>OZ038420.1:5502151-10676571 GCA_964036255.1 Caenorhabditis virilis | reverse complement strand
TGATACCAATATTTCCTATATAAATATTTTTGGAGCAAAAATTCAAATCTTTTGCTCATTTTCAGACAAAGACACTTAAAATGACTTTAATTTTGAAAAATCTGAAAATTTTTGGTATATTTAAATTCTCCACGCGATGACGATTCTAATGATACCAATATTTCCTATATAATATTTTTGGAGCAAAAATTCAAATCTTTTGCTCATTTCAGACAAAGACACTTAAAATGACTTTAATTTTGAAAAATCTGAAAATTTTTGGTATATTTAAATTCTCCACGCGATGACGATTCTAATGATACCAATATTTCCTATGTATATTTTTTGGAGCAAAAATTCAAATCTTTTGCTCATTTTCAGACAAAGACACTTTAAAATGACTTTAATTTGAAAAATCTGAAAATTTTGGTATATTTAAATTCTCCACGCGATGACGATTCTAATGATACCAATATTTCCTATGTAAATATTTTTGGAGCAAAAATTCAAATCTTTTGCTCATTTTCAGACAAAGACACTTAAAATGACTTTAATTTTGAAAAATCTGAAAATTTTTGGTATATTTAAATTCTCCACGCGATGACGATTCTAATGATACCAATATTTCCTATGTATATTTTTTTGGAGCAAAAATTCAAATCTTTTGCTCATTTTCAGACAAAGACACTTAAAATGACTTTAATTTTGAAAAATCTGAAAATTTTTGGTATATTTAAATTCTCCACGCGATGACGATTCTAATGATACCAATATTTCCTATGTAAATATTTTTGGAGCAAAAATTCAAATCTTTTGCTCATTTTCAGACAAAGACACTTAAAATGACTTTAATTTTGAAAAATCTGAAAATTTTTGGTATATTTAAATTCTCCACGCGATGACGATTCTAATGATACCAATATTTCCTATGTAAATATTTTTGGAGCAAAAATTCAAATCTTTTGCTCATTTTCAGACAAAGACACTTAAAATGACTTTAATTTTGAAAAATCTGAAAATTTTTGGTATATTTAAATTCTCCACGCGATGACGATTCTAATGATACCAATATTTCCTATGTAAATATTTTTGGAGCAAAAATTCAAATCTTTTGCTCATTTTCAGACAAAGACACTTAAAATGACTTTAATTTTGAAAAATCTGAAAATTTTTGGTATATTTAAATTCTCCACGCGATGACGATTCTAATGATACCAATATTTCCTATGTAAATATTTTTGGAGCAAAAATTCAAATCTTTTGCTCATTTTCAGACAAAGACACTTAAAATGACTTTAATTTTGAAAAATCTGAAAATTTTTGGTATATTTAAATTCTCCACGCGATGACGATTCTAATGATACCAATATTTCCTATGTATATTTTTTTGGAGCAAAAATTCAAATCTTTTGCTCATTTTCAGACAAAGACACTTAAAATGACTTAATTTTGAAAAATCTGAAAATTTTTGGTATATTTAAATTCTCCACGCGATGACGATTCTAATGATACCAATATTTCCTATGTAAATATTTTTGGAGCAAAAATTCAAATCTTTTGCTCATTTTCAGACAAAGACACTTAAAATGACTTTAATTTTGAAAAATCTGAAAATTTTTGGTATATTTAAATTCTCCACGCGATGACGATTCTAATGATACCAATATTTCCTATATAAATATTTTTGGAGCAAAAATTCAAATCTTTTGCTCATTTTCAGACAAAGACACTTAAAATGACTTTAATTTTGAAAAATCTGAAAATTTTTGGTATATTTAAATTCTCCACGCGATGACGATTCTAATGATACCAATATTTCCTATGTATATTTTTTTGGAGCAAAAATTCAAATCTTTTGCTCATTTTCAGACAAAGACACTTAAAATGACTTTAATTTTGAAAAATCTGAAAATTTTTGGTATATTTAAATTCTCCACGCGATGACGATTCTAATGATACCAATATTTCCTATGTAAATATTTTTGGAGCAAAAATTCAAATCTTTTGCTCATTTTCAGACAAAGACACTTAAAATGACTTTAATTTTGAAAAATCTGAAAATTTTTGGTATATTTAAATTCTCCACGCGATGACGATTCTAATGATACCAATATTTCCTATGTAAATATTTTTGGAGCAAAAATTCAAATCTTTTGCTCATTTTCAGACAAAGACACTTAAAATGACTTTAATTTTGAAAAATCTGAAAATTTTTGGTATATTTAAATTCTCCACGCGATGACGATTCTAATGATACCAATATTTCCTATGTATATATTTTTGGAGCAAAAATTCAAATCTTTTGCTCATTTTCAGACAAAGACACTTAAAATGACTTTAATTTTGAAAAATCTGAAAATTTTTGGTATATTTAAATTCTCCACGCGATGACGATTCTAATGATACCAATATTTCCTATGTATATTTTTTGGAGCAAAAATTCAAATCTTTTGCTCATTTTCAGACAAAGACACTTAAAATGACTTTAATTTTGAAAAATCTGAAAATTTTTGGTATATTTAAATTCTCCACGCGATGACGATTCTAATGATACCAATATTTCCTATGTATATTTTTTTGGAGCAAAAATTCAAATCTTTTGCTCATTTTCAGACAAAGACACTTAAAATGACTTTAAATTTTGAAAAATCTGAAAATTTTTGGTATATTTAAATTCTCCACGCGATGACGATTCTAATGATACCAATATTTCCTATGTAAATATTTTTGGAGCAAAAATTCAAATCTTTTGCTCATTTTCAGACAAAGACACTTAAAATGACTTTAATTTTGAAAAATCTGAAAATTTTTGGTATATTTAAATTCTCCACGCGATGACGATTCTAATGATACCAATATTTCCTATGTAAATATTTTTGGAGCAAAAATTCAAATCTTTTGCTCATTTTCAGACAAAGACACTTAAAATGACTTTAATTTTGAAAAATCTGAAAATTTTTGGTATATTTAAATTCTCCACGCGATGACGATTCTAATGATACCAATATTTCCTATGTATATTTTTTTGGAGCAAAAATTCAAATCTTTTGCTCATTTTCAGACAAAGACACTTAAAATGACTTTAATTTTGAAAAATCTGAAAATTTTTGGTATATTTAAATTCTCCACGCGATGACGATTCTAATGATACCAATATTTCCTATGTAAATATTTTTGGAGCAAAAATTCAAATCTTTTGCTCATTTTCAGACAAAGACACTTAAAATGACTTTAATTTTGAAAAATCTGAAAATTTTTGGTATATTTAAATTCTCCACGCGATGACGATTCTAATGATACCAATATTTCCTATGTAAATATTTTTGGAGCAAAAATTCAAATCTTTTGCTCATTTTCAGACAAAGACACTTAAAATGACTTTAATTTTGAAAAATCTGAAAATTTTTGGTATATTTAAATTCTCCACGCGATGACGATTCTAATGATACCAATATTTCCTATGTAAATATTTTTGGAGCAAAAATTCAAATCTTTTGCTCATTTTCAGACAAAGACACTTAAAATGACTTTAATTTTGAAAAATCTGAAAATTTTTGGTATATTTAAATTCTCCACGCGATGACGATTCTAATGATACCAATATTTCCTATGTAAATATTTTTGGAGCAAAAATTCAAATCTTTTGCTCATTTTCAGACAAAGACACTTAAAATGACTTTAATTTTGAAAAATCTGAAATTTTTGGTATATTTAAATTCTCCACGCGATGACGATTCTAATGATACCAATATTTCCTATGTAAATATTTTTGGAGCAAAAATTCAAATCTTTTGCTCATTTTCAGACAAAGACACTTAAAATGACTTTAATTTTGAAAAATCTGAAAATTTTTGGTATATTTAAATTCTCCACGCGATGACGATTCTAATGATACCAATATTTCCTATGTATATTTTTTTGGAGCAAAAATTCAAATCTTTTGCTCATTTTCAGACAAAGACACTTAAAATGACTTTAATTTTGAAAAATCTGAAAATTTTTGGTATATTTAAATTCTCCACGCGATGACGATTCTAATGATACCAATATTTCCTATGTATATTTTTTTGGAGCAAAAATTCAAATCTTTTGCTCATTTTCAGACAAAGACACTTAAAATGACTTTAATTTTGAAAAATCTGAAAATTTTTGGTATATTTAAATTCTCCACGCGATGACGATTCTAATGATACCAATATTTCCTATGTAAATATTTTTGGAGCAAAAATTCAAATCTTTTGCTCATTTTCAGACAAAGACACTTAAAATGACTTTAATTTTGAAAAATCTGAAAATTTTTGGTATATTTAAATTCTCCACGCGATGACGATTCTAATGATACCAATATTTCCTATGTATATTTTTTTGGAGCAAAAATTCAAATCTTTTGCTCATTTTCAGACAAAGACACTTAAAATGACTTTAATTTTGAAAAATCTGAAAATTTTTGGTATATTTAAATTCTCCACGCGATGACGATTCTAATGATACCAATATTTCCTATGTAAATATTTTTGGAGCAAAAATTCAAATCTTTTGCTCATTTTCAGACAAAGACACTTAAAATGACTTTAATTTTGAAAAATCTGAAAATTTTTGGTATATTTAAATTCTCCACGCGATGACGATTCTAATGATACCAATATTTCCTATGTATATTTTTTTGGAGCAAAAATTCAAATCTTTTGCTCATTTTCAGACAAAGACACTTAAAATGACTTTAATTTTGAAAAATCTGAAAATTTTTGGTATATTTAAATTCTCCACGCGATGACGATTCTAATGATACCAATATTTCCTATGTAAATATTTTTTGGAGCAAAAATTCAAATCTTTTGCTCATTTTCAGACAAAGACACTTAAAATGACTTTAATTTTGAAAAATCTGAAAATTTTGGTATATTTAAATTCTCCACGCGATGACGATTCTAATGATACCAATATTTCCTATGTATATTTTTTTGGAGCAAAAATTCAAATCTTTTGCTCATTTTCAGACAAAGACACTTAAAATGACTTTAATTTTGAAAAATCTTAAATTTTTGGTATATTTAAATTCTCCACGCGATGACGATTCTAATGATACCAATATTTCCTATGTAAATATTTTTGGAGCAAAAATTCAAATCTTTTGCTCATTTTCAGACAAAGACACTTAAAATGACTTTAATTTTGAAAAATCTGAAAATTTTTGGTATATTTAAATTCTCCACGCGATGACGATTCTAATGATACCAATATTTCCTATATAAATATTTTTGGAGCAAAAATTCAAATCTTTTGCTCATTTTCAGACAAAGACACTTAAAATGACTTTAATTTTGAAAAATCTGAAAATTTTTGGTATATTTAAATTCTCCACGCGATGACGATTCTAATGATACCAATATTTCCTATGTATATTTTTTTGGAGCAAAAATTCAAATCTTTTGCTCATTTTCAGACAAAGACACTTAAAATGACTTTAATTTTGAAAAATCTGAAAATTTTTGGTATATTTAAATTCTCCACGCGATGACGATTCTAATGATACCAATATTTCCTATGTAAATATTTTTGGAGCAAAAATTCAAATCTTTTGCTCATTTTCAGACAAAGACACTTAAAATGACTTTAATTTTGAAAAATCTGAAATTTTTGGTATATTTAAATTCTCCACGCGATGACGATTCTAATGATACCAATATTTCCTATATAAATATTTTTGGAGCAAAAATTCAAATCTTTTGCTCATTTTCAGACAAAGACACTTAAAATGACTTTAATTTTGAAAAATCTGAAAATTTTTGGTATATTTAAATTCTCCACGCGATGACGATTCTAATGATACCAATATTTCCTATGTATATTTTTTTGGAGCAAAAATTCAAATCTTTTGCTCATTTTCAGACAAAGACACTTAAAATGACTTTAATTTTGAAAAATCTTAAATTTTTGGTATATTTAAATTCTCCACGCGATGACGATTCTAATGATACCAATATTTCCTATGTAAATATTTTTGGAGCAAAAATTCAAATCTTTTGCTCATTTTCAGACAAAGACACTTAAAATGACTTTAATTTTGAAAAATCTGAAAATTTTTGGTATATTTAAATTCTCCACGCGATGACGATTCTAATGATACCAATATTTCCTATATAAATATTTTTGGAGCAAAAATTCAAATCTTTTGCTCATTTTCAGACAAAGACACTTAAAATGACTTTAATTTTGAAAAATCTGAAAATTTTTGGTATATTTAAATTCTCCACGCGATGACGATTCTAATGATACCAATATTTCCTATATAAATATTTTTGGAGCAAAAATTCAAATCTTTTGCTCATTTTCAGACAAAGACACTTAAAATGACTTTAATTTTGAAAAATCTGAAAATTTTTGGTATATTTAAATTCTCCACGCGATGACGATTCTAATGATACCAATATTTCCTATGTATATTTTTTTGGAGCAAAAATTCAAATCTTTTGCTCATTTTCAGACAAAGACACTTAAAATGACTTTAATTTTGAAAATCTGAAAATTTTTGGTATATTTAAATTCTCCACGCGATGACGATTCTAATGATACCAATATTTCCTATGTAAATATTTTTGGAGCAAAAATTCAAATCTTTTGCTCATTTTCAGACAAAGACACTTAAAATGACTTAATTTTGAAAAATCTGAAAATTTTTGGTATATTTAAATTCTCCACGCGATGACGATTCTAATGATACCAATATTTCCTATGTAAATATTTTTGGAGCAAAAATTCAAATCTTTTGCTCATTTTCAGACAAAGACACTTAAAATGACTTTAATTTTGAAAAATCTGAAAATTTTTGGTATATTTAAATTCTCCACGCGATGACGATTCTAATGATACCAATATTTCCTATGTAAATATTTTTGGAGCAAAAATTCAAATCTTTTGCTCATTTTCAGACAAAGACACTTAAAATGACTTTAATTTTGAAAAATCTGAAAATTTTTGGTATATTTAAATTCTCCACGCGATGACGATTCTAATGATACCAATATTTCCTATGTATATTTTTTTGGAGCAAAAATTCAAATCTTTTGCTCATTTTCAGACAAAGACACTTAAAATGACTTTAATTTTGAAAAATCTGAAAATTTTTGGTATATTTAAATTCTCCACGCGATGACGATTCTAATGATACCAATATTTCCTATGTATATTTTTTTGGAGCAAAAATTCAAATCTTTTGCTCATTTTCAGACAAAGACACTTAAAATGACTTTAATTTTGAAAAATCTGAAAATTTTTGGTATATTTTAATTCTCCACGCGATGACGATTCTAATGATACCAATATTTCCTATGTAAATATTTTTGGAGCAAAAATTCAAATCTTTTGCTCATTTTCAGACAACGACACTTAAAATGACTTTAATTTTGAAAAATCTGAAAATTTTTGGTATATTTAAATTCTCCACGCGATGACGATTCTAATGATACCAATATTTCCTATGTATATTTTTTTGGAGCAAAAATTCAAATCTTTTGCTCATTTTCAGACAAAGACACTTAAAATGACTTTAATTTTGAAAAATCTGAAAATTTTTGGTATATTTAAATTCTCCACGCGATGACGATTCTAATGATACCAATATTTCCTATATAAATATTTTTGGAGCAAAAATTCAAATCTTTTGCTCATTTTCAGACAAAGACACTTAAAATGACTTTAATTTTGAAAATCTGAAAATTTTTGGTATATTTAAATTCTCCACGCGATGACGATTCTAATGATACCAATATTTCCTATGTAAATATTTTTGGAGCAAAAATTCAAATCTTTTGCTCATTTTCAGACAAAGACACTTAAAATGACTTTAATTTTGAAAAATCTGAAAATTTTTGGTATATTTAAATTCTCCACGCGATGACGATTCTAATGATACCAATATTTCCTATGTATATTTTTTTGGAGCAAAAATTCAAATCTTTTGCTCATTTTCAGACAAAGACACTTAAAATGACTTTAATTTTGAAAAATCTGAAAATTTTTGGTATATTTAAATTCTCCACGCGATGACGATTCTAATGATACCAATATTTCCTATGTAAATATTTTTGGAGCAAAAATTCAAATCTTTTGCTCATTTTCAGACAAAGACACTTAAAATGACTTTAATTTTGAAAAATCTGAAAATTTTTGGTATATTTAAATTCTCCACGCGATGACGATTCTAATGATACCAATATTTCCTATATAAATATTTTTGGAGCAAAAATTCAAATCTTTTGCTCATTTTCAGACAAAGACACTTAAAATGACTTTAATTTTGAAAAATCTGAAAATTTTTGGTATATTTAAATTCTCCACGCGATGACGATTCTAATGATACCAATATTTCCTATGTATATTTTTTTGGAGCAAAAATTCAAATCTTTTGCTCATTTTCAGACAAAGACACTTAAAATGACTTTAATTTTGAAAAATCTGAAAATTTTTGGTATATTTAAATTCTCCACGCGATGACGATTCTAATGATACCAATATTTCCTATGTAAATATTTTTGGAGCAAAAATTCAAATCTTTTGCTCATTTTCAGACAAAGACACTTAAAATGACTTTAATTTTGAAAAATCTGAAAATTTTTGGTATATTTAAATTCTCCACGCGATGACGATTCTAATGATACCAATATTTCCTATGTATATTTTTTTGGAGCAAAAATTCAAATCTTTTGCTCATTTTCAGACAAAGACACATAAAATGACTTTAATTTTGAAAAATCTGAAAATTTTTGGTATATTTAAATTCTCCACGCGATGACGATTCTAATGATACCAATATTTCCTATGTATATTTTTTTGGAGCAAAAATTCAAATCTTTTGCTCATTTTCAGACAAAGACACATAAAATGACTTTAATTTTGAAAAATCTGAAAATTTTTGGTATATTTAAATTCTCCACGCGATGACGATTCTAATGATACCAATATTTCCTATGTATATTTTTTTGGAGCAAAAATTCAAATCTTTTGCTCATTTTCAGACAAAGACACATAAAATGACTTTAATTTTGAAAAATCTGAAAATTTTTGGTATATTTAAATTCTCCACGCGATGACGATTCTAATGATACCAATATTTCCTATGTATATTTTTTTGGAGCAAAAATTCAAATCTTTTGCTCATTTTCAGACAAAGACACATAAAATGACTTTAATTTTGAAAAATCTGAAAATTTTTGGTATATTTAAATTCTCCACGCGATGACGATTCTAATGATACCAATATTTCCTATGTATATTTTTTTGGAGCAAAAATTCAAATCTTTTGCTCATTTTCAGACAAAGACACTTAAAATGACTTTAATTTTGAAAAATCTGAAAATTTTTGGTATATTTAAATTCTCCACGCGATGACGATTCTAATGATACCAATATTTCCTATGTAAATATTTTTGGAGCAAAAATTCAAATCTTTTGCTCATTTTCAGACAACGACACTTAAAATGACTTTAATTTTGAAAAATCTGAAAATTTTTGGTATATTTAAATTCTCCACGCGATGACGATTCTAATGATACCAATATTTCCTATGTATATTTTTTTGGAGCAAAAATTCAAATCTTTTGCTCATTTTCAGACAAAGACACATAAAATGACTTTAATTTGAAAAATCTGAAAATTTTTGGTATATTTAAATTCTCCACGCGATGACGATTCTAATGATACCAATATTTCCTATGTATATTTTTTTGGAGCAAAAATTCAAATCTTTTGCTCATTTTCAGACAAAGACACATAAAATGACTTTAATTTTGAAAAATCTGAAAATTTTTGGTATATTTAAATTCTCCACGCGATGACGATTCTAATGATACCAATATTTCCTATGTATATTTTTTTGGAGCAAAAATTCAAATCTTTTGCTCATTTTCAGACAAAGACACTTAAAATGACTTTAATTTTGAAAAATCTGAAAATTTTTGGTATATTTAAATTCTCCACGCGATGACGATTCTAATGATACCAATATTTCCTATATAAATATTTTTGGAGCAAAAATTCAAATCTTTTGCTCATTTTCAGACAAAGACACTTAAAATGACTTTAATTTTGAAAAATCTGAAAATTTTTTATATATTTAAATTCTCCACGCGATGACGATTCTAATGATACCAATATTTCCTATGTATATTTTTTTGGAGCAAAAATTCAAATCTTTTGCTCATTTTCAGACAAAGACACTTAAAATGACTTTAATTTTGAAAAATCTGAAATTTTTGGTATATTTAAATTCTCCACGCGATGACGATTCTAATGATACCAATATTTCCTATATAAATATTTTTGGAGCAAAATTCAAATCTTTTGCTCATTTTCAGACAAAGACACTTAAAATGACTTTAATTTTGAAAAATCTGAAAATTTTTTATATATTTAAATTCTCCACGCGATGACGATTCTAATGATACCAATATTTCCTATGTATATTTTTTTGGAGCAAAAATTCAAATCTTTTGCTCATTTTCAGACAAAGACACTTAAAATGACTTTAATTTTGAAAAATCTGAAAATTTTTGGTATATTTAAATTCTCCACGCGATGACGATTCTAATGATACCAATATTTCCTATATAAATATTTTTGGAGCAAAAATTCAAATCTTTTGCTCATTTTCAGACAAAGACACTTAAAATGACTTTAATTTTGAAAAATCTGAAATTTTTGGTATATTTAAATTCTCCACGCGATGACGATTCTAATGATACAATATTTCCTATGTATATTTTTTTGGAGCAAAAATTCAAATCTTTTGCTCATTTTCAGACAAAGACACTTAAAATGACTTTAATTTTGAAAAATCTGAAAATTTTTGGTATATTTAAATTCTCCACGCGATGACGATTCTAATGATACCAATATTTCCTATGTAAATATTTTTGGAGCAAAAATTCAAATCTTTTGCTCATTTTCAGACAAAGACACTTAAAATGACTTTAATTTTGAAAAATCTGAAAATTTTTGGTATATTTAAATTCTCCACGCGATGACGATTCTAATGATACCAATATTTCCTATGTATATTTTTTTGGAGCAAAAATTCAAATCTTTTGCTCATTTTCAGACAAAGACACTTAAAATGACTTTAATTTTGAAAAATCTGAAAATTTTTGGTATATTTAAATTCTCCACGCGATGACGATTCTAATGATACCAATATTTCCTATGTATATTTTTTTGGAGCAAAAATTCAAATCTTTTGCTCATTTTCAGACAAAGACACTTTAAAATGACTTTAATTTTAAAAAATCTGAAAATTTTTGGTATATTTAAATTCTCCACGCGATGACGATTCTAATGATACCAATATTTCCTATATAATATTTTTGGAGCAAAAATTCAAATCTTTTGCTCATTTTCAGACAAAGACACTTAAAATGACTTTAATTTTGAAAAATCTGAAAATTTTTGGTATATTTAAATTCTCCCGCGATGACGATTCTAATGATACCAATATTTCCTATGTATATTTTTTTGGAGCAAAAATTCAAATCTTTTGCTCATTTTCAGACAAAGACACTTAAAATGACTTTAATTTTGAAAAATCTGAAAATTTTTGGTATATTTAAATTCTCCACGCGATGACGATTCTAATGATACCAATATTTCCTATGTAAATATTTTTGGAGCAAAAATTCAAATCTTTTGCTCATTTTCAGACAACGACACTTAAAATGACTTTAATTTTGAAAAATCTGAAAATTTTTGGTATATTTAAATTCTCCACGCGATGACGATTCTAATGATACCAATATTTCCTATGTATATTTTTTTGGAGCAAAAATTCAAATCTTTTGCTCATTTTCAGACAAAGACACATAAAATGACTTTAATTTTGAAAAATCTGAAAATTTTTGGTATATTTAAATTCTCCACGCGATGACGATTCTAATGATACCAATATTTCCTATGTATATTTTTTTGGAGCAAAAATTCAAATCTTTTGCTCATTTTCAGACAAAGACACATTATCTTTTATTTAATTTTGAAAAATCTGAAAATTTTTGGTATATTTAAATTCTCCACGCGATGACGATTCTAATGATACCAATATTTCCTATGTATATTTTTTTGGAGCAAAAATTCAAATCTTTTGCTCATTTTCAGACAAAGACACATAAAATGACTTTAATTTTGAAAAATCTGAAAATTTTTGGTATATTTAAATTCTCCACGCGATGACGATTCTAATGATACCAATATTTCCTATGTATATTTTTTTGGAGCAAAAATTCAAATCTTTTGCTCATTTTCAGACAAAGACACATAAAATGACTTTAATTTTGAAAAATCTGAAAATTTTTGGTATATTTAAATTCTCCACGCGATGACGATTCTAATGATACCAATATTTCCTATGTATATTTTTTTGGAGCAAAAATTCAAATCTTTTGCTCATTTTCAGACAAAGACACTTAAAATGACTTTAATTTTGAAAAATCTGAAAATTTTTGGTATATTTAAATTCTCCACGCGATGACGATTCTAATGATACCAATATTTCCTATGTAATATTTTTGGAGCAAAAATTCAAATCTTTTGCTCATTTTCAGACAAAGACACTTAAAATGACTTTAATTTTGAAAAATCTGAAAATTTTTGGTATATTTAAATTCTCCACGCGATGACGATTCTAATGATACCAATATTTCCTATATAAATATTTTTGGAGCAAAAATTCAAATCTTTTGCTCATTTTCAGACAAAGACACTTAAAATGACTTTAATTTTGAAAAATCTGAAAATTTTTGGTATATTTAAATTCTCCACGCGATGACGATTCTAATGATACCAATATTTCCTATGTATATTTTTTTGGAGCAAAAATTCAAATCTTTTGCTCATTTTCAGACAAAGACACTTAAAATGACTTTAATTTTGAAAAATCTGAAAATTTTTGGTATATTTAAATTCTCCACGCGATGACGATTCTAATGATACCAATATTTCCTATGTAAATATTTTTGGAGCAAAAATTCAAATCTTTTGCTCATTTTCAGACAACGACACTTAAAATGACTTTAATTTTGAAAAATCTGAAAATTTTTGGTATATTTAAATTCTCCACGCGATGACGATTCTAATGATACCAATATTTCCTATGTATATTTTTTTGGAGCAAAAATTCAAATCTTTTGCTCATTTTCAGACAAAGACACATAAAATGACTTTAATTTTGAAAAATCTGAAAATTTTTGGTATATTTAAATTCTCCACGCGATGACGATTCTAATGATACCAATATTTCCTATGTATATTTTTTTGGAGCAAAAATTCAAATCTTTTGCTCATTTTCAGACAAAGACACATAAAATGACTTTAATTTTGAAAAATCTGAAAATTTTTGGTATATTTAAATTCTCCACGCGATGACGATTCTAATGATACCAATATTTCCTATGTATATTTTTTTGGAGCAAAAATTCAAATCTTTTGCTCATTTTCAGACAAAGACACATAAAATGACTTTAATTTTGAAAAATCTGAAAATTTTTGGTATATTTAAATTCTCCACGCGATGACGATTCTAATGATACCAATATTTCCTATGTATATTTTTTTGGAGCAAAAATTCAAATCTTTTGCTCATTTTCAGACAAAGACACTTAAAATGACTTTAATTTTGAAAAATCTGAAAATTTTTGGTATATTTAAATTCTCCACGCGATGACGATTCTAATGATACCAATATTTCCTATATAAATATTTTTGGAGCAAAAATTCAAATCTTTTGCTCATTTTCAGACAAAGACACTTAAAATGACTTTAATTTTGAAAAATCTGAAAATTTTTTATATATTTAAATTCTCCACGCGATGACGATTCTAATGATACCAATATTTCCTATGTATATTTTTTTGGAGCAAAAATTCAAATCTTTTGCTCATTTTCAGACAAAGACACTTAAAATGACTTTAATTTTGAAAAATCTGAAAATTTTTGGTATATTTAAATTCTCCACGCGATGACGATTCTAATGATACCAATATTTCCTATATAAATATTTTTGGAGCAAAAATTCAAATCTTTTGCTCATTTTCAGACAAAGACACTTAAAATGACTTTAATTTTGAAAAATCTGAAAATTTTTGGTATATTTAAATTCTCCACGCGATGACGATTCTAATGATACCAATATTTCCTATGTATATTTTTTTGGAGCAAAAATTCAAATCTTTTGCTCATTTTCAGACAAAGACACTTAAAATGACTTTAATTTTGAAAAATCTGAAAATTTTTGGTATATTTAAATTCTCCACGCGATGACGATTCTAATGATACCAATATTTCCTATGTAAATATTTTTGGAGCAAAAATTCAAATCTTTTGCTCATTTTCAGACAACGACACTTAAAATGACTTTAATTTTGAAAAATCTGAAAATTTTTGGTATATTTAAATTCTCCACGCGATGACGATTCTAATGATACCAATATTTCCTATGTATATTTTTTTGGAGCAAAAATTCAAATCTTTTGCTCATTTTCAGACAAAGACACTTAAAATGACTTTAATTTTAAAAATCTGAAAATTTTTGGTATATTTAAATTCTCCACGCGATGACGATTCTAATGATACCAATATTTCCTATGTAAATAATTTTGGAGCAAAAATTCAAGTCTTTTGCTCATTTTCAGACAAAGACACTTAAAATGACTTTAATTTTGAAAAATCTGAAAATTTTTGGTATATTTAAATTCTCCACGCGATGACGATTCTAATGATACCAATATTTCCTATGTATATTTTTTTGGAGCAAAAATTCAAATCTTTTGCTCATTTTCAGACAAAGACACATAAAATGACTTTAATTTTGAAAAATCTGAAAATTTTTGGTATATTTAAATTCTCCACGCGATGACGATTCTAATGATACCAATATTTCCTATGTATATTTTTTTGGAGCAAAAATTCAAATCTTTTGCTCATTTTCAGACAAAGACACATAAAATGACTTTAATTTTGAAAAATCTGAAAATTTTTGGTATATTTAAATTCTCCACGCGATGACGATTCTAATGATACCAATATTTCCTATGTATATTTTTTTGGAGCAAAAATTCAAATCTTTTGCTCATTTTCAGACAAAGACACATAAAATGACTTTAATTTTGAAAAATCTGAAAATTTTTGGTATATTTAAATTCTCCACGCGATGACGATTCTAATGATACCAATATTTCCTATGTATATTTTTTTGGAGCAAAAATTCAAATCTTTTGCTCATTTTCAGACAAAGACACATAAAATGACTTTAATTTTGAAAAATCTGAAAATTTTTGGTATATTTAAATTCTCCACGCGATGACGATTCTAATGATACCAATATTTCCTATGTATATTTTTTTGGAGCAAAAATTCAAATCTTTTGCTCATTTTCAGACAAAGACACTTAAAATGACTTTAATTTTGAAAAATCTGAAAATTTTTGGTATATTTAAATTCTCCACGCGATGACGATTCTAATGATACCAATATTTCCTATGTATATTTTTTTGGAGCAAAAATTCAAATCTTTTGCTCATTTTCAGACAAAGACACTTAAAATGACTTTAATTTTGAAAAATCTGAAAATTTTTGGTATATTTAAATTCTCCACGCGATGACGATTCTAATGATACCAATATTTCCTATGTAAATATTTTTGGAGCAAAAATTCAAATCTTTTGCTCATTTTCAGACAACGACACTTAAAATGACTTTAATTTTGAAAAATCTGAAAATTTTTGGTATATTTAAATTCTCCACGCGATGACGATTCTAATGATACCAATATTTCCTATGTATATTTTTTTGGAGCAAAAATTCAAATCTTTTGCTCATTTTCAGACAAAGACACATAAAATGACTTTAATTTTGAAAAATCTGAAAATTTTTGGTATATTTAAATTCTCCACGCGATGACGATTCTAATGATACCAATATTTCCTATGTATATTTTTTTGGAGCAAAAATTCAAATCTTTTGCTCATTTTCAGACAAAGACACATAAAATGACTTTAATTTTGAAAAATCTGAAAATTTTTGGTATATTTAAATTCTCCACGCGATGACGATTCTAATGATACCAATATTTCCTATGTATATTTTTTTGGAGCAAAAATTCAAATCTTTTGCTCATTTTCAGACAAAGACACATAAAATGACTTTAATTTTGAAAAATCTGAAAATTTTTGGTATATTTAAATTCTCCACGCGATGACGATTCTAATGATACCAATATTTCCTATGTATATTTTTTTGGAGCAAAAATTCAAATCTTTTGCTCATTTTCAGACAAAGACACATAAAATGACTTTAATTTTGAAAAATCTGAAAATTTTTGGTATATTTAAATTCTCCACGCGATGACGATTCTAATGATACCAATATTTCCTATGTATATTTTTTTGGAGCAAAAATTCAAATCTTTTGCTCATTTTCAGACAAAGACACTTAAAATGACTTTAATTTTGAAAAATCTGAAAATTTTTGGTATATTTAAATTCTCCACGCGATGACGATTCTAATGATACCAATATTTCCTATGTATATTTTTTTGGAGCAAAAATTCAAATCTTTTGCTCATTTTCAGACAAAGACACTTAAAATGACTTTAATTTTGAAAAATCTGAAAATTTTTGGTATATTTAAATTCTCCACGCGATGACGATTCTAATGATACCAATATTTCCTATGTAAATATTTTTGGAGCAAAAATTCAAATCTTTTGCTCATTTTCAGACAACGACACTTAAAATGACTTTAATTTTGAAAAATCTGAAAATTTTTGGTATATTTAAATTCTCCACGCGATGACGATTCTAATGATACCAATATTTCCTATGTATATTTTTTTGGAGCAAAAATTCAAATCTTTTGCTCATTTTCAGACAAAGACACATAAAATGACTTTAATTTTGAAAAATCTGAAAATTTTTGGTATATTTAAATTCTCCACGCGATGACGATTCTAATGATACCAATATTTCCTATGTATATTTTTTTGGAGCAAAAATTCAAATCTTTTGCTCATTTTCAGACAAAGACACATAAAATGACTTTAATTTTGAAAAATCTGAAAATTTTTGGTATATTTAAATTCTCCACGCGATGACGATTCTAATGATACCAATATTTCCTATGTATATTTTTTTGGAGCAAAAATTCAAATCTTTTGCTCATTTTCAGACAAAGACACTTAAAATGACTTTAATTTTGAAAAATCTGAAAATTTTTGGTATATTTAAATTCTCCACGCGATGACGATTCTAATGATACCAATATTTCCTATGTAAATATTTTTGGAGCAAAAATTCAAATCTTTTGCTCATTTTCAGACAACGACACTTAAAATGACTTTAATTTTGAAAAATCTGAAAATTTTTGGTATATTTAAATTCTCCACGCGATGACGATTCTAATGATACCAATATTTCCTATGTATATTTTTTTGGAGCAAAAATTCAAATCTTTTGCTCATTTTCAGACAAAGACACATAAAATGACTTTAATTTTGAAAAATCTGAAAATTTTTGGTATATTTAAATTCTCCACGCGATGACGATTCTAATGATACCAATATTTCCTATGTATATTTTTTTGGAGCAAAAATTCAAATCTTTTGCTCATTTTCAGACAAAGACACATAAAATGACTTTAATTTTGAAAAATCTGAAAATTTTTGGTATATTTAAATTCTCCACGCGATGACGATTCTAATGATACCAATATTTCCTATGTATATTTTTTTGGAGCAAAAATTCAAATCTTTTGCTCATTTTCAGACAAAGACACTTAAAATGACTTTAATTTTGAAAAATCTGAAAATTTTTGGTATATTTAAATTCTCCACGCGATGACGATTCTAATGATACCAATATTTCCTATGTATATTTTTTTGGAGCAAAAATTCAAATCTTTTGCTCATTTTCAGACAAAGACACTTAAAATGACTTTAATTTTGAAAAATCTGAAAATTTTTGGTATATTTAAATTCTCCACGCGATGACGATTCTAATGATACCAATATTTCCTATGTAAATATTTTTGGAGCAAAAATTCAAATCTTTTGCTCATTTTCAGACAACGACACTTAAAATGACTTTAATTTTGAAAAATCTGAAAATTTTTGGTATATTTAAATTCTCCACGCGATGACGATTCTAATGATACCAATATTTCCTATGTATATTTTTTTGGAGCAAAAATTCAAATCTTTTGCTCATTTTCAGACAAAGACACATAAAATGACTTTAATTTTGAAAAATCTGAAAATTTTTGGTATATTTAAATTCTCCACGCGATGACGATTCTAATGATACCAATATTTCCTATGTATATTTTTTTGGAGCAAAAATTCAAATCTTTTGCTCATTTTCAGACAAAGACACATAAAATGACTTTAATTTTGAAAAATCTGAAAATTTTTGGTATATTTAAATTCTCCACGCGATGACGATTCTAATGATACCAATATTTCCTATGTATATTTTTTTGGAGCAAAAATTCAAATCTTTTGCTCATTTTCAGACAAAGACACATAAAATGACTTTAATTTTGAAAAATCTGAAAATTTTTGGTATATTTAAATTCTCCACGCGATGACGATTCTAATGATACCAATATTTCCTATGTATATTTTTTTGGAGCAAAAATTCAAATCTTTTGCTCATTTTCAGACAAAGACACTTAAAATGACTTTAATTTTGAAAAATCTGAAAATTTTTGGTATATTTAAATTCTCCACGCGATGACGATTCTAATGATACCAATATTTCCTATATAAATATTTTTGGAGCAAAAATTCAAATCTTTTGCTCATTTTCAGACAAAGACACTTAAAATGACTTTAATTTTGAAAAATCTGAAAATTTTTTATATATTTAAATTCTCCACGCGATGACGATTCTAATGATACCAATATTTCCTATGTATATTTTTTTGGAGCAAAAATTCAAATCTTTTGCTCATTTTCAGACAAAGACACTTAAAATGACTTTAATTTTGAAAAATCTGAAAATTTTTGGTATATTTAAATTCTCCACGCGATGACGATTCTAATGATACCAATATTTCCTATATAAATATTTTTGGAGCAAAAATTCAAATCTTTTGCTCATTTTCAGACAAAGACACTTAAAATGACTTTAATTTTGAAAAATCTGAAAATTTTTGGTATATTTAAATTCTCCACGCGATGACGATTCTAATGATACCAATATTTCCTATGTATATTTTTTTGGAGCAAAAATTCAAATCTTTTGCTCATTTTCAGACAAAGACACTTAAAATGACTTTAATTTTGAAAAATCTGAAAATTTTTGGTATATTTAAATTCTCCACGCGATGACGATTCTAATGATACCAATATTTCCTATGTAAATATTTTTGGAGCAAAAATTCAAATCTTTTGCTCATTTTCAGACAACGACACTTAAAATGACTTTAATTTTGAAAAATCTGAAAATTTTTGGTATATTTAAATTCTCCACGCGATGACGATTCTAATGATACCAATATTTCCTATGTATATTTTTTTGGAGCAAAAATTCAAATCTTTTGCTCATTTTCAGACAAAGACACTTAAAATGACTTTAATTTTAAAAAATCTGAAAATTTTTGGTATATTTAAATTCTCCACGCGATGACGATTCTAATGATACCAATATTTCCTATGTAAATAATTTTGGAGCAAAAATTCAAGTCTTTTGCTCATTTTCAGACAAAGACACTTAAAATGACTTTAATTTTGAAAAATCTGAAAATTTTTGGTATATTTAAATTCTCCACGCGATGACGATTCTAATGATACCAATATTTCCTATGTAAATATTTTTGGAGCAAAAATTCAAATCTTTTGCTCATTTTCAGACAAAGACACTTAAAATGACTTTAATTTTGAAAAATCTGAAAATTTTTTATATATTTAAATTCTCCACGCGATGACGATTCTAATGATACCAATATTTCCTATGTATATTTTTTTGGAGCAAAAATTCAAATCTTTTGCTCATTTTCAGACAAAGACACTTAAAATGACTTTAATTTTGAAAAATCTGAAAATTTTTGGTATATTTAAATTCTCCACGCGATGACGATTCTAATGATACCAATATTTCCTATATAAATATTTTTGGAGCAAAAATTCAAATCTTTTGCTCATTTTCAGACAAAGACACTTAAAATGACTTTAATTTTGAAAAATCTGAAAATTTTTGGTATATTTAAATTCTCCACGCGATGACGATTCTAATGATACCAATATTTCCTATGTATATTTTTTTGGAGCAAAAATTCAAATCTTTTGCTCATTTTCAGACAAAGACACTTAAAATGACTTTAATTTTGAAAAATCTGAAAATTTTTGGTATATTTAAATTCTCCACGCGATGACGATTCTAATGATACCAATATTTCCTATGTAAATATTTTTGGAGCAAAAATTCAAATCTTTTGCTCATTTTCAGACAACGACACTTAAAATGACTTTAATTTTGAAAAATCTGAAAATTTTTGGTATATTTAAATTCTCCACGCGATGACGATTCTAATGATACCAATATTTCCTATGTAAATATTTTTGGAGCAAAAATTCAAATCTTTGGCTCATTTTCAGACAAAGACACTTAAAATGACTTTAATTTTAAAAAATCTGAAAATTTTTGGTATATTTTAATTCTCCACGCGATGACGATTCTAATGATACCAATATTTCCTATGTAAATATTTTTGGAGCAAAAATTCAAATCTTTTGCTCATTTTCAGACAACGACACTTAAAATGACTTTAATTTTGAAAAATCTGAAAATTTTTGGTATATTTAAATTCTCCACGCGATGACGATTCTAATGATACCAATATTTCCTATGTATATTTTTTTGGAGCAAAAATTCAAATCTTTTGCTCATTTTCAGACAAAGACACATAAAATGACTTTAATTTTGAAAAATCTGAAAATTTTTGGTATATTTAAATTCTCCACGCGATGACGATTCTAATGATACCAATATTTCCTATGTATATTTTTTTGGAGCAAAAATTCAAATCTTTTGCTCATTTTCAGACAAAGACACTTAAAATGACTTTAATTTTAAAAAATCTGAAAATTTTTGGTATATTTTAATTCTCCACGCGATGACGATTCTAATGATACCAATATTTCCTATGTAAATATTTTTGGAGCAAAAATTCAAATCTTTTGCTCATTTTCAGACAAAGACACTTAAAATGACTTTAATTTTGAAAAATCTGAAAATTTTTGGTATATTTAAATTCTCCACGCGATGACGATTCTAATGATACCAATATTTCCTATGTAAATATTTTTGGAGCAAAAATTCAAATCTTTTGCTCATTTTCAGACAACGACACTTAAAATGACTTTAATTTTGAAAAATCTGAAAATTTTTGGTATATTTAAATTCTCCACGCGATGACGATTCTAATGATACCAATATTTCCTATGTATATTTTTTTGGAGCAAAAATTCAAATCTTTTGCTCATTTTCAGACAAAGACACATAAAATGACTTTAATTTTGAAAAATCTGAAAATTTTTGGTATATTTAAATTCTCCACGCGATGACGATTCTAATGATACCAATATTTCCTATGTATATTTTTTTGGAGCAAAAATTCAAATCTTTTGCTCATTTTCAGACAAAGACACATAAAATGACTTTAATTTTGAAAAATCTGAAAATTTTTGGTATATTTAAATTCTCCACGCGATGACGATTCTAATGATACCAATATTTCCTATGTATATTTTTTTGGAGCAAAAATTCAAATCTTTTGCTCATTTTCAGACAAAGACACTTAAAATGACTTTAATTTTAAAAAATCTGAAAATTTTTGGTATATTTTAATTCTCCACGCGATGACGATTCTAATGATACCAATATTTCCTATGTAAATATTTTTGGAGCAAAAATTCAAATCTTTTGCTCATTTTCAGACAAAGACACTTAAAATGACTTTAATTTTGAAAAATCTGAAAATTTTTGGTATATTTAAATTCTCCACGCGATGACGATTCTAATGATACCAATATTTCCTATGTAAATATTTTTGGAGCAAAAATTCAAATCTTTTGCTCATTTTCAGACAACGACACTTAAAATGACTTTAATTTTGAAAAATCTGAAAATTTTTGGTATATTTAAATTCTCCACGCGATGACGATTCTAATGATACCAATATTTCCTATGTATATTTTTTTGGAGCAAAAATTCAAATCTTTTGCTCATTTTCAGACAAAGACACATAAAATGACTTTAATTTTGAAAAATCTGAAAATTTTTGGTATATTTAAATTCTCCACGCGATGACGATTCTAATGATACCAATATTTCCTATGTAAATATTTTTGGAGCAAAAATTCAAATCTTTTGCTCATTTTCAGACAACGACACTTAAAATGACTTTAATTTTGAAAAATCTGAAAATTTTTGGTATATTTAAATTCTCCACGCGATGACGATTCTAATGATACCAATATTTCCTATATAAATATTTTTGGAGCAAAAATTCAAATCTTTTGCTCATTTTCAGACAAAGACACTTAAAATGACTTTAATTTTGAAAAATCTGAAAATTTTTGGTATATTTAAATTCTCCACGCGATGACGATTCTAATGATACCAATATTTCCTATGTATATTTTTTTGGAGCAAAAATTCAAATCTTTTGCTCATTTTCAGACAAAGACACATAAAATGACTTTAATTTTGAAAAATCTGAAAATTTTTGGTATATTTAAATTCTCCACGCGATGACGATTCTAATGATACCAATATTTCCTATGTATATTTTTTTGGAGCAAAAATTCAAATCTTTTGCTCATTTTCAGACAAAGACACTTAAAATGACTTTAATTTTGAAAAATCTGAAAATTTTTTATATATTTAAATTCTCCACGCGATGACGATTCTAATGATACCAATATTTCCTATGTATATTTTTTTGGAGCAAAAATTCAAATCTTTTGCTCATTTTCAGACAAAGACACTTAAAATGACTTTAATTTTGAAAAATCTGAAAATTTTTGGTATATTTAAATTCTCCACGCGATGACGATTCTAATGATACCAATATTTCCTATATAAATATTTTTGGAGCAAAAATTCAAATCTTTTGCTCATTTTCAGACAAAGACACTTAAAATGACTTTAATTTTGAAAAATCTGAAAATTTTTTATATATTTAAATTCTCCACGCGATGACGATTCTAATGATACCAATATTTCCTATGTATATTTTTTTGGAGCAAAAATTCAAATCTTTTGCTCATTTTCAGACAAAGACACTTAAAATGACTTTAATTTTGAAAAATCTGAAAATTTTTGGTATATTTAAATTCTCCACGCGATGACGATTCTAATGATACCAATATTTCCTATATAAATATTTTTGGAGCAAAAATTCAAATCTTTTGCTCATTTTCAGACAAAGACACTTAAAATGACTTTAATTTTGAAAAATCTGAAAATTTTTGGTATATTTAAATTCTCCACGCGATGACGATTCTAATGATACCAATATTTCCTATGTATATTTTTTTGGAGCAAAAATTCAAATCTTTTGCTCATTTTCAGACAAAGACACTTAAAATGACTTTAATTTTGAAAAATCTGAAAATTTTTGGTATATTTAAATTCTCCACGCGATGACGATTCTAATGATACCAATATTTCCTATGTAAATATTTTTGGAGCAAAAATTCAAATCTTTTGCTCATTTTCAGACAACGACACTTAAAATGACTTTAATTTTGAAAAATCTGAAAATTTTTGGTATATTTAAATTCTCCACGCGATGACGATTCTAATGATACCAATATTTCCTATGTAAATATTTTTGGAGCAAAAATTCAAATCTTTGGCTCATTTTCAGACAAAGACACTTAAAATGACTTTAATTTTAAAAAATCTGAAAATTTTTGGTATATTTTAATTCTCCACGCGATGACGATTCTAATGATACCAATATTTCCTATGTAAATATTTTTGGAGCAAAAATTCAAATCTTTTGCTCATTTTCAGACAACGACACTTAAAATGACTTTAATTTTGAAAAATCTGAAAATTTTTGGTATATTTAAATTCTCCACGCGATGACGATTCTAATGATACCAATATTTCCTATGTATATTTTTTTGGAGCAAAAATTCAAATCTTTTGCTCATTTTCAGACAAAGACACATAAAATGACTTTAATTTTGAAAAATCTGAAAATTTTTGGTATATTTAAATTCTCCACGCGATGACGATTCTAATGATACCAATATTTCCTATGTATATTTTTTTGGAGCAAAAATTCAAATCTTTTGCTCATTTTCAGACAAAGACACTTAAAATGACTTTAATTTTAAAAAATCTGAAAATTTTTGGTATATTTTAATTCTCCACGCGATGACGATTCTAATGATACCAATATTTCCTATGTAAATATTTTTGGAGCAAAAATTCAAATCTTTTGCTCATTTTCAGACAAAGACACTTAAAATGACTTTAATTTTGAAAAATCTGAAAATTTTTGGTATATTTAAATTCTCCACGCGATGACGATTCTAATGATACCAATATTTCCTATGTAAATATTTTTGGAGCAAAAATTCAAATCTTTTGCTCATTTTCAGACAACGACACTTAAAATGACTTTAATTTTGAAAAATCTGAAAATTTTTGGTATATTTAAATTCTCCACGCGATGACGATTCTAATGATACCAATATTTCCTATGTATATTTTTTTGGAGCAAAAATTCAAATCTTTTGCTCATTTTCAGACAAAGACACATAAAATGACTTTAATTTTGAAAAATCTGAAAATTTTTGGTATATTTAAATTCTCCACGCGATGACGATTCTAATGATACCAATATTTCCTATGTAAATATTTTTGGAGCAAAAATTCAAATCTTTTGCTCATTTTCAGACAACGACACTTAAAATGACTTTAATTTTGAAAAATCTGAAAATTTTTGGTATATTTAAATTCTCCACGCGATGACGATTCTAATGATACCAATATTTCCTATGTAAATATTTTTGGAGCAAAAATTCAAATCTTTTGCTCATTTTCAGACAACGACACTTAAAATGACTTTAATTTTGAAAAATCTGAAAATTTTTGGTATATTTAAATTCTCCACGCGATGACGATTCTAATGATACCAATATTTCCTATATAAATATTTTTGGAGCAAAAATTCAAATCTTTTGCTCATTTTCAGACAAAGACACTTAAAATGACTTTAATTTTGAAAAATCTGAAAATTTTTGGTATATTTAAATTCTCCACGCGATGACGATTCTAATGATACCAATATTTCCTATGTATATTTTTTTGGAGCAAAAATTCAAATCTTTTGCTCATTTTCAGACAAAGACACATAAAATGACTTTAATTTTGAAAAATCTGAAAATTTTTGGTATATTTAAATTCTCCACGCGATGACGATTCTAATGATACCAATATTTCCTATGTATATTTTTTTGGAGCAAAAATTCAAATCTTTTGCTCATTTTCAGACAAAGACACTTAAAATGACTTTAATTTTGAAAAATCTGAAAATTTTTGGTATATTTAAATTCTCCACGCGATGACGATTCTAATGATACCAATATTTCCTATATAAATATTTTTGGAGCAAAAATTCAAATCTTTTGCTCATTTTCAGACAAAGACACTTAAAATGACTTTAATTTTGAAAAATCTGAAAATTTTTGGTATATTTAAATTCTCCACGCGATGACGATTCTAATGATACCAATATTTCCTATGTAAATATTTTTGGAGCAAAAATGCAAATCTTTTGCTCATTTTCAGACAACGACACTTAAAATGACTTTAATTTTGAAAAATCTGAAAATTTTTGGTATATTTAAATTCTCCACGCGATGACGATTCTAATGATACCAATATTTCCTATGTATATTTTTTTGGAGCAAAAATTCAAATCTTTTGCTCATTTTCAGACAAAGACACATAAAATGACTTTAATTTTGAAAAATCTGAAAATTTTTGGTATATTTAAATTCTCCACGCGATGACGATTCTAATGATACCAATATTTCCTATGTAAATATTTTTGGAGCAAAAATGCAAATCTTTTGCTCATTTTCAGACAACGACACTTAAAATGACTTTAATTTTGAAAAATCTGAAAATTTTTGGTATATTTAAATTCTCCACGCGATGACGATTCTAATGATACCAATATTTCCTATGTATATTTTTTTGGAGCAAAAATTCAAATCTTTTGCTCATTTTCAGACAAAGACACATAAAATGACTTTAATTTTGAAAAATCTGAAAATTTTTGGTATATTTAAATTCTCCACGCGATGACGATTCTAATGATACCAATATTTCCTATGTAAATATTTTTGGAGCAAAAATGCAAATCTTTTGCTCATTTTCAGACAACGACACTTAAAATGACTTTAATTTTGAAAAATCTGAAAATTTTTGGTATATTTAAATTCTCCACGCGATGACGATTCTAATGATACCAATATTTCCTATGTATATTTTTTTGGAGCAAAAATTCAAATCTTTTGCTCATTTTCAGACAAAGACACATAAAATGACTTTAATTTTGAAAAATCTGAAAATTTTTGGTATATTTAAATTCTCCACGCGATGACGATTCTAATGATACCAATATTTCCTATGTAAATATTTTTGGAGCAAAAATTCAAATCTTTTGCTCATTTTCAGACAACGACACTTAAAATGACTTTAATTTTGAAAAATCTGAAAATTTTTGGTATATTTAAATTCTCCACGCGATGACGATTCTAATGATACCAATATTTCCTATGTAAATATTTTTGGAGCAAAAATTCAAATCTTTTGCTCATTTTCAGACAACGACACTTAAAATGACTTTAATTTTGAAAAATCTGAAAATTTTTGGTATATTTAAATTCTCCACGCGATGACGATTCTAATGATACCAATATTTCCTATGTAAATATTTTTGGAGCAAAAATTCAAATCTTTTGCTCATTTTCAGACAAAGACACATAAAATGACTTTAATTTTGAAAAATCTGAAAATTTTTGGTATATTTAAATTCTCCACGCGATGACGATTCTAATGATACCAATATTTCCTATATAAATATTTTTGGAGCAAAAATTCAAATCTTTTGCTCATTTTCAGACAAAGACACTTAAAATGACTTTAATTTTGAAAAATCTGAAAATTTTTGGTATATTTAAATTCTCCACGCGATGACGATTCTAATGATACCAATATTTCCTATGTATATTTTTTTGGAGCAAAAATTCAAATCTTTTGCTCATTTTCAGACAAAGACACATAAAATGACTTTAATTTTGAAAAATCTGAAAATTTTTGGTATATTTAAATTCTCCACGCGATGACGATTCTAATGATACCAATATTTCCTATGTATATTTTTTTGGAGCAAAAATTCAAATCTTTTGCTCATTTTCAGACAAAGACACATAAAATGACTTTAATTTTGAAAAATCTGAAAATTTTTGGTATATTTAAATTCTCCACGCGATGACGATTCTAATGATACCAATATTTCCTATGTAAATATTTTTGGAGCAAAAATTCAAATCTTTTGCTCATTTTCAGACAAAGACACATAAAATGACTTTAATTTTGAAAAATCTGAAAATTTTTGGTATATTTAAATTCTCCACGCGATGACGATTCTAATGATACCAATATTTCCTATGTAAATATTTTTGGAGCAAAAATTCAAATCTTTTGCTCATTTTCAGACAACGACACTTAAAATGACTTTAATTTTGAAAAATCTGAAAATTTTTGGTATATTTAAATTCTCCACGCGATGACGATTCTAATGATACCAATATTTCCTATGTAAATATTTTTGGAGCAAAAATTCAAATCTTTTGCTCATTTTCAGACAACGACACTTAAAATGACTTTAATTTTGAAAAATCTGAAAATTTTTGGTATATTTAAATTCTCCACGCGATGACGATTCTAATGATACCAATATTTCCTATGTAAATATTTTTGGAGCAAAAATTCAAATCTTTTGCTCATTTTCAGACAAAGACACATAAAATGACTTTAATTTTGAAAAATCTGAAAATTTTTGGTATATTTAAATTCTCCACGCGATGACGATTCTAATGATACCAATATTTCCTATGTATATTTTTTTGGAGCAAAAATTCAAATCTTTTGCTCATTTTCAGACAAAGACACTTAAAATGACTTTAATTTTGAAAAATCTGAAAATTTTTGGTATATTTAAATTCTCCACGCGATGACGATTCTAATGATACCAATATTTCCTATGTAAATATTTTTGGAGCAAAAATTCAAATCTTTTGCTCATTTTCAGACAACGACACTTAAAATGACTTTAATTTTGAAAAATCTGAAAATTTTTGGTATATTTAAATTCTCCACGCGATGACGATTCTAATGATACCAATATTTCCTATGTAAATATTTTTGGAGCAAAAATTCAAATCTTTTGCTCATTTTCAGACAAAGACACATAAAATGACTTTAATTTTGAAAAATCTGAAAATTTTTGGTATATTTAAATTCTCCACGCGATGACGATTCTAATGATACCAATATTTCCTATATAAATATTTTTGGAGCAAAAATTCAAATCTTTTGCTCATTTTCAGACAAAGACACTTAAAATGACTTTAATTTTGAAAAATCTGAAAATTTTTGGTATATTTAAATTCTCCACGCGATGACGATTCTAATGATACCAATATTTCCTATGTATATTTTTTTGGAGCAAAAATTCAAATCTTTTGCTCATTTTCAGACAAAGACACATAAAATGACTTTAATTTTGAAAAATCTGAAAATTTTTGGTATATTTAAATTCTCCACGCGATGACGATTCTAATGATACCAATATTTCCTATGTATATTTTTTTGGAGCAAAAATTCAAATCTTTTGCTCATTTTCAGACAAAGACACTTAAAATGACTTTAATTTTGAAAAATCTGAAAATTTTTGGTATATTTAAATTCTCCACGCGATGACGATTCTAATGATACCAATATTTCCTATGTAAATATTTTTGGAGCAAAAATGCAAATCTTTTGCTCATTTTCAGACAACGACACTTAAAATGACTTTAATTTTGAAAAATCTGAAAATTTTTGGTATATTTAAATTCTCCACGCGATGACGATTCTAATGATACCAATATTTCCTATGTATATTTTTTTGGAGCAAAAATTCAAATCTTTTGCTCATTTTCAGACAAAGACACATAAAATGACTTTAATTTTGAAAAATCTGAAAATTTTTGGTATATTTAAATTCTCCACGCGATGACGATTCTAATGATACCAATATTTCCTATGTATATTTTTTTGGAGCAAAAATTCAAATCTTTTGCTCATTTTCAGACAAAGACACTTAAAATGACTTTAATTTTGAAAAATCTGAAAATTTTTGGTATATTTAAATTCTCCACGCGATGACGATTCTAATGATACCAATATTTCCTATATAAATATTTTTGGAGCAAAAATTCAAATCTTTTGCTCATTTTCAGACAAAGACACTTAAAATGACTTTAATTTTGAAAAATCTGAAAATTTTTGGTATATTTAAATTCTCCACGCGATGACGATTCTAATGATACCAATATTTCCTATGTATATTTTTTTGGAGCAAAAATTCAAATCTTTTGCTCATTTTCAGACAAAGACACATAAAATGACTTTAATTTTGAAAAATCTGAAAATTTTTGGTATATTTAAATTCTCCACGCGATGACGATTCTAATGATACCAATATTTCCTATGTATATTTTTTTGGAGCAAAAATTCAAATCTTTTGCTCATTTTCAGACAAAGACACTTAAAATGACTTTAATTTTGAAAAATCTGAAAATTTTTGGTATATTTAAATTCTCCACGCGATGACGATTCTAATGATACCAATATTTCCTATGTAAATATTTTTGGAGCAAAAATTCAAGTCTTTTGCTCATTTTCAGACAAAGACACTTAAAATGACTTTAATTTTGAAAAATCTGAAAATTTTTGGTATATTTAAATTCTCCACGCGATGACGATTCTAATGATACCAATATTTCCTATATAAATATTTTTGGAGCAAAAATTCAAATCTTTTGCTCATTTTCAGACAAAGACACTTAAAATGACTTTAATTTTGAAAAATCTGAAAATTTTTGGTATATTTAAATTCTCCACGCGATGACGATTCTAATGATACCAATATTTCCTATGTATATTTTTTTGGAGCAAAAATTCAAATCTTTTGCTCATTTTCAGACAAAGACACTTAAAATGACTTTAATTTTGAAAAATCTGAAAATTTTTGGTATATTTAAATTCTCCACGCGATGACGATTCTAATGATATCAATATTTCCTATGTATATTTTTTTGGAGCAAAAATTCAAATCTTTTGCTCATTTTCAGACAAAGACACTTAAAATGACTTTAATTTTGAAAAATCTGAAAATTTTTGGTATATTTAAATTCTCCACGCGATGACGATTCTAATGATACCAATATTTCCTATGAAAATATTTTTGGAGCAAAAATTCAAATCTTTTGCTCATTTTCAGACAAAGACACTTAAAATAACTTTAATTTTGAAAAATCTGAAAATTTTTGGTATATTTAAATTCTCCACGCGATGACGATTCTAATGATACCAATATTTCCTATGTAAATATTTTTGGAGCAAAAATTCAAATCTTTTGCTCATTTTCAGACAAAGACACTTAAAATAACTTTAATTTTGAAAAATCTGAAAATTTTTGGTATATTTAAATTCTCCACGCGATGACGATTCTAATGATACCAATATTTCCTATGTAAATATTTTTGGAGCAAAAATTCAAATCTTTTGCTCATTTTCAGACAAAGACACTTAAAATGACTTTAATTTTGAAAAATCTGAAAATTTTTGGTATATTTAAATTCTCCACGCGATGAAGATTCTAATGATACCAATATTTCCTATGAAAATATTTTTGGAGCAAAAATTCAAATCTTTTGCTCATTTTCAGACAAAGACACTTAAAATGACTTTAATTTTGAAAAATCTGAAAATTTTTGGTATATTTAAATTCTCCACGCGATGACGATTCTAATGATACCAATATTTCCTATGTAAATATTTTTGGAGCAAAAATTCAAATCTTTTGCTCATTTTCAGACAAAGACACATAAAATGACTTTAATTTTGAAAAATCTGAAAATTTTTGGTATATTTAAATTCTCCACGCGATGACGATTCTAATGATACCAATATTTCCTATGTATATTTTTTTGGAGCAAAAATTCAAATCTTTTGCTCATTTTCAGACAAAGACACTTAAAATGACTTTAATTTTGAAAAATCTGAAAATTTTTGGTATATTTAAATTCTCCACGCGATGACGATTCTAATGATACCAATATTTCCTATGTAAATATTTTTGGAGCAAAAATTCAAGTCTTTTGCTCATTTTCAGACAAAGACACTTAAAATGACTTTAATTTTGAAAAATCTGAAAATTTTTGGTATATTTAAATTCTCCACGCGATGACGATTCTAATGATACCAATATTTCCTATATAAATATTTTTGGAGCAAAAATTCAAATCTTTTGCTCATTTTCAGACAAAGACACTTAAAATGACTTTAATTTTGAAAAATCTGAAAATTTTTGGTATATTTAAATTCTCCACGCGATGACGATTCTAATGATACCAATATTTCCTATGTATATTTTTTTGGAGCAAAAATTCAAATCTTTTGCTCATTTTCAGACAAAGACACTTAAAATGACTTTAATTTTGAAAAATCTGAAAATTTTTGGTATATTTAAATTCTCCACGCGATGACGATTCTAATGATATCAATATTTCCTATGTATATTTTTTTGGAGCAAAAATTCAAATCTTTTGCTCATTTTCAGACAAAGACACTTAAAATGACTTTAATTTTGAAAAATCTGAAAATTTTTGGTATATTTAAATTCTCCACGCGATGACGATTCTAATGATACCAATATTTCCTATGAAAATATTTTTGGAGCAAAAATTCAAATCTTTTGCTCATTTTCAGACAAAGACACTTAAAATAACTTTAATTTTGAAAAATCTGAAAATTTTTGGTATATTTAAATTCTCCACGCGATGACGATTCTAATGATACCAATATTTCCTATGTAAATATTTTTGGAGCAAAAATTCAAATCTTTTGCTCATTTTCAGACAAAGACACTTAAAATAACTTTAATTTTGAAAAATCTGAAAATTTTTGGTATATTTAAATTCTCCACGCGATGACGATTCTAATGATACCAATATTTCCTATGTAAATATTTTTGGAGCAAAAATTCAAATCTTTTGCTCATTTTCAGACAAAGACACTTAAAATGACTTTAATTTTGAAAAATCTGAAAATTTTTGGTATATTTAAATTCTCCACGCGATGAAGATTCTAATGATACCAATATTTCCTATGAAAATATTTTTGGAGCAAAAATTCAAATCTTTTGCTCATTTTCAGACAAAGACACTTAAAATGACTTTAATTTTGAAAAATCTGAAAATTTTTGGTATATTTAAATTCTCCACGCGATGGCGATTCTAATGATACCAATATTTCCTATGAAAATATTTTTGGAGCAAAAATTCAAATCTTTTGCTCATTTTCAGACAAAGACACTTAAAATAACTTTAATTTTGAAAAATCTGAAAATTTTTGGTATATTTAAATTCTCCACGCGATGACGATTCTAATGATACCAATATTTCCTATGTAAATATTTTTGGAGCAAAAATTCAAATCTTTTGCTCATTTTCAGACAAAGACACTTAAAATAACTTTAATTTTGAAAAATCTGAAAATTTTTGGTATATTTAAATTCTCCACGCGATGACGATTCTAATGATACCAATATTTCCTATGTAAATATTTTTGGAGCAAAAATTCAAATCTTTTGCTCATTTTCAGACAAAGACACTTAAAATAACTTTAATTTTGAAAAATCTGAAAATTTTTGGTATATTTAAATTCTCCACGCGATGACGATTCTAATGATACCAATATTTCCTATGTAAATATTTTTGGAGCAAAAATTCAAATCTTTTGCTCATTTTCAGACAAAGACACTTAAAATGACTTTAATTTTGAAAAATCTGAAAATTTTTGGTATATTTAAATTCTCCACGCGATGGCGATTCTAATGATACCAATATTTCCTATGAAAATATTTTTGGAGCAAAAATTCAAATCTTTTGCTCATTTTCAGACAAAGACACTTAAAATAACTTTAATTTTGAAAAATCTGAAAATTTTTGGTATATTTAAATTCTCCACGCGATGACGATTCTAATGATACCAATATTTCCTATGTAAATATTTTTGGAGCAAAAATTCAAATCTTTTGCTCATTTTCAGACAAAGACACTTAAAATAACTTTAATTTTGAAAAATCTGAAAATTTTTGGTATATTTAAATTCTCCACGCGATGACGATTCTAATGATACCAATATTTCCTATGTAAATATTTTTGGAGCAAAAATTCAAATCTTTTGCTCATTTTCAGACAAAGACACTTAAAATAACTTTAATTTTGAAAAATCTGAAAATTTTTGGTATATTTAAATTCTCCACGCGATGACGATTCTAATGATACCAATATTTCCTATGTAAATATTTTTGGAGCAAAAATTCAAATCTTTTGCTCATTTTCAGACAAAGACACTTAAAATGACTTTAATTTTGAAAAATCTGAAAATTTTTGGTATATTTAAATTCTCCACGCGATGAAGATTCTAATGATACCAATATTTCCTATGAAAATATTTTTGGAGCAAAAATTCGAATCTTTTGCTCATTTTCAGACAAAGACACTTAAAATGACTTTAATTTTGAAAAATCTGAAAATTTTTGGTATATTTAAATTCTCCACGCGATGGCGATTCTAATGATACCAATATTTCCTATGAAAATATTTTTGGAGCAAAAATTCAAATCTTTTGCTCATTTTCAGACAAAGACACTTAAAATGACTTTAATTTTGAAAAATCTGAAAATTTTTGGTATATTTAAATTCTCCACGCGATGGCGATTCTAATGATACCAATATTTCCTATGAAAATATTTTTGGAGCAAAAATTCAAATCTTTTGCTCATTTTCAGACAAAGACACTTAAAATGACTTTAATTTTGAAAAATCTGAAAATTTTTGGTATATTTAAATTCTCCACGCGATGACGATTCTAATGATACCAATATTTCCTATGTAAATATTTTTGGAGCAAAAATTCAAATCTTTTGCTCATTTTCAGACAAAGACACTTAAAATAACTTTAATTTTGAAAAATCTGAAAATTTTTGGTATATTTAAATTCTCCACGCGATGACGATTCTAATGATACCAATATTTCCTATGTAAATATTTTTGGAGCAAAAATTCAAATCTTTTGCTCATTTTCAGACAAAGACACTTAAAATAACTTTAATTTTGAAAAATCTGAAGATTTTTGGTATATTTAAATTCTCCACGCGATGACGATTCTAATGATACCAATATTTCCTATGAAAATATTTTTGGAGCAAAAATTCAAATCTTTTGCTCATTTTCAGACAAAGACACTTAAAATAACTTTAATTTTGAAAAATCTGAAAATTTTTGGTATATTTAAATTCTCCACGCGATGACGATTCTAATGATACCAATATTTCCTATGTAAATATTTTTGGAGCAAAAATTCAAATCTTTTGCTCATTTTCAGACAAAGACACTTAAAATGACTTTAATTTTGAAAAATCTGAAAATTTTTGGTATATTTAAATTCTCCACGCGATGAAGATTCTAATGATGCCAATATTTCCTATGAAAATATTTTTGGAGCAAAAATTCGAATCTTTTGCTCATTTTCAGACAAAGACACTTAAAATGACTTTAATTTTGAAAAATCTGAAAATTTTTGGTATATTTAAATTCTCCACGCGATGGCGATTCTAATGATACCAATATTTCCTATGAAAATATTTTTGGAGCAAAAATTCAAATCTTTTGCTCATTTTCAGACAAAGACACTTAAAATGACTTTAATTTTGAAAAATCTGAAAATTTTTGGTATATTTAAATTCTCCACGCGATGGCGATTCTAATGATACCAATATTTCCTATGAAAATATTTTTGGAGCAAAAATTCAAATCTTTTGCTCATTTTCAGACAAAGACACTTAAAATGACTTTAATTTTGAAAAATCTGAAAATTTTTGGTATATTTAAATTCTCCACGCGATGGCGATTCTAATGATACCAATATTTCCTATGAAAATATTTTTGGAGCAAAAATTCAAATCTTTTGCTCATTTTCAGACAAAGACACTTAAAATAACTTTAATTTTGAAAAATCTGAAAATTTTTGGTATATTTAAATTCTCCACGCGATGACGATTCTAATGATACCAATATTTCCTATGTAAATATTTTTGGAGCAAAAATTCAAATCTTTTGCTCATTTTCAGACAAAGACACTTAAAATGACTTTAATTTTGAAAAATCTGAAAATTTTTGGTATATTTAAATTCTCCACGCGATGAAGATTCTAATGATGCCAATATTTCCTATGAAAATATTTTTGGAGCAAAAATTCGAATCTTTTGCTCATTTTCAGACAAAGACACTTAAAATGACTTTAATTTTGAAAAATCTGAAAATTTTTGGTATATTTAAATTCTCCACGCGATGGCGATTCTAATGATACCAATATTTCCTATGAAAATATTTTTGGAGCAAAAATTCAAATCTTTTGCTCATTTTCAGACAAAGACACTTAAAATGACTTTAATTTTGAAAAATCTGAAAATTTTTGGTATATTTAAATTCTCCACGCGATGGCGATTCTAATGATACCAATATTTCCTATGAAAATATTTTTGGAGCAAAAATTCAAATCTTTTGCTCATTTTCAGACAAAGACACTTAAAATGACTTTAATTTTGAAAAATCTGAAAATTTTTGGTATATTTAAATTCTCCACGCGATGGCGATTCTAATGATACCAATATTTCCTATGAAAATATTTTTGGAGCAAAAATTCAAATCTTTTGCTCATTTTCAGACAAAGACACTTAAAATGACTTTAATTTTGAAAAATCTGAAAATTTTTGGTATATTTAAATTCTCCACGCGATGACGATTCTAATGATACCAATATTTCCTATGTAAATATTTTTGGAGCAAAAATTCAAATCTTTTGCTCATTTTCAGACAAAGACACTTAAAATAACTTTAATTTTGAAAAATCTGAAAATTTTTGGTATATTTAAATTCTCCACGCGATGACGATTCTAATGATACCAATATTTCCTATGTAAATATTTTTGGAGCAAAAATTCAAATCTTTTGCTCATTTTCAGACAAAGACACTTAAAATAACTTTAATTTTGAAAAATCTGAAGATTTTTGGTATATTTAAATTCTCCACGCGATGACGATTCTAATGATACCAATATTTCCTATGAAAATATTTTTGGAGCAAAAATTCAAATCTTTTGCTCATTTTCAGACAAAGACACTTAAAATAACTTTAATTTTGAAAAATCTGAAAATTTTTGGTATATTTAAATTCTCCACGCGATGACGATTCTAATGATACCAATATTTCCTATGTAAATATTTTTGGAGCAAAAATTCAAATCTTTTGCTCATTTTCAGACAAAGACACTTAAAATGACTTTAATTTTGAAAAATCTGAAAATTTTTGGTATATTTAAATTCTCCACGCGATGAAGATTCTAATGATGCCAATATTTCCTATGAAAATATTTTTGGAGCAAAAATTCGAATCTTTTGCTCATTTTCAGACAAAGACACTTAAAATGACTTTAATTTTGAAAAATCTGAAAATTTTTGGTATATTTAAATTCTCCACGCGATGGCGATTCTAATGATACCAATATTTCCTATGTAAATATTTTTGGAGCAAAAATTCAAATCTTTTGCTCATTTTCAGACAAAGACACTTAAAATGACTTTAATTTTGAAAAATCTGAAAATTTTTGGTATATTTAAATTCTCCACGCGATGAAGATTCTAATGATGCCAATATTTCCTATGAAAATATTTTTGGAGCAAAAATTCGAATCTTTTGCTCATTTTCAGACAAAGACACTTAAAATGACTTTAATTTTGAAAAATCTGAAAATTTTTGGTATATTTAAATTCTCCACGCGATGGCGATTCTAATGATACCAATATTTCCTATGAAAATATTTTTGGAGCAAAAATTCAAATCTTTTGCTCATTTTCAGACAAAGACACTTAAAATGACTTTAATTTTGAAAAATCTGAAAATTTTTGGTATATTTAAATTCTCCACGCGATGGCGATTCTAATGATACCAATATTTCCTATGAAAATATTTTTGGAGCAAAAATTCAAATCTTTTGCTCATTTTCAGACAAAGACACTTAAAATGACTTTAATTTTGAAAAATCTGAAAATTTTTGGTATATTTAAATTCTCCACGCGATGGCGATTCTAATGATACCAATATTTCCTATGAAAATATTTTTGGAGCAAAAATTCAAATCTTTTGCTCATTTTCAGACAAAGACACTTAAAATGACTTTAATTTTGAAAAATCTGAAAATTTTTGGTATATTTAAATTCTCCACGCGATGACGATTCTAATGATACCAATATTTCCTATGTAAATATTTTTGGAGCAAAAATTCAAATCTTTTGCTCATTTTCAGACAAAGACACTTAAAATAACTTTAATTTTGAAAAATCTGAAAATTTTTGGTATATTTAAATTCTCCACGCGATGACGATTCTAATGATACCAATATTTCCTATGTAAATATTTTTGGAGCAAAAATTCAAATCTTTTGCTCATTTTCAGACAAAGACACTTAAAATAACTTTAATTTTGAAAAATCTGAAGATTTTTGGTATATTTAAATTCTCCACGCGATGACGATTCTAATGATACCAATATTTCCTATGAAAATATTTTTGGAGCAAAAATTCAAATCTTTTGCTCATTTTCAGACAAAGACACTTAAAATAACTTTAATTTTGAAAAATCTGAAAATTTTTGGTATATTTAAATTCTCCACGCGATGACGATTCTAATGATACCAATATTTCCTATGTAAATATTTTTGGAGCAAAAATTCAAATCTTTTGCTCATTTTCAGACAAAGACACTTAAAATGACTTTAATTTTGAAAAATCTGAAAATTTTTGGTATATTTAAATTCTCCACGCGATGAAGATTCTAATGATGCCAATATTTCCTATGAAAATATTTTTGGAGCAAAAATTCGAATCTTTTGCTCATTTTCAGACAAAGACACTTAAAATGACTTTAATTTTGAAAAATCTGAAAATTTTTGGTATATTTAAATTCTCCACGCGATGGCGATTCTAATGATACCAATATTTCCTATGTAAATATTTTTGGAGCAAAAATTCAAATCTTTTGCTCATTTTCAGACAAAGACACTTAAAATGACTTTAATTTTGAAAAATCTGAAAATTTTTGGTATATTTAAATTCTCCACGCGATGAAGATTCTAATGATGCCAATATTTCCTATGAAAATATTTTTGGAGCAAAAATTCGAATCTTTTGCTCATTTTCAGACAAAGACACTTAAAATGACTTTAATTTTGAAAAATCTGAAAATTTTTGGTATATTTAAATTCTCCACGCGATGGCGATTCTAATGATACCAATATTTCCTATGAAAATATTTTTGGAGCAAAAATTCAAATCTTTTGCTCATTTTCAGACAAAGACACTTAAAATGACTTTAATTTTGAAAAATCTGAAAATTTTTGGTATATTTAAATTCTCCACGCGATGGCGATTCTAATGATACCAATATTTCCTATGAAAATATTTTTGGAGCAAAAATTCAAATCTTTTGCTCATTTTCAGACAAAGACACTTAAAATGACTTTAATTTTGAAAAATCTGAAAATTTTTGGTATATTTAAATTCTCCACGCGATGGCGATTCTAATGATACCAATATTTCCTATGAAAATATTTTTGGAGCAAAAATTCAAATCTTTTGCTCATTTTCAGACAAAGACACTTAAAATGACTTTAATTTTGAAAAATCTGAAAATTTTTGGTATATTTAAATTCTCCACGCGATGGCGATTCTAATGATACCAATATTTCCTATGTAAATATTTTTGGAGCAAAAATTCAAATCTTTTGCTCATTTTCAGACAAAGACACTTAAAATAACTTTAATTTTGAAAAATCTGAAAATTTTTGGTATATTTAAATTCTCCACGCGATGACGATTCTAATGATACCAATATTTCCTATGTAAATATTTTTGGAGCAAAAATTCAAATCTTTTGCTCATTTTCAGACAAAGACACTTAAAATAACTTTAATTTTGAAAAATCTGAAAATTTTTGGTATATTTAAATTCTCCACGCGATGACGATTCTAATGATACCAATATTTCCTATGTAAATATTTTTGGAGCAAAAATTCAAATCTTTTGCTCATTTTCAGACAAAGACACTTAAAATAACTTTAATTTTGAAAAATCTGAAAATTTTTGGTATATTTAAATTCTCCACGCGATGACGATTCTAATGATACCAATATTTCCTATGTAAATATTTTTGGAGCAAAAATTCAAATCTTTTGCTCATTTTCAGACAAAGACACTTAAAATAACTTTAATTTTGAAAAATCTGAAGATTTTTGGTATATTTAAATTCTCCACGCGATGACGATTCTAATGATACCAATATTTCCTATGTAAATATTTTTGGAGCAAAAATTCAAATCTTTTGCTCATTTTCAGACAAAGACACTTAAAATAACTTTAATTTTGAAAAATCTGAAAATTTTTGGTATATTTAAATTCTCCACGCGATGACGATTCTAATGATACCAATATTTCCTATGTAAATATTTTTGGAGCAAAAATTCAAATCTTTTGCTCATTTTCAGACAAAGACACTTAAAATAACTTTAATTTTGAAAAATCTGAAAATTTTTGGTATATTTAAATTCTCCACGCGATGACGATTCTAATGATACCAATATTTCCTATGTAAATATTTTTGGAGCAAAAATTCAAATCTTTTGCTCATTTTCAGACAAAGACACTTAAAATAACTTTAATTTTGAAAAATCTGAAGATTTTTGGTATATTTAAATTCTCCACGCGATGACGATTCTAATGATACCAATATTTCCTATGTAAATATTTTTGGAGCAAAAATTCAAATCTTTTGCTCATTTTCAGACAAAGACACTTAAAATAACTTTAATTTTGAAAAATCTGAAAATTTTTGGTATATTTAAATTCTCCACGCGATGACGATTCTAATGATACCAATATTTCCTATGTAAATATTTTTGGAGCAAAAATTCAAATCTTTTGCTCATTTTCAGACAAAGACACTTAAAATGACTTTAATTTTGAAAAATCTGAAAATTTTTGGTATATTTAAATTCTCCACGCGATGGCGATTCTAATGATACCAATATTTCCTATGAAAATATTTTTGGAGCAAAAATTCAAATCTTTTGCTCATTTTCAGACAAAGACACTTAAAATAACTTTAATTTTGAAAAATCTGAAAATTTTTGGTATATTTAAATTCTCCACGCGATGACGATTCTAATGATACCAATATTTCCTATGTAAATATTTTTGGAGCAAAAATTCAAATCTTTTGCTCATTTTCAGACAAAGACACTTAAAATAACTTTAATTTTGAAAAATCTGAAAATTTTTGGTATATTTAAATTCTCCACGCGATGACGATTCTAATGATACCAATATTTCCTATGTAAATATTTTTGGAGCAAAAATTCAAATCTTTTGCTCATTTTCAGACAAAGACACTTAAAATAACTTTAATTTTGAAAAATCTGAAAATTTTTGGTATATTTAAATTCTCCACGCGATGACGATTCTAATGATACCAATATTTCCTATGTAAATATTTTTGGAGCAAAAATTCAAATCTTTTGCTCATTTTCAGACAAAGACACTTAAAATGACTTTAATTTTGAAAAATCTGAAAATTTTTGGTATATTTAAATTCTCCACGCGATGAAGATTCTAATGATACCAATATTTCCTATGAAAATATTTTTGGAGCAAAAATTCGAATCTTTTGCTCATTTTCAGACAAAGACACTTAAAATGACTTTAATTTTGAAAAATCTGAAAATTTTTGGTATATTTAAATTCTCCACGCGATGGCGATTCTAATGATACCAATATTTCCTATGAAAATATTTTTGGAGCAAAAATTCAAATCTTTTGCTCATTTTCAGACAAAGACACTTAAAATGACTTTAATTTTGAAAAATCTGAAAATTTTTGGTATATTTAAATTCTCCACGCGATGGCGATTCTAATGATACCAATATTTCCTATGAAAATATTTTTGGAGCAAAAATTCAAATCTTTTGCTCATTTTCAGACAAAGACACTTAAAATGACTTTAATTTTGAAAAATCTGAAAATTTTTGGTATATTTAAATTCTCCACGCGATGACGATTCTAATGATACCAATATTTCCTATGTAAATATTTTTGGAGCAAAAATTCAAATCTTTTGCTCATTTTCAGACAAAGACACTTAAAATAACTTTAATTTTGAAAAATCTGAAAATTTTTGGTATATTTAAATTCTCCACGCGATGACGATTCTAATGATACCAATATTTCCTATGTAAATATTTTTGGAGCAAAAATTCAAATCTTTTGCTCATTTTCAGACAAAGACACTTAAAATAACTTTAATTTTGAAAAATCTGAAGATTTTTGGTATATTTAAATTCTCCACGCGATGACGATTCTAATGATACCAATATTTCCTATGAAAATATTTTTGGAGCAAAAATTCAAATCTTTTGCTCATTTTCAGACAAAGACACTTAAAATAACTTTAATTTTGAAAAATCTGAAAATTTTTGGTATATTTAAATTCTCCACGCGATGACGATTCTAATGATACCAATATTTCCTATGTAAATATTTTTGGAGCAAAAATTCAAATCTTTTGCTCATTTTCAGACAAAGACACTTAAAATGACTTTAATTTTGAAAAATCTGAAAATTTTTGGTATATTTAAATTCTCCACGCGATGAAGATTCTAATGATGCCAATATTTCCTATGAAAATATTTTTGGAGCAAAAATTCGAATCTTTTGCTCATTTTCAGACAAAGACACTTAAAATGACTTTAATTTTGAAAAATCTGAAAATTTTTGGTATATTTAAATTCTCCACGCGATGGCGATTCTAATGATACCAATATTTCCTATGAAAATATTTTTGGAGCAAAAATTCAAATCTTTTGCTCATTTTCAGACAAAGACACTTAAAATGACTTTAATTTTGAAAAATCTGAAAATTTTTGGTATATTTAAATTCTCCACGCGATGGCGATTCTAATGATACCAATATTTCCTATGAAAATATTTTTGGAGCAAAAATTCAAATCTTTTGCTCATTTTCAGACAAAGACACTTAAAATGACTTTAATTTTGAAAAATCTGAAAATTTTTGGTATATTTAAATTCTCCACGCGATGGCGATTCTAATGATACCAATATTTCCTATGAAAATATTTTTGGAGCAAAAATTCAAATCTTTTGCTCATTTTCAGACAAAGACACTTAAAATGACTTTAATTTTGAAAAATCTGAAAATTTTTGGTATATTTAAATTCTCCACGCGATGACGATTCTAATGATACCAATATTTCCTATGTAAATATTTTTGGAGCAAAAATTCAAATCTTTTGCTCATTTTCAGACAAAGACACTTAAAATAACTTTAATTTTGAAAAATCTGAAAATTTTTGGTATATTTAAATTCTCCACGCGATGACGATTCTAATGATACCAATATTTCCTATGTAAATATTTTTGGAGCAAAAATTCAAATCTTTTGCTCATTTTCAGACAAAGACACTTAAAATAACTTTAATTTTGAAAAATCTGAAGATTTTTGGTATATTTAAATTCTCCACGCGATGACGATTCTAATGATACCAATATTTCCTATGAAAATATTTTTGGAGCAAAAATTCAAATCTTTTGCTCATTTTCAGACAAAGACACTTAAAATAACTTTAATTTTGAAAAATCTGAAAATTTTTGGTATATTTAAATTCTCCACGCGATGACGATTCTAATGATACCAATATTTCCTATGTAAATATTTTTGGAGCAAAAATTCAAATCTTTTGCTCATTTTCAGACAAAGACACTTAAAATGACTTTAATTTTGAAAAATCTGAAAATTTTTGGTATATTTAAATTCTCCACGCGATGAAGATTCTAATGATGCCAATATTTCCTATGAAAATATTTTTGGAGCAAAAATTCGAATCTTTTGCTCATTTTCAGACAAAGACACTTAAAATGACTTTAATTTTGAAAAATCTGAAAATTTTTGGTATATTTAAATTCTCCACGCGATGGCGATTCTAATGATACCAATATTTCCTATGTAAATATTTTTGGAGCAAAAATTCAAATCTTTTGCTCATTTTCAGACAAAGACACTTAAAATGACTTTAATTTTGAAAAATCTGAAAATTTTTGGTATATTTAAATTCTCCACGCGATGAAGATTCTAATGATGCCAATATTTCCTATGAAAATATTTTTGGAGCAAAAATTCGAATCTTTTGCTCATTTTCAGACAAAGACACTTAAAATGACTTTAATTTTGAAAAATCTGAAAATTTTTGGTATATTTAAATTCTCCACGCGATGGCGATTCTAATGATACCAATATTTCCTATGAAAATATTTTTGGAGCAAAAATTCAAATCTTTTGCTCATTTTCAGACAAAGACACTTAAAATGACTTTAATTTTGAAAAATCTGAAAATTTTTGGTATATTTAAATTCTCCACGCGATGGCGATTCTAATGATACCAATATTTCCTATGAAAATATTTTTGGAGCAAAAATTCAAATCTTTTGCTCATTTTCAGACAAAGACACTTAAAATGACTTTAATTTTGAAAAATCTGAAAATTTTTGGTATATTTAAATTCTCCACGCGATGGCGATTCTAATGATACCAATATTTCCTATGAAAATATTTTTGGAGCAAAAATTCAAATCTTTTGCTCATTTTCAGACAAAGACACTTAAAATGACTTTAATTTTGAAAAATCTGAAAATTTTTGGTATATTTAAATTCTCCACGCGATGACGATTCTAATGATACCAATATTTCCTATGTAAATATTTTTGGAGCAAAAATTCAAATCTTTTGCTCATTTTCAGACAAAGACACTTAAAATAACTTTAATTTTGAAAAATCTGAAAATTTTTGGTATATTTAAATTCTCCACGCGATGACGATTCTAATGATACCAATATTTCCTATGTAAATATTTTTGGAGCAAAAATTCAAATCTTTTGCTCATTTTCAGACAAAGACACTTAAAATAACTTTAATTTTGAAAAATCTGAAGATTTTTGGTATATTTAAATTCTCCACGCGATGACGATTCTAATGATACCAATATTTCCTATGAAAATATTTTTGGAGCAAAAATTCAAATCTTTTGCTCATTTTCAGACAAAGACACTTAAAATAACTTTAATTTTGAAAAATCTGAAAATTTTTGGTATATTTAAATTCTCCACGCGATGACGATTCTAATGATACCAATATTTCCTATGTAAATATTTTTGGAGCAAAAATTCAAATCTTTTGCTCATTTTCAGACAAAGACACTTAAAATGACTTTAATTTTGAAAAATCTGAAAATTTTTGGTATATTTAAATTCTCCACGCGATGAAGATTCTAATGATGCCAATATTTCCTATGAAAATATTTTTGGAGCAAAAATTCGAATCTTTTGCTCATTTTCAGACAAAGACACTTAAAATGACTTTAATTTTGAAAAATCTGAAAATTTTTGGTATATTTAAATTCTCCACGCGATGGCGATTCTAATGATACCAATATTTCCTATGTAAATATTTTTGGAGCAAAAATTCAAATCTTTTGCTCATTTTCAGACAAAGACACTTAAAATGACTTTAATTTTGAAAAATCTGAAAATTTTTGGTATATTTAAATTCTCCACGCGATGAAGATTCTAATGATGCCAATATTTCCTATGAAAATATTTTTGGAGCAAAAATTCGAATCTTTTGCTCATTTTCAGACAAAGACACTTAAAATGACTTTAATTTTGAAAAATCTGAAAATTTTTGGTATATTTAAATTCTCCACGCGATGGCGATTCTAATGATACCAATATTTCCTATGAAAATATTTTTGGAGCAAAAATTCAAATCTTTTGCTCATTTTCAGACAAAGACACTTAAAATGACTTTAATTTTGAAAAATCTGAAAATTTTTGGTATATTTAAATTCTCCACGCGATGGCGATTCTAATGATACCAATATTTCCTATGAAAATATTTTTGGAGCAAAAATTCAAATCTTTTGCTCATTTTCAGACAAAGACACTTAAAATGACTTTAATTTTGAAAAATCTGAAAATTTTTGGTATATTTAAATTCTCCACGCGATGGCGATTCTAATGATACCAATATTTCCTATGAAAATATTTTTGGAGCAAAAATTCAAATCTTTTGCTCATTTTCAGACAAAGACACTTAAAATGACTTTAATTTTGAAAAATCTGAAAATTTTTGGTATATTTAAATTCTCCACGCGATGGCGATTCTAATGATACCAATATTTCCTATGTAAATATTTTTGGAGCAAAAATTCAAATCTTTTGCTCATTTTCAGACAAAGACACTTAAAATAACTTTAATTTTGAAAAATCTGAAAATTTTTGGTATATTTAAATTCTCCACGCGATGACGATTCTAATGATACCAATATTTCCTATGTAAATATTTTTGGAGCAAAAATTCAAATCTTTTGCTCATTTTCAGACAAAGACACTTAAAATAACTTTAATTTTGAAAAATCTGAAAATTTTTGGTATATTTAAATTCTCCACGCGATGACGATTCTAATGATACCAATATTTCCTATGTAAATATTTTTGGAGCAAAAATTCAAATCTTTTGCTCATTTTCAGACAAAGACACTTAAAATAACTTTAATTTTGAAAAATCTGAAGATTTTTGGTATATTTAAATTCTCCACGCGATGACGATTCTAATGATACCAATATTTCCTATGTAAATATTTTTGGAGCAAAAATTCAAATCTTTTGCTCATTTTCAGACAAAGACACTTAAAATAACTTTAATTTTGAAAAATCTGAAAATTTTTGGTATATTTAAATTCTCCACGCGATGACGATTCTAATGATACCAATATTTCCTATGTAAATATTTTTGGAGCAAAAATTCAAATCTTTTGCTCATTTTCAGACAAAGACACTTAAAATAACTTTAATTTTGAAAAATCTGAAAATTTTTGGTATATTTAAATTCTCCACGCGATGACGATTCTAATGATACCAATATTTCCTATGTAAATATTTTTGGAGCAAAAATTCAAATCTTTTGCTCATTTTCAGACAAAGACACTTAAAATAACTTTAATTTTGAAAAATCTGAAGATTTTTGGTATATTTAAATTCTCCACGCGATGACGATTCTAATGATACCAATATTTCCTATGTAAATATTTTTGGAGCAAAAATTCAAATCTTTTGCTCATTTTCAGACAAAGACACTTAAAATAACTTTAATTTTGAAAAATCTGAAAATTTTTGGTATATTTAAATTCTCCACGCGATGACGATTCTAATGATACCAATATTTCCTATGAAAATATTTTTGGAGCAAAAATTCAAATCTTTTGCTCATTTTCAGACAAAGACACTTAAAATGACTTTAATTTTGAAAAATCTGAAAATTTTTGGTATATTTAAATTCTCCACGCGATGGCGATTCTAATGATACCAATATTTCCTATGTAAATATTTTTGGAGCAAAAATTCAAATCTTTTGCTCATTTTCAGACAAAGACACTTAAAATAACTTTAATTTTGAAAAATCTGAAAATTTTTGGTATATTTAAATTCTCCACGCGATGACGATTCTAATGATACCAATATTTCCTATGAAAATATTTTTGGAGCAAAAATTCAAATCTTTTGCTCATTTTCAGACAAAGACACTTAAAATAACTTTAATTTTGAAAAATCTGAAGATTTTTGGTATATTTAAATTCTCCACGCGATGACGATTCTAATGATACCAATATTTCCTATGTAAATATTTTTGGAGCAAAAATTCAAATCTTTTGCTCATTTTCAGACAAAGACACTTAAAATAACTTTAATTTTGAAAAATCTGAAAATTTTTGGTATATTTAAATTCTCCACGCGATGACGATTCTAATGATACCAATATTTCCTATGAAAATATTTTTGGAGCAAAAATTCAAATCTTTTGCTCATTTTCAGACAAAGACACTTAAAATGACTTTAATTTTGAAAAATCTGAAAATTTTTGGTATATTTAAATTCTCCACGCGATGGCGATTCTAATGATACCAATATTTCCTATGTAAATATTTTTGGAGCAAAAATTCAAATCTTTTGCTCATTTTCAGACAAAGACACTTAAAATAACTTTAATTTTGAAAAATCTGAAAATTTTTGGTATATTTAAATTCTCCACGCGATGACGATTCTAATGATACCAATATTTCCTATGAAAATATTTTTGGAGCAAAAATTCAAATCTTTTGCTCATTTTCAGACAAAGACACTTAAAATAACTTTAATTTTGAAAAATCTGAAGATTTTTGGTATATTTAAATTCTCCACGCGATGACGATTCTAATGATACCAATATTTCCTATGTAAATATTTTTGGAGCAAAAATTCAAATCTTTTGCTCATTTTCAGACAAAGACACTTAAAATAACTTTAATTTTGAAAAATCTGAAAATTTTTGGTATATTTAAATTCTCCACGCGATGGCGATTCTAATGATACCAATATTTCCTATGAAAATATTTTTGGAGCAAAAATTCAAATCTTTTGCTCATTTTCAGACAAAGACACTTAAAATGACTTTAATTTTGAAAAATCTGAAAATTTTTGGTATATTTAAATTCTCCACGCGATGGCGATTCTAATGATACCAATATTTCCTATGTAAATATTTTTGGAGCAAAAATTCAAATCTTTTGCTCATTTTCAGACAAAGACACTTAAAATAACTTTAATTTTGAAAAATCTGAAAATTTTTGGTATATTTAAATTCTCCACGCGATGACGATTCTAATGATACCAATATTTCCTATGTAAATATTTTTGGAGCAAAAATTCAAATCTTTTGCTCATTTTCAGACAAAGACACTTAAAATAACTTTAATTTTGAAAAATCTGAAAATTTTTGGTATATTTAAATTCTCCACGCGATGACGATTCTAATGATACCAATATTTCCTATGTAAATATTTTTGGAGCAAAAATTCAAATCTTTTGCTCATTTTCAGACAAAGACACTTAAAATAACTTTAATTTTGAAAAATCTGAAGATTTTTGGTATATTTAAATTCTCCACGCGATGACGATTCTAATGATACCAATATTTCCTATGTAAATATTTTTGGAGCAAAAATTCAAATCTTTTGCTCATTTTCAGACAAAGACACTTAAAATAACTTTAATTTTGAAAAATCTGAAAATTTTTGGTATATTTAAATTCTCCACGCGATGACGATTCTAATGATACCAATATTTCCTATGTAAATATTTTTGGAGCAAAAATTCAAATCTTTTGCTCATTTTCAGACAAAGACACTTAAAATAACTTTAATTTTGAAAAATCTGAAAATTTTTGGTATATTTAAATTCTCCACGCGATGACGATTCTAATGATACCAATATTTCCTATGTAAATATTTTTGGAGCAAAAATTCAAATCTTTTGCTCATTTTCAGACAAAGACACTTAAAATAACTTTAATTTTGAAAAATCTGAAGATTTTTGGTATATTTAAATTCTCCACGCGATGACGATTCTAATGATACCAATATTTCCTATGTAAATATTTTTGGAGCAAAAATTCAAATCTTTTGCTCATTTTCAGACAAAGACACTTAAAATAACTTTAATTTTGAAAAATCTGAAAATTTTTGGTATATTTAAATTCTCCACGCGATGACGATTCTAATGATACCAATATTTCCTATGTAAATATTTTTGGAGCAAAAATTCAAATCTTTTGCTCATTTTCAGACAAAGACACTTAAAATAACTTTAATTTTGAAAAATCTGAAAATTTTTGGTATATTTAAATTCTCCACGCGATGACGATTCTAATGATACCAATATTTCCTATGTAAATATTTTTGGAGCAAAAATTCAAATCTTTTGCTCATTTTCAGACAAAGACACTTAAAATAACTTTAATTTTGAAAAATCTGAAGATTTTTGGTATATTTAAATTCTCCACGCGATGACGATTCTAATGATACCAATATTTCCTATGTAAATATTTTTGGAGCAAAAATTCAAATCTTTTGCTCATTTTCAGACAAAGACACTTAAAATAACTTTAATTTTGAAAAATCTGAAAATTTTTGGTATATTTAAATTCTCCACGCGATGACGATTCTAATGATACCAATATTTCCTATGTAAATATTTTTGGAGCAAAAATTCAAATCTTTTGCTCATTTTCAGACAAAGACACTTAAAATAACTTTAATTTTGAAAAATCTGAAAATTTTTGGTATATTTAAATTCTCCACGCGATGACGATTCTAATGATACCAATATTTCCTATGTAAATATTTTTGGAGCAAAAATTCAAATCTTTTGCTCATTTTCAGACAAAGACACTTAAAATAACTTTAATTTTGAAAAATCTGAAAATTTTTGGTATATTTAAATTCTCCACGCGATGACGATTCTAATGATACCAATATTTCCTATGTAAATATTTTTGGAGCAAAAATTCAAATCTTTTGCTCATTTTCAGACAAAGACACTTAAAATAACTTTAATTTTGAAAAATCTGAAGATTTTTGGTATATTTAAATTCTCCACGCGATGACGATTCTAATGATACCAATATTTCCTATGTAAATATTTTTGGAGCAAAAATTCAAATCTTTTGCTCATTTTCAGACAAAGACACTTAAAATAACTTTAATTTTGAAAAATCTGAAAATTTTTGGTATATTTAAATTCTCCACGCGATGACGACATATTTCTTTCTTCAACGGTAGCTTGATTTTCTGGTTGGTCTTGGTTCACATCTTCAACATTCATTGTATTAACTCTTTGGGTTCTTGGATTAGTTTGCCTTGTTCGATAATTCCTTGGATCTTGGTTTCTTTGTTGATTTGGTTGATTCCGTTGGAAATTTGGCGCTTGACGATTTTGGGCATTGGGTTGTATAACATTAGCATTTTGTTGTGGTGCTTGCTGCTGAACATTGGGCTGATATTGATATTGTCCTTGATTGAAATTTGGTCTTGCCCTGAAATTAGTGGTCATTCTTCTGTTTCCATTTTGATTTGCATTCGATAATATTGGTGTTTCTTGAGTATTCATCATTGGTTGTTTGAATGGTTGGCATAAACTTGTGTGATGCTTCTTTTTGCAATTTCGACAATAAAACTTATTTCGGCATTCTCTGCTGCTGTGACCATTTTTGAGACAATTGAAACAAAGCTTTTCATTACGAACAACGTTCCATCTTTCTTCGACTGGGACTTGACATTCAGTTTCACGATGAGAAGCTTTTCAATAAGTACATTTCCGAATATTGTTAAAATTCATTCCACGATCTTGAACTTTATTATTGAACTTATTCTTAACATTATGCCGATTGAAATTGTGTTGCAGTGTCATATCAGGTTCATAATTCTTTATCTTACTTTGAATCTTTTCTTCTTTCTTCACTTCTTCATCTAAAACTTCAAGCAATTCTTTTGTTTTCCAGTTTTCCGAATTCTCCGTATTAACTTGTTTGCGGAAAACTGCTTCTCGAATCTTCGATGAGAATTTTCCCAAAATCAATTCTTGGATTCTTCGAGAATCATCTTCGTGTCCTAGATTTTTCAATTGTTCTGTAACCGAAAAAATCTTGTCGAAAAGCTTTCTTTGTTCAAAAATTCGATCATCCATTGGGTTCAATCTATCCAACTTTTTGTTCAATTCTGAAATCGTACTTGAAGTATTCTTGTATCTTTCACTTAAAACTTTCTTAGCCAGGTCATAATTTTCTTCAGTTACCATATATCTGCTGATCAAATCTTTTGGTTCTCTTCTTAGGCACTGAATCAGATGATTGAATTTCAAAATCTTTGACTCATTTGATTTGTCGACAATCTCAGTGAACAAAGTCCAAAAATTGGGAAACTCCCAGAGTTTTCCGTCAAAAATTGGAAGTTGCACAACCGGTAATGGACGGTTCAAATTTGATCGTGATTCTTGAACGTGTTGAACTTGTTGAACAACAGTATCACCATGACTGCTCATATTTAAACTTCTTCTTATTCTTGCTGCAAATACTTGTTCTTTTCTGTCTTCTTCTTCTTCTCGTTCTTTAACGTTATCTTTTGCAACTTTGAGCTTCGTGGTCATATTAATAATCAATTCTTCAGCTTCAGCAACCATCTTATTCACTTTTTCCAATCTGTCTTCATATTTGCTTATGTTAAGATCTTCATCTTCCTTAGCCACTTCATAAACTTTGTTCTCTAACTCAACTGCCCTTACAGTAAGAATTTAAACTTTCTTATTCAACAAATCTGAAACTTCTTTAATATCTTGTTCATACTTGAGAATACTTTGACCATCAATTAACTTTGGAAGCAACAATTTTCTCTTGTCCACTTCCATTGCCAATGAGTTTTCTGCACGAGTTACTTTCGACAAATCATACTTTAAACTTGCCATCTTATTCTTTTTGTTTTCAATCCCTCATAAACAATCACAATCAATCGAATCAAAACCTTTCACAAACAAATACCAAGGAATGTCAATCAAAATATGATGCAAAATCAAAACAAATTCACAATCTTATATCAAAATCTGATAGAATCTTTTAGAAATACTTTGGACTCTTGGAAATCAATTGGAGAATGCTTAAGCTTGTTAGAAAAAATCTTAAAACTTAAACAAATCCTAAAATTCTTATCTTAACTTCTTATTCTTAACGCCACGCGGGACTTTTTAAAATTAAACAAAGATAATTGTTTAAATTTAACTGACCTCGGATTCTTAAACTTGTCGATGCACCATAAAGAAAGTTAGGTTTGTTAGGTAATTGTGGTTGCGTGTGGTGGATGTGGTACCTCAAACTTGGGTAATTAAACTTTATTTTTAAAGAAAAATAAAATAAACTTAAAAAGAAAAAATGTAAAAACGAAGAATTAAAAATATCAAAAAATGAAATTATGAAGAATGTTGAGACGACCATTGTTTATATATCTTCGTTTTTGTTGTTGTTGATTGTGGGCGGCGATTGTTTTGCTTTTCTGGTCGAACAGATTTCGACAGATACTAATATTTCCTATGTAAATATTTTTGGAGCAAAAATTCAAATCTTTTGCTCATTTTCAGACAAAGACACTTAAAATTACTTTAATTTTGAAAAATTTGAAAAATTGAGCAAAAATATTCACATAGAAAATATTGCTATTTATTGTTTATTGGTAAAGCATGTGTTGATAGTTCCCGTAAGGTGTTACGTGTTATTTTCTAATAATGCTAAACTTGTAACCCCCCCCCCCCCCCCAACAATCAGAAATAATTTCTTTATGATATTTTGAGATCATAATTTCTAGACACGTTCTCAACACATCCCGCGGGATTTCCCTCACATATTCTCTCATTTTGGCGACCCAACGACGATGTCGACATTTGCGCCGTCATCTTTGTTTTTTTCTCTGATCCTCTAAATTCTTATGAATTGCGTCAGTCATCGTTTGCTGGCCTACTTGTACCATCACCGTTGTTGGTGGCGTTGTTTTTGTTTTTTCTATGATAATCTTATTGATTACGCTTCCCATTACGTTTTAGCCCCATGCCACCATCCTTTTGCTGACGTTTTGCTCAAAGTTATTTTAGATTGTTTTGCTTCAAAAATTAGCTTGTTTTGATATGTATTTTAGTTAAAAACAGTTTTTTAATTGTTTTTTTGTGCAAATCCTAGAATTTTTTGTATTTTTTAGCGATGTTGGGAAAATTTGGCTTGGACCTTATGTCTTTCACTTCCTTCATTTTTTCATAGCTTCGTTTTCTTTCACAGATCCGTTATAATCGTGATCGTAAGAAAGCTAATTCTGAATATATGGCCGTGGCGCTGCTAAGAGAAGCTTTCCCTCTCAATGATGTTTGATTGCGCGACTCTTCCCCCTGCCAGCTTCAAACATTTCCGATCGCGGCCACTTTGACTTTTTCTCTAATACTTACCTTGTTTATTGATTGCGCTGGAGACTTCCCACTCTTTGTTATTATTTATTGTTTGCTTCGTCTTCCAGAAATTTTTAATGATTTTACACCTAAACGATTAATGTTTGCTTCTTGATATTTTTTAAGAAACCGTTGAAATTTTTCTGAAATTTGACGCATTTTAAAAAAGCTTTGAATGCCATTAAATTTCTAATACTCACGCAAACCTTTTGTGGAGACTGAAGAAACTTTTACATGTGTTACGTTTCGACACCATACTTCTAACTTTTCTATCTATGTACTCAATTCACAATTTGAAATAACTTTTGAAAATGTATTTTTTACAGATTAGTCTGTAGAGACTTATTTTTTGATAGTTGTAGAATCTATATTCACGTTGAGCTAGAAAACAACTTCAGCAAATATATGCGGTTTTGTTTTGTTTTCTTATGTTTTTTTTAAATATTGCCACACTTGTAAAGCCCCCTTCCCCAACAAACAGAAATTACTTCTTCAGAATAATTTGAGCTCATCATTTCAAAACGTTCTCATCAGATCTCAACACATCAGGGTTCCGCATATGGACATACTAGTTTGGGACATTTGCTTATTTGAGACATGGTTTCATATGGACCTAGGTCCAATTCTATAGAGTGGGACTTATGTCTCATTGGACTTGTGTCCAATTCGACGGAGTGAGACATATGTCCCAATTGGACATGAGTCCAATTCTATAGAGTGGGACTCATGTCCAATTGGGACATAAGTCCAATTCGTCGGAGTGAGACATATGTCCCAATTGGACATGAGTCCCAATTGGATATGATTCTCTTCGAAAAAAGTATTCGTTAAAAAAATGCCTCTCCAGGAATTGAACACTCGGTATCTAGCGCAGTGCGCAGAACACTACTGCACTGCGCCATGTCCGCCACGCACACCATCGATGCTATGAGCGCATATATGAGCGCATACACATTAAATAATATATTTTCTAAATGTTTTTTAAACTTTTTGTAACTTTTTCTTTTGAATTTTTCTACTTTCATCTCTGATAGTGTATCACTCAATTTTTATTATGGGCAAGGTTTTAAGATAATTCCTTTTTTATTTTAAGATTATCTATTACTTCTCTACGGTGTACACCAGGGATGGGCGGGAAATTTCCCGGATTTCCCGGTACCATGACGGGAAATTTCCCTTCCCGAAAATTTCCCGAAAAGTTTCGGGAAATTTCGGGAAATTTTTTAAATAGAAAAAAATTGAAAAACATCAAGAAATTCAGAAATAAAAGTTCGAGCTACAAAGATCAACGAAGCTTTACCAAAATTGATAAATATGTCTTCCGAAGTCTCAAATCAGAAAACTTAACATTTTTCTTTTTTTAAACTCATTTATGCGATTCTGAAAAATGTTTGTTTTATTCAAAATCATGCGTTGATTCTTGTTTTATCCTTTAGTTATTATCATTGGATGTTTATTAACTCTGAAAACCTAGGAAAATCGATAAAATCAGGATAAAACCAGTATTTGTAGTCAAATTTTCAAATTTCCCGAAATTTCCCGGAATTTCCCGGTATTTGGAACCGGGAAAAAATTTCCCGAAGGGTCTTTCCCGCCCATCCCTGGTGTACACACACATTTTCTGTGTTCAATTTTTAATTGTCGTAAATACTGAATATTCTTAGTTATAGTGGTTCACTTTAGCCCACCGTGATTTATGAAAAATTCAAAAGAAAAAGTTTAAAAAACATTTAGAAAATATATTAATGAACCATGACTATAAAAACATAAGTTTGTTCTTAATAAAAATGATGGTATAAAATATATATGCGCTCATAGCATCGATGGTGTGCGTGGCGGACATGGCGCAGTGCAGTAGTGTTCTGCGCACTGCGCCAGAGACCGAGTGTTCAATTCCTGGAGATGCATTTTTTTAACGAATACTTTTTTCGAATAGAATCATATCCAATTGGGACTCATGTCCAATTGGGACATATGTCTCACTCCGACGAATTGGACTTATGTCCCAATTGGACATGAGTCCCACTCTATAGAATTGGACTCATGTCCAATTGCGACATATGTCTCACTCGGTCGAATTGGACACAGGTCCAATGAGACATAAGTCCCACTCTATAGAATTGGACATAGGTCCCATTGAGACCTGGGTCCAGAATGTCTCATGTCCAATGGTTTTGCGGAACCCTGCAACACATTCCGAGAGACTTCGATCAGAACAATGAATACTCCCTATAAAATATTTTCTCCATTTGGTGACTTGACGATGTCGACATTTGCACCATCAACTTTGTTTTTGTGGATAACGCTTCCGTAAGATGTTACGTGTTATTTTCTAAAAATGCTAAACTTGTAAAAAACCCCACAACAATCAGAAATTTCTTCTTTATGGTATTTTGAGATCATAATTTCTAGACCCATTCTCAACGCATCCCGCGGGATTTTCCTCACATATTCTCTCATTTTGGCGACCCAACGATGTCGACATTTGCGTCGTCATCTTTGTTTTTTTCTCTGATCCTCTAAATTCTTATGAATTGCGTCAGTCATCGTTTGCTGGCCTACTTGCACCATCACCGTTGTTGGTGGCGTTGTTTTTGTTTTTTCTATGATAATCTTATTGATTGCGCTTTCCATTACTCTTTGGCCCTTTTCCACCGTCTTTTTGCTGACGTTTTGCTCAAAGTTATCTTATATTGTTTTGCTACAAAAAGCTGCTTGTTTTGATGAGTGTTTTAATAGTTAAAAAACGTTTTTTTATTATTTTGTTGTGCAAATCCTATAATTTTTTTTGTATTTTTTAGAGATGCTCGGAAGATTTGGCTGAAACATTATGTCTCTCACGATCCTACATTTTCTTTCATAGCTCCGTTTTCTTTCACAGCTCCGTAACAATCACGATCGTTAGAAAACCAATTCCGAATATATGTTTTATTTTTATAGAGATTGAAGCGCACAGTATTTTCTTTATAACCTTCATCCAAAAATTATTTCGAATATTTCTTAACACACAGTCGCGGTACCCCACGTGCATAGTAACGATAAATTCGTCTCAAACAGCCCAACAATCTCTCATTTTGCTGACCCAACGTCGTCGTTTGATGTGGAAATTGACGCCGTCAACTTTTTCTTTTTCTCTGATCCTCTCAATGTTTATTGCTATCGCTCGGCATCTCTTGCTAGCCCACTTGCACCGTCCACGTTGTCGACGGTCTTTTCGTTTTTTTCTCTGATCCTCTCAATGATCATTGATTGCGCGTGGTGCGCTCACCTTTCACGTTCAACGTTGTCGACGTTGGTCGCTTTGTCATTTTCTCTAGCCCTCTCAATGGTTATCGATTGCGCGTGGCACGCTTCTCTGCCATTTTCAACGTTGTCGATGGCAGCCGCATTGGTTTTTTTTATAATTCAAGCTTTATTCATTGCGCTTGCCATTCACCGAATTTTCTGTTTTTTCAAAGCAGCGTTTTCATCCTGAGTTTTTCGATGTGTTCTTCTGCATCTATTAGCATTTTATCATTTTATTTTTTTTGATTATTCTTTTCTTGTGTGATATTCGACGAGTTAGTAACACGGATACCATATAATATCTAAATTTCGGCAACATTTTAATATTGAGCGATGTCATGGCCAAAAAAGTGGGTTGTGTACCAATTCTGAAATTTTTCAATGGTTTTTTTGCAAAATAATATTACTGAACACTTCCTCGAGCAACGCGCGTAACAAGAATTAATCGTCACACAATCACTCGTTTCACAATCAGTTGCGCTTCCGTGCCACCTTCAACGTTACCATTTCGTTTTTTTCTCTGATCCACCCAAAGTACATTGATTACGCGCGACGCTCCCCCCTTTATAGAAGGATTTACAAAATATGAACGCGCCTTTTTGAAAAAAATTAGTAATATCGCCTGTGTTCAGCTTTTTTTCTTTCTTTCACGTTTCTCAAATTTTGTTCTCAACATATACAACAAACTCGGATCTTTGTGAAACTTTGGGTTTGAGGACAATACTTTCAATTCATTTCAAGTGAACCAATATGGAGTACTAAGAAACCGAAATTTCACCTTTGGCGCATCAAATCTCTGATCATATCCCCCAGTAGATGCTAAAAATGCACGGTGTTCATGTTTGGCACATTATAAACCAAAATGCGAAATTTAAGAAAACTCCAACGTTCTGGTGCCTCGAAAAATTTATGTCGTTATTTTAATTTATTTTAATGCTCCTACAGTTTTTGTCTAAAAAACATAAAGTGAATAAAACAAGCTGATGATAACCCCAATCATAGCAAATGATCCACGAAAAAAGTTTATATGTTTTTCTTTACTCAACTCACATTTGTTTCCATCAACGTTTTAGTCTTTCAATTTGATCGGTGAATTACTATATGAACTTTTGTTTTTCTTTCTTTCACGTCTCGTTCAATGTTGTGCTCTCTTGTATTTTTGTGATACATTTGATAAACAATGGTTATTTCAGATCTCGAGAAAGAGTATGCTTTGAAAAAGCGTGCTGGTCCGGATTTAATACTAAATTTCATTTAAGTCTCATTTTTTTAATCCGCCCGCGCTGCGAAAATTCTTTTAACTTATATCTTAACTTGTCTTTCCGAGTAACATGGTATGAGCGTGGTCGGGTTTATCGTCTGTACCGCCTGCGGAGACGTTTGGAGGAGGTCCATGGAGCGGACCTCCAAGTCGTTACCACGCGAGCTAGGTGGCGTGCACTCTCTTCAGAGGGAGTGTAGGGTTAATCCCTTTGGAACGACGCGCCCGTGAAGCACGCGGTGTATGTGGCACAGAGGGCCCCTCGGAGTACCAGTAGTGCTTTGATCGACTTAGAACACGACTGGAGAAGCAGGGAAAATTTTTTGTAACAATAGGTTTTTTTTCTCCAGTGGTGGACACGGAACACCAATGAAGTCAGCCCTCAGAAGTCGTGATTGTACCTTCGTCTGGGGTGTGCTGGCAATGACTGGTGTCTCCACCGAAATGTTGTCGTAAGAGCGCCATGCGTTCTTGTTCCAGCGGCACTTTTCAAAGGCATAACTGCGTTTTTTAATCAATCAAAAATCAAATTTTCAAATTTATTAAATTTCATTGATTCATTGAGTGAGTATAGAACTGAATAGTGTTTGAAAACTTTTTGATTAAATTCATTTGACCAGCCGCTTTCGAACATATCTGGCAACCAATCGTCAATCAATGGTGCGCCGAAAATAACGGTTCACGATCCTTATTGTGAGTATCGTTCGAATTAGAAGCTCGACTTCTGAGGTTTGTTTCAAAGAAAAGTATCATAATAAATTAATTTATTTCAGGTTTCAGAAGTGACAAGCACGTTTCCATTCTCAGAAATAGCACTCTGAAGATTCATCAATCTCATTGCGGGAAATAATTCATTTGTCGAGGTCGGCAACAATAACACCAACAACTACATCAACAACAACAGCATTGATTTCAGCAATAAGTTCAATAACCGTCACACATTATGAAGTTCAAGAACTCTTCAATTATCAAGATAATGACAACTGTATCAGTTGGAACGACGACAGTATCAAAGGAAGATGAAAAAGCAATTGTTTTTATTTCAAACTCACTCATTTCGTTCACAATTTCAATTTTACAGCTTGGACAGTTTCTACAACAACATCAACAGCAACAAGGAAATCGATGGCCACAATTAAAACACATGGCAACATCAGCCACTGCAGGCTCAATTGCATTTGAACCAGGTTAGTAATCATGGCGCTACTAAGAAACCGTGGCGCTGCTAAGAAATCATGGCGCTGCTATGAGACCGTGGCGCTGCTAAGAATTTATGGCGCTGCTAAGAGAACGAGGCGCTGCTAAGAAATCATGGCGCTGCTAAGAGACCATGGCGCTGCTAAGAAATCATGGCGCTGCTATGAGACCGTGGCGCTGCTAAGAATTTATGGCGCTGCTAAGAGAACGAGGCGCTGCTAAGAAATCATGGCGCTGCTAAGAGACCGTGGCGCTGCTAAGAGACCATGACGCTGCTAAGAAATCATGGCGCTGCTATGAGACCGTGGCGCTGCTAAGAGACCGTGGCGCCGCTAAGAGACCATGGAGCTGCTAAGAAATCATGGCTCTGCTAAGAGACAATGGCGCTGCTAAGAAAGCAAGCGCAAAATTTAAAAAAAGTTCAATTTCATTTATTTTGGATATTTTCAGGACAATTAAAATACATGGCAGCATCAGCCACTGCAGACTCAATTGCATTTGAACCAGGTTAGTAATCATGGCGCTACTAAGAAACCGTGGCGCTGCTAAGAAATCATGGCGCTGCTAAAAAACCGTGGCGCTGCTAAGAAATCATGGCGCTGCTAAGAGAACGTGGCGCTGCTAAGAAATCATGTCGCTGCTAAGAGACCGTGGCGCTGCTAAGAAATCATGGCGCTGCTAAGAGAACGTGGCGCTGCTAAGAAATCATGGCGCTGCTAAGAAATAATGGCGCTGCTAAGAAATCATGGCGCTGCTAAGAGACCGTGGCGCTGCTAAGAAAGCGTGGCGCTGCTAAGAGAACGTGGCGCTGCTAAGAAATCATGGCGCTGCTAAGAGACCGTGGCGCTGCAAAGAAAGCGTGGCGCTGCTAAGAGAACATGGCGCTGCTAATAAATCATGGCGCTGCTAAGAGACCGTGGCGCTGCTAAGAGAACGTGGCGCTGCTAAGAAATCATGGCGCTGCTAAGAGACCGTAGCGCTGCTAAGAAATCATGGCGCTGCTAAGAGAACGTGGCGCTGCTATGAAATCACGGCGCTGCAAAGAGACCGTGGCGCTGCTAAGAAATCATGGCGCTGCTAAGAAATAATGGCGCTGCTAAGAAAGCGTGGCGCTGCTAAGAGAACGTGGCGCTGCTAAGAAATCATGGCGCTGCTAAAAACCGTGGCGCTGCTAAGAATTTATGGCGCTGCTAAGAGAACGAGGCGCTGCTAAGAAATCATGGCGCTGCTAAGAGACCGTGGCGCTGCTAAGAGACCATGGCGCTGCTAAGAAAGCGTTCGCAAAATTTAAAAAAAAGTTCAATTTTATTTATTTTGGATATTTTCAGGACAATTAAAACACATGGCAACATCAGCCACTTCAGACTCAATTGCATTTGAACCAGGTTAGTAATCATGGCGCTACTAAGAAACCGTGTCGCTGCTAAGAAATCATGGCGCTGCTAAAAACCGTGGCGCTGCTAAGAAATAATGGCGCTGCTAAGAAATCATGGCGCTGCTAAGAGACCGTAGCGCTGCTAAGAAATCATGGCGCTGCTAAGAGACCGTGGCGCTGCTAAGAAAGCGTGGCGCTGCTAAGAAAGCGTGGCGCTGCTAAGAGAACGTGGCTCTGCTAAGAAATCATGGCGCTGCTAAGAGACCGTGGCGCTGCTAAGAAAGCGTGGCGCTGCTAAGAGAACATGGCGCTGCTAATAAATCATGGCGCTGCTAAGAGACCGTGGCGCTGCTAAGAGAACGTGGCGCTGCTAAGAAATCATGGCGCTGCTAAGAGACCGTAGCGCTGCTAAGAAATCATGGCGCTGCTAAGAGACCGTGGCGCTGCTAAGAAAGCGTGGCGCTGCTAAGAAAGCGTGGCGCTGCTAAGAGAACGTGGCTCTGCTAAGAAATCATGGCGCTGCTAAGAGACCGTGGCGCTGCTAAGAAAGCGTGGCGCTGCTAAGAGAACATGGCGCTGCTAATAAATCATGGCGCTGCTAAGAGACCGTGGCGCTGCTAAGAAAGCGTGGCGCTGCTAAGAAATCATGCCGCTGCTAAGAGACCATGGCGCTGCTAAGAAATCATGGCGCTGCTAAGAGACCGTGGCGCTGCTAAGAAAGCGTGGCGCTGCTAAGAGAACGTGGCGCTGCTAAGAAATCATGGCGCTGCTAAGAGACCGTGGCGCTGCTAAGAAAGCGTGGCGCTGCTAAGAAATCATGGCGCTGCTAAGAGAACGTGGCGCTGCTAAGAAATCATGTCGCTGCTAAGAGACCGTGGCGCTGCTAAGAAATCATGGCGCTGCTAAGAGAACGTGGCGCTGCTAAGAAATCATGGCGCTGCTAAGAAATAATGGCGCTGCTAAGAAATCATGGCGCTGCTAAGAGACCGTGGCGCTGCTAAGAAAGCGTGGCGCTGCTAAGAGAACGTGGCGCTGCTAAGAAATCATGGCGCTGCTAAGAGACCGTGGCGCTGCTAAGAGAACGTGGCGCTGCTAAGAAATCATGGCGCTGCTAAGAGACCGTAGCGCTGCTAAGAAATCATGGCGCTGCTAAGAGAACGTGGCGCTGCTAAGAAATCATGGCGCTGCTAAGAGACCGTGGCGCTGCTAAGAGAACGTGGCGCTGCTAAGAAATCATGGCGCTGCTAAGAGACCGTGGCGCTGCTAAGAAAGCGTGGCGCTGCTAAGAGAACGTGGCGCTGCTAAGAAATCATGGCGCTGCTAAGAGACCGTGGCGCTGCTAAGAGAACGTGGCGCTGCTAAGAAATCATGGCGCTGCTAAGAGACCGTAGCGCTGCTAAGAAATCATGGCGCTGCTAAGAGAACGTGGCGCTGCTAAGAAATCATGGCGCTGCTAAGAGACCGTGGCGCTGCTAAGAGAACGTGGCGCTGCTAAGAAATCATGGCGCTGCTAAGAGACCGTAGCGCTGCTAAGAAATCATGGCGCTGCTAAGAAATAATGGCGCTGCTAAGAAATCATGGCGCTGCTAAGAGACCGTGGCGCTGCTAAGAAAGCGTGGCGCTGCTAAGAGAACATGGCGCTGCTAATAAATCATGGCGCTGCTAAGAGACCGTGGCGCTGCTAAGAGAACGTGGCGCTGCTAAGAAATCATGGCGCTGCTAAGAGACCGTAGCGCTGCTAAGAAATCATGGCGCTGCTAAGAGAACGTGGCGCTGCTATGAAATCACGGCGCTGCAAAGAGACCGTGGCGCTGCTAAGAAATCATGGCGCTGCTAAGAAATAATGGCGCTGCTAAGAAAGCGTGGCGCTGCTAAGAGAACGTGGCGCTGCTAAGAAATCATGGCGCTGCTAAGAGACCGTGGCGCTGCGAAGTATTCATGGCGCTGCTAAGAAATCATGGCGCTGCTAAAAACCGTGGCGCTGCTAAGACATAATGGCGCTGCTAAGAGACCGTGGCGCTGCTAAGAGACCATGGCGCTGCTAAGAAATCATGGCGCTGCTATGAGACCGTGGCGCTGCTAAGAGACCGTGGCGCCGCTAAGAGACCATGGAGCTGCTAAGAAATCATGGCTCTGCTAAGAGACAATGGCGCTGCTAAGAAAGCAGGCGCAAAATTTAAAAAAAAGTTCAATTTCATTTATTTTGGATATTTTCAGGACAATTAAAATACATGGCAGCATCAGCCACTGCAGACTCAATTGCATTTGAACCAGGTTAGTAATCATGGCGCTACTAAGAAACCGTGGCGCTGCTAAGAAATCATGGCGCTGCTAAAAAACCGTGGCGCTGCTAAGAAATCATGGCGCTGCTAAGAGAACGTGGCGCTGCTAAGAAATCATGTCGCTGCTAAGAGACCGTGGCGCTGCTAAGAAATCATGGCGCTGCTAAGAGAACGTGGCGCTGCTAAGAAATCATGGCGCTGCTAAGAAATAATGGCGCTGCTAAGAAATCATGGCGCTGCTAAGAGACCGTGGCGCTGCTAAGAAAGCGTGGCGCTGCTAAGAGAACGTGGCGCTGCTAAGAAATCATGGCGCTGCTAAGAGACCGTGGCGCTGCAAAGAAAGCGTGGCGCTGCTAAGAGAACATGGCGCTGCTAATAAATCATGGCGCTGCTAAGAGACCGTGGCGCTGCTAAGAGAACGTGGCGCTGCTAAGAAATCATGGCGCTGCTAAGAGACCGTAGCGCTGCTAAGAAATCATGGCGCTGCTAAGAGAACGTGGCGCTGCTATGAAATCACGGCGCTGCAAAGAGACCGTGGCGCTGCTAAGAAATCATGGCGCTGCTAAGAAATAAGAAATAATGGCGCTGCTAAGAAATCATGGCGCTGCTAAGAGAACGTGGCGCTGCTAAGAAATCATGGCGCTGCTAAGAAATAATGGCGCTGCTAAGAAATCATGGCGCTGCTAAGAGAACGTGGCGCTGCTAAGAAATCATGGCGCTGCTAAGAAATAATGGCGCTGCTAAGAAATCATGGCGCTGCTAAGAGACCGTGGCGCTGCTAAGATAGCGTGGCGCTGCTAAGATAGCGTGGCGCTGCTAAGAGAACGTGGCGCTGCTAAGAAATCATGGCGCTGCTAAGAAATCATGGCGCTGCTAAGAGACCGTGGCGCTGCTAAGAAATCATGGCGCTGCTAAGAAATCATGGCGCTGCTAAGAGACCGTGGCGCTGCTAAGAGAACGTGGCGCTGCTAAGAAATCATGGCGCTGCTAAGCGACCGTGGCGCTGCTAAGCGACCGTGGCGCTGCTAAGAAATCATGGCGCTGCTAAGAGACCGTGGCGCTGCTAAGAAAGCGTGGCGCTGCTAAGAGAACATGGCGCTGCTAATAAATCATGGCGCTGCTAAGAGACCGTGGCGCTGCTAAGAAAGCGTGGCGCTGCTAAGAAATCATGCCGCTGCTAAGAGACCATGGCGCTGCTAAGAAATCATGGCGCTGCTAAGAGACCGTGGCGCTGCTAAGAAAGCGTGGCGCTGCTAAGAGAACGTGGCGCTGCTAAGAAATCATGGCGCTGCTAAGAGACCGTGGCGCTGCTAAGAAAGCGTGGCGCTGCTAAGAGACCGTGGCGCCGCTATGAGACCATGGAGCTGCTAAGAAATCATGGCTCTGCTAAGAGAACGTGGCGCTGCTAAGAAATCGTGGCGCTGCTAAGAGACCGTGGCGCTGCTAAGAAAGCGTGGCGCTGCTAAGAAATCATGGCGCTGCTAAGAAATAATGGCGTTGCTAAGAAAGCGTGGCGCTGCTAAGAGAACGTGGCGCTGCTAAGAAATCATGGCGCTGCTAAGAAATAATGGCGCTGCTAAGAAATCATGGCGCTGCTAAGAGAACGTGGCGCTGCTAAGAAATCATGGCGCTGCTAAGAAATAATGGCGCTGCTAAGAAATCATGGCGCTGCTAAGAGACCGTGGCGCTGCTAAAATAGCGTGGCGCTGCTAAGAGAACGTGGCGCTGCTAAGAAATCATGGCGCTGCTAAGAGACCGTGGCGCTGCTAAGAAAGCGTGGCACTGCTAAGAAATCATGGCGCTGCTAAGAAATCATGGCGCTGCTAAGAGACCGTGGCGCTGCTAAGAGAACGTGGCGCTGCTAAGAAATCATGGCGCTGCTAAGCGACCGTGGCGCTGCTAAGAAATCATGGCGCTGCTAAGAGACCGTGGCGCTGCTAAGAGACCGTGGCGCTGCTAAGAGACCATGGCGCTGCTAAGAAATCATGGCGCTGCTATGAGACCGTGGCGCTGCTAAGAGACCGTGGCGCCGCTAAGAGACCATGGAGCTGCTAAGAAATCATGGCTCTGCTAAGAGACAATGGCGCTGCTAAGAAAGCAAGCGCAAAATTTAAAAAAAGTTCAATTTCATTTATTTTGGATATTTTCAGGACAATTAAAATACATGGCAGCATCAGCCACTGCAGACTCAATTGCATTTGAACCAGGTTAGTAATCATGGCGCTACTAAGAAACCGTGGCGCTGCTAAGAAATCATGGCGCTGCTAAAAAACCGTGGCGCTGCTAAGAAATAATGGCGCTGCTAAGAGAACGTGGCGCTGCTAAGAAATCATGGCGCTGCTAAGAGACCGTGGCGCTGCTAAGAAAGCGTGGCGCTGCTAAGAAATCATGGCGCTGCTAAGAAATAATGGCGCTGCTAAGAGAACGTGGCGCTGCTAAGAAATCATGGCGCTGCTAAGAAATAATGGCGCTGCTAAGAAATCATGGCGCTGCTAAGAGAACGTGGCGCTGCTAAGAAATCATGGCGCTGCTAAGAAATAATGGCGCTGCTAAGAAATCATGGCGCTGCTAAGAGAACGTGGCGCTGCTAAGAAATCATGGCGCTGCTAAGAAATAATGGCGCTGCTAAGAAATCATGGCGCTGCTAAGAGACCGTGGCGCTGCTAAGATAGCGTGGCGCTGCTAAGATAGCGTGGCGCTGCTAAGAGAACGTGGCGCTGCTAAGAAATTATGGCGCTGCTAAGAAATCATGGCGCTGCTAAGAGACCGTGGCGCTGCTAAGAAATCATGGCGCTGCTAAGAAATCATGGCGCTGCTAAGAGACCGTGGCGCTGCTAAGAGAACGTGGCGCTGCTAAGAAATCATGGCGCTGCTAAGCGACCGTGGCGCTGCTAAGCGACCGTGGCGCTGCTAAGAAATCATGGCGCTGCTAAGAGACCGTGGCGCTGCTAAGAAAGCGTGGCGCTGCTAAGAAATCATGCCGCTGCTAAGAGACCATGGCGCTGCTAAGAAAGCGTGGCGCTGCTAAGAGACCATGGCGCTGCTAAGAAATCATGGCGCTGCTAAGAGAACGTGGCGCTGCTAAGAAATCATGGCGCTGCTAAGAAATAATGGCGCTGCTAAGAGACCATGGCGCTGCTAAGAAATCATGTCGCTGCTAAGAGACCGTGGCGCTGCTAAGAAATCATGGCGCTGCTAAGAGAACGTGGCGCTGCTAAGAAATCATGGCGCTGCTAAGAAATAATGGCGCTGCTAAGAAATCATGGCGCTGCTAAGAGACCGTGGCGCTGCTAAGAAAGCGTGGCGCTGCTAAGAGAACGTGGCGCTGCTAAGAAATCATGGCGCTGCTAAGAGACCGTGGCGCTGCAAAGAAAGCGTGGCGCTGCTAAGAGAACATGGCGCTGCTAATAAATCATGGCGCTGCTAAGAGACCGTGGCGCTGCTAAGAGAACGTGGCGCTGCTAAGAAATCATGGCGCTGCTAAGAGACCGTAGCGCTGCTAAGAAATCATGGCGCTGCTAAGAGAACGTGGCGCTGCTATGAAATCACGGCGCTGCAAAGAGACCGTGGCGCTGCTAAGAAATCATGGCGCTGCTAAGAAATAAGAAATAATGGCGCTGCTAAGAAATCATGGCGCTGCTAAGAGAACGTGGCGCTGCTAAGAAATCATGGCGCTGCTAAGAAATAATGGCGCTGCTAAGAAATCATGGCGCTGCTAAGAGAACGTGGCGCTGCTAAGAAATCATGGCGCTGCTAAGAAATAATGGCGCTGCTAAGAAATCATGGCGCTGCTAAGAGACCGTGGCGCTGCTAAGATAGCGTGGCGCTGCTAAGATAGCGTGGCGCTGCTAAGAGAACGTGGCGCTGCTAAGAAATCATGGCGCTGCTAAGAAATCATGGCGCTGCTAAGAGACCGTGGCGCTGCTAAGAAATCATGGCGCTGCTAAGAAATCATGGCGCTGCTAAGAGACCGTGGCGCTGCTAAGAGAACGTGGCGCTGCTAAGAAATCATGGCGCTGCTAAGCGACCGTGGCGCTGCTAAGCGACCGTGGCGCTGCTAAGAAATCATGGCGCTGCTAAGAGACCGTGGCGCTGCTAAGAAAGCGTGGCGCTGCTAAGAGAACATGGCGCTGCTAATAAATCATGGCGCTGCTAAGAGACCGTGGCGCTGCTAAGAAAGCGTGGCGCTGCTAAGAAATCATGCCGCTGCTAAGAGACCATGGCGCTGCTAAGAAATCATGGCGCTGCTAAGAGACCGTGGCGCTGCTAAGAAAGCGTGGCGCTGCTAAGAGAACGTGGCGCTGCTAAGAAATCATGGCGCTGCTAAGAGACCGTGGCGCTGCTAAGAAAGCGTGGCGCTGCTAAGAGACCGTGGCGCCGCTATGAGACCATGGAGCTGCTAAGAAATCATGGCTCTGCTAAGAGAACGTGGCGCTGCTAAGAAATCGTGGCGCTGCTAAGAGACCGTGGCGCTGCTAAGAAAGCGTGGCGCTGCTAAGAAATCATGGCGCTGCTAAGAAATAATGGCGTTGCTAAGAAAGCGTGGCGCTGCTAAGAGAACGTGGCGCTGCTAAGAAATCATGGCGCTGCTAAGAAATAATGGCGCTGCTAAGAAATCATGGCGCTGCTAAGAGAACGTGGCGCTGCTAAGAAATCATGGCGCTGCTAAGAAATAATGGCGCTGCTAAGAAATCATGGCGCTGCTAAGAGACCGTGGCGCTGCTAAAATAGCGTGGCGCTGCTAAGAGAACGTGGCGCTGCTAAGAAATCATGGCGCTGCTAAGAGACCGTGGCGCTGCTAAGAAAGCGTGGCACTGCTAAGAAATCATGGCGCTGCTAAGAAATCATGGCGCTGCTAAGAGACCGTGGCGCTGCTAAGAGAACGTGGCGCTGCTAAGAAATCATGGCGCTGCTAAGCGACCGTGGCGCTGCTAAGAAATCATGGCGCTGCTAAGAGACCGTGGCGCTGCTAAGAGACCGTGGCGCTGCTAAGAGACCATGGCGCTGCTAAGAAATCATGGCGCTGCTATGAGACCGTGGCGCTGCTAAGAGACCGTGGCGCCGCTAAGAGACCATGGAGCTGCTAAGAAATCATGGCTCTGCTAAGAGACAATGGCGCTGCTAAGAAAGCAAGCGCAAAATTTAAAAAAAGTTCAATTTCATTTATTTTGGATATTTTCAGGACAATTAAAATACATGGCAGCATCAGCCACTGCAGACTCAATTGCATTTGAACCAGGTTAGTAATCATGGCGCTACTAAGAAACCGTGGCGCTGCTAAGAAATCATGGCGCTGCTAAAAAACCGTGGCGCTGCTAAGAAATAATGGCGCTGCTAAGAGAACGTGGCGCTGCTAAGAAATCATGGCGCTGCTAAGAGACCGTGGCGCTGCTAAGAAAGCGTGGCGCTGCTAAGAAATCATGGCGCTGCTAAGAAATAATGGCGCTGCTAAGAGAACGTGGCGCTGCTAAGAAATCATGGCGCTGCTAAGAAATAATGGCGCTGCTAAGAAATCATGGCGCTGCTAAGAGAACGTGGCGCTGCTAAGAAATCATGGCGCTGCTAAGAAATAATGGCGCTGCTAAGAAATCATGGCGCTGCTAAGAGAACGTGGCGCTGCTAAGAAATCATGGCGCTGCTAAGAAATAATGGCGCTGCTAAGAAATCATGGCGCTGCTAAGAGACCGTGGCGCTGCTAAGATAGCGTGGCGCTGCTAAGATAGCGTGGCGCTGCTAAGAGAACGTGGCGCTGCTAAGAAATTATGGCGCTGCTAAGAAATCATGGCGCTGCTAAGAGACCGTGGCGCTGCTAAGAAATCATGGCGCTGCTAAGAAATCATGGCGCTGCTAAGAGACCGTGGCGCTGCTAAGAGAACGTGGCGCTGCTAAGAAATCATGGCGCTGCTAAGCGACCGTGGCGCTGCTAAGCGACCGTGGCGCTGCTAAGAAATCATGGCGCTGCTAAGAGACCGTGGCGCTGCTAAGAAAGCGTGGCGCTGCTAAGAAATCATGCCGCTGCTAAGAGACCATGGCGCTGCTAAGAAATCATGGCGCTGCTAAGAGACCGTGGCGCTGCTAAGAAAGCGTGGCGCTGCTAAGAGAACGTGGCGCTGCTAAGAAATCATGGCGCTGCTAAGAGACCGTGGCGCTGCTAAGAAAGCGTGGCGCTGCTAAGAGACCGTGGCGCCGCTATGAGACCATGGAGCTGCTAAGAAATCATGGCTCTGCTAAGAGACAATGGCGCTGCTAAGAAAGCAGGCGCAAAATTTAAAAAAAGTTCAATTTCATTTATTTTGGATATTTTCAGGACAATTAAAATACATGGCAGCATCAGCCACTGCAGACTCAATTGCATTTGAACCAGGTTAGTAATCATGGCGCTACTAAGAAACCGTGGCGCTGCTAAGAAATCATGGCGCTGCTAAAAAACCGTGGCGCTGCTAAGAAATCATGGCGCTGCTAAGAGAACGTGGCGCTGCTAAGAAATCATGGCGCTGCTAAGAGACCGTGGCGCTGCTAAGAAAGCGTGGCGCTGCTAAGAAAGCGTGGCGCTGCTAAGAAATCATGGCGCTGCTAAGAAATAATGGCGTTGCTAAGAAAGCGTGGCGCTGCTAAGAGAACGTGGCGCTGCTATGAAATCACGGCGCTGCTAAGAGACCGTGGCGCTGCTAAGAAATCATGGCGCTGCTAAGAAATCATGGCGCTGCTAAGAGACCGTGGCGCTGCTAAGAGAACGTGGCGCTGCTAAGAAATCATGGCGCTGCTAAGCGACCGTGGCGCTGCAAAGAAATCATGGCGCTGCTAAGAGACCGTGGCGCTGCTAAGAAAGCGTGGCGCTGCTAAGAGACCATGGCGCTGCTAAGAAATCATGGCGCTGCTAAGAAATCATGGCGCTGCTAAGAGACCGTGGCGCTGCTAAGAAAGCGTGGCGCTGCTAAGAAAGCGTGGCGCTGCTAAGAAATCATGGCGCTGCTAAGAAATAATGGCGTTGCTAAGAAATCATGGCGCTGCTAAGCGACCGTGGCGCTGGAAAGAAATCATGGCGCTGCTAAGAGACCGTGGCGCTGCTAAGAAAGCGTGGCGCTGCTAAGAGACCATGGCGCTGCTAAGAAATCATGGCGCTGCTAAGAAATCATGGCGCTGCTAAGAGACCGTGGCGCTGCTAAGAAAGCGTGGCGCTGCTAAGAAATCATGGCGCTGCTAAGAGACCGTGGCGCTGCTAAGAAAGCGTGGCGCTGCTAAGAAAGCGTGGCGCTGCTAAGAAATCATGGCGCTGCTAAGAGAACGTGGCGCTGCTAAGAAATCATGGCGCTGCTAAGCGACCGTGGCGCTGCAAAGAAATCATGGCGCTGCTAAGAGACCGTGGCGCTGCTAAGAAAGCGTGGCGCTGCTAAGAGACCATGGCGCTGCTAAGAAATCATGGCGCTGCTAAGAAATCATGGCGCTGCTAAGAGACCGTGGCGCTGCTAAGAAAGCGTGGCGCTGCTAAGAAAGCGTGGCGCTGCTAAGAAATCATGGCGCTGCTAAGAAATAATGGCGTTGCTAAGAAAGCGTGGCGCTGCTAAGAGAACGTGGCGCTGCTATGAAATCACGGCGCTGCTAAGAGACCGTGGCGCTGCTAAGAAATCATGGCGCTGCTAAGAGACCGTGGCGCTGCTAAGAAAGCGTGGCGCTGCTAAGAAAGCGTGGCGCTGCTAAGAAATCATGGCGCTGCTAAGAAATAATGGCGTTGCTAAGAAATCATGGCGCTGCTAAGCGACCGTGGCGCTGCAAAGAAATCATGGCGCTGCTAAGAGACCGTGGCGCTGCTAAGAAAGCGTGGCGCTGCTAAGAGACCATGGCGCTGCTAAGAAATCATGGCGCTGCTAAGAAATCATGGCGCTGCTAAGAGACCGTGGCGCTGCTAAGAAAGCGTGGCGCTGCTAAGAAATCATGGCGCTGCTAAGAGACCGTGGCGCTGCTAAGAAAGCGTGGCGCTGCTAAGAAAGCGTGGCGCTGCTAAGAAATCATGGCGCTGCTAAGAGAACGTGGCGCTGCTAAGAAATCATGGCGCTGCTAAGCGACCGTGGCGCTGCAAAGAAATCATGGCGCTGCTAAGAGACCGTGGCGCTGCTAAGAAAGCGTGGCGCTGCTAAGAGACCATGGCGCTGCTAAGAAATCATGGCGCTGCTAAGAAATCATGGCGCTGCTAAGAGACCGTGGCGCTGCTAAGAAAGCGTGGCGCTGCTAAGAAAGCGTGGCGCTGCTAAGAAATCATGGCGCTGCTAAGAAATAATGGCGTTGCTAAGAAAGCGTGGCGCTGCTAACAGAACGTGGCGCTGCTATGAAATCACGGCGCTGCTAAGAGACCGTGGCGCTGCTAAGAAATCATGGCGCTGCTAAGAAATCATGGCGCTGCTAAGAGACCGTGGCGCTGCTAAGAGAACGTGGCGCTGCTAAGAAATCATGGCGCTGCTAAGCGACCGTGGCGCTGCAAAGAAATCATGGCGCTGCTAAGAGACCGTGGCGCTGCTAAGAAAGCGTGGCGCTGCTAAGAGACCATGGCGCTGCTAAGAAATCATGGCGCTGCTAAGAAATCATGGCGCTGCTAAGAGACCGTGGCGCTGCTAAGAAAGCGTGGCGCTGCTAAGAGACCGTGGCGGTGCTAAGAAATCATGGCGCTGCTAAGAAATCATGGCGCTGCTAAGAAATCATGGCGCTGCTAAGAGACCGTGGCGCTGCTAATAAATCATGGCGCTGCTAAAAACCGTGGCGCTGCTAAGAAATAATGGCGCTGCTAAGAGACCGTGGCGCTGCTAAGAGACCATGGCGCTGCTAAGAGACCGTGGCGCTGCTAAGAGACCATGGCGCTGCTAAGAGACCGTGGCGCTGCTAATAAATCATGGCGCTGCTAAGAGACCGTGGCGCTGCTAAGAAAGCGTGGCGCTGCTAAGAAAGCGTGGCGCTGCTAAGAGACCGTGGCGCTGCTAAGAAAGCGTGGCGCTGCTAAGAGACCATGGCGCTGCTAAGAAATCATGGCGCTGCTAAGAAATCATGGCGCTGCTAAGAGACCGTGGCGCTGCTAAGAAAGCGTGGCGCTGCTAAGAGAACGTGGCGCTGCTAAGAGACCGTGGCGCTGCTAAGAAACCGTGGCGGTGCTAAGAAATCATGGCGCTGCTAAGAAATCATGGCGCTGCTAAGAAATCATGGCGCTGCTAAGAGACCGTGGCGCTGCTAATAAATCATGGCGCTGCTAAAAACCGTGGCGCTGCTAAGAAATAATGGCGCTGCTAAGAGACCGTGGCGCTGCTAAGAGACCATGGCGCTGCTAAGAAATCATGGCGCTGCTAAGAAATCATGGCGCTGCTAAGAGACCGTGGCGCTGCTAAGAAAGCGTGGCGCTGCTAAGAGACCATGGCGCTGCTAAGAAATCATGGCGCTGCTAAGAAATCATGGCGCTGCTAAGAAATCATGGCGCTGCTAAGAGACCGTGGCGCTGCTAAGAAAGCGTGGCGCTGCTAAGAAAGCGTGGCGCTGCTAAGAAATCATGGCGCTGCTAAGAAATAATGGCGTTGCTAAGAAATCATGGCGCTGCTAAGCGACCGTGGCGCTGCAAAGAAATCATGGCGCTGCTAAGAGACCGTGGCGCTGCTAAGAAAGCGTGGCGCTGCTAAGAGACCATGGCGCTGCTAAGAAATCATGGCGCTGCTAAGAAATCATGGCGCTGCTAAGAGACCGTGGCGCTGCTAAGAAAGCGTGGCGCTGCTAAGAAATCATGGCGCTGCTAAGAGACCGTGGCGCTGCTAAGAAAGCGTGGCGCTGCTAAGAAAGCGTGGCGCTGCTAAGAAATCATGGCGCTGCTAAGAGAACGTGGCGCTGCTAAGAAATCATGGCGCTGCTAAGCGACCGTGGCGCTGCAAAGAAATCATGGCGCTGCTAAGAGACCGTGGCGCTGCTAAGAAAGCGTGGCGCTGCTAAGAGACCATGGCGCTGCTAAGAAATCATGGCGCTGCTAAGAAATCATGGCGCTGCTAAGAGACCGTGGCGCTGCTAAGAAAGCGTGGCGCTGCTAAGAAAGCGTGGCGCTGCTAAGAAATCATGGCGCTGCTAAGAAATAATGGCGTTGCTAAGAAAGCGTGGCGCTGCTAACAGAACGTGGCGCTGCTATGAAATCACGGCGCTGCTAAGAGACCGTGGCGCTGCTAAGAAATCATGGCGCTGCTAAGAAATCATGGCGCTGCTAAGAGACCGTGGCGCTGCTAAGAGAACGTGGCGCTGCTAAGAAATCATGGCGCTGCTAAGCGACCGTGGCGCTGCAAAGAAATCATGGCGCTGCTAAGAGACCGTGGCGCTGCTAAGAAAGCGTGGCGCTGCTAAGAGACCATGGCGCTGCTAAGAAATCATGGCGCTGCTAAGAAATCATGGCGCTGCTAAGAGACCGTGGCGCTGCTAAGAAAGCGTGGCGCTGCTAAGAGACCGTGGCGGTGCTAAGAAATCATGGCGCTGCTAAGAAATCATGGCGCTGCTAAGAAATCATGGCGCTGCTAAGAGACCGTGGCGCTGCTAATAAATCATGGCGCTGCTAAAAACCGTGGCGCTGCTAAGAAATAATGGCGCTGCTAAGAGACCGTGGCGCTGCTAAGAGACCATGGCGCTGCTAAGAGACCGTGGCGCTGCTAAGAGACCATGGCGCTGCTAAGAGACCGTGGCGCTGCTAATAAATCATGGCGCTGCTAAGAGACCGTGGCGCTGCTAAGAAAGCGTGGCGCTGCTAAGAAAGCGTGGCGCTGCTAAGAGACCGTGGCGCTGCTAAGAAAGCGTGGCGCTGCTAAGAGACCATGGCGCTGCTAAGAAATCATGGCGCTGCTAAGAAATCATGGCGCTGCTAAGAGACCGTGGCGCTGCTAAGAAAGCGTGGCGCTGCTAAGAGAACGTGGCGCTGCTAAGAGACCGTGGCGCTGCTAAGAAACCGTGGCGGTGCTAAGAAATCATGGCGCTGCTAAGAAATCATGGCGCTGCTAAGAAATCATGGCGCTGCTAAGAGACCGTGGCGCTGCTAAGAAAGCGTGGCGCTGCTAAGAGACCGTGGCGCTGCTAAGAAAGCGTGGCTCTGCTAAGAGAACATGGCGCTGCTAATAAATCATGGCGCTGCTAAGAGACCGTGGCGCTGCTAAGAGACCGTGGCGCTGCTAAGAAAGCGTGGCGCTGCTAAGAGACCGTGGCGCTGCTAAGAGACCGTGGCGCTGCTAAGAAACCGTGGCGGTGCTAAGAAATCATGGCGCTGCTAAGAGACCGTGGCGCTGCTAAGAGACCATGGCGCTGCTAAGAAATCATGGCGCTGCTAAGAAATCATGGCGCTGCTAAGAGACCGTGGCGCTGCTAAGAAAGCGTGGCGCTGCTAAGAAAGCGTGGCGCTGCTAAGAGACCGTGGCGCTGCTAAGAAAGCGTGGCGCTGCTAAGAGACCATGGCGCTGCTAAGAAATCATGGCGCTGCTAAGAAATCATGGCGCTGCTAAGAGACCGTGGCGCTGCTAAGAAAGCGTGGCGCTGCTAAGAGACCGTGGCGCTGCTAAGAAAGCGTGGCTCTGCTAAGAGAACATGGCGCTGCTAATAAATCATGGCGCTGCTAAGAGACCGTGGCGCTGCTAAGAGACCGTGGCGCTGCTAAGAAAGCGTGGCGCTGCTAAGAGACCGTGGCGCTGCTAAGAGACCGTGGCGCTGCTAAGAAACCGTGGCGGTGCTAAGAAATCATGGCGCTGCTAAAATACTTTTTAAGTCCCAAATGGTTCAATGGTTCAATGGTTCAACGGTTCAACGATGTAACGGTTCAACAGTTCGAGTGAGGGTTGATAATAATAACAAAGGAATCCTAATTGTTTTGTTTTCATTTTATATTTCTGACTCGGCGGGCCCCTTCCATTTCGGGAAAAAAATTTTGTTTGTTGGGAGGTTAACTCGCCGAGTGATGTTTTGGGGATCTGCAATGTTGTGCTGGTCCAATTTTTGAATTGCTGGTATTTGTGATATCAGCTGGCTTTGCTCAAAACCCCAAAATTTTTTTTTTCGAGGTCGTTGTCGAAAATTTACCCGGAACCCGTTATTGATCATAAAATTATGAAAGTATTCGCAGACTTTCTGGGTTCCTGGAAAATTCTGAAGTTGCCAGCGTTTTTTGCGTATTTCTTCTATTTTATTTTGAGTCCTGTCGTCGTCAGAAAAACGCACGTAGCAGATCAATTCTTGGAATTGAAGCCGAAATGGTAAAGATTTCATTGCTGTTACGTCGAATCTGCAGATTTTTGCCCTTCACAGTCGGCAAATTATATCGTCCTAGCGGTTTGCGATCAAACTAATGTCATAATAACTGTCATTAAACTCATGACCTCAAAAAAACGTGGATTTAAAGTCACGTGGCTATCTCAGGTATACGACATTTGTGGATTGTAATATTTTCATATTTTATTATACACACACCTACGCATATACATTATGTGCTTTCCAAAAAACGTAGGACGCGGAAATAGGATTCCTAGTGAGTAATTTTATAAACTAGATTTTTATAAATTACAAACCAATGTTGCAATGATAGAAGTTGATGTCAGTCATTCTATTCTAGATTTGCAAACTTTGAATGACACGGGTTTCGATTTTTCGATAATTAGAATCTAACGTATGTAAACAATAGTGATCCTTTAAAATTAACATGTTAACACGAATGAATCGGTGAACCGGTTAACCGGTTAACCTGTAAAATTTCGACAAATCTCGATAATTATCCTACTATTTCGAAAATATATGCTTAAACATATGAAAACATATAGAGCAATGTCTAAAATTGAAGAATTAAGCGTGATATTTATTACATAATTTTGGCAAAAAAGAGAATGCGTATAACAGAAAGCATGAATTTCTATAAGGATACGACATTGATGATTGAAGAAAAAAGAGCAGCAAGACAAAATATTCAAAAAATAAATAAGAACATGGTTTCATAAATAATCATTGTATGGTTCGTACCCAATGAGATCTACACGTAGCATACACAACCATGAAATCATAAAATTCTAATTGTTTTTTTTTTCACAGAAATGTTGTGTTATTATCTTCAGAGCAAAGTTGTGTTGAACCACCAAATTTAATTAATGTTTCTGCTTCACGATTTTCACCGCTTGTACTTTGTTCTCCGGACGCTAATTGAATATCGACTGTATCTTGATCCATTGGAATATGACGAGAAAGTTTGCATGATTGGTGCGATATTGAGTCACGCTGGAACTGTAAGGTGAACTTATTTATGATACTAATTTCTATATAAAATCTTCTCCTAGTTAAATCTATTTTACGGCTTCAAACGAACGTATTTCTTAACTGTTTAATTAGATATTCGAAAGATCAATAAGCAATAAATAAGAATATAATTATTTGCATATTTTCAAAAAAAAGTTAAAGTAAAAATTATCAGTTTTGGAAACTTACTTATCTTTTAAATTTGTATGTCTGAAACGCTTATTCTTTTGTTCATGTCGTGTTCCTGAATTTAATGTTTTATCTATTTTCTTTAACATTTAAAACATTCGGATAAAAACATGACACAAAAAATGGAAAAATGCTAAAGGATGCTCGAACGAATAATGTTAATTCAATTGACTTATGGAGTTAATTTTTAAAAAATCCATTAACCAAATTTTAAAAAAAACTGCAGGGCCTAATCATGCACTTATAGTCAATAACATTTATTTTTTATTTTCTCACCTTATTTTTTAAAAGAATCCAAACCTTAGAGTTCTGTTCCGCACTATCTTGTGTATCACGATGAATCACCGACTGAGTTCTTCTCACAAATGATCGTAGTCTATCACGATTCGCATAATCGGTTTTGAAACATGGAAACTTTTGTAAAAACGTTGTTCGATAATCCGTTGAACACGCGCAGAAGACATAAAACTGAGATGCGTGATTTGTTATTTCAAGTAAGTTCGCAACAGCTCGGAAAATTTGGTAATCTAGTCTCTTTTTCAAATTCTGAAAACTGAAGCTGTGAGAAGGCTCAAATTATACTACCTACCTCATCTATAAGCAATAAATTGATAGCTGCAGGAATATTACAAACCAATGACATGAGTACAGTACCACCCAGCATATACATCAACGTATCGTCTTTTTGTGTTCCTTGTTCTTTTCTTTTTGTGAGCTGTTGAAACATTTTTTGCCGTTTTCTGAATGCGATCATAATTTGGACGTTCAACACGGTTAGAATAATAATAGGCAAAAATTTTAAAACTGCTTCTCTTGTCCATTTATATATCTGTAATTTTAAAAAAATTACATTGAATAGCTTAACGAATATGGTTTCGAAAACAAACCTGCCAGTAGAGTGTTGTATAAATTGGATGATCATCCATGGAATAAATAGTTGCATTTGCAACTGGATCGAAACGTTGTTTTCCTTTATATCTCGTAATAGCGTAAGGAATATAAAATAGCGCAGGTATCAAGAAAGCAAGCAAAATTGCTCGACTTGCTCTTTGCGGGCTATTCCACGTTCGGAAATGCATTGGAAAAACAATTGAAATATATCTTTCGAGTGACAGAGCAACAACAACGTAAACTCCAGCTCCGAGCGCCCAGTTAATTAGTGTAAGCATTAGATGGCATTGATAAAATTGATATAATTTGTACTGATTGATTGTTGAACCGTTTTTTGCCAACATTTCTGTCGAGACAAAAAGAAGAACAAATAGCATACAAAGCAGATCTGCAACTGCTAATGCTCGAAGATACATGTAAGAGACTGCACGAAGTCGCCTCGAGGCAAGAACGAGTAGATTTGTTATGTTCCCAACGATTCCTGAAACATCTTATTTTTTTCTAGGAAACATCCTCTTTTTTCAATAACATGTATTTAAAATGTTTCAACAAACTCTACATTATTTTCCAAAAGGTTTTCAGAATATTTAATTATAGGTCTTGTCCATTTAATTACATATGTAAAACGTAAAACATGTTTACAATTGAAAATGCTGTAAGTATTTTTGATATTGTTCAAAATACGTTTACTTCACAAGATAATTATGCTATCACGCTATCCGATATATTAAATTAATCAAGGAGCAACAATCTTCTTCACTGATTTGTATTGTTGACTGATAGAAATCCTCAAAATTTTAGTTCCTAGACATTTTCTAGTCATGCTCATTTGTCGCAGTCATAAAATTTTTATATTACTCAAACACGTGTTCAGAGACAATGAATCATCTTCAAAATCATCATAAATGTTGACATCATAACCTTACACCCTAACCTAATTATTCTCATGGGTGGTTTTCATGCAGATAATTTTGACATACGAGAGTGCAAAAACCCCCTCTTCATGTCATATCCACGCATTGAGATCAAATTCATTCGGTGTTTTGTTTCTAATTAGTATGATATGATTCAAAACTATTGTTTATCTGAAATTTATGAATCATTATCAACTGACCTATTGCACAAATACAAGGAAGGACGTAGCAGTAAGCGACGTTACCAACAGTCGCTGCAGCGCTTGGAGATGTTGCATTACTGCTCATTTTCCTGAAAAATCAAATCAAAATGATTCTATAACAAATGAATTAAGAAGAAACATCGCTGAAGAACACTGCAAAAAAATAATGGAATGTTTACTTTGAAGAAATTTATTCATTTATTAATCTGATTTTTTTGAGCTAGGGAAGTGCCAGAATAAAGCCGGATTATCTATATGCGCTCAGATAGAAAGTGAATGTTTGATCGATAAATTGTTAAAAAAAGAAGATAAACCTTCATCTTTCTTTTTTAGCGTTCTTGTACAGAGTAGATATTCGTTGAAAATCGAGGAAAAAAGCTAAACATGTGAATCACTTCACAACAGCATACCAATGGCTAATCAGTACTCGCCAAACAAAATAACTGATCCGAAAAAAAGCGTCGTTTTTTTTGAAAGAAGCGGGAAATGTAGCGTGCTTTCAGAACTTAAAACGGCATTTAAAGTTTTTTGACAAAAGAAATAGCACATCGGGAGCAAAACAGGAAGGAAACTTGCGTTTGGCAGCTCGTTAGCAAATCTCTCGAGCCCGCCCGCCCTCTACCCTCCGATTTTGTAAATTCGCTGTCATTCACAAGCGGATGACGATGGTGTCTCGCCATAGGGATACGGTAGTTTTTGATCGACCGAAAGAAAGTGGAAAAGAGAAAGTTGAAGCAAGGCTCTTTTGTGTTGTGGTGTTAGATAGGAGGGGTGGTATATCCAGCAGGACGAGTAAATTTTCACACAGATACAATTTCACAAAATGGAAACTAAGGTAATGAGAGAATGACGAAAACCTTTCAATTTAAAATATGCAATCTGATATCAAGGTATACAGGTAAAAAAACCATTCAAATAGGCATAGAAGCAAAAAACGATTAAAAAGTTATATTAAAGGCCAATTTCGGCAATTTTATTTTGATGATCCTTAAGTATTGTCAACTCAATTATTCTTGATCATTGCGTTTCGGAAGGCTGCTCAACCTCACAGCCGCTCCGCACGCACGCGACGCGGTGACCTCCCAGTCAACACTGAAATATTGGCGGGAAAATTGATTTTTCAAGTTTTCCACTGTGTTGAGCCAGTCGCGTCGCGTTCGTGCGGAGCGGCTGTGAGGTTGAGCAGCCTTCCGAACGCAATGATCAAGAATAATTGAGTTGACAATATACTTAATCAATAATACTGAGAAACGTAAACAACTTGAACGCTAATAGTTTTATTAACTAGTGCATTGTCTTTATGGATAAAAATTCCAGAAAAAGTTACTGCATTTGATTTTTGATTTTCTCAGATAACCACTAAAAGATTTATGAACATTTAAAAAAAAGAAGAACACATAAATTTTTCATCCAAAAAGCAAGGTTGCATATTTTTACATTTGCACTTGAAAAAACAAAACTTTTAGTTTTTAGTTTTTCATCTTATTAAATGTTTCAAAAATTCACCCTGAAGTTGTATGTATATCAAAAAAACGTGCGTTCAATAAATTCCACTTTTTTATTAAATTAAATATTTTTTGAATATTGCCGAAATTCAAATACACTTACCATACTTGTGTTGCAAGAGCCATCTTATTAATGAAATTGGAATAATGGAGCAAAAGTAACAGTAATTTTTTTGCTCTGCTTTCAAGAAGTTGAAGAAGGTTGAAAATACGAGCGGCGAGGGAAATGAGTTCTTCGTGAACGCACCCGTTTCTTTTATTCGCGTCAGTATCAAACATAAATGCATATCTCGTGACATGAATACATCCATTTGTTGGAGAAGAGTACACTAAGTTCATAAACGGACCCGCATAACAGGTCATCTGAGCATGAATTTAATTTTTTGACATGTGAACAAGTTTATTTTCTTTTACATTCAACTTTGAAAATGAAACTAACAAAAGAAATAACCTTTTTTCGAAATTACTCTAATTTACCCATTTTTTTCCAACCAATGAAAAAGACGGTTGAACGAAGAGGAAAATCTTGTCATTCTGAATGAAAACACCGAACGTCAAAGTAAAAATATATTCCTCAGAAAAAAACAAACCAAGTCATGGCTATTTTCATGTCTTCTTTTGAATTTTCATAGGTATTTTTTGAAACCTCTCTTTTTTTCAAAATATATGTAGTTAAATAATAAATTTTGTCCTATAGTAATTTGAGAAACATACATTTTCAAAACAGATTCAATAATATATTCGAAGATACTTTCCAGAACTTCGGCTGAGATTTTTAAAGATCTGAACCTAGACCACAAATGTTTTTCTCAAACAACTGACATCAAAAACAAAAGAACACAGCAGACAAAATTATTATCGATAATACATACTCCCAGAAAAAAAGGGTAAAAAATACGAACCCCGTTTATTGACAAAAATTTTCACGTAATTTTGAATATTAATTTTTTTGGCAAGTCTCAATTCGTACTCTTTGAGGTAAACATTTTTCATAACCAACATCGAATTTAAAAATAAAAGTGCAATTATTTACTCGTCGCGAGGAAAATTAAAAATACGAAAAAAACGGAAAATTCATCTTAAAGAAAGTCATTTAAGGCAAAATAATGTTAAATAATCTTCGGTCTTATTTCATAAAAATAACAAAACATTATAAACGGGTAAAATTGCAAACATTATAACGTTCTTCACGATCTTTTATCTTAAAACCCTTTTAAAGGTTAAATGAATCCAAACAAGAGATTAGCTGAAAAAAAAACAGAGGATTTATGGTTAATGTCATAGAAAATATTGGCGTGTCATCTTTTAGAATATACAAACATACTTATTATATACACATACATATATTTGTATATTTTTCAGTTTCGAAATTTATGTGGTTCGGATCAATTGCATTAAAACATAAGCACCAAATAACTCTCATTTCATATTCTACATATGTAATTTACATTAGGTTTATAAAATTTGAGTAATGAAACATTTTGCTTAATATTGAATTCAGGTTCGAACCTACAAAAAATTGACAAATTTAATATTGATGATTTCGAAAAAGTCTTTCTAAAAAGTCGATTTCAAAGATAGAAATACACGGAAGAATTATGAGGAAACAACTGACAAAGATTTAATGACTTGCGATCAGAAAAATGAAGTTCGAGCAGTTCTAACTATAAAATTAAGAAAGTTCTAAGTTCCGGAAAACGTTGCAGTTGGATTTTTAAAAAACCGAAAGAAGGGAATAAAGATAAAATATCCGATAAGACAAACTTGTTTGTTTTAGAATGAAGTCAACACAATTTAGTATAACTAAAATCATTATCCAATCATCTGTTATTAATTGTTTTCCCGTTTTTTCAACGGAACAAACTTTTCAGGTATTCCTAAAAAAGTTAATAAATTTTCCGATAATGTTATATAAAAGAATATTTACAAAAATGGTGTGCCATCTACTGACATAATATCGTCCGGAAGTATCATGAATAGCACACCTAAATTTATGTTATTGTTTTGTTCAAAACTCCTAATTTCAATCGGAGGTACCGACCATTGTCCCTACATAATCGTGAAAAATACTTGCCAATATTTTCAATTTGTAATGACCCTACTTTATAAAAAATTTAATCAACAAAAATATGCATAATCAACTTAAATATGCATTAAAAAAAAGGTCCAAAAAGTTGAACTTTCAGAAGAGCGATGAAACATCAAGATCACAAGTCATCTCACTTCTTTTTTTATCCAAGACTATGCAACTGTTCTAATAATTTTTTCAAATATATGTTTTGAGAGTAGAATAATTTTTACGAAAAAAAGGCAACCTAAAATTTTGGGATGTTGTTTATAATTATGTTAATTGTCTTTTCTCATAAGCGCCTCAAAATTAAAATGCATTGTTATTAAAACAAACGTCTGATAGCGAACTTGTTGGAATTTTTTTTAAAAGGTTGTTATAGGCGTACATCGAGTTACAATTACATTTTTTGAAATGTTTGATATACAGTTAAAAATATAAGCATAGAAAAACAAAAAACTTCACACTTGTTAAACAGAAAATATTGTACTTCTTTGTGATATTTCATTTTATAATATCCATGTTCAAAGTTTAAAAAACATTATTCATGATTACTTGTGGAAATATGTATTGAGGACTAGATTGTATAAAAATTAACAATTGCAGCTCAGTTTTAAAAGTTTAATTTATTTAGCTAATTAACCACTTTCAGAAAATAAATTTAACAACCTGAACGCGTTTTTCGGTACTTTAGTTCTCGGCCCCGTGAGCTTTTAGAAACCTATGATAAAGAAAAACGACTCTAGCAAGCTGATGACATCACATTTATGTCCGTTTTACATACCGAAATTCTCTCAGGGCCGAGAACCACAGTGCCGACAAACGTGGTTTGTTGACAAACACGTTCATGAATTCAGCTACTGAAATGTAAACAAATAAAATCATGCATGAATTCAAAACGAAAACAAAAAAACTGCTTCCTAATATGTAACATGATACAATAAATTCTTTAATTGGTTTTAAGCTCAAGCAAAAATACTAATTTCACAATTTTCGGTATCGCATTATATCAGTTTTCCGATTTCTGGATAAAAACATTTCAAGAAAAAATGGATAGCTCTATTTTTTGTCCAGAATAGAAACACTAGCCAATAAGATAAATGTTCACGCTAAATTACTTGTTCGAAAATGTATTAGTTTTCATGTTGTAAAGCTAGAATAAAAAATGAAAAAAAAACGGGTTAGACAAGAAAGATTAATGAAAACTGGAATTTTTCAACCAAGAATTCTGTTTTTATTGAATTTCTTCTAATTTTAGTTTTACTTAAACAAAAGCTATGTACACCAACCTTTAAGAAAAACAAAAACAAAACAAAAATAAAGGCGAGCAAAACTGTTTTAAAAAACTAATTAAAAGGACAAACAACCTTCGTTATTGGCTTTCAGATGGTTTTTCGGCAACAGACGATAGCTAACATAATTCATAGAAAAAATGGGGGAAATATATGTGATGCGATTTATGGTGTTTAAAATTTGTTCATCTTTTCAGATTTAGATGATTTATAAATGTTTTCGAGAAAACAAGCAATTTGAGAATTTATGGTTGAAGTCTTCATTCGAAAAGTGCTGGCTTAAAAGAAGAATATACACATATATCATCATACTAACTTTTTTGACAGATGTAAGAAATGTTGAGTTAAACAATTTCAACCACAAAATAAATCCTAGGAAAAAACACGCAGACAGAATAATTGTGGAAAATAACTAAAGTGGTTCGTGAAATTCGAAGGGGGGATAGTGAAATTTTGCGAAAAAAATGATGTTTTCAGAAAAAGTCTAGAATGAATTCAAAGAAAACTGGTGGTGAATTTCAAATCAAAATGCGGAGTGATGAAAAATAGCGTTAAAATGATAATTTTTAAACTTTGGAGGTCTATTTTAGACACTCCAAATTAAGAATTTGATAATTTCACACTGAGGATGATGAACTAGTGAACAAGTTTTGAGCAAATTACAATCAGTCGGGTGGTGATTACCTCCCCTGTGAGTGAATTAAAGCATTAGACTAGTCAGACAATTATTATTTTTCTAATTTATATTCTAGTTTTGTCTGAACCCACCTGAAGGTTGTTTTGGTATTCTATTTATTTTTGTGAGAGTTCTCAGAAAAGGTGTTCATCAAATTGTGAGATGCGCCTCAAAAATGTAATATATTTTGCAAATATTTTTGCTCGATATTTCATTTGTTGCGGCGTGCTAAAAGAGAAAAATAATTTTAAAATCCTGCAAAACAAACAAACGATTGCCGAATTCAAAATCTGACACATGGACCAAAACTTTTTTATCCGCATGTTTCATTTAGCATAAAGTGCCACCAGCGACGCTCATAATGAATTTAAATCTTGAGAGACAAAAAAATAAGAAAAAATGAAACTTTTGCAAATCCTTTCCGATTTTAATTGTGAATTGAGGCCTCAAGACAAAAAAAAATGAAAAAAGCAAAGAGAATTTCAAGGGTGTGTAGATTGTTCAATTTTTCTCTTTTCCAGTGTTGGAGTCTTCCGCCTCTTCGTTATCAACATGAAATAAAACAAAATGTTCCTGAAGAACGACAGAACCAGAACACCAAAATAATCTTCTGCCGCAATTTTTTTTTTCAACCAACAAGAAAAAACGGATATAGAAGACAAAAAAAGTTAGAACGGGGGGGGGGGGATGCGTTGATTGCTAGCTACTAGATGTTGATTAGAGGGTTTAAAAGGATGAACCCAAAAATAAAAAAAAAATGCTCGATGACCAAAAAAAAAAAAGAGGATCATGAAGTCTTGACGTTTTACATGGTCCCCGAATGAGAGAAAGTTCGTTTTCTGAATGACATCCATTGCAAAAAAGAAACAGATACTTCACATGACAGGAAAATTTGTGGAAATTAAAAGGATGTTAGATATCATTGAAAACTAATGATGTGAAGTATACTTTTAGTTGGTAATCTTTAGTTTTTTAAAGAGACCTACATTGAAGATATTTATAGACCATTTTTTGAGGTTCTGCTTCCTATTTTTCTTGAATTTACCTAGAGGGTGGAATACGAGGAACTACAGCAATCCAGAACTGATATTGAAAAAATGAATTAAGAAAAAACAATATTCAAGCAGTCTTTGCTTGTATTTCTTTTCAGAATATAAAAAAAACTTAATCTAAAAATAATGTCTAAAATTGAATCAACCAAAATAAAACTATTCAGCCCATAAAGTGGCACATTTAGAAAACGACACATGTAGAAAAAACATAGGTTCACTAATTCGTTTTTCAGGTTGCTTACATTTGTCGTGATTAGCACACATTTTGTTCTTTCACTAAAAAATTCCTAATCACCAGAAAGAAAACATTATTTTTACTTTAAAAAAAACGATAGACACCGAAAATTACAATTAAAAATTCTCAAAAGTCTGTGTAGCCTAATTTGTGAAAGTTGACTTCTCTTTTGGGTGGAGACATAAAATAAAACGTCGGGAAAAAGCTCTAAAATCGTCCGATTTGCATATTTTAGTGAATCTAGTATGCAACAATTTTATACTACAACTTTTGATGCACATGTTTGGTCACTTATGGAAGAAGAATAAATTGGAGACAGATTTGCAGATGCGCTGGATTTTTAAGCACACCAGAAAACAAATATTCGACAAATGTCAGGTCATTTTGAGTCAAATTCGAGGAAATTACTTTATTTCCGGCGGATTTTTATTAATATTTCAGTATTGAGTTTATTATTGATGATACACGTTTACAAATATTGAAACATATCATTTACGAAACTCATTTTTTTGTTCGCACTATGTATTTGAAAATAAAGCCTTCAACAAATTCATAACCTATTTTAAACTAATATTGGGTTTCACGGCATATAAATGTGTGCCCCCTCCCAATGTAAGAGAAATTCATAAAAGTACAAATAAGTTTAAAAAATGGAGTCATACTGTGCAGCTTTTCACAAAAATGGCGTGTCGTGGCAAAAGCGATAGGGTGGTGAGGTGAGCAGGATAAAGGGTGCATTGCAAGGTACTCGTTCCAAGGTACTCATTTACAAGCCGTAGGTTTTAGCCAAAAATAAGTTATTGGTGTTGCTGTTTTTGAAAATCGCAGCTGCGTTTTTCAATGAAACATTGTCGTATTATCAACTCAAATTTTCTTGATCATGAGAGCTGATCAACCTCGCAGACGTTCCGCACGAACGCACGCGGCTGCTGACACTCAGCACATTGTAAAAATTTGAAAAATTCATTTTCCCGCGAATTTTCCAGTTTGTTGAGTGTCGTAAGCCGCGTGCGTGCGTGCGGAGCGTGCGGAGCGTGCGGAGCGTCTGTGAGGTTGAGCAGCCCTCAAAACGCAATTATCAAGAATATTTGAGTTGACAAAGTCTAAAATGAGTAATTCTAAAGATTTATTTGTACATCGAATCTTATCATAAATCTGATCATAAAATGCAAATCAAAACTGAGAAATGCTTGCAAAAAATGTTTTTTGAGAAACAATATATTTTTATGTATATTTCCCAAAAAATAGTTCAAAATTAGATCCTTTTAAATGTTTGATAATAGTTGGAAAAGTATAAGTTTCGCTTATTTTATATGTCTTCGCTTTTTAGATAATTATTTTGAACTGCTTAGGAATTTTACGAGAATCAAAATCAATTTTCTCACTAAATTCAAAAGTGCAAAACGAAAGAAACCATACAAAAATTTATTGAACAAAATTTTGGACCAGGAAACCATCGCAAAACATCGGCGCACATACAAAACAAGCAACGACACCAACGCCCGTTCTTTCTTTTTCGGTTGGTCTGTTTCTCAATGGCTCGAACATAACATTCAACAGAAAATGTTGAAAAATTAGCTGTCGTTTCGCACTGACTTCGTGCCTGATTCTCCAGCAGTCCTCTTATCGTTCTTAAAAACGAATTTTGCTTTTTTATTTATGATTGTTTTAGAAGAAAAAAAGGACAATCCTGAATAATCGAACGACAGTGAGAGAAAGAGAGAGAGAGAAACGTTGACAAGAGTGCGTCAATAGTTCTCAACAAGACGTTATAGTTTTATTGTGAATTTTTATGTACACTGGATAAGAATGAGCCCCGAGGGCACTTTGTTCGTCTTTTATGACTTGACCAAACGTTTTTTCTTACTTTTTAAAAATAAACTTTATTTAAAATTTATGAATATTCTTCACATAAAATAGGCAGTTTGACATGGCATTAGGTCTATTGCTTTAGATAGAGCAAGCAAAAAAATCACAATTTTCAAATTCCAATCACTCGAATAAACTGAAAAAAGGGGAAATAATTAAATCTAGATAATATTAGAAATTCCCATGTCCTATAAATAAAGAAAACAATTATTAAGCTAAACATTGTGTGCGACTTCAGAAAAATATGGAGTGTTTTGTATGGCTTCAAATCTTGACCGTGGCGATGAAAATTGAACGCTCGATGATAGCTCGCGAGTTTCAGGCGGCGGCGTTTCGGGACAGAATTCAATATCAGCGATAATTGAAACAGATAAAATGAATTTTTCTCTTGGTTCATAACGCTGACATAATGAGATGAGTGACGGCTCTTTTTTCTCCTGAGTCAATGCGGCAACTGTGTAATAATATAGAAGTTGACTCAATGGGATTCCGGTAAGCGCTTTCCAGCCATTTGATACATATGCCTGAATTAAAAATGAGAAATTTTTGATTTACTTAAAGGATATTATAAATATTAAAAAGAAAATTATTTTACCTGAGCAATATGCGGTGATGATAGTCGAATGTTCACACTCCCTCTACCACTCGTAGCAAATCCATCTCTTGCTACTTTAGACATGTAGGATTGGGCTTCTTCATCATCACGCACCTAAAATTTTAGTTTCTTGTGTGAATTCTTGAATTAAAAAAACCTTCATGATAACATCTTTGCACAATGTATTTATTCTGGCAAATGAGCAGCGACTTGAATGGTGCGGCCAATTATGTTGCCTTAAATTAAAAAACCCCTTATAATGTAGACGTACATCACTATGGTACCTGCATTCTCTAGAACAATAATAAGTGTAACAATGTTTGCAAGACACAAATTGAAGTCGAGCAGCAGCAAGTTCTCTAGTTCTATGGCATTCAGTACACCGAACAAAAAGTTCCTCATTTCTAAAAGTATAATATTTGTACAATATGTACTTGATACTCTTACTGTAAAAGATGTTCAGCTCTTTCTGGTTGTCGAATAACTTGACGCATTACTGTATAATTGTTCGTGTAAATTCCGGGACCATCGGTGTTTCCTTGGAAAAGTTCATCCGCTTGTGGATAGCTTGAATGAAAGGATATAGAATAGGTATACATCATTTTTAAATCTATTTTTACCTTGGATCGACAATTCTTCTTGGTTCAGATGGTGTTATTTTCTGGAAGATTGAATCAAGAACTTCTTCAATTGTTACACGTCCACCGTATCGATTTGTGAAATTTCCTTCAAACAGTTAAATGAGCATATTATCTATTTACACAATCAAGAGCTTTCGCAAACAATAAATGTATCGAGAAAGTAACCATATTTATAATAGTCAACTAACCATATTCGTGAGAAGATGTGCCAACAAACGTATCAGCAACTTCAACAACACGTGAAGTACGACTTGTTTGCATATTCCAAGCATTTGGCACTTCCGAAACCGTATAACCAGGCAATGCGCGGCCTTGATCCGAAGAAATATTCAATGACGAATTCTAAAATTGTAAGTAGCTGTTAAACGTGTTTTTATTTCGTTCCGCCAACGAAATGACTATTATTTAAACCGCATGCAAGGTGAAAGCTACAAAGGGATGAAAATAACGAGCAAAAATTTATTCATATTTTGAAATCAAACTTACAAAAAATGCAAATTGTCGTTTATAAAATCACAATCCTTATACCAAGTTGATTTTTGAATTTACACAGCAGATCAAAAAATTAGGGGATTATTAATGTATCTTAATTTCGTTAATTTTTCGATCAGCCAAATAAATCCAAAATCAAACATTTAAAAAATGATAATAAAAATTCAATATTCGGAAATAAACCATGCAAAGATATTGGAAAATGGTAAAACCAACAAATCCAAAATTTTGGGGGAAAATGGGAAAAATGCGTAAGCCAATGACAAGACAAATTGGGGCGAGAAAAAATTAATTGAGCCTTTAAAAAATTATTACAAAACAAAATAGGGGGTACGAATACATTGGTGAAATTTGTTTTTAAAAATCTTAAAGTGCAACAACCTGTCGGTTGGGATCTTGTCCAACATGATGCAAAGATGATCTTGATCTTCTCATATCCTCGATTTCCTCTTTATACTTATCAAACATTCCTCTTGGAAGATCAACATTTGTTTCAGTCGATCGAACCGGTGCCGGATTATACGTTGTCGTATGAGTGATGGTCGTCGGCTCATTTACAGAAGTTGTGTACCGGTAGGTACTAGATGCTGTTGTTGCCGCTGGCCGATTTTCTCTATACCAATCTGGTACAGTCAATTTTTCAGTTGATTTGCGGAATCTTGCTTCATATTCGGAAACTCGTGATTCTCTTGGTGATGTGCCATCACCTCTTGTTTTCTGAAGTTGGTTTTCAGGAACTTCAGTCTCTTCGCGAATCCTGAAAAAATTTTAATTTTAAAAAAATTGGTAGACTATTTATGTCAAAACGGTTTTTGTTTCGATATTTAACATTCGCAATATAATTTCCTTACTTTCTATCCATGAGATAATCAGCACTTCGACTTCTATTATGTGCTACATCTGACGGAGATTCGTGTCTACTCTCACGTCCATAAGCTACAACAGATTCAGCGCGCGTGTTTACTTCATGACTCTGAAAGGCAACATTACAATTAAAAAAGGGATTTTTAGAAATTGATAGAATCAACAAACCAACACCGAGGAGAAAACCCCAGAAAGAAGCAAAATATAAAAAGAAGCGACAAAAAGACAAAACCTACCCTCGGCTGATCCCGATTATGATCATAATGCGACGCGTATCTTGATGCATGGTACAATGATGGATTGCTTGCTCTACTGTTGTACATTGCATATCGACGCTCAGTTTCTTCCAGCAGCTTGGCGAATGGCTATTATGACAAAAGCATTGTATTTCAAATAAAATTCCAAGAAATATAGCAAAGCAACATTTAGGGAAACATAGGGTCTATTTATAATGATCAAAATATAATGTTACCTGTTCATATGGACTTGGTCCCATGCGACGATACGGCAAACCATCAGACTCGTTCAGAGCTGTGGTACGAAATTCCGATTCATGGAATCGTTGGAGAAGCGGCCCTCTGTATTCTGGGCGTGAACGTGCGGCCAGATCATCGGTTGATTTTCGGAATCTCTCCGAGAGTGGATCTGAAAACGTTTGATAGTTTTTTGGAAATTTTCCATGACACCATATGAAGCAGTGATGTTTTTTTTAAAACGCGGTTAAGATTGAGAATTACAATTGAGCGACAAATTTAAGAAAACTTGTACATCACTATGGTAATTTCTGATTTGTCAATATTGTCCACTCAAATATTCTTGATCATGCAAGTTGGTTTTGATCTACCCAGAAAATCTAAGTCTCTCACACAGTTGTACTATTTTTAAATGCGAGCGGTTGCGCTGCGGTCATTTAGTAAAAAATGGATGATCCAAAATTTTTAACTTGACAATACAAAAATACTAGCATAAGAAAATAGATATACACCTGAAATCATTTACAACATGATTTTGAACGCAGATGTGCACTAGTATGGAACTATCACAGATGAAACAATGAGACAGCCGCAAAAGTTATCTAATTATGAACATTGTTTGAGCGAGTCCATATAGAGAAAATGTCAGTTAAATCTAGTGCGTTATGCTTCATACTGCCGAGCCCAGATTTTGAATTTGGTCGTAATGCCACCCTTATTTAAATAAAATTATATCTGTGATACAGTTTTTTTCCTTTTTATATTAGTGTGCCCAATCCATTAGAAAACACCACTCTAACCTGAATCTATCAAAATTAGTAACATAAGTAACCCTAAACAGAAGTTTTGCAAAAAATCGACAATTTTTCAGAAATCCACAAAAATACACATTACTGAGGACCTGTCAATCCTTCTTTCCACATTTAACACGAAAAACACGATAATGAAACAACACATTGTCATTCTATTTGATGTTTCCATTTTACATATGTGCCAATAAAGGTAAAAATAAACATTTATCCATTCACAAAAATACAAATTATAAAGATAAAGTGAGAGAAAGAGAGATGAAATTATAATGAAAACGTTTCAATATATCTAGAATTTTTTCAATATTCTCATCGTATATAAAAATCAGAGATATAGAAAGTAAAACTCGGGGGGATAGTGAAACAAAAAGCACACACACTCTCAAAACAGGCAGTTTTTAGCATTTTTGCAGAAACAGATAGTTTTTTTTTTCACACTAACCAAAGTAATCGAGAAAAAAAGAATATAACCTGGGGGGAAAAGCGGGGGGAATATCTGTTCACATTCGAAAGAGTTCAAACTAAACAATTGAAAATTTTGAGAAAGGAATAAGTCTGGCATTTTTGGGTGTTTCCTGTTGAATGTTTCAGAAAATAAAGAGAGGGGGAAAGGTGCCCTAAAAAAAGCTGGATGGACGATTATTAGAAAAGCTTCAGACGACACCTGATCACCGATGAAAATTGATAGAACATTGAAATAATTTTGTATTTGTGTTTTGTTTTTGTGTGTTCGTGTGTACGTGTAAACATGGTCTTGAAGGATGACATTTGCCCCAATGATTTTGTAATTTTTGTGAGTTTGTTCAAAACATGCATCGAGGACAAAATAAACACAGAACATATAACAAAATAAAAATTATCGGGATTTATGAAGGACATTAGACGGACAGAACGTGCTAAATGTTCATTTGGTTCTTATCTGAGCTAACCCATGTTGGGTTATGTTCATCAGAGTTAGTAATGTGATTAAACGAACTTCTGTTATTGGTTTGATGGTGATTAACAAACGGTACCTAAAATGAAAACAATTAGGGAGATAGTATTGTTTAATGACGTGGAGTGATTTAAACAGAAACACGGGGAGGTATTGGGTAGATAGTTTTGCAGTATGAAAAAAAATGGTTGCTAAAATGACACAAAGGAGAAGAAAAATTGTATCTATGAAGCCATAAAAAATAGAAAAATATGAAAGAATTCTTCTGTCAGAAACGTTATGGAAGTGTAAGCGGACAATAGACTACATATGGTGGTATATGATTTTTATAATTTCATGCCAGACCTGCGGAATCCTGAGATGAAGAATAAAAGTCACGGCGAGCTTTGTCAATTTTAGCACGATGATAACGGCTTCTGAAGTAACATGCGAATTGTTGAGACGCAATTATGTTCAGATGAAAACTGACCCTCTTGATCCATTTCTGTTCATGTCATTCGGGTTATAAAGTCTGTCCCTATTGTTCTCGTCGTTGTCCAAATATGGAAGTGCACTTTGAGTTCCACTGAATGGAACGTCTTCAACCCAAAGATTGCGATCGATCCTTTCGATAACTTGTCTCTCAACTTTTGTTGTTACTTCTGGCTCGCGAGTGGTGTAGGTGTACATTGGTTGCGTCAACTTAGCCAACGTTTCACTGCTCAATAAATGATGTTTCTTCTTGTTCAATGCTTCTTGTTCTGCGAGCAAACGTCGCTTATCAGCTTCGAACTTTTCCTTTTCTGATCTTTCACGGACCAAAAAGTCAAGTTTATCCCTTGATCTTCTGTCCTCCTGTAAATAACTCGTTATAATTGTTTTTTTTTAATTTAGCAAATCATTTACCAATCTTCTACTATTCTCGCGATCAGCAGCCTCTCTACGTTCACGTTCACGAATTTCTTGATTTCTTCTTTCCTTGTCGCGGAGTTCCGCGAGTTGAGCTTCTTCTTGAAGTCTTTCACGTTCACGTCTATCTTTTTCTCTCAATTCCATCTCAGTGAGTTGTCTCGCTTTTTTATCAAGCTCGTCACGTTCACGCTGTCTTTCAAGTTCAGCATCACGTTGAGCTTGACGCTGTGCGGCAGATCTTTGAAGATCATTTAGGCGTGAGATTTCTTCTTCTTCTTCGTGTCTGACAAAGAAAATTAATTTTTTTCTCCATTTTTAAAAAAATAACTCACCTTCTTAGACGCTCACGTTCAGCAGCAAGTCGTCTCTCCTGTTCCCGTCGTTCTCGTTCACGACGCTCCTCTTCTTCACGCAGACGTTCTCTTTCCAACTCTTCCAATCTTTCCCGTTCTCTTGCTTCCTTCTTCCTTCTAGCAGCATCCAAGAGTTCGAACTCTCTTCTCTCCTCTTCTTTTCTTTCGCGTTCTCTTCTTTCAGCATCAGCTCGTTCCATATCAATCCTCTGTTGTTCCAATCGGATTCGTTCCAACCGTTCGAGCTCATCGCGTTCTTGGCGTCGACGCGCTCTTTCACGTTCTTCAGCCTGACGCTGAACCTCGGCAAGAAGTTCAGCTTCACGTCTCTCTTCTTCACGACGACGCATCTCACGAGCTTCATCTTCGAGACGCTGTCGTTCGCGATCTTCAGCTTCGCGACGTTGAAGTTCAAGTTCATGACGCTCTCTGATTTCAAGTTCTTTTCTTTCCCTTTCGAGTCGTTCCAATTCTTCACGCTCTCTGAAAAAATATACAAATTAGAAAATTCAAAAAAAAATCTTTAATAAACCTCTTGAGTCGATCTTCTTCTTCCTTTGCTTTTTCTCTTTGAATTCTTTCCTTTTCAATTCTTTCTCTTTTAATACGCTCAATTCTTTCAATCTCAATTCGTTCTCTCTCAATTCTCTCTCTTTCGATTCTTTCGCTGTAAAATGATAATTAAAATTCTAATCTTAAATTTGATATTTTACCGTTCCATTCGTTCTCTTTCACGTTTCTCGGCTTCCAACCTTTCGCGGTCAAGCCTTTCCTTTTCTCGTTGAAGTCGTTCGAGTGTTCTTCTCTCCTCCTCAGCCTTTTCTCGCTCAACTCGCTCCTTTTCAATGGCACGACGCCTGGCCAATTCAATTTCTTCCGCTTCAAGTCGCTGTTTCTCCAATCGCTCCCAGTTGGCGCGCCTTTGCATTTCTTCAAGTTGGCGAGCATTGCGATCCTGTAAAATGAAAATTATTTTTGAACCATTAAAACAAAAAGAAAGTAATCCGCTACCTTTTCGATTCTTTCCTTCTCAGCTCTTTCACGTTCGAATAAACTCTTTTCCAGCTGACGCTCTGTCATTGTTTGTTGATCACGAAGTCGTTGAAGCTCTTCACGTTCGCGCTGTTCCCAAATTCTTCGGTTTTCTTCCTCACGAACTCGACGCTCGTTTTCCTCTTGGCGACGTCTTTCCTGATCTTCGCGGATTCTTCTTTCCTCTTCTTCGATGTCACGGTGATATGTTACTTTATAATCAACCGTTTTTTCTTCACGAGTTTTTCCGTCTGCGCTGTGTGTAGTTGTTGTGTATGGCAGATACCTTTCCAATGGAGAGATTGGACGACCAACAGGAGTCTTAATTCAAAATTATAATATTAAATAAAATAGAAACAATGGTGTAGTTACGCCAACGTGTGTAAATAAAAAAGCTGGGGTTCAATGTGTGAAATCAATATATCGATGTTAGGAGAAAGAAATGTATTATAGCCAAACTTGCGTTTTTCGCTCGTCCGGTATCGTTTTACAATTTTATAGTCTTTTTATTGATTCAAAGTGTTATAGGAAAATTACAAGATTGTTAAAAATATGTAGTATTTGGTTACCTGTGACAACGCTTCAGTACTTCTTGTAATAATAGTGCGAGTCATGACCTCTCTCCTGTAGTATTCGTCCTGAAAATGAAATCAGTTGTTACTGTTACTGCGAGTGAAACAAAAATGAAAAAGCGTGAGATAGTAAAATGGGTTGTCGCTGAATTCAACCGACAAGCGTAAGTACTAATATTTGCAAATGACTGGGAGGAATTACCTCCCAAGTTGAGCTCTTGCCAAAGTTCAAAAGCAAACCAGATTTCTGGTATGCCTAGTATACACTGCGTCTAACATTCAACGACACATAGTTCAGTGTAACGGCTGCTGTTGGAACTATGATGCTATTTGTTCTTATTGGAGCGTTAGATCAGTAACAACAATGAAAGCTTCTCATATTTGTTAACTCATTATTTACAGAACAAAAAAAAACAGTTTCTTCGAAAGAATTTGTACTTTTTTATGTTTTGTTTTACTACTCACCGATGGAGTCTCCACATGATGATAAGTGGTTGTGGTTGTTGGCATAATTCTGTAGTCAAAAACGCTGGTATGTGAAGGTGCTGTTGATGGTGCCCTCTGCACCGGGATCTCTCGAACAGTAGACCGCGACGTTGCGTGTTCGGAGAACAAATCTTCACGTGATGAGCTGAGTGACTGAAAAAAACTTAAAATATTTAAGATCTAAAAAATAATTGAAAATTTGCCGTTTTGAGGTGAGAACTCATATTTGAAGAATAATCAGAAAAGGAGGGAAGAGTGTAGAATGGCAACAGCGCTTCCTATACCGGCAAGCCGGCAGGAACTTGGACAATGAGATAAGAATGTTAAGCCGGACTATGCCAATCGTCTTTACAACTCGGCCGGTTCGAATGAAACAGACGAGCTGCTGTTGTTAATAATAACATGCCGTAAGACAAGAAAGACGTACATAGGAATTGGGTAAACAGAAACGAAAACTTTATTCATCTTTCATTTTCGGCACGAAAAAATCATCATTTTGATCAAAAAATGAGCGGCAGTGAAATATAAAAGCCATCAGGAAAAAAAAACGAGGACAATAGCCGCAATAAACAACAATTATAGGCTCGTTTTTCTCGTATTCCTCATATTCTTGGACAACTAAACACATAGAAGAAGTCATTGGGGGAAAGAAAAAGTAAAGTGGAATGTATTCTTCGCACTATATTACATGCTTTTTGGCTATGATCATTCGCATTTAGCGTTCAAATGTAACGGATCTTGTTTTTTGCTTTACCATTTCAATTTATGAGAAAAGCGTTGAGATGTTTTTGGTCAAACTACAAAGAAAATAGAACCAGAATTGGAACAAACTTTTGTTGAAACTTAATTGATATAATCAAACTGTGATAAACTCTGCGAAATTGCAAATTTTAATTTTAAGAAAAATTTCAAAATTTACATTTAGAAACGGTTTCCAAATCTCAATAGTTATACAAAACAGGTCCTTTTATATTCATATATATATTTTTGAAAATAACTGTTTTTTCTCACAATTCATTGTAAGACGAAAAATTCAATTATTCTTATTGCATATAAAGTGGCAAGTCAGACAATTTACATGTTTAAAAAAACAAACAGTTGAAAGCAAAAATAACTTGTAGAAAACAATTTTGATCATAATTCATAACCATTGAACTACATAGCCGTTAGACAAATCAATATACAACAAAGGTGGGGCCCACTGTAGTACACTTGAGGTAGCGATTTATATGAGAAATCTCCCATCAATGACCGCAGAAAATACGGCCTTGACAAACGGCCCTACGATCCGCCACGGTCACCAATGGGCAGAAACCCCCACCAGCGAACATTTCACCCAAAAATGTTCATCTTCCCACCAACCGACCAAAATCGATGAAAGAAACAACAACAACGTCGCTTATTGTAGGACACCTTTTTCCCTCTCCTCCCGTTGAGGTAGTTGTAGGTATTGTTGGCAAATGGACGGTGAGAGGGGAAGATGTATACAGCCAACGGCGGTCAAATACGCGAGACCAATACATAACTAAACTATGTAATTATGCACAAGATACGGAGGAAAGTAAGAGGAATGTGGTATGGGAGTTAAAAATATCACAAAGAAAAAAGAAACATAGAGAGTAAACAAAATGAGGTACATATATGTCGAGCTATTTGTATTTTAAATAGTGCTTTATCAACTAAAAGTCAAGATAAAATAAAATGATCTTCTTAATTCTCTGATAGGAATTATAGTTGATCATCTGAATTATTGAAAGATAAACCAAAATTCAAAAGCTGTTGGATTTATCTTTCAGATATGTAATAATGTAAATGTACCAAGATCCTCATATTTTTAAAAGCTATGAGCTCAAGATTTATTTCAAAATAAGACCAAAACATTCGTATAAACATGAGCAAGACCACATTTTCTAATAATAATAATATTGTTCCTTGAAAAGCTGGCAGGTGGTCGTCGGAACCTACTAAACAAAAGAACTCTTTATAATACTCAAAAGAGAGTACACAAGTAAGCCAAAAATGAGAGAAAATTTTCAAAACGAATACGCTTTCTATATGGCTTGCCCCGTATCCCGAAATGTTCACATTTTTGATTGTCATGACAATGTCTGAATAGAGGAATGCAATATGTAATCATAATAATATATTTGGAAGTTTTGCAAAATATGAATGTAAAAATACGCCTTTTTTAGTTCAAATGAAACCAAACAAGAGAAATAGACACGTGGAAATAAAATAATGCAACATGTAAAAATTTAAAACTCGAAATTCTTGTTACAATTTCATCATTATAAAAATGATCAAGTGGATGGCAACCCGCTAAACATAGCGTTTATCCTTCTCCGCCGCCGCCGCCGCTACCACCGCCCCGTCGCAAAAATTATTAAGCCGGGCGGCATAAACGCCAGCGGAAAACAACAGCAGCAGAAACAACCTCTTCTCTAGACCTTCGAAATTGATAAATACATATTATTACGAGACTTCCCCCCCCCACCCTGTATATTTAGCGGGTGCGACAAAATATTGTGTCGTTGAGAATGAAAAGAAGCGAAATCATCATTGGAATTTCATTCAGTTCCGACAAATTTGCTATGAATCAAGACGAGGAGAAAAAAAAGAAGAAGCAAATGCGAAAAGAAAACAAAATTTCAATAAAATGACTGTTGATTGTGATAGATGAAATTTCGCTAGATTCTAAATGGTGACTATATATCGTACTGTTTCTCAGCTGTTCAGCTAGTTGGAATAAGAAACCAAATATGCAAATATTATGGTCAAAACTCTGTCCATTCGAGTGCGAAGCGCTTCTTCACTCCGCGCTTTTTATTTGTATTCATATACATGACACTCAGAATCAACTGACACGAAAATAAACATCTCTTTTCAAAAAAAAAAAAAAGAATGTTGAAATTTCAATTTCATATGTAAATTCTGTATGTGTCGTAAATGTTCCACAAACATAAAAATGGGTTATCATATTTCACAAAATGTTGGAGCTAATGACGGTGGCAACGATTTTTGTTAAAGAACCTATTGTTAGCCCTATTTTAGATAAAACTAAAAAGTTACCAGCATTTAAAAAAAAATTAAAACTAACCTTTGGAACAGATGAAGCTTGTTGATGCTGATAACCACCAGAACTACTAGAAAAAGTTTGATGTGATTGTGAATGTGAAACTGCTGCAGCTGGTGGTGGTGGCGGCGGAGGCGGTACATCACTGGAAAGCCCGCTCATTTTCGGAATTGATGAAGCTGAAATCAAGAAACTTTGATTAAAACGGAATCAATTTAAATAAAGCGAAAAAAAAACACATAGTCGACATCAGGTTCTCGGAACACTAATCGGAACGATGGTAATTGCGATTTGGATTGTTACACATTTCTACAATGTTATTTTTTTTCGCGTCACAATTCAAGTCATCAACAACAGTTTCGTACGAAACGATCGTAGAAAAGGTGAGGGGAAAAAAGTTCAGGTCACAAAGAGTAACCAAACGCCTGGTGAGAACAGCGCGCCTTTTTCCTCGCAACCCAATATTTGTATATTTGGATTTGTCAAATGATCCTTTCCACCTTTTTGCTGCATGAGAAGAAATTGCGTCTTGCGTCCTTATAAACTTTCTTACTCGACGAGGAGTTATATTTCTTAAAAGAAAATACCGACAAGTATGAAAAATTTAGAGTAAGCGTTAAAGCACCAGAAGGAAAGCAAACGCTTATTCGAAAATTTGGAATGAAACATAATACGATTGAACCTATATATGTATGTAAACCAAATATTAATAATAATGAGATAGAAATCGAGGACTAGCCACTGACAAACGGCTGGCTGTGGCTACCTATAATAATATATGATGAACAAATATGAGACAAAAATCAATCTGCTCAATTTCGGAACGAGAAAGACAATATAATTATTGGGTAACGAGCGTAGCGGCGTGGAATTTATGATTTTCATCGCATGTGAGGGGTTGAGGTATCGTTGATCTTATCGAAATGTCGAATCGTTTACGGATTTCTTCATGAAGGTCGATCCTCTTTTTACTCTTTTGTTTGGTGGATTCAATGTTTTAAATCAAACTAAACTGCCGAAGAAGGAATTTTCTTCATGCTGGGTGATTATTAAACTTGGTTTTATAAAGTATTGAAAACTAAACAAATAAAGAATGTCTCTTCTTACTTTAGGATTAATTTTTTAAAAGTTCACACGAAGATTTCGATTTGAAAAAAAACGAAATTCATAGCATTTTTTTGAAAGCCTTAGATATTAAATTTCAACAGCAAAAAATAAAGAAAGCCATATTGCACTTAATTTTCACAAACTGTTTTTCAACGCAGAAAATTCGTCTATAGTTTAGTTAACATTTTAGAACATCTTCAATCAGAATTCGGAAATACATTAAAAATTGAGCATTAAACTTTCTTTAGAATTTATATGAGATAAAAAACGTCTTAATAAGGCTTAATTTATATTTTTTGGGGACCCATCCCCAAAACTGTCAACAATCGAAATTTAGGAACTTTCAAAATTTCTTTCAAGAACAGTTTCAAAACACATGTTGAAGCAAAACTTTAAAAAATCAAGAAAACTAACCTGCGTGATATGGATAAGTGGAATTATAAGCCGCCGTTCTGGAAGTGGTCAAAATACTAGGTGGTGGCTGAGCAACAGATGCTGATGTCACCACGGTTTTGCTTGTTTCCGTCGTTGGTGACCAACTCTGTTTTGGTGAAAAATGTTTAACTGTGGTTGTTGTCGTATTCCCAACCGTCTCTGTTGTCACCAATGGCGGCGGCGGTGGCGGAGGTCCAAGTGGATGAACCACTGATGATGGCGGCGGTGGTAAGTCTAATGGCGATCTTGGTCGTCCTGTGTCCATTTCGTCCTTGGTTCTGCAAATCAATTTGCATTTTTGTGCCGTACTATGTTTTTTTCCAATTCAAATGACAACATTTCTTTCTTCGGCCATGAAAAAGCAAAGTTGTTAAGTTTCTTATGCGCCAATGACTTTAAGAAAAAAAATAAGGTGAAAAAATAACAAGTTGTCATTTCATACAAACAGATAGTGAAACAAAAAAAACCACGTTTTCCTTTCGATTTCTCAAACGATGTTTGAGAAATGATTCATTTTCTCATTTCCATCTGAAGTCACACGTAACGAAAGTAGAAAAAATAATCATTTTTTTGACTCATCTTTTAGTACAAAATTGTCATTTAGTATACAAATTTAGTATCGAAAAATAACTTACTGTTGCATAAGAACGGTTTCGTCAGTGGGGTTTGAAGCAAATGACTCGTTTAGATCTTGTTCCTCTCCTTTTGCATCAAATGTGATCGACGCAGAACGGAGCGATGAAGTGTCGTCCCTGAGAAAAAAAAACAATTGATTGTTTGAAATGAATCTCAACTCAAAATATATTTTATAAACAATTTTCTTACAATCGTGTAAAATAAGGTGAATTATGATAGTAAGGCGATGCCATAAGATAGCAAAAGAAAAATAGTTTTTTCTCGTGATAACAGTCTCGATCAGTGAAGCAACCTTCAGAAAGAGGTCGAATGAGGATTGTTATCACATTTAGGGCTCTAATATAATATTTGTAATGTGCATATCATTGTAAACTGCGAAGAAAAGACGCTATTTGTAAAGGAATGCGAATGTTTATTCTCTTTTATTGTGTGAGAAACGATTCATGAATAATCAAATGGTACATAGAGCAGTAAAAATGTAAAAGCTGAAGGAAAATGTTCAAAAATCAATATATTTGATTAATTAATTGAAATTAAGAAAACGATTTGTTTTGGCTATTTAAAAGGTCAAGTCAACTAAAACCACCCGGACAAACAAAATAAAACAATGAAAAAGTTTCTTATCAGGACTTTTTTTTTGAAACATGTTACAATTCCCTCCCCCCTCTCAACCACATTTTTATCGTCTTTTGTGAATATTGCATTTTTTTGTTGTTGACTAACGAGCGATTAGTCGTTAAAAGTTTCACAGTTGAAACAAAAACGATCAACATTGCGATAAAAACGATAAAATCGAAACGAGATTTGAATTTAACTTGAGGTAAGGCCAAAATACACAAAATGATAAAATAATAATAATAATAATACAACCAATGGATAATAAAACTGGCCCCGCTAATAATGGCACCCCGTTGGGCAAAATGAAAGAATTTGTACAAAAATTTCTCGTTCTTGTGTTGACACAATTTGAATCATACATATCCCTATGGGTCATTGATTATCCATTATTTTGATATATTTGTATTTGATTTTAGGTTTACTTCTGAATAGGATATCGTGGAAAAATTTCAAACAAAATACGAAAAAAAAAAGCATTCGGCAATAATGAGAAGTGAGAAGAGACATTTGTTGAAAACGGAATGAAAAGAACCGGTTGTTGTTGTCAAAAGTGAATTCGAACAACATTGCAAAAAAGGAGAGAATAGAACATCAAATTGATACATTAGACCTTATGAACAATTGGTCAATGAAAGGTTAAATTCCCTTTTCCTTGAGTATTTGCAAAAAAAAATGTATAGTTTAAGAAAACTTACATAGTAACAGTTTTCCGTCTCTCCTCATTGAACACCAATTCCTCTTCCTGGTCCCTATCAGCATCGGCAAGCTGTAAAAATAGACGTTAGTTTTTTCCTAAACGCTTAATTTCTTTTCTAATCTTGATTGTTTCAAATTAAACTGGTAAATGATGGTTATCTTGAAAAATCGATCGCTTGATCACACTTTATTTTAAAACCATTTGGAAATTTTTTTGAATCAAGAAAAACCAACCACTAGGAACGATGTCATTTTTATAGTATATGTTTCTGTTGAATCATAGTCTGCACTCATAACTGAAAAAGATTTTTTATGAGTTATGAAAAAAAAAATATATATTTTATATTTATATTTCAAAAGTTTATAACCGGCATAAATTTCAAAATCTGTTTTAAAGCTTCAGAAAGTGAGGAAATAAACGATTTTCGAAGATTTCACTAGAACATAGAGACATTAACGCATATTTCACACATTAGTTTATGATCAATGTTTAAAAGTTTCAGATTCCAACAGATTTTGAAAAAAATAATAATAAAAAAAGAAGAAGAAGAAGAAGAGCAAGTAACAACCAGTAGGAAGATGCGCAACAATTTAGAAATGACACATGAAGGTTTGTGTGAGTCAACCTTTATTTGGTAACTTTACCATACACAAATTCACCATAAAAACCTTATTTGAAATTCAATCAAAAAAATATAAATGAGAATTTGATAAAAGAGGTGCGCGAGACAAATCAATCAAACAAATATTTGTAGATGAGCATCCAAAAAATTTTTGCGACAATTGGATTAATGTCTACATTTGTGTTTGTGTGTTTTTTTTTTCAAAATTATGATCAAAAAAAGGAACAGGATTCAAAACAAATGCCCTCCTCCTTAAATTTGGTATTGCGTCACATGTCGTGACGAATGCATAAAATAATAATAATGATCCACCAAAGCATATTGATTTTTGTATAGTTGTCGAGAAAAAAAAATATATATAGAAATATGGGAAAGCATAAAAAGCAACGGAACATCGTGCACTTTTTTTTTGAAGTGAACCTCTTGTAACTAGTATGACATCGATACCTAGTGAAAGTTTTTCACATTCGTTGGAGAATGAACCCACAAAAAAAGTTGTATGAACGGTTGTACTTTTATAATTGAATCAAAATAAAATACTGACCTTATGATCTTCTGGCTCGCTATGTGTCAATGGAATGTTAACAATTTCAGCGGTTTGTGGAGGAACTTCGATAATCTCAGGTTCGACATCTTGTTTAGTTTCAGCATTGTCTTCCACTTCCGATTCTTCTGGCACGAGAGCATAATCTGGTTCCTCTTCTTCTTCCTCCTCCTCCTCTTTAGCTTCATCTTCTTTAACTACTTCCACCGGTTTCTCAATTCGGACTTCTTCTTCTTCTTCTTCTTCTTCTACAGGTTCATTTTGCTCAACACCCTTCTTTTCCACTTCTGTGGTTTCATTATCGCCAGGTGTTGATTGCATCTGAACAATTCTTGTTTTTAAAGGCACAATATTTTCCACTTGGTCGACTAGCTCAATAACCAAACGTTGAATAGAATCAGATTTGATAGACACTGGTTTTTCAGGATCACTGCTGCTCATTTTGAACAATAAATGTAACCAAAATGACAAAGTGTTTGTGGGGGAAGCTTGTATGTGTGTATATATTGAGAAAGTAAACAGGATAGCTGGCTGCCCTCGTGCCGATCGTGTATTAGCAAATTTTTGAAGCGAGGAGATGGCCACACTGAGACACTTGACTTGAAGACTGCTCAATATCGTACTGTCAATGTGCTAGCATGTTAGTTGTTCATGAAAAAAAACGCGAAAAGATCTTCAATTTCCTCGCATAACGAAAACAAAAGAAAATTTGCATTCGATGTGGCATGAAAGACACCAAACAAGAATTTTTTATTTGCAAATTTAGTCAAAAACAATAGGTTCCACCGAGATTTGAACTCGGGTCGCAGGATTCAAAGTCCTGAGTGCTAACCGCTACACCATGGAACCGCACGTTGATTGCTTACACTGATGCTTATGATATTCCATTGTTTCTCTGTCCATAAAGAACGTAGAACGTAGCGCGGTTTTCGTTCAAATCTGTCAATCATCTAAATCAACAATGAAATGTTGAGAAGTGTATAATGCGTTTTCAATCAGCATACACACGGTTCCATGGTGTAGCGGTTAGCACTCAGGACTTTGAATCCTGCGACCCGAGTTCAAATCTCGGTGGAACCTATCGGTTTTTGCTGGATTAAAATATCTATGAAGAAATATCGAATTATTATAATTATGCCATACAAATGTACATTTTTTTAATTACTTCTAGTCAGTGTTTTATTTTTCCTTTATATATTATACGAAAATAACAAACATTTTTAGTAAAAAGACGCTTCCCCACCAATTCATTATTCATTAATCAAACATCACGGTTTGTAAAAGTGTACAACCCACACAGTGAACTCGTTGTTGCGGAGTTTATCCCTGCGCATAGTCGCTGTGGGTGAGGGATTTATCACTGCAGAGTACGCAGACAGTAAACAGTCAGCATGATCCCAACAACGGTTGGAGATGTGAAGAGACTTAGACACTAATAAGGAACCATGCACTGTTTGCAACCATATCCCTCCCCGAAAGGGCCCTGCCGCAGAAAAGTCCGCAACGACGGTGTATGTTCACTTTTACAAACCGTGAACATGTCTACAATTTCACAACTCATGAATATTCGAAAAGACTTACAGTAGTAACAGCAGCGGCAGTTTTTCCAATCTTTGCCAATTCTTTCAGCAAATCAAGCTTATCGTCTTCCGATGCAGACTGTGTTATCTCAATTTGTCGGGTTATTCGCTGCTGTGGTTGGTCTTGATTTTGTTCGCCGGCAACAAAAATCTCCACCTGCAAACAACCGTTGTTTCATGAAGACAAGAACGAAGGGGGGGGGAGGCTGGGGTGAGGTGCCCATTGTTTTGACAACATTTGGCGGTAATTATATACCTCTTGAGAACGCGGCAAAGAAACATGCTAAATAACGAGTTTCTTAAGAGAATGAATATGAAAACGTGAAAAAACAAACGGAATTCGAATTGAAGTTCACTTTGTTTTAAAAAATTATTTGACTTGGTTTTGTTACCTCTTCAGAGTCCGATAGTGGACGCTCTTCAGCCCTTTCAAATTCCTCGTCCGGTGTTGGACTGAGCAGTGAAATATTCGAAAGTCTTCTGTCAACAACTGTTCGTGGTGAAGCTAGACTACTATTTGTCACGGATCTCACTTCATCCGATTCTTCCTGAAAAACATATGGTTTCAAAAAACGGTGACAAGGAGGAAAAAACTATATGTGAAATATCCAAGAGAAAATTTTTAATTTTATTTCCTGTCAAGAAAAAACTGGCAACAATACTATAAGTAACACACAAGATTATACTTTAGAAAGTTCTAGATGAAAAAAACGCAAACAAGTGCAGGATATGCACGAGCGAGTATTATTAGTGAGATGTGGAGAATACCGAGAGACGCATATGGGGTCACAAACGGTCAAAGCCCCCTTCCCGAGATACCGTAAAATCGAGAGAGAAAAAAGGAAAGGGGACCTCAAACAACGCCACACCTGACAATTATGTGCCTGGATTAATGTTCCAGCTACTCTCGTTAGATGAGGATATCCAGTCTGATAGACACCTAGTATCGCTGATCTATTCTAATATTAATAACAGGACTATTATAAATCGAGCAGAAAACGTTGTTTAGTTTTAGTTCATGGCCGCTCGTCGGTATCGAGTTTTTATCATGGATTATCGAGAAAGGTCATCTAGCGGTGACACCAAATATCCTATTATCGAATATTTGCAAACCTACGCTAGAAGTTGTGGACATAGATGTAAATTTCAACAATTTACCTCATTAATTGTGTGTAGAAAGTTTGGCAATGCAGAAGTCATATTGGATTGAAGTAATGATGGAAGTGGAATGTGTCCTGATGTTGTTCTGGAAGAAAAATAACGTATTTAAAGAAACAAATTTGTGGAATGGTGATTCCCAGGTGGATAATCCAAAAGCTTGCGTTACGAATTTCCCATTATTTGCAATTAATCCTTTCTTTTTCCTGTCTCGTAGTATACATATCAATTCATATACTTGTGAGAAACGTGCAGTTCTTACAAACTAGTTTATTAGAAAATTTCGTTGAGAAAATATCAAGGTTGTAGTGTTCAAAGAAACATTATTCGAGCTTGTTTTGTTAATATTTCGGTTTCTTTCAATATTGTAAATCAATAATGCCTATTCGTAATTTAAAAATAGGAATTTTTGCAATTTTCAGTGAAAATTACATGGCCATTTCTTCGAAACTCAGAAATTAGCAAATTAAAAAAAATTTCCTTTATGGAAGATTTTTTAATTACAAAAAAAACATGTAAAACCATTATTAAACTTACTGTAAAAATTAAATTTTAACAATTTTTTTAACTGGTTTCAAATAACCATAAAAAACAGGTTTTGTACAATTTAAATTATGGATCTACAAGCATAACTTTTAAATTTGAGCCTTTTCTTTGTCCAAAACCAACTGTTTTGTTAAAACTTTGGCTCATTCTCAATAATTTATTCAATTTTGAGCTGAAAAATTTATTGAGAATTTATTAGAGTACTCCAACATTTGTTTGCTGTAATTTTTAATACAAATGTAAGGTAGATTTTTATTCATAATTTTGTTTTCCTAATTTCAAAGACTATAATGTTTTAAAAAATAAATTGAATTGAGCAATTGTTGTTCATAAAATGAGCCAAAAACACAAAGCGAATGTTAAAAATCAGATTTTTTAAAAATTAATCCTTTTTAATTTACGATCATTTAGAAGCTATCTTTGATGCATTCTTCTTTTTTTCATAACGTTCTTTTCATAACGTTCTTAGTCTTAATAACATGATTTTTATACTTTGAACCTTAGATCCTAGGAATTATCACTAGTAGACGTTTATTTTGAAATCAACTACTGAAAGTCAACATTGATGACTATGTAACAATGTGCGGTGATGTTTGGTAACATTTTTTGTTGCAATACTGTTTACTGTTTTCATTGTTAAAATTCCAGTGAGCTTACATGTCGAAAAACTCATCACTTTTTCTCTATTTTCATTATTTAACAACAATATTCTAAAAAAACTGTTTGAGTAAACTTACGGCTCATCATCAGAACATGAAGATGGTATCTCATCTGTTTGCAACAATGACATGACTGAAGACATTCCTTGTGACGGTTGTGGTGTTTTTTCCGACATTGCCAAGTTCTGTAAAAAAAATATATAATCATATTTTTATTTTTGTAAACACATAATTCATTTTGTAGTTTGACATTAAAACAACAAGAACCATTAGATGTGATAACATTTCACAGAAATAAAAAAATAACCGCAACGATTTTCTCAATGAAATGCTATGTAAATCAATAAAAACCAACAGTCAACACGTTTTTCCATCATCAAAAAATAATACTCGGTTTTGCTTTTTTTACGATTTGGTCCAAATGCTTGTTGACACAAGCTTGTTTAAATTTTCGAAAAAAAAAATGAGGAACAATTTTTCGAAAATTTCGCAAAAATTCGACGCAGTCAGCAGGATTCGAACCTACGCGGGCAGAGCCCAATTGATTTCTAGTCAATCTCCTTAACCACTCGGACATGACTGCACAGAGTAGTGGCTGGCAAAGTGCGCCTATGTTTAAAGGAATGCTGCATATTGGAGAAGGGATAGAAACACCAACACAATAGTCTCATAACACTTTTTTTTTTGGAAAATAAGTTGAACTAGACAAAAAAATCAGAGGCGAAAAGAAATTAAAATCGAACAAAAAATGGAGAAAAACATTTTGAGCAAATAATAGCTGAGATATATCGAGATTGAGAGCCGATGCAGCAAAAAAAACAGCAAAAAGAGTTCCGCTATTGTCAGATACCTTGTTCTTTTCTATTGACTCGCTTAGAAAAAAAAGGCGAAATATAACAGTTTCTTAACTAGTGACCGCTTTTTTATATTCAAGGTTTTTGAACCTAATAAATTAACAAAAAGAGGTGGATGGAATCAAATGACATTGAAAATGAGAGGAAAAGGTGAATTGGTGGTGAAGATAATAAAATTGAGAAGGCTCTTGATTGACAGAAATGAATATTGGAGACTGGATTTGATTAATTGATAATGATTTGGAATAAATTATCCGACTATGTATGAACTTTCGCTACAGTTTTTGAAAAGAAGACAATTGTTGGACGAAAAAAAGACAAAATTGCAACAAATGATTGGAATGAAAAACAAAAACAATATTTTAGAGAAAAAAATAAATAAAAAAAAGAATGTCATTATTACAAAAATTTTGCTGCGTGTATTCACAAAAGAGATGTGAATCATCTGAATAAACGGAAAAAGCACATCAGTTTGTGTTGAACTAACATATATACAATCAAATCGATAGAAAAGTTAAAAGCGGGGCACAAAAAATACGCGGATTTCAAGGATAAATCACACAATGAACTATCTTCTACACAGAAAAATATAAGTTTTTGAGGAATAAAAAAACAACAACAATAAGAAGTGACTTTGAGGTTGAATTGAATGACCGAGATTGTTTCGAGGGCACAGTCACCCTTACCCTCTTGACTCTGATGTACTATAAACGTTCGCGTAGTATTTTGTTTTTCAATAGTAGGGTTGAGGATGAGGTAGAGCAGTAGGTAATTTAAATCAGACGTACAGAATAGTTTTGGTAATTGTTGTGTACTTTCTAGGAAACTGGAGGAATGTCAAACTAAAAAAAGTTTTTTTTTCACGATCTTGGTGCGAATATGTAGTAACTATTTTGGTGTTTTTTTATAAATCAATTTTGGTGATGAATTTTCAGACGTTCAAATCTTTAGTGTTGAGAATCGGTAAACTTTTAATTGATGTGTATCTCATTCTGTGAAATACAGATTCTTTTAACATTTTCAGATAAACTATCAAAAAGCATTCATTAACACTAGGTCATATTTTTGAATCTCGAGTAAAGTTGCTTAACGTCTATTGAGAGATTGGAAAATTATTTTCAGTACATTTCTTTTAAATCAAAATAAAATTTAGGTTTTTTATATATGAGAATTTTGGTTTTCCGCTTGAAAATGCTTGAAAATGGGAAATTGGCTGTAAAAATTATATTTTTGAAAATAAATTTGAGATCCTTATGCCATTTAAATTAGTGGTTAAAAAATATGATTATCTTATTTGAAAACATAAAACAGTTGTTTTTCCCAAACATTAAAAAAATTATAGAAACAAACCTCTATGTCTTCTGAATTCACTCGGTTATTTGGAGTGTCACGATCTGAACTTGAGCTGTCTTCGTCTGGTGAACTATGTGTTAATGTTTTCTTCACTGTTGAAAAAATGATAATTCTCAATGAAATGACGAAAGCCTGAAAGTGAACAAAAATTAAAATCCATAGAACGAATTCTACAAAAAGCTATCTATTGGCAGCGACGCATGGCTGGTCGACCTTTTTTTCTTTGCGTCGAAGATGCAATTAGTGTTCGGAATACAATGATTATTATTATTATTGTTATTAAAAACTGCGTGTCTTGTTTCCGCTGACCGTCAGTAGGCGCCACGGCGCACAATCCAGTCAAAGTCTACAATTTAGTGGTCAGCGAACGCGTTGAAAATCGCACAAGCAGAAATTAAGCTAATTCTATTTTCTATTCTAAATTGAAAAAGGATTGCTTGCTGACACCTACGATTGAAAGCGATCTTTCGATTCTAGAGAAATTACCAAGATCGCCGAAATGGCAGTTTGCAGAAAGTCGTGAAAACTGTCAGGCTGACGTGAAGTCGTTGACCGTTGGGACGTTGATTGTAGATTCTCTATGTCCATAAAATTCTGAAATATGAAACGGTTATTGCAGAATAACAAAGGGATCAACAAATAATAACTCTAAATATAATCATACATTTTCGGGCTCAACGTCATTCGTGGAATCAACAGAATCATCCATTTTTTGGTGAAGTTCTTTCAAAACCAAAAAAAAATAGAAAATAGATCTATCAACTTATGTTTATTGAAAAGAAAAAAGTCGGATGATTGATTATTATAGAAATTGTATTACAATTCTGGTTAATCATCATACTAAAAAGCGGAAAATTTTTGTTTTGAGAGAAAATATAGTAAACACCCTGTTCGGTTGGCATTATAAAACAAAAAAGAGAGGAGGAAGCGATGGTTTCTGCGGTTTTTATTCGCTCGAGTTTCTATTAACTGCGAAACTCCTTTGTATTTGGAGTTGACTGTTTACATTGAGTTCTGGCGAAACACCCGGAGAGTACATAAGAAAAGAACCATTCATATCTACTTGCGAACAACTACTACAACTCGTGATTTGTTCGGTATTCATTAAGATTTTCTACACTTATCAACAAATATTCTAATTGTTAACCTAACTAGATGTTTTTTTTTTTAAATCAAAAGTTGAACAACTAAACGTAAAAAAGAGCATAAAATGAACTGAAGTTTACAATAGGGGTTTCAAGATTGATTGTCTATTAAAAAATAACGTGTTCTCTATTTTTTAAAAATTTATTTTTGAAACTATCAATAAATTATCGTGAGGAGACCCCTCGTGAGGAGACCCAATACAGTCAAAATATTTGTTTATAAACACATTAAGAAAATACCAACGTCTTCTGGCTTTAAAAAAACGGTAATGAAATTTTTTGCTTGGACCTCTGTCATAAGCAATATGATCTACAGAAAAACTATAATTTGTGTATAAAGAAAAACGTTGTTAGATATTTTCAAAAATTTTGAAGCTGTTGAAAATATAAGACCTAGTAAATAAACTGTAATCCCTTCAATATGACCTTCAAAGAACAGAAAAATTGAGTTTATTTTTAAATTTTTTAGTTTTTTGGAGAAAAATAAATGTATCTTAGAATTGTTCATTGTAATATCTTAACAACCCAAATTTAATATTTTAATTAAACAATTATTAGCCCGATAATAACTAGCAGAAAAAATCGATTTCAATTTCAGAAGTTTTATAAAATCGACTTTCTAGGAATATTGGACTTTTAGAAAATGAGCATGATACATTCGATAAATGTTGAATAAATAGATTTATAAATAACAGAATCTCGGTTGTAGAATCTTCGTAAAAACTCGTAAAACCGAACTACAGATGCGTAAACTGATAACAAAGTTCTACATAAAATTTAAAAAGAAATGTGCGATAATATATGTAAATATTAAAAACGCAACATTTTTGTACTTTTTCGTTTTTCTCCTGGAGTAGGAATCAGCTGTCAAAAAAAATTGATATCCATCGATTAGATTAAATTGTTGACATAACGCGGAACGAATGAGAAAAATAATAAGATTCTATTTATGTAATGGATTGGCGAAACGATTAAAATAAGGATCAAAACGATAATGATAATAAATCATAACACTGTTTGTGATAACCGAAATATATCGTTGCAAAAATAAAATCAATGGATTTCGACAAGTTTCTTTGATGCATTGAATATATGTGTGAAATTACATATTCATGATGTGCGTTGAAAAATGATGTGCGAACAAAACAGTCGGCAGAGAGGGATCCATCGTTCTCATATAAAAATGAGGTCTTCTCGACTTTTTCATCAACTAAAAAGAAAAAGAGACAAGTAACCTTTCTATCTCACTGGTTGACCCCTTTGAAGCGGAGATTTGCGATAACCTTCCCGAGAAAAATTTTTGGAAATTGTATCTACATATGTTGATGCAAATTTTTTGATCGAAACAAGATTATTTTTGAGATGTTGAAATGGAAAACGCGCAAAAATGCACAATATTGTTGACCAAGGGTATTATGGTAGGTTGCATAAAATATTCATCCCAACGCGCAACACTTTTTTTAGAAAGAATAAATATAGGACTTACCTGGATGTTCCAATCCAGAAATCGATGTTTTTGATAAAGATGACCATATACCAAAGTTTCGATCAAAAAAGAAGTGAATAAATGATTGGGACAAATATGGTGGGGGTTTTCTAGTGAGTCGTGGCAGCTGACAAACAAATCAGCAAATACAATGTGCGTGCTACTGATGAGCTACAGAAGCTGAAGTCGACAAATATTGGCAAGACCGTAACGCACTTCTTTTGGTTTGATGTGACGGGTCAATTGCAAGGTAAACGGTTGTTTTTTTCTGCATTCGGTGTATCGCTTCAAGCTTCGTTGGTTTTTTAAAAAATAATCTGTAATCTGGAGTCTTTCATAGTGATCTTAAAACTTTTTCTGAATCGAGCTAAGTTTAAAATATTTATTATCAAAATACACAATTTTATCGTTCAAAAAGGATAGGTTCCACCGAGAAGAACATTCAAAAATGATAGGTTCCACCGAGATTTGAACTCGGGTCGCAGGATTCAAAGTCCTGAGTGCTAACCGCTACACCATGGAACCGTATGCAAGAGTGTTGATTGAATGGCTTTATACACTTTTCTTCATATCATTATTGACACAGATGATTGACAGATTTTTTCGAAATTCGCTTTGTTTCTCGAGACACAATAGAATATCATAAGCATCAATGCAAGCAAGCAGCGTGCGGTTCCATGGTGTAGCGGTTAGCACTCAGGACTTTGAATCCTGCGACCCGAGTTCAAATCTCGGTGGAACCTAGTCATTTTATAATTTTGTTTGGAAACGTTATTATTAGGTGTTTTGCATTGCATAAACTGTAATGGTGACAGTCAAGGATCAAAACTTATGAAACAATCGGCTGGAATGATAGAACAAAATTTGAATAGCTCGTCAGACTTGAGAAATTTTAAAGAAATACACAGTTAGTCTGTGACATTGTTGCAGCTATTTACGTGTTGGTGTCGTCGCGTGGTTTAGCGAATGGATCTAAAATAGTATAAGGAATAAAAAACAGCCGACGTGCGCGTTGTGGTCATGTAGAGCGTCCAAACCACCTGCATACGACGAATCGCGCACACATTCAACCGCTAAGGAACGTTGTCAAATTAATAAATCATGGATCCTTAGGGTTCATGACAAAGTTTCCTATTATTTGAATTTGAATCAAACTTTCCAATAACTATGTTTTTTAAGATATATCGGCTAATTCTCTTGTGCCACTTACTTCTTTTTTAATTCTACGATTTTGTTAATTTAAAGTCACTATCTGTAAATAGCTTTATACGCATTTATTTTCGTATTTAACATTTTTTTTTCTGAAGCTAAATCTGATACATAATACATATCTTTAGATTTTAAATGTATTCCTATAAAGCGGAAATATAAATATTTAGCAAAACCCAGGTTCCACCGAGATTTGAACTCGGGTCGCAGGATTCAAAGTCCTGAGTGCTAACCGCTACACCATGGAACCGTGTGTATGCAGATTGAAAACGCACTACACACTTCTCAACATTTCATTGTTGATTTAAATGATTGACAGATTTGAACGAAAAGCGCGCTTCGTTCCTTTAAGGACAGAGAAACAATCGCATATCATAAGCATCAGTGTAAGCAATCAACGTGCGGTTCCATGGTGTAGCGGTTAGCACTCAGGACTTTGAATCCTGCGACCCGAGTTCAAATCTCGGTGGAACCTATCCTTTTTGATGCAGTTATTTTAAAACTTTTATTACTATTATATTGCTAATTCAAATGCATTCGCTTTATTTATTTTTAAAAAAGCTCTACTATAAACTGTGAAAACATTTAAAAAAACATTTCGTTCATCAGAATCCTTTAAGATAATATAATTTTTTTCAGAATTAAAAATAAACGTTCATTATTTGCAATGAGTTGCACACAAAACCACAACACGAAACCGAGTCCACTTTTTCTCAGCAGACTGCATAAAGCCGCCTCCCTCGTTGAGCGTAGTATATGTCTCACTCTTTCTCCCTCTCTGCTGTCTGGTTCCATGGTGTAGTGGTTAGCACTCAGGACTCTGAATCCTGCGACCCGAGTTCGAATCTCGGTGGAACCTACTCTTTTTTAATGACTTGTTATCTAAAAAAGCTGTACAAAAGTTCCATAACATTTGAAATGAATTTTTATTAATGTTAATATGCATAAAACCCTAGTACCTGTAACGAAAAAGACGAAAAATAAGAGTATTGGCAATAATTAAGATAAAGTTTTTACATGTTGAATTTGATATTGAGAGATCTCTCATTGATCTGGTTGAACAGCAGTCATTTTGATGGAATTGTTTCGGGTATGATCTTTGTCCTAAACATTTTTTTTTTCAATTCGTAATTCGATTTTTTTTCGTTACCTCATTCACTGGTTCTTCCATGATATTCAAATTTTCACTGTGCTTCCACACGTAAATATCCGTGATCAATGATATAACACGAATAACAACGTACAACGAGTGCATCCAAACACGAAGACGTTGCGGATGATATATTGAGCATGCTCCCCTTTCACCACTACAAGATTGATCCCAGACAAGACACGCTGAGTCTATCACAAATCCCCATATGATTGGAGATGGTAACGTTCCAAATAAAGAAACAGCCATTCCTTGAAGACCGAGAGATAATGATCTAGTCTCTGGTGGAACGCATCTGAAATTCAAATTTTGATGCAATCAAAGTGTGACAAAAAACCTTAAAAGAATGAGCATTGCTGGAACGACTCCAAGTCCTGCAACAAACGAACCAGGTAACACTGTCAAGAAAAACATAATTGTTGACATTTTACAGGTATTTTCGCAGTATTTTTTGCTGACAACTCCTCCGGTAGCGCACTCACAAGAAGTGAAATCCTTAAACGAATAATTAAATTAATGTTTAGAATCAACATTGTATCTACCAAGAGAGGATTGTCCCCGAGCTGTTGGGCTTCCCGACATCCAGCGTGGCAAGGACTAAAATAAGCAAACCCAGTCTCATCACAGACTGGATAAAGTCTTGCATTTTCACATGAGCAATGAGAATTACACTCTCTTGTAAAGTTATAATTAGTATCTTTGTTATTCAATCCAATTGAATTAACGATTGATTCGCATCCAATGAATATTTTTGTGGTATAGAGACACACATTCAAAAATGAAACAACCATCACAAACATCGCCGCTCTTCTTCCATTCAGTTTCATTCTTCTAGTTATGAAACCACCACATGCAGTACCGAGACCAAAACCAAAAACTCCAAACATTGCTTGAAAATTTCAAATTAAATTTCCAGTGCTAAATTCAATACTTACCCATATATCTATGGACCAAATATTGAGGAATTCCAAAGTGATTTTCCAAATATTTTGGTAAAAATACAATATATCCCTTGAAAGCCAAAACATCACATATCCTTCCAACAACGCTTCCCAAATATATTTTTGTTTTTATGACAGCTTTGCAAGATCTTCCAAAATCGTCAAGTTTTTCGGATATAGATTTGTTGAGCTGTTCTGATTTTATTTTATCTCTGTGAACATCACGAAGTTGCAGTGTTGATTCCGTTCCACTTTTACCGGCTGGAAAGCAGAACAAGAAGATTGATGGAAACAAGGTAATAGATCCGATGAAGAGGAATCCAATCCACCACGCACCAATCCATGTTGGATCTGCTGGTGTAAGTCCATTTGGTGCTAAAACAATATACTTGTTTTCTTATTTGAGAAATTCTTGTCTTACGGTGCAATGTGTAATATAATTTATTGCAAGCACTGCCGATCATATAACCACAAATTGGACCAAGAACGCGAATTGAAGAAATTGCTCCTAAAAATAAAAGAATTAATCTTTGATCTTAACTTTTAATTTGTCACCGAAATATGCTGGCAAACTCTTCTTCTTAATGTTATCATCCAACAATGGGACGCCAAGACTCCATGGAACAGTTCGTCCAACACCGAGGAACAACAGAGAAAAGAAAAAGACTAGAAAAGGGTAAATGTTTGAACTTTGTTCTTCACATTTCGATGTCTTGATGATTGATCTCAACGAGTTTGTTAATTTTCCACAGAATGTGAAAGGGGCAGCTGCACTCGTTCTAATTTTCATTATGTCAGATTGTGAAGAGTTTTGTCTTCTGTGTATAAAGAGTGAGAGGGCAGATCGTAGTTCAGACTGATCTTCATTGTTTTTTAATACTGCATCAGCCTTTTCTAATGCTTCATCAATTAACCATCCATCGATTGAGTATTTTGTTCTTGTGCCAGTGTTCTTTTTTTCTTCCTCCGAAGATTTCGATTTTGAACGTTCTGGTATGTATTCCCCGAACTGAAAAAAGGAACAAATACTCAAAAAACTTAATAAAATTAATAAACACTTACAGGTGTTGTTTCATCATCAAGTTTTAAAAGCCTTTCGTAAATATTGAACGGCATACGATCACGAATCAATGGATATTTAAGCAGTTCGCGAAGTGTCGAATTGTCTTTCAATTGGAATTCAGCTGGGTTTAATTTAGCTGCAACAGCAGTGGTGTTAATGTCATGATGTCCTTGTGGAAATAAAAAATTCGGAGACGCTAGCATCAAGTATGTTATAGATACTAAGATAGCACCTGCTCCGATCCAACGCGCTCTGAAAATTTTGACTAGATTATTGATGATTTTTCGAAGGAGCGGAAATGATCCAAAGGTTGCGAAACAATTTGACAAATATGAAAAAAAAATAATTAAATTTCTCACCGGTTTCCTTTCGAACCAAAGTGGGCAATGAATACAACGGATGGAATGTAACCGAAATCGCCTGAAATTTGATTATTTATTGATTTGGGGGAAAATAACATTTTAAATTAAGTTTTCATGGATCAATTCTGATCGCTTTTGATACCTTATGATTATTCTTAATTTATTTCAATTAAAAGCTTTAAAATTAAAAGTTTTCAGGGAGATTCCATTAGACAATTTAAACACTTATTAATAACTTAAAAAATGGGAATTTCTCGGAAACTAAACGTTGACCTACTAGCTGAGATCATCAATCCCGAAGTCCTCGAAGACATTTGAAACTGCCGTTCAATGTTCTGTACAGCCGAATTGATATAACTTCCACCAATTGCTTCCAAAAAATAAACTATCGAAAACAGTGCCAAAAATATATATATTCGATCCATTTCAAGTCTGAAACTCAGAAATCAATAAGCATAAATCAAATAAAAAACATTTTTTACGTTTACAACCGGAAAAAATGAAATGTTGTTAAAAAACGTATTGCTTAACAAATAAATAAGAATTAACAGGAAAACAACTGTGTTTTGTATGTTTAATGTTAATATTTGTTCTTTTTCTTGAAAAATAAGGTGCAGTAGCCGATAGATAACTGTTTTTCGAAAGACATGTATTGCAAACTTTTCAAAGTGCGAATTTTTGGAACGTTTCTTCGAAAGAAATTCGAAGAGTTTATGAGATTCTTTAAGATACAACAATAAAATCACAGTGATAGTTACTTTAAAACCGTGCTAGGGAATAACTACTCAAGATTTGATTTTTAAAAATCAAAATTCTAACAAAGGAGTATTAGAGCTAATAAAAAAATTGTTAAATAATTATAGGGCAAAAATATATGGCGCCCTGCCTTTAACAATAATAAATTATTGTGATGATTGAAAAATATATACGATATGAAAAGTAATCATTATAAATCCAAAACGATGATCAGTCCACACCTCCATTTCTTTTCTTTCTTTTAAAATTGACAAAATATGGGAGGAGAGATATAACAACAAATGTGGGAGAAATGGCATCATACATCTTGTCCATACAATACTACAATACATCCATATTGCCGAACTGGCGGCAAAGAAGACGTCTCAATACCACCATCGACGCAGCAGCATTAGTCCTTTCCCGAACAACTGAGATATGTATACCGATTTCGCATTATTTTGGTAAAATTGAAAAGTAAACGGGTTTTCTAACGATGTTTTAGTTATTATTTGTAGATGTGTTAGTAGTTATGATTTTCCGAATCAAAGTAACAAACATTAAATTGTTAAAAAAAACAAATTAAAAAAATGACGTCAGTTTCAGATGTAAATAATATAAAACTTTGAGATACTTCTGTTGGAACATTGCCTTTTAAATACAGTACATGTCAATCAATGGAGGTGTCAAAAAGAAAATACAAAACATCTTGCACGTTCTGCAACACTAAAACACAAACCAATGGAATCATCTCTGATCACCTTCCGAGAAACATATAACAACAAAACCATTAACAACCTGGAAACATTTATTATAAAATCCCATAAAATAATTCCAGAATTTATCTTTCCAGAATTCATCACAACAGTTATTATCAGATTAACCCAGCATTTATAATTTCTATACATTCTCGGTATAAACCAAGTAATTATCGTTGTCTTTAGGGAATCATATGTAAATACGAATTTTACAATCCAGAATCTCGTTATTTCCATATAAAATATCACGAAACAAAATAAACATCATACGAATTTCTAATCCTTAAAAAAACACGAACAAGAACGTGTTCCTAGAAAAAATCAAAAACTGTCGGAAGTAACTTTTGGAAGAAAACCTTCAAAAGTATATTGTTGTCTGTTTTTTAAGTGGTGTTGAGGGCAGTTCGTCGAAGACGTCGTTATTTTTTCATGGTGATGATCACTCTGTTAAACCAAACACACTTTTCAAAAGCTTGGCACGTGAATCGTGTATTATTCTTTGAGAGATCAATTCCAATTGCGAACCAGTTTCTCAAGAAACATTCCCCCAAAAAAAAAAATAAAGGCAATGCGAGAGAGAAAAAACAATGTTTTAAGAAATTAGTTTATAAAATAGCGAAAATGATTTATTGATGTGATCGACGAACGTGACTGTCGTGGGCTGCATGAGACGCAAACGCCTTTCCACAATGTGCGCACTGAAAATCAAATATTGTAAACTTTAGCAATTTTGATATTTTGATATTTTTGGCGATAACAATTATTCGACGAAGAAGGAAAAAATAACACGCAGATCATTTCAAATGATAAGATCAGAATTTAATTGAACAATAGTCATATGAGTTTTTCTCTCGTTTTCTTCAGACAGTCAGAAAGAAATATTTCAAAAAGATTGTCCGTGTCTTTCATGGACACTCTTTCATGGAACGTCATCTTACCTTGAAAGGTTTTTCACCACTATGTTGACGTATATGTGTACGCAAAATTGAAGAGGCTGTGAATGCCTTTGGACAAAATTCACATTTGAAAGGTCGCTCGCCCGAATGTACCCTAAGATGCTGCAATACAAAAAAATATGAAACGGGTTTGTTGGATTAATGTCAATGACTGTAGAATCATAATATTAGTTTTGTGACAGCAAATTTATTATTCAGTTTTTGATTGATTGTCTGAACAAGAAAAATCCCCGAGACCTACAAAAATCAGGTCATTTATTAATATACTGACAATTAGAAATAAAAAAGACTTTATAAAATAAAGTTACAGGTTTAAAAAAAAATAAAATTCGAGCTTGTGAGATATTTTCTTCATTGTTTGAAAAAGAAGTTAACCTTTCATGGATAACTTTTACCGTAATTCGCAATATACGTGTTTTCCTAAAGATGTTTTTAGTACCAGTAACCAGTAAAATTATGTAACCACTAAAAATTAACATTTTTTTGAAATTTTACGGAAATGAAAGATTTAAACTTGATTTTCAAAACGGGTATTAAATTTGGTTTCATTACATTTTACCAAGGCCCATTTTTACTAAAGTTAGCTATAATGAAGTGCGGTTTCAAAAATATTGTTCTAGTCCAGGGAATTTTTCTCGTATCCGCGCATACAAAAGTAACGGATCCGTCACTTTTCTATGGGCGGATCCGCCACTTTCCATGCGCAGATCGCCATTTCAATAGTAACTAGTTGAAATGGCGGACCAGCACATAGAAAATGGCGGATCCGCGCGTAGGAAAGTGACGGATCCGCGAAAAATTAAAAAATTTCCTGAGAGAGAAGGAATATCAAACATTTCCAGAAATTTTCAGTTATATGCAATCAGAAATCATTGCCAGAGGAACAGTGGGAGCTCCCGAGGCGGAATAAAAAGGGGAACTGTCAAAACTGGATTAAATTATGAACCACTTTAATCCGAAAAAAGAGAATTTCAAATAATAGCGCGTTCGGTCGCGTCGCGTGGAAATTCTCAGTTGTTCAGTCGAAAATAAGCTGCTTCAAAATGTTTCTGCTCTTTTTCAAAGGTTTTTCTTCGTTTTAATAGTTTCTAATAGTACTTGTAAATATACCGCATCTCGAACCTCACCTTATTCAGACTACTGGATTGACTAAAAGATTTTTGACAAACTGTACAAACATGGGGTCTGTGATTTTCATGAACATGCAAAACATGAATCCGGAGACGATCGCGTTTCTCAAATGATCTGCAAAATTTATATATGTATTGGCACAAAAAGGTGTCTATTATGTTTGTATAATTGACTCTCAATTGGTGCTTGAAATCATATACGGTATTCATTTGCCACTAACTTACCGATCACAAATAGAGCATGGAAATTTCCTTGTTCCATTGTCAACACATTTTGTGTACTTCAAATGTTTCTCTCTGTAGTATTCATAGCTAAACACTTTTCCACATCGATTACATGAATATCCTTCTGCAATTCCAAAAAATGTTAGAACAGACGCATTTTCTTAAACTAATTCAATTTATCCATTCCAAAAAGTCAAATGTGAATTTATTTTCTTGTTTTTGAAGAAGTATTTCGTTTTTTCGGTTTTGTGGACAGAAATTGGATTATCGGATTCAACAGAATAAGGGTACTAATTAAAATTCTAGAGGTTTTTTCTATTAGTTTTTTTTAGAAAGATAAAGGTTTGTATCCCATTTGTTGGTTCTTTTGCAAAAAGACCTCATAAGATGCTTTTCAAGGATCACTTGTTAAGCTCCTTCTGTTTTTTTTGGGACACGACACATTTCGATTCAGATGAAAGTGTAAAATGTACCAGTTTCAGAGTTTTTAACGTTCATTGATTGGTCAGTAGAGTCGGTGTTTTCTCTTACTACGCGATTCTGAGAATCTGATTCATTTTTCGCAATTTCCAGATCTCCGACAACAATTTCAGCGCCGCACACAATTTCAGCTACAACGGTTGATTGAACAACATTCGCCGAATTTTTACTTTCTTTCGCAAACTTCCACAACAATTCGGGAATCTGAAAAAAAATGAATTCGCTGAATTTCTCAATGTTGGAAAACATTTCTGTTATTTTTTTTTCACAAAATTGATTGTTGTTGTGTTTTACTGTATCAGAACCCAAGATCGTTTCGTTTGATTAATGAGAGTAATACTTATTTTGGCAAAAGATTGTTGTCGCAATTCTGCTCATTTACTGAACTATTCAGGGAATGAAAAGTTCTGATAACTAACAATTTTGCATTGACAAAGACCCTTTCCGGTTTTATGAATGGAATATGAACCGAACATTAATCGTCGAAAACGTATTACTCTTCTAACTATAAGACATAACTTAATTTTTATTAGGTCGTCCGGAAAGTAATCGCAATTTTTTTCTGTTTCACCTCGTTCATTTCTCGAGCAGTTTTTTTCCGTTTTTATTTTTTTATTTTATACATTAAGTCTTTCACAATGAATACGTGTTTCCGTATTTCAGATAATCCTTATTATGGCTGAATTTCTCTTGAAAGATAAACATGCCTTCAGGGGCTGTTTCCTTTACGAGTTCCTGTTGGGACATTCGGCCGCTGTTGCTCATCGAAATTTGTGCGATGCGACAGGCACGGACACCCTCAAATATGAAATGGTGAACTTCTGGTTCCATCGCTTCAAAGAAGGTGACGACGATCTCTCGAACAAGCCACTCACCGGCCGCCATCAGACGAGCGTTTCCAGAAGGAGCTGAAGTAAGAGCCCAGATCAATTGTTCGTGAAGTTTCTTCGGCACTTGGGCTACACAAAACAACAGTACACAACCACTTCCGAGCAAGTGGAAAGAGCCAAAGTTTGGTCAACTTGTTCCTCACGTTATGACTGATCAGAAGAGCATGCGTTGCCTTGTTTTTGCTCTGCCGAAAACGGAGCACGGAGTGAATTCAAAATATTTTCATTGGAGATTAAAGTGATGTGCTTTATTCAATCACAGTAGAAAGCTTCAATGGGTAGCAGCTGGAGAAACTCCAAAAACAGACGTCAAAGGAAAAAAAAAGTGATGCTTTCGATTTGGTGGGACAAGGAATGCGTTATCTACCGTGAACTTATTCAAGATCGAGCCACTGTCAATGCGGACCTGTACTCTCTCCAAATACAAAAAATTTGCGATCAACACCACCTATTTCGCCCAGGAGCCTCACGGATTCCCTTACTTCATGACAATGTAAGACTACATGTCGCTTTAGCGACCAAGGACAGACTGCGGGCACTGGATATCAAAGTTCTGCCACATCCACCGTATAGTTCGGACCTTGCCCTAACTTATTATCATTTGTTCCGCTCACTTCAAAGCTCTCTCAAAGATTTGCAGTTCGACGACCGAGAGCACCTGGAATCGTACCTTGATGACTTTTTCGCCTGCCAGCCTCCGGAATTCGACGCAAAGGGAATCGAACAACTTCCGCTGCGTTGGCACGAGTTCATCCAACAGCACGGTTACTATATCACTCATTGATAATTGATTTCAATTAATAAATTTTTGTTTGAAAAAAATCGAAAAAATTGCGATTACTTTCCGGACGACCTAATATATAAAAAATTGAAAAAATTGAAAAAATTTAACGATTGAAAATCAAGATTCAAAATTTGAAGAAACCTATCAAAATGAAAACATAAAATAATGGAAACTGATATTTAACAAACCTCAATTTTTGTTCCAATCTTGAAACCATCTTGTTTCACACAAATTAAAGTCGTGAAACATCCGGTTGGTAAATGAATAATATTTAAGAAAACCCCAGTTTCTTGAGCATATGTTAAAATTTGATATGGATGAGCTGAAACTTATTTTGATGCCTTATTTGTGAACTCTATCTTACGCAATATTTGAGAAACATTTATTTTCAAGGGAATAACATCTTTTTTCATATTGTAGAAAACATTGAATAATTTTAGAAAATTGGAATAATCAAGTGGCATTGTGAATGGAAATCGTTGGATAGGAAATATTACGCTGGCCATTGGGTTGAAAATATTCATCGAGAAAAAAGTTTGAAAATGAATGCTCGGCTACCGTAGTTGGAAATAGATGCCCCAGAGGGGCGGGCTCTCGTGCTCCGATGATGTTTACCCCACTCATCGATAGACTCTTAGGTTAGAGAATGGAAATTTCGGCCGTCCATAGAATTCCGAATATTTGTACATTCCTGGTTAGAATGGTGGATGATTGCCGTTTTGGTCGAGTGTGAAAAAAATGATCGAAAAATAAGCAGTTTGAGTCTGAAGTGAATTCTAACTAGATTTCATTATTATTTTTCTTCACCTTTTGTCCCTGTTGATCGCCCCGGATTAAACAGGGTGCAACAGGTGTTGAATGTTTTGTTTTTATATAAATTTCAAGAAAAATAAAACTTTTTCAAAGACCGAATTATATTTATCTTACTTTAATAAAGTTCTCTTTGAAGAAAATCTGCTGAAAGAATTGCAAATTTTGCTATTAGTGGGACAGCACATGCTTTCAGAAATCCCGCCAAAAAAGCTTCCAAAAAAAGCTTCAGAAATAACATTCTATTTGAAATCGATATTTTTCTATCGATATTTTTAAATAGCGATTTTCGATGACTCAATTCGCATTTTCCTTTCTGTACACAATGACACAAAATTGCACCTCCTAATTGAAATTGTCAACTGACTTGATTGCGACACTTTTTTCTACGTTCATTTTTAGATGACTAAAATAAACGTTGAAAAATTGAAAAAACCGGGATTGCTCCAATTACTTGAAATAACTTTATTTTTGAAAATTCATTACCATATCACGAAAATACGAAAATCACAGAAAAAAATGTTTCCCCCAAAAGTGTTGCATAACTGAAAGTGAATTGACTGGGTCGGTGTTGCGGCTAGTTTCCATTTGTTTCCTGAAAACCATAGTGTATTTTAAACAAATTTTAGAAAATAAATATAACCTTTACCTCAACAGATGCATGCTTCTTGTTGGAATCCGTTGCCGTTTTGGTCTCGTTGTTTTGTCCCTCATTTCCAGAGCCAGATTCTTGGGACGTGGTTGGAGGTGAGGAAGGGACCGCCACCGAAACATTCTGCAAGCTTAGTTTTTTAAACAAGATGGAAAATCGAATTTTCTAATGATCTATGTTTTGATAAGCGGAACTATTAAAGGTTTTGCAATAGGAAGCAAGTATTTTTATATACATAATGATCGGGAGATGCTTTTTTGGAATGAACTAATTCAAAAACTTTACTTTTGCTTTTTCTAATTAAACCACAATATGACTTTTTAAAAAATTTTTTTTTCAAAAAAGCAGATTAATCTCAAAAATATAACGGAAAATAAAACTTCACTTACTTCATCGTTGTTGCCTGCTGAATCCTGCTCGGACTCCTCCAACAATGAAAGAAGGTTGACTGTTGCTACGGAGCGACGCATTCCTCGTTTGTGCTGAGACTGACAATTTTTGATTGAAATGGCATTTTTATATGCTTCGTTGATATTGAATTTTATTTTGAATACTGATCATGAGAACGGCTTAAAATGTGCGGGCGGTTGAAAATTAAAAATGTGTGAATAAAAATCTCTTAATATTGAATATTGAAATTTTGGCAAGAATTTCGATTTGATTTTAGAATCTTTTGACGATTGGGGGGAGTTGATGATTCAAAATTTGAAATACGGAAAAAGGGATTATCATGAATCATTGTTTTAAAATTATACAAAATGTTGTCTTACATTTTCCAAGGCAATTGCTCGGGATGTGGATGGATGCGACGAAGGTGATGCCACCGAAACATTCTGAAAATTAAGTTTTTTGAAAAATGAGTGAAACTTTTTAGTTATGTTACTAATAATCCATGAAAAACCTTTTGAAACAAACATCTATCTTTTTTTCCAAACATTTTGTGGCAAATTCTCTGAGAAAATACGAAAAATCAAAAAAGACCTTCGAAGGGCTTATTAAAAACATGTCAATCTGATTTTTGTCAGTTTTACAAGAGAACCTAAATATCTGAAAACTAGCGTCAAGAAAAATTATAAAAATAGCTTACTTCGTGATTGTTTCCTGTCGAACAGTTCGCGGGCATCTTCCTCAATTTTCGAAGGTTTGATGAGCCGAAGTTCCGGCGCATTCCGCGTTTTGGAAGCTGTAAATTTTTGAATTAATTGAGGCTTTAAAATCTAAATATGTTATTTAATTTGATTTTGGATAATGATCCTAAGAAATTTAAACTCTAGAAAAAGCTTCTTTGTGCAATTTTATGAAGATGAGGAATTATTTTCAAAATGTATCCCTTTACATACACATGGTTATACGCTTTTTTAGTTTTAGACTGTCCTTTCTTACAACGTGCACCAACAAACGCACTTTTTTCTGATTTTTTTAAACAACGTGGTTTTGGCACTGTTTCAGGGTGAAAAAACGCGACGCGGAGGTGACATTTAACAAATGTCATATCTGTTATTTTTCGGTTTGTTTTAAATATTTTGCTAGTTTTCTATGTAAAATTTTGTGACCTCTTCAACTTCAGAAGTTTAAAAACCTACCCTTTGTGGTGTTCTGGCATCTTGCATTTTTTTCGCATCTTCTTGAGAGTTGCGAGAATCTCCGGCTCTCCCGATGAAGTGGATGGTTTCTCGATTCATGACTGTTCTCTTTAATTATGAAAATGGTTAACAAAAATCGAAATTGGAAGAAAAAGAAAACATCTGCAAGAAAGAAGAATGAACAAATGTTCTCGAAGTTAAAACTTTTTAGCTAACAGCAGGATTTGGACCCTCGTTAAAAAGAGCATTCAAAAGCGAGAGATTTAAGAGAAACCCCGTGAAAGGATCAAAAGGGAAAAAAACGATTTGTAGATGATGGGTGAGTAAGAAAAAATAGTTTTAACATCTGTTTTGAAAAGGAATATGGGTCACGTGCAAGAGGGAATTGCAAAAAAGAAGATGAATATTGGTATTAAAGAACAGATCGGAAATGATGAAACTTATTTGTTTTTCTACCTTCATTCGGTATGAACTTTTTGAAAACCAAAGCATCTCCCATGGGGGGAAACAAAACAATTATGAATAAAATTGCGAGTTTTGTCATCATTAGTGTTAACGAAGAAATTGCCACCCCCCTTTCAAATTCAAACTCGACAATTACATACTATTGGAGAAAAAAAAACAGTGGTAGACATAAATGAAAAAGCGGAAAATTCAAACGGTGGCAACAATCACTGTGAGAAGCGGTGATGTGCCGCACTCCTCCTCTCGGCGGTAAACTCACTTCTTTGTTAGTCATAATAGCGGTGTGAAAACGTGGCGGAATGACATGAATAATATTTTGAATTTTTATTGTTTTCTTGAAAAGATTTGAAGGAAGAGGAGAGAAGGGGGGGGGGGAGTTCAAATGGGAACGAGAAATATTTGAATTTTTGAATTTGAAAATAGGATTCCGAAACCTTTGCTAGTATAATGTAAAATTTAAAACCGCACATTAATTTTTTAAAGCTTTTAGGTGAGAGCAGAAAATCGAAATAATAGTTATCGCTTGGGGGTCCCAATATCGAAAGAAATATACATATATTGTCCAAACGTTTTGCTTTTTCACATTTTTTGCAGTAGTTGGTTAGGTTATTATCCTTTAATTTCAAAACAATCTGAAGTTTTAAATAGACTCAAGTCATCTTCATTGTAAACTATATTTTCAGAAAAATATAATCCAACATGTTTCAAGTGAAATAGATGGATCAAAGAAAGTCGCCTAAATTTGTTACTTTAAACTCTGACATAACGAACTATATTTTTAACGTATCTCCAGGGTTTCAACTTGTATCAACTTTATTAGAATTGATCAAAACAAATTTTTAAGCAGACATTGCAATTAATTGCTGATTATGGATTGGATTGGTGGTCGCTTGCCATATGGATGCTAACATTTTCATTGCTGCTGTGAAACGTGACGAAGGCAGCTTTATCGGCGGCGTGTTGGCGATTGAAAAAAGATAATCGGTCAGTAATAGTTCCCACCAAATTCTGTAATTAAATATTGGGTCAAAATATTGTAAAACTAGAAGGCTACCCTGAGAAAATTGTAAAAACGAGCTAATGTTCTGCCAAGCATTCGTGTTTTATCAGAAAATTGAGCTGCAACGATGTTGAGCATTGCAATGATGTTACTACCGCAGATGGAGTAGAATGAGTCTCGACCACCAATGTTTTCAATAGTCCTATTATGAAAACTTTTCATTTAATGTTACGCCAGATGGTGGTATGTATGTATGTGGGTTACATAATAAACAGGTGATGGAGGTCGAGTTTCTTATTCCGCTGAATGTCGAAGAACATCCATTTAGGTACTGAAAAAGCACGAATACCAATTTGATGCTGAAAAATATCCTAATCGTATTCAAGTAACGCCCATAACACTGTTAAAATGTTCTAACAAAATGTAGATGCAAGACCAACTGAGAAGTTTGAATTTGAGCGCGTTGCGAGGAAATTCCCAACGACACTCCGCAAAACGAGAAGCCAGAAATTTTTATCTTGACAATACCACAAGGGGGCTTATTCAATCAGGCAAAAACAAAACCGAGCTGAGCAAAAACAAAACCGAGTTGATCAAAACACAATACAAAAAATTCTTGGAAATAAATACAGCTATACCAAATTATAAAGTAATCCTCAGTACGCGTCGTGTGCCATTGTATGACACACGGGAGCGGTTAAAAATGGCATGAAAAACAGTTGTTTTAATTTCGTTACTTTCTGAGTTTTTATTAATATTTTGGATTTTTGGCTGACATTTGGATTCAATTAGCTGACATCATTCCTTTAAATAGCCTAAAATAAATAAGATGGCTTGATTTTTAGAGCAATTTTTCGTGACAGGTGATCCAACAGTGATAATCTATGATTTCCATTGAGCTGAAATTTTGGTTTTAATAAAGTTTTGCAGGGCGTCCGGAATTTGCCAAATTATTTTGCCAATACATGTTATAAATGTGACTTAATCGATCTGAAATGCAATTTTATATACCTAACTTAAAGGAGGGCTTTACGGAGATTATGAATGCGTCTGGGAAGAAAATAGGCTTCAGACTCATTCCAAATCTGTTTTTAAAATTATCTAAAACCACCTAGATGCCGAGAAAATACGCCTCAAAACAATGGCCTAGAAAAAAGGGCCACCTGGCCGAACTTTTTCCTATGAACTTTTTTTGTGTTTCGTTGATAAATAGTTATGCAGAATGCTTATAGTAGTCCTTTTTAATGTTTTTTCATCTTAATTTCTGTTTTGTTTTTCGTTTTTTTGGACTTTTCATGCCTGCGGACTAGTTTTCGCCGGTGGCCCTTTTTTCTAGGCCATTGTTTTGAGGCGTGTTTTCTCGGCTTCTAGGTGGTTTTAGAAAATTTTAAATAGAGATTTGGAATGAGTCTGAAGCCTATTTTCATCCAAGGCACATTCATAATCTCCGTAAAGCCCTCCTTTAAGCTACAATGAAAAAATTAAGTAGAAATGGAAAAATAATGGCACCCGGAATGGTCTCTAGAACTGAAAAGTTTCCGACAAAATATCAGTTTCATCAAACTTTCAAAATCAACGTCAAGATACTTTCAGGTTTACCTCCTAGTGGTCGAACCTTTCTGTAGTAAATCATCACTAAACCCTAGTTTCCCTTTCTGGCGTTGTCTTTAATTTATTTTCCGAAATCCAGCATGGGTCTTATATTTTGACAAGCAGTTCCAATTCCAGTTTTTTATGATGATTTTTTGAAATTTTGTTTTGAATTTTTGTGTCTGGAACATTTGACATTTTGTTATTTAACTTATTTGATTAAAGAGTGTCTTAAAGAATGAAAAAAAATCGTTTTTCTTCTTCACAAACAAAGTAAATTTGCATTTGCAGATTCGAGAATTGTAATTGAAGGAACATCCTTTTTTAAAGGTTTACTCTTCCTTTTCAAAACATGATGGAGCAGATATTTTCAAATGAATGAGGTTTTACCAACAAGTGCACCCAAATCCATCATTTTGTTCATGTCTTGTTTCTGGCATAATTTTTTGAGATTTATGTTTACTGTAGGTGCGGAACGAATATTTATCCGACCAGCTCAGATACTCCGTAGTGTTTTATTCAAATTTCAGTGATTCTCAAAAATCATTGGTTTTTTTTTCCAAATATCATTATTAACATTCACAATTTTTTAAAAACTCATCCATATTGTGATTTTTGAGGAACAAAGTTCCTTTAACAGCACGTTTTACACTTCCAACCACCTGTTCACCGCCGTGTTTAGTGTGCATAATGTTCGAACATCAACTACTTTTTTTTAGGAAGTATTGAACATTCAACCTGTTAAATACTTGTGTTGCTCGTGAATTAGGAGGATACTTTATTACAAGAGTAAAGAACAATAATAATACTAATCATCGTCCTTTTATACTTCATCATGAGGTCACGTGTTGAACATCCACATTATATCCAACACCTCCTTTCCTTTAAAGCCATTGTCCTCCACTGGTGCAGCATTTCCTCGTTGATTGCGTCCACACGTACACGTTGTTGAATAACCACGATTCAATCCATCCGATGACTTCCATCTCCGATTCCACGATCCACATCTACTACCAGCTGACACATTGAACGACTTCCAATCGCTTCTCCAAATCTTCCCCCTTCTCGTTGGCCATTTGACTGCTCGTATTGTGTTCACCATTGCACTGAACTTCTCCTCCAACTGTGGCACTTGCTTGATCCAACTATATCCAAATATATTCTTTCCTCTCCACACATAAGCATATCCACTACCACCTCCATTTGCAGTCTCAAATTTGCACCAACATCTTCCTATCAAATCCAACTGATTCCGCGTTGCTGACGACGCCTCCACATCACTGCTGTACATTTCAGGTGATCCCACTCTCTTCCAGGTGTCAACATCAATCAACGTAATATCACTTCCAGTATCGAGGAAAAAATCTGCATTTTCATTATTGATTTTTACCTCAATCGAACGATCCTTTCCACTGATGTCAATTCCACTAACTGCGACCGTCCCAACCATCTTTGAACGATTACTTGACCGCGACTTGTCATTGCCATCCTGCTTTTGAAAACAATTCCTAGCAATGTGTCCTTTTCGATTGCAGTTGTAACATCTCCGATCATCCTTGTTGAACATCCTCTTCTGGCCATTCCAATTGTTCCTCTGAACTGCCACCGCTTGCACCTGGGCATCCTTTCCTTGTCCATTCAACAAATCCGCATCCATCTTCAAATTGGTGATTCGCTTCCATTCCGTGTGCAAATCAGCCAATGTTGTCTTCTTCTCCTCCTTGGTGCGCTTCTCATAATAATTAATGAAGAATGTTCTGAACTGTGCACATTTCGCTCCCGTCAAACCTTTGATCCACGCGAAGACTTTCCAATCATCCTCCGCAACATCCTTCAGTTTTGCCGCCTCACAAAGCTCATTGATCCGATTGGTGTAATCCAGTGGCGACTCTCCATCCTTGATTTCAGCTGTCATAACCAAAAATCTAGACGTTATCATGCTTCGTTCCACATCGAATAACTCCACCATCTTCTTCTTAGTATTATCCCATGAAATACTGAACGGATCCTCCGGCGCAACTGTTGACGCATACTGTGCAAACATCTTATCATTCACTCGATTGAGCAACAACCGAACTTTACTCTTCTCACTCAAACTCTTTCCTTCTTCCTCAATGATTGACCCATACTGCGAATACCATTTTTTAAACGTTTGACCACTCTCTATATCGAATTGAAACACATTGATCCTTGAAGTCAAATTTGCCATCAATGTCGATTCTCCTGGCGTCTTTCCTGATCCAGTTGCCATTAACGTATTCACTTGCTTCCTCAGAGCTTCATTTTCCTTCGCCATCGCAATTCTCACTTCCTCCATTTGCTTCATCTGTTGTTACAGCAAGTTGAGAATTTCTTGACTGGTCGACTGCTCTCCTGATTCATCTTTCCAAATCTGCTCCATGTCCGAAACCTGATCGCCAATTGTTAAATACTTGTGTTGCTCGTGAATTAGGAGGATACTTTATTACAAGAGTAAAGAACAATAATAATACTAATCATCGTCCTTTTATACTTCATCATGAGGTCACGTGTTGAACATCCACATTATATCCAACACAACCTTTCGCAAAGAAATTTTTTCTGTTCAATATATTCCCTAAAAAATTTTTTCGATTAAAAACATCGTGAAGAATATATTTTCACCGCACAACATGAAAACGATGTTCGACATTTCGAATTGTACCTAGCCACACAAACTATTGTATTCTTCTTCTTTTGAGGCTTTTTCTTTGTTGGATTATATATGTAAAATTTATTCGTAAGATTATTTTATAAATTGTATAACAGATAAAAGTGCAACTGATAACATTTTGAAATATTTTTCTGATTAATTTCCAACCCAAACTTTGCATCTATTTGCTGGTTCTGGGTACATAGGTGAACCTCTAGCACATCCAAAATCTCTTCCAAATTCTGGGATATCTTGCATAACTTGATTTGTTCTGCATTGTGCTGGGGAATGTGGGTTGGTCAGGAGCTGACATATAATTATTGTTAATTTTTTAAAGTTAAATTATTTTACCTGGTGAACTAAGTTGGCATCTGATTGCTTCATGCACCATGAATAGCCATAAGTAATCCAGAAAATTTGATTTGGTGTGTAATTTTCAAGTCCAGGAAGTCTATCTTCCTCCACCCCTTGACGAACAGTAGCAATATACTCTCTGTATGCTCTGTAAGCTGTTTGTTGTCCACCCAAATCGGCAATATTTTCTCCTTGTGTGGTTGCACCATTTACGCAATGAACGTTTCCTGTTTTTTCTGGGCAGCATTGTGTACTGAAATTAATTAGTTGTGTAACCCTCCATAGAAAAAAACCTGAATTGAGTGACAACGCATTGTGCCATATCAATAAATCCGGCTGATGAATCGGTGTCCATCCATCCACATTTATTCCAAGCGCAATTGGTAAGCTCACCATCGAAGCCAAATTGAACTCCTTCATCATCGTAGCCATGGGTCAATTCGTGACCACCGGTTCCTCCTTGTCCAGCGTAGTTGTAGGCTTGTGGGTACGCCAAGCTATAAGTTTGACTGCGTTTTTTCTCAATTTTCTTATAAAAGGTTTACTTATAATATGGTGGGTTCCATGCAGCATATGGGAATGTAATGGAATTTCTCTCCGGTTGGTACCATGCGTTAACCATTGCCGGTGATTGCAAGAAATTACTTCTATAATTTAACATAACATTTTACTTTATCCAGTGAGACTCAAGCCACACCTTTTAGCATCTTCTCCCAAAATTCTGAAGAATTCTCTAACTTCCATACCCTTTTTCAACACAGCCATGATATCATACAAGTTAGTCTGGTCTTTGTTGTAAATATCGATGATAGAATTATAATCTTGATTGTAAGCATCAATAGCCGTAAAGTTGACAAAATTTCCAAAAAGATCTTCAGGCCATCCAAAGTTTTTCACAAGACTGTCAGCTGAAATTAAATAATTCACTTGAAAAATACATATGTAAAATTACATTTATTATGGGCTCTGTCTTTGCTGAATGTATCCATCCATTGAAGACTGTCGATCATTCCCTAAATCAGGCTTATTGAAACAAATTAATGTGAAACGTCTAACTTGGAAATTTTTAATGACAAGTGATGTCTGTTGTTTGACGTCATCTTGAACTTTCTGTCTATCAGCTTTCGATTTCACATAGACGTATCCAGTTCCGTATGGCATGTAAGCAGTCAACAGATCCATGCATCCTTGTGAAGCATCATCGAGGTCCATTTTTCTGTAATCACGTCTTCCAATTTTGCTAACCCCTCTTCCATTTCTCAAAACGTAATGAATGTAGTTTGTGCGATCAGCAATTTGTCTAGTTGCTGGGCCAATGAAATCAGCTTCGTCCTTAAAATTATATTTAGGATTTTTATGCCATTCCATTTAAATTACTGAAATGAGTTGTGTAATCATATAATTTGCAATAACAGTGCTGTTAGCTGTATTTCCTGCAAAGACACTGTTCAACCAAGCAAAATACGAAGGCATAGTAACAACAATCTGCAATATAGATATTCATAAGTCACGGATCATTTGAAAATACATTGTATCCAGCTTGAGCGTTGGCGTCGGAAACTCCATTGAACAATTGACTAAGATACGACTGCCAGTTGATTTTTCCATAAGCAGCTGTTGCACCAGCCAAGTTATACGGATTGTATTGTTGTTGATAGTTTCTATAATTAATATATAACTTAAAGACAACGTCGCACTATCAGTTATTAAAACCTTAACAAATCATCAGGCCATGTTGCCATTGCAATTTGAACTTCAAAGTTCACAGTTTCTTGTGCTGCGGCGAGAACGTCATCAGGGTTGAATTTCTGTCCGGTTGCATTCGCAAAGGCCGTCAAAAGGTCATTTACATCTTGGACTCTTTGATTCACTTCACTGATGTACTGTGGCTTGACATAGAAATCTCTTGCAAGCATAAGCATGGGCTGTATTTAATGATTTATCGCATGTTATTCTTTTTTGACAAACCGGGCCAGTATAAAGAGCATTTCTGGTATGATTTTTATAATCAGAAGAAGAAATCGTGTAGGTTAATGTTCCAACCGCATGTTGTTGCTCAATTATTCCAGCAATGTTCCAGTAGTCCAAATCAGTTTTAAGTGTATCGCCAAGAAATGGGGCTCCTCCAAACCTGAAAATCGAGTTGAAACAATGCTATTTCAAATATCTTACAAGTCTTTAATTTCATTGTAGAGAGCAGTTGTAGAGGAGACAGGGCTCATAATGTTGCTTCTGCATGATTCGAAAGCCTAAAGTTATCATTTGCGCCTGATAAGGACATTTTGTTCGTAATGGTCGTAAAAATGCAAAAACGAAACTTTTGTTGATTGACGGCGGTTGCAAAAGTAGCAATAAACTTACAGCTTTGGTGATTCTTTCAGTTTTAGATACAGCATTGTCGGTAACATCAATTTTATCTAGAGCTGCTACGATTTCAGCGTAGACATCAACTTGGGCTTGGTCGTATGTTCCAAGTCGGGAAAGATGTAATTTTTGGAGATCAGTATTTTGAAGGAACTGAAGATAAATTGAAAATAATACTTCTTAAGCATTTTTAAAACCTTATTGCAAGTAAATGCATAGAAATCTTGACATGGATCGACAGTATCATCCAAACCATTCAACAAGTATGCAGCTGCCGCTTGATATCCAGCAGTATTGTTGACTGTTCCAGGAGTTGAATTGTGTTGAGGGGCTGGTGTATAGTGCCACACTGGATTATTATTAACATTGTTATTGATAGTATTAACATTTCCGAGAATGATAATATTCAAAACAAGCGATGCAATAGCTACGGCTACTGCTAGCAGAACGACGACTGAAAATTGTTAAAAAATTACTTTTCTTTTCATTTTAGAGCATAAACTAACTTATTGTCACGACAGGAATAGCTGCTCCATTACCGGCTTGCTGCGACATTCTCGTCGCTAGTTTGACAAAAAATGAGGAACGTTATCATTAAAATACTTTAAAGCAGTTTTTTATCGTAAAATAGGGCAGTGCATGTAAAAATAATCTGTGAGATTATACATTTTCTGAAATGTTGAAACATGATTAAAAATCGAGAATTAAACTGACTAACAAAAAGAATTAATTATATTTCTCTGTTGATTCTCACTTCGCTAGTGTCAGTTCAGCTCGAAGTTTCGACATCTCTATATTGAACACATGAAAATGATATAACCGCAATGTTTTTGTTTAACTAGGACAAGGGCCTAACATTTTCAAAAAAGGTTAGGGGAAAATCCAAGGGTAAAGTTTTTTATATGGACTGAACATTAAAATGACAGCAACAATGTAAAATGTTCCACCACTGTTTGTTAAAATTTGAGTAACATGAGTAACTTGATTTATATTTAAATTTGGTTACAACGTGTTAGAAAAAATATTCATGTGCTAATTTGGATTCAATGGTGAGCTTACCAAAAAAAAACTAACAATTTTTCAACATTCATCATGAGTGACGTCGTTATTTTGTAATATGTTTAAAAATCTGTAAAAACAAACATTTGACCAAGACGTTTTTTCTCCTATACATCTTATATGATTCATATGTGAATCAATTCTAGCAACATATTTCAAAATTATTTGAATTTATAGCTCCAATATCTTAATCTATCAAACACCAATATTCGAACCGTTTTAGAAGTATAATGCTGTGAGGATATACCACTTTATCGGAAATTAGATCTTCTGCCACCAATTTTATATTCAACCGAGAAACTTGAAAATTGGTTCACTTACAGACGCCCAACATTGTCTAAAACGACGCAAAAATGGTAATGAATGATATACAAAGCGTGCCACTACATAAACGCTTTCAGAGTTCGATGGTCTCAAAACTGATCGAAGAAATTACTGCAAGTATTTGTAGGGCTCAACAAGAATTGGTGATTTTTCGTTTGCTTTTTCAATTGATTGATAATACCACGATTTTACAGCTTCTCTGCACTGCAACAAACCCGCAAACCATTCAACAAGTCAATAATATTTTGACAATCAGGACATTCGAGATGAACATGGCAGTTTGTACAGCAAATGGCCAGTTTCTTATGGTTGGTTTGAATTTTTCGAAGTAGATGAGCATACTGAGTTGTATTGATAATTAATTAAATAGATAAAATGCTGAAATTAATTAAATTGATGAAATAACCATCGGCCTTGATTTTTTTGAGATCGGAGTTTGGAAGTTTCTACAATCTGAAAATGTTTACCTAATTGTTTTTACAAAAAATATATACATAGCTGATAGCTTCGCTTTCAAAAATAATCTACGCAATATTAATATTATATTTCCAAAAAATATATTTCACAAAGAAAATTCCAATCTACCACAAATTTAAACCTAATAGTAAGTCCAGCTCAAATTTGGCGTAATAAGAATTACGACAAACAGTCAAAAACCTTCAAAAAGTTAAGACAGGAATAACCAAACATGTAGCGAGCAAATTGAGACGTTTTCTACTAACTAGAATTCAAAAAAGTATTTTTAGTTTCACAAATTCAGCTTATTTTAAAAATAATTGTTTTCCCTTGCAAGTTTACTTTTTATTCATAATTGTTCTTCTTCAGGACTCCCTCAACAGAATAATCACATCGCTTACTGCAATTCATCAGGATATATTTTGTTGGAAAGTGATCGCGCGGCTTCGTGATCATCGATATCTTCCAGCCGATTATACTGTTTAGAATTGTTTTGTTAGCTTGTTTCATATTTTTTCAATGTAATTCTTTGAATGACTGAAAACAACAAAAAGGCTATCGCGATGTCTCCTTTCAAATACTGGCATAATTTCGACCAAATTTTTTGTTCAAAATTTAATTCTTTTTATTAATGTTATGTAACATTTTTGATTCGTTTCACTATAATTTGTTTTTTTTTCAATGAACCAGTCCTGTTGGTTTGGTATTCGGAAAAAAAAAACTAAGCACACCTGTCAAATATAATCGAAACATGATTTCCTAGAATTTGTTCTTAATTTGCGGTGGCATCATTAACAAATGACCTGATGCGTCTTGGAGACATCCCGTCTGACAATTCTGTGTACGAAATAAAATACACAATTTCTACTAAGATCACTACAAAATTTATCAACTTTCTCTCTTGGCATTATTCACCAAGGTCTGAAAAAATAATTTGAAACTTATTTGCAGGCAACACTAGTTGCATACTGTGATATATACGTATGTAACCATTGATAAATTTTAAAAATTAATTTATATGGTGTAAGTTTGTAGCTGATAACGCGCATATCGTGTTAAAATTGATTACCTCTCTTTTTTACGTAACAAGTGGCAATCTCAAACTCTATCTTTCATCGAGAGCGAGATAGTGAAAAAGAGAAATACTTTTTTTGAAACCCAAAATCTGTTTTATTGTGTAAAGTTCTTTAGAAATAACAGCTGAATGGAGTTTCTGTTTTTCATTAATACTAGACAATTATAAAAGATCTTCTGATACTTGTTGAAAGTAATACTCTTGATATTTCGTTCTTTCAACGAATGTTAACAAAATTAACTTTTTGATAACGCGCATATTTCTTTCATTTTAATTTCTTATATTGGAAAATGGTGTCATCAAAATCATGCTCCTTAGCTCACCGAAATTTTCTAGAGACAGTAAGATTTTATATTATTTTGTTAATACACATGAAAAATATCGATGTTGCAGAATTTTCGTCAAATCAAAACAGAACTGCAGAAAATGAAACTTTTATTGGTTAGCTCTTCATTGCTGTAAAAATACAAAATTAACGGATTTCAGTATGAAGTGAATGATAAATTCAATGATCAAGACACGGAGGAGTTTTGGAATGATCTAAAAAGATTCTATATTGTACATAACCAAAAACTTAGTCGACTTCAACTGATGTCACCGAAAGATGTTAAAAAAGTGAGTTATATGATGGAAATAAAATGTGATCCTAAAGTTTTAAGGAAAGGCTGAAAAAAATGATCTCAAACATTCAGACCAATTATCGTTTGGCACAGAGAATGGTCAATAAACCATTGAATGATAAGATGGTTACGAACTTTAAGTTAAGTTTCAAGTTGTTCTGGAAAAACAAATAGTTTTATTTTTTACCAGGGAATTTCGTGCCTGCTCAACAATCATCTCATCGCCGACAACTGTAAATTTAAGCAAATACCGTGAATGCTTTTGACCAATTTTTAATCAATGTTTTCAAATCAAGGTGCCAAACGCCTCCGCAACATAATTTTTAACTTCTTATTATGATATGTTCTTTATAAAGGTTACTCTGTTTTCCTTTTTCTTTTTCACTTGATAGTAAAACAATTTTAACGAATTTTCTGGAAAGTGTTATTTTATTACTTGAATCTACAAGAAATAAAACACAGGAAATGACGAACTAATGTAATAATATACCATCGTTATGGATGGCACAAAAAACTGTTGAAAGATTGCAAGTTGACCTTGATGAAATTTGATACCCTGCTCAACAGTATCGTTCACGCTCCTTCGATGTAAAGTGTTTTTCATTTATTGCTCATTACGCAAGTAGTAACTGTTGCGCATCATCTGTCAACTGATTCAGTTCCATTTTGTTTTCAGAATTTCATTTCCATATATTTTTTTTCCAAAACAGTTTTGAATTTCAGTGTACTATGTATCTGAACCGAAGAGTTGGTCAACCACGAAGCACGCCACAAATCCTTGGAGACGTCTACAGAACCGTCAATTTCAATATCGGAGACGAAGAAAAGGTATATTTATATAGAAATAGCTTTTTTTGATTATGTGATATATTTTAAGGAAAAGGTCAGCAAAATCAGCACCGATTATGCATTGCTCATCCTCAGATTTGTGAGTTACATTGATATAAGGGTTAAAGGGTAAAAAAAATTACAGAAAACACTCTATAGCATGCATCCCGATCCGGAATCTGATTTTCATAATTATCGCATTCATCGCAGCATCAACTCGATTCAAACAATTTTGTTCCGCAGTAAAACTAGGAAGGGTTTCAATGTAAGTTAATAATCTATATTCTGAAACTTTCAAAAATAGAAAACGTTTTTCGATGAGATCATTCAGAAATTAAACTGAGTATAATTACAATAATGAAATAATATTGCAGAACGACATTCAGTACCTGCAACAAATGATTCTGTATCTCTTCCACGTTCTCAACAAAATGATCAAACATGCTAATGAATTGTTTTTCGAGCAGCTTAAGAAGAAAAATTCGAATGGTTCAGATAGTTCAGATAGTGATTCAAATGATTCTGACGACGATTTCCTGCCACCTCCATGTTTGTAATTCTGACGACGACGATTACCTTCCCGTTTCACGACTACACGAATACAACAAATTAGATTATTTGTTTTTAAGTTGTATATAAAATTTTTAAAATCTCGAATACAAAAGAAGTTTTATTTCAATAAGCTTTATAATAGTAAGCAAATAGTATTCATGTTACTGCAAAAAACACGATATTACAAGACCAAAAAGTTTGATACAGTTTATAGCATAATAGTAATGGTCAATGTGCAGCAAACGTACAACGGTAACAATAGTGTTCCGACAAGTATTCATAAAAGTCTTTTATATCTTCAAGCGTCGTGGAAAAGTTCACATTATTTATCTCAAAAATTGTATAGATTGTAAAAGAAACCGGAAATTCACTAACCTCAAATTGTTCTTGAGTCATTGTTGGAATTGTGCTCAAAATCTCGAATAAAATTCCCATACATTCATGAAAAATTTGAAGAAGTTCCGAAATGTGTGAACGATTCCCGCCATTTAAACATACTACTCCGAGCCAAATTTCCTTTAAGAAGTTCGAAATGATAAGCTGAATAAAAAAATCAAAATCTCGAACCCTTTTTCGAAGAAAATAATCTGCATCAGCAGCATGTTGCCAGATAATTCCCTGTTGTTCTCTGGAGAGGCCGCGTCGTGTGACAGACATCTGAAAACGGTATGTCAGTATGTCGTACAAGAAACGTTGATAGTGCCACGAATTTTGCATAATTTTTATTTCACATTTTGGTGATGGTCAAAAACGCAAAAGGTATTCAATATAATATAACGCAAAAGGGAATTCAAAAAATTATAAAAAAGCAATATAAGTGACAACTTTTTTTGGCTCGACAATATCGAGAAACAAATAAAAAAGCGGAATAAATTTTCATGATGACAGACGAAAAGAAAATGTTTAGGAATATGTTTTTCTATTCCTCTGGCCGGTGAAAAGTGTTTTTTTAATGTTTTAGCGAACTGTTAAACCGTGAGATTCCTTCCGAAAAGTTGTTTTTAGATTATTCTTTTACAACACGATATCATTGGAAAACTAACATTACATCATTTCCGATATCACAGTGAACATTCACAATGATGTAACAAATTACTGAAAAGATTCTGAAAAATTAAAAGTCCAGAATTGAAAAACCACGTTCAGTTTATCCACTTAGAAATTGAACTTTTAAAAAAATAAAAAACGGTAACAAGTTTGAGAAAAAATATACAACTTTGAGCATTTTCGAAACATACCCTTTCTTTGAAAAAATTCGCGCCAGCTGCTTTGGTGCAGATGGTATACCGGTGTTATTTCCTTGGACAAAAATATTTGTCCATTGTATAGTTTATTAGTGTAAAAGTAATATTTTGAACACCAGTTGGTTCAGTCCAAAATTCATATTTTGGGTTGCGTTCAGCTGCTCCAAAATTTAATTTGATTCAAAAATATGAGTTTTATGTACATGTATTTCATTTTCAAAAATTGTGTTGAACTTTATCAGTTTTCACAAATGTAAGTAAAATGATATGCAGGACAAGGTCCAGTAATTGTCAACTTTCTGTGCTGTGACCTCATCGTTTAATTATAATAGAATATGCCTGGCACGTAACATGATATCGGATTATGTCTGCTTGAGAAGTGACAAAAGTGATCAAAAAGCGTTTATGTTTACAAGCTCTATGAACAAAGAAATAAAAATAAAAACTTTTTTACTGCTTTTTATTTTTAGTAAGGTTATTGAACAACATTATTTTTGGTAACAATGTAAAAATTGTATATTTCAATATTAAAATAGAAAGAAAAGCGATTTTATAATTTTAATGTTTCAAACGACATCAGAAAGAATAATAAATAAATACGGAACGAAAGTTTAAATAAAATCTGATTATTGTCCAACTTGGCGTCGCAACGAAGATACGTCTTCCTCTCGCTGGAAATATGATAACAATTAAATAAATTTCAAAAATAGATGCTTAACCCTTCGTGTTTCATCGATAATCTTTTTATCCAGAACATTTTTGACAGTAGTAACAGACTCAGCTAACTTCTTGATTGCAATTTTGCATTCATCAACATCTCGCTTCATCTAAAAGTGATTCGAATTTTTGGTTAAATCGTGTGTGTATCTGTGTACCTGTTGATCAGAACCAGCAGTCCCTTTTCCACCACTATATTGATTTTGTTGGAGCTGTGAAAATGCTTCTTGAAGTTCTTTAATAGCCAAGTATCGTTCCTCTTCTTCATTATCGATTCTTGTGCTCAATTGATGTTTGATATTATCCGCTTTTGCTGACAACTCGTTCAACTGAAACGATAAAATTTATATGGTCTCTGGTTTTCAATCTTACATCTTGTGGAATCTGCCGTTCTACTTTATCTCTTATCCGGTCTTGCGCTTTTTCCATATCTTCCTGCAATGCGTCCATTTTGTTCATATGAGCTCGAATTCTAAATTTTTTAAAAATTATCTTTATTCATATGTTGAACACGTTACTTTGAGACATTTTCACCATCTCCGACATCTGTTAATCGCTGGTTTAACTCTTTTCTATCATGATAAAATCCTGTAAAATAAGGCTGTTTCAAAATCTTTAGATTCTGTTAACCTTGTTGAACTCGGCTCATTTTTTCTTCTAATTTCAATAAACCTTCCATACTCAGCTTGTTTTTATCAGCAGCAATAGCTTCCATTTCTCGCCTCAACTGAAAGAACAATCTCTACATTTTTTATTTCATTTTATAAGCTCACAGCATCAGTATCAAGCGAAGGCATTTGGACATTATTTTTGCCATTTTTAACTTCATCGATAGAGCGTGTCATTCCATTCATATAGTTATTCAATTTATCCTCAATATCTGTCATTTTTGCTAGAAGACCTTTTTCATGCAGTTTTCTAAATAAAAGGTAAAATGCAAAGTGATCTACAAAACTGTTCACCTTGACTGCACTTCTGAATTCATTAATTTATCAATTTTACTGTTTCCAAGTTCCAAATGATGTTCCAGAGCTGCTAAAGCTTCATTCACTTTTGAAAAACGCTCTTTTTGTTTTGCTTTTTCGCTCTGCCAAATTTTTATAACGTGTCAAATTAAAAAGGGGTCTACCGTAGTTTGCTTCATTAACATTTGTAGCTGATCTGATAAATCATTAAGCTTTGCCTCATAGTTTAATCTCATATCTTTCTCATTTTCTACAATTCTCTCAGATTGTGCACGAATCATCTAAACAACACATTTTTTTTACATGCATCTGAAAAAAATTACATTTTCCATGACCGATATTCTAGAAGCCAAGTCATCCTTCATCCTCTGCTGATTTTCACTCATTTTTTTCGTAACTTCTGCGGTTATCAAATTTATTTTATCATTTAGCCTACGAGTTTCTTCATTTAATTTATCCTGAAAATAATCTAGTATTTTTTCTATTTATTTTTTAAACAAAAACCTTGTCTACATCTCCTTTCTTGGATAAACTATTCATAATATCCTGTCTCGCTAAATCTTGTTGTCTGATTATATCTTGCACTCTTTGAATCCTGAGAATTAATTTTCTTTACAGCTGATAATTATTAAAAACAAACCCATCACTCGCTGTCTTTGAATCTTTTTCACGGTCTCGTTGTTCTTTTGCTAGATTTTTCTGAAGTTCCATCACTTGATTATGAAGATCTCTTGTTTTGAGATCAAGCTGAGACGTTACATTACTGATCTTCTACAAAAAAGAATTTATAATTAAAATTAAAATTAAACAATTCCGAACCGATGGATCGACAACTGGTCTACTTTTCATCTCGTTATTGACGTACATCAGATCAGTAGTCTGACGATCCATTGAAGAACGTAATCCAGAAATATCGTTACTCATCATCATCAGCTTCGCATCAAATCCATTTATTTGACGTCGAACATCGTCCAGATCTCTAGGCCTTAAAATGACGGTAAGGTCTCTACACATAAAAAAAAGTGCTCTCACTGAAGCCCGGAAGATTCAGAATTTAGAAGTCTTCTTTGTAATGCATCTTGGTTTGCTTCCAGTTTCTTTCTAGCTGCCTAAAAAACTTACAGAAAAGTATGTAGATGTGTACAAGGAACACTTCTCGATATCATGCATATTCACTCTCATGCTTACTTTTTCAGCAGATGCCAAATCTCGATTTTGCTGCTGTAGTTGTGAAAATTGAGACTGTAGGCGTTGCATGGCATCATCGTTAGGTGGCCTTTCATTTGTCGGCTCAAACGAGTTTTCTTTTTTATAAATCAACGATAGTAAATGGAAGTAGGGATAATTTTTAAATTATTGGCTTAAGTTTAAGGAGGAATTAAAGGGTGGGAAAACTAAATAAGGATCACACTGCAATTACATTGGATTTTTTGATTACCCGACGAGGAGCTCCATAAGAAAGCGGAGGAGTCTTAAAAAGAAACAAAATTAGAAAAGACGAAGTGAGAACAATACAATATACAAAAATCAGACAATGTAGTTTTTTTTTAATCCTGGAACATTGAACTCAATGCCATAGCCAGGTAAATATAACCTACCTTTGGTGTAAAAGATACTCCTTCTTTTGGTTGTTTGGGTGCTTGTCCCGATGGTCTGGAATTGTTTAAGGTACCATTTGCAAAATATGAATTGATATTTATATAAATCCATTTCGGAAATTAATTATATCGCATTTTATTCACCGAAACGATCGATATTTCGCGACAGTTTTTTAAACTCTTTCTATAAAAACTCACGCAACTCCTAATATAATATCTTTCGCAGTATCACGAGTACCTCGTGGCCTTCGCTGAGACATCGTAGTCCAAAAAAATCTCAAAATGACTTCAAACCTTTTCTAAAACGCTATAGATTATTTCTAAAGCTTCCATGGAGACAATTTTTGTGTTGCTATGACTTGTTTCTACGTGAATGTATGTTTTTTGTCTTTTCAATACACCTTTATTGTTTAAAAAATAACCAACGACTACATTCAAAAAATAGTAAAAATTCTGGAAGACACTACAAAAAAGCGGTGGATATAAGAACAATTTCGAGGAATGACCGAAGGTGCTGAACATTGAAATCTGACTTTTTTTCCCAAACAAGACACTTTATGCACGTTAGAAGTCTTTTTCGACGGCCTTTGATCTGAAACGTGTCGTTTTGAGCATGGTCTGAATGTGAGGTCAGTTAAAAATGAAAACATTGAAGACATACCTAATGTTAAGAGTTTAGAATAGCAATGATTGTTAATTATCTAGGGTTAGAAAAATAAAATTGTTGTATTAATAGTATTATAACATAAAGTTATTCAAGTTATTCGGCTTTAGCTTCTTGGGCAGCTAACCTTTGAGCTGGAATGCGTGGTTGTGGTCCGAGTCCATACTGAAAAAAAGTTATATTTTAATTAAATTTCAGATGTGTTTAGGATTTATTATTTAATGAAAAGGTGAAATGGTTCTAAATCTCAAGAGTTATACGATCAGTGCCACACTGCTGCAAAAAAAGTACAAAATCAACAATGTGGGCCACTTTTAACGTCATTGATACTTTAACAATCGTACTTTGCTCGTATGTCAATTTTATTATAAAACTCTGATCTTTCCTCGTCTAACAAGAAAATTCTTCATTTTATTAAACAAACCTTGGCAAACACGGTAGGATCATCATTTTTCGATACGCAGCACCACAAAATGCAAGTGATTGAAATAATGAAAATAATTGAAAAGAAAAGAAGCCAAACGGCGATGACACCAAAGTAGTCAATTAAATCAAGTTGTTGCTTCAAGTCGACCATTTTTGTGACTGAATCTGAAATTAATGATTTTAGAAAATTGTATTAAGACTTATCATGAAAACAATACGAGAAGAATTGAAGAATTCAGTAACTTGAGGAGTTGGGGCAAAAGACCGAAAGACTTAAAATTTGTAAACAAAAAATGAAAGCAAAGAAAGTCAATTCGAAACACAGCTAATTTTATTTTTTTTGAAATTTGTGTGTAGTTTTTAAAACGACCAAGACATCGCCGTTTGCATCGTCTCAGCTTACTTAGCAAACAGAAGGAAAACCGATGAAAAGAGCAGTCAAAAGCACACCAAAATTTTGAGGACTCTATTTTACTTTGATGATGCGGAGGCAAACAGTGCGCACCATTGTGTTTGATTCGCGAATTTATTTTAATTTGTGTTTAAAATAAAAGTTAGCTAACTAAACGACGCTTGGCATTTGCGTTGAAATAGAAAACTGTAAAGAAAAATATTTTCTAAACACATCACTTGCAAAAAGTGTTGAAAATATTGAATGCAAACAAATATAAAAAATGAGACTTTTAATAAAAAATGTTTATTGTTGCTTTCCCAACAAAATGCTAGATTTTTTCAATAGTTCATATGACAAACACTTCAATGTTCACTAGTAAGGCTGTTATTATTATTATTACTGAAATAAAATAGCAAAATTCAAATTAGAGTTTTTGTTTTCTTCAAACAAGGTTTTCAAGCATTTCATTTACTGATGGTGAAATCTGATGATATTAAAAAGATTTCTTCGATAGATGTATCAGCGCTGAATTTATTTTTTATATTTAAAACTCAGCCGATTGGCATAACTATAACAAACTTCATTTTTCGAATAAACTTGAAGTAAACTGAATGTGCTATGCCAGAATAACATAACCAACTGACTAGGAAGCATCAAAAGAGAAAAATTGACGAAATAGCATCCAAATCCACGAGTTTTCGTACCACTACAAGTAGTAAACGACGATGGGCCCCGTCCCTACCGCTAGCTGTCAGTCGATGTTTTCACAAGATGGAAAAGAAGAAGAAGCAGAAAAAGAGGAAAAAGAAAAATGAAGCAACCAAAGGCAAAATTGTGATGTCGAATGGGGAGGGAGCTCTTGCATTATTGAAAGAAAGTTGAGTCAGTGTGCAGCTAGTTGAGGACCTGCGACGCAAAAAGCGCAGAAAGGATCAATAAAAGACGTAGAGAAAAATATATATGAAAGAACGAGTAGCTCTGTGCTCGAAATTGTGCTCCAACAACACACTTACCAAAACTAAATAGGTCCGCAACAAGCTTTTTTTCTTTCGCTCTCCGAAAATGTTCAGTATTCCTTTTGCATTTCGCTTTTTTCTCCGTGAAACTGGGAAACAGCTAGGCACATTTGGATGGGAGTTTTCGAATTTGGGAGGAAAATTGAACAAACAAGATTTGGCAAAAAAATGTTTTTTTTATGCCGTGGTACTCTTAAGACATTCTCAGAGCAATTTATTCTTAGAAAAAGATTGGTCCGTTCTATCGAGAACTAATTCAAAAATTTTAGATTAATGCTTCCATGAATTTAAGCTATTGTGCATTATGTTTCACATTTCTGTAACTATTTTGAATAATTCTTTCAGTTCATAATTTTTTCAACAAAACTTCTGCACAACGTAGCTCTGACGTTTTTAAAATTCTTTATGCAAACACAAACGTTTTAAAATATTTCGAATATTTACAAAACATTGTTCACAATTTTGCTTTCAGCTCATCTATCGTTTGTACTCTTGGCGAGGGTTTTGCAATCCAAACTCCTCCATACTCTTCGTTTTTGACAAAGTTTTGTCTATCAGCATGCTGGCCATATGTTCCTACTTCGTGAATATCAAGTACCGGTGTCACGCAACAATCCTTTCCTACAAAAAAGTGAAGTATAACTTTAAAAAAATCATAATAAGTTACCTTCAAAAATTTGAGCCCACTCATCTCGCGTTTTGCCTGCAAATTTCGACTCCATCTCTGCAATCAATTTTTCCGGCTCGGCGAACACATTTTCTCCGTCGATTCCAAGGACTGGTTGACGAAAGATTTAAAATTGTTTATTTTGTCATAATCACTCACTTTTAAACATGTTTTGGTGGAATTTTGGTTCCAGTGGACCAACCGCGACAAACTTTCCGTCTTTCGTTTTATAAGTCCTAGATAAATGGGGGTTTTTACAGAGGAAATTTAAAAAGAAACCTGTAAATCGGACATTCACCAGCAAACGCTGCATACTTGTCGGTGAAAAGATGAGATTGATCGTAGTAATGTTGAACAAACGATGCCAAATACGCTACTCCTTCAGTCATAGAGCAATCAAGAACGCATCCTTTGCCGCCTGAAATCTAATTTATAAAAAAGGAGGGCGTTAGAGATGTTAATTTTATTCAATCTTGTAAAAAATCGAAAAAATTACCGTTGTGTGTTCTAGCAAAAATTGCAGATACAATCCCGAAAGCAGCTGAAAGACCACCTCCAGCAAAATCTGCAAGCATATTCATTGGTGGCCATGGTCTTGATGCTTCCGTTCCAGTGAACGCGGGCATCATACCTAAAAAAAGATATTGTAGTTAATTGCAATATTTCAGATCTCAAGATGCAAAATTTACCACTCATTGCAACATAATTAATATCGTGTCCAGCTTCCTGAGACATTCTCCCAGTTTGTCCATATCCACTTATTCGGCAAATTATGAGGCTTTCATTATCTTTCCACAAACTTAACGGATGGAGACCCATTTTCTCTAGTACTCCAGGGCGATATGGATCAAGAAGTACATCGCTTGTTTTGCACATGTCTCGAACTTTTTGCAAATCTTCATTGTTTCTCAAATCCATTTGTTTCATAATTTTTCCGCGGGTCAATCGTTGTTCAGGAACATGAAATCCTTTCTAAAGAGTCAATTTTTAAAAAAACTAAAGAACGTTAAACTCACTTTTTCAATAACTGTAACTTCTGCACCAAAATCGGCTAATAATAGCCCGCAATGTGGAACAGGAGCTAATCCAGCGAGCTCCACAACTTTAATTCCAGTCAATAGTTTCGCCATTATTCTAAAATATTGTTCCTATTGTTGTTTTGAAGATAATAGTGAAAAAGAAATAGTTGAGCAGACCGCTCATAGAAGGCATAATTGGCACAAATTATGACACTTCTTGAGTAGTAATACTTGCCAATAAACAACCTTTTGACATGGACAATATCTTTTCATTATTCGTATCTATTTTTAAGTGCTATTTCTTGGTGTGAATTGATAAAAGACCACATTGTGGCCATTTAAATGTGAATAAAAACATATCATCATTTATTTGAACAGAAAAACTAGCGTTCGAAAATATCAAAACAATTTATATGACGAACATGGAAAGAACATCTGAAGGCAGTGGGCAACTATTCAAAAATAAAAGCAGTTTCATATATAAAAATTCATAAGATGTTATAATTTCGTTGATCGTCGGTTTTTGGTAGGTGTTTGTTTGGTTGAACGAGGAATTTTTGATCTCTCGCGGAATTTGGTAATTTTTTGTTGATTAATGTAAGCCTGCAACTAAAATCACGAAAATTAGATGGAAATCAAGTTAATATAAACATTTTTCTGTCACAACACTATACTACACTTAAATGTCGTGCTCGAGATAATCGTCGTTAGGTGCTCGGTGGATATGTTCCACACGGACAACTTCGATTGGAACTTCCTTCTCGCGAACATCGGAATAAATCAGTTTTGGTTGTTGTTGAGATGAAATTCTTGGTCCGGTGAATCGATGCATTTCGTTGTTTAGTTCAGCTTTCAGGATTTCTTCACGAATAAGCGTCTAAAAGTGAAATTTACAAAACAATTGTGCTAATGTGAACGAAATTCAACTATTAGTGTTTAGCAACTGGTTCTCATTTTTAAACCAACCTCTAACAAATCGTTATCTGTTTGAATTTTAATACTCTTTCTTCCCATTTTCTTCTCGGAATGTTTTTTGAGTTGCTGTTTCTGCTTGTCAGGCATGGCATAGTACAATGCCCGTTTTTTCCAGTCCATTCTTGACAAAACGGCATCAAACGATTTTTGATTCTTTTCTGTAAAAGATTAAATTACACTTTATTTTCAGGAATTTTATAATTAACCTGGGCTTTCTTCTGGATCAACGTCTTCAGCTACATCTCCTTCATCGCGAGCTTCATTCAATGCTCTGGCATATTCTTCATCAATGTTGTCTTTCACACCCTAGAGAAGTATTTGTATGCTATTAGGCATTTGCGATGTTTCAGTTCAAAACCCCATCTTATTTGAAAACTGTTCTTACCGATGCGAGCTCTTCGATCTGCTGTTGAATGAGTGTCATAACTGTCGAAACTAAAGAAAGGCCAATAAGCAATTGAATTCCGACAATGATCATGTAGTCATAATCAGATGGAAGCACATCTCCAAATCCAATTGTTGTAAATGAAATCAATGTGAAATAAAGTGAAGTTCCAAAATCCCAATCTTCGAGGAAAGTGAACACAACGGCACAAATCAAAATCCAAACGATTGTGATGAATATCAATCCAGAAATTGGAAATGATAATAAATCATCATCTTTTGATTCATTTCCATTCGCCTAAAAATTTTAATACTTTTTGAAAGACAAAATTATTTCATTCTTACCTTCGAACCATCCTCAACGTTTTCCGTTGCCTTACTGATCTGCAATACATTTTTTTAAAACCTCGACTGTAACATTGAAATAAATTACCTTCTTTTCAAGATCTTTGCTCACAACTCTAGTCGACCTGAGGAATAATTTCCATAAAAGTTTGCATCCTTTTGCAAAAAATGATCCTAAACAATAGAGGCATATGACTGTGAGCGGGATTCCAATGAAAGCGTAAATAATTGTAAAAATTCGCCCGGCAGTAGTAATTGGTACTATATTACCATATCCTGAAAGAGTATAATTATAACCATCTCCTAAAAGAATTCATAAATCGTAAATAAAAATAAATGTATTTTTTAACGAAGAATAACAATTATTGAAAAAATCATAAAAAATCTTTATAATACGATGTTACGGTGTACAGTGCACTGGATTTATTTACTATTAGTTTAGTCCTGCGTTATCGCACAAAAGTCGACGAAAGAGCGTTGATGTTCGTTAGAATATTGATATTTATTAAAGATAATAAATAATTTCCTTTGTTTATATTCAGAAAATTGTATCGGACAAACATTTTTCAAGTAAAAATTTGCATATTTGTCGAAAACAAATTTTGGGACTTTTTTAGTCATCGATTATTTTGATTCCGCCTATTTTCAGCCATATCTTTCCGAAAACTTTGGTATTATAGTTTTTTTCTTTGAGAAAAAAAGGAGTCAACTATTTAAAAAAAAAAATTCATTAAACTCCAAAAAAGTTACTTCTCGATTGCTCATTTTCTCAAAAAAATTATTTTAGAACTCACCTATTGTTGTGTAAACGGTCATACAATAAAACAGCGAACCGAGAAACGTCCAATGATAATCTTTTTCCGGATCAGGCTGAAAAATAGTGGATTTACATCTGAAATACATAAAAATTTGGGAACCGGGACAATTCCGAGCGTTTCTTGAAATGTTGTAAGTACTTTTGCTGTACGATTGTATTCGTCTTCTGCTGTCATTAACTTCCTCTGGCGATTGATTTGAAGACGATTGATTTTATATACGGTTCTCTGAAAAATTTGCCAATTTGTTAAGGATTTCAAATTTTTTTATACTCTTATCAATTCTTCTCGTTCTCTTTGCTGTTCTGCGAGCACATGTTGCTCATTTGGTCCTTCAATCTCACAAAATAACCATGCTCCGATTATGGTATAAAGTGCGAGTATTATAAGTGGAAGAAATCCTGGAAAGTTTTGAAATATAATTTTCTCATATTTCAATCTTTGACCAATGTGTAACAGGTGCCTGATATACGTTATTACTACATGAATTTATAATGAAGTTGATAGATTGCGGTTAGCTAAATTAGTGTAATCCGTCAATTTTTAGCTATAGTAGTGAAAAGCTCGATTAACAAGTTGAAAATATATTACCTTGAAAAATCGACATTAATTTTCTAAAATAGACAGAAAAAAGCGCACGACTAATGATGAATAACATACCTTGGAACGTATTCTGAAGAGTGGTAAGAATTTGCGAAACACCTTTTGCCACAATCGCCATTTCCGGTTCTTTCTGTCACCCGCTGTTTCGTACCTCAACTTTTAATATGTTTTTTGATTTATAGTTCATATATTTTTAGAACCAAAAAGGTTCTCGTTTTAAAAATTTTGAGCATGATTAAGGTTTTTTAAAAGTTTCACAAGTGAACAAAACAATAAGATATTAATGCAAATAAATAACCAAAATGATGAACTCCCAAGTCTAAGTTTTTTTTTGTTTTTTTATGATGTTCGGATTTTATTGATAAAGAAGTATGAGAACTTGAGATGTGTGAAATGTTCAACAATATGTTAACTCCCTTAGATTATTGAACATTGATTTACAACATCCGGAAACGAAAAGTGAGAGCGAAAAAGTTCGGATGTTTCGATACAAAAATCGTCCAAAAAAACTTGTGCCTGAAAGGTTCCTTGTCTTCTCATTTATTGTGACTTTTCGTATTGAATTCTTGAAATGTTTTCAAAAAAAGAAGTTGAGATCATTTTTTCTATTTTTTTTGAAACCAGATCCCATAAAAATTTGAAAACAGCATTATTTGTCACTAAAAATGTGAAAAGTTATTATCGTATCAATTTTGATCTGCGAATTTATGATCCAAATGTACTGTTTGAAAAACAAGATGTGAACGATGAGAAGATATGCTCAAATACTAATCTATAAAAAAATCAGGGTTGGAAAAATGAATACAGGAAAATTAGTCTCAGAAAACAGAAAATGAGACAAGGTTATTGAGGACCCTTGGGCAAAACGCAAAAAGATATCATTCTCTCATTTTCTGTCTAATACACTTTTTGCAGCTTCTTCTTTCTGTTGCTCTTTGGAAACACACCGACGTATGGTGCCAATTGTTCGGTTCCAATGAGTCTCCTACCCTTACACTTGATTTTATTCTCTATAATGCTGATTGGAGGTATGTCGCACACCTCACTCATGTGTGTTTAATTTTCAAGAAAAAAAAACGATTTTTGCTGCGATTCAGTGAATCAAAAAAAAACAGATGAGCACAGTTGACAATTGAAGATAGACATTTGGGCCTGAACTTGAGACTGCACGTTTTGACGCTGACAAATTAGATAGACTCGTTTGTGGGAGGAGCAGGATAAATGGAAGAGTTTGTAATAATTAAGGGAGCATTTTTTAATGTTTCTGTGTGTAGGTGGTTATTTTCTCTCATAATTTGAAAAATGACGACGACTGATTGTTTCATTGATAACAATAAGAAATAATGAATAATTGAAGGAGTTCATAGAGACACATTTTGCTGTTTGTTAACAAGAAATATGTGTTCCTCGTGATTATAGTGGTCCAAAAAATATTAATGGACTGAAAGTGTTCCCAAAATGATGTAATGGTGTTGTTATTCTAGAAAACGGGCAGATCGGAACTTAAACTGATCTTGAAACATTGAGAAGGCGTTCAGTGTGAATGCTAAGAGAGGATCAATGTAAATATTTTAAGGAATTATTGAAAATTAACTAAACATTTCTCAATCTGATGGTTGTATTATAATCTTACACCTGACCTCCATGAACGATTTAAAAATAATGTTACTAGTAGTTTCAAAGCTAAATCTCACAGTAGTCGGCAAAAAAACATTTCTTGAATGGTACTATATATCAAGTTTATCTATTTGGTATTTATTTTTTTTTACGAACCAATTGAGCCACACACATTTTGGTTTTGTTTATTAACATTTCTATGTTGTGATGTTTAGAAATAATAAAACAACATATCTATCTATTCAAAAAAACAAATGAGATTTTGTGCTTCACCGCAGAAGCCACGAAAAAGTAAAACAAAAAATTATTTGTTTTTTTCAGAAGCATTAAATCATTCCAGAGTTATAGATAATTTTTTACCATCACAAAAACATATAAAAACATATAGTCTTCAACTGCAAAATAAACTCTGCCCCATGCCAGGCTCGAACTGGCGACCTTGGCATACCCTATAAACTATAAGTACCACGCGCTAACCGACTGCGCCAATGGGGCTACACTAATACGTTCATGAGTGTGCAATGAGATATCTATTGTGTCCCGCTTTCTCTGTTCCGTTCAACGTACACATCTTTGCCTCCCCCCACCGCAACTACATTCCTTGACGGTGACTGTTGCGTGCGCGTTCTAACTTGCAAACATATTAGAATAGAATGTACACTATTTTTTGATTGAATTTTTTACTTATCAACCTTTTAAACTTAAGAATTAGATAGTTAGCTGATGAAATATTTGCTCTACGTTTTTTCTATAACTACCTACATATGTATATCGTCCAAATATTGCTGATTTTTATTAATAAAACAGAGCAAAAAAGTTAAAAATACAGAGATTTCATCTTTTGAAAAATAAAAACAAAAACGAAAAAAACTTTAAACAAAAAGAGCCTGAAGATTTTCTCAACATAAATAAGATGAACCCATTTTCTCAAGAATGTGACACCTTTCGTCTTTCACGATCTTATTTATTTGTGTGAAAAAATCAAATTCTCAGAAGTTCAAAGTAACTATAAAAATAAACAAACTAAAAAAAAACTATCTATGTCGCGTTTATTAGTTCCACTTCGTTTGAATACGCTTCTAAAGTCACGATTTGGAAATGAAAGTAGAATTTAGAGCTGCGACATTTCACGCATGAGCTTTTTTTTCTTTTTTTTTTATTCGTCTTATTGGTATAAGGAGTGAACTATATACAACTGGAATATTAAAAAAATATATATAAAATTACGAATGTGTCTAATCCCGTAACAAAAAAGTGGTGACTTGTCAAAATTATATTTTCATCACGTCCTTTGGGAAACAGATGTTCTAAGTGGTTGATGTGTTCTGTAATGATTGAAATTCTCAAAACAGTATTTTTACAAAATGTTACAAGCTATATTTGCTCAAACTTCTTGGGTAATCAACGGAAGTTCTGAAGAAGATGGATAGTAAAATATCCTTCGATGCTTTTCTAAATCGACTGGATGCAAGGTTATAAACAACTGGATTAACAATCGTAGCTAGATAAAATAAAAATCCTGCAAAACATTTAACGATTTTTATTGGAGAAGATGCAAACATTATACCTGATATAAAAAATGCGTATTGATTTAATTTTGTGAGATAAACTTCGTTAGTTACATAGAAAAAAATGAGCCTCTGCATGTGGAACGGTAAATAACAAACGAAAAATGCACATACAATTGCGCCTGAAAAAATATGAAATAAGTGTTGAAATTTATGAAAACGTTTTTGAACTTACACAAAATAGCATTTACTCTCATTTGAAGTTCTTCTGTTATATCAAACTCCCTTGGAAGTTGTGTTCGATTATTAGAAACCTAAAATACATTTATTTTTTATTTTTTCGAGCTGAATTTGAAAACATTGAATAGAGTTTAAAAATGTTTAGCTTATTCTACACAAACCTTGCACGCAATTCTTGTATAAAGAATAAGAATAATTAGAAGAGGAATTGCAAAAAATGCAATTGCCGAAAAATGAAACAATGCCTAAATTTAATGACGATAAATGTAATTTATTTAGATGAAATGGAAACCTTAAACGTTGATTGAAGATTTGGCTCAAAAACCACAGCTACCATGCACAATTTTGATGATAATACAGGTTCGCGGTTATCAGTATATGGCCAACTTTTTAGTACGTAATCAGCTCTATGATGGATTGCAAATGGCATTGCGCAGAATATTGAAAATAGCCATGTGAATATAATAATTGATCCAATCTGAAACAACACTTTTTTGCATATTTATTTTTGTTTTAAAAATGCCTACATTTCTCTTAAAAGGCTGATTCTTCATCAGAAACAAGGGGTGACAAATTGCAACATATCTTTCTATTGCAAAAAATAAGATGGTGATTATTGAAACAGAGCTGAAAAACGAGAAAAATCCGGAATACAGTGATATTTCAGCCAAACCTTGTTGTTTCGGCAATAAGTGCTTTCAAATTGCAGACAAAATCTGGAAAAGGCCAGGGATATTGATTCCAGTTCATTAAAATTTCAAATGGAAGCCCCACGCAGAGAGTCACTAAATCCGACATTGCAAGATTAATCAGGTATAAACTGTAAGTTTTCAATAACTCATGAGCAGGCTTATCGTAAACTCTGAAAATTTCTGTCTTACTTTGCGTGCGTTTTCATCATGGGGTGTCGTCGCATAACTAAACATGTCGTCACGTTTCCTATAAATCCAAACAAAAATATGAAGATGTATAGTCCAGTTACCTGAAATTTATTAAATTTTTACTTAATTTTCTTTTTTGGTTATTTTACGATTTTCATTTGCAATTAAAAGACTTTTGTTATAAGTTTAAAAAAAACAAAACATCTTTTGTTTTTTATTTGTGTAGGTGTGTGCGTCCATTTTTTTATTACTGCTCTGATGTTCAACGATCGTGAAAATAATTGGAAGTTTCAAAAATTTGCAGTTGGAAATCATTAACATGTTGTCATGTTAATCACATAGTTCAAAAATTACAAATATGAACTAATCTTTGATGGTGTTTAGCTTTTTTGTAAAAAACACTACTGTTTGTCAAAATGAAATATGTTTATAAATTATGAATTCTCATTTTAAAACTTTACTTGAGGAAACTTTCTAAACTTTTTTGAAATCATAACTGATAATTACTTTTTTCATATGTTAACATATTCGATCAAAAGGAAAATGTGTCGCATAAAACATACCCTGTAAAGAGCTCTGTCTTCTAATGAACGTTTGGAAATGAAGCAATGTTCCATATAACAAGATTCCTTCAATTCTACAGAACTATTGTATAATACTGGGCACCATTTTGCAAGACATTCACACAGATTCGTATCATTAAGGCATATCTGCAGAGCTTCGTCGCTCATCTGAAAATGGTTTTTTTGTGAACGTTAAAACCCATGACCATTTCCCAAAAAAGAATTTCAAAAACGAATCAATTTAATGGGCTTTCGCGGAATTTTCGAATATTTTAGATATATTAAACAAAAACCAAAAATAGTAAAAAAATGATGAATAGAATGCAAATGATCCAAATAAGGGCACATCCGAAAAAAGGAAAGTATATCTACAATTTCTTATAGATTGCAAATGAGGTCTTTAAAAATTCGTCATTGACATTGAAAAGAAAACAACTGAAACAATTGCCGGAAAAGAAAAACTGTCATCGATTCAAAAATAAAACTAAACATCTGTAAATAGCTCACTAAACAGTTGAAAAATTAGGTCAATTTTTTTTATTTCTTCCTGTACTTTGATGATGAAAATCGCATGGACATTCAACTATAATTAGAAACGTCAATAACATTCATTTAAAACCATGGTTTTGCATTAAATTTTCTAAACTAGGAGTTCAAAAAATAATAAAAGAACAGTTTAATATTTATTTATAAGTTGAGCTTCGGTCTCAACTTCTACATTTATATACATATTTCCGATTCGAAACATAATTTATATGAAGAATAAAATATTATCTTTTCCGCTTAAGATTATTGAAAAAAAAACTGAAAAGTGACACCGTCTAGAATGTCTAGAAATCTTAATTGGAATCAGCTTCAAATTCGGATTTGCGAGTTTCATATTGCTGAGCAACGATCTTGCACTTTCGAACATTCTTACGTAAGTGCAACGATCCGAAGAATGTTAGCCAAGTTAGTCAACGGTACACAAGACGTACTTTTAAGTTCCTTCTTGAATGAAAGTTTAAAAAAAGCAACCTACACGAAAACGGAAAGAAGTTATTGGTTGAAGTGTAAAATTAGAAGCTTCAACTTGTTTTAAACAACAGAAATAGAATTTTCAAATTGACAAAAATCCAAAGACATTTCTAAATTACATGTTTTCAGAAAAAAAAATGAGATATGCAATATCACGAGGAACTTTGTAATTTGCCCTTTTCCAAACAATTTTAAATCAAATTCCATTTTTCAAAATACGTAAGCAAAGAAACAATGACCGAAAATTAAATTTGAAACTTTTATTTAAAAAAAGGTCTTCGCTCTTTTTTGTTCTTTTTTCACATGTATCTAAATTTTTTGAAATTCTCAGCACAAATTTCGAAACAGACAAAAATCTCAACAAAAAAAAGGCGGAAAAGACCAAAAATGGCAGCTTGAATGGCATCGTATCTTATAAATGAAATAAAGGGTTAGAAATTAAATAATTTTAGTTTTCTATGGGCTCCATGAATAGCTTATTATTTAAATGCCCTTTTTTTTGTTTATGCCAGTTGGCGGCTTAAAAGTGTTTCATTTCTCTCTTCTGATTCGTGAGAAAATAAGAACATCATGATTCAAACAAATTCTGAAAAAATTTCTTCAGTATCGTTCCTTTTTCGAATATTAAACGATGAATTCTTCATAAAAAATTTATAGACAAATTAAATTTTAAAGAACCGCTGGGAGTTTGTCATTTTAAATGTTGTATTCTTTCACTGAGAAAAATGATCGAATATAGTCAATCTTATTTGCAAAAGCTTTTGAAAAGTATTACTAGATTTCCTGAAAACTGAAAAGAACATGAAAAGTCAATCTTTTTCGACAGATTCGGCATAGTTTTTTTTTTCAGAAAGGGGTAAAAAGAGAAAAAATTGAAATCTCGGCTGGGAATTCACAATTTCTATTGTAATATATCGGTATTATGTAGGTTTTTTGCAATGGGTATGAGTAGATACTCTAACAAAAATAAGAAAATATGCACATCAAAAATAAAAAAAGAAAGAAATTGAATAATGTTGTTATTTGCCGGAAGACTATCCTGTGGCAGAACCGCTGAACACAGAACCAATTTTGATGGCAGAGGAGGATAATAAAATGAGGGATCTCTTTGCAAAAAAAAAACATAATTAGCACTGAATTAGATCTCCATAAAAACGTTTGAAAAAAAATGAAAAATAACAAAAATATTCTATTGTCGGTACAAAATTTATTAACATAATTCTAATTTCCGGTTTTCCACGCGGATACGCCTTTTTTTTTGAAATCTCTAAAGTTCAATCATGTGAAAACATGGTTTTCTACCTTTTAGGAAATAAGTTCGTCTAAATCAAAGAATTGTGAGTTTCAAATACATCTGTGACACATTTGAAAGTACTCACAGTGAAAAATTACAAGTGAATTTGATATTTTACTTAATATTTTGAGAACATGAATATTTTTATTAATTTTCAAAAGATTGAAAAAATTTACGAACAAGTTTTGGTTGATCCTTTGGTAGATTGACACAATTTTGCAATCAGCATCAGACAACTGTTAAATTACCAATAATACTGAAAAGATTAGAAATATCGAAAGACCAGAATTTTGAGATAAAACCCGAATGTATAACAACAATTGAAAAGTTCTATTAAAAAATATGATTGACCAAGTTTTGAATTCTACCTATTTTCATATTCTTCGCCATTATCGAAACCCTATAAACAGAAAATTGCTTTTTGAAAACATTTTAGCTTTCCAGGGAAATTACATAACACAAAAAAGGTTAGAAATATTTTCTTCGGTGATCTTTAGGGTCTTTTTCCCGACATTTTGTTTCTATCAGTCAATTTTATTTATTTATTTATTTACGAGCGGAAAAGCAACTTGAAAAAAATGTTAAATAGTTCACAATCATACCGATATAAGAACGAAAAATAAATTATCATAATACAATGAATAACAAAAAAAGTATATAAGTACATTTACTATCAGTATCTGTTTTTTTTATTTATGGAACTTTTCAACTGTTACTATATTTTCTTCTTAAACTTTTGGTATTTTTCTTAATTTTAATCTTATAAGTGATTTATATTAATCCATGGAAACGATAGTAACAAAATCTTATTGTTCGAAATTGTGCCAAACGTTCAACCATTTTGAGCTCTTCAACTAAGCTAAATATTTTGTTCAGTTTACAAAAACGCGGAAGATGACAAAAAATACAATAGGCTATTGTATTGTGCAAAAACAAAAAGAAAAACGTGAAATTTCAGATAATTCAGTGACATGTTTTGTTTCTTTGACTGTTGTTTATGATCCAATTTGAAAATTTATTACATATAGAAGTTTGAAGTCTTAAAATTGAATGTCAAAAAAAAAGAATAACCAACAGCATAAATAGTCTCTAACCCACAAAAACACAAGATTATAAAATCAAAAATAACGAAAGAAGAAACCAAGACCACGATTCATTTTAACATTTCTCCAGAACTGAACAACCACAATAAATCTCAATATTATATAATACGCATTTAATTCAATAAAGATCTTTCGAGCATCATAGACAATAAAATTTACATTTTTTGACATGTGAAGCTTGAATTATTCAATCCACAAAAAACCAAAAAGTCAGCCATTTTTTATTCTCGCAATATGTGACTTTATTTTTTGAATTCAAAAAGTTTTGAATATTGTCTCATTTTCATAAAATCCTTTTGAATGTTTATTTTTCTATTCATAAAAAGTGATGTATTTATATTAATTTATTTTGGTTTTCAAATCAAAATTTTTGTCAAAAATCTACTGAAATGTCCAAATTTCTGTCGAAAAACATATGAGAAGAATGAAGATTCAGTGAGAAAAACACAAGTTTGATCTTTGTTTCTCATGTGCAGTCATGTCCGAGTGGTTAAGGAGATTGACTAGAAATCAATTGGGCTTTGCCCGCGTAGGTTCGAATCCTGCTGACTGCGGTGAAAATGTTTTGCAAGTTCATTTGATGAATTCTAATCGTATCTTAGACTTATGGGCATGATCTCCGCATTACTTATTTGTAAACTTTCATTTTTTTTTTCACAAGAGTGCAAAGCCATGAGAAACAAACAAACATTCAAATGTTTTCAATTGTTTGGAAAATTGTTGTTGTATTATATATATTTAATTTGTGCTCCTTTAATTGTAGTTTTCAATTTTAGGAAATTTTCTTAATACTTCGTAATTTAATCTTATATTTTCCTTCTCAACATGGCACCTGCTTGATTTAAGAAATATATCGAATCAAATTTTTCATTTCACGCTCTACTAAAACATGATTTTGTTAACGTTTACCCAAAAGCATATGTCGTACTTTTCAATGATGGTGGTGATTGCATGAAATGATTGAAATACTTCTTGAAGCAATAACATTTTATTCTCGATTAACAATATAAATCCTATTCACTCCCACTCGAATAAGAAATTGAATTGGAGACCAGTTTCCAAACACTCCAAATTTACTAGATTTGTTTTTGGAAGAAATGAATTGTGTGGTCCAGTGATGCACATACGGGTAGAGATTTTTTCTAGAGATTTCAGTGAAAAAAACCACGAAGTTTTTCTTTGCAGTGTGCACACCACGTTTCCAATTGCTTCTTTCATTTTTTTTTGTATATCAAGATGGAAACATTTCTAAAGCTTTTCAATTGTTTTACTTCATTGTGTTTTGTTTCTTGTATTTGCAAAAAAAAACTCTAAAAATTGCACCGATAAAATTTAGCGATTAAACGTAAATACCTGTCTATTTTTCATTTCTTTTAACAATAATTGAGGGCCAAAAAGTATAGTCAGTTGCAAACGAACTACATTTAAAGTATTATCTTCTTTTATTTTTTATTTAAAAGAACAACATGTAAGCGACAAAAGATTGCTTTATTCATGAAGATATAAAGCAACAAAGTCTAACAATTGTTTGTTTTTAGCGCTTGGTTATGACTGAATAATAATTGACAAACCTAATTTTTGAATAATCTTCTCAGTTGGAAAAGGCTGTCCACCTTTTCATTTTTTTTTTGGTGATCAATCGTGATTCATAGCTATAAATTTATGAAAAATTAGAACAGTTCTGTAAAAGGATGACATGATTTTGAAATCTGATTGCAAAAACGTGAAAAACGTTAACTTTTTTAGCAGAAAAACAGCGATTCGCAAAGGTGAAACGATTAACTAGATCATTTATCATTTTTCTGTAGGTAAGCGATATACATATGTTTCTGGATTATTTGATTCAATGATTTTCTTTCAAAAAAAGTTTTATGTCTTTTTTCCATCGAAAATAAAAACAAGTTGACTGAAATCATATTGTATGAAGACACTGCTGTGTGACGTGTTTTTATTAAACCGTGTGAGCGTTTCAACAATTCTTGCAGTAAAATTCACAATATTTTTCACAAACAAAAAAAAAGAGTCTACGTTTTTGATTGATGCCGACACATTTTGCCACAAAAAACACCGTTTGAACAAATTAACCATTTGGAAAAAGCTCACTTTCTCAGTCGAAAATCAAAAATTCTCAAGAATCTCGTAGGTGTTTCTTGCAAACATGAGGGTTCTTGATAAATATTTTGGAACTTTAGAAGATTAAAAATTGTCGTTGATACACGACTCAAACTCGCGGTTGGTGACATGTAGATGCTATGAAATATTTTTTAGAGTTGTGAAAACAAACATTTTTTTGAAAACAACATTATTTCAAAACTTATTTTTGAATTACTTCAAATTTTCAGCGAATGTAATAATAATATATATTTTGCCGTTCGAACGCACCTTTTCGCCCATCCTCAATTTCTGCAATTTTAAGCCATTTTAAGGCTTTTTTTCATTGATTTTGTATCTCAACTCTTCAAAAATGTGTGATTTTTAACAATTTTCAAAAATGGTCGAAATGCTTCAGTGGGTGCGCTAGAAAATGTGGACGAAATCCATGGTCGAAATCATTGTTGATCTATCCGATCCGGATTTTTCGGTTTCGGGTCGCTCAACCCGATCCGGATCGATCCGGATCGGGTCAATCCGGATTCGGGTCAATCCGGGTCAATCCGGATTCGGGTCAATCCGGGTCAATCCGGATTCGGGTCAATCCGGGTCAATCCGGATTCGGGTCAATCCGGGTCAATCCGGATTCGGGTCAATCCGGATCGGTTTAAATTCGGATCTATAAATTGCAAATGTTAATTTTCAGAATACAAATTTTACTATTTTGCTAGAATTAAAAATGTTGAACATAGAAAATCGGATTTAGTTTTTCATAATTTTCAAATTAAAAACTCCCGTTGTGGGTATAATTTTACTAATTTCGGTAGAAAATAATTTCTCCTGTCGAATGATATAAGAAACTTCAAAAAGGGGGATCATAGTTTGAAAAAATGGCCAAACGTGCGTAAAAATGACACTTTTTGGCCAAAAATGCACATTAAAATGAGCCATAAATACCTCAAAATTTAGAATTTTTTCTCAAATTTGAACTTAAACGGTCATTTTTATCTTTTTCTTCCATTTCGCGCCATGTTTGACAGAAAATCGAAAAAAAAAATTTTTTTAATGTCTTTTTTGGTCAATTTTTCGAAAAATTTTGTAAAAATTTTTTTTCGTTTTTTTGCCAAAATTGTTTCTTTTTTTTGTAACAAAAGAAACATTTTTGAGCGAAAAACGAAAAAAAAACATTAAAAAAACGAAAAAAACATTTATTTCGAAAAATTTACAAGTTGTCCGACAAAATATTCCACCACACAAAGACCACTCTTTGCAACACTTTTATTCAATATGAGAATCGCATTTAAGGTGCCCAAAAACAACAAAGCTTTTGTCCCTGGATCGAGCGAGACTGCCATGGGTCATATGAACATTCTCCTGTATACTTTTTAATCGCACCGATGATTTCCTGTCTCCAAGGCTTCAAGTCTTCCTGAAAATTTTTAAATGTTTCTTTCTTGGAAAAACACATCTTATTCTAACTATTTCGATGAACAGCTATACGCGGTGATATGAGGGTGAAATAAGCAAGCAAATACAAACATCAAAACTCTACTCACCCGAACATGCTTTTCAACGATTTCCGCTTCTTCGGAACTGTGTGCATTGTTTCCGAGTTTAATACGTCCTATACAGCTGAGATATTCTCCGCCACATGCAAACGTACGCACCCATTCACACTCCTTAATTGAATCATGAGTTTGTAAAGATCAATGGAATATACTATGGTGAAAGGTACTTTCTAGAATTCTAGCAAGATGTTTAGTTTGCCTTACCTTATAGTTTGCTGAGCAGATTTGTGAGAAACATACGACGACAAGAACTTTGATAATTCCCATTTTGGGAGACAATGGAGGAATTGATGATTATTTCCATGAATATATAGCACAGAATAGAAACAAAACAACGGAAAAATTGAAGCGTGCGTTGAATCGAAGACAAAACATACGACAAAGTGTTGAATCACAATTCCATTCTAAGGAATCTCATCTTAACGTTTAACAATAAACAAGAAAAGTGTTATTTTTATTTATTCGCAATGCAATACTGAAGTAAACGGACAAAAACAACAACAAGCTTACATAATTACTTGGATTTAGCAGTGGAGCTTTGGTCTGAGGGCGATGGGAATGCCAGGGCTTAGAAGATATTCGAAGAACTCCTCGTAAGCTCTTCGGCCAAGAGACTGTTGGGCCACATTGCACCACAGTCGTCTCCCCTTACACATTTCACCCAGTTCAGCGTTGTTCACGATCATAAACGTATTTAGAGGATGACGACGCTGAAAGTTTCTTTTCCTTTATTACTTCTGGTGGAAGAGTTATTCCATTTTAGGAGATAATATACAGTGCGTAACATAAGTATAGAGCCACCCCTAACATTGACTTTCCTGGCGTGCATGTGAAAAATCCGGGCATGCAACTTAAAAAATCGGATTCAGCATGCAAAATTACACCTGGAAAACATCTTTTACGTTAATACCTCTAGAAACATGTATGTTGTAGCTCAAAGTATGAAAAAATCGCTCGTGCAACCGTAACATAAGCATATACTCTTCGCACAAGCTCTCCCCAGACGTTCACCATGGGATTTTTTAGACTTTATTTGATTTTTTAAAAGTAAATAAGTTAAAAAATTTTTTTTAATTTATAAAAATGCGCCTTTTTGAAATCTGAAATTTTAAAAATATGAATTTTTAAATTTTAAAAACTTATTTTTTTTAAATTAGTTAAAAAATAAATTTTTAAAGTTTTAAAAATACGATTTTTTAATAAATTAAACATTTTTTAGAAATAGTTATTTTCTGAATTTAAGATTTTTGAAAATACATGGATTTTTAAGATTAATACTGCTCATATACAGTACCGGTCAAAAGGTTGTTGACTTTTGGTTTTTTTCCCATAATTTTTTTTTGAGAATAGGTATCGACTTGAAAATTTTACGAGAGTATTTTGATGTCGACTGAAGTTTTTTAGCAGAGTTTTATAAACGAAGTCCAGAAAATAATAGTCTTATGTTAGTTTTTTCGAAATATTGAAAATGTTGGTTTTTTGACTTTTTTATTCAACCTTTTCTGATGAATTCAAAACAACATTTATTAACCAAGAACTATTGTAAATGGATTCACTGGATCTAGTACTTTGTTACAAAACCGTTGCTGGAGATAACCGCTTGACATCTGCGAGGCATGGACTCGATCAGAGCGTCGATTGTGGACATCGGGATCTTTTCCATTCCTCCTCCAAATGAGCAAATTTTTGGTAGGCATTTCTTGCCAATTTTCCTGCACAACATCTCTCTAGATTTTCCCATAAATGTTCGTCCACGTTTGACCAACCATTTGACGAAAAACTGGGAATCAAAATTTTTATGGATTTTCTCTCCGAAAATAGTTGAAAATCAAAAAAAAACCCATCGTGATGCTTCATATAATAAGCAAAATGTAGAAAAAAATTAGGTGTTTGCTTTTTCTCTCTCTCTTAACTCTGTGGATGTAGTATATAACGTCACATATTTCTAACGTAATCGACCACGTAGAATTCAGAAAACATGGTTTCAAAAAAAAACTAGCTTTCATTAAAAAAATATTCGTCATTTTTCTACGAATTACTAAAACACGTTGAGTATTTTTGACTATTAGTTGACATTTTTTTATTTTTAACTTTTGATGCTATCATATTCGGAAAGAACAATATTTTCTCTTTCTAATGAGCTATAGAACGTAAAAATCGGTTGAGGGATTCCAAAGTTACCTGTCGTCAAAATATGACTGTTCCTGCAACAGTGCGTTTTGACTGTGATGACGTCACACGTGTGTTCGTAGCGAAAACCGCAGCATTGAGAATTTTCCTTATCATAGTTTATTAAGGTCTTACGTACCTTTAATTTCCACTATACCTTTAATTCACCGTCGTATACACTAGAGTGTACTTCCCTAGTTAGGATCACATCTTGAGCCAAGAGGACCACGAACCCACTGAATTCCGTCACTTCCGAAGAGTAGAAACTTGATCTCATCTGACCACATAATCCGATGCCAATCTTGGCGTGTCCAGTGGAGATGTTCCTTTGCCCATTTTACTCTAGCTTGTTTATTCTTCACCACAATGTATGGTTTCTTCACTGGGCGTCTTCCCATAATGCCAGCTTCTCGCAAACGACGTTGGACAGTGGAAACCGATGGAGTGGACGACGAACTGACAAAAAGTTCCCGCCTGATAGCAGGAGCTGTCAGTCGTGGATTACTTCTCGAGACTCGGAGAATGTTTCTATCAGTCAAATGGTTGGTCAAACGTGGACGAACATTTATGGGAAAATCTAGAGAGATGTTGTGCAGGAAAATTGGCAAGAAATGCCTACCAAAAATTTGCTCATTTGGAGGAGGAATGGAAAAGATCCCGATGCCCACAATCGACGCTCTGATCGAGTCCATGCCTCGCAGATGTCAAGCGGTTATCTCCAGCAACGGTTTTGTAACAAAGTACTAGATCCAGTGAATCCATTTCCAATCGTTATTGGTTAATAAATGTTGTTTTGAATTCATCAGAAAAGGTTGAATAAAAAAGTCAAAAAACCAACATTTTCAATATTTCGAAAAAACTGACATAAGACTATTATTTTTGGACTTTGTTTATAAAACTCTGCTGAAAAACTTCAATCGACACCAAAATACTCTCGTAAAATTTGCAAGTCGATACCTATTCTCAAAAAAATATTATGGGAAAAAACCAAAAGTCAGCAACCTTTTGACCGGTACTGTATATGCGCAGGAACCTATCTCTACTATTTCTCCTAACCTTTATGCGAGTGAGAAGATCGTCATCTGACTCGTCGTCTTTAAGAAATTCGAAATAATGTCCATAGCCATCCTTAAATATTTATGTTGATATGATAATTAAAAGTTGGTTCGCTAACCTTTTGGAGGGCCGTGGCAGATTTGCATTGCTTTCCTACTCCTCGCCACTCGCATCGCAGGTTGACGCAGTTAGAAACATCCATGAGTACGTGTTGAAGAGATGGAACGGCGGTAGAAGGAAGTGAAGGAGTAAGAAGCAGCAACAGCAATAGACCTACCATCATCACACTCTGGCCTTTGTATTATCGACATCTAGATCTATCTACATCTAGGCGGGGCAAATTGCTTCCACCAATTGGCCTTACCCTCATTCTCTCTCAAAAGGGGAGATATATATTGCAACGATAAGAAAAGACAGAGCAAGAGTCGGATTATACATTTGATAAGATAGTAGGTTGTTGTGGGTTATCCTCTCTGTTAATAAAAAGGGGAATACACCGTGCTTAAAGATGATTGTCGTTCGATCAAAGAGAGAACTGTTATATGCCACATCTGCATATATATCTACAATGAAAAGTGTAGCATTCTCCAGGAGCATGGAGAAAGTTAAACACCGAGAAAGGGAACACTGATGACCTTTATACGTCACACCAAAGGAAAGAAAATAAAGTGAGTTGATGAGTGATTTCTTGTGCATTGTAAGTAATTGGGCAAAATGACGATCTCGTCTTGGTAGACCCTTGGTGAGTTAGCACAAATTGATAAAAAGGGAACAGGTTAATTACCTCAAACTTGGGTAATTAACCTGTTCCCTGATGATGGCCTTTAGTGCCGAAACGTTGGAATAAATAATTTTTATCAATTTGTGCTAACTCACCAAGGGTCTACCAAGACGAGATCGCCATTTTGCCCAAAGGGAAGAACTGAAGGAGAAAAAGAGTGAATGGTCAATCTGTAAGATCAAGAACTCGACGAGTTTGGTCACACCCTAAACCTTCTCGAAGGTGCCAGCTGTTGTTGGTTATAAGAGAAGAGAAGAGAATATCTTCACTCTTTCAACGCGAAAATTTTTCGTTCTGCGAGTCGACTTTTCTTTGCATATTTCCCTGTGTTAATGAGTCTATGTATTTCAGTAACAATGAGTGGATCTATTCCTATGGAAGTTGATACTTCTAAGACTCCGGATACTCCTTCACATCCTGTGCTCATCAATACTTCACCTCTTCATGCTCCGAAAAATGTAGAAGAAATGACTGTTTAAGAGGAGAAAGAACATCATCGAAGAAAAGGAGAGGAAGAATATATAAAAAGTCTTCAATCAAAGGTGTGTTTTTGAAATTTTTAAGTGTTTCAAATTATTCTTTATTCCAGATTGATATTCTAACTACAAAGCTTCAAAGAGCTCAAGAATATAGGAATAATGAAGTGGAGCGTCTCAATAAACGTCGAGAAGTTCACGATGACAAAATAAAGGTACTTTAGCAATTAACTATTTCACAAGTGATTGATCTTGTTTAACGATCTTGGATCGCCAGTCCAAGATGTTAATTATATGTGGGTTGTATTGATTCAGAACAAGAAGTAACTCATAGATATTTATTGTACTTCTAGAAACAACCGATGTTAGTGGCTGTCTCTCACCCCGAATGAATATACACATGAAAAGAACTACACATGATGTGTTAGAGAAATAGTGTGTGCTTATAGATGTTATAGATGTGGCTGCAGGGGTCTTTGTGAGAAGATGTAACATGATGTAACTTTGAGTGTTCTCTGGGACGTAACATCCCACCCTTCCACAGATGCTTCGTCCCTTGAAGCATAATTTGATGTTTTTGTAAGATGTTATTGAGCTTCAAGTAGACTGGCATTTCTGGAAATTCCAAACAATTCTAAATCAAATCCCATTTTTCAAAATACGTAAGCAAAGAAACAATGACCGAAAATTAAATTTGAAACTTTTATTTAAAAAATGTCTCTTTTTTGTTCTTTTTTCACATGTATCTAAATTTTTAAATTCTCGGCACAAATTTCGAAACAGACAAAAATCTCAACAAAAAAAAGGGCGGAAAAGACCAAAAATGGCAGCTTGAATGGGATCGTATCTTATAAATGAAATAAAGGGTTAGAAATTAAATAATTTTAGTTTTCTATGGGCTCCATGAATAGCATATTATTTAAATGCCCTTTTTTTGTTTATGCCAGTTGGCGGCTTAAAAGTGTTTTATTTCTCTCTTCTGAATCGTGAGAAAATAAGAACATCATGATTCAAACAAATTCTGAAAAAAAATCTTCAGTATTGTTCCCTTTTCCAATATTAAACGATGAATCCTTCATAAAAAATTTATAGACAAATTAAATTTTAAAGAACCGCTGGGAGTTTGTGATTTTGAATTTTGTATTCTTTCACAGAGAAAAATTATCAAATATCGCCAATCTTATTTGCAAAAGCTTTTGAAAAGTATTACTTTATTTCCTGAAAACTGAAAAGAACATGAAAAGTCAGTCTTTTTCGACAAAATCGGCATAGTTTTTTCCAAAAGGGGGTAAAAAGAGAACAAATTGAAATCTCGGCTGGGGATTCACAATTTCCATTGTAAGATATCGGAATTATGTAGGTTTTTGCAATGGGTATGAGTGACTCTAATAAAAAATAAATAAAAATATCCACATCAAAAATAAGAAAGAAAGAAAGAAAATAATGTTGTTGTCTACAGGAAGACTATCCTGTGGCAGAACCACTGAAAACAGAACCAATCTTGATAGAATACTTGCTGAGGAAGGTAATAAAATGAGGGAACTCTTTGCAAAAAAATATAATTAGCACTGAATTAGATCTCCATAAAAAACGTTTGAAAAAAAAATGAAAAATAACAAAAATATTCTATTGTCGTTACAAAATTTATTAACATAATTCTAATTTCCGGTTTTCCACGGGGATACGCCTTTTTTTTGAAATCTCTAAAGTTCAATCATGTGAAAACATGGTTTTCTACCTTTTAGGAAATAAGTCCGTCTAAATCAAAGAATTGTGAGTTTCAAATACATCTGTGACACAATTGAAGGTCTCACAGTGAAAAATTACAAGTGAATTTGATTTTTTACTTAATGTTTTGAGAACATGAATATTTTTATTAATTTTCAAATATCAACGTTTTCAAAATATTGAAAAAAATTGCGAACAAGTCTTGGTTGATCCTTTGGTAGATTGGCGCAATTTTGCGGAATTAATATCAGACAAATTTTAAATTACCAATAATACTGAAAAGATTAGAAATATCGAAAGACCAGAATTTTGAGATAAAACCCGAATGTATAACAACAATTGAAAAGTTCTATTAAAAAATATGATTGACCAAGTTTTGAATTCTACCTATTTTCATATTCTTCGCCATTATCGAAACCCTATAAACGGAAAATTGCTTTTTGAAAACATTTTAGCTTTCCAGGGAAATTACATAACACAAAAAAGGTTAGAAATATTTTCTTCGGTGATCTTTAGGGTCTTTTTCCCGCCATTTTGTTTCTATCAGTCCATTTTATTTATTTGTTTATTTACGAGCGGAAAAGCAACGTGAAAAAAATGTGAAATAGTTCACAATCATACCGATATAAGAACGAAAAATATATTATCATAATGCAATGAATAACAAAAAAAGAATATAAGTACAGTATCTGTTTTTTTATTTATTAAAACAAAATTTCAACTGTTACTATATTTTCTTCTTAAACTTTTGGTATTTTTCTTAATTTTAATCTTATAAGTGATTTATATTAATCCATGGAAACGATAGGAACAATCTTATTGTTCGAAATTGCGCCAAATGTTCAACCATTTTGAGTTCTTCAACTAAACTAAATATTTTCTTCAGTTTACAAAAACGCGGAAGATGACAAAAAATACGATAGGCTATTGTATTGTGCAAAATCAAAAAGAAAAACGTGAAATTTCAGATAATTCAGTGACATGTTTTGTTTCTTTGACTGTTGTTTATGATCCAATTTGAAAATTTATTACATATAGAAGTTTGAAGTCTTAAAATTGAATGTCAAAAAAAAAGAATAACCAACAGCATAAATAGTCTCTAACCCACAAAAAAACAAGATTATAAAATCAAAAATCAAAAATAACGAAAGAAGAAACTAAGACCACTATTCATTTTAACATTTCTCCAGAACTGAACAACCACAATAAATCTAAATATTATATAATACGCATTTAATTCAATAAAGATCTTTCAAGCATCATAGACAATAAAATTTAAATTTTTTTGACATGTGGAGCTTGAATTATTCAATCCACAAACAAACCAAAAAGTCAGCCATTTTTTATTCTCGCAATAAGTGACTTCATTTTTTGAATTCAAAAAGTTTTGAATATTGTCTCATTTTTATAAAATCCTTTTGAATATTTATTTTTCTATTCATAAAAAGTGATGTATTTATATTAATTTATTTTGGTTTTCAAATCTACTTTTGTCAAAAATCTACTGAAAGGGCCAAATTTCTGTCGAACACACATATGAGAAGAATAGGACATTAAGATTCAGTGAGAAAAACACAAGTTTGATCTTTGTTTCTCATGTGCAGTCATGTCCGAGTGGTTAAGGAGATTGACTAGAAATCAATTGGGCTTTGCCCGCGTAGGTTCGAATCCTGCTGACTGCGGTGAAAATGTTTTGCAAGTTCATTTGATGAATTTCTAATCGTATCTTAGACTTATGGGCATGATCTCCGCATTACTTATTTGTAAACTTTCATTTTTTTTTCACAAGAGTGCAAAGCCATGAGAAACAAACAAACATTCAAATGTTTTCAATTGTTTGGAAAATTGTTGTTGTATTATATATATTTAATTTGTGCTCCTTTAATTGTAGTTTTCAATTTTAGGAAATTTTCTAAATACTTCGTAATTTAATCTTATATTTTCCTTCTCAACATGGCACCTGCTTGATTTAAAAAATATATAGAATGAAAGTTTTCATTTCACGCTCTACTAAAACATGATTTTGTTAACGTTTACCCAAAAGTATATGTCGTACTTTTCAATGATGGTGGTGATTGCATGAAATGATTGAAATAACTTCTTGAAGCAATAACATTTTATTCTCGATTAAAAATATAAATCCTATTCACTCCCACTCGAATAAGAAATTGAATTGGAGACCAGTTTCCAAACACCCCAAATTTACTAGATTTGTTTTGGAAGAAATGAATTGTGTGGTCCAGTGATGCACATACGGGTAGAGATTTTTTCTAGAGATTTCAGTGAAAAAAAACCACGAAGTTTCAATTTTCTTTGCAGTGTGCACACCACGTTTCCAATTGCTTCTTTCATTTTTTTGTATATCAAGATGGAAACATTTCTAAAGCTTTTCAATTGTTTTACTTCATTGTAGTTTGTTTTGTTTCTTGTATTTGCAAAAAAAATACTCTAAAAATTGCACCGATAAAATTTAGCGATTAAACGTAAATACCTGTTTATTTTTCATTTCTTTTAACAATAATTGAGGGCGAAAAAGTATAGTCAGTTGCAAACGAACTACATTTAAAGTATTATCTTCTTTTATTTTTTATTTAAAAGACCAAAATGTAAGCGACAAAAGATTGCTTTATCCATGAAGATATAAAGCAACAAAGTCTAACAATTTTTTGTTGTTAGCGCTTGGTTATGACTGAATAATGATTGACAAACTTAATTTTTGAATAATCTTCTCAGTTGGAAAAGTCTGTCCACCTTTTCATTTTGTTTGGTGATCAATCGTGATTCATAGCTATAAATTTATGAAAAATCAGAGCAGTTCTGTAAAAGGATGACATGATTTTGAAATCTGATTGCAAAAACGTGAAGCACGTTAACTTTTTTAGCAGAAAAGTAAAGATTCGCAAAAGTGAAACGATTAACTAGATCATTAATCATTTTTCTGTTTGTAAGCGATATACATATGTTTCTGGATTATTTGATTCAATGATTTTCTTTCAAAAAAAGTTTTATGTCTTTTTTCCATCGAAAATAAAAACAAGTTGACTGAAATCATATTGTATGAAGACACTGCTGTATGACGTGTTTTTATTAAACCGTGTGAGCGTTTCAACAATTCTTGCAGTAAAAAGTTACTTTTTTCACAATATTTTTCACAAACAAAAAAAAAGAGTCTACGTTTTTGATTGATGCCGACACATTTTGCCACAAAAACACCGTTTGAACAAATTAACCATTTGGAAAAAGCTCACTTTCTCAGTCGAAAATCAAAAATTCTCAAGAATCTCGTAGGTGTTTCTTGCAAACATGAGGGTTCTTGATAAATATTTCAGAACTTTAGAAGATTAAAAATTGTCGTTGATACACGACTCAAACTCGCGGTTGGTGACATGTAAATGCTATGAAATATTTTTTAGAGTTGTGAAAACAAACATTTTTTTTGAAAACAACATTATTTCGACAAACTTATTTTTGAATTGCTTCAAATTTTCAGCGAAAGTAATTTTTAACAAATTGTTTTCATTAAAGTATAGAACTTTTTTCAACTGATCTTTTACACAACACCTTTGAAAAATAAACAAGCTCTCCGGTTACAAATATAATTTTCATGATATTATTTATAATTCGTATGTTTATCAATTTTTGAAAAAAAAAATCGACGGTACTTCAAATGTTAATTTTCGTTTCTACGTAGCTTGGTTTTTGATAATTTAGTACTGGGGTAGCTCTTTGTTTTGTTATTAACGAGTGACCTTGAAAATTTCCAAACATCAACACTATTTATTTTGTTTTCGTAATATACATGTAAATGTGACCTTTTTAGCATTATTATTTGAGAAAAACAAATTCTTATGTTAAAATCGTCTCAAACGGAATAATTCCTCTAACCTATTCTTTCCTTGTTTTCAAACATTAGACAGACAAAAGTTTGATCGATAAAGAGGATCAAAAAGATCATTTCGGAAATAAGTTCTCACAATTTTTTTTCTTTTAATATAATTTTTTCCTGTCATCTCAGATCTATTCAAAAAACCTAAAATATAAAAACCTATGCATCCCTTTCAAAATCTAGAGATACTTCTACATTCAATCAAAAGCCGAGCACATTCATCATTTTTTCGCATATTATGGGAAAAAATGCCATTTGTTATATTTTTCCGAAAATTAAGCCTTTTCGTTTTGAGAGTTATAGTTAGTTATTTTTTGAAGAAATTCATTGTAAAATCAAAAATTCAGCTTAGATTTTTGAAAACGTTTATTATTGTTAATCTGTGATAAACCGTAACTTTGCAGATTTAAAAATGTTCATGAACGGGTTTAGTTACGTTACCAAAGTTACAGTTAGCCACAAGTTTATTCCCAAATCGAAATTGTGGATTTATTTTTATTTTCTTTTAAAAAAATTGAAAATTCCGAAGGCTGGACCAAATCGAAGTATGTCGTATAATTTGCATTGTATTGCTAACGATGATTTCATCTCACAATTGGATTTATATTACTTTTTAGAACATAACATGTTCTTGCTCTGGAATAATAATTTGTAGTATCGAGTTTCAGATTGAATCTTAATTTTATGCTCAACTTTTTTCCAAGAACTGAATTTTCCCAACCTCTGTTTTTTCTTCTTCTAATTGCTCCATCTTGCACTTTTTAATCTTTTTTGCCCTTGAATTTACATTTTTGATAACTCTTGAATGCTTACTTATGTTTCTCAAAAAATGTTCCACGAACAATTAATACAACAAAAAAACATCATTCGTAGAATTCGAAAAAAATTGCCACTTCTCCTCTTCTCTTCGCTCTAATCTTTTTTTTTCTTAAAAATTATTCTCATCCCATCTATAGAATTATATTCTATATCCAGTATTCTATCACTAATCAGAAAAAATGCAGAAATTATTGATGTATATTTCTAGATACATGCATCCTAATCCCTTTTGACTCGGATTTGGACTACTGTTTAATTCAGTCTATATTTGCTAATGCCGCGTCCTCAAAATTGTCATCATTTCTTGAGTTGTTGTCTCATTTTGACTTGATACTGAATACTAAACAATATTATTTCAAAGCATATTGAACAACAATTTTAGAGATTTTTTTTAGAAAAAATCAGCACAATCTTTTAAGGCTTCTTGTTCATAAAAATGACGACAATCTTTTGTGAAAAGATTAATTTTAATATCAGGAACAAATGAATTATACTGTAGAGCAAAATCGGCGTTTGTAAAATTCCACGTTGTCGGTAACGTTCGCCTGCGTTTAAGACAATCCAAGACGTTCCCAGCTCTTATACAAACAAGCTTTTCATTTTTATGAAAATAAAAAATAAATAACCACCATGCTAAAGATGTATTTTCTCCCTTTTGGTAAATTTGCTTGAATATTTTCCAGATTGAAAATTTTTTTTTTCCTAATTGAACAATTTGGATCTAGTCTGCAGAAAAGTAAACGTTTTTATCCCTCTATTCAGTTCTCCAATTACTAATTAATTGTTTTCAAACTTTGGTGTTTGCTCATCTAGATTAATCAAATTCTTAGAAACATTTTATGGTAGGCTCTGTGTGACAAACATTGAAAAAAACATTATTTCTCAAACTACATACAATATCACAGGGAAGATCAGAAGTGTGTATGATATTTTTGTATTTTCAGTATAATCACATTTTAAGGGCTTATCCAGCTTCTATTTTTAAATTTTCAAACTCAAAAATATTGTTTTTTTTTTAAATTTTTTGTCTCTATTTGGAAATTCATTCAAGCAAAAACAATTGCTTTGATAACGATGTGTTGCGATATGTGAAACAAATCAAGCATTTTGGAAAAAAAATTCAAAGTACATCTTTATTCGAAAAAACTGAACTTTGGAGGACCAAATCTTGGCTAAAATTTATTCAGTTATCGAGGATTCCGTATTTAAGATGCGAGAACCGACAGTTGCTGAACTCGTTCTGGTCTAAATGGTCCAGCTATTTTATAATTGTTCTTTGCGCTTCTGATTATATAAAAAACGTTGATTGTAGGAAAATTATGTCAAAAATCATATACCCTTATTCGAATACCAATTTGTTCGCGGGCAAACTAAATATTCCTTGTAATGATTACATATTCCTTGCAGGAACGTTTTGCTTACTGACGCCAATAAGCTAAATATGTTCCGATTGGGAAAAGACGTTTTGACGCGTTGTTGCATTTTCCAGTTTTCTGAGAAAAGCTGACGTAAGTGTTGCATTTCGTATTGAAATCTAAAAAAAATTAATCCCTTAAAATTACATAAAATCCACCTTCGAAAGGAAATGAATGTAGTTCCTTCATCTAGAAAATATGACCACTCGTTTGAGCTAATAAGTCGTTAAACACTGATCTCGTAATATTTCACCTTGTCGTCGTTAATGTAAACACGTAGAATTGGAAAATCGAAAAATAAAAGCTTGATAAAAAATAAGAGTTTGCTACAGTTATTTAGACCATTTTAGAATACATTAATACACTTATCGACCAGTTCCCTTCTTTTTTTATTGCTCTTCAACCGAAAAAGTAAAAAAAAAATTCTCACGTAAACTCTAAAAGAAAAAACTTTCTCACATAACTTTTTTTTTCAATTTCACCATAATCTTTTTAGTAACCTTTTTCTTTTCCTTCTGAAAACATCCGGTGTGCTCTAATTTTAAATCTTATAAATTATTCCCGTGAGATTAAATTTTTTTCTTTTGCTCTTCGTTCAGAATATTTAAAATATACTTCCCGTTATCCCTAAATCCACGGAATTATTTTTCTACGAATATGTATGTGTTCCTCTTATTCTTGTAGTAATAAAGGAAAAAAACATGTTTGGAAAAACAAAGGGAACATTTGTTGTGAGATTCGGCACTAGATATGAGCTTACAAATTCAGATTAAGAAACCGAGTTTTCAAGATAAACAAACATTAATCTTTATTGTTCTAAAAATGAAATCAAGTGATCCTTAATTTATGATCCTCATTTTTTTTGAAAAATTATTTAAAATAAAGTTAAAAATATTATGTGTTCCTATTCATCTTGTTACACTTATTGATAAAAACTGAAAAAAAACGGTCAGCCCATTAGAGAAAACGTTTTATGCTAAAGCTGATTAATTACCTAAAAATATGTGAAAAATCTTCACTGGTATTTTTTTTCATTTGTTTTGACGTCATGACTCAAGTTGACATCATCAAAAAAAATAGTTCATGAAAAGACAAAATAAACTAATGTTTTTTTACGTAGAAAAAAATGTTTCTTCCGAATAATAGTATTTTAATCCAAAAATTTCTGTTTTTCTACTTTATTTTGAGAAAATCCTACAAAACAATTTTCATTTTTCCTTTTTCTTTCATGTTTTGTTTATTCATGGTTTTCTGCGGTAAAATTTCTTAATTCCAGTTTTAAAAAACATGTCAATTCTCAAAATCGGTTTGAACGATTGCAGTAGCATTGTTTTTTGTTTTCGCTTAATTTTTTTGCAGTTGAAAAAGTTGGGCCATTCAACCGGAGAGTAATGTAATTTTGTTCTTTTCTTTATTGTGAATCTTATTCCTTGTTTCTGATTCATTTAAAATAAAAGTGACTTGTTCTATTTTTGTTCTTTGGATTGGATAGGTCGTCTTGATAGGCCCCTGGATTGGTAGGCACACTTTAATAACAACTTGTTTCTCTTATTTCGGTTCATGGAACTATCATCAGTGAACCTGATGTAATTTCCCTCACACTTGGGTCACAGTACCTAATTACAAAAAAATGGTTTAAAATAACGTTTTTCTGGAATAGTGCTCACTAATAACATAACTGACCTATACCATTATAAACTCGCGTTTCACAATGATTATTTTTTTCAAATCGTACGCTACTTCAATATGAATTGAACTTAAAATCCCTAACTCGTTGATTTCGCAGCAAATTTTAAACATTTTCTTGCATATTGGAGGTTTGGCATTTGCCTAAATTGAAACATAATTTGTCCGTGTTTTGCACTATTTAATAAAAATATCACCAAAAATAGCGTCGAATGTTCGAAATTTTATTCTGCAACTGAGAGTGCAAAAAAAGGCAAAAAATTGTTTATAGTTTCACAATATTTTTGAATCTAATATATTTTGTATCTATTTTGATCAAACTTAAACCGAAATTAATGATCAATGTTTCACAACCTTTCTTCGAACTATAAAAGGATAAAAAAGAAATAAACTCTTCCAGAAAACTTTGAGTTTTGAAGTAGATAATGAACATTCAAATGCTTCCAAAAAAATTGTATTTTTATGAGCGTTCGTAAACATTGAACGACCACACGAAAAACTTATTTTCATAAAAAGGACATGATATTCTTAGTCTAAACTACGTCATGACTAAGGTAATATTTCTGATTTTCAAGAAGTTTGAAAAGATTTACAGAGCCATGAGAAAAACCTCGGTTCCTCATTAGTGGCTCTTTCGAAAACTCACACACGCATATAACAGATTTTTCTGGACTCTAAAAGAAAGCTTATCATGAATACTTTTCTTATGTACATATACAAGGTCTATAATTATAGTTTGTCTTGCATATTTCAAAGAAGAATTAAGACCACCTACACTTTTACAACTCGATATCATTTTGACCTAACAAAAAATGCAATAATCCGAAAAAAAGCAACTCTTTAATATGAACACGCATTTGAAATACATTGTGACAGCATTGATTGACATCATTGTACTTTTGTTAAATTGAAGTTCCAATTCTATTCATTATTTTATATATTTTTCCATTTCTTTTCAACCTATTCTTGCTTTTCAGTTTCATAGCTGCCAATTGGATTATCCGTCGTGTGACATACACGTGTACTCTCAACCTCAAATCTTCACTATTTTGGAAGTAAGCATCAAAAAACATGACTTATCCAACTGATTGCCATTTTTGTGCACTTTCTAGATGTTTTTTAGGTTAATAAATGAAAAGTAGACTAGGATCTCATCTTGTTCCGCTTTCTAAGAAATTCATCAACAAAATTTTACTTTTCTTTCTTAAAACCGCCTCCCCTCAATTTCCTGTGAAAACCTACATTCCCTTTAACGTTTTTTTTCAATTGTGATAGTTTCTGAAAAAATTGGAGCTTTTTGAAGTGACCTTGAAATTCGGAGGGTTATGTTGTTGTTTTTTTTATAACTTACAATTTATTTTCAATTGAGTGAGTAATTTTTGATATTTTTCCAATCGATTTAGCGCCTAATTTTTGTAGCAATTCATTCAAATTCGAAAAGAATTTAAGTAGGTGAAATTTGAAAACAAAAAGAGCTGAAATACACATATTTTCACTCACTCGGATTTCATATATTGTAGTTATAGAGGCACAATATATGGAGAACAAAACCGAATGATATTCATAATCCATAATCCTACATTTTTTTATGAATACTTCTATCATAACGATGTGATTCTGCTTATTTCCAACGTTTAGGAAATAGATTCTTTTCTTCATTTTAATCGATACTCAACAGTCAATGTTTACGTTAATACCTTTGCTTTTTTTCCCCAAAACAAATGTTTTTCGTTATTGTTCCTTGTTTTTCAAAATTCTCTCATTAGACGTTGGATTTTTGAATAACTTTATTTTCAAATAAATTTAAAGAATGATGCAGAAGTTATTCAATTTGTGATAAGACTTATACTATAATGACGTATAGAATTTTTGACTTTTACCTTTCACTCACTTCAGTCCAAATGTTGAAAATAATAAGTTATTTTTACTTCTAGTATGAATCACCGAGGGAGTGGATTATGTTTTTCGTAATGAATGTAGTTTTTTTTTTCAAACAACTAAAATAAGTAAGAATTTTTCAAACTATAATTGTTTCTTAGAAAATCTTCCGCGTCTGTATTTTTTCTTTTCATTCCATCAACAACTGAAAATCTTACGCTCTTCTACACTATTGAGTTATCTTGATGGTTGTTCATACATGTCCTCTTTGTTTTGTTGGTGTTGTTTAAAAATAAAATATCATGAATATCAAAGTTACATGAAAGAAGCATTGTTGATTAGCTTTAGATATTTTACATTCAATTTCCGTTATCTATTTTATGCATTTATTAATTAGCGTTTACTATTTTAAAATTTTCCTTCTCAATTGAAAATTTTTTTACAGATGGATTTACTGATGGATAATCAAACTGACCAGGATAATTCTACCTACGTCGAAAAATGTCAAGAATCGAGTGTAAGTTTTAGGATATTGTTTCGAATTAATTAATATAAATTATATTTATTTTTCAGTTTCTTACCGAATATTTCGTTTACAATTATCTGACGACGTTCGAGTATTTTTTATTACTTTCTTGCTTTTTCTCAACATGCCTTCAGGTAATTCAATAGTTATAAAAGTTGATTTTTTTTAAATAATTTTTCAACGCAAACACTATTTTATAGAACAGGGGTTGTTTTTAAAATAACATTTTTTTTACTTTTTGAATCAAGATTTCGAGAGAATAATGAATTTTCGAAAAGAAATGCATTCTTATTTTGAGCAAATAATGTGTGTGTGGCTTCATTTTTTGTAATTAATCAGAAAAAAATGCAAAAGAATAAAAAAAACATGACTAGAAATTTTTAAAAATTTTGGAAACAAGTTATAAACAAAAATGATTAAAATTACTTGTGGAATTTGATATTCGGTGTTATGGAAATCCTCACTATCAATAGAACTGATAATATCCCACCATACATATCTTGATAATTTATTTTTCTAAAATGGCATTTTTAGCTTTATGTTGTGAGGACAGCAGTGAAAAATATAAGGCAAGCAACCGGTGATGAATGTTTACACGTGTTTCTATTGAGTATGACTCTTGGCGACATTCTTTTAACTAGTAAGTTTTGATAATAAGAATTTGTTCACAAATATGTACTTTACTAGGTTTTTGTTATCCAATTGAGCAACTTCGTGAGCAAGAAATTATCAGGCCACCAAAATGGATCAACACTACGCAACATGTGAGTTATTTTCACAATATTTTTTGACATAATTGTTTTTAATAATTCGATTTTCTTTTCAGTTTCTAACATGGGTTGGGCTCTCCGCTTCGTCAGCAAGTCTTATTTTATTGAACGCTGATAAATTGTTGTATTTCAAATTTCCATTGAGGTAGTTTTTTTTGTAAAAAAAAGTATTCGGTTTAAGCTACAAAAAATGTTTTTTCAGCGCTTGAAACTACATGTTTTCTTGCACGAAAATAAGAAAAAATTTGAAAAACTACAAAATAAGATATACTTTACCGAGAATCTGTTTTTTTCAGGTACACCAATATAGTGACATCTACCAAAGGAATGATCATTGTCGTACTGGTTTGGGCTGGATGTGTCATTTTCGTTTCTCTATGCTGGCTTTTGGAATGCTTCACGTATGATTTTTCAATAAATATCCAGCTAGAAATAAAATTTTCAGGTGTGCAGATGACTGCCGTCAACTGAACATTCTTCGAGATAAAGTTGTAATGTACATCGTTTTCACTGTTTCCGCTTGCATCGTTCCTAGCTTAACGTCCTTATTCGTGGCAATTTATCTTGTAAATGTTGTTTCTTCTCACCGAAGTAAACTTTCCGAAGGTATAACATTATTCAATTTAATTGTACAAATTTTATTTATTTTGTTTAGAAAACAGCAACTCATCGCATGCGTTTGCGACAAAGCTCAGAACTTTCTATTTTATTTTTATGACAACTATTTTCACGGTTGCAACGCTTTTGCCCTACAGGATTTATAATATCAAAAGGCAAATTTTTCCACGGGTAGGATTAAGATTTATTTCAAAGACTGTCCAACAATTTTATGATTTTTAGGATAGTGAAGAGATTAGCTGTGCCAGTATTTTATTTTCCTGGACTTGTTTATACTTGGTCTCATTAAATGCTGTAAGTGTTTCCGTTTCTAAAAACCTACAATGAATGAAACAAAAACTGTTTCAGATCTTAAATCCGCTGATAACAGTGACAGTTCTTCCACAATATCGGTTTAGATGGCTATGCAAACTACTGGGCTGCAATTCACAACCCAGTGCTGTTTATGTATAGTATATTTACTATACATAAACTTACATATATTGCTAATTGATAATTTAAACATATCATTATTCATATCGAAACTTCATAATTGTATTTCACGTTAGTTTTATTTTTATCTCATTGTTTAAAGTTTATAATGGGTGATTGCAATTTTTATCGTTTGGTATCTCTACAAATCGTGTAAAATACAACAAATATTTTGACAATCCAAATTAAGACTCGAGTAATGTGTTCTTTTTTCATTTTTCTGCTGATCTGAATAAAATTTTACAAAAATGTTTCTTTGAACACAAATAAAATGTAATATATTTTGAAAATGTTGATAATTGTTAGCGAGAATCAAATAGCTCCACAAATTTTCAAAATCTCCAGGATCGCTTCGAGTCATTAATAAGAAGTTAGAATCATTGGTATTTTTCCCAAAGAAGTTGTAAATAATCATTGATAACCATTAGGTTTTATGACACAACTGTCGGTATACATCAACATGATTAAGTTCAAACAAATTTTTGTTGTTATCGGTGTGCTCTTACGGTAGAAATATTCGTGACACCGCCTATATTCATAACACATTCAGTTCAAACCTTTGTTTTCGTGGTATCCTTGCTGTTTATAATGTCAACTTCTGTTTCAATCCGCTTAAATTTGAGCAACGAGGAGATGGTAGGTTAACAAAAATAGAACGTTGTAAATTAAGATTTTAAGGAAAAAATTAATCATCGAATCGAGGAAAACGCTACACTTTTGTCTGATTTGGTAAAGCTGAAAGTTTTTTTTTTCATTGAATTCCAAATAGTATATTCCAGAATCGATACAAATCGTTTCCTTTGGAAAGGGTTTTCGAATCATTGCATTGGTGTATTAGTTCAAAACTCAAATGCTTGAGGGAAATTCGTAGCGTGGGATTAAAGGAATATAACGAAGTAAAATTTATACCAGATTTGAATTTATGATAAAAGACATTAATTATATCCTTCAAGTTAGTCACATATTATTTTTATTTTTGTAGTTGTCCAAATCTTTTGTCAGGGGCAGGAATTTTCGTCAGAATCTACAATATTTATGTGTCATATGTTTTAAATTTAAGCTTAAGACCTGTTTAGGGGAGTTCAAGAATTTTGAAATTCTAAACAACTTATTTCTACGATTTTTTCAGAATTTGATCAAAAATATTTTATCCTAGTGTTGCTCTTACTAGAATCAGGAGGAAAACTGAATAATTGCATTAGTGAGACAGAATCCTAAGTAAACAGAAACCGAGATTTTTTCAAATTCAAGTAATAAACTATGATTTAAACTATTAACAAATTTGACTTATAGAAACTTATTAAAAAAAAGATTGTGTGCATTTTATGAAATCTAGAAATTTAAATTTCTAAAATTCGTTTATGCCTTTATTTTCAGATCGATCAAGGAACAATTGCTGTTACTCAATGCCTGTACGAATCGTTAGTAACAACTCATAACCAACTACTGCGTGCGACAAATCTATTACACTAATGTCTATTGGAGATACTCCAATATAGTTCACCTAAAGTAGATTTAAAATTATGTATTTCTTCCTCGTGCGTGCTCCAAACCGGGCAAAGACAATAATTACTATGTTTGTTTTCATACTCGAACCAGAATAAAGATATGTTATTTTGCGCAAAAATAAATCATTCTTCTTCGAATTGCTCATGTGATTCATGCACTCTCATTGTCAAACTTGTATTTTTTGCATTTTGTTATTTTTTAAACTCATAGTCAGTTAGTCGTAATGTTCAACAATTCAGAAAAGAAAATCAATGATTATACCCCACGAAGCCTCAAAAGCCACACCATATTTGTTATTCTCAGTGGAAAAGTTGTATTCCTTCAAAAATTGAACGAAAATCTCGAACAAGATTTCAGTCTTCTTTGGTCTTGATTTAACAGATAAGAACCAAATCTGCAGATTTGAGAAATAATCCCCCCCCCCCCCCCCCCGCTTCTGAACACAAATATCCTTGTTTGTTTTCTGAAAAGTTCATCCGGAAAAACATCCACATTATTTTGCTGTTATTCTTATTTCTTCTCTTTTTTTTAATTTTCATAAGCTTGGAGAATTTATTAAGGAGAATATTTAAAATGTTTTTTTATTGCTCCTTCCTTATTAGGCTTCTTCCTTCCTTGTTTTCTTTTGATTCACGCTCGTAATTAGTTACTAAAAAGTGAAGGAGTATTATGTAATTCTTGTTACTAGTCGAAAAATGTTTTGTTTTTTTCTGAAAACTGAAAACCTTCTACAACGTTTCAATAAAATTTAAAATGTATTTTTAATAAAAAAAGCTCTATTTGATAATTATAAATAAGGCATTGTTGTTAAATTATTATTTTATACTTGTATATCATAATACCCATGTCTACGATTTGTGATTAGGAATAGTTCCGCAATGATAAAATATTAAATCTGAACCAACTTAACAAACATCGCGAACAATCTTCAATCTCAAACATCATTACACATTCTTGTTTCTAAATATGTAATAAATGGAACATGTATTGAAGTGATATCCACAATGGAAACTCCTTACCATGTTGTGCGATGTCAAGACGCCACCAGTTGTAAAAGATGCACTCTAATGCCCTCCCCCCTTCTCAAAAATTTTTGATCCAACGAGCCGCGCGTGTTTTTGTTTTTGGGTACATTGCTGCCCATTGTTTCACCCACATACAACAACATTACTTCACTCTGTTAGTTGAACGATTAACTATTGTTTTTTTATCTGTCATTATTCATATTCATTCATTTTCGTCGCTTCAATTTTTTGATGATCAGCCATAGATTGGAAAATTCTTGAAATTTTATATTTGTAGGAAACAAATGTTCTTCATAGCTGCACGTTGAAGTTGAAAAAACTCTAAAAAGTTACATGAATGTTATGGTGATTGATTAAAAATGTAGTTTTTCTATGTCTTATTTGCCATATCCCGCGAAAGCGATTTCTTGGAGCTTGAAAATTGTATTCGAGGGATTTTCGACTATCATAGTCAGTTCCATAAACAAAATATGGTGGGAAGCTTATTCTTTTAATATCCTGCTTAGTTGAAGTATCTCTAGTGACATGTTTCCTTTGTGTCAAACAAAATGCACTTTCTCACAAGTTTTTCTAATTTTTCTCAGCCACTTTCTCCGTTTCACCTTGCTATTATGCACATAACACCAAAATAAGTTTCGACTGAAATTTGCTAACTTGCGAAACAAATTATTGTTGCACTTTTTATTCGTGTTTTACGACGTACTTATTTCCGCCAAAAATTTTAACAGACTTGAGCAACTCATTTTTGCTGAATTTGTATGTCGTGAAAAACGCGGTCCTGTCGCTCACCATAGCGTACGTTTAAAATTAGTTTCACGACTTGAAACATTGGAAATGAACATTTTGAATGGGCATGCTTAAGCTTCGCACTGTTGAAAACTAAATACTTCATGAAAACTGATGAGCCGTAGACGTATAATGACCGCATGGTTGCATTTGAGCATCGTTGAAAATGAACCTTTAGTTTTAAATTTCTATGTAATAAATTCAACATGTTTTGAAGGCATAGAACATCATCCAATATTTCGTCAATTATGTTTGGTAGAAACAACTATAACCGTGAACGTTAATAACTAACAAATTCCACGAAAATAGAAAACATGAAACTCTTTCATGACGCAGATTTATTTTGCAACCAACCAATTACAATCAACACCAATCCCTTGTGATTTGAAAGTTCTAGACAATTTTCGTTGAAATTATCAATCAAATTATTTAATCTTGGTGGTATTTTTAGAGGTATTCTCTCAAAATCGGAAATTCAAAGCATTATTATTTTCAATCTCAATATATGTACGATCATTGTAAAATTGTTCTAAGATTAAGCGCATTCCGGATGGAGAGTCTGGTGATGACTAGTAGTTAAGCTCGCCTATTGAGACGCTGTTTCAACATTTGAGTTTATCCGTGTCGTTTTAAACGCTCACATTAATTTTTGTTCTAGTAGGATTTAATAAAACAGATTTGAATACGTCAATGGATTCTTGTATTTTGTTTGAGATCTTTTCTGGTAGGATTCACTTTATTTGTTATATGTTTTCGAATAGTGTGCAGTTTTATCGATGATAAAAATTAATTGCATTGAATTTTTTTTTGATAGGGTTGTCACAACGTTAAAATTTATCAAGGGACGTCGGAGATTTTCAACAGATACCCCACAATAACACATTTTGGAACGAGGATCTCATGTAGAGTATAATTTCTATCTCAGAACTCTGGAAACGTTACTTCATTTTTAATTCGTCACATATTTGAGATTTTGTTTTCAACTTCTGAGACAAGACACTTTTAGACTTGTAACTAACTTATAACGATTGATTATTTCTTTGGTAATAATTAGTAATTTTTTTAAATCTGCTGGGTTCAATACATTTTCATGGTGATTTTTATACAAAGCAAAAAAAATGCTCTAGAAATGATTGCGTATTGTATCAAATCGGCTACTTCTTCCTCGCAATAGTTATGATTTGCCTATTTTCAGAAGCATTTTTTTCAGTCTTGGCTATTTCTGGGCCATTTCTATTCTTCAACGCTCTTCACTCTTTTCATTTGTTTTTTTCTAGATGTTCTACTCCAGTGGTGAGCTTTTGCGGTTGTGTGCGCGAGCCAAGAAGCAAGACATGCATACATACTAAACACGTTTTTCGTCTCTTTTAAAGTAGTGTGTTAAACCTTCACTCCTTTTCTCATTTTTATTTGATAATTTGTTTCTTTTTTAATGCATTTTGGACAGCTTTTAATCGAATTTAGATTATTATTTATTTTTTCAGGATTCTGAATGCATCAATGGTTAGAATACATAATACTATGGACGCTCACACTAACATGTTGTATTGCTGATCAAAAATGTAGGGAAATTGAACGGGGAGTAGTTGTCTGTGATAATGACTTTCGGCAAGCGGTTGATATAGCGAATGTGCCTACCCTTATACTGCGAAATTGTTCATCCATCTCATTTTCCCACGGAGACACGGATTTCAAACCATTTTCGACCGTTCACAACTTTACAATTGATTGCCGAATCGATGATTTGCCATATGGTATCGCAGATTACTTTCCAAATCTTGAATTTTTGAACATTCCACAATGTGGAATAAAAAAATTGCGCTGGCAAAATGTTTATACAAAAGAGCTCATAATTGCGGATGTGTCAAGGTGCCCAATTACCTGTTCGTGCGATCATTTGTGGCTGATGCCGGCATCAAAGTTTATACGCAGAGTAAGACCACCATGGAAATTATCAAGATGTCGTCCCGACTGTCATCATGGAATGATCTCATTGCCAAATGACGAAGAAAAATTTCACGTAAATGTTGGCGACGATCTCGTTGTTCGAGCAAATATCATTGATCCAACACTAAACTACACATTTGACAGGTAAGTGTTCCTTAGAACGTTTTTCTAAAATATTAATAATTTTAGACCTTATTTCGAGGTGTTGGATAAGCCTGCATTGCATGCTTATGAAGAAAATATTCATCTAGACTACTTGGAGCTTATCATCAGGAATGTAACAGAGGCAGATGTTGGGGTTATTGGATTCCGCTGTTGGCATTGTGTTGATTATCTTATTCAAACGATTGAGGTGATTATAATTTTCTCCATTCTACCCACTCATTTGCTTTTTTTCATTTTTAATAACAGCTGAAATGAAAGCTGACGAAGAAAACGATCAAACATTTACCAAGAACCAAAAATGAGAACAATTAGCCTCAGTCAGCAATTAAGAAAAAGAATTTTAATGCGATGAGATATTAAGAACGGTTAATGATTATTTAAAATAACCGCTATTTTCAGATTTATGTGGATGTTCCAATAGTCGTATACTTTATCAAAAGTGCCCATGGTGACACCGATATTTTGGTCATACAAGGTTCTCCATTGGATCAGTTGAACTTGACGATTTCGGTATGTTAAGATTAATGATCTGAAAAACTTGAAATGTTGTATGAATGTTTACTGTTTTTTTTTCTATTTTCAGACGGAAGACAACAGAACGGAAACTCAAACACTTCAAGTCGACCACGAATATTCATTTTTCTTCAGAAGTTTGGGGCTACGGACCGAGCCAGCAAAGTAAGATTTTTCGGAAAAGAAGTTAAATTCACAACTTGCACTGTTCATCTATGTGAAACGAAGGACGTAATCTATGTTTCAGGACCACATTCTACCGACGAGTTTTTCACGTGTTCTCAAAAGATAATCACGATGGCGATCATCTTACTGGAGTTCTAACATTCATGGCATGTACGCCACTAAACTGTGACTCTGCTAAGAAATATATAAATCATATGGGGCCGCCTGTACGTTTTGAAGTTAGAGTGAGCGCGTGAAACAAAACAAACATTTTCAGCCGAGGCCCACAACCACAAAACTCCCAAAAATGGAGCGTAAATTGAACAAAATAAATGTGATTGTGTTCATTGTTCTAATTCTCATTCTCATTCTGATAGCTTTGGTTTTCTACTTCAGGAAGTGTGTTATTGTATTTTTACGGGAAAGGGTGAGAATTCATTTTTTATTTCGAATAAATCTGCTTGGTTTTTTTTTTGCAGATATTCAGTCTCAGGAAACGTTTTGCATGGAATCGCGAGGTACCGTCACGAAGGGCTAGTAGAGCAACAGAAGAAACATTATTAAGATTAGGTATTCTAAAAATTACAATAAATTTTCGCATTTAAAAGTTACAGAAGAACGAAGTTCGTTATCATCGTCAGATTATACGAATCAAATTATCCCATTCATCGACATTGGAAATATAACAATTCATGAAAAAATCGGAAAAGGAGCTTTTGGAGAAGTTTATTGTGGTTCTTGGGAAAAGCTTGGGGCTCGTTCAGTTGCCGTGAAGACTATTAAACAAGCTGATAATGAGCTTGAAAAGGAGGCTCTTGTTTTATCACGACTTGATCATCCAAATATTGTGCGTCTTCATGGAATGACCAGAGACAATGGAACTCTACTTCTTGTTTTTGAAATGATGAATTTAGGTGAACAATAAACTTGAATGTTATTTCAAAGAAAACTTGACATTTTACAGGTGATCTTCGAGCTTATTTGCGCGGAAGAGTACCTCAATCATCGAGTTATTCACAGTTTCCGCCGGCATTGACTGAAACAGAGCTCAAGAAAATTGTTGTAGATGTGAGTTTTATTTTCCGCGTTGTCGTGTTTTTGTTTTTCTTCAAATGTGTTATGTTTTAAAAAGTAGTCGAGTGGAATTACAATCCACTATAAAATTCAGTCCAAAAAATACGCGATATTTTTTGGATATAGATTTTATTAATTAAACGACTAAAAAAGAAAACGCGAAATAATATAAGAATTAAACAACGATAAAATGAACAAAAGAAGAATGGGAAAAAGTCCAAACTCAAGAAAACAATTTTTGGGCCTAAAATCCAACACAACGTAAAGTCTGCAAAAGTTCGTCAAAGTGCCAGCCAGTGACGCGGGGTGGTGTGCAAACACCGCCGACTACCGTAGACGCCGTTAGCGTTGACGCTGACTTTTCTTCTTTACAACACCTCCCATCAAAAATTGAAGCTCATGGGTGGAAACGATTAGGCGTTGGTTTGGAGTTGGGCTTGAGCTTGAGCATGACGATTTATAACATTTGGACATGTAACAGACTGAGTTGATATATTTGAGTTGAGTTGACTTGGGTTGACTTGGATCAATTACTGGGATCGAATCTGACAGTCGGTTTCCTGATCCTGGTACTCTTCCTGATTGGCTCCGGAACGTCGTTGGGACTTGACTGAGTGACTCCAATTGGGGCGTCAATGACTTGGCGCTTCCCGCCTCTGGAATCTACCGGTAGAACGTTATTTCCCCCTTGCTGGCCAGCCTTAGTTATTACAGAAAAATTATCAACTCTAATATCGGGACGACAAATTAATGGGGTAACACATGGGTTTAATAAAGTATGACTTGGTGAAGAATTTTCATTACATTTTTCTGATGATGATGGGCTTGGAGTTGGTGAACTTGATGCTTGTTGTTGTGAGGCGGCTGGACTTGAACTTGTGGAATTTTTGGTTGAACTTGAACTGGTGGAATTGAATGACGATGCTTCAGCTTGAGATGTTGGACATGAAGCTGAAAATAAATCATTTGTTTTTGGATTTTCTGATAATGCGAAAATATCAATCATAGTTTCAAACCAATTGTCCTCTCTAGAGAGGGACAACTTATTTTTCAGCATCTGATTTGCATGGAATTTCTTCGTCTTTCCATCATGTTCGACTAAATACACGACTGGGCTGACGACCCTTCTCTCCACACCATCTTCCCATTTCCAATTGTTCTGACGATAAATCTTCACGAGAACTGACTCATCAACCTGAAAATCTTTTGATTTAACCCCCCGTTTTTCATCAAAATTAGCCTTCATTGATTTTTGCCGAAAGTTAAGGCACCCCTCATTTTTAACACTGAAATTTTTTGGATTTAGTAATGAAATCTTGGTCCGCAATTTACGGCCAATATGCAATTCTGCTGGGCACTTACCTCCAATTGTATCCATCGGCGTTGACCGATAGTACAATAAGAATTGATTCAACAGTTCTTGGGAAACACTTCCCTCCCCTTTCAGCTTTCGGAGACCACGTTTCAGGGTGTCGACGAATCTTTCCGCCTGACCATTGCTTTGTGGATGATAGGCTGGTGATCTGACGTGTTCAATACCAAATTCGGCGCACATTCTGGAAAAAGTTTCAGAAACGAATTGTGTTCCATTGTCTGAGACAATGGTTTCCGGGAAACCGTTTCGCGAGAAGATAGTTTCCAACATTGAAACCGTTCTGGAAGCTGAAATTGAACGTGTGATCATAACCTCTGGCCATTTTGTCAATGCATCGACAACTACCAAGTACCAAATGCCATTATCCGGACCTGCATAGTCAATATGCACCCGCTGCCATGGTTTCCTCGGCTGCGGCCATGGTTCAAGTGGTACCTTTTCCGTCGATTTTCTGCTTTCCTGACACCTTCGACATCGAATAACAGTTTCCATACAATCCGCGTCGATTCCTGGCCAATATACACATGTTCTTGCTAACTGTTTCATCCTTTCGATTCCCGGGTGATTTTCATGAAGCTGCTGGATTACCTGAATTCTTAACGACTCTGGAATTACGACACGCTCCTGCCATAATAGACATCCGTCCACAACTGATAAGAAATCCCTCTTATCTGAATATCTCTTCGATGAACTGTCTAGATTCTTGCTCCGCGGCCAACAATTTGATTCAACGAATCCAATGATTTTCCTCAAGTTGGCATCATTTTCCGTCGCTATCTGAATATCTGCAACGGTAACTGGTAACTTCCTTAAACTTTCTCTCAAATAGTTTGTATTTCCAAGGTAGACTTCTGCGACAACGACATCCTCGTCCACAAGTGGGACTCTCTGCATCATTCGTGACAACGCGTCCGCTTGTCCGAATCTATCTGTCTTGACGTACTCAATTCCGAAATCATATCCCATCATCATCGTTGCCCAACGAACCAACCGATTTTGTGAATGAACTGGGAGATCTCGCTTTTCTCCGAAAATTGCCAGCAATGGTTTGTGGTCTGTTTTCAGCGTGAACCTTCTCCCGAAAATATACTTGTGGAATCGCTTGATTGCAAACATTAATGCTAACGCTTCCTTCTCGATTTGCGAGTAGTTCTTTTCTGCAGCTGCCAATGATTTTGCCGCATGTGCGATTGGTTTTTCACTTCCGTCCGGCATTCTGTGCGAAATTACGCATCCGATTCCATATTCTGATGCGTCAGCTGCCACCATGATCGGTAAATTCGGGTCGAAATGTGTCAAATTCAGGTCCGATGACAACACATTTTTCAATTCATCAAATTTTTCCTGTTCAACTTCCGTCCACTTCCACTTCACGTCCTTCTGGAGAAGCTTGTCTAATGGTCCTCTCATCGACTTCATTCCTGGAATGAATGCGGAATAATACGTGATCATTCCCATGAACGATTGGAGTTTTTTCTGGTTATCCGGTGGTAACATTTCCCTTATAACCTTCGTTTTGACTGGATTCGGTCTTCTTCCATTTTTGTCCAGAATGAATCCAAGAAACTCGATTTGTTTCTTCGCGAATGCACATTTTTCCAGCCTTACATGGAATCCGTATTCTTGAATCCTCTCGAATAACTTCAACAAATTCGACTTGTGCTCTTCTTCGGTTTTTCCAATGACAATGATATCATCCAAATACGAAGCAACACCTTCCAATCCAGAAATCATCTTGTCCACAATTTGTTGAAATATCGCTGGTGCTGTTTTGACTCCGAATGGTAATCTCTTGTACTTGAATAATCCCAAATGAGTATTTATCACGCACAATTTCTGAGATTCTGCATCCAATTCCACTTGTAGATAAGCATCGGCTAAATCGATTTGTGAAAATAATTGGCCTCCATTCAAATTTGCAAAAATATCCTGCGGTGTTGGCAATGGATGAATCTCGTCCTCCAGATTGGCATTGAGTCCTGTCCTGAAATCAGCACACAATCTTGTTTTTCCATTCGATTTCTTGACGAGAACAACCGGTGCAGCCCATTTGCTGTGATTTATCTTCTCTAGAACTCCCATATTGATTAATCGTTCAATTTCCGACGTTGCCACCTCGATCGATCCATAAGGCACCGGCCTTGCCTTCTTGTACACTGGAGTTGCATCCTTCTTGGTCTTGAGCGTGGCTTGCTCTTTCACGCATGTTCCTAAATCTTCCTGGAACACAGAGGGAAATTTTTGAAAAATTTCCGTTGAGATATTCTCTGCGAATTTTTCAGCTCGAATTTGGTTGACCATCATATCCATATGGTATTGCATTTCCTCGGATTGATTTATGAAATCTAATCCTAGTAGATTTCCTTCCTTGCGAACATATATCCAGCCTTGACCATTTGATCCTTTGATTTCGAAGCTGCATCTGAACTTCCCGTCGATTTCCATTTCCGACCCGTTTGCACAATGGATTTGAACATTTGATGATGATAATTCTGGCTTTCCGAGCCTGTTCCAATCGTTTCTCCCAATCAATGTGATGTCTGAACCGGTGTCCACTTGAAAATCGAGCCACGTGTCCGATACCTTCACTTTCAGAAACTTCCGAATCGCGTTGACTGTACAACTTGCAATAACATTCTGGCTCTTCCTTTGTTCTCTTGATCGACAATCCTTCTTAAAATGTCCAATTTTGCCGCAATTCCAACACTCTCCGATCTTCTTACCCGATCGGCTTTTGCTCCTGGTCTGATATTGTTTCCTTTCCTCATCCCTGGGCTTCTTGTCCTTGTTGTATTTATTATCCTTCTTCGGATATCTTTCTACATGATTGACCGATGGTTTGGAACTTTGAATTTCTTCCGAATCCTTTTTTAAGCTGATAATCCTCATCCATTCTGCATAAAGATCCTTGATTGAAGTAGATTTTTTCTCGACCGTCCGAACTTCCATGAATTGTAGGAAATGATTCCTCATTCTCTCATCCTTGTTCCTGTCTAGACCTTTTATAAAGAAAAATACCTTCCAATCTTCCGTTTTCAGCTCATCCAACTTAGCTAACTCGCACAAGGCGTTCACCCGATTTGTGTAGTCCGTCGGCGTCTCTTCCATTTTACTGATTTGCATGCAAGCAAATCGATGTGCGAATATAGACCTCTTTACATCAAACAATGCTGACAACTGCTTGACGACTTCCTCGAATGTTAAATCACTGCATTTCTGCGGATTCACAGACGCTACCAGTTGTTCGTAACAAGCCTCCGAAAGTTTACCTAACAATAATTGGCGTTTTCCCATATCCGTCAGCGATTGTCCTTCCAGATTCATGATGTCTGAATACCTGCTGTACCATCGGGGAAAAGTTCGATTCTCGTCCAAATCGAACTCGAAATTCGGGATTCTGTTCGAAAGTGCATTAATAAGCGGTGTTTCACTTACGACTTTTTCGGAATTTCCCTGAATTGTAGGGCTCGGCGGAGTTTCCATTTGTTTTGAGTTCTTCACCATTGATGTCATCAACTCCATGAATTGAGCCGTTTGTCGGCGCCCTTCATCCGCCAAAATCTGATTTTGTTCCATCTGACGTTGCATCATCTCCATCATTTTGTTCAATGTATCATTTCCATCTGGTTTTTGATCATACTCCATCCTGTAATAAATTTACCCCCGGACAAGAAAAACTTTCTTACCCTCTTTTTGGAATTTATTAACAGAAATTCAAAACACAAAAACAAGAAAAATTCACAATTTGCGCTTGTTCGGAGCAATTGAATTTTTTCAATTTGCTTCCAGCCTGATCGCCACTGTTATGTTTTAAAAAGTAGTCGAGTGGAATTACAATCCACTATAAAATTCAGTCCAAAAAATACGCGATATTTTTTGGATATAGATTTTATTAATTAAACGACTAAAAAAGAAAACGCGAAATAATATAAGAATTAAACAACGATAAAATGAACAAAAGAAGAATGGGAAAAAGTCCAAACTCAAGAAAACAATTTTTGGGCCTAAAATCCAACACAACGTAAAGTCTGCAAAAGTTCGTCAAAGTGCCAGCCAGTGACGCGGGGTGGTGTGCAAACACCGCCGACTACCGTAGACGCCGTTAGCGTTGACGCTGACTTTTCTTCTTTACAACAAAATGAAAAACACATTTTTCAGATAACAAGTGGAGTTTGTTACCTGGTTGCACAACAAATAGTCCATCGTGATTTAGCAGCTAGAAATTGTCTGGTTTCTGGAAAGTCAGACCTTCGAAGTTCATCAGCTGCTCAAAGACCACCGATTTCTGTCAAAATTTCGGACTTTGGGATGTCGAGACGACTTTATAGTGATTCGGATTATTATAGAATGGAACATCATTCTCTTCTTCCGGTTCGATGGCTTCCACCAGAAGCATTAACAGATCACAAATTCAGTCATATGAGTGACATTTGGTACGTCATCATTTGTTTTCAGTTAAACTTTAAATTGTGCAACAAAACCGACCAAAAGTGCAAATTACAACTTTTGGTTGACGCTAAAAATAAAGAAGCTTGATTTTACCATCTTTCAAAACTTATGTTTTAGGTCTCTTGGGATCACAATGTGGGAAGTTTTTAGTTATGGCCAAATTCCGTTTTCGGAACTGTCGAATAATGAAGTGGTGTCGTATGCAGTAGCAGGTTTGTTTCGATTTATTCCTTCAAATTGAGTCTAAAGGAAATTCCATTATATATTCAGTGCAGGAAATGAAGCATACTTCCGTTTTTTCTTTCAGGCATGCGACCACAACGTAGTGAATTGTGTCCTTTGGATATGTATAATTTAATGATTAAATGTTGGGAATTGGATCCGGAGAAGCGAATTCAAGCTGATGAAATATTGTTAGATGAAGCTCTCCAATCTGTTCAACCTGTCCCACAAAAGGAGGACGAAGAAGAAGCTGTGAATAATGATTCGTGATATAATTGTTCGTGATATAAGATTGCAATCCAATTGCTCATTTTGTTTCTGTGTTAACCTTATTCTGTGTTTTCCATAATTACTCGTTCCATTTCATTATACTTTCATTGTTATCTGAACTATTTTAATCAACAGATATCTTGAATATTCTACCCGAATCTGTATTTTTCAAATATCTCACGATCTCAAAACTTGTTTACTCTCAGTCAGAAATCGAGTTTAGGCTACAAAATTATGATTTCCGGGTCTTCACTTTTGTAACTATATCAATTTTTCAAATATTTCTTATTTTATTGTATATATTTTTGTTTCACTGGTGTTTTAAACAATCGCGACCCCATATCATCGAAATTATTTTGAAAATAAAGTGAAATTTTGAAAAACGAATTAAAACAAAAAGGTTTAGCACGAGTGGGGTTCGAACCCACGCGGATTTCTCATCCATTGGAACTTAAGTCCAACGCCTTAACCACTCGGCCATCGTGCTGTTGTTTGTGCTGTGTGTGTGAGGTGTATATATGAACGCCTGACATGCACTTGTTTTGCTGTTGTGTTTTCTATGTGTGCGTTGTTGTTTAAACATGTACTTCTTTAGATGCACGCTTCCTTCTTTAGATTCACGTTCATTGTTATTGAATGGAATAACAGCGTAAAATATATTTTGAAACATATGTACGCAATAACAGCCGTATTTCTTACAATATTATTGATAAATGTGAAAAGAAGCATGTTTACCGAAGCAAACGAAGAAAACAATTTTTAAAAAAAATATATGAAATTGATAATTTTGAACGTAAACAGCACTTTTAATATTAGTTTAAATTAGATATACTTTGTTGTGATTTAGAAAACATAAATTATTTCCTCTCTTTATAAACTTTATTCCTCCATTGACTAAAAATTAGAAAAGGTAAAACAAAATTGCGCTTGTTTGAAAACTAAGAAAAATTGAAAATAAGCTAAAGGCGCGCTAATACAACAGATGGCATTTTGAGAAACAACATACAATTCAAAATACCTAACTTTGGGTAAGAAATTGTTATATCGAGAGAAGTGTTTATTTATGAAACGATCATTTCATCCTTAGCATCACATTTCCCCTTTTAATCCATTATTTTCGCCGCATGCTCACTCAGTTACTATAGAAACGACAACAAACACGTTTCTAAATACTTCCCTGCTACCGCCTTTTTGAGAATAAAATAAAACTCCCTTCAATTTTATTATTTGTATCATTCATGCAAACCAATGATGAACGAAACTTTGTACTTCGTCCGACACCAGAGCAAAAGTATGAATAAATTAATACATGTTTTTTCCCTCCCCCCAGTATAATTGAAATTATTTCAGATTCCGACCAAATGCAATACTCCCATTAGTAAAAGAAGTAGTGACAGAAAAATTGGCATCTCTCTCTTACAATATTGATGAGGCTGATGGAGTTGTCAAAGATGTTTCAAATGCGGTTAGGGGTCGACTTAAAGGCAAGAGTTTTAGATTTATTTATTGAATATTTAGGTTCCAATACTTTAGTAGAGACAATACTTACAAAAACATTTACTTGTTGATACTAGCCTTTTTTGTTCTTTGAACCTTTAAAAGTTGTTTGTTCGATTCACAACATTATTTTTGACAAGAATTTTTAATAACAATATATGAACTTAATTTAATGAATTAAAGTACCTACATCAATCACTAATTTATTATTCAACTTCAAATAACCTTTACAATAAGCAACAGCTACAATTTTCATAGGAGTCGATGCCAAACTACATCCTAAAATTTCAGTCTTCACTGGATCGTTTGAGCCAATTTACGGACACTCATTGTTCACATTTTTCTACATCCAAGTTAAGAGCTGAAGCTCAAAAAACCATAAAAATAATAAAACTTCAATTTTCCGCTTTTTACAGGGCTATATTTGCGAAAAATATATTTAAAAAATTAATAATAAACCTTCCAATGAATTTTTGAGATTTTTGAAATTTCTTTTGTCAATCATATGGGTTTGGGTGGGTTAGGAATTAGCTTGGAGCTTCACATCTCAATGTATACATAACAAACCGTCCAAATTAAAATTACAGGTCTTCAGTTTCCACGATACAAATATATTGTACAAGTTTACCTTGCTGAACAGTCTGGTCAGGGAATGACGTATGTTTTATGAACAACTATACTAAACAATACAAATACAATGTATTTAAGAACAGCAACACAATGTGTTTGGGATGAGGATTGCGATGGTTATGTGAACTACCGATACACAAATGTGCGTTAGTTTATATATGTATCATTCACAAATATATAGTACCTAATTTTAATTTTTACAGGGTTCACTCTGGTGTCAAGTTCTTGTGTATGCAGTTTTCTTTTATTGATGAATTCAAATGCATTTAAAATAAAAAATAATAAAAATAATTTCAAAACTGAAACCTCCTTTTGGTATCAATATTAATAATACAATTGATCCTTAACAAATACAACTGTCAGAAAAACATGAGCAAATGATTTTGGCAATTTCTAGGCAACATTTCTATCATATGGCAACAGAACATTTGTATTGAAATTTCAACAAATACAACTGACTAGTAAAAGAGATGAATTAAAAATACAGGAAAAACAGTACGTATTTAAGTATGTGTGTAATTTCCAGTATTATCGACCAATTAACATTTTTAAAATGCAATAGAATGAAAAATTAAATGCGATTGTACACACCAGTTTCAATATCTTTCTGCATTTTTTCATCAAGTTCTAAATACTTTTTATCACCAGCAGACCAGTAGAAAATTCGATCTCCTTTGCATTTTTGCAAATCAAACCCTTCTTTTTGTAAATCTGTTTTCTTCAATTTGAAGGTTCCTAAAAGATGACATTTTATTAGAAAAAAACTAGAAAGTAAGACATTATGCTCACCAGTTCTATCAACTTCTTTACAAAGACGAATAAATACAGGAACAGCATATGATGCAAGGTTCTCAGTCAAACGTTTAGTAATTTCAGACAAGAATTTTTCAACATTGCAACTATCACGAAGCACAACACCAGCCATACCAGCACGTCCTTCCATTTTTCCAATTTCAACTCCATAAACAGTCGCATCCTCAACATCCATCACAGGTTGCAAAATTCCCTCGACCTCTGTTGTTGATACATTTTCTCCCTTCCAGCGGAAAGTATCACCTCTTCTATCCTTAAAATACAAATAGCCAAGTTCATCCCAGTACAAAACATCTCCACTTGCAAAACACTGAAAACTGTTTTCATTTTTTAAATCAAAAGTATATATAAATTGTACCTCATCTCCTTGCTTGAACACATTTGTATAAATTTTCTTTTTTGTGTCACCCGAGTTCACATAACCTTCGAATTTAAGCAACGCGTCCTTCTTCTTGATAACGCCAACCATTTCACCAAGTTCTCCCGGTCTACATGGCACACAAAGCCCTTGCTTATCTCTAACAAGTTCACCGGATTCTTCATCAACTTTGATCAATCTAACTGGATAAAGTGCCCCAATGTGTGGATAGATTGGCATGAATCCGCAAGCACCAACTTTGTTATCAAGGTTCACTGAAATCATTTTTTCAATTTTAATTTTTGTGTTAAGTTTCTTTTAAAGTACCAATATTAGAGTTTCCTTCAGTTGAGCCATAAAGTTCTCCAATTTTCGGAATATTGAAGCGAGAAACAAAATCTGGCCAAATTTCACCGCGCAAACCGTTTCCCCACATCATTCGAATCTTATGTTGTTTCTCTTCTGGTGCTGGTTTTTGTGCAAGAAGATATCTGAACAGAATAATTTAAAAAAATTCAAATAAACTTTAGAAAACCTGCAAATTTCTCCAATGTATTGACTGATTGTGCAATTGTACTTGACACATTCTCTCCAGAAGTTCGTCGCAGAGAACTTTTTGCGAATCACAGCTGTTGTTCCACAAGAAATCAGCGAACCAATTCCCATTATACCCGCGGCAGAATGATACATTGGCATGGTGATGTATACAACATCGTCTCCGGTTATGCCGAACGCTTTTGCTGATCCCATAGAAATCCAGTAATATCTGAAATGTTTGATAACTGCTGGTTTTGGATTTCCAGTTGTTCCAGATGTGTAAATGTAGCAGAGAACGCCTGAAAAATCAGCTATTACTCTATGCTCTCTTATTGATTGTGGTACTTTGAAAATTCACATCTTTGCAAATTGGTTCACTATCCGAAACACCGTTAAGGTCTTTGTTAATTGATCTCAATCCTTCAATTGTTTCATCACTAGCCAATTCAACTTTCAGGTCGTTTGTAATCAATCCTTTCGCAACAGCAGCTTTATAAGCTGTAGAAATAAAATATCATTTTAAAAATTAAGAAAATTCCTTACTAGGCCACAATGTTGGTGTGGTGATAACTGACTTGCAATTTGAAACATTTATAGAATGCGCTAATGGCTCCAGTTTAAGGTTTGAATTAATAAATGCCGAAATAACACCGATTTTTGAAAGTCCTAACCAAATAGCAAAAAAGTCAATTGAGTTTTCCATATACAGCGCAACGACATCACCAACTTGATAACCTTCTGACTGAAAAAAGTTCAAGTCTAAAAAAGCGTTCTAAAAAAACCAACCTGATAAAGATTGGCATATTGGTTCATTCTTTTGTTCAATTCCCGATAAGTAATCTCTCTCCCTGTTTCTATTTCGATACATGCCAGCTTGTTCGGATGTTTTTGTACCTAAAAATGCCAGTATTATATTCATCTCATCGGACAATGAAAGTGTTCGATAACGTAGAAACGAATGCGTTTTTACTGTGCCAATAGGCATGTTCATAAAAACGTGTGTGAGGTGGAAAACAAACCTGTTCTAGGAAAATTTCATGGATTGGTTTATCGGCTGCCAATCTCTTCTTGATCTCTTTCTTCACTTTAACAAGGAGGCACAACCCACTAAAAAAATGTTTTATCACGATATAATTAGGAATTAGAGAAAGTAAGTTTTTAAAAAAACTTACGCAAAATCTCGTGATATGGTTTGCATCGCCCTTTTCGCAAAATCTGTTCTAAGGAGACGGAACACAACGTATCCAATAAAAATAAACTTCCATAATGTACTGTTCGTTTTATATAGGATGGCAGCATATATTGCAAAACTGAAAAGGGCAGCCTTTGGTGTTTCTGGCATTTCCCTGAAAAGTAATAACCTTTTTGTTCGTCATTGAAATAGTGATTGATAAGAAATGTTAACATACAATAAGTACAGAAATTAGAAATTGGCAAAATGGTTAAAGAAATGTACTAGAATTCTATTTAAACTTTGATTTAACTTGTTAATTAATGATAAATAAGAAATATGGTATTGTTCAAAAACTGGCTGGATATCGATAAACTGGAATGAACAAAGTTCATCAAAAATTATCATACACTACGAAAAATTGACCAATGGGTCAAGTATTGATAAACGAGAATGAAAAATCAAAATAACTTTTAAGCGGTATATCAGAGAAACTGGAGAAATAAACCTAGAACATGATCATAATAAATATGACATAATTATGCTGGGAAAACATCAACTTTTCGAAAGAAGGTAACCACACTCAAAAAAAGACAATGACAGGTGTGACCATAATTGAAAGAGAAATGAATTTACAATTAATTACTGCCCCCTCCTCTTCATAGAAAATGAAGCTTTCTTGAAATAAAAAACAGAGAATCATTCTAATGAAAATCATGGCAAAAAATCGGAAACTTTTTGCCTCCGCAATCAGTCTCCTCTATCCGCCACCGCACTTCTGGCCGATGTCAAAAAGCTTGTTGAACGTGTGTTGCCCTATGTACATTGTTGTAGATGATGCGTGTAGTATTGCGCGAGAGCGAGGATCGACCAAGGTGCTGCTATTGCGGCAACGGTACAACCGGTTTCTGGTTCAAGAAATTGAAATCTATCATGATGTTTCAAATATATTTATATATATATGTAACCCTTTAAATATAGTTTTTCTTTGAATATTTCGAAAAATTGAAAAAAATGAATCATGATGACACCTTTGAGTAACTATTAGTAGTAATTATCAAATTTAACATTTTTTAGGAAGCCTTACATTTCCGACAAAGGTTTGTAAAATAAATTTATTTTTGAAAATATTCTTATTATCATTGAAATAATAAAAAAAAGTCTACAAAGAAAGGTATCACAAAATCTGCATTTACAAAGAAGAGTCAAGATGTCAAATGAATGGTTTTCTTATCAAAATAACAAAAATGCCCCTATACAAATAAATTGATATCGAATATACTATCGGCTCATAAAGTACTGTTTATGTTAATAGACTACACAACCTGATAACGATATTTTCAAAAGGGAAAATAGAACAATGTACACTTGATTGACAAGCAAAAATTATTATGATGGATAGATAGGAGAAAAGGTGAACGTTACAAGAGTGGGGGGGGGGACAAAAACGGTTATTGAAATAATGCCAAAAATCATACAGAGCTGTACGGGAAGTGCGTAAGTGAATAAACAGTGTATGAGCGCTTGCGCAAAAAAGAGGAACACTGGTAATAGAAAATGTGCGGAAAGAGACGAGTTAGTGATTGTGAGAGAGAGAGAGAGGGGGATGGTTTTTTTTGGAATATTGGAGTCGTGTAACAGTAATGTACATATTGTACAAATCGAAACTAAAATTAAGTTAAATACATTTGAAAAAAATCCATGTGTTCATGGAAGTTATTGTTATCCATACATTCTTATGGATTATTTCAAAAACACAAAAATGATCAGATTGTAGATACATATATACACCACAATTATCAGATTGTAGTGCTAGTCGGAAAATTCATTTTTCACAACGGTTCCATTTTTTATTCGAAATTTTTTTCGCAATAAACTTTAAAAAAAACAAATGCAAAACTGCGAAAATTAGTTAAATAGACTATCTGAGTTTGAAGAAGCTATTGGTTTGATAATTCACGACAGAAAGGTAAAAACATACAAAATGAAAATTTATATTAAACAAAATCAATGCACCAACAAAACCGGAGGCTATAAATTCAAAGCATGAAAAAAGGAAACAGCTACAATGCCCTTGGAAGCTGCTCATATTTTAGTGTTTACTTTTTGCTTTTATTCTTGAATTTATTATAGTTATATAAAGTGTTTTTGGTTTTTCTACAGCCAAATACCTAAAGCCAATTTAGCCTATCTTTATCATTAATCATTTAACTCTATTCTTTGCTCAAAATACTAGCTGTCTAAATTCTTAATAAATTCAAAACTTCAATCAAATATGCAATTCAATTGCTCGTTTCACCTCCTCGCTTCCATTTATGAATTGATTCATCGTCTCTTGACAGAAAAATCACACTTATTATAAAATTGAAAAGCATCGCGCTAATATTTGTTCATGTCTTTTCAGAACTACACGCAAAGTTGTAGCCTACTTTACTGAACAAGAAATACTCACTCTATTGAGATAACAAGTATTCGGGAGGAAAAAAAAAGAGTTAATTTAGATATGAAAAATGGAAACTAGAAAGTTTCATGTTTCCGGTATTAACAATTGGAACAACATTGTACATTCGCATAACAAAAATACCGACAGCAATTGAAATTGTTTTGAAAGGATGCATTGACTCGAAACGCCTGAAAGTGATCGCGATTGAGGTTGATCATAGTGAAAAGAAACACTAAATTTGCATTTGATAGTAGGACACACAAAATCTTGTTAAATAGTCACATTTTATTTGTTCAAACAAATTCCCCTTTTAAAATGAATGAAAGTACGATAAGGTGTTTTGATGAATTACGATTTTTCCAGATAAATTATTTTTGAAATTGATTTTGCGAAACTGGCGAAACTTTACGGCACTTTAAAAGAAACAACTTTTTAAAAAACGTTAGCTCGCACAAACGAACATATTACTTACATTTTTGTTAAATTGATCATTAATAAAATTCTTCAGAAAATGTATTTTTAGATTGAATTTTATTGTTTCTTTTAAAAAAATGTAATATGGAAACTTGTTTTGTCAATAAAAAGACAATATGTTATTTGATAAACAATATTTTTCAATTACAATAAATTGTTGTGTTTCAAATGTAGGCTGATTTCTCCGGGCTCTTTGATTCATTAAACGGTAAGTTGTTTCAGACTGAAGAATTTTGATGATTTTGTTTTTGTGCATTTTTCGTTGGACCATTTTTGATAGATGCACAATGGTTTTCAATTTAAGAATGATTTTGGAGAGTGTTAACAAGGCAGAAGTTGGATGTTTTTTAATTGATGGTTTTGTTAGATTCCCATGCTTGCTACCATATCGGTCACTTCTTCCTTTATGTTCAAAGTATGTTGGATTTATAAACAAATTGAACACTATATATTTGCAATTATCTTTTTTTTAAATTATCTTATCCCGAAATATTTTTTTATTATCTCATTCATTCGTTTCTTATACTTTATAATTCATCGCAAACAAATTTCAGGAAAATTTCAAGCATAACTGCTATTTTGGAAAGAGGAAGAAAAATTTCAATATTTTTCTTCATCTCAAAAAAACGTATCCCTCATAATTGGTAGTACTTTTGAATAAAGCGGTCAATTCATCATTCGCCTTATTTGAATATTAACCAACTTCACGTTGCCTATGTCTATAAAATGTGATGTTTCAAATAAATAAAGCAATGATTAATAACTACCAAAAACTTATGACGAGACTAAACCTTCATCTTTAACGCGATTAAACTAAACTCACCAGACGACCAAAAGTTACCCATCTTATGATTTCATTTTCTACTTAAAAGTTTCAAAGTCAGTTAAGTTGTTTTGAAGTTGAGAAAAAGTCGTCCGAAAATTTAACAGATTAGACTCAAATAAGTCATACATAATTGCCTGCGAATCACATAACGAACTATTTAAATGACCTTTCTCCGCTTTGTCTAAAAAACTACTCCATCATTTTCATGGTTTCTGAGACAACTGCTCGTCGTTAAGTTTATGCTCCATTCAAATTGTCTGAGTAATAGTAGAAACTTCTTGGTGGTTCGGGTTTCAAATAGCAAAAAAAATGGGCATGTGATTGAAGGCATCTGACAAAAATTAAATTTCGGCTGCTGCTCTCAAGAGATTCATTTGATCATAAATCACAACTTTGATGATTTTGCGGAGTTAATGTTATTACTCGCACGTGGCAATATTCAGATAAAGTGCTCTGGCCTTCTCAAAAACAAATACTGCTCCATAATAAAAGTACGTTTGACTTATTATCACGAAAAGTGTATCAATAAGAAATGCATGATTTTGCAATTGTTTTTGTTCCTGTTCCGTTTGGAGAAAAACAAATTATTTCAGAATTCACACGTTTATAATATTTTACTTGTCTTGATAAAGAATTTTTTTAATTTGTTCTCATGAATCTGTTGTCAATTGTTCAAAATAAAACTTATTTTTTGAAGATTCATTTTCGATTTGGTCAACGGTTTGTTTTCTTTTATGCCAATATAGAAATAACACTATACTTCTGTTTTGCCTTAATTCTTCATAGGGTTGTTTTTCTAATGAATCCAAGTTGTAATTGGTACAACAATTATGAATCTACTATGCAAATTCGAAATTCAGAACGCTGATAGATTTAGAAAAATATTTGTTTTTATTTTATTTTGATATTGAGTCTCTTGATATTTAACGCTTGCTCTACATACAAAATCACCTGTCATACGTTTCATGTCCAGTAAAATTTATTGAAAAACGAAATAAGGCTCTAAAGATGCATTCAATTTATCATTCCTCTTTCAAATTTTCTTCCTTATAAGGAACTAGATGGTTATTTCTATGAACATATAAATATACGATTAATAAAATGAATAAATAAATCGAAAGTCGGCATTCATCTAAAACCAGCTTTAAATATTAAAAAAAATCATGTTTCCAAATTTCTTTGTCTTCAAAAATAAATCATTTCAACTGCTTTCAAACAAAAAAAAATAAAATGACATTCCCCTTTAAGATCATTTTCATCCCAATAATGAACTATACCAATGACATTTTGCCCTTTTGTCGAAAACAACTCGTTTTTCTGCGTTTTTCACATTTTCCAAATAATTGATTCTTAGCTAACTAGTTTCTTTTTCTAAGAAACGTGGGTTGTTTTAATTTCGGAATGAGCCGAAGATCATCAAACACATTTGGGTCTTTCAATTGTTGGAATGAGGTTTTTCGATCTCTAAAATGAGTTAAAACTCTTTCATTAATAGTTGAGAAACTTTGTTTTATTTTTTCTGATGGCGGGATTGGATGCGATCTTTTAAGTTTAAAATCGACGACTTAACAAACGTAACTATAAGATTAGCGGCCATAGGTCATAGGAATAAAACAAGCTCTCCGTTTAAAATATTTTATAAATATCGTTTTCAAAGTATTTATAATATAATGCTTATTTCCCGTTGAAAACATCATAATAGAATAAACACAAATTTCAACTAACAACGGATATTTCAACACAATTTCATAAGAAACAACATCAAACGTTTGTTCTAATCTTTGCTCACAACTCGATCAAATGTGGTTTTTTGTCGAGTTCTGGCACAAACTCCGAAACACTGGTCAAATGAGGACCCATGGGATTTCTGAATTGAAAATGTTGAATAATGACAAGACAAAAGGAAAAGACCATTTATGACGTTGTCCATCGAAGTCACGTGGCAGTTGTTTAACAATATTTCCTGCACTCTTTTATTTTTGACGAACAACTAAAAGTATTTGTTGTGATTCTGAGAGTCCCTCGAGTTTTTGAGTTGCATGTTTGTATTTCATATACATATGGAGATTTAATAAAACCCACGTTGAAAATATTTATTTATATATTGAAAAAAGCACGAAGAAGGGATGTTATTGTCATTATAGACGTTATTATTCATACCGCTTTTTATTGTTTTCAAATTATTTTCTAAATTACATAATACTGAACAACGAATCAATCACTTTGAATCGTTTTCACGGTATCACAAAGATTGATTCCATTTTGAATAATATTTACGTGGGCGTTATTTTCAATCGAGATGACGTCACAGTACCTATTTAAGATGATTGGTATAAAATTTATGTTAAAAAAATAATGATTCACATTTTAGAACAAACGTTTTTTACTGTCAGTTAACTTTGAGTTCGTGTGTCTTTCTGTGGGTAGACAGACCGATCATGTTAAAACCATTTTATTCGATTTGGTTGTAGTTATTCAGATCCGATTTCCTAACTATTTTGTGACTAGTATTCTTATTAAATGGGACTAGAAATACCTACATTCAACAAAAGCTTAAATATTGCTTCACTTCTCATTGGTTTAGATCAACGATCTTAGATCAAAGAATACACCAATTTGTTCTTTTCCTTCATTTTGCAATAAAAACATCATTCAAATTCGAAATTAACAAATCCATTTCAGCTTTCATGACTAATTTATATTCCTTAGAGACGAGAATGAAATAAGACGAAACAATACCTTTTCCGAATTGCTTTTTAGTTTGTTTTTTTTCTGTAGAAAATTATTGTTTTTGTTTTGAGTCCCTCTTCATAAAAAATGAAATGGCTTTGGAAAAAACCCGGGAATCACTTAAAAATAAGTTAGTTTGCTTAAAATTTCGTCTGGTTTAACAAACAATGTATTCAATTGTTTAGCTACAAAAATAAAAGCTTTGAATATTAGTTGGATCAGTTCCCGCAATTATTGGAATTGTTGTCTTGCCTGAGGTTACCAAATTCCTTATTTGAGGATGAAGTCATTATAAAAAACAAATTAATTCAAATATTACATTATACTAGAAGAAAACACTACGCATTTTAGTGAAATTGATTTAATTTTAAAGCCAAGTCATTCGGATTTTCAAAAGTGCTCACCCCATTTTGTAATTTGTTGTTGTAATCCTTCGGAGTATTTTGAAAACACCAGGATTTATGGAAATAAATCTCATGGTGCCATAAAAAGGTGTCCAACGAAACTTTTGAACAGTTCAAGTTAAAGTGTTTAATGGCTGAACATTTAGTTTAGTATTCTTCCCCTCGCTTTAAAAAATGAAAAACTATATTGAAACTTCACATGGAATACTAATTTTCTATTTTGTTCCAGGAATAAAGCGAGTGAAACATGTGAAAGCATTTTATATATCAATCCATGATTAGGCTCAAATTAAAATGTCAACGGACTCATAAATTTATTTAGGTATTTCTTTTGAATACAAAATATATTATACTCTATTATACCTAGAACTTGTAGATACGTTTCAATTAGAAAAATAAATAAATTGGATAAAATAGTTTATTGTTCTTAAACCTTGTTAGCTCAGTTGATCATTGAAACCAATTTTTTTTCTTTTTGCCTGTTTAAAGGTGATAAATATTTCAACCTTTATTTCGAGCAGATGCATTTTCCATGAACCTATCTAAATGGAAATTTCACTCATTACGCAGTTGCCTAAGTTTAGAAACTCTATCTAAATTCAAATTACTGCGCAGTCACTCTACGTCAACATCTCTCAATTTTTTCCGAACGTTCTGAAATCCAAACACGTTACTAATTCTACAGTATACCGCCTAATTGTTGTTCGCCTCTTCAGTCATATGATCACGTTTTGCATTTTTAATTGAGAAATTGAGCAAGATTACGCTTTTGAGTCATTTCCATTCTTGTAGTGGGTGGGGGGATAGATAAATGGGCGTGGTTACGGAAGGCGCATGAGGGAGAATTGTGTTGGAAGCTTGCTCCTTTTCTCAAATTGACTATAAAATAGATCATTATATTGGACATTTAACGTCTGGTTTGTCATGATAGACACCATACTTATTCATATCTTTTATTGTTCTAATACAGACATTTGCTATTCTCCATCATTTTGTTCTATTTTTGTTCGAAGAGTTTTTGTTATCCAGATATTTTTTTCATATTCATTGTTCTATACCCTAAATGAATCCCTCAATCATGGATTTTAAAAGATCCCTTGTTCCTATGATACATCAATAAACCTATAAAGACGGAAGTTAGATGTACTTTACTCACTGGCACTTTTATACAACTTCGCGTTTTTCATTCTCTCAATGTAGATTCTAATACTTCCCTCACCCTTTTTCAATTAAAATGTTAGTCAGAAGGGTCAAAAGAAACTACATTTCTGCGAATAGTAGATTTTTAATATTTTTCACACCATCTATCGTGTCTTTTAATGGATGACTGTTTCACTCTCATATTCTTATTTATCTTGTTTTTTCCTTTCATAGTTTCGTTGATTAATAGGCTCCCTTTTTCAGTCGTCGTGCTTCCGGGTAACAAATGCTGCACAACGCTGTAAGTTTAAGTGCAATAAAAAGTCACTCATATAATCTCATCATTTTCCAGGTTCTTCTAGTCGCGCTCTTCACCGTAGTCTCAGCGGGTACGTCAGACTTGTCGTCACAGTCAAAATTGTTTTATGGAACAATATTGAACACGATAAACAATTCCTAAGAAAAACGAATTCCCAAAGGGATCATTGCGTTAGTTCTCTTCCGTGTGGTCATCATACAAAGTGCATTTTCTAAATGACCAACCAACTAAACAGAGAAAAAGCAAAATAACGTTTGTTTTCTATAAATTGAATTACAGGCCGCTATCGACGCGCGCTCGATGGACTAGATGGCTCGGGATTTGGTTTTGATAAGAGGTTTGTATGAAATTGAAAAACAAATTATTTGTTTGTGTCATTTAGGGCGTTAAATTCACTGGATGGAAATGGATTTGGGTTTGAAAAAAGGTTTGACATAACATTGGTATATTTCAGTTAATTGGTTTATTATAGAGCTCTGAACTCTTTGGACGGAAATGGATTTGGATTCGAGAAACGAGCTCTCGACGGTCTTGATGGAACCGGTTTCGGTTTCGATAAAAGGTATTATTTCCTATGTTATTATTCCATCAACACGTGATAATTTTATAATATTTTGAAAAAAAACAATTAACATTTATTACTACAGTAACCAATTCAACGTCCTCTTTTAATTAACATTAACTATTTCAGAGCCCTCAACTCATTAGATGGAAGTGGATTTGGCTTCGAAAAAAGAGCTCTTGACGGACTTGATGGATCTGGATTTGGTTTTGACAAACGGTCCGTAGCTTTTATTTCAAAAAAATAATGCCGACAATAGGTCTTGCAAAAATATAAATCAAAAAATATTGCATCCACATTCATCTTTCGTCTAAAAACGATTTATCTGGAGGTTGAAATATTCTTTTTTTAGAGCTCTCAATTCTTTGGATGGAAGTGGCTTTGGCTTTGAGAAAAGGGCTCTGGATGGCCTCGACGGAACTGGATTTGGATTTGAAAAGCGTGCATTGGATAGACTTGATGGCAGTGGATTTGGATTCGAAAAAAGGTTATTTTTGCAGATTCGACGGGATTGAATAAATCTTGAATTCAGAGCTTTAAACTCTTTGGACGGAAATGGCTTTGGATTTGAAAAGCGAGCATTGGACGGTCTTGATGGCACCGGATTCGGATTTGAGAAACGTGCACTCAATTCATTGGATGGAAATGGTTTTGGGTTCGAAAAACGATTGTTCAAAAATAGTTCGTAGTTTTGGCTGAAAGAGGAATAAACTATGAAAATTTTACAGCAGCGACAAAACAATTGAAATCAGCTCTTCGTCACGCCAAAAACCTTAAACAACATTAAACATTTAATTAGTTTTCTTAATAAGTCTCTAAACATTGACAATTAATTAATTGGTCTCGAGCCCCTCACTTCTCGTTAAATAAAAAAAAATCACCACCTGTGTTCTCATATTTTTGTTGTTACTAATTACTTATCCATCTTTTTCTGCGGACAAAAAAAATCCTTTACAGCTTGAGCGTCAGAATAAATTTTATTTATTTGTGATAAAGTGTACTTGGTTGGAAACATTTCAAAAACAGATACAACTTCCAAGCAAGTTAATTGAAAAAGAAACGTTTCAAATAAACACCCTCACACAGCGGAAAAATAGTCGTTAGCTTACTTTGTCTCGTTTAAAACGGAAATTGAAAAAAAACGCGTGGGAGTGCAATGTTTATTCATGCACGTAAATTTTTTAAATGAGATGAAATTATGAAGCTAAGAGGCTATTGAGTATCATTGTTCAGTAAGAACAAGTTTTAACTTTTCTGTTTAAATTTTCAGGAGTCAGAAAAACGAAATGGAATTTTCGAACGATCGATGTTCCAAAAAAAACTAAAATTGAACAAAAATAACAGTTTGCAATATTATTTATAAAATGTAATAAGAAGATCATTTCTTCTCACAACAGACAAACAAACATAAAACTGCAAATTTACTTGATTAATAAATTAATTAAAATTAACAAAAAAAATAACCGCATTAAAAAATAACGAGGAAAAAGAAGATCATTCACAACAATTCATAAATTAATTTCCAAATTACTTGTACAATCAAGAGTTTTTAATTAATCAGAATCCTCAGAACTTGCCGAACTTTCCGAACGACGATCTCTACTCCCCCTATCTTGCCGCTCGGCTTCTTTTTCCAATTCTTCACGAAGTTTCAATTCTTCTTCCTTTTGTCTTTCTTCCTCTTCCTTCTTCTCGCGGAAAGCTCGAACACGTTCTTCTTCATCCTTTCTCTCTTTTATTACGGAATATTCCGATAGTGTAATTTTCTTTCTCTGAAAATAATGTAAATTCGAATTTTTAAAACATTTCAATCGATTACCTCTTCACGTTTCCAATGCGGAGGGGTTGTTTCTCTTTGGTCACGATTGAAACGAAGTGCTCCACGACCTTTAACCTTGATGCCGCTCCGTCTCTCCAAGCGATTCTGATAAAAATTTGATTGAATAGTTGAAATAGACTGATTACAAAGACTGTTTGAAGTTAAATAGCACAAAAATGTTAACATTTTTGTACATATATCCGCTGTCTCACTCAGATTCATTTTTGAAAAAATATCCGCTATCAATTCTGAACTGTTCATATGACTCTAAAACGGAATCTTTCGCGTACAATTAAAGCATCAAACTTCTTTCTTTCTTTTTTTGATTACTGCTATTGCGGGACTTTGTTTTTTAATTTATTATTACAGGGTGTTTACAAGTAAAAACAATATACACTTCGAAAAAATATGAAAAGCCTATCGAAAAAGTTTTTAGTGCCCTTTGACGTTGCGTGTTATTGATGCACAAGGACTTTTGCGACAATCTGTATTCACTATTTCATTCCTATTAGTATAAATTAATTAATTACAATGCCTTTGTCACGCTTAAATTTTTCACGGATCACGGATTTCACGGATTTCCATTTATAAAAAGCTTTGTCTCATGTTTTCCGAAGTTTAAGAACACCTACCTCAATATCATTTCTAGATCTTCTTGACGAATCAGAATTTCTGACTGGTGACGGTGACGGTGATTGACTTCTTCTGTTACGACTTTTATTTCTCCTGTCTCGGTTTCTGTCCTTCGTGTCATAACTTCTATCACTTCTATCTCTGTGGTGACCTGAGCTCCTATGTCTGGGAGATCTGGATCTAGAGCGACGCCTATCCCGGTCATGACTTCTATCCCGTCGATCACTCTTTCTTCTGTCACTGCTCAAACTTTTATCCTTTTGTTTATTTTTATTCTCCTGAAAAAAAACGTTGTTTTTTTGGCTTTTTTTCAAACGCATTACAAAATATCAACATTAAACTCACTCTTTCTGGAGATTTTGATGCCCTCAACAACCAATTGCGAGTTTTTGGCTCAGGTGGCAAATCTTCAGCTTGAACTGTCGATATCTTTTCCTCTTCCTCTGTCTCCGGACTTTCTCTTATTTCATCAACTGGTGAGTCCTCCCTGTAACCAAAAAATTGAAAAAATTAAACGATATTTGCAGTTTTTACCGCTGCTCTTGCTCTTTTTTCGATTTTTTGAACAGTTCTCCACAAGTAATAATCATGACATCTTGATCTGGTTTTGACTGATCGTTAACACGTAGTTTTTCGATTCTGTCCACGATCTCTTTGCCTTTGACAACCTTAAATTATTTTGTTTACTGTTTCGTTGAATCTGCTTCAGAAAACATTGTATTTAGTTGAGAAAGAAATCGTTTTTAACCGGTAAACGGCGCCTAAATGGTGTCTATTAACCTATATCTCGCTCTGATTGGGGTCAAAGATCAATAAATTGATCCACATTTAAACTCTGAATTTACTTTAGTGAATGAAATGTGTAACATACTCTTCCAAACACAACGTGTTTCGCATCGCAATGTCTAGCTATTGCAGTAGTGATAAAAAATTGAGAACTATTCGTATTTGGGCCCTTATTCGCCATTGACACAAGATACGGCTCGCTATGATTCTCCATGAACTCCTCATCATCAAAAGTTCTACCATATATTGACATGCCACCAGTTCCATTTCCAGACGTGATATCACCTCCCTGAAAAACAATTATCAAATTATTTGTTACTCGCTTGAAATGAATATCTATACCTGAATCATGAATCCTTTAATGACTCGGTGGAAAATTGATCCTTTGTAACTCATTTTGATATCTCCAACTTTTCCCAATTCACCTGTACATAGAGCTCTAAAGTTCTCACAAGTCCGCGGCGCTGAAAATGTTTACGTTTTTGGTGAATTTCCAATAACAAATGAAGGAACGTACCTATATTGTTGAATAATTCTATCACTATTCTTCCCTGACTTGTTCCGTCGACAGCAATTTCGAGAAAAACACGTTTCGTGCTCCGTTCCGTCATTTAAAATCTGAAAAAATAAAATATTCATGAAAAATCTCAATAATCATAGACAGAAAGATAATAAGGTATTTAATATAATATCGTTTTTTGACAAGAAACTATAAATGATTTTATAAGAACTAATGACAAAAAATATTGGCAGACACTCCCATAGGCAAACTGAGCATTTTGAGCAAGCGTTATACCGCCATAAAAATAAAATGATTTCTGATGTGTTTAAATCTCCCTTTCTTATTAAAGACTGTTTTTTCAAAGATATAGCAAGCAATTCGTAAGGGTTTAAAAATTCAGAATGCATATAAATTGTTTATACATAATCTTGTTACAATTATATAAAGGCGCATAAATAACCTTTTTTAAAAATTTAATATCAAAAACAATATTCGAAAATAGACAGAGTCGGTTCTCAAACTACCAGCAGGGTAGAGTGCAATAGAGCGCAAATGTTGGAGAACTCTTCCAAGTTGGTTTTCTAGACCACTCGACTTATACACTATAGCTTGTTTTATTTTCAAACATTACATTTATTCAAAAAACTTCAAAAAAGAAAGATTTTCAAAATGACAGAAAAAGAAAGCTATGTACCAACATTTAAAAAAGAATACAGATGAATCGGGATTTGACAATTCAAAAACGAAACGTATAGGAAAAAAGGAAAAGTATCCCGCAAAAAACTGCATATACAAAAAATTCAATGGGAGAAAACATGTATATTGTATTCAGAAGAATTAAACCTGAGTGAGTGAAAAATTTAAAAACCTCCAATCTCAAGCAAAAAAACAAACATAGTGGGTTAATTAAAAGAATATTATTTAAAAACGGAAAAAGTAGGAAAAAAATGAACTATTAATTCAGAAGAATGGACGGATCATCATGGTTGTCATTTTTGGATGAATTGATTTTATATGGCCCAAACGTCCAACGACCTTTGGTTCGTCAATTGACCAAACCAAATATCTTGGAAGGTTTTTGGTGTCGTCGACGTTCAAACCATTGAGAGCAACGTTAGTGCAGTCGGAATGCCACCATGGTCTGTAACGACATAATTTAGTTGTTGCTTTTACGTTCGCTAATCGATAATGTTTTATTTTAATGGTTAATAAATACTGCAACTGACCCATAATTGCGGAATTGAGCACAGTTAGCAGATATCATTCTATCCAAATCACGATCAAGTGTGGTGAACATCTGTCCGTTATTCTTTGCATAAAACGGATCTTCTTTGTTTCCAGGGCTAGTGAGATTTCCTTTCAAAGCGGTGCTAATATCAAGTCTATATCCATCAGACTCATTTGAGATCTGGAACACATTTAAATTCAATTTTATAAACAATTGTTTCTTCTTACTCTAAACTGCCATTCACCGAACCAAAAACCGTCAGGTTGCTGGAAACAGCCACGATCGGAACATGTATCCCCTCTTAATTCGATTCTTAAAGTGACATATGGTTCAGTGTCAGGAGCTAAGGCATATATATTTTTAAGGCCAAGCCAAAAGTTTTCTGGAATACAAATTTTTTTAAATTTAAAACATTATACTGATAACCTTCAAGATTTCCAAAGCCATTTTTGTATTGTTCCCATCCGAGCTTGTGAAACTTAATATTTTGATTAATGCGTCTAAATCAAAATATTTCAATTAGAATTTTTCCAAAAACTACCTTTGAATTATTGTCCATCCACCGTTAGCAGTTTCCATATCACACGGGGCCTTGAATTTTGCATCTCCCTTGACGATGTCATATATTCCGCTACTGGCACCTCTGGCATAATTTGACATGCAACTCTTAAAAACGAATATTATTTTTTTAAGGTGCAAGTTTGTAACGGCTTTTACCTCAGTTTCGGTATTTTCCTTGTTTTCATGGAATTCGAAAGGATGGGTGACTTCTTCAGCATCTGTCTCGATGATTTCTGTAGTAGACTCTTCGGTAGGATCTTCGGTAAGGTCGGTTGTGATTGTGGTTGGTTCGGTAGTATCAGTGTTGGCCTCGGTAATCAAAGAGGTCGGCTCATCAGTTCGGTGACCACGAGTAAGAGACGATTTACTGAAAACATAATATTTTTCTCTAATCCATATCTTAATCAAACTACAATAAAAGAGGTGTGACACTTGTTGTTGTGAACATTTCAGAGCTGTTTGCAGTTTGACCTTCAGGTTCAGAGTTCGTTTCCGAGCTTGCGCTGCTAAAGAATAAGAGGATCGCCAAAACCACAGCCAATAAAATAGCAACAAAAATGAAGATAATCACACGACTGAAAAAAGCTGTTTCTTTTTTTTCCTGATTTCTGTAGCTTACTCAGAGTTTCTGTATCCATCTTCTTTTGTATTGAATGTAACTTTTGGCTTCCATTTTTTCTCACTAATCTTGCATTTTTCAACAGCTTCCGGTTTTGTATAATTTTCAATGAAAGGTTTTGAATCGCTTCCAGGACCGTCAAATACCTATACATCATTGATTTATTTTCATTTCTTAAAATTTAAATATAGCCTACCTCACTTTGCGAGGAATTCTTGGAAGTCATCATTCGCTTCCCAACGCTTATTGTTTATCTATCTGTCATAAGAAATAAAAGTAATTTGCGATTCAATTTCTAGAGAATCGAATCATCAATCACTGTCGGTCATAAAGCGTAACAACCATTCTTAGTATCCCGAACGGGGGCGTTAAAAGTACAAGTTAATCGCTTTAAATGACAATAGAAATGAACTAGTTGTGAATGAAAGAATGAACAATTTCCTTTTCGGGAGTAGGACCATAATTATCCTTAAATGGACGGTGCGTACAGTAGAACATGTTTCAAGGTAAAGTATTTGCGGATGCCCAGTATGAAGAAATAAATAAGAGACGTTTGCGAGAAAAAAAACTGCTGAAAGGTGTTTTAATTGAGATTGAATGATCCTGAACATAACTATCGACTTTTTTTTATTACAAGAGGTTGTTCGTTGTTTGACAAGTTTATGGAGAAAAATAAAATAGTTAACTAAAACAACTGGGAAAAAATGTGTAAAAATCATTTTATTGTTGTAATTTGAAGGGAAAAGATCATCAATACATTGTCAAGTCCATTTCCGAAAACAGAAACACAAAATTTTACTTAAGTTTAACGCTTATGTTGGTGTTGGTATTCTACTGTAACGCCAAAGAAAAGTTACGAAACTATTTCGAGAACAGTTTTCGAATGTTCTGTTCACTTTTACGATGTGTGTCATTAAAACAACCAAAAAATAAAACATACTGAAAGGAATGCGGTGAGAAATCTAAATTTTACTGGCGCCCAAGAGAGTTAGATTGAATTATGAAGTTCATAATTAAACATTTACAGCTGTAGCATTTATTGATGCACAAATAAAAAACAGCTACCTTGCACAAGTCTTGTAAAGAGACACTCAAATTTCTCCCGTGTCAGATTTTTTGAGGAGATTTTTTGAGGCCTATCAAAAATCATATTGAATTCAATGATTCCCTTTCAATTAGAATGTTTACTTGAACGTGATGGAAAAATATATACAAATGATACTTTTAATATCTAATTCAGGAATTTTATGTGCGCTACCTAGAGTTCGAATTATATACATAGATTCATAAATATCACAAAAATGTTATTAACTTTATCTTTTTAGTTTAATGAAACATCTTGACTGTTTATAGTTTGGATCCTTCCAAGGACGGATTAAATTTGGATTGCCATGAAGAGTGTTGCAACGAAAAAATGTTAAAACTTATTAAAAATGACAAAAACGTTCTTACAAAACCCGATTGATGTGAAACATCTCAAAATGAAAATGAATGTTGACAACATTTTTTTGGGAGTAAATGCCACGACGGCGATCAATTGATAGTTCAAAAAAGAAGAATAATAATAATAGAAAATATAGCTATCTCTATCAATGTATTCAATTTCATTTTTATTTTCAATTCTTATTCTCAAGAACATAAATTCAAAAAACATGTCGAACATTTTGTTAATATGCAACAAGCCAATAAAAAACGCTCATAACAACTGTAACCGTTCAACTCATTATCCTTTCACATATCACGAAAAAACACATTTATGGATGTATCGGAAATAAAAACAAGGGTTGGAAGACACATAAGAGAAAGGACAAAAAAACGGTTAGTTAGATTGTTATTGGTTCGACGAACCTGCTAAATGAAACGACAATGCGAAATATTCAAGAATAGTTAGAGAATTGAGAAACAATCATGATCATCAATACGGTATTGGTTTCGGTTTTACACCAAAGATATTTTTTTCTCTTTCATAAAAATTGGGGTCTCGATAGTGATTATCAATTATTCCTTTTTTTTCGTGTGTTGCCAAGTCAAGTTTCATTAAAATTGTCAGTTATCGACTGAGGAAATGAAATGATGAAAAGAGAACTGCAGATATTTGGGGGGGGGGGATTTTTTAGGGCAAGGCGTCACTCTGATTTATTTATTACTTTCGGTAATTTTTTGCTTTCAAATTGTCTTATGGCGAAAATGAATGAATTTTTGAACTGGTACACAGTATATGAAAAATGAATTTAGAAAAAAACCATTTGATTAGGAATTTTAAATTTTTAAACGCTGAAATCAAATGTTGAACTAATAATGAAACAAATTCTTTGAAGTTGCCACTACTATTTTGGCATTCATAAAAAATATTGAATTTCTGTCAACAACTGGAAAAAATTTTGATGGAATGATTTCAAACCGTCCTTTTTGAAAATAATATTTGAATTGGTTCACAATTGTTCATAAAAATCCGTCTTTAACATTACTGTGAACACTAAAAATGAACTATAGGAGTTTTATATGTATTTGGCAAGAGACAAAAGATAATGAGTCAAAAGCACCAAATTAGAATTTTGAACAAAAGTTTGAGGTGTGTCTAATATTTATCAAACAATTTGTCATAAGGGGGATCTTTACAATGTTGAAAAAATTGTAAAACTTTCACCATTATGCAAGATTAAGGAATAAAAGTTGTTTCTTTGTTATTTTTCAAAAAGTAAACAAAAATATGTCTATCAACATATCATGTTTTTTCATTTTATTATTAAGAGAAAACTATAAATCATATCGGACATAACAACTTCAGCTTATTTTCAACAACAATCAAAAAACTTGAAAAGCAATTGCAATAAAACAATGAAGCCAATTACGAACTTTTTCATACAATTTTTTGTTATTCCGGAAACATTTTTTGCTAAGCTCACCATAAACAATTTGTTTTAATTTTTAGAAGCCAAAAAAATCAACAAAGAATCAAAAATCATTTTTCTTGTGTTATTCATAAGACAACAATTGTCACAAAACTTTATTCAAAACTTTTGTTGATGTGGGCTTGGCAATATTTTGAATAAGAAGGTTGAGGCTCGTAGATTTAGGAATAAGATAACAATTTTTGAAAATAAAAAAACTTAAGTTTCTCAGAAAGTTTCAAAGTTTATAGAGATGAGTGAAAACTAAAAATATAAAAGATGGGCGGGAGAATTTGAGCAATTTACAAAGGTATGAATGACGCGATGCTAGAAAGTTAACTTCATTTATTCCGAAAGCATATCCCATCTCATTTGAAACAATGTGTTTTTCTGTACGCTACTTGTTTTGGCTCCTTTTTTGAATCACGTAAACAAACAATACAATATTTCCAAGTACAAAGTTGGCGATATTCGTTTTGGAATTGAAAAAAATGGAATGCCGGTTAAGTTTTTTTTTAAGTGTACTAAAATCGGTCTTATCTATGATGATAAGGTTCTGAATTTGTATACCAAAAACTCATTGAAAGCGATGAATCGGTATATTCCGATATTCTCCGGGATTTGACCGAAAACAGCCTCATACAACTACAGTTTTGCTCTAACATGGCCAATTTTCATTTACTTAACGACAAGCGAAATCTGGATAATTAATGATTTCCGTAATAAAATTTTAAAGATAATCCTAAATTTAACAAAATTTTGTGTTACAAAACCAAACTTCTAGTATTTATATGGACTTGTTTTAAATAATGAAGATCATAAATAAAATTAATCGAGAGACACACAGTTTCAAAACTAGGGATCTATACCGCGATATAGAAACCTTCATGAATTTCCAAGAAGGCCTACTTTCTACTGTTTGTTGAAATTCAAAAGAATTGTGCTTATTTTACGTTCAGAAAGTAAAACATTGTAATTAGAAGGCCCGAGGTATAGAAAGTACGGAGGCACATTATTCTAGAATGAATGTAAAAATGGCATCCAGTTTTTTACTGATCTATTAGGAAAAAAAAATCAATCAAATACAAGATAGAAAAAGAACAAGAAACGTGAAGAAAAATTAATGTGGACGATATGAGTGTTCACATTTTTTGTTGACATATTTGTGAATTACATATGTCACATCCTCCTGTCACAATTACGAACTATGTATGGGGAAGATTGAATGATAGGCATGTGAAAAAATCAAGTTTTAATATCAGAACAAATAAAGTCTATAATTTATAGGCATTAAATGATAGTTCGAATTATCAAGGGATATCGGGATAAAAAGTCGTAAAAAGATAATATTTCGGGATATTCATTAGACATATCAAATATCCGTCACCTATGGGTTCAACAATTTGCAGCTGATGAAACGAGATAGAAAATTGTTATCTGATCTCAAAGAAATTAACTAGTTATTATATGAAATCTTAAAAATGAAATTTGAGATTCAGGCGGAAAGGTGTTCAAGTAACGGTTACTTTTACACCTCGCAATAAACTTATCCTCAAACTACCTAATTTCAATATTGTGACAGTTGCTATATTTTACTACTGACCACCTTCATTTGCCACATTAGATATTTCAATAAAACACGACATTTTACGATGATTTATGAAACCTTTTTGAAGTTATCAACAACCGCTGAACAATTCTAAAGAAATGTACTGAAAACGTATTTCAATCTGACACAATTTTTTGAATTTATGAGGAGGGAACATGAGACACATGTTTTTGATGGGAAGTTATGATGGGATGTTAGTTCTCAAGAATATTGACAAAAAGTACAGTAGTTTTTTTTTGCTGATAGGTTTGTTTACATTCATGAAGCATCAAGTTTATCGTCATTAGGTTGGGAATTTGACATTTTTGTAACAGAAAAAGAAAATATTTTTTGTAATTTAGTGACATTAAGGTTTGAGCAAAAACATTTTTCCGCACGTAATGTTAAAACTTTCTTGAGAATATTATTTTTTAATTGAAAATGAGAAAAAAGCTTGCTCACCTTGTTCAGAGTTCAAAGGGTAAGAGCGAATGAATATTATTACATCAAAGACTTCAACAAAATAAGTAAAGTTTAGATGTGTGAGACATTATATTCAAAATTCGGGTACATCACTTCAAAGCAACAACTGTAAAGATTATCCATGCATATGTAGACTTGTAACAAAAGCCATCTTTTTTCGTGAGAAAAATGACCATCACTGATTTGGCGCAAAAATTGTAAATAACAATGGAGAATGATGATACAAAAAGTGCCGAACAGTTCATAAACATTCAAAAAATGACGGGGGGAAGAACTTGCCAGAACTCTGCGCAACATCTGAGAAGTAGTCGGCTGCTTTGTATATTTGTTATGAATTTGTGGAACGTTGTAATATTTTCTAAACTTGCATAAACAAGAAAACGAGCCAAAACTTATAAACTTTTCAGGAAACAAAGATTATATTATGTGCTGCTTGTATTTTTCATAGTTGTTTTTTTTTAATACAAAAACTGGTAGAAAAATTGGAATAATACACAAGCATCCTATAAAATATAAAGAGAAAATTGCCAGAATATATGCTGAAATACGGAAAAAAGTAAGCTTCCCATGCCGGGAATCGAACCCGGGCCGCGTGGGTGAAAACCACGAATCCTAACCACTAGACCACATGGGAGGACAAAGGAGTAGAGTAGTATTCGAGTACACATGCATGCGGCAACGAGCGAGAGGAAGAGAAAAGTGGTAAAAACGGCAGCTGGTGGAAAAATAGAAACTATGCTGACTCTAACATCTGTTCGTTGTGTTCGACATTATATGAAGTGTTTCTGTCGATCATCGGAGAATGTTCGATAAAAAAAGTATGCTTACAGTTTGCTTTCAAATATGTTTATTTTTGAGAACATTTTCAAACAGAATGCTTCAGTGAAAGCTAATGTTTTGAAGCATAGGATTTACTTTTTTTCATAAAACTACTGTAAAAAAACTACAATAAAGTTCTTCTTTCATAACTCCGAAATAAAACATAGTGAGAATTTTCAATCTTTTTTGTTGATTCTTCTTTGTAAATTGACTATTTGATATTGTTGATTATTCATTTTGAAATATTTAATTTTATCACAGTACCTTTCCGCAATTTTAAATTAAGAATTAACACACATTATCTGAGAGGTTCTAACAGTTTCTATCACAATAAAGAAGCACCCTCGGATTTTGATGTAAAATAAAAAATATATATTAAAAAATAAAAATAGTTTTATTCAAAATGTTTTGGATTCCTCTCCCACTATATCTTTCCTAGAACGATGGTGATCGTTTGCATGTTTCTTATATATGCCGGCAATAAACATAATGAGCATAAACATTTTAAATAAGTAAATAGTAAAAATAACAAACGAAAAAAAGCAGCAAAAATTCCATTCTAATGTCACTACGTTCTATAGCGGGACATCGGTTAAAATTAACCGGTTAACCGGTTAACCGGTTAATGTCGGTTAACCGGTTAACCGGTTAACCGGTTAATTAACCGGTTAAATTGTAAAGCATAATGGAATAAACAAAAACATTGATTTTTTTCTATTTCACAAGCAGTCAATAAGTTTTTAAATATTTTTCGCAAATTTTTTAAAGAGTACCCTTTTTGCATTTTTTTCAATAGGATTATTCATTTAAAAAATTGTTAGCGATATTTAAAATACGCAACTCGCATTGTTCACATTTTTGAGAAATATAATCTTATTCACTTTTTTCTCGAGCTGAGTTGGCAAATAGACGAAAATCTGAGGTGTAGCTCTTGGGTGTAAGGTGCTAATGAAGAACTGTGAAAAAGCGAACAGTAGATGCATTTTTGGTTTTTCGAACCAGTTTCTTTGTTTTTTGGTATTCTGATGCTTTTCCAGGCAACTTGATGTTAATTATATCGATATTACTATTTTTTGAAATACAGAAAACCCTGCTGAAAACGTTGAAATTTCTGAAATTTTTTAGATTTTCGAATTTTTTCAAAATATTTCGGAAACTAGAGCCTTTACATTCTTATTCTCAAAAAATCAGCCGATTTCATCGATTTTGAACAGTGAGCAAAGCAATTAGAAAAACACGCGATGCCTCGATGTTAATTATATCGATCGAAATTGGCGTAGGAATGTGGACACACACGTGATGCAATGAGCGCACACACGCGAAGTATTTTTTTCTAATTGCTTTTTTCACTGTTCAAAATTGATGAAATCGACTCATTTTTTGAGAATAAGAATGAAAAGGCTCTAGCTTTGGAAATATTTTGAAAAATTTTGAAAATCTAAAAATTTTCATAAATTTCAACATTTTCAGCTAAGTTTTCTGTATTTCAAAAAGTAGTAATATCGATATATTTAACATCAAATTGACTGAATAGTCATCAGAATATTAATGTGTAAAAGATAACAAGTTTTCATTCAGAATTCGTGAAGAAAAACATAAAATATGAAACATAAATTTCCAATTTTTCATGTTCGTTTTGGAGCATCTTTATGCGTTTTAAGTATCTTTCACTTCTAGCTACATTGACGGTAAATGTTGACTTTATTTCGCTAAATTTCATGTTGATTTGAAACCTACCTTATTTTTCAGGATTTTGAAAATTAACCGGTTAATTAACCGGTTAACCGATTTAACCGGTTAACCGGTTAACCGGTTAACCGATTAACCGGTTAACCGAGTTAACCGGTTAACCGCTTTAACCGGTTAATCGGTTAACCGGTTAACCGAGTTAACCGGTTAACCGGTTAACCGAGTTAACCGGTTAACCGACTTAACCGGTTAATCGGTTAACCGGTTAACCGGTTAACCGATTTAACCGGTTAACCGGTTAACCGAGTTAACCGGTTAATTAACCGGTTAACTTTAACCGATGTCCCGCTATACTACGTTCCCAATGCCCCACGAAAAAGAAAAAATCTGTGGAACACGCAACTAACACTGGTGAAATATTCATTCCATGTTTCCATTTTTCTGTTGCCATTTAATTTAACAAACATTTCTTTTTCATGTCTTCCGACAAGAAACTAAAGTAAGAAATTTTCAAAATAAACAAATATTTATTCATAAATAAAAGTTCCCGCCAAGTTTTTCAAGCAATGAAATAAACAATGAATACAGAGATAATTTTTTTCAAAGTCACAAAAAATAATATTTTAAAAAACAACGATTCTGATCCCGGTTTAAGTATAGTCCTCTCACAAAATCGGTTGCATAACGGAGGGCTTCCCTCTGCTGCGAGAGAGTGTTATTTGGCGAGAGGTAGTTGTCTGCGTATAGTCTCCCCCTCTTTATGTTTCGCCTGCGAGCGTGTCGGTTTTTTAGAGCGCGATTGCTCGTTTATAAAGCCGAATTTGTGAGCAGCTAATATCTCACAATATTTTTCCTACGTATCTTGAGATGACGAGATGATTTTAAAGCAGTGACTTATCAATTCATACGTGACGAATTCGCTTGTGACTTTAACCATCTGATTTTGAATATCTTCGAAGTTCAGTTATCCATTGTTCGAGAGGATTCGTAAAATCGATTTTATCCTTTGAATCCACATCATTAAAATATTAATGGTCTCATTTTGCAATGAGAAGCTAAAAGAAGCTGACTATGAATATTTTTTGAATATCACGCCAATCTTCTTCGAAAACAGTTGATGCACTAGTTCGTGATCTTCAACGTTCTCCAAAACCTATTCGATACCTTAAAAAATTTAAAATTCTTGTGTGGAATAAACGTGAGTCAATTTTTCAACAAATTTCAATGGTGAAAATCCTAAAATTAATATAATAGGCAGAAAAAACACATAAACACATTTTCGGTAAACAAAGTCTATAGTAATTTCGGAGCGTCGTTCTAACGCAGGGACATTTTACTTTTTTGTTTGGTTTTATTTTGAGAAAATCCTTAATTTACAGGATTGTAGATGAAAATTGTAATATAAATCGAAAAAATAAATCTGATTTATTATTTTCAAAAAACATGCGTAGTTTTACAGTGATTTCGAAAAAAAAAAACAGGAAGTTTATTTATATTTCTATAAAAAATGATGTAAGAACCTTAAAGATACATACATAGTGATCATGAAATATGAATTGTTCGGTTGATGAATAATTTTTGATTTTTTAAAGATACACTGAAAATGAAAAAGATAAGTGTGAAAAAGTGTATGGGAAAACTTTGACCAAGGATTCCATTGTTGACAGTTGATCATGACAGAAATCATATGTGCGGACCGGGCTTATTAGTAACTTTTCGGGATTGAGCTCGTTTGAAAACCGACGTTTTTTTGTTTTCACAAATTTGCCGTTTTCTTTAGTTTCGTGGGTTTTTTTTTCATTTTCAGCGTGTGTTTCTTTCCAGTTCAGAGATTTTGTCTTATTTTGCCCAAACACAGCTTGAAAATATTCAAAAATTTTCAGTGATCTTCAAAAATTCGCTCGCATATGGCGCCGATCTTTGGAGAATTGAATATTTTGGAAACCCTAAAAAATTGGTAATTCAAAAATTTTATATAAAAAAATAATACAAGAACTTATTAAGCCATCGCCTATAAAAATGAAAAGTTTGAAAGAAAATGAATCAGTAAGATGGAACATTATCAAATCCTGGTCTTTTGTACATTCTTTCGGAGCTTCTGTCCTTTGGTTTTTCAACCGTTCTGAAAAAAATTAACTAATAATACATTATAAAAGTCAGTGTTCTACTTGATTGTTCCAAATTGACTGTGTGTGAGTTCATCAACAGAGTGGTAAGAAATTGAACCTCTCAGAGGAGGCGGCATATCCCGATTGTCAACCTCATCCGCTACAAATGGTCTGAAATTATTTGTTTTCTAGGGTGAGAAAAAAAACAATTTTCTTTGTTTGAGATCGTAGATTATTCACTCAATTTTCAATTTGTTTTGCTTGTCCAACATTTTTAATTCCAAAATCATTTATTGAGTTATACAAAAATTTGACAATGAAAACAAATAGAAAAAAGAATAAGTAATTTCTCGGGACTCTTTTTGATTAACTAGAAAAAACTGGCAGTGCTTTGTGAAGGTATTTTAAATTTTGTATCGCGCATTATCAATATGTGTTGAACAATTATTTTTCGATGTGAGCTAATGAAAAAATGAATTTCAAAAAAAAACTGGTCTGAAATAGGAACTGAAAATTAAAAATTTTTGGCAATTTCGTATAGAATATGTATTTCGTTAGCACCAACATATTGACCAAAAAACTCTTTCTACCGAGAATACGTGTTTAAACTAATCATCGACTGGATTATAACTAGCAATTTGTTCAGTTGTTGACCTGTAGAATGCGTTATGTGCTCTTTGTGGTGATAACGGTGCCGGTTCAACCAATTGAGCCAATGATGCTCGACTGATTTCATCTTCACTTCTTTGGGTGATTTGCACCGGTTTAGGATTTATCAGCGTCGTCTCTTCCATCGGAGACGGGATGAATTTTTCTGGAAATCTCGGCGTTATTTGGCATTCTTTATTAGCGCGTTTGTTATACTAAAATATACAAATTAGAAAGGAACAAGGCAATGAAAAAAAATGAAGAAAGAGAGATATGGAATCGGATGCACAGGATAGATCATGCAATAAAAAGTTAACAATTTTACAACAATTCTCGCGAATCAGTTGACGCTGGTCTTTCATAAGTGATTTCTTGCTTATAACTTTCTTCAACGGTTTCTGTCATTCCATGCCTAACCACTGAACCATTATCACTATCATAGACATTATTTGAAGGTCGTCTCAAATAATTTTGTTGCACTGTTGCATAGTCTCTTCTCCTGTATCCATCATCTCCGCCCTGTCTTTCAATATCTAATCTTGATCCCCCATTTCTATCATATGCTCCACCATTTCTCCAATTGCCATTTCGAACCCCATTATCATATTTTCTACCATATGCACTGTAGATATCATCAGGAGTACTGTACTTCTCACGTTCATGACTTGCGTTTGCATACTCATCGTTGTCACCGTTACTCCGAAGAGCAGCGTATTTGTTAGCCGATGATGAAGAATCCGTATTGACGCCTGGAACAAGTGTTAAAGAGGGAAATAATCATGCCAGAGTTGTTTTTGGGAGAAGAAGTTGGAAAAGTTCAAACATCAGTTCAATAAAATCGGAGTTATCCAAAATACCTTTCTTTGGTCGAGATTTCAACCATTTCCCACAAAGATAAGCGAGAAGACCAAAGAGTGCAAGAAGAAGTAGGAGAGCTATGATGATCAAAACAACCATCAACCTGGAACATTAGGAATTTTGTTCTTTTATGGGTTTCTTTGCTGAAAAATTTTGATTACTTCATCGTTTTCTAATAACGATATTCCATTTCCAAATGAAGTATTTTCAGTACAGGTCGAAGTTAAAACATCTAAATTTCGATATGATTTTAGCAAAAATAATAAAATAGTTTTTAAAAAACTTTGAGTCCTTATTTCTTCAAAATATGAAATATAAAAACATTTTTGGTTTTGAAACATTTTTCAAAAATTAGTTTCCACAAATAAGATATTTCTTCAAAAAAATATGTTTTCGCACCGGTCTAACACTGAATACATATTTCTGAGTCACATATTATTAGAGGGTGGGTAAAGCTTCAAAAATAAGAAAACTCCTCTTCTAAAAAATTTTACCAGAATGGCACGGTAGCATCTTGAGGAATACAGCAAGTACGTCCACAGCATTGAAGGTCGTAGTCGCAACTATAAATGTCAAAAATTGAAACTTGTTAAAACTAGTAAGAGTTTACCGGAATTCATATCGTTCGTTTTTGCCTTCAACATCACCATCTTCAAAAATACATTGTCTGAAGGCTTTGGTATAACCTTCGTATAATATACCCTGACTGTCGCCCTGCAGAGCTATCTCCATAGCTGAAAAATACTTCAATAAAAGTACAGTAAAGTGCTTTGTTGATGGAAAAAAGTAAATATAAACAAAGTAAAATATTTAGATGTTAAAAATCGGAAACGGGTAATGTTGTTTGGGTTTTTTTCGAAGTTTTGGGAGTGGTTGTATGAATAGAACAATCAATTTCAAATTCTTCTCTTGACTGTTGTTGTGTAATGGCAGCATGAAGGGCGTGGAGGTGGCTATGCGACCTTCTCTAATCATCAAAGGTTAATTTCCACAAACATTGTTGAAAAAATAAGCGAAACGAAACAAATAAACATTTCTGGAAAACGGACGGATATCAAGTACCGACAAGTAAAATTTTGAAAAAAACATCAATAATTTTTTTGGAATGCGTCTGGTATAGTTTTAAAACTTGTTCCGAATTTGAAGAGAAATTCAGAGAAGAATAGAAAAATACAGATGAAACCATCGAGGGTGTGGTTTTCAACAACAATCAAATATGAAAAATGCATCATGTGTCAAATTTTCAAAGAAAATTTACAGAATGAATTAATAACAATACTAAACAGTTTCTGTGGAGAAAAAAACAAATTGATGGTGTTTTAATGCGAAGTTTAGAAGTAATATCAATCGAAAGTGTTATTGTGATTTATTGGTTTTTGTTGTGGGCAAGTATTAGGAAAAATTATTTTCTATAGTTTTTATCGTTTGATGATGGATCTAAACACCCTTGGACACGCTCTGTCAAAGAACAAAAATTTTGTTATGAGACTTTTGTTCGTAAGACATTTTTCCAAAGATGTGTTTTTTTTTTAAATTTCAAAATTCAAGATCCAATTCTGACCGAATTGTGAAACTTTAAATGTGGAAATAATCGGAAAATGCGTTCTGTTAAAACTGTACTAGTTGTAGTTTTGAGAGGAATCTGGCTATGTGCATTTGATTCTCTCACAAATTAGTTTTCTATTGACTAATCCTCTAATCACAAATTCTTTTGCACGTACCTTTTTATAACGAACTTCTCGCAGTTACTCTGAAATACTGGATGGTTTTACAACAGTACTTTATAAAAATTGAACTGCTCAGAAGCTTCAAACCATCAAGTCTTATTCCGCAGTATGTTTCGACGAAAAACGTTAAAAATCCTTTTTGGCGTTGTTTTTAGACTCTAATAAAGCTTAATAAATAAGTTGATATTATTTTCGGTTATTGAAACTAGTAAAAAACTAAATTAATATCTGGTATTTTTGATTATTGCATATCCTTAGGGGTTGGTATAATCAATTAATAAATATATTTCTAGCAATATCCAATTTTTGTATCCAATTTTTCAAAAGTACAGTTGATTTTTTATAATTTTTTCAAATTTTTTGGTTCCCACAATGCTTCAGATATTTAATACACATACTTCAATGCAGAATAGAATGTAAAAATCAACAAAAAAACGGGGTGAATAATTTAATTTCGTATTAGAAAGCAGGAACTAACCAATTCACATCAATGTAATTCAAGAAAAAAGAAAAAAGTTGGAAAGGCCGACGTGAAAAATTTTCGGAACTATCAGCAACAGGAAGAAGTACTGAAGTGTGTTAGAACAAATAAAACAAAAAAATATCGTGGAAAATGGAAATATTGCAGCATTAGAGAATGCCTTCGAAATGTATTGTTTGATGGAATTTTTCGCGCAAGTGCGTAGGAGCTGCTGTGATCTCCGCGAGTGGAGCAAACATACACTTACTCACAGTATTTTCAGGTTGGCAAAAAGGCTTGTATTTGAAATAGAAAGAGTTGGAGAGAAGGAAAAATTATTTCTCAAGAGGAGGGAATTAAAACAACTCGGAAAAGATTATCACTTATTAACATGGCGTTTTTTCCTCTTCTTTGAAATATTGATGATCAACAAAGGGTTAAATATATCAAAACTAATAAATTTATTAAAATATTTGCAAAATAAAATAGTATGATAATAAGCAAAAATAAATACAAATTCAAACAAACCAGAATATTACATCCCAATCACTAGTGATTGACTGTTGCATTCAAACGAATCTTGATTAAAGAAAATTGGTTACACTAAACTATTAGGAAATTTCAAATGTGTATGGAGGTCGAGCGCATTTAGTTGATAAAAGAAGCAAGAAACCAGTCTTGTTTTTATGGTTCAAAATATAAAGTGACAATACAACGTTGGAAACGCTTCATTTATCTTAACATATTTTTTCATTTATTTTCAACAACATCAAAAGGGTGAACAAGGGTTGTACCTGACAGATTTCTAATGGCGTCTTGTTTTTGTGATTTATTTTGATTTAATTAGGAGTATCTAAAACAAGGCAAAGTTTGCGTAAAACTAAATTCAATGAACAAACAAAAATAGAGCTGTTAAACAACTTACATATGAGATTTGGGAAGATCTCTATTAAAAAAAACTATTTTTATCCGTTTTGAAAGAATATTGATTCGTTTTCCCAAAGAAAAAGCAACGAATAACTTTTTTTTTCGCATTAATTGTCTTTTTTCTCGGAAGGAGGTTAGGAAGTAACGCAACAAATATAACTTTTGAAAATCCTAAACTAGGCATGCGTTCTAGTGGGAAATCGAATAGATATCGACATCATGGAATAAAAAATTCTTCTAATACGATTTTATGGTATTTCAAATCACTTCTAATTCTAATTAAACATTAAAAATGTTTTGTTCCTTTGATTTAATTGTTTTTCGAAAACTGATAAAAGAATTCTAAGAATGTGGTAGTCATTTCGGACAATTTCATTAAATAAGCGAGACAATAATCATGATAACTATCGAACGCTTTATAATAAATTCGATATCTTATTTTTTTAGAAAACATATTTTGTTTGCACACTAATGAAACCTCAATAAAACAATTTTCGGATTCGGAATACTAAATTCCTTTCAGAATGCCAATCTAATAAGAAAATTTAACGTCATGCGGATTCAGTTTCAAACCTTCTTACTTACTTTAAGTTAATGACAATTGATTTATTTCGGATTAATTATATAATATTGTTGAGCATAACTAAATTTTTGAGACTCACTATAAAAATATGATTTCATATAATTTGAGACAAAAGAGCATTTCACCTGGAAACATTTATTGATAAAAAATCAATTAATTGGAGAATATCATAAGTGAAAAAGTTGACAAAACCCGTTTTAAATATTACAGCAAAGAACAACAAAGAATTCATCACAATACAACGTTTGACTCAAGGAAAGTGTTACGTAAAACAAAATATACAACAAAAGCTAAAAATTAAAGAATTTCGTCGCTATTTTATTGAATAACCATGAGAAGAAGAATACAAAAGATTGAGAAATATATTGATGGTTGAAATGTTGTATTGCAACTGAAACAAATTACGTGTATTTTGAAGTTTATGTTTTAGAAAGAAACGTACAAATCCGAATCACAGTAACATAAAATCTCCTTACTTGCTTGACTCTCGTCAATTCTTGTGTTGCATTCATTCAACTGAAACATTTTGCTTTGGTTTTTGACGTTTTTTTTCAGTTTCTTACCGTTATCTGAGCATCCGTTCCATTTGTACAACTCTTTTTCGTTATACCATTTGTCTCATCATCACCTGAACCCAAAATTTTAAAAATTTAATCCTCAAATCAAGAACTCACTAAAGTATGTTGTTTTATAACAATATTTTCCATTACAATAACCCGTTTTTTCTCCGATTTCCTTATAACACACCACATATTCATCTGAAAAAATCTAAATTTATCACAATAGCCACTCATATAAGCACCCCCTTCCCTCACACTGTTTGCGCAATTACGAAACGTTTCGAAATTAGATCGACAGTCAATAAAAATCTTACCTTTTTTTCTTGCACACGAAACAAGTGTAATTTGAGCAATTGTAAAAAATAACATACATTTGAAGAGCATATTCATTGTTGACGCCAGAAACTGAAAATGAAATAATTTGTAAAAATTTACAAATCAATGTTGTTATCACTATAAGTAACGACAAATGGTTTGCTGCTTGAAAAAAGAAATATGTTATCAAATTGAAAAAAAAGGAAGAGACGACTAAATTTAATCAAAAATAAATACCATTAAATTATTTTTGCAACAAAAATAATGAATTTTCAAAGGATTTGAGAATCATGTGAATTTGTGATGAAAATAAAAAATGTTTGTTTTGTGAGATAGAAAGAATCTGAAACATTTGTTGCAACTATTGGTTATACAATTGGTATGATTATGACTTTCGTAAAATAAAAGCTGGTGGAAAAGTTCAGAAATATTTCTAATAATATATCGCGAGACATCGGATATATAAGTGCGTTTTTTTTCAAACAAACAAGTTCAAAATTTTCATTTTTTTAAAATGAGAAATACGTCTGTATAAATTGTTCATACGTTCAAAATATTTTACTAGTAATGCTGTTTTTCAAGCTAGAACAAATTAATTTTAAATTGTCAAAGAAAAATTACTAATATGTAACAATCAATATCGATTGAGAAAATTTGAGTAGATAGTTGAATTATATTGGTAAGCCTTAAAAAAGCTGATGTTACCCAATTAAACGCATAATTTTATTGATTGGCGTGTTTATCGAATCAAAGACAGCATAACATTCTTTTTAGCGTTTAAAAAACACTTCGACAACATTTAAAAAAACGGAATTAACTTGCATAGAGTTAGCCAAAGAATCGCGCAATAGAAATGAAAATGATGAGAAAACCGGGAGGGTAACGCATGTTTTTCCTTTTCACTCCCCCTTCCTTATTCATCTAGTGCCAGCCGCACCAAATTGAGTGAGGGTCACTCTGAACAGAAAAAAAAATCGTTCGAGAAAATAGTTTGGCAAGGGTTAGTGTTTCGATTTTTTTGGGCGATTGGTTTGGAAAAGCAAGTCGCGGGCATAAATAGCGGAAAAAATGAAGAAAACGAGAGAATGCTCAAAATAGAGAGAAACAAAGGGATGAGTTAGACGTTGGTTAGTAAATATCGCCAGCAAAACTTTTTCTTATACGTTGACCTATGTGCCCATCAACATTGTTTTATTTGCGTGGAAGGCGTAGTAGTTATTAGAAAATGAATTGTTTGTTTTAACAGTCATTTTCTTTGATAGGAATGTCACAGTTTTATGAACGAATAAGACATTTTTTTCGATGTTTGTTTGTTATTGAAAAAAAAGTTGCAATTTGCAGAGGAATGAAAAACAGAATTATATTCATATGAGTCATACGCCCATTGCGTATACATAATGTTATAAGTGACCTGCATGCCTGCGGAGATGTACACATGGTTAAATCAAGGCGTAGATTCAAAGGGTAGATTACTATTATTATTGAAAAAGGAGGGAAAAGAATGTTGATATTTTCTCTCGATTGTTAAAGTTTGTTACTGTTGAATGATTATTATATTCGAAGAAAATTTGAACTTTAAACTTTTTTCAATATGTTTTCTTACATGAAATGAACATTGGATTGAAAAGTTAGATTGAAAAACAAATTCTTGTGGTGTAGAGTGGGATGAAAGTTAAAGGGGTTTTTTTTCTATAAATTAAAGCAGTTCGTGGAGATTGTGGCTTTATAAAATTGTAATAAAATATTGTAATCTCAAGGAAAAACATTGATTTCAAAAACAAAAAGCTCTTCTGCTTTGAAAACCAATCGAGCTTGGAAAACGCAGCAAGAAAGTTTAGAGTTTTAAAATATCTCTCGCAACCGCACACGTTACTTGTTTATGGCAACCAACTAAATAGTAGTTACATGACGATGACTAACAAAAACTCGTTTATTTTGCAAAAAAAAATAGTGAAGTGCAGATAATCTGTGACGGTAATTTATGCATTTAACCCAGCATCTGGTTGGTTATCCGGAAGAGCCGCAACGAATTCCGGAATCGCCGCAATTGTCGAATTGATGCGGTGAATAATTGGGTATGGTGCCATATCGACTTTGAACCTGGAAATGTTAGCTTGTCCTTGCAAGTTTTCTTTCGATTGATTTGTTCAGTGACTAAGGCATACGAAAAGATGTTTGGTTTGTTTATTTTTACCTTCCAGCGTTGTACACCATTGAAGGAATGCAAAGATCAGCGATCGTTATTTCGTCTCCAACACAATATTTCCCAGCGTACTTCTGAAGAAGTTGTTCCAGAATATCAAAACCTCTGCTGATCCAATGATTGCTCCACTGGAAAATTGGAAAATTCATACTGAGCTGATAATAATTTCAAAATGTTTTACCTGCAAACCATATCCAGGTTCCTTTTGATTCAATTGTTTAATAACGCTGCTATTTTGCAATGGTTGAATTCCAGAAGCAATCTGAAACAAGATATACATTCAAGGGCGTTTAAATTTCAATTTAACCTGCAAAGCCACAGCCCTTGCATGTGCCCGTTTGATTAAATCTTTCGGCAATAAGGAAGGCTTGTCAGGATACGCTTCTTCCAAGTATTCGATAATTGCCAAACTTTCAGTAATCGCTTCTCCATTGATGACAAGAGCTGGCACTTTTTTAGCAGGATTAACTTTCACAAATTCAGGATTGTTCAGAGCGTCTTGAGAGAGCAGGTCAACGCTCACATAGTCGTAGTCAATTCCTTTAATAGCGAGAGCTAAAAATTCCTCTGATTATATTTTAAAATTATTTTCTAAAATTACCGATTCGAACCCTCCAAGCACACGAAGATCTCCAATATGAGTAGAGAATTGGCTTTTGATCTTGAGTCATGTTTTCTACAAGCACTTTCACGGTTTGTAAAAGTGTACAACCCACACAGTGAACTCGTTGTTGCGGAGTTTACCCCTGCGCATAGTCGCTGTGGGTGAGGGATTTATCACTGCAGAGTACGCAGACAGTAAACAGTCAGCATGATCCCAACAACGGTTGGAGATGTGAAGAGACTTAGACACTAATAAGGAACCATGCACTGTTTGCAACCATATCCCTCCCCGAAAGGGCCCTGCCGCAGAAAAGTCCGCAACGACGGTGTATGTTCACTTTTACAAACCGTGACTTTATATAGATTGAAAGAAATACAAAATAAAAAAACTAAAACGACAAACAGATAAGAACAACCAAGCGTGGTTTGATCATGTACAAAAAATATTTCCAATAAAAAAAACAAGAGCGGTAGAGACATCAGACAAGATGCGATAAGATTGTAACAATCAAAAACTGAGAACATACGTGTCTGATATTTGACCCTTTATTGTTATTATTGTTTTGGAGTGATACTATCTAGAAACTATATGACGGAACATCATTTGATTAAAGAAGTTCGGTGATTTGGTTTTTGTGCACTGTCGTAGTATGTGTGATTGATGACGATTTCGCCTGGTTGAACCCTTGTTGCAGCCTAGTTTTCAATTTACTTATATCCTATTTTTTCGGATGTTAAGATTTTAAGTCAATCTTCAGGAACAAGGCCTAACTGCGGAAAGATAACTAATATGAATAGAGTTATAAGAAAATAAAAAAAAAACAAAAAAGAACCATAAAATTTGACGGAATGTGTATGACAACAATGAATGGTGAATAGACGCGCTCAAATAAGTGAGAATTGACACATTAGGAATGGAATCAGCGTCTATTTTTCCAATACGCCGTTAACATGCGGAAGGATGATTATGGAAAGTATTAACAAGGCAGAAGTTGGATTTTTCTTAAATTTGAGGGTGGTATTAGATTCCCATGCTTGTTACCATATCGGTCAATTCTACCTTTGTATTCAAAGCAGTTCCAAAGATTGTCCCTTATTTTTTTTGGATTCAATGTTGAGCCCACGTTGAGTCCTAATAATATTTCATTTTTTATTTTTCAGCTGCTCTAGAATGTTCGTTGTATCTTTCGGTCAGATGCAAATGAGTTTAGAAACCGATTGGTCACATTTTCGGGGTCTAAAAACAACGCCGTTTCCATATTTTTTAAAGATTCATTCACATGTTTCATGATTCATCAGATTTTTGATTCTTTCAATAAGCCGTATTCAACATTAAGATTTCCAAAAACGACGCTTAACTTACGGATTTTCTCAGCACAATTTAATATAGAAATGTACTCTTATCGATAATATGTATGTCCCAACATTTGCACGATAACTCCACTCCACGCGAAAATATCTTATATCAAACTATAATCCGTTGAACACTTTGAACCACTAATTCCATTATAATCTGGATATAACATTATCGCTGGGAAAAAATAAAGATGAACTTCAATCTAATCATCAAAATGCTGAAAAAGTGATAGCAGTTTTGTTGTTTAATGCAGTGTTTGAAAAGTTACAACATTTAAACAAATTTATGATGTATTATTAAAATTAATACTAATTTTAAAAATGCCAAAGTTCAAAAAATCTCACAATGTTACCGAATAAACCAGACTTGTCGTGCAGCCTTGAAAAATATCAATTAAAAAAGAAAAAAGTCGATTAAAAAACTGAAGCAGGTAGAATATGTGCAATGAAGATCATTAAAAAAAACTGAACTAACACCCAATTGTACATCAAAGCTCTTTCAACGACAAGTCTGAAAATGTCCAAAAAAAACCTGTGAAATTCAAAAATTATTAATTTAAATGAGAAATTCGACAATAAAAACTATAATGCAATCTAACAGGACATAAGAAGTTTCAAAACACTGAAGGAACAAATCACGTTTTCCTAGGGTGATGATAACTTCAAGATCATATATTGATATCTTTTGTTCACGGAGTTTGATATGACTATACAAAAAAATTAATAATTTATTTAAAAAAAAACAAAGACTGAACTTTTTCTCAATGTTCACTAGTATTATGTCCTAAATTTTCCAAATCTTTCAAGCTCATTGGTCGATGCCTCTTGTTGATATCTTCTACTACTTCATCCACAAACTCATAAGCACTGAAAATGACCGATAACAATTTGTTGAAAGTTTAAAAAACCCCCCACCTATTGATTTTAATCTCTAACCAGCACGGCGTGTCGTGTACGTGTTCTTTCGGCAGGTACGCATCCCCAAAACCTTTTACAAATGACAACAAAATCGAACAATATTTTCGAAGATCTTCTGTTGGTTTCATTGCTTCTGCTCTCAATTCTTCCATGGTCCTCTTTTTATAAATTTCATTCATCGGGGTTTCCTCTCCACGAACATACATATTCGCTAGGTATTTACTATATAATTGATCACGAATTGCGCGTTTAGAAACATTTATACCAAAAACCTGAAAAAGAAAACGTTTTGTCAGTGTCAGAGTCCAACAATCTACTTTTAATCTTGCTTGACCGTAAACTTTGTGAACTTGATCCTCCTTCGAAGAACCACTTTCTTCGTCTAAATACCCACAACTCAAAAACAACGGATGGAGTGTATTATTGTGAAGCCATATATCTCCGCTACTTGTAAATGACAATCGAATACCACCCAATATCGAACGTCTGAAAAAAAAACGCGAGTAAGCTTAAAATGCCACATAACATAGTAATAACATGCTTACCTAACTTTAACACCCGACTGGGTTCTATTCGGGTTTGGTTCTAAACCAAGAGCAAATCGATTCGCGCCATTCACAAAACCGCCATCAATTACATAGTCGTTAATCATTACTTTTCGTTCAGCAATTCGTCGCGAGTACTCGTAATATGTGACATATGCCCAGAATGAAGTGACTGCAATTTTATGTTAATATTTAGTCTTAATCATTCCGATCTGATCACAACTAATCTATGGTAAAAGAGAAGCGGGTGGTAGAATATTAAAAGATATGCATTCATGATACAAAATATCGAAAACTGGTCTAAAATCTTTTTTTTAAATTTCGGATATTGTAGATTTTCACTAATTAAAATCCACAAATTGAGAAAATTGTTGACGGGGTGAGGGGAATTGGTTTCTGAAGAAGTGGGGGGAGAGCGAAGGAAAATAATTTAAAATAAAAACGTTGCGGTCACCACCGCCCATGCCAAATTTACTTGGATCAGTTGACGGTTCTACAATAGCGTCTTCAGAATGATGAGATTGAACATCTTCTTGTTTTTTTTCACTACCTCCTCTTGTTTCATCCTCCTTGTCGTCCATTGTCAACGTGCTCAGATCCATTTTCGTAATGTTGTATGCTGAAAAAATATTAATTGTAAATAAACGAGCAGGAAAATTAAAAGAAGGTGTGTACTTCTTAAATTGTGGGAAGAAAAAATAAATAAGAGAAGATTACGCTGATAATTCCTCTTCAATCTTTTTATTTATTTTCATATATGCAACTAATGTGACGAGCAAAAAACCCCCATTTTTTGATTATCTCTTTTTCATGGTTAACTATTTATTTATTGCTTCATTTTATTATACTATTTTGTTAATTATTAATAAATATAGATATGTTGCTTCTTGGAAATTAATGTACTTAAAATTTTTGAAGTCGTTAAATAAAATAAATTCGTTTTTTAAGACCATTTTTGTTCAAATAATCGCAGTCAAAAAACTGCATTTATTTCAAAAATAACGAAGCCGCGGAATAAAAAAACCAACGTTTTTTGTCTGATATTCTCTTATTTAAAAGATAACCCAACGCATGGAAAAATAGTATGGTTTCAGAGAAAATGGGGAACATTTGAAACCGGGTATCCTAACCTGTACTATGTTTGCACTTATCCTTATTTTTCATATCTAATACATCAAAACCCAAACCGAAGAACTTACACAGATCGCGGTACGGTGCGTTGTGCGGAAGTGGCGATTGCAATTCAAGCCCTTCGCGAAGTTGACGTTTCACCATTTTGACTCCAAGGCAAGGACTGAGAAGATTCTAAACAATTGAAATTATGATGCAAAAACCGAAAACATGCTAGGCTGGTTTGTTGATTTCAAAACTATTATTAACGTGGCATTTCCTTTTTTTTTATACTATAATCTGTTTCCTTTCTTTTCCTTTCTCTTTCGAAATTGAACAACAAGTTTTTACATCTTTTTTCGGAGTGGACTTTTTTAATCTTATTGTTTTAATGTTCAATATTGCACGTACAAAACCTGATTGAAATGGTTCGTTCCTGTGGTTTGTTATTTCGGTTTCAAATTGTCTTGATTATTTTGCATTTTGGCAGCATAATGTACGGAAATTTTTTTTTAATCAGCAAAACGAAAGCCGTTTCTGGATCGTTGAAGCTAAATTAGAAAAAAAATTTCACAAAAGGTATTGAGCAAACTATAATTTATTGGCCCTAATTACCTCCATATTAGAGCCTATTTACGAACCAATTTACAAGGCGCATATTCTTTAAAAATTGTTTTATCAGATTTTTGAAAGCAAGTAACTCGTCAAGAAATCTTTAGTTGCAAGTAAGAACAAGGAATTTGTGTTCTACGTTTATTTTATTTTATTTTGAAATTTCATGATTTTGTACACACCCCTCTATGGGGGTACGTTAAATATGCATCTATAACTGCAAAAAAGTACCCATTCGTATTTTGCGCATCGAGTGAGAGCGCATAATTATCATATATTTAACTCTTAACGCCCATGCACGAGTTTTTTATTAAAAAATTCCAAATAAGGGCAAAAACATGCCCTTTAGCTATTCATAAAGCGGATCAAATATTATAGTGACTGCTGATATTTAGCAGATTTTATACTTCAAGTACAAAGTCTGAAAAGAAAATTCTATTCACGAGCGAAAACGACCTTATGAGAAATGTAAATCTAACAGCTATAAAAAATACTGCAAAAATAACAAGGACAGAACTGTTGCAGAAAATAGAAACAGTGCAGAAAAAATAGAAACAGTGCAGAAACGAACCGAAATTTTGCCAAAGAATTAAAATCGATGTTTGTATTTAATAACTAACTCATTGACTTATCATTGATAGAATAGGAATATAAAAACGAACCTTGACACTATTTTCATTATTCAATGGGGGTACGTTAATTGGACCAACTGTTCCATAATCCCCTTCAAAACCGAAAAACTTGGTTCCAAACACCTTTTTACATATTTCTCTGTATTGATAAATGTCTATTGATGCGCCAGTATGATCTGCAAATGTATACATTTTATAAAATATCCAAAACCATTTGAAATCGTTACCATGCGGTGGAAGTTCTGGAGGATGAACACAATCGCCCGTCGTTCTAGGTGACCCTTGCTCACTGTGAACATTTCCTTCATTTATTGAATTATGAGTCATATGACTATCACGAGAGCTTGGCGAAGCTCTACTACTCGGGCCCGCATGAAGTGCTGAGGTATTTGAAATACTATGTACTGGGAAAATTGGCGGAATAGAAGAGGTTGATTGATTTCTAGAAGCGAAGTGATCTGTTGGTGTTGAAGTGAATCCCGGAGTTCTAGGTAGATTTTGCGATAATGGCATTAATGGAGGTCCCGGTGGCTGATTAACTGATGTTCGTAAATATGGTGGTACTTGAGGAGGCATTGCACTTGTTGATGGTATTGCTGTTCGAGCATGCGGAGGCATTTGAAATGGATATTGTTGATTATGTGAGTTTTCGTATATATTTTGGCGATGTGTTGCTTCTTTGCTGCGGTTAAAGTTGTGATATTGATCGTTTTGAACTTCCATTTGATGTTCACTGTTACTTTCCCGATTTCCAGACACAATCATTCCATAGACTATTTCATAGTGATACGGATTGACGCATACCTGTTAAAATAAAACTTTTTAGTTGTTTCTGGCTTATTCATGACAAAAAAAGGACGAGACAAGATTTGTTTTGGAGTAAGTATTGTCGAACAATTGGTTAGTAACATTAAACCCTTTTCTGTAAACATGAATAGGCCTTATTACCGATGATGATTGTACCATGTCGTTTTTTGTTTCGAATGGATGCCGACAATGGTCCACATGTCGTGTTTCATTCTTCGACATGTCTAAAAACCTCCAAAGCTTTCCATAAACAACATGTGGAAATCCTTTCCTCCCGTGAACTTGAAGGCGTCCATCTAGTGTTTTAGGAATCGTTATGCACCCCTTAAAGCGTTCTCCTTTTGAAATGACAACGTCGATTAAATTTTGAAGATCGGGTTTTTTATCCTTTAATTTTTTGACTAGTGATTCACAAGCCTGAAATAAATCTTAATTTTTTAAAAATGCTAGTAAAAAATCTCACTTTTTGATCAAATTCTCTATCTGGATTTTGCTTGTTCAAATTCAGAGATAACCTGTTTTTCTTAGTACGATATGAATTGAGCTGTATTAATTCTGATTCTTTTAACTGAAAAAATAGATAATTGCAGAAACAGCAATATGACAAAGAAAGCTAACCACTCGATAAGCCATCAGAAATTCGCATATTTTGTTAGGTGGCGAACTAGCATCGGGTATATCAATCTTTTTCCGCATTTCTTCAACCTTTTCTTTTCCCAGTCGCATTTCATCAAGTTCTATCTCGGTGATATTCAATGTTTTTGGATCAACTAAAACCAATAATTAAAAAAGATTGTCAGGGAATAATTAGAAACTCACGGAGTTCAGGTTCCGGATAAACAACGCCCTCTTCAAAGTCACCTTCATCAGGAGCATCTGTAAGAAACAGTTCAATCTTCTAAAAATGATTTTCAACTTGCTTGGGTCTAGGGTTACTGAAAGCATGACTGTTTTATGACTGTTTCTTTTATATGGAACATGATGAGATGTAGATTGAGAAGGAGATGCCTGACTGCTTGATGTTCGATCTGAAAATTATAATTTATGTACTTTAAAATCAACGAGATCTTTCATTGCAGCATAAGTAAAGATTGAGAATTTCACAAATAATAGATAAAATATAGAGAGCTAATAATTTTTGTTTTAAAATTTCAAAAAAAAAAATACGTTAAATACCTTTCACTTTCATCGGTTTTTGCTGTAATGTTTTGTCCTGATCTTTTTGCACTAGGTTTTGCGGTCGTATTATATTATCGGCAGGTATGTTTTGCTGTTGCTGCATTTGGTGATGCCTGATCATTTCGAAACTTTCTTCATCAGGTATGTCATCTAACGTTATTGTAGACACTTGCTCAATCTGGGAGGTAATGAATAATTCAGACACCGGAATTCGTAAACTTTCATAATTGGAAGACGGATTGGACACAGCTGCAATTACCACGTGTTTAGTATGAAACCCCTATTATGACTAATACTTTTTTAAATTTAGCTAAATCAATGTATGGCAGATGTTTGCGACAAGTAATTTGTGATGATGAAGTGCAGTAAGTTCAAGATTCAGAAAAATAAACATAAAACTATTTATTTTATGCCATGGTTTAATTTTCAAATAATTTAAAAATTGATAAAATAACAGAAACAAACCTATGTGATGCCCATGTTCTTGCATACTCCTAAGACAGCTTTGGTTCAGTTCCCGTTGTGTGAATTACTAAAAATTCAGAGTTAGCATGTTTCAAGCTAAAAAGAAATACGAAAAAATAGAGAAAACATGTCAAGAAAATAAACGAAATGTTAGTCACAACCAATGTTTTCATGACAACAAAAAGCTCAAATGAATTGAAAATGATCCCTTGTGACTGGCTCATTAAAAAGGAGTATAGAATCTTTTAACAATTAGTAAATGAAGCTCAAGATAAATACAAAAGATGTACTTTCTATAATTATTTTCAAAAAGAAATGCATGTGACGTCTTTGAAAAAATACTGATAGTGAGCTTCAGCTCATGTTAGAGTTAGCATCGAACCAAAAACATCCGGCATATTTAGTCAGTGAACACAAAAGATGAACAATTTGGGGATAACGTTCAAAAAAACGACAAAAAAGCTACACAACCAAAATTTAGAAGGTCGGGATGATGAGCCATCTGAATGGGGGGTTACTCTTTTTTCAAAAGTGCATGTTGGCTTCCACTTTCTTGAAAGCGGAGCTTGTAGTACATATTTTATAACAATGTGTACTCACAATATACTCTGAATCTTTGATGAGTCTCAGTCATATATTTTTCATAATTTAGTGTCAAACGCAAAAAGCAATTAAGCCGAAGAAGGTTCACTTCAATACAAAAAATGTTTTGGAGATGTCTACACTGTTATTACAAAGTGAGTCACTGAAATTTATATCTACAAAATGTTCTTCTTCTTTTCTGCTTCAAAAATTTCAAAGAGCTTCGGCAAATCCATTATTTTTACGAGAGAGAGAGAGTAATTAGTTTTAGGTTCTGATTGAATTTATCTAGCGACCTAGCAAACGTGTGAGAGAAACGAAAAAATAATGAAAATGAAAAGCACAAAAAAGTGGAAAATGAAATAATGTCAAGCTCACATTTACTACAAGACAAAATTTTAAGTTTAAATGTTGTGATTTTTTTTACTATTTTTAAAAATTTTTCTACGTTTTCTAGTTTGCATATCAGCTATCATTACTATTGAATTCCTAGAATACTTCCATTCTAAATCTATTGCATTTGATATTATATTACTTTTTATTGTGTCAAAACAACACTTTGCTTCATGCAAAATGATAATTATTCCCTTAAAAACTACATAAACATGTTCACTGCCTTCAAATTCATTTTATTGTCACTAGAATCGTAAATGTTACAAATGCTGACCATTAATGATTTCACGCTGTTTTTATCTCGGCCGCGAAGATCAATCAAGATTAAAAAAAAAGTGTCGTTACCGATCACAGAACGTTTGAAACCTAGTAAAGACAAAATCTGTTTTAAATGTTGCAAATTCAATGACTTTTTCATTTTAAAACAGCCATTTGGTTAAATAAATGTGTAAATGTTTCATAACAATTTCCTGTCAATCTTTGATAACAGCGAATTTTGTATACTTTTTGAGAACATGAGAGTAAACAAATTGGCAAAAACATGATAAAGAAAGAGAAAGTTTTGAAAAAAAATATATGTACGCAATATTAGCTTTACAAATGGTACAACAAATATTAAAAATTCCAAAGAAAATGTGCAACTTGTTTATCAATAAAAAAAACTTGCATGTAATATGTTCTTTGATTTCTGCTGCGAAAAGGAAAATACATGAGAAAGGTTTTTTTTGATTTAAACCAACTGAAAAACTCACCAAAGATTACAAAAACTTTTTTGTAGTTTACTTTGTACATAAAGGTACATTCCAAATGCAAAAAAACCAAATTCCATTTTGACAAAAAAAGGAATGTAGCGTGTGAAAAAGCAAAACCAAGAAACAAAAAAAATCACAAGAGAGAGAGCAACTTGAATTTACGAATCTTCATTTTTTTTTCAATTTTGCTGATGTAAGCGATCGTAAAATCTGTGAAAAAATATATATTTGCTTTTGATTTGTTGCGAATCGTTTGTGTATAAAAAATGAAATTTTTTTTGATAAAAAAAGACAGATTCGACGTTTTCATCTATGAAAAATAAGCGATGTTTCAAGATTAATCAACCATAGCTTGAAAAAAATCGTGATTCGTAAAAAAACTTTAAAAAAATACACGCTGTGTTACGTATTTGCTATGATGGAGGTTTCAAATGACAGGTGTTACACAATAAATTTTTGAATTTTAAGCAAATCTGAGAAAAAAATCTTTAGAATTTTTTAAAAACGTCATTATGTCTCAGACTTTTCCGCTTTCTAATTCGCAGTCTGAATATGTAGATTACTTCACTGTTTTCATAATTATAGGTTGGGATTTTTCACTCTAACATCAAGTTTCCTTCCGTTTTTTCCTAATGGAATTAATTAACAAACCAAACAGCATTAATTAACAAATTAAACATAACAAGGCATTATTTGAATAATATGAAATCGTATTGTACATCTTTAAAAAAAAAAGAATACTAGAAAATACATGCACTCTTCACATTGCGTCTTAATTTGCTCTTTTTCTATAAGATTCAGAGCAAACCAATAATTATAACGTTCAGTGAAGCAAGGAATAGTAGAAAAATTTGAATTCGTAAAAAATAGAACATATGTTTTGCAAAAAAAAAATAAATAAAGGTGATACCTGCAGTAAAAAAAATGCACAACAAGTGTTTTTGCTAGATATTTATTACGATAAAGAAGAAGCTTTGCAGTGAAATGAATAACAGCGGGTAAGGAATAAAATGTTTTCTTTTGATTTTCTTTGCAATGCTGATAGTGAGAAAAAGAGAAGAAGTTATTGCTGGGGAAATAGAAAGAAAAAACCCTACAAGAAACAACAACAAAAACATCCGGAAAGTTTAAAAAAAACATTGAACAGCAGTTAAAAACCAGGTTGGTGACGTTAACCATGAACAAATATGTATATTATATTATGCGTAATAAAGCGGAATGTAGCAATGAATAACTTTCAGGTAATATGTTTATTTTAGTTAGAGGGAAACACAATAACCGGCACTACAGTCATATTCATATGACCTTTGCTCTATTTAGATTCTTGTTTTCCTATTCCCTATCTCGAAATGACCCCATCCCATTAGTTTTTCTAGTTTGAAATAATAAAGAAGAGGCCAAAACAAAATAGTAAAGTATCGTAAGTCAGCAGGAAAAAGGTTGAGGGTGCGAAAGAAAAATACGTATTTCCATACACTGCTGATAGGAAAGAGGTAGCAGACATGGAATAGCAAATCCACATTCTCTGTGTCGCATATTCATCTCTGTGTATTTGCAAATTCTCGTATCTCTCCGATACACTTTTGTTTACACGTAGAGAATCTCCAAAGGTTTTCCATTCACAAAAAATACTCCGTTTTTCTGAACTCTTGACAAGAGTAAACATTTTGCAGTTTAAGACCCGACGGACGCGGGAAAAAAAACAAAATGGGAGGTGTTGTGAGGATGAGTATAGCGACATTTAACTCATTTTTTGGCGGTAACATAGTAAACTTTTTTGATTAAGAAAAAAGTGGGACAAAAAAATATAAAAAAAGGGGTTTCAAAGATGCAAGATACGGTCGAAAAAATCGTTTGCAACTTGACAATAGTTTGCAAAATGATTTGTTTAACCCAAATAGATTTGTTGTGATCCGAAAATGAGAATAAACAACGGTTAGAAAAAGAAAATAGCAACTTTCACTTCATTATTTGAGGTTACAAATCAATATGATATCCTTTTTTAGAAGAAAAACACTTGTCAGATTACTTGTACATTAACGCGTGTGACAAACAAAACTTTGAATTACATTCGCATGGTTATTCTATGATTGATATGGACAGTTTTCAGCCAGATGATTTTGAAAATAATTAATATATATATTTTAAATATTGTTTTCAAGAAAAAAAACATTTGGAGAAAATTTCCGTTCATAAAAATTGAAGTAGAAACTACGACGTACACGTGATTTGAAATAGACATAACGTAGCAAACAACATGTCTAACAAAAACTGAATTTTTGATAGTAGTAGACCAATTCTATCCAAAAGTAAATAAAAAAAACTGAAGAGTAGGCAGAAATTTATCAATCAGTAAGTTTTGATTTTTTAACAGTCGATTTAGGATCATAGATTCTATTTTTATCATGATGAATTCGCACTTTGAATAATGTAGACATTTCTTTATAAGTATTTTTCAAAAAAAAATACTATAGAAAATCAAAAGAATAATGTCATTTTTAGCCATTATTATTCTGTAGAAATTCAACAAAAAAAATCCAAATAATGCTAAAGAACACATTTAATAACTGACAATAAATGCATTTTTCTTTGTCAGAACCATACGACACTTATTTATGTGTTGTTCAGCAGAGACACTGTTTTTCTCACATCCATTCATTATCCTTTACAATACCATATAGACGCGTTGAAAAACCAAGTTGTTTTTATAAACTAACATCTATATAGACAATGCGAAAAAACCAGACAAAGTGGTCTGCATACAAGTTACATTTTTTAAGAATGTGAAGATGAGTTTGCTGACCAATTACAGTAAGCAAAGTTAAACCCGATGATTTCAAATAAGTTATTCTTATCTAATCATAAATCATTTAACTATAAATTGAAAAACATATCAAGTGAACATGCACGTCAGCAGCGCTTGTTTCAATACTAGCAATACGTCTATAGTAAATAGACCAAACGTGCGAAATTTTAAATGTTGTTCAAATCCTTATATATACAAACAGTTGGAATTGAAATTAATCTGCAAAAAAACGAGCACACGAAACCCCGTTCCGCACAATTGTGAAAACTGAAAAAAAATGCTAAACAATTAATCTTAATAAAAGTATCGCAACACGAATTTTGCATCATTTACCACAACGAGGCTTGTCTTGCTACCTTCACCAAGAAACTCTCTCGGCTTGTGTCCTTTTTATACTTTGTTGCGAATATAACAGGAAGTTCAAGTATTCAATTTTTTCAAAATCTCGGATTTCATTTTTGACTCAAAAGGATTGTAATATTATACTAGGCTGATTCACTGGGTCAACAGGTTTTTTTGCAAGAATACTTTTGGAATTTGAAAGGCATTTTTTGCACCGAGTGCATCGTTTCAAAAAGCTTTTCGATACGTTCAATGTGAAGGATTTTTAGTCGATTCTCAGCAATTTAAAATTCTGAACTCTGAACTTTGATTTCCAGTTTTCACGAACTGATGCGAGCAGAGAACGTTCTGAGGGGGAGGGGAGCGAACCAAGACAAGTATGAAACCCCCCTTTCGCAGAGTATTGTTGACAATATTCTTGAAAGTTAATTAGTTTGAAGAATCATTCTGTTATTTGTATGATATTTGTGTTTATATAGTTCAAACGTAATCATCATATCATAAAATTTAAACTGATTTAATTTCACAACAATTAGCTAGCAAACGTTTTCCATCTCGTTGTAAAAAAAACACTAGAACACTGAATTGTACTGGTGTCAACACCCAAGACGGATGTTGAATTCGATTTTCAACAAAACTCAACCAAAACTTGAAATGTGCCTCCAGACGTCATGAAAATAACTGCACGAAACTTGCACTCAATCGAAAAACCAAACGTTTTCAACGAGATAAGTAGTTTTTCTCTGGAAGAATTAGAATTGTCATTTGCATTCAATTAAAGGCACCATCGGTAACTTTAACACATAAACATACGCTCAAATTTCACTGACAATGGCCACAATATCAATGCTCAGCTGTGTAATCTCTTATCATTTATTTATATCGTTTACTTATAGACGCCATAAAACAGTCGAACTTCATTTTCATTTTTGTATCGCTTTTACATCATGACTGGAAAAATGTTATTTTGCGTTCTTCTATTGTTCGTGAAGTCTGTGATTCCTGGTTCGATACCAGTTCAAGCTGTATCTGTCCAAGGAACATTATTTTGTGGAAATAAACCAATTAGTGGAGTGCAAGTCAAATTAATCGATAAAGATCACGGTGAGACCTCTCTGAAATATAATTTTACTTTTTTGTTTTTAATAGTTATTTTTTGTAAACAAATAAAAAAGAAATTATGTTTTTCTTCACGCCAAAAAATTGTAATTAGTGTTTTTAAAAAGACCAATAAGATGAACAATTTTCAAAATTATTATTTTTAGGTGGTGATAAGGATGATCTCCTCGATGAAAAGCGAACTGATGATAAAGGCCATTTTCACGTGACTGGTGGTACTTTAGAATTGTCTAAAGTTGAACCATATCTGAAAATCTATCATGACTGTAATGATGGTAAAAAAGTAAGTGTAATACGTTATTTTGAAATTAACTCATGTTTTGTAGGATTGTCAAAAGCGGCTATTTTGGGGAATACCACAAGAATATGTGTCTATCGATTTAAAGGCAATTCCAGTGTTTCATATCGGCTCAATAAACTTAGAACTTTCATTCGGGAACGAGAAGCGCGATTGTTTCCATTGATGGATTCTATAATTATTTGTACCGCATAATTTTATTTTTTTCGCACTCGTTAATGTCATCAAAAATCTTATTAAAACCCGTGAGAATGTTTTACATTATTGTTTCTAAATTCATGCATCGAAGAAAAGTTATATTTGAAAATAAACCTTTTTTATCAGGCACAAGATAACGAAATGTACAAGAAACGTTCCGTAAGAAAACTAGAGGTATCGCACTCGACAATCACGTGAAAACAAACGTATAATTTGCTCAACACATTTATTCAAACTTTTTTTCACTGCCTAAAAAGTAGAAATGTTCTCCTCGTTTTGTTTTCGTCATTTTCAATTCTCAACAAGTTCACATCTAGACATTGGCATGCAGCAGCATGTTCATGTTTAACTCAAGAAGCCCTCATTTCAAGAGCTTTGTCAAAGTTGATTTGTGTTTGCAAATCGCTTGACCGGCTTTTCTATCCGGTCAGACTATCCTTTGTTTTTATTATTGGAATTCAAAATGTTCCTCATTTTCCTCTTTGACTTTTGGCCAATTCAATGTTTTGTTATTGGTGAACAGGCTTTTGATAACCAGACTTTCTATAAAGTTACGATAATTTCTAATGAAATTGCAAATGTCGTAATTTATAATATAATATTATTTGGATAAATATAGCCATTTTCTTGAGCTATGACATTTATCGAACTCTAAAAGTTCATTACTAATATGATTATGTAGAAAAATGTAAACTAAAACCTTAAAATTTCTGGCCATTTTAAGTTACTATGGCAATAAAATCATTTATTTTCCCAGCAATCAGCTTTGATTAGTTTAAAAAATGCTGTTGAAATTCAAAACCAATGTTAGTTTTATTTTTTGGAAATATATGCCGTATTCAAAAGAACAGCGGTGAATCAAAAATCAGAACTGTTCAAAATAATTGTTGTGTATTATCCCATTATGTTCAAAAGTGTTCAACTTCAACAAGCACTTGAACAAAAAATACTTTTGACAAAACAGTGTATAAATATTTTTTATATGCTCACGATCTAATTTAATAAAAAGGTCAAAACCAGAATTTAAATTGTTTTCCATATCGGTTCACGAATTTGAACAGCTGCTCCATTTCGTAATATCTGTCCGTCCTTTTTTCGGTCATGAATCCAATAACCCCCCGGAAATATATTGAGAATTGTCATTTTGAAAACAAAACAACAAAGAATAATCGTGTTGTTTCATCGTCATCACGTTTTGAGTACCAGCTATTGTATTTTTGTAAGCAAAGTCAATGTGAAAAAAGAGAAAGGAAGCTCTTGTAAGCTTACCTGAGTTTACAAAACATACAAGCGGATACTTTTGACAGAGTGACCAACGAGCTACTTAAACAAAACCGAATTTTTCTAAATCACAAATCAAAACAATTCGAGTCATTTGTCGAGTTTTTTGCTTTGTTTTTGTGTAGTTGATCATTGTTGTTTATTTGTGTCTCTCTTTAGAAACGGTTTTTCAATTTGTTCTTTTGGATTTTGCTATTTTTCTATTTTTCTAAGAACCGCCGTCCCTATTCAGCTTCAGATATAGTATAAATTTTCTTAACTTATATTTTGAAAATGAGATGAAAACTAAAGTTAAAAAACTACAGTATCCCATATTTCCAAATTATGTTTTAAAAAAACATGATTTGTTGTTTTCCAAGTGGGTGGTCTTTCAAGTGCTCAAACACATTTTGTCAACAACAAATTCTTCAAATCTTCAACTGAATTGTTACAACCTATTACATATATATTCGGCATGGTTTTGCTCGAAACTCAATTTCAACCTAATCGAGCAAGATTTTCATCATCATGCTGTCTTCAAATGTTTAAAAAACAGACAACTAACAGATATTCATCATGGAAATACTTGACTCGTCTGATTCATGCTCTGAAGTGATTGTCCCCCCCCCCCCCCCCCTTCTGAACAACATTTCATTTTTATCACGAAAGAATGCTTGGAAATGATGTTGTCGAATCATTGTGTGACTTTTGTTCGCGCATGATGCTGACGAGAGCACCACTGATTGTATTGACTCAATGAGCATGAGCAATCTGTCATATTTTTTTCTCCTCCCATCATTTTTCGTTTATCCTAATGATCGGTCTCGCTGGACTGTCCTTCAATTTATTTGTTTTTGCAATGATAATCTATCGTTTTGGCTCGTTCGTTTCTTATTGATCTATTCAGAGATTTTTGGTCGTTCTTTTTTTTCCAATTTTATGTTGATGAGCAATGTAACAAAAACATAAAATGCAATCACCCAGTGGCTAATTTTGCTCAATGTCGTTTTCAGGCAATGTTAGCCTTTGCCTCATTTGTTATATCTTTTCCCTTTCTGTTTTTGACACCATCTTTTTTAGAATTGTGCATTTTTCTATTTAAAGTTTATAAATATATGGTAAACGTAAAATTTCTCGTTGTTTACATAATTCACCGTTGGAGGTTGGAATTTGTTCAAGCTTTGTACTCTGAGATCAATATGAAAGCCTTAAAATTTCAAAATTCACTGTTACTTTTTTGTCTGCTACTTTTTCGCCGAGTTACGAATCATCAAAGTTTACAGAATCAGCGTTTTTTGATACTTCGAGGGCTCATAGCTCAGCTTAAACTTCAAAAGCATCCATTTTTGAGTGAGCACCGTCCTTGCTCATGAGCCGGAAACGGTGAAAAGCTCGAACTTTGGTGACTCGGAACTCGGATCAAACCACCCAGAAATTTCGAAAACTTTGGGGTCTTAATACATATTGAGGCGGTATTAAACCAGTGCGTAATGTTTCAACAAACTCCAATTTCATGGCCCTAAATACCTCTCTTGTTAGATTCACCAAATAATGCAAATCAAATTTTCGAGTTTTATTCGCTCGCTTTTTCCTCCGTTGTTCAGCCATTTTTATCTCATTTTTCTGCTTCATTTTATAGGGTTGAGAACAAAACAATGAAGCAATAATTTTCAAGTTACTGAATTGTTTGATACGCATAAAAGAGCATTCAGCTGATTTTTATTGTTTTATGTATTTAAAGATGGATACCGAATTATATTTATTATTTCGAGATCGCTTTAATTGACCGATTCAGAATTCAGAATTCAAATAATATGTTATCTAAAAACTCCTCCTGATGAGCTAGGTCTTGTTAAGGAGCTAATTATACTTTTCGATGATATTTTCTTAAAATGTTTTATCATTTCTGTGTTATATATTATGTGATGAACCATTTTGAAAAAGTTTTTGGACCAACTCATTAATATTCAGCGTTGAAAAAAACCAAAAAAAAAAACGTCGACAAGCAAGAAGAATTCATAAATATTCGCAAAACCCAGTCACCACAATTCCTGAATAAGCTTGCTTCTAGCCGCTGGCCTTTATTTCGTTAAGGACGACATTTTCTTATTGTTCATTCTTGTGACTAGAAATTCTCACATTTTTTTCAAATTCTTAACTATAATACAAATGTGTCAAAAAATCCACTTCCTTTTTCAAGTTGTTGTTTTTTTTGCCTTTTTTCTTCTTTTACATATGTATACACTTCTTCAAAAAGTTGAGAGGTCTTTCGGAGGTCTTCGGATAAGAGCTACAAGAGATAATATTCGCTGATGTCTTGTCTTGTCATGTCGAAAACGATTTTCGGTGGGAGGAACCACCAAAAAATGTTGTTGTGTTGACTCTTCAAATAGGCTCTTCATTACAATATTTTGACATTTAAATTCTTTCGTTTTTCTCACTATCAGATATTAAATTTGTTCTTTTTTTTTCAATCTTACTTAAAAGTTTACAGAGATAATAGAATCATGTCTCGATGGGAAAGCTTCCCTGTTAGCGAGCAGGAACAAGCCTACTTGGCATCAACAACAACAACAGCGTAAACAACTATATTTTAAAATAATTCATTACATTTTAAAAACTAATTTCCAGTTCCGAAAATTTAATAACACCACAACAAATTCGGCAAAGTCTTGGTGGATTCATTCGACAAGAAATTTCTGAAACTGGCCAAACAATTTGCTTCTATCGGTACAGTTCCGCCGACACTGCCATACCATATCTTTGCGAATTAGGATGTTGTGGAAATGGTTGTTGTACTGTTTCAGATGTTGCCGCGTGAGTTATTAAATCGTTAAATATTACAGCCTTATTATAAATTTTCAGAAGAAGCACTTCATTCGGATGGGCAATTGCACTTCTTGTTATTGTTCTCATCACTATTGTTTTCGCAGTTTTAGCACTAATCTCCGTTTGGATCATGAATAAACATAAGGACAGGATTCATAAACAACAATTGGCCGAGAGTACTATCGAATCCACTTCCGTCAGTCAGGTAGTTAAACAATTCATAAATAGTATTTTAAAATCCCACGCTTTCAGATAAGTGAGCCAACTTCCTTCTATCCTGATGCCTACCACCACCACAACATGATGGCCTACAAACCTTATTAAAATGAACTCCTTGCCGTTTATCAATTGTACTAAAAGCATAATATGTTTCGACTGATATTATAATATTATTGTAAACAAAATCACTCCACCGAGTTGTGTGAATACTTTAAATAAATCAAAATTGAAAAAAAAAATAACACTGAAAATAAAATACACCGAGTTGCTGAAACCGCGGTTGATGAATTATCCGAAAAAAATAAACTGAGAAAAAATTGCTTCAAACAGTGTCTAGCACAAGAAAAAATTAAAAAGATGGATGGACCAGTGTCAGTAATGTATAGAAAAAAAGAAGATTGGTTTACAGAAATTGTGTCGCTAGCGAGCTTTGGGTTCAGGGGGGGGGGGGGGGAGAGATTATTCTCAATGTCCATTGGTAAAAATAGACTATCACAGAAAAGAAGAACAAGTGGGTAATTAAATTAAAATAAAGAATTAACACAGGATAATGTGATCACAATATGGAAGTAAATGGAGACTATGTAGAGGAGTTGATTTGATTTGATGTCAGAAGCTGTGATTATACCAAAAAAAATTGGAAACGCTTCGAAATTATTAAAAAAAGAAGGATATTAATTTGTCAGCGTTTCTTTCATCAGTTCATAAAAGTAAAATGTGTAAAATACAAGTTATACAGAAAAAAAGTTAACTGACAAGTTCGAAACTAGTACAAGAAAAACATAATGGGAGAAAAATTGGGATGCATGCTCTCTGCTTATAGTTAGTAAAAAATATGAAAATGGTTGAGGTGAATAATGTTAATATAAATTATTAGCTTGAAGTACGTTTCTTTTGAGAAGCCAACTTTAGAGCCTTCTTTTCTTCTTTCTCGCGTTTTCTGCGAGCTGCCTTCTCTTCACGCATGACTTCCTGAAAAACATTTATAATTTTTTAAATAAAATCAGTATTTTTAAAAATTTCAATTTAACAATAATTACCTTTTTGGACTTTTTCTTTCCATAAATACTGTGAAAAGTTCCATCCTTCATTGCATTGTTATAGGTGCTTTCAATCACATCTGCATAACGCTTTCTAACATATTCAATGGTCGACTTCCATTCTAAAGCTTTGTGTTCCTCATCAAATAGATAGTATATGCGATTTGGCTAAAAAGGTAAATATTTAAATTATTTTCTCAAAAAACTTATGAAGCAAAACATACCGTATGGATGAAAAAGGTTCCAAAATTTTTGACTTCTATCTCCATACACGGAGTCCATGGAATTTCTCCCTTCAGTTCCATGTTTGATGGATCAACATAGAGCAAATGTGGGCCTTCAGTTAGAATGAACATCCTTTTTCGAGAAAACAATCCACGCTTCTTATCCAAAAAACCTTGTTTCAAGATGAGCTTGTTATTGGTGAAAAGATGGTAAGGATTTTCTCGACTTTGTTTTCCCAGCTTTCTTTCTCTAACCATACGAAGTTGCTCAGCATGAGAATTAGATCGTCTGAAAGACGGGGGATCAATTTCAAATGATGTTGGTAAAAACTCACGGTCCAATTTCTTCAAATGAATCCATATAAGACTCCAAATCCATTTTCACTTTTTGTTCATTCGCTTTGTTGACACCAATGTTCATCAAACGAAGCAATGCTTTTTCATCCAAACCTGGTTCAACACCGTCTAGACGTGAATAAAATTCAGGTTCTCCGCACGTCGCTGGACAATACGCATGAAGAGTTGGTGGTTCAGCAGTTGGTACAGTTTCCCAATCAACTCCTTCAAAAAACTCATGGAGTTTCAACTGTTCGCTATCAAGTCGACACGCCGGGTCCGCCACAAGAACATTTTTTATCAAATGGTGAGCAACATCTGGGAATCCGTCAGGGATCACAAAGTCCAAAGTTTGAATTTTCTTCATCATGTGGTATTGATTAACAGCGCGGAATGGTGGTTGGCCAGCCAAGCTTTGGTAAATAATGCATCCTAGGCCCCAAACATCCGAACTGTAAAAATAATCATAATTATTATTAAAAACACTAACTAAGATATCTTACAGTGGTCCGACTTGACCATCGTCGAGCATTTCCGGGCTTACGTATTGTGCTGTCCCAACAAAAGTCGTGCGGCGTCCACTGCTTCCTTCGTCATCGTTATCCTCGTAATTCTCACGGTGAGTCGGAGGAGGAGTGCTAGAGTCTGACGACCTTGAGCTTCGAATTTCTTCTTCACCAAAACCTATCATAGGTATTGTAACATCTCCAAACGTCTGCGCACTCCCAAAATCGGTAATCATTATATGTCCATCCTCTTTGATGAGAACATTCTCCGGTTTCAAATCACGATGAACAATTCCATTTTTATGAATAAAATCAAGAGCTAGTAGAATTTCGGATCCAAAAAATCGTGTGGTTTTCAAATCGAAAGATCCAAAGTGTGTTAATGACTCTGCGAGATTCCCGCGTTCAGCGAGCATAAGAATGAAATCTGAAAATATCGATTTTTCAAATCAAATTGTAATAATTAGGAGAAAAAAGCTCACAAATTCTAGATTGGTCATGGAACGAACAATAAAGTTGGCTAACAAAAGGATGAGATCCACATCGTTGAGTGAGATAGTTCAGAATATTCTTTTCCCGAATGATTGAATCCATTTTGCCGTGACGGTTAACATAACATTTCTGCATTACTTTTGCTGCAAATTCCGCTTTTGTTTTCAATTCGAGCGAACGATACACCTAAAAAATAAGTTCATCATCAAAAAGTTCATATTTGTGCTAACTTACACAACTATAAGCTCCTTCTCCAATAGTTTTGAGAAAAACAAAATCTCGAGGATTATAAGAAGGGCATCCATCTGTTATCGTTTTCTCGATTAATGACTGTGACAGTCCGAAATTCGGCGAAATCTCGAATTTTTGATGCATCTGAAACAAAAATAAATTTCAAAACAGTAATTCTCAAAACTATAAGGTTCAAATCTTGGAAAAATCATGATTGTCAAACAGAGGGGTGTAAAACAAAACTCAACAGATGTTTCATCTAGCTTGGGAACACTATCCAAATGATTTATTGACATTTTTCGTGTGACCTTTTTATTTTATTTGAAATACCCTTGAGTTTGTCTAGGCCAAAATTAAAGAAAAACTTCTATTTTGGGAGTAGAAAAAATGAGTTTGTTTTCGAAATTTGATATAAAATTCATTTGATGTTTTTGTTTTTCTTAGGTTATTTTTCAATAAAAATAAGTTTTTTTTTCTGCTCCCTGGAGTAAAAAACATAAAACTGAAAATAACAAAAGAACTTGTTTTTCACAGAAAAAATCGAATAATGAAATAACATTTTCAAGTTATTAATGACAGTATTTAAGTTTTTTCCCCCAATGGTGATAATCAAAAATTAAAGCTTAAAAAATAACAATAACAACTTATTGTTAGGAATTTGAAGAAAAAGGAACAAATATCTATTGATTTTACCAAACAAATTTCATGGCACACCACAAAGTGGACGTAATTTGAAGTCGACAGTAGAAAAAAACAACTGTACGTGCACATAACAAAAATACGAATATTATTCAGCGTTGTCACAGTTATATAATCTTGACGCGAGTGGAAAAGGTTGCAATCAAATGTCACACAATAAATCATCAACTCATTACGCACACATTCACACACAAAACACATTTAAATTCATGTGTTGTTAATGTATCTTTGAAAGCTATGGAAAAATAAAACAATCTCGGTTTACTAATTAGAAGGAAAATATAATTTTGAAGAAAAAAGCTACCAAAAAATGTTGGATGATTCATAAACACTTTTTGAAATATGCAAAATGGAACATGATATCGCTTGTATAAAAGAGAGACCAGGAAAACTAGCAACATGTTTTTTTAGGCTCAGAAACAAGTCATTAACAATCACAGTTGTCGACACCGTATCATAAACCCGAGATCAATGGCCTAGAAATCCTAATAAGAAAAAAATTAGACCAGCTCCTCTATTTTGTTAATAATTTCTCACATTTCATAACATTTTCTGACTTCTAAAGAAAGCGGTTATACTTTCTCAGACTTCATTTAAAATATCTCAGAATTAAACTCAAAACGATTATTTTAAAACACACTGGCCGACTACAATAAAGTTTACGATTGTAAAAATAGAAAACACCTGATATTTAACTAATCCAAGCTATTAATTGGCCACTTTCTCGTGTTTTTTTAAACGTCACGAGATTTTTATCACTTCCTTTAAACAACCTCAAGGTTCATCAAATCATATGGATGTTTCTGACCACCACGCAGTAAGCTTATGAAATAAACAAAAAAAAAACCGAAATATGATACGATTTTGATAATATCTCTTTCACTTGGAATAACTCTCAACATCTAAGAGAGTAAACTTCCGAGAAAAGATAATAAAAACATTGTTGAAACTCATAAATCATATCCCTAATATGATCGCACGTATTTGTTATTTTCATAAATTCTGAATAATTTTCAATTGACGAGGATAATCTTCTAAATCCCTTTCTCCGAGAATAAATGTTTTTCTAGTCATTTTTTAACGGATAAAATTGTTTATTACCAAAGAAACATTTATTTTCAGAAAATGGAGATTTTAGCGTTCAATCACGTCATTTCTAGAATTCCCAAGTGCTTCTTTAACATGTACTTTAAATAATAATATTTGCAAAAAAACAACTAATTTAATTTTGACTAATATGTTTTTTTTTCTGCAAAATTACAACAATGATCCATACTCACCTCGTTCGCTACTTCTCTATTCGGAGGTGTCGATTGTCGAACACTTCGAATCGAAGAAGGGTAGAGACGATTCTCTGAAAATAAATCATTCTTTCCCAAAAAACTATGAACATTGTACTTATATTTGTAGTTTAATTTAATTTTGTATCACAGAAAAACATTTGTGTTCATTGCAAAAAATCGAATTTGTTGACAAGATAAAAATTCATTTCACAAGATATTTTATCAGTTCTATTCTTCATTTGAATGATTTTTTCTTCTTCTTCTTTTTTTTTCAACAACAACACAATCGTCATCGCGACACGACACGACAAGAATGAAGAAAACAAGAAAAGCGATTATTTATTAGATATTTGTCATCAAATCAATCGCGTAAAAGATTGAAATGTCTTTGTGGTGTGTATGTGTGTGTGTTTTCTATTTTAGAAAAATAAATCCTTTTTGTATCCCCCCCCCCACTCACCCTCGGGAAAAAGGTAGCCCGATGTGGTCGGAAATGCAGTTATCGCCGCCAGCTTGCCTGCAAAACGGAACTATCATTGGCGTGTTGTTGATTAGAAATGAGACGATATTAAAAACAAGATAGAAAGATAATAAATAACACGGGAATTTTTATTAAGATAACAAACGATTCTGAGTAAAAGGCTAATAAATGAGAAAAAACGAGGCTTCAATTCGATGCATTTAAAAAAAAGAAAAGTCTATTAAAAAAAACAAGATAGAAATGTAACCTAGAAGATTTTTCTCATCGTTGCTCAACGTTATTTTCCAAAAAAAAAAAATTGAAATGTCGTATTTGCAGCGAAGAGTGCGCTACACTCATGTTTTTCAACAACAATTTTCATGGAATTATGCGCGTTTTTATGCAAACATGTTCATTTCTTTTTGCTGAAAAATATGTTATCCACACACTTGTTAGTTCGATGCCAGTTTTTTCTGGAATTATCTCAAGCACTGGCTACTCAATTGCACGGTGAAAAACACTTTTTTTAGTGCCCAAACAATTGTGCCAAAGTACAAAATAGGGCTTCAAAAAAATATAAACAAAAAACGTTTATTGATGAAAAAACCTTATTATTATAGGTATTGGAGATTGTTCTATGATGTTGCGATATTCTTATCAAACTACCATTAGTTAGTTGACATTTATTTTCATAAAATGGGAGGAGATTGTGAATTTTTTCAGAAAACAAAACAATTATTATTAAAAAAACTTCTCTTCTTTTTTCATCGGAGAGCTGTCATATTTGTTTGAAAAGAAAATGAAACAATGAAAAAGAAAAAAAAACATGGAAATGTTTTTGATGAAAAAAATTGCAAAAAAACTGAGACTTTTCCGCGTTCTCAATTGTCAATTTCTTTTAAAATGATTTGTGACTGCGGGAAAAAAACGACACAACAAGTGCAAATGATGAAGAATTGCAAACAAGTGGAAACACCTGATGATATGATCCAAACCGCGAGATATTTGCAAAATGGGTAGAGAAAATATTAAAAAAAAAAGGTTCGATGCGAATAAACACTTTATAAAACCGAAAAATAACGAATGTAAACACGAAAACAAAACATACATTACTATGTCATCACAGTGAGCCACTGGCGTTTGTGGATGTATGTATGTCTAAGTGCTTTCTTCCTTAAGTTTTTCCGTGTTTTCCGGACAAACTACCGCACACATTGAGAAAGAAAAAATTATTTTTCCTTCTTTTTTCTTCTTCTTCTTCTTCTTCTTCTCCTTTTCCTTTTTATTTTGTGTGTCGTTCTTTTTTTTCGAGAATTTGATTTCAAGCACATATGCAGACAAATAGAGTTTCAACATAAACAACTTAGGGAATGCTACTTTCGAGGATCAGCACGCAACACGTTAGTTCGAAGATAGTACACGGTTTCTAGAGGTTGACTTGCAGGAAAACAGGGATTATATTAAAAGTAGAGGGAACGAGACAAATGAGTAGTTGTTGGAGAGTCAATATAACAAAACGAATGCCAGTGGCATTTTGGCGGTTGGGAAAGTTTTCGGATAAATTTATAGAAAAAGAAATGAACTTCAACGCTTATATAGAACAAAATATGGTACTGAAAATGATCTGGCCACCGCTGACCATAATGAGTAAATAAACATATTTTTTGCAAAGAACACGCTTCAGTATCTTTATGTTATCTAGCCAGCCAAAATTCGAATTTTGGGGAAATATAAATTGGAAAAAGATACAAAATTTTAGAAATTCTTATTGTTTTGGTTTTTGTTGCGAAAACCCTTAATTTTAAACTATACTTTAATATATTTTGTTCGAAATTCTGACAAATTTTTAAATGAATGTCTTTTAAATTTAAGAACACCCAAACTACTATTCAGAAGTTTTAAATTCAGTGTTATGCAATCTGAATTCAGGAATACCATTATTACCCTCAAAATCAAAGAAAAAAGTTGAATTCTTTCCTTTTTATGTTTTCCCACACAGGAAAAGAGGGACGATTTCTTTGGTCCCAAAGTACATATAATATTTTTCTTCGTCACAAAAAACGGGCTTTAAAAATAGTGCAAAAAGTTTTTCACACAACAATATTGGAACTGAGTTTAATATTTTATTGCTTCTCATCATTAACGTCTCGGAAAACACGAGATTTTTAAAAAAGAGCATTTTACCTCATTAAAAATACTATTTGTTTGTTTTTGATGATCACATCATAAAACTTTAAGAGAAACAACTTAACAAACAACATGGAAGTATCATTAAAATCACGTTTAACGCCTCCGTACTGTTTTTAACGACTTTTTTGAAGAAAAATAGGAAGTAACAAAGAGGGGGTGAGAAAAAAGAATAACGTAGAAAAAAACTTCAAAATGTTTGAGAGGAATAGTGTGTGAGTATTTGTGTCTGTGTGCGTGTGTATGTGAGCGAGCATTTACAAATAGGTTTTTTTTATAGAAACAAAGGAATTAGGTGGCAGGGCGGAAAACGAAACAATCAGTGCACTTTATTCACAATCCTTTAACATTTAGTTTTTTTCTTGGTAACGAAGAAAAGTGATGATTATTTTCGAATGACGAAAAAATAGAGTGATGCTTCAATAATTTAGTGAGAACTGCTTAATTAAACATAGAAACACACCAAAGATAATGTTTTGGGAACAAAAAACGACAACAGTATGACTATATAATACAAATACTTTTTTTTGCCTTGGGTGAGCGAGAAAAAAACGAAGATGTCATCCTAGATATACATACATACGTTGTTAAAGTGTATCACAAGTGGCAGTGTTTACAAAAATTATAGTTTGATCTCATGATCACGAACCAAAATATTCACATGGTAAATAGGCAGAAATATGTTTTTGAAATTTCGTGCGTTTATTTAAATTCAAATAAAATTTGTTTTCCGAACTGATTGTTCTAATTCACTCTAACAAACCGCGCTAGAAAACGAGTTATGAAAGACGATGCAGAATGTTGATAAAACATTCAAAAATACAAATATAAACTAATAAAAAAAGAGAAATACAAATAAGATAATAACTTTAAAGCGCAACGCATAACAAGTACGAATTATTTATAGTAATTGTTTACAAACCTTGCCGTTTTCTTTCGAGAAAATCAAAAATATTTCCCTAACGACTAGTAAACGCTACATGACTCACTTATTGTTATCTAGTAAACAAGTGTATGCGAATGAGTCAAAGTTATTGGAAAATTCCATTATTTTCTGTTTTTCTGGCAATAGTAAGAGCCAGTGAAAATGAAAACGGAGTTAAAGATGACCCCGCAGAGCATACACATTCTCTGCTCCTTCTGAAAGCCTATTGTATTTCGCAGGTGGAGCTGGGAAACGTTGCGAATAACTGCAAAAAAATCCAAAGATATAAACAACTATATATAAAAAGAACTAGATTAGTTTCGCAACATTCTTTGAAAACAACAAAGTATGGCTTGACTTCTCAATGGCGAGACTGGGGAAACAGTTAGCTGTACTGCATAGCTAGAGGGGAAGTGACCTTCGTGATTGGCTGTATCTAGTTGGTGCGAAGGAGGAATAAATATAGGAGATTGAAGGAATTTCGAAAAGGGCGTTTTTTTCTCCTTGTTGTTTTTCTGATGAAAATGCCCTAGTGCTTGCTACAAACAAACAAAGTGGATAAGATTTTTGATCAAGTTTATATAAATAATTAAGAATGTTTGTTTCAGTGAACCCTCTTCATGTTTTTGTTTAAAAAAAATGAAACAAAAATTGTGCTCAGTCTGTGGAAGATTATATTTGTAGACAACCCGATTTGTCACTTTTATTGGCGCACATTATTTTTAGGTTGTCTGAGAAAATAACAAAAAACCAACACCCTAAATTTGTAGCTTTTTCAACAAATCAGAGAAAATTTTTAGAAAGAACATACGTTTTTATTGTACTTTAATTGGTTTTGTGCTAACACTATATAGAGTTTTTTTTTCAAATTTGCTACAAAATTGCGTGTTTATCTTTAAAGTGTTTCATTACTCATTTTGAGTTTTATAATGAATTTCATCTTTTCCGCGGTACAAGAAAGCCTATCAAAGCCGAAAAAATCGCACTTTTTTGAAAAAATGCAAACACACCTCCCCTATTCAAACCCGGGCGGTGGCGGCCGTGGAAGAGATTTCGCCAGTTGTGTAGTTCTCGAGGAGTACTACCAATTTATTTTTTTCTGTTTTTTTAATTTTTTTAAATTTTTTCCCTTAAACTTGATAAAAATTGGTGATTTTTTTTCATGAATATTTTTAAAAATTCGGAGAAAAGGATTAAAGGGCTCCCGTTTGCGAAAACCCACAGAAAAGGTGAGAAAATGTGAAATTTGTCATTTTCAGGTATTTTACGCTGTTTTTTCAAAGGTTTCGGGGTTTTTGCAACTTCTTCATTTCGTTTTCTTCATTCATTTTGACAAGGTGTTATTCCAGGTAATTTTATTTAACAAATACAACTAAATATATTTATATACTTTTGCACGGTACTGTACGTCAAAACAAAACAAACAAACTAATCAAATGAGTGACATTTCGATATACAAACAAATTACTTAATTATTTTCTCTACATTGGATTTAACATCGCGAACGTATCGATTAAGATCACCACTGATTTCTATCCTTTCTCCATTTTTAATAAGAAATTCTTCTACAATAGATTTAGCTTGTTCAATTCTATTTATCAAATTCCATTTTTCAATAGCTCCATAAATTATTCCTTTTCTTTCCTCTTTTGTCACTCTCTTCAAAACATGGGCGATCAGTCGAGAATTACAGTCATACAGCTCACTCCAAAATCCAGAAATTTGACCATCGGAAAGCACATAATCGTCCTTCAGAGTAATCCGAAAATAAAACAGGTTACATTTAGAACTTTAAACAAAACAAAAATTACCAAAAATCAACAATAACTGCTTCTCCTTCATCGCTTTGTCCGTAATTTCCTCCGTTTGTACCGATGTCTTCCAAACGCAGGAAGTATTCAAGAAAGTCCACCAGAATCATGGCGTTGGAATTCGCGGTTTGAGTCGTCAGTTGTTCTGCAATTGTGAAGTTGATCTCTTCCGTTGCAATGTATAGAGCCTTCTTGGTATTGGAGGTTATTGGGAGGGGAAAATGGACTTCACCGCCGACTTTGATCAACGACAGCAGCTAAAAATATAAATTAAAATAGATATTATAATATAATATAATAAAATGTTAGTTTTGTTCAATTAATTCAATAGAATACCTTGTATACAAAAATTTCTTGAACGAATGGGCGATTTACGCTGCTGTATCGATTCGCAATCGATAATGATGTCGAACGTGGGCCTCTCTGGTGGTATTTAATGCAGAATCGCCGACGCATGCCAGAAAATTTGACGTCACATATATTGCCAATTGATGTACCTTCGGCTTTATCTAAAAATGAATTTTATTGAAATTTTATAGCTTAAAAAAAGATTAATTGAAACATAATGTTTGTTAAAAAAATTTAAAAACAAATAGTATTTATATCAATATAAACATTATATTACCCGCAAATTTGATCGAAAAATCCGTTATTTCTCCAGAATGCAGGCCCAAGAAGTATTCACGCACAAGTTCCTGTAAAAATTATTCTAACTTAGAAAACATAGGCAAGTACATACTCTGAATCATATCATCATCGCCTTCCAACATCGCACAAACTTTGCCAATGTATTCCTTCCATTCGTCATATCGGTCTCCGCAGTTATAGCCATATTTAACTAAGTTGTCCGACAGCGTAATGGCAGTCTTGCATAAGCTGATTTTGTACGCTCGAATTCCTCCTTTTTTCGTCCCGCTTTTCGCAGCGTCGAGAAATTGAGCCCATATCCGAGGAAGATCTTCATTACTCATGTTTCCTAAAACAATAAATCGTTAAATAATATTCGTCAATATAAAAATCAAAATCTCGTAGCAAGTCTAATCCATAACAAAAAATTGTTAAAAAATATGAAGCATAACATCTAGAATTAAACGCTGTTTCAAAATATAATAAAATTGGAAAGAACACGCGAACTACAGAAGAAAAGGAAGTCTCTCTTTTATTCACAGAAGTTTTAAAATGGAAGAATGCGATGCTGGCAGTTTCTCGCCTTCCTCTGCGTCTCTGCTCACGCGTCACTCTCATCCCCTTCCACTCTAGCCCAATGCGTTTGCGTGTCGCGTCGTAGTCTAGTTCAACTGGGGCAAATCTGTGATTGTGATCGGCCACAGTGAGGAAGGGAAAAGAAGGTCACACCAAAGGAAAGAACGGGAGGAGAAACAGAGAGAGCGGTAAACTTTCTCGAAGGTCCCACCTGTTCTTGGTTATTGACAACTTAAAAATTTTGGATCATTCAATTTCTACTAAAAGACCGCAGCGCAGCCGCTCGCAGGTAAAAATATCATTACTTTGTGAGAGACTTAGATTTTCTGGGTAGATCAAAACCAGCTTGAATGATCAGGAATATTTGAGTTGGTAATATAAGAGAAGAGAAGAGAATATCTTCACTCTTTCGACGTGAAAATTTTTCGTTCTGCGAGTCGACTTTTCTCTTCATATTTATATGTGTTAATTTCAGTAACAATGAGTGGATCTATTCCTATGGAAGTTGATACTTCTAAGACTCCGGATACTATTTCACATCCTACATTGATGAATACTATTCCTCTTCATGCCCCTAAAGATGTAGAAGAAATGACTGTTCAAGAGGAGAAAGAACATCATCGTAGAAAAGGAGAGGAAGAATATATCAAAAGTCTTCAATCAAAGGTTTGTTTTTGTTAATTCAAAAGGATTTTTATCACCTCTTGTTGTGTATCAACAACGCGTGGAGATTTAATAACTACTTTATTCTCTTATGGCTCACTAGAGCTCTCTACAACAACTCTAACACTGTTATCTCCTAAAACAGATGTTTACACTCTTCATAAACCAGCTCGCAAGAACTTCAAGAGTCAAAGAGTTTACTTTGATGGTATAGACGATCAATGGCAGTCAGATTTAGTTGAAATTATTCCTTCTGCTGAAGAAAATGAAGGATATAAGTATCTTCTAACTGTGATAGATTGTTTTAGTAAGTTTGCATGGGTAGTACAAAATGCTATATTCATTTTCTTCATATATTTTGTTGTATTTGTTAAATAAAATTACCTGGAATAACACCTTGTCAAAATGAATGAAGAAAACGAAATGAAGAAGTTGCAAAAACCCCGAAACCATTGAAAAAACAGCGTAAAATACCTGAAAATGACAAATTTCACATTTTCTCACCTTTTCTGTGGGTTTTCGCAAACGGGAGCCCTTTAATCCTTTTCTCCGATTTTTTAAAAATATTCCTGAAAAAAAATCATAAATTTTTATCAAGTTTAAGGGAAAAAATTAAAAAAATTAAAAAAACAGAAAAAAAATAAATTGGTAGTACTCCTCGAGAACTACAAAACTGGCGAAATCTCTTCCACGGCCGCCACCTCCCGGGTTTGAATTGGGGAGGTGTGTTTGCATTTTTTCAAAAAAGTGCGATTTCCGGCGTTTTTTCGGCTTTTATAGGTTTTCTTGTACGGCGGAAAAGATGAAATTCATTATAAAACTCAAAATGAGTAAAGAAACACTTTAAAGTTTAAATTAAATCTTTAACAATTGAAAAAAAATGGAAGGCAATAAAGACCCTTTAACTTTAAACAAAAGGAGTAATAATTTGTTTTCTAAAATCGGTGGCATAAATTCAATTAATTAACTTTATTAATTAGCTTTATTTAGAAAATATATGCTCGAAATATTGAACAACTTCTGTTGAATCACATAACTTTCATCCGTTACTCAAACTTTTTTCAAATTCCAAACTTTTCAGAGTAAACAAACGTGCGCTAAGTTTTTAAACTAATGTTTATTGCTGGTGGTATACGTGTAATTCTTAAAATAAGGATAAACACATCCAAATCAAATAAATAACAAGATCAACAACTACTTACTTGTTTCGGATGTCACCGTGCCCGCGAAGTAAGAAAAAGACCTTGAAAACTTCTGCCTTATCATACGAAATAACATTTGAACACAATTTAAATTTCTTCTCGGTAGAGGAACCTATCTCAACTATTTGCACGAAACTACTAAATATGAAAAACAAAAAGCAAACTAGTTGGAATTTAATTAAATCATAGGCGAAAACGTGAATCTCCAAAAATTGAATAAGTTTGAAAATGTTTTTTAAACAACATTTTAAAATATTTTGCAAATCATTGGAATGAAATGGAAAACACACATAACTTTAAAATTTAAAAAAATGTAGAATGCATGATTTCAAAGGAGTAATATTTAATATGAACAAATTGAAAATTGTGCAATAAGAAACAAATTCTTTTTGAAAGGGTCATTATCCGAGTTAGTATGCCTCCGTATTCGGCACGAATAAACGAGAATAATTAAAAACAGATGGCAGAATGACGAATTATTTTGAAGCTTTCCCCTCGGAACACTTCTCTCTGGGGTTCAAATAGATACTACATAATAAATTACGTTATGTAAATATGTGAAATTTCTATATTCAAAAACGTATTCAATAAATTATGCAAGGTTTCGTCAATTTTCTCATATGTATGTTTTTAAAGAGAAAAACTGACCGAACAAGAATCAGAAGTTAAAAATTGGAAGTAACCGGTTTGTATAGTAATAATATGCATATACATTCAATACACAGCAAAAACTGAACTTTCAATAGCATTGTGTTTATTTAGAGTTTGTGAATTGTTGTTAAGTTTCCCAAAATCTCAGATTTAAAAGTGGTTTAGCGAAACATTCAAAAGAAATAGTCATGGTCATTGACGTTTGGTTCATTCAATGTACTCGAAAACGTAATAGGCACAGATATAAACAACTCATTTTTCATCAAGCAGGTGCATTTTTTCAATATTTCTGACGAAAGCCCGATTAAATTAGTACAGAAAATAATAAGAGGCAAGATTCTAGCCAACTCAACCAACTATTTGTTCTTTGTATCAACTCAAAAATAATTTTGAAACAAAATGGAAAAACATTTTGATGAAAGTTGGTTTCAAAGGGGAAGGGAGTGAGAGGGTTTGTAGTTCAAACTATGTAAAATAACCGTACTGTCTCTTAATAGTTCATCAAACAACAACATCACATGATTTAAGACAATTACATTTATTGTTTACATTTCTGTCAGCCGTAAAACAAAAAATTACAAATCATACATCGATATGAAAAATTACTCGTTTCAAATATTTAACAAACAATTGTTATTTTTATCAAATAAATACAAATGAAAGGTGTGGTTCTTTATTATGGCTTATTTATTATTCATTGGAAATTATTGAGCACTCTTGATAACAAACAACGCGATTGCATCCTAGCAGCTAAGAGTACAATATCTGAAGAATGGTCCTTCGCATTTGGATGGATCCTTTGCAATGCATTCACGAGATTCAAATCCAATCATGTTTCCATTATTACATGGTTGCGACGACGCGAATTGTTGACATGTTCCTTGCCATGGGCCCCAAACTTGTTCTTGGATGATTGGAGCTGGCTTTTCGACGACTGAGAATTGATTGATGTTGGTGATTGGTGAAATTGGATCGTCGTATTCTTCTCCATCTGTGCTGACCAACGATCTAACTGATTGCACATAAGATGCAGCTGCGAAAAAAAAAGTTCAACCTATTATTTCAAATAATTATTATAAATTTACTAGTTGTTTGCAGAACAGCTGGACAGTTTTGAACTTGCATCAATGCTCCTAGGCACTTGCGAAGATCCAGACACTTTCTTCTTCTGATCTGTCTTTCTTGACTCTTAGTGCACGGAGTCCAATCAGACCATTCGGAGAAATATGTTTCTTTGACCTCCGTAGACTGCTCTTCAGCTTCTTCGACCTTGGAGATTTTCAAATTCTTTCTGATTGGGGCACTGATATCAATATCCTCATCAAAGTTATCTTCTTCAATAGTCTTCACTTTTTGCGTCTTTTGTCTTTTCAAAGCGTTATAAGTTTTCGATCCGAAACTCTTTGGATGCTTCTTGATTTTCTTTTGAAGTGCATATTTGGCAATTTTCCTTGGTGCAGCAGTAGTTGTAGTTGTTGTGGTAGTAGTTGTTGTAGTGGTTTCTTCCTCTTGTTCGTCTTCTTCTTCCAATTCTTCATCACCTTCTTCTATAAAATTTTAGGAAGTATTGCTGGACTTCCAGATAAATATAAAGTATACCTGTGTATGTAGCTTCCTCTTCTTCTTCATCAGCAGCTTGTTCTCCAACAGTTTCAGTTTGTGGTTTTGGAGTGGTTTCAGAAATTTGTGTAATAGCTTCAGCCTTCACTTCATCGACAACTTCTTCATCATCTACCTCTTCGATATTACCTGAAGCTTCTGAAGATTTTGCTGGTGCTGCTTCTTCAACAGTGACGTCCTCAACATCAACTATAAATAAATAAATGTGATTTATGCTAATTTTCCGAATATAACAATTCTAACCATTTTCCAAATTGCAGCCATTTTGGAAATAAACAACTTTGTCGTTCTCTTCCTTCGAGAACGCAATTGGCTTGGTTATGGCAGATTCCTTATTAGTGATACATTCTCCATCTTCATAGAAAAACATGGCAGAAAGACAGTTCTTTTCTTGAACACATTGAGCAATACATTGCTCCATGCTGTCAACCAATGTAAGGTTTGAAGCATATCCAACAAGAACACTTTGATCCACTCGGATGAATTGCGAATTGGCACATTGGGCAGGAACATTTTCTGAATATTCATCTCGAATGAAAATTAATGAAAACAAATATTGTTATAAGAACCGATGTTTTTTTTTGAAATTTCTTACGTGGGAGGCAGATTTTTTCAAAATAGCGCTTTCCAACAACGTTTTCTATCTCGGCAGATCCAATCGGAGCGGATTTCTCCTTGTAGATAGTACATGAAAACTGGGCATGATCATAACTGAACGAAGCACACAGAATTGTTCTACCAAATTGATCCTGAAAACCGATATCATAAAATTATCTTTCTTCATTCCAGTTGTTACCCTATTTTGTGAGCAAGTATGAAGACATTCCTCTTCCGAAGTATCTTTGTAAACAATTGAATCTTGTGATTTTAAAACAGCATTATCGGTCACAAAGAATGATATGTTCTTGTTCTTGCAAATAGCTGAAACGAGAGAATAAGTTTTACCTACATTCCATGTTCTTTTTTTTCTCAATGCTAACACACACAATCAAAATGGGCAAGCGAAAGTTTTTTTTCGTTTTCATTTGGAATCCGTTTGCCTTTTAGATGTAGGTCATATAATTGAAGAGAAACAGCATGTACAAATTTGGGTTGTACCCGATGGTTTCTCTGGATGTGTTACGTTGAGATGTTTCAAAAGAAAATGATAGGACTAAATAGATGCAAAAATGTTGAATTGCATTGAACTTTTTCGAAAATGTTTATGATGGTTTTTGATAGAGAATTATACTTTTAACAGAATTCCGAAGATAGGTGAGAATCATTTTGCATAAGAATGGGAAAAATGATCGAATAGCTTTAAAACTATCCAAAACTTTTCCATTTTTCAGTGTAGCTGTCTTAAAGGCACAATGGTATTGCGAGACTTTTTTCCGAAAGTTCCCATAAATTAACAATCCAACACGGATATATTTGGCAGTTGTAAATTGAACCCACTGGTCACTATCAAAAATGACAAAAAGCTTTTGGGCGAGTTTAGGTGGATCGATTTGAATAATTTGATCAGCAGAAATGTTTTGAATTTTAGAAAAAAAACAACTAAAAACTCCAATCTCTTTGCTCTTTTGCACCCTTGGCACTTTTTTCATTATATTTATTCCGAAAGCCTAAGCAGCTAAAAATGTATCTTGAAAAACTTTTAATATTTTAGATAGGTTATATAAATTCAGCGTTTGTCAAAAAATGTCTCCAAAAGTCTTAAAAATCGTACAGAACGTGTGAGCATTACCACAAAGTATAAAATTATTTTAATTTGAAATTCATTATCATTTTAGAGTGAGACAATCAACGTCACTTTTGAGTCATAAATTTCAATGACCTTTACGAGACTTTGGTGAGTGTTTAATTCTAATGTGAAACAATAAAAAGGAAACACTTACCAGGATTGTTGACGCTTTTTGCTTCAACCGCAATGAAAAAAACCAACAATACTATCAACCGGGAACGCATGACAAATCCACAATAAATCGAATACAGTATAAAGATTTCCAGAAATGAAAGGGTGTATGTGTGTGTGTTCTCTCGATAAGGGATAAATCGGATTGAGGGGAGGAACAATGGGCGGGAAAGCTGAGCGGGTCATCAAATCCATTCCCCGCCGAAATCCCGATTCGCCGCCCCAATCATGATCACTTTGGCTATCTCTTGTTCCTTTCTTTACTTCGACAACTATTTTAATACGCATAATGGTATGTGACATGGTTAAAGCTTGATGGAGGAGTAAGGGTGCGAGGATAACGGGGAAACCAGACGAAAAAAAATGTTCACTTTATCCATATTGAACATCTAGGCTGAAGAATGAAAATCAACAATATAAAAACGTTTACAAAATTTGTTCCGGTTGTAATATAATGCAGATTGTATCAATGAATTTCTGGTTAAAAGGTTGACTCTCGATTTTATTATCCACCATTAAAACGGTTATAATGAAGATATTGTTATTCAAAACAATACATATATTTATCTCACTTTGTTGTTCTAAAATGTGATTGCTTGTTTTTGGCGTAATTAAATTTCTGGTTTTCAACACCTACATGATGGCCGAAAATTCACATTCAATAAAAAGCATCTGTCAAGAATCCGACTCAATCAAATCATCCGATCAAAAGCGGACTTGATTAATCGACTTTCCACTGTGTTTTTCTTCCATTTCCATTCTAAACCCAACAAGCGAAATCTATTGTTTCAATCCAGACATTCGCTTTCGTTTCTTTTTTTTTAGATTATCAATTGCAAAAACTAAGGCGCCCTCACAATGTACTTCATTCCAATCGTGCCGACCTTTATCAAACCGAATCCGGTTTATTGAGAAAGTTGGGATTCGTTGACGAGAACACAATAATAATATTAATACAATTGATAATCACGTCGTATAGTTTTGGGAATCCTTCGTCAAATATCAAACATTATCATAACGAAACTTTCACAGCTTGATTGTGATAAATATCCTTCTTTTATAACACATCTTTCTCACATTTGTATTGAAGAAAAGAATCATCATTCAACCTTTCAACCATTTCAGATTCGAGCATTTTACTTTTATTTTCAATTAAAATAAGAATAAATACTGCCGAACTAATTATTCAAAATTGGTTAGAACCGCAAGAAACAATTGAAAAACATTTAAAAATAAAATCTAGGAAAAAAAACATCATATCAATAGATGGGAGGGAAAATTTCACAGTCATAACTATTCAAAATCTTATTATTTAAAATAGGAAAGAAAATTAGTACACATAAAACGAATAAAATCGAGGTGAGACAAATAAATATGGGGAAAAAATAGTTGCTCGAAACAGTGGTTATATTCTTAACTTAAGACGTTTTTAAATTATTCGTGAAAACAATTGTGTGAGCTCATTGGAAACATTTGAATTAACGACGAGATGTGCAGTTGCGAGAATCATATTTTGCTTTGTTGAATATTAATTGGAATTGTTGAATTTAATTATCTGAAAACGAATAATTATTATCTTGAAAGAAATCAAATAAATTCATCGTATATTATTGTCAAGATAACAATTCTGAGCATCTCGGTTTTACTTGAATATCACAAGGGTCAAAGTATGCCTTTTTTAAAAAATGGTATTGATAAATTGTTGTTAGTCACGTAAATCAAAAACGAAGGAAAGAAATCTTTCCAAATTCCAAATAACTTTTATTTTTAAAAAAATCTACTAATTTTATATTGTCACGAACATCACAGAATTTTTTGAAACAAAAAAAAGTCGCTCACGTCTAGCCCTTTGTTGCAAAAGCTTTGCTCGATCCTGACTCTCCCCCATTTGTCCATTATCTGGGCATTCTCTCTCAACGATACAAAGATATTCCTGCTGATGTTCACTCGAATAGTTCGAATAGTTCGAATTGATTGGCACAACTTGAACCACTTTCCAACTATCGCTCATTGCTGAAACCACCGACGCCAACTCGTCTTCATGGCACTGAAGCACGCGATAAACAAATTTGACCGTCTGAAACAAATTAATTAATTGTTTTCCCCCCTTTTCGAATGGTAAGTAGTCTTACCGAATTTTCTTTCAGCGCATTTTCCTTCTCTTGAATGCGATCCATCAAAAGTTGACTTAGTTCTGGTAAATTATAAAAATCCGCTTCAGCCAAAATCCCCTCTTCCGATATTCCCGGATTAAGGATGAGTTTCCCATGACGAAGGTAGTTGAGTATTGGCGAGAAGAAATCAGCATCACGATCGATGAGAAATGCACCCGTTTCATCCTTAAATTTGTAAAGATTTTATTATGTTTATATTGAAAAAGACGGCGCAATTTTCTTTACTTCTTTTCAAGGATCCAATTAAAAAGTGCAAGGATCGTTTTTAATGAATTCAGTCTCACAAATATGCTTTACTTTAATGAAATTAAAACAGATTTCTTGTGAAAATAATGTGTACTTTAAACAATAGCAGAGCAATTAAAAACAAAAAAAAACCTTACTAATTAATTAAGGAGTGTATATATTTTAAGTCTAATTATAACACAATGAGGCGACTTATAAGTGATTTGATAGAGATAAATTCACATTTTTCCATTTTGCAGTTGTTTAAATTGCAAGTTTTAACGTTTAATGTGATTTGAATAACCTATTTCAATATAATAAAAATAACTTACTTTATCTGACGGAAGCGCTTGCTCATCTTGACACAATCGATGCAAAAACGATCCAGGTTCCCGCATCAAAGTTGAGCGTGTAGTTTGGAAGATTTTCCCACCAACGTTAAGTCTAACCCATCCAGATGACGACGAACCATTCATTGAACTTTTCGCTGCTGGGACAACTGTAACTGGGGAACTTGCAGTAACTGAAGAAGTCGTTCTTGAGCTGAACAGTGAGTTTCGTGACGACTGGACTTCTTGCATTTTCTCGTCGGAACCAATACTCGAAGACGTCGCGCAAGTTGAACCCATCTCAATGTCCGAAAGCTCTCGAGGAGTGGCTGAAATTGCGGGTGATTCATCAGAATTAATCAAAGAAATTAAGAAACAATTTGATTCTTGAAAATGCACAAATCTTCTTTGATTAATGCGAAATGTAAACAGAACCTATTCATGAAAAAAAAAAGATAGATGGAATTAAATTAGAAAATCTGGAGAGCCATTGCGTGTAGCGCACAACTCAAAGCATGTTTAGTTTTTCATTTAGTCACATTCAGTTTTTTGTTCCTTTTATTGAAAATGGGCGGGGCTTAATTTAAAATAAGCTTTTCCTTTTTTTTTTGTAAAAATAGTGATAAAGGAAAAGTAATTTGAAAACAAATTAAAGAACTGGTCTAATAGAGCAAAAAATTGATGAAATATAAAAAGTAGACATTGTGATGGGAACTAATTTTCTAATTTTGAAAAGTTTGAAATTAAATATAAGAAAACTCACACGTGGTTGAGAATGTAGATTCCTCTCTATCCATATTTAAACTGCCTCGATACTTGGAACGCCTGCAAAAAATACAAGAATATTGTTTAAGAATTGGAAAAAACACAAAGAAAATATATTCAGAAAAAGCAATGTTCTCAGAAAGATTTATCGATGGAAGTCAATGATTGTGGTCTTTCGCGGCGACATGTCCCGGCAGAGAGCAAAATTTACATTTTATTGAGAATAAAATTGAAAAAAAAAACTGGCAAAAAATCAGCGACAACTGATGGATGGGAGTAAACAAAAAAGTATACATCGACATAGGACTTGCGAGAGATTTGGACAAGCAGACGGAAATATAGGAAAAGAGCACTGCAAAAAGAGTGAAAGGCGTTGTGAGACCCGCCTAGGCAGGGTAGCGTTTGGCATTTGAAAAAAGGAAAAGTAAATTAGCGCGCGTTTTCTTAACATCTTCCTTCCTTATCAGGTGGAACTAAAGATTTATAGATGTAATGTCTAGACATATTTTGTATTCTTTTCCAATTTTCAAAAAAGTGATTGTTCATAAGAATATATTAGCTAATTTCAGAATCAATTTAAAATAATGTGAATAATAAAAAAAAACAATTGTTTTCCTATTTTAGAAACATGTGAGGTTTCCAAAATAACATGTATGAAGACAATTGAGCAAAAATAGAACATTTTGACAGTCTGATGATCAGAGTGCAGCTAATTTTTGCATAATCGATAGAGTTGGTGAAAAATTTTTGGAAGAAAAATGTGCAACAACAAGGGAGTGTCAACCAAAGGGAACAATTTGTCTTCTTCGGTTTTGAAAATTACTTGCAAATGTGTGTTTTGAGCTGACAAATTATGACGAGCTTAAATTGTCATTTTTCATCAAAACTTATTTTTCAACAAAAAAAACGTCTTTAAAAATGATAATCTTCGAAATTGAATGATGAACATTGGTCGCAATAGACTCGTTGCCGCTCGTCTTCCAAAAAAAAAAAATTAAACCCAACACCATATTCAGTTGGTTGGGAGAAGGAACGGGAGATTTTTCGAAGGGATTAAAACATGGATTATATGACAGAGAAAAGAAAAAAAAACTTGGCGTGGGCAGAAGAGTTTCTAGACAACGTTCGTTTCATTTAAGAACATGTTGGGCTCTTTTAACTATTGATAGCTTTACTAAAAAAAATGAGGAAAAATGAAAAGAAACTGAAGTAGTGGCATGTTTTTTTTCTTCGGAATAGCTTACTAGGGAACTTTTTTCCATCATTCATAAGTCTTTGACGTGTGGTATAGAATAAATGAACGGTGCCAGTAAAATAAAAAAAATCCAAAGAGAATGAAACGTGTTCAAAATTTGTGAAATACTTCACTTAAAGAAGGGCTTTACGGAGATAATAAATGCACCTGGGATGAGAAGAGGCGTCAGACTCATTCTAAATCTGTTTTTAAAATTTTTAAAACCACCTCGAAGCCGAAAAACACGCCTCAAAATAATGGCCTAGAAAAAGTGGTCATCGGCGAAAACTAGTCCGCAGGAAACAAAAAAGGAAAAACCTACATTACGATTAAAAACTATTTAAAAAAGGACTAATTTAAGCATTCTGTATAACTATTTAATAACGAAAGACGAAAAAATATCGTAGGACAAAGTTCCTAGTAAGTTTTCCATTTTTCGAAATTTTAGCTCTTAACAACTATAAAGAGAAACAATGAAACAAAAACAAAGTTTTAGAAAGATAAATAAAACACAATTTCTAATATTTATTTTAGAGTACAAAACTCACAAACGATTAATTTACATTTTCTTCCTATGAAACACAGTAATATGTTGTTTCTAAATATTGTACTGCCCGCCCAAAGGGCTAGAAAAATGAGGGAGAGAGCGCGCGCTGAGAAAAAACGGCACGGGGTATGTCTGGAAATTCGAAATACTGGAACACTCGGAATTTATCAAAAACAAAAATCGTAATCCAGAAGTTAAGAACGTCTTAGCGACATCATCAATATTGTGTATTTTGTGAATTTTGTTTATAAGAAAATAGTTCGTATAAAACCGATTAATAATATGCATTCTCTAAAAATTTCTAAAAATTTGTGCATAACACTTATTTACCACTTCTTAAAATATCTATAAAATTTGTTCCAAAACAACCAAATTGTATAGTACAAATATCTTAATTTTCAAGAAATCCCTATTCATTTAAGTATCAATGTACTTTTAGAAAAATGCCCTTCATATCAAATATCGTGATTTGTACTCTACAAAGTGTATCAAGCTCGCTTTTTCCGCTTGCAAAAGCTTTGTTAATTGAGTTTTCAGAATGTCATGATGTTTTCCTGTTCTTCGGTTATTATTTTTATCCAATCTAATCACGAGGGGTTTCTTCTAATGATAGTGAGTAAATACGAATTTAGCCGCAAAAAATATCATTATTTTTATTATTATTATTTCTGAAATAGCAAAAATGAAAAGAAGGGACATAAGAAGAGATTCAATAATATTTGAGATCAAAAAAGTATGGAAAGGGGCTAAACGTGCTAAATAAAATAACTAATATTGATAAATTCTATTCTTGAACATTGTTATTAGTTGGCTGCTCCCACATTTGTGTGACGGAGATAAGTTGTGTGAAAACCAGCGATAACGGAGTTTTGAAAGCAGTTTTAACTTTTCTTTGGCGTTGGCAGGTGAGAATTTGTTTGAATGCACGTCGAAAATCACGCGAAAATCGAGAGTAGATGAATGGATTCAACATCGAATTCAGATGTCCGGCCCAGGTGAAAATTGTGAATATTGTCTCACGACTTGTGAAGCACTGAAACGTATACAATGTTAGTGATCTATGTAGTTTTCAATTTTAAGATTAATCTTGTCTTACGAATTTTTATAAAGACAATCTTATTATTTTTAAATATTGTTGAAATCTAAGTTTACACCATTCTTTCAAACATGTGGTTTTCCACATCTTTCTATATTGACTTCGAAATGTAATTGTTGATTTTCAAAACGTAAATCAATAAACTCACATTCTCACAAAATGCAGTGAGCGGCGAAAACACAAAAAATGGCGTCCAGCACAAGATAAATGCCCCGACTACAATTGAAAGAGTCCTTGCTGCTCGTTGCTCGTGAACGTAACGCATCATTTGGCGTGACTTTTCCCTCACGTTTAGTTTTCGTTTCGATGAAGATCCGGATAGACTAATGATCTCAGATGATGAGCCATATGTACCATTTTCCTGAAACACAACTGATTTTATCTATGATTTGTGACCTATCAATCTTACGAGATCAATTTTCAAAGTATTAGATGATTTATTATTGATTGAAGTGTTTGGAGCTCTGACACGAAAAATTCCAGGGCGAGATGGAACTAAATCAGCGTCATCATGAAGCAAAGGTTGCCTGACGCTGTTTTTCTGATTGTCGGCTCTATAGTTCAACGATTTGCAGGATTCTTGTTTCAACAACATTCGTGAATCCCTGTTTTTTCCTGATCTCATACTCGAACTTGATCGTTTTCCTCGTCCGAAATGAATTCTTAACGTTGGTTCATTCTCACTCGAAAATACACTTTCTGTTTCTGTATTTGTCCGCCTTCTTCTTCCTTTGATCTGTAAGTTTCTATATTTAGAAAACAATTAATTTTTTTTCGACTCACGCTAACTGTTTTCATCCCTTTCCTCATTCCTTTCGAATGTCGTGTAGCAATAATGAACACTTTCCCATAAGCAAAGAGTATCAAAAATAAAGGAATGTAAAATGAAACCAGCGATGAAAAACTGACATACATTCTACTGTCAGTGAAATCACATTGGTCCTGAAAATTGAAAAGGGGGTGAATATTGAAAATCTAAAATTAAATATTCATTCTTACTGGATTTTCGTAAAGATGTGGAGAACTTGTCCGCCACCAAAGAATCGCAGGAAATGACAAAAACGCAGATAGCACCCAAACCATCAATATGGCAATAAGAATCCTGCGCTTTGAAACTTTGTCACGGTATCCTATTGGATCCTGACCTGCCATATATCTGGAAGCAAATATTTAATGCGCTACAAAAACAATGGAATTTGTTAAATTCTTGAAAAATTAAAGCTTAAAAAATTAAAATTATGCAAAATATAATTTATATTTATCCTATCAAGACAATTACCTATCCAAGCTAATGACACATAAATTCCAAATTGAGGCCGTTGACGCTAATATGTCCATAGCGTGGAACAAATCGCACATTGATAAACCTTTAAGAAATAAACATTATTTAAAAAAAAATAGTGTTAGTTTACCTAGTAACCATACATGATTCGTCATTTCGAAAAGTGAATTCAATGGCATTACTACCATACCAACAATCAAGTCAGCAATTGCTAACGAGATAATAAGGTACCTGCAAAAATATTATGGTATATGTATGTAATTAACATTTATTTCTATACCAGTTAATATTTTTCAAAATTTTTAAAGTTGAAAGAATCTCAAAATATAAAAAAAAAACGTAATTAAGATTATTTTGTAAGGCATAATTATAAAATGCGCAAATTTTACAAGATTTTGACAGAAACTTACCCTGTTGGATTCCTCAAATACTTTTTGGTGCATACTGCAATAACAACCAGACAATTTCCAGCAATCGTCAACAAACAAATTGTAATAAGAATCAGGGCAAAAAATGGATTTCTCCAAATTATAACAGGATCTGTCTTTTCTGTTGAAGTTGCATATATCTCATTTCGCAGCTCTGGCAATAAATAATCAGTGTTCGTCATGACCCGTAGCTGCAAAAGATTTTTTGAAATGAAGGTAATAATTGAAACTTTCAATACTATCAGTAAACAATAAATCAAACAAAATAGTAAAACATGCTTTCAAATTTATGGCTTATTCCATTTAAAAAAGCTTGTTTTTAAGACATTCGCCATTTAATATGAAATCTTGCATTTTTCATTGGTTTGTGAAAATAAGAAAAATTCTGCTATCGATATTTTCTTGGAAACTGAATTAAACATAGTGTTTTGTAAAAAAAATAACTGTCTATGTTGAATGAACAAAAGTGAAACAGAAATAGAAAACAGTACAAAATATATTCGATTTTGTTTCGACACGAATCCAATGATGTGACCGTTCTAAAATATCAAAAAACATCGTTCTGTTTTTCGATGAGCGAGAGTGTTCTGGGAAAAAAAACATGAGGAAAGAAACAAAATAATACCGGAATAAAAATATTGTGTTTAGGGTTTTCAAATATGGCAAAGAAGATGAAAAAGAATTTGAAATTGAAAATTGGTCCGTAATTTCATTAAAACATAGACACGTTGTTTAGCGTACTTGAGAGCCCTAACTATGTGTTGATCAACGAAGAAACTCTCCACATTGTGCACACAGAGATCGAATTTTATCCATACTGGAGATAATCCAGATAAACGTCCTCTTTAAAATATTGTTTTTTTCATCTGTAAAGCAAAAGTGGGGGGTCACTCAAAAAACGATCGTAAACTCAATTCGGCTAATATTTCACATGTTTTTTGTTGGAAGGATTGTATTTTATTTCGAGTTTATACATTGGCTAGGAATAAGAAAAACATTCAATGTTTCTCTGTTAAATAATAGAAAAAACCTTAAAAAGATAGAAATGTCAATGATAAACAAGTAAGCATCTCCTAGTTGGGTCATATTACCAGAGTAGGGTGAACACTTACTAGTAAAATGAAAATTGAGGTGCTCTTCCCCAATGAGTTATATCCTAAAAACATTCAGAATCCAATGTAGTGTTACTTCACAAAGCGCTTCTTCAATAAACAACATCAAAGAAGAAATATCAAAAATCATTATAAATGCAAAATCGTTTTTCTATCTTTGAAAAGAAACATTTTTCATTTTTCCTTCACATAGTACACAAAGAAATAAGCTCTAAACTTCTTCAACATGTCCATAATGAAAAAAAGTGAATCTGAATGAGAAAAAAACGGGTGGGAAGCTAGAAAAATGCTCATTTGTTGTAATTTCATTATAGCAAATCAAAGAAATGAAATTAATAATATATGTAGAAACATTCAGATGGTTGCCAGAGAATGGGAAAATAATAACAAAGAACTTCATGGAGAATAATGAGGAAGCTTTCAAGAAAAAAAGTGGATGAGCCAATGCTTTGAAAACACAACAAAAAATGGTTGAAAAATATCAGTTTATTGTTGATGAAAATGGTATGAGTATTTTATCAGGTGTCCGCTGTGCTTGTTAGTACAGAAATTCATAGATCCAGTTTTGTTTATTATTTATACATTCCTTTACAAAGTTCCAAAAATATCTTTATTGCTTGAATTATTCATTACTGGTCTAATTTCTCCTTCCACGAATCAATCTTCAAATATCAAAAAAACTAAAAAAAAAAGCAGTGTTTGCAATTTGATGCCTATTAGGATGTCGGCGCATGAAATATGACGCTTTTCAAAATAATGGTACGACATTTTGACGAGATAAGTAAGAAACAAATAACTTTGTGAAATGTTTTAAGTAAAAGATTGGGAATTTGACATTTTTGATGTAGAGGGGCTTAAAGAACACCAATAAATAATAAATTGCATGAAGGGCCATATTGTTTCGTTGTTGAAAGACTCGAAAGACCCAAATGTTTCATTCTGACTATATACATATATTTCGTTTAAGAACTTAAAATATGGATGCAAAACAAGTCAATTCAAATTTTTTGCTTCATTAAATTTTTGGAAAGCGAACACTACAGTTTTATGGGTTATGTTCTATGAACTCAGAAAAAAGAGAATTTTTAGATTTGAAAGTCCGAAACAATCTTATAAAGAAAATGATTGTCATAATTATATGTATGACATCTGAAATCAAAGTTCAAATTTTATGATTTAGGCAGTTTAATTTTACGATAAAAAGCGTGATTTTGTCCGATATTATTTGAGAGAATCATGAAAACCCTATTACTCAAATCCTTAGATTTTTCCGATAACCTATGACAAATGGGCTAAATTTTCCTATTTACATGATTATTTGAACGAAACTTTAATATAAATTTCCTGATAATTACAACTTTTTATATTATTTTTTTATAATTGAAAAAATTAAGTTTTTTACTTTCTGTTTTGTTTTGCAAAATAATTATGACGTCCATTTTTTTTTAAATTATGATGAGTAGTGTAATTTTTTTTGTTTTTGTGGTTAAATTGTTAAGAAATTTAACAAAAAATTTTAAGTTTCTGGCCTTTTTTTGCAGGAGCTCCGAATTCTGATTTCTGAAAGTATTTTCAGTAATTTTATCCGTTCCTAGATTGTTTGAATCACGGTATTTTAAAAGAACTCAAAGCTGAAATGGTGTTCATTTTTCTTCACAACGACTTAAAATGAAGAATGTAAACTTGAAATTTACAACTTTGGAAAACCTTCTAGTGACTAATAAAAACTTGAGAATTTACAATAGGACCCATTCTTAAGCCACGTGTGAATTGGAGCAAGTTTAGACTAGAACATTTTTTTAAAAGTTAGCTACAAGGTGGGGAAAATAATTCCAGCTTCAAAATATATTGTTATAAAATACAACATCATTTTTTATTGCGTTTTTGAAAAACCAAAAAGCTTAAAAAACAAGAAAACAGTTGCCTAACTCATAAACGTATTTGTTATAAAATCTGAAGTTTGTGGAAAACGAAATATTGCCTCAACAGGACAACCTAAGAAAGCTTTTGGGAATTCAAAAAAAGAACATACATGCATCACAAGAACTTCAGTAAGAAAAATGAATCGGAGCGAGATAATGAAACAACCAAGTGCGGTAGGATAAAGTCTTTGGGGGAGGTCTAATGGATTTAACTTTTTTTCGTAGTATTTCCTATTTATTAGTAACTTGTTCCTCCTTATTCCGTCTCTGTCATCGTTTTTTTCTGTCGACCATGATTGGAACCAATTGAGTTTGTTTGGATTGGTTCGTTCTTATGAACGGCTCAATTCTGTCCTACGCTCCCTAATTTTCTATCCCCCCGCTGGGAAACTCGTTGAATTGGTTTGAAATTGAAAAAAAAGGAAAAAAACTGCGGATGATAGGATATAACCCTTTGAAATTTTATTTACTTCGTCAACCTAAAAAAACAGATTGGTGCACTCTTATCGGCTTTAATAGAAGGGGTACTCAAAAAGGAACATCACCAGTTACAAGCAAGAAACGTATTGATATAAAAAATTATTTTTATGAATACTGTCTTATTTGCGACTCCCGCAAAAACTTTGCGCAATTATTTCAAATTTCATTAATATATTCTGCATACGAACAGTATGATTCCAAAAGCGCACCATTGGATTCTCAAGTTTGAATAGCTTTTACCTACTCGAGCGTATTGAAAATATTATGCTTGAGAAATAAAATTATTATTTGCATCACTCACACCAATTATTAAAAATAATTATTTTCCACCGTACACCGGAACACGCAAAAAATGAATGTGTTCGGTATAATTGTTTTATGTCTACAGCATCTTTACCCAGTGTGATTTACTAAAATAAATGCCAAATATTATTTTCACAAAACAAATTATTGAACTTATCCAGCTAGAAATATTTTACATATTTTAGTTGAACAATAACCAGAATAAAGCTACTAAAAATGAATCAATTCTTCGGTCATCACTTTTCAAGTACATTTAAACGAAGAGCAGGGAAAAACCTAATATTTTTCAATATTGAAATCAAGCTGATATCACAGTAGAAATGTGGATAAAAATTATTTTATACGAGTTAAGTCAAATGAGTTCGATACACCGGTGTAAGATCTGTTCAAGAGGACAACTCAAAATAAATTCAAGCTGTGTCGGACTGCAGGTAAATTAAAAACGATATTGGGAAAGGAAAAGAATGCACTTACTTTAAGGAATAGTAATTTGCCTCGATAAAAATTCGGTGCCTTTTTTCTGAGAAAAACGCTTGTTCCTCCGTGCATTTGATAACACATACGTATTTAAAAACATCTACAAATGCATTGCGTGTTCAAGACTGAACAAAAATGAAAACTTCAATCATTATCTGAATGCATGAAAAATCTCGTTTCGGGAAGCTCAAATAAATGGTTTTCAAAAATTTCAAAGAGTTTAAAATACTGTGAATGAAATCGATTGAGGCTACATTACTACTTTACCGTCATCCCAATTCCGCTTTATAAACTGGCACATTTCCAGAACACCTTTCAAAAGCAATTTAACAGCATTACCATTTGAAAGAAGCTTCAGAGAGGGTTTTCTGGAAGTGTGCCAGTTCATAAAGCGCGTATGGAATAGACGCGTTTATGCAAAATTAAGTGTCAATCGATATGTGAAAAAAGTGTCAACCATTATTTATCGTCTTGAAATTTATGACAGAATATTTCTCAATAGATATTTTCCGTGGATTTGGTCACTTTCACCGGTGTCAAAGAACCCCGCAAATTGCAAAATATAAACAAATTTAAATTAGAAAAACATTTTGAATATTTTTTACTCCTAAAAAGATCGTTTGAAGAGATTGCAAATGAAGCAGATTTTTAAGATATTAAAAAACCCCGCGAAAAGGTTTTTAATCATTTTTAAATATTCTATTTTTGTCATGTCAATAGCTTGCTAATCTTACAAAAAACATTTTTAAGCTGAAAAACTTTCACAATTTAAAGCATTGTAAGGTTTTTTTCTCAACAAATAATAGAATTACCATCAAACGATTTGTTGACGAATACTACGTTTTTTCTTCGACACGAAATTAGATCTACGTACTCACGAATTTGTCGAGATCTCATCTATTTTAGGTTCGCCCACAGAATTTTCTGAAATGTCATGGGAATTTCATTCGTTTTTTGTTTTTTTTTGAAATGAGAAACAATTTATTTCTGATTTTGAATTCTGAAAAAGATTAGCGAGTTAAAAAAACACATTTTCAACGCAAATATGTCAGTTCCATTACGAAAATAACTTACTACATACTAATCAATGAATAAGAAACATAAAAGTATAGTATTGGAGTGTTTCGTTGGCTTTTAGATAACCCTGAATTTGGTCATTGCGGTCTTATTTTGCGTTCACATTGTCTTTCCCATCTTACATTTTGCATTCATATCAGTGAATGATGAATGAGTTTTCCAAGGCGTCTTGGAGAACTCGGTTCAAAAAACCATCTAACATTCTAAAGCCAGTTGGATGCAATAAGTAATTGTAAATTATTGTAATAACATAGCTCAATCCCTACTGTACTAGTTGGATTGAACCATATTATTAACTATGCCCTGCTACGGCAATATCATAGTTAGGATCTCAATTCAATCATCGTATATATTTTTTTATCTCACCAAATATTTATACATAAATGATTTTCTGACATTAATGTTAACTTGATCACTATATTCCACAACAGACTTTGAATTGTATCACTAAAAAAACGACGAAACCAGAAAATGTTTAAAAAATGGATTTAAACGCTGCATATGTTTTGTTTGCTTTCGCACAGAGTCCAAAACCAAAATCGAGTTTGAGTTGGAAAGTTTGAAAGCGTTGAATAATCGGTATTCAAAAAAGGGCACAAACTAACCAAAACTGAGGAGATTGGAAAAATTAGATAGCTTTACTACGTATTTGATAAAATTTGTAAAGAAAAAGGAAAAAAAAAGTCGGTTTGAATAAGATTTTGTTCATTTCCAAACATAGGATAAGAAGCGTTAAACCAAAGTTCGTCAATTCCCCCATGTCAATAATCATAACGGGTCAAAGAAGCTCCAAAATTTCGAAGAAATTTTTTTGGAACGACAACAAAAAGGGTGAAAGTACTTTGATTTGTTTTGAGATGTATGAAGCCAAGATATGCGGAAAATTTCATTCATGTTCAAAAATCTCAACAAAAATAAGCTGAACAATCTGTCGAAGTCAATTTTTCAGAAATTTTTGCCTCTAGTCCGCTCTGTTCAAAAAAAAATCTGTTTCAGGAAGAAAGAACATTTATAGAAACCTCAGTCAATGTGTCGTCAATTTATGCGAAAAAGGAAAAAGAATAAACGATAAATCTTATTCCAACCAAAATGTGGCGAAAAAAAAAGTCAAACGTGGTGAAATATGATGTTCCGAAATATGGAAATTAAAGGCGACGAAAAGCGCTAAATTCAAGGGGAGCCAAAAAAAAAAGCCATTTAAAAACGAGGGGTTTTAATAATTTTGAACTGGCCGGGATTTTTATTTATTTTTCTAAAATCATTGTCTAATTACAAAAGGCAAAAAAAAATGAAACCAAAACAAGTCAAAACTAATATTTTCGGCTGATTTTTTTCTGCATAACAGTCAACATTTTTTATAAATAAAAATTTATATCTCTGTAGCTGTCAGCTAATTTCCTGTTATTAGCCAAATATGTGCATGAATTATGAATAATCATTCTCAAAACAGAACTCTTTGAAAACTCAATAAAACATGCAACATTTCGATTCAACGTGAATGGAAGTGACATGCATAAATGTCAAAAAGTTTAGTTAGTTAAAAATAAAAGAAAAAGAGCAAGTAATTATATTTCATTCATCATCTCATATTTTCAAAATATTGATGTAAATAACATTTCCCTTTTCAGTTCAAAAAAGCTTTTGAAAGTGGATGATTTAAAAGTTGTGAACCGTGAAATTTATTGAAGTAAATGCATTGTTTCAAATTTTGAAATGATGGGAATGTACTTTGAAATAGCTTTTGAACGTCTTTAAATTGGATTAACTACATAGACAATGTTTCTGGAAGTTGATGCATGATCCGCAAATCCCATGCGTTTCTAAGAAAATTAGCAACAATATGTATTTTTTTTTGTTTTGTTGCCCAAATTCCACATAACAAAAGTAAAAGCGTGTTCATAATTTATTAAAGACCGGACTTCACTTAATTTCAGAATATTTTTGCATGCTTCTCCATATGGAGCGTTTTGCATGACTTCTGGCAAACTACAATGTGGCAAGATAAAGTTCAAGCGATGACCAGCTTTGATAATGAATAATCAATTTTTACAAAACATTGGTTTTTAGACACTCTGAAGGATCATAACTTCTTTCAAGTGATCAATTACAAAAAATCATATTATTTTCAATGAAATTAACATCTATTATTGTAAACTCAAATATTCTTGATCATGCAAGTTTGTTTTGACCTACACAGAAATGCTAACTCTCTCACAAAGCCATGCTATTTTTAAATGTCAGCTGTTGCGGTGCGGTCTTAAAGTATAAAATGGATGATCCAAAATTTTTAACTTGACAATATGTGCATTGAAATCTGTGCCAACGCAACAATTTTTTAAAACCCAGCTTTTAATAACAAAATTAATTATTTCGCATAGCGCAAATATTGAACTTAAAATTCTCAGACCTCACCGAGTGTTTACCCAGCGTTTTTTTTTTCATTATTACAAAGTTTTTCGCACAAAAACTTTATTAATGTTCCAAAATACACTTTTGGCCACCCACTTCGGCGTGTTGAGTGCTCAAGGGTTCTTTTTTTCTGGACAAAGATTAGTTTTTTATGGGTAAAACGCATTTGCAATAAAATGCGATTCGATCAGCAAAAAATATGTTTCTCTGTAGTACGAAAGCTGAACGTAACGAAGAATTTGGATAATCTGTGTTAGCTTCTACGAAATCTGTCATTTCCAATGATTTTTTCTATTATTTTTTGGTCTTGCGGCAATTTACATTTTAAATTTGTAAACAAATGAAAACAGAAAAGTAACTATAACTAAAAATTATTATGATTCTATTTTGTTAGCAGACAATTATTGAAATACCTGACCTGAATTCTTAAAATTGATCGAAGCATGTGGGCGGAAAAACGTTGGATATAGAAAGAAGTACTTAATGAATCGAAACAATTTCTTAGGAAATAAAAATCTTTTTAAGAGTGACTTCTTAAAAAAATCGTTGCCGACCACACAGTTTTGCACTAATGCATCAATTGTGCACACTCATAAAAAACCAACCAATAAGTTGGGAGAACCTATTGTTTCGTGCAAGGGTTAATTTGATGTGGTTGACTTGATCATAAAAGAGCGCTGAAGTCATTTGTATTTACAACACCAAATCCATTTGTTTTTTTTTAAACATTAATGACGGGATAAAAACCAACTTAAGAAACATGTTTAAACATGCAGAACGGGCAGGAAAAAATGCACTTTTAAAAATATGAACAATTTCAAATAAATTTTTTAAAGCATTGAGACTTAAAAAAGTAGAAGATGACAGTAGATAAGTGATTGGTTTAAATACGGGATTCGTGTTAAATCCAGATAAAAATAGAATTACTCATTTCCCCGGAGAGCATTGATGATTGCAATGATGTAACAGCGATCCTAATTTTTGCATTCCAAAAATATAACTGGAAAAAAAAAGAAATCTAACAACGTTCAGAAAAACACATTTTGGAATTTAAAGTATGCTTGAAGCCTACGCTTTCATCGGAGTAAAAGTTATGTTGACTCATTTCTTTCATTTTTGTTGGAACCTAATATGTTTTAACAAAGAGGTCCATTATTTGAATTAATTTTTTTCACTTGGAAAATACACGGCGTAAACTTTTTCTTTTAATTTTTCAAAAATAATAAAGCATTTTTTAGCTCATAAAATGCTTATGAATATTTTTCACAAACTAAAAAATTGATCTATTGTAACAAACTTAAATGATTACAAATGAAATAAACTTAATGGTTAGTTAACGATTTAAATTCAAAGCACAAAATTAAAATTCGGGTGGGAGCCCAGGTGGTCTAAAGAACAATACCAATATGTAGCCACATTCAAATAATTGTGTTTCGCGCCAATTCCGACCGCGTTGCACGGACACCAACCGTGTCGCACGGACACGCGCGCATTCAAATTTTTATTTTTGCAACTTTGGACCGCTGCGTGTATTTATCGGTGTGATTTCGCATAAATTGCATTGCGCTAATGAGAGAACGCTCTAATTTTTGGAACTAAGATCAGGTAGGGTCAAATTAACTGAACCACTGTCTTTAAAGGTGTCTCAAAAATCAAGGAGTAATGAAGAAGGTAGCGGAGGGTCGGATTATTATCCCTATGAAAAAAAAGGAAAACTCACGTTAATGCCGCCGATTTTCTGAGACAATGATATCGGTCAATTATTAATATTTCTGTTTTTTACTTGCTCTATTGGCACGTTCTAAAAGATTTCATTAACTTATTCAATGATTTTCAGAGTTCTTAAAGTTCCCCTAAATCTTTCCCACGGGATTACTACTAATTTACAACCGATTTGACCATAGTTAATTTTAATTCCCTGGTTAGTAAACCAAAAAAAAGTTCATTCAAAACAGTTATCATATAGAGTTATATTACAAAATATTATAAATGAAAACTGAATTGAATTCAAAAAAAAACTTTAGTTCTTGAAGTTTAGTTTTTCTATCTGCATATTATTGAATTCAGAGCGATTTAGCAGAAAAGATTCAAACAGAAAAATGTCAGTTCCAAGAGTGTTTGCTGCACCTGCAACATCAGAAAAAACAAAGAAAAAATTTATTTCAAATTTTCCTGACAAGTAAATATTTTCTTGAATTTTACGAAAAAATGAAATTTATCAAAATGAAAAAATATGTTTTTACTCATCTCTTCAACAGATGATATCTTCATAGACGTTTGTCAAACGTAAGGAAATAACATATTCACGTGGCTCGGATTTAAGATAGAAGACCACGATTTTCTTTTTTTGTTTACATCCTCATGTGTTAATATAACCCTAAAACCATATAAATCCGATTTTGAATTGATATTCGTATTCAAAAGGACAGGAAAAACAAAGTATTATTCTTTGAGAACTGATTTCGCCTCGTGGACAGCTTGACTTCTTTAACTATATATATAATAATAACATGAATAATAATCCTTATTATTCAAACAATAAAAATAGTCCTTTTTGTTATTGTTTAGTCCAACGACAAACTCAAAACCTTTTTTTATGTCATTAGACTCACTTTAATACCCGATGGAGATTATTCAATAGAATCTTCAATCAAAAAAGTTATGAATAATTCAAAAAGTATTTATATATAAAAATTAGTTTTCCAAAAAATACAGATAATGGGGGGGGGGATTTCAGAAAAGTTTTTTGAGAAGCCAATAAAAAAGATTATGTTCTTCCGAAAAGAGAACCAATTCTCGGTAGCCAACAAAATGCATTGAATACGCTTTCGTGCTCTTCCTGGTTGTGAATTGGTTCGACGGTGTCGCGATAAACCTAAAATTTTTAGTTTCAGCTGAGTTCAAAAAGTTAGAAAAAGTGATTACAGGTTGATCAATTTCTGGTTCGCAAAACTTTTCATACTCCAGGTGATCAATTGCTGTATAAATGACGTCGAATGTGTTTTTTCTCTCCTTTGCACTGAAAATTAAAAAATTTCATCATTTTTTAAAATTCACAGTTTCGGCAAACATATTTCATAATATTGCGAATATAAACTTTCTGCGTAATGCACATCTTATTTTTCAACGGATTCACCCATTTCTTCAATAAATAATCTTACACAAACGAAATAAATAATCTTACCTGCATTCAATGATCGTCATAGCATTTTGATCTGCAAAAACATCTATAACTTCAAACGGAACCGATTTGGCAACGACTTCGGCTTTGCATCCCACCAGAATAATATGACAGTAAAGTGCAACTTTTCGTTGAATTATTCTTAACATTTTTTGAAGTTCCATGAATGAATTCAAATCAGTTGAGCTGTAGATCAACAGAACTGAGTGGACGTCAAGCCAGTCAATTTTCTGTAATTTTAGGCAATTTTTCTATCAAAATCACCACATATTTTAAGTCGAAGGATTAAAATTGTTATAACTTTGACATCCATACTTTATTTAAAAAATAACGAGTGGACTTAAAACTTACGTCAATATTTTCATCTTCATTATTCGCTTCAAAAACGTTATAGTCAACTTCCTGCAGTTCAATAATGTAATTCAAATTTTTGTGCGATAACGATACACTCTCGTGCATTTTCCAATCAATTTTCTCGTTCTCAACAAAATCATCATTGAAAACACGCTTTATAAAGCATGACTTTCCAGCATTTTTTGACCCAGTGACCAGCATTTTGTAACGATTTCGAGATAACTGCAAAATGAATAATTCCAAATGCCCCCATGCGTTGGAATTTCATCAGTTGGAATATAGTAGAATCTATTGATTTTTCAAGAATATTAATAGATTCATACAATATCCCAACTGAAGAAAATATCACAATATTCATAAATAATAATAAAAGTTTAGTTACACTTACAGGAATAAGGCGCTTTTTCGCATCGAGCTCTGACATTGTTTGAATACTTTCTGTAAAGTTCTCCATTTTCTAAATAATATGCAACTAAAAATGATATCGAACAATGGTTTTTAATGTGCCATGTTGGCACTGATTGACAGGTTCATTGCATATTTATCTTTTTTAAAAAGTGAGTAAAGTGAAGAAGCAATAAAAAAACTATCTTGACTACTTTTATTCCATCAGAATTCAACGAAATGAAAAAAAAATAAAATATTTCTCGAACAATTAAAAGATAAGAAATATATTGATTGCTGACTCTTTTATATTTATCAAAGGAAATGACACTTATTGTGAAAAATTGGTGCAAGTTTTAGTTGACCGTTTTCTTGAATATTGTACACTTACTTGAAATTGTTGTCGAATAAAATCTCAGGAAAATTAAAAATCTCCACAAAAACATAGGCAAACGGCATTGTTCGGCACTACTGCACATTGAGAGAATCAGAAATTTCGTGACAAAAACAGTCGAAAAACAAAAACAGCAATTATAATTGTTTTTTTTTTTGAAAGCAAAAATACACAAATTTAGTTGATAAAAACACAAGAAAACGATCTGTACATAATTTATTGAGATTTGTACTGCAAAAATAATCCTGCAGGTCAAAAGAAATATTTAAAAATTGACAGTGAGAAGAGTATGAATATTGAGGCGTTTTTCGAGCTGTTACAGTAGTCGCGGTCGTTACAAAAACAGTAATACCACCTGAAAAAACCTTGATCATTTTTCATGTTATTTTACAAAATTTAATTGATTGTTCACATAAACAAAGTTTGTTTGTTTCACTTATAAAGCTCAGAACACACAATAAGTAACATGCAAATATTTTCTCATTTTTCAAAACTACAACATTTGAAATGGATCCTAGACAATCTATAGTAGAGGCTGATGCTTCCCCTTTCCTACATGACATTTCTTAAAATATTTTTCAAATTCTTATTACTGTATTTCATTTTTTTGGTGAATTCTTGCTATCTCGTGAATTCTTGATACCTACATTTTTTTAGGTAGTCAGACTCACGTTTGTTTTTTTTTGTTAATATGACTTGATACCTTAATACTTGCTAACAGATTACATGAATAATTTACTTATGTTTAGGTATATCATAATCAGTTCAAAGATTATACTATCGTCATTTCAACTAATCCGATTTTGCTAGTTATCGTCATCTTCCACTTCATAGCTTGTGCAGAAATTTAAGGATCTTGATTCTAATTATACCTCTTAAAAAGAAAAACAATGACTGTTCTATTGTTAATGGAATAAACATTATTTGTTTAAATTTACTGTTTAAAGCGAATAAGTGGTGAAGAGGATTCAAATTAAAAATAAGATGAGTCTCAGCAAACTTTGTTTAATTTATAGAATGAGATAATTTGTTCACCTCTTTCTACTCAGCATTTTGAAAATGCATTATTAACACTCTAACTTAAAACTAGTACCTTTTAACAGGAGCAGAACCATCCTGGTATGGGAAGCATGATTTTCCTTGTACATAACTCAGGTTTGTAGGGTTCACTTGAATTTGTGTTTGATAAAAACAATCGCTTTTGAAAGTGACGTAGTTGACCCCAGGAGACATTTGATCAATAATTTTGACGCAATACTGTGAATAACTATTTATTTTGGAAAAACAAATGTCATCTTACCAGTGTGGTCTCACATTGATTATTTCTGTTATCGCACGTATCCGCAGTTGTATGCTTCAATGGATAGTCGCCGTGCCATCCGTTACACTGATTGCATTTTAATGCAATGTATGCTATAAGTTTTACGTTAATCAACCTCATCGAAAAAAAATAATGTCTTACCGCAAAATTGTTGGAAAAATAGAACTGACGATAAAAACCGCATCGCAGAACATCAAAAAATAAAAGTACCACAGTAGCCACCTGTTCTGTCCTTGCTTTTTTTAGCTCTTGTCTGCTTATACTAGTCACCAGCACGTGCACAAAAAGGAGTTTGAAAAATGAAACCGAAAAGGATGCACAAAGATGAGTTGGTTGCTCCTGGTGATGGGACCACGCTCATTTAGAATGACAGCTTTGAATTGTTCAACACGCACTGTTGCTGTGGAAATAATTGACAACAATTTGTTCGAAATATTTTCGTGGTGGAGATTTTTGGACTTTGAGATTCAGGTACATAGATCAGCATGTTGTATACACAAGAAGATGATTTGCCAACTAGAAGTTATGATCCTGATCAATAACGCGAGGGTTAAATCCCCCTTGCAGAAGAAATTATTCGTTCCTAGATGAGGATATCACCAAAGATCAGACGTCGTTTAATTACCCTGTTTGACTATAACAAAGAATAATAGAATCCATACAAGATATTATTTATTGCAATGGATAACCGTTTTTTTTAAATGAAATAATATTTATTTTCTTCAAATTCCAATAAAAAATGTTGTATACCACATCAATTTTTTCGTTTTACAATTTCAACACGTACTATTAGAATTTAGACACGTATATTATTTTCTCCAAAAATCTATTACGTTGACTCCAAAAATGCGTCTAGGACATTGTCAAAATTGAAACTGTGAATTTTTAATATTTGCTTTTGTGTCTAAATCTTCCATTGTTCTTCACTGCGTGACTTTGTTTTCGACGAAAACATCATTTTGAAAAAAAAAGTCAAGAAGGTATTTTGAATTCCGCATACTCAAAATATGTGAATAATGTATTTTGTCTTAAAATGATGCTTATAAGTGTTTACAACTTTTTTCCGAAATTATAGCCCTCCCCCCGTCCAATAAAACATCAGTTTTCTTTCGAAAAATTGGCTGTGATTTCTTCTTACTTGTTGTTCCGATCAAACACTTCTCGAATTACTCGCAGGTACTAGGAGTAATTTGTTGATCCCATGTCTCGTAGGACCAATTTTTATTTTGTCAAATTGTCAACATGTCAGATTTATTTACACTTTACTCGTGTTTTTAAAATTCTATGAAAGTGTTGTAAACGAGAAAATGTCTTTGGTATTTACCAATTTTTGCGGTAGGTATTTACCAATTTCTATTAGAGAACAAACCTTCAAAAACTGAAATTTTTGTTAAAATTCCTCTTAAAATAAACCTAATAGAACTAAAAAAATATATGGTACATATCTTACCACATTTTTGATTTTCCCAATCGTTTTTGCATTTATTTTCCTACGGAACATCAAATTAGGAACATTTATTTTCACAGTAAAATATCATGCAATGTTTCCTGGTATGGTCAAGATAAAAACTTCTGGTCGCTCGTTTTGCGGAGTGTCGTTGGGAATTTCTCGCAACGCAACCGCAACGCGCTCAAATTCAAATTTCTCAGTTGGTCTTGCGCGTTGTGACGAAACTCCCAACGACACTCCGCAAAACGAGCGGCCAGAAATTTTTATCTTGACAAAAGCCCTCTTTTATCACTTTTTTGAGATTACCGGTTTTTTTCGAATACAATACGAATAAACTAAACAGTTTTTCCAATAAACTAAACAGGACATAATTTCAATACATTTTTCGCTTTCTAGAAAAGTTGGAAATGACATCCTTTTGTTCAACATATAATTTGACATCCCAAAATTATATAGACATTAATCTCCCCTCATTTTTTCAAAAATGAGGTATTTTTATTGATTTTATTGATATCTACTGACTCAAAACAACAAAAGCGAGTCGTTTTTGACCATAAGACCAAAAGCATAAAAATTTTAATAATGGAAGTGAAACACTTTGTGCATGCTATATCATATTCTAGAAAACAAGTTTCGTTAAAAGTTTCTGTTATTGCGCCTTAACGAACAACTTCTAAGAAAAAAGTTTTGTCTGTGTATATCATCGTTATTTTCTGTGAGAAGCAGCGGAGTTCAAGATGATTATTAGACTTTTTTGCGTTGTTATCCAAAGACGCTTAGAATATTGTACGCATCGATAATCTTCTCTCAAATATTTATACATATTCACCAAGCGAGAAAAAAATTTGAAGAGTTCTCCGGTGTTTTTCAAAAGCGTAATTCAATTTATTTTTTATTTTTTTCAATTATCGGACGTTTTTTTCGAACTTTTTCCAAATAATGAGTTTGATATCCGTCTCTTCCGCTATATTACATTTCTGCTAAAAAAGAAGAATAGGACAGCTAGAAATATCATCCAACGGAAAACATTTTTCATGTTTCCGATCATAAATGTTATAACGTGCATAGAATACAAAAATGCAAATGCCATCACAAAGTGACGCCTGATTGGCTTCGTTACTCATGACGAAGTTTCAGTTTCTTTAATTAGTTTTTAACGAAGCTTTCCGCTTCTTACTTCTCGACGTAGTACTTAGGAAGTATTCGACATCACGTTTAGCATTCGAATGATCAACCATTAAATATCTTCTTACTGTAGTCTCGTTCGTTTTTCCCACGAAATTTTACGTTCATTGAATGAAACGACAATCAGTTTTTCTTTTTCTAATTAAATAATAAATCGTATTTTTCTCACTTACAGAAAAAACTATTGTTTTCTATAATTCAACCCATTCTCCAAAATTAGCTTTTGAACCACTGTTATTCTTTGAATTTTCCGATATTTCATTAAATATAATTTTTTTCCTCTAACTTGATTCATTGCTTCAGGTGCTTCAATAAATCAATTTCCCTAGATAAATACAATTATAGCAATATTAGGATCATATATAACATGACTGTAAACCTCAAAGCATCACTCTTCATTACTTTCACAATGCATACGCTTATAACGAACCAATAACTTCGTTTTGTTTTTCGATATAAAAATAAAAAGGAAAAAAAAGTGCGGGTCAGAATTATTTTATAGTTCATTTCCAATTTGGTATTCATTTTCATTCTAGAAAAATTGATATTTTTAGTCTTCTTTTAAAAAATGTGCATTCTTTTGGTAAACAAATCTCTAATTTCCTGACCAAAAAAAGTGATAACCAAAATCAATTCTCACATCGTTTGGAAACAACTTTAGCTAGTTTTATTTATATCAATCAAAAATTATGAACCATTGTTATTTTTTATTTTCAGACTATAATATGAGGTAATCGTACTTTTTTCTTTCTTAATGCGTACGTGTGAATCCTAGATTATTCACGCATGACTTTTTTTCCATATTTAAAAAAAAAAACGTACTATTTTTCCTTGTTTTGTCATATTTGGGAAGAATCCAGTGCAAGTGCCATTCTAGTTCAAAATGTGAACAAATTCAAATTATCAAAAAAAAAATTTTTTGACATGAGAACATAACCGATTTAAAAAAAACGAAATTAATGCTCCTATTTTGTATATTGAGAAAATACGACACTCTTGAAATATTATCCATTCAAGGTTCAAAGTTTTCTTTATAAAACTTATATGAAATCAAGACTTTGTTCATAACCGATCATGTAGACTTTATATTTTGGTTTAAATTTCCGTTTGGAACTTCAAACACCCCCCCCCCCCCTCACAGCGGGACTTTTCTATTAAATCTTTTCAGACCACCATTTCTTTTTTATTTTGTTTTTTTTTCTCGAAAAACGAGAAAAGGATGTTCATTTTTTTCTCTACCGAAAGTGCAAATTTGACAATTTGTTCACTTGGACCAAATGTACTGATTGAGTTATTTGTTAGAGCATTCCCAAAAAAAAGGAACACATAGCAATAATTGGAACACATTTTCTGAAATGTCAGAACTTTCTAGATATATCGGCACCTTCGGATTTTTTTCCTTCTTTTCTTTTCCTTCTGTTGAAAAGAACAGAATGCAAGTTGTAAATGGAAAAATGCTAACAGATGTTGTCTCGAATTGAGTGTTCTGTACATATATCTATCTATATTCGTCGGACACTGCCAAAAATTTAATTACGTTGTAGTGTGCATTAGATATCTGCGCGGCAATACACATCATACTTGGCCGGATTGCGTTAAAAAAGTTCATTTGATGGCTAAAAATGTTGAGAAGATGTTTCTGCTCCGCCTATCCTTTTCTCAACTTTCAATTAGACCACATCGTTTAAAGGTCAATTCAGTAGAGCTTTAAGTTTGTATTCTGTTTTTCATCACTACTTTACAGGAAGTAAATTTCAGGAAACTGAAATCATAAAAAACAAATGATACCTACAATGGTAAACTATGAAAAAGCTAGGAAGATGGTTTTGCAATCAAAAAGCGATCTAAAGCGAAATAAACTCTCAATTAATTAAACCATTTCTTATAAATTTTCTTATCGTTCTTCATAAGAACTTGAATATTAGATAAACTTAAAACATTTAATGTTATTTAATAGTAAGGTGAAAAATGACTATTTTTCCTAAAATTTTTCTCATATTCACCTGGAAAATTTTATGAGAATTAGGATTAGGTATCAAGAGTTCGTGGTTTTATCGCACAGGTCTGAAAATGCAGGTGGGATCTAAAAATAATTAATTCCGAAAGTTCAGAAATTAGCTTACTTCAATAAAAAATATAACCTTAGTCTCGATATCAATGCCGCATGAATAGTCTCACCTGGCTTACATCGGATGAAACCCTGTCGTCATTGTCGGACCCTCACGATAGTTGTGAGTTGATCGCCTTAATTTATTCTATAGACGTGACGTTTTTCTCACGTTTAATCTTTCTTCGTATACTTGGGAATTAAAGTTGACATTGAGGGTGGAAATCTTCAAAATTGTAGCTCCTTACAGAGTTTCCCTTTACACCTTATTTTTTGATTTTAAAATTTTTTTGACTATCATGTTTCCAAAAAACTTTCCCTGAATTCAGTAAGGGTCCATCATAATTATATTTTTATGAAGGACTTTTCATGAAAATTGGCCCTAAAATGTTTTCTTTTGTCTTGCTATTTTAATATTTTGATTAAGCGGAAAATATTAAATATTAATAAGATTTTTAAAAAACAAGTCAAAACCATTTAATAATTATAAATATTTTGAAAAGATAAAGATCTAATTACAAGCCAGACAACTCTTTATTTAAAGCCAGAAAAATTGAGAAGTATTCAAAAATGTCACTTTGACTCTAGTTCCTGTTTTTTTGGGTTGCTTTAACTTTTTCCCCGATTTTTCTTCCAGTTTTCGGTAATGTAGTTTGTTTTGTTATATCTCAGAAAGGTTTGTTGGTATCGAAAACATAAGCATCAGTTAAAATCTCTGTAAGTGAAATGCCGAAGTTTCAGCTTTGAACACTAAAAAAATCGAATTAATTTTTAGTTTTTTTCCTCACATTGTTGTTCGGACAAGTGCCAGTTTCATTCATACATATTTTATAAAAAAAAAACGTTGAACATCCTATTGTGAAATGAGCACTCTGTTCAATACGCTCGTTTTTCATTTCATTAATAATGCGTGCGTTTTAATTTTCAAATTTCACACTTTACGAAGCTATTTCCGTATTGTACCTTTTTAGATGACTTATTTTATTAATTTCATGATTTTCGATCGTGCGGGTAATTCTCTTTATTTCAAAGGTTTCTGCAGGATCTTTGTCTTTTCTATATTTGTCAATAACAAAGAAATCTTGGTGGAAGTTGGTTCATGATGCTCATTAAATAATCATCAAATATCAAATATGATGTGAACAATGTAATGGTGTTGTTATTGACGTTTCCCTTCACCATTGTTTACTATCGAACTTTACTCTCATAAGTTTCTGGGGCAGAATCTAGAAGGGACAATATCAACGAGATCGTTTAGTTCCTGAAAAAAATATGAAAAACTGGTTTGAAAATTACTTTTTTATTCGCCAGTTTGATGAAAAAAACGTTTTTTTTCGCAAATCACGGCATTAAAAACTAATCTTAAAAGAAGTTTTGATACCCATTTTTTTAAACTGAAGAAAAATAATTTCTCGAAAAATCTTTCTATCAAAACTTAACAATTGTCTATAAACATATGTTTTCTTGATAATTTTTAGCATTTCAAGTAAATTTTCTAGAAAAATCCCGACAAAGATGCTCACATCGCTTGTTTATGATTTTTTTTCAGCCTTACAAGACATTTATAAATGTTTTTTTTTCACTCCTTTTGTTTTTTTTTGACTTTTGTGTTAAAAAAACAAGTATTTGTATTTATGTTTCTTTTAAAGCAAGGAAACGCTTTTATTTAATTTATTCATTTTTGGATTTGGAAATCCTATCCCGGTTCAAAAAATTAAATTTTTTAAAACCAAAACCAAAAAGAAGCCTTTCTCATAATCCCCCGCATGTCTCTTAAATTTTGGAAATTAATCAAGGAACGGACTCAAAAATTATACTGACGTTGATAACATCTGTCTTTCATCCATCCGTCAATTGTTTAATGCTTGTCAATTTTGTTCTTTGAAACTGACAACAATTATCGAAACACTGGTGGAAAAGACGTATTCCAATAAGTTATTTTCAGTTTTTTTTTGGTCTGAAGGGTCTTGTCGTTTCTATTTCATTATTTCATCAATTGTATCTTTACTCACATTGTTGTACTCAAAACCTCTCAATGTCGGTTTTCTTCACAATCTGAAAACAAAAACATCCAGCAGCTTTTTTGTTTTTTTTTTGTTTTTTTGGTATCATACATTGTTAAGAGATGAGTCTGAATTTACCAGGATGCTCGATTGTTCTAGCTGCTTTCAAAAAAATATTCATTCTTACTGTTTCTTCTCAATAGAACTTTTTTAACCACAAATTTTTCAGCGCCAGTGAAACATGAAACGGGATGTTCCAATACTTTGAAATATACTTCCATTCTATTTTTTTTCTTTCGAATCGCCTTCAAAGTTCATTTTATTTGGAAAAAAATGTTTCCTAATTTTCTTATCGTTTTGATCGAATTTCATGCGTACATAACCGAATTCTGCAAATTTTGTATCTAAAATTGGATGTGATATCAACTCATACGAAAAGGATATATATTTTATTTCTTATTTTCTTTTTACTCAAGTGGAATATCTATATGTTTTCGAAAAAAAAAGACATTTTAAAAATTCTTCTCGGTAAACTTGTTTTTTCCTTAGATGCACATTTGAGAATATTTCATCGTTGTCCTTGATTTAGTGATGTGCTTTTTTCAAGATTGTTTTTAAGGAAAACCCTAATTTCGTTGTTCTATTGCTGCACTTTCAAGGAGCTAAAATTTCGGATACTTTCATCAGATAGTAAACAGCATGATTTACTATGCACTATCATTGCTCTCAGAATGGTCCCCACTTAATTACCCAATGAAAGTACCTTTGAGAATAGAGTGAAGAACGTTTATGTAGGCGTGAATGAAAACTTCGTAGTTAGGGCTTTTTCAATCAGTGAGAATATCTGGATCTAACCATTTGGTATTTTCTTCAGATGGCCTTTGCTCTTCTTATTTGGGGGAGGGGGAGTTAGCCAAGCTGTAAGAGGTTCAGTTTCGATCAAACCATTTTGAAGTGCAGAAAAAATGGTACTAGATAATTTGAAACGAGTTTGAAATGACTTAAAAGTCCAAACTATATTTTCCTAATCTTCATCCTCAAAATTAAACCAATTTGTTTTAGATCCTATTCAGGGCAAACTCATAACGATGCCCTCTTTATTGCACATGTGCGGTCCCATCAATTGGCGTTTTTCTGCGCTGATATCCCTCTGAAGCTTTAAAAGGGTATGAGCCTAATTGTATCCCATCACTTCAGTCCGAAAAATAATTCTGAGATGTGTTCGTGTTGTTTTGAAATATTTTTCAATTTCTGTTCTTTTTCGAATCTTGATGCACGAGCCGCATACTTGTGGCTATGACTTTTTTGTGATAATTGACTTTTCACCATAGTTTTTTTCTTCATGATTGTACTTGAACATTGTTAGGAGATGTGCGTTTAAAAAATATATTGGATTCATTCTTTCAACGTACTCTGATAGAATAAAAGTAGTAAAATAAAAAAAAATTGTCGGAACAATTGTTCTATAAAAAATTAGGTGCGGTTACTTCCATTCAAGTGTTTACAAAACGTGCTCTGATACTTAAATTCCACTTCGTTTTTTTTTTTACTCCACCTGCAGTTTTTCGAGCAATATATCAGATTTTGGAGAAAGTCGGAAATATCGCCATTGTTTTCGCATGGCTCTGGTTTCATTGTTTTTCTAAAAACGTTTCTTATAAAATTTAAATTCTTGAAAATAGACAGTAACCAATGTTTACTTCGATTCTTCGGCAATCATCCTGTTTTTGTTTTTATATGCACAAAAAAAAAGAATATAAGTTTTAGCTTAAGAATATTCTTCAGCTCCGTTCCACGGTCGAATTGGCATAGTATTTCACCTACTCTCGCTAATTAGATTTCAAATGTTTTTCTTCTTAATAATCACTCTTAGGCTCCATTCCGAGATATCTTGCGTTCGTTCCAGCGAATAAAAATCTAGCTGCTGTTATAAATTTTCTCGTACTCTCTTTTTTGATGATCCTTTTTTTCTTCCTGATTGTTTACTATGTATAGTCTTGAAAAGATTGAAGAAGCTCCTCTTCTGTCTTTCCGTTCGGTGTTCTGATGAGAAAAACCTACATATTTCAAGAGCTTGCGCACTTTTCACTCCTTATTTTTTCTTCGTTTTAGAATGCTTGACAGGAATTCTATTCTTTGCCAATGAATGAAGAAGTGTTCCATTGTCAAATTGTAAACTAGTTTTCGTTCCTGAATCCTTGAATCCTTGATAAAGGAGACGTGAAGGAGGGCTTTATGGAGCTAATAACTGTCTATGAGATGAAAATGGACCGTGTTTTCAATGCAAACCTTTTTTGAGATCTTCTAAAAAATACATAGGTGCCAAGAAAACGGTTTTCAAAACAATCGCCTAAAATATATCATTTTCGGCCATTTCTTTGAAGCCTGTTTTTCGGCTCTAATCCGCATATAGAAAATTTAAAAAAAAATCAGATTTGAATAAATAGTGAATATGAGGTCTATTCTAAGTTTCGTTTCATTTGACATATGTATGTAAATTAGCTTTGCAAAGACCTCCTTTAAATACGAAAAGCGAATACAGCGACTTACCAAAATGTGAAACGTCTACGTTTCGTAAGAATTTAGGAAGTTAAAATTTTAAGCATACTGCTTAAAATATAGACTTTAAAAAATAATTTTCAAAATGCTTGTGTTTTTTAATGAACTTTTTCTATAATATTGTGTTCTTGAATCCGTAAATACTGTGATTTGATAAGTTGAACGTCAATAAACTGGTTCAATTACGTGATCACCTTCAGAAATTTCAGTTTTTATTCGAAGTTATTTATTTTTCGAAATATTCGGCAAGTAGTTCATAAGAATGTTTCACAATTTTTATCAGAATAACCGACTAACATATATATGCACGCATGAAAAAACATGTCGGGTATTGAAGCCTGAAATAAACTCCATTTCCAAAAATTCTGTCTCGACTAAAAATAGCAAAACGGGTTTCGTAAGTGTTATGATAGATCACTGAGCAGACACAATAATAATCCTTCAATCCTTCAGATTTAGCTCAAATTTCAAAATTCCCAAATGCAGGAAAAAAAAGAAAAACATTTTAGGCTGATAAGCCAGATTCCACCAGTCCTGCTCGTTTTGTAAGTTGATTTAAGAAGTGAGATTGTTTTTTCCTCGCTGGTGTCTTGTTGTATTTTTTAAGGCTAGAAATCAAAGACTACGGTAAATTGGGCTTATTTTTTCCTTATTTTTTGTTATTTCGTAGAAAATGAGAACAGGGTTTTGCACATATCTCCATAACATAAAGAAATAAGAGTTCGTTTGAAGAGTTGATTCTAATTTCAGGAAACTTTTCGGATAAATCTGAAATATAATTTTTTAAATATAAAATATTGACTTAGACATCCTACTAAAATAAACTCTTCTTTCAGTTGTTCCTTTATATTGTTTTTTCAATTTTGTTTTCTCTTCATGTGTGTTTTTTCAATCAACAAATGAACTTGGTTAGATTACCTGCTGAATTTTCATTATTTCCAATGGTTCTGTTTTGACATCGTTTTTTCTTCTGCTTTTTTGCCATCTCATCCCTTCTTACTCACTATATTCGTGCCTCCAGATAGCATTTTGTTGCCTCTAATTCAAATGACGCTTTAGAGTTTCGTCCAGAAAAGAAATAAAAACTTTTTTCCTACATTCAGCACGGAACACTAATTTATTTTTTTTTCTCAACCCTTTTAATGGTCTAATGAGGATTCAAAAAAGACAAAAAAAGTATTTCACTCCAATTCATTTTGTTTCTTTTAAATCATTATCCACTTTTCAGAAGAGTTCATCAGTCTCAAAGTTAACCCAATGTTCTACGTTTTTTGTTCTATTTCATTTCCAAAGAAAACCGAACATAAAAATAAATAAAGAAAAAGAAACGGAGCATTATTTCCTTGGCCTTCAACCACTTAAACAATATACCGAATTTTGAAGCGAGAAAGCCAAGAATGCCAGTTTTCAGAGGGTTACCCTGTCAAAACAATGTCATAGAAATTTTATTTTAAGGAATGCTCTAGTCTGAAATCGTTCTCTACCCGCCTGTTTTCAATTTTTAGGACAAACACACTTCCGACAACAATTTTTCTATCTCTTATTCGATTTTTTTTCAGTTTCATTTCTCCGAAAGTTCGGACAGGTGAAACAATGAGAATATATATATATTTTTTTTTTATTTATATATACAGCTGATTCATTGTAATGTCTTTCTATTTTTGATTTTTAAAACGTGTGCATCTGAAAAAGATTTTATTCTCATTTATTAAATATTTACTTTCAGACATGAGTACGGCCAATGAAACGTGCGACACTTTGGAGACTTTATTTTACAAAATTAATTTCTATTTTCGTAACGAACAGGTCATCAATGGAACGGAATATTCTTCAAAAGAGGTGCAATGAAACCTGCCCCAACAATATAATAATTACCAATATTTTCAGCTTGGTTACGTGATAACATTTGCATATACTTTGGTGATTCTCTGCGGTGCTATTGGAAATTTTCTAACGATTTTGGTTGTTATTTTGAATCCAGCAATGAGAACGACTCGGAACTTTTTCATCTTAAATTTGGCGTTATCAGATTTTTTTGTAAGACGTTTATTATATATTGTTTTTCTTCTCAATTTCAATTTCAGGTTTGCATTGTTACCGCACCGACAACACTTTATACTGTACTTTACACTTTCTGGCCATTTAATCGCACGTTATGCAAAATTGCCGGTTCGCTCCAGGGATTCAACATATTCCTTTCAACATTTTCCATTGCATCCATCGCACTTGATAGGTAAATTGAGTTCCTCTTTCTAAATATGCTTACAATTCCGGCGAAATAAGCTTCAGTGATGAAAATCGTTATTAAAGGCATATCAATAACGCCACTTATTGAAAATAAGAGTTGCATATCGTTAAGTTAGACTCATGTTATAACAGAAAAACAGGGTGTAACGATAACTTGATGAATTTTGCTGACTCTGTAGTATTCTTAAACAAAACATGTTTAAACAAGATTTTTTCTGTCCTGCGGCAAACGCATACACTTTTAGGGCTGTAGCATAATTGAGAAGTTTGCCAAGATAAGCATTTCTGGCCGCTCGTTTTGCGGAGTGTCGTTGGGAATTTCCTTGCAACGCAACCGCAACTAGCTCAAATTCAAATTTCTCAGGTGGTTTTGCGCGTTGCGGTTGCGTTGCGTTGAAATTCCCAACGACACTCCGCAAAACGAGCGGCCAGGAATTTTCATCTTGTCAATAGTAAAAAACATAAATGAAAATTTCGTACTCTGGTAAACTAAAAAAATGCACTGTTGCCTCATTTCTATTCCAAACTCCATAAACTGGCACTTTGCCAGCACACCCTCTAAAAAACAAAATCAAAACGCTCCCCGTTATTCACGTGAAAAATCGTTTCAATTTTGTTTTTTGGAAGGTGTGTTGGCAACGTTCCAGTTTATGGAGCGTGTTTGGAAAAGAAATGAGACAACAGTATTTGAATTTACGAGGACCATATCTGTATTTCAATTAAGGAACGTACATAGCTCATTTTGTAAATGTTTTCGAAATCTGTGAAATTTGAATATGGTAATGATTTTTTAAAGCCCAAATTAAAATTTCGAAATTGAAGATGTTTTCAGCTTTTTTAATTTTCAGCTTTTTAATATTCAAATATCATTCAAACGTCACATTTAGCATTTTCAAAAACAGTTTTCGTCAATCGCGTCTTGCGAATGCTTTAATTACTGTCATTAATCAATGGGCACTATTTTCAGATATGTTTTGATCATTTTTCCAACGAAAAGAGAGCGTCAACAAAATCTGTCATTGTGCTTTTTCATCATGATTTGGATTACATCTTTGATACTCGCAGTTCCTCTCCTCCAAGCATCAGATCTAACACCCGTCTTTATTGATCCCACTTGTGGCTTGGCACTTTACATCTGTCATGAACAAAATGACATTTGGCAAAAGGTATATTTTGTTCGTAGACATCTAAATCAAATCGCACAATGAAGTCTAGCATTTGTTGAGGGAGTGTGGAAAACTGATAGATAAATTGATATAAATGGCTTTTAACTAAAATCAAAACAAAAGCTTTGTTTTTTCCTGAAATATCGCAAGAAAGTGCTTGTCCAACAACATATCATAAAAATGAAAAGCCGTTCGGCAGACAAACGACGATCTCAAGGGAACACATTTTGGAACCACATGTGTATGTGTTTACCCCCCCCCCCCCCCCCGCACTTCACTTTCCGATTAGGCAATTCGAGAAGTTGGCCGGAGGGATGCTCTGTAAAACTACAGAAACATTTTGTTATTTTGAAACTTGGGCCATAAAAGTTCTCAATCTCGAAAACAAGTCTAAAAAATGACAAATTTTAGCACTTTTCTTCTCATTCGAGTTCGCTCGAACTTCCAGTTTTTTGCAGATTTTTTTGGGCTTTAGAAGCTGTTCGAATATGGCGTTCACAATTAAATTGAGATTTTGCACTCATTCATTAGCTCAGCTTTGTTCAAAGTGAAAAAAAAACTTGTAAACGGGATTATACCAGTAGGCTTCGAAATTCCTGTGGAACTAGCACATTGAGCGATTTTTTAACCGCGGACGGGAAGGGCTCAACCTGAAAATCAAACTGCAATCCGATTTTTTTATACTACATATGTACATTTTATTGTAAACTAAAAAAAATATTTCCAACTAGAATTTACAATATTTGTCGACAGAAAAAAAAACAGTTCTCTAAAAAATCAAGTGCAAAATGTCATTCTAAAAAAGTTTTCAGCTTGAACATTGATCCTTAAAGATACACAAATAGTCAAAATTTTTAAATCACCTGCGTCTTTACGCATTTCTGTTTACAGAACATTTCAATGCAAATGTAAAGTAAATATGTAAAACAGCAGAAATGGTTTCTATATTATAAAAACAATAACAACATTCCAATCCAACAAATAAATTACTAAAATTAAATAATCTTGGATTCATTTATAAAAAAAACCAGATATAAACGTATTTCTATTTAAAAAAACGATTTAATTTGAAGAAAATTAGTCTGGGAGCAAAACAATTAGAAAAAAAATGAGCACAAAAATTGTAGAATATATTAGAAAATAATAAAAAACACATTGTAAAGTGGTTTTTTAGATGATCATCTCGAAATCTACGTACACGTTGTCAGTATTAATAACTCAATATGCATTCCCTTTATTCTCTATTGTATTCGCATATTCGAGAATTGCACATCGGATGAAAATGAGATTTGCAAATAGGAATGCGAACATCCCAAATACTACTACATTTTCTAGAAGACGAAGGTAAGCTCGGTTCCCAAGTGTTTCGATATGTCAAAAAACATTTTTAAACTTTTCAGATCTGTTGTTGATCGCCAGCGACGAACCCATCTTCTTCTAATGTGTGTTGTTGCAGTTTTCGCGGTTGCTTGGCTTCCATTGAACGTTTTCCACATTGTATGCTTAAAATATAATGGAAACTTTTATTATTTTCACACAAATTTCCAGATCAACACGTTCGAAATTGTTAACACTTTCTCTGTATCAACATTCAGTATCTGCCACTGTTTAGCAATGTGCTCTGCTTGTCTCAATCCGTTGATATACGCCTTCTTCAACCAAAATTTCAGAACAGAGTTTATCAATTTGTCAGATCGTCTTGGGTTGAGGTTAGCCTTAAAAACGCAGTTAAATGCCGTTCAAAAGAAGCTAAGTTTCAGATCAGTCCGAATCATTTTGTTTGGAGAACAGGAATCGTTGAAAAAACAATACAACACTGAACATAAAAGCAGAACGATGTGCAAAACAATGACATCCGAACCATCCAGCCTCCAGAAGATGAACGAGAAAGCAGCTTTGAATGAAGAGGAACATGACGAGCAACTTTGATAATCAAATAATCATCCTATAATTCGTTGCATTATGAACTGATTCCGCAGTAGTTGTAGAGTTCACCCACGGATTTTTCGTTGTAATCTTATGAATTATACTTTTGCTGAACATTTCCATTTTTATTTATCTGAGTCATAATAATTGAAATAAACAATTTTTGAAACTGATGCGTTTAACCGGAAAGGATCCACCCTCGGATGGCTGTTATAATGGAATCTCAATGAAAACGCTATGTGAGTAATATCACGTTTCGAGGGTCCTGACTCCACCCGATTGTTGACATTTGGTCAACGCCTTCGGATTTACAATTCATTTTCATTTTTATGTACCATGAGGACAGTTTCGTCCCATTTTTTACTACTTTCCTTTTTGTTCATTGAGGGAACGCCTTCAGGTAATTCATTTAATTTTAAATCATAATCAAATCTGTAATGGAGCTTATGTAAGTTTAGAATATTTCCTGGCAACCTTTTCAAGTTATCTAATGAATCGTTTCACTTTTCTACCTGACACTGAAGTAGTTGAAAATATTTTCTACAGCTTATAAAAGTGGATGCTAAGGGCATATTCATATCTCACAACTATGACCGTCACTTTAACTAACCAGAAAACAATTAGAGAATTGTGTAACCTCACATTTCAAATAGTTCAAAATCATGTTCAACTTCTAAAGATGTATAATATGTAATCCTCACAAATACGTTGGCGAATATAAGAAAACATTATTTGATTACGTTGTATTTTGAAGTTTTCCTTAACTATTTCTGGTCATGACCAAAACTATCTTAAAATCAGAGTTCAAAAAAAACCACGATCAAACATTTTTGACTACTACCGATTTCATGGATTTGACGTTTACACTATGACGTCAGATTGTGGACCTTTGTTGAAGGGCTCTCAATATAGTTCTCATTTTGTTGCGATTTTTGGCAAAATGCCATGAAAATAGACACCAACAAATTGGTTTTCTTTTGTGTGTGAGGTTTTTAATTCTGATTCTGAATACATTTATGAAATACGGAAATTTAGTTATGTAACACTTTGATAAACAAAACGATTGCTCTTTTCTTGGAAAATATAAACTCCAATATATTTTCAAAAGCTGTTGTGTGGCATCGAGTACCACTTGAGTAGACGAGAGTGTTTTTGTTAAACCCATCAAGCATATCAATGAAACAACACATTTTTAAAAACACGTAGGCATAAAAATGTATTTTTAGCATGCGTCCCAAAGTGTGAATTGATGAAGGTTCGCGAAGGTTTAGTTCCAAGTAGTTTCAACAAATGTGTTTGTGAAGTCCAATTAGAACAAGCTGTATCAAAGTCAGCCGACTCGGATAATCTCGACGAACGATTGAAGTGCTTCGCAACGTACAGATCACTCAAGTTCCGCAATATTGAAACAGGAGTTGTTGTTCTTCACAAAGCAGTCGTTCGGACATGTTCTGGAATAAGTGATTGTTTTCCTTTTCAATCAAATGATTCTAATTAGTAACTTTCAGGAACTAAAGAATACGTTAATCAATCAATTTTCGATAAAGAAGAACGGGATTTTCTTATTGGCCGCAATTTCTACAAAACACCCGCCGAACTGTCTGCAGCTACCAGTAAAGGGTCATGGGTTGATGGCATACGTAACAGTATAATGCAACTATATCGAAAACCAGACAGTCACCTTCGATTTGGATAACTGAACCTTTTTTGATATCACATTTTGATTGAATAAACATACAATTCATGTTGAAAATAATATTTACTTTGAATAAAACGTTGCGCAAAAAATACAATGGCTGGTAAAAATGTTTCAAGAAAAATTGAAATGCAGAAAGAAAATGTAAAGAAGTAGACATATAAAAATTAATCAACGAAAACGTTTCAACAATACAACGCCCCGTAGAAAAATGGAAATAATCGCTTTCCTGAAATATCAATATTTTTTATCAGAAGCTGACAAGAGAGACATTAAAAATAAGATTGAAATTAAGATGGCGTTAAAAATACAATTGTCTTTTTTTAGCTTGCAGAAGTTGTTAAGGAAAATTCGAAAAAATTGAGGTAAGCAAGATAGATATTTGATTTATGTGTAGTAAGCGGAATATCGAATTTCGCGAGAAGCTCTACACAAAATGCATGAAAACAGCATTGAGAACAGTTCGATGGCGAGCAGAACAAATGCGATAACAACAATTGTTTCGTTCCAAGATTGTACCATATGCGAAATTCTACTGAAGCAATCAATTGGGTGCTGAAAATGGTAGATTTTATAAAATCTTCTGAAAACATCAATCCATTACCTTCAACGGTTTTGGCCCACACAAATTGTCGTCAATGTAAAGATATTGAGTCTTTTCTGTTGCACCGCAACATTGGAACACGTCCTGAATTGGCTTGATGTTTCGTCGCATTTCCGTTGTGGTTGACGATTTTTCGAGTACCTAAAAAAAACCCCGCTCAGTTTTTTTCACAATCGTAACGCTTTTAATACTCTGCATCTGGCAGCGCATCTATTATTCAACATTCGAAAGAAAAAAAACAACATACCTGTTCAATAGTGGTGACAAATTGTTCTCGGTTAGTCATAGCAAACACAGTCGCTCCGAGCTCAACAGCGGTAAGAATGACGATAATGAAGAAAAAGAGTCCTAGAAGAACCGGGCTTTCGCATGCCGCTCCGCAACATCCCAAGAATCCAACAAAGAACAAAAGAGCTCCAACAGCTACCAAAATCCATAGCGATGCTTGATACTGTAAATTGGCAAAAAATGATTTAATCGAATTAAGTAAAGTTTGCTTTCACCTTTGCAATTTCGTCAAGATGACGATAATCCTGTCCATCGATTTGACGTACAAAATCCGCTAAATGACTTCCAAAGTTTTTGTCAAGGTTAGCCCAAAGCGAAAATCCACAAACAAGCGCTCCAAAAATGCAAATCAAGAGATTTACAATAAAAAATAGAAGTTTTATGCAGGAGTTTGTAAAACCATAAACCATTCTGTAATGAAGCAATGTTAGTTGACCACGGCAACGCAAAAAAAAGTACAAAAACACGAGTGAAAAACAATGTTCGCATCCGTTATTAAATATTGACTCAACACCCCCCAAATGATGTTTATAACAAAAACTAACAAAGAATCAAATAGGTGCACTACGCGCTTTTAATACTGATAAAAAATTGATTATATTTTGAAAATTTTTATACAAATTTACGGGCGGTTTTTCTTAATTTAGTGGGTTGCAAATTTGAAAAAAAATACGTTACTTCTGTGAAAAAAGTAGTAAAACTAGCAGCGTATTGAATCATTTGCTACGTAAAATGTTTTAAAAAAGCAAGAGAAGACGGTGTGAAAGGGAATACAAAGAAAAAGAATCGTCATGCAACATCAATTCGACACCTTTTTTTTGGGGATTGCGACTACGAACAAAAAAGAAATCAAAGTTTACCGCTGTTTTTTGTGCTTTTTTCTCTTGTAAATCGTTGAAAAGAGGCTGTCCATCTCGCGCGGAAGCACACGATTCAACCTGTCCCCAGCATAGCAGGAAAGGTCGATGTTTTTACGTATTGTTTACATGGATTTGTCATTCAAAATAATATTTGCGACTTGTCGCTAGGACATCTATTGCTTGTTTCCTTGTTTTAAAAAAGAAAATAAGTAAACAATCTAATACAAGTGCTTTAAGATTTTTGCATAATTTTAAAAATAACGTTTTATCAGAAAAACCTCTCATTTATGAATGTTTTTCAGGAAGTAAAAAAAAAGAAGAAAATCATCCCAATTAGAGAAACAAAAAAAACAGTCCAAAAACGGGTCATAGGTAGAGAGAACAGAAAAAAGGGGGAGCGTCATTGGAATACCGCTAAATATGCCGGCGTTCTGATGTGCAAGTACGCACAACTAGGCACTCAAGGTCATCCCCAACCCAGCAGCCATTATTTATTGGATGGTTGCCAAATGATATAGAATAGTTGGATAGAGTGTCACGTTTTTGTAAAGCGAGAAAACGAACTTGACGACATACAAAAGGGAATTATCACCTTTGTTATTATATTTGTTTTTAGAATTTAACAAGGAAAATAAACAATTGTTGGGGTAGATTTGTATTATGAATTGTTAGAGACTAAAAAATGAGCGAACAATGGGAAATATTTGAAAGGAATGACATTTTTGAAAACTGACGCCCTTGTTATATTCCCTCAAATTGTTATATTTCTTCAAGAAGGTCTGCACAAAAGAAAAAAGAACAAATTTCAATAAAATTCTTGATTTTTTAAAAATAGGGCACACATTGTTCATACAAAAAGTTAAAAAAAACTGGGAAGTAGGAAACAAAGTGAAGATTTGGAAATTATGAAAAACATCATAATTGTTGTCATAGGGCGATATTTCATTGAAAAAACATGAATCATTAGAACCGGGTTACAAAATTGATAACTTTAGTTTGTCTAGCTCATGCGGATTAGTTTTTTTGTCAGCTATTTTAAAATGTTTTTAATCCTTTGACGTTTTAATTTTCAAAATAAAAGATTTTTAGGTATTAGGCTGGGGCTAGAAATTGTTCTTTCATCTCATTCAAAAAAAAAAGTAAATTCCTAAATATTTCAATAACTTTTTTGAAATTTTTCGAAACAAGCGAAAACATTTTAGGCATTTTTAAAACGCATTCATGTGTCTCTTCGTAGTATTCCTATTTTATGAATGCATGAATATTGTCATTGCATTTTGAAAGTTTCTATTTATATTTGAGCCACTAGAAACAAAAAAGGGGACACAGAAAAAGAAGATTCACGGGGATGATTAGAAAAAGGAAACGACGACGAGCTTTTAGTTGTGAACTCCCAAAAGGAATAGTATAAAAATGCCAAAGGTTGACGAATTATTGGGTATTGAATAAAAAAAGAGGTGTGTAGACGTTTGACGAGCGATCTTTTTGAATAAGGCCTTACGTTAAATTGGAGAACTTATGGCATGAGAACAGGAACTAGTTCTACTCTTCCATTACGTGGATGTATGGATAATAGCTGCATGAAATTTAATATGACCGACAGTGAATGATGAATGAAGAAAAAATTAGATTATGCGAACTAGATATCTGATCGTTTTAAAGGTGTAATACCGAAAAGGTGGAATTTGCAGAGCTTTTTTTAATGAATGTATGATTTAAAAAAAAAGAAATTTTAATTTCATCTTGGCAAAATAAAGAAATTTGTTGTAACAAGAAAACTTCAAAGGGTAGACGAAAAATCGAAAAAGGCCGAAAAAAGACATCCATACGTGAATTCTTTTGAAAAAGACCATAAGCAATGTATCTTTGCAGCTGCAGAAGCTGTCACAAACAGGAAAAGAGCAATATTTTAAAGAAGCGTTTTTCTATGTACTCGTTGCTGTATTCAACACGTAATCATCAAACAAGAAAGAAAAAGTGCCTCTCTCTCTTACTTTCTAAGATTTCATGAAAGCTTTTTTTTCCTGGAGAAGTAGGTTGAACATGTTTTCTAAAGAAAGGGATGAAGCAAAGCTGAGAAAAAGAATAAGGCGATGCACAAATTGCCGTAGGCCTTCAGATGATTAAACGTTTGTCCTTTTTTAAAAGAAGGGGGTCGTGAGAGCTGAAGATGGAAAAAACTTCTTTTAAGTTAAACTAAGAGTTCATTTTCGACTCAAATTTAGTTGAAAAATAATCTTTTCGGATATGGTACTTAATTTTTTTTAATTTCAAAAATGACGCTGCTAATCTGTTTCAAAATTTCATCCAAATCGCATACAATTCTTCACATCTCGATAACGATCTTCCTGGAATTCAAGAAGGTTCAAAATAAAATTAAATATTCATCTAAAAAGGAAAGCGTTTACAACTTGTTCATTTTTTTCGATAAAAAATACATCATATTATAGTAGATAATACAATATAGCTGGACATAGGTTGAAATCAAACGCCTGAGTTATACCATGTCGTGTTAGCTACTTCGTAAGCGCATGTCAGATTCGTAAATGCAGAAGCACCGGCCGTAACACTGTAAAACAGTCCAATGGTAGTGTTGCACGTAACATCTGTCAGTGTGACGTTTGTTGGATTTTCAGCAATCTGTAAACAAAATTGGTAAAATTAAAATGATTGCTTTTAAGTAAGAACCATATGACTGGGATCTAATACGGCACCCGAATCCGGATCAGGATATCCCGTGAATATGCCAACGGCAATTGTAGAAGTTGTATTTGTTGATGTGTATGTGCAAGACAGAGAGAACGGTCCCAAATTGCAGCCACTAGGGGTAGGACTCAATGTGTTGACATTGGTAGAATGAGTTGGTGACGGACAACACACTGAAATTTTTTTTAAATGTTCATAAAAAAGTTTTTGGCACTATTGATAATTTTTCAAAACGTGAAATGATTGATTTTCCCATTTCATATATTTTTAATTCTTGAAGCAGAATTTCATTGACGAACGTTTTGTCTCACGAGCTAATGAAGATTACTTGAAAACGTACTGTACGCTGTTGTTGTCGTTGGAATTGGCGTAGTCGTCGTAGTTGTCGTTGTTGTCGTTGTTGTTGTTGTTGTTGTCGTCGTTGTTGGAGTTGTTGTTGTTGTTGTTGTTGGAGTTGTTGTTGTTGTGGGAGTTGTTGTTGTCGTCGTTGTGGGAGTCGTTGTTGTCGTTGTTGGAATTTGTGTTGTAGCAGGGCTACTCGTTGTTCCAGGAGTTGTTGTTGCGGCTGATAACGTTGTTGTAGAAGAGGTCGTAGGGTTCACAGTTGGTGTGGACACCGTGCTAGTAGTGGTTGTAGTCGTTATAGCAACTGGAGTCGTTGGAAAACATGCTTTTGTACATGAAATGAAAAATGGTATGTAAAACAGTATTTTCATTGTTTTAGGCTTTGAGACCAACATTTTAAAACATAGAAGTAATATTTATACCAAGTCTTTGCGTATGGCCTAATTGTTCTATTGACGCATTACTAATTAGATCCTGTGTTTTTATTTTATTTTTTGAAACATTAATAAGGTCATAGAGGAAAATCTTCCCCTCGTCTAATTAAAAACAATAAAAAACTGAACAGTTTAACAGAAACATTGAAACGTCAAATTCGAAAAAAAAAACAATTAATATATGTTTTCATTTTCAAAGTTCATCGAAAAATTATTTGAACTTGTAACGTTATTATAGTTATTTTTTCACTTTCTTTTGTTAAAATGAAACAGTCGACTCTAAGCAGTATTTTGATGTTGAAACACATTATTTTCATATTGTCAAGTTAAAAATTTTGGATCATCCATTTTTTACTAAAAGACCGCAGCGCAACCGCTCGCACTTAAAAATAGCACGACTGCGTGAGAGATTTAGATTTTCTGGGTAGGTCAAAACAAACTTGCATGATCAAGAATATTTGAGATGACAATAAGATGAAACCAAAACTATGTGTCCAGCAAAAATACATGCAGAAATAAAATTTTGATAAGTTACCAACCATTTGCCAGTTTGGTAAACATTAAATATTCGAATGAGGGAATTCGCTTGAAACGAACTTTTGGGTAAAAGAACCTTCTAATTAGAATTTTAATTCTTAAAAATACTAATACTGAAAAACATCAAATACCTGATCGCTCGTTATTCGGTAAATCGTTATACGTTACATGTTTTGGTAACTACGTTACTCGTAGAAGTGAATGTGGTCGTGTGCATACCTCAAACTTGGGTAATTAAACTTTTATTAAATATAAATTAAGAGAAAATAATAAGAAATGTTTCAAATGATTATCTTTTCTTTGTAGCATTTGTAGGTGATCAAGGTGCGATCAGAACACATGTAAAATATTAAATTCGACAAACGTTCTTATCTCAATAACTTTTACCTAAATTTTGAAACATTTTCTAATTAGGAAAATCATCATAAGTTTCTGTTTGAAGCTCATTTTTTGAATTAATGCATATGAGCGCAAAAACCTAAATAGGTAACTGCATTGCCGTTAGTTCGGTTATTACCAAACCAAAACTTCCAACGAGATTAATGTTTTCCAGTAAATTTTGAGAATCTAACGGCTTGCATTTTGTTCACTTCGCAAAAAAAACGCGCACCGTTCAATTCGCAGGTTTGTATGGAGTTTCTCGTGACTGTACGTATTCGAGATAATATGTTTCAGCAATTGATTCATTAGTGTATCTTCTGGATTAATTGTGAAAAAGAACTTCTTTCGTAGTTGCACTGGAGCTCATCAAGACAGGAGTATGTTTAGTAGATAGCGTTTGCATTTGGTTTATTTCTTCAGTAGGACGACAGATTGCGATTTCTGGTTTCAAAATTTCGAACAATAGTACATATACACATGAAAAGCTTTAATTTACACGAAAAAGAGTTTTTGAATGAATTTCAATGAGGAAGTACTAGCTCGACGAGTTACAACAAATATGTCAACAGCAGAAACTTTAACGTAACTGCTCTGGAGGTTTTTGCCTGCGACTGATCTAAACTGCTAACTTAAGGGGGGATTTGTAATTAAAAACAATTATGTAGCATGGCATCAGTTATATCTAGGTAACCGGGTTAATTGTGTATACAGGTAAAACATTATTTAAAGCTGTTTATAATTACTATTTCCTATTTTTTAGAGATCATTTTCATTATATCAAAGCAATGATAATTTTCTAGTATTAAAGCCACCTAATTTATCCGGCATTACACTATAAAAAATATCAAAATCAAACATCCAATACTTATAGAAGTGAATAATAATTAACCGTTTCAACAGTCGAAGCTCGGGCTCATGTAGTAATTTGTAAGACATAATAATTTGTACGACATTGTTGTGTTTATAGAGTTTTTGAACGAATGTGTTATGTTCAAAAGTAAAAAATCATAAAAACATAAGTCAAACTGTGTTTATTTCAAAACAAATTATTGAATACGTTCATTGAATTTATTAAAAACAGAAAAAAATCAACATTGAATAACACTATCGCATACGTTGAAATGTCCCTAAACGTACCTCCAAGTGGTTCCGTTGTAAACGGCACACATAAACAATGAATAATACTGAACTGTCGATCCATTGTTTATATACCATAACTGCTGTGAGGTGTCGCAAGTAATGTTATAAATGTTCACTTGAATTGGAGCCGTAATAATCTGTACAACGAAAGAGTTCTTAATTTGAATTATAAGATTAACCTGGTTAGTAACAATAACTTCAGTCGCCATTGACGAATTATAAAGTAAAGTCACATAACTGCCATTCCCCCCACTCAGATTTTGACATTGAATACTATAAGGTCCTGTTTGGCAGTAAGTATCAGTTGCGGGTGATATTGAATTCACGGCACTTGTTTCGAAAGGCCATGAACAACAAGCTGAAAAAAGATCATTACTAGGTATTTAACTTAACAAAATTACGCTGAGCGGTCGTGGTTGAAGCAGCTGTAGTCGTTGTCGTAGTAGCTACAGTAGTTGTCGAAACGGGAGCAGTTGGCATACAAGCCCACGTGAAAGCTGCGAACGACGCAAACAAAAACTCTAAAATCATTCAGAAAATTCTACGTAGATGGAGAAAATCAAAGCTTTATATATATCTTAAATTTTCGACAGGTTTCCTTTTCTTTTTGTTTTTACATGTGTTTGTAATTAATGAGATCCTTGAATGTCGATTTCATTAGAGCTGACCTGCTTCAGTTTCACTAGTAGACGCATCAAAAAATAAATTAGAATTGCAACAAATACTTATAAGTGATTGAAAAACTTGTAATTGTGGGAGTAAGAGAGAATTATCAAAGAAGGTGTTTGCAATACGAGAATTTTTGAAGAGTTTCCAACAAATGAAATATAAGGATACAGTTTATTCAAATGATGACAATTCAATATAATCAATCTCTCACACATGTAACTCTTTTGATAGTGTGTGATTTAGAAGATTGCAATGGATGAGCGCTGAATCTTCTCTTACGACCACTACATCTAATAATAACTGCTGGGTTGGAACCATAGGCCAAATTGACACTGTTTGGTACTCCAAGTGGACCAGTTTCACCCCGTCTTTCAGCAATGATTTGCCATGTGTTTCCGTCATTTGGACATTCGACTGCTGCGTGAGTTTCACCATTTCTATCATAGTATCTATATAAAGAAGAAAATATTAAATTAGCTATTGAAAGTAAAATTAACCTGATTCTAGGTTCAACAGTTTGAACTCCTACTTCACTAACACGAAAATGTTTCAATCTTCTGCAGGTTCCGTCGTCGTCATCATGATACTCTCCGCTATAACCGTATTGTTGATAGTATTGACCATAATTTTGATTATTCGTTGGATCTTGAGCGGCTGGTACTGAATATGGCCTAGCAGGATCAGATGCAACATTTTGCTAAAAAAAACAAAATATTTTTATTTTTATTGCAACTGACATAGTAGCTACGAATACCTGGTATCCAGCACATGCCATTGCGATGGCAGAAATTGCAAAAACCACAAACATCATTGAGAATCAATTGTTGATATTAATGTGAGGTGTGTGACTTTTTATACGGAATAAATGTTTTGATAGGAAATTATGATTTGAAACATTTTGACAAGGAAATTGATTCATAGAAAAAATATTGGTTAATGAATCATTGCGAAAACGAATTCAAGAATTTGACATTGTAAATTTGAGCATTTTATCGTCTCTGACAAAATTTCATGCCCCGTTTGGAACTCTATTTGAACGGTGTAAAAATAAATCAGAGCCAGAGCGGTTTTAGAATTTTTCAAAAGGTCAAAACTAATAAAAACCAAAAAAAAAGAATAAGTAAAGTACCAAAAAGTATCAAACTCGGGCACCTTGTTTGTAACGAATAGATGTTGATTACAGAAACCAGTATCATTGATATACTTCTGAACCATTTATGCAGCGTAACTGACAGTCTGGACACTTCAAGACCTCAAGTTATGAAAGGAGCTTTGAAAATTAAAAAAACAAGTACGGTTTAACCGAAAATAAACAATGAATTGAAAATAAATTTGTTTTTTCAAAACACGCAGAAAATTTGAGTAAAACTCAAAAAACGTGATGATTGAGTTAGTGAAATGTTCTAGTTCGGATATTGCTAATCCTATTATGAGTAATTTTTACTGCAAAAAAATTGATGTGATAATTTGTCTTAAATTAAACTAATTTGTTACAAATGTTGTTCAGATGTACCTTTTTTAATAGAAGCACAATAGTTTTTAAAATGTATTTATCCTACGTTAAAGCTTTAAGGGATAATAAGTTCACTGAAATTATCTGAAACTTGTTTTAAAAAAATAACTTAAACGTTCACTATCAGTTTTGGACCTGACAATAGTTTTTTTTTGTTTTTTCTAATATCTTGATAATTCCTGTGATAAATTTTATTTTTGGTAAACAAACTTTAATTTTGAACAGGTGAGTTTTTTTTAAGTTGTTGTTTTTCAGCCATAAATTTCAAATCGACGATTTTTATATTTGCAACTGCTCAATGAAGATTTTTCATTCATCACTTCCCAACTCTTGAGCTTTCGTTGTTGAGACCCAGATTTCATTTGATTATTTTTATTTTCAGTCTCAAGTTCAATAAAAAGAGTTTTTCGACGTGATTTTGAAAAAAAAACTGAAAATGTTTTCTTTTGTTTGAAAATCGTTGTCAATTCTAGGATGAATAACTATATTTTGAGAATTCAATAAAAACAATTCTCCACGAATAAACATTTTTCCTTCATAAAAGAGCCTCATTGATAGAATTTTGCATCAGAAACAAACATGTTCTTTTTGGTTCTTCTTTCCACCGTCGCCATCACACTTGCTGATTATTCATCTGCCGTAGCATCAGTTTGTTCTATTTTTGTCATGATCAAACGCGGAAATATAATTTCAGGATCCTGTAGCTACATACAATGTTCCATCTGCAGATACTTCAAACATTGGAGGATATTATCAACAAAACGGTTATCCATCTTATCCAAATGAAAATCAAGATGACGGTAATAACACATTTAATAATTCTTAACAAAATAGTTTTCAGACTTCAACAGACTGAGAAGACTTCATGGTACCGGAATAGTTAGAGCTAAAATAAGGTGAAAACAGTCAGAAATTAAGATAATACCTTGTTTTCAGATATTACACACGCAACGGAGATAACTACGCAATCATTACTTGCCCACAAAACAATGATGTTAACGCATATTCATGGATTTTGGTCAATTCTCATGAAACTGTTCCAAATACAGGTGTGGATGGTACTGCTGCTATTGCCGGTGGAAAGAATGTTGCTGCTATCGCAAAAATTGCAAGACACAACAAGTAATTTATAGATGAAGTATCCTCATTTCTTTAAAATTCGTTGCAGATATGAGGCTCGTGATATCAATCAAGAGAGACGAAGATTCAACAAAGTTGGATGTTATTTTGGAACTGATACTGTCGCTTAATCGGAAGCAATAAATTTTTGTTTTTTTATTTCTGTTTTAACTATATAAAAAGTTCATGAAAATTGAAAAACGATAACGCATTTCTCTAGATGCCGTAACCTACGAAGTTTTGTCCAGCTTTAGAAAATTAGCAATACGAATCGAGTCATTTTTCAGTGCAAAAATATCTCGGAACTCTAAACTCATTGATGTATTTACACTATAGTGATGAGTGGATTTGTTCGGGAATCTGTTCAGTTCTCTCAATATTTTTTTGGTTGAAGAGTCTAAGATAAATACGCTTATCATCATGTGACACAGTTCTTCTGTTTCCGTATCCACCATAAGTTTGATTTTTTTGAAACATTTTTCATCACTCCTAGTAGCCATTTTTTCCTCTTATAATGGATTTTGATCTTAATAATTACGAAGTTACTGTTAGTGTCGAAGACGAAGAATCCGAAATGAGCGGAGCCGAAGTAGAGATGATTAGTGAAGAGATAGCTGTTGATAGTTCATCGATTGATGGAGCTAGAATCTCAGATGCTGAAACTTCAGAAGTGAGAAGTGTTGCTGACGAAGAAATTCAAGGTGATGTAATCGACGTGCCGCTGCGACCTGTTAGCCATCCACCATTGCGAAATCTTGCCAAAGAAGGAGAATTGTTCAGCAGATGGATTTTTTCCCACCTTTATAATCATAGGAATCTTCAACCGGAAAAAATTGCTCTAGTGAGTTCGAAATCTTTGAGGCTTTTTTATTTAACTTTTGTAACTCCTTTGATTTGTGATCTCCTTTAACATACATACCTTTACATTTGTTTCCTTTTTAAAATTTGATTATTCAACTAAAGTAGCATTTCAAAACAAGAATAAACAAATTGTTTAGATTGAGGAAGTAGGTGAAGCAAGATGTGTGACATATGCAGAACTCGTCGATGGTGTCATCAAAGTAGCAAACTACATGAGTCATCATGGTATCAATAATGGTGACAGAATCATGATGTGCATGGAAAATAGCGTCGAATATGTCTTCTACCAACTGGGGGCTTATCTTCTTGGCGCCGTTCCAATTCTCCTAAGTCCTAGTCATATCTCCACGGAGAAGTTTGAAGCAATTGAATGTAAGGCAGCAGTCGTTGATTTAGAGCATTATGGGCACATGTTAAGAGTGTCACAGAGTATGTTGAAAGAGATAAAGGTTTAGAATTTTCCTTTGTTTAAATTTCAAATGAAATTTGTTCAGCATATTTTCGTTCTTTCGGAACAATTGAGTGCAATTTACATTCCACCACATGTTTGGATTTATGACGGTTTCGGTTTCTTAGATTTCCCAAAGTCTTTCAAAAAATGCATGCCTATGGAAGACAATGATGTTATCATTTTCTCAAGTGGGTAGGTGTAACAAGTACTTATTATTTGAACGATATGATCTATTTTAGTGGCACCGTCTCGCAAAAAGCAAAGTTTATTGCACACAAGTCAAAAAGTGCACAACTTTTGTGTCATCTTTACTATGACAGGCTTTTTTATCTGCTTGTTGAAAAAGATCCGGATTATACATCAATAAATGGACATCATTTAATCACAAGTGGAATGCATTGTCATGATGCCTGGTCGTATCTTCATTATATTTTGGTGAAAGGAGAAACATGTGTACTTTCCGAATCGGGGATGGATGTTTGGAGAGCTAGTTTCTTAGATCGGATTGCGGGATTAATTGAACAGTACAAAATACCGTTGATAGTTACAAATGCACAATTATTGAAATGCTTTATCAAATATGAAGTTCATAAGATCTACGACATTTCATCTCTAAAAATTGTTGCTAACACTGGTACAACAGTTTCTACAAAAACTGCTAAAAAAGTCAAAAACATGTTAAATGTTTCTTTAACACAGGGTAAAAATGATTCTCTTTAATTTTTAAGTCGAAAAAGTATACTTTCAGCTTATTCTGCCGCCGAGTTTGGAGTTATAAGTTTTGAATTGTTTGATGAAGCCATCGAGGAGGACATATTAAGCTGCGGTTTACCTTTGTACGATATGCAAATAAAAGTAGTTCCGTGCTTTCAACTGTATAAATTCAAAAAATTTGAAATATTTTATAGGTTGCTGATCTAAAAACCGAAAAAGAAGTTGAACATGGAGAATGGGGACATATTATGTTACATGGAAGCTGCCTTTTCCGAGGATATGTTTCTGAAGAAAATAAGGAACAAGTCAAAAATTGGTATCGATCTGAAGATTTTGGAATGTTGAATCAGAAGGGGAAAATATATTTGGGAGGGCCAGTTGCACAACTAATAGAAGTCAAAGGAAACATGGTAGGTTTGTAGGGAAATTTATTACAAAAATAATTGTTTTGCTTCTGTTTTCAATCAATATTTAATTTTTTTTACATTTAAAGGGATTCTTAACTGTTTTTGGGTTTCTATTATAGCGGGACATCGGTTAAAATTAACCGGTTAAAACCGGTTAATCGGTTAAATTGTAAAGCATAATGGAATAAACAAAAACATTGATTTTTTTCTATTTCACAAGCAGTCAATAAGTTTTTAAATATATGCGAATGGCCTAACAATTGCAAATACTCTCAAATTCGCATGCTCTCTCGCGCTAAATTGTTGTGCTTCTATAGGTTTTCAAATACTGGGAAGAAGATGAGAATGTAATTGAAACCCAAATTCAGTAAAGAGTCCCTTTAAGAACATTAGTTTTAAATTAGTTGTATTTTTGTTTACAAACAAAAAATACTAATCGTACTCATTATTACCGTATGTTTTCAGGCTTCCCCAGAACTTCTCGAAAATGTTATAAATCACCACAAAACTGTTGAGGATGCAGTTGTTATGATGAACGGCAGAGAACTGTGGTGCGGGGTACTATTAAAAGAAGAAAATAATTTACCAACAACAGACCAATTGGACAAAGTTTTGAAAAGTAAGAACATCTGCTCATCGTTGTATAATACACATATAACTCACTTCAGAACACAAAATAAATGCGAATGTCAACAAAATAGTAATTCTCGATTTTATTCCAAGATGCGAAAATGGAAAAATTTTGAGAAATGAGGTTCCCTACTTGATGAACGCTGAGCAAGCGGAAGATGAATCTGTTGTTGTGGACAACACTGAATCTTATGTGTGAAACGAATTCTCTCGCATTTTCATTTTTTCTACAGCATTGGATAAAATTTTAATTTTCAAAAAAATTAATGTGTTTATTCTTTATTTATTTTTTGTTAACGGTAATGTACGGATTGAAAACTTTTGAGTTGTGAAGACTGATCAAAAATGGGTCAATGAAAGTTGGGAGTGGTGGTGGAACATCCTCCAATATTTCGGTTGTTGAGAGAGTATGAGTTCCATGGTGATAATGAATAACTCTTGGAGTAAGTTTGTTTTTGTTTCTTCTACGTTTTCGGTATGAGACCTTCATGTTTGAAACACGAGTGTTGATAAAAAGGTGTGGAAATTCTTCACAAGCATTTCGATCCGCTGGGTTTTGAAGATATGACTTCAATTTTCGTATGTAGTCAATTGTGTCTCTGCAAAAAATTATTGAAGTTCAATTGCAACTTAATTTAGTTCCCAAGTTATTTTTTATAATATTAGGGCTAACCCACTTTGGCATCAGCCGAGCTACAGATTTCTACCAGGTCAATAAATGTAAGCTTCCTAGATGAAAACACTTTTTTTCAAATTTTTGTTTAATTTGTAATAGGTAAAAATTTCATTATAAAGAGCTGCGTCTTGTGTATTTTAAAGATTTGCTAATATCTCAAAATCATAAAATTCTGAACTTTTAGTGATATATCTAAAAAGCGCTCACTTCAAAATCATAACTCGAGATAGACGAATTTCAAACTGCGAAGGAGGAAGCATTTCCAACAGCACCTGGAAAACATCATTCAGCTCGTTGATTCGTTGTCTTTCGCGGCTGTAAACACAAAAAACGAATGTTTCAATTTATTATTTTATATCATAAACTTACAAATTTGCGCGAAGTCTGCGGTCACTACCACCGGTGCTCATCATTATTGAATGAGGGTCAGTGCAGCTGTTAATCGAAGTTTTGGAAATGCGACACATTTTTTTTTGGTACTACTGTACACTCTCATAACTTCGCTATCTATAATTTTGTTCACAAAAAGAACGTATAAGTTTCTTGCAAAGTTGTCGGTTACATCATAGAAAAAAATCATGTCAAATGAAAAAAATCTGAAAAGATTTGTTTACATAGGGGATCTTTCTCAATCCTTTGTGCTGATAAATTTCAAAGGTTAATAAATTGATCTCAAAGGCTTCCCGCCACAAGAACTAGTCGTGTATAATTGATGCAACGGAAATGAATGGATTCAGATCGTCGAGGATTTTTTTCCGTTTCTCTGTTCGCCCTTTATTCGAGACGTTTTCTTTGGCGACACGCCGTTTTTTTTTCTTAACTTGTTTTCGGAATATCAACACCCAATTGATGTTACGAAAAACGATTTGTACATTTTATTTCACATCTGTTACATGAATAGGCTGAGCTATTTACGATTGTTTTCTCTATTTATACGAAAAATATCTGACATTAGTGAAAGTCTTGGAATTCATTTATTTTTTTCCCATAGTTCGAGATACATATAACTCGAGAACCGAACCAAAATCAACTGAAAGTTGTTACTAGATCATTTTCTTATTTACCAATGTTCTTTGCATGTAATTAAGCGTAATTTAGATATTTTGCAAATTGCCAATCCAAGGAAAAATACGTCTTTGTGTACCTTTTTTGGAAAGCTGCCAATCCATGATTAAAAAAGGAAATTAATAAAATAAACATGTTATAAAAGACTTAAATATCATCCTCCATATCCCAAATTCAACGGCTTATGTTTATTATTATAATAACATGAACTACATATTCATTCCGTATCACACTTTCGAATAAGAACAATGCAAATTTCTTATCACCTGATGAGATTTAAGATTTACAATTAATCAAAATTCGGCCAAAATCTCGATTCAAAGCTGTTGCATGTTTTATTTCTAATATTTATCAATACCATTCTTCATCTATCCCTTTGATTTTGTCTTGTCAGAATCTTTATCAAGGTCGTTCCAATACACTTATAGAATGATATCTGCATACAGTTTTCACCTCGTTTAACACTTATTGACAGTTATAAAATGTTTGTCAAGTTTCTATCTTACTATTATTATTTTTCAAAATAAAGAGAGATGTTGTCAAATTGAAAGTTGTGACAAAAAAAAAGTCTGCAAGGAAAAAAATAAGAAAAGACATTGTTTGATTTGAGCGCGATTTTTGAGAGCTTTCAATCAATTGGTCTTTTCTTGTTTGTTTTCTGTTGTTTTTGTTATCATGGCCTGACCAAAGAATTTCGTTCTAATCAATTTTATTTATTCTCATAGGAAAAAAAAGAGTTGTTCCAATGATGTTTATTCACACGAGCTAGTTATTTTTTCCATGTTTGTTAGCTGTTATAATTTCGAATCTTTATTTAATTTCATCCCAACCTTCACATGAGTCTAGGAGATTGCTTTCAGAAAAAAATTATAATGAATTATAATTCTGTAAACTTTACATTTCGGGTTACACGGTTTATTGAAACTGAAATATTGGTTTTTTTAATGAGAAAAGGCGTTTTTTTCTTGCAAAAGTCCATTTCCTCAACTTCAATGCTTCTTTTAAAAAATAAAAATTCCTAGAAAAAACCAAAAAAAAAACGAAACATTAAGATCTGATAACTCAAAAAATTCTTGTTTTACTCATTTTTGACTTCCCACTCATCAAATTTTCAATCTCGGTTTAGCTCTCGCAAAAATCTTCAAAATATCTTCACTTGACTGTCTCTTTCTATTTACCGACTCATTTCGATCACCTTTTTTATCTTTGTGTTGATCAGTGCGGAAAAAAATGCAACAATTGGTTTAATATTTTTCAGCTGAACATCAATAAACAGTAGAGGGATTTTTTTATTTAGAGTGAGATGAAAACAAACTAATTTTTGTTGATGTTGTCCTATTTTTTGGCAAATCTACTATAATATCGTCATTTGTCTCTTTTATTCATATCCATTGCGTCGTTTTTACTCACAAAGATTTTGCTCATTTTTATTCTTAAGCTGTGGTATTCTGCTGAATTTTTCATTTGACTTCTTTTTTTTCAACTGGGATTTAGATCCCTAAAATTGTTTATTTATCAACTTTTTTTCGTGGGAATTTTTGTTTAAATATTAATGGCGAATCAAAAAAAAAGTAAGATAAATAACCTATTTCTATATTTTCAAAGTCACAATTTTACCGATTTCCGTTTCATTGGAATTTCTCAATACTCTTCATACCATAATAATAGTAATAAGTTTGTTTTGCCTTGAGTCATAGAAGTGGAAAGAGGAGGGGGTACTGAATGGTCTTTTGCGCATAACGCTTCAGTTCAACACAATACAGTAATGTCATTAAGATGTTTCTCATAACATTTCTCTTTTGAGATAAATGTTTGAAACTTTCTTTTTTTTTGTTTTATTTCATCTTTACCTATATTTCCATTTTCTACATAAACTTGTGGTCGTTAGACAAACAAAAAACTTAAACCAATTGTTTTACCTTGACTCAAGAGGGTAAATGTAGAAAAAATTGCAATTGAATTGTTGTAAAACAATCATCATTTTAGTGGTAATCACCTTTCTGGACAACAAACGGGAGGGAGGGGGGGGGGGGTCATAACAAACTGTTAATCATGAAACGCCATTAACCCGAATATAATGTTAATAGATCATCCCTGCGCTTCTCTATGACCAGAAATTATTGAAACTTTACATACATGTTGTGTACACACTGAAGAACACCACCGATGGGTGTCATGTCATATTTGTATTTATGTATTCCGTTTATCTTTCATGTTTGTTATACCCTTACTAAAAAGCTACTCAACTTTTTCGTAAAATTTTTCAGAAAGTTCTCGAATGACCACGACTCGCGGTTCTTAAATTTTCTAATCGCTTTAGAAAATGTCTGGCCGCAAACTTCTTCGTCGATTTTCATCAAGTATATCTGGTAATTATTCATAATTGAAAATAAGAATTTTCGTGAATTGAAACAAACATTTTCAGACCTTCTCAGTCTCCAGAGAAAGGATATCAATGATGACTTGGATAAGTAAGTGACGAACTTGTCGTTAAGGCATCTCCTGCTAAGTCCGAAGTTGAGGAATTAGGCGTGCCCTGCTACAGTTATTTTTTTTTAATAAGCATTTCTAAACTAAAAATAAGAATATAGTTTGTAACAGCACCTCCAATGTGCGTTAGAGAGGTCGTTTTGTCGGTAATGTGAGGAAAATTCACAATTTAGTATCCGAATATTTAAGGAACTAGATAATTTATTTTCTCAAAAAAGAAAGCCTGAAAGCCATGCTTTGGGCCATGGTCCGGCCTTTTTTCTGGCTACAAGTCTGGTAAATATCTTTAAAAAAATTACATTAACAGTTTTAAATTAAAGTAAGCCGAAACTGTTAAAAACATAATGCATGAAGTTTCAATGGTTCGTCATGTAATACATGCACAGGGATTGCTTAGAAAATTGTTTTTTCCAAAGCGTTTTCAAAGAGCATCCGGGTGCAGTTGTTGAGAGATAAAATTTATAAATTATCAACATATTTAAGGATTTCGTATATTTCACTATCGACATGCACTGTTCATACTCAATCTTTTCAAGAAGTTGTTCGGCGGATTTATATACCCTTAAAGTTTTTTTACAATCACAAGTCATATCCGTAGTTTTTTTATTCTTCCAAATTAATTATTATGCGTACAGTTAGATAAAACGCTTGGAAAACATGATTTCCGATGAGTACCTATTTGCCCACTTTGAATTAGTCGCGTTGCCGCCACAAATTGACCATTTTCAAGAGCAATTTTCAATCATGAAACGTTACGATCAAATATTTTATTAAGATTGAGATCAGGATTGTTCTGAGATTAAAAAAAATGCCGGAAATCATCCAGTCACTTTTTCAGAAGTACTCCTCTTCACGACGCAGTTCAAATGGGTAATTTTGCAATGGTTTCCAATTTCGTTGAGTCGAAGACTGTATGGATAGATGAAGAAGATGGAAAAGGTGCAGATAAGTCGTTAATGGAACAAAATAGTTAATCCTCTTGTTTTTGTTAGGCAGAACAGCGTTGCACTATGCGATGGAACAATGTAATAGCGAAATCGCGTCCATTCTACTGAAAGGAGGTGCTAATGTAGACTGCGTCGATTACGAGGGAACCTCAGCGTGTCATATTGCCTGTAAAGAGGGAATGATTGATCATGTAGGTGTTTTTACGATTACTGTTTAGATGAAAATCAAAGTAATTAACCAAACTTAAATAAATTCGTCAAACGTAGTTTCCCGTAAATAAGGAAGAATGTTTTATAAGGAATTAACCTCTAATTCTGAGCAGTATGATAACGATACCAACACCGATTCTTGAATTAAAACAATATCTGATGATCTTTCCTGTCTGCATATAAAAATTATGAGAAAAGTTCAATCGAAACTTTTAAAAAATTGACAAAACACCCTCTAAGCTAATTTCAGTTCAATCTTCTTCTATATTACCACGTTGATGTTTGTGCAATTGACAAAATTGGAAGAACCCCATTTGACATGGCTTGCGAATATGGACAGGAAAAGGTAATCTCATTTCTTTGTCTTCATGTATACAACTCCAAAAACACCCAGATGATGGAACGTCTTCTTTCGTCTGGTATCTGCATTGACATTTTAAAAAATTGCGGAGACACTCATTTCTCATCCGCTCTTCATCTTGCAGCTGCCAATGGACACGTCCAAATTGTTGCAAAATTGTTAGAAAATGGCTGGGATATTAATCGCGTCAACCATCTTGGAAGCGCGTTGCATGTTGCATCCGGTTATGGAAAAACACAAGTTGTTAGATTTTTAATAAGAGTATGAAAATGCTAAAATTGAATTATCGTTAATTTTTGGAATTCAGGCCGGCATCGATATTAATCTACTGAATTCGCAGGGTCAAACAGCTGCGGTTTACTCAAAAAAGAATTCGGCAAAAAATCCAATCACATATAAAGAAATCCGATACCTACTCAAAAGTGAGTCTTGTTTTTATTCAAATGTTGTACGGAACATCAGATGTTCGATGTTTCATACAGTGTAACAAGTCATTTATTAATCTGCCTCAATTAATCCATCAAACTGACATTATTGACGGGTAAGATGTCATTCTAACAGATGTCGATAGTTTCAACATTTTCTGTAATTCATATATTTTCGATCTCTAGTATCAGTCTCCAAATTTTTAATAATTTATATAAAAATTGATTTGCATATTTAATAAAAATCACATGTAATTTTGATTTATTTGGGCGTCTATGGGCGTCGTAGTTCAATTGTTTTTAAAGGCTATTGTATAGTATAAAAACCGGAGTTTTTTATATTATACGATCGTCAAAAAATGTTTTTGGTTTATTTTTTATAGCAAAAATATTCAACAGTATAATAAATATCGCTTATAGTCTTTAGTGTCTCGAAACATAAATTTATAATCAACAAAGATATGTGACTTTATAGTAGAACTTCACGTATCCAATAACTGTTAAAAATATGAAAAAGAAGCTTCTTTATTTCAAATAGTCCTATTTTAAATGATGTTATATCTCGAAACAGAAATCTGAACAGCAAAAATTGGAACCCTAAATGTTATCACAACCGTTCAATTCTGTGTGACTTTGCAAAGCTTTGTGTCTAACAATTTTTGTTCGTTTTTTGCAATAGTTTTTCGAAATATATTATTGGTACATACCTACCTTATTAAACTTTATTTTTTGACATTGTTCTTCCATTTTTCATCCAATAATTACGAGTAAATTCACATTTTCTTCAAAAAAATATCTTGATTTTTTGTAAACGACAATTCTTGTTAAGATCATTGTCACATTTCGTCAAGATCTAACACTTTAAATCATCTGATTTGTTAAGGGCATTCAAATGAGAGAAAAAATCGAAAAGATACCTAGAAACCAGTTCAAAATAACCAAAATGAGGTAAAGATGGGTTGCCATATGTCAAACGTGATACATGTCATCTAACACTTCCATCCATACCTCATTAATTCACGAGGCAACAGATAAGGTTTCAAATGGATCAGCACACACCCACCCCTAATTATTCAGGGCCTTTTTCGAGTCACGCGTCTGTTTTCGTTTCGTTTTTCTCGAGAACGTAAATAAATTTACAATGTTTCTATATATCTATTTCAATCCATCATAAGATTCGACTCATTTACTATGTATTCTAAAAAAGCTTCACCGGAAAAAAAACTTGCTAAAACGCATTGAAGTGTGAATATTCAAATAGGCAGAATATTTTATTCCGCTTACCTACCATGAAATATTTACTCTGGATTTTCACCATATACATTTCAATTTAACACTTATTGCCGTTAAATTAGTGACATTATTTACGCAGATGGTTACGGAGTCGGAAGAGATACTTCTCTCTCTCTCTGAATTGTTGTACTATTATATTAATAGTAAGGATATATATTTATGTTTTTGTATTTACCTACCCTATGAGAAGGATAAATACAATTGTAGTTAAGAGACGTAGATTGTATTGTGCCCGCCGATATATATTCATCCTTTTGCCTGTTCACGGTCACTTACTGTCATTTATCGACATCGAACGCATTCTTCTTCATGCATCATTTTATGCCAAAACGTTTTATCAGAACTTTCTTGCAATTCGCAGACCTTTTTTTTGACTCTAATAGATTTGGATGTTTTCAAATTTCCAATTGTCACTGTTTTGAAACAAACAATACGTAATTCGAGCTGTGCCAAATGGTCACCTCGGAATTCGAAATTGTTTTCCGTTTCCACTTTTCCATCTTTTGTTTTTGAATGACCGATGAATATGAATCTATAAATGAGGGTTTTTGTCCGAAAATATATTGAAAAAGTGTAATGTGAAATGTTTTCTGTATTCAGAGGGGAATGAAAAAATAATGGTTTGCATTATATTTTCTCCTTCGTGATATTTTGTTTTACAACGCAATTTTTCTATAAATATTGTTTTATTTCGCGAAACCATAAAACTGTTGAATGTGTTAATCGACACAATTTATTTTTGATTGAAAAATGTGATAAATTAGCACTAACTAGCAATAACACATTGTTATCGCAGTTGGTTACCAATTAAAGGTAAAAATGGGTTTCATCATTTCTCTTGCAAATAGAATTCTGGACCAGTATGCTCTACTCTATTCCATTTTTTAAAAAATAATATGGATTAGATTATTTAAAGATATATTCTCAATATTTTTCTATGTTGCAAAATCATTTTGTCAAAACAAAAACCTAATTACCCTCCCACCGCAACTAATTAATTATCCTCTAGTCGTTCTTAACAAAAAAGACCAGAGTCAATGATAATTACTCTCATAATTTGAGCATTCTTACATTATTCCGTCTCATATATCTTTTTGATAATTGCCGACTCAACAGACACACCACCATTTGAGTTTTACCGCAAAGCAATGGTGTCAAGCACATTTATCTCCATCTCGCCCTTTCTGCTTAACGACGACCTCTTGGAAAGCCTGCGCAAGTGTTTCCGGCCCCCCTTTACGTTAACCAACAGTCGCAACAGAAGCAAGCGCAACAACTGCTCAACTTTCCCTTCCGGCTTTTGTGGCACAAACTCTCCAGGCATCTTTGTTGTTTTTTGATTTCCGCGCAGCTTTTCTCTTATCTTTTTTTTTGCATTTCTTGTTTATTCATGATCAGTGATTGTGTGAATTGTGTGTTGGCTGAGTTTGCAAACTGTTTGTATTCCAATTTTTTTAAATGTTTGGTGAAAACATATTACTTCTTTGTATAATGATTCATATCTTCATTTTTCGATGAATCAAAAATTGCGCCTTTTCTGGTAAACTTTATTGTTGATCGAATTATGAATTCTAACATCAGACAGTTTTATTATACCATGAAGCCTTGGAAATAATTCAAAATTTGATGTAATAAACATAGAGAGAAGAGGCTCAAGATCTCAAAATTTTGCCCAGCGTATGTGTTCCAAAAAATGTTTACTAATTCTCGAAGATTTTCATATCGTTTGTTGCTCCTCAGTTTTTTTTTCCTGCTTCCCGTCTTTTTTTTTCTCGATGAGCACATTTTGATCCTTGCAATCATTTTTGTTTGCATACAATATCTATATGATCAATCCGGCGAGATGCTTATGTCTTGTCATCATTTCACGCTTTTCATATCATGCATGATTTCCAAATTTATATTCGAATTTTATTGCGAAAAACCGGTGTCAAAGTGTTTTTTTCCACATCTTTTCATCAATAAAATCCTTCTTTCAAATCATAATCATATTTCTTGTACTGAAAGACAACAAAAACACCTGGATTTCTAATAGAATCTCACAATAAGTTATGGTTTTTTTTCTTTTTGAACATTCTCATTCCACTTATCATTTATTACTCTTATTATTATTATTATTTTGCACTTGACCAATTGTTCTAAAACTATCGTAAACGCTCCACTTCACCAGCCCAGCCCTTCCACAGACAGGATGGCCCATTGTAAAACAAAAATCCATATGGATTCAAAGGTCAGACCACACACAAGAACAAAATAGTCGAAAAAATGATATATTGTTGCCACGTTCAGTTTTTTGTTTTCTCGCATTTCATGTTTGCCACTTTTTTTGCGTCGTTTGGCAGGCAGCCAAAAATGTGGCTAAGAATGTAAGGTCATCAATGCCCACACTTGGTATGACACATTGCTTACCTTTTTGCACCAATACACTTTTTTGTGCTACTTTTCTTTATGACATGTTTCGACAGAATTATTGTGTAATATTTGTGTCTTCTTTTGTTTAATATAATATACATAAATGCTGAGCATATTTTATTTTTAGAATTTTATTTCAAAGAATTAGAATTTTTCACATTGTGAAATTCAAAAAATCGTCGAAAAATCCTCTTCTTTCATTTTTTTTCTTCAAAAAAATATGGAAAATTTTAATAGTTATAAAATTCTGCACATTTTTAAATGATGACAACATTTTTTGTTACAAAAAATTAATGTTTCAAAATTTAGAAGCATTTTTTTTTTAATAAAAATTACAAATCTAGATCACTTACGTTAAGTTTTCAACGTTTTTGAACATCAAATAATCCATTAGACTTTACAATATCCGGATTTTTTCTTTCCGTTCATCTTCCATTTTTTCAAACTGACATGGATACCGCACCCCGCTGTATTGTTTGCGGTGTTTGAACACGAAAAAAAAACCGTCTGACTTTGTAACATTACTCATTTTTTCTTTACTGTTACGGTCTTGCTCTTACAAATATTTTAAAATTAATTTTTGTTTCTGCTTTACTATAAAATTAATTTCATTTTTTACAGACTGCAAACATTTTGTGAATGGGATTGCAGTCAGCGAATTTTCTGGTGCAAAAGCTGACGAATTGAGCTTTTCACCCGGTGATCGTATTTGGGTAAGTGTGTGCTTGTGATGATGTTTCTCAAATAATTTTGTTAATTATATTGAAAGTCCAAATAAACTATGCCAATTATTAAGCAATTGGAAAAAGTGTTTTCATTTGAAGAAGCTTTTCTCATATTGATTTAATTTTTACTAAACATTTATTCCTTTTTTTCATTTTATAAAAATCATTTTTTCAGGTTATCGAACGAAGCGAAGAAGCGATTTGGAAAGGTATTGTCTTTGGGCAGAAAGGGAATTCAAGAAGTGGATATTTTCAATCAAAAACAATTGTTATTGACGATAAGAAGTCTTCGTTGATTGACTCAAACATCAGCGGCTCTAGTAAGTTCAATACTTTTTTTAGAAAGTTCTTATTATTTAAAAATAATTGAAGTGACATGGAGAACAAGTTTATTAATAATTTTTTCTCAAGAAAATAAATGTAAATTAAAATAAGTAATTATTAATTAATAAAGAAAGGATATCGTAAATTGAGATTTACTGATACGTTGATAACACTGATAGCACGGTCCGTATCGCGGTTATAATCTGATAATCTAATAACACATCACTATGGTTTTTTTCGTCTCACTAGTCAGTTATCGAACTGAATTTTTGTACAAGAAACACAATACCTCTTTATTTTCTTTCTTTTTTAAAATGTGTTTTGAAATGAAACCAATATAAAATTCCGATTCGATTCTCAATGTTTGTTCACTTTTCTGAAAATTCGTTCCATTAAAAAATTTTTCTTTCGTTTGGACGATTAAACACATTAAATAAAGTAGGAATCTGAAAATCGTTTTTTTTTGGTCACACATTGTCGGATATTTAGAATTTTTCAATGTTTGCGAATCGTAACCATTTGCATAATGTATTTTTTGGTTTCTAAAAACTGTGGTAAACATATTAAACAGAGTAGTTTTTTGATGTTTTTGAAACGAATCACCATTTTTAAAATTGTTGGTGGCCACATGTGGAGTTTGTGAACTTATTTTTTTTGATTGTTCAGCTGCCAGGTGTGATTTTAAACGCGAAATTTAACTGTTTGAATCTAAACAATTTTTAAAACTGCTCTTTTGCATTACATATTGCTATTATATTAAAGTACGTTTGTCAATAGATGGCCCTGACTGTATAGAAGCAATAATGTTACTTTATGACCCGTTATCATTTTATCGTTCATATCATAACAAGCTTGCCACCATTATTATTGTTTTTATCATTCGATATATTAATTTTTATTGCCAGCACATTTGGTTCTCCACATTTCCCCGCAAAAACTAATAGTCCCATTGGGCCACAATTATGAACGATAAATATTAGAAAATTGTCAAATTATATGGTAAATCCCAATGCATAATTAGATTAAAATATATGTGTGGCAGTAGCATTGCGAAGAGCCACAAGTATTCGATCATTGTGTTCGGAGGGCAGATGTCAGCAGACTGCGGGATGCATTGTTTCGGAGTGGTAGTGGCGGTGGCCTTGGTTATACCACACCAGGCGCTGATGTTACTTTTCAACACTCCATTATGTTTTTTATTCCTTGTTGTTTCGGACTACTCAACACATTCTCAGCATTTTCTGGGAAAGTAGTCGGTTCAGTTTCTTTTTGTTTTTGCTGTTCCCTTGAGTGATGTTTAGACAAATTTTTTGGGATGTTCGTGGTTGAATTTATTCGAAGTTTTAAATTTTGTAGGAGGGAAAGATGTTCTTCGTTAATATTTTGAATCATGATGCATCGTTAAGCATGTAGTATTTTTTGTCCAGCTGAAGTTTTGCTCAAAGGAACAAAAAGTTTGTGAACACCGAGAATTGAATTTTTTTCCATTTTGCATTGTAAAATTATTTCCTAAAAAAGTCAACATTCAGCGTTACAGTAATTTTCAAATTAACTTTTGAAAACGCGTTTTAGTCATAGATTAGGAATTCACAACAACTATGATCAGATATAATTTTGAATCTTTAAAGTATGGCTTTACGGAGCTAATAAATGCATCTGGGATGAACACAGTCTTCAGACACATTCAAAATCTGTTGTTAAAATTTTCTAAAACCACATAGAAGCCGAGAAAATGAGCCTCAAAACAATGGCCTAGAAAGTGTCCACCGATGAAAACTAGTCCGCAGGCACGAAACATCCAAAAAAAATGAAAAAAAAAAATTAAAAAAGAAGATATAAGCATTCTGCATAACTATTTATTAACGAAACACGAAAAAAGCTCTTTGGAAAAAATTCGGCCAGTTGGACACTTTTTATAGGCCATTGTTATGAGGCTCATTTTCTCAGCTTCTAGGCGGTTTTAGAAAATTTTAAAAACAGATTTAGAATGAGAATGACGTCTGTTTTCATTTAAGGCACATTTATTATCTACGTAAAGCCCTCCTTTAAAGTTTTTAATTTTCGAAATTCCATACAATTCCGAATATAAATTTTTGATGTCTATTATTAGGTCGAAATCTACAGGTTATTTAAAAACAAATCTACAGGTTAAAAAAAAACAAATGTACAAATTTTTAAATTTAGCAAGTGTAAAATTAGAAATATCCCTCGTTATCCCCCCATGTTAATGTAACTGTCATGACCTCTTCTACATTTTTTTTTCAATCACTTATATCTATTCTATAATTGCATGTTGTGAATTCTACAAAAATCCCAGTTTTAAATCAAAAGGTTTGTCCTTCATTTTATTTCTTCAAACCATGTCATCACAGTGCTTATTGTTAGTCAAAACGGTCGAAAAGAATGGAACGCGTCAGCTTCTTCATTTTTTATTCAATATGGAGAACGTAATGTCTTGGTAAAAAAAACAATTTTCATTACAAACTTTTTCAATAATCGTTCCAATTTTCGAGCGTATAGTTCTAAAAAGCGTGTTTTTCTTCAGTCATTTTTTTTGTCTTGAACAATGCTTACTTCATTTTCGTCTTGAGTTCATGTAGTCCTACTTTTCAACCACCACTAATCCGCTAAGATAGAAAATTGTGGTGAGTAGAACTAGAACAAAAAGCCCGAGAGAAACGCAAAAAAAACATAGAGTCGATGTTTCTTGGAACTTATTTTCGGAACTAACATCACATTTTTATTGCATTTTTAACACGGTTTCACTATTTCGAACGACGTGTTTTGTTTGTTTCCTTGTTTATTTTTATTCCAACGTCCACATTCACTTGATATGTGCACCAATAGAGAATGTTGACGTTTTCTTATCTTTTGAGGGGGTTTTTTGGCTGTGGTAATCCGCTTAAGAAATTGAAATCGAAATCAAAACCGGCCAAGAGTTTTCTTGTTTTTTTTTTCAAAATTTCTGTTATGATTAAGAACTCTATTCATTTTCATTGATTGCATGTGTTCTTATCGAAAAAGGTGAATGATTGTAAAAAACTTACATAATTTTTTGTCAAAAAAAAGTCTCAACGGTTTTTTGATAAATAAATTTTTAATCGGTTTGACAAGAAAATGAGGCAATCGTCTTCTCTTTCTAGCTTTTGTAAAAACCAAGTTTTTTTTTTCTTTTCCTTTTATTATTAATATTATTTCCTTCCTTTCTTCAAAAACGGCATTCTTAATTTCAATACCTATTGACAATAATTCTTTTGGAAAAAGAAGTGTTCGATTATTATAACAATAACAACAAAAAAACGAAAAGAATAGTATTCAAGAATGTTCATTTTAGAAAGACATCAAGAAATTTTCCAGTCGTTTTCCCCCATTTTTTTCAATCAGAATGAATATATTCATATTTCCTTGAGTAGAAGTTTTGTCAGCGCCGGAAGTTAGTACTTCATTTATCATGATGCCATTAAAATTAAAATTTTGGTGCTTCATTCGTTTTTATCTAATAATATGATTAAATTGAACTCTTTATAAGAAAAATATTTGATTGCCTTTACGTTTTTTTTTGCTTAGTTCAATTTTTTTTTCAAAAGTCACAACATTTTCCATTCCCATCATGAATAAACAAAATACTATCAACTTGCTCAAATATTCTAATACATCTCGGGCACAATTCTTCTCTTTTTTTATTTTTAAAAACTGACATTATCAAAACTTATGACGAACTAAAAAAACATAGCAACAAATCGGCCGTCCGCGCCCATAAAGCACAAAATCGCGAAGCATTTTTTCGTTCACTCGCGAAGCCTCATTTCTTGTTTCAAGACATTTTTTATTTCTGCTTTTACGCATAAAGTTGGATCATAATTTTTGTTTTATAATATCTCGGAATAATATTACCCGTTTATTAGGGTAGCTTCAAAAGAGCGGGTTTTTGCTCAAAGGAAATTTGAAGTTTACGGTTTGTTTTCTTCAAATCAATATTATTGCCATAATTTTTGATGTTTTTGTTGCGTTGGAGAAAACTTGAAAACGATGCTTGATTTTCATTTGTCATCAAAATCATTACAAAATCGTAAAAATAATGTTTTCGGGATGTGAAAACAAAACCATTTCTCAAAAAAAAAAACAAAATTAATGTCGAAACACAACAATTGAAAGATATTTCTCTTGTTTTGAAAGTTAAATTTTGATATTTTCCAGATTTGAATAATTCAAATTTTGTCATGCATTTATTAGATTGTTAGAAATTCACAAGAATCTTGTCTCATTTCTTCGAGAATTATTTATAATTTTGATGGAAAATGTATGACATATTTTAGTTAAATTGGGTATCGAAACGTTTTTCAATATCAGAGTTTCGTATTGTCAACTCAAATATTCTTGATCGTGCAAGTTGGTTTTGACCTACCCAGAAAAGCTAAGTCTCTCAAACAGTCGTGATATTCTTTAATGCGAGCGGTTGCGCTGCGGTCTTTTAGTAGAAAATGGATGATCCAAAATTTTTAACGTGACAATATGAATATTGGTTTCTATGTCGAAAAAACTTGATCTGATCAGTTATGAAGTGACTTTGACTTTTCTTTACTATTATATTTTCATCTTTGAATATATAATTCACTATTACGATTAGAATCATTCAATAAATCATGGGAACAAGAACCCAATAAAAAAACAAAATAAACAAAAAAAAGTGAACATAGTTCTCATAATACATGATCAAAGAAACGTCTTTCATGTGTTCTTTTTTATTGCAACCAAGTGTTGTGAGCTGGGTATTTAAAAAGATTGGAAGGTATAAATCATTTGGTCAAGATTGAATGGAACGAGCGTAACGATCTATTCATCCTTCCGTTCCGTCAGTGGTTTTCGTTTTTTTTTTACAATTTTCTTGAAAGTTTCGTATTAGTTCTTCAGTATACCTCCGCTAGTTACATATGTTAGATATTTTTTGGAAATTTATGAAAATAATGGATTGTTATTTATTTTCAATAAAAGAACAGGAGTACTTGGAGTTTTTGTAGACATTCTTACTTTTTTCGACTTCTAAGCGAACATTGTCAACCATAAAAAATCATACATAATTTATGAGCAGACATTGATGTTTTGTCATGTAGGCGTGCTCCATTCCTCCCATCTGTAACTTGTCTTCTGCTCGCAAGTTGCGTAATTCACGCCAGACGTTCTCTTGTCCTCATCACTTGTGTTTTTATTGTAATGATCACAACCTCACTCCTTTTTTTATTATCTATTCTTCACTTATTTAAATTAATATTCTAGATGGGGAAAGAAACTGATTTGTCGTTTTCCATGTCACTTCCAAGAAAGACTGGAATGAACTTTGCCGATTTTTATCGATCTGCAACTCTTCGTCCGAAAAAGAAAAAGTCTAAGAATAACCCTATTGATTATAGATTGAGTGGTAAATTTTGATGGCTATTTAATTTTTTTTATTGGATTTTAAAGAATGGTTCTTTTTTCAGTGTCGTCATTAAGTCAACGGCTCGCTATGCCTCCGCAACATAATGTAAACCATGGTCGAAATTCAGCAAAGCCTGTGCCACTTCCAACTGTACCAACATTGCACACGCCTAACAGAAGTGGTAAGTGTGTGCTTTTTTTTGCAAAATTCTGTTCAACACGTCGGGTGACACAAACAGACACCTTATAAAGGAAATGTACGTAATAAAAAGCGTTTTCATAAATTTATTGATATGGTAACCCATCTGTAACACCTGTATTTAACAGACTACTGTAAGTAGTGAACATAGAATATTGTTATTCGCAGCAAATAGATTTGGTTAACCATCTGGCGCACGTGTGAAAACGCTTTTTCCAACTATTTTCCAACCGCAAAATGCCATTAAAACAGCTCCAGAAAGGTCGCTAGAACCAACTCGACAGTTCCGCCCGCAGAGAGTTATTTCTCATTCATATTTCTCGCCTGCTCCTTTTCGTACGATGGATATTGCTAATTTCAACGGAAGTTTCTGGTATATGGCTCCGAATCCGAAAAACCCGAATATCTTAACCTTAAGAAGATATTTGCCAAGATTCAGTAATTTTTCAATCCTTTATGCAAAACTAAATAGAAGTCAATAGTTTCCAAAAATTTTAGAAAATTCGAATAACTGTAAGCAGTTGATCATTGGCTACTTCCCTCTGGGAAAACAATTAGCGGTTGTAAGAAAAAATAAAGCTAATGAGACCTTCTTAGATTCTAGACATTGCTAGGCCAGTAAGGTTTAGCTTCTTATCATAGTTTCTATTTTTAATTAAGCCAGTAGCTACACCAATTTAAGAAGGATCTGGGTTTCTGTTATCTGTGCACGATCGTTATCTGGATTTGAGAGGGTTAACATCCCGTACCTTAATGCGTTTCGTAAAAAGTGTTAATTTCCCTATCAGGGGTCTTTTTCCGACAAAAGTATACCGACAATCCTCCAAACGGAATTTCAGTTAGATTCCGGGTTGTATTCAGAATCTCACTGGAATTCTACCAAGCGTGAGCCAACTAGGAGTGTTAAAAGCTTTGCGGAAGACTAGAATTACTTCCACTAAAAAATAGAATAAAATATTCATAATAAAAAAAAACAATGTCATTATCTGACTATCCCGAAGTTTCAGATTTGAATCGCAACTCGCCTGGTATGATGTCTTCATTCGGTCGGGCGCCATCTGGCCTATCCGACACCAGCAGCGACAGCAACAATGGAAATCGTCGCCTTAACTCATTCGGTCATAAATCCACTTTTTCCTCCTATGGAACCGATACCGCTTCAATGTTAAACGCCAGACGCTCAAACGGAACTAACGGTTGGTCATTTTTTCGTTCAACGTGTTTTTTTTCGCCTTCATGCGGTGTTTTTTTTCTTATTTTCCAATGCCTAAACATCAGGGCGTTTAGAAATGGTTAATTATGTATACAGTTTGTGTCTCGTTTTGTTGACTGCACCGCCGTTGTCGGCAGCCTTCTTTGATTTGTCACGCCGTTAACCGCCATCCGTTTTTGTTCGTCAAAATGAGCGAGTACTGTTTAGGATGGAATTGACTTTGTAGAGGCAACATGTAAAGGGATAAAAGTGAAAAAAAAGTAATAAAATGATGCATCGAGAATACATAAAATTTGAAGAAAAAATATTCCACGCATTTTTTGACAGGATGTTGTTCTTCAAAATTTATTAAATTTTGACAGCGACGTACGCGTTGTTGTTGTTGAGTTTTGCTCACATTCAAAGTTATTTTCTTCATTTTCTTTCTTTTTTGAAACCACTACAATAGTTAGTATAAAATTTTATTACATAAATTAAGGATACTGAATATTTTCGCCAACTTTTTTTTGCGATGAACAGAACAAAGCATAAAACATGCTAACGACAAGAAATATTCAAATTTCTAGTTGAGGCGTAAGAAATGGCGCAAATTTTTTTCTGAAGTATTGCATTCTTTGTTGTCGTCAACTGAGTCCATTGAATCGTGTGTGTGAAAAGTAGTGGGTGGTCCGGAATAATTCTAAGAAATTGCTTTATTTTCTGCTTCACGTTTTGCAGATGACTCTTTGTTATTATTTTTTGCTTTGATTTTAATTCTTCTTCAAGCTTAATATAACAATTTTTTAATGAATTACTACATAGTTCCTTTCAAATAATTTTAGTACTTGAAACGAGATTGTTAAGGTAAAAATTAAAAAAAAAAGTTTCATACATGTGTCAACAACTAGTTTTTGTTTTATAATGAAGTTAAAGTCTATGAGAAAATTTCTGAAAAAATATATTATCGTTTTATAAAAATGATATTATTTTGAGAACCCTCAGCAATTTTAAGAACAATAAAATAATCTAGTTTTTAAAATTTCAACCATTTTTGCAAGATGGGAAAAAGTTCTAGAAAAATTACCATTAAAATATGTCAATTTTATGAGGTAACAACTAATTTTTGTTTTGTAATGATAGTGAGTAACTGTCCCTAGTTTAAGAAATATATATAATTGTTGTTCGGCTTTAATTTTTTACTGATAATCTTAAAGTATTAATCAAAATTTTTGTATTTTTAGAAAAAAAAAGATTATCATTACTTACTATTAGTAGTTATTTTAAGCCGACGTATCTTAATTATAAGCTAATAAAAGTTAAAGGTAAAAATTGTTAAATTTTTTCCATGGATTATACGATTTTGACTTATTTTCCAGAATAAATAAAAAATGTAGTCATCACTTGATATGGCAAAACAAAATTGAGAACAGGATTAGAAAAACAAACTCAACGACGAACCACGATGATTGCATGTATTCAAAAAATTGCTGAACTTGTCAGCGTTTTCATGAACACGTTTCCGAACCAAATATCCATTTCAAAATACCCAACTACGACGAGTTTCCCCTACCAACGTCGTTCTTTTTTTATTCGTTCCTTCTTCGAAACCTAAACACTGGCCCATCAAAAAATGAGGTTTTACTCGTCAAGGCACGTTTTCCTTGTTGTTAGATGCGTATGTGTGTGTATGTATGTGCCACTTTCAATATGATAGGACCTAATGACGCTGTGCCTGCTGCTGACCATCCGAAAATATGGTGCTCTATTCTCAATTCAGCATATTTTCGTGGATTTGCCCCAATCTTTTTGGAACGTCTTTCATTTTATTTTAAAACCGCACATTCTTCCCCCCCCCCATTGTAAATTCCAAATGTTTTTGAAGATTTTGATCATAACAACAATCGTTGAAATTTCGAGAAAAATTGCACATTCTGTGTGATATTTTATAACTATCATCAAATTCGTCGTTTTGTTGAATACAATTGAGCAGATTTGCGTTTTGATATCTGCCAAGCATCGTAGATTTTCAAAGCCAGATGTCAAACCCATAACCCAAACGAGAGTAGAGAAATAAGAAAGAAGAAGGCAAAAAAAAAATCGACTACGAATGATGATGGAGTCAAAAATTTGTTCGCCATTCTGAAAAATACAACCAACACACGCGGATGAACAACAATTGTTTTGTGGTTTTTGTGATATTCCTTACAATTTTTTTTCCCGGACGTTGAAATTTAAGAAACGAAAAACAAGATGGGTGGGGGAGTGGTGCGCTATTCGATATCCACCAACCTTTTTTTTCACTTTCTTTTCCTGGTTTGTTTCACTTTTGGTATAGAATTCCTTTCCATTTTTACATTACATCTACATAGATAGAATAACACAAAAAAACATACATACATACATCCGCATTATTTTCTTATTTTCGCTCGCCAAAAATTGATTATTCTTCCGAAAATAAAGAAATATATAATACTATTATTGTTTTAAAACAATAACTCTAAAACAAATTTCATATGTATGTGTCAAGACGTTTTTGGATCCATTCAAAAATTCAAAGCAAAACCATGCATGCGAAAGAAAAGAATTCATTGGCTCGACACAATTTTTTTCCAGTCACCCCCCTGTCTCATTGCCTCATTTTTTTACAAGTTGTGAAAAGCATTCACAAAGAAAAAATGCTGCTAAAAACGTTTTGTGTAAGACTTGTCGAAATAATCGGGCTAAGGGTTTTGTATAATAGTGCTAATTTTGTTAGGGTCTATCTCCCTCCCCTTCACTCTCCTGCTCTTTTCGCGTTAGAATTATTTATTCATTCATTCATTCAATCGTGTTCTATTCATTTCTCTTTATTCTTTATTTTTCACAACATAAAGTGCCCCCATGTTGGAAAAATGTTGCACCTTGATTATCTCACGTTCCAGCATGAAAAATTGTTTGAAAAATTCAAAAAACATCACTCTTTTCCGAACTTTTTCTCACCAAACTTCATTATGTATGCTGATTATAAAGAAGCGTTTGCAATTTGATTCACATCTTTCATCTCTTCATTCTTTTTTATTCTGTTTCTTTTTTTAGTATAGTCAAAAACCGCAAAAAAAAAGGTTGTCATGTATTTCCCCATTTTTTTGATGGGTTTGTTGAAAAGATGTCGAATAATTTATTCAATGCTTTTCATTAAATTGAGACTGAAAAAAATGGGGTGCTTTATTCTAATTTTCATTTTTTCCAGGCTCGACCTCCATGTTGCCATCAACGTCTAATAATCCGATGGGCTTAACAGCGAACACAAGTGATTTTCATCGAACTTCCACGGGATCAAATTCGAGTAATGGAAGTTCAGGCTTTGAAAGCCTCAAGGTAACATCTTGAGAATTATTTTATTCTGCAATGCATGACGAATTCATTCTTTCGAGAAATATATGTATGTAGCTAGTCGTGAGAATTTTCAAAAAAATATGTATCCCACAACTTATGTTCAACATGACGTCTATTTCAAATTTGTTTTCTGAAACTACAAGAAAAAAAACTATATTTTCAAGGGAAGTATAGGGGCAGAAGATAATTTTTTGGGATGTAACGTAGTTCATTCGAAACAGCTCGTTTTGCTGTTTAGTAAACTTCTTTAAAGTAGGGCTTTATGGAGATAATAAATGCACCTTAAATGAAAATAGACGTCATTCTCTTTCTAAGTCTGTTTTTAAAATTTTCTAAAACCACCTAGAAGCCGAGAAAATGAGCTTCAAAACAGTCGCATAGAAAAAGTATCCACCTTTTTCCTATGAGCATTTTTGGTGTTTCGTTAATAAATAAATACTTATATTAGACCTTTTTTAACGTTTTTTTTATTTTAAAATAGGTTTTTTTTCATTTTTTTTGGATTTCTCATGCCCGCGGACTAGTTTTCGCAGGTGGCCCCATATTCTAGGCCACTGTTTTGCGGCGCTTTTTCTCGGCTTCTAGGTGGGTTTAGAAAATTTTAAAAACAGATTTGGGGTGAGAATGAAGCCTATTTTCATGCCAGATGCATTCGTTAGCTCTGTAAATCTCTCCTTTAATTATTTTCTGCTAATCTCCAACGGCTTCTGTGGTGTTGTGGTAAGACACTCGTCTAGTAAACGCATGCCACGTGTTTGATACCGCGCATTCGAACGTTTTTTTATTTATTTTTTGAAATTTGAAATTTCCTGATTTTTGGCACAAGAAGCGTAAATCCTTGAATACTCTGATATTCGGTCCGAGGCCAGTAAAGGAGAATGAAAAGTTTTAAAAAATTAAATGTTTGCATTTCTGGAAAAAACTGAAAAACCCAGTTTTTCTTCTAGAAGGTTTTATTTACTTACCCGCAATGGAATTTTTTGAAATTTGGCCAACTAATTTACAATAGGCTTATTATGAATACCATATAATTTCAAAGAAAAACTGATTGAACCCAGAAGACGGTCTTAAGCTTTTGAATTTCAAATAAAATACACTTTTTTGGTTGAAAATTCGAACAAGTCCTTGGATTCCAAGAAATGACAAGTAAATATAAAAATTAGTTTGTTGGATAAAATTTTAAACTTTTCCCCAATAGCTAGATTTACTATCAAAAACTTTATTATAAATCTTCCTGTTACAGTGCTCAACGTCATCAACTTCTTCAACATTTCTTCAAACTCCGAATACAAACGATTGTTTGGAATCAAATCAATGTAGGAACAGTTTACATTCAACAGGAAGTGGAAGTGGATCATCGTCAATCGGGTCCAGTTCGATTCAAACATTGGACGACTCATTTCACTCTGCATCAACTGCTCAAATTCATGCGAGCGTGAATGTTTCACAAATGCTGCATAATGGTGTTCCACAGGGTGAAATTCTTGCAAATTGGTTGGATAATATTAACATGAGCGAGTATTTATCAATCTTCTTGAAACAAGGATATGATCTTTTCTCAATTGGTAAACAATTCCGTTCATTGAACCATTAATAATTCTTAATTTTCAGCTCGATGCACACCGGAGGACTTATTGTCTCTAGGAATCAAAATTCCAGATCATAGAAAAAAGTTGATCGCTGAAATTCATAGTTGGCATATAACCGACAATTGGCCAAATGTGATCCCGATTGGCGGACTTCGTGAATGGCTTCAAGCTATCAGTTTAGCGGAATACATTCCAGTCTTCGAAAATCAGGGATATTGCACAGTACAAGATATTTTGACATTGACTTGGGAAGATTTTGAAGACATTGGTGTTAAGAGATTGGGTCATTTGAAACGCATTGGTCTTGCGATTAAGAAAATCAAGGATTATCGCAAAAATATGCCACCTTTGATTCAAAACAAGTCAATGCATGTGCCGAATAACAATTATTCGTCGTCTATGTTATCACATAATATCGATAGCTTATCTCAATCAATGTAAGCATTTTGAATAAATTACAATTTACAAAAATCCTTGTTCCAGGCGCCACGATCCACCACCACCGGCACCGTCTGGCAATTTCCAACCAAAAATGGATGTTCATGACAGAATTGACTACTTTAGTTACAGTCGTGGAGGTGCGAAAGCTGCTCCACCACCACCTGTACGTCAACCAGTACCACTGGAAAAACGTCAAAACGTCCGAAGTTCTTTCGACTCTTTGTTCACAACAGTAAGGTTTCCCGTTTAGATGATCTGTGAAAAAAACCATTTTTATAGGATGGGCCAATCAGGTTGAATCTTGTATCAGCCGGCAAAATCCTCAGTGATTTGAGTAAGGTGAACAATGATGCCCCGCAGCCCGACTTGAGTTATTTCGACTCGCATTCTGATTGTCCACCACCACCAGCGCCGTTATATTCGGAAGCAAATCCATTGAAGTTCTTAACAATGAAACCATCTAATGGTAGCAATGGATCTGGAAGTAGTATTGATCAATTACCATTTGCAAATGAAAATTGTGGAACAATCAAATCTTCAAAAGGTACCGGGTTAGACTACCCGATGATACTCCCTCCAGTTTTTTCAAGCAGGTTTGAAAACTTTGAAAATATTTAATCTTACCTAATTTATATTTTTACAGCAATTCCGATCGAACTGACGCAGATATTGCCTATGAAAAAATTGATGAAATGATGAAAAGTCTTGTTGGTGAATTAGATACCATGATATTGTCAAATAAGAAAAAAGAGACAACTGCTGCAAAGACCGAGGAAGAACAGAAAAAAGAAAACAAATGAGCCGAGATATTTTTTCTCAATCAATTTTTTTGACAGTTTTTTTTCCTCTTCATTTTTATTTTATCAGAAAACTTATTGTTATGTTTGTGACGGTGAACAATCGGAAACTAACCGTAAAAATACAGTTAAAATAGTTTTCTGAAATTTATATGAGCATTGCATGTTCTTTTTTTTTTTGTTGTAACAATTCGTTTTTCAATATTCTCTTTTTTTCTCTCGGTAGAAGTGGTTGTATTTTAAAGGGTCATATTCGTCCCAAAACCGGTCGTAAACTCTTTTTTCCCCATTTTCAGAAACGCATTTACATACATATATATTTTTAATTTTTTCACTGTCAAATTTTAATTCTTGATCCACGATGAAACAGCCAACTTTGTCAATAAATATATTTTAAAAACGAAAAACGTGTGTTTTTCTCTGCTAGAACAGAATAATCGAATTGTGTCATGTGTGCCGGACTAATATATTTTTCGACGATTGACATTTCTATTGTTTCAGTGCGCATACTTTTATATTTGATTTTTGGTATTCAATATTAGGATTGTGTCAGTATAAAGCCACACCTATTGTTTCGTTTTTTTTGTCATGCTTTTAGAGACTTCGATTTGGAGTTTTGCAGACGATGCAAGATTAGAGAACAAATGAGAGTTTTAGTGCAGCCAGGCAGAATCTTATGGATCTTTGAAAGTTTTCTGCATACTTACCTTTTGTTATACGTAACATTCGGAATTTAGGTTTCTTTTAGATTCTTCAAACGACTATTTTTCTTATTTTTAAATTTACAAAAACTTAAAAAACGGAAAATGTTATAGATATGGCGCCGATTAAAACATTGGACGGATCTGCAAGTGCTCTTCTTAAAAAACTAGGATTTAATGCTGACGTGAGTTTTCGAGAGTTCGTTTCTGACAAGTTTCCGCATTTTAATCATCAAACTTTATCAAGAAGCTTAAGTAAATTAATACTGTCAGGTTTTAAAGGAGGGCTTTACGGAGATAATGAATTCATCTACGATAAAAACAAACTTCATACTCATTACTTCAAAATTTTCCAAAACCACCTAGAAGCCGAGAAAACGCGCCTCAAAAACAATGGCCTAGAAAAGGGGGCCAGCGGTGAAAACTAGTCCGCAGACATGAAAAATCCAAAAAATAATTTTAAAACATAAAAAAAGACTAACATAAGTATTCAGCATAAGTATTTATTAACGTAACACGAAAAAAGCTCATAGGAAAAAGTTCGGCCAGGTGGACATTTTTTTAAGGACATTGTTTTGAGGAGTGTTTTCTCGGCTTCTATGTGGTTTTAGAAAATTTTAAAAACAGATTTGGAATGATAATGAAGTCTATTTTCATTTAAGGTAAATTTATTATCTCCTTCCTTTAAGCAAATGGATACTTCAGGGATTTAATCAAAAAATTCAATTGGACAAATTTCATTTTTTTCAACAAACTCGAGGTACATTTAAAGGATGTTCTAGCAATTGGATGTGTTTTTTCTTCAAGAATTTTAAAAATTTATATACGATATTTTTAAAAATGTTAAAAACTAACAATTAAACAAAAATTAGGTATTTCGAAATGAACTGCTTATTACAAATAAATAAAAACTGTTATCCAAGCTGCATGCTTCTCTATACTTTTCCCTCCAGCAAATACTTTTCTAATTATATCAATGGAAAACTGAATTATTGAATAAAAATCATTAGAAATATTTTTAAAAAACTAGATAGAAAAGTCCAAATTCCGAGGAGTAATAAAAGGTTTTTTCAGATTCGTATGAATAGTGATAATTAAATTTTTGTAATACTACTTAAAAACTACATAACTTCCAGTTGTTAATTCAGTTTGAAACTTTTCACATAAATTAGTTCCTACAAAACTTCCTGAAATTTATAATTTTTCGTGTATTTTCGAAAACTCATGTTTCAATATCTCATGTTGCACTTATTATTTTGTTGTAAACGTCTGAAAAAAGTGTAAAATGTTATTTATGACTTTAGGAAACAATAAAAGGCTGTCTTATATTCTTGTGATTAGATTTATAGGAATATTTATGTATTCAAAATAAGAAGTTCTATTTCATTTTTCTAAAGCTTACAAACTACTATAAACTAATTTGAAAAATAACTTTATTGAAAGTTGATTGGATTTTTGCTACCCACGTAAAAAGTCTTGAATTCCTAGAAAACAAGAAATATAATTTTTATAAATATTACTTAAAACTTTTAGAAAATAAAACATTTCAGGATCACCGCCCACATTGGACGTTCGACGCGAATGCTGATCGCGAACTAATTAGAAACTATTACAGAATGTAAGAGAACATTTTCAACTTCTGTAATACGGTTTTTCCAGTTATGCAAAACTGAAATTAGATTTTATCACAACGAACACGTATCATTTTGGCAGCACACTGGACACTGATCTTCCAACAACCCAAAGTCAAAAGGAAATTTACAAATCACATTTTCAGGTGAGAATAAAAACATATAATTGGATATTACACTGTATGGGATTTCAGAATGCCTGTAATGAATTGTTCGACATTGCGAAAGAAATCAAAGAAACTGAAGGACACCAAATCACTGTTCTTGGATCTGTTGGTTGCTTGGCAACTAGGTATCATGATATGTCGGAGTACAATGGCAGATATATTGAAAACAAAAACTCAATGGTATAATATTACTTTGTGTACTTCAATCGAGTCGTTTTTTTAAAAAAAAACATTTGGAAATCATTTAACAGTTGTTTCTTTTCTGAATGGTCCTAGAATGATAGCGGGAGTGGTTGACGGTTTTGTTGTGGAAAAAACGCCAAAGTAACGAGTAAATGAAAATATTAAAGTTAAAAAACGCGAAAAACTAATAAACGTCAATTTTTGGAACTGATAATGGGACTATCCTATAGGCGAATAATTTCCATTTTTTCAGGAACTTGCAAAAGATTATTATCACACTGTTTTCAAAATGTTCAAAGAAAATTCAACTATTCGACAATTGATTGTCGAAACGGTTCCAACCGAACTTGAGACCATCGCTTTGCTTGCAGTAATTGAATGTTTTCCAGAAATGCGGGTTATAATTAGCTTCACTATGAAAGTGATTCAATTTATTCTAATTTCATGATTAAATTATTTGTGTTTAGGAAAACGCTCTTCTTCGACATGGTGAAAAAGTCGAAAAATTGGCTAGTAAGATGGAGACAATTCCGCAGGTTTTTTTTAGAAAACCAAACTTAATGATCGAATTCGTCAAATTATTGTTTTCAGGTTGTTGGCGTTGGAATTAATTGCACAGATCCTCAGAATGTTACAGCGGCTTTGAAAGTGTTCAATAAATACAAATTTGAAAATATATTTGTTTATCCAAATATTGCGGATAGTTACTTTCAGACCGATGAGTATAAACAAATTAAAATTTCGAACAGAGTTTGAATTTTATTTTTCCAGCGACACCATTGTTTGCCCATTCAAGAAAGAAGTCGTCGAAGAATGGATCGCAAATGGTGCAACTGTAATTGGTGGCTGTTGTGGGATCGACGATGGTCACATTTTAGAATTGAAGAAAATTTTGGGGGAAATTGACAGTAAATAAATAATTCAACTATCAAAATCATTTATTCCAAACTTTCTATTAGAGTATAAAATCCGTTTTGTTTACCTTTTTTTCTTATTTTTTTGGAATTCATAATTTTCCAATATTGTCTTTTTCTCGGTTTTTGTATTCATACTACATTTTTATTCCCTTTCTCTTTGCTGTGATTGTATTTTGAAAACTATTTATGAGATTAAATACTAGAAAAAGCGAGTTATGGAATGAAATAAAAAAACATAAAAAATGGTACTATAAGAGATCACAAATCCAAAGAATTGGTTGATTGGACGCTTATTAAAATAAGTTTTAAAGAAAATATTTGAGCTCCCTTTCAAGTTAAATTATTTTCACTAGAAAATTGAAATAAAACATTCAAATCATAAATAAGAATGACGATTCACCACATGTTGACCCTATTTGTTAAATGAACGTTATAAAATTGTCATTTTTGAACATTAAAAATATTTTTCAAAAATGACTAATTTTGGAAAGATACAGGAAAAAGACCTACATAAAAACAAGAAAAAATATATAATTTATTTTTATTTGTGCTACCGGTTGAAAATGCACAAAAGAATGCTGACAGAAAATAGAAGGAAATAGGGCAGTTGAAAGCTGAAAAGGTGTGAATTTGTGTTCATCTTATAACATAATTAAATGTCTGAACAAACCTCGAGTTAATTGCCACGCTTGGGTAGTCATTACACAATTGTCCAGCACACCAGCATAATTCGACTGTTCGATTACTGCTCCTTGCAGCCAAACGTGGCGGCAGTAATTTATGAGCTGGCATTCGAGTACAAGACGTATCTAGGATAATTGAAAATCATGTCAGGTGTTCCAGAAAAAAGGGACATTGCACTTAATTCAATTACAAAATCTAATTATCAGGCAAATGAGCCTATATTTTACACGTTTTCTAAACAAACAGAAGGTTATGGCCCCTCATTAATTAAAATTAGATCAATTCGTTCATGACTCGGCGCCTATTTTTTCGCTATTTTTAAATGGATGATTTGGATGAAGATTGCAAAAACTGGAAGTCAGTTGTTTCAACAGAACATCATTGAATGCGAAGTCGTTAAAGAATAAAATATGAAGGCTACCGGTTGTCACAAGATTGGCTCCTTGTGCCGAAACGTTTGATTTATTATTGTATACACTGGTGGTATTGTTCCGAGCAAGAAAAAAACATTAAAAACTTGTGAAAAATGTTTTTTTTTTGAAACTGGGATGTGGAGTTCAAAGAAATAAGCTTGTTTCAAAGAAATAAGCTACACTAAAGAAAGTTGGTGTTTGGATTTGGAGAAATAAATGGAAAAATAAATTTTTGAGATGTATTTTTGGAAACTGTAAAAAAATATTGCAGTATCATTTGACAACCTTCATCTCCACCAAATTCCACGTCATTTGGCTCAAACATGGTATTTCGTTACAAATGTATGACTTCATTAAACATTTCATGCCAAACGAATGAGTTGATAACTCAAATTGGTGTTTGCTCGAAAAGTTTGGTAAAATAGTTTATATAGAAATATTACAGAAAGGATAATTTGTCTGAGGATTTCGCAAGGTTATGGACCAAAAAATGAAAAACTCAAATTTTCATAATCAAACGAATTCCTGTTTGGTGCTAAAAAAAATTCCTGCCGATAAAAATTAGAGAATTTCATACTGAACCTATTTTGGAATACGTCTGGGGTAATTATCTCATTGTCGAGGTTGTAACCCCCCAAATCAGTGCATCACCATCTTTTTTTTTAATTATGAACGCAGTTCCATGAATTGTTTTCAATTAATGCAATTTGTTTTGTTTATTCATATTCATCTTCTTTTCTATGCACAGAAATAATCCGAACACAACTATATCTAAAATTCTGGTTTTCCCCATTATCCATTTATCAATCAGACTACAATTCCTGAATATTTTCCAAACGACTTCCGCCTAAAGATAGAAATTCGGAACACAATCACACGCGATGAATTCACCAAAAACGATTGTATCTAACATAGAAATGTTTTGCCGACACAAATTTGCCTCATATATATTTCATAGTGCTAACGAAATAAACGCTCCCGCCCAATTGTTGGGATGCAGATGCAAGATACAAACAAAAAAAAGGAGATGAATAAGAAAGCTTATGCTAAATTTTTACCTAATACTGGCTGACTGTAGGTTTGTGGGGTTGAACCGTATTTGAAGACACCAGAAAAACATCCGCGAATTATATTGTTTCCAATGTGTTGCCCTGAAAAATTGTATGTTTTAGCAATTTTAATATTTTTGTGCTTTTTCTTTCAAGTTGGGACCAAAAAGTTATTAAACGTTGAACATGTACTTTTTTCCGAATTTCATCTCCCTATTTGATTACATCGTGTCGCATGTATTATAACGGGCGTACATCCTAACTCATCCGCTCTACTCCTCCAACAAAACTCGTTTTTCTCAAAAACTCTTCAAAGACTAATCAAAGTTCTTTTTTTTCTGTTCAATAAAATGAAGTAAAGAGTGTTGTAGCCCCCCACACATGAGTCTCATTTGGTTTTTCCAAAAAATTGTGAATAAGTGCCGTTGTTTATCAAGGGTCCCCTCACATCATAGTAGTTATTGAAATTTTTTTCTATAAACGGTGAAAAGGGCCCGACACTTGAAATTTTGAATAACCAAATGAAAAGGAATTGTATTACAATAAAGGAGAACAAGAAAAGTGGAAAAGTAGGGGGGGGGGGGCTGGATGGAATACTTTTGAAGATGGCCAAAAATTTGTTGTTGATTGGAGGAAGAATTGTGAGCACAATTTGTAATCTTGTTAGTGCTTTAGGCATCAGAACCCCTTTGGCCAAATTTCATCATCAACACCCGCATTTTTTTCCCTTTTTCTGATGTCGTTTGGAAAAAAAAGGGGAATCTGTTGGACAGGCAATCATAATAAAAAAAAGCTCCGACTTCGTATTCAACGCCCAAATATAGGAGACAAATCCCAATGGCTATTAAAAGAAGTACATCTGAAGCAATCTGCATTGAAGGGGGGTATAACGTATCGCGAAGGCAATACACAAAAAAGAACGTTTGTTCATCATTTTCGAAAATGGAGTCGGGGAATGATCAATTTGATGAACGATTATGTGACAATGTGAAAACAGAGTTCGGGTTTTTTTACATGACGGTACGACGTCAAAATGACTTATATTTCAGTGATGAGTGAATATTTACATAGCCTAAAGTGAGGACGTCAGATGTTAATTTTCACTATTATAATAGTTGTCTATTTTTTTTTGAAAATTGTAAAATGTAAGGAATTCGAAAACATAATTACAATTCAACATAGGCTTAATATGTAGTGATTTTCATCAAAGGTTGATAGTCCTATCGCCGGTTTGAATGAAATCCTAAGAACAACCACTTGTTATTAATACGAATTGTAAATTTAATATTTCTAGAATAGTCTATTCTTGCGTGGCATTTTCAGATTTGTATTATTTACATTAAATAAAAGCTTCCTCGTTATATTAGTCATTTATAGTTTTGAGAAACGTCAATCCTAAAAAGTTCGTTTTCAGAACGCTCTATATTTCTATTGTATTATCAGTATCTATTATTAATAGATAATCTATCAAATATATTACTATTATATTCCTGTTGACTAAAACTAATTCCAATTGTAATATAATCCATCATCTTCTTAGCCTCGGTCATACCGCATTGTTAAACTATTAGAAATAGAAAGGTGTGCATTGATAAATGCTCTCTTTTTTACCTGCAAGTATGCGTGGCTCAATGACTGTAACACACATTGAATGACTACATGGCATCATCCCGATATTAGCCTGAATGTTGAATTGAATTGATGATACTGATTTATACTGCAACTTACCTTTGCCGGAATTTTGAAGCAATGATCTGTGAAGTTGATTGGGCGATAATAAACCTGAAAATTATTTTTTGTTCTTTTCAACATCCAAGTTTTCATAGCTCCACTTTGTTCCGGTATCAAAATCACACTAAACTCTTGTTAAATAAACCAACAAAAAAATGAGATTTTTCCACTCACTCGAGCAATTTTCGCTATCAATCAATCTCCTATTTATCATTACATTCTTTTTTTCAACCTATTGATCATTTCGTGCCTTGTTGATTGATAGAAAATGTAAAAACGTTTCACGCTTTTCAAAAGATAAAAGCTTCAAACTTAAAAAAACCATAAGGTTCAGGCGCCATCAGCCATAAATGTAACATCGGTTCGATCATGCATAAACACGTTGAAATACGTCTCTAGACTATTTTTCAATTCGTTTTAGCTTTCCTTTTTAAAGCATTTGAAAAAAAACTTGTTTTTTGTTTTTAGGGTTGAACAATTCACAATTCTTTTTGAAATGATAAATGTGTTAAGGCTTTTTAGAAAAAAACACATTTTTTCAGGAGTGTGACTAGTCCCCATTACAGCGTCGAAAAAAAAATCTTAAACCAACACCATTTTGCCCTTGACACGAAAGACGTCGCTGATATATCGCCCGGCCAATGGGTGACAGTCTCCAAGGAATTGAGCACTGGACCCCAGTCAGCGGGCGGCTGCAGGCGGCGGTTAGCGCGAATTTTGGTTTTGACGTTGTTGTGTAGCGAAAAAATATCGAATTTGTCAGTGGCGATGTTTTTGGTTTTGGTGGCAAAGGGCCACTGAAGTTATGCCGAAAATGAGCAGATTTGTGGTAAAGAAAAGGCAAAGGGAGAAGGATGGAAAACTTCGTCGTCATCATCAGTATATCTTACGATGGGTACTCATAATTTTGACTTGAGTTATAAAACGAGTTACGACAAGTGTATCGAAAACGTCAAACGAAAAAAAATCTAGAAGTTTAGTGTTCGTCTACTTTTTTTCAAATTCAAATTCTAGAAACATTTATTGTCACCATGGGCATTGCCTTCCTTTGCCTTTTTTTATTTTGTGAAAACTCATGTGTGAGCAACATTATGCAAATTTCGACCCGTTGATTTTCACATGGATTTTCTTTCTTGCTGCAGGCTGTCAAATTATGTTACAAACCTCGAAAACATCCTCAAAAGAAAACAAAAATTGTTTTTGCCATATTCTAGGAAAATACACAAAAAAATCAAGAAATGTTAATTGTTGTGCTTTGTTCCATCTACTGGACATCATTATTTTTTAGAGTCACAAGCCAGGAACAAAGAGAAAGGAAAGGGAGAACAAGCAAAATTTGACACATTTATTTTTTTTTTCTCATGGGCTCACTGGTTTGAAAAGTTGTTGATTTTTATTTAGAACAAACGCGTCTAAAATTAGCTCATTTTTTACGATTCTTGAGTTTTAAATAGAAACATGTAGTTCTCAAGTAAGAAGTACTGAACCAACTTGACTATACAGCTTCTCGGGTGATCTTATGAAAGTAAATACGCTTCTAGAAATTCAACCCCTATTGACAGTTGTGTTCGCTTCTCATTTTCACGCCGAGTATTTCGTATTGAAAACATATGAAAATAACAAACCTCATCGAGATATGGCCAATGTAATAAAAAATCTTCAGACATACAACTGTAACAATATTTTGTAGATGAGCTGAAAATTTTTTAAAACGCGTTTTAAAACAATGGGTTTTGTACTATACCTATAATCTTGAAAATGTGAATTGACAGTGCCGCAAAATTGAAAAATGGCGAAGAGTGCAGTGATGGGTCGCCAATTCTTGTGCAGCATTAAAAGTCTCGAAATATTTGGTCAGGTGTTCGAACCATCCGGAATTAGAAAATAGCTCCACTTTGGCTGAGCACCCCTTAAACAAGGAACAACGATGGAAAATTTTACAAGTTGCTGAAAAAATACTCAAACTATTTTAAACTATTTTTCAAAAATTATTCCAACACAAAAAAATGAAGAACCAATAAGCTTCATCCTCCCGCATCCTTTAACACATAGGCACGTTCTTATAAAGGCGGAGCAACATGCCTAGTGGGCTCCGCCCTTCCCTCCAAGCTGTTACTACTTTTCGTTTCGTTTCTCTGTTTTTCGTGATGCCATGTAGCTCATTGTGTAGCACACGGGGGCATCGTCCCAGAGCAACAGTGAGAAAAATAAGGGACAAGATGATGGAAAAGCAGGGCCATCAAAACATTGTTCAGCGATTTTTTGCGCTTTTTCAAGAGGTCATGGAAAGTTTTTTTTTCGCTTTGCCTTTCTTGCTATTGCTGCAATTGAATCTTCAGCAGGAATAACGAAGAATTTTATAGAGATTGCGGATGGAATGAAGGAGGAGAAGGAAAAGGTTAATCCTTCTTTTTTTTTAGGAATTTTAGCCGGAAATGGAATGGAGAAGAGTTCAGACACAATCAAATAAAATATATCAAAAATTTCGACAATCTCGAATTAGAGAGAATGCAATATGGGTTTGATATTGACAAACATAAGAAATAGGGGTTTTAACTTTTTGGGTAAAAAGTGGGTTTAAAAAAACTAATAATCTAAAATTCGAAAAAAATTGAAACATGACGATTATTATTATGTTTTCATAACTATACATACTTACATATTTTTGCTCATCATATCTGTTCAAAAACTGAGAACACATCAATCAAAATTTATTTTTTAAAAATGATGACACCTAGTTGTCTGCAGAATTTGAAACTCGTGTCAGAAAAGATTATAAAAAGTGAAAACTGTTGAGTGTCCTAAATATAACAAAATTGGTTCTCACAGTTTAGGATTCCTATTATTTGGTTCCCAAAATTTGAGCAAGTAAGGCGTTTGAAATTAACTAACTTAATTCATATTTCTTTTCACAAAACTGTTCAAACCTCTGTCAAAATTCACTTTAATAACGGTATTGATAATGCCAAAAAACAATTCATTCAATAAAGGTTTCATAAACAATAAACGAACCGATCCAAAAGAAAAAACTGTGTCCAATGCAGAAAAGGGGCAATTTTAGATATGTATTAGCATTCTTTGTTTAAATTTGAGAATTCTAATCTCAAATTAACCAATATCTTTATTTATAAAACGCTGAGAAAATAATTATGAATCTAAGAACGTGCAACTTTCGATGTTTGCTGCTTTGAATAAGAAGTGAATATAAAATTCTTAATTTTTTAACTGAAGTACATAGAGTAGGTGAATTGACAAAAAATATACTTTAGCAAAATAAATGTTATTTCCGTTTGTAATTATGCGATTAATTTTCAGTGTTCAAGTTAGTATGCATGTTTGACAATTTATTTCAAGTTTCAAAAAAAAAATTCTGTTAAAATTTGTGCATCAATTACTTGCATCCAGCTTTGAGAATATTTTCTTTTCTACTTTTTTATTCTTATTATTATTAACAGTTATAAAAAAATAATTTTAAAACAAAATGGTGAAAGTTAAAAGGTAAATAAATGCTGACACGATGACTGAAAATAAAAAAAACTTCAAAAAACGTGAATGTTTTGAATTCGTTTTATATCTTTTGTTTTTATCTGGACTTCTTTAGAAAATTGGGAAATATCTCATAGTAAAAATTCATAAAACAGAATAGAGCCAAACATTTATGAGAAGCGAACATAATTCAAAAAATTGAACACCTGACATTGAAATCCATGATTATAATTTTATTGTTAAAAGCTTATAGATGAACAAAAACATTTTTTTTCAGAATACCCATCAAAATCATAGAACTCGGTTCTTATTTAATGTGTCTGTCATGCGATTTGTTCAAATGTTTGATATTTTGACTATCAGTAGGTATTTTTACACTAGGAAATTTGAGAAGTTTTGTGATCACGATGGATAATCTAACCAGAATTCAAACTTTAAAACAGGGGAAAAAATCATGAAACCGATATGATGCACAACAAATAAAAATGATGAGCTGATTATCAATGTAAAATGATGAAAATTATCAAACAACCTTTATACTATTATCCTAATTCCATGCGCGTACCATGTATTGGCACACCGAAAAGTTAAAATCACTTTGTTTAAATTATTCTAACCAAAACAATAGGATTTAATAACAGTATCGTAATAAAAATCGTAATAAAATTTAAAACGTTTTAATCACACGACTTTTTGCTCATAGTAGTGTTTTCGCATATTATTCGGCTTATTCCAATTTCCTTTACCAATCGTTGCCTTCATTGAGCTCAAAAATCCAGTTGTTTTGCGTTGTACATAACCAATGCATGAAAATATATGATTTTCACTAATAGTAAAAAAAATGTATTACAGAATTATTTTTATTTGTTTAACTGGGATAGGTGCAATTTTAAAATTTTAAATGTTCTATTTTCTCAATTTGAAATTCAAAATTCGGTTATAGCTAAAAATTAAAATTGGTCGAAATTATGAATACTTCTGGTATGTGTCCAAAAAAACTTTCTGAAAAACGACAATTTAAAGAAAAACGATAATATTTCTGAAAAAGGATAATATTTCTGAAAAACCATAATTTAAAGTAAGGATGCGAATTAAATATACCTAGATGAATTAATATTTTTTAAATTTTATCCTCGTAACACTACTTCAAAACTGAATTTCAACATTGAATTTTTTTAATTTTTTAAATTTTTTTCTTGTATTCGTAGCAATATCAAAGCTCCAAGACAGTTGCTTTTTAAAACTAAATAACCTAGAAGTTGCTAATAAAATATTCTTATCATAAATAAATTCAGTTTACTGCGTTTTCTTTTCAAGACATTCGAATTTTGTGAAACAAAAAACATGTGTTCACAGAAGCTGGACTATAAATAAAACTTTTATTTTACTAACTATACTTTTCAAGTGTTCATTGAAAAAAATTGAGGCTTATTATTTATCTTAATCCCAAATGCATAATTCATTATTTTGCTCTTGCTGAACATTCTCTCAGAAAGTATCATCTCATATTGTTTTATTGATATATTTGCACAAACGACTAGAAGCATTATATTATAATTGTTTCGGATGACATTAAGGACACTACATCAGATTATACGATTGCTTAGAAAACAAAATGCCTTTTTTGTTTGTTTTGTCAAAAATATGACTTTTGTTTTGAAATTTTATCACTGATTCATACCGTTCCAAGCACTGCAACAAGATAAGATGTGCTACATATAAACATAAATTGTTTGTGAGTATTGTTCAGTCTTCGCAAAAAAGCAAATGGGTTTGTTACCATATCCGGTATGAAAAAGTATTTTATATATGTTCTCAAAAGTTAATTTACAGCAAGTTCCTCAACTTGTTAAACTTCATTTCAAAGTTGCCTCGCAAACTCATTTCTCATTTATTGGTACAAGCTTTGACAAAAATTTTGGTTTTGCGTTGGTTGGTAACTCGAACATTGTTCTCCATTTGGACTTTGACTTGGAAACCGACAAATTACTCAAAGCAAAGTCGTTGAAGAAAGGAGAAAAATGGTCCGAGGAGGTGAAACTGATTTAGTTTTCGTTGTAATTTTTTCTTTTCAGGTTGTATGCCGGAACCCTATTAAAGAAAACAGCAAGTTTTCGATTATTCTTCTTGTTTTGACAGAACGAATTGAAGTATTGAGTGAAACATTTCAGCTACATCAGTAATTTAAAATTTTCAGGTAAACGTCAATGGCCGTAATGTATTATCATTTCCGATCAAAATGCCACTGGAAAATATAAAAGGAATTCAGCTACTAGAAACCATGGAGCTTGATTCATTGGAAGCCGATGGTTTTTGAATGATAATCATATTATAAAAAACATTATTTCCAATGTTTTCATTATTAACTAACTATACAATTGATGTTTTTGTAAACACAAGTATCATATCACATTGTAAATAAAGATTAAAGAATTGCCGAACTACCGTACACTTGTAAATGTATTTACCCGTCTTTACGGCTGGTAGAAAAGCTTTGCCGATGGTGATAATCTGGAGTGTCAAACAGAACAAGTGGAATACATAAAGAAAAAGAAAAAGATGAAAAAGAAGCTGTTTGGTATATTCAAGAGTGCTGGTAGGATATGAGATATATCAATGTTTTTATTGAAGTGCCGATCTGATCTTGTCATTATTTGCAATAAGTCGTGAAAGTTTTTAAAAAAACTTCTCAAAAATGCTGATCGAATAAAAGATATATAATTGTATTGTGAAGTATTTAACAAACACCGAATTATGCTGATAGTAGATATATGATTATTTCCGAGTTTGTTTTTTAAACATAATGCAAGATAAAAAAAAAGGTTTGACCACTTGTTGTCATTCTTACGCTAATTTGTTCTAGGTTTAGTTGCTCAGTTACGTGATTTTGACTTTTCAACTGTGTAGTATGCCAATAATAGTTTCAATTGACAATCGGAGTTTCAATTTGGCAAATTGTAACTTGATGTGAACCCCTTTCTGAAATCAACTAACACAGCCTTAGTTTTTGCTGATATATTCCATTTCAAATGATTAATCACAGTTGGAACTCTTGACCTTGTCGACAGTATATCTAACTTACATTTCTAGATGAGCTCAGTTCCACACTTTACGCAACTTTATTTGTGCCCCGAACAAACATTTGTAGTCGTGAAGCTCATGAAGTCCATCAAACGCATTAGCAGCTTACAATGTTAGTAACCCCTTTCATTACATAAGGAAGTCAATCTGTCATCCGATACTTGCCCAATGATCCATTCACTTGTTGTGTAGTGTATTGTATGACCCAAGCTCACCACATTCAACTAAATTTGACCCTTTAATTCATATTGCTCATCCTCCTCCGATCAAATTATTCTTCTTCAATTTGTATGATTTTCCCCATCTCTTCTCAATTTGTTCTACAAATATTATCATCAAATTAACAAACTACCGTAATTCTTGTTCGATTATTTCTCGCTCCCATTTGATTGACTCCCCCGATCTATCGAGAACACGAAAATTAGAAAAAAATGAGTGTTTTGTTGACCAAAAATTGAATTTTCTTCATTTTTTGCTGTGTTTGTGTTGTTATGTTTCTTGTCGAGCAGAGAAGACGAAATTTCATAACCGTGAAAACAGTTATTATATTCTCTGGACGTAATTGAGGCTTAAGTGGTTAATTTTCCTATAAAGCTCATTTATAACCTGAGCGATAATCACACCAGTTGATTAGACACTTCAGAACAAACCTAGACTCTCTTAGTATGAAATAACAAGGTTTCTTGTTCATTTTGATTATCAGTTTTGAAATTAAACTCTTTATGAAAAACGATTTATGAAAACTTGAAATGTCCTCAAAAGAAATTTAAATTCATATTCCAGTGGTGGTAAAAGCTGGCGATATTTAGTAATAGAGTATTTCATCGCGCCTGTTTTATCCTTTTTGTATCATCAGTATCAAATTTGTATATTCGATTTCAGAAATGTTAATTTTTCGGATTGTATTGAATGTTGTTCAGAAAAAAATTCAATCTGCCAAAAAGTCTTATGATCCAACTATTTGGCTCCAAATGAAATAGTGTTTACATAATATAAGCGCAGTCAATAGCAAATACCGTATACCCGCCCACTTTATATTGTTGAATCTCGAGCAACTGATCACTTTTATTACCCTCTTCACATTACAGACAGCCCAATCAAAAGCTCACTGATTGCTAAAATTGTATTTCTGTTTTATTTTTTTTTCTGAATCGCGAATATGGAACAGAAGTTCAGTATTTCGAGTATACTGCAAACTGCAACATCATCAAATGATGTGAAGAAAGAAATAGATGAAAGTGTTCAGCCATCTGAATCTCCAGTACCTACAGGAAGTGATTGTTCTTTGGACGAAGTCAGCTCGGAATCAAAGCCTGATGTAAAGAACAATGGTGAGTGTTTATTTATTTCCAAAACAAAATTAGAATTGTATTTTAAAATTTCGTCTGTTTAGAATTCAGTACTTCTATTTTTAAATAACTGCCTGTTTCAGGTATATACCCTGCCACTTCAGAATTCAATCCATGGAATTATGTTGAGCTTTCACAACAGATTGCAACACAAATGGCTCAAGCAGCGGCTGCTAAAAATATTCCAAATCAAGTACCGTTATTGAATGGTTGGTATCGTTAAAGTTATTTTTATCTACAGTACCTCTTAAGTTTTCTTAGATTTCCCGAGCATTGTTAAGTTAGCACACTGTGTGCAAAAAAAGCAAAATTTATACTGAGCTAGAAGTAGGTTTTGGTGTAAAATCTGTATCAAATTAAGCAAATGTATTACCTTTGGAGTAACCTAGTTTTCTACTGAAACTATTTCCATTTCTAACTTTGAATTTATTTTTTGGCACAATAGGAAGCCTCGCGGCACACATTAGGAACATTCTAGCTGAAAACGATTCACTTGGTAGCATCAGATCTAGTCATAACATTGGAAGCGTGTTTATTCAATGACCTTATTTGACCATCTAATTACTACCTGACAGATTAGCTCAGTAATCCTATTAGTTAGACAATCTTGCTATGAGAACAACATACACCAAAAAACTATACAAATAAAAATTCTCTCAGTTAATCAGCCAATGGGAACCATCTGGGATCCAAGATTGTCATGGTTGTACCCATACATGTCAAAGTCGCCGCAAAAAAGGAAAGGTGGACAAATCAGGTATAAATACGTTGAATTCATTTAAACATCAGCGTGTTATTTTCTCTCAGGTTCACCAATGAGCAAACCGACGCATTGGAGCACAAATTTGATTCGCATAAATATCTTAGTCCTCAAGAAAGGAAGAAACTTGCCAAATCCTTGAGTCTTAGCGAAAGACAGGTATGTTTTCACGATCGGTGAATTAATGTAAACAGGGAGGAGTTGATGATTGAAATGCAATCGGCATACGGTAGTCGGAGAATCAAAACGATGGTTGCTTTCATGAATTGGAAACTTGATATTTACGACTAAATTTCACTCTTTAATTGAATAGTTCGGAAATAAAGTGCAATCTGAACGAAAGTTTCTGAACATACAAAATGGCAATAAAACTATATATGTTCTAAATGTTTTAAAAATAATATTCAAATTGGTTCAAAATTTTCAAAATAGTTTATTATAAACTTATCACAATTTAAAGAAATATTTTATATTTTATCATTTACAACATAATGCTAGTTTTACCATATTTTGTTTTTAAAAAGCTTTTACTATCACATTTAGTTTTGAAAATTTGGTTTATTAATTTTTTTCAGAATAACTAGGACTTCAAAATTTTTCTGAGAAGCTCATTAATACTCAAACTTTCATTTTCATGAAAAAAGATCACGTTAAACCGTAACTGTGGTTGCAGTTCTCGTTTTTCAAAACTATAATATGTCGTCAATAGATTTAAAATTGATCGTTTCGATTTTTCCACCAAAATAGCCGTTTCAGGTGAAAACCTGGTTCCAAAATCGTCGCGCAAAATGGCGTAGAGTCCGCAAAGATGGAGAAGAAGAAGAAGAATTGCCAACCGGTGCATCGGCAAGAAGTTTAGGACAACTTCAACAACCATATCCATTTGCTGCAAGACTATAGATTTTTAAAAATCCTTTTGTTTTCATTTCCTCATTATACTTCATACTCTCAAATATTCCATATGCTTGATTGTATATACACAATTAAAGCAAAATGTCACAACCAAATTTATTTGTATGCCTGTAAAAGGCTATTATTATTATTATATTGTCAAGATAAAAAGCTCTGACCGATCGTTTTGCGGAGTGTCGTTGGGAATGTCCTCGCAGCGCAACCGCAACGCGCTCAAATTCAAATTTCTAAGTTGGTCTGGCGCGTTGCGGTCGCGCTGCGAGGATATTCCCAACGACACTCCGCAAAACGAGCGGCCAGAAATTTTTATCTTGACAATAACTTTTATTATTGTCCGTTTTAATTATGAAATATGAAACCTGTATTGTGTCATAATCATATCTGATTGAAAATGCAGTGAAAATGAAATATTAATAAGATAAACTGAAATTTTTCCAGAATTGCTGTTAAAACCACTGTTTGCAAAAAAAGTGGGATGATGAGCATCCTTAAGTTGCTTCTGGGAAGGGTTTTTGACAGTGAGCCAGCTCATAAGGATCGTATGGAATTAGGATGAGCGAACCATGTTATTCAAATGAAAAACTAGCCGTTGTTTATTGTCAAGATACATTTTTTGCCCGCTCATTTTCTAGCTAAACGTTGAAAAAAAGGCATTTGAAATTCAAATTTCTCACTCAAATCAGCTGGTTTGACGTGTCCTGGTCGCGACTCCTTTCAAATTATCACTGGGGCAGTTGAAAATGTGCTGCTAAGAAAATTTATCTGGAAAATAAGACTTGAAATTTTAGAGACAAACTCGGATCATGAATTTGGTGCGACTTCTTCAAAGATGGTGTTCCGGTTAAAACAACTTTTGTGAAACAGGTTAGTTCAAAATTTAAGTTTTAAAACATACATTTAGTGAGTATATTTTTACTGTGACTTTCACTTTTCTTTTACTATTAGTCTAGTAATCAAAATATAAAATTTCAGCCATAAGAAGTGCATGGCGTTCAAATGAATGACGCATTGCCTATAAATTTCGGTTCGTTTGATTAATTGTTTTGTTTCAGCTTAACTTACTTCAGCTTGAAATTTTTTTGCATTGAAAAGTCCAAAAAATGTTTGAAATACTTTACCGCTAGAATATGTTATTAGTTTAAAAGTTTTCGGTGTATTTAGAAAAGTATCTGATATCACTATTGCGTGTAATTAAGAAACTATGAAAAAAAAAGTGTGTAGATCGGTCATATACTCTAAAGACTTTAAATTATTGATGCAATGCTCGCATTTGTAATCTTAAAGTGGTACATCTATTTTTGGCATTAGTTTCAACTCGTTGTTCGTCATATTGAGAATCCAGTTAACAAAAGGATCAGACTTTTACATTTATTTTGCGTCACGGGTTTGATGGATATTCTTATCTTCGATGATAATTTCTGACCTTTAAAATATTCTTTATCAATTTGTTTTTAATCCCATATGTTCGTTAGTCGTAATTTTTTAATGCTGATTTTTGTTTTTCACTACTTGTGAGAAATAGTGATTTCCGATTAGAGTCAAGTAGGAAAATATCATAAATGTAAGTGTTGAATGATCTTTTTTTACAATCCATTTTCCGAGGCTCAAATATTTTTTAATAACTCTGGGAAAGAAAACAATTAAATATGTAAGAAAACATATTTTAATCTTTATTAATTAGTAAAAAAAAGTTTCAAAAAATTAATGTTCATCCCTTTTCTATTTGATCGGAAAAATTGAGAAATGTTGGTGAAGGTGTAATCCTAATCTTCAAGTATATGAAAGTCTTCGCGTTTCATTTAATAAAAATATCAAATTTCTATTATTGATAGCGGTTCAACTACCTGAAAATGTGAACCACAGTTTCATTTGGTCCAAAGTTTTAAATTTGTTGTCAATATTTTTTATAACTTTTTTGATTATTCAACAGGAACCATCCTGCTGGAAATAAGTAGAAAAAATTATTGCTTATTACCATAAGAAAGAAAATTGAGTTCCGTGATGAATGTAATTCGTGGGAATATACCTCAAAGTAAGTCATTCTCACAGGTTGATAACCAAAACTTACTACGATCTCGGTAATATTGACGAAGTAAAATGACCTATTTTTCCAATTTTCTCATTCCCACCCTCTTTCGTCATTTAATTTTCAAGCTGAAAATTTTTTACTCCATGCGCAATTTTCATGCCGGACTATTCACGTCACGTCATAAACGGAATGTATTTTTATATACCTTTTTATAGCTTGAAAGTTTAATTGGTTTTCTTGAATTGGTAGTGCTTGCAAAAATTTGATTGTAACCAATTTTTTATTTTACAAGACTTTTTAGAATTTCACCGAACTCTTAATATATTCATAGCAAAAAAAAATGACTTTTTGCGCTTTAAACTTGTTTTTAGAGTGACAATGACGTGATAATTGTTGTAAACAAGAAAACCGATAATTTTGTGACTAACTTGTTAGTAGAAATGTTTTCGATTTGATTTTTACAGAAATATGAAGTTTTAGGTTATGTTAGCTCTAAATTATACATTTATATACGTCAATAATTTCAAAAAAAAATGTAAAAAGTCGTAATAAAAATGTATAAAAAGTCCACACCCAAAGGAATTTTTGTTCAACTTTTAAAACCTGAAATGTTTAGTAGGTATTAGGTATTAAACCTGTTAATTAACCGGTTGAAGTATTTTGAACACTTTTATCTTCATTGATGAGAATTGTTAAGAACCACGTCCGCCTCCCCCCCATTTTCTCGATGAAAAAATTCAATTATTAGTTCATTTAAAAAATCTCAATTTTATATTATTGCCTGTTTTTATTTACTCATTTACAGCAGTGATGGGATCTACCAATTTTAGAACGTGAGTCTTCTGAGACATTAACTCTTTTGAGAATTGTATAATCATCAAAACAGAGTTAAAAAAGACAAACAAACAATGGTTATTTTTGAATATTCAAATCGTTTGATCGAATTCCTCAAAAAAAATGCTAAAAAATGAAATTTTGGATTTTATTTTAAATTTAATTTTTGCTTATTGTTTTTCATGTCAGACAGTAAAACTATTAAGAATGACTTCAAAAGCAGAGCTGTAGTTTTAGAAAAGTGACCGGCCGGCCAAATCACAAAGCAAAGCGGCCATGAAAAATCAGAGAATAATAATCGTAATATCCGATAAAAGTTTTTAAATATAAAAGCTGTCATTTAGTGATTGAAATATCCACGATTCTCAATTTTCTAACTTTTTTCTGTAATTTTTCCTTGTTTGTTCTCATATGGATACGCCACTATGCATTTTAAAATTTTTACTAATTAATTGATTTTACGAAAAAAGTTAGAAGACCTAAATATACTTATAATAGGGAGGCCAAGTCCTCCCTGGCGGCCGTCCCAGACGCTTAAAATCTCTGCTTAAAAGTATTGAGAACTCCCACCCCAACAATACGGGCCATATTGGATGCATCAATTTTGACCCTGCCAACTTTCATTATTAACACAATTGAGCTTTTTTGGCCCGAACACAAGAGGTGTCTTTTCAAGGAAGTTAATTTATTAATTTCACAAACTTCTAAAAACAAAAAGATTAAAATATTTTCCGATTTTTTCATCCGTGTAATTTTCCATAAACAAGGAAACATCCAAACTAAATACTAACACAATAATGAAATCAAGATAATCCTATCCTTTTAGTTTGATATTTTTAGCCGATCCTTTTTGAAATGTTTCGTCAAAGGAAGATTTGATTGCGTATACGCCATTCTTTTTTTGTTGAGATCATATTTATAAATCTATTTTTGTTTACCAAAATTATATCATGGTTCTCGAACTATCTATAATCTTGAGCTATTATTTCACCACTACAAATCACTACCCATTTTTGAACCTAGTTTTTTCTTTAAATTATACCCTTTCCTTGAACATTTTGACCATAATTCGCCCAAATTGCTACATTCGATCATGAAAATAAAGAAACTGATGTAAATATCTCCATATAGACATACTAATAAGGTATTTATTTTGAAAATCGAACACATCGCCATGTGCACCGATTCTGAAGACTGACGCGGTGAAGTTAAGTTCTTTCCGGTGCATGTCAGCTCAAATATCCCCGAAAAGAATAGATTCATCAGACTGATATTCTAAACTATGAATATCATCGCCATTATTCTAATTTCCTCCGATCGACAATTCCACCCCCACAATAAATGATTTCATCTCAATCTAATTTTTTCTCCAGCTTATATCTTACTATTAGTTACGAATTTGTCTGCATTTGTCAGCGCGACAATAGAAAAAATAAGTCCCACCCACATCGGGTTTCAGTGCTGATTTCCTAGTTTTTTTTTGTTTCAGAGAATTACCATGTCGTTATTAAGAAATGATAGTCAGAGGAAGCCTTTGTTTGCTCCGCCCCGTTCTCAATACATAGACTTCCTTTAGGTTTCTGAAACGTCCGGGATGAAAATTCTCTGGATGTATTGTTTGTGGTAAGTTCGAAAATTTGTTTAAAGGATCGTTAAGTTTTTATTAGTTTTTTTCTGCGAAAAATTTCATTTTCAGTAAATATCCTATTTTTATGCATTTTTTAAATTCAATTTATTAACTTATCTAAACTCGGTTTATCATGATTATCTTGTAACTTGTCATGTTTCCTCGCTTCTTCTTTTTTGTTCCAAGAAGTAATATCTAATCTAACTTATTTTTCAGTTTTTTCTACCCTGATTTATAAATTATGAGTAACACATTAAAGTTTTAATATTTTTCGTTTTTCATTTTCGCCTTATTTTATCTTGTTTTGATACTCAATTTTTTCCAGACATCAAGAAAATGAAGCTGTACAAAGCTGCAACAGTTTTCATTATATGTTCAATTATCAGAATTTCCAACTCATTCACCCTGGTATGAAAAAAATTAGTTTATTCAAACATAAACTATATATTCCTAGAAAAGAAAAATGTTTAATAATTTAACACATTTTTAAGCGGTGTCAAATTATTAGATGGACATTATGTACTATGTTTATCTTTCTGTTTTTAAAATGGTCACGTAAAGTGACATTATACTCGTAATTTAATCAAACCAGAAGCTCACATTACCAATAATTCTTCCACTGGAAAATGATGATACTTCCGCATGTTTTTGAGCACAAATTGTTTAGTTTCAGAGAAGGCACTACAGACGTCCAATATGTGAACCAACACAGACTTGTTCATACAAATTCACAAGTTTCACATTCCAACTTTGTGATTGTCCAGCAATGAAGGAATGTCCAATGAGTTCGGATCATAGTGCAGATTTGAAAGGAATAACATATCAAGTAAAAATTTGAAAAATAATTGAAAATCTACAATTGTCATTTTAAAGTTTTGCACACAACGGGAGCTTCCAGTATGCATGCAGAATGATATTTCAGCTGAAGTACTTGGAATTCAGACTTCAATTTATTGTTTGTGTTCTGATAATATGATTTTGTTGAAAAGACATGATGAAGCGACTGGCAATATTCAATATGTATGCAAGGAGGTAATTATAATAATACATTTTTAATGAATAATGTGAATCTTCTACATTAATGTGAGCTGATTATTTTTTAAGACTATCAAGAATACGGTCCGAAGTGGAAAAGATAGAGTATTTTATCCTTCATCAATTGAAATCAAACAAACATTTCTGATTTTCCAAAAATCGATTACTGGTATAAAACTTGTTTCATTTAGTTTTTGTACTAATACTTTTCTTGAGATGAATTCTTTAATTTTATAAAAAAAACTTTTTCGAGTGATATTGTGTGGGCATGTTTGCTGTTTTTTTAAAACTAATCTGAAGGGTTTTTTTTGGTCTTGCTGTTAGAATCAACTGTTTATTGAACTAAATATCTGTTTTCAGAAACCAATATGCAAACGAGAGGAAGTATGTGGCGTAGGAACTACTGTAGATTCAACAAGGTAGACCTAGACCTATCACACATTGCGCACAAATAGCGAAACAATCAATTTCAGTTCATATTGTACATGCCCAATGGGATCAATATGTGTTCCAATGTTCACAGAAATAGAAAACCCATTAGCCAACGCAACTTGCCAAATGCTATAACAGCTTATTTGTCTCAATCTCTCAATGGATCGAAGAAAAATTAATAACTGATCTATTAGATAAGTAATCCAGAAAATCTGGAAACCTTGTATTTTCAATTAGGGCTTTTTCTAGTCATTAATGCTTTTTATGTGATAATGGTTAGGACCCAGTTTGAATCACACATATAATATATTATTTTGATGAATCAGAAAGTAGAACTACGTGTTTTTGATTATATGTCACATCTTCATTATTTTCTGAAGTATTCAAATGCCAAATAATTTTAAAATCTTTAAAGTCTATAATCTAAAACAGAATAATATGTTTTGAATATTTTTTGTTGTAAATTTTGATTTCGATGTTCAATATTACCTTTTTATCGCGTTTTTCATTGTTAAAGTCAGAAAGAATTTAGAAGCTATTTCATAAAATATTTTGAACTCAACTTACGTTCACATTTTTTCGTCTGTCATTAAACAAGAAAGATATTTTTTACAAAGTAGCACAACATGTTTTCGTAGTCTTTTGCTTCTTAAAACTAAAAGTCAAATGGATATCAATTTATCGGATATTTTTGCTATCACCCGACAACGTTATTTTTTTCCTGTTTCAAAGATATCCTAGAATTTTTTTGTCGGATATACTTTCGCGAGACATTCTGTCAATTTTTCACATGAACAAAACGTTTCCCTATTATTCTCTCTACAAAGTACATTCATCTAGTGAACTTAAGTTTCGAATAAATAAATAGTTTCAACCCTGTTATTGAGGTTGTTTTCAGATTTGTCATAATTCCAGCATTGTCTCGGAATGATGTGAATCAAATTTTGATAAGGAACAATGAAATAACTTTGTTCTAAGTTGATCAATAAAAATGAGATTGATGAAACGTTGTTTATACTCTTCTGATTCGAGATTGATTTGTAAAAAAATATTTATTTTCCATTCATATTTCACACTGAAAACGAGTACATTTAAGGAAATGGAATTGGCTTATTTGTCATAGAGCATCACTTTTTTTTGTCTTTCTTTTTCATTTCCGGGACAAGCCCTATTAATTTTCACCAATGCCATTGTCTTGGAAGATTAATATGAGTGAGAGTTAAAAATAATTTTTTGTGGATTTCATTTCAGAAATTGTTTTATGAACAACAACATACAACCATTTGAGTATAATTGAACATGGCTCAAACCACTCTGCGACTTCCAAACTCTGAAATGATAAATGGTAATAAATAAAGTGATTGGTGATGACGCCTGGAATAGAGAAACACAGGGATAGGTCTCAATGGACAAGGATACATACACCAGCGGGGGCTTTACACAGATTGTGTCGAGAGCCCCGCGGGAATGAGATAGTGAGGGCTTGGATGATGGCAGAAGAATTTCGGCAAGCACCACACTTTCTAACCCCTCAACATTCTTTCCAACCCTATTATCTGTTGTATTTTTCCTTTCTGTTTTCATCAACTTTTCTCAACTTTTTCTACTAGTTTAAAGAGAATGAATGATTTTATGGATTGGTGAATATTTTACGTCATGATTTTTTTCCATATTATGTTGGTTATTTAAATGGAATCCGGTGGAGATTTCATTCTTATTTTCATCGATCTGGTTAGGATTTTTCATTGTAATTATCTATTCGGGAGAAAAAAATGAAGCTAAATAGCTGGAGTAAAAAAATTATCCTTTTTAAATTAAATTATATTGTTTTTCGAAGTTCTCAAACATTATTATTAGCCAACACAAAGATATTCCATATCAGTGTAAGTCATATTTTATATTACTTCCTTTTCAGATTGCGCAGATCTACAAACTATTGTTTTCATCGAATAGTCAAAATTCTTAAAACTTTATTTTTTCCTTTACCATGTCAAAAAATCCTTGGAATTTTCTTTGCGGCAAAATCCATCTCGTAGAAACAAAAAACTTTGTATTCGATCAAGTGCGCGACTTCTCTTTTGTGGTGCCTCCAAAAGTTTTTTTTTGTGCTTCTATCCATCGTCTCCGACAATTTTGTGTTCCTAAAGTCAAACAGATATATCTAGCTCCCGCCGCAATCTCTTATATCTCACGTCGTTTCTTGTTTTCTTTGCTCTCCCGCAACTTTTTTTTTGTTTCTTCCCTTCAATTTTTTATGATTCTTTTTACTATTTGAATCGACTCCCACCTACGCTTGTCAATCATAAGAAATTAAGGTTTTTTGTTTATCTCTTAAGTTATGAAAATTTCCAGAAGACTTGGATAATGAGTGAGACCGAAGAGGTCAAACCACCGGAGGATGGTGGAACGGCTTCAAATGATCTGGGAAGAACTGTATGTCAACAAATAAATATATAATTTCTGAAAATATAATGTTCCTTCTTCTTTTTTTCTAGAGAAACGGTGATATCTCAGGACCTTCGAGCCTATTGATTGAAGAGGGACTTTCTCTGTTGAATATGAAAAGTTCAATGAGTCCAACAGTTCGTCCAGTTAGTCCTGACCTACTTGAACGGAGCGTATCAACATCGGATTTTGGATTGAATTCGCATTCGTGAGTTTTAATCGAATTGTTGCTATATTTATAAAGTATTGGATATATTTGTTAATCTTTGAAAGATTAAAAAATTCATAACATGCTAATTTTTTGAACGGATTATTCAGGACTTATATACTTTTTTAAAATATGTTTGATAAAAACAACATGTTTGACTTAATCCATTTCCTAATTGAATTAGTTCAAAAAATGACAAACCAGGAAGCCCATTTTTTGAACTTTTTTTGTAATCAAAATAAAATAAAAGTACCAAAATTCAAGAAAAATCTTAATACATTTTGGAAAATGTGGGTACATGAAGCAGCGAAAAAAACAGCGCTAAGTGCATTGCGTAGTAAGTAAACAGTGTTTAGTCCATTTAAAACTGCAAGAAAAATCGCAAAGTGCGTAGGTCGATCATTTTTGAGAGAGAAAACGATTTTCGAGTAATAAATGTGACTTTTTTCTCGCAGGTTGGCTCGAATCCAAACGCCAAAGTTCAAGAGAATCGATTTTGATGATCGATTGGAAGATTTGAATCCCAATAAACCGGCATGGAAATCATGGCAAGAGAGTGTTAAAGATTCATACCATAAGGCTAAAAGAAGTGCTGAGAGAAAAACGGAGGAAAATGAATTCACGGAGAGAACAACTCTTGGAAGACACCGCGCAATACGCGGTGAAAGCCCGTTTCGCGGGCTCGATACCGATACGGGATTTATTCCGTCAATTAGGTTGGGTTTTCTGAAACATATTTTACTTTAAAAGTATCAATAAGATTTTTTCGCGTTGAAAAATCGGTGGATCGGAAAATTGCATTGATTTAGTATATAGAACAAAATTAAGGCTTGCACAACTGGAAAACGTAATTAGAATTAAATTTGAAACACCGCTGATAACAAACGCCGTTTCAATGTTAGTAAAGAGTTCTATTAGGCCAAATCATCCTAAACAAACACTACCTAAATTACCAGTTTCTGATAAAAAAGAAAATTAATGGTCTAAAACTACAATTACAATTCTAGTAACGTATTTTTCTTCGCTTATTAAAAAAAAATTTTCCCCTTTTTTATACTTTGAAATTGTTTTTTAAAAGATTTTTGGATTGATCAAAACATGTTCTCACTATTGAAGTTCATTGTGTTTATATTCGTAAACCGACGTTAAATTTTTATAATGACTTATTTTGCTCTGAAAACTTGAAGTCAGCTGAAACATCGTGGTATAGAAATGAAATATAAAAACGATAAAGGAAACAGTTGAAAAATTGATGGTTTTTCTTAAAGTTCTAATTTTTCAGATCTAGAAGCAGCGTTTTCACTCCATCTCTTTCTGATCGATCTCGTTTAGCAACGTCTAGTTCCGTTAGTAACATGTTTAATGGTACATTTTTTTCCCAACTTTTAAAACACCTATGATTTATACTTCAGCTAGTTCTGGACCTTATGCTGCCCCAGCTGTCGGCATCTCCCAAGGAATCGAATCGCGATATGAGGAACGAGCTAATAATGTGGAGTTAATGTAGGATTTACGCACAAAACGTTTTAATAGTCGATGTCTGAGATTCTCGACATCAGGCCTATTGGCTATGGCACAGTTGCACCAACGTGAAGCTAGGATCTTGATATTTTGCATGGAGGGTACCTAGGCCCCCCTTAGAAAAAAAATACATAATTTATTTGGCCACGCCCCCTTTGACCTAGTGAAAAAAATCCGGGTGGTCCCAAAATCGAAATTTTTAGTTTTAAAGATAAAGTCAAAATCTCTTCGGTAATCGATTACCCGCACATTTTTGAGTATTTTTCATGTTGACACCTAATTTCGATCTTGTCGGCATCATGCCGAAAATTTGATTTTTCTCAAAAAGTGGTCCAAATTTTCCAGTTTTTCCCATTTTTCGATATGATGAAGTACTTGGCCCCGAATGGAAATATGAAAATTTTTAATCCTTATGATGTTTCTCATCAAATTCCGTGTTGATTTAGCAGAATCCCTGTAACCTTTTTGGGGTTTCAGGGCAAAATAGGCGAGATTTTAGCAAAATTCCAAAGGGTCCCCCCTATGGAAAAATTTTGCAAAAACATTTTAAAATTTTAAAATTTGCCAATATTATCAGAGGGACTCTTACTAATAAATATTTAGTGTTTCCCAAAATATGAGCCATCTTGTGGACCTATGGACGATGTAGCAACAGCTCAAATACCTTCAGTCCCCGTACACAGAAAACTGTTGCCTGTATTGGAAATCGCGATATTGAATGGAGGTTCTTTGAGCTGTTGCCACGCGGCCCATAGGTCCACAAGATGGCTCATATTCTGGGAAACACTAAATATTTATTAGTAAGAGTCCCTCTGATAATATGGGGAGATTTTAAAATTTTCGATTTTTTCATCCATGGGGGGGACCCTTTGGAATTTTGCGAAAATCTCGTCTATTTTGCCCTGAAACCCCAAAAAGGTTACAGAGAATCCGCTAAATCGACATGGAATTTGATGACAAACATCACAACGATTAAAAATTTTCATATATCAATTCGGGGCCAAGTACTTCATCATATCGAAAAATGGGAAAAACTGGAAAATTTGGATCATTTTTTCAGAAAAATAAAAATTTCGATATGATGCCGACGAGCTGGAAATTAGGTGTCAACATGAAAAATACTCAGAAATGTGCGGGTAATCCATTCCCGAAGAGATTTTGACTTTATCTTTAAAAATAAAAAGTTCGATTTAGGGACCACCCGGATTTTTTTCACTAGGTCAAAGGGGGCGTGGCCAAATAAATTATGTATTTTTTTTCTAAGGGGGGCCTAGGTACCCTCCATGCAAAATATCAAGATCCTAGCTTCACGTTGGTGCAACTGTGCCACAGTATGTTCGACTTTCTGAGACATCGACTCTTAACCTTTGACAAATTTCTGTCAAATGACGGGCTTCCGCGAATAAAAATCGCAATTCAGAGCAATATGTCAAATTCCGTAGACGTTTGCCCTTTTCAATTATTCTAGGATGTTATGAAATTCTATCTCTAGAATTTCTAGTGAGTAATTTTTTGATACTCGGAACAAAGGGCTTAATATCACTTAATTAATCTTAAAAACTTGATTGGAATGTTCAAAATGTATTTGAACATCAGGCTTTATACAGTATACTTAACCAGCCCATTCTCCGCGGTTCTGGACCCATCAGATCATTTAACTCGACATTTTTTTGACAACAAACTGTCTTTTTGACAATTAACTTTTAGCAAGTTGAAAGAAACAGTGTTTAAAATCAAAATTAGACATCTTAGACATTTCTCGATAATTAAACGCAGTTCAACTCTTTTCAAAATTTCAAAACATAAATTGTAATTATTAACATATGGGTCAGTGTATTGAGAAACAAGGAAGAAATTAAAATGTGTAAGAAAATGTTAAACGTGGAATTCATTAGTGAAAAATTTGAGAAAGTCGAATATTCATTCTGGCAATAAAACAGGAAATGATGTCATTGAATCGCATAAAAATACATGAGTTATGAGCTTTTTTTCTGTTCTTTGAGTAAAAAAAAGCAACATTTTTGAAGGAGGTGTGAAAGTTCGAGACATTAAATCTACGTTGCAGAGCAAAACATAAGTAAATTTTAACTGATATGAAACGTTTAATTAATTATGAAGTTTAACACTGAAGGGAAATCTATAATCAAATTAACTTTTACGGTCATAAATCACTTTTTGGAATGCCGTATTGAAAAAACTCTTAACAGTTCACTCGTTCTACAATGCACATATTTTTATCGACATTACAGGCTTCTCAAAAATTCACCGCTCCCACAAAGCTACAAATCAATTACCACCAGAGAATTCCGTAAGGCGCCTGAACCATCAGCTGGAAGTTTATCCGAAAGAGATGATTACGATTTTTCGGTAAACAAAAATCCAACAAAAGTAAATTAAAATATAATTCTGCATAAATTCTAGTGCTACACAACCGCTCGTCCTTATTATTCACGTCCAAATCGAGATGATCCGGATTACTTTGATTTTGATTTACAGCATTCGGTTGATATGTTCAAAAGACCAGAAGGAAAATACACTCCAAAAAGGTATTGTTCGCAATATTCATCAATTTCCAATAGTGATCTCATTTTTTTCAGACCACAAGAGTGGGAAAACAAATTGATAAGTGAATCGGCATCGAAGGGAACCGCTCCACTTTCTGGTCATATGTTCACAAAGGTAAATACAATGATTAAAACACTTTATTTTATAAAATCAACAATTTCAGCCAGAACCAGATTGGAGAAACAACGGAACTTCCTATCTCAGCGCAGCTCTCAGAACTCCAAAATTCTGGGAGCAAAGATTTGAAAATATTGGGAAACATGTTAGAGACAGTAACCCGATTAGTCTTGAAAGTATAAATAGGTTTGTGTTATAAGTTGTTATAAGCAAGGAGGATGAAATAAAAAAAAAAGTATAAAATTGTGCCAATTCAGAAGGATACGCAGTCTGGCGGATATTAGGGCGTAAGCAATTTCAAATAAAAATAAAACTTTCAAATCTTCCGAACGTTCATTTTTCCCATTTTAACATCTTCAAACTCTGAATAACTTTTTTCCACTTCCACTTCCGTATCTAATTCATCATATTTTCAAAAAACATCAAAGCTTCTATTCTTTGTACGAATCCCGACCCTCGACACATATTAATGACCTTGATATATTTTACAACTTTTGTATTTCAAAATTTGCTGAAAATTTTAATCTTCATTTATTAAAAATTACTTCAATTACTCTTTTCAGTTGATTTTGAAATGCTTAGAATGTTTTCAAATATAATAAAAGCTCTGGAGTTTCAGAAACCGTCCAGTTGCCAGCAGATTCACCGAATACAGAGATCCAGACTTTGAAGACTACGATGACCCGCATTTGGATGATTAATTCCAAGATAATTGACAATTATCAACAAAAATTTGTCTATCCTAGACAATTTTTCTATGAAAAAAATCACAAAAAAAATAATAATTGTAACCCCTCAACGACACTTCGCAGAGGTCATTAATTTTTTACAGTAGACATTGTATAAGTTACTTTAGCAATCAGCATCCAAAACTGCCATCAAATTCCGGAATGAATGAAACAAAATAAATAAATAAATGATAATTTGAGAAGAGTGTGTTTGTTCACTTTTTCATTCCGGGATTGAGATTTTCTTCACTTCTATTTTTTTCAGTTCAATAAGAAAAATAACTTTTGCTCATTGAACTTTTAGATTTGTATTATTTGTTTTAAACATTTTGATAGGTCGCTCAAAAATCAAGAAAATGCTGAAATATTCTAGTCGGATGTATCATACTTTCATAAGATAATCTAAAAACACACATATTTCTTTCGTTTTTTTATTGCATACCCCAGTTTATAATCCCAATAATAATAATCAATTTTTTTCTCGTTTTTTTTGTCAAAAATCTTTTATATTTGTTATCTTTTTTTTGACATATCAATGGTTCGTGCATATTTTCTTTTTGTTGTAAATCCAATAAATTTATTCACAGAAAATTTTTTTTATTATTTAATTTTTTTTAAAACAATTTTTGTAACTTACAAGTTTAAGATCGGTGTTCTAAAACCATTCGAAAAATCTTAAAATAATTTCACATTTTTGTGTTCGTTTTTTTTGTGAATTATATTGAAGTTGAATTTTTAGATTTCAAATAATTAAAAGAGTTCAAAAGTATGATATTTTGAGAAATTTCATTTTTCTAAAGTGGAATTTTGCTGACTAATTTATGTATTTCGGCAATAACCAAAATTAATGGGTTTTTTTTAACTTTTGAAAATCAGTGTGACAGTTTTAAAAACGGAAATATGGATTTATTCTGATATTTTGTAAATCGAACCAATTTTTTCATGATAAATATAATTTCAAGTGACATAGTGCAAATGTGTGGTGCTCTACTTCTAATTAGAAAACAATGTGTCTCTTTTTTTAAACTATGTTTACGAATTGTGAAAATCATCGATTCTTCATTGATTCGATATTTTTATAAAGACTTTTAAAACACAAAACAGTTTCCCGTACTGAATATATTTATTTAAATGCAAATTCTCGATTGATGAAATACAACTTTTTTTTCATCAAACGTATTTTCCAGAATGTTTTAAAAACAATTTTACACATGTAATTATCTTGATTGATAACTCTAACCTTGTCGACATTTTCGTCAAAGTTATATTCTTGCTCATTTGAGATATTGTGTCTCTTCTCTTTTGATTTTTCATTATCCATCCCCGTTTTTTGAAATCAGGTTTTCATGCTGAATTGTTCACTAAAAAATGAATTTAGGCCCACTGAACACTGAACTTAGTTTTCAAAAATCATAAAAAAATTGCAAACTGTTTTTTGTGAATTTAATCTGTAGATTATTAAAATAGTTATTTTTCAAAACGCGGTATTTTCCGAACTTTCATCTCTTTTTCGCAATGGCAGTTATTTGATCAAGCCCAAGTGGCTAAAACAAATTACGAGTAAGAGATTCAACATCGCTCTTCCTACTACGCTACCCAACGTGAACCGACAATAATGATTTACATGGACTGTTTCACAGAAGCGCGAAGTATAGCTTAGAGTGGCACGGCATTCCTGCAGCGTTTACAAAAAAAAAGAAGTTTGCGTCTCATTAAGTGGTGTGCTTATCGTCATCAATAGTTAAAAGCTCTTGAAAAACCTTTCCCGCAACACAGTATGGTCTTTCTATGAGACGCCCGTTGAGATAAGTACTTTAACCTCTTACTTTCCAAAATCCCAACACTTTTATCATTTTTAGCCACTTGTTGAGAAAAAAGTATTTGTGTCGCGTTGAAAGACAATCTTTTTGACTTTTTTTCACAGATTTCATTTTTTATTTAAATTTTAATGATAATTGCAGGTAAAATGAGGTTCCTGGTTCTTCTTCTAGTCCCAATTGTTCTTGCTGAAATATGTCCAATGGAGAAACATACAGTTTGTAATGAAAATTATGAAAGCTTTGCATGCACCTGTCAAGTCGCACAGGCAGATGTAAGACAATTTATTAATTTGCTCCGATTAATCTGTCTATTTTTAGGAAGGACCAGTTCCTCTTATATCATGCAACACTTTAATTGCGCGAGACCTTGAGACTGGAAATTTCCCAGTTGCATCGGTTGAGTTCAACTTGGATGATTCGACCAATGGATTGGAAGATTGGCCCGAAGACGCATTCAGAGATAAAATCTCATCGTCACTTAGAGTTGCAGAAGTTTGTTTAAAATAGAATATACATTATTGTGCTAAAATCTGATTTTAGGAAGATATCATCATTCTCAGAGCTTCATGCGTCGGAACAGAGAATAGCCTTACCGTTCAATTCGTGATTCTGGAAAAGGTTTGTAGAAAGTGTCCTTTTTCACGCAACTTTTTTACGTCATTTAAGACTATAGTTATTATTTAATTACGTTGCAAAAAATTGTTTTCAGGATACAAACACTACAACTCTTCCATTCGAAATCGACGATCTTATTGATGCTGAATCTATCACCACTAGAATGAAAGCCATGGGGCACCTCTCACAAATTGGAAACCTTGACGTTGATAGTATTGAATTCGTGAGTTAATTCTATTTCAAACAGCGTGAAGGAATTTAATAGAGGAAAAATAGATATTGAATTATTTCCGGCACGTTGTTCATTTGAACTTTCAAAAAAAAACTTTTGAAAGTCAAATGACTATCGAAAAGTTGTTTTCTCCTTTTGCCTTAGGTTTGTCATAACCTCGCTAGTTGCAAAATAATCCCTGTTTGAAAAAAAAACTAATCTGTGTGTGAATTATTTTTTTTCAGACTGAAGACCTTATCGATATCGAATACGATCCAAGCAATGTTGACCTCATCCTTATCGCCCTTGCAACTGGACTCATTTTCGGACTTTTCCTCGTCATGGGAATTCTTAAACTCGTCCGATCAAGCAACGAATACGCAGACGACCTCCAAAAAGCATAATCTTTCGACAAATTTCCGATGTTCTTTTTTTTGTCAAACCTCCATCATTTTAAACTTCGATTGTTCTCCTTTTTTGTAAACGAACGGTTCTCAATCAATTGTCTTTTTTCTCGCTTATTTCACAATAGTGTTCCAAAAATAATGATTTTTACAATTTGTTGTTCACACATCTCAAAACGACAAAAAGCTGTGTTAGAGTTGTGAAAAAAAAACAAAAATGTGAGGAAACATTTATTTTTCACCATTATTCAACCAGAAATCAACTGGAACTCAAAACAGCAAAATATAGTAACACGTTTGAAAAATCACAACACCAGAATTATGTTTGAGAAAAATATAAAATACAAGAAAAATAATGAAAGTCTCTTGAAAAGTTTTTTTCGAAAACAATCAGAAGGATTTCAATCACAGAAAATACAAGGAAAGGGATGTACAGTATTGGCAAAATCGAAACGTTCCGTATTTATTCAGAGTAATTTTTTTTGAGAAATGCTTAAAAAATAGTTGTTCGTAGGTTACAACGTTTTCTGCTACTCGAAACTATTATTATTATTATCAACTCAAATATTCTTGATCATGCAAGTTGGTTTTGACCTACCTTCACAGTCATGCTATTTTTACCTGCGAGCGGTTTTTCGGTAGCAAATGGATTATCCATAATTTTTAAGTTGACAATATTATAATTGAATATCGGGGAAAATCTAAATCCGGTTTGGCCATAAATTTAAAAAAACGATTTAAAAAACTATCAAAAAAGTGGGCAAATAGGGGCAGCTTATTCAGTTTTTTGACAATTATTGTTAAAAGAGAATTTTATTTAGACATAAGAATTTATATGAACAAAACCACAATATCTGAAAGCTACGAACGTGATCATTATAAATGAGCTGAAAATTTTTGATTCTAAAAAATTAGCTTGTCTCAACATTTGAATATTGAGTTTCAGTTCACTTCACTCTTATGTCTCTGTGAATTCTCTTCAAATACAGACCATTCCGGTGGTTTTTGTTACCTGAGATACTGATAACAGTTAGAGCATATTCTACCATAATAAATAATATTTAAAATATATAAAATTTAGAGATAAAACGTATTCGAGATGCCAAAATAGTCAAAAAAATTATGTGTTTTTCGTAAACTTGAGATCTTGCTCAATTCAAAAGAAAAGATGGAGAGAAGACTAGAAGCATTAGAAATAAATGAGAATGTGCACAAGTTTTATTGCAAGCTTCATGTTTTTTTTGCGGCGTTGTGTAGGGTGAATGCTGAAAATTAGAAAATTGAATGTTTTATACCCACTTGAACTCAAAACTTTAGTTTTTAGTCACATTACGTAATCTCCAACCTTACATCTAATTACAAATACAACACAATACTTATTAGTTCTATTTAAATGTTTTTTATTATTATTGTCTTTTTTGTTTTTCACAATGACAAGACAATGATATGTTCTAAAAACTGCTGTCAGCTGCGTTGTCTGTGTGTATGTTCAACAAATGAACAAGCAGTCACGTGAAAAAAATTGAAAAAATAATCTTGTTATCACTATAACATTTTTTTTTAAACATTCCAATAAATTATTAGATTTCAAAATAACACAGTTCCACTTTCAGACAAAAGAAGAAGAAGTCTTTTTTGAAATGATTCACGATTGTTTTGAAATAAAAATAAAAAAAGGACAATTTTTTATTTGCATTTGAGTTGTTTTCATCATGAAAAAAGCCTACTTCACTATTAGAAATTTTTGAAAAATCACATGGGGTGAAAATATTTTTAAGTGAACAAAAACGTTGTCACCGAGTTTGTTTACTCGAGCACAAATTTGAAATTGTGGTAAGTAAAGTGGGAGAAATAAAACTTCGAGTATAATTAAATTTTTATAATTGCTAGTTTAGGAATATGACAACCTTAATTGTTTCACACATAAAGTTCAACCGAGAAACTTTTAAAATATTTCCGGTGTCTGAGTGTAATAAATGTCAGTAGTTCTTGAAACTAGTTTAAGAAAAGCTTGGATTTCATTTTGTGGAAAGTGTAATAGTTGAGCAAATAGAAATAATAATTTGCAGGAATATATGAGACAAATTTGAAAAAATACCAATAAATAAAAAAAAAGTGTAACCTACCTAGGTTGAGTTTGTACTCGCATCATCTGAAAACTTTTCCCGTGCGGATTTTCGGAATGTCTTTGTTAACCATTTAAACACACTTTTCCGTTTTTTAGTATCCTCATTATTATCTTCGTTGTTGTTGTTATGCCTTTCATGACGTGGGGAGCCATCATCTTCGCTGCTCAACTCTGATTCAATCGAATTTTTCCGAAGTCCTGGACGATGCCTTCGCGTTGTTTCAGACTGCACACTTGAGGATTCACTGAAAATAAAGAAACATTGTTTAAAATTAAGTAATTTCATAGATAATTCCTAATTCACCTTTTGCTATGTGGAACGATACCTCCTCCCATCTCAACGCCTTCTTGTATAGCAGACAATGTTGATTTTTTCGAAGGAATTGGTTTTGGTGGGCTACGATTGACGGAAGCAAGTGATGATGATGGACGCGGACCAATTTTTCTATTACTCCCACTATTTCTTGTCGATATGTTTCCTGTTGATTGAGAACTTCTGGGTCTTACTGGCACAAGACGATCAATCGTACTCAGACTGTTTTGCAATTGCTGAAAATGATCCAATGTTTGAGCGCGACTCCGTACGTTTTTAATTTGTTTCGGATTTTTTTGCATTGGAAACAACTTCATATCCTTGGTTATGATTGGAGCCAGCATCGATGATAGTGTTTGATGCCTCGCCTTTAAGAATTACTGTTAATTATAGTCTTTATGAGAGTTCTTAGTGAATTGAATAGTGAGTGAACACATAGCTACTCGCTCAAACACAACAACAGCAAAATGAAAAGAGAATCGCAAAAAAACAAGGAGGCATGAGAAAAAGGGTGGGGGCCTGAAGGCTGCTTTAGGTGCGTTTTTGGCTGCCGAGACGTAGACCTAAGCATGCGAAATATTATGTCGCCAGAAACCTGCGACGAGCACTGCGGACTTTTTTCCTGCGACTGAAGGCGAAAAAGGAGGAGTTTGTTTTTTTTCAGACGTATTTTGAAGCGTCTCTCGAATTTCAGTTGTCTATAAAAGATAGATGGCGATGCTTTGAGTTGCAGTTGCGAAAGAGCGTCTATAGCTCTCTGCTCTCAATCTCGTTTTTTTTTGCACGCGCACGTGATATTCTGAGAGAAGAAGAAGCGAGAACTAACGTTTTTTATGGTTTGAAAAGTGCACTGAATGTGATGGAGCACAACGAAATGTGAAAAAATATTAAGTGCCGAAAAAAAATCAATCTCTGTTTGGAACAAATTATAATTGTCTCGAAAAGTTTTAATTTTAAATAGTTAGAAATTTTTTTCAAAAAAAAATTAGAAAAATTAGCAACAAACAAGGTTACAAACAATAATAAAATTTAAAAAAACTGCGTTGGTATTACGCGTTGGTGGTATTTTACAATGGTGCGTCCAAACGGCACACCATATAAAAATGGCGGGTAAGTAAGTAGTGATGACGTCACAGTTGCAAGGGACCGAGTTGAGAGGTGAAAATCATAAATGTGTCAATATGCCCAAATTAAAGTTCTAATCTACAATTATATACTCTTTGGATGTTTGTTGAACGATGATGATAAGAGATAGGAGCAAATAGTATTAATGAAAACATGAGAAATAGAAAAAAAAGTTTCAACGTTTTAATGATGTCACAAGGTTTCGAATTATCACAAACAACATCTTCTTCTAGAAAATGATCACTTACTTAATTATCTTAATTCAAGAGAAACAAACAACACATTTCTTTGGGAAATTTTTGGGGAATTTTATTCGCATTCCGTTCTTTTTGAAATATCTTGTTTCATTTGATAAAAAACCACTCCGAGAAAAGTCAAAATTCACAAGAAAATTATTTCGAAATGTGGCATGTTTACCATTTTTTGCTCAGAAATCATAAATATTTCGAAAATCCTATTTTTATTATTAGGGTTGTAGAACAAATGATCAGATCAGAGAAGCTCAAACTTGAAATATTTTTTGAAAGCCCAGCATCTCACTCAATCCTCTGTCTATTTCATGGTGTTTGATGCTTACTTTTGTCTATTATTTTTGAGAAAAACATATTATAACTTTCACTGAAAATATTTACATAATAGAGTATTTTCGTAAGAAAAAAGTAGGAAAGTTGCGTATTTTATTGTGCTAATATTTTTTTTCAAAAATTTTTAAATGCAGAGATCACATAAATGAAAACCAAACAACATTTTTTAGTTGAAATCTGTGCCTCAGTAATGTATATCGGGATGCGGTTAACTGGTGCAAAATAAATGAAATGGAGAGAAAATATTGTGCTAACAATTGCTGATTGAGAGAAAACAATAAATAATGGAACAACGATGTTACCAAAAAAATTTGGGGATTAATATTATTGTGGTAAAATGTTGTTCAAATCAGAACGCCAGTAATATTTCATATTTCATTTAACAAAAAATATTTAATAATGATAATAAGAACAAGTTTACAGGAGGACTTTAAAGAGCTAATGAACGTATCTGGGATAAAAATAGACTTCCTACTCATTCCAAATCTGTTTCTAAAATTTTCTAAAACCACCTGGAAGCGGAGAAAACGCGCCTCAAAACAATGGCCTCGAAAAAGGGTCCACCGGCGAGAACTAGTCCGCAGACATGAAAAATCTATAAAAAATGAAAAAAACATTTAAAAAAGTTATGAACATTCTGCATAATTATTTATTAACAAAGCACGAAAAAAGCTTATAGGAAAAAGTTCGGCCAGGTGGAAACTTTTTCTAGGCCATTTTTTTGAGGCTTGTTTTCTCGGCTTCTAGACGGTTTTAGAAAATTTTAAAAACAGATTTAGAATGAGAATGAAGTCTATTTTCATTTACGGTGCATTTATTATCTCCGTAAAGTCCTCCATTAATTTTTTTAACCGTTTTTGATTTTATACTCATTTTCATTCTTTTCACCTTACAAAAGAACTTAAGAAAACAACAAAAAAGTTTTTAAAAATTCCATTTTTGTGTTCACGGCCAACACCCTTTTGAAATTTGAATTGACGGTGTATCGGATTCTAGATCATCCTTCTCGGGCACAGCAAAGTTATTTTCAAAAGAGAAGTTAAAGACCGCCAAATCATACCAAAAATTGCCGATATAACAAAAACAACTTTATGAACAGCTAGTCTAACTAGAAGTAACATGTTATGTTCAATCATTTTTTCAGCTGAATTCATAAGTCTGCACCTACCCTGATAAATATACATGCTTTTTTATTTGTTTTTTATTGTTGAAACACTCCGACTTCCGCCCTTTTCTTCAGTTCAATAAATGTATTATTCTTGAACACAAAACAAACACGAAAGATGTCAAAACCTTAACATTTGATATCGTCGCTCAATTTGATAGCTCCCGGAAAAAATGTTTGCGCAATGTGTTTTTATGCCGATGTGAAATATAAAGCCGGATAATTTTCATTTTTTCGTTTGGAACCCTAAATGAGGCAAGTGTTTTGGATTTCAGTTATTGCTTATTTTTCAACAGTACTTTCTAAAAAAGTTAATGTCGACCGTGTGTTCAAAGATGCAGCGTTTGGTAAGTTACGGATAATCTTCTTCTCATAATTTCAAACTACGATAGGTCAAAAAATCTTTTTCGACTTTTAATTTAATGTTATGAAAACTGTACAGAACGTCGGAATTTCTTGGAATTTAATTTTCACCTTAAATGTGGACTTTACAGAGCTAATGCATGTATCTGGGATGAAAATAGACTTAATTCTCATTCCAAATATGTTTTTAAAATTTCCTAAAACCACCTAGAAGCTGCGAAAACGCGCCCCAAAACAATGGCTTAGAAAACAGCTTCCACCGGCGAAAACTAGTCCACAGGCAAAAAATTAAAAAAAAAATTTAAAATCATAAAAAAGCACTACTATAATCATTCTATTCGGCATAAGTATTTATTAATGAAACACGAAAAAAGCTCATAAGAAAAGTTCGGCCGAAGCCTTTGTTTTGAAGATCATTTTCTCGGCTTCTAGGTGGTCTTAGAAATTTTTAAAAATAGATTTGGAATGAGAATGAAGTCTATTTTCGTTTAAGGTACATTTATTAACTCCGTAAAATCCTCCTTTAATGAGAACTTTGCTTAACATTTAAGAAATTTTCAGCTAAAATGCTTTATAGGCGAGGTATTCTTTTTTATGAGTCTGAATATGTTGATTTTTAAAAAACTTCATATATATATATTTTTTTAGATATTCAACCGCCTCAACTACAAAAAAATAAAACACAATGTCGTTGTTCTTATCCTTTTGAAAATAAGTTGATCTGACAACAAAAATTTCTAACATCTTTGAAATTTTTTGTTATTGAGAAAAAACAAGCAAAGATTACGCAATGTTCACCCATTCGCCTAATTTGACATTAATTTGATTTCAGCAAATTTTCTACATTCCGAATTCAACTATGCCACATTTCTTCAGAAAGCAGACTATACCGCTGAAAAATACGTGCCATTTCAAGATACAAGCAACGACACTTATTTTCGAGTGGGATTGTAGGGAAAACTTTCCGAACATTTCTGAAAATATGATATTCTAGGCTTCACAAAAATCAGTTGAAAAACTACACAAAAATTCGGATGGCAGATCAGTTGGGTACTTTGAAAAATAAGCCATGGATGCCTGTAAATCGAATAAAAGAAGAGTTTGCAAATTGTGCACTTTTTAAATATGGTTCTCTTAGCGAGCAAGATTTTAAGGTAACCTATTTTAAAAATGAATGGAAGAAATGAACCAATGTTTTATTATTTTTCCAGTATGACAAAGGTATGTACGGCTGGATGAATATAATGAAGTTTTCATGTACTCTGTTGAATGACAAGTTTCTTGTTTTTGCAATGGCATTCACTAGAACAAGGTTCAGACTGAAACAAGTTTACTTACGACGCCAGAATAAGTTGAATATTTATTGATAGAACATTTTAAAAAATTTACATTTTGAAGGTTCTGGGCAACATCTGGAAGAAGTTTGATAACCAGAGATGTGCAGAAAATAACTGAAATATTTACAATACGATTCGCAGAATTTGTTAGCGGGAAAGTAAAAGAAGAATTCAACAAACATGGTATTGAAAATTTAGCCGCGTTGGATGAAAACCCTCTAGATTTGAATAACGACACATTTGATGAACTAACAGTGATGTATGGTAGACTTCGGAAACATGAACGACTTTCAGAAAGTCGAGGGCATACATTCAGCACGTTAGCAATCAAAGTAATTTTTGAAGAAAACATTTTTATATCATGTAATTGTTTCAGGTAAAAAGTAGAATGATTTTAACAGCTCCAAAGCACGCAACAGAAGTCGTCGAAGCTATTTCCGAAGAGTTGGATGATGCACCGTTGACAGTTTTGGATACATGTCATAAAGATATTTGCACATTTGATCAAATGGTTAAACTTATCCTTTTTCTTTATTATCATTTATAATGTTCCGGTTTTTAGAACAATGGAACGTTCAACGCTAAAACAGAAACCCATGCATATTTGAAAGAGAATGCCTTTATCAATACCGTTCATCCGAGATACGCACTAATTGCTTATCAAACATCAAAACCTTACTTCGTTCTGGAGACAATGAAAAAGAGAACAGTTGGAAAGATTGTGTTCGTTTTTATCAGTTTTCGATTTTTTATATATTTGCTCTGAAGAAAACATACATTTCAGAGATGTGAAACAGCATGTAGATGAAAAAGTAAAACGGCTGTGGGGCGATCTTTTAGAGCAGCAGTTTGCATTAGCGATGCATGCTCATAATATTGGATTTTTTCCTTTTGAAAGACAACGAGTGCAAAAATATGGATTTCAATGAAGAAGATCTATAAAACATTTTTATTTACTTCAAGATATTTATAAATATATTTATTTTTAACATGTTCTCTTTTCAGAAGTGTTTGACATTCAAATAATATTATTGCCAATTTTTGATATCAACAGATTTATAATAAAACTTGATCGAATAAAACCTAATAACAATGATCAATTCGTCAATATTTTGCAACTACTCTATAGTTATAGGTTGTTATTAAATTTTTTAGTTAAACTTTTGACTACCCCATAAATATCGAAATTTCGGATCAAAAGATTGAAAAAACAACAAACGAAAAGTGTTTAGTTCTGATCTTTAACTGATCACTACCAAAACGTAAAAAATGAAATTTTACAATATCAGTAAACCGTAAATTTTATTTCCATCTTTTTTTTTTTTGAAAAAAATTGTATTGGAAAACCGTAAAATAAACGTTTTTATGTTGAGGCGTTTATCTATGTTTTATTTCATGCTTATCGGTTTATGAAACATAAATTATATGAATAGAACAATGTGCTTAACAGAACAATGTAAAATTGTTTTCTATTTTTGTTTAATTGCCCGCACTTTTCAGATTATGTTTTGATGAAACAATGTCAGGTGAACTGAATTTGTCTACGTAGTACGCAGTCATTTACGTTTTCATTCGCAGACTAACAAAAGTGGTTTTTATGAACTTCTTTTCTTTTTTAATCCCTATTTCTGCACAATTTTTTACTTTGAAAATAATCACAAAAATAATAATTGCGAAACAAAAACCAATGTTGTATACGCGCTCTATCGCAATGTTTAAAAATCGGCGATTCGAGCCAGATAGAGGCTAATTAAAATTTGTTCATCTGTTGCAGGATAAGGCAATTAAAAGTTTATGATATTTTTATTTATTTTCAAAGTTTTCAACAGACTTCTCTCTTTTTAAAATTACATTTTTTTAAATAAAAAACCCTTATCCTAAATTTGGATTAATTTATTTTTGATAAAAAGAGTTTTTTTCTATTTTATGATTAGTTTTTCAAGCACAGACATTCACACAAAAACTTCCAAAGTTTGTTTGCAGAGCTAGAGATTATGAATGTTTCATTTTTTGGTTTCTCTGGTTTTTTTCTGGCTTACAGACTAAAAATGTCTAATTTTTCAACAACGAATGTATGTTTTTTGTGCCTGAACTTTGATGATGCTTTACTAATAACTGATTTTTGGTTCAGTGTATTTCGATGAAGTAAATTGCACGTAGGATGTTTTTGAAGGATAACTTATATCTAACTTCTAAATTAAAAAGAAAAAAGAGAATTCATATAATTTAATTATAGCCATAAAATGCAAAAAAAAAAGTTTCTCCGTAGTAGGCGGATTTTTTAAACACCACTTTCGTAATTTTTGGTTTCAACCTATGATTTGGAGTAGGTTTTTATGTGAAAATTCTATTTTGGCTTGCTGTGAAGAAACTAAGTTGTGCCTGCAGCTTTCTTTTCACTTTAGTAAGTCTGTTTCTTCTACTTCCAGGTTTCGCTCCAAGAAATAGAATCATGAAAATCTTCATTTCTCACTTACTAGTGAGTTAGAGTGTTTTTTTCATTCTCTCTGCTCAATCGTGTCGTTATCCCATTTTTTCTCGAATATCTAGTTATAAAAACGTTGAAATTAAATGTTTGTTAATGTTTGGAAAACGATTATTATGATAACAAAATGATTCTGATATACTTTGAAAGTTTATAAATGTTCACATCGCTTTGAATTCCTCTTATGTATATTGATTACACATTTCCACTCATACTTTTTAAATAAATAAAATAAAAGCCATTTTAGCGACAAAAGAGCATATAATTCCTTTACTTTATCGTCGTTATCAACCATGTTAACACGCGTTGATGTAAGCCGTAATAGTTTTTCGAAAATCCTCGCAATTTCAAAACAGGTTGTTGTCAATTATCGCGACCCTGTTGAAACGTAAATTCAAATCTGTTCCGTGAATTCAATTGTTTTTATTTTTTCTCGTCAATATCTATTTATGTTCAATTGGCGTTTTTCTCGAAGGTGCGTTGCGCTAATTGATGTTATTCGACAAGTCATTTTTATAAATGTTTCGAATTAGAAGGTTTACAAGAGGTTTGAGGTTTGAATTGAATAAGAAAAAGTCATTTTCTTTTGTTATTTTTGGTTCCATCCAATTTTTTTTTCAATTTTGCAATTTCACAATTTCACACATGAAACACTTTCCAATAATAATATTATTAATTCAAATAAGAGAAATGAAAAAAAAAAGGAGAACTATTGAGGGCCGAAAAGTCTTTTATTTGTCAACGCCTTTCAACGATAAGTTATTCTGCGGCTGTACTTTTACCCTAATCTTTTCACTTCCCCAAGAAAATTTCTTCTTTTTTCTTGCATCTTTTTTTTTACAAGCAAATAAATCAAACGGGACACTATATTTCCTCTTTTATCTCTGGGTTGCCCACGAAACATTGTCAAGTATTATCCAGGTAATGCCCGAATCACAATGAAATCACTGTCAAATGAGCTAAAATACTTTTGTTCCTCACAAGTATTATTTTATACACTTTGTAAGCTGATACTCTTAAACGCGTATTTTTTTTTTCGATTCCTCTGCGTAGGTGTTTCTTGTTCAGGGTTTTTTCAGCAGATTATCAGATTTGAAATTGCTTTGTCATCATTTTCTGATTATTGAACAATTTTGTGCCCGATTTTACGATTTGTGACAATATTTTACTTAATACTTATATATTGTGAAATATCAAATATTTGCTCAGACTAATGTTTACAAAATGTGCAATTGGCAGTTGAAGTTTTGAAAACTTTTCGTTGAATTTCGAAACTAAAATTTGATTTTCTGTTCTCTGTGATCTTTTTTTTGTGACAGCACAAGTCTCTTTCCGCCATTTGATTTGTCATCATTATCCACACATAGGAATTGAAAGCATTACAATTACATTCTTAGAAATGATTCCTTGAACTGCAGCTTTATGGTTGCCATGCAAAAATATTAATGTTGATGTATATTTTTTCAGCTGTTTAAGTACTTGTTGCATTTCTTTTTTTGTCCGTTTTCATAACTACAACTTTTGATATTTCATAATACTATATTTGGTTTTATTTCAGGGTAACAACATTATTAAATGTTTCGGACGTCTAAAAATTGAGGACGATGATATTTCCAACAGTTAGAGAGCTTTTTTGTGCGGACAACACAACAGTAACACCCTAATCATTTTTATAATGACATTTGATGAACTTTATGTTTTCAGATTCTTGAAGAAGGATGGCGAAACCAGAGTAATATTCCGCATGTCACCAAATGCGCTCAACATGTGGATTTTTCAACAATTCCAACACTTTTTCTTGTAGTTTTTGCACCGATCGTTTTATATGAACTTCATCATAGTAGAAACACCCACTCGCGAAGTTCTTCGCCGATCTCGCTAAGAATTGTAACTGAACTTATTTCTTTTTGTTTTAATTTGAAGTTTTTTCCAGGTTTTCTGTTGTTTACTCGTTGTTGATCTCACAATTTCGATTGGTTATAACTTTTATCTCAAATTTATTGATTCGCCAGAATTTGACTCTGTCATTTTATATGGAGACTTTCTTCAGTACATAGGTATTCAAAGGTGGTTTTTAGATGGCAACAACAAACTTTTTTCAGGGTTTTGTCTAGCACTTGTGCTTACAATTGCTTGCAGAAATAGAGGGATTGTGTCATCAGGAGTGATATTCATTTATTGGTTTCTTTCTGTTATTTGCGGTCTTCCGGAGTTTCGATATTTGCTCTCTGATTTGGGTGAACCTGTTCCGACGCAAAACAAATTACAGTCATATTTATACATTTTCACATTTGTGTTAGCTTGTCTTGAACTTTTCTTCTCATGTTTCGCCGACACACCATCAGCATCATACCTTGGGGTCAGTGATGAATTGCATAAAAATGGTATATAAAGATATGTTATTCAGAAAAATTCATGCCCGGAATACTCTGCATCTTTTCTCAATCAACTAACTTTCAATTGGTTCACCGGACTTGCTGTTCTTGGAAATAAGAAATCGTTGGAAAGAGAAGATCTTTGGGATTTGAATGAAAGAGACAAAGCACAGAACTTGATTCCTTCATTTATGGCAAATTTGAAACCAGAAGTTGATGGTTTGTACAACATTTCAAAACATGTTTTAAAAAACGATTTATTTTCAGCTTATCAACGAAGAGTTCGGCATGATCCTGAAGAAGCTATTCCGAAGAATCATCCTTCTATTTTGATTCCAATTTTCAAAACATACAAATTGACATTCCTCACAGGTGCAGCATATAAGTTGATTTTTGATCTTTTGCAGTTTGTCGCTCCTGAATTATTGCGGCAATTGATTAATTTTATCCAAGTGAGGAGGTTTTGAATAAAGAATAATAATAATCAAGAAAATTGAAGGATACAAACCAACCAATGTGGATCGGAGTTTCAATCGCAGGAATAATGTTCCTGTCTGCTGTGCTCCAATCAATGATATTACATCAATATTTTCACGAGATGTTCAGACTTGGAATGAACATTCGATCAGTTCTCACAAGTGCGGTTTATACAAAAACGATGAATTTGTCAAATGAGGCAAGAAAAGGAAAAACAACTGGAGCTATTGTCAATTTGATGGCTGTTGATATTCAAAAAATCCAAGATATGACGTCGTTTATCATGCTGTTTTGGTCAGCTCCTCTTCAAATCTTGCTTTCACTTTTCTTCTTATACAAGTTACTTGGAATCTCAATTTTGGCCGGTTTTATTGTCCTTCTTTTGATGATTCCATTCAATTTTTGGATTTCGATGAAGATGAAAAATTGTCAGATGGAACAAATGAAATATAAAGATGAGAGGATCAAAATGATGTCGGAGATTTTGAATGGAATGAAAGTTCTCAAACTCTATTCATGGGAAAAAAGTATGCAGAAAATTGTGAGTGAAGGATTTTGTTTGATAGACAAATTATTAACGGAAACATTTTTTAGGTTCTTGAAATAAGGGAAAAAGAAGTCCGAGTATTGAAGAGACTTGCTTTCCTCAACGCCGCGAACACTTTATCATGGGCTTGCGCTCCATTCTTGGTGGCTGTACTGACATTCGGATTGTACGTACTCTGGGACCCTGAAAACAATGTGCTCACACCTCAAGTTACATTTGTTGCCTTGGCTCTTTTCAATATTTTGAGATTTCCTCTAGCAGTGTTTGCGATGGTTTGCAGTCAAGCTGTTGCGAGTGCTTCAAGTAACACCAGATTGAAGGAGTTTTTTGCATCTGAAGAAATGTCGTCACAACCTACCGTCGGATATAGTGGATCAGGTAAACACATTCGAGAAGTTAAATCAAATCAATATATCATTTCAGATTCTATGGTTAAACTGGAGCGTGGAAATTATTCCTGGGGTTCAAATGAAGAAAACAATACTCTTCACGATATTAATATCGATATCAAGAGAGGACAATTGGTGGCAGTTGTTGGGCGTGTCGGATCAGGAAAATCGAGTTTACTTCATGCTCTTCTTGGAGAAATGAACAAGAACGAAGGGCATGTGCAGATCAACGGCAGCGTTGCTTACGTACCACAACAAGCTTGGATTCAAAACATGAGCTTAAGAAATAACATTTTGTTTAACAAGCCACTAGACAAAGTTCTATACGACAGAGTTGTAGACTCCTGCGCATTGAGTCAAGACTTATCAAGCTTACCAGCAGAAGATCGAACCGAAATTGGAGAGAAGGGGATCAATTTGTCCGGTGGTCAAAAACAAAGAGTCTCACTTGCGAGAGCTGTATATGCCAATGCGGAAATAGTACTTCTTGATGACCCGCTCTCTGCCGTTGATGCTCACGTTGGAAAACATATTTTTGAAAATGTTATATGTAAGTTTCAGTATCCAATTTCTAACGAATACTTTTTTAAAAACCTTTTTTTCAAGCTTCTGCAACCGGAATGATTGCAACAAAAACCAGAATTCTTGTAACTCACGGTTTGACATATCTTAAATATTGCGACCAAGTGATTGTTATGAAAGATGGAACAATTAGTGAAATGGGAACATATCAAGAATTGATGAACAGAAATGGCGCATTTGCCGAGTTTCTAGAAGAATTTTTGCTTGAAGAATCAAAACATAGAGGGCGAAGCGTCAGCTTTGGAGAAGATTGTAATTATCATTTTCTTTTAAATCTTAATCCTTGCTATTTTTTCAGCACAAGAAGTAGATGAAATTTTGAAGGATTTGGATCAAATTAGCCCAGAAATAAAGCAAAGAATTCAAAGTCAGTTGAGTCAAGATGTGGGAAGCGATGAGAGATTAGCTGAAAATGTTCGAAATGTCTTGCTGGAAGAAAAATTTGATTCACCGGCCATAAGTCCAATAGGAAAGCAAGAAGAGAAAGAATCGTTGTTGGGTGATAAGAAGACGACGAAATCGCAACCTCCAAAGCCAATTAATAAGAATCGATTGATTGAAAAAGAGACTGTTGAAACTGGAAATGTCAAATTGTCGGTGTATCTCACATACTTCAAGGCTATTGGAATCCCAATTACATTTTTGTTCATCGGTGTGTACATTGCAAGCAGCGTTCTGGGAGTATTTAGTAATCTTTATCTTGCAAAATGGTCCGATGATGCTCAAGAAATTGTGGAACATAGTAATGGTAGTAGCACTGAAACTCAAATACGTTTGAGTGTTTACGCAATGCTTGGAATGGGGCAAGGTACACATAGTCGTTTTTTCTAGACTTTATAACCAATCCAATTGTTTAAGCAATGTCGGTATGTGCTGCATCAATAATCATGGCTCTTGGTATGGTGAGAGCTAGTCGAATGCTTCATTCACATCTTCTCTCAAATATCATGCGATCACCAATGTCATTCTTTGATGTGACACCACTTGGAAGAATACTCAACAGATTTGGAAAGGTTTGATTGTTCTTTGCTAAAAAAATAGATCGAAATTGTTTACAAATTTTGGAAATTGAAATTAAACGCAATTTTTATAAGAAAGTAAGCAGAACTGTAGTAGGAGACTGATGAGTGTGGACACAAGACGAATCGAACTTATCAAATCAATAACAGCACTGAAAAATGTTCAAGCTTTCCTAAATCCAAACCTTTTTTTTTGTTTCCCTCACGTTCGTGATAATAATTTAGAATACAGGATTTTGAAGTGGTCGACGAACGATTGCCCGACGTTTTTGGCGACTTCCTCATGACTTTTTTCGAACTCTTGTCATGTTTCGCTCTCATTGTATTTGCAACACCCACTGCAATTTTTCCACTTGTCCTTATAACCATAGGATGTGGCTTTATTTTGGTGAATTTTGGGGGAAAATCTTTTTTTTTTGCGTCATGTCTGAAATTAACAAGTCTCACCATATCAATGTTTTAAAAATGTGCATGTCAAAAGTATTGAAATTCGTTTTTATGTTGGGGAAATTGCATTAAATGTTCACAGGATATTGAAGCAGTTGATCAAACACTACCGCATTCGATCAGGTTAATGGCAATGACAATATTCAGTGTTTTGTCCACAATGTTTGTCATTCTTTGGGCAACTCCTTTGGCAAGCGTTGCGTTTGTCTTACTCAGCTTCATCTACTTTCATGTCCTGGTATGAACACAATAAAACTAAAAACAAAATGCATGAAGCGCGTGGTGTGAGCGTGGTAATTATTCAGAGTTCTGCTTAGCAAATATTGTAATAAGCATGATATTTCCGATTGAAATTGTAAATATGTACAGGAAATTGATCAAATTGATACTCGACTTCCATCATCCATCATGACTGGAATAGGAGCCATTGTTCAAGGAACCACAATTTTAGCTGTTCCTCTCTACATCACACCGATGGCCAGTCTGCCAACTCTGCCAATCCTCATTGGATATTTTTTTCTACTGGTCAGATAAAAAAAATCCAAACTATTTTTGTTGCATGTTCCTATGTTCATTCACCAAGCCAAGTTCTTTTCGTCATGTGATATTCATACGTTGTTAGTATAGTACTTCTTCAATCGAGCAATTGGAGAACATCATGTGTATAGAAAGTGTTTTTTTATGTTGTCAGGATGTCGATGGGCTTGATACGGAAATCCCGAGGTCTATATCAATGTTCATCAAAACCTTCATCATTTCGTGTGAGATTTTGGCGATCATTGTGTGGGCAACACCATCGTCATTGATTGCCTTAATACCATTGTTGTCGATGTATATTTTCATGTTGGTGCGTTTTTGAATATATACAATGTCTATTTTCTTCAGCATTTGATGCATGTGTTTTTAACTAATTTTTGTGATTTCCTTCAGTATGTAACAATGCATGTTGGGGTTGAATTGGAACGTCATACCAATTGATTATTGATTTTTCAGAGATTTTATGTTAGCACTTCAAGGCAGTTGAAAAGATTGGAGTCGGCATCTCGATCACCCATCTATTCTCATTTCCAGGTATTCAAAAATTCAGAATTCCAGCTGTTTAACAGAATAAATTTTAGGAATCGATTCAAGGGGTTTCATCAATCAGGGCATATGGTGTTGTTGACCGATTTATCAAGGAGTCTCAACATCGTGTAGATGAAAATTTGGCGACTTATTATCCAAGTATTGTCGCGAACCGGTGAGAAAAATATGATAATAAAAAATGGATTTATTAAAAAACTTATAGATGGCTTGCTGTTCGTCTTGAACTTGTTGGTAACATGATTGTTCTATCAGCAGCCCTGTTCGCTGTATTTTTCCGCGGCGTCGATGGTTTGTCTGCTGGACTTGTTGGTCTATCAGTTTCGTACGCACTGAACATTACTCAAACGTTGAATTGGGCTGTTCGGATGACAAGTGAATTGGAAACCAACATTGTTGCTGTTGAAAGAATTGAAGAATACACAAAGACTCCAACCGAAGGAAACTCGTCAACTGAATTGGCGCCGACAGATTGGCCACGTGAGGGTAGAATCGCTATCAAAAATTATAGTGTCAGGTATTTTATTTGTTTTAACACATAAAAATTTTTCTATTTAATTTTTTATTTAAGATACCGTCCTGGACTTGATTTGGTGTTACAAAACGTTACCGCTCATATTGAACCGAGTGAAAAAATTGGAATTGTTGGTCGAACTGGAGCTGGAAAGAGTTCTTTGACTCTTGCACTTTTCCGTATAATTGAAGCAGATGAGGGATGTATTGAAATTGATGGAATCGATATTGCTACTCTTCAACTCGAGGTAAGATTCTGATCCGTTGCATTACATACATATGTGTGATGTTAAAACTGTTAATGTTTCAGCAACTTCGTTCCCGTCTCACAATTGTACCACAAGATCCAGTACTCTTCTCAGGAACCTTACGTTTGAATTTAGATCCATTCTTCGCATTTAGTAAGTATATAGAAATAGTAGAAAAATATCCGTGAATATTTTTAGATGATGATGAAATTTGGGAAGCACTCCGAAATTCGCATTTGGAGTCGTTTGTTAAATCACTGCAAGACGGTCTGTCTCATAATATCTCTGAAGGTGGAGAAAATCTTAGGTATCGTTTTGAAAAATAACTGATAATCAAGTTGAAGTTTCTCGTTATAGTGTTGGTCAGAGGCAGTTGATTTGTTTGGCGAGAGCACTTTTGAGAAAAACAAAAGTGCTGATTTTGGATGAAGCCGCGGCGGCGGTTGACGTGGAGACGGATAATTTGCTTCAGAAAACTATCAGAGAACAATTTAAGTCTTGCACTGTGCTTACAATTGCTCATCGATTAAACACGGTAAATAAATTAATAAATTGGAGTGAAGCATTGAAATGAATACAACCACATTTCAGGTGATGGATAGTGATCGTTTGCTTGTTTTGGACAAGGGAGGAGTTGCCGAGTTTGATACACCAAAAGCGCTTCTTAGCAATCCAGATGGTATTTTCTACTCGATGGCTCAGGATAGTCATGTCGCTTAAAAATGGAAATTTTTTAGTTTTAATAAATTTTACAGACATAATACAAACATTTTGAACTTGTCATTTTTTAATTTCCCTGTGCAAACTATTTTTTATTTAATAGTGAACCCAAATACAATTGTGAAACTTCACTTTTTTGAGCTTGTTTTTCTGTTTTTTTTTTGCTTTTTTAACTGTAGAATAAAAAAATCTAACCTAAAAAATAATTGTCTGTCTAAAACAGTTCCTCCCACTTTCCATATCATTTGCCTTACCTAATCATTCATCCAAAAATATGTTATTTTTCTTCTCTTTTCGATTCGATACAGATCTTTATATATCAATTAATCCGCACTTTTTAAAAAAGTTTTTTTTTGAATAAACAATTAAAATCTGTTCTTGAGAGTTAAACTATACATTATAATTTTTCTAGGAAATTGCCTGATAAAAATATTTCGTTACCATTCACCCAATGGAATGAGCACTCGGGAAATCATTTGTAAAACGGAAATACAGTTGTGGCCATAAAGATTGTCACAAATGGTTTTTTGAGCATAACTTTTTTCAAAGTTAACCGATCGATCTGAAACTTTTCTATATAGCGTAAAACGGTAAATTACGTTGTTATAAAGCAACAATACCCCAGAAAACTTGAAAGAATAGGTGAAAAAACATGTATTTATTAAAAACAACGAAAACCGGGAAAATTTATACCCACTTCTGAAAGCTCGGGTAACCCGATTTGTGCACAACATTTCAAACAACCGATTAATAATTAATTAATACTTTGTTGCGTAACCTTTGGCATCAATTTCGGCTTCACATCTTCGCGGCATCGAGTCCAGAAGCTTGTGGATCACAGACGTCGTTGTACTTCAGACGTACTTGGCCCACTCCCCAGTTCAAATGAGCCTTACAGCACGAGACTCTGGCTGTTCTATTCTTCTTGCTGATGAGTGGCTTCTTGACTGGTCTTCTCCCGTGAAGTCCATTATCTTGTAAACGTCTTCGGATGGTTCTTCTTGACGGAGTATATTCGTTTTGAGTCGCCACAATCATTTGAATATCCGTAGAGGATCGTCGACGATCTTCTCTGAAAGCTCTGCAGATGTTCCTTTCCATGTTTCTAGAGGTGAGACGAGGTCTCCCGGGCGATTTACGCTGAACGCATTCTTTCTGAAGTTTAATTATGAGATAAGAGGTACATTTAATTGTTACTCAATCTTCGAATCGTTTCAAAACGCGCAGAATTGTCCGATCTGTCGTCTTGAATTGGTGCGCCAACATCTTCGAGGATGCGCCTTGTTTGCGGCCTTCCACGATGGCTCTCTGGATGTCCACGGAGAGGATTTTTCTTGATAACGGTCTACCCATGTCTAAAAACAAGTTTTTAAAGATTTTCCTCTCAAAAAACACAAAATAATTAAAAAAAAGTCGTAATATGAAAAAAGTTGAAAAAATTGCAATTAGAAAAAATCGAAAAAAAATGTTTTTTGAAAAAAATAAAAGTCCGCAAATGTTCGTTATTGTGTATTGCGGCTACAGTAATATTTGCAGATCGATCGGTTAACTTTGAAAAAAGTTATGCGCAAAAAACCATTTGTGACAATCTTTATGGCCACTACTGTAGATGAACCGGAATGAAATGGACTATGGAGATTTTATGTTGAAATTTAAATATAAAGTTATTGCCGATTTTTGAAATTCTGATAGACATAAAACTATAATTGGGTCAAGATTTAAATGGGGTAATTTGAAAAATTAACAAATTGAAGACCAGTCCAAGAAATTTGGACATCAATTTCACAATATGGAATATAATTCTGAAATTAATTACGATTTTCAGAAAATTCGAGAATTTTATGAAAAATGATCGAAAAATGTGATATTAATTGTTCACGATTTGGTTCGACAGTCAAAAAGCTTGTGAAAAATTAATAGGTTTTTTGTGCAATGTAACATTTTTCAAAGGTCTCGAAAAAGGCGAATGAAAAATTTTTCTCTGAAAGTCGTGTAAATTTCGTTTTGCCATTCGCTCTTGTCAACACCATCCTTGTTCGAAAATATTTTTTTTATGTGTAGAAAACTAAAGCGCAACTTTTTCGATATGAGGAAAATACATTGGGCTGAGAGGTGGGAAAATGGACCATATGCCATCATAATGACAAGCAAAGAGTATTACAACTTACGAGTGCAGATTTTCGAATGGTAAGAAACATTGTCAAAGTGCATATATTGCGTTTTTTTTGTCAAAATGTTTTTCGTCAAAATGTGCAGTATGCCTGTACTAAACATTTGTTGTGAGCTTGAATTGCGCAGGACATGAGTTTCTTTCAATGTATTTTAGTTTTTCTTAGTTCTTTTTGCACAGTAAGTTATAGAAAAAGATATCAATACATTCATAATTGTAAAAATCACTTAAGATAATTTAAGAATATGTTTTTCGTTTTTTAACACAAGCCCACTACATCGTTTATTTATTTTTTGTTTAAATCATATTTGATCAAGTTAAAATAAAACAGAAATAAAGACTTTTGTTCCCACAATTTAAATTTTTGGTGTTAGAAAATCGAACATTCATTTACTACTGTATTTTTGCAGTTTTCATCGTCTTGATTTGCTTGATGAGTATTGTATACGATTTTTCATGAATTTCCATCTCGTTGAGCCGATTAAATAAAATTAAAAATTTCGAGCATTATTTTCACGATCCATGTTTTTTTCGAACTTTTTAATAGTATGATGTCACCAAGAAAAAATAAGTGGGAAAATGTCGATACACATTGCTCGTGTAAAAATTTTACATCAAAATGTTTTTTCAAAAAAAAATCGATATACAATTTCAATTCATCGACATTCATTAGTAACATTCATTAGTAACATTCAGTAGTATTGAATAGTTCACCATTCTTTTCAAACTCTTTGTTTGAAAATCTTTGAACTTTCCAAACGTATAATGTTTTTCTCCTCGTTTTATTTTAAATTTATAAAAAAAATCTATACGTTTTTTGGATACGTTTCAAAGTTTTTTATTCTATTGCTAACTTTGTTGCTCCAGATAGATCTTATTTCAGATTGCAGAAACATAATAGGTACGGGTCAAGTTCAAAATGGCCCCTCCAAAAGTTGGAAAGGATCCGAACGTAGTTCAAAGACATCGGATGATTGCGAATGTGTTGCTGTTTCTTTCACAAATGACATTTGTATTTCCGACATTTTACTTCACAGTTCGCTTTATGGTGGTTTTTCATTGGCTTACGGAGTTATTTGTAAAAATAATTTAAAAAGACACTGATGAGTAGTTCATTTACAGAAAGACAAAAATAACTACGATTCGTTCTATTATTGTGGTGTTTTCACGATTTGTTCGATTATATCTCAAAAACTCTTTTTGGCATCAGCGAACTCAAATTTAAGAATGTAAGTTAAATCATGTTTTTCAAGGTAGTAGTACACACACTTTACTATTAGGTCGTTAAATCGATACAGGAATCGAACTGAGTGGCAGAATTATAAAAGCTTTGCCCGAAATTTAGGGTGATTTCTTTTCCGTGAGCCCGCTTTTTTCGCATTTTTACAATTCGTTATTGTGTTAGTACACAAAAGCGAATTTAGTTAACGCTTTCAAAAATTATCCTACACATATCAACGATATATTGAAACTTATACGCTTCCTAATATGTCATTTCTCAACTATTTGAAAGCGTCTATTCATTATTAATCAGTTTTGCGCGTAACACATTTCTCTATGATATCAAAAACGGCTTGGAAGCCGAAACTTCAGGTAAATTAATATTTTGAATTGCGCTTCTAATTAAAACTAGGCTCCAATAAGGCGGTTTCGTCATCTACCAATCAAATCTCAACAACTCACAAAAAAAATCATCAAACTCCTTAACGCAAAATTGCATGCTAATTAAATATAATAAAATTTTAAACCTGCGTAAAGGCTTTCTTTAAGGTGACCAGCAAGTGTATAATCATCAGTGAGTTGAAAACTTTCTTAACCATACCTAAAACCATTCTTTTGCTTAACCAAAATTTGCTTTTTATAAAATTATGGTTTTATTTTTTGATAGTAAAAAATAGAAGCTTAGTCTTTAGTTAAATCAATTTTGAGGCCTTTCAGAAAAAAGTAATGTTCAGGTCAATAAGGATCGCACTAGCCATCACCTCGCTTTGTCAAATGTCAACCGCTAACAATTCCCTCACACATTTCCATTTTAAAGTTGAATATGCTGCCTGGAGTTGTTGTAAGCTTTTTAAAAAATTTGTTTCTCACTCAATCATCTAATTTTTTTAAATAACCATTTAAAGAAATAAGCATTTTTCAGTCTTTGTCAATGGTATCACTTTCTCATATGCAATGATTTTCGGAAAATTCCGCAAATACATAAGAATCGACTATAGATACTATGTTTGTCGTACTATGGTTATTCTAGATGTCATCTTCTTCTTCATGACAGAGGTGAGTGGAATGTTAAGGGAAACATAGATCTAAACAAGATTCAGTACGATTTTTCTGTGGTCAAAAAACTTGAAGTGGTCCAAACCTTTTTATCCACTACTACGATTTTCATCGGTATGCTTGGCACTAGAACTTTTTGGGAAGATGCACCAGAAAATGCGAACAAGAAAAATTGATACATTTTGATTTCATTGTTTATTGTTGATTGTTTTTGTATTGTTTTTTCCTATTTGAATAAATAAAGTTTTGAAATACAGAAAAATAATGAACTGTATCTATTAGTAAAATTTCTTTCATCTGAGAAAAATTTATAATCCACTTAAACGTGTTCGGATTATTGATAATATCGAAATTGCATATTGATAAGAAAATAAATTTAGAGACTTATTAGTTCATTCGACAGGCTTTTTCTGCAGTATGAAACAGTTGTTGGTATTGATTTCATTAGCAGGTAAATTTGTTTTCTAATTTGCTCCTAACTGAATTTTTTCGTACTTCAGCGTTATGGAACGGCTTTCATGCTTGTGATGCACCAGCGTCAGATAAATGCGACTCACAACTTTTACAATGCTGCGGTTTGCAGCTGAAAAACGATTTGCAACTTGCCAACTGTTTTGGTATTAATTTTTCATTATTTTTTCGTTTAATAAGAAAATTCGTTCGGAATTTTAGGAATACTTGCTTTTGAACCAGAATGTCATCGACAGGAAATTGAGAAAATGTATACCAATGGTACAGATGGGCTTCTTTTTGTTTGCGAGTAATCCTAATATCAAAAAACTGTGAAGAAACAAAGTATTACAGCGCATTCAATAAGTATTACGAGTGTTTGGGTACAGCGCGTCGCGATTGTCTCAGCATTGGGTTCCATATTAAATCCGGACTTCGGTTGAAGTGAGTATAAAGATCAAAAACTGGTCAAAAAAATAATTTCAAGTGACGCTATTGAAGTGGTGTCCATGTATCAACAATTTGGATTTGCATGCGGTGCTGGATTCGAAGGATTTTCAAATAATGACTTGTGCATGTCGCAAATCTTTTCATCTAAGCAAGCCCAAATTCAACAATGCCGTAACAATTTCAGAAACAATGTCATAACTGACAACAGAAACCATTGCCTGTAAGAGCATTTTTCAACCATGTTCACAACATCCGTTCTACTTTCAGGCATTTTCAAGAATATACCGGATGTTTCACCAAGCTGTTTGATCACTCAAGTTGCAACGTGGAAAGCTCATGGTGGGGATGTGAGTATGCGCGACAATCAGGAAGAGTTATTTTGCACGACTGCAATCTTCCATGTTCTTGTATGTTTTATATTGTTGATTAATAAGATTATATTGTTTCAGCTCTTAACTGACCACCGATGGAAGCTGAGTTAAGATAAATGATTTTTGTGCACTAAATAAATTGTTTTTAAATGTTCTTGCAGAAATAATAAATAAAATAAGCGTTATGTAGAAACTGTTTTCATGAGACGTTTTTTCGAAAATTCTCATTTTCTAACAAGACACTTTTCATACGTGAACAGCTTACCATTTTATGGCACACAACTAAAAATGGTGTCTTTATTTAACACAGTTGATCAGTTTTCAGATCACTTCAAAAAAAACTATTATTTTCAATTGATTGCATGTCATTAGTGTAGAAGTTCCCATATTATAAAAATTTATGAGATAATAAACGTTTCAATAATTATTTCAAAAAAAAAGACACGTCAAAAGCAAAGAAATATAATGGAACAAAAAAGCGTTTACAAATTATTCCTAAGAAAGATGAATAATATTGTTTACTAAAATTCCTTTCTCAAACATCAATAAATTTTAGATAAAATGTTATCACAATTATTACGTTGAAATGTTCAAGATGTAGTTGATTTAAATGAAGTTCGAATCGACTTGGATCACAGTAATAGGCTGTAAAAAATCATTCTCATTTTCAGAAGCATTATAAATATTATTATCGAACTTGTTATAAAAAAATGTCAACACAAAAAAGAAAAACTGATCAAGATTACTGATGTTTCAAAATTTGAACATGTTTTTTTTGGAAAATAACAAAACACAGCACACTGCACTATATTAAAAATTCAATCACAGAAAGCTGAAAACCCACAGTGCGGTGTTGAAAACTTTGATCGAAAATTTATAGTTACAGAATAATTAAAAATGAAAAGACCAAAAGCGCACCTCAACAAACCTGACTTGCATCAAATCAGTACCTCTGGTTGTGATGCCACAAGTAATCGAGACAACGTCTCCTTACACTTTTTCGATCTTGATGGCTTTTCAGTTATCATTATCGGTGGTCCTGGTCCTGGATTATCTGATTTCTGTTTGCGGCGACAAAAGTATGATCGGAAAGTGGCAGCGAAGGGTTGTGAGTATTTCATATAGATGATGATGTTGAAACTGAAAAATGTGTTTGTTTTTTTAATAGTTCAGGATTAGTTCTACCTTGAATTGAAAACAACCAAGAAATTTGAGAGATCAACGATATAATTAATACCACTTCCCAAAACTTCAGATAAATAACTCTCGAAAATATTAATGATCAACGCAATTGTATTGCATGAGATGAAGAGTAAAACGACAAGAATCTAAAGTTTTTTAAAAAATTCTCTCTAAAGTTTTTTAAAAAATTCTGTTTGTTTACTAAAAATTATAAAAATTATACCAATGACATCGTGTCATCTGCGTTACTTGAGCTTGATCCAAATACAGAGAAACCTAGAAACATTTTTTTTAGAGATTAACATAGATTCCAGCGATGTACCAATTATGAATGAATTTAAAATAACCAGCGTAATAAGTGGACCAACCGCCAAGAAAATAGCATACATATATTTATAGTATACCGTTTCGTAGCTGTAAGAATTTACTTTTCCAATTATAACATGTTATTTTACATTTGGTTATATCGCAACGTCGTCGGGCAGACTTCTTTGCTCATTCCTCCAAGCTCTTTATGGTAGCAATCAATAACAAACCCTTCAAAAAAATGAGGAACGTTATACAATAACGAGAAAATAACAACGCAAATAGCAAAAAACCGTATAACCGATTTTCGAGAAAAAATTCTTGCAGTCTTTTCCGGAAGGCACACCTAAAAAATTAAGGTTTTGTTTAGATGATGGTTTTCAGATAAATTACTAATGCAAAGCAATCAACTCCCGCGCAAACAGTGAAGTAGACTGAACATGTTTGTGCAATCATTCCCATTGGATAAATTAAAGCCGATAAAGACTGAAACAATTTCAAAAATAATAGACCACAAAACCAACAACTTACTCCAGAGAGTCTTGCAACTGTCAATGAAAACGGCCGAAAAGACTCCAATGAGAATAGAAAGATACCAGTCAATGCAACACCTGTATCAGAACAAGCCAGAAGGCATAAATAGAAGTTTGTGGAGCATTGCATTTCTGTAAAGTAGTTTTTTATAGGTATTTGAACCTTGGCTGACTCACCCGGTCGGCTGTAAATGAAGGCGGAAATTGCATTGCTAACGATTCCGAATGTCCCAACAATTGGGAGAATAATTCCAATGACAACTATATTGAAATAAATATAATCAATTTCTCGAGAACCATGATAACACAAACCACACTGAAAATAAGAATTACTGTTGTTATGAATTTTAAACACTTTAAAAAACTATTTTTTTCCGAATTTCTAATTCATTTTTTTCATGTTAATGTGAATTGGTTAAAAATATAGAGCTTATTCGAGAAAGGCCGATATTTCAAGAAGAGAACATTGTGTTCCTTAGTTAGTAAAAAAGCTTAATTCTTTCACAAGAACAATTTTGAAAAATATTCCTTGTTTAAAATTTAAAAAAAAAACCTGTGGTTCACAATCAGTGAATGCAATTTGATTAGGATTTATAATATCTAGTCGTAATAATTGAAGAATTGAGTTGTAAGCAGATCTGGTTGGATCACATTCAGCAGGTATAGTGAAATTGTAATTTTCAGGTTGTGATTCCATCGCTTTTCTTTGTCAGTCCATATGTCCAAAGGGGTGCAGCTTAAGAATACCAAGTTTTTTATGCAAATAACCAAAAGCAACAAAACAAAACGCAATTTTTGATGTTCAAGTGCACATCACTACGAAAATAAGATTTGCATTTCAATGTTTTTTTGGAAGCGTTAAAGTTTTTGGAAAAAAAAAATGTTTAGAGTATTTTAAAATGAGATTTTAGATTTATAGACTTAGCCAACATTTTGAGAAGGAGACAATGGGTATAAAACAGTCTGGAAATGATTATCTATCACTTTCTAGCTTTTTTCGTGCTTGATGTGTGATATTTTTATATTATGTTTTTCTTAAAAACCTTATAGTTCTTTTTCTTTATATTTTTAAAATGATTTGTTCTATTAGGTTTATTTTACTTCGAGAAATTAACAAGACAATGGATGAAAATGTGCAAAGAAGGGACGGAAGCTTAAAATAAAGAAAATGTGAGATGCAAAAGCTGGCGATCGTGAGAAGATGACTCGATTGCAACTTTTTTTTACTGACTATGAGTGAGACTGAAGATGTGCTTATATCACAATTTGATCTGTCCTTTTTCCAACTTTTGCCTTTTTTGAGGAAGTTTAAAGAGGAATGTGCAAATGGCTGAGTTCAAGTGAAACTGAACAAAATGACGGACGAATTACGTCAGTGACACTGGTTCAGAGAATTGGTTAACTTTTTAATGGAGCTGAAATAATGAGATAGATATCTTATCATTTATTTTAGAAACTCTATAAAGTGTGTAATATGGAAACAGAAAGAATTCGAATATTGGTGTTTGCACTTACTTTTTCAAGTATTACAAGTAGTTAAACATGAATTTTAAAAGTTGAGAAAAAATAGATCAAGAAAATAGGAAACAAGTTTCATCATATAATTTAAATGTATATAGTCTGTTTTGAAAAAAAAATCTGAATGAGGAACTCCGCGAAAAAGAAATGTTAAAGAAAGTCAAAAAAAACGATGAAACGTGCCCTCGGAAGGAAGTTGGCGTCAACCAGTAGCCAAAAAAGATTCACAATTTATCGATGAGGCCATTCAACTTTTTTTCTGATATCAAATTTATTTTTCAAGCTTTTCATGTTTTAATCGAAAACCTCAAAAAACATTTCATGTTCTGGAGTGGAATTTATTTAATTGCACATGGAAATAGAATAAAATAACTTTTGGAACCATTCAAAAAGGCGACAATCGGTTTTTGTGCGTCTCAAAATTTTCTTTGTGGACATCGAAAAATAGCTACCCAACATAAATATAAGCATTATTGTTCAAAATTTGGGAGAAAAAACAGATGTTTTTGTTAAAAACCAAGTTAGTTTCATTAGTGGGCTGAATACAAAATGTCTTATAAACTGAAATTAAAAAAAAAAGAGAAAACATTCTGAAAACTCCTGTTCTTCCTGTTTCACGTTCTACTCTATTCGATGGTAATTATTTGCATGTTGTGCATATTCTGATTGGGCGCTCTGAAGAGCTGGTCCCAAAACACACCCGTACATTTTAATGATGTTTGAAATTGCAGTAACTCAAGTTTGCCGAGAAAAAAAAATGCAATATATGATGGAATTAAACTTCCGATGTTTTATTGTAGGAAACAGATGAGCCTTGCGAAACATTTGCGGATGATAAATATGCGATTGGTCAATTCGTTTTTGCAAAGACTACGCAGATTTAAAAAAAAAACCAATTTGTCAACGAATATTTATGAAGAACACAATTTGTGAAATTTTATGTTAAAGTGTCACAGATGGTAAAAAAACTCTGATGAATCACATCAGGTTTATTGGAAGACACCGAGACATTTTTTAGCAATTGCGCAACTTTGTAAAAAAAACAGTTAGCATTAGCAACACTATTTCAATCACCGAGTTTTAACGTTACTTTGTAAAACAAGTTAGCGTTAACGTCACTTTTTGAAACAGCAGTTAGTGTTTGCTGTAAATAATCGGAGTCTGTTCCCGATAATGGAACATGTGATGCAGTTCCAGAAAGTTTAATGTGACAATATACAAACGTACTACATCATTACCATCTTTTAGAACTTGTATCTGGAATATCCATACAAGTAATACATCAAATCACCTTTTAAGATCATATCCGGGTGAGACTCTATTTTAATAACATCGGAATTACAGTCTAAGTTTTTGATCCCACACAAAAATAGTACGGTCTTCAAAAATGTCTGCTATCGACATAGTTTACCACTTATGTATATAAACCGAATTTTTGGCGCAGTTCCACTTTATGATTATGAACGCTCTGTGCTCAGTTTTCTTTCAGGGTTTTCGAGAAAAGTTTTTTGTTGAGTGCCGTTAGTTATAGAATGTTTTTTGAATAAAATCTTCAGATAAAATTCTATCATTCTTTTCGAAAAAATAACAAGCTGATCTAGAAAATTAACTCTGATTAATGAAATAATGAATCGCGTTCTTAAGTTAGTCGATTGTAAAATGAAGTACTTGAGTTTCAGAGTGACTACAAAACCATTCAAGCGATATATCTTACTCTAGAGAAGAGAAAATAATGTCATGCAAATTACGACAAAACTTTACAACTTGTACTTTATTTTTCCTCTAACAGCGAAACAGAAAAAAATGTGAAAAATTCAATCAAAATGATGGACCAAGTCATAAATAATTTGACGACATACTGCATAATGAAAGCAAAACTAGGGTGGGCCTCCCACATGTGGTCGGCGTTGCAGAATCGTTTACGAATCGTCATGATGAACTTATTTTTGAAACCATTGAAACCAAACAATACCATGAAACAGATGTTAAAATGTTTATGAAACGATGATTTACAACAGGAAAGAGGATATGAGGAACAAGAAAAAGCTGCCAGCTTGAAACTCGAGGAAATGAAAGTACAATGAGTCAGAAAAAAAAACACATATAAATTTTTTGGTTAAGCAGACAATTTAAAATGATGTGCAAGAAATGAAATGAGGACGTGCAAAGAAATGTTATGCCCTCACTGCTTTAACGAACGCTTCAAAGGAAATGATTGATGAAAATTGTTGGTTTGGGCACTAGTGAGGTACTAGCTCACCGCAATTTGATATTTTGTGTTCCTCGTGTTCCAAGTTCAGTTTCCTTTTTTTGACAAAACCTCAATAGCGTATTTCAGAGATAACTTCTCTTCAAAAGTACTTTTTCGTGTTTTTGAAAACAACAAACAACAAAAAACAACACAAATTTTAATTATTTTTTCAAGAAAGGTACTATCTCATAGCTTACTAGTTAATTTGAAACAAAAGAAACACATTTTTAAAAAACATATTTGGATTTTTTTTTTAGCAAATTTTGCTTTTTTCAATACATTTTTCGCAATCGGAGAAAATTTTCTAAATGATCGTTTCCTTCGATCACAGCAAAAAAATAGAGTAATATCATCTTAGATAACGGTTTTCAACTTTTTTTTTGAAATTTTAAAGAAAGAAACGTCTCGAATTCCAAATTTCTCACCAAGAGCAATTATAGAAAGAAATATTTTTTTTACAAACTGAAAACCTTATTTTGGCATTTCTTCGTTAAATTTCCAGCGCATACATTAATGTGCTGAATAATTGTTGTGGTTTCTCAGTGGGTTTCTATTGAAGTGAGCGGAAATGAAAAAATTATTCAAAGCTTGTTTTTCATAATTTCATTATTTTAAGATGACGAATAAGGGTTGGCAATAAATCTATTTTTGATTGATATCTGGCGTCATTGACGTTGAAGAAACATACATTCGGAGGAATTATTTTGGACCACACAGTAAAGAAAAGCAACCGATAAAGTTATCAAAGAAATACAAAATAAGAATAAAAGATTGAAAACATTGCCTTTTTTGGCACATGGGTCTGTGAAATGTTTTTTGAAAAATCTTGGTTTTTAAGAGTGAAATGTTCTTTAACTCATTCCCAATGGGATAAAGAACGTGTAGTTGGGATTGAAAAAAAAAAGAAAAGTGTTTTTCCTAACAAAATATTTGTGTCTGAACGTCCCAAAAATTTGTCAACGTACCCCTTATTTCTCGACTTGTTCAACTCAACTTGACAAGTTGGAATAAATACCGTCTCTTGGGTATTTTTTTAAAGAACGGTTTCAAAACGAAATGTTAAACAAGACAACTCTATTTTTCATGCAATGTTTGTTGTGCTAGAGCAACACAAAAGCTAAACAATAAATTCAAGTTTTTTAAGATCACCGGGGAAAAATACTTTATTTCGTGCAGATGTCAAGGCAAGAGCAGAACATCTACCGTAGGAATAAGGGGGGGGGGTTCAGGATAAGTTTGTTTTGTTTGAGTGAGAGCTTTTCGAAATGTGATTAAATGGGATGGACAGTGGGTTGGTGTGACTAGAATAATGTGATTTGGAGCACATCACTTTAAAAAATTTGGACCCATACCTTTGGGATTTACAAACACTTTTATTGTGTATGTCGTGATTGAATTAGATTAAAACACGGTATTTCGATAAGATGAAATGAAAGTTTGAAATGAAAGAAAAAACGAAATAATGCGAGTTAAAGCAAGAAAAATAGGATTGAACATTGCTTTAAAAATGTCTGGAAAATCAAAATGTCTTCCTTTTTTTTACAAAAAATATATAATGGATCGAAAATAATACAACGGTGCGAACACGTTTTAGAAAAAGCAAAATGATTATCTTTAAAAATTCATCTGGGACTCCTTTCAGCATTCGTTAGCTATGTTTTATGTATCTTTAAACATTTTCAATATTCACAGACCATTTAAAGGCAGCTGATCAGTTAACACGATCCAAATTCAAGACAAAAGATCAAAATTCGAATGAGAGCCCAGGTGGTCCAAAAGAACAACACCAATATGTAGACACATTCAAATAATTGTGTTTCGCGCCAATTCCGACCGCGTTGCACGGACACAGACCGCGTCGGACGGACACGCGCGCATTCAAATTTTTATTTTTTCAACTTTGGACGGCTGCTATGAAGCGTGTATTTATCGGTGTGATTTCGCATAAATTGCATTATACTAATGAGAGAACGCTCTAATTTTTGAAACTAAGATCAGGTAGGGTCAAATTAACTGAACAGCTGTCTTTAACATTTAATATACAGAATCCATAAAATGTAGAGAATTTTTTGAAAAATCATAAAATAGTAAAAGTTTGAACAAGATGTATTGTCAACGTACAATTTTTGTATCATGCAAGTTGGTTTTGACCTACACAGAAAATCTAAGTCTCTCACACAGACGTACTATTTTTACCTACGAGCGGCTGCGCTGCGGTCTTTTAGTAGAAAATGAATGATCCAAAATTTTGAACATTTTTAAAGACAGCTGTTCAGTTAATTTGACCCTACCTGGTCTTAGTTTCAAAAATTAGAGCGTTCTCTAATTAGTACAATGGAATTTATGCGAAATCACACCGATCAATACACGCGTCATAGAAACGGTTCAAAGTTGAAAAAATCAAAATTTGAATTCGCGCGTGTCCGTGCGACGCGGTCGGTGTCCGTGCAACGCGGTCGGAATTGGCGCGAAACACAATTATTTGAATTTGGCTACATATTAACATTGTTCTTTGGACCAACTGGGCATCCATTCGAATTTTGAATTTTTGCCTAGATTTTGGATCGTGTTAACTCACAAGCTGCCTTTAAAATGATCCAAAATTTTAAACATTTTTAAGATGATCCAAAATTTTTAACACAATAAGAAAATGGGGGTATATGGCCCATAAACCAACAATATGAGGTTCTAGGGCATTACTTCAGAGATTGTGAAGTTTTTTTTCTAATGTTTAAAAAAGAACACCATGAATTCACGTCAATGATCGAAAAATGGATATTAACGTATAGAAATCCTAATTTTTGAAACTAGGCTATGTCGCCTTTTGTGCAGTAATCTTTTTTTCAATGTTTCGTTATAAATAATTGAATTAAGAATTTTCCAATCTTTCTATTACAATTTTTTTAATGTTTTCTGTCATTACGTATGAAGAACATGTGTGAAAAATGTATAAGAACGCCTTCAATCCAAAATGTTTTCACCCAGAAACTGAAAACCTCTCCAGATCTGGCACTTCATTGAACTTAGAACATATTTTTTGTTTTTCTTCATTTTTTCCTAATCCTCAAATGTCTTCCGTTTTCTTGTCATTTTTTGTTGTTTTCAAGGATTACAACGCAGACTAATAAGAGAATTACAACCAAAACATCACATCAGGGTCTTGTGTAAGTAAAAAAAAAGACGAAATTGGTGGATTTCAAATACGGAGGGAAACTATGATGTTTGCCGAACTGACATGAATGTTTCAAGATGAAGACGTATGATGCGCGCGGAAGTTACGTTTCAAAAATGCTCATCTTTATAGTGGTGATTGATTGAAATTCAAAAGAAACTCTGTTACAACATAAAATAGGGAAATATTGATTCTAAGTGCCAATATCAAAATTCATGAATTCTGAATTCTGTTTTACATAAATAAGATATTCTTAAAATAGACAAACGTATTGAATTTCAATCGTTTTTCTACAAATGCGTTCACGATAATGATGTTCACATGAAATATCTTCCACGTGCGGGTTTTCTTAGAAAAAAAAACAAGGACAACATTTTTAGAATGGTTACAGTAACATAAATCCTGATGTTAGCAGGTAAAGAAATAAGAGAAAAGTTAATATCAATTCAGTTGACAAATAATAAACAATTAAAAAAATTCCAGTAAATTTTGTGAAGTTGATTCAAAACTTTTTCAAAAATAAACGAAAACATCAAAATAATGCGAAAGATTCAAAGTTTGAATAAATAGAAATAGACTTCAAGTGGTCTGAAAATGTGCTGGTGGTCTCAGTCATATATCGCACCAAGGCATTTATTTTGAAAGTGTCAAATTTCGCCAATAAAAAATAGATGAAAAAACGACAGACATTCTTCATTAAAATGTTAAATAAAGTTGAAGATTTATATTCATGTGAAGCGACAATTGCCGTACAGCAGCAAAAGTCAACATTTTTCATCGCGATTGTCCCAACATTATTAATTGCTCCCACCAGGGGGATGAGGGCTCTCTGGACGGAACAGACCCTCATTTTTTGTTTCATCTGACACGGCTTTAGACATCATTTTGAAATGAATTATATGAAAAGGAAACGAAGGGAATTCTCATCGGAAATATGAAAAAAAAGAAGTTCAGGAAATGTGATTTCATTATTGAAGAATGGTGGAATAATTTGGTGAAAAATCGATATTTTTGTATCATACAAGTTTGTTCTGACCTACCTAAAAAATCTAAGTCTTTCACACAGGTGTTCTATTTTACCTGCGTGCGGCTGCGCTGCGGTCTTTTAGTAGAAAATGGATGATCCAAAACTTTTAACTGGAAAATATCACTTGTTTTAAATTAGTTAAAATAACTGAAAACAGTCCTCATATATTTTTAAAAACTGCCCTTATTCGGCTCTTGTTGGACTATAAGTCAAGCTAAAATCTAATTTTTCTAAAAAAAAATGAAGAATAACATAAAGGACTTATTCAATTTTAAACATTTATTTAAACAACATATGATTTATCGAATACATTAATGGAATTATAGAAAAAAATAAGACCTTTGATGAAAACGACAACTTCTAAAACGTTTAAAAAAGGGTCATAATTTGTTCTTAACTCCTCTTATAAGCATGTAATCTCACACAAAAAGACCGAAAATCGGAAGGAATAAAAATTCCCCGAACAATTGGTCTTTAAATATTTTTTTCATTTCTAAATTCAAAATGAGTTCTCCAAAATCGCACAGCATGAAAACATGTCATGTATTTCCTCATCAGAAAAAGGTACATCTTTGCTGTTCTATTTTTTTGTAAATATCTTTTCGTTTTTTTTAGAATACTTATGGGCGTCGTAAAAGAAGATGTGTCATTTTGGAGGCAAAATATCGCGTCAGAAAGCTCTTATAAATTGAGAACCATGTTTCGAGAGGAACGTGTTTTGACCTTTATGGAAGATTGCTGGATTTAATTTTTGGTTGTGTATTTTGAGAACAATGTAAGAAAATACCGACGTGGTAACAAATTTGGAAATCTAGACCATGCCATTAATAAATATTCAATTGTTCTATACGAGGAATCTACTATATCATTATATTAATTATTGGAGTTTAAAAAGCAAATAACCAAACTCCCTAAAAAATCATGAAAAAAAAACAAAATGTGTTGAACATTTTACAGAAGATTGAAATGTGAACTCGACGTGACAAATTGTTTTTGCTTGTCAATGATTGATGGAAGAGCAGTTGCTTTTTTATTGTTATTATACTTTTGGAAGTTGTTTTTATTGATAGTAAGTGTTCAATAAGTTACAATACGCCTTCAACTTATAGATTCACAGGGTTTAATAGTCGATGTCTGAGATTTTCGACATCAGGCCTATTGGCTATGGCACAGTTGCACCAACGTGAAGCTAGGATCTTGATATTTTGCATGGAGGGTACCTAGGCCCCCTTAGAAAAAAAATACATAATTTATTTGGCCACGCCCCCTTTGACCTAGTGAAAAAAATCCGGGTGGTCCAAACATCGAAATTTTTAGTTTTAAAGAAAAAGTCAAAATCTCTTCGGTAATCGATTACCCGCACATTTTTGAGTATTTTTCATGTTGACACCTAATTTCGAGCTTTTCGGCATCATGCCGAAAATTTGATTTTTCTCAAAAAGTGGTCCAAATTTTCCAGTTTTTCCCATTTTTCGATATGATGAAGTACTTGGCCCCGAATAGAAATATATAAATTTTTAATCCTTATGATGTTTCTCATCAAATTCCATGTTGATTTAGCGGAATCCCTGTAACCTTTTTGGGGTTTCAGGGCAAAATAGGCGGGATTTTAGCAAAATTCCAAAGGGTCCCCCCTATGGAAAAAGTTTGCAAAAAAATTTTAAAATTTTAAAATTTGCCCATATTATCAGAGGGACTCTTACTAATAAATATTCAGTGTTTCCCAAAATATGAGCCATCTTGTGGACCTATGGGCGACGTAGCAACACCTCAAATACCTTCAGTCCCCGTACACAGAAAACTGTTGCATGTATTGGAAATCGCGATATTGAATGAAGGTTCTTTGAGCTGTTGCCACATAGGTCCACATGATGGCTAATATTTTGGGAAAAAGTAGATATTTATTAGTAAGAGTCCCTCTGATAATATGGGGAGATTTTAAAATTTTCGATTTTTTATTCCATGGGGGGGACCCTTTGGAATTTGGCGAAAATCTCGTCTATTTTGCCCTGAAACCCCAAAAAGGTTACAGGGATTCCGCTAAATCAACATGGAATTTGATGACAAACATAATAAGGATTAAAAATTTCCATATTTCCATTCGGGGCCAAGTACTTCATCATATCGAAAAATGGGAAAAACTGGAAAATTTGGACCACTTTTTCAGAAAAATCAAATTTTCGACATGATGTCGACGAGCTGGAAATTAGGTGTCAACATGAAAAATACTCAAAAATGTGCAGGTAATCCATTTCCGATGAGATTTTGACTTTATCTTTAAAACTAAAAATTTCGATTTAGGGACCACCCGGATTTTTTTCACTAGGTCAAAGGGGGCGTGGCCAAATAAATTATGTATTTTTTTTCTAAGGGGGGCCTAGGTACCCTCCATGCAAAATATCAAGATCCTAGCTTCACGTTGGTGCAACTGTGCCACAGTATTTTCGACTTTCTGAGAAATCGACTCTTAACTGCTTCTCATGTCTAAAAGACATGTTTTTTGAAATTCTAAAAACTACGAGTCATTATTTGTCTATTGAGACGTTTTCAAAACCTTGAATAAATTATAAGCGGTGTGTTTGTATTGTTTTACAAAGAAAAACGAAAAAAGACCCAAAAAGTTTGTTTTTTCATTCATTTTCGCTCAAAATTATCAATGATCATCACATGGTGCGAGTTGATCGAGGTATTGATTTTCCAAATAAATGTATACATAATAAAGTTTAGATTTGAAACGATGTTATTTTTATCGCATAAAGCATATTGGCGATGTGAAGAAACCTCCATCTCCTAGAGAATTGTCTCCGGAACCTACACCAATTGATGAGCCCGCTGTCGACATTATCCGTATGCACAAATGAAGTTTCAAATTTCAGTAAAATTGTTTCAGCTTATAATCCACACTTTCGAAAAAGACAATCTCGCCATTCTTCCAGACCTCCAACGAGAAGAATAAGGTAATGAAATAATACCTTAAATGTCAAATTTTCGAATTTCAGTTGGTCAAGCGATGCCGACCGAGTTCGCGAAATTTCCCCTAGATCTGAAGGAAACACCGACTATATCACGCCGATAAACAATCCAATACGTCGTCCCCAGTCAGATGATTGGACCTCAGAGACATGTAAATTCGATATTGATGTTGTACATTTTGATTTTTTTTTTCAGATGCAAAACCTAAAAAAGTCAAAGGTTCAAATAAACCAAAGAAGGACATGCTAGATCGGCATGGAAAACAAAGACAAAATGACTTTGTCCCCGATAAAATAAACTCCTATAAGAACCCAGTAAGTTATTAAAATCGCTTTATTTTTCAAAACAATTTACAGAAAAAACAACCGGTGGTTGAGAAAAAGATGAAGAACGGAAAAAATGCTCACGAAAACAATACTCGACAGGTGAAGGTAGGAATTTTTGAGATCTGTTTCGTTTCACAAAATATGATTAGAAGGCTTTAGTAACACTTTTTTTATCAAACCATTTTATGCAGATCAATAATAAAAATCAAATATCAAATAAAAATTGCTCCAAGAAATAATTTTCTGGTTTGGATGAAGGACACTGTTTTGAATTGTACCATTGCCGAAAAATTCAAAAAATTAATCGTCATCTCTTGCTGGGAATCATGAAGTAGTTTTAAAATTGTTTAAATAACTTAAGTTAAATCGATTGTCCTCATTAAAAAATATGTATCAAAGACAATTTTTTGACGGCCGATTTCGTAAGCTTGCAACATGTAACAATGACATCATGTTGCTAACATCAGTTGAATTATCCTCCATAGTTTTCCCTTTATTCAGTTTTTTGATGAAATTCAAAGAAAATGTACAAAATATGTGCTTCCTGTTTATGTTATTTTTTATGAATTTTTATTCTGAATGAATTAATGATACATATAATAAAATTTAGTTAAGAAACCATTTAAGGAAACCCTTATTATTGGATTTTACACATTTTTTGCCGTCAGGTTGGTATTCTGTTATTCGATTTTCCCAAAACAATGTCGAAAAATATCAGACCAACTTCTAGGAACAACATTTCCAACCCCAGAAGAGAGCCCAAAGACAACAAAAACCAACGACAACTAATCTCCGAAAAACCAAATCAGAAGGAAATTTATTGATGCCGAAGGAGCCATTAATGAAGCAAACATCGAAAATGGTTTTGATTAATGACAAAAATGTCACCTAATTAATTTTAATTTTCCAGGAGACTGGGAAAAATACGCACGCAAATCCACCACGTTGGAGGCACGTCGGGGACCGGAACCGTCATCGACCACTTGATAAAAACAGTAGATCGTTTGTCTCAGATTATTATTTTTAATCCTTCTTGTGTTAATTATAAACAATTTTTCTTTTGACTTTTGCATGTTACATTATTCTTTTTATGATCAAGATAACAACCACCTTTATTCCCACTAGTTTCCATAACAACACATTTTTTCAAATGTTCTGCATTAAATCCACAACAAAAATTCCAGCCTTTCTTTGGGATTTCGAAATACCAAAAAATATCTCACGAACTATCGCTTTCCGGATGACCAATAATATTAAAAAATCATGTGTACTCACTCAAGAAAAAAACGTAGAACAGGAAGCATTCGGTCTACTTTACTTCCGGTCATTGAAAGGTGACCTATCGTTTTCCTACGTTACTTTTTTTTTACGTTTTTGGTCGTTCTCATTTTTGATGTTTTTGAACCTCGCTTTCGTTCTTTATGAAGCACTTTCTTGCAAGAAAAAAAAAGAAAATAAAGAATAGTTTGAAACGTTTTTCGACTACTCTAAGACGTTGCCAAGAGACCAATTTTTTATGAATTCCGTTGCCCACATCAACTCTTTAGGCTTTTTTGTAAGAAGTTTTTTTTCATATTTGATTATACGAATTGATTTCTTTGTTTAAATATACGTCATAGAAATATTTCAGCAAGCATAATCCAATTCGGTTATGAGTGTTTTTTTGTAGAATTGGAAAATGTTTAATGGGTTGTGCCACATCATCACAATTCTGCTTGAAAGATTCGTCGAGTTGTAAAGTTTATCCCAGTGAGGTTTGTTTGTTTTTTCTCCTTACGTAGAAAATGTTTTTAAAAACATTGTTAAAATAATTCAAAGCACAAAAAACATTTGAGGAATATACTATTTTTTATGAAATTGAGAAACTTATATAATTTTTTTTGGTTTAACTGCTTCTCAAACTTGTTAAATAACAACTATATAATTTGAGCACATTCATAGAATATTTTATAAATAATAACGTGTTTGAAATGTTTCACTGTTTGAAAAAAAACCATCACTCTCAAAAAATGTGCATACATATATCCCATATAATTTTAAGCCGACATGCAAAACCTTTGTTTCTTTATAAACCGAAAAACTCCTCACCATAGTAATGCAAAAAATATTCTCATCTCGTACATTTTTTTCGGAGACTTCGTGCTTTTTTAAAGAAAACCCCTTTATGACATTTAAGAAGCAAAATTATTTTATCCATTTCAGTGTACAACTCCTACACCAATTAAGCCTGTTGAAATAGAAACTTCGGAAATTAAGACAAATTGCGAAGTTAGAAATAATTCTTGCAAAGTAAATTTGCAACCTTCTACACCGCGGAAAAATTCACTACAAGTTGAGATAACAAAGGTATTTGATTTTAATTTGAAAAACAAAATAATTATGATCGTTTTAAGAATCGTCCTATAACACGTTCATCATCTATTGGTTCAATGCTTGAAAATAGACCACCCAGTGGAATTTCAACGTAGTTCATTTTAAAGACATAATGCTTTAAAAAAACAATTTTAGAACTTCATACACATTTCACAGTAGAAATATCAAAAATGGTATATCACGACAGTTAACAATTGATACATCCAGAGCAAAATCCAATCAACCTGTAGTGTCACTGTGTTCAAAAAAATTAGGCATCATTGAGGTAGAATTAACAAAAAACTTACAGAAGTCCACCTTTTGTTTCAGTATCCTGATGGTCATCCTGATAAAAAACCGTGTGATGTTTATTGGCATAATGTAGTCTATGGTGATCTTAATAAATTAATCACATCTTCTAGTTCCAGAGTGAATAAATTTCCTGGTTAGCTTTGTTTTTTTTTCAAACTTGCATTATAGTTTTATTTTTTTCAGGTATGACAGAATTGGCCAAAAAAATTTCACTGACTCACTCAATTTCATCTATGCAAAAATTATTTCCCGATGAATATGATTTTTATCCAAAGTCTTGGTTTTTACCTGCACATTTGAATGATTTTCATGTATTTTTCGACAATATTACTTGTGTTTAATTCAAAAACCCTTTCAGGCGTATTTTCATGGTAGAAACAAGCAAAGTAAAGAAGAAATGTGGTTTATTGTGAAGCCTGATGAAGGAGCACAAGGAACGGGCATTTATCTTATTAATAATCCGAATCAGATTAGGGATGAATCACAGAAACAACTTGTACAGGTTGGATCATAAATCATTAAGATGAATACGAAAATATGTATTTTAGGAATATGTCGCCGATCCTTTACTTATGAAAGATCGGTTAAAATTTGATTTTCGGGTTTATGGTGTAATTAAAAGTATAAATCCACTTTCAATATATGTGGCTAGAGAAGGAATGGCCCGATTTTGTACAGAAAAATATGAGAAACCGAATCAAGCAAATTTTAAAAATTTGTATGCACATTTAACAAACTATTCACTCAATAAAGTAAATCAATCATATGTTCATAGTAGCTCATTACAAGATCAGGTCAAAGGTAAGGAGTCAGGTTCATAAATTATGTTTTAACACAAAGTTTTACAGGAAGCAAACGACTCCTTTCTACCGTATTCCACCAGCTTGAATCTCGTGGAGTACGGACAAAACGTTTATGGCATGATATAAAACTAATTTTGGTTAAAACTACATTAGCGATGTTGCCAGAAGTTATGTTGCATTACGAACATCATTTTCATGATTCAGCAGGACCTCAATGCTTTCAAGTGCGTTTTTAACCCGCTGGTTTCTGAAGCAATACATTTACTCCATTTACAGATCATGGGCTTTGACATACTCATCAGAGAAGATGGTCGCCCTATTCTGTTGGAAGTGAACTCAGCACCATCTCTGACGGCAGATCATGTTGTACCACTTCCTGGAAAAACTTTATCCGAAGGTGGTCAACGCGTTAGAAGTGTTGTAGACGAGGTTATAAAAGTGCCGCTTGTACGTGATACTTTGCTATTGGTATTAGGATTAATGGATGAAGAGTATGGATCGAGCATGTGAGTTTGAAATGGAAAACTAAAGTTAATTTGCATTTTTCAGACGAGGTGATGAAACCAAGTCTATGGATGATTTACATATCAAAAGGAAGCCGCATTTGAGTGAAGTGAGCGACAGTGAAAAATTTGAAACCCATTTTGATTTTTATCAGATTTTTCCCACGAGATATGGTGCCCACAGTGGACATCTTCTATTCCTCGACAAAGCTATGTACATTTACATGCAGTTTGTTCAACTTCGCAATAATGTTAACATCACAAATGCAGGACTCAAACAATTTGTCCGCAAATGTAACCTGTTGGATATAATGCCAATTACCGATGTTGACTCAAAAGTGGCTGAAATTAGTTATTATTTCACCGGAGATCGTCATACCAGTTCCAATGGATTACCATTCCATGCATTTTTGATGTTCCTTTTTTATATCGCTGACAAAAAGTTCAGATTTGAAAATGATATGATATCAAAAGTACAGCGACTTTTATCATTCTGTGACATGAGCTTAAGGCATTATGGTGTAAGATCTGCAAGATTAAGGCGAGCTGAAGTGGATTCTATTAAAGACGGAGTGAAGTAAGGAGAAAAATTTAATTAAAAAACCTTTTATTTTTTTTTAGTAATGTCGAAATTTACATGCTACCTGCACGAATGAATAACCGCCCAAAACCCGGAAGAAGTAGTCGAAAGGTTTGGGAAAATATTGAAAAAATAATATTGCTTCTGCATAATTTTCAGCCATTTGCTATGGACGCTAACAACAATCAACATCATTTACCAAAAATAACCGACAAATTTTAGATTTTTTTAGAATTGTTTAAACATATATTTGTGCGAAATCCGGTTTTAATAGCATTTTCGGGATATTTTCTATGATAAAAATAATGAATTATTCTATAGCATTTTCGGGTTAAAAATAATAACTCACGCAATCAAAAAAAATATCATAGTAACTTCATGAAAAAAAACTAATGGGACTGATAGATATCGTCATGAAATCTGAAAAAGTTTATAGCAGTTTTCTATAGCGACTTAATTGAAGACAGGGAATGTTACTGAAAACGTGCATAATGTTATCGTTATTGAATTTCTCTTAATTTATTTTTATTTTTTCGTGATCTAACTTATTTATTTTGTTCAATATAATTTTTTCCACCCACGCTCATTTCTGACCATCACGTGATAGTAGAATATTTTTTAAAGTGAAAAGTCCTTGAATTGGTGAAGTACGTCTTTCAAAAAGCACAGGTATCAATTTTCAAAATACTTTGCATTCCAGCTTATTTTTCTTTGCTTTTTAAATTGCTGGTTTCGGAAAATACTACCACACTATTCGAAAAATCTCTTGAGAGCGGAATTTTTAAGATATTTATACTAGTTTGCATGACATTTTTAATATTCAAGTCATTTCTGAATTTTAATCTCTTAAAGAAAACAGAAAAATCACGAAAAATCTTGACCTGGTTCCAAACTTTGTTGCTAAAACACACATTCATCTTTTTTTTAGCATTTTCATGTTAGTTTTTTCTTCCGAGTCACGCCAGATTTTCAAAGTTTTCAACTAGCTTGCAATCGTTTTTTACAACGGAAGGTTCTCAAGTTGGTGCAAAAAGGAACTCATTCGATATTCATTCAAGACACATTTCTTTCAAGTGAGCCCATCACTTAAGCACATAGGAATTTAATAGAGAACATGCTATTTTTTTTATTCATCTCTGACCTTTTTTGGCAGGTACAACAAGGAACTGAAATCTGTTTTAATATTTTCGATCTTGAAGGTTAGTATTAAAAATAAATAAATCCATAGTCAACAAAGATAATAAATTTTAATTTTATGTAGTCGTCGTCGACCTCCATATTCCAGACAGAAAACCAAAAACCAACTCCAAAAAAACCATGTTCTAGAATGAGTGTGTGTATGTATCTCCTTAAAAAAAGATTTTTTTTCTTTACAAGAGACCTTTGTTTATTATTCCATTCTAAAATCATAATTTTGTTCAAAAAAAAGATGGCAGTGAGCAACAGCATGAAATTTCATCTAATCAGAGTTAATTAGACATATCAAAGTTATAAAACAAATTTTGGCTTCAGTTTTTTTTGCAGTTTTTTCTATAGGCATCTGTTTTTTTTAACTAAGGCTCTTTATTTTGCATTTTTAGTTGTATATTGAGGTTTGTTCTATTTCTATGCGTTCACAGGAGCCATTTTAGAAATCTTGTTTTTTTAAATCCCCAAGTTTTAGTTGTTTTTATAGAAGGGCTCTACGGAGATAATAAATATGCGTTAAATGAAAATAGATTTCATTCTCATTCCAAATCTGTTTTTAAAATTTTCTAAAACCACCTAGAAGCCGAGAAAACACGCCTCAAAACAATGGCCTAGAAAAAAGGGCCACCTGGCCGAACTTTTTCCTATGACCTTTTTTCGTGTTTCGTTAATAAATAGTTATGCAGAATACTCATATTAGTCCTTTTTTTATGTTTTTTTTCTTTTTTCTTTGATTTTTCATGCCCGCGGACTAGTTTTCGCCGGTAGCCCCTTTTTCTAGGTCATTGCTATGTGACGCGTTTTCTCGGTTCTAGATGGTTTTAGAAAATTTAAAAAATAGATTTGGAATAAGTATGAAGTCTATTTTCATCGCAGATGCATTCATGAGCTCCGTAAAGTCCTCCTTTAAATGTTTTCTGTTTTTATGCCAAGTTATATAGGAGAGAAATCATAAATGTCTCGAGTTTCAACTTTGGAATTACAACCATATTTGAATGTTCAGCAATTATCTCAGAAATCTGAAAATAGAGTTTTTTAACTTTTTTCTATTCACCTCAGTTCATTAGAAGTTTTTTTATAATCCTCTTCTTATAATAAACAATAAGAATATCTTTCATAAAAATGTACTCGCCACAATTCTATTATTATAACAATTTTTCTGATACTTTTTTTCTGAGACATATAATAACATTTTGTTTAACTCGGTTGTTCAAATTTCGCTTTATCGGATCATATATCGAATAAAACCCGCATCTCTTATTTTATTATCGTAGCCAATTATTGAACTTGTTACAAAATTATGAACATGTGAATTACATGTTTCCTTTTCTTTAGTACGTTCATAAGAACTGCAATATTTTTTTAACAAGATGAATTTTATATTCCATTTTTCCGTCATTTTTGGAACCAAAAGTTGATATTTTTTTCGACATCATTTAGAGATAATCTCTTTTCACTTTTCAAGTATCAATCAACTACGAATCCATGGTTACCACAAAACCTTGTTCGCATACACTGAAAAATGTGTCGCGATGAAAAAAATCGGACTTATGTCATTATTTCCAGTTTTTTCTCTCTCAATCTCGAAGACTTAGTTAGATAAAAAATGTTCACTTGTTCATCGATATAACTTATAAGGCTTCGTTTCTTAAGATACATGTATCCCACAAAAAAACTGAAAATTGTATGTTTCCCTCATAAGATACATAAATGTCAGAAATATCGCACATGTTTGAGAATTCTATTTTTAATTTTGTAGTTGTTTCACCAATAAGTTCTCACTGGAAAATGGAAAAAATCTGAATCTCAAAGAATGATTTTCTCTTTGACATGTTGGAAATATAAATTATGCCTTATGTTTATGTTTATGTGTGTATTGGTCTAAACTATGATCTGGTTCAGATCAACCTCATATACGGGATTTACCCACACGAATTAGTCTTTTACCATACGTGGCGTACAGATTTATCCAATATGAGATTATCAAATTTTGAGAACCAGCAATCAAATTATTGAACGTTGGACAATTCTTGGTGTTTCAAATGTTGATTTCACGTCTTCGTATTTTCAGATCATGGTTAATTCACCCTTCCCTATATACTTATTCATCGTTTTTTAAAATGTATTCTAAGCGAAATCACTAGTTTTATTCTGAACCTCTCTCGCTGAAGAACAAACGTACATTAAAATACAATGCAATAACATAAAGGATTTATTTCATTGCATTAGTTATTGTTAAAAATATCATTCGTTTATCATCAATCAGACAGGTGTTAAAAATTGTGAAGTTCACTCAAAACTGAAGGAACAAGCGTGAAAAGTTGTCATTTTTAGTTCCATCAATCTCACAAAATTCCCCATCATTTTGAATCACATCCTAAGCGCCGCATTTTTTTTTCTCGCCAAAAACACTCTTCCGTTAACACAGCAAAAACGCCTACATTCGACCCTAGAGGTTTTCTCACTTTGGTTTTGGAGGGCGGTTCGAACGTGCTTTGAAACCTGACAGTTTATGTTCTTGTTTTTATAATCAGATTTCTCTCCCAATTCTACTACACCAAAACCTTTTTCTCTGTTTTCGAATTAACTTATTTACGTTCGCTGCTCCCAGAATAGTGTATTTTCCAGATTCTTCTGCGCACATATTTTTATATTTGTTTTTATTTTCAACAACTCAATGAGTTTCTCTTTCATTCACAACAAACCAATTAGTGATAAATGGGTAAAACAAAAAGAGGAAATAAGAAGAAAATGCTGGTAGTCAGATTCAAGCAAAATGTGCATATGTATGTTCTGTTGTCTCCTTTCTCACTATGTTTTTTCTTCTCTGAAAGACAATTTTTCAAGAAAAAAGTAGTTATTTTTCGCTTCGCTCCTTTTCTGCCATTTGTGGCCCCATATTAGGTCTACATTTTTTTTTCTTCGGATTTCCGTTCATATCGAGAAATATATCTTCCTATTATTTCAAAAGAACCTTTGATCTCCTTTGTTATTGAAAGAAAAAAAAACGTTTTTGTAATAAATTGTACCGATATTGAGAAAGGGATTATTCTTAAAGAAAATTTGGAAAAATCCCGCATAGATTTGATCCGGTGAAAGCATTTTGATTTTTTTTTTTGAAAGAAGTGTTTTACCGGATTAACAATGTTTCAAGGTACGAAGTAACGGAAAAAACAATTAGGAGAAAGTGTTAAAGATGTAAGAAAACTTTCATTATGCACTGGAATCTAGGTATAAAAAAATAGGAGAAGATTCTTTGAACTTTGCATACTTTTACCTTCTTCTTATTACCATTTTTTTAAATCATAGTGAGGATCATCCGTTTTAAGACAGGATGAAAAACCGGACCTATTGAACCCCTACTAAAAAGTTCATAAAAACGCATCAATTTTGAGAACCGAATAATTTCGAGCAAAAAGTATTTTGATTTTTGGTTTGAGGAAGCGCTTGAAAGAAAAAAAACTGCGAAACGAAAATTGTTGGCTTTTTGAAAAACCGTCAAAGCGGAAAACGTTCCTTTTTAGAGTTCGTTTCCTGTATTTTTCTTGTTTTTTTTTGTTGAGTTTGTTCTTCAAGTCATAATACCAATCAGAGTACCTTTGAAAATAGTTCCTCAATTTTGGAAAACATGCAAATTTAAAAGGTCGAAGCAGATGGTATTCTAGTTGTGTTTTATTCAGACAAATTTGATTATTATGAACGTTTGAGTATCGGAATAATTTCCAAGTTTTTGTAGTCTAACATTTTAGAGCCCAACCGTAAATTGGCTAAGAATACACTGTAGCCAAATCTTTGAATTTGAATAACCACAATTTTCAACAAATGCTCGTCGTAATTTGCTTATGAATTAAACTAGTTCCGGAGCGGCTTTCAAGCCGATGCTCATTTGTATACATCTACTAAAATATGTGCATTTTCTATAGAATTCCTCCTTTTTTTCAGTTTTTTATCGTTTGATTTTTTAAAATAAAAACAACAAATTAGACCAATGGGAGTTAGATGTACCCGATGTTTTGAATGAACTTGCCTTGGCAATTGATGTTTGTTAATTGAGTTTAGAATTGTTTATTGAAAAACTTTTTTTCACCAATTAGGCATCATAAATTACTTTTTATCAGCTTTTATTTTGATTTTTTAGTTTTTTAAAAAATGTTTTTAGCTTGAATTTGGTTAAGAACAAATCAGGAAAAAATGAAGCTATTCAAATGAATGTAATTCGTAAAGAACAAGCGCCGTAGAGCATTCAATTCGTGAAACTTATTCAATTGTCGAGACTTTTTTCCTCACGTTAAAAATATTTGTTGTCAGACCTATTATGTTGTTGATATCTCAAAATTTCGTTTTTTCCCTCTTAAAGACAGCTGCTCAGTTAATTTGACCCTACCTGTTCTTAGTTTCAAAAATTAGAGCGTTCTCTCATTAGTAGAATTTTATGCGAAATCACACCGATAAATACACGCGTCATAGCAGCGGTCCAAAGTTGAAAAAATCAAAATTTGAATGCGCGCGTGTCCGTGCGACGCGGTCGGTGTCCGTGCAACGCGGTCGGAAACGCGGTCGGAATTGGCGCGAAACACAATTATTTGAATTTGGCTACATATTGGTAATGTTCTTTGGCCCACCTGGGCTACTATTCGAATTTTGATTTTTTGCCTAGAATTTGGATCGTGTTAACTGACAAGTTGCCTTTAAGAAAACAATATTAAAGTTTAACTCTGTCAGTAATTTCAGCATCCCTCTGTTTTTGACACATTTTACAAAATAACACTCACTTCAAAAAAGGAAATAAACTTTACTCTCATAATTGTGGTCCAAAGTTCAGGTAAAATTGAAAAAAAAAAAGATTATATCCATTAACACCAAAAATATCAAGGTCGTTGAAATTATACAAAAAAAAATTTAACAGCCTGTGACCAAAAAAGTTCATATTGAATAAACATCAAAAAATGTGTTTCACCTGTCAAATAATATTTGAAAAACTCGTCAGAATTTAGCGAATTTATCGCCTTTTTTTTTGGTTTCGAGTAATGTGAGTTCTGGCCAATTTTGAATAAGTGTTCCAGATGGTTAACTTTGAATAAAACGGAGCCTTGAACTAAATGAGGCGTGATTTGAGTTGGGTAAGTCGCTGTCACGATTTATTTCCATTTTTTCCGTTTTTTTTTGTTGCGCGTTTTCTGTTTATTGACTTGCTCATAGTATGCTTTTCATATTGTTTTTTTTTGAGAAATTATTTTGACAATAATTTTCTCATTGATATCAGACTTCCCCAGAGAGGCGGACCATCATATCAACCCTCCAGACAAATGTTCTTAAAAGAAAATGCAGGATAACAGTGATCCACAGTGGAGCTTAAGAATCATTTCAATTTCAGTTCGGTGTGTTCAGAAGGACATGAAATTTTTAGATATCTTTCCGCATAATGTTTCCTTGTCATCTCAAAGCGAATGAAGCCAGTTTTTTGCTAACTATTGATCTGTGAAGTCACGTGAATTGCACGTAATGTCTATACCCTTGATGTTTGACGTTCGCTATTTCATTTTCATGTTTCGCTGTGAATCAAGTTCTATGGACAATTCAACAAATGGTTAGCAAACTGTCACTTGCTGAATATCACTGAAATGTGTTCTACCTGTTGAGCAAAGATTCGTCTCCAATCATAAATATTATCATACATCTTTCATGGCGTTAAACGATGCAATCATTTTATACCTTCTATGTTTTACACCTTTCATGCATAAACTTCTATTGCAAGCACAAAAATACATCCCATCGTTTCATGTATCCTTTAACAAATTTGTGTTTTCTACGAAGTTAGCGTTTTTTTTTTTCGTTAAACTACCACGTTAAAACCAGCTGATCTGGATATTTTGTAATGTGATATCTTGAAAAAATCTAGAACAACCGATTTACTTAATGACATCGGCTCAAGCAGTCCATTTCTTCAGAAATAAGGAGAAAGAAATTCAATGCGATGAAACTTTTTTACATTCATTCTTTGTGCTCGGAGGCATTTTTTTGCTAGTTTTCTTTCTTCGAAGAAAATCTCTGACGTGCTTCATTAACTTTCATTTGGTTTTTTCTCGTTGCGCTGTTCTAAATTTTAGATTTCTGTGCGAATTTAGGAAGTTTCGGTTAAGAGTTTGATGGTAAAATCTTTTGTGATTATGAGCGTCATTATTTTTATATCTTTTCAGTCATCTTTTATTCTAACGGAAGAGGTCTTTCAGAGCAGATAGGTTGATTACATCTTAAAAATGTTTTTTTCAGCTATTAAAAATTCTTAGAATTGTTCTGTAATTCTTAAAAACTATAGCAAACCATACATTATGTATTTTAGCCCTAGCAATTAAGATCCATTTTCAAAATCCAACCCGGCGATTCATGACGTTATAATTCGCATGTTATGTTCTCAATCCATTATTTTTCCATTTTTGCTATAAATCCGAACTGCCGAAAGCAAAAACGTAGTTATTGGTGAGTACGTTACTAGTCAGCATGCAATAAAAGGGGAGTTGACAAAAATGGAGCTGCTCTTCACACACACACACAAGTATTTGAGATATCTGCCGACACATTGAGTTTACATTTTTCTTGCCAATATTACTCGTTTTCTTAACTCTGCGATAGCGAGTTTTTTCTCCTCAATTTGTCGTATTGATATGAAAATAATATAATTTAAAACGAGAATTTTCTAAAAGATTCTTCCAAATAAAAATATGTTTTTTTGTCACTCTTTTTATATTTTTGTAGTTTTCATCAGTTATTTTTCAAGCAATTGATTTGATTGTAGTGTGAGACGAATTTTTTTCCACGAAATTCTGGGGATTTCAGAGTGATTCAATTGTCTTTAAAATTTAAAGTTTTCTGAAATGAAATTCTTTAACCAACTCTTTAACCAACTAATTGAATATGAATATTTTTAAAGTACTCGATCATTTTTTTAATAATGCACAATAATCGATTAAATTATGTTAATCTTTAGAAAATAACAGCGCTTTTTCTTTCAAATATTGGTGTCCTAACACTTCACGTATTTTTCCCCCCTGTCAGAATTAGTCATTGGTAGGGATCAAGAAAAATCCTCCAATTATGCTTATGTAGGATTAATGATGTGTATTACATGACAGACGTTTTTGTTTCAAACTGTTTTTTTTCCTTTTTTTTCATTATAAAAATGTTTGTACACAATTCCCAAAAGTGATCATAAAATAGCGAAAAATTTGCTAAATTGATGATAGATAAAAGAACAAAGGTTGAAAACGTGGAAAATTGTTTCTTCATAATCGCTCAGCTGTTTTATTTGATTAGAGGTACTTTAATTAATTTTGTTTTCATGAACATTGGTTCGCGCTACATCAAAGTCTCAGAATTTTGTTCATTTACATTTATTCCACCATTTCTTTAAAACAAGTCTCAGAAAGTGAAGAAGCTCCGGAAATTAGCATTCGTTATTCACTTCTCATTTGATTTTATTATGCCTTTCAGAAAATTTCCAACAAGTTGTTATCTTTTCTTGGTTTCATTTTCTCACAATTGAAAAAAAATACTCCGTTTTTTGATGCTATAATTTATATAATAAATACAAGGCAGTGAGGCGATTGGCTTCCTAACATGAAAGATTGTTTGCCTCACATATTTCGCATAGTAGTCTTATGATCTTGAAATCTCGAAGCTTCTTATAACAATTTTTCAAATTCATATTTTTCACTTTTAAAGACAGAGATCCACTAGTATTTCAACTTTTTGTTAAAAATGTATAGCTTATGTATAAATACTCAAAATCTAAATTGTACTCAATATTTTATGAATTTGAAATAAGTGTTTTATGAAAATTCCGTTAGTGTGGTATTCACTCCGCCCATCATGTTTTTTTTGAAATCTGAAAAAAAAGCTGAAGACGTCAAAATTTGTATACCACTTGAAACCGCCATTTTATTTGAAAAAAGAACGCATCCTTTTTTTTGGCCACCCAATTTCGATATTTTGTCATCGCCTACATTGTTCAAAGACCTGAAAGAATGTCATCAAGAAATACGTATTTGACACAAACCTTTTGACATTCAACAAGCCCCTATCATTTCAACAGCTACTGCTCTAATTAGAAAAAAAAACGTTAGCGAGAAATGTGCAAAAAATGTGGAAAAGAGGGAAAAGGAAATAGAAGCTTGGATGCGCATTGCGATTAAAAAAAACTGGTGTCGCAGTTCAATTTCACTACAAACTATGGAAGTTGCCCTCGAAATATTGAATCGTTATTAAAAAAATATTAAACTGAAGTTTACTCAAAAATGATGGAAGACAAAAACTTTGACGAAGTGTGGGAAAATGGCGGATTTATGAAATCAAATAGAAAATGTGTGAGTTTGTACTTTCCATTTTCCTCCCTATTCCACCTCAAATCTTTCTTCTCTTCGTATTAGCCCACTCATTTATGCACTTTTTTATAATATCTGCTTTTGAATTTTCCTCTTTTTTTTCTTCGTTCTGTGAGCATTCTCAAGGTTCGTCCAAATCTATGTTTTTATATCCCATGGAAGAATAAAAAATCACATGGAACGCGTCATTTATCGCTGTAGGTTCCGGTTCAACAAGGCTAACAAGTCCGCTTTCTATGTATCAAATTTCAATATTTGTATGTTACATGTTTATTCAATGTTATTTTTTATCGTCTAGTTTCTTTACTGATAGTATAATTTGAAACAAATTTGATTGTTAAAGTTTTACAGACGACGAGCATGTCGTTGGCCGAAGAACTTGAACGACTGTCCGGTGAAAATGGTGAAAAGAAAAATTTGAGTAAGTTTTTTCTTAGATTTTGATTGTTATCAATATTAAGAAAAATAACGAATGGGAACTTTTAAAAAAGAATAACCCGCTGAGTCTTGTGACATATTTGTTTCTCACGCTTATCAGACTTCATAGATGTAGATAAAATTGATTGGAAGTAGCTCCAAATTAACACTTTCGTTTATTAAATTTTTTTTTCATTCTTAAGCTTAGTTAATGAAATATAAAGAGAATGCAGTCGCCGAAGTAAAAGGGACGGTAATCGGGATCATGAAAATCTGGAAATTTTAATGTGATATTGTTTTTAGCTCCCATCAACCAATGTTGAGTTAGTGTACGTTGAAGGATATTAATTTCTGTAAAATTGCAAAGCAACCTATTCTGATAAGTTTTTTTTCCGCGTGGGCAAACCCCCGAGTTCATTTTGCAGTATTCTGTTAGGTTGGCGAGTTGCCAACAAATATGAACCCATTGATTTATGCGTACTTATTAATTTTTTAAGAAAATATATTTTATAGGATCTATTTGTGGAAAATTATACACTACGGCTAAAATTGCATTATGTTTCGAGAATTCTATCGTGGGAATAATAATAAAAACATGGATATAAAAACACTTTTTTTCTAAATTTACGGAAATCGTTTTATGTTGAGAATGATGTTTTCTTCGTTGTGTGTCCGACATTGTCTAGCGTTGTTTTCTAGGTTCTAAAGTACATAGTTAATTCATTACTTGGAAAATAAAATAACAATTTCTAGTTCGAAATTTGTTGGAGCGTGAATTGTGCCCATTTTTCCTAAAATATATCCATAATATTCTCGGAAGTTTCTCATTCTCTAGGGATTATTGCGCAGTGCACTTATCATCGAGCCCAAAAAAACTCTTCCGAAAATTTCGAAAATTGTGTTTTCTAGTCAACAAAAAACTCTAATGATGAGGGGTGAAAGTTATTCTTGATCTTTTTGGGAAAATTTGATAAAATGGATCGTGTCATCACAATAGAAATAAAATGAAAATTGTTATAGATGGCTGGAGATTGTCAAATTCGGCTCCTGAACTTGGGATTCAACGAGCGAGGCTTGTATCAAAAGATGGAAGGATGTTACTTAATAATATACAAATACCTGAAAGATTCAAACAAGCCTACAAGTAAGAATTGGGTGGTAATTGTTGCATTGATGTGCTGAATTGTAAACACTGCTGTTTTCACATTTCAGGATTTCTTTTTTTTTAATTTCGGATTATTTTTCAAATCTCTGAGAGTGAAGTAAAATCCTGAAACATGTGAAAACAACTTATTTTAACAGTTGAATGGTATAATACACACTAGATAGATTTTGTAAATTCACCTGTGCTTTTTGTGTCTAACTGTTAACAATCAAAGATTATGACGGGTGTTCGCACCGTCGCTGTAGATGGAGGTATTGCAGGAATTGGTTTCATCTTATCATTGAATGCAACTGGAGAACAATTTGCATTCTATTCCTACTCGGTTTCCTCATTTCATGGTCTATTTTCGCGATTATTTATTATGCTATCACGAGGTTAAGAACGCTTAAAAAGGTTGGTTTGTTGCATAAAAATCAATATTTTCTCAATTATTGGGTTGCAAAAAGAAATTGGCAGAAATCACACAAAATTGAAGGGTTTCATGAAAGGTTTCTTAACCTATAATTTACTTTTGGTCTTCAAAAATATTGAAAAATATAATGTCAAAAAACTAAAATATAAAATATCATATTGGTTACTGCAGAAACCATAAAATAATAATTAATTTTTTTCAGGACGAATCGTGTATTGCAAATGTTGACACACTAATTAGCGCATTTCTCTTCAGGTTGGTTTTTAAAATTTTTCTTCAATTTCTCGCTTATAGAATATTTTCGAAAACAATGGAATTTAAAGAGAACATCGTGAAAGAAAAATCGCGCAAAAAATAGAGAGCATCGAAAAGGAAGACAATTTGATTTGTGACGTAGTCGCCAAAAAGATGCGCACTAGATAAACGTAGTACATTGTGAATTGACGGGTATGAACATAAATGCACTTTTTTCTTTGAATATTTCTAGGTTGATGAAAAATGAGGGGAATGTTGTCTATTTTTAGAGAAAAAGCACATAAATTAATATTCCATATCCGAATGAATTGTATTCGAAAAATACAATAACAAGAAAAAAAGACTAGCACGTAATAATTGTTGGTCTAGAAACCTATTCGAGCTTGGGGGGTATTTTGTAGAGAAGCTAAAAACTAATATTAGTTGAAAATATGAAAATTCAAAAAAGAAAATTGTAAAGATATACTGTTTAAGGCAACAATGAATGGTGAATAAACGCTCTTGTTATACCATATCATTTAGTTCTTCCTCTGTGTTCAAAGTAGGGTTCTGCACCATAACATTCTGCACCATATACCATCTAGAATTTTTCTAAAAATTAACATTCTTGTTCATAAAAATGTGTTATTCTTCCAGTATGGAATCACAACATACAATTGGATATGGATTACGGTATATGACTGAACTTTGTCCTGCTGCATATTTAACGTTATGTGTTCAATGCGTCGTTGGCGTATTTCTGCAAACAATTCTCGCCGGCATTGTTATTGCCAAAATTCTGCGACCTAAAAAACGACGACAAGTAAGACAAAATGTGTTCGTATTCAAAAATTCAATTACTTTTTTCCCTATCTCTCACAGGAGATGCGATTCTCTCGAATGGCTGTTATTGGACCATTAGACGAGCACGACAAAAGGCCAACTTTGATGATTCGATTGGCGGATATTCAAGAGAAATTGTTCCTCGCTGAATCTCATGTTCGGTTATATATGGCTTGCAGTAAAATCAACAGCGTAATTTTTAAAAATTGGGGTTTGAAGAAAAAAATGGTAGAAATTCAATTGCAGAGAGGAGATAGGGAACTTATTGGATTGAAAGACATGAACGTTGGTTATGATAGTGGATGGGATCGAGTTTTGCTTCTTTGGCCAATTGTTGTAAGACACGTTATTGATGATGAAAGTCCACTTTATGGAATGACAAAACAATCTCTACAAAAATGTGATTTTGAATTAATAATGACAGTTGAAGGAATTGTTGAAGCTACTGGCATGACATTTCAAGCGAGGACATCGTTTCTACCTGACGAAATTCTCTGGGGTTACAAGTGAGCTGAATTTATTTTTTATTGAAAAAAATATGAAATCTAACAATTTTTTCTTTGGTTCCCTGATTTCATAAATTATATTTGTGTATTTTGTTTGAATTTTCGAAATTCAAAATTCGAATTGATAATTTTTAAATTACTAAACGTTTCTTTTATATTTATAAGCTGTAAATCACTGCTTATTCCCTAAATTAAAAAGTGGAAATTTTGAAACATTAAAATTAAAATAAAAACTCCAGAAGCGTATTTTTCAAAATTATTTTTTTCAGGTTCAAACCCATGGTTATTATGAATGAAAAATTGTCAAAATATGAAGTTCAGTATTCACTTTTCGATCAAACTGAAAGGTTTGTCCAGTTTTTTTTAAATATTGTCCAGCTGCATTTACTTTGCCGCTGATTTTTGGTTGCTCCACTGATAACATCGAAGGCATCGCGACCGTAACGAGTGAGACCAACTGTGAAATTGGAATTTGAGCGCGTTGCGGTCCCGCCGCCTTCTAAGTCTAGCTGCTGCAGTCAAATTTACTTTGAAAATAAGAAAATTTAGCTTTTGCCAAGAAAATTTTGTTTGACAAGAAAACGCTTTAATTTTTTGTTTCAGGATCTCAGACTTCGATGTTCAAACGATTGAAACTGAAGAAACTGAAGATCATGAAAATGAAAATGAACATCACCATAATGCATCAGGATTCCTATGAACGATTTTGTTTGAAACATCAGTCTGAAAAAAATTATATTTGGAAATTGAAAACCTGAAATCTTCCTCGCTGCTGTAGCTTCACTTGTTTCAAACTTTGTAAAAATTATATTCCACTTTTCAACAGTATTATTTTCATGTTTTTCACTAATTTTCAAATTTTAATCACTCTCAGATTGATATTTCACTTTTTCAGGGTGTTGAAAATCATAATTCATAACTAGAGTTGAAAGGATATTCTACTTATCGTTAACAGATTTTCTTTTCTTCGACAAAAATTTGTTTTTAAGATTAGACAGCCGTTTTTGTTTTTTGTCCGACAACGAATTTTATTTTTCAAAAAATCTTTAAAAACTTTAACGCATTTTTCACCCTCCAGATTATTTGATGAAATGCTAGTAATAACCCTATTTGGTTGTGATTAAATACCGCTGCACGTGTTTTGTTTATATTCTTTAATTTCATCCGGTGAAATTGTTTTATCCCGATTAGAAGCTATCAATTTTCATAGTTAATAATTTGCTGCTGTCATGACACGTTTTGGATTTGATTGTATCTTGATTTTGAAAAACAGTTTTCAGAACAATTTTACACAATACTCTTATGTAATAATTTCATTTGCTCGATGTTTTTTTTGCAATTATCCCTATGTGCTTTTTTATTTAGTTTTAGTTAAAAAACAGGTAGTTTTTTATCAACAAAAGAAACAGCCTTATTTTTTTGGTGGTATAATACAAACGTATTTGATTTTGCATAATGTGAATTTCATAGTATAAAGTTGATTTAAAATCAATCTGATGTTCGCAGACCAAAAAATATTAATATTCTTGATTTATGTTCTTGATGTTTGAGACCCACAAACGCAAAATTAATGGTTAGGTCGTGAAAAAAATAATTAAATGAAACGAAAATTCGGAATAGACCAAAGAGAAAACATATAAAAAATACTTCCTACTCCGTAAATCTTTTGACCTGATGACGTATCGACAAAATATTTATTTTTAGCTGTAATGGTATACATAAATGGTATACATGTTCCAAACGGAATTTTTTTAAAGCACCAACAAATCGTGCTTATTTTTAAAAGCGAAGATGTCAGAACACACCAACACGGTGCAAAATTTTAATGACCTTTAAAAAAACTACATTCCAAAAAATGAGGAAAAAAATCAAAGAGCAAGATTCGTTTCAATGCTCTCGAGAATTGTTTTACATCAAGTGATTTGTCCCCAAAACCAAAAAACGACGAAATGTGGTGTTGTGATGTCCACAACCCCCACCACGAAAACTTTTAAGCTCTTTCCGATATAATTCTATTTTTGTTTCTTTGAAAAAAATTAGGACTATCTTGCAACATTTTTCAAATCCAACAAGATGATTTTTTCAAAATTCTATAAAATTTAGCCCCCAAAAACATTCAACTTTTCTTTCAAACCCCTGTTTTCACATCCCAAATTTATGTTTCAATATGTTCTGTCAGATCTTGAGCCAAGATAAATCTGAATAGATGAACGCAACATGCGCTTTATGCTCAAGACACACCCGAAATTTTGGACAAGTTTTATTTGATCTTAATAGCATTGCCTTTTATCTCAAACCTTTGGTCTGATTCGGTTTTTTTTTGAAAAATATTTTAAGAGCATAAAAGCATACGTTGTGGTTTGGGCGGAACTTCTAATTTTAATAAAAGTAATCGTTGGTTTCTATGTGTACAAATGTCCACTTCTTGCAATTCATTTAATTCATTCATTTGGCTCGACGTGAAAAAAAAACCTGAATTGCACATTGCTCTTCCTTCTAGAATGTTTTGCCAGGTTTTCGATTTCCTGATCTCTGTGAAGTGCGAAAAAATGTTTCAAGGAAGTGATGGGAGATCATTGCTTTCTTATATAGAAATTTGACGCTTTGTTTCTTCAGACTATTGCATTTCAAACAGTTTGGTTTTCGAATAGATTATTTTATATTATCGTTATTTCCATTAATTCCAGTATAAAATTGAAACCTTAACAATAAATTGCATGGTTCTCGAAATTTCGAGATAAAATTTTTTTGAATTTCAGAGAGGACCCTTTTCTAGCCCTTCGTTCTGTTTCAGCACTTTTGATTTAAAAACTAAAAAAAAAGTTTTTTAGTCAGATTTCCTCTGAAATGTAGAAAATGTTCATCATATTTTTCTTATTAGGAATATCAATGCTTAACAATTATAGCTTACAAACTTTTTTAAAGATTCAAAAATACTTTCTATGGTTTTCTAGACGACGATAAATCTTATTTAGAATGAATGGTTTCTTCCTGGATCTCAAAACAAAAGTTCTTTTGAACTTTGCAGAACAATTTTGCTGAAAATCACAGCTTGAGAAAACAAAGAGATTTATGATCACCTTAAGTTTGTTAATTCATGAAAAAGTTCGAAATCACTTTAAAGCATATTCTGAGACAAGGTACCGCATTACAAGAAGAATTGTTTTTCACATCCATTCACTTTAAGCCTTGTTTTGTTCCATTCGTTAATTTCTCTATTGTTGTTAACAAGGTTAGATACTCTTCGTACCAAGAAAACTTTTCAGGCTCTAGAAATAAAATACATATGTATTTTTTATATGTGTTTTATAAAATTGGACTAACATTTAAGGATATCATTACTAATATTATTCTTAAAGACAGTTGGTCAGTTATTTTGACCCTATTTGATCTTAGTTTCAAAAGTTAGAGCTTTCTCTCATTATTACAATGCAATTTATGCGAAATCGCACTGATAAATACTAGCGTTACAGCAAAGGTCCAAAGTTGAAAAAATAGTGTCCGTGCAACGCGGTCGGAATTGGCGCGAAACACATTTATTTGAATGTGACTAAATATTGGTATTGTTATTTGGACCACCAGGGCTCCCATTCGAATTTTGATTGTTTGCCTTGAATTTGGATCATGTTAACTGACTAGCTGCCTTTAACTATTTATTTTTTCAAGATACGATGAAAAATTAATGTTTTGTAAAAGTTTATTTTTAAAAATCCCCACTTCAGTTACATTTTTACAATTATTTTTATTTTCCCATCTTCACTAATTCAATTTTATTCTAACAGTAGTTGAGTAAATGTGTTGTTTTTATCGAATCTCATTTCAAACCATTTTTTCTTTTCAGCTGAAAAGTTCATTTTCTTGTTGAAAAACAATGCTACTCCCCAAAAACCTCTTCCGACGTGATTTTGTTCATCGAATCTGTACACCGAGATCTTTACGAAAGACAGAAGAAAGGTTTCGAGAAACAGAAGCGCTGGTCAAGAAGTTCAAGACAAATAAGGTAGTTTTTTTTACGAATTTCCGGATGCCATTGAGATTTAAAAAAGTTTCTGTTTTTATCGTTGGAGAATATCTCTTTGAACTATGTTACCCTCGGAGAATTGACAGCTCAAAATGAATAGTAGTGATTCTCGAAAGTACAATGTTCAAAAAAGAGGTATGTTCAGTCCGCTGGGATTTGCCCCACGCTATTTTGGACAATGGTTTTCAATTTGAATGATTGTTTTTTTGAAGGATCTTTTCTTTTTTAAGAAGAATTTCAAATCGAAAGGGCATCTAAATAGTAAACAAAAATATGAAATATTCTATCAGATTTAACAAATCTATCTCAATGGATCTTCCAAAAACTTTGAAAAATCGCAAAAATGTGTTGAAATCTAGCTTCGGTGGTCTGAAAAATGTGTCCCTAAGGATATTGGGCAAAGATAAAAGTTTGCTCATCAAACACGGAATTTTTTTCACATTTAACATCAGTTGTATCTAGTCGAACGTTTGAAAAAAACGTTCTTTTCGAAAGAAGATTAATTGAATTTTGTCAAAAAGAGAAAAAATGGTACAGAAGGAATGATTGAAATTCTCTCAATTTCATGAGATTTGTCGGAAGTTTGTAATCGCTCCCAAGTGACCCGTTATTTTTGGAGATTTCGGCGCCTACCTAAAGAGAAACATTTATCCATGTCTTAGTTTTTACTTGCCTGGTGGTTTACTGGTGTCTTAGCTTCGGTTTTCCATTTTTCATTGTTTGTTTACTTTGCTGAAAATCGAGCTCAGTTTCCTGTATAAGCATGTTAACCTTAAGTTCAAGAGGCAACCTCAAAAGGTCATAACTTTTAATGACCTTTAAATTTTTCCCTATGATTCATTTCACCTAAAAACAGAAAAATCTATCAGGGAAGAATGATTTTGTAAAAAGTTTTATTTAAGAGAACTTTTTTGTCTAGCGAGATGACGTGTGGTTTTAAATTTGAATTTATAGAGCCACTCATACACAAAAAGTTTTATTCGAACCGAATTCTTCAACATCATGCTAGTTCGAAACAGATCTATCGTTTTTTTCGGCAGGCGCTTATTTTTCGGAAAATAAAAAAATTTAAAATACATTTTTGGTTTAACATAATCAAAATTACTCGAATTCTTCTTCGTTGCTCTTTATAGAAATATTTAAAATATTCACGGTACGTTTTCCAAAAGCAAAAATGAGCTGTAGTATTAATTTTTAAAAACTATTCTTAATTTTTTTCACTCCTGTATTCAGTTAGGTTTTTATTTTGAGCAAGGTGAAACCACATAACTTAAACGCAGAATTGAACCACTTCACGTATCTTACTTCCACGCGGAACATTTTTAAATTCACAATTCAATATGGTTTTGAGTATTAGGCCTTAAGATTGCTAACACGTTGCGTTTCACTGTTTTAATTTTCTTGAAATATACTAATAAATAAAAATTTAAAAATAGATAGTTTATTGTCCACTATAAAATAACATATTGTCCACTATAAAATAACATATTGCCTACTTTTCGAAAAGTTATTAGAATATGTTCCCTTTGAAAGTTCATGAATCAAAAGTTGAAAAATACCTTCTACTTAAAAATGCAGAAAAGTTCAGTTAAGTAGTGTTTCAAAAAAATGTGGTGTGTGTTCTTATTTAATCCCACTTTGACCCCGAGATTTTTTTTCGAGCTGCACCTCGCCTTCAATTTTTTCAATTCTAAACGAGGTCAGAAAACAACTTTTCATAAAGTTTGGACTATAAATTTTTTGCCCGAAAAAATAAACATTATTGAACCTCGGTTGTGCGAAATTATACCTTTTCAAATCCGATACAGGATTTTATAGCAGAACGTGAAAACCCCTAAAATTTTTTATTCGAGCACAAACAAATTATCTTAGAAATCTATACAGAAATGATTTTTCAATAGTTGAGCATTTTAGTTTACGACGTGAATACTGATTAGGCCTTTCACATTGTTCACTTTTTTCTAAATTTCAAAAAAATCATTAGTTTGTGTTTTTAAGAATTTTAATTTCAACTAAATCGATGAAATTTAATTTTTGAACCTCTCTAACCCCTTCGTCAAACCGTTTTTACCAATTCTTCAATTTTCAGTTATTTTCATAATGCAGTCATGCTTGGAAAAACGTCAGCTTTTTCGTCGTTATTCCCTATTTTCATTTTTTTCAATAACAGTAAGTTAATCTTCTAAAACAATTCCTCTTTTTCACGACATTTTTTCCACCAATGAACTCGTGAAATCTGCAGCGGTAGCACTTCGCTCTACTTGAATGACCTGCCAAAAGTCGAGCGAGTTTGAGCTTTTTCTTAAGCTGCCAAAAGAATTGACAGATTCGCCGAGAAAGGCGTCGACAGACTCCGCCCTTCACCATCTGACATACATTTCTGCCAGATTTTTCATTGCTTGAAAAAAAACCATTTTTTCAATTAAAACGTTTTTCATCCTGTCTGATTAATGAAATCTATTTGTATTTTTGGTATTTGATGAGCATCAATCCATCTTCTTTCCCTTCACCTACTTATATATCACTGTCGACGTCTGCAGATTCTCCCGATTGCTCTAAAAGCAAAAGTTTAATTATTGCCGATGTCTCCCGCACTTTTGCAAAAATGTCCAAGGTATTTAAATAATGCGGAATCTCGAATTTCAACGTTAAGTGTTGCTATTATTCGAAAAATAGTAGGGCAATTTATCAAATATTATTCTATGAACACTAAATTTTCAAAACATAATAAAAATAAGTCAGAAAACACAACCCCATTTTCGAAATAGAGTATCAAATTAGAGATCGAAAATCATTGGACAGTGTAGTAATATCCCTACGGGCCTATGATACTTGCTCAAGTTTTCAACAAGTTTGTTCGTTGTTATTTAGCTTCAAAAAACTTTGATGAACTTTCAGGATGTTGGTAGAGCATTAGGTGAGAATCCTCCGGAAAAGGATGAAGCAATGTCTAAAGATGAGATCCAGCATACGGTTCGAGATTTCTGCGAGCAGACCACCTTTCATGGCGTCAATATGGTGAATAAAGCGGTGAAAAATTAAATAAAGAAATTTCGGTATTTTACAGATATTCAGTACGTCCTTATATTGGGTTAGAGTACTGTGGATGCTGGTTTGTTTTATTTCCATTTGTTTTCTAATGGTTTCATTCTCCCACGTGTATGAAAAGTATTCACGACGAGAAAAAATCGTGAATGTTGAGGTATAACAGTAAAAAATCAAAAAAATTTGTACTTAATGTTCATTCCAGCTTGAATTTGAATCAGCACCATTTCCCGCAATAACTGTTTGTAATCTAAACCCTTTTAAAAATCATCTAGCAAGAAGTGTACCTGAAATTAGTGAAACGGTGAGTTCATGCATTTTCAATTATGTCCAAGAATTATAAATTTTTTCTCAGCTTGACGCATTTCATCAAGCAGTGGTTTTTTCAAACGATGCTCAATATGATGATAATATTGAAGATTATAGTGATGGAGAAAAAGAACGCGGAAAACGTAGTTTAAATAATGGACGTAAGTGATCTCAATTCATTTTCTTTCATTGCAGTCAACTTTTTGTAAGAAAAGTGTTCAATAAAAAGATATAAGAGCGTCGTTTTGAAAGAGCATTTTACTTCACTAACTTAAGTTAATCGAAAAACGTTCTTTTTTTCGTTCAGATTCGTTCAAGTTTTTGCAATATGAACCAGTTTACTCCGATTGCACTTGCATAGCCGGAAAACAGGAGTGCATTGGTAAGAGAAAAACAAAAATTGACACAAAATATATTTAAAAAATGAAAACTTTTTAGCTCAACAAAGTGTTCCGAAGGCGTTGGAACACGCATGCATATGCAATTATGATAGACAAGACGGAAGTGCTTGGCCATGTTATAGTGCAGCGTATGTTTTGATTTAAATTGAGTTAAAAACAATTGGCTCAATTTGAGTTTCAAAGTTTTCAACTTTCCAATTAGTAACAGAAACAGCAAACATTTAAAATGTGTCGAAAATTAGATTTCTCCCTAATTTCACAAAGCTACTTATCTTTTAACGTTTAATTTTAGAACATGGAAGGAATCAATCTGTCCGGAATGTAATGATATTGGCTTTTGCAATGTACCAAACACCACTGGAACCGATTCGATTCCATGTTATTGTCAATTGGTAACTAGCCAGAATTCATAAAGTTATAATTAAAATCAATTATTTTTAGGAAATGGGATACTGTGTCTTCAAACCAGAGTCAAGACTACGTAGAATTTGGGAATTTCAAGGAAAGCAGATTCCTGAAAAAGGAAGTCCTTTAAGAAAAGAATATCTCGAACAACTGACGCAATTGGGCTATGGAAATATGACAGATCAAGTAGCAATTACCACCCAAGCCAGAGAAAAGTGAGCATATTTCTGAAATACCATCAATAGAAAGTTTTCAGAATGATTCTTAAAATGTCTGGTTTGCCTTCTCAACGCAGGGCTGCACTGGGATATGGAAAAGCTGAACTGATAAAAATGTGTTCTTTTAATGGGCAACAGTGTAATATAGAAAAGGAATTTAAGTAATACCTCATATTTTTAAATTTTTATTTAAATATGTATCCCGTTATAGACATCATCTTGACGCATCTTTTGGAAACTGTTACACTTTCAATGCTGATCCTAAAAATATTGTTTCCAGCTCTCGAGCAGGCCCTAGTTATGGTTTGTAAATGAGCGATAAATTAATATGATACAGTTATTCCTAGGGTTGCGACTTATGCTCTACGTTAATTCTTCTGACTATCTGCCAACGACGGAAGCGACAGGAGTTCGGATTGCAATTCATGGGCAAAAAGAATGCCCATTCCCGGACACATTTGGTTATTCGGCTCCAACTGGAGCTATTTCATCATTTGGAATTTCACTGGTTAGTACAGAAGCAAATTGATATAATCATTGTTTTATAGAGAAAAGTCAATCGACTACCTAAACCTTATGGTAATTGTTATAATGAGGATATGCCACCAGTTAACAGTATTTATAGAGAATACAAGTATGAACCGGAGGTGTGAAGAGTATTTGTTTCCAAAATTTATTAAATACAATTTCTAGGGATGTTTCCGATCTTGTTACCAGAGGAGAATGATTGCTAAATGTCGGTGTGCGGATCCACGATTTCCAGACCCATGGAAACGAAGTCCACCTTGCGACAGTAGAGATAAAGAAACATGTAAAGATAAAATTCACTTTGAAATATTTCGAAAGAGTGTACCTTTCCAGTGAAATGTTTAGCAATCGAAGGTGCTAAACTTTCGACAAAAAAAAGTAACTGCAAATGCTTACATCCATGTCGACAGGATCAATATACCACAACATATTCCGCAGCTAAATGGCCTAGTGGAAGTATTCAAGCACAATGTGATGATCTAGCAAAGGACTGTAACGCATACTACCGGTTTATAATTTTCCTATTATTATTGCTTAACTCTCAATATTAAAATTTCAGTGAACACGCTGCAATGATAGAAATCTTCTATGAGCAAATGAGTTACGAAATTCTACGCGAATATGAATCTTATTCTGTCTTTAATCTTATTTCTGATATGGGTGGACAAGCTGGTTTATTTTTAGGTATTTAACTCTCAACAAATGTGCACCTATTCATAATAATTTCTAGGCGCAAGTATTATGAGCTGTGTGGAGTTCATTTTTTTCATTTTACGGATTGCTGGAATTGCCTGCAAAAATACAAAACGAAAAAATAAGGAAAAATTGTTACGAGAAAACGACGAGATCGAGAAAGGAAACCAATCTTGATAATTGTTTTGATGCCTCCTTTTTTGAAACAAAGTGTGAACGATAAAACTTTATTTCTTTGATGATGATGAGATGTTTTTGGAATTTAATTTTCAACAATAAGAAAACAATAAAAATATGATGACGAGTATAAGAGTAAACCCTTTTACTTATAGGAAAATATCTGAGATTATACAAACAAAAGACTGGTAAACATGAATTGTGAATAATAAAATAAAAGGATATTGTACTAAAACCCGCAGTTTTGCATTACTCTTGATTCTTACTTTATCATTGGGCGATATAATTTTTAGCACAATCTAGAAAAAATGTAACAATCATGATCATGGGGGGGGGGGAAGATTAATGAAGGATAACTCAAAAAAATTCAAAATAAGAGAGCAATATAAATTTTTTCGCAATTTTTTTCAATACCATTCAATTTGCAATTTTTGTGCCAATGTATATTATTTTACAATCTAGGTCGTACTGGACTTCTGTAAAAACAAACGCATTGGAAACAATAAAATAAATACGATTTTTACCTCAATTTTTCTGGAAGCCTATTAAAATAGCGATCACTGACAGCATCCTTCAACGTCAACCTTCCAGTCGGTTCATAGGTCAACATGTTGTCAATTAGATTGAAAAGTTCAACATGCTCAGGTTCATTAGATCTCATGCTTTTCTAGAAAAATATATTAACATCGACACAAAATTCATGTAAAAGATGTTACCCTTAATTGTTTGCAGTTTTCGCGAACATACATTGCATCAGCCGAATTTGAAGCCCAGTTAAGTTTTCCGTGTTCAGTAAACAAATTATCAATTCTAAATAAAAAAAAATTTTAATCAACTTCCGCAAAAATATTCCTACCTAGTCTTTTTGGCCATTCTAATGGGTACATCTCCAAGCACACGTTCCATCATTGCTAGATGCTCACGGTTCTCGTGGGTTTGGAACAACGTTTTTCCAGTATAAAGTTCAAACAATATGCAACCAATCGACCAGACATCACAAGGGTGCGACCATCCAATTTCTGAATCAAAAAGAGGTTTGTTGAAAGCTTCAAAACAAAGTGACTAACCCAATATGACCTCCGGAGCACGGTAATGTCTCGTAGATACTATAGTTGAATGATGTTCCGAATCAAATGTAGCCGAACCAAAGTCTATCAATCGAACGTGAGTGCTTCTCAATATTCTATTTGGTTGCTGAAAATATAGTTCATCAGAAAATCATTCGTTTCGATTATTTTCAATAATTACCCTTCTTTCATTGTTATATTCCGTTGTGTAATTGCTGTTCACAAAAAGAACATTCTCTGGCTTGAGATCCGTATGGGTCAATTTATTTTCATGAAGAAATTTTACGGCATTGCACACTTGATATGCTATGTGAAGAGTATGATGCATTGGATATGGTTTGTAGTTGTTGAATTTCTAAAAATAATGAGATTTTTAAAGGGAAAGTTTTCCAATCTTACCAAAAAATCGAAAATACTCAATCCCATGAGTTCGAAAAGAAGGCACATATGTCCGTGATAGTCATGGTTTTCAAGCAGATGGATCACCCAGCTGAAAAAAACATTTTTTTGTGTTATGATAAGACATTCTTGAATTTTCACTTTCCCCCTTATCTCAACATTGTTTTTGTTTAATTTTTTAAATGATGTTTTCTCATTAGCTTTTTTTTAATTATCGTCAGAAATTCGAGACTATGATCGTTAAATTGATATGCGATAAGTGTAATGGAAAACAATCGATTATCCACTCTGGCGAGCGGAAATCTTCGCGAGTGTCAACCAAGGTGCATGTTTTCTGGCGAACATTTTCAAGGAATTTCTCTCCCAATCAATCAGTGCACATTTCTCCGGATGCGCGCATACATCGCACTTATTCGCGAAACGCAGGCGCGTTGAGCAACAAAAATAGCACGACACTCATCGAAACGCTCTGAACAGTTGTCTTTTCAAACCGCAGCTGAAAACGAAAGTTGGCTGAAGAAATCCCCCCTCGTCCGTCTCATCATTCTATCCCTCATGGAGCAAAATGAAAAAGATATGGCAAAAAGACAACTCCAACCAAGCAGAGATCTGATACACACATTCACTCCCTCACGCGCATAATGTTCGAACATGTATTTTGTGAGATATTACAACTTTTGGATAAAAAAACGGGAATATATTATCGATCGGAGCTTATTGTATAGTACTAAAACAATATATACTTATTTTAAACTAGTTTCTAAAAAAATTTTGATTACACTTTTAAAGTAAAAACAACAACTCTCAAAAAAAAACTTACTTTTGATCATTAGGATCTCTTTCTTTCAACTTCTGTAGAACTTTAATTTCAAGTTTAGCCGCATCTCTATATTTTCCAACATTTTTGATAATTTTCAACGCCAATTGTTGTTGTTGCTGAAAAACAAGTGAATTACTACAATCACAAGAGAATACAACAAACATTCTTTTGATCCCTCACTGAAACAACTTTACCAAATGTGCCTTCACCAAGTGTATCAACAATTGTGACTGAAAGAAATCAATGTTATGAAATATGAACAGCATTTTATTAGTGTTCCGTCATATCCGTTCCATATGCTGACATGCCGTCCGGACAACTTCACCAAAACATCTTGCAAACGGTGTTGTGGTGAAAGATGGCGATCGTTTGCAAGTTTTTATGAGGAAGGTGTCCTGGCAGCGTGCCAGTTTATGGAGCGCATATAGAATAGACATGACTAAACAGTATCTTACATCTCTCTAAAATTGTATCACCGGTTGCATAAATCAAGTGACCTTCTCGATCATCTTGAACTGGAGGCTTACGATTTCCAACAGATTCTCTGGCTCTCGTCCGTGGTTGTAACTGAAACTGTGATCATAATTATTAAAGTAATTGTTTAGGGTTAAAAGTCAGTTTTTTTCATTAAAAAAATAGTTTTACCTGGGAAGCTGGTTTTGGTTTACGGGCTTTATCGCCGCATGCAATTATTTTATCAACTTTTGCTGACACCGAAGCAGGAAGTTGTAATTGAGCCAATAAATTTTGAGATGCTACTGATTTTGGTTTTGCAGCTGGGGTTGCATTTGTTGGTGGTAATTTTGTCACAGGTTCTTTAGAATTCTGCTGCTCATCATTGGTAGTTTGTGGAGTTGAAAACGCTGCTGCTACGGCATTCACCGTTTTCTTAGCCTTCTGCTCATCAGACTGTTCTTTTACGATATCAATTCCAGATTTCGATACGGCTAGAAGCCCCGTACCGCCTTCTTTTGCTTGATCAATTTTCTTTCGTCGAAGCGATAATTTTTTCTCAATTAATCGTTTGTCATCATCAGGTTGTTGAGGTGCATTACTCGTTGACGGACCACTCATCGGCGAACCGATTGCGCAAATCGTTGTACCACTTTTTGAACCATACGCTTTCCGAAGTGCCTTTGGTCCTGCAACAGCGGGTTGCTGCTGCTGTGAAGTCGACTGTTGACCATCTCCATTTTTATCATTCAAAAATTCAATTCCTTCAATTTTTCGAACAACTTCCGGTGATGGGGGAACTTTTTTCGGCGCCGGGTTTGTAGGAGAAACAACAGCCGTTGGTGGTTTTTTCGCATCTAAGGTGCTCTTCTGGAACGAATTTTGCTTACTGATTGGTGGCTTCATTGGCTGGTCTCTTAACGGCGCAATAGCTGGAGCAAACGGCGATGGTTTTGCAGATGTTTCATCAATTTTTTCTGTTGCGAGTTTTTTCGCCGCCTCGGAAACTCGTTGCGATGATGAAATTCGTAGAGACGTTTTTTCGGTGGCCGCTTGTTGCGTGTTCTTGTTTTTCAACTCGGTCAATTTCCCACTGATTTGCTTCGTTGGAAGTGGAGTTTCTTGAACACTCGTCGAATCCGTCACACTTTCCGTTTTCTTCAAGGGTTTCTCGGAAACGGAATGCGGCAATGGTTTCACCAATTTTTGAGTCGCTGGTGGATTGGGCGTTAATTTCTGATGTTCCGGAACTTGAGGCGGTGGCAAAGGTGTCACCGTTTTTGGAGTAGGTGCCATAGATTTCACAGGCGTCATTGCTCTTGAAAGTCCTTTCCAGTGGTTGTAGCTTTTGTAAATATGCGGATCCGAGACGCATCTCCTTAAACTTGCCAACAATTGCGTATTACGGCGGCGTGAGACATAGTTTTTGTATTTCCGTTTTCGTGGTATTACAACCAACGGCAGCCTTCTCAGAGCCATGTTGTTCGTTTGAGGATTGACAATTTTTTGCACCGGCATATTATCACTAAAAACTATGGCAGCTGATTGAACTTGTGGAGCGTCAGATAATACAGCTCGTTGAGGGAGTCGATGAGAAATATAATGCTTCTTAGAGGTTAACGGTGATAGATGATTAGATGGGAGTTGATATATTGCCGACGTTTCCCTTGAAAATGGTGAAGATCTAGATGTTTCCGAATAAGGTAGTGCGCACAGGAACTGTCGATTTGGTGACGTGACTGTTGTATTATCGGTAACGCGTGCAGAACACGTTACCGGAATATGAATAGCAGGAATAGTTAAAAGGTAATTAAAAAAATTTAAAATCGAACGTCGAACAAGCTTGAAATCGAGTATAAGTTGTTCTTTCAAAAAGATGCAGCACACAAAATAATAGGTATTGCTTGTGGCGAGAAATCGAAAAAGATCATCAGCGAGCACGTTTCAATGAAGAGGTGAACGGGAGACAAGAAGTCCCGGCGAGAGCCGCCCACTGTCAATGTTGTACCCATCTTCTTCTCTTTATTTCACTTTACAACCTTCAGCGAATTCGCTCCCGCTGCAAGCGTGCTCTTTCTCTATCGCTCATCGACTGATCCTTAGAAACTGTGATGCATTCAGCGATTTTAAACTATTTCTATGTGTCTTTTCGTATGTCGACTAGTCGTTCAAGACGCCGGTATCATCACTCGCTCATAAATATGATAGCAAAAAATCAACACAAGGTGGTCGTATGAGAATGTATCGCAACAAGAAACATTGAAAATTGTTCACAAAAAAAAGATGTGAAGCTGAAAAACAACTGAAACAAGAGATATTGACCAAAAAACCAGCTTCCCAAATTGTTTTCTGTTGTGTTTTTACAAATGATATTTTTTAACTTACTGGAATTGGTGTTCTACTAGGACTTCTCCTTTTTGGTGGATTACGTTTGGGTGGTGGCCTCTCAGCGACTCGCATCATGGCCACAGGAGGAAGTCGTGGTTTTTTTATTTCCCTCTTCGGACTGAAAAATTGCTGATATTTCGAAAAAACAAAAGAAAGACATTTTCCAGAACCTTGATTTAACGGACATGTTTTGCAATAAAATTATTAGAAAATTGTGTAATTTGGGATATTAACAATAATAAATATAACAATTTACATCATTTTTTTCTAACATCAAGGAGATACTGACAAAAAATCATCCGTTCAAAATCTTTTTTGTCTATGATTCTAATTTGATTAATACTGAACCCGTAATAAAAATTAATATATAGATATTTCATTAAAAATTTCTCAAATCAAGAGGTAAAAATTTAAAGTATGCTATGGGCTGGGTTCCTAAAAACCCAATCACAACACTAGTTGCAGTGCCCTGCCCGTTTCGAGTATTTCTTTTACTTTCTGTCTAAATGTGAAGGAGTTCCGGCACAGATTACACGCAAAAAGTGTTTTTGTGATAGTTAACAGAATAAAATTTTGCATATCTTTGAAGCAATATGGTTTTTTATAGGTTCTGGTGTCTTCCTTAATATTTCAATATAATCAAAACATACGAAGGCGATTGATAGCGTCGTTTTGGAGGCCTGGCAGACTGTCGACGAGTGCGGATTGTTCGAGCTGGTACTTCTTTCGGCTCATTGGTATTGGTGTTCCTGGTGCTGAAAAATTGAAGGTATTATTTGTTTCGATGATTTTTATGTTGGCTTTTGGGAATCAGTTCGTTTACAGTTTAGGGAATGAGTCCTGGAGTGATTCCTGGAGCTCTCATATGGTAACTAGTCTGTTTTATAAGGTTTTCCTACGGCACCAGTATGTTTTCTTACTCAACGAGGAACTGAATGAAAAAACAGAAATCAGATGAGATTCTCAACAAAAGCGTTGCACAAAAGATCATCATTTTAATCATATCCAGTTTCGGACCAATCTTAATAATCTTAACTTCTTTTTCAATGTTTTTAAACTATAGGAAAATGCTTACGTTCGCCTTGTGGTAGATCGTTTTGAACCATCCGTTGATCCATTTGTGACGGTAGTCCCAGTTCGGGCACGAGTTTGACTTCTAGTCTCAACCATTTGAAAAGCTGTAATTTTCATTGATTTATAACAGAGGCAAAATTAAAAATAATAATATGAACAGCTCCGAACAAAAGAGTTTTTAATTATCAAAATCAAGTCATTGAATATTTCAGTAACATTAATGAAAAATGTTTAGGTCGCCAAAGTTAAGAAAATCAATTATTTCTGAGACGCCGTCGCTTAAAAAGTGCACTTTAGCAAAAAGCGGAGAGAATAAAATAAACAGTGTTAAATACAAAAAACGATTTATAAATTTAAACTTTTTTTCAAAATAAAGGCTCGAAGTGATAATCATGATTATTGGTTACTAAATTTCAGATTCGGAAAACATTCTACTACAACGCTACGCACACACACAACGCGTCCCCCCTGCAAGCATTTTCGTCAAAAGACCTTGGCCGCTATTCTGCCGTTGGATATGTTAAATGCAAGGGGGTTGAATTTTGTTCGGTGAAATTAGAAAAAAATGTAGATTATAGTTTTCTTTTAAAACAAATATTTTGAAGAAAAACTTGCAGTTTATATATTATAAACCGGGTGCTTCCTTTCCTCTTAAAGTTGATAATAAACATTTTGTAAACAAATAACAGATAATTTTTCAAAAATTGTATGTTTCTGGAAAAGAAAAATCCTTAAAAACGCTGAATGTTAATGAAAAAAGTTAATTTTCCGATAAATTGCAATCAATCACTAATGTAAATAAATTTTCCAAAGTTTTTTTGTTTTTAAATCAACTATCCTTCAGTTTAAAAAAAAGAATTAAAAAATAATAGAAATTTTTAAGTAAAACTAGAAATTAAACAAGGATATTTACTAAGGTTTCAAAAAATTAAAAGAAACATCAAAAATTCAATGAAAAAGTAGGTAAAATTCATTTTTTTATAATTAAAATTATTTTGTTACAGTTTTAATTTTTAATTTTATAATATCTTAAAAATGCATAACTGAAAAAGAAAAAAAATACTAATTAAAAAAGAAATTATTAAAAATAAAGACGCTACTGAACGTTTTATAAATTAGGCATTGGCGGGGATGGTGTTGGCATCACTGTGCGGCAGAGCGAACATAAACCCCCAACAAAGCCCCCACCTGTCTAAATTTGCATATTCGCAGTGTTTCTCATTTTATTGATTAACAGATTACACAGGGAACGCAGCAAATATTAAAAGAGCAACGCAAACTAATTATACCTCGGATAGACATACGAAAATAATCCTTAATTACTAATTAATAACCTCCATCGGACATTGCAGCTGCTTTTTAACAAACATATTTCATATCGAAAATCGTTTTCAAATAAGATCTTTATAAAAGTAACAAATGCGCCTGAATTGTTTGGAAATATACTACTTAATATTAATATATATTCATAATCTTTGATTAGTACAACGTATAAAAGGAAGCAAAGGAAACCTTTTGACAAAAACGTTGTTCCCTAACTATAAGCTCTAATTCCATTTAGATTAAAGAAGCACGGAAACCTAACAAAATGGACTCTCACTTGAATGTGCCAACCGGATTAAAATTGCCTATTGATATTGATGAAAGATGGAACTTGTTAATAAATGCCAAATCGACAAATAATCTTTTTTCTGCAACGGGTTCATATCGTTATTTCAGTGCAAGCTCGTCATCAAAGTGTTTTCCATAACTTTTTTCTGCAAACTTCATTTTCAAATCCTTTTTTTTTGTTTAGTATTCTTACAAATCAAATCAATGAAGAAAATTTTAAAATTGAAGAGTACAATGGGCAATTTCTGTAGTTTTTCCGCAATATTTGTTATCCATGTTTTTTCAATGAGGCCTACACCAAGTTCATAAATCTTAAAAACAGAAATATCTTATAAATTAATAAATAATCATAAAAATACGAAAAATTGAAAAAAAAAAGAAAACACATAAAAAGGCGTTACTGTAGCCTTTGTGTCAATTCCAAGCGGGACCCAACTGGTTTGTTTTTGTTATGCGCCTTTAATCAATGCTGTAGGAAGGAATTCATCTGAAAATGCGGAAAAACTGGAAAATCATGTTTTATTGGTTTTTTATCCGAAAATAGTTGAAAATCAAAAATAAGGTTATTTTTCTTAAATTTGAAGCTGTTCCCCATCACGATGCTTCATATTACAAGTAACAATTGAAGCTGTTCCCCATCACGATGCTTCATATACATAACAAGTAAAAATTCAAAAAAAATTGGTTTTTGCTTTTTCTTTCTCTTAACTCTGTGGTAGTAGTATACAAGGGTAATGTAATTGTACAAGTAGAATTAAAAAAAAATGGTTTCAAAAATTTCTAAGATTCTTTTAAAAAAATTGGTCATTTTTCTACAAATTACTAAAACATGTTGAGCATTTTTGAATAATGATTGACACTTTTTATTAAATTATTTCAAAATATTGAAAGAAAAGGTTAGTCTCTTTCCTTTGAGCTATTAACCATAAACATCGATTCACGTGTTCAAAAGTTACAGGATGCCAAAAATTGTTGTGTTTTTGCAACCGTCCGCTTTGACCGTAATGACGGCAAACATGGATTTGTGGGGAAAGCCGTCGAGAATCACAGTTTATTACGATTTTATGTTATCTTAATTGCTATTATACCTTTCCGAGTCGTATACACTAGAGTGTACTTCCCTAGTTAGTTATGTACATACATACTTCTAAATGGCTGATTATCACAATTAACATTTTTGAAATGCATTGTTTGTTTGTATAATTGTTCATTCAATTAAAAACTTCTGAGTCAATCTATTAAAAAATAACATCTATACTATCAAATAATCTTATTAGTTAAATCAAATATTATTTAAAGAGTGCTTATGAACGAACATCACGTGTCCTGAAACTTTCAAAGTGCAAATTAGATATTCCTTATAAAAGAAGCAAAACACTGTATAACTGTTAATTTTTTTTAGAAATGAATCTCTTTATTCTTCTAATAATAAGTCTCATTCCAATGTTACATTTCGCAACCACTACCTCTTCATCAACCACAAAATATAGTCCAAAATATTCAACGAAATCTCATATTCTTCAAGTTACTGAAGCTCTAAAACCAAAATGTCATCCCTTCAACATTCTGTGTGTCCCATGCAAACTTTCCATCAATGTTATTAGATCTGCAATGAAAAGAATTATTTTTGTGCACCAGGTGATTTCTTTATTGATTAAACTGGGAAATTAAAAATTCCAGCGTCAATTTGAAATGTTTTATTTTATTTACTAATTTATTCAGGCTGTAGAAAATATCTGCATTGCAATTTTATATCAGCATGCGATATGTGACGCTATTATCAGTGCTGGAATGTTCTACATTGATCATACGCCTACTGAAAAAGTACTGTTTCGTTGTCTGACAAATACTTAATTTTTGAATATTTCAGCTATGTAAAAGATTTTTCCTTTGTGGAAACACGGGATTTTTTGATTGGTGGTCAAAAGATGAAGCAATAACAAATCTAAATTTTCTGAACTCTACGGTTTTAGAAGTAATTTTAAATTAGATTTCATCCAAAGGCATGTTTTTTACAGATTTTGAATACACCAATCGAACGAGAGAAAATCAACATTGCCAAATATTCAGAAGTTCATCGAATTCTCCATAGCCTGTTGGACGATTCAGGCGTTCAAAGTGAGGACATTCCAAAAGAGTTTGATCTGCGTCTTGCAGAGTTTTTAACTTCTCTGGAAAAAGCGGCAAACTTCTTGATTCATCACAATAATCAACAAAACTTTATTCCGGATACACATATGAAAAATTAGAAACCAGGTGTTGAATAAATATGTCATGTTCAACAGAATTGCACAACCAATAAATTATTATTTTTAAATTAGGACCGTTTTGATTTCACTCATCTTCCATTTCTAAATAGAACAATGGCGCAATTCGTTTTTCTTGTTTCGAGAAACACAAATCTTGACAATTCTGCTCGAATAGAATTGGGAGTTCGTCCATTTCTTCCGAGTTCGAGCAACGAGGATAATGATAGGCAATACATTGCGAAGATCCAGTCTTAAAACAAAGAAATATAAATGATGAAAAAAAACATGCATATTTTACCGGTCTATACCATCTTTTGACTTGTTTTGGCTCACCACCATCAACACAGGTTTCTCTTTTTACCCTGCAGCATCGTTTATTTGCTTCACCTGTAAAAATTGTTAATTGAAACGCCTGAACATTCTATGTCATACATCCAGAAGTCGGCTCAAGCGGGAGTGGGTCGTCTGACAAACTTTGAACAATTTCGTTTGTCATATAAAGTTTAGAAGTGATCTCATTAGCATGTTGCCGAGAATTTGGAATGTATCCTGTCTTTGGCCAGTAAAGCATTTGAGTAGTTGTAGTTGTTGGGACTGTAGTAGTTGTTGAAGGAGTTGTAGTCGTTGTAGGCGTTGTAGTCGTTGTCACTGGTGTGGTAGTGGTAGTTGCAATTGTTGCTGTTGTTGTTGGTGTCGTAGTTGTAGTTTCGATGGTGGTCGATTGAGAAGAAGTTGATGCAGGACTTGTAACAATCTCCACTGTAGAAAAAGAAGGTGCTGGAGAAGGTTCTGTAGTTGTAGAAATGCTCTGTCGTTGTCTATACGCCTCCACCAAAATCTTTGAAAGTTTTCTGTTTCTTCTCAATGCATTTCTGATGTATCTCTCATCTAATGGCTCATTTGAATCCAAAGCATGTTCAATTTTTTTCAACAAAGTGTTGATCGAATAGTCAAGTGATGGTCTCGTCCTTCTAGCATAAGGAGTCTGTTGTGGTTGAATGTCAGATGATGTTCGCGATGGTTTGTTATCCATGTATGATCTTCCAGCTTGTCTGATAGAAGTTGGCGTTGATTGCTCGTCTCGGTGGTAAGATGATGGCGTTCGTCTATTTGCAGACGAGAATACTACAAAAAACTAGTTAAATATAAGATTTGATAATTCCCATCTCGACCAACAAGTCATACATTATGTTAATTAACTAAACTTAGACGTCAAGAACAATTACATTTTCTACTATATCTGTCCGTAATTATACCCCATTAGTCTAGCTAAACTCACTTTCTTTCTTCCATTGACTGTTCGAAATTTGTCGAGATGTGATATCAATTGCCGGATTCATTGAAGTTGTATCAAGTGGTGAAGATCCAAGTTGCCGAGTCAAAACATCATCGAGCTTTAAAAGCTGTTCCGTTTCACTTATAAATTTCTTCTTGAGCTCGACTTGCTAGAAATTACACTTTTAAGAAAAATAATAATTGATTGTTAATACCATTGGATTATTTCCTTCATCGAGACCAACTTTTCTCATTTGTCTTTCAACTAAATTTCTAGCAGAATCCAATATCTTTTTATCCATCAGTGAACCTTCTCTTCGTACCTGTAAATATTTGCGATTCATAGAAATTTCATTACCATTAAATAATATTCTGACCATGCAATCTCTATTCCTATGAAACACACTTTTCTCTTATTATCCTTGAATGAATTTCAATTATTGTTTCCATGGAAGCTTCCGGGAAAAAGAAACGCACCCTTTTTAAAAGGTTACTTGACGCATAAACAATTGCGGTCAAATATGTTCAAAAAGTCAACCCTCTTCGATTTCTGTATTCCGCATAATGTAGGATAATTCCAATTGAGAAATGCTAATCAGGAAGTATCTACACAAATTCCGACAAAGTCATAAATCAAACGTTTTGTAAAGAGTGCGCATTTTAAATGCTTCAGAGTCGCACCATATGTGTCACAGTTAGTAGATTTCAATCTTAATGACTCTTAGTACTCGGTCAGATGTTCTATCGAAACCAATAAAATGAGTTGTTCTTTTTTAAAACTTCAAAGGAGGTCCAATAATGGGATGAATTTTTGCGATACGTAATGAATCAGAAATTAATCTGATAAAGAAAAAAAGAACAATGATGGGAATGTCGAGGAAATGTTTCGAAAATGTTTCAAGGTGTTGGTTTAAAGTTTCAAGAATTTCAAAGAATAGTCACAAAGACAAAAATTCTTACATCAGGACGACGACATTGCGTCTGATCGCAGTATCTTGTTTCATACAAATGTGGACAAAGTCGTTGCATCATTCTGCCTTCTTCAGTGAGCTCAGGAAGCGGCGGTTGCAATACATCACGGTTTCTGACGATGAGACCAGTTTGGCATCCACCATGACATTCTGACCAACCTTCCCATTCTGATACAACACACTCTGTAATAGAAAAGGATCATATTTTCAAACGAATTCAAAAAAAGCACACGAATTGCATACCTGATTGAGAAGTTTCAGTAATAAACAACGATAATAACAATAAATATACTATCATCGTTAAAAATTCAAGATATTGGAGAGTCAAAAGCCTCCGATCAAATGAACTTCTAAAAGTAGAAGTCGCCAAAATCCCATATAAGCGATGCCCCGCCCTATCTCTCCACAATCTTGTTCAGGCGGCCACGATCCTCGATTTTCCTCACTGTTTGCCTCGCTCATCCTGCGGTTGACGGGTATTCGCTCTATATTTTGAATTATCGGCATGTTTCTTCATCGGCTATTCGATGGAAAAAAGTGCGCAGAACACCGCGATTTCGAGATCTTTTACACTGATTATTCATTTTTTGAGGTGTTCGCGCCTAATGTTTGCATTCCTTTGACGAGTTTTTGAGGAATAATCCGATAAAAATCCATGATGACTCCATGAAAGAAGAACAACGGGGAAAAACATTACAAGATTTATTGAGAATGAACATGGGAATACAAATCGTGAGGAATTCAAAAAAATTCGAACCGATTCAAAAGAGATTCTTTGTTCATAATCGACTTTTTCCAGACTTGTGTATTAAGCTTAACAAAATAATCGATCCTACGGATGAGAGCAAAAATATCACATCAAACCAACGATGATAAAAATTGAATTGCAAATCCCCCAAGATTCTTGTCAATATTTGACGATATTGAAGTGGTACATTCATTCTCATTAAAAGAACACTTGACACAAAATACATTCCCTGAACATAAATCACATTTCTTTTATTTTATATAAACTCTGTTCAAACCATTATTTGAGCAAATCCAAGGACAATAATATTTGATGATCGAATATTTGAAATCGACACAAAAAACTTTGTCATAGTGATCAATAAACCTTAAAATTCATCATATTTCAACAATTTTGAAAAACCTAATAATTACCACGAACTGAAGTGACTGCTATAATTCCAACCAGTAAAAATGAAATATATTGAGACCAATAACGAACATCCAATTCTATTCCAATATAATTTACTCCAATTTCAATCATTCTTGTAACCGGATCTACCTAAAAAATGTAGGATTTCGACAAAAAAGTTGAAGAAAGACAAACCTTTCCAACTCGATCAAAAACAATATTGATAAATGAAATAAATATTTTCCATATGCAATATACGGAGAAAAAGTGGCCCAACACATTGAAATACATCCCAAGAAATGTTTTGCTGTAACAGAATTAATAAATAAAGCCAATTAGTTTTGGTAATCACCTGAACGCCACACGATTCAACGCATTTTGCAATTCAACCAATTCTAAAAACAAATATCTGCTCAACGTCTCCATTGGCTTTATTTCATCTTCCAATCTTGTAATCTGTGACTGAACGACTAGTTCCGAACTTCCTTCTGTGAAATTCGACCACAATTTCGAAATGAAACTTGGTTCTTGCGATTTCTTCTCAACATTCATTCTCCTCAATTCTAATTGATGTTTCGCAAGTTTTCGCTTTTTATTCACAATCATATCCATTGAGTGATTGAGACGTTTCTCGAGCTGCTGAACTTGCTGCTCTTCAACTGGCCTCATAAAAATTGTCATATAGGTGTATGGTGCATTCACTGCTCCAAATCCTGACAATATCGCCATCACTGTTACTCCAATCACTCCAACTCTTGAAATGACTTGTTCTATGGTAAAAATTCCTGGAAGAAAAATTTAAAAAATTAGTGTATGATTTTTAAAAACAGCAAATGTATACCGTTTTTCGGACTGAGAATTGGAAAAGGGTCTCCAATTTTCCAGAAAAAGTATACAAAAATGAACCAAGAAACAACTGTAAGCGTTAGCTGAAGCCTCCGAGGAACTAAAATTGTTGTTTCACATTTTTTTTGCTTTATGTAAAAAAAATTTACTTATATTAACACCCTGTAGTAGCAAATAAGCCATATAAATCGGAATAATCACAACCAATGTAAATAAAATAATTGAAAGACAATAGGTCCAGCATTTCATACGACTGCTGAAAAAAACAGATTCACGCTCTTATTTTCAATAAATCGACTCACCTTTCGTCCATAACATCGGCAATTTCAAATATAATCAACTCGAAAAGCGCACATGAAAACGAAAACGTGAATGAAAATAAGAACTGCACTAATCTGTAACAACAGAAATGCGACATCTTTTCAGAAATTAATTTATTACTTATTATGAACCTCAAAGTTTTTAAATAATTGTTTTGTATAGAACAACCATCCAGTAAGAAAAAATAATATTAATGACCCTGTCACCAACCAAGTATTATAACTTGAACTATCCATTGCTTTTCATTATCTGAAACATTTTATAAAAACAAGTTGTTCTTGTTCAACACTAAAAGTATCCGCCTCTGAAACATTACATAAATTTTTAAATTCATTTAATTTCTTTTTTTTTTAATTGCAGTTAATTTAAAAACTTTATTATACACCACAACCATGAAAACACCAAAGAAATCATTTTTCTAACATTATAGATTATCACAACACAAAAAATCCCCTCAAAAAAGAAACACTTTTGGATAATGCAATAAATGTGTAGATCAAGATGAAAATGACGCTTCCCAAAATAAAAATTTAAAAAAAGTAAAAATTCACTATCAATTATCACAGTTTCTACCACGACAACTGATTATTTATGACTATTTCGACGCGATATCACCCAAGAGTTGAGATGATGAATTTCGTGAGCCAGGTTGTAACGATTTGCGGTTTTCACGTTGTAAATTTTCAGTTTCTTTCTCAATTTCATTTTCTTCATCCTCTTCTTCACCATCCACATCGTTTTCTTCTTCATCTTCATCCCGAATACGATTTTCTTCTTCTTCACATTTCTTAATAACTTCGTGCAGTGATTGAGATGTGGATGAGGAACTTGAATCGTTTTTAAAGCCCTCATTACACAATTCTTTTGGGGCATCCTGAAAACATGAAAAATTAAACATTTACTTAAATTTGAAATTTGAAAACCTCCATATAAATTACTTCTTCAGCTTCATTTGCAATGTAAGTCATCTCAATACACTCCGATCCTACTGGTTTTGTATTAGTCAATTGCTCCATAGTCAGCACTTGGTGAAGAGGTCCACGATTTCGTCCAGAACTTCTCAATCGTCGGGTTGAACCCCTAACTGACAAAGTGTCACCAGATGTTGAAGTCCCATTGGATCCATTCAATCCTTCTACTAGACTCACTGTTTCATATCTGCAAAATAAAACATTTATTTTTCACAAAATCACAACTTCATTACATTTGATTTCTTGTTTGTCGATGTGCTCTCAATCGTATCAATGCACGGAATGGTGATCGGCAAATGGGGCAGTTATTAACCTATAAATTCATATTTTTTCTGGATATAAATTGAAAAAAATTACTCACTTTATATCTTAATGTATCGGCGCAATTACTACAAATACATAAATGACGGCATGGCAAAATAACAGTATCTCTGATATCTGACATGCAAATTATACACTCTAAACTTCCATCGTCATCGAGTCCGTGAGTTTCTTTATTTTCAATTCCAAAGATTTCCTGAAAAATATTTTAATGATTACGAAATTAATTGGTTCGCTGGAAAGACCAGTTTCTGGACTAACTATTCAGAAAAACACTTACCTGCAGAAGATAAATTACACCATCGCATACAATTTTTTGCCGAAGAGGTTTTAATACAACAGATTTACTACTATCATTAGCGATCTGCAGAAAAATTAATTTGCAGTCAAAACTTTAATATAAATACCTCGATTGTACATAAAGTTGTTTGCATCTGTGGTTTTTCAATACCATGTGTAGTTATTGAGATAACCATTGGGAAGTACAATCCGGCCGAATATGAAAGTTCGGTCAAGTCCCATTGTGAAGCATCAAATATAAAAGTGTTGAACACTTGATCTGGACCTGTTTCGAATTGATACTCGTCTGATACGATTTTCCTTTTGTTACGATATGCAAATCTGAAACATTTTTTTACAAAAAAGAAATGTATATTTTCTTTACGGGGTGTTATCGTCGTTATTCAATTCACGAGCATGGAAATGAACTTGAAGAATACACGAACAATCTGCATCAAAAACACAATTGAGCTGGTAGAGATTGTTGTCAAAAGTTCCATCTTCCTTTTTGACTCTTAAACAAATTTCAAATTGAGTTTTTTATTTTTTTCAGAATTAAATACCTAGTAAATTTGACGGATTCTTTCCTGATATTGATGAGCAAATTCAGTGGACGAATCACGACATTTCCTATTGGTCCAAGTGGGTATGGAAACTGAAAAAAATCATTAGTTTAGATTTAATTACGAATTTGAGAATTATTTAGATCTTTTATATCCCTTGTAACAAAAGTATCAAGTTTTCAATAACTTCTTAAACTGAAAACACTCACATTTAATGCTTTATTACCCAGTTGATCCAAATCACTATTCTCTCCGAATAGATAAGCTTCAGGCTTAGCCTGCTCAAATTTGCAGTCACACATCAGAAAATGGGAACCAAAATATGACCCTGCAAAGTGAATCAATAATGTCTTGTAATATTTAGTTACACAAAAAACGCATACCGGTAGTATTTGAAAATGCTAATTGTTGCTCTGGATCTTCTTCATTGGCAGCTTCACGTCTCACATTCCTATTTCGATTTGTAACCAAACTAGCCATCTGTCCCATGGTTCAAACCTTTAAAAAATTAGAAATTGATATAACTTTAGAGATAAACAACAAGAAATTTAAGGGAAACTATATTGAAAAGAAAAACATATTACAATGGACTAGCAGTGTCGAGTAAAAACTGAAAAAGAAACTTATGGAAAATCGATTTTTTATGGAAAGAAAACAAACACGAAACAGCTAGAAAACGGAACAGTATTTTAATTTAATAACATGTTACGGTCCACAACACGTAAAGGAAGGAATAATTGCAAAATCGTTGAGAAAAAAAAAGTAAGAATCGATAACTGCGCATATTATAAAGAAAGGTTCATCAATAGACGTGAATTATAGTCATGTTGGTCTCTCTTTATGCCTGTGCGTGGGGGGATGGTAAGAGTGGTGAAGAAACAAGATAGTATTACAAGAAAGGAGGGTCAGCCAAAACGATCGTAGATGAGGAAGCATTCGTTTGTCGTACATAATCATCTGTTTCTGCAAACACAGCACCTGCACATTGCGGAGTTTCCTTTTAATGAATTATTTATTCTTTTTGAAAAAATTGACGATAATATCAGAAAGGGGCTTGTAGTTAGTTAGTTAAATAAAAAATATGAGATGATCGTAGATAAAAATACAATAAAACGTAAAAATTACTTCAAAAACATTAAAAAATCGAAAGAAAACCACTTTATGCCACAGAATATCAAGTTTTTGTCAAATTCAACGTATGTATGAAACAGTGATTGTTAAATGAGACATTTATCAAGCTGTTTTTAACACATTCACTTGATTAAATTTTTTTTAAACTCACTTTATATCTAATTAAAATAACTATTCAGAAACACTTACCCGCAGACGATAAACTATACCATCGCATACAATTTTTTCGAAGATACAAAACTGATTTTTGTAATGATAAATAATGCAAGAAAAAAAAAACAATACAAATTCCTCGATTGCGCATAATGTTATTTGGATCTGGGGTATTTCCATCCCATGAGCGGTCAATCCAAATTGAGAAGCTTTGAGCAAAAGCGCGCTGAACACTTGATCTTTTTTAAAATTATAGCTTCTGATCAGTGTTCCGATCCGGATTGATCCGATCCGGATTTTCCGGTTTCGGATCTCTAGATCCGATCCGGTCCGATCCGGATCGGATCAATCCGGATTGGGATCCGATCCGGATCGATCCGGATCGGATCGATCCGGATTCGGATCAATCCGGATCGGATGAAATTCGGATCTATAAATATGAAATGTTACATTTCAGAATACAAATTTTACTATTTTGCTAAAATTATAAAATTCCGTCCTATTTTAAAGCAACAAATTATTAGATGACAGAAAAAACATAACTTTATTTGGAAGAAAATAGCCAAACATGCGCAAAAATGACACTTTTTGGCCAATAATGCTCATTCAAATGAGCTGTAAATACCTCAAAATTGAGCATTTTTCTCAAATTTGAACCTTGAGCGGTCGTTTGTATCTTTTCTTCCCTTTCGTGCCATGTTTGACAGACAAATCAAAAAAATTTTTTGAAAATTTTTGATGACTTTTTTTGGTCAATTTTTTGAAAAATTTTATAGAATGTTTTCGTTTTTATGCCAATTTTATATCGTAGACATCATAATTTTTTCTTTTTTGTAACAATAGAAGCATTTTTGAGCAAAAAACGAAAACAATTGCGAATTTTTTCGAAAAATTTACAAGTTGTACGACAAAACGGGGAGCTCCCCCCGAACGCCGGGACATTTCACAAGTTTCTGAACAAAACCTTCACAAAAAATTTACATGATATTCATAGATCCGATCCGGATTGATCCGATCCGGATCGATCCGGATTGTCATCCGATCCGGATTGGTCCGATCCGGATCGATCCGGATCGTCATCCGATCCGGATTGGTCCGATCCGGATTGATCCGGATCGTCATCCGGATCGATCCGGTCCGAAATCCGATCCGGATCGGAACACTGCTTCTGATGCAATTTTCTATGGACAAGGGCAAATCTAACGGCAAATATGCTATATTTTTTTGGAAATTGAAACATGATAAATCAACTTAAAAAAAAAGAATTTAAAAGCGAAGCGTTCGGGGATAACGACATTTTGATAAGAAGATTAGCCTTAAATCCCTGTTTGTATTATCACCGCGAAGGCTTTTAGAATTCACAAATTATACTTACTGTCAATACAATTATTTGTTTTTGTGAATTAAATATTTCAATGAGCCACCACATTTTTTAAACTGTTTAATCTGTTTTCCCACATTGTGTCAACTATTTGCCGCTCACGTCAGAACAACAATAGACCGAATACTATAATGTAGCTGAGGAAAACACTGTATGATTGATAAGACAACAGAGAGTATGCATTAATTGTGTGTATCCGTCTCACCTTCAATACTTCTTTTTTTATATTCCCAATGAACCACAGTTACCCAGCATTTTTAAATTTTCATTCACTTAACAACTGCTTCGGATATGCAAAACATCTTGCACCAATTTCATCAAAACAGGAATTTCCGACAACAAAAGAGGTAAGTTATAAAAATATCAATTTTATATAATTTTAATTTTTATGTACATATTTCAGAATTTTGGCGGACCATTTCTCGGAAATTTTCGTATGAGAAGCTGTGACAACCCGAATATTTACTCAGATATTCAACTTTTCGGAACATTTCCATTTACAAATGTCTACATCAATTCTGTATTTGCTGATGTTTCAGAATTTCATGAAAAACACGAGGTAAATTTAAATTTAGAAATTATTGAATTTTTATAAATTCAAATTTGGAAATTATGGAATTTTTAAAGGTAATTTTGGAAAAAATAAACGCAACAGCTTATTGTTCCTATATTGAAGTCGCTCCCAGAACGGATGATGATTATTCAGTCATTGTGAGTGTTTATTTTTGTGATAAATAAGAAAAACAATTTATTATTCCAGGCTCAATCCCAAATTAGTATAGAAACAACATTTCTGGATCAGATACGCTTAGTTTCAAATAATATGATAATACCTTATTTTTTATCACCTGGAGTACACGTCCAGTTACGAATTCGTGAGTTTTTCAAATAATAAAGCAGTGTTAATGAAATGTTTTAAATTTCAGTCAACATTGTACCTCCCACAAACATGGTAGTTATTTTAAATAACGAAACCGAGCTTCATGTTCAAACTGTAACTGAAGGATCGGAAGCTGATACTAAAAATATGATGGCCCGGAATGTGTCTAATGTAAGAAAGTTTTGAAATATACTTTGAACAATATATTTTTATAGATTGTTCAAAACTTGACCGAAAATTGTTTTGCTTCAAATTATGCAATAAAATTTGAAAAGCCGTCATTAGCAGTTAGAGTTTTGCCAAGAAAAATTCTTGAATCTTGGCTAAAGTCGGAAATTAAGAATCTTGACGAATCAACAATTTACATCAACGGCCAAGGTATTTAAAAAAAGGCAATCTTTTAATATTCAATATTTTTTAGATGATTCAAGATATGTTGAGCATGGGATCGTAGAAGTTAGAACAATTTCTACGATGGACATACACGAACCATTGAATTTTTACTACATACACAGGGTTGCTAAGCTGAAAAATAGTAATGATTCTTTCAATACGTCTATAGGACATATGTTGGAATCGTTGTCTTTTGAAAATCGAGAACACTGCATTGATGGAAGTTCAACACTTGATTCCTATACTACGGTTGAAATCCTCCCCGTAGATACTTCTAGAATCCTTCGTTGTCATGCAGTTGATGTTTTAATTGACAAAAAAGTAGGTTATTCAAAAATAACGCATTCAGTTTGTTACAATTTAGACTAACGACTGGATTGAAGAATACGATCTTTCAAATTTTTTGATAAAGTCTGTAAAGGCTAAAGTACAAAATCATCCAATTCTACTGACATCATCTGGAAAGAATATGGAAATATCGATAGAAGGTATTGCACAATTTAAAACTTCTGATATAAAAAAAAAATTTAGATCGAACATTTGCAATTAAATTAGCACCAACAAAACAGAACTTGACCATTCAAAGCCCTGAATATTGCTGCTTTTTATTGGATTCAAACGCTAACCTCAATTTAAAAGTTTGTTAAACATCTTTAAAAAAATATCTAAAAGGAATGTTTACAGAGATTTACTTCTTCGACTGACGATGAGCACGATCAGAAAAGGGGAGGAATGGGTAATCGGAGCGATGAATTAGATGACGAGAAAGATGCTAGAAATTCTTCCAGTGAAAATTATGGTTTGCAATCATTTGGGGAAATTGTTCATATTGGGTAAATTTGCAAATTATTTGAAGACAATAGCCCATTTTTCATATGATATTAGAAGTCATGCAAAAAACCTCTCAGCGCTGGTCACCTTATGTAGTCATCAAAAAACTCATTCAGTTTTGTTAGGAGCTAGTTCATCGGGAAAATCGTATTTTTTAAAACGTCTCGCTCGACGATTGTCTCATAGTTCCGCAGTTCATTTTTGCAAGTTACTACAGTGCTCAAAGTTGAAAGGTATATTTTTGTGAAGAGAAAACATTTGCTTTTATCAATTCGTTTCAGGAAAAACATCAGATTCTATCGAGAAAATTTTGAAAGAAACATTCAGAGAATTAGAACTCATGAAACCAAGTGTTCTATTGTTGGACGATTTTGATGCTCTATTGCCACAAACTGATCAAGAACAACGGCAGTTACCGACGGAAAAAGTTGTGTCAGGTATTAAAAAAAGAACACATTTTGGAATGAAAGTTGTTTTTCAGTATTTTGTCAAAAACTTAGAACCACTGAGGTTAATGTTATACTAGTTGCACAACGTCTTTCTTCACTCAATGAGGATTTTGTGGAAAATACCATTCGTGCACGGCCTATAATTTCACATAAATTTGAGATTGGAAGTCTGACACCAGTAAGTTTTTACTTATCAATTTATTAGATTGGAAAATTTAAAAAAAAAGAAACTATGGCATTGTGAATGCGATTATTAGCAATCCATGATCTTGATATCGGTAGAAGACATTGTACCATCAGAGTAAAGCCTCTTGTTATTACCGTCATTGTCCGATATCTGTCCACAGAACTCTACCGTCCTTCTAGATAGCCAAGAATGTTTGTTGCAGAATACAATATGGTATCTTAAACTTTTGTTATTTTTTGTTCACTTTTTTGGTTACTTACTTTCCGGCTCTTGTAAGAAGCATACTATCTTGTTCATGAACAAGTTTTGCTGTAACTTTAAGCCATGGGTAAACCATTTCCATACTATCCAAGTTCGGTTCACTCTCTTCATTGTTGTTTGTAGCGTCAGCCTAGAAATCATAATAATTTAATCTTATAAGTACACTCGAGATTTAAAAAAAAAGCGACCTCATAAAATACTCCGCAATACACATCGCCATCGGTCGAATAATACCAGCTCAAAGTTTTCGGTGAAGTTATATGAAACGTAATATGTCTTGTTTTCCTTCCGGGGACGTGGAAGGTTTCTAATGTTTCAATAACTTTTCCATTTGTTGGCTTCCAGTAGTTTGCTGGCTCGACTTTGACCGCATCGATGAACTTAATATCCTAGAAACGAAACGTGTTATTTTAATGATGATGATATTTTTGTGAGACAAACCGCATCTTTGCCACCTAAGCTGAGTGGAATGTCTTCTTCTGTAATTTCATCAGTGAGTGTCTTCATGAAATGATTATCATGCAATCTAAATTTGTCGGAAAAACCAGCTGGCATCATTGATTTCGCAAGCTTGTATGGAACATGAATCCATTTTGCAATATTGACCATATCAACTGGGCCAACCTTAATTTATCAAAATTTTGAAGGATATTCGTTTTCTTGCGTTTTTTTTACCAATTCAGGATAATTTTCAAAATGGAAAAGTTGAGAGTAGTATGCTAATGTTCCACTTGTTACGAAAAGCATTGTAAATGGATTAATCTCATAACCATTCATATCAACAATGTGACGAAGTGAACTCAGGCGCCCAGTTGTTTCCTCCTACAATTTATCTGATTTTACAATTTATCTGATTTGGTGTTTTTATTTCTTTTTCAAATTTAAAAGTGAGTAAACAAAAACATATTTGTGCTAGATGTTCAAAATGATAAAGAAAACCTGTCGCATGACACGTCGGAGCATGTACTCAAACTGCAGAAATTGGAATTTGCAAGCTTCTGTGCTTTTGATGCTGTGAGCAATGCTTTCCACTGTAATGCTTGCGTATTCGATATACCACAGAAGACGGTTATGGTCATCTGTTTTATCTAAAATATCTCCTCTGGGCATCAGTTTTTTAGTAAAAATTGGGTTGTCATCGAAGCTTGGTATTTTATCACTGTCCTGAAATAACATATTCCGAAGATATGTATTACTTATTAATACTTACAAGCTCTAATGCCTTTCGATATCTTAAATGATTATTTAATGCTTTAGCCGCATGTGAAACTACATCTTTTTCCTTTTTGTAACTTCTCTCGGCGGACATTATGAAACGATAAATGTTGAAATCGGTGTTGAACTGTAATACATACATTTTCTTAAAATTAAATTTTAAAATATATATTACATTAGGGTGAATAGGCTGATTGAGTTTGAGACGTGTTTCATTTACCAATCTCAATGCCTCATCCGTGAGCGGCAAACCAAACGGTGTGTAGGTAGTTTTCGTCATTCGAGAATATCTTGGTCCAAACTTAACTTGAATTGAAAAAAAAATTATTACAAATTAGATCGACAGCAATAAATGAAAAAAAATTGTAAAGATACTATTTTTTTTTTGATCTTAATGATATAACTTTGAAAAGATGCTATTAAATGCAATCGAAACAAAACGTGTGAGAAAAAAAAGAAGTATAAACGAGCAAACTATTGAACGAGCGATTAACAAGATAGGAGTGTAGAAGATTCACTTGCAGGTGGCTGATGCGTTCCGAATAGTACTATTGTATAAGAGATGATAGACAACGGATATAGTAGTGAAATGACCTCGTTTGGAGAGATCGGGAATTGCGATGCAAAATTGGAAGGTGTACAGCCGCAAATATGGCTAACCCATGAGGAAAATCCAAGCTAGTCCTAGCTTATGATGAATTGCGGGCAAAATTCCATGCGCGAAAGATGAAAATTGCCCTGAAAAAGACTGTGCCCCGAACATGAAATTACGTTGATTGTCGATTCTGAAGAGAAAATCTAGTTTCTAAGAAAGGGCTGGATTTTTGTGTGACGTCAAATTAAATGGACAAGCGCCGCGGGCGGGTTCAAACTATTACGAGAGACGTTTTGATAGTCTTGTACTTTTGGAAAAGGGTGGTCGTAGACAAACTGATCTTTTTTTCATGTATTTTAAACTATAAGATGAGAATATCAGTTCAACAAGAATAAGAAAACGAATCAGAACATTGTTATAGTTATCATATGTTTTTTTTTCTGGTTATCTAAACTTATTTAACTGATTATTTCTTTCGTTTTGTTTCGGCGAATGTTCAAAAATGTGTAGTGTTGAGAAATAATAGATATTTTTGTTGTCATGCAAGAAAGAAATGTTCAGGTGTTCTGAATGCTATAGAAACTGGGTTAAGCGGACAAGTATTAATCTTATCTACAACTTGTTCAAGGGTAAAAATTATAAACCGAAAAACATTCAAGATTTTATAGGAAGATCGTTCGGAACTACTGCAAACATGGATCAACGATAAATATTGCAATCTTACCGAAATTATCCAAAAATCCGACGGGTTTTCAATAGCGGAAATTCAAAAATTGGCAACAACTATCAATGTAGAAAGCGCAATACGAGGTGTGTTTTGAAAAAAAATACTAAATTAACAAGTACTGTATTTCTTTTTTTTTGCCAAAAACAGACAAAAGACTTTAAAACTAGTTTTCAAGATACTATTTTTAAAAAAGTCAAATCAAAATGGTGGGTCATTTCAGGTTCGTCGCAGGTTGAGCGGGTCGACATTCTCAAAGCTTTTGATTGTTTTGTGAACGGAAAAATTGGAAACGAAGAGAAAGATGAAATGTTTGTGAATTTGAGAATTTAATAATTGGAAAATAAATGAAAGTCTTTAGATTGCCAAGTCTTGACGATGTTGGAGGAATGTTTGAACAGAAAAAGTTACTAGAACAAGTTATTATTTGGCCAAAAAAGGTTTGTTAGGTTTTTGCGTAACATGCTATTATATTTACACAAAATGAACATATATTTTTAGTATCCGAAATTGTTTGAATCTGTGGGCGTTCCAATCAGTAAAGGTGTGTTGCTCCATGGCCCAAGTGGATGTGGAAAAACCTTGTTAGCAAATGCGATGATTTCATTTTCAAAGTTTAGCGTTGTATCTGTGAAAGTAAGTAAATCACTCATAAAATGATAAATTAAATATTTATACTACTTAGGGCCCAGAACTTTTGTCTAAATACATTGGAGCCAGTGAAGAAAATGTTCGTCAAGTATTTGAAAAGTGAGAATTACTTTTGTTTAGTCTCCGGAAATTTTTTTATTGCAGGGCTCGAGCTTGTGCACCATGTATATTGTTTTTCGATGAGCTTGATTCGCTTGCACCAAAAAGAGGAAGTGATTCAACAGGAGTTACTGATCGAGTCGTGAACCAATTGTTGACGGAGCTTGATGGAGCTGAAGGTGGAATGAAAGGTTTTATTTTTTAGCATTATTTTTAAATATCAAATAGTATCTTTATTCGCAACAGGTGTAATTGTCATTGGATGTACTAGTAGAATCGACCTAATTGATGATGCACTTCTGCGGCCAGGAAGATTTGATCATCACGTTGAATGCACATACCCTCCAGAGGTTTGAAACTCCAATTTTTTTGATTTATATATTTTTTCAGAACGAAAGAATGCACATAATCGATGTATTGACTAAGAAAGTTGTTACCTCAAACATTGATGTCAAAAAAATCGCATATCTCACTGAAGGATGGTCTGGTGCTGATTTACAGTTGCTTTTTACAAATGCACAATTTTACAAATCACGACAAGTGTCATCTGGTGAATAAAATTACTCTCTTATTTATAAAAACCATCAATGACATATTTTTGCAGAAGATGGACTTGAAGAAAACCGAATTATTGTGGACCAAGAATCTATAGATGCAGTCTTTGATGATTCGAAACCAAAACCCAGAAAATCAATGGTCGATCGTCGTGTGGGGAAGAAAGTAACACTGGCATAAAGTTTTTTCACTTTATTTGTAAAATATTGTTTATTTTTTTACTACTTCCATTGCGAATAAATAAAAAAATGCATAAATAAGAAAATGGTTTAACTGGTGTTAAACTAACAATGAAACACAAGTACGGCTTACTTGTTTTTAGTGAGCCTTTCTTTTTATTTAGCGTCTCTTGGATAAAATTGATTTGAGCTAGGTTTTCAGATGTTTTGAAAATGCGAAAACGTCTATTTTTTACAATATCATTTTTTATACTTGTCTGGACGGAAACTGGTATACAGAATTTTTTTTCCTGGCAAGTTTCTAGAAGAACGTTTTTCAGAACACTCATTCGAACCAACAAAATGTGAAATCTGTGAAATTGTGGTTAATGAATGGGACGCCGTTGCACTAAAAAAATATATTGTGAGTTAATAATAATTTTTTAAAAATCGTAATTCAAAAAATTATTCCAGAGATCATCCACAGAGTTTGCTGACCTTGCCGATGGTTTCTGTAGCCGATTTAACGAATTTAAGGTGAACAAATCAATGCGGATTATAATTTTATTTTAATGTATGCCCATTTTCAGATCCATAAAGAGAAAAATGGTGTAGAAAGATTTTCAAAATTACCTTCTAAAACTATCGAAACGTTGAAGCAAATGAGAGCCAAAGGAGTTAAAGTTAGTTTTTTTTAAATACTGACAAAATTAAAAAAAAAATTGCATTCTTAAAATTTAGAAACTCGAGTAGAGGTTTCTATTAAAATCGGGGATAGGACTTTAGTTTTTAATCACAGGGATATTGTTGATCACTTAACACAATTTGATAAGGTTCCGGCTCATATTGGGTAAGTACCATGCGAATAAACGAAATATTCAACTTTCTGGGTCTTAACGTAAAAACTTGTGGTGTTCATATTATGCATAAAATAAGCCAATTTGCAATATTTGAGCAATTTTCAATTTTTAAATCCCAACCTAGTGAAGAAATAAAGATACAATAGAATGACACGAATGAACGTTTTATTTGTTGTCCTTTTTTATTTTTTTAAACTATTATGTTTGATTAGATGAATGATTCTAACTAACCCTCAAAAATTCACTTTTCGTCACTCTTAAAACGACAAATATCCAATTTATGGCGTCTTATTTCTTGAGATAATTTTGTTAACGTTAAAACATAAGTAAACACAATAATCTTCTTTTAAAATTTCTTATGATCACTTTTTCGTAGAAAAAAAACTTCTATAACCTTCGGAAAATAGTTCATTAGGGAGTTGTCATCAATGCTAACACTCGATTATATTGGAAAATAATATTTTCTGAGTGGCGCGAGCAAGAAATAGAAAAAATAATTCGTTGAGCGAAAGAATAGCTTCTGATCATGTATTTAAATGAATTGTTATAAAAGGTCGTCTCTCTAAGAATGAAACTTTGCGTGCCTTAGGGAAATATTTTTATATAATCGTAAAGTATAACATTCCAGTAATCCATGACATAAGAAATTTTGTGGAAAAACCGGGGTACTGTTGCGTGACAGAGCACAGAACTTAGAAAATCGAAATTTTTAATAATGAAGATAGAGTTTCATAATTGGTTACAAACGATTCCAAATAGAATTTCAATACTTTTTCCAGTTGACAATTTTTCTCTAACCCTAAGCGCTCAAAAGTTATACACCAAAATATGTGAAAAATCGTCATTTTTTGGGAAAATCAAGAAAAAAAAGTCAATTTTTGGAAGGAGGGTCATGGGGTTTTTTCACATTTTAAACAACAACTCATCAGCTTTTCAAAACAAAAAAGAGTTTTGAAATAAATCCCGGAATAAAAGTAGGGAGTCTCTCCGAATACACAACTTTTTTCCAAAAATTAAGTTTTTCGCTAGAAAAGTGCAGGTATTTTTAAAATTGATTTGTTTCAACAAGTTTAATTATATTTCTAGTATTTCATTAATGATTTTTATTAATATTTACACGTGATCTTCCAACAAAAAACACCGATTTCACGTATAGTAGAGCATGCAAAATACGAAAAATGGGAAATTATAAAAAATGAAAATAAAAAGGCATGATTAGTATCATTCGATAGCTAATTCAATTTTGAACATTTTTGTAATTGAACACCTTTTTAGATAGTTGCTTATTTTCACGTGACGTCCCAAAACGTGAAAACAACTCGTCGCCAATTTCGGAAATTCGAAAAAAATAGTGTTTTTTGGAATGAATATCCCAGGATTTTTTCACCATTTAAACTTCAATAAATATTCTATTTAGAACAACAAAGATTTTTGAAATAAAACTGGGAGAAAAAGTAGGGTGACTATCCAAAGTCACAAATTGTGGTCAAAAGTTATGTGTTGCTTTCGTATACTCTAGAAACGCGTCATTTTCAATGCATATAAGTGTAATCCGCTTGTGTCTCAATTTTTAAAAGTGTAAATCTCAATTAAATTGGTTCTCTTTATATTACAAGTCGGTTGGACCGTAGGCCTGACAATCATCCTGATTTTATGCCAAGAAACAGATATCATGTTTGAAGTAACTGTTTCTTTTTTAGTTGCCAGAAACACTATTAACGCAAAAATACTTTTTAAAAACGTTTGCCTTTTGCACGAGCTTATTAGTACTTTGCTGTCAGCTTTTAATAACGTAACACTGGATTTTCGAAAACTTCTTCGTGTAATATAAAGAGAACCAATTTAATTGAGATTTACACTTTTAAAAATTGAGCCACAAGCGGATTACACGTATATGCATTGAAAATGACGTGTTTCTAGAGTATACGAAAGCAACACATGACTTTTGACCACAATTTGTGACTTTGGATAGTCACCTTACGTTCTCTCCCAGTTTTATTTCAAAAATCTTTGTTGTTCTAAATAGAATATTTATTGAATTTTAAATGGTGAAAAAATCCTAGGATATTCATACCAAAAAACACTTTTTTTTCGAATTTCCGAAATTGGCGACGAGTTGTTTTCACGTTTTGGGACGTAACTTGAAAATAAGCAATTGTCGAAAAAGGTGTTCAATTACAAAAATGTTCAAAATTGAATTAGCTATCGAATGATACTAATCTTGTCTTTTTATTTTCATTTTTTATAATTTCCCATTTTCGTATTTTGCATGCTCTACTATACGTGAAATCGGTGTTTTTTGTTGGAAAATCACGTGCAAATATTAATACAAATCATTAATGAAATACTAGAAATGTAATTAAACTTGTGGAAACAAATCAAGTTTAAAAATACCTGCACTTTTCTAGCGAAAAACTTAATTTTTGGAAAAAAAGTTGTGTATTCGGAGAGACTCCCTACTTTTATTCCGGGATTTATTTCAAAACTCTTTATTGTTTTGAAAAGCTGATGAGTTGTAGTTTAAAATATGAAAAAACCCCATGACCCTCCTTCCAAAAATTGGCTTTTTTTTCTTGATTTTCCCAAAAAATGACGATTTTTCACATATTTTGGGGTATAACTTTTGCGTACTTAGGGTTAGAGAAAAATTGTCAACTGGAAAAAGTATTGAAATTCTATTTGAAATCGTTTGAAACTAAGTGTGACATTCTATCTTTATTTTTTAAAATTTCGATTTTCGAAGTTCCGTGCTCTGTCACACAACAGAAACATACCCATTTTGCTCAATATCAACGTAAAATGGTTTGATGACCATCTATTATATGTGAATGAAATATGAAACTGATATCATTCATATTCGCCCTAAGGCAGGGCCCTTTGTGTCACAGTTCCACTCTTACAAAAAAAAATTATACTGCCTTAATACTGCCTTATAAAGCGCATATCAACTATTTCTCATATCGATAAACAAAATTAAAATTCTTATGGAATTCAAACCTCATCAGGGACTTTTAATTCAGTTTAAAAAAACGCATCCAAAGATGGCGTAAATGTGGAAAATTGTAACATTAAAAATTGACCAGTCATGAATTCGTGGTCAATAATTGTTATGTTACTGTCAAGTTAAACATTTTTTAAACAAATTTTCTTCTGAAAGGCCGCAGCGCAACCGCTCGCTGGTAAAAATAGCATGATTTTGTGAGTGACTAGATTTTCCGGGTAGATCAAAAGCAACTTGATAATCTGAAAAATCTTTAAAAAAATGAAATTCAGTCATTTACACGAATTTCAAATGTCAGTTACTTTTGAGATGCCAATAAAACTATCACGCTCTATATATATGTTTATCATCCCTATTTTTTATATGAATTGTGCCAGGTGCGATTATTCTCTGAATTTTATAATTGTTTCCATTGTTTACATGATAATTGTTTTTTGAGAAATTTAAGATTAAGAGCTTTTAGAATTGTTTTGAAAATATTCGCTAAATTATCACAAGAAGTTTTTTTAAAACATTTTCGTTCATCTACTGATTTTACATTTATTTTTAATTCTTTGACAAATATTTTTGTGGTTCTTAATTATTAATGAAAATCCGCTAAACATTCGAAATCCCCCTCGGATAATTTTTCAAAATTCGAAACCCATCCTACTGAACTATGGATAATTGAAATCCATTAAACATCAAGTTTACCTTTTTGGATTCGCTAATCGCAACATTTGAAATGGAACATATCCGAAATGGTGTAGTTGGAAAGAGGGTATAATTATTATGGTCGCCGGGGCACACACATACACACCATTTTAATGGACTTCTCGTATGTTGCCTACTCGATATGAACTGGTTTCACCGATACCATTCTTCTGGACCGTCCGAAAAATGTGTTTGTTCATTCGCATCATTGCACACTATTTTAATAATGCGTTGGATAAAATGCGCTAAAATAGATGTAAGTTTGATTCTTTACAAACCAATTATCGATAATTTTTGGGATGTTGCAAAACTTATATAAACTAGTTCATCATCAGAAAAATGAAATGAGTAAGCGTTGTTGTATACATCTGTCATATATCAATTTCGTGTAATAGCTTAAGTGCATTTGTCCGAAAATGACACAGCTTAGTCAATTATAAGAATCGTTGGGTATTTCGAAGAAGTTGCAAGGTTCAAGTGTTTTCAATGCAAAAGTGTGAATAATGAATCGAAGAAATTAGGATCATTCAGTTTACCCGGGCGTGAATCCTGACTGGTATTAGTTGAGTGTGATTTTTCCGGATTTGACTAAATCAAGAGAATGTTTATTTGAAAATGACCGTAGCCCTCATAATATGAAAAATGAAAATGAATACAAAAATCATTTAAAAATGTGCTCTAATTTCAGGTTGAACTAGGAATGCCTTATGAAATGTGGGATCAGCCATCTTCTGAGGTAAAAATGTGGGGAAAATAGGCGTTGACTTAGTTTTGGTTTTCAGATAACCATTCTCCGACAAGGATGCGAGGAATTGATGGAAAGATACGATGAGCAGGTTGAGCAATGGTTTTTAGAAAAGCGGGATAAAAAAGATCTCATGGTAATTGAACATTGTTTAATTCGAGTGGCATTTATTGGAATATTTACCTTTTAAACTCATATTAGCTCACTAATGGGTATTGATGAAATTGCGAGAACACCCGTTTCTTGAGCTAGAAATACATCTCGAAAAAAAATGAAAATATTCTTATATCCTTTTTCTCACTGTGATTTATTGAAATATTTTGCGGAAGGACTTTTTAGACGACATTTTACCCAAATTTTAACCAAAACACAGTAATTGGAATAGATAAGACTCAGAAGAAGTGAAATTTTCAGAGAATTCCAATACCCTTTTTTTCTAACTTTTTTCGCAATAATGTTTTTGAGTCCCCCTGAATTTTTCGTTCGGATGTATTCAGACGATGTTTTTCTAACTTCGAAAATAAGAATGTTTTCCATTAATTTAAAAATATGTTTTCAGGACGAATTATGCATCAATAACAACAACAACAATTTTGGAAAAAGTTGCCAGTCTGAATTAATCGGCAAAAGAGAGCTCTAGTTACTGTCTAATTTTTCTCTATTTCTCTTTTTTGTGCATATGTGGAAAATGTTCTGTTTTGTTTTTGTGCCATTAATGAATATTACGATCTCTATGAAATTTTATAATTTTCTCACAGTCTACGAAATGTTAATTTACCGTGTTATTCTATAAACAGAAATTATGCCGCAATAACAACTTCGACGAATGAAGAAACAAGTGCCGGAGTAAAAAATGTTTTGGAAAAACAAAGCTCTAATGTTGTTCAATTTTCGGAAAATATTTTAATGAACATGTGACCTACTTTCTCTTGCAAAGTTGTTTTGCTTTAATGAATATTAAAATTATAAGAATTTGTTTTTTCTGACATCTGAGATTTGCTCAATTCACGTGAAAAACAACAACTATTAAAAATAAAGTCACCCTGTTTATTAGTTTTTCAAATAAAAAAAAATCCCTTTGTTTGAAAAACAATTCCATGTAACACGGTTTTTCAGAATTGCGTAACGTTCAGATAAGCAGCAAAAAACAAATATTTGTGCAAAATTTACAATGGCGATGAGCCACGGCGAAATCAAGATGTTTTGGCGGTTCATGCTCGAAATTTTGCATGTTTGCGCACCTTCTGCTCCCTCTACTAGCTGGCCCCCGCGCTGCGTCTCGATATTTTATTATTCAAATATTATTATTATTATTATTGTTGTGTCACGAATGTTATGTTAGTATTACACCTTAGAACCGCCACTCTAGCTGCTCTGCGAGTTTGTTATGCTTTTGACAAACGGGATTCGGCGCGTTGGCACATGCATCGAACTTTTGGCGCCGGTTTGCTTTTCTCTGTCGACTCATTCAATCCGCGTTGGATTATTGATGTATGCATTCAAAGTTTTTGCTCCAAGCAAGCAAACATTCAAAACATGATCTGATGATCTCATGTCTTTCTTAAGGAATATGCGAGAAAAAAAAAGAAAAATAATAACCATCAAACCTTTTTTTTTCGTGTTTCTATTTGTTTTTGGTCAAAAGAAAATACAACATACAAAAGCATTCGAAACATGATGTTTCAATACGAATGCAAAAATTAAATGTATTTGCATAAAGTGCTCTTTTTCTCAAGAAGTTCTTTTTAAACTCACATTAGCAAATATTTTTTCATCTCTTTTTCTCAAATAGTTTATTTACAGAGAAAAATGGGTCTACAATGAAAAAAAAGAGAATAACACATCAGTAATCGAAGAAAAGAAAATAAAAGTATTGAAAGTCATCGGTGAGGGACAAAAATAGTTCAGAGGAAACATGGAAATGGGGTGTTGTTCAGAGAGTCTGATTGTGACAATGTTATCAAGGGAGTTGGGATTTGCAGTATCCTTTTTTCTTCTGAGATTTAAATAGGAAACGAATCAGAAATGGGTGGAATATCTCGAAATTTGAGGTAGCTTACTAGGAAGTGTAACAAATCGGTCAGAGATTTAAGGTTGGGGGGGAAGTATTAAAAAAATAACTAATAGAAGGCTTATGAATACCGGATTCTAAAAGTAAAAAATAAAGAAAGCGACATGAATTTGTAGAAAAGTTTTGAAGGACTCGGGCTACGAAGATCTTGCTCTGAATAATTTTATTTCAGAGCCTCCGATACAAATTTCAGAACTTCGATTGAAAAGATCAACGAAAAGTAGCTTATCACATCAAAAATAATGCAAAATTGAAATAATTCAAACTATAAGTTAGGATTGGAAAGAAAAAGTAAGTTATTTACACAACTGTTCGAAAATGAACAAAAATATATGTAGTAAAAGCAGAAAAACTCCTAAAAAAATGTGGAAGTGTTGTTAGAAAAAAGCTTTCTTTTTTGTAAAATGCGAAGATGAATGTGAAATCTATGTGGATTCTACTTTGAACAATGATGGGTCAATTTGAGGAATGCTCGGACTTTGGGTTCCGTTACAAAGTGGTGATTGATTCATGGCTGGTAGGATGCCAGAAGCGGCGAGACCAGCTGGTCCAATAAGTGCTAGATATCTTTTCCAAATCATGTCCATACTCATTGGTGGAGTACTTGGAGCAACTCTGAAAAAATGATTTTTGATGAAGTCGAACTTTTTTCAAAATGTTACCTGTTTGGTCTTCCTTCTCTGAGGGTCCAGTTGCGAACTTTGGCATTGTTCTTCAAATGACTCAAAATGAGCTTTGCTTTACTGAGCTGACTCTCAGCGGTAAGAAGGTCCCATTTGAAATATTTCATAGTGGCTTCAACAACTAGACGGATCTGAAGAAAAACAACGTTAGATGGTTTCATGTTTAGCTTATTTTTGATTTTATTCGTTTTAGCTAATAGTTGTATAAAGTCTCTCCTAGTAGTTTTTTGTCATTTCTCAAAAAAAAAAGAAACAATGAATGAAAAACAACTTGTCTTCCTTGCCTCCCACCCCCAGTTCCCACTCCAATTCTCAATTCTAACCGTTTCGTCTCAATTCTTTTCGAAACATTTTTGTGAGTGTCCCGAGTTTGCACTTTTTAAATCAGCCACTGCCACACCAACAGTTTCAATCAATCCTTCCCAACCAGTGTGCATCCCGAATGACCTTCGAAGTGACTGGCAAAAAACACGTTAATTCTTGGAGGGAGTCTTTTTTTTTTCGCTAACCATCACGCTTTTTTGTCTTCGTGTTTTTTCGGTATATCTTCACTTTTTTTTTCCGAAATCAGGTATGGAACTAAAAAGGGTTACTGTAGGTTATCTTTCGGTCAAGTTTTGATGGTTGAACCAGGCGGCAAATCAATGAGATGATGATGGAATAAGAAATGAAGAACTGGGGGTGGGGGAGGGGATGGTTAAAATAAAAAAAAAGAAATCGAGAGAAAAAAAAATTGAAAATCAGGTTTTTTTAATGTTGTAAAAAGAGTCTTATTGTCTAATATTTTATGGACAATGACCTGTGACAAACCTTTGGAAGTTGACGACTGAGAAGGTGTTCAGCAGATTCACCGTGGAAGGTTCGAAGTGAAATTTGAACATTTCGGAGTTCCTCGTCGGTTACTGATTCACGGAGAATTTGCCAAGCAAATACCTGCAAAAATGTTGAATAAGTTGGAGTTTAGGGAATTCAATATCAACATTTATAGTCTTAAAGAATACAGATGTATCTAAGGAAATGGATAAATAAATCAAACTATTGACACATTTATGTTTAAAAAATAAAACGTTTCTGAACGAGTTATCCCTTTCCAAATTTTTGATTATTTTTGCACTATGAACCATTTGACAAAGCTGTTACTATTTTCAAACAACTCTTTGAAATATTCGAAATTCTAAACGTTTAAGTTTACCCAAGGAACCAAAATTTTCTATTCGCGCGAAATTAATTTACAGCCGAGAAAATGATAATTCAAATTTAAAGTCTCCGCCATGTAATGCTCCCTTCTTAAAATTCATTCATTCCTGAACGCCAATGACCACTTTCAACTGTTATATTTTACAAATATTACGAGTTTCGTTCAACATCGACAATCTTTTTCCTTATTCAAACATATCATACAAAAAAATCGAAATGAAACGTTTTTGTTTTGTTTTTGCAAAACTTATAGCAACCCTTTCTTTCATTCAATTGTAAATACCGTCCGACCCTTCACCTCAAACACTGTTTCACAATTTTTTCAAAGGCAAGAATGCCAAACACACAACATAACAAAAACATCATTTGTGGAAAAAAAGAGTCAAAGCGGCAATCCTGTTTTTAAACTGATAGAGTAGTTTTTTCCATCTTTTCCAACCATCGATGAGAGTTTTTTTGTGTTCCTTGTTTTTCTCTTTTTTCAATCACCCCCCTCGCCACCTCGAAACCAAAAATATAAAAAAAAAGAAAAACATATATTTTCCGGTTTTGAATGAAACGTCGGCGCACGTACTATTACGACCCCCAGTCCTGAACAATTCATTCTAGGAAGTTCACAAAAACAACTCTTGATATACTGGAAGCACTGTTTTTTTTCTTTCATTCTCGCATGGAATTTTCAATGTTCCATCACCCCCCATCCTGTCAAAACACGTACAGTATCTGCCATCAGCTGAGTGTATGGAAAGCAAACTCCTTCAGGGACAAGAGTGGTAGGATCGAAAGGGGTTTCAGTTCTTGCGCAACGTTTTTATTTACACACGCGCGCCTACTTGGCTGGACATCAGCTGGCGGTTGGCAAGCCGCACCTTGGATGAATGCCAGTTAGAACTGTTTGCTCATATGAAGAAGAAAAAAAGTTGTTTTGATATTTGAGAATTGTGGAGGAATGCGGTTTGTATTACTTTTTCTCACAGTAACTCATGAGTAAATCATTTTTGCGCAATAACAACTGAAGAGTTTTTGCGCAAGTATTGAAAAACAACGATAACACCAGCTGCGAAATGGATTGGTTAGTAGTTCTATTTGCTCATTCCGCGCCACAACGGGGGAACAGTTAGGCAGATGCGAAAAAAAAACAGTACTGTTATTTTCTCGTAAATTCCATTGCGTTGTCAAACTGAATGAAAGAAAAAATTCACGCAAGTTGAATGCCATTGGGAGCACCACGTATAAAAGTCTGACCGGTTTGTAACCGTCGGTTAGTCAATATTTACAATTCCAATAAGCTTGACGTGAGCTTGTCGGCTGGTCGCGTGAGACTTTTTCTATAATGACCGTTGTGGTTTTTTTCGGCAAAACGGAAACCACTCATTCTCGTTTGAAGAAAACTTGGATGATTGATATGTAGCGCACTAAACTATCGTCGTCACCAGAAAAAAAGATCATATACTGTAGATTTGACCCTATGTTGCGGAATGACGGAAAAATCGAAAAGATTCCTTTCTCTTTTTTTCACAACGTGTTTTTTTTCGAAACTGGTAAACCGTTGAATTAATGAGTCTGACAGTTGCACACAACACCCCTAATTTAACATGTTTTTGCTGAGTGTTGCGCGTAAATGAGAAAATAGAAAATAGAGAATACATTGAAATGGTTGAACAAAATTGAAGCTATTGTTTCTTGAATATTTTGGGTTACTTTGTTGTTTTTTATTCGATAGAAAAACACACATTTCAACATGTTTAACATAATCGAAGTTTTTTTTAAATGTAAAACATACACAAAAAAGTTTCCACGATCTGTTTACTATAACTAAAAATATGTTGTTATTGAGGAAGGCTTCACTATTTTTCCCAATAACCTCGGAAAACTGTCTATACAAAAATTGTGTTGTTTACTTCATTTCCGTTTATAACCTCACACTGATTTTTCGAAAATTCCTCCCCCAGATGTTTAGTAGAAACTCACTATGAACACAAAAAAAAACACTACTTGGGGTCACATCGACGTTGCGATTAATTTCATGTCGCACAAAACATTATTCAAACCGAAACCAGCCGTTTTTTGGGGTGAACACGGGTGGGTGCCATCTTGAGGTCATTGATTCCTTTACATACAATAGCCATAAAAAAAATTTTGGGCGACTTTTTGGGCGAAGGAGGCGAAAAAAGGAAAGCATACAGCCACCAAGTGTAGTCGGAACACTTGTACAAAAAACAGCGCGAGAATTGTCTCATTTATCGCGCTAGATAACATCAACCTAATGTTCGTAAACGCATCGCTTAAAAAACGACTGGCTAGTGAACGTGTCGTTTGAATGGGAAAATCTCATGATGCTTACCTTTGGTTGGGTACTTTGAAAACTTCTCGCTGCTTTCTCGGCGGCTCGCTTAACGGCTCCTTCTGGGAATGGGCCATCTTGCATGACGGTTTTCTCATCCTGGAAAAAATTATTATTGTTCGGAAAAGTTTTCAATAAAAACTATTAGTACTTCAGTTTCTTTTGGGGAAGCGTTACGCTGACTTGGTTGACTTTCATTATCAAACATTTCTTCGGTATCTTCTTCACCTTCCATATCAAGATCACCATCAGAATCTTCTTTGAGCTCAGTCTAAAGAAGCAAATACCATGATTTATAATTAAGAATAGTAAAAATTCACCTTCAAAGAGCTAGTCTTCTCAGAATTTGAATTTGTAGCAGAAGGAGTAAATGATTGCGGAGGAACGTCGGAAATAACTGTCTGTGGTGGAGATGTGAAAATTGATGTTAGTCTGAAGTTAAAAACAAAATCAATTCAAGTAAAAATAGGCCTAGAAAACTCACCTTTGGTCAGGAAGTCTTGTTGCCAAAAGTTCAATAACAATATTCATTTTACAGTCAAGATCATTCAAGCGAAGATTCAAAGCATTCAACATAGTTTTTGAATCGTTTTCAAAAAAAGATAGAGGTATTTGTGCCATCTGAAACAAATAGACATTTATTAAAATATAAGAAACCATCCTAATAAAAAAAAGGGCAACTAAAAGGACCGATGCAAAAATCATATTCACTGTTCGGGAGCGTACCGGCGCCAGTAGCGGCAAGAGGACGCAGAGACAGATCGAGATAGAGATGTACACAATACGGGGAGTAGTACCGCCCTCCGAAGTTGAGTTTTGCGACGGAAACACACCGTGATACCGTATCCACTAAAACCACGCCCATTTCGCTCGATTTTTCATAGTCAACATATATACACATACAGACACAATTTCAAAACACTCAAAATTGCAACATCTGTTCGTTGGAATTGAAATAAATAGGTGAAGAGAGTGCCACGGGGTCAGACAACAATAGAAATTACTGATATGTTATGCTTTTTGTCGAAAAAAACACACACACATGTTTTTGCAAGCTTCATTTTTTTATTGAGTGTAAACTTATTTCGTTCCTTGTCGATTTTTGGTAACACTAAAATTTGAGAGGCAAGCAACACAAAAAAAATAAAATACAGACAACACAAAAAATAGGTAAAGTGACTGAAAAACCTGTATTTAATTCGAGTTGGGTTTCTGTCTGAAATACCAAGGTGTCCAATTATTTGTTGGTCTGTTTTTTCTGTTTTGTTTTTTTCTATCACAGTTAAAAAATTTACACTATTTTTGGGGTCACGATTTCATAAAGACAAAAAAAATATGAGGCTTGAATGAACGGGAAGACTGGAAAGAAAATGTTTAGAAATTGTTGGTGGTCGGTTAGTTGTTCACTGCACAAAATCGTTTTTCACCAAATGCCGTTTAGGAACTTGTGGATTAAGTATTTTATTATTTTTCGCCTTGGTTGACAGCTACCAGCTAATTGTAAACAATTCGTGAAAATGTTACAGAAAAAATTAAAAATAAATGGCTTCTTGTTTCAGGGTGGTATTTTCTCTTGAAATGGAAAACTGGTAGTAAGCTTCAGTAAATATTAAATATGTATATGTTTAATACATGTTTCAACAATACACTCAAAAAGCTAGTGATGCCTTATTCGGAATGGTTCGGGCACAAAATAAGCCTCGGATTAGATTCGACTTGAGTTGTCCATTTTGATTTGCATGGTAATCATCTAACACAGTCCGAAAAATTTTTTTAAGATCAATTTAATTTTTTTCAATTTGTGAACTAAAAAATGACAAACTTTGGGAAGTTAGTGCCTCGAACGTAAAAACATCTGTAGAGATCCAAGTTTCATTTTTTTCTATATTTTATTTTTCATGTCTTTTTTTAGCCATCGGTTCTCAATGAGAACTTTGTATTGCCGAGGAACTACCTTTTTTTTAAATTTGGACAGTTTTTTAATTTTTTTTAGAAAATAAGTTCCAGGTTTCCTAAATCTGTTTTTTTTGGAAAAGCTTTAAGTATAGTAGCGATCAAAAAGAAATACACCTTCAGTATTTCTGTCATAGCTCCGCGCATAGTTGGAATTGTTTGATGAAATTTGGACGTGATATACAGTGCATGTCTAGAATCTAAATTCTGAAGTACTTTACAAATTTTGCCTACCAGAGCATATATTCAGGCAATGATTGTTACGATTTTTTTTTGAAGTTGTGATAGAGTTTTCATGTAAAACCATCTTTTTTTAATTTTATTAAAGGCCTGACTGTGTTTTCCACTCAAAATAATAGCAGAAACAATATTCAGAAAACTTTATCGATGAAAGTCTGAGAGCGAGTTGGTGCAAGCGGTGGAACACCGTAAAATCCACTATATCTTAGAATCAAGTCGATCTTTTTTACTTTAAATATTGTTTTTAAAAACTTAATATAACAAGAAAATAATGTTAATATTGCATATAATATTCACAATCACAAACAGAGGTCAGAATAGTCCAATAGTAACAAAATTTTGTAAAAACTCCGACACGTTCAACGCTGAAAATCATAACGGAGAGAAGTTTTTCTTGATATATTTTGTTTTTAAAACAGTATTTAAAGTAAATCAGACTGGATTCAAAGATATAGTCGGTTTTTCTGAATATTGTTTTTGCTATTATTTTGAGTGGAAAACACAGTCAGGCCTTTAATAAAACTAAGAAAAGATGGTTTTACATGAAAACTCTATCACAACTTCAAAAAAAAATCGTAACAATCATTGCCTGAATAACCGAAAAATCGCAAAAAACACAAAAAATATCAAAAATATGCTCTGGTAGACAAAATTTGTATGGTACTTCAGAATTTAGATTCTAGTCATGCACTGCATATCATATCCAAATTTCATCAAAAAATTCCAACTATGCGCGGAGCTATGACAGAAATACTGAAGGTGTATTTCTTTTTGACCGCTACTGTATATCCTACTGTATTGTGCAAAAAATTAAATATCAATAATTATGATTATCATCTCGTTCCGGTTATTTCAATACAGTTCGTTCCCTCATTTTTTTCACAGTCTTTATTTAAAGTTACAATTTTTTAGAGTTTACAAACTTTTAAAGCAAATCTGGTAGGATGTGATTTAAATATGTTTTATGATCGTTGTTCTATTGAAAAAACTGGAAAAATGATTGTTTTATTACTTTCAAATACTTTATGTTGCTTGTGTTATATTTACGTTGAATCCACGCAAAACATTTTTATTGTCCGTTGTGAATCGGGCAGTTAGTACTTGAGGATTGGTAACAAACTTCGCTCCATTGACATCGATTCCAGTGAAACTGCAAAACAAAAATTCAATTTAAAGTGCCAATATATTAGATAACCTTTCGATTTCCACTCCATCAGCCCAGAATCTCAAATAATCTCGTTCGGTTTCGAGTTCATAATTAACGGTAACAGTCAACGTCTTATTCTGAAAAAGACAAACGTCAATTGAAATAACTACAGGATTCTTTTAACAATGTTTTACCTGACTGTTTGTATATGTATACGTCGTATCTTGGAAATCACAGTATCTGCCGCTCTGCCCATCCGTTGGTTCCCACTGATTCTTACCAGCATTTGCGGGCTCTTGGAAACCGAAGTCACCATCGGTTTGACTAATGTTGGAATTTGGTACCCCTAAATTTTTATCATTATCAAAAGAAAAAGGAATTCTTTACTTGCATTTGTTAATGTTGACATCTCCACTTAAGAAGTAATAATTCACAAAACTGGCAACAGAAGACAGATCCGTTCCATTAAGATTCAAATAGTTATACCAAGCGTCAGATTTAGTCAGTGCCGCCTCAAATTATAAAGATTTCTAAAACGAAATAAATAAATAAATACATCTTCAGTAGTGTTTAAATTGTATCCGATAACTGCAAGGTTTACTCCTTTACCAAAAAACGCGTCTCTTACGGTTGTATCCAATTCGGAATTTTCGGCCGGCCTGAAGAATTATTTTCCGATCAATAAAAATTAATTTAAATACCATCCTGCTGTCAGCAATAGGATGGTACGTTGTGAATTACGACGAGTTGGATATCGAGCATCACTAACATTGAAAGCAATTGGCAGCAGAGCTTTTAAAGCGCTGAAAAAAGTTTTATGATTGATCAAACTTAATGCAAAATGAACTCATTGATTTGTCCATCAGCAGAAACCCCAGATTTTGGAAGAGCGGCAGTGAGCTCACTCGCATTCAAATTCCATATCTTAAATACAAAAACTTAGAATTTATATGATCCGTTTAAAAAATACATCTCCTTGAACCGCATAAAAAGGAGTGTAAGGAGTGATAGTAGAAAGCGAAAGCCTTGTGTCGGATGCAGAATTAATTGCGTTTGTGATGGAAAGTTGGTTGACCAAGTTTGTGGCAATGGTATTGAGCTGTTAAGAAAAAATCATTAGTTCAACTGAAAAATATGCTCTGAATGCATTCATTATCATTTCAAAACAATTACTTCTTGTTTAAAACTATTTAAATATTTTTTTTAGCTTAAATGAATAAATAAATAAATAAAGGAAATCGTGATTCAAGATTTTTTCCGAAGATTTTCAATTTTTGATTTGGAACGAATAAAGTTTTGAAAAAAAACAAATGGCTATAGAATTTTCTCATTTTCAAATTATGTTTATTTTCAGGCAAAAGTTGAAGGCATTCTGACAAAAATATGTATGTCTCAAACTTACAGCATTGAGTCCAGCAATGCCCTGTGAAGTTCTTTGGTTGACAACAATCAACAAATCATGGCTAATGAGATAGGGATCCTTTATGAAATCGCTTGGAAATGCAGAGCGAGTTGTTGGTGCTGGAGTGGTTGAAGTTGGAGCCCCAGTGGTAGCCAGAGCTCCACCAGCCACTACTCTCCCGTAATAAGTGTCTGAAAATTATTAAATAAATGTTGTCATTGATATTTAATAAAATTATTACTAGCTGGTGTTCCAGTTTGTGTGTATTCAATGTATATATATCTGCTGCTGCTTGAAATTAATTTACTTTGAAGTCCGATAACAGTTGAATATAGTCTGAAAAGAATAAGTTTTTGATTATTAATTGTAACAGTTACTGTTGAATAGCTCCAAGAGATTTGTCCTTTCCATTGTAGATTGTAAGAACCCCTGATCCGTCAGAAGATGAAGGAAAAGTTATGGAAACATTCTGAATTCAAGAAATAAATTTCTCTATCATCGGTTAATAATTACATTCCACCCAACGGAATCATCACCACTATCAGCCACAAATCCGCATGGAGTAGCGGGAAGGCACGGTTGGAAGTTATCAGTGTTAAACGCATTGCCTAGTTGAGCCGGTGAACCGGACGTCCCCGTCACATAACAGTTGCAATCCCCATGTGCGCCTAGAAAGATTATTCATATTTGTTTAGTTTATTAATAATGACAGAAACCGAAAATGTCTAACTGATTTGAGTTAATTGTTATCTGATCTTCAAAAAGGCGAATTTAAAAAAAAGAAGTTTTCCTGTGGAGTAAAAATGTCAATTGCTATATATAATCCTTATCCACCACGTGAACTGATATAAATACTGGGTTCAATGAAGAATATTTATTTGAATTAAAGTTCCGGTTTTGCTACAAACCCCAACTCAATCTACTATTATTCTACTTCAAAATCTTTTGTATCATATTTATTTTACACATTTTTGTTTATACGCTCGTAGGAAATGCATTAAATGCTACGTTACAAACTTACTTGAGATAATTGAAAAAAATAAGACGAGGACAATACCCAACATCCTGAAAAAATTCAAATACAAGTATTGAAAACGAAAAATGAGAAAATCTTTCTCAACTACTATATACGCTTAAAATGAAATGAATAAATTGCAAAAGGAAGTTGGGTGGAGCCCTCGGTTTGTTTGATTTCTTATCTTTACAGTTCCATACTTGCATTTTCATTTGTTAAACTCATGATGCCATCAATAAAATTTTTTGATAAAGCGAATGCTTCTTAAAACCAACAAAAAACTACGAGATTCAAAAGGTTAAAAGTGCCAAATACAATAAAAGTTCTACCCAGATGGAAGAAAACATTTTTTATCGATTTCGAATTGTTCACAATTTTTCTGTGGCTTTTTTGCATTCAGGGGTGTGCCTCTTATGAAAAACGCTTATCGGTCAAATGAAAAGGTGCTATCGTGCAATAAAATTTTATTTAAAATTCTTTTTGATCATAAAACTGTTGAAAGAAACTGAAAAATGTTAACATAAAAGTTAAGACGTGAAAAATTATTTGGCCTTATAAAATGAAAATGATTGAAAAAGGAAATGCGTTCTATAGAAATTTCACTATTTCTCAAATGGAATGCTTTTTTTCACCTTGAATATACCGCGCCGCGAAAATTGATAGGATTCAAGCTTCTGTTCGGCTTTCTGTAAAAGGTTAAAGTCAGGTTCACTTTTACAAGCTGTGTAATTGTGACATTTTTCTTGCATATTTTATAGATTTAACACTCACGTTACAAAAAAAATTTCTATTTTTGAACTGTTTTTTTAGTGTCACCAACTTTTGGTCACAAAATGTGTTTCAAATCATGGTTTCTTTAATCAAATATACGTTTATTCCAATTGCTAATTTTTCTTTAATAAAATAGAACAAAAATATTTCTAGTAAATTTTCATATTTAAAGGAATAAATGAAAAAAAAATTCTAGTAATTAATGCAAGTGATTCTTCTCCTCAAAAACTTTTCCAGACATTTTTTACATTTTAGCATTGCAGTTGTGGTAAATGTATAACGTTAAGAATGGGATCAAAATTTCAAACGAAAAGCTTTTCTGTATTGATAAATTTAGCGGATATTTGTTCTTCTCCAATTTATCGTTTCTCTGAATCCATGAAGCTGATGATGAAGTTGATGAGCATTGTTTTCAACTTATGTTAGAAAATCTGAAGTCTAAACTAATGGCATGTGCGACCGGCAAGCAGATCAATATAAATTCTCATAGTGTAAAAAAAGCTTTTAGAGAATAATAGAGACAATTCTTTTATGAGCATTTTTCATTAAAAAATACATTTTTAGATGATGTTTCAAATAAGCATTTAGAAAATTTTAAAAGTTGATATGTAACGCTAAAGGACAAGCAGCTCACAAACACTGACAACGCAATAAACAGTACGGCCAATAAATTTTAAACGCAACGAAAAAAAAAACCTACGAGGTTTCTTGTAAATTTACGGATATTCGATATATCAATGCTGAAATAATTTTTGTCCTAATTTGAACAAAAAAATGGAAATAACAGTATGTGCAAGATTTACGATTACTATGAAGAATTAAAGAAACTCATTACTTCTGAGTTTCAAGACAACAGCGGCTTCTAATTTTTTAGGGAATTTTACTTGAAAAAAATCAATTTTTGCTAATATACAGATTCTATCCAAATACCTAGTGATGTTTTGATCTGATCATTTTATTATCTAGGTAATGACGTATTTATTAAATGCGTTTTTCTCAATTTTCGAAAAAAGCTGATGAAGCTGAATAAGCTCTCAAAAAACTACATGTTTTGTATTTTGTTTGTCATTATTTAAGAGACTCTTTCGTTTCGAAGTTGGAATTGATCTAAAAAAAGTGAGTAAAAACTTTTACATTTCTTGAGCCAGTTTTCAATCAGAGCTTTCGACTGGGCCGGCCGCGTATTGGCCAACCTTTTTTGTAAAACCAATTAATCTATCGATATATAATTCGTTTTAACTTTAAAAAAGTTAAATGGCGTATCTATTAGGTTGTCCCGATATAAATGGGAATTTTTTTCTGTTTCACCTCGCTCCTTTCTCGAGGAGGGTTTTTCTGTTTTTATTTTTTTATTTTATGCTTTAAGTCTTTCACAATGAATAAGTGTTTCCGTATTTCAGATAATCCTTATTATGGCTGAATTTCTCTTGAAAGATAAACATGCCTTCAGGGGCTGTTTCCTTTACGAGTTCCTTTTGGGACAATCAGCCGCTGTTGCTCATCGAAATTTGTGCGATGCGACAGGCACGGACACCCTCAAATACGAAAAGATGAACTTCTGGTTCCATCGCTTCAAAGAAGGTGACGACGATCTTTCGAACAAGCTACTATCCGGCCGCCATCAGACGAGCGTTTCCAGAAGGAGCTGGAGCGAGAGCCCATATCAATTGTTCGTGAAGTTTCTTGAGCACTTGGGCTACACAAAAAAACAGTACACAGCCACCTCCGAGCAAGTGGTATGGAGCCAAAGTATGACCAACTTGTTCCTCACGTTATGACTGATCAGAAGAGCATGCGTTGCCTTGTCTTTGCTCTGCCGAAAACGGAGCACGGAGTGAATTCAAAATATGTTCATTAGAGATGAAAAGTGATGTGCACTGTTCAATCATGGTAGAAAGCTTCAATGGGTAGCAGCTGGAGAAACTCCAAAAACAGACGTCAAAGGAAAAAAAAGTGATTCTTTCGATTTGGTGGGACAAGGAATGCGTTATCTACCGTGAGCTTCTTCCAGATCGAGCCAATGTCAATGCGGACCTATACTCTCTCCAAATACAAAAAATGTACGATCAACACCAACTCCTTCGTCCAGGAGCCTCAAGGATTCTCTTACTTCATGACACTGCGAGACCACATGTCGCTTTGGCGACCAAGGACAGACTGCAGGCACTGGATATCGAAGTTCTTCAACATCCATCGTATAGTCCGGACCTTGCCCCATCTGATTATCATTTGTTCCGCTTACTTCAAAACTCTCTCAAAGATTTGAAGTTCGACGACCGAGAGCACCTGGAATCGTACCTTGATGACTTTTTCGCCTGCCAGTATCTGGAATTCTAGGCAAAGGGAATCGAACAACTTCCGCTGCGTTGGCACGAGGTCATCCAACAACATGGCCAATATATCACTCATTGATAATTGTTTACAATTAATAAATTTTTGTTTGAAAAAAATCGAAAAAATTCCCATTTAATTCGGGACAACCTAATATTTAAAAAAAAACAGAAAGAAAAACCCTGAAAAAAAGCTAGAAAATTGAGAATCGTGGTTTTTTAATCGCAGAAAAACAGTTTTCTAATAAAAACAACTTTACTATTTTCTAAATTTTAATTTTTAAGTTTAAAATTTTTTGTCCGAGGCTGACCAATTTTTATCAAATGCTACTTTTGAAAAAAACTGCAAAAATCGCTATTGATTATTTATTTTTTAACCAGATCTCGGAAATTTCACAATAACGATTTGTAGTTGTTGCATTTGATGAAAAAATTATCCGGCCTAATTGCATTTCAAAAAACACAAATAAAAACATTATTCATTGACAAACTTTATCAAATCCATTCCCAACCACATCGTCACAAATCCATCTCACCTTATGAAAAAATTGTCAAGTGCGAAATCGTTGCTGGCGAACTGCATTAATGCTCTTCCGTTCGTCTTTCCGGTTGCTGTCAGTTGACTAGAATTGAACTGCTCATTCTCACCTGGCAAATTAATGTTATATTAAACAAATACTAGCAAGTTCTAATCAACGCTGTCATCATGATTCATGTAGGTTTGGTTTTTTATTTTGAAAAATCGTATAATGAAATCTCAAGATCCTTCTGCGGAAATTAAATGAAGACGTTTGTTCCTTCGCCAATACATTTTATGTCTACAAATTATTAGATTATAATAACGTTAAGCCCACCATGAAAAAAAGTTTCAAAAAAAAATTGAAATTGTGGCTAAAAATAATGGATAATTGTATAATGACAAAGGTTTAAAAAACAACAGAATTGCACTAGGATAATACAATTTAAATACAATGAGTTTATGGCATACGATAACGATTTGAGTTGAGTTGGACCAGCATTCTGCTGTACATTCTTTTTGTTCATTTTAACTTTATTAACAGTGACGGTAATTTTGAGAACTGGAATAAATGGAGGAAGTTAATGATAGTAAGTTTGTCATTTTTTATTGTATATTCATGTCTTCATGTAATCAATTGGACGATATGTAAAAAATGTTCTCATCAACATTTGTTACCTTTTAACTTTTTTAATAGAATTATCACTACTAGCATAAACTTTGTAAATTTAAGAAAGCTGCCATCATTAACTTGACTGCGAAAATTTTTAATGGTGGTCTTTTTTCAACAAAAACCACTTTCACGAATTTCTTGAATTAATAATTTTTACCCAAAATTTCTTAAATTTAATTTTAAGCGCTAATATGTACCAACGCCAACTTTTTCCAACCCACAAAAATATCAATTTCCACAATATTTGCTGTCATTTTTTTCATTACAATTCTATGGGTAGTGTGATGATAATTTATCGCTTTTTGATAAAAAATACAGTGTGAGAGTATATGATGTGTGGAGATATCAGGGAGAGAACGTCATTTTCTCAAAGTGAAATTATTCCGTTACGTATGCATTTCAACGGTATAATGGGGAGAGTTAGGGGGATGCAATACACAAGATTTCGCAAAATACCTAACTCTGTTCGCAACTTTTACCTTATCCAATAACACCATCAGTAGGATAATATCAATTTCAATAAAACAAATAAGTGTGATTTCAAATGTGATAGTTTGATTTAATCAGTTCTGCATATTAAACTTGTGTTTCCCCCTCACTACCTAAACAATGAAGTGCAAAATCTCACCACAGTAATAATTTAGCACAGTAATCCAAGTCAACTATTGTGCACTAATTAAGGTTGATTTTTTGGCAGCTGCCTATACTAAACTCTTAATTCAAAAAGGGTCAAATTTCATAAAGGTTCCAATCATTTCCGGAGTCTTTCTGCTCCACCCTATTTGCTGTCAATTAAGCAAATTTTTGCAATTAATCAGCACAGTTTTAATCCGACAATTTATTACTTCATTATCAATTTTTTTCTCAACTTTTTTATCATGATTTTTACAATTTGTTATTTTAACTACAAAGCAATATTTTTTTTATGTTTCTTTCTCCAATTCAAAATTTAAATGATTTTGAGTTTTATAAGAAATAGTTTTTCTTATAATTTTGAGTTTGATAAGAAAAAAATTCTAAAAATGACAAAAATTTAAATAAAAATGCTTACATTATTGAAACGTAATAATGTGTGAGCTACGAGAAAAAGATTACGTTGAAGAAACTACATTTGGAGAAAAAAGTGCCAGAGTTTGGTTATTCAAATTATTTTTAAATAACGAAGGATTCTCAAAATACACATTTCCGAACTTTAAGGTGTTCCTTGAAATACATACATATATTGATATTCATATTAAATTTATGAAAGTTATAAACGTATGTACATGAACGTGTATAATGAAAAATAAAATGAAAATTACTTCTGTATATGGAATTTATTGCAGACAGATCGAGAAAACATTTATTTTTCAGTTTTAATACGTTCTAAAAAAGGTTTAAAACATTTTAAGACTATTTATTGAACTTGACTTCCCTGTTTGAGTTTCTAGCCGAATAACATCTATTCGTTTGTGAAATTTTGAAGCAACATTTCCAGCAAAAATTCAAAATTTCATATTCTGGAGCACTTGCATCTCATTTTTCTTCAGATAATTGATTCTGTTATGAAACTTACAATTCTGTTTTTTTTCTGATTCTTATAATCATCGCAAATACTATATAATTCATTTTACAATTTCAACTTAAATATGTGAATATTTAAATACGCCTCTCCGTGTTATCTCGGGGAATTGCATTTTCTAAAAATCCAATTTCTTTTATTTTTCCGATCATTTACAAAAAATTAAGATTTCAATTTTTTTCTAAATTAAAACTTTTAAACTTTTAGTGAACTTTTTTTGCTCTTATGAGATTTTTATTCATGAAAATGTATAATACTTCTATTTCCTTTTATAATCATCGTTACGTAATATAGGCATTTCCGGAATACAGATGTTATGAATATGTTGTTTTTTTCGTCATTCCGTCGAATTGTAAGCACGATGTGAAGTATAAAGATAAAGATATTGAAGCGGTTTCTGTAACATTTTTGGAATAGGACATTTTCTGAATTTTTTAATAAGGTTAATATTTGAAAACCAAACAAATGTAAAAAAAATATTACCGTACCATCCAATACCTTGATATCCATGAGTCAGCACCCATGAAAAAAAATTTCACACTTTGAATATTCCACCATTGTTTAGTTGGTGGTGTTGACACGATGTTATCTGTCATTTAAACCATGTTCAGCACGAGCGTACAAGTTTATTGTTTATGGTTGTGTATTCCCAAATTGTTGCCTATGGTTGTTTACCTACATAATCACACTACATCTTATGAGTGACAGGAACACCTCATGCTCGACACTAATGTGCGACTTTATTAGTAATACGGGAGGAAGTGAAGAAAGTGTAGACTGAAAATAAAATAAGTGTGTTTTGGAGATGATTTCATTCAACCAAACCACAGATTTTGAGGGCTTATTGGGATAAATGAATTTTTTTTTAAGTTTTCGAAGATATTTGAAAAAAAAATTTAAAAAATATCATGAAAACAACAAAACCGTTGATATTACGTAATCTTGAGCTCAAGAGCAAAAAATGGAAGTTGTTCTTCAATCTTTATAAAGAAAACAGGAATATCATTATTATTCTATCATTTGCCAGCAACTACTAGCATAATTGAATTATATAATAATTGCCTAACCGTATGATAATTTTGAGTGACAGATACATTACTTTTGTAAATAAATCGCGCAATAGTTAATTCCCTTATCATCGAGTTTTAATTCTTCTTGCTTATCGTCAGGTCATTCTCAAAACAAAGTATAAACTCACACATCAGCCAGTTCAAATGTCTCAAATCGAGGTCATTAAAAACCTGAGGACGATTAACTTATATGGTTAGTTTACAACTCTTCGGTGGTGTAATCGCGGTAGATAATTAACTTTCATCCAAAGTTTTATGACTTCACCGGGTGGCTCATATTCTAATTATTTTAACTGATGTCGTTTTTTATTTGAAAAAAAAAGTTCCAACGGAATTAAAACGGATTATGTTTTCAAATAGGTCAAGTGAGTAAATATCAAAAAAAAATTGGAAATTTGTTCACCGTTAAACTATTTGCTGTTTTTTTTCGATAATATTATTGTATGGTAGGTATTTCGAAAATTAATTGTATAAAAGTAATTATCCCTTATTCCAATAGAAACAGTTTTGTTTTGTTATTCTTTTATTTTGTCACATCTTCATATCACATTCCAAAATTGAGCTTTTTTTTCGGAAGAAATCATTTCAGAAAATTTGATTGTTCGATTACCCAAATTCTCGAAACTGAAACTTATAATTTTTCTGGTTGCTTTACTAACGATTTTTTTTAAATTTTCGAATTTTTTAAAATCACTCTTATTTTCTAATTGTTTTGACCGTAAGCCCTCAATTTTAATTTTTTAAAGTAATTTAATTTTTAATTAAGGAAACATAGTTTTTCAATAGTTATTACAATTCCGGGTAATTAAATGCAATTATGATTTTAACAATTAAAGCTCCAAAATTCAAGTTCGCGCTTTTTAACGCCTAAATCTAATATTTCGATTTGTTTCATTTCCCATGATCATATTACAAACTCATTTCTCCCAAGACCTTAATCTAGTTTTTTTCAACGGTTTTCACAATTCTTCGAAACTTCAATTCTCAACCTTCTCAAAAATCATCATTTCACACATTTCCTAATTCACCTTGTCATATCGCACGAACAGTTCGTGCCCATCTCACTGGGATGTCTGCCCAACCCACTACTTTCTTCATTGGAAGACTCCGCCCAATTTCTTCAGCGTCCTTCTTGACAGTTCCAATGTGCCCATTGAATGGAGTCAATTCAGTTTATTATTCCGTGGCTAATCCTCTGGAATCCATTCTTAATCTCAATTTGGTTCCGCATTAATTATGAGGACGCGTTATTGTCAGATGGATCATGCCCGGAACTTATTTTATAACTTTTCACCCATTGGTTTACTATCTTTAATTTCTGTTCAGACGTCATTCCAAACCTACTGTAATACAGGGCGGAGAAAAATTATTTGATAATAAATTTTCACCTCGCGTCTAGTGAAAAAGCTCTATTTCTAACTCAATGTTATTTTATCGAGGCGCTAATAAACCGCTTAAAACAGTATCTTTTTTTTTTCGTTCTTAAAATTTGATCAAATTATTTTAGTTAAATATGATTGAAGCCGTGATTAGTACGATCATCTTAATAAATAACAATCGTCTTATGTTTTTATTAATTCTCTATTTTGCGGTTAGGAAAGTCCGATTAAAACTTTAATACTTTAATTCTAGAAAAAGAGCTGCTGTTTAGATATTTATAATCGAGATTTAATTTTTTTACCGTTCTGTAATACATTTAAAGAGTTCAACTAAAATAACGTAGATTTCTGCATAAATTATATAGGAAATCTTGAATCAATATCATCTTTACTCTACACTAAATCAATTTTTTAAACTTGCGAGTGTGAAATTTTTTCAGGTATGACAACATACGGATCTTTTACTTACGCTATACCTTCAACAGCCAATCCAGCTCAATTCAATTACACTGTTCCACAAATGACCATGTTTAGCGGAACTCCATATAGTGCAGGTAAGTTGAATAATCTTGACATTGATTCTTCTCAAATTTCCACCTTATTTAAAATCTACAACGTCGAATGAAATCAATAATAATGAAGTCTTATGTACAGTAATCCACCACAAAGAAAACACTTCAAAATTTTTTTGTAACTCTCTCACTTGTCCTCGAAACCACCACGTTTTAATCGCATTTAAATTTGCATATGGAACTGTTTTCGCGGTGACTAGTGTGAATTGTGAATTATAACAACGGTAACAAATTATATATTTCATCAATATTTTGCCTGCGTATGTTCATATTGAAGACAAAAAATGCTTAATTTTGAAAGTTCTACAAGCACAACCGCTGAGATGGCGATAAGATACTGTAATAATATTGATTGTTAAGATGATTTTTTGTTTAAAAAATTACGAATTTCAGCTATGATCCCGAGAAAGAATCGGAGGGAAAGAACAACGTACAGTAAGCATCAATTGGAAATTTTGGAGAATCTTTTCTCTGAAACTCAATATCCCGACGTTTTTGCTCGAGAAAGAGTTGCCGAACAAATTAATTTGCAGGAGAGTAGAATTCAGGTAAGATAGATGATATTTGGTATTGAATTCATAAAAAAATATTTTTAAAGGTATGGTTCAAAAATCGTCGCGCTAAATATCGCTTGCAAGAAAGACAGAAACCAAAATCCGACAAGAAAGGTTAAAAAAATAAATTTTACAATAAATAAACAGATATTTTTAGTAAACCTTCACTCTTCAACAAATAATGGAATAAAACGTGAAGCAGCAGTTGCATCGCCTCAATACCAGCCACAAATAAGTAGCGAACCGGAGAGCTGGTAAGCAACGTTTACGATTTTGATTTTGTTTCGGTTTCCAACACTCTTGTTATCAACACGATGATTACTTCATACAATCCGATTAATGTAATACTATTTTTACAGCGAGTCAAAGCCGGTAGAGATAGCAGTGAGCACGTCGAAAAGTATTTCGCCAGTTGAAACAACTGCAAGTGGTGATAGTTCGAACACTTCAATTGGTGACAGTTCATGGAATTCTGATACCATTGTAAGTTTCGGAGAATCTTTGATCTTTTGTGAAGAAAAAGGCATATCTTCAAAGTAAATTGAACATTTTTATTTTTTAAATCTACATAGCTAAAACCTCAACAAAACATAGCATTGTTTCCGTTGTTGTATAGGTTTTGAATTTTAGGAATATGTATAAGTAATGCCTTTACCTGAGCAGTCGTTACTGCTCTTTGGGATCTGCAGAAATTGTTTAAGTAATAGGTAATTGATAATATTTCTAACAGGACTGTAAGCTAACTAAAGAAGTATCAATAGTATACATTTTTTGGTTGAAACATACATATTTCCATTGATAGTTAGTATTAAAGACTCTGATGCGTTTTCAATAATACTACCGTATCCTTGACAGTGAAATGTGAGTTGTACAACTAAATGTCTGTATCTGTTTCCAGTCAGAATTGTTTTTCTGCTATTTTCGTACATGTCATAATTCACTACATCAAAATCCATAATACAGTGTTCACTACATCGAAATCCATAATATTTTAATTGGTACTTCGACTCTTAATTATTTTTTGTTTTGAGATCAGTAATTCTATTAAATTGTACATTTACTAACAAAACAGTTCTGATAATCAGATTTTTTGTCTATTATCATACGAATAATTTTTAGGTTACCACTACATCTTCTGCTTCAACAACAGCTGTATCCAATCCGACACCTTCGCTGTCAATTTCCAATCCGACAGTATATAATTCTTACCCAATTTATCATGCATGCTACACCCCAATGTTTGACTATAACAGTTATGCTAACTCGGCCCAATATGCGTCATATGCCTACCCTCCAAATCCTTACTTTTTCCCAAATGGCACACTTTAAAAAATTAGTGTGAATAACTTATGTCAGAATTTTCCACCATTCCTGTATATGTTTTAGAATAATGTTTTCACTGCAAAGCTCTTAATCTATTTATGCGATAATACTTCCCAAATTTTTATGACTGAATTATTGCATCCTGTGTGTTTTTTTAAAAGAAAGTATTGTCATGTTCAATTTTTGTTTCTTCTATTTTCTATTTTCTATCAATAAATCAGATAATGATATGGTATGTGCAGTATGTAGAATTTGTTTTGTCTTATGTGCTACAGTAATACAATTTGATTGATAAAGCAATCTATTTTTTATCAGATTAATGAACCATTCTCTGCGTTGGCATCACGAACTGGAGTAAAGTATTCGACAAAAGTTCAATAAATACACACTAGAAGATAAGCAGATGAAAAATGAATTCTGTGATAGCTAATTGTTGTTACCTGTGGAAAAAAGATCCCACAGTTTTTTGCAGCATGGTCAATTTCATTCTTTCAAACCTTTTCCGTTTCCTACGTATTGTCCTAAATCTCTTTTTTATTTTAATTACAGATCGTTCAAACATGATACGGTATTTATTGCATGCCAACGGGATACCGAAAAATAGTCGGCAACAAAAAAGAACGGACAGACTTAATAGTGGGCACTTTTTTGTTTCTTGTTTACCTGTATTGTTTTGCACAATTCATGCAAAAATATAATTCTTTCAACTTTTTTTATGAAACCGATATTGACCCCTGACGCTGATTTTGCGTGTTTCATAAATATGTACATTAAATAACGTTTAGGTTGATATCAGAAAAATGAGCTATGAGTGTTAAACTAGCAATTAAACATCATCTGCTTCTATTATGTCATTTGCAATCGAAGAGTACTAATTATTGAGGAGCGTGCTAGTATTTTTTAAGATGATCGGAACCGATAACGGCATTTACAGAAATGTGTGACAGGTGATACTAATAGCTGCAAGAGCTGCCAATAAATAGGAGTAGTTATGTAGCAGTGAGCATTTTTTTGTAGATATTATCAACGGACACATATGACCACGTAGTAAAAGGGAGTTCTTAACAACAACTTCTAAAAATTTTCAATTAAATAAAATTTTCATAAACTTGAATGTTGGATACGATTTACAGATAATTACTTAAAGGGATTCTTTACTGTTTTTGGGTTTCTAATTTTCATCTTCTTCTCGATATTTGAAAACCTATACAAGAAAAATATTTTTGCGAAATTTCACCTTCTAGTACTCAAACACACCCATTTCCAAAATAAGGCGGCGAATGGCCTAACAATTGCAGACACTCTCACATTCGCGTGCACTCTCGCGCGCGGCCGAGCGGTTAGGCCATTCGCCGCCTTACCCGGTAAATATGTTTTTTTTCGTGTACTAGAAAAGGAAATTTCGTTAAATTTTTTGCTTCTATAGGTTTTCAAATACTGTGAAGAAGATGAAAATGGAATTGAAACCGAAATTCAGTAAAGAGCCTTTAATTTGTAATTTGTAAAACTTAATGTGTGATCAATTTTTCAAACTTCATTAAAAATTGCAATTTTAACGAATCTTAAAAATGTTCACTCAAATTAACATAGTATGCTTCAATTTGATATTTTTAACCTGAAATTTTGTAGAGAATGAAAGTAAATATTTTGATAATCTGAACATATCTTAACGTAGTAAATATCTGAACGTCAAAACCTTGTTGGGAATAAGAACAGAATTTTAACGGATTGCATTTTTTAATCAAAATATTTGCATCATAGGTATGTCAACTCAAATATTCTTGATCATGCAAGTTGGTTTTGACCTACCTAGAAAAGCTAAGTCTCTCACACAGTCGTGCTATTTTTATACGCTGCGCTGCGGTCTTTTAGTAGAAAATGATACAAAATTTTTAACTTGACAATAGTATTATCATAACAAAAAAAAAATCGACCTGCCATTTGATTTCTTTTAAAAATAATGGGAAGTTCTTCTTCTGATTCCTGAGGTATCTGTGGGATCTTTTCTTGTAACTTTTGAATTTTTTTTCAATTATTCAGTTATAGTCACCCAACTTTCGTTATGAAAATTCACCATCAAATTGAATAAAAAATTTCATTGTTTTTTTCTTCTATTGTACATAATCGTTATCAGCTTTATGTGAAACACGTACCTTTTTTCAACTTTCCGCCAACCATCATATCATGAAAGTTAAAATGTTGAAGTGTTTTGAAAATTTGTTCAATGTTTTGTACCCTATGATTATTTTTATAATGACATTTTTGTTCATTTTAGCACCTTTTGGATTTGTTGTTAAATGTTGCCACCCAGGTTATTTATATTTTTCGTTTACTGCCATGTCTTAATAATGTCTTTCAAATTTGTTTTTCGGTGTCCATTTATAAAAAGAGAGACGAGGATTAGTCACACCATAATGATTAAATCCACTGCACCTTCCCTCTTCCCTCATGCACCGTTTTTATTTGAAAATAATAAAACGACCAGGTGCTCCTTACCGCAACTATGATCAATGAATGAGAAACAATAAGCGGTTTCTTTATTATGTTTGATATGCTTGTTTGACATTGGTGGGAACGTGTATATAACTCGTACTATCAACAGTTTTGCACTCTTGGAGTTTTGGATTTTCATGTTTATTTCCAGAATTCGGTGCCCGTCTTTAGTAGAAAAAATAAATTTATTTTCTAATTATCAGAAAAATTAAATTTTTAATCTCATTGTTGTTGCACATCAGAACGAAGTTCAAAAGACCAATGTAGACTATAAGCCAATAGTGTTCAGAGTTTGAATCCGAATTTTCGTAATCCGCGCGTCGCCATCGTCAAAATAAAGTGCAACTAGAAAGCAGAGTGTCGGTTGGGATAGCTCAAAAATCAAGATCGGCATTTTTCTACTATTCTATAAGGGGACGGCTCGCATCAGAAAAATGTGAACGGGGAGCAGGCTTAGGAAAGTATGGCGGGACTTAGGAAAGTATTGCTGTCTAAGGTCCATCGTACGGAATATTGAGTCTTAGATTTTCTGGGTAGGTCAAAACCAACTTGCATGATCAAGAATATTTGAGTTGACAATACGAAGATGAAAATTGACCGAGTACTCAGTCGAAATCTAAACGGTGGCCTAGAAAAAATTTCCGCCATTGAAAACTAGTCTGCGGGGAAGAAGAATCATGACAAATACAAAAAAACGCAAAATGAACTAATTAAAGAATTTTTCGTAAGTTTTTCATCTTAATAACACGTTTTGATGCTTAAAAACAAAGTTGGTCATGTGAAATTGTTTTCTAGGTCTTTGGTTTAAAATTCTGTTTTCCAAAATCCTAGCAAGTTTTAAAAATTATTTTGAATTTAGTCTATTTTTGGTCTATCTGCGACAGTTGATAAACTTGCTCCACGAAGTTCTTCTTTAAAATTTAAAAAATAAAGTTTTTAAGCTTTCAGTCCTCAACCTGCCACTCATTAATATAATTCACTGGTTATACCTGTGATTTTAGAAAAAAAAACACAACCTTCCCTTATTTTGGCACCTATTACGTTTGTTCATCATCATCAACTGTTACTGTATTACAAATATGTATTTACCGGACTTGTACAGTATCGTCAAAATTCGTGTCATCGTAACCCGGAATTAGTTGCACAACTTGTCAGCTATCCGCAATTTTGTTTGCATTAAACTAACATCAGTCAGAAGCGGTTGCATCATCGCTCCTCGATTAACACCTTGTACCATTAATATATTTGAAATATAAAACTATCGATTCAAATATTGGTTTATTTGCAAATTGTGTGCTCTTCCAGTTTAATACATTTCTAACAATCACCACGAGAGAAAAAGAATGAATGAAAATTAGCTTGAAAGGTTTCACAACATGGCATCTTCCATAAAATCAGCCAGGAAAAGAAACCTTATAAATGTGAGGTCATAAACAATGTTGTCATTGTAAAAAAAACCGAGAAGCAGTGAGGGTTTTTAGGATTACTAGAAAAAAACAGAAATATGACTTGATAAATATTTTCGAGGCTTTATCTATTATTTGAAGATTATCTACAGCAACGTTTTCCTTGATTTATTGTGTGGTTTCAAAAAAAAAAGTGACAGGTGTGAACAAGACATTTCTTGTACTTTTTGTTGTTTTTTGAAGGATGTACAATAGAATTTCTGACAAGTACCAGATTAGCTACATCTGCTCTTCAAAAGTTTTTCGATAGGCAAAGTTTGAATCTATTGTGTTTAATCTGTCGCGGTATCCTTTTTTTCAAAATCAGCTATGATTGATTCTTTTTTTTTTTTACTTTTGTGTTTGCTTCGTTACATTTTCAAAATATATGTATGTCCTATAATTTTTCAAACATTTTTTCAATCCTTCATTTTTAAGTTTTTTTACTGCGTAAATTTAACAATTTGTCAATACATTTAAATGAGAAAATAAACTTAAAAATAATAGTATAAAATGAATACGGCACAATTTCAGCATTTATGAATTTAATAAAGAATTAAAGTAAATTCCAATAAAACATAATTTAAAAAATACTATGTTTCAGTGGTTTAAAAGCAATTCTTTCCATTATTTGTTGCATTTGCTAGTGATACCATAAAAATGAATAAAAATAGAGACATCTCATAAGAGAGTTTAAACAATTTTCCCTTTTTTCGAAGAGCGCTTGCTGTTGATATCCGTTCTTGTTGAATTTTGCATCATTATAGTAATTCAGAAATGTTAAGTTGACAACAACGGTCAATATCTGAAATTTTCAGAAAATATGTTCAAAACTTAATCTTTTGATATGCAGTATTTGAGATCAAGTCTTGATGTAATAATAAATTTATGACCGTTTCAAGTCAAAGGATAAAGCGGATCACAGTTGGATCATCTAATGAACTTACGAATACTTTGGGAAATATTAATAATATATTTTTTTGATGTAAATGTTGTCCAAAAATAACTCACAGATAGTTACAAAATTGTAGTATAGACACAAAAATTCGGCCACTTTTTGCTAAATTTCATTTCATCCCATCTTTGTTTCAACTTCCCACTTCAAATTTTCTGACATATTCTCATTTAAAAGCTCTCCAAACACCTTTTTCAAACCATTCCGTCTCTTTGACGGTATTTCTTTAACAATGATGAGAGAAGAGAGTAAAAGATGCGACGGAGTTGACACCCACTATCCAACCCATAAGAGGTACAATGTTAGTACCGCCCACTAGATTCAGCAAAAAACAGTCTTGTCTGGGATTAAATACGATGTTACCTAATAGCTGATCGTGGGTTGCTCTTGTTTTCTTTTTTCCAATTGTTTTCTATATGCGATTAATTTGTTTTCAAAGTTTATCATCTGCCTTGAAGTTTCATTGTATCCTTTACCGTATATTAAGATAACTCACTTTTTTTGATAGAATATTAACTACTTTTTTTTTATTTAACTGATAGAACAATCATTTTCATGCTCATCTCCTAATCCCTATCTGACATTATTAGAATGTTGTAATGAAAAGAGAAGCAGAATAGAAGCCTTGCATTTTCACACCCGCCGTATATCATGATATTGAAATGGTATACGGTAGCCGACGTTTACAAGTGCTTCAAATGTTAAAAAATATGAATATACGGTGAAAAAGGTGCACTAAAAATTGTGTTTTGTAATCGAGTTTTGTAAAGAATGCTCTCTTTTTAACAAAATATTAACAGAAAAGTTTTAAAAAAAAATAATCACTAGGAGTTTTCAGCATTTTCATCTAATCTTATAAAAATTTCGTTTTTTAGAAAGCCTTGATTTTGTTTCAACAAAGGGTTTTAGGTTTTAAAAAATAAGTTAAAAAAGTGTTCTTTATTCTGATTCATTTTAAAAATTCTTAACCAACAAAACAATCATCGTTGCTAATCATATGTCTTATTGTTCTACTCATCACATTTCGTTATAATCATAACCTCAAAAGAATTCATCTTCATATAAATGTTATCTCATCTCTTTTCTGTAGCTATCTTCTTTCAAATCCATCCTCAAATCCGCCCTTCCAATTGCAGAGTTTTGATCCCCGCCCCTCGAGCACATTTGACTATGGTCAACGCAGCACCCTTCTACACATCGTTTCCAACCGCATTCAGCACTCCATTGCCATATACTGCTTATCCACAATTTTTCACGACAACACCGACAACTCCTTCTATTCCACCAACAACATCGTCGAATCCGGCACATCATATGCCAGCTGTAAATAGGTAGATTTTTACAAATTTTAGTCTGAACTAAGATTAACTGAATTAGTCAAGAAAACAGATCAAGATTAGGGTTGTGGGATAAGATTACGCTAAGACGAAATACAAACTTTGAGATCAATTTTGAGATTGTTGAATTTAATTCCCTACAAGCTTATGTTTTTTTATTATAGTGACAATAATCGCCGAGGGAGCAGGAGAGAAAGAACATCTTTTACTCGTTATCAATTGGATCAGCTGGAGAAAGTTTTCAAAGAGACACAATACCCCGATCTTTATAAACGAGAAGCTCTTGCAAAAGCAATCAATTTGGCAGATGGACGGGTTCAAGTGATAACTGTAATAACTCTTTTTTTAAACACACTTTGAATAATTGAAAAATTCTTCAGGTATGGTTCAAAAACCGACGTGCAAAAGAAAGAGCTCAAAAGAAATCATCAGACAGTTTGAGAGGGCACAGCTTGAGAACTCCATCTGGATCGTCCAATGATTCGCCACCACCAGATTCTAAACTTGACATGAAAATGAATATGCCAATGATTCCACTTCCTGGTACTGATGAATTTAATATGAGAAACGAAGCAAAATATCAGGTATGTGTTGAAGCCAGGAAATTCTTGTATCTGTTAAAAATCATTTATTGAAGCTAGAAGTTTTTAATATTTTTAGAGCGTTCAGATGCAAGTTCAACAACCTTTGAATCAAATGGGTGGTTTGAAAAATGAACCATCTTCTCCGTCATCATCGGAAGATCGAAAGTTCAGCGACGTTAAATATGAACATCCTATGCTTCCAACTCAAGGTCAGGCTACCCGTAAGTTTAAGAATTTTTTTATAAAACCTTCTCAATATAATCATCATGTTACAGTTCCCGCATGGCCATATCCTTCTGGCGGTTATCCTAGCTTCAACAGTTACTTCCCAGGCTATTATTATCAATCATACGGTACTGATTACACACCAAATTATGCGGCATATTGTAGTAGTGGACACCTATAAAATTTATTGCACATTCTCCCCACCCCTATTTCTCATGTTCCATGTTTCCTTATGATTTATTTGGTTCTTTTTGTTCCCGGCCTGGCTTTAGTGCTTAAGATCTCAAATATTGTCAATTTTTTATTTATCATTCTTTCTTTCTAGTGTCATTATTTAACAACTGCTTCATTCATCGTCTAACCTATTTTTAACGAAATAAAGAAAGAATGATTTTTTTTCGGCAAACCAATACATCTCAATAAAGCAAAAATAGATGTTGCGTGATTTTGAGTGCACTTTGATTTCGTAACATGAATGTTCTAAGAAGCCATGACGCTGGGAACGTTAAAAACGTACCAGAGTCCCGTGTGGTTCTATTTGCGCTTAGTGTGCAGTGTCGGTATGCAAAAAAGATTCAATGGTGGCGTAATCCACTTGAGCCGTTTTTTAGATTGGGAAACACCCACTTCATTAAAGCCTCTAACACCTTCCGACCGTATTGTTTGAGAAGAATGCAAGCTAACACATCTCAATTGTATTTTCTGGCTTAAGCTAATTAAAAGTTCCTTGACAAATTACTTTAGACAAACGGTTTTTAAAAAAAATATTTGTTCAATCTTCTTACAATACTGCCAGAAAGGTTAAAATATTGCGGTTTATTTAATTTTTATAATATTACAAAAATGAAGTAGGAATTGTAAAGCAAAATTTTTCAAAAAATATTCAAATCAGTTTCAGTTTCGTACAACCATTACAGTTCACAACTAGCACTTTTTCAATTTTCTTGATTAATAAAATGTCGTAACCAATATGAAAAGTAACCAGGATATTTTATAAGAAGTATAACCTGCGTATAAGTCGAAGATTATGAAGCTAAAGTATTACACAGTGTATTAATAAGAAGATTTTCCTAATCTTCTTTCGTGTATTATAAAAATTGAAACGTGTAATTTTTCCTTTTCATTTAATTACTGACAGTGAATTTGAATTCTCAACAAAGCATCTACTGAAAAGAGTCAGCCAATTTGTTTTTTTTTTCTCGAGAGAAAAAATGATAATAACAATCAGTAATTTATTAATCCTCTCCTGGAACTCATATAATAATGCTTTTTTATAACAAAACCTCCAATATGAATAGAAAAAAGAGGCACCTATTGTTTTTGAAAGAGTACGGTAGTTTATTTGAGTATTGAGAAGCTTATCTTTTTTTTTCAAAAAAAAAACATCCAGAACAAAAATGGATGGAAATCAATGGAAAAATGATATTTTATTGAAAGCTCCTTCTTTAAAATTTTAAATATTTAAGAATGTTTACAAAGTGTCGGATATTAGTAAAGACGTTGTGCAATTACATGAGCTATCAAATTGCAGGATGCCTGTATCGTTTCCTGTGATGTATACCGAAATGATACCTTAAAAAACTAGAACGGTCAATAATATTTGTTTAGCTTGTTGACTTTTGACCTGTTAATTTTCGACACCTTTATCAAAAAAAAAAGAATGAAATAAGTTTTGTGGATTAAGTTTTGTTGAAATTATGTCTTTTTCGATTTCTTCGTAACGTTTCGCCAACAAAATTTGTTCCATCCAATTGCTAATTTTGTTAAGACAAAGAATCCAAATAGTCCAGCTAGGTAAGCCAAAATGAAGTGGTGTTCCGAGAAGAATGTGAGGAGTGGGTAGAGCCAAAATCCTTCAAAATATCGAACAGCGAATATTCTGAAAAGACAATTTTATTTACTTACAAACTCTTACTGGTTTTCATTTCATACATTGAGAAATAAATAAAAACGTGTATAGCAGAAAATGTAAGCAAAGTTCGGTTGTTTGGTGGCGATCTGAAAATTACAAGTTTTTTTGCAAGATATCGCGAGAAGATCATACTTTTGATGCAAAAATCCGTCAGCTAACACAAAAAATAGTGGAAATGTATGAGTGACATGGTTCAACCAACTTGGAATCAATTCAGCAATCCATGCCGGCATCACTAATTCAGGTTCAATTGCATACAATCCCCAGAAAAGTAAGCTTGTAATCTGAAAAGGCATTCATTTTTATAAAATTATTAGATCATTTGTAGAATACTTACAATCGCTACAGGAAAAATGCAAGTGTAGTACGTAAAGTCAATAAATTTCCTAAAAACTCTAGGAAACGGGTAGCTTAATACAAGAACCGTTGAATAAATTGTACATAAGACCTGAAATAACTTTGGTTCAATCTGTGAAAAACGTTCAAACGTACAAAATTAATATTTGTCAACATAATCAATTTATAAATCCACCATGCTGATCCAAGTCTTGGGATATAGTTCACATCATAGTACAAAGCTACAGTCCAAATTGACGAAAAAATAATTGATAACAGAGCAGAAATTGTTGACATTTGTGTCTCTGGAAACATGTACGATATATTGCAATATAGTTAAGCAAAACTGATTTTCGTGAGCGCAAACATTCTAAAGGAATGGAAAAAGAATTGAACTGCAATCAATAGAAACGTATACGTTGTACACTCAAGGCCAAGTTGACCCACATAAAAGGATAATTATTATTTGGAATAGAATACAGTAAATATATCTGAAACCACTTGAAAATGTGAACAAGGTCAAAACAAAATATATTAAATTCCTAATTTGTTTTTTTTATTGCTTCATTATTGTCATTTAAAAAATATATCGAATAACTAGTCTGAGTTACTGTTCAGTATTAAAAGCCAAACTCGTTTGAAACATTTTTCTGTACTCTCAGTTTTATTATACATTATTTTCTATGTCATAACTTCTACATTTTGAATTTGCAACTATTTTTTGGCTTTTTAAAACATTTTTCAGACTGCTATACGTATTATGTGTTAATTCCTTTATCCATTTCAATTTTTTATCCGCAAAACATTTCTTGTCTTTTTTGTTTATCACGTATGCATCTCCTTCCGAAAGTAAACGTGGATTTATATTATTTTTACAATTGTTTTGTTAATCGTTTTCTTTTCTCTTCATTTACCAATACAGGGTCACAAATAGAGAGCATTGAACAGTTGTTAACTGATCAATCAATACGCCGTGGCAACAGCGCACTGACACAATCGTAGTGCAACTCGCCCGTTGAACATAGCGCAATCAATGTACGCGCACTGCTGGTGTTGTTTTCGGCGCATTTTTAACACAACTGTTTCGATGGTCTTCAGTGTCTATAGTTCCTGATAAAGAAAACTCTTTTTTAAGATAAATTTTCATAGATCAAGCTGCGGAGCAAGTTACTTTTTCGCTAAAATGCCTGTTATTTTTTGAATTACTGATTTTTAGAACAGAGCAAATTTCTCAAAAACAATTTTTTATATTGATTTATGAATTTTATAGATTTATTCCCTCCTTTTATTCATCAAACGTGTGTTCTTTCTTACGTTTTTCGATACAAAATTTAACCATTAACCATTTTTATTTTCAGGATGCTTTCCCGATCCTTGACAAGCTTGAGCCGCGTCGCTCCCCAAGCTCTCACAGGAGTTAACACTGTCTCCACTCGCCAGTACGCTATCACCGCACCACGTCCACCGACCCAATTGGCTCAAAAATTAAGAGTTACCATCATTCCTGGAGATGGTGTTGGTCCTGAATTGATCTATTGCGTTCAAGATATTATCAAGCAAACTGGAATTCCTTTGGAGTTTGAAGGTAGGATTTATTATTATTGATTTTTAACGAAAAAAATATAAAAATTGTTAATTACAGAAGTCTTCCTCTCTGAGGTTCATTATACTCGCTCGTCTTCAATCGAAAACGCTGTTGAGTCGATTTCAAGAAATAACAATGTTGCTTTGAAAGGAGCCATAGAAGAATCGGCGGTGTTGCATACCGAAGGAGAGCTCCAAGGCTTGAACATGCGTTTGAGAAGATCTTTGGACTTGTTCGCCAATTTGGTTCATATCAAAACAATTGATGGAATCAAGACGAGACATGGAAAGAAGCTCGACTTTGTCATTGTCAGAGAACAAACCGAAGGAGAGTATTCCAGCTTGGAGCATCAACTTGTCCCAGGTTTTACAATAATCTCATTCGATTTTCCTAAAAATGTTTAATTCAGGTGTCATTGAGTGTTTGAAGATCTCAACAAAACCAAAATGCGAGCGTATCGCCAAATTCGCATTCGATTACGCCACCAAGACCGGAAGAAAGAAGGTCACTGCCGTCCACAAAGCTAATATCATGAAATTGGGAGATGGTCTCTTCTTGAGAACATGCCAAGATGTTGCCAAACAATACCCAAAGATTGAGTTTGAATCAATGATTATTGATAACACTTGCATGCAACTTGTCTCAAAACCAGAACAATTTGATGTCATGGTTATGCCAAATCTTTATGGAAACATTATTGATAACTTGGCTGCTGGGTTAGTTTCAACTTCTTCCTTTATTCATCATATTCTCCTCATATTTGCAGTCTTGTTGGTGGAGCCGGAGTTGTCCCAGGACAATCAGTAGGCCGCGACTTTGTCATCTTCGAGCCAGGAAGTCGTCACTCTTTCCAAGAGGCCATGGGAAGATCAATTGCCAATCCAACTGCAATGATCCTTTGCGCCGCTAACATGCTCAATCACTTGCATCTTGACTTGTGGGGACATGCTCTTCGTCAAGCAGTTGAAGACACTATCAAGGATGGAAAAGTGCGCACTCGTGATATGGGAGGGTAAGTGATTCAGTTTTAAAATAGAAGGAATACAAAAGAAAAGAAGGCAAGCTAGGAAGAAAAACAATAAAACATGTTTTCCAAAAACATTTTTTTGTTGTTATGTGAACATGTGGCTTCTCATGAATAAACTTTTCGAACCAATTTTTATTTTTGAAAACAAGAAAAACAAACATATGCTTAAGAAAATAACAATTGTTTTCAGCTACGCCACCACTGATGATTTCGCCGATGCTGTCATTAATAACTTCCGCATTTGAAGATATTCTTCTGTTTTGTACAATTTCCATTACTTTTAGCGTTTAATGTGCCTTATGTATATTTTATTTTGAAAACTGAGTCCTTTTTCATAAACTTGAACCAGGTATCTCAAGCTTATCTTGGTGGAATCGACAATATATTTCACCTACGTGGTCTTCCATCAAAACCCGCACCTCTCCTTATATACACAGACATAAAACACACATGCTGAGAAGGGCAGTTTGCGCAAAAAATTTTCCGGCGTTTCATAATAACGACTGATTCATCAGGTGGAAACGAACAACTTTTCCTCCCCCCCCCATGTTCATTGTTTTTTTCTGCTTTACGTACACATCTTTATGTTAATTTCAATTAGATATTTTTTGTAAGAAATACGACGTTAAGTTCCTAAATACCCTCTATTTTTCATCGAGATTTTTGTTCGCAGGTTTTAAAAATAAATACATTTCATTAATGTTTTCTTCTAACCACATTTTGCTCTGGTCTAATCCATTTTTTGGTATCTTTAAAATATGAAAATTTTGGTTGAAAAACGATTTTTATCGATGTGGTAGGTTTCGCGTCCTCTGCGTCTCTAGCCATTTTGGTTAGAGAAGAGAAGTGCAGAGTGGGAACATTTATCGGTCTTTGGTTTTGAGTTGATTCTTATTCGTTTTTAGCCCATCTCTATCGATAAAAATCACTCGCGATTCAACAAAAATGGCTATTATTCTAACAATGTTTTTGGTTTGCAGAGGGCACTTCGTTGAGCCCATTATGCGAGATGAAAACTAATTCATTCGAAGATGACGATGCGTTTGTGGATGCGTTTGAATTGCCACAAAAAGTGGTACAACGAGCGAGTCGTCCACAATCGACAGCTCAACAACTTTATCAGCCTCATCCACAAATGGTTTGTGAAATATTGCTCACTTTGAAACTGTAAAGTTTTTTTCCATTACAGATAACACCACAACGTCCAGGAAATCTAAACGTCGCAACGGAATTTCCACGATCTTCAGGACCAACAAGCAGTCGGCCAAAGAGTATGCAAGGGAACTATCCACAAACTTCCTACACACCTAGACCGTTAAGTGCTGTTTCAAATGGGGTAAGGAAAAAATATATTTTATTTAATAAAATATATGAATATATTCAAAAACAAAACGAATCTTGTAGCCACCATCTGCACGAGATTCATCTGCGCATAGAGATCGTTTGCAAACACTGCGTCGCCGCATGAATGTTGAATTTGGTAATCGTGACATGGCAGGACCTTCTGGGGTGCCAGATTTCGATGTTGAAGATACGATGAGTACAATGAGCGAAGCTCCAAGTCTACAGTCGTGGCATCATCGAATGATAAACAAAAATGAAACAACAGTACGATTTAATATTAATTTTGAATCAACAAATCAATATTTTTCAGATTGTTAAAGCTTCAGATACGATGAGCACTTGTGCATTATCAATTCCGCATTCATTTGCTTCGGATAATTTTGAGCATTTCAAATCACCACATCCACCACTACCTATTGTGATCGCACAGAAACGGGGACCTTCTCTCACGACTACAGAGCAGACTAGCAGCAGTGGATCAATTTCGCCATGCTCAAAAATTCAACCACCTCCGATTCCTTCTCGTGAGCATGTCACTCCGCCAAAAGCGCCACAAAGAATACCGCCACCCTTGCCGCCAAGAACTCCTTGCATGAAATTGCCAGATCCAATTGCAATAGAATGTGAAAACCGAATGAGAGAAGAGGAGATTCTTGGAAAGACGGATGCATTGATCCCCGAAACTCCTGGTAACAAATGTGAAGTAAAGTTGTCAAAATCGAATGATTCTATTCTTTCAAACGGAGAAATTGGCAAAGGACACAGGAAGAACAATTCATTTGACAGGTCAATAACACTGGCCAAAAGCATGAAAACGTTTCCAACAAGCTCAAGTGTGTCGAATAAAACCGAATGTGAAGGAGAAGAGCAGGAACGGAACAATGTCGCAGAAGAAGTTATTGCCGAATTGACAACTGATTTAGAAAAAAGCAATTTTATTCAAGATGCTGGCGAGAGATTTGAAAGTTTTGAGTCGGGAAATTCGTCAATTACCACACCATCATCATCAGCTGGATCGAAACGAGAACATCCAATCACTGTTATTGAGGAGGAAAAACCATGCAGCTCAAAATCAATGGGAGAATTGCAAGCAATTGGGTCAGCGCGTGAAGAATCTGAACCCATGGTAAGTTTCTATTAGAATATTTGTTAATCTTGTGAAAAATGCATTTTTTTAAAGTGTACACGCAGTGTTTCGAACGGAGAGTTAAAAACCAAGTCAGAAAGCATGTCAAATTCATTTGACCCGATCACATTGGATGTTGAGAGACGGCTAAGCATGAAACGCAGTGGACAACCAGAAAACGATGGCTTGAGTGTTAGCAGGTTTGTGATCCAGTATTTTAGAATTCATAAACTGAAATTTACATTTTCAGTGACGACACAACTTCAAGAATGTCTGTTGCTCGTTCTGGAATTGGTCACGCGACATTATTCGCAAGAAGTTCGGTATTGTATGCAAGCGGTAAAATTCGTGGTGCATTACGCAAAGTTCGAAGCGTCACCAGCACAAATACAGTAACAAAGTCTGGAATTGAAGAAGAAACGAGTGGTGAAGAAAGTGAAACTGCACAGACACATGTCAATATTGTGCGACCACGAAAAAGCAAGAAGGGACCGTTTGATTTTGAAAATCTCACTGTCGAACAAGAGTTGGATAATGAACATACTGGTGCAGTTTGGTGTATTAAATTTAGTATTTGTGGAAGACTGATGGCAACCGCTGGTCAAGATTCGATACTTCGAGTATGGGTTGTTCGCAGTCATTTGAAATACTTTTCCGAGATGCGCGACAAATATTCGGCGACATTGGATCCAACTGAAGAGAATATCAATCCAATGGAGAATGTTGATCAATTTAGACCGCCAAGCTCTATGGACAGCGTCATGAATAGTAATTAATTTGTTTTATTTTATATGCTAAAGATGTTTCAATTTTCAGGTGACTCTCTCAACGACGAGGACGAATCAAACCTATTCTGTTCAAAACCGTTTGCAGTTTTAAAAGGACATACGGCTGACATTTTGGATGTTTCATGGTCGAAGAACTATTTCATTCTATCATCTGGAATGGATAGAACTGTCAAACTTTGGCATCTTTCGAGAAATGAATGCCTTTGTTGTTTCCAACATGTTGATTTTGTCACATGTGTTGGCTTTCTACCAAAGGACGATCGATTCTTCTTATCAGGTTCATTAGACGGAAAATTGAGACTTTGGCATATTCCTGATAAAAAAGTGGCGGTGTGGAATGAAGTACAAGTCAAATTTATAACCGCAATGACTTTTGTGAAAAATGGGAAGTTTGCTGTTGTAGGAACTTACAATGGTCGGTGCTACTTTTATACAACTGATGTAAGGAATCATATTAAAACGGTCCTTAAGAAATACAATGTTTTCAGCAGCTCAAATATCATACAGTTGTTGATGTTCGATCAACACGCGGAAAAAATGCGAAAGGTCATAAAGTTACGGGACTAGCTGTTCATGGCGATAAGCTTTTGGTCACTTCAAATGATTCGCGTATTCGAATGTACGACATCCGCGACAAAGCCCTCACTTGCAAATTTAAAGGAGTTCAAAACGATCATTCACAAATCCGTGCAGCATTTTCTCCAGATGGCCGTCATATTATTTGTGGTTCAGAGGACAAATTTGTCTATCTCTGGCGAACCAGCGACGCTACATCTTCGTTGTCCGTTCGGAAAGATCGCAACTCTTTGTGGGAACGTGTTCGGACTCATAATGCGGCAGTTTCTGTTGCCATATTCGCACCAAGACCTCACGTTTTCTTTTCAATGCTTGATAGAAGGAGTAAAAAGAATAAAGGAGAAAAGATTGACTATGAAATTGGCCAGTCTGATTCCATTACTTCGAATGGGAACATAACAGTCCCAGGACATGTAAGTTTAGATAAATAATATTTAACTTTATGATTTAAAAACATCATTTTCAGGTAATTGTCAGCGCAGATCTTCAGGGAGTTATTAAAATAATGGTTAATCGCCCACGCCAATGCAAAGTTGCTCCAGCGGGATACTCCAAAACATCAGTTTCCTCCGCCACCTAAATTATTTTATTGTTTCATTCCTATTGATGAATTTATGTTAATTAGTTATTTATCCGCATCTGTCAAATTTTATCAGCATAATTCTTTTCATAGTTTAGCCATAATTTTCGGTTAAAATCCTTTTCGAGTGTTTCGTCTGTTGTGTCACTAACTTTCGGGGTTCGATAGGCAATCGTTTGATGAACGTTTTGTTTTTCCTCTTTCTCTTTATTTAACAGCTTTTTTGTTTGGAAAGAAACTTTGGTCTCCTTGCTGCTTTTGTATTGCTTTTTGAAATAGATTCCAAAAATAACATAATTTTGTTGTAACGGTTCGTGAATTTTTTATACGTTTTTTTTTAAAACTTCAACTCTAACTTGTGATTTTCATGGGTATCGGTAGTTCCTTTCTACAAAACCGTTTCTTGGTTAAATATTGTTTTTGTTCATTTCCATTTTTTAAAGACATATTAATTGAAATTATTTTTAAATTATTGTTCACCGCCAGCTGTTTGTTAACAGTGCGTATACTTCATTTTTTTTCATGTTGAAAATGTCATTGAATATTCTTTAAAACGTTTTTTCAGAATGAGAACCCTTCTTCTGGTTTCTGCATTGGTCGCGGCTTGCTTTGCTTCTACGCTGGAGATTATTTCAAGTCCAGCAAATTTGAAGTTTCCTGATTCTTCAGCAACATTGAAAACTACACAATTGTCTTCCCTCAATGAGTATATCCTTGGATTGTCTGCAAGACCAGTAGAAGGTTTGAAATCGAATTGAGAATCGTTGTTGCATGGTAAAATTTCAGGTTTCAATGTTGAGGTTGATCTTTTCTCTCGACCACGTGCCCTCGCTGTAATTGAGGTGGCAGGAGTTGATAGCAGCTTGGATTTGGGACAATCTTATTCCATTGAAGCTGTGAGTTACAACAATTTGAGAATATTTTTAAATCATTAAAATCCAATTTACAGAATGGTGTTGAATCTGTCGGAATTGAACAAGAGTTGGCTCTGGTTTTTGGAGCTGATCGTCAGTCAGTTCAAGTTACTTCTGGAGGCATCACTGGATCCCAATTGGCTCTTAGTGCTCAACAACAAACTGTTGACTCCAGTGTTATCAAGACTAAACTTCCACAACTTCTTAGTGAATTGGAAGCTGTTTATCAATTGGCTGCTGCTATCAAGGCTGCTGGAGCGAAGACAGACAATACTGCTGATGTCTTCAGAGTCACTATCTCTGGACTCGTTGGATTGAATGATGCGGCTGAAGAGACCGTTGCGTTGAACGATATCAAGAACGCGGTTACAGCATTGAACACTGCTATTGTTAACGCTTATGGAAATCAAGCGGTTGTTGAACTTTTGACCGTCTCCTCAACTCTTGAGACTGTTGATGCTCAACCACTCCCAGCACATCACATTTCGAAAAGAGAAGCTACCGCACAATCAATGTTCGCGCAACCACGTGTAGCTTATGGATGCACAATCCCAGTGTCCTCAGACTATCCAGCAATTTTCGCCATCTTCCTCGGTCTTGTTGTCATCCTCGTTGTGGTAAGATTAATGGGGATAAAATTGAAAAATAAAATGTTAAATTTCAGGCTTTGATTTACATCGTTGTTGGCATGTTGTCTATGGACCCAGGAAAGGATTCCATTATTTATAGAATGACCACAACCAGAATGAAGAAGGATTAATAAATTGGCTCAAAAACCTACTTACGAAACATTCCTGACTTATTTTTTGTCTATTCAGTGTATAGTTCCTGAAAGAAACTATAACTTTTTAAAACTTCTATTTTTATGGTAATTTCACTTCATGTCAAATAAAGTTAGTGCAGTTGCATATTTTGTGAAAACAAGATGTGAAAAAATAACGAATCACAATGAATTTATTCTAAAATGTTGAAATAATTAAAGAAGCTTTTAATTGTTCTTATTTTTCCCAGATTTTGATTCCCCGTGGACCAAATTGTGAATAATCGAGAGTGAAAGATAAGACAAGAAAACGATGAAAATACAGACAGCAAAGAAAATGAGACGGAATGGTGGCGCTAATTCACCTAGAATTGGATATGCCCAGAACCCAGCAATGTGATGAACGTAGTGAATGCTGTAAATCGATGTCCGTGTTTTCAAATTGTTTTTTTTTGATATTTAACTTACTCGATTAAGTAGAGGGCACAAAAGACTGTGATTCCTTTCAAAATAGCAGATCTGGAGAACCTGGTATGGTTCCAAACCAATAAATCAAGAACGGATGAGATGATTGGCAATGTATGCTAAACATATAAATTTAATATTTAAAAAAAACATTAATTGTTCACCAATCCGTGATTGAACCATTTCATAGCTAGAATTTTTCTACCCATCTCATCGTGAGCCAAAGTTGCGGGATCGAAAAGATAAAGCGCCCAGAACAGGACAGTTACGGCCTGCAATAAATGTGTTACTTTGCTATCTACAGTTTTGCAGTATTTCAAAAATTACCACTCCGATTGGACCAACAAAAGCTCGAGCAACATAGTCGAAAATTGGATGCCTACGGTTTGGAGAAAGAACACTGATCAAAAATCCAATGAAGTGATAGAAAGTGTGTAAATACTGGAAAAAAAACATATATTTATTTTTTTAATATATGAAACACTATTGATTACCAAATCGATCAACGTAAGCCAAACGAATTTTGAGAAGAATTGATAAGGAATTGGTAGAAATTTTCCAGAAACGATATTATAGTCACTGTAGCAAGTATAGGCAAAAAGTCCGAAGAAGGCAAGATGAAATACGGCCTTCATTGCTGAAAAATAAAAAATATTACTAACAATAAAGGACAAAAAATGAACGACAATGAAAGAAGGGTTAAAAAATGGACTGCTGGTGTTATCTTTGTGTCTGTGGCAGAAAAAAGAGTCAATACCACAAATTAGGCTAGAGTGTACCCAATATCTTGATAACGGAGGGTGTTTTGTTTATAGGAAATATTTTTAAAACTTTTAAATTAAAATCGCGAGAAACTTTTAAAATCTGTCATTAATTTACCTGAACTAGTATTGTCAAGATAATAATTTCTGGCCGCTCGTTTTGCGGAGTGTCGTTGGAGATTTACTCGCAGCGCGACCGCAACGCGCTCAAATTCAAATTTATCAGTTGGTCTTGCGCGTAGCGGTCGCGTTGCGAGTAAATTCCCAACGACACTCCGCAAAACGAGCGGCCAGAAATTTTTATCTTGACAATAAGTATGGTAAATATTGTTATAAATGGAAGTTGAGGTAGAGATGAAACGTGTAATATTTAATGTGTAGTCGTTTTGTAGTGTTCTGTGGCTTAGATAAAATTGCGAATGGGAACATGTTTTCATTTTTTTAGGGTTCAAAAGTCATATCAGTAACGGTTTATTTTGATTTTTTGAAGATGGATAACAGTGTTATAATAACACCCAAAATTGCATCATTCTCATAATGATGAAATATAAAATTCTATATTTTTCTGTTTCGTGATTTGGATTCACACCACTTACTACTTTATTCCATAAAAATGTTTTTGACAAAATAACTACGGTTTAAACCAGCACAACACAATAAGCACTACAGCAAAAAAATAGTTTAAAATAAAGTTAACATGATAAGATTACTTATTACTTATTCTGCGATAGGATAGAAAAAGAAAGTTATTATATTATAAAAATCACAACTGCAGCTTGTAGAATGCGCATTCTCCGAAAAAAAAGCTCAAATTATTCTGAATGAAACAACTTATACAATGAAAAAAATGAACTTTTTAGGCTACCATTTTGTGCGCATGTTAACCTGTACAGGTTACAAAATGACTAAACACGTTGGTTTGACTAAGACTACAATTTTTGGACGTTAAAATGATGCATGAATGCAAAAATCTATGATTTTTTTGGTTATATGAGATCTAATTAAATACATCAGTGCATAAAAAGAAACTGATTATTTGAAATATTTAAATGGACGAAATGTTTTCTTCTCCGTCGTCTACAATAAAACCACTTGCTGGAAGTCCACTGGAGCTCACTGAATGAGTGGTAGTTGTTGTTGTTATTGTTTCACGAATCACATTTCCATTTTCACCGTTTCTGAAACAATTATTATTATTTTATTGAAATAAATATTTCTTCTTACGGAGCATGTGATACATGTTTGCTTTCGTCATCTTCATCATCATCATTATTGTTTTTCAAATCTTCCTCATCATTTGACTTTGTGACAGTGGTAGTAGTAGTAACCTGAAAAATGAAAATTTGAAGAAATTGCACTTTTAAGAAATTTTATTACTGTTTCAGAGAAATGCTTTCCATTTTCATCAGAGAATTCGGTATTTTTGGTGATTTGATGAATCTGCTGATCGTCTTCGATCCAATTTTTCTCTTCCACATGTTCAGCTGGTTCGTTTTCTGGTTGATAAACAGAATGGGTCATTATGTGATCTTCTGGGTCTTCGTGAATGATTAGTGAATCAGTGGACACATTGTCTGAACCATGGTCACTTCTTGGTGATTGGTTTAATTGCTCATGACTTTGTAGATTCTCATTTGTTGCAGTTAATTCCTTATGTGTATGCGGTTCCGAAACTGTTTCTATATTTTCGACAGATGCAGTAGTTTGCATTTGTCCTGCTGGCTCGGAAGTTTCGACTCGGACTGATGATTCAACAGCCTCCACTAGACTGCTTTGTCTATCAATTGGTGAATGCGGTGGCGTTGGTGAATCCTTGATGATCGAATTATTAATTTGAACTGGCGATCCAACAGTTTCGTCTTGTTGCACTGGACTACTTTGTCTATCAACTGGTGACTGTGGTGGCGTTGGAGAGTTTTTTATAATTTCTGCTTCTACTTGCTCTAACGATTCAAGAGTTTCTTTTTGTTCTACTGGACTTGGTTGCCTTTCAACTGGTGACTGTGGTGGAGTTGGTGAATTTTTGATGATTTCAATTGGATCTTCTGGTATAGTCTTTGATTGGTTATCAGACTTCACACTATGAGTATCATTGTCCTCGTGCTCATCTGAAGGTTGATAAATGGAAGTCATCATTCCAGTATCGCTGCTGTTTTCATATTTCAATTCATAAGCTTCTGGATCATGAATAATTGCGGCATCATCACTCGGAGAGATATCATTATGGTGCTCAGTATTAAAATCATTATGTTCCGCGTAAGATTCGCTTATGTTTATTATCATTGGGGCTTCCGACAAAGCCTCTGAGATTAGATTCGCTGCTTCGTTGTCGGCTTCCTGGTGAATGATGCTTTCTAACGCGGCAGTTTCTTGTGGTTGGACGATTTTTTTCTCGAATTCTTCTTCAATATCATGCTCATGGTGATTATGTTTGACATCAAGATCACTTTCATTTTCAGATTCGTTGCGATGGGCGACGTAAGATTCATGAGATGGAGTAGGACTTGGCAAATCGCTTTTTTCGTTGTCTTCTCTGTTGCCATGCTCCTGATTTTCAGCGATATTTCCATGAACTTCAACGTGTTGCTCAATCGAAGGGTCTTCGGTGTGGCTCGCAAATTTATCCACTATCTCCGAGCTTGTTTCTTGAACTTGTTTGATTCCTTCAATAACACTGGATGGAACGCTTGCAACCACTTCAGTTATTTTGTCAGTAATTTTATCAACGAAACTTCTTGGAGATTGTTGTTCATGATGTTCATTTTCTGTTGTTCCCGGAACGACAACTTCGTCTTGCACAGAAAGCACTGGGCTAGCAGAATGCTCCGCTTCGGTAATAGTTTGTTCATGCGAAACATCTTTAGCATCATCGATGTGATCTGATAGATCTGGACTTTCCGGTTTCGCAACTTGTTCCACATTATGTGAGAAATCTTGAACAATCTCTTTCACTTCTTCAACCGTCTCTGATATTGTCGAACCCAACTGTTGCGGAATTTCGTGTAATTCTGATACTAACTGATGCGCGAATTCATCAGGAATCGCCTCCACATTTTCAACGTGATCCAGAATTGGTGCATTTGGTTGAGAAACTTCAATTCCAGCAGCCGGTTGCGGAATAGAATGCACATCCTCATCAAAGTGTTCAGACGTTATAGAGCTTGAAAGGTCATTGTGTTGGCTACTATCGTCATGAACACTTTGCGCTTTTTCAAACGACTCGTCTTCGGTATTGCTATCAATAACCTCATGATGTGCATCAGGAACTTCAGCATGGTAGCTCAACGGTGAAGTTGGGCTTGGTGGAATCTCTTGCGTCTCAGAAGCAGCGTCATCACTTTGTTCTTGATATGTGGTTTCCTTTTTTTCAGAATCATCAACTGCGTGTTCAGCTGTTTCTGTAATTGGATTCTCTGGAGATTCAATTCCGGTTTCCCGTTTAACAACAATGTGGTCCTGCTCAGTCACAGGTGAATGTTCTGTTTCCTGGTTTTGGTAATAATCGATTTTCAGTTCTGGAATCTCTTGTGTGTGTTGATCATGATGTTCACTTTCAAATCCTTTCGTTGATGTGTTCGTCGGGGAATATATTTGATCGATGTGTTGATTATCTTCAATTTCTTTATCTTCTTCAGCATATTCTGGTTCCGATTCAGATTCCGATTCCGAATGTTTATTGTAGTTAGAACCATCATTGTTTTGTGCTTTTGGTGGAGTATAGTGATGAACCTCGTAATGAACTTCATCGACATCGTTTGGATTCGCTTGTTTTGATTCTTCTTGTTTCAAATGATCTGGAATCGATTGATTTGATTCTTCATGTTCTGAGTGATCTGGATTCCATTCGTTTGAATATTCATGTTCTGAATGATTATCAAACGCAGAATTATCAATTCCTTCGGATTCTCCGATGATATTCTTTTCTTGATCAGGTGTTTGGATATCATTTTCATCATGTTCGGAGCCGTGTTCAGATGTTTTTCTACTAAATTGATCCAGATCAGTCGGAGAAGATCTGTCGAAAGTCCTTTGTGTTTCTAAAGCTGGTGAATGCGGCGGTGTTGGAGTTTGATGTTTCAGTTCTATTGGCGAAGAGACAACATTATGTAGAGTCTCAACATTGACCTCACCAGTAGCCGCAGCAGCAGCAGCAGCAGCAGCAGAAGCAGCTGCAGCGGCAGCAAGTGCAGCACCTCCTCCACCACTTATTGCGTGACCTAAAATGTTAAAAATTTGAAAAAAAACATGCTTCGTGTATATTACTTGTATCAAGCGTGGTGTCGTGGGAATCCGTTTTTGTGACACTAGTTGTTGTAGTAGTGGTTGTTGTTGTAACACGCTTTGCTGGTGGTCTCCCACGCGACGGCGATTGTCTGAATTTCAAAAATTATTAAATGTCAGAATCGGAAAAAAAAATTATACTTTTTAACAGTTGGTGGAAGCTTGACAGTCAAAGAAGAAGCCGGCGCTGGTGGTTTTCCAGTTTTCACTTTTGTTCCTTGAATTGGTGGCAATCGTGAATTAGAATCTAAAGAACAGACTTTTTTTGAATAGAAAATAATGATTAAGACCTCTTCTTTTCCTCGTTGTTGGTGGGCAGCTCGTGCGACTATCATGACTGAGGTTCAATTTGTTCCCACCGGTGTTTCTAGCATCTTTACGACCACGAATGCTCAAAACACTTCTGAAATATATTAGGTGTGCGAATTCGTAGGGAAAAATCTGTGTAGGCCGTTCACCGCCAACATGCGCATTTTTTTGCTTGGGAAAGTTAGTCGAGAAAAAACGGGACACTGTGAAGCGTAATGAAAATGAAACTGAGAACTCCGAAACAATCAATTTTGCATTTTCTTCTTTTATGACGTAAAACTTGTTATAAGAATTGTTATTGTTTTTACTTATAAATGAATGTACTTGTGAAATATTAAAATATTTGTTTTTCTATCTCGAAAGTTTCGGATTTTTCCAGTTTGAAGTGCGATAACATGTGGAATTATAGTAATGGGTGTGACATATAATTCAATGTGAGAAGCGAAGCTTTTTGTATAAAGAAGCAAAATGAAAAAGTGTCTTCAACAATATTACATGAAAGCAGCATTAGAAGAAAATGAAAATGAAAGTAGATACGGACAAGCACCGATTTAAAAAAAAATTTAGAAGTATCACTATACACAAAAAGATATATAGAATCGTCATTTCAGACACATTTAGTACCTTAATGGATCCCTATTGCCAGGAGCCGTGGCAATCAAACTAGGAAGCGACCTGAATTGTTATCAAAAATAGATCACAGACAACAGAGTTTGACAAAGCTATTTAGAATTTTAGTATCTATGTTGGTATTAATAATTCATCCAAAGGTAATCTTTCATTACGAAAAACAAACAAGCATTTGAACACAGATAAATTCAAGCGAACTGTTTTGTTCAAACTTTGATTACTTTAGGAGCTGTCATAAATTGTTTAAGTATATGTAAAGAAAACTCGCAGGATAAAAAAAGTAATTTGAAAGTACTTCAATTATGCAATTCGATGAAAAATATTTCAAATTTGTGAGTTGACAAGCGTGAAAGCATTATCTATCTAAACAGCTGTGAGTTACATTTCTGGTAGAAGACGGTCGAAAGTTAGTAAGAGAGCAAATACTTTTTCGAAGCACATACCTTCTTCTGAAAAACCAAGAAGTTTGTGGAGGTGGAGCGTGACGAGCAACGGAATGTGGTCCAAATGATATCTCGCGGAATCTTTCGAGCCTTTGAAGCTGTCGTTTCAAATTGTCTTTGTATGCAATAAGGGTAGGATCGTCCAACTGAAAAAAAAGGTGTAGGATGATTAACATTCAAAATCAGTTCTACCTTATGGAGATAGTTAAAACGCTTTGCATTGGCTGATAAACGCTTGTAAGGATCTTTCGTATTATAGTCCACTGGATCTGCATTGTCTTGTTCAATGTGTTGCACAAAATCTTTGTCCTCAAAGCTGTTCGAAAATCGTCTCTGTCTTCCACTTCTTTGTGCCCCACGACCTTTAAAATTATCGTAAAGACGACTTTATTTTATCGATATTCTCACTTCTGCTAAGACTTCTGCTTGGTTTTCCACGTCTGTAGGACTCTGGGCTCTGGCCGCTGCGAATACGTCTGCAGAGTTCAATTTTCTCAGCGGCATCGAGCTTTTGTTTCAATTCTGCCATTTTCACAAGCTGTGCTTCTCTGAAGGTTGAAAAAAATTATGATACATTGGATCCAAGGATGTATGCCAACCTGTTCTTGAGCATCATGTCCATCATTGCATGGTGACGGGCATATACTTCGTCCCCATTGAGATTGAGAGTGGATTCAAGCTTTAAAGGTCATAATTTTCAAAAAAAAACATTTTAATAGATGTTCGTATTCTTTGCTACTATACCCAAAAACCAAAACCGTATTTCGTTCAAGGTCACTGAACTATAATAATAAAGTAACAAATTGAACACCACTAAAATAAGGTGTTGTATGTTTGTAATTGTAAACCACAACCAATTGTACAGATTTATTATGACCGCCACCTACGAAAACAGCAACTCTCAATTATGTCAACCCAATTTTGTGTGCATTTCGTGTTTTCCCTATTCGGTTTTACCCTCTAGTCCCTTTCCCAAAAACAATTAGTCCATGCGTTTCTTAAATACAGCCGTTTGCCAAAAATTTTCGGAAGAAGCGTTCAATTATGATGACATATTCCCCAGGGTGTCACAAAAAGCAGCATTTCCCTCTCGTGTGCTTGTTTGGGCTCATTTATCTTGTTACAAAAAAAACGCACTTTACGATCAATATTTTGGTTTGTGAAGGACACAATTGAGGTGAATTCATGTACTTCATGTACTCCACCTGCCTGATTTAATAACAAACATACCAATCCCATTTTCTGCAGGTGTTTTTGCATGTGCGGCAGGGCAAAGTATTGACGAAGATGGATGTCATAAAGAGGGTTATAGTTGTCTAATAGACTGTCAGCCATTATTTGTTTTTTTAATGTTATTACCTGAAAAAACTTCTTATTGAAAATTTCACAAAAAAGGAGTAAAACAAAGAAAAATGGAATGGAAATTCGAAATCTAAATGTGCATCTAGAAAAATTTCGTGAAGCAAAAAAAAGAAAAAAACAGCAACCGGGGAATAAACAAAACTAATGGTAAATTTTATGTGACAAAAAATAGAATCGAATTAGAAAAAAAACCTATACTTAAGTTATCAGTTAATCGTTGACAAGAATGGAGTTTTCTATCAAAAGAACAATCTGTCATAACAATGGTTTGAATTAAAAGAAGCACATTATATATACCTGGCTGCAAACGGAAAGAAGAAGTACAAAGATGATTAGTCTTAGCTACTAGACGACGCCCCATGGCACTGACTGCTACTGAAGATTATTATCACCAATAGCAACCAAATGAGTTTTTGGCGTTCAAGCTCATAATCGAACATAGTAATATAACAAAAATGAAACTTTACTTTTTTTCAACCTACTGTAGTATTTGCACTTTTTGTCTTCAAGAAAAAAAAAGAAGAGGTCTACTCTGAAAGCAGTGACGTGTCCGCGCTCTAATCTATTTTCCAACACCGCCAACCAAGTAGTTTTGAGCGAATAACCAAGCGTTCCACGGCAAGAAAAAAAAATCACTGCACACTCAGATGAAAGCGCGCGGCTCGGATCGATTCTCACAAATTGAATGTGTTGCATATTTTTTGAGACGTATGTGTGCTAATGAAGAGACAGAGGGTAAGGAAGTGAGGTTTCTTTACGGAAATTGAACGAAATGTGCGCTTTTGGATGGAATGAACACAACAACAGGAAAAAAAACAATGGGAAAAGAGGCTCATCTTCAAAAAAAATCTGGGAACTTGGAGCTCGTTCAAAAGCCAGACTGCATGTGAAAGTATAATAGAACGACTTTTTTCTTTAAAAATTGTTTTTTAAAAGATATCCTATAATTATATTATACCACATCAAAGGTAATAATTTTAAGACATTTAAAAAACTTTCTTGGCAATGAATTATGTTATCACTTTTGTGAATTCTCAACTTTTGGACTAGATTGAAAAGGTCAAACTTTGGACTCTTTCAAAAAAGACTTCATGGCGTGACTAGGTAGCCCGAAAATGTAATTTGAAAAGTTGGGGAAGTAAGGTGTTTGCATATTAAAGTGAATGAAGGTTGAAAGGAAGTGGTGAGAATAGAAAATAACCAGTGGACACGAATGTACGTACTAAATAAATGAACTCCAAGGGAAGGGCCGATTTATTTTTTGGAGTCAAATTCTATACAGACGGTGCCACATGAGTATATTCTTTAAATTTTTTGCTCAAATTTCGAATATCTACTACGAATAGTTCCAGTGCGACTTCCTAGAACTTTTTGAGTTTTAGAAAAATTCGAATATTCCGAATTGAGAGCACAAAAAATCATGTCCACATTTATTCGTTTTCAAGAAAATTTTTCTAATCAGCGGACTCATGGATTGAGACAGATTTTATTTTTTAAAATTATTGTCTGACAAAAAATGTTTAAATTTCACAAAAAAATTAAAAAATACATCCAAAACAGTTTATTTTTAAAATATTAAAAAAAACGTTTTACCTACGTACTTAGGAAGAGTCGCTGGTAATTGTCAACAAGTGTTAAAGTAAAGTACGTGCCCGGTTGTATTCGTTTCGCGCAATGAACAATAAACAACGTGAGCGGAGGCCGGCGGTCTACTGCTTCAATTAACCCCTAAAGGAAAACGAGGAGGAAAAGAAATGAATGGGAGGAGTCTGGTTTTGAAAGATGGAAAGAAATAAAGCTCTCGGAATGGGTGAAGACGAAAAACATGGACGGCTGCTTGATATGCTTTAAATCAATTAATGACCACACTTGGACATGCTTGTAATGAATTTTTGTTTTTCGTTACACATATGTATATTGTTCAGAATTCTGATTTAATGTCTTTTTTTTCGAAATAATGGTTTTGCTATTTTTTTTTTGGAAAATAAACCAATATTTCATTACAATGTCTGTTTTTGTGCAAATAATTATTTTTAGCGTGGGAAGCATGGGAAGTTGGAAAATTGAACAGGAGTAAAAAAAATAACGAGGTTCGAATTATTTCCGGCTTTCATTCAAATAAGTATATAAAGAGAGGTGTGCTGCATGCTTTCTTCGTTTTCTTTCCGAGGCGGATCGATAACTTAATTAGACGATTAGGTGGTTGGTGCAAAATAGAATGTGAGAATGGGTTTCTTCGCAAACATTGGGCTTCTTCGAGAAAATGAAAACCTTGAATAGGGCTGCAAAAATGGACAATAAAACAGAGCCGAAGAAAGAAAAGAAACTAATGGATTTGCCATTTTTTTCACTCATAAATTATACAAAATGAGCCAATAAATGATCGCATTTTTTGTTGAACCCTTTAGTTGAGTCAAAAAAAAGAAGAGGTCATAGAAAACTGGGGGGCTCTTCAATTCAATTTGTCCTTCAAAAAGAGTAAAAGAAAATGGTATTTTGATGGATGAGCGTTAGATGGATATATATATTTTAAAATTGACATTTTCGAGTGGAACACTTTTTCACCGAATTTTGGTTGTGGTAGTATACGAAATGTGAAAAAAAGGGTGAAACTGATGCGGATAAAACCGGATTAGAGAAAGAGATTTGAGGAGCAAAACCTCGGGGACAGCAACAACCAACAATGGAGAAATATAGGCAGATGCATTGAACAGAAAAAAAAATTTTGACACAGTGAGGGCACACCAAAAAATGAAACAGAATAAAAAATAAGCGAGGTGAAGCCGCGCAAGGGGGGGGGGGGCACTGGTCAACATCGGAGCAAAATATGGCTCAACTTCTTTTTTTTCCTATTTTTTCGAGTTAAAATACTTCTATATTTTTTTTGTTTTTAACCATTTGCGGTTTTTTTGGCAAAAATATCCATAGTCGATATAATAACCCGTTAACTGAAACATAAATAATTCAATGATGTTTTCTCGCGTTTTTCAAGTGCAATTTGGTAAAAAGGTTGAATCAATTCAAAAAATGCGACAGATGGCGACGATTTGCCTAAATATTTGAGTCGTTTTGAGAAAAATGATATGTGTAGCATACTTTGTGTAAGAAAATTTGTTGAAAACGAGGCTTTGAATTATGATCGGATTTCATGAAATTGAAGGAAAAGGAAAAACAAATCACAATATAAAAATATCACTTGAACGAAAACGAGCGAACATACGGATAAAATGTTCCAACAAAACCGTTAGAGCAGTTTTCACAAAGCCAAACAAAGTGTGTTCAAATCACGCACATTTTAGCCTCCGGCGTCTTTTGACGAGAGCTAAAAAAAGGTCGAAACCACTACTGCAGTTGAGATCTTTTTGTGTTGGAAAGCGAGATTTTTTCGGCTGCTGCTTTATTTCTCTAAGTTGTGTTTAAACGATGTGCTGCAGGCGTTTTTTTTCTTCATTTTTTCTTGAGCCGTATTTATGTATGTTAGTTGTTGGCTCACGGATTTTCTCGTCATAAACACAAGGGCAAACTGAAATTCGATATGTTTTAAAAAGGCTGTTCAGAGCCTTTTTTGTAGGATATTGAGTCAATGTTTACATAATATGATCAATATTTTAAAGCTCAGAGGGCATTTAAAACTGAGAAAAAAATTTTGGGAATTTTTTATATTAGATATAATTTATGTTTTATTTTGATTAAAACCTGAAATTTAAAATTCTGAAAACTAGAAAGATCCAATAAACGCACAAACTCTGCCTAGATTCCTGTCCAAGTTGAACACAAGGCGATAAAAGCAAGTGGAACATTTTTCAAAAACATTAAAAACAAGGATGACGAATATAGACGTAAAACTCTCGACCGCAATTTAGATGAGGCAAATTGAGGTGAATAGACTCAACCTTTTCGATTGAGGTCATTTAACCACTCTTCCTTCAATCCTCAAACAATTAACGTCTTTTGTTCGTCGATTATTCATATTTTCTTTACGCGTCCTTCATATATCGGTATTGAGAACAATGGTGAAAACAATACGAATATACTTCATTACTCAATTTTATGTTGGGTTAAAAAAATTCGATTTTGGTTTATTAGAAAGGAACTGGATTGACGTATGGCTTTTGTCGTTTTTCAAGGTACCAATTATTAGGTGGAGGGGGTTATGGGAATAAACTTGATTTGGTCGCGAACACCTTCAATTTTCATCACAGTAAAAAGGAAATAAAATATAGAAGCATCGAAATTCGATATATATTGTTCAAATAACTAATGAATTGACAGTGAGTACGAGTTGGAAAAACGGTAAATAAAACACGTTAAATAAATGAGTCAGGAATGAATGTGGAAACGGTATGAATGGGGGGTTATAGATTACCGCTGTTCAAATATTTTTATGGATACATTGTTACATTGTTCGATGTTTATAATGCAAACGTAAGTAACGCACTATTGAACAAATGCAACTGGATAAACGATAAATATGAAACATTTATTCAGTAACATCGGGTAAGTTCAGGATTCTGATCACAACAATTTGTTTCTTTACTCATTTTTTAATTTTTAATTTAATTTTAATTTATTTACGTAGCGGAAAAGCAACGTGAGAAAAAACTCAGACGCAAGAAAGAAAAAAATTAATAATCAAAAAAATTCAATGAGACATAAGTTTTTAAAATCATAATTAAGATCTTTCAAGAAAGAGAAAGAATAATGAAAACATAAAAAAAATAAAGAAATAATAAAGACATTTTTTGGGTCGGGGGCTGGGGATAAAAACGGCAAGAGTTAAAGCTTTATTTTTCTAAACCGTGAAGAACTGTTTTCTAGTATATCAACCCGTCGTATTAAACGAGACACCATGTAAAAAAAATAGAAATGGAAATGTTTATTGGGAATGAAATAAACCAGTGTTTATTTTAAAAGTAGGATACAGATATGTTCAATAGTGTTCTTAGTGATTTTCATTCTCGGTAATAGCACCATATAACTTTTGGATATTCTTTCCAGACAGACTTCTAATTTTAGTCAAAAATTTGGGTACAGTCCTAGGAATGAATGCTTTCTTTCGTATTCCTTTCTTGGGAACAGGGTAAATAATATTAAATACAGAACGAGAAACTACAAGTCCAAATTTCGCATTTTCTATTAAATTTAAACTTGCATACCTCAACGTAAATTTACTAAGATGAACTTCTAGAAAGTACTTTTCAGCCTTCGTTTTACCCAATTTTTATTAAATTGGGTAGCTTGAAAATGTCAGATTACATAGAAACCATTTGAATTAGTTAAGGATTTCCTTTTAATTCGCCGATTGGCACACTGAAATGGCTTTGAAATATTCAAATAGATTCGGGACATAGCTGGTTCGACTCCGGTCTGGTGAAGATCGCAAACGAAGCTATCTCCCGAACCTATTTGAATAGAAACCGTTTGTTTAAAATCTTTTCGAAAATTTGAAAAGAAATACGTAACATATTGCTTTATATTGCTCGAGTGACCTCGCAACTAAACTGTCTTATTACTTTTGGGATAATTTTTAAATTAAAGATGGATTAGTATTTTTTCCGCTTTTTTTAATATAATCAGTATTTTATAAATTATTTTTAAGTTTTGAAAATATGCTAACTAATTAAAGCTTGTCAGAGCTCACCTGTGCAGCATGACGCAAGCAACACTTTTTTCAGCTGTATTCCTATAAAAATTCTTTACTACAATTGAGCCTTTTGACTTTTGACCGAAATGCAACACTTCAAAGGTTCAACTTCAACAAAATAGAAAAATAACACCTGAAGATGTAGTACTTACGCAGTAAATCGAATGATGTCTATTCTAGTGGCAATAATAAAATTCTGAAAAATGAAAAATTAAAGTTCTGAAAAATGTTTTAACACAGGTTGAGATCGATTTCTTAGAACAATTAGTTCCAAATAATCAAATAATAATCTTTTCAGCCTCAATAAAAACAATTTCAGGCTTAACACCAGAGAGCGAAAAGCAATCAAGGTCCTATAAAAATAATTGTGATACAATAAAACTATTCCCTGAAAATATATAGAATTATCACACCATTTAATGAAACCAAGCAATTTAAACCCATGAATATCTTCTCAGTTGGACGCCGACTCTGCTCCGGGAAGAGCAAAAAAAGCTTTTTGACTACCAATCAAAGGAATCATGTAATTACTGCGGCAAATCCAAGCACATGTTTCCAGTCCGCGAATTCGAGTTTAGTCAAATGGAAAAATCTAGTTTTTTTCCACAATTTTTCTATGATTACAATGAGCACTGTAGTTATATATTTTCGTTTCAAAAAAATTAAATGTGTTTATTCATTTTTTTTTGGCATTACACAATAGAGAAGTAAAAAGACAGTGATCAATTTGAAATTATAATTTTAAGAAAGTAGAACCTTGAGAATGAAATGTCAACGTTCAATAAATACATCAAAATAGTTGTTCTCGAAGAATTAGAGAATTATGACAAATAAGAAAATCGAGGAAAAAAATAACAGGAAACGCGGAGAATAATGCGAAAAATACCTGTAAACGAAAAAAAAGAAGTAATAATCAAATAGATAAATACTACAACATTGCAAAATAAAAATTTATTAAATTAATTGTTTCTCTAATTCCAATCTAAAATACATACAGAACATAAATGGGAAGGAATAGATTCCTAAGACACTAAGGAATTCATCAGAATTTGAGTTTTTGATTGGTAGTAGTAAACACAGGATGAAAGGAAATTGAGCACCATAGAGCATTAAATGAGCAATTTGTCAATATTCAACAATTAATACCAAAAAAGTTATCCACTATGACTTTGGAAATTGTAAAGTGTTGTTCCAAGAGCTGCAAATGGTGGCGGTCGGTAAATTTGACCAAGCTGATTGTTTTGTGGAGCAACATGTTGAGGAGGACTCGGAATGTAGTTGTTATTATTACTCGGAACAATGTTGTCACGCTGTGGAGCTTGAATATTAATTCTTTGAAGATTCTGAAATTAAATAATTTATTGAATACTGAAAAATGAATATGTTTCACCTGTACAGAATACTGATCAACTTGATTCTGTTGAGGATATCCATACTGCGGTGAAGGCGGTGCAGCAAACATTGGCATTTGCAGTGCAAACGGACTATTTGGATTTGTCAACAATGAACGAGTGTAAGAATCCAAGTCGTTTAATTGATCCTGTTGAAGCCCATAAGCAGGGGTCGGTGCTGGTTGCGGATTCAATCCATATGCTTGAACCGTTCCAAATTGTGGAGCTGGTGGCTGAGGGGCAAATAGCCCGAAATGCGGGTGTTGCGGTGGCGGAAGGGGAACATGTGGTGCTTGCGGAACTCCGAAAAGTTGTTGCGGTGGTGGTGGTGGTGGAGCAGGAGGAGCTGCTGGCGCAAATGGTGGAGCGAAAAGGTTTGGCTGAATAAGTCCGAAGTTCGGGAATGGTGGAAGTGGGCGGAACTCGAATGGATTTGGAAGTGGTGTAGAAGCCGCAACAGGCTGTGGATCAACCTGAAAAGTTTTATTTGTTATTCACTCCTCGGAGAAATATTGTCTTTGAGAACAGAGAACTATTTTGATATTTTGGATTAATGCGATTGGCCATGAAATAAATTAAGACTTTTTTAAAATAAAACATCAGTTTCAAAAAAAAACTGAAGACCGTTTAATTTTATTTTTACTAACCTGTACATGAACTGGTGGAACAGTTGTTGGTGCAACTGTTGTTGTAACCCTAGGTTTCGGGGTTATAATCCTTCTGGTGAATGGAGCGGAGTGTCGTGTCGGCGGTGGAACTGTTTCTTTCTTTTCCGCATCTTCAGTTGGACTGAAAAAAAATTTTCATTTTCATTTACAAAAATTACAACAAACTTGAAAATGGTAGCACCAAAACTTCCAATAAATGGTTCAGACCTTCCACGCTTCTCACTTTCTTCATGACCAGCTAATGGTGAAATAACGCTGAAAAATTGTTCTTCACTCAAAAATGAAAACTATTTAAATTTACTTATGAGTTGATGATGTTTTTGGCTTTCGTTTATATGGTCTTTTAGACAATTTCTTTTCTTGTGTCATATGTGGATGACCAGTATGTCCAAATTCCATTGCAGAGTTTGTTGCATTTCCAAGAACTCGGCTAATTTCAGCGGGAACGTCGTCATCGTCTGAATAAACAAAAAAATTGATTCAAGTAGGATTTTTGGACACCGATGTTTTCTTCAATTGGTGAAAATTGCCAATTTTCGAATCAAAGAAGAACTTAACAGAAATAAATAAGTCATTAAAATCAGCAGAAACTAACAAATAACGTACATTGAAATATACCTCTCAAGGTTTAAGAAAAAGCATCTTTGGGTTTCAAAAAGTTGTTTTTATAGTTTAAAAAAAATTAATTATGAAATTAATGTCTGCAAGCTTTTTTTCAAAAGCGTTTGTTTTACGAACGGATGTTTTGCTGGAAGAAGAAATTAAAGTTCATATAGAAAACGCGTATATTTAATTTCACACAGTCAACAAAATTGATATATTAATTTTATTGTAAAGGCGTCTTTTCGTCGATTTTCAGAAGCATAATTAAAACGGAAAGGCAATATATATTTTTTTCAACTTTTTCGAGGTCGTTTAAGTCTTTTCGAGGCCTTTTAAGTTATATTAGAAAGTTTTCAGCAGAGAAAAATGTTCTTTGTTTAGTAAGAGTCCCTCAAATCCATTTCAATTTGTCTGTATTCGAATATTACAAACTTTTAGAAAAGGACAATTAATGTCAATCTAGTTTTCCAATGATCAAAACTCACATTCTACTTCGAACTCTGGTGGATCGGGGAGGCAGTTCATTCTTCTGACAGTAACTTCGTAGTATGTTCTGAAAACAAAACATTTTATTTCAATTCCCCCTCCTAGTCATAATTATCATCTAGATTTTGTGTACTTAATTTCACACTTGAATTATTACGTACAAATAATGAAATTATTTTTTTTGTTTTCAGTCAACCCCTCTGGTTTCTTCTCCTTCATTGGATTTCGCAAAATAAAAAACGGCATTTCAACACCACCTTATCATTGAAAAGATAACAAAATAATTGTCGCAAAATATATAATAAAGCTAGTCCGCTTCTTTCGATATTTTTCACTATCATCGCACCTTTTTTAATTATCATTTTTTCGTCATTGATTTCCTCATTAAAAACACGGATATCAATGTTGCGTTGTGTTTCTTGGCCGGTTTTTTTTCTTTTCAGCGCAATTCTCCTTCCACATCCTATCAAAATTCCAATCATTTTCCGAGCGCCGAAAATTCATAATAACCGATGATATTCAATGTGAGTGAAATGGAAAGTTAAAGTAGTACTTTTTTGGAATGAAAATAGGTGGAATTTGAGGAAATTGTAGATAATATATGAATGCGTGTGGGTCAGATCGCATCACACCTCTCAGCTTGAGATTTTTGTCGCTATTGTTTTTTTCCTCTTTTTAGACATGAGTCGTTACGTAGAAAAAGGTGGTTGTTCGAATAATATGAATGGAACTGGATAATGAAAAGAATGGATTTCCTAAGAATTAGAAAAATGAAGTATATATAATAAAATCTACTTTTTTTAGTATAACGAACTTATGGAAATCTTAAAACTCTGAAAAAAAATCAGGCCCCTGTTTGCATTTACTTTCAATTCACTAGAACCAGCGCACTCAACGACGAGATGTTCTGTTCCTACATTTTGCGGTTTAATTGGAATCGGAATACCTCGTAATGCAAACAATAGAGCAATAAAATCCGAAAAGGCGTAAAATTTTATCAAACCTTCGCTGGTCAAATATCCGCTAAAACTAGCGCACATTAAATATTAGTGTGATCAAAAATTGACTGCCAAAATAATTAATGGAACAATGGATATTCAAAGTTACCAACCTTTTCGGATCATCTGGATCAACAAGTCGGCGAACATTGGCAATTACATCGAAAGATATTTGACGACCCTCTCGAATAACCTCACCACCGGTTACTGCTTCTCCTAAAAAAGAATGTTAATTATAGTAAAATTTATGAAACAAAATGGTAAAGAAAACTATAGGAAACATGCATATAAAATTCGGTTTTGACTACTCGCTCTACACTGAAACAAAACCCTTATTTCCAACTATATTTGTTTTGGCAACGTTTTTTCTAAAGCTCAAGTTTCAAATTTCTTCCAGGTTCTTATATTCAGAAAAATCACATTAAGGTGTTGAAAATATTTTTCAAACGATTTTCAGGACAGTATTTATGTATTTTCCGACATTTTCAGGCATTTCTATTAAATCGAAATTGCGTTAAATATTTTCAATCAACCACCAAACTCGTCATATCTTGCACAAGAGATGCATAATTTTTTAGAATTTAGATAAGGATTTCCTTTTAATTCGCCGATTGGCACACTGCACATTTGCATAATTTTTTCTAAAATACCTGCAGCAATAGTTGTAACACCGACATCTTGAGAAAATCGGAGACCTTCAAATGAGCAACATTGTAGAATCAGGCTAAAAAAATCATGTGTTTTTTTTCCAAAAAAACTCTTGAAAATATCTCACGGCTGTCGTGGATGATCGATAAAATCAATTCCTCCGACCCATTGGTCTTTCTTCGTACACGCCAAATCCGAGAATGTTCCAGGGCAGTCCTGAAAAAAATCATATTTGAAATACCATTTTTTTCGTTCGTTTTTTTAGGTGTTTTGGATCATTTGTGTATTTAATTGATTCGTTTTTCATTTCCGCCGAAACCATTCAAATCCCCAATCTTTGCGGGATGTTTGAAACTGATAAAAAAGGAACAGTGACCTAATCGAATAATGAAAACCGTGATACGCAATCTCATTCGATTTTTCATTAGGTGATCTCATTCCTTTCGGGATAAGGGCGGCTTCAGAAAAAAACAGAGGAAATAAAATCGAAAGGTGAATTCATCTCCATTATGGGGTCATATACTTGTTCCCTATTTCTTTTTTAACAAAAATTTTATGGAACTATAATTCTATTTTTTTCCACACCTCTAAAGAATTATAAAAATTGTAATTATGGTATAATTAAGAAAACAATGAAAGTATACAAGTATTTTGGTCATAAGTAGAGTATCTATGGTGTAATGTTGCTTTATCCCTTTCTTTAGATTGGCAAATTGTGAGTCACACAATAGGAGACGATGTATTACATAAAAACAAGAATTGACTCTAAGGGGGGGGGGGGATGTGTAGGTGAATGTTCATGTTATGTCGTAATATTGAAGCGTAACATTAACAGAGTCATTTTCACTTCTCCAGTTGAACGGAAGTCGCGAATTAAGCCTTACTAACTGGTCGTCTTTTTTAAAATGCAACATCCTCAATTGGCATTTCTCAATGTCGACTAAATTTTTTGAAAAGCATACATATCGTTTTAAAGGTTGAAATTGCCACAATTATTTGTCGTGCACATCGTAATGGTTGTCGTTTTTTAATAAACTGAATCAATCATCCGTGGTTCATTCTTGACTTGTTGAATAAGAAATTCACTTTTAATAAATCCTTTCTTCAATAATGAAGATTGAAAATACCAAGACATCGAACTGGCAACTTTTTTTTGTAATTGATCAAGTTGACAGCGAGAGAGAGAGACTTGCTTGTATACTAGCTTTGAAAAAAGTGGTTCCTCGTTTCGGTTTCTCATTCAAACCATAAAAGTTCTCTTTGGTTCGTAGCGGAGAAACATTTGAAATGAAACATTTTGAAAGAATTATAAAAAATTCGAAGAAAAGTTTCGAACACCTCAATATCCTCAAAGTTGGACAATTTTCTTGCAAACGTCGAGAAAAAAAAGTCAATTCACAAGTGACTTTAAAAAACTAAAGGACTTTGCAGAAACATGACTTTTGAGTTTTATAACCTCAAATTAGAATACACTGTATAAATTTGTTTTTTTCTCATTTTTGATGTCTCGTTTGCTAGACCAAGACCAGTCAAAGTTCTCCTGAATCGAAGCTAATCAGACAGTTGATTATCGTGTTTTTATTACAAATGTTTTCACTTAATTTGTCGATTGAGCGTTGGAACAGAGGAGATATCAGACAAAATGAGGGAAATTTAAGAGGGGTGAAAGACGTGGATATTAAGATAATATAATTGTCTGGTATATGTTTTCTTGGTATGGGACTCTTGGAATTAAATTTGAAGAAATGTTTACTATTACTTGCAAACTAAAAGCTAGAATTAATACTTTAAAATAAAAGAGAATATCTAAATTTCTGGACCAATCATAAAAATCTAGCACTATAAAATTTTTAAGTAAAAGTGGTGCTGCAAAAGTGCTTTTCTCGGGAAAACCAATATTAAATTCCTAAGTACGCTTAGATTCAGTATCAGATTAGTTTCTTACCGCTCTCGGCTTATAACTTTGCGAATAACTTTTCCGTTGCCGATCTCCTTCACGGAAAAACCCATCTTCTTGTCCAGCAGCATTTGAGATAAATACACTGTCCTCTTGGTCTTCTAAAGGCTCGGCCATACAAGTTGGTTGTGCACACCCAAGCACCGGAGATCCTATAAAACTCATGAAAACAAAATTGAAAAAACAACTTCACATACCATCTGACAAAATTTCCAAACTGTACGGCACCCCATTCACACCACAGTATGATGCTTCAGCGGCTTGGATGACACAAGAAAAAAGAAGAAAAAAATACGCTCGATGGCGTTGACGCATTCTAAATAACAATATTTGTCGTTCGTTTTGTTTCTTTGTATATAGAGGATGGTCGGAAAAAAAACTGACACTTGAAAATAGAAAGACCAATATTGTTATGCAAGAAAAAAGTGGTTTCGGAAATATAATGGGATAAAGGTAATGTTCAAGAATAAATGGGATCGCAAACCAGCGGTAAAAAAGGTGTGCGGATTTCTTGGAGGAAAATGTTGTAGCTGGGGTGACGTCGGCAAAAAAAAGATATGAAGAATAAGGGCGCACGATGTGCGTAGATCAATCAATGGGCTTAATCTTGATGGCGCAGTTGATTTTGCTTCAGAGAGGGGGATGTAGGAAAAGAAGATTGAGAAAAAATAATGTTGAAGCTGGCCAACTGTGAATGCTATCCGTCCACTACATGTATATAGCATACAATACATACATGCATAAGGCTATTAACAAGCTTGCAACCTTCCTGTTTATTATCAGCAGCGAGTTTGAAGGCGTGTGCGAGATCTTTGAATGTTAAACTAAACATTTGTGATGTTGTTATGAAAGTGGAAGGAATGAAGGAAAGTAGTATAGGAAATAACAAAGAAAAGCAATCAGCGAGTTTCTAATAAATTTTGGAACATTTAGATATAAGGAATAGAAAGTTGACGTTCTAGCATTATCTTTTTAATCAGTTCTACAATGATGAACATCATTGTGGCGCCAAGAAAATGTTTTTTTCTTAAAAACGGTGGTATGTTCATCTTGATTGAAAGTGAGAAGAAAAACTTTATGATTTCAAAGTTTATGATTTCAAACTTCCAATTTCAATCGTTTATGATAAATTTTCTATCATTCGGAGAATATTTTGACAGAAAGGAAAAAAAAACAATTTTCCCACTGGGATTGTGACCCAGAAAATGGAGAAAATGTTTGGTCTCATCAAAGATAAAACGTACTTCCGACTAATTTACTTTGAAACAAATAGAAGAAACATTGGCATTGGTAAAATATAGGTAAAACATGAAGAGGAACGGAGGGAAAACATGAAAGTGAGTAGATGGATTTGGATTTGAAAAGAAGGCGGCCACACAAAAGACACAAAACAGCCCCACCCATTTCGGTACAGTAGTTCAGTGGAAAAAAACATTTGTTGACAACTACTGTTTTATTTAATTGAAATTCGTAAAACGACATAAAAACTGCGATAATGAGCTGCAGTTGACGATGATTAGTGATACATTTGTTTTTTGTTGTTTGAAGGTCAGCTAGAATGTTAAATTTTATTAGAATGTTTTTCAAATTTATGTTGGGAGCATAAATCATTGTTCTTCGGCTTACCTAAAATCTTAGATAAAATCTACAAAGCAGGATTGGCTAACAATTTCCTGTGATTTTTTCACCTTTTACGCTTTTTTTAAAACCTTGGTTCACACCAAAAGAAGTGACGATCCAAAATCTGATATTTTCGAAATTTGGTGAAAACTCGCAAGGGAAATATGCCCGGCTAAATTATAACTTTTTTTTTTCATTGCCTTGTTTTAAAAGTTTCATTAGTAAGTTAATGCAACTATTCGTAAATCCGTATTTACTCAACAAAACATCTGACGTTTCAACAAGGAAAAACTTTTAAACATTTTGAGAAAAAAAAGAAACTCATTGAAAGTGAAGAACGAAAACAGTTTATTTGGCAGAGGTTCCACCAGTAAATTTGTAGGTTTCTAGAGGAGGAGACATCAAATCAATATTCCAGCAAGAAAAAGGTGCCTGATCAGTTTTTTCAATACAGATTAACGAAGAAGGATTGCGGAATATCCACGATAAGGTGAGAGGTCACATTTATTCAATATGTGACCAAAATGAAAATTAACACAAATCAACAACCCTGGAAATATTAAAGTTTCAAAACGAATGAGCAAACAATTTTTGGCTCAACATTGAAAAAAAATTGTTCAACTTTTAATGAATCATATGAATTTGAAAATATCGAGAAGGTTTTGTTTTGTTTGGTGGCCTATTATACGGAAAAGTAACAAAATTTGAGAAAAAATTATTCTCATAGAATTTTTTGAAAACAGTTTAGTACGCCGGCAATAATTCTCTTTTGAATGCTCTATATCTCATTAACAGAACCGGGAAATAACATAAAGAACCTCCCTTGTAACCTTATACTTTTATGTTAATTTTTTGAAAAAGAATTACATTATTAGTTTTGTTTTAATAATTGTTTTTCAAGTTATTTTTCCAAAATAGTACTTGTAAAACATCGGTTTTCGTCACTTTTAATATCAACAGTTCGGCATATCTGCACTCAAAAAACAAAAAAACAATACATATTTAAATTTGTACTAGTAAAATACAAAACGGCCAGAATTATATGTTTTCTGTTTAAAAAATAAAAAAAGGCGAAAAATCAAAGCGATCAATTCTCCCTAACATGGAATTTTTCGGAATAATGGCAAAATTCGAGGGCAAAAACAATAAGATGTATACAAATAAAACAGTAGTACAATTAAAAATAATATATTAGTTCATAAACACCGGTTCGAAAGAAACATTAGGTAGTTTCAACGAGTTGAAGAATTTGTTTCAGCTGTATGTTATATTCAAAACAGTTCCTACAATGTTTGTAATGTCATCAGTTGTCATGTATGGAGCACTAATCGGAGTTGCATTTCCAGGAATCGGATAATCACCATCTGGATATTATTTTTGTTTGATTTTGGCTTTCGCGATATAGTCTTACTTTTCACAACAACTCCAAGAACGTGATCGAACGAATTATAACTATCTAATAGTAAATTACTACTGTAATCATCAGATTTCCTGCAAAAGTAATAATCTTACTGGAACAGTACATCAAAGAAACAAACGCTGCAGAAATAAAAATTAAACATGTTCTTCCAGTAACTGGAGGTACCCATGTTGCTGCGCTTAACGATGTATTCAAAGCTCTGAAAATGTCAAAATATTTTTGATGTCGTAAAGCTGTAATTCTTACTCGGTCAACTGTAAATCTATACCATCATTATCATTATCATAATCTCCGGGCAGAAAGTACGGATAATCATATCCATCAAAAGCTGCTTTCCCTATGCTTGTATAGGAATCATGGTTTCCACTGGAAGGGCTGTATCCGAACCAATCAATTGTTCCACCAAAATCAGTTTCCAAAAACAATTTATCCCCAATTGCTTTGGAAAATGTGAAAATCTAAATTTTTAAAAAGATGAAAAAGTTCTTCCACTGTTTTCACACCTGACGATAGTTATCAATAACAGGTTGAGTGGTTGGTTCTCCAAGCGTCTGACCATCAAACATTATCAAGCAGGCTAGAGGTGTTTCTGAAACTTAGAATACATTTTCAAGTTGGCTTCCCTTTTTACGTACTTGGGCCACTTGTTGTCGAAAATGTAGATCCTGTAAATTTTAATTGTGTAACGGGTCAGATCATTCTCACCATAGATAATCTGATTTTTTTTAATTCTAAAGTGTATTGTTAGGACAGTTTGTTGTAATTGTAATTGTTATCCAAACATGATAATTTTTCGAGTTTTGAAGAAAATTCGTAAATGTTTCATAACCAATTGTATTGTAACAATTTGCTCACTATCAGTCGTATTTTATTTTTTTCCCAAAACGACTCTTAAGAACTGATATGATCAAGAATATCCGAGGCTTTTGAGGAGAAGGGAAAAGGTGAGAAAGAGTTGATTTTAATACATGGTTATATGTTGAAGCTAAACAAAAATATGTATTGGAAAAAGTTGAAAAAAAGTCAGCGCTGACATTTTAAACAGTGTTTTCTCCGTTTTTTTACGCTTTTCAGCACAGTGTGCAATTTAAAACCAATTAATTAATCAATTAATTGATTGATTAATTGATTTGAAAACAATTTGAAATATCTGAAAATTCTTTGAAAAAAAAACTGCAAACAAGCTTGTCGCTACAAAGCGCTTGAAAGCGATACAATAACTGTGAAAATACTATAAATACCTGTAGAAGTAAAGGGTTTGGTACTTTCTGATGAATCTCTTGTTGAAAAAGATGATGATTCAGTATTTATAGAAGTAGCATAAGATGTAGTTGGTTCAGATGTTGGTTCGGATGTACTTGTCGCGGGGGATAGTGATGTTGAAATTGAGATTGGGGAAATACTCGTCGTAATAGTTGAAGTTTGTGAATTTTCTGTACTGCGTTGTGTGACAATAGGCGTTGTCGACAAGGAGTTCGGTTCAGTGAGAGGGGTCTTCGTACTAGAGAGACTGAACGTGGACTGGTTGGGGAGTTGTGAAGAAGAAGGGATCGAAAACAAAGTTGTCAACGAAGATTCTGTAGATGATTTGGCAGTTGAGTCTCTAGATGACATTGTGAAATCAGTTTGTGTAACTGAGGTTGTAATCGATACGGAACTCGTTAACAGATTGGTTGTCGTAGCAATAGTATCCGGGGAAACTGTCGTTTTGAAGGACGATGAAGATTCTAATGATGTTGATGAAATTGGTGTTTTAGATGTATGAGGAATGAAGGTTGTTTCAGAAGATGGGTTTGTTGCATTGTGGGTTGTTGAAATAATGTTAGTAGGGGTTGTTGACCCAAAAGTTGTTATAACTTTAGATGTTGCTGGTGTCTGTGATGCTTCTGTACTCTGTTCCGAAACTAGTGTTGTGGACACGAGATTTGGCTGAGTAGAAGGACTGTTCGTACTCGAGAATCTGGAACTAGTATATCCGAAAGTTGACTGGTTGGGGATATTTGAAGAAGTAGAAGGGACTGAAAATGAAGTTTTTAATGATGATTCGGTGGATGGTTCGGATGTTGAAGCTCTAGATGAAATTGTGAAATCAGTTTCCGTGCCTGCCGTAATAGTCGATACAGAACTCGTCAAAATATCAGTTGTCAAAATAGTAGTATCAGTGCTTAAGGAACTTTTGAGAGATGTGGAAGATTTTAAAGATGTTGATGAAATTGATGTTGTGGAAACGATACTTGACTCGGTAGAAAAACTTTTTGTACTAGAAAAACTGGAACTAGATAATTCGAATGATGTTGACTGTTTAGGGTTTTGCGAAGAAGAGAATGCCGAAGTAGATGTGGGTGATTCAGAAATTGGGGTTCTCGACGGAACGGTAACATCGGTCGTTGTCAAAGGATATACAGAGTGCGAAGAAGTAGGAACCGTAAATGATGATGTTATGGTTATGCTAGTAGATGATTCATATATTGGAGTTTGAGATGGGAACGTTGAATGAATACCTGGGGAAGAGGTAGATAAATCATATGAAGTTGATCCAGTTGATTCTGTTGACGTTGATGGCTCAGAAGATGTTGATAATTCTGATACAGTGGTCGAAACGGAAACTGTAGATGTTTCAGTATTTATAGTGGGTCCACTGGATGTAGATAAACCAGATAAAGTTGATGCAGTTGATTCTGTTGTTAAATCAGTGCTTTTCGACGATTCCGTTGACGTTGATGGCTCAGAAGATGTTGGTAATTCTGATACAGTCGTCGAACCAGAAGCTGTGGATGTTTCAGTATTTATAGTGGATCCGCTGGATGTAGATAAACCAGATGATGTTGATGCAATTGATTCTGTTGTTAAATCAGTGCTTTTCGACGATTCCGTTGACGTTGATGGCTCAGAAGATGTTGATAATTCTGATACAGTGGTCGAAACGGAAATTGTAGATGTTTCAGTATTTATAGTGGATCCGCTGGATGTAGATAAACCAGATGATGTTGATGCAATTGATTCTGTTGTTAAATCAGTGCTTTTCGACGATTCCGTTGACGTTGATGGCTCAGAAGATGTTGATAATTCTGATACAGTGGTCGAAACGGAAACTGTAGATGTTTCAGTATTTATAGTGGATCCGCTGGATGTAGATAATCCAGATGATGTTGATGCAGTTGATTCTGTTGTTAAATCAGTGCTTTTCGACGATTCCGTTGACGTTGATGGCTCAGAAGATGTTGATAATTCTGATACAGTGGTCGAAACGGAAACTGTAGATGTTTCAGTATTTATAGTGGATCCGCTGGATGTAGATAAACCAGATGATGTTGATGCAATTGATTCTGTTGTTAAATCAGTGCTTTTCGACGATTCCGTTGACGTTAATGGCTCAGAAGATGTTGATAATTCTGATACAGTGGTCGAAACGGAAACTGTAGATGTTTCAGTATTTATAGTGGATCCGCTGGATGTAGATAATCCAGATGATGTTGATGCAGTTGATTCTGTTGTTAAATCAGTGCTTTTCGACGATTCCGTTGACGTTGATGGCTCAGAAGATGTTGGTAATTCTGATACAGTGGTCGAACCAGAAGCTGTAGATGTTTCAGTATTTATAGTGGATCCGCTGGATGTAGATAATCCAGATGATGTTGATGCAGTTGATTCTGTTGTTAAATCAGTGCTTTTCGACGATTCCGTTGACGTTGATGGCTCAGAAGATGTTGGTAATTCTGATACAGTGGTCGAAACGGAAGCTGTAGATGTTTCAGTATTTATAGTGGATCCGATGGATGTAGATAAAATAGATGGTGTTGATGCAGTTGATTCTGTTGATGTTGATAGCTCAGAAGACGTTGGTAATTCAGATACAGTGGTCGAAACGGTTATTGAAACAGTGCTAACCGATGATTCGGTTGATATGGATGAGGCTGATAGAGTAGAAGAAACTGATACTGCGGATGTAGCAGTAGTTAGAGTTGGTTCTGAGGAAGTGGAAAAGCCGGATGTGGTTGATGGTATTGATACTGTTGTTGAATCAGAGATTATAGATGATTCAGAAGATGCTGATGTTCCGGATGACGTTGTTGAAAAATCAGTGCTGACAGAAGAACTAGATGCTGTTGTTAATTCAAAAGTAGTTAATGGTGACGAGGTTTCTGTACTACTGTGTTCAAATATAGTTGTGGATTTGAGATTTGGTTCCGTTGAAAGAGAGTTCGAACTAGTAGTACTAAGGAAAGTGGGAACAGTGGAACCGGATGTTGTGGACTGGTCGGGTTTTGTAGGGGATGTAGGTAAATTTGTCGATGATTCGGATGTTGGGGTTTGAGAGGGTGATGTGGAATGGGTTTGTGTACCTGGGGATGTAGTTGGTCCCGAACTCGTTGATGGTTCAGTATTTAGAGCAGTTGAGGTAGATGATCCAGATTGTGTTGATGAAGTCGGAACTGTCGAAGTAGCAACACTTGTTGACGAACCAGAACTTGTGCTTGATCCCGGAGATGTTGGTGAAATTGAGAAGGTGGATGAATCAGTACTTATGGACGATCCAGAAATAGTTGATCCTGTTGTTGTTGAGGAACTTGAAACTGTAGTTGTATCAGCACTGATGGAGGACACAACAGTTGTAGAGGATCCAAGAGGTGTTGATGAAACTGATACTGTTGATGTATCTACGCTTGTCGACGACCCAGAAATCGTGGTTGTTCCCGGAGATGTTGGTGAAATTGAGAAGGTGGATGAATCAGTACTTATGGACGATCCAGAAATAGTTGATCCTGTGGTTGTTGAGGAACTTGAAACTGTAGTTGTATCAGCACTGATGGAGGACACAACAGTTGTAGAGGATCCAAGAGGTGTTGATGAAACTGATACTGTTGATGTATCTACGCTTGTCGACGACCCAGAAATCGTGGTTGTCCCCGGAGATGTTGGTGAAATTGAGAAGGTGGATGAATCAGTTCTTATGGACGATCCAGAAATAGTTGATCCTGTTGTTGTTGAGGAACTTGAAACTGTAGTTGTATCAGCACTGGTGGAGGACACAACAGTTGTAGAGGATCCAAGAGGTGTTGATGAAACTGATACTGTTGATGTATCTACGCTTGTCGACGACCCAGAAATCGTGGTTGTTCCCGGAGATGTTGGTGAAATTGAGAAGATGGATGAATCAGTACTTATGGACGATCCAGAAATAGTTGATCCTGTTGTTGTTGAGGAACTTGAAACTGTAGTTGTATCAGCACTGATGGACGACACAAAAGTTGTAGATGATCCAAGAGGTGTTGATGAAACTGAGACTGTTGATGTATCTACGCTTGTCGGCGACCCAGAAATCGTGGTTGTTCCCGGAGATGTTGGTGAAATTGAGATGGTGGATGAATCAGTACTTATGGACGATCCAGAAATAGTTGATCCTGTTGTTGATGAGGAACTTGAAACTGTAGTTGTATCAGCACTGCTGGAGGACACAAAAGTTGTAGATGATCCGAGAGGTGTTGATGAAACTGATGATGTCGATGTATCTACGCTTGTCGGCGACCCAGAAATCGTGGTTGTTCCGGGAGATGTTGGTGAAATTGAAACCGTGGATGTTTCAGCGCTGGTCGTAGATCCGGAAATTGTTGATGAACCGGATAATGTTGAAGAAGAAGAAACTGTGGATGTATCAGTACTAAGCGACGATCCAGAAGTCGTGGATAAACCAGCTGTTGTAGATGAAGCCGTAAAGGTCGAGATTTCAACACTTGTCGACGACCCAGATAGTGTGCTCGATCCGGAAGGTGTTGTTGAAACTATTTCTGAGGTTGTAACAATACTGCTGGACGGCTCAGAAGGAGTTGATGATACTGTTTGGGTAGAAGAAAGCACTGTCGTAGATGTCTCAGGACTTAGCGAAGATTCGGAAATTGTGGATGATCCGACAGGTGTTGATGAAGTTGTGCTAATCAAGCTCGTCGGTGATCCAGAAAACGTGGATGTTACGGACGAAGTTGTTGATATTGATGCCGAAGATGAATCAGTGCTTATGGAAGATCCAGATGTTGTAGAAGAACCCGGTGATGTTGATGTGACAGTGACCGTTGATGAACCAAAAGCTGTAGACGATGATGATATGACCGGTGTTGAAGAAGTAGGAACGCTGGATGTTTCCGTACTGATTGAATGTCCAGTAGACGTTGTCGAAAATGCTATTGTTGTGGTGTCCGTGATAATTGAAGTTGCAGAAATTGTGGATGACCCGATTGATGTTGATGAAATAGGCAATGTAGATGTATCGGTACTTATTGATGATTCAGATGTTGTGGATGGTGCAGGTGATGTTTGTGAAGTTGACAATGTGGATGTATCAGTACTTATCGAAGAGCCAGATGTTGACGACAACCCGGGTGTAGTTGAGGAAATTGGTTGTGCTGATGAAGCAGTACTGATTGAAGAAACCGATGCCGTTGATAGAGTAGACGACAAAACGGTGGGCGTAGAAGTTCCGAGGCTTGGAGATGGAACGGTACTTGTTGGAATTGTATGTGATGTTATTGTACTTGATGCTGCAGCAGTAGCAAGTGAAGATCCAGTGGTTGATGCTGGAGCGACTGTGGACGATACAGATGACGTAACTATAGATGTTACAGTAGTCGCCGCAGATGTTGTTGTGGTTACACCTGGAAGTTATATTTATAAATGAAATATATTCTAATAACCAACCATTCAAGCCAAGATTACTGTCAATTTTCTGAGCAATGTTGGTTACATTTGTTTCCGTTCCAATGTTAGTCGCATTACTTCCTCCGTATTTATCTTGCATATCCCTACTATTCATAGTCAGGGAAATCAGAACATATGTACCTTCTGAGGGAAGATAATTGATTTTCATGTTTTTGGAATCTGAAAGACGATTCCTGAAAATGTTTGAAATTAATCAATATGTGGAAGGAATAAAAAAAAACTTACGAATAATTTGAACAGGGCGTGAAGAAAATTAATTTTGGATTACTGTACGTTGTTTTATCATATCCTCCGAGTGCCCTTCAAACAATAATGTTTACCTTGCTTCAGCTATACCGTAAAAATGAGTACTCACTTGGTTTGATTAATATATTCGGAAGCTGATCCGCCTGCACTTATGTTATCTATTTCCGCACTAGCTATTTCTTTTGACATTACTGGAGATACCTACAAACTTTTTAATTACAAAATTTCAAAAATGATGAATTTTTGCCTTTTTTTTAATTCGTTATTAGAAAATTACAAAAGTAAAAAATGATACATATCAAAATTAGGGCACTCATTTGAAAATTTTATTTTTTTTTCAAAACTATTAATAAAATTGACTTGCAAGATTCATAAATGTGAACCTTGATTTTCAACATGTTGGAAATGTTTTTAAAAAATCAGCTGTAACGTTTTGACGCATATTTTTTGAAAAAGGTTACTTTGTAGTCATCCGAATAAGTGATCAAAACAAATTTGATATCATCTTTAACATTGTTCACAAAACTTTGGGCAGCTCCTTTAATCTAAAATTACAAATAGTGTATTGATTAACTATGCAAAAATTACTGTTATTAAACTGCAGCTTTCTGTTGGTGTCTCTCGTTTGAACCGTAAACTTGGTGTACCTTTTTCATCTTGAGAATTACAAATACTTATTGTTATTACCGTTGCACTTTCTTCTGTAACTATTAATTTTTAATGGTTACACAAAATTCAACTAACTGTCAGGACTTCCTCGTGAAACAAGTACAATAGTAAGTATTAATGCAGCAACGAGAGCAGCAGCAATTGTGACTATGAAAACTATTCCCAGTCCCCGCGGAACTCTCATATCTGCAAGTGAAATTATTTTTTAAGCAACAATAATAGGAATTTTATGTTCAAAATAATACGGCGATAAATACAATGTGCACTATCGAAAAAAAAAAGAATGAAATCTCTTTCTCATTAGAACATAAAATTTTACATATTTATGAATGTATCGATGTTATTCATTTTTATTAATTAATTTTCCCAGTACCACAAAAGTGAACATTTCGGTATGTTTATTAAATTTTCCGGAATAAAAATAAAAATATGAGAAATTTTTAAAAAATTTATTCTTGAACTTTTAGAAGCACAAAAAACATCGTTGATTTGACTTGATTATGCGCTACACAATCAAGTATTAAAAAAATATATTCCTAAACACATTCTTCGGCAGAAAAAATTATTCATAGGAATCTGGCGTAGTTTTGAAAAACTTTCTAAACTGTGATAAATGACGAGTTAAGCTAAAGAAATGCCTCACTTGCTATCATTTTGTTCACGTTTATCACTGATAGTGATCAGTTTTTATGAAAACTTTAGTTAACACCAATGTAGGTTTCACTTAACAGTTTATCATTATAAAAAAAATCATTCCATTTTGACAAGGATTTCTATTTTACTGAACCAAAGAATGAAAATCGTGGGCGAAATTTTTAAAAAAATTAAAATGCACAAACCTGAAATGAGTTGCTTCGATCGCAAAGATCGTAAACGATGACTGATTGATAACAACTACAATAGGTTTGCACTGGCGCCAAGAATCTGAAATGCCATTTTTTCTGCATTTTCGACGGAAATTTGATCGATAAAGGGAAAAAATATAAAAACGATAGGTAATGAATTAAGTTTTTGGACCTGCTTGCAAAACGTGATTTCAAAAAATTAAATACATAGGTGGATGCATTCTCAAAACAACGAGGAACACAAATGAATTGAGATTGTCTTGTACTACTTAATAACTACTAAAAATAAAATGGAAAATTCAAAACCAAAATTTCATTGCTTTTGAAGGATTTATTTAAAAATTCTTAAAGTTTATTGTCTTCACATCAAAATTATTCCAAAATATATCTGTTTAGGCGTCATATGGTTAGTTTCAGTTTTTCCAAATTTCATACTACATCATAGTGCGTTTTAAATAACAATTACATTGCTCACTATGTGAACTACACAAAGAATGTGAATAGAATAAATCTGCGTAAAGTAAGGCATATAACGCCTTTAATTTTTAAAAGTATTTGAACTAAATGTTACTTATGAATATAATTTTATCTCTGATAAATGTTTCTAAATAATCAAACCTCGGAACAATATTATTTTTAAATCAAAATAATTCATATAATGTTTAATATTTCAGGAATGGATTCAGTTATTTCAAATTCAAACTCAAATGTAAAAATTGAAGCTGGAAACTGCAAAATCGAGACCCATTTAGAAACGCTTCAGAATTTCACGAACTTTTTTTTTCAATATACATATGTATGTACCAATTCAAATTTTCGAATTTTCACTGTATTTTAAAATCGAATACTATTAACTGGCAGGGTGCCTCTAAATAAAAAATATTATTGATATTGAATACACACTGTATTAGTTGTTGTTCAAGAAAAATTGGTTTCCTCTATCTGACTCATAAGCAGCATTTGTATTTTAGATTATTCAAGTTTAGTAAAACAGAACTCATGAATATAAGAATGAAAAATGTCAAAGAAATGGAATGGAATTTGTTTAGCAGCATACACTGTAAAACGCAAATTTTGAATGGGAAAAAATTGATAAGGAACAAAAATTAATCTGCGGCAAAAATGGGTTGACGCCCTAGGACTCGAGGGTGACGACGCTTTTTATAGTGTTGATATCAAATGCGTCACTATTTTTTGATAGTTTTTGGAAGTTTGGGCGTGAAAATCTGAATTTTTTGATAAAATTGGCACTAATCTTTGGCTTACATTTTTACCGATTGAGTTGAAACGGAACAGAATTTTGTTTCCGTAATATGTTTCTGATAACATTCAAGGAGAACGAAAATGTTTTGTTTACCTTTGAATTGTGAACCATTCCATATTTAAATGTTGCAATAAATTTATAGCTGTATTTATTTGCTCAAAACAGTGCTTTCGCACTCAAGTTCGAATATCAATCAAAAATAGTTTAGTGATACATCATTTCGATATAAAGATGGAGAAATGTAACAGGAGCTATTTTTAAAAATAAAGTTTTAAAAACAGCTTCTAATTTTTGAGAACCTTCAATATCTTTCACTGATGTATTTTCTTTTTTTTTTCTGGAGTTTCAATATTGAATTTATCCTGCAAAGTCGAATTAAAAGGTTGTTTTTTTCAAACTTACTCAAAATTGTAAGTTTCTTCAATATATGTAATTCCAGAAACCTGCTATCGAGAAAAAAAATTTTGTAATACATTTTTTTTCACAATTAAGAGCTCAGATTTTTCGATAAAGCTCCATTTTTTCTTTCAACGTGTGGCTGTAAATTATTTTGATGTATTTTACAAAACTTCCGGGAGTATACAAAAAATCAGTTATTAAGCGTTGAACGACATGCCATGGAATGTGTTTCAGCAATTCTGAAGGTCTTGATTCTACGCAAAAACAATGCATATTCAGAAACGTAATTATATATAAGAATATTTATTTGTAAATATCATAACAAGCCTTTATTTATAACTGTTAGTTTATCATTTAAGGTAGCTTTTTTTAATAATAGCCGCTCGCCTTTTTTAAGCTCTATGTCAGATTCAAAACAGTTTCTACAATTACCTTAAATCTTAGATAAAATCTACAAAGCAGGATTGGCTAACAATTTCCTGTGATTTTTTCACCTTTTACGCTTTTTTAAAAACCTTGGTTCACACCAAAGGAAGTGACGATACAAAATCTGATATTTTCGAAATTTGTTGAAAACTCGCAAGGGAAATATGCCCGGCAAAATTATAACTTTTTTTTTCATTGCCTTGTTTTAAAAGTTTCATTAGTAAGTTAATGCAACTATTCGTAAATCCGTATTTACTCAACAAAATCTGACGTTTCAACAAGGAAAAACTTTTAAACATTTTGAGAAAAAAAAGAAACTCATTGAAAGTGAAGAACGAAAACAGTTTATTTGGCAGAGGTTCCAGTTTGCTCACCAGTAAATTTGTAGGTTTCTAGAGGAGGAGACATCAAATCAATATTTCAGCAATAAAAAGGTGTCTGATCGGTTTTTTCAATACAGATTAACGAAGAAGGATTGCGGAATATCCACGATAAGGTGAGAGGTCACGTTTATTCAATATGTGACCAAAATGAAAATTAACACAAATCAACAACCCTGGAAATATTAAAGTTTCAAAACGAATGAGCAAACGATTTTTGGCTCAACATTGAAAAAAAATTGTTCAACTTTTAATGAATCATATGAATTTGAAAATATCGAGAAGGTTTTGTTTTGTTTGGTGGCCAATTATACGGAAAAGTAACAAAATTTGAGAAAAAATTAATCTCATAGAAGTTTTTGAAAACAGTTTAGTACGCCGGCAAGAATTCTCTTTTGAATGCTCTATATCTCATTAACAGAACCTTGAAATAACATAAAGAACCTCCCTTGTAACATTATACTTTTATGTTAATTTTTTGAAAAAGAATTACATTATTAGTTTTGTTTTAATAATTGTTTTTCAGGTTATTTTTCCAAAATAGTACTTGTAAAACATCGGTTTTCGTCACTTTTAATATCAACAGTTCGGCATATCTGAACTCAAAAAACAAAAAAACAATACATATTTAAATATGTACTAGTAAAATACAAAACGGCCAGAATTATATGTTTTCTGTTTAAAAAATAAAAAAAAGCGAAAAATCAAAGCGATCAATTCTCCCTAACATGGAATTTTTCGGAATAATGGCAAAATTCGAGGGCAAAAACAATAAGATGTATACAAATAAAACAGTAGTACAATTAAAAATAATATATTAGTTCATAAACACCGGTTCGAAAGAAACATTAGGTAGTTTCAACGAGTTGAAGAATTTTTTTCAGCTATATGTTAGATTCAAAACATTTTTTACAATGTTTGTAACGTCATCAGCTGTCATGTCTGGAGCACTATACGAAGTTGCATTTCCAGGAATCGGATAATCACCATCTGGATATTATTTTTGTTTGATTTTGGCTTTCGCGATATAGTTTTACTTTTCACAACAACTCCAAGAACGTGATCGAACGAATTATAACTATCTAATAGTAAATTACTACTGTAATCATCAGATTTCCTGCAAACGTAATAATTTTACCGGAACAGTAAACCAAAGAAACAAACGCTGCAGAAATGAAAATTAAACAAGTTCTTCCAGTAACTGGAGGTACCCATGTTGTTGCGTTTAACGATGTACTCAAAGCCCTGCAAATTTTCAAATATTATTGATGTCGTTAAGCTGTAATTCTTACTCGGTCAACTGTAAATCTATACCATCATCATCAAAATCTCCGGGCAGACGGTACGGATAAGAAATGCCATCAAAAGCTGTTTTCCCTAGGCTTGTAAATGATTGGTGGTTTGCAATGGCAGGGCTGTATCCGAACCAATCAATTGTTCCATTAAAATCAGTTTCCAAAAACAATTTATCCCCAATTGCTTTGGAGAAAGTGTAAATCTAAATTTTTTAAAAGATGAAAAAGTTATTTAAACTGTTTTCTCACCTGATGATAGTTATCAATAACACGTTGAATGATTGGTTCTCCAAGCGTCTGAGCGTCAAACATAATCAAGCAGGATAAAGGTATTTCTACAATTCAAACATTGTGTTTTCAAGTCGTTTCAATACGAGATTAAACTGTCGTCTGAACCGCCGGCCTCGTTATTATAAATAGTTTTCAAGTTTTCCCAATTTTTTTGTAAAACCAAAAAACAAAGAAAAATCTAAAAACAGCTGGAAAATTGAGAATCATGGTTAATCATTAATAAAATAGCTTTCGAATTAAAAAATTTTTTGATATAACGATAATTTTCTAATGTTTCATTTTTGTTGGAAATCAAAATGCAAAATATTGTCCCGGGGCCGGCCGTGTAGTTTTTTTTTTTGAAACGACAGCTCTGCTGCGAACATACTCGGTGCAGATGTGGTTGAAACAGTAGATTCTGTAAATTGTCATATTGACATCGTTTTGAATATTTTTTTATGACTTCAATTATTTAGCTTTTTTCCAAAATAGTAAAATTATTTTTATGTGTTATTGTCCGGCCCTTATACATTATCAAACAATATATTTTCCTGTACATTTGAATACTTCACTTTTGGTGAGATTTTGCTGTAAACTTACTTTGGTTACTCGTTGTTGAAATAGTTGTTTCTGAAAATTGGAAAATTGTTACAATACAAAAAAAACTTTAACTCACTTGGCTCATTTGTTGTACACACACACTGACATGATTGATCTGATTGTTCTGCAAGACTCATAGTCAATTTGTTAGCAGTATTTTTATTCACAAGGAAAATATGAGGAATCATCACCGTGTAACATTGAAAAATTATTTTTCTTTCGTGATTTAAACTTTATTTGAAAAATTTAAAAACTTGAGCTTACTTTGCGATTCCACTGCAAACGTAAGAATAGTTATTAGCAAGGTAAAAATGAATTGTGCTTCGACCTTCCACATTGCTGGAAAAATTTGATAACGTTCGTTGCATACTTGTACCGAAATGCAAAAAATGATTATCTCTTTTTAATATCGGAATTAAAAACGTCTTAAAATATTAATATTTCATTCTGTTGCCATCAGGAAACACCTATCGCTATCAGTACTAATAGGTGAATGTACTTGATTATATGTGACACATGTAAACATCAATTTTTGGAAACAGCAGAATTGACAGATCATATTTTTATAAATTTTTTTAATCAAAAAAATGAAGAAAGAGAAAATTCCGCAATATCGCAGTGAGCGTAGATATAAAAATAGCTAAACAATCAGCAGCTCTAGATAAAAATTAGAAAAGCGATAATTAAAATGTGCGGCAAAGCTACAAATTTCTTTTATTTGGATCAGCTCTTTCAATTTACGTGAATGTGTTCTAGGATATGAATCCCCTCTCGAATCCGCAATCCCCTCATGATCAGATCTGACACCAACAATTAACAACTGAATTTGGGTAGACACCTTCAATATTTTTTTCCAGAGTTAATTTTATTTTGCTTTCAATTGTAATTCGGAAAAATGTTTTCACATTTTATTTTTTTGTTTGGCGCATAAAAATCAAATTTCATTTTTTTATAATTATTTTATCATATTAATTTTAACATAGACATATTGTCAAGATAAAAATTTCTGGCCGCTCGTTTTGCGGAGTGTCGTTGGGAATTTTCTCGCAGCGCGACCGCAACGCGCAAGACCAACTGAGAAATTTGAATTTGAGCGCGTTGCGGTCGCGCTGCGAGGAAATTCCCAACGACACTCCGCAAAACGATCGGCCAGAAATTATTATCTTGACAATACTAAAAACTATTGGATATTGGTAAGCACACTATTTTTCCTTTTGTCTTCTACCCAATAAAAGTATGAAATAGTTTGTTCGTTGATTTGAAATCTCAAACTAATTTTTATTAAAAATCATCGTGATTTTTCACTTTTTTCTTCTTTGACGAGCACTCGAAAAAATATTGTGTAACACTCTCTGTCTCTTCGCCGCCTGCAGATATCATCCTATTATCTCATTTTATCCTCATGACCTGTTAAAAAATGGCTACTGCAGATTGGACTTGTATTCCGTACGAAGTATTACAAGAAATATTCTTGAATCTTGATTGGCTGGTGATTTTTATAATATTTTTTATTAATTGTTTAGTATGAAAATGATAAAATTTTATTCAGGACCTGCGATCATGCACAAAAGTTTGTAGACAATGGAGATATTCTTCAATCGATAATTGGCTCTGGAAGCCATGTTTGGAAAAACATTACCTTTGGTTTAATGATCCACTGATGGTATGAAAACTTCGCGGAATCAGAGAAATTGAATGAACTTCAGGAATGTGAGAGTTATTTCGACGAGTTTGTTTACTTTAAAGACAATATTCCGAAGGTGCTGACTGGTGTGATTGATGATTTCGAGTACAATACAACTTTCTGTAAATTTTCGAGTAATGGAATTTTTTTCGTGGTTGTTGGAGAAGACGCTCATTTTTGTGTAAATTTCACTCAAATTTTATTCATACATCGGTACGTATTTATTATTTCCAGCTTTATCGTTCAGAACCACTTGAATTCTTGCACGAGCGAACTTTGAAAACAACGTTGACATGGAGCAAAATAAATAAAGCAGATTTTTCACCAAATAATTCCATGGTAATTGCAATTTTTTCAATATTCATCAAGTTTTACATGCAGCTGCTACTGAACGGCGAGAAAACTGACGGAACTGGCGAAGTTGCAATATTTTCGATAAATGAAAATGAAGAAGTGCATTTTGTTAGCCGCGTCGAATCGAATCCATTGAATTTTGAAGCTTGTTGGTTTGATAATACGCATGTTCTCAGCGGGGAACTTCACAGTTTCAATTTTACAAGTCCCCTTGGCAGCTCAATTTCTCAACTTTGGTTATGCTCCGTTGAAAGATTCACCTCTGAATCGATTTTGGTTCCCATTATTCGGTAAGAAAATAGGGGAAGATGTAATCGAAAGTTTTTGAAATATATATTTTTTTATGAATGATGTTGAATAAATAATATTTTGCAGACTACTCAATAAAGGTGGGTTGGTTCGAATGCCATTGATTGTGAATTATGTTTCACCAAGATTTCGCAGGATTTTACAGCTTTCGGAAGCGGCGAGAGAAGAAGGAAAGGTATTAAAATTAAAGTGTTGAAAATTTGAAGGAATTACGAAGGAAAATGTTACAGACTCTTCGAGAAAAAGTGGATGAATTGACAATTGATGTAAACATTGATGAAGGTGATATAAAAGGTCTTAAACAAATTTTGGACAAAGAACAAGAATGTTATCATTGCTATCTGAAGCACATTCTTACAGACAAGGAATATGGATCTAGTAGAGGTTTTATCCATTCCAAATGTTAGAAATTGAAAAAAAAAACATTACAGTGTGCCAATGTGTGTGTCATAGTGTGACCAGTAGACTTTTAATATACGTTTGTGAAAAATATTCAAACCGTGTTTGTTTCAAAGTTATCGATCAACAACTTCTATCAGATGCACTTTCTTTAAATCGATTCAAAAAGAAGAAGAAACTTGAAAACGGAGAGGAAGGAACAAGGTTTGTACAAATTTTCATTTTTTCTATGCACCAATTTTTAGCGACCAAGGAGAAGATGATGAAAATCTGGATAGCATTCTGAAACAATTTGATTATCAGGATTACCATGTTGATTTTGCTGGTCAAATTGACAACATTCTTTTGTCGCCAGACCAGAAGTGAGAATTTTCCCATCATTAGCAAAGCTTTATTAATTTCATCTGCAGAAGTCTATTCATCAGTCTTGAAAGCATTGAAATAAACCACGAGAATGAAGAAGTTGGAATTTCTCACGAGATCAAAACAATAGACCTCGAGAAAATGATTTTGGATCCAATTGGCCTCCGCGGGAAAATGAAACCAATTGGACGTCATTTTATAACTGCGAACAAGTCGCTTGTTGCCAGGTTCAAACTGTAAACTCTCTTCATTCAAAAACAATTATTTTATTTTCAGCTTTACGACTAGAAAAGTTTTTGTATGGTCCAAAAATCACAGAGGTCCAAGTGTTCAACTTCTTCCAATTGATGGACATGTCAGTTCTGTGGCTCTTCACCCTTTTGAGAATATTCTTTTGGTCACTTCCGGTACCAGAACATTGGTATACAGACCTAAATAAAATAGGTCGTGTTGTATATTTTTTGATAATGAACAGTATGTATATAAATATATATATTTTTTTTTCTTTTTCGACTGATATACATTCGAAAAAGCGCAATTTACGTAGCTTTGTGATTCATTTTTTCCTTTCATGTTTACACAGAAAACAAATTGTAAAGTTTGTGCAGAAGAGGCGTACAAAAATGTCACGTGTTGTAAAATTAAAATTTTGCAATATCTGATGCCCAACTTTGTCTTGTTTTATTGAAATTTTACAATCCCTCCGTTATTTTATTATTTTATTTCCAACATGTGAACAACAAGTTGGAAACATGGAAATTTATGGAAAAACGAAGAGAAATTCTGTCACTTTTTATAAATACTCTCCAGCCATAGTGCGCCAAAAGTGCGCCAAAATATGCAAAAGAAATTGAATTGAATTGACTAAAGATGAATAACGAATGGATACATTTTGAAAACGAAATTGGGCGCAATTAGAAGAAGGCGTTGGCTAGGTGTCGAGCGGCGAGAATCGCCGAGGGTTGAATTGGTTGACAACTAAAGCAAGAGGAGGGCAAGACCATTGGAACGGCCTAGAAAATGAATGAATGACCAAAACGTTCTCTCAAGTGGACAGCCACAACCTCTTGGCTCTTTCTTCTACAACATCCTCGCGCACATAGAGACACATAGAGAAAAGACAGACTAGCCCACACCACCACCACCACCGGGCATCTGCAATCAATATAGTGCACCCCCCCCCTCCCTTTTGTGCAGTTTCAGGGGGGACCTCCATAAGCCGCGTAGAGAACCGGGTATTCCCCACAGCTCTGTCACATTTCCTCTTCTCGTCCACTTTTATTTATCCCTTGTGTTTATATCCGTCCACCAAGAATAAGCAAATTGACTTTTTCACTAAATTGACCTTTTCCTTTCTCCTGGTTTTTATTTCTTTTACTAGCGAAATCGACAAAAAAAGGCAATTTTCTTTGTTCGATAAAATCTAATTTTATAAAAATAAAAATCCTTCCTTTTTCGAATCAAAACACTAGAAATATTTCATGACTGACACTTTTTTATCTCACTTTCAACAAATACTACAAAAATTGTATAAATATTTTTCAAATCTTTCTATTTACCTCATTCTTCATGACCTTCTGTCAGAATTTTCCGCGCTCTTATCACTTTCGTCATCTCCAACTATTTTCGTTTACTATTGTCGTTTATTTTCTGTAATACGAACAGTACTATACAATATTATGTATAATGACCTCCTCATGTGATCCGAGGCAACGAAATCAAAATTTTTTTCGGTGAGAATCGCTTATTTTTTCCTCTCCGAATGGAACAACTGTGGGGAATAAAACTGTTTGTTCAACGACTCTATACTTTCAATCCGAATCTGCTGCCCATTCTCATTCGCCCCGTTTTTTTGCTGATGAGGAATTACATTCCATTGTAGCTCATTTTGTTTCCAATTTTGACGTCCAACAAAAATGGTGAAAATGCTGGAAAAGTGATGAAATCGTCTATTTCATGACCGCTTGCATGAGTCAGGAGGTTTTTCCTCTGTTGCCTAGCTTTCATTCGCTGTTGGAAATGAAATTGTTCTCTTTTAGTTCTTTTTACTGCTAATGTTTTTTAAAAATGTTTATTTTTTCTTTGAACTAATAATTTTCGGTGCAATAAGACCAGTATTACATTTCTTGTTTTTCAAAAATCGAATTCTCTGGGCAGTTGTGGTTTTTTGTCAAAAATCACACGTAATTAGAGATATTTCTTCCGATTTTCTGTTGAAGTATGAGTTCCCGTTTTTATTATACAATCTATGGCAAAATTAAAATTAAATAAACACTTCTTAAAATTAAAAGGGATATTTTTATTAACCTAAACAAAAAATGACTGAAAATTACCTTTTAACATTTTTCTCCAATAGTTCAATTTTCCAAAAATATCTTTATTTATAAATATAGGCCTAAAACACTCCACTCACAGTTGCGAACCATTTGCCTTATAATTTTTGCTAATTTAATGTTGCAACTGCACTTTGTCATGCGTTTCGCTCATTTATTCATACATACTTTTGAAATTCTAATTTTGCGAAAAACTTTACATTTGAATTCTTCATTCTTAAATTTCTCTCATATTTCCCATCGAACGAATAAATCTGCGTAATGTGTAAATAACCACATATAATGTTGTTTTTTTTTCTTCGGAAAAAGAGCCATCTGCATATTAGTATCCCTTTTGAGTTTTTACATAATATTAAGACACGTGTTCAAGTGAAAGTGTTCTCGGAGTGTGTCGTCCGCTGCTTCATCATCGAATTCATTATTTGAACATCTGGCAAAGCATTGACCAGTTTCTAATGCGTAGACCACCCCATCTACATCATTTCGTTTTTCGTTTTAAGGAGGTTCAATTCAGCGCCGAAATTAGTCATCGGCCTTCTTTGGTTTGCCAACGAGTTGGTTAGATTCGGCGGGGGGTTAACCGATTAGTCACAAACTTAGAGGGGTTTTTTGATGTTCTTGCGAACAAAAAAAAATCGATTAAAGTTGACAGAAATCTTTTTTCGGTGAAAAGAGTTGCCAGATTAATCGTTTTGGTTCACTCGACATTTTTGTAGTTGATGTAGTCATTTTTCAATACAAAAAATGAGAAAAAACATCTGTTTTCGTTTTTTTTCCATTCTAAAAAACAACCCTGCATGTTTTAATTTACATCAGGTCGAGATTGAAAAATAATAAAAATATTTTGCTTCATTTTTATATTTTTAAATATTCAAAAGAAAATCGCAGTACTAAACAGATAGCTACATTTTCTTCAGCTGTTTGCAATTATATGCGAACATTATAAAATCTATGTGAATAGATAATTGTCTTCCACCGGTTAATTTTTTTTTCCCGACTTCCATTGATATTTATGCGTATACTTATATAAATACCATTAATATAAAAAGCTATCTCGAATAGTTGTTTTTATTCGCACACCATTCCGTTCGCTTCATTGAATCAAACATGTCCATTTCTCAGAAGACATAATTAGAGTAATAATAATTAGGGCTATTTGTTAGACTTTGATTCAAGGAATATTCCCCACAACTTTTCTAATAAATTTTGTTATGAAGATTGTTTTTTTCATTTGCATCAAGAAAGGTGTGAAAACATGTACTTAAATATTTTTATCACAAATGGTTTACTATTAGTCATTGTGAAATAAACTTCCGTTTTTCGAATTTCAGTTCGTATTTTTCTTTTCATACATTTCGTTGTTTTTTAGTCTAAAAATATTGAATTCTATCGAACTGTTTGTTTTTATTGCATCTTTCTTATTATTAGTAGCAAACATTTGAAAAATGTGTTAATTTGTAAGGGAAAAAATGCGTATTTATCACACCTGCGATGTTAAAAACGTCTAATAAATTCTCACACCATTCTTCGATAATGAACTATTTAAATAAATATACTTAAAAACATTTTGGCCTCAAATCAGAATGAACAATTCTTTGCTTATCACCAGTTCATTTCTTTTCACTTTTTTTAGAAACTAAACTGTTCTGCGCACCGTACCCACACTGTAAACATTTAAGTTGACGACAAAATTCGTCACCTGTACTGTTTGCTGTACTTTTTGTTGACTTTCGGCTTTTTGTTCAGACCAAAATTTTATGTGTTTTTTTTCGTGAACATTATCACTGTTTAATTATATAAATGAAGCGTACAATTAAAACACTTGCGGCTTTTTTAGGGAGCACCCATTTGGAAATCATGATCCTTTAAAGTATTAAAAAAAATCCTTCAAACAACCGTTGCACGGATAACATTTAATTCTGTATACAACGTCATTTTTCATTAACATTGTTCACAGATGTTTGCACTGTCTTTTTTTTTAATTTTGTGAGCCGATTATGCTTAACTAAGAAAATTCAGTACGACAATTAAAAATTGAATGCAGAAAAGCGGGCATTGTTAGCTCGTAACATTTTTGCAATTGTGTTATATTCAGCTATTTAGGGACACAATTTTGTAATTCAGAGTGAAAAAAATTAGATTCGGCCAAATTTTATGTATTTAAAAAAATTGAAAATTCATTTTTTTATGCGTTAAAAATACCGTTCGTAAAAAAATTTGAAATTTTGCTTCTGTGCAATTTGTCGTAACGGTGAACCGCAGACAAAGCGTTGTTCTTGATGACAATGTCGGTTAACTTTATCCCACCGTGTGTTGAAGTTCTATATTACATTTTATCATATTTATTTGGTTACAATAGTTTTATCAATTGTTTACTTACTTCATCACAATTTTTAATCATATATTCCGAATATTCAAGAATTTTCGGTTAAAAAATCTTTTAACTTTTCGTTTAAAATTGTTTATTAAACGTCACAAAAAAGCGGCGAGCTTAAAGATTTTAATCAAAAATTCATTTTGAATGTAAAGTGGTTTTTATTTTCAAGAAGGTTCACAAATCTCGTATAATTTATTTTTCTTTACAGTGTGGATATCCATGGATAGAATAAAAATGTGATGATTTTTAATAAATTAAGCAGGAAGAGATAACCTTTTGCATATGTAACTTTATTATAAGTGATTTGTATTTTTTTATTATAACAGCATTTTCTCTCCGTAAATGAATGTCAAGTTCAGAAAGTGAAATATTCAATTCTATACGTGTGGTGTACAAATAATACGCCAGCAACACACACCAATGGCATTTATTTCTCATTTATGGTTTTTTTTGTGAGTAACGCACATATTTATTCTATTTGTACGTGTTAGAAATGAAAGATTTATGCTTAGTATTATAGAAACTGCATTTGTCATTCATAAAAATAAAAATATGAAAAGTAAGATTTTTTAAATGTTAATTCGAAAACTACATTATTTTTGAAGATTTGTTTGAATATTAAAAAAAAATATTTTGAACCTTATTTTCATAAAACATTTCGCGACACTTCAGTAGCATTCTTACCACACCTGCGATGCCCACATCTTTTATTCTCTTTTCTCTCGATTCGTCGTTTTTTTTTCTTCAAAACCCAGCCCGTCGCCCAGCACCCATTACCACTTTCGACCACCCACCAAACATATCTTCAAGAGACGCCATTGATTTTTTTTTTTACTTTTTTTCCCTTCGTTTGGATATTTTCGCACTTACCGACGACACATGAACTTTGTTGGCTGACCATGACGACCTGTTTTGCATATCTTTTTTTTTTAGGTTTGAGGGACATTTCACGGTATTGACAAAGAAAAAAAAAGTTTTTTTTTGTCAAACGTGAATCATAAAAATTTTGTTTTTATTCCGATAAGGTCTATTATTTTCGATAAGAGGATGAGGTATACATACTTGCAGTTTTTCGATTTTTGAATTCGTGCAAATGTGAAAAATGGCATGTTTTAAAACTATTGTTCAAACGAGTCATTACATCCGGTTGCCATTCGGCAAAAACCGAAAAATGCCCTTTTCCACTAAATTCGATCACTTTCACCTCACAATTGTCAATAAACATATGATTTCGACGTTTTTGAGTGGAGATCAATATGTTGACAATCTCGTTTGGCACTCGGTGGGGAAAAATGCGAAAATTGTAAAGAAACAAGAGCCGAGAAGGTTAAGCAAAAAGAAGAAGATATATTCATTGATGGCGGCTCATACATTTACTGCTTCTCCTTCATCTTCTCGCATCTCTTGCTGACCACCAGTGCCATTTGTCCATTTTTTTTACGAACTGCTCTCTCAAACCCGACATCTTCCTTTCTTTTTTTTTTGCTCCACTTTCTCTTTTAGGGTCAGCAGGTAGGTAATTATATACTTGTTTCATCATAATCATAGACGATGTAAATACAATGTTTTTTCGCGCATCTTTAATTTTTGTTTCTCTGCGTATTTCTACAACATTATCCTATATGATTTGCGCTATATTTTCTATTTTTGACTTGTAAAAAAAAGTGAAAAGTTATATTTGGCATTATGTTCTTCATCGACTTATTTTTTTTTCGTTCTGTATGCCTTTCTGCTCATGTGCCGTTTCAACCCATTTTTTTCTTGTATTTACCCTCAACGCATTTATACCGATAACTCCATTTTCAGGGGGGAACAAAATTGAATCCATCGACCTGTGGTGCAGATTATTGATTCGCACAAGCACAAAATGAATGGTGAAGTTCCATACCATGATGATAGAATGAACGACATGAGTTGGAGTGATCTATGGGTGAGTTGTTCTTTTTTTTCGAAAAATTGAAGAAATATGGTTTCTAGGAAAATGTAAAAACATATATTTTTTGTCCTCTGGGATTTTTTAAAACAAATTATTGTTTGTCGAGATTGGCCAAAATTAAAAATTAGATTTTTAAAAATTAAAAGTGGATTAATTTTGAATGTGGCTTAAAGGTAGATTTTGTCCAATTAATTGTGCTATCCAGTTGATCAGAAATTTAATTTTATTAACCAGAAAAACGCTCCTTGAATCGAACTTTAGTTTCACAAACGCAAAAGTGTAGACCAATTTATGGCCAAGCATGTCATTTGTAAAGTTTTGCTTTATTATTTTGGTAATAAAATAAAAATATATAATTCAAATTTATCGTATTTTAGCGAATTTTGAAAATTCGTTACTCCTAATGTGTGTTCTCATATTGCCAACTCAATTATTATTGATCATTGCGTTCGGAAGGCTGCTCAACCTCACAGACGCTCCGCACGCACGCGACGCGGCGATCTCCCACTCAACACACTGAAATATTGGCGGGAAAATGAATTTTTCAAATTTTCCAATGTGTTAAGTGGAAGGTCACTGCGTCGCGTGCGTGCGGAACGGCTGTGAGGTTGAGCAGCCTTCCGAACGCAATGATCAAGAATATTTGAGTTGACAATACGAAAATTGGTACTTCAAAGCCTCGATTATTCGTCGATTATTCATGTAGCATCTTTAAATAATGTTCCTACATTTTTTTCAAAACTCAGTGTTCAATTAATTTGAACATTTTTTGAAATGCCGATAGTTCTAAAAAACGAAATTATCTAATTGATTTTTGATTGCAAAAAAAAGAAGTAATGACAATAAAAAAGGAAGACGATTTTTATCAGTTTTAAGAACAAAACAGTATAGCAAACAAATTGCATCGGAAAAGCTATTATCAAAACAAATAGAATCATACAATTTTACAATTGGCGTTTTCAATACTTTGCTTAAAAACGTAAAGTGATATAAATATATATTTTGAGAGTAGGATTAGTGTACACTGAAAGTGAAAATCCATCTTTTTCTAGGTTAAAATTTATATATTTTCGCTTCTAATGACACCCATTTATTCTGTTTTTTTATGTATTCGCCCTTTCCAAAAGAATCTGTCTTCCCTGTCTTGATCATTTGATTGTATCTATCCAGCAGTCACCCGAACGCTTTTTTTTGCCCATTTTCTGCTCCTGTATTGTAAAGATGATCGTCACCAAACAGACAGCAAAAAAAAAGTTTCTGCATCAATTCATAAATCGCTCATGTAATATATATTCTCCAATAGCAAATGTGGTATTTCGTTTCCGCGCGGTGGAATGAAGGCAAAATATCGCCTCCGCCGCCGCCCTGGTTGTTGTAGTACCTCCTCCTTTCGTCCCCTTGTCGCACGCTTTTGTGTTTCCTTGCGCATTCGGTTGACTCCTCAATCACACCTCAATTCGTTCCTCTTTTGCCGAAATCTCAATTTGCAAAAACTGTTGGGGGCAATCGATTATCGGCTCGCTATTATTAGAATTTGCATTTTTCATTATTCCTGATTGGTTTTTTTTATTCAAATTTTGAATAAAACTAATAATATTGTTATGAATGATAGACTCGGAACGACTTCACGAGCTACTGCTTACGACATGTTGAAATCTGGAAGGGATACTGTTCGATTATCTCGAACTTCTATGATTGACCTGTTTCATTCAGCTTTTAATAACAATAATTATCAAGATGACAATAATTCAAAAATTTATGGAACAAGTATCAAGGTATATTATGTTGTCGTACATTCTTAATTCAGCTTGCTATAAGAAGATGAAATTTATTCAAATTATAAATATCAAAATCTTTCAGTTTCCTTCTAAAAATCAGTTTACTTATTTCGCGTTCTTAATTGTTAACTAATTCATTTTTTGAAAATTTTTTTGATAAACAAGAAAAAATTTAGTTCAAAAAGTTTAGGTTAAATTCATATATTTATTTTTTCAAATTTGCAAGTATATTTGCAAGATTAAGAACCAGCTGTATTTCTTTAAAATTGATTATGTTGTTTGATGGCTGCAAAGGTATAACTGTTTTAGTATAATTATTTGAAAAACACCAAGCTTATTTGCAGTCAAACGTTCGAATATTGATTTTTTGAACTTAACAGATCTAAAAGTAGCAGTTTGTTTTGAATAAAAAAAACAACAACCACATTCCAAACAAACCCGAAAAATCGTGTTTCTGTTTGTGTTTAGCATTACAAGTGAACATGGGTTTGGATAGGCGTACACAATGCGGAAAGTTATGTTTTGCATCTGTTTAGTCGTTCACATTTGTTAGCTATTCAGATGAAAATGAGGAGGATTCATGACTTTAAATTGGGGGAAAAAACAACATTTTATTTGAATCTTGAGAATCATTAATGCTAATTTTTTTATAGGATCAACACACGCAGCTGTATGACTACACTGGAAAAGGAATCGACCTTATGGAAAGAATTGTTGCATTCGCAAAGGAAAGAACATTACTGGAACAAGAATATGCGACAAAATTGAAAGCATTATCTAAAAAATCAGCAATAAAAATGAAAAATGAGAATGAGCTTTGGGGACATGTTTCGTATGTGAAAGCTTATCAGGATGTCGTTCACGGTCTTGTTCCAATTGCTACTCAGCATGAGGTGAAACATTTTCTAAATTGAAATTGCGAATAATTATGATATTTTTTCAGACGATTGCCGAAAGCTTGAAAAACAGAGTAGTACCTTTTGTAACTCAGAAAATAAGTGAATATAAATCAGCACGGAAGCAAGCGGACGCTGACAACCGCAACATTAATTTATGTTTACAAAACTCGATTGCAGAAATGCAAAAATCTCAAAAAGAATATGGGTATGCATCTAATTGTCAAGTTAACTTTTTTTGAATGGTTGTTTTCCAGAAAAGCGTTTAAAGAATCGGAAGCAGCCATGTTGAAGTGGCAGAAAGCAGAGCAGAACATGGAGCTCTCAAGGCTGGACCTTGACAAGACCAAAAGAGCACATGAGGTATAAAACACATTTTAAAAAACGGTTTTTAAAATGTTCATTTGTCTAGGCTAAAACAGTCGCTCTCCACGAACATAGGAATATGTGTGCATCGATGACAGAAAAGGCTAACGGAGAACGGGCTGCATTCTTTGAAATAAAACTTCCGTCGTTGCTCGAAAACTACCGGTTAATGCATCGAAACCGCATCCACGATACGAAACAAGCGTTGAAAATGATCGTTGAAGCGGAAGAAAATGTGGATAGCATTATCGGTTTGTTTTGCAAGATTTGCTTGAAAATTAAAAACATTTAAATAATCATTGCAGCAAGTTGTCATCGAGATATGCATAGAGATATTGAAATGATCGACTCGGGTCGTGATTCAAAAGCAGTTATTGAGTATATGAAATCTGGACATCAGCCACCAGCTCCGTACATTTTTGAAGACTTGGGAAGTCCAGAACAACTTATGAATATTGGAAATGGTTCGTTTTTTTTTCAAAAATTTAACTTCCCATTGCTTTAGAGTAAATTAGAATTATATGTATCATGAAGAAATATTTTCAGATTCAAATATTGATTCTACTCTCAAAAAAGGAACCCTGCTCAATCGTAGCACAGCAAAAACGGTCACGCGGAAACCGTCGGTTCATCAACGGATTTTTGGTGGAAATGATAAGAAAGCTGAAAATGGTGATTATGGAAGTTTGCCGCCGCAACAAAGAGCACGAAAGATTTCAAGCAAAATTGCTGAATTGGAACGCGATCGAGATCGCGCAGTTCAGAGTCGCGAAGGGGTGTGCAAAATGCAAGCCGCCTATCGAGAAAACCCGAAACTTGGAAATCCGAATAATTGCACGGGACAATTGACGCAGTATGCTCGGGAAATTGATGACATTTCTAACCAAATACAAAAATATCGCATCATGTTGGATGATGTGAATGCGCAACTCGGCACAACTGGTAAGACAAATCTAATTATTGAAATTTTAAAATTATAAAATTGCAGCTAGCAGTATTGGAGGTAGTGATACTCCACCGTCGGTGAGATCAGTATCCTCAGCGTCTAGTGGGGTAACGTCAAGAGTAAATCATGTTAATGAAACCAATGGTGGCAGAAGAGGAAGTTTTGCCGATAGTGAGGCTGGACAGCTATCTAATGGAAATGGAAAAGATGAGGTTTGTTATTTTTTTTATTGGTTTTGAAAATGTTAAAAAATTAATTTCATTAATGAATATTATGTTTAGCTCTACGAAGAGTGCGCAGTTCCTTCGCTCGGTGAAGCCACGGCACTGTTCCATTTCGCCGGGGATCAAGAAGGAACCATTAGAGTGGAGCCTGGGGAACAAGTGGTGGTTGTTGAAAAAGACGAAGGTGATGGATGGACAAGAGTTAGAAGGTAAAATATAAAATAGTATAATAAACACGGAAATATTCGAAAATTCAGGCAAGACGCGACAGAAGACGGATTTGTGCCAAGTACCTATCTCAAAATCACATTCTATGATCGATCTTAAATTGATCAATTTATGAACATATAAGTACTACAGTCATTTGCCAAAACTCAACGGTGTTGCCCATACAAGTTTCTAATCAAAGCTATATTTTGTCACTTCTTGTTTTCTTTTTTGTTTTCTTTTCATTCTGAGCTTTACAGTTTTATATGACTGCTATCCATTTCTGAAGTAATGGATTTATTCTCCCCAAATGTTTCATGAGTAGAATTTCTCAAATTTTATATTTTCTCAATTTTTCCCCCGCTTACTACAATTCTATTCACGCATTATCAGTTTTTTGTCTCATATAAAGTATATGTTTGATGCTCGAGCATTGTACCTGCGGGTATAATACATGAAAATGTTTTCTGTAGCCAATGTTTCTTCTTTGTTTTTGTTTTCCTATTTAACACCTAGGAAATGATTTACTGCTTTTGTCTTGATGTTTTGCTCGTTACTTGAAATTTTTATTCAAGTATCAGCGCTTCGTGTGGTTTCTTTCGGTTTTATTTGTCATTATTACATCTTGCTGAACGAATCTTGCATAGTAAAGTTTTATAATTACTGTTTTTTTGTATTATTATGCAAACGAAACACTTGAAGCACTGAAGAGGAAATACCTTTTCCTTTATTTTTTTGGCTGTGTTAAAAACGAAGAATAGCGAGGTTTCTATTATATTGACATATGTGGAAGTTGAGCTTGTTCGATATTCAGGTTACATTTTAGTCAAATTGTTCTGAACGTGGTGGAACATGCAACGAACATTGCGAACGCTGGAACAATGGAAAAATAATTGGGGTTTCGATGCCATTGATGTTAAATAAGAAGATTAGTCACTTTCGCTATACGAGGCCGAGAAGGTTAAGAAATTAATTGTTTTTACAATACTTGGGCTAAAAATAATTTACCTATTGAAAATAATTTTTCTTCGCATCAGAACTTACAAAAGAGATAATTACGTTCAGACAGCCAATTTAAAGTAATCTGCTGGAATATCGTACGTTGGTTTATTATGGAATCAATATGACAAGTTAGGATTTCATCAAATTTTGCATATCGACGGATAATCGACTTGATGTCAAATCCCCAAATATCTATGAAGATTCGAGTGGTTTACACCGAGTTGTGAATAATAAAAATTTACTCTTAACTTTATAAATGACGCTGTTTTTTTAATTGAAATGCCAATTTTGTGTGTGCGCGCCAATTCAACATTTTAATTTACTGACTTTGGCGCCATGCTGTGAATGTGTTATTTTTCATCCGGCCTTGGCTTTGATTGTCGTTAGAAAGATTTAATTTTTAAAATCGAATGTATATCGAGTGAAAATAAGCGACACCTTTTCTTTAGCATCAATTTTCTTCAGAAATAAAATAACTACAGTGGATTGCACATGATATTTAGAACCTCGAAATCAGGAAAACAACGATTTTCGGATGTTATGAATAATTTGTCATACTTGCACGATCATTATAACCAAGAAAATGTGAATAAAATTGCTTCGAATATGTGGATAAAGAACAAGCTAGCAAAAACCATATGTAAACACCCGATTGTTCATATAGTATTCTAACAATTACATAATATAGGACATATATAATTGGCGGAAGCAATTTATATGATATTCTATACTTTTCCTACATAATCTATTTCCGACAATTACGTGTCAACGTATAAAAAGCAGATTTCTGAGAATGGAGCATGTCATATTCATTGCAATCTAGTTGTCATCGGCAGATATGAGTGGTGAGTCTGAAGTGGTTGGAAGTAGTGTTGATGCTCCTTCGCCATTCGATTCGCATTTAGCATTTCGCGTTTTCACAAAACTAAAACTCGTCTCATTCTAAAAAATGAATTTATTTCGTCATATTCCGCTAAGCAACTCGCAGCTTAACAGTGTTAACAATGGTAAATGGATAAAAACAATTTTTTGTATTTGAATATTTTTACGGAAAGCTCTTTTTTCTCGTTTTCAAAAATAGATTTCGAGTAAAGTCCCTGTTCAAATCGAACAAAATTTAAAAATCAAGAATGGGACTGACTCTATTTCAATGAACAGATTTCTAGAAATTCTCCTGCTTCTGAGAGAAATATTTGGGCTTTGTTTTGATGAATTCTTATGATTATTTCCAAAGTCGTTGACTTTAACATTAAAAAAGTAAGAAATATTAAAACCACTTTTCAAATTCTCACAAATAATCTGTTTCGCATTCCGGGAAGAAAACCAAAAACTAATAAAAACTTTTCACGAGCAATTCTTCGTTTTCAATCATTTAGTCCGAATAAAAAGTCAATTTTCTTCCTATCGCTGCTTTTTTTCTGGAAGTCGTATAATACTTCAAAAGGTTTAAAGTGCTTTCTCGACCTGCCGCGAAGCACAGAGGCATTCTCTCTAAAGAGGGAGCTTTCAAAACGACTTCAAGATTATGAACTTTTTCTCAAATATTCAGTGTTTGAATGAGACTCTACATCACTTCAATACTAGTGAGTTTAGAAATGTCTTTCGGGTTGCAAAAATGATCTCTTATACAGTTTTCTTTTGAAACGGGGTGATTATGGAACCGAAGTACTGTTGTTTCCAATAAAACTATCGGACCAAAGTATGCATTATGAATTTTGAAACCTTGCCCTCAAATTTGATATTATTCAACTGTTTACGTGTCTAAATCTAGAAGAGTCTACTTATATTAAAAACCCGCTTTAAGTTTCTCAATGAGTTCACAACTTACGGAAGTTTATTGTTTCAAAATAATGATACTCGAATGTTCAGCTACCTTTCTAGCAGGGATGCGAAATATGAGAATTTAACATCCACGTTACTTATCGTATTTTCAGCTCTTTTCCAAGAAATCAAGGGACGTCAACAAGACTTCATGAAAGCGTTCAACGCTGGTGATGCTGCAGGTGCTGCATCAGTTTATGACCCGGATGGTTATTTCATGCCAAACGGCAGAAATCCAGTCAAAGGACGTTCTGGTTAGAAATCAAACGATCAAAAGCAGAATTTAGATTTTTCTTTGCAGGCATCGAGGCTTATTTTAAAGAAGATATGACTGACGGAGTTCAAACTGCTCAAGTGCGTTGCTTTATAATAAAAACATGACGTTTTCATTTTAAATTTAGATTATCACCGAAGAAGTCAACGGTGGAGGAGATTGGGCTTTCGAACGCGGAAGTTATCATTTGGATGGGTCGAAGGGAAGAGAAAGTGGAGCATATCTTCAAATTTGGAAGAAGGTTGATGGAATTTGGCTCATTCATAATGATTGTTTCAATGTTATCAAAAAAGCTTGTTAAGAGCGTAGTGGAAAATAATTTATTCGGAATTTAAAAATTTTAGTTAAAAATAATAACATTTTGCTTTTTGTGGTTTTAATTTTTAATTTTCAATTGTCGCAAATTACAGTTTTATAAAATCGGTAGTCGGAATAAATTTTCAATGCTGGAAAGTATAATTAATACATTTGGTGCTAGTAACCCAGTTCAATAGAAACTTTTATTGGATTCATTTTCAAGTGCCTTTCACAAATTTCCGTTTATGTGCGGCCATTTCCCTTTATTCAAACTGGCGACAATAATCGCATAATCAAGTGGAGTTCTTACAATGAGAAGGGACGGTTTGTATACTGTTTGCTCAAGTTCCGAAGCTGCCCTACTACCTTTTCTTCTGCTCTCAAGACAAGAAAGAAGAAGGAAGGTCCACCTACAAAACGGGACAGCGGCATCGTATCGCAAACGCAAATATTGTTCGGTTTTCTGACTGGTCACTTGTCTATTCACATATCCAATAACTCTAAACTTCCACCCGTATCTGTCATTGTTATCCATTTCTGTGTTTTTACTTCAGAATTCTTTATTCAGAAAAAAAATGATCAAAGTTTTTATCATTTTGTCAGCTGTTTCACTGGCTTTTTCCATTCGTTGCTACAGTGGTGAGTGTTATATTTATTTTCTGATAGAGTTGATGTCCATTTTAACCGGTTGACTCGGTACAATATAAATTTATGAATTTTTAAATTGTCTAAAAAATAGCGATATCTTCAATAAATCTGTTTTATTGTTTGTGTTTTTCTCCAAAAACAAGACCTAAACTCTGTAAAAAATTGCCATGAAATTCAAATGAATACAGTTTTCAAAACTTCTTTTATATGAAATTGCATTTCTTCAAAACCTTTTAGTGCATTTCCAGTATTTTCACTCAAATATAACAAACATGTTTTTATTTGAAAAAAGAATCACGAGACAACATTTCACTATATCTGATCGTAAAATAAAGATGAAAGCTGCAATAAAATTATCTTCAAAACAAGAATTCATAAAATTTCAAACAATTTTTAACAACAAACGTTTTTAGGAATGCAAGGGTCTGTAAACGGGGATTCAATCGGTCAAATTGAAATTATTGATTGCAATGGAACTGATTGGTGTGTTAAGTAAGTTGCATTATATACACAAAGAAACATTTACCATTTCGTATACAATTATATTCCTCTGTACAATAATTTACTTTTTTCTAATTGATGTATATTGAATTGACTTCCTTTTCTCCTAAAACGCGGAGATTAATGTTGTTTGGTTCAGTTTGCTTGCATATGGTCTTAACCCTAATATTCGGTCTTTTAAAAGTTTGCTCGACTTCTTATCCCTGATGTTTTGTTGTATCGAACGGTTGTGAACATAATAAACATGTTTAAGACGAACACAAAACATATATTCTTTTAGTCGAATAATATAAAACATCAAAAAACAAATAGCATTAGTACACGACGGACTTATATATCTTGATCACTATTTTTCAATTTTCAGACTTCCTTCAACCGGTCATGTTGGCAGAAAACACTACGCAGGAGCACAATACAGCTGCGATTTTGGTGAATGTCGGGTAAGGTTTCTAGATTTCAGCTGCTTTTCAGTTCTTATTTTCAAAAATTCTAATTGTTGGCATTACAGAAAGACGTTTGTGAAAAACGCGACAATGGTGAACAGATTTGCTGCTGTAAAGAGGATGAATGTAATGGAACTGTGAACAACTTTTTCAGTTTTTGGGTTGTAACCGCATTTTCTGTTCTTATGGCTCTACTTCATTCCACAAACTACTAATGCGTCTCATTTGTAGTTTAAATCAAAATAACTTATTACTTCAATGAACAATCTTATTTAAATATTGATATACTCATTTTATAGTTAATGTGATACAAGTTTTTCACCGGTTGTTCTTTCTTAATTTCAAACCAATATTAATTATTATTACGTTCTGAATATTGAAATAATTTTAGTTTACGATCTCTAGGTTCCTACCTTATTCATTGTATAAATCATTTACCATTAGTTTCAATAAAATGTTTGAAAACATCTCTTATTTTTCATCCATCTCAACCAAATCACAATTTTTTTAGACAAACAATCCGTCGAGATTATATTCAAAAATTGATGTAGAAGAATACAATATACGGAATATATTTTTCATCAATATTATTCGAGAAATGTCAAGAAAACGGGCGGAGCAACAGCAACAAGCAGCTGCAATATCTCCATCTAGAAATTAGATTGCATTTGCTGGAAAAGGAAACCAAGTACAGAAATTCAACATTTACTCTTCGATTTTTGAGTTGCACGAGTTTGCAAGTTTCAGTAAATTATTCACATTTATTTGCTCAACTGTATTGTTCTGAAAATGGCAAAAAAACTGAAATCCATTGAATGCGTTGAAGATTATCTCAATAATAGGCTCACGGTTGGTTTCTTTTTTCTCACGCTTTTTTTAATGATTGAACAGAAATGTTCCATGAGTCGCTATATGTTGCCGAAATATATGACGAATAATTGCATATTTTATATATTATTCGATACATTTCAAAATTTGAAACAATTTTTCGTAATTGAGGTTTAATGGAAAACTTTACACAGAATTTAAATATAGTTAGAAAATATATTTACAACTCAAATTTATTTGAATTTTTTTTTAAATTTCACATTTTCAAATAATTTTTGAATTTCTTTTCATGGTGACCCTGAAAATGAAATTTACTTTAAAAAAATTGTACATTTCATTAAATTATTTTCTTCCAATTCCTTCTATGTTCAATATGGACAACATCTGAAAAGTGCATTAATGTGTCCTTTATAGAAAAAGTCGAAAAAATTGTGTGAAATCCTACATTTTTTGATTTTTTGTTCTATACTAAAGATCAAGAACATGACAAATAAAAAAATTAATAATTTTTTGTGGTTTATGCTTTTGAATCATTTTTGTTATACTACCTTTAATCCAATCGTCCAGCGAAATTTCTTTTTCCTGAATGAATACCGAAAAACCCTCAAACTAACTCTTGGATATTTTCATTATTCTTTAAGTCTATTCTCACGAAAATGTATTTTCAATTAATTTTTCCCACGATCTCAACCTGGTTTTTATTATTCATTATTAGAAAAAAATGGAACAGCTCAATTTCACCTGTCAAATCAAATGTTCTATATTTTTTATTAGTATAAAAGTCACGTGTATTTTTTTTTTAGAAAAAACCTGCAATATTAAATCTTTCATTTTTAACCAAACTTCAGGTCGAAAACAATATCATCGATGCAACTGCCGAAGATCTTGGTCTTGTTTTCAATTCCTGGCCGGAGAGTTTTGATATGTAGGCTTTAAAAAAATGAGAAAACATAAAAATATGTCGAAATTTCAGAGTATTCGATGTTGGGTCTGCAATTTTCGAGAGATTGTTCAAAGTTCGACCGCACCTTGTCCCACATTTTCAGCTGGATAACATCAACCCAAAAATGTGGAAAGATCATCCCATAATGCATAAATGCGTGTTTCTATTGCAACAAAAGCTTTACGAATCATTAACGAAATTTTGGGAAGATTATGGTCGACCATGTGCAAAAAGGACACATGTTTTTTGTGAGAGCATGCAGAATTTCGGTGCAAAATATCATCGTTTGGTACCCGGTGTAGAATGTAACGACTTTATTTTTATGTTTGATTTGTTGCCCGAGGTATTGTATCAAAATATCATTCGACAAATGTAATAAATGTTTTGTTTTAAAGGTGCACGCAGATGTTTTATCGCTGTACCGCATGGATGGACCTTTAAAGTCAGAGGAAAAGCCACGTTTCGTTGGCACTTGGCATAAAATCATTAACATAATAAAGATGCATTTCAAATATGGATGGGATCACGTCGAATATAAAATGACAAGAGAAGAGGAACTTGTTTTTGGGCAGGTTACAAAAAATCTGGAAGCTAGTGTTTCATCACCAGATCTGGGATCAACACAGGTAGACAGCATTTCCTTTTAATCGAAATGAAAAACTTTCATGTCGCTACATAAAATTTGTTTTTTTTTCAGAGACGGCCACGAATCATCGAAAAAGTTGTCCGATTGTTGAGCAGAGATACTTTGAGCGAAGGTGAGGTGTCAATTTAATATGAAAACTGTTTTTTCTGTAGATGACTCGGCTGCGAACACCTCGATTACTTTCACAGCTGTAGAAATGCCTGGTCCAGAACCTAATCGAATTGAAAATAGGTTCAAACTAATTAAAAATCGACCTTAAGCTAGATTTTCAGCAGTTCCAGTATTACCCAAGACAACAACGTGCCCAACGAACGCAATCTCTCGGCACCCATACAAATCGGAGACCTTAACTATGATTTCACCACAAGTGTTCGAAGTTCCCCAATTGAGCTCAAATTCTGAGCCATTTGTGAAGCCTATTCATATTTTTTTCATCGTTTTCATAAGAACTATTGATTTATTTTTGGAATTGTGTATATTATTCTCATATCGTTTTCTAACAAAGCAATTTAAAATTTTGTAAGACTTGAATTCACCACTATTTTTTTACTGGCTTAAACTTATTTTTCTCTTTATCTGCAAATGTCAATATGTCAATTGAATCGATGAATGTTTATTTTTTATATTACATTACAAACATAAAATTTAGTTACATACTATATCCACCCGTCACTTCTAAAGTTGCCCCAGTAACGTAAGATGAAAGGTCAGAAGCCAAATATAAGACAGAGTTTGCAATTTCCTCAACTTCTCCCATTCTTCCCATCGGAATTCCAGCGCAAATATCCGTTAGAACTTGTGCTGGCATTGCCTCGGTCATCGGTGTTTTGATAAATCCTGGGAGAATGGCATTCACACGAATATTCTAAATGAATTTTAAAAATTTTCTGATATTGTATAAGTGTTAATTTGAAACCTTTCTAGCCAACTCCTTAGCTGCTGATTTGGTAAATCCAATCACTCCAGCTTTGGTCGCCGCGTAATTTGTTTGCCCAAAGTTTCCAGTCTTTCCAACAATCGATGAAACATTGATGATAGAAAGTGGTTGTTTTCCAGCAACTGAAGCTGCAGCAAATGTTTGCGAAACCTTTAATATTATAAAATTAATTGAAAATTGTTTTCAATGACGTTTTTACCAAAAATACACCAGTCAAATTGACATTCAGTACGTTGTCCCATTTTTGTTTGCTCATCTTTAGAAGGGTTGAATCCTGAAATTGCAGTAAACTTTAAAAGGGAATTGTGAATCTTGAATAAATGGGAATTTGTAGAATTTCGAGAACATTTTGGTCGGGCATATTTTTCATATTCAAGGAAAATTGGATACATTTCTGGTTATCGATTATGAGTTCATAATCCAATTACTTTGAAGCTGTGTATTTTTCACTATCATTTTTGTTTTAATAAATACCTGTGTAATGCCAGCGCAGTTTACGAGAATTGATGGAGTCTCGCCGGTCGAAGCAACGAAATCACGAAGAGATGAAACACTATCTGGCTGGGACACATCGCATGCAAATGCTCTGTGGTCAGATTGCGAATCTAAAATTTTCGTGGTTGTTTATGTGTGATTTTAAGAAACTTTTTTCACTTTGCAAATCCTATTTTGATTAAACAGAGTTTATAAAAGCTCAAATAATCAAAATAATCTCGGTACATGTATTTAGATTCACAAAAATGCGCGGGCGTGTAATTGGAGCTAAAGACAATTATTTGTTCTCCTTCAAACATTTGTATAAATTTCTCTAATTCCTTGGCGAGTGCATTTAAAAAATTATAAATGACACGTAGTCCTTAAAATTTACTCACTTAAAGATTTCAAAGTATTTTCAGCAGTTGCTTGTTGTAAATCTGCAACAAGAATCCGAGCTCCATTATTCGCCAACACTTGGCAAATGGCTTTACCGATTCCAGAACCACCTCCTAAAACAACCAATTGATTTTTTTCTTCAATTAAAAATCACCAGTAACAACTGCAAATCGTCCAGCCAACAGAGAAGTCATTTTTTGTGAAGTTTCAAGAAATATGAAGGACAAATAATGAACCGAATATATCGAAGAGAAAGTGGCAAAAGGGCAGCAACGTTTTGTTCAACCTATCACCCCAGAAAAAGATCAAGTGTTGTCTTTCATGCCATTTTCTCCGTCATTTACACATTATTTTTTTCTGTGTTTTGCTCGACTGATGTTTGAAGTTTGGAAGCGATCGAAATGAAAATTTTAATTATGTTTCAAAAAGTTCTTATCGATTATTTTACAAAAACCCATTTCATATCAATATGTGCTTTTATTTTACAACCGTAATATATTATGTACATAAGTAAAATATTCGTTCATTTTCAATTTTTCGCAATAATGAAGTCAATTTTATTATTGTTAGTCTTTGTAAAAATGTCTTATTCATTAAACTGTTGGAGTTATTCTGACTATCAATATGAAGGAAACATTGATAATAGTGACAAGGTTTCGAGAAAAAATTGAAAAACACATATTTATTAAAATAAAAAACTGTTCTAGACCCAAATCACTTGCAATGGAGACTATTGCATGTCTATATCTGAAGAGGGAAGCAATTTCAACCAGTTCAATGGAACATGTCCCGACCCAAGCGTGAAAATCACAGATTGTGCTGTAGGGTCAAATATTTTTGTATTGATTTTTTATACCAATAATTCAGACTCGCGGAAATGGTTGTCAAGACGAAAAAGTTCGAGGTGTTTACATCAAAGTTTGTTGTTGTAATACGGATCTTTGTAATAACTCTAATGGTAAAAACATCCCAATTATTTCCTTGTTTTCTGTGATAACTTTAAAATTATGCATGTCAAGTTTATTTTCCGAATAAATAAAAACCAGAATTACACAATAGTTAAATTAAAGCTGTACAATTCTGAATGCAATAAATAATAAAACATTTTAAGATGACAAAGTTTTGGTCACTTTCTAGTTATTTTACTAGAAATAAATATAAATTATTGCTAAAGTGAATTGGCTAGTTATGCTACTGGAATGATTGTAGACAGTGAATTGTAGACTTTGCTCACTGAAAAAAGCAATATTAACTTTCATCCAAACAAAAAAATAAACTCACAAGGTTGCTTTCTGGCATGATGTAAGAAATATCGTCCCATGGATGACGGTAAAGCCCTTGCTTTAAGCGAGATTGGTCAAGATAATGCCCAATGAAACCAATGCTACGACCAAGAACGAACAATCCATTCAATGCTCCAATTTCAATTGTCTCTTGAGCTTCAGCCGTTGTGAACATTCCACTTTGACGGAGAATATCCACAAAAATGACACCAATCGCTCCATCAACGTTGAGAATCAGGTTTGGCTTCTTAGCTGTTGTAATCTTCTCAACCTCCAATGCAAATTCGAGAAGTGGAGTTTCTTGGGTGAATTCGTTGCGGTCCAAAGCAAATTTCTTCAAAATTTCAACACGCTTGTCTGGGTTGTTGATCTGAAATCAATAATCGGTTAGTATTACGTAACTCTCCGACAAATAATCTTACGCTCTTGACACGATGTCCGATTCCCATAATATGTTTTCCCTTCTTTCTCATTTCGTTAACAAATTGCATTGGGGACCATCCCTGATCGACAGCTTCCGAGAATTGACGAGCGGCACCGTCAAGAGCTCCTCCGAAGCGATCACCCTGCAAATTCAACCATTTACTGTTTTATTCCAATTTGAAAACTTACAATGGTCAAAAGTCCTGAAGTGAGTGAAGAAATGAGATCTTTACCAGCACGGGCGCAGACAATGGTATTATGTGCACCGGAAACAGCCGGTCCGTGGTCAGCCGTCAGCATCAAGCAGATTTCAATGAACTTGTTGGCGTATGGTGGGAGACGTTTCTAAAAAAAAACAACTTTGCACCAAACTAAAAATTATGTTTATCACCTGGAACCACAAAAGTCCGAGAACACCACCAATTCCCATGTCAGATTCAAGAACCTTTGTAATTGGGACACCAGCATAATTCAATTCTTCACCACGTTCATCACAAATTGAAGTCATAAACGACGCTGGCTTACGAATAAGTCCCAACTCACGAGCCCACGCGTAGTCCATTGGAACAGCTGGTGGTGGAAGTTCAGGTTGTGGGACAATAGCTCCTTGTTGTACCAGGCTATCATAGGTTCGACGGATTTGGTTACCAAGATCATCGAATGATTCTGGAACCAATGCTCCGGCAGCACGAAGAGCGGCATTCTTGCAAGCGGCAGTTTCTCCTTGTCCGTTGGCAGATGCCCCAGCATGACCAAACTGAACTTCAGAGGTTATATGATCGGCACAAGTTCCAATGCACCATGCAACCAATGGTTTTGTAACTTTCTTCTGCTTCAACAAATCCACGATTTTGTATTCCTCAATACCACCGACTTCTCCCAGAAGCACAATCATTTTCACTCGATCATCATTTTGATATCTGATGACGTGATCAGTGTATGTACTTCCCGGATATCTGTCTCCTCCAATTGCAATTCCTTCATAGACTCCATTGGTATTATGTGAAATAATATTGTTCAACTCATTCGACATTCCACCGGATCTGGAAACGTAAGCAACACTTCCTGGGCGGTAGAGTTTTGAAGCCAAAATGTTGTCCATCATTCCACCAGTATTTCCAATCTTGAAGCATCCTGGCTTGATTCCTCCGACGGTAGCTGGACCAATCAAAGTAACTCCTCGATCATGCGCAACCTAAAACTTATTCATTTTTTCTAATAATGTTTTTTTTTTAGTTTTTCGAACCTTTAACAATTTTCTTGTCTGGTTCTCTGGAACTCCTTCAGCAATGATAGCAATCACTTTGATTTGTGGGAACTCGAGCGCCTCGAGAACTGTTTCATAAACAGATCTCATTGAAGCAAATGTAACCATAATCGACGCTTCTGGATGTGTAGCAAACGCTTTTGCCATTGACTTGTATGCTGGAATCAAAATTTCCTTCTGTCCAAAGTAGTACTTCTGCTTGTTGTCTCCGGTGAATGGATAGGTTGATGCGACAACAGATGGAGAGTCGCGGCGACAAACGTAGTCAAAATCAAGCATTCCTTGAATTGCCTTCGCTTGTTGCCCCCAAATGATAGCCTTTGTATCAGACTCAAATAATCCTTTCAATTGGCTATAGGTTTGATTGGCTAGTGGATTTTGTGACGTGTGTGTATTAACTGCAGGAGAAGATGGTTCACGTTCAGTTCCAGCGGTCTGAAAACAAGTTCATTTCGTTTTCGAAGTTTTTTAAAAGATTATAACATACATTTCTTTCAGGGCTCAACAAAAATTGGCCAGTAGTTTTCGGTTCCGCTGGTACAGTTGGCAATGGACGAACACCAAGAGCAGCTCCAACAATGGATGTCATATGAGTTTCTGGTCCGAACACATGAATGGGAATTTCAAGTTTTGTGGCCGCATCTTTGATTCGGCGAAGTCCTTCTTGATAGTTTGGTCCACCACGACGTACATAAATTGTGACTTTGTGCTCCTTGAGCTTGCCGACAAATGTTTCAAATGCTCTGACAATTCCTCCAAAAGTTTTTGCAACATTGGTAAAGTTTGCAATTGATCCTCCAATGATCAAAATCTTTCCATCTGGACGGGGAGTACCTTCAGTCATTACAGAAAGAATTGTTTTCGCATATTCATATGTTTGTGATTCAGACGGATCACCAGAGTATTCTCCATAGTTGGCAAGTTCTGAAGCCCCGCCAAGGTCGCAAACGGTGTCACTGTAAAAAACAATATTTTGAAAATGAAATAAAATAAAAATTGATTACGTGAAAACAACTGATGCACCACCACCAGCAACCATAGTCCATACTCGTCCAGCTCTGTTCAAAATTGTCAGTTTCAAAGACGCTCCAGTTTTGGCGTCCATTTCAGCAATGTATGCTTCTTCTGACGTCAAATCACGGCCAAATGGTGCTGGAAAATCGACTGGATGTGGTCCACCATATGGTGTGAGTCGGCTCTTCCATTTGTCAGCGCACAAGAAATTGGCAGTTTCATCAAGTTTCGCGGCCAAGTCCAAAATATACATTTTCCCGTTGACAAAAACAAATGGATTGATTTCCAAATAGGTAAAGTGAAGCTCTTTGTAAGCTCTGTAGAGTTCAACAACAAACGATTTGACAATTTCAAAATTTGGAAGTTTGGCTCCAAGGAGATTTGTGAGATCAGCATCCGACACACTCATATGCTTGTTATCAATTTCGACCGGCACAAAAACGCTTCTCGCCTTTTCTTCAACATCTCCAATATCGACACCACCGTGTTCGTAAAACATGATGACATCTCCGTCGCGCTTGCTAAAAATGGCAATGTACATTTCATCATCATCTGTATGAGCGCAGAATGGTTCAACAATGAATGTATGAATACGACCCTCGGTTTGTCCAACTTTAACCAGACTATTGGCCCTTGCGTTGAACCAAGTTGAAAGTTCAGCAGGTGTTCCAATTTTAACTAATCCCAACTTTCCACGTCTTTTGATCAATTGATCTGGTTTGATGACTCCTTTCTGAAAAGTGAACAATTAGCTTATGGTCTCGTTAGTTTCATATCATTTGGTCTTCAAAGAAACGGAAAAAAAACACACGTTATCACGAGCGAGCCATTCATACTTATTGGCCACTGCTTCAAAATTGTCTCCAGTTTTCACATGAAACGCATGTGGTGAATTAACCAATCCACTCGCCTCGAAATGTTTGTACAAAATCTACAAGAGAATCATGTTTGCTGATAAAAAAAAAACAGGTCAAAGATTCCTCACTTCTTTTCCAGATAACTCGCTGACTGCCTTGGCTGACATTTTTTGAAGATTTTTGGCGCCTTTTTACCTGCAAAATAATAATTTCTTTGTTAGAAATGTAGAACAATTCGTAACGAAATATAAAAAAACGCTAAAGCAATGTGGAAAAAAATAGTAAAAAAAGTATAAGGATTTCAAAGCAAGCACAACAAGACTCAGACAGCAAAGGCAAATGTATGTAAACAACTATTTTTTTACGATGCAAAAGAAATAACGAACGCTTTGATGGAAACGTTTGATAGAAAATCAAAATGTCCAATATTTTCCACTTTTATATCCAATTCATTTTCAAAAAAAACATCTTAATTGTGCCAATTATGTGTCTAGAAGTGCAGTTGAAAAGATAGGAAAAAAAAGAGTATCGTATGAAAACGGGGCGAAAATAAAGAAATCAGAAACCTTCTGGGATTCAAATATATCTTGTGAGAAAAAGCTGCGCCAAAAACAGAAGGAAGAAAAGCGGAAGAGCATGAAGAAAACGAAAGGAAAAAAGCGTGACGTTCGAGCCAATTCAATATTCAAAAAAAAAACGGAAAAAAAAGAAGAAGCACAAAAGCATGTGAGTTTTGGAATATTCACGTTGGGACCATATTTGAGAAATGTGTAGAAACTGCGTGTTATTTATACTCAAGGGAGCGAAAATATGGTGTGATGGAAAAATCGTCTTATTTGTAGCCTTATTATCAAAAAAAAATCATAGAAAACACATGTGGGTGTCGCGTGGGCTTTCAACGCTAGACTCTACCATTTTAAATTTTGATGCATGTGTATACCGGTATACACATGCATCAAAATTTAAAATATACCGGTTAAGAGTTTTTGAAAGTTATCAAATTAAACGTGAAAAAAGCATGCAAGGAAATTGCACGAATAGCAAAAAAAATTAACAAAACACTTATTTTTGAAAAGCACCCATTTTGTACCCGTGCTTTTCTTTAACCTTTCATCAATTATCCTATTTGAAAATCTTTCCACGCGACAGAAAAAAGGATGTCTTCTTAAATATGTTTTGTTGGAAGAAATACGCTACGAAAAAACGCTGTCGATTGAAAGTGGTAGGCGAACAAATCAAAATAAACGCGTCGAAACATATTGAGGTCATGGACAACTTTTTGGTTGAAGTTTTAGAAACGTTTTGTGGATCTTTTTTTTTAAATACAAAAATTATAAGTCAAAAAACGAGATTTTGCTTTTCTGTGAGTAAACAATTATTCATAATGCATTTTAAAGATATTACTGGGGTTTAATGCTATACCAAAATTAATTAAAATTGTCAAATTTAACAAAAATCCTTTAAAAAATACCGCCTACGTGTAGATGACAAAAAAAGCAGCAATCAAGATAGAACACGTGTATGGAAAATCATCGATTGTGTGGGGCGAAGATATTGCCAAGTTGCACGTTGGCGGTGATCCCGGTGAATTGATGACGAAGGCGAGATAAATGGCGAACTGTGTTTTGCCGGCCCCTTATATACACACCGCTGTTGGAAAATGTTCAGTTTTTCGCGGCGATGTGTTTCGGTTGGTCAGTGAGGGTTGATCTTTTCAAACGGTGCTCTATGGTGAATTTGAATATTCAATTGCAAGTCTAAAAAATGGACTCACAAAATGTTGCGGAGAAAGTCAAGTGAATGATGTTTAGAAGTTAACAGAATTCTTGAGGAAGTTGATGTTAAAATAGATTTTCAATTGGTACTTGTAAAAATTGAATGTTTTACTTTATTTAAGTCAGTTTTTTTTCAATTTTATTTGAAAAGAACATGGTTTTTGACAATGAATAACATTGGGATCATTTGTTAAGAAAAACATTTTATTCAATAAATTCAACACACACTAACAATGCAAGGACCATATGCAAGGACCATAACAGATGATAATCTGAAACATATGATTCTGTAAAAAGTTTCAATATAGAACTAATTCTTGCAAACTTTAATAATAGACAATTATACAAATCTACCAAATTTTGGCAAAATTCTTCTACTTTTAAAAATCAATATTCTTGTAGATTATTTTTTTTAAAATACAAAATTGTCAACGCTGAAATAAATAGCGGCGAAATAGAAAAAATACAACTGTTTACTGAATTAGTGAAAAAACTATCGAATTTTATTTTATTCTTAAACTGACAACGTTTCCCATAGCCCGAAGAGAATACAAATCCAATTTATCAAGGTTCACTTTTAAAAGTTTTGCGACAACGTCTTCTTTCCTAGAAACATGTTTTCACTAATCACCCAGAAAGAAATTGAGCACTTTTGTTTGAAAAAAAATACATTTTTCGTTTGGTGTCTTCATAATTTTAAACAATTGTTGTTCGTTCTTCAGTATTCATTCTTTTGTTCTCCAAAATTCATTAACACTTGTTTTTTTGTTAAATAACGTTTTCAGGGAAACTTTCAGAATTGTATACATATATTCAAACTCCTGTAGTAAACATGATTTTCACCTATTGCTTCTATTTTCATTCCCAAAACGCTTTTTACAGAAAAAAAGCGGAAGATGAAGAAATAAAAAGAAGGAGAAGCAACAAATTTACATTCTGATGGAATGTTTTCACGAATAACCACCCAGTCATGCTTTATTCTGATTTTTGTGAAGTAAGCTCGAATTCCTGCAGCCAGGAGGCGCGCAGGTCCTCGAGCAGCAAGCTCGAAATCAAATCTAACTTGTCCAATTTAATCTATTGTCCTACTTTCGCCTCGTTGCGATTTCTTCGGGGTCGAGTACTTGAAAATGTAACTTATTTTTTGTGGACCTCCATACTTGAATTCTATCTTTTAGCTAGTTTTTTATTCGCAGACGCGAAATGTTTGAAACATATTCACGTGTTTTGAAAGATAATGGTTTTTTTCTGAAACTTATACGAGGAATAGATGAGTTTTCTATTTCCGGATTCGTCATCCATGAACATTTTTTCCATGTTTCTATATGTATTCCAATTTTGATAGGAAGTTTTCAAGAAGGTCCTTCGCTTAAAATGAGATTTCTCCCAAAACCCATTTGCGACTAAATTCTTCATATTCCAACCCATTACACAATTCTACGTTCCTTTTCTATTTTCACATTTTAAGTATATCAAATTTCACTGTTTTTAGCAGACAATTTCAGCGGAAAATTTTGACATCGACACCAAACACCCGCAGGACACGAAAGTCATTTATTACCAATTCATATCAAAAATCTTGGGCAATGTCTGTCACACCTCATAAATTCTGGGCAGTTTTCCCCCCGTTTTTTTTCTGTATTTCATTTAGCTTTCCGAACACTAAAACAAAAAAAAGTCACAATGCATTGTTTTGATTCAGTGATGGATGCTTTGCATTTGTCTCTTTCTATTCTTACTAAAAAGTTGTTTCCTGTCTCGGAATATGAGATGAAACAGAACAAAAAACTTGAAGTAAAAAACAGATATCTGGTTATTTTTCTCCTTCATCAAAAAATGAGTACTATGTATTATATTATATTTCTTCTTAAGAAATTATGCTATTTTTCAATAACATGTGCTAATTGTGAAGTAATTTCTTGAAATTTGATACAACGTTGCGTTTTTTGCATTCAATGTATTTTTTTTTGATTTCTAATCTCCTTCTATGTATATGTATGTGTTTTGTTCATGCTTTAGATTTTTGCATATTGTCGAACTCGATTTCAGAATTGTCGATTGGACAACAAAGAAATGATATAAATGGGCTGTTGTCTGTCATCAGATTCGTCGGATTCGCCGAATCAACGGCTCCATCAACCCGGTCATCATTTCATGCATGATGCGAGGAAAAGAAGGCAATCGTTGGTTTTTTTAAAAATCAAACTGTAATGCTAATGAGAGTGGTTTTTATGTTTTTTTTAAAGTTTGTAAACCATTGCATTATAGTTTTGAAAATTTGCACATTTCGTGGTTTTTATCATGTGTTTATCATGTGTAAATTTGAGAAAATTTCTCGACTGTTGTTTATTTATTTTAGAAATTAACATCACATGGAAATCACCATCAAGGATCCATTCAAGAATAATGACTTATGGATCTTTAAAAATATATTTTCGTTGACAAAATTCAACTGTATTAAAATCCTACTCTCCCAAATCCAATTTCGGCTTCTTACGGAAATACTATCAAAAACAGAACGCATACTGTTCGTTCAACTCGATTCCAAACGCGCACCACTGTTTTCGCAAGTTTGTATTGCCTTTTCCGTGTCCGTACGTATTGAAAATATTATTTTTGAGTCATAAATGCATTTTTGGTATCTATTGGACCAATTATGAAAAAACATTTTTTTGGTCCGTGCACCGGAACACCCCAAAAAATCGAGGTTTGTCAGTAGAGCGCGTTTGGAATCGGTTTGTTGCTACAGTACAAGTTTTTAAAGGAGAGCTTTACGGAGATAATAAATGTAACTTAAATGAAAATAGACTTCATTCTCATTCCAAATCTGTTTCTACAATTTTCTACAACCACCTAGAAGCCGAGAAAACACGATTCAAAACAATGGCCTAGAAAAAGCCGGGTCGAACTTTTTTCTATGATTTTTTTTCTGTTTCGTTCATAAATATTTATGGAGAATGTTTATATTAGTAATTTTTTAATGTGTTGTCATCTTAATTTATGTTTTTTCATTTTTTTTATTGGATTTTTCTTTCCTGCGGACTAGTTTTGGTGGCCACTTTTTCTAGGCAATTGTTTTGACGCTCATTTTCTCGGCTTCTAGGTGGTTTTAGAATATTTTAGAAACAGTTATGGAATGAGAATGAAATCTATTTTCATACCAGATGCATTCATCATCTCCGTAAAGCCCTCCTTTAAAAACAAGGATTAAAAATGGTTCCATTATATGAAAATCTTGAAAAATTTTCAGTTTTGAAAAAAACGAAAATATTTAAAATTAGTAACACATCAGTAACACATAAAAATTAGAAATTTTATGTGCAGAAATTTTAGAAAATACTAATTTTTCAACGAAATTAGTATCTTGCTAATTGGTATAAATAATGCCTGACCCGCATTTAATTAATCTTTTCAAAACTGCTAACACATTCCTTTTAGACGTTCATATGCAATTATTGAATCATAAATAGCGCATGTATTTTTCAAGGATATCAAATTATCAACCCACATTGCACAAGTTGTTTTCACGAATGAAATTGTTATTGATACGTTTACACAAGTGTTTTGCATGTTTTCAACATGAACTTTAGCTGAAAACAACTTTTCTCAAATTCCAGTTCAATGGGTGTTGGAATGGGAGTTGCAATGATGATGCAACAAGCTGGAGCATTGGTTGGAGCTGCACCAACTCCAGATCCAGCTCAAATTCAGTCGCAGATTCGAAAAGCAAAAGTACTGTTGTTTCATTTTTAGACAAACAATGTAAATTGAATTTTAGGCTGAAGGTCGAACAGTCACCATGGTCAATGGCGCACTCTACTTTGATTATCAGTTAGTTGCACGTATTCCGCCTCATTATGATATTCGCATTTGATATTAATTATTGAATTGTTTAAATTGGCTGATCTCTAAATCTCTCTGACAAAGAATCAATTTCTCTTTCAATTTGAAAATTTATTTTTTAAGTTAAACAAAAAACAATAATTACAATATACCACTATTTTTAAAAAAATTTTAAATCTCAATATTTATATTCATCGTTATCCAAAGTAGTATCTTCCAACAAAACTTCTTTCTCCGTGGTATTAGTAATCGACACCGTTCCTTTGATATTCACATTTTTCCCAAACTTCACGTTTCCTGACACCGTAATTGATTCTGCTCCCTGCAGACCAGGAATGGTATGCATTCTTTCATCGAATTTTTGAATCTTGAAAATAATTATTTTTGCCATTTTGTAAACCAATAAAGCCATACTGTATTGAAATACTCGCCCAAGTTTATGGTCGGCAAAATTGGTGCATTCTGTGTCAATGTGAAATCATCATTAAGCGAAAACAAATTCGATGCCATTATCACAAGATCTTCGATGCGTTTTACAGGCCTGAATCTTTCACGTCCAACATGAATACCTACGAAAAACAACGGTTTCTTATTATTTTTTTTTGAAAAAATCATATTCATACAGTAAGCTTTGTTGAAATTCTTGATACAGCCACCAATTGAAGTTTCAAGTTGAATAACGTTCTTCTCACGTACTGTCTAAAAAAGTAATGAAACCGTACGTAAACTTTGGTCAATTAATGAAATACCTTGTGGTTTACAATAATTTCACTTCTTATATTTGGCATAAGTCTTTTAGCTGCCTTCAAATTAACCCAAATGTTATTCGTATTAAAAATCCTGCAAATCAAAAAATATGATTTATAAACAAGAAAACAACTTTTATACTTGAATACTTTTGTCGAGCAGAAATCTTCCAAGTGCTCCGGCGGTACTTGCGGCATTTCCAAATGCATCAGTTGACCGTTGATTTCAATAAGCGTGCCACCCTGAAATGTTTTGTCAAAAAAGTGAGGGATTTGAAATTTACTTTAATATCATTTTGAGTTTTCTTTGTACACTCCATAATATAATCCAATCCATTATCAAGCATGAATTGAGCAATTGCCAAATCCAAAGTTGCACCAGTATTATCGATATTGGAAACAAAAATTATTTCTTTTCCTAAAGTAAATTATTAAATAGGAGAGAATAATATATTAATAATGATATAAACCTTCTGCCAAGAGTGTGTCCAATGTTCCAGTGTTCAACAAAGACTCGAAAATGTTTCCATGTCCTGGTGGATACCATCTGTAAAAAACTATTCTGATTTTTTTAAAACAAAAAAATAAACTGACGCATCATCTCCCCATGTTGGGTCATCAATCGGTAGTAAAGTTTCTTTACCGATTCTCGGACATTTCGACTGCTCGAAACAGATGACATCTTCTCGATTCATCTCCTTCAATTTTTCCAATGTCGTGTTTTGTGTGGAAAATGAATTCATCAAATATATTGGTACATTTGCACCATACTTCTCGTTCAAACGCTGAAACAATCCAAAACTGTCGATTTTATTCAAATAGTCAACTCACACGATGTTGCCCGAGTGCAATATCTAAAAATGACAGTTCGTCTCGAAGAACAACAAAAGATTTCGGCTCATCACATCCCATTGTTGTTCCAAGACCTCCATTCAACTTAATAACCGCAATCTTTTCCAAAACGTCTTTTCTCAAAGGATCAAATGGTGCAATTTTGCTTGCCTCTTTTTGAACCTCCTCACTGATATGTGTCCATGATTTCCAATCAATAAACGCGTTTTCGGAAAGAAATTGTTTGTACAATGTTTCGTAAATCTCAGCATCGTTTTGAGCATTTTGATCACCACCAATTCTTTTAAAGTACGATCGGAGATTTTCGACAAGTTGCTCGTGATTTTGTTTCGTCATTTTCGCTGGAATAATAGTTGTATTTTTTATAAGGGAACAACAAAAAAGGAAAATTATAAATATAACTGCAGTGAAAAGATATCGATGGAACAATTCGTTCTCTCTATTATGTCAAGGCCACATCAAGACACAAGTACAGATATGGATTTGAAAAAATAATAAAAACTCACATGGTAAAGTTTTAAAAAATGAATTAACGTAAAAGGTAAAGAAAAACGATTTCTTAAACGGAAAACACTAATAGGGATAGCTGGATGTTGTTGCAATTTCAAAACAACAATATGTTTTGCGTGGTGTATGGTGCTTTGTTTTCTGTTGAGTTAAGAGAGTTTGAATTTTTTTGCAATTTATTCTAATGTTTTTTGTGACCTTTTTCTTATGATCAGAATTTTTAAAAAACACCGATGTTTCCCCCCTGCATATCACTGCCCACTTCACACAGGTTTCTTGAATTGTTTTCTTCATAACAAAATGTTCTACCCTTATTCCCTCTCAATTGTTTTTGGATTTTGTGGGAAAAAATTTAAAAAATTTACTGTTTTTATGATGTATTGAATGTATGTGAATCGAAACATACAATGTTTGGATAACCAAGAAAAGATGAGAAATCAGAAAAAGTTTTTGATCACAGCAATGTGTATTTGTTCAAGAATCATAATCATTTCTCATCGACTCTTGAAAATCTTCAAAATTTCTCATCTAACATTGATAAAATCGTCAGTATTCTGCCTTATCAATTTGCATATTGTCACCCTTCATTTGAATAACAAATGTATACTGTCTTGGTCAAATTGCGCCATTATTCACAGGTGTTCTTCCCCAAAAAATGCTACCTCTTTTATGTAGAACGTTTACATAAGCAGGTGTTATATTGTTCATCCCAGTCATAAGTGTCAAACAGAACGGTATTTAGTGAAAAAGATACTTTCTCTCACATCATTTTATTTGTTCGATGCGCCATTTCTAAGAAATTTACAGAATTGTCAGTATCAAAGTATGACTCATCCATTAGGGTCGTAAAAAATCTCCCACTCTTATCCACAACAAAAACCAAAAGTGCGTTGCCTTGTTTGTCATCCATCTCTCATTCAACGTATTGCATTTTCGAATCTTTTCGAAAAGCGACAGGCATGCGAGCTGAGAGACAACAGAATATAGACAACTCATGTCACTATAGACGCAGAAAACCGATGTGACTCATACACAATGTTGGCGAAAATTTCGCAATACTCTAAAAATGTTATGGGCTGGTTTCTTTTTTTTTTCGCCGGCAGCCTTTTCATTTCTCTAACATCCCTCAGTCATCTCCTTGGAGTTTGATTGTACACAAAAATGACACCCTTTAACTTAAGTCGACGTTGACTAGAAAGGTTATACGGTTCTGTACATTCTCCTCTATTTTTAGTTACTTGATTCATTAGAAAACAATTTTTTCAACGTGATGTATTTTTCTTACATCTCTTTCATTATCGCGTGACCAGGCTTTTCATATTTGTATTAACCTTCACTTTTATTGCTCACCATTTATCTGTTCAGCTGATAAAGAACAAAAGAAACTAGTTTTTAATCAATCTGCGTCATAACTGATCAAAACCAAAACATGAGAAATAGTTTTTATTGGTATTTATCATCATTGTTTTTTTTGAGCACGCTATTCTGTATCATTGATAATTATATAAAATTATGCACTCTAAAATAACTGATGACGTCATTCATTCCGTTTCTAGAACCTTCCAATTTTTTTTGTTCATTTCCTTACAAACTGTACTCTTAAATTCCTTTACTCTTTATACACATCAACTCTCTTTTCCATCTCTGTCCTCCCTAGTTCTTGTCATTTTTTTATTGCTTACTTTTCTTTCGCTCCCTTCCACACTATTCGAAACCCCAAATGATCACAGCGGGCACCCTCTTCTATTTTGACTATTTCCTCTCTACTTTGTTGTTTCGCGTTATTTTTTAAAATTGATTCTTCAAAAAATCGATAGTTTTAAAGAAAACCTTAAAAAATGATTTTTTTTTGCAGAAAATGTACAACCGTTCAAATCAACAACAGAGAAATCAATATAGAGCGGCCAAGAAAATGCCCCCGCCGTCGCAAAAACCAAATGGACAACAATCGGGACCATTTAATAGACAGGTAAGAATTTTTGAAAAAAAAATAAGAAAACTTTGAATAAAAATGATTTTTTTTTAGAATTCGCTTGCAATTGCGGCATCGTTACAAGAAGCTGACCGAGATAGGAGTGTTGTGGACTTTATGGAAACAGAACTAGATCTCGATAACTATCTTGCTTGTTTTAACGTAAGTTCATTATTTTATTAAATATATTAACTAGAATTTATCATTTAGGAACTTGATGTCAGCCCACTAGATGTTGATTTCAATGACAGAGAGCTTCAAAAAGCTCACATTTTGTATGATGATGGAATTTCATGCCCGGAGAACAACGCATTTGGTGAAAGCAGTTACGATACAGGAGAACCAATTTTCACCGATATGAAACCTTACATGCGGGAACAACCTCAAAACCTTTTGCTTATGAACCAGGATATTCGAGTTAGCCATACACCACCACCCCCTGTAATGTCATTGATGAATTCTTCCAATCCACAATGTGATCTCGACAGACAACGTCTCGAAGATGAGGAAATTCAAAGAAAAAATTTCGAAGCTAGATCAGGTATATTGACATTATCTTCTATTTCAGAAATAGTTCAATTTTTTCAGAAGCCCGTCGAAAAGGTTTACCTCCAAGACAACGTAAACGTCCCGCCCAATTTGACCGGGAATATGCCGCTGAGTGGGGAGATGGTAAGTCAACACAATATTGCGCCCTATTTCGTTTTAACTAAACGTTTTGCTTTAGGTTCTTCAACAAACTCATCTGAAAGTGAAATGGACGACGAAGAGGAAGAAGAGGTTAAACCAACTCCACAAAAGCGAGGACGGAAGAGTCTCAATAAGGCGATGGACTTTAAACCAGAAACACGAGCCAGAAAATATAATTTGAAGCCAGAAACTGAGAAGGTAAATTAATTAAAATAGCTTATTGACAAAAAACAATGAATATTTTGTTTCAGAGTCAACCAGTTTACAAGATTAAAAGAGCTCGCAACAATGATGCAGTGAGAAAAAGCCGAAACAAGGCAAAAGAATTGCAAAAGAAAAGAGACGAAGAATATGACCATATGAAGAAAAAGATTCAAGAACTTCAAGGACTTCTAGAAGCGGAACGCAAAGCTCGTACAGAAGATCGGAAATTGATTGAAGATCTTCTGGGAAGAAAAGAATATTAATTTATTTAAATGTATTTTTTTCCCTCGTTTATTCACATCTATTCCCCCCAAGATCTCCCAAATTCCCTTTATTCCTATTTTCAAGCACCTTCTAGTTTTAAGAAATCTTACGATCCATGAACATTTTCAAAATGTTTAGAACTTCCTCCACTGTTGCTTGACGCAATCTATACTTGTTATGACCGGTTCACATGTAACACGTCCAATCCTGTAATTCCTAATTTATGCTCTTTCTTCTTAGCTAATCATTGTTTTACTCGGCTTCCCAGAAGTTTTATTTTTTCGATTTTCATTCTGAATAAATTAAATTGCCGTCCGTTAATATTTCTTTTACAAATTTGACGAAATCATGATATCAATATAAGTTTTTAATAAATGGGATATTTTGAGACGTTCAGTCTCACAATTTCTCACTATTTGTGTAAAGATGTCGATCATTTCTACTATTAGATATTAGACAAAAAGATATTTAGTTTCTTACAACACGGCATAGAGGAAACAAAGCCGTAATAATGAAAAATTATTAACAGAATCTTGTTTTTCTGGAACTAGAAAAATGTATTTATAGACTTTATTTACAGGATTATTGAAATTAAGTGCAAGACACCCGTGAATTGATCAAATTAGATACTTCTTTCCATAGAGAACCGCTTTCTGTTCGAATGCTGAAGATGTGATGTGATCGTCAATTGCATAAAATGGATTCATTGAATGTTTGATATATGTTTCATACATCTCCTGAAACGTTTATGTTTTGTTTTTGAAAAACTTGTTAAACAAATTTCTATAATATTTCAGTGGGCGCAATAGCGGGACATTGGTTAAAGGAGGGTTTTACGGAGATTATGAATGGGCCTGGGATGAAAATAGGCTTCAGACTCATTCCAAATCTGTATTTAAAATTTTCTAAAACCACCTAGAAGCCGAGAAAACACGCCTCAAAACAATGGCCTAGAAAAAAGGGCCACCGGCGAAAACTAGTCCGCAGGCATGAAAAGTCCAAAAAAATCAAAAACTAAACATAAATTAAGATGAAAAACATTAAAAAGGACTACTATAAGCATTCTGCATAACTATTTATCAACGAAACACGAAAAAAAGTTCATAGGAAAAAGTTCGGCCAGGTGGCCCTTTTTCTAGGCCATTGTTTTGCGGCGTGTTTTCTCGGCTTCTAGGTAGTTTTAGAAAATTATAAATACAGATTTGGAATGAGTCTGAAGCCTATTTTCTTCCCAGACGCATTCATAATCTCCGTAAAGCCCTCCTTTAAGTGAACCGGTAAACTGTAATCAAATGAGAATCATAATTTTTCAACACTTTTGAATTTGAAGCAGGTTATAACGCTTCCATTTTCTTAAAATAAATTCTCAATCTTTCAAGAGGTCTTTTTCTAAAACAAATTTTGGTATTTCTCTAAAAAAAAGGTCTTTCTCTAAAACAAATTTCATGGTTTTACAAATTTTTTCATTTTCTGTGCACCACGGCTTAAATTAAGATATAATTGCCTTCTCTCAATTTATTCTAAAGAAAACACGTCACTTTGATAAATATTATTTAAAAATTCGTGAAAAATACATGTGTTCTGTTAACATGTTTAACAGGATAATTTAAACCACTGTCCCGCTATAGTGTGCACTGTAATACCGCTATACAGAATAAGAAACCTGGAAAAATTGTTTAATTCCTTCATCAGCTCGATGTGTATGCAACATGATGAATCGCATTCTACTTGCAGTCACAAACGCCGATACATACCACTCATTGAACTTATCAACCATCTGAAAAAAAAACGTCATAATATTTGATTTCATCATAATAATTTTCGGTACAATTATGACTAATCACCATACAATTTTTTTTTAGAAATTATTATCATCATCATCACTTTTTCAGTTCGATGTTACCGATAAATAATCATCATGGTTATCATTTTGGACACAAACTGTTTATCGTCGAAATGTTGTTAAACATACTTTCAAATACATTTGTGACGTTGTTAGAGCATACTCATCAACAATGTCGAGCGCGGCGTGACCAATATAATGATTCAAATGACTGAAAACATTAATTTCAACACAACAAAGTTAGCCATTTTTACCGTGTATCAGATGATTCTCTTGTCTTTTTCTCGCCAACTGGAAAATCCATTTCAAAAATTGGCTGATCATAATGCCCAATGATTGCAAAATAATATTCTTTGCTCGACATTCTGCAATAAACTATAGTGAATTTCAGAAAAAAAGCGGAATGAAAAACAAATTAACACGGGGACTAGTTTCAAGGAAATGGCCTAGAAAAGTGTATATTGACAACGAGACACAGGACTGCGATGAACCCATAAGAGGAGGATTTCGCAACAGTGGACTAAATCTGCATATCTGATTCTTTAAAGACATGTGGAATATATTTCCCAATCCAACAAACTAATACTTTTCTGACTTTATAAAACATCATGCTAAAACGTTGTCCATTCCGTACCGACGTCTTTCAAAATTTCAAATTAATGCATTTTTACATAATTCGAAACTATTCTGTTTTAAGCAATTTAACGATTACTTTCAATTTTTCAAGATAATTCAGTAAACTGATAGTAAATTTGAGTAAACGAGTATCAACACAAAAGTAACGTTAAAGGTAAGATATGAACCATGAGCTTTCAAAAATATAAACTGCAATAAGAACATTATTTATCCAGATTCATAATTCACAGATTGAAACACCAGAGACATATCCCAAAAATAAAAAAAATATATAAAAACAGAATGATAAGTCACAATATATCACAACAAGAAAAAAGATGACTTCTTAAACTAGACAAAATTAATTGGCAAATGTTGGTAACTGGGAATATTTGGAGTAATATGATAGAAAAACTTTGAAAATCTTAAAATCAAGAAAAATAAATAAAAAATGCAACATCTAGAATATGAAAAATAAACTATTGAATATATATTTAAAAACCCTTCGAATCCATTGAGACTTCTATCATAAAAACAATTAATCGTTGTAATTATACACCATTTTCAGTATTTCTATCCTCCCTTTCGCGATTGGTATCAGTTGGCGAGTCTTCTTGGCGATGATTTCTTTCACGGCGGTAACTACGATCTCTGTCACGTTGAGCTTGTCCCTCAAAGCGTGAACCACTGCCGCCATTTTGCCTCTCTCTATCTCGTCCATAATCACCGGACCTGTTTCCAACACGATCATCATTACCGCGGTAACCACCACGATCACCACTTCTAAAACCACCTCTGTCATTCCCTCTGAACCCGGCTCGGTCATTTCCTCTGAATCCTCCTCTATATCCACCTCGATCATTTCCTCTATATGGACGATACCCCTCACGGAAGTTATCAGTTCCTCGGTTGCCAGTTGGACCGTTGTATGGACCACTAACCGCTTCTCTCTCGCGCATTACTTTTTCTCTCTGAAAATAATTATTTTGTTAATAACTGGAAAAATAGCTTCATTGTTTCTTACCTCACGATCGTCATGAATAAACCGACATGATGTTCCTCTGTTACAATTCCCACGATTATAATACGAACAGAATCCATTTCGTGGACCATTCCATGCAATTCGTTCATCTTGATCACCATTACTTTGAACCTAAATACATAAAAATGAGCATTAATATCGAACACGGAGTAAACTTACTGGATAAACTGGATTTGTCATTGGATAAGCTGGAGCTTCTGTTGAGCTCGAAGGTCCGGCAAAGCTAGCTCTATAGACAGTATCTTGTGACTGTGCTTGTTGAGTTTGTGGATCTCTTGTTTTCTCAGCAACAATTGATGACAAAGCTCCATTCTCCTTCAAATCAGCCAACATCTTTTTTAAATTGTCCGAGAGACCAGAGTAAATTTGAGTAGCAATCTGTGCATCATTTGACTGAGCTTCTGGCGTCGTAAATGTTGTGGTTGTTTTTGTCGGAGTGGCGATTGTTGCAACATATCCGCCGGTGAATGTCTCATTTCCTTCAAAAATTTGAGCATATTTTGGACTCTCTGCACGCGGTCCCGCATATTGTGCTGCATAATAACTTTGGTCCGTGTTGTATTGAGAGAACTCCTGACTATATGTGTTTCCCGAGCTGCTGGGCTCTTGTTGATATGTATTGGCTTGTTGAACCGGTACTTGGCTGTACACATTAACTTGTGGGGTTGGTTCTTGATGATAAGTATTGATTTGAGAACTCGGATCATGGCGCCATGAAGGGTTAGAAGGCGCTGTTCCAACAATGTTCGAATTTCCAACCGATCCTTGGTACACTACGCCATTTTGAGGTTTCTGAGCTTCTCTCGAATCTTCGTACACCTTCTGCAAAAATGAATCAATTAGTTAATCGGCGATAACAATGTCACAACTTACATTCAAAGGAATATTTACTACAGGACACATTGCAGCTCTTCTAGCCTCTTCTGCGCAAATTGGATTATCAATTGTTTCGGTGATTCTGAAAATACAAACTCTTAAAAATATGTAATCAGGAGTAGGTAACCAAGGCAACCTTTCATAAAGGTGAAAATTATCAAAAATTTCGTGCGTATTGATATTGTAATGAAAATCAGCACCGCGGCGCGGAGAAACACATTATGAAGGGAAAGACACACGTGTTGAATCAATAAATGTTAAAAAAACGAATGAATGGTTATTGTTCCTTGACTGGTGTTATACACATGTGAAAATTTTAAAAATAGCCTACCCAAATGTTGCTCCTCTCATAATTCCATTATCAAGAATACGTTTCTCTTCTTCCCAATAAGACTTCGGAATGTTTGTGCAAACTTTCTTTTCCGGCGCGAAAACCTCAATCATTCTCCACAGAACGTCATGCTGATCACTTTTCATAAAATGCCTGCGTTCTGCCCTAGCATCCGAATCCTTTGCATTATCAACATTATCATATTTTATCGAGGGAATATATTTAATATGCTCAAGTGGCATCCCTTTTTCTTCTGGAAAATTGACACATTTCCTTAAATCAGTTCCCTTCGTGTTTCCAGTTGGTCTTGCTGTTGGTGGCTTTAAAATACTCTTGCTCGGAGTCTGAAAACAAGGTTTTATAAAATATAATATTTCTATTTAGATAACAAACCCTTTGAAGCAGCTCCTCGATAGTCTTCTGACCTTCAGAAGTGACAAAGTGTGTGTTATTTGGAGTCAACTCAACATCATAACGTGGGGGAAGTTTTCTTTTCACAATTTTGATTGATGGATTTGATGGCGAATAAGTTTCCGGCGTCAATTTCACTGAAAAAAATGTATTAGGATTAATATACATAAAATTAATATAAACTCTCAACTCAACCAGAATGTGCTTATCAAACCAATTTTTACATTAAATACAACAATTTTTAATTAGTGCGAGACATAATGTAGTACAAACTGTCTCAAATTGTTTAGAAAACAGAAAGCAAAGACAAAATATATACTTTTAATGGAACATTTATTTACTAGCGTTTTGTTAGTGTTTCTTGGAAAATAAATCAAATGTTTGATAGAACAGTTTCTAATGTGACATTAATAATATCAAAGATTTTAAAATTTATATTCAAACAAGAATATAGTAATTTAGAATTAGAAACATCATAATCATTTTCGTGGCAAACAAAATGAGTGGGTTGTTTGATTTTCTTCGAAAAAATATAAAACTACAGGTAATTATCCTTGTCGGAATTGAACTAATGGATTTTCATTCAAAATAATGTCAATTATTGAACTCCTTTGATACTATTCATTATCGCTCCGTTTTTGCAATATTTACTAAGACGTCAACAGTCTCGTAATCCATGGTTGATCGAAAAACCTTACTCCACACTTGTAAATATTCCGATGGGCCGATTGATATTACTTATCGTTTTTTCAACGACAAAAGTGTCCATGAGATTGTTTTTTTTTCGTACAGACAACAGACAAATAACAACAATTAAGGAAAAAATAAAGAAATTGTTAATGATTGATTGAAAAAAACCCCCCCGACAGAATTAACTTCATGTCTTGAAAAATATTGTTCATTTTTTCATTCAACAAATTCAAAGCTCCTGATCTTTCTGATCAGGAACATGCTCGAATTGCAAACATGATTAATTTTTGTTGCAAGGTTTATTATCATCATCTGAAAATTGATATATGTTCCCCGTATTCCCGTAATCCAACCTTGTATTTGTTAAAAACTTCGTATTCGTTAACAAAGAGATTTCTCTTTGAATTAATAAGCTAAAACCACGTATTTTTAACAAATATTTTCTACGGAACATTTTTTTATAATGGTTTGATGGTGTAAGCACATTCATAAGTTGACGAATTGAGTATCCGGAAACTGTTTATATATTCACCTGGAAAACAATGATTTGAAATTAATTAAAGCTTTACTAGACATTGGTTTACCTCCGGTTCTGAATGGCGAACGCTCGACGATGCTGTAAACAATGTTTGAAGAAGGTGGCGTTTTTGGCTCAATTATTGTTGGAGAGTACGGAATGCTTGCCATTTCGGCACCTGAAAATGATTTATTTAAATATTGAAGAATCAACATTAGCTTTTTGTGGGTTATTAAAACAACACAAACAAAACATTTGTTCCGGGTCAAAAAGATTACGATATTGAAAATGAAAAACACAATACTCAAAACCCCAACTAAAGTTTAGTCTAAAATACAGTCATCGAACACTATTTAATCGCTCCATTATTACTACACCTTCAGAATCACACGAATTTTAATCTTTAGGTTTTATGCGTTTTCTATGGTAAAAATCATGGCGAGCTCAATATTTATGAGTAAGTACTTAATCCTCTTTGTGTCAAAAAATAAATAAATACATAGATGTATCTCAATGCATTTTTTCACAACACACAATTTTAGGTATTTTGATCAAAAGAATGATAACATGTTAAAGAAGGAGTTAGCACTGTTTTCAAATCTGAACAGAAATCTCAGGTTGTCGTTTCAAACTCCCGCCAATAATAATATTCAATATTCGGTGTCATTCACTTATTAGTCTAAATCCGAAAGAGATTAAATCAGCTCTGCCAGATTTCGATCACGATTTCTTAACAGTCGGCTGAAAATGAACACTGAATTTTAATAATGCCATCAGCCTTCAAAATTTCCATCTGATTTTGAGCGATCCTACTACTATCAAACTTTTCCATGGTGTTTAGATGAATCTTGATCATGAGCTTGAATTCTCCTACGACATTCTTTCTAGTTGTGCCCTCCGGCCGTTCAGTTATAAAAGAGACAAGATTTCTCGCAGATTTTTTACATATAAAATTAATTAATTGATCTAGGAGTTTGTAGACCTGATAATTTCACTTATATACAGTATACCCTTTAAACATTTTAAATAAAACAATATTTATATGTATAATATTCATTTCAAGTCCGTTTCAGTCCGGGAAAATCTGGTGCAGTGTTGGGCAGAGTGATTTTTAAGCAGAGTAGTGCCGAACGAGGTGAAAAATTCCAGCAACGGTCCTCGGTTACTAATAGTCGCAGATATTTGTAGATATTCGCGTCAAGGGAACAGAATTCAATAACCTCCATTTCCGCAAGCCAGAAAAGTTTAAATGACGACATATCTCAAGAAACTACTAATATGCCAATGAAAATCAAGAAACCAATTTCAATATACAAAAATAAAACTGTTTTCATTATAAGGTAACGTGACTCTTAAATTTGTATAGATGAGAAATAATACAGAGCATTATGAGCAACAGAGAATCAATAGTGAAACCCGCATTTTTTTAAACAGTGATCAATAAAGAATAAAAGTAATTTAAAAAAAGAGCAAATCCTAAAGTGGTAAGAATCGCCAGTTATTAAATTATCAACATCTAAAATGAATATTGTGTTTTTTTAAATATAATTTTTTATCGTACTCCGTGTATATTTTTAAAAAACAAGAAGCATGTTTTATTGTAATATGACGATTGGAATAATAAGTTGAATTGGATTATCGAGCACCAATTTATTAAAATATAAGAAACTCCAATATCAAAAAAACATGCAAAAAGCTCACCATCATTGTTTCCATGCTGATAAGTGTTTGTTAGTCCATCGATTTCCATTGGCAAACTACTTGTTGAAGGCGATTGAGCCAAGGTTTCAGTCGTTTGTTGTTCCATCGGGGCGTTGTCAAAGCTAAAATGATTTGCCATGTTTGATATGAACCCTTGTCCGTAGTTCTGAAAATTAATAATTTAAAAACACGACTTCGAAAACCAAAAACGAAAAGTTAACAACGAGAAAAACGAAATAATATCGACCAATGAAAATATTGATCACGATGTTGGTTGTTGACTGTGCGTTTGCCAACGTCGGCAGAGTGAGAGAGTAAGGGTGTTGAGAATACATACTAGTGCAAGAGACGCCAGAAAGACCGCCCGGCGTGTTGGCTTCGCAACGCAACGAGTGCAGTGAAATGTGCGCTATGCAACAGCAAGGCAGGGAACCGCTATGCAACCGAAAGGCAGGGAACCGCTTCGCAACCGCTCGATGCAGACCAATGCACATAATGCGCAAGATATCGTATACTGACGACAAAAATATTTATTTGAAACATTGTTAGCTCGAAATTTACCTTGAATTACATGACAAAAATTTTTGGATAAATAGGAAAAAAGGTTTCTGTAATTGAAAAATGTAAAATTCATGAAAATTAAAAGAAGATTGTCACTTCAGTATAATTCGCTATAAAAACTCTAGTGGAATAGTTTCTATTTTTAGGGAACATCAACGTTCAATAATATGTTTTTGAATGCTTCAATGCACAACCACTCACGTTGCTTTTTAGCTCCTGAATAAATAAATAAGAAAAAAAAGTAGATTGTGAAAATCGTCAAAAATACTTAATCTACAAGTAACATTGAAATGTTGTTAACACTTATTTTACATCTAATTATCCAAGGATAATGGAAACGAAAAAAGAAAGCCTTATTATTAAATAAATAATTTCTGGCAGCCAAACAACTAACAATTACAGTTATTTTTTTAAACTTTATTTGAAAAAAAATATTATTAAAAAACGAACAAAAATTCCAGAGAAAAAAATTATAATCATAATTAATGGGAAAGAAAATATGTTGGTTGTGAACCCTGTACGTTAACCATAGTGAAATAGAAAAATAGATATGTAGCGTAAAAATAGGCGTCACCATTTTTTGAGCCCTTCTATAGAATATCACTTTCAAAAAGTTAGCCTTTAGCAAAATCATCGTGCATGAGAAAGACGCATGGTGTCAAAAATTGTTATAAAAAATTATGATTGTGTTAGCTCGCGGAATAATAGTTTTAAAAAAATAGGAACGTAAGTGTTGGAGTTATATATTCGGAAAAATTTGAACGTAAAGTTGGCAAGGGACTCAGATTATTTTTTTAATGACAGGAGAATGTGCGAAAATTGGGAATAACTGTTAATATTATCATAAATAATAGGCAGGGGATAAATAATAGGTAATCTCAGAAAAAATCAAAACATTTAGGCAGCATGAAAACCACTGTCTTCTTCATCACTGTCATCAAAATCGAAACCGAAATCCATACGATTATCTTCATCATCGCTGCTGTCATTTTCTCCACGTCCTCTTACAAGATTTACAAACTCCTCATCCACGTTTTCCACAACAAATGCGCGATTGTGTTGCGGTTCGTATTTGAAGATCCCCGAGTCTTGTTGCTCGATGACAGCTTCAGCTTCACTGACAATGATTGCTCCATCGGTTGCGATGTTTTCGTCGACGACAACAATTTGACCAAATTCTTCGACATAAATGTTTCCATTCTCTGCATTAATTTCGTCTTCTTCAATCATTTCGTCATCAACATCCATTTGCTCGTCGGCAATATTTGCGATAAGTGCATCATTCCCGTCTCCAGCAAATTCATCAACAATCGGGTCCTCAATTGGATCTTCAATTGGATCTTCATCAACAAATTCGTCGTCGATTGCACCATTATACAGACGCATTCTGGCTTCCCAATCTCCATCATTATCTCTTCTCAAAACTGGATCGTCGAATTGAACTTCAACGTATCCATCGTGATTGCAAGGATACATTTGATGTACCATCCACGATTCATCGTCCGGATTTTCATCATAGACTTGTTCGTCACTGATAACTTTCGCTCCCTGGAAATAATACAAAATTATTATTAGTTTATAGAAAATTGTATTATTTAGACAAAATAATTTATGTCTAATATCTATTTTTCTATTTTTCATTTTCTTTTTTTTTCGCATCTCAGTCATCCTTTTTTAAAGTTTTCCATAATTTTCTTTAGATTATTTGCATAACTAAATATCAAAGTAACACTACTTGCCTTAGGGATGGTTAACGAATAAGTGACTGTATTAAAAATTAGATTTCTACATTTTTTTCACTACGTCCAATTTTTGTCGATTTATATGAGAGTGTTCCAATCAATTTGTTCCAACACGTGAGATCTTCATTCGAAAATAAGTATTGGTGGGTTCATTTCTAAATACGGTAAGACTGATTCCAATAAAATTTTTTACATTCAGAATTTTTATTATCTATTTTGAAGTCTCACAATTAATAAACTGTTAATTGTAACTATTATTATCGATTTTTGGTAACCACTCTCTAAAGAGGGACGCAGTGAGATGAAAAAAGGAGTTGACTAGGAAAAAAACAATTTTCAGGAAAGATTCAAATTTTTATGCAATTAAGACTTATATCAAATTGAAGCCCGTAAAATTCTGCACTTTTTGATTAGTTTTATTTGTGATACTACCGAATTTTATCATTAGTTCAAGCCAATAGAAAATGAACAATCTGGCAGAATGTCAGCTAAAGGCGTCATTTTGCCAACGGAAAGTCAATAAAACTTCCGTCCAACCCATAGTATATATTTTTAAATAAACTATTTTTGATTCAATCATCTTCATGATAAAATTTTAATGAATTAATAATTTGTTGTATGGCGGAAAAGCCAGATTTTTAGCAAAATATTTCGAGATCAGTCATTTTCAATAGTTTTGCAATGTTTTTGAAGAAATTTTGGATATATTTAGAATAGGTTTTTTGTTTGAAATAATGAACTAAAAAATCTTACCATTTTCAAATTTTGATATTCCGGCTTGTGGAAAACTTGTTGACCGTTTCTCAGCGTCATATGAGACCACCCATACAAATTTCTGCGGTCGAGGACTTCTCTTGGCATTTTTATATCCCAAATGATGCTCCAAAGTTTGGAAATTAGCTGAAAATAAAAAATATAAAAGATAAAATTGAGGTATATAAAGTTAGATATTGCGTATGATTGTAAGGAAGCACTTTATATCGATCTTAGAAGACCACCCACGAAGGTGTACGGTGGAGCGCTGGCTCTTGCCTCAATCAGAAAGAGGGGGAAGGAGACGCAGCCAGCAAAGAAATATGCGATGGTATCAAATATTTGAGTTTTCATAATCAGAAGTACTGTATTTTTCATCAAAAATAAATGAAGAACACGTTTCAGGCAGAAATTATTATAACCTATCGGTTTGAATAGAAATTCGTTTTCGAAATGGGAAAAATGATCGAAATATACAAAAATTGCAATTCTAAAACTGCAATCTTTCGTATGCGGACAAATTTGGTAGTGTTTTTAACAGATCCACATAAACTTAGGCTTTTAATTGACACCAAGTGCGATGACCTAGCAAGTAAAAAAGCCTAGAACCTAGGAATCTAAAGTCATATGACTAGTAGAAACAACTCAGGCAATTGATTTGCGGAGGATTTTCCGGTGAAAATCAATATTTTTTAGGTTGATTTCTTGGTCTATCGGTTCATATGAACACTATTTAAAAAAGTTTAAAATGCACAATTTAAAGAACTGTTTTAGTGAAAACGGAAGTAACCTAGTAACCCTTAGTGAAGGGACTAGAAAATGTGAGAACAGTTCGGCCAGGAGATTCCTAGGCCGTTAATTGTTCTATTCATTATTACAGTTTTATCTTGATAATTAGGTTTTTACGGTTTTATCTTGATAATGTTTTTCACATTTTGGTTAAATTTAATTAAATTGCTACCAAATACATCTATTTTATTACAATTTTACATGTTTATTTTCAAAGTAACCGTAAATTTAAACCGTTAAAGTCACGCCGAGTAACTCAAACATGTATAAGGAAAAACGCAAGTAGAAAAATTGTTCTTAACAATTTGAGCTTTAATAATATTTTAACCATTTTTACTTGATTTAACATATCTTTATATGTTTTATATCTTATATGAACCACGCTGCGTTAACTACTGTATGTCTGCTCTGGATCTCCAAAGGTCTTCGAACCAGAGATGTGGTCTGGGCAGGCCGGCCGGTATCGCTATTATTAGTAATTTTCGGGTCTTCCAAATTTTTTTGTAAAACCAATTAATTAAATTGCTTAATTAGTTTTAATTTTAAAATGCTCAATAACGTGGCCGGCCACTGTTTTTAAAAAGACAGCTCTAGTTTCAAACTAAAATTAATTTTTTTTGTAAAATAAAATTTTTTAACTGATACAGTTTGAGAAAGCGTTACATTTCAATTCATAAAAATAACAGAAAGTAAAATTTTTAGAAATGAACTTTTAGTTTAGACAGAACCGTTCTTTATAAAAGTTTAACTAATTAAAAAAGGAACGGTTTTTTTTGAGCAAAATGTAGTTAATAAACAATGAATGTCTATCGATGAAAAATTTGAGAAAAAATGGGGAAATGCAAAATAAAAGAATTGTGTAACGATCCACATAGAGGCCAGAATCATGAGAAAAGACAGTTTTTTTTTCATATTTTTTGAAATGCAACAGCAGCACAAGTGAGTCACATCGGCGCCCTCTTCGCACTGTACGGAACGTTCCTTGAGGGATGATAGAAATTGAAATGTTTTGAATGAGACATCGTATCGAAAAAAAAATAATGAAAATGTTTCATTTGCTTTTGATGATAACATTTACACGTGTGTTTTTTTAAAAGTGTTCATGAATTGTGTTTGTGGAACTAAGTTTGCATAAAATTAAATGAAAAGTAGTTTTATTATCGTTTATGAGATTTAAAAAAATGTTCTAAAGGTATCCTATTCCGGACGTTAATGGACACCGATCATCACAGAAGGCAATTCTGAAAAGTTAGTTTGTAGTATAAAAAAATAGTGGAAATATTATTGATCGATTTTATTGATTGGTCTTTACTCTGAATACTATTGTCTGATTCCACGTTTTTTAAAGATGATAAACTCACTGAAAGCGAAAAAATGTAAGCAAGAATATTAGAAACGCAAAAAAGACATTAACTGTCCTCTTTTTTTACAAGTACTTTTAAACGAAAGAATGGTAACCTATCAACATGTACCAGATGTTCAGTATCTGGTACAAGCGTAATATTGCATTTAAAATACAACCAAGCAAAGTTAAAACGGTGATACATTTTTCAAGTCTAATTTTTATTCTAGGAATACAAAATATTTCAATACAAAAGATCGCAATCTGTATTATTCAATCTGCTGATGTTGGACGGCTGGCGACATTCTGAAGCTCTGATTCTTGCTGGATTAGTCTTCGAAACCACATAATACTAAAAAAAATTTTTGAAAAAATTGCACAGTGTTTTAAAATGCGTTTCTGAACGGAACGTAGATTTTATTCTGAAAATTTTAATGACTATGTTTTTCAGCATACTTTACAGTAACCGACAATATGAATACATGCAATATTTCCTGAAAATATCTGTTTTTATTATATTTAAAGTTAATATTTTTTAAATTAATAATTTCTAATTTTTTTCCAATGAAAAGTGCCAATTTTTGTAACGATAAAAGCTTTTTAATTTCCTAAACTTGACAAATAATTCCAAATATACGCGCTCTAGACTCTCTGGAAAAATAAAAAATAAACGTTTTCTTTGAAACGTTTTCAAAAGTCAAATGAAGCCCATAGATTTGGAGGCTCAATAAACCAAAAATCTTTCTTATACAATTTATAAAAGAAATTTATTACGAAAGGAATACAAGCAAACGAAAGATTAATCTACATGACCGAACAGACAACTCATTTCTCGTTTTGGAATAGAAATATGAAAAATTAGTAAAATCTTAGAGACAATCAATCAATCCCTCCCCTCTAAGATTTTACTAATTCATGATCAGTTACGGTCATTTTTATTCGTGAAATTTTTGGTTGTAATAGATTTAATATGCAATCCTAATATCATTTTTCACTACTAAGTTTTCCTTTGATATATCGGACAAATCCTTTATTAAAAAATCAATGTGATTGATCTATAACTTCAGAAGTTTCATGAGGTTTCTGTCATTTTCATTAAGATTCTACAATTCCCAAGATTTTGTCATTAAATAAACCTAGCACAATACCTTTTGAAAAATATGTGTAAACTGAATCCTCCTGTTGAAATTATATTTCAGAAACAATGAAGTAAAGATCGAGAGATTGGAAATCTTGTGGTTTACACTTTTTTATGCAATATTTTTTGATGAATGTGCTATTTCACGGTAACGAGAACTACTTCCGTCAATGCGATGGACAAATATCGAACAGATGTTTTAAATAAAAAGTCAATCATAACAAACTATCAATTGCAGCGGAATTTACGCCACAATGATTTGCATTTTGCAAAAAATCAAACAAAGATTATCTCGAATTTTGATTTTCTGTATACAATACCCGATTTTACTGATTTTTAGATTACCCGTGTATTATGAAAAACACATAGAACATTTGACAAAAGCGAACATCGTTTTTTTGTCAATCATTCTGTTAGTGTTTCGAACTGGATAGAGTCTGTACATTTTGAGGTACCAGTCACCTACGAACTATGTGAAGGCTTTCGTTTAAAACACACGTAAATGGAACAAACTAGGTGGCTTGGTCTGATTCAACAGTCGGCTACTCCGAAAAAAATTTTATGCACTTGGCTCTGACCGTTCCGGGATGTTTGTCAGCTTTACGGGTCACTAATAGTAAGGTGTCGGATTGGACAGAATTACTAGTGAGCATAAATTCAGATTACCGAAAAATAGACACACATATTGCTCAAGTCATAATTTAAACGCATTCCTTCTTGATTCTTATAGTGGACTTTGTTACTAAATAATTTTAAAATCAACACCTTTTTAACTCCTTCCAAATCGTGCTATTAAATCCTCTCTTTCAGCGCTATATCGTTGTCAGTTATGTAAATTGTTTTTCTTTTCTGCCAACTAATTTCGAAAAAAATTAGATTTGTTTTTCCGAATTTGACGTTTGAATCTTGCTATTTCTCTTTGCAAAAAATATGTGGATTTAGTAAAATTGTTTGAGTTAGAATCGTTTTGACAAGCACCCTTCTTGGTTTTATGTATTTTTCCAATTAAGAATTGTTGTTTTTCTTTGAATTCAGAAAAATACAAAGCGGCGAACATGTCAGGATTTCTGCAGATAAATTGATCAAAATGTGCATATTTTTTGAAGAATCAATTTTTTAACAAAGATCAGAATTATTTTCATATCCAGAAGTTTGAAGAGCATTGAAGTTTTGTCAAAATAATATTTCACATTTTTCATCTTTTCATTTTTTGCTCTTTTTTCACAAGGTCCATTATTCCAGATACCTCATAGGGTGTTGCACCGCTGGGAATTTACGCATCTCATAAAATATTGAAAAGTTCATCTTGTAAATTTTCCGAAATTCTCATGAAAAGGAGGAGCCTTTGAAGTACACAAGCCAAAAAAGGTCTTCTCTCCGAGCTCATCGAGCTAGTTGCTCCGCCCCATTCTCCTTGGCAGTTCTGTCTGTGACACCTCATTCCAACACGCACATACACACGCACACCAGTGTCACTCATCGGTTGTTGTTCCACAATCGTTTCATTTGATTTGTTCTTCTCAACAAATTGGTTTTGTTTTTCTGAAACTATTCACCATTCCGTCTATACATCATTCACTTCCTCAGCGATCTTTGCTTCTCCTGCTTATGATTATTTCATATCTTGCTCGAATTGTTCTGTTATTACCTGAACTTTCATCAGGAGATGCTGATAGGTTAGCAGAAATTGCTGCAAATCAGGTCAGCTTATATTTATTTCAGCGTTTTCACCAGATTTTAAAAAGCTTTCAGGAACAACTTGGGATCAATCTCAATCCCGATTTCGCAGATCGTAGTGGCTTGTTAGCGGTTCCAAAACCAGTCCATGAAAGAAGACGTGAAGGTGGAAAGCGTAAAAAGTTCCGGAAAGAAAAAGATCAAAATATCGACGAACCATGCGCGATGATCAATGAAAGTTTGAGAAAGAACTTGTTGCAGGTAAAAATCCAGCAATAAAAAGAAATAAAAACAAACAACTTCGAATATTTGAGGGAAACCAATTATATCCTTGTTTAAGTGAGCGCACCAAGATCTGGTTCCGAAAAAAAAAGAAATACTTCTATTTCGAGAAAGAATATCTTGAGAAATACATAATGTATCCAACCTTTTCACAATGTTACTTTGACATCACATTACGGAAGTGATCTGACAATTTGACTACCCTCGTTGCTCGAATACTTGCAATTTTCCATATGATTTTTGTGTCCTGGTTCTCAAATGTGGCCCCCTAAAAAAAAGAAGTACCCATTTGTCGAAAAATCATCTATTCACATCCATTTATTATATAAAATAAGTGAGGCGAATAAAATGTTCTGGTAGTAGAAGCATATATTTAGACCATCGCTCAAAGAACTTGTCATTAAAAACAAGATAAATAATAGTAGCACAACAGACGAAAAACATACAATCAAATTCTGTAGGTAGTTTTTTTTTTGGAAGGGAAAGAATGGAAATTTTTTGCATCTTCCCAAAGGCTTAATCCGAGATTTGGTAGGGTGTGTGTTTCGTTTTAATTTAATCGTTTTTCTCAACGGAACGTACAAAGTGAGATAATTTCGTTTTTTTTTGTTCCAGTATGGGAAAAAATGCCGAAAAAAGCGCCCTATCTAATTTGGAAGGGCATATTGGTTGGACATATACCCATATACGCACAATTTTTATCGCCTTTCGTGTTGCAGTTCACTTTTTTATGGCTTCCGAATGAGTTAAGGTTAAATTGAATTGGGCCCAAAAAAGAGAAAAAACTTTGAACATTTTTTGTTATTTTGTGAAAGCTAAAGTCTGATAAGTGGTTTGTTTCGAGCTTCTGCTGTTTAATAAGAATTCCCAAAACATCTGAATAAACACGTTTTCAGGGATAATCGCAAAGTAGTTCTATGCAGTTTGAATACAAATACTCACAATTTTTTATTACTTCTCTCGATACTTTTATTGATACCAGAAGAAAGAAAAGAAAAAAGAAAAGTGTAGCAAAATGTAGGCAATAAGTTATTTTCCAGAGCGAATGGGCTTTTCAAGTTTCTCTTTCCAATGAAATTTTAGCTTGAAGACATTTTGAAGAATCCGCAGAAAATATATTCTCCCTTTTTTTTCAAAAAAGTAATACATATGGGTCATCAAATCCTTATGATCTCATAAACAAATTTTTTTCCACTTTACTTTCATCGAGGGTACACATGTAAACTAATTCATCAGTCTTTTCAAACCTATTGGGCCATTAAATTTTAGTATTATTAACTTTTCCACAAAATTAAGAGTTACTTAAATAATACATCTTTCAAACTTCTATAGCAGTTCCTGGAAAAAGCATAATTTTAGAAAAAAGTTTAGAAATATTGCTTTTTCAAATATTCATGACAGCTTTTTGGATTGGTCCAAGAAGCAATTTGAAAAAAAAAACACCGTCTTATAACATTTGGAGAAGAAATGTTGGGTGTCGAGAAAACAGGGGGGGGGGGGTTTCAATCATTTGCGCTCAACTTTTTTTTTGTTCTGAATACTATTACACAGAGATAATTCAATTTCTTTGTTGTTGCACATTTGTTTCAGAAGCGCGTGAAAAAAATGGGATTCAGAATGAATCAGCTGAAAAAAATTAAACTTGAAGTTGTGCTTCGAAAAACTGAAGTGAGCATTGTTTTGTAAAAGCGTCGTTGGGGCTGAAAGATAACATTATTTTATAAACAGGATTTTAAAGTTAACAATAAATTGAATAACACTAACAGGTAAAAATTCTTATGTTAAACGAAATGGATACGAAATCAGTGTACCCTGCATTAGAGGTCCGAGCCAATCCAACTACAGTTCCAACTGATGTTCATAACCTAATATTTACTAAATGTGACTTTTTCGGATCTCAAAATGTAGAAAAATTGATTTGAACAGCATCTCAATTTGTAAAACATCATTATTCTGATATTAAGTTTTTCTTCCTGAAAAATGCAGCTCAAACAATTTACTTTCGTTTTACCCGCTCTTTTACGACACAAAGCAAACATATATTTTCTAAAGTTTTTTGCACAATGACAATTAAAAATTGTAAATTTCACTATAATATTTCAAAAGGGTTATAAATGATTTTTAAATCAAGTTAGGAGTAAAGACATTTTATCATCTCTTTTTAATATCTTCAAATTTTTCAATTTTCAACTTCAATTTTTGATAATAGCAGTGACTTTAAGAATTTTAATTCACTTTAAGCATAGTTTTAAGCACTGTTTAACACTGTTTCATTTTCAATACATTTTGAACTAATGCCCAATGTTTCAGCAAATTTTGTAGCGGTCTGTTAAAACTCCAGACAAACACCAACGCCCTTTCTCCCAAATTAAAGTTCAAAAATTCAACATGGAATTTGAATTCTTATACGAAATTTCAATTTACGACTTATTCATAAATATTTGATGCAGGTTTTTGGAACCGAATGGCCCGAGGGCAGTATTAAGAAAAGTGCAGAATTGTGCCAGGAGATCAAAAATGGGTTGGTCACGTGTGTTCTCTCAGATTTGAAAATATTTTTTTTTTCATTTTTAAGATCCATTTAGCTTTACTGAAACAGAAAACTTTGAATCAAATTTGTTTCATTATTTATAAGCTGACAGACAGAAAGAAAATGAACGGCAACACTTTAGAAAAATGTTATAAGAACCAAAAGCACTCGAGATCATACTGTGGTTGTTTTTCTGAATTTTTCCAGTTCGCTGTCAAATAGACGAGCATTTTTTGTTTTTGCAGGAACTCTTCGACGATTCATTGTATGACAAAAACAATCTCCCAAGTGCGAATTCGACGGAGGTAAATAAATTGATGATTTTTGATGCAGTATTTAGTGGAAACAGTTAAGAGTCAAAATAAGGAGGAATTGTTTTCTGATGAAAAAGAAAACAAAACAAAACGCTAAAAATGCTGAAGGGGTATTAGTTCCATGCTTTTTTTTGAAACTTTTTTGTCAATGTTCACAAAGCGTTGAAAGGAGAAGAAAACATTGATGAATATTTTTGAGCGTTAAAAACAATTTTCGAACGGGGGAAATGCACAATGCACGGTGGTCTTTGAAACATTAAAATTTAGAAGAAGAAAAATTCAATCAATAATACTTGAGAAATCTTTATTCCAGGTAATAGTTGAACTCACCGTGCAATCGATAACAGAAATCAGTGAATTTTCATCAAGTTTCAAAGCAGATGTATGGTTTTCGCAAATCTGGAGAGATCCTCGGCTCGACTTTTCTGACCGAAACTATTGCCTTAAAAATATTTCTTTGGCATCGCATAAACTTCCGACAATGTGGTCTCCAAATGTCTGTTTTGTGAATAGTAAGAAAGTGAGTTTGTTCAATACAAATTGAATTAGGTTGACTAGTTTCTTTTTTAAAATGTTGGTCTTAAAACAATTTTATATGTTTATGCATGTAAAAGTCTTACACTTCCTTGCCAGAACAAATATTTCTAGTAAAGCGTGCGCTATTGCAACAAAATTAGGTATAATAATTGTTGCAGGTTGAGATTCATGCTTCACCTTCGCAGAACATTTTGCTTCTAATTTTTCCAAACGGGACCGTATGGCTCAATTTTCGAGTTTCGTTAATCGGCCCTTGCAAATTGGATCTCACGTACTTCCCCATGGATAGACAGTCATGCAACCTAGTTTTCGAGGTAAAGTGAATATGTAATAGAGCAATTTGAAAGCTCATAACCAATTCTTGAAAAACAAAATTCATAAAATAAATACAACTAATCCAATGGAACAAAAATAGGAATATTTGTGCTGGTTTGCAAGTTATTATAATATTAGACTAATAACATCCTGAAAATGACATTTGCAGAGTTATTCTTACAACACTGCGGAAGTTCGAATTGTTTGGAGAGATTGGGACCCTGTTACAATTCCGGATCCTGATTCAAAAAATTTACCAGATTTTGAATTAGTCGATATCAAGTAAGCTATAGATAAGAGTAAATAAACATCATAATCATTATTATTCCCCTTTTCTAGCCATTTGAATGCAACACTTGTCTACACTGCAGGTCTCTGGGATCAACTCGAAGTTCAATTCACATTCCGACGACTTTACGGATATTATGTTCTTCAAGTTAGTGACTAAAAATAAAAATATCTTCAAGGACTCGTTGAAAAAAAGGCATATAATTTAGGCTTATATGCCAACATATCTCTCTGTTTTCATTTCCTGGATCGCGTTTTGGATTGACACAAAGGTTTTTTCATCTATTTTAATTGAATTCAAGAATTTTGTCTATATTAGGCACTTCCTGCTCGAATAACCCTCGGAGTGTCATCATTAATGGCATTGACGTTTCAATTTGGAAATATTGTGAAAAATTTGCCGCGAGTTAGTTATGTAAAGGTATTGTGATAATGAAAAATTAAACGTAAAGAATATTTTTCATTTTTTCAGGCTCTCGACATTTGGATGTTTGGATGCGTCGGTTTTATCTTTCTGTCACTTGTTGAGGTAAGTTAAACGACCATTGGAATAAAAAAAGAGCTATTTTGTTTATTGGATATTTTATATCAACACTTTAGTAATGCGGAATTCATTAAATTCTCAATTGTTCTTCAGATTTTTTATTTTCAATTCTAACAACATTTTCATAATCTCACATTTTCAGTTGGCCGTTGTTGGTTTTGCGGATAAGCTGGAAGCAAAAAGAAGACGTCATAACAGGCCAGTGTTTCTAATATCTTTCTAAATTTCTCAACAGATGTTTACACATTTTAAATATTTTGAAGCCGTGCTCCTCTTTATTAATTTCATTCGTCACGAAGTAATTTATTTACTGAAACGTTTATTAAAAACAATTATTTATTTTTGAAAAATTATTTTTCAGAAGTACAGAACAAATGATGATGAGAAGCGACTCCGAGCAACAATGGCTTTCAAGACTGTCGGGACAACGACCAAAGTTTGGTGAGAATAGTGAAGGTTTTTTTTATCCGTAAATTTTTATTTATGTATAATACACTTTGAATAGATTCAACTCACACAATACAATTAAATGACGGGAATGGTAACTTGCGTCGACGAAGAAGTGAAGAAAGAAGACAAAAAATGCTTCTCCAAATCGAGCATCCAATGTATGTAAACGGCGAGAAAATAGACGAGGTTTGTTTCATAAATTGTATTAAAAATGTCTTGTTAATCTTTGTACAACACAATTGTTGTAACATGTTTTAACATCAACGTCTAAAAATAGTGTTTTAAACTTCGCGTTTTTTCAGATCTCTGCAAAACTGTTTCCACTGTTGTTCACCGCGTTTAATATATTTTACTGGTTTTATTATATTGGAATGTCTGGAGGATTTTTCTAAATAAAATGAAGCCAGTGACAACATACTACTTTACAGGTGGAATGTCCGATAATTTTAATTTCTAATTAAATGTTTAATAGTATTAATAACAATTAGAACAGTTTAGCTTGATCTAATGTAAATTTGAATTGTTTTAGATGATTGGGCAAAATGTGTTCCTCATGATTATTTAAAATTATTCACGGGTTTTTCTATATCTTTCTTCTTCTTTTTTTTGCATTTAATGTTGTACAATAAAACAGTTAAACTTTGATTTTTATTAATTATACTGCCAACTCAAATATTCCTGATCATTCAAGTTGGTTTTGATCTACCCAGAAAATCTAAGTCTCTCACAAAGTTATGCTATTTTTACCTGCGAGCGACTGCGCTGCGGTCTTTTAGTAGAAAATGAATGATCCAAAATGTTTAAGTTGACAATAAGAAATAATATAATTTCAACAGAGCGTGAGGATTGAATCAAATTGTATACGTTTCTGACGAACAGACTTGAATACCGAACTTTTATAGTGAGTAGTAAAAGGTATTGCCCGCTAGTGGTTTAATTTTTTGTAAAATGTATTGAAAAAATAAAAATAAAGTGCCTCACTAGCTTCAGCCGCTTCTTTTCTCGAGTATATCAACGAATCATCAGTGCACAATTAACGCAAAGCTATTGTCAACTCAAATATCCCTGATCATGCAAAATGGATTATCCAAAATTTTAAACTTGATAATACATATGTATGAAATCTTAAAAGACATGAACAACGATGCATTCACCTTTGCTACATACCAATCATTTATAGTGGAAAAAATATGATAATATTAAAAAACGTATGGAAAAATACAATAATATTTTTTTTTCATTAGCTCTGAACTTGAATCCAGCATAAAACACTATTTTAATCTTAAATTGGGAATCTAGACAGATATGTACGAAAAGACAAAAAAGATTTCAACATTAAAAAAAAGTCATCCGTTGTTGTTATAAGAAGATAAAAAAAAATACAAAATTGGTGCCGGAAAAGCATGAGCTTCATATATACACATTTTCGGTGTTCACTTATTCATTACATATTTTCAAATATTTTAACATTAAGCAATGAATAGAAGAGGAAGATGTTGTCGGAAAATGATGATGAAGCGGAAAAGTTATTACTATAAATGGCGTCCATATGAAGTTATTGATCTGGTGTAAGTAATAGTAATCATTCTGTTAGAATCTTTATCTGAAAATACGACGGTTTAAAGCAAGTCGTACTTATGTTTAAACTTTGCTTTTGGAATCATCATGGCTCCTCATGTGAAAGTTACTGTTTCCATGGAAAATCTGAACCGATCTTGATAATGCCAAGATAAAAATTTCTGGCCGCTCGTTTTGCGGAGTTTCGTTGGGAATCTCCTCGCAATGCGCAAGACCAACTGAGAAATTTGAATTTGAGCGCGTTGCGGTCGCGATGCGAGGAATTTCCCAACGACACTCCGCAAAACGAGCGGACAGAAATTTTTATCTTGGCAATAGCTAATTTCCTCATTGCAAGGTCGACTCCATTGCAAACCTTTGACTTGCTTGGCTACTTATACCCTAAACGGCATATTAATAAAAAAGTCAGTTTAATATTCAAATTCTGATCGATTTAGCTAAAATTCTTCTTTTTGTTTGGCTTCGCGGGGGTGTTATGCTTTAATTTGATATATTTAACAAAATATTTATCCTTTTCGAACTGACCAAAAGGTTTATTAAAGCACTTTTAATACAAATTCTTTGTTTAAAACCGTTTCATTTTTATTGTTGTGGTTGTAGCTCTATAATAAGGTCCTTCCATGATTTCGAAGCAGTATTTTCGATACACCAAATTAACATGACAATATTTGACCAAACAAAGAAATAGAGTATTTTTCCTGTGTGAAACTTATTTATTTGTTCAATGTTCAATGAAAAATTCCCGTCCGAACACTGATCAGCGCAAAATCAACATCTGACAAAACATTTAATCCTCTCCTTCCAAGGAAACAAAATCTATTTTTCTTCGCATGCTTCGAAATTTTTATATTCATAAATATCAAGATACGATATTAACGTCATGATTTCATCGAAATACTCCATATTTCAAGATTTTGAGTTATTTGAAACATTTATCAACCCTATCTGTAAATCAATCTGTTTTGCAAATAATGATTTTCTTTAGGTTTTTGCAATTGGAAAATGTTACGTCATTCGTTTTTGTTTAGATTTCAAAAAGTCCGAACAGTTCATAGAGAACGTGCATTATACAATTTTTCCATAACTACAGAGTTTTTTTTTCCAAATAAATACTTTTTGTTTATAAAATATCTGTCCTTGAAAATTTATTCTTTATGAAGAGCCCAAATTTCGAAACTCATTGCATATCCAATTACATTCGCTTCGCTTTCATGAAGCTCAGTATATCCATATATTTCTTCATTTTCAATTTTTGTGTTTGTAAGACTTTTTGAAAGAATTCATGAAATATTGTAATCCAAAAAGCTGCACCGATACAATATTTCCATTTTTTTAAACGTTCTGAAAACATACTTGAATTGAAAAAAGTTCAGGACAAGCCAATAAAAATGAGCGCAGAGAAACTAGACGACAGTTTTTAGCTGACGGGGAGTGCTTCTATTTGTGTGTGTCCGTTATGTGTGAGTGTTGTGAGTGATGGTGAGTGTCCATCTCTACTTGCTAAACGCTCTCATCTCTGTCATACTCTTTTTCTCTTTTTTATCTCCTCTTTTTCATTTTTTTTTCTATGTCATTATATATATATTTTTTCTTATTTTCTTCTTCGGGCAACTTAAGTTAGATTTAGTTATTATCAACATTCATCATAAAAATCTAGCTTATTTACTATAGTTATAACTTTTCTGTGCAGTTTTAGAGTTAAAACCGTTTTCACGTGGTTTTCATTTGCATCCCTATATCCAAAAATAGAAAATAATTGTTTCCATTGTTTTTGTTTTTCCGCTTTTTCCAGTTAATTACAACTCAATTTACTTTCCTGCTACTCAAGACTCAATTTTTTCTATGTTTCCAAGCAAGTCGTGGGAAATTGCTCCAATTTGAGAGACAGAGAACCAATCCACAACGCAACAAAATATAATAATTAACCGTTTTAAAATTCTACTAAAAATTATCAATTTATTTTACCAGATCCTTAGCATTTTGCAAAAAAAAAAATGAACAAAAGCCACCCTTATTTTTTTCGAGAGAAAAAGAACATCATTGATAAATTGGCCCCTCGAGTAAATGAAAATAGCTTTTCTGATTTTAAAGTATGGTTTTTTGGGGCGTATTTTCGTCTATCAGCTATTATACTTTTTGTTTGTTTTGTATCGTCATGATTTAATTAATCAGCTGATTGGAAAACGCAAAAAAATTGAAACAAAATTACACTTGTTAAGATAAATTATTTGAAAACATTGCAACAAAACATGATTCGTCTGATTTAGATGCGCGATGCAGAAAAGTTAATTTCAATAGCTTATTTTTTTTTTCTTAAAAATTATATTCATCTCTCAATTTTCAAATTTCAGAAGAATGGAAGAAGCGAGCTCGTCTTCTTCCAGTGCGGTTGGTAGTAGTAGCGATACAGCAGGACCAAGTACTGCAGAAGTGACAATGGACAACTTGCTGGCACAAGCAAAAAGTTCTTTAACAGAGGAAAATTTTGCAATGATTCATAACAATATCCAGGTAATTCATACTATCCAAAATGCAAAAACTAGTCAACAGTGACTGCTAATAACTCGGCTGAGACTGAGAGACAATAATGAATAACAAATTGTATTTTTAACTTTAGGGTATTTGTCTTTCTTTGTGAAAAATTACAGCAATTTCTGAAAAACTGTCTTCGTCCACCATACAGGTGACAACCTGGAAAAAAATTGGTTTTCTCCTCAATAGATTTTTTTAAAATTTTGCAGATCAACAAAGAATTGGCTAAAACTAAAGTGAGTAGCTAATTTTTATTCAATTCTGTGGAGTGAGAGCCAATTTAAGCCTAGTCGTTGTCCGTGCAACGCGGTCGGAATTAGCGCGAAACACAATTATTTGAATGTGGCTACATATCGATATTGTTCTTTGGACCACCTGGGATCCCATTCGAATTTTGATTTTTTGCCTTGAATTTGGATCGTGTTAACTGACAAGCTGCCTTTAACCTCACAGACTTCCCTTGTTAGACTTTTTTCCACTTTTCCCAGATGACGAGCTAGTCTGGTAAAAAAAAAGTGTTATTTTCAGCCACGGAAATTTTCTAGTTTCTAAAACCAATCGATTCGAAATCCTGACAAAGTTACAAACAAAAATCTCTCTTCGATTATTATTTGAAAGTTCGAAACGCCTATTTATAAAATTTGGTACCCGGAACTGGTCCAATAAACTTCTTAGTTTTTGCTCCTTGGAAATACCACTTCTTTTGCATATCAGCTGTCCTTATTCTTGAGTGAGTTTCCTGATATATTGCAAGAATTCAGTATGCTAAAATAGGAATATCGAGATAACTACGAAATATAATCCGATTTTAAATTTGATTTATATCTTTACGAAATACATGTTTTTGTGAACTATAATTCGCATTCTATGTACTTATAGATTAGTCAGCTGGATTGTATTATGTCTTTATTACGATTTAAGATTTTTTGTTAAAAGATCACAAATTCCTGATTCTACGTTTTGAAAACAACTGAATCGCGAAAACGTTACTAAAAACCCTCCTTATAAAGTTGAATTGAAATGAAGTAATTTCAGAAATTTTAGCACTTACTATTTGTGTATTCGGTGATGTCAATTTTTTATATTCAACATTTTAATGAGCACCGTTGTTATTATTTTTTTGTTTGAAACTAAAATTTTTTCATTAAAAAAACATCATATCTTGACAGTTATGAATTGAATTTTTAATGTCAATATGAAAAATAATTCATTGTATACATATATTGAATTTAATATTAGATCTTAGAAGTGAGAAGTGAAGTTGCTTTTTTTGACAACGACGGTGTTGGCCAAAACCCAAAGAATTTGATTAATTTATTCTTGCAAATTGTGATATTTTGAAATCTTCAAAAACTTTGATGGGCAGTTTTTGTCTGGCTCAAGAATTTCAGCAACAAGTACGACTTTTAGTCTACCATATTTGCTCCATCCCAATTCAAAATTGACATTTAAAGGTGAACTTTAAAGGTGCATAACTCGGCTCAACCCTTTTTCATTTCATGTGCTTCATCTTGGTCTTATTCTTATCTCGCGTTTAAGAATTTGGAAATTATCTATTTATTTTTCAAAATCCTCTAAATTTATAGAACAGCATACTTTGTTTCGTTAAATTTTTCTATATTCTTTTGACATAGGACACCATTCTGAAGAGCGCGATCATGTTGTTTGAAGAATTTGAAGCTATCTCTTATTTAAAAAAAAAAGGGCAACAGGTGAAAAACATCTGTGGAATTTGTTTTAAAATTATGATGTTACTAATTTTGTTCGTTGAGAGAATAGTACCATTTGACAGATGTTTTAAGTACATTCTAACATTTTTCGAAAAATCTTGGATTCTTATTTTATAAATTGACAATTTTCAATTTTAAGAAGGTCAAAATTATCTTATAAATTTATTGCCTTGAAAGATGTGTATGTTTTTTGCATCTTCATTCATTGAAAAAACAATATACATGTTTTTTTCATTATAGTCAGCATTTAATAGGGTTTTGCTAAAACGCGAACATTATAGAACAAATAATGTGCTATACTAGATTTTTTCAACTTTTTTTTAGTCTGCGGAATAAGTAATATTTGACATGAAAACATTAGAAATTGGAATCAACCGATGTGCTATCAAGATATATATAATGCTTGGTTTATGTATTTTATTCGAAGAACAAAACAGTTTCATTGAGAAATATGACACCAACCCCATGAAGTCCAAAGTTTTAAACATGTTCCTAAAAACTAAAAAAACTTTTATATATTACAATTGTTCTAGAAATGATATTCGATTTTTTCACGTTCTGTTCTCTTTCACCTAACATGCATACAGTTTGGGGGGAGAGGTGACGTACTTGATTATGTTTTTGATTGGGAAATCAATCTTATTTTTTGCTGAATAACTTGCCACCTTCCCCCACTTATTTTCACAGGTTATCTGATACACTTCCGCCTACAGTAACCAATAACATTCATGATATTTTGTCTTCCAAAAAGTGTTTTCTGCGATCACTAAAGAATGCGCGCGCGCCAAAAAGGAAAGCGGTTCCATCCCCCCCCCCCCCCCAATTAATTCTGACACGGAGTGTTGGAAAAAAAATATCAAGCGACTTTATCAGTTTGTCGTCAGTTTTTATTTTTGTCACTCTTTATGGTTAAACACGCGACGGTTATCAGACACATCGAATTATTATTTTTTTTTTCGAAATTAGTTCTGAAACATTGAAACATTTGAAATGTAGCTATTTTTATCTATTCTTTCTAATATATGTGCATTTATTTCCTGTTTTTATGTTGAAGATAGAAGCAAAACTTATGCAATATTTGAGGAGATGGTATTTTCGATTCCGCGAAGCTTGAATATTGGAAAAACCAAAAATTATTCAAAGAAATGTGTGATTTTGAATAGTGATTCATTTTTTCGTTGGTTGTCCAATGTTCAAATATGGTTTTCTAGCGGCAAAATTATACGTTTTATAGGAAAAATTTTTTCGATGTTTCTTTCTACTGTTTATCAGAAATTGAAGGAGTTCAACCATATAATCGAAAATGTTTTAGGTGATAATAATTTGGTCATAAAACAAAGACAGAAAAGTGATATATTAACATTGTTATTAAATTGTAGTTGATTCCAGCGGCTTCTGCTATTCTTAAAATTATATATTAGGGTAAACGTTTAGATATGCTCAAAACCTTTTAAACGTTTGTAATTGAGGCTTTGCACCTCAATATGTGAATGATAACATAACACTTTTTTTTAAAGAGAAAACATATGTATTTCAAAACAGCTGACATGTTAAATTATCAACTGTGGACACAAAAAACTGTGTTTGTTTTATTGAAATTATTTAAAAATATATATTGACATGAAGTGCCATTAAACCCCCCTTTTATTTGAACCCTAAACCTAGTTTTTTCCATGAATACAGCTTGCGTTTTTGTTACTGGATACAAAAATAACTCAAACTCCCCCACCCTCATACTACTTCTTTTCTATCTTCACATAAAATTTTTTCCTTCTATCCCTTCAACTTTCATTTTTTATTCTGCCTGTCTCTTTTTTTTTCGCCTCTTTTACTAGATGCTCTTACTTTCTAGTTTTTTTCTTCTTTCATTCAAAGTTCTGAAAATAGAATTTGAGTGAATGACTGGATGCTGATGTTGACCAGTGAGCATGGCCCCGGAAAAGAAAAATGCGTTTTTTTTTGTTGTTCAGGGTAAACCAACCGACCTTTTAATATTTTTGTTGGGGGGCATGTCTATGCTTTTTTGATGAAGGTTCTATGAAATTTTTGGTTACTTTTTCTTATTTTTTGTTCTGATTTTGTAATTGATGGTGTTGTACAATTCCAGTATTACACTTCTGAAAACGGAATGAGTGATAAGATGGTAAGAGAAATCATTTTTTTTAAATATTGTTTTGTAATTGTAAAAATGATGCTAGACAATAACTTTTCAACTACTTGATGTCACTCATAAACTTACTCTTCAATATTGCATTTTCCACTTTTTTCGATCGAAATAAGAGGTGTTTTTATTAAGATTAATTAATTAATTAGTGTAAGTGTATAAAGAAGATATACGAATTATCTATTTATAGCACATCTGTGATGATTTTCTCATTTGAAATAAAGTGCATCAAACCTTTTCTTAAAAATACATTTTTTTTTAAACGGACTTTTCTAAATACTGAACTAAAACCTGCTGCCTTTGCTATTACTAAAAAGTTATTTTTATCTTTCCTATGTAGTTTTGTTGTTTTTTTTCGTCGTCATCTCTTGCCTCTTCATCTTAGCTTCATCTCCCAATTTTACTACTAGATGCGGATAAGAAGAGAGCGAAATACAGAGAGAAACGGAAGGTTCTCCTTGTTGTTTTTTTTTCTTACTATTTTTAGTCATTTGTTTGCGATATCGTATACGTTCCTCCTTTTTTCCTTTTTCTTCGTTTTTTTCCCATTTCCTCACTCGACGCACACCTCGCTCAAATTCCCCTACTATGTTATTCATGACAATATATTTATATATATATATATATATATCGTTATTGATTTTGTGAATAGAGTACAGTTGTCCAAGAGATTTTTTGACAAACATATGGAAAAAGGAAATGACGAGAAGAAGAAGAAAAAAATCATTCCCGTAGTCCTCCCCCCCCCCCACACTCGTTTTGCCCGAGTTTTGTGTGCTCAGTGCAAAGAAATCATAGTAGTGGATGATGGTGGTGATGATGATGATGCCGAATTGAAAACAAAACAGGAAATGGACAGGAAAAATAAGCTTGGTCAATAGTATTTTTTACGCAATGCGCATGAGTATTTTTCTCGCTTCTTTATTCAACCAACCACATATCCTAAATTAAAAATTTGATTTTTTTTTACCAGACAAATGTCGAATGAAAAATCCAATAAAAACAATCCTCAAAAAAGATATTAGAGAATTTTATATTTTCGGTAATTATTATTATAAAACAAAACACACATATATGTATGTATGTTTTTATTATTGCAAAAATGCAATTTCTTAAGTAAATTTTCTGGAATTTGTATTAGATCTAATTAAAATATAAATACTTTTATTATTATTATTTTATGTTTTAAAACTTTAGATATTGATTTTCTTTGAATTCGCCTATTGGCACACTTAACTGGCTTTGAAATATTCAAATGATCCGGAAAAAATGGCTTCGAATAAATGGTTGGTACAACATGTAATATGTCAGAAGCTGGTTCGACTCCGGTCTGGTGAAGATTGTGTTTTTTGCGACGCTCTCTCCCGAACCATTTGAATATTGTTTTATGAAATGTAAGGAGCTCTTTTGTCAACTTTATGACAATCATTTATATTTGAGGATTGAACCGGAATTCAAATTTTTGACTTCATGTTTGACTAGGAAATTACTTACTGAAACCCAGTAATAAAATCTGGAAAACTGACAGCTATAAAACTTTTAACCCGTTTTGATACGAAGCATTTCCTTCCATTCTTGGTTAATGGTTTTGATATCTTCAACTAGTGAGCTTTTCTAAGGACAAATGATAGATTTTTAATGATAAAAATTGATCACGGTAATTTCATGAAATATTAGTGAATTTAATTTTTAAAAATCATTATTCAAAAACGAAAAGCTTAGAAAAAAAAGATTAAAAACCTCTCCAAAACTCTTGCTAATACTTACTTTAGTTTCGAGATAACGTTTATGAATCATACTAATGTTTCATATTATCATCTCATCTTCATTATTCAATTATGATGGCTATTACATGTTTTTTGACATCTACAAACATTTAAGGATTAATTTTAATCTATGTTAAATTCACAACTCTGGAATTCAAACGATATTTTAGAAAAATATTCTATGCTATTTAGAAAAGTTGATGGAATTGCAGAACATGGTATGTATTGTTTACCAATTTCGAAATTACTCATTTTGGCAAGACCTTTCTCCATATGAGTCTAGGAATTATTAAAAATATTGCGGCATGGCCTTGATATTGGTTCCACTGCATTCACAAAATTTTCAAACTTTTTTGTGACGTTATATAGATATTCAAAAAAAATCACTGTATCTATATGACGCATTCGTGTATTTTTATTTTTCGCATTGGCTATTATGGAACGGAACATTCATTTTTCTTATTGTTATGGAAAAATGTATAATAATAATAATAATAATATCGGAGTTTATATCGCAGACAAAATTTGGGAATTGATGTTACAATTTTCAAATATACAGAATGAAAACATGTTTTTACTCACCTTTTTGACGATAATAAGATTTCAAGGATTAATCCTTAAAATTCAAATTGCCACTACACGTTGCTTAAAATATTTTTTGTACGTTTTGAAGATGCTCAGCAAAAAACACTTGTTAATTTTGAAATTCCGGTTATGTTGGTCATGGCTTTTTTTTATTAATTTCCTGCAAAAATGTACTGAATCGAAGTGGTTTTTATGGCATAAAACGTTAAATTTGGTATATATCCTTTAGAAAATTATGCGATTTAGACATTTATACGATATAATTATATGATTTTATCTTATTCACTTCTCCGACATACAAATGATATTAAGGATTAGTTTTGTAGTAACCGGATTTGCAAAAGTTATTATAAATAGGATTTTGGAAAAAAACAACAACTAACAAATTATCCTTGCACACAATTCTAGCAAAATTTCATATTTTCTATATTTATTTTCTTTAACATGCGCTTTTTGATTGAAACATACTTCCTGAGAATTTTTTTCATTATTAATACAATATAAGTTACTGAAAATAATTTTACACAGATTTCTTGTTTTTTTTTCACAATTTTCTAAACTGCTCATATTTTCTAGGTAGAAACTTTAAAATATTTGAACAAAAATTTTTTATTTCGAACATACATAAATGGTTTACGATAACGGATAGAGGATGATAAAATTTGAAAACATGTTTTTTCGAAGGTCTTTCTTGTGATAAAATGTTATATTTATCGGAACAGTAGCAAAACCATTAATCATTCTTGACGGAAATTGTAAAATAAGCAATAACAACACCCCTCCCCCCTCCTCCTTTTCGTCAATTTAAATGATCAGAAAACTGTTTTATGTAATGTTCGGTTTATTTGAATAATTCAGAAATAGGTTTGCCTTTTTTTTTGGTAGGATAATAAAACGGTCAAATTTATTCAAAGTCAAAATTGAACCGAAAATAGTGTCTCGTTGATTCAATTGATGTGAACTGATGATATTTTTAAAGTTTAGTTGTTTGTTTTTTTTTAATCATTGTTTAGTCTTTTAAGCAAAATGCTAGGTTTGTGGATAAAGATTTTGAAAATTATATCGCCATTTTTTTAAATCAAAAATAAGCTGAATATAAAAACATGCTTTGATCAGTAACTTCGCGGTATTTTCTTATTTATCGAGTTAAAAATCTCAACTTCATGCCACCCGTAAAACAAAAACAAATGCTTTTTGAACACCCAATAGACACCGAGTTCTTTATTTCATTTATCGCTGTCCCATTTTCAATTAATTCACGCCGTCGCTTGAACCCGTAGTCAAAGAAAAAAAAACATTGAAACTAACAAAGAAGGACTACTGTACTTTCCGTGAGCTGCTCATTTTTATTATTGTTATTATAATCTTTATTGGTTTTTGCTAGTCTGATGACAAGCAGCAGGAAAAAAAGAACCAAAACAGGATTATCTTCAATTAGATGTTATTCTTGGCGCAAAAATAAATGTTCAAAGAATAACATATAGTAATGTGGTGGTCCCTGATGGTGTTCAGGTTCCACGAAAGAAGAGTGATGGAGAAACCAGTTTAAACAACAAAAATTAACGCGAGAAGATATTACGACGATTTATTAGATTTTAAACAAGAAATAAAAGATAAACAACGGTTAAATATGATTCAAAACAAGTGAATAATATACTAGCACCTGCTAGCCACTTTCTAGCAACAACTAGAACCTTAAAAACCAACAAAACGGTTTAAAACGAGTTAACAACTAAACTCCAAACGAATTCCAACCGAACTACAAAGTGGTGGCCTAGGTTTCACACTCGACGAGAAACTAGTCCCCGCTCGTATTTCTCTTCCATATAACATCCCCCTCCTTTAGAAAAACAGGCTCCTGACTGTTTGAGGTTTCTCGGCAGTACATAATCATAATAACAAAAATACGGGGCGATAGGGTTTTGGGTAGAACATTTATTAAATTGAACTGTCTCTTCGCTGTTCTTGACTTTCAGCTTGTTCTTGACCCACTTTTGACCTGCTCCCTTCATTCCATCATTTGTACCCTGCATCCAACATGGCTTGACTTCCCTCATTTGAGCTTTTCCACCAATAGTCTTGACTTTTCCCTGGGGATCATTCCTTGAACTTGGCGTTCTTTCCCTCTTTGAACATCTTCCAACTTGATCATATGAACTCCATTGTGACTGGTTGACCATAGGTTTAACCTGAAAAACATTTGGTTCCGGACTTTCCGAACATATGCCTCTACTGGACATCATCTTCAAGTTCAACGAACACTTTTTCCACTTCTCATCTCTTGAACCACTGCTCTCTACAATCACAGCATTCACATTCACCGATTCCTTCTTCAAACTCTTCCATCCAATGTATATTCCAAAACATTTGAATGCATTCATTCCCAACACTGCTAGTTCATGCTCATTCTCAACAACTTGAAATTTCACAACTTCTTTCATGTTCCTCATCTTCACTGGAACTTCAACTTGACGGATGATCTTCATTTTATCCTTCGAAACATTCCTCATATCCATACAACCTGGATTCTTTTCCACAAAATGCTCTTTCTTCAAATTTCCATTCTTGATTCTATTCCATGTCTTGGACGATAACACACTTGTCATTGCTCCACTATCAATAATCAGCTTCAACTTTGTGCCAAGAATTTCAGACTTTTCCATAGTTTGCCTTCCAACTGTAGCATGATTTTTATCTCCTCGCTCAGTTTTCCAATTAAAAGCATCAATCTTCACACCATTTGCTTCAGCAACATTATTATTCCAGCATCTTTTTGCAAAATGTCCATTTCTTCCACATTTGAAACATCTTTTAACATCATTTTCCACTTTTGAACTTCCTTCAGCACTTTTTCGAACTTGTGGTTTATGCACTTCATCATCAATATTAAAGCCTCTAGCTTTTTCCACTCTAAAACTTGATCCTGACTCCGGACAACTGCTCTCGGCAACGACCGACTCACATCTAGCATCCTTTTGTCTAATCATAAATTCCGTCAATTTTGCAATACTCGCTTCCATTGCGGCAATTCTTTCATTCAGACCATCTGAACACTTTTGTCCAACATTTTCAACACAAATCTCTCCATTATGCTTTTCAACAATTTGCTCATTTGAACTCTTCAACACATGTGCAATAAACATCTTATTCGCTTTTACTGATAACGCTGGCGAAACATTATGTCTTCCTGAATTCTCATCCTCTTTAACATGTTCTTCTTCATTCGACAAAATTTTCTTCGGAGCCAAAAGGACTTCCTTTTCCAACTTTTTCAGCTTTTCCTTCAAACTTTGAATTTCGACATCCTTTTGCTGAATATTTTCCTTCAATTTTTTCATTTCATCAACATTTTGACAAAATTTCTCCTTCAAATCATCCTTCACCTCGATTTCCTCTTTCAATTGTTGTTCCATTTGCAGAATTTTCTCACTTTGTGACTTTAGATCAGCTCTTACTTTGAGTCCTTTATCAGCTACATTCTCAAATAATGCTACGCAACTTGCTGCACTATTCACACCAATCTTTTTCAAAACTTTCCAGATTTTTCGACATTCTTCCAAATACTCTTTATTTTCAGCCTGATTTTCCGTCAACTGCGAAATTAGCACATCTTTTTGACGGATAGATTCTCTCAACTCCTCCTGCATATCACTATTAATCTTTTCTTCTTTTTCGAGCCTTCTAACCCTATCCATCCAATGTATATTTTCCTTCAGAAATTTAGAATTATCAGCTGCAATACTTCCCATAGCTTTACACATTTGATCAGCATTTTCTATGCCCAGCCGTTTCAAAATTTTCCAAACTTTATCACATTCTTTCAAATATCCGACATTTTCAGGATTATTTTCAGCAAAATCCTTCGCTTCAACATTTTCCTTCACTTCATCAAAACTTTTCAACAATTTTCCATATCCTTCTTTCAATGTATCAAAAATAGTACACATCTGCTTCTTTGACATTCTAGTGTTCATTTCTGCATACTTCTCAGCATCTTCAATATTTTTCGAAAAAATTTTCAAAGCTTCTTTCACATACATGAACTTCCTGACATCAAACTTTCTTCCATAACCATTCAATAAATCACCAGCAACCTCTTGCAACTTCCTAGCTGACTGACAAACGCTTTGCTTCTTGGCGATTTCTTCACTTGACCAATTTGCATCATCATCACACGAAATTACCCATTCGCAGACTTCCTGCAACAATTGGTTCACTTTCTGCACATATTTTTCCAAATTGTCATCATTTTTCTCATCTGCTTTCTTCACTTGCACATTTCCACCATTTGAATTGCTTCCCGATCCTGATGCAACAGACAATTTCGATGCGCACGACCTGAGGGAAGGCGACTTGGACGATGTTGACATCTTTCCAATTTTTCAAATTTATTCTATATCTCTATTTCCAGATATATAAATATCTCAGTATTTATACTCTTTCCACAGAAGAACAAAAGTGAAACGATCCGACGATTCAAATTTTAACGAATTTCTCGGTCTCTGAGTTTGTAAATGGCTACAACCAACAGAACTTGAAAAAATCGAAAAAAACGGCAACGAAGATTTCAAATAATTTGCCCAGACGGTCTGTTTAATGTCAACCTCTAGGGGAAGACCAAACAAAATCCGAACGTACAAAAATTCGAAATTAAACGGCAAAAAAAAAAGAAAAAGCGAAAAAATTCAAGAAAAATCAATAAACCTTCAAAAATCACGAAAATTTTGCTATTCAAGCGGTTTTCCAACTCTAAACCGGTTCGGCCCCCAAGTAATGTGGTGGTCCCTGATGGTGTTCAGGTTCCACGAAAGAAGAGTGATGGAGAAACCAGTTTAAACAACAAAAATTAACGCGAGAAGATATTACGACGATTTATTAGATTTTAAACAAGAAATAAAAGATAAACAACGGTTAAATATGATTCAAAACAAGTGAATAATATACTAGCACCTGCTAGCCACTTTCTAGCAACAACTAGAACCTTAAAAACCAACAAAACGGTTTAAAACGAGTTAACAACTAAACTCCAAACGAATTCCAACCGAACTACAAAGTGGTGGCCTAGGTTTCACACTCGACGAGAAACTAGTCCCCGCTCGTATTTCTCTTCCATATAACAATATTTATTTGCATATGTTAAAAAAAAACCTTATTTTTTGGAAAGTTTGCCAACGTTTCTCTCGGAAAGAAACGTTTCCTTATTTATTTTTTCTTTCATTTATTGTTGAATGTTTCCTTCCGTTTGTCCGCTATTCTCATTTTATTTTGATTTTCATTCTTTTGTGACGAAAGCAATGCGCCTCTTTTTGGAAATGATGTTTCTCAATGCATTTTTTTTCATCAATTTGACGATTTTATACCAATGTTGACGCCAGATTTAAGTTTTCAGTAGTGTGCCAAAGTTTACACTATTTATTTTTAGACTGTTGAGACTGAAGTGGCATTCTATTAGAAAACATCAGGCGTTTTCTAAAAAAAAGAAGTTCGTTTGAATAAAATGTTTCAATTCGTTTCTGAGAGTGACGCAAATTTCATTCAATTTTTGCTCGTTTTAGTTTGTTGACACCACATCTTGGAAATATAATTAGAATCGTTTTAACATGCGATTGGATTAAGTCATTTTGAATCAACTATTATGATAATCCTATCGTGACTGTTTTCTTAATTAGGAATCATCTTCTGATAAATAAGATTAACAACTTTTCATTTTAAACATACTATTATGCTCATAATATAGTATCTATTCAACAAATAATTATAAATTTAACAAAACTAAAAATTCTCAAAACAGCAGATGTTTGAACTCTCCGACATAAATGTCACGTATCACCTCTATTTATTCCAGCATTTGGAAGAAAACGTACTTTAAAAGACTTGCTCTTATTTATTATTCTTTTCATTCGCTTGACTTGTTCTAACTAATGATACATATTCACATTTTTCCTTCTTCCAGCAAAAACGGATGGATCTACTGGGGCACTTTCATCGAGCACAACAAGAGCTCAACATGCAGCATTTGCAGAACGTATATGCTGCAATACAACAACAACAGCAATTGCAGAATGAACGAGCGGCGACAACCGCGGCGGCACAAGTATTAGCGAGTAAGGATGAGGTGACAGGACCAGGTATTCATTTGATTTTTTTCACAGGCACTCTCTTTTTTTTTACTTTCTTCAGCTTGAATGAACATTCAAGATGGACATTACCTAAGATCAAAAAAATGTATTGAAAATCGTAGATTCAAAAAATCATATTATGTTTTTTGTGGTGGCCTAGAATACACGTTCAATCTAATGAATTAATACTATTTCGGGCCTTATCACTAGCTTTTGATAACGTTCAGTACTTTTTGTACCTATTGTATTTAACGTCAAACATCATTTTCTACAATTTTTCGAATATAAAACCATTAAGATGTTTTAAAGCGCATTTCTCCGTGATTTATTGTTTTAGAATTCCATCCAGTATTCTAATAAGTTTTTGTTCAGTTGCTCCACTGTCACTGGCTAGCTCACTCACAAATCTTCTTGCAAATGGCAACAGCTCCGTTCCAGCAACCCCAACAAAAGACCGAGAGCAGGCCTCTTCATCATCATCGAAAAAATGGTATCAACAATTGAAAGAAACTTTTTCTTAAAACAAAAGCTTTCAGCGATATTCCAAGGACAAATTCTACGACAATCTCTCAACATACAAAAGATCGGCTAAAAAATATGATCGCAAATAGAAGTCGAGGGGAAAATGGTAGTCAGAACAATTTGACCGGCGCAGCGTCATCAACAAATGTTTGTGGCAATCCTGTGAATGTTTCTTCCCCGCATTTCGAGCCCTATCGTATTCCGTCAAATTTCACAACTGCACAAAGTCTACAGGCGAGCGAGTTTCAACTTCGGAAAGTTAACTCTGAGCCGAATTTGAAAATGAGAATACGTGCAAAACTTCTATCAAAAGGATCGAGTCCAGTGCAACAGAATACACAAAACAACTCTCAGTTCACATTCACTCATCCGCAGTTGAAAAGGTATAGTTTTCTTTTTATTTTTAATCTTTTGAGTTATTAGATTAATTATTGCACTTTTATACATAGAGCTGAAAAGTGCAGCTGAAAATGAAAAATCACGCGGTAGATTAAATAATAAATGATTAAATACGTATATATTTTTTGAACGAGGAAACAACACAAATATAGAAACATATAAACCAACATATATTTTTTTCAGGAGTGATAGTGAATCTTCTCATGCTGGAGTTGATGCCGTTTCTCAAAATAACCAAGCAGCTCTTCCGCATTTGATGCTCCCATCACCATCACTTCCAAACTTGGCTGCTGCAAAAACATTCCAAAATGTTAACATGCCATTAGATTTGAATGCATTCATGGCTGTTGCAAACCTTTCGCCGTTTCTTAGTCTGCCAAGTCTGCTAAATAAACAATTAGAACTTGGAGGAATTACTGACGATAGCGATCGCCATAGCTTATTGGGATCCTCTTCAACATCAAGTCTGGGACAATCGATGAACTTTGGAGCTCATCAATATCAATCGCTGCTTAAACAGCAAATTAGAGATTTAGTTTTGCGAAGGAAAAGTTTAGTTCGTGAAGAACCTGAAGAAGGAGCGACTGATGACATTTTGTACAGTGGTGCGTTATCATCTGGCAAACTTCAACATCTTCAAGCAATTGCTTCGGAAGCTGGTTTGGCAGGAGAGCCGCCTGCAACTGGTTTGGCATATGATATCGCAATGGCAAAGCATGAATGTGTTTGTGGAAATTGCGCTTCTCATGTAGAACATGGTGGTAGAATTCAAAGTATTTGGGCGAGATTAAACGAGAAAGGGCTGGTTTCAAAGTACTATCAATTGAAAAACGAATGATTGCAATATTTCTCTTTTTTTTAGATGTGAAAAAGTTACTCCACGTAAAGCGGCTCTTGATCAACTTCAACTTGTTCATTCGCAAACCTACACAACGTTCTTCGCTGTTTCCCCAACTGCGTGTCTTAAAATGGATGCAAATTCGCTACCATTGAAACGTTTTATTCAACTTCCATGTGGTGGAATTGGAGTGGATTCAGATACATATTTCAATGATGCAAGTACACAGACCGCCGCGAGACTGGCAACTGGTTCTTTAATAGAACTTGCATCACAGGTCTGCTCGAGATCTTTATAATAATAACAATGTATTATTATTTAAACTTGTAGGTAGCCGAGAACAAATTAAAGAACGGGTTTGCTTGCATTCGCCCGCCTGGTCATCATGCAGAGAAAGAAACAGCAATGGGCTTCTGCTTCTTCAATAATGTTGCCATTACAGCAAAAGTTTTACAATTGAAATATCCAACACTGTGTCCTAGGATTGCAATTGTTGACTGGGTAAAAAATGAGGATGAAAGGCATATTTTTAAAATTTTGTATGTTGTAGGACGTGCATCATGGAAATGGTACCCAATTGAACTTTGAGGATGATCCTAATGTACTCTACTTATCACTTCATCGCCATGACAATGGAAATTTCTTCCCTGGAACGGGTTCAGTTACGGAAGTTGGAAAGAATTTGGGAAAGGTTTGCAGAATTTTGAACCCTATGTTATGAATAAGGATACATTTTAGGGTTATACTGTCAATATTCCATTCTCTGGAGAAGTTATGAAAGATGCGGATTATTTATCAGCATGGCGAAATATTGTTGAACCAATATTGGAGAGTTATCAACCGTCTTTGGTTCTTGTCTCTGCTGGATTTGATGCATCACATGGTCATCCGAATGCACTAGGAGGATATGAAGTGTCCGCAGAAATGTTTGGATACATGACTAAATCGTTGTTGAACTACGCGAATGGCAAAGTAGTGCTTGCATTGGAAGGTGGATATGATTTGACAAGTATATCGGATGCCGCTGAGCAATGTGTACAGGTACTTATTTGATTTTAAACAAAACAATGAATTATATGATTCTTTCAGGCACTTATTGGAGAGTCAGATGATGCTGGACGATTAAGTAGCTTGGCTCTTGAAACTATTCCATGTGTTCAAGCTCAAGAAACCATTCAAAAGGTTGTCGTTTTTAGTTTTTCTTATCTTAATAAGCATAGTAATTAAGGTAATTGCAATTCACAAAGGATATTGGCCGATTTTAAACACTCGTCAATCGACAATCAATATTTCCGAGATGCAATCACGGCATCTTCAAAAATGATAAATTTATTAAACTTCCATATGATGTTAACGAGTTTATTTGCATAATTCCGAGTTTCCTATCAAAAAAAAACAAACAGACAAACAAAGAAAAAACAAATTTTGTAATTAGAAAGTAAAGCAAAAAGTACCCCGACATTATTCGCAATTCTTGTGATATGTTCATATAAAACGATTGATGTTTAGAAACTGTTAGATGTTTATTTTTATTGTCAAATATTATTTTTTTGATCAAACTATTTATAATTATCAAAGCACGGGGGATTAGAAGATTCGATATTTGTCAATCAAACGTTTAGTTGATATTTTGAAATGAGAAAAGCCATTAAGCAACCAAAAAATATATCCCTAAAAAGTCAATTTTCGAAACTTATGTGATTTGAATTGTTGTATTGCATTTTCCTCTAATAATTCCTGGAATTCAGAGTAAAGTATTAATTTCTATCATTTTTTTTGTACCCTGCAATATTATTCGATTATTTGTATATTCGTAATGATTTAATGATATACCCTATCTGATTATTCGTATTGAATTATTTTTCTTTTTTTTCACATATGTCTATAATCATTACGAAATTATTTTCTATGAGTTTTGCATTGATGAATAAATCTTGAAAATAATGCCGAAAGTTAAGTTCCAGAATATTATATGAAAATTTTTGAAATTTTTCTTGTATTTCTATTACTGTTACGAAAGCATCCTATATTGAGATTATTCAATAGTCCTCTCCCAAAATCGGCTGCATAAAGGTGGGCTGTCCTCTTCTGCGAGAGAGTGTTGTTTGGCGAGAGGTAGTTCTCCCCCCTCGTTATGTTTCGTATGCGAGCGTGTCGGTTTTTTAGAGCGTGCTTGCTTGTTTATAAAACCGATTTTGTGAGCAGCATTTTTAAAAAATTAGTAGTAAATACGGCAAAGAATATAAGAAATAATGATGGGGTATACTAAATTTATGTGTTCACCTGGAAATGATAGATGATGTGAACACTGCTGAAAATCGAAGTAAAACTTTATTGACGAATTTTTTAAAGTTTTTTAATGGTTCTTGTAACGATTTTAACGATATTTTCTATCAGTTCTTTCTGGAATAAAATCAAAATCATTTGATTTTTGGAAATTGATAAATGTACACTGTCGAGAAAAAACGTTATATACGCACGCTGATAGTCGATTTCATTTTATAATATAACTTATATACTAATCGATTTTGCAGTCAAGGATTTTGTGAACGTTATAAAAATGATTACTGGAAATAAATCAGCAAAGGTACAAAGTGAATTTAAGAGAAAAAATAAAACGAGTACGAGTACATTAAAAACAAGAAGTGAAAAAAAAAGTTAAAATGTTGACGTACATTAAATTATTATATTCCGGTATTGCCACAATATCCTTACAAACGGATAATAACGGACGGTCTTCTATCCTCATCCCCGCCAGTGAGTGCCTCGATTAATTGATCCACGAGGTGGTTATCACTATCGAAGTATAAGTCGTGGGCGCTGACAATTGACGTCAATTGGACATCATCGTTCAAAACCTCTCCAGTTTCAAAAAAGGTATCTGATTGCTGTGGACGGCCACGGAAACAGCAGCAAATACGTCCAAAGAATTGAGAAAGCTGACTGAAAAACTGACGAACAAATCGGAACATCTGTAAAAAGAAAATCACTGATAGTGAGCCACATCGATTGTGCTACTTATTTCATAAATATTGAATTAATGTCACACCGATAAAAAAATTAGTGATCCACAATATTTTGAACTTTACATAAAATGAAATGTTATTTTTTAACAATTTTTTAATTTAAACATTATTGCGGAATTTATTCTTTCCAGAGTTGTTTTACAGACTTGTAAAAGCTGTAGTTCAGCTAACCCAAATTTAAACTTGTGACAACAGCAAAAAATCAGCAATTTGCTGATAATGAGAAAATTAATGAAAAAGAAAAACGAAACACACCGTTCGTGGAACAATTTATGAATAATTATTCAAAATGTGTCTGCTCTGGTATAAATCTAAAAAATATAGGATAGACGACGATAGACTAAACGATTTCGTAAAGAGCGCCACGAGGCACACAGTCTTACAAAATGATGAGTAATATAGTAGGATTTTCATTGAAAATTCATATTATTGTACCGAATTTTGTCAAAAAATATGGAAAAATATAATGAATTAAGGTTCAGGGAAGACTAACTTAAGTTGACAGTCATAAAACTAGTCAGGTATTTATTATATTTAATTCAATCTTCGGTGAGATAATACGAAGTCTTATTCGGTGAGATAATGCGAAGTTGTGGTGAAAGATAAATTGTCGAGTTTGAGATATCAGCATGGTCCTCGCATTATAAAAATTTATAATAATTTTTTTCATAGATAAATAGATTTTATGATTCTGCTGAACAAATTTGGATCGTTTTCGTATATTTTTTAGATTCTCAATCCATTGACTTGTGTTTCTTCGTTGTGTAGTTTTCCGAAGTGTCATCTACTATCAGCTTTCAGATATGGCATGTCTCTTCGTTTTCAAAACAGGCTTTTCACTTCTTTCCATATTTTTAACATTTTGATAGGGTTGTTTTCATTCCTCCGCTTTTATGTATACTATTCCAAATATGAAAACTGATCGGTTTCATCGAGCTTCCAAAACAAATCTTATTAGTGTATTTTAAATCTGAAAAAAAGAAGGAGCTATTAAAATTTTTTTTCAGAGTATGATATTTCAATAGATAGGCAACATATAATTTTAAAAGTTACAGTATCGGTTTTATGATTCAAAGATTATACGCACTCCGGTTTTCGGTTCGATTGGTAAGACAACGTTTATGAGTAGTAAAAGAAAGTGAAAATAAGAAAAATGACACAGTCTGAATGTCCAATTATTTTTTTTTCGTGTAAAATATTAGAACTATTATATTGATTTTTCAATTTTACACATTTTTCATTGTTTTTTGTTTTTTGTTTTTATGGAATCATCAATTTTTGTCTGGAAATATTTAACGTTAGCTTCTAAATCAATAAAAATTGATTTAAAACTATTTATTTTTTAAAATTGTTTCGTTCATGTAGACTTTTGAACTGACGGAAATATATTTTATATAGAACATTTTTTTTCTTTGTTGTCGAACAAATAACCTCTTTTTCTATAGAAAAGTGTCGCAAAACTCTTATATCCCATCTACTCCGGTGTGAGTGAAAATCAATAAGATATTTGTTTTCCTCAATGCAAAATGTCTGTTCATGAAATTCACTGCACAGAATGTATTTTTTCTAATTGTAATTTTAACGATTGCGAAGTGATTCAATGTAAAAATTGCCGCGTGAACTTGCACAAATGTAAACTTGACGACCACTTGGAGAACATTTGTCAAAAGGTAATTTAGTTCAAGTGTTTGAAAGTGATTTAAAAAAACAAATAATTTTAGGTAATGGTGCCTTGTATAAATAGTATAAATGGTTGTCCACATATTATTATCAGGAAACATATAAGCAGGCATTTGTTGAAATGCCCAGCTAATGTAGTAGTTTGCTTCAGGTATTTGAAAAATGTTTCTTAGGTTGTAAGCTTCATCAACGCTCAATATTACAGAGATCGTTGTCGTAAAGTGATATCGAAAAGCGCCAAGCTCGAACTAAAAAAGATGGGAAAAATGGGAATTTTATCAGAACCAAATTCCTCCGAAGCATTGGATATTCAACTGGCACTATTTGACCAGGATGAAATCATTCGGAGTTATTCCCTTTCTCGCGATTTGAGAGTGCGACAGAGAGATTTCTTGCATCCGTCTCATCCATTATTGCCTCTACGAGAAATGGTAAGTTTGTGAATAGAAAAGATTTAATCATTTTTAAAAACGAAAATTAATGTTTTCAGACAGATTTTGATGTTCAACCGTCTGTCGATATTGATTTTGACTTTGATAGCAGCGAAGACGAGCGGCGTGAAAAGGTCCGATCGATGATTTTTATGACAAATAAACAAACTTCAGATTGAAAAATTGAAAAAACAGCGGTTAGTTTTTGCAAACTGTTACTTCTGTCAAATTGATCCCTCTGTTCAACATCTTCATACACTTGGTAACGGGACAGAACTTTCAAAAGCTCGAAAAAGGAGAGTAACTTCGAAAACTCTGGATACTTTCCACAAAAATAATGGATTGAAGGTATTTATTCTTATGTAATTGTTGATTTAATATCTTATTTTTTCCAGATCAACTTCTCCCCAATACAAATATCTGAAACTTTCAGAAAAGGAGAAAATATTTATGAGCATAAGAAGGGCGGATTCTTGTATATGATGAAGTGAGCATGATTCTTTCTCGATTCAGTTGTTATTTGTCAAGATCCTTTCAGATGTTTGAAAACAATTCACCGCTCAGAATTTTATGATCATTTCCTTTCACAACACGCAAATTCTATCGATGAGATTAATGAGCATGTCGTTCGTTGTCCGAATTGGTCCAGTGGATGCGAGTTTTTCACAAGTCGAATTAAACCGCGACACGGAAAACTTAGGTAAAAATACATTTTCAATTAAATTTGATTCAATTAGTTTTTTTTTCAGGTTTGTTAAAGAAACGTCAACGATATCACATTACATTGAAACCGAATGTCAATTCAAAGAACCATCCGATGATGTTTTCAACTTGGAAACTGTTCCTTTGTTGGTATATCAGAAATTGGCAGATTATCTACCAAGTTCAGCAATATATTGTTTGTCGTTAACCAGCAGGTACCAACATATTTTAAAAAATCATCAAGTTTTAACTTCCACACAACATAACGCATTTTCAGAATCATTAGGCAAAAAGTGTTTGTCGGATGTTATCAAAAATCATATGTGGAAGTGGTTTGGAAAAGGGATCATAGTGGTTGGCAAAAGACTGGCTTCGTAGGTTTTCTTTTTCTATTCATTGTTTTTAGAAGTGAGTTCTAGTGAAGGTTTTTTTATGCGAAATGTTTTGAAAAACATGTGGAGCGCTACTGAAATAAAAAATAACTATGGAAACAATAATAACTACAGAAACTATAAACTTCATAATTTTATTTATAATTCTTTGACAAAAGAATTCATAAACTTTTTACATTTTTTTCCAATTTATTTGAAGCCATTTAAGCTTGCAGCTTCAGCTTACTTATAGTTAGTAAATTTTTCATTTCCCCACCCACTAAAAACAATAATTTTCTAGATTTGGAAATTTTCGACAACTGAAAAACTACCGCAATTTAAATGGAACGTTATAAGTGAATTGTCAACTCATCTTCAATCTTGTGAGTTTTTCAATGCGACAAAGTACACAGAGAGTAGAGTTCGATGCATTTTGGGGGACAGCAATAATTTGATTTCTAGTTCGTTACCAAGAATTGAAAATTGAACAAAACTAATGTAATCAAAAAAACGTTCATTGTATATTTAAAACAATTATTGTTATCATTATTATTGCTATTAAGTTAGGTAAAGAAGAATAAAGAATATTGCAAAATCTGTTTTTTTTTGTGTGAGATTAGAATTACGTAAAAAGTTGCCTACTTTTTAAAAACGAAACCTATTCTACTTAATTTTAAAATCAAAGAAATGTACAATAATTATCATAATAAACGACTTTAAAATTAAATCTCTGTCGTTTTTAGCAGTAATTTGTGTTCGCACCAAATGAATTGTTGAACCTGGAATAAAACTAAAGTTAGTCTCTCTTAAGATGTCTACAAACGAATTCAATTAAAATTTTTCAAACATCATACTACAACTATTTTTTTCTAACTAAATTGGATGTTATTTGGGAAACTTCTAGCCAGGATGTTTACTACATTCCAATTTGAGCACGAGTATGAGAAAGTGGCATTGAAAAAAAGAATACATGTAAAACAGATATGTTTTATGGTTTTTATGTGTTTTAGAAAGAAAAAAATAATAAAACTCGCCTTTCGATAAATTCTGCAGACATACCAATGCAACGAACTTGAAAGTGGTTATGTGCAATTCTTTTTTGTTTTGGTAGTCTTAAAATAAAAACTCGAATCAAAATAATGAGCAAAAATAATTTTTACCCGTGTGGTCGTTTTATGCTATCCAATCTGGAAAATTCATGAACTAAAGCATCCATATTGTTCATTGAATCACGATGTGGTGAAGCTTCGCTGTATGGAAAAACCAGAAGTCGTGGGTTCTCACGTTCCATTGATAAACGGAGTTGCTCATTTCGCCATTTTTCTCCATGAGCCAACCATTGTTCTTCAGCAGAATTTCGTGAATTCCTAGAAGAAATAGACACTGAATATCAAACAAAAAACAAATTGATAGTTATTATGATTTAAAATTAAAGTCAGAGACTATCAAAATATCGGTATTTAAAAACAGTTTTTTCTAATGATTCTAATCACTTTCACTTGTTAAATAAAACGCAACAAAAAATATGTGTTTTCAATCAAAATTAAAATTCAAAATACCTTGACGTGTTATTTTGCTTCCCAACAATTTCGTTTTCACTATCCGAGTCCAAGATACTTTGACACGCTGGAGCAGTGTGAATAACAGAAGTTCGAACAATTCCATCACCGAGATCGTTCATTATGTTCCTGTAGTAACTAGCCTCCATAGAGTATTGTATTGCCTGAAGAATAACGTTTTGTTCTAATTTCATTTATTAGAAGGCTTACTTGAATCAAGAAAGGAATCCCTCTTATATTCTTCATAACAGCTTCGGCTGTATCTCTTGTTATCAATTCTTCCGGAATTTGATCTCTATGTTTCGTCAATTTTTTGGCTTTCTACAAATTTTTTTCATTACGTATGATGATGAAAATACAAAATTGAAGCGTTACAACTACAATAAACGTAGCATTTTTAATCCTTAGACAACGTAGTTTTAATCTTTTGAGAAAAATTATATTCTGTGTACCTTCAGAAAAAAGTTATCCGTTACCCATTATTAATGAAAACTTACTTACTAGTTAATTTTTTCAGAGAGCGTCTGTTGAATTATGCACTTGGGCGAAAGTTTTAAATTACATTCTTTCATTTTTTTCATTTTTTTTTCAAAAAGTTTTCTATGAATTAAACTTTACGTACTGATGATTGGACGAACCAAACGATTGCCGAAATAACCATTCCAGTGAAACCCAGAGCTGTTAATATCCCAGACAAAATCAGAAAATCCTTTCTCATTATGCCAACTCCAACACCTAGACAGAATTCAAAATAAAAAAAAATAATTTGGATTAAAATTAACTCACCGACAAGAAATATCAGCAAATTGAAAATCGCAACAAGAACGTAAAAAATGCGCACAACACGTCTCATTTTCATCCGCAATCTGTTAAAAATAAAAATAGAGACATAAATTCTGTAAATTTGTCTAGAACACAGGGTTACGATGAATGTTTAAAAAACAACTAATTAAAGAAGGAAAAGGAAAATATGTTTAAGATGTTTGGCAGCTCAATTGCAATTCTTGCTCCCCTAATGTAAAAAAAAACACATCCTAGCCCTCAGAAGTAGAGACACGCAAAAAGCTATAAAGATGAGTAAAGGCGTTATTTGTTTTTTCATTCTCGAAAAATCACAATCAACGCTGTCAAAATTAAATTAGAATGAGTTTCTTCTTATGCGTCACATGTATTAGAAAATGAATCTGATACAATAATTCAAAAAATGTTCTCATGTGGAAATAAAAAATTGAAAAGATTGTCTTTTAGATATATTTATTTTGGTCTCAAATTAAAAATCTACCAAGCGAAAAAAAGAAGGAAAGCTGGATCCAGAGATCAAAAAGTGTGGCGAGTACTCATTCACTACTGTTGCAACGGCAAGCTTTTTAGTGAAAAGAAAAAAGAATACGCTGGGAGGGTTGGAGTCCACAGAATAATGTCTGATGATTTTCAAACTAAAAACTTCTAATATTCCTCAAATTATTATAATTTGAAACTATGTCGAAATGAAGAGTGTTATTTATATTATTTCAAGGTTCATAAAACTAAACAAAAGTCTCACAATCAAGAAAAAACATGGGATTTAATATTCCACGGTAAAACTTCAGATCATATCAGTTTTTAGAGAAAAGCATAGTCCGATTTGAAAAATAACAAGTTTGACAGCAAAAATGCCTCAAATTTTCAAATTCATATCTTCCTCTCGATACATGAGCTTAGCTGTTGTTCGCACGGTTTCATCAGATGCCCTTGGATATTGTTTGAAAACAACATGTTTTTACGGAGAATAGCTCTCTATATTTTTAGGAAAAGGTCAAACGGCGCGTCCAATTAAACTTAAAATGCTATTCATTACACGAGGAATGAATGAAAACTTTTTTCAGCAGAAGGTTACAAATGGTGGTATATCGGAGGTGTCCATCTTTGATACAATGAATGAACAACTTTGAAATTTTTGTCGCTCAGAGTTTTGAAATTATTGTTGTGTAAATTATTGTTTTCTATGTAAGAAACTTTCATAGAAAATACAATGACCAAAAATCGGCAACTGACTATGTAATATCAAATAAATACATGAATAACGAGGAAAAACAAACTCTATTTCATTCATGGATGTTTTTAGTTTGGCGTCATTAAAAAACCATTTTTCTCAAAATTGCGCACTTGAGACGATAAAGAAAAATTAAAAATAAACACAAAGATTTAAGAATTGTTTCGTATTCACATTCCATATATTTTATAATGGGCGTGAACTACAGTAGCTCTGTCGAAAATCTGTGACGTAAAATTTAGAAAAAAAAGACAAATATCATCAAATTTTCAATCAAGGTACTTGCAATATTTTGCAAATATGAACTTATTTCATTTTTCTTAGTTCGTTTTTTTCGTATTATAAAATGTTTGAAAGATACAATATTGAAAAAAAGAGAATATTTGGTTTCAACAAACTTATGAAATACTGAATGTTTTGCTTCACTGAACTTCGGGATTATTAACAGAAAGACAATACAGGAACAAATATTTAATGAGACATTTTTTGAATTTTATATCCTTAAAAATGTCATTATTTCAATTTCTAAAACGAAAAAAATATATACATATTTTGTTTATATACTCAACTTAAATATTCTTGATCATGCAAGTTGGTTTTGACCTACCCAGAAAATCTAAGTCTCTCATACAGTCGTACTAAAATGCGAGCGGTTGCGCTGCGGTCTTTTAGTAGAAAATGGATGATCCAAAATTTCTAACTATAAGTTGACAATATCATAAAAAGAAACACTGAACTGAAAAGCAGACAAATATATATATGCCCCATTTCTAATTGTAACCTGACCTACATGATCATTAGATGACTCCTAAAACAAAATCTCAATTTTCCTAGCTTCTTTTTTTAGCATGCAAATGGGACGGACAATTTGACACGTTTTCAGGAGAAAAACTCATTAAAAGTTGTAACTGGATTCATATGGGATAATTAAATTGGCTCACTGCAAATCCAGTCTCATACACCACGAAAAAAAAACACACACACGAAAAATTGTATTTATAAGGGAATAAAATACGGGCTGAAGTTGTAAACATATAATTTTTGAATAAAGAATTCTGAAGCATTGTTGTTTCGATGTAAGATGTGTTTTTGAATGGATGTTGAAAGTAGTCATGGATGTGGCGGATAATATAATCAATAGTAACTGTTTGTAAAGTATTTGGAATCACGAATACGAGTGGTTAATATTTTCAAAGCATTGAATTTTATCATTATGGCATGCAAACCCGAAACTTATACCATTTTTGATAAATTTCAGAATTCATATTATAGTAAAATTTCTTTTAATTAGATATTTTAAATGAGTAAACTTTTTTTTCAAAAAGAAAAACTATAGATTTTTAAATAAAAAGTTAGAGTGATGAATGCGATGAAATGCGACAATTTCGTCCGTTTGCAAACTCCACGAGACGAATTTTTAAGAGAAAAAAGGAAATTCGATAGGACATCACCGCTCGATATTCCAAATGAGTGAAATAAAAAATGTTGAACATGTAAATGAAAGCGGCTTAAATTAGTATTTAATGTCAACATTTTGAGAAAAGGTGATAATTGTCTTGTTTGATTATTGCCTTGCTCTCCTTCTGAGAAAAATCAGAGAGATAAATGTAGTAAATATTCTAGGAGAACAAATGAAGAAAGACACACTTCTTCTCTCTTTTTTCGTGGAAATATCTTAAATAATGTTCTCACGTTTTTTGTGAGTTCCTACATTTTTTTGTGACACAGTGAACGTTGAAATAATATTCTCAAGAGGTCTAGAAATATTGAATTATGCATTTTTAATAACGATGAACAGAGGAAAAAGAAGAACTGCCAATATGTGAATTTATTTGTGAGGGGAATCATAATTACGGTGTTATTCCTTTCATGCAAGTTATTTACGCAGAACTGCAGAACTGTTACGTTCAGAAAAAAAAACTAATTCGATAAAAAAACAATTTTAAATGAAGATTCTGATTCATGTTAACTCCACCTAAACAGCCAATCTGTACTTGTCCAAAAAATTAATTTTCTACTGATATTTATTAATGTAATGTGAGCGCATTCTATGAATGTGATGCATGTGACATTCCTGTATGCTGACAATCCGAGAAACATGAGAATCTGAAAATAATTGGCCAACATGCTAGTGGATTTCTACATGTTATTTTTTAGGAAAAGAGACAAAAATGTATCCGCTTGTATATTTTCACATGAAAAATTGTGGTTTTGAACTTTTCTTTATCATTCGTCGAAAATAATATAATAGTTTCAATTGTAGTATATAAGAGAAAAAACAACGGAATTCGTCGGTATTAAACCTGAACGTAGAGTGCAAGGCACAATTAAAAAATACATCCAAACCATTTGTGGACAAAAAAAACAATCAATGATAATTTCAAATTATGGGATAAAGAAGTGAATTTATCACCCAGTATAGAAAACAAAAGTGAAAAATAATATGTCGTCAACATAAATCCACATCGATGGCATACGTCAACAACAAAAGTGAAATATTAATTAAATATCAGTTTTTACGTATCATGAAGAAAATGGGAAAAAAAAGTTGCAGCACATACCTAACTAAAAAAATTGTTAATTAATGTTAAAACTTCAGTTGTAAAACATGGTAAAGGCAAAACATTGAGATACTGGAAAATTTTGGAAATGAAAAGAGGCCAAACTCGTTGTTCTTTATTTCTTAATGCCTTTGGCAGCTTCCTCTCGATGTTTAAGGTATGGAATGGCGAAAAGCATGAGTCCGGAAGCCTGAAAAGATGCATAAATTGGGCTATGCATTACGAAATCAAATGCTGTCAAAGTGTATTTAGAAAATCGAGTTTCTGACGACCTTTACGAAAGGTATTCCAATCGGAAAAAACTATTCGACAAATGAAAGAAAACGTACCAAAAGATTGAGTCCGCAGAAAACGAATGAGAGGGTGTAGTTGTTGGTGAGATCAGCAAGATATCCAGAAATCGGTGGGCCGAAAACTGTTCCGACTCCTTGCCATAAAAGCAACAATCCAAAGGCATTGGTAAGCTTATCCAAACCGAGCAAATCGACAAGAATCACTGATGTCAAGCAGATGTACGACGCGATAGAGAATCCGAAAGCAGCTGCATAGACGGTGAGTGGGATGAAACCGTTAAACATGTAGCAGAACGTTGTCAACAGTCCACAAATCTGTAAAAATGAGCAATTAATATAATAACCACTATGAATAAAGTGTTACCGAGAGCGAAATGTTGTACATCCAGAGACGATTACGAGCGGTGTCTTTTCCAAGACCGTTGGGCAATGGGAGTTCGTGATCCGCAACCATACCAAATACAACACGACCAAGTGTATTGGAAACACCTTAAATTTTATTTTGTCTAACAAAAATAGAAAGGGAAAAGCTTACCGAAAGCCGAAAGAACCTGAGAACCTTGGATTTTAGTGAGTCCAATAGCAGCAGAGTGAAGTGGCAAGAAGTAAAGTGGCGAGTTGAATCCAACCGAGGTCAACAAGTTCGAGATGGCAAAAAGCAAGAATTTCGTGTCCAACAACAATGGAAGTGAGAGCATTCTGCTGATAGTTTTGAACATGTGTCCTTCGGTGTTATCAGTCGAATCAGTCGCAGTTGTTTTCTCGCTGACATCCAACGCCTGGCTATCTTCTTGACTTCCTTCGCGAACTTCGGCCAATTTTCCTGTAGAACTAGCAGGGACACTTCCGACTGTAGCATTTCTTCCATGTTGCAATGATCCAGTTGAACGATATTTGTCCGGGTCACTACGGAATTCGGCGAGATTGTGAACTGATCCGGTATAGAAAACATCTTTCCTGTTGAGGTATCCATGTTCACGTTCTCCGACTGTGTTCTTTCTGGATCGTGGAAGCGCTGAAAATCATTCTTACAGATGAATATTTTTGTTTATCAAAAAAAAACTTACATTCAATATCTTTGTCTACAGCTCCCATAGATGATGCAGCACGAATGGCACCATTCTCACTACGCTCGCCCAAACTTTGAGACAATGTTCTACCCAATTCTGAAGGCGGAGAGAGCAAGTTCGCTTTTTCTCCGGTTTCCTCGCTTGGTTTCTTATTTTCCGAATCCATATTATCCTCGGCAATTGTATCATCATCATTAGCATGAACGAGTACAAACTCCAATGGGGCGAAAGTAGCTCCACACAACGAACAAAGCACAAGGACAACCAAAAATGCAAGGAAAACACTTCTCCATCCATAATTATCCACAAAGAAAGCGTTGATCGGTGCAAACAAAACTGTGCCAACTCCAGCTCCAGCAACAGCGATACCGGTGGCCAAAGATCGTTTTCTAAAATATATTTTTTATTGAATGTCAAAGAACTCCTCAAAAATTTGAACTGACCTCTCGAAGTACATTGTAACAATAACAATTGCTGGGCAGTACATCAATCCGAAACCGATACCCATGATGATTCCAACACTGACAACAATATGCCACATTTCATAAGCGAAATACGAACAAAGACATCTGAAAATCGTTTAATTATCAAACCCCCTATTCTCAAAAGTGTCTACCCAATAAAGGCAATTCCGGAACCAATAATGGTGGTCGTTCTGCAACCATATTTGTTACAAACAGCAGAAGCAAGTGGTCCAGATCCAAGGGTCAATCCAGTGAGAAGAGAAATGATGAGAGATGCCATTGTGTTATTAGCGTTGAACTCCTAGATGTTTATGTTTTCTTTTTTTTCTGATCACAAAGAACTATCGCTTTTTATTTCAACGGTGCACGTGCACAAATAGGTCACTAGCACCAGCAAATCGCTACTTGTTCTCTCATTATGAAAAGATCATGTGACGAATGTTCTGGAGGAGTGATTACAACACTCACATCAGTAAATCATTGGTCCATTACAAAAAGCTCAAATGATGTGACTTTTTTGAAAAAAAATTTAATCCAAAAATAGCTACTAATTGAATTGTGTGTATCCAGTTGTCGATCATTAAAACAATTATAACAAACATTTACCTCCATAAGAGTATCGACCAAAACACCAAATGAGTAGACGAAACCATCAGCAAAGACGTGAATAAAGAACGAGCCTAGAACTACAACCCAACCCCATCCTCCATCAGGGGCAACTGGAACTAATTTTCCGCGTCCTGGAGACACTGGACCAGCGGTCATTCCTATCTGAAAACCATTAACTTAAATTTGAGCAATTTGAAATTTTTGAAACCAAAAATAAAAAGAAGTTAGAGATGTGAAATTAGATGAACAACAGTTCCAAGGGCATTTGCGCGAGAAAATGATTTATTTAGGTGGCGGTGGAGATAGAAAAGGGCAGGAAAATAGGATGAAATACTCATTAATTATTTCTACACATTGCTTGATGCTATCATTATTTTAAAATGGGAAAAAATTTTAAAATGTATTGAGGCAGACCGCTAGATTGAAATCAATCGTTTGATTGTAATTCGAGAAAATTTATTTTAAAAACTAATTTGATGTGTTTGAACTCTTTCCACTTGAAAAAAGAAAAAAAAAAGAATCAAGGAAGAAAGGTTTAGAAAAAAACTAATTCTATGACCACTTGTCTATTAAATTAGTTTGATTAGCTGTTGTTTCGTTTTGACAATTGTAACATCTGCTAGGAAAAATCACAATAAAACGACCCAAGAATGATTGGGGTGTACTATGAACCATCGACTGTGAACGAATGCCAGCCAACATATCCAGAAATTTTTTGTGGGGAAAAGGGGGACGGACGGGTCACCATGAAATGCGGGGAGGGGAGGCGGTACAAAATGGTGGGAAGAGCGTCGAACAAGAACAGCAAAGAAGTGCATCGTTAGGACAATGTGCAACAGTGCAGCAGAGAGTGTTGATTTGTATGAAAGCAGGGTATTTGAAATGGTGGGAGAAAGGTGTTATGAATCACATGTTGCCGTCGTCTGCATATATTGTTATATTACGTGTTCACCTCTGGTGTGCGTATAGGGTCGAGAACATTCCTCATACCTTGAATTTATGAGGCAGTGGGGGTTATTAGGAACAACTACATAGTAATGGTTGTAGAGAATAATTCTCCCGATTTTTTTACCTAGTGGACATGTGAAAATTCACTCAAATAAAATAGTAAGGGATAATATAAAATAAAAAGGAAAAATGAAGCCTTTCGGTGCATTTTTGTTAAAAAAATGCACTTTCACCTCATTTAATAAAAAAACAGACTACGTTGAATGAACTTTCAGAGAAGGGGGATATAAAGTTTGTACGCAATTCATAAGCTACTTGAAATTAATTACTGATTTTCAAAGAATATTGACTAAAGCAAAATTCTTCTACCTAAAGATCAACTGGTGATGAAAATTAAGAGACGGGGGAAATTTTTTAAAATAAAGGCCCGAGATTAGCCCAATCTCCACATTTCTCACTTTTACATCCTAGTGTTCAGTGACTATAATGGAGAAAAAAATTATTTCATAGTTTTTCAAACTTTAACCAATAAACTGAAAAAGTGCCAACGAAGCTTCAATCTAATGTAAACAAAATTCATTCATTTCTAAAAATAGAAAGTTATGCATGTCACCATTGGCAACAATGACCGCCTACTACATAATTAGAACTTAATATGTATGCCAGGAAAATCTACTATAAATGTGGGAAAAGCATGGGTTTTCACTTTATTGGCGTTTTTCCAAATGTTGCTCTCTTCGTTCGTACTCATTGCTCACATTGAGTCAGTTTTATGGAACTCACGTAATGTGATTCAATTCTGCGCAGACCACTTTTTATCTCATTTTTTATTAAATATGAAACTAGAGATGTGACCGTTGAAGCGGAAATTGTCTTTTTTTCTACCAAACACGTGTTCAGAGGTCAAAACTAATAAATTTTTCAAAAATATACACAATTTTTTAATGCTCTACGTGAGTATTTATGCTACTCACAATTTATTGTGAGATGTTTTCTTTTTCACAGAAAACAAGCGAAAACTAATAAGTTTCCTTGAAGCACATTTCCTGCATTTTTTATTACAATTTCTACGCTTGATGAAAAAAAAGCTAGACAAAACAAAAGCAAAAAGAGCTACACAACGGTGCTAAATATTTCTCACAATTTTCATGGATATTGCATCTTCTCGCTTAGTCGGACATCAATAGGTGCCGACATTGAGCAAAGAACGTAAATAAAAAACATATTTTTTTAGAAAATGATGAAATATGATACATATCCAAACGGGACAATGAAAATAAATTATAAGCGAAAAATTGTGATATGAAGAGAAAAAAGTTATTAATTATTTATGAACGACCGCGTGTGGTATATAAAAAATTTATTTCGAGAGAGAAATAAAGATTAGAAATCAGGTCGTGTTTATGAATGTGTACTATAGGAAACTAGGGGCAAAATATCTCATCCGAATTAATTTTCAATTAAGAAAAAATGTTATCATTAATAATGCATGAAAAAATTCTCGATTAAATCAGTCAGCAAGTTTTTCGACAATCATAAATCAGTAGCAGTGTCAAGGAATACCTTTTTTGCAAAAAAAATATAAATGATAAATAATTTTCACCGAAAACCGATAATAGTTTCAATGACACGCAATTCTACACACGTGGGCTGTTAAAACCTCCAAGAATGCGTTGAAAAAACATTTCGCGAAGAAAAAAATGACTGATTGTCATCAAATAGGTCATAGTTTCTTAGGTTCCTATGTTTTCGTCATGGGTTTTTGATCTACAAATTATTTAAAAAACAGATTTTTTTGAGAGCTTTTTTTTAGTAGGTTTATCTGGGTTTTTCTCTGAAAACTTATCAACAGAGATGACCAGAACAAAAATATATGAATCAATAATGAAGCTTATTACACTTCGGGTAAATACATACATAATTAAAACTGAACAGCTGTTCGTGAAGAAATCCAAATCTCCTTCCGATGTCAAGTGTCACTCAAGTTGTTCACTATCACCTATGGTACTAATTCGTTGAAACGTAAATTTTGGATATACATTTCACTCATTCATTTTACTAAAAGTCTCATTTTATTGAGAAATACTGCACAAGTTAGAGAACAAAACGGTTGAAAGAGAGAATAGAGATTTGTTGCCATTCTTCTCACATTTCATGAAATGAATAGAACGTTATTCTCAATTTTTTTGTCGAAACGAATAAAAATGATTTTGAATTGTATTTTTCCTCCAATAATGAAAAATTTCTATTAAATGGAAGAGTTACATTTTTTTCAGACAGATAACTAAAGGTTTGTGATAAGAAACAATGGGAATTGGAATACCTGATGGCGAAAAAAATTGAAAGAAATTTATCACTTTGTACTTGGGAACTAATAATTATTGTCTGTTCAACCTCTTATTTTAAGATTTTAAAAACTAAAATTTTGAAGTTCAAATTCTAAAAGATCGATTTTGAAGCACTAATGGTCAAGATAAATTTCCCTAGCCGCTCATTTTCGGCTGAGCTAGTTAGATTTGGCAGGCGACGCAACAGCAACGCGCTCAAATCAAAAAAATCTAATTTGGTCTAACATGTCGCAATCGCGAAGCCTTTCATGTTATCAGTGGATCAGTCAAAAATAAGAGGCTACGAAAATTTAGCTTTACAATAGTATGCTCTAGAAAACCTTGGAAATCCAAAATTAGCGACAAAAAATTGAATGAAGAACCTCGTTTAGATCACATTCATTCTTTTAGTGGTTTCGAAAAGCAAATGGGAGAAACTTAGCAAGCGTAGACATCCTCTTTTTTTTTACTCACCAGATGGTCAGCAGGTTTTCGTAAATTTTCATGTTACTTGAAAGTTGCTACACTTGAGCTAAATCTGGAGAGATATTCGAAAGGATACATGAAACGGCAAATGCTTTTGGCATTGCAATTTGCTTGAAAAATATAGAACTACAAATTTCAAATTTCCATATTTTATTTTAAATGGGCGGGCCAGAGGAAAATTTTTCCGATTACCGTACTAATTTCGAAAAAAAAGGACGAATTAAGAGCGTAACCATCTGGAATCTTTGCAGCTGTTACAAAAATGAATGAAAGTTGAAAGGGCACTTTTCTAAAGTTAATATATTTCAGTCGGGCCACCCCATTTTAAAAATGGACGGGACATACAATCGAGAAAGGATGTACTTTTTTGTAACTTTGCAGCTGTTACAATTATACTGAAATTATGAAAAAAATTTAGGCTATTTTCGAAAATGACATCATTTTAAGTTAGAACATAACATTGGAAAAACTATGTTTCAGATACCAAAACGAGGTTGGCGCCAAAACTACAAATGTTCTCTAGAAGACAACTTAAATTTCATATGATTAAGATTTAATATTGTCAACTCAAATATTCTTGATCATGCAAGTTGGTTTTGATCTACCCAGAAAATCTAAGTCTCTCACGCAGTCGTGCTATTTTTACCTGCGAGCGGCTGCGCTGCGGTCTTTTAGTAGAAAATGGATGATCCAAAATTTTTAAGTTGACAATAGGTTTCTTCAATCTGCTTCATTCTATTTCAAATTACGCACAAGGAAATTCCGGGGTGTTATAATGTTTGGAAAAGAATCATTAGAAAGAGCTTGGCTAGTCCGAACAGTCTTCAAAAATTCTGAAGGCTAATTTCATCAAAAATTCGAAATTTGGTCGCGCATAATTTAGGAACATCATCGTCAGTATTGTCAAGATGAACATTCCTGGCCTGCGTAGCGCGTCAGCAACGCGCAAGACCAACTGAGAAATTTGAATTTGAGCGGGCTGCGGTCGCGCTGCGAGAAAGTTCCCAAAGTTAAGTTTTTTGTCGGTGGAAATAAATTCAAAATTGTTTTTTTTCTTAATTTTTTACCACGATTTTGAATTCATTTATTTAAATTCATTTTTATTTTTTGAATTAATTTTGAATTCATTTAAAATGTGACACAAATGAATTTTTTTACGGGTGTGAATTTATCAACTGATAGTGAATAAAATTAATTTTGTTTTAAAATATTCTTATCTACATTTTTCTGATATTCTGTTTTCTAAACTAACTAGTACTTAAACCACACTTGAGTTAGGTCTTCAAAACCTAAAAGCAGCGTCAACTTCGAAATCTTCCAAAATAAAAAACCGCACCATTCATATAATAGTTTCGAAGCATGAAATGAAAAAGCGGACTACCTACTTTCTAAAATGGGCGGGCCAGACAGATCTTCGAAATATTGAAACTACCATAAGATTAAAAACGAAATTACCATACGAATATTTTCGAAAAAATAAAGAAGCGAGACTGGCACCAGCTGGGATTTTAACAGGTGTTTGAAAAAATAGATGAAAAGAAAACTTTCTGTTACCAAAATAGACGTCTGGGATTTTGAAGATTATTGAAACATGAACTTTTTGGCAACGTTTCGAAAGTGACATCATTAAGAAAATTAAGGCATCTTCATATCCAACTAAAACGAGGCAAACAAGGCAAACTTACGGACATTCTGATTTTTGACCTACTTTAAAAAAAATGGAACTTTCGCCTGAAATGGCCCCAGGAAGCTGAGAAAGGAAATGAATGTTGTTTGCTCTTTCACTTGAACATAAGGAACAAAGCATGAAAGTGAAAAATAATCCTCAAGGACTGATTTGCTTGCCAAAAAAAGTAAAAATGCACATATTTTCATAGATCGGAAAAGAAATAATTTAAAAGGCATTTTCGTTGCAAATTTCGTATCAGAAAAATAGATATAAAACTCAAATTTGTTGATTTAAAAACCCCCAGATGGAAACGAATGCAAAATTTAGTTTATTTGTGCATTAGAACAAATAAACAAAAACTCGAAATTGGTCTGAATCTCGAGAACGTTGTTGTTTTTGTTGTTTTCTCTTTCTTTAGTCAGTAAAATGGAGGAGGGGGAAGCTCAACAAGACTTTTTTGCCGTCAGACAGAAAATGGAAAACTATAATATCAAAACACTCGTAACTAAAAAGAAGTCTTGCCAGACAACGCCAGTTCCTACTCATTGTTATGCGTCATGTTCACTCTTCTCAGATGTGATGTAATCTCACTGTTGCACCTTCACTGCACACAGCTCAAATGTGCATTTTGAATAACCACAGCGTTTTGCCAAATTTCTCTCAAATTTTCGAGACACCCAGAAATAAATATGTGAGTTGCAAGGGAATTGCAGAATTCAGACTTGGTTTTAAGACTTTAATTAAAATAAGAGTATGCTAGAATTCTTTTGAGCTTTTGATTTTTTTCGCAACACTGAAACATAAAAAATTAAATTTTTATGAAGCTATAATCACTTCACTTTTTTCCGTTATCTTTGAGTGCATATGTGAAAAAAAACTATAAATTTTTACAACCATTTGATTGACATTTTTTTTGCAATTTATGAATATTGGTTGTAATTTTGTAAATTGCTGCAATTGATCTTCAAAAAGTGCAATTGTTGCTAATAAAATGCATGTATCTGTAAAATGCAGACAAACGTTGGTTCGAGAAACGATGGAATAAATGGTTTTGTAAATGATTGAAGGGGTTCAATTGCGACCATTATACAACAATTTGGATTTTAAAAAACGTAGTTAGTTAATTAATTTAACAAGACGTTTTATAAAAGAAAAAAACGTCTAAATATTTTAAAATCGTTAAAAAAAATCCGTGATGGAAAATGCAACAAAAGAAGAATTTGAAAATACTATGACATTCTATGGCTTAAGGCAGAAAAAGTGCATTTAAAATAGTAATTAGGCAAAAAAGAGGAGAATTTAAAATGAACAAAGTTCAATGTGATGCTCCGGTTATTCCCATAACACGGCTTATATAGTCCACTGCCCAAATGCACTAGTGTCGTAATAAGGAACAAATGCCATTTTTATCGTATTGTCTTTTTTTGCAGACTCCTCGTTTACCTGCAACAAAAAGGTATTAAAACACTTTTTTTCGTTGATAAAGTTTTTTTGGAACCAACTAAAACTGATAACAAGTCTATGTACAAGAAGGATTGATGTTGCCATTTTTCCTTTATCAGGAATTCAAAACGGTCTAGTTGACAAAAAGCTGGTATAAACCTGTCTTAATAAGATGTTAACACAGATTAGTAAGAATGATTGGGTTCTGATAGTTGAAATCGTTCTTCTTTGCACTTTTATAGTTGATTATAAATGGCAAAGAACAACTAATTGCGAGTTATAGTTTTTACAAAGCTGATGGCAAATATTCTAATCAGAATCACACAAAAATACAAAAACATAATTAGTATTTAAAATGTTTTAAACTAATTTTTAAAAAAGTGTTTATGGACAGGTTCGCTATACCATTTATAACTACACTGAAGTAAATATTCTAAATATGTGACGATAAAAAATAAGCAATTCAAAAAAGAAATATTATTTCAGAATGCTCTCAAGGCAGTAATGTCAAGTTTTTGTTGGATTAGGTTGTGGGTCAGTGACATTGCTTGTAATGTGTGGATATATCTGGAAAAATTAAAACAGAATATGTATGTTATATACAAGTTATAAGATAATCAAATTTCTTTTTTTCATCTCAATTTTAAAGGAGGGCTTTACGGAGATTATGAATGCGCCTGGGAAGAAAATAGGCTTCAGACTCATTCCAAATCTGTATTTAAAATTTTCTAAAACCACCTAGAAGCCGAGAAAACACGCCTCAAAACAATGGCCTAGAAAAAAGGGCCACCTGGCCGAACCTTTTCCTATGAGCTTTTTTCGTGTTTCGTTAATAAATAGTTATGTAGAATGCTTATAGTAGTCCTTTTTAATGTTTTTTCACATTAATTTATGTTTTGTTTTTCATTTTTTTGGACTTTTCATGCCTGCGGACTAGTTTTCGCCGGTGACCCTTTTTTCTAGGCCATTGTTTTGAGGCGTGTTTTCTCGGCTTCTAGGTGGTTTTAGAAAATTTTAAATACAGATTTGGAATGAGTCTGAAGCCTATTTTCATCCCAGACGCATTCATAATCTCCGTAAAACCCTCCTTTAATAAATCTTTTTTACCTTATTTTTAATTATTCTACGAATCAAAGGCTCACAGCTATTTCTTAAGAAAATCATAAGAAAATGTGCAGCTATCCTTTACATAATTCGCTTCTAGAGACTACTGTACACGTCCGAATTATTGCAAAATTAAATTCAGCTTGTCAGTTAATACGAAAGAAATCCAAGGTGAAAAATAAAATATCAAATGAGGATCAGAAGGTCACGCCAATTCCGACCGCGTTGAACCGCGTTGAACATCGCCCGGTCAAACGCGCATTCAAATTTTGCTTTTTGCAACTTTGGACTACGAGGCGTCTATTTATCGATATTTGGTCGTATAAATTGCATTGTACTGATGAGAGAAAGCTCTAAATTTTGAAAATGAAATCAGGTAAGACCAAGTTAACAGATACACCGCCTTTAAGTATTGTGCTTCTCAGAAAGATACAATACATATTATAGTTTCAATTTATCAAAAATGTTGATTTGTTTCCGGAAGTCTATGAAAAATCACAACCTACCCTCCAGCTATAGATAATATTTCAAATATTATATTTGAATTCTCATAAAATATAGCGGTAACATCAAAGTCTTCTAACTTTGGGAAAGGCTACCATTTCACAAAAGGAAGCTAGGAATATTTGGTTTTTCTCATCGTCCAACTCTTTTGTAAATGCCGATGTTTGCCATTTTGCCTCTTCTCTTTTATGATTCTATTATTTTGGGGAACTTGTGTTTACGATTATAAACTGTTGTATTTTGAAAAACGCTCACTTTTCTAAAATATAACATAAAACGTAAACCACTTTATATTGATTACATTATGAACTTGTATGCCGCATCATGATCAAATTCCGATTCAGTTGGGGTACTGTTTATTGTTTGTAAAAAAAAATTCTGGCACAACGATAATAGACAACAATTGCCAAAATATATCTGAAAAAGATTACTAAACTTCAAATCATTTTCTTTTATGTTAATTTTTTTGAGTTTGTTCTTTTTGCCATGTCTGCAAATGCATATTTTTCAGCTTTCGAAAATCAAAAACTTTTAATCTTCATTAATGATAGCCAGTTCTTTTCGCATACCGTATACACAGTATTAACATTCAAAAAGTGTCAAATTTCCCCGTTAATATTTTGAATAAATGCCATTATTTTTATATTCATGTCTTATAAAAGGATCCCTTTATGTTCATTCATTCATACGATATACCATTAAACGTGGGGAAAAATGTAATGCGCCCATATACTGTACGTACCAGGCACTTTTGGTCACTATCACCAATTGGCGCTATTCAAAAACCGTCGCCTTCTAAATACGCGCCAAAAAAAACTAGAGATTAATTTACATCGCAATGTTTTCGTCTGAGAGAAGAAAGTATAAGTAAATTTGCATATATATATCCGATATTTTCTATTAAAATTTATTATGCCAGTGCATTCTTTGCAATATTTTATTAAAATCCAAAAATTCATACAAAATAAAATAAATTTCGTTTCTTTCCCATTCTTCGCTCCTTTTACCCCCCCCCCCCCTATATTTTATTCCCTTGTCCGACGACATTAACGGCAAAACATTTTCAAGACTACCGATGTTTTTGCCCTGTTCTGTCCTCCCTGCGCCAAGCGGATGGTCGAAACAACTTTTTTCATTTATCGATTCGCGCCTGTACACGAATGTTGAAGGTCATTCTCTTGTAAAAAGTAAAATAAAAATGACAATTTTTTATAAGTTTCGGAAATGTAGCCAATTTAGTCGGTTATTTTTAGTTTTCCTCGATTTTTGGCACGATAAGTTAATGGAATAGTCTTTTAAAATTTAATCTCACTTTTTCTATTATTATTCATGAATTTAGATTTACAAAACAAATCAAAATTGGTGTTTGAATAGTATTTTCACAGTTTTTAACCAAATCTTCAAAAGAGTTGGAATTGATTATAAATGTGGGAATTAGTTAGTATTTTCATTCTCAGTTCCCTCCCTTCGAGTTCAATTTTTGCCATTAGAACGAAAAAATTTTTACTATTTTAAAAAACAACGAAAAAAAATATCGATAACAAATTTATCTTGTCCATCAACTGCCATAAAAGACACTAGGACAGTTGTGATCAAATTATAGTAACTACCTCCACTGCCATCACAACGCGCCCCTTTCATTCTTTAAAAAGTCGTTTCACTTTCAATACACTACAGACAGCGTTGTTATTGACACGATATTCAACGATTGAATTGTCGCGCAATATTGATTGTTAGAGTTTCACAAAATTGTTACCCCTTTTCAATGTTTAAATTATGTAACTGCTTGCAACCTGCGTTTTTGATTCTCTGAAACATAAATTAACCTTTCTCTGAAACATAACTTAATTATTTTACAGAAAAATGCCGAAGCAAGATTTCGAACTTCTCGACTACACCGGTCCATTGGTTGTGGGATTTCTTTTCGCTGTTAGTCTTTTCGTGATCTCCTTCTTCATCATCAACTTCTTCTGCATCACCAAATACGATGATCTCACAAAGTTCGAATTGGTGAGTTTTAAATTCGCTTCATATTTCCAATTTTATTCCTCATAGTCAATATTTTCAAGAGCAATAATTCATTTTTCAGTTCGGAGGTCGCCATAACGTTCGTCTTGGCCCACATTCCCTTTCTGTTGTCCGTCGTGGTGGATTCATTGACAAGGACGACATCCCTTCCGACTCAGAATAGAAAAAACAACAATGGAAACTTCACAATTAAGATTATTTCTCCAAGATAATAACCCCTTTTTAGATTCCTTAAATTTTTTAACTAGCGTTCCTGTCTTTTAAAGATTAATATGTAACTTTCCTTTTACTTTTATAATAAAATGTGTTGTGAATTGTTCTGTGTGATACAATGTCAGTATAAAAAAACTAATTGGTCATTGAGCTGATTACAAAGTCGTTGGCATAAACTTCGATTATCAAGGTAGATAATCCGCTAAAGGATTTTTTTAACATGTGAATTTTCATTGGAGTTTATTCTAAATTATGAACATTTATTTGGCTGGATAAATAAGAAAAATTCATTTTCTATAAGAAACATTACATACCGATATCTACTTATAATACATAGAAAAACATGACTTGACGAAAAAACATCATTTTCTAGTACAAAAATTTAAATGTTGCTCTTGACAGTACGAACAGTCTCATCGAAGGCTCTTGCGACATATTCAACATTCTTGGTATTGAGTCCACAAAGATTGATACGTCCATCCGAAAGCAAGAAGACCTTGTGGACGCTAATAAGATGTTCAACTTGTTCTTTGTTCAATCCAGTGTAACTAAACATTCCAATTTGTTGGGTGATGTGATCCCAAGTTCCAGGAGTTCCGAGCGCGATGAGTCCCTCACGGAGAGCAGCTCTCATTTGTCTGATTCGAGATGACATAGCCTGAATATTATTTTGTTAGCTTCTGTTTCACTACTGTTTTAATCCTAACCTGGATACTTTGATTCCATTGCTCACGGCGAGCTGGAGTTGTCAAAACCTTATGAACGATGCGAGCTCCATGAGCTGGTGGGTTGGACCAGTTTGCACGAATAACCAATGACATTTGTGATTGGAATCCAGCAATAACAGCTGGGTTGTTAACAACAACAGTCAAGTTTCCAATGCGTTCGTCTGTAAAAATAAATTACCTTGAATATTTTAATAATAAAAAAAAACATACTATAAAGTCCAAAATTTTTGGCAAATGACTGAGATACAACCATCTCCAATCCTTGCTCGATGAAATAGCGAATGGCCCATGCATCAGCATCTGGATCTCCGGAAGCGAATCCTTGGTAAGCAATGTCGAAGAACGTGAACAAGTTACGACGCTTAACAACTTCAGCAATAAGCTTCCATTGGTCCCGAGTTGGGTCCATTCCAGTTGGATTATGAGCGCATCCGTGGAGAATGATAACTGCCCTGAAAATATTGAACGTTTTCTTGATTCAAAGGTTTATTAAACTTTTCTGGTGCAGCTTCAAGATCAGCAATGAATTTCTCAATATGGACTCTCTTGTTGTCATAGTCCCAATAGGTGTAATCCCTGAGTTCGGTGAATCCAGCGTTTTTGAAGACAAGTTTATGGTTTCCCCTAAAAAATAATGATAGCATCTGCGAAGTGATGAGCAATTTTTACCAGGTTGGATTGCTCACATAAACAGTATTGAGATGGGCAACGCGTGAAAGGAATTCAGCACCGGCGCGAAGGGCACCAGTTCCGGAAAGGCACTGAACACCAAAAGCCTAAAAAACAAGAATTTTATTTAATAAACAAAAAGAAATCACTTACTCTTCCTTCTTGGATAGCTGGAGAATTTTCACCAAGAACCAAAGCAGTGGCAGCCTTACGAAAACCTTCGTGTCCTAAAACTGGAAGATACTCGTGGTTGATAGTAGTGTCATTGGCAAGTTCGACTTCAGTTTCATGAACAACTGGCAAAACCCACGGTTGTCCTTCTTCAGTACGGTATGCTGCAATAGATTTGTATAAGATAAACAAGAATCAAAAGCTGTGGGCAAACCTCCAATTGTAAGATTGACCTTTAGTGGTGCAGTTTCGTCAAGATAAAGCTTGTTTTTGTGGAAAACCTCGATTGGTGGAGCAACTGGAATACCATCAAAGAACGACATTCTGGAAAATTGAAAAATTTATCGAATATTGTTAAAGAGAATAATTTAAAGAAGTGCAAACAATTTGTAGAACAATAATATCAAAACAATATTATAAAAAAGGATTTAGGACAAAGTCTCAATATTTTTCTTCAAAAAATAAATCACCTCATCAGTATTCAACTAACAAATGCTAACAACGAGACAGAATAATCGTTTGATAACTGTTTATCGTAGAAATGAAGATAAAAAAAATGATGTGTTTTGTGTTAGATGTTAGTTGTAGTTAAACTCAAAAACGAAAGATAATGACAAATCGATTTTCACAAAATACAAACGTGCATTTGGGCAGAATATTTTCAATCGACAGCCACCCCAGAGTATAAGAAGAGTAAGCAAAAAAAGAAGATTGCAAAGCGTCGCGTTTCTCTAAAAACCACTCGATATTTTTCATCAAAACAACATGTGCCTAGAGCAAAATGTTGTTAGTTGTTTGAACAAACTCAAAGAGTTTTGAAGAATAGTTCAGGCGATTAGAAACTCTAAAAAAAATAATAAATGACAGTCAAACTTTTAAATACCACGTTTCTTCTAGATAAAATCGGCATTTAGCACGTGTTACACTACACCAACGAAAAAAAAACAAACCATCCAAATTTGGTTTTAGACAATTTAAATTTCGAATATAAAATGACTACAAGTTTTGGAAAATGACGGGGAAAAACAGTCAGTCAGCATAAATTTCATATTTTGATAAGAGATTGAAATAACAAGATCTTTTCATTTCTTGTTTTTGTTATGTCTAAACAATTTAATATCATGTTGAAAAAAACATATTCGTTGTCTCTTTTTTTTTTGCGATGATCGTTTCAATATTTCAACCAACACTGGTTTGATAACGACTGCAAAACAACTAGTGATTTCGATGTCGCACTAAACAAGCACTTTGTAAGTTGTCGAATATTGAAAACGACTTTCGATGATAGACGCATTCGGAAAATACAACGAAAAAAAAAGAACGAAATGTACATAAAAATATTGGAAGAGAGCATTCAACTGTTTGTCTGTGCCTCGCATTGTCCACGTTTCAACTCAGAAATGTGACTTGACTTGCCTAGTGATCCGATTATCTCGCAGAATAGTCAACTGTTTCGCGTACTGTCTGACATTTTTTTCGTTGGAAAAACTGTTGACTAACTTTTAAATTTTACTAGAAAAACCCACAGAATTGTGATTATATTCTCACCTTCCATTTTTTCCTTCCAAAGGTTCGCTATTTTCTTTTTCCTTGAAAAAATGCGCATACAGCGAGAATATAAAATTCGTGCTTTCAAAAAAAAATAAAAGAAACAACAAACACCTATGATTAATGTGAGAAAGCCTCAACTTACAATTTTTCGACACTTTCGAAAAACTGCAGTAAATTGACTTTGCCATATTTATTTTTACTTCTGAAGTATTTTTTTCATCAATAAAAACTTAATTTCTAATCATTTGCTAAACCTAAATTTCATTAGGAACAGTTTCAATCATTTAATTAAAATAGATAAAAGTTCTAGAACGATTTTATTGACGACGTTACTTAACTTCATTGAACAAACATTTTTTTTCTTTTTATAGATATGTTTTCTCATCAAGAAAGAGATCGGCGAGATGTTCCTAATCGAGAAGAAGAAAACCTTGAAAGCAATGATCTAAAATCAAAAAGCAGAAGTCAGCCAAGCGGATTGAATCGAGTTAAAAATCTCTCAAGGAAACTTTCAGCAAAATCAAAGTAAGGTTTTACAAAGTTTGGGGGTGGGGGGACATTCAGAAAGGGAATATCAAGCATGCTTTTCAAACATCTATATAATGGATATAATCCAATGTAGCCATCATGATAGTGGTTGAGTGAAATCGAAAATATTAAACATTTAGAAGTGTGAAGATTGATCTCTGCTGTGTGAATGTTTTTGAAAAATGTTACTTTTATTTTCAAGAGGTATATCTCAAAATCGGCTTTGGAAAAATAATCAGGCAAAAATGCGGCTTTGTATGGAAAAAGTACATTCATACAGCTCGAGTCTCATGAACAACACATTCCTGCTTCTAGTAAGCTCGAAAAGTGTGTTGAATTAGTTATTTTATGATTTATTCTGGCATTTATTCTAACCTACGGTAAGATTTTCTTTGCGAATTGCTTCAAAAATATTACAAATGTTAAACTATTGAATCCACTAAAAATCAGCCACTATTTTGTTATGCATGACACAGAAACTCATAGGTAAAGTGTCCCACTTATGAACAATCTAGAATTTCATGTAATCTCTGAATTTAAAAACGTGGGAAATTAATGAGACCACCAGCCACTTGAAGAGGTAGCTTCAAAAACTGTCTTGTGCGGTAGAGCGAGCTTACATGACAATTTTTGACATGCACCACAAGCTTACTCAAATTTCAGTAGTGTTTTCTAATTTGTTTCATTTCATGCTGGAACTATAAGCTTACTGGTCTCATTGGAACCTAACAATTCTTACAAAAGTAATCAATTTTTAAAGAGGATAGCAAAAAACTGTATAAACAAGCCACGTCACAATCAAAAAATCAAAACAAAACTGATAGAACAACAAGCGAAACTTTTGCACTTGCACAGTGTAATTTTCCTTTAAAATATCAAATTGTTGTCCGATGTTTAGCTGGACAAAGTCCTGAATCTCGGCACTGCCTCGAAAATTAAAACATCAAAAAATCAAGACGATCATAAATATTTTCTTAAAATTCTAACAAACAAGAGATAAGTTCAATGGAAAACGACACAACGTTCACTTACAATAAACACAGACGAGTGGTGGTAGGAAAGAACGTTGAAAATTGAGAGGAGTTGTATGAGCGTCCGTCGAAATGCTTTGCGAGAGTCACATGTATATCAAAAATAGCCAATGTTGTCGACGTTTTTTTTTCTTACTTAGTTTAATAATTTAAATGAATCTTGAGAATCTAATTTCCGCAACATTATCCGATTAAACATGTTGATGTTCGTTATCAAACAAGTTTTGTTTTCATTAGTTTTTGTTTTACGTACTCAATCTTTGAACTTTTTTTAAAAATATATCTTCTTCTTTTAAAAAATTTATGCCCATTTTGTTTTAAATAATAAAACATTATGATTACCACTTATCCAATTTTTAATCACTGAAATAAAGATAAATATGAAAAACGGAAGAGCTAAAATTTAAAAAAAACGATAAACTGATAAATAATTAATTAAAAAATACAAAATACTTAAGTATAGAGTAAATGTTATGATTGTGTTCTGTGCGGCAAACAAATCTTATCAATACAACTGCGCGTGCATTGCTAACTGGGCGGGTCATCAAAAAAACACGTCTCAACCGTTCTAACACATCCCCTTCTTTGTAATTTTTTGTTACCTTCTCTGCCGTCATGTCACAATTTCATTTAAAAAAACAAAATTGAAAAGCAGTCGGCGTGTCAAAACGTGTTCACTTATCATACTTTGAGATACAACGTTGGAATCAATTGATCTTATGACGGTCAGAGAACTTGTTCATCGTGTTAAAATTTCATTTTGTCTTTTAGTATCTTTAAATTCAAAACACCTGCAGTTTCAATTCATATTTGTTTTTCTCCAAATTGCCCCGAATATTTATTTTATACCAAGAAATGTTTTATTTTTTGTTGCTGCTTGCCTAGATGCGTGGTAAACGCAGAAAATGCGTTTCGGAAAATAGTGCTCGTTGAGGCAGTGAGACGTACCTCTGTACTCTACTGGTCTGTGCCTTTGTTTTGCGTACGCATCGTGCTTTTGATTTCGCATCCATTCAACGACCACATTTTTTTTGCTGTTCACCCTTTCAATGTCATATAAAAATTCTCCATCTCTAATGGCGGAAAAGCTTGTGTATGTGTTTTCGTTTTCAAATTATGATTTATTTTGTTCAAAACAACGCTTCTCGCCGTTTTTGTTTTTCGATGCTTTAAAAATTTTCTCACGGAAAATGTATAAATATCCTTGTTTTTAACACTGTTTACAACTAACTCTTCTAGCAACATCTGCCCGTGTTTGTATTCTCACAATTACAAACCCGCCATTCCGCCTTTGTCGCAACTTCTTCCATATAAAAACATTATTTTCATTCGGTTTTTTTTAAACGAAACGTTCAACGCGTTTATATTTTATTCATTCGATATGCAATGTTTTATTTTTCAGAAAGGAACGAAAAGAACGAGACAACACGGAGAACAGCTCAAAAATGTCATCACCAGGTGGTGAAGCTTCGAAAAGTGAGCAAAAGGGCCAGATAAAAATTGGGCATTATATCTTGAAGGAGACACTCGGAGTTGGAACATTTGGAAAAGTTAAAGGTAATATAGTACTCTTAATAGCTTTCAGCCTTTCAAGAAATGTAAAAATTTCAGTTGGAATTCATGAGGCAACTGGTTACAAAGTTGCTGTTAAAATCTTGAATCGACAAAAGATCAAGTCACTCGATGTTGTTGGAAAAATCAGAAGAGAGATTCAAAATCTTTCACTTTTCCGTCATCCACACATTATCAGATTGTAAGATTTGGTTGCAAATTAAATAGTTGTAATATGGTTTTACAGGTATCAAGTAATCAGCACCCCATCGGACATTTTCATGATAATGGAGCACGTTTCTGGAGGAGAATTATTCGATTACATTGTGAAACATGGCCGACTGAAGACTGCTGAAGCTCGACGATTCTTCCAGCAAATTATTTCGGGAGTAGATTACTGTCATCGTCACATGGTTGTTCATAGAGATTTAAAGCCGGAAAATCTTCTTCTTGATGATCAAAACAATGTAAAAATTGCTGATTTTGGACTATCGAATATTATGACAGACGGGGACTTTTTGAGAACTAGTTGCGGGTCACCAAACTATGCCGCTCCAGAAGTGATCAGTGGAAAGTAAGGGTTTTCGATAAAATATTAAAAACAGCCAAAGCCTTTAGACTTTACGCCGGTCCAGAAGTTGATGTTTGGTCGTGTGGTGTTATTTTGTATGCGTTGCTTTGTGGAACTTTACCATTCGATGATGAGCACGTTCCAAGCCTTTTCAGAAAAATCAAATGTAATGAGATTTTTGAAAAAAAACTTTCTATTAGTACTGAAATCGATAAATTTTTAGCTGGTGTTTTCCCAATGCCCGACTTCTTGGAGAAGCCAATCGTCAATCTTCTTTCGCACATGCTTTGTGTTGACCCAATGAAGAGAGCAACAATCAAGGATGTTATGTGAGATAAACAACAATGAAGAAGAAGAAATAATCAATTTATGATTTTTTACAGTGCTCACGAATGGTTCCAAAAAGATTTGCCAAACTATCTTTTCCCGCCAATCAATGAGAGTGAGGCATCAATTGTTGATATAGAAGCTGTGAGAGAAGTCACAGAGGTAAAGTTTGAAATTTGAAAAAAAAATTAAGATTTATAAATAATACGGATTATTTCAGAGATACCATGTCGCTGAGGAAGAAGTCACTTCTGCGCTTCTTGGTGATGATCCACATCATCATTTATCAATTGCTTATAACTTGATTGTTGACAATAAAAGAATTGCTGACGAAACCGCCAAGTTATCGATTGAAGAATTCTACCAAGTAACACCTGGAAAAGTACAAGGAACATTGCATCGTCATCCTGAAAGAATTGCAGCGTCTGTGAGCAGCAAGATCACTCCAACCCTTGATAATGCGGACAGCAGTGGTTCTGGCAAAAACAAGAGAGCTAAATGGCACCTTGGAATTCGTTCACAAAGTCGTCCAGAGGATATAATGTTCGAAGTTTTCCGCGCTATGAAACAACTCGATATGGAATGGAAAATTCTCAATCCTTACCATGTGATTGTTCGCCGTCGTCCAGATGCTCCGGCTTCTGACCCACCAAAGATGTCACTTCAACTCTACCAAGTTGATCAACGCAGTTATCTTCTCGATTTCAAAAGCTTAGTCGACGAAGAAGGAACTCGTAATTAATTCACTAACATGATTGTACGAACAATTTTTTAATTTTCAGCAAGCGCATCATCTTCTCGTCACGCATCCATGTCAATGCCTCAAAAACCAGCAGGAATTCGTGGAACGAGAGCTTCGAGCATGCCACAAGGAATGAGCATGGAGGTAACGAAATATTTTATTATTCACCAAAATCATATTGTTGATTTTTTTCAGTGTGATGTAACACCACCGCCATCTCCAGGAGGAGCAAAGCTTTCTCAAACAATGCAGTTCTTTGAAATATGTGCAGCCCTCATTGGAACATTGGCTCGCTAATCAAAAAGTCTGAATCATTGATCATTCCTGTTTTCTGGAGACGTTTTAAGTTCTCGACGGTTCTTTTTTTTCTTGTTTTGTCCATTTTAAACATTTTGTTTTATTTGTCGAATATTTTTTGTTTTTTTGCGAGTAGTTTTCTGAGGTCTGTATATATTTTTATCAGGTCTTGGTATTTGAGCAGATTTTTTGTGAGTACTTGTATCTATTTAAGAAAAATGACTGCATACAAAACAGCAGAATTTGTCAAACATACATTGTTTAATAAAGTTTGTAATTGTAGATAAATGTTGATAAATGTTGATAGGTCTTGGCATTCAAAAAGATTTTGGCGAATACTTGTATCTATTTAAGAAATAAAATGTACCAGACAATTGAATTTGTAAAAACAACGTTTTGTGCAGAGAATCTGTTATCGATAAGCTGTAAATTTCGTCGATTAAGCTCTTGAAATGAGAAGGGAAGAATTGAAATCAATATATGTGTTGAAGTGACACAAAACTTTTACAAAATATATGTGTTGAAGTGACATGTGACATTTTTGGTAAAAAATCACTGGGAAAAGGTTGAAAATGCTTAATACAGTATCGAGTTGTTTCTTAGAATCTGGAGATTTCATATCACCTTTGAGTCAAGTTATGATCCCTCAAAGTTACAATTTTTGGGATTTTTCGAACTTTGAGACGCCAGAACCGCCGCCAATGTGTCCGCTAGCAAAAAACGAAAACAGTTTTTAAAAAATGGAGAAGAGCTCTTTCGAATGATCTATTATTACATATCGCAAACAATTATCTTCTACTCGTATTCATCCCTGGTCAAGAGAAAATCGTTTCAAATTTATTGGCTGCTCATTGATTGCATCGTTTATTCTAGGAAAAAGAAAAAAAAACAAAGTGCGGTTAATCGATTCGTCGCGAATAAAAACTTAGATTTCTTGACAAAAATCGATATTTTTGTCAAGAAGTAAATCTGTGTTGACAGTATAGCGGGACATCGGTTAAAATTAACCGGTTAACCGGTTAATTAACCGGTTAAATTGTAAAGCATAATGGAATAAAAAAAAACATTGATTTTTTTCTATTTCACAAGCTGTCAATAAGTTTTTAAATATTTTTCGTTTCCAAATTTTTTAAAGAGTACCCTTTTTGCATTTTTTTTCAATAGGATTATTCATTTAAAAAATTGTTAGCGATATTTAAAGTACGCAACTCGCATTGTTCACATTTTTTGAGAAATGTAATCTTATTCACTTTTTTCTCGAGCTGAGTTGGCAAATAGAAGAAAATCTGAGGTGTAGCTCTTGGGTGTAAGGTGCTAATGAAGAACTGTGAAAAAGCGAACAGTAGATGCATTTTTGGTTTTTCGAACCAGTTTCTTTGTTTTTTGGTATTCTGATGCTTTTCCAGGCAACTTGATGTTAATTATATCAATATTACTATTTTTTGAAATACAGAAAACCCTACTGAAAATGTTGAAATTTCTGAAAATTTTTAGATTTTCGAATTTTTTCAAAATATTTCGGAAGCTAGAGCCTTTACATTCTTATTCTCAAAACATCAGCCGATTTTATCAATTTTGAACAGTGAGCAAAGCAATTAGAAAAACACGCGATGCCTCGATGTTAATTATATCGATCGAAATTGGCGTAGGAATGTGGACACACACGTGATGCAATGAGCGCACACACGCGAAGTATTTTTTTCTAATTGCTTTTTTCACTGTTCAAAATTGATGAAATTAACCGGACTTAACTTTAACCGATGTCCCGCTATAGTTGACAGTGCTATTAAATTATTTTCATCACACAAGATGATTTTTATTTGAAAATATTTATCTGAAAATGGATCTCTTAGAACACAGAAAAAATTGTATGTCTTGAAAAAATTGAGCACCAGGCATTTAAAGCCAAAAACGACAAAAACAATTGAGCGTAGACGGCGAATAAACAAAATTCTAAACTCTTCTGCGGAAAAAAGAAAATAAAAACTATTTAATGACAAAAGGTACAATCTTAGGCCTACGATTTTCCATACAATCAAGTTGACGAAAAATTACAATCAAGTTGGCGATTAACGAGCGGTCGAAGTTGATGTCGCAGTTGTTGATGGATGGACCGGGTCTAAGTCGGTTGGTGGCGTTCTGGTTCTTCTAGAGATATCATCTGATGGTTGGTTTACCTCTTCGAGCTGAAAGCAAAAAAAAACCAATCGAATAATAATTATTGTTTCGAATAATTACACCGACAGCAGTCATTGCCTACTTTCGATAATTTAGAGAAACTTTTTTTTAAAGATTTTATTGGTATTTTTGAATCTGTTGTGTCAAATGGGAGCAATACTACTTTCCCTTCACAACCGCAAGTAAACTTTTTAGAGGCTGTGAACAGAAAAACACACCAAAAACACAAAGAAAACTGAAATTTGTGCTATTCTTAAAAATTAAAAAAAAACGAAATTGTTTATTTTCTTACCTCTGTGCTGTCGGTTGTCCAATCAATCTGCTGATAAATCAACCAAATAGTAATGATTGTCGGTGTCAACAATGCTGGAATAAGAATTCAAGGTTTTACACGCATAAATTCAAAAAGCCAAAAAATGTTTTTGTTTCGAAATGTTTTTTTGTTGATATTTAGTGCATTGATCAGTGTCAAGGGTGCCTAACAAAAAATAGAAGAAATTAACTTCGGCCCCATGGAATATCTATACACCAAAAAAATTTTAAGCAACATTTTTTTGTGCAATCGGTTAAACCTACTATTTTGATGCTTTTTGAAGAACATCTTTGTTATTTAAATTATGTGAACCAACCTCTAATTTTGGCAGTAAAACTAGAATTGAAAATTCCTAATGTTTCTTGTCCTTCTCCCGTCTTGCAGAACGTCGCAAATTGAATAATGTCTTTTTGAACTGCCTTGGATACCGACCACGAATACATTCCAAAAAAATAAGTTCCCAAAAACTTTATCGTTGTTGTTATTGTTGGTCCCTGAAATACATATAATATTATAAGAATTTTACAAGTCTCGTGAACTAATCTCTTTTTTAATAAACATATTAAATCCACATGACTTTTTTGTTTTAAACATTAAACTGTTTCCCTGCCTGCTTTTTGACATTAGTTTTCAAAGCTTTGTTTTAGCAAGTATGCAAATAATGAATCCCGAAGTTATATTATTATCATATAATTAATTCAGTTATGGTCCTTCAAAGTTACAATTTTTGAGATTTTTTCGAACTGTGAGACGCCAAAACTGCCGCAGATGTGCCCGCTAGCAAAAAATGAAAATAATTTCTAAAACAGAAAGAAGAGCGCTTTCGAATGATCTATAATGATCTATCCCAAAAAATTATCTTCTGCTCGTATACTTTCCTCGTCAAGCGAAAATCATTTCAAATTTATTCGCTGCTTATTAATTGCATTGTTTAATCTAAGAAACAATAGAAAAACAAAGTGCGGTTGATCGTTTTGCGGTGGCAAAATGACAGGAACATAAAAAAGCTGGTACAATGACTTGGGATTAAATTTTGGACTTACTAGCAATTTGCTCTCAAGAAATAGATCGAGACCATACTTAATGGATCCACAAACCATAACAAAGGAAAGTATGCATATAACCAAATGCGCACGTAAGTCTGAAAATTTATATTTAAAAAAAACAGTTAACGGAGTACATTAGTGACAGAAAATGTGAATCGAGCTTTTTTGAGTGAATTTTGCTTTTACAGTGCTCCAAATAATAATGCAGTACCACTTAGAATTTAATTGGAAATGTCTGAAAACGTTCGCGTCATTGCAAACAGCGTTTAACACTTTCCAGCCTTGCAACTCTGTTCGTCAACATATCGGCTTTTCTCATACGTTAAGGTGGTCATCCTGATGAGTGAGATGGCCTTTCACAATCCTTCCGACGGAACGGCAACTCATTACAAGATTGATGACTATTTTTATCATGCTGCGATGCGGAAATCATCGCATTCGTTATTTTTTTTGAACTTTCGTACATTTTCGAAGTTTTTCATGTTACGATTTTTGTAAAATTTTTAAATGTTTAACTACATATCATTATTTTGTGAAAAGTGCAAAACAACATTTCCAAAATAAGCCCGAAGTTTTTTGCCACTATTTTATTCTTACACTCGTATCGATTCCTTCGAGCGCGTTCCAAGTCCATCTGAAAGCTAATAATACTATTTTTTGAAGACAAAAATATTAAAAAAAAACTGTTGATGAAATGAGGTAGAAAACTAACAACAGAAACAATAGAACGCTTGTAAAAATGAACCTGTGTCATTCGCGCGCGAACAGGCGGGCTTGCGCATTATCCGCAAGCACAGAACAGAGAAAACTCTCTTCCCGCTGCACGCTACTTACTATAAAATCACGCGTGCAGTTGCGTTTTCCAAAAATTGTATGATCTTCAGTTTTGCTGTTGACTATAATTTATAAAAACCATATCTGAGAAACTAAATATTGAAAAACTGTTTCCTGTTAATTTTGAAATGCCAAAACTATTAAAAATCTAACTTATAAAATCGCAATGATGGACGAGGTAAAAAAAAAAGTTTGATTTAAGTGGCAGTGAGCATTTGATTTGGAAAGAAAGTACTAATTATGAATTAGTAATCAATTTCCACATACTTTTCGATTTTAAACTTTTTTTCAATTTTTTCAGATTACGATTTTTGATTAAATTTATTAAGTTGCACTATAGTTATTCGGCGCTGTACCAGAAAAGATAATTAAAATCTAGTTATAAAAATACAGAGTTTGCGTTCAATATTTAGGTGTTTAAACTTTTTTTTTAAACCTGAAACAACTTTCCCTTTCTAGGGTCTACAATCCGAGTTGAATGATGGAACAATAATTTGAAGTCAGGTTTTGGTGCAGATGACCGAAGAAGTCTTACGAAGACCCTTCTTCTGAATTCCTTGCTTTAGAACTCCGCCATTGTGAAGTTAAAAATTTTGTATCATACATTTTCTTCTAAAAGACCGCAGCGCAACCGCTCGTCGGTGAAAATAGCATGAAAATTAACGATTTCTGAAATACAGTAGTGGTCATAAAGATTGTCACAAATGGTTTTTTGAGTATAACTTTTTAAAAAGTTAACCGATCGAGCTGAAACTTTCAGATATAGTGTAAAACGGTAAAATACATATATACAATGGAAGTACTTTTTTCTATTTTGATAAAATAATTATTGAATATTCTAAAAGTATAACTTTGGTTTTAACTATTTTATGGAAAGGTTTTCTCTTTTTGCAAAATTCAGAAAATTTGATGTTTTCTATATTCGCCTACATATATTTGTAGTTTTGACCTGTTCCAACCAGTTTTATATATTTTCATTGAATAAAAACTTCGATGCCTTGACAAAAATCGATAGTTCTTACTGACGAAGTACATCCTTTTAATTGTGTTGACATTGTCATTTATTATCAATTATTTTCCTCACACAAGATGGTTTTTATCTGAAAATATTTATATGAAACTGGTTCCCTTAGAAAACAGAAAATGTTTATGTCTTGAAAAAATTGAGCACCAGGCATTTAAAGCCAAAAACGACAAAAACACTTTAGAGCGTAGACGGCGAATAATCAAATTCTAAACGCTTTTAAAGAAAAAAAAAGAAAATAAAAACAATTTAATGACAAACTTCTGATTCGCGAATGAAAAAGGTACAATCATAAGCCTACGACATCCCTCTACTTTTTACTTTTTGGAAAAAAAACAAGCAGCAGTTCGACATTTTTACCCACTTTTTTTTAGATACTGGAAGGGTAAACATGATTCAATTCACATGAAAATCGACCGGCATAGAATATCTCGATCCTAAGCAGTTATCTCTGCTGCTTTTCATTGTTTTCAAAAAGTATAAACGTATGGGGATGTCGTGTTATATTTCGCTCACTGTATGCTTTAAAAAATGTCAAAATAAATAAATCGAATATTTAACATAGAAATAATTAGACGATGTCGGAAACGGTGGTTACAAGCTTTCCATTGACAAAAGTTGTTTTGAATTGTTCCGGAACAGGGAATTCTGACTGAAACGTGAATGTTTTTATTTGTGGAAGGCGATAATAAAAGCTTACATAATCTCCTTCGTCGGATGTTTGGACCAAAATGTTCATCTCACTTGACTTCGAAGTGATAATTTCAGCTCCTTGGGCAGCTTTTGAAAGGTAAACTTGACAACCATCGGTTTTTTGAATAGAAAGTGTGGGAAGTTCGCCAAGTGTCTGAAAAAAAAAGATTGCGCATTCTCACTGTGTTGAAACTTACCTGAATTTGAACGCTTTGACAATTGATCGTTTCGCATTGTGACACCAAAGCATCAAAAACAATTGATGTTTTCTTACACCCATCCAATGTAATTGAATTAGCTTTTCCATTCACTTTGATGACACTGTTCTCGCAGCGGAATATGTAAATTGTTTGCTTCTTATCCGCAACATCAATCACAATATTCGAATCATTGACAAAGTATTCAATATTCCACTGTTTCCCATCTTGAAGCTCTTTCTTTGCTGGTTTTCGGACTGGCTGAGCAGGCTTCACCGGAGAGCCTGATGCCTGCGGTTTATTAGTAGCTGTAACAGCCACGTTTCCACGAAGGTTTGGATTTTTGTGTGTCTGCATGTCACTTGTAACTTTTCGCAGTCCAGAAGTAACTGCTTCACCCTTGTTTAGCGCAGCGAACAATGCATCACGATTTGCCTAATATAATTTGTATGTTTATGTTACTCTTCTAATCTTATTTACCTTATCGTCATTGGATGGCGGTGGTGGCATGTTTGCAAAAAGATCAGCTGGAATTGGTGGAGGGGGTGGTGGTGGTGGTCCTCCCGGTCCTTTGGGTGCTGGTGCAGCAGCGGGTGCCGATGTAGAGGAAGAAGATGAGGGTGGGACACTTCCCTAAACAAACAAAATTATTATGAATCTTATAATTTGTAGACAAACCGGAGCGCTGTTCCAAACAAGACCTGTATTATGTGTCTGTTTCACAAACTTTTGAAGTTCCTCAAGAATTTCCTTCCACGACTTGGCCCACTCAACTTGACGGGGATCAGCTTCTTTAAACTCTTTCAAAATTCGATTAATGTAGAACATTGAAGCTTCAATATAATCTTTGATATACGGAACAGGAAGTTTCTAAAATTTTGAAGCATATTATCTGTTAATTTGATGATTTAACTAACAATAACAACCCATCCGACAGCTGGAAGACCTTCAGTAACAGTTGACAAATGATTATATTGTGGTGTGCTCTTTTTCGAATCCTTGAATGAATTGATTTGCTCCATGACTTGAATAATTGGGAGTAGCAATTTTTGACTCTCATCAGCCGCCGGTTGAACTGTTCCTGCCGCTCTCCAAAGATAATTGCGGAGAAGATTGAAGATTTTGAGTACATTTGGCTTCTGTAAATGTGTAGTATCTTATTTTGAAATAGTTTTTTATACAAAACATACTATTGTGGCAATATCGCCGCCAATTTTCTCACTCAATTCTGACCATTTCGCAATTGCGCTTTCCATCGCATCATCATAAGCACGAACATGAGCTGGAGCTTCCTCAGATCCGGCAGATTGGCCTGAAAATAAACAATAATAAAAATAAGTCACTGCCAAAGCTTTAATAATTTTCATTCAGCATTTTTAAATATCTGTACACTTCTGTACCTTTTCTTTGATCAATGAACACAACTTTTTTCGATGAGCTTCGATGAAGTGACGGGTTTTTGATCAATATTCCGTGCAAATTATCGCCGTAAATATTATTATGCCTTTCATTTTTTTCGTTCTCTCGTAAATATCTCGGCAACGCTTTACGAGCCATTTCCTCAATATCTAAATCGCTATCGTTTTCATTGTCGTAATTTGAAATGGGTGAAAGATTCTGCTTTCCAGACAGACTAAAAGTTGAATTTGGCTGAGATGTTTCCTGGTTGAAATGAAGAGAATGTGGGCGATGATTGAAATGCGGTTTGTTGTATGGAATAGGATCAACAGGCATATGAACATTAATATTTGGTTCTATCACAGCTACAGGTGGTTGAGAAGAATCGCGGCGATTACGAGCTTCATAATCATCGGTGTGACTATTGTAAGTATGTCTGTTACTGGTAAATCCATTGATAACTGTTGGTACGGATCGATTGTAAACCTTCGATTCCACCGGACTGAAGATCCTATCTGCTGCTGACCTTTCTTGAACTCTCCTAATCTCCGGTTGATGCTGAATATCAACAGCAAGCTCTCTAATTGGAGAAGTGAGCCTTGCAAACTCGCGCAATGGTGACTGTATACGAGCTCTTTGTTGTAGTTGCTGCTGTTGTTGTAGTTGCTGCTGTTGTTGTAGTTGCTGCTGTTGTTGCAGTTGCTGCTGTTGTTGCAGTTGCTGCTGTTGTTGCAGTTGCTGCTGTTGTTGCTGTTGTTGCTGTTGTTGCTGTTGTTGCTGTTGTTGCTGTTGTTGCTGTTGCTGTACAACTTGATTCACATGTTGAGGTGCTTGATTGTACGAATGATGATTGTTGAACTGCTGTTGATAGGGTTCTTGATTGGCAACTGGATGAATATGTAGTACACGATTATGACTCAACGGAATCGGTTCATCAGAATAAATTTGAGAATTTCTACTGCTTTCAGAATACTGACTCAATGGACGATCTTTATCCCTGTAGACGATTGAATTATTTGGAATGTTCTGGTAACTATGCCCATCATTTTTCCTCTCCATGTTGTAGTTCCGATTGTAGATCACAGGTATTTCGCTGACACGTTCATTTTCATACAAATTGTGCGGGTTAAGAGCTTGTTGAGCGTATGAAACAATTGGCGGAGATAGTACAGGACTTGCTTCACGTTGAGTCATCCCAAGAGGAGATTGATAACTGTTGCGGTTGTTAGCAACTGGTATTTGATCGCGATGGTAACTTCGAAAATTTGAAACTGGTGGTTCTTGAGAATGAATTGTAACATTTTGATTCAACGGGCTTCTATAACTAGGCTCCAACCGGAATCGCTCAAAATCCGAAGACGAAGAACTGGCCACTGGTGTATTTCGAATAATAAAATCTTCCCTGAACGATTTCGGTGGTGGCGGATCCGTCATCCAGTTCGGTTCCAATACTCGGTTCCTTGGCAAACTCGAAGAATTGTAGATATTCATAGGCAATGTGTCAAACGATGAGTCCGATTGTGTTTTTGTCAATTTTTTTGGGGTCTGTTGATGCCACTCATTTTGTCGAACAGGCTGATCATTCGAATTCTCATTTCCGTACCAACTTTGTGACATGTCCGGGCGATTTGTCAACAACATTGCTTCTTCTTTTTGTTTCTGAAGGTTTCTCAAAAAATCATTTTCCTTTTGCAAACCTGACATTTCATAATGTGGTCGTGGAACATTGTCGTAATATCGCGGAAGTTCTTGAGCAACTGGGCTTTTGACCGTTCTATGCATATTGTTGTTGCAATAATCACTAGTAATTGAAAGCGGTGATAATTCTCGCGGTGAAAATGAAGGTCCGTAATTTTCGAAAACAGTAGAAGAGCTTTCCGTTCGCAATGGTCGTCGAGACCGCGGTTCGTTGTCCCAGTGACTAGTAGAATGGTCGGGCGATACACAAGTAGACGGGAAATGTGGTAGAGTTGCTGACCGTTGGTCACTGCCCGATTGTGAGAACGATGACCAACTGCTTGACGGACGAAGCCGTCGGGACGAGTAATCCACGTCTTGCACCGGACGATAACCACGTGGAAACTTATTATATGGTCGAGGAGCAGAATAATATATTGAATCCATTCTAAACTAGAACGACTGGTAGACTAAAAAGCATTAGGTGATAATAGGCGGTGAAGAAGAAATATTGTATAAAAATGAAAGGCAGAAGTGAATACTTGGCAAAGAAGAGAGATTTTTCAAAATGTAGGAGCGAAGGGTAGTCGCTGCTCTTCTTTACGAGCAACTGTTCAACCTGAGAAAGAACATGAAATCCGGGTGGAAGATGGACAAAAAGAAGAGAGTAGACGAAAAAAAGCAAGTTTTTGTGAAGATCCGTCTCACTTGTCTTACTTTAAACACTAAATTTTACAAAAGGCTTAGATCTCTGTTTTTTTAAAATAAATTTGCCGCCTGGTTCTCAACTGTTCATTCATGACCCTTTGTTATCTCTACTCGGGGGATGTCTTTTGACAACCGTTCGTTTTTGTTTATCACTTTTATTGAAAACAATTTGAAGGTTATTTTGAATGTGAATTTATTTGCAAAATACTACTTAAAAACATACCTCCAGCACCAGATAAGCTTGTTGGCTTTGGAGCAAGTGCAGGTTTTTGCGCACAAATCGCTTCAAGACGAGCGGTGACTTGTTCAAGACGCTTTACGATTTCCTCTTGGGATGACATGGTTTTCTGGAATAGATAAACATTTGACATCTCCATAAAAAAGAAAAAAATAACGAGAAATTCAAGAATTTACCTCGTTCAAAAAAGAAAAACAGAGAATTCCCATTATTAGATACGTAAAATATATGGATTAAAATATATTTATTCACGGAAGTATGAAAAACAAACTGCGGTTCTTGAGACATATCAAATTGCAATATTTGTAACGCTCATTTTTAATTTTAAATAATGAATAGATGTCAAGGAAGTGTAAGAGAACAAAAGAATGCCTATTTCACAATATGAATCAGTCATTTGTTGATTTTTTAAAACAAAAAAACAACTAACAATGAAAATGAAAATAATGAGACTAAGATTTCGGCAATACCAGTTGGTATTTAAACTTTTTTGAGAGTGCAGGAGGGCGTACTTACTGATCACAAAGCAAGGGTTAGAGGACTAGAAATCATCAAGGAAAAAGGTGAGGAAATGGCGTGAGTTATAAATAACTCAAAAAAACCTTGTAAAATTAAACTAATAAAAGTGATTTCCTACTTTTAAAAATTTAGAAAAAAAGGTTTTTTTGTGTATTGTTCTGAATCGGTTCTCGCAACAAGAAATGCTAACTTTTCTAATTCAAATATGTAAAAAAAAGTGTTTTATGCATCAAAAAATTTTGCAAACGCCCTCGTTCGCAAAAACAAAACAAACCAGAAAAGATGGCTGTGATGAAATAGCGTTGTGTACTTGAAACCAACGAAAAAAAAAACGCGAATCATTTTCAATGCGCTCGCGTAAATAATTGCTCTCCAACGCACGCCACTCTATAAGACAGATGAATAAAAAAAACAGTCTTTCGACCTTCGAAATTTTTCTATTCATTCTTCGACGACAATCAACAAAAAAATGAAAGACAAATTATCAATCGTGCAGTTTTAAAGAGGCAGTGCGAAAATGCCACATTTTTTGATGACTCATATGTATGTTCGTTTCCATTTTTTTTCGTTCTTGAATCAAAAGTCGCTGATAACTAATTCACTAAAACATCTAAAACTCTACAATTATGATATGAAATAAAAATAAAATATCTTGTCAATTTTCAGAAAAAAAAGATGAATGATAAGTCATTGGAGAAGAGATAAACAGGAAAAAAAACCAAAAGAAGAAGAAAAAAATAAGAGAACGGATGGTGGATAACGGATTGAAAGCTCTTTTTTCTTCGGTGTGTGGGCGACCAAGAGCGCAATCAATAGCCATTGGTCTGTGTATTTGAGCGGGTTGACAGTTGTCTGCGCTTCCATTCACTTAATTCTATTCAATCATTGCTCGCCTTCCTTCAGATGTCATTGTGTTAACCTAACATATGTTCATGTTTTTCTCATTACCAGCGAGTCAAAAATTGAGATTTCATTTATGATCAACTGCGAATTTAACTCGATGTTTTGAAAAAAAAACAGAGTAGAGGGTACACATTTCTTAAATCTTTATTATTCTTGAATACCAGTTCTTACAAAGAAATAATTGAAAAACAAACTAGTGAAAGTTTTTTTTGGTTCATAAATATGAAAATTAAGATTTTTTTCTCAAATCATGGAACTTTTTCACAAAGTGTTTGGCAACTTCAATAGGATATGGAATAACAATGGTGTTGTTTCTGAAATATTAAATTATTTCAAAATCTCTCATATTCATTTCATTACCGTTCAGCTGCAACTTTGTTGAGAGTTTGTAAATATCTCAATTGAATGGTCATTGTATTTTCAGAAATAGTGTTAGCAGCGGAATGAAGACATCTAAACAATATATTTCATGTTTAATTATTATAATTATTTTCCTTACTCGCTGGCATCTTTTTCTCCTTGCGCTGCGATGAAAGCAGCTCGAGCTCTTCGAACTGCTTCGGCTTCAGCTGCCATACTTCGCATAAGTTGATGTGGAAGACGGATATCTTTTATTTCTACTCTTTCCACTTTCACACCCCATGGATCCGTTCCTTCGTCGAGCACTTTTTCGGAAATCTTAATTTAATTGGTCAATGTTGTATTTTGTCTAATTTGGAATGAATGAGAAAAAAAAACTTACACTTGCAATTGCATCTCTTTCACTCAACATTTCACTCAAAGTTTTGGTACCTAACACATTTCTCAATGTTGTTTGAGCCAGAAGCCTTGTACTGAATTGTGCATCATTGACATTTGTAACTGATATCACCTGGAATAACCAATTCATTTTTTTGACATTCTAGATTGGTTTTGATTACCGGATTTGAAACACGGAAATAAATAACTGCTTCAACAGAAACCGTAACAGAATCCCTGCTTAAAATTTCTTGTGGAGGAACATCGAATGACAAAACCCTGAGATCAACCTAAAATCGTTAATTTTTAAAAACAAAGACCTTCTCTTCGAATTACAATCTTCATTGTATCTATGCATGGTAATACAAAAAACAATCCGGGACCCTTTGTTCCACCTTTGATCAATCTTCCAAGCCGGAAAACTACGGCTCTTTGATACTCCCTGAATATATTCGATTAATTTCTGCCGATTCTAGTGAAATTAACATACTTGATGATTTTAATGCAGAAAAATAGGCACCATGGAAAGGAAAGAAGAACGAGTAACAAAGAGAATACAAACATCATATGTGAGATAAACGGCGGAGGTTCCTGAATATATTTCATTTATAACTTGGTGATTATAAAAAAACTCACTCTCTCTTCGTGAAGCAAATGTCTTGTACGTATTAGCCAACTTTGAGATCTTGCTCGCATCGGTATCTTTTCGATCGCATCCTGAATGTAATTTAATTGGTAATCGCTTAAAGATATTACGATGAAATAGTGTTTGCTCACCCATATTCCAGTTTTCATTTTAATGAATAATAAACAATTTTAATTAACTGATATATATAATATCAGTTCAAATTTATGTTCAATTTAAGGCTAAATTTAATTCAATCGTCATTTTTCCTGTTCTAGACGTGAGAATTATTTTCATTCGTCTAATTTTAATGATCGAAGCATTGAACTTACCATTTAGAATTAAATGAATTTTTTTGAGCTTAAATAATGATAATGCAAGAAATTAAAAATTAAAATAGTGTTACATTAATTGTGTATGAAAATTTAAACTCCTTGAGATTCTATGAATATTTAAAAAAAAATGCTTGTCAAATAAAAATCACAACTAGTAAATAATAACAAACCCTTTTATGAGGTGGAACTTCTCCTCGATCTAGCCCTAATGATTTAGCGTCGGGAACAAACAAATAATTCGGATTTATTGTAGCACCCGCTTCATCTTTTACAGACGCTGTACTACTCCTTCTCGAATCTACTTCATTACTATATCCTGTATCCTCTGACTGAAGCGTATGTATACGCCTCATTATTCTTTGTCTCCTTTCCGTTGCACTCATTTTGTGCATCCTATTACATCAACTGACAAGAATAAACAATATAATTAGTTTAAAAATATTTGAAAATGTAGAGAAAAATGGCCAGGAAAATCTGTTGTTTTCAAAAGTTTGAGAAAGGCAAAATTTGTTCAAAAATTTCTATCGAAAAAGTTTCAAGTTTCATATCCATAATTCGTAGCAGCTCACTTCACGCGTACAAGAATTTTCTCCATGAATTTCTGAATTTCCGTTGTAAAAAAAAAACAAACAAGGTTTTCCAACATGTACTTATTCAATTTGACGTAGGTTTTAGAATAGATGAAAGATTTGCGAAACGAGTAGATGGAAAAACAATATTACACGAGGTCCTTTACTTATTGCGATGCAATTTGAAAATAAGAGTTTGGATAAGAAACCGATAATACAAATGTTGCGTTAAGAGATGTCATCTTTTTGCTCAAGGAGAATGGAATGAATTGGACAATGTTAACAAAAAGTGTAACATGTTTAATTTTTTTCCTGATTTCACTGTGAAATGTTATTCTGTCAGGTGAACATAAGAATTTGTGAAACTAATTTTTTACACATTATACAAAATTTTAAAAAAAATGGTACATTAGTTTCCGGAGGGTGAAATATGCGCCCATTACGAATGCTCATTTCAAAATTCGAGAGTTCGGGCTTAGAATTGAACCATAAAAAATTTTTTCATCGTAACTCATGTTTATTTTTTTGCAGTTTTAAGTACATAAGTAATAAACTTTAAAAGTTCCAAAAAAAACACCTATGAATGGGTTTTGAAGTTCCATAACTCGTCTTTAACATGCTACTCCTATTAAAAAATGGGAATAACATAAATGGTTCATTATGGTTCAAATTTTTGGTATACTCAGGATGTCGTAAAGAAATAAATTTCTTTTGGACCAAAAGTTAATTAATAAAAAAAATTTAAACCAAATAGAGGGACGATTTTTTATTTTAAGTTTCGTTACAAATTCAAAAAATTTAAAAACGCTTCTTATTAGGATCTTGAACTCAAAGCGCAAATAGAAGAAAAATGAAGCTCGAAATTTGAAAGCCTTCTCTAATTAAACATTCGCAATTTGTCTTTTCTAGACGTGAAACGGATACGACATAAGTTTTTCTCAAATTGAAAGTTTTCCGAAGTAAGAAAATTGGTAAGTGAATACTGCGTGAATTCATGCTCAATTTTAAAATACTAGAAAACACATATATCAACAGAAACGCGAGAAAAAGTTGCATTTTATTGAAAGCTTCGTTTTTTTAGGTAAGCGATGTTTTCTTTTAGTAAGTATATAGCAAAGAAATTGATAAAAACCTGGTGGTATTATGAAATGAGTGACAATGTCTTCACCAAAATTACAACAAATGTCGTCCTATGAGACACAAATAAATCAAAGGGCACGAGAGGGAGTCAACGCTTTCGTGAGCTTCATTTTTATTTCTTTATCATTTTTGAGAGTTTTTGAGATGAGTTTACAAACTAATAAGAAAGAAAAATGTGTTTCGATATACAGTTTTAGAAGGAATGCTATACGAGTTTTTTTCATTTAAGACAATGTTTAGAAGTGAACAAAGGATCCACCTCGGAACAATTGGCAAGATGAATGAGAGCATCGAACAAAATGTTAATGATGAGAAACTCAGCTCCAAGAAACTAGAACAATGTGCGAACTGCTCCAGAGTTGAATGTTGATATATGTATGTATTCCTTTAAACATGGGAGAGTATCAGGATTTTGTTAGGATAATGTTGAAGAATTTTTTACGGCAGAGTGGGGGTTAGTAAATTTTAAATTCAGCGGTTCAATAAAATTTGTCAATTTTTAAAATAATTAAAGAAAATAATTCTACTCATCGCTATTTACCCTTGTTCTGTGAAGTTAAACAAAATGCAGCTGTAAATATGTAATTTAAAAATGTCTTGCATTTTGGAATTTTGGTTTTGAATTGTTCTTTACTCCCCGCTATTTAATAAAAAATATTTGATATTTTTTATCAATACTTCGAAAACTCCTCAAACACACCTCAAGATTAATCCCAGGACTTGCATGTGCCATTCCTCGCTTTCGAACACTTCGATGCCTGAAAAATGTTAATTGAACGTCACAATTCTCTTCAAAATATATTCAATCATGATATCTTTTTATTTCTCCACAAAAATCAATTACAAAACGAATTTCTAGTGTGAATGAAATGTGCATAAATTGACAGGATTATAATTTTTCAGAATAAATATTAAATTATAGTCTGAGAAATAAATCGGTGTTGCTTTGAAGGAAAGCAGATGGTGAAAAAAGTCAGATGCAAATTATTAGGTTATACCAATTGGATTGAGAAATGTGAAACGTTATTTAGTTTTGTTTCGAATAGTTTTATTTGTAATTTTTTTGGCGAAAAAACTAGAAAAGACGTGAGAAAAAACATATGAAATAGAGAAATCGGCATACAATTTCTTTAAAAACAAAGTGTTGCATAGAAGCCGATGATATTGTATTATATTTATCTAGACGCACTTCAAAAGAAATATTTAGGAATTCATTAAAAATAGATTAGAAAAAAAATTAATTTTCCTTTTATGTGTTTTCCTCTGCATTCATGATTTTGTGAAGAATATTATAAAACTTGAAACGAAATCTAGGATTTCATAAAAAGTAAAAGAGCAAACAAATCGAGAGGTTTCAAATAATATTCTCACGGTATTCAAATATGAGCGAAATGCTGACCTATTCAGTCAGTGAAAACGAAAAAAAAGGTGATTGAAACGTTGAAGTCAATACCGTGATTGTGGAAGATTTGACGTTGGATTTGACGTTATTTATTCGAAGAAAAGGAAACAATAATTTTGTTCCAAATGAAACATTTATGTTATATTAAATTTTATATAAAATTTTTGAAATATGCAGATATAAGCACGATATAGGAAACTTTAAAATCTTTTTCTCTTTCTTATTTCAATTTCTAATTCAAATTACTTTTTGAAAACTGCAAAATGTAGATTATTAAACATCTTTCTGAATATATATTGCGAATAATTTTTAAATTAGGTTAAAGCAATGTTTTTTTTAATGTTCTGTATCTCTTTTTATATTTAAAATAATGGAAAACTTTCCAAGTATCGTCTGAAAGTCGGTCACATGTTTTGATCACTTTAAATTTATTTAAAATTCTTGAAGTCGGGAACTTTGTTATTCTTTGGTGAACAACAAGAATTTTAACACAGTTAATCTCAAAATAATGAAACTCTTCATCATATCATATTAAAAAATACTCTGAATTTACCTTCTAAATGACTTCCGAACAGATCGAAAAAATGAAGACGGAGCTGTAGACAACATTCTTAGTTATAGTTAAAATAATAACAATGATATTGTGAAAACAAGAAACTAGAATAACAGAAATTTCAACAGATTGTTCACTTCATTGTGACAATTTTGCCCTTTTGATGAGCTGCATGATGCGGAAAGCGTCGGTTCCCTTTTCTGTTTCAATCGAGACGGGTATAATAGTTTATTCGTCAAAATTGACTCCTTCTTCAGTCTCCTCCTCTCGTTTTCAATGAATAATTGCTAGATGAAAAGAATGGCTCAAGGATGAATACAACCGAGAACACAAATTTCGACACTTTCGTTTCGTTTTTTTTTCTTTGCTTGAAGTTCGTCTTTTTCCAAACCACTCAACGCCGATTTGTCTTTTCTCTGTCGTGCAGTTATGGAAATGAAGGCAAAAACTGAGTATTGAGATACCAACCCAACTGGATCAGCCAAAATTAGTATGCAGTTTATGAATACGAAGGGCAAAACTTATATGTACTAATATCAAGTTCTGATTCGCTATTATAAATGTGCCGTTCTAATTCAATTTGTAGTACTTTTTATATACAGCCAGGTATAATATTTAATATAATAAAATAAGCGAGTTTCGTGTTCAGTACGAGAATATTTGAAGTGGTAGTAAGAAATATGTACTACGCGAGCTTAGGCTCTTTTTTGAAATCTAGCCGTACCCTTTTTAGCAATTCAACCAGAAGCTTACATAAAGGATGACGTTACCAGGTGTGACAAAACATCAAACAATTTCAAGCATAAAGAGTCAGTTTCGAAGTCTTCACTGAATCATATTCATCTTGGTTTTTACTTCGTCTTTCTGATTAATTACAAATAAACTGAAAACAAAACGTATCCTCTTATATAACAGAAGATAGTCAGAAACTGTCATAGTTAGAGACAACAATTTCAAAACTCGAAGTTTTCTCAAATCTCATATTAAGTTAGTTTTACTATTAGAAATAATGAGAAGTTAAAAAGCCCCATTAAGCCATGTCATCTGATATTGGTCGAAATCAAATGTCAGAAAAATTAAAGAAAATTTTGAAGAAATGAAGAAATTTTTAAAATTGAGTTCGTTATAAATTTGTCGCTTTGTAGAAAAACGTGAGAGTTGTTATCATAACGATAACGTTCTGAAAACTCAGAATAACTCACCTTCTCTCCTTGGATAATTTTGTAAGCATCATGTTTTCTGTTAAAAATCTAGTGGCTTCAAATAAGAAGAAATGCCTATAGATTTTGCTTTTTTTTCTATCTTGCAGAATACCAAAAAAAATTGGGGTCCAATGCAGAATAATGATACAGGAAGTAAGAGGTGTCTCAAATGATCAATGACGTGACAACGTTGAACTCAAGCTTTTTTCTTCATTTTTCGTTTTTATTACAAAAAGCGTCCAAAGTTGTATTGAAACATCCTCTTCATGAAACAGGTGTTCGAAGTAGTTTTCCGTTCGAGATCAGCGCAAAAATATGAAGAAAAATAATATTCTTATGTGCGAAATTTGTTCTACTTTTTGCTGTTGGGCACCGTTTGTAAAACACATGTGGATGAATTGAACACATTTTATGAGAAAGTACATATTTTATGAACAAATGGCACTCCATTGAACTACGCAAAAAGTTCGGTGTCATCAAAGTGAAATTTTTTGTAGAATAAAAAGCAAACGGCAGTATAAATACAAAAAGAACATATGCTTTCAAAAGAGTTTACCTAATTATTCAATTAACACCAAATTTATATGCAAAAAACTTCTAAAAAGTCTTCATGCAGGGAAGCATTATAACTAATTCATAAACTTGTTCACGTAAGTGCGCACTTATTTCATTATTCTAATTTCGCACAAGTTCGACAAACCCGTAGTGAGAACAATTGATATCTTGCAAAGCGCGAGCTTCTAAAAGTAAAGAATTTATAATTAGGCATTCTTTTCAGGTTTTACTAGCTTAACTTCAACGAAATACTAAAGAAGCTAACGCAGGTTAGGGCATCAAAAACGTTGAAACTTTAAAACAGAAAAATTAAATAAGAATGTCGGTCCTTTATATACAATCTTCGTTTGTATATCCTTTTATTGTTCTGCATGTTGTCCCATTTCTATAATTCATATGCTTAACTGAACATACTCACTTTCGAATTACAGCTAAGTTTTCATGTGCACTCATTAACCGCCTCACTGAATATAATTCATAGTTCATATTTTAGTCAATAGTACATCTAATAAATTGAAATTGTTACTTGTAATAAAGATCAAAAAACCAATAAAACTGTTTTGTTAGAAATCAATATCGTTGGTGAAACTCGTATAAACTAAACATTAAGATTTAGAAATGTCAAAATTTTTAACAAAGCATAAATTTTCACACGTGAATAAGTTAAACGGAAACACGAAAGTCATAAATAGACCTACTTATTTTGTCAATATTTTTATCCTTGGGGTCAGTTTTTATTTACTCTGTTTTCGAGTATTTAGTTGGAATGTCTAGCCAAAATTTTGAAAATTCTAACGGATCCACTGTGCAAAAGTCAAATGATGCCGTCAACATTTTTCTGCAAGTTAATGGACCCGTGAGATTATTATTTCTAGAATTTTGAATTCAATAAAATGAAAACTAAATTTTAGGAAGAAACTAGCTCGAAAAAAGAGGAAGCGACAACGGTTACATTTGAAAGTATAGTTGAGAGTACCGAAGATGATCACATAAACAGCGAGCACCAGTTACAGATGATTTTAGATTGCATCCTTCAACCAAGGTACTGTTTTTTTTTGCAACAGAAAAAATTAGATGCACTATTGGTTTGAAAATTTGGTTGAAAATAACTTTTCACAAACACAATTATTTTCTTGTTGGTATCTTCTTTGTTAATTGCAGTGGAACACGATATGGAACAAAAAACATTATTTATTCACATGCGCGTAAATTTCGAATTTTTTTCCAATCTCAAGAAAAATGTATAAACAAACCCCATTGCCTTTTCAATGTTTTATTTTTACACTTTTCAATTATTTGTTTATATTTACTAGCAACATAAACATCAAACTCACTAATGTTTCAAAAATCATCAATTTTTCTAGAATTTACGAAGAAAATGGGAAGATGTGGAAACAACAAGCATCATTACACCCTGCTACCCGCTTAGATATGGTATTTTTGAAAGAATCATGGTGCATTATGCATATTTTTCAGATCAATCTTGAAGAAAAATTGGAATCTGAATTGAAAGAAAGAGGTTCAAAACCTTTCGGAGTTTGTCCAATACGGCGTGATCTCTACACTCAATTTTTCGGTAAATATGTTTGTTTGATACTTTCGATGTTAAAAGTTGTTAATGAGACTTATAGTTATTCAGTTTTTGTGAACGTTTGAAATATCCAAATAATTATAGATGAGCTCATCCGACAAGTGAGTGTTTCGTGTGCTGAAAGAGGACTTCTTCTAGTTCGTGTGCGTGACGAAATACGAATGACATTGACCGCATATCAGACATTACTCGAATCAGCAGTTGCATACGGTTTTGAAAATCTTACAAAAAATTAAACTAATTATTTTCCAGGTGTTCGAAAAGCCTTATTCATTGAAAACGAGCAGTCAAGAGCTGCAACTGAATGGAAGAATCAAAAAGAGAAAAATAAAGAACTGTTGTTAAAGGTTAACAAACAATAAATCAAAAATTATGACAAAAACTTATTTAGATCGCTCAACTCGAGAAAAAAATGGCAACAGACAAGATAGTCAGCGAAGAAGAACTGGAAATTGTTGAACAACGAATGAAGGACACTAATGAACGGCTGGTCGAAGCGAATCGTATTTTGAAAGTAGGCTTGAAAACGTTTTAAATCAACCTTTTTTTATCAGTCACGTATTTCTTGTAGAATCAACTTCAATCGATTCTCCAGATGGATGACATGTCTCATGTGAAAGTTGGAGATGCAACTTTGCAATAAGCTTTTCATAGTTTGATCAAATATAAATATAATCACCAAACTGATGTTTAAAAAATGCACAACAAGAAAAATACAATGAAAAATTGACTTGAGTTACTCTTAATCGAAGATCAGTTTTCTTGAAAATAAACTTCAATTTGATTTTGAATTTCTTTAATGAAATCAATCGATCCGCATTGAAAGCTATTAATTTCATAATCTTCAATCCGGCTATGTTCCAATTCATTCCAAAATGAGTTCTGAAAACGTATTTATTGGTGAGCTCTGGATAAACGCCAAACCCTCAACGTTTCCTTTAAATTGACAAACCATTCAAAATCTGCGGGTGGCAATAGAAATTGATAAACAAGCTTAATGTTTTATTCATTTTTTACTTTTTCAATAAATTCAACTTACCATCTCGGAAACTCGGTGTTCGATAGGTGCTCTGCTGATTAGGCCAAAATGAATAGCTCTTGAAAAATATTTTTGCGACTGAAATTCTCGTTTCGTTTTGTTTTTTGATTAACACTCACAAATTCCGATCGTTGATAAATTGCCAGCAATAGGTTGGATGCAATACAATTTAGCTTTTCATTGTCAAGCTGATATATATTTGGTAATAAATCGTCATGTTGGCAGCCAAATGGGCGAAACCCGTAAAAAACGACTTTTTGAAAATTGGCAATCATTTGGTCTAATGTGAAATGCCGATTCTCGCCAAGGACCATTTCATGATACTGGAAATATTAGCTTTAAAATTTGATTATGGAATATAATTACTTTTTTCATTGCATAGTTCGGCACAGACATATCAAGTGTTATTATTTCTTCATCGTCTACATTAGATTTTAAGTTCACACCAAGTTGATACACTCTTTGTAGCAAATATCTCGGGATTCTGAATTCATCAAGCAAGTTTGTCAGCCATGCTTCATCTGGATGACATTACTTATTAAGGTGGAAAATACGGATTAAAGAATTACCAATCTCTTGCCCCGAACCTTCATAATGACCAGAACCCTCTTGAATATTTAACTCTGACTGAAATGAAAAAGCAAGTAGGCAAGAAAGAAGAAAAACCGACGTGTTCATATTAAGGTCAAATGCTGTCACAAATGATGAATCAATAGCAAAAAAGAGTTTACACATGTCAGCCTGACATCATCGAAAACACATTGAACTTTGTATAAACGATGACTCCATGGATAAACGACATTGAGCAAAATCTTTCACGTGTCTCTGTTCTCTTTGCTTTTATTACAACATGCATATGACTCAACGAATACTCAACGAATGGGAAGAAAATTGATATTTATTAAAAAACCGGACAAAACAAGCAATGATTCAAACAAAACATATGAGATGATTATTATAATTTGTCTCCCAGAAATAATTAATTAACACTCATACCAGAAAATGGCATTTTCGAAAAACTCAAGAGTTTCCTCCAAAGTAAAATAAATTATCAAAATGTCGAGATCGACGTCGTGATGTTTTGAACTCATGAGATGTTCCCAACAATAAGCATTGATCACATGCTTAACATCCGCAGTCTGGTTGAACAACTGAAATAATATAAACCATAATTGAATAACTAAACTGTTATTCTCACCTTCGTGCATTCGTTGATTCTATTGTGAATCACACCTTTCACAAACGATTTGATTTCTGGAATTATACAAATTATTTTCATTTATTTAAAAATTCAAATAAACTCACGTTCTTCGGTAGCCAGCATTTGTTTCTCGTGATGAGCCTTGTATTTGTTTTCTTCTGTGAGTTTTTGAATTGTTTCCGAACGTTTCGCAATTTTGCGTTGATCGGTAACGGTGAATCTGTGAGAAAAATATTTATTTTAGAGGATACTAATAGAAAATCCTTACAGTTCGGACACAATGGATCTACTGAGGAAAAGAAAGGAACTGCTCGCCAAGAACCAAAAGAACATCCTAGAAATCAAGGAAATCTCAAGACAAGCAAGAAAAGCCATTGGAAAAGACATAGAAGAACGGAGAAACAGATTAGTTCAGGAATGTATCAACAAGAGATCTTCCAAAAAACTGAAAAAAGCTGTCATAAAATCGATACCACTCGAAATTCTCGAAAGAGCCGACGGGACCATCACAGCCAACAGAGATGAAATCAGAGAAATTGTCAAAAACCACTACACGAATCTATACAAAAGTAATGGAACCGTCGCAAATGCTACGAACTACTCAAGGCCGAAAAACGAAGACATCTTACCAATATTGGATTCTGAGGTGAAAAATGAAGTTCGAAAACTAAAAACAAACGGAGCACCGGGAGCCGACAACATAGATGGGAAAACTCTGAAAGAAGGTGGTGAAACGATGATAACCACACTGACAAAACTATACAATGACGCACTTCAAACGAATACTGTGCCTGAAGATTGGCGGAGAGCCTCGATGAAACTTCTACCGAAAGTGACAAATCCAAAAAAGATTAAAGACTACCGTCCGATAAGCCTACTTCCCATAATAGGAAAGATTTTCTCTAGCATCATCACCAGAAGATGCGAAAGGACACTTGAATACTATCTTGAAGAAACTCAAGCTGGTTTTCGGAAAGGAAGAAGCTGCGCCGACAACATCCAATTGATAAGTCAACTATTCGAAAAGTGCAACGAATTCAACATTCCACTGATCTGCGTTTTTATCGACTATTCCACAGCATTTGACAAAGTCCAACAATCGTCAGTTATTGGAAGTCTCAAGGATGCAGGAATTCCGAACTACATAACAAACACGTTCGAGACGATGATGTCAAAAAGCTCAACAATGATAGAAGTCCACGGTGAAAAATTGGAAGTTGAAATTTGTTGCGGAGTGAGACAAGGAGACTGTGCGTCACCAACGCTTTTCTGCACAACACTCCAAAAAATTCTTCGAGAATGTGACACCGAATATGAAGGAGAAGGGATCGAGATAGACGGCACAAAAATCCGAAGGTGCGAATTCGCCGACGACGTCGTTCTCATTGGAAGTTCCGATCAAGACTTGGAAAAGAGGCTAGAAATTCTTGAAAATATCAGCACCAGACATGGACTCCAAATCAATGTATCGAAAACCGTACTCTTGAAAAATTCTGCAGCTGGAACAGATTCGATAAAATGTAAGAATGGTATTTTAGACGTCTCGGAAGGTTGCAGATACCTCGGGAGATGGATCGACTCGCGAGGAAATATCGAAGAAGAAATATCGAGGAGAATAAAATGTGCATGGGCGGCGTTCAACTCGATCAAACCAATGTTCGAAAAGATGGCAGTGCGAAATAAAATAATACTTTTCAAACAGAACATACTCCCCGCTCTAACATATGCTTCCGAAACATGGACCACGAACACCGAGAACATCAGAAGAATTGAAAGAACTATAGAAGGAATCAAATTTGCCGCAGGAATACAAAGCTGGAACTTCAATGTACAAAAATTCATAATAGGGAAGAAGATTGCATGGGCTGGCCACTTAGCACGTCGAAACAACGAAAACCTAGCGAAAATTTGTACAGAATGGGATCCACGAATAGGGTCAAGGAAAAGGGGTCGACCAAAGAAAAGATGGATCGAAGAGGTGACGGAGAAGCTGAAAGTGTTTACGGATTCCAGAGCAATGACAGGAGAGATTGTAAGCAACCGAAGAAGAAGAGGCTACACCGTCGCAAAACAAACCTGGTCTACCATCGCAAGGGAAAGCCGCATAGTATGGAAAGAATTTGTCCGCAGCTGCAACAGCTAGAAACAACGGACTCCAAAGTATCCAAAGTAAGTAGCAAGAAAGAAGAAAAACCGACGTGTTCATATTAAGGTCAAATGCTGTCACAAATGATGAATCAATAGCAAAAAAGAGTTTACACATGTCAGCCTGACATCATCGAAAACACATTGAACTTTGTATAAACGATGACTCCATGGATAAACGACATTGAGCAAAATCTTTCACGTGTCTCTGTTCTCTTTGCTTTTATTACAACATGCATATGACTCAACGAATACTCAACGAATGGGAAGAAAATTGATATTTATTAAAAAACCGGACAAAACAAGCAATGATTCAAACAAAACATATGAGATGATTATTATAATTTGTCTCCCAGAAATAATTAATTAACACTCATACCAGAAAATGGCATTTTCGAAAAACTCAAGAGTTTCCTCCAAAGTAAAATAAATTATCAAAATGTCGAGATCGACGTCGTGATGTTTTGAACTCATGAGATGTTCCCAACAATAAGCATTGATCACATGCTTAACATCCGCAGTCTGGTTGAACAACTGAAATAATATAAACCATAATTGAATAACTAAACTGTTATTCTCACCTTCGTGCATTCGTTGATTCTATTGTGAATCACACCTTTCACAAACGATTTGATTTCTGGAATTATACAAATTATTTTCATTTATTTAAAAATTCAAATAAACTCACGTTCTTCGGTAGCCAGCATTTGTTTCTCGTGATGAGCCTTGTATTTGTTTTCTTCTGTGAGTTTTTGAATTGTTTCCGAACGTTTCGCAATTTTGCGTTGATCGGTAACGGTGAATCTGTGAGAAAAATATGTATTTTAGAGGATACTAATAGAAAATCCTTACTTTGAACAAAGTGATTTGATCTCCTCGAATGTTCCCTTGCTGTCCTTGATTTTTGCAAACTCTTTCAGATAACGACGGCCACAAGTACGCGTTCTGTTCTTCTTCGACTCGATGTTGTCAGAAACTCTGAAAAGTCCAAAAAAAATCACTTTTATTTCACAAATCCTCTTTCCAAACCTGACAGAAGATTTGATCTTTTCTTCGATATCTTTCGCAACGTATTCATGAATCTTCGGATCAATTGTGGCATGAACCTGCCAAACGTTTTTGACTTCAGATTTCGGTGCTTTTTTCGCTGGAGATTTTTCTTCCTTCTTTGGCTCTTCCTGGTTTGCTGCAACAGCCTTCCCATTTTTCATCACTTTCCAACTGAAAGTTTTCCTTGAATCTTTAAAGTGAAAAATCCAAACCTATTGTCAGAATCATCGTCATTACTGGCATTATGATTTGTTGTGCTACCTTCTCCGGCATTTACGTTATTATCAACTCGATTATTATTCTGGTTCCCAATTTGATTGACAACGGATCCAGACGCGTCACTGGATGCAATAGACTGCTTTTTACCGAGAACTACATTTTTATTACGTTCTGAAAACCAAATTAACGCAATGTTCCGTTTATTAAAACTACCTTTATTTTCAAGCAAATTATTCTTCAATCTCTCACTGTCAGCCGCCGACGCCCATGCTATTTTTGGTTTGTTCGGCAATACCTCTGGAATTGGTTGACGTGGAGACGCAGGAGCGACTTCTGAAGATGGAGCGACTTCTGAAGGTGGAGCGACTTCTGAAGATGGAGCGACTTCTGAAGATGGAGCGACTTCTGAAGTTGGAGCGACTTCTGAAGATGGAGCAACTTCTGAAGATGTCGCTGAAGACTCATCGGCATGTTGAACATTTTCAATTTCACTGGAAGTTTCGGAGTTTTCCGCTGGCTTTTGAGCATTATCTTTTGGTGCTTCATTCACTTCCACTACAGAATCAGTTGAGGATGCCGTCTTCTGATCAACCGGTGTGTGTTCAGTAACCACTTTTAACTCGTCTTTTTCAGTACTTTTTCCCCATTTTGCATTCACGGTAGATTTAGAGACCGATTTTTGCGAACTCATTGGTGGAAAATCATCATTTTTCCAAATCGATTGAGCTTCATCCGAACTGACAGTTTCTGGACCATTCGCTTTGGTTTTCTTCTGCTCCTCCAAATTTGTATTTTGCTGCTCCGTTGTCGACGGACTTGGATTGGTGCTCTCATCGATTTTAACTTCCGTCGCTGAAGTTTCACTAACATTTGATTCGCTATGATCAACTGAGCCTGCAAAAATCATTTACTCAACACAGTTCAAATAAATTCAACGCAGTTTACCTTCGCCATCATCTGCTCCATCTTTATCACCCGTTATTTTGAGCTCGTTTTCATTAACCGAACTATCTTTGGTTATTTCTTCGAAAGGACTATCAACAACTTTTTGGTCATCATCGGACGATATCTCATCATTTTTGTCACTACTTGGCGCTTCTGTAACCTCAAAGTTTGATTATTTGAATTCGTTTCTATTTATTACCACTGTTAGAAGACTTTGTGTTATCATTCGAAACTTCATTAACACTATCAACATTTGTATTACTCTCATCCAAGCTCAGAGATTCAAGGTCTTTCTCAACACTGTTTTCAACACCTGGCGGCGGGTTCTCATTTTCAGGCTGTGCTGGGACACGAACATCATTTCTATCACCGTTTTGCTGCACTCTGCTACCACCTTTAAGCAGACAATAAAGAAAAAGTACACAACGGACGAAAAAACCAAACCTCTTCGACCTCTCCATGGTCTGCGTGGGAATCTACCCCTCTCCATGTAGAATCCCATGGGGTTCTGTCCATAGTATGGAAAACCGAAATTTTCATATCCTCCGTTCATGTTCGCAACATATTGCGGAACAAATGGTCCCGGATAATACATATTTTGTGGAACAAACTGTCCATTTTGATCAAATTGATGACCATAGTATACTTGTGGCACGAATGGTTGCGGTTGTGGTTGTACATGTTGCTGATAAGGAAAAACCGGATTTCCAAAGTGTTGCGGTTGAGGTACATTCATTGGTTGAACATAATTTTGTTGAACATATGGAACCGGTGCTGGTGGATATTGTTGTGGTTGTGGAACGTATGGAATTTCACCTAAAATAAATTATTTTTATGGAGTTTGGCTAAAACCTAAACAAACCATTAACCGGTTGTTGCATAAGTTGTGGCTGGTGATTAACCGGTTGTTGATGGTTTACTGGCTGTTGGTGGTTAACAGCAACTTGCTGCTGTTCCGGTGGAACAAAAGGCGGATAAACATATTGCACTGGTCCTTGAAAGTATTGCGGCTGATTGTTCATTCCAAACTGTTGCATATGGATTGGTGCTCCATAGTATTGATTTGCCTGCCATTGTACAGGACTTTGCGGATTCCATTGAACAATATTTGAAGCTTCAAATGGAACTTGCTGATAAGGAATTTGAGCATATGGTGCGAAGTTAACTGGAGCTACCAAGTTTTGAGCCGGAATATCATTTTCATTTCCTTCGATTGAGGTTTGAATTATTTCGTTGTGCTCTTCGTTCCCGTTTTGATTAGAAATCACTGAAACGCTCTCCGGCGCACTTGTATCAGTATTTACAGAATCATTTTGGTGTGATGTGTCATCATTATTCTGTGTCGCGTCATCATTCTGCTGTGTCGCATCATCAATTCTCTGTCCATCATCCGCGTTGTCTGGTGCGACATCAACATTTTGCTCTTGTGGTTCTGTTTCAACTGTTTGATCCAAACCATTTCCATCGTTTACTGTTGTATGTTCCTTAACATTTTGTTTCTCTACGACGACATCACCTTCAACCTCTGGAGCGCCCTGATTGTTGTCTTCAAGAGAACAATTCTAAAAAATTGTTTATATTTTTTCATTAAAAAATGAATTATAACCCACCGCCTGATTCTGCTCCTCATTTTGATACCCGCCGTCATGATTCCTGTCACCACGAGGACGACCACGTCGATTACCCGCTTTGTCCATAATGGAGAGATCAATTGGTTGTTTGTCTGGTGAAGTCGTATGTCCTGAAAATCTCAAAACGTTTATTGATTTAAAATAAACTGAAAACCACTAACAAAAAGCGTCAAACAATAGTTCAGGCAAGTTTTTCAATTCACCTGCAACGTTATTGCTATATCAAAACTTTTTCTAAGTTAAGCCAACTAAACGAAAAGTACTGATTATAAAAAAGCATTTCGTCTTATTACTAATTTGTTATATGCCGCCAAGCGACACAGGTGCAGGCGTGTAAAATTGCATTTTCAGTGGATAAATTGACATTTTGAAAAAAAGAGGAAAGCTTTGTAGATAATTTGCACATTGAAACATATAATTAAAATGTCAAGATAAACCATTTCAATTTCCATAATCGAAAATATCAAATGAAAAACAAAAGTTTGGTTGCCTGGCTTCACTCGCCTAATTATCATGCCGAAACATAATCCGTCGGCATAAGCAAGTTGATTCAAAAATACTTACTCTTCTCAAAAGATAAGTGTCTTACTCCTCTCTCTCTCTATCTCTGCCTAAAGCTAGAAAATTGAAAACAATCGCTGAATTTAGTAGAGCGCGCGAAAAAAGAAACGGAAGGTTTGCGAAATTTGAAATGAGAAGTGTCTAATATGTGAATCATAAAGAAAAAAATTCGTTAACTAATAACTGATAGAATAATATTATGAATATACAAAATTCAAAAACAAAAAGGTGGCGAATTACACACCAAATCGGAAAACGTAAAAAATGAATCATAAAATGTAAACAAGTGAATTCGGAGACAATTCTTTGTTTCAACTAAAAGTGTGGAGAATTGTGTTCAAAAAACAAACTAAACATTTACATCAGCGACCGTAAATGAGAAAAGAAAACCATATATTGGTTGCAGGTGTTGTGCGTACTAAAACATATTCGAGAAGGGCATCAACTGAACGATGTCCAAGACTGAATGCTCTCTCTCTATCTCTATTCTCCCGTTTGAGCGCAGTTTGAACGTCTCTTTTTCGCCTCACATTATGCAGCAGTTATTTTTTGCTTTTTCCTTCTGCGTCTGCCACTACTTGCACAAACAAGATGGAAGAGAAAACGACACCATATTGCTATAATGGAGCTTAGTTTTTACAAATAAAAAACATTGATCAAAAGTACATTTTGATGAAAAGTACTACTGAAAACTTAATGAGTAGATGACCAAATTCACAAATTTGAAATTTCGATTTTGACAACATCGGATGTATCAGAAAGCTCAATTAGAAAAGTATCACCTTTTTAATAGAGTTGTCTTATTTGATAAAGCTCACAATTTTACTAATTTTTCTTTTTAAAAAATCGATTAAAACTTTACATAAAGCTCTTTGAATTGGTTTAAAATTCTAAAGTTCTTGAAGAATTGTGATTTTCAAGTCTTACAATTTGAAACAACAACAAAAAAAAACAAATTAGTAGAAATGAAAATAAAAACAATTGTTAATATACAATATCGGATAACAAAACGGGTAAAATGTTTTACAAAAAACGAGTTTATTCACAACATTTTTTTTCATTTTTAAATAAAAAATTAAAGAAGCACAAAAAAAAAGAAAAAAATCACAAGGTTGCCAGGTTGAGCTTGCAAGACAAGCCAATGAAAAGCTTACTTAAAATTATGTAAAAACAACAAAAAGACAATTTAGTATTGAATCGATTGGAATGTTCCTCAAAACCTATAATATGAATATGGCAGAACATTAGCATATTTCTTCATAGTTGCACATTTGGAAGAAAATTAAAGTAATGTGAAGCAGCGGGTTCATTGATGAATTGAGTCCTGATTATGGAACGAGTTTTCTCTCGACTCTAATTCAAAATTCGCAGCATTGTGGATCAGAATTTCACGAAGTTCTTGATCATTCAAATCGCCGGTGTGTGGACGGATCCAGTTTTTCTTTGGTGGTTCAAGATTTCTCAAGTGTTGACCGGGTTGCACAACCATGAAGTTTATAACATCGGAAAGAGATATGATACCCTGAAGTAGTGAGATGATTCCTTTTGCAAAACAAAAAGTGTTGAGTATACCTCAATTCCACCATTTTCATTCACTGCACAAAGACGATGCACATTATGATCAACAAGAACATTGACAGCTTTCCAAAAGCTTTCGTTATCACGTACAGAAACAACTCTCTCGTTACTCTGAAAAAAATTGATTTCAATCAAACGTTCATTCATTTTTTACACATTGTATATTATGTTCTTTACAATCTTTCCTTTCCAATACCTATTTTATTCGACAATATTATATAGTATAATTTTTCTCGATATCGTATTTCATGCATAATACAAAAAAAAGTATTGAACGACGCACAAAGTTGCCAGATTTGTTTCTTCACCCATTGTTACGATTCCGCAAACATAATAGTTTTTTCACAATATGTTTTTTGTCAAAGATGTAAAAAATCGCATTTGAATCATAAAAGTGTGACATTTTTTTTAGCGATTATACAAGTCTGCGCTTTCGTTATTCTTCAATGGTGGCGATTACATAATTTTTGAAAGTTATTTCAAATTGGAGGCAATTAAAAAGCATTCAACAATCGTAAAGTCAAGTTTATATGTGATAAGAATGTTTAGATAAATAAAAATCACCTTCATTGGTCCAGATTGATTTTTGAATTCAAGCGCTTCACGAACAGTAATATCCAAACGATTCTCGAGGGCTATTCCAACGGCATCAAATCTTGAGTACATGTCAACAACCCTGAATTGGAAATTTAATCCAACTTATTTACGAAACGATAATATTCTTACTTGAAGGTTTCTCTTTCAACAACAGGCAGTCCTGAAACTCCTTTATTCAACAAAATGTCCAAACAATCGACAAGTTGCGTGTCTGGAAAAACGACACGAATCCCGCTCCACGTTCCAATTCCCAATTCTTTCGGCGACTTGTGAAGATACTCAAGAGGTGCCAAGTGCTTTCCCTAAAGTTTCAAAAACATAATGAAAAGGAACCCAAAGCGTCATTCTTACAAAAAGCCACAAAAATTTCAAAATTCGCTTGTGTGTGAGAATAAAAAGTGCAGTTCCGTCTTCAGGATCGATGACTGGGATGCGGTGAACACGATTTTCAGCCAAAACACATGCAGCATTAAGGAGGCTAGAGTTCGCGTCTAATGATATCAACTCACGAAGATTTCCTTCAGTTGCGAGGATTTCTGAAATCAATGCGAATAATTTTACCTTTTAAAATTTGAAAAAAAAAACCTCTGTATTGACGAATGGTCATGTTTCCGATCTCTTCGTTAGCAATATGCGAAACATCTAATGTTGATTTGTCTTCTTTACTTTCTACGCTGGTTTTTTCTCTGAAAAATAATGTTAATCTTTTCGCTTTACTATTGAAAAATGGTATAATGTTATGTACCTGTAAATTTTAAGCATTACTTTGATAAAGTCAGTGACACTCAGTATTCCATCCAATAGGCCACCACGTTCAGGATCCGAAAGAAGAACGTGCCGAGTGCCTAGAAATTTTAAATTGGTTTCAATATCATAACAAACTACACACTTTGAGCAAGTAGCCCATTGAAGGCTTTGTGCATGAGAAGACCTTGATCGAAGACGACCATTTTGGAGCTCGATGGCATTGCTTCGTAACATTGATTCAGCCACAAAAGTCGTGCAAAAGATTCTCTGTCGTCCGCCTGAAATTAATTGATCACAATGTTTCATAAGTATGTTTTTACGAGATTTAAGGTTAAATGCATTGAATAATTGAGAGCAATATTTTGTGTGTTAAAATATTATCAAAATAGAAGCGCTCAAATTTACCAATTTTAGATTTTATCAAATTTGAAACAAAGTCGATTGATTTATTGATTTAAAAACGTTAAAAACAGTTTCTTACGCTCCAGGATCAGCTCTAACTAGCAAAGTCATTTGAAGTTTACCCAAAAAGTCGGCCGAAATAAGGTTTAAATGAACGATCAAGATCAGAATTATGAGTTCTGAAATAATTATAGGGAAATACGAAGGTATGCCTGAGATATGCGCATGTAACGTCACGTATCTTCTCATCAGGCTTTGTGCATATGCACAAAGCCTTCAAAAATTGAAAAATCACAGAACTCGATAAAATACTAGGCAAAAAATCAAAATTCGAATGGAAGCTCAGATGGTCCAAAGAACATTACCAATATGTAGCCAAATTCAAATAATTGTGTTTCGCGCCAAATTTCGACCGCGTTGCACAGACACCGACCGCGTCGCACGGACACGCGCGCATTCAAATTTTTATTTTTTCAACTTTGGACCGCTGCTATGACGCTTGTGCTTATCGGTGTGATTTCGCATAAATTGCATTATACTAATGAGAGAACGCTCTAATTTTTGAAACTAAGAACAGGTAGGGTCAAATTAACTGAACAGCTGTCTTTAAGCGACTAAGAATTACTTCGAAGGTATTTTTTTCAATTCCTCGGATAAAAATACATAATAAAAGATTAAAATCAATACTACTTGATGTCCATCTTTCAGTTTTTCAAATATTTTTATTAAGTTTCTCATAATTTTTAATAATTTTGATTATATTTACATACCATTTTTTATTGGCTTCAAAATGAGCTATAAACCTTCAAATTTGATTGAGTCGTTCACGAGTTACAGTTATTCAAGCTCGTCAACTTCAGTCTACAGCCTTCACACACCCTACACGCATACGTGACGTAACATGCGCATATCTCAGGCATACCTTCGTATTGCCCTGTAATTTTTTCAGAACTCATTATTCTGATCTTCACCGTTCATTTAAAACTCATTTCGACCGATAGTTTGGGTAAACTTCAAATGACTTCCCTAGTAAATAAGAGCATTCAAAAAATCTGCTGAAAAGTAAAACCAGTTCCCTAATAAAATCTCACTCATATATTTTATCTTTTTGTGAACTTTTATTGTTGTTTTTCCATAAGTTTCCAAATTTCGCGTAGAAGATGACAATGAAAAATCTATTCAAAATTTTTAAAAATAATCCCATTCATAAGATTCGTTCATAAACACACATTAAATCAAGTAAAAACCAGAAAAAAAGTTTTCTAAACATTTGAACTTTCTTACTATTCCCTGATAGTTCAAAAAACCACAAAACACAATCATCAATTTGAAACAAGTTTTTAATTCGAATTTTCCTTTCTCCTGCAAAACTCACATTTTTCGGAAGATACTCCACTTCTGAACCGTGATGTGTTGCTGATTTTGAAGCAGCCATGTGGCTTAATCTTTGGTGATGACCATCTTTGAACGATGACATATTGTTATTTCAACGCCTGCAAATAATTTGGACATGTGTACATATTACTTGAAATGTTGAAAAATAAACGAATAAAAAGAGCCAGAAAGTGAAAAACAACAAGTGTTGAATGATAATAACAAAAAGCAAATAAAAGTTAACAGAAGATGAATGTGTCCAAAATCAATTTCAACAAAAAGTGTAAAAAAAAAGGATACACACGTTGCATGATCAAAAACTACTATTTCTTATTTTCCAGCTAACTTAAATTAATATTGATTTTTTGTTGAAGAAACACTTTTTTCTTAATTCATCAGGAAGATTTAATTAATATATTTGTGTTGTTTATTCTTCATGTTTAATGGAATTTTTCTGTGAAAATTGGTCTTTTTATGGTTTCGAAATCATTGAAATTTTCAATGGTCGTTTTGGTTTATTCGTGGTAAAATTAACAAAAAAACATCAATTTGCCATGCAAATGGCTGTGAAACAGTTGTAATTCAATATGTGGAAGCAGGGTTTCATAAAAATAAATACATTTCAGCAACCCTTGAAGAATGTAACCAAATAAATGAAAATAATCGCAGAGAGAAATTGTGAGCAAGACAACATTTAGAAAAGTAAGTGGCTCATATCAACATTCTGTGATTGTCTCATGGGATTATAAAAAATAGAGGCAAAATAAGCAGCGAAACGGTGGGAAAAAATAATATATGGGTTTACTGATGAATTTTGGCAGCCGAAAGTTATAACGTTTGTTCAACGTAATCTTCTTACGTTTGTGCAAACCTTTTGTCTCGGTCTCACTTCAAACTTCACCGAAAATGAAGATACCGTTAGTGCCGTTTGTTCGGATTACAAGTTGAATCTCGAATCATTGAACCAAAACTTCATAGATTGTTTCGAAATGCAAACTTTGTTCACATATAACAAAGAGCGTCATAAATATCCTTCAGTAATAATGAAACTTGTTGACATAGAGGGAGTAAACAATTTTTTACATAACACAACTCGAAAACAACCTTTTGTTAAAAAATCAAGGCGAAAACTATTCCAAACTTGTGGAATAGTTTTACCTTCAGAGAAAGACGTGATCAACGATATGAAAGGCAACGCATAGAACACGTGCGCGGTAGAGAATCTTGTTTTTGATGCAACAAAAAGTTCAAAGAGAACGCAGAATGAAGATAATTGATTGAAAAATTACTAATTCGTTCGTGATAGATAATAAATCATTCGTTATATCTATTAAGTGTTGAATCATGACATGCAGACATATTTTTAGGTAACAACGTTCATTCAACTTTTTGAAACAGTAGTACGAATTTAAATGTTTTATTATCTTTCACTAGTCATCATATGTCAGTAGTATCCGTTATTTTAATAGTACTTTTGTGACAGGTCGTGATTTATCGAAATAGCCTTTACATATTATAAAATAGGTAATACAACCGAAAAATGTGGAATCAATTCAAATGTGATACAGGAATGCAGAAATCTATACAGTTATTGATAATCCACCACAAAAATGTATCTTACGAAGAAGTTATTTAAAATTAAGATACATTTGGAAAAAAAAACGTTTCTCAATTTTTGCACATTGACAAAGGATGGACCCGTTCTTGACACAATAGGAAATTAAAATGTTCTTTGTCTCTAGCTATTGGGTTTGATTACAATTTTGAAAGTTTCGATTTCACAGGAAAATGTAGTTTTAAGAATTGGCGCCGCTTTAAACCTTCACATCCACGGCATGTTTTTTACTACCTCCTCAATAGAAAAAAAATATACGAGTTAAAAGTTCGAGATCAAAAAATTTTGAAGCCTAAAAATTGAAATTTATAACTAGAAAAATTTCAAAAATTTTTAATTAGCTTCTGAGGGCTTTTTTCAAAATTCTGCCGAATACAAACTTTACCCTTGCTCATTGTGCACCTCACAAAAAAATTTTAGCGTCTCAACTTTATTGGTGTTTTTGTGATCTTTGAATGAAATTTAGTACTGAAAAAACTCGATTTTGAGACATTTTTGTAAATAACTTTCCTAAAAGTCAAAAAATCGAAAAAGTGCCGAATACAATTTGAAGAAAAGACAATTTAGAATGTTTTGACATAAAAATTAGCTGGGAATACGCTATCTGTGATGCGTGATCTTCAAAGAAATATATTTTTTTGTTCAATCTATGCTTTAAACCATTGGAAATACCTGCTTTTACTTTTAAATTTGCACGAGATAGGTGTGAGAACCCATTCAAAACATTTATTTTAAGAATTACCCTAGGGTAATCCAGAAAACTAGAAATCCACAAGTGCGTCAGTCAAAAATTGTGTTGGCGTGATTGATCGCAGCGGCGGGAAAAAATTAACTCGTATACCCCGCGCGTAGTGAAAAACATGCCGTGACATCTTTCAGTTGACCAGGTACGCGATAAGTAGACCGCAGAATTAGTTAAAAGCATTTCAACAACATGTAGCTACCACAAAGCTCTAAGTGGTTCAAAATGATGCAGTCCCTATTATCTTTTTTTATACTTTTTCTTTCGAGATACTAACAAAAGAAGCATAAATTATAGATGGAGCCAAGGAAAATGTCAATTCTGCAAGAATAGCAGAAAATGTGCTTAATTTTATTCCATTGTTGAGGATTCTAATTATACTATTTAAATTTCACAAAAAAATTTCCAACAAAAAGCATGAATATAACGAACAAATATAACGAAAAAAAAGTTGGGTAAAATATAGTAGTTCACTGGAGTTATTTACGACAAAGCAGGTTTTTCCAGATTGACTAGTAAGTTCGCTCTAATGAACGCGCCTGCATGCAAATCGAAGCTACAGATTTACGCTGGACTCCTCTTTAGATGGCCCTGTCATATATTTTTTTCTTTATTTCTCTCCACATTTTATATCTCTCTCAATCAGCGTCTCGTTTTCTTTTAACGTCTGTGCGTCAATAATTTCTTTCTGATTTTTTTCAAAATAATCGTTCATAAATAAATTAGACTACAAATTTTATTTTTGTCAAAAATTGTAAAAAGTTCTGGATGATATATTGTTTTGTGTCTTTTTGATAATGCAAATCTTTCTTTTCATCTTTCCATATTTCAAATAAAATACTGTCGTTTAACAACTTCCCGTTTTTCAGGCTTTCCTTGGTAAAAATGCAGCCGAACCATGCTTACGAAGATGACAATACTGTTTCTTACCCTTTTCGTGATGCTCATACTGAAGAAGACGCCGAGGAATACGACATGGAAGATATAATATATGACGATAACTCGAGCGGATTTCAGGGAGATGAGGAGTTTTATGAAGATCCTGCTGACCATCAGATTCGTGTTATGGAAGGTACATTTTTCGATCAAATAATATAAACTTTCGAAAAGGGTTTGAAATTTAACTCAAAATACGTTTTTCGACAGAGTTTGCGTAAGAATTAATCTAAATATCATTTGTTTTATTTCAGCCTTGTTTTCTGGTCGAATGGAAACTAAAGAGAGAATTGAAAAATTTCCCGATCTCACCACTGCGCCAATACGTTCGATAAAAACTGATGTTCCGGTAAACTTCGCATCAAAAGTATTGAATTTCTTCATATTTAAAGAAATTTAACAAAAATACGTGTTTCAGTTTGCACAAGGACTTGAAAGTAGACATGATATAAGAGCTTTACCAAACATTGGGTATGATATTGAGATTAGCACCAAAGAAAATGTGAGAAAATTAATTTTATTGAATAATTTAGTACATTTTCATTCTAGGTTTTCCCAAATGCTGAAGTTGGACCGGAGAGTCCTGAAGAGGATGAAATAGATTATAGTGAGGAATTGCAAGAAATTCTGGAAATTTTGAAATCCAATCTTCCACTTACCCCACTTCCCGATCAGAATTTCACGAAAAGAGTTACGACGGAAGGGACTAAAGTTGGATTCAAATCTTTGGCCGTGAGTTTCTTACACCGTCTTTAATAATTTCTGAGGAAAAATTGTAAAACCGAATAGATATAAAACAAAATATATAACAAATGAAGATGTTTACAGCTCATTTGCGATAAATGCTTGTGCTGCTTCCGAACGACGACATCACTTTCAAATCATCAAAAAACAAAAGCAGATGGGGTACCTTATTGCAGAAGGTTCTATTTGCCATTTACGAAAATGAAAATGGTTTTAAGAAATTGTTTCCAGACTCCGAAGTCATGTTACATGCTCCTACACAGACTGTGACATAAAATGTGATTCCATGTCGACATTAGTAGAACACGTGAAATTACATCATGGAAATGAAAAAATGGTTTACGAATACATTGAATTCAAAAATCTTGAACAGTTTAAGGTATCTCACTTTCAGCCTACCTGTTTCAATTATAAAAATGAACGTTTACAGTTGTGGAAGCTTGACTTTGAAAGATTGACTGCGTCTCGCTTCATTAGAAGCTCTGGGAAACAAAGTACTGCCTCTAGATCGACTTATTTTCATTGCAATTTTTCCGGAACAACTGGTTCACAAAACCACAACCAAAATCCAAACAATAAATTGAGAAACAAAGCGAGCAAAAAGATGGAGAGGACATGCCCAGCATTTCTTCACATCAAGGAAGATGAGAACGGGTAAGGATTGTTTAGAAAATTTGTTTTTAAAAATATCATAATCCTGGAAAGAATAACGTTTTAGAATTTCATTAATTTTCTTACGAAAACATAAACTAATCGATAAGAATTTCAGAAAAGTGACTCTTCGAGGATGTGTTCAGCATTTGGGCCACGATGCGGATGTCCGTACAATGCCTTTAACGGAATGTATCAAAAAAGAAGTTGCAGCATTTTTGTTGGAAGGATTAGATGAACATGAAATTGTTGAAGCATTGCGTGGTAAATCAAATTTATTAAAAAACGTTTAAACCAATCTTCCAATATTTTTTAGCATGTAGTGATCCAAGTGACCGTCGTTACTATGTGCAACCATATGAAGTTCGCAATATCTGCTCCAAAGTCGAGAAAATCCAGCAAGAGATATATTTTGAAGGAATTGATGGTGGAAATGAAGTGATTGATGACGAAGAAGAAGAAGAAGAAGTTGAAGGGGCAGAAGATGATGAATCGAATGGTTTTCCGAAAAAAGTATCGTTTGCAACATTTGAAGGAGAGCCCATTGAAATGGATGATGCTGTTGAAGAAGAAGTTGTAATTGGTAGTTCCGATGGAAATTCAAGTTTGTTGGAGGTATTTCAATAAGGTGAAATGTATTTAAAAGTTGTTTTTAATTTATAGGAAGCTCCGGCATATGCTGCTATTGAAGAAGTTCGAACAACTATAGAACCGTCACAAAAAGGAAAACGTGGTCGGAAACCAGGAAGCAAAAATGTGGCAAAGAAACCACGGGTAAACAATTCTTTATAATTTGATACATATAGATAAGTAGGGCTTTTTTTCAGATGGATGAAGATGGTGTTGATTCAACAAGTGGCGCTGCATTTAAAAAGAAAGTTGCTAATTTGATAAGCGTGATGAATCAAATTCCAAAAGAGGAAAATCAGAAAAATCAATTGCATGGGACTCCTAAAGCTGAACGTGAAACTGGTTTATCGGCGGATTTGTTAACACCAAAAAATGATACAGAGAAAGTTGGTTTCATGTTTTATAATATGGTTACTAATTATATTTTCAGATCGTTCAGGAGCCGGCAAAATCGAAAAGGGGACGACCAAAAAAGGTTATCACAAGGGACTGATACAATAAGTACATAATATATTTTTTCCATTAAATAAATTGCTGTTTTGTTGAAATAAATTGCTATTTTGTCTTTCTTTTTCAAAAAATAAAAAAAAATTTATTTTTCATAATTTTTCATGAAAGCATTAAAATTGATCATAATAGAAAAATATTGAAGCGGTTTATTTTGGGATAAGCAGTAATTTTAAAAAACACATTAAAGGAGGGCTTTACGGAGATGATGAATGCGTCTGGGAAGAAAATATGCTTCATACTCATTCCAAATCTGTATTTAAAATTTTCTAAAACCACCTAGAAGCCGAGAAAAGAAGCCTTAAAACAATGGCCTAGAAAAAAGGGCCACCTGGCCGAACTTTTTCCTATGAACTTTTTTCGTGTTTCGTTGATAAATAGTTATGCAGAATGCTTATAGTAGTCCTTTTTAATGTTTTTTCATCTTAATTTATGTTTTGTTTTTCATTTTTTTTAGACTTTTCATGCCTGCGGACTAGTTTTCGCCGGTGGCCCTTTTTTCTAGGCCATTGTTTTGAGGCGTGTTTTCTCGGCTTCTAGGTGGTTTTAGAAAATTTTAAATAGAGATTTGGAATGAGTCTGAAGCCTATTTCCATCCAAGGCACATTCATAATCTCCGTAAAACCCTCTTTTAAGCATACATGAAAACATGAATTTTTAATAATTGCGAAGTTTATTTTTCTGTATTTTTCCACTGGCAGATTTCGGCAATTGTTTAACAATGTGAACCCCACCGCGAAGCTGTTTGACAGCGGTCAATTTTTCTATAAAATGATTAATATCACTGTTATGATATTTAGTCACCTTTCAAGATATGATTCAAATGTTTTAAAAATAAATATTCATCAGTTTCTTCTTCTAGAACAATAAATGCTCTTGGAATTTGTCCGCATAGTTCATCATCGATTCCAACGACTGCAACGTCTATAACTTTTGGAAATGAGTAAATAATATTTTCCTGAAAATGAAATGGAGTTTTTTTTTCGAGGATTTTTTTTACAATTTCTGTTGGAGAAACTTGAAAACCATTGACTTTGATCAGATCTTTCTTTCGGTCTACGATGTAGAAAAATCCATTTTTCTCTTCGACAATATCACCTAAACACGAATTTGAACAATTTATGATTAGGTTTTGTGTATACCGGTGTGTAGGAACCCATCCTCATCTAGATTAGCTTTTCCATTCTTATAGAATTTCATGATTGCATCAGATTTCAGCAACAATTCTTGTTGTCCATCTTCGTTAACAATGTACTTCACTTCAAAGCCTGGTACTAGCTTTCCACACGAGCCTAAGTTTTGCAAATTAGTATTGTACTGTGTGACATGGCTTAAAACAACAAGTTCCGTCATCCCATATCCTGGAAAATTTTTATTCTGATAGTAAAATATTTTGGTATGCTTTGATGAAACAACCAACCTTGGATGAAATTTGTAACTTGTGGAAACAGCGAAAGAAATTGTATGCATTTAACTTTTGGAAAGCCAGATGACCCACAGAGGACATTTCTAAGAGTTGGACACCTTCCTTGTAGGTATCCGATTTTCAAAAATGAACTCGCAATAGCTGGTACAATGTTGATAGTATCAATCTGGAATATATCCTGCTTTGAAAATATTAAATTATTAAAATTACAGAGTGTTTCTCAATTAAATCCATCATCACAATTGGATGAAAATCAGCCATTATATAAGTTGTGCATCCTTCAAGCAAACAAAGAAGTAAAGCCCAGAAGCCAGAAGCGTGATAAAATGGAAGAAATGCAATAGTTTTGCGATTGCTGTTAGCAAGGAGTTCATCAAAGAGAAAACTCTTCAGGGCAAATGTTGAAGCAAGGAAATTTCTATGCGTTAGCAAACAACATTTTTGATCACCGGTGGTTCCACTGGAAAATGGTCCAAGAAGAATATCATCTATGTTCAGCTTTATTTTTTCAGCGTTAAACATATTATCTGGAACAAATTCCAAACGAGAAACGTATTGTATGATATCAGTAGGAAGAAGTTCAATTTGAACCTAAATAATGGAAAAAAATCTATGTATTCACTAGGAAAATGATAAAAACCTCTGTTTTCATCCATTGATTTTCTTGTAAAACCTTTTCGCTAGTAAAAACTATTTTAGCGTCCGATTCAAGTAAACAATGTTTCAATTCATCTGCAAGGTTGGTGAAACATTTAATAATTAACCATCAGAACTTACAATATGTTGAATCAGGATTTGTTCCCGACAAAATTGCGCCAATTTTAGCACACGCTAGGAAAAGTAATGGATACCAAATTGAATTCTTCATTGATACTAGTATGACGTCACCTGAATTGACACAACTCGAAAAATCAAACTGATAAAACTTGTAAGCGTGCAAACCTTTGACAACCCCAAGATCGACGAGTTTCATAGCAACTCGAGAAACGATATCAGGAATCTGCTCAAATGTGATGGTTTGATCGTCTTGGACAAGAGCTGGAGTACTTCCAAAGTCCTCAACATTTTTTAAAATGAGATCATGGAATAAAAGACGAGGGTAGCAGTCGGTCATGTTTTTAAAATTTATGAATATATTCCGATAATTTGCATAGAACAATTGCAATTGGCTGAGTTTATCGTAAACCGTTTCGTCCTGTTTTTCGTAATTGCCTATTCTTTGTAGTGCAAGACTGAGACATATTGATACGAAGAAGGTCTGCAGGAAAAATATGACAGTTTCATTATGCTCCAACTAACTTGATTCAAAACTGCAAAAATTGTCGACGATCCTGAAATTTGTTTAAGTTTTACTTCACACGACGGTCCAACATTCAGGAAACTTTGAACCTCCACGACAAGTGTCTATCGATGAACGCTAGAAACCAACTTTCGGATGTTATTCAAAGCCATTTATTTCGTCCTTGTACCCTTCTTTGAAGAAACGAATACCTTGAAACAGAACCGAGCTTTTTAAAAATCATCAGATTGTATCCAATTGTTTGATTTATTTTTGACATTTTTGACACGTAGAAATTTAAAAATGAAAAATAACTTTTAATCCCTCTTTGAAATTTTTAAAACGCTTCAGCAGAATGAGTCAAACGAGCGTAATAAATCGATGCTTCGATGTTAAAAATCTTTATTTACAATTTACCGTTTTTCCCAAAGTACAATATAAACATGTCATTCTCATAACAAATGAAAATTCAAAACATCGGTGTGAGCAAAATATGGTTTCATTTTTAAAATATATTTTACCAGAAGTTCATAGTTTCCCTAGAAATCTCAAAAACTGGCGTGGCCTATCATGATGGATCACGGTATTCAGAATTTTTTTTCATTTTTCATCGTTCCAACAATGGAAGACTACCGGTTTCAAAATGCCTGCTTTAAACCACATTCTCAATAATTGCTTTTTATTTCATTAAATCATTATTTGACAACTAGAAAATGAGTAGGAAAACACACATGGTTCAGTTTTGGAAAGTAAACTCTCAAGAAAAAAGTTTCATAATCCTTTTTAATGTGTCCTCTGATGCCTCCTGCAGAAATCACGAAATTGAAAGATGAGTAATCAAACTAACCTAGAGTAAGATGATGCTCTGAACTTTACCTACTTCAAAGTTTGCTTTTTCTTGCTTTTATGTAAACAATAGAGAATGATGTTGATGTGTTTTTAATACTGCGACAATTCATTTTGAAATGAACGCATAACCCACGTCCAAAATAGCTTGTAAAACATGTAGCATTGGATTTTATAAATATTTACAACCATCAAGAACTTTTCATAGTGAAAAGAAACTCGGAAACACGCGAAAGTCAACAAGGACGTATCTATTTCAAGACATTTTCATTGGTGTTCAAGAGAAATTGTGCTTATTCCATATTTATTTGCAGACTTCCTTGGAACAGAAAAGACGTCATAGTTCCAAAATGAACAAGCATCTGAACTTTGGAGTTGCCAAAAATGGCAATCTGTGAACAAACAGCATTTGGCACAATTGCATCAAATTTCTCTGCTACATCCACCTTCATTAAAGCCCTACTTCATTTTTATGTAAACAGTACAAATATTCTAGTTTTGATTAATTCTCACCTCTGTCCCGATTGTTAGTTTCTTTACTCTTGTGCCTCAACTTTCTATTAAAACCTATGCTTTTAATCGAGTAACTTTCAGTTCTCTTGTTGTTTGGTAGAAATTGGGATTTATGTCCTCTGATTTGTGCCTTTGTCCTTCCTATGGGGAAGGTATTTACTATAGTTTAACTTTTCTCAATAGAAGGCCAAATTTTATAACATAACATCCTCAAGAATACACGATTTTTGTTCAAATTCAATATTTAAATTACAAAATTCTAATTATCAAACTCTAAAAATTTTGGAATAATTTTGGATAATTGAGCAGTTATAATCCTTTAAATTGTCTTCTTTTTTTATATCCATTTATTTTTGAAGTTTGAAAGTTTAACGTTAAATTTTACAATTTTAAGACTGACATAATATGTGCAAAATTTGAGAAATTTCCATTTTCATCACTTTTTCGACACCTCTTCTGCTCTCCGTGTCGAAAATACGGTTTGAAGAAATTTTTACCACTACTAAAAATAAGATATAAAATTAGACATTCAGAAGAATAATGCTAACTTTTGAAGACCATAACTCCTATCAGTCATGGCTAAATCATCGAAGAGTTCAGCTCATTTTGGACTAATTTTTTAAATTTTGATCAAATTCCAATTTAGCGGGGGGTTAATTTGGTAGAAGTCGGTTTATTATTTTATTTATTTATTTATTTCAATTTGTTTGGTAACGAAGCGTTTGAGAAGCCTTTATATATGGCCCTGGAAAATCTATTTGGTTTAGTAGAGTCATTACAAGTTGTATTTAGCTTTGTTTTGTCTGTTTTAATGAATGGTAAATAAAAACAGGGTTGCGTTTTTTGTTGTTAAAAACGAGTCAATTCATTGAAACGTTTTGCGCAAAGAGCATCTAATCTACTTAACCGTTTTAACCATTTTCGTCTTCACCTCAACTTCCGCGTGTATGTGAATTCGTTTGAATTGTTTTGTATAGTTCAAAGAAGGTCTTTTTGAATGTGTAAAGTTGTTCCGCTAACTTATCGTTAGTCAATAATAAATTATTAAGAGCAGTTTATAATGAAACATCTAATTAAATAACTTTTTTTTTGATTCACGTTCTTTTGATTTGTCATTTTTTAGACTCGACAATTTGTTTGCTATTCCTCCCGTTTAATATTAGAACCTCCCCACAATCAAAACCAGTTTTCCCTTGTGGTACATTCCTCAATATTTCTGAGCAAAGATGATCAATTGGGCAAGCAGCCAAAAAACTCATATCATCTTTATCATGATATGTTCCAAATCTTCACACAAATTGTAACTAGTAGCACAATAACCGGCTTTTCGGTAAACTATCCTAAGCTGCAATACATACTACTTGAACCCACTTACTAGTTGAAAGAGCAACACCACCAACAAATAACTTTTTGACAAATTTTAATGCTTCTGTTTTATTTTTCATCTTATGATTTGTATTCAACTCTTTCTGAAAGTCACAAAACAAACAATATTTTAAAACGTGTTTTCAGATGCTAATGGTAGACGAACAATTAAAAATCGGCGCAGGTTCAAACATGTACAGTCCAACTCCAAAATGTAAGTTTTCGTTCAAAAAACCAACGTTCAATCCGATTGATGACACAAAACACTAACTTTTCCGAAAGTTTAGTTGAACTTGTTATTTGAACAAAGCTTCCGGGAACAGTTTTCAATTTTTTAGGCATTGTTATTGCGGAAGACATGGAGAAAATCAGTGACCTTGATAGTTTACCACCTTCACCTTCAGACCTGGACGATTATAGAAAACCGTGGATTCATGAGCCTAGGGCAACGTGAGTTTTTACATGTTTTGATAAGATATGGTTTAAATTAATTTGTCTTTTATTTCAGAAACTTTTTCTTGCGACTCACGACTAGTCTCTATGCTCTTATTTTGACAATCATTGCTCTCATAGTTGAAGTTTCACCAACATGGAGAACTGATATGTGGCTTGCCGAAACGGTATACATTTTTACATAATCTAGCCCAAGATTTTAGGTGTTTTCAGATCTTTTATATTGGAATGTACGGCACTGGCATTTTATTCTTTGTATATTGCTATATTTTCATTATTTATCCTACTCCGTACAACTATTTAATTACATTTCTACGAAGGTTCCGAATTATCAAAAAGTCTGAGGTTTGAAAACGAGTCTAGAATGTAATTTTATAACGTTTCCTTATTTTTTAAGAAATGGTTTATAAGGAGCAGCCAACATAATGGCGAAGGTGCAGGAACGCTTTATTTACGGTTAGGAGCATTGTGTCAGTAACTTCCGTTAAAATTGTTTTTGACAATAATATCATATTTCAGTTTTTGGAAGTGTTGGAATTGTTTTATTCGGTCTCGAACTGTTTCTTTGTATTGAGAACGCAGGATGTAAAAAGCCGACAATCGCAAAAATGATAGTTGCAATGATTTTCACTTTTATTCAAATGCATTTCATTTTTTGCAATTCAAAAATCACATTAAACAGTTCAAAAAAAGTTGCAGCGTTTGGAATGATGCATTTAGTTGCGGTTAACATTTGGACATGGTTCAGGTTTGTGTTAGCAAAACAGGTATCAGTAAATTCAGCACTGAAATAAGTAATAATGCATTTTACAGGAGGCTAAAGCTCACAAAAAAGCAAAACTGAAGCAGACTTTTAGAAAATATTACAGTTCTTCGTCAGCGTCATCGGAGGAAGAAGACGTTTGAGAATATATCATTTTATTTAAAGTTATACATTTTTCAGATTCATGATATTATCAGCGCTGTCTTAAATTCTACGGTAAGCTTTCTGAAAATTATAAAAAATTATTTAAGTATAAAAAAATTAGATGAGTATCACACATGATGTGACAACTCCTGGGCCAGCACAAAGCCGTCTCATCGCTCTGGAACAGTTCGGAGATATTGCAACTTTTTTGACAACTTGTATAGTGGAGTAAGTTATTTATTTACTAGCACTTTATGTAAACAAACTGTTTAAGATATTCTCTAATCGGAGCAGCAATCATGTTCATCTTATGGAAATCAATCGGTCACAATTCGGCACATCAAAATAATTGCGGAAAACGAAAATCTCGAATGCGAATTGATTGCAGGTAATTTGAGTGAAAAATGCCAAATAAACTGCTCAATTGCAGCTCATCGTCGACTGGTTTGTTCGCTGGAATAATTTTCTTAATTGGCTCACTTGTTTCAATGGGAATGTATACAATTTTCGAAACATTGAGAAATAGTTCAGGGGCTCAGTTGGTGTTTGGGATTGTGGACTTATCTTTGTTTTCTATTGCACTAGGTGCATGTGTCATTGGATTATGGAGGTTTTAAGAAAAAAAAAATGAAGGAGTATAATAATTTTTCCTTTGAAATTAAGGATGCGACATTTGCAATATAGATTACACGCCCACGGTGAAGTCATAGATGAAATTTTACTTATCATTGGACTGATTGGTGAAATTATATATTGTGCAGTTGGTAAGTTACAGACTACATATAACAACAACACATTGAAAACAATTTAGGAATTGACGTTTTCATAACCTGTCGAAGAACTGCAGATTTGACAGTGAATGTCCTTCCCGCCTTTGTTTTCGCGATTCGAATGATTCAAGTAGTCGTTCAATCTGCATTTATTCTCACGACATCCAGGTTCAAAAGAAATTAACTCACCGAAAATTAAAATTCCAGCTTTTCAGACTTCGTTGCTTATCGAAATATGCAATGAAACATAAACCTGGAAAAGAGATAATCACGTTCCTTCTAGTTTCAAATGTTACTCTTTTTGGATTTCACACCTTCGAGGGCATGAAATCAAGTTTCGGATTTTCCAGTAAAGCAGCAACTGAATATAATTATATAATTTATGCTGTTGCCCCTCTACTGGTTTTCTACAGGTAATTTAGAGTTCTTTTTCTAAACACATTGTAAAACATTATTTTAACAGATTTCATAGCTCTGCTTGTCTTGCTGAAATTTGGAAGCATACTTACAGCATTAAGGCCAGCGATCTTGAACACTCTCTATCCGATAGCAATTTAACTTCAATTACACCGATTTCTGAATCAAAAATGGAATCAACTTCTTCGACGGCATCTTTTGAGATTAAACATTAAGCAGACGACGTTTTTTTTTCTTTTAGGAGCCATGCGTCAAACATTTACTACCTGTGATCTTTTTTTACATGTTAACTGATGAGGTTGAACTTTACATGTGAATATTTATTATGCGGGGTTCTCATTTTTTTAAAGTTTAAAACACAATATTCAATGTATTCTCATATTTTGTCTTTCTTCGCATACTCATTCAAATAAAATATTCATCAATTGTTAAAATTATGCATGCTATTTTACGAGACACTTTTGATTTTCAAGAAAAAAAATGTGAAGATAATTATTGCTTTCGGATAATGCTCCATTTTTTGTTCTTGTTATCAACAACTATCAGATTCCAGTCATCATCGTACTTGATTCTGTAAAACAACGAATTGTTGATTATATGTCGGAAAAACATTACTTGGTGGGAAAACTGTTAATATGTTGTGTGATGTTGATGGCATATACTGACGTTAACGTTATTGTCTCAATAATACGAATCAGAAAATCGGTGCAAATAAGAGCAGCCATTGGGATTCCTTCACCAGGTTTCATTTGTGACACAGTTCCAGTTGTAAAGCCAAACCCGAACTTTTGTTTCATCATCAACCTTCCATTGATCTAAAAATACATTTTATTACGGATACACATATTAAAAGGTTGCAAATTCTCACCGAAAATTTACACATCTTCGACATTGGAAACTCTGTAGCATAGCTATAAAAATCAGCTGCGATCATCTCGCCCGTGTGTCTCAAAATACCAACAATATTCAAACAACTTCCAGAAATTTGAGAACCCCGAATGAAACGTTTCCTAAAACAATGAATTTCGTTTAATTACGCTCACACTTATTACTCATGAAGGTCCCAAACAGAAATAAACTGCCTGTTTCCGATTGATTCACTAATGCTAAAGAGAGCATTGAAACTTTGACACAAATCAAAATCCCGAAATGAGCCGAAAGTTGAACAAATCGTTCCATGGAAGGAAATGTCTATGGTCTGAAAAATAACCAAAATGTTTAAAAAATAAACAAGATGCAATATTATGAACAAAATTTTTACCTTCTCATCTGTTTCCTGTATCCTTATAATTCGATAGATTTCAATGACACCTTTGTCAAACATACATGCTACTATAGGAAAATCAGAATCAAATCGAAGGAAAGAAATCTTTTTCCGCATTCTCTTCTCAACGCAAGCTTTACTTTCTGTGTCTGTCACCAAAAGTAGATCATTATGATAAGACACATCAATTGAATGAAAATCTAAAATAATTCTTTGAATTCATATTTTGTTTTTCTGAATTACCTTCGCTCACAGGGAAAAATGTTGAACTTTGGCCAACATTGTTCGAAAGTCTAGTTTGACCATCTTTCCTATCAGTTTCACGTTTTACAAGTGTTTTCAATTTTGTGAAGAGAAAGTCGTCATTATTCTCAGATTTCTTGATTTTACATTCATTTTTGAATATTTGGCTACCAACCCTATAAGAGAAACATAATTGTTAATTTTTTTTATCACTAGTACTTACGAAAGTCCATGAATTCTACCGCATTTCCAAAAATCAACATCATTCGTTTCTACATTTCTTTGAACGTGTGGTTTGTTGAATAATTGAATTGGAACTTGTCCAATGTTTCTCACATTAGCTGCGTAAGCCGCAAGTTGAATTGGGTCAGATAATGATGATGGAGTGTTTTCAGGATAGCACTGAAATACAATTCTTCTGAACGAATTTTACCCCGTATACCTACAGCTGGATGATAGACGTTCATCGCTTGCTTCGCAGCTTCACCAGTTTGTTTGTAGCCAAAAACGAGATCGATCCATTCATTCAAATGTTTCTGTGTATGAATTGACTCTGGAAAACATTTTGTAATGAAAAAAAATATTTGCAAAGTGTTTTTAAAAACGAACCTAATGCATGTCTCTGAGCAATTATAAACAAATCGGCTTTGAAATTTTTAATATTGTCATCGTCTTCAAAAAATGGATTATTATATTGATTTCCATCACACCATTCAGGTAAGACAACGTCCTCCACCTCAACACCGTTTTGACACTTCCCAAAATCCATTTTATTTTTGTTTAAAAACACTTCTGATGTTGTGAACATTTCGGGTACAAGCTCTTTATAATCAGTAGCTGAACCACCAGCTGCTAATCTGAATGATGCTGAGACGTCGTGGAAAATTCTGTCCGGACAGTCAAAGTTTCCGTCCTGAAAAATGCAAATGGTTATTATTATTATTATCAAATTTCAATACTACCTGAAATTCGATTGCAATTTTGGCATGTTGAAGAGATCGAACTAAATAATATGAAACAGTTGCTAAATTTGAGTATAACGATGCATAATGATATGGTGCAGAATGCACATCACTCATCGCAGATTCTTGAAGCATTTCATAGCAGTTTCGATATCTCGCTTCCATTTTTTCATTTTGAATCGCGATTGGTCTCCCAAAGTTTCTGAATAAAGTTTGTTCTTTTAATGAACCTTCCAATGAACAAACCTATAATTTTCTGGACACCTGAGATCAATGTAAGGTTCATCAAAGTTTGAGATTACATGTGGCATGATGGGATATTGCATGAAATCGTGATAAGTTCTCCCAGCGAAAGAGTTGAGGATCATAATATACCTCAAAAAAGAGAAATTTTTTTAAAGATTATTCAACTTTAAAACTCACTCAAAATTGGTGATTTTTCCGGATTCCCAATCTTTAACATGTTTATACAAGTCAGTTGGTTTTGCTATATCACACTGCGATCGATTTGTTACAACAGACATAGCAAATTCAAATTCCTGCAAATTTATCCCTATTTTTCCTCATTTCAATACGAATTTATTACATCTTGTTTCTTCCAAGCAAAAAACCAAGTGCTTTGATTGTTCATAAACATCTCTACAGCTAAGTTTTTAAATTCGAAGCGACGATTGTGAATGACAAGAATATCGGAAAATGAAAGTTCAATGTTAGGGCCTTTTTTCTGAAAAATTATTTTTAAAAACAGTTATCTAACAGTAAAGCATTTACCAAGTTAGAAAAGAAATTAATATGAACGTTAGTGAACACTAGAACACCATCGTAGTAAGATCCATTCAACACTAAAATAGCTTCAAACGAATACAAAGTTTTTTCACTAACACACTGATTTGGATTTGTCATTGGAATGGACTCCTAAATTTTTTTTGAAATATTCATAATTGTGCATTAAAATTTTTACCCATAGTTCTTCTAACCAATTCGATTGATTGACATCCACTTTATGAAACCGACTGGGCAATGGTCTTATTGAGTCGTCAAACCTGATCCGTTCTCCTCTAGGACCTTGAACAGCCGAAACTTCAATCGGTTGAAACCCACGCTTTTTAAAACATCTTCCGAGATGTCCGAAATTCTTCTCATATTTTGAAAACTCATTCCACGCCGTGACCTCCTCGTTTAACTGTCGATTGATCAAAACAAATTGATGTTTTCTTGCGACTCCTTGAGTTGTCACCGCATGTTGAGTCATATCATTTGCAATTGCTTTCAATTCTTCACTCATTCCCTGATAACCAATCCATCCATATACTGCGCATAAAACGTTTCGAATTCCTTCTTTGCGTTTTTCATGACACCATTGTGCAACAATATCATATTCTGACTCGAGTGCTTGTTTCGTATCATCATCAAGCTTATCAATATTCAAAGCTTTACAATTTCGTTAATTTTTATAATTTGATCAGAACAGCTTACCATGTTCGTAATAAGAAAATTCTAAAAACTGTAAAAACTGAAGACATTGTTTTGCCATAACATCGTTATCGGGAAGCGAAATTTCTTCCAACGCTGCCGCTTCTATGCAACATTTGATATTCTGAATATTAAATTTATGGAAAACTAAAGAAAAAACCAAAGTCAAACTCACTATATTCATAGATAAAACTGTTTTAACTTTGTTGGGATTGCATGCTAGCAGTGTGTTTATCATTTTGCTTCTACGGGTGTTGTCTGAAAATTTTTTAAAGGGAAATTTCGCCACCTTGTTTTTGTAATCACGTTTTGAACTCTGCATAACTCCATTTACTTTTCTTGGATAATCAAACAGAATATTAGCAACTAACATTGCAAGTTCAGATCGACCTTCATTTTGAATTGTTAAAAACCATGGGGATTGTGAAAGCAGTGTCTAAAAAATTTTCAAACGATATTTTTAATTAAATGTTTTGTTTTAAACTTCGTCGAATGAAACTCTCATCAGAGTTGTGAAATAACTTTGATATAAACACTCTTCTTCGTCAATTCCATATTCCATAGGAGAGCAAATCGTATAAAATGACTGAATCACGCCGAACAATCTTCTCACTCTCATTGTCATTTCTTGAGTAGTTATATATTTGGTTACAATGTCATAAGGGCATTTCAAATTTGGAGTTAAGCCCATCAATTTTTCTTTCATTTTGTCACGGAATTTCACAATTTCGTCGGTGAAACTTTTTGAAATATCCTGAACGAAAACATATTCTAGTTCCTCTGGAGTGTTGTTGGCCGTATCGAAAGGGGTATTGGCATTGCTTGCACTTCGATGTTGTTGATTATCACTGTCAGCCGAATCGAGCAGAGACTGTAACGCAACAAACAGCAACGAAGAAAGACATCGATACAGGCTTTCAATAGAGCTTGTGAGTTTCCAAGAACGTGAATCAATCGTTTGTTCAACATAGGCAATGATGAGGAACTTTAACAGTCTTTCAGATGTGTTGAATATTTTAGCGATGCTGGTTGTTCCAGAATTATAAACAATTTTCTTTGCTAACATCATTATTGCAGATTTTTTCGCTCCATGGCCATTTTGTGAAATCCTATAATAAATACGTAGTTTGACGTTAAAATGAATAACAAACCTCATTTCTTCATCTTCACAAATTTCGATAATGATTCGAATCAGAACTTCTTCTATTCTTTTATCTGCCATAGCATGTGCCAGTTGAATGTTGTTCTCAAATATCTGAAAATTTTGAAGAGCATTCATGAAGTTTTTAGATGTCAACTAACCGAACATAAAGCAGAGCAGTTGTACACGAATGTTTTACCATCGTCTTGAATGTTGAGAGAGTTTTGTAAAACAATGAAAATTGGTTCAAGAATTTGACAAGATATCAAATCTGGTTTGAATTCTTTAACATGACCCGAATCTAGACCGGCTGTTATATCAACTTCTTCATGGAAAAGAATTGAAAAGAGACTATTGCTGACTGAAATATCAGTGTGTTTTCCTCGAAGTTGGGCGGCCAGAAATTTGAACTGGTGGGATTTTGCTGTCACGTATTTATCTTCAAATGTAGCGGAATGATTCTGGAAAACCAACAATGATTATTTAAAATTATTGTTTTGAACATACCATCAGCACTTGAATCAGTTTTACGATTCTTGTGACTATAACGGTGTCATGCTCTTCAGTAAGCATAACAATTAATATTTCAGTGCTCAACTGATCCATGCTCAACTTTTGACTATCAGGACACAATTTGATATGTTCAATGAGAATGTCATACAATACGGTAAGACATAGCAATTGCCACGAACGAGATGTTGAAATTTGAAATGTTGAAAATGAGACAGGCGAATCAGAATTTGAGTTTCCTTTATTTTCGTGAGATGTGCTAGGCTCGTCCTCATGTAGATCTTTGATTCGATTCATGGAATGTTGAATTTCAACATCACTGTCTTCAGAAGAATGATTGAAACTTGATAGAACTCCATAACTTCGATGTTCACTAGTAAAATCAATTTTAATCGTTGAGATGCTTTCAAGTTCTCTTTCAATCGCTGGAAGGTATGTTTTTTTAAATAAATTTAATAATGAACTATTTACCGTCTGCTGAAAACCAATCGAGTAAGTTTTGTTGATGTTCTACGTACATGTGCGAAGCAGTCTTCATAAGCAGAACGCAATCCCAAATATCAGTTACAGCCTCAAGTTTTTCTTCACCATTCAATGACGAAATAATTGACACTAACAATTGACGTAAGAGTTTTGCTAATTGATCTCCATCAACTTTCCAACTATCACTATTGATTTCCGAAATAATACTCAATGTCTGAAAGAAAATTTAAATTTCAGATGAGAAGGAAAACATTATGTACAAAATAACTTACATTTAATAAAGTTTTTACAAATAATTTAGCTTCGTTTATATTGAATTGATAATGCTTCCCAATCACACAATTTACAATTATTTCTATAAGTTTTAAGAAAAAATCAGGTTTCCCAAGCCATAAATCTCTGTTCATGATGATATGCTGGAGCATTTTAGCATCTCTAATCACAGAAAATGAACTTTTCTCGATTATTTCATCGATTGTGATATTTTTGAACCAATCAAATTCATAGAAATGAATATCTTCATCTTCAATATTGTCGATCAATTTCTGGTTTCTGGGCATCTCAAAGCAGTGTATTATCAATGTCTATAAATTCCTTGTTTATTATAATTCATGTCTCATGAATGTTGAAAACCTTGAACATTTCTTCATCAAATAGAAAATTCTCAGACTTGAGCAATAGTGCAATATTTGATTTGATTGCTGAAATATCCACCTCACCAGCTCCTATATGTGGCTTCCGCAGCAGTTGAAATATAATTCGCATAAATATATTTTGTATTTTGCAATTTACTTGAACAGTGAGTTTCTTTCCAAAAACCACTAATAGAGCTGGAACACCACCAGTCGATACAAACTGTTGTAGGCAATTGGCCAACTGATCTTTCTCTGACGACACTTCCTCTAATTTTATAGATACTTCTTTCTGCCCGTTCTGAAAAAAACCAATACATTTTCAATTGAATTATAGTGTTCTCACAAAAAGCGAGAAAAGATTTTCTCTATTAATAATATCATCCGCATTCTCCATCTGTTTCAGTAAAGCTATCAATGAAATATTCATAATTTCAGAGTATTTGGTAGAAAGGCAACCATATGTTTTGAATACACCAATTGATATTAATTCCGCAATATTTTCAAGGTCCAAAAGGTCTGAAAAACTCTTCAAAATTTGTGAATCAATTAGTTTATGTTATACCTTTTATCGTGGTGATTGATGAATGATATATTCCAGAAAAATTCCATTGAACTGGTGTGACATTCTTGGATATTAAACTAATGTCCGTAGAGTTGAATCGCACAATTTGATAATTGAAGCTCACCTAAAACATTTTTCATTTTTCGGCTTATTAATTTTTAAACATGTTAAAAACCTGAGCATGAAGTCTGCCGTCAACTAGTTTTAGTCCTATAGTAATCAAATTCCATTTGTTAGGATTTGCCAATGCAATAAGAATATCATCAGATGTGAGCAATTTTTGACTAGAATAATCGATTAGTGCAAAAAACATATTTAAACGAAACTTACTCGTTCATGAAGCTAATGCCAATTGTTTTCCGGTCACAAGGAAATGTAAGTTGTAACGTTTTTCCGTTAATATACGTAAAAACATTTACAAGCTTTCTATCAGGGAGTTTTATCCACAAAGCAACAGTGAAGCCAGTGGTGAGATCAATTTGTTTCTCACTGAATATTTGGATTATAGAAAAGAAGGTTCCAAAACATTTAAACTTACAACAGTCTACCAAGTTCCAAATTTGAATGATAATATGGCGGTGCATCGATGCTAGTGGAGCAAAGGTATAAAACTTCTAACAATTTTTCCTGAAGTCACGTTTCTTGAAGGTTTTCATAACTATCCGTGATTCCTTATTAAATCATCTCTTTATGACCATACCAGCCCACTATTACAACAAAAATTGTTTAAGTTACAAAAAACCGTGCAAAAATGCAAGCAAAATGGACGGCAATTTTCTTGGGGACTAACTTTTTGGGGAGTTAGTCCCTGAATTTTTTAATGTCTGCCTTTTTTCTTTATCTAAAGCATTTTTCGAATTTTTTGCATTAAGGGGTTGGTTTTCTTAAAAAGCGTCGATTTGTTTGGAAATCAGGAGTAGTTAAGAAAACCTCTAACGTTTTCTCTTGTTTAGTTTTCTTACTTGAGCTAACGAATTAGTTTTTGCTGCATCAAACTTATGAATAAGAAGAGGGACAACTTGACCAGGTTCACAAAGTTCAACAAGATCTGTTAGTAACCATTCTAGGCTGTCATTTGTTTCCGCCAAAGTGTCGATGATATTATATTCCAGCAAAAAACTCTACAGATAATAAAAATAAGTCTGATTTTTATAAAATCATTACCTTTGCTAAAAACTGCTTTGATTTTTTGAATAGCATTTTTTTGAATGGGTAGGATTGTTGACATTTGAAAATGTTATGTTCAAATCCAATAAATTTACAAACGTTGTAGACTGCTTTGACAAAAGCTGCACATACTCGATTTTTCAATTCATCGGATATAAAAGAGTTTTCAACGGTTGTGATCCTGAATAATAGTAAATAATTTGTAAAGTACAATTGTAGTTTACCCTTCCAATACAGTCATCAAAGCGGTAACAACATAAACATCGGCATTTTTGCTTAATAATGAGTCCACGAAAAGATTTAATTCTGATTGAAAGTGATTAGCAACAAGTCCCAATTGCAATAACACTTGTTTAGTAAGAATAGCTTTGACGAGATGCTCACTCAAGAGTAAGAACGGTTTACAAGACGCTATTATTCCTTCAAACTCAGTTTCATCTGAAAAAAGAACTAATAAGACGTCTTCATAAACAAACATATATTATAACATACTACAGATTCGGAATTGACGTAAACTCTCAATTAAGTCCATTGCTTCATGAAAAAAGTCAAAATATGCTGCTGTAACGCGTTGAGCCAATTCCACCTCTGAATGTGAATCTGTAAGGTAAATTATTATTTAACAGTAGCCTTATCCCGAAGAAAATACTTTCAATTTCCACAATTGTATGATCATAAATTACTTTGAGGATAACTTTGATATCCCCGGATTTCACGATTTCCAGCCGACAAATTGCACTTTTGATTAACGAATCCACAATACTGAAGGTTTTGCGTTTCTGAACATTAAAACTGTAATAAATTTTTTTCGTGAATAATACCATAGATTTCGATTGAAATTTCTCTGCAACATTGAACGCCTCAATTACGAATTTCGCCACATCTGATGTATAATCAGGAACGAACCGATCCATTTTAGATTCCGAGAGGATATCAATAATAATTTGACTTCTGAAGCTATCATAATATGGTATTATCCTCGTAATTTGACGAATGACTCCAATCAATGGTTTATGATATGTTTTCTCAAACTCTGGAAAATAATAAATAAATCTTCTTGCTTTACAAAAATTCTGTTTACCTGATCGTTGAATCAAGTTTTTAAGCATTTCAACAACAAGCTCGAACAAGCATTTGTCGCTCATATCAAAAGTGAAAACAGCACACGATTTTGTTTCTTCTTGTAAGAGTTTTATGTGACATCCAACTAAATTTTTCACAATTTTTAGCCATTTACGCAGTTGTTGTTCTATTTCGAAATCGAATTGTGCCAGCCGTGAAATCCTGAAAGCTTGTAGAATTGTATGAATTCAAGATAATATTTATCAAACAAGTCATTCGCCGTCAGGACTACAAAGTTTTCTGTCATGTGCTCTTCTCCATCAAGAATATATGTCAAGTAGTCGGTATTGGAAGTGTGACGGTAGAAAATTCCAATCTGAAAGTATCAAATAGAAGATGAACTATGAATTCCAGACCTACCCAAGAATAACTTTCGATTTTTGATGTGATGTAGCACAATTCACAAATTGAAATGGTTTTCGACAATCCTGCTGGACAGCTCATGAGAAATTTCGTCAATGTTGTCTTATTCACTCGCTGATAATGAGCTAATAGGAATTTGATAATTTGACGATAAAATTCTGGAGAGGGGGTCTGAATAATTTTTTGAAATTTGAGTAACGAAAATGTCAGCTCTTCCGCAATGACTGAAAAGTCAATGTTTACAGAGTTTTCAATGTTGAAGAAGAGGTCAGCATAGTTCACACTTGGCTGAAATATACATTTTTAATTGGTTGAAACAAATGTGAATTACTGTGTATGACTTTGTTCCAATAGCAAAAAAATATTCTAGAAGCATTGCCTCTTTAATATTCCAAATTGTGACAATGTGATTAATTATCTCTTGCTCACTGAGTTCCAACTGAAAATTTGTATTATGAAATTTAAATAGTAGAAAAATAAACAAACAGTGCACATAAATGTCAAAGTGTTTGCATGACAGTCCCATGTTTTTTGTAGTAAAATAAGAATATCTTCACAATAATTGTTCCTCCAGCGAACTTCCTTCATGATCATTAGACCAATTTCCTCAATGATGATTATAAAGTTTGAGCACGCAAGATTCGCTTGATCAGAATTCGATTCTTTCGCATGAATATCACTAATCTCTTCATAAAATTTTTCCATCTGCAGATAATTCATGAGTTTTTACAAAAAAAAAGAGATATGTACCAAGTTTCGGAATTTCTCTGCCGGAATGAAACGTATCAAGTCGAACAGTAATCGAACGGCAAGAACCACCTTGTCTCGTCTTGTATATCGTAACATTTCGGTTTTTGCACGAATTAATTCATTCTCATGTTCTTTATCGTGTTCTTCCTCTTCTGATGAAAAATATACTTGTGAATGTTCCGAAACTGATGCAAGTAAATTAAAAAATCCATTATTCTGTTCAGGATTGTACTCTTTTATGAGTTCTGGGAAACTATGTTTTTCCTGAAAATACCGAAATCAAGGCAAGCAGCAAACTAGTGATAAACTCACGTCCGAACTACTACCGTATTCAGATTCTTCCACATGTTGAAGTCGTCTCCTGCACTCCCATCGTTGATGTATTCTACGTCTTCTTTCATTAGCTCGTTGTTTTACATTAAAACTCTGTTGCATTTTCTCCAAATCTTCAACAATTTCTTTTCGTGCTCTTCCTCGACCATCAATAACCGATATACTTGTGAAGAATTGTTTGTCAATGCAACTCAGAATGAAGGAATAGAGAGCTTGCACAACGTCATTTTTCAAAGTTTCTTGAATGACAAATTTATCGTCATAGTTTGCTCGAATTACGTAGATGTATTCAAAAATCAGTGCTTCGCAATCGGTATTATGAACTGAATCATTCCGTTCTGCTAATTGTCGATGCAGGTTTCTGTAATTTTTAATTGTATTTTTTTGTTTAAAGCTTTTTTTAAAACTTTAATTTTGTTTCGTATTTTTTCTGACGCGAATTAGACACTTTGAGCATTTGTGACTGTTTTTAGATTCTTATGTTCCTTTGGCTTTGTTGCTATTATCCCTGAAAACACTTTGTTTTATTTTTGAATGAGAGGGAGTGATTTAAAGGGAGTTTAGTATAATTTACAACTATTTTCATTTCAAAATTTCGAGAGAAGTTTTTCAAACAAACACATTTTTATTTCGCTTCATTCAAGGAAAGAAAAATTTTAATTCGATTCAGTACTGAATGCACTAGCTGTTTGTTATTTTTAAAAAAATTGTACAACAATACTTTCTTGTCACGGAACTTTAACTTTGCAATGAATGCGTCAATTGTTTGCAAAAACGGCGAAGAAACATTTGTGACAAGTCAAATCCGTCTGTGCCAAAAACTATTGTCAGCAATGCGTTAAACCAGGCTCACCAACAACAATGTAAACAGCCTAAAGGTTTGAAGGGCAAACGATGGCGACGGCGGCGATTCGCGGAAGAAGAAAAGAAAGACAGCTTCCGTATCACGACGGAATTGTGCAACTTTTTCATTGTTTGTTTTTTTTCTTCTTCTCGTTTCCGCAAGATGTTAATAATTCATAATAACATAAATGTTGTCTTCTCTATTGCCACAACATTGCCTGTGATTAGGTACGCGGTACGTTTGTTGGCACTTTCGCGGCCAGGAATGACGGTGGGCGTGTAAGCAAAACCGGATAATTTTTAGATGATGGCAACAACTATAAAAGCACCAATTATTCAAGTTTTACGCGCTTGGTATTCTAGGTTTTATTTTTGATTAATTAGAAATGTTGGGCTCTATTTTGTTTGCATCATTTATCGGTATGTAGAAAAACGTTTTGGACTTTAATTGGAAAATCATCTTGTTACAGTGATTGTCCAGTCTGACACAACAATGCAAAACGTAGCTTTCAAGGCTACACAAACACCTTGCTGCATGGATACGCTTATGCCCAATGTCTGCAAAGCTCTCTACAACAGAGATCATGAAAAATTTGTGAGACAGTGCAGGTTAAACCCTGATTTTTCGTTCATCCAATGCTGCCACTCATGCCATTTCAATCCCGATATGTTCACTAGTAACAGTGAGTAACGTTATGTTTAGACAACAATTATAATTTCCACTTTACAGAGGTACCAGTACCCCCAAATCTTTATCAACATGATGTTGATGAACTTCTGCTTAGACCTAATCCACACAATTGTTTTGACAGACATGGAACACAATTCTGTGAAGCATTCGTAACGAAAACTGGAATGTGGCAGCGAAGAAGTTTCTCTTGTCAGCATTCTGCATTTGCCTTCAGAGTTTGTAGAAAAACTTGCGGTTATTGTTCAACGTGAGTTTATTTTTCAACAAGGAACGTTAAAACATAAATTGATGTCTACATGCTCTTCATCGAGGAGTGTACAGAACTGTGATGAAAATGAAAATATCATGACACGCTATATAAAAATGAGCTGGAGATAGCTTTTGGTTTTCCGAAATTTAGTCCTAGGGCAATTATTCTAGGAAAAATTGAAACAGATTAGAAAAATAACGGTATTATTGAAAACATTCATCAGAAACTGAAAACAATTTCCTCGAAAACAAAGTTAGTTCCTCATATCGCTTTTCAATTAAAGATTGTGTTTATCAAAGTAAGTTTAAAAAATGAACATTAATATTTCAGACAAAACAAAACAGCTACTGTGCGATACGATTCGAATACGGCAAAAGATTCAAAATCATGCCAGCGACTGTTCTAATAATATTAATTATTGATACCTGATCCCTACATTATGTGTCATTCAACAGTATTACTAATTTATTATTTGATGAATAAAATATTTGTATAATGTTAACAAACCTTTAGAGTAAACCTAATGTCATTCGTTTATCACAAAAAGAAAAATTCCAATAAAACCCAACAAGACGTTTTTTTGTGCAGCATGTTTGACCCGTCTAGTTTCAATGACCCTCAAGATATCCACCAAAATTGCCTCAAGATTCACGCAAAAGTCCAAAATAGTCAATGGATCATTGTATGCTCACACTTTCAGAAGGCTTTTTGTTTGCTTCTTTGTCATGTAATACGGTACACACACATATACACATTGAACCCTATTTCAAACATTGTGGGAGTAGCCAGCAACCGGAGAAGTTATTGACGTGTTCACACCTTTTCAAACAAATTTCCGCAAGCTGCTTCTTGTTAGTATAGTTCATCAAGACTAGTGCATGGAACTGTCTTTAAACAACTATTATCCATATGCGCTACAGCAATTCTTCTATTGTGTTGCCGACTATCGTTTTCCTGTTATCCGTCCTTGTGCGTCAATTTGGTGAGTTCTAGTTTGGTGTTTGATCCTACTATGCTGGTCGATTTTTTTTATTGGAATTTTAAATAGGCGTCCGGCGTAATAAATTCGCATGTAAAAAAACGATGTTTCGGTAGGAAATTTCAGTTTAATTTCCGCCACTGTCATTTTTTTAGTTCCATTTGCATTGTATGTCATTCAAGGACACATTCCGTATGAAACTCTTTCGAAAAATATGTTTTTGTGGTCCCAACAAAAGTAACAAACTTGTGAATGTTTCACTTCCAGTGTTTCAAATGGACAACGAAATGACTTTTTCAGAGCCTGCTCCTAACTTCAATTTCAACCAACCGAATGATATAAATAACCGTACACCTTGCTGTGTGGATCGACTGACGACATTAACATGCGCCAGAATGCGATTGAACAGTCCAACAAGGTTTGATAAACGCTGCGCAAATGATCCAGATTTTGCGTTAATTCAATGTTGTTCGACATGGTATGAGCTATTCATTTCTATTCTAACAAAACTAAAATGTTTCAGCTTCGACAAATATAAAGCAGATAGCGCTCGGAAATATAATCTCTTGGTTAGAAGGCATTTAGAAGATCCTATGAAATCAACGTGTAGCGACAGACGTGGAGGAGAATGGTGCCAAAAGGTGGCTAAAAGGTACAAATTGGTCACAATTGAGGACAGATAGTCAAAATGAACTTTGATAATTTCAGAGAAGGTTACTGGCAAGATTCAAACTATAGCATACTGAACGGTTGCGGAGCTTTTCCATCAGCATTCAGAGAATGCCGAAATACTTGTGGATACTGCTCGGCAACTATGCAATTAACAGTAGTGAGATATGACTATAAATTAGCAATGAATCCAAAAAGATGCGATATTAAAACATATTTTTCGAGGACTGATGATGAACTGCGGAAAAAGAAAGCAGCAAATAGAGGTTCAAGAAAAATGTTATACCTATCGTTAATCTCGAAGAAAACGTTTTAGAGTTCGATCCACTGGCCAGGCTGACATGGAAACGCCCGAAAGATACAGATTATTTTGTAGTCAAGGATCACAACTATGAAGATGATATTATATAAAATTTCTCGACAAAAAAGGGGCTTTTAACTACAATATTTTCTCATGACATTGTACGAAAAAAATTCGAATAAATTATACACATAGACAATATTGATTTTGCTTCATACATGGAAAATGAGAAAAAATACAACGAAAAAAATAAACGGCCAGTGAAACAAAAAAAACATTTTGACGTAAATTGTTCAGTCTTGTAACGGTTAATGAAAAAGAAAAAAAGAAAAAAGTGATTGCAACCTAAAATGCACAATGAGATGGGTTATCAATAAAAATGATAACATTGTTAGTGAGAACGGTATCTTTCACGTGTTTTGCGATTTCTATAACTTTTTGTTTTTCATTATAGACAATATACGCTCAGCGATATGTAAAATGTGTGAATTTTGCGTCTAATTTATTTATTCGCAAGTAAACTATAAAATTATCATGTTCCATTAGTACAATGCATTTTTATTACACATTGAATATAGTTGGAGAAATTATTGTCTTCAATTCTGATGCAACGTCTGAAATTCAAAAAAGCGCAAGAATGCACAACTTTCAACATTTCTGGTCCAATTTTTTAAAAACTTTATTTTTAAAAAATTTTTAACTTAAATTTTTAAAAAACTTTATTCTATTCCAATTTTTCCGTTTTTTGGGTAACACTTATAGTTAGATAACTAGAATTTTCCCAATATTGTATTTTATGCGATGTTTTCATTAGGCTGAATTAGATTCAATATACTCCCAAAAAAACAATAACAATTTTCATGGTACTTGTAACAACTGGTTATTCAAATTTAAAATATAATTTGTTCTCTAATATTTCGATAAATTTTCAGAAACCGATTTTCCATCTGGCTACAAACACTCTGCAAAAATGAATATTTAATTAATTTTGTTTCTACCACAGAAACTTGTCTAATTCAAAACCATCGAGATATGTAACTTTTAATCCAAAAATCCCTTTTAAAACTTCCTGTTCCTAACATCTTGTTTCGTTTTTATATCCCTGTACAATTGCTAAAATAAAACCTGATTGTCTCAAATAATCGTCTCTTTTCCTTTTTTTTGTAAATCTAACGTAGTGATAATATTGCGTAACATTAGGTATCAACATTTTATAAATTCAGCGATGTTGCCAATGATTTTTTAAAACATCATTTTATCGCCTAGTCTGACTGCCGTGTGCTTGTGTGGACACCAATTGTTAATCGTTAATAATATATTTTTCAAAATTTTAAATTTATATTCGTAGTAATTTGTAACTAACCACTATTTTTAGAACATATTTCCAAAAAATGTGCATTCAAAGTTAAGTATTTTATATATTATTGACGATAAGAATCAAATCGCATGCCCCTGGGCTTCTTCACTCCTCCCTTGTATTCATGATCTTTTTTTCTTATCGTACCGTTTTTCTTCTTATCTTTTCTCTAACCCCTTGTTTTGGTCAGCGTATATTCTGGATGATAACCAACAGATATTTAGGCGGTCACTTAAACATCACTCCTGCCCTTGTCGTTTACATTAATGATTTTTTTTTTCAAAATAATGATATATTTTATTTCCAGAAGATGAAAATTGGATTTATTGGTGCGGGAAAAATGGCACAGGCTTTGGCCCGAGGCCTAATTAATTCAGGTAAAATGAATAATTATTAAAATAATATGATCGAACGAATTTTTAGGTAGAATTACTGCGGAGAATATTATTGCAAGTTCGCCAAAACGCGACTACCAATTATTAGAACAATGCAAACATCTTGGATTGAATACAACTCACGAAAACTCGGAGGTTGTCCAAAAAAGTGATGTGATTTTCTTAGCAGTTAAACCAGTTCATGTTAGCAAAGTGACATCAGAAATTGCTCCAGCATTGAGTAAAGAACAACTTGTTGTTTCGATCGCACTTGGAATTACAATTAGAAACATTGAATCGGTGAGTTGGCACGAAACATTTCTGAATTGATGTTTGGAACGAGTTTAGCTCCTTCCATCCAAATCCCGTGTTGTCCGTGTCATGCCAAACACTCCATCAGTGGTTAGAGCAGGAGCTTCCGCATTTGCAATGGGATCAGCATGCAGAGATGGTGATTCTGAAATCGTGAAGGAACTCCTACAAACTGTTGGATTTGCGGTTGAAGTTCCTGAAATTCTCGTAGACCCTGTAACAGGGCTTTCTGGATCAGGACCAAGTTATGTACGTTTACAAGAGAGTTATTATACTCAACTGAAAATCTGGAATTGCAGATGTTTTCGGTAATTGAAGGATTAGCTGACGGTGGAGTGAAAGTTGGACTTCCAAGAGACTTGGCTATCAAATTGGCCGCTCATACTCTCCTCGGAGCTGCCAAAATGGTTTTGGAAACTGGAATTCATCCAGCACAATTGAAAGATGATGTTCAGAGCCCAGGTGGCTCATCTGTTTATGGAATGCACAAATTAGAATCGGGTGGATTGAAGGTTGGTAAAAACATCCTAACATAATTTCAACAAAAGTTCCGTTCAGGGTATTCTTATTGACGCTGTTGAGGCTGCCACAAACAGATCACGTGCTACCGGTGACAAGGCTCTTCCAAGAGATTTCAGGAATTCAGAAATGTGATTCTGCTATCTATTTATTCCCCATTGCTTTTCATTGCTTTTCAGCATCTATTTATTTATGTACCGAGCAAATCTACTTTCGAAAAACGAAAAACTCTTTTCTAAACAATAAATTATTATTGAAAAATATACTGTTGTGGTTAGTTTCGAAGAAATCAAAATTTGCAGGGATCGCCGAGGGGACAGTGATCACATGAGGGATGATACGCGTAAAAAGGATTAATTGCAAGGAGTTATTTTACAAATAGGTTCATTTCAATCCCAACAAACGACGAACTTTTGACTATTTTTTTTGAATATATTATTATGTTTTTTCACCTACGGGGCGTGGTTCAAAGAAGAATAATTATATTTACATATTAAGGAAATAAAGTTTTAAGTTTCAGACTATGAGTATCTCTCTGAGAAACTAATTTCGAAAAGTGTATGTTTGTTGTAAAATGCGTCGTTTTTGTTGATTCAATTTATTCGAAAATGAAGAAAATAATCAATTTCTTCTCGTTTTGTCCCTCATGTTGAGCGCTACTAGGAAATTCCTACCACTAGTCTTAAATACCGAGATACGTGTGCAAACATCTTCTGTTTTTTTTTTCAAATTGCGTTTATTTTAAATTACCTCGCTTCCTTTAGTGTCCTTATATTCAATTTTGTTTCTGAAAAAAAAACAAATAAGCTCTGAAACAACCAGTCTCCAGGGTGATGTGCACACTGAAAAAAATGCACCCCTCTGTCTGTTCATGTCTATGTTCAATGAATTCTTCAGCTATTTTCATGCATTGAAAAAATACTTTCTCATAGTCACACTCGCTCCACAACAACATCGCATTCGGTGCTTATATTCAGTGAGTTTCTTAGTTCCGGCACTCCATTTTGTCGCTTTATTGAACCGGAAAATACCAACTTAAAAGGGCATGGTAAGAACAAGTGAAATCACATTCTCAATTTAGAATGCTGCCAACTTTTCAGAACAACTTTACTCCTGGTCCTCCAAGAGCTACAAAATCGGCTCCAACAGTTTTTTGTTACATTTGTGGAAGACAATTTGGTTCGAAAAGTATTAGTAAGTATTTATTATTTTTGAATTTTTATTTATAACAATAATTAAAAATGTTGAGGTATACACGAGCCGCAATGTTTGAAAAAATGGCACGCGGATAATGAAAAATTACCAAAAGCAAAACGACGTGCAGCTCCGGTCAAACCAGAAGCCATTTTTGGAGATGGTAAAAAATTAAGACAATTAAACGAAAAATAACAATAATGTAATTAAGATGGGAGAGTAGACAGCGAAGCAACAAATGAAGTACTGTGGAAAAACGCTCAAGGTCTCATGGTTGAATGTGAACATTGCGGCCGGAAGTTTAAGGTTTGTATTTGAACTTTAAAAAGAAAATGTTTCAAAAAAATATTCTGTGAATTTTTAGGAGGATAGGATTTCTGTTCACCAGAGAAGTTGCACAGCTGAAAATCCGGCGAAGAAAGTTGGAGGTGCGAGGGATAGATCGAAAAGTCAACCAAATCGGTAAAATGAAACGTTGAATTATCAGTAATTAATAAATATATTATATAATTTTTAATTTCGTATAAATATTATAAAATAGATATTTTTTGATCAATAAATTATTAGTCCATTACTTCCGAATTTGTTGTTTTTCTGGAAATGACAGTGACATCTGAAAATGAAAATTACTTCGGATGGATAACATCATTTCAATCACTATTCTCATCATTTTCATCAATTTTGTATGCAACAGTTGAGCTCTTGGATTTAAAATCATATGAATCTTTAACATCAGCTGAGTTTCGAGCCATGCGTTCAACAATAAAAAATCCAAGTGCTGCGATTAATGAAGTAATAATTAGAATAATCAACTGATAAGGCAACTGAAGAACGGGAGAGTAAAAGAATGCGGCACAGGATAATGCTGACTAAAAACCTGGCATTAATTGTGAATGTTGAAAAAAAGAAACTTGGTAAAATTTGAAAAGTGCAAAAGCTTGAGCACTATGTTCGGAATACGTTTCGCACAAAAAAGAATAAATTTGAGTATTCCAACATGCATCACCAAATCCAAATAGAGCACCGCAAATGAGAGCGATAACAACACTGAAAACGTCATTTAATTTTAAATCAGTTACCGTTTTTCATCACCTTGGTTCAATCAGACCACCAATGTCGTTTGTTGGTTTTAATGAAGCATCTGCCGGAAAATTAATATAACACAATGTAAAACAAAGAAGATGAATAACAGTTCCGAGAAGAACAATGGAATCTCTACCAACTATCCTCATTTTTTCTCCCAACAATCCGAAAAGAAATCCAGCTGAATAGAAGGTTGATGAAAATTGTTATTGCTCTTCTTACCTGCAGATTGTCCAACACCCGTACACAAAAGGTTTAGAGCCAATAACGCATTCGTATTACTTCCCAACTTTTTTGTGAAAGAAATACAAGTTGGATAAATTCCAGTCCAGAAAGACTGTTCGATTCCAGTGTACGCGAAGACAAATGCCAAGATTATCATTTTCTTGGTAAACATCAATTTAACTTCTGAAGTCAGCAGTTTCATATAATCTTTCTGGTTGTTATTTTCAGGATATGATGGTTTTCTCAAACAAGCAAATATAATGGAAGAGACAAGTGATAGCGCAAAGAAAACCGAATATAGAATAGTTATCTGAAAATTTGGTTTTATTACCAATTTCAAAAATAATAGCGTACAGTTGAGTCTGAAATTTTCTCTTGCGATTCGGTAACCGTGAAAGTAATAAAAAGAAATAATCCACCGGCGAGAAGGGAACTTTCTGACATTCCCCACAGAAGTGCACTGTTACGACTTGTTGTTTCTTTTACACAATTTTGTGATAAATACGATCCTTGTCCGGTCCATATAACTAAACAATAGCTGGTGAAGTTTTTAGAGCTAATTTGAAGACACTTACTTGAAGCTCCAAACCCTACAATTGCACTAGAAATGTATAGATAAATTTCATTTAAAAATAGAAACCCGGCCTAAAGAAAATGGTTATTCGATAATCTACTATTATTTACTGTTACCTGAAAAATTGCATAAGTAAGCGATCCAAGACACATCGCCCATTTCGGAGTAATAATGTCGACAATTGGAGCTGCGAAAAAATTTCCCAACGAAAACGCAGCATAAATAATAGCTAGACTATAATAACCGGCATGCTTATTTATATCGCCACGATCGGAAGCACTGTCGATAACTGCTTCTTCGATAAATGCTAAAAAATTAATTTGAAAAATAATATGAAATAAGTTAACTATACATACACTGTGAATTGAAAGCAAAAAAGTTGGTGAAAAATCCAACTCCCAGTTGTAGAACATTAACAGTTGCAATATCAGGCATCCAACTCATTGTGTGATTTTTTTTATCTTAAGTTCATTTTATGATTTGTTATACTTTAAACGCATGGAAAACAATATTAAAAATAACGACATTCAAAACGATAAGACAATAATTTGAATTATAAAACCGAATCATACATAAATTGCAAATCCTTTCATAATTTATTAAATGTTCAGATATATGACGATTGACGAAGAACGGAAAGATCTAGGCTTGAGATACGTCTCGGCTTGTCAGACATTGAACGAAGGGAAGATCAGATGGAACTAAATTGACAGTATTATAAATATTTTCATAAAAACATTGTTGAAATATTTTCATAAAAACATTTTAATTGTGAATTTCAAACATGGGAAACTAAATCAAAATAATAAAAGACACCAGTTTTGACAATTTGAAAAAAAATAGGTTTTTTCCTATCTAGCGATGATAAGATAATAACAGTATATTTTTTAAAAGAAATGAAAACGTACAATACACATGCACTCGAAAAGACCCAATTTAATTAAAACGTGCTTGTCTTATCATTTTTCTCAGCATCTAGACCACGCGAGTTGTTTGCATGTTCAGTAAAATATTAAATTCAGCATTGAGATTATATTTCAATGTTTCCAACTTGATTTCAAAAAATCTTGATTTGCACTATATACCACTATTTATACGGAAAATTCAAACATTTCACGTTTAATTAATTTTATTTCGTATTTTTATTTTTTACAATGTTAACAAATGTATGACAGTGAATTTTGAATACGACTAGATTTTTGTTATTGTTTTTTAAATTAAACACTTTTTTTAGCATCTTTTCTGTGAGAGATCAACTTCCATTGTTTTGGCTATCAGTCGGTCAGTGACTTGAAGCTCCTGTGAAATAAAAATATTATAAACTTTAATTTTTAAAGGTAACATACCATTTTTAAAGGTGGAAAACAAGCAGTTATCATTTCTTCCATTTTTCGAATATCTTCAGCAGACAGAGGTCCTGAAATCGTTAACTTATAAAATGCTCAATTTTTTTTGTATTGTTAATTTACCTGCTAACGATGAATCAAATGTTGCTGACTTTGCCTTATGAACCGTTGTGACATGAGATTGTATCTGTAATATTCCCATTATTTTTTTCTTTTTTTTTTGCAAAGAACTTTTCCTCATGCATTTCTAAGCTAAATGAGAAAAAAAACGTTTTTTAAACCATACCCTTTCTTGAGTTGTTCGATAATGTTTGCAGATGCGACATTGAAACGCAGACATCTTCATATGAATCTTCTGAACATGATTAAGTGCAATCGATCCATGTGATCCTTTAGGAATAATTTCGTCACATTTCCTACACCGCATATTGATAGGTATAATGCCACAGTCAGCAGTTGCTGGGGCTTTGATGATAGTACGGGTGGGTAGTTTTTTCACAATTGTCCTTTTGATTTTCGGCGGTTGTTTGGATTTCTGTTCGTCTAATTCAATATTTTGTCGTAATCCATTTGATGTTGTCGGTTCTTGAGGACACGGGGGAAGAAGACGAGGTACTCCTGTAGAAAAAACATTTTAAAAGATGTATTTTTGCTTTTCTAACCCATTTGAATAAGTGGTGGCGGAGGCATTGGAGCTGGTATGATAGACGGTGATGGTAAAACGGTGAGATCAAAAAATTCATGCGCTGTCTGCAAAAATTGTTTTTCAATGAGGACGAGACGTTTTTTTTTACCAAGAGAGCCATCAATTGTTGTACATTGTTTCTCGAGTTCAATCCAATCCTCATACAAATGAAGTGGTCGAAAACTATTGGAGGTGGCCGTCTTTCTGCAAGTTCAGCTCGGATGCTGAAAATTTAAAACAATGTGCAATGATGAATGATTTGAAATTTTGATAATACTGTTGTTGGATGTAATAAAATTGATTAAAACATATCTCATACCGGTTTAATTGGATATTTCTTATTTTGTGTTCAAAGTGTTATGATACGTTTCAAAAAAATTTTATGTTTCTGAATGAGCTTCTAGAAATTTTCTGACGACTTAGAATTTTAGAATTTTTTGATTATTTTGTATAAAATTTTAATCAAAACAGTTGCGCAATTGTGAAAGATTTCAAAAAATTTCTATCCTTTTGCAGAAGCTTGTTGTTGACAAAATATTTTATTACGATATTTTTTCTTCACTATCAGTTTTTTTCTGTAAATTTCGGAACACTTCTTCCGCTGAGCACTCATTTTTTTTCAACCATCATTTCAATCTCCAAAACCAGCTAAAGAAAATGAAAACCAGGCATATAGAGAAGGGGGCTAAATTGACGAGCGGGCGGGCGGCAACCCGCAAATAGAATCTCGCTCGCCCGCTGGTCAACGAAGACCGGAACGTGTGGTAAAACAGTGTCCGGTAAAGCCGGTTGGGTATTCCGAATTTTCTCTGTTGTATCGCGAGAAACCGAAAAAAATTAAATTGAGAAGAGAACAATTTTTGAATCTGATTAAAATAGGAAAGAAAAAAGCTTGAATGATCAAAAAAAGCACCAATAGGATGTTGAGATTTTTCTGTAGATTGAATCGTGTCTTGAATTAAAAAAGGAATATGGAACCTAACAAATTATTGATGCCAAATGTATTTTAAAAATTTTGTTTTACCGCTTTTAAGTTAACATGTGATAATAAAAACATTGTAAAATTCCCAAAACTTACTTTTCTTGAATAATCTGATTTGGAGTTCGATGAGGTGGTGATCTTGAAGGAGAAGGTGAAGACTCATCAATAAATTCTTCTTTAATTTTTCTCGCAATCATTAAAGCATCCTCATCTTCTTCTTTTTTCCTCCACATTTCCTGTTCTTCATACTCCAAATCGATTACTTCGTGTTTTACAGGTACCATATTGGTTTCTGAAAAGTAAAAGTGAATACCCACTATCAGGTTAAAGGGAAGAAAGTTTTAAACAAGAAAAGGGAGAAGAAGAATCAAACAAAGTTTTCGATAGTAAAAACCGTATTTCATTGTTTGCAGTACAACTAGTTTTCATATATTGGTTGTGTCTGTTTAACACAAATAAAAAATGGATAGTACTGAAAAAATTGAGCAGCAGGTTATAAAAAGGTACTATGTTCTATTTTTGAAAATTCTAAGAAAAATTACGCAATAATCGGAATAATGTTCACAAACTCAGAATCTGCAAAACGTTAAAAATTTGCGAAAAGTTGGCTAGATCACATAGAATTATCATCTCAGAAATATTATTTTTATTTTGTATTGAACATTGTTTGCAAAACTCTAAAAACAGGTTTTATTCATTCAAAATCTTTATAGAAATCTATATGAAATTGTTTTTTTTTACAGTTATTTGTTACTGATTACTGGATTGAATTAAACCTCAAAAAATTTAAAATTTGAAAGAAATGAGAAGAGATGAACAGAGAATGCAAAATAAAATACACACAGTCAATACAACGAAAAACAAGCGAGTCAGTCAGCGCGTCGAGCGGGTCTGACCATGGTGAGTGCTTGTCGAGGCCAACCAATCCAAAACCGGTTCTCGATTCGTTCGCAATTTCTCAATAACCGGCTCGTCATTGGTGGCGCGTACAACCAACGTCGTTTTGTACGACAATAAAAACTCGTCTTACTAAAAACGCTTTCGCCCCTACCCCCCATTCATGTATTCGACACTCGATTTATTCAGTCAGCTTTTTTTCCCTCAATTTTCCAAAGACTGGTTTAAAATCGAGTAATGATGTACGCTACTGTGATTGGTTTCCTAGAAGGGAAATTTATGATTTGCGAAACATTAAGGAAATACACGATAACGTGAAATAATATAAACAAACTGGAATTCATTAACAATGAATAATATTACTCTGAAATTATTTTCCGTGCAAAAAATATCATACACATAAAAATGCATAAATATGAAATAAAAAATATTTATTTAAATGTATAAAGGGAAAACTGCAAGGAAAATATGAATATAAGAAGCTAACTCAAAACTTATACCCATTCCATAAACAATTTTGTTAAATTTCAAGTAGTGAAAATAAAGCCAGAAAAATGACCTAGAAACAAGTTTTGCTTGTAAAAACTAATCCTCTTGTGTTTATTTCGTGACGAACCGTACATTTTCAAAGAAAAACTTAATTAATTTATCCTAAGCAATAGGCTTGAATTGAACTTCATATTGAACTTCATACCGTGAGCAAAAATTGACCAAGATCATGTATTTCTAGGATTTTATTCTAAAATACTTTTCTGTACAATCGTCTTTGAATGTTTTAAGAACTATCCATATCATGTCGTAAGATAAAATTAGTCTGGTTATATAAGATAAATCCATTGGGTTCAGTTGTTACAAAACGATTTTAGAAAGAACTGGAATTCTTCATCATTGAACATGATTTTTTTTAAAGTCCCAATCTTCTAGGCATTCCAAAACATAATGTTAATGTCTGATAACTTTTTTCCACACTTATACAAATTTATCTGAGACTGTATGTCTCTTTTTGCAAATATATAAATCAGTGTTTTTTCAAATGGCAAAAAAATAGCTGCAAGAAAGATGTTTGTTAACCGATTTTTTTTGTAATTTTTAAATACTGCTGGCTCTTATGAAATTTTTTCGGATTTATTCGTATTTCGTACTTGATTTTTTTCTCACAATTTGTAATTTTTCTTTGAAAATGTTCACGATAACTTTTATTTGCTTCTGAAGTCTATAAATTTTACCCCCATTTCGTTTTCATTTTAGCAAACTTCGCATCTGCAGATCTTTGAACAGATCATTGAATCTTTCAAAATCTATACATTTACGATATTTTTTATTTGCAACTTTTGTAAAAAAAACCGATTATAAAACAGATTATTGGCTTAAAAATTGAACATTGTTTCTATAATAGTAAATTAAATATGTGGTTCTTGTGTAGCAGTGGCTCTTGTGCATAGCTTAAATTTGCCAAGTTTTATAAGCAAAACTCTTTATTTTTCAAAAAGAATGTCCAACGTTTCGACAATAGGGCCATTATCCGGGACTAGGCTAAAAATATTTTTCTTACAATGTCTGAAAACTCAGAAAATTGAAAAAAAAACTACGACAGAAAAACCGGGAAAAGACGCTAGTGTGTTGTGATGACCTTTGAGGTATAGTGAATACAATTATATGTATAATATTATGAATGTAATAAAAAAATAAAATATCACATAATAGTAACTTGGAACAACGTATCTGGTAATTTCCAGTTCAGCGTAATAAAATTCAATAAATGACAAACTCCTTTCATAACGAAATACTGGAAATGTTCTGTTACTGATAACATCAATTATAATTTAAACATTCTTTTTTTCAAAATTTTTTAACATTGAAAATAGGTTATATTATCGATTTTTTCTGAAAATGTTGGACATTTTTCATCAAATTAGAACAGTATATCTTGAGTGTTATGAGCTCAATATTGTTTATAGACTAAACAATGAGAATTTGACTATAATTAACGATTTTTGACTCAGAATTCTCAGAGTCGGAATCTCTGAGAAGTTGATATTTACTTGAAAACGTTATGAGAATCACACTCCATATCAGAAAAAAGTTCTGATAAATGTAAAGTTTGCATACTTCTAATAATAGTTACTTTTTTCGTGTTTGAAAAATAAAGATTTGTACATATAAAATTTATGTGATTACTTATTACTTTACTCAACTTTTTTCTCAATGATAGACACTTATATTAACTCATTGAAAAACATATTTTCTCTATAATCAAAAATTGTTTGACCTCAAAAATATATTCGTAATTGTTGTACAATCACAATCATCAAATATTATTAGCACGATATATTCTGAGAAAAAATAGAAAAAATAACCCAGATATTATCTACACCTATTTCCAGCTAATTTTAACCTATGTTCAATGTTTAAAATTATTTTCGAATACGCATAATTAATTAATTTGTTGTTCCTGGAAATGATAATTCTTTCACAAATTATTCACATTTTTGACATTGATGTACATACAGTAGTGGTCATAAAGATTGTCACAAATGGTTTTTTGAGTATAACTTTTTTTAAAGTTAACCGATCGAGCTGAAACTTTCAGATATAGTGTAAAACGGTAAAATACATTGTTTTAACAACTGTATCCCGAGAAATTAAAAGAATCGGTAAATTAACAACAATTTCTAAGAAACACTGAAAACCGGGAAATATGCATTTTACAAATTTTTTTTGATGTTATTACAGAGTTTTCATGGAAAACCATATTTTTAGCTTTATTAAAGGTCTGGCTGCATTTTCAGCTCATAATAATAGAGAAAACAACATTCCGAAAAACTGTATCGATGAAAGTATGAGAGCGAGTCGGTGCAAGAGGTGGAACACAGTAAAATCGACTAGATCTTTGAATCAAGTCGATCTTTTTAACTTTAAATATTTTTTTAAACACCCAATTTAACAATAAAACAGAAAAATAATGTTAATATTGCATATAACATTTATAATAACAAACAGAGGTCAGCATAGTCCACTAGTAGTACAATTTTGAAATGAATCCGACACATTCAACGCTGAATATCATAACGGCAAGAGCTTGAATTAATATAAATTAACCTGTATTTGAAAGAAAAATATTTTTAGATTATAATATACTTAATTTGAGAAGTGGACCTTAAAGGTAACCCGTTTTATGAACGGGAATTCATGGATTTGTGTGAAGCAAACCTGGCGTGATACTCGATAAATGTGAAGCGACCAGTTAACGCGATCTATACACTATTTTTTTGTCAATTTGTGATTAATTAGCCGTTTTACATAATTAAGTTAATTATCATCATGGATCTGACCTTTTTACGCTTGATTTCGAGCGCGCAAATATGACGTCCAGGTTTGCTTCAGACAAATCCATGAATTCCCGTTCATAAAACGGGTTACCTTTAAGGTCCACTTCTCAACTTAAGTATATTATAATCTAAAAATATTTTTCTTTCAAATACAGGTTAATTTATATTAATTCAAGCTCTTGCCGTTATGATATTCAGCGTTGAATGTATCGGATTCACTTCAAAATTGTACTATTAGTGGACTCTGCTGACCTCTGTCTGTGATTATGAATGTTATATGTTAAATTAACATTATTTTTCTGTTTTATTGTTAAATTGGGTGTTTAAAAAGAATATTTAAAGTAAAAAAGATATACTTGGTTCAAAGATCTAGTCGGTTTTACTGTGTTCCACCTCTTGCACCGACTCGCTCTCATACTTTCATCGATACAGTTTTTCTGAATGTTGTTTTTGTTATTATTTTGAGCTGAAAATACAGTCAGACCTTTAATAAAACTAAAAAATATGGTTTTACATGAAAACTCTATAATAACTTCTAAAAAAATTCGTAAAATACATATTTCCCGGTTTTCGGTGTTTCTTAGAAACTCCTGTTGTTTCACAGGTTATTTTAATTTTCGGGGATTTAGTTGTTAAAACAATGTATTTTACCGTTTTACACTATATCTGAAAGTTTCAGCTCGATCGGTTAACTTTTAAAAAAGTTATACTCAAAAAACCATTTGTGACAATCTTTATGACCACTACTGTATATGTATATATTTCAAAAATTTACTTTATTTTAATACAGAACTAATTTTTTAAACCAGTCCCTCGAGTTTTTGCAAGCTATTCTTCAGGTTTGTTATACTCTTCGAACATCGGCAAATGATATCAATATCAATCAGTGCCAGAATTTTTCTAACAATTTCCATTATCAATGATTTTTTCCCACTTTTTTCGGATTATTACAACCTTTGTCTTATGACCACTGAAAAAAAACCCGGAAAGTTAAAGTTGTTTGGTCCACTGGACAGATATTTGGTTTGTTACTGCTATTTTATTTTACAGCAAACAGGAAAAACCAACAAATTTTCGTGGAGATAAAATTGCTTCTTTTATTAAAAAAATTGCAAACCCTAGTTGTGGTGCTATGTTTTTTAGTATTCAACACATCATGAAGCGAACATTAATAGCAAGTACACATTCATCAATCTTTCGAACATCGAATCACTTTCTGGTCAATGATTTGTTTTTCATTTTTCAGACTGACTTTATTGACTCTTCTCGTGATAATTTATAAAGATTCGAGTCAATGTTCCCATTCGTACTCATTAAGAAAAAAAAACGTTTAAAACCACAACAAAAACATAGACTACCCAGGTTTTGTTGTGGTAGGCTTTACTACATAAAGCTGTAAACAAGCATTTTGAACACTAATTTCCTGAACCCATAAATAATGAATATGGATTTCATTATTTAATTTTTCTGTAAAGTGTCATACTCCTTCATTTTTTTTGCATTTTTAATGAATAATAACATAAGCCATTATCATTTATTACTACCAAAAAGCAAAACAGAGACCAATACATTATCAACTTCGGTAAACACCGCTAAAAACAAAAAATATTATTCCGAATTTGAAAAATGCAGAAATGAAAATTATTAGAAAACAACGTGAAGAAGCAGTACAAAACAAAAAAAACGTGGTATTAAAATCCCTGGGTTGGTACAATTGAAAAAATAAATGTCAAAGTAATGTAATCTCTGACATTATATTGGTAGTCTGTAGTATATCCGTGCAAATTGTGGAATTTGTAATAATTTTACAATTAAGAAAAGCAAGTTGAAACTGGGAAAATAGACAAGAACATTTCAGCTTTTTAAATAAAATACATTTTTGGAAGGGTGAATAAATAGTAAGCATTTTACAGCAAAAACACTTTTTTTTGTTTTTATGTTTTAAAGCTTTTTTTTGTGCTCTAAAAATCGAGCGTGTATTAAAATTTTCTGAAACTTTTTTCAAGATCTTTAAATTTCTCTTGATAAGTTTGATATAAATATGACATTGCTATAAACAGGGAGCAGACTAACTGAGGTATTTTCTAATTGATTGATGCTGGAATATGGATATTATGTGTACATATGAAACAATTGGGTTTTGTGGGGGGGGGAAAACCACCGAGTTGGAAGAAATTTAGAAAATTCTTCTGATTTGATCAAGGATTCTTGAAACAACGCTGCCATCTCTTGGCGAATCGTCATGAACTTTTGAGGAAATGTAAAGTTCAGCAAGTTGATCATCAATATCACTGCTCAATGGAGCTGGCAAGAAAACGCTTCCTTCTTTGCACTCAGTTCCGAACATCAACGGCTTCGACAAGTCACATTCACCTTGCTCCACATCCGCGACCTTGTCTTCGTAAGCTGCACGAATCAAATATGTCCATTTTGGCAAATTTTCCATTACTGGGTTGAAGTCGTAGCGTTTGTCTTTACGAGCTCTTTCAGGTTTTTGAATTGGATCCAAATTAATGTCGACACGATTTGGACGTCCTTTGATAGTCGATTCATGTCTGAAAAGCAATATAATATTTTTATTTTATATTTAATTCGAAAAGCTAAAATTTTTATGTAAACTGATACATTGTTTTGATGTCAATAAGCTTCTAAACTCTCAAGACGATGCAATTACAATGTAAATAAACAAAACTCACTCTAACTGAAATTTCTGCGCATTTTTGAATACTTGGTACACCATTAAATCCCTGTGAAGATTGATGGCCACACGGCGTTTTGGGAATTGATATTTGGTCCGTTTTGCGCGTGTTGATGCTGGTACCGGTACAATAGTTTCCTTTTTCAATTTATGCACTGATGTCTGAACAATTCCCCAGCTTGCTTTATAACCCGCTTCTCCATTCATTTGCCCGTCAAGCTGCACCGAATCACTCATTTTCAGTTTTTGTTCCTTGGGTATCACCTGAAAATTGTGGTTTTTTTTTTGGAATTCATAGTTAGTTAGGATATATAATAAGAATTTAAAAACAAAAATTCAGCTCTTTGGGAAAACAGACCATGTTCGTTGCTTTCAGAGCGGACCGATAGATCGAGTGCCGGCGTTGGGAAGGCGGGGTCTTAATAAATAGGCAAAAAGTGGGTTGGGCTAGCTGAGGTGGGGGGGGGGGAGGGGGAGAGTACAGAGATGGAGAGACAAAGAACAGTCAGAGACGAAGAAAGGTTTGTTGTAGTATGTCGTTGGATTGCATCAGAATGAGAGATGTAAAGGAGAAGACTTTTCTTAGATACGCGGTTCCAGAAATCGTATCGTTATTATAGGTTTTTGAAAGAGCACGTATATGGTTGAAGGATTTTGGATACAATGAAGGTCATGATTATGTAATATAAGTGTCAAATTTTATACTTCCCTGTGATGGTGCAAAAATGGAGCGTATCAATCCGTTTTGTAGTTATTTTCTTGAAAATGTTTTTCGTTCTTTCAAATGTAAATAAAAGATTAAGAAATCGTAGATTTTCAAATGCGTATTAAATAAGCCATTCAATGTTTTTTTTTTCGAAAAAAGGTATATTTCAACAACAAAGTCGTAAAATTTTGTGGTTATTACTATTAGAACAACGATCTGTATGGAAATAAATAACATATATTTATGATTTTCCTTTCTCATTCAATATGATGCAATTTTTAATAAAATGTTTCAATCGTTAAACTAGAACATGTATTTTAGTTCCTGTACCCGGTGTAGAGTTTCATTTTGTTCATCAAGGTGCACAATGCGGGCAGGTGTCAAAAGAGGAAATAAATATTCAAATTCACATGCCATTCAGCGGTATTATCATTCTTAATTTTAGTACGAAATAATGTAAACAACTTCGAATTAGAACAAAATATTTTAGTTTGAAAGATATCTGTTAGTACTTTTAATCGAGAAAGTGCCGATAATGACGTGTTTTTTTTGGCGAATGTTTGATCCGATAATAGATAAATCCTACCACATGTAACAGGGTGAAATAAAAAAGATCCTATCAGTTAAAAAGACGGTTTCGATAAGTTTTCAATATTTAACTTCTACTCTTTCGCGCGTTTATGTGTTGTTTGGTGTCATTTATGTAACATTCAGGAAGAAAAATGCTGCACAGTAGGAACCAGATAAATCGAGCTGCCAATCAAGCGAGAAAAAATGCGCACTTTTTCATTTTTTCTGCGGAAATGCAATGGTCAAGCTCACACGATTTATTCGACTATAAATTATGCTTTTTGTCCCGTGGACAGAAACTTAAGAGCGTCTTCAAAACTCTTTGGCTAATGTAAACAAAACAATAAAAAAAAATTTCCGATTTTTTGAAATAGTTGAGCGGAGTCAGTTTCATAATAATATTTTCGTTGAAATGAAAGCATTTTAGTTCGTTTCGAGCAACTTTTACGAACGATTTTTTAATCATTTTCTGCTGGGTTATAGACTTTTCTAATCAAATGCTAGACAATAATAAGTGATTTTAATCGAAAATTTCTTGCAATTAATTGCAATGGTTTGTTAAACAGTGTGCATGTACACCAAAGAATGATAAAAAGTGATTACTAATCAAAACTTGTGCAAAATATAACGTTAACACCAGAACACAATCTTCTTGAATAAATAATAAACAAGATCAAAAGCGCATTAAAAATAGGAATAAATAATCTAGCTCTAACATTTGTTGTCGGCCGGCGCTTTTGCCCATTCAGCAGAGTCATTCTCGTTAATTAACTTCAACAAGATATAAATCTTGCTCCGCAGACGGCGCCAGTTGCCAAGAATTAGACAAGGGGAAATGCCGACGTTAAGTACTTCTTGCTGAAATGTTGCGAAAATGAGAAAATGCTTCAAAAAACGCGTTGCAAGCTGTTTCTAAGAACAAGCTGATAACAGTTTCAACGATCTAGAGAACATTCTAGGTAATGCGACCTTTGGCCCCTATTGGATTACTGTAATGGGGTGAAAATTGGGGAATGTTTTATTTCAAAAGTTGTTTTGCACAAACAACCCTCTCAATCAAAGTGTCGATTCTCCTTATTTTCTTTGTTACAGATAACGTCGTTGTTTGCTATTTTGACGGAACTAAATTTGAGGCACACGGGGGGTTGCCTAGGCTTTTCACCAATGAATCCAAACAAAGGATCATTTCCATTCCACATCCATTTGAATTTCAAAGGATATACCCCATATTATGTGGGAAAAGCATACAAAGGAGATGAATTGGTAATCAGTGTTTGTTGCTTTTGAGGTTTACATAAGAAGTGGGGCGACTATATCTGTTGCTTATGTACATTTCCTAAATATGAAGAACCGAACAAAAAAAAACAATATTGTGTTTTGATCATCTAAAAAAGAGTTTTCCACAGGGTTTTTACGTGTCTCGTTGCGAATATATCTTGCCGTGAAATCAAGTTGAAAGGGTTTTTTTCGACAACAAAGTAAAACGTGTATCGCGTCTGACGTTCAGTAAAATGCGCAGACATGTTGCATTTAATGGCAATGTACTAAAAACACCAAAACTGGATTAAAATGCTCTTTAAAATTAAAGAAAATATCGTTGACGAAAAATTCCCCCCCCTCACTTTCATTATATAAAATTGTAACATTTTCCTTCATCTCAACTTGAATTAATGAGATTTTCTCACCCAATCATGCCCTTCAAAACCACAGCAGGCGGCCAAAGAAATCTATCATTTCTGTAGTCTTTAAAAAGATCAGAAAAAGAAGGGAAAAAGTTGAAACCAGCTGATAAATGAATCAAAATGTTGTGAAAAAAAACGGATAGTGAGACAGCGTTCTTCAATACCAATTTTTTCGCGTTTTTACCTACCAAATTAGTGTCCACAGTATATAATTTAATTGCCGCTCATTGTCAAATTTCACTTTCTACGCGGGTTAAAAAAAAAGTACAGAAAATTGTGATCAATGCTGGTAATTCATTTGAGGTCGTTTTTGCCTCTTCGTGTTTTCCATTAAACCATGAGCAAGGTCAAAAAATCGATGTTTTTCATGGAGATAATTGACCTATTCGACTTGATTCAAAAAAAAACACAACCAGTGAGATTCAGTCAACCAGCAAAGAATCACATAACTTGTCACGGATTGTTGCAATTTTCAATGTTTGAAATATATATTTTGCCGGCTTTTTTGATGCAAAAAACACGAGGAAGAAAAAGATGAAAGAGCGCAAGGCGAAAAAAAACTATCTATTTTTTCCTCGAGCATTTTTATTTTTGAGCTTGGGAAAATACTGGAAACAGAACCAAGAAGTTGTAGTTTTATTTCAGCCTAATTCAGTCAATATTCCTCCAACATTGAAAAAAAACGAGTAGTTGGGCATTTTTTGTCGTTTAATAATTGACCAAAAGTCAGAACCACGCCACCTCACTTCTCTTTTCCATCACCAGAAAAATTGGACAAAAAAAAACGGGAAAAAAGTAGGGTTGCGGGGATTACGGTGTATTCAATGATTGACAAATTGTAGGACAGCGGTTCTCAAAAGTGACTGGATTGGTCTTTTTTGTCCAATGAGCAGACATTTCTTTCCGAAAGGAAACAGGAGAATAAAAAATAAGTGCAAGTGTCGTAAATATGTACATGATTTCCTAGAATAAAAAATGCTACAATTTTGTTTAAAGTTTTTACAACTATTCAAAACCCCGAAACAATAGAAGTGAATTGTGTGCATATGCGCTTTTAGTCTTGCTCGCTTGACCTCGTTTTATTTTATTTTTTTTGAGAAGACCTTTTCCTGTAATACTCGAACACACGAATATATATGAGAGAAAGAGAGAGGAGCGCACCTGTGTATGTTCAAAGATGGAATAATAATTATTATAATAGGACGGTAACATTGTAGAATACCCACCTATGTTTGTTCTAACCATAACACAGGAACTATTGTTCAAAAGATCAGTCATATTCAATGTTTCTTCATTCTTTTCGATTTCTGTCGGCCTTCAATTTTCAAAAAAAAATATCAAATGACAACTAACTTAACGTCTCAAATTGCAACAAGTCTAGAACTCTTTTTTATTAAAATGTATTATTTTTCGATAATTTCATATTTAAACCAGCAAATTATAGGTCATTATTCCGTTGATTGACATATGTTTTTCAAAATTGACTATTCATACGGGCAAAAATAGTCTGTGCATACAAAACAGATAGAACCTGTCACACGATTAACAGCTTTTTTCTATTTTCTGTCAAAAACATACTGACTTTGAAGTGAGTGATTCAAAAAAAATTGCATTTTTTCGCCAGAAAGTATCATAGATGTGCAGAAGAAGATAGGAGCATTGCGACAAAAAAAAGTCAAAGAATAAAACATCAAATGTGTTGCTCAAACGCTTCTCCATGCCAATTGACAGCCGATAAAACATTTTTTGAAACATAAGATGGATCTGTTGGAGAGGAACTTTACAGAGATCATTAAGGTTCTCCAAATGAACTAGACTCTTGTAATGATGTTTTATGTGCTTTAAAAAATTTTGATGGAAGTCGAGAAATATTATTGGAAATAATTTCTTATTGACAAGTTAAAAACTTTGCATCATCCATTTTTAATTGAAAACCGCAGTGCAACCGCTCGCTGGTAAAAAAAGCGCGGCTTTGTGAGAGACTTGGTTTTGATCTACCCAGAAAACTTGATTTATACGATTTTATGTTGAAAATAGAAAATTTTTGGTTTGCCCAAAACTCGGATTTTCAATATTTTTGTCAATGAAAAGACACTCTCAAAATGATTATTGATTTTCACATTATTTTATTTTCTTCTGGGAAAAAGAAATTCCATTTTCTTCTGGAAATTTTTAAAACGTTTTTCTATAGAAAAATTAACTAAAATTTTCATTCATCTTCTAAATTTTGGCAACACCATAAAGCTAATATAATCTTTCAATCCGTTTGACCTCAACCACAATCCGATTTCTACGACCCATCCAATCTGTTAAGTGACTGTTCTCTATTCCACTCTTCTCTGTGTCGTAAAATACAGCTAAGCCATAAAAACTCGTTTCGAACTAGAAAAAAAATTGTTCGTCGTTTATTTCAATTTTACGAATGCAAAGTTCATTTTCTTAAGAAAAATGAAAAAACCGAGAGATGTTCTTTCAAAATGCTTTTATGAACTAGAAGGGTGAGTTCATCAAACCATGACCAAATTAGTGTCGACATGAAAAAGAAGAGGAAAATTTGGGGAAGCGTCAACAATTGGCCTTCCGGCGCAGCCACCCGTGTCGTGCAAATTAGTAGTCCAGTCCGAACGAGCTGTCAATCTAGATTACCTTCAACTTCAGAAAACATAAGGGCAACAGGTTTGCGCTCTCTCTCCCAAACATGATTGCCGCTCAACCATTTACTTCAATTCAAAGGCGATTGATTTTAAAAAAAAGTGACCAGAAACTAGATTTTTATTGTAAATCATTTGTTCTTCATTGAGTTTTTTTTCTATTTCTCTGTCATTTTCCTCTTTGATGAAAACCGGAGAAAGTTTAAAATTGGGAATGGATGGCTTGAATAAACAAAAAAAAAACATTTTTTTCGAAAATATATCGAACAGCCACTAATATTTACACCTTTTCTGGCAAGTCAATAGTATATTCGGAGCAGATAACATTACAATTTCTCTAGGGAATAACTAGAGATTTTTGTGTTTTGAAAAAATTTTAGCTAGGAAAAATTTAAAAATCAAATGGGCGTGAACGCTGAATTATGACGCAATATAGAATTTTTTCGATGCTCAGCACTTGATGCTCTTTCGAAAAATATGCTACAATATTTTGGACTTTCCCGAATCACGTCAACTGGAACGAGGACATCATCTACACCTAGAAAATATCATAAACGTTAGAATTTTGTTCAATGATGAACGAAACAATTTCTTTTTTACCGATAAAAAATTTAATGCGAAGTTTAAACTGATTGTACGGGTTTGACCCTGACTATCATCAGACTGAATCAATCAGATTTTATGTCATTTGATTATAATCATCTGGATATAATTATTAGTAAACAACATCGATTTTTAATTGTTGCGTATACATATGCGTTTCTTATGCGCTGAAGAAGAAAATATCGAAATAAGTCAACCAAACAGTGATGAGCATAAATTTCATTTTCACACACGCTCACTAGCTTTTAAAATGAGAAGAAGCCGGAGAAGCCGAAGAACAAGAAAAGACCGACATGAGTAGACACCATAGGAACATTTTCCTAGTTTTTTTTATATTTCCATGCTCAGAGTAGGGATTTAACCATGCATAAGTAATTGAAAGAAGAATGTTTGCTTTTTTTCCGAATCTTCAATCAGAGATCTAGAAAAAGCAATAAAATATACACAATTGCCCAGGTTTTGGATTAATGCCATCATTTTACAGCATTGGACCACCGCGAAATATTACACATTTTGACCCATTTATTTTTTTTTTCCGAGTCTGCACTTTTTTCTGTTGAAATGTTGTCTGAGTGTGGATGTGGATGAATGCGGATGTGTGCGTGAGCGTTTTGTCAATGAAAAGAATAAGACTGATGAGCAGAAGCTTTACTTTTAAAAGAATGAGAATGAAGAATGAAATCTGGGGAAAATGGCAAAATGCCTGTGATAATGTAATCGCTCACTGGTTTTTTTTAAAACGTTTCCAAACAACTTTATTAATTTCTTCAGAGCTACAAATTTCGCAATGCAACAATAACAATAACAAATATAATATTTGTTCGAAAAAATATAAAATTGACATTATTTTTGTATCGTAAACACATTTATTTCCAGCACATGAATTTTGTAATTTTATTCCTGTCGTCAAATAAAATGTGTTTTTCTATATCTAAGAGCAGAAATAATATTGGGGGACTTTTGATTTTTCAAAATAAATAATTTGAAAATTTAATTTATTGAGTCGATTTGAACATGAACGGAGTTTTAATTTTAAAAACTCTAACCACGGTACTTAGAATTTTATACTCTTTAGAGCACACGAAGTGTTTGCAATTTTTAGGCCATTTCGCCGCCATAATACGTCAAATATCGAGAAGAAGATGAAAATGGAATGGAAGCCCAAAAACAGTAAAGAGTCCATTTAACTATGAAAAGTCATTCATATAAAATGTTAATGGTTTATTTCTCATGTCCAATAATAGCATTAAATTTTCGTGCACAATTCTGATGTTTGAACCATTCGAAAGGAAAAAACTGCAAACACAATTAACAAGTCCTTGGGTTCTTCTTCTTCTCCTTCTTGTTCAATTTTAAATGCATTCTATTTTTTTTTCCAACAAGGACAGCTGGTTGCCAGCTGGAGTAGAGGAAACAATTGACAAGAACCCGATCGACTTGGTCGATGGCAATTGCTTTTATCATCTTTTTAATCATTCTCTATTCAATTTTTAGAAGAATCGAATAGAGCAGACAAAAAAAGCTCATTATGTGTCACGGGGATAGAAATTGAACAGAAAATTGAATTTTGTTTGCATCCATCTTTTTGTCGTTATCCGACATCAAAGTGCAAGACATCTTACATCTTTTCACTATATACCTACTAAATTCATTTTAAGCCTCTTTTCAATTATTCATGGTTTTGAATTCTATATGAAAGGGGATGTAAATATATTTTATGACGTATTTTAGTATATTCGATGTTAGGTTCAAAGTTATATCCTTTGCACAACGAGCACAAGGTCAGGATTTTCGTGTCATCGCCCGACTACCAAGTTTTTTTATTGAGAGAGACGCCTACCACAAGCCTTACAACGAATATAAAATTTATGCAAAAACATTTATATTCACTTTTGCATTTGAAGTTTCTGTGCAAGGAAATGAAGTCCGCGGAAAATAAACTTTGCAAAACATATTTGTTTCCATTTATTTTATGCATTTACACGAAGGAAAAATAACCTTTTCTACAATTGATATGTTGAAAAACAAAAACTCTACTACATCGCGTCTAATAGGGCATGAGAATGATCGGCAAAGGATGTCAAAGGGAGCAAGAAACCCAATAATTTTTTTGATTGATGGTGAATATGGCATATGGTCATGCGGCCTTTGCTGCATGTTTTTTTGACATTTAACTATCAAAAAATAAATGATTGTGTCTTCTCGAATTTTTCCAATAGGAAAATTTTCATATTCTTCAATGGTTTTTAAAAAAATCAAAACGCTGAAATAACCACACCCGAATGTGTATACGTAAAATTTGGACTACTGTAATTGTACATGTTATCTTTAGGAAATCTGAAAAGGAAACAATGGGTCGTTTTTCAAAAAAAAAAGCCAATAAAAATGTTTTATGACTTTGTTTTTACATTTCGAAAGGCTAAAGTAACGAGTTTCAACTACTTGGCATCCGGCTTCCTGTTCCAGTTTGAAACAAATTTTTTGAACCAAAAAGTTAGCACACATTGCATCTTTTCAGTCTTTCTCTGTATGGCAAATATAACCATATTCAATCAAATGCAAAGTTCCCACAGGTGTGTATTACTTCAAAGTCGGCAAACATTCAACACGCCGGAAAGAAAAAGAAAAGATAGTTGCATCAGTCAAACAATACGACAAAAAACGTCTGACGACGTCCTCAATACAGTTTGGGAAACAAATTTTTGCGATTCTTTGTGCTCGATTTTCAAGGGAAAATTTATGGCCTTGAAGGAAATGTTTACTTATTTGGGTTAGAAAGTTTCTAAGTGTTATATGTACATATGGGACTAAAGAACACATTGAAACAGCATTTTTGAGGGAAAATTGTTGAATGGCCTGATTGAACTCTGGAGTGAAAACATTTACAGAACCAAACTTTTCTCGAAATGCTTTGTATCGACTAAAAACTGCGCACATCAATAGAATAATCATATGTTATTGTCAACGTAAAAATTTTGGATCATCCATTTTCTACTAAAAGACCGCAGCGCAACCGCTCGCAGGTAAAAATATCATTAATTTGTGAGAGACTTAGATTTTCTGGGTAGGTCAAAACCAACTAGCATGATCAAGAATATTTGAGTTGACAATAGAAAAACAATGACGAGATGGTTATAAACTGATTTTAGTTTCTTTTTCTTTTTTAATTATAAATTTTTGTTAAACCACAAGTGATTAAAAATGTATAATAATTATTTAAAATTAAAAAAAATTCCATTAAAATTTCCATGCTTAAATCATAAATAAAAAGTTAAAGAAAGTCCGAGGATGGAGCAGCTTTATCTTACCCAAAGTTTACAAATTTAAAAATTTTTGGATTGTTTCAAAATTGAAGTTATGTTGAACTACTTTTACAAGCGATTTACAGGATTAATGTACTGATTATCTGTTACCTCTGAAATATAAGTAAAATTCTGGTCCTGCGAAGCCCGGTGCTCAAATTCGCAACATTATTGGCATCAATTCTGACAACGTGAAAATTTTTATCCTAAACAAAACGTAGGAAATTTGAAAAACTATACTTTGCTCTCCACACCAGTGTTTGTGTAATTTCTAACAGTAAACCAGAAAAAAAAAATGTAGAAAAATATAATCACCGGTTTCACACTTTAATATTTGCTATCAGTTGCAAGGTTGACACTTCTGTTCTATTCTTACACTTTGATAATTCTTCCAAACGATCAATTCACATTTGCAGCAAAATGTAGTCGTATGACTTTTTATCCTTTTTTCTTGCGTCCACTTCAATCATTTTCCCAGTCATTTTTTCCTTATACGTTCTTTGTTTCTTATCAATGTTCTGTATCTTGGCAACATCTACCAAGTATCAAACTTTTCACGAGAATTTTTTAAAAGAGAAACCGGAGAACAGTTAAAAGTTGATCGTTTGATGAATGCCCACTTTATCAATTAATCAATGAATATGGGAATCGTATCAAGATCTCTAAAACAGAAATCACAACAGAGGGGGGATCAAAGATACTTTACTTAACAGCTGATGGACGTGTTCCTGGGATAAATGTTCCACATAGTGCAAGAAAATGAAAGTGAGAATTGATGGCAGGTGTAATAGGTCTGAGGTCATGTGCACCGTACATATGTATGAAAAATGTTGTTTCAAGTTTGAAGTGAGTGGGAAAATAAAAAAAAAACGAACAATTTTGTGGAGTGAGGGAAAGTTTTGAAAAAATAAAAATGTGCTCAATATTTGGAAATAAAAAATTTAATAATTTTGTATAAAGTTTAAACAATTGAAAACAGGTTATTGTGTGCTGAATGGTTTTTAATTTTAAAATATTTAAAATTTAAGCGTCCGATAAAAAAAAACAAAAAATCACATTAATTTAACTCAAATAAGTTTTTGGATGATATGTTTCATTCAAAATCTTATTTGAGTTGAAACATATTAGAATTTAAAATGTTCTCTACTTTATTATTTCGAACTTTGTGTGCTTCGGTTGATTTGTTGAAACAGCTAATAAAACGACTTCAATGTAGTCCAACAAAATGTCCAATTATGTCATTCCCTTTTTTGATCTTTTGCATCATTCAAACAATTTTCCGGCAGTCGAACAATTGAATTGAACCACTTGAAAAGTTTTTTTTCAGGGTCGTTGAAATACCGATTGGTAAGACATTCACAGTATTCTTTGAACTATACAATCGAATTGAATCAACACATACCTCGAACATTTTCTACGTGAAAAATGTGTCGCGGGGTTAGCGAACCCATTTGAGAAAGAAAAAATCTCGTCTACTATTTTTTTTCGGCCATTTGTTTGTTTTTCATTTTGTTTGTGTTGACAATACCAAATTTTACTGGAGGTGAACGACGTCAAACACTTTTTTTCCGTCACTTTTGTTAAATATATTTCTGAGGGACCGTCAATGAAAGGTGATATAATACCATCAAACTAATAAATACATTGTGCAAATATTTTTGTTTCATTGATCTATAGGCAAATAAATAATCATATTTTGCACCGATCAAAATTAGTGGCGAAATATCATGAATATGTATTTATGTACATTATTATTATTTTAAATACAAGCGGAGGGACCTGAAAAAGAATTCATCCAATTATTTGCGGTGTTTTTTGGTGTGCATTCAACAATTGCTTGCTATTATTATTACTTTTATAGGGGAGAGGGGAGGCACACAGTTGGGTGCATATTTTCTTTTATTAAGGATACATGAATTTTCAATGGGGTGGCTCATAATAGTTTCCATATAAAAAATGTAGAGGGATTTGCAGTTTCATATTTTTGGAAATTATTATTTGAGAAAATCGCGTGACATTTTTTTGCTTGTTTTAAATTCTAAAATTACAGTTAAAATTCTATAAAAGCTTTTTTTTTAATTCCGGAAAAAATTGTTCACGAACAGGTGAGAAACATCGGTTCAAATTGACACAACTGTGCATTGGCACCTTTCACAAATCAGAAAGGATTATGATCACATTATGTAACACTGCGTTCAAAACACCTGCACATGCCTACAAATTTGGATTATTTGAATGCAAGGTGAATATCAAACATAGGGAACGAAAAATGGAGTTCCTCGTTCATGCAACATTCCCAAAAAGAAATTGAATTTTTTTGAAAACCCAATATCAAAATATGTGATCAAACAGCACATGAATGTTCACACGTCCTTTTATATTATATTTGTACAACATTCATTCGAATGAGCAAAAGATATTTCTTTGTTTCTATTTCGAAGTCAAAGAACCAAAATACACAAAATATGTACCAATATCTCTAGGGATCTAAATATGTAATAAAACATTTGAAAGTACGGACAAGAATTACTGTCGGCGGCAAAATAAAAAGACAAAGTTCTTGAGAAATATCGTTTAAACATTGAAGACACAGAAACTTATGCATCATTTAAGTTGATATGACCCTTCAAAAATTTTATGATTTTTCTACATATTCGTGGGGAGAAAAATGACCAAACATCATGTGTGAATGTAAACAAAGACTCTGCAATTATATTTTTATTTGTTTCGCTAGTTTTGAAATCGTTAAATTTCGGATAAGAAACAATCAAAAACTGATTATCTTCCATTATTACAGCTTTATAGACTTTTATGGCATACGGTTTTATGTATAAAAGTCTTATATTTTTAAATAATCAATCACGTTGTCTCGCTATTACTGTCTCACAAAGAGGCTCAATCAGCACGTCGCCACAGCAGTTGGAGGGTCATTCGAGGTTAAGATGATGCTATTTACAATTCCTCATGTCGCGGAGCACATATGGCTAACAGATAATGTTCTCATTCTCAGTTCGACCTGCGTAGCTATTGTTTTGCATTTAGTATCATCACCTGTCTCGCTAGACAATCCGACGACTCAATTTCGCGATTCCGTCTTCCGTTTTTGTTTGCGAAAGAAGTGGAGGAAAAAGCTATCAACAAAATACAAATTTCGAGTGGGAATAAATATGAAAAGTTGTTTTCGAAACGTCAGCCACACCAACAAAACAAAAGCAATAAATATCAGTTTAGACGGAATTTGAAACAGATCTACAAAACAGCGGATGGACAAAACATTTTTACGGAGGGGGGGGGGGACTGAAAGTGAAACTTCATTAACTTTAAAATACATATCTAGAACATCCCAAAAATATGAGAAGGTTTTCCAAACTGTTTGAAGTTTTAAAGATTTTACACCACTACAATGAAACAGTAACTTAAAAAAACATATTTTAGAGTATCAAGTTGAACTAGCCTATAATTATGGTTTTTGAATATTAAGAAAAAACAAATTGAAGAAATATGGTGAAAAAGTAGCGGTTTACTGAACGCAAGTTTTAATTAAATATTTTTTTTTTATTTCCGTGGTTGTTTTCATTACTTATATTTTGTTGTTACATTGTCCTATTTAGCGTAAATTTTTTTCAAACTGTTTTTTCAAGCGAAATTAATTAAATGTTATTGCAGAATATTCATCTAAATTGTGGAGGACTAGAAGTGATAATTGTAATTCAGAAGTGACAATTCAGGCTTGAGCTTCTGCGTGTAAAAATTCGAAGTAAAAATGGAAATAGTTTGAGAGTAAATATTTTGAATAGAGTTTCACATTTTCAAAATTTTCCTGTAATTTGACATTAGTTCAACAATGATATTTGATGACTTTAAAATACTATTTAATTATTCCTTAATTCATCTCTTTCTGCCAAAATAATGCGATTAAAATAGTGGAGTATTCTATTTGCAATTCAAACAACACCCGTAAGGATTGAAAATAAATTTATAAGGATCAAATATAAGAATTTTTTAATATTATAAATAAAGTAATACAATACTTTAACTAGTAAATAAGTATACATATTTCAGAAAATAATCCTAGTAACAAAAAATATTTACTGAAATGTTAGAACAATATTTTTCATCAGTAGACTTGACGATCTGAACAATCTCATTACATAAGTACAAAAATTTAGCAGTTCACCATAATTTTTCCAGAATCGAGGAGGTCTCGGACCATCAAATGAGTCTTGCCTCAAAATGTCTGCACTAGTTTCGACATATTCATGGCCGCAGTAACAACATTTAAGAATAGTTGCTGTAAATTCGGACCACCAAAACGGTATGTCAGCGCGGATAATATTCTGCAAGAATGTTATACATATAAATTTAAAACATGTAGCAACGTGAATACAATGTGATAACGAATTGTTCTATAATATTCATAGAGACAACAACATCCGAGTGCAATCGCAACAAAAAGTAGCGCCATGGAAAGTATATTCACTGACATGAAAATATTCCAAACATCTTCAGACGTTATTTCTCGGACAGGAGAACAATTCGACGGTGAAAGAAATACAAGTATTAATATAAACGTCAATACGTCGGACATCTGAAATCGCAAAATATTTGATAGAAAAGTTTATAAAAAAGAACAACAAACAGAGATGTCTTCAAAATTAATAATGCGTTTGAAAATTGCATTGTTCACCATAGCAACTCAATAGGAATCGAATCATATTATTTGGTCAATTTGAAAAAAAAACACATTGAGCTCGTAACTATTGTAAAATATTGTATATTTAGAGTTCAATTTTATTTATAATCAAATAAAGGTTTTTGACAATTGTTGCCAAGATTTTTTTTTCTGAAAATTTTCGTATCTGAGAATCTAGTTCCGGGATTATCATACGAGAAAAAAATCCAATTCAATATAATAATTGTCAACATCGCGTTGTTCTATGCAATCGATAGGCAATGGTGGGAAGATTTAAGCACATCTATTTCGCTGCGACAGAAATAAAGAATAATACAAATTTTTAGAAAGGCCACACAATTTTCGGATTCTGAGCAATAAAATAATTCTATAGTTGATCTATTCCGGCCTTTCAATTTCTCAAAATAAGAAGTAATCATGATTGTTTTTAAATTTTAAAAAAGATAATTTCCATGACGATGCGGAAAGTTAATATCAAGCCAAAGAGCCCAAGTAACTTTCTTAAACTTGAAATTTTGTTAGTGTTGAGGGGAAGTATTCGAAGTCAATTATCGATATGCACAATTTTGAAATTACTAAATTTCAAAATGTTGTCATTCTTTACTATCAGCCTTCACGCTTTAATTAATACACATTATCGTTATTTTTATGTGATGACATAATTCACTCATAACAATATTCATTTGATACAGTCTTTTTGTGTTGTGTCAAGTATTTTCGATGTGCAAAAATCTCACGCTTAATATGCCAAAAAATACATAATGTTGCGGAAGAATGACTATTTTCGACCTAAAATTTTCTGCATTTTTGGCATTCTCCGAGGGAATGGTCAAACGACTGAAAAGAGAAAAGTAGTGCATATATTATTTGACAAAATTATGATATGTATCTTTAAATACAAATAAAGAATATGAAATGGAAATTATAAATATTATCAAATCCATTCTGCTTTAGAAATAAACCAGAGCACCTATCGAACACACTCCTGTTTTGACGTCCTGCGATTGAAAATATTATTTTTGATCCATAAATTCTTTTTATATGTTGGACCAATTGCGAAAAAAAACTTGTTAATAACTGCACCGGAATACGTCAAAACAGGAGTGTGTTCAGTAGAGAGCGCGATGCTCTCGTTTATTTTAGTAATTACGACGGGTTCAAAAATGACTCTGTCGGAGTAATAAACATTTCTCAAATCACGAGAATTCTTGTACTGAGGACTCAAGCAATCCTACAAAAACTGAAATTTAAAAAATCTCGTGAAAGCAGTTATTTTCCGCAACAAAAATAGTTTTGATTACTCCCATTTTATTTTACTTTTGAAAATGTTTCTATAACTTATATTACCTAATTTTTTCATTGTAAGGAATTTCGGTAATTGTGCAGTATTAACTTTTGCAATTTGGTTTCTGAAATATTATCCTGAGCTTCCGATTCAATTCAATATTCAATGCAACGTTTTTAGAATTAGCAAAGTTTCACTAAACGGTAATAAAAGTCACGAGATCTTAAAATATACAATCACCATTGAAACAGCCATACATCGTCAATCGGTTTCTATCATTTATGGGCCATAAAATTTGTATTTGTGTTTGGAATATCAAAATAAAGTGAAATTGTTTATTGAATACTTCACCAAAGTGTTCAGAAGTTTTTATTATTTTCATTATTATGCGAAGAAAACCGATTTGACACGCAATTAATTCTCAATGTCGACCGAATCGGAGCGCTGAAAACAAGGTTTCTCGTTGACGAACATATAATTTACAGATTCATGTTTACCTCTTTATATTTATGTTCCCAGAAAGTTTTCGCGGCGACATATTTCCGTCCACGTACAACAACGTAAATTGCTAATCCTTGAGCACTTGTGAAAAGAATCTAGGTCAATGATAAATTTTTTTACAGTTTTCGACGTTAAATGTGAACGTTTGTCTCATATCTTTTTAAAATGAATAATAATAATTCTCACTTGAAAAGCAGACCATCCTAAATCAAATCTAACATTCCCGAAAACTCGTTGTTGAATGTCCATCGCGAATGCAATTAAGGTTAGGACGGTAAAAACACAGTTCAAAATGAAATTGGTCATGTAAAAGACAAGAAAAGGGCTGCAAATTGATGTTTCTAAACGTTTTATTGTTTTCTTAAATTACCTGAAGAAAACTTTTCTATGCTCTTTTAATCCATAAAGAAGTAGAATATGACATGGCAATCCGACGATGAATGCAAAAATGAGATCAACTAAAGTTTTTTGTATATTGGGTTTTACGATTTTACTATTATGTATGTACGACTTACTTATTTCCAAGTGATCGATGAAAGGATTTCGACCTTGCCCTCGGCTGTGAAAAAGTGAATAAGAGACACAAAATGCAATCGTGACTGCAAAACCAATAATACAAGCAATGTATGAACCAACCTGAAATTCTTTTGAAAATTTTAAAAATCTGACTAGTTCTACAGAAATTGACCTATCAAATTCTTGTTTTATAGAAAAGTTGACTTTTAATATGTCAAATGTTGATTTTTGAAATCATAGGTTGCTAAGGGTAATAAAAAAGTATAAAAATTTGTGGAGTCTAGAAATTATAAAATCGACGTTGTATCTTCACTATAATTTCACAGAAAAATCGTTTTCAAACCACTATCTCCATTTGTTTTTTTAACCGAAGGTCAACTGTTCAGAAATTTAATGTTAATTATCAGATATAATCTTTTAAAAGCAAATCAAGTTCTTTGAAATAATTACAAACCTTTACATGGACATTTGTACCAAACAAACGAAAATCTTTATCATTTTCTCTGAAAATAACAACATCGGAGCCATCTAATCTGAAAAAAACTTGTATTTCTGAATCATAAATTACAACAAATACTTGGTCTCGAATCTCGAATAATCAACTTCTTGTTCTGAAACTATTCCTTTTAGAAAATATTGTATTTGATGGAGCGTGGGCAATTTCGATTTCCACGACATCTGCCCTGAATAAAATGAATACCCTATTTGAGTTTTGTCGACTTATACCACCGAAGAAGTTGTATACATACAAAAGAAAATCGATGTTCAGGCAACAGAAGCGAATGAGAAAAGAAGACCGACCGGTGACTAGAGAATGAGAGACATAAAAGAAGGGGCGAACAAGATTAAACCGTTGACAGAAAACATATCTCAACCGGTACTTTGTGTTGATCTGGTATGAGATGGAAAATCCTTCTGATCGGACAGCTTTTTTTTTTCAAAATAGCCACCGACGACGACTTTCTCGAAACACAAGCCTTGCAAATATGCAGGTTTCTGACAGATTATTCAAGTCGTTTTAGATGGAGAATTGGTTTGAAAAGTTGATAACGAGGTTAATGAGAAAGATGAAGTCCCCATCACCAGAAATAATTAGCATCACTTTGCAGATTCGACTATCCCGGTTGGCGTTCGGTTATTCAGATCGATAGTTCATTATTGGAAAAAATATTTCTTTATATATATTTTTAGTACAAATAAAAATAGAATCGCAAAAATAAGACATCACTAAAATGCAAATCAGCGTCGAATTATTATAAATTACATATGAATGCCAATTAGTACTACGAGTCTTAATTTACAGATAAAAAACACTTTTTATTGAATTTATTAAGCAAGACATTTTTGAAATTCTCAGTACATCTAAAAATTAAAGATACGATTAAAAAACAATAGAACTGTTTTTGTTAACCGAAATTTATGATGTCATTCTGTTAATGTCTTCAAAGAGGAGATTGCAATTGTTTCACTGTTTTTGCGCTAACCTTTGAAAATGTAAAGTCAGATAAAAAAAATGTTATGTCGTGAATTTACATTACTTAGCCTGTCGTGAATTGACATTACTTAATTTGTCCAAAGAAGACATGTAAGTTTCGGGATTTGTCAATCGTAGAGGTGCGCCAAATGAGGGTCAAAGGAACAACGATCGGAGTTTTCGATAAATTATAATCACCTTGAAACTTTACAAATATCTTGACAATGGAACGTGGATTAAGTAATTACTAAAGTTTTGACTATATCATAAACGGCAGGCATGTAAAGGCCGATAATTTTTAACATTTGATAGTAGTGAATCTCTCAACTGATGCTTTAATATTTGGATTTTTCTTTTAAAATTTAAAAAGAAATAGTATTGGCGCCATAGCATAGCACAACCACTCTTGTAGTTGTTTACCCAAAAAATCTTAAAAGACGTCAATTCTGGTAAAAAGGATCTTCAATCAAATGATCGTAATCTGCAGATTTGAGTTTTTTTCAACAAGATAAGATTATCATATACACCCAAACAAATTAAATAATTCACATAATATAAAGTTTTCATTTTTTGGGAAGTTTAAAAAAATGATAATTTTTATTGAAAGGAACGGTTTCAAGAGTGATTCAGCGACTTATAAAAGCAACCATATCACTTATTCAAGGAATAACACGCAATTAAAATTAATGATAAATCCTACAACTGTTAAAATGCTGACTTCAAAAAATTCTCATCGCACAAGGTATTTACTTTATTTTAAAAAGTTATACATGAAAAGGTTACACAATTCGACATTTCATTTTTAAAATTAAAAAATAGTCTCAATGAGAATTCCTAAAGCTAAAAAAATTGAAAATTTTAAAAAACCCCGTTAAAAAACAAGAAACATTCCAGCTTTTTTACACATCAACCAGAAAATAAACAAATACTTTTCAGACTTGCAAATGTGTTTATCTCCCCCCTACCTCACACGCTCAGATCACTAACACCCCTTTGATCAGGTCAGTTGCGCGAAAAAAAGTTGTCTCTGTGGGTGCTAATCTATTGTTGTCATTTGTTTATCCAGAGTCGTTTTTGGCATTTCAATTATGTTTCGTTATTTTTTGAAGTTAGCATCGATTATTTATTTTTAAATTATTTGTCTCTTTTTTATTATAAATTTTCCAATATTAATTAAACTGCAAGTTTTTAACGTCTTAAAATGAATCTTCATATATATATTTTTTTTTTGTACGTCTCTATTTTTCATTTTAGTCTCTATTTTTAGTTTTTAAAAAATCTGATTTTTTTCTTGTCTAACAGTTTTTTGAAACAGTTTTGTCCAATTTTATTTTTTAAAAAGATTCAATGCACATTTTGACAATTTTCAAAGCTAGATGTGTATTTGTTATCTCTTAAAAATTGTTTTTATTGTTAGTGAAATGCCGTCGATAAATCTGGCCACTATTTTTTCGTATCATTGGATTATTGCACATTCATTTTTTAAAAAGTTTCCTTGAAAATTTGATAAACTTAAATACATATTTCAGGAGATTTAGTATTCTTCGCCATTTTAACAATGGGCATTCTTCGAAACATCAGACGGACATGTTGTCGATTTTTGGCAAAAATTCGATCACGTCGATCCAAAACAAACATTTACGATGAAATTGATGAAAAGGTGCCCGTGCAGGGCCTAGTTCGCTCGCTCGAATTTGATGAGGTATTTTTGAATCAATTAATTTTAGAGTTTTATTCGATTAATTTTATAGGTTACTTTGCCAATCCCCAAAGATTCCCAGTCATTAGCTATTCTTGACAACACTTATGCGGAGGTTGAAGAAATCAAGACAGTTCATTTTGCCAATAATGATATGGTTTTTGATAAAACAATGCCGCTTAATGAATCCTACATTATTGAGTATGATATCGCATTTTAATTTTTTTCTTACCCATCCACCTGAAGTTTAATACCACTTGTATTATTTGTAAATCGTTATTTGTCACTTTACCATTTTTATTTTTTAGATAGATTCTCATTTTTCAACAAGAAGCGTATTAATAAATATTTATTGTTTTTTCCAAAGTGAAATTTTTTCTTTTAGTAAATTCAAAATAATGAATATGACCACACCTTGTTGATTCCTGATTTGAAACTGAAACCAAACTTGACGAGGAATTCTGAAAACTTACTATTGTAAGGAGTCTTCAATGCTGTACGGTTACTTTTCATCAAATGGCGGTATTCAGATATAACCAGCAAGACAATCAAACTATCAACAAATGGGTAAACGCTATAACCATACATCGCAATCCCCGATGGGAAATTGATAACTAGATCTAAATAAGGCAGGGCCATTATAAAAGCAGATGAAATATCAATAAATAATAGAGGTGATGCGATTTGTAGAAGCAGAGCAAGCAGAAACTGTTTTTGTAGACGATGATTTCCTCTTGACATCGTGTTCAGCTTTTCCTTAATTTTCGAGTTCATTGTAATTCCACAGACTATTACAATTGCATATTGCGAGAAAAAACAAACTGATAGACAAATAATACAAACTAAACTTATCCAATTAATATTTGAAGAAGTTCCTTTTGACTCCTGAAATATTTTCATACATTTTATTTCTCTGATTTCGTGTTAAAAGAAGGCATTACAGAGAATATAAATGATGGTAAATCGCGGAAAAATGAAATACTTATGTTATAAATGGGGTTTCAAAAAAAAAAATCAAAAAATGGCTACCTGCGAAAAAAGTTTCCAAAATTTTTCCAGAGTTTTGGTTTCTAGTCCGTGATAGTTTATGTTCCTAGGCCACCTATTAAATTTGTGAATTTTTATTCATTTATTTGTTTTTTTTGCATTGAAAGTGAAAAAGCGATATAAACACTTTACATATTACAGTTTAAATTCAAAAAACAAACAAAACGACTAAAAATGAACAAACTTAATAGGTGGCCTATGAAAACAAACTATCACGGCCTAGAAACCAAAACTCTTCCGCATTGGAAACTTTTTTGCAGACAGCTCGTTTTTTCAGATCTTCCTTCCGTGAATTTTTAAAAAATTTTTTAAACCGATTTATAAAATATGTAATTTTTCGGCGATTTAACTTTATTTATACTCCTTGTAATATTATCCTTTAAAATTGTAACTAGTCTGACGTACGGAAAACACGAAACTAAAACTTTAAAAAACTTACAAATGCAACTATAATTACAGATGGAATTGTGTCAATGTTTTCATTATACTCGATCTTTATTATATCTCTAAACATTTATTAAGCGGTACAATTGAATCAGCTTTTATATTACCTTAGATAATTTACAGCATACTCATCTTTTTGATGAAAGTTGTAACTGATCCATGCATAAATTGTACCGCCAGCAACAGCATAAAAAGTAAGGAATATCATTTTCCATACACTGAAGTTTTTGAACCATGCTTTGTCGCAAAGTATACCATATCGGTAAATAAATTGCACAGTGATAAAATAAATCACTGTAGCATACATTGCACTGTAGAGACCGAGGATAAATTCCTTGAATGATTTTGAAAATCCGAAAAGATGCTCTCTTGAGAAATATATGAAGCCGCAATTGAAGTTATGAACAAACTGAACAAAGTGGAAATTGATGAAAAAATAAGAAATTAAATGTTTATTTGATTTTTTTCTAAATTTCCTACTACAGCTCTTCTTCAATATCAAGAATATTTCTTACCGGATGAACTATGAAGTCAATAGTGGAAAATAGAATTCCGATAATTGAAGCAATCACAATCATAACTGCATAAACTCCACTGATTTGTCGAGTATGACACGATGTCAAATAAATTATGCAACAATTCACAAAAATTGTAAGAAAATATGAAATTGATGAAATAAAGACGGAAATATCAAACAATAGTTGGGAATTCATGAAAAATTTCGCTAAAGTGTTTTATGAACAATTGTGGCTTGCCATTTGCCTAGTTCAGAGAAAAACTTTGATAATTATAAGTTCTGAAAGAAAACGAGCAGGTCGCATGTGCACATAACACCACGGTAACATCAAATATGCAAAAAAGAAAGTTTTTGAACGGGAAAATACACCCATGGAGAAACAATCATGATTTTACAAGATTCATATGTCACAAGCTAAAGGGAATCTTTGTTGTTTTTGTATTTCTAATCCGTTTTCATCTTCTTTACGATATTTGAAAACCGTTAGAAGCTATTTTTTCGAAATTTTCTTTTGTAGATCACAAAAAACCTAATTTACAAGCTAATGGCTTAACAGAACTTTTAATTTTAGTTTGTTAACAAAATTTTGACTTTGAAACTGCAGTTCTCAAAAAAAACCCTGTATAATGAATCTTGTCAGCATGAAAAAGTATTATGATTTTCTACAACTTTTCTACAAGACACGGTAAAAATTACTTTTTTTCATACTTTTCATAGCATTTGCAGAATTTTTATACCCTCTTTTCCGCTATATCTTATTGATAATTCAGAAATAAATAGGGAGCTGGGTTTTCCAATGTGATTGTTGGAATAAAATTCTTCTGAAATCTGGTAAAGTCTGAAAAACAGTTCAATAAAAATCCTAATTTTTAATTTAAAAAATAAACACAATAGGATATTTGTGAATAATTTGAATAACAATGAATGCAGAAATTAAACATTTGTTTATTGGTTTTAAACTGATCTGCTCAACAAAGTATGACTTTCACATAATTTTGGTGATATTACCAAAATCACTAATGATTTCTTTATATATCTCACTTTTTGACAAAAACACTTATTTTTGGTGACATTTTATCAACATAACTATATTGTTGGTGACTTTTTATTAGACTCATATAGTTTTGGTGGCATTTTATCAATATTACTACACTACAAGCGCAGAGCAGTGAGCGGTTTGGCACCCATGGAAAAGACCTTGCCGCCGTTTAGTTTTTTTAGCAACTATCGAATCAGAAAATTTATCAGTTCGGCAGACATGTAATCTGTGTGATACTGGTTCCACTTCGGTCTGGTAACAGTTTTTGCGTCATGAACTATTTGAAATTTTTAAAATCTAGTTTGATTAACTATTTGAAAAATACACGTTTATAAAAAATAATTGCAAAATGAAAACAATGATAATCATTCATGGTCAATAAATTTTGCATATTTAAACTAGAGTCAAGCACAAAGGCAAAGACAATATCTTCCTGTTAAAACATTTTTTAAAAATATATTTAATAAACACATGTTCTTACAATATCTTGCAATTTGCTAATTGTTAATTGCGTTTCCAAAGCTTTCAGTTTCCATATGTTAAAAAGTAGTTACTAGACTCGGAATGATAACTTTATAGTTTTCCGAAGATATTTCGCAAAAATTGCAATTTTCTATCATCTGAAAGCTCTATTTTTCGCGTTAAATGATAATTGGGTTTGAATTTAGCTATACAATCTTTTGTTCGATATTCAATTCCATCACCAAAGAAATTTTCAAGAATTTTGAAATGAGTCATTTGGTTCAAAATCTCCCCCCCCCCCTCTCTTCCCACGTGATGAGGAACCGTAAGGGGGGGGGGGGGCAGGCCAGGAGCGAGATAGAAATGGCACAACTACGAAAAACATTTATTCATTCTTGCATCTTGTCATCGCCTCGAACGGTTGTCTTTTTTTTATCTTGTAAAAATATTTCATCATAGTTTATTGGTACGGGCATATTTTCACAATTAAAGCTTGGGAATCTGTTAACAGGCTATCTGTAAGGAGATCATTACTTCCATAATAAAAATATAACAAAATCGATAAATGTTTCCTAAATTTAACTCTTGTTCTTCATATTCTTTTGTCATCCCATCTGTCTCTTTTAATTTTTTATCTGAAAAAGTTGGAATCAAATCCATGTTATTTAGCTAACTAGCGCTGCAAAGCATAATTTGTTTAGTATGGGGTTTTCTTGCCGGTCAGAGTTATTGAAATATACTTTTCCTCTTTCAAAACCGAGAAGTTTGTTTTGTTTGATTAAAAAAACTTATCTGCGATAAGCGCGGAACTGTGGGCGGTCCGGCACCCACGGAAAAGACCTTATCGTCATTTATCTTATTTAGCAACTATCGAAACAGCGGTAGCAAAATTATCAGACATGTAATCTGTGAGATACTGGTTCCACTCCGGTCTGGTAACAATTTTTACGTCATGATCTATTTTAAATAACTAGTTGAAAAATCAACTTATTGGAAAGAATAATTGTAAAACAAAAATAATGATAATCACTAAATCAGCTTCAACCATTTTTCATGTTTAAAATACGGCCGAGCACAAAGACATTTACTTTACTGAGTTTTCGTTTGGGCTTGAATTTAGCCATATTATCGTTAGTTTTATATTCAATTCCGTCACCAAAGACATTTTCAAGAATTTTTAAATGAATCATACGGTTCAAAATCCCCCCCCCCCTCCTCGTGACGAGGAACCGTAAGGGGGAGGAGCCAGGAGCGAGATAGAAATGGCACAACTACGAAAAACATTTATTCATTCTTGCATCTTGTCATCGCCTCGAACGGTTGTGTTTTCTTGTAAAAATATTTCATCATAGTTTATGGGAGTTCTAACATTTTCACAACTCGAGCTTGTGAATCTGTTAATATGCTATCTGTAAGAAGATCTCATTTTTAGTCAACCGATCTTTGCCTTTTAATTTTTCCAATTCCAGACATTTAACTTTAATTTTCCTGCTTTTACGGTCCTTGTAAAAATATCGAGTCCTTCCAGAACTGTGTCCTTTTTCAGCAAGCCTATTACAATTAACAGGTTGGCATCAATCACTGTTTGCCAAGCAAAAGCTACAGTCAGAATGTTAATTTATGTGCTGCTCTTCACCACATTGTATCCAGGATATTCTCAATGCCTCGCTCCTAGATTATTGAAATACTGGACCATTGGCGACCTCCCAATAGCCAACAAATGTGATTTTTGCGTGGACATAATTATGGTTCGTCCCAACATCAAATTTGATTTTGAAAGTAAGAAGATTTCAGGAACCTAGTGCGGAAAAATATATCGCCTCTGTGAACATGAGTCAGCCCCACGTCATCATTCAGGACTTCGAGGCAAATGTTACCAAGGAGTGCCGTAAGAAAATGATGGATATTGTGAACTGTTATTCACTTTGTGCCAAAGTTCAGCTTAGAAATAACAAAGGTCGTCTCATGGGTAAAGAGAAAATTGTTTATGATTATGAAAATATTTTTATTCAGGAGAGATTAGACATTGTTCGACACATATTATTCGAAACATCAATGTGACTATAAACAACACCGTTGCTTTTGAATTGCGTGAAAAGAAGGTCTTCAGAAAGAACATTTGGGGTAAAATTTACTGTTTTTCTTGGAAATAGCAAAATGTTTAGAGAAAACTGGCACATTGTTCGTCGAGTTTTATGATCGCTCGAAGGATCCTCAGATCAACCAATTCTTCATTGTTATCTTTGAGAATTACGAGCTTATTCTTTTTAGCATGTGTTTCTTACTGTTCACTTGCACCATTTTTCTGCTTTTCTGCATGGTAATTCTTTAAAGAGACAATCGAAAATAAATGTTTGCTTCAGAAAGTGCCGAGAAAACAAATCGAAGAAACAAACTCGTTCGAAAGAAATTATTTCATCAATGGCCTCCTTTATACGGAAACTGTTGCTCCGTTTGCTTACAAAGTTACGATGGCCGATCTCATGTGCGACGACGACAGTTACAGCTTCGATAGTGACGAGGAACAAAATACTATCATTGATATTTCTCAGATTGCCGATCCAAATGTTGCTTAAACTTTTTAAAAACAGTTTTGAATTTTAGATATAAAATATATGACTCACAGTAAAACAATGTTTCTGCTTTTAACTTCTGGTTCGATTCCATATAACTACTTTTTGTCCTGCTCTACGGATATATTGTTATTTTTAGGCTTATCAAAAATGTCCTTTCAGTTAGAACTTTGGCAAACCATGGGCTTTTACATATTCCTACTTTATTCATCGCTATTTTTTCCGGCATATGCAACAATATTGGTTGGATCTGAACACATCCCGAAAATCAAAACGTGCCCAGTGTGCATTGACCAGGGAGTTGTAAGTTTTGTATTTGATATCTTTATTTTTTGGAATTATCGTTTTTTAGATTGACAGAGCAAAGTATTTGCAATCCAACGACTTATATGTAAATATGCCAACGAGAAACATTTCTAATTGTTCCAACCGTGTTCCTCAAATGGAATGCTCCACAACCTGTTTTAGTTTAAAGCTCTTACAAGATTCGGAACATTTTATTGGTAAAGTCTTAACTTAGTTCCATTTGAATGATATATTATTCAGGCCGATATGATTCTTGTGTATCAAACACAATGTTTAATCTTCGCAACGTCACAGAATTCGTTAAAGTTCCATTGGGTAAATATAAGTTAGTCTGAAATTTTCATAATAGCAATCTTTCAGGAAAAGGGATACTTTCAGCCATACAATTTTCAAGACCAAGAGTACTGTTTGAGGAAGAAATACATCCGGAATTGGAAGACAAAGCTCAATTTTATTTCAACATTGCGATTATTGCGGTTCTTGTATTAGTTCTAGCTGGTACTATCTATGGATGCTTCTATGAATTGAAGGTTCATACAATTTTCTCTCAGTTTTATCCAAAATTACAAGATTTTCAGAGACGTCATCGTATTAAACAATTGCAACCGAACAATGTGATTGGTGAACTTGAAATGGCACACAATGGAAATGTAGTTGAAACTCGTGATGATACCAATATGGAAAATAATGAATCTGCGCCAGAAAATATCATTATGAAATCCAAATGGTTTCTTGTCAGTGTGACGACATTCGAATATGCAAGCAACAAGCCAATGGAAGAAAACGTTGAATTCGACGATACACGAACTTTGAATACGACGATCTCAACTGATGAAACATTTTAATTGGAGAAATGAATTCGGCACTTGGTCGCGATATGTCATAACGAACCATATGTTTTTGTTGTTTGTAACACATATTGCTTTTTTGTATTTTTTTGCTTATAGTAAAGTGATTCAGAAAAAATTGAATGATCTTGTAATTTGTACGTGATAGCTTCTTGGATAAAATAATTCTACCGACACAGAAAATCAGAAGAACATACGACACTCTTTGTGAAATTAAAAAAAAATCAATTCTCTGCTCACCGAGAACATTTTATCATTTATATAGTCTTCCTCTTTCGAATTCTTATTAATCTGGTAAGAAATTCTTAAATCTGATCATAGACGCAAAAGTCAAATTATAAAAGTTCCTCAATTTCACTGCATTTTTTTTTTGAGAAAAAATGCAATATCACAGCCAAATAAACAAATCAAACAATATTATTGGTGTTCATACATAAATTAATGATTTTTCTGCGGAAAAGTCATAATCATAATCATAAGGCATTCGATTTTCGAACGCTACATTTTATATTTTTTAAAAAACAATGGATATCACAAAACAGAAGAAATCTGAAATTCAGTGAGTTATCTTATATATTTAATTTCTCAGTTTTTAACCTTAATTTCGAGAATTATTTAATTTCGAGGATTATTAAAAAATTATTTTACAGCAAACCCAAAATTTATGGACCAGCTTACGATTATAAGAAAATTCCGGATAGTGAAATTAATTGGATTACAACTCATCGTCGTCGTTCACTGCCAGGTGCTGAAGAAGTTCCTGACAAGAAATCAGGTGTATCAAACATTCTGGGAATATCTTCAGCGGAAACTTCATCTCCTTCGGGACCAAATTTCATCGCTTCGATATCCAGCTCAGGAAACACATCAAACGTAACTCATGCTTATATCATTCACGAAAAATACATTTTCTGTTTGTCAGTTTAATTTTTGGAAACAATTACAATTTTATTACGAAATTGAACATTTTATATTGTCAAGATAATAATTTCTGGCCGCTCGTTTTGCGGAGAGTCGTTGGTAATATCCTCGCAACGCGCTCAAATTCAAATTTCTAAGTTGGTCTTGCGCGTCGCGGTCGCGCTGCGAGGAAATTCCCAACGACACTCCGTAAAACGAGCGGTCAGAAATGTTTATCTTGACAATAGAAAAAATACTTAAACTTAAATTTTTACTTTCTAAAAAGTATAATCGATTAAGCATCCGTATTTCAGTCTGATCATGTTGATTCTTCAAGCAGTTTCAAGATTATATCTATTCTGGATAAGGTGTGATATAGTGTGATTAATTGAAAATAGAAAATCTCTACTTTCAGGATAAAAACCGGTTCGTTTTACCAAAAAATATGGACAACTATTTCGGTGCACCGCAAAAGGTTGTCAGTTTTTGAAAATACCAATGATTTGGAACAATTTTAATTTTTTTTCAGACTGCTGGGTCGTGTACTTGTGGTTGCGATTGTTGTTCAGCCCCTTCCAGTACGTCGTCTTGTGTAACAGTTCGCCACAATATTTAATTTTTTTTACCATGGTCATTTTTGCGAATTTTGGGGAGTCATTTTTGCGAATTTTGGGTGATGACGAAGTCTATTTTTTCTTTTAAAAACTTGGGTTTCCGTGTAAAGAATCATGTATGAATAGAATGGGAATAAAAAATGTCGAAAGCAACAATGACTTCAAAGCAAAAAATGGAATACAAGGGCTTATGAACGATAATACGACTTTAATGACAGCGATATTAGTTGTTTCGTCTTTATTTGCTAAAAAGTCATTTTTGAGAAAAATGCAAATGCCCAAGTTTTATTTTTTTGCTTTTTTCACAATTCCACTTCTAACATTGATAACGCTCATATATTCCTTATATTGCTTTCTGGCTATATTCCAAGAAATGGAGGATCTTTCACAATATGTCTCACGAAATGTGATGGAGTTTTCGGTAAGAATTTTATGCATTTGTTTCTTTATAAATGTACACAATTGCATATTTTATTATAGTTATCGACCAATAGTGCATGGGATGATATGATGGCAATCAATTGGCAAACAAATAAAAGGAAAAAACGACGTGCTTCATTAAAGTCTCTTTTCATTGATAGAATTATACGAGAGCCAGTAAAACATCGATTATTGCCAGAATGGTGTCAATGTGAACCAATTTTACCAGTTTGCCGGCCTGGACCTCCTGGATCACCTGGATTAAAAGGAGAAAAAGGGGAACCTGGAAGACCAGGCAGACGAGGAGAAGATAATTACGAAACTTTGAAACCCTCTGTTAGATGTGAATATAAATCACGCGCTTGTATACTTTGTCCGCGTGGCCCACCAGGGAGACGAGGACTCTCAGGTGAAAGAGGAGAACAAGGACCAACTGGAATTCCAGGCGATCCTGGGAATGTATTGTTCCGTGTTTTGCGTGGTAAACCCGGACCGCCCGGAGATCCGGGACGACGAGGTTACAAGATTGGCTATAAAACGGACAATAATTTAAATGTTTTTAGGTCAACCGGGGGAGCCAGGAGAGTCAGGAGAACCAGGTCTTAATGGTTATAAAATGGCTTACACAAGGTACCTACAAGGCCCACCAGGTCCGCCAGGACCTATGGGTGAGTAAGTTAAATCAGTTCACAGATATATAATATTCCTTCAGGAAAAAAAGGATTGCGAGGGGAAAGTGGCGATCATGGAGTTCCCGGCCCGATGGGCCCAGCTGGTAAACCTGGACGACGTGGATTTCCCGGTGAGGCTGGGGAGCCAGGTCCGAGAGGAAGAGTGGGAAGACCTGGATATGATGCTTCTTATTGTCCGTGTCCTTCAAGATCTCTTTTTGGAAGGTTGAATAAATAAAATATTATTATTGTAAAAACGTTTAACAAAAATAATTTATTTTAATGGTTCTCCGCAAATGAAACTTATAAAAATTTAATAAATTATTTTCCCTTTTTTGTGATGTTGTTTATTTTCTATAGAACGCTGGGAACGGCAATCCATACATTTCATCGAATCCACCAGCCCTTCTCTTGCTTTGACGAGCATTATTGAGAGCTTGAAACTAAAAATTTGGATGTTTATTGTATCATACATACGTCGCACTAAACATACCACATCTACAGGTTTTCTTTCTTTGTAAAGACTATAAACAGGAAAATGCGCTTCAACCGCATTGAGAACGAAGAAAAGAGAAGCCAACAAAAGAATAAACTTCATTTTTTGAAGAATAGAAGTAACTGAAAAATAATACATTTTAGAACCTTTGCTTTTAAATAACAACTAGAAAAATAATGACATTTTAGATTAAAAAAATATTGCGTGTGGTGAATTCTAACGAACAAGTAAATGAAAACAGAGCTCAAAATGATTATCAGAAAGGGAAACACGATCCTATTCTTTGGTGATTCAGAAGTTGAAAGTGTCTTTGTGGAGGCGTTGGGAAAAAAAAAAAAGAAAATCAGATAATATTGGTATTGGTTTACATCTTGGGAAAGTTTGATGTCATGTCATAGCGAATGTGCTATTTAAAAACACAAAGTCACTGAAAAATAATAATTTTTCGCTTATGGTAATAAAATATTCGCGTTTTTGGTTCATCATACACAGAAAAAACAATCATAATAATTATTGAATAACTAAAACTTGTAAAGTTATAAAAATACTAACTTAAATTTCCTTTTATTTCCATTCAAAATTGTTTTCATCGCCCATTTCGTAAAGATTGACAAAGTAATAATTTTATTCACAAGTATTTGGTTATTTATTTTTAAAAATGAAGCTGACGATAATATAACTATCATATTTAATTCACATTTAAAGGAAGGGTTTTAAAAATAAAAACACATTATTTCAAATTTCGAAGCAAGATCGCCCAAAGAAAATTCTTGTAAATGAAGGTGGAAAATTAGTAGAGCCATCAAAATTCTGGAATAAATTATTTGTGTCATTAAATATTTTGTTCGATTACCACTGGCGGAACTGCATACAGCGTTCTGAATTGGCAGGGTGGTACTTGATCTGTTAGGACTGAAAATCAAAATCAATAATAATAATGATGAATGAAAAATTACCCATTCTGTCGGATAATCGACGAAAAGATCTGTTACGTCTACGATTTTCAGGCGGTGGTATGTGTTGAGATATCCAGTTGTTTGCAGTTTCTGAAAACAAGAAGGCGTTGAGAATTGATATTTTTTAGGCAGTGTTCTAACTACCTCTCTGATGTGTTTTGTCAACAGATGTTTCCAAAGCGGTCCTGCGACTTCTTCTAGTTGCATTAACAACCTCAAATATAGTTCGTTCAAATTTCCAAACTAAGAATCTTACCTGCTGTGAAATATTAGGAGTTTCAAGTCTCTTACTGCTGGACCTTGAACGATTTGGAGATTTGTTCTCGGAAGCCATTTTTTCATTTATCAGTTTTCTAACTGCCACACATGCATCTATGAAAGATTATTTAGTATCATTTCCCGGAAGGTCAAAAGTATTACCAAGTAGTTGATAGTTCACAACTGTTCCGAAAAAAGCGTTCTTCCGTTTGCATAGAGGACAGCTTCTGAAAACAAAAACTGGTGAGAAATTGAATAATTAAGTATAAATAAATACACAATTCTGTTTTGACATTTTAGGCAAATTGAATGCCCACAAAATCCAATGCACGGACGATGAGTACTATCATCTGTAAGAATAAGTAGAATTAATAAACAAGTTTGTTTACATTTTAAACGATTAGATTAAGAACGCATCAAAACTTTTTATTCGACTTGAAGGTTGATTGTTACCGAGCATATTTTCAAGTTAAAAATTTTGGATCATCCATTTTTTACTAAATGACCGCAGCGCAACCGCTTTAAAAATAGCACAACTGTGTGAGAGACTTAGATTTTCTGGGTAGATCAAAACCAACTTGCATGATCAAGAATATTTGAGTGGACAATAAAAATGTAAAGGTGCGAACGAACAAATATCGATTAACTATGGTTCTCTAAAACACACGTCACCTCGGTGGAAGATATACAACTCATTTTTGACAGGGTGTTTGACTTGTGAGTTTTGACCGTGGTGACGTCATACATACATTTTTTTGGAGAACCATATCCATATATTGAGAATTTTTATTTTCACGGGTTATTAGCGAAAAGTTGTAATGTAAAAAGGGTCTCATATCATAATTGATTTTAAGAGTTTCTTCAGAATATACCGCCTTGTATAATTGTACTCGAAAATATATAAGCTATGTTTTTTGTTAGGGATCCTCGACAACGATAATATCAGATCTTTTAAAGAATAACCAAAAAACTTCATTTACTTTTGAAGCACATACAACTTCTCAACATTTCGAAGAATTACAAAGATACTAGTCTTTTAACAGTGATGACAGTGGCAAACCCCTTCCTCGAATTGTCCGATTGCGAAACATAATATGTGATGCTTTTGAAATTTACAATTCAAACAAACGTACCATAATCTTCCAAACAAGTAACACATCGCAAGAAATCCATATTAGTAAGCATTATAAATCCAATATCAACGGTGTTCTGATATTTGTATTGAAGAGAATTTCTCAACACTCTTGAGAAGAGTCTCTCAATTGCTAGTAGCAACCGCCACCAAAAAAAAGACGATTTTAACGTCATTTTGTGGAGGAATCCATAAAAGAAGCCTGCAAGTTAGTGGAAAGAACTCTTATAGATTTTTTATGGGAATGAACAAGCCAGCAAATGAACTCAATGAAACAATTTCTTCCCTAATACATATCTTGTATCGGTTGGTGCGATTACGAAAGTGATTGAATTATCATGGCGGTTTTCATATAGAACGTGAATATACACATTTCTGAAAATAAGAGCTTATCAAAACATGTATACATTGGTGTCAGGAAATTTCATTGATCAAGCAATTGATGATAGCAAATGGTTCTGTGGTGAACGATAGTGCATTTGAAAGTTTTAATTAATCACATCATATGAAACATTTTAAACCAAAAATATTAAAAATGTAACCATTTGCCTATATTGAAATGTGTTCCTAATATTTGCTTTCATTTTCTGTTTCGCTGCTCATTGAAACCAATGAAAGTTTCTTGACACTTGTAATCTGCATACTTTTCGTTTCTCCAAAGTCTCGAAACAAAAAAAAGACCACCAACACTCGCTGTTTTCTTACACGCTTTTTTAAAAAATCTATTTCAATCTCTACCTGAACTCTGGGCATTTTGCGCATTGTTTACTTTTAGGCGAACAACAAATAATAAGTGAATAAGAGTTAACAAAAAAGTTTGTTAGATGTATCTTCCTTTACTTTTTTCAATTACTATGTGCCATCCACGCCCTTTTTCTAAATATATTTTCACGAGGGTGCTTGCAACAAGTACCGGTTCTTGGGGCCTACTATAAAAAGAAAACTGTTAGTTGTAAAGATTATCAGTTCGAGTTTTCCAATAATGTTGAGCTTTCTATTGTTAGGTAAGATTTTTCTATTAATAATTATGTTTTTGTTCTATATTTGACCATTTAAGGAACATTCTTGATTCACACCCAAGCGCAATCATCGAACGTAAATATTTATGGTTATGACTATAACAGCAATTCCGCGTCGTCGGGGCCTTTTTTGGTTCAAAATCCAAACTATCAATTTTTAAATGATCAATTAGCGAACGAATACGCGCAGTCTTATCAAGAAGAAGTCCAACAATATGATCAAAGCGGTGAGATAGCTTAATCCCTTATATTTTTAATGAGTAAACAATTTATTTTTAGCTGGAACTTCATCAGGATCAGGAACCGGGTCTTCCAATTCTAACTCAAACGGATTTGTCACCAGTTCTTCCTATGTTCCCACATTAGGATATTATACAGGCCCAGCGTTATCTAATCAGCAACAGAATCAAGTCAACTATCAACAAATTTTGCAGGTAAGATGCCAGTGAACGTTTCAGGATACTCTTCACACAAAAAATTAATGTTTTTCAGCAAAATCCGTCATCCAATACTGCTTATTCATCTAGTTCTTCGGGTTCAACTAATATCTATGGATATGGATATTCGTCTGGCTCAACATCTGGTACTGGATCATCTTCTTCAACTTACAATAATAATTATCAATATTCTGGTGAGTATTTTGTTTCATGAAATTAGATAGTGAATAGTAAATCATAGCTCCAACTTCCACTTCGAGCCAACCTTATATCTATCCATTTGGACAATACGCAGCATCTACTGCATCACCAACTACTACTTATACTAATAACCAAGTGTTTTATGATCAGTCGGGAAATTCTTCACCGGACTCAACCCCGACTGGAAATTCATACACACTCTTTGATCAGCCACAATTGGCAGTGACTGGTTATCAAAGCGCTTCTGATTTAAAGACCACACGTCTCAGAGATCAACCACCTATGAATTCTGAAGTAACGTTACTTGGCACTGGACCAATGCCTGGACCAACTATTGGAAGTGGCACTATTACTGGTGGAGATTATACACCGAAACCGACTAGCACCAACAGCAAAATAGATTCTCAAAGTAATAATGCCATGTATTCTCCAAGCACCAGCGCTTCTAATAACTATCAATATACGAATACCAACTCGTATAACACATACCAAGCTTCGAACACCAATGCCAATATGAACACCAATACGAATACAAACACAGCAAGTAATACTGCCATGTATTATCCGTACAGGTTTACTAAATAGAAAGAATACCAAGATATGAAAGATTCAACATTTCAGAACATTAACAAATGTGCCACAAACAACCAACTATTATTCTGGAGCACAGTATGATTCAGCAGTAACAACATTGCAGCAAACACCATCTGGTAGATAAAATTGCATGTTAATTCATTCTAACGTTCATTCAATCAATCTCAACGAGCGCTTTCCATTATTCTGTACAAAAATAGTGCATGATAAATAACAGTTTATTATTTGTCTTTCATGAAAAAAACTTTTTTGTTGTCACTTTATCTGTTTAACAAATAAAACTTACTTTGTAAATATAGAAGTCTAACAAAACGCTATAGTAGATTGAAGAATTATGTACATTTTGAGGCACTTGTACGTCTGAAGCTGATATGTGCAGCGAATATGTTTCAATTTTTATAAGCTCAAGAATCGAATACATGAACGATACCACTCAGGTACTGTTTTTGTAATCATTATCAGCTCAGAAATGGCATTTTTAGACTGCTTGTCAAGCTTTGGCTAATTCATTACGTGACAGTGTTGTCAACTGCTGTTTATCATACAGAAATGCTGGTTGCACACAACCATTGGTTACCAAGCAAACATAAGAAATTCATTTAAGTCAATTTGAAAATAATATTAATGATTTATATGTTCATATTCGCGATTTTCAACATCCATGTTTTTATTCAAAAGGCTGAAACAAATAAAATTTAAAAAAAGGACCTTGTTGATAAAAACAATAAAATGGTATTATATTCCGATTGTAAAAAAAACAATCGTTATAATATGAATAAAATAAAATAAAACAAACCAAATTCACATTATATTAATGTGTTCATGTGCAGAGAATCTACTATTATTTCAATGCCAAAAATAAATATTCGATTACGTTTTCGGTGGATACGACTTGCAGTTTATTTTTGAGATCGAAGTATATCTGACTGAAATATGCATTTCGATGTTTCAGATGATTGTTTTTACTTATTGTCAAGATGAAAATTCCTGGCCGCTCGTTTTGCGGAGTGTCGTTGGGAATTTCCTCGTAACGCAACCGCAACGCGCAAGACCGAGGTTGCGTTGCAAGGAAATTCCCAACGACACTCCGCAAAACGAACGAGAGGCCAGAAATGTTTATCTTGACAAAGTTTTAAGGAGTAATAACCACCAACAGTTAGAAACAGTCCTTAAAGAGGAGTACCTAAAGCACTTCTCAATGTTTTTTTTTAGAGTTTAACTACTAACATTTTTAAAGCTACAAAAGATGATTGAACAACCTTGAAACCGAGTATAAACCATCTAAAACATTCTCAATAATTCCATCCTCGAAACAAACATGTTTTTTTCTTGGTTATGGCCATGAAATGACGTCCATTTTGTGACTTTTCGCTATAAAACACATTTCACATTCCAACAAGCTTACAGATTTTTTTCTTGGGTGATAAAATAGTTTTGTTCTAATCTGAATTGTTTCAGGCGTACATTGTCACGAAACAGAAATCAAATTCACGTATCGCTTTCTAGTTGAATTCTCGTCAATTATCGCATTTGTATAGCATTTCAATTTTTTTCCGCCCATTCCACCTTTTCTCTTCTTTCTTACGCAGTATAATTGTTCCGTTTCATTTTCTTTATTTTGGACAAATTTTGAGAAAAATCGGAATTATTTTCCAATATTAGAAACGAAACTGATGTACATAATATTGGTACAGTTTCATTTCTTTAAATCAAAGTACACAGACTGATGACTCAAAATGTTGGTTATTTAAATTGTCGGTTCACATTGGTTTGTACAGAGTTTTTTGTGTACATTACCAAATAAATTTGGATTTTTTCTCAATTGTTGAAATGTGATTCTCAACGTATGACACAACTTGTTCAATTTCGGACACGACCTCGAATTAGTTTACGACAAATTAATAATCTGTCGACTTATTTTTTCTCCAGATGATTTTTTAGATAACACTTTAAATATTTTTCATTAAAATGACTATACACAATATACACTTTTGTAAAAGTCTCTTTCCCGAATGAGAGTGTCTTTTCCACTACAATGTAATTGTAACCATTGTATTCAGCTCTCGATTTATGACATTGTTGTCTAGATTTCTTGTTTTATTTTAGAAAAAATTGCGCTATTACTACGGAATTCTACGGCAGATATTTTGAATTAAATATAAGGTATAAAACTAAGATATCTTACGGTTCAGCTAAATTTTAAAAAAGTAATACAAAGCAGCTGAAATTTGAATGCTATTGGTTGAAGTGTGCTCATTATCAGTGGGAAGCAATTGCTCAGACGTTTGATATTTACTTGCTCAGCCAGAGATTTCTTTCTGGGACTGAAATTTTCCTCATAACTACTTGCAAATGCACCGTCATCGTTTGGTAAACAACTATTTGCTAATGGTAGAAAATGTCATGGCATCATGCCAGTTTATTGAGCGCGTATGTTAGGGAAAAGCAACAATGCTCCTTTTTTGTGGTGACAGTTATCAAGTTTTACCTTAAAAGTTTTCCCAATATCAACATATTTCCCCATAATTGTGAAATGAGTCGTTGTAAACCTTTGTTTTTTCCATAATTATTTTGAATGATCTTTAAAAAATAATTTCTTAAAAATCCAAACTTGGACCCCCTTCCATCAGAACCGCACCCTAAAAGTTCAGAATTCTGCAACAATTAAGTTTTTTTCAACTTGTTTCTTTTTACCATTATTCACAGAATATTTATTTTTTGAGATTTTACAGTAAATATTTGGAATTCTTAGAGTCGATAATTATAATCAAGCACATTTCATGATACCTCGTTTTTCCTTCATAATGTCACCTATGTTGAAAAGTCAGATAGTGATATTGGTGGTCCATTAGATAGGTGAACATCAGAATACATCCAATTGTCAATTGAGTGCTTGATGTGTTCACCCCCCGTAAGTAACAGTTGTCCACCTAATTCTTCAACTTCTGCACATTTCTTACGCAACTTTGATAACGGATCCGTTCTTCGCTCTTGAAACTCTGCCTTTTTACATTGATTTTGTTTCCTCCTGACACAACAAAAAATCGAAACTTGAGATGGGTTTCAATCTTTTGTCGCCCGCTGTTTCAGAAAATTTTCATACATCTCATATATCTCAGAGAAAAATTATGCTATGTTCAATTTCACGCACTGTTGAATAAGAATAAGAGGATACACCATATCACATTTTCACTGTGTTTTCCGTTTTCAAGTTGTCTTTTGTATTCTTTATTTCATAGAATATAATATCGTTATATTTCTTTTTGGAATTAAATATAAGTATTATAAGATACTTACAGTAATATAAGGCAGTATTTGTAAGAGTGGAACTGTGGCATAAAGGGCCCTGCCTTAGGGCGAATATGAATGATATCAGTTTCATATTTCATTCACATATAAAAGATGGTCATCAAACCATTTTACGTTGATATTGAGCAAAATGGGTATGTTTCTGTTGTGTGACAGAGCACGGAAAATCGAAATTTAAAAAAATAAAGATAGAATGTCACACTTAGTTTCAAACGATTTCGAATAGAATTTCAATACTTTTTCCAGTTGACAATTTTTCTCTAACCCTAAGTACGCAAAAGTTATACCCCAAAATATGTGAAAAATCGTCATTTTTTGGGAAAATCAAGAAAAAAAAGTCAATTTTTGGAAGGAGGGTCATGGGGTTTTTTCACATTTTAAACTGCAACTCATCAGCTTTTGAAAACAAAAAAGAGTTTTAAAATAAATCCCGGAATAAAAGTAGGGAGTCTCTCCGAATACACAAATTTTTTCCAAAAATTAAGTTTTTCGCTAGAAAAGTGCAGGTATTTTTAAAATTGATTTGTTTCCACAAGTTTAATTACATTTCTAGCATTTAATTAATGATTTGTATTAATATTTGCACGTGATTTTCCAACAAAAAACACCGATTTCACGTATAGTAGAGCATGCAAAATACGAAAATGGGAAATTATTAAAAATGAAAATAAAAAGGCAAGATTAGTATCATTCGATAGCTAATTCAATTTTGAACATTTTTGTAATTGAACACCTTTTTCGACAATTGCTTATTTTCAAGTTACGTCCCAAAACGTGAAAACAACTCGTCGCCAATTTCGGAAATTCGAAAAAAAAGTGTTTTTTGGAATGAATATCCCAGGATTTTTTCACCATTTAAACTTCAATAAATATTCTATTTAGAACAACAAAGATTTTTGAAATAAAACTGGGAGAGAAAGTAAGGTGACTATCCAAAGTCACAAATTGTGGTCAAAAGTCATGTGTTGCTTTCGTATACTCTAGAAACACGTCATTTTCAATGCATATACGTGTAATCCGCTTGTGGCTCAATTTTAAAAGTGTAAATCTCAATTAAATTGGTTCTCTTTATATTACACGAAGAAGTTTTCGAAAATCCTGTGTTACGTTATTAAAAGCTGACAGCAAAGTACTAAAAAGCTCGTGCAAAAGGCAAACGTTTTTAAAAAGTATTTTTGCGTTAATAGTGTTTCTGGCAACTAAAAAAGAAACAGTTACTTCAAACATGATATCTGTTTCTTGGCATAAAATCAGGATGATTGTCAGGCCTACGGTCCAACCGACTTGTAATATAAAGAGAACCAATTTAATTGAGATTTACACTTTTAAAAATTGAGACACAAGCGGATTACACGTATATGCATTGAAAATTACGTGTTTCTAGAGTATACGAACGCAGCACATAACTTTTGACCACAATTTGTGACTTTGGATAGTCACCCTACTTTTTCTCCCAGTTTTATTTCAAAAATCTTTGTTGTTCTAAATAGAATATTTACTGAAGTTTATATGGTGAAAAAATCCTGGGATATTCATTCCAGAAAACACTATTTTTTTTGAATTTCCGAAATTGGCGACGAGTTGTTTTCACGTTTTGGGACGTAACTTGAAAATAAGCAATTGTCGAAAAAGGTGTTCAATTACAAAAATGGTCAAAATTGAATTAGCTATCGAATGATACTAATCTTGCCTTTTTATTTTCATTTTTTATAATTTCCCATTTTTCGTATTTTGCATGCTCTACTATAAGTGAAATCGGTGTTTTTTGTTGGAAAATCACGTGCAAATATTAATACAAATCATTAATGAAATACTAGAAATGTAATTAAACTTGTGGAAACAAATCAATTTTAAAAATACCTGCACTTTTCTAGCGAAAAACTTAATTTTTGGAAAAAAGTTGTGTATTCGGAGAGACTCCCTACTTTTATTCCGGGATTTATTTTAAAACTCTTTTTTGTTTTGAAAAGCTGATGAGTTGCAGTTTAAAATGTGAAAAAACCCCATGACCCTCCTTCCAAAAATTGACTTTTTTTTCTTGATTTTCCCAAAAAATGACGATTTTTCACATATTTTGGTGTATAACTTTTGAGCGCTTAGGGTTAGAGCAAAATTGTCAACTGAAAAAAGTATTGAAATTCTATTTGGAATCGTTTAAAACCAAGTTTGACATTCTATCTTCATTTTTAAAAATTTCGATTTTCTAAGTTCTGTGCTCTGTCACGCTACAGTACCCAGGTTTTTCCACAAAATTTCTTATGTCATGGATTACTGGAATATTATACTTTACGAATATATAAAAATCTTTCCCTAAGGCACGCTAAGTTTCACTCTTAGAGAGACGACCTTATATAAGGTTTATTTTCTAAAGCTTGGACTTCTCCATTAAATTCTTTTCAACTAGCGGGGTTAAGATTGAAATGTTTATATCACCAATTGCTGCAAAAAGCTTGACCTTTCAATGTACTTTTGTTTATTTTTTACACAATGTTAAAAATTTTGTCACACTCTTTTATCACTTGTTCATATTGCTCTTGCATTGAGGAAATGAGGTGCGGTCAAAATTTTGTGCTTCGTTTTTTTTTTGCTATTTGGCGATTAAAAGTTTAAATCACAAAAAATGACGCGGTGTACAAATTATGTATATAAAAGATTGTTCATTGTCTAATTCTTTCTTATGAACCACTTTGATTTGACTTACAATTAGGAACGAAAAAGTAAAATAAAACGAAGAGTAGTCTTTCAATCGGCAGCTCCAATTACCAATCGCATTTCTATTCTGTGAATGTTATTTGATTCAAAATACCCGCAAAGCTTTTTGAAAAAGGTCCGCCAATTGGAATTGTTCCACCTCATTGCTTTGCTCGCTTAGCCACTCCATCATTTTCATCATCCTGACCGACCTTCCAATTATTGTTTGTTCGCTTATTTATCCACATCGCAGAACTGTCATCTAGTATGTGTTCGATGTGTATTTTATCGTCTTTTCACACACTCTCCAATTGTTTGATTTATTTTTCTTCACGCCAATAAGAAGCTCGAAAAAACTTAAAATTTTATTATACATCTTCTAAGACAAAAAAATTGGCAGAAACGCCTTCCAATTAGCTTTTTTACTTTCCTCTTATGTTTGCTTTTATTTCCTAGGTTCATTTCAATATATTTTTATATTTTTTCCTTCTGCCTTCAGCTTTTCATAAAACATATGCCGTTTTGTTATCCACTTTTATATTCATGTTACGTTTTGGTGTTCCTTCACATTATTTAGTTCACTGCTTTACCAAAACATTTGTATTTTTTGAAATGTATGCATAGTGAAATGTATACAACTATACAACTAAGGTAAAGAGTGAATTTCATTTCACCGGTCAGTCGAGAAATTCTGTTTTCAAAAAAAAAGATGAATATTCCCTAAGAAAGAGTGCAAGATCGTTATGACAACGGACCAAAAACAAATGGAGAGGTCCTTGAAGGACACAACTCGTTTAGCAGAGTTGGTTTTTTGAGCCCATTTTTCAAATAACAAATTTTCTAAAAACTGTTAATTTAGTAAAGTGATATTCAAAGTAATTTTAGAAGTTTTAAATGTGGTTTACGGTTACGTGCAATAGTAGTAGTCTAAAAGACATTAAGACACTATGATCCTTAAAAAACTCAATTTTTAGGAAGAAACACACTGACACGCTAAAATTGAAACTGGCGAATGATCATAGTCCATTTTTGGATATGTAGGAATTGACTACGGTTTGAGGTTTTCACAGCGCTGAGCATTTTACAAACGAGAGTTTTAAAAACAAGTTACACACCGTCTTTAACGAATTTGTATCACAAAAATCAGAAAAAAATCATTTTAATTAGTGAAAAATAGGTATTTGCAGTAATAAAATGATTGAATATTTATTTATTTATTGTTATTTTAAAATGCAAAAATTAGGGATCTTCTAAAATTTTCTTCCTTACAGGTTTGATTACATTGAACTTCTTCACACCCTAAAACTGGAATATAGCCAACATTTGAAATGTTCAAACAGCAAACCAATTTTGTCTTTGTTTACATTCCACTGTGCCACCACAGAAAAAACTGATAAAAACTTTATCAGTTTCTTTAGCAAATATCACTAGTAATCGAGAATAAATAAGTTCTGCACATATTATACATGCGTAAACAGTCACCAAAACATTTACCTCAATTATTTTGTACTTGAGATCATGAAAAGTGTAATTTTTTCCAAAAAAGGCTGTGAACATCCTCTAGAACCAAATGTGACATGATAACTATAGAAACTGTTCATCAATCATTTACACACCTCGTTCGAATCCAATGGTCTTCTCAGACATTTATTCTATTCCTCATCCATTCATGTGTCGTCCTTCCTTCTTCCGTTCGGTTTTCGTATCATTCGAAATTTCACTTCTTCCTCGTTTTTTTTTCAAGGTTTTTCAACTTTATTATAAGTTTCTATCGGGTCACTAAAAGCTCTCCCAACCATGAATTAACTTTTCTATTCATGACGAAATAGCTGTTGAACTTGGAAACATTCATTTTTTTTCTCAAAAATCTGTCAAGCTGTTTCCGGAAGAAAACTGGAACACACAACAACATGGAAAACAATGGTTGGCAGTTTGATTGATATCTTTTCGAAAAAAAACGTTTTTTTAAAGAAAAAAATAGAAAAGGAAGAAAAAAGAAGCATTTGCATGTTATGTGACTGATGCAATCATCCACCAGGATGAAAACAAAAAAAAACAGTTTTTATTTAATGCTCGTTTGACTTCGAATCTCTATTTCAAATACTTGCCAGTGAACTCCGTCAATCGATTCCGCCACATTTTCCAATGAAAATATTTTTATTTCTGCTTCATGTCTGAATTTTTCTGCCCTTTCCACTTTTTATTCAATTTTAGTTGCCTGTTTGGGACAACAGAAATATCATAAACTTTGTTTAGTTCTCTATTTATATTATTGTTGCCAAAGGTTTTCCTGTGTCGCAGAATATTTTATTGTTTCAAATAAACATGTTTTGACAGTTTCCCATTTTTTTCAGATGATGGATGACGTCGATTACATAACGAAGTTAAAAGAACTTGAGACTCAACTGGCACTTTCGCAAGATAAGGTTCGTGAAAAATGAAATAGATGATATGTAAAATTATAGTTTTTCAGCTCGTAATGCGTGATAACGTTATTTCTCAACTAGAGGAAGAGATCCAAGGAAAAGAGAAACTGATATTCGAACAGAATCATTTGATAACTATCTTGGAAAGCGATGCAGCTGGGCAAACACACTTGCATGCGATTCAATGTGACAATAACAATAAATATGACTCGGTGGGTTTTTGTTGAAACTTATTATTTCTTAAAGCTCACAATTTCTTGTGAATCGATTTAATAACAAAACTATAACAATTTAAAGTAACGGAATTGGAAAGATGCCAAAAAGCGCTAGTTTCCTAAGCAGTAAACCTTTTTCGCCAGAAATATCGATCCGATCCTTTCGTAATTATTAAGCCCATTTTTACCAGAAATGTTTAAAAAATAAAACAGATTTTCAAATTAATTGTTCTTACTATCAAATATTTTGAATAACCTACTTTTTTGGCACCTGATGTCACATCAACAATAGTGCGATTGTAAGTTAGATACATTCCATGTAATAACGCGGCTATTGCTCGGTAAAAGTGCAATTTGCTTGAGCTCACTTGCATGACTGTGCAATTTTTAAATTTTTATAGGGATTCTTTACTTATTTTGGGTTTCAATTCCATTTCCACCTTCTTCGCAATATTTGAAAACCTATACAAACAAAAAAATTTTGAAATTTCCTTTTGTATTGTCAACTCAAATATTCTTGATCATTCAAGTTGATTTTGATCTACCCAGAAAATCTGAATCTCTCACGCAGTCGTGCTATTTTTACCTGCGAGCGGTTGCGCTGCGGTCTTTCAATAGAAAATGGATGATCCAAAATTTTTAACTTGACAATAGAACACAAAAAACCAAATTTACAAATTAAGGAAGCGAAATGGCCTAACTCGTCGGCCACACGCGAGAGAGCACGCGAATGTGAGAGTATTTGCAATTGTTAGGCCATCCCCCCCTTTATCTGTAAATTTGAGAGAAATTTCGAAAAAATTGTGTTTGCTTCTATAGGTTTTCAAATATTGTGAAAAATATAAAAATGAATAGAAACCCAAAAACAGTAAAGAGCCCCTTTAAGCATTCTATTTTCAAAAAGTATATGCGTTCCAAGAAATTAAAGACTATTCACGACCTCATGTTTTTCAACAAGTATTTTGATAAATTATTGTAAACTATTGAAACTTTTTAATCTTTCCGAATTTTTGAAATAACCAAATTGACAGTGAATAATGTGACATTGATGCATTAATTTTTTTAGGAATCGATCGCTAGTGAAAGCGAAATAACCGTTATTGAACGGGAAATTGTCGCATCGAGCAGCTCGGCTTCTCCATGTTCTTCTGAGAAAAGTGTTGATCGTGAAGATTGTAAGGACGTTTTTCATGGCGAATATCCGAAACATTGCAGATGTGAAGGGAAATATCATCAGGTATTAACTAATTTTGGTTTTTTATCAATGTTATGACTGAAGTCTTGCAGACAATGGTTGATAGGGAACGGTTGGAACTACAAAATGAGCAATTACTAAAACAATGGGAAGAATCACTGGAATACGTCTCACGTGTAAGATTGCTATTCTAAAAAAACAGAAATATTCTTAAAGAATGATGAACTTACAGGTCCAACGACAACTTCAAGAAGAAATAAAGCGAAACTCCAACTTGAAAAATGAGATGATTGAACGACAGCGAGATGATGTTCTCGTGGTTCCTAAAAATATCATCAACATCATTTCATTCATTGTTCTGGTGTTTGGATATTTTCTATATCGCTTGTGAATTTAAGCAGAGTGTATTAGATTTAAAATTTACGTGTGGATTCGAAATTTCTAGAAAAGGTCGCAATTTTATTGGGTTACTTTTTTGGTTCAAAATTTTATTATGAGATATCATGACATTTTTTCTGATTGATGACAACTTTTTATTATGGAGAATTATGTATAAAGATTTATTTTATCTTTTTTCAGATTTTTTTGAAACGCTTTTCTCGACATGTAATGTCGACCAGTTTGTAGTCATCTAGTAGAAATGTTCTAAAAAGAGATCTAGGAAACATTGTAGTATGGTAATAAGCGAAGTTTGCTGGAATGTTCATTTTGCTTCATTTGTATTTCAATGCATATTCTTTGACGAAAGCTCACTTCATTATGGTCGAGACCCTCAGACGAAAATTGGACCTGTATTTTTCATTGATGTACACAGACAGAATAAACAAACAAATAATCACAATAAAAAATGAATAGGATAAACAACAACATACAAATATTTTAGTTTCCATCTAGTTAGAATAAAGTGTTTGCTGAGCTCTGTTAGGATTTATCAAAAAGGATTCTGAGGTTTTTAGTACGGATCAAGAAAACAACTCAAGAACAATTCACAACAACGTGCTTGCAGTTAAAACAGTATCTCGTTCTTTAAAAAAAAACTGATGTGAACTAAAAAATGACCATATGACATATTGTCGACATTTTTAAGAAATTCTTCTCGAAAAATCACGAGTCTCATTTTTATCTTTATTACGCGTTTTTGAAAACAACGTCCAAAAAATTATGTTACACACTTAATTCGATTGAACAGTAGTGGGGTTTGTTACGACGATATCAGAGTTTTTATAGCCTATCTTATAAAAGTTGGGAAGTGTTCCCCCTCCTATTTTCTTCCCTTTTCGGATGAAAATATGTATTACACAGACTTTGAAAACACTCTCAAAAATAATCATTGCACATTTTATTAAGGGTTTAGAAAATAAGTGCATGTCTTCCTTTAGCCGCAAATATGACACTTTCCATTTGAGAGATTGCTAAAAAACGTTGATTAAAAACTTCGTATTACACTTTTGAAGAGTCCCGTTGTTATTTTTTTATTATATTCTCTTCGTCGCCAAGAAAATGATGAATGTTCATGTAGTGAGTAAATCAGTTGTCAGGACATAACTTTTAATACCCACCTCATAAAAGCTTATTTGAAATTGGTGATAAGTTGACAAGCATGATGGTGAAGATTCATTATTTTTTTTCACTTTTTACATCTCCCTGACACAGACTATAGGTCAAACGAAGCGACAAATGTTATTAGAGATATATGAAAACATATGTTTTCTAACATTCTTTCCCATCTGAACAACTAGTAGCTTGAAATCTTCCTTGATAAAATTTTTCATTTTTTTGTTTGTTGTTTGTTGTTGCACATGATTTTCAAGTGAACCCTAAAAACCCACCGAGTCATACTTCCAACATACCGAAAACAGAAGGAAATTAAATCGTCGTGAAACTTGTAATACAACTTTCGACATACATATATATAATCAAAAATTCATGAATTTTTGTTTGTGTTCCTGAAAAGTCCTAACGTTTGGAATCCAAAAGTACGTACTCCATCTGATCACTTAACCCAAAAAACCCTCGCCTTCCCCTTGGGAATCAATAAAAAACTCACATGGAAAGGACCTCGATGTTCCACTTTTTTTGCTGTTCAAGTCGTTCGAACTGATGGGTTCCTATGAATATAAGATTGGCAGAAATGTATTAGAACGAAAATCGCTTTTTTTTGTTTTGCAAAATGATGATTTTTTGTTTTATGCACTTCAAAAAAATCCACCGTAGTTTCGCAGCTGAAATGCTTCCAAGCGCTAAAACAATAATTACTATTTGAAAAATGTTCGTTGACATTTTTTTTAAAATTCCAGGAGACCAATTCATTCATCATGTTTTTCTCACATCAGAATCCTTGTCAAGAAGATATGTTCTCTATGATTCATATCATCTCTAGTTCGAAAAAGTGCACATGTATGTCTGATTTTGTTTTTGATATGTTCAGTCTGACAAATCCCTGATAATAATAACAAAATAGTGTTATACTTGTTTTTCAAATCAAGCACATCCACCTCACCACATCCACCTCAAATTACAAACTTTTTATTACGTTCACTTATTTGTTCTCATTCGTTTAAAATATTCTCAATTAAAAATATTTACCAGATAAAAAAATGTTTGAATTCATGCTCAAGAAATGAATGTTTTCACTCTAACGAAGGTTGCAAGAATTGAGTAACACAGTTAATTTTTCCAAAATTAATTGGGAATTGTAATAGCCACAAAATTTGTTTGTACAAATATATTTCTCAATAGTTTGAACTTTTCGGCTAAAATAATAGCCAACTTTAAAAAATTTAATTATTTTATTGTTATTATTAAGAATATGAAATCATGTTCTCAAAATTCTAACTCGTTCTACTTTTTGAACCAAATTTGGTCTTAAAGACAGCGTTTCATGTGGTTATGAAATCCATAACTTATATATGATTAGAGGAAAAAACTGAGAGGAATCTCGACGGCAAAAAAATTGGACCCAAATGTCGGCGTGTTTTTTCCCGCCAGTGTTGACCGCGTTGCACAAACGTCAACCGCGTTGTATTGCCAACGCCGGCGATTTCGATATTAGCATTTTACTTTTTGCAGAACTAGAGGTGTTGTGATTTTATATTTTCGCTTTTCGTTGTAAAATTTTCTCGCACAGTGGGAATTTTTTAAAATTTTTAATTTTAACCAACTACGTTTAATAACATATCTTTGTAGTTTGATTTGCCTAGTTGGGAACTAATAGTAAATAAGATTTTATTCTCACAAAAAAACTTTTTTTTTTGAATTTTGAGATTTGGTAAGAAAACTAGTGTCGTAAATCATTAAACAAACAAGTAAGCACGAAAATTTAGTATATCACTTCCAAACGCGCAATTCAATTTCAAAACCAGCAAGTTGAACCCCATAACCGTTTTATTCGTACTCAATTCTAAAGTTCATTTTGCACACCCATCCTTCTCATCCCACTTTTTTTGCTTGTTCGTCCCCGGAATAAAATACTCTGCCGCTGTAGTATATCACTTGAAAAATTCTATTCATCCTTTTTTTTTCTAACTTAAGTTCGATGCCACTTTTCAACTTTGTTTTTTTTTCTTTTGTTGGAATTCAGTTCTTGCCCTTTGGCCAAAAACACACGAAAAAAAAAGACGACGCGGCAATAACTTTAGGAGTCGTTTTGGGTTTTTTCCTCAGTTCAGGGTGAATTGCTTTTTTTATGCGGAAGAAAAAATGAGCTCAAAATGAAGAAGCTTTCTGGAAGAAGGAAGTTTTGCAATAATTTTCTTCTTTATCCCTAAAATGAAATATTCATGTTTTAACGAACTTTTTATTTTATTTTGCAGCGTTTTGATTCAGAGTCGTTTGATGCTATTGAAATATTTCAGACAGTCGTAATGAGGCCCTACTAAACCAACTGCTTTGAATCTGCAAAATCAAACATTGATTTCATCTTCTCCGACAATTTCGATTCAATTGATTGATTATGAAGTCAAAAAGGCGATATGAAGGGTAAGATTTTTATATCTGCTCTATCAGAGAAGGTACACATATGCCATCATTAAAGAATTTATTCATATTTTGCACACTTCCTCAAAACAGGTCTAATGAGAAATCTTTGATCCTTAGTCTGGGTGAGAAGCTCTCGAAAATGTCATAAACACAATTGTGAATTAACGCTCTATGAACATTCAAGATCCATAGCACAAGTTGGTTAACCCTTTAGTACTAAAGAAAGAAATTTCACACATTTATCTTTGAACTTACATTAAAACACATTCCAATATTTCAGAGAAAAAGATATTAATTTTGTAACATTAAAAGATATAAAAATCTCGTTTTCTTTTTCGATGAGATGACTGCAAATATTACTTATAACAGTTAACATTTTTACGAAATTAGATTGAAAATTCAAACTTTATTATAATTAATTTGTTTTATAATTCTTTGTGTTTCATTTTTTTAAAGGGGGTTTCACGCAGGTTATAAATACTGTTAAATTTATGGAAAATTTAATTTTATTTGCCAAAGCAACACTAAGGCAAATTAGCTTACTATTGCACAATAAATGCCAAAATTGTGAAAAGGGGCACCCGAAATCGAACTGTGATTACAAAATTACAGAACATTTATGTGCCTATTCCCCGAAAAATTAAACAAAATTGTTCTTATAATTAACATTTGCAATCAATAAAATACTAATACATAAATGTGATATGAAATGTTGCTGCTGTAAACCAAATTCCCAAAAACACAATAGAAAAAATTCAATTTCGCAAAAGTTTTTTGAAGTGAGTACATAACAGACGTAAAAATGCATTCACAACGATTTATTCATTTCGAAGAGTGTGCAGTATGAAACATCGTACATATATTCCAAAAATGCCATTATGAAAAATTTTAAATTTGCAAACGTTGTCTGTCCATTCAAAAATTTTCTGACCACTTTACTTCCGTCGTCACTCAAACATAATTCATTTATTCATGCATCAAATTGAGAAATTGCTGCTAAAAACAATTGACATTTTTTCAATGTTTCGTACTCACGAAAAGTTTTATTCTTTGGCGGTGGTATATTGCAAGAAAAAAGTTCATTGAGACCGATTATGTAATTTTAGTGAAAAAATTCGTGCTGAAAATTTACTTTTAATGTTTTTATCGTTTTTTTTACTTTCATGACAATATCACTGATTTTTATATTTGTATGCTTCATCAACTTTCATAATTCTATTATCAATATCGCCTTTTCATTTGTAGCTGCAAAGAAGTATTAAAATTGTTATGAGAATTATTTTCAACATTTACTTTCGTCGTAATTTTACCTACGAATTAAAAAAGAAAAGACACCTCAAAAACTGCGAAAAAAATTCTCAAGTTTCGAATGACCGTCAAGAGTTTTTTGAAATTTGATATTTTTCAAGTTCAGATTCATAGTCGCTTTTTTCGCGGTTCTAGCTACTCACTCTTGTCAAATTCATTAATATTCTGAAAAATTGTGAAATATGCAATTCTTAGATGCTTTTATTATGCGGTAGGTAAAAGTTTGTTCTATAAAAAATATCAAAAGTTGACTTGCAAAATTATAAATTAGTTATCTCAGCAAATTTAATTCTCGGAAAAAATAGCAAAGTAGCACCATTCGATTCGTCTCAAAATGTTTATTGACAAAACCAAGAATCCCCAACAATTGAAATAGTTTTGAAGTTGTCATTTATGTACATATATTTGAAACACCTTTTCAACACAAATTTTGTTACATTTCAACATCCCTCTTCCTTTTTTTTATTTTGTCAATTGTTTACATGCATCTGCTTGTTACTACTCAAAAAAAAACTCCAAGCTCTTCACTCACTTGCGTCATCATCAAGTTGCCCCCAATTTCTCTAAATTTATACCAAACTAGTCAGTTGTAAAACACATAAATTTGGATTTTCGAATTAGCCAAAATACCCCCCGAAATGTCAGCTTGACGGCAGTTGGATATCAAGTGAGATGGTTTTTGGGGTTGCGCACATGTCAGAAAGAGTCTTGCAAACAATTCATTTTCTAACAACTTGACATGCTGAGGTTACTTTCACATCTCCAAGACGTTTTTATAAAAATAAATATATATATATAAACCTTTTTTATAGACCGCCTGACGTGCACAATTGTTTTTTAACGTTTTTTTTTTCATTTTCTCATGATTCTTTTTTTTTCGGTCGTTTGCTTTATATACAATGGAATATGAAGCACTCAAAATCAAAACCAAAATACAATTGAAGAAATGGATTAGTGGGAATATTTTGTACCCCTTTCCTTATGTAACATCCATTTTCTTTAATTCTTGTTTTCAATTCAAAATTTCAATCGTTGCTCAAGAAAAAATTGTATGTATTCGAGATGCGAGAAAAACAATTGTTTGAAATGTAAAAATTAGAGTTTTCATTTATTTTCAAGTAAAAAAAACATTGTTCAACGCTCCCATTTTAAAACAATTTAAAAATTCATTTTCGTCGTGTTTTCTCAGAAAAGACAATTCCAGGAAGTTTTTAACTTCCGAAAACTCATGATTACGTCAGAAAAAGCTGAGCATTATCCGGCTCAACTTCGAAATCTTGAAAGTCTGACAAAGAAAAAAACGCCTGGACGTTTTTTGTGTTGATGAATTGTTCATTTCGGTCGGGAGTATATATATGTAAGTAGCTGAGAACTTTTGAAATGTTTTGACAGAGAATAGGCTACAATGAAACAAAAGCCTTGTTTCTATTCATTTCTGTTTCAGTAGATTTTATCCGAGGGTGTTTTTCTGTAACATTTTTATAATAGTTTTTTAGAAAGCAGAACTTGTTATTAGCTTTTATAAAGATTATTCTCAATTTTCATAAAATGAAGGCTCGCTCTGAAAAAGTCAAAGATTTTTTAGATCAGTTTTCTCGGCTCTTTTTTCGTTAAGAAAAAAATTATAAATTGCAATCAGTTGGATAATAAAGGTTATTTTTCCAATGATTTTTTATAATTTCTGTTTTATTTATTCGGAATATTTTATTGCAGACAATGCTCCAGTTCCTAAAAAAATCTCAAATAGGACTCAAAGTATGAATGAACCTAATACGATTGACTTTCTGGCTTCCTATGTGTAGTCATAATCCTATGATTGTGACGCTAGGATCGATTATCCTGTGTTGTGTGACGCTAGGTTCGATTCTTAGTTTTCCAAGAAAGCATATTTTAGCAGAATATAAACCTGAAATAGAACGAGTTCATTTATTATATTTTGACTTTTTCTATAGTCGTATGCCGGCAGCTAGCTTTTGTTTCACGAAAATCTGTCAAAACATGATGAAAAGAAAAAATAAAGCTTGAAGTCTTTCATGAAAAAAAAGGATGGAAAATGGAAATCTTTTTCTACCACCCTCACCTTCTTCATATTTTCATTGTTTTTTCTGTCATCCGAGAAAAAAAAGGAGACGAGCTTTCACAAAATTTCAAGATCTCAATCAAAAGTAGTCGTTCTGAAATTGTTGTCTTCCTTTTGGTGCACCCTTCACCTCGAGATGTTCTCTCCAGCTTGTCGACACTAATTTTTCAGCCAAAAATAGGTTTTTTTTACTTCTTGAAAGCTCATTTCTCAAGATGCACTCCAGTCATTTTTTCGAAGGTTCTTGGCGAGAAGTTTGTTAGAGCAGAATATGCTTTCCAACGACATCTCATTTTTCATGAGATGTTTGAACAGCAAAGGGTGGTGTGAGGGACCATTTTTCCGTTTTTTGCCTAATGCCACCCAAAAACTTTTTTTTTGGCTTCTTTTCATTTGTTGGACAACAAATCAAGAAACATATTGTTTGATGAACTGAAAACCGCACTGCGTTAACACTGCATGTTGCTGTCTTATTTTTCTCAATTTTCATACTTATTTCTACATTTTTTTCAGTTTTCCCCAATATTTTTATCTTACAATAACCATTTTTGTATTATTTTTTATAGCATGGATCCATCTGGTTCTCTAGACACCTTTTAAATCGTTTTTTAATCCCAACGAAAAAATAAGATGTGGCGTGTAATCGAGTCATTTTAAGACAATTTATTTTAAATAATTTCTTCTGTTTGTTGATTTAAGAACAAAAAACAAAAAACAAATCAAAACAATGTCAAAGATCATTCTACTGAGAAACTGCTCTCTATTCAAGACAGAGTATATCAAAGGGAAACAACGCTTTTCGAAAATTAAAATGAATTTCAAATAATATCATTCAAAATTTAAATTTCAACAGAAAACCTGATAAAATTAGATATCGTGTTTTAGGAGAACATTTTTCAGAAAAAAAAACTTCAAACAAAATAACCCAAGCTGTGTTCAAATTACTCTTTCTCCAGAAACTTTTCGAATAAAATTTACAAAACACGTGCACCTATGAATCTCAAGAAAACAAGCTCCTCCATTTTTTATAGCTTGTTTTATTGCTTGATTGTAAAGCAATCTTTCTAATGCAGTTAATTATCGATAATAGGGATCAAATGAATTGTTGCTTCTCCTTTCTTTTTTTTTTGGAAGATGTAACTCTCTATATTTGTGTTTTATTTCTGAAGATGTTTTCCTTCAATGTCCTACTAATTTTATCTCTTCTTCTATTTTGTAGATTCGATGCAAATTGAATTCAACGCAACAATTTTCTTTAGTTTTTTTTTTCGTTTCTCTGATTTTGGAGGATATGAATTTGCCGGATTTTGGTTGGATTTAATGTAGTTTTATATACATTTTCGGGAAATATTCACTTTGTTCAACCCACATCTTTATCGTACACTTTGAACTATAATTTATGTGCTTTAAAAAATAATAAATATCCAAGATCTATAGAAACCTTTTTTTATTATTTTGCAGCAATGAATATATGAAAAATTCTCCGTTTTCCCATGTTTATTATTCGTAAGTTATTTTTAGAATAATTTGTTCTCTTGAATAGGATATAAATTAATAGTTTAAAACTATAAAGTACCGAGAATCGTTTGGAATGGAATGGATCAGTGATTAAAAAAGTGAGGTTTATTATTTCGATAATGCCATCCAGATGTGTTTGACAACAACACATGCATGAGATGAATGCGCTTTATCGAGTTTTTTGAAATATCAATTTCAATCATTGTTTCCGTTTCGAATCTACATCTTTTTTTAAATATTAACAACGTTTCAACACCCTTCTCGGTGAGACTTAAAAAATCACATGACAGCGCAATTAAAACAAATGTTGCTAACATTAATTTTCTTAAAGCTCACTCTCAGAACCCCAGTTTTTGAACAATTGTGAAAAAAACATAAATAAAAACATAAAATCCAGATATTTGTTGAAAATCGCTCAAAAGCCGTCTACATATGCATTTTCATGAGACGCTTCTTCACAAGCCAACCGCAACATTATTTGCAATTCCACCCTCTCTTTTTAAGTAGACTTGTCGAAAAAAAAACATAGAAGCTCTTGTATTTCTTTTTTTTTCCTTCCCACATCCTCTTTACTCTCTTGTCTCTTTCATTTATTTTAAATCAATTAAGATAAAATTATTATGCGAGTTAATGCTACTTATTTTTTGACTCTCATAGCCAAAGTTTGTTAAGCTTTTCTAAAAAAGTCAGAAAAATTTACAATTGGAGGCATTTACAAGTTTCGATTAATCCAGATTTGCGCAACAAACAAACAAGAAATGTTTTGGGAATTTTCTTGCTAATGAATTAGTTTTCTTCATCCATCTGATGAGTTTCTGTCTTATGACTCATTTTATGTAAATGCTTCTCATATTGATTTTTGTTTCACTTTATTTGAAAACATGTGAGAAAATTGTTGATTTGGACGGCTAAAAGTGCGCAGGTGATTCTTCAAAAAAGCCGTTTATTTTGCAACCGTCTCGCTTATAAGTTTATATCGTTTTGTTTTCAGTGAATGTCAGTCAATGCCCTGCGTTCCTAAACCACAATCACGAGCGACAAATGCTTCGTTCAATCCTGCTCATGCTCAATATGCGTGTTGTTTTCAACAGTTGCATTCAAATGTACGTTTATTGGTCAATTAATTTGCGAAAAATATAAGCAAAACAATTCAATTTCTAAAATCTTTTCCTAAAAAATTTAACTTTCCATTTATTTTTGCCGAACTGCAAATTCGAAGTTTTAAAACACCATACATCAGAACTCAGGTTCAACAAACTCAATTTTTTCAGACTGGAGCGGTGATAATCGCAATCCTTCACATTCTCCTCTGTTCTGGTGTTTTCACATGGCTTATCAGATGTTTATCAACTGATAAATCGAGAATAGAAACAGCTGCTGAACTGTTTCTAGCAACTCTATGCTTGGTGGCTTCTATTATTCTGATCGTTGGTTTAAGGCTAGAAAATCGACGAATTCTCACTGGTTATGTCCTTGCTCAGGTAAGGAATGACAGAATTTGAAAAATGTTGCTATCGGACTGAAATTGAATCTATTTTATCGTAACAAAAAATCATGATGTGAATTAATTTAGCTAAACAAATGACGAATTCGCTATTTTTTGATCTAAAGATATCTATTTCCAGACCCTGCTCATCAGCCTTCTATTTGTTCTATTTCTTGCATTAATCATGGGGATAAAACCTGGAATACTAGACGATCCTGATCAAAATGGATATAATTCTCTTGGTAAAAATGAAAATAATGTCATTAAATATAAATTAAAATGTGTTTTTTTTCAGAAGAAGAGTTACTAATTGTTCTCGAAATTTTCATCTCATTGGCCGTCGTTGCAATCGAAGTTTGGTTTCTAACCGTGGTTCTAAAATCATACCGATTTTTCTCCGACAAGTACAATTTCACTGGCGGCGACCGTGAAGAGAATGTTTGAAGGATCTGAAGTCAACGGGGACCATTTATAAAATTGAGATTTTCTTTTATTTTCTGTTATCAAACGCTATTAATTTGTATAATCTGCAATATAGTGATTATTTCCTTACATGTATGCCAACTTTATTTTGAATAACATAAAAGTACAGTAATTTGTATGTAATCTGGATTCGGAAGATTTAGCCACACAAATAATATAGAAGCGCACATCTGATTTCTTCAAAATTGTAACTTAATACAGTCGGCAAAAACAGTTATAGAAAATAAACATGAAGGTAGAAATGTTGAAAATAAATACAACCTTATAAAGAGGAGTAAGTATTTTGAAGAAAACTACTTTTAGGTCAAACGGCAGAGTCGGGTAACCATAGAATTTTTAAAAAAATTAATGAGACCGTTCATTAAATTTCAAAAAAACAAAACAGGTCAGTCAAGCTAAAAAGAAAAACATACTAATTCTCAGGAAATGGAAGTTATAAGACGGAAAAAAGGGGGTTAGTAATTTTTTGCGAGAATTTAAAAGAATTATAAAGAGAGGGATATCAATTACCAAAAAATGTTCAATATTATATTTTTTTAAGTCGAAGATCATTAATCCACAAAGGTTTAATTTGGAACTGGTGGGAGATTTGGTTGAGTGACAGACATGCGACGCGGGCGATCAGCTTCTTCCATCGAACTGAAACAAACATATTTTCGATGTGCATATGTTACTACCCATATTTACCTTGACAAAGTTCTTTGGCGCTCCATTCCTGGAATTGAGACACCTGAGAGAACTCCACAACCTTTGCACAACAAAATCAACGATCTTGCCAACTTGTCCGGCTGAAAATATAGAACTTTTTAAACTGATAATGTTAATTTGCTTTTCTACCGCTTCTTGCATGACATTGGAGACATTATCAACAACCAAAAGAGTAGTCTTCTTTTTGTTCATGCTCTTATGAGTGGTGTAAACAGTGTGAAGATGTGGAGCTCTGCTTCCAGTGACCAACAAAGCATCAACGCTGAAAACATGTTTTTAAATACAATCAAAGAATGAATCGAAAATACTCTTCAAGCTTGACTCCGATTGTCGCGGAAAGGTCGGTTCTTTTTGTGAAGACAATCAAATATCTCGACAAGTTTTTTGGATTCAATGTTGTTTTCATCTCATCGATAGACTCTTGACGGGATTTCGATTCCTAAAATATTTCAGTTAAGTAGGTGCTTGAAATGTGATCTAGGTCCAGGTCAACTACAAACAATTGGCAAATGAATAGCTATTAACAAACTTCACGCAAAACATTTTTTAGAAATAAAAATTAAACTCTGGTTTCTACATTTCAAACATGAAACACAAGCAATATCAATACTTATCTATTCAAACCCCATCACTTACATCAGCCTGAAGTCAAAAATATTTAAATTTCATATAGGTTCTTTTTTTTTCAAAACATATTTTTCAAGGTTTCCTTTTTTAAAGAATGCATTTCAAAATTATTCTTTCAATCAAACAAAAATGGTAAGCGTAAAGTTTAAGAAGCAATTAAACTGAAAAATGTTGTTATATAAACTTACACCGCCAAACTTATGAGCCAACAAATAATCCCAAGCTCCGTCAGACATGATTCCGTTCTCGAGACGCATGTTCATGACCTGAAAATCAGACATTGGGAAGGTTTTTCTTGTATTTTGTACAAGTGCATTTTCTTAATGAAAACGTGGTTTTCGCACTTTAATGGTGAATATGTTCATGTTTTTATTATTTCGAAACCCTATTTTTTGTTCAACTTTTGCTATCGATGCACCAAATGAAGATTTTTGAGCTTACGGTACTTTTTGTTTTCAGGGTTTTCTTCTATAATAATTCCCTTGGTTTACATATATGTATGCGCGTTTCTGGTTTTAATCAATACCCGTTATAACCTTTTGTTTAAATTAATGTTATTTCTGTAAACAAAACAGTTGTATGCAATTGAAGAAATTAAGAAATTATTCTCATATTTTTCTTGCACGGGAATTATAAATAGTTATTTTGTTTCCCCATCAGAAATCGCGGAAATCAAATTGACCTAGTGCGTGAGAGTGATTCAATTTTAAATGTTTCCGACAGCGGCGGGCACAACAATTTTTGATCATCACTCTTATTGCCGAAACGCTGACGTATGTATAGGCAAATTCACAGCCAACACATGCGACAAATTATTTGAGCTGATCAAATTTCGGCTCAATTGATATCATGTCGTTTTACACAGATACATTTATCATATCTTCATTCGTCACAAACCTTTTCTTTGCAGTATTCAATGATTCCAGCTGTTGTTGATGTGCAATGCACCAAAACGATGCCCATAATGCGGTTCGGATGGGCCATCTGCAACTTGTTGTTTGAAACGAAAAATGAGTTGAAGTTGTTTTAGGGTGGTAATAAAAGCAGTGAGCTAACACTTTTTGTCATTAATGTTGAAAAACGTACCGCAAAGCGGCAAATTATGTTTGCGCCGACACCCTCACCAAAAGCGATCACAGATTTGACATCGAATTTATCCAAAACAGCACTGAGATCGTCACCAATGTTATCAAGAGTTGGGAACCTGAAAATTCGAAAGAGCTTTTTGGATGCTCCAAAATCATGGTTTCAAATTTTTAATTAATAGGCCAAGCTCCATTTTTTAGCTGAATTTATCTTAATACTGAAAATGCACACATCTGGAGAAGCTGAAACCAAAAAAAGTGACTGCTGGTTTTAACAAGTTCCACATTTCACTTGTTTTCTTATTTCTGTCAACGTTTATTTTCAACGTTCTTTACAAATTTCGAAACTACATAAAACACGTGCAACGATAGTGTTACTACAGCATGCCTCAGTGGTAATGTGTTTCTCCGGGATTGCGGTCGCATTGACACGTCATCATCTGAGAATCTGAACCACTTCCATAGACCTTTCATTTATACCAGTCAGTCATTCAATATCTCGAGGAACAGCATATTGCTTCACTGGTAAGTAAATACCGAGTTTCTAAAGAAGCTCTAAACGTTTGAAAGGAACAAAACGTCTACGTTTTTCATACTACTCCAGAAAGTGTACTGTAGTAATACATGCCTTCATCATTACTATAAAAAGCCACTTATTGAAAATATTTTCCTTATTTCATTCCCTTAATGGATTTCCGTGCTTATTTTGTAAATAAATGTATTATTTTGTAAATAAAGAAAGACATTTCATCGAATCATGTTGAAAATGAAACCCGATGCTTTTTTCTCTCTGTCGGAGCCGTAAACTCACTCTCCAATGTAATCCGCAGCATTATCTTCTTGCCCTGGAACACAAACATGGAGAAAGATTGCTTTTTCCTTAACCGCAGCCATGCTTGGATGGTTGACAAATTTGACAAAGCTCTTGTCTGAAAATTTCGCAATAACGTATACTTTTTTCCTCGTAATTTCTTACGATTGGTTCCAATATCATGAACAGTTAAGATAATAGTCTTTCCACCACGTTCTTCAATATTTCCTTGAACATAAACATGCAAGACACCACAGTTTGGTGCTTGAACCACAATCATTTGAAGTTGATCTTCTGCCATTTCTAGAAAGAAAAAAACTTGTTTCTATGAATATCTTCGAGAAATAAATAGGAAAAATATGCGTCACAAACGATGTCAAAGTGGGCACCAATACAAATTCAACAAAAAAAATTGAATCGCGTGTAAAAAGAAGAAAAGAGAGACTAAAACTACTGACAAGTATGTAGAGCTCATACTCTTTTTTGAGAAAAGGAAAAAAACGGGAGGAAAATGAAAAAAAATGCACAAGTCTTATGATTCTCCGAAAATGTGTATAAGTTCATTGCGTGCTTTTTCTTAAAAAATTCGAAATCTAAACATTCAACTTGTCAATATTTATAAACAATACATACAACAAAAAAAAGTGTCACGTGTGTATGCCAAAGTTATTTTATTACTTCTGATTCACAACTACAAAAAACGCGCGAGTAAAACACAATTTCTATTTATTTATTTATTTTTGTGACGAATAAAAAAAATTGAGGGTTGTTTTGAAAAACAATGAATATAGAGACTAGATATGCTGTCCTTTCAGTACATGCAAACATGTTCGATGAAAAGTTAATTTTGCTTTTCTCCAAATGAACTAAAAAAAAGAAAGCTCCAAAGAAAATGTTATTTTGTAAGAAGGAAAAGAGAAGAAGAATCAAATACCCTTACAAATGAATTGAAAACAACATGTCGTCTTGTGAGAAAAAAACATCATTTTACCAAAAATATCAAAATCTCAGAAAAAAATTGAAAAAACAAACATTTGAACCAAAGGAAAGTGTTGTGTTTACATTGTTGCTTTTTTATGGAAGAGTCATACTGCTTGCTAGTGGATCAATGTTCAAATATTATGGAGGGTGATCAATATTCATTAATGAATAATATATTGAGTAGGAAACTTGAAAGAAATAAATAAAGTACATAACTATGACCAGGATACAGATTCATTTTCACTTGTTTACGGCCAGAAAACGATTGTTATGTTCGAAATGATTTTTAACCACTTTGACACATTTAAAAATAAGTGCAAGACTGTAAACAACATTCAGTCAGTTCAGTGAGCGTTTCTCTTCTTACTTCAAAATACAACCATCCTTATTTTAAGAGAATATGTAATAAAAACGCATTTTGTGAAGGGGTAGCATTCAAAATTGGGACAAAAGATTTTTTCAGATTTAGTGCTCTCACATAAATAATTTTTAGTGGGCAGGCATGCTGAATAGTCAGCTTAAAACGGCAACTCTGATTAAGAATTTATGTCGTCATAGGAAAAAAGAAACAATTCGTATAGTGGATGTTGAAAACGTTTCAGCTTCAAGCTGCAGAATTGGGAAAAATTACAGAATAAATCGTGCTGTTATATGAGAAATTTCAATTTTTTAGAGTGAACAATAATGAATCATAGAATCAAGTAACTTTGCAAAACAATTTATTCATTATCAATAAATAATGTTGAATTAACAATGCGAGACATCTTACAAGATGTGTTGTTTGCACATCTTCTAATGCATATATATAATTTCGGCACGTTTTCTAACATAACTTGTGTAGCGGTCAGCGTCGCGGTTTTCTATTGAAAAATATGTATATCGAAACGAATATTATTATTACTTATTGTTTCTGGTAAGTTTTTGACTAATGAATCAGGAAACAATTAACGATTTGTTTTTTTAGGAATAAAATTTCGCTGTATCAGGAAAGAACATTTTAGCAGTAGGTGTTACGAAACATCTAACTCTCATAGCTTTCCGAACAAACCGGCCAGTCGACAAAAACATCTTGCAGCGCCAAAATGATCTTTCTCGACAATTAAACAGACTAAAAAAACGCTTGAAATAAATAATGGCCCTTGACAATTGTTAAAACATAAAAACCGAGTGGTGGGCCACAAAAAAAGTATTGATGATGCTTTCACTCGCACTCTGTCTTGGACAATTGTAAGCTTTAACTGCATAGCAAAGATGTAGAGAGTTATAGAGCTTCATGGGGCAACATTATAAGAGGCTCACTGCAGTGTGTTGGTTGAGAAGAATGCAGTGGCTGCATCAGTTTGAGGTCCCCCTTTTCCCACTGTTTCACGCTTTTACTCTCGCTTTTTCTCCACCATTTTCAGCTTCTCTCATCAACAACATCTATCTATGCCTTCTATCTGTGCATTCTATCTATTAGGTCTCCTGCTACATACTCTCGCTTACTTTTACCCGTTTCTTTGGCGCACACCATTTCGCCATTTGTTGTTCAAAATGCGTTTTTGAAAATAGAACATTTCGGCAAATTTTGTTTATTTCACAAGAAAAAATAAATTGAGTTCGAATGAATAAATAAGTTAGTGCAGCGTTTGCAATGAAAATAAAAACAAGAGGATCTAATCGAGAGACCTGATTCTTCACGCTTCGGTCAAACGACGAACACAATGAAGTCCATTGCGAAGAAATGGTGTTCCCAGATGATCGTCTGAATATTTTAAAAAATAAAATATGTATTTCTATAGAATCGCTTCAAAGTAAAAGGATTCAAACGGATTGTCGAGAGGTTAGAAAGTGTGGGATTGAATTTTTAATTTTCGTATAACTAAATACTTGAAGACATTTCTAATTACGCTAAAACGCTAATATAGGCCAAAACTTACTCATTAGTGAGAAGTCAACAACAATGATGACTTTATTTTTATCGTTGCCAAAATTGATATTTTGCTTGAATTGTCCATGAGCGTCAGTAGTTGTTACAGTTGCCTTAAAACTAGCTTCGCCACCATCTGGAAATAAATACATGTTTCCATATAAATATATTCGAAAATCACCTGAATGTTCCAGAACAACGTTTGCAATTGTTAATTCTCCCTTATCTGTACTTGTAAAAGAATAACCCGACGAAAGTGGGAGCTTGAATGAAATTGTGTATTCGTGTTCGGTCTGTAACCATGAGGAATTAAATTATATATTTTTACTATTTCCAAACCCACCATCAAAATTCCAAGTTGAACATTAATCAGCTCATCCGATTCTTTGCTAACAACAATTTCACCACTGTGACTTTCATCATCAACATTCTTGAAATGGACGTGGTTTGTCATTTCTAGCTGAAAATTTTTAAATTATGGGAATCTTGAAAAAAAAACGAAATATGAAGCAGCAGTTGTGAAAAACGTTAGGAGGAAAACAGAAATATTTTATTCACAAAAGTAATGTGGTGGTCCCTGATGGTGTTCAGGTTCCACGAAAGAAGAGTGATGGAGAAACCAGTTTAAACAACAAAACAACGCGAGAATATTTTACAAAGGTTTATTAGCTTTTAAACAAGAAATAAATGATAACCAAGGGTTAAATATGATGCAAAAACAAGTAAATATTATACTAGCACCTGCTAGTCACTTTCTAGCAACAACTAGACACTTAAAAACCAACAAAACGGTTTCAAACGAGTTAACAACTAAACTCCAAACGAATTCCAACCGAACTACAAAGTGGTGGCCTAGGTTTCACACTCGACGAGAAACTAGTCCCCGCTCGTATTTCTCTTCCATATAACATCCCCCTCCTTTAGAAAAACAGGCTCCTGACTGTTTGAGGTTTCTCGGCAGTACATAATAATAATAACAAAAATGCGGGGCGATAGGGTTTTGGGTAGAACATTTATTAAATTGAACTGTTTCTTCGCTGTTCTTGACTTTCAGCTTGTTCTTGACCCACTTTTGACCTGCTCCCTTCATTCCATCATTTGTGCCCTGCATCCAGCTTGGCTTGACCTCCATCATTCGATATTTTCCACCAATGATCTCAACTTTTCCTTGTGGCGCTCTCTTCGAACTTGATGTTCTTTCCATCTCTGATCTTCTTCGAACTTGATCATATGAACTCCATTGTAACTGGTTGACCATAGTTTTAACCTGAAAAACACTTGGTTCCGGACTTTCCGAACATATGCCTCTACTGGACATCATCTTCAAGTTCAGCGAACACTTTTTCCACTTCTCATCTCTTGAACCACTGCTCTCTACAATCACAGCATTCACATTCACCGATTCCTTCTTCAAACTCTTCCATCCAATGTATATTCCAAAACATTTGAATGCATTCATTCCCAACACTGCTAGTTCATGCTCATTCTCAACAACTTGGAATTTCACAACTTCTTTCATGTTCCTCATCTTCACTGGAACTTCAACTTGACGGATGATCTTCATTTTATCCTTCGAAACATTCCTCATATCCATACAACCTGGATTCTTTTCCACAAAATGCTCTTTCTTCAAATTTCCATTCTTGATTCTATTCCATGTCTTGGACGATAACACACTTGTCATTGCTCCACTATCAATAATCAGCTTCAACTTTGTGCCAAGAATTTCAGACTTTTCAATAGTTTGTCTTCCAACTGTAGCATGATTTTTATCTCCTCGCTCAGTTTTCCAATCAAAAGCATCAATCTTCACACCGTTTGCTTCAGCAACATTATTATTCCAGCATCTTTTTGCAAAATGTCCATTTCTTCCACATTTGAAACATCTTTTAACATCATTTTCCACTTTTGAACTTCCTTCAGCACTTTTTCGAACTTGTGGTTTATGCACTTCATCATCAATATTCAAGCCTCTAGCTTTTTCCACTCTAAAACTTGATCCTGACACCGGACAACTGCTCTCGGCAACGACCGACTCACACCTAGCATTCTTTTGTCTAATCATAAATTCCGTCAATTTTGCAATACTCGCTTCCATTGCGGCAATTCTTTCATTCAGACCATCTGAACACATTTGTCCAAAATTTTCAACACAAATCTCTCCATTATGCTTTTCAACAATTTGCTCAGTTGAACTCTTCAACATATGTGCAATAAACATCTTATTCGCTTTTACTGATAACGCTGGCGAAACATTATGTCTTCCTGAATTCTCATCCTCTTTAACATGTTCTTCTTCATTCGACAAAATTTTCTTCGGAGCCAAAAGGACTTCCTTTTCCAACTTTTTCAGCTTTTCCTTCAACCTTGGAATTTCGACATCCTTTTGCTGAATATTTTCCTTCAATTTTTTCATTTCATCAACATTTAGACAAAATTTCTCCTTCAAATCATCCTTCACCTCGATTTCCTCTTTCAATTGTTGTTCCATTTGCAGAATTTTCTCACTTTGTGACTTTAGATCAGCTCTTGCTTTGAGTCCTTTATCAGCTACATTCTCAAATAATGCTACGCAACTTGCTGCACTATTCACACCAATCTTTTTCAAAACTTTCCAGATTTTTCGACATTCTTCCAAATACTCTTTATCCTGACTTTCAGTCAACTTCGATATTAACAAATCTTTTTGACGGATAGATTCTCTCAACTCCTCCTGCATATCACTATTAATCTTCTGATTTTCTTCGAGGATTCTAACTTTATCCATCACATCAATCATCTGCAGATTTTCCTTCCGAAGTCTTGAATTATCAGCTGCACGCCTTTTAATAGCTTCACACAATTGATCAGCATTTTCTATGCCCAACTTTCTCATAAATTTCCAAACTTTCTCACCTTCTTCCAAATGTGCTTCATTTTCAGGCTTATTCTCAGCAAAATCCTTCGCAGCCACATTTTCCTTCACTTCATCGAAACTTTTCATCAATTTTCCATATCCTTCTTTCAATGTATCAAAAATAGTACACTTCTGCTTCTTTGACATTCTAGTGTTCAATTCTGCATACTTTTCAGCACCTTCAATATTTTTCGAAAAAATTTTCAAAGCTTCTTCCACATTCTTGAACTTCCTGACATCAAACTTTCTTCCACAACCATTCAATAAATCACCAGCAACCTCTTGCAACTTCCTAGCTGACTGACAAACGCTTTGCTTCTTGGCGATTTCTTCACTTGACCAATTTGCATCATCATCACGCGAAATTACCCATTCGCAGACTTCCTGCAAAAATTGGTTCATATTCTGCACATATTTCTCCAAATTGTCATCATTTTTCTCATCTGCTTTCCTCACTTGCACATTTCCACCATTTGAATTGCTTCCCGATCCTGATGCAACAGACAATTTCGATGCGCACGACCTGAGGGAAGGCGACTTGGACGATGTTGACACTGGCATCTTCGACATTTTTCAATTTTATTCTTTACCCCACTCTCCTGATATATATCCCAAAGGATTATACTCGATCAAATGGAAGAACAAAAAAGAAACGGCGGCACAATCAATATTTTAACGAAAATCTCGGTCTCTGAGTTTGTAAAAAACTACAAAACACCAGAATTTGAAAAATTCGAAAAAAACGGCGACGAAGATTTCAAATAATTTGCCCAGACGGTCTGTTTAATGTCAACCACTAGGGGAAGACCAAACAAAATCCGAACGTACAAAAATTCGAAATTAAACGGCAAAAAAAAAGAAGAAAAAGCGAAAAAATTCAAGAAAAATCAATAAACCCTCAAAAATCACGAAAATTTTGCTGTTCAAGCGGTTTTCCAACTCTAAACCGGTTCGGCCCCCAAGTAATGTGGTGGTCCCTGATGGTGTTCAGGTTCCACGAAAGAAGAGTGATGGAGAAACCAGTTTAAACAACAAAACAACGCGAGAATATTTTACAAAGGTTTATTAGCTTTTAAACAAGAAATAAATGATAACCAAGGGTTAAATATGATGCAAAAACAAGTAAATATTATACTAGCACCTGCTAGTCACTTTCTAGCAACAACTAGACACTTAAAAACCAACAAAACGGTTTCAAACGAGTTAACAACTAAACTCCAAACGAATTCCAACCGAACTACAAAGTGGTGGCCTAGGTTTCACACTCGACGAGAAACTAGTCCCCGCTCGTATTTCTCTTCCATATAACACAAAAATATTCAAACCGCCAGTGTTTGTTCTTCTTTTTGCTTTAATTTCTTCAAAAAAAAGGGGGAAAAACTTTATGTATCTATGGCTAGAATTGAAAAAAGGTTGTAAACATTCTTATTAAATGAATGTGGGATGATATGAAAAAGATTCTCACGTTAAAGTGGAATTTCACATTTATTAGTAGTCTATATGTAATCTTATCATATTTAAAATGCGCAACTAATCCGATCGGAAAAATGTTTCCACAAATTTTATGGCAAACCAATTTCAAAAATCTCACATCTTCAAATGTTTATAGTGGCGCTGTTAAATAGCATCAAATTTGCTGAATAAATGCAATTCAGCCAATTCAAAACCACGGAATCATCAAATATTCGTTTCGAACAATGAATAATAAAACAAAGAAAATTTAACAACACATTTGGCTTCATTTTAAAGATTATATGTACATGGAGTAAGAAAAAAAAACGTCACGGAAAAGAAACACAAAGTGCGGAAAATAAGAACGGGTCAATGACCAGAATGGTGAGGACAACACAAATCCGAAAGAACGCCAAGATCAATATTGAATGATATTCGCTGGTGTTGTAAAAAGTGTTCTCGTGGTGAAGGTGTGAGGGTGAACAATAACAAAAGAGTGTCAGAGAAATAATTGAACTTGAGTGATTGGCCGGCGTAACGTGAATATATGTATAATTGTTCAAAAACGATTCGTATAACTGTTTTTACGATATTTTAACGATTTAGTCTTTGTAAATAAAATATTTATACATAATAACATTTTTAAAATTTAAACTGCAGACGGTAAAGTGATATAATATAATATCTGCCTGCCTGCCAGGTTTAATGAAAATAAAACAAAAAGAGATGTAATTTATTTTCAATGAGTTATAGTTAAAACACTATTTCAGAAAATACCCACTAGGAACATCCACAAATTTTCATTAACAAATTGAGGGTTCTAGTGAGTATATGAACCTTTAAAGTTCATATTTCTCTTCTCTAAATACCACAAGAACATCAGTAGTAAACAAATTTGCAAAAAAAAAGAAACGGCTTTTTAAAAAATTTGGTAGTTTTATGCGGGATTAGAGCAAAAATTGCAAAATTTAAATCGCTTTTTGCCTGATATTTTGAGAGAGAGAGAGAGAGAGACAGAAGGGAGGTGATTTCAGAAAAAAAAAAGAATTTGATGAAATTCGCCTAAATTTTCTGCACCGACTAAAATAAAAGTGCGCCTCGTGTGTTACGTTAATTCATGAGTTTGCGATACAAGGCAGATTATTGGCCATTTCGTTCGAATAGAGATTCATATTTTTACTACTTACTACAAACTTTCGGTATTTTATAATCGATTGCTTTTAATCTGATGGATAAAAGGTTATTGTGGACTTATTCTGAAAAACAAGAAAAAACTATTTGAAAATGTAATAAATTAAGCAATTTTCAACTTATCAAAAAAAATGAATGATATATTGACATTATGTTTTTTATACGGTTGAAATAATATTCCGCCTAATCCGAATACTAGACACTGAGCACAAAAATCAAAAAAAAAAGTAATCTACAGACTTAAAAAAAAGAAATAAACTTGTTTTTCGACATTTTGCCGGTGTCTTCAAAAAGTATATAATGACGATTACGAACAAATTTCGAATCAAAACAGAAATATTAGATGTTTCGACTTGAAAACAATAACTTGAGGAAAAAATGGCAACGTGTAAACATATTAAACATGGAGAGAATAATAGTTTCAACGCAATAAAATGAGTATTCAAAAGAAGAAAAAAAAACATATCTAATAGAAACAGCATCAACAAATGTTCACTTTTGCTGCCCCCCCCCCCCACGAGTCACTATCACGTTGTTCGAGATTGATAACAAACCGAGGGGGGGAAAAATAGAAATATTCCTTTGATGCATGTTTGTGAATTTGTATTCACTTCAATGACAATTTAAAATATTTCCGGTTACATACACAAAAACGATATTTTACAACGATAAACGTGATGAAGCTAGCATATTGTGATTTTTGAGCTCTTCACTCAATGCCAAAAATGAATGAAATAAGGAAAAAAAATCTGATTGAGTCATTTATTGTTTTTTTTTTTTGCGTTATTGCGTTATTGCGTACATAAAAGGTAAAGAAATTATAACGAAAATCTAATTTTTTCTGTTTCACTACTGAGAAACCAAAAAGATCTGTGATTTAAAAAAACTTACTTTACTTTAGTTTCTCTATATTTGAAAACTAAAGGAAAGGCTTTTCGTGTCAAAATATAAGAATTGAACATTATACATACATATGTATGAAAAACATTCAAAGAAATGTTTTACTACAAACATCATTATTGAAAACTTCCCAAATCCTGATGAATAGCTACACATGTTAACGTGAATGAAAGGTAATTTGTCATCATACAAAATAGAATATAGCATAATCTTGCTCTATTGTAACCGTGATTAAAAGATTATAACACATATTTTGAAAATAAATTTAAATAAAAAATCTGAAAAGACACGTGTTCAAGCTTTTCGTGTAAAGGCTACCAGAAACACAGTTTGAACTATATAACTTCTAATTTGTGATGTCGTTTGATTACTTTTTATCTCGTGAATAAAAATTTTCAAAAGAACTCGGGTGTAAGGGTCAACATGTTTGGTTACATAAATGGGCGTGTCAAAAAGTTTCAACATGTTTGGTTACATGTTCAGCGTGCAACATGTTTGGTTACTATGTCGCCAAACATGTTGAATTTGTATGACGTCTCGGTTCTCTCGGCGTCACACGCTAAGGGCTGTTGGACGCGCGCCTGTGATTTGTCTGCATTATGAAATAGGGTAGTCTCAGCAAAAATCAGTCTTGCTAAAAAAATTTCGAGGAAACACATAATGATGAGGAAACACATTGACCATTGAATACTGTGCAAATGTACGGTAGGAGATGGTCGATATATTTTTGATCACCAAGAAGAAATTCTTCTTTTACATTAAACAATATCTCGAAAAACATTGGTTCCCTAATTTTTTTCTACATGTTTGGCTACACATCTCAACACGTTTGGCAACATCGTTAAACATGTTTGGTTACACGTTTGCAACATGTTGAAAATGATATCGCCAAACGTGTTGAAAATATGTAACCAAACATGTTGACCCTTACACCCGAGAAGGTGCATTTTGTGAAAAATCAATCCTAGTTCAGGTGTGCTGAAGGCTTCTAGGGTTCAATTGATTTGGTCTATTTCAAAAGTTTACAAGAAATTCAAAAGGGAGGAGTTACGACCGGCCACAATTGGGAATTTGTTCAAATTTTGAAAATTAATTCGTTACAGTCCAGTATGAACGTCTAGTCTACGGTTTGAAGTGAGTTTTCACCCATACAAAATTGGGTTTTTCTCAAAAAAAAATGCATTATTAAAAATGCATTATGTTCAAATCTCACAGATCATAACGTTGTCAGTAATGATTCCAACGTTACCATCAGCGTCAAAGCAATCGTTTAGAACTGAAAGATTAAATTAGAGAGCGTTCATACCAGAACTGTCAATAGAATATTCTCAAAAGAAGGAATAAGAAATCCGGTAGTAACACTAATATTGTTTCCATTTATCCTTTCTAAAACAAAGAAATATGCAGAACTGCAATTTTCAAAAGGGCTCGCATACATTTAAAAACGACATCCCCCCCCCCCCCCCCCTCCCTCCTTTTTCATTTTAAGATAAACGAGCCAATTTAACATTTCCAATATCAAACGGAAATGAAACTGGAAAAAACATGTAAATCCGTTTAAAACTGATCCTTCCCCGACTCGATTTAACCCCACTAACATGACTAAAAGCAGATATGTTAAAGATATATTTCCCGCCTCCGCGGATGTGAATCAGTGAAAAAAAATACATTTTCCGGTTTATTCAAAAAGTAATGGACACCAAAAAAACAATGCTCAGCAATAAAAAATGAAAATTCCAGAAATCGTTAGTAGATATTCAATAAAACGTGTAAAGAAAAGGGGGCGGTAAATTTATATCGAATAATAATAATAATATTGATAATAAATCTCCAGTCTTCGAATAAAATGTCAACAATGATACAAAATATCTCGCGACAATTATTTTTCCGATTGGTTACATTTAATACCACTGTCGGGCTTCAAAAGAATCAAATAAAAAATTATCTCGGATCAAAATTTTCGGTACGATGTTCAAAAAGCCTTATGAATTGTTTTTGAGGAGCTTAATGAGTAATCAAACTCCATTTTCGCAATTTTAAAATTTTTTTGTTGCAGCTTTTCTCAATAAGAAAAAAGTGCAGAAGTCAATTCAATATTTTCTAAAAATGAAATGATAAAACAAAATGGAAGTTGTGAAAAAAAATAATAGTTAAAGAATGCAAAGTGAACTAATATTTGGACGAAAAAAAGTTCAAAAAATTAGTTCAAAGTTTCAAATGAATTTTTGAACTTTTAATCATCACAAATATTAAGCCCAGATGAAAAGGATAACGTTTCTGATGTATATTGAAGTTTTGCAAACTTTAGTCATTTTAAATGTTTTTTTTTTGATTTAAAAAGAAAGTTGATTTTTTCGAATGCAACACTACAGTCCACAATCCAGAAACTGGCAAAAAAATAAGTTTTTGGAAAACTCAAAACATTTTTTTAAAAATTAAGTATAATTATTTAGCAAAGGGCAGGAGAAAACAAATTATTAATGCCAATGCTTTTTTTTTGTTCCATGTTTATTTTAATTCATTTGAGGCTGTATTTGTCGCAAGAAGAATTGATTTTTCAATCCCATTGGACGGCATTTTTCTTGGCAGCTGAAAGAAAAAAAAGAATAGCATTTTGTTTTTCATTTCGCCTAATTTGTTAATGTACCTCTTGCGTCTGTTATCTGCTTTCTTTCTTCACGCCGTTTTTCAACAGAGACTGATGACTTTTTACCTAGCACATTTTCCACCATTCTTCTTGCTACGGACGCATTCGTTTGACCGCGGCGTCTGAAAAAGAATGCTTAATTTTTAAGAAGATCATTGTAAAATTCAACGCATCGTTTTGTTAAAACCTACCGAGTTAAAGTCAAAGCTGCTGAATTTTCTTTCGCTGCGTCTTGAACACTTTTCGGGGAGTTTGCCAAAGTTCGGAACCGAAGCCATTCATGTCGTGGAATGGTTAAACATGCCTTTGCTGAAATTAAGCCGATGTTCTTAAAAAGAGTATCACTGAAATATTGAAACTAACCTCGATTGACATTTTCAAACGAAGCAAGTACTATTTTCCTTTCAATCCATTTCACGTTACAATCACCAAATCCAATCTGTTCCAACGCTTTTATAACATCATCTTGCATTTTATAGTCAGGAATTCCACAAATTTCTAGCACATTTGGTAAGACTGAAACTTCTGATTAAAAATTTTAAAACCTTGGTCATTTTTACAGTTTGGATCCCAATTTGAAGTTGTCGGTGTTTCAATTGTGAGTGTCGGCGTTCGAACTTCCTTCTTTGGGGCCTTCTTAACATCCTTCAGAAGTTGTTCCATCTGAAAAATTTATGTTTAGTCTTGAATTCAAGAAATAAAATGCTTACTCTTTCCGCCAAATCATTGTCATCCGCAGTTTCCCAGTCATCCAGCACTTCATCTTGTTTATTAACCGCTTTCTCCTGTTCCATGTCTGCTTCTTGATATGCACGTTGTTCGGGTTGATCCGATTCTCGAGAAAGTCGTCCGAACAATTGTTCGACGGAAATAGTTGGTGGTTCGGGATTTCCGCGGAATAAATTCTCAATCACGTTCACTGCTATCTTTTCGCTCTGGTTATCAAATTCAATATCAGAAAGGTTTTCAGCAGTTTCTGAAATAAGCGGTTTTTGCTTTGATTTCAATTATTTGTTATAATGGTTACCTTCTTCAACAATCGGGTGTTCTTTATAATAACATTCCCTAGATAATGATTGTTTCTCAGGAGTCGAATTTAATGAGGGAATATAGGCTGAAAAATTAAAAATTACGCGATTGTTTTCAAAACAAATTTCCAATACCAAATTGGTGATCCGGTTGGAAAACAGAAGCAAATGAGCTAAAATCGAAGGGTTTGTTAAATGTTTTGCTTTTTTCAATATTTGTAGGCAGATGGTGTTGTTTATGGAAGGAAGATGGTGTTGGGTAATCTGAGAAAAGTTGTAAAATCGAAACAAATCGTTTTCTATTCGTTTTACCGAATCCTAGAGCGTTTGAGCACGTCGCAACAGGATATGATTCCCTTCTTGTCGGAACAGTGTGAATTGGTTTATGAGTAGCTTCGCTCAATTTCCTTTGCAATATTGCATCTGACTTCGGCGTGAGAACTATGAAAAGAAAACATTTATTTATTTACATAATCTGAAAAAAAAAAGAGTGTTTCGCTTACGTGGTGTGAATCCAGTTGGATCTAACGTTGTTTGCAAGAACAATGGTGAAGTGTAATTTGGAACGTTTTGCGACGAACTTTCAATTGAAGTCTTCTGCGAACACAATGACAACTTTTTTGCGTATGGCGGTCGCGATGAAGGTGTCGGGTTTTTGCTGCTACTGCTCTCCGAATATGTCGTATCCTGAAATGAAATAAAAACGTCAGAATTGATACATTTTCCTTTTTTTTGCTGATAAAGGATGCATGTTGTTGCTATAGGAAACCATTATTGATTTATGTTCACCTAAACGAGTGGCCACCAACATTTTCTATTTTGTTGTTCTTATTTATTTGTTTTCACATGTTTAAGTTCAATTCTAAAAAAAAGCAAGTTGCCGTCGGCTAGATAGTTTTTGCAGCCCGATCCCGCCTACACTTTCAAATAACGACGCGTGTATTTTTTTTTTCTGCAAGCCACTTCTTAGGCCACAGCGTTTAAAACAAATTGATGCGCTTGAAGAGGATTGAAAGAAAAAAATCAAAACGCTCAATGACGCGTTTCCGTTGAGCAAAAAAAACGTTTTGAAAAGAGACCGCAGACGTTGAATAGTGCCGGGCGAGAGTGGCATCGGCGGGAGGCAAAAAGCCCGTATAACTTTTGCGATGAACATTGCCTCGCAAGACAATGTTTGTAGCGGGCGGCACTAGCATAAAAGTCGTCGCAAAAAGAAAAAAAAACACAGAGAGGAAAAGAAATAAAGCGTGCGAAGAACAGTTTGTCACACAGTGAGTTAAAGAACCCTCATAATGATGAGAATGAGGAGAGTTGCAGAGAAACATTAGCTCGTTGACAGGATCATATACTCATGTAGACTTAATAAAGGGCACTGATGGCAGGGTCGAACTGAATGGCTGCTGTCTATGTGCGTGTTGAGATTTATTGATTTTTTTATGAAGGACAAAGAAAATACCCTGTCTGATCATATCTCATTAACTATGAGAAACGGATATTTTGATCAGAAAAGTATTTACATAATCAACAAAATAGTTGAACAAAAATAAAATTGAAACTTACTCTTGAGGATTGAAAATCGGTGTCCGATGTACCGCTATGTAGATAAATGTCAATATCATCAGCTAATTCATTTCTCGGATCTCTTTTGGTCGTATTTATCAACTCGACCTGCAAAAATATATTTTTATTCGTTTCTATATATAAATTTTGTTCAAATACAATAAAGCTTCATGAAAATTTCAGTTCATATATTTTTAGTTGTTGTTATTTGCTTCTTCCCATCTTATTTTTGCCCCTCGCATGACAGTTGTTAAAAAAACGAGTTTGTTTACTAGTCGAGCACAAGAACTACCTCAAAAATAGGCGAACAGCGTGGTACGCCGAGAGGAGCGAGCACAGACAGGCAAAAAAAAAGAAGAAAGAACTCAAAGGCTGGAACAAGACCAAGAGACATCAAAAACAACAACAAACATAAGATAGTTGTGGATCTGCATGAGAAGCGGTAATGTAAACACACTTTGGCACGTGTTTTCTCATTTCGAACGACTCGAATGTTTTGTTTTTATTATATTGCAAAAAGTTCAGCCTATGAGTATCACAATTATAAAGGTTCATAGCTCCCTGTTGTTAAAATCAATAGATCAACACTAATTTACCTCTAAATCTTCTTCTTCCGCATTTGCTGTTGAAGTGGTCGGTGCAAATGAGTGGATCGAAAAAGTTGGAGAAGCTGCTTCCCGTGCTGGACTCTGTTCTCTTGATATAATTTCTTGTGGCAAGTACATTGTCTGAAAATAAATATGTTTGTACTTTTATTTGATTTGACGAAAATAAATTCGAGGGTTGTGGAATAATCAAAAACCAACAATTATTACCTGATTTTCAAATGGCGATAACGGTTGTTCTAATGAAGATGTGGATGGAAAACAGTAATATGATGAAGAAGATGCAATATTGTGAGCATTGGGTGATATTGTTGGGAAGTACACTAAAGTTGAATCAAATAGAAACCGAATTAAATGAATAGTTTACTCACTGGATGTACTTTGGTTATGATTGTTCAGAAGCATTGGCGAAATATTCAACGCTTGATACAATTCTTCATCCGAAATGGAAACACGCGGCATTGTTGAAGCTTGTGGAGCAGCAACGTTGCTACATTGGGACTGGTGATAACAACCAGCTCCCAACCCGTAATCATCAGAATTAGAATCCCTCAAACCGGTGAAAAACTGCGACCGACTGCAACACTCTTCTTCCATTCTAGAACGAGAAAAAATGTTGCATGTTTTATTATTGTGTCATTGATAAATAATAGAGAGGTTGCCGGGCCGCAAAACGACCATTTTTCACAACGTGGCAATAACGAAAAAATGAGAAAAAGGATAAAAAAACGCTCACCCTGGAATGATTGGTTGCACAGAGTGTGCGTCAAAACCGAAACCGGTCATCATGTCGTCGTCCAAGTTTTTTCCGGAAATTTGGTTTTCTAACCTGTGTTGAAGAAGTCTTCCGACAACCTGAAAAAAATTAGATTGAAATTCCGATAAAATAAATTGTTAAAACATTAAGTTTAAAAGTTAAAAATAAAAAGTACTAGATAAGAACAAAACTAAACAATAGAAAGGAGCAACTCAGCTTAATGTTCTCTCTTTCTTACTTTTGTTGTGAGGGCGGAACTTGGCACAAAAAAAATATGTGGGGAGAAAAAGCTCATGAAAATGTCATAAATTGTTTTTTTTCTTTGAGAATAAGAGAAAGAGGGAACATTTCACTTTCTGATTATAAGAGAGAAAAGGAGGTATAAAAAAACATGCAGTAAAGTACTAGATGAGGCAAAAACAACAGCTGAAAATAGTGAACCGATGTTGATTCGTAGAACAGGTAACAGTGTTGAAGAACAAAATTCTTATGTTCAAAAACAGTAGGAAAAAATGCGTCAAAAAAAGAGGCGATGTCTAATTTCTTCTTTTTTGGAACACTAAAACAGTCAAAGTGACGTTTCTTATATGTAATATTGAATGAATATAGTATGCAATTTTATAATAAAAGATGACGAAACCGACGAGAAAAAACAGTGAGATGATGTATTGCAGGCATTTTTCTTATTACGAAATTTCTAGTTATACTACAAAAGTTTAAAAAATGTAACCGAATTGTGATTCAAATGGGAATTATTTCTATGAAGTTTTTTAGATATATAAACAGTTATATATTAAGACACCAAATGCATTTTTAGTTTTTGTTTTGGTCCGCCTCAAAAAAAAACAAGTGCAAAAAAAGGACATCGTCATGAAAAAAAAACATTTTTCGGTTAAAAAACTCTCACAGAGGACAATTTACTGGGAAACGATGAACCACTCGCGAGAAAAGTACACGACAAATGGGTTGTTTATCGCTGATTTCTTTTTTCCACAAGCAACTGAACTTTTAGAGCACAACAAACAAGTTCAAACACCCTATAAAAACCAAAAAACAAGTTAAATTGTGAGAAAATAATAAACGCATGGTTGCGGAAGGGAGATTACATCAACAGTGTTTAGACCACACAATGACCAGCTCTGACGAAATAGCCGCAACGCACGACCGCGCGCTCTAGTCCAAACAGCCGAATCCCGGTCAACATTTAACTGCGCATTTTGTTTGATGTGTGTAGACTATGCTCCACCACAACTACCCTGTGTTGCATTGGCACACTGACACGGTTATGGACTAAATGTATTGTTACGTTGGAGGGGGATAAATGGGCGTAAGGGATAGTGGCAGGTGACAAAAATGATGAGAAAACCTGTCGCTTGGCCTAATTATGTAATGCTGCTAATGCTCCTGTCTTAAAAAATGACCGATGTGGGGGTAGGTGTTTTAAAGAACATTTTCTACACTATAATTGAGATTGTAGTCAAAAGTAAATTATAAGTACTTAATATACATGATAGCGGGGTTTTTCTAATTTGTTGATGCCGTCATTGGTGGTTTTCTCGTCATCTCCGGAAATTAGAACAGAAATAATAGTAAATAAAAGTGGGAATAAATGTCGGTGAATAAGTTGTTAAGAAAAACGAAAAAAAAAACGAAAAAAATATTAAGAAAAGATGGAGGGCAAAGTGCAAATAGAGGACAATCAGGGAAAAAGAGCAAGTGTGCACTCTGGATGCTCGCCAGCGGCGTCTTAATAGTAACTGGACGCAGTGACCGGGAGTTTGAGGTGACTAAAAAAAGGAGACTAATAGAATATGTGAGCAAATGGTTGAAGTGGTTGCACCCTGGGGAATTTTTGAGAAGGTACGTTGAAAACTTTCGGACGCAAGAGAATCGATGATGAGAAAAAAAGAAAAAGGGAGGAAAAATGATAGGATGTTGGAACATGTGTTTTTGCATCACTCTTCTCTTGGGTGATGAAGAAAGTGAGGTTGGTTGTTCAGAACAGAAATCGAAAAACAAAAATAATATGACATTGAAAATGTGAAAAATGCGATTACAGAACTATTGTAAACCGGTTTTACTTATTTTCAGCTTTTCTGTGGTGGTTTCATCATGATGTTTCCGGTGGAAAAGTTATAGACTTGGAAAATTCTCCTCAAAAAACATTCAATTATTAATTTCGAACGTCTAGTCAATTAATCAAAACTTCAATGGTTTGTTTTCCCACTTACTTCAGGTCTCCAGCTTGAATTCATAAAAATGCTGAAAAAGCAGCATTGTGATATGCTTTGAAATAATCATAAATATTAGGAAATACCCGGGATTAGGAAAAACCCTATTTTTTTGGATAATTGTAATTCAGATTTCAATATTCTGGCTTTACCTAGAAGCCTCGAAAAGTCGGTATGCAAAATGTTAAAAAAAACAACGCATAGTGTAAAAAATACTGTTTGAGTTGCATTCTTTATATCATAAATGAAGCGATAAATCTCGAGGTCTTGATAATGTCCTACAATCAATGGCAATCAACAAGTACAAGAAAAACACAAGTATTGTAATAACGTTATGTAATTTATATAAATTTTGATTGAAACTTTGCGCAGGCACAACTTTCAATCGGCCCGATGTATCCGATTGTAAGAAAACGGTAGTGAAAACGAAGAGAAGACAAGAGAAAGGCTTCAACTTCATATAGAGATATTGCTTGTATATCGCGAAAGCAGTGTCGGAATGGAATTTAGAATGAGTGATCGAGTGTCAACGGCGATCATGTTTGATACTAAAGGAATGTGTTGTCAATAGACAATTGAAAAAGCATAGATTAAGTTGATTGTTTCTAAATATGGAACCTTCTTGCGCAATGAATATATTTATATTTTAAAATTGGAATTACTTCGAATTACTAAAGAAACAATGAATAATTTTACTTTAAACTTTAAAATATTCATTTGACTAAAATATTGTGCTTGTATTTCTCCCTCTCACAAGAAAAAAATAATAAAAAATACTTCATTGACAATGGAAACTATAGAAGGACACATTTCCATGTTGCAAAATTCTGTTTTTCTTTGTTATCATCGAACTGCAAACTTAACATGCTAGATTTTTGAGACGCGTAAGATTTTTGAGAACTGAACCTTACAACATTACGACCGATAACGGTTATTTTCCACTTATCATCAATTATTTTCGAAACATTTCGAAATTATTGTTAAAGCGACAACAAGGTTGCAAATAAATGATATGGTATTTGTTTTTGATGAAATGATTCAAAACAGGGTTGCCGTTTTTTTTCGGTTTTTTTTCGGTTTTCGTGATTTTCGGGTGTTTTACGCCGAAAAAGTTTTATTTATTTCGGGTTGCGCGAAGCGCGAAAAATTTTATTTTATTTTTTTCGGTTTTTATCCTCAATATTTTTCGGTGTTTCCGTCTGACGGAAAACAGATTTTTAAATTTGAATATACCATTTTTTTACATCTATTTCCAACTATTTTACTAATTTTTAACTGAATGAAGGTAGAAAACCTTAAAATCGTTTTTTTTCTGATGAAATATGATTCATTAATCACTTGGAACGCTGAAAAAATTTTTTTTTCGGTATTTTTCCAATAAAACGAAAAAAAATTTATTTTTTTTCGGTATTTTTTCCTGGTCGACGAAAAAATTTATTTTTTTTCGGCATTTTTTACTGGCCGACGAAAAAAAATTTTTTTTTTCGGCCAAAACCTTTTTCGGCGGCACCCCTGATTCAAAAGTAAAAAATGTAATACTGAAAACGTTGAAATAAAACACATCAAAAAAGCGGAAATACAATTTTTTTCGGGAATGGAACGATTGTAGGGGGGTACCTAAATAAATCAAAAGAAAATTCATGCCTTTTTTCGTTTTCCAAAAAATGGAAAACGAAACATGAAATATTATAATTCAGTGTACGAAAACGTTTCGATTTATGGTTGGAAATGTCAGGGTGACGTGGTTGCACAAAACATGAATGTAGTAATTTGTCAAGAATAAGAAAATGGTCTTGAATTTAATTTTAAGCAAAATTTTCCGGTTAAAACAAACCAACTCGGTTTGCAGTACAATGAAAAACGATATTCTTCTCACTTTTTTGAAATATTAGAATTAAAACAACATTTGTTCAATTGTTTAATCTTTGATGTTACCGATAGCTAATATTACGCAATCATAGACATCTTGGTGATTTGGCTGTTGCAGAAAACGATCTTTATATTCAATAATCTCTAAATAATTGCTTGCAGGTGGTTCGAGATTCGTAAGAAGATTATGGCGCGAACAAACGTTTCGGCTGAGAAGCTAAAAAAACGAATGTTCATATCCTATGAGAAAATTTATGTTACGTCATCAAGACTTTCAAATTTCCTCGAATTTCTAAAGAACACCAATTGTTTTGGGTCTTGATGTCTGCTAATAAGCTGACCTTAACTAGCATGCCGTAACCTAGTTTAGAGTTATTCGTTTCTGATGAATAAATTAAAGTACTTTCAATGAAACAAGCGGTTTTTCATTTGGTGTATTTCAGTCCAGAAAGTTTAAGCTGTAAACTTTAGTGAGTTTGACTGGTTACAATGAACGAAAAACCGGTTCAATTTAAAATGGTTCGATCAAACAAATTTTGATTTTGAAGCTGATTATTCAAAAACAAAGGTCCGGATTTGAAGAGATGTTAAATGAAAATATATTTTACTTTCTGTCTATTGGATTAACCACTGCTTACGATGGATCATGAAATTACTAGCATTTTCGATAATCTTATAATTGTTGGCAGATGGTTCCCGTTGTTTGAAGAATTAAAATTAAGATTTTAAATTAAAATGAGATGTACAAGAAAATTGTGAGTTACCTCGAATTATTTTTTTCCAGAATGTAGAAAAAAATACCATAACAAAGTTGAAATTATATATTTCAAGTTGGTTAAATGGTTTTCAGTGACCAATAATTGCATTTGTTTTGGCTTCAATTAAATAGTTAAAGTTCAAGTTTTCAAACATGTTTTAAGAAAAATAAACAGGAAAAAAGCTAGTATAAAAAAGTTTTTCAGAAAAATATTTACAGTAAAAAATCACTCATTATTCATTAGAATTCGTCAACAGGAGTTAGATATTGTGAGCAATCGTCACTGTTCTTTGATGTGCGAATGAAGGGACATGTCTGTACAAATATTATTTGAAATTTTCAAAAAAGAGAGAAATACCACATCTGGACAAGCAAGAGGTAGCGCAGGTTCGGACATGTTCACCGTTGTTGTCTTGGAACCAACGGGCTCAAGAATATTGGTCCATAGATGAGTTGACACAAGTGCATGACCCCATTGTGAAAAATGAAAACAGTCTGGAGAGAAGAACACTTGATCTGGTTTTCCATTCTGAAGATTTCAGAAATATCAAAATCAATCGTGATTTAATAATAAACCTTCATTGGTGGAATAGTCGTTTGACTGAAAAATGGCTGAACTACAAGAGTAAAATCATCCTTTTCAAATTCTCCGCTCGTCTGAAGATCCATTTCGTATTTGTTATAATCATAGCATGCTTGTGCAATATCTGCATCGGTGAAATTCTTGTTACTTTCACAACTGCATTCAGATCTGTAGGAAAATATATGTAGGCAGATCATTCTGTTCTGGTAATCATACTGATGCAAATATGAGCAAAAATAGTGGCCAGTATCGGTTTTTCTGAGCATTTCAAGATGTAACATTCCTGTCAATGATACTATAACTCTAGGTACATTATCGTGAATAATTTGAATTGCTTCCTTGATTGATTGACTGCAAGCGTAAGGGGAATCTTTCTTAAAATATGTGATGCATGAAAGTTTATTTTCGTTTCTGTACCGGGCGTGTGCAGAATCTGCAGAGGTCATTTCCACCAATGAATATATTCAACAATTTCCAGTCCTCTTTCATATTCACTGACTTAAAATAAAGGAAAAATTACTTCAAAAATATTTGATGGCTTATTCAAAATACCTCTTTATGTTCTTGCAACAATGCAACTAGTTGTCGAGCTTGGCCAGGAAGATCATCAGCATGAGCACCTGGCATCGCTACATTTAGTCGGGAAATTTCCCAAACATTTGGAGACCCAATACCGTTAGAATAACCAAAAATCTCCGGGTTATACTTTTTCAAAATATCTAAAAAATGTTCGTAATGTATTTTTGACATAGATTGCTGTTGGAATACTTGGGATGGTAACATGTTCATCCAATGATTTATCGCCGCCAGCTTGGAAAGCGAGACCTCTGTATTGTAATATAACTGCAACTGGGTCTTCAGCTCCTGCTCCATTTGCAGCCTCAAAGATTATGATTTTATCGAAAAAGATAATATTATATCACAGTTAATGAATCTCCCAACGCCATCACAACTTTCACATCAGCTGGTCTCACAGAATTTACATTGCTCGGGACTTTTTTGCTTTTCTGCATAAGATTAGAAGGGCAGACATAACCAGGAGCACCGATATCAGGTAGCTCTGCCAGAACATAAGCCACAAACAATGTTACTTCTGTAACTGTCTTTTTAAATGAGAAAATTAAAGGATCTTTTAAACTTAATAGCAGCAAAACCATTTTTGAATAGAGCAAGTAATTGCTTGGACAATTGATTTCTATTTTCAAGTGATCAGAAGAGTGTACACGTGTTGGAACAAATGATCTGCTGATAAAAAATGATAAAATACATATTTATCAGAAAAAATTTAGTTCAATGAAAGATTACATTTTTAGTGATGGACGTTGAAACCCAAACAATATAAAAAAAATCGCTCAAAACTTCTGATTACAAAAATCCTTTACCGTATTTTTAAAATAAATTGTGGAACTTGGACAAAAATAGAATTAAGACCTTAAAATAGGCTGGTTATTAAAATTGTTGAGAATAAATATTTATTTGTTCAGGATTCCAACAAAATTCTACGAACAACAACTTCTAAATAAACAGAAGTTCGAAATGAGTCAATTCGTAGTCCATTACTCATTCCAAAATTACAAAATATATTGAAAAAATTGTTGGCAAATATGATCATTCCAACCCCCGCGATTCTCGTGTTGCTTTCGGTAAATTGTTTTCTTCGGCCCACTTTGAGAAACCGCAAAAAACGTTTCATAAAGAGCATGTGTGAAAGAATCATTGTGAAGTGTATTTCGGACTTTGCTCTGTTTCAAGGGTGTATTTTTTCAAACATACATCATCTTCACAATTTATTTTTATGCAGTCATCGCTAATCTATTTAATAGATGTTTCATTTTTATTTGCAACGTAACTGATGAACGTATCCGTTAAAATTGTCCATGTAGACTCCATGTTTATTTTTCAGAATTAATAATACACCTCGTTTTGTTTTAGAAGAATCCATTTTGCGATGTGCCACAGACATGTCTGTTATGCTAACATAATCAGATGCTTTATATTTTCCTAAAAAATGTGTTAATTGTTATCATTTTTGTAATTTACCCGAACTTCTAATAAACGCGTGTCGTTTACTAGAAATTTTACAAAATGAATTAAAACCGACTTTTGAACTTCAGTTAAATTAAGTACGTAGATTATGATAAGGTCATGAAAATAGTGACATGAATCCCACGACATCCGGAAGTGTTTATCTCCAATTGATTCAAAGTTATAAGTGACTCGCTTCTCCAAACGTGCTTAACAATCTGAAGACATTTTCAACAGAAAAGAAACATCTAAATCTAAGCCACTTCAGATTTTCTGTTTCAATCTGCTTGTTAGATCCAAAATTTTATTTATTATACATACACAGATTTTTCTGTTTCAAGCTGATAGACGCAACTTAATTTTTTTTTTGATGTGTCATCATGAATGGCTCCTTGTTTACATCAACATCTTGGTCCGTCGATTTAATTTAACCTTGATTTCTGAAAAAAGTGTTTTGGATTTTTTTTTAACCCGAACTTTATTCCATATAAAATCTCATTAGTTTTTGTTTTTTATATATGTAAATATATCATTACTAAACATGACGTAAATTTAAGATTTTTGAAGCTTCATTTTTTCTGACTATGCCACATTTATTATAAAATAAGAAAATCAGTATCAGATTTTTATTTAATGTTTGAAGAGTGAATATAAAAACTTGCAATTTTGGAAAACATGGTCTTAAGAGTCTCAAAAAAAACTAATAATAACATCTCGGTCATCTGATCTGATAAAATCCTGATTTGAAATTTCTGAGAGGAGACAATATTTTTAACTAAAAAACAGAATCAAGTTTGGACGATAAATTGTTTTCAATCAAAGAATCAGTGTTATTTTCACTTATGTAACAATCTAGATTTTTCTTTCAACTTTCTGAATTGTTATGAATTACATAAATCAAATAAAGAAAATAATGTTCCAGCAACACATACACCTCCTCACCGGTCACAGTGTTTTATAAAAGGTGCTTACTTCATAAATCATTGAGGAATTTTTTTCTAATTTTTCGGAAGTAAAAAAAAATGTTTTATTTTGCAAATGATGTGTTTCCTTCCTATTGCATACAACAAAGTCTTACATCTTATAAGTTAGGGTGACATTTTTGATTTTGAACCCACATCATTTGTTTTTTCTTTTGTTGTCGTTATCAAAAATGAATTATCAGTTTTTACTCATTCCGGCGGATCTAACAACACTATAAATTAGCAAAAATTACGAAGTGGCAAACAATTCACTGATTGAATTTTTTATCTACAGTTATAATTTTTTCGAACTTTTGTTTTCTTTTAATGATTTGCTTTTCTAATTTTTTAACAGTTGTTAGAGTCGCAGTAATCTAAGAAAATTAACGTAAACTTATCTAATTAAATAAATAAATGACTGAAGACCTTTGGTGATTCAGTTTTTGAGCCTAGATGTAATTTTAATAGTTTGATGACGAAATCTTCTTAGCTAGTACTTTCTAAAATTATCTTTCCCACAGATAAAAAACCTGTTAAAAAATAGACGCTGATCTGTACGATTCGATTCATAAAGGTGGTATTCTTCACATTTTAAAATTTTTAGGAATACTAAAATTTAATTGAAATAAATGCGTTTTTATCTTTCAAATAGTATTTTCCAAAATGATTTCAAGATCAATTATGTGAACCTGAAGTGTTTCACTTGTTCAACAAGAACATATTTTGATCAGTACGCATATCATATTAAAATAATGAAAGAAGTGGGTACGTAACACAATACTTTTCGAAAATTTTCGAAAATTGTAACATGAAAATAACGTCACTTTATTTCTACGAAGGTCAAATACTATAATGTTTAACTTTTACTATTAGTAACACATAGAGCCTATAGTTTACTGTAGCCAAAACTTTCTAAAAAAATCTTCAAAAAACCAGTTGGATTCTAGTGAACGTTTGCATCACGTACATTGCGTGAACTAAGCATACATAAGCGAACGTGATGCTCCATGTTCCCGCCCTCTTGCAAACATATAACTGGAATTGCGCCAACGGTTATATTTGCGCAATCACATAATCTTCATCAAGAATGCCGGTTCCAATCGTGATTCATTTGCAGAAGTGTTCAAAAGAGCTGACCTCGCTTTATTTTTTGCTTTTTTAATACCATTTTGCTGTTTCCACTAAAATTTGTACATTTTCTATGAACTAGCTTCCCTTTTGTTAACACCGGGCCATTAGAAATGATTGTTAACTTGTTTTTTGTTTTTGTTTCCTGATAAGAAATGAATCAAGAACTCATGATGTAGTTAGAAATTATCTCCAAAAACCCCGTTTTTTAAAAATTTTTAAACAAATCGTAACCTTATTTTCGCTTTTGAGAATTTTTTTAATCTTTTGTTGCTACTCATCAGGGTAAACTGTTTTCCTGGCTATATAATAAACAATGTTGGAAACTTGATTAAAGTATTTTTTTGAAGAACGAATCTTCATCCTTTCTTAATTCCTAAAATAAATGTTGTTTTTAAGAACATTTCGCTATTGACCAAAATCCAAACGTCATGATCGGAAAGAATGTTTTTTTTTTCGGTGGGCTAGGTTTGTACAAACAAACACACCTTCTTTTGGTCATTTTTTGTTTGAGCATCAAAACAGCTGATACTCTCTTCCGGATTTTAAATCATCGCAAGCTGTTGTAAGAACAAAAATTGACAATATGATATCATCCGGAGAAAAATAATCATAGTCATAGAGCATCGAAGAATATATTTCGCGCAGACGTGTTTCGGGAAACCAGTAATTGTTTGTGAAAACTCTCATATTAATTCCACATCATTAAAATAATAAAAAAGAAATTAAGAAACTCATCGGAGGCCATATTTTAAGCCTACTACCAACTATTTTCATCAACTGAAACTATTCCACTTTTCAGAACATTTTTTTCAGAAATGACTTTTTTCATTCATTAATGAGAAGAACAATAAGCCACCGACTTTTTTAAAAAATAACCTTATCATAAGGTTTACTTTCTTGCATGTTTTTGCAAAAAATATTTAAAGAAAAATTTGAAAAAATATTTTCGAAAGCAATTTACAAGGAAAATTCATAAATTCATAAATTCTTTTATATTATTGTCAAGTCTTGGCTTAAACATAAATGTTCCATCACTTTTAGCACAATCTGAATTCAGAATTCCTTTTCGGCTACTTGATGTAAACAACTTTTTTAAAAGCAAAATTGTTTGCTTTTTGATAATTGTTGTCACGTTTTTAATCGGCAATGGTTCACATTTTGTCGAACCCTGCTTTCTGTGCCAGTTCACAGTTTGTCATCCATTTTGATATTTATTTCGAAAAGAAAAAAATAGCAAATTCTAATAAGTTATAAATGTCACCAAACACTTTAGAAAAAAGGCGTATTCATTGAACCCACACGTTTTCATCTTCTCACTAGAATAGATGCGAATTTATTATTTTCTTCAAAGCTTTAATTGTTCATGTTCATTTATTTCTTGTTATTTTTTTTTTACAAATTAAGAAATAAAATTCTAGTGCACAATAAGATGAGAGCGGAATAAACTAATGTATTTTTGGGATAGATATTTTCTGCAAATCTTCAATTTAAAATTGAAGAGCGAACGCCATCTTGACATGATATTAGGTCACGCAAAATACACGCTCGTCTCTCGAATTACACAACTTTTCTACAATTTTTGACCATTCAAATGTAATAATATATTCTATTTAAGTCACAAACAACCATGATGATGTTTGAATGAATACGAACGCCTGTGTTTGAATCACTAAAATATAAAGTTAAACCTAAATTAAAACTAATTTCTCGAAAAAATGAAACCAACATTTTATTTTATACGTGAAAATTGAAATGCGTTACCACAAGTAATATTTTTAATTGCAAAATTTCCTATATGACGAATTTTCAGCCTGATTATTTTTTTTTTCATTTAAAGTATATTATGTGTACTAAAACACCTTGCTGTTCGAATATTAGCGAATTCTAGGAACTGACGCACGTTTGGTTCAATCTTACTTTTTGTCACTTCTCCTTCAATTATTATTTATCAAAATATTGAATTCTATTTCAACATTCATTTAAAAAACGACTTATGGCGGTTGGAACGCAAAGAACTAATTTTTTGTCTTATGTTGCTAAACGCGGGGAGGGGAATAAAATGTGATCAAATTATTCAAATTTCATTGTAGAAAATGACTATGTTTGCAGTATTTTAGTTTAGTTGGTCAGGAAGACGTTCTTTGTTTCACAATAATGCGCGCTGTGCTCCTATTGAAATTTTGTTTTCATGTGAAAATTCCAAAAATTCCATTCAAACAATGTCAAAAATTAATTAAAACAAAATATTATAAATTTGCGAAATTTCTCAAGTCGTTTGTATCTCACTTCTCAATTTTAGGTCTTCTTAATTGTATACTTTGAAGTAGTTCTCGGGTTTCTCCTAAAATAGCCAACAAAGAGACTAACATTTTGAAATTATTTTCTAAATTTCAACCAATGGGTGCTACTACTATACTATAAATAAATAACTGAATAATAGTAGTCATCTGACTCATTTTGTTAAAAAAAAACAAGCCCACGAATTCCGTCACAGTTTCCCTTGCCAATAGGCAATTCCCAAAAAAATTTGGTAACGGACGCGTATATCTGTGCGTTTTTGACGTTGGAGCAAAATCGAAAATTGAATTACATTCAGAAGGATTTCAAATAAAAAGACCGGGGCCATCACTCTCAATTTGCATAAGTCTATTCTACCAAATTTCGGTTACCCGGACTTCATTTCTCGGACATCTATAATTTTGCATTAGAAAATATGAAAATATTTTCGATTTATAATATCTACCTATCTTTTACTATTTTTTTTTTGTTTTTCAAAAATCCATATATACTAAAACTACAATTTTCTCCAAAATATGATATGCTCATACGTCGGCCTACACCTTTTCAAGATATCTTATAGCAACCTGATATTTTGTCCTTATGAATTTTTGTTTCAATTAGTCTTCACAATAAAAATGTAAAATTTGAGTGTCGTTTTCTGAAACCGGATAGCAGTTTGATATTCAATTTTTTGTCTAGATTCTGAAATTGAGTCCATTCTTATAATAAACAATAGACACTATGATTTTGAACTCACGAACTGAATAACGTTTCATTTCATGCATGAAAAGATTGACGAAATAAGAACTCGACAGTTAAATTATTTTTCTCATTTTATTTTTTTGAAATTCCGTTTCTTTTTTATGTTGTTTGCTGCTCCATTATGTCTGACCTCTTATCTAACAAAAATCAGAAATTGTATTAATTTCTTTATCTATGAATAACAATTATACATTAATAATATTAAAAATGACGAAAAATTCAAAAAAAATCTGTTGAAATCCAGATATATCTATTTTCTATATTTTCGACGCCCGGTTAGAAAAAAACTGAAATTTGATTTTTTCATTCCACCTGCAATCATATTGAGTTGTATATTTCTTACGTTAACAATAGAATTTATCAGTTATTTAGCTTGTTTTTCGATTTTTAAGACCTCTCCAAAAAAATATACGAGTTATTTACAGGTCACTCACTGACTATGAGTTTGATCTAAAAACAAGGTGGCTCCCCTTGAGATTCATTCTTCATTAATATACTTACTAATCGCATGCAAAATATATTTTCTCGTTAGATTTTTTTCAACTTTGAAGATAACATTGATAATTCTTTTCAGCGAAATTGTTATCTTTATTGTTCAGGGGTGGTTCCTCGGGAACCCGGGCAAAGTACCACCATTTTTTTTTGAATTAGACCGTTCGTTTTCAATGGTAATCTCCCCCTTGAAAATTGGGAATTTATGACGTGAAAATCATCAAATTCGAATGAGTTTACTTGGATCGACAGTTTTCTTCACTAGGCTTATTTCAAAAAAAAATAGAAAAGAAAAAGCATAATACGTTTTTTATGATTACGTGGCTACAATCAACAAGCCTCCAAGCATCATTACTTTCAATTTCTCTCTTGATTTTTTTGGAATTTCCTTATTGTAAAAACAAGTTGTAAACCTATTTTTCTTTATATGATTAGATTCACGGAACATTCTAGAAAAGCCTATTGTTTTCTGTTAATTCAAAGAAGAAAAAACTTTACTGCGTTGGGTTAGTGTAACCGAAAGAAAATCGACCCACCTTCATACAAAACTCGCCCCCGCAAATTTAGAATCATTTTTCGTTGCCCGAATTTAGATGAATTTGGTGGTCTAAAATTACGCGTAATCTATTTGTATTTCAGTGTCAAATATCTCAACATGAGGGTTCTCACTTTGTTACTTGTCACCCTGCTTGCATTGGTCAATGTTGTTCAGTCGATGCGCTACGACAGAGTTATTTATGAAGCTTTGTTGAAGTAAGTTTTATTAATTAAAATTTCTCTCTGGATATATATTGGAAATTGTTGTTTTTACCACTCGTTCAGCGGATTTCAATTATACAGATTGCTTTTTTGATCAAATTTCAACAACCAGTATCAAATTAAATATCTCGGGGTGAAAAATCGTTTGTTGGACGAAAGTCTACTAAACAAATAGACAAGAATTGAATTTTCTGCGAAGTGCAAAATGAGAACTTCTTCATGCGTCAGATTAAACAACTAATATTGAAAATGTTTCAGTGACTTGGAACGTGAATTTGTTGAAAGAGAATTGGCAAATCGGATTCTTGCAAAACGGGATCTGGGTCAAGATGATGGTGGAGATCGAGTCAGGCGTGCTTCAGAAAAGAAATCATATCCAAGAAATTGCTACTTCTCACCAATTCAGTGTCTCTTCACAAGGAATTAGAAATAGTGATATGAACGATGTCAACTTCAACACCAGAAATAGAGCAAAAAATAACAACCACAACAACAGACAAACAATTGTAACACAGTTTGTTTTTATGTCATGATTGCGAATCCCTTCATTCAGTTTTTTAGACAGTTTTTATTGGTATGGCATTTTTTAAAACAAATCCTGAATCAATCCCCCCACCCCTGAAACACCGTCCCTGATCTCATCGCGGCTGACGCATGGCATATTTGCGGGTCGCATTAAATCAACCCACTCTATGAGCATATATCCAACATCTATCTGCACATATATTGTACTACTCCCGATATTTCTGATAGTATTCCTTAAGACTAGAAACCCTTTTTCACCTCATCTTACACCTTTTAAAATCTTCAATTGTGTTTGTCATAATTTGCCTATTTTATTTTATAGTTTATTCATTCATAAAATATAATTACTGTGAAGTTAATACGAGAGTTTGGTCATTTTCAAACAGAAAAAAACGACAAAATGAAATTTACCCAAAGTGTTTTTAAAAATTCACCATAATATTCAAAATAATCATTTTAATAATAAAAAGCTTTGTTGAATATTCTTCAAAATTTGTATTAAGTTAATGCTAATTTTGTAGTTAATAAAAAAATGACAGAAGTATTAATCATGCATGTACATCGTATAAATCAAGGCTCAGAATACACAATTTCCTGTTTCAATAATGTTTTTGACTTTTTGAACCCAAGATTCTTATCAAAATTAGAAGAACGTCGTCGCTATCAATTAGAAACATGTGTTAACCCCGTGTAAAAGAAAGAACAAAAAAAATGAACCACGGCATTACTAATTTTTCCGTTGTTTCCTCGTCACAATGTTAATTGAGAAAATTAATCAGGTGAAAATTTCAGTGAAATGACCACACATCATCGAACTTTCAATTCATATTCTGATATTGAAAGTTGAAACGTTTTTATTAGACGTAGTAAGTTTTGTTAAACAGAAATGTTTATATTTTGCGCGATCAAAAACACAAACATGTCACTACAAAAATTACTTCCTTTTTGTCCTAGCAATTTAAAGAACTTCATTGTTCTTTAAAGTTAACCGTCTTTTTTTTTCAATCATACTTGTTAATACAATTCATTACACAAGCTTCTTTGTTCTTCCGTTGCCGAAATTTTAATTTTTTTCCTTTTTTTTACTGCCATTCAGTTGTCGTTGATATTGAGAATTGATGACGACACCATTTCCTTGTGTTTTCCGTAGACAAGGGTTTGACGGAAATGGTCTACTTGATTTTTGAAAAATAACAAATTATGGTAGGAATACAATTTCTTGATATTCCTCTGATGTTTTTGTGACCAGTGCCGAAAGTACATCATCAAAAAAATCAACCAAAAAAGTACCAGACAGTGTTGCTTATATTTTTGATGGATTATATTGTCTACAGACAAAAAGGGCATTGAGTTTCATTTCAGAAATCAAAAATCTTTAATATGTTATTCACATAAACTGTTCAAAATGGAACCTTTTTAAATATCACCACATTAGTTCTGAAAAAAAACATGTTATAATTTTCAATGTCAACGTTTTTTCCTCAAAGTTTGATGCATAAAATCGCCATGGCAAAATTATAGATTTTAACTAAAAAAGCTGTGTTAAACAATTTTTGTGCATCTTCAAAACATAATATCATTCGATTATTCATAGTGAAATCAAAAGTCTGATAAAGTGTTTTTAATAATATATTACTCTGATAAAGCATTTTTTAAAAAATGTATCCCATTAACACACAAATTATTTGAGAAAAATCATATTGTCTCTGAAACAAAGATATAATAAAAATTATGTTTCGGGCAAACCGCATTGCGTAACAAGGAAGACCTCAACTTTTTATCGGATTGAATGCGATTCCCTGAAAAAAAAGGACTGTGATTTGGTCATGCTTAATGGAAACTAATTGATATTAAAACAATTTAAATTTTCACAATGCTTTTTCAATGATTAAATCAACTTCTACAGAGTTTGAATCGAGACAATTTTCTTTTCTGAGTTACTTCCTTTGTCGTGTAGGAAGAAGTTTTTTTCCATTTTTCTGTCAACTTTTCAGCAACGAAAAATGTAAATAGCTCATCATCAATCGATGTTCAAACTTTGAACAGATTAAATTTATGTTTATCTTCTAATTTTTCCACATAAGCAAAGCGTTTGAAATATTTTTCAAATAATGATTTTAATACAGCGAACTTTGACCCTAACATCAAGAAGATATGTATATTATAATTCTGGGCCTGTTTTTATCTGTGAGGGTTTGCCGATGGTGCTGAACTTCCCATTTAATTGTGAAGTAAACTTATTTAAAAAAAAACTCTGCATTTTGTAACCCGTCTCATACTCTATAGTTGCGGGCTTGTATTTGTTGTTTCACATCAATTTATTTCTGAAAATTGTGCAAATGGCATAATTTTTTATAAACAACCGCTAGAAATATTGTAAACTGAAGTTTGCGAAATTAAACCGACATAGATATGTTTTCAATGTGAAAATTTTATTCAAACTCCGTTAGTGTATCAAAAATAGTGGTAGCGTTTTGTTTTCCAATATTTTTCAACGTATATCACAGAAACAACATTTTAAAACGTGAAGAAGAAATGCCGGAATATAACTAGGTCATTCACCCCCAAATTATGTTACATTTATAAAAATATTACTCATCTTTTATTTAGGCTTAATCATTATCAAGTGAAAAATAGAGGATAGAAGAAAATATAGAGTTTTTGGATGTGTGAAAATTCTTTTTAAAATAATTAATGAAGAACTTTGCAAAAAAAAAAACAGAAATTTAAAATTTTTTTAAAAAGGCAAAAACAATTTTCAAAATACCAGATTTTAATTTTACATTCCGTCGAAACATGGGACATTTATTTTTTAAATCTGAGAGGTCGATAAAACAGGGCGTTCTCGATAGCATCATTTGAGATTCATATCATTTCCATAGTTTTTTCTTCTGCTCACTAGTCAGTAATTAAGATTTTTAAACCTCTTGTTTAAAAAAAACACAATAAGGAAACTTTCTTTGTTCTAGTGTGATGATAAACAGAGCAAAAAATTGGAAAAGGGAAGTAGAGAACTAAATAAAAGATTTCTAGAACTTATCGAACTTCCATCCATATTTCACAATGACAAACATTTTATTCATCTTCCGATTCAATTGAACGTTGCCTGCTTACTTATTTTTTGCATTCTCATCCTCCGACCTCTTAACAATATTTATTTCCCAAAACTAAAGAACGACTCACTTCGTTGTTGAAAAACATCCTTTTTGCACTCTGTGTGTGCTGTTGTTGTTTTTCTCTTCGCGCATTTTTTCTTCGCTCGTTTTCTTTAATGTTTCAAACACAGGAGTTCACAGTTTTTTGCCACTTTCTATTCTGTTTTATTAATTTCAATAGATGATTTTTTTTCAAAATTTATCATTGTTTTGCCTAAACTGTTCTTTGAAACGATTATCAGTTAATATTTTAAGGGTAGCGCGTATTTTTGAACAGGGAAGGAGAACTGATGAAGAGATATTGCAGCGTACATAAACGCATGGTACTATTGATTGGAGTGTCATTTTCTTGTGTTTGGTAACGCTTGGAACAAATATTTTTATCAACTTTTCAATACGACATCATGTCAAGTGTTACTGAGAAACTTAAAGAAGGCGGACGCCAAATTACAGCTGGTGGCTCAGCAGGTAAATATTTTTTGAAAGATTTTCTCACAAAAAATTTATTTTAGGTCTTGTGGAAGTATGTTTAATGTACCCGTTAGATGTCGTGAAAACGCGACTTCAATTGGGACAACAGGATAAAGGAATGGTTGATTGTTTCGTCAAAACATACAAACATGAAGGCATTAGAGGATTTTATAAAGTAAAAAAAAGTTTTAAAATCCAGCTTGAATTGCTTATTTTCAGGGTATTCTACCACCAATTCTTGCGGAAACTCCAAAAAGAGCAACAAAGTTTTTCACATTCGAACAATACAAGAATATTTTCACTCATCCTGATATTCCAAGTCCACTTGTAATTCCCACTGAAACTTAAAAATAGACAAATTCAACGTATTTCAGACTATGTCATGTGCTGGATTGTTTTCTGGATTGACCGAAGCAATTGTCATCTGCCCATTTGAAGTGGTCAAGGTCAGAATGCAAGCAGACAGAAAAACAACTGCCAAGGAAGTATGTCCTTTTAACATTAAAATCATCTTCCACAAGCTTGTTATTTTCAGCAACGTTCAACTGGGGCAGTTGCTCGTGAAATTTATAAAGCTGATGGGTTTGGAACGTCGGGATTGTACCGTGGGTTAGGAGCAACATTAGGTCGACATGGAGCTTGGAATATGGTTTATTTCGGATTATATCACAGTTGCAAAGAAATGATTCCAGATGCAAAGGTTTGTATTTATTCCCAAAAGTTCTTAGATAAATTTCCTCCAAAACTCATTGAATTTTTTAAAGATATTCTTTAATTATTTTTCAACTATAAATATATCCCCTGAATATTCTGTTTTCAGCAAAATCCTACCTCAAACTTAGTCTATAGAATTGGCTTGGGATTCACTGCCGGTTCATTAGCTTCAATTTTCAACATTCCATTTGACGTAGCAAAATCCCGCATTCAAGGTATTTCTAAACATATGTATGTATGAACAATAATTTAAAAAAATGTAACCTAGGACCACAACCTGATCCAATCAATCGTAAATATAATGGAACAATTCAAACTCTTTCATTGGTCTACAAAGAAGAAGGGTAATTTTATGTCTGAAATCGACAAAAAACAATTTCTTTCCCAGATTTGCTGCACTCTACAAGGGTCTACTTCCAAAAGTAATGCGCCTCGGCCCTGGTGGCGCGGTTATGCTCATTGTCTATGACGAAGTATACACATGGCTGAAAAAACATTATTAATTCCTAAAACCTGATGTTCCTTTTTTTGCATGGCTAATAAACCACATTAAGATGTCTCCATTAAAAAAATGAAAAGCTTAATTTCTCATTCTTGTATGTATACGTTGTTTACTCCATCTGAACCGCTTAATTAATCATTTTCACTCCACAGAGTGGGGGAATCAAAAATCGAATGATTTGATAATTAACATTGTTGATATGAATCTGAAACGGGACCTCCTTAATCTCTTAACACTTAAACCAATCCCCTTGCTGCCAAATATTTTCTTTTCCAATCTAAATACTTAATTCAACATTTAAAAACAACAGCAACTTGTATCTACACAGTTTATTTTGAAACATTTTCATTATGATAAAACGTGAGACCATGGGATTCAAATTATGAAAAACCAGGTAAGGAGAATACCACTCTGCCTAAAATAATGGTGGCAAGTAGTGAAAGAAGCACCACAATGTGAGATTGACCTGTTTAAATACCGGTGTTTGGAGGGATTAAAGAAAATTCCTAACATACAATGGGCAAAAAGGAATTATAGGTGGCTAACCTAGAGGGACATTACAATGAATGCTGGGAAAATACAAGATAAACATTGATAAAGAGATTAAAAATATTGGGGTGGGAAAGACACAAAAATCTATCTAAAACCATAAATTACTAGTGAAGTATTAACAACATGTACATTATTAGAGGCAACACCTAAATCCTAATGATTTGAATCCATGCGTGGACGTTTGTGGTGATCGTTGTCCAAATCTGCTTCTACAGATTCATCCTCAAAACAACGTTTGCGATTCTCTGATCCGTCATCCTTAACACTGTTTGCTTGCTCCCCGTCAGGCAAACCATCTTCATCCGATGATGAGTTTTCTAAAAAAAAAGGCTTCATGTGATTGTTTTTTCTGACCCTACCATCGTCAAAGTTGTTGTTTTTCTCCGGCTCGGCACCACATCGCTGATGAAGAAAATGCAATGTAATCTTCAAATCATTGACACGAGGCGGAACATCTTTTGGTGAACATTGAAGCTTATCAGTAAGCGGGATGGCAATTTCGGCGTTGCGTGATGAATCCCACATAGCTTTATCTTCCAAAAGTTTTCTTGCTTTTACTATAAAGGTTCTGTTGACATAAACCCGGTTCAGCTCATACGCGTTTATCATTGCGACTAGAAGCGAAATCGTGACGAACGATTTATTTACCGCGACGGCTGGTTGCGGATAGAGGACAATTGCCTTATACACCAACTCCATGATCATTGTGGAAAGTGTTCGATAATCATATCTAATCTCGTCGGCAAACCATGTAAGAAAATTCACAAAAAAATCATCGTCATCGTTGTGTGGGGGCTGAAAAACGTTTTGAAGCTTTTATCCTTGATTGCTAATTCACAAACCAAACGATCAGATGAAAAATTGATATAACAGCAACGTTCCATTTTTTGTGGGCCGAAATTGAAGTATCCACGTTTTGCTGAAAAAAAACAAATATATATTTCTTAAATATATAATGTCAAGAATCTTACTTCCTAGATTATCGGCAAAGACTGATTCAAAACGCAAATTCGCAGCACTGATACCCAGTTCTGTGAGTACAAACAGATGACGAGAATAGTCAATGTAATCTGGTGTTACATAGGAAATTGGAAACGTTGGTGTGAATGCAGTGGGAAAAACCGATTCGATGATAAAATCAAAAGCCTTCGGATAATCCAGCATCAACTTTTCTTCCAGTAACAGCTTAGCCTCCATCACCGGACTCAATGGCAACCCAGCTTGATCTTTATATAAACATCGCTCGTTCATAACATGGATCATCAAATTCAGAATGTTAACCGAATCCATTGTGTCAAAATGTTCACTGTTTTGCACAAGTTCCAGTGACGAGCGATCATATACTGGAAACTCCAAGCGATATAGATGCTCAACATCTAAAGCGGCTAACAACATGTCGTAGTATGGAATTCTCGTTCTGCATGCGAACCACTTCAGGAATTTCATGAAGAAATTTGGGTCATCGAGAAGCGGCGGAGTGTTTTCAAAAACTTCAAGACTGAGGTTTGGAGGCTTCTGCTCAACATCTGAAAAATTGAATAATTCAAAAACATATTTAAAAAATCTTCAAAAAAGACTACATGTTTTCATTAAATTCTAAACAAAATTTACCTTGTCTCTTGCAAACAATAACATCTTCCGAAAGTTGCGCATTTGAATCCACCTCCATATTATCATCCTTATTTAAAGATTGCGAATGTTCATGACGTTCACATTGTTGAACCAGCGGTTTTACAGCAACTGGTGACGGAACTGCAACCGCTTCACTGTCATCAATCTCTTTCTTTATTTCCTCGGAGCTCAAGATACGTTCAATTCTTTGATCTGTTAAAAAAAACATTGTCTTTATTAATTATACAGTGTTGTGTTTCTTGCTGTCGATTCACTCAAGTATGTATTTTTTTTTCAAAAAAAAACATTTACCTGATTCGTTGGGATTCCGAACGGCTTCCAACGGCTGATCAATCGAATCCACATCCATGTGAGTATCATCATCAATCAATTTCTTAGCTTCTTCGTGTCCGCGGTTTCTAGCCAACGATCGTCCAGAAAATACCAGTGGTCTTGAAGATTCAGAATCAATTTCATTGTCATCAATCTCTTTCTTGATCTCTTTGCTCATAATATCAACTTCTTTCATATGATCTGTTTGAGAAAAAACATTATCTTAACACAAAAAAGAACAAGTAATTTTGTCACATACCAACAGAAGTATCAATAGATCTCTTGGCTGAAGCGGTCTCTTCAATCGACAACGTCTCAATGTTCTCTTTTTCTGTTGAATTTAATCCTTTGGCCACAAATTGGACTTCATCCGAAGGCAACAGGATCCAATTTGGAAGGACATCTGCAAAAAAATGAGTGTTGATGCAATCTTTAATATAACAAAATTAAACTAACCAGGAGGTGGTGATACCGACGAGATTAATGACGCGTATGTAGCGGTCATATCCTCATTGTGATCTGTCGATGTTCCGCATTGTGCTTTTTGTGCTGCCGCTTGTGCTGCTGCTTGTGCTTCTGTTCTTGCTGCTGTTTGTGACACAAGTTGCGTCACAAATTGAGACACAAATTGAGATGAAGGTGTTGGCTCTATTTCAGTGAGCTCTTTCTTGATTTCCATACTGACTGAACCTTTTGAATCAGTGTTGTCGCTTTCATCAGGTGAATTCCTATTTCGCAAGTTGTATTTTTTCACAATTCCTCCATTCTTTTTCGGCCCTGCTGTAGAAAAGACATTCATGATATTTTGAACAGAACAAAAAATTCGCTACCTTGAGCTTTTTTGGCTTTTGCTCCTCTCTCCGAGGACGAACGAGAAGACGGCCTCGATCTTTGCTCCTCTTTTGAACATTTTTTCAAACTATTCCTTGTAACCTTTGAGCTTTTCTTTTTCATGATTGTTGGTTTTTTCTGAAAAAAAGGCGTTTATTATTGCCATCATAAAAACAATTTGGAGCAATGAGTGGTGAACGTGTCGTTCGTAATAAAAAACGTCAAGATGAAAAATTTCTGGCCGCTCGTTTTGCGGAGTGTCAACGCGACCGCAACGCGACCGCTACGCGCTCAAATTCAAATGTCTCAGTTGTTTTGCGGAGAGTCGTTAGGAATGTCTTTGCAACGCGACCGCACCGCGACCGCTACGCGCTCAAATTCAAATTTCTCAGTTTGCCTTGCGCGTTGCGAGGAAATTCCCAACGACACTCCGCAAAACGAGCGGTCAGGAATTTTCATCTTGACAATAGCTCTCTTGACAATAATCTATTTGCAGCCATATAAAAATGTTAACCTTTGGAATTTCCGGTTCATAATCGTCGTCCTCATTATCAGAGCTTGTATCATCCCCTGAAGCGTCTTTTGCGGTATTCAAATACATCCTTCTCATACGTTTCAAGCCGTTTTTCAACCATCCTGGGCAACCGAGGTTGGCACTTTGTGAATCAAGCTCAATTTCTTCTGTGACTGGACCTCCTTCACATGTGCATTCAATAAAATCTTTTAAAATTTTATCTTTTTGTCTTCTTCGGCCTTGATTGAGCACAGCATCGCATTTGCTGGAATTATCAATATTGTTACGCTTTAAAAAAATCAACAAACCGGCAAAACACTTCTGGAATCAATCCGAGTTTCGACATCACGTTAGTCATCACGACGTCACATGTTGATTTGATCTTTAAATCAACTTTATCCTCAATCATTGTTTTTTGATTATTGATGAGTACAGTCTGAAATATAAATGTATGTTGTTTGTCGAAATTAATTAAATAAATACCATCACATTTTCCGGCCAGAGTTTGGTATAATTTTTCAAAACAACTCCACTTGTTCCCATAATAATGATCAAATCGGCGTTTGAGATTGCATCATGGGCACCTATGAAGATTTTTCATTAAATAAAATTTGAAAAAAAATATATACCATCCCAATTTTGTGGCCAGGTGGTTTTGGAAGTTTCTCCGGCATGAACAATAGTGTCAATGAGCTTTCGTTTACAATTAGGACAGTCGTTATCAGTAATATGAAAGCGGAAATCGCTATTGAATGAAACTTCGTATGGTCGAATATACTGCTTACTGCAATTGGTACAGTACTCGATGAACATATTTCCATGGATTTCAGACAAACGGGTCTGTGGGATTCCACTGCGCAAGTGAAGACCGTCACAATTCTGAATTTAATTTCTTATTTAAATAGCTGTTCAATGTTAAACTACCTGAGAAATCAAGTGCGAAACTTTGTCCATCTTTATTAATTGTTTAATAGCCATATGAGTCACAGTTGGCACAGTATTACGAATGTCAAATTTCCTATCAAACTTCTCTATGTCTTTTGTGTAAAGACCATCAACTCCACGATAGTCCGGAATGTTGGCAGACTGGAAATTCATATTTTCTATTAGTTTTATGTGTTATAAAGATTACTGTTGAAATTCCCGCGCCTGTAATAACAACTGCATTCACTGCATTGTTCAACAAATCGACAAGTTTGACTGTTTTTGCTTCAAGAGTCGCATCGTCGTCAATTTCCTAAAAAAAAGCTTAAGTTCACAATTAAGAGATTTTCAACCAACCAATTTCGGTGGATTTTTTATCAATTCGTCGAGACGGCGCTCTTCAAGTTGATGTTTTCTCTTTCGAATCTTTGATGCCATTCTGAAAGTATTATACGATTCAGAAAAATATTCCGTTAAGAATTGTGAAGAAATAAGAAGGCAAACGTAATTATTGGCTGGGATAACAAGCAATTACCTAGAAACGGAGGAGTATAACATTTTCAAATTGAAGAAATATATATTACAACATTTAAAAATGCATAATTTGAAAAATTTTATATATGAAAAGATGGTTACAAAAGTGATAAAGTAGTGATTTGCAATATATTTGATAATTTTGAGTGTTTCCAAAAATTATAAATCAATTTTTCTGCAAAATAATTAGGTTTATAACAGCTGCAGAAAAAGCAAATAAAAATTTGAATAAATAGTACGTAGAAAAAAGTAAGTAGAGAAACAAATAATTGTTGACAGGAATACGCGGTGAGACCCTACGTCAGTCGTCTCCCTGCGTTTATTTACGAAGAGAGGCAGACAAAGAAAGAGGTGCTATGTTTAATATCGTTGCGTTTTTTGGATTATTAGAATTAATTATTTTATGTTTTACGCAAGGACGTTTTTTATGCAGTTTTATGAAATATAATAAAGGAGAAATAATGTTTCTGTATTGAAAACTTTTGGTAGTTTTCATAAATTAAAAAGGAATGTGAGAGTACTGGATTTTTCTTTAAAACATTTATTGATTCGGAAATTTCTAAAAAGAATAATATAGTAGCTCCAAAAATAGGAAAAAATAACGAATTTTACCATAAACGGAAAAAAGTTAAGTATGACAAAAAAAACGAAGGAGAGGAATTAACAACTCTTACAAATTTGAAATCAGGTGAATAGTTTCTAGGCCATAAACAACAAAGAGTATTTCTACAATATTATTTGACTCTAAGATATTATTTTTTTTCATAATAATCAATAAAAACCAAGGGGAAACATTTCTGTAGTGGAATTGAAATATGGGTGGTCTAAAAAAGTTTGCAACATTATTCAAAAAAGAGGGTTTCAAAAAATGTTTTGAGGAAGTTGTCTAAATTAAGAACGTTTAAAAAATTAAACACCGAGTTTATCGTTACCGGCAAATATTCTCATTTTACTTATCTATTCAGATTCTTTATATTTGAAAATCTACAGTAAAAACTATTTTTTGACAACTAATTGTGCAGTTTTTTAGTGACAAAGCAAGACAATAAAACTAAAAATAAATAAAATTAAGAAAGTCTAATAATAACTGGTTAAAAATATTAATGAAATTACTCTCACGGGGGCCAAAGTTTTGTATAATATTTTAGAGAAAACAAAAGAAAGAAGATTACTTAAACAACAACATCCACGGTGTGTAAAAACGAACACTTGGTCAAAAAATCTGCAAACACCGTTCTAAAGCACACAATTACGCGCAAGTGCACCGAACAGTACAAAGAATGAATCGACAAGCATATATATAATGTGCTAATAAATATCCTAATGTGTAATTAGATACTCTTCCAACGTTTTTCTGGCTCGGAATTAAAAACAAATAATTAAAATGATGGGAAAAACACATTAAAGGAGGGCTTTACGGAGATGATGAATGCGTCTGGGAAGAAAATATGCTTCATACTCATTCCAAATCTGTTCTTAAAATTTTCTAAAACCACCTAGAAGCCGAGAAAATGCGCCTCAAAACAATGGCCTAGAAAAAAGGGCCACCTTTCCGAACTTTTTCCTGTGAACTTTTTTCGTGTTTCGTTAATAAATAGTTATGCAGAATGCTTATAGTAGTCCTTTTTAATGTCCTTTTTAATGTTTTTTCATCTTAATTTATGTTTTGTTTTTCATTTTTTTGGACTTTTCATGCCTGCGGACTAGTTTTCGCAGGTGGCCCTTTTTTCTAGGCCATTGTTTTGAGGCGTGTTTTCTCGGCTTCTAGGTGGTTTTAGAAAATTTTAAATACAGATTTGGAATGAGTCTGAAGTCTATTTTCATCCCAGGCGCATTCATAATCTCCGTAAAACCCTCCTTTAACCAGTTCAAAAGTATTGTGAATGGATATAATACAAATGTAATAATTTGCTTATTTTTTTAAATATTGTAGAAAACAAAAAATCAAAAATACGTTTAAATTTAATTAATTGAAAATTATTTTTAAAAAATTGGGTAAAAATTTGAATTTCCTTCAAAATGGGAACAGTCACGCTTTGCAACAAAAGTGTGTGCCACTTTTCTGCATTGTCGCGTCTTTTTTAACATCAGAAATTTTTTACATATCTTGGGAGTATCGGGAGTAATCGAAACTAATCTCCTCAAAAGTATATAAAGAAAATCAGACATTTGCAATAAGCTGGCCATTAAAGTACGGAATATAGAAAAAACAATTATGGCAACTTTTAAAAGTACCTACGTTATTTGTGCTCTCCCATTGGCATCCTTAGAAATAAATTAATTTTAATCTTTTTAACAGGCTGTTTAATTTTTAAATTGATCAAACGAACTAACACAGACGCACACACATAATTGATTAATGTCAGTCCGGCGAAACATTCTTTAAACTTGCAGATTGAAGGATTTCTAAGCTCATATTTCACTTTTTTCTAATTTTCGTCACTTTCCTTATTAGGATAAATTCGAAACGCGCTTGATAAGCCATGGTTATTTATGTATATAGCTGTTGAAAATTTTTTTATGGTTATTGCGTGACAACCAATTCTGAAAAGTTCTTAAAATTTGTGACGTCGATGTAAATAAAAACAAAAACAGGGAAGCTGAATATGGTAACGCCAAAATACAAACTTTAAAATAAAAGTTATAGAAATAAAGTAGGATAAAATTGCATTTCAAATAAAATATTAATTAAAAATCTTAATTTTGTAGTTGTTTAAATTTGTATTTCCTTATTTGTTTAGATTACATTAAGAAACTTGCTAGAAATTGCTTCACAAGTCGGATTACTTCTACAATATTTCAGAATAAAGTTCGTCCTTTTGGTATTTTTAAAATACTGACACTACACTTTTTTATCTTGGACGATTTTCTTTGCATGTATTTTGCACATCTTTTTTGCTAGCAGCTATGCTAAACAATAGAGAACGAACTGGAATTGAGTCTTGTCAATAGCGTTGCCGTATCTCCAGCTGGGAATTCTATTGGGATACTCCAATGCGTGTTCCATGAATTTTTCATTACTGATTAAATAGTTGTATCAATTCGCGAACCGGTGTAGCATCGTTTAAAGACACATTTCCATATATATTTATTTTTTTAATTGTTCCGATTTAAACAAAAATCGGTGTTTGCAATGAGGTTTTATTTCTAGACTCTTAATTCTTACTATTAATCATTAAAAAATCAATCTCTTTCGTTTTATCTTTGGCTCATTTCAATCAACTCATTGTGTTATTAAATTTGCAGTTTGACAACTTGACGAAATGATGAACGTGGGAGTAATATGTTCGGAACTTGAAAGAGAAATGTGAAGAGTCGTTTATTTTTTCATTAAACAAAAGAATGGAAATTTCTCTAGCATATGAACGACATTCAGAAGAAAAAGATGATAGAAGTTTTCGTCGGGGTTTCTCGAACAATTGCTCAATCATATTGGGTGACACTGAATTATAAGAATACATGATTGTAAAACATGAAAATAGATGTTAGAAGTAACTTGATGTAACTTGCTAAACAAAAAATCAAAACTTTGAAGTTCGTGCGTTACAAATCTGCAGGCTTATTTAATGAATAGATGGTATTTTAATAAATAAATGGCATTATCTTTTTGTATTCTTATATAACATTTTGAGTCAGCTTTTAAGAGTACAGTAAGCTGTAAAACCTGGCACTATTTTGTCCCAAAACAATCTTAAAGTTTTGCTTATGACTTCACATACACCTGAATATTGTGTCCTACAAACTTTATTGAGTGTATGCATCATTTCAGATTTTCTGCAGAACAACGAACACATTTTGGTCTTTTTTACAATAATATCCGTGATATTTTCTAAAAGGAAAATATATTAAAATTTCATTGAATTTGACAGAAATAAAATTGTGTTGCTGAAATGAGGTTTGCGTGATTAATTTTTTTATGATCATTGAGACAGAAATATGTATGTAAAAATGTCAAACTCTAAAAGTTGACGAAATATCGAATTTTACATTATTTTAATGATTTTTATGTACTGTATTGTAAACGCAGGCTAGAAATTGCTTCCAATTGCTTATTTCCCAAGACTTGATGTCTTAAAGACAGCTGTTCAGTTAATTTGACCTTAACTAATTTTAGTTTCAAAAATTAGAGCGTTTTCTCATTAGTACAATGCAATTTATGCGAAATCACACCGATAAATACACGCGTCATATCAGCGATCCAAAGTTGAAAAAATCAAAATTTGAATGCGCGTGTGTCCGTGCGGCGCGGTCGGTGTCCGTGCAACGCGGTCGGAATTGGCGCGAAACACAATTATTTGAATGTGGCTACATATTGGTATTGTTCTTTGGACCACTTGGGCACTCATTCGAATTTTGGTTTTTTGCCTTAAATTATGATCGTGTTAACTGACCAGCTGCCTTTAAACAGTTTTCATAAATTTTAAGTGCTTGCTTTAAGCTTCAACGTACATTTTTCTCATTTCATAAAAGTGCAAAACTACAACTGAGAAAATCAATCCCCCCCCCCCCCCAATTTCCTCAATTTTTCAAGATAACCCTGATATTTTGATCAATAAACTTTTTTTCGGCATGTGGTGCCAAGATTCTCCCTTCATTGCCGGCGTGCAATCGTTTTCAAAAAAGAGTTGTTGTTGTCTTTCGGAAGTAATTTGTGCTCTTTTTCTTATCTTCTGTTTCCGAAGCTCATTCGCCTGAAAGCTTCTCTCTTCATGAAAAGTTGTTGTCTCATCGGTTGTGCATTACAACACACACCTCCGCCTACCCGGATATTTTTCGCTAGGCTTTTTCGTTTATCGCATCCATATTTACTAACATCTCTGATCTTTAATACAAGTTACACAACGATAGATCAGCGAGTGGCAAACTCCACCCCATTCGGGTAGCTCGATGGCACAATGTGGGACTCTCAAAAACCGCATGTCAGATTGTTTATTGTTCATTCAAGATGTTCCTCTCTTCGTCTAAAGTTACTTTTTCATCTTGTCTTAAATACGTTCATTATTGCTTTTTATAATTAACTTCTAATCTAATTTTAGATTTTTTTCAGCATTCATCATGTCCGACGACGAGGAAGTGCTGTAAGTTTGAAATAACAAGTTTCACAGAAAAATATTATCGTTCCAGTTCCGGTGAGGAGGAGGAAGAAGTAGAAGAATCCCTTGCCGAGGAAGCCGAAGAAGCGTAAGCTTAAAACCAGAGAAGTTTATTTTATTAATTATACATGTTTTAGTCCAGAAGAAGCTGAAGATGCTGAAGAAGCTGAAGAGCCTGAAGAGGAAGCCCCACCAGTAGAAGAAAGGTAGATTTTATTTTTTATATATTTTCAAAAATTCAAAAACAATATTTCTTAGCAGACCAAAACCACGTCCACCAGTCCAAGAAGAAAAACCACCAGCGGAGATGACTGAGGCTGAAGCTGCTATGCTTGTGAGATTTTGTATTATTTTGACCATAATAGTATTTTAAATAATTTCAGGCTGCCAAGAAACGCCACGAGGAAGAAGAAGCCGCCAAACTTTTGGATTATGAAGCTCGTAGAGTTCTTGAGAAAGAAACAATGGAAGCTGAGTTGCGTGAACTCAAGGAGAAACAAGAAAAGAGACGCGCTGAACGCGAAGAGGATGAACGCCAATTTGCTGAGCGCAGACGTCAAGATGAGGAGCGCCGCAGAAAGGAAGAAGTAATTCAGTGTATTTAATTTGCAATATTTCCATTTCAATTATTTATAGGAAGACCGTAAGGCTAAGGCTGATGCTGAGAAGGTTAGAAAGAATGAAGAAAAACTTCGTCGTCAACAAATGATGGCCGGATCTTTCGCCGGAGCCGCTGTTGGAGGAGCTGGTGGAAAGAACTTTGTCGTTGCCAATAAGGGAGACCAAGCTGCGCAATTCGGTAATTTGGCACAAGGAGCTAAAGCCGAAGGAGTTTCAAAGGAACAGCTTGAAGAAGCAAAGAAGTCGTTCTTGAACGCTGTTTGCAAAGCTCAAGACGTTTCTGGACTTATGCCAAATGACTTGAAGGAGAGAATCAAGCAATTGCATGCTCGTATTGTCAAACTCGAGGGAGAGAAATACGACTTGGAGAAAAGACGCGAGCGTCAAGAATATGACGTAATTTTTTTATCCACTTGCCCTCCTGACAATCATTCTTTTGTAGGTCAAAGAACTCAATGAACGTCAACGTCAAGTTGCTCGTAACAAGGCTTTGAAGAAGGGATTAGATCCAAATGAAGCCGTTTCATCTGTTCATCCACCAAAGATCACCACCGCTTCCAAATTCGATCGTCAAATTGACAGAAGATCATATGGAGATCGTCGTGACTTGTTCGAAACCCCAATTGTTAAGCCAAATCCATCACTTGTTCACGGAACTGCCAGACCTCCAGCAGAATGGGGAAGAAAAGAAAATGAGGAACTCGAACAGATCAGGTTTTTTCTTGACTAAAAATATAAATCCATTATCACTCGCTTCTTCAGAAAGAATCTCGAACCACCAAAATATGTTGAACAAGTCAGAGCTGAAGGAGATGCCGCTAGACCACCAGTTGCTCCAATCCCACTGCAACTACCAGAAAAAGATTTTGAAGATGCCCCAGCACCAGAAGCAGAACCAGCAGCTAATCCAGATGAAGGAGCGGTATGTGTAACAACAAAACAGTATAATAAAGAAACTAAATTTTTCTTTCAGGAAGTTGTCATCCCAGACAGTGAAGGAGCTGCCGAAGCTGTCACCGCCTAAATACCTGTGTTTCAATTTTTATGCAATATTTTTTATGAAAATGCCTCATTGTACTTTAGATGTGCTTCATTCAATTATTGTTCACATGTTTCTTTTTTACTTTCATTTTCTTGTGGAATTCTGATCAATAAACCACTTTTAACGACAAAGATAACTGATAACACGGAGTGACTCGTAAAAATGTCATGAGTAAAGATCAACATCATTTTAGTTTATACAGACATGAGTCAAAAAAGGCAATATAAAACGTCGTGAATGCAGAGTTTAGATCAGTTCACCCAACAGTTTTGCTCTGCTTCATTCATTTGAATTTGAAAATTTACTGTTTTCAGTTTCAGAATGTCGCATCACGGACACAACGACCCACATCACGGACATCACGATCAGCATGGTGGAGCACATGATCATCATCAGGGACATCCGCCACCACCACCAATTGCAGTTCATGTAGTTTCGCATCCTCCAGCTGGACACCATGACCCGCATCACGATCAACATCATGATGTTCATCACGATGTTCATCATCAGGACCATCATCATGAACAGTCTGGACATCACGGTTCACCGGGACACCACCATTAGTGAACAAGAATGTTTTAAAAATTGTCAATAAATGTATAAAACATCGTAAAAGATATTTTTTCACGATAAAGCGATAAGAAAATACACACATTATGCCCGATCTTTTAATTGGCACATTGCCAGGACGCTTTCCCCAATACACTTACAAACAACCAGCGTCGCTCATCCCACAACCGTTCAAAAATGAATCAGCCCCATAATTTTCTTAACAAAGAAAACGTTGCTCATGGAAAAGTCGAAATTACATAAATAACTAACCAAATAAATGGATAAATGTATGTCTAAATAAATAACCATACATATAAGTAAATAATATTATTTTTGATTTTAGATTGAAATTTGAAGAACACATCTTTCGTAATTTTTGCAAAAGTAACGTCAATGCTTAAAAATAGAATGCTTATCAAATGTGCGCCCCTATTGGAGGAGATTAATGTATTCAATGAAATCGGAACGAAAAACATGGATTCTTAAAATAAATTTGGACTCAAAGATCACATATTATCGAAAAATACCATCATTTATTTAGCATGCTCTACATCTGATCCGTTCTTTTCATTTTTATAATTTAGCTTTGTAAAAGTATTTTTAGAGTGCTATGTCAAACCCAGGGAACTTTGAAAATTAAAAGTTTAGTCTTCTAAAACAATTAAAACCCTTTACAATAAATTATTTCAAATAAAATCTGCTGTTAAATCATTTCGCAATTGCCTAAACATCAAGTTCAAAGATGAATAATATCTTCCTTTCATGAAAATTTAGTTATATTTTATGACTTATTCTACAATACGAGCGCAAACACCAATTTCAACGGAGCCTATCCTGTTCAAATAATCAGTCACTCTCCTTTTATCACGTTTTTTTCAATCCTAACTACGTCATTTTCGTCTTGATGTTTTGTTTAAAACAAGGTCTGTCCTCATATTATTATCAGTTTATTTTTTCTGTTTCCAGCTGTGAACTTTCCACGTTTTGTTTATATCACTATCAATATTTTCAGAATGTCTTACAATTACGGAAATGGTGGTTTCTACGGTGGATATGCTCCATATGGTCAACCTGGATTTGTTCCGCATATGGTTCCGGGACAACAACATATACATGTGACAAATGTCGGCTTCGGACAACATCATCATCCACATTATCATGGTCATCATCATCACGGAATTCTTCACAATTTGTTCGGACATCATCACGGACATCACCATCACCATCACGGCTTTTTTGGTCACAATCATCATGGCCATCACCATCACGGACATCATTAAATTTTACTTCAGTAAATAATTTATTATGTATTGCATAAATGTTGTGAAAAATAATTTTTTCAGTAAAATGTGGCATAATAAATATTTTTAAATATTTTTAAGAAATACAATTAGATTTGATTTTTGTGTATTGTGCAAATATGAATTATTGATGACGATATCGTCGTGTTGGACCCTTTTTGATAGAACCAACATAGTTTTCAATTTATTTATATCCGACATTTTGGCTTTAAGCCATTTTCGGATACAAAACCTAACCAACTAAAAAAATACTATTATAACTAGAGAAATAAGAAACTAAAAACAGGAGACGTTAAATTTGAGAGATTTAATGTGTACGACAATGGTGAACAAACGAGCAGAACTAATTAACAATTTACACAAATTAAGTGACAATTGAGTGAGAAATGACAGTGCTAACAAGGCAGAAGTTGGATTTTTTCAGTTTGGAGGTGGTGTTAGATTACCATGTTGATTACCACATCAGGTAGTTCTTCGTTTGTGTTCAAAGTAGGGTTGTGCTTCGAGGATTTTGAAAATTAAAACAATCTGAACGCTCACTATAATTGTTCATGCACTCCCTCGAATTATACAATTTTGTCTGATAATCACGTCAAAGTTGTGAGCATTTTGTATTTTTTCTTCCCTTGAGTTTTTAAGCGTTTAAGAGTGAAACATAGAATGTTTCTATATTTAAAAGTTGCATTTTCATGGAAACTCTTTGCTCTATGAGTCAGTGGTTTCGACATACAATCTATTTTTCGTCGACATTTTCTGCCTATTTTGTGTTGACTAAAAAGTACGATAAAATCGAACATTTTGTTTAATCGCTTCCCATGTCACGAGTCTCTATTCAATTTTTTTGGCTTAAAAGTGTCGTTTCAGTTAGTTCTTATCATTTTTAATGCAACTTTACCTCGTTTGAAATTTTTTCTAGAACTTTTCAATTACCGGATTTCACTTTCTGAACTTTTATTTTTTTTTTTTTAGAAAAATGTCGTACAACTACGGAAATGGTGGATATAATGGTCCTCCAACTGGACCCTATGGAAATGCTGGATATGCTCCACCAATTGTTCCAGTCGGAGGCTATATTGCTCCAATGACACATGGTGGAGGTCACGGGCCACATCATCATGATCATCATGAACATAACCATCATCACAATGATCATCATCACGGACATCAAGAGCATCATCATGGTCATCATGATCAACATCACGATCACCATGATAATCATCATGGTCACCACGGTCACCATTAAATTCAGCATTCTTATTCTGTGTCATCATTTCATTTTGAATTGAAATAAATGTTTATAATTAAAATTATGAAAGACTTTATTATATTTACTATTATCAGAATTATGAGAAGTTTAAGAAACAAGAAAGTCATATGAGAGTAAGCAGCGATATAGGAAAATACCATTCGTTGTGTATCATCATTTCAACTACCAGATTGTATTTAAAAAACAACTATATGTATGTTTATTGATTAACAAAGTCTCATGAACAAAGTTAAATATTTTTTGTTTATTTGTTCGCGCACGAAACATTTTTCGAATGAATTATTTGCTAATATTTTTTCGATCGTCTATTCCCAGACTTTTTTGGATTTAATTTACATATGAAATTATACTTTATCGAGGAATCACCATCTTTGACCGTTGTCTTCCGAATTATTTTTTGAATTTATCTCATAATCACCGTGAAACTTCCAGAAATGAAAAGTGGTACTGTAGAAATAACCCAAATCAAAACGCCATCTACATAACCTATTCAGTTGTGAAGCTTTACAGCGTCCTAACATTGAAAACTATTGAAGATTTCGAATAAACTTTTCTAATCATCTTACGCACTAATTTTTAGTTTATAATTCAATTCTACTTTTTAGAAACTTGAATATTCGTCACCTTGGTTGTATTAATGGTTCGTAAATTTTTTAAATCTATTTGCATACATTATAACTTTCCTTTCAAATTCTTTGACCTGTGAATCATTTTGTTGTAGATGTGCGAAATAGTTGACATAGCTTCTTTTTTTTCGATGACTAATGTAAACATTGGAAAGAGTACAAAACCTTCCCTTCAACCATCGATTTCAAAATTTCATTTCGTCGTTTTCTTTTTCAATTTTTGAAATAAAATGTTTTGTTGATCATACTAAAGAAGTACTTTTTAGAATGTCTAACAATTACGGAAATGCTGGATACAACGGTCCAGAAACTGGACCATACGGAAATCCTGGATATGCTCCACCAGTTGTTCCAGGTGGTGGCGTTGTCCCAAACAATACAATTTATCCAGGAGGTGGTGTTGTTCCGAATATAGCTCCAGGAGGTGTGATTGGAGGTGGAGCTGCTCCAGGCGTTCCAGTCGGAGGATATATTGCTCCGGGTACGGTAGCTGGTGGAGAAGTTGGACATAATCATGGACATGGACATCAGCATGATCATAATAAACATCATGAACATGGACATAAACACGAACATGGACATAAACACGAACATGGACATCAACACGAACATGGACATCAGCATTAACATTAAATCAGAATGTTACTTTTTCTTATAAATTTTTTCACGGAATAAATACTTAAACAAATTCTAACCTACTAAAAAGATATTTCCCAGAAGCATAGAAATATAACAGTGCAAAGTCATATTATAATCGAAAAAAAACCAGTGGTCAAGTGACGAAATCATTTTAACCAGCGAGATGTAGATATAGTTTTGAGATTCATTTGAAAGCATCGTTCTTTGACCGAGAACTTAAAAATCAACCAAGTTGATTTTTCAATGTAGTTTTTCTCAGTAGTTTACCAAAGTTAATCTGAATTGCATGAAAAATGAAAATTGAGATATTCGAAAGATCATACAAAGTTTCGAACTTATTTCATGAATCATTTCTTCCTTTTCTTGTTTCGAAAAGTTTGTTTTCGTTGTCATAGTATTTTCATGACTCATGAGTAATTAAAACATCAATGTCAAAATATGACCTACACTTCCACATAATAAGCAAAAACTTTACCTGGTTTGACGTCATTCACACCTTGATGAATTCTTTAAATACATCAACTGTGATCATATTTTTATCAGTTCACATCATTCTTTTATCTTTGTTGTCATTGATATCAATATTTTTCAGAATGTCTTACAATTTCGGAAATGGTGGTTTCAATGGTGGATATGCTCCATATGGTCAACCTGGATTTGTTCCGCACATGGTTCCGGGACAACAACATGTACACGTGACAAATGTTGAATTCGGGCAACATCATCATCCACATCATGATGGCCATCATCATCACGGAATTCTTCACAATTTGTTCGGACATCATCACGGACATCACCACCACGAACACCATGGATCTTTCGGTCATCATCATGATCACCATCATCACGGCCATCATTAAGTGGTATGCCATGTATGTACATAACTGTTCGGTCGGTCACAAATGCAAATAATTTATTTGAAATTGTTAATTGTATTATATTGTATATTTTTTTCTGCTAATAAACTATGATGAAATTATTTTGTTTCGACATACTGTCTCTTTTTCGTTCGATTCTTTGATTTTACAATTTCCACATATAAACTGATTCAAACATAAGTAAACAGCATTGATTTAAAAAAATAGAGTTTTAATCATTTTTCCTATTTTAAATAAATTTAATTTTCGTTTAAAAAAACTTGCTCGAAAATGATGGATAAAAAATACGACTGCGTGTTTTTTACAAATAGTTTAAGAAGATTTATGAGTTATTTATGTAAGATATCAAAAAAAGAGTATTGTTTGAGAAATCTTTATCAAATAAACAATTTTCTTTGATTTTACCGGATTCTTTGATTTTACCATTTCCACATATAAACTGACTCAAACATAAGTAAACATCATTTATTAAAAAAAAAGAAGTTTTAATCATGTTTCTATTTTAAATAGATTTGATCTTTCGATAAGAGAGCAATGCAGAAAACCTCAAAATTCTTTAAACTTTCACGAAAATGATAGATAAAAAATATGACTGTTTACTTTTTTTTCAATTCAAATCGTCTAAACAAACTTACCTTAGTCCAATAGTTTTGAGAAAAAAATGTGTTTGACTTATATTTTTTATCATAAATGTTTGATGATAGTTTAAGAAGATTGTTGAGTTATTTCTGGAATGCTTTGATAACAGAAAAAGAGTCTTGTTTGACAAATTTTAGAAAAATGTTAAAATGTGAAAACTATCCAAATTTTATGTTAGTCAAAAAAAACATATTCATCGCTCCTAGTTTCGTATCTTCCTTGTTGGCTCTTCGAGCCGTATTCTAAGTGATTATTGGTTATAATTATAATTTTTATTACATAATTAATGGGAAGAAGAATAAAAATTCATTTAAAAAATCGCAAATTTCGAAAAAGTCATTTAATGATCTGATCGTGATTTTTGAGTTTGTTTATTTAGAAAAACTGTAAATTTTAAGTAATGCATTTATTTCGAAAAAATGATTCCTACACAAAAAATATATTGACACGTTGGCAAGTAATTATAACCGTTTATCAAAATCGAAAGAGAAATCAGCAATGATGATGATGGTGGTGGAATGGATTCCAATGATGATGGTGGTGATGGTACGGTTCCTCCATCACTACAACTGGCGGTGGTGGTGGAGCATACATTGGGGCGACTGGAGCCACAACTGGTGCTACGAAAGGAGCAATTGGTGCAACGGGAACAACTCCTGCTCCAACAACTGGATAAGGAGATGCCGGTGGATATGGGTAGCTTTGGTTGTATGGATTGTAATTGTAAGCCATTATCTGAAAAAAACACTTTTGAGTAAAAAGCAAAAAAAAAATCAAAACGTTATCAGACAGAAATAGTTGTTCGGAAAATTGAGATGAAAGCTTGAAGGGCAACTGATAGGTTTTTTTGTGATTGATGCATTTTTCAAACAGTTTTATACTATTTTGGACATGCGTCACCTCTTGAGTAAACAATGGAAAATCACGTTGGTCGCAGATTCTTCCTATTTCTTGATATGCTGTTTTGAAATTTGTTGTGAGTCATCCCTGACAAATATATTAACAAATTGGATAACTGAGAAGCTAGAATTTTCAAAATTTTATTTAAATTTTTTTCTTCAAGTTATTTTCTTCAAATTCGAGCTAATTTCTCATAAGTAGTATTTCCGAAAATGTGACTAATATGTGATATTACCACGTTAAAAATTTTGGATCATCCATTTTCTACTAAAAGACAGCAGAGCAAGCGCTCGCATTTAAAAATAGCACGACTGTGTAGGAGTCTTAGCTTTTCTGGGTAGGTCACAACCAACTTGACTGATCAAGAATATTTAAGTTGACAATATGTTCTTCGAGCTGATTTTAGTGCGAAACCATATGACTGGAAAAATATAATTCTACACATTAATCCATCAAATATGGATCAAAACCCTAATTTTAGACTCGTTGTCAGATGAAAATCCAAGGAGTCTGGATAAAAACAAACATCAGCATCAAATCACCATGTGGTAGGATGATTCACAACAAATTTCAAAACAGCACATCAAGAAATAGGAAGAATCTGCGACCAATGTGATTTTCCATTGTTTACTCAAGAGGTGACGCATGTCCAAAATAGTATAAAACTGTTTGAAAAATGCATCAATCACAAAAAAGCCTATCAGTTGCCCTTCAAGCTTTCATCTCAATTTTCCGAACAACTATTTCTGTCTGATAACGTTTTGATTTTTTTTTTTTGCTTTTTACTCAAAAGTGTTTTTTTCAGATAATGGCTTACAACTACAATCCATACAACCAAAGCTACCCATATCCACCGGCATCTCCTTATCCAGTTGTTGGAGCAGGAGTTGTTCCCGTTGCACCAATTGCTCCTTTCGTAGCACCGGTTGTGGCTCCAGTCGCCCCAATGTATGCTCCACCACCACCGCCAGTTGTAGTGATTGAGGAACCGTATCATCACCACCATAATCATTGGAATCCATTCCACCACCATCATCATCATTGCTGATTTTTTTTTCGATTTTGATAAACGGTTATAATTACTTGCCAATGTGTCAATATATTTTTATGTAAGCATCATTTTTTCGAAATAAATTCATTGTTTGAAATTTACAGTTTTTCGAAATAAACAAACTCCAAAAGCACGATCAGATCATTAAATGACTTTTTCGAAATTTGCGATTTTTTAAAATAAATATTCATTCTTTTCCCATTAATTGTGTAATAGAAATTATAATTATGACTAATAATGATCTATTATACGGCTCGAAGAGCAAGCATGGAAGATACGAAACTAGGAGCGATGAATATGTTATTTTTTTGACCAACATAAAATTTGGATAGTATTCACATTTTAACATTTTTTCTAAAATTTGTCAAACAAGAATCTTTTTATGATATCAAAGCATTCCAGAAATAACTCAACAATCTTCTTAAACTATCATCAAACATTTATGATAAGAAATATAAGTCAAACACATTTTTTTCTCAAAACTATTGGACTAAGGTAAGTTTGTTTAGACGATTTGAATTGAAAAAAAAGTAAACAGTCATATTTTTTATCTATCATTTTCGTGAAAGTTTAAAGAATTTTGAGGTTTTCTGCATTGCTCTCTTATCGAAAGATCAAATCTATTTAAAATAGAAACATGATTAAAACTTCTTTTTTTTTAATAAATGATGTTTACTTATGTATGTTTGAGTCAGTTTATAGCAAGAGACCGTATGTCGAAACAAAATAATTTCATGGTTTATTAGAAGAAAATAATATACACTATATTACAATTAACAATTTCAAATAAATTATTTGCATTTATGACCGACCGAACAGTTATGTACATAGTATACCATTTAATGATGACCGTGATGATGGTGATCATGATGATGACCGAACGATCCATGGTGTTCGTGGTGGTGATGTCCATGATGATGTCCGAACAAATTGTGAAGAATTCCGTGATGATGATGGACATGATGATGTGGATGATGTTGTTGCCCGAATTCGACATTTGTCACGTGTACATGTTGTTGTCCCGGAACCATGTGCGGAACAAATCCAGGTTGACCATATGGAGCATATCCACCATTGAAACCACCATTTCCGAAATTGTAAGACATTCTGAAAAATGTTGATATCAATGACAGCAAAGGAAAAAGAATGAAGTGAACTGATAAAAATGTGATCACAGTTGATGTATTTAAAGAAATCATCAAGGTGTGAATGACGTCAAGCAAGGTAAAGTTATTGCTTATTATGGGGAAGTGTAGGTCATATTTTGATTGTATTACTCATGAGTCATGAAAATATTACGACAACGGAAACAAATTTTTCGAAACGAGAAAAGGAAGATATGATTCATGAAATAACTAATTTCAAAACTTTGTATAATCTTTCAAATATTTCAATTCTCATTTTTGATGCAATTCAGATTAACTGGTAAACTAAATCGAAAAAATAAATTTTTCAAGATAAACGTATATTTAAAATATTGTTTTAGAATGAAGTTAAAATGTGAATATTATCCAAAATCAATGATTGTCAAAAAAAATAACATATTCATAGCACCTAGTTTCTTATCGTCCATGTCTGCTCTTCGAGCCGTATACTGGATCATTATTGGTCATAATTATAATTTTTATTACATAATTAACGGAAAGAACAATAAAAATTTATTTCAAAAATCGCAAATTTCCGAAAAAGTCATTTAATGATCTGATCGTGCTTTTTGAGTTTGTTTATTTGATAAAGATTTCTCAAACAATACTCTTTTTTTGATATCTTACATAAATAACTCATAAATCTTCTTAAACTATTTGTAAAAAACACGCAGTCGTATTTTTTATCCATCATTTTCGAGCAAGTTTTTTTAAACGAAAATTAAATTTATTTAAAATAGGAAAAATGATTAAAACTCTATTTTTTTAAATCAATGCTGTTTACTTATGTTTGAATCAGTTTATACAGTAGTGGTCATAAAGATTGTCACAAATGGTTTTTTGAGTATAACTTTTTTTAAAGTTAACCGATCGAGCTGAAACTTTCAGATATAGTGTAAAACGGTAAAATACATTGTTTGAACAACTGTATCCCGAGAAATTAAAAGAATCGGTAAATAAACAACAATTTCTAAGAAACACTGAAAACCGGGAAATATGCATTTTACAATTTTTTTTGATGTTATTACAGAATTTTCATGGAAAACCATATTTTTTAGCTTTATTAAAAGTCTGACTGCATTTTCAGCTTGTAATAATAGAAAAAACAACATTCCGAAAAACTGTATCGATGAAAGTATGAGAGCGAGTCGGTGCAAGAGGTGGAACACAGTAAAACCGACTAGATCTTTGAACCAAGTCGATCTTTTTAACTTTAAATATTGTTTTTAAACACCCAATTTAACAATAAAACAGAAAAATAATGTTAATATTGCATATATCATTTATTATAACAAACAGAGGTCAGCATAGTCCACTAGTAGTACAATTTTGAAGTGAATCCGACACATTCAACGCTGAATATCATAACGGCAAGAGCTTGAATTAATAAAAACTAACCTGTATTTGAAAGAAAAATATTTTTAGATTATAATATACATAATTTTAGAAGTGGACCTTAAAGATACCCCGTTTTATGAACGGGAATTCATGAGATTGTGTGAAGCAAACCTGACGTGATACTCGATAAATGTGAAGCGACCAGTTAGCGCGATCTATACACTATTTTTTTTTGTCAATTTGTGATTAATTAGCCGTTTTACATAATTAAGTTAATTATCATCATGGATCTGACCTTTTTACGCTTGATTTCGAGCGCGCAAATATGACGTCCAGGCTTGCTTCAGACAAATCCATGAATTCCCGTTCATAAAACGGGTTACCTTTAAGGTCCACTTCTCAAATTAAGTATATTATAATCGAAAAATATTTTTCTTTCAAATACAGGTTAACTTATATTAATTCAAGCTCTTGCCGTTATGATATTCAGCGTTGAATGTATCGGATTCACTTCAAAATTGTACTACTAGTGGACTATGCTGACCTCTGTCTGTGATTATGAATGTTATATGTTAAATTAACATTATTTTTCTGTTTTATCGTTAAATTGGGTGTTTAAAACGAATATTTAAAGTAAAAAAGATCGACTTGGTTCAAAGATCTAGTCGGTTTTACTGTGTTCCGTCTCTTGCACCGACTCGCTCTCATACTTTCATCGATACAGTTTTTCTGAGTGCTGTTTTTGTTATTATTTTGAGCTGAAAATACAGTCAGACCTTTAATAAAACTAAAAAATATAGTTTTACATGAAAACTCTATAATAACTTCTAAAAAAATTCGTAAAATACATATTTCCCGGTTGTCGGTGTTTCTTAGAAATTGTTGTTTTTTCACAGGTTATTTTAATTTTCGGGGATATAGTTGTTAAAACAATGTATTTTACCGTTTTACACTATATCTGAAAGTTTCAGCTCGATCGGTTAACTTTTAAAAAAGTTATACTCAAAAAACCATTTGTGACAATCTTTATGACCACTACTGTATGTGGAAATTGTAAAATCAAAGAATCCAACGAAAAAGAGACCGTATGTCGAAACAAAATAATTTCATCATAGTTTATTAGCAGAAAATAATATACAATATAATACAATTATAATTTAAAATAAATTATTTGAATTTATGACCGACCGAACAGTAATGTACATGGTATACCATTTAATGATGACCGTGATGATGGTGATGGTGATCATGATGATGACCGAAAGATCCATGGTGTTCGTGATGGTGATGTCCGTGATGATGTCCGAACAAATTGTGAAGAATTCCGTGATGATGATGGCCATGATGATGTGGATGATGATGTTGCCCGAATTCAACATTTGTCACGTGTACATGTTGTTGTCCCGGAACCATATGCGGAACAAATCCAGGTTGACCATATGGAGCATATCCACCATTGAAACCACCATTTCCAAAATTGTAAGACATTCTGAAAAATATTGATATCAATGCCAACAAAGACGAAAGAATGAAATGAACTGATAAAAATATGAGCACAATTGATGTATTTAAAGAAATTATCAAAGTTTGAATGACGTCAAATAAGGTAAAGAATTGCTTATTATGTGGAAGTGTAGGTCATATTTTGATTGTATTACTCATGGGTCATGAAAATACGACGAGACCGGAAACAAATTTTTGAAACAAGAAAAGGAAGATATGATTCATGAAATAAGTAATTTCGAAACTTTGTATAATTTCGAATATTTCTATTCTTATTTTTCATGTAATTCAAATTAACTTTGGTAAACTACATCGAAAAACCAAAGTTTTCAAGATAAACGCATATTTAAAATATTGTTCAGCTGCAATATGCATTTAAACCAAAGAAGAGAAGTAGCTTTCTGTTATTGTCAAGATGAAATTCCTGGCCGCTCGTTTTGCGTAGCATCGTAGTGAGCTTCCTCGCAACTCTACCACTTGCATTATTCCCCAGAAAAATAAATCAAGTTATACGTTATTGAAAGAGTTTTGAAAAAAACAATGTTCGCATAATGATGATATTCACCCGTATCCAATCACAACAAGAAAGGAAACTCGAAACAAGCTTGTTCTAATGAAGTCTTCAATGAACAAGTTTAACATTACTCCCGAAGTGAACGAAACATCTGATTCATGTTTTTCTTCCGTTCTCATTGTCTGACGTAGTCATTGTATGGCTTAGTGAGTCAAACATCAAAACCAACTTAACCAATCCTTTTTCTAATCAGTTATTTTTCACCGCCTTCTACGTCATTTGCTCTTTCAATTTTTCATATAAATATAACAATATTCCTATTTTTCTTATCAGTTTACTCATATTTTTTAATCTTTATATGATTTCAATTTTTGAGATTCTTTCCAGTTTTCTAATTACCTCAATAATTCCAGAATGTCAAATCATTTTGGAAACACTGGTTTTAATGGAGGTTATGCTCCATACGGACAACCAGGATACATTCCAAACGTTGCTCCAGGACAACAACATATCCACGTGACAAACAGTGGGTTTGGGCATCCTCATGGACACCACCATGAGCATCATCATCATGGAATTCTTCATGATTTGTTCGGACATCATCATGGACATCATCATGGACATCACGAGCATCATGGCTTTTTTGGTCACCATCATGGACATCATCATCATGGTCATCATTAAATACTAGCTTATTCATAACTGTTCACTGTAATAAATGTACATAATTACTTTTTGTTTTACAATGTCTCATGTTTTGAAAATTAATAAACTTACAATTTTTTATATTAGCAAAACATATTATGCACGAACTTCTTTTACTAGTGTATTATCAAAATTACGCGCCATTTTAGTCGGAAAAAATGTTTGAAAAAATGTTTTTTGACAATTTTCAATGGCTTTTTTAAATCAATTTTCTAAGAATTTTCTAAAAAAAAATTGTTTTGCATTTTTTTTTGCCAATTTTATATCGTAAATATAATAATTGATCTTTTTTGTAACAACAGAAGAATGTTAAGCAAAAAAACGAAAGAAAATTACAAAATTTTCAAAAAATAGACCAAAAAAAGTCAATCGATCGAAAATTTTCAAAAGTTTTTTTCGATTTTTGTGACAAAAATAGGGCGAAATGGATGAAAAAGATAAAAACGACTGTTTAAGTTCAAATTTTGAACAATACGCACTATTTTGACGTATTTACATCCCGTTTGAATGTGCATTTTTGGCGAAAAAGTGTCATTTATTATGCTTTGCTCTTTTTTGAAACTATGGCTCCACCTAAGTTATTGAAGTTTGTTATATCATTAGATGGGAAAAATTATTTTCTACAGGAATTCGTAAAATTTAGGTGCAAAGGGATTTTTCCATATGAAAATTATGACAAACTAAATTCACTTTTCTATCTTCAACATTTTCATCCTTATCGGGTTCGAAATTTTATAAATGCGGGAATCCTTTATTATCTTCACGCTCTAAGTTTCTCTTTTCCGCCTACATCTCTCATGTTTTGTAAGTGTTAAAATGCCATTTGTAAAAAACTCCAATTTTTGCGTCTGTGCAATTTGTCGTAACGGTGTACGCACACAAAGCGTTCTTCGTGATGGCAATTTAGGTTCACTTTATCCCACCGTGATCCCCACTTTTTTCTCTGCTTTATATTCACTGCAATATTCATATATTTTATAGACTTTTAAAAAAAAATTAAACATTTATTTTTGTCTTGCATTATTTGTGAATGCTTTTCTTTTTTTTGCAATTTGGTTTTCCTCGTCGTAAATATATTAAATTAAATTAAAATTGTATGTTTTTAATCTAAAAATGAAACGGTCTGTCATAAACAAAAAGATGGGGACTAACTTTTTACTAATGGGGACTAGAATCACAAAGGCCTAGTTTCACACTTATTGTTCTCGTGGAGGAGCCAATTTTTTTCATAGATGTGCGTGTTTCTTTTTATCTTTCCATCTTATTCATGTTTTTCTCTTCTTTTAACAATTAAACGCTCGAATTGTTTTCAAAAATTCGGAATTTCGTAAATTAATTATTAATTCTAGGTATGGATCCATTGGAAGCACTCCGAAAGTACGCTTTGAAGGAATTATCATTTCAGGAAGTAGAATATGTAAGTAGACTTACAGGGATCTCGAAAAACATGATTTATTCAGAATGGTGAAACCTACTACGCTTTTGGAGACAATGCATATCCGAAAAATGTTTTTACTTGTATTCCGGTAATGATCCTAGATTTTCTTACCCAATCGTTGATTTTTTTTTCTACAGATTTATGGTAAAACTGAGGAATATTACACACTCGAAGCATTATATCTGTTCTATAAATGTTTGGCACTTGGACACGGAGTTTACGTAAAAGAAGCGGCTTCGAAAGATGTTCGAGCAATTACAAGAATCGACCGTAAAATGGTGCAGGAATATTTGGAAGGAAAAAGAGATGGATTGCCGATGAATGCGAATCTAGTGCCATCAAGACCGCCAATCTCGTTAAAGTCTATTTTGTCAAGTGAGCCTGAGGCGAAACGCGCGAAATTGGATGATGAGGCTTATGAGTATGTCTATTTTGTAGAAATTCTCAAATTTTCGAAATTTACAGAGAACAACAAAAGGCGTCAGCACAAGTCGAAGTTCGAGCTTTGAATGAGAATCTAACGGTGGATCGTATTGCAGAAATGAGAAGAAAAAGGCAAATGCATCAGAAGAAAAATATTGTGGCGACTGAGTAAGTTGAAAAAGTTGAAAAACACGGCATGGCGACATCAGCACTTTGCTTCTTATTTAGAAAATTTTGATGTCCAATTGACAATTATTACCCGAAAACAAGCGATGACAAATTAAAAAAAAACATCTCATAAGAACCATATTTTTTAGCGAAACAGTAGCAAGTGGATCAGCTGTATCAACTAAAGAAATACCATCTGTTCGAGTGCACAAAAATCGAGAAAATGTCATGTTAGGAAATCGTGACTTGTCTGGAATTGTGGACATTGTGCAAGCTGCTCAGGTACGAATTATCTTCGGAAAACTGACTATTTTTCCCTATTTTCAGCGTCAATGGAATATTAACGAGAAAAAGGAAAAGGTTGCGGCGATTCACGCCTCTACCAATCATGGGCATGGACATCAGCAGCAGCAACAAAGAAGTGGATATTCGAGATATGCGCAGGAAACTTTTTCACATGTAGGAAGCAACTAAAATTAGACATTTGAATGGAAATGAAGTTTTTAGGACACATCACACGAAATTCAAACAGAAATGTCATTCATTGGATCGAATTTGCATGCTTTGAAACAGGGTGCAGGATTGAGTAAGTTTTGGAAATAAATGAGGAAAAATACAAAATAAATCCAAAGAAAAATTAATTCCCCGTTTCATGAAATTTTTCAGAAACTGCACAACCTGATCAAAACCGAGCAACAAACAATAAGCAACCATTGAGCACCCAACAAAATAGTTCTAGCAACAAACGGCAGTCTAGAACCCCAATTATTGTGGTTCCAGCTGCGTTGAACACTATGATTAATATGTATAATGCAAGGGATATTCTACAGGTTGGTATTTAGTTCATTCATATATAGTTGTATATTTGCCACCCGAATTTCATGCTGATAAAAATAACTTTTTCAAATTTTTAGGACTTGAATTTTGTGAAATCTGATAGCAGGAGAGCTGAAAGTAGTAAGAAACCGTCTGATCTGGTGATTCAAAGAATAAAAAATGGACATACTTGTAAGTTTTGTTTCATAAAAGCGGAAAACATTTTAAACATTTCCAGTTAATGTTCGAATAATTGACAATGCTGAAAAATTGCCAAATGATGATTGGGATAGGGTTATTGCGGTCTTTGTGATGGTAAGAAATTTGTTTTTTTTTTCTCAAGAAATAGAAAATTAAGTTCTTGGCGTTGACGTCATTTGTTATAATTAAAATATAGATCTCAGTTGTTTTTAAAAATGTTTAATATTCAAATTTGCAGGGTGTTGCATGGCAATTCAAAGGCTGGAAATGGAACGGAAATCCAACTGACATTTTCACTAATATTCCAGCATTTCACTTTCATTTTGACAATGATAAACCATCAGGACAAGTTAAGAATTGGAGTGTGCACAAAATTGGCGTATCGGTGACCAAAAGACACACGGATAAGGCAAAGTTTAATCATATGTGGGAGACGATTGAGAATCATGTGAGGAAGAGCAAGCCACATTTACGTTCGAGACTTGGATTATAATCGTGGGAAAGTTTTATTATTTCATTTCATTACATAAAAAATTTAAGAGCCATACAAATATATTACAATAAAAAATTTTCAATAAATTATTTGCATTTATGACCGACCGAACAGTTATGTACAAAGTATACCATTTAATGATGACCGTGACGATGGTGATCATGATGATGACCGAAAGATCCATGGTGTTCATGATGATGGTGTCCGTGGCTATGTCCGAACAAATCATGAAGAATTCCGTGATGGTGATGATGACCATGATGATGTGGATGATGATGTTGTCCAAATTCAACATTTGTCACGTGTACATGTTGTTGTTCCGGAACCATATGCGGAACAAATGCAGGTTGACCATATGGAGCATATCCACCATTGAAACCGCCATTTCCGAAATTGTAAGACATTCTGAAAAATATTGATATCAATGTCAACAAAGATAAAAGAATGAAGTGAACTGATAAAAAAATGAGTACAATTGGTGTATTTAAAGAAACCATCAAGGTGTGAATGACGTCAAAAAAGGTAAAGTTATTGCTTATTATGGGGAAGTGTAGGTCATATTTTGATTGTATAACTCCTGAGTCATGAAAATATTACGACAACGGAAACAAATTTTTCGAAACGAGAAAAGGAAGATATGATTCATGAAATAAGTAATTTCAAAACGTTGTATAATCTTTCGAATATTTCAATTCTCATTTTTGATGCAATTCAGATTAACTGGTAAACTACATCGAAAAACTAAATCTTTCAAGATAAACTTATATTTAAAATATTGTTTTAGAATGAAGTTAAAATGTGAATATTATCCAAAATCAATGCTTGTCAAAAAAATAACATATTCATCGCACCTAGTTTCTTATCGTCCATGTCTGCTCTTCGAGCCGTATACTAAATCATCATTTTTAATATTTATTATTTTTATTATTGAAATTAAAGTAAAGAAGAATAAATATTTATTTTAAAATCACAAAGTACGAAAAAGTCATTTAATGATCTGATCGTGCCTTTTTGAGTTTGTTTAATTCGAAAAACATTTGTCAAACAATACTCTTTTTTTGATATCAAAGCATTACATAAATAACTCATAAATCTTCTTAAACTATTTGTGAAAAAACAAGCAGTCGTATTTTTTATCCATCATTTTCGAGAAAGTTTTTTTTAACGAAAATCAAATTTATTTAAAATAGGAAAAATGATTAAAAATCTTTTTTTTTTAAATCAATGATGTTTACTTATGTTTGAGTCAGTTTATATGCATAAATTGTAAAATCAAAGAACTCGACGAAAAAAGAAGTGAGAGACGGTTTAACTTGTCGAAACAAAATAATTTCATCATAGTTTATTAGCAGAAAATAATATACAATATATTACAATTAACAATTTCAAATAAATTATTTGCATTTATGACCGACCGAACAGTTATGTACATAGTATACCATTTAATGATGACCGTGATGATGGTGATCATGATGATGACCGAAAGATCCATGGTGTTCGTGATGGTGATGTCCGTGATGATGTCCGAACAAATTGTGAAGAATTCCGTGATGATGATGATGACCATGATGATGTGGATGATGTTGTTGCCCGAATTCGACATTTGTCACGTGTACATGTTGTTGTCCCGGAACCATGTGCGGAACAAATCCAGGTTGACCATATGGAGCATATCCACCATTGAAACCACCATTTCCGAAATTGTAAGACATTCTGAAAAATATTGATATCAATATCAACAAAGGAAAAAGAATGAAGTGAACTGATAAAAAAAAGAGCACAATTGGTGTATTTAAAGAAACCATCAAGGTGTGAATGACGTCAAACAATTAGAGTTATTGCTTATTATGGGGAAGTGTAGGTCATATTTTGATTGTATAACACCTGAGTCATGAAAATATTACGACAACGGAAACAAATTTTTCGAAACGAGAAAAGGAAGATATGATTCATGAAATAAGTAATTTCAAAACGTTGTATAATCTTTCGAATATTTCAATTCTCATTTTTGATGCAATTCAGATTAACTGGTAAACTACATCGAAAAACTAAATCTTTCAAGATAAACTTATATTTAAAATATTGTTTTAGAATGAAGTTAAAATGTGAATATTATCCAAAATCAATGCTTGTCAAAAAAATAACATATTCATCGCACCTAGTTTCTTATCGTCCATGTCTGCTCTTCGAGCCGTATACTAAATCATCATTTTTAATATTTATTATTTTTATTATTGAAATTAAAGTAAAGAAGAATAAATATTTATTTTAAAATCACAAAGTACGAAAAAGTCATTTAATGATCTGATCGTGCCTTTTTGAGTTTGTTTAATTCGAAAAACATTTGTCAAACAATACTCTTTTTTTGATATCAAAGCATTACATAAATAACTCATAAATCTTCTTAAACTATTTGTGAAAAAACAAGCAGTCGTATTTTTTATCCATCATTTTCGAGAAAGTTTTTTTTAACGAAAATCAAATTTATTTAAAATAGGAAAAATGATTAAAAATCTTTTTTTTTTAAATCAATGATGTTTACTTATGTTTGAGTCAGTTTATATGCATAAATTGTAAAATCAAAGAACTCGACGAAAAAAGAAGTGAGAGACGGTTTAACTTGTCGAAACAAAATAATTTCATCATAGTTTATTAGCAGAAAATAATATACAATATATTACAATTAACAATTTCAAATAAATTATTTGCATTTATGACCGACCGAACAGTTATGTACATAGTATACCATTTAATGATGACCGTGATGATGGTGATCATGATGATGACCGAAAGATCCATGGTGTTCGTGATGGTGATGTCCGTGATGATGTCCGAACAAATTGTGAAGAATTCCGTGATGATGATGATGACCATGATGATGTGGATGATGTTGTTGCCCGAATTCGACATTTGTCACGTGTACATGTTGTTGTCCCGGAACCATGTGCGGAACAAATCCAGGTTGACCATATGGAGCATATCCACCATTGAAACCACCATTTCCGAAATTGTAAGACATTCTGAAAAATATTGATATCAATATCAACAAAGGAAAAAGAATGAAGTGAACTGATAAAAAAAAGAGCACAATTGGTGTATTTAAAGAAACCATCAAGGTGTGAATGACGTCAAACAATTAGAGTTATTGCTTATTATGGGGAAGTGTAGGTCATATTTTGATTGTATTACTCATGAGTCATGAAAATACTACGACAACGGAAACGAATTTTTCGAAACAAGAAAAGGAAGGTATGATTCATGAAATAACTAATTTCAAAACTTTGTATAATCTTTCGAATATTTCAATTCTCATTTTTCATGCAATTCAGATGAAGTTTGGTAAACTACATAGAGAAACAATGTTTCAAGATAATCGCATATTAAAAATATTGTTTTAGAAAAAAGTTAAAATGTGAATATTATCCAAAATTAATGCTTGTCAAAAAAATAACATATTCATCGCACCTAGTTTCTTTTCGTCCATATTTGTTTTTCGAGCCGTATACTGAATCATTATTGGTCATAATTATAATTTTTATTACATAATTAATGAAAAGATGAATAAACATTTATTTCAAAAATCGCAAATTTCGAAAAAGTCATTTAATGATCTGGTAGTTCTTTTCGAGTTTGTCTATTTCGAAAAACATTTGTCAAACAATATTTTTTTCTGAAAAAATAGAAAAGTTATTACAACTTTATTTTTTAAATCAATATGTTTACTTATGTTTGAGTCAGTTTATATGTGGAAATTGTAAAATCGAAGAATCCAACGAAAAAGAGACCGTATGTCGAAACAAAATAAATTCATCATAGTTTATTAGAAGAAAATAATATAAAATATAATACAATTATAATTTAAAATAAATTATTTGAATTTATGACCGACCGAACAGTTATTTACATACATACATACATAGTATAAGATTTAATGATGACCGTGGTGATGGTGATGGTGATCATGATGATGACCGAAAGATCCATGGTGTTCGTGATGATTATGGTGTCCGTGATGATGTCCGAACAAATTGTGAAGAATTCCGTGATGATGATGGCCATCATGATGTGGATGATGTTGTTGCCCGAATTCAACATTTGTCACGTGTACATGTTGTTGTCCCGGAACCATATGCGGAACAAATCCAGGTTGACCATATGGATATCCACCATTGAAACCGCCATTTCCGAAATTGTAAGACATTCTGAAAAATATCGATATCAATGCCAACAAAGATAAACGAATGAAGTGAACTGATAAAAATATGAGCACAATTGATGTATTTAAAGAAATCATCAAGGTGTGAATGACGTCAAACAAGGTAAAGTTTTTGTTTATTATGCGGAAGAATAGGTCATATTTTGACGTTGATCTTTGTATTACTCATGAGTCATGAAAATACTACGAGAACGGACACAATTTTTTGAAACAAGAAAAGGAAGATATGATTCATGAAATAAGTTCGAAACTTTGTATATTCTTTCGAATATTTCAATTCTCATTTTTGACGCAATTCAGATTGACTGGTAAGCTACATCAAAAAGCTAAATCTTTCAAGATAAACGCATATTTTAAATATTGTTTTAGAATAAAGTTAAAATGTGAAAATTATCCAAAATTAATGCTTGTCATAAAAAATAGCATACTCCTAGGTTCGTTTCGCCCATGTTTGCTCTTCGAGCCGTATACTGGATCATTATTGGTCATAATTATAATTTTTATTACATAATTAATGGAAAGAACAATACAAATTTATTTCAAAAATCGCAAATTTCGAAGTAGTCATTTAATGATCTGATAGTCCTTTTTGAGTTTGTTTAATTCGAAAAACATTTCTCAAACAATACTCTTTTTCTGTGATCGAAGCATTCCAGAAATAACAATCTTCTTAAACTATCATCGAAAATTTATGATAAGAAATATAAGTCAAACACATTTTTTTCTCAAAATTATTGAACTAAGGTAAGCTTGTTCAGAATATTTGAATTGAAAAAAAATAAGAAAAATGGCAAACAGTGGTATTTTGCTCATAATTTTCGAGAACATTTTTTTATCGAAAGAGCAAATTTATTTAAAATGGAACAATGATTAAGACTTGATTATTACTTATGTTTGAGTCAGTTTACACGCGAAAGTTGTAAATTCAACGAAAAGGGAATGAGAGACGATTTAATTGCATGCGTTATACTTTTTGGCCAACAGTAAAAGACCGTATGTCGAAACAAAATAATTTCATCAGTTTATTAGCATAAAATAATATACAATATAATACAATTAACAATTTTAAATAAATTATTTGCATTTATGACCGACCGAACAGTTATGTACAAAGTATATCACTTAATGATGACCGTGATGATGGTGATCATGATGATGACCGAAAGATCCATGGTGTTCATGATGATGGTGTCCGTGGCTATGTCCGAACAAATCATGAAGAATTCCGTGATGGTGATGATGACCATGATGATGTGGATGATGACGTTGTCTAAATTCAACATTTGTCACGTGTACGTGTTGTTGTCCCGGAACCATATGCGGAACAAATGCAGGTTGACCATATGGAGCATATCCACCATTGAAACCACCATTTCCGAAATTGTAAGACATTCTGAAAAATGTTGATATCAATGTCAACAAAGGAAAAAGAATGAAGTGAACTGATAAAAAATATGAGCACAATTAGTGTATTTAAAGAAATCATCATCGTGTGAATGACGTCAAACAAGGTAAAGAATTACTTATTATGAGGAAGGAATAGGTCATATTTTGACATTGATGTTTGTATTACTCATGAGTCATGCAAATACTACGACAACGGAAACAAAATTTTCGAAACAAGAAAAGGAAGATATGATTCATGAAATAAGTTTGAAACTTTGTATAATCTTTCGAATATTTCAATTCTCATTTTTCATGTAATTCAGATTAGCTTTGGTAAACTAAAGACGAAATGCTTCAAGATAAACGCATATTTAAAATATTTTTCATCTGCAATATGTATATTCACCACAGAAGTAGGTTTTTGTTATGCATATGAAGGTGGAACTTTCGACGTTCATTTCTAAATAAACCTAACAGCCTTATTGAACGTAGTTTCTTTACTTGCATTATTTTTCAGAAAAATAAATCTAGCTGTTACACTGTGTTGAATGAGTTTTGATCGCATAATATTGTTATTCACCCGTATCCAATCACAACAAGAAAGAAAACTCGAAACAAGCTTGTTCTAATGAAGCCTTCAATGAACAGGGATAAAATTACTCCTGAAGTGAAGTGAATGAGACATCTGATTCATGTTTTCTCTTCCGTTCTCATTGTCTGACGTAGTCATTGTATGGCTTAGTGAGCCAAACATCAAAACCAACTTAACCAATCCTTTTTTAATCAGTTATTTTTCACCGCCTTCTAGGTCATTGGCTCTTTCAATTTTTTTATATAAATATAACAATATTCTTATTTTTCTTATCAGTTTACTCATATTTTTAAATCTTTATATTTTTTTCAATTTTTGAGATACCTTCCAGTTTTCTGATTACCTCAATAATTCCAGAATGTCAAATCATTTTGGAAACGCCGGTTTTAATGGAGGTTATGCTTCATATGGACAACCAGGATACATTCCAAACGTTGCTCCAGGACAACAACATATCCACGTGACAAACAGTGGGTTTGGGCATCCTCATGGACATCATCATGACCATCATCATCATGGAATTCTTCATGATTTGTTCGGACATCATCATGGACATCATCATGGACATCACGAGCATCATGGCTTTTTTGGTCACCATCATGGACATCATCATCATGGTCACCATTAAATACTTGCTTGTTCATAACTTTTCATTGTAATAAATGTACATAATTACTTTTTGTTTTACAACGTCTCATGTTTTGAAAAATAATTAACTTTAAAAAAATCAACGCGTTTTCAATCTGGACTCTCAAAATTATTAAGGAAAATGCGTTTACAATCTTAAAATTTTCAAATTTGAATTGCGATTCATTTTCATCGTCGCGTGGAAAGTTAACAATTTTTCCTAATTTCGAATAACATTTTCTATGAAAGCAACAGAACTGCTATGTTTTCTTAGCTGCGCCTCTTAGCAGCGCCACTTAAATTATAGCGCAGTTGAAAAATAATTGTTCATAATACATAGTTATAAAACAATAATTGACGTAATTAGTTCCCATCACGAGTGCACATTAATTTTTTAGTAGGGTTCAAAAGCGGTGCATTGACAGTTTCTTATCATAATAAACGTTCTTTTTCGCCCCGTTTCCATTTTCTCTGCAGTTTTTTTTTCAGAATGTCGTACAACTACGGAAACGGAGGATACCATGGTGCTCCTACTGGACCATACGGAAATGCAGGATATGCTCCACCAGTGGTTCCTATCGGAGGCTACATTGCTCCAATGACATATGGAGGGGGTCATGCACCACATTATCATGATCATCATGAACATAACCACCACCATCATCACCATGGACACCAAGATCATCATCATGGACACCATGGTCACAACCATGGTCATCATGACCATCATCATGATCATTATGATCATCACCATCATCACGGACATCATTAAAACCAGAAAATATGTTTATCCAACCCATTTTATTTTGTTGTATTTTAATAAAAATCTCTAACTTTCGCAAATTACAATAACTAATCTGAGTAGAGAAATAATAAAACTAAATAATTCCAAAAAAGGAAGCATAACCTTTGAAAAATATAAGGTGTATGACAAAAGTGAATGGTTAACAGACGTGCTCATAAGTTACAATTGGCACGTTGGGAAGGGGTTGGAATTATCGTCTATTTTTCAATAGGCGGTGGATATGTGGGAAAGATAATTTTGGAAAATGACAAGAACTCAGAAATTGGATTTTTCAATCTGGATTTTTGTTAGATTCTCATTCTTGTTATCAAAAAATCTAACTTTTTACACATTTTAACAGTATCGTACAATCCATCCTTTTATAGAGCTCATTTTTATTCTCTACAAAAGGTCATCGTAATATACTAGCGTCATTACCTGTTACTTTTGTATTTTCTCTTTAGAATTTCTTGAAACGTTGGTCATATTTTTTTTCTACAAAAACGTCAAAAAAAATCTCGCTCAATCTGTATATTATTTGTTTATTCCAAATTTGCTATAGAAGTTCGCATACACATTCGACAATCACAATTGTGTTAAAAAACATGTTAGTGAATCTGATTCTGCTGACAATCAACTTACGATTAACATGAGCCTTCAGGTAAAGTAAATTGCGAAAGTTAACAAACGATCGTTGCTAGACATTTGACAATCAGGGGTTCTTATGATTACAATTGAAAATTGGTTCCCTGTTTAAATATAGGCCAAATAAAATCATTCTGATCAATTATAAACTCTTTTAATAAATTCTGACTCACTGAAAATTTCAAAATTGCTTATCAAAATATATTAGGTTAAAGGTGAATTCGCAATATTTGCTCTACTGGTGACGCGTGCCTAAAAGCAGTATAAAACTTCACGACATGGCCTCAGTATCAAAAACGCCTATCAGTTGCCTCTTCGGTTGCCTCTTTCATTTTTCAACTTAACTTCATGTACATCTTTGATAAAAACCCCTTTCTTTGATAAATTTCACCTTTTTTTTTATAGAAAATGGCTTACAACTACAATCCATACAACCAAAGCTACCCATACCCACCAGCATCTCCATATCCAGTTGTTGGAACAGGAATCGGCTACGCTCCACCAATGCCAGTGGCCCCAATTGCTCCAGTTATTGCACCAGTTATTGCTCCAATTGCTCCAATGTATGCTCCACCACCGCCACCAGTTGTTGTTATTGAGGAACCGTATCGTCATCATCATCACCATTGGAATCCATTCCACCACCACCATCATCATTGCTAAACATTTTATAATCGGGTATCACAACTTTTAATTATTTCAATTGTTTTGATGATGTAAATATCCACTTCGTTTTTTTTATAAATCAGTATATTACAATCCAAGAAATAAATATTTTATGTACTTCGTTCGACGTTCAGTTATGGTGTAGGTGACGGATACACACATACGCACACCCAAATACATCATTTTGAGAATTAAATACTGAAACGGGTTTCTTATACCAAAAAAGATATATTCTTATCAAAAGATATGTATCATATTTCTCACACAGTTGTCAAGATTTAACCACCAGGTATGACATTTGTCTTTTTTGTACTATTCGATTTATGACTTTTTCTTTCTTTTTCAAAAAGCCCGACTATTGATGTTTAGAAATTGTGTAAGATTCTTTTCTGACATTTTTTTATCAAATTGTTGATAAAATATGCGATCACGCGTATTTTTTATGTCAGTTCTATTCGTTCAAATGATTTGAGTTGACATGTAACGGAAAACTCTTCATTTTACCACACATTATGCACGATAAAAATTAGGAAAAAAAAAACGAAAATTTGAGGGAAATATGAATTTTAAATAGCACGTTGAACAGAACTGAAACAAACTAAAATAAAAATATTTGAAGTTGCTTCAAATAATGACCTAAAACAAAGCATAACATCCTCCGATTCGAAATGCTTTAACGCCCGAAAATTACATATTTGAATTTTCGCTTCGATAATATCTATAGAAAACTGAATTTTTTGCTGTTTTAAGTCTTCAAATTTCGCGTAGAAGATAAAATTCAAATGTATATTAAAATTAGTTAATAATTCCTTTAATTATAGTACCCAAATCGTAATCCCCCCACCTTCTGTTTAATAATGATCGGAAAATGTTCTTGTTTCTTATTATAATAAAAATTAGAATAAAGAGCTTTTATATGTTTGCAACCATGTTCTTTTCAAAAAAAAACTATTTTTCTCATTTTCAGGCACCACCAACACGCAAATGATCAGGTAACACATTTCACAATTGAAATTGAACTCTTATCACAAAAATTCAACAAGCTGACAGTTATCGATTGATTGAAAATGCATGAAGATTAATAATATCAAATTTCTCCTATGAAAAAAATAATAATCAGATATGTTAAATGATAAAAAAACCACAGACACATTTCAGAACATACTCTTTATTTTGGTTTTAAAAAAATGTGATTTTGATCCAATTACTGACGGGGGAAGTTTCTGGTCCTCACGCAATAGTTCCCACATTTCAACTTATTTTTTATTTGGCTGTATATAAAATTCATCTTCTTTCGTGATTTTTCAAGAAGTTTGTAAACGTTTCGCAGATTCCAAAACCATAAGTTGACAAAGAATCGGCAATTTCGCAGTTAACAATAGTTAAATAAACAATACTAGGCTCTTTGAAATTTTGATAGTGATTATTTCAAAATTCACTTTTATTAATCGCACAATTTTTTGATCAGAGTAATTTTTTATTTTCTCATCAGGGCACTCTCTGGAAGTCCTCTTTTCGAAGACATGTTAACTCCAACTTCAAAGTTTGTTGGTGAGGCATTGGAGATGCGAGACGTGAGGACGATTTTTGTTGGTGGCATAGAAGGTGATTTTAGATTTAACTTGATAAAAAGTAATTTAATGTCTGTACCCAGATGACGTTTTCAAAGAGAATCGCATTATTTTGTTGCTGGGGCCGTCAAGTGCTGAAAAATCAGAACTCATTGATTTTTTCTGTAATTATTTTTATGATGTTGATCCTAATGAAAGTGTTAGATATCATATTTCAAATGAGGTATTACATTAGGCTTTTTCATATTTTTATAAAAATGAAGTTAAACGACAGAAATTCAACGCACAAACACCGGATCGTCCCGTTCAATGTTATATTTTCAATAAGACGTCAATGCCTGTTAGACCGATTATCATAGATACTCCCTCATGTGGTGAAGATTTGTAAATTTAGAAAACTAATTAAAAATATTCGATTTACTTTTTTAGCCACGGTAATCTGGCTCCATCAATAATAAATAAGTGGTTAATTGATAACTGGAAGATGAGATTGGATGTAATAGCTATTGTGTTTTCTGATCTTCACCGCACGAATTCAAAAGAAGAAGATGAGCTTCAACAGGTTATACACATTGTCCTAATTGTGTGAAAAAATTTTTTTCAGATTTTAACCGAACTACCGATTCATGTTAGTGAAAACCTGTCTGTATTCATAACTGCATCAGATGGTTCGCGTACTTCTGAACCTCTCCTTCGACGCTTTGGTCTTGCCGAGCGCCCTAAGTACACAATAAATACAGCTTGTGTATTCCAAAAACCGATGGGTGAGTCGTCCAACCAACAAAAAATAATATTGAAGTTTGAATGTGAAATGGCGCAAACAACTCGCAATCCCGATAAGAATCGAAAAACTCTCTGTACAACTATGTTCTTTATCAACAAAAATTTGCGGTGTTGTGTAAAAGGCTTGAAATAGATTTCAAACGTTTCTATCGGCATATTGATTAAAATTTTTTGTTTCAGAAGATCGACTCAATGACGAGCATAGGAAAAGGTACTGGAAAATGTCAGTGAATCAAATGAATAATTTTTTTGACAAAGTGAAGGTAAGATTATACGGGAGAATTCAGCTTTATGCACTTTTAAAAGGAAACAACGCCTGTTACAATATCTGGACTACCGTACATCGATGATGCATTATATGGGGCATCCGCAGGCGGATCTTCGAGAAGTAGCGTTTATTCTAACAGCCAGTAAGTTATAAGAAACAATTGTGGATACAAACTTAATTATAATTTTAATTTTTATGACTTCAAAGCTTAGCTTTTTTTAACGTAATGTGGTCAAAAATACTATATGAAACTGCACATAACCTTTAGCTGCAAAGTAAAATATTTAAACAAATAGTAACTAATTGATTTAAATGACGCGTGTTTCAACTAACAATTGTTGTTTTGAAGATCAACGGTGATCGAAGTAAATCAATCAACAAAAAAAGTTGGCATCAGACCAACAGACGCTCCACCACCACCACCAGTTCCACCCCCAGTTCCTCCAAAACCTGCAATGTCTACCACCATGAGACCACCGCCAATTCCGTCATCCCCACCACCATCGTCTCCACCTCCAGCAGGTCCTCCATCTATTGGAATTCCGTTATACAACAAACAATCGTACACTAAAAATGGTCAAACAATCGAATCGAAGAAAATAACGACCACGCCTCCGCGTCCTCCAAATTTTGCGCCTCCTGAGCCGCCGCTGGGAATTCGACGTAATAGTATAAGTTTAAACGACTTTTCGTCAACGAAAGCGCTGACACATGCCATGATTGAGCAAATGAGAACCTCTCAAAATTATGGGTGCGTTTTATTTTTTTATATTACTAATTATTGCTTCGATTTTTTAAAATAATATTTTTACTCGATCAAAACGAAATATTTGAAATAAGATTATACATATTTTGCTGCAAAGGATTTTTTTTTGCTTTATGTCGAACCTATTATTATTGATGTAGTTCGAAATTTTAATTTTTCATGTGCATATGAATTGTTGTAGGAATTTATGATTTCAGGCGTGTGTCAACACATTACGATTATGCCGGTGTTGGAAGTCAAAAAGAAGATGTTACAAATGTCAAATTACGAGATCAAAACCAAAGACTGTCAACTGCTGGCATTCTAGGAGAACGTCGTCATAGTGTTCCAGGTAGTTTGATGTTGTATTCAACTTGTTTTATTAATTTTCTAATCCCCTTCTGAAATAAAATATAAGTTCTCGTGGTCATATCATCCGAAAAGCCTTCAATTATTCAATTTACAGTTTTAGAAATTGAAGATAAATTAAATTTGTGATGATTAAAACTTTTGTGAGTCAACATTAGGGTACTGTTTTTAAATATCAAAATAGGACATAAATCGGAAGCTGAATAGAGTTTAAAAGTTAGAAAAAGTCTTTATTTTTGCATACTTGGAGAAAATACACTTGTGGCAAGATATCAATGGTAATGGACCACAATCAGATCTAATTGACTTATAATTCGAAATCAGTAAAATCTAGACCACGCCCTTTATTACACTGAAAAATTATCATTTTCTTAACTTGTCATTTTTTGCACATTTTCTCCAATTGTTTGCCATAAATCATCCTAGGCTACCGTTTGAAGCTCATTAAGCTTATGTCTTCAAACTTCTATTAATATTTTTAAAAAACTGTACAATTTCGTTAGAGGAAATACAAAATCAAATTAAAAGAATGCCCTATCTTGAAAATTCTGATCAAATTTCACCCTCTCAATCTTTCTCAACATCGCAACATTTACTTTATGTTATTCCCATTTTTGTGATTCATACAACTTTAGTAAACGCTGTATGCGCACGAAAACGCTGATTCAACTATTGCGAGTCTCCATGAAAATTGTTTGTTTTGTGTTTACCAATCTGACAACAACTCATCCGAAATGATTGAAAATAGGGATCGGCAAAGGGAACATGACAGTTTCGACTTTTTTTTAATGCAATAATTCGTGAGAACTCATCAAAATTTCATCGTAAAGTTTTACACACATACTCAAACGATTTTTATCAAAAATGCAGTCTCTCAAATATACGACCAACAAAATATTGAAAGTATGTGCAGATACGATGCTTTTCGACAATCGTAATGTGTTATTAATATCGTTTTTACTGATTATTCTTATAGGTACACATACTATGATTGCATTGCTTAATTTTTCATTTTCCCATTTTTCATTAATTTTAATAATTTTAAAATTTTAAGAACAAAATAGTTTTCATACTATGCAGATTTTTAGATAGTGAATGTAAACAATATTATCACACCGTGGTGCATACAACCGTTTTATTATTCAACCATTCTCAATAATATTACTCACCTTTCTTTTCGAATAAAAAATATATTTATTCTTATTCCGTTTCAGACGACATTCGTCGCTACGCGGACGAGACAACACCCCCTCCAGTAGTTCACGACATTGCCGATCGGTATTTAAAACATTTTGTTTTGTGAAAAATGCCACACAATTTGTAGATATTCGACCGTCGCTTACATGAATCAAGACCCATACGTCACAAAAGTTTCAACTCGTCCAGCAAGCAGATCAAACGTTCCAGTCAGAGTTAGTTTTTTTTAACACATAGAAAGCCATTTACTATAATTTTACTGAATCTTTCAGGACGCTCATCGTTTGAGTAGAGACGATTTGCGAATTATTGATCAGCCACATAGCAGTCCAAGTGATTCGCAATCTGAGGAGCTTCGAAGAATGTATTCTGGAAGAAGTGCGCATTCTGTTCAACCGCTAGGAGATATATCGTAAGGATCCAATGGAAAAGTTTTTCTCATCTTGATTTGTTTTTAGTACAAGATATGTTTATGACACTGCTCATCGAACATACACATCTCATGGCGAAAGAGAAACTCGGCCAAGTTATACCGCAACAACATTGGACAGAAAGAGATGGTCAAAGTAAGTGAACTAACATTTCACATATTATATTTTAATTGCTTTGAATTTCAGATCTTCCGAACCGCGAAGTGAAACTTATATCAATGATCCATATTATTCCGGAAAAGACGTTGTCTCTGGATACGGAGTCATTGAAACTCGTAACAGTCGTACAAGCCTTCATAAGAGCACTGTTCCTGAACTAGTTCATTCTGAAAACAAATATGATTATCAGCAAATTGGGGAAGGCCAGCAAATAAGGTTTTTACGGTTTAATTGTGTATTTGCATAGAAATGCATACATTTTTATAGAGCGCCGGAAATTTTCGAGCGCAATGAGACTTCCCGTAGAAGTCGACATCAATCCGAAGGTTCTAGAAATATTCATATTGAGAGACGAGTTTCGCCGGAACGACAACGGAAAGATCGCATCAGTGGCGGGGAAGTTTATGAGCATGAAAGAAGAAGTTATGATGCTTATAGTCAAATAAATAGGAACAATGATCAGTATAGACCAATTGGACAAGGAGTCCAACCTCCACGTTATGATCAAGTTCCAGAACGTAAGTTTCCTTCACATTGTTGTTTTTTAAATAATAAAATTCTCAGAGCCAAACCACTATATCATCCCAAATTCAATGCGTGACCCTGGATCACCAATTCAAGTGAGAGTGCATCTTCGTAGCAAATCCCCTGCATGTATTGAACGTGTACGAATTTTTCCCTTGTGCTTATTCTCTATAATTTTAGATATGCATCTGCAACTATCCCTTTTGTATTTTTGTCTTTGGTTTTTTTTTTGTTGTGAAAATGTTTCTTCAAACCTTTCGAGATATTTAGAACCTTCCATCTCAACAAACCATTTATGATTCATATGGCGAGCTGATATATGCAAGAAGACCATTTGGAGTCTCAGAGGAGGTAATTTTAATGACTGTTGTAGTGAAAACATTAAATGTTGCATGTTTTTAATAAGAACTTCATTATTTGTAAATCGGAAAAATTTACAAAACGATAAACATTGACATTTCAGACAACTACAACAACAACGACAACCAGAAAAGAAGAAATTGAAAGGAAACGTAGAAAGAAAGAAGAAGAAGCTCGAAAGAAGAAAATCGAGGAAGAACAAAAACAACGCAACGCTGCTTATGATGCATGTAAGTTTGCAAAACGGAACACATTTTCTATTGTTTCCACATTCGGGAGAAAAATGACGAATATTTTTACAGATGCTTCTCAAAAAGACAATGGCCATTACGACAGGAGACAGCAAGATAGAGGTCTTTGAACTAATTTCAACTTCGAAAACCTTATTTTCAATTCCAGATTTAGAGGCCAGATTGCTTGAGGAACAATATGATACAAGAAATATGAAACGAACAACTGAGCGTGGAACAAGTCACGGACGCGGTCAACACGGGAAAATTCAAAATAATGAAAAAACACGGTATTGCAAACATTTGTTGTAAAAATATTAAGAAATATTAAACAACTGCAGAGTCAAAAAAATGAGAAATCGAACAACATATTATGGCAATGAATACTCATTATGGAAATTAAAATATTTTATAAGAACATGTCTCCCAATAATTATAGCCATTATACTAATAATTATTCTCGCTAATTTTTTGTATAACGAATACAACGAAAAACGTCCTTTTAGAAATAACTAAAACATATTGTAATTTTTGAAAAAAAAACGCTACTAATAATTAAAAATTAACAATTTCCAGAAAAACGACTGAAACAACGACACGTAGAAGCTGGGGATGGTCCCCGACTAACTATCGCACACCGCGTGATTGTTTCCTTAATCTTCTATGTTTTGTTATTGCACCGCTCGTGATAATCGGAATTATAGTTGTTATTATTGTCTTCGTGATTATTCAATAGATTAACTAATACGTATATATTTCTAACAAATATGATTATTTTATCTTTTATAGTCAGTTGTAAAAGCTTCTTCTAATCCACTGCCCAATAAATGTTGAATATCCAATTATATGTTCCCTTTCGAGAATCCAGGTTTGATGTTCCAATGTTATACAAATCTAATCTTTGTTTCTGTTTTAGCAGTTCTTAATCTTTCAGTCATATATTAATGAAACTAATTCAAAATATTAATTTTTTCACATCAATATGTATACTTAATTGATGAATTCTCAATTATCACTCACTCAGCAAGTTCAGCCATGCACACATTTTCCTTCAAAACCGTGTTTATCATAGTCACATAGAGTCAATGATATTCAGTTCCATATTTGTCTTGTCAATTGGTTTTCTATATTTGACATTTTTTTATTTCAACATGTTTTTTTTTTCATTTTTAATGCTCCAATAAACGTTTTTATATTGTATTTCACCTAAAAACAAGGTTCTTTCAAAAAACAACATCCATTGTAATGAAATTCATTAAATTTTCTCTACCTTTTTTTCATTTGTTGTCCAAACACAAACGCTGCACTTTTTACCATAGAACAACGCGAATCGTTTTACAATTCTACCTGACAGATGCTTCCTGCTTTCAATTTCTATAATTGAAGCATGTCCACGTATATATCCATAAGCCCCTCCTTTAAAAGAAGGGTGTGCACATGTATATGTGTGCCAAACCTAGTGGTGCCATTCGGGAGTCCACTCTGCATTTGGTGAACACCTTTATAATTATGGCCGCTTGTGAGCAACGCATACTAGTCTTTCACTCAGCTCAAGCTGCATAACGCTGTTCGTATTTTAGCTGACTGTTAGTAGCAATATTTTTTTCGGAGTTTCGTAGCCATGGCGATTAGAATTTCCAAAGTCTGTTTTAGTTTTTTTTTCTTCTTCGTTTAACTACATCTTAGTTTTGTGGCTTCGTTTTCTTCTTATAAAAACATTATCTTTGAAAATCGTTACTTGAAAAGAAAATAATGAATGGTTTCAAAATTTGTTTTCAGGCTTTCCAACATGCCACGCAAAGGGCTTAAACATAGGTTGAAGGTAAATAAAATATGAACACATGAAGCTTTAGAAATATGAAATTATTTTTAGGTAACTCGAGAATCAATAGAGCGATTTTGTCACGATTTAAAGTTTGTGAAAATTCTATCTGATAGACCTGTAAGTTCATTTAACATTGAAATTGACGTTTTTTTTCAATTTTCAGAATAATAGAAGTCAAAACTATAGTGATGATGATGATGAGAAACTCGGATTCGGAATTTATAAATCATTAGACGTTGAAAAATTAGATTTATCAAATGTTGGACCATCCTTTGAACCAAGAGAAGATGAAAATATTCCATTAATTTCAACACCAAGAAAGCATTTCGATCTTCCAAAATCTCCTCGTGGTGAGAATGCATCATTTGAGCAAAACTCAGAGTTGAAAAAGTGAGTTTTTTTCCAAACAAAAAAGTTCCTTTAAAAGAAAAACTAAAATGGTTCAAATTTCTTTCGAAACACTTTTATGTGCATAAATTTAAAACAAAATGTATACAATTTCCACTTTATTTTGGTCAAAGGTCAAAAAAATGTATATACCTAAATTTAGCGGAAAGGGTACTATAAGCGTACTTCATATTACACCAGCTCTTCTTAAATTTCTATGGGTTATTGAATTGTAACATGGTAGAATATATAGCAAATGAATTTTTTTTTCAAGTGAATCGTTTAATAAAAAGTTGGTATAATATACAAATAAAAGATGATATTAAATTTCACTCAAAAAAAATTCTCTTGACAGATTTCGAAGGAAGTCGATCGAGTCACCAAGAGCATTTTTAAGTGGATTTGGGAGCATTAGTTCGCTTCCTGTGATTGCTAAAAAGGAGAATGTTTCCGATGTTCTTTTGGTGAGTGATTTGTTACTTCCGATTTTAATATAAAGAATGGATTAAATTGTCTACGTTGTAAGCATGTTAGAAATCAAATCTAACATGCTAAGCTTGTTGTAATACTAATAATTGTTTTCATAATGATTGCACATATTGTTTCATTCTTCAGTCATGTGTATAATTCGAAAGGGAAACACAATTAAAATGTCCCAAAGAAATGAAATGAAATGAAATAGACATTCAGGTGGCACTCACACATTTCTTATTCTTTCCCATACATAATTGTAAAATACAACCTATTCCAGAACTTTTTCTTTTTACGCCTTCTTATAAGATAGTATATTTTTGTTCAACATCTATGCGACAAGCAAAAAATCCATATACCTGTATTAGCACTTTCAAATGATGGATGACCATCATTCCAGTCTTTGTTTCCTGTCCCAATTTTCAACAAAAAGTGTGAAATGATGATAGGAACGAAAGTCTCTTTTTTATATTTTTGCAAGATTTGTTCTTCTTTTTCGGAATTTCCGAAAGTCAAGCATATTCTTGTGAAGATTACTCAAGCGTCAATTTTTTTTCAATTTTGTTGTTTACGTATTGTCACTTCATAATTCTTCCAGTTCTAAACAGTTTAGTAGACATGGACGCCGAAGTTTCTATTGTTGAATAAAAAAATAACATTTGTTAGTTTTAAAGTTTTGTCGTAGTTTCTCGGAAATTTCCAGAGATCAGGTGTTTTTTGAAGAATTTCGTTGCGTTTTTTTCAGTAATTTAATCCAAGGAACAAAATATAGAGTTGATTACTTAGACTGAACCTAATTTTGGTCAGAAAGTTTTTCCAATTATTGTGAAGCATAGTAACAAAATATCAATTCAATAAACAATAATAATCACAGCGAATGTGAGGCCTCTCTAAGTCATCCGATTTTAGAAAATGTAGATGTTTTAAACAAAAGTCTAAAAATAAATCCTAATGTTTTAATCAATCTTAATATTCAAGTACGCGTCTATGAAATTTAGTCGTGCACTTGAATATTGAGTTTGTTAAATGTACTTCTAATTTGACTGCACTACGACAACACGTTAATCAGTTAACTCACTTCAATAAACATGTATTTTGTTCCTAGAATCTTTAATCATAATACAAATTGGTTACTTGATATAAGATTATAAAGTTGTTCACTATAACATTTATCAATTTCTCACGTCTAACAGAAAAAAAATATTTGTTTTGTTTCTCATATTTTCATGCACCTAATTCATCAACCTTGACCTGTGAAATAACATTTTAATTTCGTCAATTGGAGTTGTGTTTTACACAATTTATCGCCATTCGATCAATCCCGTCTTAACTGTTTTATCAATTAGCCTTAAGGCTGACGGTTTTTTTTCTTTATCTTTTGTTTTCACCTTCCATTCCTTTTTTTTCTCGCTGTGCGTGTGTGTGTTTTTTTTTTATTTCGATGTTATGCGATTTTCGTAGCGAAATTTGCATCTTTTCAATTTCTGTTCGCATATTGTTTTCCTTTTTAACAATTTTTGTCGACAATGCTGACACATTATATGAATACTACATTTTTTGTTTTCTGGTTTTTGTGTCTACAGTATGAATAATTTTGAAGCTTCGAAAATACATCCTTCCGTTATTATTTTCATTTTCAGTGAGAATTGTCTTCCATATTTTACACATTCATATAAGTGCAGGTTTGTATTCTAGGTTTCAAATTTCCATCGTCCTCATAGCCAAATTTATTCACCAATATTCGTTTTTTTCATAAATTTTTGTCATGTTTTGTTGGATATGCTATTTATCATAGAACATTGAAAAAAAAAGAATGTCAAAGAGATGTAAAAGATTTTGATAACGATGAGATGAATAACTGACCATGATTTGCACTTGGCAAGCACACCCAGGAAATGGTTGGCAGCAAGAGTCCATCCGAAAAGTACGTCGTTGAAACAAATGACAGCTGCGACCGGGAGCGGGGATCTTGACGACGAGATGCATTGGTATGAGCATCTTCTTCTTCATCTTCTTTGCTGATACGAATAACCGAGCACTGGGGGCCCTCATTTCTCTATTGGCTTTCTTTTTGCTGTAACAATACCAGTGTTCAATTGAGAGAGTCCTCCCGTCATTTCTTCTTTTATTTCTTCATCTTTTTTTTCCCGTTTATTCTCTCGATTTATTGGCTTCAAGACCTTTTGACTGAGCCTCTTCTCTCATCCGTTCAAAACAATTTCGTTTTGTACCCGCCAATCAAATTTTTTTCAGTCGTTTTTTTTGCCATAAGGTGTTCGACTTCTTATTTTTTTTTTTGATATTTTGAGAATAAATTTGTTCTTCTCTCACATTTCGTATAGATTTCGATTAGATAAAATTTCAGAGACAGTGTTCGTTTAACTTTTCTTATATTGTCAGGATAATAATTTCTGGCCGCTCGTTGTGCGGAGTGTCGTTGGGAATTTACTCGCAGCGCGACCGCAACGCGCTCAAATTCAAATTTCTCAGTTGGTCTTGCGCGTTGCGGTCGCGCTGCGAGGAAATTCCCAACGACACTACGCAAAATGAGCGGTCAGAAATTCTTATCTTGACAATAGCAATGGCTGGTTCTATTTGAAATTTCAGTTAATTTTAAATAAAAAAAGTAAATTTTTTATATGTAAACCTATTCGTTCAATAGGCAGTGTCGGAAATTCCATCAACCTTTTGATGTGATGTTTCATTTCTAATCTTTCACTATTTACCATAAGTAATTACACATATACGTCAGTTTTTTTGCAGTCAATCCAAAATCAATCTCCACCAATTGAATTTCGCACTTTCTTTCTGTTTTTTTATTCATTACTAATCATTTCAATCTGGTTCACTTTCTATTCCAATTCTAAGTTGCCATCCCATTTCTCAATTTCAAATAGTATATTTTATATATTTTTTCCAACTGATGAAAATGTCTAGTTTTTCCAACAATTATTATTATGCTCTCATACTTATCACACTATTTTTCAAAGATTTTTCTCATTTCTCAAGTGTTTGATTTTTGCCGCCTATTTTTTTCATGTTTTCCGCACTGTTTTACAATTATTTCATCATTATATTCACTTGTTGATTCGTTTCTTTCTTCTCGCTCTACTACATATATTCATAATGATTTCAGTGGCAAGAGCTCGCCGTGAAAGGTAAATGTACCATCTTGACGACGATTATTTCGCAAGATTGAATCAGCCAAGTTCGTCATCTTCTGTTAATTTCCCGTCAGAATCTGGAAGATACGGAGGAGGTCAACAACTATTCAATAATCATTTTGGAGACGAACACAATCAACAAAATACGAGATTTCGGTCGCACTCTGCTGATACAAGGAGGGCAGCATTTCAACAACAACCAAGAACTATTTCGGAAGAAAACCCAGAGTATAGCACTTGGAATAACGGAACGCTTCGTTCATCTGAAGTAAACTTTCCATCGCAACAAAGAAGACCAGCTTCAACAACACCTTGGACCCATTCGGAGTACCAGACAAATCTTTCAGTGCCACCAAATCAAACTTTTTCTGAACATCTTCGGCAAAGATCGCCAGCAAGTGGATCCGCCCTTCTCAACTTACTTTCTCGCTATCCTTCAGCTGAACATTCTGTGCAAAATTCCCCATCTTTTCAAGCTTATATTGATCGATTTCACTCGGAAGGACGTCCAACAAATCAAAACTTTTCGAACACGAAGTCTGCTGGTTCGAACTTTCCATTGATTGAATATTCTGTGAGATCGGAAGAACCAAACGGTACAAGAACAACATCAGTGTATCAGAATATTTCGCCTACCAACGGTAGTGGAAACCCACAAGCATATCATCACAGGATCCAAACAACATTCACCTCAAACGGTCCGGTAACTTCTACTTTGAGTAGTAATCGAGATATTCATAACTCGACACCTCATTCATTTGGAAATTGCAACACTTACACTCTCGGTGGTCGCCCATCCCATCAGCAACAGCAGCAACAGCCATTGCAGCAGCAACAGCAGCAACAGGCGCAGTTTGGTTCATATCCGTTCGAAAATCGATTGGAGCATCAATTTTACAACGGTAGTAGTTTGGCTTCAAATTTTCGACAACCGAAACAATTTGAAGGTTCTTCATCTTTGTTGCGTGATCCTGATCAACTCGAACTACTTGCTGCACATCTGCTTGATGACAATATGAGCAGAAGTACTTCCGAATGGAGCAAATCGTTTGAGCAGCTTCAAAATCGGTTTCAAAATTTGGAGCATGTTGATTTTCCATCTTCCACATATTCTACCTCTGGTTCTATGACGCTTCCAAGACGATCGACACAACCAATTTCAAAATCTTCGAGTAATTATGAGATGAATAATTCAGTTCTGGGAAGAGCTGTTGAAAGAAGGGCTGCTGAAGCTCCCGAACCACGCAGATCAGGTGCACTTGATAATTTTTGGAGCCAGACTATTAGTTCAAGACCTTCATCGCCGACTATTCAACGGATTCCAACAAGTTTGACAGCAGCAGAACGTCTTCAATTATTGCAAGAACCGATAGATATGGATAAACGGTTTCCACAACGTCTTGGAGCTGGACAAGGAGTTGCTGCTAGAAAAGCTGAATTATTGAGAGAGAGCAGCGTTGAAGTTAATGATAAACCCAGGTCGCCATTAAATCCCTCGTTTCCAACCAACTCGTTTTTATTGCCAAATTTTAATGATCTCGATAGTGCCGTCCATGAATTGAGCAGAGCTGCAAGAAGCAATGCATTTGGTGGTGAAACTACTATAACAAAACGACTTGGAGGATGTGGACGTTTCCCAACCGGTGAACATGCATTCAGCCCACCGCCCGTTGTTCATAATGTTGCAATCAACCGAAAAATTCATTCACCGTCTCCAACTGATGAAACTAGTGACAGTTCTTCTGTGTATCAAATTCCATCAGGTTTGCCGCATCCAAAGCCAAAACATAACGTAAAGGAACAACTTTATCTTGCTGGAATTCAAACCCCAACTTTCCAAATGGCAAGGTCAATGTATCGGAATGGACCAAATTTTCCAGTTCCGTCAACAGGAAGTGTTGCCTCGAGAATCACCGAATTCGAAAAAAGACCAGGAACGCCAACTATTCAACTAGCTACATCAATAAGACATGATACCCCACCTCCAATGACAGTTCCATCAAAACCTGCTCCTCAAACCAATGGTAATATGAGCCCAAGGAGTGCAATTTTTCGAGCAAAACCTGTAATTCATGTGGACATGGGAACTCACGGTCAATTCCACCACTCACCACCACCAATGCGACATATTCAAATTCATACCGCTCAAATACAGCAACAGCCATTGCAAAAACAGTTTGATTCTTCTACGCATTCTATTTTCGACTTTAAATCTAACGTGAGTTTTTTGGAATGACATATTTTTTCAAAAAAAAAAAAAGGAAATTATGAGACTAATCCATAAGATGTGCAGAATTTGAATAGAAAAAGAAACCAATCTCTATATAATCCATTTTATTCAATTCCTATATAATAACTTTTTCATGCCTTGAATTCTAGATGACAATGCGGCGCTTGTACTCTTTGAAAATCGTCTTTTAAATTTGAACTTATTTTCATTCTAAAACGACGTTCATTTAGAAGTTTTTTTTTAAATCCCTACTCTCGTATAACAACTATAAAATATGATGAGTTGTTGTTTAATTTACTACTAAAACGACGTTCATTTAGAAGTTTTTTTTTAAATCCCTACTCTCGTATAACAACTATAAAATATGATGAGTTGTTGTTTAATTTACTAGACAACACTATAAATCTCTAGAACTCGCCACACATTTTTGCGTAGAGTCAATAAAAAAGTGCTGAAACGATGAGTTGTACACGAATTTTATTTGATCCGAGAAAATTCGCCAGATGGTCGTGTTGAAGGCCAAAGCTTCGTTTTTTTTGTGTCTGTTCTCTTGTTCAAATGCCGGCCTAACGAGAAGTACCCTCGCCGTTCCGTTAGCAATTTATATTTGACTAAGCTCTTGCGATTACGATACTGATAGGATTTACAATCAATTCTTTAGTCTTTCTTTTTATATTTTTAAGTTGTACCTCATGTGAACATTTTTTGGCCACATTTTGCGTAAAAAATGAACAAATGTGAGGAAACCACAGAATAATTTATACTCTTCCAAGAATCCGTAATCCGTTCTTTGAAGCGGATGTATTTCGTTTTTTTTGATATTTTGCATTGGATGAAAATATCAATGTGTAGATAATTTTTGATATTTCAATTGTAAAATGCTAATTATTTATGCATGATATCCGAAAATTTTTCTCAAGTATATTCAATTAATATTATATAAAAATGTTCATTCATTTATCTTTGAATCGGCGGTATAACTAACTTTGGCATTTTCTGATATTTTAGGATTTGTAAAGAAAAAAAGAAGTTTTGCACATAAGTTTATACATTTTTTACAAACATGATACTCTAACGAGCATGTGATGAAGCGGAGTATGTGACTTTGAATAACGCCAACAATCCCATTATATGCATAGATAATATGATTGCAACATATTCAAGAGTTCATTCCTCTTTCGAGAAAGTTGTGGAAAATGCGATCCTCTACGTTTTTTTTTCTTCCCTTTAGATGTTAAGAAAAGTTTAAAAAAAAATAGTACTATCCACCACTTCACATAATTTTGTCTGTTGCTCTTTCGCTTTCTTTTCTGTGTACATAACATAATGCTCAGAAAAAAATGATGTAAAGTTCGTTCAGCAAATTGTGTCAATTAGTAAAATAGGATACCTCCCGTCCGTTTGCTGTTAAGTTTTCTCTTTTTTTTCTCTCGAAATTCAGTATCATTATCGGTCATTTTGACCTTTTTTTATGATTCTTATAGTCGTTTAGCCATATCATATTTCAGTTTTACACTTTTTTGCGTCGCGTTAATTGTCTTATGTTTAGAAGAATTTCCGAATTGTTTTGAAATTTTTCGACCACGTGTGGTATTATATAAACATGAAGGTTGAAAGACTTTTTCGAATTTTTAAAAACATTAATTTAGAATAAATCAATTTATCCGATTAATTTTCAATCATACATTTTTTGCCAATGAATCATTTTTTTAATATATTAAATGAAGGAAATTGTCAAAGAAATTTCATAGATGTTTTGTATTGCCACATCCTGTTAGCGGAAAATATCCGAAAATTGATTTCGTTCTTTTCTTTCATTACAATTCCGTTCTCAGAAATTAATAAAAATCGTTTTACAGCTCTAGATGTTTTAATAAGAAAAAAAAACGAAGATTGAAAATTTATCATGACTTTTAATTATCAAAAGCTCGAAATGAGGTGGTTTATCATTGGATTGTTTCCAGTAAGATTTTTTTTTACAAATTTAAACATATAATAGCTAACAAAATATGCAAATTTCATCACTAATTCGGAACAATACGCACCATGATTTCTATTCATTTTCCCTACTAATAAAAACTTTAACCATAAGATCACAACACTCAAGTGAAATGCAAATCTTGACGACACGCGTTCCCATCAATATCTCATCTAAAACCTTTCATCTCACTTGTGATTCTATTGGCAGAAAACCACAACAACAGTAAAGCCAACATTAAAATATGAACCGGTTTGTCCGCGTACTATCACAGAAGTATGTTGTGCCTTTCAACCGTTTTCTAGTCGTCTATTATACTGTTACAATACACAGTCCACAGATAGGCATACATCAAAAAAAAAAAGGAAAAAAAGAAATGATCACGATGATAGATGCCAATTTTCTACTGTTGTCGGCCCTTTAAACCTTTTTTCTCCTTTTTTATTGGCTGTAATAGAAGATTTCCTTTTTTTCCTATCTTCTTTTTTGTCATCTTATTTCCCTCTCATCATTTATCAATCTGTCGTTTATGGAAAGAAGATAAGATTTAGTATGTGTGAATGTGTACTTTTGAACACGAACAGACCGATCCCACGGCTTTGATGAATTTTTTACACTTTTTTTCTATTTATGAAGGCAGAAGGCGGATTTACCGCTTCAATGAGATGATAAAATAAAGTAATTATTCATCATATTGACGCCGGAAGAAAAAAAATTCACGATAGAATTTGGACGGAATTCATTTTTTTCTCATCTAATGATGTGGTAAAACTATTAACTTAAGAAAAAACAAATAGAACATTCAAATATCGTTCTTCTTACTCATGGAGAATTTGCAAAAAAACCTAAATGTGAGATGATAGATAAAACCTTTAGAAAATACCTAATAACAAAATAGGTTTTGTTTTTTCAGCTGTTATTTTTCCAGTTAAAACTGACTAGTCGGAAAAAGAAAAGTTTTTTTCACGAAGTAATACGATTTTTCAAACAAAATTTTAACTCTAATGAATCTGAAAGTCCCATCTTTGAAAAACAAATAAAATTATTATTTCAATGTATAATCATGATTATGAGTTAGTACAAAATTTTATCAAGAGATCAAACTTAAAAGTTCAATAATTATTAATTCCTTGAAATTTAATGTAAAACTGTTACATTTATCGATGGAACTTTGTGGATTTAACATCCGACTCATTATTAATCCATGATTATAATTGTCAGCATTTATAAAGACTACTTATTATCCTTCAAATTGTAAATTCTGACGTGTCTGAGAGTTTTAGAATAAAAAACTGTTCATTAGTTCATATTAGAATAAAATTACATTTTTCCGAACCAAAAAATTGAAAAAAAAAATTATGAAAACTCTCCGTTTTTATTCACAATTTCTTTTGTTTTGGTGTATTTTCTCCGAAAAAAAAATATAATCTCCTTAAAAAATATTTTTGCGAATAAAACAATGTTTCGATTTGGTCTTGGCCTATGTGTATCCTTTTAGACGGTGACATTTGCATATGAGCAAGAAGTGATTAGAGTTGAGCACACAATCGACCGCGCGGACCGGTCTCTGCTCTCTCGGTGGGTTTTCGCGTTTTTCGCTCAACATTGAAGCCTTCTCCTCGCCAACAGTTTTGAGTATTTGCGTTACGGTTTCAATTGGGAAATCTTATTTCTGTTTCCTATTTCCGGAAACTTTTTTCTTATTAGGTTAATTTTCTTAAAATTAGGTTTAATAGTCTTGAATTGAATTTCATCATAATTTTAACTTTCTTCCAACAGTCTTCCCCCCTACATATTTTATTTGAATAATTTACAACACTAGAAAACACTTTGTTAAAAATTCAAATATATTCACAGTATTGTGATCGCCTTTACTTTTCGCTAGACACAACACTTTTTTCCATTGATAAATATTTGAATGTTTCGCCAGCCCGGAACTTTTCTTGGTCACAGTTCGGTACTTTATGCACCGACGAATAATTTATTTCGATGATAATCTTGTAAATAGATTCAATCATTGTCAGCTTAAAATCAAAGTCTTTTAATTTCAAAATTTCATAACCAATTTCCAGTCACTATCAGAAAAAAGTAGTTTGACAGGTTTTTAAAAATAATACCTTTTAAAGTTATCTTTTAAACAATTTGTATACAAGTGTTTAGTTTGTGTGTACAATACCAAGAGCAAAATATACATTATTCGAAAAGAAATGAGTAAGAATGTTTGTTAGTATTAACATTTAATCAGATAAAGCTGTATTATTTACTCAACTCGGTACAATATTGTTAGGTTTGAAGAATATTTGCCATCCGAACTTTATTAATTAATCGACATTAATATTTTGAAACGCCTAATTTGTTATCATTTTTTTTCCTGCTCACCATCGCCCACATTTCAAATGAGTCATCTTAAGAACACGAAAAAAATTTTAAAACAAAAACTTTTTGCCGATTTACCAATATTCACCATTCCATTGAATCAGACCACACATTCACAGCATCAAACAATACAATAATTTTTATGCGATAGACCAAAATTGATGAATTCACCGCCCTTTTCGACAAGTTTCACCCTTTTTCCTTTTTTTGTTTTTTTTTATTATTTTCCCAAAACAAAACATACATATTTTTTCTCGTTACGTCTCCCATTTTCCGCGGCTTCTTTATTTTTCATTACGATTCTCACATTTTATCAGGTGGAACTGTTCAAGGCATCTTCTGGAGTGATCTTATCCTTTGAATTTGAAAAAAAAACACACTATTGTAAAAACGTGAGAACGTTTGACGTTTAAATAAGCGAAAAATGAAGGAAGTGACCTCCAGACCGCCGGATGCTGTTCTTTGTGAATGCAGTATTCTTGCAAGACGAGCATCAAGTCGCAATCGTAGTAAACGATCATCAACGATTGTTGTGAATCCTCGTAGTTCGTCTCCTAGGCGTTTTCGAAGATTTATTGAGAGTATTGTTAGAAAAGTGTTCGATAGTCAGCGAAAAGCACCAAGAGATGTGAGTTATCGAGTTTCGTATTCACCTGCAAAAAATAATAAAATTATAAAAAACAATAAGACATCTAGAAGAGAGAGAGAGAGAGAGAGAGAGAGTCACTGAAAATGATTTCTCTTTTTTGAAATCTGTTTCCGACTGGCTAACTGCAGTGTTCAGAAATAGTGTAAAGTCAAATCAAAGGCATCTTCTTTTCTCATTCTCAATATCTTTTTTTTTTCGTCTTCCATATTGTTCGCTTGTTTTCTGAAGATATTTTGAGAGAAACAGAAAGATCTCAAAAAATCCCCCAATCGTTTCAAAAATTAAAAAATCACCTGTTGCTATTTCAAAAATTCAGTCTTCTATATTTAAAAACTCCATCTCTAGTGTATTTCTACCAAAATCTGAAATATGTGAAAAATCTAATATGCAACCTTTTCCAACACCTAGAAATTTTCGCGTTTGGAGACTACTAAGAAATCGAACAGTAAGTTTGAAAAAATCAAAAAATCATTTATATTCAATTCAAATCCCATCTTTATTAATCCTTTTTTGTTACAGAATGTCTCTGCTGCATCTGCCACTCAAGTCCAAGCCGATGTTTCACCGACAAAGTATGTTTGCCCTTTTTTTATCATTTGAAATCTTGTTGAACACCTTAGCCTGACTGTTCTACGAAAGTGGAGTTGAGCAAATTTGTTTGTTCTCGAGAGGAATTGCTATGATTTTTGTTCAATGTTGTCAATCATGTGATAGATAATTTCAAGATTTTTGTTGTTTCCGAGGAAAAAGTTTTAACAAGACCACGTCTTTTTAAATCAATAATGAGTCCCGGAAGCAGTTAAAAAAACAAGTTGAAAGCAAAGTATATCACGCCTCAAAGTTCATAACAATCGATTAAAAAAACGTATGACGTTTGTTGTGTAGGCTTCAATTCTTATTTTCGGTGTCTTTTTTCTCTTTCAAGATGCGTGGGAGAGCTGAGACAAAAATCATAGGATATTAAAAATGACTCAATGATGGGACAAATTTCTAAAGATTTACGAACTATAAAATTGAAATGATTTAAAGAAAAATATGAAACTATAATTAAATTTTAAAGGAGCCCACATTTGGCTGAACTTCATGTTACAACCCCGGTAAAAAGGACAAACTCTGCACCAACCTCAAGATTAAACCTCAACGGAAGTTTGGATACGAATGGAAACTATGGAAGAGTCAGTTTTCGATATTGAAATGCAATCAAATCCTTTCTATTTCAGAAATCAGTATCACAGAATGATATCAATTATGCAACAGAGCTAACAGTAGCCAGTCCACATGGTGGAGTCGATATAGATCGTGTGTTTGATGACTTTATTGATGAGCAATACCGCCCTGCTCCGAAAGCCCTTCCACCTGTTGTGAAAGCGCCGCAACCGAAACTAATAGCACCAAAGGATCCCATTTATTTCCCGCAAGGAAAACCTGTACCACCACTTCAAAATGACGCAGCTTTGAGAAGAGTGTGTGAAATTTTTAGATCACTTCCAGGTCAAAAGGTAAAGTTTAAAGTAATAAATAAAATTGAAATTCAAACATTATTTCAGTGTGAATTTGAGCACATGCCTGCTATTTGTGAAGCAGCCGGTCTACCATTATATTGGAAAATGCCGGTATACATGGCTATCACGAATGATGAGGTAGATATTTGTTTGTTTTTATTTTTGCTACTATGTTCGCCGAGGACAAAACAAGACAAATAACATTATCAATTAATCAAATCAAGTTGCTTCAGAACCGGCCAGCGACTCAAATCGATTTCACTTCATGGTGGAAAGCAATGACATCTGTTGCTCACGACGAGGCAGCAAGGTTTTTATTGGTATTTGGAGAGTACGATTGAAATATTTTGCTTTGCAGATTTGTGTACACTTTGACAATGGGATCGAGTAGTTACTTGGTGCCTGAAGATTTGTATCATATGTTGATGGATGTTATACATACTCATCCTGGATTGGCATTTTATAGAGATGCAACAGAGTTTCATGACAAGTATTGCCAAGTGGTTAGTATAAAAGATTTGAAATGGTTGGAACGGCAAATTATTCTTTCAGGTTATGACGAGAATATTCTGGAATGATGCACATTCTTGGTCCGGTCGGCTGACAACTGAAAAACTTCGTCGTGGTGGAGTTCTTGAAGCAATTCGAAACCTCGCCTTTGAAGACGACATCAATAAATCGTTGCGATATTTCAGTTATGAACACTTCTATGTAGTATACTGCAAGTTTTGGGAAATCGACACCGATCATGACCTGAAAATTAGAAAGAAAGATTTGACCGCCCATGCAGGTGGCGCACTCGTTCCACTAGTGATAGATAGAATTTTCTCTGGAGCCGTGTGTATGACCCCAGCAAATGGTCAACCGCTAGAAGAAATTGGTCTGCCAGAATTTACTCAATTTTTATTAGCGGAAGAAGATAAAACTCATCCAACGAGGTATAAAAAATACATTTAATAAAAAATGAAGATATATATTTCAGTATCGAGTATTGGTTCCGCATTTTAGACCTAGATGGTGATGGAATTGTCACATTATATGACATGGAAATTTTCCATTCCCAAATCCAAAAGAAACTAGCAGCGGAAGGAATTGACTCCATGGGATTCACAGATGTTGCTTGTCAATTGATCGATATGTTAGATATTCAAGGAGCAACATGTTTCAGGCTGAAAGATCTGAAAAAATCACCTTTGAGAGGCAGATTCATTAATACATTTGTGAACTGGCGCAAATTCTTTGTACAAGAAACAAATGAAGGTATTAATCTTACAAAAGTATGCATGAAAATTCGGTATTTTAAGGATCTGAATCACCGAGAATTGAAGATGAAGGCGGTCAAGAGCTTACTGAATGGGATAAGTAAGGATTTAATTTTTTTGCCAAAAGTTATTAATTAAATATTGTTTGTTTTTTAGATATTGTATCGAAGAATACGAAGCGATGATGGAAGATGATCAAGCCGATGCAGAGACAATGTGAGTGAAAAAATAATCGGTGAGAGCTTTACAGCTATGTGTTGTGGTTGTGAAGTACTCTCGAATTTTATTTCCAAAACAGTTTTGATTCAGATTTTTTTCATTTTCAGAAGTCTGAATCTCGAGGACGATGAATCAAAGACGAGTCTCGCTTATCATGACTTGCTGTAACCCAAAAATCAAATATTACCAAATTGCTTCGAGTTCACAGTTTTTTTCATATCTAACAAAAAGGGTCAATGTGTACGGTCGTTTATGTTGTTTCATAATTTTTGTTTTTGATGAAATTCAAAATACATTATTACTTGTTTGTCACATTATCAGAAAATGACCATTCCTTTATGACAGCTTCCTCAATTTCTCTTCACCACTCTTGACGTCATTTTATAAGTTATTAGCGAGTTGATTTTCATTTTTGTTTGATTTTTTACAGATTGCGCTTTTCCCATTTCATTTTGTCATGTCATTTTTATAGTACTTTTTTACTATTGAACGGTGTCCTTGTTTTAAAGCGAAATATTGAGTCAATTAGAACATATTTTTTCTTGTCGATGAACAAATGATGAAAAATAATGTTTTCTAATATATTCATTAAAAAAACACATCTCAAAACACACTATCAACAAACAATTAGTAAAATGACATTCATGTACAAACAAAGTTACGAAAAATATATTTTCAATTGTGTAATAAATAGGGAAATGGATGCTGATTTAGGGGGGACCTTGGAAAAAAACTAATTGTCAATATTATCAATTAATCAGAAATTAATCTAAACAAAGACATGGAACTTTTATGCATACCGACTTAATGAGTTATTTTAAAATTAATAATTTGTTTTCCTACCATATTTTTTCAATTTTTATTCATAATCAATAGACAATATTAACATTCACTTCCTAGATTCCCTATACCAAAATGAGTTACATGAAGAAAAAATCAAATGAACACAAATGAGAAGTGAAATTGATGACTGCTACCCGCATTTAAATTGGTTTCGATCTGATTGTGCTGGTGGGGGAAAAATAATAGAACAATTCAGAAAGAATCGCATTCGAATCTATTCAAGTCTAGTTTCGTTTGAACCATGTTGTTTGATATTGTTTTTGATAATTTCGATTTTAACCCTGAATGGTATCGTAGTAATCGATATTGGTATCCTTGTTGTCAGCTGTTGTGGCGCATTTATCCGTTGCACAGTAATCAGCAAAGATATGAATTTGATCCTTTAAGTTTATGATTTTTAATAAATAACAAACATTTCACTTACATCTTCAAAGTTGACCGAAGCGAATTGTTGAGTATAATCAAACATAATAGGTAACTGAATTCCTGAAAAAAAGAACGAAGCTTTTACCAAGTACGCTAATAATTTAAATACCTCCTTTGAGTTTCTTTGCCATGTCTTCATTCAATATCAATTCCGTCAAAGCGTTGACCAAAAACTCAAGAGATCCTTCATCAATTCCATCAACAAGGGAAGCAACCTAAAAAAAATAAATACGATTTCATTGACATTCAAAATATACATCAGAAATTTTAAATTTATCGATTCTCATCTCGCCATTGAGCACGAAATCTTTGAATGAAACCTTATCCATCTTAACTTCGGCGTTCATAGATGCTGTCAAAAACCGACGGCTGCGATCTTGTTGCTGAAAATCTTACATATTGATATTGTAAACCACATGCAATGTTTACTTGAACAAAAGCATCAACCCTGCTGTCAATGAATATTGTAATATTATTTTTCTTCAAAACCACTCGCGGATAAGAAACAGTGTGAGATTTGATCACCACTTCACCACCTGGGAATCTTGTGGAAAGAGCTGAAAATATGAATTATATTACTGATAGAATAACACGATTTTCGACGTTTCTAATGATGCTAAGAAAAAGGAGTACATGGGAAAAGAGTTCCAGCGCAGATGTCACCAACACCACAGTCAGTTTTCAAGTATCCGACAAGAGCTGAATTGTTTGTAGCTTGCCGGCTGATCTCATAATCGAACTTTCGGTACTGATCCATCCAGAAAAGTAGTGAACTCAAAGTGTAGTTTGAAAGGTAGAACTCAATCATATGTCCAGAATCTGCAGTTGGAACTTGCAGTGGTGGAGAGCGATATGGAAGGCGGAAATCATTGAGACGTGTGCGACCTGAATTTCCTTAATTTTTAATTAATATATGATGTTAATTTTTTTTTAAACCTTGTCTAAGAATGCCAAATGCATTACCACGGTGTTTCAAAGTGATACCTTGTGCTGCGAATTCAACAGGACCTGAAAAAGTGATTTTATTCAAAAACAAGCCAGTTTAGCGTTTCAATTATCATCATTGAAGATCACAAAACAGAGAAATATTTTTACATTTTAATTTTGTACACATCGCACTCTCTGCTATCTGTTCATCACTTTTCTGCTATCGCTTTGTACATAGCAGCTGTATTGAATACTTTCTTTTGGCCTGCTTAGTATAGTGGTTAGTACTCCACGTTGTGGCCGTGGCGACGCTGGTTCGATTCCAGCAGCAGGCATTGTTTTTTATTTTTGAGAAAAAACAACTTACCTAGAAGAGCATAATTTATGAAGTATTGTTCAAATAATGATGCACTCAATGGTGTGTTCATTATTCTGTTAGAAAGAACCGGCACTAGTTCAGCATGGAAAGATGGGCATACAACCTTAATGTGTGCTATTTTTAATTTATTTTTCTATAAAAGTTTTGCTTTGCACCTGTTCAACTGTTTGTCTGATGAAGTTTTGCATGTGTGGAATATAGTTGGCAAGCAATGCAGAATCGGTTTGGCTGAACGTAAGTTGCAAGTTATTAGCAGCAACTTTGCAAGTAATTAAATCAGTCTTCAAATGCCCATCATTATTTACTCCTGTCCAAAGAAGAAGTTCAACATTTGTCCTAAAATCAAAACCCAACTCTTATAGTACTGATAAAAAGTCGACAAACTTGTCAAATGAAAGTGGAACATTTCCTGTGATTTCACCTTGCGTAGTTAACAAACTGAAGCTTGCCAGCAGCGTCACATTAATATTCGTCCCCTACAAGCAATAATGTTCAAGGTCAATGCTGGTAAATTAGATGTTTTATAAATTGCGAAAAATTTTTTGCATAGTGTAAAAAAACGGCGAATCAAAATATAAGTTACCGTCCAAGAAATTCCTTTTTGAGGGACGATTGAGATTGATGAATCGAAGAGGGCTTCATCAAATGAAACGATTTTTGATGAACGTAGCGTGAAGCGAACCTGAATGAAGTTTGAGAATTGCTAAAATATTTGTATCATTTGTGAAATCACCTGGTTCGTTAATGGCGCAGAAATATTAAATTCTAAGCCGTCAGCTTTCATAAATTTTATTACTCTATCTTTTAATTGATCAGAAACTATGGAAAAAGCCTGTAATATTGTTTGTTATTTAGAAAAAAAAATTGTAATATAAACACCTTTTTGTTGATTTTGGTCACGAAACCAGGTTGTGTTCCATCCTCAGCAAATAGGCTATCTAGAAATAAATAAATATTGTTTAAAATATGAAAAGTAGTAACTTACTTGCAAGACTCTGTTGGTATGTGACATTACTCAACCAGAGTAAAACAAATAACACCCAAAGCATCGGATCTGAAATGCGAAACTGAATGAAAATTTCTACGAAAAATCATTTTGTTACATTGACATAATGAACGAGAAGAACAATGCATACTAACCAGTTATATTCTTTGATGAATCAAAACATTCAATAACAAGTAAGGCAAGAAGATGAAAAAACGAAGAATAAAAAAGGAGAAGGGTGCTGTAGAAGAGGATGTTGTAGAAGAAAAATATTATGAACTAGACTTGAAGACGGACAAAAAAATATTTGCGAGTGAGGAAAAAAACCTAAGTTCCTAGTAATAATAATAATTCATATGATCCGAATGAAAGTGTGGCAAAAAGACAAGGACAACCAGCTTGTTTTCACTAGACATTAGAGGTTTATGAATTATCGCAGTAGGTGGCATTGCAACCCGATATATTTTCACTCTTAAAACGAATCACCGTTTTGTTTTTTTCTTTTTTATTTAAATTCAGGTAAACACCATTAAATACAAGACTAACGAGCAGTTAATAACTTTGGGATTTGTTTCCCTTGATCATTTGAATCGCCAAAAGAATGATATTTGAATTGTATGGCGGAAAAAGATGAACTAGATATAGGAAAATGACTAGAAAAGACAATATCTAAAAGCGAAAATGAGTGGAAGTGTACGATTACACGAAAGTGAGAGGAGCGCTTATGAAGCAGTTTGAAAAGGGGCTGGCTTCAATGGCAGTCCAATGGTCAGGTCAGTCGAGGTAGATTTTTGTCATTAACTTCTTTTTCCATCTTTCAGTTACACTGCGAGGAGATGTTGCAATCACAATCAGTCTCTTTTTAATGTTCTAGAACTTCAGCTTGTTTAAACTACGGGAACGATAGTGAAACCGTATGCTGGTTATGGTTACGGTTCACAATTGAAAAAAAAGACGATAGTAATGTGAAAGTTCAATTTGGATCTCTCGGAACAAGAATCTTCAACTGGCTGAAGAATGTTTGATCTAGGCGGGCATATTCATGAAATTGTATGTTTAAACGTGCGTTTCGTTTCCCGTTTGCAATTTGGTTCAAGAAATGATACACTTCAAAGCCATGATTTTCGTGAAGAAAAGTTTCGAGAACGATGTTATGAATGAAAGTGAAATGGTAACCAATAAACAACGGACCATGTTTACAATTAAATATAACTTTCGTGAACTCATAATTACAATCTTTTGATTTTCTTTATCGTCTGGAACAAAAAGTTCACATGAAGCCGTCCAGTTTAAAATATGAAAAGATCCTGGGTCGGGTCAGCTTTTTACAAAAAAAAACAGAACAAACTGTGAATTCAGTGTTCTTATACTATATTTTTTCGGTAAAACGTCATGAAATGCCAGCTGGATTTTCTCTGGTCTCAGTCATTTATGTGGATCTGCCGGAAGTCTGGATTCGGTGAGGGGTTTTTTTTGAAAATCAGCAAAAAACCGTAATGCACGTGAAGCTAATTAAAGTCGAAATTGCCTTTTTGTTAATAACTTTACAATTAAATAACTGCCTTTCAGACTTATTTTGCAACAATTATTCATTAGAAAAAGCATTATCGTTTCCCCCATCGTTCACATGTTCAGCAAAACAATTCTTAATTGTGTCCATCTCGAAGAAAAAATAACAATCAGTGCTTCAAACATGCTTACTCATTAAGTAATAACAACACAACAAAAGAAACGAACAATCAACGTTTTTTTCTTGTTATTTTACAGTGTCAATCCCATCATTCAAAATTTCTTGTTAACTGATGTCATAGTTCGATGAAAGAAGGCGTACAGTTTCAAAAAAAATACATATGATCCAGTCTCAAGACATCATGAATCATGAATTTCAAAAGCGCGGAACGAATTGAATTAACAAACAACAAACAAATGGTATACTTCAACAAAAGACACAAACAACAAAAATGGTGAGTGCCAACGAAAAAAACCTTTTTAGTTTCTTTGTTCTTTTATTTGAATAATAATAATCATCTCCCCCCATCTTCTTAAAGGCAAAAAATATGGACATAAGAATATCGCATAAATGGACACCCTTCTAATGCTACCAATTAGATATGGACAACATTAAGCTGCCATTATCATTGCTACTTTTTATTGTTAATGGAGAGACGTTTGGAAAAAGAAACAAATGAACTCATGATTCGATGGATGAATGAAATAAATCGTACTTAGAAGAAATTGATGTTGAAAATGCATATAGGAATGACCTCAAGATTATTGAAGTAGAACGGAACATGAATACCATTTTGAAAATGGAGGAACTAGATTTTGAGCTTTATTCAAGTCAGATCAATTTTGTTAGGGTTGAGAGATTTTAATTAAATAAGTTATGAAGAAACAAAATAATAAAAAAAAAACAAATAACGATTGAAAAGTAGGACGAAATGAAGAAAATCGATGCATTTAGTTGGTAGAAAAGGGGATCAGAAGTCGGGTGGATGAGTATATGAGACACTTGTGGAAAGAGGAGAATCGTTTGCTAGTGCCGCGGGAACAGCATGAGATGAGGCCGACGTCGCGCACTCCTCATCATCTCGCGTCCTGATGCTGTCGCTTCTTCTTCTTCTTCTCCTTCTTCATTTTCATCTTCCGCGCCGTATTTGGGGACTGATCTGGCTTGGTGCTTTAGCGTTTGACTGACTGACTGCCTGACTGGCTGTGTTGTCAAACCTGAACTCGCATTTATCTGTCTTTTCTGTATGTCTTCTTTTTGTTCAACTAAATCATCTTTATTTTGTTTCTCTTCTTATTCGACTTCTTCTTCATCTTAGCCTTTTCTTCAGCATCATACATTAAGCTGCTACATCTATTTCAAAACCGATCGACATTTTCGGATTTTTTTCAATAGTTCACAAATATGTCGATTTGGCAAATATTCGTCGGCGGAAACTATTCATCTTGAAGTGAAGACATTTCGAAAGAAAAAAGTTGTTTATTTAAATTCAGAAACAATCCTAAAGGGAAATATTTAAGTGTGGATCTTCTATGTTGAAAACAATTTTAAAAAACATGTTTTCGATTCATAAAATCCCTTAATTAAAACGATTGATAAAACGAGGTGGAATTAAAAGATCAAAATTAAAAGTAAATAAATATAGTTATTATACATTACATGAGGTCATCTAGAATAGAACTTATCATAGTCATGCTTTAAGGTAAGTTTCACTTGATGTACAAACAAGGTCCACTAGGGATGTTGTCCAGAGATCTATCGATCACTGAGGGCATGTTTTTATATTAATTTGCCGTTTTGTAGAAATAGTGTCACACAACAATAACGGTTTTAGCAAGTCACACTTCGAGAAACCAAAATGGCGCATTAGTAACCATTTATTATTAAGTATGTCAATGATCCATCCATCGGAACTCTGGATAACATCTCTGGTCAGTTAACAATTTCTTTGATAATTGTTACTTTTTACAATGTTTCAAAGTACGAAAATTAAGAGTTTGTCATTTTAGTTTTTAAAAGTACTTTGTTGCATAATCATAGTACGGGTACATTTTTAGATTCGGATCTTAGCCATATTTTCAAGCATATACAAATTTTTAACAATCAGAGATAAAGTCCCCGTATTATCAATTAAAGATCCCCTGAGTTTTTACATTTCGTCTTATTCCGCCTGGGGATAATTACGAACCAAAGAAATATGAAGGAAAAACGAAGCAGAAATTTTATTTTTTTTTTAATTTTTCCTATTTTCTTTTAATTGTTGACAAGCTGAGAACGCATCGGTGCACTGTTGTTTACGAGTATTAATAACCAATGAACGCTCAAAAATTTGGTCAGAAACATAAAATGCAATTCAAAAACCCCTCATTATTACAGTGCTGATTTATGTCTAGAAAAGTGAAAACGTTGTTAGCTGAAGAGGAACAAAACATTTCTCTCTACAATCTTTGGACATCATTATCAGCCCCACATCACAACGATACCAGAGGAACCTTGAAGATATATGTATATACATATGTTCGAATAAAAAATTCACTTTCATTTGATGATCAGATACCAAATCTCAATTTTGTAATTTGCATCATTTGTCCGGATCACAAATTCACAACTCTTCTACACAATCTTCTCTCCATTTTTACACTTTTGCTGTTTCCACTTCGACATTGTGTCACCCATCTCCTTCAATTGCCTCATATTCAAAAAGTGACAAGGTTCAAACAAGTTTTATTCACCGTATGAAGTTTTATTTATCCTTCTGCGTTCGAGGCCAAATTTTTGGCAAAAAAAAGGAAGAAAAGCAAAAACTGGTGATATTTATGTACCGAATAATTGACTTTTTGACTTGTGGAATAGTTTATAACGAGAATGCCGCCGATTGTTCCTGATAAGTGACCACCGCCACAATCGTTTCCCGGCTTTTGTTTTATTTGTGCATCAAATAGTGAATGAAAAACGGAAGTCGTTTACACCGGATTCAACTGTTTATATAATTAGATTGATTGTTTGATTATGCGATCACAAAAAGAAAGAAGATGTGGAAAATAAGAAGTTTTGTGAAAAATCAAATTTTTTCATAGAACAAAAATCTTACACAAGATATATCTAAGAAAATGTTTTCTTATTTATTTATATCAAGTCGTATGACTAGAACAATTTTCTTCTTTTTCAGAGATTATCATGCTGAACCGACACTAATATTAAAGGAAATGGAAAGTCTTCACAAAGCTTCTTTGACCTAAAAATTCCCGAATCGTATTGCTTTCAAACAGACAAAACTTAAATCCGATTATCTAAATCTAAGACGTTGAGCGAGTATATGTAAGTGAAAATTGTTAAGTTTATGGTTTTTATCGGGTTGATTTATAACAGTCTGTGACATTTACGAAAACCTCTTCATTAGAGATCAAAAAAATCACACAATAAATAAATAAATAAATAAATATTAATATATCACAGTAATGTTTTGCACTTTGAATCTGATACAGAATACGAATTATCACAATAGAACAATTGTATAGAATAATTAACAACCGGAATGATTGAAAACAATTTTCGAAACTATTTGACTTTTTAAAATCCTCCTTGTCTATTGCCTACATAACCCGAGTGTTGTTTGAATGGGAACAATCGACGATAGATGGTAGCAAGGTCTGGCTTCTTGAATCCGAGGAAACTTTCTTCGTCGATTTCTTCAATTGGGCCTTCGGTAGCTGGGAGTTCGGTGGTGGTTGTTGGCGCTGAAAATGGCTCATACATGAATATATAAAATTTTAAACTCTGTACCTTCAGTTGGAACTTCAGTTGTGGTTGTAGAAGGCTCTTCAGTTGTTGTCGTTGTTGTGGTTGTGGTTGTGGTAGTTGATGGAACTTCAGTTGTGGTCGTGGTTGGTTGCTCGGTGGTTGTTGTTGTTGTCGACACTTCAGTTGTCGTAGTGGTCACTTCTTCAGTTGTAGTTGAAACAGATACATTAGCCGTACTGCTAACTTCTTCAATTCCAGATCCTTCAACTTCTGGCACAGCCGTTGTTCGTTCAAGAACTTCTCCAAGGATAGAGATGTCATCATATTGAGCAAAGCAAGTGGTCAAGAGCAAAACGGTGAAAACACAAAGAGAAAAGTTCATTTTGTTTCGTTTTCGAACAAAGACCAAAATATGCTTGGAGCTGTGCTTTGGTAGACAAGCAGAAGTGAGTGATGTTTTGCACCCAACGAACTCGGCTTTATACCGGCCATTCTACCGGTGGGTGGGTTAGTCGCGGTGCAACAGACAGCAGAGATGCCAAAAAGACCATTTCTCGCACAATCCTCTCCATACTATTTGCACTTTTGCATTGAAACACTCCGTGGGCATCTACCCGGACAGGGTGGGGGGGGGGGGGGGGGGTGAAGCTTGGAGGCCGAGAGAAAAAGCTGAAATAGCAATCAACTGACGGAGATGACAGTGTGTTTTTAAGAAAAACAAACAACCGTAATTTTCGTTATACATATCGACATAAGTCCAATTTGGGTCAAAAGCCGCGAAACAACTGCTTTTTTGTTTTGAGCCGCGGCCGCCGCCTTTTCATAACTTCACTCCATGCAAACGACGTATTCGGATAGTGCTATTGTGCACTTTTTAATGCAAAATAATCGCGCCTGCCAAATTCCGCACACACTAAAAACAAATTCACTCCCATTGTTGTTTAAAGTGTGTTTTGACCTTCAAATATTAGCTACAACGTCTTAGATGAATAACGACTGCAGGCTCAATATAAAAGCTCAAATTTCTGCGAGATTGTAGAAATGTCTACCAACCAAAAATGTATCATAAAAAAGTAGAGTTTTACTCAAAAAGTTAAAAAAATCGAAAATGTAAAGAAAAAGTCGAAATTATAATTTCAGTGGCTTTTTTGATCGCTGACACACGTGGTGGTCTGGACAACAACTCGTTTTGATGTAGTCCGTATTTTTTACAAACGTTGACTTTCATTACTTTTTCTATTGTCAACTCAAATATTCTTTATTATTCAAGAGGGTTTTGACCTACCCAGAAAATCTGAGTCTCTCACGCAGTCGTGCTATTTTTAAAATAAACGCGAGCGGTTGCGCTGCGGTCTTTTAGTAGAAAATGGATGATCCAAAATTTTTAGCTTGACAATAACAACCTATCAAAAAAGGAAATAAAAATATGGTTACTTTAAATTTTTCCAGGGTCCATTTGGCTCTTCATTCATGTTTTAGAAACTCTTAAAACATTTTAGAAACTATTCATGTTTTAAAAATTTGTTCGCATTCATCTTCGCTTAGAACGTTCTAAGCTACATACACGTTTTGTTTATATGTATGAACACGTTTTGTTTATATGTTTTGTGACTGTTCAAATATTCATCTCCGTTCAAAAGGGCTGAGAGAGCCTTTCCCGACACTCGACGAATCTTCACGAAAAACTCTTTATACTGTTCGATATCAAATGCTGTTTTTAGTGTGATCCTGCCAACAATTGACAGCGAAATCCGGTATGCTTTTTTTAAACATGCCGTTCTTTTCATTCAATTTTCCTCCAATTCTTCTCAACACACTTCTCAGTTCAACGATACCAAAAACACACTTTTTCAACGACCGGAACGTTGTCGAACTCTATGCACTTTTTTCCAACAATTGTTGAACAATGCGGCTCTTTTCAAAAACAAGGGAGAAAAAGGCCGAGCCGACTTCTTCAAAACAATGCTTCCATTGCAAAACACTATTTGCTATATAGTTTTTATAAAAACAGTGCAAATCTCTGCTTTCATAATTAACATATTCCGCAACACTATTATTTGCTCAGCCGCCGCAAATAGAGCACTGTTTCCGTATCTTTGGCACATTCCAAGTTATGTTTGGAAATGGAAAAAAATTGTTATTTGAATGCCAAAACAAGATCAGTTTTCAATAGTTTCTTTTTATTTCCTTTAAAACATTTTTCAATACATCGATTTATCATTAATTAATAAGAAAAACACCTCGGTAAATGAATAGGGGAGAGGGATGGGAGTATTTTATTTTTTTTTAAACTTGAGATTGTATAATTATCAAAGCAAATGTAATTGAATTTCCCGGATAATTACTGCACACAGGTGACATGCAAACAATATGATTTGGAGACTTTTTACTTGAAAACAAAAGAGGCCGTAACTATGGACCTGGATAGTCTAATAAATGAAAATTGAAGGAGATGAAAACATTGAGTCGATAGCTTGATAAAAAAAACACAGAAAGAGGAAAAGAATAATGGACACCAAATAAAAAACAATACATTCCAATAGGCTCAAAAAATTTAAGACAAATGCGAGTTCAAATTAAACCAGATGTTTTGGGGGACAACCATCGGTTTGAAATATGCGTCACAAATAGCGTTCGTTTCAAAATTTGAATTAAAAGTCGTCTGAGTTTGCTCAAACATTCTATTCCCTCACTTTATCGTAAAAAGTTAAGTCACTATACAAAGTTATGTACTTCAAAACACGCATTAATAAAATTTAAAAGACTAATTTCCGAAATTTTGAACTCAAAAATATTTGGTGAGGAGTCAGTGTTATGCCAGTTAAACAAAACACGAAACTTTAGCTTTTTTGAATGCTTTGAAAACTTCATTGATTTGGAAAAATTCATTCTCTTTGAAACAGACCGCACTCTGAAAATAACCGCAATCTACACCCTGAATCAGAAAGAGGTATGGATAGGTGCGCGTTATTTGTTATTTTTTTTTATTAATTGTTTGATTTTGGAACAGATCGACATAAAACCAGCCACATTTTAGATTTTCGGAAAGGCGAGAACACATAAATATAACGAAAATAGGGTCCCGTCATATTTAAAGAGGGTTTAGATTCCGAGAAAAATTTGAGAGAGAACTTGGCAATGACCACGTTGGTATACAATATATGTGAATTAAATAGGGGAAGAGGGTTGAAAAAATGAGAAAAAAAAAGAAGATTTGATGACAATGCACATACTAGAAATTTGGGGAAACATTATGGGGGATTAGGAATTCTTACATAGTAAATATGAATTGATGAAGGCTTTTTACTACTTTACTCCAAGAAAGAATAATGGTAATCCTCAGAAGTGGTTGGAACACGCTCTTGTTGTGGTTGGACAATACCAGCATCGAGCAATGCGCGATTAATTTTCTTCGAAAGTTCCGAAACGTCAATTCGAGCAGCAGTAACATCGATGATTAGACGGTTGTACTCAACCTGAAAATTACAAATACTCATCCATTTTTGTAAATATTTTATTTAATTCTTACCTTTTGAACTTCGTTCATGTATCTCGATGGATTAAGATTATCCTCTTCAGCACCATTTGGTGGCCGAACACTTTCAACAAGCTGTTTCAATTCGTTGTCAACACTCTCAAGAGCAGGGATTTTTTTCAACAAACTGTTAACATTTTGAAGAACAAGTGGTGGCAAGTTCTGCGACATTGTAACGCTAATATCCAAGTATCCCTTATCAACAGCATGCTTCAGCATTTCAGCTAATTGATGTTGTGATGACGAGCCAGTCTCGTTCAGTGGAATTGTTCCGGCTTGAACCCACGATCCGGTATTCTCATTTCCAAATGGGTTTCCAACTTGGTTTGGGAGATACCAAGGATTGGTTGTTGTAGCCGCGTCATTCCAGCGCGGTTCGTCGAAAAGTCCACTTTTTCCTGGATTATTTGGATCATTTTCTGGCAACTCTCCCCAACCGGTGACCACAATTGAGCGTTTCAACGGCATTGGAAAAGTATAACGCGATTCACCATCCGGCTTTCCAACTTTTTTCTGTGGAACTGGGCATCTGGACAATGCGCTCTCGAGATCTTCATCTTCGCCTTCTGGAACCAACCAATAACGTATTGGACGATCTTCTGTAAACATGGTATCAAAGGGATCATGATGTTATTCAATTAATCTACCTTGCTTTTCCGGATCTCCCCAGTTGTTAACACCAGTGTCACGTTGCCACTTTTTCAGTTCACCATTTGGATCATGCCAGACTGTCAAAGTAAGATCATCAGACGCTCCGGAGATTGGGAAGTTATTATAATTTGAGTATTGGTCGTTCATTGCTCCGCCACCTCCGCCGTTGTTTCCGTTCCACATGTTGTTTTGTGATGCATTGTTGCCTTGGTGTAAGCCTCCTCGCTGCTGCAAAAAGCAATTGATTTGAATTTGTTATATATTTTTCTAAGTCAAAATACCTGATACTGATGACGACCTCCGCTTTGACCTCCTTGCATTCCACCTGGACCTTTCCATGCTCCGTGACCTGGTGGTGGCATTGGACGACCCATTCCCATTCCCATATGCATATCCATTGGTGGAGGAATTGAAACATCAACTCCTCCAACACCACTTCCACCGCCGTAACCGCGTGATTGCTGTTGGCGTCCACCGGTTCTTTGTGGCATTCCTGGCAAGCGCTGCTGCTCTCCCCATGGAGCATTCATCTGTTTTGGACGTATTCCGTTCGGTCCCCACGCACCGGGAAAATCTGAGAAATCTTTAAAAAAATGTTTATTTTATATTCAAGTCCTTTCAGCGACATACCCTGTTGCATCAGACCTCTTGGTCCTTGTGGCGGAGGCCCATTTGGATGATTCATTTGTCTGCCAGCTTGTGGCCATCCACCTCCCATCGGTGGAGCACCCCACGGTCCTTGTGGTTGTTGTTGCTGCTTCCAGAATGAGTCGCTTTCTTTGGAAAGTCCACCATCACTCCAAATTGGTTGTTGAGCGCCACCGCCCATACCTCCTGTTGACCATTCTGGGCCAGACTGTTGTGGTGGAACAAAATGCGGGTCGTGAAGCGGATCAGACCAAATCTGTTTGTCAAAATCGTTCGGTCCTCCAGACATTGGACCACCCCATTGGCTCGATTGTCCACCAGCATTTGTCAAACCAAGAGCTTCATTCACCTCTCCTTGCACTATAAAAATAAGTATTAGTTTCAAAAAAGAACCTTATATTTTTACCAAATTCATTTGGATCATGCCACGGACTACGGTTCTGGAATTGAACTGGAACATGTCCCCAAACACGCCCTGGTTGAACACCGCCATTACCCCAGACCTAAATGTATTATTTTCATAGTTTTTCCTTATTGATGATCAAAACGAACCGGTTGAGACTGGTCATGTTGACGCCATGGACCATCGTCGATGGTCATATTATTTAACGTTCTTTCAATACTCTCCATTGTATCAATCGCACTCAGGCGATCCCTGTTTGATTGGTCGAACTGAAAAATTTACATTTTTTTGGATTAGAACTTAAAAAACAAGACAAATAGAAAAAAACAACAAATTAACTATTCATAATTTGTTACTACAGTATTTAATTTTTCGATAATCCTGAATATAAATCATAAAAACAAGTTCAAAACTTAAGCAGTTTAGATTTAGAAAATAATCACACCTCGTGATTTATTTGTCCATGAGGACCGCGTAATCAAGCAAAAACTAATTCTCAATATAACGGTTGATAAGAAAGTATCCGTTGTGTGTGGTCACTAACATTTTTGACATTTTTAAAGAATTTTCCGAACAAACTAGAGAGAAGAACTAAAAACAAATTTTTTTATTTATTTTGACTAACGGTGCTAGGATTTTTGAGCAACAATCATCATTTTAAAATTAATGTTCGATTTGAAAAAAATAATAAATTGTGATTTTGGAAAAAAATGAACATTTTCGGATTTTAGATGTTCAAAATTATTAGAAAATCGATAGATTTTAATGTAATTAAAAAGAAAAAATACAACATAAAGTTTTAGATAAAAGGAACGCTGATTTATAATTGTTTACTAGTAATAAATTGTAAAATTCAAAGCGTTGCCAATGTTGAAAGCGCAGAGGCAAACCACGAGAGGAATAACGCGCCTCTGACGCTGTCTGTCTGGCGTCTAACCTCACTCGTTAAATTTCTACGTCTCTACCCAGTCATAAATCGATGGTGAATTGTAACGTCAATAGAGGAGACGCGCAGAGTCGTTGAGAAACCGAGAATGCAACGAAGAGCTTTTAGCGACAACGCTCGGCCTCCTCTACCGCCACTACCTCAACTCTCTTCCTGTCCTATGCGTACAACGAAAGATATGCTTTTGTGTGAGAGACGGTTGAGAATGTATCAAATATGTGTAGTTAATAACTATACTTCAGAGTGTTTTCAACAACATACGAGATTTCAAAATTAATCGATTATATTGATCAATATCAGCTTTTTGTGTAAGAAAAAAAAATCTAACTTAAACCCTAAAGTACAAGAAGTTTGTTCAAAAATTATAAAAATATCAGTGACTTGAGTTGTTTAAAAATTATTTTACCAATTACTAAAATTTGGTTTATGAATCATAACTTATGATGGTTATTAAAAAATTGAAAACAATAGGGAAGTGATTTTGAACTCTAAAGTTTTCTCGGCTTATAAAGAGAGTATATTTTATTAAGAATGAAAATGAAATTAATTGCCCTCTCCATGATGAAATTTTGAAATAAATATAACTAAAAAATAAACAGTCAAAAATATCAACAACCGAAAAAAGATACTATTTTCTGGGGAAAACTAACGCATTAACAGAAGAGAAATTGATTGTGATGACCTAATAAAGAGTATTGGTATTGGTTTCATGAATTATGGTATGATCTATGAAACAATAAAACGTCAATTAATGATGTTTACTGTAAAATGTTTTTTTAACAATAATAACTGATACAAAAAAAATTTGATGACAATTTTTAAGGCTTTAAAATACCTATCACCCTATATTTCAATATTACTCATGATCATTTTTTGGATTAGTATTTACTGAGAAAAATTCATTTTGGAAATATAGAAAATATTATCGATGACACTTTGATACCTTACAAAAAACCTGATAAAAAATGTTATGAACAACCCGAACACAATTTGGGTGGTAATCGGTCAGATTGGGCCGAAGAAGAGAGTGGTAAAAAGAAATTGTGAGGGGACGAACCAGAGACAGAGAACAACTAGACAGACACTGCTTGTCTCCCACTTCTGATCAATCGATTCTTACCACCCATAGTGTACCTAGTCAATTATATATATATTGAGTACTTTGAGAAATTGAGCCAATTTCTTTCTTTTTTTTAATAGAACACTTTTCACGGATTTCCTGTTAACACTAGTTTTTTGAGACGGTTGTTATCATATCTTTTTGTTTTATTTTCTCTGGATGTAAAAGTGACAAAGAAAAAAGAATCCAAAGGTATTTTATCAACATGTTATTAATGGCGTCTTCGTTTTCTTTGACGTTCCAATTTTTTCATAATCTATAGCGTAACGGCCCCTATCATTCCATAATTTTTTTTTGGATAACTTTTGCCATAAATTCGTTTCACACTTTCCTATCATCTCATTTATTTCACATATAGTGAGAAATCATCCTGTCAGCCGTATCATAATATATATTTATTGGGTTCCAAAGGGTGTAATTCTTCCCTGTGTGAAGTCCTTTCTAGTTCTTTGACAATCTCTATTGAAATGGTTACATCTTTGGGATATTTTCGGCTACCGAGGTGAGATTAAAAGATAGAACGAAACATTTATCGCCCTTTGACATAATTTTTATGCATGGCTGATTAAATCCGATCGCAGAAGTAATCGACGACTTATACATTTAATGGCTCTTATCAATTTATTATTTTCGTTCAGTGATTAAATATTTTAAAGATTTAGGGTAATCAGAAATCGAATGAACCGGGTAGAACTCCTAGATCGGAACGCAGACACAACAGACCACCGACGTGTTCATGCTGTTCAACCTACACCAGTCTATCAAGGAGAAACCAAAATTCTCGATTCATTAATGAAAGAGGCGCAAATGGCTCCTAATATCAAAGCTAATAATGGTAAGTGCTCGTTATACAGATTTGATTACTCGTGCTTTAATAAACAACTAAATATGTGTATATGTTGAACCAATAAACGTTTTTATTAAAAGTTTTTGAATTTGAAACTAATACTCATTTGCAAAATTTGTAAAACGATTTTTAGTTGCGCCAAACGCTCAACCAAAAACTGGCGAAGATGAGGAAAAAAGATTACAAAAAATGCTAGAAAAATATCAATCAGAAATGAAAATGCAGATTCATAGGACTACCCATCGAAAATCTAACGACCAAAGTAGATGTAAGTTGTAACCTTTATGACTTCGAAAATTAACCTATTCTCTCAAAAGACGTTATTTTTTATAGCGTCCCCTATAAGTCATTCACAACCATGCCTAATTGCAAGTGCATCTAGATCGAACGAGTAAATAATAAACTTGATAATAAAACTTGATAACGTTTTTATTTTTAGAGTCCATATTGAAACGAAGAGCATGAGTACATCAGCTTACCAACGACGAGCGTCAGCATCAGGTGACCAAGTATTAGAAGTGCCACACATAACCCAAAACACAAGGGTATTCTAAAAATATCGCCACGCATATTTTTTTCATCATTTCATTTTTAGAACTTAACAAGTAATCAAAAATTAATTCAATCGCTGAGAGACGAAAATTTACATCTGAAGAAAGAGTTAGAAACTATTAAACGAAGCTTATCAAAACTTCAACAAGTGAGTTAGAAGCTTTATGTCAAACCCTTTTTGTTATACATTTTGCAGATTGAATTTTCGTATAGTCGCCTTGAGAGTGAATATGAGTATTTGGCAACAGAGAGGAAAAAACAAGAAAATTTAGAATTGAACGCATTGATACAGATGGAAAAAACTGTTAAAAAGTGAGTGATTTTTTCAGTTATAACCAACATTCACGACACATATTCTTTGATTCACACAAACCTCAAGAGAGTCTGTAAAATCCGAAATATCCAGGTTAACCATCGAACGTGATGAATTGCAAGCACGACTAGATAAAGCAGCTGCTGAACCGACAATGGTCGCAAATTTGATGTTGAACGAAATTCAGCAAAGTAGGTTTTATGACTAATTCCCTGAGAATATAAAAAAATTATGTATAAACTTTAGTTTTAGGGCAAGAACTCTTCGCGTGTAAAGAGAGGCAAAAAATGGAAATTGAGGCACAGAATCAGACGCTAGAGGAGCAACGAAATCATATAGCAATGCTCGAGAAAGCGCTTGCAAATTCACAAGAGAGATTAGCAAAACGGGAGAAGGTTTGGAAGGGGGTTTTCTCACTCACTATCTAGTAATATGCGCGAGCGTCTTAATCTGGGTTGCTTGACAACAATTAATTCAATGCATAGTGGAAATTCTCATCTGCTCGCATATTATTATTATGCGTCTTATGAGTTCGTTGTTTTTCTAGAAATGTGATGAACTTTCGACTGCTGTTGGACACGTTGAAGAGCTTAGAAAACAATTGAACGAAAATTGGGAAGAACAACAAAAAAGAGAACAAGCACATGAAGCAGAAAGAACACAATGGGAAATGGAAAAAGCACAGATGAGAATGCAGCTGAATAAGGATTCCTCGCTAACTGGCAGTTTGAAAGTGAGAAAGGGCTATACGCTTTTCTTCATGACTTCACTCAAAAATTTGCATTTTTCCTTTCGCGATTGCACAAAAAGACAGCTGCGGAGAGAGCGCGAGAAATGAAAATTTTTTGAAAATATTCAAATTTAAGCGGTCAACTGCACCGGGAAGTACTGAAGATCTTGTCAGAATGCGGAAAAATATACATGCAAAGGATGAGAAAATTGTGCAGCTTGAGATGGTTGTTAGTGATTTGAGAAAGTAACATCAAATCAGTCGAATAACATCAAAAAAGTTTGATATATTGCAGAACATTGAACGATGAAACGGAGCGGAGGAAGTCAACGCTGGCAACGATAACAGACAGCTTCGAAGCAAAAATAAAGAAATTGGAGGAAGAAAAGTTAGATAGAGTGCGTGAAATGTGTTACATAATTGGATATATACATAGGGGGGTAGAGGAGAGTATTATGAAGAGGAAACGAGATGCATGCTCCTCGGTCTGCATCTTTATAGAGCACACAAAATCAATTATTTTTGTTGAGACATAGAAACAAACATGTTTCATAATTTTTACAACGCAGGGAAATGAATATTTTCAGGACTTGATTATCAACGAGCTCAAGTTGGAAAGAAGCAAGGCAGCAGAAAAAAGTGCGGGTTTGAATTTCGCATTCGGTGCTTTTTTTCTATCGAAAACTTTATACGGCCAGCATGTCATTCATAATTAATTCCAAACTTTAAAAAAATTTTGTTTTATCAGATCGATTGGGGATTAAAATTGTCACAAGTTTACAGAACATTGGAATTCGTTTAAAAAGATTAAGGACTCCCTTCAGTTTATAAAAAAACGCTTTGAAAAATAAAATAGTGAAAAAAACTACTCATCCTCTTACCGTAAGACAAAACGCTTCACAATAAAAGCTATTTTGTCTATAATATAATATTATTTATCTTCTTAATCCAAGATTTTTAAATTTTTTAAATTAAGGAACAAAAATTTGTACATAAACTAATTTACTAATTATGTTAATAAATTAATTAGCTAACTCAATATGTGGTTATTTTTAGAAAACTTATTATATAATTAATGAAAAACAAACAAAAATAGAAAAAAATTCTACAAATTTTAAGAAACCATTCCAAAAGAAAAAATATGAATTTTTAGCAATACGAAACAAAAATAATATTTTCCATTGAAGGTAGCGGTGACGAAGCGCTGAACAGAATGGAAGAGATTCGACAAAAAATACAAGAACGGAAGAAGAAAGGAAGACTGGGCGTTACTGGAGGGTATGTTTTTCCTAATGTTCAATTTTCAACATTTTGTGTGTTTTTTGGTTAGTTGGGAATTGAATTGAATTGCAGAGCGTTTCTTTAAAAATTCTTAACAACAAAAACACGATTGAAAACGCTCTTAACTGAAATTTGTGTTGAATGCTGAAGAAAGAGGCATTTATATTCAGGAACGGGAAATAGTTTTAAAAAATTGCTGTCATAATTTGCTAGATCTTCCAAAAAGACACCTCCACAAATTTAGCACAAAACAAAACTTGTTACTTATACCGAAACTTTTAAAAATATAAAAACTCTGACACAAAAAATTATAAACTTAAACAAATGACAAAATGTCACAGTAACATGAAATGTTTTTCGAGAATTCAACCAAAAAACAAATTTAACAAACGTGTCATAAATTTGAACATATAAAGACGTGTAGTGAAAAAATGCATGATGGATTTATTTTTTTCTATGTTTTTTTTTAATTGTTTGTTTAATTTCATACATTTTCTATTCCCGTTTCTAGATAATTCGAAAACAGATTTTTTCTCCAGACAATTTCGAATTAATTTCAAATGCAAAAGTGTTAGCAAATGTGCATAATCTTTCGCCACATAATCTAATGGAAACCTATAATTAATACGAATTTTCTTTATTTTGCACGTGCAGCTTTTAATTATATGGACGAATAGAACATAGAAAAAGATAAGACAAAGGTATTTCGAGGAGCACTCGTGCACATGGGAAAAAGTATAGTTAATATCCGGATTGTGTTCGAAAGCTTTATTTAATTGTTAGCTAGGTACATATATTTTATGCTGTTGTCGTTAGCAACTGAAGTTTAAATTTGAAGTGTAAACGTGTTTGCAAAACACAGATAACAGGAAGATCACTAAATATCGACGTTTGGATGAAACCAAATTTTTGAAAGAACTTTATCGTTAGAGCACTTTGGCAGAAAATATCATGAGAATATGAATATATCTAATAATCATAATCATTAAATATTTATTGAAAATAACTTTTACACTTTTTAGACTAGTGGGAATAGCTGGAGACCACATGAGATCGTCATCGGGATCTCTGGTTTCTTCGACGTTGCATAGAAGGTAATTGTTTCTTTTTTTGACATTTAAACCTTTTGTTACGCATATCAGATCTTCATCGGGCCCATTTGATCCTCAGGCGTCTCCAACACAAACTTTGTCTTATAATTTGTTCAAATCTACTAATAATAACAGTACAATACAAATTGATAATCAGTTAGTCTAATTCATAAGATCAGAAATGAATTACCATAATTAATTTATATAAAATGTTTTTTCGAAGTGTTTCATGTAGCATAATTCCTTTTTTTTAATCATTCCTTGGACCAATATAGTCTGCCGCTAGATCTTTGATTTTTTTGTTATACAAAACACTCGCTCAGTCAACGTTAGCTTGATTCTGTTTACCCTATGCAATTTTGTAATTTCCATGTTGATTTTGTTATGTTTCCTTTTTTTATTCTAGTGGTTAAGTTATTAAAGTAGCGTTCACAACAAGAAATTGAATGTTCTAGAATTAAAATGTTGTTTCAAGTCAGTGCCAGTTTTTTTTCAAATAAAATACGGTTTCTATTTGTTATAAAGTATACTTTATTTCATTAAAAAAAAACTTTTATAAGTGAGATCTACCCTGTAACTAAAATAAAGTTTTAAAAAGTCGGGAGAAAACCATTTTTGAAGGATATAAATTGTGAGGAAAAGCGAAAAGTATGAGCAAATTCAATGCGAATGAAGAAAAGATAGACTAATTATTCGAATCACCGATCAAGAGTAAGCGAGATATTTACAAAATAAAAACAACATAATATCAATATGACAATTAATGTGAAAATTGTTAGCACCAGTAATTAGAAGAGCTAGATGGAAATTGTTTTTAGAAGTATACTGTTGGTGTAGCTCCATCATGCGATGTTACGGTAACTGGAACTAAATGTGCTCCTTGTGATCGTTTTGGGCCTGGAGATTTAGATTCGTAACATTTGTCTCGGTCGCTGTTTACAACGTATCTGTAATGAAACCTTTTGAGAAGCAGTATTTGTGGCTGACAAAATCCCGACTAATCTTTTACATCATGGCGGTTTTCGTGAATTATTTCTTAGAATATGCGTATAGAGGGTAAGAAGGTTGTTTATAATTGCCTCATAGACTTGTGAATTTTTTTTGGGTTAATATCTTTAAACTCTCCACGCTTCAACATTGAAGAATGGAACAACTTGGCTTTAACTTGATAGAAATGGACAAAAAATGTAAAAACTCATAATTAGAAAATTTTAAATTTGCCTAAAACTGTTATTTAACCACAAAAGCAAACTCATATACTAGCAATAACTGTGAATTCCTTTGTTTAGTTCCCATATCTCTTATATTTATAAGATTTACCTTGTTGTTGCAGTAGGTGTTGTCGTGGTTATTGAAATCCCTGTATCCGTTGTTCCATTGAGCCAGCAGATGCTCGATCGTCGGGTCCCCCTTTTCCATCTGAAGAAAATGCTACATTGCTTTCATGCGTTTTGATAAGAACACTCACTTTTCACAAAATCGACGGCACACCAACATTGAGAGCATAGCAAATATCAATGACAAGATAATGAGCACTAGGATTGTCAACGCTGCGGTTGGTTGAATAACAAATGATGGGTTCTCAATATCGATCTGAACATTGATTGAAAATTTATTTTACAAAAATGGTATGGTGCTGGTGAATGAACCTTCGTCACTGCTAGTTGGCTCCCATCTTTTGCCACAACGATTAATTCACACGTTTTGCATTGTGGGCGAGCTTTTGGTAGAATTTTCACAACGCCATTCATATCGATCTCGAATTCACTGTAAGCAGAATGATGAATTGGTTTTTTTCTAAATCAAACATACTTATTCATATTCATCAAAATATATGTCGGTTTGTTCCCAGTCCGTGATGTTGCATTCACAACTCCCAGAACATTTAATTTGCCAATTGTCATTTTATATTCGAATTTTTCGAATTTTGGTGGAAGTTTACAAACGTCTTCAGGATTCGACATCATGAGGTGTAAAGTTGTGGACACCACATTGTCACCATCACTGGCAGTTACATTCAGTATTTCGGGCTTTTCGAGCTTATTTCTCAAAACTACACTACCGGTCGCTTCATCGATTGAAACTGTGTTTGTGTCAGCGAGCAAGGAATATGAAATTGAGGCGTTCTATAATAATATTTTGGGCGGAGTACACTTTTTCAAAATTTACATTTTCTGAATAAGCGGTTACTGTTAAGATAGTTGAGCCAATTGGTGTTGAAGGAGCAACCTAAAAATCAAATGAAATTTTTTAACATCTGAAAATCTTGAAGTTTACCATAGTAGAATAGGTATTATGTTGGAATGCTAAAGTTGGTTGAAGTCGCACCGAAATCACTGCCGTTGAATTTTTCTCATCGTCGTCGCTTTCAGCGGCCTAAACAAAACACAAAAATTGTGTATTCTAGCTAATCCCTTGAAATTTATAACATTTCCACAAAACCAAAATCAAAATTCGTTTCTAAGATATTGTGTTACATCATAACGTCTTACAACTCGCCGCTCAATTTCAATTAAAAACCTACAACAAAAGCGAATCGCCCAAAAATTTCTCGGTAAAACTATTGTTCGTCAAAACATACATCCATGGCGCCTCATATGGACCAAGGTCGTCGAATTAGTATCGACCTTTTGTCAGAATTTTGTGTATTGAACAAAATAAATGACGAAGAAAAAAAACGTATTTTCTTGCTCGATTCGAAACCAATTTTGTAAGTGATCAAAAGAATTCTATCTGTCAACAACGAACATTTTTCGTTCTGTTCCATGTTCAATAAATTATGCTAATTTGAACACATTTTACATTTAACGTGTTAACTTGTACTTGTCCTTCAGATAACAATTTTCTTACCGTAACAAAGAATGTTGCCCGAAGTGGTGGGTTCGCCGTTTTTGCTCTGATGTTAGCATTGTCGTCAATTGTGAAGTGTTCAGAAAGTTCTGAAAACAATTTTTTTTCGTAATCAAGTTTTGAAACAAGAATTTCCCGAAAAGAGTGCTTGACAAATATATTATGATAAATTCATTATTTTATTCAAATTCTATTCAAAAGATATCTCAAGATAATTGCTCTTCAAGCTCTTTTCTTTTCTTTTCTCATTTGCCGCATTGCACAAACAAATATAGTTCTGAAGTAGTTTTGCAATGAATAAATTGAATATAAACATATTTCTTTTGATAAATTTCAAAGAAAATTATATTCCCGTTCACAGTTTTTTTCTCTCTTAACCAATTCTTTACATACGACACGCAACACGAGTTATAAAATGATTCAGGCCTATACATACCTCCAGACAGTGAAAAGACCAACGATGCGTTTAGACGGTCGCCATCTTTTGCTTTGATCGCCTCCGGTTCAAAAACCAATAAACCATTCTATTTAAAAAAAAAGTCGATGATTTGATGTTCGCAAAAATATTGTAATATGTACCTTTTGAGATTTTGCAGTGTAATATGAATGCTCAAATCGCGGTGGGAGATCATTTACATCAACTACCGTGACGTGTAATGGAACTTTGGATGCCAAACTTGGTTCTCCTTGGTCACGTCCTTCTATTTCTACGGAAAACTTTTTGATTTCTTCAAAATTTATACGATCCTGTAAATAATGGTGATAAAATAATACGAATTTTGTGTTAATATTTCACCTTGATAACAATAACAGGTTTGAATGGGTCAGGAATCTCAAGAAAATGTGAATGTGGTCCATTGAGGATAGAATATTGGACAAAGCTGTTTGGTCCAGGTTGATCGTTGTCAGTTGCTTCGAAATCGGTGAAAACAATTGTTCCTGTAAATTAAAAAAAAAGGTGTTTGTGACCTATTATTGGTTTTTATTACCAATTGGCAACTCTTCTTTAATGTCGACAAAGTATTCAGCCGCATCAAAAACAGGCGCATTATCGTTAATGTCTTTGACGGTAACAAAAACTGAGATGTTTAACTGTAAATAGTTTTAGATAAATTGCATATATTTATTTCTTGTATGTTCATTTTTTCGCATCCTCATTATCACATCAGTGTAGTGATAAAAAGAACAATACTAATGTTAGACAACATGTTTAATTGATAGCTTTACTGTCAAGTTGTATTCATCAGTATTCAAAAATCCCCCACCTGGCTGAAATCGGCATCAAGATTAGAGGATCTACATTCAACGACCGCTTCAAATTTGCCGACTCCCTGAAATTATGTATTTGGATGGCCTTATAGGGTCGAACGCATCATAAAACTTTTAGGGCATGCAACAATGATGTACACCGGCGCCAAATGATTTTGTGGTGCTTTTTGATCAAAAAGCGATCGTTTGCCTATTGAAGTAGAAATGAACAATCAAACGGCAAATTTTATACGGTTTAGTCATTTTTTTTTTAAATTATTTGTTTGGATTATCTTTTTAAGATATGGTCGAATAATTACTGTCAAATCTTTATACGCTTTTGATAGTGTTTCTAAAAATATAAAGAATGTTTTTGTGCTGCATTATTTTTCGCATAGTTAGTGAGCTGAGCGAGCCTTCCCTTTAAATAATTTATGAAACGAAACAATACATAACTCAGAAATCTACGCCATTTATGTGCTTTTCCCTTTGGATTCCATTAGTAGTGTACGAGGTACTTGCTTGGTAGAGCACGTCCCATATATGCGCTCTTTTGTTTTACACGCTAACCACTTAGAAATAGTCTGTCAACAAGAAAACCGCGAGCACCAAGTGCGTCCATACATCGCGATGCTCAACAATATATAAATCAACTGTTGGTTTGGATTTCATGATCACGAAAATCACAAACATACTTTTGGTTTGATAATGCGGCTTGTATGCTCGCTTTCCAAATTTGGAGCTTATTTGTTTGCCAAACAAAAGATCTCACTCAAGATTTTTTGATAAAACGAAGGTGTAACACAACATATGAAAGAAGATTAATACCTCGTCACGATCCAGAGACTTCTTCAAAATGAGATCATGTGTTCCTTGCTTAATGTCGACAAGATCATTACCCTTGACAACATGCAACTCAACATCTTGTTCCTTTGATGTTTCCGCCTGATCCTCAAAAGGCAAACTGCCGATTACATTTCCTATAAAATAAATATGACATTATTATGATTATTAGAAAATAAAAATATAATATGAATTTATTCCCTCAACTTGCTTCTTTCCTTCACTTTTAAAATTGAAGCTAATTTTGCAGAAACATTCGATAATGAACTTGCCACACTTATCGCGCGAAGGTTGTTAGTCACGATAAAAGAGAACAGGGTTAGCTAATACACACGTTCAAATTGGCTCAACTAAATCGTGTTAGTTGGAATCTATTGTCCTTCGTAACTCAAAAATTGTTGTTTTCTTTGCTCCGATAATTAGACGAGGCGAAAGGATTGGATTATATTTCAACTAGAACAAAAGAGAGAGTTTGACCTTACAGAGTTTAAAAACGAATGTAAAATGAAAAGTAGCAAGTTCCTATTGTTATGATTTGAACCCGAATCATGATCAATGTCACAATTATGTATATTCCGACAGTTTTTTTTTTAATTTCGCAGTCATCATATGTCAGATACTCGCCCTATAAAAGTGAAAATACCTCATAAAAACCTACCTGGCTTCAAGTCTTCAAATGCTGACAGGTAAACGGAACTCATTCCGTTTTTTAATAAACATCCATAAGTTGATCCGATTATCAGTAATAAATATACAAATTTGTTAGTTTTCCCCATTTTAACTGAAAAATATAAATTGGTATTTAAAAAAAAGGTAGATATGAAATATGAAATATTTAAAGAATGTAAAAAGCTTTTAATGAGACTGTAAAAAATCAAAAAAACAGTCTTGTTTAGAAGAAAAAAAGGTAAAAAAGAGAGGATCAGAGATAGTCCGCTTGGAGAGCGGTCAGTATGGCCGTGCGCGCTTTTCTTGTTTCTAAGAGCTTTTTACGAGGGGGGAGCTTGAGCTTAGGCTCTCTGACAATCTAGATTTTTTACTAACTTGGTCGATTAGATGCGCCACTTAACGCGCTTTTATTCATTGGAAGAAAACTGAGACGGAATTTCTTATTCACAAAAAATATTGGAATTCAATTCTAACTTGATATTGACAAAAGGATATGGGATGTTTTATCGAGAGTATATATTGTGCAAAATGCAAAAAACCAGACTTTTGTATAAAATTATTTTACGTAAAGATAAATATCACTTCATTGAAAAGAAAAATTTCTTTGAAACTGCTAAATATACAAGCATCATCTGGTCCAAGCCCGTAGTTGACTGCCAGTTGCGCTTCGTGTTATTGCCAGCCAAACGCCCCGCCCTCACTCCTCTTTTTATGCGCGAATACTACTACCATAATCGGTGAAATCGTCGAAAAATGGAATTGATTCATGCGATTTACATCGAGGTCCTAAAAAAAACCGTTGTGTACATAGATGTACGCATATGGGTGGCTGTGTTGTTGTTGCTGTTTTTCTGAGTTTTCGGGAAGTGTATGGAGGATATGTTGAAAAGATTTTGGGCAAGTATCAATTGGAGTGAGAATCGAAAATCAAGTGAATGGGAATTTCGAATGGGTTTCGGATGGAATTTGAAGAAAAAAGTAGTGAAAGATGATTGAAACATGACTTGAGAGTGGCATGTGTAATTCTTAAATTTTTATTGATATACTCAGATTCAAATAATTAAACTGGATATTCGTTCAAAATTAAAAAACATATTTTTAAAAATATGTTCAAGATTTATATATATATATAAGATTACAATTTAAAATTTATCAATCAATTTTATTGTTATAACTATACAATTAAACCCCAAAACCAAAAAGGAAAACTGTGAAAAATGTGTTAATCGCGGTTCTTTGAATTCTTGTGAAACGTCAAAAAAACTGTTTTGCAATGAAATAAGTCGGAAACTGATTTAAAAAATCAATTGTATTTGTCAGGTAGTTCTAAAAATCTTTTAACAAAGGATTTATCTGAAGCGTTTCTGGTTTTTATTAATGAGATATAGGTCATTATAAGCAAATTTCACACTGGTAAAGATAATGTTATCAAAAATGCGTTTTTAAAGAAATATGATTGGTTTTGTGACTAAGAATACTCTTACTATGAATACTTCAAAATTTTATACAGAAATATTGAGCTTGAGTCATGTTACAGCTCTCTAAATGATTTTTTGTAAACTTTAAATTTTTTTATTCGCAGTTTCTGAAAGCAGTTCCATTATCAGCGTAAAATGTCTTCCAAATTAGCTTTATATCATTAAAAAAGCAAAAAAATATTCAGATATATCCAGATATATCCAGGCAAGACCGTTTTTAGAACTCTCAGGCAAGCTGGTATTTTTCTGTATTTTCTAACTTACTTTATTATAAAACAGTTTTTGGATAAGATTCGTAAAGTTTATAATAACTGAAAGTATTTTAATTGAAATTTTAATTTTCAAAAATTTGGATTGTGACAATCTACTGTAAAAATCCTTGGACTACCAATATTACATTAATAAATAACAATGCACAAATGAGAAATGAATATATTTTAAAGGCAGCTTGTCTGTTAATCCGATTCAGAATCAAGGATATCCCTTACTCTATCGGGATTATTCCGAAAACAATTACCTGTTCAGAAAACAACATTCTTTAATCAACGGCTTTTGGGTCCGCTCACAACAAAACAATATCCCGCTAACGCACGAAATTGTAATAAAGAATCAAATTAATAAAAAGCAATGAGTGTTGCAATAAATGAAACATATGAGACCTCTTGAAAATAGGTTCTTGCCTGAAGGCCACATAAGAAATTAAAAACATGCGCTTTGTCTATTTTCGCCACGGACCAGCAATTAATTAGACGAGAAACTGTTTTGGGTGTGACATGTTATAGTTATGCATAATGCATAAAAAATAGAATATTCGTGGATTTAGGAGATTTTTGTGCATTATTTAATTTAATTTAATTGATCAACGATAAAAAAACAAAAATCTTTAATGTATCTGAAGCTTTAAGTAAACTTAATTGTAATGCGACTTCAAAAAATCGGGAAAAAGATTAAAACTTGAAAAATCAAGGAGTATACTATTACGTACACTAAGCAAGTAGTTCGGCGAAAAAAGCTTCAAATAGAAAAAAAATGTCATCGACAACATCAACAAATCAAGATCTACTAATTGAGAGACCATTCTCGCGATTAGAGCAGCTCAATGAAGGCAGCAAAGAAGGGGGGGGGGGGGGGGGGAGGAAAGAAGTTTGACATGTCGTACTGTGTGTGTGGACTTTTTTGATGCTGTGCTAAGACAAGTTGCGGGTTGCGGACAAACATAGGAGCAGCAAACGGCTCAATACGATGCCCGGTAATGGGACACCTCCTCTTGTTTTTCGCCTACACAGTCTCCCTGTTAGGTTGTGTCCGCTATCCTGGTTTGTGCGCCCAATTTATTCATTTTCACAATTGTTCGCTTCAAATGGACATTGAAATTTGACAATGTGCACGAAAGTGAGAAAGAAGGCGTTAAAAGACAAAGAAAACATTTTTTTTTTCGAAGATTGAACTTCTAATTGGACAAATGGACGTGTTTTTGTGGAACTATTTCTGTTCGAAATGAAAAAATAAACAATGAAAAGAAATAATGGCTAAAATAATTTTAAACATCTTTCATAATCGCAAAACGAGTGATTCCAGTTCATTCTATTCTGATCTAATTTTTTTAAAGACATGGAACTTTAAAGGTCCGAGTTCATATTTTTCAATAAAACTAGGCGGTTACTACACAACGCTGAAAAACGTTTAAAATGAATCATAAGCATTAATCGATGAAACATGTAACCAAAAATTTTCTTGAGGCGTATCTTTCATGCAATCAAGTTCTTTGTTGATGATGTATTCCAAGTTCGGTAATACTTTTTTCTTAAATAATTCTTGTACGTATTCACGTTTAGGTATCTCTAAATCCATAAGGAGACTGGATGCTCAACGCTAGCCATTCAGAATATTTCAAAAACCAAAACAACGACTTTCTCTCCAATTAGTCTTAATTTTCGAAGAATTTCATGAACCCAAATTTCAATTTGTCTCTTTGATAGACTTCGAATATATTTTCTTGGAATTCCTTCATATAATAAGTGGTTGTTGATAAGAAGTTTTTTTTAACAAAAAATGGAAAGCCCATATTAAAATAACACCGTGCTTTAAAACCATATGTTTTGTTTTTTGTGTTTTCAACGCGGAAATGCACACTATTGACAAATATGGAAAATTTTTCTCAGAGCTTACAAAACTAAAAATTATCAGTTCAGAGACATGTAATCATTTTTTGTTCAGTTGGAGACTAAAAATACTCAGAAGGCTATCGTCAATAATATTTCTATTGCAATCTTTTGAAACAATGTAGTAATTTTCGAAAATGTTCAAAAACTGTGTTGTTTGAAATTCCAGGACGTCGTCAGAGTGTTCTTTCAAATATCGTTTAGCGAACTAAATAAATCAATCCACTGAAGCATTAAAAGATGAAAGTTCAATCTGAAACTATAATATTTCTGAACCCCTCAAAACGGAGCGCAGACCAGAAGCTGCAAAACTTTTTTCCACATCCCATTTGTTTGATGAGCTGCACACATTCAATGAAGACATGCCGACATTCAATCTGCAGAGGAAAAAAAAACAAATTACTCTAATGGTTTTTCGTTCTTAGATATGAATCGTCTTATACAGAAAATATTATATCAAAAGTTCACTAGTTCTAGTTCAAAACAAAACAGACAAAAATACTCACAACTATGAATTAAACATTGATTTCTAGCGAACATGTGCCTAAAAAAAGCCGCTTCTTCCGGTATTTCAAGTGCCACTTTTGTTTGTTTGGTATGTTTTCGCAAGAAATTCTGATTCACAAAGGTATTTACAAAAATTTGGTGTCACATGATGTAGATAGGCACGTGGTAGAGTGTGAACTTTTCCCGAAAAATGAGTGCAATATGTTTTAATAGGATGCGCTAATGAAAAAAGTGTGAAAATTTTATTTTTCGGCAAATCTGGTGATCAAAAAACTAGAGGAAATGAAGATGAAAAAAAAACAATTCAAAATTGTTTCATCCGGTCAAAAAATTCTAAATCGGGTTTGGTGTTCGATTATTATTTTGTTATCAATATGTTATACTAAATGTTTCAAAAACCATTTTGTTCTTGAAATAAACATCACTTATGGCCAAAAATTGCGATATTAATTAATTTTCGAAAAATCCACGTTTGTTCAACTTGGATATCAAAAATCATCAATTACCTCATTTGCATGTATTCCCTTGTCGGTAACTACATTAGACACTTGTCACTTAATTCATTAACCGAGCAACCGCTTTCCATGTTTTCACATCCAAAAAGTCCATAAACACAATTCTACCAAAACCTTTCTTCAAGAAATGCAAATTTAGAATGTTTTTTTTTGTATACTTCGGACCACGTGCTTCCATTTGGTTTTGAATCGGCGTCTTGATTTGAATCTCATCAGAAACCAGCCAGGAAACATTTTTTGCCTTATTCATAAAAAAACGTGGAGCGCGATGTTTGCAACAACTTGATGCGAACTAATTTCCGTTTGAAGAATTCCCTTTATGTCAAATAAATTTTTGACCTCGTCTGCTCTTTTGAGGTCGTCTGGAAAAAAATTGCCAAACGCTAAAAGCGCAGTGGACGCTAAAAGTGCCAACAAATATATTTGTTTTTTTTTTTCAAAGAGGATGCAACTTGATATGTCTACCTTTTTCTCATGTTTCTATCTATCCGGTAGCCTCCTTTTTCTCACATCTTTTGATATTTGTTTCCATTGAAAACATTATTTTCAAAAAATGTATTTCAAAATATCAGCAGTGTCAAATAAACGACAGGTACATATTAAAAATGTGATTAATTTTAAAGAATAAACAATATATTTTACAATTATACAACCGGTTGTCAATCAATTATCAGATTACACGTAAAACGCGAGATTTTTAGTAACGGATTTAAATTTCTAGGAAAAATCTTAACTTTTTCAAGAAGCAAAAAACAATACAATTATGGCTATTTGATATGAGAGTAACAAGACAGACTAGAGTTTCATAAGAACGTTTCTTTGATCGTGCCTTCGATATTTGAAAAAAGGGTCAAATGTCTAGGACAACTAGCTGAAGAAGAACTGATAGTTGAAACGGACATATCAGTTAACGCTGATGTCATCATCAGTTCAGCTTTCCTACAATCTACACAAGAATGCGACTTTGAGGGTTGATTACAAGTTGAGGAGGTGGGTTTGATATCGGTTGAAAGCTGGGTATGGGTTGGGTTAGTGATGAAAGCTGTGAAAGATTTACGAATTGGGCTAGTCACACTAACAGTTTTTGGCAAAAGTGGTTTGTTCTCCTCATCGGTTGTTGTGTTGTCTTCAGTAGGTGCACGCGATTCGCGGATAACACTGGAGAGCGGAAATGTAGGTAGAGACGTCTGAAAAGGTAATCGAAATTCATATGACCCCAAACTTGGAAAGAAGGTACCTTTTTACTTTTAGTTTCATCAATTACTTCCACTCGGGTGCGGCTTGTTTCTGGCAGATCGTTGGAGCGAACGGATTTAGACTCATCTCTGCATAAAACAGAAGTTGCTCGTTCATGGTTTGACCTGAAAACAATTCTTTTTGCAGAAAACAATGTTTGTTGTTGTGTTATTCTGAAGCGGAAATAATGTTTTCGAAAAAACCCTTTGAAATAGTTGGCAGTTGAACAATGGTCAAAACAAAACTTCTCACTTCAATAATTCACTATTTCATTTGTCATTTACTTAGCTCAAAACGACACACTTTCACACACATTACAACCATTAAGCTTGGAACTCAACACAACTTTACCGCAGGGATATTTCATCCCGAAATATGATACAAGTCAGTTTTTGAATCAGGCCACCACTGCGGTTTCATTTCACATATTTTTTTTTGCTGACACTTATAAAACTCATGTGAAGATTGAGCTCTATCTCGCCGAGCCGTATGGCCGCAAAGCAAACTAATAGACCAATTAGCGGATCATTATGCAGGCGCTTTTCCGTTTTCTTTTTAGTAAAATAGATATTTATTGCTCTCAAATTATTGACTCCAAAATGTTCGTTTTGTTGCTCTTTGTTACTCAAACTTGTGTATAGAAATGCGGAAGTTGTTAATCATACTTTGTAAAAAGGTATTATTAACCTTAGCTCAGCTATATGTGTCAAAGTAAAAGGTTAAATATAACTAACCAAGTATAGGTGTCCGGAACAATAGTTGTTGTGAAGTTTCTTGAATATAAATTATGAGAATCCCTCAATGGACTGAAGCATTGACAACGTAGGATTCGAACAAATGCTTGTCGAAACCTCTTATTGAAAACCGTATAGATAATTGGGTTGATTGTGCTGGAAATATATCCAAGCCAAAGAAAGAGCGATCCAAGCCATGGTGGCATATGACACGTGTTTCCACAGAATCCCATAACAAAATTGGCAACGAAAAACGGCGTCCAACAAATGAAAAAACAAATGAAAACCACGGCAAGAACTCGGGTTGCTTTATGCTCATTGGCGAGATCTTGACTGGCTGCCTGAAAATTAAAAATTGAATGTTTGTTTGAAGTTTTAGAAAATACGCCAAACCTGCAATGAGCTGCGTCTACCTACTTTCATCGCAATATTGGAAAGATAATTAGATGTCCTAGAGCGCCATCTGTTTATTGTTGATGCTTTTTCTAATGTTTTGTGGCCATTTCCATTGATCAACTGTCGATTTGCACCAAGTCGATTCATGTCCGGATAATTGTCACCATTTGAATATGTTCTTCCATTTATAAGTTTTCCATTAAAAGTTGAATTAACAGTTGCGGAATTCGTTCTCATGTAGCCAAGTTTACGATGGGGCATTGTTCTTCGCAATCCATTTCCATTTAATTTGTCATTAGCCTTTTGACTCAGAATTGAAGCTTGCTTCTTGAGAAGATGCGTTGTACGCACATAAGTAACTGCCATTATACAAAATGGAATAAGGAAGGTCATAGTCGATCCATAGACAATGTAATATCTACTAAATATCATGCATTGATTGTCTTGTAAAATATTAGACGTATCGTGAATTGCAAGTACAGCAATCGGACATGAAACAAGAAGTGTAACCATCCAAACAATTGCTATTTTCACAAATATCAATGTTTTTGATTTGTTTCGAGTGCGAAGTGGTTGAGAAATTCCAAGGTATCGATCGAGAGAAATAACAGACATGTGAACGATGCTTGCGCTGCATAGAAAAACATCCGAATAAACATACAAAAGACACATTGAAACACTCCATGTCCATACACCTGCAAAAACAATTTGTACTGAAATTTACAATGTTTATGATTAATGATCATTCATAAAAAATTCCTTCCTCACTTTACATTATTCATTCAAAAATTGAAGTCTTCCGAAAATTATTTTCTTTTGAGGAACAATAATTAATATTCATTTTGTTTTTACAAATAATAGTATTCTTCGATTCTATGAGTTGTTGTGACAAAAAAAACTGCAGTTTTTCTAAATTCCGGGTTCAAGAAATATAATTAAAAATAATTAAAGACTCTCTTAACAAATGAGTTTAAAACGAGTTCGCCTACCATGCCTAACTTCGACCACAATGCTCAAAGGCATTACAATACAGCATACTAACAGGTCAGCTAATGCCAAAGAAAATAGGAAATAATTGGTGACGTTGTGCAGCCTTCTATCTGTAGCAATTGCAACGCAAACCAGAAAGTTTCCGATCAATCCGACGAGACACAATACTGGTAGAACCAAAAGTGCTATACCATTGAAGTGGTATATTGAATTTGGAATAAAGTGAACAGAAGAACTCCATACTGATGTTGAATGATGCGGCACAACGGCCGTTGTCAGATAGGTATCTAAGTGTTGAATAGTTATTTTGGTGAACAGAAATAATAATAAAAAATATTATTCATATATAGCTTTTTTAAGACGATCGCTGAACCCCCCGTTTAATATTCAGCGGGGCCACAAAAATTAAAAGAATACTAGTCGTTCGAATCCCTCCTTCCTGTTATTTTTCTCCAAAATTATATATTTTTTATTTCAAAAAGTGCATACAAGAAGCAAAAAACAACGGAAGCACAAGGTTGAGAAAGAGAAAGGGATGCGAGAAAGTTTCGCCTTCTCGGCACACACTTTTCGGCCCCGCGTTCTGTGGCGCCGCCCTAGTAGAGTTTCATTGGCTCCGCCCATTACTACTGAAATTTTTTCTCGTCTTTGGTCTGCCACCTTTTTATTAAACATGAACATGTTGGTGTAAAAGAGTTCGGAGAATGATGGGTTGTGACATCAGGTGCGAGATGAAGAATTCTTTTTCCGAAATGTGAATTTTATTGAAAAAGAAACGAATTTTAGAGAGAGAAAGCGAGGTGATGATCTTGGATTTGAGATGGTGAAGATGAAATTCGAAGAGTTTCGAATATTGAAATAAATCAGTTTTGTATATTTAATATTTTATGTGGCCATCAGTTTTTTTTCAAAATTTTAAAACTGAATTTTTGTTCAGAATTAATTTTCGAAAATTGGTGTCTTCCCAAGTTCCATTTACAAGTTAAAATCTGTGCAATTGGCAGACTTAGAATTTTCATCGTTTATGGTCTTTAAAAATATCGTGTTCATCAATTTTCGTTTTCAATGGAAATATATTTATATTCTAGCGAGTTTCACATTCGATCATCATTAGTTGATCTTTAAAATTTCAAAAAAATCTCTTTGAAATTCATCACTTTAGGCTATCGCGATCTGTTATATTTTGAAAAAAATGTTGAAAGTCTAAGCTCGGGCTCAAGTCACCAGTTAAAACTTTTAGGATTTCTTATTGAATCAAGTTTTCACAAGTTTACAATATAAACAAGGACTGTTCAGAGATCCGATTTAAAGAAAGATCAACACCATTCTTCATTTGCTTAAGTTTTTCAAAATTGTTTCTTAACTAAAAAAATTTTGTAGCATTCTCAAAAAAGACAAAAGCAGTAAATTGAAAAAAAACAATAGCATGGCCAAGCTAGGTCATTGTCTAAAGTTTTTTTTCAAAAAAATTTACAGAGAATCATCAGCGAAATTTATTCAAACGTTGAAGATCTGGATGCCACTAACAACAAATAAAAACCACTTTGTTCAAAGACCACTTCGAAAAAAAAGCGTAATTGTTTCTAGGTCATTGTTTTGTACCACCTTTTTGCTATGAACGTTTTCCAAAATTTAAATACTTCCTGAATAGAGGGCTTTAGCGCAATCAACACAAATTTCATTCATTAGTACATCTCTCATTCTTGGCGATTTTCGGGGAATACCGCGTGAATCCTTTTTATTTCTGTCTTAATAATCACAATTCTTCAAAAATTGTCTTTTCATTCTTAGAAATTCGATTAGTCCTTTGAAAGCATTACCCATGACAACGGTATGAACTGCTGCGCGCGTCATAAAATTCAACTAGTTTTTACTATAATTTCCAAAATTTGAAATTCAACTTTCGATTTTTGAAATTCAGCTTTAAAAAGACTGTTGGTTTAGTAATATTTCAAAATTTAAAAATATTCAACACTAAATCTATTATAATTACAACCTGAATTAGTTTTCCAAGAATGTGTGGGCTGTCGTCAAAACTTTTTCCCCCCCCAAAAAAATCAAGCGTTTTGTATTGTAATTATCAAAATATGGAGCCGAAAAGTTCATAAATGGAACATGTAAATGATGACAATATAGAAGAATTTGTTTTTGATATTTGGAAAACATGATATTCATCAAAATCAATTTACTTTTGGGAATACATGTTTTGACGAAAATAGTAATATTGGTGTTTTTAACAATTTTTTTTTGAAAAAAAATGTTTTATGGAGTAATGCCTGAATGATTTTTGATTTCTTCAATAAATTCATTTCTGTTTATAGGGATACGATAATACTCGATTTGCACAACAAGAAAATTGTCCTGTTCCTAATCAAAGAAAAAATCCAAAAAAAAAACTCTCAAATTTCCTATCGGGTGGGCGAGTGGTCCAACATTTTCTTCAAAAAACCCTTGATTGACTATGCATATGTTAGGTATGCGCATAACTTTGTAAATCCGTATACACGTACATTATCTCTCCTCTTCATCGTCCCTCCTTTTTAAAGTGCTATTGTTCTCATTTTTTAGCCAAAACTTCACGCTGAATTCTAAACATAAAAAACTTGGCTGTATGTTTTTCTTTGAAGTTTGAGAATGCAGAAGGAGAAAAACATATGTAAAACTAATCTTGAATAAATTTCAAAGATGGTATCATCATACTAATGGGAATTGAATGAAAATGAGGGAAAAAAACCTGAGAAACTCACCATTATATATTGGCATATCCTCCGGTTGTGCATTATTTAAGAAGAAGGGTGAGAACATCTTACGTCTGTCCTAGTTTGTTTCTTTGACTGCAAAAATAAGGAAATTTTGAACAAAAAAAACGTTTTTAGAGGCTTTATAATGCGCCATATTTTAAACATATTTCTTGACACTTTTTTTTCACAAAAATCATTTATATTGTGTTTGAATTGAGAACCCGAATTGTTTATAAGACTGTAGTTTGTTTCTAAATAACAATTCTCTTTTACTTCTTTTTTATGAGTGCCGACCTAATAGCAAACAATCTATGGAGGATAGAGCCAAGTGGAAGATGCCATGATTCAAGTGGAATGTCTGTTACATAAATTCTCACTCGAAATGTGGGAAAACGTGTTGAAAATAAAATTAAATTGAGAAAAAAAATGGAATTTTTTACTGATTTGATTGAGATATATGCAAAATGATGAGCCGGAAAATGTTATAAATTCTATACCTAATTAAAAAAAGGAATATCAGAAGAATACAATGTCAGTTTTGATTTTAAAATGTTTTGAAAACATATTGTCATTTGATTCTGAGGTGGTGTGGAATCTCTTACAAGCACCATTAATTTTCAGGAATAGAACTAAAAAAATAATGAAAAATCCAAATCACGGTCTTAGGAAGTGGTACAAAACTGCAGAATATTTATTTTGGTTATGAGGTAGCACAAAACACAATAATTTTGACATGGAAAAAATTAGTGAGTGGCTATTTGAATTTGGGTTTACAAACCAATAAAAACAAATTTCAAACCTTTTCCTTATAAAAAATAAACCAAAATACCATTTGAATAGAAACAGTTCCCCATCTATAAACACGTCAAGAGTTATGAATTAAAACATTTCTGCCTCAAAAGATCACGAGCATAATACATACACATCCTCTGTTTGTTTTACTACGAGAAGTCCGATTTTTTTGTTTTTTTACATTCAATGTTATCTATAGAGATTTAATAGAAAAGGTTTTTTAATCGTTCATCGAGCTACAATTGAATAGCCAGTGTTCATTTTAAAAATTTGAAGACCAATAGTTGGAATTCTTCAGAGTTATATTTTTAATTATGATAATATAGGTACAGTTTAAAATGTTTTGTTGCGAAAATGCGGGAGATTACATGTAAAAAACCATGTGGTGGAAATATTGACATAAAAATCATTTTCTACATCCATAAGAGAGTATTAAAAATAAATAAAAGTTTGAATACTGAAAAAAGGAACACCCTTTATTTTCATAGAAGCAATTTTTATATGTTCTTTGACTAGTTGTTAACTAGTATCTCGCATGATTTAAAATAATCAAAATCATAATTTGAAACATAGTGTAAAATTTTTTTATTGGTATTTAGTTTTTTTGGATTTCCGTTTTAAACAAAAGGAAATTGCAGTGATTAAAAACCTATTTTGAGAACTAAAATAAAGTTAAAGGTACTTGTATTTTTATAATTTTATAAATCCACATTTTTATAATTCCTAAATCCATTTTCTAACACTAAAAACTAAAAGTGTCAGGAATACAGGCCGAAGTTAAATAAATGCATCAAAGCGTGAGCGATATAACGTATACGTTAATTATCAATTTATAAGATTAAAATTAACAAAATAAAAAAAAATTACCTTTGTAAGCATTCCATGTGCAAAAAAGCACCACAATCAAAAACAACAATTTCCAGTTATATTGGGCAAACGTGACAACCTTTTTGTATTATTTCACATTCAATGTTGCCGCTATATGACGACTCTGAATTGTTTGTTTTTTGAAGTTGAGAAACCAAGATTAAAATAGAAAAGTGGCGGTAAACGGAAATTAAAAGAAAAATAAAGAGCGTGAAAATTAGAAAAATAGGATTAAATAATGAAGAAGAGTTAACTAACTAGCAATACTTTTTCTTTGTAGAAAGAGCTCAACGATTTTAAAACTTTTGTAGAGAACATTGACAATTGTCTTTCTTTTTTGAACCATTCTTAGTTCATATTGTAGGAAATTCCCACGTTTTTATTATCCCGATTTTGAAAAACGAAATTTTGTGTGTGCTGCACTTAAAACGTTTTCTCCTCCGACGTTTCATTTCAAGCACCATGTAAGAGGAATTAATTTCAAATTATGTGAGAAATTTTCAAAGTTTTCAGGTTCGCATAATTTTGGACTTTTTTAAACTCTTTTTCGGCGGATTTCGGTTTACAATTTCAAAAAAAATAAATTTTTTGATGAAATGATACGTTAATTCAAAGGGTTTCTTAAAAAAGCGATTTAAAATACACAAATCCAATAGAATTAGGCTGGAAATTTCAGAAAATAGAAAAATAGACTTATTTAGTCTGAGAAAAGAAATCAAAAAGGAAGAAATACGAGCGTAAAAATATTTGGTTGTAATCAGTGATGGCTCAAAAAACCAATATCTTTTGAATAACTCTAACAAGCCTTACCAATTCTTAAAAAAAGTGTTTTCCGCGCTTTTTTCTCACCCTTCACAAATGTAAAACTCATCCATCGCTCGCCTCAGAACGCTTTTTTTCATCTTAAAAGATACATATTTCGATTAATCAAGTCAGTGTTCGCTCTTTTTGTTCTTTGGATGGAAAAAACAATGAAAATAGCTTTGAAAAAGTTATAGGAAAAGAGGGAATACTAATGATATTTTTTGACAAAGGGAAGAGAACTCAGAAAATGAAATTGAACGGTATTAAAAATGAGGGAGTTTGTACAAATATGAGATGGTTGATTTTCGAAAGCCACTTGAATTCGAATTTTTCATTGTCGAGGATTTCGATTTGTTTTTTTTTTTCGATATTTTTTTTCTTTCGTTCGTTTAGTTCGTTATATTTTGAACTTCATAGTATTCATTAATTTTGTTTAGCATTTGTTTTTTTAAACTTTTGTTAGAGAAGGTTTAAAATGTGTATTCGTGGAAATCTAGTTGTGAGCAATGACATAAAAAAGGCAACTTCTTTTGAAAACCATGGTTTTTATCTCTAACAAACAGAGTCGTTAAAATAACCATATGGATAAAAAAATGCATATTTGTGAATCCTGTCAAAACTCTTTCGAGGCTTTATGGAGCCAATAGTTTTTATGAGATGAAAATATCAAATCTAAATGTATTTTGGTCTTTTGAATACTAGCTGGTGAAATTGTACGAAATGGCGAATTTAGAAAAACTCAAAAACAAACGTTTGCATTAACAAATTTAACAAATTCACAAAAACAAAATTTAACAACTTCACAAAAACAAAAAAGCTCATCCGAGTTGTTTTGAAGCGCGTTTAATTTTATCTTGGCCCAAATGATTTCAATCAGAAAAACGTCACTCTTGAACTACAAAAGAAAGCGTGACTAAAGTGTTCATTGGGTCACAGCCGTACGTGTGACTGCAAGCGGTCATGAGTATAAAATGAGCTCATTGGTTTTTTTCGGTATTTACTAATTTATTAAATGTATAAAATAATTTACAATAGTAAAAATCATCGTAAAAATCATCATGAGATTGCATTGAGAAAGGTATACTGTTTCGAAATTCGTAATCAAAATATCGAATTTATTTTTTAATATATAAAATTGGATTTGAATGCTGATTATTAAATTGAAGGTAAAACTAGTGGTTTTTTTTATTTAAAAGTTTTTGACCCAAAAACCGGAACGTGGTTTTTTTTAGTAGTATATTCGAAAACAACAACTGCATACAAAAAATGGATAAGTGCTCTATCGATTAAGTTAACAACAATCGATTATAGAAGATAAAAATAATGTTTGTTAGATTTTTTTTAAACCAATAGTTTCTATTTTTCAACCTCGACGATCGAATTTATTTGTATTGTTTGATTTGGTTTTTTGACATTAAAATCAAACGAGGCATGAAAGATAAATATTTCAGAAACTTGCAAAAATCATCACAAATATATTTTTTTAATTTAGAGAACAAAAACTCGATCATTTGTTCCTTATCTTATTTTGAACAGAGACTAAAAAAGGATTATTATTATTATTATTGAAAACTGAGCTTTTAATAGAACACTTTTTATTTCTTCTCCAAAAAAAAATGAACAAGAATTATGAAGAAGAATGCAAATGTCAATTCTTAGACAAGATAAAGAAGGGAGGTTTTTGTTATCACCAACAAAAGAATAATTGGAAAGCACGACATTTCTGAAAGCGCGCAGTAAAATCCACAAATCATCAAGTAAAAGTGGAGCGGTTTTGATATGACAAACGAACACACGCTCACAACAATTGGTCGGAACTCGTTAACAGAAAATGATTTAGTGAAGCTGTTTTTTGATGAAATTTTTATGAGAAGCATAGTTAAGATGCGAGATATTTTGTCACTTTTGATCCCTTCACCCGTTTTTTTCTATTTTTTATTTTGGCCTTTTCACAGAATAAGTCAAACCAAAAAATAAACAGGGAAGCATATTTTTTTTGCAAAAAAAAAATACCCGAATACCAATGTGACGCAAAGTATTTATTATATTTTTATGTAAAAAAACAAATAATTCATCACAAATTTCTTTTAAGCCTTCTACTTGCTATTCTGAAAATTATTTTTCCATTCAGAAAAACAAATATAATTGTGATTTTGTAAGAGTGACGGAAAATTCTCTTCTTTTTGAGAAATATAAAGAAAGATCAAATGAGAAATAACAAAAAAACTAAACTTATGGGAATTAAATGAACGAAAACATGAAAAAACCCAGATATTTACACAAGCCAATTGCAAAAAACTTTTAATTCGATGGTTCACCTTAATAATTAGAAAAAATAACAAGAAGGTCTCATGAGAAACAGAAAAAGCAGAGAAAAACTACAAAAACAACGTTTTTTTAATCCATTATGTTCAATATCAGTAACATGGATGCTCCTAACGAATTCCGGTAATGTTGTTGTTTTTTCTGAGATATACAAATGCATGTGAAAAAATAGTGTCAAAATTTGAAACTAATAAGGGTAGAGCATTAAAAAAACAAGGCAAGATGAATCGCAACGAAAAATAATAAAAATTTCGTTTCTACTTTGTTTCTAAGAATTATAAAATTGCTTAAGCCAAGTTGAAAGAAAAACTTGCTTTTTGTCCAAAGTTGAGAGGGGAAAGATGAAATTTATACACATATATATTTATAAATTTGCATTTGTTGAAAGATTTCTTCGTAACAATTTTAGAAAGTGGCGCTGTAATTTGGGCATTGAAAAAACCAACATTCTTAAACAATGAACTTTTATAAAAGGGCGTAAGCTCATTAGTGTCATTGATTATTGATAAAAAAGTAAATAATTTAATCTGATTAAGGTTTAAAATCAATTTGTGGCCAATTTTTGATATTTTCCTCCGTCTTCTTAGAATTGTGAAAGGAATTATTGAAATGTCTATTTTTACAATTTCAAATAGAAATTTGATGGAAAAAAAGAACAATACCAATTAATTAATTTCAGTGGCAAAATAATTTTCGAAAATATTACATTTTTTCATGAGGAGCAGAGAAATGCCTATTTTTTGTGGTAATAATAGGAAATTAAGAATAAAATTTGGAAAAAAAATATTTTTCATAACAACTATCATTGGTTTTATTATATCTCACACACTCCGTGGGTAAAGATAATTAGGAAAACCAGTACACTGAAAACATTTTTACTATTAATGAAAAACAAAATTTTTTTTATTATTCGATTTTACGAAACGTAAATATTTTAAGTTAAAAAATCTTTAAAAAAGTGCAGTGCCGACAATTTTTGCATCAAAAATAATATATATTTTGAATCGAGAAATATTATGAGACCTATTTCTTCCTCATCTTCTGATAGAGGTTCATCCCCGATAAGATTCTCACGCAATGCGTTGGACACACCTACATTCTATCTATTTTTGGATGCAGATATCTATATTGAGATATAGATATATTTACGCCCTCGTGAAATCAGTTTAATAATGAAAAAGCGTGAGATTTTGTTCATTAGAAATTCTTGCGATGAATACTTTGCTAATATAAGAAGGGTCCGTTTATAATTCCCGTTCGCAGGCGTTTTTGATCGGGTTTCTAAAATTAGAATGTTATAAAAAGAAACGTGGAGTGATCGTTTCATATATTCCAAACAATCAGTATGCGACATGGGTTTACAAATTAGAATCCGTGTACATTTATTTTCAGAATTGCTTCTATTGTTCCCCGTGATTGTTTAAAAAATTGAAATCTACATTTTTTCTGAAGTAATTATTACTTAAATTCATGTTTGCAAGTGCTTAAAAATGATCGGGAACACACCATGATGCACTTGCTTATGTTTTTTTAAAACTTAATTGGTACTGCCAAGAGAATTGAACCGTTTTCTGAAATAACAACGTTTGATTTGATTGTAGCTAGTGCAGTTCACAATGCAGTAAAAAAAACAAGAATAGTCATAGAGTATAACACAGTTTTATTAAGAGATCGTTGAAATCATTAAAAAAGGAAACAATGCCAAAAATACATTTTTTTCCTTAAAAGAAAGTAAAAGAATCATGGTTTATTTTTAATTCCTGGTTGTGAATCGAAAGGAGAGATTCTATCAACTTTTGTGTTCCAATGTATTCTACTTGCAAAGGTATCCGAAGATTCACTGGATGATCTTGTACTACTGTCTTGACTATGATTTGAAAAACAAATATACAAATGAGAAACGCATAAAAACGATTTGCGAAGATTTGAAGATAACATGGGCATTACTGCTACCATGATAATGATCAGAGCAGGTATTATTGAGAGCTGAAAAATTGTTGTTTTTTAGTAGATGCTTTGAATTTTTATTATTTCACAGGTGATTGTACCTGAAACTCCGCATACGACGCGTAATCATGAATTTCTTGCAAAACCACTCTTGTCACAATGGTATCAGCATCATACTCCGGCATGAACCGCATGAAAATCTGTTCGAAATATTACGTTTCGGGTGTGGTTTCAATTAATCAACTTGCCATTTCTGACGAGAAAACAATCAACGAGACTACGACGATAACTGGGACCTGAACAATGATCCTTTATTGCCGTTTTTTTTTCATTACAATATGATTTATCATGACTATCATTTTTCATTATCAATAATTGGTTTGTTTTTCCAAAAATACTATTGTTGGAAACATTTCGATACAGTTTCTGGAAAGTACTGTAGTTTTATGGACACAACTCACTGTCAGTTTTGTCGTTGAAATATTGTTTTGAAGTTCATATCTAGAAAAAAGGACTTGGCGATGACTTTTTCCAACACTCTTCTGACTCTGATATCGTTTTTTTAAAGGAATTTGGAAATATTTGCATACCGTTCTATATCTGATGGCAATAAAATGAACAACTAGGCATGAAAGTGATATAAGATTGAAAATAGAAGAGAAAATTGATAAATTGTGAAATATTCTGTAGCTATGGATCTGAAAAAATACGTTGATGACTGAATCTGTATAAAAAAACGAAATACTTCAGGAGTCGAATAAGGGTAAAGTTGTTTTGGCACTCCGATAAAAAAGAATGGAAGGATTGAAGCGAAAAACTGTAAACAACATTTTTTTGATTTCAAACTATACAGTTTTCTTGTGTATTTTTATCTCTTTTTTCTCAATTTAGTATGATATGAAAAACTGAATCGAAATCTATTCTTAGAAATGGTTTACTATTTCATTGAGATGATCAAAGATAAAAAAAATGTACATTGAATACATACCTGTAGAAAAACAAGACATAATCCAAGGATAGGAACTGAAGTTGAACTATAGGTACGGTAGAAAACTGTTGCCACAATGCGCTCGATTGAAATTGTTAAACTAGAAAACGACAAAGATGTAGAACCAAGGATTTCAATGTTTCGAATTCCTGAAAACCAATGTTTTAAAGGGTTTAATCTTAAAATTACCTATAAAATATTCCGGATGGAAAACCTGAAAATCACATTGCATCACATCAGGCATAACGTTTGAGATAAAAAATTTGTATGATGCATCTACCAGAATTCCTAAAAATTCAAAACAAGATGGTTTCAAAACAAGGCAATAGATTGAATTTTATAAAATGGCTCACCGATGTTGCAAATAAGAGCTGAAGTTGTCATTGCAATGAACAATAGTTTCGCATTTTTGTGTATTCCTTCAGCTTTCAAAATCGCAGCTGACAATATTGCTGAACCCATTATGGCCAATGGTGCAGCAAGTATGCGGAAAAGAATTGAAAATTCAATGAATGTATCAGCATAGATCATCGATGCAGTCCCACATAACTCGCATCTAGTACAATTCATGTACTTTTTGTCCATATCGGTCATCTGCTTTTTTTAATTTTAAATTTAAAAAATTCAGTTTATGATAAAACAAGTTTTCCAAGTTAGATAGATGAATTGCACTAAAATGAATAGATTAGATATTTTTCGGTTTAATTGTTTTTTAAAACAAAAAAGGAAAATTAAAACAAGGCTAAACGAATTGAAGTAATGAACGGTCATTAACAACATGTTCCAAGAAAGAGATGGAAAGTGATCAGCTGATAAGATATACAAATTCTACAGTATCCTATACATAAGGTTCTAATATCGAGTTGAAATTTCAATATAGAACATATTAACAAACGAACTGTTAAATGACCACAAAGGGAAAAGTGGTGTCTTCGAAATAAAAAAAAGTTGTAATAATTATCAGACAGTTAGCGGAAGAAAAACTGAAAACAATTCTGATTGAAACTGCGCCAGTTTCAATCAGTTTTTTTCCGATAATTTTAATTTACGGTTGACAATCAGAACGACGTTCAGAACTAATTGATTAGACCTGGCACGAGTTATTTGGCGGTTAATTGAACGTTTTCTAGATTTTAAAACAAAACATTTATAATTTGATAAGAATTCGATTGGCTCAACAAATGTTAGAATATGATTCATATGTTGTATCTCATTTATTTGAAAAAAATAATCGATCGGGAAAGAACAAGTCGAAAATAAGAGGTCTTAGAAGCCCACATTTGATCATGATGACTGGGCGATAGATCTCTATGCTTTATCACATCCCTCGTTTTATGTTTTTGTTGATTATACCATTTGCGTGGTGGACTAAGAGAAGAATAACATGAACCTGATTATCATTATTGGACAAAAGATGAATATGCTTTTTTTTGATTGGGATGTATTTTTGGACAACTAACCATAAATTACTACTAACTTAAAAATACAATTCATTTTTACCTTTAAAATGCGATACGCTGTTGGGAAAATTGACTGGCAATACAAACGTTTTGATGATTTTTACTAATAGTAAATAAGAGTAATCAGAAAACCTCACGATTTTCCGATTTAGCTGGAATGAAAGTTATCATTTTCATTTTCCAGAACCAGCACTTTTATATGGACACTGTAGCGTAATCAAAACAAAACTATTATAAAGTAAAATTTATTGCCTTCGGTTTCTAGGATAATATTTAGGGACAAAAAAGTTTTTTCGGAGAATGATTTGTTTCAATATCATTTAAAAAATGAATTATTTGTATTGACAGATGTACCATATTGTTGTAATATTCTTCAGAACCAAGTGATGGTATTTTGTTAGGATGAACCATGATAACCAAAATATAACAGGATAGCTGTGAAGAAGTTTGAAACACTTTCAGGCCGTATTTGTACGAAAATCAAAGATATCGCAATTTTAACTCAATAAACGGATTGTGAAAAAAAGTTTGGATTTTTTCATCCGTAGAATTTGAAAAATTAAGCAGATTAACAAGGTCAATCACATTTATCAAGTTTTCCCGAATCTGACAAACTATCATTGGATATCGCATTGTTTTTTTTAGCAGCTATATATCAGCATTTTTCGATTTTCGTTATAAAATTTCATTAGGATAGCCCAGAAATGTTGTGTACATTCGCGAACAACGATGCTGCAAAAATCTAATAGAGATGATTTTGAAAAACAAGCATAACTTCAAGAGAAGTTTAGATTCCAAGCTGAAATTTTGAGCACAACTTTACAATACCGCACTTACGTTTTCCTAAAAATAGATTTTCCCACAGTGTTAAAGTTTCGATCTGTACTTAACCGCTACCGAAACTCACATGTCGTACTGCTGTGGAGAATAAAAATAGTCACTTTTTGTAATGGTCAAGCGATTCGCAAATTATCCGGAGTTATCAAATTTTTGAGCAAAATGTTCATTTACTATTTGAAAACAGTGAATCTATAATTGTTCTTCATCATTCTCCTTTCGTACGCAGTTTTCTTGTCTACAACCAAATAAGGTCTTCCTAAAATTTCTTCAGGGACTCATACAGTTTTTTGAGACCTATAAATATTTGTTGAACCCTCAAACCTTTTTGGGACCCTAAACTGGAATAGAACCAAAGCTTGCATGATAGTTGTGAGAATTTTATGTTTAAGTTGTCTACTTTTTTGATTTACAACAAGATGACAATTGCTTTTATAAATAGAAAAATCCATGTCTGATTCAGAAATTATTCTGACATTCATTGTCTTGTCCTCCGTTTCTCCAATTTGATGGAAGATATTGACTGAAAATGGAAGAATAATCTAAATTCGGTTTTCTAGGCCCTATACATCGGCAAACTGCAAGCAAACGTGCTCTAGTGAAAAATGCAACAGCGCTGTATTGTGAATTAAACAGGAACGAAAATCACTTTTTCTTTCTGCGTCTTGTTAAAGAATATGTTCTTTTCTCATTTTACAACGATTATTTAGAACATTTATTTTTAATGAAAGTTACTTATCGTTTCAAGATTCACGCATTTAAAAACAACTTGTTTTCAATTACAACCGCAACATACAACTCATCTAGTTTTTTCTATTTTTAACTGAAATGTAAAAAAAAACAACATTTTCTGCGAAAATACATGATCTTGAAAATCGCATGAAGTATTGTTTTGCTTTTACATCGACAATAGTAATATATTGAAGCGTCGTTTATTCAAATATCTGCTGATTATTGACTCCCAGGTTCTAGACTACACAAGTAACGGTGTGTGCGTTTTTGTGTGCATCTCCTCCCCATCTTTCTAGTCTCTCACGCATTACTTATCGACTATGTTTTCCGCGTCCTATTACTGAATAAAGTTTAAAATTTTTGTTTATTTTTGATGTCTTCAATAGCACAAATAAAAACGTCGTTATCTTGTTTTTTTTCACGCATTTTGAACCTATTTCTCTTTCTAACTATAATGTTCAGAAAAGAAAAAATTCTTAACTGTTTTTTTCACTTTTCCTATCTTCAATTCTTACACCTCTATTGCCTCTATAAACATAGGTTTCAGTGTTACAATCTCCATTCTTAAAATATTTAAATGTTTCACAACTATTTATTTCTAATTTCACGATTTTATTAGACATATATTTTTTTTTCAGGAAACCCATCTTATGGACACTTGGCCTAATGAAATAGCTTTTATTCTCTTTGAAAAATGTGATTTTTTGACACTTCTCAATCTGAGACAGGTATATTATTCCTTGATCGAAATGTTTCATTCTTTTTTAAAGTTTAGACAGGTAAGCTGAACAAGTTGCGCGTTGAAACAATTCTCAGCAAAAGAACAAGATTCGATTCAAGATGGTACACTAATCATATGAGGGCACATCGCTTACGAATTCCAAAGGTCTGTTGTTTTTGACGAATATCAAAAAAATTGGCATTTCTTTTTCAGATGATCGAATTTTTGGTATATTTTCCATCAGTAAAAAAATTGATCATTGCTGACTTCCCATGTTTAATTTCAATGGTCGACATGATACGGGTATTTTGTTTACTCATAACTTTATTCAAAGGTAAACATACAATTTTTTAGATCACAAAAATGGTTCCATTTATAACGGATCTAACACTAGTTCAAACTGACAGGAAGTTTATTGGTGAAGATGCCTTGCTGACATTGATTTATCTCAAAAAACTCATCAATTTAAAACTGGTCGGTTGGGAACCATCCCATATTGTAAGGAAAGGTAAGTTTTTTTCTTAAAATTGCAGTTTGATACAATCTAAAAGATTCGAAACTGCTGTGTAAACATTTTTTAAAAAAACTTCCAGGAAACGCTTCACGATATGAATCAATTCCCAGCAATGTTTTGAAAAAACTCCATTCGTTGGAAATTGTTTGCAATAGGGATACAGTGTCGAAAGTTCTTGAAAATGTAGTGAACGGCCCGATACTAATGCCAAACATCAGGAATGTCACAGTAGGTTTTTTTTTCTACTTTCAACATTTAAAAATGGATACAAAGAAAATATTGAACATTATAAATTTTTCTCGGTAAGTAACGGTAAACGTAAACATTTAAATTTTGATTGCAATGAAGTACTCCTGCGAAAATTCGGACGAATCAGCCATTTTTGTCAGCTCTCACAAATATAGTTCGTTGTGAGACCATCAACATAATTTTTTTCACAGTTTGAAGTACGTCATTCAACATATGAAACTCCGATTCTCGCGATTCGTTTTATTCAAGCACATCCACATTTGAAGTCAATCAGTCTTAATGGTTTTCTGTTCACTACTTCTGGGCAGGTTGAAGCACTTTATGAGTATGTCCTAAATTTTAGTTAATCTTTAATTATTTCATTTTCAGACAACTATTAAAGCTTCCCAAGCTAAAAACCATCAGCTTTCAAAACTGTTCTGTTGTTGATAGACTTGAGCGATCATTACAGAAAAGTTTCATTGATAAACTTCAGAAAAGAGGAATAACACACTCGAATTATGTACAAAGTCTGCGATATTTGTAAATTTTAAAGAATCTGTACTACTGTATATTTGCAAAAACAAGCATAAAGTTCAACTTGTCAAATATTATCACATGTTTACAATGTAATTGCCAATGATGCTCCAGCCCACTTTTGAACGAAATTTTGTACATTCATCAAGCTGTCTGTTTGATGAGATTTAATAATGATGAGAAATCTGTAATCAATAAATATTTCTTGTGTATGTGTTTCTAGTTTATTACTTATTCAAATCTTCTCGTTCTGCTTGTAAGTTTCCGATTTGAGCTGCGTCCATCAAAACAGGATATCCAGTAATTAAACAAGGCTGCGACAAGTTTCCACTTGTGTCCGTTAGAGAAGCTTCGAAACAACCTCTGTCATCGTATACTAATTTCTTTAAAGATGTATCATCAACCGAAGCAGCCAAAACCCACTCCTTTATATCTTCGTGTTTTTGATGCTAAACACGATTAATTTATATTTTTTATGGACTAGTTTTAAATGTATTGCGAACCTCTAACCATTGCTTAGATGGTAATGCTACTTCACTTGGAATATCGGAGTCTTCTAGTGATGCATAATCAACCATGTCACCACTTCCCTCTTCAATCGCGTCAACTAAATCCAGATAATGGTTCAGAAGAAGGAATCCCAAGTTTTCATATTCTCTTCCATATTCTTTGGCGGCTGTTCCTGCTTCATAAAACAGACGATCTGGTGGTAAAATGTCACTAAATCTCAGCAATGATAACGACTGTTTGAGTTTAAGTTTTGGTACATCTTGAGCTTCACCTAGCTCTTCAAGAGCAGTTCGCATTGATAGCAAATGAAGAGCCCAAAGATACCGCAAATATAACTGAAATTTGGAATTTTTTTGAAAAAATAAACATTTTTCACATTACCTCTGTATGCTCCGAGTCATCATTTTTCAAATTGTTGTAGACTTCAAGATGAATATTGCGAACTCGTGAAATTTCTTCATAGTCGAGTTTTTGCTTCTCCAACAATTCCTCCAAAATCAATTTATAAATTGAAAAGTTTGCAGGATTTCCCGACGCTCCATATTTTTCAAGAAGTGTTAGGACCTTATTCAATTCGTTGCGATGGACCAGCAAGGCGGCATATTGTGCCACATATTTATCTAACAATGGTCGATGCTGAAAATTTGGCATTTTATGAAATTATTTTGGAATTCTATTTTATACGTTTTGCTGCTTGGCAGTGTCTAAGGCCTTCTCCCACTGATCTCTCTCAATCATGATGTCAATGGCTGTGATGACATCGACATCAATCAATTCACCAAGTCTTCCTTCATTCTGAGAATATATGCATTTTTTTGGAAACACAATAAAAATTTTTTTTTTTCGAATCAGAAGCTTACCTTCAAACTCTCCTTGTAAATTTTTTCAATTTCTGGTATCATTTCTGGCAAATATTCCGATGCTATCTGAAAATAATAAGCTAAAAACATTATTGTCGTTCAAAACTGACTTGTTTCGCTTTACTCCACTGTTTGGCATTGCACAGTGCATTAATTGCTTGTCTTGTTTGTCCCAAATGCATCAATAATTCAGCAGCTTTTTCGTGGCATTCATTCTCATCAAGTGCTACCAATACTGCTCCAATTATCTTAAAAGAAATATGTTTAGCTTAGCTGTATATTTTAAATAATACCTGTTCGTCGCCCATCAAAAACTTTATGACAAGATCGGCGGCTTTGTTCAAACTCAATTTCACAATATCGGGATTATCTGTGACTTCAGAATCAATTCGAAGCAATGTTTGGACAGCTCTTCCCCATTCACCTTGTTGTTCCCATTCTTTGGCCTGTGCTAAAATGGAATCAATTCCACGTGCTCCATTTCGAAGTTCAGACTTGTCGTACTCTTCTTGAATTAGTGCAAGTTGGTGTGGAAGATAATCACGAGCAATTCTCAATGCATCCGGCCACATTTCTGCTTCTTTGAAGTATCTGAAATGTCTGGTGTTTCTGAATATCGTTTCAACAATGAATATACCTCAAAATTATGTCAGGCTTGTTGGCGCGTAGTAAGAAGCTTTCTGCCCTCAAATGATCACCTTCCTCTAGAGCCTTTCTAGCTTCACCGGTGTAGACCTCCGGCAGTAAATTAGGCGCATGGTCCCTGTAATGAATTTTTAATCGGAATCTTAGGACTGAACTTACTGTGCAATTTTTTCAGCAGCTGCCCAATCTTTATCATGAATAAACATTACGACCGCTTCTTCAGCTTTCTTTCCTTCTATATAATGTTTCGCGGCATCTTCGAGCCTTCCCTCTTCCTCTAGCTGTACAGCCATTCTTGAATGAACATCTGATAATCTATCTTTTGCACCAAGTCTTGCCAAGTCGAAAGCAAAATCAAACGCTCCAGTTTCGCATGCAAAATCAATTGCTTCATTGAGCATTCCATTTTTGTTCAGAAGTTTGACAGCTGCATCACCGCCGAGACTTTTCGACCAGAGGAACAAAACTTGTTTCTCAGCGATTTCGCCACCTTCAGTTTTCGCAATTCTATGAGCATCTGACCACATTTCATTCTCCTTGTACATATTGATTGCTGATTTCCAATCTCCTGCTCTGAGAAATTCATCTTCTGCGGCCCGAAGATCACCACGCTCTTCATATTCCATGGCGAATCTTTTTCTTGTTTCCTGAAAGATTTTCAGAGTTACATATTTTAAATTCAAAAGCTGAAAGGACCTGCAAATGTTCACCATGATATCGTTCAACAAGTCGCAATACGTCCTCATCTCTATTCGTCGCTTTGTACATTTGGATTGCTTTGTTCGACATTCCGATTGATATGTAAAGCTGCTCAGCTTCTGCAAATCTTCCCTGTTCTTCTAGTTCTATAGCTTTCTTCTCGTAAAGTCGTAATGTTTCTTCTTTGCCAAGGAATTCTTCGGATAACTGTGAAAAAAGTTAGGCTTTAAAAATAATGTTTTTTTCTACATACTCTATATGCATCAGCCCATTTGTTATTTTTGATGTACATTGAAATTGCTTCTTTATGAAGATCAGCTTCGATAAACAATCGTTCTGCTCTCTGAAAAAATAGACGTTGGAAAATATTCAGAATGCTATTCTAAATACATCAAATTCGCCAACGCTGGCATAATGATCGCCGATTTTTCCATAATACTGCTTGCTAATATTTTGATCTTGAATGATGTCAACAATCTGCAATGAATTCATAAGACTTTGTCTGTTTTATTGGAATACTCACATGAACAGCTTTGCTCCATTCTTTTGCTCGAATTGCAGCATCAACCGCTTTTTGAGATTTGTTTGATTCTGAAAAGACAACGTTTAACACTATTTTGTGCATCAAACCTACCTAGAAAGTGATTTATTGCTGCTTCGTACTGCCCGGTTGAGCTCAAAAAGTCTCCCCACTCTTCTTCCAATTCTACAACTTTTTCAGGAAATGCAAATCTTGACAACTATTAAGAAATGAAAGATTTAATGCTGCGCTGATTGAGGCATTTTACCTGAATTGCTTTTGCATACGCGTGTCCTTTTCTGTAACAATCTAATGCAGTTTCGAATTCTTTCAATTTTTCATAAATATCACCAGCCTGAAATAAACTTCACTTTTTTTCTGCAGTTTAAGCCTACCCTGTCGAATATTTGGGATCTCATTAACGATCCCCCGATTTCTCTCAACAGTGATTCATCTTGAGATAAAACATGATCATTCATAACGACATTCAGTGCAGACAATGGTTTATTTGCTTTCAAAAACAGTTGAATCGCAGAAGATGGATCGCCTTCAGATACTTTGAGCTGAAAATAATAACTTTTCACTATTACTTTATCTCAATCAAACCTCCGCAGCTTTCGAATCCTGACCAGTAGTGTTCAAAGCTCTCAAATAACTCGTCTTCAACTGTTCATATCCATCGTAATTTGTTGCTTTTGCCAATTCCAACGCTTCATCCCATTTTTGAAGTGAAATATACATAGCTATAGCTGAATCAATATCATTTTCTTTCAAATAGATCCTTTCGGCTTCTTTGAATTTTCTCGCCATCACTGAGAGCAAAGCGCGAACTTTATAATACTGCAATCCGTCGTCATCAGAACCACTTTTTGATTCTTCAACGAGTAGCATTATTTCCTATAACACAAGTTTGCTTAATTTATTCTTATCTTTGATAATTACATGTATTTTCTTAGCCCTTCCATAGTCATTAATAGCCGCGAAGCATCTCTGTGCAATGAACAAATCATCATGTTCCAATGCTAAATCTGCCACTCTTGTCCACATTGAATAAGAGTCTGCGCCACCGGGATTATTTTCAAGAAACATCACAGCTCTATCAAAATCACGTTTTTCTAGAGCCGCCCCAAATTCGATTTGAGTACTATCAAGCTCGTAAGCTACTTTTGCCGTAGGTTCTAGAACAATAACTTCAGTACGATCAGCATCCCTCAAAACATTCTCAATCTCGCCTTTTATTTTGATGTTTGTTACTTGTTCGGGTAAGTCTGGGTTGTACCTGAAGTTTTTCTTCATAATAATAGGTTCTCGTATCTTTTTTTGAAAATACCAAACAGATAAGTTGTCACCGCTTTGAGCGACAATCACATCACTCATAGGGACCCATTGAACATAAGTGCAGAATGAGAGAAGGACCGATCTCTGATCTGTTGAGATGTCCACCAACGTAACTTTAGATCTTTTGTCTCGAAACAAAAGCTTTGACGCTGACTCATTAAGCTGAAGTGTGATTGTATTTCTAACTAGGAATCCTATTTTCGCGTCAGACGTTTTTTGGAAAGTACATAATGTATATGCGTAGGTATGTGTGTGGATAATAAAATGTGAAAATATTACAACTCACAACTACCGTATACCTGAGATAGCCATGCGCCTTTAAATCCACGTTTTTCGAGGTCATCCGTTTGGCGGTTGGTAACTTTTGAATGGCTTTATTAATTTAAACAATCTATAGCTCAAATTAAAGATAAAATCATGAATTTTAATAATATCGTAAAAAAATAAATAAAAATTAGTGTTTTATATATCAAAAATAGAGAAAAAGAAGAAACTTTTTCGAAAAAATAAAAAGATGGACTTCCTGTGTATTAAGCTATCATTTTTCGGATTCTACGCATTAAAAAACCTTTGTATGCAAAAAAGGTCAAAAAAAATACGGTGGGAAAAAAAGTTATACGACATAGAAAATTAGGATCGCCCCATGCGCAAGGCTGTGTGTGTGGTGGAGGTGTGCTGCACCAAATGCAAAACTTTTATTTCGTGTAACTTTTGAACGGATTGACCAAATTAAACAATTTATAGCTTTTCTGAAAGGAAATTTCTTAAAGATGAGTCGCCATGTTAAATCATTAGATAATTTACTTTTTTTCAATTGATAAACAAAAAAATCTTTGGAAGATTCAATTTTTAACACATTTGAAAACGTTATTTGCATATTCGCAATTGAAAAAAAGTAAATTATCTAATTTTTTTAACATGGCGACTCATCTTTAATAAATTTCCTTTCAGAAAAGCTATAAATTGTTTAATTTGGTCAATCCGTTCAAAAGTTACACGAAATAAAAGTTTTGCATTTGGTGCAGCACACCTCCACCACACACACAGCCTTGCGCATGGGGCGATCCTAATTTTCTATGTCGTATAACTTTTTTTCCCACCGTATTTTTTTTGACCTTTTTTACATACAAAGGTTTTTTAATGCGTGGAATCCGAAAAATGATAGCTCAATACACAGGAAGTCCATCTTTTTATTTTTTCGAAAAAGTTTCTTCTTTTTCTCTATTTTTGATATATAAAACACTAATTGTTATTTATTTTTTTACGATATTATTAAAATTCATGATTTTATCTTTAATTTGAGCTATAGATTGTTTAAATTAATAAAGCCATTCAAAAGTTACAAACCGCCAAACGGATGACCTCGAAAAAACGTGGATTTAAAGGCGCATGGCTATCTCAGGTATACGGTAGTTGTGAGTTGTAATATTTTCACATTTTATTATCCACACACATACCTACGCATATACATTATGTACTTTCCAAAAAACGTCTGACGCGAAAATAGGATTCCTAGTAAATACTAATTTAAAACAAATATTTACCTCGATCCAATCAATTGCCCCAGTATGATTAATCAAGCATTCTTGTTGAGAGTTTACCAAATTGACTGTAATGAAACTCTTTCGTATGTATCAAGTCACAGAATTTCACTTACTTATAGAAATTGTTGTGGGATCGGCAAGATATGCCAACTTCTTAACTTTTTTTTGTTCCTCAAGATCTGGATTACTTATTTGAACACTGAAAATAATCCATGATGGAGAGCTTAAATCGTTGCATTCTCACCTCAACAAATGAGGACTGGTCAGTTCCGTTCTTACCCATCCTAATGGCCCATCTACACCAAATTCAACTATTGTTATCTCTCCAGCATTGATTATAAGGCAGCAGTGATCAAACTCAAAATAAAATCTGCAACAATTTCGTATCACAAATAAGAACACTTTCTTTTTTTTTAAACTTTTCATGTCCACCACTTTGCCATTCAATTTCTGAAAATCGTTGAGACTCTGTGTCCGCAAGTATCAAACTAGAGGATGTGTATCCAATGATGAAACGATCCTTACCCATTATCTATAAAAAACATTGTGATATCAATAAGAATAAAGACGGAAAACCTTCAATTCGTCGATCGCCAATCCTTTATTTGAAATTAAATTGGTTCTAGAATCATTATTCACATCTCTAACAATAACATGGGATGGCGCAACATAAGTCGTTTCAAATCTATTTTTCAATATTCCTCTTTTTAAACAACAATCAACTGAAAAAACTGCCCCGCAGATTGTTCCCTGAAACAATGAGTCTTCATACTTTTTCAAAATGTTATAAATTACCGCATAAACTGTTGAACCATCCATTTTCCAGCTCATTGCAGTGAGGATGTATGAATTGTCAATCACAAGAGGAGAACCTTCATCCCATGCTCCTCTGCGAGCTGACCAAGAAAATAGTCGTAATCTGTAGTAGTTTTTGTTATTCTATTAAATATTTTAATTTTCAACCTGTCGAAACTTCCAACAACAACATTTTGACCCGTCGGATCACAAATAATTGATGTAAACTCTTTTCCTTCTTGATCACTGTAGTCAAACTGTTGTTGAATTACACCATTTTCGGTGTATGAAAGAACTCGTCTATCTGCTCCAGCTATTATTAGACCATGATTTGTTAATACCATATTATATGGCGGGCTTTGTAAAGTGCATATCTTGGTCTGCAAAACACATAATTCGCCTTTTTTGCGATTTTCCATTGATACCTGCGATCTACTACTGAAATTATATAGAATGATAGAACCGTCTTCATGACCAGAGACAAATGAAGTGCGCTTTGGACTACAACAAATATTAATTTTCTTAACTTTTAGAGAGTATTTCAAGAGAAAACATACTGCGTTTGCAAGTTAACAACAGCTTGATCAGTTTTGTAAAGAGAACTACACTTGTTTGTTTTTATCAATCCAATGCGAACCTGGAACCTGACTGTTTTTCACCAATCAAAAAAGAATTAACTCAAAGTACCTTGCCATCCAGCTGCCCAATTAAAATTTTATCATCAAAAGGCCACGACAAAGAAGACACCGCTGAGGGCTGTACAAATTTGTTGACAATAACTTTCTTTTCGTTCCTACAAATTGTGCATATACTGTATTGTTTTAAAGTTTTTTTTGTGCTGCACGGTCGATAATCGCTTTACACAAATCAATTATAATGACCCATTTCTTACCAAGTTGCACCGACTTTATAAATAAATACGACGTTGTCACTCTGGCCGACTGCGATGCATGATGAATCAGGTGAAAATGTCATACACAGAATTGTGAATGATTTTTTTGAGTACTGTAAAACCGCAATAAAAGTGGTTAAAAAAGAAAAAGAAACCTTTGAGTCGACGGGCTTACAGGCAAATCTGTCCTTGGAGTTTCCGTTCTCATCAAGCAGGGCTATGGTTCGATCATCACAAGCAATTGCAGTTCGAAAGCCATTTGAAGCACATGCAATACATGTAATCTTTGATTCACCACCCTGAAAAAAGAATTATCTCATTTTTCTTATTATTCGAGACAAGTGGAATTGTCTAAATTGTTTCATTACCATTTTTTGTATTTTTTCTTGATAATTGAACAATTTTATCGTAACATACTTATTTATTGAAAAGTTTATAATTCAAAAATTAGCCGAAAAAATAAACTCTTCTGCCAAAACGACAAATTAAAATCATTATCTTTAAAAATATATTGTTTAAAGGGGCTTTTTTACACAACTTTTTAAATATTTTTTTTCTTTTTCATAAAAGTCAGACATGATACGCTATATTCTAAAAACTATTTTTAAAATTGAGGACTGAAAAAAATCTTTGAGCCTATTTTGTCATATGGTATTGAAAAGCTAAGAATTCTGAGTTCTTGTTTTTGCCTTTATTAATTTTTAAAAAAGATTGCAATTTCTAAACACGGATTACAAAACATTTACATCTACATTTTTCGCTAAGCTTTTTATCAAAACATTTCACATTTCATCACACGTTTGACTCAAGATTTTTGTAATGTTTATGAATCTGATAAATTTTTTTCATTTTCCCATGAACATCAAAAAAAAGTTATTCTTGGATTGAAAAACAAATATTTTATAAATATTGAAAAATAAAATGAAAATGAATGAAGGCGTAGGTTTTCACGAAACCTAATATTAAAAATCGATCCTAATTAGTTTTGACGAATTCTTCGAAAAACAAGGTAGTACAAAAACTTTGAAACTTATGTACCTGTGGTGGAATAATCGTTGACAAATATTTGAGTTTCATTTATGCGGGAGAAATAATAGTCGGTCTCATATATTTTTCTGAGCCTTCATTTCGAACAATGTGTGCAGCTGTTACCATGGAAACTAACTAAACAACTATCCCACGACCCCTTTCGTCCTCTTCGTCATTCATGCTCACAATTACTTTCAAATTTTATTATGGCAAAAAATCTTACAAAAAAAAACAATGCAATAAAATAAAAATATTAATTTGAGCATATAAACATGTTAGATGGCTACATTATAGTACAAACATTTACGAACATTTTTTCAAACAAAAAAGTGGAAATCTGAATAGGTACACATAATAAAGAGAGAGAGGGAGAGAAATGTTGTGAGCACCGTTAGGAAAACATTGAAAATCCGAAGATTCTGGCAATAATTTTTATATTTTAAGGCACATCTTTGTTTGAAAGGCCATAGGATAGTGAACAGAAAAAAATGGGAAATTACTACAAAATGAACCAAAACGATACAGAGATCACTTCGTGCTCTGAGAAATACGAAAATTGAACAAAATATTTTTCGAAAGAAAACAAGATCAAAAGATCAAAGGTTCTGGGCACGCAAATCGAAATTTGCAAACAAATGCAAGTTATAGGATATTTTTGGGATAAGTTAGAATAGTTTTAAATGACACGAAATGATAATTAGTATTTTATAGAACAGAAAAATGAATGGAAAAAGTGTGGGTGGGGGGAATTTTAATAGGAAAAATAATACTGTTCACAACTTGGGCAAATGGAACACAAAATGGAATTTTTAAAAACAATGAGATTCACGCTGCGGTGACGACTAGTCTACATCGGCGAAAGAATCATTTATGATGCGAATTGTAACGTAACGGAAGATTCTAGCGGTTTACTGTTGCAATCTACCACTGTTCATATGGCAAAATCTTTTCATCTCTGAGATTTCTTGGTTGTTGTTGTTGATGATGTTCCTGTTGTTCGGGAACTCCCATTTGGTATGATTGGTTGATCATGGAGTAGTCAAAGTTTGGCACATATACGCATGAGTTATCGATCTAGAATTTCAAACATTTTTCATAAAATTGTTGAGATTTATCATTTCCTACCGGTTGTTGATACTGTGATTGTTGTTGTGACACCATGATATCCGGTTGAGTTGTCACAATATATTGAGAATGAGCAGCATTCGATTGAATATCATGTGGAATACCGTAATCCATATTATTTGAGACTGATGGCATGGATGTTGAAGTCAAATGATGAACCGACGGCTGGAAAATATAAAAGTTCAATTTTCGAACGCATTTTTTTGCATCTGATTGGAGACAAAAAAGAAAGACGACGAACCAGCTGTTGAGAGTTGAGCGGCCGGAAATTGAGCATATTGATTTGCATTGGAAGCTGCATGTTTAGTGGAACAGAATTGTTTCGAATCTGAAGTAATATAAATATGTATTGTTCAGATGTCTGAAATAGCTTACATCAGGCTTTGATTCGTTCAGATTTGTCATGATACCAGAATCATCTAGACCTGAGAGCATTCCATTCCCATGGCGGTTTCCCAATTGTCCATCAACATCTCCATAGAGTTGCATTAAAATATTTTGACTTTGATTATGCATCAAAGTATCAAGTGATGATGTGTCGAGATCTAATTGATGATCGCTTGGTGGAATAAGAGCACTCTGAAAATAATCTATAAAAAAGGAAGTTTTTCATGCCGAAACATACAGCTTGAAGGGGTTGAACTGAACCAATTCCCATATTTGACAACGATGATTGTTGGGATGCCGCTGATTTCACTTTGAAAACCTTTTGACTTTTCTTTTTTTGAGAAGATGTTGTGGTAATCAAGGGATGTGAATGAATCGAAGTCGAAGTTGAAGTTGCAGGGATGCCGCCATTCTCCTCTTGTTCTTGCATCTATAATTTTTGCCATTAAAACCGGCTTTTACATATTGGGTGTTGTTGATTCTTACCAGCTTTCTTTTGGCAGCCGTTGCGTAGGTAAGCTGTCGCAGATCGTTATCTAGGTGAGCTGAAGTTTCATTCTTTCGCTGATGCATATCCTTGTGACACTGAAAAACAGAAACGATCATTATTTCAATTTTTTCGAATTAAACGTGGAATTATGACAATGCACGTTGACAAACACACTTATACAACATCTTTGAACTCACTCAATATATTCGATTAATTTTGATGGAACTAATAACATAATCTTATATAAAAAAGTGAACGTATTTTAATACCTTCAAGCTGTTTTTCCATTTGAAAGTCATTTGGCAAACTGTACACACAAACGGCTTGGCATCTGAATGAATTCGTTTGTGGTTCCACAGTGTTGACCTCCTATTGAATCGTGCTTTACAGACCTAAACGTAGATGAAATACTCTTTAAAAAATGGTGTTTTAAAAACGAACATCGCATTCAAATGGCTTCATTCCGGTGTGCGAGTTTTGATGCTCTTCCAACTCCATTTTTGAACCAAATTTCGAAGGGCACAGATTACAAGGATACGGCCTTTTTCGATCAGCAGCAAGTGCTCGTCCATTCGGATTCACTTTTTGATGATTATTGTTGTTAAGTGGGTCAACTCCATTATTACTAACATTTGTACAAAACGTTGGATGAAGTTGAAAATTCCCAAAAACCATGTCCGATGAGTTGTCAATGTCTAGAAAAATGTAAGAAATTTTTGATGAAAATGAAAGAATTTCAGGGACAGCTGAATGTTTTTTTTTGTGGAAGAGAGGAATCTTTTTCGAAAAAAAAAACGTTTCATCCAGCTGAACGAAATTTGTTCCATATATTTTAGAAATTATTTTTCTTTGGTGTTATGAAGAAGAATTTAAAAAAAAAGAAGTCTTTGATGAATAAAAGTGATAACATCTCTTGTAGAAAATGAAACATATAACATTCAAATAGTCAAAGAAAAATAGCAACTGGTAGGAGAAAATTGATAGGAAGCAAACAAATTTGTTTTGAAAGAATAAGGTCGTTCAGACGATGCTTTTCTTCATGACTCATATCAATAAGCCTTCATATTTTCTTAATATTCAAAATGTTCTTATTCTATTAAATTGAAACGTTTCACGATATATTCTACTAAAATCGTGTGGGTTAGAATTATGCCAAATGAAAAAAAAAGAAAAATGCACATCAAAATAAAACTCACATGGGCTTTTGATCAATGGCTTCGGAGTTGATGCTTGGTCGGGTTTGACAATCTCGTACGGGTTATGATGGAGCATAGGCGCTTGGATTTCCATTTTTTTTATTTGTCTGTGAATTGAGTTGTTAATCACAAAAAACCTTCTAATACTCCACTAAACCCCCGAAACCTTTGACGTTGTAGTCTGAAATGAAACAATCGAAATATCATTCGAAGAACAGGTAAAAGATAAAAAAACAAGAGTTCATCCCAAAAATAAGGAATTGAATCAAGTGATTGCACGTAACCTTTATATCGATTTTGATATAACTGTCAGGACAGAATAAAGGTGGTAAAAAATGATCAAAGAGAGGCAAGGCATAACTTGAAAATACAGAAAAAAATAATGATAGAAAAGAGATAGGTTTGGTTATCAATGGCAAGCCTTGTTACAGTCGTGAACGAAACATCGATGGGGTCCGCTCAAACTTGTTTTGTGGTGTCGAAAAATTTGGCAATGCAACGTTCTCGCCCCCATCCATAAAACAATTGTTGCAAAGCGCCGCCTACTTTTGCTAATAATACTACTTTTACTTCTTTTGAATCGTCAGTCAAAAATATAAAAAAAAATTTCATTGAGAAAGTTATAGGAAAGGGGCGGAATGATGTAGAAAAAAGGCATCAAAAGTTAGATCGAGCCCGCACAACAATAAGCGGAAGTGACTCGAGCCATCCATTGGAGTGTGGATAGCCAGTAAGTGGGCGGGGTTTAGGACGGTGCCTAAAGGAGGGAGGAGAGTATAGATGGTTCGATGTGTCATCAAGAAAAGCAAAAATATTCTCAAATTATAATATCATGGTGAAATTATGAAAAGCACTTTTTTAAGAGGGGATGCTAGAAGTTCCAGGAATTTAATGTAAATTCCGGAATTTCATAAAAATATTGGGAAACTTTTGCTTTTCTGAAAATTCGAATCTTTTCAATTTCACAAGATTGGGGGAATCCCCCTCGTGAGAAAAAAACAACTGGGAACTTATAAAACTGTAACAATTATTGGAGTGTAAAGCTGATTCTTGCTGTTTGAAGCTAGGTGTAACAATTCTTCGTTGGTTTCTTCAGTCGGGCTCATTCAAGTTGTTATAATCCGTAGCTATTTCTTTATCATAATTTTAACTAAAACATGAATTTTTTTTTGAAAAAAAAAAAACAATTTTTGAGGTATTACTTTAATTCTGGTTCTACTATTTGAAATTAAGTATCTTCAATACATCTTGGTGAGTTATGCTTTAAACTGTGACCTCATTATTGAATATCATAATTTATTCTTTCTTCCGAATTTGAATAACGGTATTAACAGAATTTTAGCTGTACTTTTAAAGTTTCTACAGTAACCCATGTCCCACAGTTGCTAAAAAAATAAAATCGTCTAAAAAAGCTTAAAAATTGCATTCTAGTAAATAGAAAGTAAGCGAATAATACTGATTGAGAGTTGTTTGTCGCGGTTCTGCAAGTAGAATATGCTTCAAAACGAACTATTCATCTTAGGGAAAGTGGGTGCTCGAAGCTTGGGGCAGGGCGTCAGGTGGCGTTTACTGCTTGTCGAGAAGAAAAACGAATCCACAATTTTCATTCGTCTTGTCACTCAATCCCCTTTTTCTTCCTAGATTTCCAGCGAGAAAGGCACATATCATATAAACAGACGCTCACGCACATACGCTCACAGGACGCTCATTGATATATGATTGTTTTCTTTAAAATCGCCACGCAGTTAATTTTGAACAAATTTTTGCGAAATTGGTCATTGGAAAATAAAACAGATGAGAATTTTTATTATGTGAGGAAGCTTCGTCATCAGTTGTTGGTTGATGCCCAAAATCGTTCCGCTAACTTCTGCTTCTTTTAAGAGAGATGGCAAGGGGGGAATCGAAAGTCTGCCATCAAAACTCGATTTTGTTTCAGAATGTAAAACAAAATATTGATTCCAAAATAGCTACCTTCACATGCTAGTTGAATTATATTTTGGATTGTTTTTTTGAATCCAAATTTCTGATGAACTATGGCTATCCGTTCGAAAGAAAGCGTCTTAATTAGCAGAAAAAAATAACGGATTTGATAAGAGATTTGACAGATTGCCATCGAGGGAAAAAGAACAAAAAAATTGATAAGCATGAAGATGAACTAACATAGTGTTAAAGATGAATGCCGGTTTTAGAGGACATCAACTAAACAAGCAACACAACATAACATAAGAAAAAGATATACATACACGAAATACAGATAGTGTCTCTGTTTGAATTATGCCAACCGTCCTCTTTTTCGCTTCTGCCAATGGCAACATTTGTGTCTTTGTATGTTGGTCGATTTTGATCTGTCGATGTGGAATTATAGAGAAAAAAAAACAACAGATATCGAAAACCATTGGCTGAAGACATATCGAATAGTTATCGTAAATGTTGGAAGCTTGCGAGCAACACACTTGCGAATAAGATTTTTTCGCGTAACCATAAAGGATATTAGAAAACCAGATGTGCCAACGACAATGAGCCGAAAGGGCGAGGCAAGCATATGAGAATAAAAAAAAAGTAGCGCGACGATGAATTCTTTCGGTGCCACGATAGAATATAACTTTGTTTGAAATAGGAATATTACCAAACGCTTCCTATTTTTAAATCTTTTAATATGTATGATAAAGGCAATAAAATATCGGAGGGGAACACTCGCTTCAATAATAATTGAAATATTGATAGACATACAGATAGATAGATACCAGTCAATCCGTGTGGTGCTCAAAAATTTATGAACGCCAACAGGCCTGCTCAATGAGGTCTCCAGAAAGTTAATGGGATCAAATCAAAATGGATTGAGAAAAGTGAACAACTGTGCCATCATTTTGTCGCTGTTGTTCAAAAGGTACCTTCAAAGGTGAAGCGACGATAATGAACAACGATGACAACATCTCTCGCGCAAAACATTATGCAACTGTTTCGCGGATTTCAACTCTTGGCGGCTGTGCTCCTTTGAGCTTAAGATTTGTGTGGCGCGCGAAGATTGAATGATAGCGGACTGATGGGAAAATAAGCAGTTTTGGATGAAAGTTTGCTAGTGTAAAATAATAGTGGTTGACTGTTCACGTTTTGGAAGGGAAGGTTAATCAGAAAACGGTTGCGTAATAAACAAGAATTTCGGAGCGAGGTGGGAGGAAGCAGAAGAAGAAGAAGAAGAAGCCAGAAGAAAGAAGAAAGTTTTTTTTTGGAGAAAAAAGGAGGTGATGTTTCCCTCTGATGGGTTTAAGATTAATGAGAAACGTTGAAAACGATTAAAGCAGGTATAGGCAGAATCGAAAGTGAGTGGCAAGCGTACCGGATAGGGAAGAAGTTATATGCCATCGGGCAATCAACAAGAGTGAAAGGTGAGGAGATGGGACAAGGAAAAAGAGAAATCAAGAAAAACAGGCGGCTGATGTTAGTGAATATATGAAATAACCAACAATAAAAAAACGATAGCGAGGAAAAGAATCATATCTCGGCAAGTGAGGTTGAGAAGAAATTGGTAGATTTGAAGAAGGGGGGGGGGTTTGCATGTCATCGAAATGGCTGAAAACGGGAAACGAAATGAATAGAAGCTTGTAACAAGAGGTTGTAGGTCATATGATCAGAATAGTAAGACGTTTATGACAGAATTGGAAGCTAAGAATGGGACATGTTTTTAACTAACATAAGTTTTGATGATCAATTTTTCTGAAGTATGATCATTTGTTTCATTAATTGAAAGCATTAAAGTGTTTCAATTGTTTGAAGCTTCGGGGGAACTTTTGCTTTCTTATAACTGTTTGAAAATATAATGATCAACAATTTTTCACTAGTCATTGAATTAATAACTGAAAAAATCGGATTTATGGTCACAGGATCTTTGGTCTCAGATGCTCCTGTTTCACCGGTTTTCAAACTCCACCATGATATTCTCAGAATCGTCGAAAATTTGTCAACTTGCGCCAAGAGTTCAATGTCATAAAAGTCATATTTTTCTCAAAAGTGCGTCGTCGTCGTCGAGATGGGGCGATGGTGGCGCACATACACATACACACACGCAAGCACATCTGGATACGGCCAATTCAATGAGTAATAATAATGAGGTCCAGATGATAAAGGGAAAAGAAGATCGTTGATTCTTCGGAAAAAAAATGTTGGCTGCGCTTTTTTGCCGTTGTCGAATCATTGTAGAAAGTGAAAAAGGTTATCTTGCATAAGATGCTTGAATTGATTGTAGCACTTGCCGCCGATTTCCTTTTTGGTTGGCATATGTTTTCCGATTTTTGCATGCATCTCTTTCATTAATGAAAGAGAAATGCTTGAGGACGATGACGGCCGACCAAAACTTGCTAACAGCCCAAATGAGAGCGAAACGAGGATTGCGTAACATACAGCTTCTAGACTATATCGTGTTATATCACTTCCTTGATTGCAACACATCTGCCACCAAACATTTTCTTATCGAACGGGGACCTGATTCCTTTTCTTTTTTTTTGTCATTGACAAACATTTGACACGTTGAATTTTCAAAATTCGAGTATTATCCACAGTAGTCAACAATCAAAAAATATAAATAGCGCAAGTCAGAAACATTTGACAGTTGGTGTTTTCCTTCTAGCCATAAATCTAAATACACCATGGTGTCAAAAATATGACGAGCCAATTGAAATATGGAGGAACCAAGAAACCTCGATTCATCAAATATTATGACTCTATCTGGTGATTTGTCATCATAAATTTGAAATGGAAGTTAGAAGAATTAGAAGTGTAAAAAAAAGTATTCAAATTTCAACTAACACTTGCTTTGCAAAAAGAAGCTCAGGGGCGGAAAATATAGTTTGTTAAATAAAAAACACTTGCTTTCACTTTACTATTCCAGAAAATTAAATTCCAAATTAATCCACTACACTTATAAATAAACTTGAGATAAATCAAGAGGATCACTCTTTTTTTTTGTCATTCTTGTACTTTTTTTTCAAAGCATCCCAAGCTTGTTTTTTTTCTGCTACTGTAATTTCTTTCATCAATTACTCTTCCTATCTCAGTTGTAAAAGGAATCTTCTTCCGAAAAAAAAAACGACAACTTTCACCTAAAAACAACTGGGTCTTGGCAAAATCAAGTCGACCTTGCCATACATGGTATAAAATTGTCATCCATCATCATATGTCTCCAATGAAAAAAAGTTATCACTAGGCGGTATTTTTCATGATCCTTCGAATACTGAAAATGTACGAAAAGTGCATGAAAATTAAGAAGGTTGGGAGGGGGGGGGGGGAATGTTCAAAGATCTAAACATAATCATTAACATTTTTTAAAACATTTTTTCTCACGGCACACTGTAATTTCCCACGGCCATAATGACGGGAGTGAGTGAACCTCGAGAAAACCAACGAGACACATCGACAATTTTTTGTGTAAAATTCAGTAGATTTTGTAAAGTCAATGTAATATTGCGACGTTTAACCTAGAAGACATCGTTTTTTTTTCATTCTTATTCTCATCCTCTAGCTGCTCGACGAGAAATATTTTTCTTCGAATATTTCGTTAATTTTCCTTTTGTTTTCTAAATTTGCTGTTTTTTTTTCTAAAATTATAAATATAACCCCTTTGGAATGGCGTGTTTACTAACTAACTATTGAAACCCGGTTGGTATGTTTGAAAAACAAAATGTTTCAAATTGTTAGACACCCTATGGTTGTGATTTCATCAAAAACTGGTTTTCCTTTTTCTAGAACATCTGAAGCAAACTGTTTGGTCAACGAAATATGTAAAAACATAATTTAAAAAATTAAAAAAAAAATGCGTTAGGGATGCACTCGAATAAAAACTTCTATACAAAGGAAACTTTAAAAAATATATCAAGCTAATTTTTGAAAAAAAAAATAGAAACAGTGAATCGCGCCTAAAGATAGGAGCCGATAAGAGATAAAGTGGTGATCGGAAAATATTGCATCTATACCGGAGAGGGATGATGTGCCATTTTAACCGAGATAATATGGACAATGCTTAGTGAATGGTGTCGACAGATTTCGAGAGGTACTAGACCAACGCAAATATGTTCCATTTTGCGAGAGATTTTCCATGGTTGACAAAAATAATGGAAAAATATGAATATTCCAGGCCACTTTTTTTTGACTGACGTTTATTGTTATTCTTACTAATGGTGCAAAAAGTAGTAAAAGAGTTATCATAGCCACTAAATGTAATTGAGATCAATAAATACCTTTTATATAAAAACACTATTTTTTTTTAGAATTTATTGTCTGTGCAGAGCCCACCATTAACTTATACAAGCGGTTTGATGTTAAAGCAAGATGGATGTCATAAAATTTATACCGTATATTCTCTGTTTTTGTGTCGCATCCCTTCTACATATTTATTTATTCAACTTATTCATATACGGTATTATTATTATGGAATAATTTGCTTTGTAATAGACAGTTTACTCATTTGCTTTCTTGAATAATTAGAACTTTCTGAGAAAAAATAATATTCCAGATGTTATTACCAGCCCACATGCTGTCAGTTGTGAAAATTGATTCGTTTGTCCGGGTCAACCCGTATCCAAATCCATAGTGAAACTTGATCGTTCTAGTTTTAGATATTCGGTAGTTGATCAAATGTGCGGTATATCTTCTTCTTCTCCGATTTCTCAGCCGCCTCTCTATTTCTCTTTTTGCCAACTTGAAATCGAAAAAAGCGAGAAAGAGCTGCGGCAGCTGTTGTGCTCGCTAACAACTCCGTAGAGCGGCATTATCTTTTACGTGCGCATATCAGCTACTCCCGAGCGCTGCTCAACAGAAACGCCTGTCTTCTCGGCATAATAATTCTTTTACTTGTCAGGTCAGCAGCAGAAGCATCGATATATTTCAGGGGGGAATAACAATTGTCACTGATTGCTTTCGCAAGCATTCGATACGTTCGCTTTTTAACTTACTTTTGGGACCAATACACACTTTACATTGAAGCATAAAAAATATTGGATATATATTTTGTATCTAACTGATATAAGTTAAATTATAAATGGGAGAAATATGGATAAAATGTTTTAAAAATATGAAAGTGAGCAAATTGGAATTGGTGAAGCTGAAATTTCGACTTCGAAGTTGTTTTAAACATGAATTTAGTATAACATTTGCTGAACTGTTGAAAATCTTATGTTCAATTCCAGCAATTTTTCTAGCAAAATCTCCATGTAGAATCTCAGTAAAAATTGTAAAGCCATCGATCTCTATAGAAACAAAGTTTTGCTTAAAACATCAACAGAATTTTCTATGGCCTTGCGCTTCACAAGATCTAAAGCTCAGTAGCCATGCATGAACAAAGTTCAAAGTTCACTCTTTTGAACCATCACTGAAATCACGATGAAAATGTTTAGTTTTATTAATTTCTATTAAAAATCGAAGCATTACATAGTTTTTTTCGGAATTTTACTTGTTCAGCATATTGAAATACTGTCAAAATCCCTGTTTTCAAATTTTGTAGAAAAACAATTAAAACAATACTTACACTGCGATTTCTTTTTCTTTGCTCTGGAAACAGTTATATTCTCTGAAATGAGGGATGCATTACATAAATTGTTGAATTGTTTTTAAAATTTTGTTTCCGATTGCTATAAACGAAAATCATGCTATTTACTCGATTTCAAGGTTTCACTCTCTTTTTCTAGTAAAAAAATATCATCCGAGTCGTTGTAAAATAGTGGACGAAAGTGTGGTCGTACAAAACCCCGGAAGAAATGTAACTTGTTATCAATTGTCCGAACAGTGAAATCATGATTATTACTACATCGGAAACTAGACATTAAAACCAGCAAAAAAACGTATTTTGGAAATTTAATGTTTGGCGATCAATCAAAGATTATTTTGTGAAAGGAAGTTTTTTGTTCTTGATGAATTGTTAAAAATGAATCAGGGCTATTTTGAAAACAGGGAATAATCTTTAAACTGTGGGGAGAAGTTCGAGGAATTTTAGTATGAAGTTTGCATGATTTTTTCATTAAATCTTCAACATGCAAATTTTTTCGATAATTTTCATTGTGTTCGTTTGAGATTTAAACATATTAATCAAAATTTCTACTCTTATGTCAGGTTTTTATCTATATATAATTTTTGAAACCTTTCTGGATCAGTGTTTCTTCTTATTTATCTTCTTCTCTCGAAAAAAAAGTTTTTTTTTCAGTTTCATCATGGAACGTCGGCCAGCAGAAAACTTTGACAATTAAGTTACTTTGAATAATGTAAAGGCTTCGCACTATGTTTTATTAGTTGTTGTGATTTTTTATTCCGTCCTTTTTAACCGTTTTGTTTCACAATTTTTGTTTCATTCATTTTACATGCATTTTTTCATTTAGATGTTGTCAAAAAGAAATATGACTTTTCGGATAACGTGCTAGAACTATTGCATTTTTTTCGTTTCCATTATATGAATGCATATATTTACAGTTATGATATGGTTTTAATCTAATATTGGATAATTACCGAAAAAATAAAGTACTCATGCTTCAAAACTACACTCATTATTATTTCTTCAGGGCACCATTTTTTAGAATCCTATCGACATCGTCAGATTCAATAACATCATCCTCGTTTGATAATTTTTAAAAATCAATCCTATTTTGAATTGAAGAAAACGTATTAGACTTTCAAAATCCATAATAAAAACTGTCAAAATCCATAATAAAACGAAATAGAAAAAGCTGGAATCAAACTCAATGCTGCTTCAAAAAACATCTGTCTCATAAAGACTGAACATTTGAAAATCCTGAAAAAAATATTTTAAAAACTCATAATCTTTCAAAGTTTTTGGGTGGAATTTTCCGAATGGTGTATTTTTTCCCATCGGCCAAATCTTTTAGAATGATTGGGTATACTGTATATGCCCCTACAAATTCTGTGTTCATGGTCACGGTGTTAACTTGTAAGTTTAATTTCAGTTTTTTAAATATTATAAAAAATGGGTGATCCATCATACAATATCGAATAAAACATTACATATCATAATATTACTATCCAAACCAAACTATCACATTCAACGCAAATTAACGAACTCGTGTTGGTAGACCCTTGGTAAATCAGCACAAATTGATAAAAATGGTCTATTTCAACGTTTGGGCACTAGTGGCATCAGGGAACAGGTTAATTACCTATAATCATATTGAGTCATATTCTAAGAAAAAGTCATATTCTAAGAGAAACATTCAACATTCTCTTTCATATTCTGTTTGAATTGAATGTACTTTTTTAGGGACAACGGCTGTTTGAGAGTCTCAGATAATGCCTGTTAAAAGCCCTTAAATCTCCTACATTTCTTATTGTGGTAATAATACTCTTTGTCGGTAATAAAAAAAGCGGGATATGTTACTCTGTTCATGTTTGAGCTCATCTGTTACAATTCTTGTGCTCATCTCAATAAGCGACAAATACAAGCCGCAACATGGCGTAATCAAAACTTTGTGATTACATAATTCATTAATCCACTGCGCCAGAACAAAAGTTGAGAACACCAAACGTATTTATTTGCAAACTAAAAATATCATTATTATAATTCTACAAATAATATGAAGGGGACGGACAAAAATAATAAGATTATTGCTGTGAAATTTTTTCTAAAACCTAGCAGTAAAATGTGGAATTGTTTAGATTAACCCATGAATTGTTACGTAAAAAACTAAATAATTTGATAAATTTCCAATTTTTTTCTGCTAAATTAAGAACTTGGCTTGTGTTTTTTTGTCACCTTGGAAAAACAATTTTGGCAAATTTTTTGAAAGGGAATTGTGGTAAATGATAATTAAGGTGCAATTAATTGGCAACAATGTGGACAATTTTTCTATCATTGATATTTTGAACAGGTCTGTAGTTCTTCTTGATTGGTCGTTTTTCACCATCTTGAACTTGGCGGAAGAGCTCCAATTGATCGTGGGTTACAGTAACCGGCTCCGTGAAAATGGTCCAGGTGACGATTTCCGAGCATGGAGGGGTGGTCAACGATCCTTCGTATCTGAATAGATGGTATACTGTTTTACTATAGTTTTTTGCCAAACCTCCAGAATGACCTTCGGTTTTTCGGGAGTTTTTCGCTCAAAATGACATTCTGAATCTTGGTGACAGCATCTGGGATTCGAAGCTTCTCGAGTACGCTCTGTTCAGTCGCCAGAGCTTTTCCTTCTTTACCAAGTTGCAAAAATACACCAACAACAACCAGTTTGTCAGGATTTTCAACTCCCTTGTGAACCAGATGGAGCTCAGCTGGATAGCGAAGACCACCAAGTGTGTGCTCCGAGCCTCAAATTTGTGCTTTGTACACAGATTCGGAAATAATGTTAACAAACCTTCGTTGTCATTCTCTCCCCAATGGAAGTGATATTGAACCAACCTGTAAACTTGGTCAAGACCACCACCATAAATTTCAGGGTGTTCCGATGGGAGCTCAGGAGTCATTTGAACTAAACAATAATAATATTGGATTAAAAAATAATGTTTTATTGTTGTACCAGAATGCCCGTTATTAACAATTTCTCCACGGATTGGGTGCTCGTAATTAACAAATTTAATTCCATCGTGGGTTTCACGATGTTCCACATCTCCAAGATTAATATTGATGGGTGATTGATGTTTACCTGTTGGCCACCGGTTTGGTCCTAAAGCAAACAATATTTTGAGATTGTTTGTATCCCCCTCAGTTTTCAGAATTTCCAGACAAACATATCAGCCCTATTTTTTTCATTTTTTTCCACACCTACCACATTCATCGTCGTCGCAATAACTCCAATGCCCTGCAAAAACCGAAAATTCTCATAAGAAATGCAGAAATGTTATGCATACCTGTCATTTTTTTCGGCTCAACTTTCTGCGACGAAAAGCAGAAAAGATAAGAACTATCTGAAATAGAAGCAAAAATTTGAAGTGTTTTACGGCATTTTTTTTGATAACCAAAAAAAACGCGTGGCAAAATTGAAGAATATGGAATTTTTTTCAAATAAAAGAGGGAAATGAGGCTTCCGAAAAAATATGAAGAAAAGAGGGTGAGTTGAATAAAATGAGGTTAGGTTTTAGGGTTCGATGGAATGAAGAAATTGAATAAAAATTTTAAAAAAACGAACGAAATTTTTCAAAAAGACGATGAACAATGTTGTCTTCTGAGGACGTCATGCCTCTTCTGTGTACGTGTTTTCTGGTTAAGCCTCTGTGTGTCGTTGTTTTTTTCAGCTACTTCGAATGAAAACTGTTGTCTTTTCCTTTCTTGTTGTTCCTTTTTCTCGTCTTCCGATTCCTTGTTTTTTGTTTTGGCAAATTCCGCGTTTGTGAGCCTACATAATACTTTTAATACGCATAAGTTGAGAATTTTCGTTTAGATTTTTTTGGTGCAAATTTTGGTTCCGAAATGTTTTGTGTAAAAAAAGGGAAATTGAAAAAAAAAACTAGAACTACTTCCTACGCCGAGAGAAGTTTCTCACGCGGCGGGCAATTTTGAGGGCCACGGAGAAAAAATGAAGACAAGTGAAGTGCATCATGCGAAGATTAGTGGTGCCCTCCTGGTCCGTTGACGTAGATTTTTTTCATTTTTTCTAAGCATATGAGCGATGGGAAAAAATGAAGGAAAAATTGGTGAAATTTGAAGAAAATGCAAGTGAATACTGATCTATGAACCAAAAAAAATGATATGTTTGAGGCGTAGATAAAGTTTTTTCTTTGTTAAAGTATGAACTGCGATAAGAAAATTTAAAGAGTTATGAAAATTTTTTCATTATCGAAAATATGTTTCCGGTAAGTAAAAATGTACCTAATCTAAGAGATAAAGTGAACTTTTAATTTATTTTTAAGTTTCTAAGCTAAATTTTTGAGAATCTCCATTTTCATTACTGAATCCTTCATAAAATTATTTATGAAAAGAAATAAATAGGCTAAATTCAAATTGTAGCATTAAACCTTATTTATTTTTTTGAAGAATTGAACCTTTTGATCATCGAGAATCATGCAACATTTTTATGTAATCCAATGCTCAAAAGTAAGTATTAAAATATTGTTAATCGAAAATATTGCTCTCATTTCAAAAAAAATGTAATTTACTCAGATCTATGAGAGGAAGCATATTTGAATTAAAATTGTAATGAAAAACCATATAAAAAGGGCGTGACGTTCACTTTGACATTTACTAATTTTTCGCAGCCCAAATACATAAATTGCACCTGGATTGCAAGAGTACGGTAGTATGTTTTTTTCAATTTTGAAACGTCATAAACTTACGTCAAGTTAAAGGTCTCTGTTCTGTGAGCCTAAAGTTAAATTCGAATAAATCATAATTATAAATACACGGTAAGGGAATATCCTTTTGTTTAGCTTCAATTTAATGAGAGGTTTCTAATTTATATTTACACGGGAAGAATACGAGAAGAAGATAATTGTTTGCGACGTGTTATAGATCATTCGAAAGAGCTCTGATTGCTGTTTTAGAAACTGTTTTCATTTTCTGCTAACGGAAACCTTGACGCCAGTTATGGCGCTTCAAAGCTCGAAAAATTTGTGGGATCAGAACTTGACTCATGTGTAATAATTGCCTATGAAATTAATAAGACATTGTTTCTGGGTTTTTTGAGATTTTCAACATTTGAGAAAAATTCTTAAAATTTTCCAAAACTCGAAATTTTCATGAGGTACCCACAAAAAATGGGTAAAATGTGAATATTTGACACAAAAAATACGTGAAATGTTTTCTTTTCACCTTTCCCTAAATTTAACATAACGGCTAATAAGAAGTGTATTGCCGAAATTTCATCGCTTATTATGATGCCTGAGCCACGCTGTGAGCATTCAAAGTGCCTATCCCGAGGAAAAAAAAGGGAAATTTGAAGGTCCATAACTTGGGTCAAACTTTATAAATAAATTGAAATTATATGGAATTTTTTTAATTGTTTTAAAAAAATCCTCTGGAAAATCATAGATTAACAAACAACTCCTTCGCGTGAGTCGCAATTTTATCTTCATCAAATCGGCTTTATCTATCTGGAAAAAAGAGATAAACTATCATTCTGAAAATCGAATTCAAATAGCGTTTGTTTTTTTCAATTATTCTCCTTTCTTCAAGAATAATATTTCCGTTAATTGTTTTTATTTAATTTCAGCCTTACAGAAAAACAATTATTCATGTAAAAAGGTCTGCAGGTCTGCAGCTGTCAAATAAAATATTCCCGAAAACTGCTTCCTCATAAGAATGTGGTTCAGAACACACACGTGAAATTTTTAACTACATGTTTTTTTTATTCAAAAAGAAGCAAAAAACTGAATAAAAAAAGGATGGAAAAGAAAAAAAGACGCATGTTAGCATTCAGTTAGCCTTCGAAACCAAACCAGCGTTGAGCTCTCTCTAATGCTTCATTTTTTCCCGTCTCCATTGCAGAAAAAATAGGGATGGGTAAAGAAAAGGAAAAAGACAAAGATCATCTTAAAAGAAACAGTTGAAGTCGAAGTATGCGTTGTATTTAAAGAAGTTTTTTTTATTTGTCATTGAAAAATATTTGTTTGTAAAAAAGATTGTTTGAAATACTGACAAATTTCTATTTAAAAAGCTTGTTGTTAACTCTGAGTTATTTTTAACAGATAAAGTGATGATAACAGAAAACAAAAAGCAAAACAGTTGTCTGGTTGTTCAGATTGACAAAATGACAACTAGAATCTAGTTATAATGTAGATTTTTATAGGCTTTACTCAACTTAAAAAGCACCCATTCTAGGCTACGATACCCCGCCCTCATTTTGCATCAAAAGAAAAAAAAGAGATCTATGGTTTAGGACCGAAATGTAAATATGGTCTGTTTAAATAACCATGATGTCGCCGTGAGTTCATTGAGAATCTTCCTTTCTTTGCTTTTTTAGTCATAAGTTTCCAGTATTCTGAAGAAAAAAATATGAAATGGAGCAGAATATGTCGCTAAGAAACCATCAGAAAAAAACTGCAAGACTAACTATATGGAAATTGGAAAATAGCATGAGAAACATTTTTTTCAACCGGAACCTTCTGGATAAAATTTGCGCAAAAAGCTTTTAAGCGAATGGGTTTTTTATCGCAATAAATGAACTTTGTTCGTTTTCTGAAAGGTTTTAGAATTTGCTGAATGAATAAAGAATGATGACGTTGAAAAGAACACCAATAATCTTGAAACAGACTATGATTTGAGTTCTACTTGTTTCGTTAGTCATACAATTAGAACAAAGATCCCCCATCTGGGGAAACACTTGTAATCGTGTAGTTGTTTGGCGAAATCTTATAATATGACTAAAATGTTTAATTGTTCACAATTAAAAAATCTTTGAAAAAACGATTTGCCTAAAATAAGCACTCGCTTGAAATATGAATCTACGTCTTACTTCTGCTACATTTATTTCTAAGGATGTCTCAGATTACTTGACAAGACGAAACCTTCAATTCAAAAATGAAAAGTCAGAAAAAAAAATGAAAAGAACTTCCAACTTCTTTAAACTACCTCATGCGAAGCATATTGTTCTTCGTTTTAGCCGTCAGTTTTCTGGCAGCCAACCCAACTCTCTTCTGCAAAGCTAAAAACTTATTTCCTTCGAAAAAAAAACGCAAAATGTTGAGTGAAGAGAAAATTCTTGATTACTATCAAACTTCACTGCAAATGAAGTAGCCCTTTTTAGAATTTTCCACATAGAGCAAATGAAAAAAGAGTGATGAAACCTTTAATTGAATAAAAAAAACGAAAGGAAATGAACTGGCGTGCACTTCCGGCGTGGCATTTTCCCGAAGCACAAAAAACTAATTACAATTTTTTTTAGATTACTGTAGTCCTATGTTCAACTGAAATTCAATTATCGTCATTTCGAAGCATTTTGGTTGAAAATGCCAAATGACAAATGAGGAAAATTCATAGTTTTCATTGTGAAATGATTGAAACAAATTTTGAAAAGCTGTTCTTGGCAAGGCACCAATTCTTCACCAAAGAGATGTTTGAAAAATTATTAAAATTACAGTTTCTCAAATTTTGCAAACCACATTAAATTCTAAACAATTTCATTCAAGTTTCATATCTAGTGTGTTCGGATCGCATCCGGAGAGCAAGTTTTAAATGATCAATGTTCACTATTTCAACACTAACTGTCTGATGTGAACATTATATCATCTTTCTATGTCAACAGGCGACTTTTTGAACCTCAGCGTTTCATAAATAGTCTAACTCTTAAATGAAGGCTTAAAGCTTGTGAATGTCATATTGGGAAATGGGTAAACTAATATAAATAGAAAGTGCTCAACCATGTTTCAGACTTTTAATGGGTGCATCTCTCTTGCAATAAAATGGGATGGTCCCGCATTACACAATGTTGATCAAGTGGTTCAGAATGAAATTTTTATTAATGCGGTTTTCTAACAGTTTTCATCGTGTTTTTTAATTAAATTATATACATATGCATCGGGAACTTATTTCCTGCGATTGCTCTTACTGTATTTGGAGATTCACCCTACTAACATCAGTAATTACTCCAATTGGACAGACCAAAATATTTGTCTCACTTCAGTGGAATAACGATATAAATACGGGTGCATCATATTCCACGAGCTCATTCACCGACAACAATAAGAGAAAAAAACCAACACTGAACAAATAACTTGATTCTGTTCCTCGCAACCGAGAAGTAGGTTCTGAAGTTTACTTTCAGAATACATATATATTCTAACAAAACAAAAAATGTCGCGATAAATCTAATAAAACTTATCAACAATGATTAAATTTTGAATACGTGTTCTGTGGAAACCGCATACCGTATACAACACGACATTCAAATCAAAAATGAATTAGTTTCCTACTTTTTATCCGAAAGGTGTGGGAACCAAGAAATATTTTCGTGCAAACTAACAGAAATCAGAAATTTGGGGTGGGAATATTTGTGAGAAGTGCAGTCGATTTTTTCTTTTAAACTTTTTGTTCTGAGCAAAGTATTTTCTAGACTTACCTCAACTCGTTGTAAAGTGCAGAAGCAGTCGCCGGTCGCTGAAAACAAAGGTTATTTAGTCTTTGATTAGGAAATGAAATATATTTTCTGGAAAGAAGACGTTTTTTCGATTTTCACATAGCCATTTGTGCTAGATTGTGAATAAAAGCAAATAAGAAAAAAAACTTGTATGAATAGAGTTTATCACCAGCTTTCAACCTGGGGGGATTATTTTCTATATTAATAACAAGTCTTGGTTTATAATGAATGACTTCAAATAAATGTCAACGAAAAGAGCCAAATTTTCTCAAAATTTTTTCTTGAAAGTCTTTCCTCATAGTAGTGGTTTTCTCTGAAATAATGAATATATAATGAGGAACATTTTCGGCAATGTGGAAAACCAATAACATTTTTTGCCCAATTAAAAATTTTACATTGTTGACTGATATTAGGAGACAAAGAGTTTATAACAATTTCTAATCCTTTAAAATTCAAGCTTTTTCTCTTCTTAAAAATAATAAGCAAATTTTGCTCCTTGAGGAAACCTTTATAACTAAACATCAGAATCAAGCGTTAGAACCTGATTCTGAAGGCGTTTCTTTCTTCTGGTTTAAAAATTCAGCCTGTTTTTTTTGTTTTTCATTTTTCTCCCATCGCAACGAGACCAAAGAAACAGAGTTTCTTCAAAGCAGCCTAGTAACAATTGGTCAGTACTTTGATGTCAAACAAAAAAGTGTGCGGCACGCAAAGAACGATCAGATTTGGAAAAAAAAGAAGTGGGAGTTCCAACCCCAAAATGTTTGGTTGCTTTGTACACCAATGACTAATAACATATTTGAGAAGTGAGGATGATGTTATAATATTGGTATAGGGTATATTTCATAAGTGATAAAATATTTAGATGATTGACTTAGCTTATGTTAGCAAGAAAAAACTTATACATAAAAAATTATTACTTACATTCATATTGAAAATGGTACGTAAGTCTTTCTGTTATGGGCTGAAATTTTGCAATACACAAGCACACGTCACGTTGCCGAAGCAACCATCTTCACCAAACATGCATGTTGTTTAAAAAAAAACTCAATCAATCTAGTATTGTTGGAAAAATATATTTTATATCTTAAAAAAAGGTTTGCAAATTTTCACAAAACCTGACAACGGATTGAAACAAAAATGAGTTTTATTCAAAAAAAAGTTTTATTTCAATAAAGATATGGAAATCTGGACGTCATTATGAATCTATCTAAAATGTTTTACCGAAGGACCCAATTGTATATCCCATCTGTTTTTTAAAAGTAATTAGTGTTGCAATTAAAAGATTGATTTACCTGAACGTTCATATATTTTAAAAATTGAACATAACAGATCTTCTGCGGCCTTTGGCTCACAATGGATTATAGTTGTTTCTAATTAATCCATTAATAAATCTTAATTTTGTTTTTTCAACGGAATTTTATTCAAATTTTTAAGAATGCAATTTCACATTGAATCTCACAGCGAGATAAACATTTCGATTCCGATATTCGACTTATTTCTCATCGGTGTGAGAAATTCAACGAACTTAAAAAACATCACTTTTTTCAACACCTAGTGTTTGCCAAATATACCTTCAAGGTACCTATTTCAAGAGAAGTACAACTATTTGAAAGTTTATCCTGTGATTCAAACCCTCGAATTGTTTGAACAATTCCGTGAACTTTATTTGGGCTTCTACAAAACTTATGCACAAAATGTGGCCAGTCCTGGTTTTCGGAGGGCACTTCTTAAAAAATAATCTAATAGTAAGCACATCCTGAAGCCCTTGATATCAAACGGACTACTTTGATGCTTTTTTACAATATGAAGCAGTTATAAACACTGAAACCCATTATTTCTCAAAACGTTTATGCTCCTGAATGTAATAGTGCTCATTTCATTTTTTAAAAAATCGATATTTTGCAGATTCTACTAGGTTGATGCAAAAATAATTGCAGTTTTTTATACATGTTGAGTTTGAAGTCGTGGCTAAAGAGACTAACCCATCTTAAAACTAAACGAGTACAACAAATGTGAGAGTAGAAAAAAACATTTTTAACTAGTATATAGCGTTACTACGTTTAATAAAAATGTATTCATAAATCTTACATGAAAGGTAACGAATTTGAAAACCGCAATTATTTGTCGGGTATCTCCAAAATTACATTCCTTTAAAATTCTAAACGAAGTGATTAGATGCACTATAAACATAAGTTTCATTTTTAAATCAATAATTTTCGAAAGTTTAAAAAGGACAACTACAATTCAAAAAGTGTTAACAATTTAAAAATCTCAATCAACCCCATAGTTTATTTATTTATCATATGACGAGTTGTTGCTAAGTTACGTTCAATGAAACGCCCGATTTCATTTCCAGCTGTTTTTTTAAAAATAAAGTTGAACAATTGTTTTTTACTGCTTTCAGAAACAAAACATTCATAACATTAAAAGCAATCAGAAGCGTAAGAAAAAGCAGAAAGAAGTATAACCTATAGCAAACTTCCGAAGAAGTCACAATAAAAAATGTATCTCAATAAGCTCAAGCTATATTTATTCCGCCAAAATTATATTTTAAAAGCCGAAAAAGTTAGCGCAAACTCAATTACAAGCAATGAAAATGCGAAAAAAACGCATAAGGAACAATAATAAATTTGTTCGATGTTTAAAATCAAAATATGGATAATGGACATGATAAAATAATAAATAGCGAAAAATAATGGTTACAATAAAGTAAGACAATTAAAAATAAATTACATTAGTAAAATATAACAGGAAAGCAACAAAATCACATTAAAATTAAGTAAAAAATTAGGAATGCTTATTGTAACTTTTCACAACTTTAAATTTGGACCAGATAGTTTGATAAACTAATTTTAAATTCGTTATTTTTTCTGTTCATATGTATAATAACTTGACTATTGATGTAATAATGAATGTGATTATTAAAAAAAATTATAATTAAAAACGAAATGGACTATTTGATATTTGAGTGAACTTTGGAAGCCCACTGTCACACAAAAATGTATTCTATAACTAACTTAAGTACTTTGATAGCTTTCTGCTGGGAAAAAAAACTTGAAAGTTGTTCCGGGATTATCACATAAGTTTCCTTTTCGATAAAAGCGTTGCAATTTTTTCGACTTTCAGAACTTAAGATTTTGTTCGATGCATATTTTGACGAATTTTTCGTTAATTTGATCAGTGATCACAATATTGAATCTAGCACGTTCTTCTTCTGTAGCCAAATTGAGGAAGTCAATTGTTGCATCTCGACTCTCGATCGAAAGTGTATTTTTAAGCGAGCTCAGTGGATGCTTGATCTGAAGAACAAGCTTAAAATCTGTTTTTTGTTATTAGTTTGAAAACTGACAATGTCCTTTTTCTTCGCTGTGAGAACTCCTTGAAGGACATGAAAATGCTCGGTTTCTGGTTTGTCAATTTCCGTTTTCATGAAATGCATCAAATCTGGAATTTTGTTAACGTTTGGCCAACAACTGACGACGTTTGAATTGCCGAACACAATCCCTTGAAGATTATGATTGAATGGGCCAACAACGATTAATCTGAAACAGTTGTTCACAATGTTTTTGACATGGTTGTTCTCTTCTTCTAACCTATGGTTCGATTCAATAAGTTCGTTGATGGTGCAGTTTCCAATGTCGACTACCGACGGACAGAATAAATCTCTACCGAAAACGTTTTCAATCGGCTCGACAAAGTATTCGACAAAATCCGACTCGGACATTTCATAAATGTGATTGATGTCAAGAATAACGATCTCTTCTTTGTTTTCATCCATGAAATTTTTGATTTCGTGCATGAATGATATGTTCGCTTCCCCATAAAGTCCATGTACCAAATACGGTTTCTGTAATCATAATTGAATTTGATTTTCCAAACGCGTTTCATAGAACTTGGTAAAGATCCTTGAATATTTCAGTTTATCAAGTTTTGCGGAGCAATTTTTAAAATAACGCTATCCTTTTTAAAAAATTGGAAACTTGTCGATGCTCTAAAATATGTGAGTGATGGTTACTACAAACTAACCGTATCTCCCTCCTTTTTGTGAACGAGCTCGATACGAATATCCAGATACCTAATTCCCATTTTCAATTGTGTTGTTATGCTCGCACTGAAAAATCAAAACTTTTAGAAATGTAGTAGTCTTATTATAGTGATTTACCCTTGTGTTTCAGACCATCGACGAATGAATCTTCGAAACGGCTTTAACTTGCTTAATGTCCTGATGAATCGTGGGAATGATTGATCATGAGCAAGTGGCAAGTCAGAATGAAGTTTGTAAGCGCCGGTATCATGCGATCCTGAACAGAAATATTATTTTAAAGAAATTAATTGAAAAGTGCTTACCTGGAATGCAAAGTCGGTTTAAAGGCTTGTTCTTCAGTTCCTCGGGTAAGTTTCGCATCCAGGACTTCATTCTGAAACTCATTGTTGCCAATGTACCAGCGAATACCCAAAAATAACAACTTTAAGTATATGAATGTTTCAAACATTGTAAAATAAAATCAAAGATTGACAAAATTAATCAATAATAATTATTTCTTAAAAATTCCCGGAAAAAATAATAAAAGTAAATTGTCAGACAAATTGTTCATTGATAGGTTCTTTCATATTATTCGAAGTACTTGACAAGTGCGCTTTAAAAGTTGGAGGCTGTCTTGATGAACGCTGTGATTCGCGATATTCTGCCACAAAACCTTTTTCTTCTTCGGCATTATCTGTATGAAGAATAAGAAGAAGCTCTGAGCCTAAAAAAATGAGTATGACATAGGGCGGGCTATATTTGACTATGAGTTGACCAAAAGGGGAGGAGTAAACAAACCTGTGCTGACAATGACGTCGGGTATTTTATCCCCACAAAATCTACCGAATAAGTGATCTGCATTTGCCTCTGAACCATCATAAATCTAGAAATTCACGATAATTTCGAAGTTATCAAACAAAATATGGTAACAACCTCTACATAATCATAATGACACCCATCTTCTGATTCCAAAGTAAACGTTGAAAAGTGAAGACGAACACCCCTTCCAGGAGTTTTAGATGAAACACTCCACGTACAATCCTAAAATAAGTTTTTTTTTCAATTTTCATTTATCGTAGTTCAAAGTTAAGCGTCATTTTTTCCAGCAGAAACAACCGAATTGCGCAGAAAAAAACCAACATTTCCAAGGAAATAATTATAGTTCCCAAAAAACCAATAATTTTTCGAAATCTAATAATTATCAGCCTACATTTCGACAACAAAATTATAGCCTTCGTGCCTGTGACAAGTAGATTAAAAGGAAAAACGAGAAGATTCGGCAAACAAAACAATAACATTTTACGACTTTTTTTTGTGTTTGCCTTATCTTCAAAAAATGAGCTTATACTTAAATATCAAAATATACAATTATAATGATAGGGTACCTGATTTTTGTTGTATTTGCTGTCACTAAATGTTGCATGCGAATATATATGACCGGGGGCCGATTCTGCAATGAGCCGACCACCGCATACTGAATTGTATTGGGCTTGAAATCCTCTTCTTGATACTGATGCGTCCGAGTTGAAAGTGAGATAAAGTTCATTTGACGACGAAAGAAGCAATGCTGGTGGCGATAAACCACAGAATAATCCTTGAAATAAAAGGAGCACGCGTTTTTTTGGTTCATGTACAAAGTTACCCGCTAATGGTGCACCAGCATCTCCTCCGTCATAAACTGCAACGGCGTCATATTTACATTGAGAGTGTTCCTCTACTTGAAATGTTGAGAAACTCTGAATATTTTTAGATTTTTGCAATAGTGTTCTTTTTCTTCTTCTTAAAAAAACAAACCAGCATTAGTCTGTGACCCGGAGTTGTTACAAAATGCCATGAACAGTTTTGACCCTTTGGGTAATCGTTCGGAAAACTTGGCGAGTTTATCTCTCCTGAAGGTGCGTTAAGCTCGAAGAAACAACTTCCTTCTTTACAATTGTGTTTATCTTCAGAAAGAATGAATCCGGCATTACAAGTGCAAACATATGAACCTGAAAATTGATGATTCTTTCTATTTTTGTCGTCTTGATTCATCAATCAAACCGAGTCGATTTTGGCAAGAATGTTCACATCTAGCATTGTCATACTGACACTCATCAAAATCCGCTATAAAATTGGCAAAAAATCCATCACGCTCGACTGATGAATCCGAGCTGAACTCAATTCTTACTCGATTCATTGGTGTCGTGAACAACAGTGGCTCGTCTAAGATAAATAGTTTCTCATTTTTCACTTCGTTTTTTTTCTTTCAATCAAGTCTTACGGTACTCTCCACAAAGCTTCTCGCTATCCCCGATTTTTACATAATCGTATGCACATTCGGTGCGCATTCCCTGAAATGAGAAGGGGGAGAAATAATGAGGATTTTGTGTGTCTAACGGAAATTGAATTCATTTATATTTCAGGAATAAAACACATTATTTTGACTTACCTCTATATTGAATTTTGTGAAATTGAGAAATATATGATAGCCTGTCTCTGCTTCAATCTCCCAAATACATGTTTTTGAGCTTGGATACATGTCAGGGAAGTTTGGTGACGAGATTGATCCATTTGAGGCTTTCAAATATCCGCCACATGTACTTTCACACGAGTAGCCATTGCTGCTTAACGAGTAACCAGCTCGGCACGTGCATTTGAAACCACCTGAGACGTTTATATATATATTTTTTTTTGGAAAAAAACAAGTTTTTAAATTTTGAACAGAAACTTGATTACCAATTGTGTTCACGCAATAATGATGACAATTGTTTCTTTCTGTGGCACACTCATTCAATTCTTTCGAAAATTTCAACTCAAATCCTGTTTTCTGAACGGAATTATCAGAGAAAAATCTGCAAAAATATCGGAAATGCTTCAAACATTTCCCACAATAAACAAAATCTCAAAAAAATGCACGTACCTCAGGGCTAACTTGTTGCTTTTACTAACAAATGTTTTCTTTTCAATCAAACCGCAGACCGTTTCACTGGTCTCTTTATTCTTCGCGCCTTCGGAAATAATAAGTCGATCGTAAATACATTCCTTATGTTGCTCTAACTAAAACATAATACGAAAAAAAACGCGTGTTTCTATTCATTGAAAATGTTTGAACAAAACTTACATGGAAATAGACAAACTCTATAGCAACCTGGCTGTCCTCATCTACATGAATTGTCCATTGGCAGTCACTATTTGGCGGATAGGATTCTGGATATTTTGGGCTTTGGATTACACCTTCATTCGCATAGATTGGACCGCCGCAAATAGCATAATACGTTGCAAATGGTAGCGGAGATATCAGTGATGATTTGATTTGAACTGTCATACGATTTCCAGATGACGCAATTGTCCTAAAAGTCTCTTCGCCTCCACATATTTGATCTGAATATCAAATTAGCGAAAAAAATAGCAGAATTATAATATTCACCTAACAGCGGTGAATTCACGGATACACCATCCCTGATTGTAATAACGTTTTCTTGTTCCAAAAGACATAATAACTTTGGCTGTATCAATGTTGACCCTGAAAATCACTTTTGATAACAAACACAGATATTTATAACTTCTAAGTTTATCAGCATTATTCGTTGAAAATAAACAACACATTGTTTACCGGTAATGTTCAAAAATATCGTGTGCCCTTGTGGTGCAATAATGTGCCAGACGCATGTACCAGTCTCGATATTGACCAAATTTCCAGACTCTTGCATTAATGTTCCTCCACATTCTTCAAAATATTTTTTTTGAAAAATTAAGATAAAAGTTCTTAAAAACTCATACCTGAGCATTTATATAATTTTTTCGTTTGTCTGATGTCTCCTTCACTAAGCTGAATACGTTGCCCAATTTCGGATCGAAATCCAGACGACGGTTTTGGAAGAATTGTATCATGAAAAGCTCCACGCGAAAATGTGTCACGAGCATAATGCATAATCTGAATGATCGAATTAGATGTTCTTTGAAAAACAAATCCACAAACCGATGAAAAGTCATAAGGTTCCGCTAATGAGTCCACTTCTTCAGGCTTCGATTTTTCAAAATTATAGTCTTGTCCTGCAAATAACGAAATTTACTTGAAAAAACATTTGAGATTTTCTAAACCTGATTGAATGCTTTTATAAAATATATCAACATAAGAATCACGATCAGGTCTCGTATGTTCATGCCAAAATCCAACAACATGTCCCAGCTCGTGGACAACAATCCCAAATTTGTCACAGTTTTTACCAATAGAAATAGCTTGAGGCCCTTCTCCGCGTCGTCCAACATAAGAACAACAACTGAAACTATTGTTTTAGAAAATGAATTATTCTCAAGGTCAGTTTTACCCGCACTTATCAACAGTGAACGTGATATAATGTTTATGATGAGGTTCCCTCGGCACAAAAGAGATACACGTATAATTTTCCCAATGTCTCATTGCTCTCAAAAATAGGTGTTGATGATCTCCTGCAAATAAATAATGTTTTTCAAAAGCGGACATATTTTCTGTGTATTCATTTCAAAAATCACAATTTTAAAAAGTAGTCTTAAATTTTTTAGTCTCACTATTTCTCGAGAGTTATGGAGCTTGTGAGATCATAGCTTCCGATTTGATTACTCTGATGATAAGTGGATACTACGAATAATCCACTTATACAGAGAACTCTCTAGTATCATATTTATTCGAGCTTCTGCGCTTTGTACCAGACATTACCTGAAAAGTTCGAGGTAATAACAAAGGGAATTATTCCTTCCGGCCATATCCGTTCTTTTCTCGCAGTTGCCGCCCTACTATTCCTTCTTGCTCCACCAAAATATCTTCGGAACTTGATCGTCTCCTCATCAATTTTCAGAACCGACAAATTGACGAATTGACATAGAAATACAACAAGGAGTATAACATGTCTGGGTGGCATTAAGTTGGCATGTAAAATTGTGTCCTTTTTCTTTTCTAAATTTTCGATGGTCAGGTGTTCTATATTTTGACAGAGGAAGTAGAAAAAAGTATCCGCCACAGGTACTTAATGGCACTATGAAACAACAAAAAAACAAGAGCGTTCTCAAATAATGCTAGTTTAAAACTTATACAGATGTTTTGAATTATGTCCGAATTTTCAATTGTATCATCTTATCCACTTGCACTCATTTCACAAAATTTTGTGTAAGTTTATGTGACTCGGGGTTGTATCAATTCTTTTGTTGCATTCAACAAAAACCCCAACACTGAAAGCTTTTTGTCTCTCGTTCTGTGTGTTGCGGCGATTTCTCATTGGTACCAACGCGACAAAAGTTTTGAAGTCGAGAAAGAGGAATTTTTTCGGTGAGGGGGGTTCAAGATGTGAGAGAATGAAACGCAGAAAAGAGCATAAAATAAGTCGAAGCAGAAGCAGTGGAATTGTTAAGTCGGCTGTAGCAGTAGCAGCGACAGGACGCGGGCAGCAGGCAACCGGCGATGGCTCATTTGACAGTGGCCATCTGCTCTTCGACAATTTTTTTTTCTCAAGTTTCTTGCCAGTGTCGGTGTCGGCCACCGGTGTTCGTTGAGCAATGCCTCCGTCGTTGAAAACTTCTCATTTGTCTCCTCGCATCGTTTTTCGTTAAATTTCGCGGATTGTGTCAGCTATGTTATTAGCATAAAAACCAAAATAAAACCTCACATTCAATTCTTGTCAGTGTTCTTGTCAGCTAACTATTTTTCTTTCATATCATTCATTGCTGACATTGAAAAATGATGTAGAACTTTATATTGAACTGCATGATGACATCAGATTAAACTTGAATGTATATATTACATAATCCCGAAATAAAGGGAAGTAAAACTCTGTAAAAAGTAAGATTTGAATGAGGCAGAACTTCAGCAATTATTCCAAGTTTCTTGCATCTTTGAATGTTTTATCTGAAAATATCAGATTTGCAAACTACAATCATAACAACATACTGATTTCAAATTTTCTAACAGTTTTATATAATTAATTTAACTTTCATATAGGCAGTCAATAAAAGCTTATCATATTTTGATTTAGCGTTGAAATTACATTTTGAAATTATGAACAATGACAATTAATGCAGAAATGAACAATTATTGGGCATTTGAAAACGAAGACCATAGTGACAAACTGCTACAAACTCATTTTCAAGGAGCTAGAACAGAACAATTGAGGTTTCGAAGCCAGGTTCTATTACAAAATGAGAGGGGGGAATATAATAAAATAAATGAAAAAAGCGAGAACCAATCAAACTTTTGTTATTCTTCTTGGTCCTGCACGGGGTGGTGCCGGTCTTGAGAATTGCTTTGGTGGTTCAACTGGAAGTGGGTGGATAATTTCAAGAAGAGCCTTCTCCGAAAGATCATCTTTTGCGTCAACTTCCATCTGAAATAAATTAACTTTTGATTGTTTTCCACACCGCTGCAGGAAGTCACCTTATTTGTGATAATGATTCCATATGAGTTAGTAGCAGCGTTCAAAAATGGATTTTTACAACTTGAATACAACATTCTTTCTTTGATTGAGCTACCGGAGGATGGAAGAGAATATATGAACACTGAAAAGAACATAACAAAATGGTGAAAGTATTTTTATTGAAAAACTCACATGTACATTTCTGCGGAACACCTTCCCAAGAATGATCAAAGTTGTAAAATGTGTATCTCGGTTTGTCTCTTGGAACTTTCGATGCGAGAGCGGATGGCTCCAATTGTTCAAGAGTTCCTTCAAGTTTGATTGCTTCATTCAACGTGTCAACCTGAGAAAAGAAAATATTTTTTTCACTCTGAACCAGTCTATCCCAAGAATTATTTTTCAACAAATACTTTTTTTGCACAATGCTTGAAAAAAAAATACTGATGAAAATAAATTTTATATGGTTAGTTGGTCTCGCATACTGAAAAATATTTCAAAGGCTTTTTTCAATATTTTATATGAGGATTGTTTTGACATCTTAATGTATTTTTTTAAAATAATTCTTGTAAATTAATTTTTTAAAACTTTTTTTTTCAAATTAACAAGTTTTGGACCCAATATCAGTTCCAAATTATGTAGATATTCACAATTCGGGGTCCTTTGACAAAAATCATTAATAATAACGATTAATTTGAAAGCAATTTATTTCTCACTGACGGTTGTCCTTTTTTAAAATTCATATATTATATATATATAATCAATTTTAAATAAGGACAACAGTTGTTCTTCTCTGCGATTCTTCAAAAAAATTTAATAAATGAGTCCTTCTGGTTTAGCAGCTAAATCAATTAAGAGACGCTTCAACCCCATATTGATGTACTCACCGAAAGCTGAACAAAACTGAGCTCTCCTCTTCCCAAACGTCTTAAGGCCTCTTCAGCATTTCTGTCGACTGGGAACGCAACACCCTAAAAATAACCAATGGTCTCTATGAAATGAATTTCCCCTTCTTCTTACTTTCATATGTTGTGGACCAGCGTGTGCAATCGCAGCTCTCTCTTGTTGAGCGTTATGGAGTTCTGGAAATTAGAAATGGACCGTCTGAGAAAGATTTTTTATGGCACAAAATATAAAATAATTAAAAAACAAACCTTTTTCGACTTCACTCATTGGACCAAGCTCAGTTTTCGCCTTCAACCAGCTTTCAAATGCGTCAATTGTCAAATCCTGAAAAGCGTAAATATCAAATATTCATTGAAACTATGCGGAATAGTACCTTTCTATCGGTCACATGTTTTTCGTGCTCAATATAACACTGACCAAACTCGCTTTTGAATGTTGCACAAGTTGCGGCTAATAACATTTTTTCACGAACTGGAGCACGATCATCAACAAATCTGAAATTTGGAGATTAACTCACTTCATGTGTATGTTTAATAATTGTGGATGTAAACCAAATAATAAACTAACGTAATTAAAACCCATTCAGTAATTGTATTCAATCGGAATAAAATGAAACAAGGCTCATATGCATCCACGCAATCCGGAAGGCACGCTTTCCAGTCATCCCGCCAGTTTGTTGTACCCGCGAATTCGTAATTTGGTGTCATCTCCTCTGAAAAAAATACATTTAGTTTTTTTCCAAAAATAGTTTTTGTTTTAAATTTTTAGGAAATCAAAAGTTATTGATTTGCGCTGAAATAATATTTACTGATTATTCTGAATATTCGGGTTTGAAAATGAATTGAGAAAAAACTGCCGTCATTCAACATAATCACAAAATTACAGTTTATTTCATAGGAATGAAATTGAGGTCAAAAGACTCAACTTGTATAATATTTTGCAAAACACATACCATTATTGACCACAATCTTGATGAGTCGAAGTTTGGCCTGTTTCCCAAGATTGAGTGCATTCCGAAGTGCTGCATTTGCTGAAAACAAAAAAAATAATCTGCTCGAAATCTCATGTTTCTTTGTTATATACTACATAATCCCCTGAGATCACAATTTTTGTTGGATATTGTGCTTCATGCGCCTTTATGGACAGCTGCTATAGCTTTTCGAATATTTGCGATCCGAACGCAAGACTTTCAGTTTGTTCACTGCGCTCTCTTCGATTTGCACACTCTCTTATCGGCTAAACTCAGGTTTCTCTTATTGCGAACAGTGCAGCACTCCACAAAACGACGTTTTCGATATATCTCATCGGGATTTAAATGGATTGTATTATCTAAAGACATAGTCAAAAAAGAAATCAAAAGCCCGTTGTTTTCGGGAAGAAGGATATGTCAATATTGAATCTATAGTCAAAAATTCAAAATTGATTTTAACAATGGTTGGTTACTTAAATTAATTTTGTTTTGATGTTACTATGTTTTCGTTACACTGTGGTTGGTTTATAATCCACGATGAAGGGATTCATTGGGTGTTCCGTCAAGGTTATTTGTGCGAAAAAGTCGCGTTCTTACATATACAGAAAAAAGAGACTAGACCTCTATTAAATTGTTCAGAATTCACAGTACTGTACAACATACAATTCGGTATTATTGTGTGAAAAAGAAACAAAAAAATTGAAGTGTTGAAATTTAATGGTTTTTATTTTTTATTCACTTTAACACCATCGATTAAAAAAAAGAACTTCGCTTTTTTTTCTTTTTTTTCTGAAAACAGAATTCTTTTATGAAGTTTTTTCAAATTAAATCCTATAAAATTTAAGCACAATTTCATAGAAAATAAAAATTCCCAAAAATAACTTACATAAAACGAGAGACATGAAATATAAACTAAAAATTCACGCATTTCTCTCAAAAATTAAGCAAACATTTACTTTTCTATGACTAATTTTAAATTATAAAAGTTCAAGGGTTGTTTGCAAGTAATATCAAAGTGAGTGCAAAATCAATAAACTGCTGTCCGGAAACAAACATAAACAATAATATACTTATATTCGCTGTAAAGTGTTTTTTCTCTATAGATGTATACGCATTCTTGAAATATGAGAAACTAGGTTTTTTGATCAAAAATTCAGTTACCTCTGATTCCAGTTTGGCAGGCCATTGTAGTATGAAAAACAGAAGAGAGCAGCTACTACTGCGCGCAACAAAACGCAAAACCAACGCACTAGTGCGTTCTGCCACTCTCTATTCTTTCTTCATTGGAAGACCTCGCAATGCCACTCCTCCTCTCTATTCGTATATACTATTTTCATTTCGTCGCCTCTTTGCGTCACCCTCACTCGACAACCATCTCTCTATTGTGCAAAACGTCAGCGTTTCCACTAAAATGCTGCTGGTGTTGGCCACTGTTGGCTTCAAATGAGTGTACTTATTTAAATGTGGTGATGCCTTAAGATGTTGGGTCCGAAATGACATAAGGACTTTGACCTCTGCGTTCTATAATGGTCATTAAAATGCTTTAACTACAAAAAACGTTTTTTTTCTAGAACCCATCACTTTTTGTGTAATAGAGAGAAATGAAATATGAACCTCGGAGCATATGGATGTCACTTTTTGAAGCGTGTGAGAACATCTGTGTTTTATGATTATTTACTTTCTAAAATAATGGCAATGCTGTTACGTTTTAAAAATTTTTGCAGGTAAATTATGAACGAACAATGCTGCCTTTGAACTTAAATTGCGCATAAACAAACAAATAAAAATTACGATCTTGGGTTGTGACAACAATGCAGACAATATAATTGCTTTACACCGATGAATATACTTGAATAATTTAAAATACAAAGTAGAAAAGCAATAAGTCGGATTCATACATATAACAAGTTCTTCAAATTATTAAGCTATCCAGTGTTGAAATAACATAAACATGATTCAAAATTTCTTTGATCCACTTCATTTTGTTATTCTTCTATTAACCAGAATTTCCAATTGGTGGTTGTGCTCTGAATTTGACTACCTTTTGAAAAGCTTTTTTAAAAAGCGTTTAGGTTAGGAGACAATTTTCGATATTTTTTAAATACAATAAAACATTTGATTGCTTTTAATATGCTTACTTTTTTATATTCTAAAGAATAACAAGCAAAACATGGTGATGGGAAAATATTTGGAATTCGTCATATGACAAGAAGATGCACTAGATTTTTATTTAAAAAGCCGGAACATGCCACAACATTACATTCTTTATTCTTTTCAAAAAAAATGAATACTGTTATATTTGAACTGCATGCTGCACAGGACTGAAATGTTTTTTGTTAATCTTTTTCAATTTGATAAACTCTTTTGGCGTTGTCATCCTCGAGACGGAAAGTAGGAATATCTGTAAATAAAAATAGATTTCAATTTTGAACTGCTGTGTAAATATTTTGGAAAGAATTCGTTTTTTGGTTACTCTGACAAAATACAGTAATTTCAACATAATAAGTTCACAAAACACTCGGGTTTCAAAAAGATTTTTTATTTCAAACATGTCGCTTATTGTCGCTTACGTTGCAGTTTGTTTGAAACTTTTAATATACATAAAGATTCATAAATAGGCTCAACTATTAGGTTTGTTGATCAAACAAAAGTCGTGCCGTCATTTCAGATAAAAAACTAACAGTGTGAACTTCGGAGATCCAATAAGTAGTCCAACTCAAGTTTCAATTTTAAGAAATGCCACTTTTTAACTAGGTTACCAATCTCACTAGTCAACGAATGAAAAAACGGATTTTCCTATGAACTGTATGAGAAAGTCGTAATTCGGAAAAATCCCTTTTTTCCCGAATATCTTCATGATGAGCAAAACACGTCATGATAAACAGAAAAGAAATTCTAAAAATAACTTTCACACAAACTATCTAGTTCAATTGAGAATTGCGTCAGGTCTTCAATAATACGTTTTGTTGTACAAGGTGAAATCATTTTATCGAAACCGCCTTAGTATTGATTCCGAAAAGATTTTTGTAATCCATTATCAATCGAGCGGTTTCTACATTAAAATATTTTTGTTCCTAAATATCCGCTATTAATAATGAATAATTTTCAAGAGCGCCCAGGACTTTTGTTTCCGATAAAGAGATGTTTGATTAGTCGTTCGTTTATTTTTACCTTTTTTCAATTGATCGTTTTTTCCCGCGAGCGGCTTGAAATGCAAAAGCTCTTTTATTTATTATATAGTTATCCAATACGGCATCTCCAAGTGATCCATCATTTGTTAATGTCATTTGTGGAGTGAACTGAAAAAAAAGTTGAAAAGATATAATAATAACATCATACTCTGAACTTTCATATTTTTGAAAATATTCTATAATGAGATTAGGATTATATAACAATGAACACGTTGTTTATTAGTTTTTTAAATCTCGGAAGAGTTGGTTTTTTTTAATAAAAAATCACGTATACTAATATGATAATATATCAGCATGACGGGATTTTATAACAATTATAAAACGAATAGAAAATGTTTGTTCACGTGATATTATGAACTTTGCTTCGCGTTGAAAATCTTAAGAAAAAACATTAAAAACTTAAAAACGAATTTGATCAATTTTCACAAAAGTCAAAATACACCAACCTTCGAATTGAAGAGAAACCTTTGAGCACATACTGCTGAACAGCAGAACAAGAAGAAAATGACAAAACACAATCGTCGCAACATGCAGATTGTTCGCGTTTAGTGTGTACCTGTAGAACTCTTAAATTGATACATTTCGAAGTAGGTAAATGAAATAATAACACGAAAGTAGGAGCATAGGTACAGGTACAGACATGATGAAAAATGGGAAGTGATATTAAATGCATATAAACCTAGCAGGGAACAAAATTTCTAAAAATCTATTTTTTAACTTCACGGAGGTTAAATATGAATTGAACGCCGATAAATATATTAGATATTCATGAGCTAATGAGAGGAAGAACGTCCAAAAAGAATATTATATATTTGTTATTATTCCCAAGATTTGATAACAAATAATATGAGTAAATCAAGATTGATGGAGTCCTCGGGGTGTATATAACTTGAAATTTATTTCCTGAATAAGTTCTAAATAAGGATTTCGCGGAATTCATGAAAAGTGTAGTCTGGACAAGATAGAAAAATATCAAATAATTGTAATAATAACAGCAAAAATATACTATTAATTTCAATGGGCGGTTCGGTCTGATATTTATTTGCAGATGTGAAAAGTTGAAGCTAATCAGCACTATATTGATGTTCATTTTCTTGGTAAGTTTATTTTCAATCTATTTTTTTAAATGTGAACTTTTAATAATATGGAGCAACAACTGAATAACGGAACAACTAAATATAGAATTCGAGAATCACATTTTGCAAATAACAACAAAACAAAACATTTCCAAATCTCACAATTTTGAGAAAAAAACTTTAAACAGGGAATAATAAAAACGGAATTTAAATTATTCATGACTGAAATGTGAGTACATTTTTTGTGCAGTCTTCTTGTAATCTAAAACCTATGTTTGGTATATATTCCCAGTTGCTGAAGATGGTTATATATTAAAGTTTTCTCAGTAATTGCTAATCTTATCATAACAATAGGTGATATAATTCGAATTCGTGCAGATAGAGTTCATGCGATCAAAGTCTAGTCTTATTTTTGAAAAGTGGGATGATAATAAAAATTTGTTCTGAACTCTTAAATGGAATATTTTTCAGGGAAATCCATTGTTTTTTTTGTTTTTTAGAAAAGTGATGTTCATGATAAATGTGTGCAATTGACAATGATGTTATTTTCTTTGAGAACATCATAATGAGTAAGAGTCTTGAAATTGTCGGTCTAACATTCCGCAAAGCTTCATTTTAAAAAAGAACGGAAAATAATAATAAAAGCAAAACTAATAAAACTAACTCCTGAAGTCAAGCTATACAAAATAAGGAATTCTTGTAATAGATGAATAATTAAAATCCAAAATGCTTGAGCAAGTTCCCGTTAAAAATTGAAGCGTACACACTACAAGTAAAATTGCAACATCTATCTATTTCCAGCAAAATATGCACATATGTTTACGTCTCGAAAATCGTTCACAGTTAATTGAGAGGAAACATTTTTTTTCAAGTGTACATAACTTTTCATGAAAGAGCATTAAAGTTGATGGGAGGCCTCTGCAACAAATTTAAAAGACCTTTAAACAGATGAATAAGTGGTTTTTAAACATGAAAAAAAAATGAAAAGAGTAGTTGTGGATAAATGAGTATGCGCTTTGATTTTAAGAGCAAGGAATCATTATTTGTCACGTTTGAACTGCATTGTGAAATGTTTTGAAAAGAAAAAATGTAGCCATTGAAAAAATGAAATAATGGTTTTGAAAGACTGAGGATTGACTATGGTCTATTCTTGAAAGTTTAATGTTCTTTAGAACAAAAGAAAAATGTTGTATCCCGGAAACACTGTTTAAAATATCATATTTCCAATTGGGAACATTCCGGTATAAATTAAGAAGATTCGAGAACAAATCTTTGGTATTTCAATTATTTGCGAAATCCGAAACCATAAGGAAGAAAACAATTTTTGGTTTTTTGAACTAAAGAATTCTGCGGAAGCAAAGTTGATAGCATTCCATTTGGCTTTCATTTATTGTCAAGCTAAATAATCTTGACTCATTTTAGACTGCGCCACCGAAATGAGTCGCAGCAAAGATAAAATTAAAATTTCAGTGCGTTGCGGCTCCGTTGCGAAGAAATTCTCAATGACGCAGAAAAAAAATGAGCAGCCATTTACAGATTCATTTTTATTAATATAAATTTTGGTGAAAAACATCTAGAATTACATTTGTTAATTGGTATTCATAAATCAAAAGGAAATGTTTGTTTAAATTCTAAACATATCCTGCGGATGCCCTGTCGTGCGTCCCGAATGCTCCTGCGAACAGATCTCTGCAATAAATGCGGAGCAAGCCCAGCGATGGGCAAATGATTCCGCGGCGCACAAGGAAAAGACGTCGTTATTGTCGCTTAGCCGGATACGCTGCGAGGGGAGATGAAAACTAGTCCGCGGGTGCGTTATTACGTGAAAAATCCAAAAAAAAATAAAGAAAAATGGACTAACATAAGTATTCTGCATAAATATTTATTAACGAAACACGAAAAAAGCTCAATTTTTAGAAAAGGGTTTTTTCTAGGTCATTGTTTTGGTGCGTTGTTTCTCGACTTCTACGTAGTTGTAGAAAATTTTAAAAACGGATGTGGAATGAGAATGAAGTATATTTTCATCACAGTTTCATTCGGCAGATCCGTAATGCCCTCTTATAACAACGCTAAAAATATGAGTGTTTAAATAAACGAAAATCCTGCTCACTCAAGTCAGTATAATAGTTTTTGTAAACCTAACCAGGTGGTACAATTTAGAGTGCAATCATTTTACCCTATAAAAACATTAATATGACATCATAGAGATATTGTGCTGTTTTGAAGACTTCTCCTCAATGAATCACGTCACTTTACGATGATTTAATACCTATTTTACATCCAGAAAAAAAAATAACGACATATTGAAATGATCTTGTGGTACGAAACTAAAATTGTCATAAAACAAACAATTTGGCTTTGACACGCTTTGACAACACTTGATGCAAAAAACAAAATTTTAAACTATTCAAATTTTATCACGGAACTTGATCATTATGAAAAATTAAATTCTACGTTTTCTTTTGTCAAATATCATGCGTTTCTGTGTTTTTCAAAAAGTCTTGAAATTGCGGTTAGCCATCTTTATTTTTGTATTGTCGATTTTTCAATCCATTCTGTTAAAGATATTATCAATATTAATAAGCATTTGCAACTGAAAATATTATTATCGATGCTTGAAAGAACTGTTGGAAAGGAAGAAATTCAAAAGAAACGCAATGAAGTTCCTTATTTAATCGTCTCTATTGAAAACGACAAAGTTTTAAAGATGCAGAATTTTCACTGTAGTTTCAAAAAAAGCTACATCCAATAAGATCAGATAAAGCTCAAATACAAGAACACAACTTCTCTAAAGATAGATTTTCCGTATATTCTGCCAATAATGTCCTGAATCGTAGAACATTATAATACGTTTGCAGTATTACGGATATAATCCTCTACAATTGCAAATTTACATCCGCGTTCCTTAAACACCAAGACGTTTTTAGTGGAGGTTTTTGACAATTAGGAAAAAAACCAGGAGAAACTATTTTTGCAAAGAATTAAATGGATTTTGCAAAAAATAAAAAAATGAAATATAAGGCAAAATGATAGTGAAAGGAACAAAAATGTGAAAAAAACATGCCAACCAAAAATTAAACTTAAATCTGAATTCGAAATGATTATTTCAAATACATATGATGCAAATATTTATTTTGGTGCTTACTAATAAAATGAATATTTTCAATCAGTTGTAAATTTGTTTGACGAATTTGGAAGTGTCGTAAATTTGTCTATTTTCCACCAAAATAAGAAAAAAAACAGATATGTTTTCTTTTCTTCGATGTTATTTTGAAGGGTCATTTTGTTACTCTTTTCAACTAAACGGCATCTTTAAAATGCACTTCTAACACAAAAAGAACCGTCGGCAAATTGTATGAAATACAAAGACGGACATTAATAATTAAGAAATTTGCTTTTTCCAACCGTTACAGAAAAGAAAAGAAGTAGGTGTTGAAAGATGCAAAATTCAGAAAAATTCAGAGAGGATACAAATAGTATATGAGTCATTTTTAAAAAGTTAAAAATAGTCGTGAGGTTATATTAAGAAACATGTTAATAATACAGTCAAACAGTTATGCCAAATGTGTTCATATGGTGAATCTATTTTTGTCTTTGATTTTTTCTAGAAAAAACAAATTAGTCAACGAAGCTCCTTCTAACATAGAGTGTGTATGACATTTGGATTTAAAGGTTTCTTGAAAAGACAAGTATGAAACATGCCAGTTAGATTTACTTTAGTGGGAAAATATGTTTTTGAAATCAGGTTGACGTTTTCAGAAAAAAAACAAGAATTATTCTGTGTATTGGAAGACAAAAAATATCATTTCTTTCAGATATTAATAAGAAACCGTTTTCTGGAATAATATTTTTCAGGACAGGAAAGAAAACAGCAGCTGATGTTTTTATCGGTAATAATACTGACTATGAAGTTACAGTTATAATCGGGTTGTTTACTATGTAAAACTTATTTCGTAACAGAAGCAAAACAGCAATATATTTCATTTCTTCCTATTTCCCTTTATGCTGGAAATAATAAATATTAAAAGATTCCTGGATCACAATTCTCTTCGTGGAAAATGAAAAGATAAAAAGCAACAGTGTTGCAAAACAGAAATTGCTTTTTCCGGGCATAAGAAAAATTATGAAATAATGTGTTCTGAAACAAAAGACGATCAAGTCAATCTCAAAAAAAGACAGAAAAGATTAGATTTATTATATTTCGTTCTATTTTAAACAAACAACAAGAAGATTAATTCTATTATTTTTAATTTTCAAAATTCATCGTAACGTGTCTTTTGCAAAACAATAATTTTTTTGCAGATGCCACCAAACCATTGTTTTTAAGCACAATTTTTCAACGAATTAAGAAATAAAAGGATAATTTAAAAAAGCTAGGAAAATTGAGATTGTATGTCGACAAAATAAATTAAGATGAACATTTGTAACTGGAACTTAAAATCCTGGAGATAGTGCTAAGCACAACTTATCGTAAAATTCTTGAGGGAGAGTATAGAAAGTCGTAGAATCCTACTTCGAACACAATGGAAAAAAGAAAAATACATGATAACTAGCATGGGAATCTAGACTACCTTTAAATAAAACCGCCAACTTTTTTTTCTATATGTTTTCACGTTAACACTTTCAAAAATTATCCTTCACACATGTCACCGATATATTGAAAAATAGACACTGATCACAAGCCCTACCTATTGTGTCATTTCTTACCTATTTGATCGCTTCTATTTATTATTCATTAGTTTTGTCATTTACGTTACATATTTCGAATTTTTTAGGTTTTTCTTCTTTTTTGTAAATACTTTTTATCTCTAATAACATTAGTTTTTCTAGGTAGTTATGTTTTATCCTTGAAGGTGGTTGGAGAGCCAAAACGTCTGATAAATAAATATTCTCGAATTGTACTAAAAAGTGCTCAACAAGACGGTTTCTTCACTCTACCAATTAAATTAAAACAATAACAAAATTACCAAACTTCTTAAATCGCGCAGTAATTTTTCATTTTTTTTTAAAGAAAATTTCAAATTTATATTAGATATTGTACAATATCTTAAAATCCACAGTGACATCGAATTCTTAGTAATTTGAAAAACACAACTAAAGTCTTTGAATATCCACGCAGACGAAGTTAACACTAGCTCAGAAAAATGTTTAAGTTGTTGGCGTGTTCCAAAAAAAAAAGATAAAATAACGGGAAAAAATAGCGTAAATATAAAGCTATTTTTGATAAAGGTTATTTACCAAATTGGAGTACTGAACAATTTAAAATTTCCAAAGTTCTTATAGGAGAACCAATAATGTATGAAATAAAAGATCTTGCAGATGAAGAAATTCAAGGAAAATTCTATGAAGAAGAATTGACTTTGTATGATAATACTACTCAAATTTACAAAATTGAAAAATCTTGAAGAAAAGAACTAGAAAAATTAATGGATCACCAGTAAAAGAAATGCTTGTCAAGTGGTATGGATATCCAGATAAATTTAATTCTTGGATTCCTGAGAGTGATTTGAAGTCTTAATTAATTTAGATGCTAACAACCTTAACTCTATTATCCTTGACTTCAACAATATTTTCTGAAAGAATCAGACAGTAACATTTAGTACTTTGAGCAATGTTTTTATTAAAGGAAGCTTTTATTTTTTTTTTTGCTTTTTTTTGTTTTATTTTATTTTTATTTTAAGCTTTTATATTAAGCTATTACAAGCTTTTACATCAGGTCGAGATGCAATAATTCTATCATTCTGTTTTGATACATCAAATACTAGAAGTGGATAATAATAATAATACACATCTTCTTCCCAATAATAATACACACTCCGAAAATGTAATCTTTAACACTTTCATAATAACTATTCCGAAACTCTTTAGCAAAATTGAACTGTTGAACTGCATTGAATTTATCAAAGTCAAACGTCAGACATTCGTATGGATATCTTTCACTATTCAATTCAACATAAATTTCTTCAAGCCCACAATTATCGAACTTTGCAGCATTTAGATAGTTATTGTCTCTAGCAGTCTGAAATGCTATGACTATGTATTTTATCTTATTGTCAAGTTAAAAATTTTGGATCATCCATTTTCTACTAAAAGAACGCAGCGCAGCCGCTCGCATTTAAAAATAGCATGACTGTGTGCGAGACTTAGATTTTCTGGGTAGGTCAAAACCAACTTGCATGATCAAGAATTTTTGAGTTGACAATATCATATTTAGTTCCAAGTTTCCACGTAAATTCTGTATTACCATTAGGAATATTATAACTTTCAAATTGTCTATAAATAAAAGGCATTTGAACTAATTTATTACTTTCAAAAAGGTTTAGAAGTTTGTTTTGCATCTCAAGACTAGGCATAATTTTAGGAATTATCCATTGAAGTTTATTAATGGTCATTTTAGCTGTAAATTTAGTAGGATCTGAGGAAACACATGAATTCTTGTTTTCAGGAGATCTGTAGAGTGATAATTGATGATTTCTTCCATAAATTATTCGATTGTAACATTCAGCAAAACCAAAAATATGACTTAAGTTAGAGGAATGCAGAATGTTAGATTACCTTTTCTATTTTTTGTGTATTTATTTATTTTGTATTGAAGAATATCTTTTGTTTCAAGTATCCATCCAAATGTATTTTGTTTATTCATTGTTGAACTATAAGTGAGAAGTCCTTTTAATAGTGTAGCTCTTCCAGGATCAATGACATTTTCAACTTGCATACCATCCATTGAGTAAGTTGCTCTATCAAATAAGAACATAGGACCATTGTTTGTTAATGACACTTCATCAGTATCTGCCAGTGGTGATCCTGCGGCATCAAGTTTAGTCAATGAAGATTCTAAATATATATAAGATTTATGAAGTAATAGATATTGATCACAGGTTCCAATTATAAAATTTATTTCTCCATGTTGAGTATCAACGTATAGTATTTTGAAAACCCTTTTTGACAACACCAATTTTCGAAACTTTGACTGAGCATAACTACACGAAAAATTCATGAAATTTCAAAATTTCAAGTGTTTTAGAATCTACAGCGAAAGCTCTATCGAATGATATCAAAACCATTAAAATCCTGTGTGTCAATCTTGAGATATGATTTATCAAACTTTAATGCTCAGCACTTTATAATAATAGATAGAATACCGTTCGAGCGCACCTTTTCGCCCATCCTCAATTTTCGCAATTTTAAGCCATTTTAAGATTTTTTTTAAATAAACAGATGAATTGGTCGGCGTTCTTTCCGTGTCTGCAAGCCAAGTTATCTCAGAAGTCTGTCCATTCAACTTCACTCACCCATGTAAGCAATTCAGTGGCCCTGGATTGTGAATGAGCATGTTCATCGAGAGGTTCGATCGAGATAAGCAGAATCTGCAAATCTGATACAATTTTCAGAAGCTCTTCTCGAACCACTGTACCTTCAGAACTATTCTGCTCGCTAGCAGCATATATCATCGAATCGTGTCAAGTTGTGTTTGATGGCTCTTATGTACTGTTCGAGCTCTTCTGTAGGACTGCTCCTGCCTTTGAAGTGAATTTCCTGATTTTTCATGCTATTCTTTACAAGCACAATTTGCTGATAGGCCAGATCGACTTTCGGCAACAAATCCCATTTTGCCAGACTTCTTTTCGCTATCGCCAAACGAGTTGTTTCATCATATTGTTCCAGCGCTTCAATCTGCCGTGTTTCCCAATACATGTAGGAAATGTTGTTTAGGAACGCTTTCATTACATCAGGGTACAGAACGCTCGGCCTCGGCAGGAAATCGACGATGGCCACTTCCTTAGTGTCTCCCCACATCCCTAAAATAAAAATAACTTTTTTTCTAAGGTTTTAAAATTTATATTTAAAGAAACTGACCGCAGTTTTCGGCATGCAAGTCGTTGATTTGCAATACTGTTCCCAGCAACAGAATTTGCACAAGAATTTCTGCGGAAACTTCTTCTTCCCCCATTCTGGAGACCGGCATAAAACTTTCGTTCCACTTTGTGGCAATATACCTAAACATTTAACATTTAAATCGGCGAAAGATTCAATACTATTACATTGAAGTTGTACAGCCGGTAAGTTCATTAGGCAGGACGAATTCCACATGAGGGCCGACTTGAATTAGCTCCAGCAACTTGTAACCATATAACTCCTTGATATCTGGAGATTGTCTTTTTGCCGAGCTGCTCGAACTTCCATAGTGATGACACCTAAATAAATTTTGAATTGTTGTGAATTAGAGAAAACTTGACTTCAGGTTGAATTTCGTCTCCTTCTTCTCATTGTGAAGTTGTACAAATGCCAGCGTGTTTTTTCGAGAGCCTCCGAGTTCTTCTGGTCGAGCTTCAAATCGACAAATGAAGTCAGACTCATCATCGGCGCCGAGTTGGAAATGCTTGGCACGAAAATGGCTTGTTGCAGCTTCTTTCATTAGTGCAGGGCTTCCGTCAGTCCAGGATGCAATCATGTGATGGTATTCCATGCGGAAACTGTTGAAGGAGCTGTACACGTTAAAAAATCCTCTTTCCATCAGCCGCTTGTGAAGTTTGACGGCTTCGCGAGCATTTGAGATCCTTTCACGGCCGGGCTTCATTGCAATATGGACTGATTTTTTATATTGATCCCACCAAGGAAGTTCCGAATGAATCTAAAACTATTAATTACTAAGAAACCCATATCTTGAGAGCAATGTCACAAAATTCACTGGCTACCGCCGCTCAACGTCAAATTAGGGCGTATAAAGTGGATTGTGTGTTCTTTTGGGTTTTTCTAATTAACCGAAAAGAAACTGTAAAAATAGTGTAAAATATTGGTTTGTTCCAGTATAGGAATTGTTTAACACAATTTTGAATCTTAAAAATCGTTAAATTTATCCTCAAAAAGATCTATGTATATCAAATAAGAAACTTTAAATTCCACCAAAATAAAATTGTACATCCTAACAATAGTAAATTCTGAAGATAAAAATTCAACTTACCACCACAACTTCATCAAAATCCTTGGCCGATAAAAGCAGTTGTAGAGAATCGGGAAGCTCATGTCCATGCAATTGAATTTGTTGATAGTCGATTGGGATATTTGTTACTGACTCAATCCGCTTCAAGAATTCAATACGAGAAATCTGTAAATAATTTAAATTTTAGATAAAGCCAATGATCAAAGTTCACAAACCTGGGTTTCCACTATAATATTCCTAAACAGTCGGTCTTCTTGTTCACCAACTAGTCGAATCACGATGAACACCATTCTGAAACAAAAGAATTATCAAGTAACTAAACAAATTTAATAAATAAAACAGTTTTTTTTTCAAAGGAAAAACGATTATGGAACAAGAACAAGAAAGGGAAGTCTCTTTTCTATTCACGAACACGGTCCCCCAGCCAATGAGAAATTGTACAACAGTTGATGAAAGAATGTGATGCGGGCAGTTTCTCGCCTTCCTCTGCGTCTTTGCTCTCAGACGCGTCACTCTCATCACCCATCCACTCTAGCCCAACGAGTTGTCGATTTTGCACTCCCTTCAGTTCAAGATATTATCAATATTAAAGGGACTCTTTACTGAATTTGGGTTTCAATTTCTTTTTCATCTTCTTCGCAGTATTTGAAAACCTATAGAAGCAAAAAAATTATCGAAATTTCCTTTCCTAGTACACGAAAAAAGCACATTTACAGGGTAAGGCAGCGAATGGCCTAACCGCTCGGCAGCGCGCGAGTATGCAATTGTGAGAGTGTTTGCAATTGTTAGGCTATTCGCCGCCTTATTTTGGAAATGGGTGTGTTTGAGTACTAAAAAAGGAAATTTCGCAAAAATATTTTTCTCGTATAGGTTTTCAAATATCAAGAAGAAGATGCAAATGAAATTGAAACCCAAATTCAGTGAAGAATCCCTTTAATAAGCATTTGCTGGTGAAAAAATATTATTATCGATGCTCGAAAGAACTGTAAAAAATGAAGAAATTCAAAAGAAACACGTTGAAGTTCCTTATTTAATCGTCTATATTGAAAACGAAAAAGTTTTAAATATGCAGCATTTTCACTGTAGTTTCAAAAAAAAACTACATGCAATTAGATCAGATAAAGTTCAAATACAAGAGCACAATTTCTCTAAAGATAGATTTTCCTTATATTCTGCTAATAATGTCCTGAATCGTAGAACATTATAATACGTTTGCAGCATTACGGATATAATCCCTTACAATTGCAAATTTACATCCGCGTTCCTTAAACACCACCTTTATAGTGGAGGTTTTTTGACAATTTGGAAAAAAACCAGGAGAAACTATTTTTGCAAAGAATGCAATTGATTTTGCAAAAAATAAAAAATGAAATATAAGGAAAAATGATAGTGAAAGGAACAAAAATGTGAACAAAACATGCCAACCAAAAATTAAACTTAAATCTGAATTCGAAATGATTATTTCAAATACATATGATGCAAATATTTATTTTGATGGTACTTACTAATAAAATGAATATTTTCAATCAGTTGTAAATGTATTGCACGAATTTGGAAGTGTCGTAAAATTGTCTATTTTGTACCAAAATAAGAAAAAAAAACAGATATGTTTTCTTTTCTTCGATGTTATTTTGAAGGGTCATTTTGTTACTCTTTTCAACTAAACGGCATCTTTAAAATGCACTTCTAACACAAAAAGAACCGTCGGAAAATTGTATGAAAGACAAAGACGGACATTAATAATTAAGAAATTTGCTTTTTCCAACCGTTACAGAAAAGAAAAGAAGTAGGTGTTGAACGATGCAAAATTCAGAAAAATTCAGAGAGGATACACATAGTATATGAGCCATTTTTAAAAAGTTAAAAATAGTCGTGAGGTTATATTAAGAAACATGTTAATAATACAGTCAAACAGTGATGCCAAATGTGTTCATATGGTGAATCTATTTTTGTCTTTGATTTTTTCAACGAAGCTCCTTCTAACATAGCGTGTGTATGACATTTGGATTTAAAGGTTTCTTGAAAAGACAAGTATGATACATGCCAGTTAGATTTACTTTAGTGGGAAAATATGTTTTTGAAATCAGGTTGACGTTTTCAGAAAAAAAACAAGAATTATTATGTGTATTGGAAGACAAAAAATATCACTTTTTCCAGATATTAACAAGAAACCGTTTTCTCGAATAATATTTTTCAGGACAGGAAAGAAAACAGCAGCTGATGTTTTTTTTAAATAATAATACTGACTATGAAGTTACAGTTATAATCGGGTTGTTTACTATGTAAAATTTATTTCGTAACAGAAGCAAAACAGCAATATATTTCATTTCTTCCTATTTCCCTTTATGCTGGAAATAATAAATATTAAAAGATTCCTGGATCACAATTCTCTTCGTGGAAAATGAAAAGATAAAAAGCAACAGTGTTGCAAAACAGAAATTGCTTTTTCCGGGCATCAGAAAAATTATGAAATAATGTGTTCAGAAACAAAAGACGATCAAGTCAATCTCAAAAAATAAGACAGAAAAGATTAGATTTAATATATTTCGTTCTATTTTAAACAAACAACAAGAAGATTAATTCTATTATTTTTAATTTTCAAAATTCATCGTAACGTGTCTTTTGCAAAACAATACTTTTTTGCAGATGCCACCAAACCATTGTTTTTAAGCACAATTCTTCAACAATTAAGAAATATAAGGATAATTTAAAAACGCTAGGAAATTTGAGATTGTGTGTCGACTAAAATAAATTAAGACAAATCTTGGAACTTAAAGTCCTCGAGATAGTGCAAAGCACAACTTATCGTAAAATTTTTGATGAATGTAGCCGTTACAGAAAAGAAAAAAAGAAATTCGTAGAATCCTACTTTTAACACAAAGGAAAACATAGAAATACATGGTAACAAGCATGGGAATATACACTACCTTCAAATAAAAACTCCAATTTTTGTTTTCCATATGTTAACACGTTTCCAAGATTATCCTTCACACGTGTCACCGATAATATTGGAAAATGGACACTGATCAGAACCTCCAACCTACTGTGTATTTTTTCGCCTATTTCAGTGCTTCTATTTATTATTCATCACTTTTGTCATTTACGTTATATATTTCAAACTTTTAGGTTGTCATTCTTCTTAGTCTATACTTTTTATATCAATATTTGTTTTTATGGAGTTATGTTTTATCCTTGAAGATGGTTGGAAAGCCGAAACATTTGATAAATAAATCTTCTCGAATTCTAAAAAGGGCTCAACAAGACGTTTCGTCACTCTACCAATTAAATTAAAACAAAAACCAAATTACCAAACTTCTTAAATCGTGCAGTACGTTCTCTTAGCGTATTCTTTATCAACATGAAAAAATAGTAATTTGAAAAAACAAAACAAATGTCTTTGAATTTCCACGTAGACGAAGTTAACACCAGCTTAGAACAATTTTTAAACTGTTAAGTCACATGAATGGCGTGTTCCAAAATGATAAAATAACGGGATAAAATAGCGTTTACAATATTTGATTGGCGACTTCGCATTACTAAATTTTTTTTTGGTTTTTTGTTTTTGGATTGAACATTAATGTAAGGAGAAAATAAGGTTGATCTTAAATTTATTTTTTATGCTGTAAGCAAAATCTTCAGGATGTTGTCAAATATCCATATTCTGAAATAAATTGCCGACATTGTCGGCCACCATCTGACCAATTATGACTATATCGGAAACGAAGATATTTCAGATTTTATTTAAAAATATAACGTTTTATTAATTCTTTTTGGTTTTATTTTAATTCTACGACGTTTTACTATTTTGTCAACCTCTTATATTTTTTTGCATACGAATAAAGATATCGTTTTTCCACCACTCCTCATTCTAAATCCGTCCATACCCTAATTTCAATAAAACGATTAGTTATACACTTTTCAACTTTAATCCACATGAAAAGATGTTTTCTCATGTATTTTCGTTTATTCAATAAGTAAAACGATAATGATGTAACATGCGGAAAGGCGATAATGACGGCTGGTAGCCACTTCACCCATCTTGTTGCTGATTTTCCCTTTCTTTAGTTCCATTAGGCCGCGAAAAACATCAAAATTCGATTGATTTGCTTCTGATTTTCAGAGGAAATATTTGTATTGCACGTTGTGCAGTATTAAAAAGCCGATATTTAAAAAGTTTTGTGGAAGCTGCCCCAATTTTATATCCTTTAACCGGATACAAAGGAAATATTTCGTAACATCTTATTTCTTTTTTAGGTGAAACGCGAAAGTTGCTTAGCAACACCGCGCAAATATTTTTCAATAGAGAAGCAGCAGCAGTTATTGCTCGCTTTTCCAAGCTAGCTTGGCATTGGAAAAGAATCCAAAAGTAGCATAAAATAGTATTTTTCTATAAAATTTGTTCGAGTAGCTATTTATTTATATCGTTAAAAAATCAGATTTTTCAAGTTACTTGTTTTTCTTCAAAATCTCTACAGCATTAACCAATTCCGCCTACTCTCATCCTACTCAAAAAGAAACATAATACTTTTGACGATTTAGCCACAACCCTTTTTCGTTATTTTTTGGCGATTTAGTTCAGTCATCAGCTAATCCATCACCCATTTACAAAACCAGTATTTGCATACTGTTTCATCATGATATTTCCTAATTCTTGCCGCTGCGTATCATTAGATTAGTCCAAAATTAAATCTGAAAGATAATGAGCGCTTGAACCAATACGATAGAAATCGAACACACGCCGTCCAGTTCTTCTCTATTCGTTTTCCTGCTTTCATTCATTTTTCTTCTTTTTTTTTCTCGCTGATTTGCCAAATCAGGATTCTGCGTGGAAAACGATCGAGATGAGAAAACTATTATTTGTTGTTAGAAATAGGAAGAATTTTCGTTTGCTGCCCTTTTTTCCAATTTTCGCTTCATTTGAATATCCTTTGTTCGGATACCGTTTCATGGTCATTGCGATCACTCTAACCGTTTAGTTGCCAGCCGTTCACCATGTTTTTGTATTTTTTCATTCCACTGTTTCTATAGTTTCGTTTGTGAAAACAATTGCATATTTTAAAGACATAGTGTGACTGAAGTATGATGTTTTTTTTAAATGAAATCAAGCTTTAACAAAACGTTAACATTTTAAAGCTATTTTTGCCTCTTTGACATTTTTCCAACCTACCGCGTACGCAGCCTACGTTCACTTTGTCGCGTATGCGGTTGTTTTGGCGATTTGCCAACGAAATAAATAAACCGTTAGAATTTTTGGCTTGACAATAATATCGGAATTTTTTAATTATGTGGTCTATTTTATTCCATATTTTTATAATTTTAATCGATTGGAGCTAACTAATGTTTTTTAAATGTTTTTATCTAGTTCGGGTTGACAACACCGACCCAAAGCTGCGTACCAAACTCTTCCAATATAAGATTTTTTTTTAAAATTATATTTCAATGCAATAGAAAATATTAAGTTTTCAATTAAAAATAAGATTTTAGTTGTTTTCATTGTCTTTCGATATTTTTGTTTAGATTACGGCTTTTAATAACTACTGAAGCACATTTAATTCCCGTTCTTGTTCTTCCTTTAATGTAGTTACATATGTATGCTTGTTTTGCAAACTAAATATAACATTCGAAGCAACTGAAACACATAATTTGTTTCCTTTCCGTCCACGTCGCGAGGATTATACAGTAATACAGTAAATAAGTATGCAAACAATAATAAGGAAGCCGGGTGTTGAGTCAGTAAAAGAGGATAAGTGTTTATGTGTTCCGATCAGTTTTCCGCAATCGCTTCAATCCGCATAGAAAATAAACGAAAAATCAGTAAAAACATCAGCAGAGTGGAGTCTAATGTTTACAAACATACATTAGAAGCCTGCTCTTCATCCCTCCTTGTTTAGTTTTCTATGCTCGAAGCACTTTTTTTTCAAAGGACAATTGGTATTTTTACTGTAAACCTTGCCCAAGAATGAGATGGCGTTCACATTCTTAGGTCCAATGTAAACATTTTAGATGAACCTCTTTTTATTATTTCACACACTTATAATTTTTTGAGTTCCTTATTATTGATTTGTTTAATTGTTACATAAAGGCAGTTGTCCTTCTGTAAAACAATTTATTTTTTCAACGAGAGAAATGTTTATGTGTCCTTGCTTCCAAATTTGTTCTATCACCAAAAACATTTTTTGAAAAAAAAACCATGTGAATGTTGAATTCCTTTTTTTGATTCTCAAACATGTTTAAAGTCATATTTTCTAAAAGAATAATTCATAACATCATTTTAAAATTTTTTAAAAATATTTTTCAAAGGTTGTTTTCCCTTGCGTTTTATGATACTTTATATTTCTCACGATATTTTTCAGATCTTCTTACTTGGACTCTTAAAAAATTCAAGCTATAACTGTATATTTTATCAAGTTATTTTATATTTTCAAACCTTTAGGCCATTCTTAATTTCTGCCTACTTTACAAAATAAGATAAATAACTATATAGTCTTAATAAAATACATATCATACTCTACGTTATGACCACCTTGACAACTTGAACACGTTTGAACAAGCCTCTCATCACTCATTTTTGTCGGAACATCAAGATAAAGTGGCCAAAGAAACAGCTGATGGTTAACATTTCCATCCGCTTGTTGGCCAATAGTATAGATAAGTAATTGTGAATAAAAAAAACTTAACATCTGTCGGAAGTCTCACATTTTCAGTGTTAGTTTGTAATCCATTCATTTCTCTCTCGTTTTAAAAATAAACTTTCGTATTAGATAGTCGTTTTCTACTAGTTCTTTAAAAATTTAAAATTATTTCGAAACATCGTTATTTTTGTGCGGAAACTAAAATAAAAATGTACGCATGTAATGAAAATGGTTTGTATAAATAAATATCAAAATTTTGGTGATTTTATTGTGGCCAAAGCAAACAAAACAGTTGATTTGAAATTCCTTTTGTGTTGAAATGAATATTTCGTCAGTATTTCATTATTATATTTTTAAATGTCCGGTTAGATGTTTTTTTTTAAACTTTTTACATGTTCTTTTTATTGATGATATTTTCCTACTACCTGCCAACATTTTCACAACAAAAGAAGAGATTCTGAAAAATGTCTTTCAATTTATGTGAATTGTATTCAATGACTGCCAATCTCTTAAGTGATTTAATTTTGTCTTTCCTCGATAGAATACTTCAAAATCCAGATTAAGCCATTTGGTCTAGCCTCTTAAAAATTCGTCAACTTTCACTTTCAGAACATTTTCCAACATTTTTTTTGTCTGTCTTGTGGAGTTTAATTCTTTAAAAAAGTTGTTCATTACTAGAACAGTTTTGTATTGATCGCTATTTTTATAAAAGTGAAGTAAGGATTTTGACCCAAAAATAGTTTTTTTGTCAGCGTTACAAATGAAAGCGTTAAAACCAGACCAGGTTTTTATTTAATCTGATTTTTGTATTCGTCGTTTCGAGATTTTAAATTTGTGAGATCATTATCTCTGGGAAAAATCGAGACCAAGTCAAAATATAGAAAAAGTGTTGTTTTTGAGAATTGAAAGTGTAGGATCGAATTTTAAACTTACCAGTTAGTATTCATTAAAAAAAAATTGGGCATAGTGACAAATTGAAGTATTTTGAAAAAATCATCTTTGTTACCTTTTATTTTTGAAGTTTCTTGGCGTACATTTTTTTTTTAAATTTTTTTGGTGAAAAAAATGCAGTAATCTTTATTAAATTGATTAATGAGAGCATACTACTCGATGCATTTTTCTGAAATTTTTAATAAAGAAGTGAATTATTAAATAAAACTCATTTGAAAGTAAATATCGCTCTCCTATCAAAAAAAATTTTATTAAAAATTACTTGTAAAATATGTATTTTAGAGTTTTACGGATTATTAGGTGTTTTGTCAGTCATACTCATTCATACCCTAAATTGAATGTCATCACAAAAACGGTTCCCTATTATACTGGACTTTTAAAAACCTTAAAGTTAGATAATCATATAATTGAAAACGCTTCTCACGCCGTTTTCCAGATTATATTTCGGAGCGACTGACCAGTGGTAAGAAAACACAAAAGTTGCCATTAGATAAACAATGACATCAATTCAAGTGCGCGAAGAAGCTGAAAAACCGTTTGTCCAAAATAAGAAACCTGACTACAGTAAACATTGTCCGAAAAATCATGTGCTCAAAATCACATAGCTTTTTGCTCTCCGCGTTTTTTTTTGTTCTCGTGTCCGAGCCCTATTTTCCATTTTTGGCTTTTCTTCTCGACAGTTGGTTTTGGTGGGGTCTGTATCTCACTGTGCGTGCGCTCTGTCACGCCTACTTGGATGAAAAAGGAGCGAGCGCCAGCGCCGCGCCTCCCACAACTCTCTTGTCCGCCTTCTATCTCTGTGTCTTTCCGCTAAACGAACACCCGTCTTTGACCGTATGTGTTTCTCAAAAAACATATAGTGCGACGAAACATAGACACACGGCTCATTTTTTCAAAATCGAAACAAGCTGTTTAACTGACAGATAATCAGAAGACTTAGAATATTGAAAGAATAGTTTCTGATTCCGACTCATATTCACATATTCTTGAAATCCTCTCTCTGATAATGGTGCCATCTCCGGCGTTGGTTGGAACACCGTCTGTGTTTCCTCATCACCAATCAACATCATTTCTTCAAGAAACTGCTAATTTTTTTAATTCAGAATGGGACCGATTATGGTAAGTTCAATAATTTTCTCCAATTATTCATTTTAACACAAGTTAGTTTCATGTTAACGTTTCGTTGACAATTTTCTCCAGGGGAACTGTTTTTGTCTCTTACAAAGTTTCAAATATTTTACCAAAAATCGTACAAATTCGATTACAAAGTTGTCGCTGTTATTCACATATTTTCCGCTTCATACAAAATCATTTTTCCCTGTACATATTTGAATATTATAATGTTTTGATATTTGTATTGCCATTGGTCATATTTTCAAAGTATTTCTCTTCTTCTCCCTCTCCAATAGTATAATATTTACGTTTCGATATGTGCATATTTTAACAAGTAGGAAAGTGTACAGTTACGATGTTCATAAATTTATATAAAACTCAAATTCTCATTGCGACAGATGAGTACAGAAACTATTAATAAATACATAAAATACAAACAGATGGTCAGCTTTTTTTTTCATCGCAAGCTTTTTTCGTTTCTTTTACTTCCATAGACGATGATTCTATTCCGGTTGACCAGTGGTGATCATTGCCAAAAATATCCTAGAAAAAACCAGACTATTGGCGCGGGGCGCGCGCCGTTCCGCAAAAATCTAAAAATGGAACACCGTCAATAAATACACACTTTTGTAAACACGGCTCGTTCTGTTTTCGGCATGCCAGCGAACGGATGAGGAACTTGCCGAACAGAAGCAAGAAGCATTAAAAAAACTTTTCAAAAATTCTCTGATACTTTTTTTTCTCGTTTTAATTCACTTGTCTTTGCGTGACAACAAAAGAAAATAAATATCTACCAATGAAGAGTACTGTGCGCAGTTTTTTTTGTCGCTGGGGGGTTTTTCATATGAGACTGTCAAGGGGTCAGCGGAGCAAACGACGGCTTTTTTATCCGGTGTGAATCCATCACGAACAAACAGAAATGATATACAGTACATATTTGCGAGCAAGTGGAAAAAAGTGTTGATGTTGGGGATACAGACTGGTACCAATGATATGAAGTTGATTCTATCAACTTTTGAATTTATTAGAAAAACTTATTATTTTTTTCTTTAATCAAATGTTCGCCAGGGAACGAGGGACAATAGAGCTGTAGCTGTGAATGAACTTTATTCTGGTATGGATAGGGCCTAGGGGTTGATGAAGTAGTAAATTTGAAATACAATTCTCCGTATGAAAATGGAATCAAATTTAATGTATTTAATAACAGTTGTTTAATATCAATCCATAATACTAGTTAAACTGAAATATTGTGAACTCTTCAGATAGCTGGTTCTTCCCTAAATGTTTCTCAAAGTTAAATATTTCTACCACAGTCGTTTCTATAAATTACTAATTATTAGTTTTTCATGTGTTGCGTTCTGTAGTTATTACAAATTTTGCTCCGTTGTAACAGTCTGTCTAGCTGAAATAATCCAAAAGCCAGTACCAAGAACATTTTTCATCTGCACAATCAAAACTGGGGAATTTTACAAATGTGTTTTATTTTTAAATACTATTGAAAAAATTTATGCAGATTTAAGGGCTATGTTCTCCTGGTTTTTAGTTGTTAGCTTAATTCTTTATTTTTTTTTGTGTCATATTTAATTTCCGGGTTAAAATTTATTAACTTAGCGTCACAGGAAGAATCAAACCCTTATCATCTGTCTGAAATTTATTTCATCCATCATGAAAATATTAATATTTGTTAAGACGCATGTTCTATCAAATTCAAACCAATCTGCTGACATTATTCTACATTTTTAGAACTTAAAATTAACAAATCTTAGAAAAGATTAATTGTCAACGAAAAAACCACTGCTGACAATTCATGTTTCCTCCCATTAAAACAAATCGTTTGCATGGCGAACTTTTCTTTCCGGTTTCGCCGTTCATTGTTGGATTTCCAAACAAGAAGCGGAAAAAAAAAACACAGCCACACGCACACACAAAAGAAGATGAAAACTGCTGAATAATTATAATCACGTTTTTCTTCCATTTGGAAAAAAGGTCGCGGATCCAACAAGACCTTAGGATTGAACGATTAGTTGCGTATGGGAACCGTCGTCATGAATGACCTCTACCACTCTTTTTTGCCTCATATCGCAATTTCACATCTAGTCTCCCTCATATTCTATTAATATACTTATAGAATTTAGTTCCAATTGATGTATTTATTGATCAATATTTTTTTTACCTCGCCTATAAATTCTCAAAATTTTTAAAATTTCTTTAAAACCTTTCTTATCAGTTTTGAGAAAAATGGCATTTTTCACAATAGTTTCCAAACCCATTCATTTAAAATGGTTATTTTCCCATATACAAGGTTAGCAGAAAATCAATGTTGACAGATGCCTAAACAATTCGAATGGTTTTAATTAAAAGCTTCCATTTTTTTTAACTCGACACATTTTTCTCAATTCTTTTTTTTTCTCGTCGCTAAACTCTCTTTACTTTCGTTTCGTGTCAACCTAATGTGATAAAAGAAAAGGACTAGATTATTTTATTAGAAAATTCTTTATATGTGAAATTTGGAATCAAACCTCTCTTCATCTTGTTAAAAAACTTCTTGTGAAAAGTTTGTTTTTTTCTGCTTCCGGGCTCATAAAATATGTTTGCTTTGTTAGTCACAATTTTGATGAGTAACAAAGATTTAATAAAAAATAGTTGAATAAAAACTTTATTCTCCCACTCTTGTTATAGATAACAATATATATTTTATATTCATTCAACATTTTTCAGGCAACCACGTTCAAATTCAAACACATCATCGTCGCCTCGAAATTCATCCCCATCACAGCTTTCACCGCCGATGGCTGCCACTGCAGCATTTCGCAGAAGTTCCGACTATGGTATGTTGAATTATTATTAAAATAAACAATCATTTTTTTCAACCAAAAAAAAATGCGGAGAAACTCGAACAAAAACTTTGTGTTCCGTAAAAAAGATATTCATCAATTTCTCCCACAACAATGAAAAATTGGTTTATTTTTCTTCCCTCCTCTTTTCACAAAAAATTAAAAGAACACCTAAAATGAATGAATGCATTTTACTATCTTTGTGCTCAGCTGCTCATTTATGTATGCATTGAGCAGCGCTTGTGGTCACCGGAATCTTTAATTGGAACTACACCAATACGAAAAAAACTTTTTTTTTTCGTTATTTTCAAAACGGGTTGTTGTCGGGTCGGCTTCACTTCCTTTTTAATGTGTTCAATTGATTTAAATTCATTCACCTGTCTTACTAACCCTTTTTTGTGGTGTTTCTCCATGTTTTAGTCCGTTGAAATGTTGATCCAATGCGACAAATGGAGAGTGTAGATTCAATTAACCAAGAGATGGATGTGTTTCTTTAGGAATAATAAGATCTTGTATGCTTCTGTCTTTTTTTCTCATCATTTCAATGCATTTTTTCGATTACTTTTCTTTTGTATTTGTTTATTATTAGACTATTTTTTGGTGTGGAAAAACATAACTAGCCTGATGAGAAAAAAACGAGATCTTGTTATGTCTTCTGATATTTACTAAAAGTTAGAATCGAATGGAAAATTTACAAAAATTCGCTTTTTTCGCCAAATTTCTTTGTAGCTACATATTTTTTTAGGAAAATTTCGTGCGTTTCTTTTTTTCTTCTTTTTTTAAAGACTATCAATAAAATTTATCGGTTTTAATAGATAAAGAAGCTGAAAGTTACCCACCAAACATTCATCATCTTGTCACATACGATAAATTTCAAATAAAAATCGTAACAACATCTTGCATCGGAACTTTTTTTTTCAATATTCATTCTCAATTTCATAAACAAAAATCTATGCAGAATATAAAAATTGAACAAAAAAAAGTTTTTACTATGAGAAAGGCTTCCACGCTTCGTGAAAAATTATTCATATGAGAAACCAGTTCCAAAATTTATGAATCTTTTTTTTAAATATTCTTCGTTCTTCAGTTTTATGAACAATATTTTGTGAGTTAAGTTTGCTGCCGTTTTACCGAAAAGTTTTCTATTTTTTGATGTTTCAAAATATCTTTACTGGCCTGGAAAGAATTCTCATTTATTATCGAGACAAAAAAAGTTATTCATCAAAATTCAGTGACCAAAAATGTTACTACAAAATGTTGAAAACAAAATAAATGATTAACCAAAAAAACAGGCATATTTCACAATTTTTATAGTAATTATCTCACCTAACCAGTATTTTTGATGTAAACGTTTTAAATACAAATCTATTGAATTTTTTTATTCAACAATATCTTTTTCATAAGACATCGAATGCATACACTTACACATACACCCTCCGAAAAAAAAAACAACAACTTACACCTCACATTTGGTAGCAACGAAAAAAAGAAGCGCAATAACTTTTTGGTCATGAACGAAGCGCCAATCCCTGTACATACACACAATGTCTTTTCTTTCTTCCTTCTCCACAAACATAGTGTGCGTGCGCGAAAATTTTGCGACGACAATAGAAAAGAACTGTGCGCAAATTGATTATTTATTATTATTTTGCACGGTTTTGACTTCGATTTTCCACCTGCTTTTTAATCTTTCTTTTTTTTTTGAAATTGGACTTTTTATCATACGCTTTGAAAACGTTTTTCTCATTGTTTTACGCTCTAAAATAACTTTTATCTACGATTTTATAGTTCATTCTCATTTTCTCTCAAATCAATTTGTCAGACATTGGTTGTCTATTGTCATATTATACTACACGTTAGCTTTTTATTTTAATAATTATTTTAAATATTTTATTAACATTAATCATGTTTTTTTTTAATTTAAATAGAAATGTAGGAAAGCTTATATATCACCTTATGTAACTTTCAAGTTTTTTAAAAACTTTCCTTGAATTCAAGCCAGGAAATAAACTTTCAAAGTAGTTTAACAAAGCAACTGAACCAGAAAACGGCGAACCAAGAAGTAGGAAACCCCCGAAAAGTTTCAAAAACGACAAAGAGAAGGAGCGGTCGGCGTTTTTCAAAAATAAAGCAATGAAGAATTATTAGGGATGAGTAGTTTGTTGGAAAACGAGCGCAATGGACACTGGAAAAATTGTTCATATTTTTGTTGGTTGTGGTGTCGTCATTTGTCATATTCGTTGCATGCACTTCCACAATGCCTTTCCGCTATGTTTCCTCCGGGCAATTGTTCTTTTACTGCCCGGTCATTAAATTATTTTTTTTTCTGTCATAGTTTATGTGAAACATAATCATCATCATCTTTCCTCGTCATCACCATACCTTTTTCCTTAAAATGCCATTGGTTTTACAACCTGAAGGGTCACTTAATCTTTTTTCGCTGAAGTTTCTGAAGTTTACACTAAAATCGAATATCTTTTATTCAGAAAAAAAGGTTACGAAATTTCAGGATCTGCTGACACAGAGTGCGGAGAGCCAGATCGACTTTGTGATCCAATTCCTCTGAATGACGTGAATATTTTAGAAAAAATGGAGCAGTTAAATAAGTATGTTCATTTTTTTAGATCAAAATGTGTTAAATGACCAATGCTATATTTAGATAAAACGTACGGCTCAGAGCCGTACGATTTTTTTCCCCATTTTTCTACAAGTTTTGTTTGACTTTTTGATTGAATTTTGAATAGACCTTGTGCAATTGTTTGCACAACGGTTCTTTATTCAACACAATAGGGAATTTTTATTGAAAAAATAAAAAATATATATTAAAATGCTGGTTTTTAGATCAAATGAGGAGGATTCGAAAAGTTTAACATCCCGAAAATCAGGCTCCAGTGGGAGTAAAAAGGGCGCTCGTGAGACGACACCACCAGAGGAAGAAGAAGTAGGGAGACAACATTTTCTTTTAAAAAGAAATCATTTCCAAAACATGTTGTTTTTCAGTTTTTCCAAGAGGATTTATGGTCGATTTGGGGGGAGCTTATTCACAATTGGGAGTTTGAAGTGAAAAAACGACCGAATCATATTAAAGAGCTTGTGAAACGTGGAATTCCTCAACATTTTCGTATGATAGCTTGGCAGAATTTGTCGAATGCAAGTGTTACTTCAATACATGAGATGTACAGTGATTATATGCGTCAATCTTCGGTTTATGAGAAAGTTATTCAAAGAGATATACCGCGAACTTATCCAGAACTTGACTTTTTCAAGGATGGAGGACGTGGTCAAGCATTATTATTCAATGTTATAAAGGTTAATTCATTTTCTCTTATTTTCCAATAAGACCACTTCAAAATTTATGGATTTCAGGCGTATTCTCTGCACGATAAAGAAGTTGGCTATTGTCAAGGAAGCGCATTTATTGTTGGAATTTTGTTACTTCAAATGCCAGAAGAAGAAGCGTTTGCAGTGCTCATTCGATTGATGGAGAATTATCGTCTTCGCGAGCTTTACAAACCAACAATGACTGATCTTGGTTTATGCATGTTCCAATTGGAATGCTTGGTTCAGGATCAAATGCCTGACTTGTATACACATTTTAACAATATGGGTTTTGATACATCAATGTATGCATCTTCATGGTTCTTGACATTGTTCACAACCTCGATGCCACTTGATATTGCCAACAGAATTATGGACTGCTTTTTGGTTGAGGGAATGGATTACATTTTCTGTATAGCTTTAGCCATTCTTCAACAAGCTCGATTTGACCTGCTGAGGCTTGACATGGAGGGAATGTTGAAAGTATACCAATAAATCTATGTGATTGTTATAGTTTTATAATTTTCAGTACTTTCAACGCGAAATTCGTGAACGTTATGAGAACGACGCCGAGCTTCTGTTCGCAGTGGCTAATCAAGTCCAGCTCAATTCTAAAAGAATGAGAAAATTAGAAAAAGAATACATGACAAAACGAACTAAAGAGCAGGAGGAGGCAGTAGAATTAAGAGTAAGTATTTAATATTTTTGGGATCCCATATGCCTCATTTGTGAAAACAGCGAAGAAAAAAAATCCCGAAAACATGTGTGTAAAAAAGACCAGAACGAGAAAGAAAAAACAATGTGCAGATGTTTGCAATGTGAACAGAATAAGAAAAATGAGAAGCGAAAGAGAATTACATACACCTTTATGATTCATTGCAGTGCCCCCGGTTCATTGTAGAAATTTTCATTTGAAATTTATGAAATTTCGCGAAAAATTTATGAGTTCCTTTTTTTTGTTATTTTTTTTCGAGTGCCGAGAGGAAGGAAAAAATCTTTTATGTGGAGCCAAACCGAAAAGATCACGTTTTTTCTTTCATTTTTGTTTCATTCTTTCTTTCAACGTTCTAGTTGTTGACTCAATTTCCACTTATCAAAAAAAAATGTTCAGTTTGAGCGTCAAAGTGTGATCTTTTTCAAAGACCAATTTCGTTTTCGATACTTTGAAACTTATCCATCATTTTATTTTTTTAAAGAAAATTGATAGATGACTCAAAAAAGGTGTGGGTTGGTTCCTCTTATCATGTTTTTAAATTGGAATTTTTTTTTCAAATATATCAAAGTTTTAGATAAGATAAACTTGTCAAGAACATTCGTTTCTACTTAATTTTGAAAACCACTCTCAAATTTGTTAGCCTAGTTCTTGTTCAATACTGTTCGTCGCTATTCCAGAGAGTTAATTTGATAATATTCCATGACTATTTCATTTCATCGCATTCATTCATTCATTCTCTTTTAAACTAGTTTAGTTCTTTCTTTTTTTTTTAGTTTTTTCCCTATACCACGATACCAACAATGTTTACCTTTCAAAGTCAAACCACATGAAAATTGAAAATGAGAAACATCAAGCGAACTTCTCGTTTTTTTTTTGTTTCGTCTTCCTTTTTATTTTTTTTCTGTTCGCCACTTTGTCTAACCACAAAAACATCATCATCCTCATCATTTCGTTTTTCTTCTTTCGACTTGAAAATTCTCCACATGTGTAGCACTCCCTTCCCGCGGGGCGTGATTGCGACTCCGCCCACATATCGCTGCAACAGCGCGGCGTCGGTCGCCGTACGCGCGTTGCCTGTCGTCGCCTGGCAGCTATTCTGAAATAGAGAGAATCGCAAAAAAAAAAAATAAAACACCACCACACATACCCAGCAGCACTCCCTCAATTGCGTCGTTCATTTTCCATTTTTTCGTCTTGAGAAGAACTCCTTTTCTGTCTACTGTCTCACCAATAATCATCATTTTTATTTTCTTCATTTGATTGACCCCCCTCAACGAACCGCTTCTCATACATTGGTCATTTGAATATTTTTACTTACTAATTTTCTGCTGCAGCCAAATTATTCCAATCTATCAAACCGACGTCCATTATTTTCCAAACATATTGGAATAATGAAGTTGAGAGCTCAACGCGTCAAACAACATTTCATATGGACGAAGAAGGTATAGTTCAAAAAAAAGTTCATTTCATTCAAAAATTGAGAAGAACTAGAATTAAACCATTTTCCTTACTATTTTTTTTTTGAAATTTCCTTTTTGAAGACCATTAATTTGGAAAAATCGATTACAAAACGATAGCAAAATTTCAACTATTAAATGTTTTGTAAAAGGGAAAATGTGTAGCGAATGTATTTATAATTTGCGGTGAGTAATCGATCATATACATATACCAACTCGGTTATTAAAAGTTTAACGCCGGTCTAACACACCAAATTTCAACGACATGTCGCGGTCTCGTCTCCAATGCACTTTGATTTTTTCTTCTTCCTGGGCTGACGGGCATTCAAATTGACTATTAAATTGAAATTACTATTATATAGAAAAACAAATATGTAGGGGTATTGAACCCTACCATATACATATTTACAGTACTACATATTCTTCTTGTCTTTTTTTGAATAAGATTGGAAATTCATGAACAGAAAAGCGAAAGAGAAAAATAGGGCGTTGACTGGTTATTTGATAAATTGGTGTTTTCTCGATGGTTACCAATTTGTTCATATTGGTAAAGTGGTTGATGGATGGAAGAATAAGAGTAGTTTGATTTGAAACTCAACTCAACTCTTTTCAAAAATATTTTCAATTGTACACACTTGAAAACGCGTCTGTTGTTCTTTCATCGCTTTCATTTTGTAACTACTAACTGACTAATGATGATGAAGACAACGCATCCCCCCATCCCAACATCAATTCACACGTTGTGTTATTTGCTAAAAACTTTGAGACTAGATTACACAAAGATAACATCATGCTCATAGTCAATAAGAATTTAATGAGAAAAACTTGTCAATCGATATTATTTGTTTGACTCTGTTTCACTAGGTTTTATTGAAATGACGTAGGTGACAATTTCTTTAGAAGTAATACGATAAAGTTTGTCCACAATTTCCACAATAAAACACGATTTTTTTTTTGTTCAATACTCCGAAATGTAAGGGCTCCCGGTGTGAGTGAGTATGTTTGAACGCGCAGCAAGACAAACAAGTATATCGTACATGAACCTACAAACACGCATGTTGACGGTTAGTTGAAGTGCATTGAAAGCTTTTTCTCGTCAACCTATGAGGTGTTAGGACACATTAATTGTGAAAACAATGAACAACAGAAAGTATTGAATTTCCAGAGACTTCGCACTGAAAATCGTCTTCTTCGACAACGTATCGATTATCTTGAGGCTGAATCGTCTGCACTTGCCGATCGACTTGTCAAAGGACAGGTACTGTTGTTTTCACCATATTAATTATTTTCCTAATTTCCCCAAAAGTGTACTGTTTTTTTCTTATACCATCAACGTTATAATTGTCTTCCCTTTTTTTTTACTATAATGGATGACGGATGAAAAAAAACTTGTTTTTAGGTGAATCTTGCCCAAGAAGCAGAAAACTGTATAAACATAGCTCATGAATTGAACAAGTTGCGCGACATGAACTCTGATGTTCACCGAAAACTTGAAGGAGCCTATGAAACAATCAGGTGGGTGATGAGGAGATATTTTTATTGTGTTTGATCTTATACTTCGAGTTTTAGTTTGGTTGACAGCTGTTGTTTGAAGCATAACATTGTTAAGCACTCTTAAAATTTCATGATATTTGAGGAAGGGGGGAAATGACTAAACTATGCTTTTTTCATGTGAAAAATCTTATTGATTTAGTTTATTATTTTGAAAGGAGCGATTTTTAGAACGAATAGGTTTTCTTTTTCAAACGTTCTCATTGTTTGAAATAGGATTGCGAAAGAAAAGGCTATTCATTCATCCTGATTCGAAATTATAATCAATTCCTCTCTTTTCAATTGATATGGAAAGATTAAGAGAGAAACTGATTGATTGCAATTTGATGAGCGCGATGTAGATGATTGAATTACACCAGCAGCCATGTTGTTATTATCGTTGGGAAAAGAAAATATGAGTTTATTTCAGAGAGTTGTCATGTACCCGCCGAGAGAATATCACCGACACTGGCACTCAAGTTGACGACACATCAATGATTGAGCATATTCATTCGTTGCAACAAGAACTCATTGAGGCGCATACCAGACAAGCTAACAGTGAAAATGCGTTGAGAGATGCGAAATTGAGGATATCTGTAAGAGAAATCTTAATAAATCTTGATTTATTTTCGGGTTTTTTAGGAATTGGAGATGGCAAACAAAAGACTTCGTGAAAACGAACCATCTGAAGATATCGCCGGGTTACAAGAAGAGCTCATATCTGTAAAAATGCGTGAAGCTGAGAGCAGCCTTGCGCTCAAAGATATGAGACAGCGATTGGCAGAACTTGAACAACATTGGGCGGTAAGGATTTCATTTTATTTTAATTAAATATTTATTTTTTATAGAAATATGTACACGTTCGTGCTTTTGATCCATCATCGGCATCAATTGAAAAGGATTCAGCAGCCGAACATAGTCCAACTACACCACAACAACCATCACCACCATTAACATCTGCTAGAGCTCGTTTGGCTAAAATAACTGCTTCGTTGATTGGTGGTTCGAGTGAAGATGCTGAAAGCGCTATTAGTGTCCGGGAACTTGAAGATCAATTGATGGGTGTTAGAATCAAAGAAGCAGATACACAAGCCGAGCTTAAAGAAATGCGTCAAAAAGTAATTTGTGGAACAGATAACTTTTTTAAAAATTATAATGCATTTTTCAGGTTATGGAGCTTGAAACTCAGAATCATGTATGTACAAACCAGTTAAAACGTCAAGATGATGAAATGAAGAAAGTAAAAGAAGAGGTCGATAAGACTGCAGCATTGAAAAAAGAGATCGAAGCGGAGTTAAAATCGGAAAAGGAGAAGATGGCTAATCGTGAAAGCGATTTAGATGAACAGCGAATTAGTGAACGATTGAGATATTCGGAAGCGATTCAAACAATCCAAGATTTGAGAACAAGTATTGCTCAATTAGAATTGAAGAAGGCTGAAAAATGGACGCAAAATCAGTTGAGAGGTAGCAGTGTGTGCGATTTAGATGATGATTCGGTTTGTTTTTATTTGGATCCAATTCTTATAAAAATCAAGCATGATTCCAGAATTCACATGCATCCATTTGCTCAAACGCTGATGCACTTTCAATGGCCTCTGATGAAATGAACGCTTTGATTTCTGAAATGACAGTTAGAGTACCGACTCTTCATGACCTTGCTGAAGAAGGATCGGCTACTGAAACTGATGAAAACCCAAGGCCAAAAGTAATTCATTAAAGTTTCAATTTAAACAAAACAAAGGAAATATCTAGGAAACGAATGATGGCAACGATACAACAGATTCCGGGCTTCACCTCTCTGATGGTCAATAAAATGTGCACATCTGCAAAACGTTTCCACTTCTCTCTAGCCAATAACCCATGTGTTGTAAATACGCGGTTCAAATATGAATGGATACATTAATTTTATCAAAATTTTGTAAACTTCGCATATCTCTTTTTCTCCATCTACACATTTTTTTAAATTCATTTTTTCGTCAGTTTTATGGTGTTGTTTTTCTTCTTCAAAAATGTTTCTACTAGCTATTCGTGTACAGCGCTTTCTTTCGTTTTCGAGTATTGTTGTGACTTCTACAGATTCAAACAATCGTTTTTCGGCATTTTATTAGAGGGATTTCACTTTACGAAAAAATTTGCAATGAGTGTCAATTTTTGGTGAGAATGTCTTCTTTTTTCGTACAACTTTCAATAGTAGTCTTATATATTGTGATGCGCAGAACCACATATTTTTCTGTGATTTTTCCTTTTTTGTGTAGTTTCCCCCATTTAGTTTGCATAATTTATTGGTCTGATGACCTTCTGAATTTAAAGGTAGTTTCCTTGTTCGTTTTTTCCCTTATATTTGAGGCCTTATTGGAAAAGCTTACGGTATTTTTTAACAAGCTCATTCAACAGATTTGTTGTTTTGTGCAACAATTCTTTTTTGGAGCTTTTCATTTCTCTTGTGATAATAATCTCAATCTGCCTTTTGAAATAAATTGTTCGATTAAAGTATTAGTATTTTCGTTTATAAAATTGTGAATTAAACAAAAAAGCGTTGACATAGGAGTCATGTTTCTGTAAACTATGTGAATAAGTGCACATGAAAACATTAAATTTCCATTTGGTACGTTTATATTTCTTGTGATTATTAATTATGACAAAATTGGTGTAAGATTCAAAATTTTCAAAATGTATCGTTGTGTGCAATGTTTTCAGAATTGTGAACCATAATTTAGAATCAATCCTGAGAAGAAGCTTGCTAGAAATAGAGATAGAAATTGCCCGGAATGAGTTGAAGGGTGAGCCAATATGGTTTTTTTTCTTTAACTCGAAGTGTAACCCCGAAGTGTGACACTTCTCAAAAGCTATCATTTCATTATTATTAATATCAGTAAATAATTGTTGAATTAATTTTCAGGACAGGAATTGGTCGAAAAACTAGGAATATTTGACAATATTTATACTCCTTTAATTATTTTTGCCATTTTTTGGATTATTGGAATTCTTGTTGGTTTCATTACGTTATATGGGTAGGTTTCTTATTTAAAAAAAACTATAAAAGTAAACTTTGTGTTAAATTTGCCAAGTGAAAAATTAATAACATTATTCTAGATGAAAAATGTGGCATACATAGCTCGAAATTCTTAAATACAATATTTTCATATATTCAAAAGAGCATTTTATTATTTTCCAGACCAAAAAGGTTTAGAACTTCAAGACCGGGAAGACGTTCAGAACTTACAATCAATGAAATCGAGTCAACAAATGCAGTTTATTCGGATCAAAGAAAGTCTAGTCTTTCTGAGTTAAAGTGTGTAATGGCGATTTGAAATAAAATATTGATTTTTACGATTTTCGAAATTTTGACATTTTTATGACAGATTGCGATATTCAACAAAACTAACCTTTAAAAAATTTTATAAAATATACCGTTAACCGTTTGTTATTTTTCTGCGAACGCTATAATTTGAGATTTTTGTTTCATTTTCGTTGAATTTAAAATAAAACCGGTTCAACAAGTGTTTTATTTTTGATCGTAAGTAGCATTATTTTAACATTCTTAAACATTTTAACGATATGATGATGAAAACACAATACATGACGGGTTCTTTAAAAGAGATACAATTTGAAAAAGATGATGCAGTAATATAATAAAAGTAGTGAGGTACAATTAATAAAGAAAGCAAATTTTAAAGACTCACTACCAAATAATAAATTGCACAATTGCAGTTTCAATCAATTTCGATATAAAAAGTCTCTTACAACTAGATACATAAGCTCTATCTTTGGTTTTATTTTATACATCTTATCCGTTTTCAATGACAAGCGTCAGTAGCGAATGAATCAGCAGCTTGGCATTGGACGTTATCAAGTTGGAGGACAGCGAAAAGCCAGTGGCCAAAACCGGCACCCAGAATGACAGCGGCAGCTAAATGAAAGTGAATTTTCAGAAAATATGGAGATTTTACTCACTTAGCCACGAATTATATGTCATTACAATCAACATCAACCAATAAGCCAGCACCAGCTGAACCACGTACAAAAACCCTTGAGTTAATCTTGCAATTGAAAATGCCCCGTTTCTGAAAAAAGAAGAATAAATATTGATATATAGCAAAAATAGAAAACCTTTTAGATGGCTCGGTTGATGAAATGGTCATAACCAGCGGTTCTGATGTTCCATTTTCTGTTTTATGGCTTCCATTTTGATTTGCAACAGCAACCGGAATCTACAATTTTGTAACATTTGTATTCATTTCTACTTACTTTAATTGTGTTCAAACCTCAGCCTTGAGCCTTCTTGTTTGTGTCACTTGCAGATAAACTCTGAACCATTTGAGGCCTTCATAAGCAGCACCCATGAAGAAAATGAATATGCACGAAATAGTTAAACCTGCAAAAGATGGCGCTGATCGATATTTGTTGAAATTGGTTTTTTGTATTAAAAATGACGGTATTGGTAGTAAAAAGTTGAAAAACGTTTTGGGGACTCTTGCAGTTCTTTTTTTCGCTGCACAAATTTTTTAAATAAATAACTATAGCACTACAAATGCAGTTTTTTAGCAACTCCAGTAATTTAAAACGACTCACCACAACATGAATCAATCCTCCAAAAGTCAAAGAGAATAACTTCCTTGTGACCACCGTGAAACCACATCATCATCATATGTCCTGAAATTGTAACTTTATTAATTTCTTGTCCGAATTACAAAACCAAACCTTCGTGATTATGGCCGCTGTGACTATCGTGGTTCCCATGATTGTGTCCACCCATATCGTGATGACTATGATCAGTTTGTTGATCCGATGTCAAATCATTAAGAAAGTCTCCTACATGTTTTTTCATGTCAAACTGGAACAGATAAACAATAATATAAAAAACAAAATGATGCAAAAGTAAACTAACGTCTTTTTCACATGATACTACCAAAAACAATGCAAGAATCCATATGTACATCATAACCTATGATGTTTTTGTACCCTGAAAACAATAAATATTATCAAATCAACACAAATAATTAAATGACGTTGATGAAAAGAGCGTAATAAGAAAACAGACAGGATAAATGAGATACACTAAAATGAACGCGCGCGTATCTGCGGAGTGACGTAGTAAAGGTACGGATATTTGCAAAATAAATATTTTTTAAATTAAAAATGTTTTAAATTTTGAAAAAAATTACTGACTGTCGGTAAACTAGTCAATAAAAAATCACGAAACACTTTTGTGTAGGTAATATTAAATTTATCAGGTGAGAGTAAAACGATAAGAAAATGCTGACCACACGGAAAATTAGAACAGTTGAAAACAATATGAACAAGCATTTTCTTCCCGGATCTTTAAAAAACACGTATTGTGCGGTTGGTTCCACAACAAACGATTGAAAGAGTATGACTGGACGTCGTTATGAATGGAAATACTGGTCGACAAGATGGTAGCTTGATGTTACACTCTACAACAATTCAGGCATTTCCAAGTCGTAATAAGTTTAGTTAATTAACAAGCATGTTTTTTGAATAGCGGCATTAAAAATCTATCGACATCCTTCTAACCGTTTTCGAAGAAGTGAACCTTTTGTTATCATACTACATATTTTTGTATATTTTGATGTAATGATATTGTTTAAAAATCAAACATCATTAATTTTTGATCGTTTATTCAGTTTCATGTTGTGTCACTCGTGTTAACCGTTCTACTGATCACAACAATACATTTTAAGAGAGAGAGAGAGAGAGTTTTCGAAAAATAGTTAATGTTTTTTCAAAAAATAATTTGCAAGTACGTATATATTTGCATCTCTAACTATTGTTTTTTTCTCACGGCTCTTTCCAATTTCAAACAGTATTTTCCAATAACGAAATGAAATTAAATTTATGTTCTTTTTACAGTTTTCCCTCAGAAAATTGTGCTCAACTCCTTGCACGTCCATACAATCATCGACGTTGATTTTTATTCTCTTTAAAGGGACTCTTTACTGAATTTTACTGAAAAGTGTGCACCACATAATCAAGCCCTCACTAATTCGTTCAAAACCAAAACGATAAACTAAAATCATGCAACGTCGGATTAATAAAAAGGTACATTAAGCCCTGCGATGTTTGTGACTCAACGTTTGTGGCAAAATATATCTGAAAATTAGATATTGGCGATGATTCATCTGATATATAAAATTTAAGGTTGAAGAACTAATAAAATTCACAACCAATAAAAAAAGAGAATTACTTAACACTCGACCACAAATTGGAAAACATCTGAACCAAGAACGCTTTTATTAGCGTCGTTCGGGTCGTTTTTAAATCATAAGCTTTATGTTGGTTCATTTGTGTTTTTTAAGATAATGTTCTTTCTGATTTAATGATCTGTAATACTGTTAGAAACACAGTTGAATTAATTTTTAAAAATTACGCATTTTAATTTTTGAGTAATATATATATATTTTATATATAATTTTTTCGATAACATAAAAGAATTTTCAACCCAAAAAAAAATAATTTTTTAAAAATTAAATGTTTTCAGGAAACGTTTCCGGGTTCAAAACAATAATGTTTTAATTCCAACTCAATTTCAATTATTCATTTCTGCGATCAATCCCTGTCAAAGCCGCCTGTTCTTATTTCCACTGGTGAAGAAAAATGAATGAACACAACGTGGACAAACGTTTATTATAAAACATTTTGCCCGCAACTCTCCCCTCCCTCCGATCAAATCGTGCAAAATTCACTTCGTCTTATGGCAGCCAAAGGTCTGATTGCGACAGATATACAGCCAGAAGCCCTCTTCGCTTCCAAATGTTACAATGGAGATGGAGAGAGAAAAACTCAAACTCGGCGAAAGCACAGAAAAGCCAGTGACTCATTGCGACGAACAGCTGCCCTTTGCTCAAACTGCACTAGCCACACCATCAATGACAATTCGATGAAGATCAACATTATATATGTTGGCTAGTTCAGCCTTGAGTGTACATAATTGATAAAATATTTGATTTTTTAATGAGAAAAAATTCTTAATGAGAAAAAACAGATACCACAAAATGAATTACAAACTTTGAAAACTTCAGAGCACGCTATTAATCAAAAATTCAATATTCAATATAAAATTTAATAGAGGTTTTGCATTTTTTCTATTATATTCTTAAAATATTAAAAATTTAGCATTTAGATTAATTCCGTTTAGTTAGTAACTACTTTTCAACAGAGGGCACATTTTATTTGTTCCCTCAAAACATTTCAAAGGTCTCCGGCTTTGCATCTTCTCATCCTTCCACTGGTTATGATAATCGATTTGTTTTCCTCCCTGCTCCATTGAACATGAACAACTGACTTCATATAATTTGAGCCTGTACTTTAAGCAAAAAGGGCATAATCTTCTCAATTCAACTTCTTGGTTGGTTTATATTTTTGACATAAACAAATCTTGTGTATGTGTATGCACGTCTTGAAACGAAGCACATGTGTGAAGAAATCGAAATAAATATACACAGTCTCCATATGAAAAGAAGTTTATTATGGAACATAAAAACTTTTTTTTAAATAGTGCCATCTTCTATTTTGACAAATGAATAAAGTTCCGATTCTGGCGCAAACTATGTTTGATAATTTCCGCCGTTTTTTTATACAACAATTACAACATTTCGAAAAAAACATTTTTTTGCTGTAGATTATTTTTCTTAGTTCTCCCACTTCGTTTTTGTTTTTTGCTTCGTCAAAACTTGTCAAAAGCCTCGGTCCACCTATATCAATCATCGCCAAAAAACCGCAGGTTATGTGAGGAACAAGTTCGAACACGTGCACCAGATGTTCAAGCAATTTTTTATATGATGAAGAGACAGTATTGCACATAGTAAAAAAAAAGAATGGTTCTTTTACATCTGGAACAGATGCAAAAACTGTCTCAGCTGCTATTGATGGTTGGAAAGTATATTTTAATAATTTTTTCTACGAAGGACGTTTTCGCTTCAGCAACAGGAGGTACAATGTGGCACTGGAGATGGTCAGCAGGTGTGGGAAAAACACACAGATGCACTACTTTGAGTTTGTAATGTTGCGAATGTATTGCTCAGAGTTTGAACTAATGATGAAGAAGATATGATTCGTTAGGAACCGTGTCAAACGAAAAAAACAACTACTTTTTGCACACGTTGAAGAATATGAAGTTTAAAAATCTTTGTCAACGGCTGAATAGCTTTTAAAATTTTTTCGTTTTGTTTTCTTGAAACTCAACATATGATGCCAATAGGATATATTGGTTAGACTTATTATTTGACGACTATCTTTTGAAATGCTCAAAGAACAACATAACAGCTTTTATTTATTTCCTTGTCTTGAACTTTTGATTTTTTATACATCGGATTCTAGAAGTTATGAGCATGGAAGGATTGTGAATCCAGGATCTTGTATGATTTGTTAGAAATAATTATAGTGGTTTATATGTCGATAAGAATTGTTCAACAAATAATCAATTATTTAGTAATACACAAGATGGTGAAAGAAATATGATTTTTCAAAACTGATCTTAAAAAACTAAATTCTCTAAATTCATTCATCTACATATTTTCGCAGAATTTTGGTTTTTTTTGCAACATTGATCCGAACCTTTGATTAATCACACACGTTTTTTTCCCGTCTCATTTTAACCACTAGCCGCCAGATTCCTTTTTCTTTTTTTATACAGAGCAAAAGCGAGCCACATCTTAGTCCGCACAGCTTTATTACAGCAGTGTGCTCCGTTTTCTGTCTGTGCATCCTTCGCTGCACCGCAATCGGCTCGAATCGGACCGACCCCGCCCACAGCCCATCGCACTGGTTCTTTCTTCTTCTGGTGCTTTCACAGCCAAGGCTGCCTACCAACGATGAAGCAACGAGCGCCTTTCGGGTGAGTTTCTTTATTTTTTTAGGCATCAAGGATCATGTTTTGTGTTCCTGGTGCCAAAAGATCAGACTGAAAAAGAACAAATAATTTATGAATAACTGATATTTGGATGATTCTTATTTTCAGGCCTCTGCTGCGGCTAGCACTTATCGCCTTATTAGCAGTTAGCTACGTTCAATCGGTAAGTCAATTAATTTTTCTATATTTCTGATTTTATTGAAACTTATTAGCATTATTGGTATTTCGTGGTTTTTAATTTCCCGATTCTTTCTGGTTGCTGAGAGCAAATCTTAAATTTTTCAACGATTCAGTAACATCTCACGATCGATTACCTCACTATTGAACAGCATTTGACCTCTCTATTATCATTTTAATATTTTTTAAATCCAGAACAAAATCTTTTTTTTTCGATGATCTCACCTTTCCAATATTGAATATTGTTAACTTTATTTTATCAAAAGCTTATATTTTATGAAATTGGAATATGTCTTATTTTTGCCGAATCGTATAAATCTTGTTTCAACAAAAAAAATCATTTTGGCCAATTTTCTGAATGATCCTTAAAAACGACATTCCTACGTCGCTAATAGAAAAAACAACAAGGAAAAATTATATACTTTGTTACCATTTTTATTCATTTTTTAATTTTCAGTAATCTATTTTGACGACTGTAACAAGAATATTTAGACAAAAAATCTAGGTCGAACCAGGCAAGAAATACAAGCAAAAGTGACCGTGCTGATCAGTAACTTTTCACTACTTCTTTATTTTTCACACATCGCATTTTATAATTTTTCACATATTGCTTTCATTATCACTTTTACAATTTTTTTAAAACAAAATTTCAACATTTATCTTGAATTTTTTACTCTTCCTGTGTAACATAACTTCTCAGTTCTCAACTCCTGCTTTTTTCCTTTTATCTGTAAAAAACTTGTACTTTTCTCATGTAAAAAAAGTCGTTCAAATTATTGAAACAAAACTAACTTTCCCAACATACCCTTGATAGATTTTCTAAAAACTTGAGGAAGAAATCCATGTGTACTCTTGTGATAAACAAAAATGATCAAGAACAAATTTCCCTCAAAAACATTCTGCAAATCCTATTTTTTTTCAGCAAGCCACATGTCGCGACTGCTCTAACAGAGGATGTTTCTGCGTTGGAGAAAAAGGATCAATGGTAAGAAAATCTATTTGATGCATTTCAAAATACCAACAAAAAATCGCCTGATCTGTCGAACACAAATATCTAACTAAAAGTCTTAATCGATTCATCTAAATCGCAACATATTCCTCTCGGATTGGCTCGTTTCTGATTGTAACAAAGTTTCGCTTGACGGCTATGGCAGCTGTCACTATCATAGAATAATGAATTCATTTGAAACGAGTTGGCGGGTCAGGTCAGAACAAATGACACCAATCATTGTTGTTTTCAGGGTGCGCCAGGCCCACAAGGTCCACCAGGAGCAAATGGAATTCGTGGATTCCCAGGACCTGAAGGATTAGCTGGACCAAAAGGACAAAAAGGAGCTCAAGGTGAATATCAATAGTATTGAAAAGAAACTGCGAAATATGCAGTTCTATTTTTAAATTCTTGTTTGAACTTTATAAAACGCCGAAACATCGCAAATGTGTGAATATCATGTTCATATGTTATAAAAAAGATTTTCATTTCACATCATGATAATAAAAAACGACTCTTACTTTGAATATCTTCTTTTATTTTTTAGTATATAATTTTTTGTATCCTGAGGATATTATATCAAACATTTTGCTGAATATAACTGCAGCTTGCCTGCTGTTTGATCAAAAATATCCTTCATATAATTGAGTGGGTCGCGTTGTAAAGAAAACTGACTCATGATAAATGATGTTTATGCCTCAACCACATTAAAATCACTTTTGAAAGGGAATAGTTCGTTGCAAAAAATCAAAGTAAAACAAAAACTTTCTTTTAGGACCACCTGGACCAACTGGACTCAAGGGAGACCGTGGAGCCGTCGGTGTACCTGGATTCCCAGGAAATGACGGAGGAAACGGAAGACCAGGAGAGCCTGGACCACCTGGAGCACCAGGATGGGACGGATGCAACGGAACTGATGGAGCACCAGGAATTCCAGGACGACCAGGACCACCAGGAATGCCAGGTAACCATTTTGTTTTCTTATGTTATGAAATGTGTTCATAAGAGTACAAACAAAAAACTCAGTCTCGCGAAAACATTTTTTACACCTATAACAACTGTTTCTGCAAGCGAAATTTTAAAAAAGTGTACTTTTCTATCTATAATGTTGTTTCAGGATTCCCGGGACCGCCAGGTATTGACGGATTGAAAGGAGAACCAGCTATTGGATATGCCGGAGCTCCAGGAGAGAAGGTATTTTTCAGAAAGTAGCCGGAATGCATATTGAACTTATAGGGAGATGGAGGTATGCCAGGAATGCCAGGTCTTCCAGGACCACCAGGAAGAGATGGATATCCAGGAGATAAAGGAGATCGAGGAGATACTGGAGAAGCTGTAATACTGAAGTTTGAATAAAACAAATTATAATTCTGTTCGCTTTCAGGGACCAAGAGGACCACCAGGAGAACAAGGATTGCCTGGAAACCCAGGAATCGGAAGCATTGGACCAAAAGGAGACCCTGTGAGAATTGATGACATTTAGATATATTTTTTTTGTGAGACTGACAGATTAAAAAAACATGATGTGTGTGCGTGTATATTCATTTATTACTTTTGATCGAAAAAATGTGCGTACATGAGTGTTTCGAATTGTATCATCTGGTGGAAACATGCGCAGTATTACCTTTTTTTCGCACTAAAAGTGATAAGAACGCTTTTTGGATTACCAAATTTTGTAGGGAGATCTAGGTCAAGTCGGACCTCCGGGACCACCCGGACCGCGCGAGTTTACTGGATCCGGATCGATTGTCGGTCCACGCGGAAATCCTGGAGATAAAGGAGACAAGGTAGCGTTTTATTTTCATTAATTTTTTGTCTTTATAGGGAGATATTGGATTCCAAGGACCACCAGGTCCACCGGGTCCAATTGCCTCAACCATGTCAAAGGGAACCATTGTTGGTCCTAAGGGAGACTTGGGTGAAAAGGGAGAAAAGGCAAGAAAGATAGAGAACGTCGAAGCTAGATAATAAAATCACTAACCCTTTTAACCGCTTCATATCTATCTATTAAAAAATGCTCCTAATAATACTTTTAACTTTTTAATGACCTTAGCTTCTTGCACGAACCGACGCTTTTAAGTTTAAATTTTACAAACGCTCTAAAAAAGCTTTGCAAATCACTATCTAACTTTTCCCTATCAGACTAGATTATTCTTAGTTTCAACATGGCTGGGTTGCATGTTTCGCTTTATCAAAAATAATAATTCTAATCGTTTGATTTTTTAAGGGAGAACCAGGAGAGTCTGGACAACGTGGTTATCCAGGTAATGGAGGAATCCCAGGTCAACCAGGATTGCCAGGAATGAAAGGAGAAAAAGGACTTTCTGGACCAGCAGGTCCAAGAGTGAGTTACCAATTCTTAGAATCTGACACAGAACGAGTAATTTCAGGGAAAGGAAGGACGACCAGGAAACGCAGGACCACCAGGATTTAAGGGAGACCGTGGTCTTGATGGTATTGCTGGTTTGCCAGGATTGCCAGGACAGAAAGGAGAAGCTGGATACCCAGGAAGAGACGGACCAAAAGGAACTTCTGGACCACCAGGACCACCAGGAGTAAGTTGACAACTTCTAAAATAAAAATATGACTTATTTTCTAGGGCGGTTCTTTCAATGACGGACCACCAGGACCAGCAGGATTGCCAGGAAGACCAGGAAACCCAGGACCACCAGGAAACGATGCCTACCCAGGATTACCAGGACCACCAGGACCAGTCGGTGCCCCAGGAGGATCAGGATTGCCAGGTTTCCCAGGAAATGAAGGATTGCCGGGACCAAAAGGAGATAAAGGAGACAGTGGAAATCCAGGAGCACCAGGAGTTCCAGGACCACCTGGATTGCTTGGACCACAAGGAGCAAAGGGAGAACCAGGGTGAATAATTTTAAAAAAAACAGCATTTTTATAAAGTTTTGACGTTTTTAGATACCGTGGAACACCAGGACAAAGTATTCCAGGACTTCCAGGAAAAGACGGTCGCCCAGGGCTTGACGGAGCTGCGGGAAGAAAGGGAGAAACTGGATTGCCAGGAGTTAGAGGTTTGTTTTTATTGAAATACGAGGATTTTGCAAAATTCATTCTGTTCAGGACCACCAGGAGACTCTTTGAATGGATTACCAGGAGCACCAGGACCAAGAGGACCAGCAGGACCAAAAGGTTATGATGGACGTGATGGTATCAACGGATTGCCAGGAGCACCAGGACACAAAGGAGAAAAAGGAGGAACTTGCTCTGCCTGCGCTCCAGGAGCTAAGGGAGAAAAGGGGTTGTCTGGATATCCAGGACAACCAGGACCACAAGGAGACCGCGGATTGCCAGGAATGCCAGGACCAGTTGGAGATCCAGGAGATGATGGCCTTCCAGGACCAGCCGGCCGCAACGGACCACCAGGACCACCAGGACAAGATGGTTTGCCAGGACTTCCAGGACAAAAGGGAGAACCAACTCAATTGGTGTTGAGACCAGGACCACCGGGATATCCAGGATTGAAGGGAGAAAATGGATTCCCAGGAGTTCCAGGAACTGAAGGTCTTCCAGGAGCACCAGGACCAGTCGGACCACCAGGACAACCAGGATATCCAGGAGCCAAGGGAGACGCCGGACTTCCAGGATTGTCTGGAAAGCCAGGAGCTGATGGACTTCCAGGTCTTCCAGGAACGAAAGGAGAAACAGGATTCGGTCAACCAGGAGTACCAGGATTGCCAGGACAGAAAGGAGACTCTGGACTTCCAGGTCTTCCAGGTACACCAGGTCTTCAAGGAATTCCAGGAGAGCCAGCACCGGAAAACCAAGTCAACCCAGCTCCACCAGGCCAACCAGGATTGCCAGGATTACCAGGACCAAAAGGAGACTCAGGATTCCCAGGACGACCAGGGGAACCAGGACAAGGTGGATATCCAGGAGCACCTGGATTGAAGGGAGAAAATGGATTGCCTGGACCACCAGGACTTCCAGGACATCCAGGAGTTCCAGGAGAAAAAGGATTCGGAGGAGTTCCAGGATTACCAGGAGTTCCGGGACCAAAGGGAGAAGTAGGAAATCCAGGATTGCCAGGTAATTCTTGAAATTTGTAAAGTCTACATTTTAACCGTTTGCTTACAGGAATACCAGGACAAAAGGGAGAAGCCGGTATTGGTTTCCCAGGACAACCAGGAGCACCAGGATTCCCTGGACTCAAAGGAGATGCTGGATTACCAGGATTGCCAGGACAATCAGGCCTTGAAGGAGCACGTGGAAATCCAGGAGCGCCAGGATTGAAGGGAGAGAATGGACTTCCAGGAGCCTCTGGACAACCAGGATACCCAGGAGAAAAGGGAGAACCGGGTCTTTCAGGAGTCCCAGGTGAATATGAATGCGCGTTGTTTTTAATATTAATTTGTATAATTTGTAGGAAGAGAGGGAGCACCAGGATTCCCAGGAAACGACGGACTTCCAGGAATTCCAGGACAAAAAGGAGACGACGGACTTCCAGGACTTCCAGGAGTCACAGGCCTTAAGGGAGACTCTGGATTGCCAGGTCTTCAAGGACCACCAGGACTTTCAGGATCCCCAGGATATCCAGGAATGAAAGGAAACTCGGGAATTCCAGGAGTTCCAGGAATCAAGGGTACTTATATAATTGATGAAAAATGTAATATATAATCTAAATTTGCTTCCAGGAGACGCCGGACTTCCAGGACTCCCAGGAGCACATGGACCAAAGGGAGAACCAGGATTCCCAGGAGCCGCTGGGCTTCCAGGAACAAAAGGAAACGGTGGATTCCCAGGAGCACCAGGACGCGATGGACTTCCAGGAATTCCAGGAGTTAAGGGAGATCGTGGATTCAACGGATTGCCAGGAGACAAGGGAGAGCCAGGACCAGCTGCGCGTGACGGAGCTAAGGGAGATGCCGGATTCCCGGGACAACCAGGTCTTCGCGGACCTCAAGGACCATCTGGATTGCCAGGAATCCCAGGATTGAAAGGAGACGCTGGACTTCCAGGATATGGACAACCAGGAACACCAGGAGAAAAGGGATTGGCAGGAATTCCAGGAAAACCAGGACGTCAAGGAAACGCAGGCGCTTCAGGTCAAGACGGACTTCCAGGATTCCCAGGACTCAAAGGAGAAGCTGTGAGCTTTTATCAAAATGTTGCGTTTATTTTTATGGGAATATATTTCAGGGATACCCAGGACAAGACGGGCAACCAGGTCGTGATGGACTTCCAGGAATTCCAGGCCAAAAGGGAGATCTTGGAGAGCAAGGACCATCTGGATTGCCAGGAGGACCAGGAATTGATGGAGCTCCAGGAGTTCCAGGAATTCGTGGAGATAAGGGACAATCCGGACTTCCAGGACTTCCAGGAGATCGTGGACTTGATGGAATTCCAGGACAAAAGGGAGACAATGGATATCCAGGACAACCAGGAGTCCCAGGAGCTCCAGGTGAAAAGGGATTGGGTGGAGCACCTGGATTCCCAGGATTGAAGGGAGCACCGGGATACCCAGGACAAGATGGATTGCCAGGACTTTCTGGCGAGAAGGCATGTTGTATTTGTATTGAATCGGTATAAATTTGAGTATTACAGGGAGACTCTGGCTTCCCAGGACAGCCAGGACATGATGGACTTCCAGGAATTCCAGGAGAAAAAGGAACTTCAGGACACCCAGGATTGCCAGGAGCCCCAGGACAATCATTCCCAGGACCAGTTGGACCACCAGGTCAACCAGGACTTCAAGGAAAGGACGGATTCCCAGGATTGCCAGGACAAAAGGGAGATGGTGGCCTAGCAGGACTTCCAGGAGCACCAGGATTGAAGGGTTGGCTTTTAAAAAAATATGAGGACTCCACAATATTGATCATTTTCAGGAGATTCTGGACTGCCAGGATTCCCAGGACAAAAGGGTGAACCAGGAGCAAATGGAATTCCAGGACAAAGAGGAGACAACGGTCTTCCAGGAGTTCCAGGAAGAGACGGAATTCCAGGACCAGCCGGAGTCAAGGGAGATATTGGACCAGCAGGACCAGCAGGACAACCAGGACTTCCAGGAATTCCAGGACTTAAAGGTTCGAATAAGTCCAGTCGCTCATTTTAAAATCTGTATTTCAGGAGACGGAGGACTTCCAGGATTCCCAGGACAAAAGGGAGACTCTGGATTGCCAGGACTTCCAGGACAACCAGGATTCCTTGGAGAGAAAGGAGACTCTGGCCTGCCAGGATTACCAGGAAGAGACGGTCAGCCAGGACTTGATGGACCACAAGGACCACCAGGACCACCAGGACCAGAAAATATTGTCACACCAGGAATGAAGGGATTGCCAGGTCTTCCAGGAGCACCAGGGCTCCGCGGAGAGAAGGGAATGCCAGGACTCGATGGACCAACTGGAGTAGACGGACCACCAGGACTTCCAGGACAAAGAGGAAACGATGGATATCCAGGAACACCAGGACTTCCAGGAGAGAAAGGAATGTCCGGACTCCCAGGATTCCCAGGACTTGATGGTCATCCAGGAGGACCAGGTGCACCAGGTTTGCCAGGAGCTCCAGGACCAGCTGGACCAGCCTACCGCGACGGATTTGTTCTCGTCAAACATTCGCAAACCACCGATGTTCCAAGATGTCCAGATGGTCATACTAAACTTTGGGACGGATATTCCTTGTTATACATTGAAGGAAACGAAAAATCCCACAATCAAGACCTCGGTAAACCCAAAATTAATTAATACTATCAATACATATAAATTATTATAGGACACGCTGGATCATGCTTGCAACGATTCTCCACAATGCCATTCTTGTTCTGCGACTTCAACAACGTTTGCAACTACGCTTCAAGAAATGACAAATCATACTGGTTGTCAACCTCTGCCGCTATTCCAATGATGCCAGTCAACGAAAAGGAAATTGAGCCATACATCTCCAGATGCGCTGTTTGTGAAGCACCAGCCAATGTCATCGCTGTTCACTCGCAAACCATTCAAATTCCAAACTGCCCAGCAGGATGGAACAGTCTCTGGATCGGATACTCATTCGCCATGCACACCGGAGCAGGAGCTGAAGGAGGTGGTCAATCTCTCAGCTCACCAGGATCATGTCTCGAAGATTTCCGTGCCACACCATTCATCGAATGTAACGGAGCTCGCGGATCGTGCCATTACTTTGCCAACAAGTTCTCATTCTGGCTCACTACCATTGACAATGATGCCGAATTCAAGGTTTGTTTTTATTCAAAAACAGTCGATTTCTAACATTTAATTGGTTTTTTCAGGTCCCAGAAAGCCAAACACTCAAATCTGGAAACTTGCGCACTCGTGTTTCAAGATGTCAAGTTTGCATACGATCTACAGATGGACGCTATTAAATTTTAATCACTTTGTTCTCCATTCATTATACTTGTTTCTTTTTATGATGCTAAATTGTGCCAAGTTCAATTATGATATTATATTCTCAACATCTAATGCACTGTCCAAAATGTTCTAATTAGACAAGTCGAAACCATCTCTGCCGTCGTTTATTTGTGATCATAATTCCTTCTTTTTTTTCTTTATGAAAAACTGCCACCGTATTTACCCGACTCATGAAAAAACTTATGATTTTTCTGCATATTCTATTTAAAATTGTTAACATATTTCCAAAAACCAATAATAAACCATTCAACAATTTCTTTGCAAAACCTTCAGGTTCAGAAAAATTATATTTTTATTATACTTTCAAAAAAATAAAAAAAAGTAAGTAAGAAATGTAAAGCTGTTAAAAATTGACTGGAAACTTTGAAGTTAAAAAAAAGAAACGTATCAATGAATATGAATTAAATTTTTCTATTAAAACCGTACATTTGGAATTTGGATTACAAAAGAATGTGAATAAAAATTTGTTGACAAGTATTTTTATGCTAGAACGTCATCTTTAGAGACTTTGCGAACTGTACAACATCCAACATCCTTGGAATGGCAACTTTTGTCAATACATATAGTTTTGTTTCTTTCATCAGCATCCTCTTCTGGATCAACAAAGATTGGTTCAATCACTACCTGCAAAAAATAATATTTCTTTTGAAAATTACTTGATAATATTGTAAAAATCGTTCTCCCGTCACTAAAAAATGTGAAAGTTTTCCTAATACAACCCGAATTGGGAAAACGCACTTATTCTATTGAAATTAGGAAATTTCAGTTTTTAGATCAATTAGAAAAATTTACATTTGAACATATTTCAGGCCGAACAATTCGAAAAATGGTGTTATAATTCGTGCTCAGTGTAGAAACTTGTTTTAAACATTTTCGAGCACTATGTAGATAAACGTTTTAAAGTTATAGAATAATGCTAATAATTTTGTGAATAAGAATTTTGTACCAAATGATTTGTGAAGTAAAAAATATTAATTAATTAATAAAATTGTTTAGAAACGTAAAAAAAACACTAGAGTGGGTATTTTTTAAACAACCTCATGTTTTTCAAAAAATTTTTGTTATCAACTTTCTTTTAAAAAAGCTTACATCGTTTGCCCCGGCGTTGCGAATCAAGTTGTGCAACTGTTTCTTGCAAGTGTCAAATGAATCTGATGCTTCTGTCACCCATCGTGGATCGCTTTTTGAAATCTGAAAACCGTAGGAATGTTCCTGTTTCGGATCAAACCCTAAACCCTACATTTATGTGTGCTTTCATTGTGACTTTGAATCCGCTAGGCCATTCACGACTTGCATGAACATGTGAAATGCTATCAAAGTTTGCAACCTAAAACTTTCCTATTGAAGTTTTCAATAGCTCGCGTAACCAACCGTTTTTCTGACTCTATTTACAATATCAGAAATATCGAACTGCGTTTGTGGCGGACTATCAGCCAGAAGATATGGTTTTAGGTATACAACTGAAATTTTTTTTGACAATTGTTATTGGATTTTAAAATTTAACAGCTTACTCGAAGGAATCACAATCAAATATGAAATAACAGTGAGAATCACAGCAACAAGTGGCTCAAGATGTTCAACAACCCAGTGATTGAAAATATCCAATTTCAGTTCATGATAAAGTGTGATGCCTAAAAATTATAGTTTTTGTTAGAAATTGCCAATAAATTTCATTTTGTTTGTTATAAAAACGTGCTGGTAGAATGAAGAAAAAACGTTTAAATTTACAATATCAAATAACTTACAACCAGTTGCCAATGATGGTCCGATAACAACAATTACAGTTTTCCAGCGATTTGAAATTGCCAATGGGGGAATGAGAAGACAATAAATTGTTTTGATGGCGAACTCTCCAATAGTCAGAAGAAACAGCTTATCTGAAATAACAACTATGACTAGAGTATGTGATTAATAGCACAAATCTTAGTTTTTTTACAACCGTTTAGCAGGTAGAACGAATCATCGATTAAAGTTAATCAATAAAAGTTGACGGTTTTATTGGTTGATCTCGCTCTACCGGTAGGATTTTATATAACAAATATTTTATGAAGAAAAGAACTTACTTCCCCAAGAAGGATGCTTATGATCATGATCTTCTAGAGTTTCTTTGTTTCCAAAATCTGTAAGTTCTTCTAGACAATGAGAAAGATTGATGAAAATCATTGCAACATAGATAACCAAAGCAGCAACTCTGAAAAGATTTTTTTTAATTCAACTGGTTTCATAATATGTAAGAGATTTACCTGCACAACAGCGCTGAACTCTCATGTTTGAAATCAATCACAATTTCAGCCAAACTGACAATTGCAAGAAGTGATGCAGCGAGACCCATCTGTAGCAGATTCGAATGATATGATATCCCGAAAAGAAACTGAAAAAAATATGTGAATTCAAAAACCATTCAATAATTAACTACCTGTAAAACTGCAACAATTGATATCAGTACAAATACTGCCCGACCCAGGAGAATCATTCTGAAAGACTACTTTTTAAAATGAAATTAATGGCAAGTTTGATTGAAATATAGGAATATTGCGCAAATATATATCTTTTTTAAATGTTATTTTTGTGTAAGAAAACAAAAAGTATTAAAAAAGAAGTTAATGGTAAAAATTACAAAAAAATAAAAGTTCCAAGAGAACTCAAAAACAATGGAAGAACAGAGATAATTTGCAGTTTTTAGTCCGCGGGATGGCTAAACAACATTCTGTGTGTGAAGGCGTATTTTTGTACTATTTGAAAAAGTAAGTAAATAATCTAATTTTGTGAAAGATTTATGATTTAAATATAGGATATTCACCAACAATATTAAAATTGAAAAAAACCATTTATTATTAGACGAAATTTTGCAATGAAATGGACACAATTTTTAGTCAAACTCAACAAATAAATGATAAGAAATACTTATCATAAAGGCAATGATTCTAACGACACAAGTTCAAATTAGTGTTAACAAAAGTGTTTTTTGACAGTAATTTTTATCTTTCTAAACTCAAAGTTGCAGGTAAATTTTTAGAGCTTAACCGCTACTGGAGGAATATATCAGAGCAGAAAAATAGAATAAAACTATTTCCGGAGCCGAATTTTTCTATGATTTGTCATGCAATTTTTTTCGAAAAATAAACATTATTGGAAATAAATATTTGTACAACGAAAAGAGCCAAACCGCTGAAATTTAGATACGCAGCTTTCTCATGCATTCTTTCACCTGTCAAAAAAATATGAGACTGATAAACACCAAATACAGGCTTCAAACCAGAACTATAAAATGTATTTTTAACCTTTATCATTTTTTGGAATTCCAGGGTTTTTGTTTTCATTTATTATTCAATGGAATAGATACATATTTGTAATATTGCTTTAAATCACAATAAAATTGGCAAACTGTTAAAACAATAACGGTAAAAAGAGGGTGGTTGAATAAATAGAGTAAACTCCATGAGAAGGAAGGCTATGCGAACTGTATGGAAAGGTTAGAAACATGATCACAAGAAGACAGTTCTAGAGGGGAAGACAATTATCTAACCAGCATGCTTTTATACAATTCTAAGCTCATTCGTTGGCTGAGAAATTTTCAGCCTGAACATTAATCATTCGGGTAGAAAAAATGAGGCGAGAACAAAAATCTAGATTAAAAGATGTTTTCTTTTTGGAATGTTGGAGAACATGGAAAGTAATCAAATTATCGAGGACTCGTGGCATATGTTGACATTACCACATCGGTGATGTTATCCATCGCAGGTTTCACTATCTGACTGCCGATATGTTTGATATCTGAATCATAAGATGTTTTTTATTTGACAAAAAATGCGCTGAAAACCTTTTATACTGCTCAAAATGATATTGCCAGTCAGTAATATACTCATTTTTCCATTTATCCATTTGTTGTTTCCACACAAGATACGGATCACCAACATCGGCTATAAAAGTTTTGAATTAGTGTTGAACTTATATTATTAATTTCCTACCAACGGCAGCCATCAAATTTGGTAAATATGCTTTCCAAAATGCACATTCCTTTCTTCTCGGTCCGTGACCAATTCTTCGACTTCCAGGATAAGCAGACTCAACAGTCATGTTCATGTATTCCATCGAAGTTGGGGAATATTTTGGCCATACATCTTGAGTATAGGAACCATCTTCATTTTTGTTTGGATCACTTAAGAAATAAATTGAAAATCTTGATTTTCAATTAAAAAATTACCCAGTTCTCGCAAAATTTGCCCAATATCTCATGAAACGACTACTCAACTCTCTTTCTTCATCAGTGTAGTTGAACTGCTTTTGATTAAATGGCTCACCAAAAATGAAATTGATTTCATATCCATGAAGTACACCCATCCATTCAGGCCAGGTTTGAGCCGTTGCGCGATGTGTAAAATAGTAATAATATGTGTCGCCACCATGTTTTGTATGAGCAAGTGCCATTTCATTCACACTACAGGTGAAATGATAGTCACCAAGCATTTTATCCATTGCGTTCAACCAATTTTGCGCAGTCACTGACAACATACATTTTATTGAAAAAGAAAAATCAAAAAAATCCAAGATACCTGGAAAATCTTGTGGTTCATATTCATGCAAAACAGCCGCTAATGTCAATTGGCATTTTAAAATTTGTCTAGGTAACAAATCCTTTACACCTTTTATCCATTGCTGTCTATCATTTATAAATTCATTTTTCGTAAAAAAGTCAGAAACTGGGAAGATATCCGGTAACTGATAAGTAAGAAAGTAAATACTTTCATCACGATTACTTCCAGCTAAAAGTTGAGTTTTCTTAAAATTTCCTTGTTTCAAAGATGATGGTGCACTCTCCACTAGAAAATCGCCATCAACAACTGGAACCCACGGAAAATCACCAAATTCTCTTACTGGCGCCCATTCATTTTCTCTGAGATAGATGAAACAGTTAATTAGAAGAAACACTGTTTTTCTTACCTTAATAAGTCGGCATCTGCTCTTTGAAAACAGTCCAGAATCCTATCATAATCAGGGTTATGAAACGACATGTTTCCGCATTTCATAGCATTGTATAAAATCACCGCTCTTGCTAGAGCAACATCTCTTGGTTCAATTGCCCAAGGTGATGTTGCTGAACCCGATTGAAGAATTGCTCTCTTAAATTTTAAATTCATAGTTTACAAAAAAAACTTGACTTACATTGAAATAAGGTGCACTTCTTGGACTGACCATGTGAATACTAACCGATGCAGCGCCTGCTGATTCCCCGAACAATGTAATTCTCTCAGTATCTCCACCAAATATATCTATATTTTTATGAACCTTGAAGTAAAAAGTTTAGTCCATTTTAGAGTAGTCTTAAAATTCATACCCACTTCATTGCCATCAATTGATCCCACAGCCCCATATTTCCTGGAGCTTCAGGTCGATTCATATACAGAAAACCAAAAATAGACACTCTATAATTCATGGATACCAAAATAATATTTTCCTCTCTGTAAATAATTATTAGGATATATTTGCAGAATAATAATATCAGAACTTACGCTGGAAGAATTCGTCCGTCATAAACATCAAGTGTTGAGGTGCCAGACCAAAAGCCTCCGCCAAACACCCATACCATAACAGCCAGTTTTTTGCTGGGATCAACCTGAAAAACAAATATTCCAAAGGAAGTTATCCAAAAAAAATTACCTTCCCAGGTACAAAAACATTGAGATAAAGGCAGTCTTCAGAAAGTTCAGTATTCGGATTCCACATGGTCGACCCATAAAAATCACCGAAATACGTATCCTTACTTTGAACACAAGTCTTTGGAAGAACGGTGGCATTTAATGGAGTTCTCCACGGCTGTTTTTGTTTTGGTTTTCGAAATCTTAAGGAATTGAAATTATTCTGAAAATCGAGTGTGATGCTTAAAAGAACCTGAGATTTCCGATCGGAGGTTCGGCAAATGGAATTCCTAAAAATCTTGTTACCGGTTTACCATTTTGTGATAAGACTTCTTCACCAAATAATGGAGAACCATCATGAAGATGGAGCACATCCACAGCTATCAGCTTGAAAAAATATGATTCTTTGAGAAAACATCATATATTTAAAAAAAAAATTATTATTACTTTAAAATATTTTCATCACAATCATAAATGTTTAGAATATTCTGAATTTGTCTGAAAACTTATAAATATCATAAGGCTTCTCAAAACGCTAAATCTTTCACTCTGACATTTTAAAAAGTCAAATATTCTTTAAAATAATCCACATACAAACTTACAATAGGCAGAAAAATGAAAAATACTAGGGTTTCTTGCATATCTCAACAAATCATTACTTTGTCGTCATGTGGTGCTAACTCGCCTTTAACTCTGAAAATAAACGTTGAAATCTTTTTTTTTTCAAAAACGTAAACATTGTTCATAACTTCAAGTAGATGCATTAACAAAAGCCTAATGGATTTTCTTGAAGGGATGTGAAGAAAAATCAAAATCCCAACCATATGAGCAATATATTTTTAAAAGAATAATAGCAAACAGCGAGGAAAGAAGTAGAACACTTTTCCGGTCCTTTTTTTATTTATTTTTCCGCCTAATTGAATCCTTAAAAGGTAATAGTAGAACAATCAGTCACTTTTTTTTTTCAAAAAACGTTAGTTTGGTCGATATTTTTTAAAAAATTAAAAAAAAACTATTTGTACCGGATATTAAAAAAGAGAAAAATATTAATGATAATAAATGTTGAGTGGATTAACATGAGTCGTTGAAAATGGAAGCCATGTATTATGAGTTCTCCGGAAGTAATTTTGTGACCTGTTTTTGAAACTGCTTTTTTCTTAAATACTTGAAATGAGAAAAACACCAAAATTGCCTTGTGTGAATTCATATTTTGAGCTATAAAATAATTCTGAACGGAATATTTAAAGACCTCGTAAATGAGCAAAATATTTTTTGTGAAACGATTAAATTTCGAAATTTCATATTCATATTACTCTAAATAAAAATAAAAGTAAAGAGAAGTACCATCTAGACGATTTTTAGATCAATAAAAAGAAAAAATGTCGGACAAGAGATGATAAAACTCAAGTTACATGTGTACACAACACTTTGATTTTCACTTCGCCTCCACAAAATTCGGCTTTATAAAATCTTGATTGTTTAATGAGACTGATACCGTGTTCCCCCGGGGAAATTATGAGGCATAATATCCCAAAAATTACAAACGAAAATAACATGGTATTGTGTAACAAAAATCAGATTTTATTTGAAAGAGAACATATAAACAGGATTGTAATGTTATGATAAATTAACTCATATGAAACAAACAATGCCCTATCAATCAATAAAATGAAATCGTTTAAAATCTGGAGCGAAAGTCAGAAGATGAGCAAGATGGGATATGAATTAAGTGTGATAGACTGAGCAGGCTAGATAAAAGAGATTGAGAAAACTCGTCGGCGATCGAATCAATATTATAGCAATTGCCATTCTTTTTATGAGATTTCCTATATTTTCGGAATGCCATTTCGTTGAACGAAACGATGGTGATGGTTCCGGTGGACGTTTTTCATTTTATATTCATCTTAAAACATATGGGCGGTGAACCGACGGACCAAAACGAAAACAATTGAGAAGGGGGGAAAAGGTGACTCGATCATTTTTTTTATTGCAAAACTTCAATGTGACATTTCTATTAGATTGAGTGAAATATTCATGAACGTTTTTTTAGATCACGAACGCCTAAATGACCAACTTTTTCTGAAAACCGAACGAATTTATGTATGCTTTGTGAGTGCTGTTGAAAGCCATGTATTCATGTTGAACCACACCCATGAGCCAAAAAACGTTTCAGTCAAAAACATAATCAATTAATAACAATTTGCAGAGAGTACACGAATTTTTTTTGACATGTTTTGTGCAAACTACTCAAAAAGTTGCACAATTTCTTGGTTTTCAGAAGTCACCTAGAGTTTGCATTTTTAACGGGTACATATGTTTTCTAATCAATGTTTTTTTTCAAAAAATATCGTATTACAAAACCAAACGTGATATTTAAAATAACGAAAATGAAAAATCAAAAGTTGCACTTCTATAAAACGTCTTGTTTTTTTACAAGGATTTTACATAAAATGCTAAATTTAACACCACTTTTTTTACAAAAAAAAATAATTTGACAACAAAAAATATATTACGAACAGATAGAGCACACGTCCGCGTTTCAACCAACCAACCGCATTTTGTTGTATATGTTGTAGAACAGTTGTGATCTTCCTCTTTTTCTCATCAACTTTTTTTCATCTTATCCTTTCATCTCAAGTCTGATTTTTCTATAGCAAACATCGAATAACATACAAATCGGTTTCTTTTTCTGACAGCAGAAAGATCGAACCTCGGTTCGCCAATTGGACCAATGAATGTATGAGGTTGAGCTTGTAAAACACAGACCAAGCAAATTGAAAAAGTCTTGATACCTCTAGCTTTTCGACTTCAGTGACTCATTTATTTTGAGATCGGGTCATTAGAAAACGTTGTAAAAAGATATATAAGCTTGTAAGATGAGATGTCACGATGGCTACCTATGTTTTTAAAATCAGGAGGAAAAAGTTGTAAAATAACGATAAAAAATATAATGATGATTGTATATCTTTCAAAGTTTTGCATTTTTTAGTTTTTCAATGTAGAAATGAGAGGGGGGTTGGAGGAAAAAACCCTTGATGAGCAAATGCATTATAAAAAATTTTTTTTTTAGGTTTTTGGCTGTTCCAAAAAAAAGAATGTGTGTCAAACAACAAATTACGCAGAAAAAAACGTTAATGAATTGATGGTCTGATTTGTCTGGAAAAAAAATGATAGGAAAACTAAGTTGGCACGTCTCCTCTAATTGAACTCCAGAAATTGATAATTTTTTTCAAAACTCATTGTTAGTGCCAAAAGTTTCAAGATGACACTGGCATTGTACTCTTTGATGAATGACGTCATTTCTTGATCCTTTGTCAGGTGTTCCACAAAAACACTTTTATCTCCAACGTTCTCCCGGGAACCAATCTCACAAGTTTACTTATTTCTCGTCACCCCATTAACCATGTTTCAATGACGTGATACTTAAGAATAAGAACCTGCCGAATCAAACCAATTTCTCAATCAAGATTCATGTTCTACCTCACGTTTCACCCATTACAAATATCCTTTTTGTTTCCGTATTCCGACTATTGCTCAACAACTGGCTTCTTTCAACCGGTTGCAGACGTCTTTCATCCATCAATCTTCCAATATATTGTTATCCCCTCTAATCAATGGAACCCGCGCTTCTTCTGTGCTCACAATGTTCTTTTATTCTACATGTACATCTATCACTCAACTTTTTGTTTCATCTCCTGACATTTTCCTATCTTATATAAATCAATTCACAGGTGTTATATTTTTTCCAAAAGTAACCTTTGTCAAACCACAAATACTGGCACATTACCAAAAAGTTTCAAGCGGTGTTTGATAACGCTTGATAACATGTGTGACGGTTCCAGTACTTTAATTTTATACAGTTTTACAGATTTTAGGGATCGAATAAATAAATACAAATCATTTTATTTATTTACAATATTGAATTTCTTCAAAACGACGATGACGACGCAGATGATGTCGATGAAGTTGACGGTAAATTCAACATCCTCGAATCACTCGTATTATACCTATCGAGTGGACTTTGACGATTTAGATCCCTGAAAGCAAAAATATGTGCACGATATTCAGATAAAACAAACCATGCTGAATCAACTTCAGATTTCGTGCAAGATTCATCCTGCTCAAAAAAATTATCAGACAGCCTTCCATTAACCATATCATAAAATTGCCTCTCAATGGCACTATTATCAAAAACATGAGTGATTTCAATATCTTCTTGGAACCTTCGTACAGAACGCTAAAAATAACATTTGGAATAAGTACATAATTATATTGTGAATACTTGAACAGCTGGAAGTAAAACTAATAAATTTGCAAGTCTCATTGAAGGATCGTCAAGTTTTAAACTGTTGCGATAATAATATAAAACTTCACGAAGTACTATATCCCGCATATAACGGGAAAGTTTGATACATTCTTCCGATTGGCCCTCGATTCCTGAAAATTTCAAATCAATCAGAGTTTGAAATAAGCGTTTTATTACCGTGATCCCAAAATACAAGCGAACAAAGAGTGAAGAACTCATAAGAATCAATGTTATCTTTCCTCATTGGATCAACAATATTTTTGCGATAAATTTGGAAAGATGGCACGAACATTCGCACAGCTTCATCAAGTGTTAAAAGTTGTTTTCTTTCCTCTTTATTACCAAAAAAGGTTTCTAGATTGTCCGTATCAATATAATCACCAGACGGTAGGATTAGCAAATGAGGCTGATCTTAAAAAATAAATTACTACAAGTTATTCGCTTTCAGCGAAACTCACCACTAGAACATCCTCTGTACCCACATTCTAAAACAATGAAAGGAAGGTAGAAGTTTTTAAAAAGAAGCTTTTTTTGATCGTATTGTAGTGGTTGCGTCTCAAAAAATGACTTTGAAATCCAATCCGCCACAATCCTTACATCGTTCAGATGAACTTTATTAGCTTCACTATAGCTTAATGATTTTGGATTACGTTTCTGAACAAAATCGGGTTTTCCAAAAAGTTTTGTTAAACAACATACCGTAAACACATCACTTCCAGTTTCTTTATGAACCATCCGTCTCACAGCTTCCATAACGTTGTAGTTCTCGCTGAGTTTATTCAAAACAGACATCCCGAAATCTTCATTTGGACCAACGTTTTGCAAGGCCCAGGTTTGATCGAGAGAGTCATCTAAATCGTTGCCCTCAAATGATTTGTTCAAAATGTCTCGATGTCTTTGTACAGCTAAAAAATATTTAACGATAACTTTTTATGACTTATAACAAAACGTTTACCTGATTTCCGCATTCCAACTGCAATGCATTTTGCAAATCGGCAAGATCGACACATACATCGTACATCTTAAAAGTTAAAATATCAAGTAGAAAAAAATCATTGAAATAAACGTTTAACTCACTTTTTTGAATAGAACAACTTCCATTTGCACGACACGCGTAATTCTTTCCCAGCGCAACACTTCTTCGAAAAAATGCCGCACATGCTCTAAATTTCTATATAAAACATTTGTATCCTTTCTTTTCCATACCGGCATGCTTCGGCACCAAAATGTGCTCCATCTCCAGCTTCCCAACAAACGCTACATTGTTTCTTCAGGTTACTTAGCATTTCTGAAAGTTTTGAAAAATCTTTAAAACCTTCAAATCGAAAATAAAAGAAAAACCCCTTTTGAGGACATAAAAATATAACTTTTGTCAAATTATAGAGTGCAAAAGGTGAACAAAACAGGCGAGTAAGAGATATTCAGTAAAAGGGTAAACAATTTCTGTCGATATTTTATAAAACCTTTATTTTGAAAATGTTGATCTTAATTTTTTCCGACTACATGAAAGTTGATGTTTTCTGTCGCCGATGACAAAAAACGGAGAACATTGTTTGGTTAGGTGACAAAAGAATCTCTCTATTTTAAAAAGTCTATGGCTTGAGCTAAAGATCAAATGAGTGCATCTGGCAAAAAAAATTATAATTTATAAAAAGAAACAAAATTAGAATTATATCTAGACGTGCCATTTTTAGAGCAAACAAAATACACAGTTTTAATATTGAAATAGTCGTAGAAATCTCTTAAATAACACAATTCACACATGTGCTATCCTCACAGAAGTACAAATAATCAACTGGAAAAACGCACAATGAGCAAATAAATGTTTCTCTTGTTCAAATTGTTAAACTTCGCGACTACATACATGCCAAAAATCACATTTCTATTGGAATTTCGTTAAACAGAATTTTTTTTAAAAAAGAATCAGGGTAAAGATTAACGCAGTTGTTTATTGGTGTGTTTCAATTAAAAATGTCAACGCCAATTGAATCCAATTTCTGAATTAGTTTTATGAATGACGACAATCGGGACAAAGTTATTATCCTATCAGTTATCATTAAGTATTTAAAAATTGAAATTATTGTATATTTGATAAATTTGTTGTCTATTGGATAAAAAATTGTTTATTATGAATGTGAGAGAAAAATATAAACGTATAACTGTTTCATGGAGATGACAATGCAAAAACAGGTTTTTGTCCTATTTCTTTATGATACTTTGCAATCGATTTTCAAAATTCAAAAAACTAAATTGCTGTATTTTCTCAAATTGAGAAATCAATTAGTAAGCAAATTAGTTAATTAATAAAATTAAGGTAATAGACTGAAATTCATAAGTGCAACAAGTCAATGAAAATAAAAAATATACATTCTTTCTCAAGTTTAAAGTTTATCATTTGACTGGTCAGTTGAATATCATTGAAAACCCTTTGTGAACCATAAAACCAATCAAAAAACACAGAAAGTTGTTTTAATGATAAGATTTTTGTCTTCTGATTAACGATTATAATAAAAAGTACTATTTTCGTTCTATGATAAGTTTATATTTCAGTCTGAATGTGGTGGGTGGTTACAAGAAAGAAAAAAGGGAAAATAAACAAATTAGATGAGAAGTAAGAAAGCGCAAGGTCTTTTTGACGCTAAAAATATATGTTTTTAAATTTAGAATAATTTCCTGGTTTACAAACATCGAACTCTCGTTCGTTAATGAGAGTTGTACTATAATTAACTAACTTAAGTGCTTGAACGAGCTTGACAAAAATAACATTTTGTGCATAACAACGTTGCTATAGGTGCTTTGCAGCTCTATATCTTACTTCTATTTTCAGACAAAATTTCTAAAACTATAATTATTTTTCAGTTTATATACGAAAAACAGTAACATCATGAAAAAGTGGATCAAATCTATCCCATCTGTAGAAAATGATCGGCCATCACCAAATACATGCAAAAACTGTTATCAACGAAAAAAGTGGACGCACTTGGATCAAACAGTGATTATCACTTTCAATGACGATTAGTTTTGGATGTTGAAGTTTCATCCTCAAAAAACACGACAAAATAATCCCAAAATTAAAAATGCAACAAGATGACTCTCGTATTAAAATTTTAAATCTAACTGATTTCCTGCTTTTCATAATGCAATCTAAAAACAAATATCAGTTCATAAAATAAATTTTATATGTTTATAATTATTTAGGCTAAACAAATAGTTTCATTCACATGAATATAAGAAAGACATTTGTTATAGGGCTATCACAAAAATTATAATATCGTAATAGTTAAGCGTGAATGTCGTTAAAAATCGATGGCATAGTGAGATCACAATCAAAATAAATACTTGCTATTTAGTAAACTTAAAATAATTAAATGGAAGAGGAAAAAATGAAATGGCTTAAAAATGTATCACAAAATGTATTAGCCGGTATTCTAATAAAATTATGCAAGTTTCTTCTTCTTTTTTGGAGTACCCATTGACTCATCTCTAGGGCGTTTCAATGATTTTTGTTTCTTGGTGCAACGCAAACAGTACCATTTCAAATGTTTTGGTGGTTCGCCAATAAGTCCGACGCAATGCCTATAAACCAAAAGAAATTGTCAAAATGAACAGTTTATGAGACGACTAACCAATGGAACCAATCATCGCAACCATCACAACAAACCATATTCGCACCCTCAGTATATGCCACTGAACAAACTGGACAAATCCAAATCTCCTCATCACTGTCTTCACTTTCAGCGGTAATATTACCCTTCTTTGTCTCAACATCCTCTTCATCGTCTTCATCTTCTTTACTAATAATCGGACGAACATGTGTTTCAGATTGTGGACTTTTGCTTTTCTTTTCCCTTTTATGCTTTTTCTCTTTATCTGAAAACAAAACATTAATGCTCGCAAAGTATTATGCAACTATGGAAAAGCACAATCACTATTTATTTTTTCAAAGCGAATCTTTAAAAATCCTTGACTTTCAGGCATGATCATAAATTTCAAAAATAAAATATGTAGATCAAGAAAATTTTTCTAATTTTTAAAATACAATTGTTAACTTACCTTCGTGCTTCCGTTTCTCTTCTCGACGTCTTTCCTTCTCCTTTGCTTTTTCAGCGCTCTTCTTCATTTTCTCAAAATCCTTCTGACGTTCGACTTCTCTGACCTTTGCCTCCTTTTCTTTCAGTAGATCATGTTCATGAAGCCGTTCCTTCTCTCGTTGACGTTCCTTTTTTCTTTCTTCTTCCCTTGCTTTTCTGAAATTTTATTTGTTCCAAATCTCGATTGACTTCAAAATTTAAAATATGTACAACTTTCAATAAACGGTAAATTAACTTACTTTCTCTGCTCTTCTTCCTTTTCTAATTCGCGCTCTCTTGCTTGTTCCTTTTCAATTTCGCGTTCCTTCGCGCGTTCTTTCTCCAATTCACGTTCACGCGCACGTTCCTTCTCGATTTCACGTTCCTTCGCCTTTTCCTTCTCCTTTTCCTTTTCACGCTCCCTTTCTTTTTCACGCTCCTTTTCCCTTTCACGTTCCTTCTCTTTTTCTCGTTCCTTCTCTCTTTCTCTTTCCTTTTCACGTTCCTGCTCTTTCTTCCGTTCCTTTTCCTTTCGTTCCCTCTTCTTTTCTTTATCCTTTTTCTTTTCCTTATCCTTATCCCTATCCTTTCTATCATCTTTGTCCTTTTTTTCTTTCTTGGCTGATTTAGTTGAAGCCGACGAAGAAGCACGTTCAACTTGCTCCTGAGGTTGACTCTGCTCGGGCATTCCCAAGTTCAACTTCAACTTTGGAACGGTCTTTTGCGACATTTCTTCCGGGCTAAAAAAATGTGGTTCATTAGTTTATGATATTATTTTTTCGTTTACCTGAACAAGTTCTTGAATTTTAATTTCAATGGTGGTGGATCAGAAGGTGGAGCGACGTCAGGACGCGGAGGTTCAGCAGCAAAATTTTCACCAAATTTAATCTTGAGAGTGAGTTTCGGAGTTGATGTTGAAGATGCAACTGCTGAAAACAATTTTTATTTAAAAGGGAAAATTGTTTAATTGTACAAAAATTGAAAGAAAAGCTTTAAACATAGTAGAACCATTTCATAATTTTTTGATTCGTATTTAATCCCGCAGACACATAAAATCGTATAGCTCGACAAAGAAAATAAATGCTACATACATAATTGATATAATGTGTCTCGAGCAAAAGGTTCAACGTATTTTTTTTTGAAAATATCCAAAATGGATGCCTTGATACAAAAAATGTACACGTGTTTATTTTCAAAAAATGATAGGAAAAAATAAGCCGCTTTCTTGTGCCCTTTTATCCCTCTAATGCTGATAATTTTAGCGAAAAATAGATATTCGCTGTTTTTTCTTCATACGTTTTTACATTTATTTGAAAAGTCACAACTGTGAAATTCTGAGCCAATTAATAACTATCTCAGAAATGAAGAAAAATGCTTAAAATTAGCATTAAACTGCATTTCAATGTTTTTGAATTTTTGAAACTCTGATCATTTTGTGTGTAAACCAACTTACATTCCGCTGGTTTTGCTTCAACAGCCGGTTTTTCCTCTTTTGTGATCTCGTTGTCTTTCTTTTCCTTTTCCAGACGTTTCTTTTCCTTCTTAAGTCTCTTATATTCCTTATACTCTTCAGAATCTTTGTCCATTTTTTTGTGCTTTTTATGAGAGGGTGAACGCGAAATATCCTTTGAGTGCTGTAAGATTAAGGTATTTACGAAATTTGAAGACTTTTTCAAGAATAACATACTCTCTCTTTTTCTTTGTCCTTATGCTTCTTCTTCTTTTCTTTCATAGGAGTTGAAACCTCTGATTGAATTGTACTATTATCAGTTAAAGCAGTCGAGTCCATTGAGGATTCAGCAGTGAAGTTTGCAAGTGATACATCTAATCCAGATGCCTCAAGAATTGGAGCAGGACTGTCGTCGTGTTCTTCACCATTTGCAGAACCAACGCTAATTTCTGCACCAACTGAAAAAACAAATAAAAAATGAGAATATTCATCAAGAAAATGTTTACTTGGTGGCACCGAGCTTTTAAGCAAAGGTGGCATTGCAGTAGGCTTGAAACCAATGCAACTTTTTTCGTCGATAGTATTAAACTTGAATGGTGGTATTTTCGGAGACTCTGGATTTCCTGTTGTTCCAATTATCGTCGAACCCAACTTCAACGTCAGAGGCTTCATCAATGGTTCAACCTCAGCAGTTTGGACTTTTTCTTTCTTTTCTTTTTCCTCTCGGAACTTTTCCAATTCTCGTTGTTGAGACGCAAAGAACTCCATCTGTTTCCTTCGCTGGAAAAAACCAATTTTCTAAAAAATATTACTAATAAACTGAACCAACCTCTTCCTCTAACTTCTTTTTTGGAGGCCTTCCCTTTGGCTTGGGCGGCCCTTTTGGTTCCTTCTCTTTTTTGACTCTTGGCACTTTTTCCGGCTTAGGAAGTTTGATCTTTCCAAGCGCATCTTGAGAACGAACGCTAAAAAGACATATATTCAAAAATTCAATCATTTTTCAAGTTTCTTTACATGTTATTTTCGTTTTGTGGCTTATTATTAGTATAATAATACCTATCTAAACAGTTTTATATAAAGTTCGAAAACTGAAAAGTAAATTTTTAGATCCTTATTTGTTTGGAGTTGTATTTTTCAAAAACTTACGATGCAGATGAAGAAGGTCGATCGAAGCTGGACGGTGTTCCCAACTGAAACTCACAAAACGTTAGAATGTGATTTTAATACGTTTATATTACCCTTGATCTATTGACAATATCCGAGAAACGGAAACTAAGACCAGGGGAATCGCTCCTCATGAAAAGGCTTCTTTCATCCATTTCGCCAGTGTCCATGTTATTTTCGTCTTTCCTAGGCGACTGCGATGGTGTATTGTATTTCTGAAAATTCTCATTTATAGAAATTTTTTGCAGTTTCCAGTGTCAAGCATCAAATACATAGCTGAAAAAACTTACACTTGGATGAGAACTACCAGCATCCCGGGAAGTCGACGCCAACAAATTGGCACTACTAGTAATTCCAGTCGCTGCTGAATAATCAGCTTGCGCGTCCGTCTTTTTCTCCGGCTCTGGCTCTTCATCAACAAATCCTAGTTCATAAAATGTCATGTTTTCGAAATTTGGCATTTCAAAGTTTTTAATTATATTCCGTTGCGGAAAAATTCTGAAATCATGACTTTTTTAAAAAACAATTTTGGTATATTAATCACTTTGCCGGTTTCGCAGGTTTGTTCGTGAGTTTTTTGGTTTTTTCCTGCTCAACTTGCTTCTTTTTGCGATTTTCTTGCCGGATAGTTTTAAGCAAATGACCCGTGCCACCACCATCTAACATTTCAGGATACATTGGTGGAAAATAATCTGGAACATGTGCTGGACGTGTCTAAAAAGAAGATTTTCAATATAAAGCAGTAAAAAGCGGAAGGGTTTATATTCACCTCCATTTCCAGAGGATGTGGTTTCGGACCATACATTTTATTAAAATATTCTTCTTCAGTCTGTTTTTCAGAAACTCGAACAGGAAACATGGGAAGCTGAAAAATAAAAAATAACTGTTAATTACGAAATAATAGCTTCTATACCGGTGGTAAAACAGGCAATTTGTTGTGTATTGTATATTCCATAATTTCATCGATAGGAATATTCACAAATTTCAAACCAGCAACAACATCTGAAGGAGTGAAATCTGTGCGTCCCGCTGGAAAAAAAAATGAAATTGATGAATAATTAAAATATATATGTAATACCATGTTCCATCATCAGTCGAGTCGCTTCTGATATCTTCTTGTATTCTGACATCCATATTCCTGCAAGCCGATTGATAGCTGATTCTTGAGCATGAGCAAATCCGAAATTTTTCAATAATAAAATAACTCCTTGCCGTAATTGTTTGAAGGCATACTGATCACCGGTTTGACAGCTTGCCATCACCTGAAAAATAATTGTTATTGATTCAAGAGAACGTTAAAAAATTAAATTTTTCAAGTTATTGTTGAAAATTCAAGAAAAATAATGAAAATAACAAGTGAAATGAAAAACAAAAATAACTCGGTTGTAGAGAAATGCATGAAAAATAAATACTGCAGGGGTGGTACAATGTCATTCCGTAGTGTTGTTGTTAGTTTTTTGTCTATCGTCTCTTCCATTTGTGTGTATTTCTTATACCTCTCATCTTAGAATGGGCGACGCACAGTGTGTGTTCATGAATAGCGTCTAATTCAAAAATGTGAATAATGTTTACAAAAATATTTTCATCATTATTGGAAAAAATTGCGAAATTGAAATTTTACTGTTCGTTCAATTCGATTCCAAACGCACACCACTGTTTTCACAAGTTTGTATGGCCTTTTCTGTTGCCGTTCGTATTGAAAATATTATTTTTGAGTCATAAATGCATTTTTGGTATCAATTGGAAAAATTGTGAAAAAAAAATTGTTTTTGTCCATGCACCGGAACACGCCAAAAAACCATTTGTTAGTAGAGCGCGTTCGGAATCGGTTTGTTTCTACAGAAATGTTCATTGAAAAGTGAATTGGTGCATTTCTTTAAATTGTTATCCAAAAATATTAGGTTTGAGCCAGATTATAGATCCTGAAAGTTCAAATTTTCAGCCTCTATAACAAACGTCGTTTCTGTAAAAAAAAATAAAACATTTTTCCTGTGTTATATTGTAAATATGATATACATTAAGCTCCATTTTGAGTTTTTTGTATGCTGGAGTTTTAAAAAATTGTCCATTGTCCCCGCCAACCGAACAATTTTTTATAAACAACGAATGAACATTTTTTTTGATCAATCGAAATTCCATTGCATGCTAAAATATTTTGTTTAATTTTATTTCGATCAAAAAAAAAAGAGAGATTCACATGATGTTTATTATTACAACATGCAATCCGTTTTTTAAAATATTTTTTTTGCAATGCTCATCAAAGAATAAAAAGCTGAAAACCTTCAAAGAGAAAAAAAACAGCTGTCTTTTTATACAAATCAACATGTTATTGAAACTCGTGTAATTCAATAATTCAAGCCATCGAAAATGAATACACACTTTTTTTTCAGAGCTCGACCAACATCAGAGTTAGCATTCTACATATTTGCATTCAATGTCACCTGATATTCATCGTTTCGAAAAAAAAATTTGTTTCCATTCCCCCCCCCCCCCCCCACATTTTTATTACTTTCCCAAGAAGGATGAAAAATGAAAAATAAAACTGAAGTGACCCTTGTCATTTTGAAGGAACTAGTTTGTATCGTGAAGAAACATTTTTCCTCATTTCCCGCAGCTTCTTTTCCCCCCTGTTCGTTTTTACTAAACAGGATGACATCATAACCAATTTTCGAAGTTTCTAATTATAAATTTGTTTAGAGAACAATAATTTGTTATTATTTTTTTGTAAACTTTCTAGAAACTTCTCCAGATGTTCGTTTTTTTTTCATTGCACCAGATGTAGCACCTCGTAATCCCTAGACATTTTTTCATTCAATCAACGACATATGTTCTTCTTTTTCATCTCAATTTCTAAAATAAACCGTAATAATAACATTTTTCATATTTCCATTTATCTTGCAAAAAACAAAATTCTTTTCGCCAGGAAATGAATCTGAAAAACGATATCTGGCGATGGATAGCATATTCCTCGCTTAACTTTTTTCGAATACGTTCCACTTTCTATGAATAATGCACAGAAAACCTTATTCTCCTCTTCGTTTAAGAAAAGAGTCCGGCTTGGCGAGAAAAACTACTTTGACAAGTGAAAGAAAATTCGTTTTTTCAAGCGCATCTTTTTTTATTTAACTGCTTAGAATAACACTTATTTTTAAAGAAGATATATTCCAAACAATTTAAATTTGAAAGCAGTTTTTTTTTCATTTTTTATTTACTCATTCAAAAAATTAATCATTCGGTTACACAAATGTAAATGGAAATATTAGACATTAACTTGTAGTCATAACCAGTTTTCGTATTATATTAGCTTATTATTTGTTTGTCTTGTTTTTTTAGGGTGTTTGCTTGATGACAATTGTAGAATTTTACATTTACGAGGATCGTCTTCATGTTTGTTTGATTTACGTTGAAATATCTGAACAAAGCAACATTCGTCCGACTAAAAAAAACATTGAAATCGTTGTCATAGTTTTCTTTTAAAACATGTATGCATTGTGAATCATCCCATCCTTATTATATATCTTTAACTTTCAAATTAACTTCTAAACATTGTTTTAATCATTTAAATAATTACTAAGACGTTTTGATTAATGAAAATAGGTTTTTATATACAGTCATGCAACATAACCTTCAGTCAAACAACCCCCCACTCTTTTTTCTCATTCCCACTCTTTTTTCTTGTGATGAGAGGTTGCACCAAAACTCGTCTCAAGCGTCCTTCTTCGTCTCCACCTAAAACCAGCAAAAAACAGAAGAATGAAGTTATGGAACAAAACGCGTTTGTTCCTCTCGCTCAATTCAAAGAACTGAAAGACCGCTTTGCTATTCTGGAACAACTGGTAAAGGATTTCATACCCGACATCTCTGCAAAAGTTGATCTTATTATTAAATCGAATGGTGCTGTTGATTGCCAATCGTTGATGACTGGAACTTCCACGACAAGTCCGTCTGGGGATGTCAAACCCTCTTATGCGTCGATTGTTATTGGTGGAGCAGTTTCCCGTTCGCAAGCTGTTGTTGATATGATTGAAAAGAAAAAGTTCGCGGTTATTGAGAAACTCCAGGACTCGAAAGATGATTTGCAGACTGATAAGGATAAGTTGTTTATTAACAAGTTATGCAAAACCATCAATATCCCGCCTCCGATTTCTTCCTTTAGAATACGCTCCAAAGGACCATCTCGCCCGCTCAAGGTTGAATTCTCCGAAGAAAACCACCGCAATTCGTTCATTCGCAACTTTATCAAAACAATGAAGACTGATGAATTTGCTGTGGACAACGTCAATCGTCCTCGTGCACGGCGTGACTTGACATTGGACGAGCTCAAATTGTTGAAAACGAATAGGAAATTTGCTTATGATGAGAACAACAAGGTAAAACAAGTCCGATTCTATATTCATGATATTCATCTTCGCGAATTTTCTTCCCCTCGTCCTTTTCCCAATGCTTTGAACGACCCCCCAAATCATTAGTTTCTCAGCTCAATTCTATTAGTCATTCAAGTGATTTCTTAACAAATTGTATTCTTGCCAATGTTAGAAGTTGTGCATCTAGTAGTCTTATTGAAATGCTTTATGATGAACTTAAAACTTTAGATATCAATTTAGCCTTCATAACTGAAACCTTCTTATCTAATTCATGTCCTGACTCTCTCTTCAATCATAACTTCTATCAAATATTTAGATTTGATCGTATACCAGAATATTCTAAAAAAACTGGTGGAGGGGTTGCTATTATTGCTAACAAATCACTTAGTTGTATTGAAATTGATATTAACATGGACTTTCATTATAAAAAACATCTTTGTGAAGTTGTATGTATTGACATTCTTTCTTTAAACACCAAATTTCGTTTTTTTCTTGTTTACAGACCCCCTCATCTTACTAACTTCAATACTGATTGTCTTATTCATCACCTAAATTGTTATTTTTCTAAAAACTCTCGCAACATTGTCCTTGGCGACTTTAATTTACCAAAAATTAACTGGGCCTATTGTTCAACCAATTGTGATGCCTTATCTGTTTTTTGCTCTTCCAATGGCCTTACTCAAATTGTTGATTTTCCTACACGTTATGGTAACGATTCTTCAACTATCCTAGACCTCATCTTGTCTGATCCGGCCCATATTTCAAATGTTAAGGCATCTCTTCCCCTCCTTTCTTCTGATCACATCTCTATTACATTCAACTTAAAATGTGAAAATCACCTTACTCTTACCCCACTTTCTCTTCCTTCTAAGTCCCACCTTAATTATAAAAAAGCTGACTTTCAAAAAATCAATCTAGTTCTCTCATCTTTCAACTGGGATAAACAATTTTCCTACTTTTCATCAATTGATACTAAATTTGCACATTTTCTTAAAATTGTCAACGAAATTGTGGATGATAATTGCCCCTCTTTTAACACCAACCATATCAGTTCTAATCATGTATCCCGAATCCCAACCGTTTCGGCCAAACTAAAGCGTCTTCGTCATCGATTAAAATATTTTTATTCTGCTTCCCCTAATTCACTTGTAAATCTTAGTTCCTATTTAAAAACTAAAAGAAAAATTAAGAAAAACTATAAATACCGCCTCAAATTATATCACAACTTCTTAGTTCACTCTCCCTCCCACAAAAAAGTGTCTCGTTTTCTTACCTCTAAACTTAAATCTAATACCTCTATTCCAACCTTAGAACTCAATGATGTCCCCTATATAACTGATGCTAGTAAATGCGACTTGTTCTTAAATTTATTTTCTTCTAATTACTCCGTCCACTCCTCATCTATACCAAAACTAAAATGTAATGTTTCTAGTAATTCTAGTATAGACTTTTCTCCTCACATTGTTCATATGTATTTAACCAAGCTCCCCTCAAAAACCAATTTCTCGTCTGATAGAATTAACTATCTTATTCTAAAAAAATGTGCCACTTCTCTTGCTATTCCACTTTCTTTATTGTTCCAAGAATCGTTTCATTCTTCCACCATCCCTACTTATTGGAGAACTTCTTATGTTATTCCGGTTTTCAAGAAAAATAAGAAATCTAATCCCTCTAACTACCGTCCCATATCCTTAACCCCCACCTTATGCCGTGTTATGGAAAAAATCATTATCAATTGTATCAAATTTCGTTATGGCCATAACTTTTCATCACTTCAATACGGTTTTCTTAATACAAGAAGTTGTAAAAACTCTCTGCTTGATATGGTCTCTATCATCCAGCATAACTCATCCAATAAACGTTTTACCGATGTTATTTACTTTGATTTCAGGAAAGCCTTTGATTGTGTCAAGCATGACATTCTTATTTCAAAACTTAGCGATTTCGGTTGTGATAATCTATTATGCAATTTTTATCTTGATTTTCTTTCTAATAGGAGCTTTTATGTAAAAATTGGTAATACCCTATCTTCCTCCCCTGCCCCAATTCCATCCGGTGTTCTCCAAGGGACGGTTAGTGGTCCCATTTTATTTATTATATTTTTAAACGATATCTTTAAACTACAAACACCTGATGTCAAAATCCTAGCATTTGCTGATGATATCAAAATCATTGGGTCTAACCCCACAAGTATTCAATCTGTAATTAATGCAATTTGTGACTGGTCCAAAAAATTTGAAATGTTTCTTGCCCCTGATAAGTCTTTTGTCATACATCATGGCCCCTCTAATCCACAATCTATCTATACAGCCAATAATGTAATCATTAGTAAAGTCCCTTACATCAGAGATTTGGGTGTTTTTGTTGACTCTAGCCTAACCTTTAAATATCATATCAACCATATTTTGAACTTAGCCAATCTTAGGGTTTCTCAAATTTTAAAATGCTATCATTTTTTTGATGTTTATAAATATATCCGTATTTTCAAAATTTATGTATCTCCTCTTATTGATTACTGCTGTGAAATTTTCTTTCCCTCTCTTACAGCCTCACTCATTCAAAAAATTGAGGGCCCCTTACGAAAATTTTCTAAAATAATTTTTTCTCGTTGTAATATATCTTATTCATCCTATGAAAATCGCCTACATCACCTAAATATCATAAAAACTTCCCATAGGATTCTCAATTTTGCACTTTGCCATATTGCGAAATGCCTCAAATGCTTAACTCACCAACCATCCTTTTACGAATTTTGTAGACTAACCAAATCATCCAGAAATCCAAATAGAATTATTCTTATAAAAAAACCATGCCATTCTTTTTATGATAAAATCATTCCACAATGGAATAAAGTCTCTCATCTTATTGATCTTAGTCTCCCCTACCCTATTGTAAAAAAATGTATATTCTCAATCTCTAAAAACATTGTATAAATCTCATGTTACTCACTTATTTTTTTTTCTGATGGCCTTATACTCTTGCGGGTATATGGGTCTTTGTAACATTCAATTGATTATAAATTATTCATCCGGTTTCTTCATTTTTTTGTTTGTTCATTTTTTGTTATGATTATATGTTTCAGTTGAATTTTAAATAAATAAATAAATAAACAACCAAACAACTTTAAAACTACCTTTTCCACTAACTAACTATTAATTCATTGTTTTCGAAATTTGCGTAAGACCTTGCATTAATTGTCTAATTTGACTACAGAAACGAAATAATATAAATTAGACGACATTAGTTCAAACAATTTATATAAACTCATTAAGTACCGCAGTAACAATTACTACAAGCACCTGACGCGTCTACCTGACCATCGGTGTAAAATCCTTCATATCATATGATTCTCGTCCAAAATATCCCCAGGCTAACATTTGCAACATTTGAAAAAGATTCGGCTGATCCTTTTTGTTTGCAAACCGATCATCATCTTTTTGCCATTAAGGTCAACATAAAAACGCTTTTGATATCTATCGTTTTTTCTTTATTTACCCATATTCTTGATCTCAAGCTTTGTGATTCGTGCCAAATTTTCATTCATTTTCGGTTTCAATCAATGTGATAACTTAATTATGTAATATTTTCCACCGCTGTCCATAATGCGATGACTTGCATCATCAACACCAACGCCATACCAATAAAAAAGTAAAAAAAACTAGTCATGATGTCAATACATGTTCAATCGTCTGTCAAACGAAGCCAATTTTCATTTCGACAAAAACTTTTTTTCAACTTGTGTGTTTTTTAATCTAATTTCCGAGGTTGATAAACACAGAAATGGTTCATTTAAATTCACTAGAGAATTGTTAAATGTACATTTACTTCCTTACAATTTCAGTAAATCGTCAAACAAACAAATTTTAGTAAAATGTCTTGACTTCATGCATTGTGACCAAAATTAGTTTTGCTTCGTTTTTACAGTTCATTTCCTAGATGAAGACTTCAACGCGACCCTTAGGCATGAACATAACCGCAGCTCACTTTAAACTCATTGTTACAGGAGCAAACGGGCCGATTTAAACATTTTTCTTAACAATAACATTTATATTTCAATTAATTTCTCCGACGTAATGAAATTTTCGGTTAATTCAAGCAAGCGTTTTTATAGTTAAGTTGAGTTATAGAAACATTTTTGTTGTTGGCGGGCGTTTATTTTCATTTTATCTAAAAAACGAGTTTCTTTATGCAAAGGATTTGTCTTAATCTTGTTTTTTTGAGCCAACAGCTTTCATAACCCTTACCTATTTTTTTAATTATTCAATAAAATTCGTGCGCATCTTACCTTTGCAACGCTATCCACATTATCCGAAAGTTGTCAAAAACTATTTTCAAGTGCCAAATATAGTTCAGCAACAGAACGAAATGAATAACATAAATCTGTAATCTTTGTAAAGTGTTTAAAAAAAAACACACATAAAAACTGAGTTCACTTTGTTTTTTACTCTTAAATAATTTTTTACCCAATAAGTAGTGAAAAATAGAAAAATAGAAAAACAAAAACAAGTGTCTGAAATCTAAGGAACGTTTGTTCAATTTTTATCAAAATTTTCTAAGATTGTATTTTAAAAATAGAAATCAGTTTAAAGCGTATGTTATAGATCACAGTGATATTCTTAAATTGTATTTTTCTAAAATAACTCTTCTCTTAATTTACAAGCACGTGTTCAATTCTTTCCAAACAGAAACTTTTTGTTCCCTCTTGTGTAGTGTTTGTGCCAAAAATCGAATCTTCACATTGACGCAGTTTGTTGATTTATCGCCCCCCAAAAAACTATAGAAAAAATTTGGCGAAAAATTCACTATGGTAATCTCAAAAAGTTACAGCGCTTTTGTTTCTTTTTCGATTTTTCGCTCGTTCACAACATTTTTCTTCCTTCTCATTCATAAACAAGAGGCGGAGTTCGGATGGGCCAGACTCCACCCATTCTTGTTCGCTTTTTCTGGCCATATTCTTATTCTTTGCATAACACCTATTTTGTCTGTATTTATGCATTCCAGATGTCTTCTCTTACTCGGGCGGTTACTTCTCGGATAAATGAATTTACTAGTGGAAGGCAGCGATTGACAACTGAAAAAGAACATCTACCTACACCTACGAGTGAATTCAATTATATTATTCCACCTGAGATCATTTGGGAAGACTACCAAGCTCAACATAAGGTTCGTCATTTATTTATTTACATATCTCATATTTTATTTCTTAATTAAAATTTTTCTTTTTCCCCTTCTTTTAATCAATTTTTGAATGTTTTTGTTAGAATGTACGAAAAGTGCAGTTATAGATAACGGCTCTATTTTTATAATAATAATAATACGTTTAAACAAAAATGTTGAGCGGGTAAAAACAATCTCAAAATTGTTCTCATTGATCTTAAATATTGAACTTCAATATCGAATATTGACGTTATTCCATTTTTTTTCTTTCAAAAGGGATAATATTTACTTTTGTGCTTAAACTATTTGGAAGCTTTTTTCTTGGAGAGTTAGAAAACAAACATTTCAGATATATTTTTTTCAGTATTGACAGTAATATTTTAAAAACATAGTCATAAAAAATATTACATTGAAATTTTGCCTTATGGGGCAAAAAACAATAGTAAACTTTGGTACATGGGCACTTTGAATATTCTTTGTTGTTTACTTCTAAATTATACTTATTATTAAAGTAAAAACGCTGAAAAAAAGTGCGTTGCAATGTTTTCCAACTACCTTATTTTGTTTATTAGTCTACAAAGCTTTTCAGAAACAGCTTTCAGACGTTTGTTCTAACTACCGGCAAACATTGAATAAACCATCACTTTCCCACATTAATAAATGCCATTTTGCATCAACAATGCTTGCATATGTGCCTTTTTTGGTTAAAAAAAAAGTAGAAAATAGTCAGTTTCACGTAGAAAAAATGCCGAAAGCATAAATGTCCGGTCTGGAATGGCTTTTCAAGCTTTTTTTATAATTCCCGCCATGTTATTGTATTCTGGCATTGTTTATTCAATGCGCAATGTAAACGAATCAAGTGTTATATTTTGAAATCGGATGGAAAATCACAAAAAAATCGGGAAATGATTACAGGAACCACTTCAAATTGAAATTGTTGAACCTGAACAAACTGTAGTGGCACATCAGAAGAAAAGCAGTCCTGCCAACTTTTCGCAGAAGGTAATAAAAATGTGAAACGAGGCTTTTTTGTTCACAAATCTTTGAAAAGAACATACACCATTATAAACATTCACGAAAAAAACTTTCGGATTTATTCCAATTCAACAAATGTTAACATTCTTGCCCCACCAGTTTTATAACGTCCTTTTTATGGAGGGGGGGGGGGGATTGTTGGGTGAACTTTATTAGCCATTTGAGATCAATTAGAAACAAGATTTGTATCCTCTTGTTTAGGTGACCGCCGTTGTTCGAAAATTGTCTCCATTCACAGATGACAGTAGCTCGCCGAAAAGTACTTCAACAAATGGGGATGATGTTAAAAAACCCGATGAGAAAAATTTGGTGAGCTACCTTTCAAGATAATTTTTGAATGTCAAATGTATTTTTCAGAAAACTAAAAATGGTAAGAAGAAGAAAACTAAAAAATCGAAAGACAGGGAGCAACTCATTGATTCCAGTGATGACGAGTTTTGAACAAAGCATTTTTGAGAAAAACAAAAAATTATGTTCATTTACTCATTGTTAGTAACCGAACAAGTTGATACTAGTTATCACAATGCGTGTTTGCTTTAAAATTCCAAACGTTGCCAATTCTATTTAAGTTAATGTAATATATTTTTATTCTGAAATGTATAAAGGCTATATCTCGATGTTTTGTTACAAAATTAGAAAAAAAAAACTCAGTCTTTGATAAAATGGAATTGAGCTATATACAATTTTCAGAATTATTCCGATACATCTTCATCCTCTTCTTCTAATGTGTCTTTCGGTGATAACGGAAGCCTTTCAGACGTACTCGCTTGATCGTTACTTTTTCTCAATTTTAGGAATTGCATCGGCAGATTTTGATGATCAATAAATGGCTTCGGTGTTATTGAATGATTATGTGGCGCATCCAATTGTAATTCATCCATCACTTGATCAAGGCTTTCATTGCTTGCTGTAACACATTGTTGAACAAACATTTTATTGTTTTGCGAATTGAAACCACCTTGGTGTAAATCATCATCTTTTGCTTCAGTGCGCATAAGATATCTTCTACTAACATGTTTTTTGAAGTGACGTGAATCTTCATCGCTCGCTTCAGTAATTACTGATAAGGCTCCTGATGGACTCCTATTTCCTCCTGAAAGGTTTGGTGCGGATAAACCAGAAGATTTCCCAAGAGCTGTCGCTTCTTTTGGATTGTTTAATTCTGCATTCAACATCCACGGTGATCTAAATCAGAATATTAACATAATCAGTTACTCAGAATTTTATATATTTATATAGAACATTCATAAGCTCACCCTCCTCTTGAACTATTGATTGGCGTTGATAATTGTTCATTGCTTGGAAAGAAAGATGTTGGACGTTTTGTTTTATTCAATATACTTTCCGATCTAGCAATCAACTTTTTCTTCATCGAGAGGTTATGCAACATGAATGCCCCAAGTACAGGAGGTGCAAATTGCGGCGGCTCTCCTGGTGTGAAAACTGAAATTTCATACATCAATTAATAAAAGTTAGCATTTTAATTAACCGCTAAATCTTCTTTCACTCTCCGGACGATCAGGCATGTTTTCCAAACTACGAGCTGGTGCATTTTGACGCCATCGAATTGATGTTTGAGAGTTTGCATTCGGTAGACCACCCTTGTCATTCTGCGATAATTTATCATTCACTTCATCACATTCAATTTGCTGTTCTAATTTTTGATTTTCCTGATATTCTTGGTCAATCAGTTCTAATGCCCACATGTATTGATTTTCAACTCGTTCTTGAAGGATAGCATAAACCATTGAAAAAAGTGCGAGGCCAACAAAATATAAAATGAACAACCCTAAAAACAAAAATGTAACTTCAGAAATAATGAAAAGCTATTACCGCATGCAGTGCGGGGATGCTCTGGGATCACATCTCCAAAACCAATTGTTGAAAGTGATACAAAAAAGAAATAAAAAGCTGTTAGAAAGTCCCACTTTTCCCAGAATGATACTATGAAGGAGCAAAGAACCATAAAGAGAAAAACAATGACAAGTGCCCATTTAACCGGAAAAGTGGCGAATCGATCGTCATCGTCCTGAATTAGTTGTTCCTGGCGTTAATTTTTACCTTAAATTGATCACCTCCGATTCACTATTTTTACTACTATATTCTTTGATTTCTTCCGATGTTACAGATTCCACAGTCGCTGATCTTGTCAAACTTCCGCTCTTAAAACTTCTGATGCAGCTTCTCATTGTTCTTAAATTTTAAAGATAGATTGTGCACCATATCATATCAGCGCCTTACCTTTTTAAAAAGTATCTGATTTTTTGAACGTTTTTCGTTGCCAATTCTCCATAAACTTTTAAAACGAACAGCATCAACGGTATTCCAATTAACCCATAAATGATTGTCACAATTCTACCTGTACTTGTTTTGCATGCTATATTGCCGTATCCTAAAATATGAAACTCTTATTATTCAACAATAAGTTCGGATTACTACCAATAGTTGTAAAAATAGTGGCTGCGAAGAAAACTGAATTCCAAAAGTCCCATCTCCAACCTACACCTCGGATATTTACTTCAATTTTATCAGATCTTTCGATAAGAGCTCTTGTAATTAAACTTAAGCATTTCTCATCGTTTGTTGAACTCTGGAAATAATAGGTATCCAATTTAGCATATTATTCGAAAATTGCTCAACTCACGCAATTCAATTCTTTCATATAATTCAGCAGATTTTCAGCCAACGTCTTCGACTCGTTTATCATTATCTGAATTAGTAATTTTTTCCAACATTATTTAATCATCATCATTTTTTACATTTTTTTCGTCATTTAAAGCTACTATCTGATGTTCTTGCTCAAGAAACATAAAAATCCAACCTCCAAGACAAGCATAGCCAATGATGACAATAGCCAGTATGAAATATTGTATACCTGAACAATTGTAAGAGTGTATATTTTGAAATTTTAAAATTCCAAAATATGTTTATTGACAAACCACAGAGTTTCCCTTTTTTCAAAAACTAACCTAAAAACTCATAAAGAAATTTGTTGATTCTGATGAAGTATGACGACCAAGACTCCGTTTCTTTAAGCCTGCAAAAATAATATTTTACAAACTTGATGATGACGAAAACCAAACTGCATTTCAGATTTAAATGAAGGTTGATGAGGTGGTGAAAATGCCGGCGATATTGGAGGGCCATAATCTGAAGGAACTGGTCCGAGAGGTGTAGAATGGAAAACGTGAGATAATTGTTCAGCAGCAGTCATCTGTCTGAAAATAGAAAGGAAAACTTTGTAAATTTCGAACATGGTTTACAAACCTTGCAAACTGACAAGCTGATTGTGTATGGCCAATTGGTGTTGCTGCCTGATCAACATCTTCACTTCCATCTTGACATATCAATGTAGAATTTCGATATTTTCGTCTTACATATTTTTCTAAAAGCTGAAAGTAAATTTTCTTAAAAACAAACGATTATAAATATGGTACTAACTTTCATCGCATCTCTTGTTTGTTCATCATCAAGAACAATGCACTGGCGACGCACTAGTTTGCGCCGCTGCATGTTTTTTTCATCTGAATTTTCCTGATTCCTGAAGTTTTTAATTAAAAATATATTTATCACTTTTTATAATAATTTCATAAACTTTTAAAGCTTACCACAATGAACAATTATCAACATACATATGCAATAATGAAATCTCATTTTCAGAAGAATTATCAGAACTTGAAAACATGGAATGTGATTCCATTTATTATCTTGTACAAAGACGATCGAAATCGTTTAACAGAAATTTACAAACCGGTTTCGAAATAAATAAAAAATTCAGGAAAAGAAAAAAAAAACTGTGTGTAAAAATTCTGACCGCTTGTACAAGACACGGAAGAAAGGAAGATAGTCTTTTTTATTGTAAGTAATACAATGAATCGAACACAAACATGGCTATTAAGAGTCGATGTCTCAGAAAGTCGAACATACTGTGGCACAGTTGCACCAACGTGAAGCTAGGATCTTGATTTTTTGCATGGAGGGTACCTATGCCCCCCTTAGAAAAAAAATATATAATTTATTTGGCCACGCCCCCTTTGACCTAGTGAAAAAAATCCGGGTGGTCCCTAAATCGAAATTTTTAGTTTTAGAGATAAAGTCAAAATCTCATCGGGAGTGGATTACCCGCACATTTTTGAGTATTTTTCATGTTGACACCTAATTTCCAGCTGGTCGACAACATGCCGAAATTTTTATTTTTCTGAAAAAATGGTCCAAATTTTCCAGTTTTTCCCATTTTTCGATATGATGAAGTACTTGGCCCCGAATGGAAAAATGGAAATTTTCAATCCTTATTATGTTTGTCATCAAAATCCATGTTGATTTAGCGGAATCCCTGTAACCTTTTTGGGGTTTCAGAGCAAAATATGCGAGATTTTCGCAAAATTCCAAAGGGTCCCCCCCATGGATGAAAAAATCGAAAATTTTAAAATCTCCCCATATTATCAGAGGGACTCTTACTAATAAATATCTACTGTTTCCCAAAATATTAGTCATCATGTGGACCTATGGGCCGCGTGGCAACAGCTCAAAGAACCTTCATTCAATATCGCGATTTCCGATACAGGCAACAGTTTTCTGTGTACGGGGACTGAAGGTATTTGAGCTGTTGCTACATCGTCCATAGGTCCATAAGATGGCTCATATTTTGGGAAACACTAAATATTTATTAGTAAGAGTCCCTCTGATAATATGGGCAAATTTTAAAATTTTAAAATTTTTTTGCAAACCTTTTCCATAGGGGGGACCCTTTGGAATTTTGCTAAAATCTCGTCTATTTTGCCCTGAAACCCCAAAAAGGTTACAGGGATTCCGCTAAACCAACATGGAATTTGATGACAAACATCGTAAGGATTAAAAATTTCCATATTTCCATTCGGGGCCAAGTACTTCATCATATCGAAAAATGGGAAAAACTGGAAAATTTGGAACACTTTTTGAGAAAAATCAAATTTTCGGCATAATGCCGACAAGCTCAAAATTAGGTGTCAACATGAAAAATACTCAAAAATGTGCGGGTAATCGATTACAGAAGAGATTTTGACTTTATCTTTAAAACTAAAAATTTCGATTTTGGGACCACCCGGATTTTTTTCACTAGGTCAAAGGGGGCGTGGCCAAATAAATTATGTATTTTTTTTCTAAGTGGGGCCTAGGTACCCTCCATGCAAAATATCAAGATCCTAGCTTCACGTTGGTGCAACTGTGCCATAGCCAATAGGCCTGATGTCGAAAATCTCAGACATCGACTATTAAACATTCTTTGGTTACTATTTCAGCCGATTTTAATGATACTATAACTAAAATAACATCAGTGTAATTTTTCATAAAACAATCATTGAAATTTAAAATTAATTTTTTTTTCAATATTTTGAAATAATATTAAAAATGCTTGCAGCAAATTCAAATAAATTGGAGATCGAAGCATTCATAAACATTTTGTCGGATTGCAAGGAGCAGTAGAAAAAATAATGAAACAATATTGTACGACAAAATTTTAAAGAGGGAAAACCACCGAAAACCACAGGTTATTCTTTGAAAAATGTATTATTATCATTGTGAACTACACTGAATGCTGAACGTCTGACGAAATGCATTGGCAAATACGCTTTTGCTCGGCTAGCTTGTTGAGAAAATCTTGTATAAACAGTTTTAATGTGTCATTTTTTACATTGTGTAAACCCTTATCTCGATCGTTCGATGAATTTACAGAATTTGGGTTTCTTCTAATGAAAAAATGTGTTCCGTTTTTATATTTATTTCGAAAATCTGAAAGATTTTAAAATACTGAGTTTTTGGTATATCGATAAGTTATTATATTTCAAAACCTATCAAACGTTTTTCTGAACGATCTTATTAGTGTTTTGAATTCAGTTCTAGTAGTTGTATGAATTTTTACAATTAAATTGCGATACAATGCAGACGCAAAGAAATTACTTTAACCAATCCCTAAGCGATTTTATTTTTATATTTTTAACATTTTCCGGCAAAATTTGCTCAATATAAGTTATTTCTCAAGAATGTCGTACTCATTCTTAAAAAATTTCAATCAATTTCTTTGCTTCCATCAAAAAAAGTGAAACAAAACTTACATTTTTCAAGACATTATCGATTCTAAGCATAGATTTTTTGTTGACAGGTACAATGGAAAACCCAAAAGCTGACGGTGACCGAAACTAAGGTCACCGAGCCAAATTGATAATTCGCCGAGCAAACAATTTCGGAAACAATGAGAAACCAGATCTTCTGTTGAATTAATTTCGAAACACGAAAACTTTGTTTTCGAAGAGGTCTTCATAACGAAAATTGTTTACATTTGTTGCGGAATTGTGCATGGTTTATATATATCAGGTATATTGGATAGTTGCGAAAGTGATTAATATGATTTCATGAAAAGATTGCTTTCCAGATCTTTTTTTGCGTCAATATTAAATATGATAGTTTGAATTTCTGCATGTTTGTCTAACAAAAACTCAAATATTCCTACCCAATTGAGAGAGTTGTTTTAATTGAGCATAGTTTGCGTTATCGAGGTGAATACTATCTTTTTCAAGCAGATTTTAAACCGACGTAACATTTTTCAAACTTTTGAATCATTTGGATTTAAACCCGCTGTAGAGTGAAAATGCAACGAGATTTTTTAAACGGATATCGTTTGCATCTTTTTTGGCAACATTTTGAATGTTTTTGGAGAAGATATTTCCAAAGTTTGCATGACGTTATGCAAATGGTTATGTCTGTTCCGGTATATTTTTTCTGTTTCATTAAATATTCTGTTTCGCCAAAAGCATACTTTGAAACGCTTCTGTTGATGTTCGCTGAAACTTTTTTTTTATTGAGTTCCTCAATGATGAAAAACCCGCGTTTTTCTTCCGGGTTGTTCTATTCTGGGCACACTGCTTCCTCTTCTTTTTAAGATAACGTGGAAAGAGAGAGCAGAAATGCGAATCAAGTAGTTGGCCAGTGAAGGATAAACGCACACAAACTGAAGTTCAATTATAAATTTATGAGATAAATCTTTTGAACATGAAATTTGCTCATTGAAAATTTTCAGATTCTTTCAATAGAAGGAAAAGGTTTTATTCATAACTAGATAATCCTTTAAGAAAATCGGAAATACCATAACCAAAGTTTCATATATTAAAAAACGTGTGGTGTTATAATTTTTCTCGATCACATAGTTCAATTCTATGTTTTTTTCTTTCCCAAATAACCTCCAAAAAGCCCTTTCATACCCGTCTACTACATGATTTCTATAAACCCCACATGACCAATGAAAACAGTTCACCAGATAATAGAAAAATCATTCAATGGCCAACTTTTTACCAGAAGAACGTTCACTCTTTGTGACGATGTTGGTCAACGATCTTTTATAAACCGTTTATTTTCTCGCATATGAGTTATTTCAACTATGATATTCAAAATTCCATTACAAGGTTCATTTGCCTTCCTTCATGTTATAAACGAAGGCATGAAATATTAATAGCTCAAACGTTTTGCAAAAAAAAAATGTTATTCATCTACATGACTTATTCAATGGAAAACCTACACATTTTCTGAACCATCTGATATCATAAATCACACTATGTTTACAAAATGAACTTCCGTTTTCATTTATAACTATTTTTTCAGCTTACATCATGCTAATCTTTCAAAGAAACCGACATTGAAATTTCGAAACTTTTTCTTGGGATTACAAGTTAATCCGAATATATAGATTATAGTTTGAAAAAAAATAATAGCTCGAATCTTGTAATCAGTTGTTTATGAGTCATGCCATTCTTTCTTTGATCAGCTTTGTAGTAGAGCATAAAAATCCTAATTGGATTGAAAACCTTGTTCCTGCAAAAAAAGAGAGAAATGATCGAAACTAATCGCCAGTGCTCTTTTCTAATTCATTGATCAAAGTGTTGCTTCGCCTTCCGTATGTCCTATTAATTCGATGTTTTTTAAACAGCATTTTCAAGCGATAACCGTGAGAATGGAACAAATGATGTTGGGATGACGTGTCTGGACAAAAAATGAAGAACTAATGAAGTTTCCTATGGAGTTCCTTTTTAGAAGTCTAAACTTTTTCTTATGCATTCGCAACTATACTCTCCCCGGAACATGGAAAATATCGAAAACCTTGATATCTTATTTGGACATGTACTGTATTTAAGTTTACGTGTTTATTAAAAATAAATTTTACTTCCGTATTTCAAAACATATGTAAAAAAAAAGTTTCAGGTGAATATGCGAGTTAAATGGGAATATTTTATTATTAGATCCAGAAAAATGGTCGTGATAAACCTGAAGTCACAGGTTAGAAAAGAATCAAAAACACAGATCAAATGAATGAAACAATGAATTGACTGAAATATGCATTCCTCTCGTTCAAATATTCTTAAATCCCAGTCCAAACGCATTGGTCATCCACTCTTCTATGTTAAAAATAGCTGCAGGCAAAGCTTTTGCCAATGGGGAACTACTAGTCAGAGAACCAAACGCGTGCGAATCGCAACATTGAACATTGAACTCTTCAACGATCTTCGCTGTCATTTTTCTTCTTTTGCTCACAACCAAATTCCTTCCGTGTTTCAAGCTCTGAATTCTGAATGCAGCCAACAAATGCTTAGAAAGTCGTTTTTCACCCTTGAGATGTTTCAATATGCTTCCTTTTTAGAAGATAAGATGGAGTATTTCTGGAACAAATGAGGAAAAAAGGACAACTTTTATTGTAGAACTGCAACAATAGCCTGTGAATATTTTCAGAAAACTTTTCAAAGATTAATTTTGTTGGCAGCTAAAAAAAGAAAACCTCAAAAAAATCTGTGTATGCTTCAGTTTCTTTTGAAACCAAAGGTCAGAAAAAAATATACATAAATCAACTGATTAAAACTTTTATTGGAATTCTATTTTCACCTGCTTAAGCAAAAAAGTTCCGCGTTGTTTTTCTTACGTCATGAAAAAAAAATTAAATTTAGATATATAATCATATTTTCTTAAAATCATAAACATATGCTTAATATTTTAATGATGTAGTAACGTTAACTAAAAAGGGTGTATGTTCAAGAACGGTTTAGCAACTTACAAACTTCAGAGCTTCGTGAAACATATGACATTTACTACTGAAAATAATTGTTTTAAAAAAATCAAAGATTAATATAATCACGTTCAAACAATGCGTTCTATTTATAAATGAACTCTGATTCAACTACAATGTGACCGGTTTCCTTTACTAAATTGGATCTCTGATTTATAGCTTCAAGTCGTTCATCGTGATTTTTAAAATTTATCAACTAATGGACCCCGACTGATGATTCTGTTTCAACCTTTATCGTTCATAGTTCGCCGATTTTATATGATATCTCTTTGATTCTCTGCGCCGCTCAAGTTTTCCCACTGTATTCCATTCCCTTATCACAATTCGTTCAATTGGTCTCTATGATATTTCGTCCCTCTAAAACTCCATTGTTCGCGTTGTTTCAACAGTGCGCAACAAGTTTTGCGAACGATTGTGATGACGTAGTTTCTCTATGAACGATGATCTTACAGTGAAAAGATAGTGAGAAATGGGAAGAGAAATGAACCAAAATAAAATGATTTGAGTGCGCAGAAGGTGAGCTATCACTTGGTCTATTTTCGTGACTTGTTTAGAAACAATTTCCACCAATTGGTTCATAGATTTCCGGAAAATAAATTTTTTTCTTATTCTTCAACGTTGTCCATCACTTTAATATTATTATCAAAATGATAACGACGAAAAATGCTCATTGCTCTCTAACGGCACCGCCTCTCTCGGGAGACAACCCCACTTTTCATTTTATCACTATTCGGGAACGACGTGACTGATAAATATAAACATACGTGAGGTTTCAATTCTTCTATAAGTTACGTTAGTTTTTGAACTTCGCTTCACTTTTCTTTTAAGTATTACTTATTAGTCGCAATCTGCGCTACATTCTACTTCACCTCCTCCCAAAAGGTAAACTGAAAACGTGGGAAAATCACATACATATATATGTAGTTTGCTCAACTTGACCTCAGCTTCTTGCTCTGGGCGCTTCTCATTTAAGTTTGCTTCCGTATTATATTTTTGCTCTTTGAACGCCATTTCCCAAATTGGGCGGAGTTGTTGGTGCGCGATCTTTGGAAACTTTTCTTTTTTTCACTCTACTTATTCACATTTTCTCTTCATATAGTGTCGTCAAGCAGTTTTTCCTGCTTGCCGGAAAGCTTCAAATGTAACACAGAAAACAGACGAGTACATACTTCCTTGTTTAGCCTCACCAATCTCCGCCCATTCCTAATATTTTATTTTTTGCTCGTTTCAGTTTTTTTCCAATTTCTTTTTCCACACAACATTTGAAATGTTTCAGATGGACTTTTTGATAAATACAGCTTTATCTGAATCAACGTCTACTGCTGTGAGCGGAGATTTTTGCGTGGTATGTGGTGACAAAGCAATAGGAAAACATTACGGCGCAGTTGCTTGTAATGGTTGCAAAGGATTCTTTCGCAGAAGGTATGTCGAAATCTAGAAAGAGAATACAGCTGATAAAATTTAATTTTCAGTGTATGGCAGAACCTACAGTATACCTGCCGCTTCAACAAGCAATGTAATATTGATAAAGACCATAGAAATGCATGTAGATATTGCCGATTTCAAAAATGTTTAGCTGATGGCATGAAACCTGAAGCTATTCAAAATGAAAGAGACAGAATCGGAAGTACAAAAAGAAGAAAACGAAGCGGTGCAAATTCTGAGAATAACTCTGATTCCGAAGGAACCCCTAGCCCAAAAATCGTAAGAAAACTTCAGATTTTCTCTTGATTTTTTAAAATCATTTTATTTTTAGGACAGCGCTAGTAACACTGTTTCAAGAAGATTGATTGAGATGTTGATTGATATTGAGAACAGACTTGTCAGTAATCAGAGTATGAACGCTTTGCTGCGTGATGATTCTGAACAAAAAAACAGCCGCCAGCGAGCAGTGAATCATTTAATCGGATGGACAAATATGCTTCATCCTTTACCAGAAATTTCTTTGAACGATAAGGTGAGTTAATTTGCATTTTGAAACAAACAAACAACTTTCTTTCAAAAAAAAAAACTGAAAAATTAATCATTTTCTCCAGATGCTCTTGCTCAAAAAGTTTGCCCCAGCTTTTACTCTCCTGGGAACCTTGCAAAGAAGTATTGGTTTCACGCACTTCATTCTTCCAAATGATCAAATTCTCAATCTTTCTGCATCACATCCGCCAGAGTTCATTACAGTACTTTCTAGGATCATTGACGAACTTCTCAATCCCTTGAGACGATTACATACTGATCAATCGGAGTTCAGTAGTCTGAAGGTTGAAATACTTAATAAGTATTGCAATGAATATAGAATTTCAGGCTTTGCTTCTCCTTTCACCAGATGTTGTTGGTCTCAGCCAAAAGTCGCGTGAACGTATTCGTGATGCTCGAGATGCATTGCTGAAGGCATTGTTTGCATACCTGAACAATAATCACTCTTCAATTGACGCTTCCCTTCGTGTTTCTTCATTGTTAATGATTATTCCTTCACTGATTTCCGTGAGCCAAAACATGATGCAATATCCAGCAATCAGTGAATTGTTCGGACTCGGAGATCTTGTGAAACCAGAAACAACGAACACACACATGTAAATTTAACCAATTTTGTGACAGATGTTTATCAAATTATTTACAGTGAAAAGCCATTCGAGATGAAAACAATGATTCCAACGCTTCCTATCACTTCAGCTGCACAACCATTGTGCAACAATTTAATTTTGAACAAGGATATGCTGTCACAGATAATTGGAAATCCTCAACTAATGTCATACCTTCCACCAATGACTACAATAACCAGCACCCCAGTTTCATCGCCATTGTCTTTCATAACGACGTCCATTTCGGAATTACCGTCTCCAATGCAGCAAATTCCAGTTAAAGTCCTTCTGTCATAAATGATTGAATTTCATTTAATATGTAACCAACTTTCTTGTGCCATTTTCCTTTTAGCTCATTTAGAAATCTTGATTCCCATTCAACGGTTATTTTCTGAAACTTGCCCAGAATACAGATTTTACATAATACTCTTCCATGTTATTATATCCCTCGTTTTGACTTTTATTGTTCTTTTTGTTTATTGCAATTCTCGCCATTTTGTTCTTTAAGTATTCTCAATTGATTATCATAACACTAAAAAACAAACAAGAAAAACTTTTTGTTCTAGTCATGACTCATTACCTACTTATTCGTTTTTATTTTTTTATTTTTGATTCGCTTTTGTTAAAGCTTGGCTTTGTGCACATACTCCCAAAAAACAAAAATTCCCTGAATTCACACGTGGTTCTGTAAATCGTTCTCATCAGTTTATTTTCTTTTGCCAATTATATTTTTAAAACTTGATTTATATTTATGATAAACATTTTAATATGGAATTATTGGAAATAAAGCAGTGATCAAAATTGCTCGTGTCCTCTGGAGAGAAGTGTTTTTTTTGAATTTCCAGTGTACATTATGTGATCGCAATGTTTTATTTTTCAGCGACAAACAAATGAGAAGTGCACTGTATGCTAATTCACTGCCCTTATTATAACTGAGACCGTAATGAAATGTGATAAGAGAGAAAAATTTAGAGAAAACGATGACAACCGATTATTATTTCATGTTCGATTAAATTAACCAATATTGGTTCAAAAATGAAAGACCAGAACTATGATAAGACGTGCAAATTCTGATGATTATTGATAAAAAGCTCACGTAGAAATAGTCGAGAGTGAAATTATTCTTAAAATGATGCTTTATCGCAAAAAAGAACGAACTACCTTTTTCTGCACGAAAGTTGCTTTATCCTCGGTTTTTGATAAGAGAATTTCGGGTTTTTTAGAAAAACAAGTTACATAGAAACTTCTTTCATAAATAAGAGGGTTTGGATATTGCGAAATGGTTTGTGCTTCCACAAGGTCACAAGTTTGTCCTTTTTCTGAGTCGATCTAGTTTTAAATGCGTAGTCGTTCTCCACAAAAGTAGTAAATCATTTTAAGGTCTGGAAGTAGTCGAAATATGTGCCAATCAGCCTGTAACAACTGCATATGTAGGTTAGCTACCGTGATCTATACTTGCCTCGCAAAGTGTTATGCGTCGAAAACGGGAAGATTTCGATTTTTTAAATTTTCATCCTCTTTACCATATTTGAAAACCAAAGGAAGCAAACTTTTTTTTTCGAAATGTTTAATTGCCAAACTCGAATGACAAAAAAAAACCGTTTCCAGTTTACTTGAGGGACTAACTGAGAACACGCAAACGCAGAGAGATGCAGAAACTTAGTCCCTATTAACTAGCTAAGTGAGTTTTTTAAAACATTGTTTTCTGTATACATTGCGATTTTTATGAACGGAGAAATTGAAATTGTCTGAAACCAAAGATCTAACTGATCGACATCAAAAATAATTTTTTTTCCAAGTGTGTTTTTGCTCGTAATCACGGAAATTTCAATGTGGAAAAATCACGATTCGGTCAAAGACAAATTCTCGTTTTCTGATAAGAAACTCACGTCAGCACACAATTTTTCTTTCATTGACAGAAAATATGATGGAAGTGCCGTGAACTATCAAAAATTTATTATTGGTATTGTCAAGATAAAAATTTCTGGCCACTCGTTTTGCGGTGTGTCGTTGGGAATTTCGTCGCAACGCGACCGCAACGCACAATATGGTCAAAACGAAAATTCCTAGCCGCTCGTTTTTCGTAACATCGTTGGGAACTCAAATTTCAATTTCTCAGTTGGTCTTGCGAATTGCGGTCGCGTTGCGAGGAAGTTCCCTACGGTGCTACGCAAAATGAGCGGCCAGGAATTTTCATCTTGACAATAACAACTGAGAACTTTGAATTTGAACGCGTTGCGAGGAAATTCCCAACGACACTCCGCAAAACCAGCTGCCAGGAATTTTCATCTTGGCAATAATAAATATGATATAAATAGGATTTTGATTTTAAAAAAAAACGTTTTGAAAACATCTGAGGGATCGGATTAAAAACAACATTCGGACGTTTATCAACTTTTTTCTAAATTTAGCCAAACATTTTACAGGTGCTTTCTGGAAACAAACAATACTCCAACACTTCTCTGAGCAACTTTAGTTTGAGGACTTCAACAATTTCATATAAATCTAGTATTCACGTGAAAATGCCAGTGCACCTTGAACTTTGAATACAAATATTTTTTGTCTTTGATTTTGACATCAGATAAGCATCGATAAAAATGTAAATTTCCTATTGTGTCATATAATTTATTGATATCGGCATATTTAATATGACGGGAAATATGTATAACGGGAAATATTTTGTATCAGAAAAACATAACTTTGCAAGGACCATTTATCTAACGATATCATGTAACAAGAGTCATCCAGTGAAACTGTATCGGAAAAAACCCTACCTGCAGGATCAACTCTCTTACTCTGAATTCTCTCTTCCTGGCAGGCAAACGATATCCCTGGGTGATACTAACTACTAGTAAGTATGAAAGTGCAATGTGGTGTATTTATTCCTTTAAAAGCAACATATTGTAAGAAACCACAAAACACCATGAACGCGAGCTCTGCCAAAATATTGCCGCTTCCTGATTATCTATCTAACAGCTCATTATACTTTTCCAAAAAAAAAGTATCACGCAGCTGACATAGAAAACAACAATTAATATTATATGAAAACAATTACAAATGCATGAAACTGTGAGGACAGCCTACGGATGACACTTTCAATCCTTCAGAATTGTCTTTTATTTAAAAACCTATTTTATTTCTTTATTTTTAGAATGAATGCTCGAGAATTATTCAAATACCAACAGCTTCCGAAAACACGCAACAGGTTCCAAGATGAAACAGATTTGCGATCACTTCGAAGTTTTAAAACGGACTTTTCAAATTACTTACCAAGCGATACAAATTTCCTAAATGTTGCTGAAATAATGACAACCTATGCTTATGGAGAACATAATGATAATGACAAGGAAATTCAATGTGATTTGCTTACAGAAAATGGCGGAATCGAAATAGATCCAACTCGTCTATCTTACCAGTAAAATTATTGAACAAATGTTTTTTAAAATAATTTTTCTGTTGCAGTGAACGAATCAAATGGCATTTGAAGCAATTTTGCTACAAAACGTCAAGTCATGGAATTCCAATGCTTGGCCAAGCTCCTAACGGCCTCTACAGGTAAATCATAATTTCTTGACGAATGACATAATTACAAGCGCGTCGTACGTTTTTTAACTAGCCGTATCATTTAAGAAAATATGTGTGTTCATTCTTTCTTTTCTTCTTATTCCCAATGTTTATGAACAATTTTTCTTCTTTTCTATGCATCACCGTCGATAGCTCAGTTGGTAGAGCGGAGGACTGTAGAGTCAGTAGGTATCCTTAGGTCGCTGGTTCGAATCCGGCTCGACGGAATGCTTTTTGCCATTTGCGTTTACACTTATGAATGAATTCAAAAAATCCAGGGAATTTTTTAAGAGCCACTTGGGTAGTATTACTTCTGGTATGTGCTGTTCAATTCTTTCGTCAAGCTATTGATGTCGTTGATAAATATCAGAGAATGGACAAAATTACTGATATTCAATTGAAGTTTGATACTGGTAACGTTTAATAATAAAATGAGCTAACAAAATATAATTTACAGCCCCATTTCCTGCAATAACATTGTGCAATCTGAATCCGTATAAAAATAGTGTGATAAGATCACACGAAAGTATTAGCAAAATAGTAAGTACAGGGAAAAATAACTTTATGATTCCGAATTTTTCAGCTTGGCGTTTTCAAAAATATTATGAAAAAAGCTGGTGATAGTAGTGCAGAAGTCGCGCAAGAGCAAGAGTATGAAACAGATGACATCACCATTCAAGCAAAAAAGAAGCGAAGACGTAGAGCCGCTGGAGACAAAGGAACGTTTGAACCGGTATTTTTTCAGACATCAAAATCTTTTATTGATAATCTTGTTTGAGGCAAATTCGGCATGTAAATGTGATCCAGATGAAGAATCGAGCGAGTGTGAGGAACTGTCAACAGAGGTTGGGAATTCTTGATAATTAAAAAATTATCAAACTTGTTTAGAAACCAAAACCTGACAACGATTTGTGTATTTGTGCATTTGATCGTCAAACTAATGATGCATGGCCATGTCATCGAAAAGTATGATCCTATTTTGATATCCTTAATTCAGCATACGTTAGCTATTCAGGAACATTGGCAAAATACTACATGTCAAACGTGTGACGAACATTTTCTATGTAGCAAGAAAGCTAAAAAGGGGACAAAAAGAGCCGAAATTAAGAAAGAACCATGCATATGTGAACGGAAAGGTTTTTTCTGCGTTAAGCATGATCACGTAAATAAATTTTTTTTCCTGAAAATTCTCACGAATTATTTTTTTACAGGTTACATCGCTTCTAAATTTATGGGAATATTTTGGTGAAAGTGAAGTGTTTTCCGAGATCTCTGACGAAGAAAGAGAAGCATTGGGATTCGGGGTTGGTGTTTCAGAAATCTAGAAATTCTGAAAATTATATTTACAGAACATGACTGATGAAGTTGCAATCGTTACCAAGGCAAAAGAAAACATTATTTTTGCAATGAGTGCGTTGAGTGAACAACAAAGGTTTGAAACAATTTCAGCACATTTGTTATGAATTTCGATTTTTTTTCAGAATACTGATGTCACAGGCAAAGAGCAACCTTATTCATAAATGCTCATTTAATGGAAAACCATGCGACATTGATAAGTAGGGAAATTGAAAAAAATAGAGGAAAATTCTGGAATAATTTCAGAGATTTTGAGTTAGTAGCGGACCCAACGTTTGGAAACTGTTTTGTTTTTAATTATGATAGAAATATTTTGAAAAGCAGTTTACGTGCTGGACCACAATATGGTGAGATTTATTCCTTTTCGGTCTACACAAAAATTATTAAAAGGTTTACGTGTGATGCTTTTTGTGAATGCCAGTGATTATTTACCAACGTCTGAGGCTGTTGGAATTCGCTTAACAATTCATGACAAAGAAGATTTTCCATTTCCGGTGATTTTAATATTATGATGGGTAAAACGTATTAGAATTTCCAGGACACATTTGGTTATTCTGCTCCGACTGGTTATATTTCTTCGTTTGGTATGAGAATGGTAAACGAATGAAATTCCTCACGAGAAACAAGAAAAATTTTTTAGAAAAAAATGAGCAGATTACCGGCTCCTTACGGGGATTGTGTAGAAGATGGATCGACTTCAAATTATATCTACAAAAACTTTTCCTACTCTACAGAAGGTTGCTATAGAACGTGTTTCCAAAATCTTATTATCGACCGGTGTGGCTGCAGCGACCCCAGGTTTCCAACAATCGGTGATGTATTGCCATGTCAAGTTTTTGATAAAAACCATAGTCCGTTGAAAATGATCAATATTTATAATTTATGGATGTTTTTAGGGGAATGTTTGGAAAAACACACACATGAAGTTGGTGAAATCCATGGTTCTTTTAAATGTAGATGTCAACAACCTTGTAACCAAACAATGTACACTATTTCGTACTCTGAGGCTATTTGGCCTTCTCAAGCTCTGAATATTTCACTGGGACATTGCGAAAAAAGTGCTGAAGAATGCAACGAAGAATATCAGTGGGTTTGAGAAATGTAGAGAGAAAGTATTTATAATATGTTCAGAGAAAACGCAGCAATGTTAGAAGTGTTCTATGAGGCATTAAACTTTGAAGTGTTGACAGAGTCTGAGGCATACGGGGTAAAAGAAGAGAAAACGACATCGTTTGCCTTTACACCGCTTGCATGTCACTCGCTTTCTCACCAGCACAGACATCCCCGTCGATAGCTCAGTTGGTAGAGCGGAGGACTGTAGAGTCAGTAGGTATCCTTAGGTCGCTGGTTCGAATCCGGCTCGACGGATGGCTTTTTTGATGTTTTTGCATTGCGGGTGTTCTGAAGTCAGCCTTAAATGTAGAATCATAAACCTTAAAAGAACTTGATTTGATTATTCCCAATTATTTAATGAGTAAATCTGGAGAGAAAGAAAAGATTATAAGACATTTGTTAAGAATATATGTGAATTAATGTATGATTCAGTTTGATTTTTTCATTTTTTCACAATACATGTTCATAATTTTTCATCTTGTATGTACGTTTATCGTATCCCCATCGTTAGCTCAGTTGGTGAAGCGTATAACTGTAGTGTATCCTTATCCTTAGGTAGCTAGTACAGATCCGGCCCAACGGATCGTTTTTTTTTTTGCTTTTTCTTTGTATTTGCGTATGGAAATTGCTAATAGATGGTTTTTAAAAACCGCAACTAAACTAGTTTAAAAAATACAAATTAAACAATTTTCAGATTGTAAAAATGCTTGCCGATTTTGGTGGGCACTTGGGCCTGTGGTCTGGAGTTTCTGTTATGACATGTTGTGAATTCTTCTGTCTTGCAATCGAATTACTGTACATGGTGATTGCGCATCACATCAAACAGCAAAAAATGAAATTGAAAGAGAACAAGGATTATTAAATGGATTAAGTAAAGAAACATTTGTTATTTTGGCCGTCGACAAATGTGTGTTCATATGTTTTATTTGTTTTCAATTGTCTCCACTCTTCAAATACAAATTATCAGCGTCTTGTTCCAACTTTACTGCGGTAAAGAATAGTGCATTTCAGCCGTTATCAATCCATTGATAACCAACCGGATTACCTGTTTTTCAATGTATAAAATGTTTGAAATCTGAACATAGTGTTCCGTTTTTCAACATTCTTATCATGTTCATCCTGTAGCTTTGGTGTATCTGACATCTCAAAAAAGATAAAAAACAAGAAGAAATGTCTCTTTCAAAGAAAGTTCATTAGAGTGAATTGACTTGAATAACTAATGATTGAGTGGGGGGGGAATGAAAAAAGAAAAACTTCCAACCCAATTTTGTCGTTTCATTCTTGTTTCATCTTTTTTTTATATAATAATTTCATAGCAAATATAAAAATGATCAAAATATTTTGGATACAATGGTGAATGGCAATGACGCAAGGAATTTGCAACCGGCTTGTGAGAGATGAAGCAGATTCAAAGGAGAACACTCCAACCTTCTGATTCTCAGTCCAATATACACTATTTTTAAACTTAAACCTATTAGGGGCACGTTTTTTTTGTTGGCTAACGGTGTAAAATTGCATATATCACCTATTTTCCGTTAGCTTTGATTTGTAGGTAAGCAATTTTCGTCGATCAACTTTCTTTTGTATTTCTTATAATATAATTTTTAATTCCAATTTTTGCATGTATTTCTGTGGAAAAACCGGATGTTTCGTCTTCAATTAATTTTTGTTCCTTCTTATTCGAAAGACAAAATTTTGATGGAAAATCAAATCAAAAATAGCATTCTTCACTACTACAGAGAAACTCTCCAGAACTAGTATAACATTTGTAATTAGATATTTTTTTCCAATTCCGATCCAATTTTTCAAACCATTTAGTTGTTTGCCTACTCGAAAAATCCTCTTTAAAATGGATACAAACTTATAACACGATCCATGAGATTTTCGGCAAAGTAGGTCAACTATTGGAAACGAGTGAAAATTTAGGGGTTAGATGTGAGGGAAAGACTGTGAAGTGGCATTGAAAGCGAAACTGTAAGCGAGACAATCCCACATTTATATCTACTCATTTTTTCTAAATTGAATACTTGCACGATTTTGTTAAATTCCAAACCCCCCGGGATCGTAAATGATGTTGATTTTAGGAAATTATCTAACAAAGAGGTTAAAATAAGGTGGTGATTGAAAATTTGTGGAATCAATTGTTTCTGAGAGAGTGAAATTGTGAACTTTGTCCAAGTTTTGGTGATGGAATCTGAGGTTCGGAGATGCAATCTTATTTGGTCTACAATTATTTCACTTCTTGCCGTTCCGAATGAAATCAATAGTTTGTAATACGTTTTCGATACGTTTTTACTTCTTATCTATATTTATTTGAAGCACACTTTGATTGAAAATATTATCGTTTGCTTTACTTCAAAAAATTTAATCACCACGTTTTTTTCAGAAAACATTATGACTACAGAATGGCTATATTGGATATTAATAATTCTATTTTTTGCCGGATCGTTCTTTTTATTACATATTCCTTTACCGCATGATATTTCGGATCGTTCTAAGTTAGCAATTGCCGAATTTCTATTACGAATGTCGAATGAATACTTGGTAAATGAAAATCGATTTTAATGACACAAAAACACTTCAACATTTTCTTACGAAAAGGTGTTAAAATTGAATTTCAAAATCGATTTTTTTCAGGGTGATCTTTTCGAAAATGTTTTTGGTTCAGCAGTACGAAATCGACTGACAAGATTTGTGATGTCTGTTGGATTTTTGGTACCTATGAAACCACCAAAAAATATTAAAGTAATCCGATAGTATTAAAGTATACATGTCTATGTTATGTTATTTTTATAGAGAAGAACTATCAAAATTGTTGGTGTAGATTGCATAACATATGAAATTGAAAATGCTGATAAAAAATCCGACGCACTTATGGTTTTCATTCATGGCGGCGGATGGTGTGTTGGCGAAGCACGTAGGTTAAAAGAAATCCGAAATATTAGAATTATCAAATAACCATTTTGTTAATTGCCTGTTATCAAATATTTTTGAACTTAACAGTGTTAAAACAGTTTTTTGAAAATATTTACGCCATACAATTTGTTTTTTCTCATTCCTTTTAATTGCAATTTATTTAGGATATTACGATGGCCTTTTATATCAACTGATTGGAAAACTTGGAATAAGTGCAGTTTCTATTGATTATCGTTTGGCACCAGAACATCCTTTTCCTGCTGGGTTAGACGATTGTGAAGCTGTTATCCGCGAGCTGCACTATAATGGGTAAGATATTGAATGTTTCAAATGTGTGACTTTCTTGCACTTCTTTAACCCTTCAATTTAGTTTTTCGTCTCCGTTTTTCATAAATACCATGGTTGTTATGACAATGGGATTATAATTAACGCTTTTTTTCAGAATAAGTTCAATTACAAAATATTCCCAGTATTTTCAAATTTCTTCAATCCGGATTCTGAACACTGGTTGTAACTCTTTATATTTTTACTGAAATTAAATATTTTTCAATTTAACAACATTTCAAATTTGGTGGCGTCATAAATATCAAATTATGATTAATTTTTTCAAAATTTTATATTTTTCAGTTCAAGAACTGAAATTTCTATTATTTGATCTGACAAAGACTTCCGTGTTCCTCTCACCATCTGTTGACGCAATTACTATACTAATACATAATTTTGAAAACTTTAAGGCGGCAAATAAAACATTTTGAGAAAAACTTTGACCTTAAAAATTAATACCCACTGTCAAAAAGCTTTATATTTATTTTCCAATCACGAGCTCAAATATATTATATCACGTTTCATTCCATTGAGTTCAACCAATTCGTCATATGTTGAATGATTTTTGATATTACTAAAAACTAAAAATAATTTCAGCTGCGATCATCTGGAATTTGATCGGAACAACATCATAATTAAAGGTGATAGTGCAGGCGGAAACTTGACTGCAGCTGTATGTCAGAGACTTATCAAGCGGAATGAAAAATTTGTGAAAGCTCAAGTTTTGATTTATCCAGTTACACACGTTTTCAACTTCCATAATCCATCGTATCAAGAATATTGGAAAAAATATGCTGGAACCGCATTGTTGAATTCAAAACATATGGCCCGTTGGATTTTGATGTACTTGGGAATGGAAGCATCGAAAGAAAATATTAAAAAATTGATGAATTCGCAACACTTGGACAAGTATGGTTGTTTTTCTTCTCGATGGGTTTAATAACTTCAAATTTTAGGGATTTTGAGGAATCTCCAGAATATCAAAAAAAAATTCATTACGAAAATCTGCCAGAAAGATTCCGCCACGATTATGTCATCAGAAAAAGGAAACCAATTGATGAATCATTGGCAGAAAGATTCAGCAAACTTGGAACAAATCCGGACGTCAGTCCGATATTTGGAATAACGGGTGATCTTCCTCCTGCATTGGTGATAACATCAGGTTATGACGTGCTCAGGGATGAAGGGATACAATATGCTCAAACGCTGGAAAAAGCTGGTGTTCCAACAGTTTGGAAACATTTTCCACGAGCATTCCATGGTTTATTTAATATGCCTCAGAGTAAAGATAGGCTGATAATGATGCAAGAAGTTATTGATTATACAACTCAATTCTTGTAAAAACTTTTTACATGTCATTCGTTTTTTATTCGTGAAGTAGTTATTTAAGTTTGTACCAAAACACCTCATCTTGTACATAAGTCTGGTTTTAAATCTTCTAGTCAGTTGTTACATTGTTTTTATATAAATAAAATAAATGAAAAACAAATATCAAACATTATTTAAATCGTATAACAATTCCATTTTCATTGACGACTGGTTCATCACTTGATTGCTGCTCTTGGATCTGTTGCATGTTTTGCAATATCTGCATATTATTTTCCATAACATCCGGTAACATTTTAAAAATTGATTTATCTTTATCTTCAACTAATCGCCAGATTTCTGTAAAAATTCAACTGAATGTTTTTCAAAACTTCCGTAAAAATTCACCATCTTTTGACAATTTTTGATCATTATTACTATCATAATGATGAATCACATACTCCGGCGTAGTCTGAAAATACATATTTAAAGTTGTTGATATAATTTCCGGTCACCTTGATATTGAAACCCATTTTTGTCTTGATAAAGTGCTCAATTTCATTGACATCTATAAACCCGTCTCCATCAATATCAGACTCCTGCAAAAAAATTCTCATTTTCAAATATACTTTTTTCACCCACTTCAACACCCTTATCAGAAAAACCGCGAACAATGTCCTTGAGGTGTCCAGCGATATCCTCCGCGCCTGAAGGCAAAAAAATGCATTTCGAAATAGGGTATAAATCTTACTCATATCGAAATTGTGGGCTGGAGAGCTGTTTTCATCGTCATTTTCATTGACCTCATCATGAATACTCTCGTCGTGGTCATAACCATGAAAATCTGGGAAATCTGATAAATAAAAGTTATTTTGAAAATTTCCGTTAAAAATTTCAACCTCCTTCGGTGAAAACCGTTAAAAAAATTGAAGAAACAATAACTAGAAATAGAGGTGTATGCATAATACTGACAAAAACTAAAAGTGTGGGAAATCGCAAATCAAAACGATATTAAAAATTGAACAAAGAGGATTATGAGAATCGGTCTCTGTAGGTAGGAAAGCATTAAAATAATTGAGTTGGGAGGTTTAAGCGGACGTGTAATAACATGAAGAATTATGTGTATTTCTCTAGAAACAAATGAACAATCATAAATAATTTGAAACTAAGCTTATTATAAAAAAAATCTGAGAGATTAATCGGAACACCTTTTTAACCTAAAAACTAAACTTTCATTCAAACCTTTTTGGAAGGTCACTCTTATCCTGTAATTTATAAAAACGAAGAATAAAAAGTAAAAAAATTGAGGTCGTTGAACTTATCTCACAAAGGAATAGATGTTGAACTGGCATACGGACAATATAATTTATGAATCTTGAAAAAAAAACATTCAGAATATTGGATCAAGGACAAGCCGACTCAAATCTAACCCTTTATATTTGTTCAAGATGTCGAATCGAATCCTTTGTAGATGTTGGTCACTTCAAATTTTCAGTCCTAACTAATTCCTCAATTTTTAAATTTATTTTTAATTCGTTTATCTCCGTACCAGTTGGCGATATTTGTAAGGAATGTGGACACAAGAAAACGATTGACAAGATTTTTTTGAAATCCGAGAGAAGAGAGAAGAAAAAAACGACGCCGCAATGGTGTTTTATCAGTGGGGAGAGAAAAGTTAGAGCAACAGCATCTAAATCACACTCCGATGGCACTGACCTACTTTGTTCAAATCGACCTTCTCAAAAACCTTTTTCATCGTTTTTATCATTTTACCCATTTCGATTGGTTGCTTGTTATCCATTTTTTTCGAGAGGGAATTCCATAGACTTTTGTTAAAATATGTCATTTATCAGCAGGAAGTCCATTTTTGTTTTCAAACCTTGAAAGGAAAATTGAGACCTTGAGTGAAGTAGTAACTATCATACTAAAAGATCTTATCTCTCATATTTGGTTTTTTGTTTCCGTAATTTTCTTCGTTGTGGTCATTTTGATTTTTTAGATGAGGTTGGCGTGGGTGCTACTGTTTTGGATATGCATAGTTGCTATTAATGCCAGCAGTTTGTTGAGTAAGACCATTAATTCAGATGGAAGTAAAGGTAACATATTTTCATAAACAATTGTATTTTCAACCTTTTAATTGTTATAGAATTCAAAATCGTCAAAAATATCAAAAAGAACACATGTACTTGCTCTTGTAAATGTATTCCTGACGTTCCTTCAAATCCTTTTGATCCAGTGACTTCAACTATTTCTACCATCAATAACGATAATGTCGATGAAGGACCGATTGTTGATCCCAATCCATCTGGATCATCATTATTTCAGGAAATCGAAGCTCGTGCTGGTGAAACTGTGAAAACTACCCAACCACCAATACATGTTACCGAGCTGTCTATTGATTCAACTGCCGAAGAGGAAAAGAAATCTGTTGACGTTGTCACAACAACTGGTCAAACTACTCCTGATGTAACAACTGCGGAAACCACAACTACCGATGCAACAACGTCTGCTAAAACAACAACCGACGTTTTATCCACAGTATCAACAACTACTGCTCCTACAACTACTGAAACCACAACGACCCAAAATACTGATACTACCAAAACTATAACTGAAATAACTACTACTTTGGAGAGCGCTGTAACTGAAGCAGCCACATCATCATCAACTACTTCAACTGCATCAGAAACTGAATCAACAACAACAACTGCTGAAACATCGACTTCTGAAGCTGTTTCAACCACCACACAACCAGAAAGCACATCTAGTGAATCAGTTATAACGACTCCTGCAGCTGAAAACAAAATAGCTGATCCAGTAACAGAAAAGGATACCATTTCATCTACGGCAGCCACGGAAACTTCCTCAACATCAATTGAAGTGACGACACCAGAGGCTACTACTTCTGCTCTTCTTTCCACTGAAACATCCACTGTAATTTCCACAGTAGTTTCGATTGAAAAATCTATTGATGAAGCAACTACGATAAAATCAGTTGGTAAGTTTTATCATACATTTTATCATATTAGAAATATTTCAAAATTAAATGTTGCAGAATCAACTGTGGATTCAGCCACAACAAAGAAAAATGCGAAACCAAAAGTCACAAAAACAGTGACAAAGTCAACAAAAACAACCGCTCCACCAGTCGCAGTTACCGTTTCTTCAACAATTCCGAGTACCACCACTGATGTTCCTACAACCGAAACTTCCACTACCACTGAAATTCCCACAACAGTGACTGTCACAACAGACTCTACTACAACTGCTCCAACGACCATAAAAGCTTCAACTACAACAACAGCTTCAACAACTGAAGCATCCACTGTTACATCAGCTTTGACAACCGAAGCTTCTACAACCGAAGCTTCAACAACAGATTCCACCACAACAATAGCAACGACGACGGAAGCTTTAACAACATCAACTGCTCCAACAACTAAAGGTTCCACCGCTACACCAGTTTTAACAACTGATGCTTCAACAACTACACATCGATCAGCAGAATCAACTACCACAACAGCAACTACCACAGAAGCTTTAACTACAATAACTGCTCAAGCCTCTACAACGACTGAAACTACGTCAACAGCATCATCAACTACCACACAATCATCAACTGCAGAAGCTTCCAGTACTACAGATGCATCAACAACCGAAACTCCTACCACGACTTTAGACGCTAAAACTACCACTGAAGTTTCAACTACTTCAGAGGCCCCAACTTCGACAGATGCATCAACAACCGAAACTCCTACCACGACGTTAGACGCTAAAACTACCACTGAAGTTTCAACTACTTCAGAGGCCCCAACTTCGACAGAGGTGACAACTACTACTACTTCAACTACAACAGGAACATCAACTACCACAAAATCCGCAAACTCCACAGAAGCACCAACCACTACAGAATCAAAAACTACCACAGAAGTTTCTACTACTTCGGATGCATCAACAATCGAAGCTTCCGTCACGACCGCAAACACTGATACAACCACAGTGGCTGCAGCTACTACTACCACTACAGTGACAACTCAAGTTTCGACTACAACAGAAGTCCCCACTACCACAGAGGCTACAACAACTTCTACCCAGGTTCCAACTACCACAGAAACTTCAACTACGACGGATGCATCAACAATTGAAGCTTCAGTCACAACCGCAAGCACTGAAACAACCACAGTGGCTGCAGCTACTACTACCACTGCAGTGACAACTCAAGTTTCGACTACAACAGAAGTCCCCACTACCACAGAGGCGACAACAACTGTTACGCAGGTTCCAAATACCACAGAAACTTCAACTACTACGGATGCATCAACAACAGAAGCTTCAACAACCGAAGATTCCACCACAACTACAGAAACTTTAGTTACAGTAGCTACCACCACAGAAACAGCTACGACATCGTTAACGAGTTCGAATGGGACTACAACCGTATCAACGTCATTGAAATCAGGTACGTTTCAAAAATCTAACACAAATAACACCAATATCCTCGATAAAATGTCATCAGATTCATTTTCAAAAAACCTAACGACTGATACTAACATTGCTGAGAACAAAAGTAAAAAACCGCTCAAGTTGTTGACTGTGACGTTTAAAGAAGAGACTTCAACAACAATTGACCCATCCACCGACCCAACTGTACAAGAAACAACCACCGCGCCTCAAGTGGCGAGCACCACATTGAAATTAGGATCGATTGAATCGACAACTGGTATGGTGAAAAAACTATACATTGATTTCTGAAATTTAATTTCTATTGCAGACACTGCTGAAACAACAACAAATGGATCAACTTCAAAGAAGGAAGAAAATCTCGAAACAGGACTTTCAATCGATAGCGTTGTTGAATCCAAAAAAGACGATCATGCGGCTGATACAATTACGACAGAAGCTCCCGTCACAAAAAGTAAGATACATCATTACAATAAAATAGATAAAATTGAACGATTCAGTTGAGACAACTCCAACAACTTCTGAAGCCAATGAGACTGAAACATCGACTGTTAAAGTGCTACCAGAACGGTATAAAATTGTCAATGTTTCCAATATTTTTTTTTTAATTTCAGATGGAAGCAAGTTGTTGAAAAACTGAAAAGGAAGTTGGAGATCCTCAAAGATCAAAAAAGAAGGCTTCATGAAAATTCATCATCAACAACTGAAAGTCTCGAAACTGCAACAACTGAAATTGCATTCGTGACCGGGGCATCTGATGTCGAGAAGGATGTGCCAAAAACAGCGAGCAAGGAAATTGGATCAAGCTCTGAGTCAAACACTACGGAATCAATAATAGATGGGAAATCGGAGCCTAGTACCTCCGCACCAGAAACTGAAACAACAACATCAGAAATAACATCGACCACAACGACTACAACAGAAACTTTGCCTACAAGCTCTTCGCCTACTGAAAGCATTTCGGCGGAACAATCAACAACGTCATCTGATTCTCCATCAAACGCGGAAACAACTACTTCGGGTGGTATCGCTGAAACATCTACAGCTGCGGCAGAAGGAGAAGAAGTGACAGATTCCACAACATTGGAGGCTTCAACCGAGAAAAGTAGTACCCAACACGATTTTGTTCCAAAAAAATATAAAACCACAGTTCCAACCACGACAACAACAGCGATGACTACAACAGAATCAGCAACTAGTACCGTTCAGGACACCACTCCTGAAGCTACTACCACTGAAGAAGTAGCTCATGAAGGTTTTGTCACCGGTGCCCCAGAAGACGGTTTGTTCAATAAGACCAATCGTTCGTTTCATTTTACAATTTTCAGAAACCACCACCATCAACACGGAAGAACTTTTAAATAAGATAAACTCATCACAGCCGGTCCAAAACAGGTACTTCAATATTTAAAAAAAATATCCAATAATCATTTACAGAGCTGATATTTCAAAAACCGATGCATTATCCTCATTGATCAGTGGGTTGATTGGTTCGTTCACTGCAAGTACCGCATCGCCAATGTTGGAGGCCACTGCTGTCGCTGGAATTGACAGAGGCGTTTTGGATGTTATTCCGCCATCAGATGAAGTTCGACGATCTCAGCCATCGATCGAAATGACTAAAGAAGATGAATTTGAGAAACGAATCAGAGACCAAAGAATTCGAATGGAACAAGTTTAATTTCAGAAGCATCAATTATTTTAAAGTTATTTATTAAGGCAAAACATCTTCGCGAAGAGGAACTTCGTATTCAAGCGCTCCATGAACAAGAATTGAACGAAAGAGCTAGAGTAGAAATGTTGGAAAGAAAACAAAAAATGTTGCAGCAGTTAGAAGAGCTGCGGGAAGCTGAGGAACGCCAAAGAGTTTTACTTGAACAGGAAAAAATACAAGAAGAAGAAAGGCAACGATTGATTTCTGAAAAACAAGCAGAGATTGAGTTTGGTGCTATAACCACCACAACGGAGAAATCTAAATTCAGCTACAGATTACGTCCAACACAGGTAGATTGACTTTTCAATTATTTGGAATATTTTTTAAAATTGTAATTTTCAGTGTGCCGCTATCAACAAATTCACAAGAGTGTTCAACATCACTGACCCGTCCGAATGGATTCAAAAGAATTGTGAATTCGCAAAAAGGTTTTTGTTAATCATAGAATTAAAGGCAAATATTATCGGTTTTCAGATACTTCCCTGAAGCATCATGTCCACAAATACAAGCACTGATTGAATCCTGTTTTGCCTTCCTTTAAAGTTAAATGCGTTTTGTTTCTTTCACAACTCAGAGTGCCCAGCTACGTGTCTTTAATGCCTTTAAATTTCTCAGTTATTATATTTGTATTGAAATTCAAACTGTTCTCACTGTCAGTAATATAAGTAAACTGTTAGCGAATAAAAACAATCATTAATGTACTATTCTTATTGATCTAACTATTGTTTTCGTTATTTTCAAAAATAAAGTTTAAAAGTTTCAACCAAAAAAAATACAGTAGTAAGTAATTACATGCCCACGAAAAAATGTAAACAATTGTTTATTGAAGCAAGTATCAAAAATTTTGAATTGTAGACACGACTATAAGTGAAATGTGGAAAGGAGTTAAAAAAGCAATGGTGACTTTTCAATTGAAATTTTCAAAATACCTGAATAACTAATATCAAAAAAATTGTATCATTTTATGAATGTAAGAGCTATTTTTGTCGTATTCCAACAAAAAAAGACATGATTAACCTATCCGTACTAATTGAGTGAGGAAAAATATTGATTAGACAAACATATAAAAATCTTTTCGAATGAAACTCATTCGATTTGAAAAAAAGACAGTACAGCAACTCAGAACAAAGAGTTTGAAAAAACAAAAATTTGCACAAAAATAAGAGTTGTAGAGATACCAGTGTAAGTGACGTTCGTGGCATTTAGGAAAAAAATTTAAAGAATCCGTTTTTTGATTCCAACAAGTGTATTACAGCGTGGGCAGTAATGATGAGCATCCTTGCAAGAATCCAAAAGGAATGGCGCCCATGACAGCGGGAAGAAGAGAATGAAGACGATGACGAACAGAATCCAGGTAAGTGCACCAGTCACGAACTTTGGAAGGGTGTGAATGTGTTTCTGAAAATTTTTTTAAAAAGAATCTTTACAGTATCACGGTATAAGAGCCACATGACGATAATAGAACTCTGAAAATGATAAAGCATGTCTATCTTAAATTGCTATATAAGTTATGAAATTCAATCTTTCTCAGTTTTCTTTTTTAGCGAATGCAGCATAGGTTTCTTAAAATAAATCGACTAGGTTTGGATGTAAGAATTAATTTTGTGAACTGGGCCTAATGAAGTCTGATTCTTATTTTTGAGTATTTTATTGCACTGTTATAAGCTAAAACATGTATCTGATACATTCTGACCAGAGAAATCTAATTATTAAAACGTATGTATTTTTTACCACAATTATATAACATAATGATTTGATTGCTAAGTTTATCAGTAGTAAACAATACTATTTGGCTAGAACCTCCCAGCTGAGAAAATATAGAGCTTCATGCATTGTAGTTTCGAACCATAGAGTCTCGTCCCAACATCACAAACTTTCTAATCACTATTTCCTTACTTTTTGCTATTTGCAATTGTTTCACTCTAACTAGAACGTTAAATAAATGAATGTTTGTCAACAGTTAATGAAAAAAATGTTCACTAACCTGACACTTTGGACAGGTCGTTTCATAGGAGCTGAATGTAGGAGCAGGTTTCGGAACTTGCACAACGATCGTTGGTGCATCGGACGTGATAACCGTCTGAAACATCTATTTATAAAAAACATATTTAATATTTCATGGTTCACCTGAAGTTGGTTGACATCAATTGTTGCGGGTGGCGAAAGCGGTACAAATGGTGGTGGAGAAACTTTATAATTGTGTTCAGTCATATGGCCTTCCTGAATGAAAAACACAATTTTTAAGAGTTTTCGATTCTGGAGAAAAAATAGGAAACCCCTAAAGGAAGCCCTGTTTAAATATGTCTAAAAATGACGTAAACGAGAAAAATAAAGTTAAAATATAAAGTACCCACAACAAAACTATGAGTAATTTATATTTTTAAAATTTCTTATCTAACTTAAACTACTCACAGCGGAAATAAAGAAACCTGCGGAAATAAGAAAAATTTCGAGAAAAAAATTGATTCTAATATATTTTGGCAAGGGAGTTGAATGAAAATAAACTCTTAAACTCGTGATTGTTTCAGCTTGGAGCACATAGGTTTTTCACATGTTTTCTTCAAACATTCTAAAATTGAAAGTGAACGAATAAACGAAACATTTGTGTCAGTTTTGAATTTTCCCACAATAAATTTTATAGTTTTATGGAATTCGCAAAGTTTTCACAATTCGTTTTGAGAAAAAAAATAAATTCAAAATGTTGATTTACCTGACCAGAGATTGGTTTTAAGAAAACTTTTTTTTATAACGAGTACTTGAACACTTGTGTTCAGTCGATTCAGAAACTTGAACGATGATTTTTTTACATAATTAGTTCATCAATATCTTTGTTAAAAAGGAGTAAAAAACGTGACAAATAAATGTAAAAATGGTTATAAAAATTCATGATTTTTTAAGACAGGAGTTGAAGAGTAATCAAACTTCTGCACGTTTACCTCAAGATTACTGCAAATAAGTATTTTCGCTTATTAGTCAAAGCTCCCTGAAGTATGAATATAAAATAGGTTTTTTTAGAATTTTGTTTGAAGTTTTTGGAAAGCATTAATGAAAAATATAAAAAAAATCCTAATTTTCTAACCAAATCGCGAGCCACTAATACTTGGCTGTTTACTCCTTTTATGAAAATAATCACCTCAAAAATAACAAAAAAAAGTCCCACGTGTAAATAAGATTTCATTTTGTATGATACGGGAAAAAATCAAAGTATCATGTCACAAGGAATCCTAAAATAACAACGAGGAATTCTTAGCCTTTTTTCTCATTCCGCACTTTTGCTGAGCATAGAAAAATGATTCTCACGGCTCAAAAAAAAAATGAGAAAAAACTAATGAAAAATGCGGTCTGTCATGCAGGCCTAATGAAGTCTCCATGGATTCTTCAGAAAGCATGTTTTCAGTGTCGGGAAATGATTTGTTTAAACTCTTACCTTTTTTGCGTTTCGATTATTCTGCTCCTCATATGGTGGAGGTGGTCGACGTGGGCTATAAGAAGGCGGAGGTGATTCAGGCATTCTCTAAAAAAAACGAAATGTTGACCCATTTGAAAGTGATAGAAAAAAATAAACAAGAGAGGTTGTGAAGATTATATTTAACAAAGTACGTGTCAAATATTCAGTTTATTTTTCGGCTTTTATTTGCATATTTGAAGTCATTTTTCGCCTTTCGATGTGGGCGATTATAAATTTATACTGACTGTCAAAAAATGTGTTATAGAAATAACCGCGGTTGTTTCCTCGAATTGAAAATAAGTATGACAAAATGTACATAAATCTAAGGAAAAAAGGGAGGGAGAAACAAGGGCATGAATTGCTTTTTGAAAATGTAAAACATCCGACAATGGGCCGAAAACGTCCATTTATTTCTCTCTGGTTACCAAGAGTGTATCAATTACACGAACGCAATAATTATTGTCTTGAAATGTTCAATACTGATTTTCTGAAGGCGTAGTTTCTCACAATTTCAATTTATTCAAGAAGATTGGATGCTTTTACATTAAACTGGTGAATGAACATTTTTTATAACGAGTAAATGTAGAAAACAATTACAAAAAAAGTCCTTATAAATGTTTTGTTTAAAATTAATGCACTTTTAGATTACATGTTGTTACGTCTTAAAAAAATCAATTTGAAAAAAATACGATCATAGAGGGGTTAACATTTTTTGAACAAAACTGAAAAAAAATAGTATCTGATTTGAATTTAAACATCGCAATAAGAGGGGTTGGCTCACTATTATGTAATAATTAAGCTGTTAATGTAATTTTTCGCCACAATTTTCCCCCTCAAATTGATTCCGAAAAAATGATATAAAATTTCACAAAAACTAATTACTTATGTACTTCATTAAAAAAATATTGTGTTCGACTATAAGACGATGATTTGGAGTTTAAAACGCTCGGTTTAACATAATTCCTACGATTTTACTGAATTTCATTGCCCAATTTACATTCTCGTTAATATTTTGAAAAAATTAGTCCCTTCTTCATGTGATATTATCATATTAAAATTGTATACATCAGTTTAGAATAAACGCAATATTTTAGGTGTTTTCAAGACTTATAAAAAAGAGTTTTAATTTAACTTATCAATCTACAATAATTTATGAGCTTGGATTTTCAAAACATTCAAAAATTTTAAAAACAAAATCCATTAATATACTAGTGTGCAATATTTTTGGAAGTTTCTACTTTTGGAGCGAATGCCTCCCATGTAAAGTACTTGAAAAAACGCTTCATAATGAAAATGAAATGGAAGAAAAAAAAAGTTGTATAAGGTCAGAATCTCGAAAGTGAGACGAAAGAAAGTTTCTTAATAATAATAAGTTAGTCAACGCGCAAGCAGAAGTAGCCAGTACGCGAGATGAGTTAATTGAATTGCTCTACATACAGGACGCACACACATAACACCCTCTGGTTTTCTTGCTTGCCCTATTTGGCTATTTGGCAACCAACGAATTCATTTCTCTTTGTAATTTCAAACTGACATGATAATTACATTGATTGTAATTTTCTCCAAAAAAAAAAAAAGAAATAAGAATTTACGTATGACAAACAACAAAATGAGAAATTAAAAGTTGTTGCGTTTTCTGTTTTTAATCGCGGGCAAATAAGTGGTCAAAAGGCGATTATTGAGGAAACCGGTGAGGTCAAAACGGTTTTGGCGTTGTTGCCAGTCGTCAGCCGTCTTCAATTATGACAATAAGACCAGTGAGCTTTCGTGTAAATAAGAAAACGCGAATGAATTTTGGAATGAAATTTTATGAATAGAAGACAAGAAATTGATGATGACTCATAAACAGTGTATTCGAATATCTTTTCGTTTCACTAGAAATGACTATTGCTTTACAACACGTTCAGAACTATTCACTGAAGGAAAAGGGAGAGGATTAAAAATGAAGTAGCTATTTATCTAAATTTTTTCTACCTATTTTTGGTTAAAAATTGGTGGCAAGTAATATTATACTATTTCGTGTTCTTTTGGCTGAAATTTTTGAAAATAACATTGAAAAATTTTGATTAGTTTAAAATATCAACTTCTTTGTGTTGAAGCGCAGTAATTTTATTTCACTAATTGCGGCTCAATGCAAAACTTTAAATATAAGCGCCAACTGTAAAACGTGCACACACCAGTTCACAGAAGGAATACAGCCTTTGGCAATGTTTTAAAAAATAACAACCACACAGAAAAATTGCTTAAAATAGAACATCACTTATAGTGTTTTAACAAACTCTTTAAATAGCTGGTAAACTCACGAAAGACTGTCCCAAGAATCATATACCATTACTCATTACCTACAGCACAAAGTAAAGATACAAAACGAGAGAAGTAACTCTGATGATTTGTGGCCACCGTTTATTCTCCCTCTCTTATCGAGAAGAGCCGACGGCATACCGTAATGTAAACAAGGCGTCAATCATTCAACAAAGTAACAAGAGAAAATGTAGTATATATCTTTTCACACAATGCAAACTCTATATTACTTCTCTTTCCTCAAAACGTTTGCAACATGAAAATATATACAAATGTCGAAATTTGATACATTTTTAGCAAAAGTCACAATGTTTTTTTAGATACAAACTTTGTTGAATATTCCATGGTTTAAACAAATAAAAGAGCTTAGAGAGTTAAAATTGATTCAATCTCAAATCTCTCTTAATAAAAATGCTGGATAAAGCTCGACAGATGAGGGAAAAGAACGATAAAGAAATGACACTTGAGCGTTTCGTTTGTCGGGGGAGAAAGAAGCATTTTCCAACAAGTGCTTTTATTGATAATTGAATGCTTCTGCCTACTTGACAGTGCTTTTGAGATCGGTTTGTTCCAAAAAAAAAAATAACGATCAGCGGAAACCGAAAAAAAACAACAAAAATAGAGAATTGGAAATTATATAAGGATAAATGTATTAACAAGCAACTAGTCGTTGGAGGATCGGTTGACTTTTATGGCGATTTTCCTTTTCGGTTTTGAGTCGGCTGTGCACTTCTCCCACCAAGCCACCTGCTCTGTGGTACTCGTAACTGACACCACAAAGAAAATTGTTGTCTTGAGGGTGAAGAGCACTAATATGACACGATCTTATATTTTACAGATCAATATTCTTTCTTACTACTATTCGGTTTAAGAAAAAGTTCAAACGTAATAATTTTTGAGTAAAACCGAGTTTTAAAGAAAAGATATCTCAATTGGAAACAAATCTGAAATGTTCCGGCGTTAGCATGAGTAAAGTAACAAATTGGAAAAAAAAAGTAACCCGAACAATTTTCAATAACTAGAATTGGTCAATTTATTTGCCAAAAAATTATTTGTTTCTATCAGATTAAATACTTTGTATTCAAACTGTTATGATTTTTCTATAAACTTTATGTAATAGAAACTTGTGATCAATGTAGCGGTTATGTGAACTTTTGAAATGTAGCATTTATGTGAACAAAAATCTTTCCTTTTTTGGTGTAGTGACAGTTTTGAATTCACCGGCACTCGCTAAACTTTTTTGCTTATTAATTCAAATCTATTTTTCAAATATCAGATGTTTACAAATAAATATAATCTGTAAGATGATAAATGATAGAAATACCTAAGACATAATAGTAAATGGCTAAAAGTAACATTACTTTTGTGGTCAACCAACTTGAGGAAGTTGTAGAAATCTAGTAATGCGGTTCCCGGGAAGTTAATGAAATTAAGTCTTTTGTTATACTGTATTCATAAACATCTGTCAAATAGCATCTGTCCGAAATGGCGTGTGTGCGCAACAAGACATGAAACATTAACTGATTTCAACCTTGTGCAGCCTGTCCCGCAAATCTAACAATAGGCCTAAGACCTTGAAGTTATTATTTTCTCAAAAAACACACATACACATCAAATTGGAATAGTGTTCTTCATTTCTGAGATCTTGATAGAATTTTTTGAGAGGGTTAGCGGGTCAAACAATGAAATGAATGGAAAAAAATGTTGGTAGACATTCAATAATTTTTTATGATGATGATAGAAAAGTATTTACTTTTCTACTCTTCTTGGCATAACTTTTTAGCCGAATTCGAAGTAAAACGATAGGTAGGTTATATTTACTCTAGTGACTAAACGTGGAAGCGAATTTTATGTTTTATAGTTGACACTATGATGGGAGATGGTCAAAATGGAATAAAAATATGTTAGCTTTATGTTTGAAAGGTTTGTGATTGAGATTTTACAAAAAATAACAAAATGAATTTATCGTTGTATTAGTCAGTGATAAAATGTATAAAATGTATAATACATATTGGTGTCAAAAGCCTCAAAAACTTGTAAATTATTGAAAAAAGAAAAAAAACCAAATAAAAAACCAATTCTGTCAAAAGCAGATAAGAAAATTGGAATTTATGTACAATTTAATAATAAAAATCTTGACCCGCTCTTCAAAAATGAATGATGGAAATTGTAGTTTGATGTTTGTTCTTTTAATTGAAATTTGAGATGTCCGTTTCATTTCTACGCATTGTTACTTATAATAAAATTAAGTTATTATCATGGGTATTTCAATTTAATTTATTAAACGAAAAAAGGCAAACAGAAACAAATTAAACACAGAAGCTTTAAAATTTAATTTTAATTTTTTGAGAAAAAACGTTGACCGCAACAAAATATTATAGATTGTCACGTGTGCAATTCATAAAATGTTGCATATTCTTGAAAAAAAAACGGTCATCACAAACAACAACCTTTGCAAAATAAGAATACCGGATGAACCAGTTTTCAAAAAGTATCAAAAAACACTGTTTACTCATTTTTGGAAGAACATTTCACTCAAATTGAACAAAATTTCCTATATGTCTCTTAAACCGCAAAAAGAAAACATGAGCCTTTGATAATCCAGTGTCAGCTGAGAATTTTCAAAGTTGCGGTTTTCTTTATCTCTATTTTTTTTTCACTCGGTTCACGTTTTTACACTGTGTCAACATGATTATTAATGCAACAATAATTGTTATTATCTCCAACTTTGTTTTGAGTAAATACACACATGAGTGAGGCTATCAGTTATCAATGGGCAAATAAACATATGAAACTGTATGCAATAAATGACCAGCTTGGGAAAATTATATTTTGTTAGGAGTTTTGGAGGAGGGAAATTTATTAATTTGTTCATAACAACGAGTGATAACATTCAGAGGTATAGTAAGGGACTTTTAACATTTATTGTAGTTTCTGGCATCAATCAGCACACAAGAATCACAAAATTGGCGATAAAAATTTTAATCCGTTTCGCAAACAATAACAAATTGATAAAAGATGCTAACATTGGAATGCATGCATTAAGAAAACAAGTTGATGAAAAGCATGGCATCAGTTAGCGGATTGTTCGTGATTAATCAAGCGGGACGCTTAAAATACTAATGTTCATTATCGCCATTAATTTGACACTTTTCGGCAGCAGCGAATAAATTACCAAAGTGATAAAATTGAAACAAGGAAATGACTAAAGAATTAACAAAAGACGAAAAAAAAATCGTATGCGTGACCAGAAAATGTTGTTGTTTCCTTACATGCACTACACTACCATCGTACTAATATGATTCATCGGAAAAGAAAAATTGTTTTTCATTCAATCAGAATTCTTTTCGAACGGTACGTTTTTTAGATGAACTATCGAAAATGTAGTCTCTTTTTACTTAAAAAAACACAAAGAAATACAATTTCAGATTGAAATCAAACTGTTACCACTGCAAAACAATATTTTAATGTCAGTGTACTTTTAGAGCGTTGAAATGAAAACATTTCAGCTGTTTGTTTTTTTCAGAAAATGGTGGAACAGATGAATTTTCAGATAAAAAAACGTGAATGGAGTGCTTCCATTATTTTCTGAGAAAGTTTCCAAATTCTGAGGTGTGAAAGTGAAAAACAAAGTAAGTAGTCGTAGAGTACACACCAATTCAAACATTTTGTAAGCATAATCGCATCGGTTCCATCAGCAAACATTTAAAGGGGAAAATGAATAAGAAACAAGACATTCGGGTATGTCTGTCGCGACATGTTCAAAACAATATTATTTTTCAAAGTAAGCTTTGAAAAATTATAGAAGGTAAAATTGATAGTTGAAAAATACTTCCTCTTAGTTTGTGATTTAAGGTGTCTGGTGTTTTCCATCTGACGATATAGTCCTAATAAACGATGATTGTGGAAAATTGGGAAATTGAAAAAGAATCTCAGCAAGTTTTAGCGAAACAAAAAGTAGTTCATTGTAAAAAAAAATATATCAGACATGGATAAATGACGAAAGCCACATTAATTTATCAGGAACGCGATAGTGTTGTGATAATGTCATCTTGTTTTTATACTCACAGAACTTTTATAGCTTATCTATCACAAAAAAATGGCTTTTGGTTCTTGTATGACTGATGATGGAATTAAATGAATATCCAACATTTCTTTTTTTTCGGTCAAAATACGCATGAAGTATCATAACGGTATATGAACTCGTTCTGAGTTTGACCCTTCAAAATTATAATGACATTGGTTTACAGTCACGGAACGGAACTTTCATTCCATTAGTGTAAATAACAAGAAAACATGAGTAAATATGAACAGTTGTATTTGTTACAAACACTACAATATTTATGCCGAAACAATTAAACAGAAAACAACGTTAGAAAACAACCCGTATTAATGAAAATTATAACTGTCAGTAGGTGCATCATAAAATATTTTAAACATATGTATGTAGCTTTTACACGTCATCACTCTCTTCCTCGTTATTATCTCGAATTGGAGTAGACTCATGTTTGGATAATGGTAAGAGGTATCCGTAATTCTCTGTTGCCTTTTCCAGCATTCTTCCTAAAGTTGTACATATTTGAGTAAACGAAGGCCGTTCTTCCGGTTGGAGCTTCCACGTTGATAACATTACATCATATCTAAAAACTCAATTTTAAATTTCAAGTGTGTCTTTTGAATTACATCTCTTTAGGGCAATAATCCGGTTGTGGTAGCCTTTTTCCTGACCGATGAGTCGCCAATAGTTCCGTTGTTTGAACTTCAGCATATGGGACTTCACCAAGTGAGAAAAGCTCCCAAAGAAGAACACCGTAAGACCATCTGTTCAATGGAACTATCATTATTTTTTTCATTTCAAGACTTACATATCACTTTTAAATGAGTACTCATAATTTGAAAGCGATTCTGGCGCCAACCATTTTAATGGTAATCTACCACCTCGAGCAGTATACAATAAAGAATCCGTCAGTCTGCATAAACCAAAATCACCAATTTTGCACGTGTTTGAAATATCGACAAGAACGTTTCTAGCAGCAATATCTCTATGAATACATCCCAAACTGTTCAAATATTCTAATCCATTACTTATTTGCCAAGAAAACATTAGTAAATCTTTGATTTTTAAACCATTCGGAAAAAGAGACGGACCCTGGAAATTAATCAATTTTCAAACTTTTGTTATTCATGTCTGATACTTGGATTATTTCATTCCTTCTATTCCGAATAAGATGTAGTAAATCTCCTTTCTCGCAGAGTTCAACAAGTAGATACGGTGATTTCTTATCTGCGACGTATCCAAGCATTGACACCAAATGAGGATGGTAAGCCAAAGATTTCATGAAATTTATCTCCTCAAAAATAATGTTTGACGTTCAAGCATTTTTTGTTGAAATAAACAAACCTGCATGAAATCTGATCTGGCTATATCGTCAGCAAAAGCAGGAAGCATTTTGACCGCAACAGAACAATTGCTTAGCTTATGTGTACGAACGTCCGGATGAATATGTGAAACGGGTGCTTCTCCGTTGATTTTCCCTTTAAAAACATTACAAAATGCGCCACTTCCCAACTTTTCACTATAATCAACTTCAAGAAACGCACGATTGAGAACCCAAGGATCATGCCTTAAAAAACTATCAATTTTCCGATGTTGGTTCAAAGCAGCTCACAAAGAATAAGCTGGGCTATCTAACTGTGCTTCATAATCATTTTCTTTCTTGGTAAATGGAAGTGGAAACGCGGATTTATTTTCCCTCTTTCTCTTCCGACACCAAAAACACATTCCAATAAGAAACACAGTTGCCAATACTCCTACGGGAATTCCAATCCCAAGTCCCAAGGCCACTGAAAATTATTTGACTATTACATTTTTTTCTTTGTTCGATTTTTAAATGAACCTGCATTTCCGCCTCTTGAGGAGGTACGTCCACCGCCGTGATATGGATCATAATATTCCGGGGTGGTTAGCTGAAAAAATTAAGATAACTAAATTTTATATTTCATTCAAAGTGTTATTTTATCGCAGGAAGGGATGAGCACTTAAATTATTTTGTGAAAAGTTCAGCACGCAGTTATTACTGGCAGAAAACAAAAAAATAACCTTGGGATAATGATAATTGCCGGGCATAACATAAAATTTCACTAAAAATAGAAGGTCTAAGCCAAAAATTCAGTAGTTGAATAAGATGATTCAATTTTTTTTAGATGTTGTGTTTGTTCGATTTTTTCTTGTGCGTTTTAATGCCGAATGTCAACGATTCGGTCGACAAATATTTCGTCGACTAGTCCTCTCAACTGTTTTCTGACAATTTTAGTTTTCCAATTTTTATTTATTTTCTAACAATTTACAAACTTACTGATACACGCGGTTTGAAAAGTGAAGGTGGAGGATGATGTGGATCAAAGGGACGGAAAGGATCAAAACGTTCATGTGAATTGAGTTTGCGCTATTAATATGGTTTGTTTTTTTAGTTTTCAAAAAAACGTTAGAAAATAATAGAACACATTGGGGTGAAGTTAGCATGCGGTGAACAAAAAATAATTTGAATGTCATACTTGATCAAAAGGTGGTAAATAAGGATCCGGAGGTGGTGGATTCGGCATTGGCAATGGACGATATGGAGTGTCGCTCAGAGTCGGAAGTGTGGTCTGAACATAATTCAACACATCTTGAGTAACATTCTTTATCTGTAAAAGAAAAACGAAACAAACTGAACCGACAACGGAACGTTTTTTTTTCTTCTTCGTTTTTTCAACCACCCTGACCAAAAAAATAACATGGGCGCGACAAGAAACATGTGCGCAAATATCTTCCCGTCTATTTTTGATGTGTGTATTAAGAATGAAGGAGCAACCGATGATTCTCGCGCTTCTTTCCTGGATTATACAAAAATTCTCAAATTCATGTGTGAAATTTGTTCAGTATGAGTTTTATTTAAATCGAAATATTAGATCACGAAGATTCCCAGCAAAGAAATAAAAAAATGACAGAAGTGAAAACATCGGGGAAATTGGAATACAACGTCTCTAATTTTACATATTTAAATACCAAATTATGAATGCGCATTTTTTAAATTTAGTTGTTAGGTATATTTTTTTTTTATTATTCCAGTGTAAAACATTTCAAAACGATCCAGAAACGCTCATAACCTGTGTAACCTACGACATACTTTAATTAATTGACATATTATTTCACTTTAGGTTATCGAAAGCTATATTTATGTTCGTATAACTATCACATCAGTTACATTTAAAAAATAATTTGTAAGAAAAATAAATGAACTCATAAATACCTAACGTTGTAAGAAAGACATGCCGACAGAACAAATACAAATAACGGTTCGGAGGATGAAGTTTGATCACAGATACTGGTCTACTGGATTGAAAGTGATTATGAACTATTTTTAAAATGGTTTTTAAAATTGAGAAAAGACATATTATTAAGTTTTCAAATGTTTCGAAGAAGATGAATATTTAATAGAATCCCAAAAATTCTTAAAGAATCCCTTTAACCAAATGCAGAAAAAATCTAAAAATGAATGAAGTTTGAGAACAATGAGATGCTGAAAACGATTTTTAAGAAATAGAAAAAATTTTCTAGGCCACATTTTTCAATTCCACTTCAGGGGAGTTTTTTTAAAATCTGTACTTATTGGGCTAAGAAAAAAAATTATAAACATGAATTAATGTTTTTACAGGATTTAGGACGATCTGTTGGTAACTTTTACATATATTGCTTGAAAACCTCCGCACTACTCCTTTAAAGATATAATTTGTTCTTCTCGAAAATGTAGTCTCTTGATTTTTAAGTAATGTTAATCAGTCGTTTCAGAAAGTGTTATTTTTTCAAATTTTATTCACTTTGCAAAAAAAATGTATGTATGTATTATTGATGAGTTCTCATGATGATTTTTTATTATTTGATAGATTAAGTTTTTACAAATGTAAACATTGTTTTTTTTTCGTTTATTTAACTAACAACCCCCGACTTGTCTATACTAGCAAAATTGTAAATTAAATTTTAGTCGGTTTCGAAAATGTTGACCTGAAGGAGATTTTGAAAAATGTGTACTATTTCAGAATTTACTCTTGAATTTACTTCTCAGTTAATACGGTTCGAATATGAGCCAAAAAGAAGAAATTTCCGTTTCTGCTATGAAAATAAAATAATTGAACAACTTGTTAAAATATGTAAAACACTCTATAAAAATTACAGTTTTCTCAATTCTACTCGATTCAGAATCAAGTTTAAAACGAGGTCAGATTTAGCGAAGAATCTAGAAAAAAAAGTTCAAACGTTTATGTTTATATTGTTAGTCGTTTTGATTTTTTATTGAATTTGATTTTTTGAATCGAGCTGTACTAAAACAAAATAATGAGACTATGTAGTGAGTTAAAAGTTATGTTCTGTTTTTACACGTTGGAAATTCATATTAAACGATCTCAACTTTTAATTTTAAAAAATTGAATTTTTAGGAAAGCTTATAAAGTTCATCCACAAATCAAATTATTTGAAGTCGAAGTTCAAATTTTTAATTATATTTGAATTACAATATTTTAAAAGAAATATACTGCGAAGTATGTTTAGCGAGAGAAAAACAATTTTTGAATTTCATGAAAAAATTCAGTTGCGAAATTATTCGAGAACGAAGAAGAACAAAAGATTCAACGAAGCCAATTTAAAAAAAACTCAAGGTGGTCAAAACATGACAAAATATAAACCAAACAACTTACTTTGTCTAAATAATGAACATCTTCCGGATTTGAGTCAATATTATCAGGAGTATCATTTTGTTTTGCAGCATGATTCATACTTGGTGTTGTTTTATAAAACGCTGTCCATGAGCTAGGCTACAAAAATAAAACACTTGAAGATGAAAGAAGAAGAAGGAAATCTCACCATGTCTGACAAATCTTCTTGAGAGTTTTGCAATGGGTGAGCAAATGTGGATACAAAAGCCGCGGAAGAGGCAATATATGTTAAACATTTATACGTCATCCAATTGTTATGTGGGGGACGAATCTAGAATACCATATTTTTGTAACGATTTTTTTGTCCAAATGTTTGTTTGAATGAAAAATAAAAACGATTGCCGCCAGATCCCCAAAATCCGGTCGAGTAATTGTAGCGGTTAACATATTTCCACTCAAATTTGGAAGTTTATACATCATTGTCAAAAGGGGTTAAACGCAATGAAAAAACTATTGAACAATTGTGAAAATAAAATAGGGTTACGTAAAGATTCAGAAAATCATCTAAAAAAAATATTTGGGTGATCTTACATAAAAGAAAAAAATGAAACCAAGTCGATCGGCTAATATGAAGTTTATAGGTTTTTTATTTACTCAAACGAGCATCAATATTTTCCCTACAGATTTTTTGTCAAATTTCACATTTTTTTTTCAAAAAAAAATGTTCGTTTATTGATCTGCTCTCGGTTTCATCATTTATTGGTTTTGTTAAAGTTGGCAAATGAAGGCTAATTTTGAAATTTAAAAAAATAATGAAAAATAACAAGATTGTTTAGAAAAAACCAGACAAACTTACTTCATTGATGCACCATATATTTTTGGTTGGTTAGAAGTTTCAAAAAATGAAATGCTACATTTTTTAAAAGTGAATCATGATGATTTTCTCAATTGTATAATTTTTTGGTGGATGGAATTTCCTAGGTTTCACATTCATTCTTACAATGAACATTCATATGAAAATGAATGCAATAACAAAAAAAACGGAACTGTTGTTATTTATTTTCAAAACTTCAAATTGTTGAATTTAATTTTGTACAACTTGAGTGCTTGCAGACAGACGGACAATGGGATGTTACTATTAGTACATTTATTATGACACCCGAAAAAAAAATATATGAAGAAAGAATACAAGACACTCCAAAAAACCATTAAACAACTTGTTCATACGGCGGTGGACGAACAATTTTTGTATCAATAAGGGGTGACCATTCGGCATAAAGGCCTCTGTAAATAAAATTCATATTATTCAAATGTGTATACTGTGCGTTGCCAGAAACGTATAGTCGGCACAAAGATTGAAAAACATTCAAGTTATGATAACATTGTTTTTCAATGTCCGCGATAAGAGTTATGCAAATATATTGAGGTGTTTAACTTACTGCTCTGCTATTTGTTCCATTAGGCGTTCTTTTCGAATTGAAATAACATGGAAATACACCAAAAGACCAAAAATGATCAGCACCAAAAAGGCAATGGCATATGCGTACACTTTAAAGAAAAATCTTGTTTTACAATAAATGAAATAATAAGTTGTACCTCTAGTAACTGCAGGAATATAATATTCTCCGTTGCTTGCAGTTGAACTTCCATTTGGACCGGCTTGTCCACTGACAATTATTGCAAAACATGCAAAAACTAACACTTGAAACATCTAAAAATAATTGTATTCATAAAAACAAAATCAATAATATGAAGAATAAAAAAGATAATGACTGATTAACTAAAAAAGGTTGCACATTGTTATCAGAAAGAAACATCACTTGACATGTTTTTGTGTAAATGAAGTAAACGACGAAAATAAAAAATTCGAAAATCGTGAGTGCTCGCTTTTTTTTTCATCACTGATTGGAAATCCCCGAGAGATTATAAATGTAAGATGGACAGATTTCATGAATTGATAACGAAATGAGATATCAAAACTAAAAATAACAATCTCCTAAAAAAAATTTGACAGCGAAATTGGTTGAAATCGAGTTGCAAATAAGAAAGAAAAGGTTATCAGGGGTTGAGAGGTGAGAAATAGGAAAATCGAACATTGCAAAATGTTATCATTTTGCTATAATTATCTCTGCATAAATAAAGGTCACAAAACGATTAATAAGATTGGTGTGAAAATTATGCGACCAAAGATCAACACTTTTTTCTCACTTCAGGTGGTATTTTCTTTTGTATTGTCAGTAATCACAGGGGTTCTTTTGCACAAAATATTGTCAAGTCCATTGTCAGACTTTTTACTTCCGTTGGCACCTTCCCAACGTTTACTGCACCGCGTCATAATGCACTTATGCGGTTGAAGTTGAAAAAGTGTCCAACTCTTCAGAATTATTTGATTGACAACAATTGTCATCTTTATAAAAGTGCAAAAACTGGTGATATTTCTTGTACCAAAATTGTCTTATTTTGTCATCAGATTCGACAGGAATTGCGCGAACTGCAAACTGTAATTGACAACAGGGAGGATCTAGAACTTTTGAACGTGTCAACTAAATTTTGTGTTTTCTGTAGAGAAAATATACTTATTTTAAAATTGTGCGATATATTTCAAATTATCTCGAATGCCACTATTTTGTTAACTATGTTGAATTTGTATTTTTTTCACAACCAAAATCGAACTATAGTTTATGCAAACAGCTCACATCCCCAGTTAACAATCACACATCATATATCATACAATTTAAATTTTATCCCTATTTTTGGAATGTTAGACAATCTGGAAATCATAGCCCTGCGAAAATCTTAATTTCCAAGGAAGTTGCTTTGAAATCATAGATTAGCACTTGTAAGTTTTTGTTCACGAAAAATATTCCCACAGTTTCATTTCAGAAATTCTAGAATATTTTTGCAAGATCATTAGATTATCGTTTGAGGTGTAGACTTGTTTATTTAAACGGAAAAGAAATAGAATAAATGTTTAAATATTCCCAGAGAAGGGCTCGTTGGGAAAAAATTATTTCAGTTTAAGTTTCTTTTACGGAGTACAAGATTCTTGTTCTGACTTCTGATTAAAATATCTTGCGGTGTCGAATTAATTCCAATATTTACATCTCTAATAAATATTGATTGAACAATGGAAAGAGTATTTAATGACACATATATGGTGATTTTATTTAATTTGATGTCTATTCTTTTTTTTCTTCTTCCAGACTTCCATTTCTTGCCACTATCGAACTGCTCAATTTCTACAGGTGTTTTTCAGTCTTTCTGCAATAATTCTTGCCATATTTTATGTGTGGAAGCATCACTCAAAACATATTCTTCCAAGAAATATTTTCGTGTTCATTAATATTCTTATCACACTAGTAATTATTCATTCACTTGATATGATTCTCTTTCACGTAACGAAATATGAGAATGAAAAGGAGCTATTTTCAATTACAGGTTTATCACGGATTTAAATCATTTTTGGCGGAAATCTCAAATTCAATAAATCAAGATGTTCAAATCAGTTTTTGCACGCCTTTCCGTTACATCTACACATATTACATTATTTCATCAGTATTCATTATTTATTGCATTTTTGCCGATCGATCTATTTGTCTTTTTTATAAATATTATATGAATTACCGTAATATTATTCTAGGCGTCCTTACTCTTAAATTGGTGAGGCTATAAATGAAATAATTCATAAAATTAGTATCAAATTACAGGTTGTTTTACCAATAATTGGCACGATATGGGTTTATTGGCAGGAAAATAATGATGCGAACATAACGTCATGCCTTGATGTTCCAGAGGAATCTATTTTTCAGTTAACGTCAACTGTTGCTGCGGTGTTGCCTCTTAATGTTATTGCATTGTTTATTTCAGTATTATTTTTCAAAAAATTTCGAAATAGTGAAAGAAAGTATGTTTTATTAGTTTTATAAAGATAGATAAACTACATTGAGATATTTTTCAGTTGTACATTTGAGATTATCAGTCAATTCAACGCTAAAATTAATGCAAGCTGTTCAGAGTTTATATTCATTATTACAGCTACAAAGTCTTTTTTTATAGTTTTGTATACAATATTAATGCTTATCTTACGGCATTTTTACAATAATATACCAATATCGTTACGACCAACATTGACGACGCTGGCCAATGTACGGGTAAAAATTTGGGTTAAAATAAACATGTGGGATTTAGAAATAGAGTCCATAGTTTTTGATTAAAACTTAATAGACGTTTCTCATAAACCAAAAGCAATAAAGTTAATCCGTTATTTCTAGTTCAATTTTTTGCTTGAAAAAAAACAATTTTAAAAATTGAAAGACATAATAAAGTGCCTATGTGATGAAATAAATATGTCTTACAGGTTTTCAGCATTTATTGCAACGTTGTATTAGTTTTGATGATTGTATACGCCACTAAATCTGAGAGACAGAGAAGAAATAATATCTTGAGAAATGTCAGTATAAACTCTGTTGGAGTTGAAGGAGCAGATAATTATTTTAGAAATTTAAAATCACAATGGAATTAGGAAAACCATTGAAAGATGTATTTCCTATTGTCATTTTTTAATGAATAAAATGCTTGTTCGATTTTTCTTACTTCCAGAACACAAAACTTTGAACAGTTAACCCGTTCGATGGAGTTTTTTTTTCAAATATTCAAACAACATTTCCCACACAAAATGAAATTGTTTGCGCAACGAATATATTTGCCAAAATGTTTGACAATTGAACGATTCTAGTAACAACAATAATTCCTTTCCTGACAGCTTTTGTAATGGCGCTTTCGAACAGAACCGCTGTTTCACATCCTTTTCCATTGTAGAAGTGTTCACTTGAAACCCTCACTAAATGTATAAACGAAATATACAAACAGCCATTTGTCAAAAGCTTAGCAGGTGTCGATGTTTGTGTCCGAAATAGGAACCGACATCAGTGGTGTTTTGAAGCATTGCGTGACTCATACACATACCCCACCCGAGTCCAATGCAATCATTGTCACAAATCCTCTATTGTCGGTTTCAATTTCATTTTCTCGCAGTGGTATGAATAATTTTCGTTTCGCCATTTCGGACAACACCAAATGACACGGTAAGGACTCAACCGTTCGTTCAGACAAGCAATTTGAGACGAGGTGGCTTAGGAGACCTTAACCTTGACTAGATATGGTCTCCTTGTTCGTTTTTGACCCGCCAAGTACCTCCCCCCACCTCCTCTTTTACCACTCCACGAATCATATATTGTAGAACCACTAATATTACTCTTCTGTCCAAAATTGCTTTTGTTGCTTTTAATACAAGAAGTTTCTCTATTTTTTTCTTTTTTCTTATTTATTTGCTTTTGAATGAAATGTCATCACTAAAAAAACATTTTTCTGGTCAACATTCGGTTATTTTTGTTTTCGACAAATACAATAACAATTTCCAAAAAACAACACACTTCCTTTCCTTTATGTTTTACGGACAGCCAAAACTGTGCAAATATCCCAACTTTACGAAATCGTTTTTCCGTTCTAATCTCTAAAATTAGCTCTTTGAACCTTTAACAGCTGGTAGGCTCAACGAAAGAAAAAACATCACAAATAGGATCATCCCCTTTATGAGCGGGAAATCGATTATATTGTGCATATGTCATATGACCTCGCGAAACAGTAATAAGAACCTTGACTAGAGATTCACGCCGGCTATCATATTCTCCTTTGTTTTTTTGTTCAAACTCAATGTTGTTTTTGTTGTTGTTTTTATTTCTGATTTCTCGATTTTTCTGTGAAACCTGTTCCCAAGTTTGTAAAACCTATAATTGTCACCTCCCCCCTAAAAGGGAATTCTGTGAAACAGGTCATTTGGAAAATATTTAATACATGAATACGATTGTGGATGACTCATAAAAGTATCAAAAAAGATTTTATTCCTTGGTTGGATTAGAAAAAGTTATCGCATTTCTTTTTGACTTCCAAATGTTTTTGATGAAATGTGAATGAAAGAAAAATCGAATGCATTTATAATTTAATAATTCGTGGTATTTCAAATGTTTGGCTTTTTTGTTGATGAGAAAATATGTGAATATATAAACAAATATTTCGGCACACTATTTCATTCACTGTGAATTTCTTGTCTTGATATACGAATGATTCAACCAATGTTGTGGTATTAGTCATGCCACCATTTTTTTTGTTGTTATTCCTTCTCGTGGTCAATGACAAACATTCCTCGATAATAACCTCATTCACTTCAGATGCATTTGTACACTCCTTGTTTTATTTTCGATTTTTTCTTCGTAGTTTTAAGACTTTGATTAGGGCATTACTTCTTTAATACTTTCACGTATTTCAATTTTTTTTCAAAAGTTGTTTTTATTTTCAGAATGGCTGCGACTAACACCGAACTCCCAAAGATGGATCAAGAACTTGCTGGAGCTGTCCGTGAAGGATTGGAGCTTAGAAAAGTCGAAACTTTGGAGAAAAATGTTCTTCCAACAAAAGAAGGTATTCAATAATTTAATTTCCAGTACAAGTTCAATTTTATCGTTTTTAGATGTCGAAGTCGAAAAGAAGTTGGTTGAAAGAATCCACCAAATTGAGCATTTTGATCCCGCTAAGTTGAATCCAACTGAAATCAAGGAAAAGGTCGTTCTTCCATCTACTGATGACATCAAACAAGAGAAGCAACATTTGGAGCTCAATGACAAAATTGTCAACTTCACTCCAGAAAAACTCAAGAAGACTGAAACATCGGAAAAGGTATGGTTCTGCTTATAAAAGTGTAAAAATATAAGTTCGTTAATTTCTCAGAATGTTCTCCCATCACCAACCGACATTGCGCGCGAGAAAACAGTTCAAATGGCGGCGTCATTCGATAAGAACAACTTGAACCACGTCGAAACTGTTGTCACCACTGAAATCCGTGTTACTGAGAGCGCGCACTAAAGGTATTGGATTTCAAGATATCTATCCTGAAGATCAGTTTTCATGTGTTTTTGCAAAATCCTTGTAATTTTCGGAGATTTTTATCAAATTTTTGTCTTGTTTCAGAGGTCAGCCTATTGTTTGATCATTTCGCCGGTACTACACGATGCAGTTACGTCTTCTCCTTCTTCAGCATTACTTTTTCCGACATTTCTTTAATTTTGTTTCATATGAAATTTACTTCGAAGTGATGTGTTTTTAACTCTTTTTACGTATGCATTCCATATTTATATCTTCGAATAAAGTACCGCAAATCGCAATAATTTTATATTGAATGATAAAGTAGGTATAGCAAATATAATCCATAAAATGTTATTTTATCATTTTTTCAAATTGTATGCTTCATGCGTTGAAAATGTTGAACATTATTTTGTTTGCGCTCCATCCGTAAATCGACACGACTTATGCAAGTCGGCGTTGTGAGACCTATGCGAAAGAGTATAATGCATTGTGAGACAGCAGACAAGCCCAGTCATTTTGCGTGGCATTTTGATTTCGTTTACCCTTGCGTTACTTGTTATTTTTATACGAATTTTCGCAGCTTTTCTTTAGTTTAAAAAATAATTTTGTCTACAGGTAATACCACAGTTAACAGGAAATGCTCACGAAACTGCTATTTCTCTGCTGTTTGGCCTATTCTTCAGCGTTTTATTTACCAGGATTGGCACCCGTTAATTTTTGCGAAGCTGAAAAACAGAATTGTCCCAGCAATGTTTCATTATTTGTGAACCATTTGGACAGTGATCGATCCGTTATTCCTTATGAATATCACAGGTAATATATTCTGCTGTTAAATTGCTTGAAAATCCCCGCTTTCTTGCAGTTTTGATTTTTGTACCGCAAACGAGGATGAATCACCTGTTGAAAACTTGGGTCAAGTTTTGTTCGGTGAAAGAATAAGACCAAGTCCATACAAGATCAAATTTTTGCAAGAGGAAAAATGTCGTTTGGTTTGTGACACAAAGAAATACAGCCAAGGTACGGCTGAACATCTCACAAAACTGAGATTGTTGGAAAGAGGAATGACACTCAATTATCAACATCATTGGTAGGAAAAGTTTCATTTTTCTTTGGAAAAAATATGACTTATCTTTGAAGGATCGTCGATAACATGCCGGTCACCTTCTGCTTTAAAAACCAACAGAACATGGATGTATGCACAACAGGATTTCCAATCGGATGCTTTGTTGATGAACAAGGATATCAACACGATGCTTGCGTCTTGAATGTAATTCATGATCTTGTGAGACTAGTTGAAAAAAACGGAAATTTACAGCAAAAATACAGCACTCCAAATAATTTCTACATTTTCAATCATGTTGATATTGAAATCTTCTATCGAGACATGAGTAACGATGCAAATTTCTTGGAGCATAAAGTAAAAAACGTTTTTTTTTTGAAAACAAAAATCATAGTTTGGTTTTTAGATTGGTGGAAGAATTATTCGTATCGATGTCAAACCAAGATCAATTAAACATCGTTCCTCCAGTAGTTTGGATTGCAGTGAAGGAGCTGAACCATTAGCTATTGATGCTAAATCGGAATCCGCTGAAATTACCTACACCTACAGTGTTAAATGGGTCAAGACTGATATTAAATGGTCATCACGATGGGATTACATCCTTCAATCAATGCCGCACACAAATATTCAATGGTTCTCAATTATGAATTCACTGGTTATCGTTCTTTTCTTGACCGGAATGGTTGCAATGATTATTATGCGCACCCTTCATAGAGATATTGATCGATATAACCGTCTTGACACTGAGGTATTCATTGTGAAATATTAAATAACATATCCTTTTGGTACTTTTCAGGAAGATGCTCAAGAAGAATTCGGTTGGAAATTGGTTCACGGTGACGTATTCAGAACACCAAGATATCCCATGCTTCTGTCAGTATTCATTGGAGCAGGATGTCAAACATTGTTGATGGTTTCTGTTACGTTGGTGTTCGCCTGTCTTGGATTCTTGTCACCAGCTAATCGTGGATCGCTCATCACTTTTGCTTTGATGTTTTACGTTTTCTTCGGAGTTGTCGCTGGATACATTTCCGCTCGTCTTTACAAAACATTTGAAGGAATTCATTGGAAGACAAATTTGGTCATGACATCATTCTTTGTGCCAGGGTAGGGAATGAAACGAACCATTTTCAGAATAAATATCCAAATATTTCCAGAATTTTGTTCACAGTGTTCTTCTTCACCAACATCTTGCTCTGGACTAAAGGCTCTTCAGCTGCGGTTCCCTTCGGAACTCTTGTTGTTCTTCTCATTCTCTGGATCTTTGTTTCAACCCCGATGACCTTTGCCGGAGCGTTCTTCGGTTTCAAGAAACGCGGAATTGAAGCCCCTGTGAGAACGAACAAAATCCCACGTCAAGTTCCAGAACAAACGTTCTACACCAAGCCACTTCCAGGCATGCTTATGGGTGGTATTCTTCCATTCGGTTGCATTTTCATCCAACTTTTCTTTATTTTGAACAGCATCTGGTATAATGTTTAAACTGGAACATGATAATATTAATATTCATAATTTAGGGCACATCAAACTTACTACATGTTCGGATTTTTGTTCCTTGTCTATATCATTTTGATCATCACATGCTCTGAAGCAACAATTCTTTTGGCATACTTCCATCTCTGTGCAGAGGTAAAAATACAAGAAAAATCAATTGAAACTAAAATAAAATTATAACAGGATTATCATTGGTGGTGGAGATCATTCCTGACTAGTGGATTCACGGCTGTTTATCTCTTCGTCTATTGCGTACATTTCTTCACATCTAAACTTACTATCAGTGGAGCGGTAATAAAACACTTGAAGCTTGATTGACACTTTTTATACCGTTTTTTTCAGATTTCCACAATCCTCTACTTTGCATACACATCCATTTTTGTGTTTATGTTCTTCTTGATGACTGGAACAATCGGATTCCTTTCCACATACTACTTTGTCCGTAAAATCTACGGATCAGTTAAAGTTGACTAAATCATATCAGCTTTGAAGTTATCCCGTCTGATGCTTTCCTTTCAAACAATTCTATCAGCCGAATTTAGTTATTTATGGGTTGTTAATATTGACTGAGTTATGCTTTTTTTTTAGTTGTGGGTATTATTTATTTATTAGCCGTTCGTTCTGCTTTTTTGTAGAAATCTGCATGCTTTATATTTATCGACATATTTATTTATTTCTCCAAATGTTTGATAATTGTTTACTCTTTCTACATTTTCATATTTATTGGGATAAATGGATTTATAAGATGCGAAAATGTGTATGAAATTTATACGATATTGTTATTCACTATCAGATGAAAGCAAAACCGAGAAACTTGTTTCTGAAGACGATGTAAGCATCGAAGTGGGTCATGCGTTCGCTTGGATTTGTCCAGAACGCGTTTGCCACAACGGATATTTCTGCTTTTTTCATTCTATCGAAACATGCAATCCGTTTATCTGGTTTTCTTCATTTTTGCTGGTGAATTGTTTTTAAAATATTGTGATTGAAAACGTTTTATGTTTAGGATGTGTTCTTGTAAATGCACAAAGTTTCAACAAAGGAAAAATGGCAACTGGTTTACTGAAAGAAAATAAGCCAAGCTGTCTTCTGGTAAGTTCTGTTTAAATACGTAATTAATAAAATTAACATTTTTTAAGACACGATCCAGACTAGGATGTGCGTGCACAACATGCCAAGATGTTGTTAGCTTCACAAGAATGCTTATTTTGAACCATGTTGTATGTCTATATCCTTCCTTATTCACGTTTAAATAATGTTTCTTACAGCCAACGGAAGAAGAAGTCCTTGACAAAGTTTGCCACAGAATTTTTGTGGATGATAAGGGAAGAGAAGCATTCTGTGAAAATATCGTCAAAAAAGAGCTTCCGGAAATCATTAAATACGTCAGAAACCATATCGAACCAAAGCAAACATGCGCGAAATTCTGTTAATTAAATAATAATTTATTTTCTTTCCTTTATATTCAGTAACGGGAATAAAACATTGTTTTTGATTTATTTTTTTAACTGTTGCACGGATTTTATAAGATTTCTAATACGCTTTTCATCCAACTCTTTTGTCCAATCGCCGTTGATTTTGAATTCACTGCCGACAATAAAACCATGGGCGGACTTGAAGCTTTTGATGTTTGAAGCATTGATTCCAGAGCCGATTAGAACAGGGAATCCAGGAATTTGTAGAACTTCTGAAAAGAAATTGTCTTTGAGTTTTATATCTCATTGTTAATAGTATTACGTTTTAGTTGTTCCGGATCAGCAGGACTTCCAGTTGCAGAGCCGGTTACAATTACTCCATCAGCGCAATTAAATCTAGCATCTTTTGCCATTTCGTTGATAGATAGGTCACTCGTAACACTATGCGAACTAAAATTATGCGATTTAAAAAAGATATTTCCTTATTATTGAAAACCTATGCTTCTTTTTAATATCTGTAAAAACGGCAACATTGTCCGCCTTTATATGTGAACGATAACGAAGAAGTTCCCCAGCACACGCATCGATCCAACCTTCATCAGCAACATGAGAATAAACAAAACCCTCAGCTCTTATAAAATCAAAACCTTAAAATCTAAACATTTAAATTATGAAATTGTTTTCAAAATTAGTACCTATTGTATAAGCAACGCCTAAAGCTTCTTTATTTGCACCGGCTAAAATTTGGATACCCAATGATACATTTTTATTATATTTTTCTTTGGATCTATAAACTTCTTGACAAGCCAGTGCCATACTACTAACAATTTCTGGTCCGGCTGGTGGCTTCACATAAGGAAGATCATGCATATTTTCAACAATTATACCATCCTGGAACAATTAAAAAAAATAAAATAATGTTGCAAATAATGACTTACTAAACCATTTTTGTTGTAAATATCTGCTTCTTTTTGCACTTTCCTGAGAATCTCTGGCATTGACAAATTGTTCATAGGGGTTCTGAAAATTATAATATTTTGCGAAATTTTAGAATCCAGAACGAAATACCCTGGAAGTGCAGGCACGTGAATCATCCCAAAAACCAAAGGTCTCGTAGATTTGAGCAATTTTGAAACAGCTTGTCGTTGAACCATGATTTTTATATAAACGTTTCGAAATAACTAACAATTGGCAAAAAATAATACGAGAACGCCAGCAAAATTCGTAGTCTTTATCACTGATAAGATAATGGTATAAAGATTCGCAATTGGTTTCATTAGACCAATTTAAACCAGCATTATTTAATAAATATAAACATAATCAAACTAACGTTGAAAATTGTCCTCCTCTTTTCTCATGATATTTATAGTCATTAACCACATATGCAACAATGCATATTAGAGACAATGAGAAAGAAGGAATCGCAGAACAAATGGTGTAACACCGTTCGAGCTCATCCCAGCTATCCTACTGTGCATAAACGACGCGGAACATCGTTTATTGATCACTATTTTGTACTAATTTTTATTTTCTAAATGTCTTCTTATCGAACCAAATTTTTATGGCTAAATAAAGGGCGAGATCAAGGTAAATTAAGATTAAAAATATTAATTTAATTGATAAATATTTATTTACAGAAGATGCTGGAATAATTCCAGTTTTTTCGGATCGAATTCCAAGTGTCATCGAAGTGACAAAATTTGATTTATTTTGTTTTCTGTTCGCAATTACTACGTACGTATTTGATATATTTTCTGATTTTGGTGCTGCATATTTTCATTTTCGATATGGTAGAGTAAGTTCATTCAATTTAGAATTATAAACTTGTTATTAAATTAATTTTTAGATTGTTGAAGGAAGTTTTATTTTGGCATTCAGTCTGATTCCATCACTTTCCATCAATATTATTTCTTTTATTTGGATGTGTGATGATGAAAGACAAGAAAAATCGAAAGCAAATCCGCGACGTAGTGTGACTGTGGGACTTGATGAAAAAACATTTCTTTCAAAACCTGTGAAATGTATTCTGTGTCTTTTTCAAGTAAGACATTTTTAACAAAACATTATAAAAAAAGTGAATTACAGCTTGGACCTCTATTCTGGTATTACAAAGCATTTTATTTTGGGTACATCTTTAGAAACAAAGCAAACAATGCTGCCGAGAAACGAAAGTGTTTTTCAAAAATGGTTGAAGCTGAAAGAGATGCAACGTTGCTCAGGTTTTTCGAAGCGTATTTAGAATCTGCGCCACAATTGATTGTGCAAGGAACGATTTTGGCACGATTTTTCTGGAATGGGCCAAGTATTGTGCCATTCTGGATTTATTATCAAACTTGCTCTTTGATGTCATCAATTATTAGCATTTCCTGGTCATTGATTGTTCATAATCGTTCATTGAGAATGGTCCGAGACGATAAAATCAACTTATGGCCGCGAGAAGTTATTCTTCAGGTATTTAATTTGTGAGTGAAATAATCAAGATAATTTTTACAGTTTATCTGGAGGTTTGGCACAGTTTTATCAAGAATTATTATACTCAACCTGTTTATTGTTTTCTTTCCGCCAGTGATCGTTGTGATTTTCCTGATGATGCATATTTTGATTTCTGGATTTCATATATTTTATCTTCAAGTAAATATTTCTGACGTTGACAAAAAGGCTAATTATTTTTCAGGCTCTTCACATGGAAGAGTGTACAAGGTTGGAAATGTTCTTGCTCTTAATAAATGTCGCAATCCACATTTTTACTCCGTTTAACATGGCGGAGACACCTACAAGATTTCGATATTTATTTGCATACTTACTAGAATTAACAGAACTCATCGTGAGTTTTAATTAATGTTTTTCATTTGAAAAACGTTTTCTTTCAGTTGTTCCATTGTTTCATGCCAGTAATTGCGTATTCTTTCCCATTCATTTATGAAATCAAAATTGGTACTATATCTTCGTTCTTAACAGGTTAGTGATATAAATTAATCGTTTTTGCTTAAGTATTTTTAGGGATCTTGGCCATGTGGTTGTACTATTACTTCTTACATCCAAACTACAGGGAGCCCGGTGCCCCACCACCGGAGTTGGATAACTTGGACGGAAACCAAATTGAAGATGATACAAAACGGGATGCAGTGAGTGTTGAGACAGTATAGTTCTGATGCTTACTCAATAAATTTCATTAATTTTATAATTTTATTAATACTACACTAGTAACACCTTAATAAAAAAACATTTTTCAATTACAACACGCTACATAAAATATTATTTACCACGAGAACAACCAATTCTTCCAAGAGTCTTCTTTATGGATTTGACAGTAGACACGGTGGAATGGGGTCAGCTCTCGATTTTTGTCCATGGTGTACCAGATTCCATTTTTGCAAATAGCGTAGTTGTATTCTTTCGATCCCAACGACCCTCTGTTAGAGATTAATTCAGTGATTTCGCTGTGTTGCCAACGGATACACGTCATTTTTGCTTCTTGTAACTCGTTGCTTGTGTAGTAGCTGAAATATTTAGAAATTTTTTTTATTAAAAAAATATAATTTTACGTAATCATTGGGAAGAATGTGTCGTCGTATGGTCTTGCTTCTTCAATATCTGGACACACTGTAACAACCGTTGATTTTCGACAGGATTTATCTTGAAGCACTTACTTCTAAATGCCACTGAAGGCATTGTTTTGAATGCAAGAGCAATAAAAATGATTGAAACAAAGCTGAGGCTTTTCATTTTTGGTTAACCTGAAATAAAATAGCTTTAAATGAAATAAATAAGAAAATCAGTTTTTTAAAAGATCGGAAGAATGACGAAAAACATGTGAAACACTTTGATATCTTGGAGCACCGCCCATTAAAATATCAGAAGTCACAAAAAGAGTTGGAGGTGCTGTTTAAAATAGTCATCAGAGAAAAAATCTGTGGCAACGCCTACTAGTTTACATTAAGCTGTACTATTTTCATTAAAAAAACATCTTCAACTCTTTGTTTCATCTCGCGCCTGTTATTAAACTGCAATGACTCATTTCTTTAAGTTTGATGAGGAAATGTCCAAAGAATTTCTATCATCACTCAAAAAAAAATACATCAAAACAATAGTAATGAATTTTGTTCCGATATTGAAACAATTGATAACAGAAATAAATTAAGAACATGGAAATGTGGAAAAATGAAATAATGTTTTTTCGGAATTGTTTGTCTTTAGGAAATTATCACATTGTGGGTAGCTAATCATAGGAATTTAGGATGCGCCACAGTTAACTGATAAACATAATTTTTGTTCAGCCCCTTATAAATTTGTTTTTTCACAAAGACTCGCCATTCTCGCATTAAGCCAAAAAAAAACGGTTGTTTTTGTTTTTAAAATGAAAAGTAAATACTGGTGAAAAAAAATAAGAAGAATGTTATGTTTTTCGGGGCAAGTGTACCGAATACCGAATGGTTGTATTTTGATGTAAAAAAATATTTGTAGTTTTTCAAGCATTGAACAAACTCTGACAAGGGAAGCAAAAAAGTAAATAGATTCACTAATCTTGTAACTTTGACCACTTTTTACTTTTTTCTTAATAAGCAAGTTCTGATCATTGAGATACAGCTTGAAATCTCAGTTTTATCAAAAGAGCTATATTTACTGTTACATGAACAATTGTTTTAAAACTTGAAACTGTAATTTTTTATAATAAAAAACAACTATTTTACATTTTCTAATTTTTCAGAATTATTTTTTTTTTCGTGTGGATAAGATGTTCAGCATTTTATAACATATGCAAAAGGACCCAATATTGTTATCAAGTGGACATCGACGCTCTAAATTCCTGAAAAAATCAGCTTTTCAAATAAGCATTTTTGCGGCAGTCCACATCAGTCGACGGAAATCCAAAATCTAATCCCAGGTATCAGTCCCAATTTTGGTAAAATGCGCTCATATCAGATTCCATTTGCTATTTTCCATTGCTGGCTTTTTAGAATGCTCCTTAGAAAAACTCTCACTTGCTTAATATGAATGACCCTTCACTTTGCTCCACAACTTTTTGAGACAACTGCTTATCAAATTGGAAAAAAATGCGGCCACGAAGATTTATTCAATTAATCAGTGTCAAAAATTGTAAAGTACGATTTTTTCTGAATCTCGTGATCATATCCGATCTTTTCCCTAAAACTAAACGATTGGTGATAAAATGATTGTCAGGGGTCAGTGCACATTTTTTTAGAAATATATTTTCCATCGTTCTTGCAAAAAATATTAGTTGCTCGTACAAAACGGAGTATTGGTATGATGTCAGGTTGTCCTTGTTTACTTTTAACATGCTTTTAAAACAACGCGGATTACAATCAACACGTTTTCATGATAATGCGTTCTGAAAACGTGGGCGCGCGCGTTTCGTGGACTCATTGAATTGTTTCCAATTTTCCGGTTTTGACTATTTGACTTCGTCCAATCCCCGCAGTCACCAACTCGAAAAAAGAAAGCGATGAAGCTACCGGACGGACATGTTTGTCGGAAGACTTACCGTTGTGCAAATTGCGCTCAAACTAGGAGGGTCTCAACAACAATTCGGTGAGAAATCGTTTGTTTCGACGATGGCGCAGACGCTCTGATGAGTTTGTTGAAGGTTCGTCAAAACGGAGTGAGAAAGAGGTGGTGTCGACGGTCAGCAGATTCTTATTCGGCACGATTCATTTCACTCGTTATAACTTTTGCAACCTTATTATATCGATATTACTAAATATCACTATTACTTTTATTAACCTCGTTTTGTTGAATGCCAAAGGTAAATAAAGGAATGATTTTTGAAATTAGTTGATAGTTTGATTGGTCAATGTTCGGCCATTTTTGTGATTGACACGAGATGGAACTTGTAAGACAAACTAAAGGATTAAAGTTGATTTAATAAACAACGAAAAAGTAAGTTACAACGGTAACTCTCAACATTATAAACATTGTGAACAATTTTCATCATTTTAACTTTCAAAATGTCATTAAAACAGGTATCTTTTTGAAAATCATTGTTATAGACGTTAACGTGTAATTGATTTGATTATTTTCAGTTATTCTCCGATCGACCACCTCTAAATGCAGTTATCAGAGAAAAAACGCAGAAAATCAAATACTCGTGCTCACCAGCAAAATGCTTTCAGTCACTCATTTCATTTCTCCCAATTATTACATGGCTCCCAAAATATGACTGGTCACACTCGTTTTTTGGCGATTTGTCAGGAGGCTTGACAATGGCTGTATTCTCGGTACCACAAGGTATAGTTAAAAGGTTCAAATCATTTTTGAAATCGTGATTGTTGTAGGTATCGCACTAGCTAGTATAACTGGCGTTCCTCCGGTCTACGGGTTATATACGGCTATTTTCCCATCGTTTCTGTATATATTTTTCGGTACTTCGAAACATAATGCTCTTGGTGGTTTTGCTGTGCTTTCTTTAATGACTCACGGCGCAATTGAAAAAGTGATGTTACGAACGGCGACCAGTTATAACGCCACTTCCTATGTTAATCACACGTTGGATGAATTAATCGATTTGGATAATGATACTGTGATCAGCAACTCGACTCTTATGCAGTGATTTTTACTATTCGAAACACTACTTTATTTTTTTTTTTTGCAGAATCCTTGGAAATGAAACAACATTCCTGGAGGAAGTTACAATGGAAATGTGGACCGAAGGTGTAACCCCTGTGAAACAAATTCACGTTGCAACCACGATTATATTTCTTGCTGGCATTATTCAAGTTTTCATGGGTGTTTTCCGCCTTCAATATCTGACTTCTCTTTTCTCGGAACAAGTAATGAGCGGATTTGTAGTTGGAGGTGGAATTCATGTCTTCTTTGCTCAAATTGGAGATATGTTGGGAGTGAAATTGCCTAGACGAAGCGGACCTGGATATCTATATTACGTAAGTTTAAATAACAATCTGACACGCTTTATATTTTTCTATCAGAGAATTTGGGATCTTATCGAGAATTTATCAGATGTTCATTATCCAACACTTGCTATATCAATCTCATCTTTGTCATTTTTAGTAATCGGGAAAGAATATTTAAGTCCGTGGTTGAGTTCTGCGTTTAACTATCCTGTTCCATTTGAGCTTGTTCTAGTAAGCTAATAATGATTTGTCTCGACTAAAATCTTATTTACTTTAGGTTGTGGTTGGAATCACAGCTACAAATTATGCTGAACTCTCCAGACGACACGATGTTAGGGTGGTTGGCAATATTCCAACAGAGTTTGTTGAAAATTATCATTATGAAAAAAGCAACAAAAGCAAATGAATAAACCGTTTTAGGTTCCCGCCACCGTCACTTCCACGATTCGATCTAATCCGGCATATTGGTTTAAACGCGGCAGCGATCGCAATCACTGCGGTTGCTATTCATATTACAGTTGCAAAAGTTGTAGAAAAGCGCTACAAGTATAAAATTAATCATGGACAGGTTCAATCTCAAAAATGACATCCTAGTAATTGTGTTTTTCAGGAACTCTATGCACTTGGATTCGTTGGAGTACTTTCCTCATTTTTCCCAGTTTTCCCGGTGACGTCAGGATTTGCTAGAAGTGTAGTTGGTGCAGCAGTTGGAGGATCCACACAAGTAGATTCGATATTTTAAAAACTATTAATCAAAACATTGTTTCAGTTAACATGTCTATTTTCTTCTTTGGCACTTCTATCTGTTATTCTTTACATCGGACCAGCTCTAGAATATCTACCACAATGTATTCTTGCCACCATGATAATTTTTGCTCAAAAAGGAATGTTGGACAAATTCACAGAACTAAAACAACTTTGGCCTGTTTTTAAAATTGATTTTGTAAGCTAATTTTCTAGTCGACATACCGTAAACATAATTTCAGGCAATTTGGCTCATGAGTTTTTTCTTAACAGTTTGCTATGACATGGGTGAGGGATTACTTCTAGCAATTGGTTTTGCCGTTTTAACGACAATAATAAGAACACAGAGGTTTTCATAAAATCCTTTCATGTAAATTTATGATTGACTTTCAGGCCGAAGTGGCATTTTCTTTCACGCGACGAGGAAACTGAATGTTTCAAAGAAACCAAAAAACGTGATTTAGAACGAATCCAAGGAAACGTTTGTGTATTCCGTATGGATGCCCCCTTGATTTTTACAAGCATCGATCGATTTACAATCGTAAATTTTAAATTTCGCGGCCAACATGAGCATATTTTTTTCAGTCAATCTGGCAATGTGTCAAAAAGTGGGAACGGGCAAAAATAGAATCATTCGTAACAATTGAGCAGATCAATTCAAACCAGGAAAACGAAATATTTGATAATGTAACTTTTAAGAAATATCATATTTTAATTATTAAAAACAAATAGAAACTGAGAGCCGCACGTCGCCGTTGGAAAAAGGATAGTAAACGTGAAAATCGGTGTAAATTGGTGATCGATTGTGACGGTTTTCCGTACGTGGATTATCTGGGACTATCAACATTAAAAACTGTTTATGCCGATTTGACCGCTGCTGGAGTTTCTGCATTTTTTGTAGTTCACAAATCAGAACTTCGAAAACTTTTCAGAGCAACTGATTTCTTTGAAGTTGTTGATGAAAGTCGAGTTTTTCATAAAGTCTCAGACGCCGTAAAGGCTGCGGAACAAATGATAGGGTAATTAAACCATTTCAGCGATTTGCAATACCTTTTTTCAGATCACCGAAAACAGTCGGGAAAGAAGTTCTTACCGCGCTTGCAAGTATTATCACAACAGACACAATTTTATTGGACGAAGAAGCAGACAGTGAGAAGGACATCCCTAATGACTCAAATCAGAGTGAAGAATCTGAAAACGCCGAAGAAGTAATGTCAGACAGCAGTATAACTATCGGTCACGCTGATGGCGATTATAGTTCACCGGCAAGCTCGATAAAATCAGAATAACTATTTATTACGCTTACTTTTGTTCATCCAATGCGAGTAATTTCTAAATATGATGTCAGAAAATGTTATAATTGTACAGGATTATCCTTGTTTTATTAAAAATTGAAATATATTCTATTCCCCTAAAAGTTTCCAGAAAGAACAAAGAGAAGAAAAATACTACACAGGTTGAATCACTCTAACAATATGCATAAAATTACTAGTTACAAACTGAACAACCTATAATTAAAAACGGAATCAATGTTCAACTATTTTTTTCGGAAGCGAATGAGATTAACAGTCAAAATTGCTACTACGACAAAGAAGGAACAAAACAATTGTGGTGGATCGTATACTCTGTTCTGGATTGCGAATGTTTTTTGTTCTGGATCGCGAATATTTTTTTTCAGAATTGATCTTCTTACAGTTGCTGCCAAGAAGAAATGAATGGGGTAATTGATAAGCTAAATTGATAAGCTGTCTTTAAAGCTCAAATAAAAGAGAAAAAAAAACGACGATACTCTCAAAGATCAATTTGCTCTGCTAATCATTTTTCGACATTTGCGACAGAAAAAAAATAAAAAGCAATGAATCAAATATGACATATGTAACAATAAACTAAAAGCCGGTAAAAGATAAGCTGTCCGAGAGAGTTATCATAATTTTTCTCCAACCTAAGTGTAACATTTCTACGTGGCTTCATATTACTAACAACCAAACTTCGATCATTTTGACCTTCTTAAATTCATATTCAAATACATCATTAACAAATAGAAATAAAAAATGTTCAGAAAACGAATGAATCCTTGTTGTCATTTGCTAATAAATATGATGAGTGTTTTCATTTCTCTTTTCTTTGCCAATTTCTTTCATATCACCTCTTTTTTTTCATTTTTTGCTTCTGCACAAATGCGAATCTTTGTTCGGCAGGTGACATTTCTTGTTAAATGCACTAATTCATAAGTTGCGGTATTTCTACGCTTCATTATAATTATAGGATGATGTTTCGATGAAGACATTGTATACTATTCAAGTGCACATCTCTTTTCTTGATTTCAAGGTCGGTGAATAGTTTTATGACATTTTATGACTACCAATTTTTTTCTAGAGAACTAATTGTATGGATTTCCTCTCAAATATATATTTTTAATTTGGAATAGCGATTCTGAACAGAATTTATTCGAATATACCACGAATTATTTTAATCCGAAAATAACATGCAAAAAATTTACAAATTTTCAAATTGCGTAATAATCTTTCAAACCTATTACACATTTGTCAATTCTCAAACTAATAGCGAAACCAGAAACATTATTGAAATTTTTCATCTACGCTATTTTCACTTCTTTTTCCATCCTCATAATAATAATAATAATAAATAATAAACACATTATTCAAACATTGCCGGACTTTCCTGTTTTGATTGGCAATTATCTTATGAATTCCGAAATCTTTCTATGGTTGTTTGATGGTGGCGAATTTCCCAGCGATTACATCCCAACAACACATTTTCTCCCCCCAAAAAGTTTTTGAGATGAAGTGATCATCAAATTTTATGCGAGAATGCACTCGTTCAAATGTACAAACATATATCCGCTAGATTCTATTGCTTTTCAAATGTTGTTACTTTTCTACCATGTTCATGACATTTTCTGTGAACTAAACTGTTCTCACCACTTTTTTTTCCGTAAGATCATAAAATGTGATGACTTTAATCGTTTAACAAGCAAGTAACATTTGTTTTTACGACAGTTTCTACATTTCATGACCTATTATTTGTGATTCCGGCTGATGGGGAATACAGTAATAATATTTAAAAGAAAGGAAAATTCGAGTCCTTGAAACATCCCGACCCGCAAACACCTAAACAACAAGAGTATGATCACCTCTACGGAACGAGCTATAAAACTTTTTTGTGATGGTTTGAGATGACAAGGGCCGATTTTATTTTATATTATGCGTATTTCACTTATCTTCATCATAAATAGATAAGTTCGATAAGATTTTATAATAAAAAAAAATTATTTTAATATTCAATAAAATATATTCAATTTTAACGCCGATTAACTAAACCGTCAAGCATGTACATAGTTTAAAACTTGCTTTATTTATTTCTATTCTTGTTCAATTATGAAAATATTTTTTACAAACACGCGGAACAGTACACAGAATAATAAATTCTAACTATGGTAAAGGCAAAAATTCTGATGAGTTTTAAAATTTTTTTGGTTTGGCAAATCGCCAACCTAACCACATAGGAGGAACACAATTGTGTGTTGGCAAATCAGAATTTTTGGCTCAAAAAATTATCTAAAAATATAAGAATAATTTAAAATTTAATGTATAAATACATAAATATTACGCAATTAAATAAGCCATGGCAGCACCTGATCACAATGACACCAACTCTTTTGTCACTTATCTCGTTATATCTTCTCTGACCTTTTATTTTCCCTAGATATTTTATTATCTTATACTACGTAATCCGTTTATCGTAGGACCCTTCGCCCTTTCTTCTTCCTTTTATGGACATTTAGACACCGTTTCATAAAATTTCTAATGTTGTTTCATCAAGCATTGTTCAATTTTATATTGGCATTACTCACCAAACGACCATCAATTTGATTATTGTTCATGTGTGGTCGTCACTTTGAGCTAGAGTGAGAAAGGTTCTCACGAAATTTTAGGATTAAAAGCAATTAAGTTTACTTCAATTGATGTCCATCCGAAAATTGAAAGCAACGGATTAAAATTGTTATTCAAAATTAAAGTTGCGAACTTTTGTTTCCGTTCACAAGTGTAGAAGTTTTGCGGCATGCATTGTTTTTAATATTAGACTTTTTGCAAGAAACGAAGCAGGCATTTTTTTAAAATATCTAAAACTTCTAATTGTATTAGGCTGTTTTCAGAAAGTTGTGAAAAATAATAATTCAAAACATATTTTTTTTCTATTCTCACACCTTTCTTGATCATTTTTAATCTAGCAGTCCCATATTTATCCTGGGTTGCAATAACAACATTAAATTGGTATGAGCACTAGTTGACTGCATATGATTATAGGTATCTCATTATAACAAATAAGGATCCGCTGACAGCCAGCTCATATCTAATGAATAGACACGGTGGGTTGACGATGAAAGGCATGCCGCGCCTTTCGATTCAGCCAGCGTTTATATCGTTCATCATAACATCCAGAAAAGGGAAAGAAAGACTCATTATATCGGGAATCATTGTTGTTGCGAGTATCGTTAACTGACCACCAACCACACAGTATTATCGCGCATGCCGCACATCACTCACTTTGATCCTCATTACCTGGTTCCACCTCTCTATTTTCCAACTCTATCATCATATTCCATTGTTTATCTTTTTGAAACTTGCCGCTTATTATTTTTGGCTCATGACTCTTAATAATGCATTTGCCGCATCAAGTTTTGATGTTGTGCGGCTTTTGATAAAATCGTGCGTTGTTAATTGAAATTCAGTCGACTGTGAAAAATAATTAGATTTTGTTTTGGATTTCCATCTTTGCTAATATGGACGGATTATACTTTGGATATGACCTTTTGAGATATGAATAAAAATTAAAAAACTCAATTTATGTTCATTTTTAACTAAAATTTGATTGACCTTTGATAATCTTAAAACCGAAAAACTGATCCTATATCAAATAACAATACAACTTCGCCGGTCCAGCAAGATATACATGTAAATGTGAAATTGTCCGAACTTTTGAAACACAATTTATTCGTTTTCCATTTTCGAAATAGTCCAGAATCATATTTTCTCGAGTGATCCTCTTCGCTTTCCGTTTTCTTTTTTTTTTCATTCTTTCCTGCATTTTTTTCGAAGCACCGAACGTACGAATTCTGTCATTAATTTGATGTATTCGTGCATAAATTTACAAAGAGGAAAGAAGGGAGAAGGGGGAAAAGGGCTTGACTGACCTCAGGATTTTTTGCCGCTCCTCAAATGAATGTCCATATTTGTGTGTGGGAACTGCAATATTGAAGGGCACAAAAATGTTGCGTGTTAAGGCTGCTTCTCAAAAATTAATCATGTAAATAATGTCAAAAGTTCTTGGCCAAATTGCTTTTGCGTTTTGTAACATGGCCACTTTATGGAAAAGACAACAGTGGTTTATTCAATCAGTTTTCCTGCAATATTTCCGGCAAAAGGGTCTCAAAGATTGGCATGTACTTAAAAAGTGTGTATTTGTGTTGCGAGACTCTTTTCAAAGGTACGCATGTCAAGTTTATAATAACTTCGTGATCCTCTTTTTCAATATGTTACAAATGCAGAAAAATATGGGAATTCTTCAGATTACTTATTTCGAAATGTTTTTTTTTCTAAAAAGAAACGAACGCGTCTTATCAGCTTAAGTTTTGACACATTTGACAAGTAGACAAGTATCATTTTCAAGAATTTTTTTATTTTTTTCATACAATATGATTGATAAATCAAAATTTTCTAAAAAAAAACAATTTTTTGCGAGGATTATGTCTTGAGAACCTAGTATAAAAGGATGGTTTCGGATTTTTCATCAATTTCTAGAAAAAGAGAGAAAATATTGAATTTGAGCAGACTTCTTGTTGTGTCGTGCAACAAAGGCTTAATTATCACTGCTTTATTACAGGCACAAACTATAGATAAAAACGAAGAATAAAAAACAGGGTCGAAGGGCATGCGGGTAGACGATAATACAATTAGAAATACAACTTTCAGCGCGTAGATCAAATGATTTAAATACAATACAGGGTTACGGTAGATACAATTAATTATAAGTCTGAATGACTTAACACCTCCCTGAATAAGCGTTGAACTTATTAGGTGTATGATTTCTTGTTCGGATCCATCTGGAGACGGTCGACGGGCTTGATCGTACGGCTTGATCGTCTTTGGACTTGCGCAGCTGGTGGTGGTTGAAGTGCCACTGATGAAGTTCCTGCGGGAACTTGTACTGCTGTCGGTGGTTGTGTCATTGGCAATGTTGCAGGTAATTGCGTTGGAATTTGAGAATTCTGAACAGTTGTTGGACTGCTCAGAGGTGCTGAAATTGTAGCAGGTCTAGTCGCCGGGTTGGCAACTAACTTTGCTGGGAGATCGAAGATGTCGAGGAGTTGGGAAGCATGAGTTGGATGATCACGGCGACGCAGCTGATTTGCATGACGGTTCCAGCGCTTTCCTTGACATTCAACGATGTAGGTGACCTTGCCATTTCGACGAATGATTGTACCAGGAATCCACGTTGCTTTTGATCGGTAATCTTTCACAAAAACAGCCTCACCATTGTTGAACTCTCGATGTTTTGCTCCATGGTGACGGTCAAACTGATACTTCATCTTCTGATCTTGGCTGTGATCTTCAGATGAATTGGTTGGTAGCATCAGATCCAAAACTGTTTTCAATTTTCGACCAATGAAGTTTTCAGCAGGGGACTTTTGGTTTGGTGAACTTTGACAAGGTGTTGAACGATAACTTTGCAGAAATGTTTGAAGTGCTTCTTGTGTTGTCTCCTCCCCTCTCATTTTGATCAAAGCACGTTTGAAAGTATCAACGAAACGTTCGGCTTGGCCATTACTCTGTGGATGGAATGGTGGCGAACGGAGATGCTTGATACCTCTCGAGGTGCAGAATTGAGCAAATTGGGAAGACGTGAATTGAGTTCCATTATCCGAAACAAGAAGTGTCGGATTTCCGAATCTTGCGAAGATCGGAGTAAGCAATTCAATAGTAGCAGTTGACGAAATAGTTCTCGTTGGAAGAATTTCGGGCCATTTTGAATACGAATCGACAACGACGAGGAAATACATTCCGTTGATTGGACCGGCGTAGTCGATATGAATCCGTTCAAATGGTTCAGATGTAGTAGGCCATGGTTCAAGACATGTTTTGACAGGATTCTTGGCTGCAGCTTGACAATTTTTGCAGTTCCTGACCAAAGATTCGATGTCTTTGTCGATTGATGGCCAATAAACATAACTTCTAGCAATTTTCTTCATCCTTTCAGTACCGGGATGAGCTTTGTGTAGTGTATTCAAAACTCTGCGACGGAGCGGTAACGGGATGACAATGCGATGACTAAACATCAGTGTGTCTTTGACGATGGAAAGACTTTCACGGCGGTTGTAGAAGTTCCAAATTGGTGAAGATTTATCTAATTTGGGCCAATTTCCAGATTTGACATGTTTCAGTACGGCTGATGTGGTGGTATCGGCCAGTGTGGACTTTCGAATTGCTGTTGCTGTGATTGGAAGATTTCCAATAATTCCAGAGTGTGAAGCATCGACTTCAGATTCAATTCTAGCAATAACACGATCTTCAATTTCCAGATTTTTCATATTTGTAGCAATGAGGCGTGACAGCGCATCAGCTTGTCCAAATGATGAAGTATTGACATATTCGATTTTGAAATCGTAGTTGAGAAGAATGGTAGCCCAACGTTGGAGACGATTCGCGCTATAGACGGGTATTCCTTTCTTTGAACCAAAAATCGAAACGAGTGGTTTGTGATCAGTTCGAAGAAGGAATTTTCGACCGTGTATGTAGCGATGAAACTTCTCAACAGCGAAAATTAATCCGAGGCCTTCTTTCTCAATTTGACTGTATCCTTTTTGAGCATCGTTGAGGGAGCGACTTGCATGGAAGATCGCTTTTTCAGATCCATCTGGGAATCGGTGTGTGATAACGGCTCCGATACCGTAGTTTGATGCGTCGGCGGCAACAACGATAGGAAGTGATGGATCGAAATGGGTAAGAAGCAAATCAGACTGAAGGATTGATTTGATCTTTTCGAATGCCGTTTGACAAGTTTTGGACCAAACGAATTTTGTATCCTTTTTCGTCAATGCATCCAGAGGTGCTCGGAAATTGTGAAGGTCTTTGACGAATGTACCGTAGAATTGTACCATTCCGAGAAATGAGCGAAGTCTCGAAATATCGGTTGGTGCTGGCATTTGGCTGATGGCAGCGACTTTCATTGGATCGGGACGACGTCCGAGTTCATTGATGATGAATCCAAGAAATTTTATTTCGGTCATAAGAAAGGCGCATTTTTCGGGCTTTATGCGAAAACCATAATCATTGATACGTTGAAAAACTTCTTTGAGCCGTTGGTTGTGCTCTTCGATGGTTGATCCACTGATAATAATATCATCCATATATGCAGCAACACCGGGAAGACCACTAATCATTGTATCGACAATTTGTTGAAAAATTGCGGGTGCTGTCTTGACTCCGAAAGGAAGACGATTATAGAAATATAATCCTTGATGGGTGTTGATGGTGAGCATTTTCTTGAACTGCTCTTCAACTTCAATTTGCAAATATGCTTCAGCCAAGTCCATTTGAGTGAAGTATTTTCCACCATTCAGGGTTGTGAATATATCTTCAGCAGTTGGGAGCGGATGTTGGTGCGATTCTAATGAATCGTTAAGTCCAGTTGAATAATCTGCACACATCCGAATTGAACCATTCTTCTTTTCGACGACAACAATAGGAGTTGCAAAATCAGAATAATCGGTTGGTGTGATGACACCTTGTTTAACCAAACGATTCAATTCTTCGGTTACTCGTGGCAAAACTGCAAATGGGACTGGTCTGGCCTTGCAAAATGTTGGTTTAGCTGATGGTTTAAGCTGTAGAGAAGCTTTGGCTTTGGTGCAGCGACCAAGTCCATCAGCGGAGACGTTTGGGAAGGACGTCTGAAGATGATTTTGAATAATCATGCGTTGTTTCTCGAGATATGGCTTGCTTGATGTTATGGCATTGATGGAACTATTTGTCAGTAGATTATACAAATTTGGATCTTGCTTGATCCAATCCATACCAAGCAATGTTGTAGTGTTTGTAACGTAACAATTTCCAGATCCATTATGTCCATTCAGAACGAAATTGCACGTGAATACTCCTTTGACAGGAATTTCTGTATTGTTGACTGAATACAGATTGTTGTTCGGTTTCGACAATACTGGGCGATTGAGAGCGATCCAATCTTTGACATTGAGGACGGTGGTTTCGGCACCAGTATCAAGTTGCATTCGAACCGTTTTTCCGTTGATCTTGATGTTTTTGTAGATCCGGTTACCAGTTCTGACTGAAGATTGAGCAATAAATATGGCATTGTTTGACTTTCTTTGACTCGAACTCTGACGACAGACTTTGGCCAAATGCCCAGATTTATTGCAATTGCGGCAGACTGTGCTTTCGGAGAGCTTGCAGTCTCGGCGCCAATGCATACCACCACATTTTGGACATGGAGAAGGTGGTGCTGAGGTTTGTGAGGATTTCGGGGGTGTTTGCAGATGATGATTCTTCGCGGGATAACTTGACGGTTTACGATGATTGTGTCGACTTTTGACGGCATGAATATCGACAGTTCCGCCGATGAAGTTTGCATCATTACGAAGTGCCATGACTTCATCCAGCATCTGAGTAAGCTCGGTCAATTTGATATCAGGTTTTGCTTCGAGTTCCTTGAGAGCTCGGACTCGAATTTCAAAGTGTTCAGCGGATTGAAGACCGATAATCCATAGAAGGCATTCTGCTTGATCGCTTGTCATTTCGTTCCATTTGGCTGCGTTGAAACGACGCTTGACAAGACCGGTGTAGTCTTTGCGATCACCTCCATCAAACTTGACACTGAAGAGCTCATATCGAAGTCTTGCGAGTGACTTCGTCTCGCTGAAAAGATCTTTCAGCTTTTTGATCGTATCGTCAAATTTAACATCTGCTGGTTTTTCTGGTAAGATGTGGCTGCGATACTGCTCTGCTTCACGATCTTCCAGTTTCGACAAAACTATGCGGGTTCTGGTGGCATCATCCAAACTTTTTCCATCGATTTTCAGAATGTCTTCAAAGCGACAAAACCAACGATCAAAAGTTTCACCTTCGTCGGGTGCATAATGGAATGACGGGATGCGATTGCTCAACGAGTTGATCACGGCAGTGGAGCCGGTCTCTTTGGCTTCTAGAGCCGATTTCATTGCTGCAATGAACTGCTCCTGTTGGACCTTGAAGAAGTCCTGTTGTTGCTTGATCTGTTGAGCCAGAAAGGTTTGCATTGTGGAGTCCATCTTCCAATGACGAGTGACGAGTTAATTTGACCGTTCTCCCCGCAAAACCAAAAATCTGGCAGCGAGAAACTAACAGTGCAAAAAAACGTTGGAGAGAGAAGTTAATTTGACCGTTCTCCTCGCAAATCCAAAAATCTGGCAGCGAGAAATTAACAGTGCAAAAAAACTTTGGAGAGAGAAGTTAATTTGACCGTTCTCCCAGCAAAACCACGTTGAACGGGCAGCACGAGATGAACAGTGCAAAAAAACTTTGAAGAATGTTTACTTGCCGTTCCAGTCAGGTGTTTTTAAAAACACAATGTTCCAGCTTGACAAAATCAAACGGAAGCAGACAAAAACGAAACAAGAAACAAAAAGTAGAGAAAAGGAAGAAAAAGAACCAAAAATTTTGTCGAAAAACCACGGTTTTTGTTCGAAAAAAACAATCCTGATCGCCAATTTGTTGTGTCGTGCAACAAAGGCTTAATTATCACTGCTTTATTACAGGCACAAACTATAGATAAAAACGAAGAATAAAAAACAGGGTCGAAGGGCATGCGGGTAGACGATAATACAATTAGAAATACAACTTTCAGCGCGTAGATCAAATGATTTAAATACAATACAGGGTTACGGTAGATACAATTAATTATAAGTCTGAATGACTTAACACTTCTGTTTTTTTTATTTTTTATTTTTTATTTGGTGTCAAAAAAAACGTTTAAAAATATTTACCTCCTTTTGAAGAAGCGATGCTGTTTTTTTAACAGTGAGAAACTTTACTCATATTAAAGGGATTCTTTACTGTTTTTGGATTTCTATTCCATTTTCATCTTCTTCACAATATTTGAAAACCTATAGAAGCAACATATTTTTGCGAATTTTCCTTTTCTAGTACTCAAACACACCCATTTCAAGAATAAGGCAGCGAAATGGCCGAATAATTGCAAACACTCTCACATTCGCATGCTCTCTCGCGCGCGGCCGAGCGGTTAGGCCATTCGCTGCCTTACCCTGTAAATGTGCTTTTTTCGTATACTAGAAAATTAAGCTTCGATAAATTGATTTCCTTCGACAGGTTTTCAAATACTGTGAAGAAGATGAAAATGGAATTGAAACCCAAATTCAGTAAAGAGTCCCTTTAATTGCATTTTATAAGAACAAAAAACTAAACTAGCTAGGATCGTTCATTTTTTAAGAGTTAATTTTGAAATAAAATTTTCTATAATTTTTCTTGATAGTTTTTTCCTAAAATTTGCTGATTTCAATTGTCATGAGTCACAACGACAAAAATCAATTGTTTCCAATGAAACAAAAAGCACATATATATTTTTCCCCCTAACCCCATAATTTCTTTTTTCCCATTTCAATCTAAAAATAAGATTCAATCAAAATTGATGTGTCTATTTCTGACTTCTTCATTTTCTCCCACATTACTCTTATTTTAGTAGTAATCTCCACCAGAGCTAGGAACACCCATCAATAGGTTTCATAATCCATGTCAATCCCATTGTATTGTTGTATAAACACCGACTTTAGTACTTCTTATACAACTCTTTTTGAATCTGCCAGCTCATTCTTATACAAACCGATTCACCATACTTTTGATATTTGTATTACTTTTTGCCAAAAGTTTTGAACCAATTCGTCTCAAACTTTACATTTTTTTCTCGATTCAGTATGAAAATGTTATTATTTCCCAATGATTCATATTTTCTTATACCAACCCCCCCCCCCCAAAAAATAAATTATATGCTTTTGCTGACCACTCTCGTTCTACTGCATCATAATTCTTTCAGTGACCAGAAGACGGGAAAAAAACGACGAGGCGTGAAAATGAAGATAAGTATGATGTCTCCAGAAGAAAAAAAAAATGTTGTCGAATCTCATTCTTCTTTTTACTCTCAGCCAATGATTCGTCTTTCCCAATTTCCGGGTCATCAGCGGTTTTTTGAAATTTGCAACAAAAAACCACAAATATTTTACGACTTTTTTGCTTGTTTCAAAACTTGCGTGCTGTACTTTTTTAATCCAAGGCTCATTTATATTGCCATATAACGTCGTATCTGTAAGAATGAAACTATGCTACCATAGGCCCTGCCTTAGGGCGAATATGAAAGTTATCGAAGTGATATTCCACAAGCGTATAGGGAACGTCAAAATCAGTGTTCTGCGTAAGTCTCAGTTCCCTTGCTCAGGTTACGGTAGCGTGGCGGGTTACGGTAGGTCATTATGTCGAAAATTCAAAACTTTTAGTATGGAAGTCATGTGGGGTATCATTCGATTCCTTGTATTAATCTAATCATTTTTGTAGTTGACAACTTTTTTTGATCTCTTCTCATTAAAAAGTTATTGCTGAAAATCTCTAAAAAAAAGGGTATATTTTTCACTCTGACAGAAAAAAATATCACTTTTTGGAGAGACGTCCTGGGGTTTTGGCTGATTCTAAAACAAGAGACAACATGCTACATTATGATACTAAATAGAAAAAAATAAAAGTGTACCTAGCATGTTCTACGTAACTCCAAACATCACCACTTTTCCAAAAAACCTCCAGTTAATATTACGTGTTCCAATTTTTTTGAAATTTGGTGTATTCACCAAGTCAAATTACGATTATTGCATGAAAATAAATGTAATTTTCGAAAAACAACATGAAAATAACACAAATTTCAAGTTTCTATGGCGTGGCGGGCAATCGTAGATCACAATATTGAAAATTCAAAAGTTGACGTTTTTAGTCAAATGTGGTATCAATCGATTCCTCATGTCATGCTGATAATTTTTAATATTGGCACTTTTTATTCATTTATTACTGTTTTCGAGTTATAGCTGAAAATGTTGAAAAAAATGACATGTTTTTCACTCTGACTGAAAAAAATATCACTTTTTGGAAAGACGTCCTGGGGTTTTGAAAAAATCTAAAACTAGAAAAACATTTCTACATTATGATTCTAAATTCAAAAAAATAAAAGTGTACTTAGCATGTTTTAAGCCACTCCAAACATCACCGCTTTTCCAAAAAATCTCTAGTTAATTTTACGTGTTCCCATTTTTTGAAATTGGGTATATTCACCAAGTCAAATTTGGGTCATTGCGTGCAAACAGTTTTAATTTTCAAAAAACAACATTTAAGTCACAACATTTAAGCTACTATAGCGTGGCGGGCTACCGTAGCGCACAATATTGAAAATTCAAAACTTGAAGTATGGTAGGATTGATCTATGTTTTGTATTTATCGGTTCGAGTTATTCGCCATCTATTTTTTTTTAAACTAGTTTTCCTCTTTTTCGGTATTTTAGGAACTTCCGCCTGATGTTTCAATGAGGTATGATCCTCTTGTAGCCTCATACCTTCATGAATTAATTTTCCAACCATCTACGAATCCACCGTATTTTTTGGCTGTCATTTGCGTCTTTTCAAACCGAAAGTCATAAACCTTTGAAACTTGATCAATTCTTTTCTTGGTTCGTTGCAACGATTCAAAATCAACCCGCATGAGATCGGTCGACATGCTCTTCGGAACAACACCTGTGGTCAATCCTACCATACTTCAAGTTTTGAATTTTCAATATTGTGCTCTACGGTAGCCCGCCACGCTATAGTAACCTAAATGTTGTGACTTTAATGTTGTTTTTTGAAAATTAAAACTGTTTGCACGCAATGACCCAAATTTGACTTGGTGAATTCACCCAATTTCAAAAAAATGGGAACGCGTAAAATTAACTAGAGATTTTTTGGAAAAGCGGTGATGTTTGGAGTGGCTTAAAACATGCTAAGTACACTTTTATTTTTTTGAATTTAGAATCATAATGTAGAAATGTTTTTCTAGTTTTAGATTTTTTCAAAACCCCAGGACGTCTTTCCAAAAAGTGATATTTTTTTTCAGTCAGAGTGAAAGACATGTCACTTTTTTCAACATTTTCAGCTATAACTTGAAAACAGTAATAAATGAATAAAAAGTGCCAATATTAAAAATTATCAGCATGACATGAGGAATCGATTGATACCACATTTGACTACCAAACGTCAATTTTTGAATTTTCAATATTGTGATCTACGATTGCCCGCCACGCCATAGAAACTTGAAATTTGTGTTATTTTCATGTTGTTTTTCGAAAATTACATTTATTTTCATGCAATAATCGTAATTTGACTTGGTGAATACACCAAATTTCAAAAAAAATTGGAACACGTAATATTAACCGGAGGTTTTTTGGTAAAGTGGTGATGTTTGGAGTCACGTAGAACATGCTAGGTACACTTTTATTTTTTTCTATTTAGTATCAAAATGTAGCATTTTGTCTCTAGTTTTAGAATCTGTCAAAACCCCAGGACGTCTCGCCAAAAAGTGATATTTTTTCTGTCAGAGTGAAAAATATACCCTTTTTTTAGACATTTTCAGCAATAACTTTTTAATGAGAAGAGATCAAAAAAAGTTGTCAACTACAAAAATGATTAGATTAACACAAGGAATTGAATGATACCCCATATGACTACCATACTAAAAGTTTTGAATTTTCGACCTAATGACCTACCGTAACCCGCCACGCTACCGTATCTCAAAATTTTGACAACTTTTTTTGTGAATTATGATGCTTTAGACATGTAGTATACGCTCATATAAATAACTTTCCCTAAGGCACGCTAAGTTCCGGTCTTAGAGATACGACCTTATATAATGTTTTGATTCTCCTTTTTTCTGGTATGCTTAAAAACAGACGAGAAGAAGGGGGGGGGGGGGGGTTGGGGACAACATTTTTCGGTGGTGGCTAAAAGAAACAATAGCGTAGATTGTGGAAATGTGCCCAGATGACTGACTGGTATTTATGGGATGACATGATACCCCAGAGGGTTAAAGTTTTGAAATCTTCATCATTCTTATTCATCTGTAGTCAGAAATTGTATTTCATCAGAACAATTGTCATTCTTTTTTTTAACTTTTTTGAAAAAAACCATTTCTGAGCTTCTACATTTTTTGTTTGAAATAGCTCAGAACAGTCACAAGAAGGTCGGTATTGTCCATTTTCATGTTTGGTCATTTAAAAAATTTTCAAATGTTGCTTAAAAACAAAAACATATTTCGTGTTTGTTCCGTTTGGTTTTTGTTTTTTTTCTGTTTTGACCATGTCAAATTTTAAAATCAAAGTTCTTGGACAAATAAGATAGAAGTTCTGAGAAACTATCGCTATTTTTTGGTAGGTTTTCACTAACAAAAATAAATTTTAGCTTTTTAGAAATAACTGCAAATACTTAAATTTTTTTACTAGTCCTAGTTTTGATGAAAAATAGGGTTCTTCAGTAATTTTCATTTATAAAGCCTGAATCCGTCAGTGATTATTTTATCCTATTCATGAGATAAAACAATCACTGACGGATTGACTAAGAAAATCAATTTAACATTATTGTCATGCTTATTCCAGATAGGTAATATGTATTACCAGAATAATGCACGTCTCTGATGTATTGCCGACAACCTATCCCATCGAAATATATTAAAATTCTCCATTGTTTTCATATCCTTCTTTTCCTGGGTATCGCATGCAACAGCTCCTCGAACACCTCATTATTTCCAAGAATCGGTTGCAACCTGGCATCGAAGAGGTTTTAGGTGCAAACAATCGGTGTTTTGTGCTGTCGACAACCCCCCCAGTGGTCATCTCATTTTGCAGTTCCGTGCCCTCCCCCTTTTTTTTCTTTTTATTCATCCTCAGCTCGCGCACCCTTAAGCCCCGCCCTTATTTCGAGGTTCATGCATATGGACATTGCTGGTCAGTTTTTCTGATTTTTTTCCCGCAGTTTTTATGTATTTTTCTTTTTGCCGTCTTTCCAATGTTTAACCACAATAATTGTTATTCGGCAATTTCTCGCAAAACAAGCAGTCTTGTCGACGGTTTCTTGAATGAATTATGCGTACTTACGCCTATTCAACTCCTGAAAACAGTTTCATCACGCGCTCCGCCCGAAAATGGTCAGTACAATTGAAAGTAGAACACATTAAACATTTATTATTAATAATAAGTTCTCTCTGCGAATATTACTTTCTCTTCTTATAAAAGTACATAATGTTGCAAGTGCGCATATTTCGAGGTCACCAATGATGTAGATTTACTTTGAATTTAATGAGCCTTTTTCTTCATAATTTCAATTTCATCATGTTCATATGGAACAGGTGTTGATCGCGTGTCTCGACAAAACATTTTAAAAGGAGATTTGATGTCCTTTTCGACCATATTGAACTCTTTTTCATTTGACGATCGAATTCACACCTGCTTTTCATTTTTCCTCGGTTTTTTTCCAAACTGTCATTTCAACTCATAGTCAGTTATGTTCGCAGGTGCTGATGGCCGCTCAATCGTGACGGTTCGCCCTTTTTTTTATTTCTTTCCAGTACAATCATCATTTTACCACCGTAATGAGTAATAGGCAGACACCATTCATTTTCGTTTTGTTTGCTTTGCATTTTTCGCATTTTTAAATACTTTTTTGTTCTAATAGCTTTTTTTCACGACTTAAAAAAAACTAAATTTTCCTTGTTTTGAGAACAATAGCTCAAACAAGCATAGCACTGATTGACTAGAGTACAAATTATGGGCAGTAGGTCCATTTGAGGGGTCATGCACTCATTCTATTATCTCAACTCATCAATTGAAGTTCGTTATGTTATGTTAGTTGCATAAGAATATGCTCATAATATATAATTTGAATCATCATTATATACTATGATGATTTGTTTGATTCTCTTTATTTTGTCAGTTGGTCTTTATTATTTTTCTCATGGTATTGCAACATTTTAGACTAAAAAAATGTTGAATGTTATTGATGTTATACCATTGACCTGCAAGTTGATTTAAGAAGATATATCTTTCGCTAGATTGTTAATAATGAAAAAAAAAGTGCACATTACATCTTTATCATTCGCATAAACATTGAGCACATAAAAAAATTAGTTCATGTTGTCGGCTTTTCGATTATCGCATGATCATCAAGAACATTTGCTTCTCGAAAAATGAACAGTTTTTTTCTAAATACTTGATGATAGTGGGCGGATTCTTTTCCAGAACTTTTGATATTACAGCATGAAAAACAATCGTAGGCGTTTTTCTGTGAGTGTCGAACGATTTCAGTTTCATAAACAATTCATTCGAAACTCGATATATTCCACTATATACCGTTCCTCTTTATCAGTAGCATTTTCCCTAACTAACATTTTTTGTAAATAAACAATATGTTTATCAAATGAAGGCATCCTTATAAGGACGATTTTCCCAGCATAGCAAAACGCCAAGGGTGCCATAAACTTCTATAATTTCTATCGTTTGGCATGAATATTATGGGACGCCCATCGAGAGCAAATCACGTCTCTTTTAGTCTTTCTAACACATTACAACCATTTGGCTGCCTGATAGCACGCAAATGCATTGTTTACTGATAAGAGAAGTAGAAATTATAACGGTTTTGAAACAACACAGAACTTAATTTTAGTATGTTATTATTTTCTTGCTTCTTACCCCTATTTTCTTGTATTTTAGAAATATGTCACTAATATTTCATTTTTTAGAAACATCATGAGGATTTTATTACTCGGACTGGGGACATTGCTTTTAACAGTTAGTGCTCAAATCAGAACCAAAGGAGGTGTTCTAGTGGTATGTAGTAATAAAGATATATTTCAGAATACATTTGTGAGTAAACAACGAAACATTTTGTAGGCTCAAGAAGGACAACCGCTCTCTTTAAGATGTGAAGTGGTGAATATCAACAATGCTGGAATAGTGTGGAAGAAAAACGAAGACGTGATTGCAGTGGATGAGGAAATGCTTGACAACCTTGGCGGATATGATGTAGCAATTGAAGACTCGGTGAGAGAATGACACATTCCTCCATCCTTGATTGCCTAATGTTGTTATTTCAGACATCTGTGCTCACAATTCGAAAAGTTGAACCAATAAACTCAGCCAATTATACTTGTGCGCTCACCGATCCTGAAGTCGAAGTTGTGTTTGTTGTTAAAGTGCAAGGTCAGTTATTTAGCATGATAAAATTTTGTTCAAAAAACAAACAAACTGTGAACTTCTCTATTTGGAAATTATGTATTCCATCGTCTCATAACTTCCAACTCAAAAAGCATAGAAAATCTTGAGAAAAGATCTTATCTAAGATGTTCAACCAATTCATATTATTACCCATTTGTCATGATGCAATGCTCCGTTCTAAAATTTCATTGCCATCTAACACATTCCATCTGCGCATGGGATTTAAAGAAAAGCAAAACAAGGAAAGCATTGCCATCGTTTGACACGATTGACGCAACTCACTCATTAAATGAAATAAAACAAAAACATCTTATGGTTAACAACAACTTTTTTTTGCAGTAAAACCATTGGTAGTCATTTCGCCTGACAATGGAGTATACAACGCGAGAGTGGGAGAAACGAATCTTGTAGTCACTTGTCATGTCAAGGAAGGAAATCCAAAGCCAACGGTTACCTGGCTCAAACAGGTGACATTTTTGAATTAAAATGAAATTTCGTCAATTTATTGTTATTATTGACAACCGTTCTCGATAATCCTTCAATTATTATCCGTTGCTAATTACCACCCTCATGAGAAGTCAATTGTAGAATAGGGAGGGATCGAATATCGTCCCATTTGATCCCATAATATAGTCAATTATCTGACTGGAATAATAATATACATATCTGTGTGCCATGCATCTATATTGCAGGATTCCAAGTTCCCAGAAGATATCAAACTCGAACACGATGGATCTCGTATCGTCATCCCGGTTGTAGCAAAACATCACACTGGAAAATATAACTGCTTGGCTAAAAATGTTGCAGGAACGGATAGAAGCACAATTGATATTCAAGTTGCAGGTTAGTGGTACGACCAAACACTGAAAAAAAATCCTATGTAGATATATGGAATTTTTTTCATCATTAATGAACCTTATTGCAAGGATTCATACTCGTCGGAAAAAAAACGAATATTTTCAAGAATTCATTATGTGTGAACGAATATATCAAAATGTGTGTGTTTTTTCTGCAGTGCTCAGCATATTCTCACAGGATCACATCAAACAACTTTTGATTGGAAAAAATTGAGCATAAACAATTGTAATAAATAAAAAAAACACAACATATGCTATCAGTTTTCATGCAAAAGGTCAAACAGGAAAAAAACAACTCTTTTTTTGATTGAAAACGTTTTTGCTGATATTTTCGATAAGAAAATAATGATTCACATCAATCTTCCATAGAAAAACGAGGGATATCAAAAAGCTCAAATCAAAGAGTTTTTATTAATAAATTTTGAGAATTTCATTTTGAACAAATCGACTAATTTCAAGCACGATCTACTATCTTGAAAGTAAATACACACACCTTCTTAGAGTGCGAGTTAGTTTTTTTTATTTAATTTTTGAGTGACATTCCACCCATGTTTTAAAAAATATCAATCTATCACGGATTGTTTTAGTTCTTTTAAAAATTTACATGTCTTGTGTGCTGTGTTTAATAAGTTTCTATTTCAGACGCTACCGACGGATCTGCAGAGGGTGAGTAAAATTTGTCGTATTGTGCACGTTGTCTGTAAAGGTTTTAGTGTAATTTGGTCACGTTGCCTTCTAATTTTTCATTCATTTGTACTTCTCTCTTTCCGCCGGCTTCTTACGATTCACGAATGTTACCGCATATGCAGAGATGAGGCGGATGACAACCTCCCATCTGCCTATGAGGTGTTGCAAAAACAAAAGAGACCCCCATCTTTTCTCAAACATGTTCTTAGGGCAGCTGCATTTCACAATAAAACCATAATATTTTTGTTTATGATGGGACCAATCTTAAGCCATAACTGAACTGATTCTATTCATTCTTTTGCGTTATAACACGGTTGACGAAGATGAAATAATTGGTTCAGTAGTTGGATTTAGAGCACCCAAATGACTAATTTTGGAGTAGGGGGGAGGGGAGGGATTTATTTCTATTTTTTTCAACCATTCCTAGTCAACAGATGGTTGATCGAATAGGTGACGGTTGGCATGACAAGAAATTTGACAAAACGATGTGCATTTGAGATTATCCAAAGACTGAATCTGTATACCATATGGGAAGAATATTAATCTTTGGGAAAATTTTTCTTCATAGGATAATTGAAATTATTATGACTGATGAGAACGGACGGTCAAAATTGGTTACGAAATTTTTCTCCAACCTGCAGATTCATTGCTTATAAAATTTTCACCAAGAAAACATCGTGCTTCTATTACTGACACTGCTTCCACTACATTCCTTATTTCACCTCCCTAATTATTTTGCAATAATGATAACTTTTAAAAATTTAGAAAAACCGTGGATACACACTGCTGAGACATTTGTCCCAGTCCGTAAAAACCAAGATGTTTCAATCTGGTGCACTTATGACGGTACTCCAGTTCCACATGTTGAATGGCTTTTCAACGGATATAAAATCAATGTGAGAAATTCTGAAACAATTTTACACTGTGCAAAAAATATGATAATTACAGTACAACGACCCACGGTTTAAAAATTTGACAGAGACCGCACAACGATTGAATGGATACAGCAAAACTACCCTGAACATTGAGGATATTGCGGAGGTGAACACAGATCCCTGTTGAGTTGTAAAATAAATTTATTATTTAGGAAGGATTCGGAGATTACGTTTGCAGAGCTTCAAACAAATTAGGATCGGTCACCAAAGTTGTTCATGTCAGCGGTAGGTTATTTCTAAAATAATTAACTAACATTTAGCACATATATTAAAAATTAATAACCAATTATAGCATACAAAATGAACAGGCCAGTCAAAACATGATTGAATAATTCACCTGTACCCACACATTTCACAATAAGAACTACTGACAAACCCCCCTTCATTTCTATGGCTTATTATTTACTAGTACCAGCCTTTTGAATGTAAACCAAGCCGACAAATTTGCATTACAAATTAGAGCTGTTCGTTGACTTACATAATTATGTAGAATTTTTGACTAATATCTCGTTGTGAAACGGAACAATCCTTCTATTTTTTTCAGGCCGTCCCGGACCACCAGAATTATCTTTCGATAATGACGAATTGAGCTGGACCGTCAGATCATATGACAAAGTTTTGGAATATCAATTGTTGTACCGGACAGAGTTCCAAGATCACTTCTTGCCAGAAGATACACTTTCAATCAGAGTTGGAAAAGGTAAGAGTTGTATGATTGTGTGCTTCAACAATTTTGAAACTTTTAGATGACAATAGTGGAGATGACAAGTGGAAACGTCATGTTCAAGCCGATGCGTATTTGCAAAGAGGAACGAAGTACTTTATTCAAATAAAAGCCAGAAATGCTCTTGGATGGGGATCCCTTGCTAAAGATGCATTGTTGATTGATATTCCAGGCACCGTTGAAGGTAAATATATAGATATAATTTTGTTTTTCCTTACTTTGAATTAACTTGCGAATTCCAGAGCCTGCAAAAGCTGCGTCTACATGCTCAATAATCTTCATTACCTGCATGACAATCTTTCTGTCTTTCCTGGTTTAGAAACACAACGTTCATAATAATTACTTGTATTATTATCTGATTTCGCACCCTTATTGTTTATCTAATTTACCTCTGGACAATATAGATTTTATTGATAGGATTCTTAATTTTCAATGCATCTGTATTTCAACTCCCTTTATCATTATTTGTTCCCCATTTTTTTTCACGTGGGCCGGTGTTTTTACCTTATATGATTCCATTTTCATTGTCCTTCATTAATTTTTTCTGCTCTCACTTTCCGCTTCACTTTAGTTTTTGTAAACTTTTTTTTCGCTCCTATCGCTTCAACGTGATTAATTTTATAATTTCGATCTTTTTGTGATTGTTCTTCAACTGTTTCTTCCTACATAATCTTTCGCAATCGACTGAATATGATTTAATTCAAGTCCATTCAAGTTTTTACTCCGAATTTATCCGGTGAATTTTCAATTATTATTGTTTTTTTTCTCTTTTATTTTATGTCGCAATTTTCCTTTCGTTTCATTTTCATGTGCAACCTTTATCACTCGGTGTTCTTTTTATGTTTAAAATTGGCTATGTCAATTGATAGATGTAAAAATGATTTTCATTCCAATAAAACAGTTGCAGACATGTTTTAAAAGGATATCACACAAAAAATGTTACAACCTAACCAAAAAAACGTTCAATTTTTCAGCATTTTTTCGAGAATTTTTTGACCCCAACTTGCGAACAATTTTTTTTCCATATCTTAACCAGTTTCCGTTTCTATGAGAACAACGAGGAAACGGAAAAAAGACCTTGAAGAGTTTTGAAGTCGGTCGGCCATTTTTCAATGTACGAGACAACCTCACTTGTTCACACAGTCTCTATGTTATCTTAACTAAAATATCAAGATTCACGATCGGTTGGCATATTGTTTTTTATGGTTTGCGGTCTGCAGCCAACAATTGAAATAAACTGTCTGTGTAACTTTGTTTTACATCGTCGATACAGGTGTGAATTTGAAAGACACTAAATCATATATAAATGCAACAATAAACATGAGGCTGTATTTTTAAAAGTAAAAACGAGTTTCAATATCTGCTGGCTTCTTGCCAGCGAAAGATTTCCGTAAGAATAGATGGCAAAATGTGTACTACACAGTTGTGGTTTGTCCTTGCGTTTAATAGAATGGAAAGTAATTGAAAAATAGTAGATGAAAAATGATAATTTGTGTTTTTCAATTCAATCAGAGAACTTTGAAAAAGGTCATCCGAATCAAATTGTTCTTTAATTTACGAGTGAGAACCACTTCCCCTATCTAAAACAGTTTTCTAGTTTTTTTGGAAGTTTTTCCTTTTTTTAAGAAATCAAAAAATGTACTATATAACTTTGTGCTACGTAATTTGTGGAAAATAATGATCTTTTGAACCAAAAACTTGGAGAGGAGGTTGTGTATTTTTACGCACGTTTTATATTTAATAAAAAATAATGAAAACTCGGAACATCAAAAAACCTGGTAAAGAAACGCTGAAAAATAGTAAAACGCCATTCGTTCAAAGTTGGTAAAGGGATATTCAAACAGAAAAATATCATGATCTGCAAAAAAAAAACAAATTCACAATGTGTATCTGAAAAAAAAGTTGTAGAACATCCCAAAACAAATCATGTAGTTTTTTATCCAACCGTGATATTTCTAACGATACTTCCTATGATTTAAACGTAGCAAGTGATGAAAAATTCGAAAAACTAAATCTAATTTTCCTCTGATCATAGTTTTTTTTAAATTCACTTCAAGTGAGATTTAAGATTTAAGATTCAAGTGAGATTAAGGAATACATTTTTTATAGGGTTTAACAAGAGACCTTCGTGAATGTGCATAATCTTTGAAACGGTCATAATTTTTAGAGAAAATCTTTTATTTATTTTCTATAAATTAGAATTTCGTATAACCAATTTGTAAGGTTAATTTTTCTAATTTCAAAATAACGGCTCCCTGCAGTCTATTTATTTTTAATGCAACTTTCATTATCATATCTTTCGTATACCTTTTCTTGTTTAATGCCAAAAGTCTATTTCATTTATTGACATTGATTTGATTTCAGCTTCTTTGCAATTATTGTTCAAGTTAATAGCTTTCCCCAACAAGATCATGAACAAGTTCAACAATCACTTTTCAATTCATTTCTCGCATCAAGCTACTCATCATTGCCAAATTGTAACGCTTCAAGAAAGGCGGGACTTGTTGGACAAACCGTGCGCCAATTCAATTCGAAAGTTGTGACGGTTGTCGATCAGTTGAACGTAATCTTTCTTCGCAACTATTTCTGATCCGTATCATTCGAATTCATAAGATATCTTTCACCTCGCTTTGTTCGATTATCCGCATGATTCGTTTAATTGCTTTGATACTTTCATTTACTGTAGGTAGGTGAATAACATCAAAAATTATAACATTTTCGTTTCAACTCCTGTTTTTTAGTAGTAAATGCTACACCATGCACATTCATTACCAACGGACAACAAATCACTTACGGTGTTAGAGGTACAACCGTTCATTTTCGAGTTGTTCTTACTGGAATTTCCCCAACTTCCACTGGATGGACTGCAATTGCATTTGGAAACAGCATGGTAAGACCATAATAAGACCAAAGCAAAAAAAACAAAAAATTTTGACCCAGGCAGGGGTCGAACCTGCAATCTTCTGATTAGAAGTCAGACGCCTTATCCATTAGGCCACAAGGCCACGAGAGAAGTAGAGCGTGTATGTGTACATATAGTTGCGGTTTCTGTCTTTTGCTCGCTGGCACACTGACTGAGAGAAAAGCAGAGAAAAAAACAAACTGGTCACCATTATATCATTTTGTGTAATACTTTTACCGTTCTTTTCTGTTTAAACAAACGTAGATTTTTTTAATACTACTATTTTGTGGCGCTTCAAGACAATGAAAGTGTCATTGTTATAAATTGCAATGCAATGCTAAAGTTTCAAGAAAGTGTTTCATAAATTATATACAATTGATAATTTCAGTTTTCGGGACTTGACGTAATCGTTATTCGAATAATAAATGGAAGAGTTATTGTTACTGATGAATTTGTCAGAGGATTCACATCGCCAACACCAGATAGGGTAGTTACAAGCAGTTTTTCAACCATTAGTACACAATTTTCAATTTCAGTCCAACAATCTGCAAGTTTATGGAATTAGATATGAAAATGGAATCGTTGTTGCTTCATTCTCTAGATCAATTTTCTCGACAGAACAAAACGATGCAAATTTATCTGGATGCTCACCATGGAAGGTTATCATCGTTCAAAATCGTTCAATGATAAAACACTAACATTTTTTACAGTTCTCCGTTGGTCTCAACGGAATGAGCCCTCAAGGACACCTCTTCCATCACGCTCAAACCCCAGTTCACCGTCAAGTCTGCATCAACCAATGTACTGTATAATAATATCCAGAGGATCTCTCAAAAGCTTTCAATTATATTTTCTGTACTATTTTTTGAATTATATTTCTTTATACAGTTTTACAGACATAGCAAATTATAAAAAAAATACGATATTCTCAGTTATTTGTGATATTAAAAACAATCTTTCATAAGTTAAACCATGCAGTAACCCGAAGAAAAAATAAAAATGACGATCTAGATTTTTGAAATGCGACAATAAACAAATTTTCTACATTCTCTTACAAATCCCAGCTGAAAAGGTGATGCTTGATAAGCATGTCAGTGACCCCTTGTTTCAATGGTTGATCCCCTGTCGATTTGGCTTCAGATGATGATGAAACCACGTTCGACAAGATTTTTTTCTTTTGGCTCGTCAAAAGCTGCAAAATTATCAATTAATTAATTATATATGTTTTGTTTCCAAAAATACCGAATTTGCAAACTTCTTCTTTTTCTTATCAATTCCCTCAATTTCAAACATTGGGCTCAGATTAAATGAGAATTGACTCATAAGCCTCAAGTCGCATTTGATTTGACGCCAGGCTGGCGACCGAATAAACGCCCAACTATGATAATATTTGTTACGAATAGGTTCATGATGACTTGCTGAACATAAAAGATCAAACCACAAATGTAGACATTGTTCGTTCACACCGACGACCAAAAGTGATCTGCAATTACATTGTCTCGCCTTTTGTTCAAATTATTATTTTTTAAATTTATTTTTAGACTTGTAATTTCATAATGCTTCACCTCAACTTAACATCAGAGTGTGCAGACACTGCATTATGAGAATCGTTGATAAGTTGTACAGAACGGAACAATAGTTCTTCGGGTGTCAAAATTTTCCCATCTTGGTCCAAATTAAACGTGTTGCAAAGTGTTAATCTCGAATACACCGAATTGAAATTTTTCTCCACTGAATAATAGGCAATATCTTCAATAAAAGACCACGGATGATAAGCCATCGACGTGTAGAGAACATTTTCACGTATCCCATGATCCATTATTTGTCGGAAGCTGTTTGCCAGTCGCCCTCGGATATATTCAGTAATTTCTGGCGAGACTGCTTCGTCACCATATATTGTGTAGCTTTTTCCTCTTTCATCTACAACCTCTACAAACTTTGCCGGAAACCACCCACGAAGACCATTCACTTCTCCAACCCAACAATGCTCATCTTTTTCACTTATTATTGTTATAATGTCATTTTTTCTGGAATGATTAAATTACCAAATTCAAGATATGTTACTCAAACCTAAATCCTAGCTCGTCTTCTTCTTGTCTCGCAAAATCTAGCAACGCTCTTGCCCGTTTAGCTCCTTCTCTTTTCCCTTTCAAATAATTTTCGATATCTTTGTTATGGCTTTCTGGACTATAATCAGCCTGCAAACCGGTTTTTCAAAATTGATCAAAACAGAAAGAGAGATGCATTTGTTTATACCTGCGTTTGAACATTTAGTTCCATTTTCTCATCGCAAGACACAAAATAACGGCAAATTTGCAAAACGGATTCTTTCAAATCAACGAGGATTTCAGTCTGCCTTATATTCTTCATTTTTGGATCATTGTTGGTCTGAAATAAATGTTCTATGATTTTAATAAAAATATTGGTCTTACATCATCTTTCGAACTGAATATCTGTTTGATGATAGATTTGCTTCTTGTCAACTTTCTTCTCTGTGTTGTCTGTTTCGGTAGGTTTGTATCAGTTGATGTGTTCACAATCATTCCTTGGTCAGCCATCAAAACAGCTTGATGCTTCTTTCGCAGTTCAGCTATCAAGTGATCAGTTATTGTGAACTCAAATGAGCCCATGTACTCAATTACTTGCTCAACATTCCTCACAGATGTTGGTAGTTGACTAAGAGCTGTGAAAATATCTGCTGATGACTGTGTTGAATTAGCAATATCAACAATCTCCTCTTCTTTCATTTTCAATATTGATATGATTACCTAAGATGAAATATAATTTTGTGGATATTGGTTGGGTGTATTTACGCGGAAAATATTAACACTTCCTGAATAAAAAATAAAATCCCACACTCGCAACAAGACTTCAGTTTGGAAAACTGAACCGAATAGAGTTAAAAGCCAATTCACTGTTAGTAAAGATATCTGAAATGTTTTAATGTTAAATATCTGGCTTATCGTATAAAATTTGTTCACCTCAACATCATAATCGTCCAATGCTTTGTTCAAATCCGGAACATGACATTTCATAAGATGCCTTGCTACTCTCTCATCTGCTTGTAATCCAAGCAAAGTATGACTGTAAAAATTAGGTGGAAGAATATCTTCAATCAACGCAGTCATCATCCAAAACGTTGTTTCTTCGGAGCAATATAAAAGAAGTGTTCCCACAATCACACCTGAATCTGAAAATGGAACGCAAAACTCAAAAACACGCTCACCCATTCCTTGGCAGTATCCTAAATCTGGATAAATGAATGCAATTGATTTCAAAATACGCCGCAATGCTTCAACCCCGTGTGAATTCTTTTTCCAAAAACAAATATTATTCGGTAACGTCCTCAGTAAATCGCGTTCAATTTGAACACCTTAACATATATTTTATTTTTAAAATCCCACTTTTACATTATTACCAATGGATGGTTTGTCTTGAGCACATTGCCGCAAAACGCTTTCATAATTATATTTGGCCTCCTTTTGTTTTTTAAGAGCTCCAGCAAGCCTTGGCCACAAAAAAGGACGCATTGAATGTGGTATTCCAGCTTCCTTGAGAAGCCCCTCGAATTTCTCGGTTTTGAGCTCAGGGCCTAGAATATCCGACCATGTCACATCGTTTTTAACATCTGGATGTAAATCTTGCAGAAGTGAAATGAACTTCAGTCTGAAGAAAGACTCTTTTTTCAAAAAAAAATTTGAATAAATTTACTTATGAGCACTATTTTCAATATTTTCTGCTCTATTTTCATCCACCTCTTCGATATCATCTTTTTTCCGGAATCCAAATTGATCAAAATGTGAATGAGGATCTTCGATGTAAGTGGGTAACATTGTTTTGTTAATTGCGGAAAATGGTTTTCCATCGAGATCAAAAAACGACGAATGAATTGGTTGATTTACCTGAAAACATCTGTGATTTAATTATTGATGTTCAGTTTTCCACATTGAAATTCTGTTTTCAAAAAAAAACTGTAAGAACTTGGCATTCCAAAATATTTGGCAGAAAGTTTGATTTATGGACGCGTGTGATTTAATTCAATTAACCAATTAGCATCATCCGGTTCTAAAAAAATGCATGCCACAGTGACAGCATTTTAAGCGTTTTGTCATTAGTATATTTTTTGCAATAGAAACATTTTCTAATGGACCTATCCAGAAACAAAACATGCTGCAATAAATAGCAAAAAAATCTATGCAGAATCTTGCAAAAAAGAAAGAAAAATAGTGCAATTTTTGCATTTTATGTCATTTCTTGCAGCATTTTTAGTTTCTGGGTAGGTCCACAATGATGAAACGAATAATATATTAAAAATCTAAATAACGAAATAAATAAAACTATGGCAATTTCGTACGTTGACAACGCGAAAATCGATTTCAATTTCTGGCTTGGAGTTCGTTTTTAAAATACTTGTACGGTTTCTTCATAAGTTTACGATATGTTTCTAAACTTCAAGTTAAAGCAATTTTTAAAATAATCATATTTTACCTCTTTGGTAGTTTCTGCAATTTTCCTAGCCACTGGAAGAACATCGTCGTCGTCATCGTCACAAACCATATCTGCATATTTAGCATCTTTGCCTAAAACAATTTAACAACTTAACAAAACAAATTTCATTTTTTCCTCACCTTTCTTATACTTCGTCATTATTCTTGAAAAGCGCGCACTCTGCTAGAAAAATAAAACCCCACACACTCACTCGCTAGAAGCGGGGCCAAGATCAATGAAGAGAAGCAGACCTAGAGAGTCGCAAGAAGCAGAACACTGAAAAGCTCCATTTTTAGAGCACATGCAGTCACAGCATAACGTGCTCGCTGAACGTGAAATGTGTCGCCGCTACGCAACCGCTAGCATCTTTCCCGATAAGCTATTCTACATAAAATGCCAACAAAAGAGGAAAAACATTCATTTACGAGCACGTTTCTATTTGATTACTTTTTTGAAGAAAAGCGATAATTTTATATATATGTATATATAAATAATGTACAATTATTGTGAAACAATTTCTAAATACCAGAAAAATTGATCATAAAACTGACAATTTGAACACAACTCGAGATTAAAAACTGACCAGAAAAATAAGAGCATTTTCATCACAATAAATATATAACATGCTTTTCTGATGATAATTATGTAATTAAACTATTGCAAAGAGGAAGACATGTATTAAATCTAATGCGAATACATATTTATATTGATAATTTCACAGCTTCCGAACATTTTGATTGGTGGACCAAAATAATTAACACCGGCACTGACATACACGTATGTATCACTTGAATTATCGTAGTAAAGTCCTCTAAAACAGTCATATTTTTAAAAAAATTAAATTAACCAAAAAATATATTCTTACCGCACAAATGCATTCGCAATATGAACGATTGGAACAAAAAGATAAAATTGACCGGCGTGAGTATGACCTAAAATATTTTAAAATTGGAGATTTCAACAATAACAACTTTCGAAAAAAAATTCAGCGAACCTGATAAAATAAGATTGACATTCTTGTTCAACGCTGGATCACTGAGAACAATTTTTGCAGCATTAGGCTGATGCGCTAATAAAACATTTGTTGTACTTTCCGAGCAACCGGACAACGTTTTTCTCATATCCATTCCATGTCCTGGTAGTCTGAAAATAAAATTAAATTGAGAAGAAACATTTGTGAATGAAGACTACCTTGCTTTGCTAGCGTACAAATCATCAGCTCCAGCCACGCAGAACTTCCGGTAGTTTATTTCAACATGTTGATTTGCGTTGTGTAGGACCTATAGAATTAGCAAATATAAATTTATTGATAAAAATTTTTTTACCGTTATTCCGCAATTCTCCAAAAACCAAAACCATTCGGTTACATTTCCGTGCATGTACTCATGGTTTCCTGTAAAATAGCTTTCTTTTTTTTAATTAAAGCAGATGACAGTCAATGTTTAGAATGTGTTTTGAAATTCAAATGTTCACCTGTTGCAAAGAACACACCACCAGGCGCCGAGAGATTGCACAATGGCTCGGCTGCGCCATGAAAATCTTTGACTAAACCATCAGCAAGATCTCCAGCTATGGCAATGATATCTAGAATATGCAATTTTTTCTGGAGAATGATAAAAAACACTTACCTGGGTTCAACGCATTTGTGAGCTCGACAATCCTTTTCATCCGCGTTCTTCCAACTGATGGACCAATATGAATATCTGATAGTAACACGAGGCTGACGTTTCCGCCGTCAACATTTTCAAACGTCTGAAAAAATGATGCACTTTAATACCATTTTCGTTCATGAACGTTCACCAACCTTCATAGGAAGATTGACGTCTCTGATAATCGGATCAGTATGTGTCGCATAAAGACCACCAAACATAAAAATGAAGCCTATGACAACAGCCAAAAAAATGTGATAGCTACGATTTTCGAATAAGTACCTAAATAACTAACATTATTAAAAAATATTTTCAGTAAAGTGGTGTCCCTTGTATAAACTTGTATCACAGAGATATTTTAACTTACGCATGAACACTATTTGGAGTAACTTTCTCGTGTACTATTTTTGATGAAAACAGCAAAATATCAGCAATAACCAAAAAAAGCAAAATGTGTGCATAGCATGCAATAAAGCTCATACTTGTGAGAGCCAAAACATGTGGCTCGGAACCTAAATTCAGACGTTTCGGAAATTTTAAAAGCGGCTTCACTGACCCAAGAGAATATAATAGAATGACATTGCGATATGACACAAAAAAAGAAAAATGAACAATATTCCTTGAGCAATATCTTGATAACATAAAACGCGAAGTCTTCGGTTACCAACATCATTGGCGCAGGGAAAATGGGTCCTGCAAAAATTAATTCGTTGTTTCTTCAATTAATAAAATTTTGAACTCACTTTATGGAGAAGTTTACTCTTTTCCAAATATAATAAGATGAGAAAAGCATGACAGTGGATGTCAACAAAACTGTGTGTAATCTTACTAATCGGTAATAAACCACTCCATTTGCCATCCACCGTGAAACACCCATAAATAAATGAATACATAGTACAAATGCCACCAGTATTCGTAACTTTGTTATCATTGTATTCTGAAATGTAACCACTCTCAAAAAATATAATATAAATTGATCAAAATGACAATAAAAACGAGTTATGAAAATAAGACCAGGTGATAAAAGTTCGCAGTAACCATTTGAAAATCATGATGATTTTGTGAGAGGGGGTTTTCAAAAAAGTGCGTCAAGGATTATAAATGTTGGCACATTACACATGGCGCATAGCTCGTGCGCAAAACGTGGATAGATGTTAGTAAATGGAAACGGGAGATGTTGTATGTAAAAGATGCAAAAAGTGTTATTTTTCGACAATAAAAATTGACAAAAACTATTTGAACAAAGATAGAAAAATACTTTTCGAAAATAATATTACCAAAAGTTGTAAATATTCTTATTTTTTATTCAATTTATAAATATTTAAATAGAATTTCTATAGGGTATTCTATTATGTAATAAAATGAGTGTAAGTGTAACACACCGAAAAATTATATGATTTCACACAACCAATATTTTAATCGGACACAAAATTCTGTGCATGTCACATTATTTCATTTTTTAAAGTAATCATTATGTTTCGGTGGTTTATTGTAGCATCATATTTATTGCTGGAGTCTGGAAAACGATAATAATCAAAAATTAATCTATTTTTTTAACGAATGATTCAAGACGACTCGTCATATCAAATTATATTCTTCAGGAAAAACAACATTTTTCAGGTGATGACAATTTTTGAGCAACCGCCCTCCCCCATTCTATTCAGATGTAATTTTTCGAGGAAAAACAACAACCAACCAGTGGAATCATTATGTTACAGTATGTGCAAATAAGCACAATTGTAATAATTCTCATTTTTCAAATTGTTCTTTTCATCTGTGTATGTTTTTTTTCGGCAACCGTGCCATTTTTGAGTGATCAGTTGCTTGTTTTTTGTTGTTTTTCAAACAACAGTCGGAATACAATAATAATTCAGTCGTAGTATGTTAATATAAATATCAAAGTTTGTTCTACCAGTTTTGATTTGTTTAAAAATGGTTTTTTTCAATATCTAACATCTAATTTGTTAAGTAAGTTTATTATTTCCTATTTTTATTATAATTTAAATATAATCAACAAATAATTGTTTTGGTGACATAAAAACATGAACACGTCAAAATTTTAATGTTTAAAATTCTCAACTCATAGACAATTGGCAGCTGAAATAACAAAAAAAATGAATGTTCGTCGTTTGAAGTTTCTGATACTTCGATATTCTATTTTAAAACGTTTGTTGAATAAATCCCACATTTTATAAAGTTTTTGTTTCTGACGTGTGCAGAGTGTTTATTAGTTCAACTTCATTTCTTTAAAACGAGAACATTGGTGGCATCAAAAAAGCAATTAAAACCATCCAATTGGTTTGCAGAACCTATACCAATTTATCACATATCTTCTTCCCTCATTCTCTTTTTTTGTTGTGTGGATTTCGAACTATGCTTCTTGGTACTTTTTGAAAATTATGACACTCATTTCCAATCATTTTTAATGTTGGTTTTGTTATCACTCGCTGTTGTTTTAAATAAATGTACAGATAGTTATTTTTGGATTCATCATGGATGCATTGAATCCAAACGTATGTATGTGTTTCGATGTTTTTCAAAAAAATGCTCCTGCAAGTTTTATACAAATGTAAAACGCAAAAATTTTTGAAGCACAATTTTATGTACTGGTTTTTTTCAATGGCGCCTCTCATAATTAGAGGTTTATGGGGTCTCTTGAGTGAGTTTTTTTTTGCATATGTTTCAATACTTCTCCAAATGTTAAAAACATTGCACAACTTGATTTACGAGATTTATAGTGTGATCCAAAGTAGTATAGCATAGACAATTTGAATGGAGAGAATCTGCAATATATTAGGGTGTTTTTGTGCAAATCAATAGGAATTTTGTAGGCTCCGTCAATTTTAGCAACTGTAAGATATCGATTAAGGTTATTATTACTTTTTGAAATACCATTATAATAACTGTTTCTCATTTTTTTCTCTGAGAAAAACAAGAAAAAAATTTAATTTTGATAATTTATCTGAAATATTATTTTCTTGAGTTTTTTGATTTTGAGTTCGCTTTCTGCTACTATAAACGATTATTATTGTTTCATACAGATACAATGAATACGCGACTCATTTACGCCTTAAGAAAATGAATTGCATTGAGCATTCTCTATTGACATACGGTTTAATTTTATAGCGTTTATACATCTTTTCCAAATTTTGAATTTTTCCTCACTTCAGTCATGTTTCTTTTGACAGATGCTTTAAGATAAATATGTAAACGAGAGTAAACATTTTCCTGACAATATTTATTTTCCAATCTTTTCAAATGTTCTTTCTGAAATCATAAGTTTAATGATTTTGTTTTTTTTCCTCTTGTTTTCATTTTCATCAAGAATAAATTGCTCTCAACAGAATATTTAAACGGACAATTAGTTTGAACGCTACATAAAAAGTTTTAAAAAACATCTAAAAAATAAATAAATAACCCAAACAGAGTTTTTTGCTTTGAAAATGTCTAATGCAGCTTTTCTTTCAAACTCAACGTTTTTCACGCGTTTTGAAATGGTTTTTCTTTCAACATCTCTACTGCACATTTTACGGAACGATTCCTCATTTATCTCTCAAAAATTTTACTATAGTTTACACTGAACCTTTTTTTTTCTAACAAAATGCGTTCATATGGTACATATGGGGTCTCGATTCTGGCAAATTCAAAAACGCATTCCAATACTCAGTTCTCCTGGTCCACATGTCCCCCTATCCCCGTTTTTGAAAAAAACAACCTACGCGTTCGTTCCCGCATTTTTTCTCTGTTAGCTGATTTTACAATCACATATAACTAAAGGATATAGCCAAATATATACAACCAAAAAGTTCGAAATTTTCTCGGTTCTTCATAACTCTATGAAAAATAGCTCTTATCATATTAGGTTGTCCGGAAAGTAATCGCAATTTTTTCGATTTTTTTCAAACAAAAATTTATTAATTGAAAACAATTATCAATGAGTGATATATTGGCCATGTCGTTGGATGACCTCGTGCCAACGCAGCGGAAGTTGTTCGATTACCTTTGCGTAGAATTCCGGGGGCTGGCAGGCGAAAAAGTCATCAAAGTACGATTCCAGGTGCTCTCGGTCGTCGAACTTCAAATCTTTGAGAGAGTTTTGAAGTGAGCGGAACAAATAATAATCAGATGGGGCAAGGTCGGGTCTATACGGTGGATGTGGCAGAACTTCGATATCCAGCGCCTGAATTATGTTCTTGGTCGCTAAAGCGACATGTGGTCTTGCATTGTCATAAAGTAACAGAATCCGTGAGGCTCCCGGGCGAAACAGGTGGTGTTGATCGTACATTTTTTGTATTTGGAGAGAGTATAGGTCCGCTTTGACATTGGCTTGATCTGGAAGAAGTTCGCGGTAGATAACGCCTTCCTTGTCCCACCAAATCGAAATCATCCCTTTTTTTCCTTTGACGTCTGTTTTTCTAGTTTCTCCAGCTGCTACCCATTGAAGCTTTTTACTATGATTGAACAAAGCACATCAATTTTCATCTCCAATGAAAATATTTTGAATTCACTCCGTGTTCCGTTTTCGGCTGAGCTAAGACAAGGCAATGGTGCAACATGTTCTTATGATCATCAGTCAAATCGTGAGGAACAAGTTGACCAAACTTTGGCTCTTTCCACTTGCTCGGAGATGGCGGTGTACTGTTGTTTTGTGTAGCCGAAGTGCCGAAGACACTTCACGAACATTTGATCTGGGCTCTTCCTCCAGCTCCTTCTGGAAACGCTCGTCGATTTCAAGCTGATGGCGCCGTATAGTGACTTGTTCGAGAGATCGTCGTCACCTTCTTTGAAGCGATGGAACCAGAAGTTCATCATTTCGTATTTGAGGATGTCCGTGCCTGTCGCATCGCACAAATTTCGATGAGCATCAGCGGCTGAATGTCCCAACAGGAACTCGTAAAGGAAACAGCCCCTGAGGGCATGGTTATCTTTCAAGAGAAATTCCGCCATAATAAGGATTATCTGAAATACGGAAACACATATCCATTGTGAAAGACTTAATGCATAAAATAAAAAAATAAAAACGGAAAAAAACTCCTCGAGAAATGAACGAGGTGAAACAAAAAAAATTGCGATTACTTTCCGGACGACCTAATACTTCTTCACATCCCCCAAGGGGTGTTTTTTTCCGTTTTCGCATACCAATAGCCGTTGCAGTTTTAAAGTGACCATTCGATTCTATTTGGTAGCCAGAGGTTTTTTTCCTTTTTGTTTGTTGCCTTTGCGGGGTTGTCTTCCATTTTACATCGTTTTTTTTAATTCCATTTTGAAGTGCAGTTTTGTTATGTGTACTTTATCCTGAAGATACGTTTCTGTGCTTCTTTATTGTTTTTTTTTAGTTCAGTGGATCATTTGGACACATTTTCCAAATATTGGTTCATTTTTTAAACTATTGAAATTTCTAAAATTTGAAAAATGCGAATGATATCATCAAAAATAACTTGTTCGCTAATTTAATACTCTTATCTATTCCCCAAATATATTAGCAATCCAGCAAATTGGTCGTTTGTTAATATGCTAAAATTCAATAGCAATTGACAAGTAGACCAATTTTCATTATTTTAAGGTGTAGAATTTTTCATTTCAACCATTTCTCAAAAATCTATTTTTGCTTTCAAATTGGGCAGCTTCCACGGCATAGAATGATCACATAATTTTTAAACTTTTAAAACAATTCACGGATTTTCTTAAAATTTGAAGCCATATTGGATGTTCATAGAAATTTGAAAAAAAAAGAAGCATACACTTCATATCAAAAAACATTGAGAAATAAATTTTTTTAAAATTGAAGCTAATTTGACAGAAAAAATTACATTTCTTCTCTTAACTACGTTCGTTTTTGTTTATTGAACCAATAACGCTCGCATCTTTTAGAATTCTGAAGGTCTGCTAATTGAGATGTTTGATTTTTATTTTGAATTTCAATTAACAATTTTTATTTTCATTTAAAAAACTGAAAAACTAACGTATCACTTTACGAGAACAAAGCCGTTTATATCCAACATTTGTTTTATAATTATTAAATTAAAAATATGTATCCCACAGAACAAAGCAGTTGCAGAATCTTTTATGTTATTTTAGTTTCAATGCATGTTGCAAATATGTATTGTGCACTAGTGAAGAAGTTCGACACTTTTCCGAAGCGACAACTCAATTTATTATTCTTTTGTGACCTGAATTTCCAACTTCCGCGAATATATTGTATTCTAGTTTGATTTTTGAAAAGCTGTTTTTTTAACATGGTTGTTAATTACGAATTTTTGTATCAATGTTCTTTTTCGTTCAGATTAATTTAATTTGTTTTGTTCTTTGCTTAAATTAACTTTACGTGGAAATTTGCAGAATAATGGATCAATTAGTTCATCCAGATTAAAATTTAATATCTGAGATTAACAATAATCATTTCGAAAAAGATCATTGTTCAGTTTTAAAGCCTTACTTTGTTCCTAAAGAAGACTTATTTTTGAACCAGGCATTCCATCTTTACTTCAAATAGACATCTAGCGGAACACATTTCTAAAAAAAAGCGTCAAATATTTGATTACTGAAATACAGAAAGAAATGAAATTTTATCTGATTTTTTAAGACAATAATCAGCCTTGAAAACTCTGTTAACAATATACTAATTGTCAATTAAATTTTTATTTTTTTGTTTATATTGCTGTTTTTTTAACCTATCCTATTTCATATTTTTGTTTATAATGAAAAATGCTTTTGAAAAGCATTTTTCACCTATTCATCACCAGTCTCAAGTGATCACTTCACCTTTTCCCAACAGTTTGTGGAAAATCGGAACGAAAATTTCTTTTTTCGTTTCGATTTCGGTAAGTCTTAACGAAATGAACAAAACAAATAAAAGTTGAAAGCTTTCAAATTGATCCGCTGGCTTATTTATTTTTCAAAAAAGAATTTCTAACATTTAATTGTATTTGATAATGTGGTACGTGTGAAATTTACTTTATAGTTTTTTTTTCTGTATCTCGATTGAAATTTGAGAAGAAATAAGCAAACAGTGAAAATGCCACACTTTTTTTAAAGAGTTTTATCTTTAGGGATTTCATTTTGTGGAATGATCAAGTTTCGAATTTTCCTGAATTGTCTCAACATTTAACGGTAAAGCGCTGCATTTAAGTCTTTTTGATATTTACATTTTTTCACTATTACCAATCCTTTTCTAGTGCGTGGAAATAAAAAAAACAATTAACGGAAAACATTTATTTCGATCAAAAAATCAGAAAAAAAGCTATTTGAGCTAATGAGGAGTTGAAAACTGTAGAAAAACAAATTCGCCCGTAAAAACAGTACTAAATGTTTCAAGGTTTTACGGAGACGATGAATGCATCTGGGACGAAAATAGACTTCGGACTCATTCCAAATCTGTTTTTAAAATTTTCTAAAGCCACCTAGAAGCCGAGAAAACACGTCTCAAAACAATGGCCTAGAAAATGTGTCCACCGGCGAAAACTAATCCGCAGGAATGAAAAATCCAAAAAAAAACATAAATTATAGAATGAAAAAACATTTAAAAAATTTAATATAAGCATTCTGAATAACTATTAACGAAACACGAAATAAGCTCATAGGAAAAGTTTTTCTAGGCCATTGTTTTGAGGTGCGTTTTCTCAGCTTCTAGGTAGTTTTAGTACATTTTAAATACAGATTTGGAATGAGAATGAAGTCTATTTTCACTACATTTATTATCTCCGTAAAGCCCCCCTTTAAAATAAATTTGATTTTTCTCGAATTAATCTCAGTTCACACCAGTTTTGGTCAGGTTTCACTGGGCCAATCACTTAATCCTATCGATTTTTCTTAATTTCAATGTTCATTATGATTAAATAAATTTTGTTTTCATCGGGGAGAAATACTTGAAAAAAATCTGATGGTGTTCTTATCACACAACTTTTCCAATAACGTGAAAAAATTGAATTAATGGAGCTCAACTCAAAATGTGGCAATCTGGATTTTATCGGTATCCACGCGGAAGTTTTTTTTTTCAAGATTGATGGTTGTAGTAGAAAGATTTCTTCCTATTTATTGTGCTAATTTAAAGATTACTCATCGAACGTTTTTATTATTGAGGCAATTCTTTCATCTCAACGTTCAGAAAACAGAACACTCTTATCTTGTGCTACTTTTTTATTTTTACGAAAAAACTATTTTATGAAACATCATTTTTCAAATATAACGATTCTAAATAGTTTTTGTTTGATCCTTCAAAATGGGCGAGTTTAATTTTTGTATGTTCATCGAATTAGTCAAAGGATTTTGGTCTTTACTTTGAAGAAAAAACATTATTTCTTAACCATCAAAAATGATGTTTGTGTGTGTGTTTTTTTTTCATTATTCATCAATATACTGAAAGACTCTAAAAGCCGACAATTGGACTGGCAGGGCAGGACGCATCGTATCAAATAGCGTGAGAATGCAATCCTCAAACCACATACCAAACCAGCATCGAAATTTTTCTATATAGTAGCGTCATATTTGTCATGACGCCATTTTTATCGTCCTTTTTACGAACGTAAGATATTGTTTCAACAACGTGAAATAACCCACGCGCTCAAATGTTCCTATTTCAGACTTTTGTTTTGTTTGGTGAAACTGACGCAAAATATTTGGATACTTTCTAGTAAAAGGACATAATGGGTGTTCAACGATCATTTTACATCAATTAACGACTTTCTGCACACTGTTTCGAAATTTGCTAAAAATAGCCGCTTTTAATTTTAAAATCTTGGTTTCATTGTTTTGAATATCTTGGACAATGTTTGTACCTCTTTCGATTATTTAAGTTATATTAATAGCTAATACTACAAAAATATCATATATCATATTCCCATGTTTGTTGCGGCTTGCAACAAAGTTTTTTTATTAGCATCTAAATATATATATATTCTGGCTTCCTCACAATAATATAGCAGAAATGAATCTTTGATTTGGAACTTTGTTCGTTCTTTGTTTTGATTGTGTGAGGAGATTTTTTAGTTTTCTGTTATCATTAAATCCTTACTTTGCCGAATATTAGATAGCAACAAAATGTGCACTGTACTTAAGTTCGACTATCCATATCTCAGCTTAAACTATAAACAACTTAAATTTTATTAGTTTGTATTTGTTCTGCTTTACACATTTTAGAATATACTGTAAAATAGTGAACATTTTCCTTGAAAGGGTACCGAACGTTTTTTTATCTCAATAGGGCGATGATGAGAAAGCTTAACAAATAAGAAAAGTTTTTTAATGTACCAGCTTCTCTGAGATAATGTTTATTTATAGCTAAGATTTTCTGATATTCACATGATGTTTCACAAAGGAATGATTCTTGTCATTATTTTGAGGAAGTCTCAGATTTTCAACGTTCTTCATTAGTTAATCTGTGAAGGCGTACTTATATCGAAAAAAAAACGATGTTCGTCGTGTACTTCGTTATAAAAACATTAACAAACTTCAATGGCCTTAAACGTACAGTGAGTACTGCTTTTCAATATCTTCTGAATTTTCAAACCTTTTATTTGAAGTAAAATGTGTTGAATATGAAAATTATCACCATTAATTACTTTTATTCTTGTGTTGAATATTCCAAATGTTTATCTAAAATTGTCTTCAATGGCCCCCTATTCAAGCGTCATTTCAAACAACAATTTACTGAAATTAAAAAAGGTCCCTCTCGTATCTAAAAATATACGTGTGACAAAAACATCACATTAGAATAATTCCGAAAATAAACAAGATTTCATTCATCAGATGTCAAAAAACATGAAATGAGAGCTAATTCTTTCAATTTTTCAAATACAATTACTTCCACAATGTCTAGGGATTCAAAAAAATTGCCTCAATTCTATGAGCGATCAACTGCTTTAGGAGAAATAAGAATGTATCTTGAAAAAAAATTCTAAATTATTGTAATGTTCTCAATTTAGCGCAACTTTGCGTAAATACCATGCGCTAGAAGACTGTTGTATCTAATTGAAATTTTACATTTTCATTTAACCAACATTTTAAAAAGCAATGATTTTAAAGTTCTTCTCGTATCACTTATCAGTGATCTTACTTATATCTTATTTAATCCTTGCATTCTTCTGCATAGATTCTTTTAACTAACTATAAGGAATTATAGAAATATTAACTAAATCCAAATTTTTTTCCGCGAACGACTAAACTTTAATAGAATAAATATTTCATGATATTCTCAAAAAAGCGAACTCGCCAAAAATGTATTCTTTTGATTTTAGTAATTTTTGGACTTTTGAATCCCCCTATACACTTTTATTAATAAGAAAAACTCATCTGAGACTGTCTGACCAAACGTTCGTCAAAACTTTTAGGCATATTTTGTGCCGACGATTTTTCAGTGACTTTCGATCTAAGAAGATGAAAATTTTGGTTAAGAAAACTGATGAAAAGAAATAATTTAATTATGCATAGTTCTTTCAAACAAAACAAAAATTTCATTGAACGAACAGAATTCCAAAATTTAAATAATCATTAATACTTATTGTGTTGATCTATTTTTTTTATTTTTGTTCTAAATTTTGAAAATTCCAATTTTTTTCAAAAAAAATAACACTTCCATTATTCATATTTTTGCGCCTCATTGTGTTGATGTGCGTGTTATTTTTTTTTTTGATAATTGAGAGAACATATTGAAAAAAAAACAGAATTTGCAAAATTCTTCCAATAAAAAACAACAAGAACAATTCTCAAAAACCTATTCCAAAGGGAAACTCATGAACTGATATTTCGATTTTTATTGCCTTATCGACATTTTTGTACCTCATGTCCAATCATGCATTTTTTTTCATAAATTTTTTAGATGCGAGAGAAGCATTTTATCACTATTTTTTGATCAGTTCAATTATTTTCACATTTTTTGAGGGTTTTCTTCCAACACTTTGCGAAACATGTTTCACACATTTCTTTTCTATTCAATGTTCGAGGGCGGCGTTATTAATCGCTATTTTGCACTTTTTTCATAAACTTTGAAATCAACAAACAAACGATTTACATTTAATTTGAAAACATCAGAATAAATCCCTAACGTATTGTATAACCTTCTTCAAATACATCCTGATTGAAAATAGTATTTCATCTCATTATTCTGTTGGTTTTTCATTGCACTTCTTATCCTTGATCCCCCATCCTACCAATTTCCATTAAGCAATTTTATAAAATCTCGTGACTTTACATAACATCAGCACATTAAAGGCGAGAAGACATTTCTTAATTAAAATAAGATCCTGAAAAACGCGATCTGAGACGGATTTGCATTCTATTTCATTATTCCATTTTTTTGACGTTTTGCAACATCACAATGCAAACAGAAAACCCCATGAGCTCTTTTACCTAATTGAACTTCCACAGTATATCTTCCAAAGATTTTTGCACTTTTTCTATTGAAGAAAAATGAAGGAAAAGATGTGAATTCCACGTTAATATAATGTAAATGAACAGTTATATTATTTTCTGAAAATAGTTCAGCATTTTCAATCCAATTCACCACGCATCGTAAAAAAACACTTCAAATCTTTAGCCATATCTGGTGGAACTAAAAAAATGGGGGAATGAAAAGATGTAACTTGATATGTTTCAGTGTGCGCAATGCGATTTTCACCGGAAATCACAAAAAATCGCTCGAAAAATGACCCTTGTTTGTCCACTGTGATGTCCATTTTCGGGGCAAGCTCGTCTAGTAGTATTCCATTAGGATTGTTTTCAAACGGAGCGAACCAAATGCAATTTTTCATGATTTTTTTTTCAAATGTCATTGGCAATTGTTCCAATTGACATGACCTTTTTTCTGTTGTTTTCTGGTCGTTTTCAAGCTATTCTTCCAGCTGAAACGTTCTTATTCGCACTGAAAAACACCAAATTAATATTCAGCATCTTTTTTAATTTCTGATGCACAATTAAACTCAAGTTCAGTATTGAAAAAAATTACAAAACTGAAAACAAAATATTTAAATTTTTGAAGAAAGAAGTGCGAAAGTACAAATTCGAAAACTGCAATTTTCATTAACGTAATTTTCTAAAAATTTTGAAGAACTTTGATCACGTGAATCATTGCTGATCATTATTGTGAAAGAATTATCTGATTATCTTTGAAAATCTCTGAAATTTTATTGAAAAACTCACCGATTTTAGTGTTCGTTGTCCTGCTCGTGCTCCAATTTTTGATTCACTAATTTTTCAATCATAGGTACATTAGTAAAAAAAAATAGAAAATGACTTTTGAAAAAAATTGTCTGACCTCAAATATATGACGCAGTAGTACATTTCACCTACGTTCGCTCGCATTCGCCACTAATTAGCCATTTCTGATGATTAAAAATATAGAAAACGCATGTCTGGTAAAATAAAATTACATTAGGATGACGGGTGCTTCAATATTTGAACTAAAGAATCAAGTGTCCAGTACAAATTATAAGGTAGTTTTTTTCTGAAATTGATGAATTAATCACCACCATAGTTGTCTAATGATTTTGTGTTAATTTGAAATTTGAAGCACATCCCTTTTATTTCATTAAAGTCATCTTTGTTAATATAATATTTGCAGATTTCTCTGAAAAATGAACACGTCATCTAGATTTTTTTTGCTCATTATTGTAACTAACAACAAACCAGAAAATAACATCAGACAAATTAGCATTTTTTGTGCCACATTTTCAGGGTGGATTGCTGGTATTGGCACACAATGAAAAACAAAAATTGAAAGGAAGTTTTAGTTTTGTCGCAGACAATACCAAATTGCGACAATACCAAACTTTCCCGTACCAAACTTTCCAGACAATACCAAACTTTCCCGTGGATAAACTGTGTTTTTGTCTTTCCCACAAAAAAGATACTTCACGCTTTTTGTTTCAAAACATGTAGGCTCAGTTATATTTACAGAAAAATATTGTCAAGCACCACTTGGGTGTGAGAAAATTAGCATTTTGTTACAAATCCAGTTTTAAAATATTTCAAAAGGTTTCGAATTTTTAAAGTAGTTAATTTATGCAGATGGAATTATTTCAACAAATTTAACATTAACTTTTGAAATATAAAACGTTGATCAATTATTTGTGAATTATGGAAATGTTTCCCTCGGGAACCATTGATGTACTTTGAAATCATTTCTTTTTAATGACGACAACTCAAAAATAATTCAAATAAATAGCACTTCAAGTTTGAAAAGTGTCTGTTGGAGACTGATATCCCAGTCATGGGAGTAGATGTATCAAATTTCATAAAACCTTCTCACCTCGTATCATTTTATGCATTTTTTATGTTTTCCTCGTTTTTTTTCGCTCTAAAGCCCCATCATTTTTTGAATAAAAGCTTTATTCACCCATCTCTGTATATCATATTCAGTTCATCTTTCAGCCTTTTGGTTTTACTTGTTTTCTTTATTTACTTCTAGACGTTGTTTCCAAATTATTGAACTTTTCTCTTTTGATGTCTAAAGAAAAACGCTGAAAAATTCATATTGTAGGCGGTTACACCAACGACAAAAGAGGCGCTAGAAACGCACACACATACATTTTTTCAAGTTGCTTTGTGCATTGTGTCCGTCACCAACCTGCTTCTTCGAACCACGCCTACTTCCTTCCGAAATCCCTTGATTCATTATTTGTTTTATGTGCTGAAATTCGTTCATTTGCTCTGAAACTCAAACATTATCCTAGGGAGCAAATATGGCGATTTCACTGGATAGTATTTTCATTATTACCGTTTATTCTGTTTTGGCGATCACTGGACTTGTTGGTAACATGTGGGTTTTGATGACTGTTTCATCACAGTTGATTGGATGTGCATCGAATCGTGGAAGAAATTACAAGTCTATGATTCAGTCGTCTGCATATATTTATCTTTTGCTGCTTTCAATTGTTGATTTGATATCATTGATACCTGTGCCGATTCTTGTGGCAGATATTTACGAAAATGAATTTCCATTTGGTGATGTGGCTTGCAAACTGCTTTTCATTTGCGAAGGGATGAACAAAACATTCAGTCCAATGATGTTGATGGCGCTTTCGATCGATCGATACATTGCTGTTTGTCACCCAACGCTTCATTGGATGCGCCAAACTCGATTCTCACTTTGCGTGGTTACATTATCCTTCTTGGTATCCTTGATCTTCATAATCCCAGTTGCTCAAAATGCCGTTACTCAACCAATGATCAATCACAATAACAAAGAAATAATCAAATGTGCATTTGAAAATGGGCAAGAACTTTCTTTCATCTTCGACGTTACTCACACTGTTATATGCTATCTTGTCCCATTGGCTATCATTTGCACGGTTTACTTGGCAATCCTACATAAACTTTACATTCATACACGCTTCTCAGCTGTTGGTCAAAAAACAAGCATCTCACTTTCTCGGGTTGTCAAATGCAGTGTCATGGTTGTTGCATTTTATTTTATCTGCTGGACTCCTTACTGGATAATGAGAATACAACATCTTATTTATTCACAAATTGCAAGGATGTCTTCAAGTAAGAAAACAAAATGTCATTTGTTTCCTTTAAATTTATAGTTTTCAGATGAATTGGATTTAATTGAAGAAGCTACAACAGTTTTTCACGGTTTAATGAATGAAACCTCAACAGTTCAGTCAGTCGATATTGAAGAAATTACCGATATTGAACCCGAATACAACTTCACCGTTGCATTTATGTATCTTTTGCATGCCTTGCCATACGCCCAAAGTGCATTCAACTGGTTGTTCTATGCGTTTTTGAATCGAAATTTGAGAAACTCAACAATTCGCTGCCTTAACGGAACCAGATCTGGTGCCACAACTTCTATTGCTGATAACGGCGGAGCCACAAGTACAATGAACACAAGTTTGACTCCTCTATGGAAAAATATTCAACAAATGGGCACACAAATCAAATCTGCTGGAATTGACACAGGGAATGCTTTGTTAAAGAAATCACCATTCCGAGGCAGATCTCGTATTCAATCAAGGTATAGTTGGAAAAATGTCCCCGAAAAACTATCCAATTTCAGAAGCTCGGCATATTTAGACTGCTCAGATAACATCCTACGCCCATCATCGCAAAATTCTCTCAGCTCTTCACTTCTCGAAATTCCGAGAAGACCTTCTTTGATTCCAAGACAAGAACCATCTCTTGTTGGAAAAGCACTTTCATTCTCAACCATTCCTCAACAACAATATCAGAGAATCGATCAAAAAGAAGAATCTAGTCACGGAATGGTTTCTGAAAGTTCGTCTGTTGAATGGTTATAATCATAGCTCTAATTTCGTTTTTCATTATTATTCATCGTCTTCTAAGAAAAATGGATTATTCAAAGTACTGTTAATCATTCCCCCCAAACATTTCCGGTGAATTTTGAAAATCAAAATATTTTCATATCACATACATACTTTTTACCACTTTTCTACTGGTGTTAACGTCTTCTGACTTACATTAGTCTATTTTGCGTGTCTATTTTTATTTGTGTTTTGTAATGAATTTCACTGTCACCTTGCCAACTATTGTAAATATTAAATTGATCTCGATCCAATAAATGATACTAATTTTTTAATACGTATAATTTTTTTCCTATATCGTTAGGCAGAAAAAGGAATGTGTAACCCCAATAATACATAATTGGTTGTTTGTTTAGTTATAAAATATCATATTGCAGTTGGGCTACCGGTATTATTTATGATTCGTTTATGAGTATATTTTATTTAAGTGATCACAAACACATTTGAGGGGTGTTTGTTGGCATTTTCTTGAAAATTTAAAAAAATCCGACCAAAACAACTATCGAATTTCATCAAGTTTTGTTTTCCTTATTTATTCTCCGAAAATGCTCTCATATGAGTATCTGGTTTTACAAATTTTTTAATTGCAAAAAATTATATACAAAAAAACGAGGCAGGATAAAAGCTTGGCCAGGTAAAAATCTTTTTCTAGGCCATTGTTATGAAGCGTGTTTTCTCGGTTGCTAGGTATTATTTGTTATTTTTTAAAACAAATTTGGAATGCGTACGAATTATATTATCAATTCAGGTACATTTATTCGCTCTGTAAAGTCCTCCTTTAAAAAAAACTAGCAAATAAAGAAAAAATGTTCTACTTCCACATCATCTAATGTATACTAATCATACTAATGGTATGTAGGTTACTATGAAAAATGTGTATACTTTCATTCAAACAATATATTTTATTTTATAAATAATTCAATAGCATATCCATATCAGAATCCACAATTGTGTTCAATCCAGAAAAAAATGCTACCGTAGTTCAGTTCATTGTTCAATTGTGCTAGGTTATTTCATAATTCAATTCGCAAGCAGTATTCAAGCTAACCTTACTATATGAACAAAGTAGAAACTAAGGTCAACAATATGAAAAATATATGTGTTTTCGCAAAAATCTTTAGATGACGACCCAACCTTTTATGAATACATAGTTTTCCAAATGTTGAAAACTTTTAAGGGTGTAAAATAAATGTTCGAAAGAATGTGAGCTGCTGTAAAATATGTTTATCAAGAAAATGTTGCATCAGCCAGTTTAATGAGATAAGAACTAGTAGAAATACGGGTGCGAAATGAGAAAAAATTCAAATCCGATAAGGATTTTGTGTAGATTTTAACATGGTTTGTCTAGGTTGCATTGTGCTGTGGTCTGTCATTGCTTTTGTTATTTTTAAAGGTGAAATATGTCAATGAGTTTATTTTTATATTTTTAAATATTTAAGTGTATAAATGGGCAATTGAACAGCGTGTGGATGGTATTTCTAAAAAAACAGTAGCCATTTCCGGATGTGATAGTGGCTTTGGGCACCTTCTTGCTATTAGACTTGTTAATCAAGGTATTCCAGTTATCGCAGGGGTCTACAACACAAAGGTGCGATTTTTTTTAATTTTGAAAAGATACATTTAATTCAAAATACAATTTTCAGAACGAGGATGTTTTGCAAAAAGCTGTAGGTAACTCAAAACTTCTGACAGTATTGCCATTAGATGTTAGCAGTGATGAGAGCACCAAAACTTTTGGTGAACTTGTGGGTAAAACCGTTGGAGAATCAGGGCTTTGGGGAGTAGTTGCAAATGCCGGAATACTTGGAAACACTGGACCAGACGATTGGTTGAACACAAACGATTATTTGAATACAATGCAGGTGAACACATTTGGAGCTATTAGATTTATTCAGAATCTCAAGAAATACGTCAAAAAACAGAGAGGAAGGTATTCAGAAAATCACAAAAATAGGATAAATTCATTTATTAAGAGTTGTCATCATTTCATCAGTTTCTGGAAGAACACCTAGACCAACAGTTGGACCATACTGTGTTTCAAAACACGCTGTTGAAGCATACGCTGACGTTATTCGTCACGAACTTATTGACTTTGGTGTCACTGTTCACCTTCTCGAACCCGGATTTTTCACGACGAATATCACCCAAACGGCAACAACTGACTTGGACAAAGTGTGGGAGAGATTGGATGATGAATCGAAAAAAGAATATGGAAAGCAATTCTTCGATGATTGTATGTTTTAAAAAATATTGAGCTAAAAAACGTAATTTTTCAGATAAAAACGCCAGGTTCTCTCGTCTTTCTCATTGTGCCGACGATTTGAATCCTGTACTAGACGCCTACGAACATGCTCTTCTTGGAAAATATCCAAAAACTAGATATTGGGTTGGATTGGATACTATTCTGTTCTATATTCCATTGGCAACGTTACCAACATTTGCTCAAGATTGGTTTATTTCGATTCAACGTAGAAGTCGACCGGTACCGGCAGCAATGAAATAATTAGCTACAAAGCTACAAAGCTCATTCATTAAATATACACAAAAACAACACTTGAGTTTTTACAATAATAAAGTCTTATGTTTTCTATTTTAGAATATGGAAATTGTATTTTATTACAATCAGGGTGACTGTTGGGAATTTGACAAATTTGAGACTTTCAAAGTTAATATCATATTTAAAACAAAAATGTGTGTTTTCTTCCAAAACATTTGTAACGATTTTATCTTCGGCAATCTTTCTCGTGCATAATTGATAAGTTGTGAATACATTATGTTGCATGTCTGTGTCGACTCGATAGTAAACATCAAAACCTTTCATTTGATAACAATAAGAAACAAAAAATTCAACAGCTACAACAATACCACAACCAATTTAAATTATCTCAATTAATTACTGGAGCTACGACAGAATTCGCAACACCGCAGCTGTTAACCCCTCTGGCCAATCGGAAATACCTGAAATAAATATTTAAATCAAGAACTTTATTTCAAGTATAAATATGAATTTTGTTTGGCAAAAATCTTGCAGTGAAGCAAATATAAACTCACCCGCTTGCTCCCCACCAAGTACCCCATGAATTTTTCACAATCCAATACGGTTTGTTTCCTTCGACACCATATCCGACAATAACTAATGCGTGCGACCCCATCGACTTCTCCTGACAATCTTGTGCGCTCGGTGAAAAAATTCCAGATCGATAACTATACATTGATTTAACAACATTCATTCCAAAAGTAACTGGGCCTTTTGTTGCTACCCAGTCTGCAATTTCGTCTTCATTTCTTGACAGCATCTGGTAATCACTGATATAAACTCTCGTCTAAAATATAAAAAATCTCTGATTAAAAATCAATCAATAATAATCACATCATTTTTCTTCAACAGACATTGATCCCCTTCAACCCCTCGGTACGGATATTCCTGTTCTTTTTCCAAACCATTTTTCTTAACGAAGCTGAAAAATTTATATAAATACTAACTGATTTTAAGAAAAATTCAGCACTTCATCGCGTATGGACGGTAACCTCCGCGGCATCCATTGTTGCGATGATCACAATCAACCATCTGAAATCTTTAGCTCTTCCTAAAAGATTCCTGAACAAATTAAATTCAAAAACCTCTTGTTCCGACAACGAAACCAATTGTCCTTTTTTAATCGCATGCTGTGCTTCAACAGCAGCGACAGTTGCAAAAGCCCAGCATGATCCACACTGATCTTGATTTTTCACCGGCGTCAATTTTCCTTGATCCCTCCAGTCAATTGAAGCTGGTCTCGAAACCGCATTTTCAAACTTGATTGGCTCGTTTAATCCATGTTCTTCCATGTTCATTTCGTGATACAGAATCTGAAAAAAATGAGATACTGTAAAAAATTTAAGAAAATTAGGTACATGTTTCAATTCTGTATCTGTCCAGTCAGCGAATTGTGTCACATCTAAATCGAGACCTGGATTTCTGAAATTCAAAACAAAGCTTGGAATTGATTATTTTAAATGTTTACTTTCGTTCTTCTTCTTCGAATTCTCTCACATTATTGATAAAAATATGGAACCTGTAGTCCATAATCTCAGGAGAGTCATACTTCTTGTCATATTTGAATATAAATTCATTAAACATCGACTGATACTTCTTCTTTTCCATTACTTCAGTCGATTCGTAAGTAATCTTAACAGTCGAATTTAAAACTAGAACTAAAAATTAAAATTACTTCTAGTAGAATTATCAATACAATTGCGAGGGTTCCAATCAATATTTTTGTAATTTTATCACAATTCCATATATTATTTTGTTTTGGCCTGAAAATTTAATCAAACTCGAACTTAAGAAATATTGTATTAAACCACCTTTCTGTTGTTTCCAAATAGATTGGCTGATACGCCAATCCTTCATTTTTCGCGGCGCATTTTAAAATTGCTGATGAATTAACCATTCTGAAACAATTTTTTAATTAAAAAATAATAAAAAATTCAGTAAAAATGAAAAAAAAATTATTATCAGTTTACGGGAAACATTTCAATGAATTTTGGGGAACCGTTATCATTTACATAGTAATTTCAACATCGAAGTCAAAAGTATTTTTGCTGATTCAGAAAATAAATTAATTTCAAACTATTTTGGTTAAATATTTTGTTTGATAAGAATTTATTACAAAAAATGAATTGATCAATAAAATAAAAATCGGAATAAATTTTTCCTCTTCAGAAATGCATTAACGTATTAAATTATGTTTGCGTCGTACTAAATATACATTGGAACAAAAAAATTAAAATATATGTAGAAAGATCATTTGAAGAATTTTAATGGATAATAGGAGCGACGACATTGTTTACTACACCACAGCTATTCACGCCTTTTTCCAGTAGGAGATACCTGAATTCGTTATTTCCATTCCGATCCGGATATTATGTAACTTACCCGTTTTCTCCCCAAGTAGGACCCCAGGAATTTTTTATTATCCAATAAGGTTTGCCATCTCTGACACCATATCCAACAATAGCCATTGCGTGAAGCTCGCTTTTCTGACAATCTTCTATGCTGGGGGAAATAATTCCAGAAAGATAATCGTAGATTGAGTAAAAAGGATTCATTCCAATAGCAACTGGACCGTTTTTTGCTATCCAGTCAGCAATTTCGTCTTCGTTAGGTGGCAGTTGTTTAAAATCACTGATGAAAACTTTTGTCTGAAATATATTATACCGATAATCGACAAAATAAGTCAAAGATCACATTATTTTCATTCTGTAGACATTGATTTCCTCTCACTCCGCGGTAGGGATAGTCTTCTTCTTTTTCTAATCCATATTTCATAACATAGCTGAAAACATGTTTTTGAAACAATTATAATAAATTTCATTGTTTACTTCATAGCTATATCACCACCTTTACATCCATTGCTTTCAATGTCACAATCAACTAACTGAAATATTTAACTGTTTTTGCAGATGCTTAGACAAACCCAATTCACAAACCTGTTGTTCCGACAATGAAACCAATTCTCCTGTTTTAATAGCATGTTGTGCTTCAACTACCGCAACGGTTGCAAAAGCCCAACATGACCCACAGCGCCGTTGGTATTTCACCGGTGCCAATTTTCCATGATTTCTCCAGTCAAACGAGACAGGTCTTGATGACTCACATTTTTCAAATTTCACAGGTTCCTGCAATCCACATGTCTGTGTAGCGTTTGTTTTATGATAAAACATCTGGAAAAAAAACACTTTGAAAAATTTTAACTAAATGAGGAAACATCTTTCAACTCTTTTTCTGTCCAATCAGTAAATTGCGTGACACCAAATTTAACACCAGGATTTCTGAATAAGAATGAAGTTAGAGCTGAAATGTTTCGAAATATGTACCTACCTTTTTTCTTCTTCCTTGAATCCCATCACATTCTCCTTGAAGGTATGGAACCTTTTCTCCTTAATCTCAGGAGACTCAAACTTCCTGCCATATTTCGATACAAAATCATTAAACATTGATAGAAGTTCTCTATTCTCCGCCTCTTCATTCCGTTTGTGAATACTCTTAATAATTAGATTTGAAGACTAGAACAAAATGTTTTCATATAACTACCGATATAATTACCAATACAATTGCGCCGATTACAATCAAGATTTTGTCATAATGCAATATCTTCCTGAAAAATAATGCTTGAAAAATGAATTTCAAATGAATTTACTTATCCGCAGCTGCAGCGTGGGGAACCATCACGAAAGAGCAAACTGAAGACCACAATTTCAAATAAAAAATAAATGAAAATGATTAGACCTTTAAAAAGTAACGTATTTATACACTCACTATCAAAAAACGTTAATACATTTTTGTTGCCTATATTATTGCTAATAATTATTGCTCTACCCATATTTTCTTTAAACTTTTTTCGTGAATTTTCATTACAAATTTTGGACGATCCCACATAATTATCGTCCTACTTTTGTTCATTCACCTTTTTTGCAATTTTGAATTATTGTTCTCACCCTAACATATATTTTTAATTAACAGACCTCTAAATCTTTCTTTTGGTAGTAAGCAATTGTTTATTGGTTGAAATGGAAGAGGTTTCAGGTTGATGAAAGTGGCGCAATAATTTTTTTTCTTAGTTTGGCACTTTTTATGAAAATTATAGAAAAAAATATGGTTAAAGACTCTGTTGGTGGAGCAATAATTATATGGATCAGTGAAAATTCAATTCGCAATACTTATAGAAGAAGGTACTTCACTGGTTTGTTATATGCGGGTATAAAAAAACTACAACAAAAAAATGAGCCCCATATCATTTTTTCCTGTTTAATTGGCATCTGATAAGGATTTATTACAAAAAGTCTTACTTTCTGTGTCATAAAATGCTTCCTTTCATAAATTCTTTGAACATAAGTTGATATTTTCAATATTCACCTACTCGTCGTAGGAATAATAAAAATGTGAAAATGTGTTTTCGAATTTAAAATAAATCTTCATTTGATAAGAATTTTTTTATAAAACGTTTAATTTACTGTTGATTAAACATAAAACAAAAGTCATTGAATGACACGCACGAAAAAAATATCTTGATTAATACAATATAAAACATTAAAATCAAACACGTTGAACAGTTTCAACAGAGATCAATTGATTTCTGTAAAGAAGAATTTTGTAAATATTACCGATCAAATAAACTCGGATAAGGGAGAACATATAAAACGTGAAATTAATGGTGAAAACTACAAAAAACACAAAATCGACTTCAGTGTAAGCTTTTGCAAAGCAAACGATATGGTAAATGAAGAAGAATGTGAACAATGAGAGCTGTCCATACTTGTAAATCATGATCACAGAATGAGTACGATATCGAATTGATCGGAACTCGATGCACAGCATTGATACGATGATTGGTGCAAACAGGAGAACATAAACCGCCGATGCTGATTTCGCATAGAACTGGATGATGGTGGTGACGGACAATGGAAGAAGCATCCAGAGGGACCATTCGTAAATGCACCATGCTGCTTTTTCAGCTTCTCTTGCACGACGTTTGCGAGCGAATTCTGCAATTAACAACTCTTTGAAATATGCACAATCACACAAATATAACAATGAAGAAAATAACTATTTCGTATTTTTTAACATATTTACATTTCTAAGCATCATAGACTTTTAGCGGTTCACCGTTTGGGAATTTTTTACTCATGTCATATTTTTATGGGGGTTTTCGTGTCAAAAAAACAGGAAAAAAGTTATTAAAAAGTATTTTTCCCGTTTTTCCACTTTTTCTTTCAGTTGAATCACTTTTTCCTACACGAATACCGCCGTTACAAAATTTACGAAATGAAGTACTACCTTTTTAGGCGAAATAAAGCGTGGTCAGAATAGTTTTTAAAAAACTGGGCGTAGAATTCTGTTATTTTTAACACAAATAAAAGTAACCTTTTATTTTTTATCAGAAAAATCACAAATACAAAAAAATGGAAATTGTGGTTAGAATTTTTCGCATCCAAAAAATAAATTCAATTACCTGAGAAAACTTTGACTCCGTCGATTAAAACACGAAATGCAGTGTCACTTTCAGATTGATTGTTTGCAACAAATTGAACTTGATGTTCATAATCTCGAGTGTAATTGCGATTATTTCCCGACATTCTGAAAAATTTCTTTTAATAATCTAAAGTAAAAATTGAGAAAAAACAGCTTACATTTAGGTTAAAAGATTGACAATTGCAATCGATAAGAAGGCTTGATGGGACGCGAACTGATTTTTTGTTGTTGTTGTTGGTGTGCGTCCTTTTTTGGATGACAAGTGTTATCCGCCTGCCGGGGTAGATCGAACTACTAACACCCATGTGTTGTGGTGGTAACTATTGCAAGAGGGAAGGTGGAAGAACATCTGCAAGTCTGAATTGACCTATTCAATATTTGTTTGTATTATTTTTTGTTTGTTACTCTCATTGTGAACAAATGAATAGGAAACATGTTCAGTTTTTTGTAAAAATATTTTTATTGCTGACCTGTTCATACTTTTTTTTTAAAAATACATGTATTTTTTTTAGTTTGCTTTGTTAATGGATGACAAATACCAAGACAATTATTTTAAAAATGATGATTTTACGAGAAAAATGTTTAACAGATTTATCTTCAGAAAAATATTTCATGACATTGAATATATTTTCGATCAAAAATACATGTCAGGAATTCGATTTTTTGGGACAAATTCCCAAAAATTGATGGAGTAAACATTATTCTTCGAAATATTTAAACACTATTTCTAATAGTGTCTTTTTTGCATTTTTCATTGCTCCTATACATTTTTTGAAAGAACCAATTCTGATAATAAATCAAAGGGATTTTATTGGTATCCCATTTTTTGAATATCACTAACTAAATAAACAGTTTTTTTAAAATTCTGGTTGATTCTATGTATATTTCATTTATCTCTAATTTGTCTAATATTTTATCCACTATTTTAATGAAACATAATAACGTGTTATTATTAAAACATTTTGAATGGATGAAACTGAGCTCTTTCTCAGGGATAATAACACGTTCGGTTTCTAAATCATCTTAAAATTACTGTTGTCAAATTTCATTCACCCGTGCCTCGTTGTTCCATTGTTAAATCCGTCGCAACTGGTCCGTCTCTCCTAAATACTTTATTCAATTTCATAATTACGACGTAGCACTCAACACATTCCTCACTTACTGATTCTCGTCTGCCGCGATGGACCACCCATCGAGGTGCTCACTATAATTGGCCTCCAGTAGAGTTGATGCATTTGCCGTGATTGAAGCTGTTACCCAAGTCTCAAGTCAATATATAAATTTCATAGTCAGAAGATTATTTCATGCAAGTTTACAACTCCCTGTTGTTCATCTGCTCGTTCTTCTAGTTTTTAATCAGAAGGGACCTATTAGTTAAACATTTTATGATATCTGTCATTATGTCAACTGCCTTTTTCTCAAATGGTGCACTTCTTTGACATGAAAATATGCAAATTCGTACTTGTTCATGACGTATTCTTTTTGTGAAATGCTTCAAACGAAGCGTAACATTTTTACAACATTTTGATTTGGGTTTTTTTTGGTTGAGAGGTTTCGCAAAAATTCTATCTTCAGGTTTGTTTTTTTTTAAATTTCGATTTATTTTATTTAATAATGGTGTGTTGTTCGAGAATTTTTTCTTCTGAAATTTAATCCATTATCAACTATAATCAAATTTAATACGTTTCTAAGCAACATGGATTTATGGTTTATAATATGCAAAAGTTTAAGTGGAATTGGCGTTTTATTTTCGTCAAATGTCCAAAAAAAATCCGTGTTTTGACAATTATCTCAATTCCTCGTATGTGCTCACTTGTTTATTATTTCCAATTGTTACCATGAGCTACTGATACAAATAAATTTTGTTGAATAATTCCCTAATTTGGCACACCACCTATTTATAAACGAAACTCAGAAAATGTGTGGCGGCTTGTGGTCCTCAAAAGCCGCTTATACAATACATTAGATTAATCCTTTCGTGTTTACAAATTGAGGAGCAGTCAAGCAGCCAATTGGCAACATTTCTCTATTGAATATGTTCATATTTGGATTTCAATTGTGCTGTGTGCACTTTGAGTATTTCTTATGTTCTCCTTCGTGTTCTTGGAACTTTTTTTTTCTTTACAGAAAATTTGAAAATTATTTTCTATGTAGAATGCGGATAAAAAGTGTTGAGTGCTACGTCGTAACATAGGTTGAAAATACAGTGGTGCTATAAAATACAATTTTATCGAAGTTTGAACAGTAGTTTAGTATGAACCTCATTTATCCTTCATAGTTTTAAACCGGAGACACTAGTTGTTCTGCTTTTTTTTAGGTTTGGCGTTTTATATGAATTTTGAAGTGTTTCACATTAAGTCTGTGTCGAACTATCACTCCGATTTTGAAAAAACCATATCTTAAGTTTTAAAAAATGTTAAAAATTGAAAATTAAGTTCACACCTCGAAGATGGCTATTCATTTCTTTTCAATCTTCTGAAATTAACTTTTGTGAAATTGATGTTTCTCATTCTAAATGAACTTTAATTAAGTTTGCCCAGAAAACATTCAACCACTGAGATTTCTAGAATAAATAATTCAGCCCAACTTCCTGGAAAATTCAAAACAAACTCTAAACCCCCTCTGCAATGAATAAATTAGCACAGCGAAAAGTGACTTTATTCGTTTTCTTGATTAGAGAATCTTATTTGAAATTCAAAAATCCGCCAAAGCAGATGGCAGAGAAAACAAAAAAGGGGGAAAAGGGCGTCGGAAGTCGCTCCAAATTGGTCACTCTTATGTCATTCTTTTAGAAATTCCCTTAAATTTTTCTCTTGAGAGACAACACTGTTCAACATTGTTCGACACATTTAAATTTCAATGAAATGACAAAGATCTTTTTTAAAAATTATTTTTATCCTATAATGCTATAGTTTGTTATGAAGCATCAGTTTTCATCAGTTTTCAAAAAAAAATGTGATGCGTATTAAATTTCTTCGAAACGCATTATATCACTTTCAATGAAAATACACATCTCTGCTAGCACTTTTAGAAAAAATAATAGACGAAAAAGGGGAAAAAACATTGGGTTTAATTAATTTACCATCATTGAAAAAGGGATTCGAGGAGTTCCCACCGATTACTCGTCCATTTACTTTACAGCTATTCTTCATGTAAGATGAGCTTTCAACAGCCATTTCGACCTTCTTACCCCCCCCCCCCTTGTCTTGTTCAGCTCCATACCCCTACGCACAATTTCTTTGCTTTTCCATACTGCTCTTGAACCAGCCGCTTACATTTTTTTTTCCAATTCTGCTTCATTTTTTTTCTCACCGCACACCATATTTGATTACGTTATCTACTTTGCGCACATCCCAACTTTTCAACCGCTGCTAATTGTATTTTTTACTTAAAACTTTATTGTGAATAGACAATTTTTAACAATATCTCACGATTTGAAAAAAATAACTTGATTTTTCAATTCCCCAAACACCCATCCTAATGTGAAAACAATACCATTTGGGGTGGGAGAGCTTTTTTCTATTTCAATAGGAGCAGATGGCCACTATTTTTTTTATTTTTTGAAAATTCCCTTTTTTGGCGCATTCATAAAATAACAAATGTAATGGATTCTCATTTTTGAGAAATTTAAAATAGATACATTTTGTTTATATTTTATTCACATTTCACAAGTGTATACAAACATTCAAAAAAAGTGCAAAAAATAGGAGGTCATGTGGGTTCCAACCGGAAGTTCCAGAAAATAAATAAAATGTCAAAAAAAAAGTTTCAATGCGTTCTTTTGAAAAATCCTTATTTCGGTTTTAAAGGGATTCTTTACTGTTTTTGGATTTCTATTCCATTTTCATCTTCTTCACAATATTTGAAAACCTATAGAAGCAACATATTTTTGCGAATTTTCCTTTTCTAGTACTCAAACACACCCATTTCAAGAATAAGGCAGCGAAATGGCCGAATAATTGCAAACACTCTCACATTCGCATGCTCTCTCGCGCGCGGCCGAGCGGTTAGGCCATTCGCTGCCTTACCCTGTAAATGTGCTTTTTTCGTATACTAGAAAAGGAAGCTTCGATAAATTGATTTCCTTCTACAGGTTTTCAAATACTGTGAAGAAGATGAAAATGGAATTGAAACCCAAATTCAGTAAAGAGTCCCTTTAAAGCTCTCTTATATCAACATTTGTATTTTAATAAAGTAATGTGTTCTATGAGATGTGTTTTATTATTAAATTTCGAAAATTGAAACGAAAACTTCAGGCAAATTTTGTATTTGTCAAAAGCTCGGATAGAAAACGCAAAATTGAAAACATCTCAATTCAAATACATAAAAAAAGCAAATGACACGATGGTTCCCTCATCTTTGATTAATGATCTAACTAATTCAAGATATCCATCATCGAAATCAAATTGCTGTGTGTTTGTTTTATTTAGTTAGTAGTTTGGTTAGGTTGACATCCTCTTTTCCATTCCTTTTTAAAATGATATTCGCGTGAACCTAGTGTTTTATTCATTCTCAACACGTCAAAAGACGTTTTGAGTTTCTCAATTTCGTTATTCTTTTTTTGTGCCGTCTTTTTTCCATCCTTTCTCAATACTCGTTAGTGATTTTTGAAAAAAAAGGCCAAAGTGTTCTGTTCACGCGTCCAAATTTAATAACAAATAAATATTCATTTCTTGTACATATTTTTTTAAACTCCACATATTTTTTTCTTTGAAATTTCATTGTTATTACACTTGTTCTTTTAAAATTGTACAAAGAAATGTTACTGCAGAAAAGTCGTAATGCCACGCCGAACTCTTTCATTTATTGCTGTTTTTTTGTTGGTGGTTTCAGTGGCAAATGGTGCAAAAGAAGAATATGATGAGGGTGAGTTATGCAGAGAAGCATATGAGAACCTCATTAGCCAACGGCTTTACATGTTTTTGAAGATTTTAATGATGTTTGGGGGTAGGGGTGTGGGGGGTATTATTTCAATTGTGGCCCCTTCTTTATATTTTTCAAAAAATTTTCAAATATAATTTTCTTTTAAAACACATAAGTGTTTTACTTGACAAATGTATTTAAAAATATTTTTTTAAAATAAATTCAAATAAAATAATAAATAATAAAAAATTCCAATATCTTTTTGATGGACAATTAAAATAAGAAACTGCGTCAATTTAAAATAACATGGGTCCTTGATATCTAATGAAGTTTTTGACTGTACCAAGTTAAACATTGTAAACTTTACAAACCGTTGTTCACGACCTTAATATACCTTACATGCAATCTATTACACTACCGGTAACCTACTGAAATTAATTAAAATCGTACCTTTTTGACAAAAATGGAAGGATTTTATTTGAAAATTCCATAACTAGTCACCCTACAGTTTTAAAAAAATTAGATTTTCAGATGAAAAACCATACGTTGGGAAAGTTCAAATCATGCCAATTGTACAACGAAACAAATCAGTAGCATCTGAAAAAGTCGAAGAGATAATCAAGCAACTTCCAACAGACGATTCCTATGAAAGAATCGGAAAGATGTTGAATGTATTAATTTTTCTATCGAATTTAAGACCTAATGATTGATTTGTTGCAGAATTCTCTCGATCGAATCAAGCAGGACGTTCAAACGGGTGAAAACGCAATTCGAGAAAGATTCCACACTTCAAAAACAAATTTAACTCCATCACAACTCACAATTTACTCAACTCTTTTCACGGCTATTTTTGTTGCTTTCAAGTTTTAAGATTATTATTATATCAATTAGAATAATTAATCGTCTGTCTTTCTGTTATATTCATCCTAAACATTGATTAATTTAAGCAATTCACTATTCAAAAAATCAATATCTATGGGTGTTTATATAATTTTTTCTGAATATTTAAAAATAACCATTGCATTGAAACGTGATAAAATATATATTGCAAAGAGAAATAAAGACATTTTAAACCTTCTAGTTTTTGCAACAATATCGATGTTTTTATAGTAGCAGGTGTTGTAAAAAAAAATCGTTGACACAGAATTTTTGAAACACATGTACTGACGATTTTTCATTTTTTTTTCTTATTTCCACATAATTTTATTTAAAAAATCATAATTTGATGATAATCTTATAATCTAAAAAATGTAATTTTTTTCTTGGTTTTTAAATAAGTTGAAAAATTTACAAGACTCTAATTTGCTATTGTAATAATGTATTTTGTTTAGCATAAAAGTTGAAAGCTTATATGTGAGTAAGTGACCCAGACCACCAGAAACCAAAGTAAAATTTCAATGCCAAGAACATGTTTGTGGATTCGATTGCCACCAATCGTTTCATCCGAATGAATAATTATCGACGAACAACCCTGTATTGAGGAAAGACCAATATACAAAAACAAGGTCGTTGTCGCACATGAATGATTCAGCATCTATATGCCTAACTGACAATACTCCCGTCCGGTAGAGATGGATCAAAACTTCACCGCTATGAGAATTCAATTTTCCCAACAATTAAAATTCTGCCGACAACCGTTACGAATCTCCTATTGCTTCTTCTCTCTCATATTGCCAACAGAAAACAACAGTCCACCTTCTATTCAAGATAGATGTGCATAATTTTTGTTGACCAAAAACCTCTTACGATATTCTAATTCTCATTCATAAAAGTGCATTTTTTGATGGTTCAGGCCATGTACTTATGGTTATGTCCGTTTCTACACAATACACCACCGTTTTTGCATCGACAATTTGCATTGCATGTTTTTTGCTTCATTTTTTTGAGAAATATTGCATGGGGAAGAGAGAGATGGAGAACGTTTTTTCTTTCCTAGTTCCCACAACAGTGTATTCTTCACAGTTTTTATTGATTATGAACAGAAGATTTTTAGACCTGCACTCTTACAGTCTTCAAGACTCTGGTATTCAAAAATATATATTTCAAATCGTTTTTTTTTCTTTAGTTCCTGTGTTGATATACATATGTATAATGATTCATAAAATGGATAAAAGGAATGTCCGCTCTGTCAAACCAACGATTGTATTTCTAAAGGGCATTTCATCATATATTCAATCGACATTAACATAATTTGCAATTCTGTTTCCAAAAAATAAAATCTACAATTTGTTTCTGTTAGTAGTTTTGAAACTGTCAAAATATCTTTCTCTCCCTTTGAAGGGTCTTTTTCTCACTAGTGACAGTCTTTTTCCATCTATTTTCACTGTGCGCAGTCATTAAAACTTTTATGAATGTAATGTGATTTTTTCGACAATTGTGTATTTTACCTCCTGTATTCTATATGTTTCTTTTCGCGCAATATTCACTTTGCAAATACAAAATATGTATTAGTAAGTGCACCATGTAAGACTTTATTTACTTCAGAATTTACAAGTTTTACTGCAAAAATCAATCGATTAATATCTTTAGATTCCAATCGTTAATTCGAGTCTGACCTTCCTCGGGTAACTGCCAACCTCTTTCACTCCTATCTTCTATATACGACCCGTCATTAGCATGACCTTCTAACTCATCTGAGGATCTATCGTTTCTGACATTTTTTCATCATTGCCGTTGGAAATTCCCACTTTTCTCCAAATTTTCAATTAACTTACTAATGTTACTTATTTGTCGATAATTGATTTATTCTCAAAACAATGATGCAACCTTTAAAAATTTTTTTTCATCCTTCGTTCGAATTTGTTGTGCATTTTGTCATTAGTCATAAGTATTCTAAAATATATTCTTCTCCCTATGTTGATTGAACGACCACTTTTTCTCATTTTGTTTTTTTTTTGCGCCTGGTGCACATCACCAAACCGTCGAAGATTAATAGTGAATGTGTTGTCGACAACGAAATTGAATGTCATTTCACTTATCGATCGTCAACATTTCCCTTTTAGGGTTTCAATTTTTCTCTCTTCAACATTCAAACTTATATTGTTTCGCCGATTCGTATATATTTAAAACTACTTTTTCCAGGGTACTCCTTCAAAATGATTGGGGTTCTACTGCCCTATGTTCGAAAATTCCAGTAAGATCCAGACAAATTGATAATAAAATAATAACAATATGAATCATTTTCCAGGCGATCAGCTGAGTCTAATGACTTGATCGACAGACTCAATTATCAATATACATCGACTATTTTGGGATTTTCTGCAATTATGATGGCTGCTTCTCAATATGTTGGACGTCCAATTCAGTGCTGGGTTCCACCACAATTCACAAGAATGTGGGAGAAATATGCCGAAACTTTTTGCTTTATCAAAGGAACATATTTCCTTCCGAATGATACATTGGCCGAAGAATATTATTTTGACAAAGAGGAAACTGTGAGTGGTTTTTTTCATTTGAAATCATTGCATGAAAAGTGTAAATGTTAAATAATAAATGTATCAGTAGATTTTTGCTTTTAAAATATTTATTTAATAACATAATATCGAATCGTTAAAATAAAAATAAACGTCTTCCGATGTACAATTATTTTTCAGTGCCAATAAAAACATACATAGTTATAAAATTTCAGTTTTTTCAAAGAATAATAGATTTTTGATGTGAAGTAAGAAGTATTGGTTTAACCGGTTGTGAACTTGGATAATTAAACCGATTTATTATTTAAAAAGGAAAGTAACATTCTTACTAGTTACCAAATATTATAATAAAAAATTGATCACTTCCAAAAATTTATAATAAAAAATTTGCAGAGAGTTGGATACTATCAATGGATCCCAATCGTTCTTTTCATCCAAGCATTGGGTTTCTACTTGCCATCGGTGGTTTGGAAAATGTTCAACGAGAGCTGTGGTAAACTTCACGATAAAAAACAAAAGGATTCATTCAAACTATTCTCTTTCAGAACTCAAAATCAAAGAAATTGCTGCTGCTTCTGAAGCATCTCGCAAAATCAAACAAACCATTGACGACGATATGAAAAAGTCGAAGAAATTCGGAAAATATTTCTTCAAAAAACTCACATTCCGTAACGAGTCGCAAACTTTCAAGAAAAAATCGAGCTTTGTGATCTCTGGACGCTTTCTTCCGCTTTTGTTCATTTTTACAAAAATCTTGTATGTACTGAATATTGTTGTGCAATTTTTCGTCCTCACTCACTTCTTGGAGACAAAGAGCATTTGGTGGGGATGGAACACTTTCTTGGTATGTTTCTAACATTGAACTCACTATCAAACAATTATTCATTTTCAGGATTTGATAAATGGTCGTGAATGGGAAACTACCGGGCTCTTCCCACGTGTTACAATGTGTGACTTTGCGGTAATAATTCAATTCTAATCCATATTCTAATTTTTGAAAACTGAAAAGGTCATGCAATTGAATGCCATTCATAACCACACCATTCAATGCGTTATTGTTATCAACATGCTCGCAGAGAAAGTTTACATTTTCTTCTGGTTCTGGCTTTTTGTAACTGGGGCGTGCACCATCCTATCTCTCCTTCGCGCTGTATTCCTTTACTTGATTCCACATGGCAGTCACAGATACATCTTCAGGTTTTGTTAAAATAATTCAATTAAATATATAAATTTGAAGATATTCAGATTCTTGAACGGCACTCCACTTTTCGATGACGAACAAGAGAAACGTAGCCCACTTGCAAGTCAATTTGTTGAAAAATTGTTGACCGAGGATGGTATTTTTGTCACTCGTCTTGTTGAAGTATTATCATTATTTCAAAATATATTACCATTGAAAATACAATGATTTCAGCAAAATTCCGGAGATTTGTTCGTCACTAACATGTTGGAAGAAATGTTCGACCTTTACAAACGCCACGAAGACGAGAAAAATCATAAGAAGGACGACGATGCTCCAGAACCAAATACCGAAGAAGCACTTCCGCTTCCATCAAAGGCTACTCCAGTTATCCTGACCTCCGACGAAGAAGACGACGATGAAGTCGACAGCCCAGACACCACTGCCACCCTGCCACGTTAGGTCAAATTCCTGTTCGGAATTGAATTCTCTAATGAAGCAAAGTTCTAATTAGTTGCATAAATATTTTTATAATAATCCGTTGTCCTCCTTTCACTCCTATTGGGTTCTTCTCATTTACAGTTTTCTTTGTCAATATTTACCAAATGTGTTGTCTTTTTTCATCCAAATTGTTCTCATTGTCTAATACCAATGAATATTTAAATAGATACGAAATAAATAACAAAAGCAATTATAAAATCATTCGTAAAATTCACAAACATTGCTTTCACTGATGATGAAAATAAAATCCCCCGGTGGTGATGACAAATTATATCATACAATAAAAAGAGATCCAAAAAACTAAATATATCAATATAATTTGACTGACTTAACAGCTCATTCACAGCAATAGTATAACCATAAAGTGATAAATATGAATAAAAAATAATAAAATAAGTCATCAAAATGATAAAACATTTCATCTGCAACTGTCATGAACCGCTGAACCCGGGTTTCTAATTTCAAAGCAGAGTGGCGGTTGATAGTTTTTCAAAATTTTCCTGAAATAACAATGGTCAATTTTTGCAGAAAACAAAAACAAATTATCTCACTTGCACAATCTGCATCTTGTTTCAAAAACTTCTCTTATTTTTCCAAACAACGAAACAAATTGTATAAGAGTAGCAGCGGTCCAGCGATTGGAAGTTCCAAAACTGTTCAACAAATGCATATTCGCCTGTTTGGTGAGAAGTCGGTAGATCTTATACTTCGAATGGAAAGTGCTATCGATCTGCAAAATCAATACGAATCATTTTCTGTAAATATTACGACAACATTCTCACATGTGGCTCTCCAAAATCATTCGGAACCTTCCAATCTTCATGCGGCGCTAGAACATTGATATACTCGATGACACCCTGCTTTTCAACCAATATAAACTTTAATTGTATCACAATGGTTTTGTCAGGTGAAGCCACTCCAAATTTGAACTGCAAATAATAACACGTAGTATTATTCATAATGTATAAAATCAAATATTATAATACCTCTATAATCATCGACGTTCCCGTGCATTTCAATGTTCTTGGATAAATTCCCAACTGACGATGGGAAATCTCTTTTTTAAGCTGTAATTTACAGTTTTTTTTTTTTAATTGGTTTATTTTATAGTTACCCCTCTATACGCTTGTTCGAAAACAAAATGCCCTGTAATCAATGGCGGCTCTTGATGACCAAATATCAATGGTTTTCTGATAAACGAAGAAGACCGCTTTCGGTGGCTAGTAAGTTTGAGAAGCTCCGATAAATAATAGAAGAATTGCTAAAATATATTTAATCTTGTTAAAAAAAAACAAAAAAAAATTGTATGTTACATATTGCCCCTCATTCCAGTTTGCCCCGTCAATATTCGGTTCAACTGTGTGATGATAATCTTCATATCTGATTTCTGCGTAATACATGTTTTCCATTTTATCTAAATAATCCGCATTTGGAACACTTCTTGGCATTCGGCGAGCGTAATGCTCAAGCCTTCTGAAAAATAATAAACATAAGATTAGAAGAAGAAATGATATATTACTCAAAAATGTCCTTGATTCCTTGAGAATTTTTCTCAAACTTTTTATATCTCTCAAGACCACTTCTAGTCCCCATGTTTATTCTTTCAGGATTTGTTGCTTCAATGTGAAGCTGTTTCATTTGATGACGAAGGCGACGGAGGAAGAACAGTGCTGAAAGATTTAAAAAATAATGTGATTTAAAAAAGTGCATTTTATTTTAAAACGAAATACGTTTTTTTGTATATTTATCTGCAATTTCGTAAACTAGGTAAGAATAAAATAAGGTAAGAATGTAGGTAAGAATAAGTGTAAAAAACTTAATATTAACTGCGGAACCGAAATATTAATCTTTAGATATTTAGAAAGAAATTAATAAGTTTGAAGTTTCACAACTCGATCTGATTATTCTAAAATCGAGAATAGAGAATCTTAAAATTTAAAAAAACAATTTGCCACACCTTTTAGGGAAAATAAGACGTTCAATCATTTGTTAAAAAAAACCCACAGTTATTGCATTTTGTCACCATATCATTGAACTGTTGTTGAACTTGAGCCGCCGCAATTACCGCTGCATTGTCTGCGTTGGCTTTTGCTTTTGCAGTGGCTTTTGCTGCCGCCGCCGCCGCTGCAGCTTTTGAAGTTGCTGTTGATTCTCCAGCGCTCGTTGAAGAAGTTGTCGTTGTCGCGGTCGTTGTGCCTCCGGTTGTAGAACTCGCAGTCACTGTAATTGGCGCCCCCGCTGTGCTTGTTGTATTTGTAGTAGGAACAACTACGGCAGAAGTACTCGTTCCATCGCCGGTTCCTAAAAGAAACACACTTAATGTAAACTATTTTATTTCTCTAGATCATCGCACCTGGTCGTGTGTTCCGTGGCTGAGTAGTAACAGAAGACATCTATAATGGATTTAATAAAATATCGCTTTATATTTATTTAGGTTAGATATTATTATGAAAGTTAACAAATTGAAAATAGTCGGAATGATAAAAAATACCATAGACTTTTATTTTGCACAATATTTACCGAACCGTTATATAAAAATGAACAATTTTGAAAAATTCAAATCACAATTTTTAGTCAGACTATTTAAAACAACTTTTCACCCCACCAAATAGTGATATAATGTATAAATAATGATTTTTACAACAAAAAAAAACTATCACCACCATTGGAAATTTTTCGACTTGAATCCATTCTTTGAAAAACAGGTATAAAAAGTTCTACGTCCTAAAAATCATAACAAAAAATGAAACGAATGTTATGACGTCGCTGCAACGCGGATTATTTTCAAATAAATTAGTGTAAGCTCTCTTTGGCTTATTCATCAGCATGGGCATTTTGGTTTTCATGAATTGTTGGATTGGCTTGACCACTGAATGGATCAACAGATTGACCGTCATCTGGAACAATACTACTTTGTCAAGAAAATAGATGAATCAATGCTTACCGACAGAAGCTGGCATGAACCCAAATGAAGCCGTTACTGGCGGTGCGTGCTGGGTTGCTGATGAAACGTTTGTTCCACCGACTCTAGCATATCGCGAAGCTAAAAGTTAGGAATGTAGATTGAAAGGAATTTGTTTGTATGGAAAATATTACCTCCTCTTGCTGATCTCAAGCCACCGCCTGGGGGCGCTGCTGTCGGCATGGCAGGTTGCATTGTTGGTGGAGTTGGGGCACTCATTTGTTCTTCAATTCCGTTATCTACATATTTATTTTGAGTTGGATCCCAGACGATTGAAGAACTATTGTCATCCGGTAGAAGAATTTGGTTTTGAGCAGGAATAGGTTTTGCGACATTATCTTTAAAGGATCCCATCCAGCTGTTGGACGCAGCGTTATGTGAATTAAATTCATCGCTAGTGTTTTGTTTTTGATCATGTTCTTGTTTATCGTCTTTTTCTTCAAGTGTTGGTAATTGATGTTGATATTGAGGTTGTTGAGGTACGGGGTATGAAGCCGGCTCCATCGGGGATTGAAAAACAGCAGGCGCGGTCAACGTTGGAGGCAGATCTTCCGAATATACATCTTGATATTGTTGAGGTTGTCCCCAAATATCCTGTTCTTGCGAACCACGTTGGTTATTAGATACATCTTGATTTGCAGGATTTGGTGCAAGTTCAGGGGCTGCTGCGGGCTGATAGTTCTGCTGCGTTAAAAGATCGACATTAGATATAATTGGTTTTGTGTCATTTTCCGATGTCGGCACTGTTCCTATATTATCTAAATGGGTCTCAGCAACATTTTCGTTCGCATTTTCAGCAATTGGTGGAAAGCCTTCTTCTTGATACTGTTGCGAATAACCATTTGATTCATGTACTTGATTTTGCCGTTCTGAAACATTTTGCCTAGTTCCTGACGTCGTTTGGCACATTTTCCGCAGTTCATCAATCCATGCTGTTTCAGAGGGCTCCGCGGATGCAACATAGTGCAGGGATTCAGCCAAATCGCACATTTCCAGGATATCGTTGACTTTGAATTTAGCGTAATGAACCCAGATCGATCTTGCAATTTCCACACAATACCTTAACATCGTAAAATTAGTTTCCAAAATAAATAAAATGTATCTCACTTGTAAGCATCGGTGGTGAGTCCATGACTAGCCAATAATTTTGCATATTTCATTCTATACGTTTGATATTCAACCGATTGCGATAATGGTGAGACTCCTCTATCAGGTTTCAAACGAAGTGCATAGTCAAAAATTTCTGTTGCATGAAGATCAGTGATCGAAAATCCATATTGACAACGAACGCTATCATCATCGTCCGGTAAACCGGAATTCACTAAACTAATATGACGACGGAATTCTTCTTCACCTTCTCTGAAATGAAAAATCCCCATGAGAAAAATTGCGTTTTATTTAATTACCCAGCAAGAACAGGTTGGAAGGGATCATAACCAGCTAGCACGCATACAACCAAGAAGCAAAAATCAGCAGCACAATGATAATCACGCTTTGCGAGAGCTCTTCCGAGATGATAAATAGTGTTCATTGCAGTTTCCTTTTGATCAAGATTTGCCAAAATGATGGCAGCATGCGTTCTCCAACTCAAGTGATCATCAAGAGGTGGATTTGTCAAAACAGGAGGAGCGAGTCCACTGGCAACTGACACGAGTGTGGTTACTGGATTACTCAGCGATCTAGTTTGCAAGAATCTTTCCTCAATTTCACTAATACGCTTTTCATTGTTCGGATACAAGCGACGTGTTAATACAAGCGCGTCAGCGAATAATCCGTTCCTTATTGCACCTTCGATAGCTTCCTAAATAATAAAATGATAAATTTATGTGATAAAAATTCGAAAATTCAACTTACATCAACATGACCGCCTAGCAAAAATTGAGTGAATTGGTTCAAAGCAGGGGAAATGTCACTATTCTGGTGTGGCGCTTCGATATTCAGTGGTTGGCTCGCAACTTTTGCTAAAAGCTCGGCAATATCTGGCCCAGTAATATTCTGAAAACTTATTTATTTTAGAGACCATCAAAATAAGTTTGAAAAATTTACCCCTTGCTGTTTTACCATTGTCTCCAAAAGTTGCCAAACTAACAATGATTCAACAACATCGTTGTCTTGCGGATTTTCTTGTGCCACTTCAGATCGTTTGATCGACTCGATTTGTTTCGAGATATACAAACGAACAGTGTGCGGAGCGGAAAAGTTTGGAATGAGTGGTCCCTTGAAAGTTTGAGCAGTGTTTAAAACTCGAAGTGTTGGTATGTCGTGCAAATAGGATTTGATATCTTCCATATAAACAACAGTGATTGATTGATCTGGTTGAACCGAGATTGTTTTTCCACCAACACCAAAAGTCATGAATGCATGAGGGCAATGGAATTTTGACGGCCCATAGTTTTCATCCACACTCGCGTCGTCATTTTCGCCAGCACTTGTGATTTCACTTTGGCTGCAAAAAATGGTTTATTGTAGACCAAACAAATAAAAGACTCCTGACTTGGACAGAGTAAGCAATTTCTGACACTGGGTTAGTTTGAAAATTATGCGATAAAAGATATAACAATAGCTTTAAAGAATTGACGAAACTGAAGCACATTTGGGATACACTTTGAACCCGATACAAAAAATAAGGGACCCTTAAAATATTGCAATAACCTTCTTATAATACTTTTCAGTGTTTCGTGGTGGCTTCTGCAATCTTCCTCATCGTAATCACTAAATTAGATTCACAATTACAATATTAATGTATAACATATGTAACAAAAAATCAAAGTAAACATCAAAAGTGAAAAATAATATACCCATCAATGCTAGTATCATCACTGAACAAACTTCGAGCCTCGTGTGCTCTTTGTTTCTTTTCTGCCACACGAGCCACATATTGATCTTGCATTGATTTGCAAATCTTAATATTATTCGAATTATTAACAGACCGTTCGATTCCATCATGATACCTTATACAATGTAATATCAACAGAATCACCAGCACAAACATATTTGTAGAATTCGCGATTGAAGTGATTTCGGAATGCATCGACATCTCTATATTGTTGCTTGTAAACTGCCGCGTAGAACATGAAAGCTGCTTTTTCGACCGGTTTCAGATCATAATATGCCGGTGGTGGCGGCTGACGCTCCATAATTCTTTGAACGGTTTCCTACAAGATCCCGACTGTTTGCTGTTTTAACTGTATCGTAAATTCTTACCAAGGAAATGTGAACAACACCAAAATAATATAGCTCAGAGCCATCTCCAGATTTTGGCTGTGCTTGGTATTGTCCCTGACTTGAGATTTGACTGGTATATTGTCTCAGCTCATCATCGCTTTCACCTTGTTCATCATCATCTTCACTTTCGGACAAACTCGAACCATTTTGTGGTTCTTGACCAAACGAAGCGGAATAGTGTTGTTCCATCATGTAGGTTGATTGTGGGCGTCTTGGATCAAAACCACTCGCGTAATAATCACGATATGGAGCTCCCATGGCACTATAGCGACCATGTTGCAATGGATAACTAAAGAAATAGTTGAAAAAATTAGTTATTACTCAACAACTTACGTTTGCTGCGGATAACGATTCATCCTTGGATCACCTTGCGTGCTGAACGATTGATTCGATGGGGGATAAGCTGAGTGCCTTGAGTTAGGTCGCCCGCCTTCCAGTCTACTCACACGTTGCCTACAAAACGAAACATTTATGTAGATGTAAATGTTTCTTTGTACCCTCTGTTATTTCCATATAAACCTTCGTTAAAACTTTGAGACTGTGGTAATGGAACAGATGCTCGACCATCATTTCTTCCTGCAATTCTCTCAATTCTGCTTGGACCATTAGCTGAAATTCCAGCGGCTGCTAATAGTGGATTAGCTAGCTTTGATGATGGCCGAAAATCGGCGCGATTCTTATCAGAACGATATCCACTCAATCTTTTCAAAATTTCAGCATATTGTTGTTTATAGTTTCTGTAGCTCGCTCGAATCGTTCCGCGTTCAAGTTCCGGTTTATTAGATGCTAAGGTGCTATCGCTGTTATTTCCAGATTCATTTTCTTCTCGTAACAAATTCTCATTTTTGATATGATTCGGCTTAACTTCAGCTTCAATGGTTTTTTGAGACGATGTTGATCCTCGCCTGGAATTTATGATCATATGTTCAGTTTCAAAATCGTTACCTTACTTCTCTAATTTTGGATCTTTCGGCGTGCTCGTTGCTTGTGCTTCTCCTGGACTAGCACTCAAATTGAATGTATTTTCCTCGTTTTTAGTGTCAGGAGTAACTAAACGTGATACATCTGCTTCTGGGGTCTTTTCGATAGTTGTTGTGTCGATCACCCAGTTATTTTGCGACTCTTGACTTCCGTCCAAATTATGTTCATTTTTGTCATCAGTAACCTGAGCTTCACTATCATTTATCGACCAGGAACCTCCGACGGAAGATTCTCTTGATTCACCTGTAATTTTAAGAATACAGTAAAGATTAACAATTTTTACTAGTTTTCTTTACCTTGCCTCTCGATTTCCTGCGGAGTTTTAGGGCCGGTTTGAGATTTTGATTTTTTACTCTGTAAATAGAGGTATTAAGAAGTTCAGTATAATTGATGTTTAGTTTATTTTCTATATGAGAAGGGCAGGGCCATGCGAGTTACATCCGAAACTATTTTTTTAAATCACAACGATTTCATACCTCTTCTTCTAGTGACTGTACTTCCATATCAGCTTTTTCCCAATCATCTTCGGATGAAGATGGGGTGACTTTTAAACCTTCAGCTCCAGTAGTAGACGATCGTGTATTCAGAGCCTCAACCACAAGTTGTTCCGCCTAAATAAAAATAAATGACATGCAATATTATACAACATCGAGAGGAAAAAAATCATGCAAACTGGTATTTTATCAGCAAACGGAAGAAAGCAAAAAGATATTTGGTGAATAGAAAACATGAATTACCTGTGCCTGTGATCTTGTTTGATTGGTAACTACTGCTGGTGCTTGTTGTGGTTGGATCGCAGCTGGTCGTGCAGCCGGCGATTCAGCGGGTAGAGAACCAGATCGTTGTACGGATTGAATCTCCGGAGTAGTCTCATGAGATGACGGGATATAGGCAGCCTGAGCCACTGCTGGAATTTGTGACGTAGTTACATGTGCTTCTGTTTGCTGCGGAACATTTCCAGTTTCATATTGTTGAATTGGTTGAACAGATGCTGTCGGATAATATTGTTGACCACCTTGAGACTGCTGTATAGCATTTTCAATGCTCTGATTGTACGAATTGTACTGATTCTGTTGTTGCTGCTGTTGTTGCTGTTGGTGTGCTTGCCACTGCTGATATTCTTGATTCTGTTGAACTGGCTGAACAGGTTGTACTCGCAATTGTTGTTGAGTTTGTCCTGATGAATTTTGAAAATTCTGCCCTTGCTGATTTGTAGGAACAGATGTAGGTTCTAACGTTTTCTGTTCCAGATTCGATGGTTGTTGCTGTAAATTAGGAATTTTATAAATCATAAAAAAAATTAATTACCTGTTGTATAGATTGAATAATTGGTTGATGGTAAAATTGCGGTTGTTGTTGTTGTTGCTGATGCTGCTGCTGCTGATTTTGCGCAACATGCTGGTTAGGATATTGTTGGTTAGATGCTGAAATATGTTTTTTTGTTTAAAATTCATAAAATAAATTCAAATACAATTGTCTTGATTAACAGTATGCTGATAATTAGAATAATTTGTCTGGTTACTATTTTGCTGATTTCTCTGCTGCTGCTGCTGTTGCGGCGAACTCCATTGGTAATGTTGATTCGGAGCTCCGCCGAGGTTTATATAATCCCACTGCCCTTGTTGTTCTCGTTGATTCGACGAATTTTGACCCGTACCTTGTTGCGGCAAAGCTTGTTGCCAATAAAAACTCATTTATCCCAACTGAAAATTGTGTATATATATTTTTTAATAATTTCGTGTAGTTAAAAAACAATGAGGTTAACAGGAATAAAATAAGAAAACATGAATTATTCGAAAAATATTTAAATATATGTAGTTTCTACAAATAAGTTATAGAATTAATTTTATCTAAATATTTGGCATCAAAAACATTTAATATTTTGAAAACATCAAATGTCAAGAAATGAGGACACACAACATTTAATCGACTGCTACGTGTTGTCTCTCACAGCCTCATGCATGGTCTCGCGCCGCACACTTCTAGTCATGCACCTTTAACCTTTTTTTCTCAGACTCTCACCACAAACGCGTGGAAAATGAGGGAATTTCTCATTTTTCTTGAACATTTCCCCAGTAAACGTTTCCATCCTTGCCCATGCTCATTTTTAAAACATTAATTGTTTGTTTAACCGTTTATTAATCCATTTGAAGTACAATAGTCTATCAATTGATTAATTTGTGAACAAGTAACATTAGGATAATACATTCTTATTATGAAACAATTATTTTTAGCAAACGTGTCGATGTCCGTTATCCCGAAATTCCTGCTCATTGTGACGGTTTCAGTACAGAGTTTGTCGAGTTCATCTTTCGTGTAAGAAACACCAGATTCTGTGTCGTAGATAGGCTAAAATAAATAAAAATTAAAAGAAGTTAGAACACTTTCCGATTATTTCACCGCTAGATTAATCATTTCTGTTGTAGTAGCATCAAGATCGTTTTCAATATATTGTCTAGGAGTAGTTGTTATTATTCCTGTAACCACAAAAATCGAATTTCATAATTATGAAGGGAATAATATATATTTCGAAATTTAGCTACTCACGTGTCTTGAAAATTCGACGCAAATTCATTTTCTTCGGTTTTCTTTTTGTTTTCCGTTTCTTCTTCTTCTTCAATTTTTTGAGCACTGGTTTTGGTTTTTCATTTTCCACGAAGGTCTGAATATGGAATTCTTTAAATATGTTTCTCTTGTGGTTACCTGTCCTATTTTACTTGATTCTTCCGGTTGGTTCAATTGTTCATATTCTACAGCAGGTAATGGAGTGGAATCTAACTGAAAAATTTAAAATAGGAATAAATGTCTATAAGCAATTACTTACGTATTGATAATTGAATGATTTCAACTCGATATTTATTCGCGATAATCCCTGAAAATAAATAATTTAGGAAAGTGAAAATGGTTATAATCAAATTTTACCTGACTTTTCTCTATAACTGCCAATATAACGAATAATAAGAGGAATATTTTGTACATTTCAAGCATTCATTTTTTGAGAATCTTATTCAGTTATGAATTGAAAAAATGATCAGTAGGTTATGTGGAAAGGGAATTAAAAGAAAGAGAAAATAACGAGAGGTCGTATCTGAGTTACGAATTTAAAAACGATAGTCGTTAAGAGGAACCGCACAAATATCCGTGTCGTAGCGGTATTAGATTGCGCTGCCTGTATCTGATTGCCTTCGGGTCAGTTTATGTGTGACGATGGATAACCAAAAGAGAAAGAGAAGCGTTTTTCCCGAATACACATATCCTTCAATGATGTGTTTTTTTTTATTTTTCCTCCATTGTCCAACAATGAGTGTTTTTCTTGAACATTGTATGGATAACATCATAATTCGATCAAACAGCTTATTTCTTTTGTAACTCTCTTTAGCGTACAATCGTTTGTTTCAAACAAGACGTTTTTTTGCAATGGAAACTTGTTTACAGATTCAACAGTATTGTAATGGATTACAAAAGTATTCTGGAGGAGCGAACAAGTCCAGCAACTCTCATTGTAAGTTTTACTTTATTTATAGAAACTTAAAAGTTCAATCATCATCCCGATAAAAGGTGGGAAGGGGGCACGAATGGAATTGAAAATTTGTAAGACAACATTTTGTGAAATCTCATATTTCATTGATTTTTATATATTTCTAATTAATTATCGAAGAATTCAAATGATATTTATACGTGTTTGAAAAACACATTGATTATTTTATTTCACAACTGTGTTTTAACTTCTCAATTTTTGATAAAATCCCTTCTCTTTCATTTTCAAAATAAAATTTACAAACCTGCCCAATTGCAATCAAGATGAACATATATTTTCAGAACGTGAGAGAGCAATTTATGCGACAATGTGTTAGAGGGGAACCAAGCGCTGCAGCAACTTTCCAATTTGCACATGCAATGATTGGCTCAAGCAACAAACTTGATGTTAAAGAAGGTGTCGTTTGTTTGGAAAGTATGTTTTTTTTTCCAATAAAATCGTTTTAAACTTCAACATCTTAACTTTGAAAGCAGTAATATCTTTGATTTCAGAACTTCTCAGAGATGAAGATGACACTACCAGCAAAAGACACTATGTTTACTACCTGGCTGTTGCACACGCAAGACAAAAGCAATACGATCTTGCTCTAGGATATATCGATGTTCTTCTTAATGCTGAGCCAGACAACAAACAGGCAAAACACCTGAAAGAAGCTATCAAATCTAGTATGAACCACGGTAATAAAGCAAAATTACACTGATTTATCTTCATTCTTTATTTTTAGATGGTTTGATTGGTGCTGCAATCGTCGGTGGCGGTGCACTTGCGTTGGCTGGAATAGTTGCATTGTTCACAATGAGCCGAAAATAAATTATACAAATTCTGTTTTAAACCATGTATCTGCTTCTGGTGTCTATCATTCTATTTCTGATAGTCCATTGTATTTAGATTTCTTTTCACCCAGTGCAGAACAATTCCGATTTCGAAAACTTTTAATTCTCGGGTGTTTTCCAAAAAATCTGTTAGCGTTGTTTTTCTCATTTATGAAAAATAATGTGGCTTTGTGTATTTTCAATAAAGGATTCTGTCAAGCTTGTTTATTCTGTTCAGAAAAAAGAAGAAGATCTTAAAGATCGGTTTACACAATATAAATATTAAAGTTTACAATAAAAATAGAACAAATTTTAATTAACATAGTTAAATAAGTTACAGTAACCGGATTTAAAAACAATGTTACGCGTTGAATTATAAGACTTATAAGAATGCATAAATTTCCGGGGGAATAATTGAAAGATCGGGTTATTAAGAGAGGTATCGACTTTTTCAAGTTAATCTGTTGGTTAGAATGTAGACTCGTAGCTTTTGATCACAGGGAAAGATGGACTACGGTTTATACGTTGTTTCCTTGGAAGAGTAGTGAACTTTGCATATATATCGCTGAATGTTGGTCTGTCATATGGATTTGGGTTCCAGCATTTCATAAGGAGGTCCTATAAAACATTTGAAATTTTAGAAGTAAACAAAACATTGTTTCTAAAACTCACTTTCATCTCACGTGTACAGCTTATATTTGGAAGCGATGGTTTCATGCCGTTTCCTTTCAAATAAAGAATTTGATGGCAGTCCAATTCACCAAATGGCATCATTCCTGTCAGCATTTCGAACCATATTGTTCTGAAAAATTTAATATATAACTTGATTATTCACTCAATATTTGATACCCAAATGCATAAACATCCGAACTTTCGGAAAATGGAAGTTCTTCACCATAAAAATGTTCATAATCACAGCGAATTGCTGTAACCAGTTCTGGAGCAATATAACTGGTCCAGAAATCAGGAACAAGGTAGGCGTTTTTTCTGAAAATTTCCACATTTCTCTTTCAAAATCTTTTAACTAGAAATTTCCTCACTTTTTTGGATAGCACAATCGTTTCATGCTGAGAATTCCAAAATCAGTTATGACAATTTTGTTCTTTCCTTCTAAAAGCACATTTTTCGTTCTCAAATCCTTGTGCAAAATCTTTTTCGTGTGCAGATATGATACTCCCTGAAAATAACAAAAATATTTTAAAATTCGCTCCCTTATTAAAAATCTATCGCTCACTTGACAAATTTGAAGGGCAAGACGACGACATGTAGAAAGATCAAGTTGTTCACGAGACAGATGAAGCATTGTATACAGCGATTGGTTCCCCTTGACTAAGTTCGACACAATTCCAAATTGATTCTGAGCATTAATAAAATATCCGAGAAAAAGCGCTATATTGTCATGTCGTGTATTCTGAATGAATAATACATTAGTCGACGCATTGGTTTGATTATTGAATACCTTATAAGCTGACACCTCAAGCTTGAACTCTTCAACTTTTTTCGATTCATCACGCACATGATCCATCGTGAGGATTTTGACAGCCACGTCGCCATAATGGTAACCACGGAATACGTCTCCAAATCTTCCATGTCCAAGACAGAATTTGACAGGTGTATCAAATTTAATAGTGTCATATTGAATAAGAATATCATTCCAGCTTGCCTGTAATAACATCGTTTAGTTTGTTTTGTGCAGCAGCAGCAGTGGGGGATTAAAACAAAGGGTTTAGTTAAAGCCGCAGGAGCAATAAAAGAAAAATTTATAGTCACACGACAATCTAAACTACAAGCACGTGAATTCTTATTGAGAAAATCTGAATAAAAAAACAGCCATAAGTGTATTATCTCGTTTGGAGGTTTTCGTTAGCTATTTTTTTGATTACTTTAACAATGAAGGTCATTTTATGTCAATCACATCATAAAACTGTTTTAAAGTGTATGTGAATGGTTTTATTAAAAATTTTCATCCGGTGAAATAAAATTTGTAGTTATATTTTAAACCTGTAATCTGCTTGAGTGTTAGAAAACACTACCATAATGTTCGTAACTTGTTTTTTTTTTTCGAAAATCACACTATCGCTCCGCTCGCAAGCTACACACTGGAAAATTTGAAAATTCATTTTCCCGCCAATTTTCCAGTGTGTTGAGTGGGCTGGCAGACGCGTCGCTTGCGTGCGGAGCGCTAGTTCGATGAAGCAGCCTTCAGGACAATACCTGTGCATTGGGGCCTCGTATTGTGCTCATGTTCCAAGTGTGCCGTTCCCAAGTATGACCACTTTCAGCACGTTTTTGAAATTTCTCCGCAGCAATGTTGTTTTGCGGCTGCAAATTTAATTTCATTACTTTCGCATTCGTTTTTGGGTTGCTAATTCATTTCCATCTTCTTCGCGATATTTAATAACTTAGACAAGCAAATAAAAAAGTTTTTTGAATACCTCATATCTTTCGTATGAGTCATTGGCAACAATAGTTCCTTCACTTTCAATTCCATTTTCAATTTTCGGTTCCGTATGGTCATCTCCTTCGCTGTAAAAATAGAACGGGAAAATATATAAACACACTTAACATTCATTATTCACCTAATTACCAATATAGGCAATTTATTATGCATTGGATGGGTCTCAGCGTCCGGAAACAAAAATTTTCGCTCTGAGCGATACGGCGCAGTTAATGGGTTCAAATTACTTCCCGACGTTCCTGAGATAATCCTTCAGTATTTTTAAAGAACCTAGAATTGCAAAAACCTGAACTTCCAGCAATAATCGCTGGTGTCGAAGGAGCAGAGCTGTTAGTAGATGATGACGAATCAATTGCTGTGTCGGGATACTGAAAGGCATTTTCATTCATTGAGCGTGATATAGGCAACGGAGCTGCAGATTGCGGATCGTTCCACATTCCCTGAAATATTTAAAAGATTGTTGAAGTCGTGCCGAATTTTTAAAACTCACCCCATTGTTTTCTTCAACCAGCTTGTTAAAAATCATACGTACATGATTCGGCGTCAATCCACAAGAGTCTCCAATTCTTCCTTTACACTGCGTATGCACCTTCCATCTAAAAATGATGTGTTTTTGTTTTGCGATGAACCGTATGAAACGGTGTTCTTACTTGCACGAACGACACTTTTCCCACGCGTTAAGAAAACTAAAACCAAGTGGTCTTTGGCAGAAATGACAATTTCCATCACCAGTGAATCGAAATTTGTTTGATCTACGCCATTTATGAGGAATTACGTGAGCAAGGCGTGGATTCGTTTTCGGTGATTTTGAGCCACTTGTGCCTAAAAATAGAACATTTTTGCTTTAAAGTCTGTAATTTCTTTTTTTTTTAATTAAATTCACTTGCGATTTTTATTTTTTTATCTACAGACTTACCAAAATTCATACTAGCTGATTGCATCATTTTCGAACCTCCTCCAACTGTCAAACTCGGTACACTTGATGATGTATTAGCAACGTAGTTTGATGGTCCAGGTTCTGAAGGTCCTGCATTCGATGATTCCGGAGCATCCTCCATTGAGTCTCTTGTCTTTCGAAGCTCTAAAATTTCAATTGCAGATTTTGAATCTTTTTCTTTATACCTTCTTTATTATAACTGTAGAGAACGATAGTAGATTGCAATAGTTTTCTCTTAATATCACCACCAAAACGTCCTCTGTCTGCAAGTGACCGCAACTGAAAGTAAACATTTTGTTACATAATGACTACATATTTGTATATTTCGAAAGAAAAATGTGAACGTGATTTACTACAAATTTTAACTATCAGAATATTTTTAGTAAATAAAACACTATACTACAACGCGCTACAACTTTCAACGGCTAAAAAGAAACCAGTGAAACACTTTCATTCAAATAAATTAAAACCTGTGATTAACTGAACCGGAATGCGCAAAAATCGTATTTTGTTTTCAATGCCTAAATGTAGAATTTTCAAAATTTCGAATGACGACTAACATAACCTCAGTGCGAAAAAAAATCAGACAACTCTGAAAAGTTCAACATTACGAATAAAATAAAGGATTACAAAGTTTTGAAAATGTCTGGTTTCCTGCTAAAAAACGGCTTATATTATATGCATACTAGACTGAGCAATAATCCGTTCGATTCACTGAACACAACAGATTTAACAATCTAAAGTGACACTTGTGCCGGAAATGAAAGATTATAAAAAACTTTTTCATTCTCGAGAAAAAAAAAGGTGAAACATTCTCATTTCCTTCAATATCGTTTCACTTCCTTTTAAGAGCAACAAAATGCAACAAAAAAAGTCATGTCTAATGGAAAAAAAAACATGAAACTAAACTCTTCAAAGTTTTTTCCTGAAAATAATGCATGAAAAGAAAGAACAAACAAGATTAATTTGCAAAGTGATATGTTTGCTTGCATTTTAAATGTTTTACTTCTTGTCTCCAATATTTTTGATTTCACTCACCTCGTTATTTGAAGACGCAACCAGCGTTGGAAAGTCAACGATTGAACAAATTTCCAAATGCCTGATATTTTGAGCAGATAGACCAACAAAACCAAACCATCTAGAGAGCAAATCCCTATTTTCGCGATCAGTCAACTCTATTTTCATTAATTTGAATATTGTATTCATAAGTTGTGTCTGTAAAAAGCAAAACAATACTTCACCATTTTTTCAGAAATATGAAATTACCTCAATTCTTCTTGATTTATCACTATGCACTCCAGTAATAAAGGCTTCTATAGATGTAGATGTAAGCAACTCTGAAAAAAAAACAATTTAAAAAAATACGAATAATAATCGATTAACCTTTAAATTTGTCAATAAGTACATTTTTATCATCGTCACTTCTTGCCGAATCTGGAGATTTCTGAAAAAAATTAAACTTTTTAAAAAGCGACATGATAAATTACCGGTTCATCTGGATTCATTCCTTTTGAAAGCAGCTCGAAGCAGCGTAGATGACCCAAATAATAATTTATATTAGAAGTTTTTTAAAAAATTAATTCATTTCAAGGCAAAGTAAAACCATAATAATTAGGTTTCTGTTGTGAAGAAATTTAATTTGTAACTCTAATTCTCTTATGGGCGGGGCTAACTGCAAATTTTTTCCGATCGCACAAGGTTTTGCAGTTTGTGCGCATGGGTTTGCAATTATATGCATTTAGTGAAACAAGAAGTAATAGACTACATTTGAGCTGCTTATATATGATTGAAGCCAAAAAATTTTTAAAGATGATTCGACATATTCAAACAGCTGATAGTTAATGAATAACACCTGACTAAAGTTCCAAGAGAACAAAAACAACAAAAAAATGGTAGGTAGAAAAACGAAAGTAGTCGGAAAATGGACTCTCGATTAATTTATATCGTGAATCTTCTTTTTTTTTATGACAGGGGTGGGAGGAAGTAGTAACCCTTTTCTTTTGACTGCCGTGAAATTGAAAGCTTTTCGAGTCGCGTGAAGGTTGTGTTGAACAATTATGAGACAGGTCTTTTTCAATTTTAGATGCGACGGCGCTTTTGCCATCCAGATAGGTTACTTTTACATGACGATGATTGGATTTTTTTCTTTTTCTTTACAGTTTTATTATAACTAACTAACTTAAGTTTAAAGAAAGTGTGATTTTTTCAAAAAAATATAGATATTTAGGAATTTCAAAAACATCAAACCAATCTATTTTTGGATTCCAAAAAAAAAGATTAATGGATTTTTCACAATGTTCAATTTTTGATCATTTAAGTTGAAATTTTTTTAAAAACTCTCAGAAAATCCAAATTATCGGGATTCGCTTTCCGAAACGTGTTCGGTTAAACTACCTTAAATTTTTTAAATGATGGCTGAACAATCTACTGATAAAATAAAATAAGTGATTGACGACTACAGCCGTCCATTCATATCAGTTGTAACATACAATTTTTGGGTATGCAGACTGTATTGTTCGAATGATTGATTGCTAAGAATTTCGTGCTAGGCAATTTGAAAAACGCGTGTTCAGATCATTATTGTCTGGACTGAGATTAAACTTTGAAAGTATCTGGTGTTCGAAACGAAAATACACCTGCTTGTTTGTTTTTAAAACAATTCTTCAGCTAGACAACTTTGATTCATGACCTAGTTAACAGCAAAATCTCTGTTTCATCGAATTATTCAGAAATTTACAGATTTATATTTTTTTGGGCGTTTATTGCAGCCTGAAGAGTCAAACAAAGGAGCAAATTTTTGTCATAGTGTAATGGGATGATGCGCAAAATAAAATTATAGTAAAACTCTTTAAAAAAATGAAGAAAGTCGTAAAATTTCATACAAAAAATAAAAAAATCCTATTCTCCAACTGTAATTTCTCGAATCGTGGCGAGAACATCGCCATGCAAAAATGTGTGTTCCTTTGAATCGTGACGAGACCGCCGCCACGCAAAAATGCGTGCTCCTTTATATCGAAAAAGGGTTGTCCTAATAGCGACGGTAGAAAAATAGAATTTTCCATTCAATTCTTTTTTATAAAAGCTTAAGATATGCTAATTTTTTGTTTTAGTATTTTACTAGACATTTTACTCTATCCCGTGGCCCTAAAACATGTATAGAACCGTAATTTCTAGCTGCTAGATAATCTGCATTGTATTTTTTAACCAAGGAGATAAAACGACAGCTTTTAAAATCTCTATAAAAATCTGGATATTTAAAAAACTAAAGATTAGTTCATCTGAGAATAAAAACACGTAATGTATTTGTTGAAAATTCCTATTTTTCGAAACTAAAAACTTTGAAATACTACAATTTTCTTGCGAAATAACTTTATCCATATAATGAACCCCATTTTCTGTACTCCAAAAAAGAATGACAAAAAAAAAGAAAAGAAAACTTGAACTTCTCATTATGAAATGAGCGGAAAGTATAGATATTCCGTCTCATTTTCAACACTCTCAAAACGTTGTTTTCCCACATTTTTTGACTAAAAATCCTCATTTATTTTTTTTGCTACTTTTTGCACAACATACTATACAACCTCCCAACCAATCACAAAAAACGTCTCTCTCCCTCCCGGATGGGGACAATTCGAATCAAAAGCCCAAAAAATAGGAGATTAACAACGGATGAACAAGGAATATATAAGTTGAAGGTCATTCTAGGATTCTTTGCTAAGCCATCGGCTTACCTCCCTGTTTGACACGGTTGCATTTAAACGTTCTCGCAACTATTACCATTATTCTCCCACCCTCCTCGATACGTTTGAAGACACACTCCTTGACCATTCTCGGGTCGAAAGAGGTGGCTCGCCTAACCTACATTCTTTAATTATACCGACCATTCACAGTCTCTCGTTCATCGTCAATTCCTTTATTGTAGCAAACTAAAATAGCATTTCCTTTTCCTATTATTCCCTTAATTTTACAGAATCTATTTGCACTACTATGATCTTATTTTTTTGGATACTATCGGTAAGCTTAATTTTTAAAAATACACCTAAATATACATAGAAAGTAAATAGCTAGAATCTACCAATAATGTTTCCCATAGCAAACAGAAAGGAAAAATATAAATGGCTGATAACTTCTTGAGAACAAGTCTAACCTAAAAAGTTCACAAGTGAAAAATATACTCTCACGAGGTATTTGCCAAACATAATTATAAGTTCTGTCGGCACTTACCTTGTAATTAAGTTTAGTGATTTTCAGAAATAAAGCGAAAAAAATGTAATCCTGACTTTATATTCTAATTCCAGATAGTCAAGTTGGTGAGCATGGAAGCTCTGATTAAAGGTGATTTTATTATTTGAAAAACTCTTAAAAAGAATGTTCAGAAAAGACAGTTACTTGCACATCGTCAAACATTGAAGTATTACTAAAGTTCAACAAAGCGTTTTCTGGAGGCGTACTTACTGAAAATCCAAAGAAGAATGAACTGTGCAGGTAAGTAAAAAAAAATTATAAAGGAAATGAATGGGGCAAGGCTTTAAAAAATAGATTCTTTCAGGTGGAAAGGTAATGGGTCCAATTCATTGGCTTTCAGTATTCCATTGTTTAACTCAACAAAATGTGCAGTTGTTTCAAATGAGGTTTGTCTGGTGGATTAGAACAAAAAGGTTTTGATCTTATAAAACATCGCGCTGACATCATTTATTGCAGCATGTGTGTAGTCCAATTTTAGAAAATTTGTGATGCAGATGCTCGAAATAGAAGGATTGTATGTAGATAGGAGTAATTCTTTTAAAGACGTCTTTCCTTCTGGGAACAATAATTGACTTATTCGTTTTTTTTATTTGAAAAAAAAATATTTTTTCAGATAAGATTGCTTTGAAATTGATGTCGATGCAATTTGAGAATTTCTCTCATAGAAAATTTTTTAGCCATTGAAAATTCAAATAGTTAGTATAAAATTGATCATCATACGAATTTGTTTGGAATTAGTCTTCAATATATGATATTGAGAAAAACAGAAAATATCACATAAATTCATATTTTCAGACTTCCGGAATCTACAGTATCAAACTATTAGTCAGTCCAGTCGACGGACTAATTGTTGACGGATTTCATGCCATTAATGTAAAATGCATTTACGCAACACAAGATATTACCCTTACCCTTCCGCCAATTTTCAATGGCACAAATGCGCTGCAGGTATCCAATTATGAGAAATTAGGTTGAGATGTGCTTTTTTTTTGAGATCACCGCTATGAACGACGACAATAGTGTGGTTACCGGAAGTGGTGGCTCACCATCGTTAACGATGCAGATTTTAGAAGGACATGGAATTAGTGGACCACCAGTTGTTAAAGCTGCAGTCGGGCAGAGGATTACATTAGATATTGCGCTACAAAACACAGGTTAGAATCAAAATACAGTCCTAAACTTTACTAAAAGGCTAAATTCAAATGGTTCTTCTAGCCATTTATGATTTCTACGTGCATTCCTGCTACGCACACGATGGAAGTAATTCGCCGGATGCTTCTATCAACGTTATCGATTCAAATGGGTAATTAATCGCATTTCGAAAATTGACCTTTTGAAAAAGTTGCGTTTTTTTTCTTGAAGATGTGGAGTACGACTTTCAAGGGCAATTGATGTTCCGGCAATGACTGCGCAGCCAACATCAAATGGCCCGAAACATGTCTATTTACATATGTAAGTGAGAATTTCAAACTACATCGATGTTCATTGACTTCTTAGGTATGGATTTCAATTCACTTCTAACAATTTTGTTCACTTTGAATGCCAAGTTAAGCCGTGTATAAAATCGTGTCACCGGGAGGTGAGTATTCCAGAAAGTGAAAAAAACCAGTAAAAAATACTATTAAGAATTAATAAGGGAAACGAATAAAAATAACCTCTTTTTTAGATATCCTAATGTCAGTAAAAAATAAATATTTCAAATTTTACATTGACGCTTTCACTAGTAAACATCCGTCATTGTCCACCCTCATTTTCCAAAAAAAAAAGAGTGGCACCTTATTTAAATCGAAAGAAGAAATATGTATGATTTTTTGGCAAAAAAGCTGTGAATTGGGATGGATTTTAAATTTTTTATTGCATACTACCATGCATCCAATTTGTCTCAAGCTCATTCAATGTAATGGTGTGCCAAAATATTGAGAAAGGCGTGGGAGCTCAAAAAAAAATGCTACAAGGTTAATAAGTAGGTTGACGATGAGTTATTATAAGGTTAGGTGTATGCTCTTCGTATATGCTCGCGATTTTTAAAACTTAATTTTTAGATCGTTATTTTTTACGTAGCTTTTTAGATAGGATTTTATAGCCAAAACTTATGTTGAATCCAAATAATTGTTTTTTACATTTATTTTCGAAAATCAGAAAAACTGTGGAGACATTTTCGAAAACATTTTCTAATATTTTTCCGAGATTAAATAAAGATTAATCAAGTAATACCGATAAAATAGACACTAAATGTAATACAAACTATAGCAAACATTAAAAAAAAAGAAAAAGGAATAAATAAGAAAGTGAAGTATTCATTACAAAGAGTGTTAGTTGGGATTTTAGAAAAATCAACTGTTGGCGCGTTCGCGCAAGATGAAAAAAGTTGACCTACACCCTTTTGCACCTAACGTTGAATGCACAATACATCTTGTTTATTGTAGAAGTAAGGGGGAAAGTAAGTGTGTCGTAAAAAGGTGTATTAATCTCTCTATGCTGCTTGCTCTCTCATTCGCATATGATTGTCATTACTTTTTTTGGTATAAACCCAGATTGTACAAAAAAATGAGGTCTAAATCATGAACCTTTTCATCAAAACACTACGTTAATATTGTCAACTCAAATATTCTTGATCATGCAAGTTGGTTTTGACCTACCCAGAAAATCTAAGTCTCTCACACAGTCGTGCTATTTTTAAATGCGAGCGGCTGCGCTGCTGTCTTTTAGCAGAAAATGAATGATCCAAAAATTTTAAGTTGGCAATATGAAAATTTATAATACCATTTTTATTTTTTTACAGTTTTCGTATTTTTTTCAACTTCGTACAAGATTAAAGTTCTTGACTTTGATGTGTTAAAATTCGAAAAATTACCTATTGAAATGTGGAACTTCATTTACAAGAGTTGATATTATTGATAGTGACTGATGAAAACTCTCGCGTTGCTCAAAGAATTTCTAAAGCATTATTATTTGTGTTGCACCCAAGGGATTCTACTTACTTTAATATCCATCTCAAAAACAAAACTTTGATGACAAAAACGATTGATGATATTCGAATTGAAAAACTCCGCATTATCTTTCAGCAATGTGTACGAGAAAATGAAAACAAGATTCCATTGATCCCGGCACATCGTAGAAAACGAAATGACCAATCAAACCAGAGCGATGTAGCAACATTGAGGTTGGAAACTGTATTGGAAATTGCCCCTCAATCTTCCTTGTCAGCTGCACTTGGTGAGTTTGATTTAGCAAAAAAGTACAAAACTAAAATGTGACAATTGGTGCCCGAGGTGACGTTTCATTTCAACACACCACGGGACTTTTTAATTCCAGCTTTCTTCTTTTAAAATAAAAAATAAATCGAACACATGATTTTAAAAAAACGGAAAAATAATCACCTAATATATTATTTTAGTTTCATCTGAGAACTACACTGATCCTTCACAATGCGTTTCACAACTTGCACTTTTTGCAACTTGCTCTTTCGTCTTTATAGCAACTGTTCTTTTTATAACTGCTGTTCAATGGTTCGTCGTTCGTAAAAAATGGACAAATTCAAAAAAATGCGAAAATGTTTGTGATGCGGATAGTTTGAATTCAAGCAGTATATCATGATAAAATTATCTTATTTCGTTTTCTTGTCATTTTTTGCTAAAAACTTCAAGTTCATTCCAGATTTTTTTGTTTCATGATTCCATTTCTGATGATCTATGCACAACTGTAACAAGCTTTATTGTTCACTCCAATCTTTGCTACAATAAATACAATTTCACTTGCTTTTTTTCGGTGATCATTGAAAAAAAAAACAAAAAACAATTAGAAAAATGTGTTAGGTCCAGATATCGAAGAAAGTGCAGTTGATGTTGACAAATGTTTGAAAGTTAAAAATACTGATTGTAAAGTACAATTTTATTTCGTGGTTTCAATAACATCAAGAACATTCTGAGGGGCAATAATTGAAATCCAACGTTAGTACTGAATTCGAAAGCAATTTGAGACAATGTGTATTTTCAAAATAGAAGCCACAAGGATGAACGAGAGACCTTGATTTGTGAAAGTCCTAACTTTAAGGCACCCGTTGCTTTAGCAGAGATCAATCTTTCGGAGAAGTGGAGGCATTATTTTGCAGGATTCGACACGTTCTCGTTAGCGAAAAAGAAATTATTTGGTTTGATATAATATTTTATTCAGTTTTTGAAGACATCTGAAATTCCTAGAGGACTATTGTAACAAGATGTTTAAATAAAATTAAATATTTCGCAAATAGAATTTTTATTTTCCATTTTTACCACATCTGATGTTCATTAACTTCAGCAACGTCCTGTTTACCAAAACAAACAACTTGAAATTTGTTTACCAGAAACTAAAAATAAAAAAATATCCCAGTTCGTGCATTCAAGATATTTTTATCCTTTGAATCACGAAACTTTGACCCTTTCGTGTCACCTGCGTCTCTAAATCACCGAACCTTTAAGTATAGTGCGACTTTGGTGCTCGGCCAGGCACCTGAGGTAGCCGGTGTGCTGGTGAAAAATAGTGCCTGATTTAAACCAGCTGATCGAGAAAAAAAGTCGTTTTTTCCTTGTGGCTTCTCTGACCGTCTCTCAGCTGTTCGCCAATATCTTTCAACTTGTCTTATCCTCTTCGAAGTGTTGTCCTCTTCCAGGTCGTTTGACCATTTCCACGCCCAAAAAGTCTAGTGTCTTGTGATCAAATGAGCGTATGAGCTCGAGCTTCATTGACATCGACTAGTCATATTCTTGGTCGACATTCAAGAAGTTTGTCAGATTGCTATACCTTCTAATTTTCTTTAAAATTCGCTCGAAAACGGTTAAATAGTTCATAATGAATGACGAACAAGACGCGATGGATAATCAAACGCAGCTTCAGGTGAATTAAGTTAAAATTTTGGTACATTAAACTTTTTCCAAATAAAACGAAAGAAAAATATTTATAATAATTAAAACTGATGAAAACCAACGTATCTTCACAAGTATTTGCTTAACAGTTAAGTTAAATTTGTGTCATACTTTTTAACATGGTTCACGAGGATCGAGGTGGCAGCTTCAGCTTTTGTTTTTTAAATCTTCCATTTTGAGTGTAATTTTGGGAATACCAATGCTCAAAAAGCCAAAAATTAGTTTTTAAAACTTTCATTAATTTCGAAATATGATCACGTTTCCCCTTCAAAATCTTGCTCATCAGCTGATTGTTTTCTTTTTTTTTTCGAAATGATGTTCAAGTACATGTTGTTTTTCTAGCGAGCTCTCGCCGACAAAATCACAAACTATGCGCCAATTGAGGAAATCCGTTATATTCTCATCCGCGGAGCACAGGTTTGTTTATTTGTTCGATTATTTATTGTGCCAAGAAATCAGAAGCACACAAAAAACGGGATTTTTGTTTTGGTCATTGAAGGATCATTCAACTTTTTTTTCACACGAACGAAACAAAAGATTACAGGTTGATGGACAAGTAACAGCCGGCTTAACGCCATTACATTATGCTTGTTTTATTAATTATCTGGCTGCTGCAAAACTATTGCTGAACCTTGGCGCAAAGGTAAAATTTTCGAAAACGACATTGGAAATTAAAAAAAAACACTTTTAAAAACTGATAACCACTACAATTGAGTCGGCAAGAACATACAAACATTCTGCTTTGGGTTTTTTTCAACTGTCACTGACAAAATAAATACATGGCTTGATGAAAATGATCAACTTATATTCTGTGTCATGTACTTGTTTAAAGAATTGTGATGTGTTCCTAAATAAAGCAAACAAAATTGGTATAAAAAATGTTTTTGCAGGTACAAGCGGTTGATAATATTGGTTGCTCAGCATTACATCTTTGTGCAGAACACGGACACTACAGAATGATCAAATTGCTTTTGCAGGTTAGTTAATTTAACAAAATGCATGGGTTTTGATTAATTTCGTTGTACTGAAAAATGTTGAAGAGTAAATCCACAAGTTTTCGGATTGAATAAAATTTGTAACTACAGTCTTTGTTCCGTAGAAATCAATATAAAACGAAAATTAGACAGAAGAGCAATAAATAGAGATCATAATTTGATAGTAATCAGTTCTCTTCCAAAAATATAATTTCACAAACAATATAACCCCCAACCGAACAAAAAGATCCAGTGTATTGAAGCTTCTCAAAAACACGCTTCTGTTATTTATTAGAAAACAAATCAAACAAACAGATATTTTCCACAAAAATATCTTCTCTACTTTGCAGTACATGAAAGTCGTGGAGCAATACGAAACGCCAGAGTTTCGTGCAGGAGACAAATATCCGCAGCGGGAAAATATTGACGAACCACTTCGACTTGCTATAAAGGTTAGTTGTTTGTTTCTTTTTTGTTGTTATTGTTAAAAGATAATGGTGTGTTTCATTCACTTTTCTTATCAGTTTAGAAAACGAAACATTTTAGAATGGTCATTATGATTGTGCTCGCCTTCTTCTCACCAATGGAGCAAATCCAAATGCTATATATTTCGATGGTCCAGAAATCACGCAAGTCAGCCCATTTGACACAGAATTTCTGGAACTTTTGGTGAGTTATCGATCTACATATGTTTAACATTAATTAATGAATAAAATTGTTATCAATTTTATTTACAGCTCGAATTTGGTGCGGACTCGAATGTTTTTGACAGAAAAGGTGTGAGCCCAATCATGAAAGCTTGCAGATTGAAGGATAAAGGAATTGAGGCAATTAAAATATTGTTGAAATACGGTGCTGATATCAATAAATTAGCTCCAGAACGACAAGACTATCGAAGTGCTCTTCATTTTGGAGTTTTATCTGGAAATCATGATTTGGCCAAGTTTTTAATTGCTAATGGTTGCAAAGTTAACATGGATAAGACTTATGAAAAACCGTCGCCAATTGACATTGCAGTTTTGAAAGATGATCCAAAGCTTTTGAAGGTGATTTTAAAAATATTTCCGAAAATTTTAATGATACAAATAGTTCAGATTCTTCTCGATGCTGGAGCCAATCCAAATGCAGTTCACACTTACATCGGTTCTTGTCTTCATCTAGCAGCTTGTTCCAGTAAGCCTAAAAATTAAAAAAAAACTTATTTCAAAAAAAAAATCAGGGCTTCAAAATCAATACGAAATCATTGAAATGCTTTTGGAAAGAGGAGCAGACATGAACATTCAACACATATTCCGCGATGGATCAAAGCTGAAAAGCCCGTTTGTTGAATATTTCCGATCAAATGACAGAATTGACCCAAAAGTTGTTCGACTTTTCCTGTCATATGGTGCAAAAGTAATCATGCGCAGCCCATTGCAAGATTGTCGCGGGCAACTTCGAAATGTTTTGAGATTGTCCGTTTTACAAGATGAACCTGAGGTATGCATTCTATTTGCTAAATAAGTTTCGAAATGTGTTTTCAGATTCTCGAACTTCTTCTTGGAATTGGCGAAAAGTATGATATCACAGCTATTGAACGTTTGCCACTTCCAAAAGAGTTGAAAGTTCACATAATGACAAGAGCCAAGTAGCCTTAAAAGAAAAAATTTAAAAAAGTCAATTAATGTTTTAGGAATCCACCATCTCTTCAACAACTATGCAGGCTCCAAATCAGAGATACAATTCCATCATCAGAGTTTAAAAACCTTGGTGTCCCTCAATTCTTAACTCTTTATCTCCACGGATTGATTCCGTAGTCAATCGCTGAAATTGTTATGTTGATCATTTGTACAAAATGTAATTTAATTAAACTCTTTGTTAATACCTCACCATCTATTATTTTATTTTATTTTGTACAAATCATGTTGTTATCTTTGATTTTGCTAGCTACCAAATTGCCTCCAAATGTCACATCACTTTAGACAAAACAAACGGATAACACTATCTCAAATAATTTCACTGATTTCACCATTTTCAAATTTTTTTTCAATGTCTTTATTTTTTGTACCCGGCTAAATTTAACGAGTAGTTTTACAATTTCTAGTCATTTTATTGAACATTTGTCTTCTGTGTTTAATCATTATTTATTTGGATAAATATGCTATTTGGATTAAACAACAGAAAATTTTAAAAAACAAATGAATGTGAAAAAATGGTATACAATAAATGAGTTAAATGGGGTATTAATAGGGAAAATAGGAGTATTAATAAGGAAATATCAAGAAAATGAAATAAAAAATTAAAAATAAGTAAAAAAAAAAAACAAAATTCGCATATTTCAACTGCAAAGGACAATTAAAAACGAAATCCTATAGGATACCAAAAATCGAAATCAAAAGGGTAAAGTGGAATTGGGAAAAAAACAAGTTATGTATAATCATCAATCAAAAATACGTTTTTTTTAACTGGACAATTTAATAAAAAAAACAACATTTTCGTGAAGAAAACAACTGATGAGCTTGGCACAACTGAAACATTATCAGAACTGCTAGGCTAAACAAGAAACAGAAAATATGAACATAAATGAAATGACAAAAACGCGGGTAGTTAGGGAAAAAATTGAAACGATGGGGGGGGGGGGGGGTCGATAATTTCCATAAAAAACAAGAAAAAGAAATTGTCTAATCTGGGTTGAATTTTCGAAAGTAGATCATATCAGCAATCCAGGTAGTTAAAGAGAGTCTCAATAATATTTGAATAGACTTCAGGGAAATAAATGAAATGGTCAATTCAATAAAAATCAAAACAAAAAACCAAGTTGAAGTTCTGAATTATTAAACATGTTGAGACATAATACATGCATTTTTAATAAATTGCATTGATTAAATAAAAAAAAAGAAAAACAATTGGTTCTGAAACACGGTTTGCCAAAAATAACCTATAATCCATCATAAATGACGAACTCGACTAATGTGCCACATGTTTTTTAGTTTCACTTACTATTAAAGATTTTCTTAACAATCCGTCATTTTTTATTAAATCGACTCTTTTTGACCATACAACAATTTTTTTTAATTGTGCAAGTTACAAAAAAATTACAAAATAATTGATAATTTTCGGGGGACTAACTTTGAGAACTTTGAGAAGTTAGTCCTTAGAACGTAATGTTCTTGAACTTTTTTTAAGGTAAGAATTTTTTATTTCAAGGTTTTGTTGGAATTCTCAAAAAGCGTCGATTAGGAAATTAGGAGTAGTTAAGAAAACGTTGAAAAAACGTTTTGCAAATTGAAAATAATATGTGCCATTTATTGTTCCCTTTACACAATTATATGCACGCTCCTTGAACTGGCATTCTGAAAGAGCACCTTCAACAAAACGACTTTCGAATAGTTGTGGAGTACGGTATTAAAATAAGTGAACAGTAGAAAATTTTTCTTGATTTTTTTAATGAAAAATAACAGAATTTTTAGCTTACTTATTCATAAGATCACATTTTCAATTTTCACAATGCGGCACATCACATTTGTGGTTAATTTCGGCATATCGTGCGACAGAAAGCACGGCGGTATTTTTAAAATATTGTTTTAATCGACGAAGGTGCATGTGTATTCAAGTGTACACGTTGTCCACTGCAACTGGTTGACCATTATTTGGCGGTTTATATTCCGGAGAAAGTTTCGAAATCTCATTTGAATCTGTCAATTCTTGAACTGAAAAATACACATTTTTCACCAACACTGACTTTTCATATAACTCACGATACTTCCATTTGAAAAGTTCATCCGATCGAGAGTTCATGTGTTCAACTTCTTTTTGGCGGAACTCGTTGGCATATTTTTTGACATACTCAAATCAACACATTTTGTAAAACAAATGTTTAATTCCAGTTTACCTCTAGTCCTGCTTGCAACATGAAGTATTTGATGTAGTAATTGATCACCAAACGTTTTTCATCATAGGTCGATTGACATATTATCATTCTTTTTTTCGACGTTTCAATAGCACGTGCGTATTCCCTTGCAAAGCGCAAACTTTCATGTATATGTGAACTAAATGGACCCTTCACATAGAGGAACTTCAAAAGATCCGGAAACTTTTTTGGAAGTCTGGAGATTCGCTTGAGAAGAACTTCGTTCTGAATGGCCAACACTGGATTTTTAGACCACATCACTCGGGAATATTCTTTTGCCTCGACGATCTATAACGAAGTAATATTTGATCAACTCTCGAGTTACTTAAATTCACCACTTCTTCCCATTTATTCAAAGCTTCGAACAAATAATTTTTCAAGCTATCCATTGTTTGTTGATCCATGAAACTGACAATATCAAAGGACACTCCATAAAATGTGTCTTGAAAACCCAAAGATCTGTTGATTGATTCTTTAAAGAATTGGTACTTCAAATAGCCATGCTGAAATGATACGAAATTTCTACAATCTATCGCTATTCCCAACTTACAGTATCCGGAGAAGCACAATTTTTCTGAATTCCGACCTCTGTGGATGACGAAGAAACAGATTGAGCCCCTGACATCACAATAACTTGTTTCTTTGCTTTTTTCTTCTTCAGCTTCTTCTCTCTTTTTTCAGGCTCGACGTTTTGCCAAACTCCAATTTCAAATTCTTGGTTTGTTGGGGTTCGATAAAACGAATCTGGCACAACCTCCTCATCGTCCGAAAATGCTCCTCCTGTAATCTTATCCGCGAATGCAATCATGCGATCCGTTTCATCCGGCAATCTGCAATTAGTTTTCAATTTATCAGCTTTATTTTCTTAAAAATACAACCTTTCGACATCTGGCAACTCCATATTTTTTGAATTTCCGCTGTAAAGGATAAATTTCATATAGAGGAAACTGTTGAAATTTGAACAAGTAATAGTATAATATGTGCGAAAAAGGGATGACATCGGAGCGTCATTCAAAAAAAAAAGAGACATAGAATGAAACACCGATATTTGGGTAGTTTCCCACACATTAAGGAACAATACAAAAAATGATGAACAATATGTAAAACTTTTGTTCTTTTACTATTTTATCTCAAAATTTAGGTTTAAATGTTCAAATAGAAGAAAATTAAAAAATCGAGCGCGAAGAGAACATCTTAGGAATCTCAATATTATTTTGAATTTTATTAATAGTTATTCAAGACGCGCCATGCTATCACGTGGTGATCAGTTGCGGCGCGGTCGCGCGAACCAGATGAGGGCAATGGTCGCAAAATTATGGAGCTGGCACTATTATTTTGTTGAGTCACTCTTAAGACTCTTTGATGGGATTGGAATTTATGTAGGGTTAGAGTGGTTATTTTTCGATATGATCAGATATGATCAGATGCTCAAAAACTACTTGTTAGCTTTCATATAAAATATGTGATCAAAAATTGAAATTTTTGAAAATGAACGGATTTTTAGTTTGAGACAAGAAAAAAACAGATTTTCAACAGTTAAAAATGTATTCTTATGAAAAAGCCAATTTGTTTGCATTTATATCGGAAAAAACCTTTCTTTGTAAAGCATAATTTTTTGAATGAAAACAACAACCAAAACATTGAACGTGTAAACAAAAAATCTAAAAGAAAAGAGATGATGGGAAAGGGCAACCAACTCGGGGGGAGTGATTCACGTACTATGAAACGAAAAAAATCTATTCAAATTATTCTAATAATGTTCGGACAGTGTAAGACAGTGGCAAGTTATGGCTCGAGAAGAAAAAACAAGAGAGACGATGAATGACAGTGAGTTCCGATGAATCGTTATGCGGCAGACAGAATAATACAGCTGTCTTCCAGAAGTTACATATGTATGTTCATACTGGGGCGCGAGAGACGCATACATATGTTGGTTGCGGTTTTTGGGGAGCACCTCATTTTTGTATCGAGATTTTGTTGAATTTTATGAATTTTTAAGTTTTTAATCGAACAGATATATGCGTATCAATCGAAAGCAAATAAAGAGCACTACACGTTTCGAGTTGAATTTCATTTATACAATTTTATTTGTAATTGGAAAACAAAAAAAAACTAAAACTACATGAAAACTTCGCGAAGTTCAACTATTTCATTCTGAAAGAAGAGATTAGTGAAAAAATGCACAAAATCAGCAGACTGCTTTTTTTGAAGATGAAATCAGTTTAATAAAGCATGAAATATATGTAAACAAGTACATCAACACCTCATAACTTTATGCGAAAATCACGGAAAATTTGTATTTTATCCCCCCCCCCCTCTATTTTAGTTTATTTTCACTCAAAACGTTATAAGTAAAAAAATATAGGAAATCAAACCTTTATTCTCAGAATCATAATACGAAAAATAAAACTTATAACTTAAACAAAAACATTCCAGTGGCTAGTTTCTTTTCGCAAAGTGCAAGCAAAGCGTATAATGAGTTTTGTGAGATGAATATGTGCAAGTACTGCTTTACGGGAACACGTGTGAGCGAGATACCTTATGAGCTTGTGAGCGCGGGAAGATTTGTACTTTATAATTTTGACATTGCACTTTCTTAATGAAGACGTTGAACATCTGGCTGACATCGCATAATATATGATCAGTGAAAAGTTTTGGGGCAAATATGTTTACATGTTTTTCGAAATTTTCAAAGTTTACTCGAATATGAATGAAAAGGGGATCCGAATGGGAAACGTGTATTGATTATTTTTAAATAATTTTTTTTCAAAACATCAAGAATTTTGATAAAAAATTGTTTCGAACAAACAGAAGAGCATCTCATGAAAATGTTCATGTTTCTAAATTTGTATGAATCTGTTTGCAGGATTTCAAGATTGTACGATTTTTCATAAATTTTCTTGAACATTTTAGAAATGTTATAGTTGAAGATGTATTAGATACTTCTGCATTTTTAGAAATCTTATTCAGGTTGCAATCTTCGTTTATTTATTTTCAGACCACGTTCTTTCAATCTTCATTAGAAAAAATCCCTGGTTAGCGAATTAAACAATATAGCAAGAAGACCATACATCCTAAAAAATGGCCTGATAAAATGACCCATCGTATTATGTATAATAAAGTAAAAAAGTATAATAAAGTGAATTTTACACAACTAAAAAAAACATCAATGAGTTTTGTGCTGAGAATGTGTTTCGAAATCTGAGTTTTAATAACTTTGAATAGTTTTTTTTAAACAATTTGTTTCCATCTTAATATTTCCAGTCAATAAAGCTCTCCACGAAGAAAATAATTTAAAAAATAAGATATAATCTGTCACGCAAGTCACCTTATTATTTTTATTTTGTTTTTAAATCCTTTTGCTTTGAGTAAATATTGAAAATCAATCGGTCCACTTTTTCTGGTATCTATTCCCATAACGTACAATCTCCAATCTACCAATTTTCGACGATAATTTATTATAGAGGACAGTGGTTGTCGCCAAAAATTTGGATCAATAAATGAGAAAATGTCTTCTAGAATGATAAAAACAAGAACATTTGTTTTGAAATCACATCACAAGAGTTGTAAGTTATATTTTAAATGTGTTTAACACTAGTATTTGCTAGATTTTTTCACTTTTTTTCGTTTGATATTCAAGAACAGCAGGATAATATGAGGATTTTCATTTCTAAAGCTGTAATCTTGAAAATGTTCATATCTTCTTTTTGCCCATTCATTGAAAATGTTATTTGCCTCACTCAGTTGTCGACTTCAATTAGTACTAGTTTTACAACCTTGAATTTGTTGAAAATTGTCTTTTTTGACATGCCGTCAATGATACGCCCGAACAAATTATTCTGCTATTTTTTCTGTTGTTTTTCAAACGATTACCTCTTTGGATTATTTTATATTCATCCGTTGGAGATTAGTATTGTTCAATCATTTCACTGTTTGATCCAGGTGTAAAATTGATCTGAATTAAATATTCTCCGAACTTTGGCTGTTTTTAAGAAGAATCTCAAGTTTGTTTTCTTGGTGGAAACCAACGTTCGATAGAACCGCATATCAAAAAAATAAGCCCATCATACATCTCTCTTCCGAATTAATTCATTGAATCGAAAATGAGATGAACATTTTTCATATTTAGTTTACATTTTTTCATCTTCTTCATCCATTTTTATACATAAATGTTGCCCGAGTTCCGAATACAAATCTCGTCCAGGATAATCTTATTTTTTGTATTCTTATTCCTATATCCAATTGAAAATCTGAATAAATCCGTTTATAAATAACACCTCATTTATTTTATTCCACAATTTTACAGAAAAATGAGAGGTAAAATTTGAATGTTTGTTAAATATCAAAAAGTCGTTTGGGATTTTTTTCAGAAAAAATAAATGCATTTATTCAGTTTTTAAACATAGTTTAGTGTATGTCACTCGAAAAGATATTACTTTTTTTAATGTATTGTTTCTATTGTCAACTTAAAAATTTTGGATCATCCATTTTCTACTAAAAGACCGCAGCGCAACCGCTCGCATTTAAAAATAACACGTCTGTGTGTGAGACTTAGATTTTCTGGGTAGGTCAAAACCAACTTTCATGATCAAGAATATTTGAGTTGACAATAATATTTAGCATTTCTGAAAATTAATGTTTTTATTCCTGTAACTACATTGAATCGGTATTTACACAATAGGACCAATAAAATAATTTTCTAAATCACAAATCTTATAATTGTTGTCAATATAGTCATGTTTTAACTTTTCAAATATACTCTGGATAAGTGTTACTTTCTTCGATCATTAAACTCAACACTTGATAGAAATAGGCTAATTGTATTGACATTGTCAATTTGACAATCTCATTGTAGTTGACAAAAAAACGGGGCAAGAATTTGAAAAATGCTGTTCAAATGAATACATCTTCCAAAATTTGTTCTTTTTTGATCAACTCATACCCAATTGAAAAAAATCCATTGTCGTTTATTGAATTCATAATGTTTTCAAAAACTTTTTTTTAAATTAGAAATTATCATCATTATTCAAAAAGCCGTTCAAATTCTTACAAAATCTAAATGTTTATATTAATAACTTACAAAAACGAACTTTTTACGTCTTTTTTCGAAAGTTTTCATAAAAATCTTCTTTTCGTTTAACAGAATCTTTTTTTTTTGAAGCACAGCTATTTTCACTTGAAGTCATTCTATAAGTGTAACATAAAAAAGGGAAAAAACTTAATTATATATGTAGCGAGAGTCACTCGAAGTGTGATCAATTTTATTCTACCCCCTTATTATCGCATTTTTTGCGCGTTCCTTGTCCGAGAATTTCTCAAAGTTATTCTATTCTCAACAACTTTTGAAAATAGTTTACCTTCTTTCTCTTCTCTCAAATCCTTTTCATGAAAACGCTTCTTCCTCCAAAAACTTCCCTTTTTTGGAGTCACCAAAAACTTCTTTTTTTTCACCACCACGTTTTTCTTGACTTTTTTCTTCTTTTTTTTACATTCAAAATATTTTCAATAAAACATTTCAATCTGGTTGTCATTATTGAATTATTATTGTTCAATCATTTCACTGTTTGATCCAGGTGTAAAATTGATCTGAATTATAAAATTAAGTTCGGAACAAACTTGTTTCTCAAATCAACTTGGTGCATGATAATCGGAAAAAAACTATCTTATCGTTTGAATTAACCGTTTGAGTGCTTATTTTTTCATGTTCATTTTTCAGTGATAAACAACTCAGAAAGCAAAAATGCAGTGCCATCCTTCAGACGTTGAGTCTTTCGAGGAAAAATTAAGGTAAGCGAAGAAAAAATAACTTCTGAAGAAAGTGGGTTTTATTTTTTTCTATTTACTCGTTTTAATTTTTTATCTCGGTTTCAATTTCAAAGTTCTCCAATTCGAAAAAAACCACTCTCAGATTTTTTGTCCTGACAATATCCATCCAATTTCTATAGGATGAAATTATAAATTAAATGACCTTGTGACGCAAATCAACAGGGGGATTTGTAACGTGCATTCATCCACCAAACAATTCCATAGTTTTTAAAATATTTTTCTCGAGCTCTATTGTTAATCATAATCTTACTTTTATATGTTCACTGATTAAATAAAAACGAAATTAGTCAATAATAGAGGTTTAAATCATAGAGGTTTTAACAATAGAAGTTTAAATCTTTTTTTCAAAAATTGACTACTCACTTCACTTCAGGCCAAAGTTTAAAAGCAGATGATTTCTTTTGTTATCGAGTTGTTTTCGGCTAGAAATTTACTTACTTTAGATTAGTTCAATCTTGCGAATCTTCAGAAAAAAATAGTTCCAAAGAGTTACAAAATTCACCATGCTATTAAAAACAGAGAGCAATATCGACGCTTTGACGTGCGTGCAAGTTCATGTACAAGGATTATGAATTTTAGAGTACGAATTTTGATAAAGATTTGGGCTCCAATTTGCTGAAACATTTTTATTTCACAGTCGTTAGCTGTAATTAATTTTTTTGAGACATTTTGACACATTTACTTAAGTCAAATGAGGTACATGTATATTCATAGAAAAAGCAGAGCCCCTAGGATAAGGATAAAAGTAGTATGCAGGGTGTATGTCTCTGCATTATTCCGTTTTTGTTGTTGTTGGCTACTTCTTGAATCGATCGAAAATAGTTAGTAAGCTTGTCTGCTCCTCTTTCTCAAACGCGCATATGTGCCTCCTAGAAAATCTTCGCAGAAAACTAATACTCCACCACATCAATTGCAACATTTGGCCAAATTACGAATTCTCGCATAGAACGCCATTAAAATAAGTCATCTTCGTCGTTGGCCTCAATTGGTTTGTCCACTATTTCTCCTTTGTCCTTTGAAAACGTTTTTATACGCGCAGTCGTCGCTTACATCGGTCATCCCAATACTAAACTGTACTACATTTTGTTTGAAATCCTTCGTAATAATTTATGAGAAAATTTCTACACCGCTTTCACAATTGGCACCTATTTCATGATACACTGACACCAGATTTTGTTCGCTAATAATGGACGCAACAGCAACCACTTCGTCATTGGGTACAGCACTCAGGTATACTTTTGGTTCGTTTCCAAGGTAAAAAAAAGGTCAGAATGGATAACAAATGCATTGAAATGTGAGTCATTTCAAACCTTCCACACATTTTTATTATTTGTTTTCGATATGAGTTGCTCGGGATTTTTCATTTTTTAGAAACTTTAAAAAAAAAAGTGGGTTGCTTTTCCTCGGGGTAACACTTTCCCTCGGGTTTTTAGTTATTCGTTTTTGGATTAAAATAACTATTATTATCAAGATTTTTTAAAAATTATTTTTTTAAAATATTTCAAATTCACACCTGTTAAAATTCACCTTCTTTAAATCGGTGCACCCGGAAAAAATTATCACCGGGATATAAAATCCTTCGTTTTTGGTTTAAAATTATATTGTCGTTGGCATTTTTTAAATATTTTGTCTCACAAAATATTCGCGCGAACATTTATAAATTGAAATTTGTAGTTTTTCAGAATTAGTTTGTGTGCAATTTTTTAAAAACAATTTTTTCACGAAATTTAAATAATTATGGCAAGGATAGTTTTAGCCTAACTCAAAAATTATTATTATTGACATAAATTTCTGAATTGTCGAGTTTTTATTCCAATTTTCTATTTTTTTTTCAATTTTTAATTCAAAATTGATATTTCTTTATTCATCGGAACACAAATAAAATGATGCACTGAAATAAAATTTTGTACTAAAAACACTATAGCAATGAATTTTTATTTTCGAATCGAAGAAAATATTTTGGACGTAGTTTTTAAAATAAATAAAGAAATATGGATATGTTCTTTCTCCTGACACACGCTTACGTATTATTTGACTAATCACGCAAACCCTTTCATTTTTTTTTCTCGTTCGGTTTCAATCCAACAAATAAAAGAATAGCCAATTTCCGTAGATTTTCGACCATTCCTTTCCTCATTCCCTCCTCACATGTTTTTGTATATTTCTCATTTTCTCTACAATTCGCTCCAATTTCAATCAAATAAAACTCTCAACGCTCTGGTGAGAATTATATACAAATTCCGCATTTTCTATATTGGTTTCATCAGTATACACTTTTATTATTATAGATGAAAATTTCAATAAAAATATTTTTACTAACTTGGTCGAAACGGTCAAAAAAAGTTATTTTGTTTGAAAAAAGCCATGACCGCCGTAGCGAAATTGCGCGTTTCAAGTTCTATTTGTACACAAATAACAGACTATGTAGACATTTCTCATGTGCACAATTTCGACAATATCACCTCATGTAAACAAGAGGAAATTTTCGAAAAAAAAAAGAGAAAAAGGCGGGAACTACCGCGAAATTTTCCTTCTCTTGCTCCCGCTTGTCCATATGTTTCTTGCTGCTTTTTTTCGAAAAAGCGCTAACTGATTTTAAAAATTCTTCCCTTTTGGTCTTTGTTATTCGCCAAAATGACTGTTCCAAAAAATAGTCAGGATTACTGGAAACTAGTTCAACTGTAAGCAATATTTTTAATTTTTTGTTAAGAATAATTGAAGTTGGATAAAAAGATTTAAGCTTGTTAACTCCTAATTATGACAAATATTTCAGACAACAATTGACCCATCTAAAAGAAGTACGACTTTCGGAAACATCAGCTGTTAAAATGCTATCGCTACTTAAGGTTTGTATAAATTTTAATCTTATTTCAATATTTTCAAAATACTTTTTTTCAGGCACTAGCAAATATTCATGTTCTTCTTGGAATAATTATGATTGTTTTGAGCAGTTTAGCAGATTATGTCAGCACGAGGATAAAAACGGTCCGATTACATGGGCTTGAAGAAATTTGCTCATTTTATTTCGTTTTAGTAGGGTGAGTTTTTAAAAACATGCGGATAATTTAGAGGAAATTGTGCTTGTTAAGCAAAAAAAACCCCTTTACTATTTTTCTTGTCACCTGATTCCTTCGAAAACATTTGTTTTTACGAATTGTTACTAGTAGGTAAACTTATGAGAACTCAAAATCTTTTACACGCTGAATAAATACTAGAAATATTGCTGACTCACAGTGACGCTATTTTAAAAAAATGATGGCAGAAAATAACTAAAATGATCTATGGAAAGTTTGGTTTTTTGATAAGTTACGAAACCTTCTCAATTGTTTTTTCAAGATCTCTATGGTTTATTTGCAATCTGCGGACAATACACACAATTTTTAAACGTTTCCAATTTCATTGAGACAGTTTTTTGTAGCTATTTTTCCTAGAATGAATTTTCTTCAAACTTTGAACTGATGATAACCGTTTCTGTACCTGGAAGTATTGAATAAATAATAAATAAACTTTTTTCAGCCTTGTCGGAATATGCGGAAGCGCGTCCTATCGAAGAGGACTGGTCATCACGTATTTGGTGATGTGTATTCATTCAATTTTGATATTTGTTCCTGCAATTATCATAGTATCCAGTTTTGATATTCATTTCTATACGGTTGGATTTTTTGAAAATTACATAATGAATAATAAAACTGTTTGTAGCACGAATGTTGGGGCGAGTGCGACTGGCATCTTCTTGCAACGTCATTCCCAACAAACAGCCGATGCCAAATTCTTTGCGGAGCTCATGTTGATGATGCAATGAGAAGGTTTTTTTAGATTTTACTCTACATAAAAAATGAATAATTTCTCCAGGAGAATGACGCGATTGGGAACAGATTATAGAATTGATGCTGGTCTAATCAGTGCTGCGATTTTAGAATTATTTTTGTCGATTGCTACATGTATAGTAGCTTCTAGAACATTGTTCGCCCCCTTAAAAGAAGTACAAGAACGAATGTCGATTGAGAATAATGTCGAATTACAACCGCTAAACGAAACCGGTGAACAAACTGAACATACTCAAAATGGATCAACTTCCTAAAGCCTATTGTATTCATTTTGTGAACATTTTTATATACTGGTATTAAACATCAAGCAGATGCAATTCACTAGCCTTTGACATAGTTAATTTGTTGCATTTTCGAAAAAAAACTTATTTGTTTGTGTTTTTGATCATCTCTCGATTTATTACGGTAAAATGTGTCGTTTTTGTACTTGAAAAATAAATTCATGAATTATAATCATATTTATTCTTTATAATCGCGGCATACAATTGGTATCTATTTTCAAAATTATCAATATAATATATTCGTATTATCCTGGATAAGCTGTGGCAAGACATGTTCCTGATCCATCCCCGCATGCTTGAAGATACGAAGTAACAGTTATTGGGAAACTATTAACATTGAAGTGGCAGTTTCCTCCATTTCCGTGTACTAGGGCGCAAACAGTCAAAATAGAGAAATCAAATGCTGAAAATCATATTATGTCAATGTGCCAGAATTGTAAAAAAGCAATGTACCTGGAGAAGTTCCAGTGAAAAATCCTCCCTTTGGTTTCAAACTTCCCATCCAACTATATTGGAAGGTTCCAATCAAGTTATCGTCATGACTATAATATCCGTCATAAACCATTTGATCCGCTTTTTGTTGGGTGTAATATCGAACCCAATCGTGTTGTCCATCAACTTCATTTGATCTTATTTCACCAGAGAAAACATGCTCCCAGCCTACAAAAAAAGAACAACTTTTGATTTTCGGAGTATTTGTAGTGTGTTCAAACATAAGACTTCATACAACATACATACAACCTCAAACTTTATTTCTCGCCCTCGGGTAAACAAAATGAACTTACCAGAGCTACCAAGTGGACCCTTGCAACGCGTGTACACTCCAAACCATAGTGGCCACAGTACATCGGTTTTGAAAGTATCGATATTTGAGGTTTGCTTGTAGTCTAAAACACTTTTTTTTCAAATTAAAGGAAGTGAGAGCGGTTTACTTTTAGCTTGCAAGTAGTTAAAGGCAGCTTGGAACATTGGAGTTGAAGTGAATGCATTGAAAACATTTTGAAGATAAACTTTACGGAATCCTGACATTGCTGCCTCTGCTTTGCAAACCTGACAAGAAAAATTTAGATGCTGTGAAGAGAGGTACAAAATTACATCTGGAGTGAAAAGGTTTTGGTTATAAGTTTCCAACAGTGTAGCATATTGTTGTTTTGTGAAAATTGATTCATCAACCTTGGTGAAGAGTCTGAAGAATATTATTTTTCGAAAATAACAGTTATATATTTCTTACGGTTGATTCTTCGTTCCAGTTTTACCACTGATTTTTGAGCCCCAATCCATTTCTACTTGACTAGTTGCCGGTCTGTCTTGATCGACACTCCACATTTTGTCAACTAACGTCTGTAGAAAGAACTTTTTAAATTTGAATGAAATATTTTTTTCAAACCTGAAGATCTGGATCACTAGATGATGGTTTTTTTGTGGTTGCTGATCCTGAGTGCTTAGTAGTTTTGGTGGTACTTTCTTCGAATGAAAGAATAACCTTGTCAATCTGGAAAATTAACATTTTTAAGGTCATCAAAAGTTCTATTTTCAACTTACCACAGTTGATCCATTTTGTGTCAAGACTGGGACTTGAACGAACACATTGTCACCTTCAATTTGAATCGTAGCTTCAGATCCGGTGAGAGCAACAAGGGTGTAAGCAGCAAAGTCAAAAGCTGGTGAAGTATTCAAAGTGAAGGCAGTTTCTAATTCCAATTCGCTTCCAATCACAAATTGAAGTTCGATAGCAATACCCTGAAACAAAAGCTGGTCATAAGTTAGCAATAATAGGATTTAATTTAATGACGTTACCAACCGGAAAATTAACAAAAGGGTCAACAATCAATAATGATTGCACAAATCATTATCATTCTAATTCATTCTCTTATCATAATAATTTTGTTGCCAGTTTATGTAAAAAGGTGTTATTTTATTATTACGCAAATAGAGAAATTATGCACGCTTTGAAAATTGAAGATTCTGAATCTTCTGGTGATGAAATTTCAGACAATATTCGAAGACGATCGACAATCAATCTAGGAACGCAGAGAATAAGGTATGAATAGTTCTCGTCCTGATGTTTTTTGGAAACATGTTTCTTTTCAAAAATGAAATAATGGTTTGCAAATAAACGTCTTTTTGTTTTTTATGTATTATTATTTTGAGAATGATTTTTCTTCTGATATTTCTAGAAATTATCGACGATTTCGTTTGAAAGTTTACAACTTTCTGGAAAAGCCATTAAATGCTGCTTCCGCACCTTATCACTTTTGTAAGTGTCAAAAAAAACTGACGTGAGAAAATGTACTTTTTCTAGGTATTTTTGGTCTAGTGCTTACAAATATTATACTGGGCGCAGCTACAGATGGGGATGATTCGGAAATTGTGTCAAGTTTGGATGTTGGATAGTGCACAATTTTATAAATATTCTATTACAGCGTTTCATTTTTTCCTTGAAATCTTTATGGTTTCATTCTTCATTTTAGAATTCTTGGTGAGATTATGGTCGGTGAAAGCGGATGCAAAATACCGAAAACGTTGGGGAAGAGTTTTCTACCTTTTCAACACGGTTACAATCATTGATCTTATTATTATCCCGGCTACAGTACTTCTCTTGATTTTTCAAGGAAAATATGTCGATGGAAAAACATTAGATAGTTTGAGATTTATTCAGGTTTTTTTGAAACACGAATTTTCTAATTTTCTAATTGTCAATATTTAGATTCTGCGACTGTTTCATGTGGATAGACAAATGGCTACATGGAAATTACTTCAAAAAATGATAATGCTTAGCAAGTAACAATATATCTTCCTGAATTTTGCATAACACTATTTAAGATGGCAACTCCTTTCTGCTTATTACATCACACTTGTTCTTGGGATAACTATGGCAACAATTATTTATACTACAGAAGCTAATGCACAAAATTATGTTGATTCAGGATACGCTTTGAAAGTTGCGGAAACAGCTGTTAATGTTTCAGGTAACATCGGTAGATTCACTATTAATTCAAGTTTTTTGTATTACAGATGCCACCTTTCCGACAATGGCTCATTCTTGGTGGTTTACCGCTGTAACCGTCCTGACAATTGGCTACGGTGATATTGTACCGAAGGGAGCACTAACAAAAATTATTGTTTGTTTTTTGGGATTTGTTGCATTTTGTACATTTCAAGCTGCTAACACACAAATTTCCGTTGGTAAACTCAAGACACCTCGTATTGCTTTATTCTCTAAAAATCACGTTGTAGGTATGACGTTAATGATGGAAGAAGAAAATAAAAAACAATGCAAAGCTCGGCTTCGAAATATCGCTGCTTCAACAATCCAATGCTGGTGGCGATATCATTTAGCAACATATTGGAGGTCTCACCGACGTTATGTTTATTTCACTCATGTTTGCTACAAACTATATGTGACAGAGGAGAGAATAAATCAAAATCGTGCGTTGGCGAAAAAGATCAAAGAAAAATTGGAAAAGTGAGTTGTTTGGTTTGCCGAAAAAAGTTATGCCAGTTACAGAAGAAGGAGCCAGAAAAAGAAGTCGATCACGCATCAAAGCTCGGTTACTGCAGAAATTTTGAAGATGGGGATAAAAGGAGCAGTCAAACCTGTTCTAGAGGTGAATGATTGTAAATATATCTGTTGAATTTTCAATTTTAAGAGGGACAAAGTGAACGAGCGGAAATCTTCACTTGAGCGAAAAACTTCTTTCCATCGTAGAACGGTATTATTCTTTCGAAAATTCAAGTAAATTCGATTTTCAGCAAAGCGAAGATCAAAATATCAATCCATCGGATGGTCCATCGTTCAACAATCCAGCATCCGTAGGTTATCCAATTATTTTTCAAAAAATACCGAAATTTGTAGAAGAAACGAGTGATGTTTGCCCGAGCAAAAACGCAGTCAATGGAAACATCAGTGTCGTCATCATTTGATGCATCGGAACTTGAGGCCCAAATGGAAATGAGAAACATATTGGAGGAAAACAACAATAATATCGAGCAGCTGGATCCACGAGGTATATGCTGTCTATCAATTTCCATTATTTGTTTTCGTCATTTCCAGATGTTGATATCAGTCTTCTTATCAAATATCGGCCGCTTCTTCGATTTTATAATTTCGTGATGTTCAGATTTCTCATGAAAAAGTTTCGGGTACTTAAAATATTGATTTTATGCCGTTTGAGCTAATTTTTAGATTCAAAGGAAAGCTGGTGAACTTTTAGCGATCGAAGCGGAGATTGCTGAGCGTGAGAATGCAAGAAACACAAAAATGAAGGAGGTCCCTATCTTCTAAGAAGAATTGTAATGTCTCGTTTCATTTTTCAGCTTGAAGCTACTATAATTTCACTTGTTGGAAAACCAACATCATCCCCTTTCGATTATTCAAGTCAAAAAATTGCGGTAATTGACAGGGTCATGTTTTGCGAAGAAAAACTGAGTGAAATTGAATTGAAAATCGAAAGAATCAGCGAACTGACAATGAGATGTTTAAATATGCTTGAGTAAGTTCTAATAAATTTGTTTAGAATGTTTTTACTTTTTCAGAGGAAAGGCAGAAGATGGCCTTCCACCAAAGCCACCTGGAAAAAAAGGTCCTCAGCGAAAGGTAACCATTACCGAACAGTTTGAACCTTACGATTATGAAGATGAAGACAATATTAATTCTGATACTGAACAATGATTTTGTAATTTTGTCAATGAAAACTTTCAAATTTCAATCGTTATCGTTAAACAATTATCCTATTTTTTCATCAATTTCATTTCTTATCAATTTTTGCTTTCTAAACCACGAATACTTGAGCGATGAACTCTAGAGTACAAAATGAGCCAAAAACTTACGTTCAATTTTTCGAACCACCCATGATAGTTGAATTCTCCAGAATGTTCTTGAAGATAGAATCCGTACCAACTAGCGAATCTAGTGATACTGTTCGCAGTGGCTTCTCCAACAAAGACTGACTTAAATCCAGAGCTTCCAGCAACGCTGGTTCTCGCATATGGTAAGAACCAGAGGTTGTACAATTGGGTTCTGAATGCAGTGATGTCAGCGGTAACAATTCCTTAAGTTCGCGGGCAATGAAATATTGAATTTTAACTTAAAATAAACCTTGCTGTTGCAAGAAGGTGAACGCTTGAGAGACAGCGTCAGTTTGCAAAATTATGTCCAAAAAGTGGTTGATTGCTGTTTGCATATCCGCGGTTATGTTTTGAGCAGTTTCACTGTCATGTTGGTAGAATTTCTGTAATAACACGACAATTTATTCCACGTTTCGGGTGCAACAGACTATAAATAGATTTTAATTTTTCTTATCATCAGCGTTTATCGCTGTAACGGAAATCAATTGCTAGAGAGTATGCTATCAAAGCATTGTCACTTTTCAGATTTTATGGAATAAAACTCACAAGAAGATTGGCAATTGCAGCGTAGATATCTCCGTTGTCAACAGTTTTGTCAACTGACGTGAAGAGTGGATTTCTTGCGTTGTCATGATCCGGTGACTTTTTCGATGCCATGTTCTGCAAAATATTTTTAAAAAACGCTGTCAATTTTTTATATTTTTCTCACCTGATAGTCAAGAGTTACTAAGTTATCCGTACGATTATCCTGAGCAGCGAGGTTTGTGAGGAAGGTATTTACAGCAGTGAGATCATTTTGGATTGGCATACTATTTACAATAATCGCAACGAATGCAAGCAGAGCCGAACACCTGAGAATCATGGTGGATGTGCCTGGAAAATCAAGAATTAAATAAAAACTAGATAAATTTTTGACAATCTAGACAAACTGAAGCAGTTGATTCTTATCACCTTGTTGCGTTCTCCTTTTATTATGCTCCTCTGGGTGTGCTCCGAATCAGTGATGACGACAATCGACCCGAATGATTTTTGCTACCGTGAATTTGAATAGTGCAATTAATAATTTTTCATTGACAAAGCGTGGGTGTCTGCATAAATAATTGAAAGTCTGCAGTTTCTCATGAAGCCGACGACAATTATAAGAGATTCAGAAAAGCTTGTTTCTCTTTTCAGTAGAACATCTGAATTTCTTGAATAATATGAAAATATGGTAAAGTATCGTTTGCACCAAGAAGTCCTCTGAAAAATACATTTTTGCTGTTCAACTAGTCCCTTTTCAATAAACGAACAGCTGGAGGCACAAAATTGATTCCCAAAGTTGTTTTTTATTAATCCTGGAACATGTGGGCAATACGATGTTTATGACTCATTTTCTTCGTTTTTTGAACATGATTCCGAGAGATTTTATATGTTTTTGAGATCCACTGAACTAGCAAAGTGTAAAAATTGTGTTCGCTGAACCACTAAAGTCACCATATTCCCATTTCATTTTCTCAAATTACCACATGGCACTATTTTCATCAATATTTTGCTTATCTTTTCCGTTTCATTTCGTTTTTTTTTATCTCGAAGCACGTGGTGGTTGGAAAAAACTGCAATTAAGAATAATCTTATCTTGTGCAGGAAACCAAAAGTTTAAGTACGTAAGTAAATTTCGGAAAGTTAGGTCACGCAAAGTATTGTTGCTGATTCCTGCTTCATGAACTGTGATAACGGACATATTTTCAAATTTCTCGGAAAAAAAATTTGATCGAAAATTGTCTTGGAAAATTTTCTCATTTGAGGCGAAATTTTATTGGAGTATCTCACGAAGCAATAAAATCAAACGCAACATTGTGTCGATCAGAGTTTGCATATCAGTAACGTATATTTGATCAATTGACATCACTGAAAGGGAAAACGCCTTTAGTTATATATTTTATAGTTTGTGATGTATAAAAATTTTGTAGAATTTGGGATTTGAAACGTTCCAGAAAAAAGTGCGCAACCATTCGCAGAAAGAATTTAGAGAATCCTTGAAAACGGAGAGACCCTAGCTCTCATTGAGCGGAATACGTGGTGATGTAACAGTCCAAAAGATTTCCTTGTTCTTAGCGGTTTGGCTGGATTTTCAGAGTTGTTGCAAAGTCTGTGGAAATGTGTCGCAACAACGGCGTGCGTCTATTCAAATGATATTGTCAACTCAATTATTCTTGATCGTTGCGTTCGGAAGGCTGCTCAACCTCACATCCGCTCCGCACGCACGCGACACGGCGACCTCCCACTCAACACTGAAATATTGGCGGGAACATTAATTATTCAAGTTTTCCAATGTGCTGAGTGTCTGCAGCCGCGTCGCGTGCGTGCGGAGTGGCTGTGAGGTTGAGCAGCCTTCCGAACGTAATGATAAAGACTAATTGAATTGACAATAGAACAAAAACAAACGCATTCTTATGTGAATGATTATATTATTGTCTTGTATTTCGGGAATATTTCGCATAAAAATACATATATTTTTGGAATGACTGAACATGTATTTATACAATATTTTTAAATAATTCATTTAAAAAAAACTATAGTGTTTTTATCAACGTTCAAAAAATTAATTATATTTTCGATCAGAAGCTGCTTAGTAACTATTTTTAAAGTCATGCAATGGTTTCTTCTATTTTTTGTTTGAATAACGTTTCCGTGTTGAAGATCATAAATCATTTAGGAAGAAAAAAACAACGCGTCCAAGGAAGAAATAAAAAATAACGTGACATTTTTCGTTTATTTTTTCGGTACCAATGTATATGTATCAGCTACACCGGTTTTTTTTTTGAAAAATAAATGTGATTGTTGATTAAATTTTCATAGATTTTCTAACATTTTTACTGTTAGATGTATTATATTGTAAAAAATGTTAGTAATTGTTGTTTTGAAATTAGTCAATGTTTTTTTAACAGTAAAAGAGAAATTCTTTGTCTACCAAAATGACTCATCCAGCTACAAAACTTATATGTATGTGACAATTCAATATGATTCTGAACAAAAAAACCGCAAACATTTTTTGGTTAGTTTTTTTAAGGGATCATGATATTGTATTGTTGTCGGTATTCCATATTTTATACTTTCAATATATTTTTCAGTGCTTTTTTGTCTTTCAAATATTCATAGTTTCGGTTTTCGAAAGCTAAACAACAAATATAATCTTTGATCACGTCGAAGCTCAACCAAGACAACAATTTAGGGAAAAAAAACAATATTGAAAAATCAAGAAGATACATAAGTTCTCACTTACATTTATTTTTAGCATCCCATAAAGTTTCCCATCTGTTTATTGTGAAATAAAAGCATTTCGAAATTCTTGTTTCATGCATTTTTCTCCGTCGAAAACAGACGACAAAGTTAATCTGTGATACTTGGATGAACTGAATTGTCTTCGTCGTGTCTTATATGCGTTGATTTAGTTCTCTATTAAAAATAAGTTCTCACTGTCAACAGTTCAAATTTGGCCTGAACAAATAAAATATTTCCCTTTTAAAATTTAACCCAATGTAAAAAAAATTACAATCCGAACATTCATTTTACACCTACACCTTCAATTTATCATTGAATTTGAGTCATTTCGTTTTTTTCAAAGCAATGACTAACCGTCTCCGATATATTTTCATTCCTTAAAAACTAGTTTCAACATTTCACATAAATCATAATAGTTTCGCCCGTCGCTTCCAACATTTTCTTTTTTTTTATAATTCTTTTGTTTCTGTTTCTCATCCTTCAAAATAGTGAAACATTTCGAATTCTAGAAAGTAACAGCACAAACATGCCAATGATAACGACAACCACCACACGAACCACCAGAACTTACAACACCGGAGGTTACTATCCAACGTAAGTGTCACTTTTAATTCAGATTTCGTTGAAATTTCAATTAAAAGTATTTACTGATATAACCTATCATTTTCTCGTCCACACCCTTTTTTAAAACATGTTGGGTCAACGAAAAACAGAATGTTTGTTTGTTTTTTTTTTGAAGAATTTCGCATCACATGGCAAATTTTGGTGTTACGAAAGTCTTGAAAATGACCTTGTCACATGAATTTATATAATGGTTCATGCATCAAAACAACTTTTTAGGTTAGGTTGACTCATTTACTTACTTCTCTAGTTTAATAGGATGAAATTTAATGATGGGTTGGTAATGGAGGAATGCGGTTTTCGTATAAGAAAAGGAAATCTAAATGTGCACTACTTGTTTACAAATGACCGAAAAACATAATGATTTCTGAGATATCTTTTCTTTTCTCAGATAGATTTCTGAGATAAACATCATAATACTACAAAGTTATATTGTTTGTTTTCTTAAAATTAGAGTATTTTCTTTTAAAAAACAAAACATATTTTTAGAAAGAACTTTGAGAAAGTAAATGTTGCCTATTTACGACTGTTTTTATGGTGATTGAAGTATGGCTTATTAGTGTGCCAAAAGGAAGTGCGATCGAGGTTCTCTTCACTTTAGGTGACCAAACAATATCTGGAAAATGCAAAAATCTAAGACTTGTTTACAAATATATCCATTTTGGGAAAGGCGACGAACCTATTTATTCGCATTGCGTTTGAGATTTTGTCTCAAAATGAGATTCTAGAGATTAAATAATCAAAGTTTCAACTCGTGAAACAAATCTAGATGTTAAACGCTCTTAAAGACAGTGAATCAGTTAATGTGACCCTATCAGATTTCAATTTCAAAAATTAGAGCTTTCTCTCATTAGTACAATGCAATTTATGCGAAATCACACCGATAAAAACACGCGTCATAGCAGCGGTCCAAAGTTGAAAAAAAAAACAAAATTTGAATGCGCGCCGGATCGTGCAACGCGGTCAGAATTGACGCGAAACACAATTATTTGAATGTGGTAAGATATTGGTATTGTTCTTTGGACCACATGGACCCGCATTCGAATTTTGATTTTTTGCCATAAATTAGATTTCTATAAAAATTATTCTTAAAAATAAAGTTTTGGCCTGGAATCGCATTTTTTCAATTCAATTGGATAAATTGGATAAATTTTTAAAATTTTAGGAAATCTCAAGCTTTTTTTGAAACTTTTAAAGATTCTTACAATCAGTTTTATAACTCTCAAAAATGGTGCAATTTAAAAATTCTCAAAAAATCTGTGTGATTTTCAGATGTTAGCCCTCTATCAATTAGTTTTTTTTTGAATTCAGCGAGTTTGCAGATTGATGTTCCTGGTATTTACATAAAAACTCTTTTTGAAAATGCTTATTAGTCCAAAAGTTTCGAAAATTGTTCATTATAAAGTTAACATTTCTCAACAACGTTTCTCGAAACACTTAAATGTGTATTAAAAATTGAGAACCCAATTACAAAATAAAAAGAAAATGTGTTTTTTTCACGTTTTTCAACCATCCACGAAAATGTGAAATCAATTGTCCATGACTAACAAAACATGACTAAAAACCTCTTTTACTTTTGACGCAATAAGTATGTACTTGTCATGATTTATCGAGTATTGCGGTAAACGATTCACTCAAAAACATTTATAAGAAACATGTATACTTGAATGACCTTCACTGTTCATCATGAGTCATACTGGTTTCTAACTCGAACACAGAAACTTGCGATGTCTGAATCGTTGGAAAAAACTTCCGGTATTTATCTCTTTTTTCTAAGAATAAAAGAGAACTCAAATTTAATGTCTAAACAAGATGTTTGTTACAACCTTCGACAAAATATGTTGAGCAAATTTTTTATTTTTCATAAAAAGGAACAAAAAAATGAACCAGCTGCTAGATCCAAACGATTTATGCCAGCAGTTTAAAACATCTGATAGGACAACAAAAAACAAACGTGGTGCTTTATGAATCATCCAATCCCACGCAAGTCGATAGTAATAAATAAAGCATCAAAAATATTCCATATTTGCTGATATGAATATATTTTTTTGGTCCAAAAAAGTGCATTCCTATTATTACCCCCCAAAGCAATTATCCTTTGTGGAATTCTTTATAAATACACATGTGTATACAAATTTTCCTAGTGGTATATAGAAAATCGCGGTTTCTGGTGTTTTTTATTTCATAATATGTTCAAAATAATGGGTTTTGTCACTCTTTTTGATGGATTTTGTTTGGAAAAAAAACACAGAGAGGTCGTTGAAATTCTAGAAGTGTTCTATTTTTTGTGTTATTTTTTTAGTATCCGGTTTCAGTGAAAATTGGAAAAAAATAACAGCCTTCTCATTGAAATTCGCAATTTTCTATTTCTCGTGTCTCGGGTAATGAAAAATTGGAAAGGAAATTTGTTTTCCTTAACATCCGTTGAAATTCCATTGATGGGGAGGGTCGTGACCCGGGCGTTATTATAGCGATGTTTCTGTAAAAATTGTTATTGCTTTTTTTTTTCAATTTTTCAACCTCTATTTCTTTCAAAAATGCTATGTTTTTCACTTCTTGTTCTGTCTTGAAATTACTCCCGAGAATGTTATTTTGAATTTTGTCATGTGTCTCAAGATATTTCGCGATTTTATTGGCAATAGGCCTCACTTCAGTTCCCGAACGATGAAGATGGGAAAAAAAACAAAAGAGGGATGGGAAGGAAGTCTAGTCAGTTAAATATATGTATCTTATTATTGAGTTTGGGAAAAAGTGAAAAAGTGTCAGTTTGAATTCGGGAGAATCAAAGAAATCAACAACAGCATTTTGGGTTGACAACACCGAAGGTCGTTGTTTTCTTTCGTTCTCTTTTGATTTCATGTTTTTCTCTGAATGGTGGGCGTGACTGGGATGACAATAAAGTTGAGAACCCAACAACCATTTTCCGACTCATTTTAAAATTTCAAAGGAGACTTCACTGGTAATCGACCACTTCTGAGCTTCGTTCCATATAAATATTTTATATTAACTTAATGTACGTTCAACAACACTTTCCGTTGTTGTTTCCACATTTGGTCATTGAGTTTTTGTTTCTTAAGATTTAAATAAACATTCTAAATAAATTTTGAATACCGAAAATATGACTGTATCCTTTGGTTATCCTTTCCGTATAGAAATGTTCAAATTCGCAACATTTTACAATTTCAAGATAAACATTTGAATCATAATAAAATAAGCCTAGATTGTCACCGATCATTCCATTTCATTCCCCAACCTCCCAACCGCTCATCAAAATCAAGGCACCAATGACCAATTGTTTACTACATATTTACCACTGGGTGGCCCCCCTCCCAGTGCCTCGCGTATATTTAAAAATATCTGACCAGGCATCGTTCATTTCTATTATTTGCGTGTGCCGTTTATATTCTTTCTGATATTTATTTTTTTCTAAAAAAACTTCATAAATGTTTTTTTATTTCAGAATGGGCGAGATTTCTTTGAACACTCACTACTTATCAACCAACCGTGGAATCATCAAGATTCTTCAAATTGTCTGTGGATTCATCATTTGTTCACTTCTCTGTTCCCAATGGTAAATTTTTTCCATATTTTTCCTCTTTTTTTTTTTAAACAAAAATCATGATTGTGCTGAGGATAACCAGCATTTTTAACGTGTGATGAAAGGATCAGATAAAAGGGATAAAGCAGCAAACCTCATAGTTGTTGTTTTATTTGTTCCTGGAAGAAAAAAATACACAATTCGAATTTGAAAGTGATGTTTGTTGTTTAGTGCCAAGAAACTAAAAGGAAAAAAAAACATCCACATGTTTTTCGCCCGTCGAAAAATAAAAATCAAAAACAGTAAATAAAAATCGAGTGATATGCCGACCAAGCAAATAGGCTTGTTTTGCCGGAATTTTGCAGGTGAATCACGCACAACCAATTGTTTTGTACTTCATGTTTACAATTTCAAATATTTCAGGTATGGCGGACGTTCGTGTTTCGGAGAAGGTCGCCTCGGATTTTCCTCAGGACTCAACTTCGTTTGTGTCATTATTAATATCGTGCTCTTTGTTCTCAACTTCTTGAACATTCGCGCGTGGGGATTGGTAATTCAGTCGAAATTGGAAAAGTTCGAAACTTGAAAAATTTTCAGGAAAGAATTTACTCCGTAGTTTGCACCATCCTCTTCCTCATCGCCTCAATTTTGATGGTATGGTTCATCATCGAAGTCAATGCTAACCGTGGATGGTTGATTGCCAGTGCTGCGTTGATCGTCGTTCAATTCTTGTTGTTCCTCTGGGACCTCAAGATTCTCCAAGGAGAATCTGCCAATTAAATACCTTTTTTTTTGAGCTTGTAATAAAAACCAAACATTTTTGCTCTTCGTATTTACCCTCAACATTTCGATGTTTTTTCTGTAAGATTTTGTATTTTATTCACCTAACGATTCCTGTATAATATCAGTTTTGATATGATGGCATAATCATCAATAAACATTTCGGAAAATAACTTGTTTTCGCACTACTAAAAACAAATATTGAGGAGAAAGAGATAAGTGTAAATATCGATTGAGATCGGGAGCGGCTAACCTTATGACTGAAGTTTCACGGGCAGTGGTGTTCTCAGTTGTTATCCTCAAGATATGCAATGGAAAGTGCTGGTTGGGAAATTCTTCCAGTTGAATTGTTGCAAACCATATTTTCACAACTACCGATAAAAAATCTTGGAAGATGTTCTCAGGTTTTTTAATGCTCATCTTTCGATTCATTATACTTATTTTAACTTAAGGTTTGTCCCCATTGGAACAACGTTTTTAACACTGATTATTGTTGGCGTCAATTTACTTTTAAAGACGGAATTTTCGTACGTCGGAAATTTACACAACACTCCGGTTGGCAATATCATATTGATCATTGGAGATTACGGTTTGTATTTTTTTAATTATTGGTCTACTAACTCGTAAATACGTTTTTGTTTTTCACGGCAAATATGTTTATTTTTGTTTCGAACGTTCATAAATTAAAGGAGAAATAACATAGTTGCAAGTGTTTTTTTCAGATTTCTCATAACGAACGCAGCTCGAAGATGGCGTATACTTATCATCCGACCGGTGACAAATTTATTCAATCTCTATGAATTTTTCCGAGTTTTAACAAATTTCTCGGAATATTATGAAAAACACACTGAAGATGATCGACCATTGGCATCGGTGCGAACATTCCATTTTCAATGGAAGTTGCATCTCGAAGAAGACGAAGCTAGTGGTGTTCTTCAAGATAAAGATGTTGGTACAGGTGGAGAAATGTTGCACACATTGACAAATGTTATGAAGCATTTACATGGTTTATGGTCAATATCATTGATTGATTTGCAGTTAACACACTGGGAAGCGGAAAGGTTTCTCACAGAGGTTATTTTAATTCGATTTTTGGGATAAAAATTTCACAATTTTCAGGTCCTTGAAAAATTCGGTTCACAGCTAACTTATTTAAGCCTACTCAATATTACACTTCAGCCAATACCCATTCTGCAAATCGGTTTATTTTTGAATCTTCGAAAACTTTTAGTATCGCCACAAATGCTGGACGAGACTACATTATCGCTAATTTCTTGCTTGCAAAATTTGCAAGTCTTTTCAATAATCCAGGTATTTCTAAAATCCTATTTAAAACTATTAACAGATAATTCAGGATGAGAAATCTTCATCCCCTTCGATTTGTAATGGGAATTCGTGGAAAACGTTTACTACACAGAATAAAGGTCGAACAAAGCTATGGTTGATATTGAAGGGTATAGGATTTTGTCACTTTCGCACGTAAAAAAAGAATAAAACAGTATTATACTTTCAGGAAAGCCCAAAGTACCTATGATAGTACAAAAGTATGCCCCTGTTTATGGGATAAAAATGGAAATGAGCTCAGGGCAGCTAACCACGGATATAGCAGAACAGGTAAAGTATACTGATTGTATTCTAAAAAACCAAAATGTTCTATAGATTGTTAACTTTTATTCAAAGACCTTGCACCAGTTTGTTCAATGTGGTTTGGAAAGAATGAAAAGAAGCAAGAAAATGGTTGATCGTGTTGATTCCGCAATTCTGGAAATTGCTGCACGGTAAAACAAATATCATGCTGAATAATATGTTTTATTGTTTGATGATGCTAACTCCTTCAAAATACGGAGGCGGATTAAAATAATGAAATAAGCCGAAAAGACCAATAAGATCAAAAATTTAGGTGTCAAAACCTGGAAGTATTGGCTTGTCGAGAACGGATGTCTCACGGGACCGCCTTGCTTCTGGCTGTAATGGCGAACAGAAAAGAATTCCGATTATTCTTGAGAGAAAATGCGCTTTTAAAACGAGTGAGATGCTTATTTACAGAAAAAAAAATATTTTAAAACTTATTTTCAGCTTTGTTGGTGTCGAACAGATATGAAAGAATACGATATAGATTTCGATTGGCTGAAGGCTGTTTCTAAAGATCGAAAGAATGTCATTGATTTTATTCAATCACTCACAAAACAGAGTTGTCCTGTAATGAGCGATAAATTGTACAGATCTTTCAGAAAATAAGATAACTTGTTATACTTTCGATAATCTTCTTGCCGAATAAACTATTTTCAATCAGGATTTTGTCATTCGTTTTCAAAATCAAAAATATTTCATTCAGGAAGTGGACATTGCTGACTAGAAATCATAAAGTCGCAAAAAATGAACTCAAAAATGAGCCTTTGAAAAACCAACTTCCGGACATTTCGATGTTTCCGTCCGTGTTACTTTTCAGTTTTAAACTTATGTTTGCAGTTGTTCTTTGTTTTAGACCAATAAAATGTTTCAATTGATAACCAAACCTGAACATCTGTATATTTGAGAAAACAAATTTTTTTAAAAATTTCAGATTGAAATATTATCAATAATTTATTTAAAATCAAATAATGCACCGGGCTCATAGATTTAATCTCGTCTCATACCCGAACAAACACCGCCCAATAATAGATTCGGTGTTAATTAAAGAAGGGAGGGCTATTTGGAGCCACTGAACTTTCGCAAATAAACAAAAAACCTCATGCTAAATTCGAGCAAAGCTTAAAAGATTTCTAAAAATGTTTAAGATTCATTAAAACGCCGGTTACTAAATTGAAAAACTTTCTTGGTCGAACTAGCCTTCAACAGCTTCTTCCACGAGAAATTTTACATAACTTGTGTAATGATCATAAGAACTATTATAGAGAGTTCGACACCAAAGAGAAATTTTCAATCAAGGTTTTCTCGAAGCTTGAATATCTTTATTACTTTTCTCTTTTAGAAATTCCCTCTTCTATTTATATCGTGAAAAATGTTTGTTAATATGTCGCTCACATTGATTTTTTCTACTTTTTAATTATGTCGTGTTTTTTTTTTCAATTATAATAGTCCGCTTTTAAAATCCAACCAAATACATCGGCAACTGGTTGTCGGCCTTGTGTGCGGTACAAATTTAAACGCAAATTGTCAATTCGATTTTTCAACTTGAAAAAATATTAAGCTGACAAAATTTTATCTGTCTTGGTATAAATATTTTTCAAATTGTATTTCTATTTCTGATTCAGACTCATCATTATTTTAAGTGAGCATTTTTTATTTCAAAATTTAATTTGGAAGTGATAAAAATTTACAGATCACATGATTAACGAGTTTTAATACATACCACGTTGACGAGAAATCACGCTTTAAGAAATTGACCTAGAAAAAATTCTATAAGGCCTAACTTCTTCCTGCGATCGTTTTGCGCGCTATGTCGATGAATATTAATGGAAGAATTAAAATTAGTTAATTTTAATATATTTTTTTAATTTTTCGGATTCCTTATATAATAACGTCCGCTTACTAGTTTTGTTGACTGAAAATTCAGCTCCAACGTAGTTCTAAAAAAAATTTTAAAACAGATTTGACTATCAAGTTCTATTTTAATCAAATGGACATTCATTGACTCACTTCAGTAACGTCCTTCTTTAATTTGCTAAGCATTCTAAAAACTGTGTTATTTTTGACTACTTAACAATTTGTCATGACAAGCTGTTCATTGATAAAAGTATATTGAAATTACGATCATCCAGATTATATATCCTTCCGTGGGCAGAGATATTTAAAAAGGCAGCTTTTTTCGCTCATGTCTCTATTATATTTTCATCCTCCGATTTTGAGCACCGCCCAATTTCACTGGGTGGTTTCCATATATATTCAGTTTGGAAAAAAATTTGTTGTTCAGCAAATCGAATTCGAACGAACCTAAGATGCTTCGAGAATTATATATTGTATTTTTCATAGTTTTTGGCGCTTCGGCTGATATATGGATAAAGCCTGTTTCAAATAGAGTATTTTCGCCTGAAATTGATTCACTGTTGGAACCTGTTGAAGAAGACGCTAATATTCAACCGTGAGTTTTATCTTCCTTTTTTGATATATGGAATTAATTCTAATATATTTTTCCAATCCGAGATTTTCTCTTACTTTAGTATAATTCCAAAAAAAATGAGGTTTATTAATAAGAACACAATATTTGATTTGAAACCTATGCTTGAAAAAAATTCCAAAAGTCCATATCAAACTTAAAGTTCGATTTTCAGTAATATTATTTTGTTTCGCATTACATGAATGGCATTGAAAAATGTTGTTGAACTTCTTAAAAACAGATTAAATCTACTACAAAATGTTATTTTCAGGCAGCACACGAGAAATTGCTTTTTCACACCAGTACAATGCATGCTTCCTCTTACTGATTTGCATAAAGAAGTTCAATCAATTCATGGAGTCTATCAGCACGGGCAAGTGAGAAGAAGTGTCATGAAATCACCGTGGGGCTACACAGATCTGATGACAACCAAAAGAAATGGCGAAGATCGGTTTTATAACTGGCTTACTCGTATTTAATTTATTTCCATAACAAACTTGAATTCCATTGCCATCGTCTTGAACATCATACGAACGGGTTCTATTCGTAGAACACTCCAATAAAGAAATTTATTTGTTATTGTCTTTTTTATTTTTTTTCAACATTTAGTTTTTCGTTGGGCTTTACAGAGCAATTAGATGCAATTTCGAATGAAAAATACACATAAATCTCATAAGCAATTGATTTTTTAAAAATAAATGGGTTCAAAAAAAAGAACAATTAGGCGTAATATATGCTCTTGAAACAGGAATTTAGTTTTTTAATCAAGAGAAGAGTAGATGTCTGATATCTGCAAATGACATGTACTCTAGTTGAACTTGTTTTGAAATCTCGATAAATGATCCTAAAAAATAATATAGTGTACCAAAAATTATAATTTAAATGAAATGACGTTTCGGGAAAATTTATTTCAATTACAATTGTTCACATAATTGTTTTAAAATCTATGCAACTATCAGAAACAGAAACTAACTTTGCAAGCTTCAGTGTGATGAAAATGTTCCACGGTCCATATTTTTTATATTTATTTATTTTATTTATTTTATTTATTTTATTTATTTTATTTATTTTATTTATTTTATTTATTTTATTTATTTTATTTATTTTATTTATTTTATTTATTTTATTTATTTTATTTATTTATTCGAAACATCATACTATAATACAGAAAAGAAATAACCGATCAAAAGAAAATGGACATGTATCGAGTGCTTAGAGATAAAGAGACCCGCAAGAGTAATTTATCAATTTAAAGATTAGGAAGATAATATGTAATGGTTTTTAAACAAAAGAAGAAAAAGAAAACTAATGTTAGGAAAAAAACTTTTTTGCAAATTTACTTCGTCAAATTGGAATATTAACCCATTTTGGGTTTCAATTTCATTTTCATCTTCTTCTCGATATTTTTAGGGACCTATACAATGCAATATGTCTTTTTGAAATCCCTTTGAGGAAATTTCAACATTTTTTTCAGGGCATTGAGTTGTTAGTCGATAAAAAACAATGGTCCCTTTAAATATACAAAAAATTGCCAACAAATGTTAAAAACCGAGAAAATTAATTGCAACTTCAAACTTTTTATTGGTGGGTATTTGCGGAAATGTTTCAGGAGTTTAGCGGACATGCTTCGAAGGAAACAACGCGATATTTAAAGACTAGTATTATCATTTGATATCATAAGTTTTTAAAAAAGAAATTTGGTAATTTGGTTTTTGTGGATTGTAAACATGGTAATCTACACCAGCTCCAAATTGAAAAAATACAACTCCTGCATTGTTAACACTTTCCAAAATTATCCTTCAAACATATTAACGGCCAACTGAATTTAAATTTGTATTTTAACGCATTCTTGTTTTAAATATTTTGAACGCATATTCATAAACAGGAGCTGCAGCATAACAATTGATTCTTCGGAAAAAAAAGACATTTGGCGGATACAACATTATTTTTCGCTAAAAACTCTTTGATTCACTTTTAAGTGTAAATATTGTCAACTCAGGGGGTTCTCAACCGTACTGACGCTCCGCACGCACGCACGTGGCTGCCGACATTCAGCACACATGAAAATTCATAATTTTCAATATTTTCCAGAAAAATAGAACGTGCCTGTGGAGCTCCAGTGCGGTTGAGCAGCCCTCGAAACGCAATGGTTAAGAATGTTTGTGTTGACAATATCATAATGAAAAAAAAGGTTTTCGTATGTCCAAACAATCAAGAAGTGTTAACATAACATCTACAATTTCAGAATTTTCAAAGAATCTAGCGTTATCAATGAATTTGACACTTATCAATCCACTATTTTTTAAACCATTTTCTATGATTCTATTTAGAATAAATGTCATTGTTTGTTTCAATATAATTTCCCTAAAATAAAACCAAAATGCAAACAAAGACACATATTTATTAATAAATATAAATATTTATTTTCGTTTTTCTATTTGAAATAAAAACGTCATTTCAAGAATTTTTGTTTTTTTTTTAGACAAGGATTTAAATTTTGAAAGAGCATTTTAATCTCGCTGGATCATCTGCGGTGTTTCGAAAAAGTTGTTTGATTTTGAGATGATATACAGTAGTGGTCATAAAGATTGTCACAAATGGTTTTTTGAGTATAACTTTTTTAAAAGTTAACCGATCGAGCTGAAACTTTCAGATATAGTGTAAAACGGTAAAATACATTGTTTTAACAACTAAATCCCCGAAAATTAAAATAACCTGTGAAACAACAGGAGTTTCTAAGAAACACCGAAAACCGGGAAATATGTATTTTACGAATTTTTTTAGAAGTTATTATAGAGTTTTCATGTAAAACCATATTTTTTAGTTTTATTAAAGGTCTGACTGTATTTTCAGCTCAAAATAATAACAAAAACAACATTCAGAAAAACTGTATCGATGAAAGTATGAGAGCGAGTCGGTGCAAGAGGTGGAACACAGTAAAACCGACTAGATCTTTGAACCAAGTATATCTTTTTTACTTTAAATATTCTTTTTAAACACCCAATTTAACAATAAAACAGAAAAATAATGTTAATTTAACATATAACATTCATAATCACAGACAGAGGTCAGCAGAGTCCACTAATAGTACAATTTTGAAGTGAATCCGATACATTCAACGCTGAATATCATAACGGCAAGAGCTTGAATTAATATAAATTAACCTGTATTTGAAAGAAAAATATTTTTAGATTATAATATACTTAAGTTGAGAAGTGGACCTTAAAGGTAACCCGTTTTATGAACGGGAATTCATGGATTTGTCTGAAGCAAACCTGGACGTCATATTTGCGCGCTCGAAATCAAGCGTAAAAAGGTCAGATCCATGATGATAATTAACTTAATTATGTAAAACGGCTAATTAATCACAAATTGACAAAAAAATAGTGTATAGATCGCGTTAACTGGTCGCTTCACATTTATCGAGTATCACGCCAGGTTTGCTTCACACAAATCCATGAATTCCCGTTCATAAAACGGGTTACCTTTAAGGTCCACTTCTCAAATTAAGTATATTATAATCTAAAAATATTTTTCTTTCAAATACAGGTTAATTTATATTAATTCAAGCTCTTGCCGTTATGATATTCAGCGTTGAATGTGTCGGATTCATTTCAAAATTGTACTACTAGTGGACTATGCTGACCTCTGTTTGTTATTATAAATGTTATATGCAATATTAACATTATTTTTCTGTTTTATTGTTAAATTGGGTGTTTAAAAAAATATTTAAAGTTAAAAAGATCGACTTGATTCAAAGATCTAGTCGATTTTACTGTGTTCCACCTCTTGCACCGACTCGCTCTCATACTTTCATCGATACAGTTTTTCGGAATGTTGTTTTCTCTATTATTATGAGCTGAAAATGCAGCCAGACCTTTAATAAAGCTAAAAATATGGTTTTCCATGAAAACTCTGTAATAACATCAAAAAAAATTTGTAAAATGCATATTTCCCGGTTTTCAGTGTTTCTTAGAAATTGTTGTTAATTTACCGATTCTTTTAATTTCTCGGGATACAGTTGTTAAAACAATGTATTTTACCGTTTTACACTATATCTGAAAGTTTCAGCTCGATCGGTTAACTTTAAAAAAAGTTATACTCAAAAAACCATTTGTGACAATCTTTATGACCACTACTGTATGTATTTCAATACAGCTTTGGATATTTTTGAATACATGTAATTTTACGGAGGTGATAAAATAAGCTAAAGATTACACTACATTTTATTTGAGTTTTATTTGATACCCAATACATAAAAAATAATTGTTAAGATAATATGATCTTTTTATAGTTATTTCTTATCACATAATTCTTCCCCTATGTGCCACTTACTAGGTGATATTTTTAGCTGACGAATTACTCGTGTTGAGAAGGTCGTAAATTTTAATACGATTTGAGATTATAATTGAAAATAGATATTTTTTTCAAAATAAAAAATTGTATATATTCACTGAGAATAATTCCGGGTTTAAAAACTTCTGCTTGAATACATTTCCCCTTAAATTTTACTCCAGAAATCTTTATTGACATTTCGAATGAAAAATACGTAACAACAAAAAAAAACAAAAGTTAACATTGAAAATCACAGATTTAAAACTCGTTAAATTTTTTTTTGTCATACTATATGTATGTTAAACAATTGAGAATTGAAACTAAAACAAGTAAAAAAATATATATAAACACAAAAATAACAAGTCGGCGAGTTGTTTCTACTGGTCTCGGGGGCTAAAAAAGTGAATAAATGAATTAGAAGGCATTTGTGAATAAATATGTTTCAAAGATTTGTCTTCAAAAATTCTGAGAACAGGCTGCAACTTTGAAGATGCTGGAAAATTTGATAATAAGCATTGAGCTGGAGAGAAAAAACAATTACGTTCGTATGGTCCTCCTCTGAAAAATGTAAAAATTTAAGAATGGAACGTAAGAGTTTTAACCTCACTTTTTCCGACTATGTACTCGATGTGGATGTGGAATAATTGCAGACATTGACAGTAAAACGAAAAGTGAAGTAAGTATGACAGTTTCTCTTGCTATGTTCATGATATCTCAATGACTTCGAAATGTATATTTAGAATTAGTTCAAAGAAATGTTTTTCGTTCAAAGGAATTTTTCATCTTATATTTATTAAAAAAGAAAACGAGGCGGTATCGGATTTAAGTTTACGATTCATTCATGATTACGAGAGAATTAAGATAAATGCTTTTTTCTTTATTAAAATTCATATTGACTAAATATATCTGGCTATTTTGTGGGACGATAATAATGAAAAAACACCATTAGCGTGATTTCAGAACTATGACTAAATCTCTTGAAGATCAATGTTCGTTGACTTTTTGAGTACTACTATTTAAAGCCTACTTATTTTTGATCTGAAGATCAGAAATGTATTCAAGATAAACAAAAATATTATCTTCAATAATATATCTTGAAAAGATGGTAATATTCACTTAAGGATGATGTTAAATGAAAACTCATTTGGCTCACATTTGACCTCAAAACTTCTAAATATTTTGTTGCAGTGATGTTAATGTGTCATTAATATTTCGGAATTACTCCATCGTTATTTCAAAAATAATATTTACAACTTTCCCACGATCTTCATTTTTAATCGCCTCATGGTTGAAGAATCAAAGTTCAACGTTTTTGATATTTCCATATTTCACGTTTTAAAATAAGTCTGGGAAGACAAAAAATGTTGTCATTTCGAAAATGATTCTTGGAAATTTCAAAAATGATTCTCGGAAAAACTAAATTGTGTGGGAGATATTGAAATTTTTAAAAACATTTAATCTGGCTAGAAAGGAACGAGGGTCGTCATTGAATTTTTAAAAGTGCAGTCTGTGAAGACGACTTTTAAAAAACTAATCTTTAAAAATCATCAAGGAATTAGTTTGTCTGCATAAATGAACTATTCAATGTTTTATGAAAAGTGAAAAAAAAAGATTTTCACTAGAATCCTTTCGATAACTGCCAAAAAATATATTCCAATCATGATATCACGTACAGTGTAATAAAAGTTGTGAATTTATTTTCCGTTTTTCTCTTTGTTTACTATCATGAAACAGGAAAAACTACCAGGAAATTGGAATTGAGAAAGTGTTGACAATATAAAATTTCATTTGTAATATCCAATCGTGACTTATTTCTAGTAAATGTCCCCGAAGAATCGCGAGTGCTTTAATATTATCTGATATTGTTGTCAGTTTCTAAATTTAGGTTTTCAAGCTTCATAAGTCCATATTTATAAAAATGTACAAAATCATCGTCTAGTAGTGTCTAACACAAGATCAACCGATTTTTGTGGCAAAATACATTTGTAGATGTTCAGTTTTATTCTAGAATTTCTAAGATACATGTATTAATTATATCCGTGTCATCATTACATAAACTAGTCATTTTTGGGGTAGCTATCATGCCTCAAAATGATTTTGAAGATTTCTGCCATTTTTTTAACGTAACAACATTCTGAAAACTTATTATTCACTGAAACGTGCAAATGTAGATAACTTGTGCATATTATTGTCCCGGTAGAACGATCAAAAATATTTTCACGCATCAACAACAAGCAAATTTATTTTAAACGAAAGCTTCCAGACAGTGAAAACGTGAAAAATAATTATGAATAATTATTAACTCGCTTATGAAATTTGCTGAATTGCGCCTGGTCGACTGGAAGCAAACACTGAACGGGGGACAAGTAGCAGTTCCGAAGAGACCAACTGCCAGATGACCGGAACACGTTGGATCTAAAAAATGGTTTTTATAGTTTTAATTTGTACGAAAAATAAAAATCACCTAATATCTCTCAACTGTTTTTGAGAAACCCTCTCAGTTTGACTTTGGGCTGGTTCGGAGTATGAAACACAAGGTGGAAAGACGCACAACCGGAATTTATTCTTTAAAAAAATGATTAGTGTTTAACAAAATTATTAAAATTTCTCGTACCTCTTCAAAATTTGACAATTTTGCATTGGAGACACTAAATATAGTCAAAAGTGAGAAAAGAGCCAAGGTTGATATCATCCTAAAAATTGTATAATGAGAAAGATTTTGTCAATTGTATTCTCTATTTTTTTTCATTAAAGGAAATGGAGAAGCTCAAAACAAAATAAGGCAAATATTTTCAAACGCGTTGTTTTTGGAAAATCTGAAGCAAAATTGATAGGTATCAAAATTACAGGCCACCCGAAAAGCTTGATTGGCAATAACACCGGTGAATTGAAGATGTTCTTCGCACTTGTGAATAAATGACTGAATAATAAGAAAAAAAGAAAAAAGTTATCAACCAAAGACGATGAAGAAAAATGAAATGAAAAAACTTGGTGTTTTGTTTTGGTTATGACTAACTAAACTCATTAGAGTTTTCTATGCAATCTCAAAAAAAATATTTGAAAAGGCAACTTTTTGTTTTGAGAAATGCAATGGTGTTGGTATTCAGACATTGGAAATTTTTGCAGAATCTAGAACAAATAATATAAAGATATGACTTTTCTTTGTTAAAATGTGTTACGATACGTTGAAATAACTTGGTATCGGGGATGCAAAAATATCAAAACAGAAAATATTTCTTGGGTAACTAACGTATAAAAAGAGAAATCCCAAAGTTCTCACTTTAACTTATAGAATTGTGATGATTTACTTGGTTAACACTAGAAAACAACAGACAACATAACTAATGAAAACTATTTATAGCAAAAGAAATCGGGTACAATCGTCTGACTCTTATTTAAATTTAGATATTTTTGCGTTTATTCTCATTGAAAGTTGAAACTCAAGCTGATTTTAAAGAAACCAAGGTAAAAAACCGTCTTTCGAATAATTTCAAGGAGAGAGAGAGTCTAGCCCGCACGGCCTAAATGAAAGCTTTGAACCCAAGTCAGCTGCAGAATAAATGCGATTCGCATCAGATGTCATGCTTATGCGCCTGAGCGAGTTTCAGCATTATTCATTTCACCGTTTATGTTATGAATTTTTTTTGGATAATTCGTTGACGTGTGACAATAGTCATCATGAAAGTGCACTAGTGAGTGTATTACCGTCTGGTTGAGATGAATTGAATGAAAAAGACCAAAAATTATATCAATTAAAGATCAGGAGTTTACTGATTCAGTGTCCAACACCCAACAGCAAAATGAATATAATCCTTATTGAATTTCGGAAGAAAACCAGCAAAACCAATTTTCTTGTTTATCAGAAGTGGGATAAAAAAAGTAGTGAAATAATTTAATTCAAGTTTGCAAATCAGCTGATACATTGGCACAAATCCCTGTTTTGTATTAAAATTAGCATTAGTCGAAACGTCACAAAATAAAATACAGAAAACAAAAAAGGTAACACAAAGTGCATCATCACACTTTATGTCGTTGTTGCGCGAGTTTATCCAAGTTGGCAAAGGGGAATCAAGGTTAGGATAATTTTATGAGACTACTTCGAACATTCTTCAACTTCTCAACTTTGAGCTTGGATCAAATACACCAGTTAAGCACCAAAATTCTATTATTTATTTTAGAACCATTCTTCCTTTTACAGTTTCAGAAATCCAATTTTCCGTTTTGAAAGGTATTTTTGGGATTTACACTACAACTCACAAATTGTTATTTATGTATATGTAGGCCGTAGGATCTGAAAATATAGAACTATATTTGCACGTTACAGTTAAAACAAAACAGCATTTCAGTCATTTTTGGGAATTCTTTCAATATATTGCTTACACGCCATAAACGTTTCCAAATTCTTACAAAGCGGTACGAGTTGCTCAATAAATGAATTTCACTAATCATTTTATTCGACTTCATCGTGTTTGTACATTGAGTGATTTAAAATAGGCGCAAGAGTCCCTCATAGTCAATGTTTATTTAAAATTTTGATTTGATTTCATAAACTGGTTAATAAACAAATGTTCTATTTTCTCACTCTTCAATGATGTATTGACACTTTACAGTTTTAAATTGAGTTCGTTTGGAAATACTATGCAAATTTCCAGAAAATTTTTATTAGTTTGGAGTAAATAGGTTTCGTTGTTCTGTAGATAAATTTCCGACTTCTTTCCTTCAACGCTAAAAATAGAATTTTAAAACTCAATATATGAAACAATATTTCGTTGTTATTGTATTTTGAAATTTTTTCAATTAGGAACATTTCTAAATATTTCTTCCCGTTTCAACCAACAAGCCATTTAAAGAAAGTAATGGATGGCCAATAGCGAAAGTGGTTTTTGACCCGATTTGTCAGGAAACTGATGAGAAATGTGAAACTGGTCGAAACTATTAAAATGTCATATGTTTTGTTTCCCATAATTTTCATTTTGATAGCAAAATCATTGTGTACCTTTTGTTCTCCAATTGTTTTTTTTTTCTGAATTAGACTTTGCCCATTGCTTGTGTTCTCAACCAACAAAATGTGCAAATTCCTACGATGTGATTATAGTAACATGGTGTTTCAAACACGGAGTTCATTGTGTATGTTAGGAGTCTTATCATTTGTCTTGTTGTACATAATCTTTTTTCGAAGGAGAAAATCTATTTAAATAGCCGTCCTATCAAACAAAATTCCCCCCAAATGCAGAAACATTTCAAAAAAAAAATGAAAAAGTTCTGCAATTGGGGGAAACATTGTTAGCAGATATTTATACAGATTTTGTAAATAATAAAAGACATCGATTTGAGTTTAATTCACAGACATTTAAAATTTTCCCACTTTTCAAATAAAAATGAATCTAATGAATAGATTTATTATGAAATTATCCTCATGTTTTTGTATCAATTTTATTTTCATTACAAATTTTCATTACAAGGTTATTAATTCAAGATTTAAGAAGCAGCAATGGCAACCACAACTGAAAACCTTTCCGAACATCAACGGGAGCTTCTTAGTTCTGCAGTTGATGCAATGAAGCGAGCATACTGGTTCAGTGATTTTGTGAATGAATTCATTCGAAAACGAACATTTTCAGCAACTACAGTAATTTTCAAGTTGGAGCTGCATTGGAGTGTGAAAATGGTGATGTGATACTTGGAGGTTTGTACTAAACATTTTTCTCAAAAACAAAGATATTTCAGCAAATCAAGAAAATGCGTCATACGGTGCTACTATATGTGCTGAAAGAAGTGCAATGGTCGCTGCCCTAAGTCTTGGACATAGAAAGTTCAAAAGTATTACAATTGGTACTAGAAGTTTGCTTTCAAAATTACTGAAATTTTTTTCAGCAACTGAGTTAGAAGATCCGTGCTCACCTTGCGGAGTTTGTCGTCAATTTTTGATCGAATTCGGGGACTATAATGTAAATAATTTTATTTAAAAAAACATTCTCAAATGGTTTATGATTTAAGGTAATCATGGGATCCTCAACAACCAACAAGATCATCAAAAGTACGACTTATGAACTGCTCCCATTTGCATTCACTCCAAAATCTTTAGATGATCATCAGAAAGAAACTGCTGAAAGAAGCGCTCAACCTTAAGAGAAAACCCGATAATAGAAATTGATCATAAATGTTACATTACTGATTGCAAAATGTCTTTTTCACATTATTATTTGATAATAATAAAATTGTTTCATATTGAATTTCATGCCTTTTTTAGAGATGAACAAAAAGAATAGTTCTTTATATTGAACACAATTCTACGTATGTATAAATCTTGTTTGAAACTTGTTTAAATAAAAATCAAAGAATATGGAGAAACCATACGCAACACGAAGATTAAGGATTAATCTTATAATACGGTGAATTAGGAAATTTCAAATACACGTTTAGTGGTTTCTTGCCAACAAAAAATATAATTGTTTATCAATAATATTCACTGTTTCTGTTATTAGAGCCTCTTAAAATGGTGGGACAGAAAACGAAAAGTTTGCAATTGTTTTTTTTTTAAATATTGTTTTAGTCTAGAATTTGCCGCGTAAATGAAGAAAATTGTTTTAGTCATACCTTTTCTAAAAATATCTGAGCTATAAAAAAGATGTTGAACTTATGAATTGAAAAATAAATCCCTCAATTGTGTGTATTCACATATCAATTTCAAAATTTCTCTGAAAAATACACATAGTTTGTTTGTCAAGTAGGTGCAGAAGCGTTGTAATATTTATTCGATCTTATGTTTTTGAAATGTTCGCTTTTTATTACAAAATCACTCGATCATGTGTTGCAATATATATTTTTGGCGGTTTTTTTATTGATGAATATAAAAAGTGACAAATTGTTCTACCATAAGAGTTTTATAATATCGAAATTTTTGTTTTTATTTTCGCCGAAAAACACGTCATCAACCTTTACGAAATGAAAGATTTTATGCATTGTGTGCGAGTCAGCAAGAGGGATAGATGGATAGTGTATACTTGAGACATGTGCTAGTGTGCTCTACTGCTAATGGCTTTACTTCTCATTTTGAATCAATAACCCAGCTCAAAGTGATCCTTTTTTATTTATTATAAGCAAATTATCACAATTTTAATTTATTTTGCTATCCTTTGTTTGATTATTTCAACATTGTTATATTAAATTTTTGAGAAATTTAAATAGTTTAGGAAAAAACACATGTTTGACAGGTTTTCCATCTATTTTTCTTGTTTTTGAAATGACATATTAACTATATTGAAACGTAATGTTTTTAAAAATTTCATATTCAATTATTGTTTCGAATTATTGTCGATGAATATATGTATTATCTTGATTTTAGAGCTTTTTCAATATTGTTATCATAAAAGTTCTTATTTTTAAAACTGCAGATCGCAAAACATCAATTATCTTTTGATTTACAGAAAAAAGAACTAATGAATACTAATAAATGTGGGTTGGATCCGCTTGTTGAGTGCTCTGAACCGTGTGAGCAAGAAGAGTCAAGCAGTACGGAAAATGGTGAGTTAATTTCTTTGATATTGCACCTGCTTTAATTCCCCCACAATTTAGATCAAAAACCTGAAATGGCACGTAAAACAGCAGTCGATATTCAACGAAGAACACCTGATGAATTTCAACGTTCACGAGTTAGAGCAACATCTTCTAAATCGACAGATGGTGTGAGACCAAAAAAATATGGTTCGCGAATAAGTCTAGCAAGCTTATTCAGCTTTTCCGGACATTCTGGGCTTGGCAGAGAGCGGTGAGTGAAGATAGTTTTAAAGAATATTATTTTACAAATTGTTTTAAAAAGCTGACATGTCCGCATACAATATCTATCATTGAATCTTTAACGATGAGCTGCACCAAAGCGAAAACTTGATAATGACTACTGAACGATACCTTTTTAGAATAGTCAATTTTTTCATAACTTCTGAGTGAGACCTGTGACAGTGTTTTTACGAAATTTTCAAGATGAAAACAATGAAAATATGAACCTGACTTTATCAAATTAAAAATGGAGCGGCTTGGAAAAACGGAAACATTTTAAAGATACAGTTTTTTGTTTCTTCTTTGTTATTTTCATGAAAACATTATTCTGATAATTGGGAGCGAGACTAATCAATCATTTTCTTTTATCATTATCTGTGAGATAATGGAAAAAAAGACGTTGGTTCATCCTGAACGTAGAGATAATGAAAAGTGTTCAATACACAAGTTGGAATGTTACCTGTTATAGATTTTTTGAGCATTTTTTGAGTAAGTTTTATGGTTTTCCTTAATTATCAAAATTTTTGTTATCTTGGTTTCGTTTTCATAAATCAGAACAAGTAAAACTAGATTTTAGATTTCTTAAACCTGTAAAATGGATATATTGATTTCACTTTCGAAAAAAACTGATAAAACTGCGGAAAATACGTTTCATTAACAGTTCTGTCACTTTTCATTAAACGTTTTGTTTCCAAAAAACCCCGCGATAGTAAAATAAAATGGATATTTGTTGAAATATTTCAAAACTCATGTTCAAATATTTATTTGTTAGAGAAGAGATAAAGTTTAAAATACATTTTTCCGAATGGTCGCATCAATGTTACAACACGACTGTTTAAAAATATCTTGTTTGCCTGTAGTCGAATAAAAAGTGTTCTGAAAAAAATTTCGAAAAACGAAAAAAATGTGTTTGTTTCTGAAACATTTAACAAAACAAATAAGTTTTTTTGAATAATGAAACAAGCGTTATTATCATTCATACTTTCATTTTTGCTCTCGGTTTGGTTTAATGACATTTTTCTCCGCGATATAATTTCATGGGAATATCTATCCAATCCATTCAGTTTTACTATTCATTTTTCCTGCTTTACTCTTCAACATCAACTCACTTTACAACTGTTAGAAATAAATTGGAGCAAAAGGTTTTTATTATGTCTCGTAACTGGTCATTAATTCTCCGTTTGGAAGTGCATTCGCCATTTTTTTCGAATATAATTGATAGATAATTGTAAAAATGCGGACTTGAACAGTTAACATTTTCAATAGGTAGTGGAAATAGATTTTTCAAACTTGTTTTCTCGATTTATTTCAGTTGTCAATCACGTAATATCATACCTAATTTCTTATGACATTTTTGTTTCGAAACATCTTGTAGTTGGGCAATTTTTTCCAATACGTTCCGTCAAATAAATGAAAGGAGAGTAGAGATTATTTTCTGAAAAAGTAATATAATAATGAAACTTTAAAACCGATTCTTTAGCATAATCGAATTTTTGTTTCACAAAATATTCGTGCACTTTACGAACTACGGATTTATTTTTATTAAAAATTCTTATATTGCCGGCCAACTTCTGATAAAAATATATATCCCGATAATTAATCAATATGTTTTAATTAATTTTAATTTAAAGGTCTTATTTACTGATTTTGGGTTTCAATTCCATTTTCATCTTCTTCTCAATATTTGAAAACTTAGAGAAGCAAAAACATTTGTTCGAAATTTCCTTATCTAGTACACGAAAAATCAAATTAATGGCCTAACCGGTCGGCCGCGGGCACGTGAATGTGAGAATTTTTTCAATTGTTAGGCCATTTCGCCGCCTTAATCTATAAATTTGTTTTTGCATGTACTACATGGAAAAGGAGATTTCGAAAAACATTTTTTGCTTTTATAGGTTTTCAAATATTGCGAAGAAGATGAAAATGGAATTTAACCCCAAAAACAGAAAACAGTCCCTGTAAATGGTTGGTTTTTAATGGCAAAAAATGTCTTAACTTTTTCCTACTTTGAAAAATAATTTAATAATTCGAAAATCGAATAATGATCATATCCAGCATATAAGCAGTTGCCAATCTATTAGTTTTTTGACCTCTACGTACAAATTAGCTCAAAGAAACATATAAATTCATAACTTAAAAGGATATGCGAATTTTAAAAATAGGATTGTATCGTATGGTTAATTGTAAGCAATTCTCGGTATGTTACAAATTTGCAGAATTTTATCACGTCACAAGAACATTTGATTTTAACAATACCTTACTCATTTTTCTCGAAACTTGTGAAATTCAGCTATTTCGTCCTACAAATAAGTCAACATTCTGTGTTGAAATTCCTTCTCTAAGAAGCCTAACTTAATTTTTTTAAAGTGTTTGTTTACTGATTTTCAATTTTTATTTTAATCCATTCAGAAGCACCAATTATTAATGAATTTAACCAAAAAACATTTTTTTTTTCGGGCGCCCGCGGGTCCGAAACAGCTCCCGAAAAAGTGCCGAAAACAGGTGGTGGCAGTGCAAAACGGGTGGTGCCACCACCTGTTTTTGGGGTTTTCGAGGACCAGTAAACCCCACCCAATATTGAATGTGTACGGTGCGCATTTCTGGGTGCGACCGCAATTGCTCGTCACGGTGTTTGCACCGAATTCAAATATATAGTGAGGAATTTTTATATGTAACCAGTTCTCGTTGCATTTTTTTCATCCATTCAGTTATTGGACTTAACATGACATCAGCTTGCCTATCAGTCAACGTCGAATTATTCAAAACATTGCCGATAACTTTTTCTTTTTCTTCATCAAATTTTTTGAATGTATTTGAAAGTACCTCAAGTCCTGGATTCTCAGCGGAAGCAAGCTCTTTGCACTTTTCTACGACTTCTTCCCACTGCTTCTCCTCCATTTCATCATTCGCCGCCAGGAGCACTTTTTCGCGCGCCCATTCTGCCAACTCTTGCGCCATCGATTTCCTTCCTTGCTCACTTTTTTGTTCTTGTGAAGTTTCCATGCTGAAAAAATATCTCTATTATCTTTCACTACTCGAAGATGATTAGTCAACGAATATAATTTGTAAAAGAAATGAAATCTCCTCCTTTGGTGTTAACGCGGGAGAAAGAATCCAAGAGAAAATTATTCAAGAAATTTATCTATAGTCTTTCGCTACTCGAAGAGGGTTAGTCAACGAATAATTCTGCGAAAGCAAAAATCAACTCCTTTGGGGTTAGCGCAGGAGAATAAGATTTCAATAGACAAATTGGAGTTTTAAAATCAAAAAAGAAGATTAAACGGAAGAAAAGAAACACGAATTGACAAGGACAAACACAAAAATTTTGATTCGGCCCCCAAGAAGCGGGTTAGGCTACCACGGGATTCAAATCGGCTCGGCCCCCAAGAAGCGGGTAGTTTGGGTTTCAAGCTCACTTGTCTCTACTTCCCAAAACCCTTTCAAGATAATTCTAAGTGGCAACTGACCACTTTTGACCGAATGTCTACAAAAAATGCCGAACACAAAGTTTACACGACAAATTTATTACTATAAAATAAAAAGAAACAACAAATAATCAAAAATGCAACGAGAACTGGTTACATATAAAAATTCCTCACTATATATTTGAATTCGGTGCAAACACCGTGACGAGCAATTGCGGTCGCACCCAGAAATGCGCACCGTACACATTCAATATTGGGTGGGGTTTACTGACCGTTTTTGGCGAAATGAAGCTTGTAAACTGATTTTTTTTGCCGATTCCGTTAATTATAAGTGATTCTGAGTCTATTACTACGAAAATTGAAAATAAGTAAACGGACCCTTTAAATAGTAAGCACATGGTTTTAAAATGTTGTTCTCTATGAAAAATGATCATTTGGATTTTTCCTATTGTTCTACGTCGATGAAACAGTTTTAGACTCACTATCAGATGACATTTAGAAGTGATTCTTTTTTATGGGACATTGAGCCGTCATTTCTTATCGGAAATGTTCAGTTCCATTTTAATTTTTCCCCCAATTTTTTGCCCAACTGTATGCATATAATTGAAACCAATCAACAATTCAAACCGAAAAAGGCTGGCTGGGACCAAACGTAAAGAATTTTGTGTTGTTGTTATTAGCTATGTAAGTTTCTGAATAACTAACTAACAAAAAACAAAAGAAAAGTGGGAATTTTGTCGAATTGTTTCTACTTTTTTTTTGTTTTTTGTTCGTGTGTTTTTTTGTTACCCATGCCAACAAGTGTTTCCAACATATTTCTTTTTGCATTTTGTCAACTTTTTACATAAGGCTGAAGGTGGTATTACGAATTTAACATTGTTATTTTATTTTTTTTTGAGAAAAGGGAGAATATGCTGTGTTCGCAAAAAATTCTAAAATTACACGTTTCCGTGGCTACTAGCAATGCGCACATAGTTAGTCTAGAACAATTTTGCAGGGGGAGTTTTGCAATTTTTCAACTGAAAACTTTTTAGTTTTTTTTTGTTTGTGGTGCGTTCTCACAGCTAAATAGTCTTCCAAGGTCAGCATATATTTTTAATAGCGAGACAGAAAATGATGGTGAACTTGCGATGCCAACGAATACCACCCCTCCAAAGCATTACAAATAAAAGTGAACAGTGCGAAAAACGTAGAAAAGAGAGGTTGACAAGTTCCGCCAGTCAATTTTTTTTCTACCCCCCCCCCCCCTTTCTCTTCTTATGTATTCCAATGTCGCAAAATCAACAGTGTGAACTACATGTTTCGCTATTTTTTTTTCTTTTTTTAGTCAAACTTCTCCGCCGGGGGTCAACTTTATTATTTTTTTATTTATTTTTAGAATTTCTGGAATTTATCAAATGTGTATTAGGAGAAATTCTGAAAAAAAAATCTTATTTTAAAGAAGCGCCCAAATTTTGTTGTCAGTGTTTGTTATCTCATTTTGTTCGATTTTTTCTACTGTATTCAGTCAAACAACAAGGTTTTTGGTGTGGTAAAAATTTGCAGTCATATTTGCTTCTTTCTGTCGGTTTGTTTTATGTTTGCGTATGCCAATGTGTACAATGAGTAATTTTAGTTAGAAACGGACAGAGAGGGGGGGGGGGGGGGGGGAGAGTTTGTGCACTCCATTACTTGTAAAACGAAAATGGTTTTTTTTTGTTACGTTCTTTTAAGAAAAAAAATGGTCCACTTTTCAGGTAATCTTTCAATAGCTAATGAATTGGTAAAACTCACTTGGTTTTTTTGTCACAAATGTTGCTTGTTTTTTTTTATTGAAAGAAAAATAAACAGGGGTTTTATATTGAGATGATGTTTGATAATCTCACTGGTCTTTACATATTCTATTCTATGAATCATATCAAGTTTTTTGCACATAATTATTGGTTTCACCGTTCTAAAAAAATAGCGTAACCTTATCTCTCGCTCTCCCATTAGTATGTAACTATTCGTTTAGTAAGAAGAAAGATCGAAGTTGCCACCTTATTTTTAATTAGTCGAAATATTGTACAAATTACTGATTTTTCTTATGACTTGCGTTATCCACTTTCAAAAAACGATTGATTAATGAAAAATAAATTTTATAAATCGATGTCTCATCTCAAACTCTCGTGGCATGATGAAAAGTTTGTACAATTTTATTAGGCACATTTCGTTTAGAAAAATAGTGTCAAAAATTTGAGCTAATTTGTTTAAATTGAGATAGTTCAACTACGTACCATCCACCAAGTATATTTTTTTCAAAGTGAAAGCAATAAACGCCCTTTAAAAACGTTTAAATATCAATTCTTGAAATGTGACCTAATATTTTGATGACGAAACAATATCACTTTCGGAAAAAAAAACCATGGAAAATGTATCTTCTTCCGTATTAAGTATGGGCAAGCGAAAACATATGAAAAAAAAATCAATGATACCAGAACTAGTTAGCGAATGGCAAATTTCGCTGAACCAATGCTTTCCCTTATTTTATCCGCCTCTTTTTATTCATCTTTTTTTTTTGTATGTTTCATCTACCTTCGTCTTCTTCTCACGGTAGCTATTATAAATCGGACATTACGTCTCCTACTGGATGATTTTTTTTGTAGACCAGTCCACTGATGTTTTTCGCCGTATTTTGATTTTCATATGCATATGTTTGTTTTTTTTTTTTTTAAGAAAATTGAAAACTGTTAATTTCTTATTTACAGTCGGTATTTCAATGAATTCTAACGTTTTTGTGTTTTTTTTTTAGAAAATAAGAGAAAAAGATGAAAAAAAATGCTGTACAAAATTCAATTGCAGTTTTCTAAAAGTGTACCAGTTTTTCGAATTTTTTTTGTTTTGTGAAAACATTGATCAGATACTTCTCTTGAGAAATATTATATATATATATACTTTGGCGTTTATTGTGAAACGTTTTCTGATTCTTTTCGCTATTAGTCACATCAAATTTAATGATGAAAATTGTGTTGATGCTAATCAAATTTTACCGTTCACCTTGAGCTCTGATAAGAACAAGAATTGAACATTTTTTTTCTCTCTCATTCGTCGCTTAATTGCCCTTGAACAACCGTTTTTGAGAGTTTCGCTTTCTAAATAAAATAGTTTAAGGTAAATAACAAACAATTTTTAAAAATTACATTTTTCAGATCAAAGTCTGGTTGGTCCTACAGTGACGACGGTACGGTTGCCATGACAAGTGTTTCTGCGAGCGATATTCGTTCGGCTGTTGCTGGTCCGTTGTCATCAAAGCGGTTGGTTTTTTTAAACAGTTTTTGATGATAAAAATGTTGTTTTATTTCAAAATAATCTTTCATTTTTTTGACATGTACTTAAAATACTTTGATGTTCTCATTCTCAAACAATATCGGGTTTTTCTGGCGATCTTTTGAAATTCCAGCTTGTCCGCTTTCATCAAATCAAAACATTCTTTATTTGAAGTTTTCATTTAATTGGTTCGATCGAGATTTTGATTGCTTTAATTATGTTTTTAATAACATCAAAGACGGAAAAACAACACATTGAAAAAAAAATTATGTTTTGCACATAATGGTGTTCAGTCTATAATGTTTTTATCGAAAAAACAAAACAATTCGAATTGTTTGTTTCCTAGTGTTTTTCAATTCTATTAAAATTCTGTGTGATTTTTCGAAATTATAATCAAACGTTCATAGCTCTTTCGTAATAATTATTATATTTCAGATATCGTGGCAGTGATACTGGTTCCTGTATGGATGGTGGAAATGAACATTGTGCTGATGCTTTGTTGCAAGAAGAAGACGAGGAAGAGGCAGTTGTCGAGCGAAAAGAATCGAAAGAATCGAAAAAAGAGGCCAAGGTGAGACAAATTAATACTGACGGTTGATTTTTTTTCTCCCCCGTCTTGATTTTGGTATTTTCAGCAAGCGATAAAAATGAAGGAATGTCCGTTATGTGCGACGAAATTGGCGACAACGTGTTTTCCAAAGCTGAAAGGATGTCAGCATAGGAGTTGTAGACTGTGCTTGCGCCAGGTGAACGTTTGGAAACATTTTTATGAACTTCTTGAAATTTGTGGGGAGATTCCAACTTATGTCTGGTATAATGTGAAATGAAAATCTTTGGTAAACATCTTTCTCTAAGCGTTAAAGTTGGTTAAGATCTTTCTCTAAACGTTAATTGATTTCCAGTGATTCTCGTGATTCTGAAAAGTGAAATGAAGCATTTTAAGTAACTACAAAAATTTTCAATAATAATTTTTGCAGTACGTCGAATTGTCCATCAATGAGAATAGAGTCGAAGTTCCTTGTCCGGAATGCACATCTGTTCTACACCCTTCAGATATCTCGTAAGCATTATGACAATTTTTTTTGATATAAAACTGTATTACTTTTCAGGTTGTTACTTGGTGATATGCCGGAACTGATTGAAAAATACGAGCAGTTCAGCTTGAGAAAATTCCTATTGACCGAAGCGGATGCTCGCTGGTGTCCAGCTCCAGACTGCGGGTGAGCAATTAGAGCGGATTTATTTTTTCTTAAAAATGAGTTTAGGTACGCTGTAATTGCATCAAAATGTGCGGCTTGTCCTCAACTTCAATGTCAACGGCCGGAATGTCAAATGCTTTTTTGTTATCACTGCAAACGAGAATGGCACAACAATCAGACATGTGATGAAGCTCGCAGACAGGAGAAATACAAGGCACGAGCGCTTGGACTCGAAGAATTGATTCAAAATAACCGTAATAATGCGAGTGATTCAGCGTTGAAACGTTAGTTGTTTTGTCATGTCAAAGAAAACATTTATTTTTGTCGTTTTCAGCAGGAGATGTAAAATCATGTCCGCGTTGTCGAACATATATTGTGAAAATGGATGACGGTTCATGTAACCATATGGTATGCGCAATGTGTAATGCGGAATTTTGTTGGCTGTGCTTGAAGGAAATATCCGATCTGCATTATCTCAGCCCAACAGGTTGCACATTTTGGGGAAAGAAACCGTGGACGAGAAAGAAGAAATTGTTATGGCAATTAGGTAGGTTGTATTATAATTGTGATTAAAAATCGAAACGGGATTTTAGGTACTTTGATAGGAGCTCCATTAGGAATTGCACTTATTGCTGGCCTTTCTGTTCCGGGAATTATCTTTGGTGTGCCAGTATTTGTTGGAAGAAAAGTTCACCAACGCTTCAGACACAAAACAAAAGCCAAAAGACGCATTTTCACAATTACATGTGTTGTCGGTTCTTTGGTCGTGAGTCCTGTTATGGCGGTGATGGCAGTAGGTAGGAATATTCTTTTGAGATTTTTTAAAAGTTTTCTAATTCGATATTTTTTACAGGTGTTGGTGTTCCCATTATGCTTGCCTATGTTTATGGTGTTGTTCCACTGTCGTTGTGCAGGAATGGAGGATGCGGATTAACATCGGCAAACTCTGAATTAGTTTTGAACACACTTGATGAAGAACAATTATATGGCACAGAAGGTAATTACTCATTTACGGAAAGTTTGATTGATAAAATGCAAAGTTTCAGTAGCCAACCAATTGGACTTTGTTGAAATGATGGAGAACCGTAAGGATGAAGTCATCTCAATCGATCCTTCACTTCATAGTGGACTTTCCGTTCCACACGATGTTCGTTCTTACCAGCATACTCCGTTCAGTGAGTCATCTCGCAGAAGGACAAGCTTAGAATCAGGCAAGTGTCATCAACGAAAAAAAAGCACGTACAAAATGTTCTAACTAACAAATTTCGTATCTTAAGCCCACATATGTATATTTTTTAGGCGAGCGTGTGAACTACGAGGAGGCGAGCGTCAAGGCAATGGCTGGATCGCATTACTATGACGACAAGGTACATAATCTTTGCATACAAAAAATGTCGGAAACACAAATTCTTTTTGTTGTTTTAGAGTCTTCATACACTTTGCTCGGGCCACGAAGTCATATCGATTGCCGACGAGCAAGCAAGCACTAAAGCCCTCGCTGGCTCCGCTATTGAAACCAAAAGTTTAAGCGAGAGTGTCTACCGTCATCTCTTGGCGAAACACGTGGAAAAGGGTGTTGATTCGGAAGGTAGATCTTTTTATTAAATATTCAAATTGTTATTCTAATTTTCAAGTTATTTGTAACTTTCAAAAAATCTGCTCACGTTTTTCAGTAGACGAACAGCAACAGGAAGGAGTAACGTCAACCACGGCATCAACGCGTCAAGATGAGGCTCCATCAAGTTCATCATCTTCCGCGAACAAAAATAAACCATCGTCATCAGGATTTAAGGCTTGCGCAATCGGTTTGTTAATTAAATTTTTTGCCCCCACCCTGAAACATTTGACGAAAAATGAGCACACACACACGCACACACGTGATGAGCCTAATAAAGCGAACCCCTCGAACATCTTCATCGTTCATTTAATTTGGCATTTTAAGCAATTTTTCCCCCCTCTGAAATTGTAACTAGACTAATAAATTCTCATTTTTCGTTTATTTTTTTTTTCAGAACAAGGTGAAGAAGTTCTTCTTTTGTCGGAAGAAGCAGCTGCTCTTTTACTAAATTCGTCGATGAGGAGTAATTCGACCAGTGGAAGCCAAACAGATTCTCACATTGATCTTTTCAAAATCAGAAGTTGGTTGGATAACATGAAGCAAATGGTTGCTTCAGATGTTCCAATTGAGAAACCCTATGAGTATGCTTTTCTATTTTGAAAGTTGTTGAATAATAACTTTACCCATTCCGTTTTTAGGCCTGCTCCTTCAAGCAGCAGAATTTTAAGATCAGGAAGTGGAAAAAGTGTGCACACTGTGACAACATTGCCAATGTCATCAACAGGAAAACCATCGATTACCTTGACATCGTCGCATACTTCGATGCCAGAAGCTTCGAACGTTTGTGAAACGGCGTCGATTTCATCAACCAATAGTAAGAGAAAGAAGCGGCTCGGATTTTTCTCCAATTGGTTCAACAAATCAAAGTGATAATGCCAGTTGCTTTCAAAATTCATTTTTATATTGTTTTTTTTTCTTTCTTTTCACACTATACGATTCTCTGGGCTTTTGTATCCATTTTTCACAACTTTTTGTTCCGGCAACAAAAATTGTAAGGCAAATGGAATGCAATAGAAATGTAAAAAATTGTATCAACATTCTGAAAGTGCTTCTTTCATTCATTTATTTTTCACTTTAATAATTTCTATGAGCTAAGTAAGTGTTTTCAATTCAAACCAAAATATTATTCTGTTATTGTCACGATGAAAAACGAAATAATGTTGAGGCCAGTAACAATTCGACTAGAATTCAATGTGGAAAATGAGACGCCACTCGAAGACATAAGAGTGTTTCCTGCTCAATGATATTTATTTTTCATCATGACCTCTTTATGATACTTCATAGTCTTCACAAAATGTTTCCTCATTATTTTCGTAAATGAAATAACGTGGACAGGTAGAAGCTACAAGCTTCATTATTTAGAGCTGGTGTCGTATATTACTCGTTTCATATGTTTCAGTCAAACGTGTGTTATGATGTGATTACCGATGTTTTTCTTAATGTTTTTCATGTCACTAGTGCTTTTTTTTCCATGTAGGTTATTTTTTTCATGTATTCATTCATTCTGATTCTGTTTCAGTATTATTGTGACATTGTACGGAGAAAAATTTAATTTTTTTCAGTTTTTTTTATTAGCAAAATTGCTCTCAAACGTTGTCAACGTTTTGATATTTTGATATTTTGACGCTTGAAACAGAATACCTCTTTTATAACAGTTAATTTAGGTTTTTTCTGGCAAGTGGCAAATTCCGCGTGATAATGACCATTCAAACTGATTCTCGGAAGAAAGCTGTGGAGAACAAGAAAGTAACAAAAAGATTGTCGAAAGAGCTGCCCACTGGAGAACGTGCTTTAAAAATTGGTAAGAAATTTGAAATCACGTCTCAACAACAATCTAGCTCATTTGCAGAAGAAGGAGAGAATGTGCTGATTGTTGCTCAAGACGTTGCAGCGTTTCTTAATGTTAAGCCAACGCCGGATCAGCTGATTGCTACAATCAACTACAACACCAATCCGAAACAATTGCGGCTTCTTTTGGAAAGTATGAGAGAGGAGGCGGAAGAAGACATGCGTCAATTGCGTCTAGAGCGGTGAGAATCTTTGATCGCGGCCAGATTTAAAATTAGAATGATATTAAATTTTCAGCGAGGAGGCAGCTCGCAAGGCAGCTCATCGACGAAGCCCTCTTCGTTTCATCAAAAAACTATTCAGATTGTTTTAAGACGTAGACGATTTAATTCTTGTTCTACTTTCTCTATTTTTTTTTGAGCTTGCTTTATCGCTTCTTTCGTTAATCTTCGCGTTACTTAAGAAAAGAAATGTCTATACATATAGAATATGTTTAACAATATATTGAAACATCAAGATTATGATGGCTTACAAAATTATATAATAATAGTTGAGAGTCATCAATATAATGCTGCTTGAAAGGCTGTTAGTAATGCGAATAAAATTTATGAAAATCTTTTGGTTTTAATTCCGGAGATTATTAATGACAACCATTCGAGCGGTGTGCGTATTACCTAACTAACTAACCAACCCGGTTTAAGGTTTTTAATGTCTGTGGTTCTAAAAACTTGAGAAAATATTCTATTGTATTCTATTGTGCAAAGTGTCATTTGAAATAGGAAGTAATGAGACAATGATATCAACCTGTTCTTTATATAATCAAGAAGTACATATATGTAATACCATGCCATTCGTAACTATTGTTTCAATTGAGTAATCATATTAGCCAACTGCCCTTTCCTTCAAATCTTGCCGGCATTCTTAATGTGATCTGACCACCAAAATATATTTTTACTATAGCGGTTAACAGTCTTCTCTCTTGCTCTCAAAATATTAATCATGACCAAGCTTTAAGCATAATTTATTTAACTATGTATCTAACTTTGTATTTTTTTCCCGATCTTCAATCAATGCATCTCATATAAATAAAATATCATTGCTGTTTTTGTTTTTTTTGGTTGTTTTAAATATAAATTTCAGCGAACACAATATACATGTAATAAAAGGAATAATACATTGAGAATACATTATATTTACAATATTTCAACATCATCTTCGCAATCGATGTCTTCTTCAAATCGTTTATTTACAATTGTCAAGGTTTTTCTCACATGTTGCTCCCGAGATCCGGACACTAGAATTCCTTTACGAGTGGGATCTTCTGGATCTGGAAATCTTATCATTTTTAACAAGAGATTTGGGACATAGAATTAACCTTGTACCCATTCTGGCGCAGTTTCAAGTGGAATCGATTCCATACTCAAATACTCTTTGTTTGCCATGCCAAAACCGGCCGATGTTGTAGCCATGACACTGGAAAATTATGCTAATTTAAAAAAAACTGATTTTTAAAAATAATACCTGCTTGATCTTCGAGATGATAAAAATCTTGCGATTGCGGGGAATCGTAACAATATGTTACGGAGACAGATGCAATTCAATAGAAAGGCACGAGTATATTCGCTGCTCGCCATGCAAAATACATAGAAGTTTAGGCAATGGTTCATCACTTCTAATAAGTTTGAACAGTAACGATAGACCTGAAGAACAACCGAGATTATGAGATTTGGTTTGGTTCGAAACCTGAAATCCGAATTGCATTTCCATTGCTTCGTTTTGTAGAACCATGACCAATGTCTGCGGAACATTTCCCAAAATGAATATAATACATATAGCAATCATCAGGACGGTGAGTTTCTTTTCAGTAAAGCTTCTCATCATATTTGAATATTCTTTTTTGCTACTCTGTATTCCGTTTGCATTGTCACCAGCATTTTCGCTTTCGGGATTCCTTGACAATTCTTTAGGCGGTGAGGATCTTTTAACCAACCTACGACGCCTCATCTTAAAAAATAAAAAAAAAGTTATTATTTCATAAATCTCGTTTAACCTTTGCTAGTTGCAGTTGTCGAGCTATGATAATGTTTAAAACTGTTAGAAGAATAACAGACGCGAATCTTAACAGTTCTCTACCCAGTTTATAATAGCTGTAGGCGGTCCAATAAGGTTCTCTAAAAAAACGACTTGTATATTTTTTGAAAGGAGTTTTTCAAACCTGCACAAGATATCTACATTGTTTGCCATGACATAATGCCCGTTTACTATTTTAAGTGTTCTTTGGAGTATCATTGGAAAATGGATTAAAAAAGAGAACAAAAGAGCGAGCCCAATTTTTTTATGTGCCAACGGTCGTGGATTGACTATTGGTTTTATATGGGGTCTTGATATCAAAAAATATCTGGAATAAAATGGGATATCTTAAAAGTTGCGAATAGATTGCAAACCTTTCCACAGTAAGAAATAATGCACTATAAAGTCCAGCCACCAAAAATGTATTGATTAAAGGTGCTTCGACGTATGCGACATAATACATAAGCGTTGTGTGAGTCTTAGCACCGATAATTAAAAAATGGAACATTATTAAAGACAATGCTATCTGTAAACAGAAAAACATGAATTCAGCCAAGAAATGAGTTTGTTGTTACCAGGTCGAATACAGCCATTGCTCTGATATACATAAATGGAACAGTTTGAAGAAATGGGCTTTGAAGTGCACGCAAATTCAGAATATTTCCAATAACACCAATGAAACAAAATATAACCTTAAATTTAAAACCATTTTATTTGAATTGTTTAAAAGAAATTGAAACCTGAGCATACATGAAGATGTTTTTAACTCTTTCCAATTCAAGAGGCATTTGTGGAACAATGGCAGTATGATTTGTGTTACAAAATGCTTCCATTTCTAATGCAGCGTGTAGCTGTAAGAATAGAGAATTCATTACAAATATGAATGACTTTTGAAAATTTTGGTTTTTATCAAAGTTCACAAATATAAGAGGACCAACCTTTTATTGCAAAAAAATATTCTATTTACATTTCTTAAAGTTATAACTTACAATCAATAAAAATGAAAGCGTAAAGGCCTTTTTTCTATTCTCTTTTTTTGTTCGGTTTCATAAGCCTTTTAGGATTTTTTCGCACAAAAATGATATATTTTTATTAGTTACTTACGAGCTCTTGGATGATCATAGTTAAAAAAAGGATTATTTTTGGGAGTGGGTATTCATTGTCAAGCAAGTATGGGGGACGAGGTAGAATAATAAGATATGATTAATGATTAATGAGAATAAGAATATTTATTTCATAAAAAAATACGTATGCATTATTTTCCAGTCATATCACGCATTACCTACAATGTTTTCTTCAATGCTATTATTCAAAACATCAGCTTAGTGCTTATTACAAGGGTTCTATATTAGGATTGATGAATGATCTAGAAAAACAAGAGTTTAATATGATCACATATGAGCAGATTCAATAGAGTTTGGGGTTCAACCGGAAATAATCAAAAAATCGTTAAAATCTTCAGTTTCCAGGACAAAGTTCTTTCTGACAAATGTAGAATCAAAACCATATGGCTTTTCATGAAGATTGAAGCAGAGGAGACAACAAATAGGATTCGAATAAATAAAATAATGTTGAAAGAAGAGAATGAAAAAAAAACAAATAATTTTCATTTGAGCCCAAGACAACCCTTTCTACTGAAACATTAGTCATTCAAAAATAGCCCAGGAAATTGGAATAGATGAGTGGTCCGCTAGTTAGTTCGGATCATTTTTCAGAGTGAAATAAAATTGAAGGAATAAAGCATTTTTCTGCATTTTCCAAGAATTCTTCTGCATAAATAGGTCTCAAGGACATATCAAAATAGGGGAAAAATACAGAAGAAATGGGGTTTTTGAAGAATGAAACTGATACTACACTTTAAAAAAGGCCAAGAGGTTGACAACGTCATCTAGAGAAGAGTACTTGTGATTTCAAACGCCTTTTTCGCCCCGATTGTTGACATTTGTGAACACCCTTCTCGGCTTTATTGCCAATCTTGAATATTTCGAATTGGGCGATGGTTGTAATAGGTTTTCATTTTGAGGAGCAATGACGATATATATTGAAAATCAGCAGTAACAATGACGTGGTTAAGTAGATGCATATCACAACAAGTAAGATAGAAAAAAAAACACTCACCCATTTGAATTTACATTTGGATGAATATATTTTAGATGTCTCATTTTGAGACATTTCCTCAGCGAATGTTGAAAATTCACTCCATAAATTCGAGTAGTGGCGGCAAAATAATTCGATTTCAATTTGGGGGTAAATGAAAATTTTTTTGCAAAATTTCATGGAAACACTTTTTAAAATAGCATTCATTGTCACGCATTTTTTTAATTTTTCAGGATATCTTCAATTGTGTCCAAAAACTGACATATTATTAATTTGGTTGCAACATGAGGATGTTGTAAATTTAGAAAATATTAGCTTTCGAGATCCAGTTTGACATGTATACGTCATAAAGAATGAAATAAACTATCAAATTAATTGTTGCGAGCCTTGTTTTCCATTTTTTCATGTGAAGCTTTTACATTGATGATTTTTAAGGGGCGAAAAATAAGGGACTCGTTGAAGTCGTAAAAGGTTTTGGCTGCTACAGTAACAAAACATGCTCTACAATTTAAGAATGAGGAAGTTTTTTGAAAAAAATTTCAAACAAATATAAAATCAGCTTTTTTTAAATGTTTATTTTTAATCGTGACGTCAATGAATCAGCAGCCTGCGTATTCTCAACAAAAAAGTAGATAGAAACTAGGTGGGCCGTTTTTGAATCCTACAAGAATTAATTAAATACAAGTTTCTGCATTACTAACGTCATTTTTGTCATCATTTGCCTAATTAATACAAAATAAGTGTGCATGATGAGAATAACAATGGCTAGTGATTCCGGGTTCTAATGTGTCAATGGTATGGACTAAATTTGAATTCTCTTAAACGGTTAAGGTTTAAAGAAGAAGAGCAATTCGAAAAATATATCTAGAAATTACGCACTTCAGTGATCATAAGAATTTAAAAACCGTGTCATAATTATTATACTTTGTATAGTTTCTATTGTTTCAATTTACAAGAAATGTGTAACGACGAGTGACTTGTTTGTGTAACCATGACTAACTTATGTTTTAGAGTATTACAGTTGATCTACTTTTTCCCGGGAAACTTTTTAAATACTGACGGAAGGGTGTACCGTTGTGTACCGAATAAGGTGTCTAACAAATATTTAGGTATTGCCAAGTTACATTTTTTTCGCCGGTCGTTTGTATTTTTCTTTTGGTTTTACGTGACACGCAATGCGTGACCCATTTGTATTTGCTCCATTGCGTACGCTTTATAGCAAATGCGCTCTATCGAGCGGACAAGAAATTAAGTCTTGACAAAAATTTCTGAACAAATGACACTTAAACGAAACATTTTTTCGTATCAACTGACTATGAATGACTGAAATTCTGAAAGAAGAGTCAATCTTTTTTATTTTACACATATTTCTGACATCCTCTGTTTAAGCATTAAGACGCGATGTCTGAGTTTCGTTAAAAACAACGGGTGCGTGCGCTAGGCTGAACATTGGAGGTAAAGCCCTGTAACTTCTTAGATGCGCAGCATAAGCTACATATGTTTTCCCCGCTTTTGATGAAAACTGTGACATGTCATAATTCAGCTCAAAATGTAGAACATTTTTCTGATTGAAAACCGTAGCAACCCGACAAATATTATTTCATATTTTGAAAGAGGATGCAATGTTGTTCTAGAATCATTCATAGACTCGAAAAATGAGGGGACTATTGTGCCAAAGTTATACAAAAAATGTGACATTTTTTCAGGATGCTGTTCCAACAACATACGAACTTATAAGCTTCGGCCAGCTCTCCATTACTTTGTTATGGAGAGCTGGCCATTACTTTGTTATGGAGAGCTAGAACAATCTCTCTGGCCGGCAAAAACATACAGATTCGACGTGACAGCATTTGAATATACAAGAAATTACTACGAAAGAAAGACGATATGACCTCTAAAAAATAAAGCAATAGGAAAAATCTGGGGACCGAATATGTAATACAACCAAAAAATTTAAAAACACGAGTGTAGTCCGCGATGAAAATAGAACTTTCCACGTCTTTAATTTCAGGACAATAGCGTTCCGAAATTGAATAGTGCATCTGGAGCGGAAAAGGCATGTTTAGATTCATCGTTTTTGTGGATCTCTTAGCAGCGCCATGACGTCATAGCAGCGCCACGATCTCTTAGCTGCGCCATGATTTCTTAGCAGCGCCGTGACGTCTTAGCAGCGCCGTGATTTCTTAGCAGCACCATGACGTCTTAGCAGCGCCACGCTTTCTTAGCAGCGCCATGATTTCTTAGCAGCGCCATGACGTCTTAGCAGCGCCATGACGTCTTAGCAGCGCCATGCTTTCTTAGCAGCGCCATGATGTCTTAGCAGCGCCACGGTCTCTTAGCAGCGCCATGATTTCTTAGCAGCGCCGCGGTCTCTTAGCAGCGCCATGATTTCTTAGCAGCGCCGCGGTCTCTTAGCAGCGCCATGATTTCTTAGCAGCGCCATGACGTCTTAGCAGCGCCATGATTTCTTAGCAGCGCCATGATTTCTTAGCAGCGCCACGGTCTCTTAGCAGCGCCACGGTCTCTTTGCAGCGCCATGACGTCTTAGCAGCGCCACGGTTTATTAGCAGCGCCATGACGTCTGAGCAGCGCCACGGTCTCTTTGCAGCACCATGACGTCTTAGCAGCGCCACGGTTTATTAGCAGCGCCATGACGTCTTAGCAGCGCCATGATTTCTTAGCAGCGCCATGATTTCTTAGCAGCGCCACGGTCTCTTAGAAGCGCCACGGTCTCTTTGCAGCGCCATGACGTCTTAGCAGCGCCACGGTTTATTAGCAGCGCCATGACGTCTGAGCAGCGCCACGGTCTCTTTGCAGCACCATGACGTCTTAGCAGCGCCACGGTTTATTAGCAGCGCCATGACGTCTTAGCAGCGCCACGGTCTCTTTGCAGCACCATGACGTCTTAGCAGCGCCACGGTTTCTTAGCAGCACCACGCTTTCTTAGCAGCGCCACGGTTTCTTAGCAGCACCACGCTTTCTTAGCAGCGCCACGCTTTCTTAGCAGCGAAACGCTTTCTTAGCAGCGCCATGATTTCCTAGCAGCGCCATGACGTCTTAGCAGCGCCATGACGTCTTAGCAGCGCCACGGTTTCTTAGCAGCGCCATGACGTCTTAGCAGCACCACGGTTTCTTAGCAGCGCCATGACGTCTTAGCAGCGCCGCGGTTTCTTAGCAGCGCCATGACGTCTTAGCAGCGCCATGACGTCTTAGCAGCGCCACGGTTTATTAACAGCGCCATGACGTCTTAGCAGCGCCACGGTCTCTTTGCAGCACCATGACGTCTTAGCAGCGCCACGGTTTCTTAGCAGCACCACGCTTTCTTAGCAGCGCCACGGTTTCTTAGCAGCACCACGCTTTCTTAGCAGCGCCACGCTTTCTTAGCAGCGAAACGCTTTCTTAGCAGCGCCATGATTTCCTAGCAGCGCCATGACGTCTTAGCAGCGCCATGATTTCTTAGCAGCGCCATGACGTCTTAGCAGCGCCACGGTTTCTTAGCAGCGCCATGACGTCTTAGCAGCGCCAATAAATTATTAGGTTGTTCGGATATAAACGAGACTTTCGAAACTTTACGAATTTCGAACAGAAATTTGGACCGTTGTTACCGGGAAGTATCCTTCCTGTAGCCTGTATATTTTACTTTCTTTTTTTATTATTTTTGATTTCTGTAATGTTTTTTTAAATGTCAGGTTATAACGGATTTGAAACACATTGTGCGCGCCGGCTTGTTATATGATTTCAAACGAGGCATTACGGCATCCGATTCGCACCGCTCACTATGCAAAGCATTCGGTGAAGATGTGATTTCCCGAAGTCAATGCTTAAAATGGTTCCAACGCTTTGAAAATGGAAATGAGAGCTTAGAAAACGAAGAACACCGATATCGTCCTCAAGTGGTAGACGACGAATTACTGAAGCAGGCGATCGAGTCTTATCCGGCACAAACTACAAAAAAACTTGCCCTAGAGTTCGGATGTTCGAATTCGACAATTGATGAGCATTTACATAAAATCGGGAAGACAAATCGGTGCGGCAATGGGTTCCACATCAGCTGAGTGATGAAAATAAAGCTGTCCGCGTGACAATCGCTGGAATACTCATTCGAATGGCCAAAAACTCCGGATTTTATGATCGCATATTAACGTCGTATGAAAACTGGATTTATTTCGATAACTCTACGAAGAAGCGAGTATGGATCTCGCCTCCGACAACGCCGAAAATAGACTTTCATGGAAAGAATGCGTTACTCTGCGTATAGTCGAATAACAAAGGATTGGTGTATTTTGAAGTGCTCGAATCCAGCCAAACCGTTAATGCCGAAGTATACGCCCAACAATTAACACATGTCAACATGGCTCTTCGCCGTCAAGGCATTGAGGGACAGTCTATCAAAATCCTTCATGATAATGCTCGACCACACGTTGCGAAGATTGTTCAGCAAAACATCGAAGAGTTGGGCTGGAAAGTTTTGCCGCATCCGCCGTATAGTCCGGACTTGGCTCCTTCGGACTGCCATCTATTTCGATCGATGCAGCACGGATTGTCGGAGAAAAAGTTCAACAATATCGACGAAGTCCGATTTTGGGTCGCATCATACTTCGACTCACTGCCAACCAAATTCTTTGAGGACGGAATCCACAACCTGCATGATCGATGGCGAAGCGTTGTTGATAGTTGTGGAGAATATTGTTTGGAATAAAGACTTGTTATAAAAAATTTTGTGATGCTTGAAAGTTTGAGTCGAAAGTCTCGTTTATATCCGAACAACCTAATAAAATATAAGCAACCCTTTGCAAGAAAATGTTTAAAAATTGAAAGTATTTCCTTTTTATTCCGTACAACGAATTCCCTCATTTTTCGAGTTTGCTTTTGATTCCATTACATAATTTCATTCTTTTTCAGAATATTAACTAACATTTTTAGGGTTTATAATCGTTTTCCACCAGAAAATTTTATAAAAACTGAAATATATTTTCTTGTCTTGTCGTTTTCATCGTTTAGTTTTTTTAGATTTTTATTTTAAATAAAAAATTGTAGAGGTTTTTGAGAGTTATCGATGAGACTCAGACATCGTCTCTTAATGTGTACACACAGAGGGGGACTAGCGTCCACTATTTGCGGACTAGCGTAAACTCGTCCCTCATAGTTTTACTTTTCACTAGGATGGCCTGATTTTTTCGCAAAGAAAGTTCATTGTTCATTTTGTTATATCTATCATCTTTCTCATTCACGTTTTCAATGCATTTGCCATGGCGAGATATATTATTCCAACTGTAACTGTTTCGTGAGTTTTTCAGGAGTATTTGAAACATTTATCTTTTTTTTTTATTTTCAGAGCACTTTATGGAGTTTATAATTCATTTTGGCCAAATAAAACTGACAAGCATATTATTTTATCAGTGGACGAAGCTGTAAAATCATTAAATTCAAATTCAAATACAGCTGAAGCTCTTCGATTTATTCATCTTACAAATGGCAAGGAATATTTTTATTTTTAAAAGTAAAATACATATATAAATAATACAATTTTCAGATAAGACATTTCTGAAAGATTTGAATCCAACAGCATTAACGCTTTTGTCGAGATCAGGATCAGAGTTATGCCTGCAAGTTCCAGTGAAGAGTTGTTTAACGCATAATATGGATGTTACTGAAGCTTTGAAAAAGGTAAAAATTAGTTTAAAAAATATAATTTTTTCAAAAATAAAATGTTTCAGTTCAATCTTGGCGATAAATGGAACAGTAGTATTGAATGGATAAACAGAGTGGCATGCCCTGAAGAAGATTTATCATGTTCAGATGAATGGTTAGTAAGGTTGCCAAGTCAAATTGAAAGATTGAGAAGAATGATGCAGTTACTATTCTTAACTACCGAGGTAACAAGATTTTTCTTCTAGATTCATCGAATTTTTAAATTTAAGATAGACTTCAATACAGATAATATTGATGTAGATGTAGTACCTTTTTTATTCAACGTTTATGCTGAATTCTACGATTCAAATGTTGATATTGCGATGATGTCTCTAAAAATCCTTGCAAATATTATTGGAACCGATAAAAAATATGCAAATGCTATGGTGAATACAGAATGGTTGCCTTTGATAGGAACTATGGTAAAAAATGGGAAGACATTGATGGAACGACTTGTATCACATAAGGTAACACAATTTTTCGATTTTTAAAATCCTAATAAGTGGATTTTCAGATTTGTCAAAACGCTTTAGCAGCTTTAGGGAATTTAAACTATAGACTTCGTTCTGATATTTATGAAGTTCATGTACCTGACGATGAACCAGAGGTAATTCATATCGCAGCTATTTATTTGAATTATATTTTCAGCTGGATATTGTTCTGATTCATGGCCTCAGAGGAAGTGTAGCTTATACATGGAGACAAAAAGATTCTGATGAAAATTTGCTATCAACATGCTGGCCAAAAGACTGGCTACCACTAGATATTAAACGTCCATTTAGAATTATCGGACTCGACTACCCGTCATATATTGTGCAATTTTATGGAGAGCAGCAAAGTTTTGAAGTAATTTCTGACATGGAATATATATATATATTAATTTAATCCTATTTTACAGACGAGATCTGAGAGATTTCAAACACAATTGAAAGATGCCGGGATAGGTACTCGTCCGACACTTTTTATTTGCCATTCCATGGGAGGACTACTTGCAAAACGACTTTTATTAGACTCGCCTGAACTTCTGAAAAATACAGTAAGTAATATAATTTTAATTAAAAAGGAATAAGGCTAAAATCAATTTTTTGCAGGTAGGAATTCTATTTCTGGCTACTCCACATCGTGGAAGCCCTGTGGCAAGCTGGGGTTACTCTATTTTACACCCAACGAAGGATGTTGTATTCCTTCATGAAGAAAATGCTATGAATAAGAAGGTATCATTTTTAAATTCCAGATCTTTTGGAAATATTAATAATGATTTGTAATTTCAGTTGAATGAAGAATTTTCTGCAGTTTGTTACCAAATTCCAGTTATTGTAAGTATGGTGGAAACAATAGAGTCAAATATCATTGGTAAGTTTTAGTCTTGGTTTCAGCAGATGAAAGTTTATAATAATTCCAGGAACAGCCAAAGGAATAATTGTTCCGACTAGATCTGCTGTGTTTGAACAAGGTGCCGTGTATCATATCGACGATGTACATTTGAATATTTGTAAACCGACTCGAGAAAGTGCATCATATGGTGTTATTCTCAACTTTTTGCATGATTGTTTTAGGAAAACGGATAAAAGTAAAAATTGATAGATTTTTAATTTATTTTTACAATGAGCATCACTTTTTGTAAATTTGACAGTTCTTGTGAGCGCTTCATGTTTATTCTTTGTCATTGTACGGTTTTTTGGAACAGATTTGGGATTTGTTATTTGCGCTGGTTTCGCATGTTACTTATTTTCAAGAAATATAGATCAATAAATGCCTGTAATCATAAGAATTGCATCTTTTTTACACGAAATCAAAAAACAGCAGAAAGATTGCATTTCTCTTAAATGTTTCCAAAAAATGCAGTCTTATCAAGAAGAGGAATGTGGGGCTGATTCATGGATTTTTTGTTCTGATGGGAGTTTGAGGCATCAAACCCTTTTCAAACTGTTTCTTATTGTCGGGTTTGAAAGAAAAAGAACATTTATTGTTAAAAAGTTTTGTTCGACTAGACTTACAATGCCAGGTACATGTTTCATTTCCAGTGTTTTGTTATTATAAAACTTTTCCATTGCAAAAAATCCATTCTGAATTATGATTAACGTTATCAAAATGAACGGGTACGATTCAAAAAATCGGCTCTAAAATTAAGTACCATTTTTTTTCTTTGTTTTATTTAATCGAAGGCATTCATTACAATAAGTGTCTCGGCGCAAGGCCGATTCATTGACTTGTTGTCATGATGTCCTTGTACGTAGGTTTGAACTTAATTTTTCTTTCAAAAAACCATTTTTATTGGAGGTTTTCATTCTAGAAACAACAATACATCGGTGAAAAAAACGCATTGAACCATCTCGATGCGCAAAAATTCCCATCATTTGAATTTTTTTCAATGATCATGAAAGTTATATCATCATGCTTATTTCTCGACTTATGTATTTTGTCGGTATTTTATTGTTGGAACAAATTCCCTGTGAAATATTTGATTTATTGACTATTGATTTCAATTTTCATGTATTACAGATATTCACAGGTTCCTTTAAGGAATTTCTTTCAAAATAGCAAATTTTTCTTACATTTTTTGGCTCAAATCAAGCAACTATTAATGAATGTCTAATTTTTTCAAAGCGTTTCGCTTTTTTGTTTCTAGGATAGTGTTAGAGTATATCATAATTATGTTTTATAGTCAATGAGTTGTGAAAAATCACTTTTCCAGACAGTTTTGGGTTACTATACCATTTTTATCTTCTTTTTGACATAGAAGAACGATGAAATCCCATGGAAACAATAACGTTTTTCAAAATCTCGAGTTTCAGTACGCGAAAAAAAATAATTTTTCAAATTTAAGGCTCCGAAATGGCCTGACTTGTTGGGCTTGCACGAGAGAACACGCCAATTCGTTCCCTTAAATTGAAAATGTTTTCGTTTCAATACTCTGAAAGTTAATTTCGAAAAACAAATTTTTGAATTTGTTTAAAATATTGAACATGAAAATGAGATATAACCCAAAATTGATAAAGAATCCCTTTAAGATTAATGAATGTGTCAGAGAAGTTGACTTCAAGAAAAAGATAACGAAAAAGAACAATAGCGTAAATACAGAATATTGATAAAATGTATCATGTACAAAGTTTCCAGTAAAATCAAAATTTTGGAAGATAACATAAATTTTGATACCTGAATCATTTTTACAACAGTGTACAAAATCCTCCTTTGCACTTTCTAAATATCATACTTGAAAGGGAATAATATAATTTGTTCTTATTGCCCCCAAACTTGAAACGTGTTTCTCATCAAGTTAAACCGAAAAGCGCAACTGATACTTTTACTGTAAGGGAGTGACAATCGGTTTGATGTGTACAAAACTTGAACCATGCATATTTTATTGGCGTTTCTTACGTTTTGATTTGTTTTTCTTTTGAGGTCGGTTGTTTTTCAAAATGTTTTCTAGACATGAACTGCTGAAAAAGTGGTCGTGGTGAAAACGGCAAAGTTTTTGACGTCTCACAGTAAGTGTGTGTTTCCCATTTGATTGGCAACTAACTAACTTACTTACCAAAGCCTCATTTTGTTTGTTATTCTAGAATTTGTTCCTTTTTAAAAATGTCAGGCAAAGTTTTTGTTTTTCTTTACACCGATTTGAGATAGCTATAATCATTTAACACCTCGTTTAACAGACCGGTACAAGGCGAAAAGAAACAAATCGGTTGAAAATATGCGCGTTGCATAATCAAATCAGATGTTAAGTGACATGAAACGAAGACAGACATCGGATATATCGCAGCAGCTGATCTTTTTTCAATGTCATCTGTATTTTTATTTGCATTTTTTGGTATCGCGCTTTTTCATCGTCTTGTTTCTGCGACAACAGGTTGAACTTTTTCTCTCAATTTTCATTTCTGTTTTCTGTATAATCCAATTATGAATAAGATGTTCAGATGTTTGTATTGTTCTGAACCATTCTGGTAGAATATTGCATATGTATGACGTATATTTTTAACAATCATTTTCAAAACATGTTCAACCTTTTTTCATAAAAAAAAGAAAAAACGATGAACGATTTTGTCACAACTAAATGTTGCGTTATGATCCGCTTGCGAGTTTTCATTCCAAACAAGATTTGAAACTATACGATTACCTAAAACCTACCATTTATTTTGTTGCCAAATTATTTTTTTTTTAATTTCAAATTCAAAAACTTAACTATCTGCACCTTTTTATATAAAGCCAAAAAAATATCGTATTGGGTTTCATCAAAACATCTACACGCACAATGCTTTATTGTCTTTTCCACCAAATTTTTTCTTCCTCTTAACCAAAATTGAAATTTTTTTGCACACATATTGTAAAAATTGTCTTTCTTTCAATTTTTTTCGACAAGACATGATTTTTTCTCCTCATAAATATTTCAACATTTTCCGTTTTTTATTGGAACTAGTTGGTACGGTTGATTCCCAATTCCCATCCATAAATTGTTTGACCTTACTTGTGTCACTGAACATTTATTGGTGGCAACCTGAAAAAAAATTGAAAAAATCCACACTAGTCAACTGAAATTTTGTGGTGATTGTTATTTATGTTTTTTTTTGCTGCTGCGCGTGCCTGCATCGCGCACCTCAAAAAGTAACCACTTTTCATCAAAACCTGTCGGGGCACAAAATATTACAAATTCATGGAAATTGGTTTTGAAGTGAAGGGGGGTGGCAGACTTTTGACCAAATCCGAACATTTCTTGTCGGTAGTTTCATTGCATTCCCTTGTTGTTAAGATCCATAATCGTTAAAAGAAAAAAAGAAGCAAGAAGGAAAAGAAGAAGCCATTGACGCATTTCAAGCATGATTAGATTTGCGCATTATTACAAGCTCGGTATAATTCAACCGTACCTAAAACTACTAACCATATCAGCTAGAAGAGAAAGAATTTTAATTCGAAAAATAGGCGTGAAATCGTTATTTTTTTATCTGTCTTTCGTTTCACATAATACAAACGTTATATAGTTTGAGGTATGCAACAAAAAAATGCTGAAACGCGCGGACAAGGAGGCGCGTCTTCTCCGGACTTTTATCTCGTTTTTTGTTATGTTCATTGCGTTACCTATGAATGTTTCCTGTTCCTTTTTATATTTTTCGATTGTTGCTTATTATTTTCATGTTTCTTCGGTTTTAAACTTTGCATATCTTTTAAAGAATTGTTGCATACCTTTTACGATATGTGTTCTAACTTCTTGTGATAAAAAAATTATCGTATTATTAACCATACCATTTTTAAGCCAATTTGGAATTGTTCCAACTTTCAATCGCTAATTCAAAATGGTTTGAAAACAAGTTCTGAACTTTAATTAGCAGTGAATTTAATTCTGATGGAGCTATTGAGTTTTAAACTCCACAGCTTCAGATAGACGAATAAAATTTTTGGAGAAATTCAAAGTTAGAACACATTTCAAAGCGTTTGTCTTAATACAGTAGCGGTCAAAAACAAATACACCTTCAGTATTTCTGTCGTAACTCCGCGCATAGTTGGAATTTTTTGATGAAATTTGGATATGATATGCAGTATATGACTGGCATCTAAATTCTCAAGTATCATACAAATGTTGCATACCAGTGCATATTTTAAATATTTTTTATGAGTTTTGCGACTTTTCGGTTTTTCAGACAGTTACGAATTGTTTTCGAAGTTGCGATAGAGTTTTCATGTGAAACCATCTTTTTTTAGTTTTATTAAAAGTCTGACTGTATTTTCAGCTCAAAATAATAGCAAAAACATTCTGTGGTCCGCCAGTTTTAATTAATCTGAAAAAAAAGATACATTTCAAAAAAACTTAAGTTTGAAACCACATAATATTGGTCAACAATCGACGGCTGGACATGTCTAAATCAGTATATTTTTCTACTATTGTCGTTAAAATTTTGGATCATCCATTTTCTATTTACCAAAAAACCGCAACGCAACCGTTCGCGTTTAAAAATAGCACGACTGTGTGAGAGAGTTAGATTATCTGGGTAGATCAAAACGAACTTGCATGATCAAGAACATTTGAGTTGACAATACAGTTTTTCTGGTTTACATGTATTTAACGTTTTATTTTCAATTTTTTCAACTTTTTGTTATTTTATAGTGTGGCTGTGAGGTTTTTGAAAAACTTTAAAACTTTATTTCAAAATCGATTTCCAGACTTTATTCTGGAATCGTTTTTTATAGACAAACTTCGATACATTCCTCAACAAAAAAATCGTCTTCATCAACGAACATTTTTCTATTTTCTTTTCCGTTATTAATTACCCACTATTAAGAGGCAAAAAAAATCTCAAAATACAAAGCATCGATAAGAGAACTTTTTTCAGAAAACTTTCTCTTCGATCAATCTTTCTTTTTCAGAACAATATGTTTACCTGGAAAACGATGAACCACGTTAACTGGTGAAAAAAATCGAACCGTTTCTCAATAGCACTCAAATTTTTTTCCTGCGTTCCAAGTTAGTGAGGTATAAAAGAATTGGAATTTCCTCTATATATTTTTTTCGGACATAAATGTGTACATGGCGCGACTTGTTGAACCATTATTCAACAAGTCGTTAAAAAAAATGTGATGAATCATTCCCTCCTGCTGGTGTCTATAAAAAACATCTTCGAATTACTGTTTGATTTCGAGAACCACCTGATTCGATTGATCACTGACTCTCATAATGTCCGAATTTTTTTAAATCAAAATATTTCATTTTTGTTGTTTATTTCTTGATTTCGTATAACATTCCTATCATTTAGAAAAATTGTCTCGAATTGTTTTACCTTTTATCTTGATTTTTTTGTTAACGCGCCTTACTTTAACGACCACAGAAGTTTTTCGGTGGTAGTAACCGATGTCGAAAAAAAACTTGATTTCAATATTATCACAACATGACTGTCCGCATCTTCCTATCGCCCTCTGTATCCGTTGCAATCTTTATTTATTTTGAAATTTCTGCCATTTTAATTTTGACGACTGTCTGCGACGTTCAATTTCGTTCGGTCACAATGCCGACGTCAGTTGAAAATGAAATAACAAACAAACATTCCAAAAAAGGGTGGGATCACGTTGATGACCTGCTGACTTTTATAATACTGCAATTTATTCGTTGTTGATTTCACTTCACCTTAATTTCAATCTGAAGTTTTCTTATTCTGAAAAACAAACAATGATGCAGCACGAAAGGAGTGATCGCTATCGTTATAATGGCGATGCCTATTATAATGGTCATAATGTTCCTGATCCAAATTTTGGAAATGGTCCATATCCCCCTCAAATTTCTCAATCTAATATTCGTTACGGGCCCCCACCTGGAGGTAACAAACATCTTACTTTTTCTCAATATCCTTTTTATCGGCATATCGTAAAACATTATTATATATTCAGTGTCAAAATTATTTCAGATAATATGGATATTGCTAAAACATTCGATCATGAGCCATTCAGGCATTCAGACCCAAAATACAAATGCCTATGCAATAAAATGCATGTGAAGCAAGGCTGCAAGTTCATTCTAGCATTTTTGATAGCCGTTGTAATTATTGCAGCTCTCCTTCTTATTTTGAATTGGAAGTTAGCAAAAAAAGTGATAATGTTTTTATTTATACTTCTTTTTCTAGTATTGGAACATGGACGACATTCATTCTTCACGCAATTCTTCTGGCCGGAGTGTGCCTCTGTGCGTTCGCCTTGTTTGTTGCTATGAAAAGTGAAAAGGAAAAACTTATTCTTCCAGTCGCTGGAATTGCGGTAGGTTTGACATGTATAACATGATTAATTATTGCATTAATGTGTGTAAGAAAAGGCGTGGTCACAAATTTCGATAATATACTGTAACTGATCTCTGATAAATTATTACTAGGTAATGGTTTTAAAAATTGAAATCTTGCAAAAGCTAAAATAAATAGATGCCTTGGTTTATCACACCATTTTAAAAAAAAATACTTAAAAAATCAAAGACAAACAATAATAAAAATCATTTCTACCGTTGTTTAACATGTACTGTTTTCTTTACTAAAGACCTCCAATTTACGTTTTGAAAATAAGTCGAAACATGGTCTTTTGTTTGCATACTTGTGCAGATTACAACAACAAGAGAACATTGGTGACCTTAACTTCAAAAAACGTCTTTTGGCAAAAACAGCAATAATGCTTAAATTTCAAAGATCAGCTGGGTCTTAGGAATTTGAATTTTTAAATTTTTATTTTTAAACTATATTTTTATCAGTAAAAACTAAGAAATACGATTTTTGACTTTTCGATAAATAACAACACGCAATACTAACTTAAAGGAGGGCCTTACGGAGCTAATGAATGCATCTGTGATGAAAATTGACTTCATAATCTTTCCAAATCTGTTTTTAAAATTTTCTAGAACCACCTAGAAGCTGAGAAAACACTCTTCAAAACAATGGCCTAGAAAAAGTGTCCACCGGCGAAACCTAGTCCACAAGCATGAGAAACCCAAAAAAAATGAAAAAACATAAATTAAAATGAAAAAACAACTATTTATTAACGAAACACGAAAAAAGCTAATAGAAAAGTTCGGCCAGATGGCCACATTTTCTAGGCCATTGTTTTGAGGCGTGTTATCTCGGCTTCTACGAGGTTTTCGAAAATTTTAAAAACAGAGTTGGGATGAGAATGAAATTTATTTTCATTTAAGGTACATTTATTATCTCCGTAAAGCCCTCATTTAATCTTTTTAAGTTAAACGACAAGCATATCTTGGATTTTCAACGTTACCTGACGGTTACACATATCACAAAAAATAGAACGAGCATTATAAAAAATCTTAAAAATTATTAAAGATTGTCTTTTTTTATTTTTTCAAAAATGTTGGTTATTTGTGCAATTTGGCAACTTACCATCAGAGAGTCATCAAAGAACATCAGAGAATTTTAACTTTCTTCCATAATTCATAGAGCCATTATACATAAATTTATAATAATTTCTCTGTGAAAATACATCAAAAGCATCCGTTTTGCATCCTATATAATAAGTTGCAATTCCGATCCTAAATTCAAAACTCTTATTTTTATTCGTTTCAGTTTAAGTTTTCAGGTTCTTGGTGCACTAGTTTCTTTGATTTTCTTCATCTTCACAATCTGGTCCTTGATTGATCCAAGTGGAGCTACTGGCCAAATTGTCAATAACTTTGTTGTTAACCAAAACTCCACGCTGTCCGATGATTTCGGATTGGCCGAAAATCGCGAAGGTCACTTCTAACAACACATCAACCATCAATAAACATTTAATTTTCAGACATCCAAACCGTTTCTGCACTCACAATGGTTCTCTCCCTTCTCGGTATTGCTGCAAGCATCTGGGTGGCATTTGTGGTTTACAAATATTACATCTATTTGAAAGACATGAAATTCGCCAGAATTCCAAAAAACCAGGTTCGATTTATTCGTCTTGAAAATCCCGAAAAAAATCTATTTGTTTCAGGTTCATATCGAAATCACCGATATTAAGAAAGGAATCAATCAATAAATATATTTTCGCAACAAAAAAACGTTCACTGATCAGCGCAGCGTTTATATTTAACGTGCTATTTTCTAATTTTCCCTCTTGATCGTTTGTTTATCACAATTGTTCGCTAGTTTAAATGCCTTTACAAAAAAATTGTTAAACTTGATTTTACACCATTTAATATTCCAAACAAAAACAATCAAATTCTTTTCCTTTTTCATTATTTTTCATAATAGATTTGCCATTTATTTGCATTTAATCTTTCAATATTTCACGAGAATACTATCATTTTCCGTATATCCTATAAGTAATTTCAGATTTGGTTTGCACTCATATATATTTTTAAAAACAATTTGAAATAAACAGTCATCTTAGTGTACATATAAAAGCTCTTTGAAAATATCTTTAAAAAATATCACAGTTGGACTGCAGGTTTCAAAAACAAGCAAGCTTTATGCCTAAAAAGAAGAAATATGCGGAAATTTGTAAAAATAAGAAAATGTGACTGGATTTAACATTATGTGCAAAAACTAAAATTTACAGATCCTCGTTAGTTATTTCTTTATTAGTCGGAGTCCTCGGCATTTCTTTCTGTAAATAAACGAATCTTGAAAACAAGATTATTTCTCAATCCTACCAATAAGGTATGCCTATTATTCCTGCTTCTATACAATTCTTGTCTTTCATGGGGATCATCACCAACAGCATTTTTCAAAATGATTCGTGGCTTAGACATCTGCAAAAAATGCAAAAAATGAAGTTTATAAAATCATCATTAAAATTACATCTCTGACTACTCCTTTAGCTTCTTGTTCCTTTATTATTCTCTGCTCGATTGTCAAATTATTGTGCTCATATAATATTTCCGCCCCAATTGATTGCAAAAGTAGCGACATTAGGATTGCCTGTAAGCCTTGTTATGTTTACAGATTAAGAAAAATCGTGTAGATTCCAATTAATTAGCCTATCTTTAAAAATAACTATAAAGTGAACAAAACAATTGCTTACGTTATTAAATTAATGAATTTTAGCATAGTATTTTGTTTAATTTGTAGTTCGTTTTTTTTGAAACTGTGAAATATCAAATTTTGATTTTTTTTTCTAACTGATTTTACTCAAAACTAAGAATTTATTAAAATGATACATTCACTTTGAGTTATTATCGATAAAATAATTGATGTTTTTGAACACTCCGAGAATTTGTAAGACACCTAATTTAACTGAAACTTTATCAGTTAAAGGATATTATTTATCAAATTGATATTTGTATAAGTTTTTGCTAATGTTCAAGGACCTCCATTGCGACCTCCATTGCTACGCTAATTTACCTGATCTGTTTGCAGTGTAATCCATTCAAAAACATCACGAGCCATAAGATATTCAAATTGGAACATTATTAAATCATTTGTTTGTGTCACTCTCCAAACCCTGATTCTTGTTGCACGATAGATGTTCGATACTTCTTCACCCTGAAACCAGACATGAAAGAATAAGTCTGAAAATTAAAATATCACTTACTTTATCATCTTTATGAGTTAGAACGATTTGTCTTCGTCCAAATTTTACCGAACAATGAAATCCAGGTTTCGGGTAATCTGTTATACAATCCGCCAAAATTTCAAATGAATAGGATGGTAGTTGGTGACATGTGTGAAGGAACTGAACGTTCAATTTATCACAAGTTGAATTGAATTAAACATACTGCTTCTTTGTCTTCTTGTCGTGAAGCAGTCCTCAATTGAATTTCGAATTCATACTTAATTGTTCCAAAATGCCCTTGTCTAAAGTCTTGCAATGCCTGTTTGTACAATAAATCCGTCAATAACGGATCTCTCATCAAAGACTCTTCAATTCTCGGATCCCAAATCACTTTCCTAACACATGCAAAATGATAGTCACCATTCATCATTTGATTCATTTGGTTCATAATGCTGAGTGAAATGAAAGGCGACTCGAAATTTCGAAACAACCGGACCACTGAAATTAAGATTGTTTAATTTTTAAAATACTATTTTCAAATTAAATCTCACGTAATGGGTCAAACGTCTCCGGGTCAACGCTATAACCATGACTTTTGTTTCTCGACTTGCAAGCAAATAAACCAAAATGCCACGGGATATTTTCGTTGTAAGGGTTGCCTAATTTTTCAGCAACAAGCTGTATTATAAATATTCGATCTAAAAAAGTCGAGTTAAATTGATACCTTCAATACTTCCGTGCTATTATCATGAACATCGCAATTGATGACCACTTTTTCGCCATTACCCATGAAAACGTCCATGGTTGCATAATTGCTAGGGACACGATAAGAATCCTAAATAAATTATGTGGTCATTAAAAAAACGTTTGTTATTTATTTACTAACCACTTGAAAACTCAGAAGCTTTTTTTCAACGAGATAGTGACGAGCAATTTCAGGATGTTGAACAACTGTAACGAAACATGTTTCATAAGAAAGACAACAAAAACGTGTTTTAAAACACTTACCTGCTTGGAAATATTTGCAGATCTTCTGCCTACGATCATCGATGCCTTTCGAATCTAATTTAAATACCTTTTTAGGTGGAAATTCTGGTCCTTTGTATTTCAGGGGGAATCTGCAAATTAGAATAAAAATTTAGTTATTAAATTAAGATGAAACTAACTTTGATTTAATCAATTCTGAAAGTTCATAAAGGCTGCTAAATCGAACACTTGAGTGGTACCATCCATTTACATGAAGATTGTAGGCCTGAAACAATACCACGATCCTAATTAATGCAACGAAAAAAGAGGAAAATTAAACTTACAACATATTTGGAAGTCCCATCGTCTCGTTCGACTAAAACTGTGGTACCTGGAACTTCAACATGGATCATATCGCAAAATCCTGCAACGTCTGCCGGGTTGAAAACGTTGAGAACTTGTTGACCAAGATTATCAACCTGAAAAACAATAACATGTGATTAAGTAAAGATAAAAACAACAAACGTCAATAAGAAACTTACTAAGAATCAATAAATTACATTTGGACGCCTATTTTCTGTCACCTATGCATAAGATAACAAGTGAGGTGAATTAAAAAGAGGTCAAATGCGCCCTATTGTAATAGGAAAGGGACAACAGCCGGTTTTTTCATCTGATACTCATTAATTTTTGAAGTTTTGGGACTATTCGTAAAAATAACAAAATTCAAAAAATGGTTAATTGTTTAAATAATATCGTAAATGATAGGGATACTTATGATTGATAAATAACATTAAACTACATTAAAAAATATATCTATAATAATAAAGATAATTAATTTATATATGGTTTCCAGGTAATACATTCGTCATTAATAAATATTGAGAAATAAACTAGATTTTTTTTTCAAAAATAAGAAATGTAAGAAAAAACTAAATGCAAAAATTATATAATGATTCATAAATGATTGTTTTTTGAAATTCATTCAAAGTTAAGCATAGATGTATGAAAAAAAATAATTTTCGGTACTAAAACGAACAATAAAATTGATAGCGGAAAGCGTTTTGAAAACCCAAGTGAATGTATTTTGACCTCAGCAAACAGAGACCATAAAGAGAGAAGTCAGTATAAGAAAAGAAAAGAATGGAAGTTTATCGCGCATACAAAACTGGCTAGTCTTTCACTCATCAACAAAGTCAATGGATAGGTCGCCGTTTTCTTGTCTTACTCATGAATAAATACCAATATCTTTGTCAAAAAGTTGGTAAAAAGGAGGAATATCCGGCGTCTTCAAAGTAACAAAAGAAAAGAAATGAGAAATGGTCCCAGTAGTGAAGTTTTTATGGAGAATTAGTGTCATGATTTGGAGCGAATATGTGATGGATGTGACAACTGTTTATAAACGTTTTGTTCTTGAAACTTTTGCAGACTCTTCTTTTTTCTTTGCATAAGTGCCATAAGGAGCACTTTAAAATGAGGGCATTTGAAAGAAAATTGGGAAAAAAACTTACTGGCTCATTTTGATGATCAATTATAGCTGCATTTCTCATCGAATACTCAATTTCTAGTTCTTCTTGAAGCTCGGAAGTACTTGCTTTCTGTTTTTCCGCTTGTGATGCTGCCATCGCTGCACTTGATACCATTTTCTATAAAAAACAGAAGAATTGAAATAACAACAACATTAACAAAACATGCAAATGAGCTCGAAATAGGTTTAGGTGGAGAAAAAAAAACACGACGTTCAAATCGGAATCATATCAGTAAACTGGTTTTTACAATGTTATGAAATACAACAAAGCGTTGAAAAACCTATACAAAAGAAATGACAATGGCGCGTTTCCCATCATTCACATAAACGTTTGCGATGAACTTTCATGAATTATTTATTTTGAATACTATATTTACGAAAAAAACTATATTGAAAAAAGCTACACATTTGAAACAATGAGTAATATTATCGAAATCAAACAACGATCAAATTTCTCCTCATATTTCGAATATCTGTTTTTTTTTCTTTTTGCACTTTTCCACATATCATCAGCTGGTAGTCTTTTTGAAATAAAACTTACTTCTCTGCCACGGATTGCGATTGTATCTGTAATCGAAAATACAACACAACGCAAAGTCAAACGTAGCGATTCGATTCAATAGACTTCTTGATGTTAACTAGATAGAGATGAACTATAGTAACATCATAATATGGGTATTTTATTTGAAAAATATATTTTACATACATCACCGTTAATATTGTGCAGATTATTGTGAGTTAAAAACAAAAACTAGTTCCATTGAAGAAAAAACACCGAGTATCCCGTGTGTTTTGTTCGTATGTATTACTGTTCGTGAAGGTTGGAATTGTGGGCACAATTGTTTGTTATTGAATGGTAAAACTTTTTGTTTGAATAAATGATTAAGCTACAACCAGATTTTAAATTACTTAAACAGACTGGTCAATATTCGTTATGATTTTACCGCCGAATTCGTGGTTTTAAAACTGAAGTAATCATATAATAAACTTAAGAAGCAAGTTCGGAATAAGTAATAGCGTAAAATGAAAAAATGGACTACAACGACGATGTAGAAAAAGCTGTCAGAATTTCAGAATTTTTTGGTAAATCCCACGGCAAGTTTTAAGTGTGTTGTATTTCCAATTTACGTGGTGTAAATTTCGAGAAACTGGTGATTGTACATTGACATTATTTTGAGTTTGTCGAACTGATTCTAATTGAAAATAGATCATTGAAAAGAGAAAAAGCGTTTTTTTTTGAGATCACCGTTTTTATTTTTCGCTAATATCTCCCACACTAACTAGGGAAGTCATTTGAAGTTTACGCAAAACATTGATAAAAATAAGGTTTAAATGAGCGGTGAAGCTCAGAATTATAAGTTCTGAAAAAATTACAGCGAAATATAAAGGTATGCCTGAGATATACGCATGTGACGTCTTTGTAATTAAACAAATTCTATTTGAATAAAACATAAAAAGAATCATGTGTTGAAAACCTCCCTATTCATTACGAAAAATATTCCTAAAAATCAGGAACCTATCGAAACATAGTCAAAGAGTAACTTCTTTTAATGGAAATTCGTATTTATTCTTCTGTCATGTATTTCTTTATTGGTTCCATTTTTCAGAATAATAATGAATACAGGAGGGCTTTGACTCATGCATCAGGGATGAAAATAGACTTCAGACTCCTTCTAAATCTGTTTTAAACCTTTTCTAAAACCACCCAGAAGTCGAGAAAAAGCACCTCAAAACAACGGCCTTGGATTTTCAACAAATGTAAGAAATTAATTATGCAGTCCTGGAGATGGACAATTTGGAGCACAACAAGAGATGATCTTCCCAAAAATCACTAAAGATTGCGAAGTTCTTCCGTGCTCCACGATTGTTTTTGTCTATTGTTCTTAACAAGTTTGATTCGACCATTTCATTTAGAAAAGACACCGCTGTTAAGTTTCGTGCTCTTTTTTGATAATAAAAATTACTCAATTTACAAGTGTTCACAAAAGTCACGTAACTTTATTTAAATGGAGTCCAATCCACAACTTCTTAATCTTTATTTTCAATTTTTTTAACCATAAAAATGTCTGTCTGAAGATTGGCGGTAATAAAACCTTAGTTTGTTTATCAGTTCACAATAAAATCGTAAAATATAAAGCTACACTTAACACCCCTTTTCAAGTCACCGAGTATTTAAGGAAAGTACCCATGAAGCTTGGGTGCATTAGGTAGAAACATTTTATTCTACTTCTCAAGATCTTAGTCATGGTCAACGAGAGAAGGGACTATATTAGTGTTGTCGTGCTCTTCGTAGTTAACTTAGTCAACAACATCGATAGATATACGATTGCAGGTTTATCCTTTTCACAATTCCAAATGAAGATTCTGTTTCAGGTGTGCTACCAGATGTTCAAAAATATTATTCAATCAATGACGCAATGGGTGGTATGATCCAAACTGTATTTTTGATATCGTTTATGATAGGATCACCGATTTGTGGATATCTAGGAGACAGGTACTTCGATTAATCTAACATCTATCTTCTTTGAAATGGGTTAAGCCGGGAGATTTTTGAAACACTGATAGGGTTAGAAAATTATCAACGGACAAACTTTAAGACCCTGTCAAAAAATTAAACGATATCGTTTGTGACATATTCTGAGCAATTTTGATTTGATTTGATTTATTTACCGATTTGTCAGAAGAAGTTCTTTAGATGTATTCAAGAACAACTGAAAGTGATTCAACTCTTCTCCAAACTAGGAAAATATTTCGCAAACTTCGATTTCGAAAATTCTACACAGCTACGAATCGAATAAAAATTTTCAGGCTTAACCGGAAATACATAATGATTGTCGGGATGGTGATTTGGCTTGTTTCCGTATGTGCATCTACTTTCATACCAAAAAATGTGAGTTTCTATTTTCCGTTTGTGAACGTGAGAAACTATACTCTCTTTCCCAATGGTCAGAAATCTAATTTTTATCGAAAATCGGACAAAGTTTGGGAAACCTTTTCACCCATTATCAAATATAGCAAAGCACAAACTTCCTCATCTGTTAAATTTCACGCATTTCTTATCATTTTTATCACAGTCTGAAAAATTCAAAGACAGCCGACAAAAACCTATAAAGTATGGTATTTCAAGAAACAATAAACTCGCTTTCACACCCAAAAAAAAACAGAGCGATGAAAAAATACTGTAGTTTTCTAGCTCTTCCCATTATTTTTGGTTGTTCGCTCATTTGTTGGGATTGGAGAAGCTTCTTATGTGAATATTTGTCCAACAATGATATCCGACATGTTCACAACGGACAAACGAACAAAAGTATACATGTTTTTCTATCTTGCTATACCAGTAGGAAGCGGACTAGGTTATATCACAAGTTCAAATGTAGCTGCAGCTACAAAATCGTGGCAATGGGGTGTGCGAGTTACTGGAATAGCAGGCAATCACTATTTTTGTATTCGTTGAAATCAACAATTTTCAGGAATACTGGCATTAATTGCAATGATTGTTTTAGTGTATGAACCAATTCGAGGAGCATCTGAACAAGCTGAAGGAAAGAAAGTAGTAGCACAACATAGTTCATACTTATCAGTTATTAAAACACTTTTACAATGGTAAGGAACCCTGTCAAGATGAAAGAAAATTTTCATGTTTTCAGTCCAACCTACGTCGTTACATCACTTGCTTATACTGCATTAGTTTTCACAAGTGGTACGCTCACATGGTGGATGCCAACAATTATTGATTATTCTGCAGCTTGGACAAGAAATTACACAAGTATAAATGAATTACCGACAAGTTTTAAAAATCAGTAAGCTGAAAATGATAGGGGGAAATGACAGTGGTTGTTAATTTTCAAAATGATTTCAGAACCGGCATAATTTTTGGAATACTGACCACGGCCACAGGAATTCTCGGAGTTTTATTCGGAACCCTTCTCGCTCAAGTTTTTCTCAACGGATGGCTTGGGTCATGCTTGAAAACGAGAAGAGGACATCTCATCGCAGCTGGAATCGGTACATCGTTTTCCGTACCATGTCTTATTGTTGTTTTCCTCTTCGGCTATAAAAGTGAATTGTTGACTTGGGTTGGGAGAACTTCAGTTTAAAACTTCAAACAATAATCATTTTTCTAGATACTTACTGCTGTTTCTATCTTTGGTCTTTGTTTCAACTGGAGTTTAAATATTGAAGTTTATAACGTAAACACCTACTAAAAATTGAATGAAACGTCAAAAAAATACTATTTTTCAGCAAGTGATCTCACCAGAAATCAGGAGTACTGCATTATCATATGTGACATTAATATCACATTTATGTGGAGACGCATCAGGTCCATACATCATCGGAGCAGTATGTCTAACTTAATCTAGGCTTCAAAAATTGAAAAAAAAACGATTTTCAGATTTCTGATGCAATTAAATCAAACCATCTAGATTCACCAGAATGGGATTACAAATCTCTAGCATATGTAACATTTAATATTTCATCCGACATATAATATTCATCATTTTAGGCATCTCTTCTCGCACCGGTAATGATGACTATTTCCACAATTTTATATTTCGTTGCTGCTCTTTTGTTCACACGAGATGCCGAAAAGTTAGAACAGAAACTGGGTAAACTAAACCATGAGAAACTGATATTTCAAACTACTCTTTTTCAGAAGATGAAAAAGAAGACGGCAAGCAAATTTGTCAGGAAAAAATAAATATTGATGATGACTTTCCTTGTGTTACCCGATTATGATCTCACTCTTAATAAATTTATCAACGTTCTTCAATGTTGTTTTCAATATTTCAAAGCCATTTCAGCATCGGCGAATTAAAAGAAAATCCTTATCTAGATTATTAAATATTATTATTGTGCAAAGTGAAACCTTTACCATTATATTTCTGAAAGTGGTGTGTACGTTAAATATTAAAGAAACGGTATTATTTTTGTGACGTCAAATGTTTCACATATGTAAATAATCAAAAAGAGGGTTTTTTTTTTAGAAAATTCAAAAGATGAATTGTGATCCTTCTTCTACATATTTGCAAACAGTAACCACTTCTTATTTGTCATCGTCTTCTGAACAATTAAAAAAGGATTGGGGTTGGAAATTATCGTGAGACCTTCTAGAGAATCAAAACCAGGCACCCATACTTTGAAACTGCGGTTTTTTGTCATGCATTGTGGAGAGTTATACAGAAATGTTATCAAATTTTGGTCTTACTCCCACATTAATCCTAACCATGATGATAATGTTGAAGAACAGTTGATTGTGAGTCGTTTGTGCTTTTCGAAAAGTTTCCAAATGAAAGCGATTGTGCTTGGAATTATTATTTTTTTCGCACTTCTGGTTGGATTTTCAGTTGAGAAGGTTTGTTCAATTAAGACATAATGAATAATGAATCTTTTTCTAAATATTAAGAAGCGAGAATCAGAAGCCAATTTTGATAATGCGCCAGTACCCGTAAGTTTTATATTCTAGAAAATCGTATAAGAAAAATATATTATACATTTCTCGTTCAGATTGTTTTTTATAAGATCTTTTATAATCTCACTATTTTTTCCAGACTCTACCATTTGCACCAACTACTAATTTCCAAGTAATTTAAATTCAACGAATATTTTCTATAAAATATATTCCAGAGTCCCGGGGAATGTGTTTTGGGCACACTTCGCACGATGCCAACTGCAACATCAAACATTGTGAATACCAAAGATACATGTTTACGTAATATTTCATTACTACTCTAAAAAAATGATGTCACTTATTCGAATCTATATTTTAATTCAAAAAGTGTAAAAAATCTTTTAATCTGTCTTATTTCGCCCTGAACTGATAAAACATCGATTGATAAGCATTTTCAGCAGGCGAAAAATCGAATGACTGTAAAATTTGGAGAACTACAAATGCAATCATCATGAAGAATAAAACTAATGTGGAAAAAAATTGCGACGTTTCGTTGATGTTCATAAATGAGGTGACTAAAAATTTGCATTCAATTAATCTTAGAATAGAAACTTCATGAATTAACGTTTTATCACAATTAAGTTGGAAAAAATTGGCAGAACAATTTTCAGATGACTCAACGATGCACTGGAAAAAGTGACATACAATACATTTTGCCTCAAACTGGCACATCTGCTAATCGAGATTGTAGTTTTATTTATTCGGTAAGTAAGAAATTATTAAAGTAAGTGAAAAAAATATAATGTTCAGTATGATTCGGTAGCCTTGCGAAGAGCTATGAGCAGCTTCAATTATTCCACCGCATTGATGAACCAAAATCCAACAAACAGTGCCGGCCTCGCAATGTTTCAATTTTTAGAGAAAATCTCGAATTGTATTGATATGTCTCAAGTCAATTCATTTGATGGAGCAGTTTTGAATATTTTCACAGATATTGGTTACATCGATATGTGTAGGAGTCAAAGTTTCGTTATCACCTTTCGCGATCTTATTGCTAAATTTATTGCTTCAAATTATGTGGTGAAGTTTATTTTTGTTGATCAAGACCTCAGCATGGGTTTTCGTAAGTTTATATTTGAAACTCTCCAGGTTTATCACAAAATATCCTTCATACAGAAGATGCCGAAACTGTTCTTCATCCATGCAAATACAATAACGATGCTTCACTTTGCGAGATTTTAGATTCAACGAGAATTAATAATACATCTTTCGAAATTTGTCTTGCGGACGTAGACGATACTAAAAAGACTTCTGATATTAACTATCGTAAGTGAAATAAGAAATCATAAATTATAATAGTTCAAATTTTGGATATTCAGAATTAATTATGATCATTGGGATTCCATGTCTTTGCCTAACAATATGTTGCATTTCGTTCTTCACGTGCTTCCTAAAATGCGCCAAGCTAAAGTTAGCATTATTGAGAATGCAACATGCTAATGGTCAAACTCCAGTTGATCCTAAAGTCATGCGTCGCCGAAAATTCTTAAGCAAGTTCAAAGAAGCAAACGGTTTAGGTGAATCTAATCCTGAAGATTGGAGGCATTTTGCTACAGCAAATAATTATATGGACATTCATTCAATGGCAAACGCAAACAAGTTTAAACTATTACCGAATTCTAATGTAAAACTGTATTTTTCAGAGAAGACGTTTGGGAGATCAATACTAAAGACTTATTGGTACAAGAAGATCATTTACTCGGAAATGGTGCGTTTGCAAACGTTTACAAGGGAATATTGAAGGGAAAGATACCACTTCTAATCGTCAACAACAGTTTGAATTTAATTATTGAATCGGAGAATAACGGGCATTACGACACTGCCATCAAAAAGCTTCCAGCGCATGCTGATGAGCAGAACCGTATTGATTTTTTCCATGAAATTGAGTTTATGAAACGATTAGGACATCATCCACACGTTATAAGGTTCTCATGTTACACATGACTTGGTTATATATTTTCTATACGTATTTTTCAGTATGCTGGGATGTGTTTCGAATCCGTATGAACCATTGATAGTCGTAGAATATTGTGCTAGAGGTGACTTGCTACAATTTCTAAGACGTCATAAAGATTATGTTCTAATGGTTCGTCAAATCGAACATAATCAGAAAAAATCAACATTCCAGAATAAAACCGAAGATTGTCCAATTGAAGCTGATATGTGCCTTCGTATTAAAGATTTGGTGTCAATTGCATGGCAGGTTGCAGATGGACTGGTAATTAAAAAAAAAGGCTTAATAATAACATATTCTATTGTCTACAGTCTTACCTTGCATCGAAAAATTTCATACATCGGGATTTAGCAGCGAGGAATATCCTTTTGACAAAAAGCTTGACAGCAAAAGTGAGAAAAAAACATAGTTGTCGTTTAGAAGACAATAGAAATATTTTCAGATTAGTGATTTTGGGCTTTGTCGATATATTGATTCAGCTCTTTATACTGCAAAAGGAGGACGTCTTCCAATAAAATGGATGTCTACTGAAGCCTTGAAACTTTACGAATTCTCCACAAAGAGTGATGTCTGGTCATATGGAGTTTTGCTCTATGAAATTTTCTCGTTGGGTGATGTTCCGTATCCAACAATCCAGCAGGTTGATATGTTAGAACATCTACTTGATGGAAACAGATTGGGCCAGCCCTTAAAATGTCCCAATGAAATGTAATTTCAGAAAAATAGAAAATAATTTCTTTATTTTTTTAAGCTACAACATTATGGAAAGGTGTTGGTCTGCAAGTGTTGAAGATCGTCCTGAAGCCAATGAAATAAGGAGCGAAATCACAATGTTATTGAATTTGGACGATGAAAGTTATGGATATTTAAATGTCGAATCTGACGACGGTCTACCAAAATACAGAAATTTAACAATGCAAGAAGCTGCTGTCATGGTTCGTTTCTTTAAGTATTAATATTTTACTAGTCAGTAAATCATATCGTACCAAGTTATTCCGATAGTTAAAGAATCGGCCAACCAATAATATTTCTATAAGTTCCCGTTTTCAGCCAACTCGTCCAGTAGATGGAACTGATTCATTCCCAACAGAAATACATAAAACTTCCGGTGCATGTGAAAAATTGAATGCCGCAATGGCTGAGCGATTTGGAGACGACCAGGCCAAAGAAATCAAAAAAGTATTTTGTGAACTGTTTCCTAATCCGGAAGGCATGTCAACGGAGTTAGAAAATACATCAGCTGACTATTATTCTAACCACAGTCAAGCAGAATAATTTTTCAACAAAAACATTTTCCTTCTATTTCTAGCTTTATTATTGATCTCGTACAACAATTTTCTCAACATTTATAAAAACAATAATATTCGTCATATTTCAAATTGTTTCCGCGCTTCAATTGTTATTCTTATCATCAGTTTTTTTTTAATTTAATAACAACCCTTTTATGTCAATCGTTCGTAACAATGAATCATTATGTTCTGTTTTTTAACAATATAAAAATACATAATGCACATAGAAATCGCGGCAAAAATGAAACACTTTTTTTTGCTTCTAATTTTATTCAGATTATGTGCTACAGAAACAATTACAGTTGATGTTAATATTCACTGTTACATGCAAAAGAGCATTATGCCAGAAGTATCGTTGATGGAACAGGACTTTTCATCGGGTATTTTTTTATCGCATTAAACATAAAACATTTAATTAATTTAAAAAATTTTTAGATTTTTAGATTAAAGAAAAAACAAGTAAAAATGAATTCACTACTAGAAACTACTCGACTTGTCCCTGCCATAGATTCGCTTGAGCGCGTTTGCATCTCACGTTATTTCCCTGCGATTGTGAGGTTCACTATTAGCGCTCAAGAATATACAGAAGATGCGACAGAGAGATACTGATACTTTTTCTCATTAGATTTTCCTAAATTTTTATTGAGTTCGTGTTTGATGCCTTATCAAGATTCTTGGCATTATTAACAAAAAATAAGTAATTGGCCGACAAAAATATTTTAAAAAAAACAGAGTAGTTCCATATTGAAACAGGACCAAAAGCTTTATTCATGGTCAGTCCATTGAATTTCACAAGGCGATTATTTCTATTTATCAAAGAAATCACTTACTCGAATATAACTTTGTAGATATTGACGAATATTTTTAAAAACTATACTATTTTTGATAAATGGTCATAGATTTTTTTTTTGAAAAACCAAGAAAATTCGAATTTGCAGTTCCAATCTGGGGATGGTTTGATTCTGACGACGTTCTCGATACGATTCGGCTTCCATATGGCACACGCTTTCAGCTGACTGGAAGTGAAATTGAAATATTCAGTATTGAACCTTATCTTCGTGTCCGGCACCAATGTTTTGTGAGATCTTTTCTTTTGTTCACTTTTAAATACATATTTGAAATTCAATTGCATTTATTTTAATCATTCAGATAATTAATAACTTTATTTTTCAGGGAAACGAACGAGAAGAATATTTTGATTTGTCGAATTATAAACTCGGTGGAGGGAATGTCATCAGTCTCGAAATGATTTTGAATGAACAAGGAATTTTGAAGTATGCATGACGAGTTGGGCCGAAGTATCCTTAATTGGTTTTTAATAATAAATGTGTTATTTGCGTGTTGTTTCCTTAATTTTAATCATCATCATCGCTCGATGGAATGGCTACGGGTATGGTCATTTCAATGTTCGCATACCCTTTAGCATTCCACCTAGCTGTGACTGATTTGTCTCTCATTATGTTTTTTATCACCTTCCTCATAGAAATAAGCACAATTAGGCAGAATATTCATAACAAAATAGGCCGAGCCATATACCACACTTTGCAAAAACATCGAATGAATAACAAAAACTCAGCGTTGTGTTGAAATGGGCGGATGGAGTACGCAGCGCAGCATCGCGACAAATAACGCGGTCGCCGTCGGTGTCGTTGTTAATGTGGCGAACACATAAGTCAGAGAAACGACTTACTAGACATCGACAACGGAAAACAGCGATATAGAATGAAATGCGTTGAGGAATTGTGTTTCGACATTGATCGGTTCCGATCAGTAATAGTACAGCAGACAGCCGAGGTGAAAAACAGATTTCTGTTTGTCTGTCCCTCTTTCTTCTCATAATGGTGAGTTGTAGAGCGATTGAGCGAACGAAATAGTAGTTCTTAACACAATGAAATGCTCGCTTGTTTGGAGGGAATGGGAAAAAGGAACAAAGTACCCACGAGGACTGGAAGATACTACTTGCATTGTTTCGTATATAATCATTGATTGAATATTGAGAAAAAAAAGACGATTGCAAAAATATATTTGTGATTACGCGTGTAAAGTGTCACAGCTTCTGGAAATTGTTGTATTATGCATTAAAGCATAAGTCAAAGGAAAACTTATTGCAAATGATTGTCTTTTTTATCATCAGAATAATTAATATCAAAACTACCTGAATTTGTGACTGTCGCGATCTTTTAGTAGGCTTTAAACATTACAGAATAGGTACCGCGGGAAAAATGGGATCGACCGAGTTGTTAACGGATATCAAGCTGATTTTCTATATTTCAGCGGTACTCAATTCATAATTGTTTTTTAATTCAAAAATGAATATCTGAAAAACTTTGGCATATCCGATCTTTGTTTATTAAGGTTATGAACATATGAGTTTAATGAAATTAATTACAAATGCTTAAATCAGTAGTAAATTCCCGAAGACTAATGCAAACGGTAACGCATTTCAAAGCCACTGTCTCGGATCACAGTTTCATGACTACTGCGTATTTGTTATATTTTACAAAATTGTGTATTAATTGAATTCAAAGTTTTTGTTTATTTATTGTTGGGTTATTAGCTATTTTTAGCTACGTAAAGTCCGCATATATTTCTGCAAATTTGTTTGTTTCAAATTGAATTACTTTCCTGTCAACATTAGTAATTTCCTCTAAAGATAACCAGGTTGGTAATTTGAATTTCTGACTAGCAGGTGCTTTAGAATGCATGACATTAAAATTGTGAAAACAATATTAATCAGCAATATATCAGTTTTATGATTTTAAGTGATTCATAAGACATTTCTCAACAGAAATACCGTTTCACTTTCTTATTCTCAAAATAAATGTGTTTTGTTTCCCATTAAAAAAAAACGCCCGTCTGTGTCATAACTTCAAAGCAGAAGCCGCTGTGATATTTGCCTCCATTAATAAATTCTCTCCCAAGGTCGTAAATATTTTCTGGTGATGATTTGAATCGGACAAAGGAAGATGGATGCAGAAGTTTGCCTGTGTTGCGCATTTATCTGCTAGTAAAAAAGGAACGGAACAGTTAGACACAGGTCAATGACGTCATTGCAAAGTCTATGCATACATTCCTGAAGGATTTCCAAAGGTTTCCAATACATAACTACAAAGCGAACAAAAGAAGATCGTATTTTACTCTTTTTTTTACAAATCGAAACCATCTATCTCATTTTTTGATATGAAAGATGCAACGTACATAAGTGCATGACCGTTACGAGATAGGAATTTTTATTTTCTCTCGATGCAATGTTTCAATTCTGATATAAATCGAAAATTCTACACAATAATATTGTCTCAAATTGTGGAAACGAAATAAAATTGACCTATATTGAAGAACACATAAATACAATTTTAAATCTGATAGGAATAACGCTTAGGAATTTTCAAATAATCCCAAAAAATGAAGCTGGGAAACAAGTTTACCGAATAAAAACGAACGTTTTTTGATAATGTCTGTTGTTTCCAAAAGTTAAACTTTTAAAATTTTTAATGGAAAATATCGTTTTGCTTCGTTCAGAAATTTCCCCCGGTTTAAAAACATATAGCATCATTCAAAGAATTATATTTATATTTGATTATTCAAAGATTATTTATTTGTATAGAAAATGTGATAATACACAAGCGGATGAAGCTCCACAAAATGAAATAATCCGATGTACTGAAACCAAATTTTATGAACAAAGCGATTTGGGGCAGATGGCAAATACACAGACGTAATGCATCTGAAATATCTTAATCTCCTCCTCGCAACCACCAATCCATTTAATTTAGCATTTCGGTGTTTTCGTCTATCGTCTACTAGCTCAAATTGCTCTTCAAATTAAATACTCAAACGCTTGATTATTGAAGCGCAGTTGTCAATGGCCATCTGCTCACCCACGATACGACGAAACCAACCATTATACTCCTTCATTTCCTCCTCCTCCACTATTTTTAAAGCGTTCGACATTTGGAAGAAGTGTCCCGTCCCCATTCATTAAATATTCCGGATCAATTTCAACTAAGATTGAAGAGGGAATTTCTATCACTCTAAAACATTTGCATAAACAATTCAAATCAATTGCTTTTCTAATAATATGAAGACGTTTCACGGGGGGTTGTCTACCCTAATGATTATTTGCACTCTTAAAGGTCAAAGTCTGACTATCTAACATTTGTTCCATCAGTAACAGCCGTCTAATTCGTATATTCGTTGGTGGACCGACAGATACGCCGTAAACACGCGCTCGGCCATACACACTCTTACACCTCGTGCCCGTCTCCCACCTCTGTTACTATACTCCTCTCTCCTTTTCCCTCATCCCTGTTCCCTCCTTCGTTCCCCTACTATTTGTGTAGACGCCGATTCCTCTTCCGATCGATAGCATTGGACGCCTGCCAAAATTCCTGCGGTCACCATTATTGCGCAATGACTAGTGTTCCGATTTTCTTTGCGTTTGTGCTCGGTATTTTGTGTGATTGCAAACAAGAACAAATATAAAAAACTCCTTTATTAGTACAAACTCAGTTTTCAATCCAACAGAAACGAAACAAGATAGAGGTACGGTACTCAGTGGAAGCATTACGGGTACGAACCAAATATTAGGCGAACACGAAATGCATCCACCGAGAACAGATTCCTCTGTTCCACTTACCTTACTTGAATATCAGTGGATTTGATTCCAGGCTAGTTCTCGTTGACACCCCAGGGGCTCAGCGGAAACTTATACGGGTATATCCATTGGATTTTGGTATACACCGACAAGTTACCGCCGGGTCCCTGGGAGTCGAACCCGCCACAGTGAATCGGAAAATGTGAGCGAGCCCTGACTCAGGCTATGAAGATTACGGGTACAAGCCTCTTTGGGTAGTGCACACGAAATCTCATAGCCCAGGTCAGGACCCGCTTCGAATACTTGTCAAAATACTAGAAGCTTTTTGGTTGGACACCGGTCAGGCGAAAAGAAAAGCAGAGCGAAGAAGAAAACCACCGCTCAGCACAACGTTGGCGAGGCCGAATGAGCAGCACGCGACACGGCGGACCGTCGATTGCCTGCTGCCTCTCTTGCTGAATGTTGTCTCTTCAACGCACATCGATCGCGCGTCACGTGAAATAGTGTCGTATAGGGCTGCTAGGGGCGGAGCGTTGTCGCAAGACCCGGCGAAAACGCTCACAAACGCTCACAACGCTCAAACACACTCCACATCGCCCTTGTGGCCGCTGTCTATGACACGTTCACTAAAAGTGAGGGGGAATTGTAAGTTTAGGACATCGAGTGGAATGTGTGTGTGTGTGTGTACGTTGAAGAAAACATGCGACTACTATTGTGGCTGCTTACTTTGAAAATGGGTAGCGAAATAAGGGGACATATATTGCGAATGTATGAACAGATCTGTCGCGAATCGTTAGAAAATAATGAAAAATATGACATTTTTGAAAATGTGAAATGTGCATTTGCGAATGAACCGATCAAACTATTTTGTAAGAGTTTCAAGAAGTGAATGTTGGAGAATAAAAATTAATTGAATTGTCATTTTTTTCAAAATTCAAGTATTTCTATGGATTGTTTTGTGCATAAAAATGAAACGTAATTTGAAATTTTTGTATTTTATTGTTCTATAATACAATAGACGAACAACGTAAACTATTTTAAGGGCTCAAACAACGGTCGTTCAATATGCAGGATATTTCAACCATGAACTAAAAAACGTAACTGTATTTATTTTCGTCATGATGTTTATAGAATGATGATGACTCACTTATAAACATAACTTCCATGCTGCACTTTGGCGCCACCGCTATTTCGATTTTTTGATTTTTAATAAACTGAGGAAAAAATGACGTGCTTATCAAAGCAAATGTTCCCATAAGCATAAAAATGCTCAATTGTATAAAAAGTTCAAGGTTAACTTGGTCTCGTTTAAGTTGTCATAAAATGTATTACAGAATAAGGGCCAAATCATGTTTCGGATTTTTGAAATTAAATTTCGGGTCGATTTGATTTTTCTTTTCACAGTAATTGAATAAAAAATATTGCTTCAAAATCGAATGAATTTTCGAGATCTTCACCATTATAGTCTATTTTAAGAGGCATTTAGATAATTTTTGTGTTTTTATCTATATTGATTCCGTCATACACACTGATAGCATATTAACTTCAAACAATAATTTATAATACTTATTTTGACTGTAGGACCTGCATCGGGCTCTTTTTTATGGAAGAATAGTTATCAATGTTTGGCTTAATTATCAACACTTTTTTCATAACCTTTAAAGATAACAGTCAGAGTATGTAAATATTATGCTGGCGTCGTTTATACCTACACAGTATATCACCGACTCAAAACTCAAACAACTGAAACGAAGAACTTATTTACAATTTTAATTTTGTTCGCTAAAGAAATTCCTTTAGCGCACATAAAGAAAAATTAAACAATATGATAGAAAACAATTGTCAAAGATGGTCACTTATGAACTCTTACAAAAGCTCCAGTGCAGAAACTTCCAGAACTTCAATTTTGACGTTGCATAGATCATCGTTACAAAAAATGTCTCTCGTTGTCACTTTGCAAAATTAAAAAAAATCAAGATTTTACCAACCGCTTTTTTATGGAGATAAAGAAAAAATGAAAGTGTACCGGACCATAAGCCAAAAATTCATGAAAATTCACATAGCTTTAGGTCTTGCCGTAACATCGTCAAATCACCGAATATTTTGAAAAACACTTCTTATGTCCCTTTCATGAATGAGCCAAAATAACTTGCTACATTGGAGCATTTTGTAAAAATAGAGCAGTTTCGAATGTTAAAAAAATAAATTATCTGAAGATTACTTTAAAAACGACATTTCTGTTATATAGTGAGGCTTTTTCAGGCCCATCGCCCATTATTTTCAAAAAAAAAATGTATCTCTTCATTATAGTGAAACTCGCAAATGTACGTATTTATTTCAATTCAAAATATTTCTACCAAAACCTGACAAAATAGCCAACCATCGAAAATCCAATTAATTTTCAATAAATACCCCCCAAATAACTTCTTCATGTATTTGAATCAAAATAATTTATATCATATATTTTTCAGTATTTGTTTTCGATACCGCTTCACAAATAATATCAATTGTATATTTGAAAGCTTTCTTTTTTCAAAAAGCGGTAAACAACCGAGTGTGAAAACAGGTACTTTAGAAAAATATCACCAGAAGAAAAAAAATTGAAATGTCAAAAATAAGAAAATGGTAAACAAAAACAATATTGTTTACACTCGAAAACTAAAGAAACAGAAATTTTTGTAATTTGAAAATTGTGTGTTTGACGAGGGTTAAGCGGGATCTCGACTTTATAGTAGCTTCATATTAGATTTTCAGGCTGTAAAAAGTGTATTTTTTTTCTGCGAAATCACATATTATCTTTGAGAATTTTTACGTTTAAAGGAGGGCTTTGGGAGAAAATAAATGCATCTGGGATGAAAATAGACTTCATTCTCATTAAAAATATGTTTTTAAAATTTTCTAATGCCACCTAGAAGCCGAGAAAACACGCCTCAAAGCAATGTCCTAGAAAAGTGTCCGCCTGGCCGATCCTCTTGGTGTTTCGTTAATAAGTAGTCATGCAGAATGCTTATATTAGTCCTTTTTTATATATTTTTGTATTTTTCATGCCTGCGGACTAGTTTTCGCCGGTGGCCATATTTTCTAGGCCATTGTTTTTGAGGCGCGTTTTCTCGGCTTCTAGGTGGCATTAGAAAATTTTTAAGACAGATTCGGAAATCCCAGATGCATTCATTATTGTCAAGTTAAAACTTTTGGATCATCCGTTTTCTACTAAAAGACCGCAGCGTAACCGCACGCATTTAAAAATAACACGACTGTATGAGAGACTTAGATTTTCTGGGTAGATCAAAACCAACTTGCATGATCAAGAATATTTGAGTTGACAATATCTCCGTAAATCCTTCCTTTAATGCATGCCCTTGTTTAAAACAAAATTAAAAAATAACACTCAAATAAATTTTTATTCCAACATTTGACATATAAATTTAAGAAATAATTTTCGAATTAGAAAACGAACACGTATGAATCTACATAGGAGTGACTCCCGTCTAGACTTTAAATGATTTAACAGCCAAGTTCTTCGATAGAAAAGCATTACTAAAATCAATAAAGTTTTGGAAAATCAGTGAGATAAACACCCAGAAACGAACAATTACCATTGAAAAATGAAAGCAAAATTGCGACTATTCTAACTCGGCTTGTTAGAAGACATAAATTTGTTAATAAGAACGTGAAGATAAACTTTGAAAAAATCCAAAAAATTTGTATCAAATTTTTCACAACGCATCAGAATGATTCAAAACACACCTATGACAAGAGAAATGATAAGAGAAACAAAAATCGTTTAAAGTAATACAAATAAAGTTAAAAAAAAAGAATAGCGTGGCGTTGTTTCTATAATTACAATTATTTCGTATTTTTTAACGAAAAACTCGTGAATAATTCAAAAAAAAAAACTTTTTAACAAGTTTGAGCATAAGGTTTACAACTCAGAACCGCCGGTGATGGATATCCGCCCCAGCTTCCACTTTTCGACGACGGTACGCGGACAGCGCGACCATTTTCGGACAACCCTTTATCATCTTCAAGACCTGATGAATTTGATAAAATTTGAAGAACGGGCCGAACCTGAAACATTAAAATAAGCAAAATAAAGAGTTGCATATATTTTTTACCATAATAACAGTCGAATCAATATTGTGCTGATCCTTTTGATCCAACAAATTGAATCGTTTGCCGAGCTCGGCAATATGAGCGAAAACCATGGCACATTGCGGGCGAAGTTGAAGTTGCCCTGGAAAATACATTTTCAGTTGCGCGTTTCGATGTTTCTGATAGTGAGTGGTTTAGAACAGGTAATTTGTTTCACAAAAACACTAAAATAGGTCCGATAAGGAAGACTAAGAATATTCAATCACTGTGGTTTTGAATAACGTTTCCGCGAATTTCTGTCATTTTAAAAATATAACTTTGATTGCTCATATTTCTATAATTCCCTCTATTAGAAAAATAATCTAAAAATGTTTTAACGTTGGTAAAATTTAAAATAAACATTTAAAAAATATAAATCCCTCAAATTTTTCTCTGTAATTGTAGGGTTGTACAATAAGACAGAGAAAAGCATTTTCAAACTAATCCCAAATGTACAATTTGAAATGTACAATTTTCAAACTAATTCCAATAGGGTTTGGGAAAAGAAGAAATAACGCCTTTTTGTACAAAATTTTGAGTTTTGCGATAGAGCGCTTTACTAAAAATCGAAAAGTAATATCGATTACTTTCTGAACTAGTCTTCAAAGTTTTGCAAGTTTAAAAATTGATTGCCCATATCTGCTTCACTCACAATATTAAGTTTTTCTCACTAATATTATCAATTTTCAGTTTTGCAACTCAAAAACCTACCAAGCTCTTCCCAATGATTTGTATACAGATGTCCCATACAATGCCACATATTGCGTAGCATTTTCTTCACAGAGGGCTCAAAACTATCATTGAACTTGTTTCCGTATTTTGTTGGAAAGATTTCCTCTTGCTTGTTCATCGTCTCGCATTGTGTCATAACACTGTCAATATACTGCATTGCTGGGTAATACTGACGTTTACCACGATCGTCTTGGTAACTAGCTTTGCTGGAATAAAGTTTAATTATTTCAAAACATATATTTGAACATTTTTACGATTTTACAACCCGAACAGAACTTGCTATTATATGTTCTAATGGTTTTTTGGTATAAGTTTTAAGAATTCCACTCTAGTTTGTAAAAATTATGTTCCTATTAGATGCACCCCTATTTGCAATTATTTCTCTTGTTCTAATATTTTCTAGATTTTCTAATATTCAATATAAATTAAATTCTAGCACAAATTTAGCTGTTTTCATGGATTATAATAAAAACAAGCGAGAATTTTTATTAGAAAACGAAAAAATCACCTGGTTCCAGGAAAGTTCATGTGTGGACATGTTACCGGCGTGCAAATTTCACTAACAGTCCCGCACAATGCATTGACATGTTCAAACAACCCAAGAATGTTATGAGCAATCCATTCGCGTTGCTCAATTCCAATTGGCAGTGATGTGATTTTCGTCACCATCTGAATAAACAGTTTTATATGGTAATTTAGGAAAAAATTGTTTAAACATTTTTTTGCAATTCTAAATTGCGAAAAAATAATATTATAAATTTTATGAGTATTTCATTGCTCAATATTCTTTTTTATGATCGGATTTTTTATTATTTTCAAATGCGCCAGGAAAACTATTAAAAATAGCAGTAAATTTTGCTTTTGTAAAAGATACATTTTCTAAAAGCACGTACTTGTTCATCAATCGAATCACAAACACAAATCAAATCCGGAGATTTCGCTGGTGGTCGAACGGCAAAAGACGCCGATGCTACACGTTTTGAAGACATTCGTTCGGGCACTGCTGTTGTGGTTCGTTCCTTACTACGACGAGAACGGCTGAAAAATATAAAAATAAATAAAAACCATATACTTTTTATACTGATAGATTCTCATTTAATTCTTCAACTCTTTTCATTTTAAAAGCATATGCATGAACCTGCGATTTTTACGTCGTATAAAACTACAACTATCGAAAATCTGTTTCCAGTCTCCGAACATTGACCGCAAGGAGCGACCCGCATTTTCAGTTTGTGGTTCTTCTGGCATGACGATTTATTAGTGCATTATATACTATATATGAACCCACTGAAATGAAATAAAATTTATGAAGAGAACAAGACAAAATTGATAACTCCAAAAAGAACGAAAACAATAGGTTAATTTAAAGAAGATTGGCTATCTATTTATTCCGTCCTCTCACAGAAAATGCCATTTTTGAGAAAAATTACAATAGAACTCGATGTATCAAAACTATTTTCGTTCGCCTTTCCCACCAATGAGTAAAAGCATAAAATTTTTATGTGATTGAAAAATAGAAGATGGTTATAATTTTGGAGATGAAAAACGTGAAAAAAAGGCATAGATGCTATTCTTCTGAGCGTCTCTGATTGGCATTTTCAAATAGCGCCAAATGAAAAAACAAATAAATGGCAATGTGAAGAGGAGCAATGGATGACTGTAGGCGCTAAGTATTATCGACAATAGCTTGTCAACTTGAGAAGAATAAGCTAAGCCTATCATTTCAAAAAAAAAACACACACATTGTATGTGTTTTGGTTGGAGACCTGCGAAATTTTAAAACTACCGCCCCCCCCCCCCCCCCAAAAAAAACTGTTTTTCATTGTACTGCTTGAACATAGCAAAACAACAACGATTGAAGCGAAATTTGAGTCATCAAACTAAACTGCTTGTTTGAAAAGGCTGTTATTTTCTCAAGAAATAGAGCACACGGAATGTTCGCATGGAAACAAACAGCCGTGAAGCAAAATTTTTCATGATGGCTTGCAAAAAAATCGTCGAAACATGTTGAACAATTGCGACAGCTTAATATTCGGAAACAAATTGGTTTTATTTAGATAATTTGAATTTATTACCAGAACATGTTTTTTTCAGGTGCATTTATAAATTAATTAAGATTTTTCATTTTGGTTTTCACAATCAATCTTAAAACAGAAAACTTGCAAAAATATCAAGCTTAGTAATTTTAAATTTTCAAGAGAGACCTGTCAACAACGAGCTGCCATTAGCTTAATATTATGATTAGGTTCTACTGTCGGTCTCAAAATACCAGTTGATTGTTCACATCAAATAAACATTTTTTAAACACAATTTTCAATAAAAATCGCTAAAAATAAAAATACTTTGTGAATAAATAATTCCGAAGATTAAATGAAATTCTAAACATGATCTCTTCTATTCAAATAATCTCTAGTTCATCAAAATAAAATTAGTTGATAAGAAATGTAATAAATCGACTGAATTTTTAAAATCTTACGTAAGCTCCGACGCATACTTATTTCTGGAATTCTTTTCCAAGTGACGCCTAGAACATAAAAATTCTAAATATAGCATAAATTCATCATTTTTGAAACAGTTTGACCAAAAAAAAAAGGTCTGCTGTTGCGAAAGTTTCCAAACAAACATTTAACAAACTGCAAATCGCCGCGCTGAGGCTGCTACTGCTGCTGCTGCTGCTGCACTGTTAAAACAAAACCATTCAGGAATTGCGAATATATAAATAAAGAGCGAAATGGCGCATCTCAAAAACAGTAAAATGTATGGAAAAACTGTTGGTTGTTTTTTTTCAGAAATGGGAATACTCCCAAAACTTTCCAAAAACATTAAAAGAAAATAATAATGTGAAACTATCCATGTTTCTTTTACATTTATGTATTTCCTTTTCGAAATCGTTTGAGAGTGAAAATCTCATCCTATGTATACATTTGGCCAATATGCACATGGTAGACCTACTTTGAAGTAACTGTTGCTTGATTTGTTTTTCGTGAGAGAGAAAAGGATATACAATATGAAGCTTTGAAAAAAAACGTTTGATACATATAAAAACTAACATTAAATATGAAAAGTGAGAGAAGTGCAATGATTTTCATAAAAGTTCTCATACAACTATGAAACATAACTAACATTTTTGCAAAAACTATTCTTTTTGATTTGTTTCTATACATGGAATGGATTTTAAAATCAAGGTGAAATACTGACTTGAGTATTAAAAAAACCACCTAATTATTTTATACTTCCGGTCGTTTTTATTATAATTAAATATTATAAGTAAAAGTAAAATGAATTATAATGCAAACCTGTCAAAAAAAAAAATAAAATGACAACAGAGACAAACTCTATTTGTGTCAAATGAGAACTCATTTAAGGGTTGATGGAATTGTTTCACAAAACTTGGGTACATAAGGGTGCGGTCAGCGCCAAATGACCTCAAAACTGAAGGCATATATAGAACTTATCATTACAAAATATTGTTATTGATAACTGCCCGTAAGGTTCATTTACCGCTGTGCAAATATCCTCAAACAGAATATTTTACAACATTCTTTAGTTATTGTGACTTTAGCAATAATCGAAAATAGTTACATTTTCAGGGCACAATACTGATAACACTTGATAAGAGAAAAATGCAACAAAAATCGAATGCTTTCATAATTTCCAGATGAAAAAGCTAAATATTGTTGTTCTTAAAAGAATGCAAAAAATTTCCATTGTTAAACCAAGTAAACGTAGAGAAGAAGAAAAAAACCCCCCAACAACATAAGATGAAAAAAGAAAAAAAAAAGGAAAGTCAGGCAAGGCTGATCCATTAGGACACAATTTAATAACTGGCTGAATGTGCTTCACAAAAATTGTGCATCGGCGGAGGAGCAGCGGTTTTCGGGCTCCGTCGACATAAGTTCTCACACCTCTACTTTTATGGACATGTGTCCGCTTTGAAACGAAAATTAGCATATGGACTTTGTTAGGAATTATACAATTTCGCAGTTTTTTGTTCTAGTTTTCTTAAAAAATAAAACTTGTAGAAAACATTTTTCTGTTTTACGTACTAATAATGGAATATCAAAAGTTACACTGATGTTTGAACCAACGAATTTTGTTATTCGAACAACGCCTCTTCATAACGCATAAAAGTTATTTGAAATTCAATTGTTTTTTTTTTTGCAATTTCCGGTTCTATCCAAGTTTCAGTATTAATTTTTTGTTCCACAAAAAATTGTTTTGTCGAACTTACAGAAACATCAGGAATACAGGTAAATTTTAATGGTTTTAATGCTTGATATACTCAAAAACGAAGGACCAAACTATGCGAACTAAAAAGGTTGCCTCGTTTTTCAAAATATAATTGGAACAAAAGACAATTTTCAGCTTTTAAATGGGGAAATTTCACGAAAATCGCGAACAGTAAATTAATTTTTTAAACTTTCATTTTGTTGAAAATAGTCGCTCATAAACCTTCAACAGCTACCTGTTTTTGAAGTTACTAACATAGACATCAACATGATGTGAAATTACATTTCACAAAATAAGATACAAGGCAACACGCAAAATCGAAAAAAAAAACCCTCGCAACAAAAATTGTCAGAGGTAAAGGTCGGTTGATTGGTCTCTAGAACCAGTCCGCTCGACCAGCAAGCAAGCATCAACACAGCAGAAAAAAGAAATTTTTTTTTTCGAGGCTGTTTCCTCTTTGAGCTGTGTCTTTGCTCAAAAGATGATCCAACAACGAGTATCAATGTATGAAATTGAATCGTAAAATATTATGTCAACAAATATGTAAAATATTATTGCTTCATTGGTGGGCACTTTTATTCATCTATAGTTATTTCCCAGCCGTAGGTCGAAAACAGGCAAATAATGTTGAACTAGTTCTTATCTGATTATTTCTTTTTTGAAAAAAAAACAACAACTTTCTTCTCAAAAAAACATTGAAAAAATTTGTTTTTGATCAAAACTGAAAAACCTCCCTTCCAACAAAAATCGAAGAGAAAGAAGAAAACAAAATTCAATGACAAAACCATTGAAAACATGAAAAAGTCAAGTAATATGATAGTCGTATCAATTTCGCAATTACATCCAAAAAGTCGTTTGACCTGACCGATCGAAAGCAGGTGCACTTTTCCGTTTACAACCTGACTGTTCATCATTTTTTCATAGAAACAAACACGAGGAAAGGATTTTTTTTCCCTCCTCGCTTATTTTCAGCTTAGCATTTATGAAAAGTCTCAAATTTGTGTAACCCGACATACAATCAATAACAAAAACTAATCGGTCGTTTATCTTAGTCTTTCTATCCACGAAAAAAACCGTAGAAAAAAGAACACATAATCACTTTTTTTTCATTTTCTTATTTTTTAGTGTAAAGTGTTGATAAATGTTTTGTTTTCGACTGATAAATAGCTGATAAAAAGATGATAATATATAAAATATAAAATAATTTCGACTTCAAATCTAACAAGAGTTTTATCATTAATATCCGAGGTTTTAAAAACTTCCAAAATTTTAAAATATTACGGTATTTCAAAAATTCTTTAAAAAAAAGAGTTTTCTCTATTTTAAATCTTTATTTTTTTTACTAAAGCGTTAAAACATATCTAACTATTCTTACGCTAGATTTTAGATATCATTTTAAAGAAAAAATTATTTAAAGAAATGGTTTTGTTGAAAAAAACAAACAACACCTAACCAAAACAGCAACACTTTCACAAAAATGAATTCCTTTCAATGTTTTCATTACGAGAGAATTGTTTACCTTTTTTGGGGGGGGGGGGGGGGGGGGAGAAAAAAGAAAGGAAACAAACACACAAAAGAAACTTACGTCGCAAAGCTTAAAAAACTCGAAATGAGAATTTTAGCCGGACAGCACCCTGGCGCTTCGTCCAAATCCACTGATGAATGTCGCGCAATGTGTGATTGTTGTCTTCGTTCCGGCACTACTGACATTTATTCTGAAGTCCACAAAAATTCATAAAACCTTCCGAAAATGAGAGAAGCAATTTTCAAAAAGAACAAGCGAAACAATTGATGTAAACACAAAATCATAGAATCAATAATAAAAATGAAGATGATAAGAAGAGCCAAGCGTTTTTCCACAACACAGATATAATAAAAAAAGATCACGAGATTTTTTGTCACCGTTTACAGAAAAACAATGGTAATTTGTTGTTTAATTGAAGTTATTTCTTCCGAAAAAGCGTGTTATTGCCAAATTAAAAATTTTGGATCATTCATTTTTTACTAAAACACCGCAGCGCAGCCGCTCGCAGGTAAAAATAGCGTGACTGCGTGAGAGACTTAGATTTTCTGGGTAGATCAAAACCAACTTGCATGATGAAGAATATTTGAGTTGGCTATAAAAAAGGATGATAGTAAAATTTTGTGGAAACAAATAAATGGACGGAAATTTCAAAAATTTTCTCCAATGTTCTCGACTGGTTTCGAGTGGCTGAGAAGCGGACGAAATAAACGGCAAATGGCATTTTTTTCAAAAAGAGAAACGCTTTGAAAAAGACATTGCACAAAAGTAAGGATAGAGTGCTTATTTTTCAAAAACTTTGAAAGTTATTCAAAAAATAATCCACACTGATAAATTGAATTTGCTGACCAAAAAATGTTGAACATTCCCCGCTTTTATCTTTTCAAAAAAAGAGAGTTTATCGAAAAATAAATAAACAAATTGGAAGACACTGGCTAATATATTTTAAGTACTGTATTCTTAGTACCAGACCGTATTTTCAGTACTATAAATGGTTGTAATTTCGAAAAATTTTCACAAATATGCGAGAACATAAATATTCGAATATGAATTATGAAGCGCACATTCGTTCTCGAAACGTTCAACGGGAAACAAAAAATTTATGCGATTGAACCGAAAGACAAACGATCGCAAGAGAGATTTTTCAATTATATGAGGAACAAAGACAATCGACACAAACAAAAAAAAAATGATGAAAAAAGACAGGAATGCTTCCGAGCACTAGAACAGCACAAAAAAAGAATCCTCGAAGGCAAAAACATCACAGAACAGAAACCAATTGGTTTTGTGTTCGATGGATAGTTTGCTCTGAGCCAAAACTCAACGGACAATGCATCCAACAAAAGTATTATGTTTCTGATTCTTCTTTTTGCGGGCGTTTTCTCCGAAAAACCTTCTCTCTCGAAACTACACAGGTATGAGTTGTAGTTTGTCATTATTTGTTCAAGATGCTCTCTCTCTCACTCTCCAACTTGTCGAGCGCCTACGAAACACGGCTGGTAGGTAACTACTATTTACAATATTTTTTATAGTTTATTGAACTAAAGTAGTGCCACAAATTTGGGGGCACATACTGACTTTCGAAATTTTTGTTAACAAACGTTTAAAAAAGGAGTGACGAGAAAAAACCACAATTTTTTAACTAATGATTAAATAACGATAATCATTATCTTTTTATTGTTTTAAACGTCATTTTTCTAAAATTATACTCTACACGCAAAAGGTGCATCATTTTTGAAACAATGTGAAAATCAAATAATCACTTTTATGTTGTAATGACTATCAGGAAATAAAAACGTGTGGGTGCATTTTAATTGTTGAACATACCTCAAATGAGCAAACATCTATTATACAATCAGCTAATACGTGATTTTGAAACTGTTTTAAAGACGTCGAAACAATAAAAATTGTCAAAATTTTGAGTCACTCTATAAAAGCAAATTTCGCTGAAATGTTTTTGTCTATAATTAAATATGGACTAGTTTCCGGAAACCTTTTTGGTACGATAACTTTTAAATACAAGTTGAAAAATGATCCGAATTAACTAAAGAAAAAAACAACCAATGGTGTTGTTTCGAACGTGATGGAAAAATACTCCTGTCAGTTAACTTTCTTGCCCATTTTTAAGAAGCATAATGTTAATAATGAATATCCAATTCAGTGTATCTAAAAAGCGTTTGGAACAATCAAATTAAAACCTAATGCACCTTTTTACATTGATTAAACTTTAATTCAAAAACAAAAAAACTCGCATAAGTTCCTTAAATTCAATTTTTAGAAAATTTTGAATAAAATCTGTTAATGAACGATAATATCCTCATTGCTGAAAGTAAAATAATGAATTTCAAAAAATAAATAGGTTTTTTGTAGCGCGAACAAGGCATCTAAAATTACTGATTTCAAATATTTGTACAACAACTTTTTTGTAATCTTTTTTTGAGCTATGAACTCACTAAACATACAATATGGTTACAAAATTTTAAAATAGTTAAACTGAACTTTTGTATCTTTAGGATGGCGTTAAATAAATGAACAGATAGACTATATTCAATAGGGAAACTTAAAAATATAGCTTAGGACAAAACGGACGTTGTGATATTGTGATAAGATGTTGATCGCAGTTAAATTTAATAAAAATAAAAGTAAGGTGACAAACCAAAATACGAAAAACGGTGGAATATGAAAGGAATGTAAGAAAAAACATCAACTGATGACAATGAAGATAAGCCGTACACACACCAGACAACATCCACCAAAAAAGTAGCTATACATGTATAGAAGGTATGCATTAGTTTTGTGTCTTAGTCATATATTCACTGCCTGTGTTTTCTGTATACCATTCACGTACACCACACGCACAACTGGCCCGTTTCTTCTGCTTCAAACATAACCTATCGTCATTTTTTTTTCCTTTCTTCGGTCTGTCTCTTTTTTTTTGTTTCCTTCGAGTTGAGAGATGGTGGACAATAACAAAAACGACCTTGCAAGCGTAGGCGAAAAGCAGCACCTTATGTCATTTAGTATTACAGGTGGAGAAAATTTATAACATGCCAAGATTCGAATCTTTCTATCGGAAAAGATCTATTTCGTTATTTGAATGAATCAAAGAAAAAAATCGTGAATCAGTGTTTGATCAATGATTTATGAAAAGCCTGATTTTAATTATACATTGCATTTTTTTTCTGAGTATTTGAATCAATTTTATAAAAAGCAAGAATGACAATTTTTATCTAAAAGTAATTGATTTATTAGAAACATTTGAAAAAGAACTACAAACTCCGCACCGCATAGCAAAAAAAATGAGGTCAAAATGTGGTACTAATTGCGCTCAAAAACACATTCTTCAATCCGACAAGTTGTCTCCAAAATATTTTGAAACTAGTCAAATGCGATCTGAAGTGAGTGAGTAACAATTGAGAGAAAGAAAAATCAAACAAGCGGGTTGAATGACAATATTCCGAAACAATTGGCCGGCATTTGTGTGAGGAAATGTGACGCTGGACCACCGCCTTCGAGTTGTGACATATAATTGCACACACTACATTTAACAAGATCATGCGACTAATGTGAATCAAGAAAAAAAAAACTTTCGATAAATGAAAATGAACAAAAAAGAACAGTTTGAAATGAATAAAGGAAAGCGGATTGAAAGAAATAAAGAAAATCTATGTCATTCAATCAAATCATTCAAATCGCTACTACAAAAAAAAAATCCATTGGACAATAATTTTATTCATTATTCGTCGACAATGCGATAAATACATTCTGTTGCAAATTATAGGGCAAAAAATCGGATTTCGAAAAAAAAAATTATAAATCGAGACAGGTTCAATATCTGATTTACGTTTATAAAACTTTTGAACCAATTTTTAAAAGGGTTTTCATAAAAGAGTCTTCAATATTAGCTCAGGCTATTTTTTGTTAGATTCGAGAAAATAAACGGGTTTTATCAAGGTTCGAACTTTCCAAATTGATAAATTAAACTGAGCAATAATTAAAATTCTAAAACGAATTATTCTAAAAACTTTTTCTAAAACGAATTATTCTAAAACTGATTTTCAAAAAAAATTGTACGACTTCTCAAATATTTATCGCATTAATTACAAATGGCAACAGGTATTCAAAAAGATCAATTGAATTTTAATTTAAAGGATCTCATAAAGTTAATTCAATATTTGTAGGTATGCAAACTTACAAGAAAACCTAAATATTAACAACATACAGATTTTTTTGAGAAATTAAAAAGTAAAATTCCAACAGGTTTCAAATTTCAATTAAAAAACCATCTATTAAAAACAACTTTAATTTTTTTTTCTCAAATCAAAATCGATAACCAATTGGATGCTACGTCGAAAACAAGAAATTCTGTAGGTCAGAAAAGCAGCGGAATCGCCAAGCCACCTCATGAGAATTTAGCCGAAACACACGCTCACAAACGTCCCTAGTCAAATTCCAAGCAAACGCATCAACCAGTTTTGGGAAGTCAGCTGGCGGTATCGCAAACAACACGCAACACCCTTCGTGACGTTTTTCATGCATCCCGTTTATAGTAAATCTAAATGAATGAACATTCGCCTAAAAAACCAACAACAAGAAAACTGTTAATTTCTTTAAAGCAATTATTGGAAATAATATATAACAAACAACTCTCTAAATATAAATTATTGTTCGTCTATTCAATTCTAAACAATTTTACTGCAACGTGAAAAGTGAAAAGTGGCTGCAATCAAAATTGTATCAACTGAAAATGTTTTCATTAAATACACAACATAACAATGTATATTTTAAAAATCATATCGAATGAGGAAATGTACGTTGCGCAATGAGGCCAAAAAAGTCATGATTCATCATAGTGCTGTTATTAACGCATGATGAAAAAAAGTAATGTTGTCTTTGTATGTACATACATTCCTGCGAAATTACCATTCACCTTGGATGTACAGATATGCCCGCAAACATTTTGATAGTGGCGAACAAACTAATGCATTTCACCCGTCGGCCGAATGTCAAAAAGAAAACAACAAAAACTGTCGCCCGCATTCTTATCCAAAGCAAGAACAACCATCCGTGACGGATCAGAACAATAATTTTGTCCATGAATATATAAAATAAAATAAAATGATTTGAGAGAGGAAATGCGAGCGTCTTTATTAGAAAATTGTCGAATGATGAAAACTTAGAAATTTGAGTAAGGGATTGAATAATGAAACCATCTTACTATCAAGTTTCAAGGATTATCCTTTGTTTATTACACGAGAAGGATCCTAAGTGAGGAGTGTGTGATGAATATTCAAAAAAGATTATTCAGACGTTCAGATTCATATGAAGAAAAAAAGGAGAGGAAGTGACCTAACTTGACAACAATTTATACAGTTTTCCTCCTGACCTTCATCTACTCTCAAGACAATTATTACCTTTCTGTTGTGGGAAATTATTTTGGTTCATCGCAGAACTTGCAATTTCCGCGGCGTTAAATTCACAAATATGAAATCAATTCACACAACAAGGACTTCATTGTGTTCGAAAAAAAATGGTTGAATACATCATTGTTATGGGAATTTCAGATAAATGGTGTGCAAACAATTGATATTCTTCTACTTTTTTCCGTCTTGGGAACACACCTGTCTTGTCGGTTGTGTAAAAAAAATAGCGACATTACAATTAAACAAAAATTAGATATTACGGTTGATGTTAGTGAAAAGTAAGAAAGTTTTGAAACACTACAAATGAATTAATGTCAAATGAGCCAAACAATTAAGCTGGTTCCCACGTAACATACAGCTATATTTGATATCTTAGCGTATTAGTAGAATAGATTCATCAAATCTAAAAATTAATGTCTGTTTGTACGACCCAACCACCTGCTCTTGCTAACCAATGTCACAATATATATGACTTGGAGATATATATATTTCCTGGCAACACTCAGTATCCATGCATATGCGTATGTACATTAATACAAACCCCGAAACAAAGAAAATTATCAAAATAACGTACCCGATGAACCAGTCGACCGTGTCGCGAAAATAGTCTGGCAAACGATTCAGTATGCTCTTGGTAGACGTGGGAGGATGCGAGTTTGACGAGACAATCGCAGAAGTGTTTGTTATGTCAGTTGGTGGCTGATGAGTTAACCTTCGAGCAAATTGCGAGAAATACGTGCGCTTCTCTGAAAATTTTTTAAAATTAAATTTTAAAATTTTCTCGAAATATATATTTAAATGTCTAAAATGATATTGAGGACATGAAGTTAATTTTTATATTATTTCCGGGAATTAAAACTATTTTCAACAAGGGAAATCACGGTGGGCGAAAGTGAACCGACTATAACTAAGAAAATTCAATAAGACAATTTAAAATTTAACGCAGCAAAGGGGGCGTGGCATTTTTGCAATCGTGCGGCACGGTTTCACAAAACGCGTTATATTCAGCTATCCTTAAAATTCGCGGACGAAATTTTGTTATTTTTATATAACGCAAAAACTTAATTTTTTCATGCGTGTAGGCGCTAAAACGCCATTTATAAAACACCTCGAAGTTTTTAAAACATTTTTTTGCGTGTGTGCAATTTGTCGTAACGGTGTACACACATAAAGCGTTCTTCGTGACGACAATTACGGTTCTTAGAAGATAAAAAGCTGTCAATTTTATCTGCTAATATACACAAGGGAGCAAGTTATAGCGTCTCAAAGTCTCAATTGTATCAATGTTTTTGCTTTTTTAGAAAAAGGAGGTGTTTCAAACTAATAGTTACAGAAATTAGCTCAAATTTTGTGTACTGGTTAAGAATGGAACCAATATGCATTCCTAAAATTAACATCCATAAATACGGCATTATCAAATTTTTAAATTTTGAACCCATTTTCAGTAAAATCAGAACAATTATCTTCACAAATAAAAGATTTTGAATTGTGATGTGTATATGTGAAATAATTAGGCACATATCAATTTCCCGTAGTAACACCTTCCATGTTCGAAGAAGTGTTTGTGCAAACACTTGCGACATCGATTTTAATGAGCGTAAACTTTATAATATCGTTTTAAAAAAAATAAAAAAATGATTTAAAACATCGTTCTTTTTTGTCGAGCGTCTTACCCCTAATCTCAAGAATACAAAAACGGCAATAAATTATATTTCCTTTCCCAATTTTAAGGATTTGTTTACTATTTCTCCGATGAAATACGTTTTCTGTTTTTTTTTCCATCAAACAAACATTTGACGGGGAACAAACCTATGATTACTTACGTTTCTGCAAAACGCATTTATTTTTTTTCTTGGGAAAAACCACATTATATTGTCAAAACTCACTTTTTATACTTCCTTTTTGTTTCAACTTTTCCTCTTTTTTGGAAGCTCGCACCATATCTAATACATCTCCTGAAAATATTAAAAAAATTCGGGCTAAAATTACAAGAAAAAAGTGAGTATTCTGATATCAAAAAATGTAGTAGGCTAAGTATGGATAATAAATTCATAGAATGGACAAGGAGTGCGAACATGAAGGGGGTCATGTTCGTTAGGTATGTAGCCTGTTATTGCAAAAAACAAAAAACAAACTGTTACAACAGAGCGCACTAACTACTGTAATTAGCTCTTACAGAATTTTGGTAAATAGGTGTTTCTAAAAGATGACTAGAAACTTGAACTAGTTTTGAGAGGAGAGCAATAAATTGTTGATTTTAACTACATTGCTCAAAAATTGTTTGTTCATGTCATGTAGACTACAGAAACACGTACAAAGGAAAATGTCAAAAAAAAAGAAACTATGAAAATTGACACTGTGAAGAAAGTGTTTATGCAGTAATTGAGACGCGCGGTTAGGAATCAAAGAATTACGCAACAGGGGGTAAAAAACACATAAGTAGAGCGACGATTCAAATGGTTTGCTCGGTCAGACGGAAGGAAAAATTGAAAATTAGCCGAAGAATAGAAATTGCTTTCTCTTTTTCTTTGGTCATGGATTGTTTTTGAAAACAAAAATAACAAGCAAGTGTAAAAATAAAAAGTAAAGAAACGAATTGTTTAAAAAAAATTGCAGCTATAGCCGTTTTATGAGGCGTTTTTTCCATCAAGAAATGTTCGATGTGTTCGAGAATCATAAAATCATAAACAGACAATAATAACTGCTGCTCCTGAATAGAGAACAGCAGAAGAGTCCACACCAAATGACATTATTCAATTAATCGCTCATCATAGTAATTGCTAATTAGTGAATTGAAGAGTCAACGAGTTTGTTGTCTCGTTTCGGGTCATTGTTCAATCAGTGGGTGGGCATACCAGAAAAGCTGAAGTCCACATCGAAAAACATGAGTAACGAGAAGCTGCTGCTCTATCGATTTCGAAGCCTTCGCGAGCAGTGCCACACCACGGCGGAGAGAAAGGCAAAAATACACGGAGAGACGCAACTGCAGCCAATGGCAATGGGTTGGAGTGCTCAGACACGCATGCCTGACGATCTTCAAATTTTCTCGCGAAAAATATGTGTTTCTTTCGTCATTTTGTGCGAAAAGCCCATATATGGTGGAATAGATAATGAAGCTTGGATTTTAACATTGCAACCCGTAGGTTCAAAAGCACGGGGTTTATTCATCAATTCTTGTTGGTCGTTATAAAAAGAGACAAATAAATTTTAGATGGAGTTGAATTTTTGAAATGAGACCCAGCTTATTAGAAGCAATGGATTCTATGTTAATGTTAGTTAAGCTGCTTCATAATGTATCATTCTTAAAATTTACCAAAACTGATTCTTTCGAGGTTCATAACCTTACTCAAAATTAATAGTTATCTATAAAATTTCGATTTTTCGATAATTAGCTGTTGTCAGTCGATATACGAAGTATAAGCCAATTGCAAGAATATTTTTCTTTTAACGAATAGTTACAAGTGACAACAATTATTGTGAAGTCAAGTAATGAAATTTATCTGACCGGAAGGAACGAACATTTATTTCTCATCGTGCGGCATCAGTTTATCTTCGTTCGTTACATACACATTTAAAAAATAAAAATGTTTATTTTAAAAAATTGAATGAAAACATGTATATTTCAAGAGAGGAAAATTTAATAAATTTATTTCAAAGAAGTAAGACATTCTTTGTGTAGGAATATGAAGGAATGAGCACGAGAACTGCACGTAATGCATTCAACTTAACATACAGGCTGTCGTAAAAAATTTCGCGATCGAAAAAGGGAAAAAGGAAAAGGAAGTATTTGGAAAAAAAAACAGAAATGTGTGTGCCTTTGTTTACAAAATTGGAGCAAATTATGTGTATCGTTGGGAAAGAAGGGAAAGTATTGCTTGCAAGATTTCAAATTTGAAAACCGAATTCATTTCGTATTCTTCTCATTTGAAAGGGTAATAAAAGTCAAAAAAGGATTGAAATGAATGTTGAATGGGATCCAGATTGGAAAGTTTCTAATAGAAATTGAAGTTGTTTGCTTACTATTAAAATGGTTTCATCCAACAATTGTAAAGCTTTTTGATCGATCATAGATGTGAAGATGAAGCTTCAGCAGAGTTTGAGAGATCTGCAAGAAAATTATTTTGAATATCATTTTTGTGGAATGTACTGTATGAAAAAAAAAGTTGATATGAGTTTCACTTTTTGAAGACAATTTTTTTTGAAAATGGTGTTATCTGAAAAATTGCAAAAAACTAAGTTTCATTGGTAGTAGATTTGTTATGATAGTGTCATAAAAGTCTGCAACATAATTGTGTTCCTATATTCATACAGTTGCTAAACTAGTGCACTTTTTTTCTCAGCAATCCAATGCAACAAAAAATCATTTCTATAAATTACCGATCTATAGTGGAGGTCTAAAATGCAAAAAATAAAAAGCCAGGTTTTCAGCTCTTCGAATATTAAGTAATAAATTGTAAAATTTTAAAAATTATGATGCACATGAAACAATTAGGCTGGAGTAACTATGTAGATAGTGAACGCGAAAATAGATTACAATTCGAAGATATCCATCGGAATACTTGAATCAGAAGGAAATTAAATCACTGTAGAGAAGGAACGTTTAAAGACAACTGATCAGTTAATTTGACCCTACATGTTCTTAATTTCAAAAATTAGAGTGTTCTCTTATTAGTACAATGCAATTTATACGAAATCACACCGATAAATACACGCGCCATATCAGCCTTTCAAAGTAGCAAAAATGAAAATTTGAATGCGCACCGGATCGTGGATCGTGCAACGTGGTCGGAATTGGCGCGAAACACAATTATTTGAATTTAGCTACATAGTGGTATTGTTTTCTCGACCACCTAGGCTCCCATTCGAATTTTGATTTTTCGCCTTGAATTTGGATCGTATTACCTGACGAGCTTCCTTTAACTTCACGTTTTTTTAAAACAATAATATGCTCTATTTTCAATTATTCAATATTCATTTGTTCTTCTTTTTGCAGCTATTTAATTTTTTTTCAATTGACGGAATACTAGAGTAACCTTGAATTTTTTTTCTTTTTTACAATGAAAAAAAGGTCAATTTGGCGTTGTAAACTCTTGCTACAGATTTTTGTTTTCACCGGGCCTTTTGAATGTAAGTCTTCACTGTTAACTCGGCTTATCGCAACTGTGTTTTGATGCGTTGAAAAGACTGATTGGCTTCCAATAACAAGGAACAATATTTTTGCAAATTATATAATTTCATAATCATATATCACTTTCTGTCGAAAATATCAGTTATCAAAAAAAAGCATGAAATTTGTGGTTTTGGTCATTTGTAGTGTAAATTGGAGGACTATATTGAAAAAATAATTATTGTACATTGTCCAATAGTTGACAAGAATGAAAAATTTCTAGAAAATGATTTGAACTCAAGAAATAAAATTTGTATGTACTTCACCAGAACAGGGATCTCTTATCAACGTGTAGTCGTAGCGTGGCAAATGAGATCCCGCAACAATATGATTTTTTTCCAAGTTTATATAAAAATGAACTCCAGCAGAAATCAAAACATCACCATTTAGCACGTTTTTAAGTTCACATTTATACTTCCAATAGCAAACTCATTTAATTCTATTCAGAGGAAAAACATTTTTAGTGGAAAGAGAAACATTTCTGAAGTCAATGAATAGTAACTATTCAAAAAAGGAAGCTTCTTTTATCAACTAAAATTTGTATAAGCAAAACAAAAAAGAGAAAAAACCTACCAGAATTTCCCATCGAAAATGTAAACTGTTTTTTTAAAACAGTTTCAGTAATAAATAAGATTTAATATTTATTTACGACACATCATTCTCAGAAATTATCAAATTATCAAATTGAAAATCCTTCAAAATTTATATAATATATCTACAATATGTTTTACCTAAAACAAGAATTAAACGTTCAGTTATAAAAATTATATACCTTTTCACATTAGAAGCTGACACAATTTCTAGAGGGTACTGTATTAAAGGGGGACAAGGATGCTCTTAAGAGACCCCATTTGAGCCTATTACTCCTTTGAAAATGTTACTCCTTCTGAAAGCCTTAAACTTAAAATCACCTTTAGTCCACTACACCCCTAAAGTTAGCGCCTTGGAAAATTGTCCCACGGAATTTTTGACTATAAGATAATTACCAATGCAAGCACCTTTCTTAAACGGAGAATTGATTCTTCAGTGTTAAATATTTTTTAAAGAGTAATGAGTAACGATTATTGGAATTAACACTGAAAATATAAGTTATTCTCAAGAAATAAGTTAGATTTAATCTCTCTTTTCAGTGTTTCAAATATTCATTCATATACGTTGCTTATATCTTTTGTTAACAATGATTTATCATTTATTTGAAAACGAAGATAAAATTAAAATACTGATTAATAAACGCGTCATTTCACCATAAAAATTGTATTTTTCTCATGAAAAGAAGCAAAACTTTGGACAAATTACAGCAAGAGAGTCAGAATAAAATTGGTTCCACAGGTCTAGAAAACAATAAAATCATATTCAACATTGTACATCTCAATTCGTTGATCAGAAGTATGGATCGAACGCCTCATACTCGCTTCGTTTTCCCAAAGACTGTCCTGCCAAACTATCAAAGTATCGTTTTTCTGGAAGACGAGCCAATTGTAGTGACCGTTTGCCGATTGAGTCAAGGAATGGGTTGACCGCTCGTTTACCCATCGAATCCAAAAATGGGTTGATGGCACGTTTTGCTCGCTGAAAACGGGAATTTTGTCTAATTGCGAAAAAAAAGAACTGGGTGTTACTTACGATCTCTGCATGAGCATTGAAAGCAACGAATGATAAAACAAGGACCAAGCAAGCGACAAACTTGTTCATTTTTTGATTGAAGTCACTGAAACCTTAGCAATAATAGAGTCTAATGTATGATTAAAAGAAGTGAGGTGGAGTGAGGAGGGTGCTGAAAAATAGCTCAAGCGCTTGCATCTCAATCATCTTTTATATTTCGATTCTGGGCGTGCCATTAAGTGCACGCCCACTTTATCATTGTTGCACAAAAAAAGTAAGCCTGGCATAGGTAAAAAAACGAGGGTAGGTTAAATGGAATTAGATAACAATAAGTGAAGATATATTTTTTTTAAATGAATATATTATTATTTCGATAAGAGATTTATTCCGGATTAAAAATCAAGTTCAATTGAATAGGTTCATGATCACAAACTAAATGCTGTGAAAAAATGCCCCCATTCAAGTACCGTGAGCATTTATAGCATTTACATATCAAGTAATAGGAAATAATTGGAAACATATGTCCTTTAGTCCTAGACCCCCACCCTCGAAGTTAACGTATTTTGAAGTACGACTTTATTTTTCAGTACCCAAATTTAGATATACATAAGGAAAAATGGAGGTATATTTATTGTAGGACCATTAATATTAATTTTCAAGTCTTATACTTACGGTGCTTCCTACTAATATCAATTTTTCATACACCTAGCGGATAATCAAATGGCATAAGGTTTCAGTTAGAGCCTCGTTAGTCGGATACACATCACAACATCAATTTTAACTCGTGATTCTTCTTTACGTGGGTTGAGGCTTCTGCAAAGACTAGGAAAACAATAATAGTAGCATCAAAAATTTCCGACAATTAACCAGTCAAGATCCTCGTTTCAGTTGTATTTTGTTGCGTTGCATGAGCTCTAATGAAAAATTCGAGGGGACAAGTAAAATTGACTTGATAATAACATTAGACACTCGATTTGGATAAAGTCTCTTAATATTATCTCAAACTCATTGTATGGAACTCAAGTTGATAAAGTATTCGTTTTCTACCGTAGCTTTATTTTTTATTATTTTTTCATTAGAGTATGTGTACAAATTCTCGCACATGATTTGAAAGTTTTTGATTAATATTTAATTCGATAGTGCAATATTAATAATTATGAGAATATTTTGAATCATACTTTTCATTTAAAAAAAACTATGTGGCATTTTTCTTAACATTAATTTCACATGAGTTTAAAATTTTCTCACGAATTTGGAATTAGCTTCAACAAAAGATAAATGTCAGGCCTACACATTGAAACTAATAATCTAAAAGATTTTAACACCCTCTTAATTCCTACAATTCTACACCGCGGTTGGTCGTTATAAGCACTCTCTCTGTGGTCTGAAAAAAGCGACAGCAAAATCTAATATGTCTAACAGAGATAATCCTTTCGTAACTATATATATATATACATATACAATAATGAATGAGAACTAGAAGAGACACATATTCTGGAAAGCAGGACAAATCCGATTGTTCCTACAGAGGGCGACAAAAAATGTACGTTCAAACCAAATGAAGAAAACGGAATTATTTATGTTCATCTTCATTTCAAATGTTGGAAAATCTTTGTAATTTTAATGCAAGCTTTGAAATAGTAGAGATTCTAAGAATCATACACTGAACAACTTCATTTTAAAAATTATCTGATCGAATTTATCCTAAAATTGTTGACAATAATAAGAAAAATGACTCCGCCCTCTTTCTTGATTATTTCGATGTAAATTAAGGTTCCCTACGGTTCCAAGTCACACGAATTATTAGTTAGACAATTGTCAAAACAAAATGTTGAATAATATTCTTAATTTTACGAATAACAGATAATTGCAAAAACATGTTGTCTATGAATACTCAATTTTATCCGGATGCTTAGTTAAGGACCTCTTTGGTATTTTGTTTTCCTAAATTGTTCCTCCTATAACCATATTTATGTTAGAATGGAGTGGAGGGGTAAGAACTGAAAGATTATGGTTATTTGAAATCAAAGATCTAATCATCAAATACCTTGGTAACATTTATCCGATTCTATTCATATTTGTTAATCCTAAATATATTTTGGTGACAAGTCTTGACGAAGTTTATCATATAACATTGTAGCATTAAAAAAACGATGATAGATCATGTGTAGGATGATAAGTCAGTGATTCTTTTTTTCAAGAAGCAATGTTTTAACAATGTTTTTAAAAAAATATTGTTAAAACTGAAAATTGTGAAAACTATAAATGACAAAACACCATTAGAAAAATTCTGGAAAGCAGTTTTAGAATCCGATTTTATGGCTTCCGAGTTCTGCTGGTTAAAGAACCTTTCCGATTTTCAATCTGAATAAATGTTCTGCAAAAACTTACAAACGTTAGAAACCCAAAATAACATGTTCATTTAAGTTGATTTGAGTTTGTTAAATTATTTTTATTTGTGTTAAGGTAACCCCTCATAACCCTCAATTTCTCAATTGAGCAGATAGATTTGTCCCTAACTTTCGTGTTTGAGGGTGGCCGGACGGGCCGACAACCCTATGCAAGGGGAAGAAGTGCTATTTTTAAGGGGAACTTCAAGAATCGAATTTGTAGATTTTTATTTTCATTCGAGGTTTTTCAGTGCTCAATCAACAAAGTCTTTATGCCATTATTAGCTCAACAATACGTACTAACAATGATGTAAGTTCCACGCAAGCAATTGAACTTTGCATAATGTTCTTATGACTTTTTCAGACGTCTTATCTTGCAAAAAAAAAATACATCGAAGCATGAAAAAGATAAGGATTAGTCTATTATATTCTTCCCTTTTTTCTTTCCATTTCTCAATTCCGAGAAATATATTTAAAAAAATGTTTGACTAAATTTAGGCAAATACCAATCTAATCCATTTGAAAATGTCAACCGAATGTTTCTAAAAAGATTTAGTCAGTAAGCCGCTAAGAAATCCCCCCATACGATATCAGAATTTTTATCATCATTGAAATTATTTTTTGTTGTTGTTCTTCGCCCATGGCTTCCATGCAAGCGGTGCGTCTCCACCGCCCCCACCTCCTCTGACAGCCTGAAAAGAAGCAAAACATATGAAAAATTGTTGATTTTTATATTTTTCAATACCCCTCCCATTTTTCCCCGTGCCGCTCTCATTGCAACGTCTTGAGAGTTGGGAGCTGACGATCCATCGTTTCCATTTCCCATATCGTCTGTTGGTGAAGGTCCCAAATTTGCAAACGGATTGTTAGATGGTGGAGGACGACGATCATTTTGTCCGGCATTTGGTTCAGTTGGAGAAATTACTGGGGGATCATTCAAACGTCTGAAATGTTGAAATGCTAATAAATTTTTAATTGGTGTGAAAAGCGGAACAAGTCTGCTTTTACTTTCACACATATTAAACATATTTTTTCTGAAATGTTTGGTTTGAAGTGAAAAAACCCTGATTTTTATAAGGAGTATATTGTGCTTTGTGCCTAAATTTTCCCACCACACATACTTGTTTCGAAGGGGTGGTTTTTCTTCAAATTTATTTGGATTTCCAAAACTCTGATTGTTGTTGTCGGGGGCTGGTGCAGGACTGTAAAAAATTACAGAAATTCGTATTCTATTTTGCTTCCCATTACTTTGGATCATTTCTACGATTAGCTGGCGGTGATGGGATTGCATTCATTTGCGGCTCATCGTCAGAATCGTCAGCAATTGGCGAGAATCTGAAATAAATTATTCAAATTTTAAAGAACATCAAAATAGGATGTGCGTAAGAATTAGCGATAATGTAATTTACGTCATTCTTTTGGCTGGCTCTTTGTTGTCTTGCATTGGTGGCGACCTGAAATTTAAATTTGGCATTGAAAGGAAGGAAAATTAAAAATACAGCGATAATATTTGGTTTTCAATGGATACCTAATGTTTCTTGGGTCCATGGTATCGTCCATTGGTGCGGGATCTGGTAACATTGCCGGCTCATCGAATGGTTTTCTCTCATGGAAATCGTCGGGATTTTTAGACATTGGTTCAAATGGTTTTGCATTTCTCACAAACGATAGAGGCGCATTATTGGGAGCATCACCTAAAGGTGCAATTGATTTTGTTCCAGGGCTCTCAGCTCGGATTTCAGGAAGTGGAATGTCTTCAGCAACGTCTTCATCAAAATCATCCATTGGGGCAACGGTTGCAGGAATGAACATTTTTTTCGGTTTCTGAATAATGAAGTTTTGTTTATGTACTTGAAAATGCGTGCTACCTTGACAACTTTTTTCTTTTTGATCACTGGTGGTGGTGGAGTAATTGATACGTTGTCCAGTTCTTGAACTATCGGATCAGTGTTAACACCAATCTCTCTCGTTTCAGGCTTTTCAGGAAGCAAATGAATAATTTCTTTAGAATGGAAACCGTAAACCGATTCGTGTCGTTCAGGGATAGTAACAATAACTGAAAACAGATGTGTTTATGTTTTTTGACTCCTAACCTGGTTCCGGAACAATTGCTGCTGGAGGTAGCATGGTATTTTCTTCCTTTTCTTCCAAGTAGTTAACCGGAGTAATTGGCTCTAAAACCGTTGGAGCCACTCTAGGCGAATCAACCGGAAGAATATTATCCCTTTAATAATACTATTACATAAAAAATGATGTTTTCTGTTGTTATACTTTCTTCTCCTTGGTGTACACCACATGCACGCATGTAAACAATAATGACAGAGACAGCAGCACAAGAAAAGAGCCAAACCAATCAATAATAGAGCTAACAGGGCCCTCCAATCGATACACATTCCAAAAAGTTTGAATTGATGTTTCAGACATTTACTATCAGTGGAGCATGAAACCGGTGCGCTTGTTGCCGAGTTACTACCACTTGCTGATACAACAACAGGGCTTGGGGTTGTTGTTGTTGTTGGTGTTGTGACAGATTGATCGTTTTGAGCTGCAGCTAATGTAGTTTCTGCAGTTGAAACTGCCACTGAAGCCGCAGATGTTGGCACAGATGTTGAATTGTAAGTTGTTGCCATTGTTGTGCTTGAATTGTAAGATAATGTCGTAGTAGGACGTGTACTAGAAGCGAAACTTGTAGTCATAGTTGATTGAGTTAAATTTGTAGGTATAGTGGAATTAGAAGAGATAGAAGTCGTAGAAATCGTGGAAGTTGGTGACACAGTGGTATTTGATACAGGCGATGATGATGTTGACATTGTTGATGATATTGAAGAAGTGGAAGGAGTGGATGTTGTTGTACCGGAAGATGAAGATGTGGATGGAGTTGAAGTTGAGTTTAATGCAGTTACGGTAGAAGTGGAAACGCTAGTGGAATATGAAGAAGTGGGAGTAGAAGAAATCTCAGTTGTTGAAGTATTCACAGATGTTGTTGATGTCATTGTAGTAGTCGAAGAACAATTAGCCATGATACTACAATAATCATTCACCTCCAAAGCTGAAAACAAAAATTTATATAACCTTTATAAATTGAAAAAAAAAATAAGCGTACGCCTATCACATAAGACCATCGAACTGATTGAACAGGATGCAAAAACAAATTCAGGAGTTCCGGGTGCCAGATACACACAAGATGTGTTTACAGTGGGTTTCTGGATTCGTCCGAATAATTTGATTATACTGGTTCAACCTACGTTTTCAAACATATCTGTTGTATTTGTTATAATATCATAAAACTTGTTGTTCTGGCACATTCTCGCAATTACAGGCACTTCGACATTTCCGGCAACGATACCAGTGAGTACTGGGAGAGTTGCCGACTTAAAATTTATTATTAACTTGTGAAATCTTCTTTCAGTTTACCTGATCAATATAGGTCAAGACATTATCAAACATGTCCCCTTCAGGATGCCCCATATGACCACCAACTGCTTGACATGCATCGTCCGCTGAAGTCCACGTTGTTAGCGGCCGGGATTCAAGCTGCCAACAATGTTTTTGATCAGTCCCTTCTAGAACGACTCCAGAACATGGACAAGTGCAATAACAACCTAACAATTAAAATGTGATAATAATCTTGGTCGGTATCCTTCGGAATTTCAAAATTTACCTTTCGAAAATAGATATCCAAAGAAAAAAAATGTTTCGAGAAACATTTTCCACTTGAATCAAAATGTTGAATGAAAATATCGGAATGCTTTGGATGTATCTAAGTCCCGTAACCTAGTGTCTCTTAGGAACGGACTACGATGGCATCTTTTTATGAGACAAATATTTTCATCCGTTTTATTGTTAGAAAACGCAAAGCATATAAAAAGAGACAAATGTTTCAATAATCTCGTTAAAATGTGAACATATGTGGTAATTGATACTACAACGTGCAATAATTATTTATTGGGAATTAATTATGAAATGTAATTCTCTTATTCAGATCAACAATATTTCTCTCCATTTGCTTTAAATATTATCAAAGGAATAATCTAAAGGGCTTCCTCAGATCTTCTGGTGAAGGAAAAACCTTATTTGAATAAATCCATTTACACAGTAAAATACTGTTTTGCAGTGGTGCAGCCAATAACTGCATTGTCTATTTTACTATATCTCAAAACTTGCTCAAGTAAGGTCAGTCTTACTATTAGTTTGTTGTGTTGAGTACAGGTTTAAGACAATTCCCGTGCAGAAGGTGTAACAGTGACCAGAAATCCCAGAATAAAGCGAAAAGGCACGCCGGGCCGGACCGTGGCAGGTTTGTCTAAAAGTTCCCACCTTCAAAAATTGTCCAATAAAGAAAAACATATTTTTTTACAACATGAAATGCGCACCGCGCCGTCTTTATGAGCGGCCAAAAATTCAGCGTGACAATAACAATAGTATTTAGCGATACTTTTAATTGGAGTTTTCATGTCATAGAACTCAATTGTTTTATTTCCAACTAGCTATAATTTCATTGATTTTCCTTTTTCAAGTTGAGTTGTTTTTAATTTCATAAATATTATCATTTCATTATTTATTTATGGATTTGTCTTATTTTTATTTCTGAAATTTTTCGCACCGTTTCGCATTTTTTATCGACTAAAAATCATTTTGTTCATTACTCCCAAAATATTTAAAGTTATTCAATGAATAAGGAAAACGTGAAGAAAAATGTGGAAAGACAGCTGTTAAAAGTCAACTTTTCATGTTTACTTGATTAAATACTAAACAGCATCGGCAAGTTGCTGTTTTCAGCGCGTTTATTCTTTCTTCTTTTTTTCTTATATCAATCGTCTTTTTTTTCTATTCGAGCCGTTTTTATTTCATTCAAAGTCTGCAATATCCCACACCTTTTCCAGACTCTTGGGCTAGAAACAGAGCGTTTATATGTTATGAGTTGGGGCTGATTTATTTGCCGCAGAAATTATTTTTTTCTCGTTTATTTTTATTGTTGATATTGTGTCTTGCAATCAAGTTTTACACCAATTCTTAGCTTTTTTGGCAAACAACAAATATAGAAAATTTCAATAGAAGTTTTTTTGTATCAAAGTGCATATCCTATCTAATATATTATAGTCTTGTATTTTCGTTTCAATCATTGGCTTGTGAAGAATTGTACCGTTGATGCTGAAAACACAGATACATAAGTATATAAGAACTTATTTTTTTCACATGACAGCCGTTTCATAATATATCACATTATTTTTTCTCAAAAACGGTGACTAAGAGTTGCGTTATCCAAAATAATCTATTTAAAATTAAATCATGTGTTTTTATAACAGAAAACCGTGTTTTTTTCTTAACTGTAAGCGCATTTATTATTCAGAAAATTATAGATATATACTGTTCGTTCAATTCGATTCCAAACGCGCACCACTGTTTTCGCAAGCTTCCCTTGCCTTTTCCGTGTCCGTACGTGTTTAAAATATTATTTTTGAGTTATAATTGCATTTTTAGTGTCTATTGGACGAATTATGAAAAATAATTTTTTTTGTCCGTGCACCGGACCACCCCAAAAAATCGAGGTTTGTCAGTAGAGCGCGTTTGGAATCGGTTTGCTTCTACAGTAGAAAGTAAAAATCATTAGAGCTTTCTATTGAATTTTGGAAATATTTCCCGTTGTTACAGCGGATATATTTATTTTTTCTTATAAAAAACCTGGTGATGGAGACACCCACTCAAAAAATAATAATTCTTCATTTTTCGTTTTGTTTTGTGAACTTTCAGACATGTGCGACTCTCAGCTGTTTCCAATTAAAAAAAGTCCAAGGTTGAAAACAGTGTTTGCTTTTGCCAACAGAACTCAAAAGTAGTTTTATTTCTTTTAATTGGAAAATATAGCCTAACCCTATCCATTCTCGTTGTTTTTTATTCTTCACAATTCGGTTCATTTAACCTCATAACGTTAAATTAAAACGCGACCTGCACAATAAAATTAGATATTTTTATATTTTTAGATAAAGGTTCATTATTTTTTAATGTTCCGCCAACGTTCATTAATATATTTCTTCCATCGTAAACCATCTTCTTCAAATTATTGTTTTTCTCATGAGCCATCATTTAATGTATTTAAACGTAGCATATCCCTCTCTTCCCCTTCACTCCATGTGCTCGAGTATATTCTGAAAATTTTAGGCACCGTAATCGTTCCCCGAAAATCCAATTACTTTGATTTATTGATTGCAAACCTGCCCCATGTTTAATAAGAAACTATGCTCTGTTTTAGTTGGTTGTCGTTTTTTGTTCTCTGGTGAAATTTATTAACTAAATCTTTAGCCTTTTTTTAATTGATGCGTTGTTTTTTATTGTTTCCGTTTGCTTTTTTTTTACTAAAGAATAGAAGGTTATCAAAATTTTAATTTTGAAATATTTTCGAAATTCTTAAATTCATATTTCAAATTTGTTAATTTTCCCACGGTTTTCAAAATATTTCAAAATCAGTTTTATTTTTGCGTATATCTTTAAATTAAGATTTTTCTTTATGAAAATGCAAAAGAAAAATAGACGAAAAAATGCTAAAAGCCAATTGTTTTCAGGTGCAATTCTCTCCTCGGTTTTAGATGTCTGACTAGTATGGGCGCCGGGGCAGCTGGATTACGGGGATCACGACTATCGCCGGAGGTATATCTTTTTTTTATCAAAAAAAATTCTTTGACTTTGTAATTTTGCAGGAACGGGCGAATAGTTCAAAATCGAGAGCAATTGATCGAGCTCTCTCGAAAGATCATACAGATGATCTAAACAAATTTAAAATTTTGTTGTTAGGAACGGCAGAATGCGGCAAGAGTACCATATTCAGGCAAATGCGGTTCGTTAGAATTTTTTTGTGAAAAAATTTATTAACCGCTGTTTTTTTTTCAGAGTTCTTCATCTCGATGGTTACAGCAAAGAGGATGCATTAGAATATGTCTCCATAATACATGCTAACTGTATGGAAGCCCTGTCGCAGCTCATTGAAGCATGTTTTGCTTTCAACATCCGACATGATGTGTCGGTTCAAGTACGTTACAAGTTCAGTACAGTACCTTTTAAATAATTTTCCCCTAAACTGAGGAAACTGATCTCTCAAAATTATATAAATTTGTATTAAACTCATCACTTTTAAGCATCAAACAAACACAAGCAATATCCTTGGTTAATGTATTAACAAAAATCAAGATCACTGTAGAAGTCTATGAAAATAGTAGTTATATATAAATTATTGAAATATTAAATATTCTTTTCAGGAAGATGTGGGCAGATTTGAAGACTTTAAAAAGAAGCTTCGAGATCCAGAAGGTTTAGTTATCCCAGTAGTTATTGGTAGATGCATGGATCGAGTTTGGCAAAGTCACTCACTTCAAAAATGTTATGAGACAAGAAGATTTAGTTTTGCATTACTAGATAGTGCAAAATAGTGAGTTCATTCCTTAAAATTTTGAAAAAAATGAATGATAATTCAATTAATTTCAGCTTCCTTGATAACATTGTTCGATTAACAGAAGACAATTATGTTCCAACAGTACAGGATATTGTGCATAGCCGTATTTCAACCGTCGGGATAAACGACATTTCTTTCACATATAAAAAGATAGACTTTAAGTATGATAATTTTAAAGATTCAGATAAGATAATTTTTTCAGAATGGTAGATGTTGGTGGCCAAAGAACGGAAAGAAGAAAATGGATTCATTGTTTTGATAACGTTGACATGGTTTTATTTGTCATCTCCCTTAGTGATTACGACCAACTGGATCCGGAAGATAATCACTTTGTAACTTAATTTTCAAAACATTAAATTAAAATTTTATCATTTTCCAGAATCGCATGAAACAGAGCTACGAAATTTTCAAAGCAATTGTTCAATCCGACCTTTTTCGGCATGCTTCAATCGTACTGTTCTTCAATAAATACGACATCTTTGTCGAAAAACTTCGAACGTCACCGCTCCAACGCACTTTTAAACACTATGAAGGTACAAAAGAGAAAATCAATATTTGTAGCGACATAATTTAGCTTGTGTGCATTCATTTCTATGTTATTCTATTAGCACAATACGTTTTTTTTAAAACAATTTTTAGGGGACAATAGCCCTGAAAGTGCAAGAGAATTCATCAAGAAACAATTTCGACGATGTATCACTAACCGTCATAAGTACTTCAGCTTTGAAACAACAGCAACTGATACCAAAAACATTGAACTGGTATGTTTATTTACCTTTTTCAAGAAAAAAAACAATCCAAAGTAGCCAAAACGCGCAATATTGCATAATTCGGCTTCTATGGCGCCGAACCTGAAAGTATGTCGACTCATCTTGATTCTCCTTTGAGACATTTAAAGAAAGATAATGTCATTTTTAATACACTTGTTTCTAATTGTTCTTCCAAAGACCTTTAACTGCGACTATCAATTTACGCCTGGTAAAAATTTGAATTCATTCAGGTCTTCCAATCGGCAATTTCGCATATTGTTAATGAAAACCTTCGAGCTACTGGACTTCAAGAATAACTTGTTTAATTTGTGTCATTTTTCATGTTAAACTATTTGTTTACCATTAGCTAACTCAATACTAGTATTCCACAGGATGTGTATTATACCATTGGATTTTTAGGATTGAACTCGATTTTTTACAGTTAAACTGAATCGTTCGAGTTGCTTCATTATTGTATTTTGTAACGTTTTAACGAATTTAAACTTTAGTAACTATTTTTGCAATGTTTTATTTTTTGTTCTGTGATATTTTAAAAAAAAATATTTTTGTAATTAATTTGACAATTGGCTTCGAAATATCCAAAAAGCACCAACTTCACAAGAATGTTTAAAAAAATGAAAAAGATAATAGTCTGGGATCTTTAATTAACTTTACGCATATTGCGATTCATCCAGAATAGAGAAACGCTTGTTCTGATTAATGACCCTTAGAAAATCTGGCAAAAAATTCAACTAATTTCAGGGAACGTATTGAAGGTTCGTTCAGTACTTTAGTCCCTAGTTTAGGCAAACAATTGTATTATCGGGACTTAAGATTCAAGATTAATACTTTTTCTATTATTCGCTGATGGAAAACCCGTGAGTTATATTCTTTTAATCGTCTACGAAATGCACAATTGTATTTCCGGTTCTAATCCTATTTTATTTACTAATACAATTTTATAAAATAATTTTTGCATGATTTTTTAGATTTATTTTTTTAATTAAATTCGTTTACTGAACAAGGCGAGTTGATGTTTGACAATTTTTTCTAAATATTCCTAGTCTTTGTGGGCTCCAAAGTGTTGAAAAAATTTGTTGTCAACAGCCATATTTTTCCCTATTAATTATCTCCGAAAAAAAAGGAAATGCGTGTATATTTTTAAAAAATTTGAAGCTGCGAATGATTATGGTGTTATGTGGGGTTAGAATTAAGCGTTGCACTCGATCCACGTTTATTTATTTATCAAAAAGTTATATAATCAACTTTTTACAAATATAGATTTTTTAAACGATTTCAACGTGTGATTAACAATTGAAACCATTGAAATTTTAGTGAAAATTACCATTCTGATTTGAAACAAAAATTAATTAACTAAAGGTTTCAGAAATTTGGCTTACAGCATTATATATATTATAATACTAATCGACTGAATACTTATACGAAGAATGTAAGAAATGGAAGAAAATTGAAAGAATAGATCTTCTTACGTGCACGTCATGAGCCTTAACTTGTAGTTCCGACGGAATTTCAGTTCAGTTGTTTATTCGTTGTGTACATTTTTTCCTACTAACTATAAATATCTTTTGTTTTTTATTTATTTCTTGTTAAAAGTCAAATAAATCTTCGGAAATTAATTTCGCGTTATTTTGTGTTATTTAAAATGATCTCACTATATTATTTTGTACATTTGATGAACACGCAGTGTAATGTCCTGTTCCCCTCTTTCTTATTTTACACGCTCTTCAAGAACGGACCAGAACACATTCCCTCAAAACGTCGTACAACGTGTCGACATAGTGTACGGATTTAAGGAATTGGAATCTGAAAACAGTAATTGAAGTGATCTAGCGAAACCGCAAGAACGGCAATTTGAATTTTTTTGCACTTTTTTGAAATCACCAGGACAATAAATACATTCCATTGAAACATGTTTGACACCAAGTTATTTCAATTTGTCAACATTTTCAATTTATTACATTGGTGAATGGGAATTGTGAATTACGAGATTCTGATGTCGAATGAATTAAATCACGTGGTTTCGTGTTCCAAAATCAAGAGTTTTCAAAAAATATATATTTATGAACGTGCGAGCTGGATTCCAGAGTTGGTCGTTCCGGACTTTTGTTGGAGTTGTGAAATCTCTCCCTAAAATTTTGCTGTAGGAACGATTTACAAACCGTAAAAACGAAAAGAAACTCCGTTTTCACATATTTTGTGCACTTGAATCGAAATCAAATTCCATTGAGAAATAACTAAACAATGTGGTCTTTTTCTTTCCTTTATTCAAATTCACTTTAAACTGAATTTTAAAATTCAAATGAATAAGCCGGTTGAGTGACATATCCCACTGAGCTTTAGGTTTCAAAATGAATAAGCATCAGGCTCTTCCATAAACATGATCATTTCGAATGGGAGATGTCTGAAAAAAAAACTTGCAACAAAAAAGGAAGGCGGTTTTTTCGACATAAAATGTTTCACAAGACAAAAAAGGCATTTATCACATATTGTTAATGTGTTTCAATGCATTCAAAATGCTCTTGTCGGAAAAAGAAGGAAAAAGAAAACCCCATAAAAATTTGTTTCAAAAGTTAGGTCTTGCAAGTTTGGTTCTTCTTCATTAGTACGAGCAATACTCAACTTTGTGGCTTTAAAATAACAAAAAAAGATTTATGAAACTTTTTTTTAACTAGAAAAAAAGTGAGGTTAAAATGTGTGCTCCCAGATTTATGTTTAAAATATAACCGCCTGGTCCAATTTTTGGGGGGTTGATTGTCATAAATTATTCTCAAAAAAACCATGCCTTTTTAATACCCAACAGAAGCAAAGTTTCATTCCCTGAAGATTTTCTTCTTTTTTTCTTCTTCTTCACTATATTTTTGTGCTCAAAACTACATGCCCTCCTATAAAATTACAGAAAGCCGGAAATAAGGAAAAAAAACACGGACTTTCTTGAGAGCAAGAAACAAAATCTATTATATTCGTCTTTTACGGTGCGAGGGGCACTTTTTCTCGTGTTTTTCTGCACTTGTATTGAAAATGGAAGATAAAATGAATGGCTTTTTCGCTGTTGAAAAGTAGTTTTCGGAATTTTTTTCATGTTACTGACGGACTCACGTCTTGCTATTCATAAAAAAGCGTTTTTTTTCGAAAAAGATCAACTAGTTGTGGTCTGTTGGTTGGTTTGGCCTTACTCTCGTGCCTCCACATCTTACGCATCTTAGCGAGAGCCTAGTGAAAACGGCGCGCAAGAGAGCAGCTCGTCAACGTTTCCCTTGGGGGCACTTTTCGATAACTGAATCCGCTTCTTTTCTGTTGGCCATTGAATGCCAAAACTTAAAAGAAGCATACTTTTTGATACAATGTTTTGAGGTTCGTTTGGATCTTTTTGAATTGCTCAGGTACGTTTATATTTTTAATTTTCTTAGATTGATTATAATTTTTTCGAGGTTTGCAAAAAAAGTTTTTGTAAAACTTCCGAACATTTATCAGCTTCCAGAAACCAGCTTTAAGATAAGATATTAATTTAACATCAATTTGATACCTTCGAAAATTATGTGTAACAAAGGATATTAAGGGGCTGGATAAAATAGCAAAAATAAAAAATAGTTTTTCAGATATTCTAGAAAATTAGCCTGTTTTTTTGTTTTCAATGCGTTATTTTTCCAAATGTTTTCATTTGTTGTTTTGTCTTCAATCTTAGGAAACCAACTCAACTCTTGAATTTTCATTCAAGCAGATTAGTTTTTTTGGGGGAGATTTCTTTTTTTTTGCAAAACTCATGTACACATAAAGCTCTCGCTCTTTTCACTCGGAATTGATCACACTTCCGGTGCAAGAACTCAATTTCATATCTAGGTTATTCGATTATTATAACTCTTTCTCATTCACGCTCACTTTTTTAAAAAGATAGTTTGAACATTAGTTTCACTCCGAAAAACAATTTCCGCCGTTGCTCTCATGAATGAAAACTTCTTTTATTCCATCCCACAATTTGACGAATGACTTGCCAACAAAAGTACGAGTTTGATCTAATTTGTGGAAAAAGCAATAAGAACACCATGGCTGTGTAGGATGGCGGTGGCTGCTGCTGCTGCTGCTTCGTCGACGACGAATAATTGAATGATTAGCAAAGGCACACGGTTAAAAATGCAGAATGCAGTCAGCTCTCCCCTTTGCTGCTCCTTCGCATAAAATCACATCACGTTCGACTTGCACGTCGTTACCAATCAAGTTCGTTCAAAATGTAAATTTTTAAATGTCTCGCGGCATTCAGAACTCTGATTTGTATAATACGATGTATTCTAAAGGCTTGAGAAATAATTGTTGGCGTATTTTTATTATTTTTCTTTTTATTACAAAAGTCTGAAAGTTTTGACAATAATGAAACCCGTTGTGTGTATTAATGCGTGCTTCATGTCATTTTTTAAATTATTTGTGTTTTAAAAGTTGTTTTTAAATAATAGTTTGAAAACGACAAACAATTTACTATTCATTATTAAGTTTCATCGCTAAGATTTTAAAAATATGTGCTATTCGTTTTTGGTTCACATTAAGACTCGTCATCCTTTAGTTCAAACGAAATTTTACACCATTTTGCGCGGCAGCAAGTGAAATCGGAATCTCTCGGCAACTGTTTAGTGTCCTATTCGTAGTATGCGCAAAAGAAAAAATATATCTCGTCCCGACGGAAGTTCTATTCCTTTTCTATACTAAAACAAAAAAAAACTCACAAAGCAAAAAATAGGAGGAAGGTGTTCTTCAAATTCGAGCATTTTTTGGCTCAGAATGTTAAGTCTCTATTTTAGCCTGTGAGAATTGGGAAATTGCATGGCATTGTAAGAAAAAAAATAGGAAAACGGACAAAGTGGTTGCTAAAGTGGTTGTTTATCCTGTGGGACGTTTTCTTTTCCGTCCAAGACGCTATTTATTTCGCGCCATACTTTTAAAGTTTTATAGAAAAAAATCTGTTTTCAACACATGTACTACCAGGATTTAATGGTTTTTCTACTAATGCTGACATCAGTTATCGCTTTATGTTCGAGGTAAACGATCATTTTAATGATTATTTTCTTTCCTTCTTTTTTTTGTCACCTTACTGAACCTTCTTCAAATTCAATAAATCAACAGAATGTTATTGCCATAACTTTTCAGTTGGTGTTCATCGCTGTCGACCGAGCACACGTAAATGTGAGCTTCGTATTTTTTTCCGTCTCGTTTGGTTCCGTCGATGAAGAGCAGGTGTCATTTCTTTGAAAAAAAAAAGAAAGCAGTCGTCGTTTGCGATATCGGTTTCATTCTGACACCGTATATTTCATTTTTGCACTATGTTTCTCTCGTGTGGCTTTAAAGCCAGTTTTTGAGTCATAAACTACGGAAGAAATCTGACTTACATATTCGAAATTTTATATTCCAGCGGATTGAGAAAACTCGAATAGTTTCGTGAAGTTTATGTATTTCTTTTATCTCGAATCGAAATTTAAATTTCTATTCAGCACTTCTCTTACAGAGGTTTCAAGTTTTGTTTTATTTAGTTTCTGATCAAAATTTTAAAAACTTCTAAGATTCGCAAAATATAAACCTGTATTTAAGTATATTTTAATGAATTTTTCGTTTTTAGCCCTTTAAAACTAGAAAATCTGAACACATTGTCAGATATGGAAAACAATTGAAAAACTTTTTGTTTTTCCTTCAGGAGTTTGATTCTCAACTTTTAGAATTTTCCAATTCATTAGGTTTTTTAGCTCACTTCATCTGACTATTCTCTTATTCTGAATTCAATACACATGTTCTTTGAAGTTTTTTACGACATTATGAAAACTGGGTCATGAATAGTATGGAACAGCACGGTGACAAAATATTGACTGCTCTGTAGAATTATGCACAGTTTTTGATCCGTTAAAATTCTGTCATACTCAATACCAAATATTTTCTTGGCATAAATCGCTGGCAATCCAGACCAGACACCTGCATTGCGTTGAGGTGTCGTTTACTTATGTATAGTTGTGTATACATATGTATTATTAAGCGTTTTTAAATACCTTACACTTTATTTTTGATAGTTCTTTATTCTGCTTAATAGACTTCCTTCTATTCTCTAAAGGTGTACTTATGTATAACTTATTCTTTCGGGAATGTTTTGAAGAAATAACCGGAAAAGTTTAAGCAAAACCTCAAACATCTTGAATAAATAATTTGTGTCACATTTCTTGTCGTGTAAACAATAAAAATGTTTAAAAAATGTATTATTATTCCGCCTAAATATCAAAATATGCAATGAAATCATTCTTGTTTAAACGTGTAGTTAATTGCCCTTTTCCGGCAACCCTCATTCTTTTCTAATACCAAATCCGATTTTCTTTATAAATTATTCGTTTCCCTGGCCAATTTTTCTGAGAGCCACTCCATCACCTTAAAAGAATTGAAATTGAGAAAAACCGTTATGTTGAAGAAGGGCTCAAATTCAGCTACTAGTAAAAGTTCAACACAATTTACTAGCGGGGCTTTCTTCTTTTTAAATTAACTTACCTCTTTTACTTTCTTTTTTTGCTTTCTGTGTGAACAAGAAAAATCTTGAAAGAATGTTCAAAAGCTGAACTTCATAACTAGTTTCATCGTATAATTTTATGCCTACACATTCCGAATTCATTACTCCGTGTTCACAAATATGATGTTCTTAAACCTTCAGAGAATTTTTAAACAGAGTTAGTTCATGCACTCTTTTTTGAATGTGTCACAAAGTTAAAAGTGCAAATTTTTTCGATTCGTCGAAAGCTCGGAGCAAACGGAACTAACAAGTCTTTTTGCTCTTTTTAAAGTTATGAAATGTCTAAAACTTCGATTTTGCAACATGCTAAAATTTTCTAAAATGCTAAGATTTCCTTGATTTTTTCTATCACTTGGGCGTTTGAACCGATTCTCAATCGTAAATTGGCAAAGAACGTTTATTTATTTTGTGCGAATCATGTACAATGACTGAAAATAAGCATAACTTTCAAAACTTAAATTTTGCCGACAATAGCGGCAAAAAATTCTAATGAGTTTATAAAAATTATTTTAAAAAAATATATTGTAAGCCTAATTTCAATGAACGTTGACCGCAACTTGTCCAAAAATGCCGGCTTCAGTGGACTCTACTACTGAAGTCCGTAATCTGACATCATTACAATGAAATTGGTCGTAAAAAACTTTTTTTTGACCAAGATGTTTTTAAATTTGTGGATTTTTATACTATTTTCAGGATTTGCTTTATACTATTTTCAAAATTATTTGAGAAAATCTTTACGTTAAGTTGTCAGTCACATGTTTTCTTTATTTTCAAATTTAATGAACCATTATAATATTTAGGGGCCGCTATACATAACTTTGAAACGCTATAAATGTAATAGCTAACTTTTTTTTCATTTATCAGAAACTGTAAGACTTCGAGCTAATCATGGGAGATTTATTTTTCGCTGGAAAGGTGATTTTTATTCAAAACTGTGAGATCAGAGTATAGCAATTAATGCAAATTTGAAAATTTATGCAAATCTGCTCCTTATAAATGTTTTTAAAATAATATGAGTTTCATTTTCAAAAACCTATTCTGTTCAAAATATTTAATTGATTAACCACCAAAGCGTCTATAAATAAACGTGATTTTCAAAATTCCTCCCCCTGACCCTTCTATACGACTTTCTTTGATTTACGGAGCGAACGGCCTGGAATGAAGCATTCAGCTGGTTGTTTATCCAGCATCTGGCGCATTCTGCACATTTGGCGCGATTATATTTTTTCATTTTTATTTATAAACTTCTCAGAGCATTGTATAATTCTATCCTACTACTTTTCGCGGAAATTTTAATACTTTGTTTTTCTTTTTGTTTTCATCAAGAATTCTATTCCCCCGGTTTGCTTTCAAATTGACGATATTTCTTAAAATTAAATGAGCTATTTTTCCCAAGAGAAGTTTGCCGTTTTTCTATGCTTCCTTCTCAGAACGTAATTCAGTTTGTACTTATTTCTATTCAATTATTCCAGCACCATGATTCATGCACACTAAAATTGGGAAAAAGTACAATTTTTGGTTTTTTTTGTTGTTGCTACAATTATAGAAAAAAGCTCGTGGTGCCGCAATATCATAGCGATGACGACAATTCAAAGAAAAAAAACTTTTTTCGAAGCACAAATTGGAAAGAAAAAATTACGTTTATTTGCATGTGTTTCGGTGCTTTTTCCTTGTTTTGTTTTGGCGATGAACCAGCCAAAGCGCTATTCTTCTCTCCTAGTATAGAATACTAATTTCTAATTATTCGCTTTTCGTTTTCACAAATGGATGAAAACAACAATGAACGCTGCCTGCCCGTTTTTCCCACATTTTCAACGTGTTTTTTCTTCGACTGAAAAAAAGGGTTTTCCCTGCTATATATATTATAAAAAAGTTTGAGAATACCGCATTTTGAAAATTTATGAAGGTTCATTTATTTTTCCCAACCCCTTTAAATAAATCTCAAAAAATTTCAACGAATCGAATCCTTCCTAGAAAATAACCGGGTGAAAATCTTCATTATGAAAAAGTAAAATGAGCCCCCAAAACGGAAAATACGAATCAAGCTTCTTCCTTTTTTTTGTCGTTTAATTTTCAAAGTAATTTTTCATTTTGAAGCCGACCACCAAAAAGCCACAGTTATTTTAGTGACATGGCCACAGAGAGAATGAAATTTGAGACGGGCAGGTGAGACAAAAATCCTTCAAATGCAAAAACTTTAACACAGTGTAATATTCGTGGGAATCAGCTTAGATTTCGGATGACGCTTGACGTTAGGAGACGGATGGGGGGGGGAAGCTTATTTTGAAATGAATTACAAAATGTGTATGTGTGGTGCATGTTGTGTGCATGTTTCTTTTCGAGAGGAAACATTTTTGACAGAGTTGTAGTACTTGGTCAAAACATTTGTCATTTTGTCTTACGTTTATGTGTGTTTTCTAGATGTATTGCGATGGATTTTGTATCTTTGTTGCTTCATCAGAAAAGAACAAAAAAAGTTTTTTTTTTGAAATATGACAATTTTGAATCTGTTTCTTACTCAGAGTTTAGCAGGTGATTTTATTTTAGCCTCATTTCTAGCCTATAAAAATATAAAGTGTGTCATTTATTTATAATTTTTATTATCTTGATTTTCTGTTCTATATAATTTTTCACAAGTTTAGGACTATACTGTACCGGAAAATAGGAACAAATTAAAACTTTTGATTTGCAAAAAGCAAAGAAACTCATGAAATTCACAAAAACTTTGAATTGGGTTCCGGGTGCCCACTTTTTCGCAATTCTAGTTTTTTTTGTAATTGTTTCACTATTGTTTTAGTGTATTGCCAACTTAAAAATTTTGGATCATCCATTTTCTACTAAAAGGCCGCAGTGCAACCGCTCGCATTTAAAAATAGCACGACTGTGTGAGAGTCTTAGATTTTCTGGGTAGGTCAAAACCAACTTGCATGATCAAGAATATTTGGGTTGACAATATAAAATTAAAGTCGAGAAAATTTAATTTGAAAAAATGTTTTTGTTTTAATTTATTTATTTACGTGTTGTAACGGTTTTTGCACTATTTCGAAATGATGATGAGATGATAGTGGTACAACATCCTTTCGCTCTTTTTCTAGATGATTTTAATACCGAAGTAATCTAAATAGAAACCCAGCGTCACAATAAAGTTTGATCTTTGTGCAATAAATTCACATAAAATGAAAAAAAAATTGCATTCAAAAACCCCTTTTCCCAAACTTACATCTGCTTGTTTTAAACCAGAACCCAAAGAAACTCATCAATAACAATCAAGCTCCTTCCGAACGTGTTTTTGTGTCTTGCTTTTTGTTTTATTCTTGCGTGTCGCTTTTTGTTTCGCAACATTTTTATCCACTTTTCCAGAAAAAATAAGATACACACAAAATAAAAAATCAGTCCCAACGAAAAAAAAAAGAAAAGAAAAAAAAGGCAATATACCAAATACTCAACAGCGGAGAATTGTGATACTTCCTGTTTTGTCCAGGGGGGATGGATACTCACTCTTTTTCTCCTTTTTTTCTGTTTTGAAGTGAATTGTCTTCAAGCTTTATATTTCAACAAAAAGTAGTTGTTTTTATAAGTTTTGTTACTCACATTGCGATCCATTAGAAAAATTATTTTTATTCTTGCTATCTCTTTTTTATTGAGTTGTTCATCATTTTTTCATATGCAAAATCTCACGCGAGTGGTTCAAAAATTTTGTGAAACATAATTATTCGAATTTAGTTACACGTCAGGAATTCTAAATTTTCACAAATTTTTTGGATTTTTGACTGGTATTTGGATTCCATTAGTTGACAGTATGCCTCTAATCTAATTCTTCAAAATATATTGATATGTACATATATCAATTTCTTGGATATATTAATTGAACGCAAATGGATATGAAAACCCATGAAAGAGTTCACGATCAGTTTAAATTTATTTTTTAACTAGCGACAAATTTTAAAACGGATTTTCAGTGTTTTACCGGGTTCAATCGGATTATGTAGCTAATTATTAGGCAACTTTTTTGTTGAAACACTCTTATTAAATGTGTCCTCTTCAGGAAAAAGTAAGGGATATTTTAATAAGTAGAATATCCCATGTTAGAATTTTTTCAAAAGAACATTTTCATTTTTTGTCAGCTATGAATAAATAATTATCAGACGATGCTTCTCATGTTGAATGTTTGAGCGAAAATTATATTTTTTCGCGTTGTTCAACACGATTTTTTTTCGTATTTTAGGGACCTTCTCCCCCTCCAATTCATGTTTTGTTATTTTTCATCTACGAAGTTGTCGAAAAAAAGACGTTGAAAAAACGAAAAATCTACTTGTTTGAGCGAAAAAAAAACGCGGCGGGCCCCTGAGTGAAGAAGAATGCGCGAAAAAGTGTATGACAAGTGTGGCACGTCATTGGTTATTTCTTTCGTTGAACAATTTCATTTTTTCCCCTTTTTTTTGCTTCTTTTTTGTGCCACACCACCAACTTAAGAAGACTACATATATCGGCTTAAAATTCCCAAAGGAGATATGTAACCTACATATATTTTGCTCTATAGCAATGATGAATTGTTGAGAGACAACATCATTTTTTTTCTTCGCTTTTTTTGTTATACGTACAGATGTATATTAGCTTTTTCCGGATGCTCAACTAATTTTGCACGATATTGAGAATCTTTCTCTTTAAACAACCAATTTTTTTCAAATATGTAGAAGGCCAATTAAATAAAGGTGAAAAATATATAATAGGCCGTCGCGCGATTATTTTTTGAAATTATATGTTTGAAGAATCTCAACACTGGAGTTCTTTTGAAGATTTTGGTTTTTGTGATAGGTAAACTCAAATTCGCCCAGTTTTGTAAATTAGTCATTGTCAAGATAAAAATGTCTGGCCGCTCGTTTTGCGGAGTGTCGTTGGGAATTTCCTCGCAACGCGACCGCAACGCGCAAGACCAACTGAGAAATTTTAATTTGGGCGCGTTGCGACGAAATTCCGAAGGACACTCCGCAAAACGAGTGGCCAGAAATTTTTATCTTGACAATAAGAAAGAGTTCTTGAAAAATCCATCTCACACGTTTCAAAGCTCAAAATTGTGCACATCTGAAATACTGTACTCGGCCTGATAACTTATTCGATCTCATTTTGACCGAAAATGAAAGTTCCAGTCTCAAAACGGCTCAAATTTTGATATAAAAAATAAATTTCAGAATTAAATATTATTTGTAAAACAACTTTTGATGTTGAATTTTATGAAATTGGTCGTTATCGATATGAAAAAATCATACCCCCACGTGAGTTTTTTCAATACTTGCGTTAAATGAAAACATAGATCAATTTTTTTCACCAACCAAACTTGTCAATCCAATCCATCTAAAAATGTAAAGAAAAAGAAAGAAGAAGGGGGGGGGGGGGGGGGACCGCTAATATTTTGATAGACACTCGTCAAAATTTATTTGTCTCCATCTATTCTGCGGCAAAGTTTTTTTTGCGCCTTCGACCTCTTAGTCTTCATTGCTATTACGTTTTTTTTCGCCCCTTACGTGCTCATATTTTCACCGGGTCCCGTTGAAAAATATAAAAATATCGTGGAAACAAATCCCAGAAAACCATTATTTTATTTACCCCTTCATTGAAAAAAAATACTATTCTGTTTTTGCGTATTAAAAAATATATATAATTTTTTAGCCTCTTCATTTTTCATAATAATATTTTCAAGAGAATTCCCAATTAAATAAAATAGAAAAATGATTGGTTTAAAATAAGTCTTTTTTTCAATTTACATACTCCCTAGCACGTGGTTCATAGTCGGTTTTTGCCTGCTTCATGGCGGAAGTTGTGCATTGGTGACGGCGAAAAATTCGGAATTATTTGAAATTCATTGAAATTGAATAGAATATTAAGCCACTTGGCATTGTCTCCTAAGTTTTGTCGTCATCCAGGTTTGCCGCGTCGACATTATGGATGAATGCCGAAATTTACTATTTAATTTGCAACATTAGTACTAATAATATATTGGGAGTAAAGTAATTCGCGAATAATAAATTAGTTTTCGTTGGCTATAAAATTTTGAGTTTTATTCGTTTTGAATAGAGAAATTTTGAGAATTTGAATTTTGAAGTTTCTTTTAAAATTTTTATACGTTTTTTATTGTGAGTTTTTGAATCGGATACTGTTCGATTTCATAAATATTAAGGAACAGTTTTCCGGTCTGTTCCTAAATCTGAGAATAAAATAAAAAAGATTGATACTTTTAATTATTATAGCGTTTTAAATTTTATTAAAATTTAATTTGTCGTTTTAAAGAATTTTAACTTCGAGCATTCTATCGTCTACTTTAAAAAGTTGAACCGAATCAACAACCACTCATCCAATATTTTCAATGCATGTTCACCAAAGAAAAAAAACTTTCAAAAGATGCACCGAATATAATTTACTCAAAAATGTATGTAATGCATGAAAAACTCGAACATAGTTATTTTAAACCTGAACAAAAGAGAAAAGTTTAGGGAGGATCTGCGTGTTGAGCAATCATATACTCTATCATTTCGTCTACTTTCATCTACTCCCACCACTACATCGATTTTGGCTTTTGAAGCCGAAAGGCATGTGTAAGAGAGGGGCGCAAGTTGAGAGTTGTAGAGAATTCAGCAACACAATACTTTCTAGAGTCTAGTTGTTGGAATTTGGAGCATTTTTTTCAATGGTCCCTACATGCTTATTTAATATCAAATTGGTCTCTCCCCACTTTTTTCTCACCACTTTTCACGCGTCATTTTTTCTCTTTCCGAAATTTGAGATTTTTATTTTTTTAGTTATTTCGGCCTACATAGTTTTTTTCTAGATTCTATTCTTCTAATATGTCGGATCCTATTGTTCAAAAATGGGAAAAACACCACAGCCGAATTAGAAATTGCTCATACTATGAGCTTTAATTAAAAACAAGCTCAATGCGAAATCTTCAGGGGAAATACAAAATTTCGAAATTTCGTTGATGCTTACTAGTTCGTAGCGAGATGTCTAATCAAAGAAATTACACCATATTCAAGGAACCATCGACTGGTTGATCAATTCAAAATTCGGCGACGTCTTCAAAAAAGCTAATCTTGAAGTTCGGTACAAAACGCTGAAATATATCGCTGCCATATATCCCAAAGTTTAATTTACAGAAATCGAATTGAAAGTTATTGTCATGCGAATATAAATTTAAAAATTCGAACTTCTGAGGCTCACAACTTCATTAAATTCCCCTATTTCACTATGAAAACTAGAAAATTTATTTTTGGTACATCTTCAAAATATTTTCGAATTCTCATGGTCGAATCCTTATCGGATTTTCACCGACTACTAAAATAATACTTTTGACCAAATAACTTCTGCAAAGAAAAAAAAATTCAATTTTGAATAATCTGATTCTTTATTCAAAATCGGATAACGTCAACTCGAGTGTTTTTTGTGAATATCTCGTTCTATTTTCTCGGTTCAAGAAAAATTTTTTTGAAAGTTAAAAACATACTTTAATTTTAATTTTTGTGGTTTATTCGTATATCTTTTAGATTTTTTAGAAATCAATATCTTGCTTTATCTGGATATCGTGCTCATATCTAACCTTCGTAGGACAATTGGAAAGACCAGAAATTTTAAAATTCTTGTTTCCAGTAACCTTTACCAAAGCTAAAAATCAAACATGTTATTCTGAAAACTGCAATTATTCTATTTTTTTCAATTTCCCGTTCTTCTTTCCAATTTTTCCTGATAATTATTACCAGCACCACTCACTCAGCTGCTTCTGTGCACCTCGTCATTATAGTTGAGTCTTCTGCCGTTTTTTTTTCGCTTTTTTTGAAAAGCAAAAAAATTCAGGAAAGGAGAGAAAAAAGAAAACAAAAAAATAGTGTGCGTGCGGCTTTTGGGTATATACTATGTGGGTCTGTGTCTTTCATGTGCTCTTGCGACGGACTGCCATCAAATTTCGTGGAAGAAAAAAAAACGGGAGGCATAGCTTCATTGGTAGGAGGCCGGTGCTTTTTCAGCCATTATGATATTTTTCTCATTTTTCTTTTCTGAAAATGCACATGTTTTTCATTTTGCCGAGCAAGTTTTTTTTTCGTCTCTTTTTTTCATTAGGTTTTCTAACTTTTTTTTTAGTTGTATCTCATGATAAAATTAGCACTTTTACGATGAAGAACATCAAAGTATAGCTCATAAGATGAAGAACACGACACCTCTCAAAATGCATTTTTAGTCTTCGAGATGATTTTTGAGATCCTCTGATTTTTTGCTTTCTTCTCAAGATAAAAAACTTCTAAGCATCCTTGCGTTAATTCACTTTAGTGTTTAATTAACCATTTATTTTTTGAAATTAAAAATACGGAAAAATTAGATGAACCTTATTATTCAAAACAAAAACTAGAATATAAAGAATTTAATAAAACGGTTGAATTTCAAAGAAAACAATTTTTTGATGATATATTTTATAATACTTAAACTAAAGTAAAAACATCAGTTTCATTCTAACTTCTTTGTTAATTAACAATTTCATATAATCGATGATGCTCACGTTTTTCCGCTCAAATTATAAATGCGCCAACTTTGAAATGTTTGATCAAATTTTCTAAAACTGAAGCTTTTCGAACAAGAAGCATGATCATAATAAATTAGACTCAAACTAGACTCATTTCAATATCATGTATCGCAAAAAATGATATTAATTCGGAAAAAATGAACAATTCTACGAGTTTTTTTATTTCTTTCCTTCCTTTCCGACGAATTCCTATACATAATTAGTTTCAACCTGCCACCTACAGAGATATTATATTTTTATCCTCCGTCTTGGCTTATTTCATTTTTATTACTCACCAGAAATTCATTTCCGTTTTGTTTTATTGTTTTTCGTTGATCTCATAACACTTGTTCAAATGGTTGGACATTTTAAACTATGTTTTTTTTGTTTCAGATCGGAATCAAGGCGCTACGGGCGCCAAGCATCATGACGTAGATGAGTATGCTATTATACTACTTCGCGAGTGCTGTCAAGTCCATACAGTTTCACGTGGATGATGACATCATTGATAAGCTCAATTACTATTACACAACAGCTATAATCACCGGTAATTTTTCAACGTCACTTATCTTATTGCGGTTTGTTAGGGAAGAAAGGTGTCGTATAAATCACTATTAGGATTCATTGGCGTTATTTTTTTCAATTTTACAGCAGCATTCTATCTTTTTCTCAATTATATGTTTTCAATACGACATCTGTTTCCCGATGGGATAAAAAATGACCGTTTTAAATTCTTAGACAATAAACATCATGTGGGAATCTATTTTTTTCAAAGCATTGGAATTTATTTAAATGAATCGTATCAATAACATGAATGTTCAACAAATATATATTAGTTTTAAGAATAAACGTATTCGTTTAAATGCACCTCAACACGAAGACTATTAAGCTTGATATTTTTTGTGAAAAAAAATATATATTAGCTGCTCAGACATCGAGTTTTTTTAATACTTAGTCTGCAAAATATTGGCATTTTCATAATCACGCAGAAAACATATTTTTCTTGCAAAATTAATCAGAATAGCAGATTTTTTAAAGCTAAATTAAAGAGGAAGTATTTGCCGGCTATTTAACACGATTTAAGAGTCATAAATAAAAAAAGGCTGTAAAATTCAAAAAAGAAACTAACTATAATATATTTACTATTATTGACATCACTTTTCAGTTATCTTTATTAAATGGGTAAAAATGCTACTAGCATAATTCTTCCCAGTTTTCAAAACACAATGCAAAACATATTTCAATATTATTTTGCCCTGTTGAATAAAGATAAAGATAAAAACGCTAGACTTGAAATTGCAACAAACAAAAAAACATTCCGTTGTTTATGCATCAAGTGTTTTGAAATCCAAAAATATATACATTCCCCCCGGATTTTCCTATAAATTTTCAAAAAAAACAAATGTTTACACAATATTTTCAGTATTTGCCATCCTCGTCTCTGCGAAGCAATATGTTGGATTTCCGATTCAATGTTGGGTGCCTGCAACATTTACAGAACCTATGGAACAGTACACCGAAAATTATTGTTGGGTCCAAAACACGTATTTCCTACCTTTGCATGACTACATTCCTCATAACTATGCAGAACGAGAAAATAGACAAATCGGGTAATTTTAATTTTTTTGAAATGCATTTTAAAACTACACTGATTTTTTTAGGTATTATCAATGGGTTCCATTTGTGTTAGCTCTGGAAGCTCTACTTTTCTATGTGCCGACAATTGTATGGAGATTACTTAGCTGGCAATCAGGTATGATATAAACCAAGAATTTTACAAATTTCATAAATAAGCTTCATTCGATAATATGATTCCTATAATTTTCAAATTTTTTTGATTAAAGAAAACCCAATAATTTCACTAATTTCAGGAATACATGTTCAGTCGTTGGTTCAAATGGCATGCGACTCCAGGTTACTAGATCTCGAGTCTAGAAATCGAGCACTTCAGACAATTGCTACCAATGTCGAAGAAGCGCTGCACGTAAAACATCAAGTGGTGAGTTGGATGCAAATTTGATTAGATTTTGTTTCTTTCATTCGTCTTTCTTTTGAAAATTGAGCAACTCGACATGTTTCGCGACAAAGGAATCAAAGGAATCTTGTTTTGAATATGGGTTAGGGAAAGGACTCACTTTTATTAGATTTCAGTCGTATCTAAAGTTAAAGTGACGTCATACATATGTATTTGAAATTGGGAAAAAAAATTTGAAACTTGAAAACAAATAATATGTTTTCAGATGTCCGGCAATCGTCTAAAATTATTGAATCTGATCATCTGCACTCGATCATCTGGAGCAGCTGTCACGTTTTTGTACATTTCCGTGAAAATACTGTACACTGTGAATATTGTCGGTCAAATATTTCTTCTAAACACTTTCCTCGGAAATCGTAGCAAATGGTACGGTCTCCAAGTTCTCAATGATTTGATGAACGGACGCGAATGGGAAGAATCCGGACATTTTCCGAGAGTGACTCTATGCGATTTTGAGGTCAAAGTTTTGGGAAATGTGCACCGTCATACAGTACAGTGTGTGTTGATGATCAATATGTTCAACGAGAAAATTTTCTTATTCCTGTGGTTCTGGTACTTTTTGCTTGCTGGAGCTACTGTATGCTCGTTGTTCTATTGGATCTACATTTCTGTTGTTCCGAGCAGGTAAATTCAGATAATCAGCTTCTCAATTGAAATACCATTTTAGACAACTCAATTTCGTTGGAAAATATTTGACGGGTATTGAAGGATACAAGATGGTTGACTCTCAATCACTGCGTAGATTCGTTTTTCACTTCCTAAGACAGGTAAACATTTCAAATGAGATCCAGCAGCTTAAAAAAATGATTTAGGATGGCGTATTCCTGCTTCGAATGGTAGCCACCCATGCTGGAGAATTGCCATGCTATGAGCTTGCAAAAACACTTTGGAATAATTATTGCGATAACAAAGAGGGAAAAATGCACGACGTGTGATAAATCTGTTTTTTCAAGGATTTCATTATGGAATTCAAAAATGGAATGGGTGCCACATACCTCTGACATTTTGTGCAAAATGGCCAACATTGTGCATTCAAATCATGAGGATGTTAGCATCCATTCATTGACTAGCTTCACTTATCTGTTTCACATCTCTTCATTCATTGAAATCAATATATTCAACAACAAACTTATTTTTCAAAATCCAATTTTTTAAAGCCAATTATGAGTAATTCTATCTACAGTTTTTGCTCAAAAACGAACTTTCTACAAAAACTTTTAAATAAGTTGTATGCTTATAGTTACAGTAGCGACAATAAAATGAGTAGTGTTTTTTGTCATAACTGTTGTGTTTATAGAGGAACTTGGCTAAACATTGTCATGTTTGTAGTATTTGAGATTTAAAGCAGAACTATAATGCAACCTAAACAAAAAAAATCAAAATTTAGTGTTTAAAATCTCATAAAACCAACTTCGAATCAAAATTTAAAAATTAAATAATGAGTTTTGGCCAATATTATAAGTTATACGTATCATGTATTGTCAATATGTGCTTTCAAAAATTAAAATATAGTTTTGTATTTACGAAACTTTTTATCATGTATTGTATTTTACCACATATCAAACATGTCACTTATACCTTATGATAATAACGGCTAAACGCACTTTTAAATTCAAAATTTTGATTAAAATTTAGTTTTTTGAATGAATTTTGATTCTTTGGTTACGCTGGATTGTAGTGCTGTTTGAAATCTCAACTATGACAAATATGTCAATTGTAAGCCAAATCCCTTCATAAACACAAAAGTTATGACGAAAACCGCTACCCACGTTTCTTTTTTGCCGCTACTGTCTATTACTCCATTAAAAATTTTGATACATATATATATATATATATTTTCTATAAATAGGTTTTCTAATTCCTATACAATTTTCAGACTAATAATCCAAATTTAAATAAAAACGGTTGTACAACTTTTTAAAACCCCCCATTTTCTTTGAAGTTCTCAAAATAGGTAATCCTTCTATTTTCTGCAGTATAATTGAAATATAGAAACTGCCAAATTGGTTTAGTGAGATATTAATGTTAAATTTCATGTCGACCAGAGGTTTCTTTCAGTTTTGATGTCTTTGTAATATTTTTCAGCTGTTTTCATTTCCTTCTCACTTTCCTTTACAAAAATGTGTGTGTTTTTTTTTCAACCTTTCTTTTCCAATTATATGTATAATCCATGCCATCCTCTCCATTCTTGCCATTTTATATTGAACCAATCTCACGAATTCTATTGTCATGATGAATATTTTTCAAAATAATTTTGAGTTTGAAAAATTGAAGATTTCTGTACGAAAAAATCAGTCGAAATGTCATAATTTTTGTTCTTACAATTATATTAGAAGTGTATTTAATTGTGCATTTTATTTTGATAAAAATGAGCAAAGATTCGTTTTTGTGTCAAAGAAAAACTCGTACCTTATTAATATTATTGAAATAAAGATATTGAGATAATTTGACTTTTTCAGAAAAGAAAGATTTTATTATCTAAAGTGAGAGAAAAATGTGAAACACATAATGGAAATGTAGAGTCATGATGAGTCTATGATATTTTGAAATTGTTAGATGGCTTCAACAGTGAGAGAAACTGATATAAACTTTGAAATTCTGATTTTTTCTACCCCGTTTCTTTTCACATATTTCGTTAAAAGTAGACGAATTTATGAATTATTTTTAACGCCGAATTCAGGAATTATATATTTTTTTAATTAGTTATTAGCGTGATAAAGGGTTTTGATATTATAAAACTAGATATTCCAAAGAAATAAATAAATTAATAACAATATTAATGTCGCTGCCCAAATGGAAGAAAGTTCAAAAATCATGAATTGGCAAATTTTCCCTGTGATTAGTAAATAAAACAAGAGCTCATTTCTTTACGAGAATTTACTATAAAATATCAAGTTAATCAAAAAGAATGTCACAAAGTGACTATAAACAAAATGCAATCAGCTAAATATTATAAATAAATGGTAAAGTGAGCTCTTTTTCAGAATTTTAAAAAATTTTGTTTCTTTTCGTATGCCTCGAAAATTTTAAAGTCGAAATGCCGAGGTTTGAATAAATATTTAATGTAGAAGCGATGCCAAGGCTACACCAAAGAAACTCAAAATCAAAAGATCATTTTAGTTTAAACCAAAGGCACGTGACAATAGGAGTAATGATTTTCCATGCTTGCCGTGTTTTCGTTCCTTGTTTGTTAGTAAAATGAATTGCTGATTATATAGTTTCGCGTTTTTAGTTTGAAATCACGTATTATTATTTTTACCAAATTATTTTAGAATTATTCTAGATATGTAAGGCTGGAATCGTTAGCCAATATTAAGAAGAAACGAGATATTTTCCAAAAAAGTTAGTGGATTTTGAAAAAAATATCTTTAGTTTGGATTCTCATTTCAAAATTCCCAATTGGTTTCTAGTGTGAAGCGTTTCTATGGTTCCGGCAAAAGTGTGGAATCGGAAGCATATAATTTTCCCATTGGAAATGACTATTATTTATATTTTTCGCGCGATCATACTAAATACACTACTGCATATTAATTCTAAAGTTTAGTGGATTAAATTTTAGTGAATTAAACCGGTTAGTGGATTAAATTTTCTGGAATTAAATTCTTGGTCTGAAGCTAATTCTCGAAAGAGAGATGGAAAAATTCTAAACACAGCGAAATATTTTCTATTGATCCTAAAGTAAATAAAGCATGTGCTGCTTTCGAGCTTCCATCCAACAAGGACGGAATTTTGAGAATAATTCTTTAACCGCATTTTTTTTGATAAAATTCTTTGAATCATATAATTTTTATTATTGTCCACATACAATTTGTTGTTTAAAATGGGTTGTTGCATTATCTACGGCATCAAAATAGAAAAAATATTTATGTTTTGCAAATAACAATTTTTTCTTGGAAAAGGTGAATTTCAAATGATCAAACATTAAAGGTTCCGGAATTGAGTAAGGCAGAAGCGCTCGTGAGTTTATTATCAAAAATTAAACTTAATGTCACTGTTTGTTTTTTTTTTTCAAAATGATATTCCTCACTACTTTAGTTTAACATTTCCTGTGGGGGACTTCCGGGTTTTATCGAGAATTTTATACATCTCATATTCACATAAACTCATTAATACATAATAAATATTGCATACTTTTCAGTAAACGTATTATTTTTGTTGATTTTTTGAGTGATGGCGTTTTTTTTTCAAAAGTGTTTAATATTTTTCTTTTGTAATTACAATTTTTTATGATTTTTTGAATTCACTACCACTTGGTAACATATTGAAAATGTAGGTGTTTATGAATTGTTTTCATTTTTCTTGTTATTGTTATTCAACATGTTTAGTCTACACTGCAAGCAAGTATAGTTTAAAACACGAAAAACGCATTTAAGAAACGTGCAGGTGTTCAAAAAGGAGCAGTAATTTCATTCAAAGCTGCAATTAGACGGAACATGTTTTTCTAGTTGCTAAGGAAACCAATTTGTTTGAAGAAGTTTCTGTTGAACATCTACACTAAAATTTGTTCAAGAAAAATAACAAAATGTTTAATTAGTTAATTTTAATTCATTGTTTTTCCCTTCCTTTGTTTTATAATGTTTTGAGATACCTACAATCATATTTTTGTTGTGATGAAATTAATCAACTTCTTTTTTTTTTTACTTTTCTTGAGATTTTATCAAGAGAACATTTCAAAAAGTCACATGGTTTTGTATTTTTGCAACACTTGCCTTCTCTCCAGTCACCCGCGTGCGTCCAACATTTCTCCACTGTTTTCCTTTCTCAAATAATGTTTGCCTCTCTCCGGAGCGCACTTTCTCACTCTCACTACTCTACGCTTAGTACTTCCCACATCATCAGCATTTTTCTTTCGGTTTTATGACTGTTTTCGCTTTTTTTTCACTTGTTTTCTATTTTTTTTCAAAAATTTCTTTTGTTTATTTACAATATTGATTTTTTTTCAGAATTTATGTACAATCAGAACACAGCAACACCGATAGATGTGTTAAGTCATACAGGTTTGTTGATTTATTTGATTTTTAGAATTTTAAAATCTTTTATCAATTTATCTTTTTTTTCAGAGCATTGTGTAGTATGTGGTGACGCAGCAGATGGATTCCATTACGGTGTTCGATCTTGTAGAGGTTGCAATGCATTTTTTCGAAGAGCTGTAACTTTTAATATGACATTTACCTGTAGGCGAGGTGGACGATGTCCAGTAGACAAAAGTGAGCTAGTTTTTTTATATTTTAGAATTTTAGAAAATGATGATAATTACAGATGCACGCTGTGCTTGTCGTGCATGTCGATTGGCTAAATGTTTCTCGGTTGGCATGGATAGAAAAGCTGTACAACCGAAGAGAGATCTAGCTAACAGTATGAATGAACAGAATTCGTTTGATGGTGATCAGGATTTTGAATTGAGGCATTTTGGGGTAAACTCAATAAGAAAAGTAAAGCAAAGCGTTGTAATTTTCAGCTCCAAGGGTCGCCGAACTACGAAATAAGTGAAATGACCTCGCCGGGGTCTGCGTTCACTCCATTAAACAGCTTGCTAACATCTGTGAGTTTGAACAATCAATTTTTTCAAATAATCTTCTCATTGAAAACGTTCAACGACAAGTTTTGCTCCATTAAAAAAAACATAGTTTACAAAAATCTCAAGTTTATTACGAATTTTGTAAAATGATTAGTAGAAACGGGAGTAAGACGGTTACAAACGTTTATTTTATTAAATATTTACTATTAATTGCATTAATCTCACACGGCGTTGAATTTTTAAAAAAAGCATTTAGCTAAAAAAAACTCAACCATTCTACATTAATAATCTTTATTCGTGTTCATTTTCAGGATTATGCTCCGGTCCTAGCTCCATCACCGCCACCTGATAGTCCATTGATTTTCCGTCAATGTCATGATTTTATCGAGCAAAAACGTCGGAGAAGAGCAATGCTGTGTAAATCGTTAGAAGAAATCTTATTGGAGGTTTTTTCTTGCTTTAAATCAAACTCTTACATATTCTATTTTTGAAATTTAGCCCCAGGAGACGTTACTGCGAGAACCAGCAACTGCAGAAGATTTCACATTGATTTTTCAAACGCAAATGGTTTTGATGTTTGAATGGGTAGAAAAATTACCAGAATTTAGGCTGTTATGTGATCCAAATGATAAAGTGAGAAGATATTAATGCGAAGTTTTGAGAAATTCTGGGTTTCAGACAAAGTTACTAAGAGCGTTCGCTTTGAAATACATGCTGCTTGACAATGTTTTCAATACGTATGAGCTTGGATACACAGATAGGGTGGGTATTATTAGCGAAATTTCAAAACAACGTCTGATATCATTTCAGCTCGTTCTTGTAAATAACAATTACATAATACCTGGTCAACCATCAAACTTCACAACAAATGAAGTTGTCGACGACCGAGAAGCTAGAAATTTGTGAGATAATTTATAAAAGAATGAAGCGTTATTATTTTAATATAATTTTTTAGAATGTTTGGTCAAAAAATGAGCGAACTTATAACTGATTTAGTAGTACCTATCGGAAATCGCAATATGCTGTATGGTGAAATAATGACAATACGTCGATTGATGTTTTGGAATCCTGGAACCATTGGTATTTCTCATCAAGCAATGTCAATCGCTTCGGAGGTATTTGATAGTATTGCTTTGAACTTTAAGAAATTTGCTATTATTACAGGCATCGAATAGTGCAATGAAAGAACTTCAGCAATATCTCGATCAAGAAGCAGCTGACGATATTGACAATCGAATGGAATTTTTATTATTGTTTGTGCCATTCCTAACGGTATTTTTCTTTTTAAAAAAGACACACGTTCTCATCAAATGCTAATTTTTTAGAAACACACCAAAACAATGTATGAAATAGTCAGACTGATTCCATCTTTTGGGAAGATGAGTGAATGGAATGCCTTCATGGATGATGTTCTTCGTGGAGTCTAAATTTGTGTACTGTTGTATAGCCTTTTATCCAATGTTCACTATATATATTTTTTAAATTTTGAGTATATTTAACAATTCTTCAAATTTTCTCAAGTGTCTTTATCTTTCCAAAAATGTCAAATCAAAACGTATTAGAACTTCAATTATGCTCATACAAAGTCATTTTCAGATTCATTACATTTACTGTGATTTTTGCTCTATTTACCTTTTGCATTGTCAAATTTGAAATGAAATATTTCCATAGAAATGCGTCTTCTGTATTGTTTGAGACTGAAACAAACAAAAAAACTTTTAACAGGAAACGCTTAAATTTTCCACATTTCTCAACATTGTTGATTGAATTCGTTTTGTTTTCTTTCCGGATAATGCTTCATATATTTTCTTGGCACATTTTTCAAAAACGACAGCAAAACAATGTTTTTGGATTTTCGTGTAATGGTAAAAAAGTGTTTTTTTTATTTCTTCGCATATTTTTTCTTATGAATCAATATGATTTTGCATGTTGATGAAGATTGATCCATATACAATTTCCTGAAAAAATGATAATATTATTTTTTGTACAAATGTATTCTTCAGTCGATTCAAACACTTTTTTCTGCTTATTATTATTTTTTAAAAATGTTTTTGTGTTTGATAACGGACACACTACGAAAAGATTGATGAATATAATGGAATGACGAACTTTTTTTGTTAATAAAAAGGTTTCAGATCTACAAAGTTTTCAACAGTTGTTTGCTAATTTTTTTCTGTGATGACTTGTGATTGTCGTTAACTTTTTCGATCGTCTCAGTTGATTATTGTTATTCTTCTGATTGTGTTGTAAAATAACATTAATGTAACATTTTTAAAAGCATTTAATTGGCATTAAACTGTTTAACTCATTTCTCAATTGAAAAGTGGTTTTTTCAGATTTTCTGATTAATTAATTCGGTGATCAGCAACAAGAAAATGATCATATTATTACTTTCATCAACGATGCTTATGCTGATCTTTGGTTATCCAATTCCAAAAGCACTGGATTCAGTTGATTGTAGCGGAAATAAATGTTTTGGTGAGCCATTACACTGCAACTCACAATCTTGTCGTATATTGTTTAATGTGAGCATGAAATATATTCGCATCAATCATTATGCTTTTTACAGTTCGACGAAGAAAATAATGTTCATCTCTATCTTCGAAATTTCACAGATCCTTTTGGTTATGCAGCATTTGCTGTGAGGATGAAAGCTAATCACACATTTGACTACCTTGTTTGTATCCCACATATTCAAGAACGATTCTGTGCGACGGCAATTTTAGGAAGGCCGATTCATATCATTCGTAAGAATATGACGGGATCTGTTCGGAAGTTTGGAACAAACGATTTCATCTGCACTTTTCCTTATTCGGAACTTGGTGATGAATTCCAGAGAGAGCAAAGTTTTTTTGTCACAGTTGGAAAATTCAATGAAAATGTGGTGGTTTATGATGGTGTACAATTGTATAGTTTTGAAAATAATAATTATGATGATAACGATGATGAGGATGAAGATGATGAAGAAATTGATTATACTGACGACATTACCACTCCAACGAGTAAGGACCCAATTGATGGTGACAGTGATGATATAGGTTTTGATCAAGTATGTTCACTAACGTTTTGTTACTGAGCCAGTAATTTGAATTTCAGAATAACACAGAAAATAATGAAGATGGTGATCATGATGAGATTGAACCTGCTGAACAAAATAAAGACTTTGTGCAAAAAATAGATGTTGAACCAATCATCAGCAGAAAATATATCAAGCGCTCATCACATCAAGAAGAAAGTTTTGAGGATGACATTCACGACAATGAAGACATCGAAAAAACTGAAGATGCTTTTCCATTGCTCAGAATAATTGTTGAAGATGCGCAAGAGCAACAGAGAATATCTATTGACAATATATCCGACGTTCAGTATACAAAAAAGGCCAGTGATAGTGGTGGACAACAAGTACAACCTATTCCGGCAGATTGTTACTAAACCTTTGTATTTTCAGACCTATGCACACTTCGGTAATAATAATAATTCAACAATGACAAAAGACAACGAAGCACATGATTTGAAAACAAATGCAACTTCTGCCGAAATTCATAATAAGTAAGTTCTGGATTTTTCAAAATATTTTTTTTTCTAAAATCATACCTTACAGTTTTAAAAGTACGGGAAACCATGATCGATGCGTGTTTATTTCCATCGCAACCTTTGTAGCTCTTCTTCATTTATTTTGATTTTTGGGAAGGTTTTTACAAAAAAAACTCGATTAATTATACATTTATTTATTACTGTCAAATGATAAACTTCCAGTTCTTCTTTTAATTTAAACATTAGAAACATAATTAGGGGAAAAATACAAAGATTTAAAAAAAAATACAACGCATATATATCGGCAGGAATAAGGTGAGCGTTAATTATGGTTAAACAACAAATATTTTGATAATCAGCTTGTTTGATATTCACATAATGCTGCAAATAATGATTATGGTGAATGCGACCAGCATGATAATCATAAGCACTGCGAAGATTTCCATTTCGGTGTAACGATGGGTGTGCTCGTATTTGGTGGCTGCATTAACACATTCTGGAAAATTTGTGATGATTATTTATCAAATATTAAAATGAAGTAATTTTTAATCATTTCTTTGTTGTTTTTGGTATGAAAATATAATATTTAACGGCCCTCTAAAAAAATTCAAACCCGAATTTTTAATGAACAAGATATATTCTCATTACTAGAAAAACAAATGTCATGTTAATTTTGAGTTTTCGAGACCTTTCTACACATGTTATTGAAATTAGTTTCTACATTTTCTTCATTCGGGATTAATGTGATTAATTGATTATGACACATTTACCAGAAAATAATAAATTTGTATTTTCCTGCCCTACAGTACTAAACATCGAACATTTCTAATAAATGTAGGCAAGAAGGGCGAATCTTTGAAATAAATAAAAATTGAAGAATAAATTTATAAATGAATGTTTTCGCGATTAAATGTTCTTTATTTTAATGATTGTTTTCTAGAAAAATAATTTTAAATTTAAACATTTTCGTAAAATTAAAAGATTTCTAAAATTATTTGAAATGTTTTTTTTAAAATTTATTTCACGTCAAAAAATTTTTTTTATGTTCCAGAACAGAAAGTTTCGGGAAATTAAGGTTGTTTTTATTAGATTCAACATAATTTTGTTTAAGATTAATTTTCAAACATAATTTTTAAAAAAGATTAATTTGATTTTCTTCATGGTTCGATGTTTCAGATTCAAGTAATAGAAAATTTCAATTCAAACTCTAGACTCACGCTCATAAATTGGAAGAGGATTGTGCGCGGCAAGTTTGCTAATTTCCAAAATTTGTTTCTCCGTTTTTGGCATAATTGTCTCATTTACTATATGTACAGTAAAACGTCCTGCCGGATACTTCATCCTTTCTGTTTGCAATCTCTGAAAGTCGCAAAATTTTTAAATATCAACGGTCAACGGTAAATATCAACGGTATGGAACGCATAAAAATAAACGTAGGATAAAAAGAGGAAGAAAAGAGACGGTATGGTCTCACACTATGAGAGATGAGAGCACCGCAACAGGTCACCAATGCAAATGACCATTGATTGAGAAAATAGTGTGTTATGTAATGGTCCGCCCATCGGGGGAGGGGAAAGATGAGTGATCTTTATAAGTTGTCGTCACTTTTTGAGTAATCCTAGATAGAGGTGCGAACATATGGATTTTTTGTAATGATGATATGTACCTAACTTAGGTTTATAGTTCATTAATGTTGAGGTGAAAAATAAAACATAGAATATTCCATTGAAACAACTAAAAAAAAAGCTTGCATGTGTTACAAAGCGGTATGAACGAAAATGACGATTTTTTGAAGGAAATACTTTTTTAATAATTTGTAAAATCATTAATAGTAAGATTGTTAGACTATCACCAATAATTGCATACTATAAATTCTGAGATGATGTTTCATGAGAAGTAGTTTTCAACCATTGCAAGTCACTTTTTCCTTCTTTCTATTTTTTCTATGTTGACCTCAAATCAATAATATTCAAAGAAGTGTATGAAATATCACCAGTGACCTCTTGTTTTTGTAGTCCTGTGCACATGCACCAATCAACTTATAAAGAAAGGTATGCGGGATAATGGAGTATTGTGATGGTTTATTTCTCGCGAATCGTGAAAATTTTAACTCGTTCAATAATAAAATCGTTTATTTTGGGTTGTTAATAATACGACAATACAGTATATTTGTAAACGGTAACGTCTTTAGAAAACATATATCTGTCAATGGTATGAATAATTCCTTTGAGAAAAAAATTTGCAACTGTTTAGCATATGAATATCATGAGGGAAAATACATATTTTTGTCACTTGAATAAATCTTTTGACAAAAAATACATATTTTGGAATATGAATGATTATGGTAAATATTTGCAAGCGGCGAAAAGTAAGAAAATGACGATCGCGATCACAATTACATAACCGATGAACTCCGTCGAATTCTGATGAATGTGATTTTCTGGACGAACAGCAGGCCAGATAACAACTGAAAATTAGAAAAGTTTTGATAATGCGGTTGGTCGTTCCCATTCACCTCTTTCTGTTGTTGGGCCTGCTTTCTGGAATTGTGGGGGAGCTCCACAATGCTCGCAAGGTTTCATATGAGCAATCGATTGTTTGTCTGGAAAAATAAGCCAATTTCGTTATTCAGAATAAGGGTTTTCTTACGAATTCTAGACATTTTCTTCTTTGCAACCGAATTTCCTGGATCCATGTATGGTGGAGGAGTTGTAACCGCGACATCGTCAACTTCAACAGCAGTGTATTCCGGCATTCTTCTGAACTAAAAGTTATTATACAAACAATTCCGAAATTCATAAAGACAACATCGAAAAACCAAACAATTTTGAATTGTATTTTTGAGATGGTATATCAAACGTTCATCTGGGCGTGAAAACAAGAGAATTTGAAGAGAACTAGTTTTTATCCCGACTACCTATTTACTGTGTTTTTTTGCTGACCGAGAAAAACAAGATTTTCACAAATTGATATGGATGTATTCCGTGACATTGTTTACTATTTTTCCAGTAAAGATTTTTTAAGGAATGAATTTTGCTTTTTTTTTTCAAAATCTCTTGATGAGGAAATTAATTTAGTGACTGTTTTTCAAGTTTTATAATTGCTATTGTTTCAAACTAGAAAAGGTCGGTTATTAATCAAATAAAATGGTCAATGGAGAATTTTAAAAAATAAAACAATTGTAATTCACTAATATTTAAGTCAACATTTTGTTAGTCGACTGAAAATAGATTTGATTAGTTTTGTATCAAATCAAAACAATTTTGCCTCAGAAGGAAGGTGATAGTTTTGTTTTTGTCAAATAAAACTCTGCTGATTATTTTCGATATTCAAAAATTGTACTTTTTGGAAAACTTGGTAGTGATAGTAGAAATTATTATTACTATTGTGTATTAGAAAACGCATTGAAACGAGAAATTAACCAGTTTTGTTGTCCCTGGTTCAGTAATCTTTCGATATTATTTCAAACATCATGAATTGACCTTAATTGACTTATTTATACATTTTACGCGCTTAGAAATTTAAAACGGTTTGGAATTGCCACAAATTTTGGAGAACAAAAAAACGTGTTCATTGGAAATTTTAAAAAATTTTGGAACATTTTGGGCACGGTAAAAGAAAAGGTATAACTTTTTATATATCGAACATTTGGGTTTGGAAGGTAGAAGTTTTTGAATACCACCTTTTTTATTATTAACTAATAAACCGTGCGAAGACGCAATGGAAATACAACCATTTTTTTCCCACGTTAAATTAGGTACCAAAATGAATAACCACAAAAGGTAAATGATATGTAGGTATGGTCAAAGCAAAAAAAGACATTCAAATTTTTTTTTGGTCTGAGCAGAATATGGGTTTTTATTGCGACTATGATTTTATTAAACAGAAAAAAGGGTACAATTCCGAAAATATTTTACGGTTGACAATTTTACGAAGGTATAAAACATTTCCGTCCAAATCGCACCGAGCGCACACCGGTACCTAAACAACAAAACCTTTGCAAATGGTGATATTTATTTTCGGTAAAAAGTCCACGTCTGCTGATGGTAAAAACGAGTACAATATTTTGTAATGTTTTGTCTGGTCGTCAAAAACAAAATTCATTGTTTGATCGCAACAAAAAAATAATCTTGAATTCAATGTAATTGTGGTCATCGCCCTTCGAGAGTTTATACACAATTCAGCAATTAGGATAGAAAAGACGTGCATAAAGTGTTCTATATGTATATATAATCATTAAAATATCATTTATATATTTGTTCTGAAAAATTCAAAAACCAGAGGAAACATTGATGTAAATCATACACTACATTCCAAATAATAATGCCCATAATATCATGAAAACAGAAAGGACACATTTTACTCGTAATTATGCACAGTAAAAAAACAGCTTCAAGATGTGGACGTCAGGCATGAATTGGTTCATTTCCATTAGAATTTGGATGATAATTCTTTTCTCTAAGATATCGGTTTCTCTTGACACTGTAAACCCCATAGTACTCTCTTTTCGACGTCGGTTTGTGTCTGAAATGTAGAATTGATTTTAAAAATCCTTGCTCGGTTATCAGACAATATTTTTTGAATTCTAAAATGAGATAAAATGTAAATATTAGTTAATTGTGATTTGATTTTGTTCAAGGAGAACAAAAATATCATCGGGCAGAAGTACTGCAGCTGATATCAATTAGCCATTCATTTGATGAATTGCTTTACAAAAATAATGCATATTTTCTGCGTAAATAATGAGCTCAAACAGGGTTATTTAGCACTCACTTTTGTTTTCTGTGATCTAAAAAAACCAATATCACTTCACGTACGACAAAAACACCAATGAACCTGAAATAATTGAATTATGTTGAAGATGATTCTGTGACAAAATTATTTTCTTTTCTTTTTCGTTTCTTTTCATTTTTGGGCTGAATGAAGAACTCATCTAAAAATTCTAAAATTCGTTACTTACATATTTACTATGTGAATGGTTTTTAATGAATGAAAAAAATTTCAACCCTAAATCTTAAAAACTTAAGTACGAAATAGAACTCTCAATGTCAAGACTATACAAATACACTTAAATTAGTTTTTTTTGGCAATCGCTTATTGCACATTTATCTCATTTTCGAAAATATGTATTTTTTTCTTGAATTTAGAATTAAACAATTTTTAATAACGAGTAAAAAACTAAAGGAATTGAAAAAGTTTGTAAGAAAATTATTCAATAAACTCACATCCATAAGATAAACAGGAATAACAAAATAGAGGATTGTATGGTGTGCAACCACCTAAAATGTTCGTCCATTATTGCATTTTGGCAGCAGCTTAAACTTTTTTCTCTTGAATTAGATTGAAATATATATATCTGAAAAATATATATCGTGAGAAATTATGCGGCATAAATAAAAGGAAACGATAAATTGTAGGTAGGATATCTTTTGTGGCGCACAACTTAGGAATAGAGGTTGTACAGTAGAGGGAAAAAAGTTACGTTGTGGATTTTCCATTATTCAAGTTAACACAAGTTCGAAAACAAGAATATTGCTCAAGCACTTCTTTGTGTTGTTTTCTGGTAAAGATTTAACAAAAAAGCGTTTGAAGGATGTTAATCCAGAGAAAACACGAAAAAGTTATGTAAGTTGTTGTTTAAAATTTTCCCTAAAAAAACAAAAAAGACGAAGAGCTTATGAAAATGAGTGATGTGAACATTTTGTTTAGAAAAATAGAGCATTTGAGACATTACTACAGATTTATAAATTAACATTCAAGTTATTGAGAATTGAAAAGACAGAAAACCAAGATTTGTTTACAAAAAGGTCTCTTTTTCAAATTTTATTTTCCCTTCGATTCAATTGAATTAGGGTGGGGGGGGGCGGCTGAAAAACATCTAACAAATTAGATAAGGTGCACTAATAATGAACAAGACTGGATCTTTAAAAACTAGCAAATACGAGGGCTGTAATTCTTCACCCAGCTAGCGATTTTCATTTTTGTTTCCACCATCAGCCACCGCAATTTTCATATTTTTTTGCTTCTAAAAACTTATGTAAAGACTGAATGCCTGCTCTGGAATACAAAAAATTCATTGTCTCGCTGCTGCTTAGCTCGCAAATTGTTTCCAGCGTTCTGCGTCTCACTTAAAAATGACAAGCTCAGTTACATTACTCAGCTGACAATGAGCGACTTTCTGTTGTGCTTTTCGGTGAGTGAGAAGGAAGACAGGAAGAAAAAATACGTTGGAAAGCTAAACATGAATTCTCATAACCATGGAGGGCATCAAATTTTTAGCCGTTGCTTTGAGTTTTTAAGTGGCTAGTTTCATATTTTATATATGCATTTAAAATAGCTTTTTTAAATTACGTTTTTTTCTCTTACAAAGACGACATTTCGTTTTAGATTTTTTATCCAATAAAAAGTATGACTAAAGCGTTACATAAAAAAATTAAATTTGAAAAAAATTAATAATTCGTGCCCATGCGATTGGTATCAACAAAAGTAAAGTTTTCAAAATCATGATCACGGTGAGTAGCAGCCACATTTTGAGGTACAAGTGACGCTGTAAAAAAAGGGTTCATTCATTATTCTTTGCTTGTTAATGCAACTATGTTACCAGGATTAATTTGAATGTCGACAAATTCTTTCGAAATGTTTGAAGTGTCTGTCTGATTCTTAATCTTCGGAATGAATGGTGCTTTTAATTCTCGGCTTAATAGTTTGTCCCAATCAATTGGAAGGAAAAATGGGTGATCACGAATATCTCTGAAATCATTCTTATGGCCTAGACGTTTCGAACGATCTTTTTGAAGAAGTCCGCTGATAAGTTCGCTGCATGGAACTGATACGTTATGTTTCATTCTCAACGGTTGGTTGACGATTTTGTCGTACATTTCAGAATGATCTTTAGAATAGAATGGTGGCTGAATATATACTTTTTTTAAACAATTAATCTTATTTTTTTACCAATCCAAAAATCATCTCATAAAGAACAGAACCAAGGCACCACCAATCAACAGTTTTGTCGTACGGTTTTTTGAGAATAATTTCTGGAGCCAAGTACCTAAAACAGTTGATTTTAAAGGTTTTCTTCAGATTTTAACAAACTCTGGAGTTCCACAAAAAGTGGAAGTTGTCTTTCCAATATTCATGTCTTCCTTACAAAGTCCAAAATCGGTAAGAACCAGATAACCCTTTTCATCCAACAGCAAGTTTTCAGGTTTCAAATCTCTAAAAATTAAGGCTACACTGTTCCAAAACACTTGATACAAACCTGTAGATTATATTTTTCTCATGAAGATACCCAAGAGCGCAAGCAATTTCCGCTGCATAAAAACGACTTCTTGCTTCGCTGAAGTGTTTGTCTTTTTGCAAATGGGAAAAAAGCTGGAAAAATGACGGAAATAATTTGGTTCTTTTCTCAGTGTGAAACGAGTTGTTTATTTATATTTACCTCGCCACCATTCAAATGGTCTAGAACAAAATAAAGTTTGTCTTTGTTTTGGAAAGAATAATGAAGAGACACAAGGAATGGGTGCTTGAAATTGTTTATAAGAACATTGCGCTCGGCCATCACATGTTTTACCTGAAAATTGAAGAGAGTTCGAAATATATTCGTTAAAATTTACTTCATTCTTCTTTCTTATATGTTCCTTAGACAAGACTTTCATCGCATAAATCTTCTTTGTCTCCTTATGACGAACTTGGTAAACTCTGCCAAAGCTTCCTTTTCCAATTGTCGTCAAGAAATCGAAATCCGATGCACAAGCGCTAAAAATTTTCCGGTCATGGAATTTTTAAAATAAATTGGAAATTACTCACGTTTTTCTTTCACTTGGACCCAAGTCCACAGCATCTTCATCATCTTCACCAAGATCAAGGTGGAAAAATTTTCTGACAAGATCACTAAAAAAATTTTTTTTTAAATATATTTTTTGCAAATTTTCCTCACTTTCTCAGGTGATAATCGATAAGATATTGTGCTATACTACAAATCCATAATCGTCTCTTTTCATTCAGCTTACTATCGGCTTGTAGAAACTTTCGTTTTGGACCAATATGAGAATAGGTGTTTGGCAGAAGGTCTTTGAACTTAAAACATTTTAATATTTCAACGTTTTCAGAATTTTGAAAAAAAAGTTTTTTCGAAGTGAGGAATGTCAAGAATTTGGTTTGATGAAAACATATCTTAGTGGGCCCATTTTTTAACTTGAGTAGCTGAAAAATCCCATATATGTATCAACGGCCTATTGAAAAATAGACGCTGATCCCAGGCCCTTCCCAATGTTCACCTAGTTGAGTGGCATGTTAAAAAGTGATTTTAAAAAATCGATAAATCATATAATGTCATATTACCGTGAAAAAATTCTCTATTTTATCTACGATACAAAATGTATTCATTTGTCTGCTTCATTATTTTCAAAATTTTTTAACGCGCCACTGACCTGTTGTAGCGATTTTTCAAATTCTTCAAACGGCCTTTGAATGATCGAGCCCGTTCCGACTCTTGCTGCATAAAGGACCTTTTTGTCCTCCTTGGGTACAATGATAACTACAACTTCGTCGTCTCGAACCATATATGAACCTGAATAATATCTTTCAGAAAAAAAAAGAAAACTAAATCGATTAAATAAAATAGCTTGAAAGTATGAAAGTTGGCAGTTTCCGGAAAGCTTATTTCGATTACGTTATCAGTGGAGAAATTTTTTGTCTTACTTATCAAATTCGCAACCATTTTGACTCTATCAAGAGACCAATTTCATTTGGTTTTAAACTCACTTGGAAAACGATGTCTCTCTTTGTTCATCATTGTTTATTCCTCCAAACCGTGTTCTAGGTGCTAGTATGAGCTGGAATAGAAACATCAAGAGGAAAGGAAAATCTCTTTTCAAAAACATCTCAATAAATTGCGCAACGTTCACTGTTTTTTTGCTATTTAAAGCGCGCACCCGATGATTTTAGGACCGGTTGGACCATTACATAAATGTTATCAGCAACATGTGAAATAAAAAAGAGTTATTAACATTTATTGAAGGTTTGTGTTATCAAATGTACATATATAGATGTCTTGAACTCAAGTAATCATTTTTCGATAAACACAGAAAGGTTGAAATGTTGCATATCAAATAAGTTGTAGCAAAAACGTGTCTGGAATCAAATATTATGTTTGCGTTAAAGGTTTCTGAACAAAAAAAAATTAAGAATGTTAATTTAATATTATATAAAGCATTATATTGTTCACAATAATTGGAACTACCAAGAGTTATTAAATCGCTCAACATAGAAAATAAATTAATGAACATTTTTGAATTGTGAACTGGTTACGTAATTAACCGATGTGCCGAATTAGGATAAATTTCATAAAACTCATTATTTAGAAACAGCACCTAAGAGAAACAACAATTGGAGACAATTATGAAAACCCTATTGCTAGAAAATTTTTATGAAATTTACTCAAACTTGACACATCGGTTGCGAATGTGGTATTTTCGTCTAATATTTTTATGATTCTGCATCTTCAAAGCTGGAATTTTTGAACCGCCATCACTAAAAACTAAATTTTATAGTTTCCTTGCCAAGCTCTTTCGAAATAAAACGTTTAAACTTTGTATTAAAGTTAACAGGTGTTGTTTTATCAGTCACACTGGCCAACAAAATAAAATTCTAGCTTGAGTTGACTTTCTGAGGCATTGAGGAATACTGGAAGAAGTTCATGTTGATTTTGAATTTCATACTGATTTCCCTGTTGAAAACGCTTGTTGGATATGTTAAATCCAGCGTTTTCCTAAGCCACTGATTTACTTCTTGTTTTTTACATCATCTTACATTTTTTGAAAATTTCAACATGACATGCAGAAGGAAAAACATATCCTAAATGTAGTAGTTTGTATGAAAATTAATTTTATGAAAACCAGTTTTAACATTTTCAATAAATTTATAGAAAATGTATAAAAAATTGATAAAAAGCTCAAGCAACAATTGCTAGATAAAAAGTGAAACAAAGAGAAAAAAACCAAAAAATTTTAAAGTCGGCTGGCATTGTATCATAAGTTCGTGAAAAAAAAAACAGTTTATGAGTTGCTTTGACTTTGACGTTGAATGTGGGTAGCGCGTTCCTGGAACAAAACAAAAATAAAAAGGATCAGCATAAAACTGACTATTTCGTCAGTCTTTAAAAGAGTTTGTTTGCCCTTCTATTCATAAGGGAATGAGTTTTTTTCTCATTTCTATTTCCAAACTTCGTTTTTCATTTGTTTGGACATATTTTCAAGCATATCGTTTTTCAATAACATAGATTAAAAGGTAAAGTTTGAAATTCGAAACATTACGTAAAAAAAACTGAACTTTAGTCAAGTTTAATTTTTCAAAATTTACCTCTCCACGGTTGTTGTAAAGAATGGTTTGAACATTTGATCCAACACCAAATGTGTCATCTCCTTCATAAACAAGAACTTCTGGTGGGTTTGCAACTCCATGTCCCTTTGCGTAGATCTGTAAACAAATTTTATTACTTTAGTTTTTTTAACGTCTACCATCGATTCTTTATTTTAAATTTTTATCAATTTTTGATATCTTGTTTCTTTGTAAACAACAGGTCGTTTGAAAAAAAAAATCAACATTGTATTGAACGACCTTGTATACATGATGAATTCAACCACACCCAAACACCTATCAATGTCTAAAAAAATACAAACCTTGACACTCTTCAAAGGATGAAGCACAAAATCTGCTGGGAAGGTGTATACAATTTCCCTCTTTCCGTCGATCTTTCTCTTCAACTTCCATTCTCCAATCGCCTCTTCTTTTCCGCGATTGGTGTTCTCAAGGATGATAAATTTACCCTCCGGTGATGTTTCCTAAAACATTAAATTGATTGACATTTCCCAAAAACACACAGCGGGAAAGAAGCAATAAAATCGACTAACCTGAATAGAAACGTTTCCTTTGGCAGATCTTTGGTAGGATGTGCGACTGGATGTTTCTCCTTTAACGACCCGCATTGTTTCGGTATCAGCGACCTCATTGATTCCGGTGGTTCGAACAACTTGTTCGACAAGTTGTCGGAGTCCTCGACCTTCTCCTTCGCCTTCTCCTTCGAGCATTTTACGGTAAAGGGCGATTTCAGCATCCAATGTTTGTTTGGTATCCAAAAGCATCTGTAGCTCAACCATAAGTGCTTGGCATTGATCACGCATTTTACGAATTTCAGCATCTTTTTCATTGAGAGCTGCTTCGTATGATCTTTGATCATCTTCCAATTGATAGTTGAGTTCCTCAATTTGTTTCTCAAGAAGAATATTTCTTGTTTCAAGATCAGTAAGCTTTCCGCGAAGATCTCCAAGTTGTGTGCGGAGTCTTTTGACTTCTTCCTTCTGATGATTTTGCTCCATATTCTGTCTGTTGGACTGAGTTTGGATTTCTTGAACCTTCAACTTGTACCAAGATTCCAAATCAGTTCTGTTTCCATTCATGAATTGATCATATTCACTTCTGATATCACGAATAGCTGAAGCAAGCTCGTTCTTGAAATATTCACGGTTATCATTTGTAGTGTCACGAGTTGCCAAAGCTTGCAATTCCTTGATTTCTTGGTCGTGAACTCTTTTGATGAAATCGATTTCTTCGAGAAGAGTTGTGACCTGATTTTGATAATCGATTCTGTTCAAAGTTTCTTGATCGAGTTCGATTCTGGCTCTTTGAAGCTCTTGCACAAGGCGCACGTGTTCTTTTTTGAGACGAGTGATTTCTTCCTCTAAAAGAGCAATTCTTCGCTTGAGAAGGTTGATTTCAGCTTCCAAGTTTGAAAGTTCTACAAGAAGATCATCAATCTTTTTGCGGTCTTCAGTGCGACCACGCGTAGCTTCTTCGAATCTGAAGAATGTTTGTGTTAAAAGAGCAAATTATTTAAAAGTTAACTCACTTCTTTCTATATTCGTTCAGCTCATCTTGCAACTTTCTAATTTCTTTTTCCAAACTTTCCTTTTCTTTTCCAGATTGAGTGATGACCTTCTTCGCTTCAGTAATTTCAAGTTCGTACATGCTTTTAACACTGCTTGAATCTTTGCCCCACTTTCCTTTCAACAAATCTAAATCCGCTCCCAATTTTCTGTTCTGTGCTTCAAGGAATCGAACTTTTTCAATATATCCAGCAAGTTTATCGTTAAGATCCATAATTTCTTTCTTTTCTTTCTCCCTAGCATCACGAATGGTCGAAGCAGCATTTTGACTGTAAGGTGATAATCCGCTAGCAACAGACGATGATGACATTTCTGTCACAATTTTGAGCACACGGTTACCAGATCCTGGTGTACTGTAGTTTTGGGTGTTCGTTGTCATTGTTCGGTTGAACGATGGACGAGAAGTGATTGAGCTCCGATATTCACTGTCTGACATTGTTATCTGAAATATGTGTTGTTAAAGGATAATACATTATTAAACAAGAGGAATAAGAATACAATGTAAGAAGATAATATATATTTTGAACAAAACTAAACTGATCACGGATAGAATATGAATAGATTTGTAACGATGGGGGGCGGGGGACGATTTTGTTACCGGAGGCGTAGTCATCACCCAGCAATGATTGGGCGCGGTTCTCACTAGCTATCTCTCGCGCATGTAACGACTAATACCAACCATTCCGTATACAATAGCGCTGGCTTCGTTTTGTTTTTGTTGACCACATAATTTAGGACACATTCAAGGTAGGAATGGGAATAGACAAAAAAGAAAAAGAAAAGATATACAAGAAATGTGGAGGTGAATTGCATCAAGGTAATCAGTTTAGGAAATGAAAAAGTGATGGGTGGAGTAGAAGAAGTTGAGAAAAATTGAAATATTTGTAGGGTGTGGCTGTTTTGAGGAAATGAATCATGTTTAGAAATTTAATTGAAGAGGTGACACTTTCTAATTAATTGCGAAAAGTTTCAATTCTGGAGTGTTCTAGATAGATAAATCAAGCTGTCGATATCTTGAGAAAACTATTTTTTTTCTAATTGACGAATCTGAAACTTTACGGTATATTTATTGCTATACATATGAATGCAATCAAGAAATCAAAGGCACATAATCATTGTGAAGCGAACACCTTATTATAATGCTTCATAACCGGATAAAGAGGATGTAGTCTCGAGAACATCTGATCAAATATCTTGCTTTTCAATTACAATTCATAATTATGGACACAAATTGACAGTGACAAAACCTTCAGAATTTGTGATTCACAAGATTGATGAAGTGATTTATTATCATTTAATGATTCAAACCGGTCTTCAAACCTGAAAAAACGAACCCGATTTATGGTATTCAGCAAAAATTCCACAAGATTTTTTCCAACAGTTGAAAACAGGATACATATTACTACTTTTTTAACGATTGAAAACAAATTTAAAATTTGAAACCATTAGTAAGAAAAAAACTAAAATCATAAATAACAGGTTTACAGATTGAGACTATTTTCGACCTATTCCTGCATTTACTATGTGTTATGTTTTAAATGATGTTCTTTTAATGCTTGAGAAGTTTGAATCATGGAAATGTAAAACATTTGATGGATCAGAATGCGATCGTAAAATTGGAAAACGAAATCTTCTTTTGAGAAGGTCACGAGATTTCTAATGTGTCGAGTAAATGTTATTATGTCTTTCGCATGATTAGAGGGGAAAATCTGAATGTTTTCAATCCAATGAATTTATTTTATGTATTAGTTATAAAAACAGAAAATGATCTGTTATCGATTTATTTTTATTTTAGAAGATCCTACGGTCCTGCTAAGAAACTGTCATAGATCTTCATGGAACACAATTTTTTGAAAAAATTGCAAAACTTTTCACAAAAGAAACCAGATTGCCGTGACCGGAAAAGACTAGTAGGTATAACCGTTTAATTCAGCCTACTGAAAACGTAACCAGTCAAATTTTCAGGAATCAATCTCGTTTTTTTGAATTACAGCACAAAAATGTCTGAAATGTTTCAAAACTGTCAAAATAATGCGAGCCCTTGAAAAATGAGCTTATTTTCACAAGAATAACGTTATAAATAGATTATTGTCAACGAATAAAAAAGTAAAATATTATGTTATTTAATAAAACAAAGATATGTCTGAACGTTTCAAAAGTTATATTGTCAACTTAAATATTCCTGATCATTGCGTTTTGAGGGCTGCTCAACCTCAGAGACGCTCCGCCCGCACGTACGCGGCTGCTGACACTCAACACACTGGAAAATTTGAAAAATTCATTTTCCCGCGAATTTTCCAGTGTTTTGAGTGCCGGCAGCCGCGCGCTTGCGTGCGGAGTGTCTGTGATGTTGATCAGCCCTCAAAAAGCAATGATCAAGAATATTTGAGTTGACAATAAAAAAGTTCACCGAAAAAATTAAACAAAATAATTTAAACCAGAGATCCCGGGGAAATTAAAAGAAAATGACAACCAATGCGATACAAGGGTTAAAGCTTTGGTTTCAATATATTAAAACGGTATTAATACAAAAATGGTAGACAGCACGTAGCATGGCGTTTTGTTTTATTTCCTCTTATAAACTTGGACACGTCCCTCAATCAGATCCTTCTGTGAAGCGTGAATTTGACGCGTATCCCAAGACTGCAAAATTTATCATTAACCATTTTTAATTCAGAATCTTTCAAGTTACCTGTGTTCCTTTGAAAGAAACCACCAAGTCTGTGATGTTTTCAACTCTGGCCGGGATTTTTCCGTACTCACTGTTTTCAACCAACAATTCTTCAAAAAGTTTGAAGCTGAAAACCATATATATTTTTTTAAAATTAACATCATTATGAGCTTACTTTGTCCTGTTGATAACAAACTTTCCTTTTTGCAGTGCAACAACATTTTTGCTTTTTTTCTGAAAAAATATCTTTAAAAATAGAAACTAAACAATTTTCCTTACGCGATCTTCCTGTTTTCTCGTCGCTGCCGATTCGAAAAGTTTCAAATCTTCCTCAATTTCCTTCTCAGACAACAAATACTTGACGTTTGCCAAAATTGTTGTCGCACATGCAGCTTTTGCAGCAGGTGTCATTGTACTCGGTGCTTCCGAGATTGGCGGACCGCGGTTTCTCAAGTTTTTCTTTGGAGCATCAGTTACACTTGCCAATGGTTTAGCAATATCAACGTCCTTGTAATCGATTTCAAATTTTCTCTCATCTTGCTCCAGCTCCTGAAAATTATGCAATATTAAAAGGAAGTTCAATCAAATTACCTTTGCCATTTCCACTTTCAGCTCTACAACTTTCGCGTCTTGCTTTGCCTCGATCGCCGCCTTATTTTTCTGGTACTCTTCTTCAATCGCTTTCATTTTGGTCTGTAAAATATTTTTTTTCTAGAAAATCAATCTTTCAAAGTTACCTCATAGGAAATTTCTGTTTCTCGCAATGATTCTTCTACCTTCTTGTCGAAATGCTTATCATAAAGCAAGTTTATGGGATGTTTTCCTAAATAAAAAATAAACCAGTCTGTTCTATAGATTTTACCAACTTCTTACCTTCTTTTGCCAATTTAAGCATTTCCTTCAACTGGTCCAAAGATTGATTTTTCAAATCATCGTAAAGAACTAAAATGAAAAAAATCATATTTTTTCAGGAATCAGGGTGGAGCAATTACCTTGGATTTCATCCAATTCATCTTTCTGGACGATTGCAGGTGGACCACCTTTCTGTTTCAGATCTTTCTTTGTCGAAGTTGATTTTTTTGAGCTCATCTGTTTCTGAAAGCATGTTTTTGTTTTTTTTTTAATTTCTTGGGGAAGAACGAGAAAATTTGAAAATAAGTTGGATAACATCAAACACGTTCAATAACAAAAACAGATACCATAACTTCTCCTTAATGCTGAACAAAAGAGGAACATACAATTTCCAGAAAATCCGTAATTAACTGCAATAATATGTAACATTGCGGTTGGGTTTTATAAAAATTCAAACGACGAAATTGTGCCGTGGGGCACGTTTGCGAAGCCGACGGGAAAGGAGCGAGAGCGAGAGAGAGTATATAGGAGAATCAGAAAGTTAGAAATGAACACATAGAAACATAACATAAGATGTAAATATAGAAAACAAAATGGATAGGGCAACACATTCACAACAAAGAAAGGGCATTGGGAAGAAGAAATAAATCGGTAGGCTAAAAATATAGGGTCTCTTACATTGCGTCATTCAACAGACATGGTTTGGCACAACCTCAATATACACCTGCGAGTCCTCCTAATGCTCATCTGCCACCCTTCAAATGTATATTTTCCAAGTTAAAAAAAATGTTTTCTGCAATTAGTTTTTATAATTTCACTATTTTTAATGTCGCTAAGCAAGAATTCTCAAATTATTTTATTTCAAGTATTTTGAATAAAAAAAGAGAAACACAAATGAAATAAGTGCATTCTATTAAATCAATATTTTCTTAAATAGCTCAAGGAAGCGTTTCATCAAAAATCAAGCACACGATTTCATTTTTCGTCTATTTTGTTAAAATACAAAGTGATTTATGTGGAGACAATGAAAAAACATTAAGCGTCGTTTTTTCTTGTAAAAAATTAAATACACTATGATACATAAAGTTAAAAACATCAACGGCAGGTTTTTTTCATTTCACAGTTAAACATCAATTTCAAAGTCCACTATCATATGCGCCAGTTTTTTGTATCGGATGCTGCACATTTCCTCGATTTGTGTGTCAAATGATTTCATGAAGTCAAGCGCCTGATAAAAATATATTATATCTTACGTCATTATTCGTTTAACGTACCATTATTGCAACAGGTCCCAATTTTTCAATTGATTTTTGAATTGCATTTGCTTTTTGGAAGTCACCCCTCAATTTTTTAAGAAGTCTGTTCATCAATTGTCCCACTCTTCTGATGCATTCCTGCGGTGGTTTCCAAATGTTCCCAAAAGGGTTTCGAAAACGTTCATCTAACAATGGTTCGAAAAATGATACAACACGAATACGATCCTACAAATTTGTTGATTTGAGAATATATGGAAGTATCTTACAATCAGCATCTGTGTGGAAGATACAGTATGATTTCCTTTTGTTTTTAGACAATCTCTACGTGGAAAACATCGTTCACAAAGAGCAGCGTTTTTAAATGTGGAACAACTTTTGATGTTGACAGAAACACATTCGCAAATCGAAAGCCTGTAAATTATTACATTTTTTTGCGAAAATTTAATTTCAACATTTCAGATCATACTTATTTATTAGAATAGTTTTGTTACAACCTTTGCAGTTGAGCTTCTTCTCTTCTGTGATCAATTCATAGTTCTCAAGTCTGTTGATTTTTGCACGCATTTCCCTCATGGTTTCATTTCCAATTGATAACTGCTCCATCAATTCTGCAATGAAAGTTTCTTTATCCGACGAATTTTTCTTCTCGGATTCGAGTTGATTCTTCAAGCTGTTAACTTCTTGGTTATTATTCAGTTGATTTGATTGAATAAATTCTGAAAAGAAATTGCCAAAATTAAGACATTCTGAAAACTTTACCGATCAAAGTGTAGTTTCGCCGTTTTTTCGATGCAAAATCTTGACTAGGTATTTCTCTGCAAGTTGGGCAACCAGTAGAGCTGCAATTTTATTTTCATTTCCTAGTTGAAAAGACAATTATTAAATAAAACATAATTTTATCCGCAAATTTTCACGATTTTTTCTTACCGATAATTGAGGTTGTCGTAGCATACGTTACACAAACTGTGACCACATTGCAGAATCAACGGAAGTTTCAGATTCGAATCTAAAATTGTGTTCTAAACCATATTTACAGAAGTCAAAAATATTTACCAAAATTCTCGAAGCACACAGTACAAACAGGCAAAACCATGATCAAAATGACAGATGATGGTGCAATGTTTTAAAATCTTAGAAACTGTTTTTTTCTGGCCAAATTATTACACTTTTAGAGAATATTATCGTTCGTTTTTACAAAAACTGTGGGAATAAGAAAAAATGCGAATTATACAGTAGCCATCGAGAGCATAAGCTGTCGTCCAGATGTTGTGCTGTCGTAATATTTGAGAATTTGAAAATGTTTAAACCCAAAATGGACTTCTATCATCCATCCAACGTCACACAATTCTATCATTGTTAGAAGTTCTTATCCGGTACGGTGCTGGAACAAAAAATTAGACGTGCTCGTATTTCTGCTTTTCAGGTTTTCGAAACAAAAACATCACAATTTTCTAAACAATCTGCAATAACCATGAGGAAATAGTTGTCTGAGACAATAGTTTTTTTTCTAATTTTTGGATCCAAATAAGGCAATCCTCAAGTTTTTTGGAATAAAACTTGACTGTAAAATACCATCAACAAACCTCTGCCATATTTTTTTGAAACTGTTTAAACATTTCATAAAGAGAATATTCAACTATTAGGTAATGCTTGATATCCATTCGTTTTTTGTTTCAAAAATATATAATTTTTGATATTTTTGCTTGAAAATGTTTCAAATGATTCCTTTCATTAATTTCAGATTGACACGCAACCCTTCATCCTCTTCAAATAAATAAATGACTAGAGTACCAGGTCACACTCTCGTGTTGGCTGTCCCATCTTTGTTCCTATTGACGGTTCTTTCATTTATCAGAATCACAAATCATATGCCTCAACGTGTTGATAGATCTCTTCTACTCTACCTAACAGCTGTTTCGTACACACTGTTACTCGTTTCCAAAAACCTTTGAATTTCTTGAACACACCAGAAAAGAGAGAAGGACTCGTTTTTAATCGTCTCGAGGACTTACTCCTTGAACACACTACTTTTGTTCGAGTTAAATAACCTTGTTCTTTAGTTTTTCCCCTATTTTACATTAACCCGCGATTTTAAGTTCAATTAAACTAATGGTTCTTTATTATTATTTAATTTTATTATTTCCCATGCGTCCAGTGGTCAACAATGGTCAACTGGATTTCGAAAATTCGAGAATTTTAAATTCTATTAAGTAAGGTTTTTGAACACACACCTTTGTAAACTTATGTATGTGAGACATTTGACAAAAATAAGTTGTTTTAAATCCGTTAAAATCAATTTCTATGTATAAAATTTTAATCCTATTATTCGTTGTACTTGTTTTTCAAATCTTTGTAATTTTATTTCGTTTCTTTTTACGTGAAAATCAGTGAAAACTTTTTTGTATCCAAAAATTACATGAAAATAAAAAGTAAGTTAATTGTTATCATCAACCTAGGGGTCGTTGTCAACAATGAACACCGATAAAGGTACATAAATCAAAATTAAGCATCTGGGAACATTTAGGTCTAGACAATCGCAATCATTAACAAATACATTTTCATCAATCCTAAAACTATTTCTTTACCAGTATTCAACCCCAACGCTCGAACCAACCTTATTGTCTCTGTCCATCTTCAAAACCTTCAAAAACCTCAAGGTTGTGAGAAAAACTTTCAGTAGAAGTTTTAATTGCAATGTCTATTCGCGTATACGTCTTTTAATTGGTAAGGCCACAATTACCACTTCTGTGCAACCCAACCATCTTATAAATAAATCTTAGAACGTTTTATTAACCCGCCAAAAGTCTGACGATAATGATTTGACAGAAAGAATTCCTTCAATGGAATACATTTCGCGGATTATTTCGAATTTTGTCAGCTGCTCAAAGAGGTGAATAAAACAGAAAAAAAGAACCAGTGAAAGTGAACGAATGTCCTTTGTTTGAATCCACTTTGACCGGCATGAACCCTTTTCCCTCGTACTCGTCGTCGTAATTGTGGCATTTTCGGCCCAGTTTGCATGATGATTTTCATTCATTCATTCATTCGCATATACTTTTCAAGTTTAAGCTCTCATGAGTTTATGTTTTCGAGATTTTTGTTTTGATTTTTTTTGTTTTCATATACTTCATTTTTGAAAAATTGTGAAAGTTCAAAAAAGGTTCATTGAACTGTTTTCAAAAACAAGATTCCTATTGTTTTTTAAAACAAATTTAAAACAGTGATGTTTAAAATTTTTGTAAATTACAATTTTCTTTTGGAAATAACAGAATTCAATTCGAATACTAAATTCATTGATTGAAATTTCAAAAACAAAAAAAATTGGTTTTCTTTCATTTTTTTCAATAACATAAAATTATGTTAATAAGAAATGCACTTTGATTTTTTTTTCGGTTGATTCATTTTTCTGACTCATTCATGAGCTATAAACTTTTTTAATGTACTTTTTTCAAATACTCTATTGAAAGTTAATTTTTTGCATCAATCAAGCTTTTGATACACTTCTCAGGTTGCAATTACTGAAATATACTCTCAATCGTAAAAGTGATATGAAACATTGTGTCAGAGATTAATCGAGTATTTTCTAATCCAAAATAAAGCCATTTGCTGTAATAATGGAACTCACTATCACTATCAATGTATGTACTCTGCCTTAGGAAGAATATTAAAGATACGGTTTTGCATTTGCACACGTAAACAGTCGATAAGTGATAATGGTAAAATATGACCCACTAACTCTAATTGTCACAAATTTGGCAAATTACCCGGACACCCTTTCCCCAAAGTAACATGTAAACAATCACTATCCTTCGCTACATAACCATTGGCAAATCGTTTAGAAACGGTGCCCCGACAGAGTGCCAATTCATGAAGCACAAAACAGTTTCGTATGCCACCAGGCTACACTGACTCGAGATTTTCAAATTCCTCAACGGAAACAATCTTAGGAACGTCTTGCACAAATTCATAAAATATTTTTCCAAATATATAAATGTTACAAAAACTTCATTATATCTTGTTTTTATATTCATGATAGTTCTTCTACGTTCCACTGCTAAAAATTTGTTTTTCGCCATTATAATAAAAACCTGTGATCGATAAATCCAGACATATATTTCCAAAAATATACTTACCAATTCGAAACAGGTGCCAATTTACTCACTATTCTGTCATTTAATTCAGGTAACATATACGTATTTTGACACACAGGATCCTTAATTATGGGCCTTGTTTGCGAATGGAACACCTTTTTCTTCTTGGTATTTTTCTGTGCTATTTTTGTAAAAAGTGTACCTAAAATATTTTTTTCCGGAAATTACATAATAAACCTAATAAAAAAGATTCAAATTTCATGTCAAGGCGAAATTATAAACAAAGTAGAGTAGGTTAATAAAGGCGTCAGCTGTACTTTCCCGTATAATAATGGATAATCTGCATCCACAGTAAGAGATTTTATAATGGTTCGTTGCGGGGGGATAACCTTTCATTCAATTATACTCTGCTTCATTTATATTTGTGAATTGTTGATGAATATTTCAAACAATAATCCGAAATTTGTTTTTTGGCCTAAAAATAAATAACCATTCAAAAACAAATCACATGAATTGAGATATAAATAATATTTCAATTGCCTTCCACATCCCTCATTATGTCCCACTGTATGACAACTTTCAAAAAATGTTACATTTCACATCATCACTTTTATAGGAAACTTCCTCTCACCCCTAATCGTATTTTCATGAGAAAAAAAAACGAGAAGAGTGATTGTCATTCGGTCGGCAAAACAGCATATGTTGCTTAAACAAACGCTTCCTCGGTTCTTTCTCGTATCTTTTGGCTTCTGCTGACCCTTCTCCTTTTTTTCGAAAAATTTCAACAACAACAAATAAAAACATTTCACTTGAATTCCCATTTGGGAACCGCTGATTTTCACACCCTATTCATTGCGATCCTTTCAAAATGAAACTTACTCCAGACATGTTTTTCTTACAATTGCGCACGATTGAATCTGCATCGACAAATGTAAACACTATTAAATGTTTGATGCAGTATTCGTTTCACTTTAAAATGTTTCGAAATTTTATTTGAAAATTCTAAAAGGTTTGCCGCCAGCAGGGGTCGAACCTGCGACCTTGGGCTTATTAGACCCACGCTCTAACCGACTGAGCTATGGCGGCTGTGATTGAAGGACGAGAAAAATGAATAGAGTAGAGTGAGTCAATTCACTGGTTTTCAGTTATTTTCCTTTTTGTGTGTAGAAAATGTTTCATATAACGAGTGTAATACAATTGTAATTTTTTATTTTAATTCAGTAATAAAACCCGCTACATTAATTTTGAAAAGAATGTGAATATTTGAGATATTATTTTGTCCTGAAACTAAGGACTCGGGTTTCATATTATTCATAAAATAGCGCACGAAATTCGAACATATCCTAATTTGTTGGGAATAAATCCTTATATTTTAAATTTTCGTGCACATGAGGGTTTTACAATTGTTTCAAGATGTAAATCTTGTACAGGGTGGCTTTTATTTACGGGTCCCACTTTTAGCTGTAATATCTCTGAAAATAGAAAATCAAATGAGCTCAGATTCAACAAATAATTTCTTAGAATATAAACAAATAGTTATCAACAATAATTATTCGATTCGGCCTCCTTTGGAGACGATGGCCGTCTGAAGACGCCTAGGAATGGCATCAAGTGTGGCACGATGGTATTGGAGAGATAGTTTGTCCCATTCCTCGATCAATTTTTGCTTCAAAGCCTCAACATTCGAGTGGGGTCTTCCACAGACCTTTTTCTGCAAAAATCCCCAGATGGAATGGTCCAGCGGGTTCAAATCCGGCGACGACTACGGCCAATCTTCCTTCTTGATGAACGCAGGAAAATGGTACTCGCACCACTGCTGAGTGAATTTGGCAGCGTGTGCTGGAGAGCCATCCTGTTGGAAGACCCAGTGTTGATTAACGAAGTGGGATAGGCCCAAGGCATCAGATGATTCTCCAGAATTTCATTGACAGAGTAATTTCGGTCAATTTTTAATCCTTTATCGACGAAAACCAACGGACACTTGCCATTTTAGCAGATGGCACCAAAAATCATTACACTCTCTTGGTATGACACCCGAAAAATAGTTTTCCGTTGTCAAAAGCTTCTTGGACATTCTTTGCAAGTACTCGATGATTCTGGGGGTTCAACTCTGCCTCCAATGTGAAAAACTTCTCGTCTGAAAAGACTGTCACTAAAAGTTCACCTCGTCGCGTGCCAGCGAGGAGCTTTTTTGCTTTTCGTAAGCGTTTATCATTGTTACTCTCCGATAAAATAGCGGTTTTTGTTACACGATATGGGGTGAGATTAAGCTCCTTTTTGACAATCTTTGTCATGGAGAAACTAGAAATTCCGAGCTCTTCAGCCATTTTTCTGATCGATTTCTCTCGTACCAAAACCGCTGTTGTGAAGGTCGACTATTGAGTGCGATGAATACTCGACGGTGCCATTTCACTAAAAATAAACCGATAATTCTGAAACTTGCTAGGATGAAAAATGAAGCAATAATTAAAAACATCAAAAAAACAGAAACATCAAAAACGCGCCCGCGCGCTACCACCATGGCGCCAAACTTTGGGACCCGTAAATAAAAGCCACCCTGTATATTTTTGAACTTCTTTCTGATTTCATAAAGTTAATGAACCATTGTTTTGCTTCAATGTTTTGAATGATGTGCATCATAGACATACAATCTTACGTCATCGGTTTATATCGCATGAATATTTTTTGAACAATTAATTTTTGTCGGTTTTCTGATAATTTTTAATTTCTGATAATTTTTTTTAATTTCGGACAAAATCGTAAGAAAACAATTGGAATTTTTATTATTACGCCAACTTGTAAAAATCATGTCATCTCATATAATAAATTTCAAATTAAAAAAAAATTTAAATTCCAGTAAAAGTTTTTTTAACGAGTTTTCAGTTTTCGTTACAGTTCCCAATCTCTCATTATACATCTACGTCATTCTCGTTTTTTCTCACTTCCAAAGAAATTTTTTTCATGTTTATAATAAAAAAAAATATACGGACATGCATTGAATGAAAAATATATATAGCTGCAATGTGATTACTTTTCCTGGCTATCTATAGATTATTTTTTCAACAACAATAGGTCTTTTTGAGTATTCACCACAGGCAGTCTCACAATTTTAACTTCACACTGCCCGGCTTAAATTCTTCTGTTTTCTAATATTTTCTCTAGTTGGGTTTTTGTTGCGCCAAAGATGTACAATGGCAAAAAAAAGAGAGAGAAAAAAACAATTCCGCTGTATGTTCAGTTGTTCTCTTTTTTTGGTTAAAGTACTTAAGTATGACAAAACAAGATTTCTCGAAACTGAGATTGTACATTTTCGCATTAAAATTTATAACACACATTTTGCACATATGGAAAACCATTTGTGGATGCAATATATTATTGTTCTTTCCGCCCATATTATTTGAACATACGGTGTAAGAAGAATGCAAACACGCATTTGTTTTGTAAAATTCATATTCGATTGGTGAATTATTTATTTTTTCCAAATTGATGCCTTGTTTTTCTTATCAATATTTTTGATCCATAACATATTGATAATCGATTTCAATTTTATTGAAACCACTACATTGTGAACATTGTTTGGTATAACATTTTGGCATTTTATTTTTTCGCAAGCTTTCAAACATTTCCGAGAATGATTTGAATAAGTTCATTAGATACATTTATCTACGTATTCACTCTATTGACGTAAACCTCCAAAATGTACTAATTCTATTCAGATAGAATTTCCCGTACTTTCTGACACGTGGAGCTGGGAAAAAAACGATTTCTCAAAAAATAAATATTTTGAAGTTTCTGTTTTTAACATCAAGGTTCACAGATCTTTGGCAAATAAATTACTTTTATTTAATATCAATAATCGAGTTACACAATTTAATATTTTTGAAGCATAAAATTTTTAGTGGTAACCCTTGAGCTTCAAAACTTTAAAGAAACTCGAGTTTCTTCATCTGAAAAAACTTCTAAAAAGTTATAAGGACCCCGCTTAAACGGGTGATATAATTTTCTGAGCTTTTCATTTTTCTTATCAGGTTTTTTAAAGTTATTTTATGATCATCCCAACTTTTAAATGCTCAGAATGTTAAATTCGCTCAGACATATTGAATGAATCTCCCAATTTGAAATTTTCTGAAAACTCATTTAAATTTTTACGACGCACTGAGTTGGATTAGCATCAAGTTAATACTGCTCCACGTGGTGCAGTTTTAAAACAAAAAAAAAACATTGCGCAAGTCAATAAAATATTCCATTCCCCGCTCTTTTGTATTTATTTCCGACTTGTGTGCGCTTTTTGTACGCGCACAAAAAAAAACCAATGTTGTGTTCCAATTTCCGACTTGCACAAACTTGAACATGCTCACGCGTTTTTCATGATTTCTTTTCTGTTTGCCAGCGTTTTTTTTTCTTGTTTCGTTTTCCTTTTTCATGAAACAGAAAAAAAACTCTGGACTACATTCAAACTATTGAATACACACAAATTTGCAGCATTTTTAAGTACGATTTTTAGAAAATCTGACAAAAAGACGTTTTTGAATTTCACATAAAACGAATTGTGCATTCGAAATTGTGTGTTTGTGTGTATGTTTTCTCATTTTTGAACAATATAGATGTTTGCCCTTTTTACCATTTGGAACCTTTATATCGACATATTCTCATGCTGAATTGTATTATTTAGAGCAATTTTTCTAGGGAAAAATGCATTTTTTTTCTCAGTTTTTCCAAATTTGTATCTTGTATAGCGCATACAATCTCGAATGTTTTTTCTCATGGGGTTTTCACTTATTAGCTTCATCTTCTGCGAGATTTTTTTCGTGTAATCGAATGGTAGAACACATATTTTTTCAAGATGCTTTTAAAGACTTCAGTTTTTCTGATGTTTTAAATTTCATTGCACGAAATTTATGTAAATTGACAAGTTTGACCTTTCCGTAATATTTGATATTACTTGGTATTACATGTCACCTTTGCAATAAACCCGTTTTTGAAAAAAAGAAAAAGACATTTGGAAGTATTGTACAAACGCCTTCTAGGATTTTTAATCACACTGTGCTGGTGACCATATATTTTGAAAATTACAAATCGCTTGAGGCGCTCCCCTTGAAAATTAAAGCACTCCCCTTGAAAATTAATATTTCACTATTTTTTTGTTAAATATTACCAGCTCAACAAAAAGTATAACGCAGTTTGTGTCAACTGGTGCAGTGTTTTTTTTTTCAAATCTTTTCCTTTCCTACACAGCCTGAATTCGCTTTTTTTTGTTTCAAAAGCAATGACGTGTGAGCCAACAAGCATATGGATTCAGTAGTCGTTCAGCAGGTCCAATCTAGAATTAGATCATTCGCTATACCTCCAATGTGTATTTTATTTTTTCTAACCTGTAATCAAATTTCCCATTCGTTTTTTTTTTCGTTTTTCTTTTTTTTCTCGTCGAGCATCCTTCAGTAGTTTTTTTTGAATAAAATTATATTGTAACGTTTCATTATGTTCATCCTGCCATCTCATTTTATTTGGATAAAATTTCAGAGACTTTGAGTTTTTTTTTTGCGCTGGTGTAAAAGATGCGACTCGTCGGAAATTTCATTTTGAATTGTTGCAAACTCTCTTCTTTTTGCGTTGTTTTTTCATCCCTTGTCGCAGCATTTTTTCCACTTTTTGTCCGATAAATGAGCAAAATTTGAGAATTTTATCACGTTTTCGTCGTTTTTCAGGGTGCTGTCGGGTTTATGGGAGATAATGGAGCCAAGTGTACAACTGCAATTAAAAACTATTCACTGTTCTTCACAACTGTGGTAAGTTTTACAGATTATTTAAAAAAAATAAAAATTCAATCCACTTTTAATTGATAAAGAGATAAATTTAAATAATTTACAAATGTGCATTATCCCAAAATTTGTAAATTAAGCCAAGATAAAAAAAAACAAGGACGAATCCTTTATTTTTCAGGCGATTGAAGCACTGGTCATAGTTCCATGTTTAACCTACACTTTGATCAATCTCATCTCATTTGACAAAGAATCCTATGACCAATATCATACTGACTTCTCAACAATAATCTCATACAATTTCTTAGCGCCACTTCTCGCCATTCAGGTAATCACTTTTTTCGTCTCCCAAAATAAGAAATAAGCATCGATTCTCACCACCTGCTAAATGATTTGATTTTGCACCTGTCTCAAGATTTTTTCGCAAGATGGAAGGGTTTTGAAATTTTAGGGGAAATTAACAGCAAAATATAAAATTTCATAACGTTTTATCAATAATAAGTTTTAAATTTTATAATTTATTTTAACATTGTTATAATATTTCGACATTTGCAGGCCCTCTGGATTGTCACAAATATTATTTCAACATTGGCAATTCATTTAACAAGTCCTTACCTCTTCATTCCAAATATTGTTATCGTGTTTGTTGGATTTATTGCGTCACTTTTCATCCTTGTGCCATCTGGTGAGTTTATGATTACGTAACAGATTAAATATGAGCTAAAATATCGGGTGAAGTTCAAAGAAGTTTTCACTTCTGCTCTGAAATGTAAAAGTTTGTTGACATAGACGGATTTTGCAGATTTCTTATTCCTTTCAAAAAGTGTTTGGAAATTATTTTTTTTAATTCATGTTTTTTTATGTCGAAACAGATGCAGATCAATATTTTAAACATCCTTTGAAATTTTACACGATTTTAAAGAAAAATATCATACTGATATTGAAGAGCGAACAAAAAATCTATAGTAATTTCTATTGGCTGAAATTAATATTTTCAGTCGAGTACATTATTCACAAAAATGGCAATATTCAATGGTTCGTAACCAGTTTTGTCATTGCTTTGTCATTATTCATAATTGGAGTAATCGTATGCATCAGTATTCGAGTTGTTACATTGAGACGACTGATAAAAAAGAAGAAGGTGGGCTTAACTTGAATTATTAAAAAAAAAAACAAAAGAAAACAATTTTATAGACAGTCCAAGGTACTGTTGAAAAGCCAAATCCAGCAGAGATAGAGGTCCCAGCAGAACCAATTCCACCACCTCCTATCGAACATGACGATTTCGATGTTTCTTTTAGTCGACGATCAACAATGAGCATGAATGACGACAGATATGCACCACCTCCAAAAATCTAAAGAACGACGTTTACAAAGCGATCTCATAGGTTAACTGGTTCAATATGAGGGGTTTTGCTCAAGTTCGTCACGTTATATTTATTTGATTTTTGTATTTTTCTGAATATTTTGGCAATACGTGGCTTTATCAAATAGACCGGCTAGGTTCAGCTGTTATTTTTTAATTTTCTATGTATTTTGTTTCTCCTAAACTAATGTATAAAGATAATCATGATTGAATCTATTGCAAACCGACTTCATAAAAATATTGTATAACAAGTCTTGGAATATTACGGAAGCCGAATGTTTATTTTCTTCATTCCGAAAAGCGATAACATTGCTAAGAAGACATTGCGTTGCTATGAAAACATTTCGCTTCTAAGAAGCCACGACGATGCTCAGAAAATTCAACTATAAAAAAAATACAAAATTTAAAACTTAACAAAATAACAATTTTTCAATATTTTCAAATTTTTGATTTTTTCCAAAATTTTCCGATGGAAGTGACATTTTCAAAGCATCATGGCGCCGCCCCCGCCACTCCCCGCCCAATTGACACATCAATAAACTGTCACATAACCCGTCTAAAAACCCAATATATCGAGATCTCGTATAATTACGTGTTAGGTACGCAAATGTGCGTCACGGTGAACAATATCTTTATAAATGAAATTCTATTTTCAGCAATAGTTTTTGTTTTTTTTTTGGAATAAATTTATTGTTTCTATCCCCGTTTCGGGTTTTTTTTTGAATAATTTGTATGAAATATTTTTTCAGTCATGGGAGAAAAGACAAGTCCATAATGGAAAGCAATAGCTGAAAAGCAAGAACGACTTCATTGTAGACATTGTAATGCCAGTTTCGCGAAATCGACAGGATTAAGCAGCATCGAGTATCACTTAAAGAAAAATCATCATGAGGTTTATGAATTGTTACTAAAAGAAGACATTGATAATAAAAAAAATGGGTGTAAGTCTTTTCCTTTTATTATATTTATTTTGGATAAGTTTTTTCAGCACGAAAGGATCATGTCGAAAATATGTGAACAATCGAATTCTAGTGATATGGTGCTAGATAAAAAGATTTTGGCGAAGTAAGTACTTGATTCCAAATGAGCGAAATTAATGATTTTTGTAGATTCGTGGCAACTGCAAACGTGTCACCAAGAATCCTTCAGAACCTGTGGTTTAGAGCATTCATTTATAGACTGCAGCCAAGTTATGTGGTACCATCGTACAAGACGATTGATAGAGAAGGATCTATATTACACGACTATCTCAAGGATTCAACTTAATTATTGAAAATCCAAGGGGACCTAACTGAAGAGCCCCAACCCCTTGGTAGACCGTCTTAGCTTAGAGGCGAAACGGTCGACTTTGATTTTATTTATTTTACTTACATTTATTTACAATGCCGTGAAAGAAAAACACGTGAGTCAATCGATATTTTCCGTTTTAGATTATTGATACATGTGTTTCAGTTCGTGCTAAGCACCGACTGCTGGTCATCAAAAAATGCAGATTATTGTGTAGTGAGTTTGATTGTTCATTACATGAGAGACGATTTCACAAGGGCAAATAAGGTAAGTCACTGTTTTTACAACAATGGCTATTTGAAAATTTTTAGGTTTTGGCAGTAGTCGACGTTCAACCTCCCAAGACTGCTGAAAACTTGCACAAGTATCTGAAGGATGCATTTAATGCGACGTGGCCAACCCATGTACAAATATAATTGGAGCAGTAACAGATGGGGATTATTCTACAAGAAAGTCAATTAGATTGTTCGGAATCGAAAGGTAAGAAATTGTATTGTCATGCGATTTTGAAATGCATTACCTAAACTTGCAGCGTTCGTTGTTGTGGTCATTCAATTCATTTGATTTGCCAGAAAATATGCACCGTTGGAATTATTCCGAATATTATTGATAAAGCGAAACAAGTAATCAGCCGAATGCACAGAAGCCCACTGATCAAAAGAAACTTTTATGAGTGAGCTTTGTTTTCATTCTAATGTTATTATTTTGTTTAATTGTAGAGAAGAACGAATCCTTGATCTGCCAGCAAAGAAATTCAGAAGTTTCTCAGAAACCCGATGGCTTGCGGCCATTACTCTTATTCAGGATATTATGGAATACGTAAGCGAGGCAAAAGGGAGAGTAAAATTAATAACTCTATTTTAGAATAAAGTTCTCAAATCAGTGGAATCGCTTGAAAGTCTTGCTCTTGACTAAGAAGAGGAAAAATGTGCGTTGTTTATTGTTGAAGTTGCGTAAAAAATGCAAAAAATATATATTCAGCAAGCGTGGAATCATTCTTGGCAACAAGCGTAGGACATCGATGAAAGCAGAAACATTAGAAAAATGCTAGTTGTAGGATACGATGGAGCTGATGAACAAATATCAAAAATGGCTGAGTAAGTCTTTTCTTTTTTAAATTAACTTTTTTTTTCTTTTAGAACAAGTAGAGCAATGGAAATTCCTAATATAGGACTCTTCGATCCATCTTTCTGTGAAATATTAGGTTGTCCCGAAAGTTATTCACTTTTTTTCGATTTTTTTCAAACAAAAATTTATTAATTGAAAACAATTATCAATGAGTGATATATTGACCATGCTGTTGGATGACCTCGTGCCAACGCAGCGGAAGTTGTTCGATTCCGTTTCCGTAGAATTCCGGGAGCTGGCAGGCGAAAAAGTCATCAAGGTACGATTCCAGGTGCGCTCGGTCATCGAACTGCAAATCTTTAGGAGAGTTTTGAAGTGAGCGGAACAAATGATAATCAGATGGGGCAAGGTCCGGACTATACGGTGGATGTGGAAGAACTTCGATATCCAGTGCATGCAGTCTGTACTTGGTCGCTAAAGCGACATGTGGTCTTGCATTGTCATGAAGTAAGAAAATCCGTGAGGCTCCCGGGCGAAAGAGGTGGTGTTGATCGTACATTTTTTGCATTTGGAGAGAGTATATGTCCGCATTGGCAGTGGCTCGATCTGGAATAAGTTCACGGTAGATAACGCCTTTCTTGTCCCACCAAATCGAAAGAATCACTTTTTTTTCCTTTGACGTCTGTTTTTGGAGTTTCTCCAGCTGCTACCCATTGAAGCTTTCTACTGTGATTGAACAAAGCACATCACTTTTAATCTCCAATGAAAATATTTTGAATTCCCTCCGTGCTCCGTTTTCGGCAGATCAAAGACAAGGCAACGCATGCTCTTCTGAACAGTCATAACGTGAGGAACAAGTTGACCAAACTTTGGCTCTTTCCACTTGCTCGGAAGTGGCTGTGTACTGTTGTTTTGTGTAGCCCAAGTGCCGAAGACAGTTCACAAACACTTGATCTGGGCTCTTCCTCCAGCTCCTTCTGGAAACGCTCGTCTGCTGGCGGCCGTATAGTGGCTTGTTCGAGAGATCGTCGTCACCTTCTTTGAAGCGATGGAACCAGAATTTCACCAAGTCGTATTTGAGGGTGTCCGTGCCTGTCGCATCGCACAAATTTCGATGAGCAACGGCGGCTGAATGTCCCAAGAGGAACTCGTAAAGGAAACAACCCCCTAAGGGCATGTTTATCTTTCAAGAGAAATTCCGCCATAATAAGGATTACCTGAAATACGGAAACACGTATTCATTGTGAAAGACTTAATGCATAAAATAAAAATATAAAAACGGAAAAAAACTCCTCGAGAAATGAACGAGGTGAAACAGAAAAAAAAGTGAATAACTTTCGGGACAACCTAATACTTGAAGAAGGCATGAATCATTATTGCTCAGACAGCGAAGAAAGAGAAAAGGGAGCAAGCGAGACTTATTTCGGAGAAGTTCCAGTTTATCGCAACGAAAACACACAAATAGCGAAGTAAAAAAAAACGTGTACTTTTTTTTCAATTTTTTTTGTTTCTTTGATGCACTATTTCTTTATTTTCAATTTTTACAAGACATAAACACCTTATTAAATTTCTCGTTGATTTTAAAGCTAAGCTTATTTTTCATAATGACAAAATATGTGACAATTCATTGATGATGTGTCAATTGGGCGGAGACTGGCGGGGGAGGCTCTATAATGATACAATATGTGACAATTTATTGACGTTGTTTCAATAGGGCGGGGGAAGCGCCATGATGCCAAATTATATGACATTTTATTTATGATGTGTCAATTGGGCGGGGAGGCGCCATAATCCTAAAATATGTGACAATTTATTGACGTTGTTTCAATAGGGCGGGGGAAGCGCCATGATGCCAAATTATATGACATTTTATTTATGATGTGTCAATTGGGCGGGGAGGCGCCATAATCCTAAAATATGTGACAATTTATTGATTATGTGTCAATTTTTCACCGACAATCGTGTTTCTTCAAAATAGTGGTCACAAAAAAGCGATATATATGCGATTGAAAAACGTTTATACAATGATTCTATCTTTTAACTCCCAATCTAATATATCTTTTACATTTATTTTGCATTGATTTCTTTCATCACAAATCAAAGAAAAAATACTGACGCGAGAAATACTTCCTACGTTCAACCTGAACATCTTATCTTAATTCTTTATGAATGGCGAAATATACAAAACAAAAAAAACACAGATTTTCGGAGATAGTATGAATTTTACTTGGACGCGTTCACAATTGATACCGGCGGAATAATTATTTCAAAAATGTAAATATTTAAGAAAATGAGAAAATTCTCAAATATTGTTTTTAAGTTAATATTAAAATCAAGAATTCGATGGAGGATTTCATACACAAAATTAATTTTGCAGTTGTTAACAGTCCCACATTTATTCCACAAGCAACTAGATGTAAAATATTATTTTATTCTCGATATTTTCATTTTCCAATCGAAGTGAATCTCCATAGGCAATTTTTTGGAGATTTATCACACATTTTTCAAATATCTCTGGCTCTAACCCCCCAAATGAATAAACGGTTTTTATTTGTGAGTTACAGATTGCAATTGCCATTGCTGAATTGTTGGATAAAATCAAATGTTCAATTAGGAACAATAGTACGTGATCTATGTAAAATCAGATATTAAAATTTGTTTACTGCTATTTTTGCAGAGTGTCTACTTGTCTTCGTTTTAAGGATACTGAACGAACGTACACAATGAATTTGTTATGTTTGTTGGAGATTTTTTTTCGTAATCTATTTCTGCAATCATGTAAAAGGTTAGCCAATCAAGATGAGTTAGTTCTTATCTTAATAATCTTTTGTGATTCTTGAAATAGAATAAAGAACAAAATGAGTGTGTTAGCAATGGGGCGGTGATCGCTGATCACTCAATATTCAATATAAGCATCGCACAGTTGTCTGTTGTTCATTTGAGAATGAAACTGTGTTTTGCTGTCGCTTGTGTCCTTTTTGGGATAGCATCAGTTACTGGTAATTTTTTTGTTTATCTCAACATTTTAAAAGCACTGATGAGTTGATTTTCATAGAAATTACAATTATTTTGTCTGAAACGTATGATAAAATACTCAATTTCAGGTCAATTCTGTCCATCATTGGATCTACGCAGTCACATTGGACCAGGAAGTGATGTCTGCTGTGACAGTTTGATCAAAACAGTTGTCGAGACAGGAATGAACACATTGAATTTGTTCGGGGCTTCGGGACCTACCAGAGCACTTGGGCTTATTGTTCAATCCGTTCAACAATTCGTCCAAGAACATTTTGGAATTCCATTCGAAGTCATTATGTCTCCAATCGACTTTCAATTGAACTCTCATTATAATGGTACAAGAATTTGCAAGTTCAAATCGAAAGATTTCATTCTTGCTGTCTACGAATCACCAGGAAAAGTGAGTGAACAAACCGTTTCGCTTTTTTGTTCTCCGTTAGTTCAACTATAATTTTGCAGTATGACATCCACTCAAGTCGCGAGAAGTTCTTTAGCAATTTCGCGGTCAACGACAAGTTGAATCTCGGTAGCATTGCTAATGCAGCTTACAAAGAAGCTGCTAATATTGGTGGACTGTCCGAAAACCTTTTTGGATAAATTTTGTCTTGATTTTTTTTCGAGCGAATAAACTATATTTAAGCTGAAATCATATAGCCTCTCAAGAAAACAAACACGGAGTTTGTAAAATGTGTTCCATATTATTTCGAAACATTTGCAAGAAAAACCGTTCGTTTCATTTTGTATAAACAAATTAACTAGTAGAGGACAAATCTCTCTTCCTTTTCCTTATTTATATTGGGACGGTTGATACAGTGAATAAACATTGTAATATATAGGAAAACATCTCAAGTACACCAATGTCGTGGACTTTGAAGTGATGATGGTCATTTACATTTTGAACTATAAGTTTGCAACAATGAATCTCGTTCCGTTATTTAGATGTAGTCAGAATTTCATGTTTTCTTGGTGTTGTTATATCTTTTAACCGACATCAACAGATTTTTGATGAATACAGTCATTTGTTGGTCACTCTTAGAAATCAAAAGATCTCACAGCTTTTCTCACTTTGCTTTGACAATCCCATGGGAAAAGAAGCTTCCTGTTACAGTAGTTGTTACTCAAACACAGCACTTCATGGATACGATTTAACAGCCGTAACGCAATGAGCCATAAAAATCAAATGGTCATATCAGCTACAACACCCTTTTCCGCCATCAAAATCCAACACTTTTTCTTGTTAGTAACATCCTGTACATGACTTTTCCTTCATTTCTAAATTCTCACCTCATTTGGCATATTCGAATTATTCTCCAACAGAAATTATCTCGAAATCGTTGCACGCAACTCATAAATCATTCGATTGTTTCGGAACTTTTTTTCGTCTTCTTGATGAATTGTTCTCGTGCCTGCGAAAGAATTCCTGACGCCTACCAATTTGCTTGCCTTTTATAATAACTTGCATTTTTTTGTAGAATTAACTTCAGGAACGATGTAGCTTTTGGTTTCTAAATTGGACAATGTCCTTTTCAATGGGTTTTATTCAACAAATCACAACAAATGCTAATTTTTGTTCATCCCCAAAAAAACTTGCTTCAGGTTTTTGTTCATCTTATACTGTTATGAAAAAATAGTATTTATATTTTTTTGACTTTTGAGAGACATCCTTTTAATATTTTATTACTCACGACATTATAATTTCAATTGAAAAAAAAACGAAAGAACTAAAAATAAAAAGTGTCAGATTTTTAAAATTTAAAATTAAAGAATGTCAAAGCTTTCGATTTCATAGTTATTTAAAAAAAATCTAACTTGTAGATGTGAAAATTTCCCTTGGCTATGGAAACTAAAGTTTTCTTCTTCTCAATTCTTGTTAATGGAAATTAATGCAAAGAGTTAAGAGCATAGACAGTCACCATCGCAAAAAAAATCCCGTTTCTTGAATGCTTCTAAATGGCTATTAGTTTTTCAATAACATCACTGATAAGATCAAAATTAATTATCTATCTTTATCAAAATGTTTAGCGACCTCTCATCCACGCAAAAGACAAAAATTTTATCCAATCAAATCAAGTCCTTTTCTCGAAAATACGTGATGAAACAAAACGAAACCCAAATCATTCCAATTTCGCCCCGAATCAAAAGTTTCAAGGAAACTTCATCATTCTCTCTTTCTTCGTATTTTCTTTCAACTTCATCAGAACGTGTCCCATTGTCTTTTGCATATTGGTCGCATGTTCGATTTTATAATTCTATCGCTCCATTTCTGTCTTTATCTTTTTCGGTTTGGGTGATCCGGCCTTTTGTGGCCAATCACGAATCGCACGAAATTGGCGGTTCATATCAATCTCGCCAAATTCGATGTTTGTCTCTTGATGAAGCTGAATAACATTCGCAACGGATTGTTATTTCTAGTTTTATCATCACGGAATTTATGATATTTAAGTGATTAAAAAATATTTCGCGTATTGAATTTTCATTTTTTCGCTTTCTTATATTTTTTCATTCGTATTGACATTCTTTAATCTCACTTTTTTCCTTAAAATCCTGCCATAATAGATGTTCAGTATCGCAAAAAATTATCAAGTTTCTCGAAGTCCAAGAAAAATAAGAAATATTTTGCCAAAATCGAATAGACAAAGATCTTGAAATGCTAGTTTTGGAACTTCATTTTTCATCGATGTAAAAAAAGTAATAAGCCAAATGTAAATCGCGTAAGCTAGCAAAATGTCTTCATATGTTCAATATAGTCAACATCCAGTTCATTCTCGTGCATCTTCATCATCTCATCTGTTTTTTTTGTTCACTGTTGTCGCATCCATCGGCCACAACCAATCGAGGCGTCCATCCGATTGTCTTGTGGCTTGATCACCCTCCCACTTCATCTTTTTATTTTCTATACCTAACCCGAGGATACCTCTATTAACTCGCAATTCACTTGAGAATTGACCATTCAATAACAACTTTCATTCCTTGTCTTTCATTAATCTAAGGCGTTCGTCTCGCCCTCCCACATCGCGAGAATCTTACGTTCCGTTTTGAGTTTATTAGGAATTATGCTGTTTTCCCCATTTTTAGAAATCGAAACCTGGTGTGAATTTATTCAATCGCAAAATATTTTCTACAAGTTGTTGCATATTTATAAGAACCAATTTCTTAGGACATTATGCTTTTGACGCACTTACCGCCACGGGGGGTCTTTTACAATGCGGTTTAGCGACGACCCCGTATCATTTCGAACACCTTTTTTCTCGACTTTTTTAATATGGAAAGTGTCGATTTTCTGACCAACTAGTCTTTACGATCTTGCTACGTATTGTAGAATGTTGCGTATATATTTTGTTCACCTCATTTGATACGTTATTTTTTTTATTAACTACAAGTTCCGGATGTCACTTGTTCTTCTGTATCTTATTCTTTCAAATCTTATCTCTTCCAGATCGGATCTTATTGAATGACTCTGACGACCAGAGTCTTATTGTGCCTTACGGCAATTATTTTCACAACGTTCGGAGATGTTCAAGGTTTGGTTTTTCTTTTCAATTGGTTATTGTTTTCATGTATGATTTTTGCTAATTATAGCGGAATGTTCGCCTTCGTTTTTTGCAAAAGGAATGAAGTATGAAGATGCGGTCGAGATTGATTTCTATTATACCGGGTAAAATTAATTTCTCCACTGGAACTTTTTGTCATTAATTCACGTTTCAGGATAAATCTTGCATCTGCCAAAGCATGCGCAAGCTTTTGTTCACAGAGGGAATTCTGCAGAAGTGCAGTGTATAATAGCAGAACAAAAACCTGCGGTATTTCTTATCAACAAACAGTGGCGTGTTTGTCAAATCTACAGCGGTTCAATGATTTTAAACTGCCTGAGTTGAATAATGGAGATTTAATTCAAATTGCTTGCATTGAGGAGTGTAAAAATAATGGTAGGTTAAATAAAATGCCAAAAATCTTTTAATTTAAATTCCAACCCTATGAAACCACAAAATATATTTTTCTACAGATGGAACAAAGAATCAAGTTGACGCGGAGAGAATTCCGGTAAATGCAACAAATAAACTCAAAAATAAAGTTCTTCATTTCTCAGGTTGGAATAATCACCGGTGAACCAAACGATGGTGACAAGAAATCAGCTAAAACCCCTGAAAACGCCAAGGAAAACGTGATAACCGATCCATTGAATATTGAAAAACCACGTGCTCAGGGATATGTTACCAGATTAATTCTTGCCAATATCAGTGGTGCGCCGTTAGACGGTGTCGGGTCAGTAGAACCACTTACTCTACAACAAAACGACGGAAATGTGAAAAAACAGGCAAAAAATCAAGGTGAGAGATATCCACTTTCTTTCATGGTTCGATGAAGTTCTGGGACATTTGTCATACACAATATGTATGAAAGTCAATTATTAAAATGGAAATGTTTAGGGAAATCGCAAGTTTGTTACCGGACAATTCGTCATAGATACTTGTTGGGCGCGACATTTGAAGAACATGATGTTAAAACAATAAATGAATGTAGATGTTTATGTGCTGCAACATATAAACATGGCATTTATAAATGCCAATCATTCCAGTATAAAGCTGGGAAATGCGAATTGAATAAGGGAAATCATTTGTAAGCCACTGCCCATGAAAATGGAATTTACTGTTGGTTTTTTCAGGGGACAATTCGACCTTATTGAAAAAAGAAAATCGTTTTACCAGTTTGTTGATTGCAACATTGAAGGTATGAATCTTTTCAGTTAAAATTTAAAATAGTTAAATAAATCATTCATTCAAAATTTCATTAAAAATGTGCTTATTTTCAGTTCTTCTTGATGTAGCATCAAACTTCTGTGAAATTTTTAAAAACTCGTCTTTGTCTGCATCCACCACCGAAAAACCGAAAGTTGAATTAGTGACAGCAGCATCAATCCCAAATGAAAATGAAAGTGATTTGAAAACAACGAAATCAGTGAAAATTTCCAAGAAGAGTGATAATAAGGGAAATGAAAAGCCAAAGACCTCCACGACGCAGAAACCAACAACAACAAAAAAAACAACAAAAACCACAACAACAACAATCAAACCGAAGACAACCACAAAAGGAAAAACAACACAGGTAGCTAAATCCACAGCGGCAACAACTGCAACTACTGAAATTCCAAAAACAACTTCAACTATTGCTGAAAATAAAAAAGAAACTAGCGCAACCGCTTCAGAAAACAGACCGATTGGAAATGATGGTGTTGAGGAAATACTCGATATTAGTAAGTTTCAAAAATTTATTAATTTAGCAACGATCAACTTTTCCAGAAAAAATCGGATGTTTTGAGACAATTGATGATCATTTGATGGTTAGCGTTGCTGGTGGCCTCGAACACGATATTTCGCTTGAAGAATGTCAGTGTATTTGTGCCAACAGCAAGTACGAATCTCATGGCATATGTATATGTATTCAACGTTTTTTTTTCAGGAAGTCTGGAAGATATGAATTCCAGTGCAGATCTGCAACATATTACCACGTGGAGAGAGATTGTATTCTCAATTTGGAAGATCGTTTCATGAAGCCAAAACTTTTTGAATCGCAATTGGTTAACTTTAATGTTTCATACATTGGAATTGCTTGTGACATTGGTACAAATCATCGAATCTTACGGGAAAATAATGCAGAAATTTCAGAGAAAACAATGGAAAGCACTTCATTGTTAGCAGAGAAAAATTGTAAATTCGGTGGTGGATCTCCAAGCTCTGCTCCAAAGAAAAGGAAGCATGGAATCAACACTGATGATTGCTATGTTGAATTGAATGATTTTGTTCTTGAAGGAACCGCTATCGCCGTTGAGACTGCTGCTTCTCCAAAGGTTTCACAGATAATATTATAACAATATTCAAAGAAAAGTTTTAGGAATGTAAATGCAAATGCGCGCAAGGGGAGAAACTATACGGAGAAGAGTGTGCTTCTTTCTTGTATTACTACGACAGCAAAACTTGCCTCATCAGCAAACAGAATAGGTAATACTTGTCTTTCTTTAACTAACGTGTTAATAATTGAATAATCAGATTCTCAAACCCGGAAAAATTCAACTTTGTTCCAAGTGTAAATCAATCTCGTAGTTACTTTGAATGGACATGTGCCAATAAAGATGAAGCTAGGGTTAAATATCTCGCTGAAACTTGTAACATTTCTTCCGAAAAGATTGATGGAAACTTGTTGAATAGCGAAGGAGATACAGTGTTCGTGAAACAAGATGAACATCAAGATGTTAGATTGAAAAGATTAGATGAAAAAGAATTCCTCAAAAAAATTGAAACAATTGCAACTGACGATTCCATGGAAGAGTCTACGACTAAGACACCAGAAAAAGTGAATGATAGCAAGGTGGTTGGAACAAGAAAAGAAACTGAAGAAAGTTTGTTGAGAAGAATCGAAGAAGCTGCTGAAATTTTGGAGGCTCAATCTTCAACTGAACCTACTACAACTTCCACTAAAAATGTGATTACCACTACTACGGAAAAGGTCACAACCACTACAAAACAAATTGAAAAGGAGTCAAAAGTACAAGCCACGAATGAAAAAGTTGTGAAAACCAGAAAAGTGGACGAGGAAGAGATTAATGAAAGATTAAGCCAAGTGGTCGACACATCTAATGATGAGCCTGAAACCACTACTCCTGCAACAACAACAACTGCAAAACTTGTGATAAATGACAAGAAGAGTGAGTTTTGTTTGTTTTTATTTTTCCATTTTTCATTCAAAAGATATTTCAGATGCCGTTGCCAAAAAATCAAAAATAGAAAATACCAATACTGATGTTCCCACTATGAGAAAAGTAGACGATATGGTTTTTGAAAGACTGATGAAAGAGAAAATTGACGAAAGCCCGGATCTGGAACAGTTGAATCAAGTTGACGCTGCAATCAAAGATCCAAATTTAGTGAGAATCAAAAAAGTTGAAGAGGAAATTTTAACAAAGTTATCGCAAATGGAAGTAGACAAAAGTGGTGCCGTAGACACACCACTTTTTGAGAGTAGTTCTACTAAATCAAGCGAAAAAACCTCTCCAAAATCTAAACCTAGCACGGTAACAATAAAATTATGTTATAAAAAAATCTCAAGTGTTTTAAAGCCATCCCGTTACAACATCCCTGAAGCTGAAGGATTCGATGATGAAGATGATTCGACAGTGACTTCAGAAATGTCCGATGAAGGCACCACTACAACTGAAGAAGTAACAACTCCACAAACAACCACGGAAGAAATTACAACAACTACCAAGTTTGTTATAGAATAAATAATGAAAAATATGATAATTTCAGAGCAAAGGCAAGTGGCGTCAAAACCCACAAATTTGATGAAAAGGTCGAAAAGGGAATGCCGCCTCCAAGATTGAGCACCGTAAGAAAAACTTTTAATTTGATGCCCAATACTGAAAGTTATTTTTTTTAGACAACTGAAGCGACAACAACTACTGCCGGATATCCGCCAGCAGGACGGTGCTCATATTCTGCACTTTATCAAACTGCATTCTTAGGAAGACGCCTTCTGAAAACAGTTCGTGTTAAAACGCCAGCTGATTGCTTTGCAGCTTGTTATGCATTGAGATGTAGATCTGCCAATCTTATTGCGCAAGGTTGGTCTCAAATACCACATATAATACAAAATAAAAAATGTTTCAGGAGAATTCAATAGTTGCGAACTTTACCGTGATTCGCTTATCGATTATCGCAGACCTGATATGCTTGGATACGATGCATCAACCGTTTACTTTGATGGAATCAACTGCGACGGAAATAATTAAAACGAGAGAAAAATGTCAAGTTCCTAATCATCGCGGGTTCCTGATGCCAGTATACTTTGCAATATATTTAATAATTTTTCAAAACAAATTTGAGTTTCGAATTTAATAATTTTTGTTTATTGTAATGTCGAATTTACACTATAGTTTGCAGAAGTTCATAAATAAATTACATATAAAAAATTAGTGAGAACAGTTTTATCACAGGGACAGGAGTGAACCAGTTATTACAAAACTATGTTTCGTCTATTGTTAAATAATTTCGGTACCCTCGGAGCTCACATATCGGACGACATTGTCAAGAATTAGATATAAACCAAATGAAATATGTAGGCAAAATATGTTAGTACAAACTTGAATAATGAGGAATGTTCCAAGTAAAAGTTTGTAATAAACTTCTGAAACTTTATACTTTGATTTAATACAAACAATTTTTGTTACCTGTGTTTAAAATAGTTTTGAATGCACTGGAATATAATGCCAACCATTTTACAAAATCTGTAACTGTTTGCTGATGAAAAAGCACAAGAATATAAAAACCAAGAAATGACATGCTGATAAGAAGAGTAATTAGCTGAAAATCAAAAAAATTAAATTATTTTTAGAATAACCTGCTATTACATGATGAGCAATATAAGGTTTTAATGAAGCTGCACTGTTATGCAAAAGTGCAAAAGTTAGGAAAAGAACAGCAGTTGTTCCTGTGACAATCGGAAAAATCGCTAGAGCAATGTCTGCCATTGTTATTCCACACCCTGAATTTTTGATTATAAATTAATTGTTGAAAACAAACAACCTCGTAAGAGAAAAACAAAATTTGTTACTATTTGCCCCGATGACACGATTCCAGAGATTATAACTGCTTTCTGTACAAAAAAAAGATTATTTAAAATATTAAAATTAGGTGCCGATTTCTCACTTTAATTGAAACATTACTTATACAACAATAGGAATCTAATGTTGGTTGAGCGTACCTAAAAAAAAACATCAGTTGAAGTTACATAAATTTAAAAAAACTGAAAACCTTCTAGAATTTCCATCATCACTATCAAAACTACTTTCAGATCCGGGTTTGATATAAGTGTCGGACCGAAGTCTGGACATCTGAAAAAAAAAAGAATTATAAATTGTGATACATTAATTTCGATTATTTTTGGAAATTAATAAAAATAGTGAAACCCACAGGTGAAAATGGGTGATAAATGTTTCAGGAGCAGTTATTTTTAACAACATTTTTTATTTAAGTACGTTTTAAATTAAAAAAAAACTATTTGTTGGATTGGACGTGTTTTTAAAAAAAGAAAAGCTGTTCCACAATACCTCAAAATGTGTACAATGAAAAGAAAATTTGCAAATTTTGGTCTTGCTTTGCTCAAAATGCGTCTTTTTGTGGTATTTTATATACAATTTCCATTTCAAACAACATCACGCACGAAAAAAAAATCTGCTAGGATTATGCCGTATGTTCGTTAAAATAATTCAAATTCTCCGAATTAGAAATTCAACTCAGATTAATGAGAGGGGGGTTTACTGATTTTTCAATTTCCAATTTCAAATTAAGTTTTCTTAACTACTCCTTATTTCTATTAATTAGGCTCTTTTTGAGTATATCAGTTTTGCATGCGGTTATATTTTCTCATTGAAAAAATAGGAAGAAAAACTTTTAAGTAGAGTAAAACCACAAATGTCGAAAAATACATTATAGCATGGAAATAGTGTGAGAAAAAAATTATTTAAGGTTTCCAAATAAAAAGAGAAAAATTAAGATTTTTTGGAAACACTTACTTTAATTTTATTAACTCGCATTCAAGTAATATTTTGAACGTTTTGAAGCTAAAAATGTCATTCGCCCGATTTCAGAAAGCGAGAGTTTTGAAGTTTCATTTAAAAAAAACCCCCCATAATTACCGGTGTGTACAAACTAGCAGTCTTCCTTTTTGGCTGAATGGAATACGATCGTTTGACATAAGAATTAGTCATCAGAGCAGAGAGAAAAATAATTTTTTCTTCGACTATTTTTCAATTTAGTTCGTTGATGAATAACTAAATATTGAAGGAGAACTTGCTATAAAAAGGAACTGCAATGCTTTTCCTATTTTTTGCGCAATTCATCAATTGTGCCAACATAAGTTTTTTTTTTCTTTCCAAATATGCTCATCGCGTGTGCAACGCTTTTTTTTATTTACAAAACCATATTTCAGCAAAGCTTATCAAGTTTTCATTAAATTTTTCGAATAATTAAAATTTATGGGGGCTTATTTGAACGTTATTATTATAATAATGTTACGTGAAATACGTATTATCTAATTCGTGAAAAGCCATATGCCAAAGTCTTGATTTTCATAAAAAGTTAACATTTTCAAATTATTGGTTATACATGTAACTACGGAAAGAAAAACGAGCTAAAATGATTTCTGAAGTTGTAAACAAAACAACTAACCAAAATATGTTGAATATTCATTAGACGAAAACTAATAAAAGAAAAATCGAGAACAAAAAACAAAAGAGTAGAAAATTAATTCAATATACCAAAAAATCGCAAGAATGGGGTGATGCCCACATTTTTTTTGGCTAAGACGCCACAAAACTGAATTGGTTTCAACACATTGTGCCTTCCCCCCACACAGAATGAAGGTGGATTTTTTTCCGCAAAAAACAAAACAATTTGAAATTCTAAAAAAAAAACTTTCTAGCTTTTCTTTCCTCGTTTCCACAAAAAAGATGTTCGTTGTTTTTTTTCTCATTTGGCAAAAGGAAGGAGATGGAAAATGGAAAGGAAAAAGTTATTCGTTTCCTATTATTATGATTTGGTCTTGTGTGAAACAATTCATTCCAAAAGTTGGACTTTTTTGCAAAGGTTCTAGTTTATTTGGTTAGTTTTTAAAAGGAGTTGTGAGAAAAGAGCGAGATGTCTCGATCAGTAACTTGAGAGGTTGAGAATCGGGAACAGCATCCTTATAAAACACATTAATTTTCTATGAGCTCTTTAGAATTGAAAAATGGGATCCAATCCTTTTTATTTAATTATATTGACTAGACACCATTTAAAATATCATAAGAATTATTTTTGAAATTTCATATATCATTGATGCGGTGTGTTTCCCATATTTTCAGAATTCTAGAAAGTTAGGTGCGAATCTCAAGGTTTTTCCTGTGAAGGTTTCAATAAAATGATTTTTCCAATCAAAAAACTTCAAAATTATAAATTTGTTCTGAAATTTACAATTATTTAACAAAACGTTTAATAATCTCGAAGATTATTCATGTAGAGTTGATTTCAAAATTTTGAACAGAATTTTAAGGCCTTAAAAGGAAACATGAAACGAACGCGCATATAAATTTGTTCAAACTCTCGTTTGCCTAATAATCCTATCATATCGAACACCGTATGCCACAGAGAATGTTTTTAAAAGTTTATTTAAAAGGGCTGCTAAGGATTGAAAAAATTTGAGAGTTCTATTCATTTTCAAAGTTTTAGTCAGTTTGCATGTAAAATATAAGCCCTAAGCCGGCAGGAATTTTCCAGTGTAGGGTAATAATTCAAAAATTACCCATCGGCCAAATCCTTGACAAAAAAATTTGAGAAAATTTCAAATAATGTGGCTAATACCTCCATTTAAAAAGAAAGGTCAAAATTGGTTTAACAAACCTCATCAGCAAATGTAACCCTAGTTGATCTTTCTGGGACAATTTCCAATTTTTCAAAGTAATCTTCATCTTCATTCTCAAAACGCATAGTTTTTTTTTGAAAAACAATTTTCTTGTAGAATCTCCCAAAATACAAGCGTAAAATATGAAGACGAAAAATATGTGAAGAAGAATAAATATGATATCAGAGCTACGCCTAGCTAAATGTAAATATTTCTTTCTTGGCTTACTGGAAACATGCCATAGGGGAAAAGAGGAAATCTCTGGCATATTCATTTGTATGTATGCACTTGATCTAATTTTTCTGGAGTCTTTTTTTTCTCACAACAACTATTGAAAGAATCAAAAATGAATTAGGGAAAAACATGTTTAAAGTAAGTTATAGAGCACTCTGAAATTTTATACCTCTCATTATTTTTTCAGACATCCAAAACAGAGTAAAAGCTTACTAATTGATTCTCAGAACTTGATTATTCAATTTTAAAGAAAACGCCGGATGTAAAAACTTGTTTTTTCTCTTTTTTTTCCTTTTTTTAATTAAAAATTGAACTTTGTATCACTTGAATAATGCTGATTCCAAAAGAAAATTTGATTTTAAAAATCGTAGATCATTTCGAAAAAATAAAAAGTTTTACTTAAAATTATATATAGTTTGAACGAAACCTAGTTTAAATGCAAGCTTTTTGATAGTTAATAAATTTCAGAAAATATTATAAGCCAACGATGAGGTAAAGATGAGTAACACACCATCAAATACATACAAAAAGTTGAAATTGTTGTCTGTGTCGTGGGGTTTTAATCATAAAAAGGCATCTGGTCAGTTAACACGATCCAAATTCAAGACAAAAAAGCAAAATTCGAATGGGAGCCCAGGTGGTCCAAAGAACAATACCAATATGTAGCATCATTCAAATAATTGTGTTTCGCGCCATTTCTGACCGCGTTGCACGGCCGTATTGCATGATCCGGCGCGCATTCAAATGTTGATTTTTTCAACTTTGGACCGCTGCTATGACGCGTGTATTTATCGGTGTAATTTCGCATAAATTGAATTGTACTAATGATGGAAAGCTCAATTTTTGAAACTGAAATCTGGCAGGGTCAAACTAACTGATCCACTGTCTTTAAAGGCAGTTTTTGATTTTAAATACATTTATTTGATATAACGATTACAATTTCCTAATGTTTTATTCTTTTTTATTGGAAATGTAAATTTAACATTTTGGTCCGCGGCGGATCGCCCTCTGCTTTGTCGTTTGGCACAAGTCGGATTTGTCAAAAGAATGTTTTGCTAAAAAGCATTAGAAAGTAGTAAAAAACATCAATTTTTTGTAATTTTTCAAAAATTAAAGCAAGTTTTTCAAAAGTTCTTCGTCGTTTTAAAGAACATAAAATCCCATCAAACGAAAAAGGATAATTTCTTATTTTGAATAAGCTATCACTCATTAAAATTGGTGTTCTTGTTGAAAAGTTAAAATCCGATGAAAAGTGAAATAACCTGTTTTGCATGTAAGTTAAATAGTCATAAACAAAAAATGGTTTTGGGGTTATAACATTTTTCACATGCCTATGATTATTGTTTTCTGAAAAAACTAATGTTTATTCTGAAAACATGAACAGACTATAGTTTCGCAATTCAAAACAATATACTGGTTTGGATAATGTTAAATGCTTGGTAAATAAAAACTACGATCATTAAAAATCATGTTTCAATAATGGTTATAGAATGAGTTCCCATTCTGAATAAATACTATCTCTGTTATGTCAAATAAAATGTTTAAAAAATAATTATGAAACACGATACAGATAGATTTTAAAAATTATTAATGAACTTACCACTGTATGTTGCATTTTTCAAAAAGAAAATTCCCAGAGACAAAGCAAATTATGTGTTAAAACACCTTCTGAAGGAGATACATTTAGCTAAAACCCTTATAAATAATGGTTGAGAAAACGAAAAGATTTTCAAGAAATAACTGAAAAACGCATTTTTGTGTGTTTACTCAACACATTTGTGTCATTACTCAAAGGATTTATGTGAAATTTGATCATTTCTAGGGAGCATGAGAAAACAAAACGTGTTCAAAATATGAGAATGTATGTATAAGATATGAATCTCGGAGAATTAAAAAGTAAAAATTAATAAGAAGAAAAAACCTCACCTTTCTCGAAGACGGCATTTCAGAATTGCACACACTGGACTTCTCTGAGTTATTAGACTTTGTTGTATTCATTTTTAGAAAAATGTTAGAAAATGAGAAGGCTGAATTTTTCATTTAATTTTACAAAGAGTGGCACCGGAAGAAAGGAAAGCGCGGGATATGTTTGTCATTGCAATGCTACTCTTTTTTTTTGAATTGTAAATGCGGGGCAAAGCCCAGATGTAAGAAAATTGGACTACAAAGAAACATTAATTGAATTTGGCAAGATTTAGACAAACATTATTTGCATAAAATCAAATCTGCAAAACAATTTGGATCTGGAATAAAATATAAATGGTTTGGAACAACAAAATTTTTTTTTGAAAATTATTATGAAAAAAATTTAGATAACATTGATAAAATAAAAAAAAACTAATATTTAATTGGTGTTTTGAGAACAACAAAACTCTATTATTATTAACCGAACACCTACTAGTGTCTCATTTGTGTTCAATTTTTTAATATTTCTCGAGTAAAATATTATTATGAGCAGTTGCACTTACAAAAAAAAGTAAAATTACGTCTTCAAAAGTACAACAGAAAATGGTTTGGTTTTCCTAATGTGGGGGATATAAAAATAATACTTTTTCACATTTCCTGAATTCTTATCCAGCTTGCAAATGTGAAGATATACTGATGAATCAATAACTAATTAATATAATGAAAATATGAAGCAAAAAATATTAAAGTTGAAATAAAATGAATTTTAAAAGTCAGACTGAGAAAATAATAATGTATTCTTTATAAAATATTAATGGATATCTTTCAAGGAGTGGTTGAAAAAGTTTACTTTGTTAACTACAGATCTACAGGATCTGCAAAATGACGCTATTTTTAAAATTTGAACGTGTAGCACGTGTAGTACGTATTTGAAGTACGTGAACGTGTAGAATTTGGGAAACTCGCACATGGATATCTGTTCTCCACAAAAATTCAACCGTCATTCAATCAAGTTGCAAACAAATATCGATGATCATTTATTTTAGTTTTACAAATGTCAATTCAATGGTCCTTTTAATTTTCAAAACAAAACAAAAGAATATGTTTCCAAATCATGACGTAGTCTTCAAATTGTTACTTGTGAATATCGTCAACACCAGATCGTAATGTTAGCAAACATGCTCTATCTTCCAAACAATAACACATCACCCTTTTGATCCGTTGACTACCGCGGTTGCATGACAATTCGAAAAAATGAACGGTTCACACACCGCTCACTTTTCTGTGCATCATTTTTTTCTGTTTTCTGTTGTTTTTTTAATTGTTGATTCGATATCGTTTATCTGCAACTTTATGTTTAATTCATTTTCTTTCATGATTCATAAAAAACTAGATATATTTTTTAGGTTTCAATGAAGATCATTCACCAAGAGGAAGATTTGCAGTCAAAGTTTATCCAAAAGGAACAAATAGCACTTTGTTCTTTTATTTTTGCATTGACCCTTGATGTCACAGTTTGGACCATTATGTGTTTTGTTCATTTCACACCTGAGGTTTGTGCCTTCGCATTATAATCAATTTATTATTAAAAAAGCTCTTTTCAGTGTTATCCAATTTTTTGGAATCCAAGTTTTAGTTATGCTCAATTTATTGTCTATGCTGTTTCATTGATAATCTTCGTTGATGGATTTTTGAAGGAGAATCTTGTGACCTTATTGATCTTCATTTTTTTGGACTCGATCCGATTAATGATTGGATTTTTTGCCATCCTAGACAACTATAAAAGAAATGATAAAGTTTCAGGTAATATTTCAAATAAAAAATGTTTTAAAACAGAGGTGTTTTGTTTTCAGAGAGATTCATTTATAATTCACTCCTTTTTATGTATTCCATGCTAATCTTCGTAGTGTTTATGTTACTGACAACATTTATTTCTGAAAGATGCCGTATCCGTGACGCAGTCGACCAAAACGTATGTTTTTACAAATAGTTTTGTCTGGCCTTTTCAAAATATATCCCCACTTTCACAGAAAGATGATGCATGGAAATTGCGGACAAAAATGCGCCCAGTTTTTCTATCAATCATAAGAGATAGTTCGTGTTTTAAGAAAACGGCTGGAGCTGCTGAACAAATGGATGAGGCTGCAAATAAACCATACCGATGTGAATATGAGTCTGATGAAAGCATTCAGGATGATTTGGATATTGACTATGACGACTCGGATCTTGAATATGATGTACATTGTATCGATGTTCCAAATGACATTGATCGAGGAGCAACTGTCAGCAGAGCTGTCTCATTTGTTTAAAAATGTATGGATACTATCCGTTGGATAGTCCATTTCTTTCATATAATTTTGTTTATTGATATTCATTCTAGTTACTTTAATCAATTTTTCCATTCTTTTTCAACCTTGTCGGTCATACATCGAGCTCTAGAACTTATTAATTATCATACATAAATCCTTTAGTTTACATGATTGATTTTCAATAAATAAACAGTCGATCAAGAAACTCATATTTGCAGCGTTCTAACCAGTCTCTCATTGAACTTTAAAATATGTTAGCTAAATCAGAATAACATTTTAGTTAGCATTATACACCTTCAACATTAACACCTGCAACTAAAAAAAAACTTTTGTGGTTGCGCACAAAAATATTATTTGCTCACTAAAACAAGTTGTTCTAAATCATTTTTAAAGTTTTCAAACAATAAGCAGCTGCTAAGTTAACTCAGATGTCAGTGAATTTTTTTTACCATGATAGCAGCGCAAAACATTGTGTCGAAATGGGAGTGAACAGGTATAAAAATTTTAATATTAGGTTTTTTCTGACGTCTTTATGAAAAAGTTGTGAAAACATCTGTTTTGGATACCAATAGGACTGAAAAAATAAATTTAGTGTCTCTAAAAACGAATTACGAAGGCAAACTTAAAATAATTTTCAAACGATGATGAAAATAAAAATCGACGTTTATCAAAAGTTCAAACCCGACAAAGTTTGTCGAAATCAATTATGAATTTGAAATATGATTGAGACGTATTTTAAATTGTGCAGGGCAGGGACAACCTGGAGGAGTATTGAGAAAACACTAACAGAAACTTCCGGAAAACACGAAGACCGCGATTGGACGAAAACAGAAATTGGGAAAAAAGTAACTTGGTCTCTTTCGGTTCCGTTTTAATACCAATTTAGATATATGTATTTAATAAAAAGATTGTGGAACTGTTTGATATTTAATTTTTAAAAAACGTTCAGTGGATGTGCAAAATTTCAAACCTCAGGGTACAGGATCACTATGTTCCAACAAATTTATAGTTTTTGTCTTTCTGTCTGTTATTTTATTTGCAGCCCATTCACCGCTCATATTTTATTTGTTCCCTTTTTATTTTTCTCTGTTCTTTTTTCGACGGACCAGCGGGTCACTAAAACGACGATGCCATTCAATTTAGGAAATATTATGAGAACCTTAATCACTTAATTTACTCCAATAATTAATTAACAAGCAAAGCATTTGGTAATTAAAATTTATTTTAATCTTTTTTATTCGGTCAACGTGGGGGGTTCCTATTTCGAATACCAAGAAGAAATGATGAAAAAACTTGATCATGTTTTGAACCCATATGTTTGAATGTATTTGATGTTTGAATGCCAATGTGATTCTATTTACCATAATTATGTTTTTTGTTTTAATTAAATTGTCGACAAGCGTAAATGAGATTTCTGTAGGTTTTCGATAAAAGCAGCGTTTCTTTGAAAGCTGTCAAATTGAAAATTCTGCGAGAAATACTTTCAACGTTTCGCCTGTTATGCATGCGGTTTTTGGAAACGACCTTTTTAAATCTATTGTTTCACAAACAAGACACAATTTTTGAGTTTGATGGATTTGCAAAATGTCACGAAACATTTGAGGTACTGAAACTATGACTTTTTAATAAAGAAACATTTTTGTGTGATGTCTACAACTAGAAATGATTCTTATAAAAGTGTTTACTTACTTTCGGTGTGGATCAGAGGTGCATTCCAACGAATATTCAATGATGTTTAATAACAAGTTGATGTTTGCTTTGTGCTTCATGAGTTGAATTTGAAAGCGAATATTTTGAGCAGTAATGTCAAAAATGTAGACTCAGAAAACACCATCTAGATAATGAAAATGTCCACTCATAAAACTATAACTCATAAAATTAACATTTGGACTATTGAGTTTGAATTTTAACTGCTGAAACTTATGAGCCGAAAATAAACTTTAAACTGCAATAAAGTTTTTAATTTCCGTTCAATTACCCTATCAAGCATGACATCGAGAAATTTTTGAACGAATATCGATATATTTAAACGCATTTGTTTGTTTGGAACATTTCAAAAGCCCTTCAAAGGTTAAATTAAAGAAATATCCCTATTTTTATGTGGGAACACTTATTGAGGTGATGTCAAAAATCACCCTCATTATTGGGTTTCACGGCTTGTAATTCAATTCCCCCGGCGACAAGACCTTAAATGGAATATCACCGTCATTCTTGGAAATCAGCAATGAAACGAAAACAACGTTATAACTTTAATTCTTCTTTTTGTCTGGAAACTTTAACTTCAGCCTTCATTTAAAAATTCACTTATAAGGAACGAAAGTGCAATGAGAGAGAATTTCGATAAATTTCATTTCATACAACTATTTTCAAAAGTTATAAAATTTCGGCTATTCAGGAAGAGAACGACTACACACATCAACTCTTCTGGCATCAATGAGCCACTTTTCAAAATTTATTTTCACTATGTTCCGAAAAATGAATAGCAATTTATCATCCATCAGATCAAAAATACTTTATTTTTGAAAGTTTTCATTTAATTTCGAAATTTGTGTACATGACATAACAGGAATTGAAATGCTATGTAAAATATTTTCATATCTATGAATGGTAGCCAAGTTTTAGATCATATCATCATTTAATTGTGCGTTCCACATTTTTTGCTCCAAACGACTGTTTTAAAATTCAAAAATGCGTATGTCAATATGGGCGGAGCTCCAATGCAAAGCAGCTCTTTTCGGAAAAAACCCCGATAGAAGCTTTCCCAACCCTACCCGACCAACGCACCCGCCCCCAAGCTGATCATTTCTCACAACTATGAGCAGCCAAAGCACGACGATAGTTATTTTCTTCCTTGCTTCAATTCTCATCCTCCAATGTGTTTCAGCTCAGAGCAGGTTAGTGATAATTTTTTGATTGAAAGTTGATTTAATGTTATAGCACGTTTCGCTGTGTTCCAATCAGGAGAAAAATATAAAAAAGCGCTATATTTATACTTTTTGTTAGAATCTTTGATGCGAATGTAAAAGGCTTTAATTGTAATGTTGCCGCTCGTTTAATTAACACAATTCAATGCGTTCACGAAGCATTCTGATCTTCTTTTTCAGATAAAGCGTGTCATGTTTAGATGTGTAATATGCACATCTTGAGAAGAAAAAAAAGCAGTCCTTTGTCCATCATAACATAATATTTTAATCAAGTTTTGAGAAATAAAATCTAATTAATTTATAACTAAAATGATTGTTTTTTCTGGGTAGAATTGTTTTCTATTCACCGTTACCGCTATCTCTCAAGCTTCCACATAAAGTTCAGTTAAATCCTCAATCAAAATACATCAAATTTCGGAAATTACCAACTTAGGAAATCCGTTTTTTGTTTGCCTTTATTAGTTTTTTTGTCGTTCTCGAAAGAAATGTAAATTGGTCTATAGATTTTTTTATAAAGTAATTTTTCAGTTCTTTTTTCAAAGCAGTACATTTGTACTTCCTACTCTTTTTGGTCCTTTGTTCCATAGGACCAAAAACTGGTTGCCGAACTCAAAAAAAGTGTGCATTGAATTGTGACGAAACCGCGAATTCGTTCGATCATTGGCTAGAGAAAAGGTTTTATAAGAAGTGCAAAAATAAAATGGCTTTAGTGGGAAAAGTTTAATGAAGCGTAACGCGTTACAACTGTGTGTTTGATGATGATGCTAGATAGACTTAGCCTTTGAAGAAGGTCTTGGAAGTATCATAATTATTTGAAGTTATAAAACTCAATTAATTGCATCTGCCCATCATTCCAAATGTCATATATGATGCCTTGGTGGTTTCTTTCATTTCAAGAATTGACTAGTGTAATTTTCTTTATGCACCGCTAAAAACTCCACCTGTCTGATTGCACAAAAGAAAGCGAGCAAACGATGAAAAGTAAAAAAGGAATACCAAATCAAGTTTTAAAAAATACTTTGACAAAATACCTATTGTTTTTTGAGAATTTAACATTTATATAATGTTTTATTATAGTTACGACGATTGGGTGAGTGCTAAATCGGAAAACGTACAGAACTTCAACCGAAATGTGAGAGCTGGTGCCAAATTTATTCGATTTGGACGTGCTGGAGCAAAAACTTGGGTTTGTAAACATTTTCGTCTTCTTTTTCTTCTTCTGATTTAGAGAAAGAACAAAAGTCAAGAAGTAAAAAAAAAGTAATTGGGTTGCAATCCAAGTCTTTTAATTCTAAAGGCGTCATTTTAAAGCAGAAATTCTTATCCGGGGGTTTTAACAACGTTTAAGAACATTGAACGAAGTGTTTTTGTTTATAGCTGTTAAAGATTACATGAGAAATGGCATATATTTAGCATTACCAATTTTATTTACACTTTTTTTAAAATACTGAATATATTGGTTTTTTATCATGTTATGAAAAACATCGCTAATGTTTTCATACACGCATCATTCACTTTCTCATAACCAAATATGAAAAATGATGTTTCGACGGATTCAAGAAGTTTCAAGGTCTTGAAAAATTCCTCCCTCGTTAAAACAACGTATTTCAGCTTTTTTGACATGACATGATGAATGAGTAGAATTCATCAAAAAAAATATTTCATATACATTATACGGAGAATCACTATTTTGTCAGGCATTTTGCATGAAACATAACTTTAGAGATGGATTGAAGTTTATGTCAGTTTCATGTGGGCTGTCATGTCTGAAAGGTAGTCAAACATTCTTCCGGCTATGCAAAATAACAGAACATTTATCAAGTTTCATGAGTCAACTGACATGATGTATTCTATGGTATCTATAGAGTACACAAACCCATTAAGTTATATTATAAGTTCACGTCAGAATTCAATAAATGGAGATGCATTATGTGATATTAGACTTTTTGCAACCCACCAGTAAAATAAACTTAACATTCACATGTTTCATTTGGAATAATCATATTTTTTCAGGATGACGGATATGCAGTACCGGCAGTGAATGACTTCTACGTGAAAAGAGGAGCTAAATTCATTCGTTTCGGCTAATTCCCAAATGTTACCTTTTACAAAAACGTTATTATTATTTTGGCTTAATCACTCTGCTCTTATGTTGTCCAACTAGAGTTCACAAACCATCTCATTTTCATTCGTATTATTGTATTAATTTGACGCTTTTGTAATAAAGAAAGGTTGCGTTAATAGACGATTTGTTCTCAATTTGAGTTGGTGTTTGTATAATTATGAAAATTCTTCTTCCTGTTCATCGCACACCCACTTCCTGAATACATATCTGATGCACAAAGTGGAACATAAACTCCCTCCTAGAAAAAAAAAAACAAGGGGTCGGTCATAGGTCGTTCATGTTAATTAATCCACCTCGTTGAAATTCATATCATATTACAAACAACTTTAATTATGAAATTAGCTTTTCACTTGCTCAACGAATTCAAAACATAAAATACAAAATCTGAGGTATAATTTATGACTAATAGTAATTATATTTAGGTTGTGAGGTGCGAGAAAAGAATATCATTATATCATAATATGATATTATTGAATTAAGGTTTTTTTTTCAAAGTTTCGAACACAAATTAGTCCAATGACTTTTTTTTTATTTTGAGCTATCATTTCGGCTTTAGTGGATTCTTACGAGTAAAACCTAACTTTTTTGAATTCCTAAAAAAATGAATATGTACCTAATGTCAGTGTTCTTTTACGTGAATTACGCCTACATTATCAATATGTAATCAATAACCATGATCTTTTATTATCAGCTTTTCCAAATGGCATGGTTTTCAATGTGCTCAGAATTCCAAACTCTTTTTCTACCAGAGTATGTCTTTTTCTACCAGAGTATGTAACTAAACCTTTTTTTCTCATAGGAACTTTATGTACTTTTCAAACCAAACAAGTGCGAACTTCATGTTTTCTGTGCTGCCCTTCTAAGACAATTTCTGGAATAATCTCAAAAAACATGAAAACAACGCATTGTTTTCAGTGTGAAAATGTTCAAATTTGTCCCAGGAAACAATGGTATATAAAACTGATGTCCAAAAACAAATTTCACCAAAAAAGCATTTCTTTAGCATTGCTTGAATATTTAAAGAGGTTTTTTTTTGGTAAGAAACGTCCGAATGAATTAGTGAACAAAGAACGCCAAACGTTCAAAACTTGCTAAAAACATTATTGATGAAGGGGGAAAGTATGGGCCTGAAAAAATCCTTGAAAAGCGAACACAAAGATGGGAATAGACTTTAATCTCAGGAAATTAATTTTCAGATTCTGTTACTGCTTTACGCACTAATCGTCAGTCCACTTTTTCGTATCTACTATAATCTAAAAGAACAAAGAAAGAAAATTAGATTGCTTTTAATCGTAGATCAAACTTCATTAATCTAAAATCTCTGCTAAACTGCGCGTGAATAACTCAAATCATATTTTTGAAATACTTTATTGTTCGAAATTCGGTCGACTAACCATCTACAAAACATCAAAGCTAAAAATGAGTTTGAAGAATCAATAATATAAACAGTGACACAAAATGGAAACGAGAAAAATCTCAATCAATAACTACGTAACAGAAATTTTTAACCAAAAGAGTATATTGAAATTTTTCCACAAAAACCAAAACTGTTATAGGTACATCGGATGACAAAATTAATAAGAACGGATCTTTGGTGGGACCCAGTCGGTTTCGTTCTTGTCAAGAGTGGTATCAATAACTGGACGGTAATCCAAAGTGACTTCACCAGTTTGAATATTGGATCTGATGATAGAGTGCTTGCGCCAGTGATCCTTGATACCCTTTTTGGTTTGTCCTTCGAGTGGCTTAGCGTAATCGAGCTCGTCAATTCTATCTGGGAAGTCATCACGGGCATGAGCTCCACGAGATTCCTACAAATTTCTTAATTATTTTTAACAAAGGCACAATTATTTATTAAACCTTTCTGTTTTCGGCGGCAACGATGGTTTGTGTAGCATTGATAAGCAAGTTTTGGAGTTCAAGGGTTTCAATAAGATCTGAGTTCCAGACAAGTCCCTTATCAGCAACCTTGAGATGAGCTTGATCCTTGTAGATTTTGGAAAGGATTTCGACACCCTCTTGAAGGATATCTCCTCTACGGAAGACAGCAGCGTGCTTCTGCATGTTCTTTTGCATGTTCAAACGAAGTTCGGCTGTGGAAATATCTCCATTGTTGTGACGAAGTTTGTCAAGGTTGGCAACCGAAGCTTCTCCAGCGTTCTTTGGAAGATCTGGAACGGCAACTCCAGCGGTAGTGTTCTTGAGGATACTGAAAAATGTTATTTCTTTTGATTATTAAAATAACATATTATAACTTACTCAATAGCACAGGCACGACCGAAGATGACCAAATCGAGAAGAGAGTTAGCTCCTAGACGGTTGGCTCCGTGGACAGAGTGAGCTCCGCATTCTCCGGCAGCATAAAGTCCTGGAACAACTTGATCACCCTTCTCCGAGCTGTATTGAAGAACTTGTCCCTTGTAGTTGGTTGGAACTCCTCCCATGTTGTAGTGAACAGTTGGGATAACTGGAATTGGTTCCTTAGTAACATCAACACCAGCGAAGATCATGGCGGTCTCCGAAATTCCTGGCAATCTTTGTTGAAGTTGTTCAGCTGGCAAATGGTGCAATTGAAGGTAGATGTGATCCTTGTCTGGTCCAACTCCACGTCCTTCCATAATTTCAACAGTCATTGAACGAGAAACAACATCACGGGAGGCAAGATCTTTGGCAACTGGGGCGTATCTCTCCATGAAACGTTCTCCTTGTGAGTTGACAAGGAATCCTCCTTCTCCTCTTGATCCTTCAGTGATGAGGCATCCAGCTCCGTAGATTCCAGTTGGATGGAATTGAACGAACTCCATGTCAGAGTTGTTGATTCCAGCACGAGCGGTCAAAGCAGTACCTAAATATGACAGAAATAATATTTATTTAATAATTATTAATAATTTACCATCTCCAGTGCAAGTATGGGCAGAAGTGCACGAGAAGAAAGCTCTTCCATATCCTCCAGTAGCAAGAACGGTGTTCTTTGATCTGAAACGATGGATGGTTCCATCTTCAAGATCAATAGCAATAACTCCGACACAGGCTCCATTCTCCATGATCAAGTCCAATGCAAAGTATTCAACAAAGTAGTTGCAGTTATATTGAAGAGATGCACCATAAAGTGTATGGAGGAGGGAATGTCCGGTACGATCAGCAACACAACAAGTTCTAAAAATAACTAATCATTAAATTTAATTCTAAGTTATCGTATTTATACCTGTGAGCTTGTCCACCACGTCCATAATCGTTGGATTGTCCTCCGAAAGCACGTTGGTAAATCTTTCCATCAGTAGTACGAGAGAATGGCATTCCGTAGTTCTCAAGTTCAATGACAGCTCTCTCAGCTTCACGGGTCATGTAGTGAATGGCATCTTGATCTCCAAGCCAATCTGATCCCTTGACAGTGTCATAGAAATGCCAGCGCCAGTTATCTGGGTTCATGTTTCCAAGAGCAGCGTTGATACCTACGATTATTCGTTTTAGGGGAAAAAATTAATTAAAATCCAACCTCCTTGGGCGGCAACAGTGTGAGATCTTGTTGGGAAAAGTTTGGTGATAACGGCAGTCTTGAGCCCTCCTTCAGAAAGTCCCATAGCGGCACGAAGACCGGCTCCTCCTGCTCCGACAACTACGGCGTCATAAGCATGGTCAACAACTTTGTATTGCGCGATTTCCGAGCGCTTTGCATCGCTGAAAATAACATTTGAGGATGATATTCAGATCTAATCAGGCTTCTGGCATTTTTTTTATTTTTTATTTAATTTTTATAATTACCTGTGATTAGCTGCTGACAAAGAAACAGCTCGCGAAGAAAGCGCACTACGAAGACCACCGCTGGCAACTCTGAGCATTGTCACCTATAAGTTGTTTTCTTATTATTAGTACTTTTATATTTTTTAACATGGATGCAAAATGATCAAATCCAAACAAGAAAAAACATATAGTTTTGATAAACATTGTGAACGTGCAAATCTTGATGTACATTTAGGCAGCACACGAAACGAACCGCTCGTTAGACGAAAGTGCGTCAGCCTTGTTTCTTTGCGCTTTTTCCGTGCTATTAAACAACCAACGCCGAATTTATCAAACGACAACAAAGAAGTATCATTTTTGTGAATTTTGGTCGATAAGAATGAAGACTTATTTATGTTCAAAAAAACACATCATAATTTAGATTTTTCTGGTATCCCCGGAACGCAGTATGCTTCTTGAATGAATGATAAAACACATTCGTGGGTGCTATCAAATACGTTGCCAAATATTTTTGCTTTGTTTCCGGTTGCGATTTCGGTTCGTGATTGTACAAGAAACCATTGTATCGCCTGAACAATAATATATTAAGGTAGCTTATTTTTATTTAAAACAATTACTTCAACGTAGTCCTTATGGAAATGTATTTTATGATGAAGTGAAGCACCTGCCACCATTCTTAAACCAGAATGATTGAGAGCATTCTGAGCAGACTGAATTACGAAAAAATCCGAAAGCGCAACAACTGCAACCATACCACTATTTTCTTTGACATTTTCTGAATAAAATAAATTCTTAAACACAATAGTTATCCCACTCTTTACCTATAGATTCTGGATGAAGTCGGGCATAATAAACAACACGAAAATCTCCCGGGGATGGCACCGTTAGAAAATGATAAGGTCTTATTTGAAAAACAAGTTTGTCCATCAAATTACTATATCGTTGCTTGATACGCGTATTGGGGATTTGTTCAATCAATTCGTTCACGTTCGGAATTTCCAAAAACGATGGAATATTGTCTGGGTATTTTGGGCTTTCAAGAAACTTCTCATCTACTTTTACATGTGCCAATCCAATGTCTTTATGCTCATGTGATACAACAACAGTATAAACGTCATCAGTTTTCTTCACTTTTAACTCTATATCTTTGGCTGGATCACCTAAATATTAAAGATTTCAATAACAAAATGTTTCAGAATTGTTACCAGCTGAAACAAAATTATAATGCATACTGAAAATACGCTTAGTGTCGCCACATTTTTGTTTGAAATCCCGAATAATGTCATAAACCTGAGCGGCTATATAACCTCCAAAAAGCCTATTCGGTCCAATTATTCCACCGATATGTGGACCTTCTGATCTAAAATTTACAAGTTTTTTTTTATTGAAAAAAACTGAAAACTGCAACTAAAAGTAACCTGTATAAATTGTCGTCAATGTTATCAACTGATAATAATGATGAAACTAATTGTGATCGTGTTGCAACCATCGATTTCGGTTATTTTTAAATAGAGTCTGCAAACAATTTTTAATTTTAATTTTAATAAATAAGATAATTTCAATTTAAACGGTGAGAATTACTTTTAAAATCTAAAAATGATGACAATATCATCATTCATCTATTGCATGTATTTCATAGTGTAGTGACTACATTGTATCTTATCAGTAATTTCCATTAAACACAAACTTTGCGGTAAACTAAGAATTGTGGAGGTATTTCGCAACTACTCAATTGAAAAGAAACTTTTTTGTAAACGAACAAACATATTTAAATCCCAATGTTTAACCTGTCAAAAAACAGTAGTTTCACTTGTTAGTCATAGTTTAACATTGAAATCTCATTTGTTCAGATCGCTATCTCAAAGTAAAAGTTAGAAAACACACCTCTTCTTAATTTAAAACAGTCTCGACATACGGGATTCCAGTCGAGTAATGAGTAAAAACGCAACACCTGCGACCTTTTTGTAAACTAGTGTTTTATATTTCAATCATACTCTTTGAACTGAAAGCAATCAATCATTTCAAATTTTCCAAATAAATATTTTTTCATCTTTGGTAACAAAAAGTACGGTCAACATGATTTTTATAATAAATATCGTTTTCAAACTCTTTCATTTTACATCTGCGAGCAGGTGCAAAACATGTTTTTCTTACTTTTCACCCCTATTCACCTACCAAAATGGCTTTTCACATTGTCTTTTTTGTTTCATCGAATTGCTGCTGCCAATGGAGCGCACTTTCCTCATTCGACTTCATTTTCGATTCTATTTGCTCCTGAAAACTCGATTTTTTGTTGACTTTCGCCATGAAACTTGCGCAAAACTTTTTTCAACTGTTTCTTTTTTACAATATTAAGTTTTAAATTATTTTTCTTCAGATTCCCAAACAAAAATGGAGGGATCTAACGATCCATTGACGCATAATATAAGAGGTCAGACGAATGTTTATGATGTACATACTGTTGTTAATGCGTGTCAACATGGTAAAACTTCTGTGGTTGAGGATGCTTTGAGACAAGGAACATCGGCTGATACTGTTGATGATGTAAGATTTATTCCAATTATGTTAGAAAATGTATCATTATAGGATGGTTGTTCTCTTCTCCATTGGGCTGCAATCAATAATAAAATTGAAATCATTCGACTGTGAGAGAAATAATAACTATTGTGAAAAAAATCAATATGTTGAATGTTTCAGGCTAATAGAACATAATGCTGATGCAAATCGTTTAGGTGGTGTTCTTGTGTCATCTCCACTCCATTGGTCAGCTAGAAATGGACATGTTGCAGCATGTGCACTTCTTGTAAAGGTATTCAATCATTTCGTACGAATTCATACATTTAATGTTTTTAAACATTCAGGCTGGAGCTGTATGTAATGTTAGGGATGTCCAAGGGTATACTCCAATGCACCTTGCCATACAAGGATCACATGTCCCATTAGTAGCGTACTTTTTATTGAAATTTGATTATGCTAAGGATTTTACCGACAACAGCGGTTGGTTTTTCAAATACCATGTTAAGATCAATAGTTTATTATAATTTTTATAGGAATGACTCCAGCTATGTGGTGTGCCTACCGATCATTCACAATGTTTCCATTGAGACTGATAATTACGTCTCATGCGGATCTAACATTGAAAGAACATTTACAAGGAAATACAGCACTGCATATTGCCGTTCATGAAAGAAATCTCTCTGCCGTTTTGTGAGATTTTTTTCAGAAGGCTTATAAAATTTAAATTATTCAGAGAACTATTAAAAGGAGGAGCTAGTGTAGATGTTCGAAACAAGCAACAAGAAACGCCTTTAGATATGGCAAAAATGAACAAAAATCCAACAATTTTAGGTAAGGTCGAATTTTTCATTTAAAATAGATTCAAAACAATTTCAGATGCTATGGAAGATGCGGCTAGACGTCAGGGTGTTGTTAGATCAAATTGTTACAGGAAACTTTTTGTGCCACCGATCAGCACATATTTGTTGTTTTTACTTCCTTCATTCATCATGATCTGTTGTTGGCAGTTGTTTTCAAACGTCCAATTCATGTTTTCTGTCATAATTCTTCTTATTGCGAGTGTCTTGTCAATGATTACATTTCGAGTTGATTTCAATACTCCGAATAATCGTCTATTACCCTACGGAGTGACAATCTCTGAAGCTTGTTTGATGATAATCTCATGGTGAGTTTTGTTTCCCTATTGTTAGACATTTCCAAAACCTTATTATTGAAAAATAGCTTTAGCAGACCAGGAACCGTGTTTCGTATTCATGAAAAAAAAAAACCTATCAAGAAATATTCGACAATGAGTCTCATTACTATTTTTTCATTTTATGAAGTCTTACTATTAATAATTTATGAATATCTTGTACTTTTATATTTCATGTGTTCTTCATTAAATTAATCATTGACTTTACACTTTTCTGTTGAATTTACCTCCTTTGTTAGTTATTTTAACAACCGTGAGATAGATATCTACGATAGTATCTATTTAAAATGATGAAACATCGAGAACTGAACTTTTCAGGGCTTCTTACGCACATTGGTATGTTCCATGGTGGGCACAGCTTCTTTTTGTCATCTCGATTGTTCTACTGGCATTCACTTTGTTCAGGTAATTCTTATGTAGCTTATTTTGAAAGTTTCAAAAAATATAATAATTTCAACAGAATTGCGACTGTTGATCCGGGAATTGTAAAACCACTCAAAAATTGTCATCAGATGTATGTTGACGAAGCGGAGTTTGGGATACAATTCCAAGAAAAATATTGTTTCACATGTTTTGTCAAAAAAATGGAGAACACGAAGCATTGTGCAGTTTGTAATTAGTAAGTTGTTTTTTGTGATTAAAGAAAAATACTAGAATTGACGTGCGCTTTCAGCTGTGTGGCTAAGTTTGATCATCATTGTCCATGGATCAATAGTTGTGTGACAAGACGGAATATGCGGGAATTTATTTTATTCATTCTATCGGTCATGTTGTCTTCAGGAATTTATTGTCTTGCTACTGGGCACTATGCTTTGATTGAAATCGGTGAACATGGAATTGGTAGAGGAATAATTTGTTACAGATTGATTTTAGACTAAAAAACGTTTTTTTACAGAAAACTTTCTGGAGCAAAAAGCATTTTTGTTCATTACAATCTTTTTGTCTGCGATGCACGCCGTGATGCTTTTCGGTTTATTGATTGTGCAGATTAATCAAGTGATGAAGGCCCCCTTTTCCAAATTGAGTGAAACTAATTAAAATAATTTCAGATTTCAATAAATGTGACCACAAATGAAAGAATCAAAACACGTCGCATGTACGGACATCACGGTGATCATAGCATGATTAATCAACCGGTATCACTGACAACTCGATGTCAAAACTTGCTCGAATTCTGCTCTTCAAACGATGATGCTGTATAAATGTCGTCATGACTATATTTCAATTTTTTAAAAATGTACATTTAATAGACACCAATTAGAATTCTTCGCTTTTTGGAAGTTTTTTGATCTGTTAGGCTTTGGTCTTTCTTTTTTTCTGAAATTCTCTTTTTTCTCACTTTAATTTGACTGTGAATTTATGTATAACAAAAATAATCCAGGTTGTGAGACTTTTTTCAAAATATAGATATACATTCAATTCCGTTCGTTCCAGTCTCCTTATGGTTTTACTGTTCCCCGTTTTGTTCATTTTGCCTGTAATTTTGATCTCCGCTTTACTTGTGGTTCATTTTTAAAAATCAAATAAATTGGTGCATATTAAAATATTGAATTTTGGTTTTGTTTGCAGTAGAAAACATTTCAGAATTTCTCAACAAATGTTATTAGCAGGAAAATGGTCAGAACTTTTGCAAATTTTGATAGTAATTTTCAGAATCGTACTCAAAACTTCGTTGTTATTTTTTGTTTTTATTTATTGTCAAGATATAAGTAAGAAATATAAGAAATAATATCAACATAGCCGATTTTTTAACTTCACATTCCCTTGTTGAAGCCTATTGACTACTAACAAAGCAAACATGCTCTAGCGAACACCACCCTCTGTTATGAAAGTTCGCGTCTTTTTTTACTATAAAATTAGCGTCCCTTGTTTTTTTCACATAATTTGGAAACAATTTAAATACTCTAATGACTATTCGTTATATTCGTGACATTTAAAATATCTTGAGAATTATTATCGATTTTTTGTTGACATTAATTCATGGTTTTAAATGAATGTGCTTTATTTAAAATAACTTTTAGAATTATTTTACAGGATCACTGCAAGTGGTCGTTGCTGTTATCAAAATTATTTCTTCAATAATAACACCGCCACCTGATTCCATGTTTGAGGTACGTTTATTTCTTGACAAGTTGCAAAAGGAAAATCATAAATATTTTCAGAAAGTTCTTTTTCGGGATTTAGATGTTCAGCCAACGTTAAATCAACACGAACTAACACGGATAAAAGAATTGAGCAGGTAAATAAATATATATATTTTATTCAGTCAGTGTTGTTACAAATATGGGGCGTGGGAAAACGCATAATAATAGAGTTGAATAGTACGGACAACATTATGTTCTTATTTCACAAACTTGCAAGATCAGAAAATAGTTTATATTATAAAGTAGTCAAACGAAAAAGCTAAAATTACTAAAAATAGATATAGAAAGAAACGGGGGAAAAACTATGAGAAAGTATTTCAAACTTTAATCAAAAATTATCATAAACACTAAAATTTGTCCATAAACAAATTCGATGGTGCTTCGTCATTCTAAAACAGCTAACCTTCAAACAAAGTACAAATATGAAGACAATTCTGCGAATAAGTCAAACGAAATTGAGAATTGGCAACTTCGATATCACAGCAATATAACAATTTTTGACGAACAGATATTTCAAATTAAATTAAAGAATTTTAAAGAAAAATGGAGCAGTGATATCAATTCTAAGACAAACAGATCTCTCTTACTCAATTTATAAAAAAAACAAAAACAAACGAAATCTATAAAAAATATTTACAGTTCAAACAACTAGCGAGCGAAATTTCATATTGAAATTGAAAGTTAATGACAATCTTTAACAAGTTTCTTACACATTGGTTAGCTGCTTTAACTAATAGCGCCGTGTTCCATTTCCACTCGCTTTGTTTGTGCACGCGAAAAATTAATTAATTTTTGCACTATTAGAGAAAAATGAACCCATTTTTTAAAAACTAATCACACTATATTAAATTTTCTAAACGACCACATTTTTATTAAAGAACTTTGATAAAAGATGTTTTTTGTTACGAATAGTTTATGAAAGTAGTTTTTTAAAAATCCGAACGAATCAATTTGTTCGACCAGTATTGCAAGACGTGCAAAAGAGATAAGTTGGTCAATGATAGTGTCAAACGTTTGTTTTTTGAGAAAAAAAAAACTATGGCTATCTCTTTCTATTGCATTGGGAACTAATCTATGAGATTTTTATAGTCAATTTCAACTTTTGAATTACTTTCTGCTCTTAAAAAGCGTATGAGGTTGCAATAATTGTAAAAAAAATACGCGTTAATGGGAATCTGTCATATTTACTAGATAACTTGAATTCTTCACAAATTGGTTTATATACAATGCTGTGATAATATTTAAAAAAACGAACGGTTCGATACATTTGCATCAAAATATAGGAATAATTATGGAGGACGTTCCAAACCACATACATTTTAGATTCACACTAGTAAAAAAATCATTAAAAAACTAACCGTTTTAAAAGTAAATTTAGCATAAGCTTCAGCACGAATAAAAGTAATAAGATTACACCTTAGAAAACAACAAGAAATATTTAGAAAAAATCAAAAAAAATTTCTGAAACTATGACTATGGGAAACCAATACGGCGAGAAAGGAACAAGATAGTAGTTTCTTGAGTTTCTTTCAAAAAACGCGAGAGAACCAATTCGCACTTCATTAGCTCAATTTATTTCGCTCTTTCTCCGATGGACAAAAAAAAGAGAATCGAGACAAAAATTTTGGTGGAAGAATATAAAAGGAGAATAGACATTTTGTAGAATGAATGGAGAAAACTCCCAAAACATGTTATGATATACATACATACATACATACATTGCCATCAAAATGATATGTTGGAGGTAGCGACGACAAATAAATATCGGCGCAGAATGTGAATAGGTCGTTACATATTCATAAAAATATCGGGGGGAGAATTTGGATTGAACACAAAAAAAATATAGAAAAGAAAAAACGAATTATTTTTACAGCTTGCTGATCAACGAGTTCTACTTTAATGGAGATATCAGGTTTCTAACAGAGAAGGAAGTTTTGTACAAAGTAAGGGATAACAAATCCCTTGAAAAATCGAAGTGAAATCTTAATTTTAGGGTAATCGATTGCTTGAGAAATATTTAGACGATATGTTGGAGATACAAAAAACGCATGACTGTGAAGCAGTGAGAATTCGGATTTATTATTGTACATTGAAACTTGGACACATCTGCTTATTGGCTCAAGATTGGACAAGAGGTTTGAAATTCACAAAATCTTTTATTTGTTGATAATCTTACTCGTTTTTCAGCTTTATCAGCATATCAAAGAGCTTATCTAACAAAAAGGGATCTATTTTGTAAAGATCCTGATAATTATTTTGGGATTGGACTTGTTTATACACACTTTAAGGAAAATAAGTTGTAAGTTAATGTTTTTTTATTTATTTTGAAGAAAAGTGTCGAAAATGCAATTTTCAGAGCCGTTGAAGCCTTTAATAAGCTTTTATACGCATTCCCAATGGGACCTCATGTAATTGAAACTAAAACCCGACTTGCTGTATGTTATCAAAATATTGATGAGTATGCGAGAAGTATTAAAGTAAGTGACAACATTAACAAAAGTTTGTTTTTGTAATAAAACATTGAATTTCAGTTTTATAACCAATCACTAACCGACACTGCAGAAACACCATTCATGAGCAAATTTGTTATACGATTTAATATTGCAATGTGCCTTGAGAACTCAAACGAGTTGTTAAAAGCTGAATCAGAATACAAGAAAGTTCTGGAAGATGTAAGTAAAACGGGAGAATTGAAGTTGGAATAAAATGAATCTGTTTCAGCTTGAAAGTCTGGTCAAAAAGGATCACGATGGTGAAATGACGCCAGAACAATTGAAGCTTCAAGCAGCTATTTATAGACAAATGGGTTCTTAATATTCAGACTGTATCTGTTTTTGAATATAAAATATTTCAGGATGGGTTGAATACCGAAAGAGCTTATCAGATGATCATGAAAAAGCGAAACATTTGAAAGAGGCTGAAATGTATCTCAAAAAGTCGAAAGATATTGAAAGTGCCGATGGAAAAAGTTATTATTTTTTGGGAAGATGCCATGGAGAGAATGATGCCAATGTAAATGTATAAAATTTTAAAGTAATTTTTGAATTAATTGATTTTTTAGGCACACGAAGCGTTTTGCAATTATCGACAATCAATTGACAAAAATGAAGCAAACGCGGATACATGGTGTTCGATTGGCGCATTGTACCAGAAGCAAAATCAACCGATGGATGCTCTACAGGTTTGTGCGGAAAATAATGAAATGGCAAATAAAACAGAGAAAAGTGTCGCGGTAAGGCATTTATTTACCACATAGTCAACAAAACAAAAAGTTTAATCCAGCCTTCCGAATGACGAAATGTATTTATGTCAGAGATGCCTTTTTGTTTCGCTGTCCTTTTTTTTCAAAAAATGCTCATTAGATTGAGCGGCTTCAAAAAAGAAATAGAGAATGTTTTGTAAGAGAAACGATTTTAAAAGTGTGTTTTTAGGCGTTTATTTGTGCTGTTGAATTGGACCCGGGACATTTTGCTGCTTGGACTAATTTGGGAGAACTTTATGACAAAAATGAGCAATTTTTCGATGCTTTGGAATGCTTCAGATTTGCAGCAAAACATAATCCATGTAAGAGGTTTTTTAAAAAATATATATACCTAATTTTTAACAATGTGAAAATTCGAAAATGAAACAAAAAAGGGTTAATTTACAATTTTCACACGTTGTTCGTTATCTAATTTACAATTCAGGCCTACATCGTATTGTTAGACGTATATATGTATTTGAATTTTCTGATGATTCTTTTTTATCCATTCCTACCATTAGCCACCGCAACAGTTGCTCATTTACTACAACATTCCCACTGAACATATGTATAGTTATCTTATTTTTCCCATCTTCATCTGTTGACCTTGCTGCTTGATGATGTTTTGTGGAAACAAGTATATTGTCCTTAGCAATGGCAAAAAATTATTTCTATAGTCGAAAAATGTTTACGGATTTGTTTTAGAAAGTTGTAATTGTTACTTTTGGAAATTTGAGACCGATACAACTTTCTATTTGTCTTTTTATTTTGTGAGCATAGTGCTCCAGCCAAGAGTTTTGTGCTCTCTTTTTTTTGCTTGGCAAAAATTTAAAGTTTCTTTATTTTTGGTTTTTGGGCTTCAGTTGGACATAGGCGCGCGTCATAAGTAACCTTACAATTAATCATATTTATCAATAACCAACTAGTTCTCATTTTTTCTCACTCGATGATTCTTACATTGATGTGTTGTGAATCAGTTAAATAGATTGATAAGGACAATTTTCCAAACTTCATAGATGTATATATATTAACGTGATAAGAAATATCAAACGTCACCGTCGTTTTCAATTTATTCAGCCCCCACTTTCATTAATCATCGTAAGATTTGAACAAAAGCATGATCTAGTTGTTTTTTTTGTTTTATCGACCCCCCCCCGGTATCAAAAAGATTTTTTGTTCACGGAAAGTGTTAATGTATCGTATCGAAAAATACGATGATAATACAGAAAAAAAACGCGTCGTGTACACATATTAAACGTGAGAAAATGCGACGAAATAACGATTCCATTCATTTATCGGTGCTGGGTTGTGAAACGTTGCTGATGGTTTCAATGTATATTTGTCACAATTCATAAGATATTCATCGTTGGCTCATTTTTTTCATATAAAATGTTAATGTATCTTTATGTGTATCTCTCTATATATATATATACATGGCGAGAGAGGATGGTCAATGCACATAAAAGGCAAGCGAAAATGCTCCGTCTTACGTCCCTCAGTATAGCCAACACAATGGTCACAACACTCAGCATCCTCCCGATTCGAAATGATGTCTAGATGTAGTGGTCAGATGTGTACGTGATGGACGCACTAGTCTTCATATGCCTACATGCCCGACCACCCAATATTTTCTCTCCGTCCTCTCAATGTTGAGTGCTATTTTTTTGCATTCAAGCATTTTCGTTTGCCTCACATCATTTTTTCCCCTTCCTTCACGTATACCAGGGTATACGTTTATTAAACGTGGAAACTTTTGGTTTTTTGAAATTAAATTCAGAAAAAAAGAACAACTTTTACTAAGTAGCTCATCTTCTAAGATATATTTATATTGGAAATTTATTTTTTGATTGACAATAATTTTGTAAAAATTACAATAATTGCTAGGTTCACTTTTTTAAACTTTAAGTCTTCAACTTACGCCTCCATCATTTTATTATTTTTACTAACACCTCTATTGATAACTGCGACAAAGGTCGACATTTTTGCCACATAGAACTTTGCTTCCGTTTTCTTTCTAAAAGCAAAAAGGTATTGTTTTCAGGTGCGCCAGACCCGCTGAAGGCGCGAATTGCTGTGCTCGAGAAGGAGTTTGCAGTTCCCGTGCCACAACGACCGCCGCCATCGCCACAATCAGAACACAAGTAAGTCACTATTTGTTCCTCATTTATTTTTTGAAAATATCGCTGTAGTTCTACACAGGTTGTCCTTTAATAGTTCGTAAGGGTGTTGTTTGGTTATCTCGATTCGTGTAATAGTTTTATTTCATAGTAGGTCAATGTTTTTTGTTCTGAAGGGACATGACTCAGCCAATATGAAAAATTCTAAACCAATAGTGAATGATTTTGTTTTATCAGTACTAATTATAATTTTTGAAGTAGGAAATTGCTAACTAAACTTTTTAAAAACAAAATATTATTAAAACAAAATAGTTAGCAAATGATTTTTCTGTCATACAAAAATTAATTTTTAATCTTTTTAATCTTTTCTTATCACCGTATTTTGTTCCTGATGTAGCTTATGATAATCCTTGAAATCTGTTTTGGATAATCTAAGCAAGGATTAAAAAACATTTTCTCGCCCTTTTCGTAAATGTACATCATTTCAGAGCATTACCATCACTTAAAGAAGCGTGGACGCAACCAATACCCTCAGAACTTCGAAAACGACAGGACGATTTTTATAAGGTATAGTTGTTTTCCAACGGGCTAGGATGAACAGGTTTTGTTCAGTGAGTGGGTGGGGGGTGGCTTGGTGGGTGTGTGGCGTGTGTTCGCAGAATGACGCCAACGGGCGCCAAGTAATGAATGGTGATAGATGGCGGCTCGATTTCGTTTTCTTCTGTGAACACTTATTTGAATATTTGCGTGGCTTTCAAATGTTTTGTTATGTGATTTACTTTTTATTTAAAAAACTGATATTCTAATTTAGTAATTGTGTTTCGGTTATCCATATCCTTAGGCACTTTTTGTTTTTAAAAAAAACAATTCCCTTATTTTTTCATGAGCGCTTTTTTTGGTTTTCAATACAATTGTTTGTAACTTATGACCGAATTCCACTTTTTTGTACATATTTTGCGGCTTCCACTTTCAAAGACGTCTGTCACCGATTTTGTTTATGATCACGTTAAATGTAATTTTTACGAAACTACGATAGTTCTCAGGGTTAAGGTACTTCTAAACTAGACTCCTAGATTAAAATTAATTCCCCTTTTTTTGGATATGAGCTTAACTAAAATTGTTTTTGATTTTTCATCTTTTGTGACGTGACTACTTTATCTTGTCATAAGTTCACATAATCCTGGATTAGTTTTAACACTGGCTTCATTTTCTGATATTTCTTTCTGAGCACAGAACTTAAGGTTTCTATTATTCATCAACAAGTTTAATGTATGTAAGATGGTTTAGCGAAATTATCTAATTTTGAAAACATTCAATCAATTATTTTTACTCCAGAAAAACTGCCCTTCAACGTTATTTTTAAATAAGTTTATTTTTGAGCTTACCAAGATAAATACTAGTTTTTGATTTGTTAACAAGATTGAGAAACATAATATGTGTGTTTTCACACGAAGGAAATGTAAGCGAAAGGTGAAATTGCATTAGGCATGAATAAGTAATCGGAAATGCTGCTGCAGGTGCCAAGCAACTTTAGTTCCTTGGAGATTTGAATTTTGCAGTTTTACTTATCAGAATATATACTAAAAATATTTTGGTTTTTTTTAAATTCGAACCATTATTACCAATGATATTAAAAAACGTGTAAACTAAAAATTTGAACTGAACTGGTTTCAGAAAGCAAGAACACACTTCAATTTTTCGCTGTTCATATTCTTGTCAAGATTTTTTCTAAAAAATAGTTTTTAACAATTGTTTAAATGCGTTTAAATTCATTCGTTTTTAAATTTTTTATTTGCAGGTCAAAGAGCAAAAATATCGCGACGGTAGTCCATTGTGGAAAATGGGAGATCTTGCTGCACCAATAGGAGAACAAATTGAAATGCCATTGGAGCCACTCGATGAAGAACAAAAACAAGTTATGATTCTTTTGGAAGCCAATCAAAAGTACATCAAGAAGCATGAGAAAGATGTTTATGATGCGCTTAAGACCAAATCAATGATGGTAAATGTAAGTATTCTATACATATTTCGCGTTACACGATTAATTCGCTTTGTTCGTTTCAGAGACAAATAACTGACCACTTACTGGAGCCGCATGTTACTTCAGATTTGCCAAAGTTCACAGAAGCAGATGTTGCTGCGTTACGCGAAACGGGACATTTGGCAAACGCGTCGTCTTCAGATACCAACGAAGAAAAAGGTTCTTACAACTTTAATTTTATTTTAATTCGTCAAACTAATATTTTTTTCATTATAATTATTTCAGTTACAGCCGAGACAAGTACAGTTACAACAAAACCGATTTCTGATTTACCAACAACATTCAATCTTCTGTCGAATATCAATGTTTCCTATGACATCACGGCTCAAGAAATCCTTACATTGTCAGCAAAGCGAACCGCAAAAGCAGCTGATTTTCGTCCAGTTTTTGATGAGGAGGCGAGACCGCCAAGTCCACCAATTCCACCAAAAGCCGAAGTTGGGATTGATGAAACGGTATCTTTTGAATGAGTAACATATTTAATATACTATGATTCTCTTTTCCAGACTGGAAGGAATAAGCTCCTGCGCCCGACTCCTCTTCTCCTTGTGGATTCTAGAAAAGATGCTCAATCTCTTGAACTTCAAAAATTCTGTGAAAACGCTCCGATTGCGTTGATTCGAGGACTTACGTCTGTTTTGAAAATGGATTTGTCACTGTTTTCAACAAAGTCACTACTGGAACTTTCTGCTTCTGATGAGATGGAAGTGCGAACTCAATACCGATTGCCGTCGGATGTCAATGTTGATTATCAAGGAAGTCCGTCATGGGAATGTTTTAGCAGCGCGAAATATACTACAATAACCAAATATAGTCAATATCAAGCTGAAACATTTAAACATTCATTGAAAGAGGAATCCCAGAAGTTACGTAATACTGGCGCAAAATATCAAACAGTTGATGTTCATGGTGCGAAACGAAGAAGATTGAACAATGGTGAAGAATCTTATCTTCCATTGAAAACACTCAAGTTTGGAACAAATGTTGATCTTTCTGATGATGTGAAGTATAAGAATCAACTTCAAGTAAGTATTCATTATTAAATAATTAAGGTTTTAAAATACATTTATAGGAACTTTCAAAAATGCCTGCTTTCTGCCGTTTGATTGCCGGAGGAAATATGTTATCCCACTTGGGATTCAACGTGCTTGGAATGAACACTGTTCAACTATACATGAAAGTTCCGGGATCTAGAACGCCTGCTCATCAAGAAAACAATAACTTTGCATCGATCAACATCAACATTGGCCCCGGCGATTGTGAATGGTTCGGAGTTCCTTATGAATATTGGGGTGTTGTTGAAAAGCTGTGCAGAAAGTAAGACTTGAAATTCAGCTAATGTTTCTAAAGAATCATGATGATTTCAGACACAACGTTGATTATTTGAAAGGTTCTTATTGGCCAGACATCAAGGAACTCCTTTCTGAGAACGTTCCACTCTACCGTTTTACACAAAAAGCTGGTGATATGGTTTGGGTCGGCGGCGGCTGTGTACATTGGGTTCAAGCGACTGGATGGTGTAACAACATTGCATGGAACGTTGGCCCAATCAACTATTCCCAACTTGCCATGGCAGTCCACAGTTATGAATGGAACAAACTCCATAGCTATAAATCACTGGTTCCCATTCAACATCTCGCGTGGCAATTGGCCAAAAATGTGCACTTTACTAATCAATCGGTCTACACGTTTATTCGTGGGCTTCTTATAAGGTTTATAAATCTCATAAGGTTTTCAAATATCAAAAGTAATGATTCCAGATCATTGTCGTTCTGCAAAATTGTAATTGGTTACGCAGAGGCAAATGGCAAGCAACTCAAACCACAAAGCCGTACCAAAGGCGAAGTGAATCACTATTGCAACTCGTGTGAAGTCGAAGTCTTCAATATTTTGTTTGTAAGAGAAGAGAAGGGTAAATTCCCAGTCTTCTGTGTATATTGTGCCAAGAGGTGAGTGTTTAAGTGTTATGTTTGGGAACTTTTAAAAATTCTATTATTTTCAGCAAAGGAATTGAAGACTTCCTCGTTCTTCAACAAGTTTCAATGTCTGATTTGACGACAATTTTTGATGGTATGGTATTGAAAACTGCACCAAAGGTTCAACTTTCCGCTTGAAGTGAAATTATTCATTTATAGAAACAAATATTTTAAATTTTTAAATTGCTTTTAATTCCAAATCAAAGAGTTTATTACATTCACAAACCCTTTTTACATTCACAAACCCACACTAGTATGTAAAACCCGTCATATCATTTTTCATTAACCTAATCTCACAACTATTTTGATATATGTATTATTTGTCATTAAATCGGTGAAATTTCAGAACACTCTATTTTCTAACATGTTCTTTGTTTTTTGAAAATTCCGTTTTACTATGGAAATTTCAGAAAAAAACGAAGTTTAAAATTAGTGAAATTTTTGAGTTGTTTGTTATTTTTCCCCTGTTCTATATTAACATCATCTCACCCTAAATCCAACATTGAATTTCGGGCTGCTTTTCTACTTCAAATATTTTTTTACTGTCTTTCGCTCTTCCCGAGTAATTAGACATCTATTGAAGAGTTTTTATCCTAGACAATTAACACTTTATCTTGTTCCATAAAGATCTCTATTATTTTATATATATACCTATATACATTATTAACACGGATTCAAATTGAAATAAAAACCTTGATGCTTTCATCGATACAACATGATAGTTCAAGAATTGCTTTTTTTTCTATAATTCCGAACGTTTCCATTTTATTCATAGTTTTTGTCACATAATTTTTGTATAGCTTATTAATATTTTACATATGAAATAAATATATGTTTTCTTGAAATTATTCGAAAAAAATACAAAACATTTTATAGTACATCTGGAGAAATGAATGGAGTTCTGGGATAACAATTGGGAAGCGGAGCAGTTTATGGATTTCAATTTACCAAAGATTAGTCTTCAGTTATTTAATTAAACTCGTTATTATAATTTTTACAGCTTACCGGTCACGCAACATTTGAAAACTATTATTTCGGCTAAAGTTCTATATTCAACATTGCATTTTCTATATACTTAATCGATATTGTATTTACTATTTGGCCAATAGGTCGTATGGCGCAATCAAATGTGCATAGCACAAAATTTGGGTGCCTCGCGAGGTCACTCCACCTGGTCAATTTGCTGTCGCACTCTCTGTACTCAACAATCTCTGATTCTGAACGTATTTCTCCTCTCTTTCTGCGTATCGTGCCATGTGCACTGATGACCCAGTGCCACACTGCGCAACATAGCGTCGAGATGTTTGTTACATCGAAATCTTTTTTCCGCATTGCTCACTGTTAGTTTTTCTGCATTATTTGTTGGTTTTTGACGAGGTTTGACTTACTTTTCAAGTTTTAATTTCATTTTTTTTTCAAGCGCTTTTTGGTTCATTGTCTTCAAGCTACTTGAGGACCTCCTAGATTCTTTTGCACTTTTCGAGACACTGTTTTTTGGACCTTTCTTAGAGACCTTTCTTAAGAATGACCCCAGCAAACTCTTAAGATTGAGGTCACTTTTCCCGATCGTCTGGACAGCTTTACGATAGATATGAAGCTCCGAAGCAAGTTTGTTCATGCTGATCTCGCCATTCCGAGTTATCCGCTTCTTGATGATGTCAAGTGTTCAACGAGTGTTGACAGAACGGCTCCTTCCATTTTTTGGAATTAATCCAGGATTATCGGAATTTTTCGAGGAATGGTTTTAAAAACTGCTTATATAATCCCATGACTTTTGAAAACCTTTTTTTGGCTTGCTGCGAGCAGCGGATCAAGATTGCGATCAATAGTTAATCGCCACCCTGTATACCACGCCCATATTGTTAAAGAAACCCATTCATGCATTATCAATGATTAATGATGAAAGCAAAACTTACAAAATGGCAGACTGAATGGGAAACTTTGTTTTAAGAAACTTACGGTGTTTTAAACGTTGAAACATTGATAACTGTATGCCCTTGAATGACAACATATGATAAAAAATAAAATTTCAATTTTCATCATTATATTTCTAATTGTCAATCATTGGATATTGTAACGACTTCTAACATTTTTTGATAACACTGATCAGTTTGGTCAGTTTATCGCTCTAATCTTTCCTAAAAAAACAAAATCTTATCAACAAACTGATACATTCCAATTATGTTTCTTTTAACAAACGTATATACTTTTTTAAATGTAACTATCTGAACTATCCCCGAATTACCCCGTTATCATTTTGTGGGTTGTACACTTTTACAAACCGTGATGTTCCCAATCGACTGTTCTTTCAATTTCCAGTTGTCATAATTTAAAAAAAAACTCGTAAGGAATCCAAAATTAAATTCTAAAAAATAATTTCCGTATTTTGACAATTTTCCCTGGAACTTGGTATCCTTTGAAAACTAATGGATTTTTCACCCCATCCCATTCTGGAGATCTTACAGGGAGCTTGTGAAAAATAAATAAATAAACAAAAATATTTTGAGAAAATTGAAATTCGAAGTGTACATATTATTGGCATTATTTTTTAAATAGTAGTAAATATTCCCAAATGTTCACCACCTGTTATAATTTCCCATTTTGTCGCACTCAGATCTTCTCACCAACTACAAATATACTTATAATTTTCGTATATTTTTTGTTTACTCCGTAATTTCTCAAATAATAATATTTTGTTCATCGTCTTTGCCGGAGTTATTTTCCCCATTTTCCTGTTTCATGTTTAAAATTTAGAATTTTCAGAGGTAGACTAGACATGGAGGAAAAACATCCAGCCGTGGAAGAAGAGGTAAAGAAACCGAAGGCAGCGGAAACAAATGAAAATGGTAATTTCATAAAAGATTTATAGATATTTTGGGAATTTATTTCAGAATGTAAAGAGCCTGGTTTGCCAAAATCATTCAGCCTTTTGTCAAAATTGAACGTTGCGAATTCAATAAGTGCAGAAGAAATTATACAAATTGCGGAAAAACGATTCGAGGATTCAAAGAATTTCAAGCCAATTTTTGAAGAAGATACAAACCCGTTTGTGATGCCTGACGTTGTCAGAAACAACAACGAATCGCAAGAGAACAATGTTAGTTTTTAATAATTATTTCTTCTTCTGATATGCTGATGTTAATTACGTTTTCAGGAAAACAGATTCTTGCCCAAAACAAATACAATTTTCGTGGTCGATTCAGAATATGCAAAATCAACAGCTTTCCGAAATGATTGTGAAGCTGCGCCGATAACTTTAGTTCAGAATTTGATAGATGCCACTGGGTTTAATCCTACCTTGTTTCGTACCGAGAAGCTCCTTGAAATCGATGACAAAATCAAAGTCGAAACGAGAAAACAGTTGAAGCAAGATCCAGATTGCAATGTTAACAAAAAAAAAGAAAAAACTTGGATGTGTAAAAGTTTGAAAAAAAGAGATTCGACTTTGGGTACTTACGCAAAGTACCAAAAAGATTGGTTGAAAGAACTAGAGGAACAACAGAAGAAGGACAGTGAAGGCTCGGAACCAAAAGTCGAAAAAATGCGCGAAATTTTATTTGGAACCAACGTTGACTTATCAGCAGATAAATGGAGTAATCAATTGAATGTTAGTCTAATTTTTTTTCTTCTTTTCGATATTTTGAAAAATATATTATTATTACAGGAAATTGAAAAGCTCCCGTCCTTCTGCCGTATTACGTCGGATGAAAATGTTCTTTCCCACATTGAACACGAAATATTTGGAATGAAAAGTGTTCAGCTTTACATGAAGGTTCCCGGGGCACGAACACCAGCCCATCAGGAGAATAATTGTTTTGCCTCTGTGAATCTGAACATTGGACCAGGGGACTGTGAGTGGTTTGGAGTGGCGTATGAATATTGGGGACAAATCGAGAGAATGTGCCAAGAGTGAGTTTATATTTCTTGAAATTTAAAAAAAAACGCCTTCAGTGTTTCAGGAGAGGAATTGATTATTTGAGGGATGCATGGTGGCCTGATATGGATGAACTTATCCAACAAAATATTCCGGTTTACAAGTTCACCCAAAAAGCGGGCGATCTTGTATATGTTGCAGCTGGTTGCGTTCACTGGGTCCAATCAACAGGAATATGTAATAATGTTGCGTGGAATGTCGGAACATCGTCTGTGGAACAATTGCAAATGGCAGTGAACAGTTACGAGTTCAACAAGGCGAAGAAATATCAAAGCATAGTTCCAATACAATATTTGTGTTGGAAAATAGCGCAATCGATCGCATTCAGAGATGAAATGAAATACAATTTTGTCCGAGATGTTTTGATTAGGTGATTCAATAATTCATATGTTTCAGTGATAATTTCATTTTTTAGATCCCTTTCCTATTCAGTCTACGTAGCTGAATTTGCAAAAAAAAGTGGCAAACAAATATTAATTCAAGAACGTTCACCCACTTCTCCGTCGAACTATTGTGCTGCATGTGAAATTGAGGTGTTTAATATTTTATTTACACGAGCAGTCGCGATCAAGAGAAGGCCGGGAAAAAAGATGCAGACGCGACCAATCTGCAAGTACAACGTTTTCTGTGCATATTGTGCTGCGGAGTAAGGATCTTAAATATATTTTTCAATAAAAATTAGCTCTTCTTTCAGGCAAGGAATAGAACACTTCGGGGTTGTAAAGCAGTTTACTGATAGTTTTTTGAAGAATATTTACAATTCGATGCAGTTGGAACCTTAAAATGTGGAAAAATGCTCATCTTACTATGAATACTTCTACCTCTGTCTAGGAATAATATTTGAATCATTACATTATGTCACAGATCTTTTTAATTGTTTTTCATTTTTGTTTTCTATCACACATCCCTGATCTATCTTATTTTTGAATATACCTCTTTCCAAGTTCTCTTTTTAAAAATTGTCAAACCTCGGAAAATTTCCCTTTTTCACAATTCATTTCAAAAATGGCTTTAAAGTTTAAAAATTTTCATTTTCTTGCCAAATATCAAGACATTTTCTAATATTATATTACTGGTATCTCTTTTGAATTTCTTTCCCAAAATCCTAATTGGAACTGCCGTTTGTTTTCATCCCAGCGTTTTTCAATTCTTTTTTTCATCGAATCTCTTTTTGACTGCCTCAACTCTGGTACTATAATTCATATTCGTCTTTTCAAACCTTGAACACAAATTTTTGGTTTAACATTATGTGCCGTTTTTGCTATTGATTTACTTTGTTTTTTAAATTTTAAAGGGTTTATTAAAATAACCCTCACTCAATTTGAAAATAAACAAATGTTCAAATTTAACAATTTGGTGTCAATTACCGTTATATTAACTTCAGATAACATTTGTATATCGTGGTGACATATTTTTTGGCAAACTTGAAAACATAGCGCTTTTGTCGCTTATTATCATAACATTAGTGTTTGACTTGTCCTTGAACTCTGAAATCTTTGATTCAAAAACTTTTAAAAAATGTATATTCTTTTTCACCGCATAAAAACAGTCGTTGCGTGAATTTCCGGTAAGGATCATTGCAGTAAACAATCGAAAGAGAAGATGCAAACCCGTAATTAGTGAAAATCAAGACGGCAACATTGAAAGCTTCTGCAACACAACATTTAGAAAGCATTAAATCTCAATAAAATTACCTTGCATTTGTTCAACTTGAAATGATAGGCTAAAAATAATAATCGACCCAGCAAGTAGATAACAGAAAAAGGGGAAAAATATTTGCGCACATAACAAGAAAAACAAGCGCTTTTGGGATCGTCGATTAACGTTTGAGCGAGAGTTCTGAAGGCTGTTGATAACTCTCAGAGAATGGAAAAGACTGAATGCTATGATGACTGCACAAGAAAAGGCAGTGATTATTCCATAGATAACTATGTTTAAATATTTCGGACGATCGCATGAAAAAGATGCCGGGAGGTCAAATAAAAAATCGGCGCACGAGTAAATCTGTAAAAATGACACTTCATATTAAGAGACAATCGATTCCAACTACTTTTGACCACTTCAGCCTCTGTTCATTTTGATCTGAATCTAACAAACAATGCATTACATAAATTATCACAGCAAATATTATAATAACAACAACCCATATTGTATAATACGTTTGAACTTTTAATTTCGCTCTTCAAATTTAGAGGATTTAAAAATTGAAAGATTGAAAAAAATTTACTTTGAAGATGGAAGCAGCAAATTTTGATATCTATAGCAAAATACTTCAACATTTGAAAACCCTGAATAAGTCATACAAATTACAGATAATGTGACCATTCCTTGACAAGTCATTATATTTCTGTAATAGCCAGCAGACCATCCAAACATCATTGCTGGAATTACAATAGGTGTAAAACCCATTGAAAATGTGAAATCTAAAAATGTTGAAGTAAGTTGACACACTATCAGATGCCACCTGAAATTTGAAGTGAAAAGTATTTAAATTTTATTACTATTATTACTTGAAATTGCTCATTGCATTTGGTGATAGAAATATTATGCAGAAAAATGAATACAAAATAAACGGTGATTGAAAATGCCAATTCAATGTAAGAAGTCGCAAGAAGAAAATCGGATAAACTGTTATATTTTCGCATGTTGTCATATTGGCCAGCTCTGAAAGATCGTCAGTTAAGTGAAAGTTTTTGGCAATACTTGTCGGTTTATGAAGACGATCCACTTATTAATCGTCAATTAGTCTTTTTCACCTTTTTGGCAACCATCCAGTTTTAGCTTGTTTTTCTTTCTGTTTTCGTTTTTTTTTTGGAGGCCAACTATTGTGACCCAGATCTATTTGATGAGCCCACAGCGGGAGATTTGATAGTTTGAATTGGTTCTCGGTTTATTTTCATTCAAGATGTTTTCGATATTCACCGGAACTGTCATATTTCTTTCTTTTTTCGGTGAGTTTTATTAAATTAAATAGTTGAATTTTTTAAATTTAAGTTTTTTATTTCAATTCTCAAGTGATTTTATTTATCGGCTAGCGAACTAGGTTTTTTAAATGAAAACGTTCGACATTTTGAGAATAAAGAGAAATTTTTATAAAGTATTGAGGGTTCCAGTATAACGTTACCTGTATCAATAACCGGCCAGTCGAATAAAAACATGACTAATTTCAGTTGTATTAAAAGGTCAGTTAACAGTTGAAGATTGGTTTTTTCCTGTGTCCGTTGCTCCGCTTGATGTTGCTGATAACTCAGTCTATGATGACGAGGTAGATGTGAAATCTGAAGCAGAGACGATCAATATAACTAATAAACAGATCAAGGTTGAAAACCAAATGTTCAATTTTTTTTTAAATAATCAACTACTCCAGGATTATTATGAAAAAGATAGATGGGACAAATGGAATAATCGAAAGTCAAATGTACAACATCGTCAAAAAGATGAAAACAATATTATCACCATAGAAAATGTTAGGTTTTCAATAGTTAAATTAGAAAAAATATTTTGAAAAACTAATTTTAGAACCACATTTATGAACTAGATATTTCAAAATCAAAACAATTTCTGCCGGGACAGACTAATGTTCCTCCAACTGATGTATCTTTGGCCGAAACAAAGATCACTATGACCATTATTCCGATTGTGCAGCGGGATATTCATAGAAACCAGGTGAAGCTAATGTCTAATGAAATAACAACATGCAATATGAATCACGTTTTTCCAGCTATCTAACGAAGAATCAAATGAGCACCATTTTTCCGAAAGTTTCGTGACTGGAAGTCAAAATATAATTGAGACAGTTCCGACGACAACACCAATGACTACAAAAATGCCTCACGTAAATGGTAAATATGATACTTAATCACGTATTAAGCAACATAACATATATTTTTTTAGAAAACACCGAGCCCATCGTTTTTACTAGAAATGCAGATTTCTTGAAACTCCGCAAAGATGTTAATAGATTATCAAATGAAATGAAATTGGTCAAATCTCTTTTAAACAAAATATATAAAAGAAAATTCAAAAAGCGCAACGATGTTTCGCCAAAAGTTTGTTGAGATCAGTTTTTTAAAAGAAAAAATTAACACCCTCTTCAGCCTCACCGTACCTCTACACGCCTATCAGCAATTCAAGAACATAGACATCACGATAAATGGATTTCAACCATGAACCAAAACCGATTCGTGGGGTAGTTGATATCAAAATTTGCTCCGACACAAATCAAATATTTACGTATCAATTAAATTAAGGCGGCTCAAGTTATGCATAACATCATTTATTTCTTATTTTGTAATCATTTAAGTTTATATTATAAAGTTACATTTTATTTTTTTAAAGTTTGAAAGAACATGAAATGGTTTCCCATCCATCATATTATATTGGAAATAAAGATAACCAAGTTACATGATGTTACTTTTAAAGTGATTTCCGGAGAGAATCCAAGAAAAATGATAAACCGAAAAAAATGTGCAGCGAAGGAAAGTAATGAAGATAAACAAGTTGGAAGATTTGAAAGGAAACAAAAAATTGGTTCATTTTTAGGAAAGTTTGCTTCTTTTTTTTGAATCATCAGGACAAACTTGATATTTAGAACCGGCGGGAAAAATCGTCTTCTAATGTAAGCAATAGAATCGACTTTCAAGAGAGGTGTCGGGTGTTTGAACGTTCAAAATATTCATACGTTTTTTAAAACTCTGAATTTAATAACGTCACAGTTATCTATTAAAAAAGGAAAAATTAAGGAAATAATATGGGGGCACGAAAAATAGAACAACGAAGTTTGAGCAAATTATATCACTGTTTTGTTTTTTGAAAAATCCGTCTCTATGTAAATTTCGTTTTGCTACGGTGTTATAATTAGATGAATACTTAATTTTAAAAAAGATAAAAACTTCATTTTTTATGTTTAAAAAGGGTAAAATTATGGTCGCCAAATGCATAACATCATTTGTATTTGTTTTGTGCTCCAGTTGTCATCGGCAATTTTTAATATTAAAGTTTTCAAAAATAATTTAATGAATCTTAACTAATCCCTGAATTTTTCCCTGTTTGTTTTTAAATCTTATGTAATAGCCATATTTATCAATCCGGTTAGTCCGTATCAATTAAACAATATGCATATGAAGCTGTCTTGATCAACCTTGTTTCTTTTATCCCTTATTCACATATTTTTGTTTTCAAACAATCCTTCCGAACTATCCATTGTTTTGTTATTATGTATATGTAGGTATTTTGCAGGCGTCGAAGAAACTAGCCAAAGTACCTTTAATTACCGCTCGAAAAATTGTATAAACTTACTATTTCTTCTTTTTTTTCTCCAAATAACTTTTATACAACTTTTATATTAGTTAACATTGTTTTTTTTTTCGAAAAAAATGTCTAACTCTCGCGTGACTTCTCAAAAAATAGAAGTCTCTAGAATTTCAAAGGTCATTCTAGATGCTAATCGAATCGTGAACCTTTTTAAGATGACCTCCAGGTAGCTGACGTTTGTTAAAATATTTTAGTTGTTGGCATGTCCATTTTTGGGCGCTAATTCACATTTTTATCTTTGACATTTTTAGAAGAAGGTCACGTCACAACAGTTCAAAATTTTCTATTTGGAACTAATTGTAATCAGATACTAAACAATAAGATTGTCAATTAGTTTTATGATTGAAAAAAGATTTATATGTGTTCGCAGCCATAAAAAAGGTCATAACTTTTGTGAAATATTAACAGGTTGATCATCCAAAGTTCTGTTATCTTTTGTTTTTATAGTATTACACATTTTGGACATTTATTTTTCAGTATAAAATGGCCAGTTAATATCGCCCTTGGCAGGTGAAACGGCCAATTTATTTTAATTGGTCACTTAGTATTTCAGACATTTAGAGGTCATTTTTACAACTTTCTTCTGTTCCCCCTTTTCAGCTATGATTTGTGTTTTGATACTTTTGATTTTTTTGTTGTTAATAGCGAATTTCAAAAATTAAAGAAAAAACAACCGGCGAGAAGAAATAATAAATGATATATTGTAAATTACTGTCATTTTTTCCAGAACAAAAGGAAGTAAATTTCGAAGTGAAAGATTGATATCAAATCATTTACTGGACCTCTCCTCCAACATTTTCTATTTTTTTAAATACAATTTGTTGACAATGTTTCAAAAAAAAGTTTTTTTTAGATTCATTCCTTTTTTGGTGATTCTAAAGTTTTTTCTTACAGTTAGCCATGTTCTTACATTTTCAAATTATACTAGGATTGATAGGAAATGTAATGCTGCAAGACCACGTGATACCAAAGTTCAAAAGAGGACGTATGTGAACAAATATGTCTCAAAAATTCGGATTTTTTTCAGCCGTTGAGCTTGTTGATGAAACCGCACTCACAAATCCAAATTCATTTGACTATGATTTTTCGGAAGATTTAACAAAACCAGTTGACAACCAAGATCTGTATGATCAGTTCATTGATCAACTTCCAATGTTTCATATGTTCAAGCTTGGTAAGGATAGAGGAGTTACACAGGTAATATTGTTGCTTTTGTATCAGAAAAAAAAACAATACAAATTCATTTTTCAATACATTTTTTAGCTCATTTTTAAAACTATTTTTTAATCTCATTTTGAATACGTAAGAAATTATTCACATCACTAATAGTAAGAATTTGCACCATGCGCTATTATTTCGCGTTTCTGGTGGTTAATATTCAATTCATATTCAACGAATGTTCATTATTCGAAGACGCACATCAGAAGGATAATCTTAGGACAACACATTTTTTTATTATTTCAAAGTGCAAAATAATACAGTGAAAATTGAAAATGCATATGAATACTGCCAATCAGCTCAACAATGGTGATAATTCGAGGCCAATGAGTGGCGATGTTCAGTTTTGCTGTTCAAAATTAATAGGCTTCTCAAAGTTTCACTCTAAAGCATTTGCTACTATTTTTCCGCTTGTGTGTGGATCTCACGGAAATACCTACACACTTCGAGAATACACCGTCTAAAACATTTCAAATTGTTGATGACAACAAGATACTTATCAGTAATCCCATTATGAGTTTTTTTTTGGTTAAAACAACCCTAATTCCAGAAAAAATATCTAATGCTACAAATCTGAAATACATTCAAAATCGAAAATCACAATAAATTTGAATCATGACGAAATTACGGAGACGAAATTACGACGTTGTCAAATTTAATTTAAAAGAAAAAATAGATTTTTAAGGTTTTTTCAGGTCCCTATTGTCACGCGTATTTGGGATACATGGTTCACTCCGACCACTTTGAGCAATAAAGAACAGAAATTTACATTCTATTCAACAACTCCGATGACTCCAAGAAAGGTATTAAAATTTAAAAATTTCAGTATGACTAATCCATTTGACACGCCAATATTTAATATTTTTTAATCCTTCCTCCATTGGCTTACATATTTTCAGACAGAAGAAACGCGTCAGACAACAGTTACTTCAAGAAAACCAACAACAACACAAAAAACCACAACCACGTCTACAACTACGACAACGACACAAACTGCGACACTACCCACAACAACAACAGCAACGACAACTGCAACAACCACATTGGAACCATCAACAACGAGTCGAAACTCATTTGTACAAAAGTAATAAGATTAGAAAAACAACAAAAACAAAATTGAAAATATTACAATATTCTAGTCAAAGGAAACCAGCATTCCGACAACCAGCGCCTGTATTCAAGCAAACAACAACGACAGAAGCAGTAATTTCAAAAATAATAACAATTTTTCATCATTTTTTCAGCCGATTAACCGTGGACCAGTTTGGAAGAAAGGAGGAATTGTTATTGATACCACAACAACCAATCGGCCCACTACTCCACGAACATGGACCAGAAGAACGTTTACTCCACGATTTATTACGTTAAACGCAATCACAACAACAACAGTGGCAACAACAGAACGTAAAACGTCGCCCACCACCACAACAACAACGACTACAACAACGCAAACCCCAACAACGGTTTCAAATTTTAATAATAAAATGAGAAATAATATTTTCGTTGCAGACTGAAGTTCGGCGATTCGTTACTGTCATTGGCCACAGATGGGTTGCAGGGTTTTGAAAACATATCGCTTCATTTTTTAATAACAATTTCAGACCACGCCGTCAGCCACAATTCCAGAACAATTGGAAACAACCTATTAGGAATTTACAACGAACTTTGGAGAGACCAGTTCCACCAACGTTTGAGAACTATTTTATTTTTTAAATATGTTTCCTGAATAATATTTTTCAGACATACAGACCCAATTTCGCGCGGAATTCCAAAACCAGTCGTTATACAGAACCCTGAAATTCATCGATACGCAGGTGGAGTTATCTAATTTTTTGGTTGGAAATTCAAATATCACATTTAGGTCCGACATACAATTGTCGTGTATTGAACCCTTTCACAGACGGCAAACCATCTAATGAACACGATGAAAACTGTAAAATGTTATATCCAGGATTGTCGCTTGATGGATCCTGCCGCTGCTTTTATAAAGTAAGTGATCTGCGGATAATTCTTATAAAAACAAATGGGTATTTGTTTTTGAACTCAACGATTCGAAAACAAGTTAATCTGACATGAATATCAAATAGACATCAAAAAAGGTCACAGAACAAAATATAACTTTTGACAAAAGGATAACTAATCCGTTTTCTGAAGCAAAATAATCCGTTAGAAATCTGAGAACAAAAAAATTCAAATTTTGCAGGTTGCCGGCCGTGACTCTCATGGATGTGCAACTGGCTTCATCTACGCTTGTCGGACGTTAAGCCACCGAAGCGTTAGCGTTTAAATGCGGGTTGTTATGCATATTTTATGGAGTATTGAAATATTTGTTACCTCATTATTATTTTGATTTGCCTGAAAAAATAAAGTGTTTTATTAATATCAGAATAATTCTTTACAATTTTTTATGAAAAAGTTTGAAGGTTCTCAGAAGAAAATAGTGCACATTGTTATTGATGACCTATGAATTTATGATAGTAGTTCCTTGTTTTGGGTTTATTTCTCATGCTAAAATGTAGTGCCGAAAGATAAGCGGACGCTGTTAATACTTCTGATAAATTGATAAGTATGTACGTTCACGATATTGAAAACAACACAGAAATACAAATCGAAACGTATATTATATCCCAGATTTTTCTCATTCCGTATGGAATTTCAATAATCCGGATTCATATTTCATTTTAAAAATAAATTTTTAGTGGGTGTGGTACGAAGAGCTAATCTTCTGAGATATTTCACATTTCATATTTTTATTTATATGAAGTCATGAGGCGGATATAAAATAAAATCTGATTTGCCATAGAAGTTGAAATCATTTTTCGGGTTTTGTGATCTTTAAATTATGATATAATATGATTGTTTTATTAGCCAAAATTGAATGTAAATCAAATTTAATCATTGGTCGTGTCAAGTTTTGATTGATTAAAGTTTCAAGCTGAAATTATGGAGGCTAGATATTAACCAAAATTTTATTATTTCCGCTTTTGACCATAATTCAATCAGGTAATTTAATGATTCCAAGAAAAAAAGGGTACACCGTATTATATTTTTTTGACAAGCAATAAAAATCGTTATATTTCAGCTAAAATTTGCGTGCTTACTGAAAAGCGTTGTCTCTCATGTCCTACACATATTGTCATTGAATTCAAAAATAACAAAGCCAAATATCCACCCACATTATTTATCGCAAATGTTTTTCTTTTCACCTGCTCTGTTTTTTCCTTATCGTTCGATTTTTTGAAATTTTAAAATAAATAAAATACTCAATGGAATTCAACTATTCAATTTTTCTGAATTCACTAGGAGGTTTATATTGTTATTTGGATAATTCTTTTTTTCAAAGCAGATGTTTGTTTATCATAAATAAAACGGTCAAAGTTGAATTTCTGCAGTTGAAAATATTATGCCAAAGAACTTGAACGCATCCAATTTGAACGTTTTAGAACGAGCAGTGTACTTGTCGCATGATTTGACATCAAATGCTTGTTTATAGAAAAAAATATTCAATTCAATATCATTTATTGAAATCTTCAAGGTAATCATTAATGGAAATCAGACGTCACGAACAACTTCATTTTCAAAAAAAAAGAAAAACTAGAAAAAAATTCACATACCCAACGACCATTGACGGGTTTTCATTGTCATATGAATTCAACTCATGCTCACATTTCCAAGCCTATCTATTTTCTTTCTAGCTTTTTTAAAATTTAGTTGTATCAACAATAGATGCATTAATTTTTGTTTTTTCTTCCATTTGTCCACTTTATGAAGGTCGACTGTTCCGTTTTTTTTCCATTAACTCGCCCTTCTTTGTTTAGAAAGCCATAGTTGAAAAATGCTAATTATACGAAAAATAGATATGACGTTGTGCATCAAATGTAATTTTCCAATTTTTATTTCAGTTGAGTGTAAAATTGATAGAAACAACGCAGTAATTTTTCATTCTTTTCAATTTTCAGTGCAGATTATATTAAGATTATCTTTTTTAACGAAAAGGGCGGAGCCTCATAGGCGAATCTCGGGTTTCTTTCCCTTTCCATTTCATAAATATGACAGGTTTCACTTATATGTCAAGTCGGAGAATTTCAATATTTTCAGCCGGTACTTTTGTTTCCCTTTTAACATGGCTTCACTACTCTTCCTTGCTTCTGACATATTATTAATCGAGTGTAGGCTGAGATGAATCAGTTACTAGTTTCTAATTACATATGCGTATACCGACCGGACCAATTTTTGTTCAACAAGAGCCGTTTTTTTCATAAAAACAAAAGAACTGCATGAATTGGTTTTTTCTAATATTCACTTCCCCTCCCCAGTTAAAAATATCGAAGGATTAATTATTGTTGAGAAATTAAATAACTTTATAATTATATGGTTTCAACGGACTATATATTTGCACTATTTTAAGAATTAAATTTGAATTCTTTTTTTTTTTTAGAAAATATGAATTTAAAAAACTCCACGTTACAATTTTCTCGGATTTTCAATTGCTCTTGCCTTTTTTTCAGAAGTTTTTCACATTTTTTTCAAAACTTCAGAGGTAATAATGCTCCTCAAAGCAATTCTCTTCGCCGTGTGTGTTGTATTATTCTGTTCCCAGATCGGAGAAGCCGCTTCCATGTAAGTTTTTTTAATCTCTTCATTCATTACAAATAAATGTTTTGCAGGTATTTCAAACGAGCCGAATTTGAGGATCCAAGGTTTGTTTTCTTAAAATGAAAAGAAGCGAAACATTAGTTCCTTGTGACTCGTCATTCGAATTTAATTATTTGCCTAACCCGGAGGCCTAATTGATATCACTATATTCTAGGTTATTTTCCGCTGCATTCGGCAAGAGAGCATCAGTTGAGCCAGGTCAAGAAACAGAGAAGATGGGTGGACAAAATTACTATGCAATTAAAATTCAGCGAAGAAGTGACTTTGAAGATCCACGGTCTTAGCGCTGTCTCATGATTTAGATAAAAAGAAGCTTATGTTACAGGTTTATGTCAATGTCATTCGGAAAACGTTCAATTCTACCAACACTTGATGATATCCACAGGTTTTTATAATAATTTATTGTCGAATTTAAAAAAAAAACATAAGCATTTTAGGTACGCGGTGTATGACAAACGTGGAACCGACATCGATGACCCAAGATTCTTGTCTGGAGCTTTCGGCAGAAAATAATGTCATTTAATGGTTTTCAAACTTGGAAAGTAATTGATGGTATTTAAAAAATATTCTCATCAAATAAAGTTTTATTGATAATTATGGAATATTATTGTATTTTTTTGTAATTTGGATTTATAAACATCTCACGTTAATTTTTTTTTGAAATTGTGTTCATAATAGATTGGTACATAATAACATTTATCAGCTTTCAAGGAACTATTAATACATTTTCAGTTAGATAATGACTCATTTTTTAATAAAATTAGCTACCGGCTGACAATAATTAATATTAACTAATTTCAAATCACTGCTAATACTGCACATTCCTCGGGACATACATACATACATTCGATGAGTGTGTTCAAATGCTTTTTAGAAAAAAAGTTTTAAAATTGGGTTTGAACTGTTTCATTCTCACTTTTGTTGTTTATAAAGAAAAAATAATTTTAAACAATTTTATATATGTTTTGTAAGTTCCCTTGAATTAATTTGTAAGTTCCCTTGAATTATTGTTATTTTGTGAGCCATTTCTGCTAACTAGAAGGTCAACCTATGTATTTAGTTTTGAGCCAGTGGGTTAGCTTACTATGTGATCCTTGCAAATATAATAATACTAATCCCTCCGATGTTTCATCGGCAATATACATACTTCTACTAGATTAAGCACGCTATTAAAAAAAAAGAAAATAAAAATATTTCTGGCGTCAAAGATCAATGAAATTATTGCTGTTTTTGACAAAAAAAATCAATAAATCGTGGGCATTTTCCCTCGTCGTTATTTTTTGTTGTAAATCAAATTTTACACCATTTTCATCGTTTTCGCATCATTTAAATAATTAGCTGAATTAAATATTCCGTGGAAGGTCTGCGGAGGCGTTCGAGTACCCGACTATGTCCGGCCAATATATCTTCATGTGTACATCGTGTTTAATCACTCCAGATCAATTATCACGAGATAGTTCATCTACAAAAATCAGAATCCGTTGCTGCTGAGCACCATCCATTAAAACGCCTTTCACATGTGACCTTCCAAATCGATATGTGGGTTTTTCTATTCTCTCATGACATCGGTGAGATGCGAACATATTTTTGCAATTTGTATCAATCGGCGTTGGAAATACTTTTGGGAAAACGCTTTAAAAGGAGCGATGAGTTGTCAGTTTGTCATTTCAAATTTGTAAAATCACAATGCGCCTTCTACTCAACACTTTATTTTTGGCTGTTTGCGTCTGTGCCGGATATACTGATTCTACTGATGCTGTGAGAGATTTTGCGATGAAAATGCTCAACAAGCAGGACATCGAAGGTTGGAATTGTAAAACAAATTGAAGAAATGAAAGTGTTACAGATTCAAAATGGAAAGTGCCTGGCCTATACAAATCGAAAGCCCAGCCACTGATAAACACCTCCAAGCGTAATGTGAACAAAAACTCAGCTGCACCATTGTCGCCTAAAAATTTGAAAGAGATTCAAAACAATTTGATCTATGATATAACGGAGTTGATATTTCCGAATCCAGATTATATGAAAATCATGGGTAACCCAACATATGAAGAGCTTCAAAACGTCATCACTGAAATCGTTCGAAAACCAAGCCAAAAAGTTATCCGTGAACTTATTATTCAAAAGAAGGTTGATATCAAAGAATTTTTCGAGAAAAATATAAAACCCTTGTGGACTGAAGCAAAGGTAACTGAATTGACGAACTTTTTGAAGAGACTGAACGAAGCGGAAAATAATGGAACATTGAACTTTGAAGATGTTGAAGAGTTAGAGTCAAGAAAAGAGCATATTGCAACCGTTTTGAGTAAAGTCAAACTTTCGGAAAATTCTATTAAAATATTGGAAACCGCTACACATTTACCGCCAAGAATTACAAATCCACCATCGAACCCCGTTATTTCGAGAAAATCGTTACATCAAACAGAAGAAGATGAGAAGAACACGAAAGATGAAAATTACGAAATGGATGATGTTGACATCAAGGAAGAACAAGAAGAAAATGACGATGAAGCACCTTCGAATATCTTGCAAAGTTAGATACAGTTGAAAATTTGAAAAAAAATTTGCTTTCAGAAACTACTTCTACACCAACCATTGCAACTGGAATAAAAGTATCAACTTTGTCGACAAGTGATAGTGAGAATCCCACAACAAACCCAAATGTTTCTAAATTACCAAAGCTTCCGAACAATGGAACAAATGATAAAGCTTCTTTTTAATTTTGTAAAGAATGAATAATTTTTCATCGTTTTTTCCATGTTTCAAAGTTTCCACTTAACTTAAGAAGCCAGTGTTATTAAACAATTGTAGGTAATTTTTAAAGATTCATTGGATCATTCAAACTTTCAAAAAACTATACATAACAATTTTTCAGGTTGCAGACCGTGAAATCTGTTTTGTCGAAAGGAACAGTATCATTGCGGACGATGAAATTCAACTTTTTCAGTCTGTGGGTCATATGAAAACCATTATCACTAAACCATCCCACATATTCTTTTGTGCATTCGATCCAAGTGAACGGAGAAATCCGATCCGTTGTTAATGTAATTTCATATAGACCTTCTTTCACTCGGTTCATTTCTGAGATTTCGACGTCTCCCAGTTGTTTTAAATTCACCTGAAAATGTTCCTATTGAAAAAATCTTTATGAACATATTATTTACTTGAAATAAGAAATCCGGGACCATGACATCTTTTGAGATTTCCCTGTCATTGCTATCGAGTAGTATAATCACATAAAGGTATTCAGATAACTCTGCATAATGTTTTATTTTTGTTCTGAAAAAAAAAACTAATTGGATATTGGAATATATTTAAAATTTATACCCAGTTTTGACTGTCATTGCGGATAGTGCAGGAATGTTAACAACACTTGTTTTTGATTTATAAATAGGAGACAATCCATTAGTCCAACTCAACATTTCCACAACAACGGTAGTATTCAATAAATTAGTCGAATTATCATTGATAATGTTAACATTTAAGTTGAAATCAGATTCATCGGAAAACTATAACCATTTGCTTAACCAAAAACTTTACTCTAAGCTTACGGCGTAGATGGCAATATCTTTGAAAAATCTTCTAGCTTCATAGTGCGCCATTTTCCACTTTTGTTCAAAGTCGATCGAGGACCATGTTGGAGCAGCCCAAACGTCATTCAACTGCCAGTACATTGAACACATAGTATTTCCAAGGCCATCAGAAGTCGTGACATTTCGAAACCTATGAGAAGTTGGAACATTTCCTTCAGGATATGTGCTTATACCTTCTATAATGAAACGTTTGAGCCTTCAATGCAACAGCCTGATGAATTTGTGAGAAATATGCTAATCTGTCCATGAAAAATGTAGATGTAAGATATTTGCATCGATGGATGTCAGTTAAGGATTTTGAGGTGCATTGTGCCGGAATCTTAATGGAAAATGAGTGATATTCATTTTTGTTCACTATTAAGTTATCACCGGTAAGTGAGAGAAAATCATAATAAGATTTGTGGCCAATGCGCTGGGATGATGTTGTCGATGAACAAGCGAATTACTGGTATACTCCCACTCTGATTCGTTTATCCATTTCAACATAGTATCCCTGAATTAAAAAAAGTATATTGCTATTTTTTCTTCGGAAACCCACCGTAGTGGATAACTTTGAATTCCATATTCTGAAGCACAACGCGGTGTGAGATAAGAGTCGTCGCGCCATAAGTTCACAAATTCATTATAATAATGAATATCACCAAAACGGGTGTCTTGAGGATTTCTTGCAACGCCACCCTGGCTAAAATGCTTTTTTAACCTTACAAATCTTTTTAATGTTTAACCTTTCAGTTTCTACTCCATTCGAAGGACTAGACAATACGAAAGGAATATGAGGCGCATGTTGTTTGACAACTTTAGCAATTTTTGTATATAGCTCGACATAATCAAGAACTTGTTCAGCTTCTGAAGATAAACTTTGAGAAAAAAAAACAATAAATTATAAACCTGAATAATTAGAAACCGTCCACCAGTGTCCTCGTATAGCAGCCTCATTTTCATTGTTTCCGGCAAACACCAGAATACTGGGGTATGTCTTCAAACGATCCACCTGTACACAATGAATATAAAGAAATGTGTTTGGAATTGAATAACTAACTTGATGCGAAATTTCCTGTTCTACATTTTTTGTAAAATCTCTGGATGTTGGATAAAGAGCGCATGCGAACATCATATCCTTCAAATAAATCATAGGAACTTTTGAGAAAGAATGTGAGTATGTCTACCTGCCAAATTAAGATTCCATTTTCAGATGCGTATTTATAGAAGTCATCCGTTTCGTAGAAACCACCACCCCACACGCGAAGAACATTCATTCCTTGAGAAAATTGCCAATTTTTCCTAGCTATTAGTTTATAAATTATATGAGCATACCTACTTCCTTGGCGGAATCGATCAAAAACAACATTCTTCTCTTGTTATCTTTCAGATCATTGAACATTGAAACAGGTATCCAGTTCGATCCTTTCAAATACACCGGAACATTATTGACTTCAAAATAAAAGTTCCTTCCTTTCTTGGGAATATCTTCATCAATATAAGTTTGTATTAATTTCACCGTGCGGAATCCAATCTTTTTAGTTTTCACTAGAAAAATATTTTAATCAAACCTAGTTCAAAAAAATGTGTTCATACCCTGATTTCCGTTTTTCACATTAATTTCATACATTTTTTGTTCACCCATTCCGTTTGGCCACCATCGTTTAACATGTTTTTCTTGAATATAAATTTCGTAATCGCTTTCTATTTTTTTCGCTTTTCTATGTTTTCTTAATGATACTTTTGATAACTTGACTTCCGAAGTCAATTGAACATTCAGTTCTGGAATTTCGATTTCAAAGAGTGTTGTGCCAATGCCAGCAATAGTGGGATTTACGTTAATTTTTAAGACGATTCTCCAATAGTCTAAACATGCGTGATTATATCTGAACTTTGTATTACAAAACTACCTTCAATAACGGTAGTAGCCCAGTGAAAATCATAGTCCAAATCTGAAACTTCGATAAAAATGTCAGATGTGATTCCAATTGTCGGAAATGATGGCCCCCAATCCCATGCAAAACTGTATTGAGCTTTTCTAAAGAAAAAAAACGATTAACGTTCATAAACCCCTTTAATCTAATTAGAAAAGGTAACCTAATAAAATTTGGGTGACATTCACCGTGATAGATCGTTGGAGGACAAACAGGAGGTAGTTCATGATTAGTAGTTTTCTGAACGAATAATATATTTCGTGTATATTTGTTTGAACTTTGTTTAATTTACGGAATACTGTTCAGCTTTCAACGTTGCATATAATGTTGGACTTTTGAAATTAACAGTTATTGTGTTATTCCCCGTTATTATCAGTTTGTGAATATCAATACTATGTGATAAAAACTGATTTGTGGAATTCAATACGCTTATTTTGTTGAAAAAAACTTGCGCGACAGTGTCCAATCCACCAATTTCCAAAGTCACAGATTTCTGAAGTTAAGTAATAAAAATGTGATAAAATTGAAGAAGTGCTTACATTCTGCGGTACAGCGTCAAGTATTAGTTCTTTCGTATAGGACCAGTCGTCATCGGAAATCCACTTGAAATTGAGATGATTCTCACCAAAAAGTGGATTGTCAATGATTGCTTCATTGTATAAATCAGTGAAAATATCTCCGGGAACGTTTCCTATAATTTATTATTTTCTGATTTATTCATTTTGTTTTACTACCAATTCCAGTGATTGATCCATTACTTGATGAAAATCTCCAGTTGCCATTTAAAGATATAACTTGATTTCCGAACACAAATTTTCCAAATGTTGATAGAGACAATACAAATAATAATAATAATAAATAACCTCTATGTGCAGACATCGTTAAAATAATAGCGTGATACTGTCCTTATTTTTGTTATCAGAAAATGGCCCAAACATAACTTATCACGAGGAAAAAGGTCGATTGTCATTTTTGTTAGACTGGAATACATAAACATTATCTTTAGTTTTCAAAGAACCGAACGTTTTAAACAGTCTTATCGACTCAAATTTTTTTAAAAAATTGAACAGTAGAAGTAGACAAAGAAAAATTGTAAATCGCTTGAGTATGCACTAAACATTTTTGAAAGTTTCATTAACAAACATGTTTAAGTTTAAAAAAACCCCACAATCAATTTGGTATCCATAGTTTATTTTAAACATTTTTTACTGATTTTAAAATCATTACGAAGAACAACTCGAACAATTAAATATTTTTCAACAATAAGCAAATGTATTCATCTCTAAGCAGAAATGATGTGCCCTCGCACACTGCCAAAACATTTCCAAAACACCTTGCAAAAGATCACCACGTCAACGTTTGACACCAATCCAAAGGTCTTGGCAGTTTGTCAATTCTTAGACACGTAAATTGAGAAGAGGGAACATTATAAAAAATTAAAAATGTGCACAAACATTCTCCTAAATGTTGTTTTTTAAGCCTGTTAATCAAAATTAACATCAAAGTCACAAATAGTTGCACAAAAAACCAAAATTTGGGACTGAAACAATGTGCTATGGGTCCAAGAGGTAGCTTAGGTAGTATCTCATACATGTTGAAAAACGGCTATACTATTCACCAAATCTTATGCTTAAAGAAGATTTAACTTCAAATTTATGTTGTGTATTGTTTGAATAAATAAATAAAAAATTAATTCTAAGTTTCATTTCTATGATTAATTGAGGGGTCAGTTCAACATTCGATCTCTTGCCGCTCGAAAAAACATAATACTTTACTTAATATATTAATGTGAAAGGTCACCGCCGCCAATAACCACAAATTCATTTTTTCGATCAACTGTTGGTTTCAAAAAGTTGTTCACGATCAATCATTAATAATGGTTTTCAACGTGCAAAGTTGTTTAACGTTTTATTCAGTCTTGACAACGATTTAAAAAAAAAGCCATGGCAAAATATGAACACCTTTTCAAAGGTGCAGAAAGAAAACGAATCTTACACTTTGCTATTTTTTGCAATAAAGCTGTCATGCGAGTATTGAATTTCTGACTCTGAATATTTTGTCAATTTTGAAAATCGTTATCCTTCCAAATCGTTTTCTGATTTTATTATGGTTTTTTTCTTGATGCCCAATATTCTCTTTGGCAGTTGTACAATAAAAACATAGTTTACATGCCCAGTGGTGAAAGTTGCCAATGTCTTTATTTGATTCTTTCGTCATCCTTGATTCATTTCATCTTTTTATACACATATTCCAATTGCCAAGTGTTTTTCAATTTTTCATTGCGCAACAATCAAGCTTTTTTCTAATGTCTATCTCATTTTCGTTTCTTCTTATCATAGGTTTTTCCTTTCGGTTTATTTCACTTTCTAAACAGGTGATTCAAGATAAAGTATGCGCATACCAATTTTAAAATATCCAATTCCGTTTTCAACTGTAAAAATCTCTGTATTTTAAAACTATTTCAAAAGCTTTATACTACTAAAACAGTCAGGCGTCCGTGTAGCGCATTTGTTATTAATTGAGCTCTGAGGTTATTTCAAAAACCAATGTATACAGGAAAACAATTTACTTAATTTTGGCATGAATCAGACAACTTAAATAATTTTCGCATATTTCTTAATATTGCAGATTTGATCATTCAGTACAGGGTAATAATGATCTACATAATATTAAAATTTTTAATTTTATGATGAACAAGGGTTCAATTTTCTTTTTAAAAAAGGTTAATTCACTAATTTACATTGTGAAGGATACCTATCATCAGAAAATAAAAAAAAACATTTTAAGTTGCTCTGACGGGAAACTGTCAACTTCATAGATTATTACACATTTTTCCGATGTCCCATTTCTCAAACACATGATCTTTCATCAGAATTATTTTTACAGTGCCTTGTGTTCAATATCAATAGATTCGCTGATGAATAATCTCTTCGCAGTGAACTAGAACATCTGATTTGTTTTGATAATCGTAAAGTAAGGACTAAAAAATAAGGAAAGTGTAAAGAAGACTGTTCGAATTTACAGCGCTAATAAGCACGAGATAAGAAAAAAGGCATCATAAAGGTTAATGGCAATAACCAGTTGTATATTCATAGAGATCCAGCTAACCAAATCAGTCACACACATATTCACACAAGACACCAAACATGTAGATGTATATCCTTCACTCCTTGCATATCGAAGAAAAAAAGAGGCAAAAAACCGGCCCACCTCCCCCCCCCCTTGCCTCACCTTCTGACAAGGTGAAGGCACACCTCAAACGGTTTTTCATTCTGAATGTATTACAGTTCTGAATTATTTTTCACTTATTTCTGTTTCTGATCTCTACTACAAATATTCTGCGGGTTTTTTGTTCTTGTAAAACATTTCCCTCCCTCATCAATCCTAAGCACCGCCTGTGGGCTGTATGCCGTTGTTCTCAAGATTGTTGTTATACTCATTTCCAATTTCAAAAGATTCAGAGTTATTGAAAAGAATCTTTTCTTTCGTTTTGGCATTTTTCCTGTTTTGCTTCCACAAAACAGTTGTTCCTAGTATAAATTGCCTAATAAACACATTGTTTATTATCCTTCTTGCTTGAACGAAACCAATCCTTTTTTTCCATCTTTTTTTGAAGTTCAATTGGAAAATAATTGATGAAATTTTCAGAATGCGCACATTGCTACTTTTACTGGTACCATTAGCATTGGCACAGAATCAAGGAGCAACCGGCCCACATATTGTCAATTCCCCAAATGCTTTGTTCCAGGTAAAAAAACATTACAAATGTTTGGAAAAAACTACGAATATGTGTTGTCTTGCAGGCTAGAGCAACCGGATCAGCACAGTTAGATCCATGCCAGTATATGCTTCAGCTTTTAAACGGTTGAAAAAAAATACAAACAAGTAATTATGACTATAGTCTTTGATTTTAGAAACCAATCATGATTTGATGCAGCATGAAGTGACAACATTGGAACAATGTCTTTACTACTACTTGGCCGGCGAAACAGCAAAAAAACTTGGAAAGTAATCAACCGGTTTTCACTAGACATCGTCACCATATTTTAATTTGGTTTAGATTAAACATTCCTCACGCAATTGCTTCCGTTCCACCAAATTATTTAAGTCAGCAACCAGTTACTGTTAATTTTGCACAATTCACACTTCAACATTTCGAACTGGTTAGTTGTTTTATCATACGTCAATAATTTGTTTTAAAAAAATTTCAGAACGAATATTTGAAAGATATCTCTATTCATGGCTACCTTGAACTTAACTGGCATGATGATCGACTCATCTGGGATCAAGACACGTGGAAAAAAAGCAAATTGACCGTTCACAGTTTCCATCATGTCTGGGTTCCAGTTCTCGGATCGCAAAAGTGAGCAAGACACGCGTTTATTGTTAGAAACGTATTCTTCAAACCACAAACAATGTAAACGGGAGAGAAATACCATCAGTGACCTATCCAATAACTTTTTCTTCGAAAATCGTTTATTGGTTGCACTCTTCCACATGTTTTGCGTGTATTGTTGAGGTGAAAAGTAACCATTATAATGTTTGTAAAAATAGGTCAAAAGTTTTGTTTAACGACCCCAGTAATCAAGCTAGTTTTCGAGTAATGCGCATGATTGAAATCGTTCCAGCCCGGAAAATCACCTCAAAAATGGCGACGCGTTCGAAATTCGCAAAGTTGAATCAAGCAATCAAGGAAATGTCACGGCAAAAGTTGCGTTCTCATTAAGAACTTTCTGCGATGATACTGATTTTGAAAATTATCCAAATGATGTTTACAAATGCTGTTTTTCATTCGAACCACAACAAGACAGGGTACTAAATTCACCCCTTTTTTCAAAGTTAAACCATACATGTTTTCAGGAAGTAATTCAATTCACATCATCCGGACTTCCAATTTTCACTGACCCGAAAAACTTCCGCGACTATGGTTGGGGCGTTTCGGGAACCGTTCCTGAAAGCTTTGACGACCCGTCTGAAATTGCACAGCTTGGATTCTGTCTCAATTTGAAACGTGCTCATTCTTCACTCAAAGTTGAGCTCACTATTCCACTTTTTATTTCAACTGTTGTGTTTCTCTTGCCACCACTATTCGGAAGCATCAAAATTCAGGTAGCCCACCGTTTCAATATCTTAAAATACCATCTTTTAGGTATTCTTGAAAATGTTCGTCATGCTTTTGCAATTCCTCACGTTGCTCATGTTTTCAACAAGAATCGCTCCATTCCTTTCTAGTACCTCGACAACGCCAAGACCAAGTAAAAATTCTGCCTTAATACTTTAGTAAAACACGTTTTACAGTGAGATTCTTGGAAATCGCTTTGGTTCTCAATCTCAGTTCAATTTCCGCATCAATTTTCATTTTCACTTGTATGAAGGTCAAGAGAAATCTTCCACCATGGGGAAAAGCTACACAGTATACTTAATTAATAATAAGATGAACATAAAAACAAATTTGCAGAATCGCTAACATTGTCAATGGTATCCTGGGAATGTTCAATATTTCATCCGTTGAGGAATACAATTTGGATAAGTTGGAAGAGCAAGAAACTCAAAACAGTTACCAAAAAGATTGGTTCAACGTGTTCCGTGCAGCTCATGCAGTTCTCATGGCAGTTTTCAGTTTACTCATGGTCTTTGTATACATTATATATTGCTTCTAATTTATTAATATTTGCCATGCTTTATCATTTATGTGTCAACTTTCTCCGTGCGTAGTACTTAGAAATAAAGTAATGTAAAATAAAATTCGCTTTTATATTTAATTTTTAAAAAGAAAAATACATCGTGAAAGTGGAAATTATTCCAAAATAGAGCTCATTGAAACTTTGAGAAACGAAAAGTCGAAAGCATTAGTTTTTCTCTCAAAATCGTATAAAAAATAAAAAATCGAGAAATTAAAGGAATGTATAAAGGTATGTCACGTTAGGAGAAAGAAAAATAGAAAGCAATACAAATCAATGCAACCTTTTGCAAATGTAAAAAAAAAGCTGGGAGGAGTTTTGTGTCAATATTATTTCATGTGAAATCATTTTATGACGAAAAAGTTCGGACCGGTGGATGAGATCGGAGAAGAAAATATCTCAAAAAGTAAGCTTAAATTTTGTGAAAAAAGTCCATATAAAACTAACTCAAAAATCATTTTAATATTTGTCCTATTATTAAACACTTTTTTGTATGTATATTCAATAAGGTTCCTATGAATTATTGTGGATATCCGTTCGGCAAATGTCCAATGGATGATTCATGTTGTGCTTGTCGCGTTAACCTTTGTAACAAAGAGTTTTCTGGAAGTTTGGATCGGTCCACATTTCGGCTAAAAACGCAAATATAATTGGATTATAATTGTAATACAACAAACTTGATGTAATCCTCGATCTCTTTCATTTCAACATCAGGTCGTTTCTTTACTAATGATGCCGTCGGATTAATGTTCACGTTTCTGTTCGAATCACTGGTTGTTGGTTCTTCCGCCATGTCCACAGATAAAGTTTTTAATGTTTTCTTGCGGAGAATATCTATTTTCGGCTGTAATAACATTTATAAAAGTGTAAAATTCTTGAATCCTTAAACCTTAATTATCGTTGTGTTTTTCATAGGCGGATACATTGCTGTAACAATGGAAGAACTTGCAGGGCCTGATGATAGTAAAAACGGTATCGTCTGAAAAAATACAATCCGTTATACATATTTCAATGTTAACAAACAGTTTGTTTTCTTGGGACTGTCGGTTGTTCTTTGTCTTGAGGCGCTGGTGGATCATCTTGCGGTTTGAATAATGATTCAATCGTTGTTGTTTTATCTTTTCTCGGTGGACTCTTTTCTAGCTTTTCTGGCATTTCTTCTTCTAACACATAATCAAAAACTGGTTGCTCTTTTTCTTTCTCTCGTGCAAGTCGTGCATTGAATGACATTCTCGAGAAATCCTTGTCACCTCTGAGTATGCCAGAAGTTGGACGTCTCTCTTTTCGCGGCGGAGTTGAACATGACTGCTCTTCAAACTCTTGCTAAAATAATAAATTGACTCAAAGCTTTTGGAACCGTTTTTTTATTGATTTACCTGATCTGAACGACTTGCAGCAGCAGAAGATGGAACATTGATATCAACAAGTGGATTCGACATGAGAATATTAAAATATGAAGGTCTTGTAAGATTTGAAGTCTTCTCGTACTGATCACTACTGGAATAATCAGTCGTATCATCAGCATTGCTTTCTGGTTCTGTTCGTGCTCCGTCGTCCTTTTTCTTTTCCTTGCCTTCTTTTACTGGTGGTAATGATCCAGCTCGTAAATCCACCAACGGCTGAACTTGATATGGATAATTAGGACGAACAGATGAACCAGCGGGAATCCTTGGATCGGAGTTATCAATAGATAAAGGCAATATCCTACTTGGCGCAGCTGGAGCTGCAGTTGTTGGTGCTTGCGAACCGGATGACTGAAATTATTCTAAAACTTTTCATATAAAAAATGCAACTAACCTGAGCTGTTCCGTGATGGATTTCTCCTGTTATCTTAGTTTCAAGCATCTGTAACCTTGAAACAAGATTTTGAACTTGTTCTAACAGCTCTCGATTTGCAGATAGTAATTGGTGTGTTCGTGACTGCAAAAAAATAAATAGATAGAGAACGTATTGTAAACTAATTTTGTCTACCTGTGCTTCAAGTCTTGCAGTAGTTTCCGATGTCAATTGATCTCGAAGTAATTGCACTTGGCAACCAGCAACTTGCACTGATTGTTGCGCTTGATCCAACTGAGATCGCATCAATTGTTGATTGAATTGTTCCAGAGTGAGTGCGTCAGGATTCTCAACTTGTTGATGAGACATGTTCAATTGAAGTGTAGCATATGGTGAGACCATGACGGGTGATGAGAGTCCAAAAGGAAGTGATGATGATGAAGGAAGCATGCCAGACATTTGCTAGAAAATATTGTTATTATATTACTATTATTATTATCATTGTGATTTATCAATAAGTTGACTTACTGGATAATACATAGGAACATTCTGCTCTAAAGATTGCATTGATTGTGGATACGATGGCACCTGTGCTGCCCATGTTCTTGAATGCGGCAATGTCGCCGAAGGATAAGGCATATTTGGTGGCATTGTCATCATTCTCTGAAATTGATATATGTACAATAATAATTCCATTAAAATTAATTACCGGATTGTGTGATGCTACAGGGTTCTCAGCCAATGATGACAACGTCTGTGCTGATGGCATCTGAGCAGGTAGGGTATTACATTGATTTGCTTGAATATTGAGAAGTGACTGCACTGGTTTTTGTTGATATGGTAAAGCAGTTTGAAGTGGCACTTGTGGAACTATTTCAGGAGCTTTTGGTTGCAATATGGGGTTTGAAGCTGTTGGTATTTCATGTTCCTGTAGTGCAGTAGTATCAATGGCTGTTCCTCCAGAAGAGCTTGCCGTTGATGGTTTTCGAGGTTGAAACTGAAATGGTTATAGTATATTTTCCCACACTTCACACTATTTTCTAAATTTAAAATATTTTCTTATCTCTCTTCATCATTTTTTTTTCAGAGGTCGGTCTTAAAATTCTCAAATTACATCTCTCCTAAGACGCATGTAATCATGTAACTATTCTCAAATAACACACAAACTAAATATCACCAATTGTTTTTCTTCAAACTTTCTTTTCATGTCAATAACTCACCAGTGATAACCGTTTTCCATAAAGTGGACCACCGACCGGCGGACCTTCCATAGGTGATGAACTTCGGCTATTTTCTTCTTTCCCTCCTTGTTCCTCGATGACATCCAACATAGTGCCAGTTTCTTCTTCAGATTGAACAGATACTGCAAGAAAAAATCAAGATATTATTCACTTCAGGTGTGAAATCTTTGTTGCAATCAATCATTGGTTAAAAAAAAGAAGAAAAAGAAAACAAACTTTTGCTTTTTGCTGCCTCATCCTCGTGTTTTTCTTGCATCTGTTCTTGTGCGACTTTGTGGCAAACCTATAAATCAAGGATAATGATCGGTTGTTCGACATGTTATGAGATGCTAACAACAAAATATTAATAACCAATTATTTGTTAACTTGTTAATAATGTCTTATAAACTTTTGCACACTTTTTTATTACCTCAAACGCCTGCCCAATTGTTCTAACGACACGCATTGCTTGACTCTGGAAAAGACATTATCATTTTTTCAACATTATCTTTTCAGTTTGTTTTGCACAATTGCATTTGAAATATCTTGAGAAACCAGATGTTCAGCACACTTTTCTTCAATTTTTGTTTTCACCGGAAACTTAAACTATTTGCTGATGAGTTTTATCGAGCAGCACATCTGGTTCTACTTTTTATGTGTAAAACTTGAATTTTTTTTGAAAATTTTGGACGGAACAGTGTAGAACAGAAAGCGTGGGCGAACATGAAATATGAAATGGTAAATAATATCCAAATATAATATTCAATATGACAATAACAAACCTCGAGTTGCTGATCACTGATGTTAGAAGCAGAAGCTTTGTCTTCTTCTCGAGACCATGTTACAAATTTGGTTTTGATCGGTTTTCCACCCGGTTTAGCCATCAATCGAAGATAATAAAATCGTTTCTCTTCGCTCATTTCAGAGCTTTCATCAGGATCAAACCGAATCATCTCTGATGGAAAATTGAGAGCGAATAAGGAATATGTCCGTGAGATGAATGTTTCACGCTATCGACCATGTGATCATAGTGAATAAAAAAGAATAATGAATTCGATAATGCAACAAAACAAAAATGATTTGGTGTCTCGTAAGCACACACCTAGAAAATCAATGAAGGAAACAAAAAGCAACGAGACACGCGTCCGGAAAAGAAAGCAATACGCGTCGAAAGGGAGAATTTGCTTGATTCTCTTTGGAAGCCACTTTGGCAGCTGACGTGTTTCGAGAAAATGATTCTCTGTGCTGGAAAAAAGGCGAAAGATTTGCCAATAGATAGAATAGAAAGAAAGCAAAAGGTACGAAGAAAAGCGATCGCTGAAGATTTCGAGCAACTAACAAACACGTTGAGAAAAGAGAGTAAACGAGAAAAGAGATTGAGACTGAGGAATACACACGTACTGACGATGAAGATGATCCCGCAACTGCATTCAATGGCACTGCCAAAAAATGTATTTGAATTGAAGATGAGAAAAAGAGACTTGAATTTGAGTTTTCTTTCGAACATTTGCCGCCTCTATATGAATAGTCTCCGCTATTATGATGACGATGGTCGTCACTTTAAATAAGAAAACGAGAAGGGAATGAGTTTTAACATTTTTTTTCTGTTCGATTTTGTTTTATGTGAAATCATAAAATTTCTGCAGGTGCTCTTCAAAAAAAGAATGGCCTTTTGTTAGGTTAAGCTGCCTATGAATTGTTAGAAAAATTGAGTTGAAATTCGATGTCTGAAGAATTTCTATAGCTCTGTTTCGGCTCAAGTTTTACTAAACTTTAGTTAGTTTTGCTGAGATTCGGGAAACAAAGATTGGTGTAAACAAGTAGAAGGGAAATGGAAGTTGATTAAAAAATGAAGCGAGTTTTATAGCGAAATTTAATGAACAAGGTTATCAATTTTGGAATACATCACAGCGTATTTCACGAAACTATTTTTCAAAAATTTTCGCAATGATTTTAAAGGCAAATTAGTTAAATTCACGAAGATGGAATTCAGAAATTTTCGGGACCGAGCCGAGCCAATTTTTGAAAGCCAGGAACTATTCATATTAAATATGTTCTTTATAAAAACTAAATGAAATTGAGCTTTTCGAAAAATGTTTTCAAAAAAGTGTATGTTTCATGTATCAATCAGCAACCTTCAACACGTTTTTCGTCAGAGAAATTTTAACAAACATAAAAAAAAGAAGGAGGCCCACTTATTTTCCGAGACGTTTAAAAAACTTTTTGCAAAAAAAAAGCGAAAAAAAATGATGTGACTGATGAATTAGAAGGGTTGTCTACATTTCTCCACAGCACAAGTTCACCCAACGTAAGTATGTGATAATAGATTATTCTTGTGAGAGCAGCTCGATCTATCCGAGATAAAAAGATAAGATTTGTGGCAATTAATCACGAATGAAATGTGTCGACAACTCTACGACATTTGGCAACATTTGTTTTCCGGCTCTATTCATAATTTTTGTTTTTTTTTAAATTCATTCATTAAAATCTGATTTCAAAACGTTAAAACCAGCATTTTAAATTTATTACTTTTTTTTCGAAAAAGTAACAAGTCCCATGTTTTAAAACCGCAAGATTTATCAATTACTTCTCCGTTGATTTAGCCAGAAAGAAAATATGACGGCAAAACTATGACACCGAACGAGTTATAAGTAAAATCTGGGTGCTGCAACCAACTGTTTCTAATTATTATTGGAAGAGGGCCTTTGTGAACCAATGTGGCAGCGTCACAAACGACTAAATTGCGAGAAAAAGAGCAATTGATTGTTGTCAAAAAGCAAAAGAAGAACAAAAGTCTGAAGTTTTTGAAAAAAAAATAACGGAGTAAAGAAAGAAAGAGATTGAAATTGATACGATGCAGAAAAAAATTTTATATGATTGTTTTTATTGGAGATTTTCTATTCTTTTTCGAGTTATTGTTGTAATATTTTTAGGAAAGCTTATGTGACTTTAAACATGGATTTTATGTTGAGTTAAACTCAAAACACGAATATGTGAAATTTTTTTTGAAAACAATAATCACGAGTTTTCTTACCAACGCGTGTTAAACAATAAAAGTTGATGAGATCTGCTGTGAATCAAGATGTCGGTAGTCCTTGGAATTATTGAAAAGATTATGGAAAGGAGGACTGCGGGTGTAAAACTTTTGGCCAGATTTTAAATTTAGAAATGTTATATTTGAACCATTCGATGTAAGTATTAATTGCATAAGAATATCGGATAACATTACTCATAACTTTGGCATTTTTACCACCTTTAATTTTTGAACGACTTTATTTTATTGGAAATTTTGTTTGTTTATGGTCTGCTCGTTGTTTTCATCAATATCAGCTCCTAATTCGATTTTTTCTATAATGTTATCAGCCATGTAGTTTCAGAAACCTAGCGAACTTTGTCGCTTAATCTGAAAATTTGGATACCAAGCCATCCAAATCATATGCAAACTTTCTTCATCTTGAAGTTATTTTTGACATGCATCGTGGAAGAAAAAAACATAATATTTTGAAAGTTAGTGTAAATTGAATTTAGACCTTCAAAACTGGCAAACACTTCAAAATTGAGTGAATAACAGATGAATGTTTAATCTCTGACTTTTTTCCGATAAAACATTTTCTTGTGACAACTTGAAAAAATGAGCAATGCGTGCAATTCACAATACATTTGAAAATGTATAGAAATTAAGTTGCTTGAACTAACTAGTAAATTTTACGGTTTTATTTGTCATATTTTCAGGTATCACGTTCAGAATGCTTCTTGAATTTATAATTTCTCTTTTAGGTCGCCCACACCTTCTGTATATTTTTAAAAAACATGTTCCGCCTTCCAAAAACCCAATTATGTTTAATTATAGCTCAGTTTTATGACTCACTTTCTTCGAACATTTGAACACATTGCATTTGAACGTATTACTCGCTCCATCTCTGGCAATATATGAAAATATCTGTAGATCTTGTGAATCATGCGATACGTAGAATATCCTAAAAACATAAGTTTGTTTTTCAGTCCTTCTTTTTATAAAAAAAGAACCTGTATATCGGGTGGAACATGACAAGAAGTTTCGACTCATCCCAAGACAGACCTTTATCCTTCTGCTTTTTTCGCTGCAGTACCACTTTGACGCCATCAACCGATACCGTAATATCAACAGGGCGTTTTTTAATACCTCTCGCTTTGAATTCATACTGAAACATCTCCTAATTTCTATATCATAGCTATTGGTAACATACTCGAACTCGTCGCATAGCAGCAACAATCTCAATACGAGTTCCAGGTCTTGGAATTTCCATGCTCCCCACATACTGGAAAAATATTTGTTCCCTAGTTATTCCACAACAAAGAAAACAAAGTTCCTCAACAAATTCTAGTGCCGGAGGCAAAAGTTTATAGACTTGTCGACAAACCATTATTTTTCGTGTGTGTTTTTTTTCGAAGACCACCGGATATTCGCGCAAGAAAATGGTCCCCCGGGGGGCTATCGCTCATGATTATCCGTGTTTTTTTTGGTACGAAAATAAATAGCTTGACGGATTTGTTGAAGGTTTTGAGATCAGTGTCCACAAAAAAACACAAACCTTCGCCTCGAAATGGATGCCATGTTGGTAGGCAAGCTCGTTGTGAAGTGGAATACGGCAGTCGTAGACATCGTCAGCGATGATATCGTACGGACCATGCTTTTTCCGCACAGGCATTCTATCCTTACCTCTGAATATGAAAGTAAATTATTATCAAAATAGAACGTTTTAATTTGGTTAATGGTTTATAATTCAATTGTGGTGTCAGAGTATTAAAGTTTTAAAAAATTAATTAAAAACAGTTTTGCTAAAATTAAGTAAAATATTTTTAACTATTTAAAAAGTTTATTAAAAACCTAATTCTACAGAAAGGACGTCGAGAAAACTCTAACGAATTTTTATAACGCTGAAAGCATTGATGTTTTCGAAATTTTAAGCTTCATTGAACTAATTACACTTTTCAAATGCTTCAAACTCTTCGAATTTTTAAACAACATTTATTTTCTTGCCATTGAAGGCAGTTGTTGCACTTTTTTGAAAAATGGAAGCACTATTCCAACGATTTGTAAAACGTGTAAATTGAATACAAATATTTTCTTAGAATGTTTCTATGAAATACGCATGAATTTAGTCATAATCCTCAAGAATGCTTCCACGTGGTTGTTTTCAACGAGGTAGTGACAATTATGAAACACAAGATGATAAACAATTGCCAATTGAGAAAATTTTCACCAGAAAATTATTTTGAAAAACAGTTCTGAAAGGTTGATGAAGTTGAAAAAATATATATATTAGCTAAATGGAGACATCCTACAAAATCTGGTTTTTCAAAAACAAAGAAAAAAAAAGATTGAACCCAAAAATGAAACACATCTCAACAACTGAGAATACTTGAATAAATGAGCCTATTTGATCGAAGACGCCATGGGAATTGAAACGTGTTTCGAATTTTCTTATCGGGCGGGTTTATTTTTCAGTTTTCGTTTAACTTAAGTAACTACTACATTTTAAATTCAAAAAAATTCCGAAAAGCTGTTTGATGAAAAAATTGTACTTACCTTTAGCTGCATAGCGAGAATATCAGCTACCAGCTGAACATGACACGAACCACTATACTGATTAAAAAATTGTAGGATGCGTTCGTTTGGTTCGCTGAAAACAAAAAAGAAATAAGAAAAAATGATTACGTTGGTCAAAATGTAATAAAAAGAAAACATTAGAAATCATGGACTCTTTTAGGAAATAGCAGGAGAGTGTATAAATAAGTCATGCCGAAAAAAACAATAGACCTGAAAAAAAATAAAAGTTTCCATTAAAAAAATATAATAGAGGAGGTTGCAGTAAAAACATGATGACAAAAAAAAAAGGTTTTGAAGGTTTGTAAGCGGTTGATGTACAAAAAAGGTGGCTTTTTTTCGTAAGCCCAAATTGGAAACGACGTCGAGCAAATTAAATAAGAATAAGTTTTTCGGGAAAGCGGACGTCTTCCGAAAATTGAGAATGGTAAATGGTTGGAAACGGCAACAACTGATGAAGACTCCCTGGAGAGAACTGCATCCGCACCGAAGAATATGAAAAAAGATGATGTGGTGGAAGAATGGCGAAAATTGAAGAAAAGGGGGTGAACCTGACGCAAATATGATTTAGGTTCAGAAAAACGAAAAGTGCCAAAAGATAGAAAATTAGGTTATTGGTTGTTGAAACGGATAGTTAAAAAGCTTTAAAAGGTACAAAAAACCAATTCGTCTATGATATGAATACTCGAATTGGTCTTTTGTAAATACAATGATATGAAGTTCACTTACAAAAGGTGTTAGGAGTTTCAATATCCTATTATATATTTTTGTTGGAATATTTGAAAACTATACAATAAACTTAAAATATATAATCATGGGTATAATAATGACAGCTTTTAAGAAAATTTATTAAATAATATCAAGAGTAATTAATTTATTTTAGAATTTGTATAGCTGATTAGAGAATTCATGAACATGTGAAGTCACGATTAAAGGTATAAAAGTGAGAGTAAATAAAACAACCATGCAATTCTTGAGAACTCAAATAAAAATTATCAACATAAATTTTAAAATCTGAAGTTATGTTTTCTATGACTGCCTTCATCATATCTCTTTAATAGTTATAAAGTTCTTCACAAATTAAAAAAAAAATGTATTAATCTTCTTCAAAAATACCAAAAAAATTTGAATTTCCGAACTATCTTACAGAATATCCTAACTTCCTTACAAAACAAAAAACAGATACTAATATGGAATATTAAGAGCAAGTCGAATAGCCATTTGATTCGAAACAAACTCTTTTACAAACAACTTTTAAGCGGAGTTGAAGTTAGAAAAACAATAGAAAACAAAAGAAAGTAAAAAAATATATTTTTACGCTTACTAATGTTTTTTCAACCAAAAGATTTGATTTTAAAGAAGAATCACAAAAAATCCGCCAGCTTGCACAAAACAGATAAAGCGTGTTTTTCTTTTGATTGGAAAACTAAAAAGAAGAGGCCCCCATCAAAATTCACACGAATATTAAAAGAAAAAATTTGCAGAACAAGAGAAAGTTGAAGATTTACAATGATGAAGAATGACTCGTGCAAAAATGAAAAGAAAGGAAGAATCATTTTGCTCGGGGCTAAGGTCTTGTCAAAAATTATTCACGGACAACAAACCAATTCAGAATGCTCGACGTGCCCGTCTTCACTAACGGCAGAGTCTACGTTGGTCATTGCGTGCGCCAAAAAGCACAATTAGTTGTGATTTTAGGGTGTGTGCACTTGTAGCTGATTGACTTATGCGCATCTCAACTGATGGAAAAATGCATGCAAGAAAGATGGAGAATTCTTTTTTTTATGCTTTTGCCGTTACGCACTTCAAAACATTTTTTTGATGTTGCAGATATAAGAAACATTGTTTTGGGTGGAGAAAAAACCAAATATTTCAATAGTAAATGTTGATAGTGTGGATTTTGAAATGATGCAACATTGGGCGCCTTTGACTGCTTTCGAGAGGAACAAAACGGAAGGAAGTAAATTCTAAAGATTCAACCAAACATCTTTCGGAAATTTTTTTTTAACTTTGTGGTGTTTTAAAATGATGAGGAAAATTTTTTGTAAAGACTAACAGAAAAATAACTTTTAAAAATTAAAAAAAAAGGAAGAATCGAAAAACAATGCTCACTTCGACAAAATTGACACAGATACGTAACCCACAACTCAACGACCCATTGAAAAATATACGCTGATCCCAAAACCTTCCCAATGTGTCAACTCTCCCTTATTAGAGCGAGTCATTATTCATATCTTATGTATATTATATCTTCAAACTTTTAGGGTTTCTCTTTTTGTCTTTTCTTTCGATCTATATTAGTTTTTTTGGATTCTTAGGCTTTGTACCTGAAGACGGCTTAAAACCGAAACGTCGGATAAATAAATTTGAATACTATATTAAAATTATTTTTAGAAAAGGGTACAACAAGAGGGTTCGTGATCAAACCATCCAAAAACGTTACATGTGAACAAAACATATTTTCGACCATTGCATGAATTCATAGGTATGTATTAAATTTGGATTCTTACAAAGAGGGATCATAAGGAAATGGCTGGAAAAACAGTTACAATTTTGAAACTTTTTATCAATATCACAGATTTCAAGGGTTTTAAGATGGAGTCGCAGATGAGTATTAAATGCTTTTTCGACTATGAATTTTACCATTAATATAGGATTCGGCAAATATTAAGCTGTGAAAAAATTCAAATTAGTTTTTGAATTTTAAACAGAATGACCTTAGTTTTGAATTTCACTAGAAAAAGGTGTTTATAAATTTCAGAAAACAAACTGAAGTTCTTAAAAACTGATACTTTTTGTATGAATTTGTAATTGCTTCAGCATTTTACGAAATCTAATTTAACTTTAACTGAAAATTATGAAATAAAAAATCTGCCATATGCGTCTAAACAACTTTCCTCAAAAAAATACCAAAACGCACCATTAGAATCAAACCACCAAAGAAAAATAAATAAAAATCATAAAACAAAAATGTTCGAAATAACATTTTTTGTTCAAATCGTTTGCCGAGCAAGAAACCTTGATTAGCTACTTGAAGAGTCTATTCCATCTTTTTATTTTTGTTTCTCAAGAGCTCCCGACGATTCGAATTCTATTCTTAAAGAATTAATGAAAAAATGAAAAACGAAGCAATACATAAGAGAAACCAAGCTTCTTTTGTTGGAAAATAAAAAGAAAAAACTGATAGTTAGGTTTTAAAATATAAAATTCTGAATAGAAATTCGGATTTTGGAAAGAAAAAAAATAACCCAAAAAAGCTGCATAATTTTGTAAATAATAAATAAAACAGAACCTTTTAGAACAGAATATGGAGGAAAAAAGAAAAAAAAGTGAAATGGAATGAATTGTCATATCTGACAATGTTATTATTAGCAGACAATAGAAAAAACATTGATTGGTCAATGACATGTTTTCTCCATCAACTTTTGCACTATATCATTTTTCTTTTTTTTCCAAAAAAAATATTTCGCTTGGGTTCTATCAACACTTGTTCCATCTCACATCTTATCCTCATCATAAATTTTGAATCGGAATCTTCGCGTCAACAAAAGAAAGAAAAGAGATAACCACTTGCACAAATGCCTCGAATTATGAATCGATCAAACTGAAGGAAATGCTTCTTCGATCGGTCAACTTTTTTTTGAAGGATTTTTTTGTCTTTGACTGATACCTAAAAACTTGAAGAAAAGCAATGATGAGCAAAATAAATAGCTCACATTCACTCAACTCTTCGGGTAAATAATTAGAAAGTGAGAGACTATAGATGTTAAAATAACGACTGAAAAATAATGTGAAAAATAATTTTTAATAGGTTCGCGAAATAAGGGCTGGGAATTGATGAATTAATAACAAAGTAAATGATGAATTAATTCTGCGTGACAGGATCGAACAAGTAGAGAATTTTCTTGATGAAAAACGTCTCTATAGATAAAATGTGAAAATGTTGAGACGAGAAAATCGAACAATAAATCTAAGGCTACAAGAATTTTTTGAAAAAAAAAACTAAAACGAACAAGAACTATCATATTTCATGATGATTTCATAGAGCAAGAGAATCGCGATCAACAGTTGCGTCACAACTCCAATCAATCGAGTGTTGACACCTTTCTATTTTAAAACGTTTCCAATAAATATTAATTTCCTGAAAACAAAAATTTCATGCGATGAAAAAGAAACAAACATTAATTTTTATGGCGAAAAAAATTCTAATTTCATTTTCGAAATGTGCGCATTTTCAAGTGAATTCGAAAGAAGACACCGGAAATGTTGGCTTCTTCGCATGATCGCTGATTCTTAATTTTGTGGATTGTTGAAAACAGAAAAGAATTCGCAATAGGAAAATGTATGGTTGCCAAGAAAATTTGGAAAATGGAATAAACATTTGAAAATTTTGAAATAAAACGAAAGGGTGGAAGAGGCCATAAAAGAATAAATACTAATGGACGTCAAACTATTGCCTAAAAACGCTTTTTTTTTCTCAAATTGTTTATATAAAGACATATGGAAAATTATCGTTTTCGTTTTTTGAGTGATTTTTTATTTTAAGAATGGTGTAAGAATGGTGTAAAGAATTCTCAATTTTCTAAAATATGCAATTGAATTAATTAAAAATTAAAGTTTGTTACAGTTTAGTAAAGAATCACTAGAGAATAATCGAAAATTCATTGGTTGAGTAAAGCTGTAACTTTCGTTCAGTTCTTAAGTATCAGACCCAATGACGACAAACCTAGAAAAATCTAACAGAATTTAAAATTCAAACATGATAAACAAAAAATTATGCGTGAAAATAAAAAATTGTGCTGAAATAAGAGAAACAAGCATAACACGGTGTGCTCTGAGGAAATCAAATCTTCCAAAAAAAAAAGACCCAACCTCATTTTTTAAACAAAAACAAGTTTAGTGGACACCCCGGAGCATAGTCATATTACACAACAACTGAATGGATTGGAACATCATACAGACCGAATGAGATTTCGAACAGATACCAAACGTTTGAAAATGTTCTATTCAAATTGATGTGCCACTTTGAGCTTCTCGTATAGATAACGAATGAAGAATGACCAACCAGTCTTTGCATCCTATTGTTAAACAAAAAGAACAAATGATAACAATGCATTATTCAATTACACCTTCGTTTTAAATGAAATCATTTTTCTGTGATCGCGAATTGAATAGCATTTTGAAAAAAAGTCTACTGAACATTTGATTTTTTGATTCAAAAAAAAAATCTTAGAAAGATCTCCGATAATGTTGTAAATAAGACAATAAAACAACGAATGTTTAAGCTGGGTGTTCAATAGTTTTCTCTATCATCAATTGTGTTTTGATTTTAATCGAGCAATAAAATGAATTGTTATAAACAAAATTACGTAAGGGATCAATGAATGCGAGATAATTATGTTCATCGGGTTGATAACTGTATTTTTTAATTTATTTTTCGATAATGAAAGATGTATATACATATAATATTTTCATCAGTTAAAATAATAAAATGGTTCGATTTGTTGTTTATTTTCCGAAACTGAATTTATGATGATAAATGAAAAAAATATGTTAATTTTTCGAAATTTATTTTTAAAAAAAACATAAATTGAGAAATTGTATATTTGCCCTTAAACAGATAAAGTTGAGATCAGAAAGTTAATTTCAAAAAAAGTGAAAAAGTGAAAAATTGTATGAATACCAGTAAAAAGAAATACATTTTAGATTGAAGTGAACTGTAATTACAGTATGAATAATTCTCAAAATTTCAGCGATTGTGAATAACTTTTGAATAAATCTTGAAAAACGAACAATCAATCATATATTGGGATTTGAAGATGACAAAAAATTTGTCGACCATCAATGTAATATGTTGTCGGTTGATACATGATAAGATGATGAGCGCCCAGATCGAACGATAGTGCCAATATCGGGGTTAATGGCAGAAAAATTCTTTCTTCTCTCCCGAGTTTGAGCAGAGGACTTGGAATCCTCTGATTGCTCATCGTTCTCTTTTCATCTTGCCCCCTGTCTCAATTCTATCAGTTCTGAGCTGGAAGACAACACGTCCATCGACGCGCATTGTAGGTGGCGGTTTTGCTGTGTCTCGATTAATGGCATGTTCTTTTCGAATGATGATGATTCCTTCTCCTCCGTCTTTCTGACGTCCGGACGCCTTTTCACTTGACTTGTCTATTATCGTGTTTCGATAGTGAGCCGAGCCAATGAATAATTGATAGGAGTATGGCAGGGGCACACCAACTGTTTGGCTCTCCATATACCCATCCCGTGCGGTAGGAAAAACAGCACATTGAAAGTGATAGAGTAACGTTTCAGCGTTTGTTTTTTCTTTGACAATTATATTGACGCGTTTACTTGTTTTCTTTATGTTCGCTTTTTTTCCCTGTTATGTTTATAAATATCAAAAATTTCCAACAAAAATTATTGTTCCAGCATTCATCAACAATGATTTTCTACGAGAAATGTGATGTGACATTAATAGTTGAAAAAAGATTTCGCCGAGTTGCTCGTAAAAATGATGGATAACAAAAATTGCACATTTTTCTCTTTGTCCGCCTGGAAATTTGTACGATTTTTTCTAAGAGAAGAAATTAAAAACATGAAAACCCGCGCTCTACAATGAGTAACTTAAAATAATTCATGAAATGGAACGAAGAAAAACAACATTCTGCACACGGCCCGTTATAAATCTAGTTGTTATTTTAATTCATCCTTTCCTTAAAGGTTTTCTTAACTCTCTCTGGTTTCTGATGTAATCGACTCATTTTGACAATATCAATCCTGTCTTACAACAAAAAAAGTACAAAAATTGTTAAAGTTACAAAAAAGGCCGAAAAAATTTAGAAACAATGTACTCTCATTTTCAGGGGGGCTCACTTCCCAAAAGTTCTCAGCTATAATAAGTTCCCAATGAGTCATCTCATCTGGCTGAAAAAGACAAAAGAAGCAATAAATAAAAAAACAATGAAATTTTGATCTTCGCAGGAGTTATTACGCTCTGAGGACTAACTTGCTCAAGTTAGTCCCTAGAAAATTATCCTTCATGCATTTTTTGCACTTTTTTCTAATCTTACAATTTTTTAATTTTTGCAATAAGAGTGGATTGGTATGCTCAAAATGAATTGATTTGATAGGAAACCAGGGATAGTCAATCGTTGAGAAAAAGGAGCAGAAGTTATTTCGAAATAAGCATGATGAACATAAAATGACTAATAAACAATAATGCACAATTATACAATCATAATATATCAAGACTAATAAATGGCTTGTCGTAATTCTTCCAAAGATCTTCTCACTTCGAACAACAATCCGTTTCACCATGTTTTTTCATAAATCCAATAGCTGATTTTTTTCCAGCTTAAAGCAAAAGATCGGCAGTTGATCCCTTCATTCTCTCATAAATCTTATCAATGTTCACAATAAAAAATCGATTTCCAAAACATATCCAGGTTAAGCACAAGGTAGCAAAAACATAGAAAAAATGACGACAGAAGATATGTGAAAAAAAATGAATAAAAAAAGATATAAGCAATAGATCAATTGAAAACATCAAAAATATCAAGGTGGGGGGTGGGGGGGAATAATTCTCTTTGGTGACTGAACACCAGCAGGAAAAAAGTAAAAAAGTATATTGGGATAATTATTTTTTTTAAAAATCGCTCTGAAACAAACCATTAAATGTTCAGAATTAGTCTGAAACAACGACCAAAATAGACAGTTTTGAAAACCCGGGAAGGCGAATAATGGATTGGAAAAAATTTAAAATTAGCACCAATCCGACAAAGGGTTTCAAAAGTTATTCATGACTGCTGGTTACTGTTTCAGTCGTTGTATTCTCTTGGATTAAAGTGGATTCCGATCCATCAGCATGCTTGGTAACAGTGGTGGTCTTGATAACTGTGGTATCACCATCATGGATTGTCTGAAAAAATTGACATATTATTTGGATGAACAGATTCAAAAGCTAACGAACCTCTGTCGATACAATCGTTTCCTCTCCATTCTCGTTCACAATTGTTTCAACAGTTGGTTCCAAGCTTTGAGGAGCTTCGTTTTCCTAAAAACTCGTAAAATTTAAACTTTATTCGAAAAACCAAATATACCGGTTCGCTTTTCGCTTGTTCGACAAGTTCCTCAATCTTCTCTCTAGCTTCTCTAATAACTTCTGGAACTTCGGCGCTCTCGGCAACACGAGTTTTTGACTCCTCAACTGCAGTCTTCTCATTTCCAGCCGCATCGATCACAGTCTGAAAACGGCAGAGAATAAAATTCAGAAAATAATCCAGCTTTAGTTACAAACCGTTTCTGTTCTTTCACTCTTAATTCCGTCATCATTAACAGTTGTCTCCTGGACAGTTCTCACAACTTCGCCATCGGATTCAACAACAGTTTCTTCCATAGTTTTCGATTCATGACCATCAGAATGTGTGACAATAGTGCGGGTTGTTGTCTTAATCGCGTGCTGAAAAAAACAAGTTCTATGTCATAACATAAAATACTGTATGCACCTCAACTTCTGGAACATCTGCAAGTTGGTTGTTACCATTGCTGAAGACGGTAGCTGTCGCTGTACCATTCTGCGCCGAAGATGTATCTTGTGGATATGGGTAGACCGGTGTGTAAACAAATGGACCATTCACCGCGATTTTTCCATTCTCATCGGCTTCTTCCACTGGCTGTGGGCCAGTCACGAATGGCTCCAAGGTGTTGTTCTTGTCCCTTGTGGATAACTCTCCGATCTCAATTGGGATTTCGAGGAGGATATGTGTTCCAAGCGTGACCTATATATATATGTTTTATAGTTTTTTTGAGTAAATGATCGGATTACCTGTATTCCGTACTCAATCTTCAAGAATGGGATACGTCTGAACCGAAGAGTTGCGGTCGATGGACTTTCCATTAATTTTCCAAACGGACTCAAGACGTGTTCGATTTTCGATGGGTCTTCGAAATCACCTTTGGTGCTAGGACAAACCGGTGGAACGGTGAACAAGTACAATCCATTCTGTTCAATTGCTCCCTTCGCCTTGTTTGGGTTCTCGTGGGTTGTTTCCAATTTTCTGACAAGAAGAGTTCTCCATGGCGAAGCAGCTGCAATTTCAGGTGCTCCAATGCGTCGAACACGGTCAACCAGTCTGGCTTCCATCTAAAAATTTTAAAATATTGATCAGAACGTGAACCTGTAACGCTTACATGATTGAGAATATCTTTCGGGTGTTTGTTTCCAATTTTCAAGGTACCATAAACTGCTTCACCCGGCAAATATCCAGTTTTAGGAAGGGAGAAATCTGCGGAAAGCTGAAAAAACAATGAACTTCGAACTGATAATAATAATAGATTAAAATGATCATACCTTCGATTTGCAGCAACATTTGCCGAGAATTGCCGAGTCTTCAGCTTGGGCAGATTCGCCAACAACCAAATGACCTTCAGATGGGGCCACAAGGATCAAAGCCTTTTTCGCATAATATTCGTGCTGGAATTTTTGATATATTCATTTATATTTAATTAAATTCAAACTAACAATTTTCTCGAATTCGTCCTCTTGAACCAAACTAGCGCGAATGAAGTATCTAATGAAAGCGTGTGGTCCTTCGTAGCTACTCGGACATCCTCTTGGCAATGGGCACTCGAATGGAAGACTATATGTGAAATTTCCAATCCACTGAAAATGTCCAGGCTCTGGTTTTCCCGGTGGTCTTTCGAGAAGTGTGAAGTCTTGGTCGAAGTATACCTGAATGAATACAATTTTTTTCATTTTCATTATTGATTTTTTTCGAGGCTGATATATAAATAGGTTTTTTCATCAAAATTCTCCAAATGTTAATTTTTCAATTAAAAAAAAATAAACGAAACCTTTTCAATGTCATCCTTCTTCATCGGATCATTAAGCCATGCAGCTCTCCCCTTCATTTGCAATTTGACAGCATTGATGATAATTGGCTTTCTCAATTCGATGAGCAATTTTCCGGTAATCAATTCACCACCTTTGAAAACAGGATCACTTCCAGCATCAAGTTCAATACTGAATCTAGAGACTATATCATTTTCAGTCCCCATAGTTGTTTTCCTGCAAAATCAAATAATTTTAATAAAAAGGGTGGATTACGACAAGAAAATTTAAAAAAAAACAATTCATCGAGAAAAAATGGCAATGTATCAAAAAATGTTTGTTCAGTTTGCAACTGCGGTTTCAGTGAAAATGACAGATTGAATGATGTGTACACAGGTTTTTGATTGTGAGTGTGTGTGTGTCTGTACGTCTTGCCGGAAATATGTTTTTTTGAAAAATGACTAATTCAAGACACCAAAACAGTTAAAAACTAGAAAGATATACGGTTTCGAAATATTTTGTTTCGGTGAAACAACTAATCATCCAACGAAACTGAACCGAAAACTAATATTTACTTTTGTGATGAGTATTCTTTTCTGCTACATTTTTGATGAGGGCAGGTGCGAGAGACAAAAAAAAACCTATGGTAAAAATAGATACATAAAAATCACTCATAAAAGGTTTTTTTATGCCACATTTCATCATCTCTTATGAAAAAACAACACAATAAATGGTTTTGAGTGCTGTGTATTTAACAAGATCTAACACTGACTAGTGAGTGAAATTGAAAAATCTATTGTCGCTTACCGGTTTTTAACCTAGATGAAAAATATTGTTGAAATATATTTTATTTTAAAAACTAACTTGAAAAAAACAGGTTTTCGCCTACCGAGTTTACCAACAAACTGCAACAGATTGTTTGAACCACTGACAATATCACAGCGACGAATAGATGGATGCGTTTGAAATTTAATTTTGGCTCCGACTATTTATAAGAAAAATATTTTCCCAGGAAATGCAAATCAAGTGAAAATAAAAATGAAATATAAATTCATTAAAATATGGAAATCAAATGTTAATTCGAATAAAAAAAATTCTCGCCGTCGAGATGCTAACGGCACATAATTTCTTTCTTCTTTTTTCTTTTTTTTTGTTTGTTTTTATCCATGACAACATCTGTACACCAAAAAACCGCATACTCTAAGAAAGAGATAAACGATGAAAGATCGCAAAAATCACATTTTTGAGTTTGTTTATTTATTATATAAAGTAGAAAAAAACGAAGACGAGGAAAAGACATACAGCGATTCATAAAAATAGATCTTCAAGATTTGCAAAAAAATGAAAAATAGAAGGAGAGTATATCAAAGACCTATATTTTTTTGTCAAGAAAGTTCTAACTGTAGAACATTTCTGAGGAAGGCAAAGTCACTCAAAATTGCGAACTGTGAAAAATACGGAAAAGAAAAAAGGTATTGCCAAGTTAAACATTTTGGATCATTTTCTACTAAAAGACCGCACCGCAACCGGTCGCGTTTAAAAATATCACAACTGTGTGAGAGACTTAGCTTTTCTGGGTAGATCAAAACCAACTTGCATGATCAAGAATATTTGAGTTGACAATAATTCTCTCAGAAGTATCTAAAGCATGTTAAAACCTTCCGGTGCTATTTTTAATATTTTAGTCTTTAATGTATTAATCCATTTTTTTCTATGGTACATAATACAGACAAATAGCAAGGTCTATTGTACTAGTGTATTGTAGATATATAAATAAGGATGGATAACTTTTAAAAAAACAAAAGGATAGACTTTAAAATATCTATTTTCGTCTCAAAATCGAGTAATGGATAGAATGAATCAGCTTTAGTTGTGCTGTGCTGAAAACAAAATGTTGCAATTTCAATAGTCGTAAATTAGGCAAATCTCGAAAAACAGTTAAGTGGGTTCTTTACTGTTTTTGGGTTTCCATTCCATTTTCATCTTCTTCTTGATATTTGAAAACCTATAGATGAAAAATATTTTTACGAAATGTTCTTTTCTAGTACTCAAACACACCGATTTCAAAAATAAGGCGGCGAATGGCCTAACAATTGCAAACTCTCTCACATTTGAATGCTCTCTCGCGCGCGGCTGAGCGGTCAGGCCATTCGCCGCCGTACCCTGTAAATGTATTTACTTTTTTAGTATACTAGAAACGGAAATTTCGATAAATTGTTTTTCTTCTATAGGTTTTCAAATACTGTGGAGAAGATGAAAATGGAATTGAAACCTAAATTCAGCGAAGAGTACCTTTAAATGTCATTTACTAACAATTACACGCCGAAAATTACATAGATATAACATGTTATTGCTTCCCAATGTCAGAGTCAAATTTAACGCATCGACATGGATGTAGGATAAAATCGCGTTTGATAATTTTGGTAACGAAAAGATAATAATTCTTGAAATGAACGACACTATATCTTTAACAATAAATGACAGTTAACAGCAGAGTAACAAAACCTCAACAATAGATAAACAGTAGTTTTCAAGTTAACTTTCAAGACACTGGTAGCGAGAAAAAAACATACATTATCGTTTAAATCTTTTTCAAAAAAATTATAAGATAAATCAAAATCGTTTCATTTTTCCTGCTGACAAATAGCAAGTCTCCTCAAGAAAAATTGAAAAATTGCGACGAGACAAAGAAATATTTACTTTGCCATAGACACATTGCAAGAGAATGAGAAGCACAAGAAACAATAAAAAAGCAAGTTTAGGTGCAAAAGTTAACAAGTACTGTCTTTAGCTTTAGCACTTGACGCAATATACAATCAGTCTTACCATAGACATCAATTATGTTTCTGAACGGTATGGCCAAAAAAACGATGGTATTGATGTCTTCCTAACAGAAATTTGCATCTTTTTTCATCATTATTTTCCTATTGTTGCCGAGAATCATACTCACTCAATGAGGAAGAGAGAACGAAGACACGCATTTTTGTACAATACATATTGTAAAAACGCTATTAAATTTTCGTTGCATAAAAAATAGAAAAGAACTTTTGCAACCCCATAGAGGCATCAAAAAACTACGCAACGTTTTTTTTGATTAATTCGCAATTTTCCGTTCATTTTTCAAACACACTTCGTATGAATGAACAAGTGGTTTCATTTCTAAAAAGTTTACTACAAACAGACGACAAACACGCAACTGACATGAACTTTCCTCCCACCCGTTTTGTCCTCTACATATACGCTCTTAGAAACACCGTTTGAACAATTGAGAAAGTGTCGTTCGAAAATAGAAAAACAAATATAACACAAAATAAATTCTGAAATTTAATAGGAGCAGAAAAGAAACGTTTTCAAGTTAGTGCGTACGAGGGAAACTTTGCACCTAGATAGAAAAGCATTACTCATTTATTTATTGTAAAGTCATAACAATAATTGCCCATGCGAAACAAAAAGAGAGCCGCAAAAAATGGAGATTTCATTTAATAACCTTGTTCGCACGGCCACTTTTTACATAAAAATACACACATATTTCAGTGTAATGTAGGTGATGCGAACAATCGTTTAGAAGCCTTCAAACAGTTGTCAGTATCATAAGACGAACGGAAGATGACACAATCATTGAACGGAAGAAGAAAAAGAAAGTAAGTTAAACCTCAATAATTTGCTGTCCGAAACAATTTCCAAAACGTCTTTGCCATTCCTCATAAACTCATTTGCATTTATTGGCACAGCTAACATAATCTTGGAAGACAATTCAGTAACAAGATATGTCTCATTGGACAAAATTGGCATGACGAGAGAATAAGGGAACACGCCGAAAAGAGTCATCAATTTGATGCAACGTCAAATGAAGATAACATCAAAATATCCTTCATCTAATATTGGGGTAAAATTCAAGCGATGGTGAAGAATAGAAACGGAACAACGAAATGACACGGAACCCCTCATTTGTCAAGTGGTTTCGATTCTTTACACGAAAGAAATTGATCAATTAATCAACCTTTTTAAAAGAGCAAGAGTAATTGATGACTCAATGACATTTTGTACTGAATAACAACATGCAAATAAAGCCATTTTGGTTTCCAAAATTAGAAAAACATAGAAAACAACGCATTAATTTTTCATCTTGTTGAATTTCACAATTGAAAAAATTTGGCAATTTTATGGAAGGGTTATTCACATTGCTTGTGCTAAACAAAAAAAGATAGCAAATATTTTCTTCAAGCAATAATGAACGTAAAAAAACGAAAAATGAAGGAAGATAGCGGCTTGAAACAAAAAAAAGAGAATTTGAAACAGATGGATGCAAATGATTAGTGAGGAGTGCAATGTGCCCCATTGAGGTATTTAGAGGCCACCCGAAAAATGTAAAAATGTACGAGAAAATAAAAGAGTTTCTGTTGTTACCAAAACGAAAAAGAGACTTCAAAAACTTAAACGAGCTGAAGATGAACCACAAACATGATTACTAGTATTCCATTGTTAAAAACTTGTCGTCAAGTTTAGGCCAATTCCAAAAGTAGCCACACGGAAATTGAAAAATGAAAAAGAGAAGAGAATGGTTAATATAATGAGGGAAAATGAACTGAAGAGTCGTAGAATAAGAGTAAGTGAACGGGTTCCAAAACGGGTCGCATGCCTTGAAAGAATGGGGGTGAATAAAGAGGCACGCATTAATTGAAACATCAATTATTTTTGCATTCCGCAATGTCATTCATTTGCTGGGTTTTTTCATGTTTCTCGGAGAGAGCAGAAAAGAGGTGTGATGCAACTAGGAAGCAAAATGCGTTTTATGGGTTGCTATCGGTTTGAATAGGCTCGCCTTTAATTAAAAATTGATTACATTCCGAACGAAGTCAACATTATTCTTGCACGCAAAAAAACTGACCACGGTAATTATGTTTTCAAACTAGGTGATTTATTCTCGAAATTTCATTCTCCAAAAAACCATAGGTAAATTATGAAAGGTCAACATTCGGAAAAAGAAAAGTTAGGAAATTCATAAAAAAAATTAATGAAGAATTCACTCTCCGTTCATGACCATGTTAAAATCAAAATTCTCATAATGGAGAAAAATATAGAAGTATTGGATGAGTCACATAATATTTTTGAAAAACTGCTCTCACTTTCACTTTAAGGGTTAAAGTACAAGGGGATTAATATCAAACCACAAAAAAATACCTAAAAAATTAATATTTAAAACTGATAACGTTATTTCAAAATTTAAAGAGCAAAGAACCTCGTCAATAATTCAAACTCAAAACCTGGCAGTTAAATTTAAGGTTGTTTTGAAAGTAAAACGTCAAATGAGTGGAATACATCCACAATTTCTTTCACCAAAGACCGGAATTTTTAAATAAAAGAATGACAACTTAAAACGAACGAAATAAACACAAAAAACCCCATTTTTCTATAATCGAAGAGAAAAACACGACAAAAGTTACAAACAACTAGTTCTCTCTTGGCAAATGATATTGAACAACAGTTTTTAAAAAAAAGTGTGACAAAATGAGTAAATATGCGTAAAAGAATAGGCAATGCGACAGACAAATAGATAGGCACGCCGGCACGTGTGGCTGTTGTATGTGTGGTCGACACTGATAGATTTGACCCTGTAATGGCAGACACAGGAAATGTTGGTGCAGCTTGTGGTGGCTCGGTGTGCGCGTCTCTCGTGTGCACCCGCAAACCTCGACCACATTGCTCACCACATGCCGTTTGAACAGTTTGGAAGGTAATAATATAAAAGGTCACTTGACTTGAGCGTCTACTATGAGATCTTTGTATTATTCATTACCTGACACATTATAGCATCGTAAGTGAGTTGCAAATTAGACGTGTTTTCTATGCATTGCTAATGAGCAAAATATGTATGTATCACGTATTTGCTCTTATTTAGCACTAGTTTTAGAATTAGTGTATTTTGAAATTTTGAAGTGCATAAATAACAACCATAAACATTGGAAGGAGGTGTGACTTTACGAGGTGAATTTTAACATTGCTGACTATTATTCATAACAATATTGATGTGCACATAGAAGCCATATTTTTATGAAGAGGATTATAATGCCGAAGAACAACCATATTCTACCCCGAGTTAACATATTGAGCATTAAATGTTTTATGTGCTTGCTTTCTTATTTTATGACCTCAGAAACGATTGCCAAAAAAAAAGGAATAGAATACCTTTATCAGCCAAATAGTTTGACGATAATAAATTGCTATGAGTCAACGGAAATAAAATTTGAGAAAAAAACAACATGTTTAGGACAAAAACAAAACTCATAACAATCGAGAACTAGAAATGAAGAAAAAAACAAAAACATTAATTCCAACCTTTAGATTGAACAAAAAATAAATCGAGGTTACCGTCGGAAAAAAGAATTGTAAAAAAAACGGGACACCGTAAAATCATTAAACTCGCAAATGGTGGTTTACACTGTTGCTTTTTAATTTCGAAACAACCCTACAATCAAAACAATAAGAGAGAAAACGGCAAATGGGAAATGAATGAACACAATAGTATGCCCGTCTGTGGATCACCGACAAATGAAAATCGCGACTATTTTGTTCGGGATTTTGTTCATCTTCGATATAGGTCAAAATGAGAAATGGAGGGGGTTTTGTTTAGTTGCAATTGTCGAGACGATAGAAATTCAACTATTTTACGTCTATTTTGCAACCATAAGTTTTAAAGTTGTGATTTTTGTTAGTCACGGCATGTTTTTTACTACCTCCTCAATAGAAACAAGATATACGAGTTGGAAATTCGCTCTACGGAGATCAAAAAATAAAAATTAAATTTTGAATCCTAAAAAATGGAAATTTATAACTGGAAAAAATTCAAAAATATTTAACTAGATTCCGAGAGCTTTTTTCAAAATTCTGCCGAATACAACTTTTACTTTGGCTGATTGTGCACCTTTCAAAAAAGTTTTATCGGTCCTAAAAGTCAATAAATCGAAAATCTGCTGAATACAATTTGATGAAAATACGATTTGATTGTTTTGACAAAAAAATTAGCTGGGAGAACACTTATAACAAAACTCAAAATATTTTGGACGAAGTAATCTGGATTTTTCGACACTATTACTTATTAACTCATCAATAGATTTGAGCCAGTCTTGGAAACAATAAAAAACGAATATAGTTCTTTAAAAATAATCCGTAAGACGTCAATAAGAAACTAATACCAAAACGAATTTACAAAGATTACTGCATTCAATCAAAGCTAGAAACAAATGGCAAATATACATTTTTTGACTTATATTTTTGAAAAGAAACACTTTTTTAATATTTGGTGCGGTTTGACTTCGTAAACCATTTTATTAGCAACATACAGTTTCAATAAAGTAAAGTTTACAACAAAACACAATTTTTGCTAATTTTTACAATTTTAGAAATCGCATTGGTTTTTCAATTGTTTTTTTTCTTCAAAAAAATCAGAAAATAATTGTGTCATGAGTCAGCTGACGAAACTTGTTTATAAAAAAACGGCAAAAATATAAAAAGATGTGTGAAAAAAATTTAATTCAATCACTCATACACAGCGACGACAATAAATTGACGATGATGTTCGGAAAATGCGCTTGCAACTCCCACCCACGTCAGATCATTGTCGTCTTGATAATTTTTTGTGCCAAATTCTTCAGATTCATCCCACCAGATGTCAGCAATAGAGTCGTTGACACGGTTTCCCATCCAAATATTCATAAGTCGATTTGGGTCAGTTCTGGAAACGACGAAATACAGATTGAAAAACCTTTACAGAACAAAATGGATGTCATTGTTTTTAAATAGATTTTTCACGCATACCATGAATTTTTCAAATGTGCGTCATAGTCTGCGCAATGGCGTAAAAATACTTCAAAATTCATAATGTTTTATTTAATTGAATACTCCATCTGAGAAGAATATAGAATTAAATAACTCGAAAAAACGCAGCCAGCTTGGATAAAAATGCAATTACTTGAACTTAAATATCAATTAATCGCATTTCATAATCGGAAGATTTTTATTTTTACCTCAAACTATGAATCTGCTCGCTTCATTCATTTTACTGTCTAACGTCCCGTTGAATTATAAAACACATTGTAATAAAAAATTTGAAAGAAAAATTAATAAACTTGCCTGAATTCACCACGAATAGCCAATAACTTTGCCCACTGTGCAGCAATATCTGCCAATCTAACTGAAGGTTGGAATGGTTGGCATGCCATGGAAACACGGATTCGATTCATTCTATCAATCAAGCAATCTAAAGGCTCTCTCCATTCGACTTTTTGTGAAGATGCTGTTCCAGCTGGGAACACTGTTTCTTGTTTCCTACCATTTCTGAAAAAAACATTTATTTTGGTAAATGAAAGGGAACGATGGTCTTGTGTGGAATGTTTTTCGAAGTTTGTTCTACTTACATCATGTTTTATATTTCAGTGGCTAATAAAGGACCATCGTTCCCTAACAGTGTAAAATAAATTATATTCTTAGCGTAATACAATGAAGCTAAAAAGGTGTTAAATTTAGATGTATTTATTACTTCAAAATCGAGGTTTTTCTGACATAACTGTCCGTTGTTCTCCAATTGTCTGAAGGTGTCCCAGATGTATGGTACTCTCTTACTACTTCCTGAGGAATGACGCGATCGACGCCTAAATAGTAATCTGATTTCTAAAAAATAAAAATAAAAAATACATACGTCGTATAGGATATTCACGTTCAACAACTTGACGTGGAACGTAATAATCATCACGAACATTCAAAGGTCTATGAACCCGATCAGATACATCTTCTGTACTTTGTTTTGACGGTTGATAATTTTCTCTGAATTGAACTGGTTGATCTGTTCGATATGTGTGTACAGTTGCATAGCCATATTCTGGTTCTCTCGATGGGCTAATTGTATTCCTATTATTAGAGTAATATTGAGTTGAAGGATGATTATTTGATTGAATTCTTCGATGAGGTGGCTGATCCTCGAAATGAGTTGTTCTCTGAATCAGAGATGATTCGTAAACAAATATAATTATTTTGGGTTAGCAATACAATAATTATTTTTAAAGCATTAATCGCAATGTTTGTTTATCAATTAAAAAATATATTTACCACGTCAGTAACAGATAATAATTGGCCATTTGATGTGAATCGTTCCATCCGCTTCCTAGTAACAGATTGTCTCGGATCATCCATTTGTGCTAAAATTGGAGGCAAAAATGCATTGAGCATTACAGCAAACTAAATTCCACAAAAGTGTGAAAAATTTCATGTTTTCCTATGCATTTTTTTCTTTCACAAACAAGCTTTCAAAAGACGTCTTCAATGATACGATTCATTTTTTTGATTTCCATCCGAAATGATTCATTGGCATGTTTGCTATGTAAACATAATTGGTCCCATAAATTCTTTCTTCTTCAATGATTTTGACAATTTTATAGAGATTTCGACGTTTTTCGTGTTCTTATCAATTTTCAAATTGCAGGAAAGAGAAGTTTAATCGGATTTATTAGTGAAAAAAAATGAAATAATAGAGGTTTTAGAATGTTTATGGAAAAGTTCGTAGTTGTGAGGGGTTCAAATTTCACAGTCCTTTTGTTTAGCACAGTAGGAGTAAATCACAAATTCAATGTTTCGGAAATTGGAAAATTTGAAGAATAAAAAAAAAGAGTCCAAAACATAATATCACTAAAAAAGAGAAATAACAGATTCGGAGAAGTATGGAAGAACCCGAGGTTCGAAAAAATATCAAAACAGTTTGTTTAATCACAATGAAACGCATCGGGGATGAAGAATAGCTTGACGTTTGACGGTTTTGACCGAATACATGACGAATTCCTTCAATTTTGCATTAACGTTGAAGCTGCACGTCACCTCCAATCACAGGGGGTTCATCACAAATTGTTTTCTGAAATATTTCGATTTAATTTTTGGATCCGGCTTGTTTTAACTTTACCTTTTACTATAATTGATCATAACATATTTTAAAATAGAAGAAGATAAGCAGAATATAATGCAGCAAGGTAAAACATGATTGAGACAATCAGGTGCAACGGTGACCCAATGTTTGAAAGTTTACATCTGGAAGTTTAAAACCATTTGTGAATAATGTGGATCGGAAGTTTGGAAAAAAAAGTTTTTTTATTTGAGACGAAAAAGAAATTATGATGGAAGGAAGTAGAAGTAGTAAGAAGAAAAAATTGAGCATCAGATGATGTAGTGAAGAAAAAATGGGAGGGAACAGAAGAGTGAGAAGAGAAGCTCTGAGGAGCGGCAAATGATGGCACCGCGCGCGAAAAAAAAAAAAGAAGAACATGTAAAACATTGAATATTGGATGAGACAACGCAGCGCCATACTTCAATTTTTCTTACTTTTATGTCTTTCTCCCTTCGATTTGCAATAGTTCAACGAATCGAATTGTTAGTGCAAGTGAAAAGAGCACATGCTGAACTAAAAGAAGCCCTTTCCTGACATCAATTGGTTTGGCCATTTGATTTTACGCGACACAACTCATCAAGATTGCTCGGAACTTGATTCGTTTCACCTAAGACCGTGGCTGACGCCCATTCATATATAAATTTTTTATGATATTCAAAAATTCATTGTATTATTCAAAAATTCAGTTTGAATTAATGTATTCTCATTGCAAGCAGTCTGGTGAATGCTCAACAATCAACAAGAACAGAAGTATACTATTTTATTCGTAATTACGGGTTTTTGACGCATCATTCATTGGGAAGTACTCACTAGACTCAAGTTCAACTTGAGAAGAGAAAATTTTGTGAATTGAAATTCGTTGATGTAAAAAAGTATCTAAATCTAATTGAAAATTATATAAACGTAGTATAACTGTAGAGCATTTGAATAAGTTTTGATATTGTTAAAAGTGTGTGTATCATAAATTATTTAAAAATGTTAAACCTAAGAAACATTTTCTATACTCAAATAGTCTAGACTTTAGACCTAGACTGCGCGTAATGTCTCAGCAGACATGGCTTTTGTCCTAACTAAGTCTGCCATTTAAGAATTAAACGAAATTTTTTTCACTTCTCGAAAATTATTCGAACGCTCTTATGGAGTGCACAGCGGAAGTAAAGCTTCATTCACCTCAAAAATTAGATGTTTGAAAATCATGCAAATATAAAATTAGCGGGATGAAAAAAATTGTTCAAAATACAGCTACTTCGAAACTTACTTCCTTATTCTCAAAAAAACATTTTTAGAATCTTACTGACGACGCTATCTTTCTCCGCCAAAAAAAAATAATGAAATAACGTTGCCAAAAGACGCGCGCGCGCGCGCAAAAAATGTGAAATAGAGTGAATCAGATTTTTTCGGACTGCCTCTTTCGCGCTCATTTCGTTCTTGTATGCGACAGAAACATTTTTTGGGGAGCTTTGTCAATGGGAACACAACGCAAAAAAAGAATGGAAACGCAAGAGAATACGTTTATGAAACACATACGCAAGAATGTCATGAGAACGTGCCTTTGTATTCATACGGCACAAAACAAAAGAAAATATGTTGCGAGTAACACATGCAATGGGAAATGGTTAGGATTTTCGCATTTTTTTATACATATATTACTTTTTCAAAAAAATTCGAACTAACTGACATAAAAATAGAAAACAGTAAACCAGGAAGAATATCAGTGAACGGAACGACTGTAATCTGATACCTTGAATAGAAGAAAAATCAACAAAAAATTTCATGAACATATCTGTTCATGCATGAGACAAGAAAATTGAGCTCATTGTAGCGAAAACTGCAACACAAATTGTTGTGGAAATCAATGGTGGTCCGACCAAGCAATTACCGCCGTTTGCAAGAAACACATTTTCATGCTTGTTTGAATATCATGCTCAAATAAGTATTTTTATTGCGATTTCAAAAATTCTACTTCAAGATTTTGAAGGGAACATAAAAATGCAGTTGGTTCATAAAATTTGGACTCTTGAAAGTTGAAAAGTCGTGTTTTTTTTATCGTTCAATGTGACCAGAGCAGCATACTAGTAGGAAAAAAGTGGGACATTGAAAAACTAAATTCTCTAGTGACTATGCATTGAAAAAATAGCGGCGAAGAGATATAACGGCCGTGTTTGTGTGTAAAGGACTGGTATGAGCTGAGGGTAGTGGAGCGCGCTGTGCGAAAATGAAAAAAAAATACGAGGAAAAAAGGAAAAAATAAACCGCAAAATAAGGCTTGAGGGAAGGGGTGCCGCACAGACTCATGTAAGAGCGATTGCCGTCAACGGGTGGGATGTTAGAAAACACAGAAACGATGATGAGAATGATGCAAGGGAAGGAGAAAAGGGATTTCAGAAACACAACAAAGACAGATGGTCGACTGCTCAGGAACAGCTGTTTGATTTTTGGAATAAAAATATGCCTCATTTAATAATTAGCTTCTTAATGTAACAATGTTTGAACAGTTTTGGAATGAGAACCATTTAAAAATTCGGCTTGTTTATAAAAAATAAATATATATTTTGTTTGCGAAAGAATTATTACAGTAGATTGAGAAAGTAAAGAGATACCTACCAACGCGAAAATGAAGCGTCAGCTGTTCCTTTGTCATTTTTCAAATGTATCATTTCTATGTCTTTTATCTGATCCGGAAACTAGTCAATGACAGAGTTCTAATCAAAATTGACAGATAAACGAATTTGTTAAATGCAAAATTATATGAACCGTTAGTTTTCAGTTTTTTTTGGAATTAATTTTAAATATTGTGTCAAAATAAAATAACCATATTAGGAGAGACATTTCCGAGAATTCGGAATTTCCAAATTATTAAATGAACAATTTAATTCACGCCAAATGCGATGCTGTACGTGGGCTCCAATGAGAACGGATGTAATTCGCCCAATCCTGCGCATTGTTTTAATCAAGAGATTGCGTTTTATAATATTTAAGAGACAATGTCTGAGTTGCGTTGAATTATCTTGCCCTATGCCGAATAATTGGGTTAACAACTTTAAACTTCGTAAGTGAGTGTGGTAGGGGTCAAAGATTAATTTTATGCCACAAAACCTGTGATGTTTCCCTGCGTTTGGGGGGGAGCTTCCTGTTTTGTCTTACAACTTTGATCAACTATAACTTTACTGCTTTGCGGACTACAAGCAGATAAGTATTATTAGAAAACTCAAATTACGTTCTACAATTTAATTGTTGGCAAGAAAACGCAAGAAATTGTTTTGAGTATGAAAATGTTCAATATAAAAAATTAAATTTAGTTTCTCATGATTTTCAAATCGAAAACCTCCGTTTGTGCGTAAGTAAATTTTACGAATTCCTGTAGAAAATGATTTTTCCTATCGAATGATAAATGGCAGTGTTCCGATCCGGATCGGATCTATAAATATCATGTGGATGTTTGTGAAGTTTTTTTAAACAGAATATTCAATTTCTGAAATAGCGTATGAGAGCGAGAGAGGGAGAGAAAACATCAAAACACCAAAATAACGCTAATGCGTAATTTTGGTGTGCGCAGCATTTTTGTGCATCTTTTTTATGCGTCAATTCTTTTTTAATTTTATTATCTCGTGCGTATTATGTTTATGTTTTTAGCATGATAAATATTTTTATTATTCAACTGTTTTTCAGAGAAGGAAAGACGTGTAATATGATAAAACATATTGATTCGAATCATAAGAAGGATTTCGGGCCAACTCGATGGGCAGGTTCATTCATTCTTCTTTCTGCATATTCGAATCATGTAGGGTAAACCCAATGATCTTAATTCTCCGTTGTTTTTCAGTTATCGTCCTTCATATGATCTAACGTTCTTATAAAATTCACAACACCCCAGAAAGAAGCCGAATTTTTGAATGAATTTATGGCGGTCAGAGGAATTCTCTCTGATGGAATTTTACAGGTTATTCATTTGGATTTATATATTCATTCAACTCATTCAATACCTTTTACAGATGGAAAAGAATGATTCTTTCGCATTAAAAATGAACAATTAATTAAAATTGCAGAATTGGATAATTTCATTAATTACCATGAAAAATTAACTTTAATTTTTTATTTATGTTTTATACAGTTATTTACTTTAAACATTTCTGGAATTTTTGATCACAGGTTATTTTGACGTGCCTAAAATCTTGAAGGGTCTCAATTTGCTTTCAACAAAAACATATAATATAATTTTTTTCGTTTACATGAAAATTGTTATTTTTTCGTATTGTTTTTTGTAGATTATGTTTGATTATTGTCAAAAAGATGAATGTTTACATGAAATAAACTGGCGGAGATCGCACTTTCTCGGTTCGATAATATTTATGGCCCAATCTTAGAAGTGTCGCTGTTCTGTTTTCAAATGCTTTTTTGGCGAAACTCCTTTTTTTAATTTTCACTGCTGACAAAGTCACGAAATTATACGTTTTCATGAAGTCATGAGATGCACCCATGAATTCCTGGAAGAAAGATAACGCTGAACAGAAAACAAAAACCGAATCTTACATCTTTTGCAGAAGTCCAACAAAACAGTTCGCATTCCTATAGTATGTGTTCGAAAATCAACGATATTACACTATACATTTTATCATCATCATCAGACTACAACTTCATAGTTCACTCTTCAGGTAATTAATTACAAATATGTGCTAGTTATAGTTTGAAAAAAACCAAAGTAGAAGATTCAAGAATCTTAGGGAAAAAACTTATGAAAAAACCACCTAATCATAGAAGTTCGGGGTATAAAATGACAAATATTGTTGCAATTTTATCACATATTAAATCGCTTACAATGAAATTCTATCAACTATTCCTGATGTTTTTGGCAACATTATTCCAAGTTGGATCTTCTGTAATCTTGTTATCATACCCCTCAATTCAATCAAACGGTTGGCATTATGATAATTATGGAAACTTGTTGGTTGGTAACCGCGACAATGGCTTCTACCCAGGACCATGCCTAGGACCCGACTGTCCGTGGGGAAAATAATAATTTCATAATCCTTTTATATCTTACTGTACATTTATTGATAATAACAATGTGACAAAAAAATAAATTATTTATAATTTTATTCGACCAAAAACTATTAAAACAGTGGGAAACATTTACAAGCCATATTTGAAGCAGAAAAGACGCAGGAAATCAATATGCCAGTGTTCAACGATTCCACAGGTCGCAAGAAACGAATGGCAAAACTCTATACTTAAGCGATTCCCTTTTTTTGAATTGTGCCAACTATTTGAAAAATTGTTAAATTTATGTTTGAACATTGACATCCAAATGTACACAAGTGTATACTTTGTTAATCTCGTCTATTGCCATAGTTTAAATTTATCCTATTGCAACGATACTAGTTGTTTTTTTGTCGATTTTTTGAAAAAAAAAAGTGTAATCGTTTTTTTAAACGAAAACCATTTGTTCACATATTTTATGAAATTACTCTCGTGAAATACTGTATATAACGAAAAAGTTCCAAGTTTTAAAAACTCTTTTCCCGAAAGTTTAATTCATATTTCTTTCCCACATGACATTTGTGATACTAGACCTTTTTTCCAATGCTTATGATTTTGGGGCAGAGTGGTGTTTGTCCCTAATATATAGAAATATATATTCACAAGCGAATCGCAAAAGCCAATTTCGAAATTCTTTTTTTTCCTGTCGGCTCGCATCGTTCTTGTGTTTCATTTTGTTTTGCAGAAAATCGGCACAATTGTTGTAAAACTGGTTAATGGTTTTCTTTTGGTAAGAGAAAGGCAGAATCGATAATTAATAAATATTTATGTTGACAGATAAATGACAAAAACAGTGGAGACTCAACATGCTTTTTCAATTTCTGGTTATCTTTTTATGAAGCAACATGGAGGAGGTATTTGGGAACAGTGTAATGTTATATTTAAGCGTCTTGGCAAGAGAGAAAGTTAATTTATAAAGAAACATTAAAGTATTACCGTAAGAAATTCCAGTTTTTGAGAAAACCAGGAATCTAGTGTTTAGATTTTTTTAAAACGAAAATCGATGTATTCGTAACAAAGATGCCAATTCCGTGGTAATTAATAATTAAGGAAATGTGTTTTTTAAAATTCCGTTTCTGTCAGTGAAGTGATCACATAGAATATTCCAATAATCTTGAAAAATCGCATCATACAACCAAAAATTTGACTGCTAGTTCAATTTCATATACCCCCATATAGATTTGAAGCAGACAAAAAACACAAAAAAATAAACAACATACAAAAAACTGTGAAAAAACGTTAATCTCTGAACATTATGTTTTACATGTTAAACAAAAATCCAAACATCGTTACTGATTCATAATACAAAGTAGAGTGCTAATTAAGTAGAGTCCTAAATATATCACCCTAATTTCAGCGTTATCAATTTGGAAGCCACGAAGGCGATTTTATTTTGCAATTGATGAAATCTCAGAAGAGTTAATTTATCATAAATGCGAGTTCGATTTCACTATACACAAAGATCCTGTCGGGTCATTTCCGATTGCTTCCGCCGTCATAACTCTCAATCATCAGAATCATTGCGCATTTATTTTGCAGTGAGTTTTCAAATTATTTGGCTCAAAATTTGAAATTTTATAAAAATATGAAATTGCGCAATAACAAGATAAGCAAATAAAAACAGAATCGTTAGCAACATTTGACAAACTCTGAAACAAAGAGAACAAAGAAAAACGTATGGACACATATTTCTGTTCAAATAAAATTCGAAATACGTCAAATTATCAAACAAAATCTCCATTTTTCTTTCAGTATTTCCGGGAGGAGTATTGAATTTGAAGCGGACAATGAAAAAGCGTGCCATTGCTGGTTGAACGCATTTGCTGACCGATTCTCCGACGCTGAAAAGCTAAAATATTCTAGCGCCATGTTGCGTAAAAGTAAAAAGAGTGCCAGTCTACCGGTAAACGATTATGTTTAAAATTTGCGATAAATATTTTGAATACCAGGATCATGAATCAACTCCGACTGCGACGGATCATAGAAACTTGAGGAAATGTAATCTATTTTTATTCTATAACATGGGTAATAATCAAATTTTAAGATTCTTTTCCTTCGAGAGGGGTCAAATTAGACCCATATCAAAGGAAGACATACCCTGAAGTTATGGTGAGAAAAACAATTAAAATTTTTTATTTTCTTTGATATTGCTTTTTTAAAGGAAAAATATTCAATCGATGAAGAAATGGATGACTGGGTCACTCAATGGTTGAGGAATGAGAAGTTTCATCATAACTTTTCAACAATTACTGACCCAACGACGCCAACAACAACAGATCAGAGTAAAAATAGTGTTTTCAGTGGGAGTGATAAGTGAATAATGAATATATTCGCATTTAAAAAATTAGCTATTTAGGACAGAAAATGATGAGATTGATATGTTGAAGGAAATCACCAACAATCAGAAAAAGAAAATCGAAGAAATGAAACATGAAATGAATTCTTTAACAATGCATCTTGAACAATTGAGGTAAACTTTTTTAGATTAAGACTTAATTTTTTGGTTAAATTAAAATTTAATAATTGAAAGATTGAAGGTTATTTGGTTTTTGTGCATTGTTGTAAAATGACTGATAAATGACAATACCGTGTTGTTGGACCCTTTTTAATAGAAGCACAATAATTGTATATTTATTTATATCGACGTTTTGGTTATCAGTTACTCTAAAAATTGATTGTTTTGAACATTTCAAAAAATTAAAATAGTACTTCCAGTAACATTTAAAAAAATTAATTGATCACCAATCGCTATTTTTTCTTTTACAGGCGAAGAGGCGACTCTTCATTGGGTTTAGATCGAGACACAATATCAGCTCAAAATAACTTCCTAAACTCTGAAGTTTTGAGAATGAGTGCAAAATGTGAAATTCTAGAAATGCAGTCCGGAAAAATGCAAAAGTAGTTTTGTCTTTCTTGTAAACAGGGTTAATATCGAAATTTATAGAGAAAACAAAAAGTTGTCTGAGGAACTACAACTTTTGAGATGTGATTATGTTTACGCTGTGCAGTCGACAATTAGAATACCATTACATGATAATACAGCGATGGATGTTATGAGCATGAAACTTCTGGGAGGCGAAACAGTGATTTTCACATATAAAATTCACGTAACATAAAGATACTTACAGCATAAATCTCGACTAATCCAACTCATGGCTGAAGCACGTCAAGAAGAGCCGTCACTCCCAACTGTACAAAGTCTTCTTCAAGGGGTTTACGTTGATTCGTATGGATTCAGAATCCATTTCAAAGATGAACCAATTGCTCTTCACTACATGGCCAGCAAATTACATCAATTCTATGCAAGTCGTTCAAGATCTGCCTTGGAACATAAAAGTAATTGGAAGAGATTTCTAGAAGAGAACACTTACATTGATCTAACAGTAATCCAGCCCTCATTGTGAAAAGCATTTATCGTATTTTACAGAAAGAAACAAAAAGTCTATGTCGAAAAGGAATACCAAACTCTTTTAGGGCTACAGTTTGGAAAATTTTGATAAATCAACAAGTTGAAGATTTGAAAAATTCATATGGAAAGTATTATTATCGAAATTTGTGCAATATTCAGGGAGGAGAAGATGAAAAATTGGTACCTCTGAATATAACAAAGTTTGAAAAAATACCGACATTTTTTAGTATTCCACAGTACATCAAAAGCAAATAAATCTGGATTTGTTGCGAACAATGCCGAACAATGTCCATTTCATGAGTGCAAATAGTAAAGGGGTATAACCTTTGAACTACGTTTTTTCAAGGAAAATATTTATCAATCTTTCAGGTTACACAATTATTGCAAGTTTTACATGCATTTTGTCTCCACAACCCTCAAATTGGATACTGTCAAGGAATGAACTTTTTGGCAGCAACGGCACTGCTGTTCGTTGGTCCTGAGGTTTGATCCTGAAGAATAGTTGGTCCTGAAGAATATTTTTAGGATACATTTTGGTTCTTAATTGCCGTGACAGAAAAGTATTTCGACAAAACATACTTTGATAGCAATCTAACAGGGGCCCAAGCAGATCAAGTCCATTCGAAAAAAAATCCAAAAAACTAATTATTTTTTAGGAAGTGTTGCGAGAATTACTGGAAGTACAATATCCAAAAATAATGAAACACTTGTCAACATTGGATATAGATGTTGCATCTATCACCTTGAACTGGTTTATTGCTTTATTTTTTGATGCGGTTCCGTTCAATGTTTGAGCTTCATTTTAAATAATCTCAAAATTGACTTGTTTTCAGACTTTACTCCGAATCTGGGACAGTTTTTTGTTAGAAGGGCCAAAAGTTCTTTTTAGATTTGCAATCATTTTGATCGGCAAACATGAAGAAGAAATCATCAGTCGCAACGATGCCATAGGGATAATGAGAGTTTCCAAAGCTGCTAGTAGATTGGCGTTTGATGAACAAGCTATAGTTGATGTATTGTAGCTCAATGCTATATGAGAAATGTTTTCAATTTGTTTTCAGATGGCATTTAACATTACTAATCTGCCCTCAAGAATCGAATTGAAAAATTTACAGCTACAATATGTTGCAGTTCTGGCTGAAAAACTTGAGCGAAAGACTAGGCGAGCAAACGCATTCGTGGTAACTCTTATTTTTAAACCAATGTAACTAAATTTGATTCATTTCAGAACAGCCTTTCAATCAATCAAACTAATGAAAAACTAATTTCGAATATATTTATAGATGACTTTTGTCCTGATAATGGTAAGAAAAATTATATTCTTTTATTTCATAGTATTTTTTAAGGTTTTGTGGTAAGTGGTCATCATTTGATGGGAAAAGTAGCAAAAGTGAAAATCTTTGATAACAAAGCAACGATGAAAGACATAGATATTGAGGTTTTATTTCTATTAACTCTACTGGATTCGTAAATTTATATTTCAGTTTGACTGTAGAGTTATGTCGATTTGCATGATTAGAAATGATATGGCATATGTTAGTTTGATATCAGGATTTTTGTTAGCAGCACATATGGGAAATGACGATGAATGGTAAACGAACAACTTGAGAAAAATGTTTTAGTAAAATTTCAGGAGTATATTATGGGAATTGAAACTTCCTGATGTTGCAACATTTCTAATAAACAGAGAAAACACCTTATTTGCCGGGCTCGCAAATGGAACACTAACTGTATTTGAGGATGCAGGAGATAAATGGCCCACTAGCGTACAAATGTGGCATTTGCCGTTGAGTTCTGCTCCATTGATGAATGCAGTTCTCCACGATGATTTACTGATTGTTGCGACTGCGTGTCGTTTGATCACACTTGATGCAGCGTCTTTGACCACTTTATCAACAACACATGTAGCTTCTTCGAATGCAAATTCTGGAATGTTTTATTTTGACAAAGTATTTCTAAATAACGCGACTTTTTTCAACGAAATCATAATTTAGATCACTTGCATGTCTGAATCACCTTATGGTATTTTTCTAACAACTGATCATTCAACAATGATTCAATTGTGGAATGATACTATCTGCAACTTGCTCTATGATATGTCCTTCGATCACAAAACCAGGTAGCTAACAAAAATTGATATATTTTAAACTGTTTTTCAGAAAACCATCCCTTAATGAAACCGACAATTCAGTTCAAATAGAAACAATATTGTATTTCGATTCCTCATTGTGGATTGGAACCTCTGATGGTTATGTGTTCATCTATACCACAGAAAGCATTACCAATGTGGACAAGGATGAAAAGAAATATCGTTTAAAACGGTAAGTGTCATCTTTTTCCAATTCGATATTTTAACAGTTTTCCGAGCGAGAAAAAAGTCAATGTACCTGCAAAAGCAAGTTTGGCAAGATCACATAGATTGGGATCAGTATTGGAGAACTATGAAGAAAACAATAGTCCCCGGCTTTCATCGTGCAGAGAAAAACGAGCAAGTCGGGTCAGCATAAGTATTGATAGAGAAACACAACAATATAGTGGTGACGAATGTTTTTGAAGTTTTAAGAAAATTAAATTTTTTTAGTTGCCGCCATTATGAAAAATTGTGAAGAACCCTTTGATGGCGATGCACAAGGAAGTTCCTCAAGGTTATCACAAATTAGGAAAAACCTGAATGAAATAAAAAAATTTTTAGCCGCTTGAACAGTTTCTCTAATAAAACCATGAGATCTCCTATCAAAAAAGGCTTCAGTGCAGATTCTGCTGTATCAGTTTTCAGTTCCGAACCGTTCAATGAGGTATTGAAAACTGATTTAATTGATCAGTGTGAAGAATCATTAGCGTTTCCAAAAAAGAGTATCATACAACCAATCTACAATGACTCCAGGTATTGGAAAGGAAACTCATTTTCTAAACTTTTTCCCCAGGCTTTTCAGTTCAACTAATTCAAGCTGCACATCAATGGAGTTTGATGACACTTTTGAACTGTATTCTGATGAGGAAAGGTCGAGAAGACGAATAGCAATCACTTCTAATAAGAAATTTGGTAAACTAAAATATTTGAAAACCTAATATTAATAATTTTTAGCAACTTCAAACAACAAACCCGTTCATTTGAAGCGAAAAGATTTGTCATTCGATGATTCTTATATCATCCCAGTTTCAGGTAATCATGAGACTTTCTGAAAAGTCACGCGACCCGCTGCCTTTAAAAAAAATTTCAATTTGCGAATGTTTACAAATTTTTCCAATTAAATTTTGAATTTGCAAAGTCAGCAAACATTTTTAAAATAAAATTGATTAAATAAGACTTTATTCAGAAAATATTAATAAAGATTCGTCGGAAGCTGAATGTGAAGCATGTGAAGTGTAAGAATTTCAGTAGTATTGCATATCAAATTATACTATAACTTCAGCGTTCCAACTATCAAGTTATCATTAATAATGAAATTGAAAATTTCTGATTCTTCTGTTCGAAGAATTATAGTAGCTGGGTAGGTTGAAACCACCAAACCGTCCATGTTCATATTTCTTAATCAGGTCAACAAACATTTTAACTTGCTCCGGAGAGTTTGGAGCAGATGAAGCTGTCTTACTTTGGAAAAAAGATGGAGAAAACGTAGATCTCATGAACTTTCTTCCGAAATACTATATAAAACAATTACAGAACGTTTGGATAAACGATCCGGTTTATCATGGGACCTTACCAATGACAGGGAAGAAAAATTCACCGTTTTCAGGAAAAACGTCAACTAGCCGGTAGATAATTCAAATTTATTATTTATATAAAGTATTGTTGTACTTTTTTGCATTTTTAAAGGTAAACGTGAGAACATTTTTTCTATCGAGAGTTTAAGTTAGAATTCTATACAAGATTGTACATCAATGCAAAAAATACAGCAATTAGTGCGAAGAAGAATATTCCAACGATTGATGGTTGTGCGCTAGAATTTTGAATTTAGATGGTTCAACAAAAACGTTTTAAAAATAAAGTACCTTATTTGCTGATTATCACTTTCACTTGCATTTTTCAATGATTTCTTGTCATATGAATAAGTTCTTTCCTCCTAAATGATTCAATATTGTTTGATTGTCCCAAACAAAAAATAAACTAAACCTCAACAATTTCGCCAATCAAATATTCTTCTCTCATTTGACGGGCATCCGTCGAGTGTCCAACATCTTCAAACGCTTCAGTTCCGTCGCTTCCAGATCGTTCCAGCAAAACTTCACAACCACCTGGATGCTAAAAACGAGTATATTATAATGTTCGTCAGACAACTTTTGATTTAATTTACATACCTCATCCATAAATTTGGTCACATCATAAACTTTGTTTCCAATAACTATCCATGCTGTTTTGTTATTTTTGTGTTGTGCAACATCATCCAAGGTGAATTGTGCCAAAGACATAGCACGTCTGAGAAAAATAGTTTACACTGGTATAAAAAGGACTTCAAATGTAGAATAAAAAAGAAAAGAAAAATATATTAATCGGCATACGGACACCAAGAAACCATTGTTATTCGGAAAGGAGTAGGTCGATCGTTCAACTTGATAGCCACCATTTACAAGAACGGCGAATAGGAGGATTTGTTGGTTGGAAATTATTCACGAGAAAAAACTTTAAAATGTTTTCATCAGAACCACGTTGTAGCAGCAACGATGAGGTGAGTTAGTACAGGATAAATACTATAAATTACAGAATTTCTTCAATGATTTGATCATGAATTATCTGTATCTTGCTGTTGATGGTAGATACTGTTCCCTCATTTTTATTCCAAACGTGCTCCATAAACTGGCACTCTGCCAACACACCTTCCAAAAATCAAAACGCAAACGGTTTCTCACGTGAATAACGTGGAGCGTTTGCATTTTGTTTTTTAGAGAGCGTGCTGGCAAAGTGCCAGTTTATGGAGCGCGTTTGGAATAAAAATGAGGGAACAGTACCACTCTTCATAACAACACTATCGAACAGTATTTTTGTCGTTTGTACGCACGATTTTCATTCTATTAAGCACGGAAACAGCGGAAAAGTATGATCTTATGAGAGTAATACAATCTCTACTGGAAAAAATTCCACTCATCGCACTACATTTCTCGTACCCATAATAAAAGAAATCATGAATCTGTACAGTGAATGTTTTTTTGCCTCTTGAAAAAGAAATTGTAATAATGAAACATAAATAGAAAAATCCACTCCAAGGGAAGAACAATTAACCATTTTCATCTTACACTTCAATTAGCCGGCAGGTAATTAACATTGATTATTTATATTTTTAATAATATTTGTTTTCTTGTTTATTTTTCTCATTCTTTAAAACGAACATCAGATTTTATTCAAAGAAATTAAACAGTCAACGAGAGCTATTTTAATACAAACATTTCATATCACATCGTTGTTTTTTTTGACTTTCCAAAACAGGACTTAAGCGAGAAGATAATAAGTGAATGCAACAATCACTGCAATGAGTGCGTAGTAGATCATGCCATCCATTGATGGTTGAGCGCTAAAATTTCGAATTTACACGGTTTAAAAGGCGTTTCTAGTACCTTCTTTGCTTATTATCACTTTCACTTGTATTTTTCCATGATTTTTTGTCATATGAGTAAGTTCTTCTTTCCTCCTAAACAATTTAATATTGATTGATTGAACATATATTTTAACAATACCTCAACAATTTCGCCAATCAAATAATCTTCCCTCATTTGACGGGCATCCGTCGAGTGTCCAACATCTTCAAACGCTTCAGTTCCGTCGCTTCCAGATTGTTCCAACAAAACTTCACAACCACCCGGATGCTAAAAACGATCATTTTAATTTTCACCTGACAAATTTTGATTTTATTCACCTCGTCGAGAAATTTGGTCACATCATAGACTTTGTTTCCAATAACCATCCATGCTGTTTTGTTGCTGTTGTGTTGCGCAACATCATCCAAGGTGAATTGTGCCAAAGACATGGTACGTCTGAAATGAAATATATCTTAGTAAAAATTCAAAAAACGAATCAAAATAGGAAACAAAAATAGAAGCAAAACGAGTACGCAATAATTGGCAGAGTGGACACACAGAAATCATGTGTAAATACGTAAGAGGAACGTGCGTGTTTGAGCGATGTAGAATTAACTTTGGGGGACAATCGATAAACTACACTACACTATACCTATACCGACAATTCTGCTCATGATCGTGGTTGTTTTTGAAAGGGTTAGGCGGCTACAAGGAAACACGCAATTTAATGAGGGGGCAGGTAAGTAGAAAACATAGGTGGTATTCGGAAAGAAGTAGGTCGATCGTTCAACATGATAGCTGCCGTGCTAGGCCACCGTCTTAGCAACCGCGAAACGGTGCGATTTATTGGTACTTATGAAATTATTAAAGCGACAAAAAATACATGTCACAAAACCAATGCGATGAATGAATGATCATTGAAAACGAGGAAGAGTCTATTATCGGTAAAAATTGCTGACGCGGCGAGAAAAGTGTGCGGTTTTTATTCGACAATTTAAGTGTGTTGTAGTTGTAAATAAGGTACAGTGAACATTCATTTTCCGATTATTTAAAAACAAACTGTTCATCGCAAAAAAAATTAATTGGTACAATCACTCAACCATGTTGAAAACTTGCAATGAATAAGGTAACTGTCAAATAACAGGAATTCAAATGGCTATAACATGCTATCTTTGCCGACGCTACATTTAGGGCACTTTAACTACGCAAATCACTAAATTTCTTCAACAAATTGTCAGCAATAGTCAAAAAATAATTGATCTGTGGTGATACAGCGAAAATAAATATGATTTGTGACAAAGTCTCACAAACCACAATTTTCGGTTACCAAAAAGTTCAACTATTTTTCCGAGCCTATGCGGCACATTTCTGACTCAAAAAGTTTCGAAAAAAAAACCAATTCATGGTGTAGTCAAACTTTGACAGAAATCAGGCCATTTTTTTCATTAAAAAATGTTATCATCAGTTCAGATACAAAAAATATTCTCAGTTTGTGTACTCTGTTTCTGCAAATATAAATATCAAAATGACAAAAAACCCTCTCGCATTATAAAAAATAAGTGCTAAAAATGAATTTATTAACTTGAATAGAAAAAAATACAGATACAGAGAAAAAACAAATACAGATTATTATGGAAAATAATGGGGTAAAGGAAACAAATACAGAATATGAAGATCAAAATAATTAAAGTTAGTAAATACAAGCTGACAAATAAGTCGAGGATTTTCGCTCGAATCCTGGAAAAAAGTAAACAATTTAAGCGTTGTGATATTGATTTTAACAAACCTTTTTTCGCAATTGTTTGCTTTCATGCTTAATTTGTTTCGTCAAAATTTAGCCGATGATAGTTAGCAGCATAGCCCGGAAATGGCTCGGCAAGATTATCATTATGTGCAACGCCTACAGTCTTTTCTTGCACAAAATGTTTAGCGCCACGTTGGCGATCAAAGCTCTCATTTTTGTTAATGCTTCTTGACAAAGCAGTATTCCCCGACAAATATTTTTTCGCAATCAATTCAAGCCTTGAATATAAAACGCTGCTGTTTTCAATTCTTCGTTCAGCTTCCCATTCTCCGGTAAGCGGGAAATAAGTCTCGTCGTTCAGAGAAATGTTACCATTAACCGATGGTCTTCCGTCAATCACTTTATACGTTTCGAGATATTCCGATTCAGTCACCACGTAGATGTAATCAAGTATGGTTCTCTGATTCTCAGCTCCAATCGGCAAATTTCTCATTTTAATGAATGTTCGTTCAGATGAATATAGATACAAATTATGGTCAGTTGAGGTTGGCAAGCAATGAGCACGCAACTGTTTCTGAACAAAATTTGTACCGTCTGGGAATGGCGTAATTTCCAAGCGCGGTGGTAATTGTTTTAAAGTTCCAACACTTCCTTTCCACAAGCCGTATTTTTTGATTCGTAGTGATTCAGGCACCAGCGGTCCACTCTGATTGAAACCGTAATCTTTTCGCTTCGAAGTACGAGTAACACGGTTAAATCTCGATTTTCCCAAAGAAGCATTTGGAAGGGCAGCATAACGTTTTTGTGGAATAGCGTGGTGTTCATCATGATATGCAAAACTCGGTGCATTCATGATCAAATTATCAAAGTATGCTTGCAAGTCATAGTAGGTATCCTGTAGAAAAACAACTGTTTGTATGTATCAATAGAGCCAGAAAATCTTACCGTTGCCATTGCATCTTGATAAGGGATTTGATAAACAGTATCAACTTGTGGGATTCCGTGCACACTTACATAGTGTGAAGAAAGTGATGACAGAGTTTTTGGTTGGTCATCTGAAAACTCATCAATAACATGTTATTTCCAAAAAAAACTTTTAAAAAATTTTAAAATCTACTAAAACACGGATTCAAATGTGTTAAGTTTTACTGTAGAAGCAAACCGATTCCAAACGCGCTCTACTGAGAAACCTCGATATTTTGGCGCGATCCGGTGCACGGACAAAAAAATTATCTTTCTTAATTGGCTCAATAGATACCAAAAATGCATTTATGAGTCAAAAATAATATTTTCAGTACGTACGGCAAAAAAATATATATATAGATATTCTCATGTTAAAGATTTTCGTAAACTTTTTATCGCCCCGTAATATCTCATGTTAAACACTTTCATGCGCTGCTAAAAAACTGCGGCGCTGCTAAGAAGTCCTCTTTTTGATATTTGATCGATAACTCGACTTAACCCTTCTGGTCACTGTTCGACCCAATGTGAAAGTATGTGCAAAAATTGAACGAATTTAAATTCGGCAGGAGTAAATAATTATATTTTCAGTGAAGTTTAAAGTAAAAATATTCTCTAATGCAACTCACCACATAAAACACAATCATTGTTTGTGTCGCTCATCTGTTCGCGCGATTTTCTAATTCTAATAAGTGCAGCAAAATAGCGAGAAATTCGTTTCTTATGAGATAGTTGTTGAATTTCTTCCGGGGAAAAATCACTGTCAATGTGTTTCAGCTGAAATATGTATTTTTATTTCTATAATAAAAAAGAAAGTATGAACCTGCTCTTCGAATGTTTTTTTGTCAATTGGATGTGAGAGTTTTGTCAAATGATACAGGAATATCAAAATTTCCGTGTAACTCCAACGTTTGATTTCTTCTCGTGACCAAAGCAATTCTTTCAGAGTGGGACAGTTTTCAAAATGAGGTCTCAATTGAAACATTGTATTGATGTTTTTTCTGAAATATTATATGATCAATTTTTTCGGTGTTTATGCTTACTGTTTCTGGTCGTGGCAAACAGCGCATCTGGATTCTCCAAAGATGTGTTTGAGAAGATTGTGCCGTTTTAACTTTCCTTCGCTAGCGAATACAATTTTGCATTTCAGGCAACTTAGACTCGGAGATTCGCGATGCATCCAAAGAGTATCATTTGTGGCGGTATCCAAAAGTTCATCCGTAATCTCATGCTAAAATAACAAGTTTTAAAAAATGTATTTTGAAATATTTTAATAAATGTTTACCACGTGTTCAAACTTTTTATAGTTTAATATGTAAGTCTCCATTTGATTCACGTCTCTTACCTAAAATTAATGTTTTTTTGCAAACTCAAAATACAAGAAAAATGCTCACATTTCTGCCCGAACTATAGATGGCGGGAACAGCGAGAGCTAGCCAGTTAACTCGAGGATGAAGTTTTTTGTTTTCCGCCGTCTGAAGAAAATGACTATAATTTTCAAACTTCAATAAGTAGTATTAACTCACCAAAAGAGGCATGTCCAACAGTTCTGATCTCGTTTGTAAAATCTCAACACGATACGGAAGAATTTGATACGGAAAGTGAACAATAGGGTTTTTACGGTTCATTCCGATTCTAACCGCTATCCCATCCCACCGCTCCATCTTTTCCATAAGGAAATTCTTGCTGACTTCGTAAGGAACACTGCACTGTAGCAGGAAATACACGCGTTTAGCAATTTCATCTTTTGGCAGCAGTTTTCCGTTTTCGTAGTATGCCTGAAAATTCAAAATGAATTTGATTATTTTCAACGTTTTATGATTCAGCTCACCATAAACTCATCGCAATCATTATTATAATGATGATAAAGATCTTCGTTGTCACTGAAAAAAAGGTTCTCATTAATATTGAAATGTAATACACTTGTTTTTGTCAGTAACAACTAATTCAAAACAATTTCAATTATATGATTTTTATTTTCCTATGCTTTATAAATACAGCATACTGACTATAATCCATAGTTTCTGGACAGAAATTCACCTAAACAGATCACCGCATAAGTGGCACATATAATGCGGCGCTCCGTTGGTTTTGCCATCGACCGGGACAGCTCCACGATGAGCATCGAAATGCATTATCTCATAAATTAAAGGAATTGACAGTCCACAAAGTACGCAATCTTTTCGCCATTGCAGCATATTTGTTTCATTGTATTGTGGCACGGGGTCTGGTTGGAACTGAATTCCTTTGTACAACAAAAACATGACTTCACCGTTTAGGATAAGTTCTGATCTGACAATTTCAGTAAGATCTTCACATTCAGTATGCTGAAATTAAAACGAATACTTCAGTGTTATTAAAAATATTAAATTAAACCTTGAATTCAAATTCTTGCCTAACATGTTGCAATGCTTGGCAGTTGCTTCTCCAGTGCTCTTTAGCATTATAATTATGTTTGAATGCAACGTGACAAAGTTGACAGACATATTGTCCGGGACGCTGGAAACATTATGTTATTATTTATTTTTTACAATTTAAAAAAATTTAAATTAAAAAAAAAACTTAACGTTAACGACAGAACAACAACCTGATTTTAACTGAATAAAAAAAAGCATAAACGTACCTCATGTCTTAATAGGTGTCGTTTCAATTTTGCAGGAACGGGGAATCCCCAAAAACACTGTTCACATTTAAAACGTCCGCCGTGCTCTCTCTCCTCTCCACCATCTTCTGGTTCTTTAATAATATTTGCTTATTTTTAAACACTTATTTTCCAAAAATAAATTACCAGCCTGTCTCCGAGTCGGCAATGTGGGTCCTTGTTTACGGTGCTTCTTTTTCTTGTCATCAAAAGTCTGGGAAGCGTGTTGGGTGAAATGTAATTCTTCCTCTTCCTCTCGGAGTGCATTACTTTGCTCTTCTGAACCCGTGGGTTCTTCACCCATGTCCTCTTCATTAAAGTTCTCTTCTTCCATTGATAGTGACTTGCTTAGAAATAGAACTGTAAAATTGTTTAATATAAACATGAGGAAAATATGAGGAAAAAGCCAAAGAAATATAATGATGAGATGCAAAAAAGTTATTTTTTATAAGTTAAGAGTTACTCAAAAAGAGAATTATAATATATTATTCTTATTTCTTTTAGTCAGAAGAAAAGAAATCAATAGGAGCGTTACCAGCGAAGTTGTCATAGCAACATAATCACAACACATGAATGTGATAAAAAAAGCGCGCGAGTTGTTAAGAAAAATAAGAAAGATTTAATAGTTAAAGAAAAAAGAGGGGAACGAGAAACCGCGGCGCTATAACATCCAAAAAAGCGAATGTTAACCTAGCTGTTTCACTCTACTCAATTGCTGAGGAACAGCAGGAACATTACTAGGGTAGTAAGTGTGCTCTATTGGAAAGTGCGAAAGCGGACCGAGGTTCTCGACGCGCGTTTAGTCCCCGAGCAACATGCGTTATTCTGTAGATGTTATTATGCATGGGGGCGTTGCTTTCTTCTTTTCACTATTAGTTTCATTTTCTAAAATACTTTCTCGTTTTCTACGCTAGGATTCTGGCAGCATACTAAATTGACATCATAGTTTGAGCGCGCGAAGATTTGGAATTACTTACAAACATCTTCTTAACTCGACTTGATCTAAATTTTAATGGTGGATTTTTTAGAGAAATGTGGCAAATTTCTACGTATAATTAATTTGGACAGTGAGAAAATTTTAACAATGTTATAAGTTTTGTTTATTTTTATGTAATCCTTTTTTACTGTACGCCAAAGTTTTATTGTTCGGAAAAAACCTGTAGGTTTTTTATTTATTCACGTGAGACTAGCATAATGTTACAGCGACGTAGCTTTATTCTCGACTTTCGTTCTTGGGTATAAAGAATGTGTATAAAAGTACACATGGACAAAATAGGTTTGATTCCGAAACAATAGGAATCAAAAACTGCATTCAAATATCAAATCAGAGCCAATTGAAAGAGAAACGATTAGTTTGGACGAATGCGGAAAATAACCATGAATTTCCTAGTAATTGTTAATTGGTTGAAATTATGTTGTTTCAATAACGAGCCAAACAATCAGTCTGTTCCAATGGTTTCGCGCTATCGTTTCTTCAATTCCTTGACAATTCACCTTGCCGTATAAAAGATGTTTATCTTTTTGTTATAAGTTCAGTCGATAAAACGATGTTCATGTCTCTCAAAAAAAAATGAACTTCAACGCTTCAAAATGAATGCATAGCACTGCATGAGTGAGAGAACACAGGCACACCACACAAATGTCCACTATCGATCGTCGTCTGGCTGCGATGCCCATGCACCTTTAATTTGCTGCCGCCGCACTTGCTGGTGTGCAATATAAAAAAAAACAGAGAGACTCCATTGTGAAGATGATGCTTTTTTTTCAACAGCTTTGAGATTTTATGCTATATACATCTATATGCTATCTTATTATGAATTCTAAGCATGCATAATTGTATAGAAAGAAAGATTTTTTTGAACTTTTTTTTTGATTACCGTAGACTTCCTATTTACTCTAAAGCTTTCATTATATACTTTTCATTTATCAATTTTCAGGGTAATTAAGGGAGAATTCCCCACAAAAAAATGACATCAAACCAAGAACAACAGCAACCACCACCACAACAACACGTTGTTTACCAGCAAGCTTATGCAACTGGATATCAACAGCCTGGAGGAATAAGTGTTTGGAACCAGCCACCCACACAAGCAGTTTGTTGTTTTAACAATTGCAACTTTGAATGTGTTGAACGTTTTTCTAGGTGTATGCCATCCCTTATCAACAGGGAGACATGGGAAGCTATGCGGATAAAGCTTCATATGCTGGATACCCACCACTAGCTTATGCGGTTACGGATAGTTCAGGAACTCAACATTATCAACAGCAACAATTTCCACAGGTTGAATTCTTTGAGAACAAAAATACATATTGAACAGTTATTCTTTCAGGCAAATCAGTGGCAATACCACCAACAAGCACAATCACAGTTTGTACCTAGTTATGCAAATCAGTTCAACGTTGCTAATGTAAGAATGTTTTTTTTTAAAGTACATTAATAAACTCAACTTTTTAAAGGACCCTGCTTACCAAACTCCACATCCGAATATGAACCGCCCGCCTCCACACAATTTGAAACGAGACGGTTTCCATGGTTATTCAATTTTTTCGAATCTTTTAGAATATTCGATATTCTTTCAGGAACTATTGGCATGATGGAAAACCCAGCACAGTCTGCCGCGGCTTATACCGCTAATTGGGTTAGTTGTACTTCAAGTATCCCTCCAGATATTGAAGAGGTATAAACGTGCATATTGAAACAGCATATAATTTTTTGTTACAGAACGATGTGAATGTTGGACAATGGGACACTAGAGGAGGACAAGTTAATCAACCATATACTGATGATGCTTCGAAAAATGATCGCAATGGACAACGAAGGAATGATAGGTCCGTTTCATATAATCCGATGGATGTAAAATTTTATTTTTGTTGTTGTTGTAGGGTTACAACTGCTCGTGAATTGACTTTTGACGAAAGATTAGAAAAAGCAAGAATGCAAAAAGATCGAGTCGAGAACCAGGGGGATGCATCAAATGGCGGCACAAGTGGCGCACCGGTTCAGAATACTATTCGAGGTGGAGGACGAGGTGGTGTTGGTGGTGGTGGACGTGGACGTGGTCGTAGAGATAATTTCAGAATTGAGGTTTAAAATTTTAAAAAATTTTAAAAATTAATTTTGAATTTTTAGGGTGAAGTTCGTCAAGATGGGGGAAACACTGCGGGTTATCAAGGTAGAGGCAGAAGGGGAGGAAATATTCAATCGTCGTTGGGTATGATGCCGTCGAATATTCCGTTTGTTCAGCATCCTGTGTTTGCACCACAAGGACAATATATGTTCTCAAATCCAATGACCCCGGGAATTGTTGATCCGAATATATTGGCAACTCTACAATGTATGTTTTTAATATTACAAATTCTGAAAGAGTTTTTAAAAACTCCAAATTTTCAGCGTTCCAAAATGTTCACATTGGTGGTTATCCATTTAGACGTGGATCCGTTTTACCCGGACCGTTTGGCATGCCACTTAATCCACCAATTCAACAGGATGCCAAATTCCGCAATACTTGGCTAGATGCTCAAAACTGTCCACTTCCATTCCCAATTGTAAGTTTTTTTGGTTAATTTAACCGATGTTTGATTTAAAAAAGTATTTCCAGTTCGGATTAGACAATAGACGAGGTGGATATCGTGGTCGTGGCAGAGGAGGTTATTCCACTCGTGGTGGGCATCGCAAGTTTGAAAGGAGAGACGAAAATGCTGCCGGCGAGAGGCTTAATAAGTCAAATGTGGAGAATGGCGAACAAACCGATGAGGGCTCTTCATCTCAAAAGGATGAGCATGCAGAAGAGCAAAAAGTTGAAGAAACTGGAAACGAGGAAGATGTCTGTGATGAAGGAAATGAAACTGGTGATAGTGATGGAGATGACGATGAATCGGATGTTGAAGAAGGAACGACGGAAGGAAATGTACAACAGCAGGAAGATAAGTCAAATGTGCAGGCTGAAAAGTTAGTTGCAATTAGCTCATACTAAAAATAATAATTGTTAAACATTTGTTTTCAGTTCTGACAATGCTAAAAAGCCTGACGAAGATGCCGACGAAAAATCCGAAGAGGAAAACAGAAGACAAATTGGCACACCCGTCTAAAATTGTTTATTTTTTCCTCTTTTCAATGCCAAAATTCTTTTTTTTTTCTTCATTATATTTTCAAACATTTCTCACGACACCTTTTTCTTTTCACTATCTTTTTTTTTGCCTGGGTACATGAAATGTGCATGCTAAAAACGTTACACCTTGAAAAGCGGAAACATGCAATCGTATTTTTCCATTGTTCAAATTTTTTTTCTTTGTGTTTTCTTATTAGCATACTCTTCATTTCCCGAATTTTCTCATCCAATTCCTATTTTTCATGTTTTTTTGTGGTGTCCCAGCGATTTCGTATGGAAATTGCTGTTTTTCATTCATTCTCATGTGAACAAGATGTATCGTTGTGACACTTGGAAGCTCTTGAAATGATTAATTGCCTGATTATGTCGTTCTACAATGTTTTGAATGATGATCCAATTGATATGTTGAACATTTTTTTGTCGTTTTTCATGAGCCTGAGATGAAAAGCCGAAACATTCGTCTAGAAATGACCACCCGTGAGCATACCTAACTTTTTATTTGATTTTTAATATTTAGAAATTAAATAATAGAAGAGCTAATTGGTTTTATAAGTTATTTTTAAGACGAATGTTTTTTTATAAATATAAATTGCTATGTTGTTTTATTCTTCTTCATTTTTTAATTTTGTCTAATTTGATTTTTATTAAATAAACAACAGAAAAAAAAAACTATTTCATTTGAAGTGGATTATTAGGTTCGACATCGATTATTGTAGTTTATAATTTCAGACCACACACTTTGATGTCGTTTGATTGAGAAACTGAAATTAAAATTGATAACTTTTTAGGAATTAGATAGGAATTACGTTTCAGCTGGGCGGAAGTGTGCAAAAATAACGCGATGCTTTTTCCTATTGATGTTTTTCAGCCAATATTCCAATTCTTTGTCAGAATTTGTTGACAAGATGTGTTGATCCAAAGCGTAGTAATTCATTTTATAATCTCTTATCAATCCTCTCGTCACGTACCAATCATCCATCTTTAAAGACAATTGTTAATATGACCAACGGTGTTTCCCTACCCATAACGTTTGCGACAACTTGATATTTTTTTGCATGGTTATCAATAAATTGCCACTGATCAAATAAGCCATTCCTTGACAATAAGTTCCGAGATCATTGAATTTGTACTCTTCTTTTGATAAAAACCTGAGAAGGGGCAAATTTTTAAACAGTTATATTTCTTTCATACCATTTTGATTTCGGGTTTCGAACTACCGTTCCGTGAGGGAAAACGCGGCATGCAATAAAGTTGTCCACTTTTGAATACCTAGAGAATTACAATGAAAAGAAAACTTCGAACTGGTTTCCATAGAAAAAATTGAAAAATATTAACCTTTTGATGAGAAATTTGAGCCCTATGAGGTCAACTGCAACATCGTCATCTATTTTGACGACTAGGTTTGGAAGCCATGGGCAACTTGCGATTGCATTTATCCATAACATTGCCTTAAGAAGATAAATTGATAGAAACTTCACAATTTCAACAGAATAAACCTTATAAGACATCATGTGATAGCTCTCTTCAAAATCTCCTTCAATAATATCTCCATGTTCTTTCATTTCGGCTAAAATTTGAGTATCATTGTGAACAGCAACTACAAATATCATGATCACATTGTTCTGGAATTAAAATAAATTGTTTCCAAGTTGTAAATATTTTAATAGTGACAATATCTAGCCAGCTTTTCGTTATTTGCTTCCTTTGGAAATCTCTCCAAATAGAGTTTTTCGCATGAGAATGTATTATGAGCAACGTTTTGTCAATAATTTGATTGCATTTGATAAGGGATGAATTCTTTGTAAATTGGGGCTCAAATAATGGTTGTGGATCTCTTCCTATAGGTGGTCCGGTTGCAATAAAAACCTGAGATCAGATTTAACTTCTGTTTTTAGACATAAATAGTTTTACCGGATGAACATATTGACGAGGTGGTAGATTATCGCATACTCTGGTATCAAATTGCGAGATAACTGTGGAATAATAGTTTGAAAACAGTGAAATAAAAAATAAAACGAAAGTTACGGTGACTGCGAGTAGTATAAACACCCTATGCAAGATTCTCATGGAGTTGGCTTAGTTTTTCAAAATGTAAACATAATCATCTTCTTACTTCTTTGTTATAAAAACAATAACTCTTCAATCGACACTTCGTCGTGTCCCGTTTATTTCTTGTAATCAGGTCATCTATGGATTTTCAAGGACGATTCACTTTTATTAAAATCAAGATTCGCAAAAATCCGCATAATTAACGAACAAAAAATACATACGTTTTAGAAGTGGTTTTTGAATAAATAATTAGTTGTGTTGTGATCACTGTGGTAAATATAGTTTGTTCACAAATACAATTGTGACAATTAAAATTGTTTTGTTATTTGAAGTGTGATCTTCAATAATACAATAATTATATGAATTTTATTTCTGAATTTCAACTTGCCAAATACTTTGAGAATTAAACAGTTAACTTTATATGCAAAATTTTCAAAACTTATCAGCTGAACTGTGAGGGACCGAATATCACTTCAAAGACATCTGTTCATTTAATTTGACCCTACTAGACCTTAGTTTAAAAAATTAAAGCGTTTTCTCATTAGTACAACCCAATTTATGCGAAATCATATACGACTAATAGCAGCGATCCAAAGTTGAAAAAATCAAAATTTGAATGCGCGCGGGTCCGTGCGACGCGGTCGATGTCCGTGCAACGCAGTCGGAATTGGCGCGAAACACAATTATTTGAATGTGGCTACTTGGTATTGTTCTTTGGACCACCTGGGCTCCCATTAGAATTTTCATTTTTTTTCCTTGGATTTGGATCGTGTTAACTGACCAGCTGCCTTTAATTCACTATTCAGACAATCAAGAAAAGGAGAGTAAGAGTCTCATTTTACTACGATTCTAGATTTTTCGGGTTTTAAACATTACTTACAGTTTAGCATTGACAAGTGTATATTTTGATTGATGATATGATATGAAAGCATATCGTGCGAAACGAAAAAAATTATTGATATTAAATCTAAGTTTGATGGATCACCCGGCCAGCGTTTGCTGCGGAACAAAAGTAGAACTAGAACAAAAAAGATTTATCACTTGGGTACAGAAAAAATTGAACCAGTAAATGTTCATCACGAAGAAGCGATTAAACAAGTGAAAATGAACATAAGGATAAGACAAAATTAAAAAGAAAAAAAAATCTCTAACCGCATATATATTACATGTTGTATATTTTTTCATATGAATTTGTAGATGATAAATTCTTACAAAATAAAAATTAAAGAAGTAGAAAACAAATCTAAAGTAAGTCGATTATTCGATTGAAAAAAAAACAAGAAAAGTGAGCGATTCTCAGTAGAAAACAATTGAGAAACGGTCCGCATTTTGGCCGAGGCAAGTTATTCAAAAAAAAAAAATTAAAAAACGTTGGAATTTTTTCTGGTGAGGAAACGTGGCAAGGAATTTATCTACTAATTTGTATTATTATTGTTACTGCTGGTGTTGCTGGTATTGCTGTTACTGCTGCTGCCACCTCCTCTTCCTACAGATAAGGTAATTGCGAGTACAATTGCAACAATGATGAGAATAAGAACAATAATGATCAGAATGGCAGCGACACAAATCTGAAAATGACAATTTTCTTAAGTTTTATATTTCGAAGATATTCACTTTTTTCCTCAGAGCACTTTTCTTATATTCTACAGCAGTAATTACATCTTTAGCACCTTGTTGGACTTGGATCTGTGTGTCATCTACATTTTTCTCGATATTTTCAACCATATCACCCTGAACAATGCAAAACTTTAACAAACGTATTTTCTTTAATTCAATACCTGTGCTTCTGTTAAATTCTGCATATCTGAAAATATTTCTTGCAGCATTTCAATATTTTTCTCAAGTTCAACAATTTCATTATGACGTTGTTTAACATCCTCATAAGCTGCACGACCAGAAACAGAGAGCGGATTCACCTCACGAAAGAAAAGCTAAAAGTTACAGATTGTTCAACATTTCCAGCTATTAACTTTACCTGTTCCGATCCACTTGTCTCCAAAATTCTATCGATATCTTCATCTGTCAAATCCTGACCCACTGCTTGAAGCTGCCTTCGGACGCGCACTACAAAAACAAGTTCGTTTTAAAATATTATTATAATTTCTTACCAGACACCCTTGAACGGTAATCTGTGTGAGTGTCACTGAATAAATGAATAAGATCAGTCATTCTTTTCTTCAAAAGTTCGATTTGGTTTTGTCGTATTTTTACTTCGGTTTTAGAATGGCTCTCTGTAATATTTTATCATTTGAAAATAACTTTTTTGAGTTTACAACTTACGTCTTGCAAACTCTGAAAAATCATTTTCTGCCTGATTAACAAGTTTGCGCAAATCAGCGGTCTGGCGTCGAATTGTAGCAATTTGATCTTCAAGAACATCCTGAAATTTCAAATTTCCTGAAATTTCAATTTTTTTTTCAAAAAACGGTTTTTTGTCTTGGGGAAGTTTTTTTTGTGTTCTCTATTAAATAAACATTTGTTTTATTTGCAAAAATTACTGGTTTCCCTTGAAATATATTGTTTCTCACGGAAAACAAATTGCTTTACGAATATCATTCGAATAAGGCTATATTTCACGAAAAATAATTTAATTTTTCAAAAAATCAAAAGCAAATGAAAGGTATTATTATAAAAACGTTTTTTTTTAAATAGACCAACCTAGATTCGAATTTTCAAGTTTTTAATAGGCTGACCTTTTCGAGTAACAACGTTGAAAGTAATCCGGGGTTATGATATGTTTAACAAGGAACTATTCGGATTCTTTGGTTATTTTTTTTCCAGGACATAAACATAAGCTCAAAAATTTTAATCTCTAAAAAAAATCCGATTCCCTAAAATTATAAAAACATTTTCAAGTAGAAATAATGAGATTATGATAATCCAGATATTGAAATGCCTACGCATGACGTTTTACCATGAATTCATTGAATTTAATTTTCTTTTTCGTATTTCTTACATTTTTTAATCGGAATAATCATTTTTCTTCTTTTTTTTTGTTTGAAATAAAGACTTCTAGAATATGGGGGCTGCCAAAGTTATATGACGAATATATTTTTATGTGTTTCAGTTAAAAAATGTAGATCTAACATTGAATTATCTAACTTTTTTGATTGATTACTTAAAACAAAAACTAATTTCAAAAGTAAACAACATTTGGTCACGCTGTACACATTGCACCAAACTTCTTATTCTTTTACCTTATCCCTCGGGTCCGCTACCGTAAGCGCAAGAATGTGTTGTTGTTTTCGGCGAAGTTCCTCAATTTCACGTTGCACATTTTCAATTGCTGTCCGAACTTCCTGAATTGGAAATTGAAACGTGAAAACATGTCAAACAAAGAAACCTGCAGTCGCCGATCTATATGCTCTGCTGCTGATGCTGGTCGCGGTGTGGAAAGTTCAACTTCATCAAATCTGTCTGTCACTCTGCTCTGTAAAACAACTTATGTATTATAAAAATATATTTTGTCTTCAATTACCTGGAACTCCGAATACCGATCTCTCATGTTTCGATAAGAATTACGCTGAAAAGCCATTTTCGATTAATAACAAATAGTAATAAAATTATTTGGAGGCGGTGGACGAAAGAAAGACAATATGACACAAAGAATGGCATAAAACAAAATTCAGATGAAATTTGATACAACACATAAATTTCATATTTCCCTCGAGCGAAACAATAAAAACCAAATAGCTTTGACAAAAATAATAAATTTGCACATTTTTTATAATGTCCTGAATACAAAACAGTTCATTGGAAAATCAATCGCAGAATTGCAAAAACTGGTTTGTTTCTGAATTTGCCATTTAAAAAAATTTTTTTGAAATAACAAAATGTGCTGGTGACTATCAAATGTTCAATTATAGAAAGTATCATTGTTTCGAAACTTTTTTGAATGAATCATTTATTTTTTTAGTCTCTTATCATAAAGAATTCCTTAAAAAATGATAATAATTTTAAAAAATACCAACACAATAGCGAAACTTTAAAAAAAAAATCATGATCAGCGTTAAAAATAACTCAAACACAAATTCATTTAGTTAGTTCAAACTCAATCGATGCGTTGAAAACGGGAGACAGAAAGACAAACTGAACTGTATACACATGACTAAGCTCGAGTTGGTAGGGAGGGGGGTTAGAATGACTAGTATTGACTTTTCTTTGTAAATTTTTGCCGATGATTCAGTTTTTCCAACCAAAATTCAACCATCGGAACCACATTTTTTGGAGATCAGTGAACGTTCAATCATCGAAAAAGGTTTCAAATTTTTAGATTCACGAAATTTTTGTACATAAACTGGATATATTGGAAAAAAAACGAGTTCATCTAATAAACAATATGGCAATAGTTTGATTTTTATGAAATCACTTTAACTTTTAACGCGAGTCAACTGTAGGAATAAAATTTATGAAACACTAACATGAAAGTCCAAATTTATTAAACATTTTTTAGGTGGAAAATAAATTTTTTAAAACAATTCAATTTAAAAAGTGAAATAAAGAGTATTATCGACCACGCAACACAGAAAAAAAATATTTTGTTGGTATAACGCAAGTTGTGCAAATAGTGTGCGAATAGTACTGGTTGTTATTCCCAAATGTTGGATTAAATTCATGACTGAATATGATGACCATTTTTTCTCTCTCTCGAAATAATGCCCATTTCTGTTATAAAAAGTATACAACGCAACCCCCGAGTGGTGGCAAATACATATTCTTAGCAAACTGGAACATTGAATAGGTAAACATTTGAGGCGAGGTGGATATGAATCAAATATTTACTTCATTTCCAAATATATTTCGCGGTAAAAAAGTTATAAAGAGGAAGCGACGAAGAAAAACAGCTTTTTGTTCTGGCGGTCAGAAACGGACAGAATTATGAATAAAATGGATTGAAAGTGTATAGAAGATACATACGCTCAATTGTTGTTTTCCTCGCGTTGTTTTCTGGTTGGTTGCTATGCGTTATTTCGCAATAACTTGGTTGCTGGAGGTAGGGAATGGGAATAAAGGACATAGAATAATTATTTTTGACGAGGATTCTTGCGAAATTTGATATAAAACCCTTTTTCGAATTTAGGATATAATTATATGTCGATTTTCTCACTGCCTTATCAAAAAGATGCCCCAAATAAAGAGAGAAGGAATAAGGTAAATGAGCTTTAAAGGAGGACATTACGGAGCTAATAATGTTATTTAAATAAAAATAGACTTCATTCTCATTCCAAATCTGGTTTTAAGGTTTTCTAAAACTAACTAGAAGCCGAGAAAATGAGCTTCAAAACAATGGCCTAGAAAAAGTGTCCAACTGGCCGAACTTTTCCTATAAGCCTTTTTCGTGTTTCGTTAATAAATAGTTATGCAGAATGCTAAAGTTAGTCCTTTTTCCAATTTTATGTTCATTCTAATTTATGGTTTTTTCGGATTTTTCTTATCATAACGCCATTTTTCGCCGGTTGATACTTTTTCTAGGCCATTGTTTTGAGGCCCGTTTTACGTGGTTTCAGAACACTTCTACGTGGTTTTAGAAAATTTTTAAAAAAGATTTGGAATGAGTATAAGTCTATTTTCATCCCTGACACATTTGTTAGTTCTGTAAAGGCCTCCTTTAAAAAGTTAGAATAAGTTTTATTTGAATTAAAAAAAACGAAAATATTAGATCATTTCAACAAACTTGAGGATGAGATCTGAATTCCAACAATCTGTTTAACGGGATAATTTTTTCATTATTTTTTCTCCATTTAAATTTATATTATTATCATTTGATAAATAGTATCCAGTCGATCGATACTATTGAATATTTCAATAATTGGATTTTTTTCAATAAGAAAACTTTACACACTTCTAAAAATTATTCGCCAAAAAACGCTATTTTACACACTTCGAAAAATTAATCGCCAAAAAACGCGTCTGGGCTTCTAAAGGATTTTTTAGAATCGAATTCGAAATTGAATTCGATTTTTGAGAATCAATTTCGAATTTAAAAGACAAATCTCGGCCGAAACTAAAAATCTCAAAGAACACCGCCAAAATGAAAATTGCAGATCATTGACCAAGGCCATAAACTCCATTATTATATATTACGTTTAATAATGTGAGTACTGTTTGCATTTAGACCATGATCTTTAATTGCGACGCAAAGTGAGTTCGACTCCAATAATAAGCCTAGCACTTTGTAGCATTGGTCGTCTTAACAAAATTACTTCAGGTGCCTAATATAAAAAGTAAATATGACAAAACAATTTTCTTGTAGTTTTTTTCATCAAAATTGCACGGTTTATATTTGTAATCGAAACTACAAAAATAATTGCCTTCACACTGCAATAAAACATCGAACTAATGGAACAGCGTTTTCAGATGAAAAAATCGTTTCAATACCCATTTTCGAACACTTTTGGGGACTATAAAATTTTTCATAAGTGCGACTTTAAACTATTTTTAAATTCAAAATAGTCTAAATTTCAACAAAAATTCAATAAACCGTGAACATTTGTTTTGATTTGAAAAATAAATATAACAACGCTTATCTCGAGATTTCGCCAGTTTAGCAAATAAACTTGATTGGAACTTCAATATTCTTAATTAAAGAGGGCTTTACCGTGACCATGAATGCACCTGGGATGAAAATAGACTTCAGACTCATTCCAAATCTGTTTTTAGAATTTTCTAAAAACCACCTGGAAACCTAGAAAACGCGCCTCAAAACAATAGCCTAGAAAAAGTGTCCACCTGCGAAAACTAGTCCGCAGGCATGAAAACACCATAAAAACATGAGATAATAAAAATTAAAATGAAAAAAACATAAAAAAAGGAACTAATATAAGCATTCTGTATGACTATTTATTAACGAAACACGAAAAAAGCTCATAGGAAAAAGTTCGGTTAAGGTAACCACATTTTCTAGGCCATTGTTTTGAGGCGTGATTTCTTGGCTTCTATGTAGTTTTAGAAAATTTTAAAAACATATTTGTAATGAGAATGAAGCCTATTTTGAGGTACACAAATTTATTATCTACGTGAAGCCATCCTTTATAATTTCGAACAATTTTGAAAAAAATATTTACAAACGTGTTTTCTAACTCAAATAATTTGAAAACTGTATTCCCAACTTACTATTGAGCACACTATCAAATGAAAATCATGTAGGTTTTCTTCAATATTCAGTTTTCAAATAAGGGTCGGTTTTCTTTTTAAAAAAGGCTATAAAATTTATGAAGTTTTAAAAAACAAGTATTTTATATTTTCGCAACTTCGAAAAGGGTCATAACTCATTTACACTATATTTGATTTCTAAATGTTTTGTTATCAAATTTCAAAGAATTGTTATCAATTTCAAGAATGAAAAACATCATTTTCAGAATATAAAAATTACCGCTAAATATAAAATTTTATAAAAATGAGTGACTTTGTGAAAGTAGGTATTGAAGATAAATTTAACACAAAGTAGAAACAAAGCTTATTATTTGATTAACTTTGTGAACCACACTTCTTAACAGAAATAGCAGCCTCATTATAACATTCTGAGAGCTGAAGTTTATTAGCACAGGTACACATCAGAGCGTACAGTGTTATTAAATAAAGTAAATGCACTATTTGACAATGACTACACCACTACAAACGTCGCTCATTGACCTTATTTCTAAGGTATTTATTTTTTGATTTTGAAGTTTGAAAAAAATGCCACCCATCAAACTGGTTCTGTTTATTTTTTTGCATCTGTTTTAGGAGTAACTCGTTTCAAATGCTTTCTAGCAGATGGATTTTAGCAGGTGTATCGATACTATAATTATTGTGAAATATATAGGTTTGAGCACCTGCCAAAATATGAACCCCGTTTAGCGAAGCGAAAATCTAATCCTTGCCAAGCAGCATTTAAAACCGTATTTTCTGTTATATATTTCATGCAATATTGTATTTTCTGTGTTTAACAACAAAAACAACTTCCCTCCGGAAAACTTCATTTCAAATGAGTTGAAACAAATCATGAATCAAAAAGACAATACAATTCAACGAAAAACTGAAAGTCAAAATGATACTCAAGCAAAAAATCAGTTCGAAGGAGGATTTTTTGGTGGTCAAAAACGCAACAATTGCATAAACGAAAGATCGGGAATTTCATTCGTTTTTTTTGGAACAGGCAAAGCACCCAGGTTGACAATATGAGATGGAAAATAATCAAAATTGGCAAATAGTATAAGTCTACAGATGTATGTATCCATCTATATGATAATTAGTTTTAAAAAATAATATGAGACAAGAAAAACAAAACATGAAAGAATCAGACAGATGTATGTTCAGTGAGTTGATTAACAGTATTGCTGACTATTGAAAGCTGTACCGAATTGATTGTGAGATTTAGACTTTTGAAAATTACAAAAATAATATCTAAATAACCGATGATTAGTAATTTTTTGATGAGGCATGAGACGTAGATTTGAGATTACGCAAAAAGAAAAAGAAAAAGTAAGCCAAGCTGATCAGGAAACAAAAATGACACGAAATAAAAATAATGAACGCAGCAGTTACATATAAACCATCGTGAGCTTTGAGATTTGAAGTGTTGGAAATTTAAGCTGTGAACCAAAAGAGGCAGCTAAAATATCACAGCTGAACATTTTTGAGCCACCTTGTTTTTGTATGGTTACGGAAATTACAAGAGAAATGACTTGAGAAAAATACAGGGGAGGGGGGAAAAAGTAGGCACATTTAAACATTTGTAGTGTTGAAGACATGATACCGATTTTGATAGAAAATAAACAAATACAAAAATTGTCTGAAAGACATTACTCAATGAACAAGTTCCTAGGGTACATAAAAACATTTCAGCCCAAAAAAAGATGCATGTGGTCTTAGCAAAGTGTGTGATTCTTGATTATGTTTAACATACAAGTCTTTTAAGAGGTAACAGAGTTCAATGCACACGAAAAGGACCTAAAAAGATCTATTTTAAAAAAAAGGCTAACACAGTGACAGGTAAACAATTGAGAATTAAGAGAACAGTCGGTGAAAAACAATTGAACAATCGTAAATGGAATCAAATGAAAGTCATGTACTCGTCGATTAAAGTTTTTTTTTCATGTATGAGAGAACAGATAGCAACGGTGATGAAAATTACACGGTATTACAAGGCAAATAAGATTAAGATAGTTTGGAAGAAAGTTGATGAACCTTAGGTACTTAAGACGAATGAAACAGCAAGTGGTACAAGAGATACGTCTTGACTAGCGCCCATCACAACGGAAACGCGACTTCCCTGGCCAAGACCGCCTATTCAATGGGAGACGGCCAACCTGAAAACAAAGTAAGCTTGAAATGTGCATATCTTTGAATTTCTTTACCTGTCATTGTAACTTGTGACAACACTAGTCTATATCTTTCATACCACTTGGCATTTCATCCGCCTTAAGTACTGTTTTCTTCGACAATCAACCATTACTGATGTTACAATAGGAAACAAATGCCTAGAATGTACAGCTTAAGCGAAGTACATAACGTTGTTTGCGTCTGGATGTACCTGAAACAAGAAAATAAGACGTGCACTAAATCAAAACACAAAAATCTTACTTGTACTGCTCGAGCCATGTTCGATAGTGTTGTGTCTTCCGATGTTCCTGAAGGTTGCGATCCTTCTCCTGAATCATGTTCCCGATCGACCAAATGATATCTTGCGCGGAAGGCGACAAGATGAGCGTAGTAGGCTGGTGCTGGGATTGAAACGGAACGAGTACATCTGACGTATGTGTGGCACATCTGAAATGCGTTTCGATTGTCTTTATTAATTAATTAATTTTAAATCTACCTGATACGTCAATTGTTGCAATTCATCAGCTGAAAGATTGTTGTCATCCCATAATACATGATAGTGAGATGGTCGAGATGTTCCTTGAATTCCTGCATGTGAGCACAAATAGAAATCGAATTCAGTTGGATGTGTGATTCCAACATCGACGGTTGTTCCTGGGGGTATATTGTATGCTTTTCCAACTTGATCCTTTTTGTCAACAGCGAATAGCCTTGTGTGATGCCTTTTTTGAACAGCGATGAAAGTTATTCCTGGTTGATATCCTCTTTCAAGCATCATGCAAGCTTCACGGATTGCACGCAACTCATATTGTAGTACCTAAAATAATTTTATTAAAAAACACGTTGTCACATGAAATATTCAAACATACATTGAAGAACTGTCCTTCTGAAACACCATCACGATAAACGACAATTCTGGCTGGCTTGAAACGAGTGTTGCGGTAGAATTGAACAAGAAGTTCGCGGACCATGTAGGTAAGATCGGATATGATTTCTTGCCGATGTTGTTGAACGCGAACAGTTGCCGCATATCTGCTTGGATGTGCATCCATTGAACCGACGACGGCGGCGATTGATGGTTTCCTTGAATCACCAGCTGGCGGATGAGTGATGTCGCAACCGAAGAATATAACCGGTTCGTTGAAAATTTTTGGACGAACATTCGGCATCAAGATGCTGTTCACGCCGCCAAGTTTCACATTCATCTTCAAGCACAAGTTTGACAATGTTTGCGGTGTTGTCCGGATGGCATTCTTTGCTTGAACACATTGGGTTGCAACTCCGAGAACGGTGTCTCCAACACGTTTCACTTCAGCTGAAAAAACAAACAAATTTTATATTCAACTCTAAAACAATAATATCTCACCATAGACTGGTGTTTTTCCTGGGAGCACGACAACAACCAATTGAATTCCAGAATAACTTTGCTTCAAATATTTGAACATCGGCTCGACTTGTTCGACACCAACAGCGTATTTGCAGAAGCATGGGTTTCCAACAATTGGCATTCCAGCGTCATTCGAAATCCGTTGAAGTTGAGCAGTGAACATGCGCAAATCATTCTCTTTGACGTGTTGTTGTTGAGCGAAGCAAGCGATAGCCCAGACACGGACATCAATTCCAGTGTGGAATTGTTTTCCGCGCATATCCCAAACTCCTTGATTTGGTAGAGCAGTTGCTCTATTGCGTCCTCCATAAAGAAGTTTTGGTGCATTGAGAACACGTCCCTTGACCTCAGTCATTGCTGGATTAATGGTGATTCCGAATTCATGCGCAAATGGATCAGCAGAGAACTCAGCCTTTCGGACAAGGTTGCTGATTTCACGTTCACGTTCTGGAGCTGATCTGGCAGTTGCCTTGATCATTGTTGAAGTTTGGACGTCGGTCAACTTCTTGATGCATCGTTGTCCTGGAACAATGTTGCAGACCTCTGGTGGCAAATAGGTGTGCTTTTGCTCTTGTCCAACCTGGAAATTAAGTTGAATGTAAAATTATTTGGAAAAATATATAATTCCTTACTTGAAGACATGGAAGATGTGGGTATTTCAATTGAATTCTATACTTGTCATAGAAATACTTTGCAACAGTACATTCAATAGTCTGACCAGTTTCCAGTTGAAGTGGGAAGGTTTGTGTTTGAGCTGGTCTGCGTGTAACGTTACAAACACGATATTTGCGACGCATCTGTCCGCAGTGAGTGATTTCAATTTTCAAGCCACGGATTTCCTTGGTGAACTTAACACGCTGAGCATCAGACAAAGCACGTCTTTCAGCAAGAGCTTGAACCGGCAATTCAAGAACTTCGGCGATGAATTCAATTACTGGCATTGACCGATAGAAAGCAGTAGCCGAAACATCAATGTTGAGCATCATTTTCCATTGCGATGGTCTGACCGATTGATGGAATCCAAACCAAACTTCGCGTCCACCTCCAAGCTTGCTTTCCGCATGATATTGTCCTCCGTGAGCTTGAACCTGTTGATGACCAACAATTGGTGGCGAGAAGAATGACCGTCCGACTGGTGTATACTTCAAACTTGGTAGGTGACGTAAAATCACATCCATTGCTTGAACGGCTTCAAATGGAACTTGTCGGACTCTCCCTTCCATGGCATCCTCAAGTGACGAAAGCGACACTTGTCCAATCCATTTCAAAGACACCGCAAACTGCCGTTCGACAGCCGAATCTCCTGGTAACGTGACCTATAAATCGAAAATAAACTATTTCATCGAACGGTATAAGATTTACCTCAAAATCCATCCTCTCCCTCCCAATTGGTAATGGATCCCTTGTGTACATATTGCGTTTTCCATCGTATACAGGACGGCAAGTACCGAAGTACTTGGAAAATGAATGAATCATGCACCCGATGATTTCACTAAAAACACAATTTTTGAAAAGAAAAGAAGACAGCGTTTGCTAGAAAAGTATCGTATCCGTTCGCATTTAAAATATTGCTTACCGATTCACTCTTCGTGGACATTTATCCGGTGAGACATCAACTTGATAATGTTGAATTGTTCCTCCTGGTATCCGGACGGCAAAATGATTCGCTCTCAGTAGAATAGGCTTTCCTTCCATACCATGATTGGGCCTTCTTGGACATTGAAATTGTAAACCCGATGTGTTTAGTCTGAAAAGATAATATTGAAATCTTATTGAGATGGATTTCAACGACGTACGATTGTAATGAGCCAGGTGCTCCGGTAAGTTGTCCTCCAACTTGACCTGCAGCTTCACCCATGGAAACTCCCGTATTTCCAATTGGTGCGCCCGGTGCTAAACTGCCCGTTTGCCGCGATGGTACATCGGCATATGATTGCGAACCTCCACTTGCAGAATTAGAGTTGAATATCTCCTGAAAATGTCAATTTTGAACTACAGATGAACAAAAAGACAATAAAATGTTAATAATTTTGTACCTCCAGATCGTTTTGAAGAGTACTCTGAACAGTCGTTTGCGGCGGGTATGGCTGGGGCTGTGACTGTTGTGGAAGTTGCGATGTTGATCCATTTGATGTTATATAGGATGCTGGACCGTTCTGCAGAACAGAACTGCCCATCAATCCTGGCAAATATTGTGGCCCGCCGGACATGTTGGAATCGTTCGAATTCACCGACTCTGTAAAATATCAAATTATGAAATTACATTTTCAATCACAACATAATATTGAAACAAGCTCACAACACAAAACGTGCAAAATCAGAGAAATGGAAATTCAATTGTAAAAAAAATGAACGTTAACAGCAGTCTTCTTGTACATCTCAAAACGCGATTCCCTGCGTGGATGCAACACAGTAGATAAGGAAAGAACGAAAAAAGCATGAGAACGAAGAAAAAGAGAGGCGGCTATACAACTTGGGTTATCTTCACTTGTACCTTTTGTATTAATAAATAAGGACAGGTCAACTGTTCCCCTCCTATAAGCTATATAAAATGAGGCGTGTTTAAGGAAGGTATTGCAAATTATCCTATAGCAAAAAATAATAGTCAACAGTGTCAAAAAGTGGTAAAAACCAACACTTTCAACTTGGGTTTTTGAATGTGAGATTGATTGACACTAGTTAGACACACCGCGACAATGAGAAACAAAGACTCAAAAATCTTTTAAAAAAAGCGAAATGACAACATTGGGAAATTTTTTTTATCAAAAAAATGCAAAAAACGACGAAACATGCTTTTTACTATCATCATTGACCACAATAAACGATCACATATAAATAAGGAGATGTATACCGACATTCATTGAAAAACTTGCCCGCTTGGTTGTTAGGATCAGCAGCCATTTTACTGATTGAAAGCACTAGAAGGGTTCGTGAGACAAATAATCAAAATGAACGGTGCTTTGTTGTTCCCAGTGTTAGTTGGTTTTTTCTGATAGTGTGATTGTTATTAATGTCAAATTGTAAAGTACATTGATGAAAAAGCTTTTCGATTATCTACAACGGATTGGTGAACATGAATTCTAGAAATTACGTATGAAATGGTTTACATATAACAAAAAGAAAAATGGACACATTGGACGTATACAGTCTCACGTTTCAATAAGAAATGCGATGAAGACTTTCAAAATATTTCACAGACAAAATTAATATTGCATATTTTCAAAATCTCGATTGTTTTTGCAATTTATATCGCTTCTAAGTAAACAGCTAACGCTTGTTGAAAACATATTCGGCTGAACAAATTTATTGGAATGAACTTAAACCGCCGGACAAGACAAATCATCGAAATTTAAAGTTTCATAAAAAACTAGCAAGGTACAATAAAACCGTATTAAATTGACACTTATCAACAAGTTAAATCTCATAGCTATGTTCTGATCGAACTGGAACAAGTAAAATAACATTCTTCGAATTATCAGAAATTTGCATATCATTATCTTTCTCACACCACAACCCTCTTTCAATCGACTACCAATTTTCTATATTATTTCCTTTGAAGTATTTTACCGTCATATCTTACTATTCAAGAATTATGGAATAATCAAAATATGCAATAATACAATTGTGCATTGATAGGGAAAAGAAAAAAGGGTAAGAGACTTCAACAAAACATTCACACAGCGAAGATGCAGCAGCCATCGTAACCGCTCCGCGTCCGCAGCGCGAGTGTACCACGCTACGAGAAGTCTTTGTGAAAAAAAGGAGTCGAACGAGGCGAGTGTTGAGGGGGAGAAGAGATAGCAAGTGCGTGTATGTGTATGAACGAGTGCGTCTCAGTGTCCCTCTACACTGCCTCTTATGTTCAACTCTAATAATATTGGTGGTGGTGCTGCTGCTGCTGCATCAGTTAGGCCCTGGCCTGGCCTGAACTGGCCTTCTCTTCTGTCATCTCTGTTCCGCGGTTCGACGTCAAGGGCGCTATTTGTGTGCGTCTCTACTACTAAGCATCAATGATAGTTTGAGGGGCCAAATATTTTTTTTTAGTTATATAAAGTTGATATATCGCCAAAAGCAATTTGATCAACCGTGTTTTAGAAAATGTTATCTTATTCCTTTTGCAGAATAATACATTATCAATGCAATATGCTTGAATTAACATTCATTGAATACGTAATAGAAGTGATCAACTATATTGAAAGGTGGTTTAAGAAACAATGTTTTCGTGTTCAACAAAAAACAAACAACATATTATTAAAAGCATAAAAATGTTATGATAATGCAGAAAAAACTTGAACTAATAATTTTTGCTTCGAATTAATGGTTCACAGTTAAATTGAAAATTGTTGAAAAGTAGCATCTTCATGTCAAAGACGCTTCCTTTAAAACATATGTTTCGCGCATTTTTATAGTCGTTTATAGTTCTCAGCCATTTTTCGCTTTTATTATAACGGTCGTGCATTCCACGTTGCAACAGACTATAGGAATAATTTGGAAAATGAAAAAAAAATATACAACATAAATAATGATACAAAGTAATTTCTACAGAAATGGGAAAAAAAAGCAAATGTACTTATATTTTGCAAAAAACAAGTGCACTTTCTACGAGTGCAAGACGCTAATAACCAGGTCAGATAAAAAAGACGGTGGATAATGGATTCAATGGATAAAAATTAAAACGCTCTCTTTGGAGGTTGTGATATTTAACTAATTAATCCCTTAAATAAATTATGAACATAGTGCAAAAATTAATCTTATTAGATGTGAAATCAGAATACGAAAACCAAGAAGAACATCATCTGGATGCTCTGAGAAGTTAAATTCTCGTTTAAAAGATGAACTATGACAAAAATAGGGCAATGCGTCTGCGTTTGCGGTAAAGTAAACTGCACCCATCAACCAACGTAATGATTATAAACGTAGAGAGCGCGCAAGCACAGTGTTGTGGTCACTACTGACGCGCGTTTCGTGTGCAGCATATTCGAAACGAGAGTCTATGCACATAAATGTACGATTTTTTTGGCGCGCCATATGGTGAACTTTTTAACGCAAAAAAACACATTCAAAGTGCAAGAAAGTAAAGTGCATAAAAATCAAAGAAGTATGTGAAATACAAACTATACATTGAAAGACGCGAATATCTGATTCCAATAGAAATAACGTTTCTGAATTCTTAAACCCTAAAATGCAGTTTACGTTTGTAGATATTAAAATAACACAGATGTGAAAAAGGATTACATACGATCTTCATGTCAATTTTTTTCCATAAACTGCCAAATTAAGGCTGCTGTTGAGAAGCGGTTATTTTCGACAGGGTTTGGCATAAATCGGTGCTGAGGATAAAAAAAACAAACCTTATCAAAAACACGATCTTACACAGCTTTTTCGTTGATTTATTGGAACACGAAAGTCAGCGATGTTTTAGTCCATTTTGCTAGGTAATTTTGCACCAAGTTATGTAAATTTTCTACAAAAATTGAACATATATTTTGCGCTATTTCCACTCAAAGAAAATGTTCTAGTGAAACATTTAAAACGTAAGCTATTCTTAATATAATAAACAACATTGTACATTTCAGCAGTTTTTCTGAAGAAACCTAACTCATTCGATAGAACTCATTCAGGAGAGTAATCATCTGCTTTCAAAAATTGCTACATCGGCTAGTGAGCATGATTTTATGACCTTAACGTCTGAAAATTTGTCAAAATTTGAGCTTTTGAAAGAACTTGGTTCCAATTTTTGAAAATACCATTTTAGCGAAACATCTATGTATTACTATTTAAGGTACTGAAGAGACTCGTTTCTTTCGCTCGTCTAGTAATAGACTCGAACCAAGCGTTTTACTCATCTTATCAATATATAGTTCTATTTCTTCCGTTTTTTATTAAATTCTACATCGCATTCATGGCCTTACATCTTACTTTGGAGATACCCCGCCCCCCTAAAAATTAAAATTAGGCCAAATTTTGGACATAACATCATATATGAAATCCTATTTTTTTACTCGACTAGGAGATTGACTCTTCAACGTGTAGAAAACCCGTGTTTTTCGGGTATTTGGTGTTCCATAATCGGTTCAAGCACCCTCCCTCGTCTCGTGAAATGTCTTGATTTCATATTGGGCTCATTCTTAAATTTTTAACTAATTCTGATTAATTGGGAGATGACGTTGCTGTAACCGACAGGGCACTTGCTTTTAGAACGTCTGATTACAACATCTTATAGTCCCTTACAAATACATCGTAAATTCACTTTTTTCAGGAGTAAATTGCTTACAAGCAAGACACTAATTTTCAGCAAATTTCCAAATGTGGACAAATAAGAAGGGTTTTTGTTAATTCACAATTACTCTCTTTCAGACTCGATTATCATCACACCACCCTCATTTTTATTCCGCGATTTCTTGTTATGTTGCTTTGGTCATTTCACATGTTTCGTATTTTGACGTTAGAAAAAATCAATATATCAAAAAAATTCAACAACAAATTAGTAAGCGATTTCAGAGAAATCCAAGATACATTTTGTTTTTTTAAATTGATAAAAACATCTAAAACAAATTGTTATTGACATGTTTTGATCAAAATACTCTTGCTGTAATCAAGTATTTTAAGATCTCTTTCACAACTTATAACAAAGTGTTATAAATAAAGAGAAATTTAACTTTGTTTATATGTTTTGGAACATTTAAATTCTTACTAATTGGGGTTTTTCGATCAGCTTTATTTCAGATAAATAACCAGTATTAATATTTTTTCAAGAGATGTACCAATTTGAATTTTTTCAAGAAACAGCTATTAGTGGATCCGGCGTTTACGGTTTTAACGTACTGTGAAATTTGAAGGACCTCAACCAGTGTAATGAATCTTGTATGATTCTATTTCAAATTGACTCGGCTCGAAAATGGTTGATTCATTTCAAATATTAGGAATTACATGTTTAGGCGGTTCAGAAATCTGATAATGGTGAATTCTGGAAATAAAATGAAATATTTTTTTCCGAGCGTTTGAGCTATACGATGCGAGAATTTCTCGAATAATAAAATGCAAAAAAAGGTCTTGCGTGATTCGAACAGAGACCGAAAATTCATTATCGAACAAAATCAGTTCTGAACACTGATTGAAATTAATTCCAGATTGCATGACATTTTTACATACCACAGCGACTAAACACAATCTCCACACCAAACTAATAATATCCAATTTCAGCAAAGAGCAAAGATAACAAACTCCTATAGATTTCCCAAATTTTCCATGAAAAGGCATTAGTTTTAATCGAGCTTAAAATATGTTTCAGTATTTAAGCTAGTAATATTACTTCCCAAGAGAGAGAAAATTCGGATGTACATTAATAGCAAACAAAATGCTTATTATTTAATCTTTTAAACACTAGAGAACTCGTAAATTAGTTAGAAAACTCTTTCATGCTTTCCTTTTTTACTTTGTTACGTATTACTTTCATTTTTGTTTAGAAAAAACATAGATACTTTTTGAAATGTTTATTTGTATGCTGAAGTGAACATCAAAGATAAGTGTTATGCCTAAAAATTATGATGACAAACATTAAAATTATGAAAAAAGGGGATAGATTGAACAAAAATGATAAAAAAAACGTACCAGTAGTCAAAAAATGCATCAACAAATGGTCTTTGAAAGTTGCAGACTTTCAATTCAAGGCCCAAAAGTCATGGTCTACTACTTTGGCAAGTGGAGATAATTAGAATTTGGAAAATGAAATTGTTGGGTGGGGAAAAGTATCACGATGAAAAGATCTGAAAATGGCAAGACAAATAAACTAGAATGTGAAATGAAATTTGATTACAATGCAAACATTTGATCGATTATTGTTTTAGAACATTCGATAAAAAATATGGAAAATCATAAAATCTATCGAAAAATTTACAACAGAATAGAATACTAAAAAGTAAACATTTTTTGTCAACAAAAAAAGAGAGAATCCAAAAATGACTTCAATTCATTTTTTTGTCGATTTTGTACACTTCATAGAAATTAATCAAAAACTTTCAGAGAAAATATTAATAAGTAAAATGTTGAAAAGAACCGAGGTTTTGAAGTCACAAAATGTTTGTTAGTAAAATTAAAATAAAAAGTTTGATCTAGAGATCTAGTAAGAAAACTTGGTATATGCTCAAAAACAGATCATGAATTTCAAAAATGGACTTCTAAAACAATAATGAATCGGATTCTTTTTTTTCCTATTTGTGGTTTGGCGATTCGTTGCGTGGGCGGCGATTTCGTTTCATAATTCCATCCTTACGCAATGAAAGTGGGCGTTTACGATGATTCTTACGGAAGTACAAGTTGCAAGCGCTGAAAAGTCACTCGTCAATTGTGGACAAAAAAATGTTGCTCAAATGAACAGAATAGATCCAAATATTAACTTACTTGCACTCAACACCTCCTTCACCGTTTCGTCTCCATAGGGTCGTTTCACGAGTTTTACAATTCGAACACACCGAGTTTTGATGACACTGAACCGCCTGAAATACATAGAATTGAAATTTTAAACACTTCCATGCTGAAAGTTGCAAAGTAAACATACCGCCATTCGTTTTTTGATTGGTTTCTGATCAGCAGCCAAAGGATCCTGCGGTGGCGGAGTGAAGTTGGTATGCGGTGTCATTCCATAGGATTGCTGTGAAGGCGACTGATGCATTAGTGGCAACGATGGTTCGCATGTTTGGTTAAATGAAGAGAAATTTGAAAGATTCTGAAAAAATAATCATTTTGAAAAAAAAATTGAACTATTGTTTGCATACCAAGTCAAAGAGATTGAAAGACATCGCAGGTTGATGTTGAACTTGCGTGTTACTCATATAGTTCGCTGACAACGGAAAGTTGTTCATCTGATTAATCATGTCTTGATGATTGAGCACATGTCTGAAAAAAAAGTGGCATTCAAACAGTATTTTCTTTAAAAACATTAGTGAGTGGACTTTATCCCTTTTAGATAGGTGATTGATGACAGTAATAACTCACTAACAGAATGACCTTGATTCTATTGAACAATGAATACCCTTTTCAATAGTTTTTTTAAAGAAAAATGTTCAGATAAGAGAATGGCAAGATTTGCCGACCATATCTAGATTGATAATGTAATTTGCACTTACGCGTTCGTGAAATCAGCATAAGTCGGCTGCTCCAAATGAATGTACGGATCAACAATTGAGTTGGACACTTTTTCAACACGATAGTCGGTCATTGTCGGGTTCGGTTCTGAAGAAATAATTGCTTTAGTAAATGTATTTTTAAAAAAGTAGGATGTGATAATATTTGAAATTGTTGCTGAAAACAAAATTTAATAAATTTGAAAATCTGAAGCTATTCTATTTCAAAATGAATAATTATAACATTCAATGATAAAAATCAAAGGTCATCTGTTGAGAACCAATGGCGGAAAGAAATTATAATGTTATACTTACGATAATAATCACTATATTCTTCTTTGACTTGTTCCTTCATCAAGTTAGAGATAGCTGGCAATCGAGCAGCAACACGAGTAGTCTGATCCTTTGATGTGTTATTATAACACACCGTCACCGTTGGCTGAGTTTGCGATTCTTTCTGTGGATCACAATAGTAGGCTTGGTTACTGATATTCGGGCTGTGATTCTCGAATTGAGCTGCGTAACCTGTAAAAAAACATAAATTTCGATTTCACAAAAATGAAATACAGATTTGTTTGAAAAAAAATGCAACAATGTAAATGCAAATAGTTGCGGGTGGAAGAAAAAATAGAATGAAGGAGGGACTATGCATACTCATAAAACGGTGAAGTGCTAACAAGGATGAGCAAGCGGCATGGAAAAAAAACGTATGTTGGAAAGTTCTTGCTTAGGAGTATTGTCAATTCGGGAATTTCTTGTAAATGGCATAAACGGACAGACAAATATACCGAAAAATAAAAGTTGACATAAAATAGAATCCCTATTTGTGTACATAGTGACTGTTTCTTCAACTTTACTAGATGAATTCCGGTAGAAATTGAATACATGTTTTATTTTAAAGATATCAGAAGAGCATAGACCAAAAAAAAGTAGCGTGTTAACTTTTGTTTAACAATTGACCACAAGAAAGTTTGCGGCTTTGTGACAATGCCCACTGATTCGCAGTAATAGTACGGTATTGAAAATGGCCGCAAGTTGTCGCGCCGCCTCCCCCTTACTGCCCCCCCCTCTTTCCTAATAGACCGGCATCATCATCATGACCGTCGGCCATTGTTAACCTGTTAAAAAATTTCAACAATTTTAGCACTATTTTCTGATGTTGCAATTGAAAAAGAGACAATCAATAGGTGACAGAAGATTGGTAGGTAAAGAAAAGCCCACAAAAAAAGTTTATTTCTAAGAACAATTTATCACAAACGGTTTGTCTGGATGAAAATGAACGGAACGGAGCAACAACGAGAATTTAAAAAAAGAGCAGTGTAAAGTTTGTTGTCACAAACCAGGCAAAAAACGAAACAAAAAGAAACTTGGATTTATGCTTAGCACAAGGGATATACAGTGAAAGCAAAATGTTTAAATTCTCCTAATTGTTATCATATTAATCCTTGCTCGAAAGGAACAACTTGGCATGTACTGATAAGATAAGAAGAGCAAAACAAAGAAACCGTTCGTTGAAGCAATTGTTTCGAATGGTAAAAAAAGTAGTAGATGGGATGCGATGAAGATAATGGTTTGATAGAATATCTTATTATCACGAGAAGAATAATAACGAGATACTGTCACGGGAGAGATAGGGGGGAGGGGGAGCGGCGATCGAGACATATTCGGTAACTGGGGTCGGTCGTGGAGCGAAAGTGATGCAGTGATGTGGTGTTTCTCTATCAAGAAATATCAGTTCAAGTCCGGAGGCAAGATGTTGTGGGACACTCGGCCACAACACAGTAACATTGCGCTGACAAAAGGCCCCTACCAAAAGATGCCAGCAGGGCAATGGACGGGTTACAAATTGTGGGTGCGCACAACGTTGATGCTACGGTGGATGTTTCTGGTCGTAAGAAGGGGGGGGGGGCAAGAATTCAGAAAAAGGGAGAAAAAAGAAGAAAAGACGGTTGAATGATTAGGTTCTGATAGAGAAGATAGGACCCCTGCTTTGATCAGAAGAAGACAAGAAATCGCAGACGCTACCCGAGAGCGGTATATGTCAAATTGAAGATACAAGAAATGACCGTGAAACAATGTAAAAACTTGAAAATGGGAAATACATTCGACTATTCTATTTTTGCAACGATGGTCAAAGCAACAGTGAAATCGTCTATTGTTGCCATTCATGAAATATCGTTGTCCGCTTAAAAAAATGAAAGTCTGACAAGATGTCTAAATGATAAGTTCAAATAGGTTCTATAAAAGATACGAAAAAAAAACAAAACGGGACTGAATTCGAATCTGATTATTCAAGGAATTTCACACTTTTCGAAACGTTCCAAATGTTGTTTGCATTATTTTTTTTCAGCCCAACAACTACAATAACGAAAAAAAAGGAAACAGACAATTGCCGCAAAAAATTGCGTGTTGTCCACAAAATTTTTCTTTTTCTTCCATCTATCGATCATTGAAAAAACGTAATGATAACAAACAAAAAGTTAAAGTTCATTTTAAACTAGTTAATTCACTTTCAGACAGATTTCAAAAATAATATGTCATAACAACAGTCACGCCAGATTTGTTTCCCGAAATTGTGATACAAGAAAAGAACATAAGATTATTAATGACAATATGATAAAAAAAGAACCCCCTTAACTCAATTTGATTAGATATCACATCATTTTCCCACGGTTAGAAACATCATTTGTTGTTAATTCAAAGATTAAAGGACCATAACTAATTATTGTTCAAATTATTCGAAATTTAATATTCAAACAAAACGACTAACCTTCATTTTGAGGACAATAATACCGATACAATCCAACTTGATCATTTTGTTGAAATTGGCATGGTTCTGGATTTGAAGCTTGAGCATACATTTTAATTTCCTGAAACAATGTAAAAATGTGCCTAAATTTCAATATGGTAGCAAAAATGATGTACGATAAGAACAAAGTGAATGCTATTAAATTTCATAAAACTTTGACAGGTTGAATAAAATATCAGCTATCGATTGGAAAAAAATATTAGAAAGGATTATTATTTGAGAGAATGGGTAGGTTGGTAAACGTTGGTTGTGAGTTTTAAATGTATACAATGCTTTCATGCTTTAAAATCAAAAACAAAAAATAGTTCTTATTTGTGCATAAAACCAGTGGTCAACTACAGTAGGAAGAAAAACAAATAGAGAATCAATCAAGTTGATTAGAAGTAATATGTATATTTCTATTTCTTATGAAGTAAATGTTGTGAAACAAAAGGAACAGAAGAAAAGTGAAATCATAATTATTTCAATGAGTTACATAAAGATATAGGATGATCTTATTGAGTTCTTGGCTTTTTATACCCCAGTAAGGTAAAGACTCCGCCTTTTGGCCAGGAGCAAGTATAGGAAGGGCGGTACGTCAACTTGTATATCTTGCGCACCCTTCTTTGAGCGGTACAAGCAAGGTGTGAAGTTATGCTACCTATCAAATCTTTAATCACCGACTCTAAAGCTGACTGTCAAACTGATTTGAAAACGTGTTGATGACTTGCTGTCTGTACTTACCGAAAATGGTTCGGCAACCGTTTTTTCATCTCGATTTTTTTCCAAATCAAAATATCACAAATGTCACTCTTTGTAATGTCAAATTGTTGGCGGTAAAAGTCGTCGACTGATTTTTTTTTTCAAATTAACTCTGATCATGCGTCGGCGAGTGTTCTTTTTGTTCCATTTTAACTGTACTGCTTGATAATCTTAAGTTGGTCAATGTTGAAACTTTTTTCAGTAGACGGGAACATTACCATCCTATCACAACTTTTCTCACGGCTATGGAAATAGAATCTATTATCATAATACCAAAACTTTTTGCTGATTTTATTCCTTATATCAACACGGAATAGGAATTTTGTGGTTGTCAAAAAAAAAATGCCGGCATATTGCAAAAAAACTTTTTTTTTGAAAGTTCGCATTTATTTAAGTGAATATTTTTGACAGTTTAAATAGTTATCACAAAAAAGATTGGACAGTTTAAAACATAAACAAGGATATAAATAACATGTATCAAACATTATGTTAGTAAGACATCGAAATTAGGGAACGCTCATCTCGAATCCCTTCGAATCCGACATCCAATATACAAACCCCATTTATATGTCTATTCACAAGAATTGTAGAAAACTGAAAATTCACTGTTAAAAAATCATCCTTCCATAAATATTTCAAACCTTAATCGCCGTTTCAAAATCTTTTCCCCATATGATGCAAATCGGATGCTTGTTCTCTTGCGCTATTGTGAAAACACTTGCAACATTCTTGAAGGAATCATCGTCAACATTTGGATAATTTATTGATCCAATAACACGCCCGCGAGCAAAACTGAAATTAAACTTCCTTATAAAGGTATACTGTAGAATGCCATCTAGCGCGTAAACAATGATCAGGCGCTTATCTTTGCACAAATAATGTTGCACACACTGTCAAAACAGCTCGTCAAAAAAAACTTTGTTCTGTTTCTTTCTAAACAATAGAGAGTCGGGTCTACTGATAAGGAGTGCTCACCATTGTTTTAATGTTAGGTTTTATAGCTAAATGTTCTTACTCAATATTGTTTCGAACGTCAATCACAACAATTTTCTGCTCTAAGACTCTCCAACGAAATTCGTTTATTGATACTCTGGGGCAATGCATTTTTTTCAGCTCGGCGACTGTGAAATGTTGCATATCCATTGCCAAAGAATGTGGAATTGGCAAATTCGAATCTTAATGAGTTAATAAACATTGAGAAAGTGTTAAGAAGTGTTAATTTTAAATTACCTTTCCACGGAGTATCATGACTTCTGAAACAACAACTTGGTGGTACGGATTCATAATATTCCAATGAGCAGTCAATAACTTTATTGATCGTCAAGTCTGAATAACTTTTCGTTTGAAGAATTTATTTAGAATTTATAAAGCATTAGAATATATGTTTACCTGGCAAATCGGAAAATAATAAAATTGCGTCATTAAACGAGGCAACAATCAGTCTCGGCCGAAGTGACTTCATGATAGCCAATCCTATCATCAACGGAAATGACGAATCATGCAATAATATTTGGTCCCAAACGTGGAACAATTTGCTCATTGGTAAAACGTGAGCGAAACATGTCAAGAACCAAGGAATAGCATAGAGCTCCGGAAAAAATCCAAGCTCTTCTAAATGAGTGTATAATGCCGCGTCGAGATAAGCGAGTAGGTGATTGAAAATAGCCAAACATTCTGAAAATTCATTTCTTCAAATTTTGCATAAATGTTTCATCCTATTTAATACCTTGAATTATCACAGAATTGTCTTGAAGGAAGAAATTGTATAAATATCTATTCACAAACTTGTTCATACACGCCAAAGCAATTTCTGTAATTCAATGAATTTTAAATAATTAGTTGAATTTCTAAACCTGGATTATTGAAATTCAAAAGCATGAACGGGGCAGCTAAACTGTCGCATCCTTGCCAATACACGTAATTTTCATTTGATAATAACCACGCTTTTAATATTCTTCTTAAAGTTGCATGTGCAGCAGGAGAAGTCATCAGATCTTCATACTTCAGTGAAATTATTATAAGTTTCAGTATCAGCAATAATTAACAAACCTGGTGGCATCTAGGAATATCAACATCTAATTGACGATCACTTGAATGTGGGTCGATTGTGTTCAATGTCTCAAAATCAATGAGGTCTTCTGGTGAAACATCGAGTAAAATCTGCCAAACTTGTTGTCGGAACACAGGTGGGATGTCGACAAACGCCTTTTTCCGCAGAATCTCTTTCTTATCTCCATATTCACAAGATTCCAACAAATTACGAAATTCTATCATTCTGAGCGTCTGCAATCAAAAAAATGTTCAAAATGTTCAAAGTTATCCCGATACTTGATAAACCACATCCTTTTCTTTGACAAGAACCGTTAAACCATCTGTTGAATGATGTCTGCATACTGATGCATCGTTCGTTTTCAAAATTCCTGATCTATAGGGTACCACAATGTCTTCAATATTCAATGTTTTCAATTTCTGTAATTTCATATTATAGCTTGTTTTAAAATTTTGTCACTACCTCACGTAATTTTATATCCGGTAATATAGTCATACTATGGTCGAACTCAAAAAATCTCAATTCTTCATTTCCGAACAATACGAAATCTTCTATAACTGTTCTGAAAGAAATCCCTAATTTCAGATTATTGTTTTTTTTTAAAACAAACACTGGTAATGTTGTTATCGGTGATCGTAATTCAATAATTCCCTTTCGAGTCAGTATCGTTTCGCAAGACGCCCCACTGTTTTTCCATAGAAAAAATGCTTCTTTCAATGACATCTGAGAAAGGATAAAACATTCTCTAGTTTTCATTTCTAACTTGATGCTCTCTGAAATACTTCAAATGATCTTCAGTTTTAAATTCTTCGGCACCTTTCAGTTCTACAGGGTCAATCATTTCAAACTCGTCGAACTCGTTTTCCAGTTGCATATTATGATGCAAAGCATCAGTCAAAAATTGTTTCACTTCTGAAATTGATGGCCTTTCTGATGGGATAAGCCTCAAGCATTTCTCAATCAGTTGCTCAATCTGAAATTGGGAAAAGTTTCTTAAATTGTTTGTGTTTTTCTGAACCTTTCTGTTATTTACATTGCGTGCAATCTCCGCGTTCATATGTTGCAGATAACTGAACAGAGAAATGGTTCTATTCCCTAAAAAAAGGATTTTTCTTGACACTTTGAAAGAAACTAGCCTTCTGCATCTTCGAAACACTTTTTCAAAACTAACGTGAACTGCAATTCTGTCCATACCTTTTCGAAGCTTATCCTCTAAAATTCAACTGTTTGTTTTAAATATTCAATAAGAAACCTGACCAAATAAAGTTGCATCAATGTGATACCAAACGACCACACATCTGATTTTTCTGTATAAGAAACTTTTCGCTCACTTTCGTCTTGAAAGTTTTCTGGCGCACAATTGAAAATAGTTGTGTCTGAAGCAAAATCAGCATCCCGTCCAAGATCAGTTATAAACCTGTATGTTACTCTTGTATTCTTTCAAATTTTTCACACTCACGATAAACAAAATTTAGACATTCGAATTTTCAAATCTTTATTTTCATCATCATTTGGTACAATGTAAATTGAAGATAAATCACATTTCCCGTGTATATAACCAGCATTATGTAAGTATTCTAAGGCATCCGCAATTTGGAGACTAATTGGCAAGAGGTCCAGCTCCCTGAAAACAAGTTTCACATTGTTAAACATTTTTCAAGATCTTTAGGATTACCTGTTCGATGATATTATTAAATCCTCCAATGTTTGCTCATAACACTCAGAAATTAAAATAACAAGATTTTTCGCTAAAATGGCAACATTCGTCACAATTTGAAATAATTCAAATTACCCAGGCAGCATCGTTGAAGATCCAAATATTGGCATAAATTTTCGTGATATAGAGTACGCATATATTGAAATCTGCAAAAAAACGATTTATTTTTTTTGGCCTAAACTTGTTTTTCGACAGGAAATACCTTCCAAGCATTCGAACAGTAGGAGACACTAGCGGAAGACCATTGATGCACGTTCGTCCACCTTCTTCAACAGCTTGAATAACAAAAGCACCAAAATGAGAAGACGAAATTTTTCTCATCTGAGAATCTATAAACTGTGCAAAAGCTATGTATTTGATTTTTTAAAAATATGAAACTTGGTTTAAATTTGGAAAGAAAACAGTTGTTGCAAATTTTTCAAAGAAATTTTTAAATCAAAGTTTTCTAACGATTTCTTTTTGATACACTTCAATATAAAGTGATTCTAATATTCTCTGAATAAAAAAATGTTTATTTGTTCAGTAGAGCGCACATGTCTTCTTGTAACACAGGACCAAAACCAAACCGCATTTCACTTTTTATCCCTGCGCCCTCTTATGCATCCCATTCTATCTCTTTCCTAAATTTGCGATCAATCTGATTTTTCTGTTAAGATATAGCGCAATCACTCGAAACGTTTATGTGTACTACTCATTTTGAACGCTTTGATAATTTTGTATTTTCATAAATTCAGCACATTATTTTTTGATTTCCGTGATTATTATCATCATTAAATTTTAATATCTAATAGTTTTGTAAATTCAGAATGGAAAATGGAACAGGTTCGCCAGTAACAGTCAGAGCAAAATTCAAGTTTGAAGGTGCTAATAATGACGAGGTAATATATTTTGCAAAATTCACCATTTTTGTAAAGTTTTTAAATTTTCAGTTGAGTTTCAACAAAAATGATTTGATTACAATCACTCAACAACAGGAGGGTGGTTGGTGGGAAGGTACAATTAATGGAATGACTGGATGGTTTCCTTGCGCATATGTTACTGTGGTTACAGAAAAAGGTTTCTTTTTTTTTCGTTATAATATAATTAATTATTTAAAATCAAATTTCCAGACAAACTCATGAGATCAAAATCAGTTCCAAATGCAACTGCAAATGGTACGGAAAATTGTTTCGTTATTCAGCTCATTTCATATTTCAGAGCTTGTTAAATCTATCGATCAATCGGAATTTCGTAAGATGGTACTGAACGAATACGTGCCAACTGAGAGAATTTATATTGAAAATTTGGAGAAAACAATCGAAACAATGCTTCTCCCTATCGGAAATTCTGGATTGTACGTCATTTTAAAATTTTGTAAAAACATCAATACTGCGTTTTCCAGAATAACTCTTGATGATTATAATACACTTGTTGGGAATTTTGAAGACATATTCACTATTCAAAAGAAATTGCTTACAGCAGTAGAAACTGAAAGATCGTTAGTCTTCATTATTTTATTTTTTTATGTTTAAAACATTTTGACCCACAGGGTTGAACCATCGAAGCAAAGAATTGGTGGCGTTTTCTTGAAATCTGCTTCAGAATTACGCGATGCTCTTTGCAAATATGCTGAGAACCACCCAAAAGCTGTTGAAGTCATCAAAGAAAAACAGTATGTTTAGAAATGTATTTCTCTTTGTTTAGTTGGTGTTTTTAGGAAGGATTTGGAGAAAATTATGAATGAGAACTCAAAAGATTTAAAGGAATTGGTATCAGGATTGAGTGAACCCCTACGTCACGTTGAGAAATATTACAACATGCTTCAAGAGCTTGAAAGAATAGTTCCAGTAAATTACTAATATTCTTTACATTTTTATTGTGTTGAATTTTCAGGAAAGTCATTCTGATCGTGGTGATTTACAACGAAGTGCTTTTGTTTTCAAGGAAACAAAAGATTTGAGCGAGACGATGCGAAAACAGAAGGAACATCAATTAGATTTTCTGTACGTTTCGAAAATTGAGGAAATTGTACCATTTGCTGAACGAGGGACAATTAAATATGTTGGAATCGCTACCGTAGATTTTGGTGATCAATGCATTTTTGATAGGTGATTCACTATCACTTTAAACAAAAATATCAGTTAATGTTTAGATTTGTGGCACTATTTGCAAGATATATCATGTTTTTTGAAGTCACAACTAGCATGGGTTACCAAATAAAGGAAAAGTATCAAGTTGCCGGTTTCACCGTCAAAAAACAGGAGCCTACCGATATTGTACTTGGTGAGTATTTAATAATAATTACCTATTTTTAATGATTTATCAGAGAAACCTGGAATGCGTCAAATTGTCATGTCAATCGTCACTTCTGGTGGAGAACAAGAACGATGGATTTCAGCTTTTTCAAAAGCAGATGGTGTCATTATTGCTGCTCCAGCTCCTGCTCTTACTCGACGCCCTTCAAAAAATAATGCTGATATTGTAAGGAAACAACTTCACAATATTGAATCTTATATAATAATTGTTTTTAAGGAACATGCTTTGTTCAATAAGCCTCCGTTGTCACCTAGCAACCCCGAAACCGTTTTGAGGCGCAAAAGCTCAAAAAAGTAGGATTTCTTTTAATCTTAATCTATTTCGACAAATCAAAATTATTCAGCTTTGACGATAGTATGAACACAAGCGGAATGAAGTTTGACCATGATCTGGAAATGATCCTTCCCGAAGGATTCTCGCTTCCAACAAGTAGCAGAAACTCAAGAAGCCAACCAGATCACATGGATCTTTCGCAACTTCCATCGTATTTTATGAGCGGAAATCAGGCTCCTCGCAATGACAAGGGCTTCAGAATGAGGAAAGATGGTAAGAACTTAATTTATACAATATTTTTCGTAAGATATAAAAGACAAAAACATGTTATTTTCATTTTAACCGCATTTTTTTTTAGATTCCGTGAACATTTCACGGATCAAGCAAATATTTTGAAAAAAAAAGTAGTATTATGTGAAATTTTTAAAACTGAATGACTCGTATATCAAAACTTGCTCTCTATTTAAAAATGATTACATTTTATTTACAATTAGCATACGAGAGTGCAAAGTTATGTTTACGACTGATAGTGAAGACTTTGAATCAAATTATGGGTTTCCCTAATTTTTATGTCAGTTAAGTTTATCAATAGTTTCAAAAAGCAATAGTTTCAAAATCAACACATTCTCAAAAAAGATTAGTACTAATTTTTCATCTCTTTAATCTTTGAACTTGATTATCAAGCAAACCCCCATAATTTTATAATATTCGTCTAATCAGTTTTATGAGGAAAGCATAGACCTTTGACGTTCCATAAGATGGTTCAAACATATCATAATAGGATACAATTTTGAGTGGCATATTGAGAACATTTTGTGCTGTTTAGGGGTTTTCATTCTTATCAATTTTAAGTCCTTTAATGGTGAACATAAGCCAAAAATATGTTTTTTTTAACTTTCGCAATGTTCGTAGTTTTGGGAAACCAAGAATGGACACTAATGATTCTCGGGCTTTAACAAGTTGTCGGACTTTAACATCTTTTGTAAGACGTTATGATGAATAAGATTTGTTTTTATATTTTTCTTATCACACTGCAAAATGATAGTATTCTTTCAGCTGCCCGGGACGAAGATGCAGAATTCGAAACACTTCGAGTCATTGAAGGATATTGTGCTGAAACTCCCGGTCAACAAGATAAATCATTCTCCAGCAATAACAACACCCCGCATTTGATAGTTGTAGAAGATGAAAAAATAATGGTTGAGGAAAAAGTTGGCGATGAAGTTGTTTTTCAAGAAAAGTTTGCGAATTAATCATTCTTTTTTCGAGTGAATGTTTTTCAGGAGTATCGTTGATGCAGTATATTCCATCAAAGACGAACTGAGTGTTCTTCAAAACGAATTCAACAAACTATCGAAGGTGTGTTTTTTTTTTTTTGGGAAAATGTGTTTTTATTGCGTATTTGAATATTTTAGATACTAGAAGCAGAACAGAAAGCGAGGAGAAGATTAGAGCACAGCTTCGGAAAACAATTTGGGATTACGTCATCAGAAGGAAGTTCGACTATACCTAGGAATGCAGTTAACTCTTTTGATTCTTAAAATATTAAGCGTTTTTTTGTTGAATAATGTTATTTTTGTTGTAATTCATCATTTTTTGCCTATTTGGGTTTCAATGCATTTTATATCAATATGCTCAACAAGTTATACACTTATTTATAAGAAGCTATTCGTACCACTTTGAAAAAACCAAAGCCAAGCATTTTATTTTTTATTTCTATAATTGTTTTCGATAAATATCTTGTATTTTGTATTTGATTTTCACAAGAATTGAACCATAAATACCTTGAATCTTCGAAAAAACACGGTTTGTAAAAGTGAACGACTCTCTACAGAAATCTGTCGTTGCGGACTTTCTTGCGGCAGCCTTTGTGGAGGCGGGGTTTTGACGCAAACAGTGCACAGTCTTGGGTCCGCCCCCTGTATTATTTTTCAGTTTTTATTAATTTATTTTTGTTTTTGATAGAAAAAACATTTTTCGAGCATTTTTTTCGTCTGAATTTGAACAAATACATTTTTTAGAATGTTTAAGTTTTATTTAAAATCGATTTCACGCGAATTATCGTATTTTTATTGCTGTTTTCATCAGTTTTTATTATTTTTTAGAAAAACAATTCATTTCCAGAATACATATCGAGACGAATCATCAACATCACTGGAATTTTATCATAATATGCTTCCACAATTGTTACGGATATTTTTTGATAAGGTAAACAAACATAAAAAGCCGAATTCAATTATTATCTTCAGATATTTGGTTCAGGAAGAAACGTCGGCAGTTTTTCGATGATTTCTCCTGCAGTTCTTCATTTTTCGCATCCGCAACAGCTAGCTCTTCTTGTATTCTACAAGATTTATAGGTAAAATTTATTAAATCGCGAATATTTCTGTATTCTTGCCAAAATTTTTCAGAAAATCGATTAATGACACAATGACGACGGATTCTAGCTGGTTTCGAATTGAAGATGCGATTAAAAGATAATTAGCTTTTAAAAGTGGAAATTTCAAGCACATGTTGTTATTTGGTGAATTTTTATCAATATTGTTCCATTCCAAAAATTATATCGTAGGTTATTTCTGTTCTTTCAGGATAGCTCTACCATCGAACAATAACGAAAATTATCGACTAACTGGTTTTTTTTATATCGCCAACGTTCACGATGAAAAGAAAAACACGAATCGGAAAAGTAAGGTTTCATATTAAATATTATTATTGTGAATAATATAAAGTTTTTTTAATGCTCATACTCTATTCCAGGTAAGAGAATATAATAAAAGTATTATTCAGTTAAAAACAATTATTTATTGAATTATGTACAAAAATATATACTTGTTCCTTACTTTATTGGTTATTTGTAGTCCTCGGAAGGTTCTGCGCTACTCTCGTGTAATTCTAGGAATGGGCTATCCTGAAAGAACAGAACTAACCTACGATATAATTTGTGGAATGGAACAATATTGTTAAAAATTCACCGAATAAAAATATTGACTTGCTCTTCAATTCGAAACCAGCTAGAATCCGTCGTCATTGTGTTATTAATCGATTTTCTGAAAAATTTTGGCAAGAATACAGAAATATTCGCGATTTAATAAATTTTACCTATAAATCTTGTAGAATACAAGAAGATCTAGCTGTTGCGGATGCGAAAAATGAAGAACTGCAGGAGAAATCATCGAAAAACTGTCGACGTTTCTTCCTGAACAAAATCCCAGTGATGTTGATGATTCGTCTCGATTTGTATTCTGGAAATGAATTGTTTTTCAAAAAAATAATAAAAACTGATGAAAACAGCAATAAAAATACGATAATTCGCGTGAAATCGATTTTAAATAAAACTTAAACATTCTAAAAAATGTATTTGTTCAAATTCAGACGAAAAAAATGCTCGAAAGATGTTTTTTCTATCAAAAACAAAAATAAATTAATAAAAACTGAAAAATAATACAGGGGGCGGACCCAAGACTGTGCACTGTTTGCGTCAAAACCCCGCCTCCACAAAGGCTGCCGCAAGAAAGTCCGCAACCATGGTGTACGTTCACTTTTACACACCGTGAAAAAATATATGTTGTTCGGTTTTGTTTTCGACAAAATTTGTTGTTTTGTTTTTTTTTGTTTTTCTTGAAGGATATATATTTTCAACAACCTTCATTTATTTCTTCTTTTTGTTGTTGTATCGCTCAATAAAATCGGTTCTTTGAACGACTATATAGGGGGCGGTTTGGATTGTTGAACAACAGAAGAGGACAAGTATTCGCTCTTGGGTTTAACATTGTGCAAACAATAACGTTATGAGAATTGCGGAAAATGTTGTTCTTCAGAAATCGATCGAGAGCGTCTAGGATCCTTTTTCCGATAGATATATATATATATATATTCTTAAAACGTTGCTATTTTTGCGAATTGCTCCTGATATTCTCGCATCTAATCCTTTATTGGCCAAAAAAAGCAAAAAAGCATACTTCCGCAAAGAAAAAAATGCGAGTTTACTTCCGATTTGTTCATTCTGATTCAGTGTAGAAAATGTGTAAACTTTTAGAGATTGGCACGAAAAAGACACGTCCTGGCCTGGCGTTTGTTTTGTTTTTCACTTTGGGGGGAACTTGTTTTCACTAGGGGCCATTGCAGTGGAAAAAATGACAACTTTTTAAGTTGCATTTTTAGTGTTAGAGATGTTAGAAAAGAAGAAAGCAGTAGCGTAGTTTGTGTGGTGGTCTTTACGTACTCAAATTGTGAAGTTTTTTTTTCTTTACGCTCAATCGTCACAACTGCGTGTTACTGGTGCGGCGGGTCTTTTTTTCTTTCTCTTTCACCTCGTGGCAGGGATGGATCGATGTGTTGTACATGCATACACTCACTCTGTTGTTTCCTTTCCCTCTTTTTTTCCTTAGTTTCCAACTTGTTATGATTTATTATTTTGTTCAATACGATTTAGTTGCTAATCTTTTTTAAGAGCAAGGAAAATTAAATTCTCGCCTCAGAAAGAAAGTTTTATTAACTTTTATTAAGTGTGACAGCAGACAATGAACCAGAGAAAAAGCGGAGAAAAAGCCCACTTGTTTTTTTCATCTTTGATCACTATTCGATTCGTTTATTGCATGTTTTTAGTAGTCAGAGAAAAAATCACAATACTATGATTAGTTCCAAAACAAAAAAACACTGCACAAATTCAACTATTTTAATTACGTTCAAAGAATTGTATGAATTGTAACGCAACTCTTCCACATGTTTGTTTTTGAGTTTATTATGCGTAACTATTTTATTTAACCAATGAAGGAGACTCTAATTTAGGTCATCTTTACCATCTTACCTTCAAAACATGCGATTTAATATAAATTAAGGGTCGCTCGCTAAAAAGTGTAGTCGAAAACGCATCCATTTTGACTTGTGATGCCTGGTTCTTCTTAGCGCTGTGTGTTCCATTTTTTTTGTCTTATTTCATTGAATATCTTATGTAACTTGATAACCATGCAGCGGGTACAAAGATGAGAGAGAAATATACGGTAGATATCTTGAACGTCTCTTGTAAATAACATTTTTTTTAGTTAATAAATCCTTTTATAATACTCCCCTTGCGGATAAATATTTATTATTTTCTTTCTTAAAGATATCCTAGAATATATTAATTTTTGGTTTCGCTTTATCATCATAATAAAAATAATTTCAATTGCGTTTGGGGAAAGCAAAGTTTGTTTTTGCTATAAAGGATTTAACGGAAATTATTATTCCATCATTTTTTGCTCTGTTTTTCAACTGGAACATGGTCAGGAAATTATTTTGATATGTTTTGTTTTTAGTCTAAACTTACTAAAGGGATTATATTGATTTTGAAAGGGTTATCTTTTTAAATATCGTCTCAATTCATGACTTCATAGATATCGAATTTCAAATGCTGCATTTTTATATATGTTACTTTGAATAGAAGCCAACGCCTCTTCTTCTTTTATTTCATTTGACGATAGTTTGGAATTTTGTTGAACTTCTGAACCAAATAACAGAAATATTAGTAATAGAAAAACCCCCCAAGAAAGTGCGATTTCCTGCATATGAAAGTTTGTTTTCCAACACTTCGCTACATAGCTGAATAATATTCCTGTAAGATGCGGAAAAGTTCATATCCTTGTTTTGTTTTGGTTTTCTTTTTCGAGTATATGTTCTTAGGATTTCGAATACTTGTTATTTTGTTGTTTTTCATGGGGGGAAATTATTAATGAGCTCATGATTTATGATTATTTTTGTCTCTTCACTATATTTTGCTTTGGTATGCGGTTTAATTATATTCGAAAGAGACTTACTCAATTATGGTAGTTACATCAAGTCTTGATTTGGACATAATAATGTTGTTATGTTCCGCGATTCGCTTCATTGTCTGAAAACAAAGAAATAATGATCTCGCAAATCCACTCGGGAGACGAGATCCGGTCTAGAAAGTTGAACGCTATAGGGAAGTATCTATCTTTGTTAAGTAATTATATATATTTACATATTTGGAAATATTCAAAAATAATTGAAGACGTTGCAAGGAAAGCAGTTGCAAAAAACTTTATAAGTCACCCATTACTGACATATTTTACTTGTAGAGTGGTGTATTGTAATGTAGCTAATTTTTCTGATCATTGCCTATCTATGTTTGTTGAAGATAGTTTTTTGTTGCGAACTGAAATTTCAAAAACCAAAATGATATTTTGTATTATAACGCACTTGCATATTGAGCAGTCGAATTATCAGAATCAGACAATATTCTTTGTTTTTTTCTATAGTGAGAAAAACTTGTTCCCCATTAAAAAAACATCTGTTCCCTTCATTAAAACATGACGCTTCGCAATTTGTGAAATAAATACGCTACCTTTGTTTTGTTTTTTGATATAACATTCTATGAAAACAAGACATATGATTATTTTTTATTTCTCACCGCTGCTCAACGAAGATACATCACGTCCACGTAATATTACCAACATCGCCGCGATTGGGCGATAAATATAGTGTAGTTCTCCTCACAAATTAATTGCAGTGCGTCAATCAAAATATTTTGCACCGCTTCCCCCCTTTTATTAATTTATTTACGTTCTATAGTTGAAGATAAATTTGCTTTTAATGTTTTCGATTTGTGATATTGATATTAGCGTTCCAATTGTTGAACAAAAACCATATCTAAAACTGAATGATAATAATAACTAAAGTCGTATTTGGTATGAAATAATGTTATTTATATTTTGAAAAATCTGCTCAAGATGCTAAAGTAGTTTTATTTCATTAATCCTGTGATGAAGAACCTCATACAACAAGGAAGATATGTTTACTATTCGATGTGTTTTTCGCTTTTTCTTTTTCCTATTAAAATCTTCTAGTTTTGCATTATTTTCCCTACGATGAAAAATCAATTCGCTTGTTTGAAGTGATCTTTTACGCGCAATTAGATAATTGCACTTGATATTGAATTAAGGACTTGTTCAAATTCAGATTTATACATACGCTTTTTTTTATTCCGTAAGAGGTGACAACTTTGAATGATTTTTCAATGTTGTTTTTTTCAATAACATTTTAGAGAGTATAAACTTTGCCAAAATAACAAAACATGTTGTCTTTTTGAAGCGGGAAAAACACACACATTTGTTTTTCATTTTTGATCGTATAGTACAACATTGTGATTGGCCGTTCAAGTACTTGCTATTGATTTTTGTTTCAGAGTTCTTTGATCAATAAAATGATACTTTTCACTTTATATTTATTCGTGAAAGAGAATTAGCTGTTATGTATGTAGGCAGTCATCAATTTTAAAGATGAATTGCGGTGACACATCATTAGCCGTATCTATGTTTATTGATTCGTGTTATTTGAAATCTTACTTTCCGCATCTTTTGAAGGATTTTTATCGGAATTTGATCGCTGTTTTATATTTAGATGTTCAGTGTTTTTTTCGCCTTGTTTCCTTGTTCAAGCGTACGTTGTTTGGTTTTTCCTGTGCCGAGAGAATATATTCCTTACTTTTCGTATTGTCGTCACATGTTTAATATTCGACTCATATCAATTGATAAGAGTATTTCGATACTGTTCATTTTTCTCAAAGTCTAATACTATTTGACAGCATTAAATAAAAACCTTCGTCATGTTTATCACTATAATGTCGATGGTACGGTTATGTTTGAACTATATAAATTTGTTACATTGCCCGGCAACAATTTATTTCTTGAGAAAGCTCTCTCTAATATCCACTTTTTGTTTTGTTTTCAAATGTTATCCATACTACAATTTTTTCTCACTACTAGGATCTTTTTCCCCTTGTTTTCCTACTGCTGCCACTTTCTCTGTCAAGCGAACTTCTTTTTTTTTTTGCTTTCGTTGCTCGCTTTTTCATGTTGATTTTTGGTGTTTTTATTTGCTTACCAAAAAAAAACTTGCTGTATTTTTTCAGACTTAGAAAACATCCTACTTTCAAGACCCGCTTTCTAGGAATATATCAACAAGTATAACATATCGATAACGGAATGAAAGAAGAGTACGCCTCACAGGTTAGTTTATAGCATTCTAGCACAATTATTTTGCGTACGGATGTTTTGTGCTTTTGATTTCTGTCGGAATGCCGCGTTGTGTTTGAGAATAAAAAATGCAAGATTAGAGTACTGTCTAGCATCTTAGACGATGTAAGTAAAACCACATACGTCTATAATCTTCTTCTAATTTTTTAACTCAATATGATAATCATATTTGTTAATTTTTTAAAGAAAGAAACAAAAAGTTTGAAAATGATGATTTTGTTGAAAAAGTGAAGTTTGTAATTTATTTAAAAATCAAGATGATAGTCATTAAAAATGTTTAAGATTATTAGAAAAATATAATTAAATTTGTGACGTATAATTCGATTTGTGATGTAGGCAAGATTTTTAATAACTGACTTCAAAATTTCCACTGCAGAAATTTTTTCAAACTGCACCAATCAATCATCTTTTTTTCTCTTCATAGTTTTCCCTTCTTGCAAAAGTGTCATGAATTCTTGCGCTTGGAACAACTGCTTAAGAATGATTGATCTTTGTTGCCGCCTCTAGCGTTTTTAGAAGAGCTGTTCAGAGTTTAAAAAAAATGTGAAGCAAAAGAGTAATGTAAACTAATTAGCGTTTACCTAAATTCTATTATTTGGTCGTCTTGTTTTGAGAATGTGAATGAGAATGAGAATGTGGTAAACAAATATTCTCTGAAAAAAAGAAGTAGTCGTATTTTTGAAAGAAAAACAAGATGCCAAAATGGATTCGAATAACAAAAGTGAGACTTAACGAATTAGTCATGAAGTAACTATTAATTTTCGTCACTAAAAAATATATATAATTCTTATTTTTGAATAGTTTATCTCAGTTTACGAGATCATTTTCATAGTTCTGAAGTGAAAACAAAAAATGAAGTGTAGCATAAAAAAAGAAATATAAAACATGGAACAAAACACGAATTCACAATGACCATACATCGTTTCCAGGAATGCGCGGTGTGTTCGGCTCCAGCTGATGGACTTCATTATGGAGCAATAAGTTGCAGGTCGTGTAACGCATTTTTCCGAAGAACTGTTGTTGAGAAAGCAGTAAGTTCTATTTACAGCTAGATATGAATTGAACAACTCGTTTCTTTTTGCTTATTTTTTGAAGGCATTATTTTCAAGTCATAATAATGTCCTAAATACATCATCAAATTGGTTTTATTTACGCAAATTGCATTATTTAGGAGTATCGCTGCAAACACAATAATAATTGCATCATTGACCCAGATGGACGATGTGCCTGTCGGTCTTGCAGATTTAGTAAATGCATCGAAGCTGGAATGAAAGTGTCTTGTTAGTTGAAAAAAAATGCATTTTCGTATGTTGGAAAAAAGTATCTATATTTTGCAGCGGTGCAGCCAAGACGAGACCCGACTGGCTCACAAAAGGAACGTAGAAAAAGGACGACGAATCCGTCATCTTCCTCGAGTCCTCTGGGAAATACAAACAACAGTTTTTCGAACGACCAGACGTAATTAGAAACCGGTGTCCACTCTGGGGAATATTTTTTCTATTTTTTTCCAGATCATCTGGTTCATTTATTATCGATGCAATTAAGATGAATTATAATTTTTCGACGCCTCGACGCTATTCTAACGATTGGTATTTTTCACCGGAGGTAAATAATCGAGGGTCGAAACAATTTGAGTATTTTAAAAGGGAGACACGTTTCGATGTTGTTTTCTTGGTTGTTGTTTGAGTAGTTAGTTTTTGGATTTTTATCTCATTAGTAGATTCCTGTGGGATAATCTCTTCTATGAATAATACATATGTCTTTCAAAAACAAATTAGGAACCAAAGTATTAATAAGACTTTGCGACGTCATTAGGGATGAAACAGAAATCATTTTTTATATATCTTTGACAAATATTGTTATTAACTGATGTTGTGATAATACACTCTAATTTAGTTTCCTCTCAGGAAACATTACAAACCATCCAGTTAATTGAAACAACAATATTTGTGATGACCTCAAATCGATCAACAAAATCATAAAACATAAGATAAAATTTCAGAAAGTAAAAATTGAAGTGGATGATGAGCAAGATCAGGATCAAGTGCCGAGCACTAGTGAATCAGAAAAGGTTAAATCAACTAAAACGAAACAATACAAACAAAACCCGTTTCATCTTTAGGTTTCTCGCCTGAACACACCAAATGTCGATGATCAACAAGAATTCCGCTATTTGGTTTATGCATTCGGTGAACATCAACGAATGATGCAGTTGTCGTTCTCAACGTTTGATCAGTTTTTGAAAGAAGTTGATGATGGCCCGACACTGCGCCCAATGGAGGCAACAGATGTGAGCAAATTGTCATCTGTCGAGCTGACAGGTCTTCTTTATTGGATAGAAAAATTGAGACCATATCGCGATTTGCCATCAGAGGATAGATCAGTTTTGCTGAAACGTTATTCGGTCAGAAAACTCAGTTTGGATCATTTTTATAGCGCTTCTAAGCACCCTGACAAAGTATGTTCGCAGATTATTTATTTTTTGAACATTTCGGATATTTCAGTGCAAAAATGGAGACTTTGTTATGAACAATTATACATTTGTGCCAGCTGATAAGACAGGCTTTGAACTTCCTGACGACGATCAGAGACAAATCGAAGCCAAGCAACAGTGAGATTTTTCTCTTTTTAAAACGATTCATTAGCCCTAAGATATAGAATGTTCCTGTGTCGTTATAGTCATGTTACCTACCCCTAAAAGATCTTTTCTTTAAACGACTTGAGTATAGAGATTTGAGAACATTCGCACCGACATTCGCCCGCTTCTGGACCAATGTCATCCGACCATTTGTTAAGCTTCGCGTCACTGATGCTGAAATTGTTTATCTTCAAATTATGTTGTTGTGGAGTCAAACAAGTGAGTTTGTTTACGCGCTGTCACAGAAAATAAAACAAATTTGGCTTTCAGATAATGAACACGTCAGTGCACCGACAAAAACAATAATGAAACAGAGAAGGGACTGGGCAATGTGTCGGCTGTTTGACTGGTATCATGAGCACGGCGTTGAAGATCCTGGTCTCCGATTTGGACAGATCACATTGATTCTTGGAGAAGTCGAGGTTTTATAATATAACAATATATAATTAGTTTTTAATACTAAAATATTTTAGATGATTTGCGATATGCATTGCCAAGACTTCCAAGTAGCAAAATTATTCGATTTTTGTGACATGAGCAAATTTTGGTTAGTAAAAAAACGTTTACTACAATATAAAAAAGTTGAATTACAGGTACGAGTCCTTGTGTTATGCATCCTGCAACACAAACAATGTTCAATACGATCCTAACCTCTTTGAGAACTTGAAAACGTTCACAGCATTAAGTATGGAGAATTCCTGATGAAATGGATCTTGTTATAATAGTCTTGTTTTAAGGTGTTATTGAAACGCATGGTATGAAACTTCCGGTTGACGAATCTCCAACAAAGTGGCAAAAACTCAACAACTTCAGTGAACCACACTACGTTCGTGAATACTGATGAGAAATAATAAATGAGAATATACGTTTCAGGGAGAGAAAACATCTCTATTGGAAACAAACGGCTATCAGGAAAATATAACAACCAATCAGTCATTCGATGATCAGACTATGGACGAGGATGTTAGTATAATTAACGAGAATCGAACAGCAAAAAGGACTGACCGGAAAGCGAGCTCAAGTTCTGTTGAAATGATTCATGACGAAAGTCAACTTATGATGATGGATGCAAATAATATTCACGGAGAACCATTGGGCATTCACAATGAGAATGGATTTGAATACCATCGAAACGAAATGATGTTCAATCAGAGTTCTCAAAATGTTGCCTGACGTGGTGTCGTTTTTTTCTATAATTTTGTTAATGTTACTTTTTCCAAGGTTGTCAGTTACTTGTTTGATTTTTCACTAGCTTTAATGTGTTTTTTTCTCCCTTAAAACTTCCAAAAAACCAGTGTATACCGTTATTGTAACAGAGTACGTATATTTTTCAATTACATGTTGTTTATTTTTTTTAAATTTTTGTTTTTCAATACTTTGTGAGCTTCTTTTGAACTTTGAGGCCCTCAACATTTTGTGAAATGACTATGATCTCTTTTCAGAATTTTCTGCCTCACCCTATCTTGTCGTAACATACGGTTAAAAACTAATGATTCGATGTTACATAATTTTCAATATTTTTGATTTATTCTTGATTTGAAATTTGTTTCATTATTCCCGTGCCATCTCCCGTCAAATGTTTATAAGAATTTTTTGAAATTGTATTTTTTGAAATTTTGCCCCACTACCTCATTTTAAATGAAAACGATTCGATTTGTAAAATTTGTTGTTGTGAAAAAAATACGGCAGAAACGTCCGAGTATGTTTTAGATTTGTTATTGAAAAAATTTCATATTACTGAAAATTGGGGGATGATCATAATGAATAAAAATTGAAGCTGAAGCCCCTGAAAATTTCATCTCACTTACTCACTAATAGTTAGGATCAAACATCGATTGAAAAAGAAGGGTTGTTTTTTTTCACACGTTTTATATAAAAGCTGAGAATCGACGCGCAGAACGTAGCACCAACATACATGTATTGTGTTGAAAATATTTGCCCAAAAAAAGGTGTTACTTGGTGGTAAAAAATGTATTTTTCTCTGCGAAAACATATTTTTAACATACTATGCCGCCTATATCAACCAGAATTGTTTTTGTCTCATGACTCCCTTCGACACGCTGACTAGCATTTATTAAAAGAGACGCAGCGAAAGCGACGAAAATAATATGAAACGGCGCGAGATACCCTCAATCACGTTGTCGTTCTTTTCCATTCAATATTTTTGTAGTAAATATGTTTTTTTGATTCAAAATTTCGAAAATATTTGAAGAAAAAGTGTGCATTTTCATTTTAACTTATAACTTTTTAAAATATAGTTTCTTTTGAATATTTTCATTACAGGTTTTCAGCCAGTATAAAAACAAAAGATGGGCAATAATCAGCCAGGAGCAATGTACAAGAGAGATCGTCCATTTGACAGCGAAAAAGGTACGTAACTCAAAAATACGTTTTGTCGGATTGATCAATAAATTTTTGAGGTCTGTCTCGATCACGTGGTCAAGCGTCTTCTTCTCCAAATAATGGAGAAGATGAATGCCCAGTTCAATTGAAGATTGCAAAGAGCGGTGAAATGACATCCGAGTTTCCAGTTGTTTTCAAATGGAATTGCTCAAGCTCGAGGTAATTTTAAAGCGGATTTTTATGTGATAAAATAAAATATACAGTTTTAGCCAGCCACGTGCGGTCTACATTTGCGGTTCGTGGGATGGATGGAGAAGCAAAATTCCACTTGTCAAATCGACCGCTGATTTCTCGACAATTGTTGATCTCGAACCGGGGAAACATGAATACAAATTTATGGTTGATGGAAAGTGGGTTGTGGACGATAACCAGCAGAAGACAAGTAATAATCTTGGCGGAGAAAACAATATCATCATGATTGATCAAGCCGATTTTGAGGTCTGACATAGTTTAGTTTTTGTAATATACGCGCATTGTTCCGTTTATAGGTTTTTGATGCTTTGGACAAAGATTTGGCATCTTCAAATGCCGGGGAAGTCATGAGAAGTAACCACTCTTCGAAAGAATCCCACGATACTCCAAATGATCGGTTAGAAAGGAAATTTTTGATAAATTTTAATCATATCGTATTTTCAGAGAGCTTGAGAAATTGTACAGCTTTGGTCAGGAAACACCATCACGTGGGGATTTCAATCGTGCAGCTCCGCCGCCAGTTTTGCCACCACATCTTCTCCAAGTTATTCTTAACAAGGACACTCCAGTTCAGTGCGATCCAAATGTTCTCCCAGAGCCAGATCACGTCATGTTGAATCATCTTTATGCACTTTCGATCAAAGATGGGGTTATGGTTTTGTCAGCCACTCACAGGTTATTTTAAGCAGCAAACATTGAAATAATCAGTCGTTTTTATAGATACCGCAAGAAGTTCGTCACAACTCTTTTGTACAAACCAATCTAAATACACCAATCATGATCATGCTCATTAAATACAACCAAAGAAAATACATAATCACCTGCTGTTGAATTTATCATGTTGTTCGACTTAAAATTAAATTCATTCCATGTTCAAACTTATTTGTTGTTTGTCTTTTTTACATGCAAGATCTACATTTTCACAATAAAAACTTTGTATAATTGATAGAAGAAAAATTTGGGGAAAAATATTCCCAATGAGGAAACGTGAATTAGAATCACTTGTGATGCAAAAGACAAAAGCACCATTACTAGAAGTTGTGGCAGAGGGAAGAAACCGTGCAACAGCGATCACCGTCATCCATACTGTCCCTACGTCTATTTTGCTCCAGTATTCAAACCGCTTCTCCTTTCTCAATGATTATTTAATATATAGTTTTTTTATAAATTTAGACACGTGATTGTTAAGAAAAAATGATTCTTATCAGAAAAAATTGACACATGGCAAAGCTTTTATCATATCTAAAGCACATTTTTTTGAAAAATGTTACAACTGTCCGCTGTTTTTCTCAATTTTTTAATTTTCGCAAAGTTATGCTATTCTGCTGACCCTACCGTCGATGTTCGTATTAAAGTTGGCTCAGTCGATGCAACTATCAGAGGTTTTACTAGTTTTTGGTAAGCTTTGATGACATTTTTCAGGATATAAACATCTTTACGGCACTTCTTTCCGTGGAATTCGATATGCCCAACCACCACTTGCAAGCTTGCGTTTCAAAGAAGCACAAGAGCTGAACCCTTCAGGTCTTGTTGAAGCTTTGGCATATGGAAAAACGTGCGTTCAAGGTGCTGGAACTGGAAACTCCGAAGATTGCTTATTTTTGAATATATTCAGTCCAAATGTAAAAAAAAAATGAATAGAAATATCATAAAATGTTCCGTTAAAGAACGCGACACAAACTTCCAAACTACCTGTTTACGTTTACATTCACGGCGGTGGTTTTGTCGAAGGTAGCGGAAATTTGGGCGCTGGAATTTATCCTGATCTTGTGAACAAGGGAAATATTGTGATGGTGAGCATCAATTATAGAGTCGGACCTTTTGGATTCTTTTCCACACGAGAAAGTATGGCTCCGGGTAATTGGGCAGTGTCGGATTGGTGTGAAGCTTTGAGATGGGTGCAGAGATACATTTCATTTTTTGGAGGAGATCCTACACGTGTAACAGTCGGCGGGCAAAGTTCTGGTGCAGAAGCCGTTTCTGTTTTGTCGATGACAGATCAAGCTAAAAGCAAGTCATTTAAAATTTGGCTACAAAAACTTTAACGTGTTTTAGATCTTTATAATCAACTAATTTTGGAATCTGGGAGCGTATTTGGTGCTGCACTTATGTCATATTCGGAGAGTACGCGTGACACAAGTAGACAATTGTCTGTCAAACTGGGATGTGCTGATATCCAAAAATGGGACAGTGGGCAAGATTTCGGCGTTGTTTTTCAACCTTTTGATTATTACACATCATAACTTTTTAGGTTATTTTAAATTGTCTTCGCGCATTGACTTTCGATAAAATTGCGGATGCCGACAATAAATTGCCCAATCATCGAATGAAGTGGTCAATTGTGAAGGATAAGAAGTATCTTGCAGAGAGACTTGAATACCTTGCATTAAAAAGGGCACCAGTAAATGTACTTATTGGAGATGTTCATGACGAGTGGATGGGATGGGGTATAATAAAAATTTGACCATTTGCACGTTCCATAATTGAATGATCATAAGAGATTTTTTTAGAAATGGGCAACATTGAACATCATTTGAATAGTACCCATAATACACAAACTCAATTGAAGAAAGATCTAGCAAATTCATATGAAGTTACATATTGGGATAATAAGAGTATATTCACTTTAATACACAATACCCACTAACGAATACTGACTTTAAAGACGCTGTGTTGGTCGCTGCAAACAATAAATATATTTCAAACCAAGGATGGGCAGAAGATGATCATGAAAATTGGGAAGCTAGAAGAATCCAAGTTTTATTTAATGGGTTATCATGACAAAATAAGGTTATTACAGCTTTGGAGCGAAATGGTATTCATTGGGCCAGTGCTCAGAGATGCTGCCTATTTTCAATATACAAAAAGCAACGTTTACTTGTACTCGTTGGATTGGTTAAGTCCTAGTGGTTGAGTATAATAAGTGACGTTAATTTCAACAATTTTTTGTTTTCAAGCTTTTCCAACAATTACCGATCCAAAGTTCCGTGGATGTCCGCACAGTTGGGAACTGCAATACCTTTTCCGCACAAGTAAAACATATTCGAAATTTTCGAATGATCAATAAACGTTTACAGCTTGCGACGGATTCAATTGCACTGGAGAGGACAATTTACTGAGAGATCATTTTACCAGCACATGGCTCAATTTCATCAAATTCGGGTTGGTTGTAGGGAAATATTTGGGATGTAGCCTCTTTTCCTTTCAGTAATCCTACACCTGCTGGAAGCCCGTTACCTTTTAAGTGGCTTGCTATGGATCGATCTAATCGTTTCCTGTCATTGTCCCCGTGGCCGAAAATGGAGTACAATTATCACCCGGATTCATTGTTTTGGGCATGCACTGCACCAACTATTGATGGATATAAACCACCATTCTGTTAAACAATATTTCGTATTGTGTTCATGAAAGTTTTCCAAAGTGTAATAAATATTTCAAAAGCTACTTTTTGTTTTAAAACCACTAGTTATAACAAATTTCTGATTAGTATCTCATTTATAACCGTTTTTCAAACTTAACTTCATTCAAATGAGGTTCGAGAGATAACTTCGCAAAAATTGATCTTCACCAGACCGGAGTCGAACCAGCATCTGAAAGAACCAACATTTTAAAGCTGCCCCCTGTCTTTAAGCATCCATTCTAAACGAACCTAATTTCTTGAAATAAAAACGTAGGACCAAGGAAGCGATGACGAGTCCCCGGTAGCGCAATAGTAGTGCAGCAGACATGTAATCTGTCAGATGCTGGTTCGACTCCGGTCTGGTGAAGATCGATTTTTTGCGAAGCTATCTCCCGAACCTCATTTGAATATTTCAAAGCCATTTCAGTGTGCCAATCGGCGAATTAAAAGGAAATCCTTATCTAAATTCTAAATTAACATCATTCTATTAGCTTTCAAATATTATTTTTAGAAGCTTTATTTATATCATCACAATTTTTTAAAACAAATCTAAAGCCTAATGAAAAAAGAAAATCGAGTATTTTTTCGAAAAAAATTGAATGGAATCCTTAGGAAGATTGAAAATTGGTAGGAATCACAATTAAAATTTTTATTCAAAATAGAGAAATGTTCTAATTTAATTTGCAAAGAAAGAAGATGACGATTTTGGTAGAAACCGTTTTTTTTAGAATTTTCGGTAGTTTAAAAACAATTCCAGCGAATAATATAGCTAGGACTTTTCTGAAACACCGCCAGTAATCACAAAATGTTCTACATTGATGAACTTCAATTGAATAAAAAAACACGAGACAAGACATAAGAGCGAAAACAATTTTGTGCATGTCTCGCTAATTTTATCAAGAACGTTGAGGTCTTTTTTTTTCAAGAAATGCAAGTCGAATTGAAAAAACCGTCTATAACAGAACTGTTCCGAGAAAATTAGAGAACGCCACACCGGTGTAATTCAGTGTATGTATTCTCACGGTTTTTGTATAAAGCACATACATAGAAATATGAAATACAGAAGATACAAATGATTTTGGATGAAGTTTTTGAAAAGATAAATGATGAAAACATGTTAATCAAATTCAGGGAATAAGAAGAAGTGAGCATTGTGAATGAAAACGATAGTTGCTATAAAAATTGAATGATTAGCTGCAAATTGATAGGCTACTCGGAATTTTTAATAGAAAACAATGATTCCTACAACAGACGAATGATGGAGTATTTATTCTACTTTTGCAACAATTGGCTTGTCTTCAACGAAAAGTTCGAAGAAGACCATTCCAAGCTTAGCTGTAATGTCGTGTTCAATGTTCAATGCATACGCACGACATTCGACGATGACCAATTTGTTACGTGGAATTGATTCGAATTTTACCATGGCCTAAAAAAAATAATAGTGTTTCGGCTTTATGAAGACTGTTTGTATGTCTTACAATTGGTTGTTGGTATCCCGGGCTGAAAACGTATGGGTAGTAACGTCCGTCAATTCCAGATTCTGGGATGTATTTCAGTTTTCCAAGATGCTCTTGATCATAGTTTCTCTGAAATCGTTGTTTTTAATATGATAACTATAGTTTATTATCCATACAGCTCCTTGACAGTTGATGGCAATTGAGCCCTTCTTGTATCTTCCTGCAACTTCTTGTGGAACACTGTTTCCATCATAATCAACTGGTCGCCATCCGATCAATCTGTTTAGTGAGACAACAACACATGGCTAAAGAAAAATCGGTAGTGAATTAAAAAAAAAGTCAATGATGACTTACTTGTCCGGTCTTGAAACCGAATTCATTGTCAGCTCCGCAGGAGTTTTTCTCAAATACATCCAAATCGAAACGGCATGGCTGGAATTCACAAATTTTTAAAACATAAAAAAACATGTTTAATAAACCTCAACATCTTTTCCAACATCCTCGTTGTTGTCATTTGGACCACACTCTCTATTTGCATCACTGTTGTTGTATTTGGACAGGTATGTGCTCAATTGCTCAACATATGGACTCCATGATTCTGGATCGCGAACATTGTACTTGATCAGTGTCGAATCTGGTCTCTCCTTTATCCATGGTTGATATCCAACACCTGTTGAAAATATATTATTGTTAGAATAACTTAAATGATTTTTTAAATCTTCAATCAGAAATAAAGTTGAGTTTGCTGTCATTTTTATTACAGAGTAAATTTTTAATATTTCTAGAAAACCCTAACACACAATTTTCACGTGTACACCGGTTTGTTTGTTCTTTTAAACTTATTAGTTGAATTTAACTTTTATTATCTCTTTCAAACAATAACAATCTTGAATTTGTTCGTTGGCAGTAATTCCCCAATTACGTAAATTGTTGCAATATCAATCGAAAAATTCTTTAGATAAAAATTCCGTAATCAGAGTCAATTTTATTTGCGTAAGCAATTGTGTTTTTATCAAGACTTCAAAGATCAACACTCGATCAATCGGAAATGAAATTTTTAAATGAACTCATGTGAATTTTATCTCAAAGGCAATAATCGATTTTATGAGCATTTTTGAAATTACCCTTTGCCCTGCAAATCTTGCAAAACCCGAATTTTAAACAAGTGGTTTTCAAGTGGCCTTTGAAGAAGAATATCAATTTCATTCACAGTAAACAAAACTAAGATTTTCGTTTTGTGTTCATTTCTAACCTGGATTGGCGCCGATGATGCTTCCTTTTCCATAGAAACGTGGCACACTTGGATCAAGACTTTTTAAGAAAAGTGAAAGGCATCCGATCCAAAAGGCGAAAAGGAAGAAATAAAAGATAATGTAGAAAATTGTGATTTGGCCTGAAAAAATAATGAAATGACGAATTGTTTTTAAAATGAATGTTGAGCAACGTACACCATGAAGCGCCAGTGCGTCCGAGAACAGTTCCTTTGTTTTTGTTGTACAGAAACGTAGCGAAAGATGCATCTTCTGGTGTTGATCTGTTTCCATTCATCAACTGAAAATTGTAAACCTTGGTTTCAAGTAAATTTTGCTTCATTCAATTGAAAATTTTATATTTTAAAAAATCATTATTTCATCATTTAAGCAAATTATATGCATTTTGTTATAGTTTGAGAATTACTAACATTATCACAAGAAATGTAAGTTCTGCATAGAACCTGAACGCGCTCTAATTTTGTGAACTTTTTAAATTATATTTCTCTATGAATTCCTCTAAAAACTTTAATTTTTCCAGTTTCCAGTTGAAGAAAATTTGAAGATTACAAACTCGATTCAAACTTATCATCTTGGTTAATAGTTTATTTTTGAGCGTTTGACTATGCATTTATGCATTTATTATAGTTTTCAATGACAATTTTTGATTAACTCTTCGGCGAGCAATAAACATTTACAATTCGTCTTTTATCGGAAAATGGAAAGTTTTGAATTTCATAAAAACGGTTCAATTTGCATACGGTAATATATTAAAATTTGAGGTAGATTTGGTCACATTTTGAAGATTTTTGAAACAAATGTGAAAAATATCCCGAAAAGTCTTTTGTCAGGTCAAAACTAGTCGTATCAATGAATTATGCTTCTAGCCAGCTAAAACATTGTTCATGCTCAATTTCTATAATTAAAGAGCAATTCTTCTACATCGACTTTTTTCTATTTCTTCAATTTTCCCGGTTGCTCGCCTTCTCACTCATCTCTATTCAGTCTTTACCAGATCAGCTACGTCACACACATACACATACACACACATAAACGAATGATGGAGTATTTTTCGGAGCTGAGAACGCAGACGAACAAATGGTGACGCATTGAAGAAAAAAAACTCGAAAATGGAAACAAAAAAAACGTCGCTGAGAATAAAAGGCAACAAGTGTGACAGCTTGATTGAAAAGAATTTTATTCTCATTTGCAATTAGAAATGATATAATATTATTCCGAATGAAGCTTTTTCTGCCATCCCACAATTTTTTTTCCCATCTAACACGCAATATATCATGCTTTGCATATTCGAATAAGAGTTTCATTGAAAAGTCATTTTTTTAGCTTTTTGAAATATTTGATCAAGATATCCCCATCTTTTTTGGGTAAGTCTGAGTTTGAAAAAAAACGAATGAAAATAACTCACAGTGACATTTTCTTCCGCTGGCTTCGACATTTTTCTTATTTTTTTTCAATATTTCAAGGAAACGGTTCTTGTTGGAGTGATACCCAGATGTCTGAAAATATATATATGGATTTTTATAGTTTATAAAACTTTCAAATAAAAATATCAAACAGCTTCTATGAATGAAAACAAAGTAAAAAAACACATGTTTATGCCTTTTTTGGATGTAAGTATGCATTGTTTTTCAGTGTTCAGGATGAGAGAATGACGGGGAGAAAAGAAAACGAATAGAGCTCGTTTATTTTTGTCATTTTTTGGTTGAGAACCATATATATATGAACAAAATGAAGTACAATGCCAATAGGAACATTAAATGTGATGAGACCCTTTTTTTTTGAAAGAATTATGTTTTTTTGAATTTGTGACAAAATAATATCCTTTTTTATTTGATTCGTTAGTACTAGGAGCTCGTTGAAAAAGCGAATCTCTAATAAAAGATGAAATTGCATGTTTTTTCATTTTATTTCTGGGTAAGAAGTGTTCAAAAATAGAACATCTCAAAATATCATGAGGAGACATCTAGAGGTTTTTTTTCAATTTTTAAAAATGATGTTTCCTACTTGTTTCTTCTAGATAAAATGCAGCAAAAAAGTGAAACAACTTCAACATTAAAGATAACGCTCGAGGAGTAAATGAATAAAATGAAAACCTATTAAAAAGTCGCAAAAAATAAAGATAAAATTAATGTTGGCCGGCCTACATTCTTGCATGTTTAAAAAAAAAACCCGACCCATTGGCTCATGTTGCAACATGATGCCTCTGCTGGAAGAAAAAGTGTTTGTAGAAACTGAAATGCTCTTAAATGTTAGTTCACTGGTACAAAGATCGAATTACAACTTTAAGTTTTTGTTTGTTTTTATTTTCAAGCAACGAATTGGGTGGGGGGGGGCACTCTCATCGCTTGGTATCATTTTGTTCATTAAAATTGAAAATTAAATTAAAAGGAAGTCATTTGTTACCAAAAGATACTAATCTTGATTCTAATCATTGTTGAAAAAGGTTAATTTTGAATGTGGAAAATAATGGGAACATAAAAATGAATGTTTTCAAATAAAAAATTAGAAAAATATCTGATGTTCAAAAAATGGAAGGCATTTATGTTATTTTAATACAACAGTAAACTGTGGTATCGTTGGTTCTGTTTAGATCTATCAGTGATCAAATGCGAAGATCATGTCCTGCTCTAATTGCATAACTCTTCATCACTCATTTTGTTTCGTCCCCCTTTTTTTTAAAAAGTTGCAACAACCCTTTTTTGAAGGCCAAAGTACAAATGCACACACAGACAAGGTGCATCAATGAAGCATCGCTCCCGCGCTCCCGATTCTTCTGCAAAATTTCAATGGCGCGTAGGTAAACCTTCTCCCCCCACCCCCCGGGATACACATATTAAAAAAAAACAATAGAGTGAGGGAGCAGCGAGTGGGAAAATTGTGAGGGGGGGGGGGATAGGCTTGTGAGTGTTTTTTTTTTTTCAAAAACTGCTCAACAAAATGAGCTCATTGTGAAATTGAGAGAAGATGGAAGCGAAAAAGTATTGAATGACATATACTTCAGTTTAACTAGAAATCCCTTTTTCGAATTAGTTAAATGACAACTGTTTTTTTTCTTAATTAACATCTTTCCGCTCATTTCGCAAAAATTTTAAAAATCGGGTTGAAGAAAACAATTTTCAAGTGAACTTGAAATTGAAGAGGTACTGCTGGCAATAAAAAAGAAATTGAGACCAGAAAAAAAGGGAATTCAGTACCTGTGTCATTGCGAACAACCTTGTTTTTGGTGTTTTTGAAATGACACTCCCATACCCTCAAATTACTAGATAATTTAGTTGATAGCCAAAAAACACTTCAGAATTCTATTCATTCAAATATTTTAGTGAATAACGTTTTAGAAAATCAGTTTTCATATGAAAACCTTAACCTGATTAGCAGCGATTTATATGTTACCTGAATCAAATACTCAATATGATCTCGAAATGTAAGAGTATATTTCAATTTTAAAAGATTTGTGGGAAAAAAGTCACAGAAATAAGATGAACCCATCAAAAAACTAAAATTGAAAAATTTCCATTCTCTGCATTTATCAGTAATTTTATGTTTATAATGTCCCCGCCTAGTTTTCATGAACATAAAGCAAAGTGATTTGAAAAAAAAAATTGATAAAAAAATTCGCATTTTCGACATTTTACAACCATTTTTTAACGGTTTTTTCATTCGTAGTGAAAGTGTCACAATGATCGTAAAATAAATACTTATCAATGTTATAAAAAATGAGCTACATTTTTGACTCGTTTAGTTTTCTTACGAAAACGACGACGATATAATGAACGAGTCCGGAGAACAGTAGTAAAAGAATTAGGAGGAAAGAAGAAACGATCAGCTGTCGACTGATGCCAGCACCTGCTTCTGCTTCTTGCTTTTTGCTTCCTTGCCTATGTTGATTAGCCACCAAGCACAAAAACGGGATTAGATTTGGTGTAGATATAGTCACAAATTGTGAAAATATGTTTTGCCAAAAGCATCGAAAATTATGAAGCGCACCTAATGAATTCTAGGATGCAGTTGATTGATTTTAAAAAATTCTCATACTGAAAGTAATAACATCTAACAAGAAGTTTTATTTTTTTCATTATTCACAAAAACTCAATTAATCAAAACTCGGAAAATCGGCTACTCGCACCTAAACCACTCAGAATATTTGTCGAGATGATATCTAAAAAAAATTTGTAAATATTTCAACTGGCTAGATGATTTTTATTTGTATTGGGGGCTATGGTATCTGTGTTTCATTCATTGACATCTTGAGAGCCCTTAAAGAATTATAAAAAAAAAGATTTCTGAGCCTTTTTCTAAACGCAAACGAAATGAAAATATACGGCGTAGTAAAGTTTTTTGTTTTAGATAACATCTTATCAGTTAAAAAAAAATAAAATAGAAAATAAGAACGGCATCAAACCGGAATGTTTAAATTAAGAAAACGAAAAGCGGATTAAAATTTTGTTGGGTAATGTTAGAGTACAAAATTTTTTTACGTCAGTTTTGTAGCTGACGGTCGCTATCGTCAATAGATGGGGGGGGGGACTCATTGAAATCATTTAATGGGCTATAAAGTTTATTATCAACTAATGATAGAGAATGGAAGAAATGGAATGAATATTGCCAAAAATGCAATAGTTTCAAAATCCGAATCATCGAACAATCTATAGACAAACGTTTTAAAAATTTAGTAACGCCATAGCTATGTCCAACGTTGGGTCGATAACTTTCCTGATTCTTTTTTGATCGGTGAGTGACCAACACCGTTTGATAAGATTTTCTGTTCAGAGGGATTTTTCTGCGTTAAGATCAGATACAACCTGTCATCTTAGGTAAGTTAGTTTTCCAAGTTCTTCTTTGAAGATGCAATTGGTTAAAGGTCATCTTGAAATTGATTGTTCTTTAATGTGCTTATGTCGTTTTTTTTCTCTTTTTGAAACAAAAACCGTTGCTTTCAAGTGGCGGCGACGTTGCAAAGTAAATATTAATTTATCTATGTATCTTTAAAAAAAGATCTGACAAATATCAAAATGAAAAGCTCGCCAAGGGAATTTATTGAAAACTAGGTAAACATGTCCCTCGAAAAACTATTTGGGTGGTCTGAATGTTAAAAAATTGTCTTTTAGAAAACAAAATCAAATGATAGAAAAATTTATCAATGATAGGATGCGACAAATATCAATTTAACAATCTCCAAATGATAAAAATATCCATCCGTTTGAACGAGGAAAAATGGAAAACATTGCAATTTTTCTTTTTCATCAATCTTCAATTTATCAACGGTGAAGTTATTGAATACTTTCCTAGTTTTCTTGTTGTGTATTTTTAGAGTTCAATTGTTCGAATTCTTAGTATGTCTGCAAAATATTTTCCAAAAGAGATAGAGATCAGCGGTTACATACACAGAACAACTAAAAAAAATACAACCTTTTTATGTTCGTTTGGCTGGTTCATCATCAAAAATCAATTGAGTGAGGAGAACTGAATTCGAATTCGTCAATGTTTCAAGGCCACCTTCAACAATCTCGAAAAGATATTTTTAGAAATACCCCTATTTTTTTGGTACAATAAAATAAAAAGAAGAAAGTTTTGAAGGATTTTCTAAGGAATTTGAAAGATTGGCCAAGGGCTAGATACTGAAAAAGGAGGCATTCCATTGCGAGTGCAGTGCCCTAACTCAATTTTCTGATTCTAAACATTTTTTTATGTCGACATATCTTCAAAAATTCCTAATTTCATATTCAGAATACACAATGTGATGAAAATAATAAAACATCAAAAAGTCAACGTTTAGTTTAAAAAAAAAGTGAAATTGTGAGAAGTTGACAAATTTTTAACGTGGGAACTTTTTCATAAGAGGAGCCACATAAGTTAACCAACATTAGTGGCGAGGCAACCGTGCGGCCGCCACTGAATGATAATCCGGTAAGCACACGCCTACGCATTTTGAAAGAAAATTTTGAAGAAACAAATATTTGTATCTTTAAAAAAGCAAAAAAGCAACGAATGTCGTTGCAATTTAGAAGCTTATATCATAATAGAGGAGGGGGGGGGGAATAGACATTTTTCGTTTGTGAATTTTTTAGAGAGTCAAGCTTCCGTTTGGAAAAAAACCGGGGAAAAAATGAAAGGACTTTCAAAACCAGCATTTGTGGGTCGCGGGCAGCAATACTAAATTGTGCAACTAACATAAATATGCTGCAGCTTCTTCAACTTATTCGGAAGGAAAAAAAGCAAAAATACTTAAACATCGACATGTTTTGGAAATGTTTACATAACAACAATTGTGTTGGTTTTGAAAGCCTATATACATAACAATATCATCTTCAATTCTGCTATTCTTTTTTTCATACATTTTTTGTTGCAGTCTTGACTTGACATCTGCGAGCTTTTTTGTCTTTTTTTCAATTTTTGTTGAGTCGAAGATCTTGCTCGAAGTTGGGATGCATATGAGAAAAAATGTGTTAAGGAATGCAACAATTTATTAAATTAAAATAAATATAAAAGAAACGAAAAAAAGTGTCTTTTTCTTACTTTTAATATTTGACGCAAGTGCGCTTCCGAATCTAAACAATGCACAGAGGTTTTGTTTAATTTGACATACAGTAGTGGTCATAAAGATTGTCACAAATGGTTTTTTGAGTATAACTTTTTTAAAAGTTAACCGATCGAGCTGAAACTTTCAGATATAGTGTAAAACGGTAAAATACATTGTTTTAACAACTAAATCCCCGAAAATTAAAATAACCTGTGAAACAACAGGAGTTTCTAAGAAACACCGAAAACCGGGAAATATGTATTTTACGAATTTTTTTAGAAGTTATTATAGAGTTTTCATGTAAAACCATATTTTTTAGTTTTATTAAAGGTCTGACTGTATTTTCAGCTCAAAATAATAACAAAAACAACATTCAGAAAAACTGTATCGATGAAAGTATGAGAGCGAGTCGGTGCAAGAGGTGGAACACAGTAAAACCGACTAGATCTTTGAACCAAGTATATCTTTTTTACTTTAAATATTCTTTTTAAACACCCAATTTAACAATAAAACAGAAAAATAATGTTAATTTAACATATAACATTCATAATCACAGACAGAGGTCAGCAGAGTCCACTAATAGTACAATTTTGAAGTGAATCCGATACATTCAACGCTGAATATCATAACGGCAAGAGCTTGAATTAATATAAATTAACCTGTATTTGAAAGAAAAATATTTTTAGATTATAATATACTTAAGTTGAGAAGTGGACCTTAAAGGTAACCCGTTTTATGAACGGGAATTCATGGATTTGTCTGAAGCAAACCTGGACGTCATATTTGCGCGCTCGAAATCAAGCGTAAAAAGGTCAGATCCATGATGATAATTAACTTAATTATGTAAAACGGCTAATTAATCACAAATTGACAAAAAAATAGTGTATAGATCGCGTTAACTGGTCGCTTCACATTTATCGAGTATCACGCCAGGTTTGCTTCACACAAATCCATGAATTCCCGTTCATAAAACGGGTTACCTTTAAGGTCCACTTCTCAAATTAAGTATATTATAATCTAAAAATATTTTTCTTTCAAATACAGGTTAATTTATATTAATTCAAGCTCTTGCCGTTATGATATTCAGCGTTGAATGTGTCGGATTCATTTCAAAATTGTACTACTAGTGGACTATGCTGACCTCTGTTTGTTATTATAAATGTTATATGCAATATTAACATTATTTTTCTGTTTTATTGTAAAAATGGGGGGTTTAAAAAAATATTTAAAGTTAAAAAGATCGACTTGATTCAAAGATCTAGTCGATTTTACTGTGTTCCACCTCTTGCACCGACTCGCTCTCATACTTTCATCGATACAGTTTTTCGGAATGTTGTTTTCTCTATTATTATGAGCTGAAAATGCAGCCAGACCTTTAATAAAGCTAAAAATATGGTTTTCCATGAAAACTCTGTAATAACATCAAAAAAAATTTGTAAAATGCATATTTCCCGGTTTTCAGTGTTTCTTAGAAATTGTTGTTAATTTACCGATTCTTTTAATTTCTCGGGATACAGTTGTTAAAACAATGTATTTTACCGTTTTACACTATATCTGAAAGTTTCAGCTCGATCGGTTAACTTTAAAAAAAGTTATACTCAAAAAACCATTTGTGACAATCTTTATGACCACTACTGTACGTCAAGTCAAAGAATAAAACGGTCTTTGCTCGAACATTAGACAAAATATTGTTTCTTAGCAGCGCCACGCTTTCTTAGCAGCGCCATGGTTTCTAAGCAGCGCCACCCTTTCTTAGCAGCGCCACGCTTTCTTAGCAGCGCCATGGTTTCTTAGCAGCGCCACGCTTTCTTAGCAGCGCCACGCTTTCTTAGCAGCGCCATGGTTTCTTAGCAGCGCCACGCTTTCTTAGCAGCGCCACGCTTTCTTAGCAGCGCCATGATTTCTTAGCAGCGCCACGCTTTCTTAGCAGAGCCATGGTTTCTTAGCAGCGCCACGCTTTCTTAGCAGCGCCACGCTTTCTTAGCAGCGCCATGGTTTCATAGCAGCGCCATGATTTCTTAGCAGCGCCATGATTTCTTAGCAGCGCCACGCTTTCTTAGCAGCGCCACGCTTTCTTAGCAGCGCCATGGTTTCTTAGCAGCGCCACCCTTTCTTAGCAGCGCCACGCTTTCTTAGCAGCGCCATGGTTTCTTAGCAGCGCCACGCTTTCTTAGCAGCGCCACGCTTTCTTAGCAGAGCCATGGTTTCTTAGCAGCGCCACGCTTTCTTAGCAGCGCCATGATTTCTTAGCAGCGCCACGCTTTCTTAGCAGCGCCACGCTTTCTTAGCAGCGCCATGATTTCTTAGCAGCGCCACGCTTTCTTAGCAGAGCCATGGTTTCTTAGCAGCGCCACGCTTTCTTAGCAGCGCCACGCTTTCTTAGCAGAGGCATGGTTTCTTAGCAGCGCCACGCTTTCTTAGCAGCGCCACGCTTTCTTAGCAGCGCCATGGTTTCTTAGCAGCGCCGTGATTTCTTAGCAGCGCCACGCTTTCTTAGCAGCGCCACGCTTTCTTAGCAGAGCCATGGTTTCTTAGCAGCGCCACGCTTTCTTAGCAGCGCCACGCTTTCTTAGCAGAGCCATGGTTTCTTAGCAGCGCCACGCTTTCTTAGCAGCGCCATGATTTCTTAGCAGCGCCACGCTTTCTTAGCAGCGCCATGGTTTCTTAGCAGCGCCGTGATTTCTTAGCAGCGCCACGCTTTCTTAGCAGCGCCACGCTTTCTTAGCAGCGCCATGATTTCTTAGCAGCGCCACGCTTTCTTAGCAGCGCCACGCTTTCTTAGCAGAGCCATGGTTTCTTAGCAGCGCCACGCTTTCTTAGCAGCGCCATGATTTCTTAGCAGCGCCACGCTTTCTTAGCAGCGCCACGCTTTCTTAGCAGAGCCATGGTTTCTTAGCAGCGCCACGCTTTCTTAGCAGAGCCATGGTTTCTTAGCAGCGCCACGCTTTCTTAGCAGCGCCACGCTTTCTTAGCAGCGCCATGGTTTCTTAGCAGCGCCGTGATTTCTTAGCAGCGCCACGCTTTCTTAGCAGCGCCACGCTTTCTTAGCAGAGCCATGGTTTCTTAGCAGCGCCACGCTTTCTTAGCAGCGCCACGCTTTCTTAGCAGCGCCATGATTTCTTAGCAGCGCCACGCTTTCTTAGCAGCGCCACGCTTTCTTAGCAGAGCCATGGTTTCTTAGCAGCGCCACGCTTTCTTAGCAGCGCCACGCTTTCTTAGCAGCGCCATGATTTCTTAGCAGCGCCACGCTTTCTTAGCAGCGCCACGCTTTCTTAGCAGAGCCATGGTTTCTTAGCAGAGCCATGGTTTCTTAGCAGCGCCACGCTTTCTTAGCAGCGCCATGGTTTCTTAGCAGCGCCGTGATTTCTTAGCAGCGCCACGCTTTCTTAGCAGCGCCACGCTTTCTTAGCAGCGCCACGCTTTCTTAGCAGAGCCATGGTTTCTTTGCAGCGCCACGCTTTCTTAGCAGCGCCACGCTTTCTTAGCAGCGCCATGGTATTCACAATACATTTTCAGTACTGTTTTCGAATGCACCTATTTTTCAAAATGATCAAACAATTTTACCATCAGATCGTACACATTACGTATTAAAAATATAAAAATGAAATTTTTTGATTTTGACGGTACGTCTTGTTGGACCCTTTTTTCTTTGAAGAAGCACAATAAATAAAATAAAATGAACTTTATTTTTTCCGACGTTTCGGCTTGACTAAGCCATCCTCATGGAACGGTCTAATTACCTCAAACTTGGGTAATTAAACCAAGACGTACCGTCAAAATCAAATATTCAACTAACAATGCACAAAAACCTATTCGCCAAACCACTTCTATCAAAAATGAAATTGCAACAAATGTTTTCATCATTTAAGAATTTCTTTTGTATCATATTCAATTTTTTAATATGGGTTTGTTGAAATGTTTTTCGTACAATGGAACTATTGTATGTGAAATTTATATAAATAATGTCACGGAAATAAATTTGGAACATAATTACAATGAGTTGTTGGTATCTTTTTGTGGTTTTTACTGTAACTGTAACTTCTGCTGCTGATTATTTTACTCATTTTGTCAGAAAGTGAGGCATTAACGCTAGCTGCTGCAAGCCAAGTTTTTTTTTCAGTAAACTGGATCATACTGTGAGCCCATGTGAAAACTTCTATCGTCATGTTTGTTCGAAAAACATGCCCTGGAATGAGACATTACTCTCTAAATTCGATGCTTTTATTGAGAATAAGAGAATTTTTTCAAAGGATTACTTCATCCTACAAAACAAAACTTTTTATGTAATTTTCTGATCAAAAGAGACATTTGTAATCTTGTTTTACAGAAAGATATGGCGCGGTATTATTTTGAGGAATACGATAGTTTTTCGGAAGTGAGAAAAACGCATTGTTCCTCATAGATTCAATGATTTTCAGACAACTGAGGAAGCATTCAAACAAATTAGAACCATTCCAGAAGCTGTGAAAATTGTTGATACAATAAAAGTTTATGGGCAGGAATTTGTTCACTTGAAAACTGTATCTATATTCGAAGAAATGAAAGGCATTTTTCTTGATCAATTATTAGTAATCTCAAAAGTGGTTTTATTCAGCTTGTAATTTGTTTGAATGTTTTTAGGACACTCCTTGGATTCAAAATCATCATGTGTTGGGAGAATACGCAAAAGCGCTATCAAACTTGGCGTTATTATTTGAGTTTGATGAAACACGTACCGCCGCCATCAAATTGTTTTCACTTTTTGAAGATGAATATTTAAAATGCAAGAATTCGTAAACTGTCCTCCATATTTAATATAACCTCATTAATTGTTTTTAGAGTTGGTTACGATTCAGTTCATTCTCATATTGATTGTTTCATGACAACATTCAACAAATTTGGCGAAAAAATTTACGAATTCGGAATTGTAGATGGCTACAACGCGTTTAATGCTGGAAATACACATATTTCATTAGGATTTTCGTTTTTTCTGCTAACACGTAATGATATTCCATTATCTCTTCAGGTTCTTTTGAGCGGTTATGTTGTGAAAAAGTTTAATTATTACAGCTAGGACTTGTTGGAACAACGATAGGTCATGAACTTGGGCACACTTTCTTTCAGCCTAGTGACGACGAGATACAGATGTTTTCTTACTTTTCCCAAAATATACTGGAATGTACAAAAAAACAATTTCAATCAGGATGTCACTACTTCAAAGAAGTTTGACATTTTAAAGATTTTACAAAATGAACATGATTTAAGGGAAAGTGTTATATCGAAACCAAACACTTAGATGAAGCTGCGTCAGATTTATTGGGAAATCAACTCGCATATACTGTTTTGCGAAGGAGGGTCGGCGAAAAGAAACTACAGGTATTACAACAAGAAACTTTTAACTCATCATACAAATACTAAATTCAGGAGCTCGTTCAAGGGTTGAATGTAACGCATCAGCAACTATTCTTTTATTCAAATGCTATTTATTTTTGTGTCTCGAAATTCATGAAAAAATTGAATAAAAATGATCAATTTAGGGCCAACCAACTGTTTCAACAAATGATGGGCATCCACCAAGCGGCCTTCGGGTCAATTCTATCGTACAACTTCCAGAATTTCAGGAAGCTTTTGGTTGCACGGCTGAAAGTAAAATGATGTTGTCGAAAACTGTACGGTTACTGCATGATGAAAATGATGAAAATTGATTATTTTCAGGAAGAATGTCACATGTATGGCAATCAAGCTCCCAAAGTCCGCAGATAGTCTAATATGATTGATCAGAGTCAGGCTCAAATGATTTTTTATTATTTCTGATAAGATTTTTCTTCAACAATGTTGTTTCAAATTTTTAATAAATACATTTTTCTTTTAATGATCAATTTCTTTTAATGGCCACATGGATATTTATTTATTCGAAACATCATACTATAATACAGAAAAGAAGTAACCGATCAAAAGAAAATGGACATGTATCGAGTGCTTAGAGATAAAGAGACCCGCAAGAGTAATTTATCAATTTAAAGATTAGGAAGATAATATGTAATGGTTTTTAAACAAACGAAGAAAGAGAAAACTAAATGGGTTGAAAGAAAAAAAATGAGCGAAAAAGAAACAAAATGATAAAAGTAAGGATGGTGCACGTGAGGATTATTTGACACGATTTGAAAATTGGGATATATTATTTTTTATATAAGAGAAAGGTAGAGATAAATCAATGAGATGGCAGATTTGGTTCCATTTGGGGACAATATTATCATAAAATGAGTGGCAATGCTTTTTGATGAGAATAAGGTTGTTTGGGTGCCTAGGGGAGGGAGATAACTTACAAAATAGGTAAAAAGAGGGTTGGTGAGTATTAAATTTGATGCATTTGGCGATGTGACATAAAGAGAAAATGAGAATTCTAGAGGAAATATTAACAATATTTAATTGTTCCAAACGATTTTTATAAGAAGAATACTTTAAATTACATCTACAAAAAATGATTTTGGTGAAGTTTCTGAGTGGTGATTCAAGTTGGGTAATAAGTTTTTTGGAAAGTGATGAGTAGTATACTTCACAACAGTAGTCTAAAATGGGCATAACATACATTTTATAGATAAGGATATATTTGGAAACATCTTGAAAGTGGTAACATTTTAATATTTGTGATACTCTGAGTTTGGCGATATTTACAATATAACTGATATGGTAAGTAAATTTGAGTTTACAATCAACGTAGACACCAAGATCTCTGGTATAGCTTACACTTTTGATGACAGTATTGTTGGCAGTATAACGAGTATGAGGATTTGAAGGACCACAGTGAAGTACAAATGATTTGGAAGGAGCGAGGGACATTTTATGTTTAGAAGACCATAGACAAATGGAATCAATAACAATTTGGGTATTAGATGGATTTGAGCTGATGACCTTAAGATCATCAGCAAATGCTAAAATTTGAACATCAGATGTTTGAAGTTGAAAAATGTCATTTAGAAAGATAATAAAAAGAAGGGGACCGCTTACGGTTCCTTGGAGGACGCCAGAAGGAATTGGGGCATTTTTAGAGGATAAAGTGTCACCTATTTTTACATAAAAATGTCGGCGGGCAAGAAAGTTAGTATACCAATTGCAAGTGCCAGAGCTACAACCAAATTCACTAAGTTTTTTGATGAGAATTTCGTGATCAACACAATCAAAAGCTTTTTGGAAGTCGAAATAAATTATATCAGTGAAGCGCTTTTCAGCGGAGTTAGATTGAATAATGGAGCACATATCTATAAGTGAATTTTTACAGGAGCGTGTATTTAAAAAACCATATTGAAGTTTGGAGAATTTATAACCTAATCGAAATTTAATGGAATTTACTATCATTTTTTCCATGACTCTACAAATTGGGGGTGTGAGAGATATGGGACGATAGTTAGAGGGGTTGCTTTTTTTGTCCTTTTTGAATACAGGTACAACATAAGATGTACGCCAATAAGTAGGAATGGATGCAGTTTGGAAGGATTCATGAAACAGAAGAGAGAGGGGGAGAGCAAGGGAAACGGCACATTTTTTGAGAATAATGAAGTTTAGGCCATCAATTGCAAAATTTGCTTTTGGTTTGAGTTTGGATAAAAAAATATAAACAATATGAGGGGAAAAATCAATATCAGATCTATGAACAATTTTTGAGTCAGTAGGGTAGGAATAAGAGGTAGGGGGGCGGAAATTACTAGAGAACATTTCAAGGAACACGTCACATTTATCAGAATCATTGGTGTACATTTTATCGTTCAAAGAAAGAACAGGGATGTCGGGTCGTGCTTTGAGTTTAGAAGTTAGGAAACGAGATACATTTTTGAAGTTGGGAGATTTGACTAAAGAATTATGATACATTTTAATACGGTATTTGTAATTATTTATGATTCTTCGTTTGAGTTGACAGTATTTTTTGATATTTACATAAGAATCAATATTGTGAGAGTCGGAATGGTGGTATTTTAGGCGATGAGCAAGACGTTTAAGCTTTGGGGAATAGCTAGGTTTATTTATGACACTATATTTGGGATGGTGAGAAATTTGGGGATGGATACCCGATAAATATATAAGCTTTGTTATCTGTCTGCGGCTCCGCCACAGAAACATGTTGTATTATTTATTGTCAACCCAAATATTCTTGATCATGCAAGTTGGTTTTGACCTACCCAGTAAACCTATGTCTCTCACGCAGTCGTGCTATTTTTGAGCAGTTGTGCTGCGGTCTTTTAGTAGAAAATGGATGATTCAAAATTTTTAACTTGACAATAGTAGAATAGCGGAGTAGTGCAAGTTGCAAAAGTGATGTACTGAACATCGTGATTAGACATTTTTTGAATAACAGGATATTTATTCGTTCATGTTTAGTTTTACTAGAAACATTTGAATTAAAAACATTGAGAGTAAATTATCAAATTATCGCTGGCGATATCTCAATGATAAATCAGATGGTGTTGGAGAAATGTGAGCATTTGATAAGTGATAATTCGCCACATCAATTAATTTGACACAAAGTCAGCGACAGGTTTGGATTTTTGAAACAATACGTCTCATAGTCAGCTGTTTCATAATCTTCTGGATGATTTCGGAGAATACCAGCTTTGTAAAATGCTTCCTTGATGAACTCTTTATATCGATCCGTCGCGATCTGGTTGTAGAGCAGGTTTGATCAATTTTTCCCGTTTCGAAATTGGGAATTCTATTTGTTAATAACGAATGACGTCGCAACAAGTTCTAATCAGAAGCTTAAAACTTCTGTTGAACACGAGATCGAGTGGTTAGAGCATTGGAGTTGTGTTGATAAGGAATGTGATGATCTATAAATGTGATGATCTATATTTTAATTAAGGATTCATTTTTAAATCACCTCGATTTTCTTGGCTCTCACTTGTGATATGTTTAGAAGTGAAAAGTATCCAGGCCATCCGTCCAATAACAAATCACCGTCCTTTTCACATTCAGGTAAGAACTCCCTAGTCATCCATATCGTGATCAGTTCTTTTGACAGCATTCCACTTTTACTACTCACTACTCGGAGGTCTTCAAATGGCCAAAGTTTCTTGGGTGTTTCGGTTCCCGAAGACAAAAAAAACGGTGTTTGGCCAAGGTGCCATCTGCTCGGATAACGATATTTAGTGTTATGCTGTGTTTTGTTGCATCTGCACGATAAACCATTCTTGTATATGTTTTTTGTCCTCTAAACGGCAATGTCCTGTTCCCCGATAGTTCTTCTTTCAGAGGCATCTGGTCAACGTTGTACAGCTGAAACAATTTTTAGATGTATAAAAAGGCGTCTGCAAGCTCACTTCGGATTAAACTTAACAGCAATGCAGGGAATTTTCGTTGTTCGAAAATCTTCAATAACCTCGTCAAGGTTTTGTGCGTTGTGAATCACTGTTTTTGCAGCAGTCTTATCAACATGTTGACTTACAATTCCATTCTCCTTTTTGTAGTTATTCTGCCATACAAGTAAATAGAGCGCGTTTGCATCCGTGGACTAACAATTGCAAGAACTCTTCCATTAAATTGCTCGCTCCTCGTGTTTTTTCACTGGAGCGACCTTTATTGGAATGACCTAAACAACGATAGATTTTTTTTTCAAAATTTTAATACACAAGGTTTATGCAAATTCTTCATCTAATAAATGTGGAGCTTTCCCTAAAATATGGAGCTTTTTTTCCGTATAATTAATATCATAGTAATGTAATTAGTACCTCGAATATTTCGTTATCAAGCCTGAATACGTGTGTTCGAGCCATTTCTCGCAACGATCTAGCATTTATCAACAAGTTCTGATCATCGTGGAACTTGAAGAGATTTCATCTGAAAATGCGGAAAAATGGGAGTGCAAATAAAACATTTTATTTTAAGAAAAACGTTTGAAATTGAAAACTTATAGAAAACTTTTTGAAATCTTTACATTCTACAGTTAAGAATCTCGAATGTTATATGTACAGTAGTGGTCATAAAGATTGTCACAAATGGTTTTTTGAGTATAACTTTTTTAAAAGTTAACCGATCGAGCTGAAACTTTCAGATATAGTGTAAAACGGTAAAATACATTGTTTTAACAACTAAATCCCCGAAAATTAAAATAACCTGTGAAACAACAGGAGTTTCTAAGAAACACCGAAAACCGGGAAATATGTATTTTACGAATTTTTTTAGAAGTTATTATAGAGTTTTCATGTAAAACCATATTTTTTAGTTTTATTAAAGGTCTGACTGTATTTTCAGCTCAAAATAATAACAAAAACAACATTCAGAAAAACTGTATCGATGAAAGTATGAGAGCGAGTCGGTGCAAGAGGTGGAACACAGTAAAACCGACTAGATCTTTGAACCAAGTATATCTTTTTTACTTTAAATATTCTTTTTAAACACCCAATTTAACAATAAAACAGAAAAATAATGTTAATTTAACATATAACATTCATAATCACAGACAGAGGTCAGCAGAGTCCACTAATAGTACAATTTTGAAGTGAATCCGATACATTCAACGCTGAATATCATAACGGCAAGAGCTTGAATTAATATAAATTAACCTGTATTTGAAAGAAAAATATTTTTAGATTATAATATACTTAAGTTGAGAAGTGGACCTTAAAGGTAACCCGTTTTATGAACGGGAATTCATGGATTTGTCTGAAGCAAACCTGGACGTCATATTTGCGCGCTCGAAATCAAGCGTAAAAAGGTCAGATCCATGATGATAATTAACTTAATTATGTAAAACGGCTAATTAATCACAAATTGACAAAAAAATAGTGTATAGATCGCGTTAACTGGTCGCTTCACATTTATCGAGTATCACGCCAGGTTTGCTTCACACAAATCCATGAATTCCCGTTCATAAAACGGGTTACCTTTAAGGTCCACTTCTCAAATTAAGTATATTATAATCTAAAAATATTTTTCTTTCAAATACAGGTTAATTTATATTAATTCAAGCTCTTGCCGTTATGATATTCAGCGTTGAATGTGTCGGATTCATTTCAAAATTGTACTACTAGTGGACTATGCTGACCTCTGTTTGTTATTATAAATGTTATATGCAATATTAACATTATTTTTCTGTTTTATTGTTAAATTGGGTGTTTAAAAAAATATTTAAAGTTAAAAAGATCGACTTGATTCAAAGATCTAGTCGATTTTACTGTGTTCCACCTCTTGCACCGACTCGCTCTCATACTTTCATCGATACAGTTTTTCGGAATGTTGTTTTCTCTATTATTATGAGCTGAAAATGCAGCCAGACCTTTAATAAAGCTAAAAATATGGTTTTCCATGAAAACTCTGTAATAACATCAAAAAAAATTTGTAAAATGCATATTTCCCGGTTTTCAGTGTTTCTTAGAAATTGTTGTTAATTTACCGATTCTTTTAATTTCTCGGGATACAGTTGTTAAAACAATGTATTTTACCGTTTTACACTATATCTGAAAGTTTCAGCTCGATCGGTTAACTTTAAAAAAAGTTATACTCAAAAAACCATTTGTGACAATCTTTATGACCACTACTGTATGTAATATCAATTCGATGACCAATTTTTATTAAAAATCAAAAAATGTTTTTTATTAAATATTTTCTCGTCTCCCTATTGTATCAGAAACGGTAGCTCCTTCTAATTTTCTATAGGTTTTTGTAATTGTTTTGTATAGTGAAACTCAACTATTGTTAGTAACTTCACTTATAAATAGTGGTGAAAAAATTGCTGAACATACGTAAAATGATTTTATTGTACCTTTCCGTATTTTTTACTTCTGCGAATGCGATCGACTATGTCGCGCATTTAACAAGGTGAGATATTATAAATTTAGTTTTGAGTTATGATTTTCTTAGAAATCTGAATCATAATATAAGCGCTTGTGATAACTTTTATCGTCACGTTTGCCCAACAAATTTGAAAAAGGATAAATTGGTGACTATTTCTGCAAGAGAGCTGAAAAGGAGGATGGTAGAATCAAAAGGACTTATTGAAGCCCAAAACAAAACTTTCATCGTTAGTAATCACAAATCAGACGAAAAACTACATTAATTGTTTTTAGCATGATATTAACCGAATTATAAAGGACGAATTTTACAGTGTTTCGGATGTAAGAAAAACACATTTAAATTTTCTAAAATTGATATTGCCAGCGAACATGGCATGCATTTAAATCCATTAACGATATCATTGAAATCATCACTGTTGCCGACTCTCAGAAAATAAGTGGTTTGGAGTTTATACACTTGAGAGCTCTTTCTATATTTCAAGAAATGAAAGGAATATTTCTCGATGAACTACTGGTAATCTTACACTTTTTTCAATCTGTATTAGAATGTTAACTACTTTCAGGACACTCCTTGGGTTAAAAATCACGGCGTCTTAGGTGAATATGAACAATTCATTGTGAATCTTTCATTCCCCTTCGATGTTGATAAAGATCGCAAAACAGTTGTTAAGGTGTTATCAGAAATCGAAGATGATTATTTAAAATGCAAAAATTCGTAGGGATCCGGAGATGAATCTCTACGACCTATTTAGTTTTTCTTTCAGAATTGTTAACGGCACAGTTCATTCTTTGATTGATTGTTTAAGGTCGACCATTATTTCGCACAAAAAAGAAATATCATCTGTGACTACTTTGAATATGGCAAACGCGTTTAATAAGAACACATTCATCGTAATTGGACTTCCCTATTTGATGCTCACTGATGAATCAATACCGCTAGCTGTCCAGGTTCTTTTAATTGATCAGACAAAGTCATGTTTTCAAATTCACAGCTCGGATCAGCAGGCCGTGTGATTGGTCACGAAATCGGCCACACTTTTATTGATGTCCAAACGGGTACGAAGAGAAATAGACTCTTGTTCTCTTACTTCTCAAAAAATGTATTAGATTGTGTGCGAAAACAATTCCAGTCCGGTTGTCAATATTTCAATGAAGTTTGACATCTCTCTCAAGTTTTTTTCAATAATGAAAAGATTCTAGGGAAAATGCTTCATTGAGGACAAACATTTAGATGAATCTGGATCAGATTTAATTGGTTATAAACTCTCATATGAAGTCTTGAGAAGAAGACTCGGTGAGAATAAGTTGCAGGTTTTTTCAAAAAAAAAAAGTTCACCTTGTAATAATTGACTCCAGGAAAAAGTTGAAACATTAAACGTAACCCACCAACAGTTGTACTTCTATTCAGCAGCTATGACTTCTTGTCGTGTAAGCAAATAAAACGTTATGACGACGACGTTTTAAAATTCAGGGAGATCCCAGAGTTTCATCCAAAGATAGACATGCACCAACTGTTATTCGAGTCAATGCAATGGTTCAGCTTCCAGAGTTTCAACAAGCCTTTAATTGCGAGCCGGATAGTGAAATGATGCTATCAAAAACAGTTAATTCACACATTAATATTCGACGTTTGTACAATTTTCCATCATTTTTTCAGGAACAGTGTCACATTTTTGGAGCACATGCACCTCAATCACGCCGATAGCTATTGCAGGATTTTTTCAACAATATCATTTCCTACCCGTTTCATATTCAAGAGACTTTATTTGAAATGTCCGCTTGATATTCCTATTCAGAAAACCAGAATGAATACATTATTACATTGTGCAGCTTTTTTTACTTAAAGGTCATTACATATTTTTACTGAAAAACCGACTCAGAATTTGTTTGCAAAATATATCATGAAAGATTCTTGACCAGAGAATCATACCTCGAGTGCAAAAACGTAAAAAAGCCTGATTGATAAGATTCAGAGTGAAATCATGCGGTAAAAAAATTTTATTCAGAAAACTTTTGAAGTTGAAAGTTTATAGAAAAAATATTTTTATTATTATCATCATATCGAAAAATGGGAAAAACTGGAAAATTTGGACCACTTTTTGAGAAAAATCAAATTTTCGCATGATGTCGACGAGCTGCAAATTAGGTGTCAACATGAAAAATACTGAACAATTTGCGGGTAATCCATTCACGACGAGATATTGACTTTATCTTTAAAACTAAAATTTTTATTTTCGGACCACCTGGGATTTTTTCTCTATGTCAACGGGGGTGTGGCCAAATACAACATACATATATTTTTTTCTAATAGTAAGAGGAACCAAGGTACCCTAGATGCAAAATATCAAGATCCTAGCTTCACGTTGGACCAATTGGCCCGATGTCACGAATCTCAGATATCGACTCTTAATTTTTGAAATTTGAAATCAGGTAGGGTAAAATTAACTGAACAGCTGTCTTTAAAGTGTTTGTTTACTGATTTTCAATTGTTGTTTTAATCTATTCAGAAACACCAATTATTAATGAATTTGTCAAAAAAAAATTTTTTCGGGCGCCCGTGGGTCCAAAACAGCTTCCGCAAAAGTGCGGAAAGCAGGCGGTGGCAGTGCAAAGCGGGCGGTGCCACCACCCGTTTTTGGGTTTTTGAGGGACAGTTTTACTCAAAATTAAGGTTTTGAACTGAATTTTTTTGTAGATTCCGTTAATAATAGGCGATTCTGAGTCGATTAAAGCAAAAATTGAAAATCAGTAAACAGACACTTTAACATACTTTAGGTCGCATCAAATTTAAAAAATAATACTTTCCAAAAACAAGATACTTGATTTTTTATTGAAATGCTTCTACAAATTATCAAATTTGTCGATTCCCTAAAAATAAGTGGAATGGATTCATTTGAGAATATTTTCTATTCTTAATGAAACGAAGGGGATATTTATTAAAGAGTGAAAAAAATCATCAGTGATGAAACAATCCCGCTTAATTAAGACATTAACAAAATCTCCACGTTTTTCAGGACACTCACTGGGTTGAAAATATTGGTGTATTTAATGAAAATGAAACAATATCATTAATCCTTTGAAAAAGTGCGCAATACACCTGTTCAGATTTATTCTAAATTTGAGGATACATACCTCGAGTGCAAAATTCGTATTAAATCCTGACTAATGAGATTAAAAGTGAATCATCATTATGGAATTGATTAAAACGGATCTGCTGTGAGAAAATCATTTTCAGAAAAGGTACGAAAATTGAAAACTTATAGAAAAAATATTGAAATCGTTACATTTTACAGTTTAGAATTGCGAATATCGATGACTAACTACGCTGTTATTCATTCAAATTCAAATGCAAAAATGTTTCTTATTACATTTTTTTCTCGCCTCCCTATTGTATCAGAAACGGTATCTCCTTCTAATTTTCTATAGGTTTTTGTAGTTGTTTTGTATAGTGAAACTCAACTATTGTTAATAACTTCACTTATAAATAGTGGTGAAAAAATTGCTGAAAATACGTAAAATGATTTTATTGTACCTTTCCGTATTTTTTACTTCTGTGAATGCGATCGACTATGCTACGCATTTAACGAGGTGAGATACTTTGCATTTTGTTTTGAGTAATGATATTTTTAGAAAGCTGAATCATAATGTAAGCGCTTGTGAAAATTTTTATCGTCACGTTTGCCCAACAAACTTTGAAATTAATTACAACTTGGCGACAGATTCTTACAACGACCTGACAAGGACGCTGAAAGGATCTAAAAAATATGCTGAAGTCCTTAACAAAACCTTTGTCGTTAGTAATCACAAATCAGACGAAAAACTACATTAATTTTTTTGTTTTTAGAAAGATATTAGTCGAATTTTCCGCGACGAAATTGACAGTGTTTCGCTAGTAAGGAAAACAAATTTTAACGTTTTAAAAATTGATATTACCAGGCAACTCTTCAAACATTTTCATTCGTTTACGGGCTCACTGAGATCATCGCTGTTGCCGATTCTCAGAAAATAAATGGATGGGAGTTTATACACTTGAGAGCTCTTTCTATATTTCAAGAAATGAAAGGCATATTTCTCGATGAACTACTAGTAATCTTACACTTTTTCCAATCTGTATTAGAATGTTAACTACTTTCAGGACACTCCTTGGGTTAAAAATCACGGCGTCTTAGGTGAATATGAAAAATTCATTGTGAATCTTTCATTTCCCTTCGATGTTGATAAAGATCGCCAAGCAGCAGTTAAGCTGTTTTCAGACATAGAAGATGAGTATTTAGAATGCAAAAATTCGTAGGGATCCGGGATGAAAAATACGACCTATTTAGTTTTTTTTAGAATTGTTAACGGCACAGTTTATTCTTTGATTGATTGTTTGATGTCGACCTTTACTTCGCACGAAGAAGAATTAACATCTATGACTACTCTCGGTATACCAAACGCGGTTAATAAGAACACATACATCATAATTGGACTTCCCTATTTGATGCTAACTGATAAATCAATACCGCTAGCTGTCCAGGTTCTTTTAATTGATCAGACAAAGTCATGTTTTTAAATTCACAGCTCGGATCAGCAGGCTTTGTGATTGGTCACGAAATGGGGCACACCTTTATTGATGTCAAAACTGGTGTGACGGAAAATGAACTCTTGTTCTCTTACTTCTCAAAAAATGTATTAGATTGTGTGCGAAAACAATTCCAGTCCGGTTGTCAATATTTCAATGAAGTTTGACATCTCTCTCAAGTTTTTCAATAATGAAAATATTCTAGGGAAAATGCTTCATTGAGGACAAACAGTTAGATGAATCTGGATCAGACCTAATTGGTTATAAACTCTCATATGAAGTCTTGCGAAGAAGACTCGGTGAGAATAAGTTGCAGGTTTTTTCAAAAAAAAAGTTCGCCTTGTAATAATTGACTCCAGGAACAAGTTGAGAGATTAAACGTGACACACCAACAGTTGTACTTTTATTCAGCTGCTATGAAGTTTTGTCAAGTAAGAAAACAAAAAATTATGTTGATTACATCGTTAAAATTCAGGTAGAACCTAGTGTTTCATTAGACAATGTATATGCACCAATGGTTCTTCGAATCAATGCAATGGTTCAGCTTCCAGAGTTTCAACAAGCCTTTAATTGCGAGCCGGATAGTAAAATGATGCTATCAAAAACAGTTAATTCACACTTCAATATTCGACGTTTGAACAATTTTCCTTCCTTTTTTCAGGAACAGTGTCACATTTTTGGAGCACATGCACCTCAATCACGCCGATAGCTATTGCAAGGTTGTTTCAACAACTTCATTTCATACACGTTTCATAATCAAGACTCTATTCGAAATATCCTTCTGATATTCCTATTCAGAAAACCAGAATGAAGACATTATTACATTGTGATGCTTTTTTTACTGAAAGATCATTACATATTTTTACTGAAAAACCGACTCAGAATTTGTTTGCAATAGATATCATGAAAGATTCTTGACCACAGAATCCTTGATAAATCATTTGCCATCTGAACAAAATACGACTCTCCGAAAACCAGTGTAATCTGATAAGATGACACTTGAGCTATTTGTTCCAAAAAAGTCTCAATATAAAATTTTATACTGTTTTCATCCAACAAAACTTATTTTACGTTATATCGTTTCACAGACACTTTGCGAGCAAAAAACTGCATTTCATTGATATTTAATCAGTGCTATCATCGAAAAAAAAAACGTGTTTTTAAATTATTCATAATAAATACTACAGTATTCATATTTATTGTGTTTTGCCTTCAAATCAATACAAAAATTCAATAATTTGGCACAACGAATCCCAAAAAAAATCATAAATCAGCAGAGACAAATAAATAATATTCAAGAGGAAAAATGACTGATATAATTTTTTAGTTTAGCTCACCAGTGTTTTCCAAGCTAATTGCTAAGGTGGATAGAAACATCATCCTTTAAATAATAATAATAGTAATGAAATATGACATTGATAAGCATATGACATAATAAACCAAAGCTTCTCAATCGCTCTTGAATCAAAGATCGGCTTATCATTTTCTTTCGTTTCTAAGCATAAAAAATAAAAACACAGATTGTACAATCGATATCATGACAAAAGCAAAAAGAAGCGTTGATTGAATGTTTTGAAGAGTTCTAGTTGACTGTTTTTCCAACTGAGCTTCCAATCTACGGAATGAAATGTTCATATTTTCTTGAATATTCTGAAAATATTTTGATTGTTTGTTGCTGAAATTCCGACGTTTTTATTACCTGCGCGGTTTTCTCATCGACGGCAACACCTACACTGCTTCGATTGCCGGAATGTGTTTTCTTGATAATTCCGTCATCTTCTTCACTGTCTGTGCCGTCCGATTCATCCTGAATATTCTTTTAGTTTTTTTGAAAAATCGGGTTACGGATGCTTACATGTTTCTTGGAGCTACTAGCCTTCGATTTAACATTTGGATGTGAGCTAATCGTACTTACAACATATTCGTTTTCCACTTGTTGAATATCATTATTTTTGTCCCATGGTCGATAACTACAAAATATATAATTAATTCAAGCCAAAAGTAAATTTCTCTTACTCAGCATAAATGTATTCATATTCCTCTCCAACCTTCTTGAAGTGTTTATTAACATGTGGTATACCTGACTTAGCTCTAGCGCGTTGGTCATTTTCTAATGCGGTTTTCTCCTCGGTAGCTTTATATTGATCCTCATCTTGTATCGCAAGAGTAACATTATGCCACAATTTTGCAGATTCCCATTCCCCTTGATCATCAAGATTGATTTCATATCGTGGAAGCCGCGTTTTAATAACGTCTGGTGTTGGATTCCAAAGTTCTGTTTTACGTCCCTAAAAATTAATAATAGGTTTCGAAAATGTATCTCTAAAAAATGTGAATTACATCGGGACCCTTGATTCGAACAACTTCATCCCAAGCACCTTCAATCGTTGCCAACGTTTCTCTACCATATTTAATAACTCCAGTGAGTTGATTCATATTGCTACTGAATAATGATTTCAACTTGAAATCCAACGTTGTAGTGTATCCAGTTTTTTCACATTCAATATTGACTTCTCCTCCTAATTCCATTGTCAAAGTTCCAATCATAATTCCCTTGCAGTTTGCATAAGGCAAATTGATAATATATGTCTCGCCCAAGTTGAGCAGTGTCAATCTTTAAAAAACCACTTATAAAACAATTTACACATGAACATTCAATTACTTCAACTTTCCAACAAGAATTGCCGACAAACTATTCCCATAATACTTGCTTTTTGCTAAAATTGTCCCACTAATAGTGAATCCAGCTTTGCGATTAGTAATAAAAAGTGACGAAACCGGTGGATGATGTGAAACTTGCTCAGCAATGTAAAACGTTGTTGAACCATCCGGATGTTCCCACTTACAACGGAACGTCTCCCCCAAAATAGGGTTGTATGGTTTTTTGAGCCCTTTCGGCTTTTTATAAAATCCTGACAGGAAGAATTTGGTAATCTTTACAATTCTTTGATAAGGATCTGGTTCAGCAACAGCCCTGGAATCAATTTTTTGGCCAAAACCTTCGTGATTTGAAAAATTGTTTCTTACTCGCTTACAAGATCGGCATGATAATAATAATCAGCAAGTTTTTCCAAAAAGGATCTTGGTTCTAGAATAAAGGTTGGCAGAACAACTTTCGACAAATCCATTCCAGGTCTTATTTGTTTTAGCAATGTCCAAATTAGTGATTTGTTCTCTTCTGCGACTTCTTCTGTTTGCGCACCATTGATATCGAACTGAAAAATGTTTTTTTATAGTTTAAGAGACGTCTCCACGATATTAATGACAAACCACTTCTTTCGGACTCATAATCCAAGCACTTTCCACCACATTTTCTCGGGGTGTTTCACTCGTTTCTGATTTTTGACCATCATCTCTGTCAGCATCATCCAGTCCTAAACTTTTTTCATTATTATTGACAAGAAAATCAAATGGATTATCACCTTGAAAATGTTTTTCCGCTTCAGTTTCAGAAAAGTGGTCCGGCTCATCTCCATCAGAATCTCTCGACATTCTTGTGTCATCCCGTCCTTCTTCCGTACCACCATTATCATCCTGCTTTTCTTCAAGCTGTAAAAATCGAAATTCCAAACTCTATTTTCCAATTATTTTATCCACCTGATTCATAGTCCTTTGCAATAATCCCGTACACTTGAAAGATAGTTCAAGTGAGTCCATCCAATTTCGGCCAGCCTATAAAAATTTTCGTTTTAAGACATTTGGTTATTTTATTTGTTTTTGTTTTGCTTTTTTTGAGAAAAGAACAATGATCATAAAAAATTTTTTTTGAAAAAATAATAAAGGTCTTAAACAAAAGAAACGCTAAACTATTGAAATCGAAAAGTGCTGCATTGTTTGTTTTTTTCCTCTCTCTCTTTCCCCCGAAAAACGAAAATCGAATGAAAACTTTGAGAAACAGATCAAAAAAACTTTTAACAAACCTGATCACTTGGAGCTCTACAGATGAGGAATGATGTGTTGAGTGGATTCAAAGTGAAACTACCAAATGATTGCCCAAGGGGACCGCGATTTCCCCAAATGCTCATATCCATTGGCTAGAAATGATCATTTTTCAACGATTTTCCAAATAAAAAAAAACATACATGATATAGCTTAAAACAAAATCCATCTTTTTTTGACGGTCGTTCAATCAGCTCACAGTGATTCAATAAAACAGTTCCGACCCAATCGCCCTGAACAACAATTACTGTGGGGTTAAACTAGGGCTTTACAGAGATAATTAGTGTTCCTTAAATGAAAATAGATGTCATGCTCGTTCCAAATCTCTTTTTAATATTTTCTAAAACCACCTAGAAGTCGAGAAAACACGCCTCAAAACAATGTCCTAGAAAAAGTGTCCATCTGGCCGAACATTTTCCTATGAAATTTTTTTGTGTTTCGATAATAAATAGTTATGTAGAATGCTTATATTAGTCCTTTTTTATGTTTTTTGGATTTTTCATGCCTGCGGACTAGTTTTCGCCGGTGGCCCCTTTTTCCCGACCATTGTTTTGTGACGCTGTTTCTCGGATTCTAGGTGGTTTTTTATTAATTTTAAAAACAGATTTGGAATAAGTATGAAGTCTATTTTCATCTCAGATTCATTAGCTCAGGAAAACCCTCATTTAAGTGTATTTTTCTAGTTTTACAACTTGGCAAAATTTAAATATGCATATGTAAGTCAGTTAGGGATTCTTGCGCATTATTCTTTTTCTGCAATTCAATTTGAAGACGAAAGAAGCATGCGAAAATATATTAAGTTTAGGTCGCTTTAGAAGTAGCTCGTAACTTGGTCCTAGCTTCCGGTCTACAAAATTAATCTGGTATTCGTTCCGAAGTCTCGCAATACAATTTTGAATGAAATTAGGTCCATTGCTGAATAGTACAGTAGCTTTTGCGAACGTTTTTTATTGTTCTTAGACTTCATTGAAACCCTTCCAATTTCTAATTAGATTGTTAACACATTCATTGGGGATTTGCATAAGTTTAGTGTCAATCTCTTAGAGATCAATGGTTAATTGAACCCTTTAAGAGATAAAATCTATCATACGACTCAAAACAAGGCAGTTTAACACCAATACATATAAATTTAAAAAAAAACATACCTTATCTGCTTTCTCTGTTTTGTAAATAATAAGCAACCCAGGTTTCAGAACACAATAATAACGGGTCCATTTCTTTAAAGCCCCTCTGATCTGTAGAAATAAAAACCTTTTCCCCAAAATACTAATTTAATTTCTAGTTACTTTCAATGTGTCGGCCATAACGACGACTGTAGGATCCTTAAGAGCGGAGAGAAGTTCATGATTAACTCGTTTCTTCTCATCTTTGTACTCCTTTTTTTGTCTCTGAAAACATATACAAATATATATATGTACGTTTAATTTTTTTGTAACAATAGATTTTGATACCCCCCCCCCACCCTGCATCTGTTGTCATTTTTTTTAAATTATTTACCTTCATGGGTGATGAAAAAGATAATAATCGATGATAAGCAATACTGAGTGAAGCTCTTCTATGTTTTTGCGGTAATGTCAAATCAGAAGCAACCTCAGATGCGGTCAATTTTCGTTCCATAGCTACTCTTGTTTTCCTCAGATTCCTTTTCATTTTTAAAATTGGCAGTGAAGAGCAAAACAAAACAAAAACAACGAATATGGTTGAATACAATGAGAGTAGCTCTTATAAAATATACTTATTCGATGTAATTTCACTAAAAAAATGGATGCTGAATAATGCGTATTCTCACGAGATTCAATACCGCTGCTTTCTGCTTTTTTAGTAGGAGAATCTGACGAAAATGAAAGTGTTTGAAAAATTTTGAAGAAAAAACGCCCCCCCCCCCCCTGAATCCGTTCACCAAACGTTTTGACCAAAGAAAAGCGGAAATGAGATGAGAAAAAATGATGAAAAATGAATAAATTTATACGATTGAGACGTTTTAAATAACTTCCTAAAAGCATAATGAATTTAAAATTGAGTTAAATTTTACATTTCTCAGAAGAGTGCAAAAAATAATTCTCTCCTACTTTTTTCCATTGTTTGAAAACAACAAAAAAAGTAAAAAAAAAGTTTGTAAAAACATTTTCCCGGCGAGGAATGTTTTGGCAGGAAAAAAAGTGTGACTAACAAGAGTTCAAAACATTCTGGAACAACAAAAAATGGGGTGGAATATGAAAACATTGTTTTCGAAGTTTTTGTAAGTGATCGAAAATTCATTCAAATTTCAATTTCGTTACCAGTAAAGTGTGAACCATGGGGGAAGAGAATTTCATGAAAAATATGAGAATTATTACGACGCTATAACGTACACTTGGCTTTTTTTAAAGAAAAAGTTCCTTCCACAGCATTTTTTAGTTGTTTTTAAGCGAATATTTATCAAAAATGAACTTTTCGAGTTGTACGAAAGGTGCTATCTTCTCAACAAATTTCTATTAACGCGTTACCCGCTTTTGTTCAGCACCTAATGAAGAATCATTTGGGAATACATGTGAGCAGGCGTACTCATGTGAGGAATTACAAATTTTCATTAAAAATAACAATTTGATGTGATTTGAAATTACGATGAACAATCTACTATACGTGCCCTTTGAAATTTTAAAGAAAACTGTTGTATCTTGAAAACTATCAAAACGTTTGTTTAAAAAAGAAGAAATCACTGTTTTTTTGTGATACTGTTAATTACGAACGGTTTTTCGTAAAAACGACAAACTAAAAAGCGTTGTTACAAAAAAAACGGTTAATAGATGACACTATCTGTCAATTGAAATATTACAACTGTAAAAAAGAAAATAAAAAAATAATAATACTGTGCAAAAACCTATCATCTCAAAAACTAGCCCACTTTTTTCACAAACACATTTGCATATATTAGGTCGTCCGGAAAGTAATCGCAATTTTTTTTGTTTCACCTCGTTCATTTCTCGAGGAGTTTTTTTCCGTTTTTATTTTTTTATTTTATGCATTAAGTCTTTCACAATGAATATGTGTTTCCGTATTTCAGATAATCCTTATTATGGCGGAATTTCTCTTGAAAGATAACCATGCCCTCAGGGGCTGTTTCCTTTACGAGTTCCTGTTGGGACATTCAGCCGCTGATGCTCATCGAAATTTGTGCGATGCGACAGGCACGGACATCCTCAAATACGAAATGATGAACTTCTGGTTCCATCGCTTCAAAGAAGGTGACGACGATCTCTCGAACAAGTCACTATACGGCGCCATCAGCTTGAAATCGACGAGCGTTTCCAGAAGGAGCTGGAGGAAGAGCCCAGATCAAATGTTCGTGAAGTGTCTTCGGCACTTGGGCTACACAAAACAACAGTACACCGCCATCTCCGAGCAAGTGGAAAGAGCCAAAGTTTGGTCAACTTGTTCCTCACGATTTGACTGATGATCATAAGAACATGTTGCACCATTGCCTTGTCTTAGCTCAGCCGAAAACGGAACACGGAGTGAATTCAAAATATTTTCATTCGAGATGAAAATTGATGTGCTTTGTTCAATCATAGTAAAAAGCTTCAATGGGTAGCAGCTGGAGAAACTAGAAAAACAGACGTCAAAGGAAAAAAAGGGATGATTTCGATTTGGTGGGACAAGGAAGGCGTTATCTACCGCGAACTTCTTCCAGATCAAGCCAATGTCAAAGCGGACCTATACTCTCTCCAAATACAAAAAATGTACGATCAACACCACCTCTTTCGCCCGGGAGCCTCACGGATTCTGTTACTTTATGACAATGCAAGACCACATGTCGCTTTAGCGACCAAGAACATAATTCAGGCGCTGGATATCGAAGTTCTGCCACATCCACCGTATAGACCCGACCTTGCCCCATCTGATTATTATTTGTTCCGCTCACTTCAAAACTCTCTCAAAGATTTGAAGTTCGACGACCGAGAGCACCTGGAATCGTACCTTGATGACTTTTTCGCCTGCCAGCCCCCGGAATTCTACGCAAAGGGAATCGAACAACTTCCGCTGCGTTGGCACGAGGTCATCCAACGACATGGCCAATATATCACTCATTGATAATTGTTTTCAATTAATAAATTTTTGTTTGAAAAAAATCGAAAAAATTGCGATTACTTTCCGGACAACCTAATACATACTAACAGTGATCGTTATTCTTTTTTTTATTTAAACGAAAATGTTTTACTATCAATTGCGGAAAAAAACGCTATATTTTTCATATAGCAAAAAATAAAAAATTCTAATGTACACATTTTTAAAAGGACGATTAGAAAAAAAAATACAAAAAAAAACGAAGCATACTAAAATTGACGAGTGATTGTTTAATTTATTTATCAGTTTGTATTCTACTACATACAAATGTTAGACATGCACAATTGTTTTATTTTCTCACTAAACTTAACATCAGCGTTAGGTTATTTAACGAAATTCATGACGTCCATAAAAGGTCAATTATACTTTTGTTAAACTCGTGAACACGTCGAAAATACATTCAAGGGATTTTACATAAGGACATCAGTAAATTTTTCAATTTAAAAGTCAACTTGCAAATTGAAAACGACCAGTTTAACAAGTTCTCACAATCGTTATCAGTCTAAATCTAAACAACTGAAGTGAGATGTACCCGTTCAAGAAACTAAGGAGCTATATGATTTGAGATTAAAGGAAGTTGTTAAGTTAAGTGGAATAATTTCTTTAAAACGTCACGGTATTAAAATCGTACTTTTTGGTTATTTTTTTCCTATTTTTTTTTCTTTAAGTAAGGAAATTTAAAAGTAAAGTTTGGTTCAAGAGCAAGCTGCACGCTTATTTGTCGAGTGGTTTTTTCTAGCCACAACTTTTGACTTCTTCTAGCTAGGGAATGGTATTTGTTTCGTAGGTAACTACTACCACCCGTTTACAGTTTTACTTGGACGGGTGGTCAAAATCCATAGCAATCGGAATCACCAACCACTGACCAGAAATATGTTGTGACTCTTATTCCACGCCAAATTTTCATAACCCCACACAAAAATTATAAAAGTCAGTCGGCCAAAAAGGATCGCACTTTCAAAGAAAATACATCTAACGAAAATAAATCAGGAAACAACATCATTGAGTACATATGTTAAGCATTCTGCGTCGTTTCTACATTTCCGGACAATAAAAAACTAGCGGAGCAAATGGAAAATTTTGATGGATTCAGCGATGCTCTTTCATTCAACTATTTTCTTCAAATTTTAAAACGAATTATACTTACCTTATAAACGGAATGATGCTTGTGATATTTCATTTATTATTAACTATAAATGAAAAGAAACAAATTGTCAGCAATTTTATAGCTGCGAAAAATGTTTTTGGAGAACGGGAGAACAAGAGGAAGGGGGGGGGGGGGTTGGCAACACAAAACTCCCGCGGAAACGTTTTTGGTTTCAGAAACTAGTTTTTCTTCCACGGCAAAAACATATATCATGAAATTTACTTTTTGATTCATGATAATTCCTCGTTTGAAACGTTTTTGAAACAAATTTCACTACCTCTCGCAAAATACGAATGAATGTTGTATTTGTGAACATTTTTGGTTGAAAACTATTGCCACAATGCACTGAATAAGACAAACAAAAATTGAAATGCGGGTTTCAACAACTTTGGCATTTGATTTCTCACATTTTAAGAGGGGAAAACAACAAAATTCGCATACGAAGATGAGAACATCAGATTTTTGAATGCATTTTTTCACTATTATTTGACAAACATTTTTTGAAAAACACACAATGACAAACCTTTAATGACTTCCGAGTGTTATCCTCCAAATCCTCCATATATTTATGCAGCAATTATTGATAGATAAATCAGATGGTATGTTGATTTGGAGTTAGAGAACTGAAATGAAATAATATAAAGAAAAATGAATTCCAATTTCGTTTATCATGCAAATGTTTTTTTTTCAAAAAATGATAAACGAGCAGGCAAAAAAAAAAATAGAAAGCAAACAAATACTTCAAGCGAGGGCAAAAGCAAAAAAAATTTGAATATTCAAAAAGGTTTTTCGTTAGAAAAAACATGTATCTTCTTCTTTTTTTGTGTTTGAACTATCATGCGTTTTTAATAATTGCAGTTATTTTGGTAATATTGAACGTTGGCAAATGTCAACAATAAAGATAATGAATAACGTTATAAATTCAAAAAAAACTTATTCATCACCTGATAAAATACACTTCTTTGTGATAGAAATTGAAAAATCACCTGTTTGTGTGCCTATTTTTTTAGTCGAAATTCTTCAAGAAGATTTTCAAATCTTTTAAAAGAATAATAACAATATATTGAAGAATATTAACTGTGAGAGAAAATGTGAAAAAACTAACACTTTCAAAAGAAAATAAAATGAAAAACTTTGAGCGGAACAATATATGAATTTCAAATGAAACAACATAAAATCAACATCTTATAACGTATATTAACGTGAGAAACTTGGAAGAAATGTTCAGTAAGCAAGCGAAAAAGCGGTTGGTTTTCGGAAATTAACCAAAGTTCAAAAACTACTGCCAAAGCTATACATCTAATGGAGTGAGTAAGAGAAAAGCTGGCACTTGGGTGGAGAATGTGAGAGAATGCTTTTGGTTGTATTTGAGTTCGAGAAACGCAGAGTAAATCCGTTGCGAATTAGGGCGAGGTTGCAATATTGACCTTATGAACAGCTAGTTGACATTGCGGTTTTGTTATCTTTCTTTTAGGTCATCTTGTTCGGCTATTGTAAGTGAAGTGTAATAGGTGTATTTTTATAAAGTGCGAGAGGAACTATTTCAATGAATTGGTAATGTTGAAAAGATGATAAGATAGATTGATGGGTATGTATTTCTTTCCGGCCTACATTTTTCACTATAGCGATAAATCTGATAGATTTTCACACCGGTGTTCGAACCCCACTGTATCTTAATTTAAAAAAAAACAAAATCTTCATGAAAAATGACACACAGTTGTCTCGTTGTATTAAAATACATTTGAACTTTTCCTTTAAATTGGATTACTATACACATTAGAGTATCAAAGCAAGGAAAGTGGTAAATGAATGCTAAAACCCCTCATAATTAGCGAAACAATTTTAATTAATTTTAAAGATTTAGAAAATGAAATAAAAGTATTAATTGTACGTCTATACCTCAAAACACGAGAAAACCTTTGCTGGCGAACAATCTTATATTTAAAAACAAAATTATTCCATTAGTTTTATTCACCAATAACAAAATGAAGTAGGGGGGGGGAGGGAGATTTGTAGAAATAATGGTTGGAAAATTTATGACAGCTATAACATAGCAAAACAAAATAGTCTTAGAATATGTGCATACTATAATTGGGGAGAAAAAATGAAGTGAGCTAGCGAAAAACAATGTAAAACTTTTTGTCATTTTTGGAAAAGTGGATATTTTCTATACCCGATTCAAAAACGATTTGTTTTTGTTTTCAAAATTTGAAAAACCACCTTGAAAAATAAGGATGTCTAAATTTGAATGCATTACTGTGAAGAAAAAATAATTGTTTCAAAAACAAAATGTTCATTTTTCGGAAACAAATTATGAATAATAAACTGTATGTTCTTTGTAGCTATGTATATAAATTCGAGAAGCTATAAATAGTTTTAAATTAAATGTTCAGTATTAGAGGTCCTAATTTAGAACACACATTTTGTTTCGGAAACCAGATGAACGAACTTACTTTAGACAAGGGTTCTATTTTATTTTTCCAGAAAATGCATCTTTTTGGAAACAAATCTCAAGGGAACTTCATGAACAAAAAAGAGAAAAACAGAAACATCTTTTTTTGTGCGAACGGAGAGCCAATTCACTTGACAATAAATGTCATTTTCATACTTTCAAAGAAAAATGAAGCAACTTTTTTTGCAAATGATGAAGAAAGAGGATACAATTTCAAGTTTTTTGCTTTTCTTTTCGAATCAACTAAAAGTTTAAGAAAAATTGAGCATTTCGCGTGTTTCATCACATTTCACATCAGTTTCACTATTAACTGCGCAAATAAAGCGCGGCAAACTTTTTTCTATTCAAAAAACTTTCGACAAACTGTGACAAAAAATTTTAAACAAATTAATCATGTCATATTTATTTTACACAAAATGGTTTTTTTTCAAAATAGCTACAAATTTTAATAAAACAATTTGAATGAATGAACTGGTGTTCACTGTATATTCCCCTCACAAAATCTATGACATATGTAACTGTCGAAACTGAAGAGTATTGAAGAGCGAGAAGTGAATGGCATCTATTTCTGCGTCTCACGGTTTCAAATTCATCTCAACAGTTGATTTGAACTGAGCGTACTTTTTTTTGTTTTTAAATGGATTTTGTGCACAACTAATACAGTTTTGAAAGAGTGAAATAATCTGTTTTTTAAAATATTATGAACAATGAACATTTGAATGAGGAAGATGGTCGAAACAAAATAAAATATTTGAACGTAATAAATAGTTATATCAAACTTTCACTGGAAAATAAACAAAATACATAGCTAATTATCACAACATCAACAAAAACTATTTAAAAAAATGTCAAGCATCAATATTTGCAAAGTTTCCAGATTCTAGAATACGTTGCTCTTCTTGAGGTCGCATCCACGAGATAGCAGGGGCACTCATCTGACTCTCTCGGCGTTTTTTGGCAGGTGCTGGTTTTGAGCAATAGAATGAGCCCTGCAAAAGAAAATGATGAACCATATCTTTCTTTTTTCACTTTTTATTTTAGTGTTTTTTTTTGTAATAGGAAAACATCCATCTTTATACGTGCATGTAATAAGCTTAATCATTTCAAGATGCGGATTTACAGAAGCAAAATAAGTAAGAAGCGAGATTGACTTCATCAAGGTTGCTGCTAGCTAGGAAGAAAAGCTACATGCAAAAACATACACATACATCCACTTGATCAAGATCTATGCTCAAATCTATGAGCGGTGGATCATGTTCAAGAAAATCTGTAAAATGCCAAGGGAAAATCGGTAGTGTTGTTGGTGCCATTCCGGAGAGGGCTTGATCAATAGTTTTGTCCCAATTGATTTGATCTGGAATTAAATTTAAATTATGGATTGAATTTGGATTACATATATGATCTCACTTATTAGATTATCTGACATTCCAACTCTTCTACAAACAGTGCTGATCAGCCCACCAACGGATATTCGACGGCCACCTAACCAAACACTTATCTGAAAATTGGTTTGTCTTTAAATCTGAACTTCGTGTCATTTTATTACTCCTTTCACATTTGTGACTTGTCTTCCAGCATAATGCACCAATCGGAACACATCAGCAAGTTGTTCTACCAGAGCAGTTGTTAACCATAATCCAATAGTGATGTAAATTAATGTTGGCAGTAAAAAATCCATTCTTCGTGGAACAATATCTCCAAGTCCAATTGTTGTCAAACTCCTAAATTTCTGTTCAACTATCAATTTCAAAAATATCATTCTCACATGTAGGAAAAATAAACACTATCAAAATATGTCAGCTCATTTTCCCAAAGTGGTATAACAGCTGAGCCAATTGCAATAAAAACGACAAATAAAATGGCCACTAGGAAAACTTCGCCTAATTCTCTCATAAATCGTTGTTCTCCTTGTTTTTTGATTTCTTTCTTATAAAGCTTTTGAACGGCGGACATTATAGCTGTAAGAAAAATCACCAATGAGAAATATTGGTTGTAATTACCTGTTTTTGAAAAACGTCCGAGATCTGCAATTGTGATGAGAAAAAGTGGGATGCCAAAAGCGCCATAGATCATTGTGAAAATTTTGCATTCTTGCGTTGAAGGAGTCACATTTCCATAACCTAAAATTTTGAAGATGAATGGTTTTCTCATAAATTCAACAAAAAACCAATGGTTGTCAGAATCGTGAATGAAAACAAAACGCTTGCAGGGAAAGTCCATCGCTTTTGAACCACCTGAAAAAAACCATTTTAGGGATATTTCTTAACAATTAATTCACTTGTAATGGTTCATTGTAGATAAGGTAATTATCAAGACTAATATGAAGATATGAAATATTTTGTAGAAATGACCGAAGGAATGCATCAATCTCATCAACCTAAATTATAAATTAAGTTTTGAACCCCTTGAAGAGCTAATACTCACGTTTTCAGTAGATGCTATTTTTGAAACCACATCTTTTTTCAGTTGAAGAACTTGTTCTCTGAAATAGTTTACAGATAACTGATGGAATGGCATTCACAATAATTTTTTGAATGGGTGAAAGTTAGTAAGAAAGTATTGTTTCTACGTTTATGAGACAGCATGAAAGTCATGAAAGTTATTCTGGAGATTTGAAACAATTATTATACAGCTGCCAAATGGTTTTTTAGATACCTTTCACTTAACTAATATAGTGGATCGTCAAAAATTAATTTAGCTTTAATTTAATAGTTCTCATTCAAACTTCTAAAATTTCAAATTTTGAAAACCTTCAAGTTTCAACAAATCGTACCGCAACATCGTACCGCAATCGTACCGCAACCGCAAAAGCACCGTTTGGGAAAAGGATATAGTGAAATTTTTTCAGATCATTAACCCCATAGAATTTCATTTAAACATTCTATGAAAATATTTCGTAGATCAGAATAGTTAATAATATTACTAAGATCTCATTTTATTGTCACTATCATATTGTCAACTTTTAAAAATATTCTTGATCATGCAAGATGGATTTGATCTCCCTAGAAAATCTAAGTATTTCACGTAGTCGCGCTATTTTTACCTGCGAGCGGCTTATTCATAACATATTCGCATGTCATGATTTTTCTTCCACCCCTCCACTAACAAAATGTAAGACAAACCTTTGCATTTCATGAAGAAATGTTTCATTATCTCCTTCCATATAATGAAAAACGTACGCTCCAACAAGTACATAAAGAATGACAAAACAGTACAATGCCAAATGAGCAGATGCTATCCGCAACACATTCCGAAGTTTCATCCAGGCTCGTTTGGCTGCAAGAAAAAATTCATCAAGTTTTAAAACACACTGTTGAAGTTGATTATCTTGAATCCCACCATTAGCCTCTTGAGGCATTTTACAACACAATCTTGATAGTATAGCGGGAAAAGTATTCGACCAATTTTTGAAATGAAACTGCAGGTCTCTTCATAGAAACAAAAAACAACAAAAAGCTATAAAAATGAGCTCAACGGTTGAAGACATAATGTGTTGTACGATAATTGAGAATAAAGCGAAAACTGGATAGCCTAGACGATTTATGTGCAGTTCCTATAGAAAAATTGACGATTTTTAAATATCCATTTTACTTTAAAGTAGACCTGAACAAAGAAAAAATAAGATAGTGAATATTGTATTGAATCCCACGAAAATTGCAACAAATATAGTTTTTTCTGTTATTGAAGAAACACCCATAAAGCACTTTTCGAGAGCAGAAAATATGAAAGTTACACAGAAAAAACGTTTTTCTGGTAATCTCTGATGACAAATTGAGCGTTATTATAGTCTTCCGTGTTCAAAAAAGGATCATCTTTTTTTCTTAAAACATAAGCATGAATCTAAAGTAAATTGACGACTTTTTTTGCCTTTTTTTTGAAAAGGCTGGAAAAAAGCAGCGCAAGTGTTTGACTACCAAAATAGTTCAAACTCTCATTTGCTAAACAAATTTAGAAGAAGAGCGGCTCCATAGAAGAAAGGAAAAGATTTTGAATCGCATTTTTCATATGTATTGAAAACAAGGCGTATATTTTAACCGTAAAGGTTTGAGCATAGTTTTTAGATCTTTAAGTCTGAAAATGCGCTGAAATTCAAATATTGCTAGTTCTGGACTACAAACAAACTGGAACCTGCAAATAATTAGAGAAAAGGCGCAGATTTTTTTTATATAATTGTGTGGTTTGAGTCGAGATATAAATCTCGGCAAAAACAGAAAGGTGAAAGAAAGTTTGAACTCAAGAGGTTTAGAACTTTTTCAAATTACTTTAAATAAAGAAAAGGTACGAATTCAACTTCAAGAAAAAAAGACTAGTGTGCAAATTTATTTTTTAGTGAGGCTTCAATACGAGACAAAAATTATCATATTTATTGATGAGTGTTTCTTTTAATTTTTCCGAGAGGTTTCTCAAAAAAAAAGATACTGATTGTGGTTCTTAAAAATACATATTTCAACATTTCAAAACGGCAAAAAGTATTTTTGAAGTCAAACATCAGTAAAGATGAGATTAGTCAGTCATGTGTATTCAAAAACGGGGCTGAATTTCCGTTATATTTGTGGAATTCTGGCAAACCTAACAGCTCGTACCAATATGTGTTTTGCATCGAATCACAGTTGGTGTCCCCTGATTCACGCTCCGATGAATATTAGCCGATACCTTTTCGGTGTCAAACTTTTTTATGTTGAATTTGATCATTTGAAATGTCAGAAATAAATTGTTCAGCCGGTTAGGTAACTTCAAATCTCATTGAATAGGCCAATTTAATTTTTGGCATCAAAGTCGACGTCAGCAACTGTGAAAGGAATGAAAAAAACAGAGGGAGGTTGCAAGCGGCTGATGATTTTGAAACGTTCACACGATATAATGTAAATCGAGTCGAAATGAGGCGAGCTGCGAAACCGGAAGAATATCTTTCGCCCTTTTATGAAGAACAATGAGGAAAATGGGAAAATGAGAAGCAAATGGAGAAGTCATCTGATCGACTATAAACGTGGATCTTCCACTTCTTTTTTCTTTATTTGCTTTGACAATACATGTCAAGTTTACATTACATATGATTATAATCTTTTAGCTATTGATTTTTTCAATAAACTCTTCTTGAAAAATTTAATTTCTAATATAAATAATTAAGATTAAAATATATTTTTTAAAACTCATTTCTCAGAAAACCAAAAAAATCGAAATTGTGAAAATGTAGAAGTTGGAAAAGTTTACACTTCCAGTAATAAAACTAAATGCGGAAATGGGGCATGTTGTGAATGAAAGTAAAATAATGTTTTTCAGTCTATCACTTCAGCGTTTTATTTGGCAAAATATCTGTTTTCTGATTCTAAAAAAACAATGAAATTATCGCCATTTTCTGGCTATTATTCAGAAAAGTTGATATTTTAAGGTTATGGACTTAATAACTAGCAACGACCTCATAAATGCAACAAAAATGTCGTTTATTTTCCTTTTTTTCTTTTCAAGAACCAAATAATCGGTGTGACAATTGCAAGAAAAATACTTTTAAAAAATGTGGAAGTATATTGAAAAAATGGCTCTGCACTGCTGTCGAGGGATATTGAGGAAATTTATCAGTTGTTCCGGTGAATATACATTGTTAGTTTATTATTATTAGCTTTGTTGAAAATAAAAAATTAGAGAAAAAAACTTACGACGTTTTTCATCTTCGTCATCATCATCTGATAAATACGCGTGAATGGGCAAATCACGATAAACCATCCCACCCCTACGCTGAACGTAATTCCGTTCCAGAGTGAATCTCGGTAGCCAATCCAGTTTGATCAAAATAAATAGGTAAACTCCTCAGACTTCACGTCTCGATTTACCACTCACTCTTGTGCTCCGCCACATGAAAATGTATTTCTTAATTGCATTGTACTAGGAAAAAAAAGAGGAATTGCCTTTGAGTGATTCAGAAGTACGAAACAAAAGTTTTTTCTTTCGTCTTGTCTTGAATCGACTACTTCTTGTCTTCATCAACGCCATCTATTGTCTCGCGGGAACTGAATTAGCTAGCCCTTTATTTAATTATTCCGGGCTCGCAATTTTTGGTCAAGAGACACAAAATAACAAATGGTCTGTTTTATTTTCGTGCAGGTGAAGTGGACAAAAATTTGAAATATTTCTTATTTAATCATTCTGTTCATATATTCAAGTAAATGTATTATGTGAACATTTTCAAATGTACATCTCATATTTAGGTGTCTAAATATGTTAAAATTAATCTGGAAATCATTTCAATTTACTCAAAAAAACTGCAATTAATAATAACCATAAACATGAAATTGCTCCAACTTTTATATGCCAATTTTTCGAACTCGTTAACTTTATTTATCTTCTAATTAAATTTGGAACAATTATGTAAACGATCCCTATCTCTTTCTTTTTCTATAATTTTTAAACGAGACAAATGTAAAAACAATTCTAAAATATATGTTTTTTCTTATACTGCATACTTATCAGTTAAAAATTATGATTCAAACATGGCTTCATTTAACACAATAACTAAATCTTCTAAATCCCTCTAAAATCCCTGAAGAAATCCGAATATTTGTTTCAAATGTTTTCTGACGCAAATGAATGTTATTTTTTATTCTTTGAGAATATTATTCTGTCATATTGTTTTATGCACTACTTGCTTTTGATGTGTGAAAAATACATATTAACATAATTTTATTGTTGTTCATAGCATACTAAACTTATTCAAATTTTTTACGGTGATATCATTATGAAGTGTTTATTTACAAGCACTCCAAAAACTTTGATAATAAAATCTGCAGATTTTATGATTAATGCTATGTTATGTTTTCAGATAGAAAATAAATTGTCTTGTCATATATTTTGTTTTAACAATGGTTTTTAATTTGTTATCTTTCTTTTTATGCACTGCTGACTGTGGTTTCTATTTTTTCAATAATTAATTCAAAAAAAAAATATGTCGAAGCATTTATGAATAAAAAAATGTTTTGAAAATAGTTTTTAAAAAATCCCTCCCTTTGCAAAAATATAAAACAGTTATTTGACCTGTGTTTGAATAAGCTAGGTATCATGGAAAATGTTACCCAAAACTGCAGAATGCTAATATTCGCTGTCTGCGACAAAATGCTCGTTTCTAATTATCAATACGTGTACAAACCTTGCCAATATTTTTTTGTTTTTGTTTTAGAATATAAGTGTGAAAATTATGTTGTCATATGTACTTAACGCGTCAAAAAATAACTCTTAGAGCGAAATAATTAAATTTCTAAAACGGCTTAGTTTCCAGACAATAAAAGTTTATACTTTTTTCCAACTCCCATCGACAAGAAGAAGGAAAAAAAAACGAAAAGCCGAGAGAAAACGGCATACCCCACGTTTTGTTTCCAGAAATGGTGTAATTCTGCAATGTTGTCGACCTTGTTGAGTGGTCTGGTGTTGCTCCTATCTAATTTCAATCTTTTGCTTTTGGTATGAAATGAAATCTCTTGTGCACTTTGGTTTCCTATTGATTTGCCCCCTCCCCCTTACTCTCGAGATTGTTTTGTTATCCTCCTACAATTGTTAGGCAATTCGAAAAACAATTGAGAAAAGTCACATCTTCATTCATAGCAACATAGAGCAGTTTTTTTGTTGTTGGCTTTTTTCTTAAGTTTCCAATTTCATCATTTTCCCACATTGTTTACGTTAGACTCACTCAAACTCGAGAAAAAAAAAGAAGTTTGGTTTTCATTATTCACAAGCCAACTCACTCAAGTACCTGTAATGTTGTTGAGTCAAAACTTTGTTAAATCCAAATATTTCCTGGCCTGCACAAAATATCTGTCAGGGTAACGTTGAATTTAGTCGTTCCAGTTTTATGTTTTTATAGGCTGCTACAGTTTTGTAGACTGTTAATTTTTACTGTTATTTGAACGGCAATAAACATTAAGTTAACCGTTTTTTTAACTTCTCAAATAAAGAAACCTTCAACAACATGCAAAATATTTTCATATGAATATTATTTTTTTAATAGCATTGCTTCATTACTTGCTTAAAACATTCACGTGTAAATATGCGCTTTTGAAAAATGAAACAAAATGATGAGTACGGAAATTATTATCTATAACAGCAAAATATCTAACAAAGGAGGGGAGTTTATGTTTATACCGCTGCTTTTGTAATAATAAACACTTTTATTATTATTTTAATTTGTCGTTCAAAACCACAAGTTTCTAAATAATGATCATTGATCTTTTGAAATTAAAAAAAAAACAATATTTCTATTTCTTTTTCGATTTAAGTTAATACAAGCATTTTTTCCGACTTCGTGAGCTAAAATGTGGATTATCAAATTTTGAATTAATTGGATCCGCATTCATAATTAGTTTGATAAAATTAGAAAACTTTCTTTCTGAAATATGCTTATTTTAGAATATTCATTTTAACCTCGTAACAAATTAATAGTATCATTCATTTTTAGAAACATTGGAAAGCGTAGAGCAATTAGTTCTCGTCAAAAAAATTTTCAGGTGTTGACATAACATACAATAATCGGTAAAAATCGACCCCGTTTCTCTATCAACCGCCCTGCCAAAGCCTGTTCAACTAGATATGTCAGTCACTTTCCTTTTTCTTCGTGTTATTGAGCCAAAAATACACGTTTTCTTGCTGTGTTTTTTTTTGTGCGCGTCTCTCATGAAAATGAGAAGCGTGAACATCGTTTTTTGTTCAGCATACGAGCGGGTTGGATAATTTTTTCTGTCTTCCCTTTATTTTTGTTGTTGCTCTTCATTATTATGATCCCTTTACTATTCACCCGTACATCGCTATGCCAAATTTGAACTCCGAACGTTATTAAATTTGAAGTGAGATTGGATTCCAAGTCGTGTTATTATGATTTTTTCCAAACATTTTTTTTTTCTGGGAATGTCATCTTTGATGAGCTTCTCAATTTCTCATTCAATTTTATTTTTCGCATACATGTTTTTACTACTTCTCGCGAAAAAGAACGTTAGGTTGATTGTTTTTTCTACAACAAAAATATGTCACTGGAAAAATGTTGTTAAGCTGTTATGAATAATTTTCACATCCAGTGACATTTTTTTTTCAATTTTCTAAAGTCGTTTTTCTCTAGACTTGAAGGAAAAACGAGTGGTTACACATAAATAAAGTATATATGCATCTATTGCAATATGAATAGTTCATTTATCACGTGCCCAATTTAAGATAAGTAGAACCAATTTTTATCGATTTACGTAGTTTAATTTCACCATTTTCCTCTTGTGGCTGACTAAATGAACATGCCATTGTTTTTTCCGACATTTAATTTGTGCACCATCCATAAATATTAAGAAATCACTCTCATTTTTCACTGCATTTCTTTCCTTTTCATTTTACTGTTATAATATTTATGAAATGAAAATGTAACAAACCGATAAGGATACTAAAGTGATAAAAAAATACATGTAGAATTAAATTTATTATCAATTTTTTTCCGAATGTTATATATTTATGTATATTATCAATGTTAAAATTATATAATTCGTCCTTTTATTTAATTTCAAAAAAATTAGGAGCACGGCATTACGCTAATTTTGACATAATAACTGCAATAAGGAATCAGAAAACAGTTTTTAACTTTATGTGTTGTTATAGTGAATGTGTGGAAATTTGCAGCTTATTTTCTATGATAAATAAGAAAAAAAAACTAAAGCTAAAAATAAATTTATTACTCATGGTCAAGTCAATATCAGGTGAGATTGGAGTTCTAAAAATGTTTGAACTTTGTTTTGAGCATATTAAAGGTGTTCTTCCCTATTTTTGAGTTTAAATGTCATTTTCATCATTAAAAAACCTATTTTAGAAAACAATTTTCAAAGTTTATTTTTTTAGTATTCCAACATCCGCATTTCGATAAAATTAAAATGGCGTAACCATTTAGAGAGTATTTCCATTTGTTCGGTCATTTGCCGAGTCTTAGGGTTGAATGTGTGTTTTAGAGAATAAAAAATAATTGTTGTTAAAATATTATCTTTGATTGGTTTTCAAATATGGATAAATATGTGGAAATGAAATGGAAACTCGAAAATAGTGAGGAAAACCAAAAAAAACTTCAAAAGCCGATATTTTTTAGTTAACAAAAATATAGGGCCAAGAACGAAATTACATTTCAAAATTTAAAAAATCATTTAATTACACAAAACAACATCAAAAGTTGATGAATAAAAACCATCATTTAACAAATACGATACGATAAGAAATCTGATGGTGTCGAAAAAACTCATAATGCTCACCGTTGAATTTTCGTCAAGATTTAATTAGTTGTGCTAAATTATGTTTTCTCAAAGTTCTCAGAAAACTATCCAAAAACACATTAAAACGATACGGGTGCAGCTTTGAATGTAGAAATCCTTGAGAATTTTCTGCGTCAAATTTGAGCAAAATCATTTACCTAACAATCTAATTCGCGACTTATAAACAAGAGCTTACTTCATTTTGCAGTGTTTTTGGTTTTTTTGAGGTTTATTGGTTTCACAGTTTTTGGTAGCAGTATTTTTGTTCACACAAATCAGTAGGGTAATAACGAGAAAGGTATATGGAAATTCGGAATTTGGAACATATGGCAAATATATTTTCTATTGTTTATCCTCTCGAAAAATCATTATGTTTATATTTTATGTTTCATTTTACCTGAAACTTTCAGCATATAATAACTGAAAAGTTGAATATTACCGTGTTGGAGCTACAATATTTGTGTTTTTGGTCTTTGCTCACGTCTTATTTTTGAAATTTCTTATTACGTAACGAATTGAAGAAATGTTCTCAAACTTATTTGTGATAAAAAGTACATTTTATTCTACTTCACATACATATTCCGGTTGAATGATGTGTTACTATATGCTTCGTCGAGTTTTTAAATCGTCGTGTGCTGCAATAATGACATGGAAAAATGGGATTTTTCTAAAAGCTGGTTGATGAGTCAAAGTTTTTAGGAGCTTTTGCTTAGAGGTTTGATTCAAGTTTGGAAATGTTTTTATATTTTTATCAGTTATTGAAAAATTGCCTTATTTTGTTTGTCTAACTCAAATTTTCGCTCGAACTCGTGTTTATAGTAAAACTTTTATAAGTAAAGATTTGAAATAACGCTAAAACAGAAACATTGTTGACATTAAATGAATTAGTGAATAACCCTTCCTTTTTTTATAATTTATTCATTTCCCAAAGACCAAAAACGTTGTTTTCTTTGTTAATTCACACCATTCTGCTATACTTAATACTAACTAAATCTTCCTGGTTTTTTTTTCTTAGGAATTAGTAAAAGAAAAACAAACCAAAAAAACCAAAAAAATGGCGGAGCTTAGAATGTTAATAAATGTTGCTCGAGCATACACGACTAATCCACCAAAAACGTTCTCAATCTTGTTTGCCTTTTTATGTGTGTTTTGAAACAAACCTTATTTTTTATGTTGTCTTGCGAACTTTGGCCAACGGGTTTTTTTTCTTGAAATTCTCACATTCTTATGCATAAGTCTTTTAGAAGCTACTAATTACTTGCCGAACTCCAAATGCTTCTTCACACTTTCACAAAAAAAATAACCAACCCTTGCTTTTTTCTAATATAATTATTCAAAAAAGTAAAAATGGAGCAGAATCCCCCTAGGGGTTTAGGCAAAAAAAAAACAAAATTACAAGAGATAAGATGTATTGCTCAAGATGACAACATGTATCCACGTATAGGGTTGGATAAAAAATGTTCTCGATATTGAACAAAAAAACGTACATAAAATTTTCTATTGCAATTTGACTTGGAATTACAAAATTCTACTTATTACTTCATTTTTTCTCTTGTTCTTTTACTCTTCTAACGGTGGTGAAGTTGACCGATTTTTGCTTTCATTCTACAGTGCGTAACATAAGTATAGAGCCACCCCTAAAATTGACTCTCCTGGTGCGCGCGTGCAAATTCCGGACATGAGACCAAAAAAATCGGATTCAGCACCCAAAATTAGCCTTAGAAAACATCTTTTACGTTAATACCTCTGGAAAACTGTATGTTATAGCTCAAAGTATGAAAAAATCGCTCGTGCAACCGTAACATAAGTATAGAGCCACCCCCCGACATTCGAAGAAAATCACATTTCTTTATGAAGTCGGTATTTGGTAGCACATCCTTCAAGTGTGATAACATCATAAATACAATTTTGCATAAAATTGATAAGGTTTGGGATGTATTGGGAGGTCTTGTTATTGAATTCCAGCTCGATCTTCTCCCTTTCGTCCAAAATGACTATTTTGAGAGCATTAGCAGAACCGTACTTCTTTCCCTGGGCATCTATTCTTCGCACAAGCTCTCCCCAGACGTTCTCAATGGGATTCAAGTCAGGAGAACACGCGGGCCATGGGAGAACATCGAGTTTTTTGGATTTGAACCAATGCTCTCGCGCAGTACCCTGCTGAAAAACGAAACGACGACGATTGGATCGACGTCGAAATGAAAGGAGATGACCCTGGAGAACATCCTGATACTGGGAAGAGTCCGTGCGAGACGATACAAATGCCAGATCTAAGCTGAAAATGCTCCCAACGCCATAACGCTTCCACCTCCAAAATTGCGTTTTGAGAAGAGAAGCTTGTCCTTGCGGAGATCATGCCAGTATGTGTTGAAACCGTCTGGTTCATACAAATTCAATTTCTTTTCGTCAGAAAAGATTATCTGAAAGGGGTATTTGAGTTTTTGGAACAATCAGATATCCAAAACTACTTCGTTCCAATTGGTTCCCATGTTTTTTCGCGCGAATTCCAGACGACGAGTCTTCCGAAGATCGGTGAGATGTGGAGATGGCTCCATGACTTCTCTGACGAGGTTAGGATCCTTGTCAAGAACTCAAGAAGCTTGGATTTGGACCTGCTCCGCATCTGACAAATGTATTCCGCGAGGCATCGTTGAATTACGGATGATTTGGATTTAAATCGATAGAACCCGATTCCATATGACATTTAAAGACACAAAGAACTTTTTGAAAAAAGGCTCCAACAAAGATTTCATAAAGAAATGTGATTTTCTTCGAATGTCGGGGGGTGGCTCTATACTTATGTTACGGTTGCACGAGCGATTTTTTCATACTTTGAGCTATAACATACATGTTTCTAGAGGTATTAACGTAAAAGATGTTTTCCTGGGCTAATTTTGGATGCTGAATCCGATGTTTTTGGTCTCATGTCCGGAATTTGCACGCGCGCGCCAGGAGAGTCAATTTTAGGGGTGGCTCTATACTTATGTTACGCACTGTATATCCATCCAATTTAATAATGCATAGTACAATTGAGAGTTCTCTATATACTTTCCAGATTGTCTAGTAACTTCGAGAAAATCTACAGTGTACCATGAAATATAGCAACAGTTAAGTACTTCCACTAATAGCAGTCTCGGAAGTACATCAAGAGTACGGAAAACCCGAGTACACAAATTGACTTATAGTTAGTAGGCCATTTTTCATTCAATTCTCAAATATGAATTCACCACATTGAATCAAAATCACCACCATATGTTTTCACGCAAAAATCATAAGTAAAGTTAGAATAAAAACAACGAGCGTTATGCGTACCTTGACGAATAAAAACATTTTTTGATTTATTGGACAACTTACTACATTTTTGATAGTATATGTGTATAAATATTTTATCAAAAAGTTATGTTTGCAATATATTACACGATAACAGAGCTCATTATCTTTGGAGATTGTTTTAAAATTTTATTTACTTTCTAGTTTCACAACTTTTGCCCATTTTTTAAACTTTCTGTTTCTATTTTAAAAAAAATCAAAATATTTACAGGTAATCAAAATGGGTAATGACGTTGAGTTATGCGAAGTAGGTTGCAGTTCATCAACAAGTGCGCATCATGAACATTTTGTGGAAAATGACGGAGATTTCGCGAACGAACCGTCATCTTCTGGTCTCGATGTATGGCGAAAAGATCTCGGAACAGAACCATCAACATCGTATAAAAATCCGTTAGCAGGAATGTTCCAAGTTGCTGAAATTCCACCGTTTCAGAAGAAGAAGGTTCACAAAATTCGGAAGTACAACCCAGCAACATTTGAAATCGCGTACTGTAACCCAAAACTAAAAAAAACTAACCCAGAACTTGCGGAACATATAAAAATCTCAGAGCAACGTCGAAACGTTGCATGGGCAAGAGCGTGTAACTTGGTTACCGATGAGGATTTGTTAGCATTTCCACGCGAAGCAATACCAAGATCTATCCCAATGCCGGACGATGTTTTGGATGAAACTGATGATCTTGTTGCAATAGGTGATAAACAACCAATTTTGAACGAATCCCGAAACGAGAGACAGGATGGATTTATGAGAAGAATGTTTAATGAACGGTTGAGTATGATAAGAAATGTAGGTTTTTCTTTTCCAAAAAATTATATATATATATATATATATTATCGTCAAAAAAATAGCGAAAATCGAGGATTGTACTAATTTCTAACGATTTTATCTTGCGGTGCATATATTTTTAATTCAAACAACTAAAAAATCTTTCTTTCCAAATTCGAAAACAAAAATTGTGTGTATTAATAGGTAACTTATAGCTGTCTATTCTATTTTTGTCGTGATACAAAATATCTTTCCTTTTCCGTTTTATTGATGTTTTTTATATCAGAAATAATGCAAAAAGCAGCCCACTTTATTGGAAGTTTTGTCATTTTTTTTTGCGCAATTTTATGAGATGGTTTCGTTGTCGATAGGAGAATTCATATGCAATATTTCATTCTTTTATTGTTTTATTTTTATTTTGAAATTTCTCTTTGGAACTGTGTTTCGTCAATCACATGCAAAATCAAGTTTTGAAAAATCATCAAAAAATTCATTGAAATCGCATGGGAAAATAATTATGAATTTGGATATATTCCAGTTATTTTTATTAATCAATGTTTTCATTACTCTCATACATTTCTTTAAATTTACAAGATGTTTTTATTTGTTTGAACAAAAAAATTTTGAAGGTCGTCTGGTACTGACATTTATTTTTTTCGCACATATGCTCGCCCCTTTTCCTTTACATCAGTTTTGACAGAAAATGTACGATATCACGAACATTTATTTTTAGATTTACTTTTTTCTTTGCATTCATCATCATAAGAATTTTGCAATTGTGTTTTCGTTGACATTTTTCTTGTCTTAAAATATTCAAAGTGTAACATTTTTTGAGGAATTCGAAACATATTATTACATTCCGTCTCATTCTATACGATGCACAGACCTCGTTCATTCTCTAAATTGAGAAAAATTATTCTACAAAGATCAAAAAAAGTGAGTTTATTTGACGATATTTTTCTGGTCGCTCATGTTTTTTCTCCTCCAGCGAGTACATGAAACGTTTTTTATATTACTGTGGAATTTAAATTTAAACGCGTTTCAAACAAGGCGTCGCGTCAGCAACGCATGACCAAATGAGAAATTTGAATTTAAGTTTACGTTGACATTGCGTCGCTTTCAACGTCTAGCAGCTGAAAATGAGCGGCCAAGAAAATTTAGCTTTACAATATTTTCATAAATTCAGTTTTATGAAACATATTGCAATCCTTTCTAATTTGAAACGAATTTTAAAGGTTTCCCCAAATGTTAGAAAAAATCAATTGTAGTATAGTTGAGTTGGAAAAACCGAAACACCATACTTTCTGTTTTTGTAAAATGCATTACGCGTGTGAATCGTACATTTGAACAATAGAAAAGGTTTTCAAGAAAAAAAAACCACTGAGATTGAAAACAAACATCGTTTCATTTTTGTAGGAAAGACCTTTTTTGACGTTATTGCTTTTTGGTTGCGATTTTAAAACTGAAAGCGATAAATCTCTTGAGGTGGATTGTTTCAGTGTTGGTATTGGCACAATGAAAAGCATAAGTTCTTGTTCATTTAGAAGCTTTTTTTTTACTTTTTGAAGAAAAACGTTCTTGTAAATAGTTCCAAATCTATAAAAAATATTAGTTTTTTGGTCCACTTCATCTTGAACCACATTTTCGCGTATCAATTAAAAGTTTAGAATAAGTAATTTGTATTGCAGCTACAGTAGTGGTCATAAAGATTGTCACAAATGGTTTTTTGAGTATAACTTTTTTAAAAGTTAACCGATCGAGCTGAAACTTTCAGATATAGTGTAAAACGGTAAAATACATTGTTTTAACAACTAAATCCCCGAAAATTAAAATAACCTGTGAAACAACAGGAGTTTCTAAGAAACACCGAAAACCGGGAAATATGTATTTTACGAATTTTTTTAGAAGTTATTATAGAGTTTTCATGTAAAACCATATTTTTTAGTTTTATTAAAGGTCTGACTGTATTTTCAGCTCAAAATAATAACAAAAACAACATTCAGAAAAACTGTATCGATGAAAGTATGAGAGCGAGTCGGTGCAAGAGGTGGAACACAGTAAAACCGACTAGATCTTTGAACCAAGTATATCTTTTTTACTTTAAATATTCTTTTTAAACACCCAATTTAACAATAAAACAGAAAAATAATGTTAATTTAACATATAACATTCATAATCACAGACAGAGGTCAGCAGAGTCCACTAATAGTACAATTTTGAAGTGAATCCGATACATTCAACGCTGAATATCATAACGGCAAGAGCTTGAATTAATATAAATTAACCTGTATTTGAAAGAAAAATATTTTTAGATTATAATATACTTAAGTTGAGAAGTGGACCTTAAAGGTAACCCGTTTTATGAACGGGAATTCATGGATTTGTCTGAAGCAAACCTGGACGTCATATTTGCGCGCTCGAAATCAAGCGTAAAAAGGTCAGATCCATGATGATAATTAACTTAATTATGTAAAACGGCTAATTAATCACAAATTGACAAAAAAATAGTGTATAGATCGCGTTAACTGGTCGCTTCACATTTATCGAGTATCACGCCAGGTTTGCTTCACACAAATCCATGAATTCCCGTTCATAAAACGGGTTACCTTTAAGGTCCACTTCTCAAATTAAGTATATTATAATCTAAAAATATTTTTCTTTCAAATACAGGTTAATTTATATTAATTCAAGCTCTTGCCGTTATGATATTCAGCGTTGAATGTGTCGGATTCATTTCAAAATTGTACTACTAGTGGACTATGCTGACCTCTGTTTGTTATTATAAATGTTATATGCAATATTAACATTATTTTTCTGTTTTATTGTTAAATTGGGTGTTTAAAAAAATATTTAAAGTTAAAAAGATCGACTTGATTCAAAGATCTAGTCGATTTTACTGTGTTCCACCTCTTGCACCGACTCGCTCTCATACTTTCATCGATACAGTTTTTCGGAATGTTGTTTTCTCTATTATTATGAGCTGAAAATGCAGCCAGACCTTTAATAAAGCTAAAAATATGGTTTTCCATGAAAACTCTGTAATAACATCAAAAAAAATTTGTAAAATGCATATTTCCCGGTTTTCAGTGTTTCTTAGAAATTGTTGTTAATTTACCGATTCTTTTAATTTCTCGGGATACAGTTGTTAAAACAATGTATTTTACCGTTTTACACTATATCTGAAAGTTTCAGCTCGATCGGTTAACTTTAAAAAAAGTTATACTCAAAAAACCATTTGTGACAATCTTTATGACCACTACTGTATGTATGTATTTCTGCAAAGTGATTACGAATAGAAAAAAAACGTGAAATACTCTCAATTCGAATGCAATTGTTAATAAAAGACATCATTTCCAATTTCCTTTATGGATTATTTTGTTCAGTCATGCCAGTTTTCTTGGAATCGCACCCATAGAAACGCAAAAAATGGCTATATTGTGTCATTTATCCATTCGTGTTGAAGAATAATTTAAAATTCATCTAAATAAGTTTTTTTTTTCATTTTTCTTAATACCAAATTTACTCGTTCATTATTCCACCCTTTTAATTTTCAGGGAAATTGGAATTTTCTTTGTCTTTCTTTCTTTTTTCTCCATTTTTCAAACATAGGTGGCATATAAAAATGTATTATTTCCGGGTTCAAATAAAAAAAACGAGAATTAATATCAGCTGTCGATATTTAACATTAATAATTTAAAATTCGTCCAATAACTGTGTTGATCAACACTTATGTAATACATTTTTCCAAGAAAGTAGGCGTTTGAAAACACTTGGTTTGAAGTTTTTTAAGCAGATGAAAACAGTCAAAGCAATTCTATTTTTTAAACAAGTACTTTGACTTTCATTAAAACATTGCGAACTTTCGTATTTTTCTGCAAAAAAAAAACATTGCAACCTACAATTTATCTACAAGGCTGAGTGCTCGCACTATTAGTACATCCAATTTAGTCGCTGCTATTTCTTTAACAGCCTTCATTTCTACGTTTTTCGTCTGAATCGAATGTCTCTGATTTCACAAGCAATTGTAGCGTTGAGTAGATTAACTTACATAGATCATCTGTGCACTCACTCCCACGTTTTGTTGGTTAGCTGCAAAACTGGATAGATGCACCCAGAAATAGATGCATCGCTTTTAGGCTTTTTTTTCACTAGGAAAGAACAAATATTTTTGTGGTTGTTGAAAAAAACGATTTCATTGTTATTTATTTACAGTTTTTCCTGCGAATTAGAAGAATTATGTCAAGCTTCATCGAAATGTATGCGCCGCATGCAGACCAATATTTTGGAAGAACGGAAGAAGAAATGCTGGTAGTTGTTTTTTGAAACAGCATTTCTATAAATGCACTTTTATTTTTGAAGGCAATTGACAATCATCGACGTCGTGTTGTTCCAGAAATGGAGAAGTTTCATATTCATATGCTTTACATGAGAGAGACTGAATACTGTAAGTTTTGTTTTTGATGCTAAAATTATTTTACTAATTTCAATCCAGCGGAAGTTAATATTTCAAAATCACAATAAAAGTCCTAAAATCGCTCTAGATTGGATAACTGATAAAACTCTGCTTTTTTTTAATCAAAGAAAATTTCATGATGACAGTGTATGTTTTCTATTGTCCTTAATCTTGTCCGGACTCAAAAAAAATTGGAGAGTGGGTCATTTCGATGTTACCTTATTACTGCCAACTCAAATATCCTTGATCTTTTTTGACCTACCCAGAGAATCTAAGTCTCTCACAAAGTCATGATATTTTTAACTGCGAGCGGTTGCGCTGCGGTCTTTCAATAGTTTTCTGAATGATCCAAATTTTTTAATTTGACAATAACGTATGACCACATTTTTTGTACTGAATTTCTTCAATTTATGATTTTATGCAAATTCTAAATTACGATCAAATGGCCTACCCATATTATATATTCTTAGCCCATGGACAACCGGCGCCATACATTGAATCAACTTCTGGAGAACAAATCAAGACGTTGAACCCAGATTATCTCAACTTTGTCATGTACAACGGTAAAAATTAAAGTTTTTTGTCAAATTCAAAAACATAATAATACGTTTAAGATCTTCAACCACTTGTTGAGCTCAAGAAGATTAAAGAAGCAGAGAAACGAATGGCTCAGAATGTGATAGACTCACGCAAAGCTTTGATAAAGGCTACAGAAGAGCTCAAAAGAAAGGAAAAGCTCAAGAAATTTTCGAAAATCGAAGAATCTGACGAAGATGATGAGGATGTTTCGATGCCCAATGATCCACTTCTTGATAATAAGGTGAAGGAAACAACCAGTTTCACGTAAATATTATAATTTCAGGAGGCAAACACGCACAATAAGTGATCCAGTGCAATTTTTTACTTTTGAAATGTTCCTGCAGTGATTTTTTTTCAACATTCCTTCTATTTTCAAATAAGTTTAATTTGATAAATGTATGTGTTTATGATTTTTCCCGTGTATTATTTTGTTGGATGAAAATATAGTAATTTCTTTCAAATTTGTTCTCTTTTCAAAAAAAAGCTTAGCCACCAATATCACAAGTTTGATGGAAAACAAAGATTATTAATTGTCGCGCTTGATGAATTGCCATAATTTTTTATATAAACCATTGAAGATAAATGTGATCGATCAAAATTGATATATTGAAAAATAAGAATGTACTTTTTTGTCTGACCTATTTTTAAATTTTTTTGCGTTTTCGACAAATTTATATTATACAAAATGTTGACTAACTGCTTTCAGGTTGAACATCCGCTCGTTTAAAAGATTACGCATTGCGTTGACAATTTTATTAAAAGTGAAACAGCTGCATTTCCTCCGTATTTACATAATTAAATAATGAATTGTGAAGTATGATGTTAGAACAATTGATAGTGATAAAACCTAATAGATAAAAGAATAATGTGCGCGAAATTTCGGTTTTGAAACGTAATTATTCAATCAATTTTTGAAATATAAACTTTTTGTTGCAGAATTTGTTGACAATCATAAAGTTTCCACAGGAACAAGCAAAATAAGGTTGATAAAATAAAATTTCCATATCCCTTGCTACATAATCCAATTGCAATCACAACAAAAACAATCAAAATTGCAGTTCAAAATTTTTTAAAGGTGTTCATGACCATTTAAAAAATTCCAGAAGTAAAAAAAACAGGCACAGAAAAAGGAAAAAGGAAAATGGATTGAATATGTTCATGTCTAAATAAACATTCTGGATGGTAATAAAAATAGGTCCTAATTTCTTTTTTTTTTATCAAGCAAAACCGTTTTTTAAATTTATTTATGATTTTATTTTTTTGTGAAGAATTTGGCCAATCGTTTCTATAGCGCACAAAAATGCATCTTCGTCAGTGTAGTCACAAATGGAAGATGAAAAAAATATTGAAAGCTCACAGTCAGTGCACACACTAAAAGATAAAAAAAAGGAAGTCAACGATTCAGCTTAAACCACTATTTACAGCCAAAAATTACAAATTCAGGTAGGGAGATGGATTTTAAGCATAAAATCATCACGACTTTAAACTTTTTCATTTATTTTGACCGTCGGAACCTAAGATACATGGGAAAAATGTTAATTTTTGAGTTTTCAGCAAAAAAATCAAATAAAATCGAACGCGCTCTTAAAAACTTGACAACATGATTTTTTTAAATGAAATGGGCAACCGCTGCAGGTTCGAAAAAACAGATCCGTTTGTACAAAATTTGTACGAACAATGCAATATTTGATTGGCTAAAGACAACTGGAAACAACTAAAAAGAACAAAAACAATCTGAGCAACCACTATATGATAAAAATAAATAAATTTGCCTAAGGCAGGAAAAGTTCTGCCCTTAGAAAGAGGTAATATATTCTTACTATTTGCAAATATCTTTTTAGTTCAGTTGTCTTTCTTCGCTTTTTTTACTTGCAAAAAAAGCGTCTTTCCACTATTGCAAACCATTGTTAGGAATTTCATCCCGCTGAATGAAATATAGGCAAAACGAAACTCTTTCTATTCAAACATATGGTCATCTTACTGCGAAACCACCAGCGAGCCATGTGTTTTATTTTAATGTCCTTTTTTTTGCGCTCGTTCTGACTCACTTCAACAGAAATCAAATTCATTTTCAAGCTGACCAGTGAAAATGATGCCAAATTTCTATTACACTTTGCATTTTCGTTCAAATCTCTTTTTGAAATTACACACAAATGACGACCTCTAGTGAGTTGATGACAGCGCGTGTGCCCCCCCCCCCCCCCACTGACCTAATCATTTTAGATGTGGTTTTCATATATGTTTGATTTCTTTCTTCATAATTGCATCAGATTTCACACTTTTTTCATTATGATTTTTTATACGTATGATTTACTTTCGTGATCCGCAAGAAAATGATGAATTATATGATCAAAATTGAAGAAAAAAGGTTCATATTTCTCTCTCAATTTTCCGATATTTTCGTTGAATGCTTGTTGCAGACTGATTTTTGGTTGACAGACTCGTTTTTTTTCTATTATGAATCGAGATGAACCTTTTGTTTTCAATAGCAAGTGATAAACCGCTTGTTGTTTCCCGGGAATTTATATTTTTCTTCAATTCCAATAATTTAAAATAAGGGCTGATGATGAACACTAAAAACTCAACATTTTGAAAAAAAAATTTTTTTCATTAAGTTTGGATTTTTCTTCATTTAACGTTGGTGGAAAAACCAAATTTTATTTAATTTATTTTAAGACTAAAATGTTTAATCATACTTAAGGAATTTAATTTCTCGTCCTCATTCACTGCAAATTTGGATGAATTAAAAAATTTAAAAAAATGTTCTCAACAAATGCTTGTCTTAATTGTTATCTTATTGGAGACACGAAAATTATCATTCGGTAGCCTGTAATAAATTAATCAACAAATCGGTTTCAAAAAGCTTGAAACAATGATAATTAAAAAAACGTGAATGTAAAATTTTGATAACAATGTTTTATACGACCAAGAAAACGTTCAAATTTTGTGTCAGCTTGTTTGTTAAATTAGATTGTGCATTTCTTTTAATTTAAGAAAATTGTTTAATATGTTATCCCGAAATTGACTACATGCAACAATTTGATATTACTTTGTTATATTAATATCTTTCGATTTTTGTTTCAATTACGAGAAAAGCGCGATACATATATTTAGATTTTTAGATTATTTATTTTGTGTACAATTTTGGGACAATGATTGTATATAAACGGCATCATATGACATTAACATTTTCTATTCAAAAACAGATTTTTTCGTAGTATGAATTGTACAATAAATCATGTGGAGAGTGCACTTTAAGAACTCCAATCCAATCGTCGAATGTATGTTCATCCTTTGATTCTCTTCACTACAGTTTTCCAATTAAACATTTCCCTCTTGCACGTGTTAGCAGTTCGACTTTAAGTTCATAAATCGTCATGAACCTCACAATAGCATTTGTTTGTTTTTCCATTCCGAAATATGGTTGTGCAAAGTAGGAAAGACTATCGACTTCCATCTTTTGGAATTTTTCGCAAAATCATCAATTTAGATTGTAATTATATTAGCGATGTGCCGCTGATTGTGCGCCAATTTTTTATGTTAGAACAGCGAATCTCTATCAAAACTATGTATTCTTGTCAAGAAATGCACGTGTTGAAGAAAGTGCGCTAAAACAGTTGACATTCTTGACAAAAAAACTAACTAAATCTTTCTATCCTGGTGTCTGTTTTTCTATCTTGGTGTCATGCACTTTTTTATTTACACTTTTTTTGAAATGAGTATAATGAAACATCAGCTTTCGTTCGTTTATGAGTTCTGCTGCAAAATTTTTTAAATCTTCCGTTTAATAAAATTATTTTCTAATTTGTTTGTATGTTAAAAAGTTATTTGACACGCCTCCAGACACCTTTTTTTCCTCAATCATTCATATTGAACCGTTTCAGAAAAGAAATGAACGAATCTTTTTTTTTCCATGACTCAATCTAATAAATAAGATGTGATGGGGTCACTAAATAAATCACTCGCTTCAGTTTACTTTCTTCATTTCTTTTCCTAAAATATACAACAAAAAAATATTCTTCTTCTTTATTTTTATCAAATGTTCTTAATCGCCTTGTTGAACATCTAAAATACATGAAATTATGTGATAAAATTGTGTTTGAAACTTTGATTAGGCGTTTATCTGAGAGCATTATGCAACAAATTTTCGTTTCCAATTTTAATGTTTCTTTTTGGAGAAAATGTACTATCAGTTCAATGCTAGGTGTGATAATTCACTCGTTTCAATTCTTTTCAATAGCCGGTTTTGAGATCCCGAATTGAAAATGCATTCTTTTTGATTGATGTTATTATTCTTGAATTAAATTTGTCATTTTGATCAAATTTTAGGTGAAATAACTTTTCAAATATGGGTGAAAAGACGGAAGATCAAAAGGATTTGCAAGACCCTGAGCTGGTTGAGCAGGAGCTCGAACAAGTTGGATACGTGAAGCCGCCTGATGGTAATTATTTTTAATTTTTATTTAAAAAAATAAAAATTATAGGCGGTTATGGATGGGTTATTGTTATTTCCTCATTTTTGTTGAACATGATTGTCGATGGAATTATTTTCACAGTCGGAAAAATTTATCTCAGAGCATGGGTTAATGACTTTAAAGTCTCGGAAGCGGCGGCATCTTTAACTATGTCTATTCTATCCGGCTGTTATTTTTTCATTGGTTAGTTGCCTGGAAATCTTTTTTTTAGTAAATAGTGTTATTTCAGGTCCAATTGCCTCAGCACTTTGCAATGTGTTCGGATGCAGGAAAGTTGCACTCGCTGGGTCTGTTATTGCTGCTCTTGGATTTCTTATTTCAATTGCTGCACCAAATATTTACGTTCTCTACATCAGTTTTGGATTGATTGGAGGAGCAGGGCTTGGAATGATGTATCTTCCAGCAATCGTTATTATTTCTCAATATTTTGCAACGAAAAGATCATTGGCTACTGGTATTGCTGTTTGTGGATCAGGAATCGGAACAACAGTATTCGCATTTGTATGTTTTTGTTTATTTTTCCTCTTGTATTTGCACAATATCCCAAATTTTTTCAGTTGAATGATATTGTTTTTGAATTCGTGAAAGAAGATTGGCACCAATTTTTGGTTTACACTGCTACTGTTTCTATCCTTGGTCTTGGCGCAGCATTTCTTTTAAAGCCATTGAAGGCCACTAAGTCGCAAATTGAACAAGTTGCAGCAATTGTTGAAAACTATGAAGAGCACAAAGAACGTGTTCCGAGCCCATCATTGAGTAATCTGCACATACAGAATACTCCATTTTTGTCATCATTGGAACTACATACCGCTGGAAAAACTCATGTTAGTTTTTTTTTTGATAACAAGGAGAGTTCTAAATATTTAATTTAGGGTAAAAATGGTTCTATTCGAAGTATTATCGATGCTGTTACAAAAGATGTTGAAGAGCTGAATAGACCACTTTCAAGAATGGATGTGTTCTATAGCGGTAGCACTACCAATATTCACGCCCGTAGCAGAACTAACACGAGTAAGCTGATACGTATAAGTTAGACGACAATTTTATAATTGTAGTGACTCGTCATGATGCAGCAGAAGCTTTGAAGGCTGTTCGTGATAATGTTAAAGACGACGCGAATCAAGTTTTCTTGAGCAAGTTGGAATTGAATAAAATTGATGAAGTGAATCACACTGCGAAGCGAAGCGTTAAGGCCGATATCATTCAGGTTTCATTTAATTCAAACTTAGAGATAATGAATAATATTCAGGCACTTCGGAATTTATTAGACAGCACTCTTCTTGCTTCCCCTTCATTTTTAACGCTTGCATTCTCGGGAACCTTGACACTTTGCTGCTTCTATGTCCCATTTATTTATCTTGGCAACCATCTTGATAAGATTCCAAACTTGACACCAACGCAAAAATCTCTTCCTGTGTCTCTGATTGGAGTTTTGAATATTATTGCTCGTATCGGATGCGGGTATATAAAAAATGCGAATATTTTCAAACAGTTTTCATGATTTTTAAAGATACATCGCAGATCGCCCACAAGTTAGTGCGTTATTTGTGAACAACTTTGCCCTTATTCTAGCTGGTGCTGCAACATTTACTGTCCCATTGTATACTGAATATTGGCATTTTTTGGTATTTACTATTCCGTTTTCTATCGGCGTAGGTAAGTATAGTGAATTTCTGAATTTTATAAAAATTCTACTTCTTTTCCAGCCTGTTTTGCCGCTTTACGGTCTGTTATCTGTCTTGAACTTGTTGGTCTCGAGAAATTGAGCAATGCTTTTGGAATTCTTCTAACGTTCATGGGTGTTGGCGCAATTATTGGGTCACCAATTGCTGCCTCGGTAAAAGATTATACTGGAAACTTTGATACGAGCTTCTACATCATGGGAGCATTGATGATTATCAGTGGAATTATCTGCATTCCACTGCTTAAAATACGAGAATGGGAAAATAACAGGTAAAATGTTAAGTAATCTTGACGTAAATCAAAACTTGTTTTCAGAGCACTAAATAGTGACGCTAAAACTGATTCCGAACTTCAACAACTCAACAATTCTGACTAAAATTTCATACCTTTTCCATAATAATCGAATGAGTTGATCCACAAGAGAGTTTTAAATGCAATAATGACGTCAATTTCCCCGGAGCTTGACGGAAAAATTATACTCTAATTTTGTTAAGTTCAAATGAACACTTTTTATTAAAAAATTGAAATAACAAATTAACTAATTTCCATAAACATATCTAAAACCACGTAATCTGAAAAAGGATGATGTTGTAAACTAGTGAAAACAGCAATATTCAATTAAAAATTGAACAACAGCATCGAATGATTTTTTATACGTATGATTTACTTTCGTGATCCGCAAGAAAATGATGAATTATATGATCAAAATTGAAGAAAAAAGGTTCATATTTCTCTCTCAATTTTCCGATATTTTCGTTGAATGCTTGTTGCAGACTGATTTTTGGTTGACAGACTCGTTTTTTTTCTATTATGAATCGAGATGAACCTTTTGTTTTCAATAGCAAGTGATAAACCGCTTGTTGTTTCCCGGGAATTTATATTTTTCTTCAATTCCAATAATTTAAAATAAGGGCTGATGATGAACACTAAAAACTCAACATTTTGAAAAAAAAATTTTTTTCATTAAGTTTGGATTTTTCTTCATTTAACGTTGGTGGAAAAACCAAATTTTATTTAATTTATTTTAAGACTAAAATGTTTAATCATACTTAAGGAATTTAATTTCTCGTCCTCATTCACTGCAAATTTGGATGAATTAAAAAATTTAAAAAAATGTTCTCAACAAATGCTTGTCTTAATTGTTATCTTATTGGAGACACGAAAATTATCATTCGGTAGCCTGTAATAAATTAATCAACAAATCGGTTTCAAAAAGCTTGAAACAATGATAATTAAAAAAACGTGAATGTAAAATTTTGATAACAATGTTTTATACGACCAAGAAAACGTTCAAATTTTGTGTCAGCTTGTTTGTTAAATTAGATTGTGCATTTCTTTTAATTTAAGAAAATTGTTTAATATGTTATCCCGAAATTGACTACATGCAACAATTTGATATTACTTTGTTATATTAATATCTTTCGATTTTTGTTTCAATTACGAGAAAAGCGCGATACATATATTTAGATTTTTAGATTATTTATTTTGTGTACAATTTTGGGACAATGATTGTATATAAACGGCATCATATGACATTAACATTTTCTATTCAAAAACAGATTTTTTCGTAGTATGAATTGTACAATAAATCATGTGGAGAGTGCACTTTAAGAACTCCAATCCAATCGTCGAATGTATGTTCATCCTTTGATTCTCTTCACTACAGTTTTCCAATTAAACATTTCCCTCTTGCACGTGTTAGCAGTTCGACTTTAAGTTCATAAATCGTCATGAACCTCACAATAGCATTTGTTTGTTTTTCCATTCCGAAATATGGTTGTGCAAAGTAGGAAAGACTATCGACTTCCATCTTTTGGAATTTTTCGCAAAATCATCAATTTAGATTGTAATTATATTAGCGATGTGCCGCTGATTGTGCGCCAATTTTTTATGTTAGAACAGCGAATCTCTATCAAAACTATGTATTCTTGTCAAGAAATGCACGTGTTGAAGAAAGTGCGCTAAAACAGTTGACATTCTTGACAAAAAAACTAACTAAATCTTTCTATCCTGGTGTCTGTTTTTCTATCTTGGTGTCATGCACTTTTTTATTTACACTTTTTTTGAAATGAGTATAATGAAACATCAGCTTTCGTTCGTTTATGAGTTCTGCTGCAAAATTTTTTAAATCTTCCGTTTAATAAAATTATTTTCTAATTTGTTTGTATGTTAAAAAGTTATTTGACACGCCTCCAGACACCTTTTTTTTTCCTCAATCATTCATATTGAACCGTTTCAGAAAAGAAATGAACGAATCTTTTTTTTTCCATGACTCAATCTAATAAATAAGATGTGATGGGGTCACTAAATAAATCACTCGCTTCAGTTTACTTTCTTCATTTCTTTTCCTAAAATATACAACAAAAAAATATTCTTCTTCTTTATTTTTATCAAATGTTCTTAATCGCCTTGTTGAACATCTAAAATACATGAAATTATGTGATAAAATTGTGTTTGAAACTTTGATTAGGCGTTTATCTGAGAGCATTATGCAACAAATTTTCGTTTCCAATTTTAATGTTTCTTTTTGGAGAAAATGTACTATCAGTTCAATGCTAGGTGTGATAATTCACTCGTTTCAATTCTTTTCAATAGCCGGTTTTGAGATCCCGAATTGAAAATGCATTCTTTTTGATTGATGTTATTATTCTTGAATTAAATTTGTCATTTTGATCAAATTTTAGGTGAAATAACTTTTCAAATATGGGTGAAAAGACGGAAGATCAAAAGGATTTGCAAGACCCTGAGCTGGTTGAGCAGGAGCTCGAACAAGTTGGATACGTGAAGCCGCCTGATGGTAATTATTTTTAATTTTTATTTAAAAAAATAAAAATTATAGGCGGTTATGGATGGGTTATTGTTATTTCCTCATTTTTGTTGAACATGATTGTCGATGGAATTATTTTCACAGTCGGAAAAATTTATCTCAGAGCATGGGTTAATGACTTTAAAGTCTCGGAAGCGGCGGCATCTTTAACTATGTCTATTCTATCCGGCTGTTATTTTTTCATTGGTTAGTTGCCTGGAAATCTTTTTTTTAGTAAATAGTGTTATTTCAGGTCCAATTGCCTCAGCACTTTGCAATGTGTTCGGATGCAGGAAAGTTGCACTCGCTGGGTCTGTTATTGCTGCTCTTGGATTTCTTATTTCAATTGCTGCACCAAATATTTACGTTCTCTACATCAGTTTTGGATTGATTGGAGGAGCAGGGCTTGGAATGATGTATCTTCCAGCAATCGTTATTATTTCTCAATATTTTGCAACGAAAAGATCATTGGCTACTGGTATTGCTGTTTGTGGATCAGGAATCGGAACAACAGTATTCGCATTTGTATGTTTTTGTTTATTTTTCCTCTTGTATTTGCACAATATCCCAAATTTTTTCAGTTGAATGATATTGTTTTTGAATTCGTGAAAGAAGATTGGCACCAATTTTTGGTTTACACTGCTACTGTTTCTATCCTTGGTCTTGGCGCAGCATTTCTTTTAAAGCCATTGAAGGCCACAAAGTCGCAAATTGAACAAGTTGCAGCAATTGTTGAAAACTATGAAGAGCACAAAGAACGTGTTCCGAGCCCATCATTGAGTAATCTGCACATACAGAATACTCCATTTTTGTCATCATTGGAACTACATACCGCTGGAAAAACTCATGTTAGTTTTTTTTTTGATAACAAGGAGAGTTCTAAATATTTAATTTAGGGTAAAAATGGTTCTATTCGAAGTATTATCGATGCTGTTACAAAAGATGTTGAAGAGCTGAATAGACCACTTTCAAGAATGGATGTGTTCTATAGCGGTAGCACTACCAATATTCACGCCCGTAGCAGAACTAACACGAGTAAGCTGATACGTATAAGTTAGACGACAATTTTATAATTGTAGTGACTCGTCATGATGCAGCAGAAGCTTTGAAGGCTGTTCGTGATAATGTTAAAGACGACGCGAATCAAGTTTTCTTGAGCAAGTTGGAATTGAATAAAATTGATGAAGTGAATCACACTGCGAAGCGAAGCGTTAAGGCCGATATCATTCAGGTTTCATTTAATTCAAACTTAGAGATAATGAATAATATTCAGGCACTTCGGAATTTATTAGACAGCACTCTTCTTGCTTCCCCTTCATTTTTAACGCTTGCATTCTCGGGAACCTTGACACTTTGCTGCTTCTATGTCCCATTTATTTATCTTGGCAACCATCTTGATAAGATTCCAAACTTGACACCAACGCAAAAATCTCTTCCTGTGTCTCTGATTGGAGTTTTGAATATTATTGCTCGTATCGGATGCGGGTATATAAAAAATGCGAATATTTTCAAACAGTTTTCATGATTTTTAAAGATACATCGCAGATCGCCCACAAGTTAGTGCGTTATTTGTGAACAACTTTGCCCTTATTCTAGCTGGTGCTGCAACATTTACTGTCCCATTGTATACTGAATATTGGCATTTTTTGGTATTTACTATTCCGTTTTCTATCGGCGTAGGTAAGTATAGTGAATTTCTGAATTTTATAAAAATTCTACTTCTTTTCCAGCCTGTTTTGCCGCTTTACGGTCTGTTATCTGTCTTGAACTTGTTGGTCTCGAGAAATTGAGCAATGCTTTTGGAATTCTTCTAACGTTCATGGGTGTTGGCGCAATTATTGGGTCACCAATTGCTGCCTCGGTAAAAGATTATACTGGAAACTTTGATACGAGCTTCTACATCATGGGAGCATTGAAACAAAAACATACAAATGCGAATACTGTTGTTCCGATTCCTGATCCACAAACAGCAATACCAGTAGCCAATGATCTTTTCGTTGCAAAATATTGAGAAATAATAACGATTGCTGGAAGATACATCATTCCAAGCCCTGCTCCTCCAATCAATCCAAAACTGATGTAGAGAACGTAAATATTTGGTGCAGCAATTGAAATAAGAAATCCAAGAGCAGCAATAACAGACCCAGCGAGTGCAACTTTCCTGCATCCGAACACATTGCAAAGTGCTGAGGCAATTGGACCTGAAATAACACTATTTACTAAAAAAAAGATTTCCAGGCAACTAACCAATGAAAAAATAACAGCCGGATAGAATAGACATAGTTAAAGATGCCGCCGCTTCCGAGACTTTAAAGTCATTAACCCATGCTCTGAGATAAATTTTTCCGACTGTGAAAATAATTCCATCGACAATCATGTTCAACAAAAATGAGGAAATAACAATAACCCATCCATAACCGCCTATAATTTTTATTTTTTTAAATAAAAATTAAAAATAATTACCATCAGGCGGCTTCACGTATCCAACTTGTTCGAGCTCCTGCTCAACCAGCTCAGGGTCTTGCAAATCCTTTTGATCTTCCGTCTTTTCACCCATATTTGAAAAGTTATTTCACCTAAAATTTGATCAAAATGACAAATTTAATTCAAGAATAATAACATCAATCAAAAAGAATGCATTTTCAATTCGGGATCTCAAAACCGGCTATTGAAAAGAATTGAAACGAGTGAATTATCACACCTAGCATTGAACTGATAGTACATTTTCTCCAAAAAGAAACATTAAAATTGGAAACGAAAATTTGTTGCATAATGCTCTCAGATAAACGCCTAATCAAAGTTTCAAACACAATTTTATCACATAATTTCATGTATTTTAGATGTTCAACAAGGCGATTAAGAACATTTGATAAAAATAAAGAAGAAGAATATTTTTTTGTTGTATATTTTAGGAAAAGAAATGAAGAAAGTAAACTGAAGCGAGTGATTTATTTAGTGACCCCATCACATCTTATTTATTAGATTGAGTCATGGAAAAAAAAAGATTCGTTCATTTCTTTTCTGAAACGGTTCAATATGAATGATTGAGGAAAAAAAGGTGTCTGGAGGCGTGTCAAATAACTTTTTAACATACAAACAAATTAGAAAATAATTTTATTAAACGGAAGATTTAAAAAATTTTGCAGCAGAACTCATAAACGAACGAAAGCTGATGTTTCATTATACTCATTTCAAAAAAAGTGTAAATAAAAAAGTGCATGACACCAAGATAGAAAAACAGACACCAGGATAGAAAGATTTAGTTAGTTTTTTTGTCAAGAATGTCAACTGTTTTAGCGCACTTTCTTCAACACGTGCATTTCTTGACAAGAATACATAGTTTTGATAGAGATTCGCTGTTCTAACATAAAAAATTGGCGCACAATCAGCGGCACATCGCTAATATAATTACAATCTAAATTGATGATTTTGCGAAAAATTCCAAAAGATGGAAGTCGATAGTCTTTCCTACTTTGCACAACCATATTTCGGAATGGAAAAACAAACAAATGCTATTGTGAGGTTCATGACGATTTATGAACTTAAAGTCGAACTGCTAACACGTGCAAGAGGGAAATGTTTAATTGGAAAACTGTAGTGAAGAGAATCAAAGGATGAACATACATTCGACGATTGGATTGGAGTTCTTAAAGTGCACTCTCCACATGATTTATTGTACAATTCATACTACGAAAAAATCTGTTTTTGAATAGAAAATGTTAATGTCATATGATGCCGTTTATATACAATCATTGTCCCAAAATTGTACACAAAATAAATAATCTAAAAATCTAAATATATGTATCGCGCTTTTCTCGTAATTGAAACAAAAATCGAAAGATATTAATATAACAAAGTAATATCAAATTGTTGCATGTAGTCAATTTCGGGATAACATATTAAACAATTTTCTTAAATTAAAAGAAATGCACAATCTAATTTAACAAACAAGCTGACACAAAATTTGAACGTTTTCTTGGTCGTATAAAACATTGTTATCAAAATTTTACATTCACGTTTTTTTAATTATCATTGTTTCAAGCTTTTTGAAACCGATTTGTTGATTAATTTATTACAGGCTACCGAATGATAATTTTCGTGTCTCCAATAAGATAACAATTAAGACAAGCATTTGTTGAGAACATTTTTTTAAATTTTTTAATTCATCCAAATTTGCAGTGAATGAGGACGAGAAATTAAATTCCTTAAGTATGATTAAACATTTTAGTCTTAAAATAAATTAAATAAAATTTGGTTTTTCCACCAACGTTAAATGAAGAAAAATCCAAACTTAATGAAAAAAATTTTTTTTTCAAAATGTTGAGTTTTTAGTGTTCATCATCAGCCCTTATTTTAAATTATTGGAATTGAAGAAAAATATAAATTCCCGGGAAACAACAAGCGGTTTATCACTTGCTATTGAAAACAAAAGGTTCATCTCGATTCATAATAGAAAAAAAACGAGTCTGTCAACCAAAAATCAGTCTGCAACAAGCATTCAACGAAAATATCGGAAAATTGAGAGAGAAATATGAACCTTTTTTCTTCAATTTTGATCATATAATTCATCATTTTCTTGCGGATCACGAAAGTAAATCATACGTATAAAAAATCATTCGATGCTGTTGTTCAATTTTTAATTGAATATTGCTGTTTTCACTAGTTTACAACATCATCCTTTTTCAGATTACGTGGTTTTAGATATGTTTATGGAAATTAGTTAATTTGTTATTTCAATTTTTTAATAAAAAGTGTTCATTTGAACTTAACAAAATTAGAGTATAATTTTTCCGTCAAGCTCCGGGGAAATTGACGTCATTATTGCATTTAAAACTCTCTTGTGGATCAACTCATTCGATTATTATGGAAAAGGTATGAAATTTTAGTCAGAATTGTTGAGTTGTTGAAGTTCGGAATCAGTTTTAGCGTCACTATTTAGTGCTCTGAAAACAAGTTTTGATTTACGTCAAGATTACTTAACATTTTACCTGTTATTTTCCCATTCTCGTATTTTAAGCAGTGGAATGCAGATAATTCCACTGATAATCATCAATGCTCCCATGATGTAGAAGCTCGTATCAAAGTTTCCAGTATAATCTTTTACCGAGGCAGCAATTGGTGACCCAATAATTGCGCCAACACCCATGAACGTTAGAAGAATTCCAAAAGCATTGCTCAATTTCTCGAGACCAACAAGTTCAAGACAGATAACAGACCGTAAAGCGGCAAAACAGGCTGGAAAAGAAGTAGAATTTTTATAAAATTCAGAAATTCACTATACTTACCTACGCCGATAGAAAACGGAATAGTAAATACCAAAAAATGCCAATATTCAGTATACAATGGGACAGTAAATGTTGCAGCACCAGCTAGAATAAGGGCAAAGTTGTTCACAAATAACGCACTAACTTGTGGGCGATCTGCGATGTATCTTTAAAAATCATGAAAACTGTTTGAAAATATTCGCATTTTTTATATACCCGCATCCGATACGAGCAATAATATTCAAAACTCCAATCAGAGACACAGGAAGAGATTTTTGCGTTGGTGTCAAGTTTGGAATCTTATCAAGATGGTTGCCAAGATAAATAAATGGGACATAGAAGCAGCAAAGTGTCAAGGTTCCCGAGAATGCAAGCGTTAAAAATGAAGGGGAAGCAAGAAGAGTGCTGTCTAATAAATTCCGAAGTGCCTGAATATTATTCATTATCTCTAAGTTTGAATTAAATGAAACCTGAATGATATCGGCCTTAACGCTTCGCTTCGCAGTGTGATTCACTTCATCAATTTTATTCAATTCCAACTTGCTCAAGAAAACTTGATTCGCGTCGTCTTTAACATTATCACGAACAGCCTTCAAAGCTTCTGCTGCATCATGACGAGTCACTACAATTATAAAATTGTCGTCTAACTTATACGTATCAGCTTACTCGTGTTAGTTCTGCTACGGGCGTGAATATTGGTAGTGCTACCGCTATAGAACACATCCATTCTTGAAAGTGGTCTATTCAGCTCTTCAACATCTTTTGTAACAGCATCGATAATACTTCGAATAGAACCATTTTTACCCTAAATTAAATATTTAGAACTCTCCTTGTTATCAAAAAAAAAACTAACATGAGTTTTTCCAGCGGTATGTAGTTCCAATGATGACAAAAATGGAGTATTCTGTATGTGCAGATTACTCAATGATGGGCTCGGAACACGTTCTTTGTGCTCTTCATAGTTTTCAACAATTGCTGCAACTTGTTCAATTTGCGACTTAGTGGCCTTCAATGGCTTTAAAAGAAATGCTGCGCCAAGACCAAGGATAGAAACAGTAGCAGTGTAAACCAAAAATTGGTGCCAATCTTCTTTCACGAATTCAAAAACAATATCATTCAACTGAAAAAATTTGGGATATTGTGCAAATACAAGAGGAAAAATAAACAAAAACATACAAATGCGAATACTGTTGTTCCGATTCCTGATCCACAAACAGCAATACCAGTAGCCAATGATCTTTTCGTTGCAAAATATTGAGAAATAATAACGATTGCTGGAAGATACATCATTCCAAGCCCTGCTCCTCCAATCAATCCAAAACTGATGTAGAGAACGTAAATATTTGGTGCAGCAATTGAAATAAGAAATCCTAGCCATCGAACATTTTTTACTTTTCTTTTGAGGGAATAATGAGAAATTAGTTGAAGCCGATGTGCGATTTGGATTGCTCAACTCAATATTATAACAAACATCCTGTAGATTCTCACATATGTTTTGAATTTACAATATTTTTGGTTCAGATGGTGTGTTATTTTAAATTATTGAATACGAATGTTTTTTTTTCAAAAAACAAGAATACTTTTGAATTCTTTAAAAGAAAGCTAGCGCGCTCTACTGATAATACTGTATTTGTTAAAGGGAAATAGTTTCCACCGTAAGTTTTCCCGGTGGGTTTTTTATAATTATGGGAACCGTTATTTATCATTAATTATTGAAACTATAGAGCGAAAATATGAATCCTAGAATTGGAACGCAAAATCCACAGACGTATCATTTATAGTTTAAAATTTTGAGAACTGTATCTTGAATTGATGGTTTTTAAGAAGTTTTAATTTAAAATTTAAGAAGATTTTTTATTTTTAAACTAAAAAAAACTTTTAAAAAACTTACGATTTCAGATTACTTTTTTCATCAATGTCAAAAAATCAGTCATAATTTTATCGTATTAAAGCACTAAAAAAATATTCTTTGTTTTACAGTGACTATCGAAAAAAAGCCTAGGAACAAAAACTATTCGGTTTTGTTTTCTTATCGTTTGTTTCAATGAAAAATGATATATAAAAAACTCTTTTCAAATAAAAAATAAACTTTTCAGAATTTTTCTTGTATTCTACTTCATCTATTGTTTGGCTCTTCAAAAAATCAAATTTTAAGGTTTACAAAGAAACGTGTTCTTTTTACGAACACAAATATATTCAAATTTAAAAACTTGAACTTTGTTTTTGTTATATTTTGTTTAATTAAAAGTTCATTAGAAATAAACTTTGCACTTTTTTGTATCCAGATGTTCATCTCATTGAAAATAAACAGATGACAAAGTGCTACATAGTAAGGTTGGTTGTTGATGCAACTTTTTTTTGATTCGAATGGTTTAAACTTCACAGAATGTTATTTTTTGTATCCAGAAATGTTTATATTACAACCAGCAACTATTCGAGCCAAAATGCGGTTTTTTCTTTATTATAGTGTGGGGTCACTATATCGATAGCTATAAACAAATTATCGACTTATTCCTCAGAATAACGTTTAGCTGTGATCTTCTTCCCCTCTGTCTGCTTTTCTTACCCCAAAAAAGTGTCGCATACTTTACAATTATTGTTCAAAACAAAACGATTGGCACCATTCTCCTCCCGTTTATTTCCGTTCAATAACAGGCATCCCTCTTTTCCCTCAAAATTTTTTTTCATCCCACACATTAATATGCCCCTTTTTCGTATTTTCCATTCCCATCTTAACATTGAATCATCGATATTGCAGTAAATTGGTACCCGTTCCCATACACCGTTACGTTACATTTTCCTCTGTTTTTCTAACAATGAAATATTGGCAAACATAACATTTAAATTTTTCGATATTAATTCATTGCGCAATGGTTTTGGTTACCATGTATTTCCATCTTATTTTTCAAAAACTGTTCGATTTTTATATTCTCAAAAAACTGCTCAAAGCTTGTGCCGCATAAACTGTGAGCTCGAACAAAAAATTTAGGCCAACATTTTTAAAAAAGTAGAAATTAAAAACATCTCAAGTGTTCCCAACGGTCTCACAACGAAAGCCTTCAAGCAGTGCGCAATTGTAGGCAGAAATCAAGAAGGGATGGTTCCCAAATTTTACATGATTTTTTTGGGAGATGAGCAAGGTTTTTATAGTGAATTGTGTATTATTTTATTGCTTTGAATGTTCTCACAAATTTAAGTTTTTTGAATTTTTAAAGGAAATTTTTCAGGAGTCATGAATGGTGAAAATTTGAGCAACGTCTGCAACAATGACGGGATGAATAAAATGGAAGGATTCCTGAAGTTTCACATTAAAAGAAGAAATAGAACAAAAATGCGGTAAAAAATAAAGCTAAAATTGTGATATGTTGAATATCAATATGTAAAAAGGTATCCTACTTTATTTTTAAAAACAACGAATAATCATTTTTTTGAAAAAAACCTCATCAGAAATTGATTAAAAATGAATAGTTAAAATTCATTTTTGGGGTTGATGATTATTAGACTTGCAAAATGAATAAACAATGGCATTTGATCAGTCATTGAATAATTTTGATCACTAGTCTACTTGCTGCCGCGTACATGTGTGTTTTTTCGTGGCTATATAAAGGCCGCGACCGCACACAGTTCCTCCCTTCCACCAGTTCCTCACCTTTTGGCCGCATGCAACCGCCCATTCTTCAACGCTGCTATTTTGCTCAAAATTCAAAAATTGCTGTCATTTTTTCAAATTTTCTTCTGGAAATTGTTGAAATTTTTTGAAAATCAATTTTTACTGCGAGCATCAAAAGTTAAATTCTGCTTCAAAAGTTATGAATTCTTAACTTTTCAATTTTCAATACTTGTTTTTGAAAAATTTTTGATTTTCAGGTGCAAACCGCAAAAATCAACAAATGAGTCGAGATGTTGAAGAGCATATTCCTCCGAACGATGAAAATACAGGTATAACCTCTTAAATATTTGAAAATTAGTACAAAATGTCGAAAATTTCAGAGAAAATGCAGATATTGGAAGAACCTATCTACGTCAATATTCCTCGATACGAAAATGTGTCACCTGTGAAAAAGGACTATCGACAAATTTTTGACGGTTTTGGCAATGAGATAGTTCTGGAGGAGCAAGGGACGTCAAGTCAGTTTCTTTTAATTGTAAATGTTATTCTAAAAAAACCAATTTCTCCAGGATATATGTATGATAGTGACGAGGAATCAGATGACACGGCAGTTTTGGAAAACTACGAATTTGAAAACTTTGAGAATGACAATACAAACCCTCCAACATTGAATCAATCGTCGACTCCGAGTGGTATTCGAAAACGAGTGACTTTTTCGTTGATCCTTCAACGAGAATTCAAAGCAACCGAAGAATCAACAAAAGTGGGGACAACACCAGATGCTCTTGGAAACTTTGATAGAAGTCAAATTCGTAATAAGGTTCTCGTTTACCCTGACACCCTTGGCCTGCCGGAAAATCTGAAGGAAGCTTTCAAACATCATCCTACAAGTTTGTTCTTGAAATATTTCAAGTAGAAAGAACTATTTTTCAGAAAAGGGTGATAATTTTATGACAGCTGTTGCGACCAATCCACTGTACGAGGCGTTCAAAATGGTGGAACCGCATCAACTATCTCCCGACAGGAGCCCATTGCTGCGTCGCGTTACGGGAGAGGGCATACGTGTTAATGAGCAACAAATGGTCACAGGTTGGGTGCCGCCATGTGCAGAGCTTCCTGTAGACATTGAGACTACAATTTCTAAAAGGACGTTCAATGTCATGGACAGAAATGATAGAAGAAACTTGAAGGCGTTATCAGTTGGTTGTTTTTTGAATCAGGTAACGAATATAATACGAAATTTTTTTCAGCTTATCAGTGTAATCCAAAGAATAACTCTCCAAATGTTTCTATTCAATTCGGTCATACTACTGGAAGATTTCAATGCCGAGCTGTATCTCCACTCGTCCAGCCAAACACAAAAAGTTATCCTTCATCCTTAGGAGTCCCAAACACAAATCGAACGATCTCAAGTGAGCGGTTCCTTACCTTTTTTGCTGAATAATGAATTAAGGACATTTTGCCGAAAATCAGCTGAATCGTTCCATCGACAAGCGCAGTTCATCACTGAATATTCAATACATTGAACAAGGAGAATTATTACCTTCCGATAATATGCCGAATTGTGAAGAGTTTTCAAGAATTCCTCGTAAGGAGAGTTACATTGCACCATTCTCGGTGCATGTCGAAAGACCCTCGGTAAGTGAAGGCTGTGGAGTGTTTAAAATAATGGTTTTTATTACAGATGTTTCGACGTGTTACGGGAACTATAATACGCTGCACGCAACACATTGTAATGTGCTGTCCACGACCTGAACGTCAACGAAGAGACTCCAACTCATCGACGAAACAACTTACAAATGGTGAAGATTCAGTCAACTCAACCGTCTCTGAGAATTCGTCGCAGAGCGAAGTATATGTTCTTTGTGATTACGCCCGTTCTTTGAATCACCGTCGTCCAGCTCCACCCCAGATACCGCTTCCACCTATCCCAACTAGCAATGCGGAAAAAACAAATAGTGTCCAGGAATTCATCAGTTGGATCGTCAACGGCGACATTAGAGGCCCGCCTGTATGTGCCTCCAGTTGCTCATAACATTTAGATCCTCCCTTTTGTAGGTTGCTGATATTGTAAGCGTTGAAACTGGCCCGTTCGATGGATATGAACCGCTGCCACCAGCAACAGAAGAAACTTATCAATGGATAGCAAAAACGCGTCTAGTATATAGCCAAATGAAAGAAGAGTTGTTCCAAAAACGAAAATTATCAATGACGACAAAACTGGTTATCAACGGAGTTGCATTTCGTGAGCTACAAAGTTTTTATTTAAAAACAAATCAGACAATCATGTTTTTCAGCACGAGTAATGCACATTTGTTTTGTTGAAAACATCCAATTTGAACGATTTGTTTATTACTGTTCGACTAGTTGCCGCAGTTTGGAAAGTTGGTACAATCACGCAAATATTGCACTTCACAAACGCTGCAAATATCTCCAACAAGTAATCAATCAAAATTTACCACCTTTTGCGAAAAATCCCACGTTTTCAGCACAATAGCCGTGAGCACAAGTGGCGCCTCGAAAAATGGTTGTCCTATCACAAAAACATGAACGTTTTTGTTGCAACGCTGATCAATTTCTGTGATTTTTCTTTCACGAACCGAACTTTTACTCATCTTGAATCATGTCTATTGTTTGAAGAATGATTTTTCGTCTGCTTGAATATTTTATGTTTCCAAATTATTGCATGACAAAATGCACGATATTCATTACTACCTGTGATAATGCAATCTTTTTTGAATATTGAAACTAGGACTAATTGTCAGTTTCGAATATATGTAAATATTCGGTTTAAAAAGTGTTTCAGAATCATCTATGCGCACCCGATATTCCCCCAATCTTCTTGTAAATATTTTAAATTCTTTAAGTTCTTGATCTCTTTCTTCAATATTCACAGAAGGAACACTTTCTCCTTATCACATTATCAAAAATGTTTCACTCATTAGACAACATGTTCCAATTTTAGAACATGAACCCCTTCCTGATTCCCTCATATCACTTATTTCCCCATTTGAAATAAACATTTTTGTTTTTTGAGATATCGTTGAAAAATATTTGTGTTTGCTTGCAATCAGTTTTGATACTGATTTTTATACCTTCTCATTTGATGTTATTTTTATGTAAGGTAATTTTTCAACAAATGTTTACAGAATTCATAATGGGTCAAGGATCATCACGTCCACCAAATGATGATAAACACGATGATAAAAAGAGAAAGCGTCCAGCGGCGCCTCCAATTGAAATCGCCAAAGCCAATGCTGAAGGATTCAGCTGCAATAAGAAAGCGAAAACTTGCCATCATCATCAGAAGGCTCTCGTACCAGTTGTTGAAGGTGAATAATTAAAAACGTGAATATGTTTGTAAATACGTGAAAATTTCAGAGGAGGAAGAAGAACTAGAGTGGGCGGATATGTCGTTGGGAGTCGATGAGTATGGTCTTCCGTTGGAATATTCGGAAGGATATGTTCCACCAAAGCCAAAGCCATTCCACAAGAAGCCGAGAATGAAGAAGGCGCTTCAACAAGTTTCACGTTCGATCAAAAAGACTATTATCGAAGAGGATGAGGAGGAAGAGCATGAACATGTTGAGGATGACAAGCAATTGGATGAGAAGAACGGCAAAAAGACGCAATTCAACGAGCATGTGAGTTTTTGACCTTTGACAAAGGAGGTGTTTCGTTTGAAGCTAGCTTTGACTTTTAAGAATAAAGCAAAGTAATGACTTTCGAAAACGTGTTGAAGTTTTCCATCAGAAGGCAATACTGAATGAGTATTGTGGCACATTTAATTGTTGTTTTTATTTATTTTGCTTCATCCAGAAGCAAAAAAGTGTGCGTTCATTGTTGGGTTCAAGACACACCAAATTCTTAAGTATTTTATCCGTATATTTAGTGTTCAAGTATCCTAATCTGTCTTTGCGAAATTAAAATGACTTATTTTATTCAAATCTCTTTTTTTTTCAGGATCGCCAGGGGACTTCCACCGACTGCAGTGATTATACCGACACTACTGATGGGGATTCGCCGCCATCATCTTCAAACGATTAGAATATTCATTATAAGTAATGATTTTCAAATTTCAACATAACCTTGTCTAGCCACTTCCTCTTTTTTTCATGACTTATCGCTCATAAGGCACCTTTAAACGGTGACTTTTAAACATTTTCTAGAATATCTCGTCAGGGAGTCTTCCCCTCATATCGCAACCAATCAATTCGTGTTTTTTTTCACAAAAGTTTTACCATTTTCGAAATTTAATGGATGATCTTCATTTCTCCATTCTTTTTTGTATTTTATCGAAATGTTATTAATTATACATTTCCTGTAGTTAGACCATTTCAACACACCTATTCTTTTTATTATGTATTTTTTTCCTTTCTTCAAACATGGTCTCAATTTCCATAATTTTTTCAACTTTCTCTTTGTTTTACACTTTTTTTGTAACCGTCCCTCATTCTGTTTTGTTTTTCGGTGCTATAAAGTAATGTGGAAAAAGAAATGTGTTGTTTTATGTTTTGCAGAAAAAACTTAAGGTCCCTCATAGTCAGAAAATAAACATAAAAAAGGATACACGCGCCTTTTTTTTTAACATTTTCTTTTTCTCCGTAGTATTTTTGTTGAAAACAAAATGGGCAATTGAATAACTAAGAAACATAATTACCCTTCTTTCTCGACACTTTTCTTCACTTTTGTCCTTCGTTAAACGCTTTTTTTGTTGAAGAAATTAGGAAACAATTGAGATGGAACAAATGTCAAACGTTTAAAAGTTCACAAATTTTGAAAAATGAAGACCTTAAAGTGAGTTTTTTGAAGATTAACGTTCGTTTTTGGAGTTTACTGTTTTTCCTGAAATGAAAACGGAGAAGCTAACAACAAAAGCAAAACATTCCGGGAAGCGTAATTGCATTGGGCAACTGTGTGGTCGTCGTTACGCGTCGAAGCTTCTTATCTGTGAATGTAAAAGTCACTCTGACTTGATTTTTTCTTCTTTTTTTTTGTGTCGCATATTCTTCTTCGTGCGTTTCTGCGACGGAAGAAGATTCAAGCTAACCACCTTTTTTATAGTTTGAGTCACGCAAATTAGTTTTCATACTTCTTTCTTTCTACATTCAACACTGGCATTCTTAAGACGCTAATCGTTCTTTTCTCAGTCCTTTTATTGCTTGATGATATTGTGAGAATTTGTTATTTTTCAGATTCTATGTTCTTATAAACACCTACCCTTTTTTTTCTGGAAATTGTAAAAACCGGATGTTGTTTTTCAACAAAGGGAGGCATCTGTTATTTTCCTGAATGACCTGAAAGCTACTTTCTAGCTATGTGAAAATGAAAAACAAGTTCAAACATGAGTAGTATCTTTTTTCTATTAGTCGTGGGTGTATGAATAGTAATCTCTGTGGGTTCTTAACTGATTTTATATTTTTTATATCAGGCGGTTATTATGGTGATTCTAAAAAAATACGTTTAAGCGTCTTTTAAACTTTTTTTAAATGTTTGGTAAATGTGTTTTATTGTAAGGAGTTATATACCCCAACCAAATCATAATCAGATAAAATATTTAAATATCTGAAAACGGTCCTGATAAAAATCCGTAGAATTTTATAGTGAACTGGGCGCTTAAAGGAGGGTTTTACGGAGATTATGAATGCGCCTGTGATGAAAATAGGCTTCAGATTCATACCAAATCTGTATTTAAAATTTTCTAAAACCACCTAGAAGCCGAGAAAACACGCCTCAAAACAATGGCCTAGAAAAAAGGGCCACCGGCGAAAACTAGTCCGCAGGCATGAAAAGTCCAAAAAAAATGAAAAACAAAACCTAAATTAAGATGAAAAAAACATAAAGAAAGACTACTATAAGCATTCAGCATGACTATTTATTAACGAAACACGAAAAAAGCTCATAGGAAAAGTTCGGCCAGATGGCCCTTTTTTCTAGGCCATTGTTTTGAGGCGTGTTTTCTCGGCTTCTAGGTCGTTTTAGAAAATTTTAAAAACAGATTTGGAATGAGAATGAAGTCTATTTTCGTCCCTGACACATTCATTATCTCCCTAAAGCCCTCCTTTACGCAATGTTGAAAAGATTTTCGTAAATATGTCACTTTAATGAATAATGAAAAATACAACTTATTTTAAAATTTGGGACATTTTTTTCTCATCTTGTTTATTTTTTTAAAAACAAGATTTGAAATCTGTTTGCGTCATTTTTGTGAACAAAACGTTGATTTAAAAATTAAATTATAAAAAAAAAGTTTGTTTTGTCTAGACGTTGTTTTATCTGTAATTTTATTTTAGGACTTCTATTCTTTCCAGATTTCCTATTATTGTCAATTTTGAATATTTAAATGTGTTCGTTTTTTTCCTGTCTCTTTATTTTTCACACATATTTTCTATTCTTTTTCCATTCAGCCACTTTTCCGTTATATTCTATACCAGTTTTTATTCAAGCCTGGCGAAACTAGATAAAAACATGAAAAACAATAATAATAATAATTCTTAGAAAAGTCGGCTCAGTTTCTATGATTGGTTTTGAAGTTTTTATTAATTATATTGGTGACAATATTGCCAGCGCTTTTGTTTACTTTGAGATGTTGTGAAAATAAATAAACCTCTTTGAAATGGTTCACAATTTTTGAATTGAAGTGTAATTTGAATTATAATTAATGGAACAGTTAAAGTTAACTTAAAATTTCATATTCGAATATTTCTTTCGAGATGTTCAGCAGAGCAAAAATAAGTTAAACCCCAAAGTATGCGATTCCTGGGAGGAAATCTGCAACATTTTACGTTTTTCTTTTTTATTCGTCCTAAATCTCAAAACACTTTAAGTTAGAAGAGAAGAGCACTTCTTGATGGTGCATATAAATTTTTATGTTTATCTTCAAGATAAGAAAAACTTTGGTAGTTAAAAGAAAATAAAAAAAAAACAGTTGTGTTGAAAATATGGGTTCGCTGACTCATTACGAATCGGAATACTTGTTTCCCATCACTCTTCCAAAGTTGAGTTTGCAAGAAAAGCCATTTGGCTTCTAACGTTCTCATATGAGGATCGCCGAAAACAAAAAAAAATGAATTCTGAATGAATTTGGAGCTGTATGTTGTGTATGTATTTTTGCTGTGTTTTCTTGAAGTAGACATGTGTTGTAGGAGAACTTTAAATTGAAATTGAATGCGTTTTAGATAAGGAGAAATTTTATCAACTCACAAATGATTGAAAATCGGTATGTGACATTTTTTAATGGTGTAAAAACTTTGGTAACAAGATTGGACCTGGGTTGTCAGACAATTTTTTATTTCGACGTTTATGCATATTCCTCATGCATTTTCCATAAAATTTTTGTGCGGTGATCCCATCAGAATATCTAGTCTCACACCGGAGTCAAAAACTTCACTGATATTGTCAACTCAATTATTCTTGATCATTGCGTTCGGAAGGCTGCTCAACCTCACAGCCGCTCCGCACGCACACGACGCGGCTGCCGACACTAACACACACTGAAATCGGCGGGAAAATAAATTTTTCAAATATCCCAGTGTGTGTGAGTGTCGGCAGCCGCGTCGTGTGCGTGCGGAGCGGCTGTGAGGTTGAGCAGCTTTCCGAACGCAATGATCAAGAATAATTGAGTTGACAATACCCGAAAACGTCTCAATGACATACAAGAGCGTCATTTGTAGTGACACCTTAATTCTGCTCATTTCTGTAAATGTAACCATCCTCTTCCATAAAAATGAATTTATTATAGAGATGATATGTGTTTTGTCTTCAGCTTTATGTTTTTCTTGAGGGTGTTGTACTTATTGAGCGAACTTACTGTTAATGCCGATTTTGTACGTTGCTAATATTGTAACTGTCCTCCGAAATTTCTGTTCTTTTGTGATCCTGATTAACACCAGCGACTCCACTTTGTCATGGTTTTGCATATCTAACAAGGAAAGCTCGCAATGCTCATGTATAAGATTGTAGTGTAAAACCTTTAGTTGATTGTCGTTGATTATAATTGTTAATCTTTAACGCATAGATTAATAATGATCCCATCACACGTCTTTAAAATTTTATTCATTAATAATGGACTTTTTCAAGTTCGTCAAATTTCAAAACATTCCTAATTTTTAAAATTTTGTGACCCCATAACAAGCTCTAAAAATTGCCGTTTCAAATCATCTTTCCTGTGAGTTCAGTCCCATTTGAAACAGTTGACGCAATTTCGTTGTCTTTTTTTTTAAATCATAATTCTTGCTTCTGCGTCTTCTTTTGATCATTTACAATTTTTTAAAGGTTTTGTTTTTTTTTCAGTTGTCGTTTTTCACATTTTTTTTTCAAATCGGTATTATACAAGGAAATAATGGTGCGACAACTGTTATGTTCGCAAGTTGTTTCTAAATTTGCCAAGCTTTTCATTTTGTGTACATTCTGAAAGATGTGTGCATTTTTGAAGTTTCCTTCTCAACATCTCATGAAAAATAACAAAACATTTCGAAAACACTTGTAAATCAAAAAACACCAGGAAAAGTTTTTCAAGCGAGAAAAAAAAACGTTTCAGCTATTGTGAAAAAAAATCGACAAACTTGCACCTCCCATGGGGACTTGTAACTCAAGTTGTGCCCGGAAACACTTGAATATCAGAAACTAGCCGCTTCAGTTTTGATTTATTTCCAAATATAGTGAAAAACATTTTTGTTAAACTAGTATATGCTTCACTCAAACTTTAATTATGTTCTACCAGACACATTTTTTCGCGATTTTACGATTTTCTAAATAAAGCAACCGGAACAAGACGGGTTCCGCAGAAGAGGCAAAAAAAGAGTAGAGACGAGCCCCGTCTGTTTCAATTTTCGCGCAAAAACTTTGAATGTTTAGTGATTTAGTTGGAAAAAAGTTGATTTTTTTATTATTGCCTTTCCCGTTTCAACTGCGTTTCTCAAAGATTATCCAACGTATTTCGTGAAATTGATCAGATTAGTTGTGCAGTTGCCTTTTCGAACTTTTCACTGTGAAAGGTCAGTTTTTGCGCGAAACGAAATTTGATTTTGGGGGTGGATGGCACCACGCATTTACAAAACGAATTGCGTTTTTGATTCAAAGCTTTTTTTACTTCTATTATTTTATTTTTATACTTTTGACGAAATTAATTTTTAAAAAAATGACGTTAATTGTTTGTAAAGTTGTAATTTAAGCAAATAAAAAAAACAATATTTTGTATTCATATTTTCATTTTAAAGAGGCGTACTTTTCGAAGCTTCTTTTTTCACATTGTGTAGGAGTTTGTTTAAAAATAGACTTCTTTTCATAAAACATATTTAAAAATAACTAACGAAACATAATAACATCTTATTGAAGTATAGGAAAATAAGGGTGGTTTCCTCTCTGAGTCAACAGGTGACATCTCATCCGTTTATCATGTGTTGGTCATATCCAAGAGACAACTTATTATATTTTTTATTCATATCTTGCAGTGGACTTGTTCTTAGAATGTATTTATTTTCATCTTCAAAACTTCCTGAACTCTTACTAGCAAAAACCAAACAAAAACGCTGAATTAACTACGTCATTTGAAAATCTTGTATTTTTTTAAATTTAAACTAATTTCCGTCATTTAACAATTCGACCAACCTATGCCAACCGTCATATTCTAAAGAAGAGCTGACTAAAAATTAAAAATTTGATACTCTTAATAAACAAGTTCTTCTAAAAACATATATTTATGTATATGGATGTATGCGTCCATGTTTTGACCCTTTTTTGACTTCCTCATCTGTTGATGCAAATATATATATTAAAATGCCTATTTCAAATGATAATTAAAATTTTTTATTGCTATGATTGAAATAACTATTAATAAGCTATCAATAATTTTCTAATATCTCTCGTTGAAAAACACAATTTTACAAGCATATGTTGTGAAGGATGATGAGTTTTGGACCTCGAGAAGTTTTGAAAAAAAGTAAACAATATCTCATTTGAGTTAGATGATAGAGCCAATCAAAAATTATTTTTATTAGTAATATCAGCAGTAGTGTGGAACAACTTTATAGCCTCTTCCAAACGCTAAGTAAGAATATTTTTAGTATTCATTTATTTTTTTTAAGATGACAACTGCTTTAAACAAACGAATCATATTTATATGAAAAATTTAAACAATGTTCAATTGAGTTGGAAGCTAGTTAAAATTTTTTGTTGATTTTTATTACTTTTTGTTCTGCATCGATCCACCAACTGATCCGCAAAATGATATCCTTTGACTGCGGGGGGGGGGGGGGGGTATCAAGATATGTTAAAATATATACTTCATTATTTTATTTACACCAACCGCAAGAATTCAATTTTCTTGTCAAATTTATAACTTTTCTCAAAATTTGGTAGACTTTAAGATTTGAGACAGATTTTTAATCATGATGATTGATTTATAACTAGAACGAGACACTTCAATTTTCCTTTTTTTGTAACTTGTTTGGAAACTTTGGCCTAAATCCATATTTTCGACGGGAATTTCTGAAATGATGATGCTGAAGACCCCTTTTGAAAAATATTCTTTACTTATGCGTGTATATTTGAGTAAATTACCATAATTTTTAATTTGTTTTTATTTGTGGATATCACAATAGACTTTATGACACACACGTTAGTTTTTGTCTTATTTTCCACTGTTACCCATATGGTTCAAAGCAAATCATTATGATTCAAAGTAAATCATTGAAATTTTACATAATTTTCTGAGACTTCTTAATGATTGGTTTGTAGCGTGTTTTTATAAAGTTTGATGATAAAAAGAAGAAAAAATTAGTGATTATCGGAACATATAATTTCAAAAATTTTTGATTTATGATGTACTATATCTTGCGATTTTCAAAAAATAGAAATCAACTAATTCGTTAGGCTGTAGTTATTCGAAAATTTGATTTCTAGATGATAATTATTATAATTGTCTAAAAATTTCCAATGTTCAAATGTTTTTTTATTCGTCCTCATAGTTTATATTATCGTTGTCGTTTATTTTTGGTTCACATATATGTAAATTAAACGTTTTTCAAGAAATTCGAATGCTTTTTTGGTTAAGCAGGATAAAAATCTTAAAGAAAATAATATAACCCAAATCTTCAATATTTTTCTTTAGCTCATTTCCGATCCTATAACATTTTATAATTGGAAAAAGTGATGTGCCCATTAAAAATCTTATGAAACTCATGTCATTATTCACCCAATCGCTTTTTTTAATAAAAACGTCTGAGTGAGTGCATTTGGACGAGAAGAAATAAGTATCCATTAATTTGTTCTCATCTTTTGCTGTAATAAAAACTGCTGAAAACCCCATTAAGATGATATCTGTGTCCCTCAAACATAGTCCAAATCGCGTTTCGGCAAAACGAAAAGAATGTATTTCCACACTTTTTTTTTATTTTGTTTCTAGTTTGACATCGTCATCATCAGTTTTAAGCTCTTCTTTACCAGCTTGTGTTGTTGCATCGTAAAGAAACAAAAAACACAAGGAACCTACCGCGATGAAGTTACTCAAAATCATGCGGCGAAAAAATGAGCACTTTTTATTCTTGAAAGTAAAGACAACAACTACACATCTGTCTTTGGACAAGAATATTCAGTAAAAGATGTAGAAAGAAATGATAGAGTGAAGCGCAACGGGAAAAAAAGAAGAAGCTTTCAAATCTATTCTTGGCGCACACTTGTGAAAAGATTAGTAGAAATTGTGTCATTGCAATACTTTGTGCCCCATGCGGACCCAGTTATTCTTCTTAGTCATTCAACCCCTTTTTTCGATTTTTTTTTCTTTTTTATATCCTTTGTTAGTATTTGAGTGGCGCTTAGATTTTTTTGTTTATCTTTACTGGAACTCTTGGGGTTGATTCACTGTGGGAAAGTTGTGGTTTTCGCATGTTTCTTTTATGAACTCAATTCTTATTGCTACATCTTTAAAAATTAATTGAGACGTCTCACGAAGAAGTTATTTACCCCCAGTAGAATAATGTCAACTTCAATACATCATTTCTGATTTAGCTGTTTAAATTGTATTTATGACGATGAGAAAAATGCTTCTTAAAAAGAAAGCCTACAGAGTCCAATGAAAGTTTTCTTGCAACGATGTAGTTTTTTTTTTCAAAAATTGTACGTTAATTTGGAAAATTAACGAAGTTTATGTATAAGCCATCCAACGGCATTTTTTTAAATATTTTCCCGGTAAGTAGGATCCACTGGTTACTATCAAAAATAGCAAAGAACTTTTGGAAGTGTTAAAGAGGCAGTGGATTTCGAGCCGCAGTGCCAAAAATCAAACAGTTGTCTTGCTATATCACATTACTGAACAGTTCTAAAGGGTTTCTCAGACCCCTGTTTTCTCAGATCCTGTAATTTCTTGCCACAAAACTTGTGAGTAACACATTAACGTTTTTAAAACCTTAAGATAGCGTGTCTGAAACATAAATTAGTACTGTGTAATGTTTGTTTAAAAAATGAGCAAGATAATAATTACAAACTTTTAGTTCTCATTTTTCTACGAAAATTATTTGCAAACCTCGAAATAGGACTGAATATTTCTTCCTCCAATTTGGTTTCAAAACTTCTATTCCATACATTCATCATGTATATTTTCTCAAATCCAAGTTCATCCGGATCAAAAAAACCTTTTTCGTTATACTACTTCCACTTTTCACAAAAATAAAATTTCATATAAATTTGTTATTTTCAATTAATGGTTTATTTTTTCCAAGAACTAATTAATTTTTGTTCATTTTTTTTCAATTAAAAACAACTACTTTTCTTATTGGCCTTACCTATTCGTCAGAATGACTTTTGTTACCTAAAATGAGTAAGTTCATTGACTATTATGAAAATTTTCATATATTCTTAGAACGGAAGTAGTTTTCTAATGCTACATCAAGAAAACATTCAATTTTTCAATTTTAAAATTTACTTTACTAGTATTGAAAATCGAAAAAAATAGGAGACGAGATGTTTTTCTTTTTAAACCAATTTGTAATAACAGACCAATGAGCAAGTTTCTTTTAGTTTTGTATCAAAAAATGACACATGTGTTTGATAATATTGAAATGAGACGTATATCTATTAAATACACTTCAAAAGCAGGAATTCGAATTATTTAAAGGTTGGTAACATGGAAGGAAGGATTAGTGAGCATCAGAGTTCACAGTAAGCCTCAAAACATCATAAAAACTTTCCTTATTTTTACGAAATATGAAATTTTCTTCATTTCCCTTTACTTCTATGGAACATGAAAAAGAAAAAAAATGAATAACGTTATGAGACGCCCAAAACCAACAAAAATAACTCCTATGGGAACCATTTGAACATCCCTGACTCTTAACTTTTTTTGGAAACTTCCGATGGAATATGCAGTCAGTCACAATCCGATATTTCTTGGCTGTCATAATCTTTCTCGCCGTCGTTTCTATCATTTTCTGTTATTTTTTATAAGATTTTTCTAGAGACCTTTGAGACCCTAGATTCAGTCATGATTTCAGATTTCAATTCAAGATATGCTTACTTTCTAGGTTTTCAGTGAATCAAGAAATGTCGCACGTCATTTAAAGACAAAAAAAATTTGATTTGACTTAAAAAGAAAACATCTGATTTGACTTACTATTAATTGTTTGGACCGCATAGGTCCCAATCTATAGACTTCCGTGCGTTGGCTGAAAAATCCCAACGACAACACTATTTTGTCACAAATTTTAGTTAGTTTTAGAAGTCTTTTCTCTAGACATTAAAGTTCCGCTTTTCTTCTAGTTGTCAAAAACACGAAAATAAAAATAGCAGGTCAGTTGAATTGAATAAGCGACATTTTTTAAAAAATAGTTTTTTTTCTTTTTGAAAGATTGAAAAAAAATATTGTCTGAAAAATCTTAGATGTATTGTTTGCTTTAGGAATAGTGTTCACTAACTGAGTTATTCATAGAACTGATAGTGGATAAAAATTACTAACTTGAATAGATTATTCATAAACAGGAAGTAAATACGTTCCGCTTTTTTCAATGATGATATAGAAACATAAAAAATCATTTATCTTCACAAGAACATTTGAAGAAAATAAAACGATGAAAAATCCGTTGGGTCAAAACAGTTGCTCATCTGCGACCAATTGCACACGTATCTTTGTCATCTACCAATTTCTGTTCTCTTGTCGTTTTTATAACTTTTTTTATGCAATATCAATGTTTCTATTTCACCGATTTTTCTGATTGATTTGAATCAATCGTTTGATCATACCCTTTCATCGTTTTAAGTTTGATTCGGATACAGCGGGTATGTCCTTTACTAAAACCAAAGGAAAATATTATAACTTTGGTCCTAATCTGAAAATTGTTTTTCTTTAATTGTATATTGCACTTATGTCTAATCCCAGCACTAAACCAGTTTTATTTTCGAAAAAAAAATAGCATTGTTCTATTTTCTACCACACTTCGTATTTGTACTGTAATAAATAATTTCAAAAATATTTAGTTATGAAAATTGCCATATGAGTTCAAAAAATGGTTTCGAAACTTTTGTTATTCCCTAATATTCGTAGTTGTATGCAATGATCCATTTTCCTGACCAGGTCTTACTTACAAGGGTTTTGCTTTGCTCAAAATACCTGTTTGAACACGTTGCGCATTCACTTTTTGTGTACTACAGAAAATTAACCTTGTTTTTTGATTAGGAACATATTCTTTTGAAGAAGTAAATTTATGTCAAACTCCTTTTCCTCAAATGCAAAAATTGGAAGAGCCCTTGAAATATTCTTCTTTTATTTTTGTGCTTTTGTTGAAAACGAACACCAAATATTTCAAACAAAAATAGCTTATCTGTCGACAGAAGGTGATCTATAACTCATATTTTTTTATCTTTTTTGTTAGAAAGTATCATATTACTTTTTGAAAAAAAAAACGAACTAGGATGGTTTCTTTAAAAATGCGAAGTAAAATTTGTTTTTTGTGCCCTATCCACCTTGTTGAATTCAAAGTGTATGTTTAAAATCGTTACTCGATGATATAACATCCCTAATTTTCCTCAGACAGATTTTCGGGATGTACTTATGTTTACAAAATATGTTAACATTTTGCTTCCGGAAAAATATTTTTTAAGGAAGTTAATTATCGCTTGCCCGAATATTGTTATCCTAATTTCGAATTTTTCTAAGAACTACAATTTTAGAGCCGTTTGAATTTTTGAATTAGTGTCATGCAAGTCGTTCAAAGCTGCAAAATGATAAAAATAGTGTAGATATATATCGTTTCGAACATATTTCAAGCTAAAGAATTTATAATATTATGAATATTCAAGTATTCCAGACATGTTCAAAGAAATAAATTAGAAAGTACAATTTGAGTGTTTTTCATATTTAGAAAAGCAGCGAAATAAAAATAACATATAATTAGCTTCATAGAAACTTTATCATATCTAAATATGTTTCGGTGTTTTTTCTTCTTCATTCTCAGCACATAGGACATTTGATTACTATAATAGAATACTTTTCTAATGCTCTACGCACTTACTCGACCTATTTCGGTCCTGGATTATAGCCAAAATAGATATATAATCCTATTATATTAAAAACTACACATACATCAACATATCTTTGTTTCATTCAAAGATCATAAGTTCTACAAGAAAAAAACTAAATATGTGCATAAAAATAATTGACACCAACACCAGTATGTGCGTGCCGTAGTGCTTCAGAATTTACGAGACTTCATTTTTATAATTGGATTGTTGTTTTTTTTTTCATTCAATTTTCTTTATTTCCTAGTCACTCATTCTAGAATTATTTCGATAAAACATTTCAGTTTTCTTATTTTTGCAGGACGTCATTGTGAAAGCTTTCTTTTAACTGTAACGCTTCTTCATTTCATTTATTGCATGCATTTTCGCTATTTTTTTTGTGTTGAGTTTTTGTGAGATTACTCGTAATTCGCTCTAAAGAAAAGTGATGCTACATCATTTTCCTCAATTTGTTCATTGCGATTTGATTATAGGGGATAAATCGGTTGTTTTACTGACTAGTGAATAGGTCTTTTTGAGGACATGTTTTATACCCAATTGTTTAAAGAGTACCCTTTATAAATCCAAAAAATATTCCATTCGCAAATTGGTAAACCTGCAAATTTTGAAAACACAATTTATTCGATTTTCTTCTACAATGTTCAGTATTTTTTACTTTCGGATATTCATGAAATGTTTTTTTGCTAAAAACTGAAATTCAAAGAGTGTCTTATTTTAATGGTCCGCTTAACATATATTTTTATCAATTATGAAAAAAAAAACGAAAAGTGATATAACTCTGGTTCAAAACACACTTTTAACACCGTTTTCGCACTTTGAGAAGATGAAATTCAACTAAATTTTTCTTTTCTAATTATACATTATAGGTCAATACTCTCATTCTGAAAGCTCAAAGTAAAATGCCAAAAGTAACATTGCGAAAACTTCCGCTGACTTTGCCACTTGACCATAACAGCAATTTCTCCTAAAAATGCTTATTTTCCAGGGTCTATTTTTACGTTTTCCCTAGCGAAAAACTGAACCAAATGAACATGCTCAATGAACCATAAGAGAGTTTGAGTAAATCTTTTTTTTAAAAAACTATATTATTTAAGTATATTATTCAATTTTCTGAATTTGTTCTCTTTTTTGTCAGCTGTTATGTTTTTAAAATTTACTATTTTGAGTGTCAGTTATCCATTTTAGTGGTATTTTGGTGTCACACAGCTATGCATTTTTCTCTTTTTTCCGGAGGATTTGAGCCCATCCGGTATGTCTCGCATATCTTGTAAAAACCAACACTAGCCACAAATTCAGATTTTCAAAATTTTCTTGCTACACTTTTTGGTTAGCTTAGCACCAAACCAATTTTCGACATCTCTTTGTAAAATGTGGTAGAACATCATTGTTCAGTTTTGCGAGAAAAAAAATAAGAGAAAACTTGAAACCACTCGATGAAATATTCCACGGAATTTTTAATGAAATTGTTCGGTTTTTTTCTATTTATGTGAGTGTGTGTGTTATTTTTGGAATCCGAACATCGTTTATTTGTTGTTTTGAGACTTCTTTTCATATCCCAGTATGCATTTTCCTTGGAATTCTTGCTTTTAAACAATGGAATTATTTCAGAGAGGAAATTAGAATAACGCGAATTTTGGTTTTTCCAATGTTTTTCTTAAGTTTGTCATTTCAACTACGTTCATATTCAAACTTTTTTTCAAAAAGAACTATGAATGGACCTTCCATTTCTCAAATGTTTTCAGTTTCAACTTTTTCCGTTTTCCATTTCTTCAATTTTTCAAAGACCAGTGTGCATTTAATAGCCGCGAAAAATGAATAACCTTATCTACTTCTCGGAAAAAAAAATGACAAATCTATTTTCGCCTTGTTCTACCATATTTTTAATGGTTTTGTTTTTCTTAACAAGTACGAAGCTGTAATAGGTTCACTATTACGTTGATATTTGTTTATACTTTGCAGGTTTTATGTTCAATTTAAGATATATTTGAAAAACTGAAGAAAAATATAGAACAGTTTTCACACGGTAGAGAATATTCTGGAAATGTTTAGGCTAACGTTAAATACAATTGAAAAATAATTTCATTGATTGTTTTCCAGGAACTAATGTTTACCTGCTGTTCATGCTGCTGTTCGTTTTTTTTCGCGTTGTTGATCACTTATTGAATTATTTTGTAATCTTTCTGAGAGTCTCTGTGTAAAATTTTATTAAGAAAAATATTATATTGTTTGAAACAAATCAAACTACCTATGGGAACCTATTTTATAAAAAATTGACTCACTATCATTTTAAAACTGTAATCTTTCCGCAACATGATTTTTAAATTAAATATGGAAGCTTATTTTTGAACAAGCGAGAATAGATTATTAACCGGGGTCAAAATGTGAATCACTATCAGAAAAAATAGCTACTGAAATATCACTATTCTCTGTATTTTGCTTTGAAATTTTCGCATTCCTCAACAAGTATCCTAAAAATAACTTCAACATAACATATTTATTATATTGCAAAAATGAATAATATTATAGAATATTTCTCTGCGCCCTTTTGGGAGTAATGTATTTTTGCCGGTTTATTTGGGATTTAGAGAAAAATATGAATTATTTTTATTTCACCGCTTTATGACCATCTAAGGCGAACTAGAAACTAAATAATGCATTTTTCATTATAAAAACCCAAAAGTTCATTAAAAACATAGATTTCTAGTAGCACCATACCCTTTTCTAGAAAACCACTTCACCCAATATTAAGAACTTTGAGGTTGAGAAATACTGCGTTATATCTACCATTTGTTCCAGTCGATCGAGCACTCCGGTGTCGGGAAAAAAAAACGAAGATCAAGTTATTGCAGAACACTAGGTGTCCTGATGCTTGACGCATTCTGATTTTATTTTCCACAGATTTTCGTTTTACTGATTGGGCAGTTTAAGAACCCGCTGATCATGTTCCTCTTCCTTTTAAAGTTTAATTTTAACGTGGAGTTGTTTTAAAAAAAAATATAATTTTTTCAAAATAATTTAATTAAAATTTCCATCGGTAACGAAAACAATTTATTCTATATCACTAAACTGAAATTTGATCGTTTCTTCACAGCACTTATCAATATTAATTTAATTTATTTATAGTATCAAATGTTATTTTATACGGTATAAAAACCAGGTTGATTTAATAATTGTTCAATACACAAAACACTGGTCCTATTATTTTCTAGCATTCTCAAAAAACAAAACGAAATTCTAAAAAAATAACATAATTCCCTTCCGCCAACCCACTCACGTTTAAGACTTTCCAGATCTGTCAGTGAAGCGTGTAATCCTAGTGAAAATACTTCGAGGTTTCCGGACAAACCTCTCATTCCTTTTTTCTAACTTTTTTTCGAGGTTTGTTTCGCTCCCCCCCCCCTTTCCATCTTTTACACTTGATTACTCATTCTTTGTTTCTTCAGGATTCAAACCCTTCGAACAGAAAAAAAAACCTAAAAATATTTTTTTTTTGCATATGTATTCGCTTTTCCTGGCATTGTGACAACTATGATAGTTTCTAGCAAGAATTTGGTTTCTTTTGGTATAAACATGAACATTTTTCTCGAGTTTTTCTTCCCTCCTAGTTGTGCAATTAATTCTCTATGCATTGAACGTCTTACATCCCATAATTTTTGTTTTCATCTTTTCCATGAACCGTTTTTTCATCATACAAAGAACGCTTTTATTTTAAATTATTTGATAAGAAAATCACTTTCAGGCTGTTTTAATTAATTGGATTAATCAAATGACAAGTATTATTAGAGCTGAATATGAAGCTTGCCAGTCATTGAAATCACAAAATGACAGTTTTACTCTTGGGTTTGTATTAAAATATACGAAATTGTTTTATAGCAAAAAATTTCTAGCGGTTGCCCGGTGGACTTTGATAAATCATTATGTTGGATGAGCACCGGACTCGGTCAGTCTATGACCCGCGATTGTCCTTTCAAATATTGTACTTCTATTCCCGGATGCGAAGATATAAAAGGTTGGTTTTTTTTTCTTTTTCAATTATACATCCGATCAATGTTCTGTTATTATTTTTTTACTTGGAGCGTTCACATAAATAATCCAAATAAAATATTAAAGCCGAACATTCACCGACACTGCTACAATTACATAGATCCTAATATTTTCCACCTGAAAGCTTTTTTCACTTGAATAAGAAAATATGCGTTCATGTTACTTGAAGGAAGAAAAATCGCGATAGAGTTTTCACAAAAACCGATACTAATACACAAAACACTAAATCATTTTAAGCTCCATTCTCTTTGCGTCCTTTTCTACTTTTCCGTAGTTTAGCCGCCCATTAATCATGTTTCAAGAACGCCCACATACTGAATAAATCGCGTTCTTATTTTTCGTTTAAATTTTCTTTTTTCGAAAAAAAAATTTTTCGCAACAAAAAAGAGTGCATATGACAATTGTCTGTCTTTTCTTGGAACATATCTTGTTTAAGAAACTCCTGGCAAGGGACGGAAAAGAAATCTTATTTCATCAGACCAATTCCCAAAAGAATGATTGGAAAATGTTTTGGTTTTGGTAGAGAGAGAAAAAGATTCTGCTATACAAATTTGTAGTTTGAAATCTTCAGCGGAAATCAAAAGAACAAAGGAACCACTTTATGTTCATAAATGTCTAGGAAAATGACGTTTTTTTTTCTAATGAAGCGTATGAAAACCTTTTTGCGAAGGTTCAGAAAGAATAAAAAATGTATTTTTTTTGTTCAGAACGGTTCACGGTATCACGAACATGTGTTTCGACAGGAATATGGCAAGAATCAAATTATTCACAATGTATTAAAGTCGTAGAAGAACATGCGGAATGCATACAAGGGTTCTGTCGGGTGGTATGATCATCATTAAAAAATAATTTTAATAATGATTTCAAATTTTCAGTGCCCTGATTTTTTAAGAGATCTAGTGATATCAGTATCTCTGACTTTATCAATTGTTTCTGTGATCCTTCTGGTCGCAGCAATCGTCTTATTTTCAATTTTCGACTCAATCCAGGTGAACTTTTTTTTTTTTAAATCGTTAATAATAAGGAAACTATGAAATTTTAGTGTCGTCGACTTTCGATCCACAAAAACCTTGCAACTGCTTTCGTTTTTCGTTTCGCAGTTTTAGCGATATGGACAATTGTGCAATCGAGGAACTTATTTCAGGATTGTACGAAATTTCATCCACAACCATTATGGGAATTTGTAATACAAAAATTATTCAAATGATTATTTAAATGCAAAGTAATTTTAGGAATGGATATGTAAAGGAATCCTTTGGTTTGTAATCTACTTCCAAGTTGCATCAGTGATGTGGATGCTAATCGAAGGTGCTTTTCTATACAGCAGATTCACAGTTTTTGCAATGAGGCATAATGATGCACCCTGGCCGATGTATTTAGCATGTGGCTGGGGAATACCGTTCATTGTTGTTTCGGCCTGGACAGTTGTACATCAATACAAATCCAGCCAGCTTCAAAGTTCATTCTGTTGGGTTCCATATGCTCAAGGAAACCATTTATGGATTTTGGCGGGAACAATGGGCACCGCTCTAATTGTAATATTGACAGACAACATTTTTTTAAAAGGACATTGTTTTTTTCAGATGAATCTTATTTTTCTACTAGGCATTGTTGTGATTTTGGTGCAAAAGCTGAGGACAGAAAATTCAGCGGAATCGAAAAAGATCTGGTAAGTGAAAGCAGATGTGATTCGAAGACACGTCACAAAAAAACTATGCTATAATTCAAAAATCGTTAAGGAGAACGATCAAAGCCACTCTTTTGTTGGTGCCACTTCTTGGAATATCTAATATACCACTTTTTTATGAGCCTGAGCATCCAAGTTCTGTATATATGCTCGGATCTGCAATTTTGCAGCATAGTCAGGTTGGAATTGATGAAATTAGGAGAATATTGACGTTATTAACTTTCAGGGGATTTTCATTGCTGTTCTTTATTGTTTCTTGAACAGCGAAATACAAGGAGCATTGAAGCGACAACTCTCAAAAGTTCCTATTGAATTTTTCAAGTATGAAAACGTTTTAAAATACTTTGTTATTCATGTAAAGTTTACAGACCAAGACAACGCTTCGAAACAGAAAGAACTTATGTTCCTGAAAACAGGAATGCTCCTTCAAAGAATGGGGTACCAATGGAAGAATTGAATGGTGCGAAAAAGGATAAGAAGGACACTTCTCCATCTAAAGCAACAGTATGTTTAGAAAAAACACTTTTAAATATTTTTAAAAAACATTTTCAGAATAGCAAGAAAAAATCATGGTTAACTGTAGGTTCGTAACGTGTACCTCAAGATCAGAACAATATTTTCTTTCCCATGCATTAGCATGTTTTTTAAAATTCAAATATCCTAATATTTCGATAATCCCTCCCATCATTGTTTTCACGCTTATGTTATTAAAACTTTTTTACTTGTTTTCCACTAAACGTCTCATTTTTCAGATCAATAGCGGATCTCAAATCTACTCAGTCACAGCAAAAAAAGAAGAAAGCTTATAGAAATTGCCTTGTTTTTCATACAGATTCAAAAATATTGTCATAATTTTCCGCATTTTTTATCCATTCATTTATAACACTTTATCTCCAACGATTGGAATGCCAAAATATATACGCGACGGGTAATAAACCCATACCCCCCAAAAAATGTTCCCTTTTATATTGGACTTCTGTTATAATTCGGAATTGTTCCTTTGATCTCTCACTTTAAATTTTCAAACTTCTGTAGAATATGTCTGGTAATTGTTCATTTTTCACAACTTTATTCAACCAAATAAACATGTTTTAATAATGTGTCTAACATAAAATTGAAAAATAAATATGAAAAATAAAGTGATATACATAGTACATACATTTAAAAACATTTTCTGTTTCAAAATTCAATAACAATTAATCAGGCTAGAATTATGCATATGCGGTTTTATTCATTCACTAGAATTGTTTGAAAATCAATAAACATAATGAGGATATTCATTATTATTTCAAAAACCTAACTAGTTCTATGGGCAGTGTTATCAGAAATGTCATTAAAATATGAATGGTTTTCAACACTGTTTGGTTTTATCTCGAAACTTGGTTGCATTTGTACCTGATGATCTGGGAATCCGCCAAGAGATGTCATAGGCGGTTGCATCATAGGTGAAGGTGCAGAAAATCCACCTGGGTAACAAGTGTAATCAAAGGAACATGATGGTGTATATCCGTCACTATTTGATCGTTCTTTTTCTCTTAACTCCTTTCTTCGCCATTTAGCTCTTCGGTTTTGGAACCATACCTTTAAAAAATCAGATTTTTATAGTTTAGAATTATTTCGATTATTTTCATTATTGTAAGAGCTAAAATATTCAAATATTTTTTATCTAAATGTATCATTGAACAATAATACAAGACAAATCGATATAAATCATTGTTCGAGATGTGTGGCTAGAGTGCAATTGTTGTGACATATATTTGATCGTAAATTGCAACTCGAGACTTTGCCACATGTGCGAGGGGGCACATTTTGCCGCATCGCAGAAAATACGGTATGTTAGGACATGAATTGTGTTGCGATCAAAAATGAAATATCTTTTTTTGCGTTTTTTCTCAATTTTTAACACTAAACGAACACTTTATATTAAGGACATATTGTTATAACTCTACTTTATTATGAATCCAAAATTGGAACTTTTTGTGATTTAAAGATGAAGTACGTTTCATTTTTTATTTGAATTTTTGTAACTTATTAATAATTTGAAAGTTTTTGAAATTTGAAATTTGACATTTGAAAGCAAGGGGATCTGAAGAGCCTCAACCCCCTTTAACGTTTTAAGAGCAAAACGTTTAGATATAGCAATTTTACATTTTCTTTATTGTTGTAAAAAATATGTCTTACCGTAATTCGATCTTCAGGAATGTTCAAAAATGCAGCCATATCTTTTTTAGATTTATGATCTGGATAATGAGATTCTCTGAATGAATCTTCTAAAAACAATGATTGGGCTTCTGTGAAGTTTGTTCGAAACCTTCGGCGTGCTCCATAATCAAGTCCGGAGCTTATTGGTGCAACAGGAACAGCCCCAGATGTTACATTGCCGCTTACATTCGGGCAACCTTAAAAATACCATCAGTTTATTTATAAAAATTCGAATGTAATCACAATCTGGATTATTCGGTATTATTTCTATACTTTAAGAATTTTAAATTTTAAAATCCATCCACATCAGAGCTTTTAAAATTTGAGATGTTAAGATTAAACGGTTGGTATAGATTTTAAAAAATAAATCGGATTTCTTATAGTTATTAAATAAAGATGAAACGAATAAAAATCATAAAATTGATGTCATAATTCACTTTGAAATTACAAAAACCAAAGAATAAATTTTGAAAATAATACCTTGGATTCCGACTGATGGGGCAGAAACTGATCTTGCACTATTCTCGAAATAGTTTCCATCGTACATTTCTAAAAAATGAAACAATAAAAAAACAAAAAATATTCAGTCAAAAACCGACTGAAATATAGTACGGCGATTCATATTTGACGATCATTTTTTTGGTAAAAATCATTCAAAAATTACCTAATTCATAAGGATGATGATGATGTAGTGAATTTGATTGATGTCTCATTTCAAATCGTTGAGGTCGTACAGTTTCAGGAACTCTATTCGGCGAATCAACAGCAGGAATATTTGACAGTTGTTGTTCTCCACCGGTAAATGAACAGTTTTCGTTCTTACTGCCAATTGGAGCAGAGCTCGCAATATCAGGATCAGCGAGCTTTTGATTAGACATATACATGTGGTTATGCTTAGGCAAGTCAAGATTATGGTAGGGGTAGGCGGGCCCTTCGGCATCGATGCTCGCCGTATTATCGCAACTCCAACGGCGAGTTGAAGGCAAAAGATGATCCCACTGTTGTGGTGATGGCGGGGATGGCTGCTGAAGTACTAAAAGTTGATCTTGCACTAAAGAATGTTGCGGAAATTGATGCCCATCTCTATGTCCACCCAACATCATAGTATAAGAAAACTGAATACAGAAAAATTTGTGTGGTATGGTCACTACAATGAAAAAAAATTTTATTTACATTTATTGCATTAGAGGTAAAATATCAGGAAAAATGGTATTGAAAATGGAGCAGTAATTGTACTTCATCATTACTGTGCTATTAAGACTACTATTAACATATGTAGATTGTTGATTAGTACATGATAATCTTGGAAAATTGTAACTAATTAATGGAACAAACTTTGAAAATGTTGCCGGTGCTGGTCTCAGTGAGTTATAATATGCAAGAGAAGCAAGTTATAATATGCAAATTAATTTAAATAAAAGAAAACAATTGTTTTTCAAGTCATAGAATGAGAACAAACTCTAAAAATTTAAAAGAAATACGGAAATGAACAAGCCACGAGTCCAACAACTTTACAAAAAATGAACACTTTTATAGTAAAACAAATGATGGGCGGGTGAGGGTGGGAGGATGACATGTTTTTTATCATAATCACATTTTTTTCGAAGAGCAAATTGTCTTCACACAGAAAAACTAAATCTTTTTTATCCCGTCCTGAAGATGATTCAATTTTTTTTGTTCGCGCGTTAATCCCTTATTATTTGAAAAAAATTTCAAAGCAAATGCTTGAAGTTCGCAATGGAATTAGTGCATAATTAAAAATGCAAAGAATCACAAAAAGGTTTTGAAACAATGGAAAAAAACGCGGTTCAGATCCTAGATGCATATTTGTTAAATTTTAGAAAAATGATAGGTGAAAGTCATTTATAAAACTGATAATGAGACGGAAACTGATGTAATAAATATTTTTATGAATGGTCAAGGTTCCTATTTCATTTCGAAAAATTTGTGAAAAGCCAATTGAATAACGATTTATGGCACATTGAAAATACATAACTCGGTTCTAGCCTTTTCGTTGGTAGCGACAATTTTGATAGATAAAAGTAGGATTTTTCTTATATTTTTTAGTTAATTTAAATAACTTGGCAATTACAATTTGAAAATTACAATAACAATTGAATGTCAAATAAATGAAAATCAGAACTTTACCATTCTACATTATTTCTTTTCCGTTCTTGCTTTATTTTATTCCTTTTTTTTCTAATTTGACTCATAAGATCTTGCAATGATTAAACAATTTCCCGTTGAAACTGATCTAAGTTTTTCCTTTAGTTTCAGCAAATTCTAATTAGTTATTTAGGATTATTAGCATTTCTTGTCACAGGTCTTTAGTCTAGTCATGCCTACAAAAATCATGCAAAACGTCTTTGAAAAATGAAAATGTTAGACTTTGATAGGCCGGTTTGAGCGTGGAAAGCCATAGGATCTTTGGGTCTTGTTTTGTTGTGATTTTGAAATCAATCCAGCTTCAAAAATTCTGTTTACTAATTATATCAGCTTGTTTCGACAATTAAAACTAAATGTTGCAAAATTTTTGCTTAAAATAACAAAACACTTCCTATTTTTCCCAAAAATTGTTCCACTTTGGTTATTCAAAAGTAAATATTTTTTATATATTTTCCAAATCATATATTTAATCTATTTTTTGACTTTTAATTAATATTTCCCCGGAAATTAACCTTTTTCAATTTAAACAACACACATATACCCCATTTTTGTTTTTCATACATTTTTTTCATAAGAAAAGTGAAATAGATTTAATTATTTTAAGTGCACCTCTAAAGTGCAAAAAAATGATTTTTGATTCTACCACATAGTCTCATTTTTCCTAATTATACATAATCTTTGTAGATACTAATCCTGATCACTCCAAAAAGTGAAGATCAAAAGAAAATGTGTACAGATCACAAAAAAAATGTGTGTTCTTTTTCAAGTAACCTTTTCAAATCATTACCTAGTGTGGAACAATTGAAAATTGGTTCAAATCATTTTATCAAGAAAATTGAACCAGATTAATTAAAGATTATAATTTCGCTTCAATGATTATCCATTGTCCATTAATCTTGTCCAGGCATTTTTTTCCCCCATTTTTCTTTCATGACATTTCGTCGATTTGATGTGTGAAATCCGTTCATTGTGAACATAATCATAGGATTTGTTGGAGTGTAGGAGTTCCTTTTAGTAATCCTCTCGTTGAGCTTTGTTTTCTGATGTGATAGGGAGGATTAGGTCACTTCCTAATTTTGATGACTATTCCTCGATTTTTTTTCTAAGCGTGACCTTGATGTTAACTTCTATTGTTCAATTGAAGCAAAAACTAGACGCATTTTGAAATTTAAACAATGGTGGTCTGCAAATAAGATAAGATGGTGATTTTAAAAACTTCATTGCTGGCACAACTCTGTTTTGAGGATGGTTCCTGTTTTTTACATTTTCTAATCAGTTTTAAGTTTTGAAAAATAAATTTTTAGGATGGTTTTTAATACCAAAACTGTTTTTGTTTATTTTAGAGAACACAAATCAAAGCAATAGAAAATGTGTACAAAAAGAGCATCGCAAATATCAATCGGTACACCATCTAGCACCCCGATAGTACAAAGACCTTATTATAAAATCATTGCAAAATTTTTAAAATTACATCCTGTGATGCAAATTTCAACCACATGTTCGCAAGGTTCTAAAAGTGGAAAACATTTTACGAACAACCTAATACGCTGAATTTTGACTAAATCCGATTGGTTTAAACCAAGTTATCCATCTCCCTACCGCAGTGTTTAAAGGAATTTTGAACTTTTGAACCTTGGAGGTTCATAACTCGTATCTTACTCTTCACGGTAAAATGTAAATTTGAGTATTTTGTTCCGTTTGTTTTAGACGACGAAAAGGTTTCATTAAATGTCTCTTGAACAAAAAAACTTTATCCAAAAAAACATAAATATTTCAAACATAATACATTCAGATAATCGAAAATATATAGAGTTAATCCAAATTTACAGCAAAACAAATACATTTCAAATTTTCACAAGATGCAATTTTTCAAGATTATATCGAATAGGTACAAAAAACAACGGAAATATTATTGAAGTTGCCGACCTGTAGAATTGCATTGGCAAAAGACATATCCAATTCATGACCCGTCAGGTGGAGTATATATTTCAGATTTTTGACATGACAGCCATTAAAGATGACAACTTTAAAATGAGACTACACTTTTGCTAATTTTTCACATCGAGGCAAGAAACATGTACAGGTTTTTGGTCAGTTGTTAATTGTGATATCAGGTGTGGAAAATGTAGCAGTTGACAAAATACTCGTAGTGCTTGTATCAGCAGAAGATGAACCGCTAGTCGTTGTTGATTGAGTAGTTGATGTGTCGTTCGTTGATGAAGTAGGTCTGTAAGAAAACAAAGCAAGTATCAAAAATGTTACTATAATAAGTTTCCATACTCTTCATTCTCCAACAAATGATCGCTATCATTCGAATTCACAACATGTTGCGCATGAAAATTGTTCTCAAGTCCAACTGAACTTTCTTCGACGGCCTGTCGATTGCCTCGTATCACGCGGGCTGCGCCATTGAGGATGTTTCTAATAGTTCTTTGTCCAAAAAACTGGAATGAAATTCTCAGATTGTAAAGAACATTACATCAATATTACCATGTCCGCATCCACTAACGCTTCTTGTGAGCTCCACGTGACACGCAACCGAGATGTTGATGGATTTTGAGATGAGGTTCCTACTACAAAAAAACGTATTTTTTAAATTATAAATAATTGAAAATAATTCGCTCACCACTAATTTCCTCCTCAATGTCAATTGGTGTTGGCTGTAATAATTGATTTTATGAAAAATATATAATTTCATAAATTCGCGGAACTGTTCCAGATATTTTAGTATACTTTACTATAACTAAAAATGATGTTTAATATTAATAATATACTAATGGTTGCTATAAATTGAGCATTATCTTCATAATATCTATTTCCACACTCACCTGTGATGTTGAAGCAGATCTCAAATCTTCGTTTGATCCATCACTGTCGGAATCAGTGCCAATTTTACGTTTGCATAGCGGGCAAACTTTTCTTGTTTGTGTCAGCCATACATCAATACATTTACAATGGAATACTGAATTATATCTTCATAGCTTGTTCCAGAACAAAACAACCTTACCATGGCGACAAGGTAAATGCCTCAGTTTTTCACCAGGTTGGAAATCATCCAAACAAATTGCACATGTGTCAGGCTCATCTCCTTCCCGGAATTTTTTCACTGGAATCTTTCGCAAATTTCGTCTTGATAACCGACGCTTGTTTGATTTTTGTCGTTCGAGACATGCTCGTATACACTGAAATGTGAGATGAAACTAATTATTGTGATTATTTACAAACCAAAGTCACCATGAAAAGCGCGAAGCAAAAGAAGACGACCACAACAAACGGTATTAAATAACGGAATAGTTCATAATACCCAGGGTCGATTTTTATGCGTAATCGGTAACTGAAAACGATTGTTTTGAAAAGCTTTTCATATTCATTTTACGGACTTTTCTGTTGTTGGATAATTCTGTGTTATTTCTTCCATGCAATTGTGTGATATCATGATTAATGGTAAATGAATTTCTTCAGAATGTTCAGATCCTTCCATTGTCACTGGGTCCTGTCCAGGAAAGTTATAAATAATCACCATTTCGAAAGGTATACTTGAATTTTGTACATTGAACGCCTAAAATTTTAATCAAAAATGAATATTAAAGATATATTCAAAATTATCACCTGTTGAGAGAATTTTACAGGATGATCTGGATCACTTCTTGATACTAATGCCAGCGGAGTTTTGCACAATTTTTGATGTTTCGCTATCTATAATATCATGTTGCCAAATTCAACTCAATTTAAGAGCTCACCTTCACTGGTGCCGACGCGTCTATCGGTATGACAGGAATTGCACAACCGAGATTATCTTCAGTGATAATATATTCTGTGACATCTCTACCAAATTTCGCGCCGCTTGCTCGGCATTTAAATACAACTTGTTCTTCAACTTGACTACCTTTCACCTGAAAAAACATTTTTTTCAATTAAAAAAATTCTGGAAATAAAAATTTCGCTTACCACATCAACCATATATTGTGCATTTATGAAAATACCTAATTGCAGAAAGAACACCACAGAAGTTACCCGTATTAGTGGAAAATTACAATTTTTCATTGTAAAATCGGTCTCTTTATCTGAAAAAATAATCGATTAGAAAGAAATGAATTGATAAAATTCGGAGAAACAATGAGCGAAAAGACGAACACATTTCATTAACTATTGATTTCGTTTAGTGTGATAAGAAAGGTCAATATCAAAGAGCAAAAGTTGCAGGCGTGACATTTAGAAGATGGGGAGTTTGTAATGAAAAGGTCAGCTGATGTATGTAATCACGCTCTATCGCACAACCCACCATTTTCTAAACCCCCTCACCCACAAAAACATCACCGCGCGGTTTTCTATGCTGTGTTTTTCTCTATACGACCATCGACAATGTTTTGTCACAATAACAAACCCATTATAAATGTTGTTAAAGTCGGAAAATAAGCTTAAAAATTAATAAAAACCTCTATAATGGTTTGCAACATTGTTGTTTTGGTGGTGAACATTTTTTCTTCAAAGAAAATGATGAAAACACAACCGATGCGGCAATGTTTTTTTTTCGATAAACACCATTTTCATGTGACATAAAAAAAGTTGTGTGTGGTCGATCGATTTTTTGAGTAGATGACAAAAAAGAAGGAAAAATTATTTCTCTGACACGGAAAAGATCGATGAGAAGTGCTCGAAGAAAAAAACCGGCCAATTTTTTTCAAAGAAAGAAAACGCTTTTCAAACTTTTTTTGAGCTACAGCTCGTGAACTAAAAATACTTCTTTTGAAAATGTTTGTAATAAAATAGATATAAACATGTTTTCTTTCGTTTAGTAAACATATCAGATGCAGGACATGTTGAACATGGTTGTTATCATTGAATATTCGGTCGGAATAGAACATACAACGTAAGAAAAACAACAAAAGTTGTATATTTGATAAGTTTAAAAGCTCAATAACCTTTTGGTTTGATGTTTTGAACAGCTAATAATAAAATGTATTTAGCTAACAGTAAAATTCGATATAGTTATTGTATCGTGTTGATTTTTCTTTACAATTAATGTATTATTGAAATGTAATAATAGTTTATAGTACATTTTTTGTTATCGTTCAAAGAAAGATAAATTTCGTGCAAATAAAAAAGCACATTTTCATAAAGATAGCGGTTGCAGTGACTCTCGGAAATAATGTATACATGCATTCTCAGAAAATATAGAAAACTCACTTCTATGCTTCGTTTTTTCTATAACAAATAAGGATAATTAGCTTTTTTTCTCTCTATAATCTCAAAGCAGTTTATTCTCATGAGATACAAAAAAATAAGCTGACCTCTGATTTCAAACAACTCTTGTTACAGGAACTTGGAATTATTATGTTTTCCTTAGAAATGATTAATAAATGACACAGCTGAAAATTCCCCTTTTTGTGCAAATTCAAACAGCCAATTCTGAAAATATTCTGTTTTGTCTGTGGTTTTTTTTTGAAATATGGCCAACAACGAAGAATTCAAAGACAATAAAATGATGCGAGTCAGTCGTGCAAACAAGTGGAATGAACTTTGATGAATGTCAAGAACGAGGAAAAAAAGCATGCTGGAAAAAAAAATGCGAAGGAATTATAAATTGGTCTAACAAAATTTTGCTCCTATACCCCCTCGCATTAGAAAGTATTCCATCTTGTATGAATATTACATTCTTAGCCGAAAAAAGAAAACGTTGATTGAATGCCAAAGATATAATCTCGTAAATAAAAATGCAACGGCAGAACGAAAGGGAAAACAACGGGATAAGTTGTTTTTGACGAGAAATGTTCTATCCAAAGACTGGAAAAAAAAACAACTGCCGAAAGTCGATGAGAAGGACAGACAAAGTGCAGTCGTGAAAATGTAATCTGAATTTATGTGGCTGGGTCAATTGAACTCGAACAAAACCATAGTCTAGCTGCACTTTTTAGATTAGATGAATGTGAATCAGTTGGTTGCCATAAGTACACCTTATATGTGCATCCAAAAGCTCATATCTTTTATTATCAGATATACACTATGATTTAATCGAATGAAAAAGCAGTTAAATGCACATTTTCAACTATATAATGTGAAAAATAGAGCTTTTTCCTCATAGTCTGATGCAATTTATTCTTAATCGTACCGATAATTAACTTCCAGCAGCAGCACAAAGTCGCAAAAATTTAATTTTGCGAGCATCCAAAGGCCAGTTTTTAAAAATACTTTCCAAATAGTTAATGATAATTTTGTAGGAATTTTATCAAGACCAATTTTAAGAAAACATTTTTTTTTAAATTCGGAATAATATCCCGACAAGTTTTAAACTTCATAAATTCAGTGCTTAATTCTCAAAACGATTGCAAAAAAATGTAAAACCTACATGCTCATTTTGACTCATTTTGGTTCTTTTATGAGTCTTTCTTTTTAATGATAGATTCGTCACTTTTAAACATATTTTAATAAAAACGTTAAAAGTTTTGAAAAATTTCCGAAAGCCTCGTCTAACCTAAAATTTTGTTTTTTTAAACTTATATTTGGGTAACATAGAATTTTTCGCAAACCTCTCATTAGCAAAAAATACAAAGTCTACTGAAACTCAAAGTTTATTTCATTGTAACAAAGAAAACCTATTTTTTTGATTGCTTCAACTTCAAAACCTGAATGAAAAAGAGCAGGTCTCAAAAATTTTCAGCTGCAATGTTTCCTGGTCAAAGAGCAGCTTCACTACCCACCTCAGTTTTCTGACAATTGAAACAGTTTCAAAATCTTAATTAATTCTCGTAAGGAAATAATCCAATTTCGACTTTCAAACTAGAAATTAAGCAAACATTGGGGGATGAATTTGAAAAAAGAGATGAAATCGCATTTTGAGAATGGAAATGAATAAAGAATGAACACTTGAGGAAACTTTTCACAATGACGCAATACACATTTCAAATGAATTGTTTAAAGAAACTAACATTTTCAACCTTCAAAAATGTTTTAAAATGAAGATTTTGAGCATCTGTTTATTCAAGCACGTGGCGCGTTAGTAACACAAATTTTCGATGTAACATAAAATAAAGTGAGAATGAAGTTGTGTTCTGCTTTGATGGAACGCCGAAAATGGTAATCGAACAATCAAAATTCTGTCATTCATTTCTTCGTTGAATGAACTAACATAATAGCAAAAATGCGTTTGAAAAATGAAGTGTATTCGTATTCTCAAGTTACCGTATGACGCTGTGAAAATCTAGAAGAATGAACAAAACCAAACGAAACTTTTATGAAGTCGCGAAAAAAAGGATCTAGGAAAAAACTTGTGGGAATATGTGAATATCCGGATGGATTTTCTGGAAGGTTTAGTTTACAACTTCTAAAGTGGTATTCTATGACAAACAGAAAGAATTTAGTTAGATATTCAAGCTTCTTTTTTTCATTGTATTTTATTTCGTGTCATTGTCAACTTAAAAAATTTGGATAATCCATTTTCTACTAAAAGACCGCAGCGCAACCGCTCGCAGGTACAAATAGCACGACTTTGTGCGATACTTAGATTTTCTGGGTAGGTCAAAATCAACTTGCATGATCAAGAATATTTGAATTGACAATACGTTATCAACAATCACATCACATCCATACGTTTATTCGATTTTTCACCCATTTTATTTATTAGAAAGTCGGTTTTTTGATATTCGTCGTGAAAGTGTTATGATAAGTTGGATTAAAATTCTTTGAAAAATCTTTTTTAATATCCTATCAAACACTTCAATTCAAAAAAGAAGCCAAAGCACACACTTCTGAAAAAATATTTAATTGCAAAACAAAAAAGAAAACAATCAAACTGGCAATTGCACCAATTCGATTAAAATATGAATATACTACATTGATTTTTTCCTCAGTAATTTTATGTAATAAGTTTGACTGGAAAAATAAATTACATTTTATTCAAAATCATAACCCATTCATGAAAGTGGCACATAATATTAAATACAAAATATATTAAATTTCACAAGCACTCGAACTGGTCAACGGGTCTATTAGGTCGATTTGGTCAAGTCCAAAATATGAAAATTCGTTACGAAGGTGTTTTATGGAAAACTCAATCTGAAAAAATATCTTGTGGAGTTGAATGATTATTCAAAAAACCACACCGTTCCATTAACAGATAAGAATACTCGCCGACATTGCCATGATCTTGAAAATTGGTTTATTGAATTAGACCGAAATAATCTGGAATAAATTCAATATTTGCAAGATTTTTCAAACATGAAAACTTACTCTATTCTATCTTTACTATTTTCTGGACGTAAATTTACAATAAAATCACTTTCCACACTGGCTGAATAATAACAAAACTGCAAACCATATGTTCTTGGAATTTCCAGTTTTCCTAGGCTTAAAGTAGCGTCACCAGGTCCTTGAACATATCCGAAACTTCCCTCTAAAATTATAGTTTTATGACTGCATAGACTCATGTTATATTCACCTAATATGCTGCCAATGCCAGTCGATTTTGAGCCTACTGCTTCTTCACCAATTTCCCATTTTTTCCCTAGACTTTTTAGACAGTTTCCAATATCGAAGTCGCAATAAATCGAACGGCAAACCGTTTCTGTTACATTTTTGCGTTTGGGTATATGCGGAACTGAAACTATTTATTTATCTTGTTTCCGACCTCGTTTTTGACATACGCATTGCACATTTATATATTGCTGAAGCATTGTATGAGATATCATCAAGAGCTGCAGCACCACCTTGTACTCCGAATGCATCCAATGAGAATCCATACGACTCAATCACAATCTGAAATATTGCAATTTCTTAGAATTTTGTTTATTTATGAAATCATTATGCAGTTTTGCAATTTTTTCAATCCCACTCGAAACAAATTGTTTTTTTGTTGTGATCAAAGCTTCTTGATCAGCTTATCCAGATAAATTCTACCTAACTGTCTTCATGGCAACTTAGACGACCTATTCAAGTATGGGCTTTATTGGGCAAACGTCCACTAATTTTCATACTATGACAAATTTATTGTTTTAAACACAATAAACACATAACCTTACATATTTTTTAACGTATTTTTTCACAATAAACATTGTTTGTATTTAAACTTTGTAAGAATTATTTAAAAACAACCTCGAACATGCTCATTATACTTCCGGGTATCACTACGCTTGCTGTTTTTGTATTGTTTCTCTTCACCGGCTCGCTGCACCAATCATATCTTCTTCCCATTGACGGCGGTCTAAGATTTTAAAATAAGTTCTAGTAATAAATTCATTTTTTTCACAATTATAATTCGATAAATCTTTATGAATCTAACCTGACACAAACCCGTATATTGACCCCTGGTGATGTCCAAAACCGAAACTTTAACATCCCATCACCTTGCTGACATTGTATCGGATCACTGACCAGCATCGCGGAATACATTTCCGGTAGTTTTTCTTGAACACCCACAAACAAAAAAAATCCGTCTGAAATATGTACAATAGTTTTTCTGAAAAAAAAACAATCATTATTCACCTGGCTTGTCATTTCTCATAAAAACATCTTCTCCTGCTCGACCCCATGCTCCGCGCATTCTTATCCAATCGAGCTCATCCCGTTCCCCATTACAGCCATTTTTTTCATTATGCCATCTGTTGAACAAACATAAACATGAATTATTTCCGCTCAATGCTTTTTTGATCATATTATTTTGTTTTCTCGAGTTTTGATAACATGTTCTCAAAATAAATAAAAAATTACCTGCATGATCTCGTTAAAAATGAATCAAAGTCATAGCATTCTAAATCGCAAGGACAGCTTATAACAACATTTCCTAATGGCGATCCTTCTTTGAAAAATGGGAACATAATATCAATGTCTGTATGTCCACCAAGAAATTCTGAAAATTTATAAATTAAAAACACTGTTGTTTTTTGCAATTACTTCTCAATTTAGGTAGCTCTCTACTAAAATAAGCTCCATCTATTAATTGACTTGTCGGACATTGTGCTGAAATATTTTTAAAGATAAATTGTTTAAAAAAAAAGAAAATACCTAAGATATGCTCTAAAAATAATAAACTAACAGTTACGCTAAATATCATAGTAGAAATTTTGAATAATGTCTGGTGAATTACGAAGATGAAAAGTTTCGGATGTTTTTCCAAGGTCATAATCTTCAGGAAGAAAATTGTATCCCTTCTTAGCAAACAAACAACTCTTTATGGTCTCACTTTTTCTGACCAGTTTTTATTCTTGTTTTACGTAATCTGCACTTTGTGGGCGATACAAATATTTGAAATCTAATTGATTTAAGAAGTTTGGTGATTCTGGTGTTGTGCAGTGTTGTAATTTGATTGGTTGATGACGAAACCGTCTTGTTTCAATATTTTTTTCTGATGGAAAGCAGAATTTGAGATATTTGTCTATCCGACGTTAAAATCTTATGCGGACTCAATTTTGACTAGACATTAAATCCAAAAGCATAATGGACAATTTTTGGAATTGAAACTTAAAACCCTTGAGATTGAGAGAAATACAACTTATCGAAAATTTGTGAGGCAGTGTACAAAACCAGTGTATATAAAACCCTCAGAATCCTACTTTGAATACGAAGGGAAAAAATACATGGTAACAAGCATGGGAATCTAGGCCACCTTTAAAAATCCTACTTTTTCTTATAGTTAGTGAACAATTTTAGTGAGTAGATGAGTTGTTTTTTGTGCATTGTTTAGTAATTGCGAAACGTTGGAAAATAAATATTTTATTTCAATTGTGCTTCTAAAACCAAGGGTCCATCAAGACGAGTTCGTCATTTGCCCAAGTTAGTGAACACTTCCAAATATTATCCTTCCCCCCACGCCAAGGAACTTTTAAAAAATTGACGTTGATCGACGTTCGCACATTGCCACTTCTCATATATTTCAGCGCGTCTATTCATTATACATAAGTTTTATCATTCACATTATATTTTTCAAATTTTTAGGTTTTTTGTTTCTTGTTATCTACATAAATAATAGTTTTTAGGTAGTTATATTCTTGTGTCCTTAATAATGGGCTGAAAGCTGAAATTTGGGATAAAAAATAGTTTGAATTGTGTACCTATGTATGTATAACAAAAGGGTCCACCAAGACGGTTTCGTCATCTACGAATGAAATTAAAAGAACAAGTGTATACGAATTCGGTAGTACTTATTAATCAGATTTTGAAAATATCATCTGTTTACTTTGAACTGAAACTCTATGCACTTTTTGCGTCATTCAGTTTCTGATAATAAACAAATATATAAATCGAGTTTATAATTTATAGTTAATCTCCACGTTTTCACATCATTGTGTAAATGTTTTTTCAGGCCAATTCATCCTTTGTCTTGAAAAAAATACATTTCTTTACATATGGAAAGCTGCACTGCAAGTCTTTTATTAAAGAAACCACGAAGCAAAAATTAAATTATTTGAATTGTTTTACATGTGACGTCGGATATGTAATTTTAGCGTCTAACAAGTTTATGGTTCAAAGACTATTTTTAAACTACTCTATTCTAGCTGACATTTAGAAAACATTTTTCTTGAAATATTCAGCTCAGCTTTTCATCCGCGTCAGTAAACAGAAATTTAAAGTGGGGGTGTATTTATAACTCTCCATACGTTTGATTCCGGAAGTTTTAATGTATTTAGAATGCTGGTCTTTAACGTTACCAATCATTTTGTTTTTTGCATCTATAACAATGACATTGTATTTCAAACGAGTTTCAACTATGCTATTTTGAGAGGTACTTGTCAAGATCGTGATGTTTTCAGAGGCGGTCTTGCTCACTTCAAAAATTCTTTGCAGAGAAATTTTTTTGAGCGCGAAGTTCATCTAAATTTCAATTTTCATTTATTTTAAATCCACCTGTAACCTGATTTAGTGTGACGCAATCAGAAAAGGTTTAAAAGCTGTTTCTTTAGTGTTTGTTCAGTTTTTTGAGCAGAACACTTTGAAGTAAATCAAATCATATCATTTAGATTAACTATTAATTTTAGAAAATAAGTGCAATAACTGCCATTCTATCTTGACTTTTGGCTCTTTTCAAACTGAACATGTTTCATTGTGCCTCTTGATATCTCGAACATTTTTCTCGTCAAAGATTACTTATAAAGAATGTATGAAACATCGTCACAAAAGTCTATTCTGCTCAGAATGGAAAAACCTAAAATTTTCAGTGCCCTATATTGCACTAACTCTTTCATAAAATTTATAGTTAAAGCTAACCAATTTCATACATGTGCTCACATCATAAACTTTTTTTGAATGCATATCCTCAGTGATCAATTCTCAATATTAAAAACGGTTACTTAACTTTATTTTGAATATATCTTTATATGAAAAAAAAGAAAATTAATTAGTTTTTTATGTTTCTTTAAACTTCGTTTGTGATGTAATGAGTTCTTTCCAAATTCAAATTAATTTGATTTTGTATAAGCCGAAAAATTACATTATCCGTTCGAATTCCCAACATTATGGAAGTTTGATACGCTCACTAATTGCCATGATTTCCAATTTGTATTATGCTTCCTGTGGACTTAGAGTAAACGTTTTAAAATTTGTTTTAATAGAAACACGGCTATATTATAGGATTCAAAGCTTGCAAGTTCATATTATTAATGTCCATTAAATTTGTTTTGAAGAACTGAGTGAACGCTGCAGTTTCCGTTGCTCATATCACTGACCAGATATCAACAATTTAACAAACTTCAAATTTTAGTTCTATTTAATTACAGTTTTAACTCGAGAAACTTTGTCACCGAAGAACGAGTAGCACAAGTGGCTACCCATTTATTACAATTGTGACGTTTCAAACTTAAATTACTATGTGTAAATTTCTAAATAGATGCATATAAATACGGATATTTTAGACGTTGAGCTCATTTTTGAAAGAATGTCCCGGTCTCCACTTGTTTTTTTCTTATTAATTTTTTTATTTTAAGTTAACATATTTTCTGTCTTTACATTGTTTTAGTAAGTTTTAATAATAAAGTTTTTTTAGGTAATCTACATGTCACGCATTTTCGTTATTTTATGTTCTCTTGTTTTGTTAACTACAGTACTTTGCTTCGAAGATGACCACAAAAAAATGAACCCAATATTAAGGTAAGGTAATTTTATAGCGTTTGAATTAACATAGACCATTTACAGACATTTTTCACAGCAGAGTTTGTTGAAACCATACACTCCAGGAGCAATAAAATACGCTTCTTCAAAGTAATTCAAAATTTTAGCATTTGGAACCTATAATAAAATTTTTTTTAGAATTGATGAAGGTTATCGAAACTGTTATCTTTCACCAATTCAATGTCAACTTCCTGTCAGACGCGAGCAACAACCAATTGCCGTTCCAAGTGCAAATATGAACAATGAGCTATCAAGATATCGACGAATGTTCTACCCGTTAACTTCATTCGACTAGAGAGTTATTATCATTCTTCTCACTTTAGTTGAGAAGAGCATTCAGTTTAAAACATGTTGATTTGACAAAATGTAAAACTTTATTGGGTATAAGAATAAAGTAAATTGCGTTTTTTTCTTAAATCACAACGGACGCTTGTATCTTTCATCAATGTCGACGTTCTGTGACATTGCAAGAAGGTTCAAAACAGCATGTTCCAATTTTCGAGAATCATACACACTTCCAGAAAGTTGCTCAATTCTAGCCTCCAAGTCTTCTAACCGTCGTTTCCATCGATGATTCTGAAAACAATATAACATTTACATTCTATTTTGTTTTGTTGATTACTGAAATTGAAGCTGACCTAATAAACAACAGCAAGAATTTAAAGATCAGATTTTTCAATTTTTTATAAGTGGATTTCTAAGAAAATGCAACTAAAAACACCTGTGCAACAACGTCGTCACATTGCTTTTCCCGAGCGACCAATTTTTGCTGCGTTTTTACAAAATTTCGTTTAACAGTGACTTCCATGGCGCGCATCTCAGTTATAGTTTCTTGTAGTTTCTTTATCATATTCTCTTGCTTCATATTTTCATCCCGCAAGTGCCCTATTTGTTGCTTTGAAATTTGAAGAGCTGACGAGTTTTTTGAATTTTCGTCACTGATAATATCTCGCTGTTCGTTGAGTTGAACACACTGAAATCATAAATAAAGATAAGGCAAATAATCGATGAATAACAGTATTACAGTAGCTGTCAAATTCCAGATTTCTTCCTCCAGCAACCCTGCATCTTCTCGATGACTGCTTTTCAGTTTTTGTATTTTTTCTTTCTGCTTCTCTTTCAGTTCATCGACTTTTTCATTTTGCTTCAGCAATTCCAGTTCTAAGCCAGAAACCATTTTCTTTAGCTGAAACCTAAATCTTTAATTAATATCGTAAACAACAAATTACGTTCTCAATCACAGAAATGAGTTTCTCTATCTGATTGTTCAACTGAGTTTCAGTCACATGGAAGGACCTTATCGTTTCCTCACGCTTTGAATCTGAAGTTTGCTGTAGCTTTTTTATCTGAAAACATTTTGAAGCGCTCCTTTCTAATACTGCGTTATTACCTCAGTTTGTTTTTCTTCCATCTGTCTTAACGATTTTCTTATTTGGTCCTCTAACATTTTTTCATATCTGACCTTTTGCTGTGTACTTTCATCGCTATACAATTCTTTCAGATTTGCAATGGTAGTCCTCTTTATTTCTTCAGACCGAATGAAATCACTTTCGATTGACTGAAAAAATAAATTCTTATTGAAATTGGTTAACTGGCTTATATTTAGTTCAACCTTCACTTTATCCTTTGATTTCTGCATTATATCGTCAAAGTATCCCTTTATTTCCTTTAGCTCAACTTCTTTCTTCTCTGTATACATCTTGACGAATTTTTCTGTTGAGTCGCGAATCATGTTACGTTCGCAGTCGATATCTCGAAGAAGGGAGCGCTGGAATTTATATTAAATTGGTTAAGTTAAAAAAACAATTTTTACAAGATTAACAACACCATTGAATTGACAAAGGATGAGATCAAGTTCATTACTCTTTTTTCCTTCAGTGTTCAATTGAAGTTTTCCAACAGATCCATTATCATAACCAATCAATAATTCATCGTCAAAAGCTCGAAGCTACAAAATTGGCTTTTTTAACACAAAAACATTCATTTTACATACCGATGTAATTCTCAGGTTTCGTGAAACTGATTTGACAACACTTGGTTCATCTAACGCAGATGATGATGAACATAGAAGTTCTCCACAGTCAGCAGATATAAAAACAAAGTTATCATTTCCTTCGATTATTTCAGAACTAATTGAAAATCCAATATCAGATGCATGCATGTTGACATTTGAGAGATCCTAAATGAATTCAAATTGAAGTAAGTGACTTTTTCAAAACTTGAACCCTACTTTCCCGTGCTTTATTCTTGTAACAATAAATTTCTGATTCAGTAATAACAAAGTAGTGTTTGAATATGCTATCGATTGAAAGAAGTGAAGCTTATAATCCACATTCCACAACGTTTTTCCAGTGGAGATATCCGAACAATAAACGTGATCACTTTTTGTTAAAAACATCAGATACTTATTGTCTCGTGAGAAAACGAGCTGTTTTATGTCCTGTAGAATTTTTTAAATATTAAAAAAAATGAAGTGTTCAAACTTTTCGTATTGTTATGGATTCACTCATGAGTATTTTCTTGTCCTCCGCTCGAAAAACGATACAACCCGTTTCGTTAAGTACTGCTACTACGGACATGTCATATGAATCAACAACCTGTAATTTTTCAGGGCTTCAAGATATTAAATATTGTACTTACTGATAGTATTTGTTTTTCTAGAATGGTCTCACTTGGTAACAATCCATCCAATGTTAAGATCGCTACTTCCACGCGTTCTTTTGTTGCCACAATCAATTTATGTGATTCTTTCAAAATTGTGAAGAAAAATGCGCCCTCAATTCTATCATAACACAATGTTTTTCTGTATTAATTTTAATTTTGATGAACATTCGTATCAGATTACTGTGTTAATTTTGATGTCACTATAAAAAATCCTGACTGATCTAACGTGACAATTAAATTCTGTGTTGATTTCATACAAACAATTTTATCGCAATGTCGAACAGTCACCACATCACCATCAAACGAATTTATTTTGGAAAGAAACCTGCAATCATGGTGCATGAAAACTATTTTTGTTTCAGAATAATTATGCGGTGTGCGAATGGAACAAATGGAAATTATGTTTTTTCACGTACCTGACTGGAATTGACATCAACATTCGTCCATTGTCGTAAAGTAAATTTTCGTCTGCAAGATCAAACGATAAAAAGTGTTGGTTTTTGAGCGTGAAGTCAGACAACTGAAAATTATAGTTATTTCTCCGAATTTTGAACGCTTAACCCTACAACTAAAGCTCGACTTGATTTCCAATCCGGCCCACTTTCTGGCGATGATTCGAATAGTAAAATAATTCCGGAACCCGTTTGACAAACAAATCTTTGGGTTGTACTTCGTATGCAAACGATTTTGACATCTACAGCGTCTTTCAAAACTCTTAAAAATATCTTCATTTCAAAATTATAAACTGATATTTGAATACTCTTCTGATAAAGTTTTGATATTGACAACTTCTAGCAAGATCGTTTCTCGATAAACATTCAGCATCCCATTTTTTGTGCCGAACATTATATTAACATCATTAGCCCAGTCATGACAAGTTACATCGGGTAGCTACAACAATTAATTTAAGTTAGGTATTTCATAAGGAGAATATGCAATTTTACTACTTTTCGAAGTGTGATCTAGACCATTTCCGAAGGAACAGTTTTTAAAATCGGAATTCAAATTTTAAAACATTTTAAAGTGTGAAGGGTGAGGTCACGAACAACTTTGTTTCTAATGGTCTCGGTCACACCCCCTGAAAAGTAATTAGCATTTTTAGACAACCTGAATTGTAGAAAAGTTTTCAATATATCCTCCGCTTGCTCTTAACAAATAAGCTATTCCACCTCCTAAAGCGCATAAAACGCCTTCGTCCGCAGGACAAAATGACATCTGCCATTGTTTAACAGAATGTTCTGTGAGTATATGTCCAGCGCAATGATTTATTCCATCTTTAATGTCAAAGGTTTGTAGATGAGCTCTTTCTTCTAGAATTGAGAGGCAGGCAACAATCTAAAAATTGTTATCATTAACTACAGTTGAACAAAAATTGATTTTACCTCAGCGCCTTGTGAGATACACATTTCATTTGGTAAATATTGAGGACCGTATGCACATTTTTCTTCGTCAATTGAATTTTCCGGAGAGTAAACTATTATTTTGGAATTACTTTCTTCTTCTAAAGCTACTGCAAAAATTGAAAAGTCACTGGAAACTGCCATAGCGGTTGCATGCCCAGCAAGCGGTAAGAAATCTAGTTTTGATGAATCATTATTCATATCAAAATATCGAATGCGACTATTTTCCATAATAAGAACAGTTTTCCCAGAAATATATTCAGCTCTATCAAAGCCACTAACAGTTGTGACTTCATTTTGCGCGAGAAAATTGGTCATATTGTTTCAGATCAATGAATGTTTCGGGGCTTTTTTTGACAGTTATCTGAAACAAAAACATTTTATGTTTTATGGAAGTTGTTTAACTGTACTTTGAACCAATTTTGATCGTAGTATTTCAACTTCAATGCAATTTCAGATTTGAAAAAGTCTCTAACTTCGTCTTTGTCACTTTCGTCGCTATTAACTGGTTGTTCTTTAATAGACGCAGATGACTGCAAATGATTAACGTGATTTTCATTCCTTGACAACAAAGACATACATACCTTTCTAACTTGACTAGTATCTCGTTTAATTGGAATAACAGATTTGGTGAATTTCTTTTTCAACAAACTCGGTTCAGATTTCGACGCTGTCAAACTATTCATCACTTCATATCATTTATTTCAGAATAAGTAGAATATACAAAATAAATAAAAAATATATTAGCAAAATATATAGACAACTTTCCGTAATAAGCCTTCCACTTGAATGCCCAACATTTCCTGTAAAATTTGAAGTTCAGATGGAAAAAAAATGAAAAGTTGTCGTTTTCGTTCTTGCACGACTTTAAAACGGAAGTTCACATTATTTTTCTAATGCAAAAATTCAGAAAACACGATTCAATGTTTTTGGGCAAAATTGTACAATTTCCTAAAAAGTCCATAGTTTTTTTTCTTGATAAGATTTTCGATCAATCAACGATTTGCTATCTTTAACATTCGCAACATTTTCGAATGAAAAAAGTCACGAATTCTAGTCATTCTCTTATCAATCATTGTCTTCGATTTTTTATTGATTTTTTCTATCCATGTCATATTCTTTGCGAAGTACTTTATTCCCAGATTAGTAAATACTAAAACATACATCTATATGTTCAAGAAATGAAATGTCGGTTGGATGTAAATAGAATGATGATACAAGAAATCGAATCAAAGCAAGAATAAAGGAATAGCAATACAACTTTGGGAAAAAATAATCAAACAAAAAGTTCACTTGTTAAGTATTGGGCTTCGATGATATAATTAAAAATGAATTATTCACGAAGCAGCTTCCAGAAGCGATAAAGTCATCTAATCACTAATTTTTGTTAGCCAAGAGGTAGTTAACATTGGCGAAGACGTTTTCCTTGTGCAATCGATCTGAAAAATATTATTTATGTAGAAGAGCTGATAACGCTTTTTAAGCTTAAACTTACTGATCACTGGTTTGATAACAGGTGTGAAACCTGGAACCGAGGAAGTGAACGAAGCGGTCGCTGTCGTTTTGGCAACAGCGGATGGTGCTTCAACAGCTTTTACTTCCGTACGAACAACAGGTGTATTCTTAATGTCTTCAACCTTGTTCACCTTCAAAATATCAGGTTCTCCTCTTGCCGCCGTCGTCCAAAAACTTACGATATCTTGCTCGATCGAGTTTCGGTGACGCCTGCAGCTATGCTTAAGGCTCAACATTGGAAACGCTGACATTGTTGCTCTGAAAAAACATTTTTTTGTAATCTTCAGTTATTTTCGGTCAGTTTTTTAAAAACTTTCTTGTAATTTTAACTTTTTTCAAATCTAACGATCGATTAGATCTTATCATGCTTATCGATTTGAATGACAATTAGATATCTCGCTTTCCATTCCAATTTTATCCGAAGTTTTTTTAAAGCACTGCCTCAGTACATACTTTTAAAATCGAGGAGCTGCAGTAGAAACGCGGATAGACAATTCACAGAGTCCGAAGCAGATAACAGAGGTTGAAATCCAGTCAGCGGGGAAGTTTGGAGCTGCAGGCACAAAGAATTTGGGAGCTGAAATAAAGGTGTTCATATATTGTGCTTTTAAATTGTTTTGCTCGAAACTCACCGAAGGAAAACAGTTTAGTAGTGAGGGATGACAATGTGAGACAATTGTTTTCACTTTTGGAGGCAATCAGCATAGTACAGAGTACAGACACAGATCCATATATTTGGGGCTCAAGGGAAAATATTCGTTACGGTAGCACTTGGCAACAGTAAAAAGAAGCAGATGTTCAGTTAACCCGAAGTTGACAAAACAAGAATGACTGTTGTGTCTTTATTGACGCTTTTATAGTTATCATGCGTGGGTACGCGATGGGCGGAACTTTGATTGGGCTTCCCCCGGTCAATGTACCCATCCGACCCGGCCGTATCGACTTTCCCACAAAATTTACAATCATGTGGGCGATTGACAACACAAGAGAAGTGTTGTAATGTATGCAGAAATTAGGTGATTGTCATTTTAGATTACATTTGTCATATGACTGCACTTATAAAGAGGGGATTCCCCCGATATTTCTATTATGGCACGTTTATCGCGAAAATGCAAATGTTGATATAAGATTTCTTGATAATCGCGATGGAATGATTTCAATAGCATAGATTTTTGGTCGTTTTCACTGTTTATATTTTGTAAAAAGTTCAAATTCACGGTTGAGAATTTTCCGAAAACAATAACAATTCGAAATCTTTATTTGGAAAAAAACAACAACAAGTTGAAAGTACGTGTAAGAGTTCAATGAACGTTGTGCTGTTGCTTCGATAAGTGCCTAGCGCTCTACTGAACCAAATAAGAAGTCATTTGAAGCGCTGCACATAGAACATGATGAGCTTTGGAAGAGCTGTTCGAAAGCATTGAACGTACAATGCGTATTTCCGCTAAAGTATGATTAGCATAGTGATCATTACAGTTTTAAAAAAATGTTTAGAAACACGATGCTTGCCTACAATCGTACATGTTCCAGATGAGGACTAATTTATATTAAATGCAGACCTAGAAGACACTTCCAGAATCAATATTTATTTTTATAACACACATTAGTGATGCAATTTCATTTGGACCTTTTGATGATTCATCCCAACTGCTTGTCAAGTTCATTGTTTTCAATTTTTTCAGAACAAAAAAAATTCAAAAATTGACAACTTTAGTGATGAAAGTCTTCCCCCGTTGTTAACACCTGTCAGCGCAGATGACTAGAACTATCAATTATTTTCTTTCTTTTTTATTTCATCAACATTCTCCATCCATCGAGAGAAACGGTACTCTTCTCTGCACGTGTTCTGGTTTGAGCGCGATCGTACTTTGCATGGGTCAGACCAAGCGGCGTTCAGATACCGTAATATCCTTTGGTTCTACACGTAAGTGTAGCATCGTGATGTTCGTGTTGTGTCTTCACTACTGGGCAACTAAACTACACATTTTTGTTGAATGTTTCGTTTACGGTCATTCCCCATCTTTTACTGTGATGGCAATGATGAAAACTGGTCTTAGAACAGCAAAGTAATAAAGGGTAAAAGGAACACTTCACCATTTGTAAAAATGATGAACTTCGCTCCCTGTTCTTTAAAAACTGAATCGTTTTATGAAGTTTTTTTGAGTTTAAATGAGACTGTAAAGTGACTAGATTAATTGTCTCTAAATAAGACCTTTGTGAATCTGTTTTGTTTATTGAAAATAGAAATTTTTTTAAACTGAAGTTGTAAATCATTTAAGGCTATCTGATCAATATATCAAATGTCCGCTTATCTCAAAAGAATCAGTGAACAATTTTTCTATAGGCAAAAACACGTTCCAGTTTCGAATTTGGTGTTCACGGTTGTTTTATTGATTCCTTTGACAAAAATGTATCTTTTGGAGGTATTTTTTTTAGATGTCCGAAATACATTTCATATAGTTTCCTGAACTTTGAGTATACATATATTTCTGGGAAGTAAATTTTGAAATTTGTGAAAAATATCTCGTTGTCATTATTTTTTTTTAATTCACGTGATGATGACGATGCAAATATAGACTGAAACATTTTCCCTGGAAAACACTGCAAGGATGTGGCCATATCGCGAACGGGAAAAGATAAGAAACTGAAAAAAACAAAAGAAGATCGGAACGTTGTCATACGCCACGTGTCCCGAATATTGCTGTAATATACAGTCAGTGATCATTGCAGCGTAACTATTTTGTATTTAGAGTTATTTTAGTAAAATATATTTTTGAATGCGGGTACTTTGAATAAATTCAAAGAGTTTTGAAATAGGCATCCATCAAGTAATTGAAAAACTTTAGTAAATGTACAAAAAACAAGAAAATTGAGTTTTTTAATGAGCTGACAGAATATTATTAAATAATATTGCATCAGAAGTTTTTTTTGAATAAAGTGTAATTGCATCACTGTTAGTGTACATAAACTGTTATTTGTTTACGACGCTTCATTGATGTTGTTCGAAGCTAAATGATATTCTCGTGTCCTATTGGTTCAAACATTCTGTAGTTTCTGATGATCATTACTGGTGACTTTTAGACTAATTTTAAAAGTTTTTATATGCTTTTTTGATTACTTCTCTACATTATTTGTCTGAAAGCTTGTACTTACTATCGAAGTGTTTTCTTCATGAAATTCATTGTTAAAAACGGGACGCATCTATTTTTATTAATTCAAAAATGTCTTAATATTTTTTGTACGGATAATACCGTATACCAGAGATATAAATCATCAAAATGTTGAATGCTTTTTTGTCGGTCTCTAAATTATCCAGATTCGTGATTCAAGACAGCTCATTTGAAAAAAAAATTAAATGTTTTTGTTTTGTATAACATCGTAACCTTTTTTAAGCAAGGGCTGAAAAAGGATGGAATTATTTTTTTCAAAAACACAATCTTTTGGAATATCTGATAAACAGTAAACAGATTGACAAAATTCTCTAATTTCAACTACCCATTGTTAATTTTTTTCATCTGTTTGTTTTCAGCTGCTTCAAGTTTGAATATAAAGTGAACGAGTTCTTCCGAAGCATAGCAGCCGAGTTGCCGTTTGAAAACAGATGCCTTTTTCACTAAAACTTTACAAGGATGCATTTTCAATTGGAAAGATAAATATCTCTGGAGCATTGCACGAACATATAAATTTTTTAGAAGACTGTAAACAATGTCTTTAAGAAAATCATATTTGAAGCTTCAAAACATATCTCAGCCAATTTAATTATTTTGTAATTTTCAAACAAGTTTAGAGCCGTTTTGTGCAACAGAAATAATGACTTTTGGTTGTATTTTTGAGGAAAATGTGAACTGGAGTGCGAATTTTAACTAGTTCTGCGTTCCTCTCAACTCTGAGAATATAGCATTCTATAGCTGAAAATAAGAAGGAATCGCCAGATGAAAACAAGAAGGAATCGTTTAGATAAAATGAAATCCGGTGATTTTTTTTTAAAACAAAATAAACACGATCGGAGTTCACTATATGGTAACTATATATTTCTTTAGCCAGTTTTACTTTTGTATTGCATATCCAGCTGTCTCTATTGTATTCGTGTGATTTCCAGATTTCTCAAAGTTGAAAATGAGAACTATACTGCATCCAACTCATTTCTTACGGTAAACCTGCAAACGACAGATCATGTGGTTCAATATCTCATCCATCTTGTCAGTTTCTGAACCGTGTTTGTCAAAAATTCCTTCGAAAACAAGGCAAGTTGTATTGAATTTGCAGTAATAGTTGTTTCCACTCACTCGAAAACATTTCGTGAAAAAAATGAAAAACAATAATCTTGTGATCTCGTGTTGTTTCGGTGAGTTATTTAGCCTTGGATCATAGGTGAAATCACCTGAACCATCTATTCTTAATCTAGAAAAGGACTTTGGTTTGTAATCAGAGAGAACGATTACGAAAACCCATCCAGCGCTCAGTATTGGATTTTTCACGTTTTTTCCTACAGTACCCTCTTTCGAAATCGTTGTGACCGCTCATTTTTTGTCAACATTAATCTTCTTTCTTCTTTTTTTTTCATATGAAAAAAGACAACACATTCTTGCAACGGTGAAAAAAACCGAAAACCTTGAAAAAATGACAAACAAGATACGGTATTTGTGTAAAAAACAGTTGGCTTCATGTTTTGATATTGCGTCAAAGATTCTGAAAGTAAAATTGGAACTCAAATGAGCTGCAAGATTGAATATTCCTGAAGAAAAAAAAAAGTTTACTTCAATTTCAGACGTACATACTTATATATTTCGAATGGGGAAATAAGAAATGTTGCGATTCAGAAAACGAGATGCATTTCGATTGGTATGAATTCTGATAAATGTTAATTGTTCTTATTATCTTTCAAAATTATGCACACTTTTGAAAAATTGTTGCCAAAAATATTTACTTATATTATTCAAATATTCTTTAGGTTTAAGAAGTTCTCACAACTGTCACGGTTGACCATGCTTTCTTAGCAGCTAAAATGGCGCTGCTAAGAAACCATAGCGCTGTTAAGAAACCTTGGCGCTGCTAAAAAACCTTGGCGCTGCTAAAAACCTTGGCGCTGCTAAGAAACCATGGCGCTGCTAAAAAAGCGTGGCGCTGCTAAAAAACCTTGGCGCTGCTAAGAAATCTTGGCGCTGCTAAGAAAGCTTGGCGCTGCTAAGAAACCATGGCGCTGCTAAAAAAGCGTGGCGCTGCAAAAAAAACCTTGGCGCTGCTAAGAAATCTTGGCGCTGATAAGAAAGCTTGGCGCTGCTAAGAAAGCGTGGCGATGCTAAGAAACCTTGACGCTGCTAAGGAAGCGTGGCGCTGCTAAGAAAGCATGGCGCTGCTAAGAAAGTATGGCGCTGCTAAGAAAGCGTGGCGCTGCTAAGAAAGCGTGGCGCTGCTAAGAAACCTTGGCGCTGCTAAGGAAGCGTAGCGCTGCTAAGAAAGCATGGCGCTGCTAAGAAAGTATGGCGCTGCTAAGAAAGCGTGGCGCTGCTAAGAAACCTTGGCGCTGCTAAGGAAGCGTGGCGCTGCTAAGAAAGCATGGCGCTGCTAAGAAAGTATGGCGCTGCTAAGAAAGCGTGGCGCTGCTAAAAACCTTGGCGCTGCTAAGAAACGTCGGCGCTGCTAAGAAACCATGGCACTGCTAAGAAATCTTGGCGCTGCTAAGAAAGCGTGGCGCTGCTAAGAAACCTTGGCGCTGCTAAGAAACCTTGGCGCTGCTAAGAAACCTTGGCGCTGCTAAGGAAGCGTAGCGCTGCTAAAAACCTTGGCGCTGCTAAGAAACGTCGGCGCTGCTAAGAAACCATGGCACTGCTAAGAAATCTTGGCGCTGCTAAGAAAGCGTGGCGCTGCTAAGAAACCTTGGCGCTGCTAAGAAACCTTGGCGCTGCTAAGAAACCTTGGCGCTGCTAAGAAAGCATGGCGCTGCTAAGAAAGTATGGCGCTGCTAAGAAAGCGTGGCGCTGCTAAGAAACCTTGGCGCTGCTAAGGAAGCGTAGCGCTGCTAAGAAAGCATGGCGCTGCTAAGAAAGTATGGCGCTGCTAAGAAAGCGTGGCGCTGCTAAGAAACCTTGGCGCTGCTAAGGAAGCGTGGCGCTGCTAAGAAAGCATGGCGCTGCTAAGAAAGTATGGCGCTGCTAAGAAAGCGTGGCGCTGCTAAAAACCTTGGCGCTGCTAAGAAACGTCGGCGCTGCTAAGAAACCATGGCACTGCTAAGAAATCTTGGCGCTGCTAAGAAAGCGTGGCGCTGCTAAGAAACCTTGGCGCTGCTAAGAAACCTTGGCGCTGCTAAGAAACCTTGGCGCTGCTAAGGAAGCGTAGCGCTGCTAAAAACCTTGGCGCTGCTAAGAAACGTCGGCGCTGCTAAGAAACCATGGCACTGCTAAGAAATCTTGGCGCTGCTAAGAAAGCGTGGCGCTGCTAAGAAACCTTGGCGCTGCTAAGAAACCTTGGCGCTGCTAAGAAACCTTGGCGCTGCTAAGGAAGCGTAGCGCTGCTAAGAAACCTTGGCGCTGCTAAGAAACGTCGGCGCTGCTAAGAAACCATGGCACTGCTAAGAAATCTTGGCGCTGCTAAGAAAGCGTGGCGCTGCTAAGAAACCTTGGCGCTGCTAAGAAACCTTGGCGCTGCTAAGAAACCTTGGCGCTGCTAAGAAAGCATGGCGCTGCTAAGAAAGTATGGCGCTGCTAAGAAAGCGTGGCGCTGCTAAGAAACCTTGGCGCTGCTAAGGAAGCGTGGCGCTGCTAAGAAAGCATGGCGCTGCTAAGAAAGCGTGGCGCTGCTAAGAAACCTTGGCGCTGCTAAGAAACCTTGGCGCTGCTAAGAAACCTTGGCGCTGCTAAGGAAGCGTGGCGCTGCTAAGAAAGCATGGCGCTGCTAAGAAAGTATGGCGCTGCTAAGAAAGCGTGGCGCTGCTAAGAAACCTTGGAGCTGCTAAGGAAGCGTGGCGCTGCTAAGAAAGCATGGCGCTGCTAAGAAAGTATGGCGCTGCTAAGAAAGCGTGGCGCTGCTATGGCGCTGCTAAGAAAGCGTGGCGCTGCTAAGAAACCTTGGCGCTGCTACGAAACCATGGCGTTGCTAAGAAAGCATGGCGCTGCTAAGAAAGTATGGCGCTGCTAAGAAAGCGTGGCGCTGCTAAGAAAGCGTGGCGCTGCTAAGAAACCTTGGCGCTGCTAAGGAAGCGTAGCGCTGCTAAGAAAGCATGGCGCTGCTAAGAAAGTATGGCGCTGCTAAGAAAGCGTGGCGCTGCTAAGAAACCTTGGCGCTGCTAAGGAAGCGTGGCGCTGCTAAGAAAGCATGGCGCTGCTAAGAAAGTATGGCGCTGCTAAGAAAGCGTGGCGCTGCTAAAAACCTTGGCGCTGCTAAGAAACGTCGGCGCTGCTAAGAAACCATGGCACTGCTAAGAAATCTTGGCGCTGCTAAGAAAGCGTGGCGCTGCTAAGAAACCTTGGCGCTGCTAAGAAACCTTGGCGCTGCTAAGAAACCTTGGCGCTGCTAAGGAAGCGTAGCGCTGCTAAAAACCTTGGCGCTGCTAAGAAACGTCGGCGCTGCTAAGAAACCATGGCACTGCTAAGAAATCTTGGCGCTGCTAAGAAAGCGTGGCGCTGCTGAGAAACCTTGGCGCTGCTAAGAAACCTTGGCGCTGCTAAGAAACCTTGGCGCTGCTAAGAAAGCATGGCGCTGCTAAGAAAGTATGGCGCTGCTAAGAAAGCGTGGCGCTGCTAAGAAACCTTGGCGCTGCTAAGGAAGCGTGGCGCTGCTAAGAAAGCATGGCGCTGCTAAGAAAGCGTGGCGCTGCTAAGAAACCTTGGCGCTGCTAAGAAACCTTGGCGCTGCTAAGAAACCTTGGCGCTGCTAAGGAAGCGTGGCGCTGCTAAGAAAGCATGGCGCTGCTAAGAAAGTATGGCGCTGCTAAGAAAGCGTGGCGCTGCTAAGAAACCTTGGAGCTGCTAAGGAAGCGTGGCGCTGCTAAGAAAGCATGGCGCTGCTAAGAAAGTATGGCGCTGCTAAGAAAGCGTGGCGCTGCTAAGAAAGCGTGGCGCTGCTAAGAAACCTTGGCGCTGCTAAGGAAGCGTAGCGCTGCTAAGAAAGCATGGCGCTGCTAAGAAAGTATGGCGCTGCTAAGAAAGCGTGGCGCTGCTAAGAAACCTTGGCGCTGCTAAGGAAGCGTGGCGCTGCTAAGAAAGCATGGCGCTGCTAAGAAAGTATGGCGCTGCTAAGAAAGCGTGGCGCTGCTAAAAACCTTGGCGCTGCTAAGAAACGTCGGCGCTGCTAAGAAACCATGGCACTGCTAAGAAATCTTGGCGCTGCTAAGAAAGCGTGGCGCTGCTAAGAAACCTTGGCGCTGCTAAGAAACCTTGGCGCTGCTAAGAAACCTTGGCGCTGCTAAGGAAGCGTAGCGCTGCTAAAAACCTTGGCGCTGCTAAGAAACGTCGGCGCTGCTAAGAAACCATGGCACTGCTAAGAAATCTTGGCGCTGCTAAGAAAGCGTGGCGCTGCTAAGAAACCTTGGCGCTGCTAAGAAACCTTGGCGCTGCTAAGAAACCTTGGCGCTGCTAAGGAAGCGTAGCGCTGCTAAGAAACCTTGGCGCTGCTAAGAAACGTCGGCGCTGCTAAGAAACCATGGCACTGCTAAGAAATCTTGGCGCTGCTAAGAAAGCGTGGCGCTGCTAAGAAACCTTGGCGCTGCTAAGAAACCTTGGCGCTGCTAAGAAACCTTGGCGCTGCTAAGAAAGCATGGCGCTGCTAAGAAAGTATGGCGCTGCTAAGAAAGCGTGGCGCTGCTAAGAAACCTTGGCGCTGCTAAGGAAGCGTGGCGCTGCTAAGAAAGCATGGCGCTGCTAAGAAAGCGTGGCGCTGCTAAGAAACCTTGGCGCTGCTAAGAAACCTTGGCGCTGCTAAGAAACCTTGGCGCTGCTAAGGAAGCGTGGCGCTGCTAAGAAAGCATGGCGCTGCTAAGAAAGTATGGCGCTGCTAAGAAAGCGTGGCGCTGCTAAGAAACCTTGGAGCTGCTAAGGAAGCGTGGCGCTGCTAAGAAAGCATGGCGCTGCTAAGAAAGTATGGCGCTGCTAAGAAAGCGTGGCGCTGCTACGAAACCATGGCGTTGCTAAGAAAGCATGGCGCTGCTAAGAAATCTTGGCGCTGCTAAGAAAGCGTGGCGCTGCTAAGAAACCTTGGCGCTGCTAAGAAACCTCGGCGCTGCTAAGAAATCTTGGCGCTGCAAAGAAAGCGTGGAGCTGCTAAGAAATCATGGCGCTGCTTAGAAAGCGTGGGCGCTGCAACGCTCATGCCTAGTTAAGAGAAAATATGGTTCTTCAATGACAAAATCGGATCGGAGTATACTATCGAAAAAAGAAATAAACTTTGTCTTGCATCATAGTTTGAAAGCGTTCCCTTTTTTTTATTGTCCATGTACATATTTGCTCACCATCTTTTTTTTTTATTTTTATATGTCCTGAGAGTACACTGTTATGTATTTTAAAAATTTTGGTACCATAAATCACTATCCAATTCTTTCCACAAGCGCCGTGTCAATATTACTTTTTTAATCTGCTCTAATCTTTCCCATACTCAACATGCACTGACCCACTTTTCACAAGAGTGCCGCCGTGCGGCATTTATTGTCTCTATTCTGACGCTACCACCGGTGGTGTTCCTGGTCACCTGCTGCTCGCGACTTGCCGCTTACAAGCTATAATTTTTTAGTTGTACCCAATTAAACTCTGAAATCTTAAAATAAACCTATCCCAAGTATGTGTCGGCTGAATTGTCGGGTCCGAATCCCTTGAACGTATTGGAATGCACGCGCGATTGTATAGTAAATATCGTGGATTGAGAAGAGACTTTTCTCTGTTCTGTGCTTGCAGACAATGCGCGGACATTTTATTTTTATAAACCATGTAAATCTACTCCGTCTACATCAATTTACATTTTTGTGCTTATCAAAAATTGCAATCAAGATAGTTTTATTGTTGCCCATTTCAATGACACCAAAGTTCTTGATAACAATAGTCTAAAATTCGTTGAATATCGTTACTATCATTACTTTGTCCGTTTTATGTTAATAATGTTATAACGAGCCCTTACCTATTTCAGAATGTTTTCCTACACAAGAGTGGTTGTTGACGATGCTGAACATTTGATGGGATTGATAAATGTATTCTATTTAAGTTGAAGAAATTTGTTTAATACAATTGTTTCAGGAGCTGGCGGAATATGAAAAAATGCCTGAACAGGTTGTTATGACTGCTGAGAAACTTCGCGAAAATATTTCTTCCGGGCTTGTAAAAGGTATGTACTAATATCAAATATTTAGTTCAATAAAATTTATATTGCAGGATTCATTGTGAGACAAGACGGGGCTGTAGTAGGAATGAACTTGTATTACATTGCTTTCTCGACTTGGGATGGGCCGGTAAGTAATCGCTTATTTGATGATTAGTCGAACAAAACACGTTTCAGTACATCCATATGGAAGATCTTTATGTTCGCCCAGAGTACCGCAAACATGGAATTGGAAAGGTTTTGTTCCAGAAGTTAGCTCAAGATGCTCGCGACCTGAACTACCGTCGTGTTGAATGGAACGTGCTAAAATGGAATGTAGACGCAATTGCATTTTACAACAAGGTAAATGCTTTCTGATTCAAACATTTTCCTCAACGATATTTTATAGGTTCGCTATACTGATCTCACTTCAAAAGAAGACTGGTTACACTTCCGTATGGATCAAGCTTCGATCACGGAATTTGCCAATAGACAAATATAATTTTACTATTTTTTCTATTGAAAAATCATATTTTTTCTTGTGTTAAAAATGAAAGATTGCTCCAGAGTTTTTGAACTGTAGTTTTTAGACAAAAAAAGAGGAGAGGAGGGGGCCATTCGGAAAAAATAAGAGGGATCATTCCGAATGGATGCAAAATATTGCCGAATGAAACCTGCATTCATTGGATAATGAAACCTGCATTCATTGGATCAACTTGAGCACAGAACTCCCGCATTCCGCGGACTATTAGATGCATTTTCGAATGCTTTTTCCTGGGATTAAGGAAAAAAATTAACGTTTAAAATTTTTCAACCCCGTATCGATTGTGTGTAGTTCAAAAATATCTTAAAACCCTTTTAACATTTAATATAAAACCCCCTACTCCCAAAGATAATATTTTTCGCAATAACTTTACTTTTCGTAATCATTTTGCTGTTTTTTGTTCTTTCTGCTGTTTTTTGTTCTCTGGCTCAAGAATTTATATTTGAAGAGAACAAATAAATCTCAGCACACTTTACATCATTTCATCTCACAATGTAAAAGGGTAATAATATAAACAGAAACTTTAAAATGAGGAACAAATATAGACGACAAGATTATGATTAGAAATATTTTGATTTCAAACATTGAAAGTAACACAGCATCCAAGTGACGAGGAGAATATATGAAAAGCATACACTATTCACAATCTGAATCTACAATCTCAACAATTTTGACAATTTTAATTTGAAACAATTAAAAATCTTTAATATTTAAAGATTCTCAACATAAATAAGGGACCCATGAGTGATCTGAGCATCTTCAAACGTCTGTCCTTGATCCAAACATTCCTGCTTTGGTTCTTGGTTTTCAGCTTCAAGAATATCGAAATACCTCAAATTAATAGAAATTACTTTTTTTACAAGAAAATATAGTTTCATACCATTTTGGTAAGCATGAAATTGGTCGTTTTGGGAAACTTAACTGCATCTGGACATATGCTGAGCATTTATCGTCTTGAATTGCTTCATCGAATATTTTCTGAAATTATCAATCAAATTTTTGTTGAAAATTGTTCTCCCTCACAATTAATTTATCATCCGGGTTGAATTTTATAATCTTCTTCCCATTGCGAAAACGGATTTGAAGATCGTACTTTCCTTGACTAACTTCATTCTTCTCAATCAAATCATTTCGATAGTTTTTGATTGTCTGGAAGATTTCATAATTATTAGTGAAAGTTAAGCATGCTTATGGAAACAATGTTCTCAAATTTTGTTAAAATACTTTCTCCTAAAAGTTTTAAACTAATATGAGGTTTTTTGCAATAAAGTTTTGATTACTGTTTCTGCTCTAAATTGCACGTTTATTATAATTTTGAATATTTTTCCATTGTTCTTAATTTCTATATAAAATTCTGATATTGGTTCAAATTCAAGTTCAAATAATTATATTTTTATAAAAAATAAAAACTGTTCATCACCTGGATCCTTTCTTCAGTCAGCCGAACTTGCTCTTCGCGTTCTCTTTCAAGCTGTTCAGCTTCTTCCTTCTCCTTCTTAACTCTTGCGATCCTTTCCAAATCTTTTTGTAAACTTTGCTGATATTCTTGATTCTGCATTTGCATTAATTGTCGTGACTCGGCAATAGCATGTCTACAAAATCTCAAACCATTTCGTATCAGTGAAATAATTGAACATTCTACCTTTCAGCTTGTTGGCGAGCTTCCTGAGCAATCATTGAATCGAGGCGTTGAATGATTATTCTGTCAACGCTTGTGGGAGAGTCCAGCTCGTCAATTTCATCGATCTAAAATCCGGAATATTGAATACTGCAACAATTTTTATTTAAAATTACTTTCTTAAGCGATGTATTTGTAATTTGATAAATAAGCACGAAAGAACGTTGTCCAAATGGCGAAGAGGTACGAACTGATAAGAACATATCATGTGAAGAAATGAACAGTTTTATATTAGACTTACAACGTTTCGCCTCTTCTGTATCGGCCAACGAGCCGAAAAGAACACCATCTTTTGCAGCAATTTGCTCTGAAATATCTGTATCCAACAAATGATTGAAAAACGTTGAACTTCCCTGAAATTATGCTATTTTTTTTTAACATAAAACCGAGATTTGATTTACTTTATGTTGATGAATGTATATAACAATATATTTCCAACCGTTTGTTTGACAATCTTGACGTAACTAAAAAGTTTATGAATTTTTGAAGACTGTTAACTTTTTTTTAAAAAACTTACCGATTGGAAATCTCTTCCATAAAATGCAGTTTTCTTTTCAGATTTTTCTGCATGGTGCGTTTCTATATAATTGTGCATATTCGTGTAAGGAACAGTCTTATTGATACCTGAAATCAAGTTTAATGTTTCAAAATTAGGTTTTTTTAAAGAAAATTACCAAATAACCACTTGAATACAAGTGAAATGACCATGAGCGGCAAATGAACAGGAAATAATAGCAAATCGGCAAGAAAATGAGCTAATGGGTAATATCTGTAATTAAACAATATGTTCAAAGGATTATGAATTAATAAAATGTTACAAACCCTGTAACAACTTCGCCACGCGGTTGCCGCACGGTTCTATCTTCCATTTCGGCTTGCACCGGTGTATGACGATCGAATTCTTCTGGATCTTCTAGCAATTCTTCCAGTTCTTGTGCTACTTCGTTATGTCCTTCAGGGGTATCACCCTATAAGCAAAAAAAATGTTTAATTGTATAAATCAAATCAAATAAACTCACATCAAACAATCTGCGAATTGCTACTTCTACATCAAAATTGGCTCCTCTTAAATATTGCCCAGCAATTTCTTCATCACAATTTGCTATTTCCTGCAAATTTTTAAAGTTAAAAATAAATGTATGCATATAAAAATGTTTTAAAAATAAATATTAAAACTAACCATCATTTGGACAAGTTGATCATGATGTTCCGCATCCATATTTGATTATTTACAGACAAGTTACTACCTGAAAAATTAAAATACAATAAATAAAAGCAAAAACAGTCTTGGTGGTGAAAAAAAACGCGTCCATATGGTCTGCGTTGAAACTGCAAATGAGATAAGAGTCAGCGTTCGAGGTGGTGTAGTTCCGTTGCATCGTAGTAACGCAGGTGGAAAATGATTTAACAAAAGAAGGGGGTACGCAAAAATTGATGGGATATGGCTCTGTTATTGAAGTGAGGAACAACAATCGGAATATATTTATAAATATATATTTAGCCAGATTATAATAATAAATTGCTTTTAATGAACCGTAAAATCAGTGATGATAGAATCTTTTAATCTTTATCATCGTTAGCATTTTAGTTAATTTTTATTATTTCTTAAAAAGCTAACAAATTTAAAACATATTTTTTAAAAACATTATTAAAATAAAGAGAAAAAATGTTATTAAAATATTTAACATTGAAAAGTATAAATAAACCGGACATGTAATTAATGCAAGTAGTCTACACTCGTAATAAAAACTATAATAATTTGTCTAAATTTGATAATCGAAGAGTATATCAGCAATAAAGCCTTATGTGAAATGATATACACACTATCCAAAGTATGTTTTGTGCGACGAATACTTTTTGAGACCAAAGTTTGAAAGTACTTTGTTTTTGCACTTTTTTCTTTACTATTTTCTTCTTGACTGGAAATGTGAACTTTTAAACTAAAAAAAACCAAAAAAAAATTATATTCTCGGACACCTTGCTCTTTAATCTTCAGCATCCCTTGTTACTTCCAAACCAATTCTTTCTCGAAAAAAGTTTTGTTCGTATAAAAACGTTTAAACAAGCGGCACACAATAAAACAAAAAAGTCCTTCATCCTCCGCACCTGGCAACCGGCGCTTCGCTCGGCAATGCTCGAACATTTTTTGTACACTATTTTCCTCGAGTTCCATTGCAATGAGAATTTCTTTCCTACCAGTGGTAGTACTAAACTGTATTTTAAAAGCACATGGCGGTGAGTTAATCAAAGTATGTTGAAAAGATAAGTTTTTTTAAAGATGGTTGCGCGCCTGACCAATTCAGATGCAATGATGGGAAGGTAATTCATAAATTTTTCATCACAACATTAAAATTAACATTACAGTGTATTTTACAAAGTTGGATTTGCGACGGAGCAAAGGATTGCCTAGATGGGTCTGACGAAGATCATGAAGCTTGTGACAAACATAAAACAAGTTTTAAAACAATAAGGTCATTGTTATTAAAAATGTAGAACTTCAGAAAATTCGTCATGTTTCGGGAATCAACCAGAATGTGTAAAACACGGTGCAATGAGATGTATTCCACATGAATGGCTGTGTGATGGGCATCCTGTAAAAAACTTATTATTATAAAAATTTATCTCAATGTTTTTCAGGATTGTGATACAGGTGAAGATGAGACGGATTGTTCATCGATAAGATGGTTCAGAAAACCTGAAAATTTACTTGAAGCATACAATCGTCGAGTTTCTCCAAGCACATCACAAATTGATGATTACTGCCAATATGGAGAATTTCGGTAATTTTTAAATCTTGGATCTGTTTATTAAATAACTCTTTGAGCGAGGAAAATGAGCATTTTTTTTTCAGATGCAACTCTGGGGAATGTATCAAGCGAGACAAGGTTTGTAACAAGCAAAAAGATTGCAAAGATTCAAGTGACGAGGAAATTTGCAGTAAAAATAATGAAAGCGTCACAGAAGGTAGAAAAAGGTGTAAATTATGAAACGTATTTTTTTTGCTAGCAACAACTCATGCACCAACCACCGTACATATTTTGAATGCAACAAAACAAGACACTTCGCCAACGACGCCTAAATCACAACCTACTTCAAAAGTTCAAACAGATACAACACCCATTATGATATCATTATCAACTTTCGAAATTCCGTCTACGAGAACAACATCGAGAACAACATCGACAACAGCATCGACCACAACATCGACAACACCAATGCCCACCACAGCGCAACTGTCCACAAAAGTCAGTACAACCGCTGCAACTCCAACCACCGTTCCTATATTTTCCAAACAAACGACATTCTCGAACATCAAGTTGCCAATTAAAGAATCAACAAGTAAAGCACCAGTTTCAACCTCCAGAAGTTTATACTTCACAGTTCCAAGAACAACTCCTATTACAACTACATTGCTGCCAATATTTCCAAATTTTTTCAAAGCCATTCAACCTCCGCTACGTGGCCCGCAGATAGCTTCGGCCACTGATCCTCCCTACAACCCCTTTCTATCCCTATTTTCAATCACGAAAATGCCAAATAACACCAATAGCAAAAATTTAACATCTACAACACCAAAACCAATTTCTCCGAATATTTTTGAACATATATTTCGTGATTCACGAAGTTCTGCAAACAATTTCACATATACAGAGCCTGTGAAGTTCTTTAAAGGTGTTCCAATTGAACCTGTATCTTCTTCAAATATTACAATTGATGAATGAAATAATTATTTAAAATGTGTTATCAATACCACTGTTCTTTCAAAATTTACATGTATTTATTGAATAAAGTTAAAATTAATTTTTAATTGGGGTTTGTTGTTAATTAAAAAAATGAATTAAAGTTATAAGTTTGTTTAAGCTAGCAGCAACTTCCGCGGAAATTAGAAAATCATAATCAGTTTTTGATAGTTAAACGTAATTGACCATTTACGATAGGTTTTCGAATCATAAAATTGTACCAGGAAAAAACTGATTGCATCAGTGTGTGTGTTGCAAATTCGATTTATCAAGTGAGCGTAGAGTGAAATTAACCGCTAAGCAGAAAAAATGACAACTAGCGAACATTTCACCTTTTTATCAATAAATCAATTTATTAGACTAACACCATTAATGTTTTTTTTCTTCAAATAAATTTGAAGAATTTTAATTTTTCATGTGGACGAATATGTTTTAATCACTTTCATCGTAATCAAATTACCGTTTGATTATCAATATTTTCTTTAAACTTCAATGACGTCGACTTTTTTTTTGCTTTTTCTTTCTCAAACTCCATACGTTATTTTTTTTTTTTGACAATTATTTGTCTTCAATTTATTTTATTGCAGACACAATCAACTTTTTTTATTCTTCTTGTGAATCGCATTTTTAAAAGTTTTCGACCTTTTCTCGGGAATGCCAAAAAAGTTTAGAAATGCGTTTGAGGTTATTATTTTTTTATGTTTTCCCATCATTTTACAATTTTTTAAGGAAAACCTGAGCTCACATTTATTGCAATGGCTCGAAGAACGAGTTCCAGCTGATGACCCCATACGTATCCCAAATCTTGATAATTATCAATTTATTGAAAATCTTGGAAATGGAAGATTTGGTGAAGTTTGTAAATATATGAAATCAATGGCAATATATGAAACTGTTAAAAAAGTTAAACTTGAAATTTTCGATCATTGGACACAAGATTCAAGGAAACTGTCAAATGTAGGACATCATTTTTAACATTTGCGTTTATAACATTATTTTAGAGATTGGACAATTTTATTGCCGAATTTCGGCATTTGCACAAAGTGAGCAACAATAATGATCGAATTGTAAATTTTATCGGAATATACTCAGACCTGTAAGTTTTGTTGTTTTTTTCTAGATAAATTCATCGGTTCATCGTTGGATTTTTCAGTAAAAATTTGTATATAATGACGGAATATCTTCCTCGCGGCTCAGTCAAATCTAAAATAATGGAGGATACAATTAATGAAGATACTGCTGTTCGGTATTTAACAGAAGTAAAATAAAATTCAATTTTACATTTTTTTAATTTATGCGCATTTTTTTCAGACCCTTGAAGCGGTAAATTATTTACACTCAATGAATCCACCGGTAGTTCATCGTGATATAAAAGCCGCGAATTTATTAATCACAATAAGTGACAGCATTAAACTTGGAAATTTTGGTTTAGTAAGAGACCTGGCTGTTGATGGTTTTGGAATGGCTGTAGCTTCTGAAATTGCTCTTGATTTTCGAGGTACAAGAACACGCATAAGTTTTTTCAAACATTTTGCCATTTCAGGTACGTTACTTTACGTTGCTCCAGAAGTTTTGAGCAGCACTCTAGGCCCAGGTAATCGAAACGCCTACGATTGTCCAGCAGACATTTGGTAAGTAATTGTCATCTTCTCGCTTCACAATTTGTGTACTTTTCAGGGCTCTTGGTTGCACTTTCATAGAGATGTTGCTCAAATACCCGCCACATTTTGAATACTTTGGTCATGTTGACAAAATACACGAGGTTCTTCTTGGTTACGCACGAGAAGAGAATGGAAATGTTTGAAAAAAAAAAAGAAAGCGAAGCTATTTCTCAATTTCAATGTGTTTCAGGAGTTGCCGTACACCGCTGACGTATTAGTGCCCACTTCTTCAAAATGTGTTCAAAGTATAGTGGATGCGATTTTTGTCAAGTCACCAGGACAACGACCAAGCGCTAAGAAACTGAAATCGATCATCAGTCATATTTGTGAAAAAAGGGAAATTGATAGTGATGATGAGGAGTCTTTAATAGCTGGTGTAATTATAACATTTGCTTTATAGGATTAGATCCTAATGTTTTAGACAAGTAGCACAGGCGAAGATCTTCCACCAGTTCAACGAAAAATAGGCAATGCTGGCTCGTCTTCCCCAATTGAAACAATTGAAAATGAACATGACAATAGAGCAACAAAACAAATTACGCCAGAAGGAAGCCTTACAACTAACGGGAACACAACATCACAAGTTTTGCTCTTTTTTGGCTATTACTCCACGAGAATTATATATTTTTTAGGTAAATTGAATTATTTACAAAGAAATTTGAGAAATTTTATAATTTAGGTATATTAACCAAATCAGTCGGTTACTTGTTGTTTTTTCTCACACTTGGGATTGGTGCTCTTTGTGCATTTCTGTTTCTTTCATATTTTATTGTTCAATCGGTCCGGTATTTCATAGCCCTATATTGCCAATGTGATCTAAACCAACCTCAGTATCTTGTTATCTCTGGAATTTTGATAGTTCTTCTGTTTGCTCTTTTGTTCAGGTAAATAGTAGTAATAGTTTAAAACACATTTCAAAATTTTTAAATTATCAATGTTCATAGTTCAATCAGGATTATATACATAATCATATTATAATGATGATAACAGTACACTCCTTTTTGTTATAATCCGTGTTTGTTACGACACAGGAAACGATTTTTTGCAGTGAAAATATTTATTTTTCAGTTGTTGTATGGTGGCCTTGGGTGAATACAAGTTCCGTATGGCTAACCGGTCACTGAGAGAATCAAGGTTTCAAAGTAAACATTAAATATTCAAAGTTTATTTCATTTCAGATTCTTTATCTCACGCCCACAGAAATCCGCCAAATTTTGTGGCATACCTGTGCTACCTGGTAAAGAATCAGCACGAAAAGCTGCAGAAACATTGGTTGATATAGAAGAACCTATTGAAATCGAAAATAATCTTATCAGAAATCATGATGATTATTATTATAATACACCATAAATATTGAGGCTGGTGAAAACAACACACATCTTTACATGGTCTTTCACGTACAAATTCATTTATTTTGATTATTTTCAAACCTTTTTTTAAAATAACATTGTTTATTCTGACAGAAAAAATAAACAAAATAAACCCGTCATTACAATGCTTTAAAAGTGTTCATTTTTCGGTAACATGTACACTGTAGTATGCCAACCAGATAATAACACCAACAAATGCTAACGCTGTTGTCTGAAATGTAAGATAATTAATTTTTATAGCTCATCATCAGAATTCTTATTTTTTTCAACACTCACAATAAATGCTGCAATGAAAACACGTTTTTGTACAACACTCGTTTCCATTGTACCTTTATCCAAGATTGTGGTTGGTTTTGAGTTTCCTGAAATTGTACAAAATATTGTTTACAAAAATTATAATATCTATTTAAACCGTTTTCAAGCATTGTTCTTAGAACTGTGTCGTTGGTTGCTTTCTGACTCGATGAATATTGGTAAGTTTTCTGAAAAAACTTTACTACTTGATAAATATCATTAATCTGGGAAATAGTTAATCACAGAAGATTCGGAGTTATGAACAAATGCAGAAAAAAAACAATTTTACAAATAAAGAAAAAAATCAACTTTACCATCACTAGTAACCTAAAATGTCTATTTGTTTTCAATAACAATGTTTTTCTAAGACGATGATTTCATTCCATTTTTTTCAACACATCAAAGTATTACAATGATCCGAAATTTTTTTAAAAAACCTTAAGAGTTAGAATAACTATGTCTTTAAAAAAACCAAAAGTTCAAAGAATTGTAGACAATTCTGCAAAAATTGAACTGTTCGGAGTATTTATTTTGACAGGAAAGAATTGTGTAAGCAAATGTATGTATTGGTTTAATTTTTGTTTACCTCTTGTGGGTGGCGGAACAAATTCTTTCTTGATCGGTTTCAATTTTCACACATTTTTTACAATGTTGAATTTACGTCGGCTCAAAAATCAAAGCGGTTAAAAAAATAGGTTTTCTACTGTAAAGAAGAACTGCTGAGAATGGAAAAAACAAGTTTGAAATTAAACGATAAACACATTCTCTTTAATAATCTCTGAGTATTGACTATGAGTAGATGTCTACGTTTTACTAGGTCAATTTTTTAAATCCGCCTTTCACAGCTAACTTAATTTTGAAAATATTTAAAGTTAAAAATAAATGAAGTGAGTATGTGGAAATCGATTGGTTAAAGCATATTTTCTTTTTCAATATTGTCCTCCCAAGGTTCCATTGTCCGTTGGTCTATTGTGCGATTGTGCCAGGTTGCAAAAATTACGAAATATTCAATTTGGATGAAGCTTTCAAAATCAACGTAGAAAACACTAACATCAGACAGACTATCAAATTTGAGAACATCGTTGAAGTTATACAAAATAATATTGTCAATAATATTAAAAACGATAGATGGAAATAGATATAGTTCATGATAGAAGAAAAAATTAAATATGCTTGATATTTAGAGCATCTGTAAGATCGTTTGTTTGAATTTTCAAAAATTCAGAATAAGAGACAGGTTAAAATAAATAATTTTTGATAACATTCCTGTAGTACATATAATGCCCACGGCGAGTTATCAAAAAACAAGTCTCGTTAAAATTCTCTCTTTCTCTGTTTTCACAACGCTTTTCTTGAAAAATAATACTGTTCCTGTTATAAATTTTGATAATAAAAAAACAAGTCTGAGTCAGAGGACGTTTTCTTCCTAAATTCCATGGGAAGTTTATACTGAAAGAATGTTTGAATCAGCCGGTGCTCGGTTGCATAACAACTAGATACGTAAAAATTGTTCCTATGGAAAAAATGTGCAAAATTGCTAGAATAAACACAATTTATAACAAAAAATAATCGTTTTCTAAAATAATATTCATCTCTTTTAAGTCTAAAAGTGTAACATAATTAGGCATTGATATTGGTCTCCCATTTGTGCACCAAAGTGTTGAACTTCCATTCGTCTGGATGACCGACATGTTTCACTTTATCCTTCTGAAAAATAATTTCGGTCAATGATGTTGTTAGCTTGATTTTTTATAGATACACAGAAAATTTGATCAATTTTCGATTTTGTTGAAACTCTTGGCTTCTAATAATAACTTACAAAATCAAACTCGCTCCATTTGAATGACGGAACTTTTCCCCATGTTGGGCCACCTTGTGCAACGAATTCCAATTTCTTCATCAATGCAGCATTGGTTCCCTATTAACAATGTTCATTTTAATTTCTTGACTCAGCAAGGTTGTACCTTGTAGTCTAATGCTCCGTGGTTAACATGACCTTGCCCTGGGAATTCATAAGTTCCATTAGCTGGATTTAAATCACCACGGGCTGAAATTCCAGCTTCAGCGGAATACGGTGGGTTACATTTGCATTTGGAGAACTCATCGTGTGTGTAATCATTGTATCTGTTTTAAATTTAAAGAATATTCACCCAATTTCGAGAAATGTACCTCATCAATTCGGTAAGTGTTTCAATGTCGTGAACATTATGATGATCTCGTTCGAAGATCTTTGCTCTGGGTGATGCTCCCCATCTGAACCAATCTCCCAATTTTTCAGCTTGTCCGATAAAGCCAGAAATCTCAGTGATTTCTTTGAAGAATGGGATGTTGTAGGATGGGAAGTAGGAATACTTCTCAATAAACCAAGTCAAATCGGAGTAAACAATCTTTCCTCTGTAAAATATGTGTTATTATTTTTTTGAAAAACAAAACAGTTTAGTACGGCATTTGTTCCAAAACGTAGAAAAGTCCGAATTTTGGTAGTGGTTTGTTTGGAGTGAATTTGGAGTAATCAAGAACTGCCCATTGGTTATTGTATGTTCCAGAGTTGTAGAGTGAATAGATCCTGCACCATTCGCGGGCGTCGCGAGCCAACTGGTTTGAAACAATGGCACGGATCCATGTTGGAAGTTGGCCAACTGGCTTTGTATTTTCGAAAAGAGAAGTGTTAAACACACTGATGGTTGTCTCAATAACCGCCAATCCAGAAGTTTGCAGAGCAAAATCGTCAGATGAGTAAAGAAGTCCAGGGTATGAAGAGAATGCAGTAGCGTATCCAGGATAGAATTGGCGATCTGAAAGTTATGTTGAAACAGAAAACAACACAAATAATTAATTACCATATCCGAATTTATAGAGCTTCAAAACTCTCAACATATTCTGGAATCCACTCATAGTCACTTGAGAAATGAAAAGATCTGCATTTCCAGGAGCCACCTTGATCAATCCCGAACATTTCCCTCCAGTTTGATCAATTGCTGGATCTCTGGTCTTATTCAGTTTCTTCTCCAAATCATAGAAATCCCCATTCAAATTCAAATACAAAATAGGATGAAGTTCATAAGTGATTCTTGGATTAAACTCTCTATTTTCATAAGCATCAATAACTCCGGACAACTGATGGTAAGTGCGGTTGACAGCACCCCAGTAGAGATCATCAGGTGCACTCGTTTCAAGACTGCTCTTGATCCAGTTTTGATTCGCGGTCAAGAAATCTGACAATCGACCACAATATCCTGTGAAATTTTTGCAGTAATCTTCTTCAGAATTTTGGATGTGATAGTTTATAACTGTCTTCGAGAGAAGTCCCTCGAGGTAACCTGCAGCATAGGCTTGAAGTTGTGGGCAGTAGGGTTCTTTGGTCTCTACTTCGAGAAAAGTCCATCTATAAAACAAATAATCAATTCAATAACTGATAAATTAATAAGCATGTTTGATAATTTTGGTAATTTTGATATCGGGTCTTTTTTTTTTAATTTTTCTTTATAGTTGCACTTTGTACAGTGAATAAACGATAAATCATATTTGAACATTGAAAAGGAATACTATATATTGGATTCATACAATTTATTATGATTTAGCAAAATATTCTAATTATCAAGGGATTCAATAGTTTTATTAAACTATTTTAAACTGTTTTTTGAAGTTGAAAAGTATTCTTTTTTTTAGTTTCAAAAGTGAACTTTATTGAAAAGTGGCACTATTTCTTTTGACCCATTTAAACAGATTTAAATTTTATGAAAGCGAATTTGTAAAATTATGAAAGCTTTCCTTACCCAGTAGTGTTCACAGCGTTCTGCCACCTTGCAACAGCAACTTGGTTTCGGCAATCAAAACCTGCAATTTCAATAATAATTGGGTTGGATCACATTGTTCAGCTTACCATCGAGAATTTGTGGCTTGTCGTCTACCATACAAAGCTGTTTGTACGTATACTTTTCATCTCTCCCTTCTTGGCTTTGAGATACAACAACAGCAAGTGACACCAACAAAGAAACTAAAAAAACACTCAATATCACAATTGGAAAACTATAATAATTTCAGTTTTACTTACCTAAGACCTTCATCTTGACAGGTTAGTGTTTCAAACCGAGCAAAAACCTAGTACTAAAACCTCTTATCTTCGTTTTTCTTCATCGAATTATCATTTCAACATGTTGCCCTTTCTTTTTTCTCTATTCTCCATAAATTTTGCTACTTACCTGTCTCAATGATCAAACAATTTTCGTATTCATCAAAAATTAGTTGTCTACTGATGGTTTTTGATTTAGCGAGAAGAATGATAAAGTAAAATTTTATTCAAGTTTAAAACATTTTTCTATAAAAATGTTACAATGGCACAAAACGGCATAAATAAAAACCAGCATAAAAAGTAGTTATTATGAAGAATCATCGACAAATTTACAAATTAAAGATCTTTCGTATGTGCATTATGAATTTCGCGAGTCATATAGCTCAATCCATTTGATGGCAACGGACTTGGAATGAAGCAAGAAATTCCAATGAATAACCAACGAGTTCCAAGCGCTTGGCGAAGGTTCTCAATGAAACCGAGTTGATATGCATGAACATCCTTAAAATAAAGTGTGATTTTGTAGTCAAATACTTGTTCGTATATTTTACTTACCATCAAAAATTCGACTCTGGTTTGACCATTGAAAATAACAAAGATTTGTGCAACGACGAGGTACAACGAAAACAAAAAAACCGTAAATGTGAATCCAAAAATCAACACATGGAAAAACTGCGCGAGGGAGATAAATCTGAAAAATTAAATATTATGTTGTAAATATTCAAATACCGTTCCACGGACTAATTTAAGCAAAATTGAGCAATTTCTAGGCAATTATATTCAAAAAATAAGGTTTTTGTGGTTTCTGCTTTAATTTAAAACTTTCAAATAGACGTATAGTGAAGGACTTATTTAAAGACAGTGTGTTAGTTAATGTGACCCTATCTAAATGCCTTTGAGGTATTTATTATTTTCCCTAAACCGATTTTTTCAAGCTTATCTAATAGTTTCTCAAAATAGTGTGCGTGACTTGTTACTTTCAAATTATAACTACCCACCGTAAAATTAGGGCAACATGAGGAAGCATAACTTGCCATATTCTTCCCAAACTAATTCCACCTTCAAATTTCAAAGTAAGAAGATCCCATCCATATCCAACGAGAGGTAAAGTCAAAAACATCAAGTTCAAAATGGCGGCAAAAAAATATCTGAAAATTATTATTTTAAACAACCAATCACTTTTACATTTTCCAACCTTTGATTGAAATGGCCGACACAAACAGCACCAAATGAGCAGTGGTGATCACGTCGCAAAACACAGACATCACAAACTGAAAATCAAAACTTTATTATTAGAAAAATCGAATTTCTGGCTCCAACTGCTTCTTACCTGGACAATGATGAGCTCGAGGTGGCGCATTGGTGTGGCAAGAATGGCAATACCTTCAATTAAAACTTTATTTCAATTTTACAACACTATAATTTACTTGAATCCGGCTTGCACAACATTCGGGAGGATTGTATTCCTCCCATTTGGACCGACACGGATCATAAAAACCCAATTCGAGTAGAGATTGAATGCAAATAGTAATAGGGGTATTACTCGCAAAATCCAAGCTTCACTCAAGATTGGAAACCATGTCGGCATAATGTAGAACATATGTACAAATAAGCCAAATGGTATTATTAAAAGAAGAATTCCCGTGGCGATCTGGAAATAATTTTTCTCCGTTTGATTCTCCACCAATTTCTTTAAATTTTTGTAAAAATTTTCATTTAAAATTTTAAATATCATTTTCTTTTAGAAAATGACAACATTTTTATCTCTTGATACCGCACTTTGGTAATGTTAACAAACTTGTTGTCTACGCTGATTTTCATAAAATTCTCGACTTGGTGAATTGAGAGCTTGTAGAATAGGTAATTGTTGTGGTTTTATTGGACGAACAGCAAATCCTTCTTCACTTACTTTAGAATTAAAGATTGATTGCAACTAGTTACACTTTTCCCAGAGGTAAAACTCAATGCAATCTGGTTTCTACTATTTATCCCATTTAGCCCATTACTATAAAAACCGTCAAGTTGTCCAATTGAGATGTATTCACAATATTGGTCTTTGTTGACATCCCAAATTATCACTTCATTGTCTTTAGGAGAGCAATAGCCATTTAAGTAATTACAATTTAAAAGATCAGCTAAAACATTTGAAGGACGAGTTTGATTGAAATGTCCGAAGACCTTAGTCTCAATAATCACACAATTTTCTTTATAATATCTCTTTGGAGAAAACATGCTAGTGAATCTATTAGGATAATTTTCATCAATTTTATTATTAGTTGACCACACTCCATTAGAACTTTTTTGTAGCGTTCCGTAATCACACTTCTTCGAAGATATCATTTCTCTACACTCTGATATTGTTATTGGCCTATTGTTTATTTCTTTTTCAATGAGATGCTCATATCCAGAAAAATCAGTGTACATTGACACTTCTGAAATCAATTTCTTACACAACTTTGCTTCACTTAAGTATTCTATGATATTAGGTTTGAATACTTCATACTTCACAACAGAAGTATAATTTTTAAACAGATAATTACACTTTGGTAATTTTGGAATTCTGAAATAATGAATTGGAGAACTAGGAGTACATAAAATTGGTTTAGCTTCTCCTAATTGGAGAATGACCAGAATTACTAAAAATTAACATTCTCATTAATTATATTTATAATAAATAAAAATTTTCTAAATAAATTAAGGATCTCCAACAGATTCACTTGAGAATTACAAAAGATGGCATTAGAAGCTTTCGATAGAATCCTCAACATCGATGCTCCAATTATTCAAGATACATCAATTCAAAAAGAAAATCTTGTTAGTATATTTCCTTCTAGTGGATCTAGTTTGAATCAACATAGAGAAATAAATTTTATCATCGAAACTTGTGATCAATATCTATTACTTCATAAATCTTATATTTATTTAGAAGCTTCCTTGAGTAAAAGTGATGCCGCAGGATCACCACTTGCAGATACAGATGAAGTATCATTAACAAACAATGGACCTATGTTCTTATTTGATAAAGCAACTTACTCAATGGATGGTATGCAAGTTGAAAATGTCATTGATCCTGGAAGAGCTTCACTATTAAAAGGTCTACTTACTTATTCTTCAACAATGAATAAACAAAATACTTTTGGATGGATCCTTGAGACAAAGGATATCATGACTTATAAAATAAATAAATACACAAAAAATAGAAAAGGTAACCTTACTTTTTGTATTCCACTGACTCATATTTTTGGATTTGCTGAATGCTATAACAAAGTCGTTTATGGAAGGAAACACCAGTTATCACTCTATCGATCTCCATAAAACAAGAATTCTATTACTTCCAGTGATCCTACTAAATTTACAGCTAAAATGACCATCAATAAACTTCAATGGATAATTCCTAAAATTATGCCTAGTCTTGAGATGCAAAACAAACTTCTAAACCTTGCCTTCATGCCTTTTATTTCTAGACAATTTGAGAGTTATAATAAGCAAAGTTTGATAATCGTGGACTCGAAGAAATTTATGTAGAACTAAATTCAGAGCGATATCCATATGAAGTTTGATTTTGATAAATTCAATGCAGTCCAACAATACAACTTTGCTAAAGAATTTAGGAATAGTTATTATGAAAGTGTTAAGGATTATATTTTTATGGAAGAAGATGTGTATTATTATTATTATCCACTGCTAGTATTTGATGTTTCAAAACAAAACGATAGATATATTCAATCTAGACCTGATGTTACAATAAAAGCTTCCTTTAATAAAAATATCGCTCAAAGTACTAAATGTTATTGCCTCATTTTGAGTGAAAACATTGTTGAAGTCAAAGATAATGGAGTTAAGGTAGTTAGCATCTAAGATGCTCTTGATTATTTCTAATAATTGAGTTAGTGTATGAATACACCTTGATTTTTATAGAAAATCTTTAGTATCTAAGACTTCATATCACTTTCAAGAATCCAAGAGTTAAACTTATCTGGATATCCATACCATTTAACAAATATTTCTTTTAGTTTGTTTCTAGTCCTATGTTTCAATACCTTCTCAATTTTGAACTCCTCTTTAGTATTATTGTAAAGTGTAAGTTCTTCTTCATAGAATTTACCTTTAATTTCTTCATCTGCTAAGTCTTTTAAGGAATACATAATTATCCCATCTCTTCCAGATGGGTGAATTTCTGAAATCTTGAATTGTTCAGTACTCCAATTAGGTAGATATCCTTTATCAAATATAGCTTTATATTTAATAATTCTGACAGTATCACCTAATTTGAATTTTGTAAACTTTTTGTTCATTTCGTTCTCCTTTTCCTTAAAATTATTGGGAAACAAGTTATTGTAAACTATCGATTCATTTTCTATTTTTGAAGCTTCTATTGGAGTCATTTTTATTGAAGTATGATAATGATTATTATATCCCTTTACAAGATCATCAAGTATGTGAGCCCAATTATGATTTCCTTGATGTGTAAACATTTTCCACATCTTTTCTTTTAATGTTCTATTAAACCTTTCGATAATAGAAGCTTTCTTATCTGAATAGGTTGAAAAGTGATTAATTTCTAATTTTTTAAAGAGACTTTGAAGAGTTGAATTATAATACTCTTTACCATTATCAGTTTGCATCTTTTTGGGTTTTCTTTCTTTAAATATAGATTTCAAAGCATCTGCAGTTTCCTTACCACTCTTACTTTTCAAAGGTACAACCCATGCAAACTTACTAAAACAATCTATGACAGTTAAAAGGTATTTATAACCTTTATTTTCTTCTTCATAAGGAATCATTTCTACGAGATCAGATTGCCATTGTTCATCTATTGCATTAATGTAGACTCTTTGACTCTTAAAATTCTTACGAGCTGGTTTGTGTAAAGTGTATAGCGGGACATCGGTTAAAGTTAACCGGTTAATTAACCGGTTAACTCGGTTAACCGGTTAACCGGTTAAATCGGTTAACCGGTTAACCGGTTAACCGATTAACCGGTTAAGTCGGTTAACCGGTTAACTCGGTTAACCGGTTAACCGGTTAACTCGGTTAACCGGTTAACCGATTAACCGGTTAAAGCGGTTAACCGGTTAACTCGGTTAACCGGTTAACCGGTTAATCGGTTAACCGGTTAACCGGTTAACCGGTTAAATCGGTTAACCGGTTAATTAACCGGTTAATTTTCAAAATCCTGAAAAATAAGGTAGGTTTCAAATCAACATGAAATTTAGCGAAATAAAGTCAACATTTACCGTCAATGTAGCTAGAAGTGAAAGATACTTAAAACGCATAAAGATGCTCCAAAACGAACATGAAAAATTGGAAATTTATGTTTCATATTTTATGTTTTTCTTCACGAATTCTGAATGAAAACTTGTTATCTTTTACACATTAATATTCTGATGACTATTCAGTCAATTTGATGTTAAATATATCGATATTACTACTTTTTGAAATACAGAAAACTTAGCTGAAAATGTTGAAATTTATGAAAATTTTTAGATTTTCAAAATTTTTCAAAATATTTCCAAAGCTAGAGCCTTTTCATTCTTATTCTCAAAAAATGAGTCGATTTCATCAATTTTGAACAGTGAAAAAAGCAATTAGAAAAAAATACTTCGCGTGTGTGCGCTCATTGCATCACGTGTGTGTCCACATTCCTACGCCAATTTCGATCGATATAATTAACATCGAGGCATCGCGTGTTTTTCTAATTGCTTTGCTCACTGTTCAAAATCGATGAAATCGGCTGATTTTTTGAGAATAAGAATGTAAAGGCTCTAGCTTCCGAAATATTTTGAAAAAATTCGAAAATCTAAAAAATTTCAGAAATTTCAACGTTTTCAGCAGGGTTTTCTGTATTTCAAAAAATAGTAATATCGATATAATTAACATCAAGTTGCCTGGAAAAGCATCAGAATACCAAAAAACAAAGAAACTGGTTCGAAAAACCAAAAATGCATCTACTGTTCGCTTTTTCACAGTTCTTCATTAGCACCTTACACCCAAGAGCTACACCTCAGATTTTCGTCTATTTGCCAACTCAGCTCGAGAAAAAAGTGAATAAGATTATATTTCTCAAAAATGTGAACAATGCGAGTTGCGTATTTTAAATATCGCTAACAATTTTTTAAATGAATAATCCTATTGAAAAAAATGCAAAAAGGGTACTCTTTAAAAAATTTGGATACGAAAAATATTTAAAAACTTATTGACTGCTTGTGAAATAGAAAAAAATCAATGTTTTTGTTTATTCCATTATGCTTTACAATTTAACCGGTTAATTAACCGGTTAACCGGTTAACCGGTTAATCGGTTAACCGGTTAACTGATTTAACCGGTTAACCGGTTAACCGGTTAATTTTAACCGATGTCCCGCTATAGTAAAGTGTAAACATCTTGTTCATTTAGAAATTCTTTGACTTTTCCAATTGGAAGCTTTGTTTGACGCTGCAATTCATTGATACCACAGAATCCTGTTTTTGGAGAGTAATATGTTTCTTCTAAAAGTATTCTATCCTTTGAATCCTTGGAATCCTCTGGGTCTTGTAGATCCTTCACTAGGTGAATGTCTTGCAGATCCTTCGTTGATCCACCACTTTTCACTTCTTTGGAAGTTCCAAAGAATTTACACTTTGTTGTATTACAAACTTCACACTTTCCCTTTATCATTGATCTGTTGTTCTTTGTCAACATCGATTCATCATCAAGTGTATTCGTCTTTATCTTGCACTTGAAACAATATATTTCACAAGACATTTATTTATTATAATGAGAAAAGATAGAAGAAATAATAATAGTAACAAATCAAGTGTCAGTATGATACCAGTATAATTATATTTTATAAATACTGGTAAATCTATAGTTTATTAATACCAGTATGGTTATTTAGTAATACCAGTATAGTTAAAATTTATTAATACCAGTATGGTTATAATTTATAAGTACTAACACAATGCAATAACTTATACTTTGTTAGTAATTGTTAATAATACTCTCCTTCTTCTCGACGTTTATCGGCGTCATCTTTCAATTTATTCTTCCTGTCTCGCTCAGCTCGATGTAGCTTCATCAACTTTGCACGTTATGTCTTCACAATATCCTTCTTCTGAAAAATAGTTGTTTTGTAAAATTAATTCAACAAATTCTCACCTTTTTTGTTTCTTGATGAGCTCTTTGTCTCTTCTCAATTAACATCTTCTCATTCTCATAATTAGTTCTTGCGAATGTAGCCTTCGCAATTGCTTTTGTTGCCTTGTCTTCCAGCATTTCAGCCTGACAAAAGAGATAATTAATTAACAGAGTCTTTGACTCTTAGAGATAAGAAAGATTACCAACCTTTCGTTTGAGTTGTTCCAGAGTAAGACTCTCCGAATCTTTGCGAAATTCTCGTTGAGTATCGAGTTCTTCTATCTTCGAAACCTTCGGAGTCGTCTTAGGATCTCCAATCCTTCGGATCTCAGAATCTTCGATTTCATCAACATCCATGGGAGTTGGGATATTTCCACTCATTTGAATAATAGGACTTGTCTGAAAAGATCGAATTTAAAATTTGAAGTCTTTGATGCAACTTTGAAGCAAGTTATAAGCTATAATGAGATAATTTATGCAAGAAAATGAAGCAAAACTGAAGAAATTCTGCGACACAAATCGTTCTCAAATGAGACACTTCGCTCTCCTCTTGTTCCTGTTTGCCGGCACCTTTGAGAAGGTTTAGAGTGTGACCAAACTCGTCGAGTACTAGATCTTACAGATTGATCACTTTTCCCTTGCTTTCTCTCTCATCCTCTCTTTGTTCCCTCATTCATTCTCTCTTCGATTACTTATGAAAGACGGTTGGGTGAGTTCTCCGTTCTCTTCCAATCGATGTTTTGCTATAGTCCTCTCACAAAATCGGTTGCATAACGGAGGGCTTCCCTCTGCTGCGAGAGAGTGTTATTTGGCGAGAGGTAGTTGTCTGCGTATAGTCTCCCCCTCTTTATGTTTCGCCTGCGAGCGTGTGTGTTTTTTAGAGCGCGCTTGCTCGTTTATAAAGCCGAATTTGTGAGCAGCTAATATTCTTCTAGGAGCTGACTAGCTCGCAAGCGAGCTAGTTGACATATTCTTCTTGGCGTTTTGTTTCAGCTTTGTTTTTTTAACAACAAATTTTTTTTCAGCAACAAATTTTGCATACCATTTTTGCTTGTTTGCGAAAAGCAATTAATTCATTGTTTTTCAGATTTATTTCCTTCTCATAATGGCGCAGTCAATTCGAATCAAGATGATGGACAAGGAAAAGAACGTGGCATTGTCTGGAAATTTCATCACAGAAAGCTCTATCAGACACGCTTTTCTTCTTCCGCCAGATGCAATTGTGGAGTTGTCGTTTGAGTCCAATGGCATGCAGATTAATTGCGGGTAAGTTACATTTTGTGTTACTCTTGATTATATTTCAATTAATTTAGAATGAATGAAACTGGCACAACGTTTTTGCTTCCGGATGGCTGGTCGACTATGGAGTTTTTCGCACAATCGGACAGGGTTCCGTCTCGACCAATGACGCCAATGGACATTCATGGTAACTTTCATATATAATTGAATTTTCATATATAATTGAATTATCATTTAGAACGCCCACTGAGTCCGTTTGAAGTGGAGAAAGCGGAAAAATGTTTAAATGTGTACTTAATAAAAACTACTGTTTAGGGATCACATCAATCAAGAACTCTTGGGAAAGTCGAGTGTTTCGCATTGGTGGCAATAAGTTGACAGGAACATGTGTTTTAATCAATGAGCGTCATGCTTTAACCGCTGCGCACTTATCCTTCAAGCTTAATCAATCGTACAAAATCAAAGGAGCTGGAAATCAAGAGTTTTCCGTCAACTGCGTTTTCATTTGCAAACATCTCGATTTCGCCATACTCCAGTCAGATGATTTTCCGATCCTGGAACTGTCAATGGGCTCTCTGGGACGAGGCACAAAATACTTCATGATGGTATGATATTTTTAGTTTTATTGCAGACGACGGAACGTTTTTACGAAATATCGGCCTATTTAATACATATTAAACAATTTTATTTCAGGGCTATCCGAACGGCGTCGATTCTTCTAATCCGACTATCACAAAAGGAACCATCGAAGGATATATGGACGATTGTGTTCATCTAGGTAAGAATAATTATCATTATTTTAATCAATGAGTTAATTGTCATAAACTTTTTTTGTTTAGTCGGAACTCCTGGTTCGAAACGAGGCTACTCGGGCGCTCCAGTCTTTAATGACTCCGGAAGATTAGCAGGACTATTGCTCGGCGGCACATCTGGATTAAGTGTCAATACGACCATTCAAGAATGTCTGGATTCGTCTGGGGAACAGAAATACGCGCGCATCTTAGGAATTGGCACCATCGTTCTCCGTCATAGTCAAGGTATCACATTTTTAATTTTCCAAAATTAAAGTGAAAATGTTTAGGAAACTCAGACAGCGAATCCTAAGACGTTCAATGTTGCTTCGATAAAAAGTTCTTTCAATAAATTATTTTAATAGCATTCTTTACAATTTATAAAAAAATGCAACGTGGCAGAAAAGCCATTGTCCACCATCAGCTTTTCAGTGAAGTTAATGCTGCTTTCCCGTCTCTTTCAGTCATTGTACCAGTCTACTATTTAGCTATGGGTATTCACGAAAATCTCAAATTTCAGCAATAAATTGTTGACCGATTGTCTATGAATAAATGTTGTTCTTCTGTACTGTGTTTTTATGGCTTTTAGATATTTTGAGTTAAAAATAAACATATGAAAGATGAAGATTTCACAACTTTAATGAAAATTTGTGAAGAAAAGAAACTAATAAAAGTTAGAGATAAAAAAAGTTAGAGAACTTAGATGTACAAAGAAGAAATGTTGACAACTCGATGACTGATTTTTTATTTTCCTCTTTTGAAGAATATAGATTTACAATTCCAACTTCTTTTTCTTTAATTCCTTGTGGTAAAGTGTCTCTCATAAATACACCTCTGAAGTTTTTTATCTCTAATAATTTTACAAGTTCTAAAAGATCTAGATTTGTTAGTGGTTTCAAATTTTTTGAAAATTTCATTTATTGAGCATTATTTTTATTCAAAAATGTTAGCGCAATATTTCGACCATTTCGACCACTGGATTTCGACCATATTTTTTTTATAACGCACTTTTCGACCATTTCCCCATTTTTGAAAATTGTTGAAAATGACACATTTTTGAAGAGCTAAGACACAAAATCAATGAAAATAAGCCTTAAAATGGCTTAAAATGTGTAAAAATTGAAGGTGGTCGAAAAGGTGCGCTAGAACGGCAAAATACATATTATTATCGGGTCTTTTTTTTTAATTTTTCTTTATAGTTGCACTTTGTACAGTGAATAAACGAAAAATCATATTTGAACATTGAAAAGGAATGCTATATGTTGGATTCATACAATTTATTTCGATTTAGCAAAATATTCTAATCATCAAGGGATCCAATAGTTTTATAAAACTATTTTCAACAGTTTCTTGAAGTTGTAAAAGTATTAATTTTTGAGTTTCAAAAGTGAACTTTATTGAAAGTGGCACATTTGCATTTGACCCATTTAAACAGATTTAAATTTTATGAAAGCGAATTTGTAAAATTATGAAAGCTTTCCTTACCCAGTAGTGTTCACAGCGTTCTGCCACCTTGCAACAGCAACTTGGTTTCGGCAATCAAAACCTGCAATTTCAATAATAATTGGGTTGGATCACATTGTTCAGCTTACCATCGAGAATTTGTGGCTTGTCGTCTACCATACAAAGCTGTTTGTACGTATACTTTTCATCTCTCCCTTCTTGGTTTTGAGATACAACAACAGCAAGTGACACCAACAAAGAAACTAAAAAAACACTCGATGTCACAATTGGAAAACTATAATAATTTCAGTTTTACTTACCTAAGACCTTCATCTTGACAGGTTAGTGTTTCGAACCGAGCACAAACCGAGTACTAAATTCTCTTATCTTCGCTTTTCTTCATCGAATTATCATTTCAACATGTTGCCCTTTCTTTTTTCTCTATTTTCCATAAATTTTGCTACTTACCTGTCTCAATGATCAAACAATTTTCGTATTCATCAAAAATTAGTTGTCTACTGATGGTTTTTGATTTAGCGAGAAGAATGATAAAGTAAAATTTTATTCAAGTTTAAAACATTTTTCTATAAAAATGTTACAATGGCACAAAACGGCATAAATAAAAACCAGCATAAAAAGTAGTTATTATGAAGAATCATCGACAAATTTACAAATTAAAGATCTTTCGTATGTGCATTATGAATTTCGCGAGTCATATAGCTCAATCCATTTGATGGCAACGGACTTGGAATGAAGCAAGAAATTCCAATGAATAACCAACGAGTTCCAAGCGCTTGGCGAAGGTTCTCAATGAAACCGAGTTGATATGCATGAACATCCTTAAAATATAGTGTGATTTTGTAGTCAAATACTTGTTCGTATATTTTACTTACCATCAAAAATTCGACTCTGGTTTGACCATTGAAAATAACAAAGATTTGTGCAACGACGAGGTACAACGAAAACAAAAAAATCGTAAATGTGAATCCAAAAATCAACACATGGAAAAACTGCGCGAGGGAGATAAATCTGAAAAATTAAATATTCAAATACCGTTCCACGGACTAATTTAAACAAAATTAAGCAATTTCTAGGCAATTATATTCAAAAAATAAGGTTTTTGTGGTTTCTGCTTTAATTTAAAACTTTCAAAGAGACGTATAGTGAAGGACTTATTTAAAGACAGTGTGTTAGTTAATGTGACCCTATCTAAATGCCTTTGAGGTATTTATTATTTTCCCTAAACCGATTTTTTCAAGCTTATCTAATAGTTTCTCAAAATAGTGTGCGTGACTTGTTACTTTCAAATAATAACTACCCACCGTAAAATTAGGGCAACATGAGGAAGCATAACTTGCCAGATTCTTCCCAAACTAATTCCACCTTCAAATTTCAATGTAAGAAGATCCCATCCATATCCAACGAGTGGTAAAGTCAAAAACATCAAGTTCAAAATGGCGGCAAAAAAATATCTGAAAATTATTATTTTAAACAACCAATCACTTTTACATTTTCCAACCTTTGATTGAAATGACCGACACAAACAGCACCAAATGAGCAGTGGTGATCACGTCGCAAAACACAGACATCACAAACTGAAAATCAAAACTTTATTATTAGAAAAATCGAATTTCTGGCTCCAACTGCTTTTTACCTGGACAATGATGAGCTCGAGGTGGCGCATTGGTGTGGCAAGAATGGCAATACCTTCAATTAAAACTTTATTTCAATTTTACAACACTATAATTTACTTGAATCCGGCTTGCACAACATTCGGGAGGATTGTATTCCTCCCATTTGGACCGACACGGATCATAAAAACCCAATTCGAGTAGAGATTGAATGCAAATAGTAATAGGGGTATTACTCGCAAAATCCAAGCTTCACTCAAGATTGGAAACCATGTCGGCATAATGTAGAACATATGTACAAATAAGCCAAATGGTATTATTAAAAGAAGAATTCCCGTGGCGATCTGGAAATAATTTTTCTCCATTTGCTTCATTTAAATTTTTGTAAAAATTTCATTTCAAAATTTAAATATCACTTTCTTTTAGAAAATCACAACAGTTTTATCTCTCGTTGGTAATGTTAACAAACACGTGCTTTACGTGGGAAGTATTTATACTATGTAAAAGCTTTCTTGATGAAACCTAGCTCACTCGGAATAGTTTTAAAAAACACTTGTCAAGACTGGTAAAGTAAATAGGATTGTGAGAATTATTGGAGAAGCATAAAGTTTGAAAAATATTAAAAATTGAAGTTTGAAGAGCTATAACTTGGCTCAAACTTGGAAATGAATGAAAATTTGTGAAAATCATGATAGGAAGTTTTTAACGAATAAGTAAGGACACCATTTTTTAACTAGTAAACTACTTTTGAAGCGGTTTTCAAAAAAAAATAGAGGAATGCATTTTTTCTTTTTTTGAATTCAAACCTTTAACTCAAAAAAATGTTGAAAAAACTCACAATATCTTGTGTTTGGCTAGGAAGAAACCTTTGTAATCTTTTAGTCATATCTTGATCGTTGAAATCCAAATCTCCTCCATAATTCATCATTTTCTGAAATTGTGATATTAGTCAACAAAAAAAGTTAAAAAAAACGATTACAAATGAATTTTGAGAATAGTTCGATAAGAAAGTGTTTAAACATACGTTTAAAGTAAGAACAAGTTTGAAAAAATGAGAACAAGTTAGTTTTTTTCTGTAAAATCTTTTTAAAAAAAGGCTACACAAGCTTCAATGCATGAAATTTTTAACAAAAATGTTTTCTATAGAAAGTATTTAGTTAAGACTACAAACAATTTAAGTGGAGTCAAAAATTAAACAAAAAATCGCTCTTCCTCGCTCGGAAATAGAATTGTTTGGGTGGTAGCTGGTTTAGTAAGTAGTAAGAGTGCCAAGACACGAGTGGCTCATGTCTTTTTCTCTCAATACACGTTGTGTTTTCTCCACTTGCCATCTGCCGTCTGTTTTTCTTTTTTTTCGTTCGCTTTCAACGCTTACACTATTTCGGTCGTAATCGTTGCTGTGAATCATATGCGAGAGGGAAAATATTCATCACCGACTCAGAAAACAGTTTTGAAGAAAGAGGAATACAAGGATGTATTGTGAAATTCTCAAAATTATCGACATGGGTTTGATAACACTTATTTATTGAAGTGACTCACATTTTTTTCTTAAATTGCTTTTTAAAAACGTTTTTCGCATCTATGTATTTAAACTCATTTAAAACAAAATAATTTATTTATTCACTAACACAAAAAAAAACAAATAATTGAGAAGAGATGAAATATTTATTAGGAACAAAATGAGCAACAGGTTTTTTTCTTAATAGTGAAATAATTATGTGCATAACGGGGGGGGGGGGGGGGGGGGGGTTTTCTCAAAATAGAATAAGAATTTTTTGTCTTGAAATATATATTAGATTGCACCGTAATATTATTCGATATTAACACTATTTTGAGGAATGTGAAGGAGTTCGTTAATGAGACTGAAAGACTGATGGTTTAAAAAAGAAAACTCATCATAGTTTAAAATATTACGAAATTATGGCATGGATTCTCCCGATCACAAATAAATAACAATTAGCTGTTGTTTAACACAATGGTTTGGCGGTCTTCAATGGTCCATCGTATTCCACAAGGCCAATTCCGTCAACAGCACAAGCTCCTTGGTTTGTTCTTGTGTTTTCACAAATGAAGATGAGCTAAATTATCAATTTAAGAAGCTTTTCAAAAAAATTGATTACCTTGTCGGTTCCCTTTGGACATTTAAACGATGCAGTTTTCCATGATCGATCAGCAACAGTGACAAACTTATCAGAACTAAATGGACAGTTCTCAATTGTTGAGCAACATCCTTTGAGTTGTACTCCGTGAGTTCCTTCGTAATAATGGAATCTGACGCGTGATTTCTCGGTGAACGGCTCGATAGATGCTTCAAGTCCTGCCATTTCACGTGGGAACAAGAATGTCGCAGCGTAATAATCTCCTTCGGTACTTTCTTTAACTCCGGTGATTCTGTTCATGAATTGTCCAGTAACAACGGTGAACTTTGTTGAGAGTCCTCGGATCGATTGGGTGGTGTGAACTTCTTTGTATCCACAGATATTTCCTGAAAAAAAGGGTTATGAATGTCATTTTTCTTCAATTGGTTAGTTTTACCATTTTCGAAGTCACACTTTGTTGAATTGCAGACAACTTCTGAGAATTCTGCTGTTTTGGTTCCCTTCGCAACAGCATGTCCAGATGGAAGTTTGGCGCTGAAATTAATGTTATTGTTGCAGTTACTTTTTTCTTTCCTTACGTTTTCACACTCGCAAAAACAGTTTCTTCAGTGTGTTCGGTTCCAACAGCGGCGTTTCCATTTCCTTCGGCTCCGAATGCTCCTCCAAACTTGGATGCATTTCCACCGAAAGCCTTTTCACCACCCTGCAAACGAAAGTTTTAAAATTTTACTCTACATAAAAAGTGTGTCACTCGGAATCCTTGCGATCCAAATCGTTCATTAGCTTTAACAAGGTGTCCTTCTGGTTGGGTCTTTTCAAAAAGTTCCTTTCTTTTAGCAGATTGGTTAACATTAACACTTTCACGTCTTCCACCGCTAATCTCGTTCTTTGCTTCTTCTTCGTCAACTCCTGTTTCTTCGAACTGTAATAAAAAGAAATTGGCTGAGAAATTTTGAATTAATAATTTTACCTCGTTTTGGCATTCATCTCCATTTCTGTCATACGAAACTTCGATGTCATCAAGAATAGCAATATCACCTTGTTCGCCAATAAAATTGGATGCAACAAAGACAATCTAGATTTTTAAAATATGCATGAAAAATTTTTGAGATGAATAATGAAACATACATCGACAAGAGAAGTTTTTGGCAAAATAACTTCGGTAGTTCCCATGCCACTGACGTATGGGAATTCTTGGCAATTGAGCAATGGATTTCTTTCAGCGTTTGATGGGAAAGATTCACGGAGACAAACTTGGAGAAGCACATTTTCTGATTGCCAATGTCTAAAAAATCATTTTCTTGCTGATATAATTTTTATATTCAATTACTTGGCACGGACAACAATATCACTCGATGCACATCCAATTGAGCAAGAAGCAAATTGAGCCTCATCTGATGGGGCAGCAGATTTCGCGTAGGCAATCAAATAACTTCCATCTAAAGAATGTTTCAATATACATACTTTCGAAATGCATTTATTTCTCTCAACCCATTGTGTGGCAATTTACAATGAAAAAGTTTCAAAGCAAGCATTCAGGATTCTTTGTCTGGACAAGAAAATGAAAAGAACACTCCATAAATGTAGCCAATTTGACGCAAACAATTGTCTCAACTCGTTATTTTATAACTTTAGATTCTTTTTAATAAAAGTGCGCGATACTAATTCATTAATGTCATAAAATGACTTTCGATTGATCGTGAGGTTGAATTACAACGAATTTTGAAACTTTTGTACATGTTTTGGTTAATACCTGGAGTTGGAACTCCTCTACTTTGAAGTTGAACTGGTACACCATTGGCAATTTGCCAATCGAGTTGATCATCTGGTGGGGCGACGTTAGCCCAGCAGCATGGACGTCCATCAAAGTTACATGTCAATGCATTTCCTGAAGCAATTTGTTATTTCTCCTCTTTTGAACTTTTTCTGTCATTGTGAGAGGGGGATTACACATGTTAAAACAATTCGAATTCATCTCATATTTTTTGTCGGAAAACTAACACAAAGTGAAAGTTGATCTGATGTGGGTGTCCATTTATTTCATTTGATAATGGATCGGAATTCTTCGGGAAAATGTTCAAAAAACATGAAGAATGAAAAAGAAGAAACAAACCTGATTGAACAGGGCCACCGCCCTCAGCATTATAACCGTCAGCAGTGAATTCGGTCAAAGCAACTTTTTGTCCAAGAAGACCTGGAAGATAAAAAAAAAATGAGAAACAACTATTTTTTTTTACTAAAGATGTTTAAGGATTTATTGGAATATCACTGTTTTTTGATGTTATCTTAATTATAATAGATAAACAGATTAGATGTCTAGTTTGTTTTATTTTTTGGTGATGATTGGTTTCATGATCTTGTCAAGAAAAAAAATGAAAGGATTTTCATTTTTCATCCCATTGTCAAAAGGCACTGAACTGAAGAACTTCACGAAGATATTTCAAAATAAAAAAAAATTGAACAGGAATCCTATTGAATCCTTTTTGAAATCAGTTCCGTTTTGGCGCCTTTCCTCTCTTTCATTCAAAAATTTTCTCCATCCATTCGATATCGGATTAAAATGCGACCTCAACACTTTTTTGACGCTTTCTCACTTTCAACGTCCTTTCACCCCACTAACATACAAATACATGATTTCTCGACTCGAAATGAAATGAACCGTTTCTAAAGAGACATTATTTATCGGCGGTCACCAATACAAATATTCGTGTTTTCTTGTATTGTTTTTCCGTCTGTTTTTCTAGTTGTTTTCGCGGATGACAAAAAAATAGATGAACGAAATATACACAAGTTTTCGTTGAATGGGATAAAAACAAAAGTTTTAGGGAAGTTATGAAATTTGGGACAAATTGTGATCTTCAACATGATTTGAACTGACAGGATGGTAACATATAAAATTAAAAATATTGTTTCAACAGTTCATTGCGACTTGACTAGCCAGTAAAGTAATACGGGATTAACCTCATTATACAAAAATCGTCACTTTCAAAAACGAGGATGAAACAAGGATGATATTAAAATTCTGAAACTGGAACTTACTTTCAATGGCACTTCCTCTCACAGCAATAGCTTCAGTTGGTGTTTTTCCAGCAGCGGCGACACGTGCGGCAGATGCAACTGGTACTGGTTGTTGAGCCTGCGAACAACCGCAACATTGAGGTGTGCACTGTACAAAAAACAACAGTTACACACAACATACATGCAAATATCACATTCCCGTTCACATTTTACCTGGACCGTGGCATCGAACTTTGACAGTTTAAATGAATCTTGAGAATCATAATCTATATCTTCAAAAAATTTGATATTCAAATTCAAACACCATTGGGGACAATAACAATAAAACATTCTTTACATCAACATTTCTACAACTTTCCTTCAAAACCATGCTTTTTGACAAAAACAGATAATTTACAGAATTTACGAAACAGTACAAATTTTACGTTTTTCCACCAAAGCATGCAACTCCATAGCATAACTTTCAAAAAAAAATCATAAATAAATAAATATGCCCAACAAATGCCCAACAAATTCAAAGCAACAATTCGAAAATCATTCCTTAAGAACTTACCCCAGCAAACTGTTGCGTTGGTGCTCCATACTGGTACGATCTTTGGGAAGTTGGAAAACATCCAAAAGCCCCTGAAAAAAAAAACAAACTTGCCAAAAGGTATTTTTTGTCTCATCCCATAATTTCTATCTATATATGTATGTGTTTTTGATCTCGAATACAGTAGTTTTATTTAAATGCCGACCGGTTTTTTAGCTTGATCATAGGCTTGAACTATTATTGAGTAGTAGACGAAAAGTGCTTTTGAAATGTTTGTTGTCTCGTTTCAAAGAAGCCATATGAATCAAAACCATAGTGTTCAGAACTGTATATAGTTGTATTGTTTTTTATGCCTACGGAGATTTGAATAGACTTTGAACAATGCTTGTTTCATTGTGATACAATCTGAATTTTCGTTTTTGTTGAAATCCTGAACAGAGTTGCTTATCTCAGTTTCTTTATCGCAGATCTTGCTTTCAATGACTATTAGAAAACAATAACCGGAATTTAAAAATTCGGAGATTTTATACCGACCATCTACAAATCTTATCGATCTTTGGTAAAAAAGTGCCTTGAATAAATTTTATATCCGCTCAATTGCCTTTTTCGGTAACAGTATCGAAAAGCAACAGGTGATCAAATTGGAAATAAAGGTCAAAATTAGCATTCTCTCAGAATGATGTGGATAAAACCATCATGCTCAATTTGATATTGGATAGTAAATGTTGGTTGTAATTTCAAATTGATGGTTATAAGACGGAAAATGTCGAAAGACGCACTTCAAATTTCTTTTTACAAAGTAGTAGAATTTGACATGGAGAAGTGAAAAGAGGAACAACCACGAAAAACATAAGATGTATGCATTGAGGATGTTTTGTTATGGTGATTGAAAAGATGAGTAAAAACTAGGTTGATTGATCATGTAGAAAAAGTTTGTAATTTTTTCGAAATTGTTACTGAAACCATATCTTTATTTATATTTTGAATATTGAGTTCAGAAAAGCAGTTTTGTTTGAAATTTCCTACGATATTTTAGTAATTAGAGAAGTTTGTTTTCAATTTATGATTTTCGTCGTTTCTTGAAGAAATGTTTGAATAGAAAAAAGTTTAAAACTAAAAAATTAAATTAAACAAACTCGAGAGTTAGATTTCTACAGAATTGAACACTTGTCTCGCTTTGGAGACTTTCTTCTTAAATCAAGCATACTTACATTATGGAAAGAAGAAAAATACTTACCTTGTGTAATGAATAATAATAAAGCAAGCCGCTTCATTTTTCAACGCTTCTCCTTAAAATCTCAAAAAAATAATAAAGGTAGTGGACAGCCAGTCGGCTTTCAAGAAACCGCTAAGACGAGACACAGACAACAGTCAGGATTGAGATAAGGATAAGTTGACAGTGTGGGCGGGGCGAATCGTGTCTTTTTGTCTATTGCTGCTTTCTTCTGTTGCTGCTGTTGTTGCTGCGCAATGACCACCAACGCCACCGGCGACATCGTCAGCCGGTCTTTTTCCTCAACACGCGGTGGTGCCCCCGTCTTGTCCCCGATTCAATAGTATTGACCCGCATTAGCTAGTTGGGTGTCACTTCACCATGACATTCCAATCACACCATAAGAATTGGAAGTCGGATTTATTTTAATTTGATCGCAAAAAAAAATACATGGAAAATGTTTTCGGAAAAAGTGATTTAATGGACCGTATCCCATTTGTGATACCATCATCGGAATGAGAAAAGCAGAAATGAATGCGATAAGATGAGAGTGATTACATTCCTTCCTGAACATGTTACATGAAACGTTTTCCCATCAGAAACTTCAAATGATCTTCGGGTATTAGTGCGGATTGCAAGCAATCAGAATGTTTCTCGATTTTCCTTCCTTAATTTTTTTGCGAAAGACTATGAGAAATGATTCATTTAAAAACGCTTAGGACAAGCATTAACTTAGTGCTGATGACAACAATGAAAAAAGTAAAAACAAATACAAATTACAAATTACACGACTGAATTATGCGTGTGGGAGTCTTGACTTCGACGAGTTGAACACGTTCTTGTAACCTGAAAATTATACATAGTGTTTGAAGTTTTGAAGTTTCTTATAGTGGGATTACGGCAAAATATAAGCTGAAAACAATTTTCGTCAATCTTCGCTAAAGCAGCCAAAAAGTACCAGATTTTTTTCTAATTGCTTGATCGATCGGCAAAAAAACACAAAGTCAACCAACAATAATTTTGAAAAAGAATTCCTTATTGCTTTTTTTGTGAAAAAAATGAGTAGAAACTTAATCTCGACATCACATTTAAAATCTATAAACATATCAAGTTTTTATGTGATTTCACCTTCATTGCCGTCCAGGTTTACAACCATTTCAACAATCTCTTTATGCACGACTATTAGACACTATTTTCACTCTTCACTCTCTTTTTTCACTTGGTTTCTTTCTCGACCGGATAACAATAACCATAAACGTTACGATCTTTAACACTTTTCATCGAAACTCACTTACCGGACGGTCTGTTTTCTTCAACAATTTTAATTCAGTGTCTTTCTCCTTCTTTAACCGAACGCTTGGACGTTTTCTTCTGAACAATTTGAAACTGTGTGTTATGATAGGATGAATAAACGAAACTCACTTGACACTTTTTCCGCCATCTTCTCGATGATTCGGCCCGTCTCTTGAACGTGTTCTCGACGAAGCGCGAGATCGTAGTGACGTCCATTGTGAACGAAGTTGTCGACGTAAAGCTGGTGTACGTAAAACCACAATCAATGGATTCATCACAGGATCAACAAATGCCAATATTCTTGCCAAATGATACCTGAAAAAAGTTTTTTACCCTCCAAACTTCATAAATATGTGTTACGACATATGTATCAATTTTAATTTTCAATATTTAAAAATTATTTATAATAATTCAATCTAATTGTGTGTTATTTCGTAATATTACCATTTTGATAATAGTGCAATATCTTCTCTTTCGTTAACCCAAAAAACAGCGATTTCGATGTAGGTTTGCCCCATAACAGAAATGAAAAATGTTACAATTGACAAAATCAATGTGTGGAATAGTCTTTCTCTTCTACGATGCGGTGATTGAGAGCTGAAATTATCAAATAGTTAAGTTACCTTAAAATTAAAAAAAAAACATTACCGTAACTCGTTATGTATTATATCATGTTGTCGGCGAACTTTTATATGATATGTTACAGTTATCACAAATATAACAATTGAAGCAGATAAAAAGAGAATTGTGAATAGTGTGTGACCCTAAAAAACAATTTTTAAACGTTTTTTTATTCTTTGTGAAACCCGTAGAAGGTATGCCCCAAAAGCGTGAAATACTGCCGTTCTATCGCAATGATTAGCGATTTCTTCATATCCTGAGTTTTGAACAACTGAGCAGTTCAGAGATACACGACCTCTTGCAAGTGTCGAAAATAGATCGTCAAGATTTTGAATTGCACTCATCTTAAATTTTTTATTACTTTAACTAAAGTATTATAATTCAGTGTACCTGCATAGTTGAAAACATCGCATGTGAAGCTATTAAAAATATCCAAACACATGCAAAAACAGAGATTACAGATAATCTTGATAAATGTATGGATTTTCCAGACATTGATCGATTGATTACTACCTGAATAATATAATGTTATTTTTTTTTCTCAAAATTATTGATCTCATACCAAAACTAAAACTAGGAGATGAATTAATCCGGTCAATGATCCATTTTGCGCTAATGAATACAATGTTTCTTGAATAAGATGCTTTCTAAACTCGGCAGATGCAAATAAATGTGTTTGTAAAGTTTCAGCAATAACTAGTTCCGGAGTTTTTTCTTGATACTGTAAAATTGTCTTGCTACTAAAAATCGGACAAAAACCTTACATCTTCGTTTACAGCTCCATATTGATCTTTGGAGAAGAAATCCACAATAAAAAATGAGAACGACATCATGAATAATAAGTTTGAAAACATGATATTGAATACAAAAAGGACTGTTGCAGTCGACAGGTTTTTTCGAGTTTTGATGAGCAAATAAGCGAGAAGTACTGTATTTAAAGATATTGCAATAAGAAGACCGCCTTCGATTTTAAAGCCAATAAGCGCGTTTTTTGCAAGTTTGCTGAAAATTGAACCTTTTTGTTATATTTGCTTTATTTCTTACTGGTATCGTCTTTCGTTGGTAATATCACAAATATGTATATTTCCTGATGGGCAGCAATTGTGAGTTATCAATGTACTTAATTTCATAGACCTGGAGTCATTGAAATAAAAAACATTTAACTATAATTTAATTAGTGTACCTATCCTCCTCGGTTTCATTTACAAAAGAGTCTGAATAATTGAATTGAGTTTGTATTCGACACCTAAAAGCATTATTCATTAAATTGACCAATAAGGTAAGACACACTTTCTAACAATATCAAGTTGTTGCCATAGCTTAATTGTAGCCAATGAAAAATGTTGAAGTAGAAGACGAGTCTACAAGATGTACATAATGTCCTTTCATTGGCCAGTCATTTTGATTTCAAAATACAAACCTTGAGAACAAGAGATGGTAGTTCTGAATCGCTATGGATGTTGGAAATAAGGTTAGAGCTGAGAAGATTCATATATGTCACATCTTTTACAAGAGCTTGGCCAATGTTCATTACAGAATTGTTTTTCCTGATGAAAGTTGTAAAATGTGAACAGTCTAAACTTGCCTAACATTAGATATTATTGTAAATTTGGGTTTTATTACTTCTAGAGAACCTGAGAAAAAAGTCTTGAAATTTGAGCAATGGTGCTGAAACTCCATTACACCTATCTTTAATTTTAGCTTGTCTTTTTTCAACGTGCGGGACATAGCATCGGCCATACAAGTCGGAATAAACATCGGAAATCCTGTCACAAATTAACCTGAAATTTCTATTTTTTGTGTCCTAATTTCCAATTTTTATCATACTGTCGGTCTGGATTGTTGACTTGATACAATGTATTAAACAAACCCGAATATGCATACAGGTAAAAATGATCAATTTGAGGTATGAGATGCCCTCTTTCGCAAATCTGAAAAACAGGTATTTTCTATTATGCATAAACGATTATGATAATTGAGATAAACCCGAAGGGATAATCATTATGCCTCAAAGTGGCTTCACCCATCCCTCAGCAATTCTTGTTATTACGGGATTGAAGTGATATAATCAGACGGTTTTCGAAGATAATAAAAAAAAGAAACTGGAATTGTGATTAACTGACCAGAGCGTAGGAATACTTCAAAAATTCGTAGTGAAATGTACGTTCATAATCACTGCGGGGTCGACTGTGATGGCTGAGAATCTGATTGACTTCGCAACCTCTGAAAAATTATTATGAACATGAGAAATTATGTGCGCTTCTTTTATAATTATATGCGCTTCTTATTATTTATACAAAATATCCAAAAATAGTTTAGTTCCGCTTCTGCTAACCGTTTTTATATACGTTAAATCAATAAACAAGGTTTTTGACTTTTTCTTCTTTAAAAAAACTTTTGATTGACATTCCATAAACATTTAATTTTATTACTTAACATCATTTCTCAATTATATTTATTTCTTTTTTTCAAAATGCCAAACCTTAATGCTTTCACAAACCAAACCAATGAATGATGCTTGACAGGCAAAAATCGTTGAACATCAGGCCAGCATAGGAGAAATTTCTCAATATAAAACGAAATCTGAAAAAAAACTATTCCACAAAATAACATTGCATTTAAACGTACAACAGTTTTTTGAATCCTACCACCTAAAAATAACTCATCATTGTAATCAGTGCATAGCTGATAAATCTTGTCACTCTCATTGAACGGTGGCATATAATGCGCAAATTGAAATGCAGCACATTGTGAAACAATAAGAAATAATAATCCATAGCACATAACAACTATAAAAAACAAAATTTTTATTTTGAGATATTTATTTTTAAATATTTTTAAAAGTTGACCCAAATGAATCAAAATAGAAGGATAGTAGAATGATGCATCAAAAAATATTATAATAAATTTAGAAATGAAAACATTTTTTAATGAGAATCTCAAATGTAAATACATTTTTTCTGGCAAACATCTGAAAATTAAAAAAATGATCTCAAGCTTAAAATATCAAGTTCTATTCATTTGAAGGGATTAATAAGTATTTTTAAATATGTATATTGGATCAGTACGTACGATTATAAATAGCAAAATATCAAAAGATCAAAATTAATAGTAAACATCGTTTTTAGAGAATGCGTTTATTATATTCTGAAAAAAAAAGAAAATAAATAAATGATGTGTGGTTGAGGTGGAGGATATCCCGAGATTTCCAAATTTTTAACTGCTTTACTTTAGTTGTTTTGAACGAATGTCCATTTGACTGATGAGTGTATTGGGAGCTAAAAACGAACAGAAAGGAGAAAACTATTGGACATTAGATGTCTGATGAGAGTGGCACACAACCACCAACAAAAAATGAAAGAAATGCCCAAAATCGGAAGCGGTTTCATTGTAAAGGAAGTGACTGAAACATTTTGTGTCGTGATGCAAACCAAGTATAAAACCAAATTCAACTCACAATTGATACAAATTCGCAGCTAGACGAATGCGAAAAGTTTTTGGATGACTTTAGAAATTTTTTGGGGTATTTTTAAAATATTCGAAAATTAGAAGAAACCACTGGAAAACAAGTAATTTGTTACTTTTTGTTTTCTACTTTTGTTTTTAAAAACAACCGAACAAAAAAAATGAAAATAAGTTTTTGAAAATTTCGAACATTGGTCTTTTTCTAGATTTTAGGGGATCTCACTTTAAAATACAAAGAAACAGTATATTGTTGTTCATGATTGATTTTTCTCGAAGGTTTTTCCAACATGTTGGAGTGTGCTGCATAAAATTGGTGCTAATTTTTATTCAAAATTTTCCTTTTTTTCTCCAACTGCTCCTCAACAAAATTAACAATCGATGGAAATATGTTTTTTTTAAATAAGATAATGAGCACAAACGTAATGAAGTCAAAAATGAATGGTTTTTATGGGGACATAACATAAAATTGTCGTCTATTTCTCGCGCATTGGGGTCAAAAATACTGTCTAATTAGGGTAATTTGAGAAAACTGATACTATTAGGTCGTCCGGAAAGTAATCGCAATTTTTTTCTGTTTCCCCTCGTTCATATCTCGAGCAGTTTTTTTCCGTTTTTATTTTTTTATTTTATGCATTAAGTCTTTCACAATGAATACGTGTTTCCGTATTTCAGATAATCCTTATTATGGCTGAATTTCTCTTGAAAGATAAACATGCCTTCAGGGGCTGTTTCCTTTACGAGTTCCTGTTGGGACATTCGGCCGCCGTTGCTCATCGAAATTTGTGCGATGCGACAGGCACGGACACCCTCAAAAACGAAATGGTGAACTTCTGGTTCCATCGCTTCAAAGAAGGTGACGACGATCTCTCGAACAAGCCACTCACCGGCCGCCATCAGACGAGCGTTTCCAGAAGGAGCTGAAGTAAGAGCCCAGATCAATTGTTCGTGAAGTTTCTTCGGCACTTGGGCTACACAAAACAACAGTACACAACCACTTCCGAGCAAGTGGAAAGAGCCAAAGTTTGGTCAACTTGTTCCTCACGTTATGACTGATCAGAAGAGCATGCGTTGCCTTGTTTTTGCTCTGCCACAAACGGAGCACGGAGTGAATTCAAAATATTTTCATTGGAGATTAAAAGTGATGTGCTTTGTTCAATCATAGTAGAAAGCTACAATGGGTAGCAGCTGAAGAAACGCCAAAAACAGACGTAAAAGGAAAAAAAAAGTGACGCTTTCGATTTGGTGGGACAAGAAAGGCATTATCTACCGTGAGCTTCTTCCAGATCGAGCCACTGTCAATGCGGACCTATACTCTCTCTAAATACAAAAAATGTACGATCAACACCACCTCCTTCGCCCAGGAGCCTCACGGATTCTCTTACTTCATGACAATACAAGACCACATGTAGCTTTAGCGACCAAGGACAGACTGCGGGCACTGGATATCAAAGTTCTGCCACATCCACCGTATAGTTCGGACCTTGCCCTAACTGATTATCATTTGTTCCACTCACTTCAAAGCTCTCTCAAAGATTTGCAGTTCGACGACCGAGAGCACCTGGAATCGTTCCTTGATGACTTTTTCGCCTGCCAGCCTCCGGAATTCGACGCAAAGGGAATCGAACAACTTCCGCTGCGTTGGCACGAGTTCATCCAACAACACGGTCACTATATCACTCATTGATGATTGATTTCAATTAATAAATTTTTGTTTGAAAAAAATCGAAAAAATTGCGATTACTTTCCGGACGACCTAATATATTTGGAAGTGAGATAATGAGCGGATATTATTATTGGATGGTTTTTTGTTACTATTGTGTGTTTTAGATAAGAATTGTAGCGTGCATGTGTCATCACCTCGATTGATTCGAAATAGACCTTAAAAAGAAAGTTTTGGATTCTGTATTCAAAAAACAATGAATATTAAATTGTGAATACGTTAGTGTAAGGGTAGAACTCAAAAAATTACCCACTTTGTAAAAAACCTGAAAAAAATTCAATGTTTTAATTTCATCGTTTAAAACTTTATTTTCTTATAAATTTTATTGTCAACTCAATTATTCTTGATCATTGCGTTCGGAAGACTGCTCAACCTCACAGCCACTCCGCACGCACGCGACGCGGTGACCTCCCACTCAACCCCCCAACAATTTGCGGGAAAATGAATTTTTTTAATTTTCCAGTGTTTTGAGTGTTTTGAGTGTCGGCAGCCGCGTCGCGTGCGTGCATTCCGAACGCAACGATCAAGAATAATTGGGTTGACAATATGAAAATGTAAAACATGGTGCACTGATTTATGGATTTTGCCAAGTCCCTCGAAAATAAACGCCAATTTCGGTAGAGCCAACGTTTTCTGAAGTCTTTGTTGTCGGCTTTGAACTTTCACCGCTCCAATACATTTCCTTAAAATTGATTTTACGTCCATAAAAACCATTATCACCACATAAGTTACTTTTAACTTCGTTCAAACCTACCATCCTTTGTTCCAGAAATTTTAAAAATTTAAGATGCTGCATTTTTCTGAAAATTCCCACAAAAATCCTAAAATAAATTGTGAAATCGGTGTTTGTCTAAACTTGTCTAAACGATGATGTTGTTCTTCAATAGCATTCCATTTTATTATTAAATACACTTCAATTTGAAAAAAAAACCTTATTAAAAAAATATTTAGACTATATGACAGATTGAAACGTGACAAGATAATTTGAATTAAAATATGGCAAGTAATTATTATTATTATAATTATTGAAGATGGCAGGACTAAAACAAATAAAGGAAAATCTATTATAAAAGTAAGTTATTATATAGCAAATTAAACAAAATTATCTGATTATATGACACCGTGAAAGCAGAAAAATTCAGCCGGGAACAATGTCAAAATGATTGGAAAAAATTTCGTTTTGACAATAAAATATTTTGAAATTCGAAGAGGTAACAACTGAAAATTGAAGGAAAAAATGAAATTGAAAGAAACCATGGAACGAAAAAATAGCAATTAAAGGAAAAAAACACGTAGAACACAACATTTTAATCACATGAAATAGCGTGATTGAAGTTTTGTTTTTTTTTTCAGCGATTTCAATATTATATTCAAGAGTTTGTATGCAATTAGAGATTTTGGGAACTTTTCACCGGTTTGATAAGAATAAGCAAATCATCAAAAAACATAAGAGAAGAAAACAGTATTTAGGCCAGTAACTGAATTTTCAGTTAATATTTGATAACCTAGATATTCCGGAATTATAAAAAAGCATGTTCAAAAGACTGGAATGAAATGTTCGGAACAGGGAAATAAAGACTTTAGTACAATGTGATTAAAAAGAATGGAAAATAATTTCACAATCTTCAAAAACAAATTACGCCTATACTTGAATTTCAAGTCAATCCAAAGTCCCCTGCCCATGTTCAGCATCCCAAAATTGTGTGGGACTTCGATCAACATTGTTAAAATCTTGCCAAAGAGCTAAAATCAGTTCACTGCTCATCAATTCACCAGCATGTGTTGAGATCATTCGTAGCATGAAAACACCTATAATTAAATTAATATTAAGAAGTTAATGTCGTAATTATAACTGACCATCTTTTCGCAAAAAGTTGTTTGTGAATTTTCTCAAAGTCACGTCATCTGCAATAGGTTTGGCAGGATGATCTGGCAACACACGCAAATATTTTCGAACGAACGACATTCCCTACAAATTTTGCAAATAAAATGGAAACGGAACAGTAAAATTACTTGGCTTGGAATGAACATAATCAAAATCCAATACATGGTGTTACAAACGGTTATTAATCCGCATGTTAAGAACCAGAACCATAAAAAGAGGAAAATTTTCTCGTTGAACATGTTGATCATCAATACGCATTGAACAGTATGGCGGTGTATATTTCCTAGTACACGAACTTCGAAATCACAAAGTGTCACTCTTGGGAACATTCCAGTTTGTTCCCATTCAATTTCGTGCATCAAATCTTTCAAAAGAGAAAATCCATAGGCCAGATCATTGGATCCTAGTAAATGATTGAGCAGGAAAAATTGGAGGAGAACATTGGCAGAATAAAGAACCTGAAAAGAAAAAAAAATTATTTTTTGTAACTTTGATATCATTATACCTTGATTCCGATATATAACATTGTGACATAGCATCCACAGTGACGACCACAATTTGCTCCCAACTGTAGATTCGAAAAACAACTTCTACTGTGACCTTGTCTATCAACATTTGTTAGCTGGAATTTTGAGCTTCAAACTTATGAAACAATTCGTTTCAAACCTGTACTTCATCTTGCATATGCCTAGCCATTGTATAAACAGTCCTAGTCTTGACTTCAGAGTCCATCAATCTGGCATCACATGCCATTTGTACCAATCCTTGCAAATTGATACCTATAAATAATAATAATAAAATAATAATAATGACTAACGACAAAAACAAACCACTGTGCCAATAAAGAAGTCCTCTCCAGAGTATACAAGGTACATAGAATAATAGAGCCTCAATCGCCAAAATAAATGGCACCCATTGGTAATAACCAATTTGTCGATTACGACGCGAATAAATTTCTCGTGGAATATCCTCCTGCATTGGAACCCAATAAGTGTTCTGTACCCAGCAATAGTTTTCTGTGTACTGTTCCATTGCATCAGTGAATGTTGCAGGAACCCAACATTGAATTGGAAACCCTACATATTGTTTGGCGGATACGAGAAGAGCAAATGATGCTACTGAAAAAATTAATGAAAATTTATTAGAAATTACTACTAGTTAACGAAATGTTTTGTTATGAAATATGAATTAACTATAATGCTGAAAAAACTATTCAGGAAATGTTACCCATTTTAAAATGAAATGAATTTTTCGGCGACATATCTAAACACGGCATAACAACTTGCCAAATTTTATTTCCCAGGGCGAAACATGTGAAAGATAGGGAAGAAAAATAAGAAGCTGACGTGAAAAATAACAAAAAATTGTAAACTTACGAATAGTGGTAGTATAATAATAGTTTAGTTTGTCGACAAAATCATCATCTAACCGCGGATAAAGCGCCCGGAACGCTGACGCTAAATAATACAGTATCATTGCTGGTCCAAACTCCTTCTTGTGTCCGTGTCCAGAGCCTCAAAATTCAATTTGTTTTTGATTGATTTGCGCTTCTTTTGATACCTGCACCGTGTCCAGCTGCTCCGACGTGATGAGAATCGATTCGAAGTTGATGTGAACCGTCTAATAGCTTTTGAGCCTTAAAATAATTTTTTTATGGGGAAGAACAATTAATGTCATGATATTACATTTTTTCTAGTAATTATTTAACTCAAAATGCGAGAAACATAGACTATAAAAACCTTCAGAATGAATATAATGCTCAACAAGCTTTTATACTGATTCAATTTGGCCTTGACACCATATCTTTACGAAAAATCGAGAAAATGTAATTATTTTTGAAGCAGTGTCTTATAGTTAGTTTTTCTTCATTATCGGAAATTTGAAGGGCATGTGCATTCAAATTTAAATTGAAGAAATAAGTGCTAAATATAACAATTAAGATGTTCTGTCGACTATTTGAAAATAAGCCATACTTTACAGTTAACATAGTCGCTTTTTTGAAATGAAAAAACTCTTGAAGTGTGCTTCAGTACGTGCTCATTTTTTCAGCGATTATTAAACACATAAATTTTTTCGAAAAAGACGAAGCCCGAAATATATGATAAATGACAACTAATCTGTCATTTTTCATCTTTAAGTAACTATTGCATAAGAAAACTAGTAACCGCCATTCAACAAACCTTTTTAATGTATTTTGTATTTGCCTGTTTTGAATGATACATTGATACAGATGTACCTATTTCAGGTTCACATTATCCGCCGTTCAGTGGACTAAAAATAATCTTAGAAACGTTAAAAAAAGGGATTTGGGCAAATAAACACGAAGATGTGTAAAAAACCGAAACAAAAGTCACTTTAACAAGTAATAGAGACCGCGAAAAATTGTTCGATAGAGGATATGCCGAATCGGAAAGTGTTGACAAAGTAGTTGGTCGGAGAAGACTCGCCGGAGGGGCTAGCTGCTGCGCGAAGAATCTAGGTGATCAGCCAAATAGCATTATGGGGCATAGATAGGCTTCTTGCCCCCCGTCTTTCAACACTTGCGTCTTCTTCTGCTTACGGCGTATTTTATTTGCAACGAGAAAAAAAATAAAAAAGTTACTTTTCGAAATGAAATTTTCAGGATATTTTGAACATCCTTTTTCTTAGAAAACGTTCGAAAAGTTTATTTTCTTTGAAAATAAATTATTCAGAAAACTCAATAGTTTTACATATAGTCAATGAGGGAAAAATATTCAATAATTAAATAATAACATGCTTGCTTCAAATTAGATTACGAAAAATTGGGTCCTCATATAAACATGTAAAGGAACATCGTGTAAATTATATAAACACGGCACTGGACAGACTAAATAATCGAATGTTACATGGATGATTAATTCTATCTCATTTCGTACTCTTTTTTTTGAGAACGTAAAATAAATAATAAAAAAAAACATTACTTCGTCAATATTATGTTCATCAGAGCAATTAACGAGCATTAAACAAATTGAATTAGATTTCCAAGAATTAGATTTTTTAGGGCTTCGTCTTTTTTTTTGTTATGAAATGCAAAAAAGCAAATATTTTTTCAGAGAAAAAGCAAAAGTGCACATACCTGATAAGACGGAAGATTGTCAAGATGTCTACCCTTTTCAAGTGGTGTCCGCTGTAAATAATTATATTTTCAAACTGAATTGGTCAACGAGTCATCATCTGGTTATATTATTTCCTGCTTAACGTTTAAATAAAACTTTTCTGTGCACATTTCGAATCAAGCTATACTACTTTTTAAAATCTGAATTATTTTTCAAAATGATTACTGGTTTTTTATCTTTGAGCGCAGTCTCTTGATACTTATTCCTAGTATCCGGCTGCTGTGGTTTTTTCTTCGCCGGACTAGGCGGGTAACGAAGTACGAGTGATGTAGTAGGAGCACGTGGCGGTGGCGGCGGCGGTACTCCGATTATCCGCGAAAGGAGAGGCGGTTCAGGATTGCTGGACGAGCCGAGCATACATTCGTCTGAAGATGGTTGAGATGAAGCATTTTGCACCAATTGTGGGACGATTTCTCGGCTGGGACGTGAGGTTGATGCCTGGGTTGAGGCGGTACACGTGCTCGCGGTTTCGCTGTTGCTCGCCGAGCTATCGACGAAACGGAGACGTCGACCCGCAAGTTTTGGCTCGAAGGACAGTTTGAATCACTGTCAAGACAAATAATTTTCAATAATAAAAATTTAGTGACAAATTCGGAAAATAGAAGGTGACAACTGGGTACACGAATAGAAACGAGGGATAAAAAGTTCATGCATACTTTCAAAGCTTCATATGTTTTTAATGGCGACATGAAATACATAATAGCAAAGATTAATTTTTCAAATTTAACTTTCGTGCATTAAAAAGCAAATCACAATCACGGGTTTTTTGATAATTATTGAATCTAGGATGTTTTTGTTAAAATTGTTAAAATCAAAATGTTTGCAAAAAAATATTAAGAAGAAAAAAGTGTGAATAGTTTCCAATTTTTCTAGATTCAGAAGCGCAATTTAACTAAATTCACAAACAACAAATGAAATGAAGAAAATGAACTAAAAGGTTTTGAAAGTGTTTCACGTAATGGACAGATGTTTATCATTCAAATTGAAAGTGATTCCTTGCTCAAAAAGCAAAACGAAAACTTTTATGTGTTGCAGTCCAGTTGAAAACAGAGCACACCGCAACGCCTCAACTTAATTTGCACACTAAAATGTGAGAATTTTCTAAAAGAAAAATGTTGCTTTCGCTCTAGATGGGAGATGGCTTAGGTACAACTAGATTTCTTGATTCAATTGTTTTTATTTCTAATGCACTTGAACTTTTTTAACATTATTCGGTTTCTTGAAAAGTAGTGAGGGTTTTTTCAGGCATGTTTTTTTTGAAGAGAGGAATGTTTCACAAAATTTGTTTATCTTTTGGGATACTCGCCTCATTGTTTTTTTTTGAATGTTGGTCAAATGCATGCAGCTGAGCCCAATTACGATGGCTCAAGTCGTAAATGTTCCGAGAGCACTAAACAAGTAATAGGGAATAGTTTTTAGATTTATTATTAACTAATTCACGCTGATTATCAAGAAAAATAAATAAAATTGTCCTTAATTATTCGTAACAGAGCAGATAATACACTCTATTTCCGATTAACGTAAAGTTGTTTTAAAGTCTTCTGACCTGATTATTTTGTGATTCACAATTTGTGACATGCCGCCTTTTTTGCAGTAGAATTAAAATTATAGAAAAGGATATGAAATAAAATTTGCAATTTTAGAAGATTTTTGAAAATTCTTCCAAACAAAATCGAGTTAAGCTGGGTTTATTCGCGTCGATTAAGATAAGTTAAAAAAGATGATATATTTCTTTTTGATCTGATTAAAGATTAACTTTTGAGACAATAACATCTTTTGAACAGCTGTAGTGTTGTTGGCGCCATTAAATTATGCATATTTTTTTGAACATAGAGAGATGAGAAACGGTGTTCCGAAAAGTAATTATTTGTTTCTACAAAATTAATGTGTTTGGCTCATTTCTGTTGTCTAGGTCAACCGGAAGGGTTTGGCTAAAACAAGATCTTAAAGTTTTAAAGCAATGTATGTTTTTAACAGAACTTTTTAGTGCTTCATTGTTTCGAGCACAATTTTGTGGTTTTTTTTTTTGAAAATGTCATTATTTCATCTTTGTTTCAATATTGTTCAAGTTTACTTATTCCCAAATATTTTGCTGTTCATGTCATCAAATAATTTCAATCACAACGCAACTCGACTAATATAATTTTAGTTAGATTCGCAAAAACATCAACGAAGATCTCCAGTCGAATAGTTATCTTTAATTATCTATACATTATTCAAACAAGCACTGAAGTTTTCTACTCTTCTTTCAATGAATTAGATAGTGAATGTAGGTGCAGTAAATGGATTAAGTGACAAGTTAATTGCTTCCTTCAATCAGAAAATCTTGCAAAATCCAGAAAACTCTTGAATTAATGGAACCTGTATGTCATTTTTCGAAAAAATGTTGGCAACTTCAAAAAATAAGGCAGAATTTGTTCCCTCAAAACTCAATAAAATTGCCGAAAAGTTACGTCAATGTTGCTTTGCTTACTTGTGCGGACAGAAAAAAATGCACCATTGAATTGTTCAATTCTTCTTTAAATCAACTTTGACTTTGAGTTATTCTCACGAAACAAGATGTCTTCTTAAAATAGAATTCTTTTCGTTTCAATGCTGGTTCTAATCCCGAGCAATCTGGATTCAGAATTATTTTCACATAATTATTTACTTAATCTCGTCTAGCTTCCATAAATGTATATAAGACTAAAAATGTTTTTAGAAATTCATCTCTTTCCCGATTCATTGTAACCCGATCTAAAAAGTCCTTTTCGCGCAATTCTCACAATTTCTTTTCAAAATGGGGAATTGGGAGAATATGGAGAAAACACTCCTTCAGGAATTAACGACTATAGGTGTTGTGACAACTATTTGTGTCATGGCCCTAACTGAATAATAGACTATTTATTTGGGGAAAAACAAGATTCTATCATTTTTTTCATTTTTTTGCTTATGAATAGAAAAGTGAGAGTTACTCCGAACAAAAAAGGATAAATAATTGAGGTGGTCCGCATTGAAAAAATGGGACTATGAAGAATAGCTTAATATTTTTCATTCATATATTGTTCTTCCTTATTCTATTATAATCTTGTGTGTTTTTTTTTGGTCATGAGAATGTGAATGTCGCTCAAAAAAATGATGTATCGAGCTGGCCCCAAAAAGCGCGAAAAATTTAGTTCACGCACGAGTTGTCTCACAGCTTCATACACTTCTATACCTGTGTGTTTTTTGTCGAGCTCACAAATAATTAATTTTGTGTGTATGCGAGTTGTTTTAGAAGGGGAAGAGACAATAAAAATGTCAACGACTTGACTGCTTCAGATTATTCTCGAAACCAAAACAAATATTCAACTAAAAACATTGGAAAAAACTAGGATGAGATAGCCAAAAAAGGCACATATCTGGTCTTGTTATCGACACATGTTTCGGGCTCATAATCTGCCAACTCAATCGGAAATCGAGGGTACATTTTGAGTAAGCCGAAGATTTGAGAAATGAAGTGGAACAAAATGTCATTTTGTCAAAAGTTTTCCTCGAGACAACCATCAAAAGAGCACAAAAATGAACAAACTTGGAAAACTTTGAAAAAAAAAATGGCCATTCACAAAATGATTGATTGAAATGAAGTATAATGAAGTGAACACTCAGAAAACGTTTTTGGAAAAGTTTCGTTTTATAATTTGCTTAAATAGATTCACATTTGAAAATCGCTAAAATCAAAATTTACCTTATATTTTCCTAGGCGTGCAGCAAACCTGTGCCAGGAAGCGTGTCCGGCGTGCATTTCAGCAGGCACCACAACAGAACATTTCCCGCGGCTCTCCAACTTTTGCGTTTTTAAATGTTTAGTCGCAATTTAGCCAATCATCAAATAAAATAATTGATAGAAATAAACTCAATGTCCAGTTATTAAAATATGCTGTTTTTTTTCAGTTTATCATAAAGTGTGCTGTTTGGTGCTCAAAATGCGGTGGTGTCAAAACTGAGCAGGCAATGAGCGCGCTTGAGCGCGAGCAAGGAAAAGCCTGGCGAAAAGGGGCGGCGCTCTGCCTAACGGATTACCACCTAAAATTACTCTGACTTTTTTGCTACATTCAATTACATACATCGTTTTACAACTATTTTTGTTTTAATTATGTTCTGTTTAGAGTCAATCGGTCTGAATGTTTAAGTTGAGTTGCAAAGTGCACACAATTTGTTCGAAAATGGCAGTTACATAGAATTCTTTGAATGTTGGTTATTTATTCGAACAAGGTGAGTGGTTATATATCCAGCGTATTGCACATATTGCATTTAGGCATTGCTTTTTTTTTCGCTCTAACTATTACATGCTAGCAATTGGTTTATATTTATTGACAACGTAAAATTTTTCGCTATGCATTTGAAAATGAATTATTTTCTAACAGATCACAAATATGTTTCACATTGCGCCCTTATCTTCATACTTTAATATTTCGAGATTAATATAATTTTAGTTTTCACACTTATAGTTAATGATGGTGATGTTCAACAAAAGCTTCTAGTTAATCGCGATGATATCCAATATCTTGTTTCGGAATTACGTAGAATAGCGTTTCAACTGGAAAATACTCTTTCCATTATTTCAGCTGTCATTATAAACAATTAAATGTTATTTTGACGAAAATTTAAAAAATTTAAATTCCGCCATAAATATGGCTTACTTCTAAGCAAAAGTCGGTTGCTTTTTGAGACATTGTGTATGCCCTTATTTTCGTATTTCATTTTTTTGCTATTTTTGGTACTGTTTCGGTATAAATAAAAGATACAATTTTGAATCAATTGAACAACATTCGCGATATGCTTATTTATATCCAGATGAATAATAGTGACTACTAGACTTAAAGTGTTGGTATTATAATATGCCTGTGAGCCATTTACTAGGATTTGGTTTTGGAATAATGAATAAAATTGAAAATGAAATTGATGAACCGTATAAGAACTGGAGAGAAAGAATAATAATAGATATCACTTTCAAGGTTGGGTAATTAGAGACAGACAAAGTTCACGGATAGAATCTACAAACGATCCATGCAGCTCTATTGATTAGATAATAATTTCTGTATTACTAGATGGAATGAAACTATCATGCAATTTGACGTATTCAACTCTTTTTCTAATTTTCTTTTATCTTCTAGAACTTTTCTCAAAAGTTCACAAGATAATAACAAACCTTAGCTGGCCGAAACATTTGTAATGATCAGAAGATTCATTTGAAATCAGCTTTTACATTCATGCTATAATTTTGTAACGTTTTAAAACAATAATGAAGCGAAAAATGAGGGGAGGGCAACGTGAACATATGAACAAAAAGAAATGTTGGCCGATGACCGAGCGGAAAAGATTTCTGGCTAAGACAATGAAATACCAAGAAAACAAAAATTTGAGACCTAGAGATGTGGTTTAGATTTTAAAAGCGAGCAATTTGTTTTTTGAGCAAACTAGCATGAATGTTCTTGGATACATAAGTTTTAAAAAAGAGGGAAATAATATTTTTGTAAGCAAAAAAAGTTGAGCTGTTGACTTTTTTATGCCATAAATATTGTTTTCAAAATCATCAGCGAAAAGATGAAAATGAGAGGCAGGCGTAAATATACAGCTGAAATGACTGAAGGAACATTTTTATAAATTGTTGCAAAAGTTCCCATGCATTTATGTCCGATTCTATTACTTTTTCAATAGTTGGTTATACTTTAAAATTTTTCATATTAATTTGAAGGGTTTTTTTACCTGAACTTTTTAATTTCCTTAATGCATTTAGAATGAGCATGCAGAAATCTTGTCAATAAACAATTGTTCCTTCATGAGAACATGAATTTTGGCCACAAAACCTTCATAAAATGAGAAGTATGGAGGACCCTTTAACTGGAATCCGTAATCGGACGTCATAGTGTTCACGTTTTTGACCCATACAATCGGGAGTCAACATTTTTGTTGTAGATATGTTACATAGTGTTTTTCGGTAGTTTTGAGAAAGTTATAGAACCCTAAAAATTACGTTTTTTGATCCTTTAAAAATTAATAAACTAGCTCAAAGGCACTATTAGACAAAACAAATTTTCAGAATTTCTTTTCAGAACATTTTCAACTATTGTAAAACATTAGCCACTTTGGAAGATTGAGCGAAGTCGTGAACTTCTAAATAACAATTTTGCAATAAATCAAGTTGGAATACTTGACTTATGGTTAACATTAGTCAAGATTTAGTATTGAGCCTATTTATAAAATTTTTATTGGATGCTCCGACATAGAGAGCCTTTAAAATCATTCAAAAAAAAATTCTTATTTCACTCGATTACAAAAAAAATTATTTTTGAATTTTGATGTTTTAAAATAAATAAAAAGTTACATTCAATTTCTTTAAATTCATTTGCAACATCGTCTCGTTGACACTTATCCAAAAGAAACCTACTGTAGTATTTATTTATTCACTAAAATATAATTATATACTTATAATTACTACACTTTAAATATAGGTTCGAAAAATATTAAGAATTGAATAAACGTTCTGACTAACCTAAAAACGTATTAAAATAAAATAATTAATAAATTTCTTTGGAATCTGTATTTGTTTTAATTAATAAGAGATCAAAAGTCTCATCCTTAACAAGTCTTCAAAAAATCTTACTCTTTCACATTCCATTGAAATAAATCAGTCGAACACCTGGTGAAGTTTAATCGAAATTTTCGCCAAAAAAAATATTTCACAAAAATATTAGATTTTCAAGACTTTAAAAATGCATAAAGTACCACTTGGAGTGAACCTCAGCACAAAATACTAAAATAAAAAATACGTTTAAAAAACAGAAGGTAATAAACTAAAAGTGAAAAAGCTTCCGTTTGGAAAGATTTCTAGAGTTTGCACAAACTGCAGCTCCACACCGAAAGGAGTCAATAATTGGACATAAAAAGGCGACTAATTTCGTAACCTCTTGACACACACACACATACAAAACAGTTTATGAATATTTAAATTTGGCAAATGTCTTCTTTTACTTTTTCGTTCCACGTCTTCCAAGTGTGTCAATCAGAGACAAGTAGAAAATGAAGAAAAGAAACAAGTAAAAGAAGAGCCAAGGATTTAGAAAGGAGAAGAAGAAGTTTTGGTTAATGTAGTCGTTTGAAATGCACTCAACTGCAAACCGATTACAATTTTGGCGATGAAAATCTCTACACTATATACCACCAAAAAAAATCGTGAATGTGTTCTTCTCCAAGATTTGATTGTTTTTTCTTTGGTTCCGAAAGATCTAGGGGTTTTTGCTGTCAGTAAAAGAATCGGTTTTCAAAAAAAAATTTCTCTGCTGAACACATTATTCTTTAATAAAAACTCAAGAAAAGCTTTATGGGAACATGAAAACATAAAAAATAGACAAAATAGGGTTTTGTTTTTGGAGAAATGGAGCTAGAGTTCCAATTAAAATCAGTTTCCTAGGAGAACTCATTAAAAGAACGCATAGAAAAAAGGCGAATTGGCTCTTCAGGAGAAGAATAAGAATTGGAAAAAAACCGATTTTCAATATTACGAAAGGTTATATTAGAAAATTGAATTCGACAACGTGTAATGACTTTATATTACCAATAAACTCATTTTCGTTGTGTCTTTTTGTCTCGAACAATTTTTCATTTTGCGGATCTGCGAAGCCTATAACTTTTTATAGTTATACATTGTAATAGAGAAGATGAATGCAAGTATAATAAGATGAAATGAACAAGAGCATCGTTTCTTAATCTTTCGTGTTTTTTACATTCATCGTTTTTCAAAAAACCATGTGTGACTGCGAACGTATTAATTGTCCGCCTTTCTGCGTTCATAGACGGGTGATAAATTTGTTTTTTTCTCGAAAAAACATTTTTAAAAATTTCGTAGCGGCTGCCAAATATAGAGGCAGTCACCCCTATCGAATAAGAACACTTTTAAAAATGCACATCGATTCCGTTTCAACGCTATATTGAATCCTAGAATTCTTTTAGGATTCAATATTTCTGGGTATTGTCAAGTTAACATTTTTGGATCATCCATTTTCTACTGAAAGACCGCGGCGCAACCGCTCGCAGGTAAAAATAGCATGACTTTGTGAGAGACTTAGATTTTCTGGGTAGGTCAAAACCAACTTGCATGATCAAGAATATTTGAGTTGACAATATGAGTCTAGTATTCGGAGCCCCAATGAATTTGTGAAACTCGTCAAACAACACTTATAATATTTACGCGTTAAAATTAACTTGAATTTTTGGACTTCGTTGTTAAACTAATTTTTTGCCCATAGTCAAAACTTGAGAAAATTTTCACCGGGGATTAACAATTTTCTTGTGAATTTATTAATGAACACAGTAAATTGTTTTGATCGGTCATTCATTGTCTATGTTTAAAATTAGAACAGCTGTTTTTGAAGAGGCTAATATCTTCATCTTGAAATAACTTTCATGTTCAAAAAGGCTAATCTCTCCTAATACTTTTCAGTTTCTTTATTTCGGTGTTTCAGGTTTTCTCAAAATAGCTTGAATTATTCTGAAATAGGTGTTTCAAAAAATAAAGGAATATAGGAATCTAAATCTTACCTCGTCAATTGAAGACTGTTCAGAAGGTAATTGCGATTCAGAACAGGAATCAATAACCCACATGCTAATCCATTTCCTTTTAAAAGTGCAGCCGAAACGCGACACCAGGTAAATGAAGACGATACAAATGAATATCTAAGAATATATGTGTTTCCCACACTTTTTGCTCCGGAAAATGGTTCGAAAACTCGTTTCGTCCAAAAGTGCTATTGTTTGCCAAGCTCAACACCTTTTCAAAAAGTTTCTAAGGTACCTACATCACCACCCCATTTTAAGAAATACATTTTGCTCTCAACGTTAAACGAACAATCGTTTTTTGCTTACTTTTTTGACAAGTACCAATTTTGCGTTTTAAGTGGAAGAATGTGATGAAAAATGGGCTTTTAGCTTCAAATTTTAAAATGAAGATAACAGAAACAGGAACGGAAAGCGTTAGTAAAGCGTCAAAAACATGGAATTTGAAAAAAAACCTAGGAAAAATCATAATAAAAAATTTGTAAAAATTATTGACGCGATGCATATGAAAATCATTGATGCATAAAATTTGTGAAAAATAAGAAAAAGTGAAGAATATGAAAATGCGAAAAGTCAAAAATGAAGGTGCATCAGTACACTTGAAAAAAAGCAAAAAAAGAGGATGTTTGTAAATTGGGTGGGCTCTTCCTCGTGGCCAACGAGTTTTGACGTACGTCGAGACCTAAAGTACCTCTGCATAATCAGTTCGGAGTCTCCCGTGCTTAAGGGATAAGACGATGTGACTTTTTTCGGTGTTGAATATTCTTTCTTTACCAAGGCATTTCACGAATAAAGCGCGACGCTCCCAATCGTCGTCTTCTACTACAACCTCATCTTTTCCCACACCACACACATCGTTTTCTTAAGTTAGCAGGAAACATCATTTCATCGTCAAAACTACTTTGAAGATGCAGTCAGTTAACAAATTTTCACACGACTTTATGGCGGAACTGGTAGACACCCATGATCGGATTTTACTTATTTATTAATTGTTATCTATGTACGTGTTGGAAATTTGTAAACAATCTGAACAATTTTGATGAAAAACACATTTTCCTAGTTAGGTTACAGTATGTGTTATATTAAAAAATTATAATTTTTGCTCAAAATCGCCAGTTTTCATGTAGCTATCATGACTTAAATTGGAATAACCTGTTCGAATTTGATGAACTAAAAATTATAATTAAATTTGAATAAAGTTCCGTCCCAGAATGGAATTTTTCAGTTGTTAAAAGTTTTTGGTGATCTATACAAGGTCCCAAATTTAAGAATGCTGGCATTCCAAATTCAGTAAACAAAAGGAAATTTTGATTTTATGTAATTAATACTTCATTTACCTTAAAATTTTCAAAAATATCAGAACTTCTCGATCTTCTGGCTCTTTGAAATTTCCAAAAATGCATCAGAAAAATAAAAAAGGAATGTTAGAAGTAATGAAAAAAAGAGTAACTTTTTTCTCAATGTGAACAATTATGAAGAGGTGTGACATCTTATTACAACATGTATCGGAATGTCAGGAAAACTTTTGAAGGCTATCTGTCAATCATCGAAGAAAGTGTTACCAAAAAAAAAACAAAAAATGAGACGAGGTAACTGAGTTGTCCCAAATTAGAAGAAATCAGGCATAAAAATATATGTGCATATCCTATACACTTATTTTTTCATACTGGTAGGTAACCATTTGAAATTGTCTATTTTTGAGGAGAGACAAAATTGATCATATAGAGTGAATAGATTTTTTTTTTACTTTTTTTGTCTCACATTTTTGTGTCCCCCAACCAAACGAACCATAAACAAGGTTGAACGCTTTGAATATTTTTGAGAAAACATCAACCACGCTACTCTTCCTCCCAAATAAAGCGAGGTGTTTTTTATAACAATTGTTGTCGTTTTGGAAGAAATATGAAAAACGTTCATCGAGTGAAAATTGCTTTGCTCTATTACTGTTATATCGCGTTTTGAAGAGGAACAGGAAATTTCAACAACAACAAAACGAAAATTTAAATTTTTGGGGAATACGTTATTTTCTGGTTAAAAATATTCTCCGATTTTCTGAAAATCAAATTTTTGGCTACATAAGGTTGCAGGTGATTTTTGAAAAAAAAACACTTTCAAGCAAATCAATATTATTTAAAGGCTTTAATGGATTTTACTACAAAACAGCTCAATCGTTGTAATTTATTACTAGATGAATTTTCGTGAAATTATCTACAACCAGCCATTTAGCCGTCACTTTGCGGTAAGCTTCTAAAAGCCTTCTAGAAGTCCATAGAATTTCTAGAATGCGAGACTTCAAAATTGTTGCCAAACTTCGGAAATATTGACGAATCATTTATCTAAACAGAAGCCACAAATAATGTGTATAATTCTTCCAAAATGAACGGGGAGTTAATACGAAGGGGTCATGATCCCCATGGGACGTTTTCCACAAAATGTTTGAATAACGTTTTCGTGTCACAAACACCATTACTGAAAAAAAAATAAAGCTCATGTCCTATTGTTCGCTACCTAATCTTACTTATTCATAACATTTTTTAAACTTTATATAAGAAAAGAAGTGCTAGAAAAGAAGTGCATATAAAAAAACTAGCTTTATCAGATGTTGATTTGTGATTCTGAAAGGGGAAACAATTTAGTTTTTGATTTTGTTGAAAATGTATAATGACTACAACCTAACAAGTTTTGAAAAAAAGCTGAATAATCTATTGTAAAACATCTGAGAAAGTTTGTCAGGTGGAAACAATTTTGTTCAGAAAACCAAATAAAATATCTCAGCTTCTGGAAATTACCAAAAAAAAACAATTACAAAAAGTTAGCGATACGGAAATAAAAGATTTCATTTTTTTTTCGAAAAGTGCAGAAACTTCAAATAAGCTTCAATAACTCATCACAAACATATTATTACGTATATAACATCAGCAGCACAATATCATTACAAAAAGTCGGGGGGAGAAAATTTCCAATTATTTCTTACTTTTTTCTATTTTTCAGCATTTATTTTGTTTTTCTGATGTCAAGACTCAATTAAAGATAGATAAATAGATCGACGAACACTACTGTCAGTGATGAGCCAGAAGCAGTGAAGACAACATGTCAACTAACTCATAAAATGACAAAACGTCGAGTTTAAACTAATCATCATTTGCATACTACAAAACAATAGATGAATAATTCGTGCAGGAACTAAATAAAAAGCACCAGAAATCAAAACAATGTTTGCTCATTGTTTCTGACCTCAAAAGTTTTCATCAACTTTTCCCAAAATTTGTTTCCTTCTGTTCAAATATGCATGCACACCCCCCTCCTCTTCAAACCTATTCTTTTTTTGTGGTTTCTTCTTTTTAGACTAAAGAAGTGTGATATTTTCTTATAAAAAAAGGAATAAATGGATTGCCACAAAACAAACTGATTGAATTATTATCAAAGCCTTTTACCCTGTGTTTAAAAAAGTCCTTTCTTCCTCAATAATTTAATTTTGGAAAAAAAATATGAAAACATACATATGTTCTTCCAAAAATAGATTATACAATTTCGTCGACTTCATTATTTTTTTGAATAGAAAATAAGGAAAATGCTTTGAAAATAACATCAAACTGCCATTTTTCAACAAGTGCAGAACGTTTTTTTTTTCAAGGGACCATACATTATAAACACGGTGAAATAAAAAAAAACATTCAGTATGTAGGAAGGTTGGTAAAAGTACGTCGAAAGTCCGATCAAAATAACTCATTTTACCTAGGATAAATTATCATTTTTAGCATTTGTAATGAATGTACTTTTTTCTTTTACATCCAAGAGATGATGAAAAAATACTTTTTCGCTGCGCTTTTAGTGAAAAAAAAGTGGCATCGCTCATAACAATAAATTTAGATTAAGTAGTTGTGAACAACTGTTGTTGCGTTTTCGGCTCAACCGAGAATAAATGTATTCAATTGAAAAATTGAAAAATAAATTTGGTTGGAGTTAAAATTTTGAAGGAATAAATAACAATGTTGCAGGAAAAAACATAAAACGTAGTGACTAGTAGGTGATTGTTCATAGCGCCAAAAATGAAAAATTGAAATCTTTCGAGTAAAAAAAATGAAAAATATTAGCATAATAAAGCAGAAAGAAGAAAACGAAAAATTTTGTATGCAAATCAACAAAAATCAGGAAGTAAGGAAACTTTTTTTTGGGAAAAAAAACTTGTTAATAAAACTCTTAAATTAGCACACAGTTGCCCTAGAGACTACATTTTATTTTTGTTATTGTCTTTCTTCAGAGTATCTGTTTTTCTGTTTTTCTCAATTAAAAAACTAATTCACAATTAAAAAACAAAATGATGAATGCTAATCTTACCGGAAAAGATGAATAAGTAGGTGGTATAGGTTGACGAAGTCGACGATTTGGATCAGGTACAGGAACTGAAACCTTCTTGTGTCTTGATCCTCCGTTTGTCAGTGGAGTTGTTTCACGCAGCGGCTCTAATGGTGGCAGAGGCGGTAAATGTGAATTATTGTTCAATGTAGCCAAAGAATGTGTTGATGAATTCACAACACGATTCTGATTCAATTTCGGTTCAAACTGAGCGGAATGACTAGTTGTCAGTGACATAGGCGATGAACAATGAGTTTCACAGTAAAACGTGTGAACTCATTGAAAATATCAGTTGAATGAGATAGAAATAATATCCCGAAGAAAACAGTTTTCTGTTTTTTCTTCCGGTAAAATATCAGCGAAACGCTGAAAAAATTGTTAGAAGCTCAGTGTTTTTCTGTTGTCTCTCAGTCTTCAGTCGCGCCCCCCTGAAGAAGCTGGCAACATGGGCGGAGCTTGGCGGCGGTCCGACGTGCTGCTTGCCTATACAGCTGAACGGCCACGAGCCAGATAGAGCAGTGCAATTCGAGAGAAAATACTCTATCCTCACACGTTTTTGGTGGGACCCATTTTCTACACGACCCTAGGGGGTCTCGTTGAGAATAAATCACTATCATACACATCACTTTTTCCTTTCTCGAACACACGAATGTTTCTTTCTGAACCAAACTAAAATTGATTGTTTTCAATGTTGTTCTTTGAATTTTTCAAGTTTTTTAGTCGGAAGAATATTCAAAATTGAATGTATTCGTTCTTCTAACATATAACAATTATATTTTTATTTTTTAAGAGTATGTTTTTTTCAATAATAATAATAACAATGATACAAGTTCCGAAAGGGTTTCCTCAATTATGAGAAAAACATATACTTCCATATGCGAGTATATTTTGCTGTTTGTGACGTACTTGACGGAATCTAAATATACTGTTTTATTTCAGCCATAAATCGACTACTTCTGACAGAATAATAACGGAATAAAGACGGTTAATTGAGTCTTAACCTCTTAAAGTTTATAGCCATTTGCAAAGTAGTCTCCAAGTGATTTCAAAAGCTTCAACTGGAAAAATTCTCAACGTGCACACCATCATAAAATCACAATAAAAAGGAAAATAGCAGCTGATATGCGATAACTTTATTTTCATGTTCTTTCATATCATTGACAATATTATTTTCCGATCACTTTTTTTTTAAATATCCTGTCTGCTTCAATTTTTAATTTCCAAAGCTTATTTTTTTATTTCTTTCTATTTTCTCGATGTTAAAATGTTGTCGCATCGAACCCGAAAAACATTGCAAATAGAAAAACTCGATTAAAAGTGAAATTAGATTGCTTTTTCTCAACTTTTTTTCGGAAGACTCATTATAAGATCGCTTTCTAAAAGTTGCACAGTGCGTAGAAAAGTACATAATTGGATGATTTAAGTTAATTTAATTGTCTTTTGATATGTTTGATGTTCGATTTAGCTTTTTTTTGAATTAGGTATTGAATGATAGTCATTCTTAAAGTAGTCATTGGAAACTTGTTCATTACTTATTTTTAAATGTGTATGTAAATAATACAAAAACACTAACCTTTTTGTTGTTGTTTTCTTTCGTTTCCAAAAAAAATGTTGAGAAAATCGGATGTTAGACAAAAACGCTTATTTTGGAATAAACAAAAAAAATCACAGTCCAAATACTAAATAACATAGTTGTTTTGGTTTCGAGTTTCAGAGGACTATTCAAGATTCTGTCGCAGGCGGACATACGGGAAAATGGCGGAAATTGAGAATTCAGATGCCACAAAGAAAGTCTTTTCAGTTTGCGCGTGCAAGCTCAAAGAAACTGGTGAACCAAGAAGCATTAGAAATATATATATTCTTTCTTTGACTTCTTATTCTCATTTCGTGTAATATAATAGTTTTGATTGTTGTTCTTTTTTCTTCCCAATTTTATGTATTCAAAACTGAAAACTGCTTTTAAAAGCTTGGAATGGCACATAAGTTTGGGTTCCAAAAGAAAACTGGAAAACTAGCGTGGTGGTTCTGGCTCAGGAAAAAAATTGCGATGACAAATGATGATGGTTCGTTTACACGACGCCAAACATGCGCATATATATTTTTTGCTTTGGTACTACGGATGTTTGACCCTAAAAAGGCGGCAAACAAGACAAAATTTCAAGAGCGCCACCTCTAGAAGTTCCCAAGAGACCGATAAGTTTATCGGCATTCGTTTTGCAGATTGGGGACACTTGTCGCCGAACAATGTTTCCTTCTCATCATTGTTGTTCAAAAAGTTTTGATGTCTTCTTGCTTTTTCACATACTTAAAGATTTGACAAAACGTGTGTGTATGTGTGTGTTTGTGGCTGAGGGAAAGTTGTTTAAACATATTTTTAACGTCATGAAACGTAATAACATAAGATCAAACTGCTTCAAAACATATCATGAAGATTGATGAACGCTTTGACAAGAATCCATATCACATTACTCAATGATTATTAATATTATATTTGCAGGAGTTTTGTCGGAAAAAATATTAACATAAACTGGGGAAAAAACATTTCTGGTCGTTCTTTCAAAAACATGGTGAAAAGTGCAGTCTTCTTAATAGCTCTCTAAGTATGCGAAAATATTGCATAACTCAGAAGCTTTGTTCTAATAGTTGGTTTCAAAGTTTAGGCAGAAAGTTTGCAGTTTTTATATTTCTGATAAAAAACGTTGTTTGCTAAAGAACAAAGGGCGCGCTGGAATATATCAATACGCATTCTGAACAAAATTTATAACGCCGACTTAATACGGATAGGTTTCTATGATGTTTAGGAACTTGTTCAATGTATTTGCCTAAGAAAAGTGAAAATTTTGAAAAACAATTACTAAATTTCAACCAAAATTTAAATTACATTTTTTTCTACTTCAATACTGCGAGTGAATATGAGAGCGAAAGTTATTGGTTACGGTAAACTGATTAAAGTTATTTGGTCACCATGCTTCTATTTCTAAAACAGTTTCCCATTTTCTAGGAAAACAACAGGTCAAATTTATTTTCAAAAAAATGACAAAAATATATACTCTTCAACTGTTAACCGATGTCTCGCTACAACTGGGCATGAGATGGGTATGAATATATCTTATTGCGAGCAATAATAATAACGACCATATTGAGAATCTCAATTTGAGACCACACAGTAGATAATGAAGATAGAAAGGGTTGACAAAAACTTTTTGCAACAGATTCAAAAAATTTCATTTTCTTAATAAAAATTTGTTGTGATACCAAAAAATGGTTGATCACAGAGTCACATTGCCTTATGACTGCTATTGTCAAGATAAAAATTCCTGGCCGCTCGTTTTGCGGAGTGTCGTTGGGAATTTACTCGCAACGCGACCGCTACGCGCAAGACCAACTGAGAAATTTGAATTTGAGCGCGTTGCGGTCGCGCTGCGAGTAAATTCCCAACGACACTCCGCAAAACGAGCGGCCAGAAATTATTATCTTGACAATACTTCTTTTTATTTTCAATAAAACACCTTCAAAATATAACATCAAGTTTTTGCTCCAAGTTCTTAAAATTTTAGATTCCAACAAGTTGATTGTCTCGAAACGTGTGGTTTCATATTGATCATTTTCATTTCATAACCACTAACAGTTTGTTCAGATCGTGGGCAGTGTCAAAATATTATTATTTGTAATTGTGCATATTCGTTTCTTTGAATTAATTTAGAGTTAGTGCAGAATATCGCAGTGGTAACTTCAAAATAACCTTGGATCAGTTCATATCGTAAAGAATTTTTAAGACTTATTCCATTATAAAATTCAATAAGAAATTTTTTAATTTCTTAAGATTTGCAATAATAAACTTTTGAATTTTTAAAGATTTGAAATAAGAAACAATTAATCTTATGACTGAAAGTGCAAAAGCAATATATCTTCAAATGCAACTTGCAGAAAATAATTCAGTGAACTAAAATACGTGTACGTCGTTTGAATTAAGGTTTCAAAAAATCAATGACATTAACATTTTTGAGTTCGAAGATTTGAATAACAGCCGATTGAAATAAAACTTTCTACGCTACAATATTAATTCTAAAATTCACGTTACCGGAAAATGATAAGTCTCATCGTTGATAGTTGATTTAGAGTTCAGAAATTTGAAAAAACATTTTCAAAACATATTAATGCATGCATGAATGACTTGACTAACACAATCACAAACAAAACATCACAAATAGAAATTTATCCTCCGAGCCAAATCTTACAAATCATTTCATTTCATTGCCCAGAGCATCGAAAAGAAAACCTCATGCCCCAGTGGAGATGAAATTGATTAATTACCCTTTTTTATTGGTCACGATTAAAAAAAACTGTTGAACTTTGAAAAAAAGATAGAGTAGGGTCAATAAATCAATCAGAAAACGTCCCATTTGATGAGTTTCTAAATAAAACTGACTTACCGATCAATCGAAACGATTCCTACAATGTTGATGTTGACGGCGTTGGCTTCACCAGACTACGGCTACAATCCACCCCAAGCAAAACAATCAAATATTCGTTGATTCTCTGAAAAAAAAACGGAATGGTTTAAATGAATTTTTGACCAAGAAAAGAAATGCATTTCAAAATAGAGCTATATAATTCTTTAAAAAATTCGTTGTAAACTACAAACGGAAAAAATGAAATATAGAATAATAATATTTTTAAAACGAAGAAGTGAACATTTTATTTATCCACGGTTCACATATAATTCTTGAATTATGATCTTTATTTCCATAGATACCATAATGTGCAGAAAACAGACATTGTTTCAGAAAAAAAGAGCATCTATATATATATATATACAAACAAAGAATGAGCGAACGAAGCAAATTACAGTGAACATAAAGAACCAAAAGAATGAAAAATATGGAAAATACGAGTTGGTTGAAAAACTTTTTCATTTTTTTTGGAATACTACCCCTCGATTTCACGATTACACTAGGCGCCGCAAGAGTGCGAGTGCATTTTAGAATCGCTTGAAAATAGTTCATAACTCATCCCGGCATTCCGAACGACATTGCAGCCAATTTGGTTTTTCGCCTATTTTTAATTGATGAGACAGGAGCAGAAGCGTGATTTATACGATTACAAATCTGTCATCGGATGAGTGATGCTATTTTTTTTTAGATTTAACAGTAGAGAGCAAAATTGAAATTGCTAGTTAATTTTAATTGAAAAAAAATGTTCAAATATGGCATGTTACAAACCAAGAGTCTTGAATTATTTTTTTTTTAAATAACCTTATGTGTAGATCTGAACATACAGGTCTGTGAATATGAATTTTAAAAATTAAATTTTTTCCTGAATATAGTTCTTTTAGAAAAAATTTCCGAAAACGTTGACAAAACTATTATTTGTAAAAGACTCTTTCGAAACCAAAATATTAAAATTAAATTAAATTAAAAAATTAATTTTTAACAAAAAAATAAATTGTGCCAAAAAACCAAGAAAATATTTAAATTATCCTTTATAGAGAGAGGATCATAGAATTGAAAGTTTTGCTCGAAAATCACTGAAGACTTGGTGTAATTTAAATTCTGACTGCTCTTCGTTTTGTTTTTTTGGCATTATTTTTTAAAAACAATAATAATATTTGAAAAAAAAATCGAAACACATGGTATCCAAAAAATCAACAATTATTCTAAACCCTACACTCGCTTCAATTATTTAAAGGAATGAAATTCATAATGAAAGCTTCAGCATCGTATTTATTCGTTTCTCATCTCCTTATCATTCCAAAAATCTAAAACTTCAAGCTAAAAATTGTGGGAGAAAATTAAGTTGATGGTGTGTCGTTAAACTATATTGCTTTTTCAACATCTCTGAGAACCTTGAGCGTTCGTTCGGTCAAAATATAATGTTTTTTCAAAAAATATGTGCAAAAATTTTGATGTCTGGAAAAATTGACACTTGTGTACTTTACAAACAAGAAACCTTCAAAATATGATATTTATTTTAAAGTTTCAAAAAAAATTCGGAAAACAAATGTCATCTTGGAACAAACATGTGAATGAAAAATAACAAATACACAGAGCAAAAATTCCCATGAATATCCAAAAACGTACAAACTTCAAGTGAAAAAAAATTGGTCATCAATAACTCATCCTTCAGAAAATCACAAAAACTGTGGTCCCAAATGAAAACTCAAATTTTTTTGCGAGTTCAAAAAAAAATCTTGGAAATGTTCACGGCGATATGCCACCACATTTTTCTTTATTTGGGTATGTGGTATTTGACAGAAAACGGATGACTTGAAATGTTTGACCACAGTGAAGAAAAAACATCCATTTTTAAGAACGAAAAGGCGAGGAAAGAATGTTCAGAAAAGGCGGCGAACACTACGACCAAGAATTATGAAAAATGATTGAATTTGTTGCGCCAAATTTTGCGGAAACGATGGATGAATCGACACTGGTCAAACGAATATAATGTGTCGGGAGACCATCCATCGGCTCTCATCAAATATACAACAAACAACTAATAATTCTGTGAGTCCGAGGAGTCAACTCTTCATATCCCTAGCGATTTCCAGCGGACGTTCGCGTCTCATCTTCTCATCGGCTTTCTTCATATTTTTCGTGTTAACAATTTTTTTTGATCGACAGAAAAAAAATAAATGAATCAAGTAAGAAATAGAGACCCCCAAAAAATGACTAGAAATGCAATCTGGTAGAAAGCGAGCCAATGGCATGACACCAGAAGAAATAATTAAATCGAGACCACGCCTACTCAAGAAGAGCAATGGATTGGAATTAAGAAAACATTGTTGAGCCATCAAATAAGTTGTTAAGAATTGACAATTGATAGGAAGAAAGATAGACATCACCTTGTTTCCTGTTTTCTCATTTATCAATCTGGCAAGTCTGTGGTTTTTTGTTTTGATATAGGAAGAAAGAAGCATGGGATCCCAAAATAAAAATAAAAAAAGAATAACATTGACATTTAACAATCCGAGAATATGGTTTTTCCCGTCATATTTCGGGGAAAAAAGTCTGACATTTGCAGTGTATGTATCTTATGAGTATTTGAGTGGAACAGAGATATGTGCCACCGGCTAGGAACCCGAGTTAGATGTCGTTTGATTTACACACCTCAAACAATGAGAGATGATGAACGAAACATAAAAAAAAATAGGGCGAGTGTGAACTAGAGGAACAAAACTATTGGAACGGCATGGAAGAGGAATACTATCAATTTCAATTCATTGCTATTTGCCGGAAATTGAAGTTCACGAAAAGAAAGCGATGAAAAAATAAATTAATCTGATTTTAAATGACGATAAGAATGAAACACAAATTCTTATTCGAATTTCTTTCGAGCTAACGGAAGGTTAGAAGATTATAAGGTTAGTTAAACGCATAAACCTGACTGGTGACTGAATAAATTTGACTCGACAATACTTATATGGCGTTTTGTGTTTTTTTTGTTTTAGGGAATAGAAATGACACGCAACATTAGAATCAAGGTGAACAGCAGATGTCGTGGCTTCAAAATAAAATCTTCAAAATTTTTACGGAAACTGAAGTGAGAAAATCGAAAATAATGAAATAAGTGCTTTGTTGCACTCTTCATCATTTATTTTTATTGTTTGGTTATGTATAGTGACGAAATTTGGAAAAATATGAAATTGAATTACTCTGCAAGATATGGAAGTTGGAATTTTCGAACTTCTTCAGGATTGAAATATTTTTTAAGTGAAAGTTCCGATGTCATTAAACAATTTTTGGGTTTTTGCCGTGGGTCTAATTTAGTGTGGGAGTGCTCAAGAAAGTTATATATACTCATGAAAATACAGAATTCGTGGAAGAATTTCATCGGATAAAAATCAAATTATCAACTTATTCAAAAGAAAAAACGGCTGTAAAAAATACAACTAAAAAGTTACTTTATAAATAATACCACAATTGCTGTTGAGTGACACTGTATCATTAGCTCCCGAAATGGAACTGGCAAATTTTTAGTGTAGTTCTGGGGATCGTGACAGCGAAAAAAATGTAACTACAATTTTTAATTTAGTTCCTCAACTTACCTTGCACGAAATGGACTCAATTTTTCAGAAGAATATTACACAATCTTCTAGGCCAAAACAGTCTTAGAACCCTTGTACTGTTTTTGAAACCTTAAACGTCGCGAAGTTCTCAAACACCCTTAAGAAATGTTCAAAAAAAATAGTAAAACTTTTGGGGAACTCAAAAAAGTATAAGACCAAAAAAAACATAATTGTGAAACAAGGAAAAAACAAAAGTTCACCAAAGAGGCACCAAAAAAAAATTTCGAAGTGTGGAGTGAGAAAGAAGCAAAAACGGCTTAAAAGAATAATGAGAAACGCGAGTAAAATGAGCAAAGACGACAAAATATGAATGCGGTGGTACTCACCGCCTCTTTGTCAAGTAACTGGGATGAGTATATTCGAATAATTTATGTTCTTGCACCAATTTGTAGTCAAGTTATTTTTGTGAGTAAATTGAATTTCAAAAGTTTTCGTCTTGAGGATAAATTTTCGTGGAAGTGAGTGAAAACATATTTTAATTGAAAAGCCATTCGTGAATTAATTATGAGCACTTCAAGAAAAAATGGGGGGAATAAGAGGAGTTCGGAATGATTCATAGTTTTTGGGAAAGAACAAAGGAGGACAAAAAATGTCGCTGCGTTTATTTTTTCCATTCGGTTTGGTCCTGAAAATAAAAACCATGTACTTGCATAGACATGATCACTAATCCCACAACGAGCACAACTAAACCGTGTTGAAAAATGAGTAAAACGTCAATTTTTTTACAAAACACTTATTCATATTTCTCTTGAAAAAAAACCGCTTAAAAAAGAGCTGTTCTCAGAGAGAACGAGCCTGAAACAAAACGAAATGTTTCAAATGCTCTTTTCAGGCTTATCTCAAAAAACGAAGGGTAATTAGAAGAGCACGACAGCTTCCAACAATTGTCATTACCCAACTTACGTTGTGCAACGTTCTAAGAAAAAAAAGAAAAAAAAAGAACAGAACACATAACCATTTACTTTGGGAATATACACACACTCAAGAATACGTGCTTTTCATATAATGTAATGGTATTACCCTTAAAGAGAGGAAGTGCTTTGATGTTCAAATCCAACCCGAATCCATTACATGCGTTTTTTAAACGCGCGCATTAAGTAAGGACCAGGACAAAAAAGCATTTTCTCGGTGTTCACCGCTAAAATCGGGGCATTGAGATCTTGAGATTTTATGGGATCTTCAAAATTGTGAACAATTGAACTAGATTTGTCAATCTGAAACTAATGGGACGTTTCAGGGTTATGTGTTCGTTTCATTTTTTGAAAGGGAAAAACGAGCTAATTGCACTTTGTAGTCATGGAAAATGCTATTTTTTGGGGTTTTTTAAAAAATGACTTTAAGCTCTATTAAATTATAGTCTAATATCGATTAAGGATTTTCTTGGCAATTATTTTCAATATCTTGTATCACACTACTACCACCTGAAACTACATATTAAAAAAATGCGTGAAATTTTCAAGCTGGCAGTTACTGCAATCCAGTAAAGTTTTAAATTTAAAAAAAGATAATCTCCAATTAAAAAAAGATAAAAGTTGTAACGGATTTTTTGGCATTTACAAAAATAAAAAGTAACTGTTTTTGATTGCCTTGGAAAAATGAGCATCGCCCTAGTTGAGAGGTTGTTCTGAGGCCGTCCAAAGAACTCCCGCCAACAACGTTGCAAACGACGCTCGATACATTAACTCATTATTGACTAAAGGTATATGAAAAAGTAAATGAACAAAAGGTATTCATAAAGATCTATTGGAATTTGTCCAACATAGTGAGCTTATGAGCAATATTTGAACTTTTCATGATGTACATGTTTCAAATTAACATTTAGCAATTTCCTAGTGATCGAGAGTAATCATCTCCTTTGTAACTGCTGAATTTGAAAACTTTTAAACTTGTGGAAGTTTTCAGTATGTTCTCTTAAACAATTTGCGGACATTCATATGGTTGAAAATATGTGGATCACCCAAAAGAAAAACAAAATGCGATAAATCTGTCGTTTCGCTTTTTACAATACCATTTATCTCGTCGGACAAAATACAAATTGTATTTAAATAAAATAAACAAAAAAGTGTTGTTTTCTAAAAGTTGGCTAAATTTGGCATACGGTAGTGAAGAAGAAAATTACAAGAAGTAGTGGAGTCTCTTGCTAAGACAAATTGGATTCGAGTTGCGACTCCGAAATTTAGTCGAATTGCCTACTCATTTGCTCGCCTATCTCATCTCATCTTAAATGGACTTCCAAACACAATTATCAACTGTTTTCGGCAGAGTAAATAGGAAACCCCTGCACCACTCAAAATGAATCAAGACCGAATAAAAATATTTTCTTCCGTTGAAAAATAGCCCGAAAAATGTGTTTTGTCGTGTAGACGTTTTATTGGTAGCGGATCCCCTTGTGTAGCAATCAGCAGAGTTGGGTGTCCAATTTCAACAAATGAACAAGAAGTCAGAGAGAAACGAAACACAAGAAAATGAAGCATTTTGGACTAAAATGAGACTTGTAGAGCTTTTGACAGATTGTATGATAGAAAAGAGAAGAAATGAAAATATTATGAAACATTGTCGACTTGAAATTTCAAACATATCTTCCTAAGGTGTCTGATTTCATGGACACCTGTTAATAATGTCGTAATATTGACTATAAGATTTGAAGATTTTCAAAAGATAAAGATCCATTAACTTTATTTCGGGAAATTAAAAATTAAACAGAAACTGAGAAAATCCATATTGAAAAAGGTAAAAACCTTCAAAACAAAGAAATGGAAAACTCGTAAGACACGTGAGAAGCAATTGGAAGATCTTTTCGAATTGATGAATTTTTGCGAAGGTATTATACAATTTTGTACAAATTTAATTGTATGAATTCAGGACACCGTATGAGATCGTTAAATATTTTTTTTTGTTGAAGTTGAGGTATTATGACGATGACTTTTCAAGAACATATGCTGGAGTTGAGGAGCAGAAATCAACTCCGTCTTGACCGGCAACATCAGATAGAATTTCTTTTGAAAGTGGAGAATTAAGGAAAGAGAGCTTGATGGTTGAAATTTCCTGAAAAATGGAAAGAAATTTGTTTTAATTCAGCTTGTTGCAAGTTGAATTATTTACCTGAGCCAAGTGAAGTGGGAGTACGTAGCATCGATTTTTCGATTCGGATTTGATAACGATCACTTTTTTGTGGGATACCAGAAGTCGTTTCAAAGTTGATGTCATAATCTGCAAACAAAATTGTCACTGATGTCTCGTTTCCAATAGCGTTTTTCTCTCATGTAGTGATAAAGAAACATTTAGTGGAAAAGAATGGATTTTGCGTACTATCAAATCGATTATTTTGTATTGATTTTATTGTATGCGGCGTGCCACGTGTAATAATGACTAGAATGCAGTGCAATTGGACTACGGAACGTGTGATAACATGGAAAATTCTTGAAAATAGCAGAATACACTCTATGAAATACAGTACACTAATTAGTTGAAAATGCGTTTTAATCTTTTCTTGATATAAAAATAGAAATTCTTCATTCGATAAATATGTTATCAGGTTTGGTGTAAACCGGTAACAAAAACGGTTTCCTAAGTACGTTTAATATCCAGAATCATCAGTTGACCTGTCTTGATTATAATTGAAAAGTTAAACATAGTATAAACTTTTTTCATTGAAATAAAAGCTAAATCTAAAAATAGAGATCAGTCTACAAATGTTTTATTGATTCGGTTTCACTTTGGTTTTCACATTATCAAATTATCCTGAAGTTTGAACATCTTCCAACTTATTAATAATTAAAATAACGACGCGAAACAACCCAACATTTTTTGTACATCTACGTCACCACTTTTTTTCTGATCGGAATGCGGATCATCAACGCAAAACTGTATCGCAAAAGATATATTTAGCGAGAATATAGATGAAAGATATAACTCATACAACACTACTATCTATTATCATAAATCAGCTGTCGGTACGCGTTCATATTCTGAATAAAATATCGGTTCGGGTTTTTCGTGATCGTTGGTTCATTATAATTGATTTTTCGAACTTTGAGAAAAAAACGCCTAAGGTTTATTAATATTTACCTCACTTGGCATCTCCATATGATCGTGAACACCGTGGTACATGTGGCTTGCAATGATGAGAGTAAGAATTGCAGAGAAGAGCGAGATTGAAATGGCAATAAGGGTCAATGCGCAGTAACCACATTCTTCACTCTGAAAAGTTTTGAAAATTTATTTTTATGAATTTGGGCGGAATATGAAAATCGTGTTTTTAAAGCACTGACATTGTCACTGATGATTAACGTAGCTCGTGTTTTGAAAAATGGCTTTTTCTAAAGATTTCATCCCTGAACGTATCTCGTTATTAGTTCGCGATTAATCTAAATCTAGAGCTCTGGTAAACGTAATTTTCTAGTTTCTAGTTAAAAAAACGCATAGTTCTCGTTCTTAATTCCATTCTTCATTTTTTTAGATCAATATCCGTCAACGCAATTAATATTGACCAAAAATCAATGACAAAACTTCAGCATATTCTTCTAATTAATCTATATTCAAACTTGTTTCTTTTTTGTTGGTTGGTTTTAATTCCACTGTTATTATGTATCATTCATATTCTCTTTAAAATTATATCTTAAGAATATCAACGATCAGTGATTATTTACTTCCGAATTTGTTAAACATTTTTCAACTCATGATTTAAAAACCAAATCCCTTTTATGATTTATTCATAAGCTTAACAAAACGTGGAACGCTGATTTATTATTCAAAAGAATGTATAATACTTTTTTAAATTTTAGATTAACTAAAAACTTTTAAAGATTTGTTGAAAATGTTGAAACTGAAAAAAATGGACCTAGAATTATGCAAATTATAATCAATATTTTAGAAATATGTTTGCTAAACATTGACTATATATTAGTGTTATTAAATTAACTCATAGTTAGTCAGTCATCCTTACCTTCTTCTCCGACATTCTCAAAATAAGGAATATGTCAAAAATGCTTAGCAACCAAACACAGAAGTCTTGATGGATGTAGACTGGCGTTTCAATTCGGTTATTCTACGATCAGTTGTATCAGCCAAGGGCCGCCCACCTCCCCAATGACCAACGTTTTCGTCCAACAACTTCATCGTTTTGTTCATCTCGGATGGTCAACAAACACTGTGTAATAAAGGCCATTACAGAATTCTCGAAGACGAAAGGCTACAATACGCTGACGGTTGTTTTTTTTTTTGCAATTGCCACAATAGTTTTTTATCACGAAGACAGAAGAAAATTGGTATTCTGAAACCTGATTGTAAAACATCAACAAATTGCACTTTGTTTTTTTTTTCTTCAAACACACATTTTCTGTTCACCGGTTGTTCATCCATTCAAGTCAGCTGACCGTAATTTTCAAAACAAAAATATCATAAGATTGTCGAAAATGATCAGCAATTTAGGCAGGATTTGAATTGAACTGTTTTGTTATAGAAATAGAGAAGAATTTAGAAAACATTCCAATAAGATATGTTCGTAACAAAAAAAACAGTTCATGATGAATATTTATGAGTTTTCGGCGAGTGTTTTTTTTTCTTCCCTGAATCACTGATTAGAGGAGTTTTTTTTCGACATTTTCTTACATGATTGATATTGTTATCAGAAAACATAATTGTCAACATATATTTTTTCTTTGAAATCAGAAAATGAGATAGGATGAAAATAGATTGATTTCCTTGATGTATTAGAAAGTTTTGGAATGATTTGTTGCACGCTACATATATTAGACATAAACGAACTGTGATCAGTAATGCTCAACAATTCAAACCATAATATAAAAACTCATGATTACGACTTAAAACATTTAAAATAAATTTCTAGTTCTAGATCTTTATTTAGTCTTTTATATTTTAATCAATTTTCGGTCATTGTTGCAACTTTAATATCAATGTTCATCAAACCGTTGGTGAATAGATTCACAGTAATACATAATTTCTGCTCAATTTACACTTGAGAAAGACAGTGTGATGCAATCGTATGGACCATGTACAAGGAATGAAAAACTGTTATTGTCAAATTAAAAATTTTGTATCATCTACATATTTTCTACTGAAAAACCGTAGCGCAGCCGCACGTAGGTAAAAACAGCATGGCTTTGTGAGCTACTTAGATTTTCTGGGTAGATCTAAAGACCAAACTGCGTAATACAAAATTTTATGTTAACAGTAACCAGGGAATAATGTGAATTACATTATTTGATATAACGCAGACAAGTTGCAGCACAAAAATAATGACATATTGCTTTCTCTAGGCAAAAAATTCTATTTATAACAAATACTATTCATTAATACATTAATTCGATAGAAAAACAGAAAAAAAAATCAGATACCAAAAAAATTAAATTATAGATAAAATTTTAATTTTTTTTTTGCGTCATCGGGAAATCGATTGTCAAACAAACTGCATTTAAGTTTATTGTTTTTGGGATCATTCTAGGATAGACTTGAAAAAAACTCTGAAAAATGAAAAAAGTGTCCTTATATTTGTTTTCAAATTTCACTAGTTGTAAAACCAAATAATAAATATTATTACAAAAATAATACAAATGGATGTTTAAATATTTATTCACATTTTTTAAAATTATGAACTTTAAATGAACTATTAAAAGTTCGTAATTTAAAAAAATCAACAATCTTGTGTAAATAAATATTTTAAAACCTATTTGTGTTATTTTTGTATTGTCAACTCAAATATTCTTGATCATTACGTTTTGTGGGCTGCTCAACGTCGCAGACGCCCCGCACGCACGCACGCGTCGGCCGACACTCACCACGCTGAAAAATTTGAATAATTTCATTTTCCCGCGAATTTTCCAGAGTGTTGAGAGCCAGCAGCCGCGTGCGTGCGTGCGGAGCGTCTGTGAGGTTGAGTACCCTCAAAACGCAGTGATCAAGAATATTTGATTTGATAATAATTATATTTACTATTTGGTTTTACAGGGTACCCGGTCTCCTTTAATTTCAAAAAGTTTTTATGTAAACAATTCAGCCATTCGTCTCAAGTTTTCACGTAACACGCAAGATTATTCAAGTTGCTTTTTCTTTGGATTATTAAAATTTTAACACTTGATCTGAGATTTGTGACTTTCATTTATGCAACTTTGTTAGAACAAAAACTAACCATACTGTGCTCTTTTAGAATCCTTGTAGCACATAAAGGCAAGCTAGTCCGCAAACATTTGTAATTTAAAATTAATTCATCCATTTAAACAAAATAATTCAAATTGTTTTCATTCTGATTTAGTCCAGCGTAGTCTACAATGAATAGTTGATTTTTGATAAGAAATAGTACAAGTACTATTCGACAAATCCAATGTTGCAAATAGGAAATGAGATGAAAAGTTCGCATAGTATTACACTGATATCTCAAACCATAACATTCTATCACTTTCTTCTTTCCATTTCTCAACAAAATTAAGAAACTGCAAAATGTTCACATAATTTTAGGGGTCAGCAATTTTCCAAATTGTGTCATTTTTACAATGACCTTTCAGCTTCCTTAATATGTATTGGTCATTTCACAAAGCATTTTTCGAAATCAAAAACCTGTTTTTGTTCCGAATTAGGGGTTTTGATTGTGAAAAAATACGGACAAACACACACTTTAGAAAAAAATATTTTTATGGTGATAATGGAATGAACAAATTGTGAATTTACAGCGGGGTAGAAGGAAAAAAAAACAAAAGACTATACAAAATCACATTAATATTTTTGATGGACAACGAAAGCAATAAAAATAAATCACAGAATGTAATTAGTCAGGAGATCGGTTGAAATCAGACTCGATAGGAAGACGATGATATTTGTGTTTCTGTGCCCATGTCACATCAAACATGATCCTTCCAATGTAATAAGAAATGATAAGATGTTGGATTGGAAAAATAAAAATGACAACAATTGCACGACTTCCAAAACTTGAAATAAAATATAAAACAATCCAGGAGAACAAATTGATTGAAAGAACTGAGAAAATGCATCCCGCTGATGCGGAAAAGCTGCAATTTGTTCCGCTTCGTATTTTTATGTAACACGAAGCAATTATTGAAGTCATCCAAGCCTGGAATTTATTAAAACCTAACCATTACCCAAAGATGGGATTAAACTTACTGTGTTACAGGTGAAATACATCCAAGCAGGAATTGGATGAGCACTCGATGGAACTAATCGCAGGCAAAAAATTACAGAACTTATATAAATTAAATTAGAAACAGATAAGTTTTCACACCAATGGCGTTTATTGAGTTGTAGCTTTGAACCAGCAAAGTGTTCGAAGATCTGAAAGTTTAAATTTTATCGGGTAGGAAATAGAATCAAATTGTGCTCCAGAAAAAAGTTTTGAATTTAAACAAACCTTTTTTAGTGAAATCAGCAGCGCTAGAAAGATCAAATGAAATAAAGCAAGAGAAATGGTAGTTGTCGAAACGTCACTGTAAATATATTCCGTCTGCTTTCTGAAATTCACAATTATTCGTGATTTAATTATTTTTACTTTAATCTGTACCTTGCTTCATACCACGTCCAATTGAGATCAAAAACCGGATATGTCCACCAAAACCACGGTTTTGTTGGACCCATTGTATAGTGAATTATTTTTGGATCTACCCACGATATTCCACCATTTAAATAATACATACCAATGTCGTAATTGAAAACTGCGGACAATCTATAAAAAAATATATTATTTTATAATTTACTCCGAATACCTTTTCATTGATGAATTAAACTGACTATGAGTTACATTATCTGGATCATACATAGGCATATACTTGAGATCAGAAAAATAAGTATTTAAAAATCCTTGATCACCACCATCATATGAATATGAATCAGTAACTTTCTCCTTCATATCCATGAAAATCTAAACTATTTTGTTTTGAAAATTCATTTAGAAAATGTAGCATACTCACTGTTTTATTGGGCCGTAATACAAAAACCCCCGAGTTAAATAAATCAGAGTGACGAAATGAAGCACAAAAATCACCACAATAAAAAAGTGAGGAAATATCCTTGACCGGTAAAACATCGAGATCTAAATGAACAATTGCATCATATTCTATCATTTCCCAATAATGAATTTTTGTATACTGAAAAAATGCAATCAGAAACTAAAATCTTAGAAGAAAATCATACCTGAAATTTTTTAGCACGATGGGTTGCTAAATAAGGTGTGTCAATTTTAAGGTCCTCTCTGACATCTACACCTTGTTCTTTCAACATTTCAATAGAAAAATCACTAATGTCTTCAGTGACAAGAATAATATAAGGTATCCTATCATTGAGAGTTTTTAATTGGTGAGCTGGAAAAATACTTTAAACAATAACCGCCAACAACAAGTAGGATTTTTCTCAAATTAAGCATATTCATTTTTATACGTTTTTTTTAATTTTAAAATTTGGGTTTAGAAATTTTTTAAAAACCGTTCTTTTTTACCTTGAATATTTAAATTTTCAGAATTTTCTTTGTAAACATCAACCGGGGCAATATTTCACAAAAATCTAATGTAATTCTTACCTAAAACTTTGGCGGGTATCAAGAAATCATTTGAATTTAATACCGAAACAAAGGCAAAATTTTCGAAAGGTAAAACTGATTCTGGGAAGGTTACAGCACTGATGAGTAGAAACAGTTGGCAGACATGCATTCACAGTGTTCTGAAAATTCAAAATACATAAAAAAAATATTAGGCATTATCGATTTTAAAAACAATATAAACGGGGAAAAATGTTTTTCAAAACATTTCTGAAAGAAAAACTACTCACTGCGTAATGGAAATGTTTATTCAAAAAATTAGAAAAAAAGAATATTTACTTATGATCATTCACCAAAATTGCGCAGCTTTGAAAAGTTGCTTTGAACATAAAAGAAACTACAAGAATATTTCAGGCGTTGTCATGGATGTGCCGTTTTCATGAATGATGAAAGTGAATATATAATGCTGTACTTCAACAAAGAACTTTCAAAAAATATAGAATATTATTGAAAAAACGTGTGAAAATTCCAGGTTTTTATTATCGATATTTGCGGGGTTTGTGGTTTGTCGTTTATGGTTTGTTTTTGTAACGGTTTGTGGTTTGTGAAACTGTCTGTATTTGTTTCAGAAAAATTGACGACATAAATTTATTAACAATCGAACTCGAAAATTTATAACATCTTCCAGCAAATAGGACCTACTGGTTACCATCAAAAATAATAAATAATACTTTTGAACGAGTAAGAATAGGTGGGAACTTCCCCCGGTGTCAAAATCAAACAGTAGTCTCGCAATAGTCTTTTTTGTCAAAAAAGTTTACTTTTTATTGTCGTGCTCTATAATAATGACGTTTCTGAAAAAGATGGTATTTTATTTGTTCGTTAGAAATGTTTTACGGTAACTAATCATACCATTAAAAAATTCGTAGTTCAGAAGTTTTCAATGATTTTAATGGCGAAACTCGATATAGTCAAATCACTCAGCATTGATTTAAGCTTATGTTTTTTTTTAATTTTAAGCTTATGCTTTTTTTTTTGAAAGTTTAGAATTCAGATAAACACTTTTTAAACCGGGTATAATTGGGATCAAATGTAAGAGGTTAGCTGAATTATGGATCCTTAAAGGGATTCTTTACTGTTTTTGGGTTTCTATTCCATTTTCATCTTCTTCGTGATATTTGAAAACCTATACAAGAAAAATATTTTTGCGAAATTTCCTTTTCTAGTACTCAAACACACCCATTTCAAGAATAAGGCAGCGAAATGACCGAATAATTGCAAACACTCTCACATTCGCATGCTCTCTCCCGCGCGGCCGAGCGGTTAGGCCATTCGCTGCCTTACCCTGTAAATGTGCTTTTTTCGTATACTAGAAAAGGAAGCTTCGATAAATTGATTTCCTTCTATAGGTTTTCAAATACTGTGAAGAAGATGAAAATGGAATTGAAACCCAAATTCAGTAAAGAGTGTTTTACCTGGTTCTCTATGATACTTGAAACTCTCGAATTAATATTTATACCTTATTTCTCTGTCTTAAATTTAAACTTTGTTATTTCGTGAACTAAAAAAATTTTTTTGAAAAATTTTAATGCGTGGTATTTTAAATATTGCATAAAACATGTGGATGAAATGAAAGTTCAAAATTTATTAAGAGTCCTTTAAAAAACCTGTCGCAATACTTTAATAAAAATAATATTCTAATAAGAAATGAACACTACTAAAAAGTTAAAAGAAAAAGATCTTAACCATTGATTTTCATATAATGTATCACGATGTGATCCTTGATTTTCAAAACAGTAAACATGATTAGCGTTAACATAAAAAATGTTTTTCAATGTTAAAACTTTTATCAATTTAAAAAAAAAACTTACTTTTAGAATGAAAATATTAAAAAATGAACAACTTTTTGCAATGAAGTGTGTTACGAAAAAGTACAAATCTATTTTGAATTAGTCTGACTTGGAAATCAGAGTATACCCAATGATTAACGCCAATTCGCTAAACCTTTTCCGCAGGCTTTTTGTTTTTTTTAAGCAAGATATAGGTGCTCAAACAACGCGATAATAAAAAAAATTATACTAAAATTGTTTTGGTTTTTTGTAGACAAGTGTAAAATAAGAAAATTAACTCACTTTTTTTGTATTTCCGGTGGCTCGTCGAAGCATCAAAAATAAAGAATTCTCACAAATGGTATGAACATTTTGAACAAACAGACTGATGTTTTCGAGTACACGGTAAACATCTTAAGATACAAGTGTTGTGCGCGGCTAATTTTTTTTTATTTGGTACGTCGAATAATTTATAGAAAACATAAGTTTTATAGTAGTCTATTTCATGTCAGAAGTTTGGATATAAAACAAATCAACCTTAACGTCAGTGTGACACGTATATTTTTATTTTCAACGTCCATGTATTGTCAACTCAAATATTCTCGATCATTGCCTTTTGATGACTGCTCAACCACACTGACGCTCCGCATGCACGCGACGCGGCGGCCGATACTCAACATACTGGAGAATTTAAAATTTTATTTTCCCGCGAATTTTCCTGTAAGTTTAGTGTCGGCCACCGCGTCGCGTGAGTGTTGAGCGTCAATGCGGTTGAGCAAAAGTACGGTTAAGACTGAAAATTCCACTTCCCTGTTTTTTTTTTTAATGTTCACTGTTTGCAATTTGTTTTCAATTCAAAACGGTCCAGTTTGCAATGTCAAAAAAATATATTAAGCCAGTTTTTTAAATAAATTTTTAAAAATTATAAATATGGAGTTAGTAAAGATATTCAATTATTCAAACCGTATTCGATATCTTACAATTTTAATATCAATTTGTATATTGCCAACTTAAAAATTTTGTATCATCCATTTTCTACTAAAAGACCGCAGCGCATCCGTTCGCAGGTAAAAATAGCATAACTTTGTGAGAGACTTAGATTTTTTGGGTAGGTCAAAAACCAACTTGCATGATCAGGAATATTTGAGTTGACAATAGCACGATTTTGTATAAAAATTATTTTTGAATCTTTTTGCCAGAATACAATCGGTAACATGCCGAATTTTTCATTCACATATGTATATTCATGAACCAATTTTACTCGTTGTCTAGAAAGATATAAATTTTTCAGATTATAACGCACGTCTTCCTCGTAGTAAATTCTGTCTCTTCTTTTGAACAAATCCATCTGGTTCGTTATAGTCGTCCTACTTCTCATCAATCATTTTGTCATGTTTCGTTTTTCATGCTGACACTTGTATATTCTCTCCAGCCGTTCGTCTTTTTTTCATATTTCTTTTTATAGTGTTTCCAACAGCTTTTGTGAAAAAGCAAAATAAACATTTATCCTCACTTATATAAAATGTTCATATTTTTGAATGTTTTAACCTGATGTTTTCGTACTTCCCCGGAGTTATTTAGAAATCTAAAAAAATCTCCACATTTCATCTTGTAGACTCACGTGAACATCCTCGATTCTCTCGCTTTCTGACTCTTAAAAAATAATAAAAACTATTCTGTTTATATTAGCTAACATTTCTCTTTCTCTGGTTCTGTTTTTTTCTCGTTTTTCCAAAGTGTTTTCCTCTCAAAAAAAAAAAACAAAAAAAAAGGTTGTTTTCGATTATTCATTCAACGGACGAACTCTGATTCTCATCATATTTCACTCACACGCTCACATACACTCTCACTAAATACTTTTCACAAGGCATTATTATATTGGCAATCGATCAATTGCTGTCTGTGTCTTTCTGCTCTAACGTGGAAGCGATCCTCAGAAATTGGGCAGAGGGTGTCACTATCGGCCGTTTTGCCCGTTGCGATGGCATTGCACGCGCCCCGCTTCGTCGTCCCTCGTTTGTCTGCGTCTTCGACAACTGGTGTGTTTTCTCTTCTCTACAGACGTCACTAGCCTCCTTATTCCAATTTTTGTCTTACTCTAGTTAATGCTGTCTTCTTTCCGTCGTGTTTAGCTTCTCTTCACTCCCTCATGTTCTAATCGACGCGAACGATTCAACGTCCATGCTCGCGCTATTGACCTGACCGGCACACACACACATACTACTAGCGAGGGGCCTGATGATTAAGGAACACAAGACGCAGACATATTCGTGGGCGTGGCTTAGAAGAAGAGGCGGTGTTGGCTAGCCAGTGGTCATTTACGAGTGTGGCCCGTTGGCCCGTTCGGTCGTGTGCTTCCCCTCCGTTTCCCTCACTTAATATTTGCATCATTATAGTATTTGTGAGGACTTGGTTCATCTACCAGAAAAGGTTGCCTTCTACTATCACGGCTCGGGTTATGCATTCCGTGTACAAAGTCTAATGAAGAAATGTACCCGTAATGTACATAGCCTGAGCAGTGGTAGAAAAGAACGGCATTTGAATGCCTCACCCTTTATTCATAGTATTCAGGTATTCAGGTACTCCGTGGGTTCGCGGTCTCCGGATCATTTTCGTTGGGGTTTACAGGGTTATATAATAGCTGTACCCGTAATGATAATGATCTAGAAACCGCGAGTCACCAATTTAGCATTCTCAGTCTCTGAGAATCCGATAATGTGTCAACGGTTATATCAAAATTTGATGATTATACCCGTAGCCACATTACTCGGATTTTAGCGAGGCATGGTTTAATTTCAGGCAAGGGAAATTACAGCGCTGGAAAATGTGGGGAATTATGACAACAGTTGATAAGGTAATGCAAAAAGTTATCAGCAATATCAGATGAGTTACACAGAAAGGGATGAAATATTGAAATAAAAGGGGTATTTTGAACGAAGTTCATTGTTTTATATATCAAGGGAAGAAAGGTTCTGCAAAAAATGCAGGCGGATTAAATTTTTGCATTAATTGTGCTTCGAAGAACAGCACACGTCTGCGGATTAAAATTTCGGAACAAAGCGGGGCATTTTTGATCAAGAAATATCATGGAATCATTGGAATGTGTCACATCTTTCTAGTTGGTTAGTTATCACTTTGATATCATCTTGTTGCGTTATGTACGAACGAATGCTTCGGATTTGAAAACAAGAAATTATTCGTTATATGGATATGTATTTCCCAGTTGTATGATGTAGTAAGATTTCTCGTAATTACATGTTTACAGCACCGGTCAGGCGAATTTTCGCTAAACGTAAAATGAAATATATCATTATGATATTATAATATGCATACGTCGGAACAAATCCGTATATTTCTTGAACTAATATCACCGTTTAGAGTGCACCTGCTGTTTACGAAAACCGCAATTAGTAGGCCACCCTCCCCGTTGCCATAGTCTTAATCCTTTCCGGAGCTTTTGGATTTTCTCTTTCACGCAGTTTTCTATTATTCAAGCCGTAGTCCTTAATCCACCTGCATATATAATTTTGAGCCAATGCCAACATCACTGACTAGTACCTTTTTCTAAATGAAACGACTTTCACTCGATGTCCTTTCAGGTGCATATGTGTTTTAAAGCTGTTATACCGGAAAATAAATGGGCGTCTGTCACCTCTCACTCGGAAATGTGGTGCGAAAAATTCCGCCAGATAGTAGGGCATGATGGAATACATAATATTCATTTTTTCATGAATACAATACAGTTGTCGAGCACTTTGTTCTTCAAATTTAGTACAAACTTTCTCTTTTTCGCATTATAAAGTATGCGATGGATTAAATATCACTCAAACATTTCAATTGAGAAACATCAAAATAATGTACGTTTTAGCGTCTGCCAGTATGCATTGTGTTCCTAAATTAAAAAATAAATTTCCAAATTGTAGTACAGCTTTAAAAGAAAAATGCACAAACCAGAGAAAAAATGAAAAATGGGTCAGTTGATTAAAACCATTTGTATAGAGTGGCCATAATTTAACTAGACACTTGCAAATCGATGAATGTGTCGGTGAAGAATGGTCCTCCTTTTCTCTCCGTCTAATAAAAGGAAACATCAAGACACACTCAAATAATTGCATTGAATCAGACAGACGATTGGAAAAGCAGATGGCAAAGTTCGCCATTTCCATTTAAACATAGAAATCCTCCTCAATCTGCTTCCAACTCTTGAAGGACAATTTTCTCTCATTCTCTTTGAATGGCTTGGAAATAGATTCGAATAGCAGTGTACTTGAAACTGGTTCTCCCTCTATTCAGATTAATTCTATCAAGCTCTTCTTTAGAGTGGACACAACATTACTTACTTTACAATCCTCCCATTCCTTGATATTGAATGAGCGGAAAGTGGGTTATATAAAGGAATGCTCTACATCTGTCTCAATACATGTTAGACTCATATTATAGAATTTCATGAATTATTTTATTAAGAAAAATGCGTTTTAATTCATAACATTTATAGAACACAAATATTTATAACACTTGTTTGGTCAGCAGTTGTAAGAATGTTGTTTCAAAACTACAGAAGCTCAAACTTATCAAAGCAACCAATTGCCCGAGCGGATAATCTGAACAGCAAACTTTGTTAAAGGTCAACCAATGAATATTTACAAAAGACATCGTTAAGTGTTCTCCTCCACTACTCATTTAGTTATCGCTAAATCATGGGACTTATTATTGTTCTTTATCGTCGATTTTATTATGATAATATTACTATATTTTTTGTTTAGATAGCTAATATTTGTAAAAATTTAGATCATAGAAAAGAAAAAAACATATATGTGGGAAGACAAAAACTCGAAGAAGAGGAAATATTGAAGGATGTTCTTCCAGTAACCAAACATCCAAATTGTTGCGCAAATAGAACAATGGCAAATGGTTTACCTCCCAAAACTTCATTGCAAATTGATTTTTTTCGCGGTTACTTTAGTATTGAGCTGTTTTCTGCAATCAAATGAAGTATGACTGTTATTAGAAGTTATTCACCAAATGGACTGATTCGACCAGATCCAGATTATAATTTATGCTGTGGATTGTTTCATGCAACAGTAGAACTTTAAATCATGGCTCGAATTAAAACAAATGTATATTTTAGACAGCCGCGAAATTCTTCTCCATTGTATTTTTATGCCTTTGCTTCGTTGTTTCGATTTTGAATTTTGGATTATTTGGATTTGATAAGGAATGGTAAGCCTTGCTAATTTGCAAAAAAAAACAATAGAAAACTGTTCAGGATTTCGATGTTCTGCATTTTTTATACATTTTACTGCAGTTTATTAACCTACGGAGTTTTCCTGGAAAAGTCGATTTTTCTAGTTCCATTTTTGTTCATTCACGTAAAAAAAAACGTTCCTCGAAAACTTGAAAACAAAAGAATGATGCTTTACAGGGATTAACAACTGCTTTACTTGGTTCATTAATTGTTATAGTTTGTTTATTCGGATCAGCAACAGATATGGTCAGCCAGCACCATGTAGACAATATACATCTTCGTGATCTTTATAGAATGCATTATTTGGATCCGGATGATAAAAAGAGTAACGTTTTTCCAATATACCAGGATAGATCGCACAGATATTGGCGGTCGAACACTTTCAAAACATATGCAATGTATATCTGATGAAGTTATAAATCATTAACTTTAGATTACAATAGTCGGAACATGATATACGTCCTTGCAACTAATGAATGTCGATCTGCAGAAAATAATTGTATTATGTTTCATTTACTATGTCTCACAAGGGAAGTATACGAGCAAATGTTAATTGTTTTGAATGTGAGATAGCTCATTGGAAAGATCATATTCTTGTCTACAAGGTACCGTTTTCATTTTTTGCCGATGGACTCCTAGGAGCTTTTTATGGTCCCTCAAAGTTTTTGCCCAAATTTACTTCATTTTTCGCTCTAACATATATTTGGTAAATCACATGTAGTTTTCAACCGACGTGGTAGTGCAGCACCAGTGTGTTTGACTGATAAGCATGAGGTCGAGGGTTCGAACCTAGGCTATTTTTTCTTTTGTTTTTTTTTTGCTGCTTTTGCGAAATTTCAAGAGTGTTATATTCCTGTTTTCAAATTTTTCGAAGCGCAAAATTCTGTATTTGCGTTGAAATCCCATAAAACCTTTTTGGGGCTTCAGGGCAACATAGGCGAAATTTTACAGTGCGTCGCAAAATTCCAAAGGGTCCCCCCCATGGAAAAATTTTGAAAATTTTTTTTTAAATTTAAAATCTCCCCATATTATCAGAGGGAGTCTTACTAATAAATATTTAGCCTATCGCGCTTTCCAATACAGGAAGCAGTTTGCTGTGTATGGGACTGAAGGTTTTTGAGCTATTGCTACGTGGCCCATAGGTCCACAAGATGGCTAATATTTTGGGAAACACGAAATATTCATTAGTAAGACTCCCTCTGATAATATGGGGAGATTTTAAATTAAAAAAAAATTTTCCATGGGGGGGACACTTTGGAATTTTGCGACGCACTGTAAAATTTCGCCTATGTTGCCTTGAAGCCCCAAAAAGGTTTTATGGGATTTCAACGCAAATACAGAATTTCGCGCTTCGAAAAATTTGAAAACAGGAATTTAACACTCTTGAAACTTCACAAAAGCAGCAAAAAAAACAAAAAAAATTGCTGGGGTTCGAACCCTCGACCTCATGCCTACTAGTCAATCACACTGGCGCTGCACCACCAAGCCTGTTGGGAACTGATTGTGAAATGCCTAATATACAGTAGTGGTCATAAAGATTGTCACAAATGGTTTTTTGAGTATAACTTTTTTTAAAGTTAACCGATCGAGCTGAAACTTTCAGATATAGTGTAAAACGGTAAAATACATTGTTTGAACAACTGTATCCCGAGAAATTAAAAGAATCGGTAAATAAACAACAATTTCTAAGAAACACTGAAAACCGGGAAATATGCATTTTACAATTTTTTTTGATGTTATTACAGAATTTTCATGGAAAACCATATTTTTTAGCTTTATTAAAAGTCTGACTGCATTTTCAGCTTGTAATAATAGAAAAAACAACATTCCGAAAAACTGTATCGATGAAAGTATGAGAGCGAGTCGGTGCAAGAGGTGGAACACAGTAAAACCGACTAGATCTTTGAACCAAGTCGATCTTTTTAACTTTAAATATTGTTTTTAAACACCCAATTTAACAATAAAACAGAAAAATAATGTTAATATTGCATATATCATTTATTATAACAAACAGAGGTCAGCATAGTCCACTAGTAGTACAATTTTGAAGTGAATCCGACACATTCAACGCTGAATATCATAACGGCAAGAGCTTGAATTAATAAAAACTAACCTGTATTTGAAAGAAAAATATTTTTAGATTATAATATACATAATTTTAGAAGTGGACCTTAAAGATACCCCGTTTTATGAACGGGAATTCATGAGATTGTGTGAAGCAAACCTGACGTGATACTCGATAAATGTGAAGCGACCAGTTAGCGCGATCTATACACTATTTTTTTTTGTCAATTTGTGATTAATTAGCCGTTTTACATAATTAAGTTAATTATCATCATGGATCTGACCTTTTTACGCTTGATTTCGAGCGCGCAAATATGACGTCCAGGCTTGCTTCAGACAAATCCATGAATTCCCGTTCATAAAACGGGTTACCTTTAAGGTCCACTTCTCAAATTAAGTATATTATAATCGAAAAATATTTTTCTTTCAAATACAGGTTAACTTATATTAATTCAAGCTCTTGCCGTTATGATATTCAGCGTTGAATGTATCGGATTCACTTCAAAATTGTACTACTAGTGGACTATGCTGACCTCTGTCTGTGATTATGAATGTTATATGTTAAATTAACATTATTTTTCTGTTTTATCGTTAAATTGGGTGTTTAAAACGAATATTTAAAGTAAAAAAGATCGACTTGGTTCAAAGATCTAGTCGGTTTTACTGTGTTCCGTCTCTTGCACCGACTCGCTCTCATACTTTCATCGATACAGTTTTTCTGAGTGCTGTTTTTGTTATTATTTTGAGCTGAAAATACAGTCAGACCTTTAATAAAACTAAAAAATATAGTTTTACATGAAAACTCTATAATAACTTCTAAAAAAATTCGTAAAATACATATTTCCCGGTTGTCGGTGTTTCTTAGAAATTGTTGTTTTTTCACAGGTTATTTTAATTTTCGGGGATATAGTTGTTAAAACAATGTATTTTACCGTTTTACACTATATCTGAAAGTTTCAGCTCGATCGGTTAACTTTTAAAAAAGTTATACTCAAAAAACCATTTGTGACAATCTTTATGACCACTACTGTACATATGTGAGAGGGAAAATGATGTAAATTTGGGCAAAAACTTTGAGGGACTATAAAAAGCTCCTAGGAGTCCATCGGCAAAAAATGAAAACGCTACCTTGTAGACAAGAATATGATCTTTCCAATGATCTATCTCACATTCAAAACAATTAACATTTGCTCGTATACTTCCCTTGTCAAGCAATTTTCGTGATGACTTAGAAATGTATAACTGCCATTTTGCCAGAAACGTTCACAATAGAGCGCATAAAATTCAACGCGTTATATCTGTAATTGACATTATGAGTGAAAAGAGAATGAGAGCCACTTTCTCGAAATTACCTCAAATTGTATATTTTTCAGCTCAGGCAATAGTTTCTGCAATTGCATTAGCAACAGGGGTGTTGTCGTGTATTGTTTGTATGTACTCTTGGTATGCCGTAAATCAGACTTATAAATGTTTCAAGGTTTAATTTTCACTTACAACGGAGGTGTTTATCCTGTCTGAATTGGAATATGTTGAAATTTCATTGTAGAGGCCCTGTGTCGAGTTATGGACCTCGAAAGTTCACAAAAATTGTATTTTTTGACATTCGGAAGATTATAATTCGGTAGAAGCTGCTCTCCGCTGAGCCTACTGATGATTTCATGATTTTCATTAGGCTTCTGTAGTCATTGCGAAACATTGAAAAATATTCCATTTGGACAGTACAAACACCTTCTATGTTAGAAATATGACATTCATTGAATACATTTTTTCAGGAGGCCAAACGCACAATGTTGCCAGGATTTCAAATTGGGATTGTTGCATCAAATGAGAAGATAAACAATGAAAATCTAATACTTTGAAATCATTCGTATTTTCTTTATGAATAAATGTGTTTCAATGTCCAATACAGTATTCTAAAAGTACATTTGTAAATGAGACGAAATGCACTTTTGAAACTTTTATGATATGTATGTATTACTCTCATGACATTGTAGCATTGAAAATGAACTGATAACAAGTTTTGTATTCTCTTTGTATTAATAACATACCATTCGAGCGCAAAAAATGAAGAAGAAAATACAGTTGCAGGATAATTTCAAAAAATCTGAGAAATTCGAAGAAAATTTATTTCAGACAACTTAAAATTGTCATAATAATAGAATATTGATTTTGATAATGCTACTGGAAAACAGTTGACAAAATCCAATCACTTAGAAAACAACGGACTTCTTAATTAGTTATTGAAATTTTTCTTCTTTCCCCAAAATCTGATTTTATTTTTCCCATTGAAAAAATAAAGGTCAATGAGTCCGTCCTGAATGAGTCCGAGTTCTGAAAAAAATTAGAAAAAAATGCCATTCAAACAAACAGAATACTTTAGAGATTATAATGACATCAACAGAAAACTGGAGCAACAATTAAACTGTTTAATGGCATTTCTTTGTGCCATCCGTGTTTGTACTTCTCACTTTGTTTTTAATTTGTTTTCAAGAAATAAACTAGCATTTCAAAACACTTTTCTAGAAAGCAACATTTCAATTTGTAAGATGAAAAGATTAGTGAAAAACTGTTTAATTACTATTAAGGATTGTGATTTCATTTGCAAGGAATTAGATACGTAATTTACATCACTTTTCGTTTTTTTTTCTCTTTTCCTCATTTAGCATCGATATAATTCATGGTGTTATAGCTAAAATTTAAAAATTTAGATGTCGTTCAATTCATCAGATGTCCCATCAACATTGTATTCATTGATTGATGAACAAGGTGGAGGTATATTAGCACCATGGATTAAATATGCACGATCATCAGGAGACTACAGCATACTTGAAGAATATTTAGATACTGCTGTAATTTTTCTTCTAACAACAATTGATTCATAGGTAATATTTTCAGGTAAAATCATATCTTTATAATGGCGGAAAAGGAAAACTTGTTCCAATTTCTCAATTAGTTATGATCAGAAATAAACAGCGAAACGCAATGCTTGGTGCACTTCGAAGAAAAAAGGGACGAGGTAAAAGTGGCCCAAATATTCTTGAGCACATTGATCAGGATGCCACATCGACAGGAGATTTTTTGAAAGGTTTGAAGCTTAATATTTTGTGAAGTTTTTGAATTTGTTTCTAGCATTAAAAATACTCGATGGTGGAATGATAAAAGGTCGGAGAAGCTTCAAGTATAGGGAATTGGTATGGGATATGGATCAGAGAGGAAGACTCGGAGAAAATTTGTTGCATATTTGCATGTTGCTCAACACATCTGATATGAATGAATTGGTTAAGCAAATGATTTATCGATTTCCAAAAATTGTCAACGATATTTTCATTTCAGAAGAATATTATGGTAAATTCCATACAAGTAATATTATTTTACAAAATCCCAGATTTTCAGGATTGTCACCCTTACACCAAGCAATTGTTAATGAAGATTTAGAGATGGTATACTTTTTGTGTAAAAAGGGTGCTGATGTTCATCAAAGGTATTCCTAATACTTTTGTTATTGAACGTTATACAATTCTATCAGGTGTTATGGATCATTTTTCTGTGCAGACGATCAAAAAACATCGAGAACTGATTCTTTGGAGCATGAATGGGTTGATCTGGTGCAAAACACAAAATACGTTGGGTTAGTTGAAATCAGCAATCATTTACACCATATTATGTTACAGACAAATGTACTGGGGAGAATACCCATTGTCTTTTGCAGCATGTACAAATCAGTTTGATTGTTTCCGTCTTCTCCGAGCATTGAAAGCTGATCCTAACATGCCTGACACAAATGGAAATACAGTCTTGCACTTAACAGTAATTCATGACCTACCTGTACATTTTCTTTAAATTTCAGAAGATTCTGTTCAATAACAATTTTTTCAGAAGATGTTCATGCTTGCAGTAGAACTTGGTGCTAATTTACATATTCGTAATAATTTGAAACTGACCCCATTGGCATTAGCAGCAAGATTGGCTAACAAAAAAGTTTTTCACAATAATTATAAAGTAATTGCCTTTTCTTTACAGATGTTTGATCTGATTCTTGAATGTGGCATTGACATTTCTTGGAGATATGGCCCTGTAGTTTGCAAGGTTTATCCACTAGATGACATTGACACAATCCAGGAGTCGGATGGATCACAAAATCCTAATTCAGTTATCGCAAATGTTGTTTATGGAGTAAGAACTCTTATCGCTGTAAGAAATTTTTCAACATCATTTAAAATTTAGGACAAAGTTGAACATTTGGAATTTTTTGATGGTCTTATTGAAGAAGTTCTTGAAAGCAAATGGAATAGTTTTGGAAAAAGGCGGTTGGCTGTTTTTATTACGGTTCAGAAATTAAATCTATTGCAGTCTTTTCCAATCATTGGCAGGATACATCTACTTTTTGACCATATTTTACACAGCTTTTATGACAAGAGATGCACATAAAATAGTGAGAGTCAAAAATAGCTTATTTGTCTTAAAAGTGCTATTCAGAATGAAAATACCGGGGACATGTTCGACATTATTGAAGCTGATTATACAAATATATCGGATATATTGAGTACTGGATTGACGCTTCGGGAGCATCTCGCTATTGCTAAGACGTTGAGAAGAGAACCCTTACCCTCCTATTGTCATTTATGGGATTATTCTTCAGGAACTAAACAACAGGTACTCTGAAATTTTAAACGTGTTTCATTCTTTTTTTTCAGATTCGAATGGTTAGTGAAATACTGTGTCTTGTAGCAGTTCTTATTCGCTCTTTTAAAGACATTGTAGACGCCCAAAGAACCGGAATGCATAGATGGTGGAACTCAATTGTATGTTTCAAGCCATTTATAAGATACATTTATTTATAATCATAATTTTTCAGCGAGCATTTCCCGAAAAAGTCCTTCATAAATTTTGTCAGGTTCTTGTTATATGCACCGTTCCATTAAGATTTGGATGCTACATAAATGACAATTTTCTAGCATTTGAAAATTTTTTGGTGGTTTCCATTGTCTTCATGAGTACGTTGCACTTCTTGTTTTACTGCAGGTAAACAGTTTGTCATTTGTTTTTAAATATCAAAGAATTGCAGAAGTTTGAAATTTGTTGGTCCATTCGTGTTAATGGTCTACAAAATTATTGTCCGCGATATGTTGAGATTTCTTCTAATATACTCATTTTTCTTAATGGGATTTGCCCAATGTAATTTTTTCAAATATATATCAGACAATGAACTAAATTCCAGCGTTCTTTATTATTTTCGCATCATGCGATCGATCTGAAGTAGAATATCAACTTCGAAACAATCTCACACAAGAAGACGAATACCCTGAAAAGTTTGAAAATATTATGCAAGATGGCTGGGAAGCAATTATGAGGATGTTTATAATGAGTGTTGGAGAATTTGGAGCTCTTTACAAAAATATAAATGACTGTAAGAGCAGTATTGCACCACAGGGGAAAGTAAGTGAACAGTCGCTTTACTCAAAGAAGTAAATGTCATTTACAGCTATTTTTCATGCTTTTTGAGCTTATTGTTACTGTTATGCTTTTAAATTTATTGATTGCTATGATGACCAGGACCTACGAAAAAATAGCGGAAACCGAAAAAGAGTGGAAGCGACAAGTAAGTTAATGAATTTTACTGTTAATTCAAATGTATTACAGTGGGCACAAGTTATACTCATGTTGGAGCAATCTCTAACAGCATCTGAACGACTTCTAGCACTTTATCGGTATACCAGGCCTTTGAGATCGATTAAAATACATCGCGGATTTGTGATTAAAGTGAAAACAGAAGTACTGAAATCCTTACTTAAGTTATTGTCGCTAATACTAAAATTTTTAGGAAAAAGAATCACCACTTCTAAAGAATGTGCCAGCAAGAGGAAAACCATCTGTACGACTGTCGAATAACAGTTCATTGCATGTATTACACGTATTATCGAAAACTGTTTGAATGTGCATAAATAAATACATTTTTTGTAATTATCTCTTGAAGACAGTACTTTAATTTTAGTAGAAACTAACAGTAATGAAAGTTCGCTCTATCGAACCAGTTAATTTTGGTTATGGCAGGACTGCATTAAACGCGTCAGCTATAATGAAAATTCTTCCACCTTATGAAGCAGATATGTTTTTTGACTCGAAACGAAGCGCGGTTTCTCAAAACTACATTTACAATATTTAAATTTATGATTTTCATTTGCTTTATGAAGAAAATTCTCAAAAATTAGAAAACTCGAACTGCGTCAATAGCATTTTGCGCTTGGCGCATAAATTGATATAGGGTTTTTCGCATTTTCCGTCAATTTTTCTATTTAAAAATTTGTTTTTATGATTTCCATTCAAGTTTTAGTTAATTTTTTGAATAGTTTTCAAAAATTGGCCTTGAAAATATTTTTATGTGTAGCAGTTACTAGGAAAATCAAATGCGATAACTTTTTAACTAGGTGTCATTTTTTATTATTTTTATCGTGCTTATGTGTCTTTCAAAAAAAAGAAAAAATTACAGGAATGCTTTCGAGACACGCCATCTCAATCCGCAGTGCTCATCAAGCTGCTTCTTCGGCTGCTGCACCAGTCGAAAGAGTAACCAAAATTTCCTCTGGGTTGACCGTGGCTACATTGGACAATCACGGACCACTCTCACAATTGGTAAAACAATTCTGTATAATGGATAAAATCTTAAAACAATTCAGGTCCTTGCTTTCCAAGCTGGAAGTCGTTATGAAAAACAGGGACAAATTGGACTCGTTCATCACGCACGAAACTTTGTAGGACGTGATACTACAAACTACCCAGGTGTCAATGTTGTTTGGTCATCGGCAACCAATGGAGCTAGCGTTGTGAGTTTTTGCTGTAAATTCAAGTAATTTTCAACCACATTGTTTTTGTAGAGATCGTTTGCCACAAGAGAAATCTTTGGTGTTGCTATGACTGTTCCAAGAGATCAAGTCGCTGGAGCTCTTTCGGTATTAGGACACGCCGCTTCTCAGCCAGGATTCAAACCATGGGAGGTTGAAGATGTTCTCCCACTTCTTCATGCTGATAACGGTTTCAGAACACCATATGATTTTGTATCCAATGGTATTCATCGCGCAGCATACAGGTACAAAATTGATTTAAGATAGATAAAACAAAAGGTAGAGGACAAATTCTTACAGAAACGGTGGACTCGGAAACTCCGTCTTTGCTCCGTGCTCTCAAATCGGAAATATCAGCACCAATGCGTTGACATCTTTTGCTGTAAGTTATTTGGAATTTCGCAAACGATGTTTATTTTTTGAAGGATGAAAAAATATCTGTTTTGTTCAATTTATCCTCTAAAAATCACTAGACCGTTCTAATTGAAATATTTTTTATTAATATTCGATGATCGCTTTATTTTGTTGCTTTGTTATTTGTTGCTCGGATAATCTTCAACAGGCCATTAAATTAAAATAAAACTAAAAACTCATCGTAACATATATCCAATCAAATATCAGCGCAAAAGTTAATAGTTCATTTGAAATCTATTTTTTCAGAAAACCCACTTCGTTTCCGGAAATGGCATCATTTTCGCAACCAACTTCGAGCAGGATGAGCTTGTTCGATATGCTGAGAACTATGCCCCAATTGAAAATGGAAACAGAGTATCTGCTGCCGCTAGTCCATACAGGGTATCTTTTTATTTATCGAATACACCTTCATCAAATAGTTAACGTTTATTTTGTGAAAATTAAGTAATATTAAAACGGCAAAAAATTTACAAACGTCTGTAATGCCCATTCTGTGGTGGAGATGGAGCATCATAACCGCCTTGTGGTGGATAGTTTGGTGCTGGGAAGCTTGGTGATGGGATGCTTGGTGCTGGGTATGATGGCGCTGGGTATGATGGAGATGGATAAGACGGAGCTGGGTAGCTTGGTGATGGACCACTTGGAGATGGGTATGATGGTGATGGATAGCTTGGCGCTGGACCACTTGGAGATGGGTATGATGGTGATGGATAGCTTGGCGCTGGACCACTTGGAGATGGGTATGATGGTGATGGGTATGTTGGTTCATCCGATGAAGATGATGGTGGTGGATTTGTTGGCTCGTTTGATGAGTATCCACCATCTGGATGAATTGGTGGTTGTGTGGACTCAGTAGCTGGTGGAGCTCGTGGAGTGGTAGCTGGGGCTGGAACACGTGGAGTTGGTCGTGGCGGTGGTGGAACACCTGGAGTGGCATGTGCTGGTGGAGCATCTGGTGACGGCGTTGAGAGTGAAGCTGGTGGAACTGATGTTTGATTTGGTGGCAATGGATAACGCTCGTCTTGTCTTTGTGGGCATGGACAGTAGTTTGCGTCTTTTCCTGAAAATTTGATCGGTTATCAAACCATATTGAACAAATAACTGTCATACCTGGAGCTCCTGGCTTTCCTGGTTGTCCTGGTGTTCCTGGATGAGCATCGTGTCCCGGATTTCCTGGTTCTCCTGGTGGCCCTTGTGGTCCTTCTTCGCCATCCGTACCTGGTTCTCCATGGGCTCCTGGAAGTCCTTGCTCTCCAATCCAACCAGGCTCTCCTGGTTGTCCTTGGGCTCCTGGGAAGTAGGTATTTCCTGGTTGTCCGTCTGGTCCATCAGCTCCATCATAGCCCTTTGGTCCTTGTGATCCTGCATCTCCTTGTGGTCCTTCTGGTCCAGGAATTCCGTCTTCTCCGGCATGTCCTGGATTTCCGAGGTTTCCTGGGAAACCTTCACGTCCTTCTGGTCCGTCTGATCCTGGTGGTCCTGGTGGTCCGGCTGGGCATTGAATGCATCCTCCTGGAATATCGTGAACAACAGCGAGGGCAATACCGCTGACTCCCGATCTTCCTTGTTCTCCCTCGTGTCCTTCATCTCCTCGCTTTCCTGGTGCTCCTGGTGGTCCTGGTGGTCCGGCTGGACATCCGCGTGAGTTATTATCACAGTTACACATTCCTGGGTATACGAATCTCTTCTTACGGAATACAGATGGAGTTGGGTTAGCAGATTCGCCAGTTGGCGATTGAAGAATCAGAAGACGATCCCATGTGTCATCAGCAATTACCTTGAATTCATCAACACGTCCTTCAACCTCATCACGCAAGTTATTGATATCTTGAACAATATGACCAATTGAATAAAGTGCAGAGAAAACGCCGAACAGGCAAATGCCCGCGCCGATGTATCCCACAGTAGACATCTTTGAACGATGTTGCTTTATTTTTTATCCATCTTCTCTTTTTATATGAAATAATTGGTCGTAAGAAAAAAACTAGCCATTGTACAAAAAACTTGCAAAGGTGAACTGAAAAAGTTTTCTCGCCCTTACGGTGTGTGGAAATGATGAAAAACTACCGGTTTTCTACGTTATCTTTTTTTTCACCCCACACAAGAAAACGGATATGAATAAATTTTGTCGCCACAATCTGTCCGTTATCTATCTCTCCGTACTATGAATAGAATTCCATTTGTAAATTGAGGAGCTTAACGAGAAGAAAAAAAACGGATGATGTTATCTTAATCGTTTTTTGTTGTAGGGAGGAGAATATCGACGTGATGCTAATACACAACTCGCTCATGTGATCCTTGCTGGTGAAGGTGCTGCAGGAAACGATTTGAAGAGTGTTGCGACACAATCGGTTTTGTTGACCGCTCTTGGAAATTCGTCACCAGTCAAGTAACCATTTTCTGATTGGCGACAGGATATAGTTTTATGCTTTAGATTCTCTACCGCTCCATCTGGTGTACTCTCCGCTCAAATTGGTTCAAATGCGTCATTCAGTGCCTTCAGTTCTGTCCACTCGGACAGCGGATTGGCTGGAGTTTATTTGGTCAGTGATGCCAATAAGATTGCGAATGTTGTATCCACGGTTGTTGGAGCTTTGAAGTCTTTCAAAATCAGCAATGTTGAAGGTAATTTCTCCTTGAAATCTTCATGTTTTTAAATCTATACATTTTCAGAGATTAAGAGACAAGCTTTGAACAATACCTTAAGAGCAAATGCTCACACTGACAATTACTCTTTGGAAAGAGCTTCTCAACTTTTGGTATCATCTGACAATTATGTCAATCAAATTACCAATGTACATAAGTACCAGAAAAAAAGACGTTTCAATTTATTTAAATTCAGGTTACCGCTGGAGATGTTGATGCTGCCGCCCAACGACTTGTCAAAAAATTGTCTCTTGCAAGCTACGGAAACATTAATCAAGTTCCATATGTTGACACTTTGTGAACGATTTGTTAAATTTTTTAAAAATTGGTTTTTTTGTTTTCAATGTTTCCTAGTTAGGATTGAAATTTAATTTTTTAGTAGCTATAACATGTTTTATATCACTTTTATTTAAAATTGAAAACTATTGCAGAAAAAATGTACGATTGATTTTTTAGAATATATTAAAGTTCATCTTTCATCAGCGAAGGTTCTCTGAAAAAATAATTATTAGTACAGAATTGTTTTTGAAATTACCCTAAAATGTAAATAATGATGCTGGCTACTTTTGCATCAATTCCGGAAGCATTTTCAATGAGTTTACGGTCCAAAGGGGAATAAAACAATTGTTGAAAATATTTCAAATGTTTATCAAACGCCTGCTTTGAGTTCCACATCTGCATCAGATTCCCTCGTGCGTATTCTTCATCAAATCTATTTGACTGAATTGAAAAACATTTATTAGTAAAATCAAAATTAAAACTTTGTAACGTACTATGACTTGCAAAGTTTCTTCGTCGAAAGTGTAGGTTTCTTGTTCAAAATTTTCCAAAACTGAATGTCCAAGGTTTTTAAACTGGAAACATTTAATTAATTAATGTTAATTAATTAGAACGCACATTATCAGGAATCCCGTTGTAGACATAGATTAATTTATTGGAAAGTCCAACTATCGCGGTCTGAGAATAATGGTATTGTTGGAATTTTAACAACGTGATATTACCCGATTTTCTGTGCCATATTTTTTACAAAATTCAAAAAATGCTCTTTTCTTTTCCTTGAATGATGTTTTCTGTGGTACGATGACACGAAGGGCCTTAAATGATAAATATTACTAATGTTGAGTTAGTATCAATGTCGTTCTTAAATTTTGAGTTTTACATTCAAAATATATAGCTGAAGTGAGGGGAGGGGTAGAGAAATTGAACTTTTGAACTTGTAACCAATAAATCTCACGGTTTAGGCAATCTCACGTTCTAATATTATCAGAATTGTATAGCACTGAAGCTTAATTGAAGATTGATTTTATGAGTCTAAACTTGATCTCTTATTTTTGAGGAGCTCATAGCTTTAAATTAATAGAAACGATGCTTCGTTGCCTTCACCTCTGTTGCCTCACTTCCAAACGTCACAATATTCAATAAGCCATCTTCATTCCAATGCCTTTTGTCAGTTACCGAGTCAAGAAGACAATCGAGCATAGAAATAAATAATAAAATCAGCAAAATAATTTTATACATGTTTTGAAAAATGAAATAAAAAGTAATGAATACTCATGAACAACAGTAATGTTAATCTCGAAGTGTGTACCGAAACTGGTTTTTACCTGTGAAATACATTGCCAAAATAAATCTTTGAAATTTTTTATACATTAATTGTATTTCTGTAAATAATACATTTCATATCAGTTTTTACCAAATATGTCTGTTCGAGAAAAAATAATTAATTTACATTTAAATTGTTTTAAAACGTCATGAAATTTATTATCTATGTAATAGTCAGTACCAGTGATTAAATTAAAATAGCAATTTATTTCTCAGATGAATAGAAGAAGGAAAACTTGAAAAGGCGTTCCGGGTAGTAGAAAGGGGTTTAAAAATACAGTACAAATTAGTACAAAATCATAATACATGAAATTTAAAAAAAAAGGTAAAGCGTACATGAAACGAATCTGAAAAGGACAAGAATTGTTTTATAATAGAGAATTACAGGTTGTAGAATCACAGTGTCCAACACAGCTTCTAAACGCATCATGTTGTGCGAAGAAGAAAAAAAAACAGAAAAAATCAGCATGCGTTTTGAATCGGCTTGATTAGTCACAACAGTCTTAATAACCGTTCTCAATTAAAGAATAAAATGACAAAAAAACCCTGCTGAATCGAGCTACGTAGTAGGAAGAACAAACTTTGTCAATTGGTATTATTGGGGGGGGGGGGGGGGCATAGAAGTTAGAAGTGCGGGGGGATTTGGGGAATAAAAATAGAAAATCAAAACACATGACAAATGAGAATGGAAAAATCTCAAAAACTGTGGTACACAGTTACATGAAACAATCAAAGTTGTACAAAAACGGTTATAAATGTACACCGAGACAGATTTATTCAACTGACCAAAGCGGCTTCAGTGAACAGCAGACGTTATGAATGATTTTGCCGATTGGAGTCTGAAATTACTAGATTTATGCAGGTTACAAGTTCAAACATACCTTCACAAGATTTTTGCCAAGTGTTATCGGTTCCAATTTATAAATCTCCTGAATAACATCTGCGATGCGATTCATCTCGCTCTCATAACGAACAAAAAAGTAATTGATTGTGTCATTTTTCATTACAAGGCAAATAGCTGGATGTTGGTTTCCAAATGGCGAATCTTCATCTTGGAATGCAAGGATGCATTCTTTCACCTCACTCAAGCATATTTCCTAAATTATGTAACGTAATGAGTGAAACAGAAGAAGCGATTAAATTCAACTTACACCCAATAATCTCAAAAATCCATCGAACCAGAATCTTTCACCTTCTTGGACAATTGAAATACTGTTTGCAGAAAATACAGCTAAGCATGGAGTAAGAAAAATTTGATTTCCCTGAAACAATTGTTGTGATATTATTATTATTTATATTTTCAGATAATAACTTACAGAATTTTCGATAGCATTTAAAATTGTAGTGATCCACTGCGCGAACTCATCCTTATTCGTTGCTTCAAATTCAAAGTTTCCTTGTGGACTATTGAGTGAGAACGCGTTTCGACCTTCAGCAGAGTATTCTGATTCGCTGAAAATAAATTCAAACATTGTAGAAAATAGGGTTTCAATTAAACATACCTCAAATCAATAATTGCTTCTCCCTCCTTACAAGTTGAATCAACAAAAATATACAGTTTCATTCCACTGAGCATGCAATACTTTTGCTCTGGCTCAGCCTGATTTTTGAGAAGCCAATTACTAACAGCACTAACATTCCTTTTATAAAGATAACCAGACATTGTTGTCGGAGAGTTGCTCACATCCACCTGTTGCTCGTACCAATAACAAAGAGTAGTTGAACGAATGTCCACTTGCTAAAATTCAAAGTTCATTAAAATGTCATAGTTTGTCATTTACCTTTTTCAACTGTTTTTCTAAACTCGGCTGGAACAGGCACACGTAGGCAAAATGATCATCAAACTCGATTGTTGGTCGAGTACCTCGACTTGAATGTTCAGTAACCTGTAATTATCACGTTTTCCTGACATGTTGCCAATAATATTTTCTAACTGACATTATGAATAGAATGAAAAATATTAGATCCTGCTTTAAATCCACAGTTGGAAGCATAGTAAGAAGTTTTCTTGGAGTTATCAACTTCTTTCATGTCGTCGTAGGTAATGAATCCAGCATCTGTGGACAAAATAATAAAGCTCGTGTTATCAGTAGCGACCTGAACAATTGTTTTCCTTTATTGCTGTAAATAGCCGAATAAACAAATATCTACCTGAATCAGTCGAATTCTATCATGGGGAATACGAAGTTCCGGTTTGAAAGTTCCAAGAACTGGAGATTCTGATCGATCAGACTGTGGAGATTCCGTATTTTTCTCATATCGAAGAACGAAGAAATTGTAATTCGTCATTACAAAATACTTGACTTCTTTCGCATCAGAGTAAAACTTTTCAAAAACAATGAAAGTTTGTGTGACTTTTTCCGATGGCTCTTCAAAAACATTGATGGCGAGATGTAGAATATCTCCTTGTTGCATTTGATATTCTCCTTCAGCCAATTCATCGCTTTGTTCATCATATTCGTCTTTTTGCGCTAATACTTCAACCAAGGGTGTGCTTAGAGAATCCATATTAATTGCCGACATTGTTTTTACCAAAACCTGGGAGAAGTTAAATATTCAACAATTAGTGGTTTTTAATTAATGCTCACGTCTTCCAACTTTTCTTCGGGTTCTTTCGGCTCTTCCTTTGCTGAAACATCCTCTTCGTATATCACTTTCTGTGCATTGTTTTGTTCATTTGTTATCCGAATATGACGATTCCTCACAATTTCGTTGAGCAAAACATCCTGAGAATAAAAACAATGTTGTTTTTATTGAAAACAAAATGACAAAATGATAACATACCTGATCAAATGTATTCGTAAGGATTGCCGGAATTTCAGTTGGAACAATATTCAAAACGGTATCGCTGGAAGCCTCAGTTTCAGTCATTTTACGTTGACGAGCAGCTGCTCTCGATGACAATTGTACTGGTGCATTATCGATAACAACGGCTGGAACTGGCTCAGCACGAAGCTGCCGTGTACTCTAAACGTTTCATGATTTTGTGTTAACATTTATTGAAAATCCCTACGTAAAATGCAAATTGAACATTTTGAAGCTTTCCAATGAACCCTGTTACTGCTTCCAGCAAACCATTATTTCTAATGCACGAATTTTGGTGATAGTAACGACACAGGTAACGCCTGAAACCGTTCAAAATTCATTATTTTTGTCAACCATTTAAAATTGAAAACTTACTTATTCTCAATATTTGTAAGAGCTAACATTTGAAAATGCAATGTTCCTTTGTTAAAAGCTGTTTTCAGCCAACAAATCGATAAATAGCGATCATTCGCATTCCCACACTCTGCAATAAGCATGTCTTTCTCTGCTCTTGGCATAAATTGTTGAACACATCTCCAATATGTTTTATCAGCAGTTAAAAGTCTGAAAATAAGCGATGGTGCTTAAAAATCGTGAAAAACAACTCACCCATAAGAGAAAAATATATCCATTGCATTGAACAATTTGCTGCCAGTAGGATTATCAGTATCCACTATTTCCGTTTCGTGAAGAACCTATATAATATATGCTTTTTTGAAAAAATGGTAGTAAAATCTTACTTGTTCAATAAGCTGAGAAATTTTGTTCTGGAATGCACCATGTTGACTTCTTGATGACCGTATTTCAGGCCGATACGAGAATGGTAGCATATGATACATGATGAAAACCCGCTGAAAATTTGACAATTAAAAACACAACAAAAAAAGTAGCACACATATTGCGAAAAAACATTTTTTAAAATAAGTGTTTTATTTATTGACAACAACTAATAATTTAATGAACAGCTGAATTTAAATAGTTAAGTAAATGTGTTAAAAAAGTAAAAAATTTATTGATTTTTAAAAATAAGGTGAAAAAAATAAGCGTTGCATATTTAAGAAACTTAAAAGAACTCTCGATGATTTGTGAAGTTATTTATTTTACTCTTAGCAAACTGTTGCTTTGAAAAAAACGACTCAAGTATTTGCAAAAAAAAATAAACAAGGAACATGAAAAGTGAGAGAACATGAGAGACATAGAAAACCACAACATTTCCACAATAAGGAAAGTATGCTCTATGGACAAGGACTAGTCTTCTTATTTCGAAACGCTGCGAAACATTGTTCGGCCATTTTTTTTGTGAGAAAATGGACTAATTTCTGCATTCAAGGTGCGGTGAAAATTGAAGATTGTTAGGCCATTTTTTTAGAAAGTGGACGAGCGCTTTGAAATTAGTTTGGTCTTGATTCTGACATAATTTCTTGATTGCAGATTTGTGAAAGAAGCTATCGGATGTTTTTGGGGTAAAAAGGCAACAATTTTTTCAATTTTTTTCCCGATATTTTCAGAAATGTATCACAAAAAATATGAATAGAATCTCTTCTGAAAATATTAGAAGAATTAATAATGGTGTAAAATCTTGAGAAAGTAGTAAGTCTACAATTAGGGCATAGAACTTCAAGGCATATATAATTATCTACATGGTATTTGTGTTTTTGTAGGCAAAAATTGAAAGCCCACCCAATTATATTAAACGGCAGAAAAAGGGATCATGATAGGAAAAATTAAGTACAAAAACATGTAGTTGTATATTTGTTTACTGTTTTTGGCGACCTTGGAAAATATGAACATCGTCCTATTATTCTGCGAAAAATCATACGATTAAAAAAATACAAATTTCATTAAAAAAAATTACAAACGATTCAGTGTGAATTTAAAGAAAATTTATTAGCTGCAATTGTGTCTATATGCTTAGAACAAGAAATAAACTAAACGCTTATTCTTTTCTTTTTTTTATCAACTGAGCTCAGCAGAAGATTAAAAAAATAATTTTATCAGAAGCATTGTAATCGAAATGCTTCCCAGCCTCATTTTTTTATCACAATATCTTTCAATTCAAAATCACAACGATGCTAAAGTTTATGTGAACGGAAAAATTGCATCTTTTTGTTTCCGGAAGTAAAAGCGGTAGCAACAAGCAAAAATGACTCATGTCGGTTCAAACACGACGTGATAAACTGAAAGAAAATTGAATTGATTCACATCTGTGTTAAACATGATAAAAAAAGTGCTCAAAAATTATATTTAGTCGGTTTGTAAATAAATCATGAATTTAAATAAATTCATTCTAAATCAAAGTCACACATTTTCACAAAGTTAAGTTGCTAATTTGCAACTTGGCCACTGATGGTTTGTCATACAGCTTTTGAGTCATTTTGGAACACACACACACATTTGATATTAATCGACACTTTTAATATTAAACATTACACCAAAACAAATAATTTTTTTGAAGAAATTTTCATTATGAATTGATTCTTTATAGGAAGATCAAAATATATACAAGAAAATGTTCCTTATACGTATTTTCGAACTAATGAATTTCAAGACCTAAAATTTTGAGTGGAAAATTGGATCTATTAATTGGCATGATTTTGGGCCTGATATATAAAATTGTGCAACAGACAAAAAAGCACACCACAAATTTATTTTTGAATATGAAAAGGATGGCACGGATTTATAAAGGAATTTCGATAATTTTACCTTTCCAAGCCACCATTACTAACTTAATCTCATAGTGTGAACTCTATAATTTCATTAAAATATGTCTATCGCAACGTTTTATGCACAACAAACTGCGTCGGGCTGATGACAGACTTGAATGTGGAAACCTAGTACAATTCAATGAATAGAGGTTTGGAAAATATCGGCCTTAAATTTGATACATATCAGAAAAAGCCTCTCTCACTTGATTTCCTCTCACTTTGCCGTTATGAATAATTCGAAAAAATCTAACATCTGAAACTTCACCACACTTTTTTGTTTGATATTTTTTAAAGTACTTCTTTTTGAAGCCAATGTCTAAATATTATTTTTAGGTTTTATTTCAAGAAGTAGTGAAGCTTCTATGATGATTTCGCGGAACAGAAACGCGTTAATTCAAAAATTTAGATCAGTGCAGTAAAATTCATACCCACTTTAAAAACTCCATAACCATACAAATAAAGTATCTCAAAGATTAAGGAAGTCTGATGAAACATATCGTATTTAAATAAATTTGATGTCATTTGATTTGCAAATAATGGAAATGCAATACACATTTCTTTTCATACTGTTGGGACACCAAGTATAATTTGAGCCATTTTTCACTTGTTTATAGAACAATTATTGTGAATTCGAAAAAATTAACTCCCAGAATAGCTGTTATTATTCAGATTGTTCTAATGTAATATTCTATTTTCAAACGTTGTTTTTCTTATTCTGTCACATACACCAGTGCAGGTATTTCATCAGAATGATACATGGTTACATTTCACAATATTGTTTTAAAATAGCATATGAACAAACTATGAATGATATGTATGTATTTCTTGATTAATTTCAAAATACTATCCTTGAAAATTCAATTTCAGATATTATACTTAGCCCTAAAAAGTATTCTTTGAAGCCACGTTTGCATCACAATTTAACTAATAATGTCGTAAATATAGTTTTATCCAGTTTAACTGAAAATAATTAGAACGTTAAGAGACGCATGATATGAAAATAACACTGGATCGAAAACTAAACTTTGTTCGTTTCACAACGAACAAACAATTTGTGATTAGGTATCATTCGATGCGCGATCGTTTTGAATAAAAAACACATTTCTGGACATCGAGTGGTACATCTGAATCGAAAAAAAAAACAAAACAAAGAATCGTGAGTTTTAATTAAACTAAATCATGGTCAAAATGATTGATTACCCCAGTTGCAATGATATTTTCATTCCAAATGATTATATTAGTGACAAACAATACGCTCTGAATTTTTGCGCAGTCCGACGTAATTCACGATAGCTGTGAAATTATTACTGCTACCTGAATCCTGTCGGATAGCCTGAAAATGTTCAACAGTTTATTTGTCAATTGGAGTTCAGTTTTGAACAACGACTATTATTCCCTTTATTATTACTAAAATCAAATAAATAAATGAATATAAGTTAACGACTCGTTGGAATACACTTCAATTTCTTGGTAAAGAATTCTTCGAACCACTTGGTTTCCTCATTTATGAAAATATTTTTTCGATCGCCAACAATATCCGTAAGATATTTTCTGTAATGTAGAATATGTTTCATGGTTTAAAAAAAAAGTGCGCTCCGACGTACGTATTTGTCAATTTGTTCAACGAAACGGCATACATCTTAACATTTGGGAGCTGTCGCAGTAATTTAGCTTGTTGCGTAGAATCATCTTGCGAAAATCTAAAAATTTGAGAAATATGATGGTCATTGGAATGTGCTCGTTTTACCCATCGCTAACAAGAATTACTGTGGTTTCAGTGTGTTTTCTTCTCGAATCTAGCAGAATTAAAGATAATTCCAAAGCTGCTCCAATGTAAGTAGTACCTAAAATTTATCAGCTGAAAAAATGCAATTATCTAGGAAATTTCATCGTACCGGTCAAATGACGAACACTTCGAATTGCTGACAATAATTGTGAGTTTTTAGAATGGGTATCAAATGACCATTCCATTTTCTGGATATGTGGTCCAGAAAATTGGATCAACCCAACCCTGTGGCTTCTTGTTGGTTCAACACGTTTGATCAATGATGTCAAGAAATCCTTAAATCAACATTATTACTTTAACGGCAATAAATAACATGCAAACTTTCTGTGAGTCATAGGTTTTTGTAATAGATCCTGAACTATCGACAACGAACAAGATATCCATTGGACACTGAATACCAGGAGTTACTGAAAATTAAAGCATTGTGAATATGTTCGAAATAACGTATCATTGTCTTACCAATTTCTCGTTCTTCTTCTATGACAATGGGTTTTATTGTACTTCTGAACAGACGGCTTTGAAGTGAAGGAGTTGTTGGTTTCACTTCAATAATATTTGTTTGTGGAGTTTTATCAGTGTCGGCAGCTGATAGAATATTTCTTCGTCTTTTGATTATGCGACGAATTTTCTTTTTTTGCTTCAAATCTGACGATTTATCTAGAGCAACGGTAACGGATTTCTCAATATTGAGAAGTGTTGGGAAGGCAGTGACCGTGGCCAATGACGGATGTGTTGCAGATTGCCTAGTTGGCGTTAATGCACGGGTTGACAATGGTCCTCTTGTTGTAAGGGCAATAGTATGTTTTGAAGTATTGCTAGTTGTTGTAGTAGTAATATTAGTAGTTGGTGTTGTTCCCACGCGGAACGTGAGCCTCGTTGAAAACGGTAATGTTGTTGTAGGATGATTTACATTGAGTTTACCAGCGGTCTTAGTTTCTTCAGAAATAGTGAATGTTGATTTCGATGATGAAGCAGATAAGGTTCTAGATTGGGCTGATGTAGATGTGTTATCAGGTATAGAAGAAACACTCGTAGAAGATTCATTGGCTGAAATTGGAGAAAGAGTTGATACTTCTGATTTCACTGATGCGTCGGTAGAAGTCAACGAAGCAGCAGTGGTTGTCACATTTCTGACAAATTCTAGAACTGATGGGGACGAGGGAGCTAAAGTTGCAGCAGCAAGAGTTTTTGCAAGGTTCAAGATTTCTGTGCTAACACAAGGAGTTGTTGCCGTGACATCAGCTGAAACAGGATTAAAATCTGACGTTATTGTTGCGTTCGATGTGATAGAAACTCCTTCTTTGCTGATATCAAGTGAAGAAGCTTCGGTAGTTGTTGAAGGTGTGCTTTCCAACAATTCAAGTCTTTCGGTCGCAATAGAAGTATCATTGATATGTTCTTGAACTTCTTCTATCGTTGTGTTGACAGCTTGCAAATCAATAATCATTGTTGACGCAATTACCGGAACAATCTTCTCATTCTCAGAGGAGTCATTGCTAGTTTCGATTACTTCATCTAATGTGGACACCACTGAATCTCCATGTGTTTCTTCTTTAAAAGTGCTGATGTCTTCAGTGGGAGACTTAACTGAAGTTAGGTTTCCCGTGTTCACAGGTGTAATTTCCTCAATTATCTCTTCATCTATTTCGTTCACATCACTAAACTTATTAGCTGTTTCACCAGTTACATTTGCTTCTCTTTCTTCAACTGTTGAAACAGTTGGCAGTAATGTCCTAGTCGAGAAAGAGCTGGTAGTCTTTTCACTTCGTTTTGGTTGAACGTCGCATGATCTAGAATGCTCCACTTCATCAACTAATCTTTTTTGTAGCCGTTCTTCATCGGGAGGTCTGGGAAGAAAGTTATTTTTTCTTCTTCAAATCATTTCATTTACCCAAAGATATTATCCGCATTCCCAGCAATTCCGAGCATCTCTGGCACAAATCCAATGCTGTTCACACTGATTGTGAAAATTTTAACTCCTGTAAGGTACTCTCCAAACTGTTTTCTGTTATTTAATTTACCTCTTTTTCTCAAAATTTTTGAAGGCTTTGTTGGATTGTCATTGGAAAGCCCATCGGTGAAAATAATGATCAATCGGTTTGCATTTAATCTGAAATTTTGGAGTTTTGTTATCTAAGAGAAAGAAATTTAAGAAAATAAACCTTGCTCCTGAAGTGTAGTCGAAAATTTCGTGTTCAGCTTTAATCAGTGCAACTCCCGATTTGGTTTCTCCTCGAATGAAATCGATATTTCCAAGATAGTCGATTATATCATTTCTTTCCGAAAATCTGGATAAGTTGAAAATTGTACTTGCTTCTTCGGAGTACCTTAAACAACTGTTATTAACAAAATGACAGAAACACAAAGTCTTACTGGATTAAAGCCACTCTTACAGCTTCATCGTGTATTGGAAGCTCCCGTACAATTCCAATTGTCCAATTCTTCTGTTGTTCGAAAACGGTGTCATTTCCGCCAGAAGTATCAAATAAAATTACAATATCAAGAACCGGTGGGCAAATCCCAGAGCCATCATTTTGCAGTTTTACAAATGGCAAAAAAACTAAAACCACTATTAAGGATACGTCTAGACAGATGGTCATTTTGAATATGAAAATGAATTGAATCTAACAAACTCCGGGAAAATCATAAATATCCCGCCTCAATACTGCGATTAGATCCATATCATAAAACTTTTGTTTCTCAACTGGTTCACACTACCGCTTTTGCTATTCGTCAACAAAATCTATTATTTTATATCTTATTCAACACGATATCAAGTGAAACTGATTTATTGAACGTTTTTGCCGAGAACAAATACAGATTATCATTATTTTGTAACAACTAGCGGTCGAGTGACCATTAGGAATTGGAAAAGAGTGGCAGGAGTTAAATTGTTTGTATGGATTGTTCTCTTCTTTCCGTGTTCTCCAAAGTTCTCATAGTAGTTTCCGGAATTTTTTGTTGATACATATTTTGGTGATCCATCAATAGTGAGAACAACAGTTTCGTTAGATACAGTTCCGTTCATTCTACAAGACTCGCAATCAATCTGCTTCAAACAAATAAGTCTGTATGTATAAATTTCCAAACCGAGCTCCTGGAAGAGAACAATTAATCAGTGACATTGATAAAAGTTTACCTTTTTTGTGTCCCTATGCTTGTTTATAGTCTCTTCATTGGGAACTATGTGAACTCCATGTTTTTCAAGCTGGAAAGCAGAAAAATCAGGTGAACATGTTGTGAAAATTACAATTTTTATTAACCTTGATAATCATCTCAGACAGCGACATTTTTTTCTGGTGTAAATTACGCAGTTTACTGAACTCATCTCCAGTTAAAGTATCAAGATGGAAGTTAACTCCCTTCAAAAAATATAAAATCAAGTGTTAGATTGCAATAATACCTCAAGTATAAAGGCGAGTTCTACAACATTTGTATGAAGTCTAACAGAAATAACGTCTTTTTCAAAGTTAATGTACCATTTTTTGTAAGGGTAATGAAAATCACTATGTTGAAATAGTGATATATAACCGAGTTTTGATAATCGCGTTGAAACTATAAAAGTATCTGCAAATAATTATTATTACTTCGATAATTTGCTACATTATCCAACTTTGATCAAATTGTGTATGAGTTGTGAAAACTCCCTTCTTCCAATCTTTGGAATTTTCTTCGCAAAATGCAACAACCGGTTCATTTGATCCGAGGAACACTTCCTCAACGGGAACTTTTAGAGAAACTTGGATGCTTTCGCCGCTTAGTTTTCTTTCTACCAAATCCGTCTCTAAAGATATACTCCATGAGCCAAACTTTTGTGCTCTTTTTCCGCACTCAAATGATGAAATGTGATAAACTGGTCCAAGGAACACTTCATTCACAAAATCAACGTGATGTTCAGAGCCATCAGTTGCACGTTCTGCACAAAAAATAGAGAAAGTCAAACATAGGTGTATTTACCTTTAGGCGCGGAAGTTTTCCAAATCGGTTTAACATCAGAATAAAGGCTAGATTTGATTTTCTCATCTCTTTTAAGCGACGGACTCCTACTTATCTTAAATTTGTGTATGTAACTTCATTGATGTCCACTTTAACTTATAGATATACCACAACGCGCTGAGATAAAGGCTTTTTATGTTTCTTCCTTTTCTCTCCTGTCTTCAATGCCATTTCTATAGTATTACTAAAAGAATAATGTTAAGCTTTAAATATTTATAAACTTGTGCCTTACGTCAACCCTTTCTTAACGAGTGTCTTCTTTTTAATCGCCTTTTTCGAAGATTTTTCAATTTCCAATTTGATTGACGGTATCTCTCCTTCATCTTCAAGTTCATCAGCATTATCTTGCACAACGTAATTATATAAATATTCTGAAATAAAAAAATACATATTTATTTTTCAATTTAAATTTACCTAACGGATATGTTTGCATTATTCTGTGTAGTTCGGACATATATATTTCATGATATTGAATTACTCGAATTGATTGTAGAAATGGAACAACCTCTATATGAATACTTGGAAAAAATATGATTTTTCCTTTTCGTTCAGCCGATGAGCGCCAAAAAGATAAAGTTACATGCTCCAGAACTTGCACAAATTCATTTTTATTGTTTTCCGATCCACAGTTTTCAAATAATAGTTTAGTCCATCTATATAGTATAGACTCTCTTGCATCCCACAAAACACTTTGAACTTTTTGACACCTTTTGAACCAATTTTCATCAATATGACCAACGCTCTCAGATGAAATGCTTGAAAGACCCTTAAAACCAACAATCCTTAATTTGGTTAATTTTATTATTCAAAGCCTATCTCATGACAAAATCAAGAAACTTGTGAGTTTCTTCCAATGATAAACTGTTTTCCGGGTCTGAAACATAACTTTGAAGATCATTGGCATTTTTTTCGTCGATCATGTCGTAAATTATATCTCCATTTACGTAACGTCTCCACTGTCAATGAAAAGAATATTTTAAATTATATTGGTATATAGTCATACCTACCTTTCTCTCATTTTCTAAAACAATTTTCATTTTCTGAATGGAATCAACAATTTTTTCCATTATTTATTGTTACACAATGTTCTTGTTTAAAAACAATTAAAAAATTGAGCAAAAATGAAAAATTGTCATGTATGTTTTAAAAAATCAAAGTTGAATATGAAGTGGTTTGCCAGTTTCTTCAGCAACGTTTATGACAGCATTTGCATTGGTGTCAGCCACCTGGAAAATTTCATATTTTTTAAGTTTGTGCGAACTATATTCACAAATTCATTCAAGTGAAGTTTTCCACTTCCTGGCAATGGAATCGGGACCGAATGCCAATAACCATATGGGAGCTTGACACCACGTGCCGAAAACCTGAGACATCGTTGGTTAAGAAAACTGATTTTTCTAATTAACGTTACTTGGCAGCTTGAAGAGTGTTAACATCTGGATCACCACTGTCGGTTGAATTGGCAACAATCATTAAAAAGTCGTTATCTGCATCGAGGTAGAATGAACCATCGACTCGTTTCAAAAGAAGCTAAAAATTTGAAATAAATAAAGAAATTCATTTTTTGTTTTTTTCTCTGTCCTTCAAACATACATTGACATTTATCTGTTTTTCATCAATCAAAACAACACCTGGATTTCCTTCACCGCCTTTCAAAACTCCTCCAAGCCCTGAAAAACACATTACGCTTTCAAAGGTTGTTTTTATCTTACCTTTAAAGTGGACTTGAATTTTATCATCAATATTTTGCCATTCCATTGTAAATGTGTTTTCGAGAACACCGCCCGAGTGCTTGAGAAACGATCCTGGGAAGGAATGATAGTCCACCTTTAAAATGTTCATAAATCTTGATAAATATAGAAAAGTTTAAACTCACAATATTAACTTGGGAATGGCTCATGTCGAGAGCTTTGGAATTTTTCCGTTTGCAAACTGAAATTGCGCCAGTTTTCTCACAATCCACAATATGAACAATTTTGTCGGAAAAATCGGCTGGAAGTTTGTTCGACGCTTGAACAGTGACCAGTTTTCCAACTCCAATGGTCTATGGAAAAACTAGCTTATCTCAAAAATTGCCGTTGTCAATTATACCTTTCTGTTAAGAACTGTAATATGCGATGGATCATTGGCAATTATAGTGAACTCAATTCCAGCATTAACAACCACATTTTCACCAACTTTGACAACTTGTTCAGTGACTGCGCCTCCGATTTCTAGAAACAAAGTTTGGTAAAGGCGCAATTTAAACGAAGTCACTCACTACTCTTCACGATAATTTCCTCAGTTTCCGGACTGACAACAGTTCTTTGATCACATCTTGAGAGAAATTTGCCATTTCTTCCAATCACATGCTCCGGAATATTGGACAGTTTCTTAAAATAATACGCGAAATAAAAATGATTGTTTTTGTAGGAGAAAAAACGTACTTCATAATTCAAAGAATCATTAATACCATCGTCAACATGTCTGCCAACTGTCGTCCACGGAATATAAAGCTGAGACTTGTTGCTTCTGAAAAAAAAACAACAAAAGCATAATTAAGAACAACGTAAAACTCACTTTTCCTCATTGTTGATAAAGCGAATTGGAGCGTTCGTAGGCATTTTTCCAATGTGTACCTTTAAAAATGAACGATAAACACTTGAATTTTGCGACAGAAAGTGCGATATCTTTTGCATGACTGTCTAAAAACAGAAACATGTAACAGAAACTGCAAAATATGTACTATCCAACTTGCAAATGAAGAGGTTGCAGGCAATAAATACAGGCGAGAGACATTGGGCCATCGCGCAGACAATTAGTAGAAATTTGCCCTTTATTGTTGTTCAAAAATTTTGCAAGTCTACAAGGCGTTGGAAAATAACATCATTCCGAGGGAGTGGGCTATATATAGAAACAAACTCTTATCAGGGTGTTGATTTGGTCTGAAAGAACCTTTATAAACAAAAAAATAGTCTGGACATGAAAAAAATAGATTCGAATAGTATGGAAGTATATGTTCGGGATTCTCACTGTATGAACACTGAGACGTAGAATACTGACCGTGAAACTGAAATATGTCGGGCTAAAACTTAGGCCCAATATATAGACACGAACTTTGCTTATGAGTTTGGGTCGCTAACAGCACCAACATAATTCTTATGATACTGATTTGTATATTTCACTTCTGCTTCGACAATTAGTTAGCAGGATGAGCCATAAACAATGTCGCCAAACTTTGATGATTCTCGTATCATAAGAGAACCATAGAAGGCGTTTTTAGCTTTTCGAGAAGATCTTGTTAATTTCTAGAATATTACGCATTTCCATTTATTTTGATTCGTTCAAATTATTGTTTCAGCCTATTAAAAAAACATTTTGGTTTCTAATGGTAATTGTTGTAATCAGACATTCCGGAAGCTTTGAACACTATTTTTGTTGTAGAAACATTTTTACATTATTTAAAAATACAATTTCTTTCTGACTGCGGAAAAACATTTCTTAACTTTTAAGTTACGAAACTATATTGTGTAGCTTTATTTCATAACATCTTAAAGTTTATTTTATTACATATGAACTTATCGAAGGAAAACAATTTATGATAACTTTAATAGCACGTTCCAACAATAATCTGCTTGAATATATCCGCCCGCAAAAATCCTGAATGGTTCGAGCCTGAAAAAATAGCCGGGAATTTCTGCCGGATCGAAGTTGGCTTTTTAGAATTTTTGAAAAAAACATACGGTTTTCCTTTAAACGCTTTCAGAATATGGTAAACATAACCTATTTTGGCCTTTTCTTTCACATTTAATGTGGTACAACCCACATTTTATAAAATTGGTTTTAAAATTATCAAGGCTTCAGTTTCCAGCCCTTAAATCATTCGATCGACAATATTCTCCCTAGAATTTGTTGATCGTAAACACATTGTTATTCGCCAAGGAACGATGACAGACGTTCATAAAATTAACGTCTTTTCGGAGCAACAAAATGTATCGAAACTGCCAACATCAACACCAAGCTACAAAAACGGATAAAAATGTTATTCTCCATTTGCGGAAGCGAATTTATTGTTCTTTCGAATATTATTTTTCTGTCATAAACCACGCAATAAATGTTTCCAACACATGACAGTGTGTGATGCAAGATGACGGATGTTAAATTTGAAAAAAAAATGTTATAGCCAAAATAGCACAGATCTTTTTCTTGGCATGAGAAGTTATTTCAATTATCTAATTAGAATTAATTAAAAACAACTAAACCGACTAATTGTACATTATACATGCATGAGTTCTTTGCAATGAATTGACTCAATTAGTTTCGCCGACAATTGAGTTCAAGGTTTTATGTCTTTGTTGCGAAAGGGTCTTTTTGGATTCATTTTTTAATATTAACAACTCTTAGAAATTTCCATATGAGCAAAATAATTTTTTGTGTGTTTTTAGTGGCGCCAGACTTGCGGGCAACATTGACAAAAAACCAATTATGGTATTGGATAATGTGTTCCGGCAGGTGCTTCAAAATTATTTTATTTTACAATCTGATGGGCTTTTTCATTTCTGAAATGTAAACAAAATGGCATATTGCACGAAAAAAAGCAATAACTAGAAAGCCATATTTATCAAACGACGTTTTTTATGGATTTTGTATCGACAATAACAGACAAATGAAATGTTTCACTGTTTTTCAAAACATCTAAAAATACATGTATAAGACTGCGAATTAAAAACATAAAGATTTTGTTTTCGTGATTGTCAGTACCATGTCGATTCCGGAAAAAGAGGTGTATCATTATACTTTTTCTTTGTAGAATAATGTATGTAATCGAATGATTACCAGGAAGAAGGTACAATGAAACGAAACCAATTTGTGAGCCTTATCAATTGATGTTTTGTTGAAAGAAAATATAATCGAGTTACGAAAAAATAGATTATAATACATCACTGATACAGAAGAGCAACAGTTCTGGATAGCTCGCACGCAGCTGAGTTCGTTAGACTACGTTCTGCTTGCATGATACAGAAATATTCTTGGCAAAGAAACCTCGCAAAAATAATAATTACGACAATTTTTACTTTCTTATTCAATTCTGGAAATAATGTAAATAAATTCAGAATCATCACATCACTGTCAGAAACATTTTTATTTACGGCTGCTCTAATGTTTTTTCGACGTGTACGACACGGCGTCAGATTGCGGACTTCACTTGAAGTCGTTCACTGTTTTTTTGATAATTTTGTGCTGAAATTTCATAAAAACGGAAGCTACTAATAGCAAGAATTTTTGTCTATGTAGTTTTTGTGTCGATTCTGAATATATGTAGGCCAAATTAAAAGTTCAACAAATGTTAAAGTTTTTTTTCTTTTCTTTTATTTATTCATCATACATTTTTAAAATGTGTTATGAACACTCTTGTTGCACGTTTGATGGTCTGTAACTTTGAGCCATTGAGCAGATTGAGTTCATCAATGAATTTAATGAAATAACTTCATTAATTGCATGACAATCTTCTTAAAAACAATTTAAACAAAGTCAACAAGTTATCAATACTCTGTATTATAGGTGATTATACCAATTTCCCTGATGAATGTTTTATAAACCGAAACGTTTGAAAATAACGATGTTATTTCAATTGTGCTACTAAGACCAAGGGTCCACTACACTACAATTAAACTCGACAAATCTTAAAAATACTACGTATGGAAACCACTACATCTCATAAACCTCGACATACGAAACGTCCCAAAAGCGGTGAAAATTCATATTTTTTTTTACAATGTAACTTTTTTAAACAATCGCCATAACTATGTTTTACAAGTTATTTATAGGTTTTTTGGTGCGCGGAATTCAAAAAAATTGCTCTCGTTTCATGGTAATTCTATCTGGAAAAGTATAAAAATAAATAAAAAGTTTTTGCGACAACCAATCTCATTATTTTTTGGTTCTTTCGTCAAATTGCATAATCATTTGAAATCACTAACTATTAGATAATTAGTTGAGAACTTCCCCATAATTTCCACTTCTGTTATTTCATGGATGTGAATTTTTTGTTGAAAAATACAGTTAAGCAGCTTTTTTTAATGATACGTTTGATATTTTGTAAAAATATCCAGTAACTAGTGTTAATTAAGAAACATTAAAAAATTAAGTGCACTTTTGGTTTAGTTTACATCCACAGCTAAGGTTTTGTAACGTTTTTTTCAGATATTTGTTTTCTGAAAAATCGGGAAAAAGTTTTCGAAGTATTCCAATTTTTTAAACAAAACACAGAATCATGAACTCTTATAATGTTTCTCAAAATACAAATACTGCAAAATATTGTACGTCATATATCCAACAAAATAATGTAGATGTACTTATATCTATGTACTTATAATTGTTTTCTCAAATACAAAAATATGTATATTTACAATACATAAATTGCTCATTGATGTCGTAATATTCTTATTTTTTAGTTTCTTGATTTCAAGACTCTCTTGGCTTAGAACAAGCGAAAATGAATGAGCTTTTAATTTGTGAACACTTGAGGCAGTAAACATAAATTGTGTGAATAGGAGAGAAAATAATTCTGAAGACAAGAATGAAGAAAACACAAAGCACAAAGAAACATCAAGAATGTTTTGTTTTCTTGTGCAAGATCCTTGGAGCAATTATTTGGTTATTAAAATGGTTTTTTAACTTGATTCTCGCTATGATTCATATTTTTAAAGTATTTATCTGAAAGTGCATTTTGAAATCTCAACATCTATTCAGCGATTTATGAAATCGCTCAAATTTTTCCTTGCAAGATCCCTTAATTTGGATGAAATATATATTTCACCAATCATTGTTTTAAAGCTGAATTTTTGGATGGTAAGTGAAACAATTATTTGTCAAAAGTAGACAATGAGCAAATTGTTGCGCACTCCCTTACAGAACTACTCAACAGCCTATTTTAGCTATTTCGCCATCGTTCAAATGTGGTTGAAATAGTTTGTTAGGTTTATTGTCGTGTTCCAAGGTGAAAACATACTTCGTAAGATTTTTAGATGAGATTTTGAGATTTTTTTAATTGTTTTGTATTTTGTCACACGATATTAGTTTAACAGTTTCTTTTGAACAATTAATCAGAAGTTTTGTTTCTGATTGTTAATGCATTGCCCAAAATTTCTTTTCGGGTGCATGCTCGAACGGAATGGAATGACGCAATTGAGATATAAAGCCTACCGACGAAAGTGGTTCTCATTAGGTAACTTTTTTGTAGATTGAGTACACTATGTCCATTGTATTGTTTCATAATATGTTCTTTTGTTTCAGCGTTCAGCAGAATATCCCATTGTTATTGTACATACGATCATTTGGTGTTTAGATTTTCAAATTTTCCAAAAAACATTTTAAACATCATCGAAGCACTTTTTTCTGATTTTCTATATAAAAACACATGAAAAATAGGACGCAATTTTTCTCTCCGAATCTCCCTGAACAACGAATAGAAAGTGATCAAGCAACATTATTCCACAAAATCAAACCCTATTCAAACTAACAAAGAGTTGTCCTAACTCAATGAGATGTGACCGTTTTATACAACATGATTTTGTTTTAATTGCCGGTATTGACTTCGGTCCGAATACAGAAAATTCCCAGCAAACCGTGAAATTATAATTATCCTTTCAATTGACGAAACATTTTCCCTTCCGAAATATGCATAGTTAATTTTGGACAGTGCAGCAACAATGTCAAGTTTTGAGTGAGTTGTTGGAAACATGTTTTTCTTCGTTATGGATGGAATAGATGTTTTGACCAAAAATTACAATTAAATTATTGAAAGCAATATCGAATATTAAAAGTAGGTTGTATTTATAGATTGCCATTCGAAGGTTCCCCCTCCTCCGTTTTCTAAAAGTCATAACCAAACTATATAAAAAAATGTGTATCTAATCTTTAGAAAGTGACGTATGTATATTAGTTACACATTATAAAATTCTGATAACCAATGGTCCGTTACATTGCTGTTTCAATGATTCGATTGATATTAAACAACCGGACCACAGAATGAAAAAAAAAACAATAAAATTCCAATCACGGAAAAAACTGAAAAAAATGTAAAAATTGTACGAAATCTGTTTCTTCGCTCACAATATTCGTAACCACAATATCCATAAAACGGCAATAACATCTATTCACATGCAAACATCACATTTCCTTTTGCCCCAGAATATTATTATACCAAAAACGCTCCCCAAGACAAGACTGAACTGAGATCATTTAGGCCATAAAATAACTAATATCATGTCGGTACTAGTACATTTTCGAAAGTTAATGGCCGATTAGAGACTTATGACTTTGCAAAAGACAAAATCCGGTATGTGTGCAGATTGTCGCAAAGCCAAATTTTATGAGCTCGTAATTTTCAGTGGAGGTTTTTGTATGCACTTGACGAATCTATGTTTCTTCCGGACAGGGACGTTTTTTTGAAACACCCATTCCATTTTCCAAATAAATTTTGCTTCAATTTGAAAATTGGAAAGAAAATTCTCGGGGTTTTTCGTTATTTTATTAATTTCCAAATCTTTTTTTGATGCCTGACACGGTATTATAGCGATGTATAAAAATAGCCCGAAGAAGTTGTATGTTTTATATTTCCGTACACCTGGTATAAAATTTCGCAACGATATAAAGATTTCTTTCAAAAAAATGCATAAAAAAGAATAAGAAGAAAGATGCTGGGGCAGGTGGCGTTCATGTTATTGAGGTACCATAGTTGTAAACTTGAACAAAAAATTGAAGGTTGCGAAAGAGGCAAGGGCCGTGGCAAATGGCACTGTGACTAGTAGGATGTATCTCTGTGATTTATAATCAATCGGTAAAAGTTCTGTCATAAAAAAAATAAACTCTGTCATCATTGTCTGAGGCTATACATTATTCCGTATGAATTCAGCTCACTTGAGGAATCGGCCCTCGAGCAAAAAGTGCATAAAGGTCATAACAAAATCCTTGAGGCGAAAATGATAACTAACAATTTATAAGAAATTAAAAATCAGTGAGAAACGAGGAATACAAGGTGATTCGACGAATCCTGCAAGTTTTTGGTTTTAGTGGAATATATTCAAAGATAGTTAATAAAACCAAAAAAAAATTTTGACGAAAAATCAAACATTTATAAAACACAAGATAAAACGTAAGATCTTGATTATGATAACTAAAAATATTCAAAATATTATGTCTTTTATTGAAACTATGTTTAAATAAAACATTTCATTTTCAGTTCAGGCCGAATTTTGTTGAATAAATTTGGGACTCATCGTTGTAATTTTTCTTTTTTTGAGCCATCTGTTCGAACTATGGTATTTTTCGTAACTGTAAGTTCTATGAATAAGTTCCTTATTTAATTCGCAATTCGACTATAATTATTTGTAACAGGCATACCACAAAAATTGATATCCACTATCATTTTTCTTTCCATAAATATACTGAAGATTTTTGATCTCTCTGACTTTTGTTGAATCCACTCGTTTTTGTCCATCATCCACCAGCACCATAATTCACATCGAACCACTTTTCAAAAAATGTCCCCTTCACACCTGGTAATTTCCTTTGTTTGGAATCCAACGGTTCGACCATTGACACGTTCACCCTAAAATTAATCTAGTCCCGCTATGAAATTTTCATATCGAATTCGACACCCCATTCCAAAAAAAAACAACAACATTATTTTCATCTCATCTATCAAACTTGACAATATACAACCTAATTTCTGAGGAACCACATCATCTTCATGATCATTATTTGGTTTATCTCAAGTTTAAATCAGATTCCGATTCTTCATGCCAGATTGAGCAGTTGCTTAAATTAATTTGGAGCATGAAGCCTAGTCTTTTGCATATCTCGAAATAACATCTTATTCATACAGGAACTCATTTTTTCTGCTAGAGCGGTTGCAGTTCCTCTCTTCGTATTCTCCTTCTTCATAATTATTCATTTGTTAGCTACAATATTCAGACGTTCATTTTTTCCCCCTTCTGGTTGCTCAACCCTCTCTATCCACCCCAAACCGGTGCGCTCAATGCCCGCCTCTTCCATATATGTCTAATATTCCAGTCACTGCTTGGCTCCACCCCTATTTGTTTCACAGCCGTCGGTGTAACTTTCATCATTCCACCGTTTGTGTTCCCTTTCAATAGCTTCGACCGAAATCACAGTTGAACTGGCCTTATTCCTTTGTGATAATTTCACTAGAATCCCGTGTACAGTGGACTTCAAGAAAATTGCCATCCATCAAATTCGATAAACGACGTTTGATGTAAGTTTTCTTACTGTTATGGGGTATTCTGGTTGGGCAGCAAGAAAAAAAAGAGGAAAGAAATAAAAACGCTTCGTGTCAATTTCTATCTAATAGTAAATATGATTCCGTCAGTACTATCTCATAACACTTCAATTAGTTCTTTGAACCTCAAAGCTGTCAGTAACATTCATACTTTCAACACACTTAAATAAAATTGTTTTCCATTAATCTCTAGCCCATAAAATTTGTTTATACACAGATTGAAAAACAAATACATGATTTATTCTACATTTTCATTTTGTAATCTGGAATGAAACAAAAAGCAATAAAATCGGTGATTTAATACTCGTCTGAACGTTTTAGTGAACTAATACTTCAAACAGAACATGCCATAAAAAAGAGAACATTTTCAAATACTTTCAAAACATGACTTTCGTTTTTCCCTCCAAAATATTGAAAAATGATATTCTTGAGAAATACCAATTCATTGTTTGAAGAGCGAATGAGTTTTTCGATTCTTTCCTCTTTTATATTTCAAAATAGATTTTATCTTTGTCAGTTATTTTTTACGACACGCGTGAATAACATCTACTCGTTTTTCTGTTTTTTCCTGTGCGTGTGGTATGTCCTGCATGCTTTACAATGAAAAAAAAAGACTTCTTAATTACATAATCTGTTTCTTGTTAATTGTTCAACCTTGAGTACTTAAATCTTATTTTTCCTCCAAAACTGTTCTGTGTGTGTGTGTGCGTGTTAGGAAATGAGAATGAGATGCATATTTATATAAATATAAACAATGAAATGGAGGAATACATGAAAATTGAATATTAATAAGGTAGGGGGCAAAAATCCGCAATGTTGTGATGAGTGCTGGTAATGGACTGTCCGGATAATAATAAATGACTCTTTGCATTGCGCCGAAGACAGCATCTAATAGATCGCATTTTTAAATAATGAGCGCTCTGTGTACGTTGTTTGATCTTCAAAATATCTTTGGAAAAAATATGAATTTTCCCAGGCACTCTTATTCAAATTCATATTTGACATTATAGCAACAATTGTAATACAAATTTAAAAAAAATAAAAGAGTTGAAAAATAAGCAAAACAATAAGAGCTTCAGAATTGTATAAATTGAGCGTATTATCAATGGGAAAGTATATTATTACAAAAAATATTCTCACGTTTAGTGCAATGCACGAGATAAATTATCATATTTTTCTATAAAAAACCCCCCTTCTTGTGTCTTTATATTTTTAAAAACTACTAATGTACTTGAAAGGAAATCAAAGTTATCAATTTTTATGTTTTCGTTGAACGATAACAGGAAAGGAAACTAAGCGTTAGGAAAACTATTTCTATTTTAGGTAAACAGTATATTATTTAAGTATATATTGAATTGGGAAACAATTTTGATGCTGAGATTAATATCAGCTTCATTCAATCCCTTTCAAAAGCATCGATTCCTTTAAGGTGCACTGTCGGAAAATCCAATTAAGAAAGCAAAAAAACAATAACCAATGTGATTTTTCTGGGTGCGAGTTCAAATGAGTGGTTAGCATGTAGGCACCAGATGTTTCCTAACAATAAGTCAATCTGTGCCCGAAACCCTCCACCTATGTTTTTGAGGCGCAGACACACATGTAACCAACAACTTCGATACGATCAATGTCTTTTCATCACTTCGGAACTTCCGAAGTGTTCTTATATTTAAAATTTCGAGTTTTTCGAAAATTCATAACGCTAGAAATATGAAACTTAAGTTTATATTTTAAGAAGTTCTTAGCATAAAGCACTATACATCTCAAAATCTTAGTAATTTGTAGAAATTATGAATTCTAGTTTTTTCAATATGTTTTTTCACAGACGTAAGTATAGAACCCAAAAAATTTTGAGCTTCAAGCTGATTTTCGAAACCAATAATAGAACGGATAGTTTGAAGCTTATAATAAATATTTGCATACCTTCGAACCGGATGCATCAAGGCATTATGCTCCCTGAAATTTTCTAAATAGAGTTTCTTGTTTATGTTTTGTGAGCTTTCACTTTTTTCTCTGAAATCGTAAAAGTTTCGCGTAATTTGCTCCGCTCTGCGTCTATCCTTAAAAGAGCGTTTATGTTTAATAACATTCAATTTTGATGTCTGATATTTAAGTTATGCCTGAATACCCAATCATTAGATCATGAACACAACAACAACTTCTACAGACCTCTTCTTAATAATCACTTATTTGTACTTTTTATATGTACAAACACAAATAAATATAACAAAATTTTTATTATTTTTTTCTACGTTTTCTAAATACCTTGCTATATTTGCATATTCCTTTGAGAAAAAAGTAACGACAAACTGTCTGATTCACCCTTTGTCGGCGTGAGCGTTTATGCAGTTATAAAATATCTATTGAGCATTTTATTTTCCGCGTATTTGAACTTTTTTGAACTTTTTATGTTTCCCAGCTTTAATAACAAACACAGAAAAAAACAATAGTGTTTTTCTATAATATAATAACAAGCTGGCTCAATTGACCCTAAAATAATATTTGCTTATGATTTCTTAACCTTTGCACATGTCATTATTCAGATCACACCATTGATCAAATAGTCATCAAGTCTGCGAGCAAATTTGACCAGATGCGCTCATAATTAACATGATAGTTGACGACCGGCCCCGTTCTTTCAAAATTCACAATTTATGGGTTTTTTTGTTGAAAAATAAAACCGGGTAATCGAAAAAAATGACAGCAATAAGCAATAAAGTTTTCCAATTCGAGGAACGGAACCTTTGATGGTTGCGGTTGATTCATATCTGTAATGGGGGGAGAATCGTAAGTTCTCTCTCACTGATAGCGAAACTAAGACGTACATACAGAAAACATGTTATTAACGTTGGTTTTCGTAGGTACTATTGCATTTTGAAAAACGAAGAATCATTTATTCTCCTTTCTTGCTATTAGGTGAAAAATATATGACTATGCTTTTCAAGGTTACTGTAGTCAATGGAATAATTAACTGCGAAATTGCTATGCAATTTGCGCACAGTTTTCGAAATTATGTGGATTCGTTCCGTTTATTCGAACTTTAAGTTGGCGCATGGGTTCAATTTTGGATTTTTACAAAATGGGGTTATTTTTATTTATTGATAATATTAAAATTGATGACAGATGTTGCAAAACAACATAGTTTCTAAAGTTTTGCGTTTCTTTCTACTAATTACAGCTGGTGGAAATTGGGAAACTTTAAAATATTGAACGCTGAACAATTTTCATAAATAGTTTAGGGACTTCAGAAATTGCCCAATTTGTTCCGAATGTTTTTGTAAAATCGTTGGAATAAGTAATCTACTATTGTAAATAGTATATTCAAGATTGCGCCACTACAAAATACTATACGTAGTCTCAACGAATTCCAGAAATTCGCCCTATTTGTTCATTTGATCCAACACGAAAAATTCAAACTTTATTTGTGCAACTCTCCCAAATGCGCTTATCCCCTCCCCCTTGTATGTACTCATCTTTTGAACATATTCTAAAAGATGTACAAGTACTCGTTGTTCTTCGCCTTTCTTCACAGCTCTCGTGTAAATATACAGTATCCACAACAAACATCCATCGCCACAGCAACAGTATTACTACTTTGGCTGTCGCCATTTCCTCGCACGCTCATATTTGTTCTGTTTCTTGTTTTTTTTTCATCGTTTTCAAGAGAGAAGAAGAACAGAAAACTGTTCGTTTTTGTCATCGACCCCGTTGTCAACAAATAACTCATTCGATGTTGGGATACAGAAATGAACGAAAAAACGTGCTCCAAAACATGTTGTCAAAGGTGTGAAATAGGTGAGAATCACCTTTCTCCTCTTCGCGTCTTTTTTTAATACGTTCCGCAAGTCGTTTTTATTATTATTTTAAAGTTGGCCTTGTGATGGATGTCCCCAGCTGTGGATAGTAACAAGATGTCGAACAGCTGGATGATTGCAGAATTGCTGCCTCTTTTTCTATTGAGGTCTTGAGTGATAATTGAGAGTTATTGAACCAAAATATAATAAATAAAACAAAATGAGCTCTTAAATTAAATATTTTTTGAATTTTTTAATTCCCGGCAAAGCGGCTAAGGAAATGTTTTATTTGGTTTTTATGGATCACATTTTAATTAAAGAAATCTTAAAGAAATTCACATTTACTCATATTTTTTTAAACTGATGACGTTATTGTAGTAATAAAAAAGAAAACGAAGAAGATCTTTGTGCATTAGCTTGATTTCTTTGAGCCAATCAAGAAAAAAGCAATCTAGCATCTTTTGTACTCATTCTTCCATTTCAATAAAGGAAATGCACTTTTATTCCTGAAATAGCTTCTCATTATCCCAATTCCTTACAATCTTTGAGATTCGGAGAATTAAACAAATATGGAGAAACATATAAACCAAAGGTTAAATCTAAAACTGTCAAATTTCAAAATTGCTAGATTGAAACATCTTATTATCTCTTCAGTTGCATTTTATATGTCATCTCATCCTGATTCAGCGGAAGGACGCTAAATCGGAGTAAGAAAAGAAGTTGGCCAGTGTGCAGAATGAAAGAAACAACGCATGACCACGCGCCTGTTCATTTTGACTGCCCAAGATGGACACATATAATTAGAGCGCCTAGAAAGAAAAAATAGTGAGGAAAATACAGTATTCCATTCGTTGTGAATCCATGTTTAACCACAAGCACACTTTTTTGAATTTTACTTACTCCGATGTTTGTTTGACTACGACGGTTTGGGAATTTGGATATTGTCGCTATATTCCGAAGGTGTCCCCATCGGATTTGGTCATTTTGCAGCATCGGCAGTCCGATGCCCCTCCACAATCCATTGGTCATAACAGCGCCGCTCGCTATCCTCAATGGGCGGAGTGAAAAATGAAGGAGGGGCGGGAGAAGATGGAAGAGGGAGGATGTCGATGACGGGTCACCTGGAAACATTACATTAGTCGAACGACCCTCTAGTCACTCACACTATTCATTGTTATTATATTTTTTCATTAGTGTTATTCATGCAAGCTTTTGGATTCGGAGCTCGTTAATTCATCGTTAATGTGAGAGAGGTCACCTGTTCGTTGCTGCTTGATTCGGTATTTTTGATTAGGTCAAATTTTAAAATTCTAAAAAACGGTACCCGAAGCTCTGGAATTAAGGGAATTATAGTACAGTGAATTTAATTCACGTCTCGTCTTAAAAATAATGGCTTCATAATTCCACTTCCGTTTTTAGAAAAAAACAGAGAAGACCTCGTTTATCTACTAGGGCAGATTACTACTTTGGTTTACGATTCACGAAAAACGACTTATTTTATCCCAAAATTTTGAAATTTTGAGAAAAAAAGGAAAAACAAACGACCAATTGTAAAAGCTGTAATAATCTTCAGAACATTTTAAACAATCGAAAAAATGTTCAGATATCTAGATTATTTCATTTTTTCTACAAAATTAAAGTTTTACTTTTTGATAAAAAAAAACAACAGGAAATAACATAAATTGTAATTTAAAAATTTATAAATTGTAGTTGAAAATATGTTCATTCAGTTCATCTTTAAAAATTCGAATTTCCATTTCAAAAAATGTTTGCATAGGACTCTCACTTTCTCGAAATATGTATTTATTCAACAACAAAAACCAAGTTTAAAATTTAGAAAATACACGTATCGTTATTTGATTTAAGAAGAAAAATGTTGTTTTTTTAAACAGATTTTTGAATAATTAGTGGTATTGCTTTTCGGTTTCTTGTAGTTAAGCGGGCTACGTTTCCAAAATCTAAAATAAACGGCATTCATTTAAAGCTGCTAGAAATAAAGGTGGAAGACAAGAGTTAGAAAGACGATTTCATTTTTTGTCGATACTTGTTTTCCGTGTGCAACTAATCTTTTTCAACAGTTAACCATCAATTATTTGTTGCATCATTTTGCCTCATTATTGTTATTTTTCATTAATCAATTATTGCGCAACGTGCCGGCAAAGATGTCTTTGTTTGGATATGAGGTCAACCTATTCAACAAAATTATTGTTGCAGTTTTCAAGTGAATAAAAATGGTATCATACTATATACATAGCGCTTTATAATAGATAATGATACAAAGTAACGACATTTCTTTGTTAAATTTATGTATAAAATTTGATATTTGAAAAGTCCCGCTCGGTATTAGTAAAAACAGTTTAAAATTTATTCAAAATACATTTCCTCATCTTTGATTTTCGCATGTGTCAACATGCATCACATATATCACGAACGCAGCCTTTCCTAAAAACTGAGCCGTATGTCTTTGTGATGATCGGTCTCTTTTTTGATATCTTGACATTAAGGTTGGGGCTCGTCTTTAACGATTTTGACTGACATTGTTTTAGCCCGCCATTCGAAATGGGCTCATCAATCCTTCTGTTTTTTTGGCTGTATTTGTATACGAGACCATTTAACCTTCTTTGGTCTTTTCGCTTTTAATGAAAACTAGTATCGAGTTTCACTACGCATTTTGCACATATAAAACGAATAGCTTACCTGAAATGAGAATTTGAAAAATTCTCTTCTCGCTTCCCTTACTTTGGGGAACATGCACCTGAATGCGCAGAGCGACTTGTTTGGGCAGGCATCGCGAAATTGAGTCGGAAATTTGAAAGTGAGAAGATATAAGTAAATGAGAAGCTCTTTTCTTTTTCGCTTACTTTGTTGTTTTACTATTTTTTTTAGTTGATTCCGATCTTTTTCTTAGTTTTTATTTATTTGTTTAATATGTATTATAAAAACTCGTTTTGCAATGAAAATTTAGAAGTGTCAAAAGTAACTGATATTTTCTAATATTTTCTAGCCGTTCTAAATATATGAAATATATTACAAAGATTGATATTTCACTTTGATGCACTAAAAGGATTTTGCTTATAATTGAAGATACGCGCATCCAGATTTTCAAAATTATGAAATTTCAATCCTCTTTTGATCATCTTTAAAATCTTCAAATATAGCAAAAGGCAAACTTTTCACATATCTTCAACGTTTTATTTGTAGTCAACGTGCTCAATCTTTCTCACTGATCTTTATGACGAAGCCAGCAACAAATTCTATAGAAAATCTTATTTCCTAGTTGTGAACAACTTCCCTCTCGCTTTCGCATCTTTATATTTTTGTTCAAAAAAGAAAAAAAAAATGCTAACAAGTTCCCCCTGCACTTTTCATGTTTATACTTCAAAATTCACATAACAAATTATTTTCGGAATTCTGATTATTAAGCTCTATTCCCATTTCACTTCATTTTTGAAGTGGATGTTTTCAAAAGGAACCTAATGCTGATTTTTTTCTCAAAAAAAAACAAAATACTTGAAATAGTTTACACTTCTCTCGACCAGAAACTTCCTCTTTTGGGTGGTGCTTATGCTGTTTATGAGGCGAAAATATCGGGCATAATAATCCAACTCAACAGCCAACATTAGCCTGCCAGAAGCTAATTTTATTTTGGAATAGCATTTGAGAGTTTAATTCTACTTTGCGAATTTGTTTCTTCATCTATCCATTCCTCAAAACATCTCCAAAGAAAGCAATTTTCGCGAAAAGGCCGCTCTGGCTAATTACATGCCTGTGTGTGTGTGTAGATTCGGAGTAACAACAATTATAAATATTGTGAGTTCTTTACCACTTCATAAGACGTATAACCCCATTTATGAAAATAGAAGGCACATAAATAGCATGTTCCTATTCTTTATGTTATATGGACGAACCAGGTGTTTATGAATCTCAAATAACTCATAGTCAATGAACAATGTTTACCTTTGCCATTATGGCACCCTTCTGCTTTTTCTGATGTTAGTTCAAAGTTCAAGGCCTTATAAGCATTGAGTTGAGAATCATTTTTTAAAGCTTGTTCCCTTTTTATAAATTAATTATCGACAAGTAACACTCCATTTCGTAATGCTTATGCGTTTTGAAAAGCAGAGCTCTTTGGAATTTTTGATGGTTGCTTCAGCTTTAGAATGCCGCCTTTTGTATTCACTCATTTCTTATTAGTGCACCATCATGTCAAAAGCATACATGCATATAATTCTAAAACAGGCAAAAATTTTTAATCAATCGGAAAGAATGCGCAAGAAGAGACGAGACAGACGAATATTAGATTTACCGAGTAGAATTTTATGTAAAAACTGTGTATTCCATGAACTTATTTATAGACAGATGTACATAATATTTTATTTATTATCAATGCGTTATTCCTTTTTTTTAATTGTTGGAAGCGCAAATATCTTTACCAAAAGATATACATATAGGTCCAGTTTCTAATGATGTCGTTCTCCTTTTCCCGGAAAATTCTCATAAAAATTGATATATCGTTATGAAACTCACTGAATGCCAGCGCCGCCATTCATCGTGTAAGGAACATTAACTTGGTCATTATATCTTCTTTCGATTTTTTTCGACAATTTTTCGATTGATGTCAACACCAACCCATCCAGCAGTCACTCAATATTTCAATGCCCTATTTTAACCAGTTAATGATCCATATAGAATCATTACCAAGACTTCAATTTACAACCACCCGACCTACAACAGTAGGGGCGCAACCAATACGAAACTACTGCCACTCAACATCTTCTAATTTTCGTCATTTATTCAGACGGTTTCTAGTAGACGTTGTATGTTTTTGTTGGTATCAAAATAGGTTGTCATTCCCATAAATAGTGCACAATCTTGAGAGCAAACTGAAATAACGTGTTGCATTGATCAACTTAAATTCTCTTGCTCAGATTTAAATCGAAATGTTTTTTTAAAATGAAATTAGATTGACCCAAAATTATTGTGAAAAATTAATAGGTGTTTTTGTTATTATGCACTGAATCATCTAAACATATGGTTGACGATTTGAATTGCCGGATTAAATAGGAAAAAATAGAGGATGGCTTGGACCTTCTCCACTTCAGAGCCTTCGATCCACTCAACCTATCTAAGATTAGAGAAGATGAAAAGAATAAAAGATGCAATGGTGGAACAAAAAAGGAATAAGGAGGTAGAAGAATGAGAAACAAGAAATTGTCGATGGCGGTTGGGCCACTCACCTTGAATCTTTCAATTTTTCTCGCCTTCTTTGTAGTCATGAAAGGATCAAACCTCTGTCCGGCAAAATGAAAAGAAAAACGAGACCTGAGGAGAATGAAAATACATTTTCTTATTGGGCCTGTACTCCCTCCCCCCCCCCCCCCCACCCGAATAATTGAATTTTTTAAAATCCGTACATTACGGAAAGTTTCAAAATGTACTGTAGTTTCACCTAAAATCGAAAATCCAGTTTTTTAACGTTTTGAACATAAACGATCATGAAAAAATGAATGAATCGAAAATAACAAAAAAGGTTATTATTGTTCGAAAGTTATTACATTTTGACATAAAATTGATGAATAACCAATCCCCTTCGATCATTTTTTTCGATCTTCATGATCATTTTAACTGCAATGTTCTGACACTACTTTATCATCCATGAGTTTATTATTGTCTGGTCCAACTTTTTCCATTTTTTTTACACCAACACTTACTTTTTGGAGAAGAATGCAATGCGGCGTTTTGCCTCATTCTTATCTCGAGCCGCTATTGCCAATAGCATTGCATTTGTTGCCGTCGTCAGAATATTCTTCTTCTCTTTTTTCTGCCTTACATATATGTGCCTTTTTTTTTGCTTTCTTCGATTTATTCTCACACACTTCCTGTTCGTACTCAATATTTCATATTTTTATTTCGGTTCACGGTTCCTCATATATTGGTACTATACAACTTCTCCTTCTTTCTTTCCATTTTTATTCAAGAAATTCCTGTGAACATCAATATATTTTTTTCAGAGTTGTCCATTCTCAACTTGGTGAAACTCAAATCATACGGGACTCAGCGATGTTTTCATATTATAAGGAACTTTTGTAAGTTTGAAAAATTATGAAACATAATTCTTTTTGAAATTTGGTTTATATTTCAACGAATGGATTAGAATATATCCACGATTTTCATCCATAAACAAATAAATTTTTGATACAACGTAGTCTGTGAAATAAACAACAGATTCGAATATAATGTGAAGTTATAATAATTGAAATCTGGTTGCAGAACTACGGGTATACACAGCACAGCCTCGTCGATCAGCCGAGTCGGGCCACACTTTCTGCACCCGGGATTTAGTAACACCACTCTTGGACTTATTGAATTGGACCCAAAACTTTATCCACCAAAGAAATCCGGACCGGATTCAATCTATGCATATGTTCGTAATGCCAGCCCGGAAGATAAATTCGTACCAGTTGAAATATTTTTTGCCGATGATGATAGCGAGGACGATGGTCTTCCAGTCATCATCGAGGACGCGGAAATTTGCGATGAGAACTACGAACCACCAGAAGAGTTGCCTGAAGAAGATATTGGAACAACTGAAATCATGGGCGTACCAATACCACGCAGTCGTCCAGTACCAATTCGTCGGCCAGTTATCGAGGGATGGAATTACAATGACTCTGAGTAAGTAACTCTAAACGATTCTTCAACTCCCACGGTTATTATTGTCTAAGAATAACACCCACTATTATTGCGTGCAGCCGTCCCGCTCATCCTATTAGCTCAATATCCCCTATAGTCGAATATTGAGCAATGCGCATGTGCGGGACGGAAGTAAAGCCGTCTTTTCCCCCCAAAAAGCTCAGGGCATGACAAAAAAATTAATAAAATGAATAAAAATTATTTTCCTTGCAGGGAATATCGTTATCTGAAAATCGACCTGTTTAACATTCATAAGAACCATGAGGAGGTTTACAAGTGAGGAATAAAAATTGAGTTTTCAATGTTAAAAATAAACAAAAATTGTAGAGAATTCAACCAAAAAGCAGATGGATTGACAGGAAAGGAGTTGTTGGGTGCTTGTGCTCCGATCTCTGTCGAAGGAGGGACAACAATATTTTATTTCGATAATGAGACTGTCACTCTTTTGACGGAAAAGGACTTTATGACTTATTATCTGAAGGCCGAGCCAAGAAGTGAAAGAAGATGGCGTTCAGTGGTCAAACAGCTTCGAAAATATGGAGCCGAGAATGCGATGGACATGGATCCATCAAACTTCCATGACTGCATTCCTATTCGGCCGTCTAAGAATTGGTTGAGATTGCAAATTTTGCAATTTGCGAGACAACAAGCTCATGCACACGATGTTACTGTATGTCTAACATGGATATAATGTCTATCAAAATAATACATTTCTTCAGCTTTTGGATTGTGAATTTTCCCGCGGGGAACATGCATGCATCAACCGTCTTAACAACTACATTCGATTTTTTATCGAAGATGATCCATCTGAGTTGTATTACGACTATTACTTTGGATCTCCTGATGACGATGGCACCCCACTTGACCTTGAAACGTTGATGATTAGAACATTTGGCTAAAAGTTCTCGTGTATCGCATTTAACCCAATATTATAACAAAATCCATATTCTAACTTTTGTTCTAATTAAAAGCGCTAGTATTTTTTTTCAATCATGTTCATGTTAAAGGATTTTTGGGCATAACTTTAGTAATTTGCTTTATTCTACTCATTGCATATTTTAACAATGAGTAATTTTCAAAACTCAAAAAATTAAAAAAAAAACAAGAAGTCGTAGTGAATAGCAGTAGGGAGTAAAAGAACCTATCGCACTTCTAGATGACATGTCCAAAAGTTAAGTAGCCATGTTTCTTGTCCTCAATCTTCTCATAACAATTTTATTTCCGTCTTGGTAAAGCTTTACACATTTTTCTTCATTTTATCCTGTCACTATGTGCATCACCAATTAGTGTCCTTTAGATTTTCACCGAAAAATTGTCATTTTTCTAGAAATCTGACAAATTCTTTCGAAAACAAATTCTTTCCTAGATAGGATATATGTATAACTCCTTTTTACTAACTTTCCATTTAATTTTTTTCTGTAACACTTTGGAAAAACATTCAAAAAATCCAAAAAAACCTTTAACACTTTTTCAAAACATATTTTGAAGATAAATTGATTTATTTCAACCAAAAAAAGCAATACAACTAAAACTAAAGATAATATCCAGCGCATCTTGCTGATCATTTTCAATCAGCTGCGCTGACAAAACACCTTATTTCTTTGTTTAAGAATATATTTTGCTTCTTTGTATCTTTTGTGATTTATCTACATTTGAATTTGTAAACTGACCCGCCATTATTTTGTAAATTAAATTGAATAATCCAACATTTTCATATTACTACTAGATATGTTTTTGCTGATGCGACTTGATAGCATCGGATAGGTCCTGCTGCTCAAGGCTTTAATGCCATAAAGGGTTATTAGAAAATTTCTAGAAAATTTTGATAAATTATACCTAATTTTCAGGTTTCAAACCCTAAGGAACTTATCCGTTGCCATGTCGCTCAATACGCAAACATTTTTTTTCTGGTTAATAAGACCAGCTACCTCATGCATTCCTTTTTAATTTATAATATCATCTGAAACATTCTGTATTTTTCTCATATTTGTTCATTTTGAGGTTTTCATTGGGAGTAATAAGATAAATTCATTTATTTGACAGCTGAATTTTCTTCAGAAACTTGTGATTTCAATTAATTTCCATTTTTTTGTAAATGCGTTGGGATTTAATTAATTTAAAATTAAACTGATATCAATCACAACTGTATTATGCTTGATTTAGTTATTAATAAAAGATTTAAGAAAAATTGTTTTAAAAAAATGTCAAGGAACAGAATAAATAATGCAATTGAAGACTGATATGAAAAGGTTACCTGTGTTGATAATTGAAAGAATGGCTTTCTTTGAAGGCATCCTTTTTATTCAAAGAGAATTGGACTGGATATTGGTTTCTGGATAAATATTCTAGGTTATCGATAAAAACACAATAATTTGGTTGATATTTTTCCAGTGTGGACTTTCTTGAACTATCTTGGTGTACTTGAAAATATGATTGTTTGTTAAACAGGAATCTGTTGCGTATCTTGGTTAAGTCGGTGCTCGTTATTCCAAGTAATTCAAATTTTGAACCATGTTTCACGGGAGTTAAGGTCCATCAGCATGGTGATCGCGACCTTTTTATTGATCTGCTGTGAATTTTCAAAAGCTTGTTGGTGAAAGAATTAATCGAATAAACAACAACAGATATTTAAAAACTTATGAGGGATTCTGCAAAGTAATTTCGACTTGAAGTTCACTCGGATCACGTTTTGCAGCAATACCGACTTAAGTTAGTTAAATTATTCGTCCATTAACATCGAAAAAACTTCATAAGAATCTTGATTCTAGCTTCAAGGCGATGATAAATAATATGCACTTTTAATCGGAATATGAACACGATTCAACGAGTTCAAAAATGGGCATCTCAAAAAAGTGCGAAATGATGACGTTTTGGTTCGAAAAATTAACAAAAAAATTTTAAAGGTGTAAAGCCGCGAGAAAACGGTAATGCATTGGAATACTATGGAAACAAATCGATTTTAAAAGCGCTCTACTGACAAATCTCGGTTTTTCGCCGTGTTCCGGAGAACGGACAAAAATTGTTTTTTTTTGTTTCATAATTGGTCCAATAGCTGCAAAAAATGTATTTATGACTCAAAAATAATATTTTCAATACGTACGGAAATGGAAAAGGCCACACAAGCTTACGAAAACAGTGGTGCGCCTTTGGAATCAAATTGAAACATTTGGTGTCCACAATTCCTGATGATTTTTTAACATTTGTCAGATATCAACATCTATTTTGTAACTTTGTTAGTGAGCTCTTGTTTTTAATGTATAACAGTTATTTCAATCAATTAGTTAGTATTTAGTTAATAAATACTGATGATTCCTCTCATTTAATTGCGCATATGATGTTTTTATCAATCCAAAATTTAACTTTTATTGATTTATTTTCATCGAATTTTTTATAATTCAGACCGCCCTCAATTTCGGAAATATACAACGCCAATATAATAAATTTTACATCCGCATGTTTCTAAGACGATTACATGGATTAATTTCAAATCCAACGTCCTATTTTATTCTTTAAAAATTGAAAGAAGATCCTTTAATACTTTTCTAAACGTTCAGAAATCTCAAACAAGGGGGTATAATAAAGTTAGATAACGAGTAAGAAAAACTTGTTTTTTTTCTGAAGTATACCATTAGTAAGCAACAAGGTGCCGTTGCGGTTGCTAAGCAACAATGGCTCGGCAAAAGCATTGATGCAACGAATTGGATTAGAAGAGTTGCTCAACAGAGGCTGCTTAACATCCATTCTGAAAATATCTATTTCCCTTGTTGCTGTTTTTTTTACTGAATCACTAATAATAAAATAAATGGCGCGGACGTGTATTTGTATTCGCTTACTTTTGATTATCGTATTTTCAAATTTTGCGCAGACGAAAAGAAATAAAGGTGTTCTCAGCTCTAAAAATGTATTTTTTTAATTTTCGTTTACATAACTCGAAACTTTTTTTCAGGATTTTGTTTATTTGGACAGGTTCTGCTTTCAATCCGATACTGGAACATTGGAATACTCTTTCAAATATCCATTGGTAATGAGAATAGTTAGTAAAGTAAATAAACAAAATGGATATGTTTTTTAGTTTTACCCCACGCAAATGTTATTGCTATACTATGATACTGAAGACCAATGGCCAAAAGCCTATAAACAATTGAGTGTAAGTGCAAAACCTTTGAATTTTCAAATTATTTTAAAAATAATTCTCAGACCTGCGAAGAGAGAGTGGAACTTCTAACAAATCACTCTGAAAACAATCAAATTGCAAGTTTTTAATATTACTCAAATTTCCATCAATGAACGTTTTTCAGATACGTCTAAGCCCATTCTCAACAGAATTAGGAAGGTGTAAAATATATAAAGACAGTTTATACGAAGATTGGGTGGTATGTATGGGAACTCGCGTATTCAGGTGTGACTTGAAAGTTGTTTGGAGTTAAACTTGAGTTTTTTTTTTTCAGATCTGCAAGAAGTCGGTGGTGGTTTTTAGCAGTGGCTAATTGTGATCCAGAAGAAAGCGATGATAGAAGAATGTATAACAATGAAAGCATTGGAGTTTATGCAGAGTACAGTATTCAAATGACAAATGGCTTGCCAACGGATATGCTGAAGTATCAATTTTCAATTGACGAATGGTGTAAGTTTTGCAACTCATTTCCAACTAATAGATTCTCAATAATTCAGTAATTTTTCCTTGTGATGCAGTTTTTCTTGTTCTCCAGATGATTTTAATAATAATCTCATATATTCTGGGAGGTATGATATCCGATTAATACTTTAAATTTTCGATTTCTAACATTTTCAGTGAACTTATCATCTCGGCGGCTTTATCATAACACATATCGAATGTGTTTTCAGTCTATTGTCATCAACACACTTGGACTTGGATTTTTGGTCGTGAACTTTTTAATTTATGCAATGGATGGATTGGGACTCCCAGTCATCAAAACTACTGGACAATTTGTCAGGGCACTAGCAGATATGCTTTTCGTATACATGTGCTTAGTATTGGCAAGAGGGTTAAATGTTTCAAAAATGAGACTAACTGTGTTAGATAAGATTTTTTTGTTCTTCATGTTGATTTTCTTTATTCTTTCTTACTTGCTCATGCAGATATGGGAAATCAAAGTTTGTTCAATAAGACAATACACCCAGTGATACATTTTTTGCAGTATTTTGATCCGGCCTTGGTTTACGCTCAATCGGAATCAGTCCCCGGATATCTGTTGGCTTGCTGGCGAATTATCGCTTGGGGTTTCTTTATGGTGGCAGCGTTGACGTCTAGAAATGAGTCCGAGTCAAAAAAGTCGTTTTTCACTTGGTTCAGTGCTTTATTAACACCTTGGTAAGAAGCCATTCAAAATATACATTTTTTTTAATATGAAGCCTTATTTTAATTTTTCGTTGAAGGTTCTGGGCTCCGCCCGTTTTTTTAATGTTGGCCAATTTTGCTCTCAATAATTGGATTCGAGCGGAAGTTGTTAATATTGTTGATAATTGTGTAACATTCTATGGCTACATTGTTTTTCTCGTGAGTTTTGTTTGAAAATTGATAATCCGATTAGAGCAAAAACACCGAAAATGTTGACAATTTTCAGTGGCTATCTCGTCCTACTAACGGAAATCATAATTTCCCGTTTCATATTCGAACAACTCAAGTTGATATTGATGTCGGATTTGATCCCACAACTGCATATGTAACAATTTTTGCAAATTCAAATGATGATTTTTAAAACCTTTTTTAGACACAAAATAATGACAGAAATGAAAACGATGGAATGAACGGATTACCTATGGAAATGGCTAGTCGAGCAACGAATCCTTCCAAACTGGATGTAGATAAAGGGATACCAGCAAGACCACAGTACTCCTAGACATAAATAATTATAAAAAACAAGCGTTCACTAATTATAAATAGTTGTTTCCAACATTCCTAAGTTTGCCAAATATTTTATTTTTTATTTTTCATCCTGCTGAACTATTTGTTCGATTGAATAATTTCTGTCTCAAGATAACCTTGATAAGCTTGAGTAATAGACAGGTAAATATTTTCAGCAAACACAATTATATATTTTGATGAAATAAATGTTGCAATAAAGATAAATTTTGAATCATTTTTATATTTGTTCGACAAATTATTCTTAAACAAGGCAGTTATTCTTAAATTAGGATCTTGTGAAAAATTTAATATTGAGACACTTAAGGTGATATATTCAGAATGAATATTTAACAAAGATCGAAAAAATGACTGATACAGGAAATATTAAAATACAATTTACCACAAAATCATAATATTAAGAATCAGTTGAACCAACAGAAGAACAATAAGAATTCCGTCGCCGATATTAGCAATATCAATTAGAGTTGCAATGTTAGGTGGAGTTACATAAAGTTCGCGTTTTTGGATTTCTTTTACACTGTTTCTCCGATTTTTCACATAAATTGTGAATGTTCTCCAACCCAAGAGGACGCACGTTTCAACAAGAAGCATGAATCCAATTTTACCTTAAAACTGAATTTAAAAAGAATTGTTTGTTTTGCTTACCAATCATTGGAACTTCATTATAATCCGGCGGCAAACTTTCAGTCAATTCTATCATGATGAAAAGTTGATAAAATAAACTGATGAATAACCAAGCAACTCCAGTAAATCCGCGCATTATTCCAGAAACAGCAAGCAGTCTGGAAAATGTTTTAATGTGCGTTTTGTAAAAGTGTTGAAAACTGGTATTACACTGCAGCACAAATCATTGGGATTGCCATCCTTGTTTGGTAATAAACATTGTTTCTTTTGAAAATCAAGTTATATCTAAAGAAAGAACGAGCCATTTTAGGATTAGTGCTGAAAAATGGTTTTTTATAAATAGAATCTCAAACACTTTACTAACTCTCCATAATTTTTAACAACATTGTTCCCAAGAACAATAAAAAATCCTTCAGATTCGGTATCAACAAGCTTATAATCTAGAACATCGACTTGCGGGATGTATTCTTCACCAGACATTGTATATTTGACCCATTCGACACCTCCCCATCTCGCAAATTGGAATCTCAAAATGTTTTTTATACTTTTAAAATATGTCAGAGTTGATGAATTACTCGCTAGCGTCATAAGGGGAATATAGATTGAAGGTGCAATTTTGGAAATCGTTTGGATAATCTCCGAATTCAAAGAAACAAGCGGTTTTAATTTGAAGTTTTAGCTGGAATTTTGAATGGAAATTTTTTGTCATTGCGAAATTTGAATGCTACCTGGATTCGAACATTTCCGGAAGAGGAAATCGTTACATCCGATGTGTCTGAAATAGTCATTAAATTTTCCGTCGATGTGTACCTTTAAAAACAGTATTATGGAGAATAATTGATATTATCTTACAAATCTGTAATGTAAAGTTGAGGGGTCCATAATTTTCTACCATTGAACAACGTTTTTGATCTTGTAATTTTGCGAATATTTCCGAACTGGGTCGCGTTCCAAGAAAGACGTTGATCCGACCAAGACTAAATTATTTGGTTTTTAAAATGAGAATGTTTCAAAATCGTACAAAAACAAATGTTGAATGGATTATAACAGTCTGATGTTGTTCATCCATTGCTCGAATATGGTCGATTGACAAGATAGGAATGACTCTAACTGGTAAATTATCATCGGGGTGCGTTCCGTCATATCCAGTGAAAATTTGCTTAATTAGTCGATTCTAAAATTCTGAATCAAGATTTATATAATGAAAGAACTGACTCACTTCATTTTGATAGCGTACTTCTAACTCTTCTCCAGTCATACCATCAGGGAAAAAAAAAGAAAATAGGTTAATTAAAGATAGAGTTTTTGTAACAAGGTCTACCATTTTTTTCCAGTGACTATAATTCCGATATTCGGCAGGTAGACAAACTGATTTTTAAAACGAGAAATAAAATGAATACAATTGTTTGTAAACTGAAATCTGATAACGCAATGATTGTTTAGAAAACCAGAGACGTAGAAAATTGTATTCTATTTCAATCATTTCGCTGTCATTAATGAGAACTAACTATTGTGGAAACTGAGAATCAGTTAAAACACGAAGTTTGGTTGTTGTTTCAACAAGAAAAAATATTCATTTTAAAAAATGACGTGTGAAAGTGAAACATTTTGATGGTTTCATCAAGAACACTCAGATTTTTCATAGATCCCCATCGGATGCCCATACATACATTAAAAATCTCATTGTCCAGATTCCTACAAACTCCAGAAAATTTGCCATTGAAATGTGTCTGCTAATTGGTCATCGAATCATGGATGTATCGACCTATTTCAAGAGGAAATACAAAGTGAGAACATGTTCTTCGCGAACCGAACCCGAACTATTGTATCGAACACGCTTAATTCACAAGTGCATAAGAATAGAAATTATTGTCTGTTGTATGTCGCTCCCCCCCCCTTCAAGTTGCAAATGACCACACCAGCACAAAGTGTCTTCCGAAACTTTTGAAAACAATTCCTTATGCATTGATGACCTTACTATAATATTCTCTGAGAACATTAGGCTGTAGTATGTATCACTTTTCATTGAAAAATCACTTGTTATTTTTCAAATTTCGTACTCAATTATCTTGGAATAAAATCAGTTTTAATTATAGTCACCCCCTAAAGTAAGTGTGACTATTATTTAAACTAACTAATAGGACAAGTATTGTTTGATACATTTATTGTTGCTTTCATTTAGCTTTCAATTTAGCGTGGTAGCACCTTCTTGCTTTTCAAATTAACTCACAATAAATTACTATTCAATTTAACTCACAATAATTGATGGAAGGATTAATATTTATTGACATCTTTGTTTTTGCCTCTCAATTAATGACTATACAAACTTTCACAACATTGACACTAAAAAAAAATCCGCTCTCGACAATAATCTCTCATTTTGTAACATTCATGTGTGAATGTACATTTAATGAATGCTCATACAAACCTTTCACCAACTTTTTTTGTCATACATATTTATTTCAAAAAAATTTAGGGTAGCTAACTTTTTTCCACACATGAATATAAATAGGCGTATCCGATCACCTTCTTGAAATGTTTATGTGTTCGGTGTCGTTTATTCGAATTGTCAGTTGACATTTCACCATGAGGCCTCAACCATCCTAGAAAAAAAAACATTTGTGTCCACACATTGGCGAAACGAAGAAACTGGACACACTGACACGATGATTTTACATTAAATTGACCGTGCTTTAACGGTGCAACAATTATGCATGCAAAACGTGAATTGGAGGAGGTGGGACATCAAGAGTTAAACACGTCGTTTCTTGATAGTAAATGACCACTTTGTTGGTTTTTCCAAAGGGTTTCTTTCAACGAATATTTGGCTGCAATAATGCCACGCTTTTTTTTTTCATGAATACCCCCTCTGATTACATCAAATCCGCGTATAAATACCACCTATGACCAAATAAACAATACCGTCCAGCCTTTTGCACCTTGTAATTTTTTGTGATGTACCGCTGCATTTTCGTAAGAAATGTCGAGGTCTTGTAATTTGAGTTCATTTCGCATAGATTTCTTTGTTTTATTATTCGGTGAGTTTTGAATTTAATGTATTTTCTTCACAACTGCTCGATTGCAACAGGAAACGCTTTTTTTTCTTCGCGTTCTGTTCTCTACAAAATCATTCATTTTTTACATCGTAACATCGGTTTTTGCAAATTAAAAAAACTTGATTTTGCACTCAAAATCTTCATTAACTCGTTCATTATCTAATTAGATTTAAGACTAACCAAATATATAAATAAGTGCAGGTGATAAGAGGTTTCCCATGATCATTCCAACGGCTAGACAAATAGCCAATCTTCTTGCGCAAAATATATATATAAAAATGATTATCATTACAACTGGTAGTAATTGTGTTATATTTCTCTAGAATAATTAGGTATTGGTCATTTTGTTTTTTCTTCCCGTTTTTTCATAATTGTTGTCCGATGTTTTTTGCTCTATTTTGTGTAAAAACGAAAATGTTTTGGGAACAGCGTCATTCAAATGAGAATTGACGTTTCAAACAAAACCCTGGACAATCAGCTTCTGTTTTTTCTACGCTTATGTCTATAAATTTCAAGCTCAACCAAACAAAAGTCTTCAAAAACCCCACCGAGACCTAAAATGGGTGTATGTAATATTATTAACCATACATATATTCATCGTCCATTTCAACAAGCACTTGATCAAGAACTCGTCAAAAACCGAATAAGAAATTGGGGAATAGGGCACTTCTCTCGTAGAGCCAGCTGGATGTTGTTGCTTTCACTTGTTTTGTCTCTTGTTGCCGCATCATATTAAAATTGACCTAAAAGCTTTTGATCTATGAGAGCATATTGTTCAATTCAGAAATTAATTTCATGGTACATTGCTGTTGGTATTTGCCCATCGGTTCCTTATACTCGTTGGCAATTGAAATTTTTGAAATTTTGTATAAAACCACATTAATATCACTATCAATAGGATTTCTATTTTAGTGAGCTGATGGTGAGAATTCAAATCTGCCGATATCACCACTTATGATGTTTGTTTGCTCCTCAATTCAAATTATTCGCTCCTCCATAGGTACTTGGTTGGTGTAAATTTTCGTACCTTTTTCGATGCGACCTTGACGTCGGATAAAACTTAATTTTCTTTCATTTACCCTTAATCCCACCAACCTACTTTTCATCAAGAATTATTTGATTCCTCGTTTTTTCTTGAGCCTGTATCATCTTACGTACAAAAACATAACAACAAAAATTGATTCAAGTATCCACTTATAAAATAATATTTCTTATATCCCACCCATATGTTGCACCCTGTAAACATTGAACATACTGTTTGGGCCCATGTTTCTCATCTTTCATGCATACATATGTAGATGTTAATCCACCTTCTTGTTTCTGTTTTCCAACATTCGTTTTCCTAATTGACACTATGGAGATTTGTTAAATCTCGAAAAAGCCGAGAGGGTTAACTCATAGATGCTCTCAAGAACCTTTTTGCTCTAATTATTTGTGGGGGGCCGAACGATGAGATACACATGTACAACATCATTTTACCGCACAAGACCAGCTGTCCACCTCTTATGGTTTGTAGTGTCTATTACAGAAGCGTGAGCCGAATTGAATAAAAGTGCTGTTGAATAGTATCGCTTCTCAATTTTGCCCGTTCCCATATTCAGTTATTTGACCACACCTATTCTATTCCTAGATACATTTCCACACAAATATACAAACATTTATTCAATCAGATTCAATGTTGGTGAATGAATATAATAAAATTGATTGTTGTGATGCGAAATCAAATTACGGTCATCATAAGAATGCTTTTCAATGTTTTTTAGGCGAGTAAAGAAAATGTGTGTGTTGAAATGAATAGGTTCGATACGGTAAACGGATGGATAATATTAGAATGATTGGGGGGATGAAGATGCGTTATCGTCGCTAAAATGCTTACAATTATTCCTTAATTGGTTGCTACAATAAGCGTGAGATGTTACTTTCAATCAGATTATGAATGGTGGAAATGGGAAAACGTGAGGCAGATTTTGCTTTGCTTATGTAATCGTTGTTCAAATCCATTTCTATATCTTGACATTTTATGCCTATTTCTTGAACTTATGAAGTTTTTTAATGTGTCTCTTCATAAAGTTTGAACAGTTTTCCATGATGCTATTTATATGTAAGTCTATCGTTCGTGATGGTTCACTTGTCTGCTTTTCAATAGCTACCAATAATTCTTCTCAATAGCTCAAAAAATGAAAATTCAATACATTCTAATTTATAGTTAGTTTTGGGTAAAGTCGACCATCTCGGTGGAACGTCTAAACATGGTATGCAATTTTGCGCCATGGTGTAGATCTAAATATCCGCAACATTGTTCTTTTTTTTAAACAACGAAACATGGTTTAATGAGAACAAATGGTGTTTTGGTCGAGAAAACAATAAACCATTTTTTATTATTTTTTTTATATCGAGATCGTTAACATTTTTTTTTACCTCATTCTCCCAAAGTTGTTATCAGAATAACTCTTGTTTATCCTAAACTTTTCTCAACATTATTTTTTATATTCTTTATGAAGTCTAATACAACAAAGGGGACGTGTTAATGGTGTGAGAAAACACATACCCTTGCCAAAAAAGGTTAACCAACTTATTTACGTATATGCGATTAGTTCATTCCAACCTTCAATTTTAACCCAAAGTGATGATGTTTTTTTTTATATTCCAAAACCTAACCTCATTCTCATAGTTTTCATTATTCATCCTCAACAGTTATTAACTAGTGTATCATTCACCAATCCATCTCATTTCTCATATTGTTCACCCGCTAAACCATATACCAATGCTAAATTGGAGGCTATTAAAAAGTGTCGGAAGATAATTTGCAACTAAACAACAGTCGCCTATTTTTCCGTTCGAACTAGTAGCAGTAAAATTGCTACTCATTTGTTTTTTTTTCTTTAAAAATTATAAATACTCCAAGTGAAGCTTTCACTGCCTTTTTTTCCGATGCCCATCCACAGCAGGATACCAATTTTTTTGTTTCGTTCGGCTTGCTGTTTTGTACCAAAAGGGTATAATTGGCGGATGGAAAACAAGAAGAAGAACTATACGTTTCACAGTTTCTGGCTTTTCATTCCATATTTTTCATTTTCCGAGTGGTTAGCCACTCAAATTATAGAAAATAGTCTGAAACGAAAAGCGAAAGTACAAAAAAAAAACAAAAAAATTGTTCAAATGGCAAAATATTGTTTTTTCTATTTCTTGGTTATGGATACGCGCGAAATTTAACGCTAAACCGTATATCGCTCCCCTCCCCCTTCCTGTGTTTTCTATGACCTCTCCCCCTTCATTTATCCACATTGCCTTTTATGATAGCTCTACTTAACACTATGTTGACTTGAGCGTCCCTTTTTTGTATTTAAAAAAAAGTTACTTCAGAATTTTTTTCTTAAAATTAACCTCCTCTTCTGCGTTATATTAATTCCATTTTAATTACAGACCCCATCATCAGTTGGTTTTACATTTTTTCTTACCAATTCCCAGAAAATTCCCCGTGTAATAGAAGCAACAACTGTCCAAACCAAGGTATGCATATTTTTCTGGATTATTTTTTTTGTTGTGTTGTCTCGCAAGATATGGTGAGGCCGAGTCTGACATTAATAGGATTACAAGACATGTCACTTGGGATTTACGTTTTGGGCTGGTTTTAGAGGTTTACAATGACTATTGTCATATGTTTATTGTGAGGGTTTTTAATTATTATAAGCTCTTTGGTGACAAGAGCCATGTTACAATTTTTTTTAAAAGGAAATGGGGGTGTTTCAGTGTCACTGAAATAGAAAACAGTTTTTTTAAAGAAATGACACGCAATTATATATTTAAAAAATGAAATTGCCTGCAATTTCGTGAAAACATTGTGCACACACAAAATATGTGTAAACGATAATATACTTCAAAATGGACATGAAAATAAGTGTTTTGTATCGGGATTTTTATTGGGGGGTTTTGTTCTAATTTATCAATTAGGAAAAAAAAGATGGGTTCCTTATATGTTTATCAGGAAATCAATTTTTAGGATACTGTTCACCAAATATTAATTATTTTATTCAAAGAGAGCCGAAATTATGGCAAAAAACATACCCCGCATTTCATTTTCTTCAAGTTCGATTACAAGTGAACCTTTTTCGGGTTGAAATAGTTTTAAGAAAAATTTAACTGTTAGAACTGCAAATGCATTGACCTTAAAATCTAATAATATGCTAACAACAATGATACATTGATTTTTTTATGTTACGACTTATAGTAAAAAATGAATTTATCTTAAGCAAAATAACTGTGGAACGGAACGTATTATACCTTTGTAATTAGACAGAAAAACGAAGTAAACGAACATTTTATAAACTTATTTAGTAATATATGTAAATTTCTTCTAATTTTCGAAACATCTCCAACTTTGGGATCTTTTAATCATGTTCTAATCATAACTGAAGTATTCTTTCGGCATAAGCGAAATAAAACTCTGAAACCCAATTATTTTCACTCGTTTGACGTCGTGAATAGACCCATTAAGTTCGGAACTTGATCATTCAATGCAAAGGGAACAACTGATTTTTTGTGATTTCTTCATACGATGACTTTTTTACTTTTTATGAGGATACAATATTTTATTCTAAACGTTCTTGCATTTCAATGTTTTTTGTGTCGTTTTTTGGTATAACGAAAAAAAATCTTGGAATATTTTTGAATAAATTAAGGATCAGTCAATAAGCAACATTTGAATTTGAATGGATGCTGGTGCTCCTTGTCACACCTTTCCTTTTCCTCTCCCACTTTTTGATTTAGAAGCTTGTTTGAAAATGTACCGATTTTCACAGCAGAACATAACGACAGATGTGAATCAGCGGTTGAAAATGTATGTTTGAGTCGAAAAACTTTGTTTCTTTTCAATCATTCATTCATCTTGCGGGTGTGTTGTGTCTGTGGTAGTGTCCAATCCTTACCTTCTTGTTCCATAACCCGTATTTTCTTGGTCATTATTTTCTTTTCACGTATTCCATCATATATTCTCAGATTTCATATCGGACTCAATGTGCAATACAACCAATCATTGTCTTGTTTTTATGTGAGAAATAAAGAAGAAAGTAGAAATTTAATATCGCTTCTTCAAAAATTATATATCAAAAAACATATTGGTTTTTATACACATTGTTGTTGCAACATTGTCATCAGGAAGCGAATAAAATCTGAGGGAGAAGCCTATACAATTCTATCAAATTTCCGACGCCAATTACTGGTAGGGGGGTGAACACTTGAAGTTTTTCCGTTCATCTTTCCGCAACTTCTCTGTTTTCCATTTTTAATCCCTTTTTCGGAATAGTAGTCCTGCCATTCCATCCCACGCATCCAACAATGATGGCTTTATTTACCAATTAACAGATCTTCCTTCCTTTGCACACTGTCAACTCTATTGTCTTTTGGTCTGTTTTGGTAAGGATGTCGGCAATTTTCTGAAGAGAGAAACGGTCAACTTTCGATGAATTGTTTGGACACTGTAATTGACAGTAACCTCACACTCTTTTTTAGCTGCCAGCACTATGTCAAATGTTATCTGATCCCCTCATTCTATTCATCCTCTAATTTTTTCCCACAGTTCACACACAAACAGTCTATACACACTTCTTTTAATAGTCTTTGTGTTGCTGGATGTTCGAGGATTTGATTTGATTCGGGCGCCTTTCGGTCTCACCAAGAAGTGCCGATTTTTCATGTTTCCATTTTTGTGTTTTGTTCTGTTAGTTTTGCTACAATTGTATACAAAAATTTTCCTTTCCATTATACAGAAAATTTTTTGCCCATAGCTTTAAAAATTTTTGTGTCCTCTTGTTTCCGTCCCCCCCTTTTCATGTAGGAGCGACCACCCTTTAAACAAGACACGCCTTCCTTTTTTTCTCACTGATGTGATGTAGCTTTCGAAAATAAGTTTGGATTCCTACTTTTTTTTGAGTTTTTCAATTTCCTCTTTCCGGCAGACGATGGTAAAAACAATTATTATCATATTGTAATTAAAAACTTATTTTTTAGTTTTGAGCAGCTTCTATTTCATAAAATTACCCTTTGAAATCGGTAGCATTATGTCTTTAATTTACTTTTTGACCATTCATCAACTTGTCAATTACATTGTTACTACTTGATGTTTGTTGTTTTTTTCTTCTTTTTTATGTTTATGTTACTCATTTTCCCCGAAATTTGACATTGACTACTAGGTGTTGTGCAAGCATGTCTGTAATTAGACGCACTTGATTTATGTTTTTGCGGATACGGTATCCTTGGAGGTACACTTCATCTTCATCCTGTCGGCTGGAGATTTACGCATGATCGCTTACGCTTTTGTAAGAGATCGAATAAAAGACATAGATTAGATTGGTATCTATTTTTGGTGGTATTGTGGCATGCCAAAATCTGACCTCATCTTGTACAAATGAACCTGTAATTATGATGATTTTAAGTCAATTGGCGATACAGATGGATTGGTATCGTTCTAATTGCCAGCCAGCACTAAAAGATAGATCATTTTTTCTTTTGTTTCGAGGAGCCTATAGAAAATATTGTTGAAAAAAAAACATGATCTCATATATCTCGTTCCTTTCTATTTTTTCGGGGATCATTTCATCACAACTCGAGAAGCAATAATATTTATGATATAATTGGTTAGATGAGCAAAAAGGTGCGTTCTCATTTTCACTTCGCACCAGATGGTTGGCAATCATCATTCTCATTTTCATCATCTTCATCATGAGTTAAATATAAGCTCACTTTTGAGAAGTGAATTAAATACTTATTTAGAATTGGAAATTATTAAGTCATCCTTTTTCGGCCACCTACCCACCACCTTCATCATAATTTCATGCCTTTTCACTCATTACCAAGTCTTGCAGCGAACTCTTGAAATTTATGTTCCTCATTTCTGCCTTCACCTCAAATATAAATTGAAAAAAAAAATGTATATTCAAACTTTTCCTCCTCTGCCCAACTTTTTTTTTTCTTGAACATATTGCCGTCGACACCTTTTTGTTATGATCTATTCTTCCGAAAAATTTGACTTTTGTTTAGAACAAACTTTGTTAATTTTTCATGGTTTTTTTGTTGGTTTTGGCAAGCAGTACCCAATATTGTATCATTTTCTCACAAACCGAAAATTGAACGCACATGTTTTCAGTCATTCATGCGATTTTATAGAAATGAAAATGTTTCGTGGAGATGAGCGTGGTTTATGTAGAAATCTCAGCTCAATCTCATCATGATGTGTCGCATTGAGAAGCTTTCAATTTGAGAAGTTTTACGCGTTTTTCGCGAAAAATGTTCCTCTTTTTATTTGGGAATGTTGAAATAGAAACGTGGTAGTAGTTTTTTGTTTCTCGTTTTTGTTAAAGTGCCAATTACTTGGTAGGCACATCTATGTCATAAAAGGGTCATAGGACTTTGGCTTTATTAGCCTCATAAGTAGCTGTTTCAACGTTTGACTACAAAAAAAAACATGTATAAAAATCTCGTATTAATGACTTTATTCATATATATTTAAAAAAACAACAAAACTTGTCCAATTTTGTCTAATTCATTCATAAGCTTCGAGTTGTTGCTAACTAAATATTCACTGCACTTCAATTATAATTGGCCACAATAAGTTGGGGGAGGGGGTCTAATTGTATTGCATGTCTGGTTTGATCCATTGCATAATTGATCTATTTACAAGTTTTCGGACATTTAAACATATTTTAGCAGTTGAGCTCACAACTTCACTCCACCTTTTTTTCTATCGTCATTCAATAAAAAAACAAGCTTGGCAATTTTTCATAGTTCTCAGCTCATAAATCTTATCCATCCCAACCTCAGCCTTCGATTTTTTGTGCCTCAATTTTCATTCCTTTGGATTTTTTGCTGAGGTACGGCGAAGAAGGAAGCCTCACATGGCGAAAAAAAAAGAAATTTGTCTTCTCAACTCGGCCAGAAAAAAGTTGATTTACTCGCAATTTTGTTCGTTGTTCTTTTCGAAAGGTCTTCTTTTATTTGGTTTTTTTTTTTGAAAAAAAAACTAGGATTTAAATTCTTGTTTTTTTTTCTAGCTGACCAAAGAATCTTTTTGAACTGAATGCTGATATTAAATTAATCCTAATGCATTTCGTGCCACTGTCAATAACTCAAACTCAAACTGACACTTTAAGTTAGGTTCATTGCCGAAATTGAAAATGAAAATGAACACAACTTTTTTTTTGCAAGAACCTTTTACTTGCTATCGCTATCTTCATCACGAAAAATGAATGTTTTCAAGAAGAATGTGTAGGTGCATATAATCTAATAAACCATTTACAATATTTGCTTATGATTCTGATACTGATTCATATCGTGTAAACAGAAATCTTCCTCGAAACTCTACATGTTTTCTTTCCGGCAACCAAAACAATTTTCGAAACATTTTTTATTTCATTTCAGCACCTTCAATGACAAAATGAAGTTATCATTTTTGTTACTACTAACCTTTTGGCAACTCGTGGATTCAATTACCCCTCCGTTTCCAGTTTTTGGGCCTTGTCAACGACGATGCATCAAGCAGGTATGGCTGAAACTTTGTTTTTTTTTCGATTTGGATGATTTTTGATGGGATAGTTGTGATTTATATGTGAATGCAATAAAAAATGGGAGCATCTGGCTTTTTGAACACGTGTCCTGGGATTGGAGGAAGGATTGGGTGGTACTTACCTACGGCTTTGGATAAATGAATTACGGGATTTTGACACCAATGCATTAGAAATATATAAACATAATGTTGTATTTTTTTCAGTATGGCGAAACGAGGGAACTAACAACGAATATTGATACAAAATTCAACGAACTTGATGTCCATAACAAAACGGAATTCTCATTGGTAAATTTGAAAGACACAGAGTTTTTTAATTGTTAATTTTTTAGTGCAAACTTGGCTGCAACAGTCCTGGTTATACAGACCTTCATCTTCCCGCATTCCGGTTTGGTCAATCAGCATATCAAGAAATTGTATCGAATGCCGCAGGTGAGAATAACTGAACACATTTTTTTTTCATTTAACAAGGTCAATTCCTTTGAATCGCTTATCAAATTTGCGGTATGGTGATTGATAGGAAATGTTCCATGACATGAAGATTTTTGATTTATATGTTGCAAATTGAAAAATTGTTCGAATCAAAAATGATAATGTGATTTTAGAAAAAACTAGGGAAAACATGTTTCTTTTTTCAGAACTTCCGACTCGCATGAATATTGTAAAAGAGGTCAATTTTTTGTGTTTGGATCGGAACCCAGACTTTAGAAACTCGACGAAACGAGAATTGTCTGGAAAAGTGATTTTGGCGCTTTATGATGAGGTCAATCCGATTGAAAATGTTCATTTTATGGAAGTGGTTGCAAGAAATATTGAATATGAGAAGAATGAGGAAGACAATATTGTGTTCCAAGATTGGGTTAGTTTTATTTTTTCGAATTCTGTCATTTACGTATATCTATTTTAACGATATTGAACCTCCTTGAACTGTCACCATAACGAACAAAAGCAATTTATTAGATGAACATTGCTAAACATTCGTCACCTTGTTCTCAATAAATTTTCTAACATATAGTTTTCGAATTAAACCAGAACATTACATCGGGAATTATTTATTCATTAGAGCCCTTCTGGTTTTTAAATGTTTTTGGGGGGTACCAAATTTGTAGTTGGATGGAAAAGCGTGCTGGATTAGTCAATTTCGCTCAACATCCAGCTTTGCATAAGTTAGTAGTGCGGTTATGATTTGTCAAAAGCTGGGTGGTCCAAATAAACTCAAGTGGTCTTTTTGACTTCTGATGACCGCAGAAGGGAGCTGCTGGTACCTGCAAAAACAAAATTTTGTGGCCACTTGAAGTTGTACTAGATTTTTTGAGAAATTTTTGCTTTTTCGCTTTTTGAAGTGCCGTCTGATTTTTTTGATGGAAAGAAGAAAAGAAGTAGTAGTGAAGAAATTGGTATGCTGAGCATATAATAAACTCCAAATATATTTTAAAGGGGGGGGGGGGTTGGAAGACAATCACTTTCTCGAAAAGTTCACATGCTTTTTGGAATGAATTCTCATTCTTCTTTTTTCCTTTTCAATGGGTTTCCCTTATATCGGTTACTTTTACTTGAATTGCATGCTTGAGAAGGTCGTGAGAAGCCGATTCATTTATCGGTAGGCACCGACAAAACTGAACTAAAACTATGAAGGGGGGTTGAGGACCACACATTTCTTTTGCGAGGATCATAAGTGTCATGTTTAGGTGACACCCAATGTCTTTTTTTGATGGAAGATAGGGCAAGAGTAAAAATTGTTGTAGTATGCATTGAGTAGTACTATGCCCTGCTCATGGATTAAAAAGTAGAAAGAAAATTGTTGCCGGAAAAATGGAATGTGGGAAAAATGGGGATTTTTTTGCAGTGTTACTCATCTAATTGCAATGTCACTTTCAATCTGCCAACTGATATAAGCACACTTCAAGTTCGAGTGAGACTGTCGACGTTTGATGAAAATGGACCAGTTGGTGGAATTGTTCTTTCAAAATGGTATAATATGAAACAATTGTTGCTCATCAATCAAATGGACATTCAGTTGTTGAATGTGGTAAAGAATTGAAAAATCATATTAACAAACAGAATTGGGAATTTTGTTTTTCAGGCCTGGAGAAATGACAAAGCATCTGCTATGTTCTCTTTTGATCAAGAAAGCAGTCTCATGATTCCTTTTTGTTCGATGCAAATAATGTACAAAGATGATTTTTCACCAGACTACAAGAAACTTAGTTTTCAAATGGTAAGTTCATTCAACCGAAAAGCAGATAATATTCTAGAAAAAAAATCCGTATTCACTTATAGGATCATACCCATCGTTACATGCTCAAAAATCTTGATTTCAAACAAAGTTACACAGTGACATTATCGAATAACATCTCGTCTGCCCATCCACTGGCAAGGACCAGCTTTAATGTGCCACCATGCCGGGAAATGGTCAACGATTGGACTCAATGTGGTATGTTTTCTAGTAAGAAAAAAAGAACCCCGCGTATCTTCATTTCAAATCTGTCTAAATTTGGTCCATTTATCTTTTTGAACATCACCCATTCTTTTAAACGGAGATATTGTTGCTCAATGCAGTTTGTAGCAGAGTGACATTATGTAAAGTGTTACAACAACAGAAAAAAAACAGAAAATTGTTAAAGGGAAATTGTAAAATATTGAATTTTCAGCTCCGCCGCCTGTTAGCGATATCACTTCGAATTGGAACTCGACAGCTGACAAGGTGTACCCACTCACTATTGGATGGTCTTATTTCACCGGTAGTTCATCATCCATTGAAAAAAATTACATTTTTTTCTTTTAGATCGTAATGTTTCGTTCTTGGATCCAACTTCTGCTGTTTCAATGTCACATTTCAATGTACAATTGAATCCACTCATCGACTCAAAGAATGAGAGATGCGAATTGTTAGAACCTATCCGACGGGATGTGACATGGGTAATTAAGAAAATAATATACATGCCGAAGAAAAAAACAAATGATTCCAGACTCATCGAAAAGTGACCTTCTATGTTACCGAAGGAAATTGCAACTATGAAGTTGAGATTTATGCAATGGATACAAAACAAAGAAAGAGTGATGTCAAGAAAATCAAGGTCAGAAATTATATTCAATAATTTTGTTTCAATATTGTTTTTTTTTTAGATTTTTCCAGTCAGCAGCCCACTTTACATGGGATTGTTGTCAAATGACTTCCCAAGATCTGTTGGCTTAGGAATTGTTGCTTGTCTCATTTTAGCAACGATGGTGATCATCACAACTGTTTATTTGCATCGTAAAAAGAATAACAAGAAAATTGAAGACATGCCATATGACCATAACAGACGAAATGTTTATGCATATGTTGGTGAGTAGCGTTTAAAATAGGACTGATTATCATATGTCGAAAATTGTCATGATTTTAGATCCGGAAGCCCCGAACCGTACGATTATTGGTATTCATACTGTCATGCCTGGAGAACAAGGAACACTTTCACTCAAAAATTTTGCGATGGGAAATGATGTAAGTTGTTGTTATTAACAAGTATTAAGTAATAAGCATGATTTGATTTTCAGCGTTTTTATTCTTACAACCTTGCCACACAAATGCAAAAATCTATCAACAATGTAAAAAGCTTTTGTCATCCACTTCTCGAATTTAACTCATGTTTTTCAGTCTGACCCGTACGCAAAACAGCTAAATAAAATTGTGCTGCGCAATATGAGAGGTCTACGTGGATCGCAGAGTATTGTCTCACCAGCAAGTCTTGAAGATGAGCATCCGTATGAAGTTATCACAGATTATCACGTTGAGTCAGAAGCGAGTGACGGAGCTTTTGAGGTTTTTTTTTAAATTTTTATTTTGAATTAATATTTTGAAATCTCAAATTGACATGGTTAACGTTTCAGGATGACATAATATCATCGCCGTCTGCTTCACTGAACGGAGCGGCTAACAATCCAATTGTTGAACTTCCGAAAATTGCACCATTCGAGGATTACAAGTTTTTACCTGCTGTTGTTTTTCAAGACCTTCAACAAACACAAGTTCATGATGTTGAAACCAATCGACCATGGAGAATGTTAAGCGTTGTGGATTTGTTAAGAGGTGGTTCATTTGGTTTGAAATATGCTGCTAATAATTGTAGGACTTTTTTTATTATTTCTTGTGAAAAATGTCAGAAATGTTTCAGCTGAGGATGTGAAGAATGCAATGGTTGTGGAGTTAAACATGTTGAGCAGAATACCGCCCCATTTGAACTGTTTAAAATTTGAAGGAATTGTGATCGGAAGATGGAATGCAGCTCCATACAATGTCAGTATTTTGCACTAAAGTAGATAAATTAAAACAATTTGTTGCAGGTTATCGGATTATTGTTTGAAAACTGTCGAGGCGGAACGCTAAACAGATACTTGAAACGTGTTGGATCTCACATTCGGTGTAGTGTATTTGGAATGGAGCACGGTGAACAGCAACATCCAATCAGATCAGAAGTATCACCCTCACCACCATCGTCAGGTTACGACAGTCTGAAAAGAGATCAGAAGTAAGAAAAACAAATTAAAACAATTTTTAAAAAACAATATTGTTTCAGTGCACCAGCCCCACCAAATGTTCCATTGCCAGATGTGAAGAAAGATCGAAGCTACTTCAGCATCTCACTGAGACTTTGTCAATTTGCTGAACAGGTTGCAGCCGCTTTGGAACATCTTCATAGTGTTGGAATTGTTCATACCAGAGTTACAACAATGAGCATGTACCTGCATAGAGAGTACTCTGATCCTTTGGATATGCTATGTGATCAAATGGTAAAACTTGGCGACTTTGGTAATGCAGCCTCCAACGCTGACGATGTGATAGTTGATCAAAATTTACAACCTCCTGAAGTTGCATTAGGAAGGAAGTATGAAGCAAAAGGAGACATGTAAGATATATCTAGTAGTGAGCCTGATTCTGTAATTACACTTCTTTCTTTCAGCTGGCAGTTTGGAACATGTCTTGTTGAGATGTGTACACTTGGTGTTCCGTATCTGGTTCGAAAAGATCTTCCAAACTCTGGAATTGATCATTTGTAAGATTTTTTCAACACATTCATTAAAATTAATTTCGTTTCAGTGACTTACTACCTTCGACAAAAGTGCTAAGCGAAGCAGCGAAACGTTGTCTAAACACAAGGAATCGACCGTCGGCTAGTGATCTTCGAGCAGCACTACAAACCGACTCTGCGCGAGATCTAAAAGCAATGGACCTTGCAAATTTGGAAAAAATTAATCAATCATTATTGGTTTAGTGTATATTTAATCCACCCGGTTGCCACCTTTCCCCATCTTTTTACTTATAACCTCTTTTTCAGTAATCAAGTAATAATTTTCACATTATCAAGCAAACAACCCAGTGTTTTCTCCCAAATAATCTAGTTTGTACATTTTTTTTCCCACAAAAAATCAGTCATGTCCTAGTCAATACAAATTTTTCTTTAATTAACTTTTTTTTATTTGGATTAACACTTTTTCCAAACTTTTTCTTTTCCCTATGTTTTTATTGTTATTTTTTGTATTTTTTATGTTTACTCAACAATCACTGTTTTTTTTATAATCTCTCTATGTACTAGTTTTGTTGTTTTTGTCAGCTTTATGGTAATTTTATGGTATTATTTGGAGGAAAATTTGAAATTTTGTAGGTTGTGTTTGTTTTGGATGTTTACAGCAAAACACCAACAAATTTTCAAATTTTCTAAGCCATTTTTTTTGAAAACGGGCACATTTTTTGAACATTTATTTTACTCTCTTTTGTCCATGCAATTTACGAATTCAATTTGTCTATGTTTTGTACGGGTTTTTGAAGTTTACTAAAATGTAACAATAAAATATGAAAATTAAAGTTTTTGTACGTGCTGATTTATTACACAATAGTTTAACATTTTTTCATTATGAACCTGTGTTCAACATCAAGAAAGTAAATTTTTGGAGCATATAAAAAGGTTTTAAAAAAATAACAAAAAAAACTTAAAATAACACTTTAACAGTCGTATAGTCAAGACTCAAAACGAGCGGACAGGAATTTTCATCTTGACAATATTGTCAAGATAATAATTTCTGGCCGCTCGTTTTGCGGAGTGTCGTTGGGAATTTAGTCGCAGCGCGACCGCAACGCGCTCAAATTCAAATTTCTCAGTTGGTCTTGCGCGTTGTGGTCGCGCTGCGAGGAAATTCCCAACGACACTCCGCAAAACGAGCGGCCAAAAATTTTTATCTTGACCATATTAAAGAAGGGCTTTACGGAGATGATGAATGCATCTGGGATGAAAATAGACTTCAGATTCATTCAAAATCTGTTTTTAATATTTTCTATGACCCCCAGAAGCCTAGAAAACGAAATTCCTTCAAAACAATGACCTAAAACAAGTTCCCACCGGAAAAAACCAGTCCGCAGGCGTGAAAAATCCAAAAAAAAAAATTTTTTTAAACGTAAATTATAATAAAAAAAAACACAAAAAGGACTAATATACGGATTCTGCATAAATATTTATTAACGAAACACGATAAAAGCTCATAGGAAAAAGTTCGACCAGGTTGACATTTTTTCTAGGCCATTGTTTTGAAGCTCATTTTCTCGGCTTCTAGGTGGTTTTAGAAAATTTTAAAAACAGATTTAGAATGAGAATGAAGTCTATTTTCATTTAAGGTACATTTATCAGCTCCGTTAAACCCTCCTTTAATATAGTTTTGATAAACGTTAAGCGAGCTACCAACACTGATTAAGTGGTGAAATTGTTTTTATTTTCAGCGTTTTGCAACATCTGTTAAGAGTTTTTATACATTTTTTGAAATATTTCATAAAAAACATATCTGCCAAGAGTTATGGCACACCTTTTGATAATTTGAAGACATGTTCACATCGAAAAGTAACAAGAGATGCATTTGAATTCATCCAAAAAAATAGTTTCGAAGGTCAGCATCACCTTTGCACTCAGCATGCGTGATGTCTCATCAGTGTTTGTTTTGTTTGTCAAATGATACCGCTTTGGCGAGCTCCCGTTTTTAGTTGTACAATCCTTGCACTTGTGCTGCTTCCCTCCTTTCCATGCTCAATTTCATTTTGATAAACAATGTGCAAAAACGCATTTATTTTTGCCGTTCTTTTTATTACAACCGTTATCAACGCGCAACTGGTGACTAAAAAAAAATTTGTGACAAAATATTTTGTGCAAATAGGCTCTTTTCGTCGTCATATCAATTCAGGAAAAAAATGGGTAAATAAAATGTTGCCGACAAGTGGGTTTAAGAATTTCAATTTTATCCATTTCTGCATTTTCATTTCATCTTTGTTGTTTCTCAGACTACAAAATGTGTGGTTTGTAATTTGCTACCCAATCTTCCTATTCATAAGTAGCGTTCTGGTTTGACTTATTGGGACGTCACAAAGTAATATCGTATTACGAGAGAGAAACGAAGAACATCAATGAATGAAAACTTTCTTATTTCTATTTATGCGTGTTTTTTTTTGAAATGAGTTCTTCAACTGTGAAAAATCATGAAACTCCTAATTCATGCTCCTGAATTATCCCACAATTACCTGTCATGACATTTTTTTAATGACATTTTTTGTGGGCTATTTATTTTTTCTTGATTTTTTTTAAAGTTTTGGATGTTGGCTTCTTAAAATTTAATTTTATGAAAAAACAAGTGAAGTATTTATAATTTTGTGTTTTTTAATAGTTAAAATTCCTTATTATATGAAAAAAATGCCACAAAAAATTTCATGAGATTCGCCTATGATATCCGGATCAATCCGGAATTGGATATCAAGTCCGACGCTATCAGAACTGATTCGTTCCCAGCACAGATTTTATAGTTTACTGTAATATTTGGTGTCAAATAAACGGTATTAATTATATGTTGCTTCTATTTATATTAAACAATTATTTAAAATCTGAAAAAAAATTATATATTCAAGTTTCTGAAAGTCACTGTAGAGTACAACAATAAGTATTTTGTTTCTATTTTCCGAAATAATGAAAATCCATAAAGTTTGATACAAGTAAATTTCATTTTTCAAAATTATAATTTTTTGTGATTTATGTTACAATTAATTGTGGAAAATCGTGATCATAATATTTTAGATTTTATTTAGATTTGTTGAAAGGCATTTAAAAATTCAGAAAAATTTTAAACGATATTTTAAAATTTTTAGTCTCCATTCAAATGTTGCCTTTATTTCAAACCACAATATACATATGTTTGTTACTTTTTTCTCCGAAATCAATAAATTTCCAAACGCATTTCTGATAATATTCGAATGCAGCTTTTTGTTCCGTGGTCTATCTCTTCTTTTCCATTTTGTCCACATCGCGATGATTTCAATATATGCGGCCTATTCTTCAATAATAATCAATCATTTGATGCCGAATTCATTCCTTTCATATTTATCAGTTATTGTATATTCATGATTAAATTATTGTTCATTTGTTACACAAAGTGTTCAAAATGAAAAATATTTCTATGAAAGGCGTGTTTTTTCAAACAGCATTAAAAGTTCTTCACTAGACCAGTAATTATTCGCTGCGTTTTATTTTATACGCTGTCATAAACATGGATTCCATTTTTTTTCCCTCATTTTCAAGCTATTTGCAGCACACAATTTTTTTTCACTAGAAACAAAACTTATAATCCTCCATTATTCGCATATTGTTTTCTTGGAAATTTTTATGCATGCTATTCTTATTCTTCCGCAGACGTCAGCTGATATAATTTATTCATCTTAAATACATGTATGTACCAATTTTTATGTACTGCTGAAACATTTTTTCTCACACAGAAAATTTTCTACTTTTGAAAATTCAACAATCGCTGCTGATTGAATCGCACGACTTTCAAAAAAAAAATGTAAATCGCGAGTAAATGTGGCAAAAAAAGTTTATGCAAGCAATTTTTTACTATCGAGTTTGTTAAAGCTACACTGAAACAGACATTTAATTTATGTTTTTTTATCCGTTTGATACTCTCTAATGCGTCAGAAATTCAAAAATCAACCAGTTTGGCATAAATGCCTTTTCGTCAAAGCACTTCTGTTTTTTATTTCGCCTCCATGAAATTCTTATAAATCGGATTATTTCCGTTTTGTTGAGATTCATTTGTCAATGACTAAATTGACACATGAATGGAATATACATTCGAATCCCAACTAACCCGCCCTTCAGCGCACAATTGAGTGAGCGTTGGCCTTCTGTCGCGCACGCCAACCACAACTAAATGACCGAATTTATAATTTGTTTTGTTCTAACCGGCACATGTACATTGGCAAAACTCTATCACCAATAGGTCACGCGAATTTTTAAGTAAGATTTTCTTTTGTCGTTTTTTGATATATTTCTTCATTTTTCTTGATTTTTTTTACTGAAATGAAATTTTTTCTTTTCATTTCAAAAGTTTAAAATTATTTGTCTGTGAACCGGAAAACGTTTTTGTACATATCTATGCCATTTCGCATTGTTGAGATCTGTGATCGATGGTTACATGTGTTTCTGGCAGTTAGTTTTATTAATGAGCAGAAGCTAAATATTCAAAATCCAAGTATATTTATAATAACTCAGAAAACCTAACAATGAGCACACACATGTACCAAAGTTCAAATCAATGTGCAATTTTTTTCACGGCACCGTTTTCATGCTGTTTTTCTGCCATCAACTTTCGAATTTGCGCAACTTTAGATCACTGATGTAAATCGGCTAATTATCCGTAAGATAATTAGCCGAAGACATTTTTATTTAAGGTTTTTTCGTAAAAAATTAAAAATGTTTTTTAAATACATTTTAACCAAAAAAGATGATTTGTTTGTCAAATATTCATTTTCCGATTTAAAGTATGTTTTTATAAGCAAATTCTGCTTATAAAAACGTAGATGTAGATTTAGAAATTTTATTGACACATGTAAATAAAACAAAAAATAGGATAAGTGAGTCATAAATTATTAAAAAGACCAACCAGACCAGCCTTGCAGTTTTCATTTTAGCTCCAAATTATTTTTGATTTCATGAGAAAATATTTCTCAAATCACTTTCCTTGTAAACATTTATCATCCTAGTTCACAAAATTCTTTTGAATGTAGTATCCATTTTTTTAAATCAGTTTTCTTTTTTTTAGAAATTGCATTTTTTCTGAATTTATCATCAACATCAATTTTTGTCAATTTTTGTTTTTACTTCAGTTGCATACACTTTCTTTGTCGTGTTAAGAATATATTTTTAAAATCCTCTAACATTGCTGAAAAATTAACATCTTTCGTTCATAATTTTTATGATTAAAGCTCTACAGAAAATTTATTATTTCTTGAATTGGTTTAAAATGTATGTAGAAAAATGGAGTCGTGAGAAAAGTTATTACTTAGATTTTTAGTTTTTTAAATTTTTTCCAGTCGATATAATCTTTAATGAAAAATATCTTTTACTCTTACTCTGGCAGGTGTTATAAGTATATTCATGTACTTACTGAAATTATGTTTTTCGCGCATTTATGCACTTTTGCAGGTGGCGCAGATTTTTTTTTTGAATAAGTAGTGGTGAAAAACAGAAAATAACATTGCTGTATACTACATTTTATGAGAAAAACTCCCATTGAGCACCTGCTTCTCCATTTTTTCTTTAGAAAATATTTTTCATTTTATGATCATTTCATCATTTGACCTGGTACACCAGGTTTTATGTTCCACTTTTTCGTTTTCATCTAATTTTCATTTATTAACTTTGTTCTATTCTATCTGTTTTTTAGTTATCCCGACTGATTTTTTATTTGATATTCGCATAAAAACGAGACTAAAAACTAGTTGAAATTAGTTTTATTTCCTACTTCTCACTTTAGCATGTTCTTTGAAACAAGCAAAAAAATGTATTTTTCTTGTTGCCTATTTATAGAAACATTGAAACGAGAACCTCAGCAATCATAATTTCTCCTGACATTCTAACCATTTTGTGAGGCAAGGATACATTTTTTGTAAAATTGTCGCCAAATATTTTATTACTAACTATACATTTCTCGAAACAATTTTCTAAATTTTATGACCCTATTAATAACGATCGTATAAATATTTCTTTGCATTCGCCGAAATAATTGAATGATTGTTAATTTCAGGACAATGGCTCCCGCTTCGACGGTTCGAAGAAACCGCCAAAGCAAATGTTGCAACTGTTTGGGCAAACTGCTCATTTTTCTATTTTATATGGTTATGGTAGGCGTTGAACTTCGACATTTTGAAAAAAAAACGTTAAACTATTCAGATAACTGGATTTGTTTACTTCGGACTGGCATTCTATCTCTATTACATGAAAGGTCAACTTTTCCCGCTTATTCATAATGAAATGTACAGATACGCAATTTATTTGGTGATTGCTGCTGGAACTTTGAACATAATGACTATATTTTTTTCGTGTGCTTATTTCAAATCGAAATGTGCTTCGTTTTTTGTAAGTTTTTATTTCAAACAATTTGGATCAAAAATACAAAAAATGTGATTTTTCAGTATTTTGTCACTTTCATCCTTGCTGTTTCCACCGAGCTTGTTCTACTGTATTGCGTATTTTCTTACTCTACAGTTTTCACAAGAGAATTGAAAGCATCTCTACACGCTGATGTTCTGAACTATGGAAATGATACCCTACTCTCTCGTTCAATTGATCATATTCAAGCAGAGGTAAAACTTCAGAAAATGTAAACTTTCAAAATATCATTGCGTTATAGGGAAAATGTTGTGGCTCGAATTTTTTCAACGACTATCCTAAACCACCAGAAGAAGAACCAAACTACTACACGGGTTATCGTCCGAAAAAGGTTGCATATGTCCCGGACTCTTGTTGTAAATCTTACAAACGGAACTGTGCGGTCAGCGATAGCCCGAACAATATCTATTATATTGTACGTTGTTACTAACAATAAGTATTTTAAATAAAAATTCCCTATTTCAGGGTTGTCTCGACTATTTGAAAGAAGAAGTAAAATACAATCTCGAGTTTATCTTCGTGGGAACCGCTGCTGCCCTTATTCTCAAATCCGTTGTGTTAATTCTTGCTTGCTGTACTTGCGGCAAGAACAAACCACAAGAAAGGTCTCCAACAATTTCCAAAAATCGAGACCAAGAATTATACTTGTTTGACGAGTTTTAGCAAAATTATTTCATAATGAAATCTTATTCGGGTTCCATGAAACGGTATTTTTTCGGACCACCAGTTAATAGAAATTGCATAAATTAAATCCTATTTATTATCTCTATTTTATGACATCCTTCTTTTATTGGCATGACATTTATTTATTTTTTGGTTTGTCGATCTCGTTTTCAATTAAATTCCAATAATAAAGTTTATCTTTTTTTTTGTCGAAAGAACCCTGAAAAACATGAAAATTCCAAATGATGAAAATTATAAAATTAGGCAATGAGCATTGAGAAAATTCATAAATCTTCCTCATATGAGGTAACTGCGTTCATTGAGTACAAACGATTCTCCTTGATACGGTGCATGGTCGCTGGGGATTGGTGGCGGGGGTACGATTGGTGAATTCCGACGTATCGAGCCGTATTGTGTACATTCACAGGTCTGAACTGAATTTTGTCGTAAAATTATTGATGGTTTTATGCTCAACTAACATCGCTTAATGCTATTGACTGGTCTCCGGAATTTCCGGAATGACAGGAATGTCCAGAGTGTCCGGAATGGTTGGACGGGTTGGAATAATTTGAATATGCGTTATATAATGACGGCCGAGGGGATCTCCTTGGTGATGAGCATTTGATATTATTGAGATGGCGTGGATCCGAGTAGCTTTTTTCTTCGTGGTACTAAAATCAAAATGAGAACTGTCGTACTGAACTTTAAACAAAAACAATCTTACGTGCATCTTATTTAATGGTGAATTATATTGTGAATAAATTAGGCATTGTTCAGGAGTTCTAGGAGGCATACATCCTATCGAGCTTCTTGGCAGCCTGGTATTTACTGCCATTCGAGGCATTGCGTTTTCAGAAGCAGGACTATGAATGTGTTGATGCATTGTTGGTGGTTGATAACCCATTGGAGAATGAAGAACGGTGTTGTTATTGTAATGCACATAGTTGTTGGCCGCGGAACCATTGCATTTAGGTTCATGTTCAATTCTCATCTGTTGATGTCGCATAGGTTCCACAAATTGCGTACTAGGTGTGTTCATCTTTAAAAGAAACAATTAAAATTTTCATAAAGATGGATTATGTTCGTTAACAAACCTGATCAAACAACCTAGAGTCTATTGATCCTTCTCTAGCATGTTGCATTGCAGGACCCCAATCAATAACCACTTTTCCTGCAAGTACAAGCCCAACAACCATTGTTGTTGGACCAGCAAGCCATACTTTTCCAATTTGTGATTCTTTTTGAAAAATTGCAAACACAGTAAATACTAAACCCGTAGTTATCAGTGAACAAGATACGATACCATAACTGAAATTCCTTTTTTTTAAATAAAAATTATATCCTTATTTCATACCTGATCAAATGAATTTGATGACGATGCAATCTCGCACAACAACACATGACGTGTCGCCTGTGTCAGCCGGCGTTTTTATTCTGCTTACTATTTGAAGCCTCGATCATTTATGGATGTAACGTTTATGCAGTAATAAAGGTTTCTGTTTCTTGTCTCAAATCTAGAAACGCTTTTTTCAGCAACTAACAAATTCGAAAAAAAATAAAAAGAAGCGACACTAAAACAGTAGAATAAGTAATTTAAAGTAGATTTGGTATGAATAGATTGTAACAATAGTCCACTTCACATTTCGAAGAATACCAAGAAAGAAAGGATCAGAGGAGAAAAAATGAACACTTTTGAAATAATTCATTACAAACATGAAAGGTTGAGAAAAAACTTATTTTGTAATAAGTATGTATTCAGAGTATTTTTCTGATGAGCTATTATTATTGTGCACGATGAAAAATTCAAAAACATTTTTGATTCACTTATTTAAAAGCATTTTTTATTATTTAGCAATTTGCATCTGATGAAGAATCGAACCAATTCGAGGACCAAAAGCAACGAGTGGTTGGTTCACTCTGAATTGCTGTTTGAGCGCAGAGCACACGGTGAAATCGGATATTTCAATAATAGATATAGGCACGGAAATTGGAAGGAGAAATTTAAAAAAAAAACATCGACTGGCTGATTGCGACGTGGCTTTTCCTTTTGGAATAATTTTTTGAGATTTGTTAAACAATCTAGCGAAAACGGAGGAAAGAAAAAGGTTAATATATTTATTGAAGTTGGCAAATGGAAAAGTATTAAAAAATGTTGTCGAAAGTGGACATAGGAGTAATAAGAGAGAATTGAATTTTTGCAGTTTACACCTGCGGAAAACTTCATCCGGGTTAGAATTAAAAGTTAAACCCTATTTATTTTCAGTAAACTTTATTAAATTTTTTTAGACTACAATTTAACAACTATATTTTTATTTAAAAATTTTTGATGATTTCTGCAGATCTTAAAACTAAGTTTTTCCAGTTTCGAACCTACAAGCGGTATAATTTGCGAACATGCGTATCGCATAATTTTGAACAAAAACCTGAATAAGACAATTGGCAGATTAAAAAACCGCAAAACGCATGAAAAAAAACTCCATAAAATTGGCACAAATGCACAGAGTGGTTCAAGTATCTAGAAAATGAACAAAAGATTTTTCGGAGAGGCAGTAAATGCGTATGTTGTGGATGCTTGCATGTGTCGAGTTGAAAAAATAAAGAAAAGAAACGACAATAGAAATTTGGTTGTTGTCACCGTAAGACGAGTTGAATAAGGAATGTCTGCCGACATAGACGATGTGCCCACTGTTTTTAAAAAAGTTTTGTTTTAGACACCATTAACTAACGCACCACAAAATTATAGCATATCTTTTTTGGAAAAATAAATTTGTTTCCTTTCCTTTTTAATTGTGTAATTTTTAACTGATGTGAAAAAAATAAAAAATAATAAAGATCGTATACGTGTACTAATTAACGTGGATCAAAATTCAGAATAACTTGCTTCAGATAATTAATAGTAAAAAATTAAGATTTAAAATTTTTCTTTTCATTGAATACTGAAGAGTGAATTAAATTTATCTATGTTTTCATAGATCTTTTTCAAAAATCTTATTAGAGACTATTTTGTTATTCAAAATATTCCTGATTAGTTTTTTTAGAAACGATAGAATCATAGTTTTTTGTTAGTAGAATTTTACTAATACATTAAGCTAGTTTGATAATGATAAATATGACTAAAGTTCAGAAAAACGGAAAATTTGAGGTCTTCCTCAACACGGATTATGTTGCTTAAATAACATAAAGTTCATAGAGTCTTTTTTTTCATTATGCGTTTGAGGAAGTATGAAGGATTTCATGTACGATGTTCCAACAATTTATAGTAAAGTGGTGTCCCTTGTATAAACTAGGTTCACAGAGATGCGAGTGGATGAAAACCAGCTTTAAACAACAAAAATAAACGCGAATTATTTTCAAGAAGATTTATTAAATTTAAAACAAGAATAAATTACGAAAGAAAGGTTTCTGTTGACTGACAGACGCTTTGCTTCTTGGCGATCTCCTCTTTTGACCATTTTGCATCATCCATCGATTTTACCTCATCGAAGACTCTTTGCAACAACTGATCCATGTTCTCCAAACAATCTTCCAATTCTTTACGTTTCAAATCATTTTTCAACTGATCACCAACATTTGACACTCCCGAACCAGATGCAACTGCTAATCCATCTCTCGGCACGACCATGTTCCTTGACGAAGACGAGGACGCTGACATCTTTCCAATTTTTCAAATTTATTCTATATCTCTATTTCCAGATATATAAATATCTCAGTATTTATACTCTTTCCACAGAAGAACAAAAGTGAAACGATCCGACGATTCAAATTTTAACGAATTTCTCGGTCTCAGTGTTTGTAAAACGCTACAAACGACAGAACTTGAAATATTCGAAAAAACGGCGACGAAGATTTCAAATAATTTGCCCAGACGGTCTGTTTAATGTCAACCAATAGGGGAAGACCAAACAAAATCCGAACGTACAAAAATTCGAAATTAAACGGCAAAAAAACGAAAAAATTCAAGAAAAATCAATAAAACTCTCAAAAACACGAAACTTTTGCTATTTCAGCGGTTTTCCAACTCTGAACGGCTTCGGCCCCCAAGTAACGTGGTGTCCCTTGTATAAACTAGGTTCACAGAGATGCGAGTGGATGAAAACCAGCTTTAAACAACAAAAATAAACGCGAATTATTTTCAAGAAGATTTATTAAATTTAAAACAAGAATAAATTACGAAAGAAAGGTTAATTATATTGCAAAGAACAAATAAAATACTAGCCGCAGCTAGACGAATCTAGTTCTCAACTAGAAACAACAAAAACAGCCCAAAACTGGCTAAAAACGAGCTTGCTTGCCTTCTCACAACAAAACTAATGTGACGCCCGAGATGGTGGCCTAGAAACACATTTTTGGGAAGCTAGTCCCTCTGGGTTGGGTTTCTAGTCCTCGGCCATTTATCTCAACATTATGCAGATTTTCAGTCTAGGGATCCCTAACAAAAACTTTTCGAGAACTAACAGTATCTTTCGGGTATTTGCAAAGTGTCCAAATGTAATATACTTGCATGAGAGATGTGATAATTAAAGAAAACCCTAAATACAAATTGGTTGCCCCAAAACTAATGAGAATTTTCTTTGAGCCAGTATTTCTCCTTAACAAGACAGTGAATCGTTCTTTTTTTTGCTATTACACAAGTATTATGAATGGATTATCATAGCAAAATTTAAGCATTCCACTTATAGCTTTAAGTTAGTTCCGAAAATTTTCAAAAAATTGCAAGTGTCTTTAAAAGCTTTTGGTTTTAGAAACAGAAGAGCAAAACATCTTTAGTGAATCAATACTATCTCAGAAATATGGAACTCTCTAGCGTTAATATTTCATAAATCGTATATCTTATAGTAGCATTTAAATTCAAAAAAATCCTAAAATAAGGAACTTCAAAAAAACACACTATAAGGAACTTGAAAGGATGGTTTTTTTGCAACAACAAAGAAAGCAAATGTTGAACCGGAAAGAAGAGTCTGAAGTTGTGAAATCCATTATTATACAGAAAACAACGAAGAAAAAAAAACCAAACCGAAAGTGACGGCAGCGGAAAAGCTGACGCTACACAAACGGATGCGCATAGCAACAATGGAAGCAACTTCAAAAGAAAATAAAAGACTCTTTGAACTGAAAACAATTCTCAAAGTGAAAAACTGAATAAATACTATTTAATTCTTCGTCACAATAGCTCAAATTCTATTGTTTTCTCATCCATGTTTCCCAGCCCCCCTCTACTTCAGTATTCTCTGCTACTTGCACCAAAGCAAATCTGATGACGAGGTGAAATATTAAATTTCCGGAAGTTTTGCCTTTGAATTTTTAATCTGATGCAACTTATTTTTTTTCTCGTGTTTTATAAAACAGATGAATGAAAAGATTAAAGTAACAGAAATTATACGTGCGCAAACTAAAAAAAAGTTGTTTGAAAAAATAAAAAATAATTAAACTCCTTCGAAAATTGGAAGTACCCAAACAAGGGTGTTGGGGTTGTTCTAAGAAATATATTTGACAATTTTTTAAAAATAATTTTGAATATTCTGAACTTATTGGTCTTACATTGTTAGTGAGAACAGTTTAAACAACACAACTTTTCTCCAAAAAATGTTTTCCAGACCAACGAATTTCAAATCGAAACCAATGTTGAGTTACTTTTTCTTTCCCTTTTTCTAAATAGATGAAAGTAGGTGTCGAGAGATCCGTTTAGAAAATACATTTTGAACACATTTGACGGGGGGGGGGGGGGAGCCATACTCAAAAAAAAACACGAAAGCACATAATAACAAAAAACGACAGAGGTGGATAGTGAAGTGTCAAAAGGGAAGTTTCGATTTTCAAAGTGACTGCTGAAGAAAGGCGAGTAAGAAGGGGAGGGAGCTCTTTAAGAAAACGACTACCGAATGATTTTGAATAGAAAAGAAAGAGTTGAGAGGCCAACAGCACGACAAATTCGTTTTTGAATAATTTGACTTGTGCTTCTCGTACTGCTATTTTTCCAACTCGAAAGTGTTGAGCTCTAACAATAGGTACATCATGTGTAGCGCTTTTGAATTCGCGATTTTTTTTTTCGCATCGCGTCACTTTTTTGAAGGTTATTTTGTTGCGGTGTTTGGTCGGTTGAGTATCATAGAATATCGAATCGCTTTCATTCAGAATACAATTTACCTTATATTTCTAGATCTGACAAACAAAAATAAAATTAGAAAGGATGGGTGATAGTAAATTTAGACATTGATCCACTTCTCAAAATATTTAGAGTTCGTCGAGGTATGGTACCAATGATGGAGTTCCGTAGACAGCAAGCGAGAGTTTTCCATTGACACGAGACAAGAACTGAAAAAAATGATATATGTTAAGACAGGTGGTTTTGAAACGTTTTTTTTTGAATGTAACTTTGGCATTACAACGTTGTTTGAATGAAATAATAATATATGTATGTCAAAAAACGATTTGTATAATTTTCGCTCCATAAACTAGATCAAGCTTTTTAAAAAGTTGTTTTCGCTGGACGAAAAAAAGCATTGAAGCAAAATTGAAGTGATTTGCGTCTGTTATTTATTGTTCAAATACTCACTTGAGTAACATCATTTCCAGTAACGCTTCTGATAGCTGCAGCGAGTTCCGATGGGGATGCAGCTTCAGCGCCAGCCAACAATTGGGATGCTCTTTCCAAAGCAACGTTAGCCGCCTGTTGTGAAGAACTCAAAGCCTGAAAATGTATTTGAAAAACATTATACTGCTTTATTTAGTTTACTCTAAGGCTCGCAGCGCTCTTGGCGGATTCGACTGTTGAAGCGTTTGCCGTCTTGATGGCTTGAACAACTGATCTGGTAACTGAACCAACTTCGTTGTTTGAAGCAGCAAATTGAACTCCAACGAGACCCGAATCTTGGTAGTTAACATTAACGGAGATAGTTTCTGATGTAATCTGTAAGATTTTTAATTCTTTCAACGTTTCCGAAACGCATAATTATAAACATTTGCGGCCGCATCAAGAAGAATTTGAGCAACAACAGCTTGCGTAGCGACGTCTTTAAGAGATCTGAGTCCGGCTCCTTCTCCTGCGATAGCGACATAGGTGCTTGATCCGCGTCCGTCTCTGAATTATTTATTGATAGCGTATGATATTTTAAAAATACAATATTACTTTCGAACTTCTCCACCGAAGTATTTGCTTTGTGTGGTTGGTCTTCCAGATCCTTCTGGAAGTGGGAATTGTTGAGAAGCAGCATTGACAAGTTGCTCATGATCGACATTGACTCCGACAAGAACAGCATCTCCGGAAACAAGTCTTTCAGCCTAGAAAACGGAATTTTTGATATGCTTACATGTATTATTCATATGCAATGGTTTTTTGTAAATGATGAGAGATTCAGTTTATGGAAAACAAGTATTTATATTTCCTGAACAAAGTTACTAAAATTTGACGAAATTCACACTTTATTGATTTTTGTGAGTGACAGATCTATCATATTTGCTAATATTTATGTTGTTTTTAATATGCGCCTTATTAGTTAAAGTAATTCATAAACACTAGAAGCAGAACATTTTTTAATCTTGATGAAATCAATAAAATGCGGTAATATATTAAAGCTGCCTGTTTTTTGCTATTTCACTTACCCAGAAATACTCTCATTAAATCAAAGACATAACTAAATTTGTAAAATTTGCAAAACATATATAAATCTTACCGCGAAGGTTGACAAAGCACTTGAAGAAACGTTGTTAACACCGATGTTGGACAATCCAAGTGGTCCACTTCGGAAAGCAGCTTGATGCAAATCGTCGAAAGTGATAGCGGTTCCTGTCAAATAGGTGCTATCAGCAGCAAGAGTGTCATGCTTGACATCTTCGACATCCCATGGTTTGAAAGCATTGGTTCCGAGTTGACCAAGGAGAGAAAGTGCGACTCCGACATTATCACGGACAACATTCAATTCAACTGCAAGAAGATCGCGGTTTGAGAGAGCGTTCTGAAAGAAAACATTTTCTTTTATTTCAATAAGAAAACAAATTATAACGAACAATCTGTCCTCCGTTTGCGGCGGTGTTCCAGATAAGTGAAAGTCCTGGAAATTCGTTAGAATCACGTCCGATGCTGTTGCGAATGAAATGAACAAGTCCTTGTTGGTTGGCTGGTTGATAACGACTTCCAGCGCGGAAAGCCAAGACAAGTGATGATGTAGCCCCTTGAAAATTTCGAATTAAAAATTTTAGACCAAGGTGTATTAGAGTAGTGACAAGGTATGACAACATACGCGCAATTATAATGGGGATTTCTTCGAGATTTTGTAACGAAGAAAACATACATTTTTATTTAAAAAAATTTTTGGTAAAAAATGGCTTTTATTTATTTTTAAGAAACCTTGTCCGAAAATTGTATTTTTTAAAAATAAAGTGAATCTAAAAAGACTACGTCTTTGTAATTTGAAATGTTTTCTGTTCCGGGTGAAATTATAAAAATACTTACCATTCAATTCAATGCTTGAGACAGACAAACCATTGTTGAGAACAGAGGTCTGCTCCTGCACTCCACGTGATGCAGCGGCAGCCGAAGCGAAACGTTTCTGTAAATATTTCAATAATTTTTGCTTCAAAATTCTAAAGTAATTCTTACCGCGACAACTTTCGATGGACGCGACAGCATTTCGGTAACCCTGGAAAAAAGCATAATTGTTTAAAAATATCGAAACATTGTTTGAAATAACTTTGCGGAAAATCAACACAATTATTTTCTGTATATTTCAATTTTAATTTCTAAGAAAAAGCTCATAAACCTCAAAAAATACACTGAAAAAATGTTGTTAGGCGGCGCACTAAATCAGGGGCAATGTCTCTGTAGTGAATGAGATAGAGCGCGCTTGCATTCACAGCCTAGTTTTTCACACTATTATGCAGAGAAATCAACGTTTTCTCAACGTTAGATGTTGATTATGGTTGATTTTTAAGAAATCTTATATAGAGTATTAAATTGAATGTTTGGTCGGCTTTGCCAGTGAAAAACCCCGAAATAAAAACATTCTTAAATATGATTCACCAATTTTTTGACGACCGATTTTTTGCAAATGAAAAGTACAGGTCAGGTAAAAGTAGTTACGAAGATCGAAATTTAAGGCGAAATATTTGAAATAATATAAATAAGAGTGGCAAATACACGATTTTTGAATTAAAATAATTAAGCCCGAAAATGAGCCGATAGTAAACGTTTCCTAGGTTATTTTTGAAACTATACTTTGCCAAAATTTCAAATTATTTTTTTATGAAAATTCTCGTTAAAAATAAGATACCTTAAAAGTTTCAAGATGGCTTTTAAAACAATATTACCCATTCATTCCAATTTATGAGCTCTTACCGACGCTCAAACTTATCGATCCAAATTATATCTGCTATTCGAGACTCTTCAAAAAATTTTGGAAGTAAAATTTTTAAAAGTAATTACTGGACGGATATTGATGCAGTATATTGAACGAGAAAAAATCAGGCATGTAGTTTTCAATTATTTTGTACCGATTCAGGATTCATGCGCTATTATCCAGCTTCTACACTGCTTTGGGACAATCAAGACAAACATTTTGATCTATTCGATTGCAGAAATAGCGAATCGTATATACATAAATTCGGTAACCAATTCCAAAAAATGTGCTAGCTATGAAGGACATTTTTGGAAGATGAAGTTTCTTAGCGAACAACAGAAGCGATTTTGGAAGCACTATCATATAATGATTATTACAATATTATGACGGTATTTTTAAGGGTTCACAAAACAAAAAATGGAAAGTTTAAAATACCTATATATTTTGGAAATATGTATGCAACGGAAAAACGGGTTATTTCATGCAACAACTTTTAAAAATGTTTTTTGTAAACAGTTATCTTTTATGTTTTAAATTTTTAAGGTCTTTAAACTGTTTTCACATGTAATCCCTGCTTATTTAATGAAAATAAATTAATTTAGTTTTATAACACAAGATCAGTAAATTGAATTCGATACTTCTTAACTCTAGATTCGTCAGGTTTTACAATTCATTTCTCTACCGGTTGAAGCTTACAGTAACCCGGAGCTTTTGATGTTTTCTGTCGGAATTCAAAGTAATTGTCTTGTAGTGTTTAAAATATATTTAAAGAATTGAAAAATGGAAATCCTCCTATCGATTATTTCCAATCGAAAATCTACATGGTAATAAAATTTGGTTTTGACCCCTTTTCTATACATATTTCTACCATTACAGAAAAAAACGAATTGATGCTTCTTGTTTGCATTTATTCTTGGATGCCATTCATTCCGTCATCATTTTTTCGTTTACTTTTTCCTTAACCTCAAAAAAATCGTGTGGGCAGTAGTTAAAACAATTTGGCTTTTTTAAGAAAAATTGTAAAATACACACAAATTGAGCTCCTCAATTTTCTTCTCAAAAACCAAAAAAGTTCGAAGTTAGAGCTGAAGTGTCAACATGAGATGTTTTCACTCACGTCAGGAAGTATTTATTTTTCTGCTGATTATTTCTCAGGTCATTCGTATTTATTAGAAAAAATAAACGAGCACATTTGTTGTTTCCCAGTGGAACAGATGCAGCGAGAAAAAAAAACAGCTTCAAAGTGATGTGCGATGAGCGTTCGTTGTGAAATATGTTGACCTGATAAATATTGGCCCCTGTATTAGAACCCAGAGAATATTTTGTTTATTAACTGAACTAGTTTTTCTCTTCAATTCCATGGCATTATTACTTTCAGTTTCATGTAATTCGAATATTTTCTCGCTAGAATAAATTCTTGAACATTTTTTCAGACGCCTGTTTTATTAGTTATTTCTTTAAACAAAAAATGAAGAGATTGAAGAGATTCAATCAGAAAACATTCAACAATCAAAATATTCCAAACAATGGATTTTAATTTGATTAGTACTGTAATTTGACTAAAAATTGTTTGATTCATTCAATTGAATTGAATTCAAGAAACCTCTACAGTTCAAGTACAGTTTAATACTTTTCCACAATTTACAATATTTCAATTCCAGATTTGTTTGACCAAAAGTGTTTTATTGTCCTCTCTAGTCTACCGACCAACCCTCGAGTATTAGCGAAATTACGCAAGCGAAGTTCGATTCCTCCTTTCACTTTTTCCTTCCCTTCTATATTCAAAAATAAATGGTTTGTTTTCTTTACCGATTACACTTTTCTGATTGTCTTCCTTCTTCTTTGAAATTTGCGGCTTTTTTTTCTGATTTTACACTCTTTACATTTATCAATCATATTATGTATTTTTATATGTATTATTGTGAAAGTAGAACCTATGGCATGCTGTGAATTGAATGAAAAAAGAAGCGAAAACTTTTGTGAAAACGAGACATAGACACATAATGTATATGCTTTTAATCTGCTTATGTTCATAGAAACAAGAATTCTGATTTAAGTGATCCGATTTTACACGTTACAATTTGTTGAGTCCAAAAACTGTGATGATTCTATAGTAGTAGTAGTACACTGCCCCGTGCATATAAACTAAGCACCTTCGAATCGTTTTCCCTTTTTTTTCTATTATTTAACCAAACATTTTATGATTTATGTATCAATATTTTGACGTTTTTGATTTGTGAATTGAAACCCAACAAATCAAAAAACACCATTCATTTGGAGACCGGTCAGTACAAGGACTTAGGCCTAACAAATATATGCTAATGTATTTATTTGCTTGTGAGGTGTGTATTTGTGCGCGAGTGTAAAGCAAGGAATGAATTCAGTCAGCAGCTCTTTTTCCTTGTTCAATGATGTCTTGATGGGAAATAATACACAAAATGTTATTGTTATGAGCCGGTTTTCATTTCACAATAAGGTTAGGATATTCTTACTTGCCTTTTTATAGATCTTTTCCGAAAATGTTAAAAAAGCTTTAGGAATTTTTAAATCGTGTTTTTCCAACTTTCTGACTGCAAAAATGAAACATTTCTTCTCACCAGCAAGACTCAAAACCATGCATTACAGTCCATAATTCGTTCTTCAGATTTTTTTCCATTTTCTCGTTTTTGATACAAATGATCGTATTTCTTTCCCTAAATTTTCACTCGTGAATAACTTCCTGGAATAGCGACAAAAATTTCGTCTAACCAGTTCTTCCCATCGAAAAAATGTTGACCTTCGTCTATTCAATTTTTGTCTTTTTTTTCCAGCGTGAAAATAATTTTTAATCATAAAATAAGACCAATTTTTAATCCAATATTTTTTGAAAATGATTACGGAAATAAAAGAAGAAGTAAAAACAAAAGATTATAACTTTTATTGACTTTTCGGCTTTTGAAAAAGAGATTACTGTTTTATGGTACGGTATAAAATATAATTGTTTTATCGTCGGTAGATTTGAAGTCATAGGGTTTCTTCCTGAGTCAGCCCATTTCATCAACACTAATTATGTAAGTAATTATTCAAAAAAAGAACCAAACACGATGAACATTCTGACCCAGATATTGGAACATTTTCACCGAACACATGTTCACCTTAATTCTTCGTCGGCAAACATTTTTCCTAACTTTTTTCTATGTCTTCCGCTTCACTTCCGATCGTTTGAATTGTTTATGATCATTAGATTAATACAATAAATAAGAAGTATCATATGTGGACACACCTTTCCGATTTTTGTTTCAAAAATTTAGGTTAAGTAAACTATTTCATTTTTGACACTTTTATTCTGAACCACACCCAATGAAAACGATCTTATTTTTTATTGTCAGCGAAAGATTCAAATCGGATGTTTGGAATTCGACCTTGTCTATGTATTCATCTGCCTACCCTTCACACGCCTGCCCTATACACCCATGCCTTACAATTTATTCATTCTTTACCATTTCTAAATGATAATACATATGAAAACGAATTAATATATCAATGATGTCTATCCCTTTTTCCTCGTTTATTCACTTCTTTCCTATTCCCGTTTCGAATATCGTCTTAACCTTTTTCTTCAAGCTTCTCGCTTTTTGCAATTGTATCAAACGTAACCCAGCCCCATTGAATTTTTCTCCGCCAAGATGAATATTTGCATATGTACCTAGCCTTCTCATTTTCTTTGTTGAACCTCCAACTGTTATTTCGTTTTTTTTTTTTTGATATTCCGCTATTCTTCACTTGACTCATCTATTTCTTTTTTTGGCTCATTATCAGTTTTTTTTTGGAGGAAAACGTTTCCTTATACAAATATTTGAAGTTGTAAAAGCAATCAGTATGTGTAATCCTATAGTATTTTTGTTGCAGTTTCTTTTTTTTTTTGGTTGATCTTAAAATTTACCAAAAAAAGAATACGGTAATTATCGTAGGATTAGTCTGTTTCAATGTTTTTTAACCAAGTTAATCTGCTGTTTTGTTTCAGCTAACAATTTACTAGTTTTCCTTCAAAACGAGAGGCTTCTCACGAAATACTCCAAAAAAATAGTTTAGACCAGACTCATTTGGAAATTCTTTTAAAAAACCAAAAAAGGCACCCAAAAAATTAATGATTATGCCACGAGGGGACATAGAAAACTGGTTGAATGTTCGGACTGTATACATATTCGGAATCTCATGCATTTATAACATAAAAATAAATTGTTGTGGCGACGATGAGGTAACATAGAGAAAACACCGGATTTAGGAGGCAACAGATTCCAATGATTATCACAAATCTTTTTTCTCCTTTTTCTAAACGTTTTATTTTAATGTGTGTGTGTTCATTTGCTGTTTGACTTACTTTTTTGCGTTTGGCATTGTTTCTACATTTCCGTTCTATGTGCACTTTTTTCCTACTATAAGTTTAAATCTGAACAAATGAAATGAATATAGGCATTTTATCAGATTTTTAATAATTTTTTTAAAGAGAACTAACTATTCTCAATGTCATATGATTCACTAAGATTTTCATATGTGTTCAGAATTATTCGAATATGATCATGTTACAGCTTTATTTCGGAATGAATGTTTAGCAACATTCAAAATTTGAAGAATTTTATGAAACTTTTAAAAAACAGCGGTTCAGTTAATTTGACCATACCTAATCTAAGTTTCAGAAATTAGAGTTTTTTTTCATTATCACAATGTAATTTATGAGAAATCACACCGATAAAAACACGCTTCATAGCAGTCGTCCAAAGTTGAAAAAAAAATCAAAATTTGAATGCGTGCGGGTCCGTGCGACGCGGTCATGGTCCATGCAACGCGGTCGGAATTGGCGCGAAATACAATTATTTGACTGTAGCTATATATTATCATTGTTCTTTGGGCCGCCAGGGCCCTCATTCCAATTTTGATTTTTTGCCTTGAATTTGAATCGAATTAACTGACAAGCTGCCTTTAAGAACATCTACATATGTGGCTCTAACTAGGCGTTATGGAAAAATTGGAAATCGGATTTTCTCAAATTTAGCAGATCGATTAAAAAAAAAAGAAAAAGCGACGTACTGCAAAACTAAAACACAATTTAATCGAAAACACCTCTCTTTTCGAAGCGTCACAGAGGTTTTCAATTTTTCACCATTTTGACGAATTATTTCCTGTTCATATTCGTTAACAAATTGAACTTCAGAACTAGCTTCCTCCTTCCAGACTAATTTCAAAGTTCAACTTTTCACACTGTTCAAGAAATGAAAAAGTGAGTAGTTTGTATGCATTAACCTTGACTTCACGCGCGGAACGTCATTGCCGATTGCGGTAGATGAGAGAAAGAGAAAAAAGATGACACTTTCTACAAAAACCGCAAATACCGCAAAAAATCAAGTGTAGTTGTATCGCAGCAGGTGGCATCTCGTTATGCAAATAAATGTAAACTTGTTGGATTTTGAAAGGTGGAAAGGGAAAGGTTACAAGAGTTCGTATCGATGAAGATCATACGAGCACACGCTGCGCGTGAAATGAAACTGTACGGTAAATAGGCGAAGCGACTTCTACTCATCTTTTTTTATTTTTTTTTCGTTGCACAATGCTCGCAATATTTTACTCGATTTTACTCTCGCTACCAGTCTTAGTTTTACCGTTCCCTGGTTGTTTCATTTTGCGTTTTTATTGTGTAATTCAATTCAATGCAAAGTTTTCCCTTAACATGTTTTTATTCCGATATTTGTATACAAGTTTTTCGCCTAACTTTTCTGAAGCTCCTCTCCTTTTATTCAAAATCAAACAAATACTACTTCTTTCTACAATTATTATGTTTACGCTGAAAAATATGAAAATAAATATGTGTATAACATATTATGAGAACTGTATTTTCAAGACTCTACAGTTTGTTTTCTTCATTTTTTTAATGTTAACCGGAAAAGCATAATAATCGGAAGAAATGAAAAAAGCGCGTTTTTAAACTGTAAAATTATATTGCGAAATTACGGTTATCATTAACAGTTTTTGTCAAAGTGCTATTGATAAGAAAACGTTCCACGTATAAGTTTTATAGAGTGAAACTACATATCCTCAATTTCTTTGACTATTAAATTATTCCAACGATGGGATTTATGGATAAACTAAAAGGATTGGTAAGCATTTTTAAAAAATTAAAGTTGAACATATAATCATTAATCATATAATAAAGATAACCTAATAAGTAAGAAAACACCTCAATTTTGTTCCACCCATTATGTATGATTCATTTTGTGATGAAACAAATAAATACGATTCATTTTGCCATCCGATTCATCGAACAAGATTTTTATTTTTCCTGCGATGATTTGAAACATTATTTTTCCTCGTCAGTTTCGAAGTTATTTTTTCTTTTTTATAAAGCTTAAGCATCGTTTTCTTGAATTGAAATCGCTTCCTAGTTGCATGAAAAAATTCCAAACTGTATGTAGTTTTGAGAGAGTTATTGAAACGACTTTTCTGATGTGTTTTTTGTGAAATTATATTTTTTCATCGAGTTGTTTTCAAAGTTATTCCAAATTTACTCCTTTTCATTTGAAGGTTCCATGTTGATTATTGAAATTCTAAAACTAGTGTCAGGTTTGCAACAATTAGCTTAGAGGTAATATTGACCAATCGTAACTAAAATGTCTAAATATTCAAATTAAAATTATGTCCTGCGGATTGCGGATTGCTTGTAATAAATCTGCGGATTGCTTGTAATAAATCTCAATGAAAATTAAAGAACGCTCTATTTATGACCAAATATGGTAATTTAAACTATGCTAAAACTTCAACATGCAATCTTCAGATATATCTAGTATCATTAAAGGTACTCTTTACTAAAAAAAACACATTTACATGGTAAGGCGGCAAATGGCCTAGCCACTCGGCCGCGCGCGCGAGAGAGCATGCGAATGTGAGAGTGTTTGCAATTGTTAGGCCATTCGCCGCTTTTTTTTTGGAAATGGGTGTGTTTGAGTACTAGAAAAGGAAATGTCGCAAAAATATTTGCCTTGTATAGGTTTTCAAATATCAAGAAGAAGATGAAAATGAAATAGAAACCCAAAAACAGTAAAGAATCCCTTTAAGCTAGGATTGTTTTCGCTAATAGCTCAGAAAAATATAAATCAAAATAAAATAATGTAAAAAATTTAAACAGTTTTTCAAAAATTCTCTAAAAGTCACGTTTTCGTTTGATGTTTTTGAACTATTCCTTTATTTTATTTTCTCCATAGTCTCATTTCAAGACTCGATGTTTCAGCCTTTCTAAAACGTTCACTCCAATTCACCTGTTCTCGCTAGTGAACTCCGTTACAAATCGGAAATTGAAACGTTCTCCGCAGATTACTTACTCTGATAAAAATAAAATTGTTTGAAAAAAAAACTTCCGCTTTTACTATCAAATTTTTTGACATGTCATTCATTATCCAATTTATACCTAACGTCATTAATAAGATTATGAAAATTAATACTGACACACCCTTTAAGTTTTTTGTTTTAATTCCGTTTTCGAAAACTTCCATCATATTCAAAATGATCGAAAAGTGCTAGGGAATAAAACAAAAAAATGTTCACTTGAAATACGTAAACAGAGCATAAAACAATACCCTTAACGTTGCCGTTTTTGTTAAGACTTTATCATTTGCAACATTTTCACCTATCATTTACTTTAAACTAAATTTTTCTAAGCCTTATTCCGGAATTGTACTCCTCCATTCTAACGACAAAGAAACTTATTCATTGTAGATTAAAAATATTTTTTAAATGATTTTTTGTCCCATTGAAAATATACAAGTGACGGCATTTCCTGATTTTTTCACAAGCTATTTTTATAAGATGGTCTTAAAATAATTAGATTTGTGTAGGTGAATGATTCACATGCGATAAGAATGATTTTTTTCCCAAATTAATAAAAAAAATCTTTTTGTTGAAATGTGGAGGTTTTTATCACGAGTATTTTTTCTTCAAGTGTTATGGAAAGAAAATCAAAGAGTGACCTTCTACTCATAGTTAATTTTAACCAAAATTGTACATTAGTTTATGATTGAATCTTGTGAGAAAAAGATAGTTAGAAAAAATCAGTGAACTATACAAGTATATAATGTTACTCTTTATTGTAATTGTTTCAGTGTTGACTTCGATAGTACTGCAATTTGTATACATTTCGCATGTGTGCTTATCAGGGGCGTATTTAAATTTCGTTCAATGTAATATGATGGTCTTGTTTCCGATTTAATTTCACTGCTATACAAAATTTATTTTGTTTTCAATTGCTTTTTAACAATAATCATTGAATATGAGCATGCTCATTTATTTCAATTAGATAATAACTATTTCAGTCTTGGGCATGAAAAATTGTTATTTTTTCTTTCGCTTTGAGATGTTACAAAAAGTCAGAATTACCGAAAGTTTAATTAATTTCTCTTGCATTAGTCTTGAAAATTTATTCTTTTATTTTTCATACAACATTTTGTAGGTTGTTCGGTTTGAATCAATTTATTTGAAAAATCACAATAAGAATAATTTCACATTTTGCATGTTCTACTAACACTAACATTTATTCACAAATTTTCAGTTTCTCGGTAAATCAATAGAAGCTGACCCAACTCGATATATTGAAACGGAAAACAAAATGGCACCACCACAAGAAACGTCCAGAAATGCGCTCTCACCAATTCACAATTCAATGTATGGCCTTCATCCGGAAAATAAAACGACTCAGTTGGTCTTCTCACCGACAATTAATTATTTCAAGCCAAGACAAATTTCGCCATACGACAACAACGAGCCAAAGAACAATACCGGTTTGAAAGGTGCGGCTTCACAATTCCAGCAGAAAGTTCCGATCCTCATTGTTTGTCAGACTGTCAACTAATCAAAAGGGGTTTAATGTGTCATTGTTTTCAACTGTTTTTAACTGTTGATGTGTTCAAAAATCTTCTGAATCCTTTCAAGTACTTCAAGACAGGTCTCTTTCTCTTAACAAGTGTAATAGCAAAACTGTATATTTCCTCATTTATTACATTAAGACCACTTGCTGGCATTCAGCTAATATGTACCACAAAATTTCTGTTTTTGTTCTAATCAGCTGCCATTTCAACCAGGTTACAATACCGCACACAAACTCAATGTTTCATGCGAAATGAAATACAATCTTATCGTATGTGTTTCTTTTTGACTCCTTTTGTATTGCCGATATCACGAACTTTCATTTTAAAATATGAATGACCAAATAGTTGAACAAAATCTTTCAATGTATTGTTCTTGTTCCTTTGTGTGTTATCACGTCATTGTCGCAATATATAAAATATTGGCATATTTTTTTAATTTTCAGGCTCCATGCCGGCCAAGCAAGCCGGGTTCAACCGTGTCTTAGACGGCTTGAAGAAAAGGCAATTGCAACATGATTTTCAGTTAGAACGAGCTGCTGAAACGTATGAACCTATTCAAAATATTGGATCTGGAGCTTTTGGAATTGTTTGCGAAGCAAAAGAAACAACAAGCGCAGAAAGGGTCAGTCAAGTGTCGATCAAATATATTATCAACTTAATTCACAGGTTGCTATCAAAAAAGTGGCTCATGCTTCTGCAACACCAACATTGGCTCGTAGAACACTCAGAGAAATTCGAGTTCTGCGATACATTGACCACCCTAATATTGTTACACTTCGTGACATTTTTCGGACAAAAGGACCGCTTGGAATTGACGTCTTTCTTGGTATTTTTTGCATTTTATCATTCACTGAACAAAGGTTAAATCGTATAGTTTCTGACAATTGCTATCTTTTTTTGTGATTAGAAAATAGTACGAACGTTTTCGTTTTATCAAATTGTGAGAATCAATGGCAAACTGAAAACAAGATCGAAAAAACTTAATTGAAAAATATTCCCATAACCAATTTTTCAGTAATGGACCTGATGGATAACAATCTACATCAAATAATTTATGGAAATACAGAGCCATTGGATCAAGTATTTGTGCATAAATTCCTTGTTCAATTACTCAGCGGACTTGAGGTAATATCACGTTTGGAAATGCAAAAAGTTAACTTGAAACATATGATTTTGCAAAAGAGTATTTGCATAACCAATGACGTCGATAGTTCTTATTTAGAATAGTCGTAAAAATACTAGGCGGGAAACACGGAAATTTGATTAGAACTTGGCGCCATTGTAACGTTTGCGGTATTGTCTGCGAATGATGGAGTATTATATTTTTGAGGCTCATAATTATACGAATTGTTATGACTGAGTTCTAAAACATCTCTATTCCTGCTTCTTTCAAAATTTCCTTATGTGATAATATAAAAAGGAACAACATGTATAAAGCAGAAACTAGTTAAAATGTAATTGTGGAGAAGCTATGACTTTAGCTGAAATAAAATAAAACTTACTATGCAGCTTTGCTGTATTTCTGTATCTTGAACATTAACTATTTTTCAGTACCTACATGCAGCCAGCATTGCTCATCGTGATCTCAAACCCTCAAACCTACTGGTAAATACAGAAGATGCAACATTAAGAATTGCTGATTTCGGTTTGACCTAACATTCGCGCCATCATCGATTGATTTCATGATTTCAGGAATGGCAAAATGTGCCGATAAAAATTCGAAACCCATTGACGCAGAAGAACATTGTTTTTACATGACTCAACATGTAGCCACCTTGCCATATCGAGCTCCAGAATTATTATTTGTAATGCCGGAACATTCGACTGCTGTTGATATGTGGGCTGTTGGATGTATTTTTGGTGAAATGGTAATGAGGAATGAAGTCTTTCCTGGAAGAAGTGTTCAATCACAAATAAAGATGCTACTATCGGTGCTAGGAAAACCATCAAAAAACGTTGGTTTAACATACTGTTAGCACAATGCAAACTTTTATAATTAACAGATTCTTAATGAAATCAGATGTGACAGAACAAAGAAGTTAATTGAAGATTTTGGAAATCATATAAATATCGATTGGGATACTTTTGTTTTCTGTCAACAAAGAGGAGACGAGGTTGTTCAACTCATTATTAATTTAGAAAAATTTTATATATTTTCAGCAAATTGTTTATGGTGATTGTCAAGCTGTTGATTTCGTGAGGAATCTGTTCAGATATGATGCATCTGAACGATTGACAATCGAACAAGCGCTTAATCATCCTTATGTTAAAAATATCACGGGTCATTTGCCAGGCAGTCCGAAGTGCCCATTTAAAGTTTGCTCACTTCTTTAAAACATTTATTATTTATTTGAATTTCAGGTCAAGAGAGACATGATGTACGTCGAAAATTTGTCACATAACGAGTTAATTGAACTGCTTTGTAAAGACGTGAGATCTGCTGAAAATTCATATAGAGAAATTCATTCAGGAGGTATATTCTTTTTTATATTTTCACGAATGCATGATAAATATTAATGCACAAATCAATTAACGCACTTATGTTTGTAAAGAAAACCCAAAATCACATACCTACTAGCACAGTTTCACTAACCCCTCACTTTCCAGATAACCGATGGATGAGAGGAGTCTTCCAAAGAGATCGTGAATTCGAATTGTCAAGATTAGGAAATGATTCGCGGCGGTCGATTAATGAGTTAATATTTTAACACTCGCTTAGGCGTAACAATTTGCATATAAAACGGAATTAACCAATATTAATTTGCAACGATTATTTCAGAATCAACGGGGCACAGCAGCTCAATTTCAACGGAAACAAGCAGTGGGGAATGCAGCCCGACTGTGCAGCAGCATGAAATGGAAGATATCTCAACACAAGTGTCAATATGTGAAACAATTTCAGACGCTTAGAAACACATCTCTTTTTTTGTATTTTACGCTATCCAAAGAATCATCATTATCTCAATACCACGCTTCAAATTGGGGCTGTCTTGTACATAGTACTTTAGATTTGTCTCCTGCATATTTATTAATTTCCATACCATTTATCTTGAATCTTGAATTAAGGACAACTTTCCGATCCGCATAGTTTTAGGATTTTTTGAAGTTTTTTTTACAATTCGAGATTATATTTATGTTGTATCTTTTCCTCAAATTGTTTCATCCTTTTTCTAGCTCGTGACATTGAATTCTTAACCGAATTGATTCTAGTCCAATTTTTTACATGATTCTGATTTATAATAAAAAATTTAAAAATCGTTTATTGGGTGAGAATATGTGCTTTATTGTGACTCATTTATTTTGTTGACAATATCTTGAGCTGTGTTGAAGTTGTTGATGTCTTCTGGTTCCGTGCTGACCTGAAAATAACTTTATTGTGATGCTGAAGAATATTAATCTTACTCCAAATTCAGAATTCAATAGATCTGAAATCATTTGGTTGAAATAGTCTGGATCAACGTTGATATCATTCTTGAGGTTGAAGTCACTGAAATATTGAAATTTATTGGTTTTTTATCACAGAAAATAAACCCACAGAGTGATTTGATCAATTGGAGTTTCAGTGAAAAGAGATAAAACTTTAATGATTTTTTCCTCCTGAAAATATTCCGATAAATTTAAAAAAAATGTAAAGAACATACAGTAGTTCCAGTTAATTCTTCCTGAAGCATTTTGAAAGGTGTAGTTGATCAATACTGAAATGAGAAAACTAACTGGTAATATCAGATTGTAAACACTTTTATAGAACCCTAAAATAACGAAAAAAAAACATAGTTCCGAGGTCAATAACAGATATTTTCAATTTTCTGACGCCCTTTTGATAAGGGAAATAAAAACTATCGAAAGTTCTTAGTCTTCTTCGATGTATTTTTAACAGTGGATTGTGATTCTGTGATATAAAGATAAAGGTACATATATTTTACTGTCAACCCAAATGTTCTTGATCATTCAAGTTGGTTTTGACCTACCCAGAAAATCTAAGTCTCTCACAAAGTCATGCTATTTTACCTGCGAGCGGTTGCGCTGCGGTCTTTCAATAGAAAATGGATTATCCTAAATTTTTAAGTTGACAATAGTCATCAAGATCTAGATACTGCATAAAACATTTATTTTATTTTAAAATTCTTTTTCAAAAAAGATCATTTTATATAAATGAACAAAATATTTTTGATCAAACAAAAAAAAAAGAAAAAAAAGATAAAGATAAAGAACAAGTTTAGTCTCCCAATTTGTCGTCGTTTCTCTCATTTGCAACATAATTCCGAGTGTGACGAAGTGGTGGTAATTGACGCGACTGAAGGTTTTCAATATATTTAAACTTCTAAAAAACATATTTTTAGCCACCTGGGAAGCATTGTGCTCGTTCAATGATATTGTCGCCGGGCCGATGGGTCGAGCAATGCTTATTGAAAAACCTGTGTCATTTGAACGTTTGATAAAGTGTGAACATCGAATTTCAATCCACTGAAAAAAAACAAATAAATGTTATTTTATACCATCACTTACTGTTGCATAGATCCAAAACAAAGTGAAAATGCTCAAAAGTACAATTCCTGTTACCAACGCTCCGATGTCATCATTTCCTTGCGTCAAAACATAGATTATATAAGCTTCCAATAACATCAGAAGTAAAACTGTTGCAAATCTGAAACATATTCATTCCGATGAAATTCAATACAAATTTTATGCAAACCTAAAAAGTACATGTGGAATAAATAATAAATACCGAACTGTTTTTATGCCATAAAACATAACATTTACAGCCACAATCTTTAAAAAAATAATTTCTTTTTTCTTTGCTCTGTGTCGGACTAGTGAATACCTGAAGAATAGCCCAGATCAGGCTATAGATGTTCAATTTACAAAGTACACTATGAAGAAAACCCGAATTTTGTTCATCACTAAAAAATGTTTCATTTTAGAAACATGTATATAAGGATTTACCTTATTTCAATATCGTCTTGTAATGAAGTACTATTATCGTTGTCGGTGTCGCAAATCCTTGAGTTTATATCAGGAAGCACTATAATAATCGTGCTTCAATGAATACGTGTAAAAATTAAAGAAACTCTCGTGACGTAACACATTTCGATTTTTCGCATCAATTCGAAATGATGTATTAATTAAACAAAACAAACACCATTCAGGGTTTTGGTCATGTTATGTTCAATATTTCAGTTAATCGATTTTTTTTAATTTTAGAGAGCATAGTGTATCGAGTCCTATATTAACAGGTGGTCCGTATTAATTGAAACCTTTTAAACACGAACAAAAAATGTCGAATTTTTTTGAATTATTAAACAACAGAACTATTGAAAAGATAAAAATAAATGTAAACTTCTGAAATTATTTTCTTAATAGCTTTACAAAACTTGACACATTTCTGAACAAAAACGAGACAACTGTTTAGTTTTTTACCAAACACGTTAATTATTCTAACATGATTATTTTTGGAATTTTCCCGATAAATGGAACCCATTCGTTACTAGCAGATTTAATAAGATAACTATTATTTATACTAACCCCGGTATCAAACTCAAACCGGTGTTTTTGCTCTATTCTCAACAATTGTCTAAACTAACCGGCCACCAGAACAAAACAGATGGTGAAAATTTCAAGAATACCAATGACGATTGTAAACGTTTTCGAATGGCAGCAACACGATTTATACTTGGAATCATTAGGATTGAACCCATCGGCTTGTTGGATTTGCATTTCGAGAATTGTTCATCGATATTTGCTTGATTACTCAACAACACAATGAACACTCGAACGGACTAATACTCAATGCAAAGCAAGACTATTAAAAAACCACCTGCTGAAATAATGTTAGATCAATTTTTTTAAAATTACGAGTTGTTAGCAGAAAAACGAAAAAAAACTGACATTTTGTACAAAAAATGAAACTGTTAGACAAAATAGGAAAATATTTTTTAACAACAACCCAAGAACTAATCTGGTCTAAAAACAAACCCTATTAAAATCATGGTGTAATGTAAGCAATTTAATGAAAGTTAATATCGAAGAAATAAAAAATAAATCTCAATTTTCCGTTCATAAAATGTCACCAACTAAAAAATACGCACTTTGAGACAATTTAAAAATGAACATACGATTATCAAAAGTGCCTATAAAGAACGTTATTCTAATTTATATCAGTGGTTGTTTTTTGAAAGAAATCAAGAATTTTAGTATTCTCAAAATTCAAAATCTCCATTATTACGAAGGTGAGAGGTTGCACAATGACTTTTTTTAACAATGTCACCATGGCAGCAACCTAATGGCCAGCATGTTCTAACCGCCAATTTATTCAGATCCCATTTTTTCTTTTATAAGAAATTGAAATGCATATTCTGAATGAAGAGAAAAAAGCGAAACAGAATGAAATCAACACTTATGATATTTATTTTCACAAATCTTAGAAAAAATAATATGATTGTTCATTAAGGCAGAATGTTAGGGAGCAGTGAAGCCAGTCATGTCTTCTGCATACATCTGAAAAAAAATGTTGTTTGGTTGCTAAGGGTGAATAGAAATCTTACAATAATATCAACTTCATATTATTCTCACGTACTTTTTTGTCTCAGTAAACATTGTTTCTTTTTTTTTTCATTGCATTTACTTATGGTTTTTGAATGCCGTACTGCAGTTTACGGTACCTACGGTGCACTAAGACTATGCTATAGTCGCTCAACGGGGGAACAAGGAAAAAATTAATTATCACAAATACATACATATGTTTTATTTCAGTTATAAGTTTGAAATTAATAACAAGCATGAAAATTAAATTTTTGAACACCTTACAATAAACCCCATGTATATTTATTTAGTAGGGCAAAATCTAAAAAACCGAACTCTCACCGATATGCAACAAATCCAACTGACATCAAAATTAAAACTGCAATAAAAACCACAGAACTTTGAGCAAGAACATCCAACGTGTATTCAGAAGACTGATCCATTTTCAATGCGAATAATTTCTCAAATAATAGATTTATTGAAATATTCTAAATGAATTAACAACTTGGAATAAATCGAGGAAAAAAAAGATGGACAAGAGGGCAATAATAAAAACGTGAACTGTCATTTTTGTGCAGGGGGGTGGGCAAATAAGAATGACCATGGAACAACACATCGGATTTGATGAATTTCGGCGGGATTTGATGTTCTTTTATTTGGATAATGTGTTGATTATTGTTTATTTTTAGCAAATGATTTTTTAGTCAAAAATCAAGTTTTAATAACTCACTTCAAGCGTATTATTAAAGTAAGTATTGTAACTAGGGAAGTTAGTTGAAGGTAACAGCAATTATAGGTCAAAATTAGGTTTAAATGAAAATGAATTTCAGAGTTATAAATTCTGAAAAGGTAAGAGGGAAATATGAAGTTGTGAGTCAGATATACGCGCGTGAAATCACATAAGCGTCTAGGCTGCGTGAGGACTGAAAACTGAAGTTTATAACTTTGAGTAACTGTATTTTCAACTTAAATATTCTTCATGATTGCATTTTGAAGGCTGCTCAACCGCACTGGCGCTCCGCACGCACTTACTGCCGACACTCAACACACTGGAAATTTGAAAACTCGTTTCCTGGGAATTTGTACGTGCGTGTGGAGCGACTGTGCGGTTGAGCTGCCTTCAAAACGCAATGGTCAAGAATATTTGAGTTGACAATAACTCATGAACGGCTTAACCAAAATTAATGCTTTATAGCTCATTTTGCTTACAATTAAGTATTTCATATAAGAGTTTTCAACATTTTTAAAACGATAAGAAACTTTATTGTAATCTCGAAAAAAACTTGAAAATTTTAAAAAATTGGACACAATTTTCTGACAGGCAAGCTTCTCAATACGAATTTGTTGACTGGATAATTTTTTATACAACAAAACTGAAAAAAAGTTTTAGAGTGGACAATTAAAATTACATTTTTTTGTGATTATAACGAAACGTTGGCAACATTGGCAATCAGCAATTTTTTTTTACAAATCTGCCTTCCTTGCTAGTCCTTCTGCATCATTGTCCGCTGAAAAAACTTACTGTGAAAAAAATGCCTAGAAGTGATTTAGTTACATCTTGCTGAGCCTGTGCGAAAAGTCGTCGTTGTTAACCACATCAGTAAAAGTATCCTAAAGAAAATAAAATTCTGAAACATAAAGTTACTCGTTTTCTACCTCACATTTCCGTTTCAAATTTGTTTCGAGATAAAAGCAATTGAATGGTGTATATGGATTAGTTTCAAACCATTCACGTTTATTTCTTGGCTGGGTTGGAGAGAAACCGAACGGGCGAGCAATTTCAATTTTTCTGAAATTAAAGTCAATTTTCAACTTCAAGTTGACTCGGGAACTCACTCTTTTTCGGTCAGCTCTAACATGGAGATATCATCATCAAATGTTGAATGACATATTTTTCCACATTTCGATCCCTGTAAAGCAGTTTTTCATTTTCCGCTTCGTGTCACTTTTTCTATTGCTTAGAAATTAAAAAGCTGTTTTGTTCAGTTGCAAGTTCCTAATTGCATAGCTTAACATTATTTTTGAAGGATACAGTTGTTTTTTCCACTGAGACATTACACGCCCCTTGCTTCATGTCGATATATTTTAAAAAAAATCAAACCATTAGAGAGACGACATCCCTGGTCAAATCTTGCCGGAATGCACAAATTTCACAAAGATCCATCGACCCAACATCTTTTTCTGTTTCGTATGAAACTTTCCAACAAGCCGGAAGCTTGTGAAAACCACAACGAGCCGCATTTTCAATACGTTTGATCACCAAAATCACACATTTCTATGAAAAAGTGTAATAAATAAATAAACTGTTTTTGAGACTTACTAGAACAAGTCTTGGAACAATGGCGTTTTTATCTCCAAAAATTCTGGAAAAATTGATGCGTTTGAAAATTTTATTTTATAACTCACGGACTCTTAACATATGAAACTTCCATGATTTTAGAGTTACAGTGGTCGAATTGGAAGAAACTCTTAATAATAAGATATGTCTTTGGAAACTTGTAAAGAATCTAAATTTTATTACTGGCTAATACTATTTCAATTCGAAATTTCCCCAAAATCTCTAAGCTCACATTAAATGACTATAAAAACTTTGAAATAACACTAATACACTAATAACAGACTTTATATAAAACGTTCGCAAATGTTCTTCATTTAATTGAAAAAACAGTCTGCCGAAATTCCAATTTAGGAATACTTTTACTGTATCGAAAATAATTTGAAAAAATTAAAGGTTACGAAACATAAAGGCTTACAAAAAACGAGAAGAATCCAAAAAAATGTTTTATCTCAGAAATACCGCCCATTTCATCGTGTCGGCATCTGAAATAACGAACGCGCCAAAAATTTGAATAAAATTAAAAACAAAAGATTCTGTATAAAACAAAGAGCTAACAAATCAAATGTGTAAGAAAAAAGAACTGGTGAAATGGTGTCAAGGGCTATAATTTTTCAAAGAAAGAACATTGCATTTTTCATTTTCGAGAAAAGAAGAGCAATAAAAAAACAATAGCGAATAAAATTATTCAAAATCAAGAAAACGCGGATTTTGTTTAGTATGCATAAATTAGAACAGTAAAAAAGAATTCATTTCGAAATTCGAAGCGGATGAGGGACACAAAATCTACATTGAATAAAACCGGCGATTGAACTTGGTATTGCTCATGAAGCAGCTCATCTATCGGAAAATGGGTAGCTTCGAATCTGAAAACATTGTGACGTTCCGATAAAAAATTGTTTGAAGTTCACTTCTTCCTTCTTTCTCTTTTGTGCAATTCCAAACTTATTTCCTACAGTAAATGATACACATATAAATAAAAAGTTATTCTTAAGAAAGAAAACACGATTTTTTTCCAGAGAATAAAATTTTTTCTAAATAAGATTTGCAAAGCCATTTAGATCTACTAATATTTTTTTAATGAGTCGGAAATCATTTACGATTGAGTTTTATGTTTTTTTTCGGCAATATTGTTATTTTAAATTCACAGTATCTGACGAATAAAAAGATATCAGGAATAATTATTGTGCATAATAATTGAACGATAATCAGGGTCGTTCAAGAAACATATAATTAAAAAACATACATACTTTTTCTGCTTCATCAATTTTATATCACATAGTTTTATTATTTCTGATTCTGGAAACATTCTGGAAACAAATGTTACATACAGATAGAAGTATTCATTCCTTAAAGACTATAAATTTTCAAGTTTTGCAGGAATATGAACTTTTTCAAGAAAAATTTAAAGTTAGACGTTCTTAATTGAAACATTATATATATCCACTCAAATATTCTTGATCATGCAGGTTGGTTTTGACCTACCCAGAAAATCTAAGTCTCTCAGAAAGTCATGCTATTTTTACCTGCGAGCGGTTGCGCTGCGGTCTTTCAGTAGAAAATGGATGATCCAAAATTTTTAAGTTGACAATATTGTCAAGATATACTCAAGGATCCAAATCTTTTTAATTTAGAAAAAATTGTTTATTCATCGTAATAATATCTTAATTATGTATTGTCAAGTTAAAAATTTTGGATCATCCATTTTCTACTATTGTCAAGATAAAAATTTCTGGCCGCTCGTTTTGCGGAGTGTCGTTGGGAATTTCCTCGCAACGCGCAAGACCAACTGAGAAATTTGAATTTGAGCGCGTTGCGGTCGCGTCGCGAGGAAATTCCCAACGACACTCCGCAAAACGAACGGCCAGAAATTATTATCTTGACAATATGAAACTTTTAGAATTTTGACTGTGCGAAACTACAACAAATTCTTATTTGGATGTAAATGCTTCTGTTGTCTGGGTCCAACCATCGGGCATTGTTGCAAGATATACTGATTTATATTGATTCTTAGATGGAGTCAAAATACTATTGGTAAATGAAATCTGTTTACTACAAAAAATGTTGTGTTCAGAAGTATCTTATTTGAAGTATCTTATGTCTACGTTCTAAAGTACATCAGTTTAACTGTTTCATGTTTTACAAAATTGTAAAACCTCAAATTGAAGACGAAATGAAATCACTAACCATTTCGGTCAAGTGTGTTTACTTCACAGCAAAAAACACTTGTACATTTTAAGTGCTCATCCTTTTGACCAACCGACAGCCTAACCTACGATTTTCTTTCAAAGAAAGAACATGAATTGCTACAATGAACCATTTGTATTAATCTCCTCAACAACAAGCTGTGCTGAAAGCCCACCATGTTCACATATCTTCTGTTGGAAAAACTTCAATTGTTTGATTGGTAAGTCGACTTACTTGAGAGCTTCCACTCTTTTTTTTTATTAATTCCCACACTTCCCAAAGAACATCAAACTCATCTGTTTGCATTTCTACTTCTTTTTCGGTTCAAAATGGAATTATTTACTCAAAATTTAGATGGACACATTTATCTAAAATGTATTTATTTTATTTTTTCACGAAAATATTCCAATAAATCTCCAAATTGAGAAATGATACAAAATTTATTGCGTCTGTCACAAGTGTTGGGTTTGGTTTTGAGAGTGAGAGATATGTGATAAAAATTCAATCAGAATTTATCGCCTTGATCCTTCATTTTTTTGTCTCATTTTCTTTTTCCTCTTTAATAACAGGTTTTTATTTTATCATTTAATAAAAAAATTTATTCTGTTTGTTAGTTTAATAAAGAATTTATCTTGTTATCCAAAAGAAATTGCCAAAAACACCACGTTTTTTTCAACACATAGTTTTTTCTCGAGAGCTTGTTTCAGTTCGAATTAATGTGCCTCTTGAGATTTGTGAAAAAAACGCCCTTTTATTTTTCCAACACAATGCTTTCGGTTGTTGTTCTACTCAATTGTTTCATTTGTTTGTTTTCTGCAATTCAAGAATTGAACTTTTTCCGAAAAAAAACGGGAATATTCCTATTTTTCACTTTGTTCCCCTTTTTTCACGAGAACACTTTCTAAACATCATTATCATCATCACACTAACATTACGGTCAAACAAGTGTCTATTTTCATTGTAAAAAGCGATCTCGACCACTAAATTTACCTACACTCAATATTTGTCAACTTCATTTGTTCCCCCTCGTGTTTTTTTCTCGCCCAACCTGTCTGTTTTTACAATAAACATTCCTTTGAACTATTAGGCAACTTAAGTTAGTAATTGGAATTTTTGGGTATCTTGGAAACCTTCAATGATCAATCATAAGATTTCATTTTTTTCATCACTGTAGGCTGCTTATCAACGGCGGGAAAGAAAATCTTACCGTCTAAAAAAATGGATGATAAACACAATTGAACGCGCACTTTGCTCCTCATCCATCAATTTCTTTGTCACTAATAGTGGGAAAGCAATTTAAGTCTGTCAAAAACGGCAACTCAACTACTTTCAAAACATATCAGTTAAATTTATGATACTGTATTATTTTTCTTTAGTCAATTGCGTTTTTTTTCTGTTTTAGAATCTTAAAATGAATAAGTGCGTTTTTTAGAAACACCAATTCGGGTTTTAAATAGATAATTTTATTTACTGTTAGAAGTCTTAATTGTAAGAACTATTAAGAAAGATTTAAATTAACAAATATAAGGCAGTATTTGTAAGAGTGGAACTGTGACACAAAGGGCCCTGCCTTAGGGCGAATATGAAATATATCAGTTTCATATTTCATTCACATATACCAGATGGTTATCAAACCATTTTACGTTGATATTGAGCCAACAGGATATGTTTTTGTAGCGTGACAGAGCACAGAACTTAGAAAATCGAAATTTTTAAAAATGAAGATAGAATGTCATACTTGATTTCAAACGATTTCAAATAGAATTTCGATACTTTTTCCAGTTGACAATTTTTCTCTAACCCTAAGCACTCAAAAGTTATACCCCAAAATATGTGAAAAATCGTCATTTTTTGGGAAAATCAAGAAAAAAAAGTCAATTTTTGGATGGAGGTACATGGGGTTTTTTCACACTTTAAACTACAACTCATCTGCTTTTTAAAACAAAAAAGAGTTTTAAAATAAATCCCGGAATAAATGTAGGGAGTCTCTTCGAATTTACAACTTTTTTCCAAAAATTAGGTTTCTCGTGCGTGTACGCTAGAAAAGTGCAGGTATTTTCAAAATTAATTTGTTTCCACAAGTTTAATTATATTTATAGTATTTAATTAATGATTTTTATTAATATTTGCAGGTGAGTTTCCAACAAAAAACACTGTATTCACGTGTAGTAGAGCGTGCAAAATACGAAAAATGGGAAATTACAAAAAATGAAAATAAAAAGGCATGATTAGTATCATTCGATAGCTATTTCAATAATGAACATTTTTGTAATTGAACACCTTTTTCGATAATTACTTATTTTCAAGTTACATCCCAAAACGTGAAAACAACTAGTCGTCAGTTTCGGACATTCAAAAAAATAGTGTTTTCTGGAATGAATATCCCAGGATTTTTTCACCATATAAACTTCAATAAATATTCTATTTAGAACAACAAAGATTTTTGAAATAAAACTGGGAGAAAAAGTAAGGTGACTATCCAAAGTCACAACTTGTGGTCAAAAGTTATGTGTTGCGTTCGTATACTCTAACCGGTTAACCGAGTTAACCGGTTAACCGGTTAAATCAGTTAACCAGTTAACCGATTAACCGGTTAACCGGTTAACCGGTTAATTAACCGGTTAAATTGTAAAGCATAATGGAATAAACAAAAACATTGATTTTTTTCTATTTCACAAGCAGTCAATAAGTTTTTAAATATTTTTCGTATCCAAATTTTTTAAAGAGTACCCTTTTTGCATTTTTTTTCAATAGGATTATTCATTTAAAAAATTGTTAGCGATATTTAAAATACGCAACTCCCATTGTTCACATTTTTGAGAAATATAATCTTATTCACTTTTTTCTCGAGCTGAGTTGGCAAATAGACGAAAATCTGAGGTGTAGCTCTTGGGTGTAAGGTGCTAATGAAGAACTGTGAAAAAGCGAACAGTAGATGCATTTTTGGTTTTTCGAACCAGTTTCTTTGTTTTTTGGTATTCTGATGCTTTTCCAGGCAACTTGATGTTAATTATATCGATATTACTATTTTTTGAAATACAGAAAACCCTGCTGAAAACGTTGAAATTTCTGAAATTTTTTAGATTTTCGAATTTTTTCAAAATATTTCGGAAGCTAGAGCCTTTACATTCTTATTCTCAAAAAATCAGCCGATTTCATCGATTTTGAACAGTGAGCAAAGCAATTAGAAAAACACGCGATGCCTCGATGTTAATTATATCGATCGAAATTGGCGTAGGAATGTGGACACACACGTGATGCAATGAGCGCACACACGCGAAGTATTTTTTTTCTAATTTCTTTTTTCACTGTTCAAAATTGATGAAATCGACTCATTTTTTGAGAATAAGAATGAAAAGGCTCTAGCTTTGGAAATATTTTGAAAAATTTTGAAAATCTAAAAATTTTCATAAATTTCAACATTTTCAGCTAAGTTTTCTGTATTTCAAAAAGTAGTAATATCGATATATTTAACATCAAATTGACTGAATAGTCATCAGAATATTAATGTGTAAAAGATAACAAGTCTTCATTCAGAATTCGTGAAGAAAAACATAAAATATGAAACATAAATTTCCAATTTTTCATGTTCGTTTTGGAGCATCTTTATGCGTTTTAAGTATCTTTCACTTCTACCTACATTGACGGTAAATGTTGACTTTATTTCGCTAAATTTCATGTTGATTTGAAACCTACCTTATTTTTCAGGATTTTGAAAATTAACCGGTTAATTAACCGGTTAACCGATTTAACCGGTTAACCGGTTAACCGGTTAACCGATTAACCGGTTAACCGGTTAACCGAGTTAACCGGTTAACCGCTTTAACCGGTTAATCGGTTAACCGGTTAACCGAGTTAACCGGTTAATTAACCGGTTAACTTTAACCGATGTCCCGCTATAATGCATATACGTGTAATCCGCTTGTGGCTCAATTTTTAAAAGTGTACAATTAAATAGGTTCTCTTTATATTACACGAAGAAGTTTTCGAACATCCTGTGTTACGTTATTAAAAACTGACAGCAGAGTACTAAAAAGCTCGTGCAAAAGGCAAACATTTTTAAAAAGTATTTTTGCGTTAATAGTGTTTCTGGCAACTAAAAAAGAAACAGTTACTTCAAACATGATATCAGTTTCTTGGCATAAAATCAGGATGGTTGTCAGGCCTACGGTTCAACCGACTTGTAATATAAAGAGAACCAATTTAATTGAGATTTACACTTTTAAAAATTGAGCTACAAGCGGATCACACGTTTATGTATTGAAAATGACGTGGTTCTAGAGTATACGAACGCAAAACATAACTTTTGACCATAAGTAGTGACTTTGGATAGTCACCTTACTTTTTCTCCCAGTTTTATTTCAAAAATCTTTGTTGTTCTAAATAGAATATTTACTGAAGTTTATATGGTGAAAAAATCCTAGGATATTCATTCCAGAAAATACTTTTTTTTTTGAATGTCCGAAACTGACGACTAGTTGTTTTCACGTTTTGGGACGTAACTTGAAAATAAGCATTTATCGAAAAAGGTGTTCAATTACAAAAATGTTCAAAATTGAAATAGCTATCGAATGATACTAATCTTGCCTTTTTGTTTTCATTTTTTATAATTTCCCATTTTTCGTATTTTGCACGCTCTACTACACGTGAAATCGGTGTGTTTTGTTGGAAACTCACGTACAAATATTAATAAAAATTATTAATTAAATACTAGTAATATAATTAAACTTGTGGAAACAAATCAATTTTAAAAATATCTGCACGTTTCTAGCGAAAAACTTAATTTTTGGAAAAAAGTCGTGTACTCGAAGAGACTCCCTACATTTATTCCGGGATTTATTTCAAAACTCTTTTTTGTTTTAAAAAGCAGATGAGCTGTAGTTTAAAGTGTGAAAAAACCCCATGTACCTCCATCCAAAAATTGACTTTTTTTTCTTGATTTTCCCAAAAAATGACGATTTTTCACATATTTTGTGGTATAACTTTTGAGTGCTTAGGGTTAGAGAAAAATTGTCAACTGGAAAAAGTATCGAAATTCTATTTGGAATCGTTTGAAACCACGTATGACATTCTATCTTCATTTTTAAAAATTTCAATTTTCTAAGTTCTGTGCTCTGTCACGCTACAGTACCCAGGTTTTTCCACAAAATTTCTTATGTCATGGATTACTGAAATGTTATACTTTACGAATATATAAAAATCTTTCCCTAAGGCACGCAAAGTTTCACTCTTAGAGAGACGACCTTATATATGAAAAGCATGACAACAAAATTCTAAAATAGATTATCGTCATATGCCCAACTGATCCTAACATTCAAATAATTTTCTTTGCGATCCAATGCCGGCCGCGTCGCACCAGAATGATCCACATTTTTGAGCACAAACAAATCAATATTTTAAGCATTACTTCCGATCGATATGAACTTATTTTTTGCATAAATTTTGCCTAATTTACATTAGAATATTGAGGAAAATAATAGTTTCAATCGAATGTGCATGAGGATGAACTGTCTTTAAGCACAACAAAATTTTCTTTTTTCAAACCGTTCTGAAAAAGGACACCTGATAAAAAGTTGGATTTTTTAAAGCGTTTCATTGTGATTGTTTTTAAACTTATTCAACATTAAATTAGTGTATGTACTGAAAGTTTACAGAGCAATATAAATTGTGAAGCATAGGTTTTTTGCTATTAAGATCCGTACTGTTGACTTTATTTAGGAAAAGTTGACGTTGTTTAGGATTTGAACTCGATGGTTGATAATCCAGGTGAAATCACATTGTCGCGAGAATAAGCCTTCAAAATTTTATAAAAATAAAATAAAAATCACTTTTAAATCTCTTTATCTTTTTTTTTCATTTTTTTGTTCCACAAATTACAAAAGCTAGCAGAACTAATGCATGACATTAGATCGGTTAATTAACCCCGTAGCTTATTTTCTAATTATGACAAAGTAATAATAAAATAAATTTTGAAATAAATTTTGTGTCTTCATTTTTTCTTTTTTCATCATTATGTTTCCTCAATATTGTTTATATTTCCTATTCATAAGCGTAGCACTCACAAATATGTATATTTTGAGAGCATGAAAAAGTTGTCATTGTATTGTGATTCTCTTTTTGTGTAGTTTAATTTCTCTATTTTTTTTCGTTATTTTGGTTATTTTGTCTATTTAATCAAAGATTACTTGACAAATAATGAAAAATACAAGAACGGTTGCCTTTTTATTGTTAATATAAACACCAGATTATATAATGTTTATCATAATATTTATGAATAACGAATTGTTGACTTTTCCTATCAAAAATACCATAACAAAAAAGTTGTATATCAAATTTCAGTCAGTCCCCACCCCCAACTTCCAAACAAACGTTCTTCCTCTTTTGGTTCTAAGTTTGATATTTATGTACATGTATGCATGTATACATTTATTCAAATATTGCCAGCCAACCAATGCCTAACCTCTCAAATTTCGTTGGCGCGCCAATATTGAGTATTTTTATTTTATGCCAAATTTAGTTTGCATTCAGGGCAATAGTTTTGCAAAATAGGAATCATAGTTACAAAAAAAAACATAATTGATGACTATTATTCAAAATTGACTGGTTCTTTTGTTTGCAATGGGTTATATGCGTGTTGGTTTCTCACCGATTATTAGTTTTCTTATTGCTAAAATGAATATTATTTTTTTTTTCACGCGTTTATGTAGAGCGATTAGAGCGACATTAGATCTTTTCACTTTTAGCTTTGAAACTATTTTCTCTGTTTTTTCTGTATATCGACTATGTTTGAATCATTTCTACACATTATTTTTTTAATAATCATAGCTCACTCTGAAACAAATTTTTAATTTTAGATTAGAATAAAACATGTCGAGTGTTAAAAAAATAATTTCTAGATGCAAAAAGTTGTCGGAAGGTTTCAACATGTTTTTTCGAATAACTGTAGCATCTTGGTTATTCTATTCTTCTATTGAATTTCATTTTTTTTTCTAGTTAGTTTGATCCCCGTGTGAAAATGAACAAAGAGGATGAGTATAAAATGTTGATATAATATTTGGCTGAAACGTCCTGTGAAAATATTTTTAGGTGAACGATTATATTTTTTTGTAGTTTGAAAATTAGAGCATATATTATGAAGTCGTGATTAATCTTGAGAAAAATATATAAACTATTTTGAATTTATGACAAAATCTGCTCACGATAAAAATAAGACAATTGATTTTTATCGCTTTACTTATCTGTTCGAGAAGTAAATATATTTTTATTTACACTAGTATTTAACAGGGTAAGAATATTATTGCTACTTATAAATTACTTCCTTTAGCATTTGAAATATTTGTTAAAACGATATTCATAAATTAAATCACCAAGATCACACTAATGTCACAATACATGTTTACCCAAAGTTTCAACCTTGTTTGAATAATCAAACCTCATTGTTAGCGAAAATATGGCGACTTTGGATGTCTCAAAAGGTTGCGCATTCTCATAGTTACGTTTAAATCGAAAGAAAAGCGAAATAATTTTGAACATTTGTTGCTACATTTATTCTGTTTTCCAAAACTGCACTTTTATCAGTATTTTGGCATCAAATTTGCAACATTATTATTATCGATTTGTTAACTATTATGAAAATGGTATCTCAATGTTCTTTTGAGTAAATAAATTCCACAATGACACAGTTTTATCGATTGTGAATTTTGAATGACTAAACTCCTTTATATTTTTAATTTTTTTCATTGTTACTCATTCAACACTTTCGATTTGCTTTGGGAAGAAATTTTTTATTCTCTATTTCTTGTTCATTTTGTATAATATCACAAGGTTACTATTTTAAATTTTTTCTTTAAAAAAACAAAAAATTGTGAAAAACATTTAACAAGTTGATTGATTTGTTGTTACAAATGCAAAATATCATTTTTCTTGTTCGTTTTCGATTTTAGACACCCCAACACGCTTCAATATGACTCTATTTTTCTGTTTTCAGCATCAACATTTTCACCTATTATATCTGGCTGTCAATTGGACGACGAAGATATCTTTTGTATATGTTCTGCAAGACGTACATTTTCTCGCAAAATGGCTACTAATAATAGTAGCACAGAAGCAACATCAACTACAGTGATCGGAAAAGTTCCCGTCAACTATGAAGATGATCCAGCAAACTTGAGTGGTGGAGCTATTGCTGGAATTGTGATCGCTTGTGTGGTTAGTCTTTGAAAATATTTTATTTTACAAGTTTCAAAGTTAAACTACAGAAATATGCTTGAAGTGTGTTATTTGTTTCAGAGATTTATACTTATGATCGTTATTGTCTCCACATAAAAACAACCTATCAGATCAAAAACAAGTAGTATATAATAGTTTTATTTTTGTGCACGAGATTAAAAAGAACTAACAGTGGCGCGAGTCGGATTCACGGTCAATTCTCAGAATCGAGTTGTGACCCACATTTTTAATTGAAATGGTATTTATTCATCAATCCGCGTTTCATTAATGTTGAGATTTCTAACAAATTTTTGATTTAAAGATAGATGTTCAGTTAATTTGACCCTACCTGATCTTAGTTTCAAAAATTAGAGTGTTCTCTCATTAGTACAATGCAATTTATATGAAATAATACCGATAAATACACGCGTCATAGCAGCGGCCCAAATATGCAAAAATCACAATTTGAATGCGCGCCGGATCGTGGATCGTGCAACGCGGTCGGAATTGCCGCGAAACACAATTATTGGAATGTGGCTACATAGTGGTATTGTTTTCTCGACCTCATAGGCCCCCTTTTTAATTTATATTTTTCGCTTTGGATATGGATCCTATTAACTGAAACGCTGCCTTTAAATAGAAACATCTTGTCAGTTTAAAAAAAAACATATTATATTTTTTAAATGTTGAATACAACATTTTTAAAGAAATTCAAAGAAAAAAATCTGAAAATATAACCTTATCAATGAGTGCCTTAAATTTGAATACTAATTTCACATTTTTTTGAGGAAATTAATCTAGATATGACTCATTCAAAATAAATTGAATATAAGAATCATTTTCTTCCAGGTTGGCGCTTTTCTTCTTGCAATCGTTGCTTTTTTCCTCATCAGATATATCAAGGATCGAAGAAAAAATCATGGAGAATATCGTCCACAATTTGAGGAACAACATCATGCCAAAGACTTACCATATCTTCAACCACCAAATATTGAAGGATTAATTTGAGATTGTTCTCAGAATTCACTTGAAATGTTTTTTTCGTACAATATGTGTATTATTGAAAACACTTGTCTTAATTTAATCAAAATATTTCATTACTAACATTCGTTGTTGCTCAACATAAATACGATTTTTTTTCTATTGAATAGTTATAAATATTAAGGCTATTTAGAAAAATGTCGTAATTTTCACCAAAAAAAAAACGGTGCGCATAAAATCGAGAAAAGTGAATGCAAACTCAGGATTATGCAATTGGAAGATCAATCACCCATTCGACTTCAGAAAGTGAATTTTATTAACTAAGTGGAATATTTTAACTGCTGTCAATTTTATACCTTTTTATATTTGAATATTTACTTCCGACTCAAAATTATCAACTGGCCCACTTCTCAAAAAGGTAAGTGTACAATTGTTTTTGCTTTGAAAATCTCGAAATTTTTTTCCGCAATAATTTAAAAAAAACTCAGTGGTTACTTGGATATTCCGAAACATATGTTAAATTTTCAATAAATGTACATATCACATGATAAGATAAGAGATAAGATAAATAAGTAAATTTTATTCGAAAACATATTTCAAAAAACTTCCTATTCCAGAACCTATAGGTTTTCAAATTTGTCTATGTCTTAGTAGAAGATATCATAACTGATATTTTTACAACTGGCAAATATAGAAACCTTAATTCAACAAATAATTTTCAAGCAATGTAAATTATCATTTCCTATCTTTTATTTATATCAAAATAAATAAACACATTTGGCACCGTAAGCAAAATAGTTGCAAAGTTAAATGAGTCAAAATTATCATTTCAACAGCTACGATTTTTTTTTCAATTCGTTATCGCATCATTCTGCATGTTTTCAATTCTCACGTGTAACCATAATTTTCTATCTCTTGTCAACTATTTCTTCATTCAATTCTCATTTCTATCATCGACCAACGTCCATTTCGAACGACTTCTTTTGTTTACAACAATTCACGATTTTTTATAAACTTCATTTCACATATTAGTACAAACTTTATAGGCACATTTTTCAGAAAAAATAATGATTGTTGGTTTGCCTACGAACATTAAAACAGCTTGGTACGTTTCAAAGCGGTTCTTAACAGCAACAGAGGTTTCTGTGGCACTGCGTCCATTTTTCTTTGCTGTTCATCCAGATAGGTTACATCCGGTCTTTTCATAAAAGTGATAGTCGTTAAAAAATATTTTCAGATATGCACAGCACCCGGAAATCCGCAATCAAAACGAGAAATCACTACAAATATTCAATGGTTATATAAGCGATCTTTTCCCTGTTTCGCCTTCATTGAAACCAACAAAGGTAGCCGTGATAATTCATTTTCTTATCTATTTGAATTTCTTAAATTTGAAGGTCAGCTTCTCCGTTGTCGACAAAAAAGGAAACAGCAAATTCAGGTGTATCCAAATACACCTCTCTGGGACTGATCCAGTTAAAATTGTCAGGTGAAACTTTCTTATCAGTTCTTTTTATAATTTTTTGAAATGAAAAAAACAAAATTACATGTAGACATTTATAATTTTTGATTGTATGCAAGATGTTTTATACGTTTTATAGGGATGCGTTGGAATCGTGTCAATTGAACACAACGGAACTTCTATTGAAAAACAAATCAGGTGTTCTGAATTCCACCCTTGGATACACCACATCAAACGATAATGAAGATTTATTATCGAAGTAAGTTTTTGAAAAATTCGAAAAATATTTGGAATTGTATTTTCCAGTTATTTGAAAAGAAAAAAGAAGACAGCATCGAACAACTTACATGAGCATCTTACAGTTCAAAGAGACGAAGCAGTGAGGCGAAGCAAAAACGCTTCAATGTTTTTTGTATCCTTAAACGAAGAAATTATCGATTTAAAAGATAGAACAGGATTGAAGGATGTGAGTTTCAAACTAGTTTCAATTGCAGATAATGAAAAATTCGATATCCAGATAGTCTGGGGAAGTGATTGGACGGAAACTCATATGCGACGTTGTATTTCTAACGTTCATAAGTTTTTGGACCAGGCGAACCAGGAAACAAAAAATGTTGTGAGTCAAACATTTTTAAATAATGTTTTAAGGTAATCTACCGCTGTTTTCTGACCGAATTACAGCTGGTTTTTACAGGTTTGGACACAGTTCTTTCACTTGTTGCGATGGATCTATCCAATTAGGAGCAGACCATTCATTAGAACAGTGGGAGCAGGTAAGAAATTGTTCCTTATATTCTTTTTACATTTGTTTAATTAGGCTTTTTTAAAACACCAAGTACGAAGAAGTCAACTAAGTGCGCTTAGAAAAGCAAAAGATCAGCTGAGTTCTATTCTTGGAGGTGCCAATGTGTTGTTGCCGCATCATAAAGGTTTGTCGCGGACATTGAATCAAATACAAACATTGATTATGCGAATCTGGAGGCATGAAGCATTGTTATCGCGCTTAGCAAATGGAGGTTCAGGTAATATGGTAGAGGTACTATTAATAAATATTAAAGCCTTCTTATTTAATCAATTTAGGTTGTTTCATCGTACCATGTGCTGTCTATTGGATCAGACGGTCGTATCTTCATTCCATGCAATGTTGACATCGCTTCGTTAGTTGTTTTTCTAGAAGAAAATGGAGAAAAAGCTGCTGAAGTAAATCATAAAATGCAGGCAATCGTGGTACGATTCTCAACATTTTAAATAATTTATTGAAATTAAATTTTCTAGAACGAACTGGAGTACTTGAAAGAAGAATGTATTCAAGTGCTGAAATTGAAAAGTTTAAAATGGGACAACGCATTCTCACCAGATGTTCTTCTAGAATGCATCTACCGTTTGATGAATTCAACTGATGAAATCCAGAAGATGATTCGTGGCTTAAATTTGCACATTTCAAAAAATCCAGCCATTCATATCACTAACGATGGCACAGTATCAATTCCAATTAATTGGACATGATGGAAACTTTAATATGCTGTAATTATTCGTGTAATTTTGTAAAACTGTACAGGTTTAGTTTTGATGCATAAATACGGTGTCGTTTTTTATTAATATAAAGATTTTGAAAATAAGAAACTTCATAAAAAGCGGTATAACTCGATAAAACTACATGTACAAAAACGTTACAGGGTCGGACTAAAACAGCATTCATAAGTGATTAAAAAAACTGTGGTACGATGCAGAAAAACCATTCTAAACAATTGATGAGAATTCTTTTACCAGTATGGTTTCAAAATGTTTGATTTTAAAAAAGTCGCTATATCACTGGATATTGAGGGATCACATATTCACAATTTGTGAAACAAAAGACGTAGTGTGAGTCACATTATATTAGACTGTTAGAATTTTGGCAACTATTGGCGCGAATTGTACAACTGGTGGTGTATTATATGGGGTTTTCAACAGAAAATCAGTTTTTGAAAAACCTTATCTAGGAGTATATTAGGAAATTATTGAAAAAAAAGAAAAAAAAACTCGTAAAAGTCGAGATTTGCAAAAAAGTGGAAATGACTGGAAATGAATGAAGCGAATGTGCTAATAACTACTGTCCTTAGATTGATTGGAGTTGTTTCTACTAACTGTGCGACGAAATTCCTGATCCATTTTCTTTGATCTGTTGCTGAATTTGTTCCCATTCCGCAAGTGGCTGAACATATGTGAGAGGAAAGAATCCGGACTGAAAAAAAATTGTTTTTTGTATTTCGCATTCTATAAACTACCATGTTATTTGCCTGTCCCTTCCACCATCCACGATCTTCACCAACTGTGTCCAACAAAACAACAGTGTCACCTGTAGTGAGCGAGAGAAATTTTCCTTCTGGTGCCGGATCTGGAGCCTTGTAGTCATGAATAGCAATATAGACCTGAAATGTATTCGGGTCAAGCAATGGTTTCTGAAATCATGTTAGTGTGAAGATCAGTGAACACAACAATAGGGTTAGTACAAAGTTTATTATTTGAAAGAGGAAAACTGTAATAAAAATTCATTGAATTTTTTAAGGATTCTGATCTCTGGGATTTTATCTTTTTTACACTGGGCTTTTAGTATTACTTGTAGAATATACTAGACATTCTGATTCAAAAATAATGACTAGTAAATTTTTAAAAATGAAAAAAAAGAACGTTACAGACGATTAATAGCTTGTATTAATATACATTCTTACAATTTCTAGTGATTATCTCCTACGTTTCTCAGTCTTTTAAAGAAAACACACAAGAATACACTTTCTATTATCAAGAAATATTAACCTTGGTTTGAAGATATGGTGATTTGAGTGTGGTATCAAGTCCTTGGAAGATTTCGATCAAATTATGATCACGATAGTAGCTAACCAATTCCTGAAAAAAATAAATTCGGATGTTTTAATTTTAGTTTCAATTTTTCTGGCTTTATCGAAAACTGTTGACTCACCACTATAGAATTGAAAATATATCCCTCGTCAAGGTAAAACTTATTATCCCGGTTCTGTTCAATTATCATATGTTTATATTCTCCTTTATAGCTCAAACTGATAGCAGTTTTATTGCGATTACTGCTGAATCGAACCAGAAATGTTCCATTCGGTGTATTGCGCAGCGTTGTTTCAGCTTTCTGGCGTTCCATATCTCCCATGTACCAAGAATATTCCTTGATTTCCGTATTAACATACTCTTGAGGACGCGTAGAAGATGGTTGTTGCAACGAGAACTGAGTTCTGAAAATTTATGTATATATTTTTAGAAAACACATAAATTTGACATTTTTATCAAATCATGAAAATGAAAACCCACGTGGCTACAATGAAAACCATTCAAAAGATCCGTAGTTCAGAATGACCTAATTCACAAAATAAAGTTTAATCTCAACTTACCCATCAGATAAAAACGATTCTTGCTTTCTTGGCAACATTGTAGAATCTTTCCGATCTAATCTTGAAAATATCGAACCGGCGGGACTGTCAGCTGGACTCAGTCCTACCATCGACGTTGTCTGCAACAAAATTCAAATCAAAAGAAAAAGAACACTTCTGTTTGTAATTTTTAAAAAGAAGAACAATTTTGCAAGAGGCGGACGAAATGAAAGAAAAAGAGTATGAAATAACCATCCTCGCCCACTTATGACTCATCGTTCAATGAAAGTCGAAAAAGCTGATTGGATTTTCAATTGATATCGAAAAAAGTTTTTTTATGATGAGACGTTATCAATGAATCAACTATTGAAATATATTTGTTCCATTATATATGTATTGAAACTTACTCTTGCACGGGTAACTTTATCGATGCTTACAAGGCCAGTTCGCAAACGATTATTGACCAAACAACCCGTGAATCGGCTATTGCTATGAATTTGCAGAATTTCGATACGATCATCTTTCTTAAACTGCAAATAACTGATATCAGATGGGTTGAAATTGCTAGTCGCGACGACGATTTCTCCAGCACTGACTGCAAAAAATTGTGTGTTTATTTTTTAATTCTTTTTGTTGTGATTACAGATTTGTCTTGGGCGATTCATGTTGAAACTTTGGCTATTTCTTGGTTCAGAAGAACGTCGAGCATCACATTTCAGTAAACCAAGGCATTCTTTGTGCAAGTAGTTATGGCAAACTGAAATTTAAAAAAAAAAAGGTGAAAACCTTTATCGACAAGATCAAAAAAACTCACGGTCACATCTATAGCCTTGGTAGAAAATTCCCTTCAACAGTTTCTTACAAACGCCACAAGATACGCCGAGTTTTGTCTCCGGCTTGATGTTGAAATACGTGACTTTGTGTCCTGTGTCTTTGAGAAGGTCGACAGGAGCCACATTCTCTCTGAAAAATAATACGAATCAGTAGTTTTCTGGATCTTGGGTTAAAATTTGGATCTTACTTGGATTTGAGGAACTCTTTCAACCATTTTGTACGCGCAATTTCATTCTTGAAATAAAATGCAAGGTGAACTATTTCACTAGTTTCGGTACGATCGCGGTGAAGATGAACAACCCATTGTACTCTTCGTGTAATTGTTCCGCTTGCTCTTGTATCTATCGATACATTGAGGTCTGCCGTCAGTTCGCTGATTACAAAAGCATTCTTGTAGTTGAAGGTGTTCTGTAATAATCAAAACTGATGTCCACTACGATTTTAAATGTGATTACCCCTTTGGATTGCTTGCAGATGATTAAAACCTTGTCAAATAAGAACACAAAACGTTGTTTCGGTTTTCCAGGTTGAGTTACAGTCGATTCTGACATTTTAACGTCTCCATCATAGTTGAGTCTACCATAGTCCGTTAAACGAACGTTCAATGGCTGTAATTAAAGAAATAGTCAAAATTCATTAAAATTTACAAAAATGACATACCATACTCAGATCCACAATATTTTTCTCGATTTTGTTGATGAGCCTATGCATATCATAGTCTTTGGCAACTTCGTTCACATGAAGGCAAATATCAGTAAGACATTCTTCTGCATCCATCAAAGAATGACGATCTGGACTCGTTACATCAGTATGTTTCAGCATTTCCTGAATGATGAAACAATTATTTGAAGAATTATCAAATTCGATCATGTTGGTAAAATTTGTGAATCGATGCAGATTTTCAAAATTCTATTGAAAAAAGCAACTTCCTTCGGATTACATGTTTTTTTTTACACTTCCTTGTTTAATTTTTGATTGCTATGAGCAAAAAATTTAAGAAACTATCACTTACCCTAATTAGTAACGAATACTTCGTAATTCTCTGAAACGGAACCGTCAACAAATCCTGCATACTGAATTGATTGTTGTCAAATTTTGTACATTCAATAATGTTCTTGCGGATGAATTCGTCTTCCATCAAAGTCGCAATACGATCTCTACTTTTATTCAGGTTACTGCAATAGAATCCGTATTCCAGAAGACCTTCGCGGTGCCTATAAATTGACGAATTGAATAAAATGTTTCATAACGATTGCAAAGTTACTTGATAAAAACATCTCCGATAAATTTCACGGAACCATCTAGCGATGTAGGCCGTTGAACATTATCCAATCCTAAAGCAATTGACACAGGGTAGTGCAGATCGTCGAGTAGTAATTTGTGTACTGACATAATTTTCTGAAAAATGTTGTAAGTAACGTATTTAATGTGTTCCAAGATGTTATTGTAATTTTTAACAGTTTTGTCACCGATTTTAACCGAAAAAATTCGAAAGTTATCAATAAATTTTGGTATAAAACGTTTCTTTAAATTCAAAATATGTTTTCTATTGGAAACTCACTTCAACATTTCCAAATACAACCTTATGTTGTTCATGCGGTATGATCCCTTTCAGCGGGTCATAAAACTTTGTCATAATCTTATGTAAAGCATTTTCCACATAATTTTTCTCCGTATCGTATAGTTCTTTTATGCATCGTGCACGCTTCATTCCAGGCGATGTCTGTAATCCATCATTTTTAGAAGCACACCATTTTAATTTCTTACATCAATTTCATTCATACTACTTTTCCTAGCCATTACAATATGATCATATAGCTTCTCATTATGCTCTTCTTCAGTTGGATCCGTACTTGTAACCGGTCCATAAATCGTTTGATCAGGATCAACATTCTCAATATTATCAGTGAGGGATTGATAAATGTCTTCTTCTGCATGGTTCAGCTGTCCAGTTCCAGAAACGCCTTCTTCTGATATGCTGACGTTTTCAGGGAATGGTCTGTAACAAAACAATTAATAAATCAGTTTGAACCCATTTTTGCTAAGTTGACTGGAAAATAAAGACAGTAAAAAATTACGAATCGAACGTAAAAACTGATTTAAAAAGAATTTTTAAAATCATCAGAATCAAAATTTTACTAGAAAGATTATAAAAAAACTCACTCAATATTTCTTGCTAACGATGCCTTTGATTTGGAAAGTAGGGACATTGTCAGTAAGCAGTTATGAAAACCGTTCATGAAAAATAAATCGCCAGCGTTAAACAATTCCTCCTCTTTCATATTAAATTTGTCGCGACAAGCATCCAAAAATGTATTAATGTTTTTTAGACATGAAAACTGCAAAAAAATTAATGTTCGTAATAAAAAAAATAGGAAATAAATTTGCAATACCTGTGATTGCTGCTTTGTTCTGATAACATCATTCTGATCTATCGAATTCGGAATAAGCACATTTGCTAATCGACATAATAAAACTCCATCTCGTAAAATGGATGCAAATTCAACCATCGAATCATTACTTGTGCCAATCAAACCAAGATCCTTCAGCCAACGTGCGCAACCTTTCCATAGCTCGCAGCCAGCCGACATCTAAAAATTGTTTAAAGAGTTTTTAAAAAAACGTAAACTTCCGGTAATAATACAGAAAACTAAATGTTTTCGTGGGAAGAGAATGTAATGTTTAAAAAATATTGATAATAGAACAGAACAAAAACAGAAACCATGCGAAACTTTTTTGTAAGAAAAAAAGGAAAAAGAGACGCTGATTGAGAATTTAAAAAGTGTGAAATGGGAGACGTATAAAAATGCCAGAAAGAGACTGGTTCGCTTGCGTTTTTTTAGGTAAAACAAACATAGTAATATTATAACATGTCGAATTTCATGGAAATCAATTACAGAGATTTTCAGAGTCTTTGAAAAAGTTTACAGACTTTTTACCAAAATGAATAATTTCAGTATGGTGAACAGAAAAACATTAAAAGAGACAGATGTTCAATATCAAAGATGTCATGATGAGAAAAAAACTTTTGAAAAGCAAAGACATGCATATATAACAAGTAATGAAAACTTTTCCTTGAAAATTTTTATGTGAATAAGTGATCGAAATACAAGGTGAGATGCTAGTTGGAGCGGCCGTAACACATACACATAAAACCAGCGCTGTAGGGTTGCCCTCTCGGACGTGCAACTGCATCTCTCCAATCATTGCACTATTTGTGCGATACTGGTCGTTCCTCACACATTTCGACCCCATGGGTCTCATACTCCACCCCGATTGAGCGAACTTCGTGTTTGCCTCATTGAAACGGAGAGCTTACTCTGAGTATCGACCGATCTCCCATCATTGTTAGGTGGGTTAAGTTTTTGTGTATATGTCTGTTTGTTTTACCTCCTCCCATTTCTGCCGGACAGTCTATCATATGTTCCAAAAACTGAAGGTGCGATCCTTATCAACACTTAAAAATCGGATATTGTTTGAGTTGTTTGAAAGTCATGCGTATTTGAAAACATGCATAAGGCTTGGAGCACTTGAAAACAAAAAACGATTAGAATTGGCAGAGGCTTAAATCACTGAAGTATGGGAAAAATAGAGAATTTTTTTCATTAAATATTTAGGACCAAAAAAATACATAAGCTTCGCAATACATATTTTCTCATAAGTTTTGTGAATTAAGAAATACAAATGCTTAGGCGAGGGTAGAGGGAAAAATATAAATATATTTATATATTTCATAAATAAACATAGGAAGTTGTGAAAAGCTTTTGTGTTGTCAGAAGTGAATGAAAAGATCGTTAAATTTTACAGTTCGTTGGTTCGATGTCAAAAGCAGACCCGTGGTACGATATTCTGTGTAAGCGAAAGCATATGCATGAACGATATGAATTTCAAAAAAAATCTTACAAAACCAATAAACTCTATACGACGCAGGATTCGAAAAACTTCTCATATTTTCTAGATGATTGAGTATTTATTAACATAATGTAGTAGCAATAAGATATGTCGAGAATATCACAGCATTGACGATTGGTGGAATATGAAAGAGATTTATTGTGTCATTCCTCTTGTTGCGGGGCTAAACGTTTGTTCAATCGACTTTCTTCCGTTTGATAAAAATGATGATAATGTGGTAGTGGCTTATCCTTTCAAATGTTCGAAACATTGAATTTATCTTAACTGGGGGGGGGGTGATTTTATTTCGTTAATAAAGTGTCAAAAATTTCAACACTTCTTCATGTTTCAAATAAATTCCATTTGATTCCATTAAGAAAATGTATACATTTGATTGTGAGCAAACTGTATATGTTTACACAAGAAAAATAACAATACAATGGCATTTTTCAATCAAAAATTGTGAAATGAATCAAATTCCAAAACGGTGTAACAAAACAGTGAACATTATCGGGAATCGGGAAGCAAACATGATAATACGACTTTATTTTTTCTGCGCACTAATGGAGAACTATTGAAAAATATCAATCATCTTTGTTTTCTCTTGTTTTTTGTCATTTTTCTTTGTGTTTACTTCCAGAAAAAGACACAAAAATCCAAAAAGATTTTTTTTTATTTTTCGAGTGTATTTTGGAATTATATCATGAGTTAAAAAAAGGTAAGAGAGAGAGCGTTGAACTTTGTAAAGAACAGAGAAAAAATTAAATGTCTCGATAGAAATCAATTATGTTCGCAATCGTCAATCTACACGCCTGTTGGTTCTCATCGAACGATCAGCAGAAGATGGAAATCTATCGATTCTGCACACACTTATAGATTTGTTAAAACTTTTTTCTACAGTTTTCAATTATTTGAACGAAAAATCTGCTTGAAATATCTGCTAGGTTCAACAAAAAAGAGAACGGAACAAGTAATGATCTATGACAATTGTTTGATTTCTTGACGAGAAGAATATTTTTAAAAAAATAGAAGGCCAGTATTTATAAGAATTAATTCATATTTATTTGATTTAGAATTAAAACGCACCGGAAAAGGAATAAATGTGACAAAAATGTTGCAATGGCAGAATAAAAGAGTGGTGTAACAATAGAATAGGGAGGGGGATTTACCGTCCGCATCTACAGCAATTATTGTCCAGCAATGACGGTAAAGAGAGAAAAACAGAGAAAAAAAAACGACGCGGTGCAGCAACATAAATGGATTAAACCGATGTGTTGGAGCACTTTAACATTAAATGGGGCTCAATGATGCCAGATGTATTGGATATTTTTTGACGAGGTCTCCTAAGTGAGCCATCCCATCTTTCTAATACAAACATATTGTTGTAAATAAGCACCACAAATCAAATAATATGCATATATTTACAACTAATCGATTCGGGTACGCTAATAGGACGATAAGAACGGCCATTGGTTAGTTTCCAGTGCTAGAGAAGTCACAATTTTTGAGGTTAAAAATAGTTTTTGATAACGTCAAAGATATCGATCGTCGCTCTTAACCTCTTAAGTTAGTTATGCTACAAATTGTACCGTACTTATATAAAATTACATATGAAAACCCTTTTTATTTTGAAACAATTTATTTGGATATAAACTGAAAATCAAAATTTCAGTGATTTTCAACAGTATTTCATTTTTAATAGACAAAAAACACGAAGGTTGAATATCTATGATCAAATATTACAGCATATGCATAAACAGATAAAATGAGAAGTTTGCGATTTGACCTTCATGAAATTATGCTGCGGTATGACGTTAGATGGTAATTGTTTTAGAATGTTGTTTATATAAACATTTTAGACGCAGCCTTTTAATTTCATTTCGAAAAAAAGTGAAAAACTTTGTACATTTTAATATATTGTGAAGTTAAAACATTAACTCATACATATGCAAATCAGGTGGCTAAAACCCTAGTTGAGAGGAGGTAAAAACCTAGGTGTGAGATTAATAGGACGGGTCAAGTACACGTTGGATCAATTTCACAGGCACGGCAAGATTTGGGTATTTTATGTATAATGTCGAAAACTAAACATACTTGCAAGACAGCAGTAGTGCTTCGAACAACATCCACCAAACTGAACGAAATGTTTCGGACCTTTGCCATACTCAAAAACCCTTTTTGTTGCAGCTCATTTGCTCAATTCAATTTGATTTCCATTTAATTGATTAAAACAGAGCGCGGGGAGGAGTAGTATTTCTGAAAAAAATAGAAAACAAACAGAGTTGACGAAATTATAAATGAAATAGTTTTTTGTATGTTCTCTATTTTAAAAAATCAACGGTTTCCCATTTCTGTATGAAAAGTAGAAGTAAAAGCCATATGTTTAAAAGTGAGAGATGACTTTATTTAAACAAAACATTCTCAAAAAAGTGAGACGAAATTTACATACTGAATACGACACCTTTTCACCTGCCATTAAGCGAAAATGAAAAAAATGTAAATTGTGGAAATTGGTAGTAAACAAGTATGGCAGATGGAAAGTTGTGTAAAACGAATCATGTGAAAATTTTAATTACAATGAAAAAATGTGCGCTATCTTTGTTTATCGTATTGAAAACAAATAATAAAAGGATATTGTCATAATATATGGTTTTTTCCCGACAGAAATTGGTAGAAATTCCGTGCGAAAACGTAACAAACTCATTATTTTTCTGTCCATACGTAGTTTTACTCCCCATTTTTATGATGTGCTTTTTTCTGTTATCAAATTGACTTTATCGTTCAACATTTCTTATTCAAAGCGTGACTTTTGTGATAAATGCATTGTTCATTTTTAAAGGTTTTTTGCACTAATCCTCATTTGAAGTCGGACATTTTTGCAGAAGTAAGCTCATGTTAGACGCAACATACCTGACAGCTGATGGAATTAATCAAAATATGCACTACGCTAGTTAGATTTCTCAGAAAAATCACGTTTATTTCCTATTTCTTATTTGTCAATGGAAAATAGGGACTTTTTATCTGATGTTTATAGTTACGGTTTTTTTCAAAAATGATTTTTTTAATGAAAAACGAAAAAGAAAAATCAATTAGTTCTTGATGGACATTGACAATATCCAGCGTCTGGTCCAATTGGTCCTTCCTTTCCGCATTTTCCAGGTGCTCCATCCTTTCCGCGTCTTCCTTGCTTTCCATTACGTCCTGGGTGTCCTTGTCTTCCTGGTTCACCAGCAGATCCCTTCGATCCATCCTTTCCTGGCTCTCCTAATGGTCCACGTGGCCCTTGTTGCCCTGGTCTTCCAGGATGTCCTGGTGTGTAAACAGTTCCTGGCTCTCCATTTTCACCACGTTGTCCTGGTCTTCCTTGGTTTCCTTGTGGTCCGGTCTCTCCTGGTTCTCCAACTGGTCCTGGTGCTCCTGGCTCACCGATAACACCGCGTTGTCCTGGGCGTCCAGTTTTTCCTTGTGGTCCTGGTAGTCCGGCATCTCCGCGTGGGCCACGTGGTCCGGCCGGACATTTGATGCAACCTCCTGGGATATCATGTGTCAAAAGGAGTGCAACTCCTGGAGCACCATCTTTTCCATCAACGCCGTCTGGTCCTGGAAGTCCTTGAGCTCCAGCATCTCCCTTTTCTCCTGGAGGACCAGCTGGGCATTTGTTGGCACGTTCAGCACATTGACATTGATCAGAACTTCTCTTGTCACGCATGTTGATTCCAACAAACTTCTTGAATTCATGATGGGTTGAAGCACGTTTAGCACCATTGTTAAGATGAATAATATTCGACCATGTAGCTTCAGAAAGATCCTTAATCAGATATATTAAATATTAGTAAAAAAAACTCGAAAATTCAAAATTACCTTGAAATTTTCCATGCCATTGGAAATGTCATTATTTAAATTATTGATATCGTTGACAATAATCATGACTGTGCATAATGCTGCAGTGATAGTCACAACACTAGTGACACAAGAGACAGTCAAAGCAAACGTCATAGTCTTTTCAGCCGATTTCTACAAAGCTTTCATCCATTTTATACCCCTTTATTCATTCAAAAAAGTAGAACCGCGCAGGCCATATCAAGTATTCCTTCCTTTCTCAGATCCAAAAAAACTCTGACGCGCCTACCGATAAAGGCGTACACCACCCTTTTTTTTATAGAATCAACTATTTTTCTTTGGAAACACAATTTTTTGATATGCAGGAAGAGAAATGCATTATTTATATTTTTCCCAAAATTATTAATCAGTAAGGCAATCGTGGTGTGAAAGAATTTTGAAGTGTGAGTATCTTCAGAAGAAATTAAGCAAAGACATTATTGAATCATCGTCGCGGTAGGCAACTGGTACAATTAGCAAGCAAATGATAGTGAATATTGTAGCTGTACAAAAAAGACATAGTAAAAGTCGATCAACGACTGTAGCCAATTGCTGCCACTGCCACTGGATTCTAGACCGTTCATCGAGAATCTTAAGATAAAAAATTCGTTATACATTTTCACCATTGAATAATAAACCTCTTCTCTAATTTCATGTTGTTGTAAGCTTCTATAAACCCTTTTTAAAATATTTCTAAACCTTGTTTCAAACTCTGATAGCATTACATTAGAGGATGCCGTTATTCGTGGCATAATCTGAAATTGCTTTTTTCAGGCAAACAAAAACAATTTTAAGAGTTACCCCTTCACTGACAATACTTCCTAAAAATACACTCTCACTCGAAAAATCTTCCCTCATAACTTTGCCGTTCATATTCTTTGGTTCTACTAGTGGGCTGATTATTGACTCAGCATACAGATGCTGAAAAAATCTTGTTTTATTTAGCTAATTATAAACTCAAATCTCTTGGTACATGTCATTGTTTTTTATTCGGTTGCTCTTATTTACTTACAAGGAGGGGATCCATACATTCGCAATTCTTTTGCTGTTGGTCTTTTGATTTTGATTTAACGTTTGCCATGTTTTTTACTCTTTTGAGGTCTCGCAATATTGAGCTTCGTCGGATTGTTGATTTTTTACTCTTAAAATGGTATAATGAAGTAATTAAAAATTGCTCTAATCCTCACTTGAGATGCTTTTAAGAGAGCAATGCTATCAGGCTCTCTTATAGACATTCGCATCAACGTTGCCAAATAACCAAGAATCCATTTTTGCATCCATGCAGGCACGTGTCTTCCTTGATTTGCAGCCCCATTTCTATGCATATTGAGAGTAATGACATTAACACACGTTGCCAAACAAACCATCAAAAGAGATGAGACATAGTACATTCCTAAAAGTAATTTTCCTTCTACATGTTTTTGTTATTTTCCTCAAATACCAATTAGTGGAACACCTTCAGACGTAGGTGGGATAGACTCTGTGATAGACTGCAGATAAACGCCCATAGACAGAAGAGTGGTGATAATCATATTAATTTTTTCACCAGATTCCGGTGGCATTAAAAATCCTAACACAGCCATTGATGAAATAAGAACGCATGGAACAATCTGAATAATAGAATTTTGAAAAACCTTATAATTTTAAAACAAACATGATTGAACACATAGAATAGTGGACGTCTATGCATATGAATTCTTATCACAATCGTTGGCCATTCACTATTGACATCAGATGGAAACCGAACAACCTGGATAAAGTAAACATTTTTGGAAGAAATTGAACTCAATGACACTTCTCGAACTGCAGTCATATCCACAAGATCAAATTCGCTGTTATTCATATAACTTGATAAGTCTCCTTTATCTGTGTTCAGACCTAGATTTATTTCGGATAGATCATGAGACCATGAAGCAAACTTCAAATCACATTCCTAAAAAACAATGCAATATTTTTGTTTATAAATTTGAGCTCCACCTGATCGTCAAAAGGATAATATCGAACCCGTATTGGACATGAACTCCTGAAAAGAGCCGAAAACAACCATGTAACATTTCCATCACTGGTTACCATCACATCAGTTGATACCAAAGATGCGTAATATTCGCGGATTGCACTAAAAATAATAAAAATGAACATTTACATCATTTTCTTATTTATTTTAGTTCATTTCCCTGATTTTAGAACCATAAATTCAGAATTTTTTCGAAATAAATGGTCAATGCAAATCTAAACCTCAAATTCAATTTGCAAAAAAAGTACTCAACCAAAACTTCTAAAACCTCAACACACATAGACTTTGATTTGAAATTTTCCGGCACAAATAAAAGTGCGTGGAAATCAAATAAAGCGATGAAGTTAATAGTTATGCAGTTTTTGGTGCCCTCATCCTAATAATTTTTCAAAGGAAGTTTCATGAAATTGGAAAATTGTCCTAAATTCTGATATTAATTTGCATGCATCAACATAATTTTGAACAAGGGCAGATTAGGTGAATCATACTGCAGTTGAAATTTTAAAAAATACAAATAAGACGTAGTGCATTGGTTTTTTTCAGAAAATTCTGAAACAACGATATTTCAAAACAACTAATTGGTTATTTTTATTCTCACACATCCATTTTCTTTTCAATTTTTTATATACTGCGTCCCCAAAATAGAAAACAAAACAGAGGAATGATCTGAAATTGTATTCGAGAAGAAAATGAAGAGAAGAAAATGAAGCGAAATTGAAAATACGTTTTCATAAAAAAAATATGAAACAAAATTAATATGCCCGCGCTATTTGGCAAAATAGAAAGAATTTTTTTTTTACTTATTGAGATCACTTACTTGTTTACTAATATGATATCTGGCTTCCAGATACGATTGTGAGGGATGTAAATAGCCTTAATATCAGACCATAACGATTCATTCCAAGAAAGACGATAATCCATCCAATTGATATTCAACCAACTTCTAGTTGTTAACGCTTGATTTCTTTCGTCCTAAAAAACAAAATTTTTGGAAAAGTGAAACATTTTGACTACCATTTCAACTATTTGATTGAGCAAGAAGCCAAAAGTGACATTTGTCGGCTGCAAATGGTTTCGACACGGACGAACATCTTTTTCATAAATTGAGTGGTCTAACAAAGTTCTATACAATGTTTCTTCTGTGCCATCGATAGCTCTTTCTGAAAAACAAACATGAGAAAACAAAATAAAACATGTATATCAACAATGCAAAATGTTCACTCCGTGGTCATCCCATGAGAGTAATAATCAAAGTGACACGTCTATTTTTCTCACTATCCTAGTATGTATTGTCGCTATTTTTCGATAAACTATAATAAGGAAGTATCGTGTAAAACAACTCACTCAATTTTCAAGATTGAATTCTGTTTTTCTTTTCATGTTTTTTGTTCTCATCAATTTAGTAATGGAAGTCTAGAAGTTTAATGTTTTGTGAGAAATCACTCCCAGTGTTTCTTTCAATAAATTGTTTTGTAAAAATGAAAAAATTTAATATTTTCTTGGGACATTATTTTTTGAAATTAAAATTCTTATATTTTCAAGGTTTTTTAAAAGAAAACTCACTTGTCTTGAGTGCACGCTCTAGTTTAAGCTGGTCGAAATTTGTTGGTGAAGGTTGTTGTTCATTTTCCTTTGGATTGTTATTTCTTCAACAATTATATTAGAATGATTCTTTACAAAAACGTTAAAATGATAATGAAATACTTGCCTTCTCACCACTTGTTCGCTATTAAGAAGCGTGGTTTTCGTTTCAGATTCATTGTTTCCTGACAAAATTGACAGCAACAACTTGTCTTCAACCTCTGTTGATGCAAAAACAAGAAATATAGTCAAAAACTCGCCAAACAGAATAACACGAATATCAAACTTATTGAGCATATGAGCATAAGAAAATTTTGGATAAAACTTATTTTACTCGCTCCAGAAAAAAAAGAAGAGGTCCAGCGGCTAAATTGGCAGTATGCTGGCGTAGTATGTAAGGAAGTTGGGAGATAGCAAGTCTGAACGGTGAAAAGCTCGTCCGAGAGAGGGTGGAGCCTGATGAAGACACACTGGGTCGAAGGAAACAAATATGCAGAGAAAACAAGGGTAGAAAAAAGAAGATGGCAATAGAGGGTGTAGATTTCTGTTCTGTTCTATATTTTTTAGAAACTATATGCACAAAAAAGGGAATTTTTGAAGAGGTGAGAAAATTAAATTAAATCACGTGTTGAGGAGGTGATGTTGTGCTGAAAAAAGTTCTACAAAATGAATGGAGAGAATTCAAAGTGGAATTTTTTCAGAAGAAAGCTGTAGGAATTGACAAGATGTATGGATTTTAAATGTGTAAATTACAAAATTGTGGTCGAAAAAAGGAAAGAGAGTCCATGGATTACAGTTCAGAGCTGAGTTGTCACTTGCACTTTGTTTTTTTAAAGACATTTTGAAGAAATTTTTTAAATAAAAATATAAACGTTTATATTTTTTTTAACTGTATACAATAGTATTTGTGGAAAATATGTTTTTTTGCTTCTATTTTTTCACAGTTTTAATATGCTCCATTAACGTAACTATTATAAGAAATTTTGAATTTTTATTGACAAGAACTTTCTAGGAAACTGGACCGACCAGCATTTTTTTAAAAGACAGCTCTGGTTCAAAGTTACCAGCTTCCGTAACTTAATTTTGTCCATCTCTCGTTACTCAAAATTTACATTTGTCTTTATCTTTATCTTTATCTTTATTCATGACACAAATTGAAATATAAAGAAAAGAAGCAAAAAAAAATGATGAATAAGATTGATGAAGTTACCCGCAAGAGTAACAGGGACTCATAGTTATAGAGAAAATTAAAGTTATTGCAGAATTTATATAAATTGTTAATTCTAGTTTAAAATTAGGTTCTTACACAACTGAAGGTCGTCAACAGTATGTAAAAGTGGTATCTTAACCTGGCATCCGGCCTCGTTTCAAATAATTGCAATATCATTATGACATTTTCTTGTAAAAATATCTGAAATTTTACAGTGCGTCGCAAAATTCCAAAGGGTCCCCGCCATGGAAAAATTTTGAAAAAATTTTTTAAATTTAAAATCTCCCCATATTATCAGAGGGAGTCTTACTAATGAATATTTAGTGTTTCCCAAAATATTAGCCATCTTGTGGAAAATTTTTCCATGCGGGGACCCTTTGGAAGTTTGCGACGCACTGTAAAATTTCGCCTATGTTGCCCTGAAGCCCCAAAAAGGTTTCATGGGATTTCAATGCAAATACAGAATTTCGCGCTTCGAAAATTTTGAAAACAGGAATATAAAACTCTTGAAATTTCGCAAAAGCAGCAAAAAAAACAAAAACAAAAATTGCCTAAATTCGAACCCTCGACCTCATGCTTATCAATCAAACACACTGGCGCTGCACCACCATGTCGGTTGAAAACTATTGGTGATTTACCAAATATATGTTAGAGCGAAAAATGAAGTAAATTTGGGCAAAAACTTTGAGGGACCATAAAAAGCTCCTAGGAGTCCTTCGGCAAAAAATGAAAACGCTACCTTGTAGACAAGAATATGATCTTTCCAATGAGCTATCTCCCATTCAAAACAATTAACATTTGCTCGTATACTTCCCTTGTGAAATACGTTTTTTTTGTTGACAAAAATGTCTTTGAACTGTTAGTGTTACGAAATATCAAGCCATAATATAATTAAAAGAAACGATCAAAAACATTTTGACGTGAAGAATCTTGGCGAATTTTCTCATTTGTAAAGATAAACTATAGACTTGTATACTTATCGAAGTTTTACAAAGTTTTTTCTGCATACTACGAATAAGAAAAAGTCGCAGAAATTTTAGAGAAAAAACAAAACCTAGTTTTTTGTTTTCGATCAGTTTATGTTTGTGATTGAGGTGAATTATGGAGATCATGTCTTTTCTATGAAACTCTAATAAATATATGTTAGACTGTACTCATTTGTTGATGTTGCAAATTAGAAACAAAATTGAACACTAACTTTTAAAAAGTTTAATGTTCAAGCTTGAATAAACCGAAATTGTATTAATTCATTATCTGGCATACGTTACAACAAATTCGCCTCGCTTATTTCGTTTATTTAAAAGTTCTTTCATGTTTCTAATAAATATCTTTATCTTTATTCAATAATACATATTTGAAGATAGAAAAACTATATGTCATAAAATCTACAGCTGTTTTTCAGGATTCAATAGTACAAATCACTCAAAAGTATCTCTCCCTGAACAATAGAAAACCAAGAACAACTGTACTCTTTTATTTAATAAATTACTCATTACTTCTCCATCATTTTTGTAGCCCAACAAATCCCTGGGTTTTTTTTCTCGTTTCGAAAATATGCCTCGTGTATAAACATCAGCCATAGATTTATTTGTATGTATCTTACTTTCAAGGATCAGTTAAGCAGGATTTAGCACAACCAGCCAGCCTCTTATCACCAGTCTATTTCCGATTCCTCAGCTCTCTGTCTCTGTTTGTCGCACTACTCGATCCCCACCAACAGACGACAAAAAATTGTATGATATTTCGAAAGTGAAATCGTCAAGGTGGTTGTTGCCACTAAATTTTTGCCTTCTGTTGTTAAGATTTTTTCAACGATCCAATTGAATTTTTATTCGTCTAGCCGGGAATAAAAAATGAAACAAGTATTCCGTTGGTTTCAGATTTTTTGGGATTGGTAAGTTGAGTTTATATTAATGAAATAAATTATTTCTCTTCGTTTAAAAAAAACCTTTTCATGAATCAACGTAAGAAACATTATAGATGAAAAATGATGACTCTGACCTTGTTTTTTTATATATATTGAACGTACTCGCTCCTTTTTTCGATAATAAATTGTTCCGAAACTATCCATTTTCTCATTTTTTTCTCTGCAACATTAATTGTTTCCAAGATAAGACTAAGATCAAGACAATATTGATTGTTTTGTTGAATAGTAGACCGTCAATTTCTCTCCGAATTGCACTTGTCTGATTTTCTTGTTATAAAATTTGTCAATAGAAGCGACATTTGTTATTTGCGCATTGGTGTTCTTGTTTTTGTTGTTTTTCAAATAAATTACACACAACGGAAATTCAGAAACTATGTCCATTATCATTCCCCAATTTTCTTGAAATATTTGATGAATTGTCGGTTCTAACTTTACTGTAGCATTGTAGCATAAAGTCGAGTTTTCGTTAAAGAACTGTATTAAGCAAAGAGGACCGTAATAATACAATGTTAGTTAAATATCATTAACTTATTTGTATCGTAAAAAGCTTGAAATTTAATTTTGTATTTCATTTTATTGTAAATAACTCCCATGATTCGGTAAATAGTATCAATAATTAAATTCAAAAAATCTATATTTTATTTTTCTTATCGTTTCTATCTATCCAACTTGCCAATCTTCCTTCAATTCACAAAAATTATTACAACTTTCACTATATATTTTAGCATGGCAGCCGCAAAAAATAGGTGAAACAACTTGCTGCATGACTCATAATGCTAAAAATGATTCTAATTGTGACGTAATCGTTCTCCTGCCATTGTATTTATGCGAGCGGTTGCGCTAGTGCGGTAGGTCGCCGACCCTATGCATTTTCCCACAGAAACTGTTTGCATTTTTCATTTTGACTTTCTTTTCTTCGCTAGCTGCAAGATTACGTTTTGTTTCTATTTCTCTAATAATAGATTTTGTATTCATTTTTTTAAAGAAAAGATAACAATAACAGTTCTTAATTAAATTTAATACAACATACTTTAGAACATAATGCTTTTCCACGTGTAACATTATTTGTTCAGGCTTTGTAGCATGGTTTGCTGCTTTCCAAAAAAGGATGAAAGAACGAAAACTATTGAGAAGGAGTTACATAAGGAGCGAAAGCTAATGAGACGACAGATCAATTTGCTTCTGCTTGGTTCTGGTGAATCAGGAAAGTCGACATTTGTCAAGCAGATGCATATAATTCATGGAGCTGGCGAGTTTACAGCTGATGAAGTGAGGTCGTACAGGCAACAAATTTATCAGGTTAGGTTTTACAAAAGTTGAATAAATCGATTTCCAATATTGTTGAAGTATAGAAGATATTTTTGTTGAATATTTTTTTAAAAACAATTGACAATAAATCAGACACGATTAGAATTAAAGTAAAAAAAAATAATTGCAGGGGTTTTTTGATTTTTGTATTTTGAAATGATACATTATTTGAATTTTGTTAGATAGAATTCTAAAAAAAGACGTGGAAGTGACAATTAATTTAGCTATCCAAAAAATCTTTAAAAAATTAATATTTTTTTGACCTTTGGAAAAATTTTATGAGCCCTGTTGACTTTTAGGAACAAAGCTTTGATATGAAGACCCAAACAAAATTAAACTTCCCTCTGGTTCTGCAAACTGGTTCAATATAACCATAATTTTTTATCAAGAATATTGTTCTGTCTGCGCTGTAGAATTTGTATGATTATTCAGTTAATTTTTTATCATCAGATGAAAAAGAAAGAAAAAAACAGTTGTAAAAAATTTGTTATTTTCATATAAAAAATTTTCAGAATGTCATCAGTGCGATGCGAGTTTTGTTGGATGCTCGCGCCAAACTCGGAATTGCTTGGGAACACACATCACATGGAGATGAAACCGACAAAATTATGAGATTCACTGTAGCTGATCTTCTTAAAGGAATCGACTTCACAACATTCATTGAAGTTGCTCCATTGATCAAAGACTTCTGGGAAGATGCCGCCATCAAAAAAACCTATGAGCAGCGGAATCTTTTCCAAATTGTGAGTTTTCATATGCACAATTTTCGTAAAATGGTATCGTATATTTCAGAGCGATTCCTGCCAATACTTTTTTGAACACATTTCTCGAGTCGCAATGCCCGATTTTTATCCAACTAATCGTGATATTCTATTCTGTCGTAAAGCAACGCGTGGCATTTCTGAACATATTTTTGAAATCAATAAAATACCGTTCAGGTACTTATAATTTTAAAAAGTTGACTAATTGTCTTAAAAATGTAATTTTGAAGATTTATCGACGTTGGTGGTCAAAGATCCCAAAGACAAAAATGGTTTCAATGTTTCTCAGATATTACCAGTATTTTATTCATGGTTGCAAGTAATGAATATGATCAGGTATTTTATAAAAAAAATTCCTTGGTTTGCAAAATTATAATTTTTAAGGTAATTTTGGAAGATCGGCGAACAAACAGAGTGGTTGAGTCTAGATCTGTTTTTGAAACAATTGTGAATAATAGAGCTTTCTCAAATGTATCCATTATTCTGTTTATGAATAAAAGTGATCTTCTGAAAGGTAAATCAAATGAACTGAGAATCCATATGATTGCTTTATTGCAGAAAAAGTTCCAAAATCCGACATTCGACAATATTTCACCGACTTCACTGGTGATCATCTTTCGGTATTGATGAATTTATCTTTTCTGACAGTGTAGTATAAATTTGCTTCCAGGTTCGCGATGTCCAATTCTTCCTTGTTGATAAATTCGAAGCATCCCGACGTGATCGTGCCCGACCATTCTTCTATCATTTCACAACTGCAGTTGATACCGAAAACATTCGTAGAGTGTTCCGAGATGTTAGGGAGAGCATTTTAGAACAAAACTTAAAAACACTTATGATGCAATAAACTTCAATGTTCCGATATTTATTAGAAATATTCATTACTTTAATTCAAAAAAATTACCACTCCTTCCAAATCTCATATTATTGTCGCACAATTGTTTTTCGTTTACGTGTCAGTTCAATTTATCAGTTTCTTTGTCAGTTTTTTTCAAGAAAGTCAACATTATCAATGTGAATGTGTTGTTACGGTTTTTAGGTTTCTATAGAAATTTCCTCATTTTCATTTTTTTGTATGTTCATGACTATATCTTCATTGCCATTGGAACGTTTTCAGTTGTATCGTAGAACATTGTTTTGTATAGTAGAACTTTATAAAACAAATTTCGCAAAAAAAAAAACAACATTATTTTTCGTGTGTCTTCTCCTTTCGCCATTTATTGAAATTGTACATATTAGAATAATAAATGTAGAAAACTCCGCCTGAAAGATATGTTATGCTGTGAGTCACGACCGATAGCAGGTGGGAGGGCTGTCTTAACAAAAAAGCAGAACAGTTTTTACTGTGGACACTGACGACGTTGTCGAGAACGAATTGGTGATTGTAAGCACAACATTTGTATATACAATAGTAGCAGCGGTCTTTTTTCTCCCCGCACCCTTTCAAGAGTATTCAATCGCCAACTTTAAACCAAGAACAGCTGTATTTTTTCCATATTCATATTCTGAAAATTGAATGCGGTCATTTTTACTGCTTTGTGCTTTAATTGGTATTGATGTCGCAATACAAGAAGATCCTCTGCAGCTCTCCGTTCATCATGGTAAGTAACGCCAAGGAATATTCAACGTGTTTTATAAAAATCTCTAGCGAACATTTTTTCAAACATTTCCTTACATCAAAACAAGACGTTACTTCGCGAGCTCTTGGAAATGTCTTGTTTCAAGTTGACATACATAAATGCTCTTTGTTTCTAACCTAAACTTTCATGAAACGGACTCATTTTTTGCAGAACCGTTGCTTTAACGTTTTCGTTTATTTCTCGGTTTTTAAAAAAAATTTTAAAGCATTTTTCTACCGGGTCCATGGCTTCAGATACCTTTTTTGGTCAAAATTGTAAATGATAAAATGAAAAGCTATCTCTATATGTCTTCTTTTAATTATTGTTTCACTTTTAAATGGTTGAAGCTAAATGTGCAGAACTGACGAGACTGCGAAATACGATATCTTTGCATCCTTGTTTGAGAAAGGAGGAATCTTCGACAAATTTGTAATAAGATAAATTGAAGATAAACGTTAAAAATTAATTCCTGGATCCCGCAAACTCTAGTTCAATTTATCCTCACACGGATTCATCACTATAAAAATTTGTTTAAATTTTTTGTAATTCTAAAATTGCAGGTTTCACTCAAATTCATGAACTTCCTCATCCAAGTATAATCTCATCCTACGTTATCAACAATCAATATACTTTTGAAATATCGTTAAGCAGAACTACGAATCAAGATTACATGGTAGACTCTTGTAAAATGAATGGGGAAACAATCATTGGAGAATTCGGGTGAGAATATCTTTTTTTACTATTTCTTAGACCGAACTAACAAGTTAAATATTTGCATTTTGACCATTCATGGATTGTAATTTATCAATGTTGACTTTTTTTGGAGTTATGCACCTCTCTTCAAACAATCAGTGTTATTTTATGTATATGTTACATTTCCTTTTTTCAGATGTGTTCAATGTGGACAATGTGTTACAGAATCTATTGAAACCGAATCTTACAACAGGGAAGGAGCAATAAAAAGAACTTTGGTACATTTCATTGCTCGATCTACAGTAAGCCTGAATTTTTTACTACGACTAATGAACCAAGAATATTACTTTCAGAACATCGAATTCAAATGCCAAATTCGAAGAATTCAATGTTCTGGGTGTGCCGAGGTATCTATTGTATAATGGCTCGTCCAAAAAAATTAGAAAAAAATAATGACGTGTCAAACTATTATCACATAAGTCAGAATGGTGGTTTTAAAGAAACGCTGAGAAGCAAATAATGCAATTCGTTTCCGAACCATAGAATTCAATATAGATGAAAATGAAAAGAAAACATACCATAAGATGACTAATGTAAAAACTGCAAAGTAACGCCTTTTCAGAGGTCTTGCCAACGCAAAAATCAGATTCCGTTGTCTCATTTTGCTAGCGACACTGTCACCCTCATGTACCCTCCAGGAGCTTACGCTGGTTCAGGTAAAAATAAATATTTTTCAATAACTTGATGCATGAGGTTTTTCAAGTTATAACAAGATATATTTTATTTTAAGAATGTTTGTTAGGATTTATAATAACATAACTGCATGTCTGATTAACTAATACCGGAAACTTCTTCAGCATCTTTTCCGGTTGGACCTCCTCCTCCACCTATCTATCCAACTCCATTCTTTGGGCATCAGTATCCGATTCCTCCTCATGAACAACCCATTGGTGCAGCGCCATCATCGCCTGTTGGTGGAGCATCATCTGGTGGTATCGGTTTTGTTATTTCGGGAGATCGACTAACATATTTAAAGAAAAAACCATCTAGTTTTAGGTAGAGAATTTGCAGGCTGGCCTTGGTGGCTCTGGCTCCTTCTACTCCTCCTTCTACTACTGCTGTTGTGCTGTCTTCTCTGCCTTTGTTTGGCGGCGTGGATGAAGAAGAGAAAGGACAAAAAGAAAACAACTACAACAACCACGTATGTTTCATTTGCAACGTTTCATGTTAACAAACAAGTTTACCAAATGTTAAAACTTTTGTTCAGAGTCGTTGTTGATGCCGGAAAAGATGCAGGAGTGGGAACTGAAAAGGTTGCTGTGCATTGTGTCAGCACCGATACCCAAGATATTGTGAAATGCCAACCAGCGGTAATTCGAGACAATTACTTATGAAAAAATTAAAGTTTAAAACTTTAGGTGATTGTTGGTAACAGTGAAGAATACGGTCATCATTCTTCAAGAAGCCGCCATCACTATGACGAAGGGGCTGCCATTGCTGGAGGAAGCTATTCTCTCAGAGAAGGAAGAATACATGAAGGCTATACACGAACTCTTCCGTAGTTTCATATCGACTATTATTATTTTTATTTATTGTTTTCAGAAGAGATGGGTATTCAGCCGAACGATATGATGGCAGAGAGCATTTCGAGAGGAATGCCGAAAGAGATGAACGAGATCGTGGACGATATGCTGATAGATCAAGCTACAGAAACTTTGCCTATGAGAGAGATCTAGGAAGAGTCGAACCATTGGATGGATATGATGAGGTTGAGACAAGGTAAATAAGAATATAAATAAGAATTAAAATAATATTTAAATCATTTATTTCAGAGAAAGAACTTATTGCATGAGTGACGATGAGCAAGAAATCATAGAAAAAGAAGTGAAAAGAACTCACACCACAAGATTCGCCCAAGAAACCCGCGAATTTGAAACCGGCGATGAGCGCTACAGAGGAGAAGAACACGCACATGCACCATATACCCACAGTCTTCCAGTTTAAACCTATCTCTATCTTATCTCTTTTCCATGGACTCACTTCTTTTTTTCACTTCCGGTTTTATTTTTGTTTTCATTCTTATGCCCTTTTCATCATTACAAAACAACCACAATTGTCTTTCTAACCAATAAAAACTTTATTCGATAAACAGCAAAACGTTTCTGGAGGTATGGGGAATTGAACCCCAGCCCTCTCCCATGCTAAGGGAGCGCTCTACCACTGAGCTATACCCCCACATGTTGAAGTATGTGAGAATTTGAGAGACAACATTGAGGTTTCCGCTGCAGTGGCAGACTTTGGGCGCGATAGAAAAAGAACGAAAATTCCGAACAATCGTTGTGACAATGCCGAATGGACAAATTCGAAACAAATTAATTCAAAAAAGTGCTTTCAAAATTCTGTTAAATTATTTATAATTAATAAAACAACTTTTTAACTGGTCCAAATCATTTTAACATATTTAACATTATCCCGAACTAGTCAAAGTTTCACAACTAATTTGGTAATATAAAATGTGAAAAAAAATCGTGAAGTTAGATATTAATTTAAAAAACAAAAAAATAAAGCCAAAAGCTCAAGGGTTTACAATAATTCACAACCAAAAAGAATTTTGTAAAACATCAAGTAAACTGGAATGAATAGTCGTTTTTTTGCTTGAATTGGCTGAACTTGAAATATGATCAACAAAAAATAAACTGGATTATGAAAAAAGGAAAAAAACTGCAATTGGCATAAATAAAAAAAAGAGAAAGCCGAATAAGAACAAAAAAAAAGATCAAATTGAAATCCGAAAACTCAAAAGAAATGCTGTTATTTGTATGGGCCTTTAAAGTAACGAGCGAAATCATTGAGAGAGCTTCAAAACAAATGAGAGAAATGAATTGTTTATTGTTCTTCTTGAAGTGGTTGAGTTGGGAAGTCAGTTTTAAGAGTGACCTTGTCATTGTTTTTGATAAGAGTCATTTCCTTAGCCTTGTCGGTGGCGGCACGGTTTCCACGTTCAGCTTCAAGACGCTTGTAAACTGGTTTGAACAACGAAACCAGGAGGACGACAAGAAGAATAGCAACTGTAGAGAAAATCTGAAAACCAATCGATTGAATTCAGAAAACGTATTTTCAGAAAACGTACAAAGATTGAGATTGTGTTGTCTTTCGGAATGTTGGCAGTGTCTTCTGGATTCAATTGACAAGTCTGTAAAATAATGATCATAAGTAGCTTTGCTAGTAATTTGTAGAAATAAATAATTTTTTTAGGGCGTAAATTTTTAAAGCGATATTCTGAGTTTTTGTAGATGAAAAACATTTAACGGATATTCAAACCCACTTTAGATGAAATGGTTTTTTTGTGATTCTAATTTTTATAATGCAATACATTACTTCATCGATTATCAACGACATAAACGTTTTTTTTAAATTGATATAGATGATGAATTTGTTATGTTCGACAATTTCAATGAAACTAAAACAATGCGCAAAAATCGAATCACCAAACTTCTAAATGTTTTTATATTTTAGCAATTGTCTTTATTATTATAAACGTTTTTTTTATTGTTACTTTAAAAAAACAAATCTTTCTGTTTCTTTCACAAGAATACAGTGATTATATTTTAACATATAATCACACAACCCCTGCAGCAAGGTTTTGATATCTAAAACAAAATCCTTCAAATCTGAATTCAGAGTTCAGTATTTTCCTAATTTCAATAAAAAACTTACTTGAATCTTCATGCGGTCCTCTTGAAGTGGACGAGCGAAGTATTTCATGATAAACACGTAGATGACACTTTGAACTTGTCCGGAAAGAACAATAAGACCAGTTGAAGTGGCCTCCGAAACTGGGAAGGTACATTCAGATGCAAGTTCCAATCCAATTGGGTAGGTTGCCAAACCAAGGACACCGAAGAGCAAGCATGTGAAGGTCAGTGGAATCGAAAAACCAGCATTTAGGGTGAGTTGAAGGAAGATCAATCCAAAGAGAACAGCAAGACCGAGCGCGATTTTAAGGGTTTCTTCATAGAGTTTAGTCTTATCGACAAAGATTCCACTTGCAGCCGCACCAAATACTCCTCCAATTATCATCAAAGCAGCGCAAAGTCCTGCGAAAGAGTTTGAATATCCAGATGGGCATAAAAGCTCCAACATGACAGTGTAGAGACAGTTAAACATTCCTATTCCACCACCCATAACGATAAAAAGGATGATATATTGTTTAGATGTAAGACAAGCTTTCATTCCAGAAAGAAAGTCCATTTGTGGCTTACTGGCACTGAAGGTTGGTGGGATCTTTGGCTCACTGCGGTTGACTCCAAACTGTAAAAAGAAAAATATTATAATCGTATAGAATTATATAGCTCACAGTTGCGAAAAGCATTGCAATAAGTGATGGAATGCAGGTGAAGATGTTCAAAAAAATGACGTGCTCTGGAGACTTGACAATGCTTGGTGAGATCAAGTTAGCCATCAGCACTCCCAAAGGATTTGACATCACTCCAATTGTTGTAGCAATCGCTCTTTGAGTGTCAGGAAACCAGGAGCCAGCAACCTAAAAAAACGTTTGTTTACTAGAAACCCAATGTTGAAATTAAAATTATACCTTGGTTGGCAAGAACATGATGAATGGATATGCAACAGCGGCGATAGCTTGTCCCGTCATACAAATTGGAAAGCGGTATTCTTCTGGAACAAAGTCAAGGGAAGAAATAACACGAATAACAGCTCCAATTCCGTTAGTCCAACCAGCGATGAGAACAGCAGTACGAAGTCCCCATTCGCGTCCAGCCCACATTGCAAAAAGACCAACTGGGATTGTACAAATCATGTAAATCATTGAGAACCTGAAAAATATCTCCTAATTTTTATGAATAAAATAAATAAACTTACCAAGATGCACTATTTTCTCCGTAAAAGCTGTTGACATAGTTTCCAGATGGTGCATATGAGATCCACGACATTGTGTTGGTATTATTGAGCAAAGCAATTGTCAAAAGAACAATCCATCTTCTTGGGTATACCCTAAAATAATTGTAGATTAATTTTTCTTCTAATAAAAATGGCTTACTTCAATTGGATTGGATCATTACTCTCCTCATCGTTAGGCGTAACCTCAATATTCTTTTCAGCGATGCGGACGTCCACGTCATCAGAACTGATTCCATTTTTTTCCTCGGTCATTGTTAATTACACTGAAAAAAACATAATTTTAAAAAAGAATCGAACTGAAGAAAACAACAAAATTATACACAAGTTATCGAGTTATTTTTCCATTCGTTTAGCACTTTTTCTATGGAAAAAGCGCCACAAGAAAAGGGAAACACAATCCGTGTAGTTCTGACGCGGAAAAAGAAACGAAAACATTTCAAAAAAAGACAATAAGTTAGTACATACAATTTCGTGAGAGAAATGACATAACACTGTGTCACTGCGTAAAAAATAAAAACTCTTGCTTGCGCGCGCGTTTCGTCTATCCAAATAAAAACCACCAACTTAAATGGAATTTATTGATTGTGTACTTTGTTTAGTCATCCTGTTGTATTTCATAAAAAATGCATTTTTTTTGTTTCTTTTATAAAACATATTGAAAATAAGTTAGATAGTTAAACAAGAAATATCTTAATTCCGTGAAAATTGCTGGAAAAACTGACACGAGCATGTCAGAAATCAACCTTTTCTTTATCAATTGATAAAAAAGTAACAATGAAACAACTCAAGAAAGAAATTGCCCTAGTTTAGATAAAATGTGTAAAATGACACCAAAGAAAACAGAAAGAGCATGGCTGGTGTATGCGAGTGAGAGAGTGCGCGTTTTTACTAGGCGTGTCTCTTCGTCTCGAGACCCTGGCAACCACAGGGAACAACGTTTTTTCTTGGCGGTTTATACGGACTTTTAACGTACTGCTATGCGATACTCTTTTTCGATGAATTGTGACGATAATGGAGGAAAATAGGTCAAGAGAAAAAAGAATGTGCTTGAGCGATTTTTCTAATTGCTAATAGTCTTTTTGGTTGATGATTTTTTTTCAATTTGATACAAAAACCATCACTATTCGCTCAACTATATTTATATTTTTGAATTAACAATAATTTGGAATAAGAATTAATATAGTAAAATTAAAATTTTCGATTGGCAGTAACCAAAACAAAAATAAATAAAAACAACACTTTTCAAGAGAATACTTGAGTATGTATCGAAAGAGAAAAATCATAAGCAAATGTTTACGCAAAAAAGGTAAAGACAACGAAATTTATAAACTTGTTCAAAATTTCATCTGCGATTTTAAAATTAACTTATAATGATAAATAGTGAAAACGAGGGGTTTTAGTCCCCCGGATCCTCTTTTTTCCTTGTGAATAGATAGAACGCAACGAATAAATAACGATGAATTTAATGAAAATGAAGGAAAATGGTGACGAACAAATAATATAACAACGGTGAAAGGGACTTGGGTTTCAGTCCGAAGTTGGGATCCATGAAAAGACGATATCCCGGGTTTTTATACTGTCACTATTAGCTACGGCTTTGGTCTTCTGAATCATTGGAAGAAAGCGTGCAAAGATATTTTTAGACGCCGTTAACCAACATGTTTTTATCAACCCGCGATACTCGCCATAACTTCTGCTCTTTTGGCAGGTGCAAATTTTCTCATCGAGACCTAGATTTATATTAGTTGTTTACAAAATCTGTTATATAAACGTGAAAAAACCTGTGTCAAAAAAACCGACACGCCACGCGTGAGGGCAAAGAAGGGATGCGTTGCGTTGTCTTATTATCACTCACCATACACTATTTCGCAAAATGGGGAAGTTCACGTTTATAAAGCCGAATTTGTGAAACAATAATAGGATAATCTAGGAGTTCTTCCCGCAAGGAAAATTTCTCATAAAAATTACTAAAATTACCACTTGAAATATTTTCACATTCCAATAGAAGCAAAATCGGAAAACATAGAAAAAGTGATGAATTAAAAAATTGTTTATCTTCATAATCACTCGGATTCATCTCCCTTTTAAGAATCTTGTAAACTTATTTATTCCTTAATTGTGTTAGATTCAAAATCATTCTGTTCGCTGAACAATTTGACAATGGCTCCAGATTTCGTACTTTGTCAATTTTCCAATAATCTTCGGGAACGTTTTGTTTTATAACATTGTCTGAAAATGTCAGCCAAATTGATTAACATTGAGAAAAGTTATGGTCCAAAAACCCATGCGGCATAAGATTATGGCCGGTACTGTAGAACTCTTCATCTTCACAACTGTCTATTTTGGAAAAAATGAGATTTTGATTAAATGAGATCAGCACTGATTCCTAATTTTCAATTTAACCGGACATCATATTCCTCATGTTTTCAAGAACATTTCTGTCCCTCTCTCGTGCAATTAACAATTATGACTTATTCATATTTTCTCACATCGACATTGCAGAAATTTTCAATGGTTCAATAACGAAAATGATGAGCAAATGTGGCTACCATTTTCTTACTTTGACCTCTTCGGGAATTAATGTTAATGAGTTGTGCTGGTTTTGAGAATATATATCTATTTCTGAATTTAAAGTTTATTTTCCGAAATATTGGAATAAAAAATATTGATTTTTCAAGCGACCAATCTTCTTCTCTAATTATAAGACAACGTTAAGACAGTTGTTTTTTTACTTTACTAGGAAAAGATCCCAATAAACCGGATGTCAGCAACAACGCAATTTTCACCACAAACGAGTGTTGTGCATTGTTCATGATCTTACTATACTTTGGATTAGCGAAACAGGAAATACGTGCTGTGAAGACCGACATTTACTGGCGACAACAACCAAATCTGATTCCGCATTTTTCTTGAGTTTTCATCTTGGCTATGAGACTTTTCCATTATTTCCTGTTTTATTTTTTTGCATTTTTTTTGACTAGGCATAAAAATCAAAATTATTTAATGGTATAATGAAAATTTTTAACTTACTTTGAAAAATACTAAAACGCCTAAAATGTGTTGTATTATTTTCGAAACAGCTGAATAAAAGAATCATGACATTAAAAATATTCACCTTTATTGTTTTGTTCTTTATTGGTAGTGAACATTTTATGAACTTATTTTTTTCAACTCAAAGAAAAATATCATTTAGAAAAACATTTTTTTGAAAGATTTTGAGAGCTTACGCTACTGTTAACAGCACTCATTAGGAGCATTTCATGAAAATCTGTTTGGAAATTCAATTTGTTGCTCACTAGTTAAAGCTACTAGAAAAGTTGAAATAACCCCAATAAAATGTATTTTACTTCAAAAACGTTTTTTCTATCAAAATATCTATTGCTCTTTAATTAATAGAAAATACGAATAAACTCAATTTTGAAATTAAATTTTTTTTAAACATTTCGGTATTCAAAAAATCTTTAAAGTTATTTATAGGAAAGAGCAAGAGAAAATGTGGTAAAACGCTTTTAAAATTTGCTGTAGTCAACTCAAATATTCTTGATCATTGAGTTTTGAGGGTGCTCCACAGCTGCCGTTCCGCGCGCAAGCACGCGGCTGCCGACACTTAACAATATTCATTTGCCCGCCAATTTTCATAGAGAGAGAAAAACAATACCGAAGCTCTCAAAAATATGATTTTTTCAACTTCGCGAAAAACTTTCAAATTTTTAAAAAATAATTTTCACTCGTGTTGTCCGCACAAATTTGTTACGACGTTATTCAGGAATATCTTTATGTTTTCATAGTAATTTTAACAACAACTTATCAACGGACAATTTTTTAAAAAAGTGCATTAAAAACATAATTTTCTGATCACAGATATTCATAGCTGAAAGCCATCATGTTGCTTCGTTATTCATCGAGTGTGACGCAACACTTTGGTCTCTTATTTGAAAAACAAGTTCTTATTTTGCTCCATCAAAATCTGACGCCAAATAAATAATCAAAAATGATGATTTTCATTATTTTTTCAACAGCTTTCGTCGTCTCAGAATCAATCATGCATTTCGAAGAGGTGGAATTTCGTGGTTTCCTAACCAGCGAATTTCAAAGAACCAGATTTTGGATATGCAGAATATATTGCATCAATATTTATCTCGCCTCATTTGTTCGAAAAACACTCAATAGTTATATTTTTGCAACTAGAAAATATCATCGTTTCATCAAAAGTCTCATATGTTAAGCAGTTGCTTCGCAAACATTTTTTTGCAAAATATTAGATTACTTTCTTATTTCTGTTCATTGTTCAATTTCAAACGTCTTGTTTTCACAATTGAAATTTCAGAATCTTTTAGGTTTTGTTTTACAGCGTTTTCCAATTTAATAAATCAGGATATATTTGTCTTACCTTACTAACAAAAACATGTTTTGGTTTTTCGCTTGAATGAATCTTTTATTTTGAAATATTAACCAAATGTTCATAAAAAATGTATTGCTGTTTCAATTCATAAATAAAAACAAAAGCTTTTTTTTTGAAATTTCTAAGAAATTGTGTTTTCATAGTTATTCAATCTTTTGAAAAAATCCTCATCGCTTATTCCAATAGTTTTCAGTTTTCTTCGCTCTCCCTGTATCATCTTCTCGGGGTACATCTCTCTTCTTACGTTTATCTTCAATATTCCATAATCCACCTTTCTTCTGAAAATATTGTACTATATTTCAAAAATTTAATTTTAACTTACAATGCTTTCTTGAAAAATTGTGAGCAATGACGGTTTCATAAGTAAAATAAGAATTATGAAAATGAGACGGTTTTTTTCCATTTTTGTTCTAAAAATGAATCAGATTTTTGTGAACAATGGCTCATAATTCTTTAAAATTTTGATTGTTTATTGTGTTGTATGATCGTTGATATGTTCTTTTTCTTGAAGAGACGCGAACAAAAGGATCATAAGCTTAAAATCTGATTGACAATCATTCAAAACAATTTCTAGGTTTCGCTGACGATTCAAAAAACTCAAAAATTTATAGAAATTTCTGCATATGGCTGAGAGCGCAAAGAGAAATCCACAGTTCAATGTAAACTTTCATATTTACATGTTTTTGCTTTCCATGATTTCAAACTCATTGATTCCTTTCTACATTGCTAACTAAAATAGTTTCTTGATACGCTAGTAATAATGCTTCATAGGATAGAAATATCAGAATTTTTTAGCATGAAAAAATCTTGTTTTCAATAAAGATGGGTTATTTTACTACTAACGTCATCGTATCACCGTCATACAATAAATTGGCCATATTTGGATGAGCTATGTACATCAACTTCTAAATAAAGATAGAGAACCTCAAATTGTGAATATTTTTCAACCTTCTTAGAAGTTTTAAAGATTAAAGCCGTTATCGTGTCTCTCGAAATTGATGAAAAACTTCAATCTTTTTCAAAAATTTTTTTAAAAAATTATTTTCTTCGTGTTTTAACTGAATTCATTTATTCCTACGTTATCAAAAAAAATCCTTGTGACTGACAAAGATTTATGAAATATTGATATTCTTGATGCAGCCAAGCAATCTTCTTGTATTTAGTTGTCATTCATGGAATTCTCAAGAATGTACATCTGGCAAAAAGTGCAAACATGTAGAACAAAAATCGTAAAACAAAAGGAAGTCAACCAAATGCTAGAATGATGCAAAACTTGATGGAAGCATTGCCTTTCTAACAAAATATTTTTTATGCAAACCATAATGTCTTCTAAAACGAAAAATATTTCAAAAACTTTTAAAATAAAGTAAGCTTGTTGGTTCTCACTTGACTTCCTTGTTAGAAAAACTGCGTATTTTGGAATCAAAAGTCAAAACATAACAAGCAATGAACCAGAGAATATTGAAAATAATGTGGTTTTTCTAGTTATGCTTGAATCAAGTGTAATACGCACCTTTTTGAAACATTTTTCTGAATAAGCTCACGAATTATGCCCTGCGCTTTTTAAAGGAAAACAAAACCTTTGGCTATTAAGATTTCAAAGAACAATACGACAAAGTAGGCGTTCTTTTTTTTCGAATGCTACATGATTGTTCCCTTTGAAAAATACTTATATACACCCAGTTCTCACAATCGCGTTCACTTCAAACTTTAAGAATACTGCATAACTCCCAATTGTTTTTGTTTTTCACTTTATTCGTCCTCATAACATTTTTCATATTAAAAACCATGCTATGAGATGTTATTCTTGTCCTAGAATCATGTCATGTATAATGCCAAGATTTAGCCAATTATTTTTCCAGTCATCAATGTAAATAACTATTCTTCAACTTCTTGAATTTCCGATCAACAAGTTCCGTCGAAAAGAAAAGGCGAGTACGCAAAAATGATATCCTTAGATTCACACTGTTTTCTTATAAAAGGTTTTTGACATCTGGTCATATTTTACATCCGTTTCTTTTTGAAATTCGAGACAAAAACATTAAAGCTTTTACCTATAATTTACTCCGTTTTCTTTCTATATTGTTGTTTTATAGAAAGAAAAAGAGAACTTGATCATTGAAATGCAGGAAAATTGACGTATGTTTTTTAACAACTAATTACTATCTCAATATCTATTTGACAATATTAAATATGTTTAAAACAACTTTTTTCATTTCACTCCTCACGAGGAATTATAAAATTGACTAGTTAATATATATGTTTTTGCTCTTCAATTAAAAAGTCACATTTTCAATATATTCCAAACACGTTTTATAATTAAAAGTTCAAATTGACACCCCGCTGTAAAAAAAACTTTGAGTTTGCTCCCTTTCCTAAAAAAATTAATCCACCCTCAAAAGTTTTCGAAGATATTCTCATAGTCAGTTCCTTCTGTAATAATTCATTAGATTTTCATTTTTTCTCAAACTAAACAACTCGTTATTTTTTTTTCGAAAATTCCCACATCTTAAAATATCTCTTCAAAGAAAGTGTGTTCAACCCTCAACATTACTTATTTCCTGAATAATATCTTTCAATTTCAACATCCGACGTTTTCAGTTACTTATTGGGTGGTGTCTCCTTCTTGTCTTCATTTCATTTCTTTTTGTCTTTTTCATAAAATGTATTAGATTGTTTTTGTTGTGTTTCAAAGAACAACGGTTTCTGCAGTATTTCGGGTGTATATAGCTTTGTTCAAACTCTTCAGAAATAAATAGATGAAAATTGGTGTTAAGAATTGTGGGACACCCCCACTAAATACGTCCCTTTAGATTTTTAGAAAACAATGTTCTTCTTAATATTTTTGTGAAACCAATTAATGGATCAAGCAGTTTAGTAATTAGTGGAAGAAATAGCAGTGGAAGAAATTAGAAAAACCATTTTTTGAATATAACGCTAACTATTATCTAATTTTTCGGTAATTGTTGAAAATAAAAATTCTACATTTTGATCCGAGGTCGGTCTCAGACCATTCTGCTTGGGATTTAGCTGATCTGGACTTCCTTCCTGCTTTCTTGAGAAAATAAGTTATTTTGACGCTATAAGAAACATAGCGCAAATGTTATATAAAAAATAGAGCTACTCTTATGTTTGCAATTTTGACAGATTAATTGCATCTGGATAGTTGAAAGCAGGATCAAGGTGAATGACAATTTCTTAAATTTAGGGTAATATTTTAAAATATTTTCAAAATTGTCGAAATCTTTTTTCATAATGTTTGGCGAAAAATTGAATATCTCTTATTCGTCTTATGCAACAACGCTTCTCACAGAGCTGCTGATGAATATTTCCAACTTACAGAATATTTTTTTAAAAATTAAGTTTCTGGATTTTCAGACAATGTATTGTGTCGTGTGCATGTACTGTGTATTGTGTACATTTCTGTCTCCCATTTGACAGAAAATCCCATCCAAAAACTATTTTCTAATTAGCGTCCTCTTCTGTTTATTCCATTTTATTCCATTTCCCCATCTCTCATTGTGCTTGTTTTTGTCAAATCATTGCTTTGCATATCCGCACCACCGAAACAACGAAATAAAAAGAAAACCCATTTCAAATTGCATGAATACTTATTCTCAAAAAGTACATTATTCTATTGTTATTGTCCTGCTGTTCGAAAAATTAAATTCTACAAATGCCTCCGGCTACGTGAGCTAAATATTGTTTAGTGCGTCGGGAAGGTTCATATTATTTTCTTATTTTTTGCTTAAAATATTTAATTTTTGAGCGTGTATTTTTGGTGCAAACTGAGTCTGCCTAGAGAACTACTATTCGCCTTTTACGGAACGACTGAAAATGGACCCAATCCGTGTTTTTTGGATTAAATATTTAAGTTGGGCATTAATTCCCCATAAATGCGTAAATTCTTCATTTACTATTTGAAGTCGTAGTTAACAAAAACATTAAAATTTTGTACATTGATAAGTGCAGGCATCGAATTTTGTTTATTCATTGATACATATTTTTGAGTAAAGGGGACTTCAGAAACAATTTTCAAAATCTTTTCATTCGACTTCCCTTACTGAATCCAAAACTTCACGCCCATAAATTTCAAGCATCTATGCGTATTTATGTTTTTAAAAACGTTCACTTTTATCTAATAAATGGATTTCTCATCTCTCATACAGCAAACTCCAAATAAAAATAAAAGGAAAAATATTGGTTGTGGGCACGCACATATTTCTTTTCGTTAAGAAAAAAAATTAAATTGTCTTTCGCTTTTTTCTTTGGAAAATTGCAATTCTCTGGAATTTAATTCAAGTGTTCAATAGGTATCTAACTAGTTGTCTACGAAATGATTGAACAATTCTTTTATGTTTTCTTAAAGACAAAAAATTTTCTATTCCTGTGAAAATTTTTTCAAAGCAATTTTTTAATTTTGTTCTGGTTTCGAAAAAAGTAACTATCTTTAATAAGCACGTTCAAATAATTACACATTGAACTTTAATAATTATAATTCCAAAGCATATGATCATAATGTTTTAGTCACATAAATAGCTGTCTTTATTTCGTTAGATGAACAACCCGGATGGTTTATTTTTTACGACAGGATACACCTATCGTACACCTAAGAAAAGTACAAATTTAAAAAGAAAGTGTCCCTAAAAACCTATAATTTGTTATTTTTTATTTATTTATAGAAAATCTCAAAACATCCAATTTGTAACCGCTGGAATTGTCATCGAAATAGTTGTTTTCTCACAAGTGACTCAGTTTTTTTCTGAATAGAAAATATTTACGCAAAGTGTTGTCATTGTTGTTGTTTGAAAATTTCAAAACAAAACAATTTGCATATTTAATAACGAAAATGCAACAGTTTTCATTTTTCTTTTCCAACAAATAAAATGGTCAATTTGTTGTTTTTGTGAATGTTTCTTATTTGATCGTTGAGTCATTAAAAATCGCGTCAAGAATTTATTTGGTTCTAAAAAATATATTAAATTTGATTTCCTAAAAAAAATAATTTCATTTTTTTTCTTGCTTTCAGAATATTTTCGATACAACAAAGGAAATTTTCAGAAATATTATTTTTTAGAAGGTTCATTCACATTTTTTCAAAAACAAGAGTCAGAGGTTCTTTTTCAAAATAGCTTTTTAACTGTTTTTTTCGATTTTGAAGTGGCAAGCAAAGCATTTGCGGAAATTTACATACGAAAGTGTTTTTAATATTTTTCTTATATCTTTTTTCTTCTTTTGAAAATTTGATTAAAGTTTTACTCTCTTTTCCTATTTTTCACTTTTTTTCTCATCTTTGAGAACGAATGAAATTGTTTGAAATTAAAATTTCAGTTAATTATGAGACATCCTTTCTTTTTTATCTTTGATTTTCAGACTTAAGAAAAACATTATTATTGTTTCAGTTTTTACAACAACATCGAGCAGATGAGTTAAATAATTCGTTGAAAATTATGAATGCAGAAAGCCCGGAATCATTTTCAAGCGGATGTGACAATCAAATGTAAGTTTATTATTTACAGGAACATCAAAGATCAAAGATGCTTCATATGGCGTAGTTCGTGTTTTTATGTCCGCAAAACAAATAAACAGCCAAAAGTGTCGAGTAAATTAGTTTTTTATTTCTTTTTTTTTTCAGCGAACTTCTCGTATCGAATGCAGTAAAACAGCGTGAACTTAAAAGGGAAACTGAAGTGCATGGGATAGGATATGATCCTTTCTCATATTGCGGAAGACGTATTCATGTTTTGGTAAGTTGATGATTCAAAGAGGAAGGGGTTGTAATTAATGATAGGAAGTAATTAGAAATCTACCGCTCGGTTTTAATTTAGGACTTGCGCCAAAGTTTTATAATTGCAAAGCGATAAATGTTCCCTCAAATCCTTCAGGATTGGGCAATTGATATCTGAGTTTTAAAAATGATAATCGTTCCAAATAAGAAAACAAGAAAACTATTATCTTTGCTCGAATTTGAAGAACCTGTTGTTATCATTTATCGATCAGCTTTCTAACTTTGTATCGAGCTAACAGTTCTGAAATTTCATTTGAAAAAAAATAATTCCAACGAGCGAGGCTAATAATAGAATATTACAATTTCTAGAATATGCCTTAGGGCGATTAAAACATTTTGGTCCTCGTCAAGGGAACATAGGTTTTTCAAAATATGCTGTTATAATTTACTGAATAATGGGCATGTTGGAACGCGGGAAAATCGAAAACGTGCCTATGAACGTGCCGTGAACTTGCCGCGGACTGAAATTAGATTTTAAACATGAATCCAGCCGGTATTCTAGCCACAGAGAAGTTGATTTGGTCATCGCTTTGCGCTATTTTCAGCGCGTTGGACGTATCGTAAATAAAGTTTTACAGAAAATAGCTTGAATTTATTGCCACCATGTTTTGCTAACAGTGACAAATTACTCAATTTTCAGCTGCTTGCAAAAATTATAAGTCTACTAATCATCCCATTCTACTTCTCCATTGTAGTCTTCATAACATTCTTTGGAAATGCGACTTCTGTTATGTTCTCAGTTATCATTTTAGGTGAAATAACTAAAAAACAGATATTCAGAATATAGTTTTTCATTTTTCAGGGTCGGTTGCAATTTTTACTGTGTTTGGAGCATTCAGAGGAGCGAAAATGTGTTTGATACCTTTTTTGATACTCCAGGTGATTAAAAACTGGAAAAAATGAAAATAAAAGTTTCTTTTCAAGATGGTGTTCTTAGTTTATGATGTAATTCTCATTGGAATTGGTCTCATGACATTCATATTCCCACACCTGTTTATATCGCGGCTGCTCCGACTCACCCTTGAAGATGTTCCTATGGCCACAAATCTAAGTAAAATAAATCTCGTTTTTGAAATTTAACACACTATAATTTTTTGAATTTCAGTTCTGTTCAGCGCCTGTTTATTACTTGCACTTCTCATCGGACCATTGATATGGTCTACGCACGTCATGTATCTTAACTTTTTATTTATTTCTCATATTGATGAAACGCTTCACATGCTTAAAGAAGTAAGTCGTAATAATTTACAAGCAAACTATTTTCAAATTTTCAGGCAAACCAAAAAGTTTCACAAGATGACGTCTCTCCTAACCGAATGAACTTCTAACAATATTATCTTATTTGTGATTTATTTTTTCATTGATTTGTGATTCATTAGAACGTATCCTTCTCGTTCCTTTCCGGGTTTCACAACGAGTCTCTAGAATAATTACTAAAATAAGTATACCAAAAAAATGAAGTTTACAATAATACATTTTATTTTTTGTGATATTTAAACATTGTAAAGCAAATAAAAAGAAATAAACCCTATTTAATACAAATGTTTGAAATGGTACGACCAAAGGCAAGAAATTTTGAATAAATATCACAATTAACATGCACATTCCCAATTATCAATGACAATATAAACCCCATGAGCTTAAAAATGAGTAAAGTATGAATGCAAACAACAAACAATTATTCGATATGAACCTATTTCCGAAATTTAAAATTTTAAAGAAGTAATGACTAGACTTCAGCATAAATCTCATCGATATTATTCCCCAAATGATGGTGGAACTGACCACTTCGGATCATATCCAGTTATTAAGCTTCTATCAGGTACCAAATAAACCCGCACCCCATTGAGGTAGCATGTTACAATCCCATCGTATGCAGTTCTTGGCACGCCGGCTTTGAAGTCGTGCATGATATGAAGTTTATCAGCTTTTTCGATATAATCAATATTCCCGTGGTACATTATTCTGCAATATCACCGTATTCTATTGTCTAGATAATAATTTCTGACCGCTCGTTTTGCGGAGTGTCGTTGGGAATTTCCTCGCGACGCGACCGCAACGCGCTCAAATTCAAATTTCTCAGTTGGTCTTGCGCGTTGCGGTCGCGCTGCGAGGAAATTCCCAACGACACTCAGCAAAACGAGCGGCCAGAAAGTTTTATCTTGACAATAACTGATAACAATTTCTCCTTTACCTTATTTTCTTCCCTTTATTTTGAGGATTCATCACGAATAGAGCAACATCCTTGATATCCAACAATTCGCTATTTTTATATACCTCATTGTTGAAAATTTTTGCATAATTCTTCTGAAAATCAATGTTTGAAAATTGCTCTTCTCAATTGAAACATATACCGGTAACAGGTAATCCAGATCCAATTTTGAAAAGTCGACCATGTTTTGATTGATTCTAATCTTTATTAAATGTTTGTTGAAGAACTGACCTCTGGAATGAACTAGGCAATACGTGTGTCTTGATAAAAGCAACTCACTTGCTTGCTCCCTCTTTTCCAAATGTTGTCATACCCGATCTACTAAGTTCAGGACGAATACACTGACGATCCTTTCGTCGCAGTGGGTCACGCATCCAGTCATCCCAAAAACCAGTGGGCCATATTGGTCCAATCTCCTTCCACGTTTTACTGAATTTTGAGATATTTTCAATAAAAAAATATGTTGCTTCAACTTACGATGTCATCATCCATCCCAAACCTGGGAAAAAATCACTTCTATAAAGTTTGGAAGTAGCATTTACATCAATATTCTCGGGCTAAAATAAATTATAATCGTGTTTTTTAAACCAATTTTTCGACTTACTTTTCCATTATCATTCCATGCTGAAACACACCAAAGTTTTGGGTCATTTTCCAACAAATATCTCGTCGATGAGAAGAATGAAAAGAAATCCGGAGAAATATCAAGATCGTCTGAAAAGTTTAAAGGTATGCTTTTGAATTTGTAAATATCTCACCTTCAGTAATAATAACTGATGTATATTTCTTTGTATTGAAAACATAATCTAGCGCTAGTTTATAGTGACGTGCAATTCTATAATATGTTGTATACTGTCGATGGATGAATGGAATTTCGATATTAGCTTTATCGCCCGCCACATGCTGAAAATTACATTTTTGTTATGAATAAATTAAACTTTCACACTTTAATATATTCAACATCTTCACCAAAATCCAATACTTCATTTTTAACTCCCTCGTTATCACAGTCCTGTGATACAATGATTGGAAAAGCAACTTTACTTGGTCGATATCTGGAAATAAATGAATAGTTTGTTTGTATTTTTAGTAACTTCAGTTTCAGACAAATTTCGAGTTCTGTGAATTTAGAACACAGTACGTTCTGACGCGTTTTGTGAAAAGTTTCTCGATATTTTCAGCATTAATTGTTTCCAAATGTTATATTGCGGCAGGTCGTTAACAATTATTCCTATTTTCTTCTTTAAAATAAAAACAAAACTCACTTCAACAATTTATTCAAGTGTTCACGCACTGCCAATGCTCTGTTGCATGAAAAAACCTGAGAATTTGCATTATTTAAAAAATACGTACATTTTTCAACTAACCAACACAGGAATAGGCTTTTTCCAGTTTTTCTGCTCACGAGATACCTTAAAACACATATTAAATTTTAAAAAATATTCCCCCTTATTTAACTTACATGTTCTTCCAAAGTAACGTTATCAATTCCAACTTCTTTATGTAATTTCGCTATTTGTGCTCTCAACTTCTCAATTTGTTCATTTTCATATTTTAATATCCGTTCTAATCGATCAGTTGCTTTAATTAGGTCGTCTAAATCATCCAAGTTTGGTGTATTCTGAAAGATGTGTTAGTTTTAAAATATTTGAAAAAAAAACTACCTTTACTATATCATTTTTCACATATAAAGCCCATAGAAAAAACGAGAAAACGAAAACTATAAACAATTTTGTTATTACTCGCATTTAGATTTTGGAACCTTTCGATGCATCCGGTTTCTGAAAAATATAAAATAATTTTTTGAAAAAATCGTAATAGTTATTAAATGAAGTATATAAAGGGATAACAAAGAAATGATTTGGCACCACGCCCACTTTGCAACAGTAAGGCACATAGTTAAGCAAGCGGGGCATCATTTTTAGGACTTTTTGCAATGTTTTTTAAATAAATGGCCCATATTTTGAAATTTCGCTATAGTATATGAAAAAAGTCTTTAATATTCAATTATTGTTTTTAGAATTTCACTGACAATATAAAAAATGAAAAAATAGTAGAATAAATGAAACGAAAGTAAAAAATGGTGTATACTCAATTTATTGTTTGAGTATGAATACCAAATAAAATGTCAAAGTTTTCCGTTAAATCATCGAAACAGGTAATGGATTAATTGTATTTTTTAACAAATAAAAACCACATAAAGTTTAAACCTAGAACATCGATTCGAGATCAACCAATGATCAGAATTTGGTTCTAGTAATATTTATTGTGAATACATACATCTATACATGTGAACAAACAAACCAATGGTGAAAATATAATACAAAATACATTCTGCGGAAAAAAATTAGTGACAGTTTTTAATAAATATATGATTATGGTCTAAAGCTAGAATGATGACACAACGAATGTCCAGATTTTCCCGAAATGTCCCCCCCCCATTTTCAGAGCTGGAAATTTAGGTCCCCAAAATTTTAACGGAATGTTTTCCGCAAATACTTGTACTTGATGAATCCTTTTCCGCTTGTTCTAATTTGGAGATTACGCGACAATGGAATTTTTAATCATAAAAATATGAATTTTACTGTTAGAAATGAAAAAAATTCTAGAAGTGTGTTTTAAGACTTCGCACTCAAACACACACTGAAATTTGAAAATCCCCTTGGTTCTTAGCGAAAGTGTGTGCATACTTTTACATTCTGTGATATATCCATGTTTTCTTATTTCGAATTTGATGTTTCAGTTTAAATTTATGCATAAGAATGTTCAAGAAATTCCCCCTTCATCGCAAACATGTTCGAATCTTAGTTAAAAATACATCCAACTGATGAAAAATAAAATCCAGATATGATAGTAATTTATCAATCTCTCAACTGCTAGAATCGCCAAGTGTTACATTTTACGCCTCAACCTGGTGTACACCACGACAACATTGATGTGGTAAATAATAGGAAAGTATGCATATGAGAACAACAATAGTGCTCCGTCGAGGTGATGATTCAATAATTGGAGCTGACCAACGGATATTCTCATCCTCAATGAAACAGCTACCATCGAGTTGTAAACGACACAAAGACCACCCGAGACAACTCGTAGAGGCTGATATAAGTTTTGAGTGTAACATTTATACTCACACCTTGCATCGCGTTTCGATTAATCGGAACATTTCTTTTGTTTTAAGATATTTCTTTTGTTTTTATATTCAGAATTTTTCTACAGGTGTCTTATCAAATTTAATACTCAACTAGTACTGTTTTCAACAAATGTTCACATTTCATTTATTTTTTTCGTTCAACAAGACATCTTAAGTACACCTCGGCATGAGGTATAAAGTTATTTTCATGGTTTTGTTCCACACCCATTGACCTGACAATTTATTTCTTGACACCTCTTGATTCTTTTTTTTATCGACTGGTGATTGTGATCATCTCGAAAAAAGTGCAGTTCTTGTTGCAATCTGTTTTGAGAAGGATTTGCTCGTCGAAATTGTTACTAGCGTTTTTTTAATTGTGAAATACTTGTAGATCAAATACAAAATAATTATCAGTCAAGTATATCACATTTTTCTTAGATTTTATTAATTTCCAATTTTTTTAAATAAACTTTTAAGCACGTCCAAAATGCTTACTATTAGGTCGTCCGGAAAGTAATCGCAATTTTTTTCTGTTTCCCCTCGTTCATATCTCGAGCAGTTTTTTTCCGTTTTTATTTTTTTATTTTATGCATTAAGTCTTTCACAATGAATACGTGTTTCCGTATTTCAGATAATCCTTATTATGGCTGAATTTCTCTTGAAAGATAAACATGCCTTCAGGGGCTGTTTCCTTTACGAGTTCCTGTTGGGACATTCGGCCGCCGTTGCTCATCGAAATTTGTGCGATGCGACAGGCACGGACACCCTCAAAAACGAAATGGTGAACTTCTGGTTCCATCGCTTCAAAGAAGGTGACGACGATCTCTCGAACAAGCCACTCACCGGCCGCCATCAGACGAGCGTTTCCAGAAGGAGCTGAAGTAAGAGCCCAGATCAATTGTTCGTGAAGTTTCTTCGGCACTTGGGCTACACAAAACAACAGTACACAACCACTTCCGAGCAAGTGGAAAGAGCCAAAGTTTGGTCAACTTGTTCCTCACGTTATGACTGATCAGAAGAGCATGCGTTGCCTTGTTTTTGCTCTGCCACAAACGGAGCACGGAGTGAATTCAAAATATTTTCATTGGAGATTAAAAGTGATGTGCTTTGTTCAATCATAGTAGAAAGCTACAATGGGTAGCAGCTGAAGAAACGCCAAAAACAGACGTAAAAGGAAAAAAAAAGTGACGCTTTCGATTTGGTGGGACAAGAAAGGCATTATCTACCGTGAGCTTCTTCCAGATCGAGCCACTGTCAATGCGGACCTATACTCTCTCTAAATACAAAAAATGTACGATCAACACCACCTCCTTCGCCCAGGAGCCTCACGGATTCTCTTACTTCATGACAATACAAGACCACATGTAGCTTTAGCGACCAAGGACAGACTGCGGGCACTGGATATCAAAGTTCTGCCACATCCACCGTATAGTTCGGACCTTGCCCTAACTGATTATCATTTGTTCCACTCACTTCAAAGCTCTCTCAAAGATTTGCAGTTCGACGACCGAGAGCACCTGGAATCGTTCCTTGATGACTTTTTCGCCTGCCAGCCTCCGGAATTCGACGCAAAGGGAATCGAACAACTTCCGCTGCGTTGGCACGAGTTCATCCAACAACACGGTCACTATATCACTCATTGATGATTGATTTCAATTAATAAATTTTTGTTTGAAAAAAATCGAAAAAATTGCGATTACTTTCCGGACGACCTAATATTAATGGATTTATTAATTCTAAGCCTGGAAGTAATTACAAAAATCAGAAAATCTTTAAAAAGTATTAAAATCTAGAATAACTCTGTACTAGTTTTAGTTTCCAAGTACGAATGTTCAGTAAAACGTTATACACTTGAATACTCAAAGTTTTCATTTGAAACATGTGTTTCAAAAACATTTCACCTCGCGAATATAATATTTTTTGCTTCCGGTCTCCATCGGGATCTTCTCCATTGAATAATAAAATCTGGTAAATATATACATCAGTTTTGCTTTACCCTTTCTTAACTTACTACTCATAATCAAACCGTTTTATCAGTCTCCTGCAAAATTTTTATTATAATATTGCATGAACCAATTGGACCAATTTTTAGCACAAAAAAAACATGTACGTTCGCCTTGGTAGACTTCAAGTCCGCAGATTAATACATAGAATTGAGACAGTTGCTGCGTGTGCCCCAAAAATCTTTTTAACATTGTCAAGATTCTCTGCGGCCAGCCTGATCTTTAGAACAGATTGAGGAGAAAAGTGTGGAAAATGCTTTTTGACATTGTCCACATCTCTTATGACTACTTCATACCAATTGTGCGGTTTGTCGGATGTATATACTCGTAAATTTTTTGATGGTGAAGAAATCCAAATTGTTTTTTTTTTCGTTCAACTCTCTTCTTATTTTTTATGATGATTTATTTCAGCAGTTCTCATTCGTTTTTGTTCAGCTTATCATCATCAGCGAATCCTTTAGATTTTTCAAGATGAATGAGCAATAATGCGAGCAGACATTTCCAACTGATAGTGAAACCAAAAACAAAAACAAAATAAAACATTTACGAGTCTCGGTGTTTATTTCGGTTTGTAAAGAATCAAGTCGCAAGTCTTTTGTTTTTGATGCCGCAGAAACTCACCTGAGAAACGAATAAAAGTAAACGAGACGTTTTTGTTATAACCAATTGAATGGTCTACGTCTTGTCCGTGAGCATTTGTCCTCCTTGATGTAACGTTCGGCATTGCTGATTGCAAGAGACCGCCAGTTTTCGTTCATTTGTCAGAACAAAATACTTACGTTTTTTGTAACGTGTTTTTTTTCAATTAAAACAGCAGTTCCATGTAATTTTTTCTCTTTTCTTACTCGCAGAGTTCGACAAGTTCTGCTATCAGATTTCACCTAACCTCTTTCAATTACCAAATTTTTTCTCATTTTAACTTTCCCTTTTGTTTTTCATTTAAAAATTCATAACTTCTTCAAATATATCTCTTTGACAAAAAATTCATCTCACTTCAAATTTTCTATCCAATTTGCTACATGTCTTCTCTCACGACGATTGTTATCAAAATTCAACAACATATCCCAAAGCATCAATATCACTTGTTTCGAATAGATATTTTGTGGAGCTCTTAAAAATGTTATTCATTACACAGTTTGTCCAATTTTCATTTTCTTCTTCTTTTCTTTTCATATTGTTTCACACGACCGAAAAAAATATTCCTTCGAGACGTTTTTTTGCCGTGACAAATGTGAACCGAACGTAATGTAATTAGTCATTGGGAATCTAGAATCGCTTGTCGATATTTTTTTGAAAATTTTTTTAAAGTTCAATATTATACGTTTTTATATATATATATTTGCACATTTTATAGATAAGGAAATGTGTTTATGACAAATTTTGCAGAATCTACTAAACCTCAACGTCGATTATTTCGGCGGAGCAGTCGAACGAACGGCGAGCAGAACATCAGAGATGCCGAGATCGACCGCTCTCACGCCACTTGTTCGGCATGATACGGATGAAGGTGGCGAAACAGGACAATCAGTTAAATCGTTCACTGATGGTGGATTGACGTCGGAAGATGAGATTGAAAGCCGTATGAGTAGACGATCATCTGTTATCGTGAGTTTGAGAATTTTTGGAAAATATTTTTTATTCACTGATATTCACGACTAGCATTATTCATGAAAACATTTTTCTTCTATTTTGTGTGGATTTAATTTTGAATGACACAAAATTATGAACCATTTCCAACCACATCATTAAAATTTGAACGTTAAAAATCTATTTTTTCATTCAGGCTGATCTACTTTCGCTTTTTCGACGATCTTCAAGTGTTTTACAACGACCACATACTCGGTTAGGAAATATGAACTATGATGAGTAAGTCCTGCAATCGCTTACCTGCAATTATTTTGCGCAATTTTCCAGCGATGATTATGATTATGATGAAGAAAGTGACAAAGAAGCGTCAAAAGATAGAATATTGAAAAAAATTCAACAAAAAAAGGAAATTATTCAAAAATTGAGAGGTCAGCCATGGTGCATGAAAAGGAAAAGGCGAACGTTGAAGTAATAACCAAAACGGTGCATTTGTACAGATCATTGATTTTCAGAGTAGCTCAGAAACATCTTCAACAACAAGAAGCGAAAGTTTCAAAGGTTCGATTATATAAAGCTGAAGTTGGTAGAAGGTTCACCCAATTATCACGATGGCTTGATAATCTTAAAATTTATTTAATTCCTTGGGAAGCAAAAATCAGGAAAATTGAAAGTCATTTTGGTTCGGTAGTCTCTTCTTATTTTACTTTTCATCGTTGGGTTCTTGGAGTTAATATTGCTATTACAATTATTATGTCTTTATTTGTTGTCATTCCAGAGGTTTGTTTTAATTAAATAATTTTTTTGATATGATTCATTTCAGTGGCTTGCTGATTCTCAAATGGATGATGAACGATACAATAAAACGAAGAGCATAAAAGTTATTCCTGAAAATGTTCGAGCTATCGCTGATGAATTATCAACAGTTTGGGATTTTGGTGTAATTTTATTTTGAATATCGTCGTTGCTTACAACAAAATTAATTTTTTAAGGGATACTTTCAATATTCTTTATTATTCTACGGTTATTATTCTCGTGAAACATTTTTTGGAGAAACTATCAAATATCGAGTACCCGTTGCTTATTTTCTCTGTAATATATTTGTTCTAGGCTTTTCACTGTTTATTATTTTAAGGAAGTAAGAAAAAAGTGTAATCATCTGTTTTAATACTTGTTTTTTGTTTTCAGAATGGCACTCAATAAAAGAAGGGGAAATTTATCTTCTGGAAAAACGCAACAATATGTTTTCAACTGGAAATCGTTTACTGGATGGGATTACACAATCGGTAAAATTATTTCGGATTCTATTTTAGTTATATCTGAATTTATTTTTAGGAAACCCCGAAACTGCTGGAAATGTGTACATGGCAAATGTTATCAAGTTTCGAGAGGCAATCAATGATGATTCAAAAAAACCGAATGAAAAACATCCTTGGCTTCGGTTCTTGGCAAGGATACTCACAAATATTTTCATTCTTGTCATGTATGCGTTTTCAATCTGGGCAATCATGCGATGTGGTTCTTTAAAAGGAGATAGTTTTGTTGCACAGGTTAGATTATTTTCAAACTTTTATAGTTTCATATTTAAAACTTAAATTTCAGAATGCGACCGCAATTACAATTTCATTGATTACTTTGGTTTTCCCAAATATTTTTGATTTATTAGGAAAAATAGAGAAACTTCATCCTAGGAATGCTCTGCGATTCCAACTGGGAAGGTAAATTTGAGAAATTCATATTTAAATAAAATAATTAGTAATTTTTCAGGGTCCTGGTCCTCTATATTCTGAATTACTACACATTGATTTATTCTCTTATGTTGCAATTGAATACATTGGAAGAAGAGCGAAAGGCTCTAGAAACTGGGACTGGATTTAACTCAATGGAAGCGACCGACGGCAGTGTTTCAAGATCACTTCGACAAATTGTTATGCCAATGTATCCTGTTAATAACACACCTCATACTTATTTTTCGTACATGCCTGTTACAACCACTCCAATTCCAACAACGACTCCAATGCCTACAAGTCCTTGGACAACTGTAATAATATCTACATATATGAACTAGAGACAATATATATTTTTTCCAGGTTTTGCCCGACTTTGGACCATTTGGAGTTTATAACCCAAAAGCAGTTGTTACAAAAGATGAAACTGTTCTGAAATCTCCACTCGTTGTTACTCATCAAATCGGTCCTAATTCGGATTGGAATGAAACAAATGTCAATGTTGCAAATCCAGTAATGTAAGACATACATATTCTGCAAAATTAGAAGATTTAACACGTGTCTTTAGAAGCCGAACAATCACACGTACATCATTAAGAGTCATGCAATATCAAGACTTGTGTTGGGAAACTATCATCGGTCAAGAAATCACAAAACTTGTCACTATGGATCTTTACATGACTGTTGCTTCAATTTTCCTCATTGATTTCTTACGTGGATTAGCTTGTCGATATCTAAACGCTTTTTGGCCTTGGGATCTAGAACGAACATTTGTAATTCTAAATATTTATTAAATAAAAGAAATTATGAGAATTTCAGCCGGAGTACGGAGAATTCAAAGTTGCTGAAAATGTGCTTCATTTGGTAAATAACCAAGGAATGATTTGGCTTGGCCTATTTTTCGTCCCGCTGCTTCCAATGCTTAACAATATTAAACTAATAATATTGATGTATATTCGTGGATGGGCTGCAATGACATGTAACGTTCCAGCAAGTCAAATTTTTCGAGCCAGCAGATCATCAAACTTCTTTTTTGCTTTACTATTATTATTTCTTTTCCTTTGTACTTTACCTGTTGGTGTAGTAATCGCATCCCGGAAACCTAGTAAAAGTTGCGGACCTTTTGGGTAATATAATTATTTTTGTTTTGAAAACTATTGAAAGTAATATTTTTTCCAGAAACCAACCGTTTTTCTATAGTGTTATCACTGATGTTTTACACGAAAACTTAGATGACCGATTAGTTGAGGGTATCAAATATTTGCTTTCACCCGGTATAATAATTCCAATTTTGGTCCTTTTACTGTAAGTTTGCAGGAATTACTAATTTTAAAAAAGTTCTCACTTATTTACAGACTAGCAATATATTTCTTGATCGCATTGGTATCTGGATTGAAAGAAGCGAATCAGGATTTGTCTATACAACTGATGTTTGTGAGTTGTTTATTATTGAATTATTTTGACATGTTTGTAAAAAAATCCATATCAGGAAAGAACCGAAGAGAAAAAGAAAATTTTCGAACTTGCTGGTGGCAAAAAACGAAAAAGTATCAGCGTTTTCGGAAAACGGAAATCGAAACCATTGCTCATTCCTCCAAAAGGATTGTCATCGGATGACGAATCACAGTCTTTTCAAAAGTCGACAGCAAGGAGTGTTTCGGGCCGCGCTTTTGTTCCTTCGTTGGGGTATCAATAAATTTTTTCTTCTCATTGTTTGGTTTTGTGTTTCAGATCTGTATCAGAAGTTGATCACAGTACAGGCGAAGAAGAGCATTCATCATCAGACTCAGATACTGATTCTTCATCTGTTCCAATCAAATTGAGCATTCGCCAACGGTTTTTGATTTGTATTGGCTGGACTGACCCAAATTCGTAAGTTTAAGAATTCAAAATTATTTATTTTGTCGTCATCATTGTCAGGTTAAGAAATCGCCAAGATGAGGAAATCGAAATGGAAGAAGGCACTAGAAAAATTAGTTCAAGCGGTTCAGAGTCTGACTCAGAAGATGAAGAGTCCGACCGAGGGTACCACTTTGAATACTGACTATATTTTCAAAATAATCACAAATTGTAGAAATTCTGAGAGTCGATATCTTCTGCCACCTGATAGTTCTCGACCTGCATCTAGGGAACGCTCAGAGAACCTTAGCAAGAAAAGCTCTATCAGTAAAAAGAGGTTAGATTTATTTGAAATTCTTAAATATGCTACGGTAAATATCAAAATTTCTAGCAATCGCGAAACATCATATCGGACAGCCATCCAATCATTTGAGCAAAATTCGTCACAATCCTCAAAATCTACAACAACAGCTCCTTCCGAAATGAATAACGTTGAAATCATCGAAAATCCTTTACATACATATGTAACGCCACTAATTATTCAAGAGAAGTTAGTTGTGTTTATGAAAACTATTTTGATTTGTAAATTTTTAGAAGTTCTGGAAGTTCCAGTGGCAGTTCTCAACAAGCATCATCCTCGATAGAAAAACAAGCGGCTAGACGGTTGCTACAGCCAATTAGCACGTCGCATAATATTCGATATGGGTAACTGAACATTTCAAATACAATGTTGATCTTCATTTCTCAGAATCGCACAAGTGGAATCAACATCTCAAGACCCTACAAGACCACCATCCACCGATGGTTCATTAGGAGAGCAAATAAACGACCCCTGGCTCAACGTAAACCCCCACAGCAGGTTGAAAAATAACGATATGAATAGAGGATTATTTTTTTTTTGCAGTTACACTTCCGCTATGATGTCTCCAATTATGAACGAATTCATGTCAACAGACGATGCCACCGATGATGAAAAATGTAGATTAGTGCCAGACCGGTGAGTTCAAACCTTGTTTGTTCTCTTTAATATTGCTTTCATTTTTCGTTTATATAAAAACGTTCATTGATGCCATTCACTTTTAAAAACATATTATAAGATACTTTCATAGATCTTTTAACTAACTTCCGGCTTAGAAAATTAGAGTGTATTATGACTTATAATTCTAGATATTCATAAAAAATAAGGTGGGTTGCGTTTTTGTAACGTTAGCTTATTGTCAACTCAAATATTCTTGAACATTCAAGTTGATTTTGAGCTACCCAGAAAATCTAAGTGTCTCACGCAGCCGTGCCCTTTTTACATGCGAGCGGCTGCGATGCGGTCTTTTGTAGCAAATGAATGATCTAAAATTCTTAACTTGACAATATCATAATTAAATTAATAATCTCTGATTTTTAACTTAAATTTTTATTTGATTGACTGAATGAATGAATCTGCTTAAACGATGGGAATTGCCAACTAGTGGGAGCAATTAAAAAAGCAAAATTATGCAAAAAAGATTAAACCATATTACTTTCTTGCCATTTTTTATTGTCAAGGTAAATTTTGTTGTCGGCTCTGGTTCTACGTGACACGAGCGTATGATCCCGTTGCAATTGTTGGGTAGCGTGCGCTTAATTGCAAGGGCGCTAGAAAATTTGAAAATTTTCAATAAGCCCAAACCGTTAAATATAATAAGTGGATAACTAACTAATTTTATTTTAGACCGCCTATTCCTCATTCTCCCCGTGAGTTAAAACGACTGAAACGCGAAAAGGACAATGATCATTCCTCTGGAGGAAGTATACCTAGCGTAAGTTCTGAAAAGAAACGCGTTTTGAAACCTTTTCTTTCAGACTCCTAGACCACCACGTTTCCGAATTTCAATGTCACCTCCCAGAAAACCAAAAGTGGATAAAAATGTAATGAGCACAGTGTTCAAAAATGAAAAATAATTTAAATACCGAATTTTAGGATTCCGATAGTTCGACAAGGAAATATGAAATGAGGGTGGAAAAATCGCCGAAAAAACCTAAAAAGAACAGTAAAGAGCCAGAATAGTGTTTATAAATCTCATTATCATTCTTCCGTTTGTTTTTGTTTTTGAAAGAAAAAAATCGTATTTTCAATGGGTAACTTTTTCATTTTATTGCTGGTTTTTAGAAATATGTTTTTATCAAATAAAACCACTCATTCTATTCTATTCAAGCAGTTAGCCGATTTTATGTATTTTCTTTGTCATTGTCAAAATCTGTGATGTAGTGAATAAACTCTTGCTTGGAATTGTAATTTTGCAAGATAAATAATACAAACATTTAAAAAAATTGAAATCATTGTTTTGTTTATTGTTTTAAATTAGGAAATAATTTGTCAGTGCACGAACGTTGTTCATCTGGATATCGAAATGCCATATTCATGGTACCAGCTTCAAAATATTTGTTTATGAATGTTCCGCGATTGATATAAGATGACGGAACACGCAAACTGACAGTCCTTTGACATGGCTGAAAATTGTAAAAACATAGTACTGTTACGTCGTTTTCTAAGGTAATATTTATTGGTGAAATTGTAAAGTAATTATTTCTTAATTCTGATAAATGCACAAAAACTCACAATTATTCCGTCATCGCAATCATGATATATTCTCAAATAAACATTCATTTCGAGTACCCCACTTCCTCTGCCAACAACTTCATAATTTCCTTGATAATTTGTTTTATTCTCTGCTAGAATTATATCAGGACCTGCAAATAAAAAAAACTAAACATCGTTAAAGTATAACATAACACTCACCAATATAATTTTTATCAATCAATCTTATCGTAGCACCTTGTAAAAATCTGTTGTTACATGTTAACTTGCCGCGAACTCCAACAATTTGCTCACGGAATGCAAAAATATAGCGAAAGAGAAAAATGAACGAAAAAGCAACAACTTTCATATATGTTCACTGAAAAGTTAATGTTTTCTTTTTATTATTTTAACGACCTATGATTTCTTGGTTTTTTTTGTCGAGCGAATAACAAAACAAATAGTTTGAAGAGTTTGTTGCATCTTTTCAACAAAAATTCTAGTTTCGCGCAAAATATGTGTTTTATCTCAAAAAAATGTAATGTATATTAAAGTTTAGCTTATAAATTATTTAGTCAATTGCTAAAAGAGGCTCGGAAAAAGATTTTAGAATAAGATTTTAAAATAAGTTTTTCTATTGGAAACATATTTACACTACCTTTAAAGACCTGGTATTATTGATAACAATGTTTAAAAAATAGTTTCCTTTTGTTGCCTAAGCATTTCAAAGATCAATATATTTTTGTATACCTTATGATTCATATGACAGGTCATGATGACAAATCTGGTTTTTCTACGCTTCCCTTCCCTTTCAGTTTTTCAAAACATCCTTTTTTCAAAGTAAGACCATCATATTTTGTGTAGACTGTTTAAACATTTTTTCTTTATTCGCTAGGAGCGAAAGATACAAAGCCATATTGAGGATATGTTATTGTCACCATAAAATTCTTGTAACATGCAAGTTGGTTTTGACCTACCCAGATAATATATCTCTCACACTGTTGTTCTATTTTTTCCTGCGAGCGGCTGCGCTGCTGTATTTTAGTAGAAAATGGATGATACAAAATGTTTACCTTGACAATATAGCGGTTCGTTCTTTTTTTTTTTTAGAAAATTAAAACACTTGTCTTGCAATAGAATATCTTCATTAAAAAAAATGCGAAAGCGTTGGAATGTTTAACAAAAAGTGGGATTTCAACAAAAATAAATAAATGACATGATTATAATTCAGTGCGATCTATTTCAATATCTGCCCGTGAATTATTTACTGGGATTTCGATTCGATTTTTCTGGCGTCGATCAGGATTCGCATTGTTTTCGTCATCCATTCTGTAAAAATAGTATTTTGTAATTCTCTAAACCAAACAACAAACCTGCACGAATTTCTTCCTGAGACAATTGAATAGAGACCTCTTTTGAATTCTCCCTGACCGCGCATTTCGTCCACGCATGCCTGAAATAACAAAGACATAACACGTGTGTCATCTGTGCTCTGAATTCCCAAACAATTGCTTGGAAAATAGAAATATCGCTATTTTGAGTGTTATTTTTTTTAGGTTTCAGATCTCTTTTTGTTATTTATATTTCTTTGGTCTAGATGAAATAAGATTCGCCACCTGAATTTGTCGTCTGAAATTCTCATTCCACCAGGCATAAACAAGCGGGTTTAAAAGTGTTCCTGCCATTGCTGTCCAGTGACAGAAGAAGAAAATGAAATGCCGCACGTTTTCTGGGACCGGCCGAACCTGAAAAATGCATGTTTTTTCTGTAAATCGTATGTTAAAAAACTAATATTTTTCCCTCATAAAAGTCGGAAAGATGCATTTTGTTTGGATCCCCTATATGAGATTTCAAAACTCGCAGAAACCAACAAAAGTTATTGGCGTTTTTTCAAAAACATTATTTTCACAGCTAACATTTCCGGTCCTAAATAAATCAAAACAGAAGATATCAAGGAATATGTTTACCCCGTCCAACTAGGAAGTCGCGCCGAGTTGCAGACTTTTAAATTTTATAAAAATGGCGCTATTTCAATCTTGAAAGAATGAATTGATTTGTACCATATGCAAATAATTTCAAATTTATTTGCAAAGTAAAATTCGGTAAATCTTACGAATCTCGAGTTTTCGAATGTGCAATACCCCCTTTGGAACTGAAGATGGGTCGAAAAAGTTATTGAACCGAAAAATGATTAAATTTTTGCACATTGACTAAAAATTGGGTTAGTATTGGATTCTCAAAATATCACTTGTTTTTGCAAAGTAGATAAGTTACAAGTATCAAAGTGCTGATTTCTTTTTAAAAACCCGGAAAAAACACAAGTTGATTTTTCCAAGAGTATTTTATATTGGATCCAGTTGAAGTCAGTGTGCAAAATTTGAGCAAATTTACATTTGTTAGAAAGATTTCAAAAAAACGAAAATTGACAAATGTTGAATGACATACCTGGTAAACAAACATCAAATCTTGTAAAACATTTGATAGATCTAGTGGTAAACTTGAAACTGCAAAAATAACAACCATTGCGAGAAGAAGGGTTTGAAGACGTTGTTTGCGCTTGATATCCGATGATTGCGATGACGCGCTGAACATTTTAAAACTATTTATAATCTGAAACACTGGAAAACTGACACATTTAGCGACACCACAGACACACTACAACACTCAAACCATACACTGACATAAATACCTTGAACTTCGCAACGCTTTGAATTTTCTAGTTTGTGAGTTCAGAATCACTGCAATTCTCCAATGACATAATGAAATAAGAAGCAATGGAAATGCTGAACGCACCAACAGGACCGACACCCCATAAAACAACCGATAGTGCTGTTTTTCGCTATCCCAGTTTTCAAGACAGAACTGAAATGTTTTTAACCGTTGATAAATTGACTGATTGAATACATTTTCTACTTACATGGCATGGTCCATAGGTGTCTATGAAGTCAATCATTTGTATCATTGGTGACAAGACAGCAAAACCACCGAGCCAAATTAAAGCAATGATTAGCAAGCAAGCTCTGTAATTGAAGTAATAAATCAATGAGTTAGTATCTTCATCATACTTGATGGACATTGGGCGACGGAATGGTGAAGAAACCAAAATATATCGATCCAGCGCAACAGCAGCTAATGTAAACGGTACCCATACTAAAGACAAGCCTTGTACTACTGAAACAATGTAACACATTGCTGGTCCAAAATGCCACACATGTTGATAATAAGCCAATGGTGTCGCCCAGAGAGAAAATCCAGTAATAACCTAAAATTTACAAATTTTTCTCACACTTTTAGTGAACTCTGGTTTTGTTGTTAGTGAACAGTAATCTGACATCATATTTCTTTCCTAGAACATATAAATGTTGCAGAAATAACTAGAATCGTGAAAATGTTTGATCACGACTAGATCAAATTTCCAGAAAATGAATGAGATATTTTCTCTCAATTTCGCCAAAAAAACTGAAAACAATAACGTTAGAGTAAAATTTAATTAGCATGCATATTTATTTATTTCCAACGCTGTTGTTTGCAAAAAAAACCCCATGATCATTTAAATTATTCTTTTTAAAAACCAGAATAATTGATCATTTAACGCACCAGGTCAGCAGCAGACACGCTGCTTATGAAGATATTTGTAACAGTTTGCATTTCTTTCCTGCATATTACGATGAGAAGAACCGCCAGATTTCCTATGAGGCTAAGAGCCCCGACAAACCCATAAGCTGAGACCAACACTGAAAATTAAAATATATATAACTTGTACTTTTGGGAATTTCTTTGTCTGAAAAATTGCAAATTTTTGAGCAAATTCGATTTATTCTCAAAAGCGTTGTTGAATGTTTTCGACTATGAGTCTTTTTTTTCACACGAAAATATTAATGAAACCAAAACTCACATATTTTTGAATACAAACTGATATCTATTGTTGGATATTCACATTGGTAGTCCGTAAGATTAGACTCAGTACTTTTCATTTTATTACCTGAACATTATTAAACATTAAGGAAAACCTACAATAAGATTTAGAAACGTTTCAAAGAAAAAATTTAAAAGATATTCAAAAAAATTGAGATTTCCTGCAAGAAGAATTTTTTTTTATGAAATTCGCGATTATAATTCAACAAATCTCGAAGACCTACAATTTTTGAAAATTTGCATGAAGCAGAGAACGAATAAAATATGGTTTGTGACATGCAACTAATTGTTAGGTATTCAAATGAAGAGAAAAATACAACATTTTAAACGTAAGAGGTGTTCTTAACTCATTCTGAATGTGGTCGACATCGATTCAGAATCGCTAAAAAGATCTTTGACAAAAAAATCAATTTTTCTGCCGATTTTATGGTTTTTTGACATGGAGAGCATGATCCGATTGCGGATCTTAGTTGAAGCGTCGTCAATTGTTTTCATCTATTGTAGGTTTGGTAGTCAAAAATCATGAAAATAAATGCTAAAATTATATTTGTCTAGTCTAATTAGTTTTTTATTGCGGTTTCAAATAGATTTAGGCCATTTTCAGGAAACCTTTCAGAATGAAAAATAAAAAAAGTTGTTAGATTTTTGATTTACAGGATTATCAAATTAAGGCTAGTAAAATAATGATAACATGTTCAATAGTATTACATTTTTAAGAATTAATATCAAATAAGTTACAATTGTAAATGAGTGAACTTGCAACTTCCATATATTTCTTGAAAATCGCTCATGTAGAAAATATTACGTTAGACTGCGTTAGCAGAAAAAAAAATAGGGGTGTGTGTGTTTTTTCGCCGAAAAAATGTTCACAGTTCAGTTGCAAGTGTCGTATGCTAGAGAGACAACAGCTTAAGTGGCGGCGTGGGAGTCACAAACCACGGTGATATTTGTTTCAGATTTGAAGAGCATGAAGAAATTTCGTTAGGAAAACTTAAATTGAATGAAAAAAACGAAATCTTCAGTTCTTCATAACAAGTCATTGGAAAACAATTCCGTTGTTGAAGACACAATTCCCAGTAGCACTGGAATTTGGAAATTGCATTCAAAAAAGGGGAAATACTTTAGTATTTCAATAAGAATGGACATGAAATGACATCACTACCAAAACCCCGCAGAAAAACTGATATCAGTTTAACGAGAGAAATCTAATAATAATAATAATATCTTAGTTGTAGTCCAACGAAACTATTACGCGAAAAAAAAGGTATAGACAAAATAAACAGGTGTATTTTAAAAATTTCAAGACATTTTGATTTTTGTTAAATTTTTTTTCGATTGTTTATAAAAATTATGAAAATTTCGAATGATACACATTCTGACGTTACACCAAGTGACAGCGTTTTAAGGATGTTATATAGAATCGTGGGCGGAGTCCAAAATTGGAAGGATCTCTTAAAAATATTTTCCAAATGTGGAATATTTTTTCAGAAATTAGAAAAAGCTACAAAGATCTAGCAAAGAAGGGTGGTTTTAAAAATGTGCCTGCTTCCAGGGAATGAAAATGCTACAATAAAACACAATTTCATTGCATTTAAAATTTTATAAGTTTGAGTTTAAGACCAATGACGAAAATTGTAAAGTAATTGGTTTTTTATTGCATTTCACGAATCATCAAACAATGCCAATTGTTTTTAATGTTGGCTCAACATAAATTGTACTTTAATTCAGACTTTTTAAAAGAAAATATAATAACGAGTTCACTTTTTTTTCATTCAAAAATCCATATTTTTGAAAAATTACATATACGGACTCGAGCGGAAGCTTAGAAACTATTCTGAATTATGAGCTTAGTTTTAGGACAAAAAATTAACTGCGTCATTTATTGAAAAATATATGCGTACATATAACTTTTCTCTTTTTTTTTTGAAACAATTACTAAATGAGGCGGTCTGAAAATAAGTGGTGTAGGAAAAAAATAGCTAATGAAAAGAAAAGCTAATAAATAGTAAGCGGTGATTTTTAACTGAATTGTGATTACAAGAGACTTCAGCGAAAAATTTATATACGATTTTGTTACTAATTTTGAAAAATAGAAGTCTTACTTTTTGATATCATCAAATAGAAACGCCTACTAGACTTTCGTACGTGGTTTTCAACACGTGTTAATCCTTATTTTGCAAGAATTGACTCATTTTTTGTAAATATACTGTTCTAAATCCTATCACAAGTACGGAATTCTAAGGTCGAAAATTAAAAGCATGTTTTATATTATTTTCCGGTGCAAGCATTAGTTTTATTTCTTTAGACTAACGTGGACAATGGGAACATTAATCTCTGAGCTCAACATTTATACATTATTGTCTGGTTTTCAATGAATTTTAGTCATCCGTTTGCAAAAGTATGTGGGAATATGTCAACATTGATCACTAAATTAAAATGTTTAATCGTGAGAAAAATGCTTTCTTTCCAGAAAATAGAACCACGCGAAACTTTTGAAGAAACAAAAGTTTTTTTTAAATAAAAAATGTTGAGCTGGTTGCCTGGAGAAAAATTGTAAATGTTAGTAGTACATGTAAAATGAACAGGATAGGACACAAAAAAAACTTAATTTTGTAGTCCGCTGCAAATTTTATTGAATTTGTGGTTTATTTCACGAAACAAATTCGAAGAAAATGATGCACACAACCCCAAGATTACAATCACAATTTTCTGAGAATGAAATCATTCACAAAAAAAAAGTCAAATGTGTCTAATTCAACTGTTTCGAATTTCAATTATAAATTCGAGAAAATTCTCTTCCGCCCTTTTAATAGCACTAGATTAGAAGGATAAGAGCTATAAATTGGCTTGAATTTTCTTTTTCGAAGAAGAAAACAACTTTTCATTAGTAGATAAGCATTAAAACGGAGATTTTAAAAACATTTTGTCATTTCCTTTGCGAATTAGAACTCGGTTGCTGATAAACTAACATAGAACATATTCCAGTTCTTTTTGCAGAATTCCGAATCAATATTTCAAATGTCAATAGATTGTTAAAGAAAAAAAAAACAAGAAACGTGTGAAATGATGAGAGAACTATAATCATTCTTGGTTAGAATACTGAGATTAAGGCTAAAAAACTGATTTTGATGTTTTTTGATCCGATTTGTGTTTTAGTTATGGCAGTGTTAGCAAGGGTCACCTTTTGTGTTCTGCTGATAGTGAGACCCTACAATCCATATCTTTCTATGAAGCTCAAAAATATTGAAGTTTTCTCTCTATTTTGAAATATTATTTTAATTTTTTCCAATTAAGTCATGATTGTGAAACTGATTTATAATTTTAGACTGATTCGAAGGTAATTTGCTCGAAATCAGATAATTGCGCCTTATCGGCCTTAACCTCTTTGCATTAGTGTTTTAGGTATGTCATGCCTATCATCCTTATGATTACTTGGTTATCATCATAATGAGGCATTCGCAAAAATTAGCAGATAATGGTTTTTTGAATTTGACATGTCTGGAAAAAAGAAAAACTAACTTAAATAAAATAAAAACGTTCAACAGAGTCTTGTGTTCAAAAAACCCAAGAAAATGTATGGTAATCCTGGTTGCACTCTCGAAAACCGATCCTGATGTAGATCTTGCATTACAATTTACATAGAAATTGTTAGATAGAAATACATATTTTTTAGGTGTTTTTTTACACAAGAAAAGTTTGTTTCTATCAATTTTAGAAAGCTGTTATGAATCGGTTTTTTTCATTTTCTGGATATATGGGTTCAATATTTTGGATATGTGGGTTCGGACTGTAATAAAGCAAAACTGAGCCAATTTTTCACTTTTATCTATCAAACAACCAGCTTGAATTCACATCGGTATATTTGCGAGACGGTTTTCTTAAAAGCGAAAAACATAAGGAACACAAATAATTAATAATATGCAAAATTTTCATCTGGAAAACTGGGGAATACGGCGGGGTAAGATACGGTTTATTGTTAAAGGTATCAATTTAAACTTTTACGACCAATGAAATGTTATTGTTATCCATCAAATTCCTATTTCATAAACAATTGATCATTTTACTTAAAAAAATGACCCCCCCCCCACAAAATATGCAAAACAGATAGTCATATATTATTACAACCTGTAAATTGTGAATTATTTAGGTATTCAGTATCTCATATAAAAAAAAACTCATTATTTTGAAACTTGATCCCATTTAAAAGTAAGCAATTAAAAAAGATTTTTGACCACTAAGAGTGTCTGAAAACGTCTGATTCCTACCTATAATTATGCTGTCAAACAATTTATAATTACGCTTTCTTAACATTTTTTCGTGGATTGCGAAGTCGTTGGTCTCATTTCTCAACTCCCTCATTAAATATCGCTTTGGTTTTCCGATGAGATTCAAATTTCCGCTTGAGGTTACAGTAGTGCTAAGTTTTGTGTCTAACTATTTTGAACTTTTGAGTTTCAGTGGAAAAAAATCAAAAAAGATAATTTCCATAGAAAATGGACAATTAGATGAGTAAATGAAAAGCAAAAAATAAATAAAATATTTTTCTTAATGCTTCAAAAAATATATTTTGAATTAAACACGCACGTATTAAAGAATCCCAAATAATTAATAGAAAGATGGGAAACGGCTTCTTTCACATTCCAAAACTGTTGATTTGTTATTCTCCGAAAAAAAAAACGGAAGTTATTGAAATCATTTTCCTTTAATAGCTGCTAACTTAATTTACTAACTGCGTTTATACTAAAGAAGTTCAAGATGCCCACGCGAAAATGAAAAAAAAGCGGGAAAATAAAATAAATTAGATGGAAAAAAATATAACTCAGAATAAATAGGGCGGTTATTTCATTATCTTTTGAAAATCTGCGTGGTTAATACAATCTTGCAGAACGCAATTTATTTGTATGAGAATGGCACGTTGACGGATAAATATTATGCGTTCAGAATAAAAATATCCAGCCATTTTTTATTCCACAATTTAGTAAAAGAGAGAAAGAGCGGTATTGTGAGCAAAACACATTAACAGAAATTGCTAATTTGATAAATATGATATAATAAAGCTCTAGAATAATAGGTATTAGCGCACTTCATTTGTAAGCAAAACAAGGAATGGAAAATCGTATTTTTTGTCTTGGTGTTTTCGGCGAAGAAATGAGGATAACACAACGTTGAAGGTATGGCGAAAAATAATACTTTCTCTATAGTTTCAGAAGAGAACCAGGAACAAGGATTAATCAACAATGGAGTGCAAAACATGTTTTTTGAATTCTAATAAGAATTACTGATTATATTCTGAATGAAAATAAGAATTGTGACAAAATCCGAAAACTCGTCATGTTCAAAAAACTAATTTCATTTCCCGATGAAAATGTGAGGGAAAAGTCTGCAAAATCTGGCAAATCGATTACAACCTTTCGTAAGCGACGTGCAATTGAATATGAATTTTAAAATAAATAACAAATCGTAGTGCTCATATTGAAATCAAGCGTTCAGGTTCCACGGTCGTAATTCATGTTAATTTGGAATGCTGCGCTAAACGTTTTAGGTTTAATGATGATGTTTTTGAAATTAAAGGAGATTATAAATGTACCTTGGATAAAAATAGAGGATTCATTCTTCATTTCCATTCCAAATCTGTTTTTAAAATTTTTTAAACCCACCTAGAAGCCGAGAAAACACACCTCAGAACAATGGCCTAGAAAAAGTGGCCACCTGGCTAAACTTTTTCCTATTTTACCTATGCAGAAACTAAAATTGCTGCAAAAAATTGCAAACAAATGCAAAAAATTCAATGCAGAAACTTGCAAAAAATTGCAAGAAATGTCAAGAAATTGCAATTTTTGCAGCCGATTTACGAGAAAAATACGGTAATCGTTGCGAGACCATCAATGAAAACGGCTCTTGGCTGTATTTTTGGACGCACACCTGTGAAATTTGTGAAGGTCTCGCAGCGAAGAGTAAGAACCTTTGATGGTCTCGCAACGATTACCGTTTTTTCCCGTAAATCGGTTGCAAAAATTGCAATTTCTTGACATTTCTTGCAATTTTTTGCAAGTTTCTGCATTGCATTTTTTGCATTTGTTTGCAATTTTAGTTTCTGCATAGGTCCATATGAGCTTTTTTCGTGTTTCGTTAATTATGAATAACGCTTATAACAGTCGTTTTTATGTTAATTTATGTTTTTTTGTCATTTTTTTTTTGGATTTTTCATGCTAGCGGACTAGTTTTCGCATGTGGCAACTTTTTCTAGGTCATTGTTTTGAGGCGTGTTTTCTGGGCTTCTAGGTGGTTTTGGAAAATTTTAGAAACAGTTTTGGAATGAGAATGAAGTCTGTTTTCATCCCAGATGCATTCATTAGCTCCGCAAAGCCCTCGTTTAAGATTTGACGAAGTTATAAAATTATAAAAGATGGCAAACTTTGAAAAATTAAACAATAACTGCTATCAAGGTCAAAAAAAAATAACTGCTGCATAGATGATCAGCAGTAGTGCTCGCGGGTAAGTTATTAGATATTTTCACATGAAGCAATTTTGTAAAAACACGATGTACTACCTCACACGCCAGTGTTTCCATCACCCCAAGTCGAGTTTTTTTGCGAGTTTTTTTCGGGAAATGTGTCCTGGTGGTGTGCGACTTCATGTAGCGCGTATGAAATTGGGATTTGGGAGCAGTAAATAAGTGTTTTATTATGTGCATACATATTTAACGTGAGTAATCCACATGAAAATCTTGGTTGGTGGTTTTTTTTAGGTTTTGAAATCTTTTCTCTTAATAAAAAGTATTAATAAGAAGATGCGAACAACGCTGTAATGAAATTCAAAGAAACACAAGAATGTGAATTAAATATCGTACAAAATAATTGTTAAAAACAGTAAGATGTACTATTCCGTCAAGTTCAACTGCGAATAGTCGAGACAAAACCACTGATTTTTGAGATTGAAATTCAGAAACCGGAAACATTAAAGTCATCTAAATAAATAGGAGGGGGTTACTTTTCTTAGGTTCTGCATAGAAATTCAATCTGCAGAAAAATGATGTTTTAAAAAGCATTTCCGAGCATAATACAGGCTATAATTAAAATTTTGTTTTTACGTGTGCCCGATGCTTATTTTTTTCAGACACCCTCAAAACATAATGCTAGAAAAGGGTTGCACAAAATTATTTTTAATTTATGTTCATTCAACGTATTGGAAAAACACATATTTTTACACAAAGGAAGTTAAAATAGAAGTATTTTCGACAACGAAATCCAGAAAAACAGAAATGGTGAGTATTTTAAAGAAAAATATTTTGGAAGCTTCTGAAAGATTATTAAATTTGTGATTTGTGTGAAGAGCGTTGATAGTATTTGTTATTTGGTAACATTCTTAAAATGGGGTAACAAAAATAAGTTAGACAGAGTGTCAGTTGATTTCAACGGCCTACTCTGAGTCTGGAGTAAGATTTATAATAGCTTCAAAATCACAAATATCTTTTTGCAAAGGGAATCATGTTAAAATATGTAAAGAATAAGAGATTGTGAGCTTAAACCGTCTATTCAACAATTTTTTAGGTAGTATTAATAACAGGAATACTCAATATAACCTCAAAAGATGTTACAAAAGATGTTTAAAATAAAAAGAGATGAATACTTGGGTAAACAAGATGTATATTAAAACCATAGGAATATGTCAATGAACGGAAATGTGTTGAAAGCTATTTGGTGAAAAAATAGTAACAATTTGAGTTATGAGAAATACGCCAATATTTGATTAAAAGTCAGTTTATTCCTGCAAATTTGAGAAAAGAATGTTGTTTTCCTTAAGATTGCTCCGGGTTTCATCAATAACATAAAAATGATTGTTTGTTTGATGTGAATCTTACACAATGTTCATATGAATTTTGAGTTTTACATCTCATACAAAAAATTGAATTTGAATAACAAGGTGGGATCGGCTTTTCAAACACGTCACGTGATACAAGGAAATATGATTGTCTGGTTCGTACAAGCAGAGAAAAACTTTAATATAGGTCTGCAATTGAATAATTGTGAAGATAAGAAATTTCTCACAATTCTGTAGAAAAATAACCGATTCGTGATAGAGGTCTAAAATCTTATTTTTCGATTTCAGTCGCAAAAAACTTTCATTTGCGCAACGCGGTCAAAATTTGTGTGAAACATATTACCGTGAAAGTATAGTGTTATTGAAATCGATTTTCAGATTTGATGATATAAACCTTAAGGCGTTTTCCGGATGTGAATCAGACTATTTGGTTCAATATCTCTAATCGAATTATTTTCATGGAATTGACATGTTGTTTGCTTTTCCGTGTTATCCGTGCTATCCAATGCGAACAAACTATCTTAATGAACTTTTTAAGTTTGCAGGGAAAAATGAAATACGCACATATCTATGCACATTCGCATATGTTCAAAACAGACTTTGCACTTTAATAAAATTGAATGTTTCATCGGCCTACGAGGAGTAATATTTGTCGCGAATTATGCAATATTCATAATATTGAAACATTGTGTATGTTTGCACAATTATTCTGGATATAAAATGGAATAAGTAACGCAAAACTCCTATTTTTCTGATGAAAATTACTTATTTTATGGGTTCGGAAAAAAAAATACAGAAACCAGTAGATGTTTGATGTCTTGAAAGTGTTTCGAAGGAAAATAAACGAAACAATTTCTCTCTAGGCAGCATTTTACAACTTGTCACTCACTTCGGGCTCGAATTCACATTCGGAACAAAAATAAATAATTGCTTCTGATTTGTTGGGTATTTGATGGATGAGCAAGATTGAAAATGCATTGCAAATCATTTTTGACCGTTTTTTTTAAGAATTCATAGTCTGCAAAATTCTCCTTTTAATCTCAACGACATCTTGTGCATAGTGAACAAAGCTCTGCTAGTGGAAAAAAGCTGAAAAGCAATTACCACCTTAAAAAAACTAGTTTTAATCAAGATTTTTCTTCACAGATTTGATCAACTTTGCCCATCAAGTGGATTCCACTCAAAAAGAGTTCAACCAAGGTTTTTTTTGTATTTCTCGTGTGCCGAAGCGGCGTGATTCTCGATGACTGTTTGTGTTTGTTCAGTGCTCTCTCAATAGTGTTAAAGTAAAACAAATTATTGAAAAAAAACGAAGTTCGTGGAGAGGGAAGAGATATTGAAAGTAAGGGCGGGAGGACAAAAGTAAAGGAGGAATGTTGTATTTGAAATTGTAGAAAAGAGCAACATTAGCTGGTACTGTTTGTGACAGAGACGTTTATTTCGAGAAGAACAAAATGGCCTTGCGACCATATGAAGGAGGACGATTTGAGGTTTGTTAATCTTTACTTTGTTTTTTTTTTTTGAATAATTGAATAATCAGAAATAAATTATTTGTACGATATGCATTTACGTCATTACATTTGTAAGTAGTGAAGTATTATATTTCATGCTCAATATATGTATACATTATTTAAACAATATTCACAATATAAAAATATGTTTTTTCTCTGATTATGAGTAATGCGTTACCAAGAAACCGATGAAAATACTTCCACACTATGGAAATCATACTATTGTTATTTTAAATTGAGAAAAAAACATAAATATGCTCATAACAAGAGTGAATTAATGCTCTGCATTTCCAGAAAGTTGGAACCGAAGAAGCACACACGATCGAAACTTTTGAACGACGAATTCATGGGACACCTCATAGCGAAGTGATGAAAAATAAGAAAACAATCTTCTATGAAATAATAATTTTCAGCCAAAACGACAAGTCTCGTCGAAACAATATACAGAAAGAAGGACATACGGACGGGATGAGAATGGTGAAATTGTGGTGAAAATTGAAAGAAACGTGAGTGAAATTCGTTTCTCCCACACCTCAGCTTCTGAGCATTTAATCACACGAACAACTAACAACATGCAGCTGAAAAAACAAATAATATCAGATGTTTTCCCATTTTGACGAAAATACCGAATTTCATATCAATCCGAAAACATTTTATTTCAGCGTTTTTCTGAAAACTGTGATGAATTTGAAATAGAAATAAAAATATGATTCTAGCCATCTGATCCAGTACGACCAGCAAGTCCAGTACGTCCAATATCTCCAGCCGGTGGTGAGAACCTTTTGAGCCGCACTCTATTACAAGTAAATATGTTTTTTATATTTGGAAAATGTTCCCAACTAGGATGTAATTAAAAATATATTAAGCCTGTGTTTTGCTCAAATGAACTCATATTTTCAGCCAATCCAACCACTGCACATTCCACGTATTGACATACAACCAGCGAATTCTTCAAGAAACGCTTCTCCTAGGAACAAACATTATGGTGGGAAAATGTGTACATTTTTTGTGCTTATTATGAGTTGCTCTGCAATCTCAAATACAAATAATAGTTTTTTGATTATTTTTCTTTCAATCTTTGAGATTATAACAAAAAATTGGAAAATTTGTTTTCAGATGAAGTTTCGCCAAGATCGGTTAGATCTGGAAGTATCAACTTGATGTCTCCAAGATCTGCTTCATCTCGAAGTGGCGCAGCTTCACGGAACAGCAACATTAGTGTGAACTCTGCTAACATACCACTAAAAAAAGTAGTTTTCTTCTTATTCCAAGTTTACATAATCTCAAAACACTTCCAGATTACTAAAAAATCTCGATGGGTTTCAATCCACGATGGAAGACCAGTCTCGCCGTACCGTGAAAGTGTCTCCTACGAAGTCCCACTTCCATTTCAGCCAGATCGCTATTCAAGGTAATTTTCTTCAAATGTTTTTCGTTTCAAGACGTTTGAATAATTTATCGTTTCAGTGCATCTGCCCGATCATACACTAGTTCTCCCCAATACTCTAGAAGACCAAGTGAATGCGCATATTTGATGGAGAATCCATTGTATCAAGAATGATAATTTCTTAGAATGAATATTTTTGTACATTAAGAAAACGTCAGTACTTTCATTTAAATTTTTTTGTGTATTTTGTTTGGGATGAAAATAAAAACGATTGAACGTTCAACCAAACTATACAAACACTAAAACGTGTGCTCTATTTCTGAACAATTTGTTTGAATTGAGAACAAAAAGTAAACCGTAACTCTTATGTTTCTATAAATCAGTCGATCAGGGAATAAGCTGAATTTGAAAACCATGTTTTCATCCCTTGACAAGAACTTCCAATAACCTAAAAAGCTCAGAATTCGCTACAAAAAAAAATTTGATTCGAAAAAAGTCCAATACTGAAATCTTATATACTACCCAACACCACGTAGTTTGAGCCGAGCTGCATTTTCTCAATTTCAGATTTTAAAAATATTTTTGTCAAAAGTTTCACTTGGATCAACACAACCAGATGTAGTTAAAAACCTGACAACGTTATATTTATCGAGCTCGATAGTTTTTGATTTTAAGGTTCAAAACAAATTTTCTTGAATGTTTTTCGGGTCTCATGACTTCAAAAGAAAAGCCTATTTCAATCTATGTTAGAACAATGTCAAATTTTGTTCTTGGCAGTTATCACAATAAAAAAAGCAAAAAAATAACAGTTTCATATAATTGATTTCTAAAAAACTTATTTTTTCAATAATTCAAAAACTTTCTAGAACCAACTGTTGATACATATTTACATGCGACGATATCAAAATCACTTCGTTAATTTCTCTTTAATTTCACCTGTTCAGTGTTATTCTCAATTGTACCCGATTTACCCTGGATTCACAAATATATTGTTGGAATTGTAATTGTAATTAAAAGTGTATTGAAAAGTTCCAGTGACAATATTTATTTGGTTGTTTTTTTTAAATAAAACTATTTCTGTAACAAAATAATCGACCTTGTTTTTTTTTTACTAAAAAGCATAAATTATTCTTTTAAAATTCTAATGGAGCATTAAATTCTGACGTAGACTGTCGAAACATGTTTTTTTAAAAATCACCAAAACATCTTCTCAAAAATGTTTACTTTTGGATATATGTTACAAGAAATTCTGAAGTCTCCAAACCCTCTTTCCAATTGGAGCTTTTTTTGTGCATACCCTCTTTCATTGAGAAACAAACAAGACATCTTTTCTTCTTTCAAAACGAGAAACGAAAAGCGAAAATCAATGCACGGATGCGGAGTACGCAATTGTTCGTCACGGTGTACGTACTTTCTCATCGACCCTTTTGAGACGACGACGACCTTCTCCCTACATCCTTTTCCGCCCATTTATGTATTGAATTTTCTTGGTTTGGCCACATATAGATTTTGTTTAAACTTTAGAAAATTGTTTTTAAACGTATTTTCTTGTTTTTATCGGTAAAGATAATTTTTCTTGAAGTTTTTCGTATTATTTCAAAAGCCAAAGATTAATCTCATGATACGATATCAATCCAATCAATAATCTTTTGAATTATAAAATACTTTTTGAATTAAGATTTGATTCGTTAAAAAAAATACCACAACTATTATTTATTAGTTTTTTTTTGTCAAATATTGATTCCCTCTTTTAAATTTCATTTTTTTCAGAATGCCAGCGGTTAAAGGTGATGGCATGCGCGGCTTAGCCGTATTTATAAGTGACATAAGAAATTGCAAGAGCAAAGAAGCTGAATTGAAACGTATCAATAAGGAGCTTGCAAATATAAGATCGAAATTTAAAGGTGGCTTATTATTTCTTTATTTCACTAAAAAATCCAATTTTTCAGGAGATAAAACCCTCGATGGATATCAAAAGAAGAAGTATGTATGTAAATTATTATTCATATTTTTACTTGGAAACGATATTGATTTCGGACACATGGAGGCAGTTAATCTTCTGTCTTCTAACAAGTACACCGAAAAACAAATCGTGAGTTCACTTTTTTTGAAATCAAAAAATATATAAAATTGCAGGGTTATTTGTTCATCTCAGTCCTGATTGAGCAGCAATCAGACTTGATGAAGCTGATTGTGCAGGGAATCCGCAATGACTTGACTTCCCGCAACCCAGTTCATGTCAACCTTGCCCTTCAATGCATTTCCAACATGGGGTGCCGTGAAATGGCTGAGGCTTTTTGCAATGATCTGCCAAAACTTCTTGTTTCTGGGTATGTATTGTTTTTGCATTAATAAAGAACATCTGATTATTATTTAGAGAAACAATTGATTTTGTGAAGCAGTCAGCTGCGTTGTGCATATTGAAATTGTTCCGAAATTCTCCAGATTCATTCCAGCCCGGAGAATATGCTACTAGAATCATTCATCTGTTGAATGATCAGCATATGGTTTGTCAAATACTATTATTTATGTTTTCGTTATTATTATTCTTTTTTATTTCAGGGTGTGGTGACATCAGCAGCTTCCCTCATCGAAACTCTTTCGAAACGATGGCCGGAGGAGTACAAAGGAGCAGTTTCACTTGCCATTTCTCGATTGAGCCGCATTGTGACAGCAACTTATACAGATTTGCAAGATTATACGTACTACTTTGTTCCGGCACCATGGCTTTGTGTTAAGTTGCTACGCTTGCTCCAAAACTACCCTCCACCAGAGGATCCGTCAAACAAAGCTCGATTATTAGAATGTCTTGAAGGAATATTGAACAAGGCTCAAGATGCACCAAAATCGAAAAAAGTTCAACATTCGAATGCTAAGAATGCGGTGCTTTTTGAAGCTATTGCTTTGATTATTCATATGGATTCTGAGCCACAATTGTTGGTTAGAGCTTGCAACCAACTCGGAACTTTCTTGTCTCATCGTGAAACAAATCTGAGGTACATAATTAGATTTAAAAATGTTTGGAAATTTTGTGAATTATTTAGATATCTTGCACTAGAATCGATGTGCCTACTCGCAACATCAGAATTCTCTCATGATGCTGTGAAGAAACACCAGGAGACAATCATCAACAGTTTGAAAACTGAAAGAGATGTTTCGGTTCGTCAACGAGCTGTCGATTTACTCTATGCGATGTGTGATCGATCGAATGCAAACCAAATTGTCGCTGAAATGCTAGCTTATCTTGAAACTGCCGATTATTCGATTCGGGAAGAAATGGTGCTGAAAGTCGCTATCCTTGCTGAGAAATATGCAACTGATTACACTTGGTATGTTGACGTCATTCTGAAGCTTATCAGAATCGCTGGAGATTATGTTAGCGAGGAAGTATGGTATAGAGTCATCCAGGTAAATCATATTGTTTTTGTTTTGTGATATAAATTTCATTTTTTTAGATTGTTGTCAATCGTGAAGATGTGCAAGGTTATGCCGCTAAAACTGTATTCGAAGCACTTCAACGTCCAGCTTGCCACGAAAATATGGTTAAAGTCGGTGGATACATTTTAGGAGAATTTGGAAATTTTATTGCTGGAGATGAGAGATCAACTGCTAAGATTCAGTTTGAATTACTTCACTCGAAGTTCCATCTGTGTAGTATTACAACAAGATGTCTTCTTCTGACCACTTATATTAAATTCTGTAACTTATTCCCCGAAATCAAACCATTGGTGCAACAAGTCTTCCAAACTGATCACAATCTGCGTAACCCGGATGCTGAATTACAACAAAGATCGATTGAATATTTGCAAATGAGTAAAGTAGCGAGCCCTGATATCCTAGCCACCGTCAGTTTTTTTTAGATTGTTTATAGGTGACCAAAAACATATTTTTTTCAGATTTTGGAGGTGATGCCACCATTCCCAGAGAAGGAAAGTAGTTTGCTGGCGAAATTGAAAAAATCTAAACCACAGTTAGAAGAGATCGAAAGAGAAGAAAAAGAGAAGCGATCGAAACCTTCTGCAGTGATGACTGAAGGATCACCATCCCTTGTTGATATTGATGTTGCTGCCGATACAAATGCAACACTTGCTGATGTTTTTGCGAATCATTCAACCTCTGCCTTGTCAAACAACGGCGATGATGTTGAGATTGCAAATGTGGAAGATTATTTAAAGTAAGTAATTTTAGTGAATTCTCAAAAAAACTTTTTATAATTATTCTAGATTCGTTTGTAAAAATAACGGAGTTTTATATGAAGATGATATTGTCCAAGTTGGTTGCAAACTTGAAACACGCAACAACTTGGCCCGCCTTGGAATGTTCTACGGAAACAAAACCTCTCAAATCTTCAATAAATTTATACCTCTTATTACTTGTCCTGGCGCGCTTGCTGTGCAATTGCAAGCACAAGCGAAACCAGTCGAGCCGATTATTGCAGCCGGAACACAAGTTCAGCAATTGATCAATTTTGTTTGTGTTCAAGAATTCCAAAAAGTTCCAATTATGAATATCAAATTCACATACACGTTAGTTTCAATATTACTCTAAAGAAAAATTAAAATTTTTATTTTAGCGACCGTGCCGGTGCGATACAAAACTTTGACAGAAACTTCTACCTTCCATTGTTTACGAGCAAGTTCTTTGAGCCGACTAACATGACATCTGAACAATTTTTCACTCGTTGGAAATCGCTGGGAACTAATGCACAGGAATCACAAAAGATCTTTAGTGCTAAACATCCGATGGATGTTCCAAGTGTTGAACAAAAATTGAAAGGATTCGGTGCTAATTTGCTCACTGAAGTGGATCCAAATCCTGATAATTTTGTTTGTGCTGGAATTATTCATACGCAAACACAACAAATTGGAACGTTGATTCGTTTAGAGCCAAATAAGCAAGCAAAGGTAATTCAGAAATGATTGAGTAAATTCTATATTCTTTTTTTCAGATGTTCCGCCTCACCATCCGTTCAAGCAAGGACACGATAGTTCAAAACTTGTGTGATATCCTTGCTGAACAATTCTAATTCTGTGAAATCGCATTGTGCCATTTATTTTATTTTTTTAATCTAACTGACTAAAAGTTCATCTTCATCTTGTAACCTTTTTTTATACCTTTTTCATATTAGCATTTTGTTCTCCACAAACATTCCAAAAGCATAATTATTTTCATAGAGAGTCAACTTTTTTTTTTCGCAATAGGAAACGTACGATTTACTCCCTTAAATATTATACACTGGGATTCACTTAAAAATAACTAAAATATATATTTATTTATAATTTATTTATTGTAGAGAAGCTTTTTTGCCATTTTTTGTAGGACAATAAATGCATTAACCAAACAAAACATGTTATTTTCGATATTTGAAAAGGTCTTGATTATTGAAGTTGGTACTGTGAGTACAACGAGAAAAAAAATGGGAATGGCTGGGAATTGTGGTAATAACAAACCTACACACTTTTTGTGAATGAATGAGTGGTTATAAAATGAAAGTGACGCACTTTTTGGCGACGTTTTTCAATTATTATGAGAGAGAAATAACAAAATTATCAAGTTTAAGAAGTTAGGAAACTAATAGTACAATAGTAGGTTGTTGTGAATATAACGATTGGGAAAGGAACAGTTTTTATCTGCTGTTTTTCAGAAAGTTGAGAATTATTTCATGGTTATCTGGATAATGGTGACCAAAAGGTAAAATCAGTTGAATTTAGCGAGATGTTTTAATAATGATTTTTAAAAATTCAAGGAAGGGTGATGAGAGTGACGCGTGACCAGAGACGCAGAGGAAGGAGAGAAACTGCCAACACTTGTGAAAAGAGAAGAGATTGTTCTTCCTTTTCTTCTGTTCTTCACGCATCTGCTCTTGTTGTTATTTTCTCCGTAGTCTTGGGTTAGTTAACAACTTGTTCCTACTTTCTTCTTCTTTCTTAAACTAATCGAGTGTGTTTACAGGAGCTTGCTGTCTCAGTCATGCCCCGCCATTTCGTTTCTGTAAGTTAAACCTTAAGTGTCCACTTCTTGTATTGAATATTTCAAATCAAGGTTTAATTTTAGGCCCAGGCACAAACACTCTCCATGCTGTACTCGAGTGTTCGCTATAAAATCTCGGACAAGTGAGCATATTGCTTTTTACTAATTGTTTTACTCTAATAACTGATAATTTTGATCAAAAGATTTTGTTTTTCTTCTGTTTTATATTTGATTTATATGACTTAGATTCGTGGCAATGGATTTCGACACAAGAACCGTCATCATCGACACACTCATCCAGAAAATTGAGATACTCGACGAGCTGCTCCAAAATCGATCAGGTATGCAAAACCTGTAAACTTTTTACTTTCTCTTATACCAATTATAAATACAATATTCCTATTTGATAAATTTAAAACAAACTTCCCCTAAAATTATTAAAAGATTTTTTGTTTAGTACGTGGCCACCGCAATCCAGCGCTTTGTACACCACTCGTGGACGTGGTATGTTTTCTGTTATTCTATTATTCCGCTAACAATAAATTATAATATTCAACAAAAAAATTGATGTGAAAGTGTATACATAACCATATAATAACTGAATATTTGTATTTAGCATTCCTCACTGAAAGTCATCCTACTGAGACTGAAACATCAAGTAGATTCCGCCGCAACCATCGCAGATGAAGCTCAATTGGGTATTTTTTGAATATATTTTAGAATGTTTGGAAATTTTTCTATTTTGATTAGGGACATGTATTTTATGTTTTTATAGGCGCCCCAGCGAATGCAGCAGAACAAGCCGCGTTGTCACGGGTGGACGAAATACTTCGTGCATTGGACGATGCCATCTCTCCTTCATCATCGATAGACGGTTCCGCTACGGAGACAGGCGGAATGTCTTCTTTTTCTATAAATATTATCGAAATAGTGAACTAAAAATATTTGTATAATATTAATAAATATTTTTGGCATATAAACAATTTTTCAAAAAGTGTGCATGATTTTCAAAGGGAATAGGAACAATTAAAATTTATCAGAGTTCATCCCAATCGAAATACAGCTCGTTTTCCAAATCGCATCATAGCTCGCTTTCCAAACCGCATCATTGCCCTTTTTCCCATTCGAAATACAGCTCGTTTACGTCTGAAATTTCAAAAAGTAAACTTTTAAGACTTGTGGCACCATAATTTGCGGGGTTTAATCGCCTTACTGAAGAATTTCCGGATGTTGAAAGTAGCCTGCATCACTGTGATATTAGAAAAAGTCTTGATTATTGAAGTTGGTACTGTGAGTACAACGAGAAAACATGGGAATGGCTGGGAATTGTGGTAATAACAAACCTACACACTTTTTGTGAATGAATGAGTGGTTATAAAATGAAAGTGACGCACTTTTTGGCGACGTTTTTCAATTATTATGAGAGAGAAATAACAAAATTATCAAGTTTAAGAAGTTAGGAAACTAATAGTACAATAGTAAGTTGTTGTGAATATAATGATTGGGAAAGGAACAGTTTTTATCTGCTGTTTTTCAGAAAGTTGATAATTATTTCATGGTTATCTGGATAATGGTGACCAAAAGGTAAAATCAGTTGAACTTAGCGAGATGTTTTAATAATGATTTTTAAAAATTCAAGTTTATTCACTATGTTAATAATCTAAGAACAATTTTTCAATTAACCGAAGTTTTTTTGTTTTTGACGTACAAAGGTCACTAGTGTCCTTTGCCTGCTCGCCGTTTAGGTGTGACCAGTTTCCCCTCTCTTCTTTTGTCTGACCACCTTCTTTTCTCTTCCTCACTCTGACCGAGCACAGTCACACATTTGCCTCACAAGGGAAGTACACGAGCTAAGGATAATTGTTTTGAATGGGAGATAGCTCATTGGAAAGATCATATTCTTGTCTACAAGGAACCGTTTTCATTTTTTGCCGACGGACTCCTAGGAACTTTTTATGGTCCCTCAAAGTTTTACCAAAATTTCGTTATTTTCCCTCTCACATATATTTGGTATTTCACCAATAGATTTCAACCGACTTCGTGGTGCAGCGCCAGTGTGTTTGACTAGTGAGCATGAGGTCGAGGGTTCGAACCCAGACAAGGTTTTTTATTTTGTTTTGTTTTTTTGCTGCTTTTGTGAGTTTCAAGAGTGTTATATTCCTGTTTTCAAATTTTTCGAAACGCGAAATTTTGTATTTGCATTGAAATCCCATGTTGATTTAGCGGAATTCTTTTTGGGGTGTCAGGGCAAAATAGGCGAAATTTTACAGTGCGCCGCAAAATTCCAAAGGGTCCCCCCCATGGAAAACTTTTGAAAAAATAATTTTAATTTTAAAATGTCCCCATATTATCAGAGGAATAAATATTTAGTTTTTCCCAAAATATTAGCCATCTTGTGGACCTATGGGCCACGTGGAAACAGCTCAAAAAACCTTCAGTCCCTATCGCGCTTTCCAATGCAGGTAATATTTTGCGATACACTAAATATTTATAGGTAAGACTGATAATATGGGGAGATTTAAAAATTCACAAAATCAGCAAAAAAAAAATAAAAAACCTTGTCTGGGTTCGAACCCGACCTCATGCTCACTAGTCAAACACACTTGCGCTGCACCACCAAGTCGGTTGAAATCCATTTGTGAAATACCAAATATATGTGAGATGGAAAATAAAGTAAACTTTTGGCAAAAACTTTGAGGGACCATAAAAAGCTCCTAGGAGTCCGTCGGCAAAAAATGAAAACGGTTCCTTGTAGACAAGAATATGATCTTTCCAATGAGCTATCTCCCATTCAAAACAATTATCCTTTGCTCGTATACTTCCCTTGTCAGTTGAACTAGACGCACGCGACGCGACATGCAAACGGACTAGAGAGGAAGGGTGATGAGAGTGACGCGTGACCAGAGACGCAGAGGAAGGAGAGAAACTGCCAACACTTGTGAAAAGAGAAGAGATTGTTTTCCTTTTCTTCTGTTCTTCACGCATCTGTTCTTGTTGTTATTTTGTCCGTAGTCTTGGGTTAGTTAACAACTTGTTCCTACTTTCTTCTTCTTTCTTAAACTAATCGAGTGTGTTTACAGGAGCTTGCTGTCTCAGTCATGTCCCGCCATTTCGTTTCTGTAAGTTAAACCTTAAGTGTCCACTTCTTGTATTGAATATTTCAAATCAAGGTTTAATTTTAGGCCCAGGCACAAACACTCTCCATGCTGTACTCGAGTGTTCGCTATAAAATCTCGGACAAGTGAGCATATTGCTTTTTACTAATTGTTTTACTCTAATTTATTGTCAAGATAATAATTTCTGGCCGCTCGCTTTGCGGAGTGTCGTTGGGAATTTGCTCGCAGCGCGACCCCAACGCGCCAAATTCAAATTTCTCAGTTGGTCTTGCGCGTAGCGGTCGCGCTGCGAGTAAATTCACAACGACACTCCGCAAAACGAGCGGCCAGAAATTATTATCTTGACAATAACTGATAATTTTGATCAAAAGATTTTGTTTTTCTTCTGTTTTATATTTGATTTATATGACTTAGATTCGTGGCAATGGATTTCGACACAAGAACCGTCATCATCGACACGCTCATCCAGAAAATTGAGATACTCGACGAGCTGCTCCAAAATCGATCAGGTATGCAAAACCTGTAAACTTTTTACTTTCTCTTATACCAATTATAAATACAATATTCCTATTTGATAAATTTAAAACAAACTTCCCCTAAAGTTATTAAAAGATTTTTTGTTTAGTACGTGGCCACCGCAATCCAGCGCTTTGTACACCACTCGTGGACGTGGTATGTTTTCTGTTATTCTATTATTCCGCTAACAATAAATTATAATATTCAACAAAAAATCGATGTGAAAGTGTATACATAACCATATAATAACTGAATATTTGTATTTAGCATTCCTCACTGAAAGTCATCCTACTGAGACTGAAACATCAAGTAGATTCCGCCGCAACCCTCGCAGATGAAGCTCAATTGGGTATTTTTTGAATATATTTTAGAATGTTTGGAAATTTTTCTATTTTGATTAGGGACATGTATTTTATGTTTTTATAGGCGCCCCAGCGAATGCAGCAGAACAAGCCGCGTTGTCACGGGTGGACGAAATACTTCGTGCATTGAACAATGCCATCTCTCCTTCATCATCGATAGACGGTTCCGCTACGGAGACAGATTAATAATGATTTTTAAAAATTCAAGTTTATTCACTATGTTAATAATCTAAGAACAATTTTTCAATTAACAGGAGTTTTTTTGTATTTTTTCGTGAATTAGTATTTAGCAACAAACTGTTATTTTCTAGATTTATTCGAATATTGGTTTTGCTATTCTCAAACAAACTTAATCTTGTTTATCATGTTTTTTTTATTTCAAATACATCATGATAATAATTTCCTTCTTGAACAGGTGATATTCATTCTGAAACGTCGATACTTATAACAAACTTGAGTCTTTTTGATAAGAAATAGTTTCGATTTCAATGATTTTTCAGTTTATCTTTATTCAAGACTACCTATAACATTTCAAATGGAAAAATATATAAAAACAACCGGATTGGAATGTTTAAAGTCAATGTTAAGATATTTAACGCAAGTTTGACGAAAAAAACCGGCGTGAATATTTTAATGGGAAACAACGGCTCAGCCATACTTGATACAAGCAATAAAGGGTTCTAATAAATACAATTTTATAGCGCGGGTGTAATAAATTTTTGTTTTTAGTCGTCTAGACGTCTTAAAAAGAAATTCGCAGATAAACTTGGATAATACTAGATGATATACCAGACGTTTACTTATGAGAAGACTAGAAATAAGCTGTTTTGTAAACAGAAAACATGGAAAAGTGGGCGAGGGGGAGATTTTTACAATTTTTTATAAGAATTAATGTTCCTGGACATCCATTTGTACATTTTCTTCGACGGAATTGAGATTGAAACCGAGAAGAGCGAAACGTTTACATTCCGATTGACCCACAGAATGAAAACCGAGACGAAGGAAGTATTGTTGACGATCACTCTCGTCATTGGGCACAGTAACGAACATTCCTGTGCTACCTAAATAAAGTGATAAATTGCAACTGTTTGTTTTAAATTTGTTAAAGATACCGTTTATTGAAAGAGAAACTGCAACAGCTTGAAGAATTCGCTTCATTGGGACTGCATCATATGTATCCAAAGCAAAATGAGTGTCTACCCATGATGGATATTGAGCAAAAACATCCGAAGATACGACAGGAAACCAGAAATCAATTTCATTTACAATACTGTTCATCTGAAAGTCACAAATATGGTGACCCATTACAACTTTCAAACTTTCTTACATCAAATCCTTCAAGTCTTACTTCGGTAGCATACTTCAATTTCAGTTGTTGTTTATAATGAATCACATAATCCTGAACAGCCTGGCCATTCTGGTGCGCGGCAGCGAAACAAATGGGCTGTAAACGGTGTACTGTTTAATAACTCTTTAAGGTTCCTACCTTTTTTGGAGAAGAAACTTCCTCACACATAAAGTTATGTTGAGATCCAGCAAGAAGAAACGGTCTGAAGCTCCGATCGCGAAACAATGTTGTTCGCAATCTAATCAACTCTTCATTTTTAGTCAAATTAGTGGAAGATAATTCAGATATGTAATCTTCGTCAACATCTGTATATGGTCTAATATCGTATGTGTAAACGGATAATGGTAAGACAATCCTTGAATTGAATAATTTCTCAATGTTTGCGTTTTTGCAAAGCAATCTGAAAAGTAAATATGCAAAAAAGAAAGATATGATATGAACAGACTTGATACAATCAAATACAAATCCACCGTCCGTGATCCATGGCTCTTCTTGTTTAAAATTATAATTCCAAGCGCCATCTGGCAACCGTTTATAATCATTCGCCACACCTTGCATCATCCAACGAGAAACGGCAAGCAGAACTACACTAATGCCATGTGCTTCCCACGCATACGAAATTAATTCGGAAACGAGGGCCTAAAAATCAATATTCAAAAACATTTCAAAATTCTCGATTTCACCTTGTTTGATGCCTCGCAAATGTAAGTGAAAGTTTCAACAACGCAAGTGAGAAATTGCCCAACATTATCATATCTTGCGAGCCATTCAGATTGCATTGGATCCAGTGTTCTGAAACATTTACCCTTTGAAGCAATGCATACAATACTCCAAACGTACTCAATTTCTTGGAATGTTTTTTTCATCACACTTGCATTTTCCATCAGCCATACTAAATCTCTGAACAAAACTTGAACACTATGTCCACACTCAAATGGTAAGTAAAAGAAATCTACCAAAGCAGAAATATGAGAAAAGACATGCGCGTCAGGCTTGTTAGTTGAATCAATATCGTCTAAAGATGTCATTGTCGTATCATTGTCATCATTAGCAGGTGGCTCATCTTCCTCCATAGGTTGAGCATAATCAATCGTTAATGAGTTTATTTCTTCCGGTTCGATGTTTTCCGAAGCAATCACTTCAGCATGAATAATTTCTTCTAGGGGAACGGATTGACTATCAGATGACGAAGAAGTTACGGTCATTTCAGACTTTGATCTATTTATATCTGACGGTGTCTCAACAACTTCCGGTGGAGGCTCCACTTTTGGTAATCTGAAAACATTGAAATAGTTCTGCGCACGTGCAAACACTACTCACTGTGGAATATTTGGCCCTGTTGGCGCATTAAAATCGGGTATCCAAAATGCAATCGCATTTTTGTATGATCGTTCTGGTGAATATTCCATTGGACCGTCGCAATTAACATTTAGCATCGCTTGGGTAGATGAATCGTGTTGAGATTGTTCGTCTAAAATCGTTTTATTATGTAGTTTTTGTTTTTTAATTAAACCTGCATCTCTATCTGCTGCGTTCCAGTCCGATAAAGTGTGAAAAGGAACAAAATTTGCCTCATACTTGCAATTTGGATTCAGTAGAAGACCAGATGTGTAGTTTTTAATGTTGACTGATCTACCTAAAATATTTTCTAGCTGTTAAAGTCGATAAAATTGAAAGAAAATACCTTTGAAAGGACCCATAAAAATACGCTTCTGATCGTAATCGTTGGCGTGAAGATTATCCCAAAGCATTGGTTTCCTACGCAATACTTTACCAACTCTAGTTAAATGTTCAACAGTGAGAAACTGTGAAATAACTCTCGGCCCTGAAAACAAATTATAAAACTATTCCAGTAAAATGTTTTTTTCAAAACCTGTCCAAAGAATATGAATATCAGGTCTCAATTTTTCTCCAACAGTATTCAAATATTCAGAGTCTTGAAGTGTTGGAACTGCGCGCGTTTCACAATATTCTGTTGGGCAGAACATAAACTTCTTGGCGTTTATTTTGTCATAAACCATATTAGTGACATGAACCTGAAACGAATTTTTCAGACGTTTACTTATTTTCATGTCACGTACGTGTGCAGTCGCAAATGAATTGAAATATTCTTTGTCACGATCGTTCATCTTTGGTTCAATATCATCAAAAAGAAGAGCGAAAGATTGGCACCCAGCTTGATGTACCTAAAATGTGACAATAAATAAATGAATTAAAAAAGTACAAAAAACCTGTTCGATTTTGCGTTGTAAAGTTAACATTTCTTCTTCGCTACTATAAATTATGTCCAAGCCAGGAGAAAGAGCATAAACAAAATCAACTCCGTTACTTTTTGCAGATTCGATGAGATCACGTAAAATGGCTGAAAATTGAGCATTTTTTCTTAAAACTTGATTTAAAATAACCTATTTCAGCGTTATTGTAAGGTTCCCTCCATGCTGCTCTATGTTTGATATCATCCTTTGGAGCGTAAAGGTATGTATTAAAACCAAGTTGATTTGACCTGATGTATAAATGCTTTCGTTGATCAAGTGTCCATGGCCGTCCGTAAAAACCTTTAAAAATTGTAATAAATTTGTGGCTTTATCCATTCAATATTACCTTCAACAACTCCACAGAAATATGTCGCATTTTTAATACTCTCCCTGTGGCTAAAACAAAAAAAGGCATTATAATCGATTGTGAGAAAAACAAAACTTCACCTCAACTCCTGCGCCATTTTTGTTCACCCGACAACTAATCTCGGCAGTCTACCATAAAGTGTTTCTTACGCCTATAAAAAATCATATTTTTTGTACAAAAAAATTTTTGTCATCCAATATAAAAGTCGCGATATCTTTAAAGGAAGTTTTTTTCTGGTGAGAAAAAAAAACTCGAGGGGAAAAGTGGGGAAAATCGATAGCTACCCCTTGTCAGGGAAGGAGAAGATTTGAACAAACCCTTTATTTATTGGTTTTTATATCGAAAAATATTAATTGTTGTTTTATATGATAAAAACATTAAAAAGACACGATTTAATTTCGAAATAAAAATGTCCACATTAATGCTAAAAGTGAACATGTAAACAACAAAACGTGCTGCTGCTAGGCCATTAAAACTCGTCCACATGTTAAGAAAGGGAAGTAGACGCAAACACTTCATGTGACGAACAAATGCGCACTAGAGGGAAATGGCTGCTTTTTGGAATTTTTGAGGAGAATTGAGCTTGTGAGCGTTTATTATATTATTAAGACAATTTTTACCATTGCCAATGGCTTTACCCAGCGGTTTATTGCTTATTTATGAGAATTAAATGTCATTTATCGAGCAACGAGTCTGAAAATTCTCGGAGAATAATAAATAAGACGTTATCCTAAAAATTTTTTTTGTCTTTTACTCTTTTTAAAAATTTTTCTCGAGGGATTTTTCTCTTTTTAAAAATTTTTCTCGATTTACAAAGTGAGCATTAAAATAATTTTATGAATTATTAAAATATCTCACATTTTTAGAAAGGAGAAAAATTATGGCACTCCCAACCACATTTGGTAGCAATTGAGAGGAAGATGTGACAAAAAAAGAGCGATAAAAATAAAAAATTGTATAAACGGTTTAACACATCAACCTTCTTTTAAATAACTCACAACTTTCTGTAAAAGTAGGCAGTTCTAAGAAAGCGTGGCGCTGCTAAGAAAGCGTGGCGCTGCTAAGAAAGTCATGGCGCTGCTAAGAAAGACGTGGCGCTGCTAAGAAAGTTTGGCGTTGCTAAGAAAGCGTGGCGCTGCTAAGGAAGCGTGGCGCTGCTAAGAAAGCGTGGCGCTGCTAAGAAATCATGGCGCTGCTAAGAAATCATGGCGCTGCTAAGAAAGCGTGGCGCTGCTAAGAATTCATGGCGCTGCTAAGAAAGCGTGGCGCTGCTAAGAAAGTCATGGCGCTGCTAAGAAAGACGTGGCGCTGCTAAGAAAGTTTGGCGTTGCTAAGAAAGCGTGGCGCTGCTAAGGAAGCGTGGCGCTGCTAAGAAAGCGTGGCGCTGCTAAGAAATCATGGCGCTGCTAAGAAATCATGGCGCTGCTAAGAAAGCGTGGCGCTGCTAAGAATTCATGGCGCTGCTAAGAAAGCGTGGCGCTGCTAAGAAAGCGTGGCGCTGCTAAGAAAGCGTGGCGCTGCTAAGAAAGCGTGGCGCTGCTAAGAAATCATGGCGCTGCTAAGAAAGCGTGGCGCTGCTAAGAAAGCGTGGCGCTGCTAAGAAATCATGGCGCTGCTAAGAAAGCGTGGCGCTGCTAAGAAAGTTTGGCGCTGCTAAGAAAGCGTGGCGCTGCTAAGAAAGTTTGGCGCTGCTAAGAAAGCGTGGCGCTGCTAAGAAAGCGTGGCGCTGATAAGAAAGCGTGGCGCTGCTAAGAAAGTTTGGCGCTGCTAAGAAAGCGTGGCACTGCTAAGAAAGTTTGGCGCTGCTAAGAAAGCGTGGCGCTGCTAAGAAATCATGGCGCTGCTAAGAAACCATGGCGCTGCTAAGAAAGCGTGGCGCTGCTAAGAAAGCGTGGCGCTGCTAAGAAAGTTTGGCGCTGCTAAGAAAGCGTGGCACTGCTAAGAAAGTTTGGCGCTGCTAAGAAAGCGTGGCGCTGCTAAGAAATTATGGCGCTGCTAAGAAATCATGGCGCTGCTAAGAAAGCGTGGCGCTGCTAAGAAATCATGGCGCTTCTAAGAAATTATGGCGCTGCTAAGAAAGCGTGGCGCTGCTAAGAATTCATGGCGCTGCTAAGAAAGCGTGGCGCTGCTAAGAAATCATGGCGCGTCTAAGAAATCATGGCGCTGATAAGAAACCATGGCGCTGCTAAGAAAGTTTGGCGCTGCTAAGAAAGCGTGGCGCTGCTAAGAAAGCGTGGCGCTGCTAAGAAATCATGGCGCGTCTAAGAAATCATGGCGCTGATAAGAAACCATGGCGCTGCTAAGAAAGCGTGGCGCTGCTAAGAAAGCGTGGCGCTGCTAAGAAAGCGTGGCGCTGCTAAGAAATCATGGCGCTGCTAAGAAAGCGTGGCGCTGCTAAGAAAGTTTGGCGCTGCTAAGAAAGCGTGGCGCTGCTAAGAAAGCGTGGCGCTGATAAGAAAGCGTGGCGCTGCTAAGAAAGTTTGGCGCTGCTAAGAAAGCGTGGCACTGCTAAGAAAGTTTGGCGCTGCTAAGAAAGCGTGGCGCTGCTAAGAAATCATGGCGCTGCTAAGAAACCATGGCGCTGCTAAGAAAGCGTGGCGCTGCTAAGAAAGCGTGGCGCTGCTAAGAAAGTTTGGCGCTGCTAAGAAAGCGTGGCACTGCTAAGAAAGTTTGGCGCTGCTAAGAAAGCGTGGCGCTGCTAAGAAATTATGGCGCTTCTAAGAAATTATGGCGCTGCTAAGAAAGCGTGGCACTGCTAAGAAAGTTTGGCGCTGCTAAGAAAGCGTGGCGCTGCTAAGAAATTATGGCGCTTCTAAGAAATTATGGCGCTGCTAAGAAAGCGTGGCACTGCTAAGAAAGTTTGGCGCTGCTAAGAAAGCGTGGCGCTGCTAAGAAATCATGGCGCTGCTAAGAAACCATGGCGCTGCTAAGAAAGCGTGGCGCTGCTAAGAAAGCGTGGCGCTGCTAAGAAAGTTTGGCGCTGCTAAGAAAGCGTGGCACTGCTAAGAAAGTTTGGCGCTGCTAAGAAAGCGTGGCGCTGCTAAGAAATTATGGCGCTGCTAAGAAATCATGGCGCTGCTAAGAAAGCGTGGCGCTGCTAAGAAATCATGGCGCTTCTAAGAAATTATGGCGCTGCTAAGAAAGCGTGGCGCTGCTAAGAATTCATGGCGCTGCTAAGAAAGCGTGGCGCTGCTAAGAAAGCGTGGCGCTGCTAAGAAATCATGGCGCGTCTAAGAAATCATGGCGCTGATAAGAAACCATGGCGCTGCTAAGAAAGTTTGGCGCTGCTAAGAAAGCGTGGCGCTGCTAAGAAAGCGTGGCGCTGCTAAGAAATCTTGGCGCGTCTAAGAAATCATGGCGCTGATAAGAAACCATGGCGCTGCTAAGAAAGCGTGGCGCTGCTAAGAAAGCGTGGCGCTGCTAAAAATTCATGGCGCTGCTAAGAAAGCGTGGCGCTTCTAAGAAATCATGGCGCTGCTAAGAACGAGTGGCGCTGCTAAGAAATCGTTGCGCTGCTAAGAGTTCATGGCGCTGCTAAGAAAGCGTGGCGCTTCTAAGAAATCATGGCGCTGCTAAGAACGAGTGGCGCTGCTAAGAAATCGTTGCGCTGCTAAGAAAATATTCCGCTGCTAAGAAATCATGGTGCTGTATCTTTTGCATCGAAAATAATTCACCGTACAAGAGAAATAAATGTACAGATTAAACTACTTATGCTTCGACGATAAAACTGTTTCGATTTTCAGCACTAATGAAATTAATAACAATTATTGATACAAATTAAATCACACATTTTGCAAGATAAAAATTTTATAACGCGTCATTGATTTATTTATCATAAACATGAAATTCTTTAAATTCAACAAGGTTTTCCAAGACCTTATATTGAAACCTTATTCAGATATTGCAAAATCTACCGTAACAGTTGTGAGAACTTTTTAAATATTATCGAAATAGTGAACTAAAAATATTTGTATAATATAAATAAATATTTTTGGCATATAAACAATTTTTCAAAAAGTGTGCATGATTTTCAAAGGGAATAGGAACAATTAAAATTTATCAGAATTCATCCCAATCGAAATACAGCTCGTTTTCCAAATCGCATCATAGCTCGCTTTCCAAACCGCATCATCGCCCTTTTTCCCATTCGAAATACAGCTCGTTTACGTCTGAAATTTCAAAAAGTAAACTTTTAAGACTTGTGACACCATAATTTGCGTGGTTTAATCGCCTTACTGAAGAATTTCCGGATGTTGAAAGTAGCCTGCATCACTGTGAACATTGCTCGCTGTTTCGTCGGAGTAATCTATAGCGTTTTGACCTGTTAAATATGGAATCTTTCGATTTGATATATATTTTTTCTTACCGAAATTTCGATAATAAATTGATGCGGACATACACGTTGAAAAAAGCATTGCAAGGAATACAACAACGAGTACGAGTCGAGACGAACTGACGTTCGTGTAACCCATCATTTTCTGAAACGTGTATATATTTTTTAAATCGAGCGTATAAAGTCACAGTGAAATTGTCGGTTAGAGGTGATTCAAGAATATTTCATTAATAATTCAATCGCTAACGGTCTCGTAGTAGACATTTTAAGAAGAAAAAAAACAACGAATAATTAGAAACGTATGAAATATTAATAAGAAACGAAGTTCGCAAAAATAATTATTTTGGAAGAAGCAAGTTTGGAAAAGAAAATAAGATCATTTCGAAAAAGCTGAAAAGTTCGTCAATTCATTTTCAATGAAGCGTTTTTATGTTTTCTGTTTTAAGAAACAGTGCTTATTGATGAGACATCGTTAGTACACGTCAAGCTCATCAAAGACCAAACATAAATGTATTTATGTAGAACTTCAATAGAAGTAACAATTCTTAAGAAATAATTTGAAAATTATGAAGGTATTTTGTTCAAGCATTTCGCTCAATTAAGAGTTAACTGCGTATAATTGGCAGATGTTGGAAAATACAATACAACTTAAGGAATTTAAGGAAAAAGACGTTCGTTTATCCCAATCCTAAAAATAAAAAGATATATAAATTCAAATTTTACTTGATTCGAAATGCATGAAAAATAATTTAGTTTTTGTTTCACATGAAAACAAATCAATCAATCTCAACAAAGTTCAAATTTTTCCAGCAGAAAATAATGTTTTTTTTAATAAGTTGAAGCCTATTTTCGGGTCAACCGCAAATGTATGAATTGAAATTATGACGTGAAGGAAGAAAATAAAAGTACCACTTTTTTAAAACTTACTTTGGTTTGGAATATGTTATTCTTAAAAATGAATCGTCTGTTTTTGTCGTACGAAAAAAAAACACTTGGTACTGAAACCCCCTTCTGAAAATCTTACGAACTTGAAAATTAAATGTAAAGAGATTGACAGACAATTAATAAAATCGTTAATTTTGAAATTAAGATTGATATCTTACAAAATGAACATTTCTTTCCAGTCTCTTGGACTAATCAAGAGGTGAAGGATATGATGAAGCGTGATGCACCAAACAGGATTAATGCGGAAAAAGAAAACCCTTCAAACATCTATAACATGGTTGTTAATGCGTACCCCACATATTTGAAGCGTTTCTATCTGGAAGTTGGTGACTGGTCTAATAGTCAGAAAAGTAATTTACATATTCAGTTAATTGTGAAACTAATTTTTCGCCCAGCGTGGGGGGACTAGAAATTTAATCGCTGCTCATTTACGGACATATCAATAGCATAATAATGATTCAATATGATTCGGACCACCAACTGAGATAACTATATTTTCACGAGAAGGAAAAAAAAAGAAAGATGGAGTTTGCTGTGTGCATGATTCGACGTCAATATATGACAGAATCATAAAATGAGAATGTTTCATCATAAGAACTCGTAGATACATAAAGAAAGGTCGTCCCGAAAAACCGACTTTTTCGGCAACTGAGACAATCCGAAATTCATCACACATCAAATGACGAGAGCCGCTATGAATTCTTTTTTTTTAGTCGTACTGATGTTGAATATATGAATGGTGTAATACAGAAATGAATAAATGTGCAAGAAAAAAGGACGCCCAGGCAACAGTTGTATTTTTTTGGTTGCGCTTTAAATTTCAAATAAGATGGTTTGAATTTGTAATGTTATGAAAAAGGCACAGGTCTGCCACTCTTTTATTGATTTCTAATTAATAAACTATAATTAATAAAAAACAAGGAAATGATACTAATTTTAGCATCATACGCCTATTTTTTCGGACTCGTTTCATCTTCACTTATCATGAGGTCACAGTTGTCACAAACTTCTTGAGATGCGGGCAATTTATAATTCAGAAAGAATATTCAAGTTAAAAATTTATGAAAATGGGTGTTGGTCCAACAATCATTCAAACTGGTCAGACATTTCACAAAGCTATGATTCTGAGTTATTGTTAAAACATTCAATAAAAGTGAAGGTCATGCTAAATACCTAAATTCTCAGATTGAGATGAAAAATTATTATGGGAGTGATTCACATTTCAGTCTATCATGTTGAATGCAAAATGACAAGAAGAATTTCGCACAAAAGTAAGATTTCCTTGAGCACACAATAGAATCTTCATTTTTATTCATACCAGACCAAATTACATCAAAATAATTTACATCTTCAAAAAATATTTCTTGTTTAGAACCGTTCAGAAAGAGATCCCGAAAATAAAATTTTCTGAGCATCAAATGCGCTATAATATGTAATAAAGAAAATTTTGTGTTCAAAAAATTTTTGTGAACAGAAAATTTGCGTATGCCATGAAAACAAGATTTTAAAATAGTAATGAAAGGTTTTGTTTCGTTTTCCAGTGACGCGTTTCAAAAAAATAACCTAGGATATTGAGATGAAAATAAAAATTCACCTGAGAAAAGTCTTAACGTTATTCGATTTCGAAAAAGCGCGTGAGAAATGAGTCGAATTCACGTAATGATAATAATAAGTTTGAATTGGTTAAACCCATTTGATAAAAAAAAATTAATATCAAAACTTATTTTAAAACTAAAGTAAAAGAGCAGATAATTTGTGGGAAACACGATTATTTGTGCTGCGACTGATTATTTTATTCCGAGAAGACAAATCTTTGCAACGGCTAATACATTAACTACTTGCAAGGATTCTGGAAAGAGGAATAACAACTTTCGAATTTACAAAAATCTATTGAAATCAGAAAAATGTGGAAAAATCGTTTTTTTAATACATGTACAATGTGAATAATATTTATGGATCAGTTTTGAAAGGGAATTCATTCAACAGAATTTTTTTTAGAAAACTTTTAAATATGTAGTACTGTCTTTTCTGTCACTTATTTTAACAAGCAATGAAAACAAATTAATTTTTTCTTGATTTCTGGAAATTGTTCTTAAAAAATGATCACCTTAGAAATATAACGTTCAAAAAAATTTTTCGAGATTTCATTCTCTATAATAAAGCGTTAACTGAAGGTCGTTCCGTCGAAGAATATTCCAGAGACCCTCCCAGAAGGTTTCTAAATCATAGAGCGACGCAAGCTCTCCAGCCGGTTGGTTAATTCAAATCGTCGTAATGATGAATAAATATTAATAATAACGAGTATCTGAAACTAATTGTCGCAATCATGTGATATCACCGGCCTCAGTCTTCAAAAACGTGGATGAGGGAAATATGAAAGATATTTTTTTATAATTACTGTATTTTCAGCACATCCCTGGCTCAAATCAGAAAATTTTCTTATTAAGCTTTTCCATTTAACTTCTTTCCTCATTTAAAATGTTTCTATCATGTCCGTTCCCTTCACTAGTGATATATCTTTAAAATCAAAAACGTCAATTGATTAAATAGTTCAATAAGAGCCAAAATCAACGCTTTTAAAACTTTTTGAAACAGTTTCAAATACCCTTTTTTATTGTGTTTTGTTTTATTTTTAAATTTCAATTTAAAATGCGCATCATTGAGCGTATCAGATTTACCATATTCGCAGGTAGGAGTAATAGTTTGTGAGCGTTGCGTTGCGTTCATTTATATCTTATAAGAAGAACACACTTTTACGCACCTACATACATACATACATGCACAGGAATATACCTACTATGTGTTAGATTGCGCGCGGGAAGAATTGATTTGTTTCAACAGTTCTTTTGTTTTTTTTCCCAGACACAATATGCATCGTTTATTTTTTTATTTCATTTCATTGCTTTTCTTATAGTTAATACGGTCATTTTTTTCACACCCAACGTTTTTTTTTTAATTTTCAATATATTAAAGGGATTTTTCACTATTTTTGTGTTTCTATTATATTTTCATCTTCTTCACGATATTTTAAAACCTATACAAGCACAAAATTTTGAAAACATTTCCTTTTCTAGTAATACACGAAAGAGCAGATTTACAAATTAAGGCGCCGTAATGGCCTAACTCATCGGCCAAGAGAGCACGCAAATGTGAGATTGTTTCCAATTGTTAGGCCATTCCGCCGCCTTAATTTGTAAATGTGTTTTTCGTGTACTGTAGAAAGAAAACATTTTTGTTTATATAAATTTTGAAATTTCGAGAAAATATGGAATAGAAACCCAAAATCAGTAAAGAGTTCCTTCAACAGTTTTTATCGAAATTCCAATATATAAAGAACACAATTCTATTCTAAATTTTGCATCCAAGGTTATTTATGAAGCCTATGTTAACCATTTACATATTTCGTTTAAAAAAACCGTATTTTATTTTTACCGCCTTTGATCCTATAATTTTATTCAAAATTTTATTGAAAAATTGGTTCTTCTTCATCTGGCTCTCTTCATTCTCCCGTTTTTTGAGATATAAATTCTCAATAGGCTTTTTTTTGGTAGACAAATTCAAAGAATATGGATTTCGTTGAGCAATGATAAATGACTCTATAAAAAATGAATGACAAATTCTTTGTTTCTCAATCCTCCCCACAACAATCTCACTTCATTTTGCTTGCATTTTCATCGACCAACCTCAAGAACTCTCAACGGAACTATCGTTCGCATTTCAAAAAAATTGTATGCGTCTTTTTTTCAATTAAATTTTTTTCAAACTTCAGTATTCTCTTCTTGGTGTTCATTAAAAAGATGGAAAAATACAGGAAAATAAGAAACTCCTTCTGACGGACATCGTCTAAAAATAGGGGGTCGAATTTTTTGAGTTTTTTTTAATCGAAATGCCTAACATCTCTCATCTCCACTTCAAAACAAAATGTTGTTCAATATGAAAAAAAAAGAAAGAAGATTAGTCTGAGATTCTGTTCAGATCTATACTGATTAACAACTGTATTCTGTTAAATATTATCTTCTATCTATTTTTTCCTTTGTATTTATATTTTCACTGTTTTTCAGTTCTGCAAGCCATTCTTCAGCAACAGTAGTCTAGCACGTCTGATCGAGGTGGGTGTTTTTTTGGAAGTGTATTCATTTTAGAATTGTGAGTTGCTAAATTCGAGTATAGGAATATTAGAGGATGAATATTCGAGGTTAAAAAATTAAGCCCATTTTGAAAAAACATAGAAAATCTAGATAGAAAATATCTAATAGAAAATATCTGCTAAAATATAGAAAATTCATTGTAAAATGTGTCAGATCTTTCCTTAGATCATGTTTTGTTGTTGGAATATTCTTTTTCGGATTCAATATGTGCAATAACGATCCAATATTCTAACAAAATTGCCCAAATCAGTGACACATCTTTTTTTTTAAATCCGCGCATGGTCACTAATTGAAAAAAAATGTTGCAAATAGTAATGCCTAATTCTGACACAATTCTAATTCTAGTCTTAATTTCAGATACATAAGTGCAAAATTTTTTTTGTTTTTTTTTAATATTTTAGTGCCCAAGTACTCTCACAACTTGTCATATACAGCTACGGAACTATTCGAAATAGTGAAATAATTACTATGCATATTTTGGACATTCCTATTAAATGACAGACCCATAGAAATTTATTAGTTTCTGTCTGCAAAGAATTCAATAAAACATGCTACTTCCTAGTCATTTTTTTTTGAATTCTTGGAATATTCTTTCATTTTGGATTTTGCCAACAAGACATGACTGGAATATGGTTTCATTAGCTCAATAGTATTAGTACTCAAACATGAGCTCGTTCAAAACAGAACAGCTTATAAATCTGCATTCTAATCTTCACAGATTTGCTTATTATAGATAAAAACGCGTTTTTAAATCTTTGTTCTTTTTGTTTTTGATAAATATATTGCTCAATCAATTTTATAAAATGAGTCGTAAACTAAGTGTTACTTTAGCATGTACTTTGGATGTATGTGCATACATTGAAAGAAATCCTGATATTCGCAACATTTATAATTCCGTTAACATGAGAAATTTTCTTATGAATATTTCAATATTAACAGAAATGTGTTGTTAATACAAATGCTTGACGGCTTGGCACAATTGTGCTTTTTTAACCTTGTTGGATTAATTTTGAATAATTCCAGATCATGGCTTATCGTTATAGCTTTCAGTAAACGTGATGATTTCACAACGTTTGCCGGGTTGCGCATTTTAATACGGAAACGTGATTATGTTGTATATTCGAATCTAAAATACACGTATTATCATCATTAATGATAAAATATTACGCGTATTAATTTAATCACGAGATTATAACTTTTCACGGAAGTGAATATTTGATTTATACATGCATAAGAGTAGGAGATTCTGGAAGTGACATACGCTGTGATTCAAAACTTTAAAGCTTAAAAAACCCTAAGTTCTACAGTTCGAAGAGTCTCTTTTGATAAAGCTTTAGATTGTTTATATTTATTAAATTTTGTTTTTAACCTTTCGAAAAACAAACTTCCGGGATCTCAAAACATTTCTCTTCTTGGTATTTTGCTCAGGAGAATATTTTGAAACAATGCATTGAAAAATCACCTCCAGTGTGAAAAAAGTTGAAAATTTTCAATGTTTTAGAACTTTGCTCAGAATAAATTGTTACCTTTATTGTGTTGTGTCCTTTTTGTTTATATCCTTTTGTCTACTGGGACCTTTTTTTCAAAATCCTGCAACGCGTTTGAGAATAATCTAACTATAAGTTTACTAATGGCGTGCATGACTTCTTGAAGAAAGTTTTCAATCCAATTTACAATACATAGTGATCTCACGTGCCAAATAAGAAACACTCACTTAGAATAAATCAGATCTCATTTCTTTCTCTCACCATAATTTTTTTCTTTCTTTTTTCTACTTCTTTCTCAATTCATTTATATGTATTTATATCTATTCATCTTGCCCCCCCCCACCATTTTTGCTCATTTTTTCTTCTCCTCCTTTATCCAATAACATTTCAGATAATATATTTCTGATGAAGAGGTAGCATCTCTAAAACATTGTGTGTTTGTGAGCTTGTTTCCTCATAGTTGAATAGAGACGAGTTCGCGTATTGCCATTGCCAAACGTGTGCCAAAATAATTGCTGCTCGGCGGCACAAAAGCGGTTTTCAACCAAAAAAAACTCATTTTCTCATTGTTTTTGTTCGTCGAAGGAGAAAAAAAGTTGTTATATCTTTAATATATCGGGGGGCACTCGGAATTTCCCACACTTTTCATTTTTTATTCTCATCTAGCTACAATATTCAAGATCAGCACTTTGATTCAGCTATTCTGCTGCTTCCCAGAAACTCTCATTTATAATGGACCCGATGTCGTCAGGAAATATTTCTTCAAGTATTGCTACTAACAGTTTGGCAAAAGCTACGATGAGTTTGAAGAGAAGCTTCCGATTTAAAAAGGTAATAGTTATTGTGTACCATAAACTTTAACGTTCATTCTTCACTTCTACAAGCTGTTATTATCAAGTTCACCAGCGATTAATTCCTTCTTTAAGTTCACTTTAGCTGTTAAAAAGTACAAGTTTCAAAACTCAAAACCCTTAAAAAATAGAACAAAAATATAGACTAATCCATCAATCATCTTGATTTTCTTCCAAGTCAAAAAAAAAACATTAGTGCGAAAAGAAGATTCTAAACTATTTACATAGTTGCAGGGTTTCTGATCCATCTTTTCATTTTTTTCACATTTTCAACTCTTTGAAATGTTTTTTATTCATTTTTCAAACACAAACAAATCAATTGAAACATGTCTCAATTCTTTAAAAACGAATTTTTTTATATATTTTTTATGAAGAACACAAAAACATCAACAGATGTGTTAGAGAAGCGTCTCTAACTCAATTTTGAACATTTTCTGCATATTTGTTTTTTTTTCGCTTTAAGTATGTTTTTTTCTTGTGAAAATATTAGATTAGTTTCATCTGGAACTTCATCTTTTTTTCGAAAAAGTTACTTTTATCATTTTGTGTAAACTTCTTCTTTGACAAAATTTGAATTGTGAATTCCGAAAACAAAATATGTTTTTTTGGTGGGGTTGAGAAATGTAATAGGGTTTTCGGCGTTTTTCACAAAAAAAAACTTGGCTCTCACTCAAGTAGACCGCTTAAAATCCTATTTGTCGGCTACCTTAATGTGGTTTACTCCTTTGAAAAAGTTAGATAAAATACGCAAGGGGCGTAGAAAAAAACAATGAAACATTGTCTTTATTTTTCTTCAAGATCATTTGCTGTGAGTTTATATTTTAGACGGAAATAATCTTTTGTCCTGCTTATTTGAATCAGTTTATATCAGTTTTTTTGAAGTGTGGATTAAAGAGATTAACATGATTATTTTTAAAGAACCAGTTCATTTATCAACTTCATTATTTCGTTTTCAGATTAAAGAATCCCAATAATCAAAACAAGGGCTCAGTTGTGTTAAAAACGTTCCTGAAAAAAAGTTTAGGTAGTAGGAGCAATCCAGAAAAAAAGTCAATGTTTTTCATTAATTAAAAATAACGGCCTAAATACACATTTCTAGGCCACATCCTTTATTTAATCAAGTTAAACATTTTGTATCATCCATTTTCTACTGAAAGACCGCGGTGCAACCGCTCGTAGATCAAAAAAGCATGACTTTGTGAGTGACTTAGATTTTCTGGATAGGTCAAAACCAACTAGCATGATCAAGAATATTTGAGTTGACAATATTTCATTCAAAACGTTTCATCAGATTTCGGTTACATTGTTATTTACATTTTTTTTAATCAATCTGGTTCAAATCAATATTTTGCTTAAAGCTCTAAAATGTTCTTAGCCCTCCTCAAATCAAAAAATACCCATGTGAAAACTATTGATGAATAAGACACGAAATTCAAAATTTTCAATAGTTCCACTCTTGCGTATCAATATCTTTTTGAAAACAATTCCCTTGATAGTTGAAAAGTTTAATATGTGCCATTTGTTTTCGATATACATGTCCAAGTATGTCCAAGTTTAACCGACTCATTGATCTTTGAAAATATCTATGAGATGTTCTTTAGTCCGACGATAAAAATGTTTTTAGAACAATATTAAAAAGTACTTCTGAAACCTTACTTCTGTCCTCTTGAAGACATAATGAAATAGTCTTATATCTTAACCGTTATTATATATTTTCTACTTCATTGCCTCAATCTCGGCATAATCATTCTAACTAAAATGCAAATGACCTTTGTACACTTTTTGAGCATTCGTGAGAATGTTGAAAAATTATATAAAAAAAGGTTTGTGGGAAACCTTACTTTCATATTTACGAAACCCTACTTCCAGAAAAAATATCGAATTGACTTTAGATTTGACCTTCTTTGCTCAAATCTTTTCATGGAATGGGAATTAATTGATGTGTATAAAATTGAGCGAACCTTGGAGATGTTGGCGCATTCCTCAATTGCTAGACAAACGCCACCACTCATTTTTTTGGGATGACATTTTTGATCCCGCACGCACATTTTTTGAAATATTACCAGTATTCCAGAATCTTTCTTAAACCTGTGATTTGTGTGTCGAGGAGCACGCCGTTTGTGATATATGTACACTTCAGTTGGAGTCTCTGAAAACCAGAAAAAAAACGTATATTCTATTTTTACATTGCTCCATTTCAGCTGCGCGCTTTTTTCAATTATAATTTTTTTCATAAAAAAAATAAGGAATAGTAAGAACAGTATTTGAAGTATTTGTGGGGGAACCGAAGCGCAGCAGTATTATAAGTTTTATCACTTTTTCACGAATCAAAAATAATGAAATGATCTGTCGATTTTTCTAAATTAGTGATACGGTGTGATAGGTAGAAACATTTGATTGTTTAGCATCTTTGCGATAAATGTTACATTTGAAAACTCTCTTTTACAAGAAGTTTTAACGTTTTTGGATCAAAAAATTAAAAAATTAAAATTAAAATTCGTGATGCAAATTGTCTGGTCGGTCGTAATTGTCTATTAACTTTTATAATATGTTGTTAGGTAGGCGCGATACCTTATCAATTTTCATCATTGACAAAATGACAATGGCGACGACTCTCGAAAATGCTTCCTTTTTTTGTCTCTTTGATCATCTTTAGAAATAAAAAATGGTAGAAAAAATTAAATCATTTAAGTACATAGATTCTATTAGACTTTTTTTCGTTTTTTTTGCTTACTTGAGACAGATTGAGATAGAGTCTCATAAAAAATTCATCAAAAAACAAGCTCGAGATCACCACTCTAAACATTTGGCATTTCTGCTTGTTTTTTTTTCTAAGACGAAACTTTGAAATATATTCTGTTTCGAAACATTTTATTATCAGTTCATGATATCATTTTCAATGAAATATAACGTTTCTTTGAATTCGCAACAAAATCTCAAAAAAATATGTCAATTTGCGCTCGCTAATTCCTTTATCTCACAAAATTCTTATCACATAAGTTTATATTTTTTGCTATTGATAGCTAGCATCTTATTTTTAGACAAAAATTATTGAAACATTCATAGTTAATCTCATTTTTCGGTTTTTTGACAAAAGTTGTCGATGAAAAACTGTTGGATTCTTATTCATTCCGGCTTTGAAATTCCAATTTAAACCTCACAAGATTTTCGTTATCCTTCCTTATTTTTCTTTGCACAAATACTGTAGATCATCCTTCTTAAAAAAGTTTTCAACAAGAAAGGAAGAAAAAATGTGAAGGAATAAAAAATTGAATTTCACGAAAGAAAATCATCCTTCTCAATTCAAACGAAAAGAGCCTCTTTCAAGTTCATTCAAATTCCTGATTTGTGCGTGCAACTGCTTTTATCGCACTTCGTATAAAAAATGGCGAGTTAAAAGTTTTCTTCAACTTTTTTTTAAAGATAAAAATATTGACCAAAAAAACATGAGTGTTGAAAAACATTTAAAGCCAATATTTTCTGAAATTTATATGTTTTCTTTTATAATTTCAAAATTTTCAGACTGATGATTCAAGAATGAGTTTCGAACATAGATCAGTAACCAGGCTTTTCAGCAACAGTTCAACAAGTGAGTTGAAAGTTTCAAAATTAAAAATATTTAAACTAAAATATGTTATATTTTAGCATCGAACAGTAGCCGGAAGACTTCAGTTCCAACGGCTGTTATAGCTTCAGCACCATTGATGTCAGCAGCAGTAGGAGATGGACTTGGTGCTCAATTATGTGAGTATTTTGTTATGTTAAGGGAATAAGATGGCAAAAAGTGAAATTGTATTTTGATCAAATATTAAAGTTCGTTTTTAAAAATTTTGTAATGGTTTTGAAAATGGTGAGTTTGAAAATTCATGCATGCCGATAAGGGGGGGGGGGCTCACTAACTAAGCGGGACCAAATGAACTTTTACAAGTAGTTTAACTATTGAAGAATTGACAGAAACAAGAAAAATATGAAGAAATGAAGCACGACCAACGAAAATAATAGCCCTTTCATAAATTCCAACGCATTCTTGTATTTTCAATATGTTTTAAGATAGTAACAATTGCTTAAAATTTACAATATCAGTCAAAAATCAATGTGCTTGTGGTTTTGGTCTTTTGCTTTTCTTTTTTCATTTGCGATGGTCATGACACTGTAATACGACTTATATTTGGTAATATATTCTTTAGCCGTTTAGCTTAGAGCATTTTTCCCGAATGGTCTCTGAAGAAATTCTGAGAAAAATCACCTGTTTCAAATTGTAAGAAAACTGATATAACTTTTGAACATAAGGAACCAAAGATATCATTATACATACTTCAAAAACATATTTTATTAAAACATTAGATTAATTTATTGAAATCCAAGGGGATCTAACTGAAGGGTCCTAACCCCTTTGTAGACCGTCTTAGCTTAGGGGCGAAACGGTCGACATCGATTTTATGTATTTTATTTACATTTATTTATGTTCTATCTAGCCTAATTTTGTTTAGCAAAAAATTTTATTTCCGTTCCAGGTTATTAAAGAAAAAATCTTTATTGCCCCATCGGCAGTATTCCATAGGTCCGAATTTTCCCCCTTCGCTTAACTCGAAAAATAAATGTTTCGGTTGTTATTTTTGTCTTCATCATTTCCAGTTCTTGACATTTTTTTCCTGACTTGAACCGTCAACTTTTTCGGTTTTCATTTTAATATCTCAAGCACATGAACACAGCTCAAAATTTATAACCCAATTCAATTTTTCAATCAAACATTGACATTCTCAACGACGAGAAAAAAAAGCAGAAAGAAAACGCCGCTTCTCTTCAAAAACTATCAGCTTGTTCGTTATGAAAGCAATTTTTCTCAGTTTTTGTTATTAGTTGAAAACGAGCGGAAAATTGAATTGATTTATTAAATAATATAAAAATAGGGGAAAAGTTTCAATTAATAATTTTTAGAAATTTTAATCATTGTTCACAAATTTTCCAAGTGGCAAGTTTTTTGAAATTTTGTTATGAAATTTGAACGTGTTGGTTTGTTATCGGCGTGATTTTTGTTTCCGTATCACCTATCTCTGCATGTTTATTTCAAAAAAAAAACAATTGTCAAACGAGCATAAAACAAAATCTGAGAAATGTGACAGAAATGTGATCACTCGTTGCCATTTTTCTCACCGGATTTAATAATATGAAAAAAAAGAAGTTTCAAAACAAGTTCAATTCTCTAATATTTAAGAAAAATTCTAGCTTCAATATTCTTCTGAAAATTAATTTTCATTTATTTCCACTTTTCACATGCGTGATATTTTTATTGGGTTATAAACCTTCAAAGTTCGGATGTTTGAACGCAATTTTATTCTTTAACATTTTTTGAATGGGCGACTCGGTTAAAACCGATAATTTTGAAAGAAAATTTGATGATTCTCATTTTTTTCACTAAATTTCATAGATTTTTTCACTCTCATTGAAAAATAATCTTCTTTTGTTCTAAAACAAAGGTATTATTCCACCCTTAACTCACGATGATAACTTAAACAATTCACACTCTGCACAAAAATTTGCTAGAGTTTCACTAAAATTTAACTTCACTTTTTTTTTAAATCATGCTCACAATTTTGAGAAACGTTTCCTGACTATTTGCATTTTGCATTATTCAACATTCACCTCTTTAAGTATCCTCATGACCTGACGAGGTTTTTTTTTCATGACAATTGCCTCAATTTGAGACAAAAACTTAGATTCACGAGCAGACAATTTGTTTCTTTTTTGCCCGCTTTTCATCAGTTAATTACGTATGTATCTTTAAAAAAGGTTTGATGCTTTGTATTAGATTTATGTATTTTTCTTTTTCTTTTTTTTGTGTGTTTTCCATATAGTGAAAGAAACGTTGAAAAATGTTCACCTGATAGAAAACAACAGCCTGGTTTTCTAGCGGTGTACTATTTGATTTACATAAATTTCAAAAATAATAAAACCTATTTCTACTCGATTGTAGTATAGTGCTTTTATACTTTTTCTAGATCTAATGTCATTGTAACAACAAAATTATTTGTCATTACTTTTTTCAATAGGTAGTTTGGATCTGAAGAACTTGAATGCGATAACTCCATATTTAACACGTTTCAATGGACATTTTTTTAATTTTACATTTAAAAAACAAAACTTAGCTTACTCATCATTTAATAGTAAGTCAAATATAGATCATCTAAAATTTTGGGTTTTTTTTCCATTACACGAACATCTCTCAGTCCTTGGGGAGTGTTGCTCATATGTTGAAGTTTCGGAAAAAAAAAGTTAAAAATACACAATATTTTTTCGACTTTTCAACACGTTTTTAAAAGATCAAAATACATATTTTCGTATTTTTCACAAAATGTAGTAGTGATATTGCATCTGAAAGGGCAGCGAACTATATTGGGCGATAAATTGGGTTTCGATATCAAAACTCCACTGAAAAACTGCATTTTAAAAATTTTTTTTCTTCACATTCCTTACATTTTTCGAATTTTTTTGAAAAGGTTCACAATATAGTTCTCGACATTGTACTTTTTGCATGTGAGAGCTTTTATATTTTCTATAGTTCACACTGTTATATAAACAGATCTTTGATGAAATGAAGAAAGATATTTTCTGACAGCTTTCACAATTTAAAAAAAACCCGAATAAAATGAATATGCTCATAAATCTTCCATCTAACTAATTTCGACGAAAAACAAATTCAGAAGAGCTGAAATATATACAGTAGTGGTCATAAAGATTGTCACAAATGGTTTTTTGAGTATAACTTTTTTAAAAGTTAACCGATCGAGCTGAAACTTTCAGATATAGTGTAAAACGGTAAAATACATTGTTTTAACAACTAAATCCCCGAAAATTAAAATAACCTGTGAAACAACAGGAGTTTCTAAGAAACACCGAAAACCGGGAAATATGTATTTTACGAATTTTTTTAGAAGTTATTATAGAGTTTTCATGTAAAACCATATTTTTTAGTTTTATTAAAGGTCTGACTGTATTTTCAGCTCAAAATAATAACAAAAACAACATTCAGAAAAACTGTATCGATGAAAGTATGAGAGCGAGTCGGTGCAAGAGGTGGAACACAGTAAAACCGACTAGATCTTTGAACCAAGTATATCTTTTTTACTTTAAATATTCTTTTTAAACACCCAATTTAACAATAAAACAGAAAAATAATGTTAATTTAACATATAACATTCATAATCACAGACAGAGGTCAGCAGAGTCCACTAATAGTACAATTTTGAAGTGAATCCGATACATTCAACGCTGAATATCATAACGGCAAGAGCTTGAATTAATATAAATTAACCTGTATTTGAAAGAAAAATATTTTTAGATTATAATATACTTAAGTTGAGAAGTGGACCTTAAAGGTAACCCGTTTTATGAACGGGAATTCATGGATTTGTCTGAAGCAAACCTGGACGTCATATTTGCGCGCTCGAAATCAAGCGTAAAAAGGTCAGATCCATGATGATAATTAACTTAATTATGTAAAACGGCTAATTAATCACAAATTGACAAAAAAATAGTGTATAGATCGCGTTAACTGGTCGCTTCACATTTATCGAGTATCACGCCAGGTTTGCTTCACACAAATCCATGAATTCCCGTTCATAAAACGGGTTACCTTTAAGGTCCACTTCTCAAATTAAGTATATTATAATCTAAAAATATTTTTCTTTCAAATACAGGTTAATTTATATTAATTCAAGCTCTTGCCGTTATGATATTCAGCGTTGAATGTGTCGGATTCATTTCAAAATTGTACTACTAGTGGACTATGCTGACCTCTGTTTGTTATTATAAATGTTATATGCAATATTAACATTATTTTTCTGTTTTATTGTTAAATTGGGTGTTTAAAAAAATATTTAAAGTTAAAAAGATCGACTTGATTCAAAGATCTAGTCGATTTTACTGTGTTCCACCTCTTGCACCGACTCGCTCTCATACTTTCATCGATACAGTTTTTCGGAATGTTGTTTTCTCTATTATTATGAGCTGAAAATGCAGCCAGACCTTTAATAAAGCTAAAAATATGGTTTTCCATGAAAACTCTGTAATAACATCAAAAAAAATTTGTAAAATGCATATTTCCCGGTTTTCAGTGTTTCTTAGAAATTGTTGTTAATTTACCGATTCTTTTAATTTCTCGGGATACAGTTGTTAAAACAATGTATTTTACCGTTTTACACTATATCTGAAAGTTTCAGCTCGATCGGTTAACTTTAAAAAAAGTTATACTCAAAAAACCATTTGTGACAATCTTTATGACCACTACTGTATGTATTTTATCTTTGAAGTCAGCGAATAAAATGTGAATATTTGCATAATTTATGTTTTCTTATTTCAGAACAGTGAATGAGAGGACTTAAAATTTTGTTCCGTGACAATAAATTGTTTTTTTTTATTTGCCATTTCTAGAAGCGAATCTCTTTCTTTTTCCTTATTTTTTTTATATATCCAACGGCATTTTTTGAAAGCAGCATAGATGAAAGAAATGTCAAAAATGCCATTGTGAAATGACTAACCACGTTTACAAAACTAAATTATGTGGGTTGTGAAGAAATCGATAATTTCTGTTTTCTTGTGATGCTTCACAAGTTCTTTTGAATAAAATATGACCCTAGGGACTGCAACTTTTTTTTTCTGTAAAAATTCAAAAGTTTGATATTTGCAGTCAAATTTTATGGTTCCTTTTCTGTCTCCTACTTTTTTTTTGACTATGTAAACGAAACGCAATTTTCTTAAGATGTGAAGGGTTACATCTCTTAGCTTTTCGCTTAACGTCTGGATATTATTCAAAGCCATGTTTCCGTAAAAAATTTTAAAAGTAGTTATGTTACTCATTTCTGTAAATGTTTGTTTACCTTATCTATAATATTTGTTGTCTAGAAAAGCGTTTCATATTAATTTTTGTGCAAGTTGCTTACTTTTAAATATTTTAAAACGTGTGATATTATCTTTCTAATCAGTGGCACAAAAAGCAACGATTATTCGATATAGAATTAGTTCAAAACCTGAGAATTTTCTTCAAATCTAGCGTTTTTATCTTCGAATTTATATTTTAAGAAACATACACTTAAAATATCCATTAATTTGCTTGAAACTTACTAATAAACTTTAAGGTTACGTTTTTTTCCTAAAATGATACTATACTTTACAAATCAGCGTATTTTAATTAACAATTAGTATAAAAATCAGCGTATTTTAATTAACAATTAATAATATATCATTTCGAACTTCAAATAATGCTTTTCTGATTAGTTTTTTCTAACAAATCAAAAAAGCAATGGTCAATAATCGTGTTTGTCAAGAGTGCGCTATGCGAAACTAGTTTTTATTAGTAGAAGTTTTTTACAACATTGATGATTTTAAAGATCGCACCACCTCTTACATGCGGTTTCTTGACCATGTAATGAACAAAAAGACAAAATTAAGTTTTTTCTTTCAATTTTAATGTCACACAAACGTGCAGCTTATTTTTATCCCGTTTTTTTTCATTTCACACAAGACTGACTGACTGGATTTTTTGTTTCGTTCCTGAAAAAAATATGTAGATGTTGCATCAAAATTTCCCCTTTCCCCTATTTGTTTTGTTATTTGCTCCTTTATTTTTCTCCTCGTATTGCCTTTTTTTCGTTTTTTTTTGCTACTTTGATGGGTTTTTAGTAACATCATGATTGTTTCAACACGCGATAAAAAAAAAGTGGGCTGCTAAAGGAAGCGTCATATTTTTTTATTATGTTTCTATTCAGATTTTATTTTTAAATGAAAACGGAATAAAATAGGAAAAACAATCTATCTGAGTCATAAAACATTTTCTTTTTTGAAAATATACAAATTTCTAGAAATGAACATTTCTCATTCTTCATTATTTAAAAAAATCAAATAGTTTACTGTTATTTTTTATACTTAAAATTTGAACGACTCGAAATTATTATTGTTTTTTCATAAAATTATTGAAAATAATGTGCAGTGTGCGAAGAGAAATTGCTTCCGCCTGAAAAAATGTCTGTTATGCTTTTATTATTGTTATTTTAAATAAATGAAGATGAAAAAATTGCTTTAGTGAGACTAACAACTATTCAAAGCGCGACTTTGTCTGAAGCCATAACTTGTGATGAATTTTTCGCCTCCCAGAACGAAATTCGTGATTTGGTGTTTGATAAAACATTTTTCAATAAAAATTTTTAGTTTGTCTAGTTGAATTGTTCTTTGAAATTTTTTGGTCACAAAATGAGCACTTAAAAATTTTTATGAGTGAATATCGCGACGTTTATTGTCATTAAATAATCGTTTCTTTGAAAGTGTAAAATTTTTCTTCATTGGAAAATTGAATAATCAGTTTTGAAAATGATCTTATTTTGAGCTCTGAAAAAGTGAAATGACCAATAATAATATGTGTTCTATGAATCGTTTTTTTTTGAAATTCGGATTTTAAAATACGCTCAATTTAATGAACTTTAAGTTATTTTATGCATGTATAATAATAATTTTGAAAAACAATCTGAAAATACATTTACATTGTGTCGTAAACTTTCTAATATGGCAGATTAATATGTTATTTTTAAAGTTCTAGATTTTCTAAAATCACAATTTAATAATGGCTCAAAACGTTTTTGGGAAAAGTGACAATCCTTTATCCAAAAGTCAGCTTTCAGGGCTGAAACCACTAAAATAAAGCATATATTAAACCTTGAAAACGGCCATACATTTCAGCTGCAGTTGAACATTTTTTGTTCATAAAAGAAAACAAAAGCCATAAATTTTTAGTTTTGAAGCTTTAGATGGACGAAACAGAATGTTCCACCTTTTTTTTTATTTTCGAAAAACTGAGTGACTTTTGAAAAATTCTCCGTTTTCGGAAATTTTAAATTATTCAATAGTTGAAAAGCTGTTTTTATATTTCCAAAAACATGAAATATGAGTTTTTTGTATGAAATTCAGCGGTTGATATCGAATTTTAAAAGTATCAATTTTTTGTGTATCAATTTTTTGAGCAATGATTCAAAATGTTGCACGTGAAACGTAACAACAGTTCAAAAACTGTCACCTGTCGTCTCACGCCTATATAATCATCAAAAATTTTTATGTCATCGTCTTGCATGCACTCTAAGTAAGGAAAAAACGTTGTGCTTACTTCTCTTCTCAATCACTCACCTCATTTCAATTGATATTATTCGTTTTTTTTTCTCATTTTTTCTAATTATTCATAATTACCATTATTCACAGAGTCACAAAGTGTAGTAGTTGGCTTAAACCCGTGTAAATGTCGGTGGCGAGTCGAAGTTCCACCAAAGATGATGACGGTTCGTTTTTTTAAATTCAATATGCTTTATTTACTACATTTTTTCATTCCTTTGACAAAAGATAAGAAATAACTGAAAAAATCTGAAAACGAAAGATGGAATTTTTGAAATAACCCATCGCGCCACCGCTAAAACCAATTTGTTTCGGATTAGGGTAATGTGTATCTGGAAAAATCCAAAGAAATCTCATTATTTCCGTTTCCGCGTTTAGCTCCTTGATGTTTTTTTTATTCTGCTCGGAAATGAAAAATATTATCAAATCGAATTTCCACCTTTAAAAAATAAGACAAACCTGTAATGTATGTAGCATTGAGAAACATGTCAAATAGTATGGTTCAGTCAGTTCAGGAATGGATTTTGCTAATAATTCCTCGATCTGTAGTTAAATTTGACTTGTGCATTGTCTTTTGAATTGTTGTTTCGTGTTACCCTCTTCTTCGAAAAAGAAGCTTCTTTCTCTTATTTTATGCGACAAATAAATTGAACAACTTTCATGAGTTGCTTGGAAAAAAAATTTGGCAAGAAAACGAATGATATTTAGGCATAGAGTTTTATGTAGTTTGATGTTGGAAACTATTTTTTCTATAGTTGATCATGATAGGAAAAAGTAGCGATTACGCGTCATTTTTAATCTTTCGATTTTTATTACCCTAACTGTGACTTTTCTTGCCACCAACCTGCCCGCCACGACCTGAGCACAAAAATATTTTAATTTTGTTCGGTTGATTAAATTATCTTTGCAACGAAAACTCAGCTTTCGACTTCATAACGTTAGCTACAGGCTTTACTATCAATAATCACTAGTTATAATCACTAATACCGCTAGTTAGATCTGTCACCGCCGAGAAACAAACACCACAGTTAAAATCTTCAACATCACAAGTAAAATCATATTTTTTTCACATGTTATCAATTACAGATCAGTTTTAGATGTTAAAATTGCAAAAAAATATTTTATAGCTTATACTGTCTCTTTCGATTATGTTCTTAAAACATAACGGTTTAGCTCATGTCTTTAAATGCCAAAAGTAAACATTGATGATTTGAATTTGCATTGAACTGATAGCAAAAATTGTTATAAACCGAATGAAATGGCCTTTTTCAAAAATATTCGTGGACATTCACTATATAACAATTTGATCAGTTTGGTCTCCTATATTTATATGTATGTTTGTTGGTCACAAAAAAGTTGTTTTTCAACTCATTCAAAAAACATGATATGTAAGTCGGTAGCTGTATATAATGTAACAAAGTAAAATGAATAAGCAAATAGAATAAAAAGAAGAATAAAGTAGGAAATGGAAAAAAAATACAATTTTTATGACTAAATAATGATTTTTTAAATGTATTCTTTCTTAAAATGCATGTATTCTTAATAAAATCTGACTTGATTTGATTTGATGAATCTATAATATAATTTGTTTGATGTAAAGTGAAGCTGGCTACAAAAGATTTGATAAAAATAAGACATTAGCAGCGAGTGGTTTCGATCCACCGACCTCTGGGTTATGGGCCCAGCACGCTTCCACTGCGCCACGCTGCTGTTGATAGCCTGTTTGTTAAATGGGCAATATGAATGAAACGAGTGAGTCGAGGAGTAGAGTGTTCATGCCCTCGCTGCTTGTGTTTGCAACTGCGAGAGTTTAATGATAGAGATGTATGGAGAGTTTTAAATTTAACAAACAACAAATACATTTTTGAACATTATTTTAATTCAATTTGAAAACCGCTAAAATTGGGAAATTGTAAATAATGAGAGCGTGACTTTGAACTTTTTAATTATACCAAAAACATCATATTTTTCTAATAATGAACCCAGAACTTAAAATATATGAATCTAAACATTTTTCCATTCGTAATAAGAACTTTAAATAATGTTGACAGCAACAAATGTATAAGGTGTCTTCAGGAAATATTATTACCAACTTCGGCTATATCCCTAATTTGTTTTTCTCGCGAAATATTGCCAAAAGCGCTGTCACAAAATGTATAGGCGTGTATATCTTCTTGCGTTGTCTTGATTTGATTGTTGAAGTATTTGAGCATGTGCTCGTCATGACAAGACGGCTTCTGGCGACAAAGTAGAAGCTTAACCTAGTTGCCTTTTACTCTCCTTTACTTAGTTTCGTCAACAACTTCTTATCTTCCTTCTCACTTTTTTTTACAACAACTTCGTCGTTTTTTTTGTTCCATAGGTCTGTTCTGAGCACATTTCCTATACTTATTGGTAGTTTTGATGATGTTTTCTTGCCATTAATCAGGCTTCCTAATTTTATAATTATTTAAGGAAGTAGAAAAGTTCATTGTTGTTATTTTTTCTGATATTTATAAAGATCACGTAACAACATTTTGGACTGATGTCATTTTCAATTAAGTTATTCTGAGATCCTCCGCCACCCACATTTTTCAAAGTGAAGCTAAATAAAATCCTTTCCAGAATTAAATAAAAAAAGAGAGAACATTTTTATTTCCGGCAGCAAGGCTTCCTAAAAAAAATGTCTCAAATTTCTATTATTGAATATTCGATCTCACACTTAGAACCATAGTTGGTTACAATTATCCGAGCAAATAGTGAACAAAAAAAATTATGATGAAGGTATGAATAAGAAATTGGAATATGATATTCACGTCGGATATCTTTATGATATTTTGTGGAAGTGGAGTTGGACACAGATGTTTTTATGACCTTCACTGAAAATATAATAATAATAAAGAAGAAAAAAAAGTACTAAAACTATGAACACATACGCCAACAATTGATACCTTGATAATCAAAATTTCTGGAAGCACTCAAATTTGATATTTGCTCATTTCTTAATTGGGCAACATGATATTCGCCACAAATCCTAGCATCTGCTTGCACCTCCTTTTTTCTCAATCCGTGTGTTTGTGTGCACTTGCACACATATTCATCCTCTCCTTTTTTTGCGATCATCAGCTGGTCTTAAAAACTATCAGCCATTAAAACTATGAGTCTGCGTCCGAAACATAAATCTTCGTCTACTTCCAATTTCATCAAGTCACATAAATTTTCATTAACATCTCATATAATGAGGTAGTGTTTTTTTTTTCGGTTTTCCATTTGGATCATCCAATTTTGTCTTTGTGAACCCATCTGAAATTTTGTTTGTATAAAGGAAAGTGAAAAAACGTGAAAGCATGGATAGTGCGGAGAGAAGAAGGTCGGAAACTGATCTTGGTGGAGGGCAACGGAATAGTGGGGATGCAAGACCGAGCTTAGATTTGACATCCGACCCAATGCTTGAATCGAATTTGGCACTTCGTAAGCTATCAGAAGCTTTTGGTAAGTGAAGAAAGTTTATGAGATTAGGACTACATTGGACTTTTATTGTATATAATCCTTTTCTAGAAAAAATCTTGATATTCTTCGATCTTGAGTAAGTTTCTTGAGTAAATTGCCGGGCTAAAAAATTATAAATAAAAATATATGTTTTCGAATAACGCTAATGGCTTCCAAATCAGAAAAGGGTACTTTAAATCGGCCAGTTCTCAAAAACCTCAGGATATTTACAAATCATTCAAAGGTTCTAGTTTTTTAAAGCAAGACTTGCATGAAGCAGTGTCAAAAATGTTTCTTTTCGGGTTGACAACTATGGTATTTCAATCAATGATATTGTCATAGCTACCTTGTTCAAAAATGGTTATCTCATTGTTTTATCTTCTCACCAATTTTCCACTAAATTACCCTTTACACATTTCTAAAACGAATATTCCTTCAAATGTCCTTAAAGACACACTAAACCCAAATTGTTGTTTTTTTTTCCTAGTTAGTCATCGGTTTTTAAAAGACTTATCCGAATTGTAAAGCATTCCGCGAATTAGAAGAGTTCAATTCCTTTGCTCTTCTGTTTTTCCAGCGTTTTTATCTCTTTTCTTTTCCGTTTCTTTTTAATCCTCTCACATTTTGTCGTCAGCTTCGTCATCAATTCGAAATGATGAGTTAAACCATTTTTTTATGAAGAAGAGAGACATCGCCATCCAAAATTCGTTTTGTTTTGTAGGAAAGTTCACGGTTGTTGCATGAGGTTACCATAAAATTGATTAAAAAATTGGTTTACACGCTGCAAATGAGATAAATGGTACGAAGTATATTAGAAGGAAAACTATTTTGAGACATTGTTTTGAAAATGATAAAGCAGTGTTTGACAAATCACAAAAATATTTTTTAAATTCTCGAAAACTAGTTTTATTTACGTTATTAGAATTTTGTCTCTTTTACCAAATTTAAAATTAAAATTTTTCATATTTTGGCGAAGATGGACGGTAGAAATGACTTTAAAAACATCGAGTTGAAACCAACAATTCACAGATTAAAATTGTAGAGGCAAGTGATTTGAAAAACATCACCTATTTTCAATAGGTGAATGCAGCACTTGCGTTTCTGTCTAACCTGAAAGACAATCGTGTTCGATGTCGAAATCAAAAACATTTGTTTCTGACTTCACAATTTAAAGACCAGTATTAGTAGACTGTTGAAATGAAAAATCGCCAAATTAAAAGAGAAAAGAAGATAGAGCTGTCCGTGGGAGGAGAAAAAGACCCTGTGGCCCCCCCTAAATTGTTCTATTTTTTAATGCAAACTGATGAGAACGATGCGCCGCCATCAGCTTTTCATTTGGTTGCCATTGAGCATCCTTCTTCCAAACACCGCAATATAATTCATTTATCTGCTTTAAGCGGTGTCTACGTAATTTCCAATTGTTTTTTTTTGTCCTCGTCTTCTGCTTGCCCACGTCTTCTTCTATTGTTTTTGTTCACGCCGCCTTTCCTGCCGTTTTCCAAAAAAAATGGAATCAACACAATCCTGCTCACCGTCAAGAATCATGAGTCCTGTGAAGTCGCTTGACCGACAGCTCAGAATTCGAAAATCTATTTCTAATCCATCAAGCCTCACGCATGTCGGAACTGACTCTAATAGTTTCATAAGTTTCCCAAGACTTGAATTCCACAGTATTTCATTAAGACCACTATTGAAAAGACTTCAAGAGCAAGGTGAGTTGGAAGATAGTTGACCAGAATACCCACAAACACATTTTGTTCATGATTTGATATAGAAGACCCTTGAAAACGATAGAAAACAAAGATGAATGAACTTGAAGGAGTCCCCTTTTCCTTTTCTAGAGTTTTTCATTTCCTTCAATCTTTACGTGTATTCCAAAAATTTTCATCGCACTCATTCGGTCTAGTTTTTCGAGTTGTTTTCTAGACAAAAGGAGTAAAACGTTTTTTTCTAAAATAATAAATAAAAAACTGTTATGACTATTCATGCAGCGTGCTTCTTCTATTGTTCACAGCTTTCGTAAAAGGATTTGTATGTTTTTTATTGTTATTATATTAAGTTTTGTTCAATGAGGAAATAAAAAAAATAGCATTGATAAATTTACGTAAGAAAAATGAGGAACAATAAAACTTTGAGCAATTTTGAACTAGTAATTGCTTTTTTTATGTAGAGAGGTGGGCAAAGAATGAAAAAGAGCAAGTTTTGTGAGGAACATTTTTGAAAAAGGTCATTTTATTCCTAATGTTTGTTTTTCTTCCAGCACAACGGATTGAAGGTAAAGCATTTGTTCGACGCGGAGCTCTTCGTCAGAAGAATGTTCATGAAATAAAGTAACAACTTATGATAAGATTAAGGTGAATAATAGTACCTTTCATAACAGATCTCACAAATTCATTGCTCGTTTCTTCAAACAACCAACGTTTTGCTCACATTGCAAAGATTTCTTGTGGGGAATAACAAAACAAGGATTTCAATGTCAAGGTAAAATTGTTTCATTTTTGTTTCGAGATCAATATTAATTTAATTCAGTGTGCACTTTGGTCGTTCACAAGCGATGTCACGAGTTTGTTAACTTTGCGTGCCCTGGAGCGGACAAAGGAGTAGATACTGATGTAAGCATAAATATACACTTAAACTTGTACTTTTTTGTAAAAAACATATTTCTCTCAATCAGGATCCGCGACAACAACATAAATGGAAAGTACAAACCTATTCGTCTCCGACATTTTGCGATCATTGTGGCTCTTTGCTTTATGGTTTGATTCACCAAGGAATGAAATGTCAGTCTTGCGATACAAATGTTCATCATAGATGTGTGAGAAATGTTCCAAACATGTGTGGAACTGACAATACGGAGAAAAGGGGCCGAATTCTTCTGGAAGCTTTCATTGAGAATGATCAACTCACTATTAAAAGTATACTAAAAGTCTATGACACAAAATAATATTATTGATTACAGTTCTCGAGGCTAGAAATTTGATCCCCATGGACCCGAATGGATTGTCAGATCCCTATTGTAAATGTAAATTGATTCCGGAGGATAGTGGATGCAAATCAAAGCAGAAGACCAAAACTTTGAGAGCAACTTTGAATCCAATTTGGAATGAAACTTTCACTTATAAACTTCTTGCCGGTGATAAGGATCGTCGTTTGTCGATTGAAGTGTGGGATTGGGATCGGACCTCAAGAAATGACTTTATGGGAAGTTTGTCATTTGGAATTTCGGAATTGATGAAAGAACCTGCAAACGGTTGGTACAAACTGTTGAATGAAGAAGAAGGAGAGTTTTACAATATTAATATTCCGCCAGAGTATGAAGAGGAAATGGAAAAGGTTCGCAAGAAGATGAACGATCACAATGTGAGTTATACGCTTATCTTCTAATTGTGATAAATCCGTTTTTTTCCAGATTTCACGTGACAGCTCACAGAGACCGAGGGAAAATACACCACGACAAAATGCGAATCCATTGTCAACTGCAAACCGCGATGTGATCAAAGCATCTGACTTCAACTTCCTTACAGTTCTTGGAAAAGGATCTTTCGGAAAAGTGCTTCTTGGTGAACAAAAAACAACAAAAGAATTGTATGCGATAAAAGTTCTCAAAAAAGATGTCATTATTCAAGACGATGACGTGGAATGCACAATGACTGAGAAACGAGTGTTAGCACTTCCGGAAAAACCATCATTCCTTGTTGCCTTACATTCATGTTTCCAAACAATGGTAAGCTGGTAATAATTAAACATAAAAAAAACATTTGTTTCAACAGGATCGTCTTTATTTCGTCATGGAGTTTGTGAATGGCGGAGATTTGATGTATCAAATTCAACAAGTGGGAAAATTCAAAGAACCAGTTGCTGTGTACGTCAGAAAATATAATCAACATTGGCACAATTTTCCTAATTTCAGATTCTATGCTGCTGAGATTGCTGTTGGTCTTTTCTTCCTTCATTCGAAGGGAATCATCTACAGAGATTTGAAGCTCGACAATGTTATGTTAGAAAGGGATGGACACATCAAAATAACTGATTTTGGAATGTGTAAAGAAAACATTTTTGGGGACGCTACAACCAAAACGTTCTGTGGAACCCCGGATTATATAGCTCCAGAAATCATTTTATATCAACCTTACGGAAAGTCTGTCGATTGGTGGGCTTACGGAGTGTTACTTTTTGAGATGCTTGCTGGACAGCCACCATTTGATGGTGAAGATGAGGATGAACTTTTCACCGGTAAATGATGTTAAACATTCTGAAAAATTATGTAAACTTTCAGCGATCACTGAACATAATGTGTCTTATCCAAAAAGCTTATCAAAAGAAGCCGTTTCTCTATGCAAAGCTCTTTTGATCAAAAATCCACAAAAACGTCTCGGTTGCACATCTGATGATGATTTATCTCGCCGTGACATAAAAGTAAATTTAAAGTTGTTGATATAGGGGAAAAAACACTTTTTTAGGAACATCCATTCTTCCGCCGTATTGACTGGTACAAAATCGAAACTCGCCAAGTTCAACCGCCATTCAAGCCAAAATTAGTAAGCGTTATTTTTTTTGCTTTTTCGAGAAGTTTTTTCAAAAAGAAAAACAAATTTTCAATTTTTTTTAGCACAGGCAATTTTCGCTATCTCATTCGAATGTCTTTCATCAAAAAATCTTTTATAAAAAAAACTATCCATATTTTGAATTTTTTCCACAAAAAAGAAAGTGTATTGTTATGAAACTAAAAACCAAGGAATGATACTTTTTAGCTGCACGGAACGAATAGACTGCATGTTATAGAAGGTCGTATCTATAAGATCGGAATTTTGTGCATATAGTACATGGCCACAGTTTTGAATTTCACAAATAAAGTTCAAAAAATATGGGCATACTGTAGCGTGTCGGGTTACGATAGGTAATTATGGCGAAAATTCAAAACTTGAAGTATGGCAGTCATATGTGGTATCATTCGATTAACCTGAGGATGTGAACTGAAACTCATGAGGAACACTAATATGGAAGTACGCTACATGTTTGTGAAATATCATTTGGACATCTATCATATTCACCCTAATAGTAAGGCAGGCCTATAGTAGCATAGTTCCATCCTTATAGATACGACCTTATATAGTAGATCAAATGTTACATAATTAATCGCACGATAATGTTATATTTTCATTGAATGTATTTATTACATTCCACCCAAGCATGTCTGACCGTTGTGATATTTTCAGAAGACAGACAGATCCACCGAAAATTTCGATAACAACTTCTTAAAATTGCCAACAAAAATGACACCTCCAGACTGGCAAGTTCTCGAAAATTTGAAAGGAGACGAGTTCAGAGACTTCTCGTTTGTTAATCCGTTCTTTGAAAAAACTGTGGAACAGTGAAATAACTATAATTGAAAATGTTTTTCTTTTAGAAAATACGTAAATATAGTTTCGTTGTAAACTCATTATATATTAACTACTAATTTGTTTAGCTAAATTGTTTCTTTCGCTTCTTACTATTCATTTTGCCATTTCTAGTCGCTTCTTTTTCTTTTTGCCTGTGCAATATTAAATGTTTTCTCAAATCTCTTTTTTTTACTGTTTAAGAAAATTTATATAGCATTTCTCTGATGAAATATGTAGATCATCTTATAGATTTGTTGTATTCAACAGAAAACGCAATTTCTTTTAACTATCACTGCTTTCATATCTTTTTTAGAACATTCCAAATATTCATATTTCTATTTGTAGTGCTTTATCATTTTTCATCACCCATTTTCTTGTAAGAATCTCATTAGCTTCATTATTAAAATAAATTGAATCACTAAGATTATTATTGTAAAAGTATTTCTCGTGTTGTTATAACCCACTTGTCGTTGAATGGTTGAACTCCCTAACAGGTATGAAATTCACACCCATATGAGAGTAGTTTCGTTTGTGATATCCCACACCGCATGACTTCTGAATATGGATTTTTCAGGGAATCGAGATAAATTGGATTTTTTTCCAGAAATCTGCAAGTGATGTTTCCAACTTTGATGCTGAGTTCACTCACGAAGTACCTAAATTAACTCCGATTGATCGATTGTTCCTTATGAATTTGGATCAAACAGAGTTCGAAGGATTTTCATTTGTTAATCCTGAATTTGTTCAAGAATGCTGATATTCTTAATTGTACCCTTTTATTCTATGCAATTTTTAATCATTTATTTAGCCAAATTTGTAATATACAAGTAGTGTCATCATCAATAACTTAAATTTGAGAATCTCAATTTCTGTAGATTTTTTCTTGAAACAATATAAGTGGTTCATAAGATCTCGGTCACCGGTGTGTGAGTGCTATTAGAATTTACTTTTAATTTAAAATTTAAAAACAAATTTCATAATTAAAAAACACTGTAGAAATGATTAATAAATATGTTTTTATTTGAAATTGGAGTTTAAAAGAATATCGAAAGATCGGAAAGAATAATATTAATGTTCGTGTCGATTTTGACATATTGCGTTTTGCCGAAATCGAACAAAAAAAAATACAACAAATAAAAACGGAAAATGTTGTCGGTGTGCATGAAATAATGTCAACAAAAAGCAAATCCATGCTCCAAGAATGAAACATTTTTCATAAGGTTTGCCTCATGTTTGAGCATGTTTGTACGATCAGATAGAAATGCTGGGTGGGAGATAATGAAGGAAATTCACTTCTTGTCCTCCCGTGGGCGCAGCGGAACAGTTATCGGCTCTTCGAACGTTCGACTTATTTGCCCATCCCTCAACTATTGTGTGTATATGCGTCCCTCCCAACTGGCCGATTTGTGTGTCCCTGCGTCTAGCTCGATATACTTTTACCATTTCTATAATCCAACTCAACTCTTGCGCACATTAATATTTACTTGTCTCTCACTTTATCGCTTATGACTGTTGCTATTTTTCAACAATCACTTCTTTTTTCAATCCACTTCTTATGGGGTGTTTTCCTTTTTAAGTTTTAACAATGTATGCTGATGTTTTTTTTTTCATTTTTCTACATATGTGTGATCGGAAGTCAATGAAACCAATACACCGATTTCTGCGGAAGTTCATGTTTCTATCACTGATATACCACAGTTTTTTTTACATCCTTTAACCCTTGGCATTAATTTCTAGAAAATTTTTGTAATTTCACATACCATCCCAAAAAAATCTGTATTCAAAAGAACGTTGGTTTGTTCATCATAATTTCTTTAATTATTGTTTTAAATTTCTAAAATGTCAATGTGAAATCGTTGACAAGGAGGATTTGCATCCAAAAAATTTACCACGATTAGAAATTTGTTAAACAGTTTCATATTAGCTCAATTTGAAATATTCGAAGTCAGCTTTTGCGTTTCCAAAATATGAATCTGCAAATATCAAATAAATTGTGGGTTTTTCGGTACTTTGAAAGTGCATAGTGAAGTTTTGAACCCGGAAGATTTTATTGTTGATTCAGGAAACTATTTCAAAAGAAAAATAATTTAATAAATTTGCAAACGATTTCATGATTTTTGGATTTTGTCAGGTCGAAGATCTATGTATCAAGAATTTTATAAAATTTTTCTAGTTAGTGGTTTTGAAATGTCACTACGATCCTAGTGTATATCTCAGGGGTATGGTATTGTTGTCTCGGTATATTTTTTATAACAATGACACATTAGTAAACATTAATGTAAAATTAGTCCCAATGATCTACGCGTCCTTGTTGACCATTTATGTTCCCCCTACCACTTGATTTCAAATTTTATCCCGTTTAACTGAATTCATTACACCGATACCTCCCCTTAACTCAATTTTCCGTTCAACCCATTGATTTTATTCAAATCAGAGAATCCATGACAGGATCTCTCAATTTTATTGCGTTTCACTCTTTTGTATCAGCCTTCACCAACTCGCCCCATCTATTCATTCAAAACGCAGTTGAAAACAGCTTGAGTTCTATTTATTACTTCTAGGATTGTTGACTACTTTTGACAAACTATGACCAAAGATGGGGAGGAAGTCCGCCAAAAATGGATTGATATTCAGTTGCACACATTCACGAATTGGATTAATGAGCAGGTAACTTATGTTCATCTCGTAAGAAATACGGGTTTCTCACTAATTAGTAAATTGTAAATATACGTTCTCAATGGGACTTGTATTAAGGGTACTATGCCTGCCTATAACGTTTTCCTTTTTCATATTTGCCGAGCCACTTGTGGCTTATGTGGCTCACAGTAACTGTCACCAGTGATTTATTTGTTTATTTATGCAAGATATGTAAAGATTCTTGAAAAATAAGAACAAATTAGGTTTTTTAAAAGAAAATAAAGCTAATGCTGCATTAATTATGTTTTACAATAATAACATAAGAAACATCAGCAGTGGACAGTAGGATTATCAGTTCGACAAATAATTTCGAATTTAATGTTTGTTTATTATTAACAAAGTTTTTGAAATGTTGCAGTTGCAAGGAAATTCAATAAGAGATCTAACGAGAGACCTATCGGATGGAGTGAATTTGATAAAACTTGTTGAAATTTTGCAAGGACGAAAATATTATGGGAAAGTTTATGACCAGAGCCCGACAGAAATTCAAAAATTGATGAATGTACAAATGGCTCTAGATGCTTTGCGTGAAGATGGAGTGAAAACAGTGAATATTGGTGAATTAAAAAATTTCGACGAGGTGAATTACTCTTTTTTAGGTAGCCATGATATAGTTGACAGAAATGAAAAATTGATACTTGGATTAATTTGGTGTTTGGTTCAACGGTATCAAATTGCTTGCAAGACCAAAATCCCGCCGAAAAAATTAGTAATGGCATGGTTTCAAAGTGTACTGCCAGAACTGAAGCTCACGAATTTCCGAACAAACTGGAATGATGGAATAGCTTTGAGCGCACTTCTTGAGTATTGTCAACCTGGACTTTGTCCGGAGTGGAGGAGTTTGGATCCATCAAAAGCGTAAGTTGTTAGGAAAGGCTCCAATCATAAAATTTAATAATTTTCAGATTGGAAAACTGTGAACGGGCTCTTCAACTTGCTGAAAGATATTTAGAAATTCCTATAATCTTATCAGCTGATCATTTGTCTTCCCCACATCTTGATGAGCTTTCCTGTCTAACTTATTTGTCATATTTTATTACTAAAGGAGCTCCCGGATACAGATCGACACTGAAAAAAATTAACTTGCTTCTACCAGATTATAATGTAGAAGATTTTGAGCAATCTTGGAGTGACGGATTTTTATTGGCACATTTAGTGGAAGCATGTGGCGGTTCAGTGCCAGAAATTCAGCAGATGCGTTTCGAGTCTTTCACAGATTTTATTGAGAATGTTGCAATTGGTAAGATAGTAGCTGATATAAAGTTTTATTAAAGAATCAAATATGGTTGAAATATACAAAAATAGCAATAATCGCTTTATACGAAATTATGACTATTTTCAAAAAAGAGGATATGATTTCTTCTTCAAAGATGTGATGAAAACTGGGAAAACTTTTAAAAATATGAATTTAATTGCTTCTTTCAATGAAATCTTGAATTATGTAAAGCAGAGTTTGACTATATAAACATATTTTAATTGTTCTAAAATTGTATCGCTTCTGTATTTCTTTATGAATTAATCTGATTTTCAAAAAATACAATTAAAGCAATACATTTCTCATTATATATGCCCAATTTTTGTTTTTCAGCTCTCGACGCTGCTGCTGAAATTGGAATTGGTTCTTTAATCGGCCCTGATGACATTGCAGATCCTCAAGGAGAGCATTTGGGTGTGTTATTTGTTTTTTATAGTTTCTGATTGTTACCGGTGTTTTTTTACCTGTTGACTTTGTTTTTATCAGTTGGGCTTAATGTTTTTAAATAGCGTCAATCAGATACAATAGAAATTTTGGCGGCTGACTCATCTACAGTTTTTGAACTTTCTGAGTTCTACATGTTCTTCAAATTATATTTTTTGTTAATTTCAGGCACGATGGCATTAGTAGCCGCACTATGTTCAATTCCCCTTGAACAAGCGATCAGCTATACAGATTGCTATACCAATCAACAGGTTTGTTATTCCACTTTTTCCTAAAAAAAATAGTTCAACATCAGGTCAATCTCGATTTGGCGTTTTCGGATGGTAGTGAAATACGAATCGAAGAACTGGATGTTCAAGGTTTCAATTAGTATTCTTGATTCCCGTTCACATTTTCGTTTTACAGTGTTTGGCCCAAATGGTCAGGTATTCCAAAACAAAGAAGTCCAACTTCGTAAAAGTCGTACGAATCAAGGCGCAGTTCTTTCACTGATTCCGATTGAACCAGGTTTTCATCAAGTAAGTTGTTTCTTCTCATCAAACATTTTCTTCTTTTCATAGAAATTTAAATAAAAATTCAATTTTTTTTCTATGGTGTCATAAGAAACTTGGAATGTCGTAAAGTTCGAATTATGTGTTCCCCTCTCTCCACTATTTGATTGTGTATTCAACAATTTTTATTTTTCCGAATCATCCATCCTAACCATACAATATAGAGAAAATACACATATTAAATCGACATTCTTTTTGGAAAAAAGGATGAAAAAAATGATAATGGCATGACACGTCGATGGTATTCCTGCATGCGAAACCATTCCCTCTCTTACTTTTTTCTGGAGTGGTTAAACGAAAGTGGTTCTGATACTATATTATAATTTTATTATTACATCTCAGAGTTATGAAGTTAAAAATCAAAAATGTGGTAGAGGTAAGTGAAAATGATATGCGTTTTGAAAATATGATCAAGAAATGTTGTTCAACGAAAATGGAATTTTTTTATAACAATAGATAGAATCAAAACAACCAGTTAAAGATGCCGTTGGCCTCATTTGATCGTTCAATAAGATAACTGGAAAACTCTTCATGATTTCATTTACAAATCCGTCATTTTTTACGTAAAGCTATCTTTTGTACAAGATTTACAATTAAATAAAATTAGAAGAGATCAGTTAGATAAATATTTTCACAGTAGTTTAGAAAGAGTCCAATATGAACCTTCACAGCTCAAAACTCTGTTGAAACTTTTAAAAAGCCTTCATGAATGCAGTATTTTTTGTTTTAAGCATATTTTCTATTTATGTACATCACTTTGAACACATTGCAATTTGAATTTAAACGTGTTGTCAGAGTTATTAACAAATTTTTATGGTGCAAAATAGACTTTAAAATTTTTTTTAATTCAAGCAACTGTCAAGTTAAAATTTTTGTATCCTCCAATGACTTAAACACCCACATTATCACCTCCTATTTAATTTTAGTTTATTTTTCTCATTTTTAACCGGCATACAATGTTTTTGTTACCCCTCTGGCGATGAGTCAACTGATTCTTTTTTCTTATTACAAAAGCAGAACAAAACCGTTGAATGCGCATTCATTTGCGACTGCTTTTGTGCAATTTTGGTTACTCATTTATTCTTTTTGGCATGTTTAACGTCTGCAAAGTGCGCATTATAGAAAATTGTATTCGATTACCAGATTTACGAGTTGCATGCAGTAATAAAAACGTTTGCGCTGATCATTTTGTAGTCTACCAACTTTTAAATCTATATAACCCTACTTATTTAACTGATGCAGTTGAATTTTTAAGAACTGCGGAGTGTTTTTTAATATTTAAAGAAGCTATAATTCGCCAGTTGTGTCGAGTTTGTTTTCAGCCTAATCAGTAAACATTTTAATCAAAGTGTTTATAATACAGTATGTAGATTGAACATTTTTTTAAAGCATTTCATACCACGATTTTTTTTATATTGCAAGTTGGTATCTTTAAAAAAAATATTTTAAGGTGTGAATAATTTTCCTGCTGTAAAGTTTGAATAGAAATTTTAACAATATGTCACCATATGTTTTTAAAATGTTCTCTTGGAATCAAAATACAGTTCCAAAAAATCCGTAGAAACTTTCAATTGTTTTGAAACAAAACAATATTGGGAATCAATAAGCTGCATTTTTCTAAACGGCTAGGAAAGTTTTGATAAAACAATACATTTGTGCCATTATTGTTTTTAAAAAATTGCAAATCAATTGCAAGAGCTCATTTCTGGCTAGAATTTGAGTTCTTACATCAAATTAATTATCAAATTGTTATTATTTCACAAACTCTGTTAGAATTTCCGTTTTCATGCCTACTCGCGTGCATAATTATTCAAAAAGCATAAAACCTAAATTGACATGGTTCCATATATTCACTTCTCGCAATTCAAAGTTTAAACTATAGCGCTCATCAAAAAGAATTGTTAAAGGTTTATTAGATTGTTTCAATATGTCTGATTGATGCCTGCTGTCTCTTAACATCCCCACGGTGTTTACAGCCGGTTACGGATACCTTGACCCAGCGACAGCGTTTGTCTGCGCCCGCAATTGTGTATGTTATTGTACAAATGAGGATATATTGCGGTATTTGAGAACGAACGCGCATGCTATTATAACATTTGAACACCATCAGATTCTGGTAATAATAAAAACAATTAGCTTTTCAATGTTTTGGACTGTTTTTCAGTTTTTTATAGGCTGTGAAAAATCGGGACGCAGTAAACTTCACAACGTTTTCTTCTATTTCACGTTATTTTTTATTTTGCGTCATAACTATCAGCTCAAGTCTATTTCCTTCTCAATGTCAATGTCCCGTTGGAACATTAAAAAAACGGAACACAATGTTACAATTCAATTCGCAAGACATCTTCCAATCTTTTATTCTTTTTCTCCTCACTTCCGAATGTTTTTCACACATTTGACCTTGTAAATTCTGCCATTGCATTTTTGTTGTTGTTCAAAAACAGTATTTTTGGCTGCTTTCCAACCTTGACCTTTTTTGGAAATATTGAAAAGAGATACTTCTTCAATGGTTTGATTTGATAAAGATAAACTGATTACGCACACGTTATCCGTAGAATGAAAAGTTGATTGATTAGATTCATGAAATTGTTTTAGAATTGTTGTGGAAACAGTATTCATACAATCATTTTTCAATGTGCTTTGGTTCTTGTTCTTTAGTTTATGCATTACAGGTTCGTATACATTGTAGAGGCTCCGAACTTCCTGCGAGCCCAATCTCGCTGCAAGTTCATACGCAGGAACAAACCAGAAGTTCGTCACGTGCGACATCAAAAGCATTTCCTGAAAATCGGACAACCACAACAACACGAGTTGTTCACAGTTCACCATCTACAGAACAACGTGGGACAGTAACTCAGGTTACTAGTGAAACCGAGGTTAGTATTATCTATTTTCTATTCATAGTATTGATGATGGAAAAAATCACGAGTTCATCACCATAAATTATCCAAACCTACTGACAGTTATATTGTTGTTTTCTAATCTTTCAAAACAAATTTTAATTCTTTCCGTCACATCTAAATCGATGCCTTGCCAAATAGTTATTAGATATGAAAATTAAGGGCATTTTTCAACTCTCAAAGCTTTCACTCAAAGTGTTTTATAAAAAATGTTTTATTTTTCCAAGGATTCTTATGTATACATTCCAAACCACCTATTTTAATTTCTTTTTGGATAGAATATAAAACCGAAAACCACAAGCCATTAACTATGAGAAAATCAAGGGTTTTCGTTTATTTTTTACTCGATACGACTTTTACAACACGGTTTTTAAAAACTCTTATACAGGTAATAAAAATATTTTGAAAATTCAGATCGATATTTCACATCAGTCATTTGCACAACGTCGTTTACAAATAATAAAACAACTTGAAGCTCAACACGTAAACCATATTGCACAGGTGATTTTTTATGTAACGTTTGTTTGACCTTGAAACCGATGAAAAATGTAACGTATCTTTGCAACAAATCACTGAACAGGTCCGTGATTGAAAAATGACCAAAATAAGCAATAAATTCAATCACGCCTTAAACTAGTAGCAGTAAGTTTGGTTTTTATTCGATTGCATCGAGAAAATGAAAAATATGTGGAAAAAAATAGCCATAATCAATCAAACGTCGCATTCTCTAGTTTTTCCATTACGTTTCATTACTAGTTTGTTACTTTTTTTGGTGGAAGAGATCATTCCAATTGATTTTTATGGAATTTTCGTCTTTTTTCCAATTTTGATTTTCCAGACAAAATCACAATCATCATCTCATCAGTCAAATAGCCAGCAACCACAATCGCAACATCCGGTTAGTTGATTTTAATTTGGAAAAATTTTCAAATCATCCCTTATCAAATTCATTTGGAAATAATATGGGGCACTTTAAATGTTTAATACCATGTACATAAGTATTGTTGAAAACAATATTCATTTGCGAAAAATGGCATCGTCGACAATAAAAATGACCATTACCGCATGACCCATTATTTTCAAGTTAACCGACACCAATGTTTACGTTGGTTGCGAGTGTTATGTGTTCTGTTTTTTTTATCACCAGAAATGGTATTCTATAGCGATATCACTAACTTTTATTATTTATGTATTTAGAAACCACACCGGCGCCTCCAAAATTTGTTTTTGTTTATATTAAATTTGAAGATTATTTTTATCGACTATAAGTTCAATGAAATTTTTGTTTTTTTCAGCAAATTCCAAATCAACAACAACAACAGCCTTCAGCAGGATCAAATATCCCGCCACCGCCACCAGTTCCAGCTTTGTTAGAAGCGTCTGCATTTAGGGAAATGCCATTGACAAAGACACCTGATATTGGTTTAGTTTCGTTTTCTGGTCTTAGTGAGCCATGCTCTGTCGGATCAATTGTTGAAGTTGTGGTTAGTTTTTTTTAAATTTTTATTTTGCAAGACGAAAATTCATTTTTTTTATATTTTCAATGGTGAATATACCCTAACAAAAAATATAAAAATTTATGACATCCAGATTTTGAAAAAAAATAGATGACCGAGATTCTTGTTAATTTAAACAAAACGTTGGAAAAATGGTTATTGGATCATAATCTGGCTTTGAAACTCATAAAGTCTCGCGTTGCTGATAGAACATCTTTCTCGGATTATAGTGCAGCTCATAAGATTTTGGTTTCCCAAAAGAATTTCCCAAAAGAATTTAAAAATAATTAAGAATTTAAAATTCTTAAACATTCCTACTTTTGTCTGCCTCCCAGATTTTAAAATATTCCATTGATTTGACTAGAGGTCAATGAATAGAGGTTAAATGCAGATAAATACAAACTGTACTGTGTTCATGAGATCTTTTCCGCCACAGATAACATATTATTTCTCAGATCAATGCTCACGGAGATGCAGTTTCCGGTTCAGTGTACGTTGAAGCCGTCTCACCATCCGGCAAAGTTCACCCTTGCACAGTCAACCATAATGGTAAATCCTACACAGCAACATTCACTCCACAAGAAGTTGGTAAGTAAACGCGAGAGTCATCACTATGTTTTCCAAACTTTCAACAACATAAAACGTAATTTTCTTTCAAACCCGACCAATCGTTATCCATCGTCAATATCTTGCGGTATTGTCGATGAGTGTCCTTCGATACCCCGGTATGTACATACTGTTGCTACTAGATAAACGGTCGGTATCATCTTTTCTATAAGTTGATGACAGATACATGATAGATAACGTTTCCTGGAATCGATAATTGAATGAAATTGAAAAATAAAAATCGAAATCAAAATTGCAGGTCTCTGGAGAATTGGAATTTTATACGATGGTGAACATATCAGAGGGAGTCCATTTGCTTGCCAAGTAATAATAAATATAAATGAGAATAATAATTATACATCTAAATAATTTAAGGTTTTCGACTCATCTCTTGTTATTGTTGATGGGCTTGATGTTGGATTAGTTGGCCAAGAACTTCGATTCTCAGCAATTGCCAGTCAAGCTGGACATGGCAACCTGACTGTAAGTGGTGTTTCCGATTATTATCCACATACTAAATTCGAAGTCATAGACATAATCTATAGTCAGAATGTGTTATCTCGTCAATTTCTCGACCCATTCTTCGTCTTCTCTTTGCCCTCGTTTTCTCTCGTTTTCATAATCTAAAATCTTGCGTCTATCATATAATGCCCTCTCGGGGATCTTCTCGACGGTATGGGCCAGAAAATCATTGAAGGAACACAACACAGTGGTGAAGGGTTCAACGCGCTGGTATGAGACGTTTAGTTGCGCGGTTCCGATTTGTTGAACCGGCGATGTTGTCCTCGTCAGTTTTGATCATATCATATCTTTGTCACTTATTTTATCACGATAAAAGTCTATGGGTTTGATGGATTGCTAAATTTGTCACATTCCACGATTGATTCATTGTTCATTTCGTTTCTCATCTTGTTGTGAAATTTATGTTTTTAGGTTTCAATCCTTCGACACGGACGTGAAATCCCAGTGACTATTGAACAACAGCCAAATTCGAAAGTTTATCAAGTTTCATTTTTGCCAGACGGAGCTGGTCAATATAAGATCCACGTGCTGTTCAATAGAATGGAGATCAAAGGTTCGGGTTTGTCTATTTTTTGTTCCTAGCACTAGTAAAGATTGATATTTTATACTAACTGGTAATGGTTTTTTTTTAGATATCCACACACAATACATAAGTAATAGGTTATAAATAAACCTGTAAAATTTTTACTGGTATATTATGATGGTATATTAGTTTTAAAAACTACTCTGAAATCAAACTAATAGAAATACCATTGTTTTACTCATTATAATCATTTGTTTTATGTTTGAAAAAAAGGTAAAACTTAAAATTTAATTTATCATATCTCTACCGATATTGCTTCATAATCAATGACATAATACAATTCTCGGTTTTTAAATAACTCCGGTACAATTATTTTACAAATTTCTCTTAAATAGACGAAAAAAACTTTCAGGTTCACCTTTTATTCTGGATATTGCTGATGCATCTTCAGTTTCCGTCTACGGTGACAATTTGCAAGCTGCTTCTGTAGCAAAGCAGGCAACTTTTATGGTACACGCAAATGGAGCCGATTTTCGAGACATCTCTGCATTCATCACAGGTATCAATATAAAACGTTTTCCTGTTCGCTAACATCTTACATGTCGCTTTCCTTAACCGCACTCGTAATTTATAAAACCCCCCAACTTTTTCCCCAAAATTTGCATGCTATTTTTCCTTGAAAAATTATTTTACGAAAAAATATACGAAATAAGTGAGCGAGCAATTTGATTTCGTCGTCGGATTTATGTGTTGTCTGTGAATTCAATGTGATTTTTGTTATCGGGTACGTCCTATTTGTTTCATATTAAATATTGTTTTAATCATTCATTATTCATGATTGTAGCCCCATCTGGAAAACAGTTTCAAGCGAAGGTGGTTATTTTGAAGGATGCGACGTTTCAAATCGAATGGACACCGACTGAACCAGGTTTGTTCAATACTATTTCTGAACCATTCTTTTTTTCAAGAAATTATGAGAAAACAACAAATAACATGACCAATAGAAATCAATTGCGGGTTGCCCTAATACATTTCATACCTGTTTTCTCAATTTGTTTTTTTTTCATCTTTTTGTTCAAATCTTCATAAGGAAATGTCTTTGTTCAATTCGAAATAATGAGGAATAGCAAACAATACTTTTCGAATTTACGTAATCATCTGAAATTATCCGAATGTTCTCATAATTGATATCAGTTGCACCTACATGTATATGGTATATCAAAACGGTTCTGCCCAACTCTAATCATTATCTCTCTATCTTTTTTTCTTAGTTTAGTGAATACGACCTCGCGCATAGCTGTCACAATCAATTTGAGACAGAACTTATTTTCAAAAAAAAAAAGAAAATAAGAAAAACCATGGCATAGAAGACGAAAATATTTTGGGCGTCGTCTTAATTGTTCTTTCTTCTTACTGTTTCTTCTCTAGTATCACTTATTGAGATGATTGTTATTTTTATTGTTTTTTTTTTGTGAAAAATGTTAATAATTTCTAGGTGATCACACAGTGGATGTAATGCTAGCGGACCAGCATGTTCAAGGTTCACCATTCTTGTGTAATGTTGGTGATCCAGACTTGGTACATGTGAGGAATATGCCAAGACGGATTTTGCCAGCCAAACTCAACACTGATCATTCTTTTGAAAGTGAGTTCAGAAATAAAAGTTACATTGCATTTATTTTTAGAAAAAAAAGATAAGGACTAACTAAAAAGCAGTTCGAACGTTATTTAGTAGTTTAGAAGTATATCTGCTCAGAAAAATAACTTAAATATGATGTACAAACATCAGTAGTCTTTCTGTTTTTGTTTTTCTTTATATTGTGAGCGAAGTGTTTAGCTGATTTTCTCTAGTTCGTCAAAAACTCAAAAATAGTTCTAGTATTTCAATTAGAATATGAAATTTGAAGCATTTTGAAAAAAAACATGTTCTTTAATATATTATTTACAACTCACACCACTATTTGAAAGTTGTTTTTATTTGCTGATATATCTATTCTTCTTCAAAGTTCCATGAATTTTTTATTATTTTCATTTCTCTCTTTCCCAACTCTGAGAGGAATCTAGTAAAAGAAGAGAAAAATAGAAAAGCTGTGTTATGAAATTTGGAGTTCAACTCACTCCATGGTAAACTCACGCGCATTTTTTTTCTCATCATATACTTTTGCAATTCTTACAAAGTCAATGTTGTCAGTGTTCGCTTTATTTCTTCTTTTTTTCCCAGTCACTCAAAGGCGGTGCTTCCGTGAAAAACAACAATTTGAAGAGGGAGGAAAATGAAAAAAAAACACATACACACATAACATACTAGTCACGTTGGATTATATGACTTTTTAACAATTGTACCTATAAAAGTAATTTCAAATATAAATTTGATATGAAGGTGTTATAGGCACATCTACATGTTTTTATTTCATATCCTCTACTATACAAAAACTGTTGGAAAAATTTAAAAATTCGAAATATTCTTGCTCATATTTGGATCGGGGTACTTGAACGTGACGATTGCAACTAACTTGTCTTGACTATTATGTAAAAAAGGAAGAAGAATGCCGAACTTCACTTATACAACCGGTTGGTAGAAAAAGTTGAAATTGATGTGTGCGTTTTTGAGAGAGTAAAGCTTTTGCGGAGATGCTCACTTTCAGTTATACAATATTTGTTTACCTTTGTGTGGTGCCGTTTTGTATCTATTCATCCATTTTGTTGAGTGGAATGTGGTAGCACTGCAATTTTTTTGTCGCTCTTTTGAATTAATTTGTAGCGTTTTCTGAGAATTTCAGAATTTTCAGTGTTTTTGTTTCTTTTTCATTCAATTTGGGATTAATTATTCTTTAAATTTACTGTCTTAATCGTTAATTTTTATTAACGATTTTTAAAAAGTTTCTAAATTTTGAGTAAGTGGCAAAATAAATTTTTGAAATGTTTTTTATTCCGTAAAACATGTGGATAAACTCTGAAAAAAAACCTTTTTCCCGGAGTTTAACTTGTAAAATTTTTTAAATCCACATTCTATGAACTAACCCATATTTCACAAAAAAAACATAATCTTTCGTTTCCGCCAACACATTTTTCATGAAAAAAGTAATCAAAAAGCTTGTTGAAGTGAAGAATAATGCATTTTTTATGATAGTCTTAGATTTTTCAAAAGAAATCTTATAAATCTAGAAAAGTTTTTTGTTGTTGGAAGTTCTTCGATTCTCAATCAATATGGAACAAACAAATAGACAGTCTTAAGATCGGTCTAGAAAATATTTGTGGTTTTCCAAGTTTCTACATCTGTTCGGCGACTCTCCTCTTTTTTCGAATACATTTCTTTTAACTATAAGTTGCAAACATTTTCTATCCTTCTCTATCCTTCAAACAATGTACAAATATTAGCTGCTCACAAATTCGGCTTTATAAACGAGCAAGCGCGCTCTAAAAAACCGACACGCTCGCAGGCGAAACATAAAGAGGGGGAGACTATACGCAGACAACTACCTCTCGCCAAACAACACTCTCTCGCAGCAGAGGGAAGCCCTTCGTTATGCAACCGATTTTGTGAGAGGACTATAGTAAATAAAATTACGTTCTTTCTCAAAGTTAGTTTTTACTTTCCAATTGTTTATCGAAGCATTCTGATTTTTTTTCTTACGTGTGTTTGCTTTGCGAGCGCCAAAAAATAAAATGCTAATATGTTTTTGGAACACATTGTTCGTGGAAATTTATAACCAAAAATGAAAAGATGATTTTGAAAGAAAAAAGAATGCCGAGTTTCAGTTGACGCAACCGCTGCTGGATCAGGCAGTCTTGAGATTATGATCAATGGCGGTCGAGTGCCATGTCGTGTTCGAGAGCTTGGAAGCCGACAGTACACAGCAATTTTCACTCCGACACAAGTTTGTTAACATTGTTAAAACCATTGATTATTGTGCTCAAACTAACTTATTTAGGCTATTACTCACACAATAGAAATGCGCTTCAATAAAGATCATGTATCTGGTAGCCCGTGGAAATTGCCGGTTGAAGAACGAGGTGAAAAGCGGCAGGATATGGAAAGGTAATTTATAGGAACATATCTCGAAATATGTTAATGGGCTGTGAACAAAGTTTTCTCGAATAATTACTAGGATATATGTATCACTATATGTTCTCAAGAGAAAGATTGAAAACAGAAATAAAATGTAATGTTCCGCCAAACATCTGTCTTCGTTTTTTTTTTCTTCACTTCATTGACTAACTGCATAGCGCTGTTCATTTTATTGTATTTGTTTTTTTTTCAGAACTATGTCCTATTATTCGGAACTTTCTGGACCCGGACTTGTTCGGGCGCCTGTTAATCGTACCGCTCAATTTGATATCACTGGAGAAGGATTAGACGTGTCCGATATTCAGGCGAAAATATTTGGACCTGATGGAAGAGAATTTCCGATTCGTATTATTCCAAGAGCGTCTGGCAAATATACCGCAGAGTATATCATTGAACAAGTTGGAGAACACCAGTTATCTGTCTGGATTGCTGGAAGAAAAGTTGATGGATCGCCTTTATCAGTCGCAGGTATGAATGATATCGTCTCCTAAGAAAAAAACGGACAGAATTGATTTATTAAACAACAAAACGAAAACCTGACATTTTCAGGCTATGCAACCGAAAAAGTTCGTGTAGAACCATTAGGCGCCACAGTGCCGAATCAACCAGTACAATTCTGCGGTAAGAGATTTAAAGAATTAAACGAAACAACAGTAACAACAACAAATTTCGAGTAGCATAGGCATCTAAAGGGTGAATATACATTCATTGGCAAAACGCTAGGGGCCGATTTTACAGTGAATACGATTTGAGAGAGAGGGAGAGAGAAATGTGAAAGAGAAAGAGGCAAACGCCAAAAATCGAGGGCAATAGCAACCATTGCGGCTGGCTATTGCTGCTATTCAATCGGCCGTACATTTCATTTCATTCTCAATTGTTTCCGTACTTGACAGTTCGAGAACAAAGTTCTGAAATTTGCAAGTATTTTACTATTCATATTGCGATTCTATTATTATTTTTTTGGTAATTAGGCGCGTAGTTATTTGTTGCTCATCATCTTGAAGATGAGTGACATCTATAATGATGATGAATCGGCTGGACATGTCGCCCAGAAAAAAGAAGAACATGTTCAACAAACAAATAAACCCAGCTATTACTCGCAACTATATGTTATTCCTGCAGTTGATGCTGTCGAAGCTGGTAAAGGACAACTTGAGATTTCCGTAAACCAAGGAAGAGTGCCGAACAATGTACAAATGCAGGGAGCTGGAAGGTGGAAGAAAAATCAACATTTCTAAATATGAAGTTTTAATAATATGTTTTCTTCAGATGTCTCGTCACATTCATCCCTCAACATGCGGGAACATACGTAATTGATGTCACATTCAATGGAGAACAAGTTCATGGTAAGTGAAGTGAAAAGGACAAATACCACACTTTTGCAGCCCAAAATTAGTAATAAATAAAGGAATTTTTTTGTCTTAAAGTGTTTTGACCTACTTAACGTCAATCATTTTAATCAGAAGTTTGGGGTTTTGTTGAAAATAATATAGTCGTTTAAAAATTGTTTATTTGTTTGTTAGTTACTGACTGGTTTTAGTTCAGAGAGTTTTTCGTCCGCCAATTTTGAATGGAATTCAATTACTAACCAAAGAATTGCTTCATTTTTTTCATTGTTTGCTATCAATTCCGAGATTGAATTCCATTTTCAGTATACAAATGATACCTGTTTACCAAACAAATAATAACGTAAATCCTATCGGATTATCACACAATCGTTTTCACTTTTTTCTCTGCATTGCAGTATTTTCCAATATATACAATGTTAGGTATCAAACTAAATGTTGCAGAATATTCTATACCTACATAATAAAATTGAATTGAGAGAAAAAAAGAAAACGAGATTTGATTGGAGAGAAAATTTAATTTTTTATAGGCTGCCCAATCAAGGTTGAAATTATGCCAAAACAAGTTGGACAACAAATTCACGCCAATTTGACTCCGACCGCCGTTTCGACGGCTATTTCAGCAGGTTTGTTTCAAATGATTGTCTCATCTTGTTCATCATTGTTTTTGATGACAAACAAAAGTGGTTGTTGAACATCGGAAATTGTAAGACGAAAATAAATGACAATTATGCATTAGTTGGAAATATACAAAAGAAATACTTACATACATACATACTTATATAATTCATGATTGTGAGAACTGTGAATTTGGTGGAATTAATTTAATGGTTTTTGAAATACAGAAAACAAACAAAAACAAAATGATGAGTAGTTGTAAGAAAATATAAAACTCAATACTTCAAGGCGGAACATCATCAATTGCTGGAGCATTCCATCACACTCCACGATCCCCATTATCACCGCAATCACCCACATCGCCATCGCTCCTTCAGCATGCACGCCAAAGAAGTGAGGAAACGATGCTTAGAAGTCCAACATTGTTACGAGAGTCAAGAAACACTGACAAACCTTTATCCTCGGTAAAAAAAAGTTTAAAAAATAGTTCGAGATTTGAAAAAGTTATTGTTTAGACCTATGCTCCAACATCTAGTCGCAACGCTTTCTCTCAATCACCGCACCGTGACTGGACGGCAACTTCAGTTTATGATCGTGTTTACGGAAGCACCACTGATGTTGATAGGACTCTTTCACCGAGTGATCCATCCAGAAGACAAAATATCCGTGAGACCACGACGGTTATACGTAGAACACCGTCGCCAACGGGATTGAGGTTTGTTTAAATCTTCAGTTTTTTGGCGGAATTCTGTACTAACATTATCGTTCATAACTTTCAAGGGTTTTTTCTATTTTCTGCCGGGTTTAACAAATACATGTCCGTCTTATTTCAGATCTCATCAGATCACTGAAACTATCACTCGCACAACACATCGCTCTCCGTCACCGGTTAGAGGGGTTTCGAACCAGTCCGTTGGAAGTGTTAGGTGCATAATATTTTCGGTTTTTCTGTCTAGTCTATCATTGTTGCATCCCCTAATTAAAATTACGAACATAATTTTAGAACGCAAGAGTTTGCGGAGCGCATTGCACGTTCACCATCGCCAACTGGTTACCAAAGAGAGTATATTGAGAAGAGAACATATAGGCATGTTTATCAAATAATTTTTAAAATAACATAAATGTTTTTTTTAGATCACCGTCTCCTACAAGAACGTCTTCTGTTGCCCACTCACACATTAGTGAAGTTCCATTGTCACCAATTCATTCGCCACTTGAAGGTGGAAGGGAAAAGAAAGTTGAGAGAATAGATCCACTAGCCGACGAAGAGGACAGAGAGCGACACCGTGTTCCAATCAAGAGTGAGAAACAACCACTTGGTTATACCGTTGCTCAATATGGGGGTGATAGAGGAACGCCAGAGAGACGATACTTTGGAGATACTTTAGAAAAGAGTCGACCACCATCAACTGGTTATTACTCTCAACATCAAAGATCATCATCTCCAGAATATTCGACGGTTTATGAAAGATATGAGAAGAACGCTGAAAAACCTGAGATTCCACCGCCAAGAGAGGAAACGATCAGTCCTGGTGCTCCGAAAGTTGAAGGCAGAATTTCCGCCAACTACAAGGGATACGAACCCTTTTCATCGGAAGTTACGACTACAAGAACGACTACAACCACGGAATACGAAAATGTTGACAGAAGGCCAGACCTGCCAAGAAGAGCTGCAACACCAGAAGGTTTCATTGAACCAGTTGGAAGTGATGAGAAATACCGACAACAGCAAAGAGGTGTCCAATCTTTCACCAGAACTCAGTCCGAGAAAGTTTTCGACCCAAGCGATAATTATCATCAACAAGAACCTTTGCTGAATGCTCTTCACAGAACTGATGAAAAGGAATCAATTTATGACCTTCCACCTCAAGATTACGAAAAGTAAGACTTTTTTTTAAAAACATTTTGTTATTTTACACATAATATATTTTCAGAAGCCCAGAAGCACCTACTATTGCATTGTCTGATCGTGGTCAATCCAGAGTAATTTCCGATTATGAAAAAGGAATTGAAGATGACATTAATGAAGTTGTAAAACGTCCTGTTGCTAAACCACTCGGAGGGATTTTGAAACATAAAGAAACAACTGAACCGTAAATAAAATCAAGGAATATAAGAAATGTATGAATTATAATTCCAGAGTTCCACCACCTCCTCAAATCGCTTTAGAAGAAACGGAAAATCAAAGATTGAGAAACGTTTACCATGGTTCGAAATATGACGATGAAAGGATTGCTGATAGAATCACGAAGTTTAATAATGCTTGTAGTTTCTTATCAACAACTATTTTTCCAGCTGCCCACCACTTCAAGAAGTTGACGTCAGTGAAGAAGAAAAGAACAGAAGACTTGAAGAATATTTGAGAGTGAAGAAAGAGGATGACAAGTATTTGTCACAACATGGTTTTAACCGAAAAACAGAGTAAATTGAAACCAGCTCATCATAAAAAAATCCGTTTTTTACAGACCATCAATTGAGATTCAAGAACCTGTGACAGAACCAATCCGTGACGATGTTGTCGAGGCAGTAAGAGCGCCGGAAGTGTCGCTTCGTCCAACTGATGAACTTCCACATTCTCCAGCTCCATCGGCAAAATCGACGCCAGCGACTACTCCGAAATTGTCATTAAAATTCAAAAAAGATGGCAAAGAAGCAAAACCATTCGATTTTGGAAAAAGCAAAATGAGTTGTAAACATGATGTTATTAAGCGAGGAAAAGAAGTTGAAGTGAAGTTGGAGGGGTTGAAACTTGGAAAAGAAGATCAATTGAGAGTTGTTGTCTTACGTATGTTTACGAGTAAGCCTGACCACTATCATCAAATATACCTTTTCAGCTCCAGCAAACAAAGTCACAAGCCCGGGAGCCAATGGTGGACCGCCACAAGAGATTGAAACAAAGGTTAAGAAAAGCGGCAGCAAATATGAAATCAGTTTCAAACCAACTGATGTTGGAACTCACAAAGTGTTTGCATATGTTAACGAGATTCAACATCCATTGTCGCCGTTTGCTGTTCGCGTTTATGATGCTTCGGAAATTATTGTCGGAGAAATTCCAAGAGAATCTCATTTAAATGACACCGTTGAATTCACTGGTATGGATTAATTCACACGAAACTTATATTTTACTTTTCTATATTTCAGTTGATGCTGGTCGTGCTGGTTTCGGTAACTTAGAAATGGCTATTAAAGACGCTGATGGTGTTATCATCCCGTCGCATGTGGCGCAGCTGGAAAGTGGTTCAGCCAAGTTTTTGGTTACATTCACACCAGCTACCAAAGGATCGCATACCGTCAATATCACTTTCAATAAGGAAGTTCTCAAACGTAACTAAAATTCATTAGTTTTTCTCACCCTATTAATTTTATTCAGACTCACCATTCGAAGTTAACATCATTGATGCACCAGTGCCACCACCAGTTCCAGAAAGCCTCGTTGCTTCACCAAGTTTGAGCAAAAAAGAGCTCAAAGAACAAGAGAAGGAAAAGAGAAGAGAAGAGAAAGAACGAGCAAAACGTGAAAAAGAGGAAAGAGCTACTTTGAAAAAAGAGAAAAAGGTTAGTTCAACCATTCCAGAAGGATTTTTATACCATCAATAAATAATCAGATTTATAACAAATCATGCTGTTGTATACAAATGAATTAAACAGGTTTGGAATAAAAATGAATTTCATATCTTTTCATTTCGAGTGACATTCTGTGATTGTGGTTGTTATTTAGCGTTTATTCGAACATTCTTAATTTGCAGTGGTTTAGGGTTACCAACTGAATTTAATCCTATTAAATAGATCCAATGAAAAACGACCTCGCCAAATATTTTTCTCGGATTAATTTTCATTTGACTTACAGTAGATATTTTATTTTGATGCATGACTGTCACCATGCCGTCTTTATGGAAACGCCTGAATATTTTACAGAGCAAAAGCCATAGATTCCCATCAAAAACTACTGTGTCAAAGATTCCATCACTCTCAAGAGTTGGACAACCGTCATCTCTCGTGGTTGATGTTTCTGGTCATGATCAACTTGAAATTCGTGTTCTAGGTAAGTTGCAAACTAATATTCTTGTAATATTTTTTCAGGAACTTTTTTTTACAGGAAATTTGCGCAAAAATTTTATAAATTATAAATTAAAAATATTTCTTCTCCTGCATGATTCATTTTGATTCCCCTTCACTAATAATATTTCGAGCAAACCACTCATAAAACGTAAAATGGTTTTCAGATAGCAAAAAGAACGAGATTGGAACCGATATTGTTGAAATTGAACCAGGAAGTATGCAAATAAACTTCACACCAGCTCAAGTTGGAGACCATGAGATTGATGTAAGATACGGTGGTATCCCAGTCACTGGATCCCCATTCACATGCAGAGCTTATGATCCGGCTAAAATTAAAGTTGGAGCCATTCCAAAGGGGCTTCTTGACAAGCCTGTTTATTTCACTGGTATATTTCTACCCGTTTTTTGGAAACCGACACATAATCATTGATTTTCAGTTGACGCTTCTGAAGCTGGAGTTGGAAATCTTGAAGTTGCCGTTTGCGATGGACGTGTTCCATCAATGGCTCACGCTTTGGGACATCACAAATACGATATTAGTTTCGTTCCAAAAGAGAATATTGATCACACAATCACTGTGAGATTCAACAATGAACCTGTTCCCGGATCACCATTCATTTGCAACCTTGTTGCATCCGCTCAAGCTACTGCTTCTGGACCAGGACTCGAAAGAATTCCAGTTGATGAGGTTGTCGAAATTAGCATTCAAACGGATGGTATTTGATATACATATTAAATAATTGTGCGAAAAATATGATATTTTTAGAAACACAAGAAGTTCCATCTGTTAGAGTTCGCGATCCACAAGCAAATGACCTCCCAGTCAATGTCACTCGAAGTAATGAAGATGAAACCTTGCATATTGCTACATACACACCAAAATGTGTTGGAAATCATCAAGTAGATATTTCACTTGCTGGTGAACCGATTGCCGGATCACCATTTACCGCAAAAGCTTATGATGCTCGCAAAGCTGTTCTTATTCCACCAACTAAAGCAGTTGTCGGAAAGCCAGCCACATTCGTTATCGATGCCGCTCGTGCTGGAGCCGGTAACATGGAAATTATTGTTTCTGTTGATAACCGAAACGTGCCGAACTTTGTTCAAGCAGAAGGACAAGCAAAATTCAAAGTTTCATTCACCCCTCTTGAAGCCAAGGAGCATGTGATCAGTGTTAAATTCAATGGAATCAGTGTTCCTGGATCACCATTAGAATGTGAAGTTATTCCAGCAGGAAGTTTGAATGTTTTGCCAGCGGCTGCTGCATCAGCAATTGGAGCGGCTACTGGAGCACAAATTATCAAGAATAGTGTTCAAAAGGCTTCCGGAGAGCAGGCAACTCGACAAGAGGCTCCAACAGTTCTTCAAAAGACGCCAGAAATTCGAGAAAAAGTTGAGAAGACTGGATTGGCAAGAGAATTGAATTCAGCTCAAGTATAAAGAGAAAAGTTTAGACATCTAATAAAAAATATATTTTAGGTGGGCCAGAAGAAAGGATTCACTATTGACAACATCAACAAATCTTCGGATTGCAATGTTGTTATAACAGGTAAAAAATGAATTTTTTTTCTTTTTATATGGGTAAGGATACTGGGTTAACATTACGTGTATGCTGGGTTTTTTGGGTTTTATTTTGGGTTTCTGTCTGTCTTTTGTCCTATGAATGTTTGTTTGTGTTATAAAGCTCCTGATGGATCACCGCTGCCTGCTGAAATTCAAAAATCATCTACATCAACTTATGTGGAATTTTACCCGACTCACAAAGGCAAGACGGATAAATTTTGACTACATCAAAAAACTTATGTTTCTAGGCGATCATTTGATTGAGTTGTATTTGGATCATGAAAAAATCGACGAGTTTGTGATGAAAGTCAAGGATGAACGTCACTCGCTGCCACCTGTAGCGTTAGTAGGCCAAAAATATTCGTTTGATGGTGAGAAGTTCAACAAATTTTTGCATGTTTCATAATTAAAAATCTATGTATTTCAGTTGATTGTGATGACAAAAACAAAGTCCGAGTGACAATAAGAGAACCATCGGGCCGGATGCTGCCAGTTCAAATGGAAGACTTAGTTGAAGGCGGAGTTCGCATATCTTGTCGCTTCAAAGAAGTCGGTCAACATTCAATCGATGTTTTCGTAGACGACCAACAAATTGGTGAACGAAGAATACAATCTGTTATTGATCCTCTTAACGGCGCACAACTGGTTTCTGAACCGAAACGTGAGATTGTTGGAGAAAAAACGGAGCTCAAATTGCTGATTGATTCTGGAATCGAATCACAAGTGGAAGTAGTGATTGAAGGTCCAGACAGAGAATACAATCATGTAGGAATGAAGAAGATCTCTGAAACTCTTTGGTCCGCGATATGGGTACCAAGAGTAGAGGGTGAACATGAATTGAGCATTTCGGTTGCTGGTGAACAAGTACCAGGCTCTCCGTTCCCAATTCACGTTCTTGATCCATCAGCAGTAAGAGTTGTTGGATTGAGAAATTCACAAGTCGGAGTTGAACAACAGTTCAGTGTTGACTACTCAAACAGTGGCGCCGGAACCACTGCAGTTGAAGTCAGACACGGAGAACAACCTGTTCCTGTAACAGTGAAAAATGTGAAGCCTGGGCTATTGCTATGCACATTCACCCCAACTGTGGATGGTCCTCATCAGATTGAAATTATTATTGATGGAATCCCATTACCTGGTATCGAGCGTCATAATAAGTGAATAATTTATTGATATATTTTTAGAAGGGCCATATGAAGTGTTTATTAGTCATCACGGTACCGTTAGAGCGTCAGGCGATGCTCTGCGAAAAGCGCAACGCTCTCGAACCGCGAGGTTTGAGGTTATCAACTGTAAACAACGTGGTGAACTAGATGTTATGGTGTCAGGTAAAAATGGCAAACAATTCTTTTCAGCACCACCCAATTTTCCAGATTTTACTCCCAAGCTTTTACTTCTTTGACTAGCAACCTTTCCAATAACTCATTTTCATGTTAATTAATATAATTTTTAATTTTCCAGGTTTTCAGATTTGTTTTCTGTTTGTGCATGTGTCTATTTGTGTTTTGTGTCACAAACTGTTGGAAAAATAAGTATTCAATATCAACGCTTTCAGATCCCAAAGGAGGACCACTCCCAGTTCGTTGTTACAAACAACAAGATGATAGCTACTGGGTTGAATTCACACCAGAAGACCTTGGAACTCATACAATTGATGTAACCTTTGGAGATGTCCCAGTGCACGGTTCCCCATTCAAGACAGAAGTTATTGATCCAAAGCAAGTCGAAGTTCGTGGATTGCCAGATCAAATCTTGCTGCGTCACGCTACAACAATCAATGGTATCATTTAAATTTGAATCTGTTCTAATATTATTAATGGAATTTCAGTTGATCGTCGTAATGCAGGAACTGGTGAGCTTCAAGTTGAAGTAACAGACCCAAGCGGATCACCACTTCGTGTTGAGATGCTCAAATCGCCTGCTGGAGAAGATCGTGTTACGTTCCTTCCAAGCCAAACTGGACCACACAAAATCAATGTGAAAGTTGCTGGATTCCAAATTCCGGGATACCCACAAACAGTCTACGTTAATGAGCAAGAACAGCCAGGAGTTTATGGTGCTGCTGTTGATCAATCTGTGAAGTTTAATGAACCAGCTTCTCTTATTTTCGACCCGAAAAAATCTCACGGAGGTCTGAAGATTTTCGTTGCCGGGCCAGACAATAACAAGGTGCAACACAATGTGATGAGAAGACCTAATGGAACATCTGAGATTTTGTTCTATCCTGAAGAAGTCGGTGCTTATAAGGTCAATATCGATTTCAACAACAAACCTGTTGCTGGAAGTCCATTCACAGTTAATGTTATCGATCCAAATAAAGTTATTGTGAATGACTTAGATATGGATAGAGACGGAACACTCCTTTTCCGACTTGGACACTCGAACTACTTTGATGTTGACGCGACGGCAGCCGGACCCGGTAATATTTTTAGATTTTTCTTTAATTATGTATTTTAATATTATCACAGGCAAACTTCGCGCTGAAGTTCGGGATGCTGACAGTTCATTGGTCGGTGATGGCCCGGCTGTCGAGGACTTGGGACAAGGAAAATACCGCGTTCGATTTAATCCACAGCAACCTGGAAAGTGAGTTGTTGAAACTAATATAGCTTGACATTTGTTTCATTTTTTACAGATATGCAATTTATTTGTATTGGAACGAGTTGCCAGTTGAGAGCGCATTCCCTGTCCGAGCCCGGTCATCTGCTGAAGATTTACCAACAACTTCTCGAGCTGTTAGAGAGCCTGTTCCACCGGCGTTAACTTCATCGACTGTGACTCATACACATACACATATACGGTTTGTTACATTTAACGTTTTTATCACATATGTCAACATATTGTAGCGAGAAATCTTCAAGCTCAAGTATTGAGGACGAAGTCAACCGAGTAATGGTTCGCGGCGACGGATTACATAGAGCTGCATTGAAAGAACATAATGAATTCATCATTGATGGCAGTGATATCAGCAAAGAAGGAAGAATTACCGCCACACTTCTTGGCTCTAAAGCAGACATTCCAGTCAGAATACAACAACTCGGTCATAATGTTTACAAAGCGACATATACACCATTGACTGGCGGAAATTATGAACTTCACGTTCTGTGGAATGGCAAACATGTTAAAGGATCACCATTCAATGTTACCGCTGACACTTCAGCTCACCCTGCTGATTTGATCGGTGTTGATGCGTCATCATTGAAAATTGGAATTATCAATGAGAACATCAAAACATTAATTGATACACGTAGAGCGGGACCAGGACAACTTTCTGCACATTGCATGGGACCGATGAAGCCAGCTTATTGTGAACTTTATGATCATAGAGATGGAACTTACACTTTATGTGTTCGACCAGCCGAGGTAAAATAATAAGCTTGTGTTAAATATATAATTTGAAAATTTTAGATTGGAAAGCATACATTGGTTATCAAATACAACGATGAACATGTTAAAGGAAGTCCATATTTGGTTCATGTTTCTCTTCCACCAGATCCGTCTAAGGTTCGAGTTTACGGACCGGGAGTTGAACACGGAATTCTGTCAATGTAATACTTTTTTTCAAAATGATCACTAAAAATTATTTTATCAATATTTCAGGTTCAAATCTAACTTCATTGTTGAAACTCGTGGTGCTGGAGCAGGACAATTGACAGTTCGAGTTAGAGGTCCAAAAGGTGCATTCAATGTTGAAATGCAGAGAGAAAAGAAGAATGAAAGAACCATTCACTGCAAATATGAACCAAAGGAGCCAGGAGATTACCAAGTATCAAAACCTAACACATTTTGTGACCAATATTATAATTGTTTCAGGTCGAAGTGAAATGGCACGGTGAACATGTCCCAGGAAGTCCATTCCTAGTTATGATTGTTGACACAGAGCAAGAACTCTCCCGTTTCCTTCGCGGAGAAGCACCATCTCCAACACCAGCAACACCATTCATCCCACCAGGATGGGTTGGACCACCACCGCCGCCAATGTTCCATATGCCACCAGGACAAAGATCCGGATATGGCTCACCAATGGGACCACCAATGGGATCTCCAATGGGACCAATGATTCCATATGGTCAAGTTCCAGCAGCACCAAAGCAAAAAGGACGCAATCATTAGTAGAATATTTGAGTTGTGTTTTGTGAGAATCTTTTTTTCTAATGCCTTATATTTTTCATTCGTTTTCTTTCTTTCATAATTAACTTTTTCTTTCTTCACAGGACTGATTTTTCTGACTTAAAATATACATAAACGCCTTTTCAACTTGTCAAACAAAGCTATGTGATAAATGACACGTTTATTTCGCTCATTGATTGTTTCTTACTTATATCATTGTATCCCCATACCAAACTATCCTGCCACTTTCAAAGTTATATATTAGATGTTTTGATATTTTTCCAATATTTTCATACCGCTCACTAATAAGAAAGTCCTGTGCTCGTTTTTTTTTCATTTACTTTTATAGCATATTATGCGTTGTCATATTTCTATAAAGTTTCTTTTTCGTAAAAGCAATCTGAAGAAGCTTGTACATACTTGGTTTATGTTTTTCAAAATGGAAACAATTTAATTTTATTTATTTATGTTAACGGAAAAGCAACTTGAAAAAAATCGTATTGTCAAGTTAAAAATTTTGGATCATCCATTTTCTACTAAAAGACCGCAGCGCAACCGCTCGCATTTAAAAATGGCACGACTGTGTGAGAGACTTCGATTTTCTATGTAGATCAAAACCAACTTGCATGATCAAGAATATTTGGGTTGACAATAACATACACAAGAAAAACGTAAACAAATTCTAATTTTACGGAAAAAAAGTATATCTTTGTTGCCAATTACACATCTTTGATAATTATTTTTAGTATTAACTTTAGAGAAATATTATCGACAGTATTTATTTTTAAAAAATGTCGATTTGAGTTCCCGAAGCCATTAGTTTGTTCACAAAAATATGGTTTCTGTGGTTCCCAATCGTACATTGACAATAAAAATACATTTCAAATTCAACATTTTTCAAACTACACTACTTGTCTGGTACAGCAGTTATTTTTTTTTCAAATAAAAATGCACCGTTTCACAATTATCTCTTGTTTAAAAACAGAAATACAATGTATCTATCCAAGAACATCTTATCAAACAACAAAAAGAATGTGACCGATAAACAGACAACGTTCAATACTACACTGTAGGGTTACTACTATCTGCAGACATTATTATCGATAGTTGTTGTGTTTTTCTGCATTAGGTTCCTTAAGCGAACAATTTCTTTATTTTTAATTTGAGTTCCATCTGAAAACAGCTTCTTAGATAGGAAATTCAACAAACTGCAATGGAGTTCTTCAAAACGGAATTGAAAAACAATGTTCTTTGGATCACGTTCAACAGACCCAAAAAACATAATGCAATTACAAAAGATGTAAGACATTTTTTTAATAAAAATATTAATTTTTAATTTTTTTTTAGATGTTTCTGTATCTCACTGAAATTTTCCAAAACGCAGTTGATGATGACAAAATTGGAATCGTTGTTCTTACTGGAGGTACGAAAATCATTTTTAGGGGAATTTTTAGCTGATGCGCCATTTGCTCGTGGCATATCGCCGGGAAAGTGCTTTTTTTAAATAATATTTATACTACAGGAGACCACAAATTTTACTCGGCCGGTGCAGACTTCTCTCCCGCTCAATTCGCTGAGCTTGCGTAGGAAAAATATAATTATAAATTGGGGATCATGTTATTTTCAGGTCCGGACAGGGTGGAAGTCATGGTTACAAATCTTTAAGCGATGCTCTCATTACTTTCCCAAAACCTGTTATTGCGCTTGTAAATGGTCCAGCCGTTGGAATTGCAGTCACGACTCTTGCTTTAATGGATCTTGTGATTGCAAGTGATTCGGTATACAATTTCATTCACAATAGTAGTATTATTATTACTGTATCGTCAGGCGACTTTTCATTGCCCATTCTCTCAAATCGGTTTGTGTCCTGAAGCAGCTTCGAGCAAAACCTTTTCGGATATCATGGGACATCAAAAAGCTGCGGCAATGGCTCTTTTCTCGGAAAAATTCACTGCTCAAGAAGCATTCATTGCTGGTTTAGTTACAAAAGTCTTACCTGCGTCGAAGTTTCAAGAAGAAAGTGCCAAAATTATTGAAAGATATTCAAAATTGTCGACCGAAGTGAGTTAAATTTTTAGTATTTCAGAAATCTAGATTTTCCCATTATTTCACTCACTATTTTATAACTTTAATTGTATTTTTCAGAGCATGCAAGCCGGTAAAAAACTCATGAGAACTGTGCAAGTTCAGGATCAACTTCTGGCTGTAAATAGACATGAGGAGAAGGTATATCTACACATTTTCCTTGAAACCGCAATTTTTTACCTGTTTCAGATACTGAATGAGCGTTTTACTAGTGAAGACACTATATCAAGACTTGCGGCAAAGTTTGCACCTCAATCCAAGTTGTAATAACTCTCTGCAAACTGTTACATTCTCGAAGTATAAATTCACTTTGCTCGAAAAGTTGTACAACAATCACACAAACTTTATTACAAAAAAAAGGAAAAAGGAAAAAAAAGCTGATACTACGTGAAAAAAAATTACAAAAAAACCGGAAAGAAAAGACAGCCAGATATGCATGTTAACTTGTTAACATCCGTTTGCAATGAGATTGCACGATTGAAACAATACAGTTAGATCTCAAAAATATCGACGTGTAGCTGCAATAATAGGAGATGAAACTTTTTTAAAAGCCCAAGCCAAACTAGCAATATTCTAGAAAAAAATTGGAGAGTAACATAAATTAGTAGATTAAAATAATGAACAGGGAAAGTTTTCAATTCAACTGGGAAAATGGGGAAAATGGTGTCAATGAAAAATAGTACATCAAATTTTTAGAAAGGCATTCAACCTTTTTAATGCGGTAAAAAATAATAATAAAGTATTGAAATATTGAATATTTAGATTATTTGATAACTTGTTTAAAAAAAATATTAGTAATAATCATAACTATAATAACCAATAAAGACAAATTACGCTTCAATTGGTTGATCGACAATGTTTACTCCATCATTGTCATCAGTTGCATCTTCAGTTGAAGCTGCAGTGAGCTTTCTTTTTCTGCCACGTCTACCTCGGCCCTGGAAAATGCTAATTATCAAATCAAATGAAAAAATGTTGACATACCCTTGGAAATTCAAGGGGGGTCGATACAACAACTTCAGAAGTTTTTTGCTCATCAGTGGTGGATTCAGCACTCGCTTTGGAAGCACTTTTTCGCGTCATTACGGTCGGCGTTTCAGATTCCTTTGCTTTCGGCTTTCTTCCTCGCTTTCGGGGTTCAGTAGACGCCACAATCTTTCTTCTTCTATCAATCTTTTGCGGAGTGTTATCACTAGATGAGCTAATCGATTCTTCCTTATATTCTTCGTCCTCATCTTTCTGGACTTTTTCTTTTGGCTTAGCTCGTCTTGATACCTTCTTTGGAGTAACTTCAGCATCAACTGGTTCGGCAGGTTCATCAGTATCCGATTCGAATAATGCAGGATCATATTCAAATGGCGACGAATCTCTGGCAAAAATTATCCTCTTCCGACGGCGTTTTGGAAGTGTTTTCAATTCAACCGGTTGACTAACTTCACGCGTCCTTCTCTTTTTGGCAGCCTTTTTAGGTGTTTCTTCTTCCTCTTCGGTATTCTTCGACTCTTCTGAATGTTTCATTTCGCTACTTTCATCTTCATCGTGAGCCATTTCTTCATCAGTTTTCACAACATTCCTCTTTACAAAACGCTGTATTTTTGGTTTCCGTCCTCGTCTCCGTGGCGTTACCGAAGCTTCCTCACCACTATCAGTCGCCTCTTCCTTTGCAGAATCGGCTTGCGTTTCCTCCTTTCGTTTCCTTTGGTTGATATTTCTTTTCCGTGTGGGTTTATCTGCTTCAACATCACCCTGAGAAAGATTGTGTGAAGTTTCACTAGAATCTTGTTCACTCGATTCGTGATTCGTCTGAGGAGTTGTGGCTTCCGAACTATTTGGTTTCTTTTTTCGAGGTGACGATCGAAGTGGCTGAGCACCATTGTTCCAATTTCTGGCAACTCTCCTTCTTTTCCTTGGGGAACCTCCTTCTCCGTTCTGAAAAATGTGTAATTATCAAGGAATTTTAAATGTTAAAAGTTTGAAAACTTACGATGGCTGAATTAGTAGCATCAGGGTTTACAAGATTGTTATTCTCTCCTCCTTCCTCTCTATTACTTGTTCCAGGTGCATCGTTATTCTCTTCTTGCACTTGTTGTTGATTCTCTGCAGCTGCATTTGCTGGAGGTGATAATTCAGCAGTCGATACTGTTTCAGTGTTCGAGATAGGAACAGAATTGCTGGGAGATGGCTGTGCTGATGTTCCAGGCTCGCCGGCAGCAGCTTCCTCTTCTTTAGCTTTTAATGAAGCAAGATAAAGCGCAGCCTCTTCCTTGGTGACAAGCTTCCCACTCGGCAAATACAAAAGTTCTTGATAATTTCGAATTGCATCGTAATCAATGGGATCTATGTCACCTTCTTTCGGTTTTACTTGTAACGCATTTGGACCGGCTTGAGGTTGAGGTTGTGGTTGAGGTTGTGGCTGAGGTTGTGGTTCACCATGATGTTCGACATCAGCTTCGGCTTCAGGTCCAGCTCCAGCTTCAGCTCCGGGTTCAGCTCCAGCTCCAGCTTCAGCTCCAGCCCCAGATTCAGCTCCAGCTCCAGCTTCAGCTCCACCTCTAGCTTCAGCTCCACCTCTAGCTTCAGCTCCAGCTGCAGCTTCAGATAGATCTTGTGGTTGAGGTTGTGGTTGAGGTTGAGGTTGTGGTTGAGGTTGTGGTTGAGGTTGCGGTTGAGGTTGAAATTGAGGTTGAACAGGATCTTGAACTTGAACTTGAACTTGAGGTTGAGGTTGAGGTTGAGATTGAGATTGAGCTTCAGGAACTGGCGCTGGTTGTTGTTCTGGAACTTGTTGTAACTGTAGTTCTGATCCAGGCTCTTGCATCAGCTCCGCTTCAGCTTCTTGATCTTCTGGAGGAATGGTGGGAGTTGGAGATAAGCGATTATATGCTTCATCAAACAAATCGAAATCGAATTCTTCAACCATATTTTGCAGAAGCATTTGATCCAGTTCATCGAGTTCTGGCTCCACAATATGTTCTGGTTCCACAGCAAGTAATGGATCTTCTGCCAAATAATGAGGATCAATATTGTTCAAGTTCAGGTTAACATCTTCGTTGGCCAGGAAATTAAGATTATTTTGTGGACTCTCGTCGAAGTAGTTCTGAAAAAATAATGTGGATTGTTTTTTAAACTAAATAAGTGATAATACCATTTGTTGCAAGTCTGCAGCAGCATTTGCAGGCATGAAAAAATCGTTGTACATAAAAGTTCGAACAGGCATTTCAAGAGGAATGTATGGCAAATCATGTGATCGAGATAGCAGAAAAAGAGGTGTCAGATGAACAGTAGGCATTTGTTGAATTGGCATTCTTTGAACAACAGCACTGACAGTTCTTGATATTGTCGCACGAGGCTTTCTTGGTGCTTTTGGTGCTTTCTTTGTCGTTTGTTTCGAAGCTGGTCCGGCTTGCGCTTGTGCTCTGCTCAGTCTTATGACGCTTTCAATGGTTTCTGACAATCGCGAGTCTTGGTCGTTCTTTTCTTCAACTTTGATGTTTGATTGTTGATTAGGTGCTCCCAATTGCAGTTCGGCTGCATGATGATCGGGCACTCCTCTTTGAAGAAAATCTCGAACTGGCAACCGTTCATCATATCTTATTGCTTGATTCATTGCAAAAGTAGTCGAATCCGGTGACTCAACTCTTTGATTGCTCATCGATGTTCCTTCAATTAATTGTGACCCTCTCATTCCAGAAGATGTGGCGGTAGTACCAATTTCAGCCGATTGCAACGGTTGACCAGGTGCATTTGAAGTCATATATGATGCGTGTTGGAGAATTTGTGATTGCAAATGATGACGAACTGAGGATTGTACATTCTGCATGTTGCTGTGTGAGCCATGGTTTGCCGATTGTGACAAAGAAGTTGGAGCCATAAAATTTTGTGGCAATGGAGAAGCTCCTGGTTGCCTTATGTGTTGAACCACTGGCTGGCTGAAACGGAGAGTGTTATCCTCTGTTGATAGATTCTGCCTTTGCTGTTGTTGCATTTGCTCTTGTACAAGCTGTCGCACGGTTTGATATTGAGAAATTTGTGCTTCCGACTTTCGTGATCCATAATTTTGAGGAGCCAAACGAACTATTGCGACTTCCTTCGGAGGAAGTTGATACGTTGGATTTCTGTTATAACGTCGATATGGTCTTCTCGCTGGAACTTCTCTTGGTTTTATTTGTAATTCTGGCACAGGATAACGCAATTCAGATGAAGCTGTCGATTGTCGTGGGAAGCTTTGGAAATTTCCAGTTCCCTGGGAAGCAGAAAAACTGTTTCCTAGTGTCTTATCATCCAACAACTTTCTGTACGTATGTCTTTGCATTGCTGGACTGTGGTTCATCACGCTACTACTCGTTCCTTGTTCGTCGTGGATATTCCGTAATTCTTCTCTTGGTCTTTCAAATTGATGATTGTGCTGTAAAATAAATGTTAATTATGATAAACCGATTTGATTGATTATGGAATTACCTTTGAAACAGCACTATTTTTCAAAAATTGGGAAGAACGGTTTCTGTTCACTTCATCTGCCTTGACAATTGCACTTGGTTCCAAACGTAAATTTCCATGTGAAAACGATGATAAAGCATTGATCGGTGTCGATGTAGTAGTCCGAGACAGGTTAGATATCATTTCATTGCCGTTTGGTACATTTCCGTTTGTCGCTGTTCCGTGCTGAGCATACTGATAACCTCCAGATTGTTGATAATTAATGGAAGGTCCTATTGGTGAAGACGAGCTCGAGCTTTGCAAACTATTGTCATTCAATTGTGTCGAAATATTCAAATCCGTACTTGAAAATTGAGATCCAGATATGGTTTTCATTCGGTCACTACTGACAGGTGAGACATTCACTGAGCTTGGAACTGTTGTTGCTCTCTCAGATTCTGAATAACTTGATGAGAACGAAGCGGTTGAATAACGGCGTGAATGTTGCCCTGACGAAGTAGCAGCAGAATACGTTGATTGCAAATTTGCATCGATTTTACGGCCGTTTTTTGTAGCAGTATCCATCGTAGATTGTTTCCTTTGACCACCGCGACGTGTCGATTGAAATTGCAAAATGTTCTTAACGGGTTGAGCCAAAAATTCAGCAGAAGAAGCTTGATTCGGATTGAATCCTAAAAGTTGCGCCCGATGTTTAATAACTTCGTGTACTTGGAAAGTCAACTGCTGTGACGCTTCTGTTGTATTTGTTTGTTGCCCATCTCCATCATTCAAATTCCTGGTTGGTTCTCCAGAATTCTGCAAAAGAGCCATAAACTCAGAATTGTCGCATCGCTGTCCATCAACATCAGAAGCTGGTTTTGGTGAGCTTAGATTGGAAGGCGTTCCTTGGATTGAAGTCGAAGTTGGTGGATTTGTTGCCATCTGTGGTTGATAATGATTGATAACAGCCTGGTTTTGACTTGGTCTTGGTCGACATTGAATCGAATGATCAATTGGTTGGGAAATTATAGTTGCGGTTGTCTGCTCATGGTTAATTGGCTGAATCAAAGTGCATTCTCCACTTGCCGAAGTAGCAACACCTCCAGGTTTCAGATCTCGATTCACAACGAATCGTTGTGATTGTTGTTGTGGTTCCTGTTGTCTCACAGAGTGCTGTTGTAAGGAACTTTGGCTTTGCTCCACTCTTCTGAATGTGTATCCAATTGTACGTCGTTGCTGATGTTCTTGAGGATTCGGATGAACTTGAAGTTGGACTTGGTGTTGAATCGGTTGCTGTATAGCCGTTTGAATCGGATTATACTGCTGTCGCACATATGTCTGTTGATTAATTTGACTCAATTGAGCGTATGTTGGCGCGCAGTTTTGCGACGATTGAGGTTGTTGGCCGGAATGAGACAGATTTGGTTGATATTGCCAGTTGTTCTCCATCATTGTCGAAGACTGGATTTGCATTGTCTGATTCCCGCGTCGTTGAATAGCACAAGCAGGGCTTGATTGATTACGAACATTACTATGAGATGCAGATTGTGAAATACGAGCATTGCTTGGCAAGTGATATTCATTAATCATATTTTGTGCCGGTGATTGGTGACCAATTGGAGTTGAGGGTTTAGTCCTAATAGAGCGAGCACTGGATGCTCTTGAACGTGATTGAGAAGATCCATTGAGAGGTACACCATTAGCATCAGCGTTTTGTGAAGATCTCATCTCATGACCAAATGCTTCTCGGATAGCTCGCAAATTCTGATCGACTTGCTCATCAGCGTCTAATCTTTCCAATGGATCAAATTTTGGCAACGTTCTACGACTTGAACGAGGCTTCGATTCGGCATTTGATGATGACGGTGTTTTCGAGTTTTGACGATTGAACGCCTCCGCCGATTGGTGATTACGAACATCATATGAGTTTCGTGAAAATTGATCATTTCCGTTTTCTCGAACGACTGGCTTTTCTTTGCTTGCAGAAGTGTTATCAATTCGTTTTTCTGAAGTCTGAACGATGTATGCAATAGTTCCAGGCCTGGTGAATGGATTAGGGTCATTCTTAGCAATATGTGTTTGAACATTGACTACATTTTGATTGCTCATATGATCACCAGGGAAACGTTGTGCAGAATTCTGAGATGGAATTCGCTGTTGAACAGTTTTCATCACACCATTCGTCTGTTGCCATTTTTGCCCATCTGGCAAAGAACACATAGATGCGGGCTGAGAAGAGGATGCTCGCAAGTCTTTTGATGTTAATCTGTTGAGTTGAGGAGTGCCATTATTATCTGCTATCCCTATTTCATTGTACTGGGATGTAGGACGCTGATATTTCGACTGCCTGCCAGATGTGCAATGTTGCTTGGCAACCCACATAGGTTTGGACTCTTCTCCTTCTCTCGCAATTGTGATAGCAGAGTGACGTTTCTATAAAGCCAAAAATTAAGCTTTTGTATCAAAAGGAGACAAGTTTACCGATTCTTCTCTTCTCTCGAATAATGTAGCATACGTCGAATTCCCAAAATGGGTTGTTCTATCAGTCCAGAAATATTGATCGACGAAAGCAAGCTGAAAAAAGACATTAAAAATAATCAAATGAAAATACAAGATTACCGCTTTTCTATAACTGTTGTATAAGCATGACTGCTTTGTGAATCTGACTCTTCTTGAAAAACTTGAACAATTCTGCTCATCTCGCAATTGATCATCTGCTGGAGTCTTGTTAGAAATCACCGGTTTCTCTTCTACTTTAACCTCTGGTTTCACCTCTGTTTCAACATTCGAATCAGAGTTCGACTCGGCTTTCACAGGTTTATTACTTTCAAAGTCACCGTCGTCGAACATAAGTACACTAGCACGAGTAGAATTATCAGAAAAATCAAGCTCTTCAATGGAATCCACGCCATTGTTCTCTCCATAAGGCACAAAATCACCGTTGAATGTAATTGGAACCTGATTAAGAATGTCATCATGAGTACATTCGACAACACCAGCACATCCTTCGTTTTCTTCCTTTTTCTTGAAATACAATTGTCTGTAAAAAAAAGTTGATTGCTTTTTCATGTCCCTATGTATAATTACGATTTGCACTCCAACTCTGCTTCTAGTTTTCGAAGTCTGGCTTCTTCTTTAATCTTTTCTTCTGCTTTGAAGTTAATCTGAAAAAAAACGTATTTCTTCGAAGATACTTGATCAACGAACCCGGCCATTTTTTGTAGGGTACTGCAATTGATCATACAATTGACAATCATCAGGGGGTTTGAACTCGGCATCTGTTTTGTATCTTTGAAGATCGCCTGTCGATGCACTTAAAAAATTTAAGATATGAAATTATTTTCGATAAAAAGCTGTGTCTTACCTCCTAAACAAATTTCGATTGAGTTGGGTAGATCGTACGGGAGTCTGAAAATATTTACATTTTACAACTAAAATCTGTGAGTAAAACTGACCGGAGATCTACTAGATGGAACGGATACCATTGTTCTCCCTCGCAATTGAAACATTTTCCTGCTAGGTATCAACAAATTCATTGAGATTGTTCTCGAGTTATTCGTCTTCGGTTTTGCTTTGCATCTGTATGCCCATATGCGGTTCACATTCTGATTGATCGAACGTTTCTTCCTCGTCCTTTCAGTTTGAATTGGCTTCGACACAACACGACGTGATTTCTGTGGTTGTGACGGTGGCATTACTGGTGGTTCTCTAGCATCTAGGGAAAACTCATTGTGCGGTAGGCCGTCGAACTCAAAATTGTTGGTCTGGTTAGACATCATTGAATAATCCATAAAAGTATCGAACCCAAACTCTTGGTTATTACTTTCCTCAAAAAGAGATGAATGACGGAGTTCATTGTTTGGTGTTTCATCAAACAAAGTATCCACTGTGTCCAATAAGTTGTTCGATTGTCCAACGTCTAAATGACTTGACCCATTATGTTGATACTCGGCAGGGAAGGCGTTAATCATTGGATCCGCTTGTGGTTGCATTGGTTGCTCAAAAAACGGATCCAGTTGACTCTCGTCATAATGATACAACAGAGAATTATGTGATTCTGATTGAACTGGTTCCACTACTTCTTTCTTTGTCTTCATCGGCAGGAGTGGTGGTAAAGAATGAGCGATCGATGTCGACGGCACGTCGTACATACAACCAGACGAGCGAAAGTCAGGGTAACGCGGTTCCTTTAAAAAATTGAATTAATTGATATTTAAAATAGAGTCAACAAACCTCCTGAACAGTTTTCACAGATGCACTTTTCGCAACAACGTATTGATTATGTTCCTGAAACGACATGTTTAATATACACACTTTTGTTTGAAAAAAAGAGGCAACTCTATCACGCCGACGCGCAGATAATAAGCCCGACCAAATGTTATGTTGTTGTCATAGTAACCCCGCATGAGAGGGTGATGCGCGGCTAAAAATTGCTTACCTGCATTTGGTCGTTGTTAAGCCCTTCTATAGAAGTGAGATCATCTCCAGGCGGAGCGGCTTGCTGATTATCAAGTTGATTTCGAGATCCATCTTTCTGCATATGTGGTAACACGTCCGTTTGTTGGAACGAATGAAGCTCAGTTTCCCGATTTTCCGTAGTAGACAACCGCATAGGTTCACAATCAGCATCGGGTTTATCTACTTTCTGTTCAGACGCATCCTAAAAAAAATATTCGATTTTAAAAGTTTTTTAAAAATTATTTTACCTCTTCGGCGTTTTTCTCAGGCATACCATCTAATTGAACTCGACCCGTACCAGGTTGTACACTTAAATTACTCATTTGCTCATTCGAAACTGAAAAAAAACAATAATTATATCGAATGCACGTTGGATTCCAATAAAAAGACGCGAACAACAAGAGAAAGGAGTAGTGAAAGAAAATTATCGATTTTCGATAAAATGCGTTTTTGTCTACAATTGCCTGCAGTTATATTGTTCCTTTTTTAAAGGGAACTAATAATAGTGAGACAGTATATGACGAGAGATGTACAAAACAATAAGATTCTTTTTGCTCATGAATATTTGAATAAAAAACGCTCAATCAAAACCAAAAAAGACAAACGACACATTTTCATCTTGAAATAAAAACCATTCTATGTATAAATAGATGTCGTAGGGCAAGAAAGCAAAAAAAAGAAATCGAAACGAAGTGAGGACAGATGCAGAACACGTGCTCTTCGCGTCAATAATCTTACGAGGAGCCTGGTTACTAGTTGGCAAGATGCGCGCACACTCGCCTATTCAACGACATTGCCGCTTTGTGTTGGAGCGCGCTTGCAACACACATGAAGAGCAGAGGAGAAGGGGGCAGCTTTAGGGTGGCGAGAGGAAAAAGAAGACGGCGCCGTCGACGACGACCGATGACGCCATCGACTCGAATTAACTATAGTAGATGCATTTTCATCAAAGAGCTATAGGGGTATTTCACAAGAATAATGGGGGTCGGGTTTATTGGAGAAGAAAAAAAAAACGTCTCTTGTGAGTGGTAGGGGAACAGAGATTATTGATTAAAATGTCACAAATTGTTTTTTTTATCGGAATTACAGTTTTGCTTTCAAACCTTCATTACTTAAAAATTTACTTGACAATAGTATATGTTTACTGTTGTGTGATAATCGAACATTGCATCGTGATGGTGCACGCTCGCTCTACAGATAAGCGCGCTGTATCTCTAGGACGTATCAAAGGTCTGTTGTAGCCTTCAAAGTGTTAGGACGCTGCAGTAGTTGTGTTCATTTATCTCATTGGTGTTTTCGACGGATTGGTTTTTACAAACATCTATTTTTTTTAATCGGTTAAGTTAATGTTCAAGATTCAAAAGTAATTTTAAATATAAATTCTAAAACTTTTTTAGAAGAATGAACTATAACTTAATACTCTTATCTCTAGTATCATTAGAAAAACTTTTATTGATCTTTTACACTTTCTCGAAGTAAACAAAATTAGTTCTTTATAGAATGTTGAGCTCTGCACGTACTACAGTTGTTCGCGGATTATCAACATCCGCAACACTTTCAAAAATCAACAATGTTACCATTATTGGCGCCGGTTTGATGGGCTCGGGAATAGCACAAGTTTCAGCCAACGCAAAACTAAACGTCACAGTTGTTGACAGCAACCAAGATGCCCTTACCAAAGCTCAAAAAGGAATCGAAGCAAGTTTGAAGAGAGTGGCAAAGAAAAAGTTTGCTGAAGATGCTAATGTGAGTGATTTTTTTTGAAGAGTTTCTCAAGCTTTACTCGAGAAAAAAACACTTCTATTGCAGGCTCAAGCGGATCTTGTAAAGTCTGTCCTTGACAGAATCAAAGTTTCAACAAGCGTAACTGATTCAGTAAAAAATGCTGACCTTGTTATTGAGGCAATTGTTGAGAACATTGAAATCAAAAGAAGACTTTTTGCCGAAGTGGAGGCTGCTGCTAAGCCGTGAGTTGCATTTTTTATTAAAAAAATATATATACATATATGGAGATTATGTGTGTTTCCGGATTATAGAGATACACTCATCACCACAAACACATCTTCATTGCGCCTTGAAGACATTGGATTGAACTTGAGAGATAAGACTCGCTTTGGGGGTCTTCACTTTTTCAACCCGGTGCCAATGATGAAGTTGCTTGAGGTCGTAAGACATAATGAAACATCGGATGCCACTTTCCAACAATTGGTTGACTATGGAAAAACTGTTGGTAAAGTGACTGTTTCTTGCAAGGTCAGTCGAATACATTGCCACAAAAGTGTTCTTTTTTTTATCGTATTACAATTATAGGACACACCCGGATTCATTGTTAACCGACTTTTAGTGCCATACATGTTTGAGGCACTCCGTTTGTTTGAGCGTGGGGATGCATCAAAAGAAGATATTGACGTTGCCATGAAACTGGGCGCTGGTTATCCAATGGGCCCATTTGAGCTGTCTGACTATGTTGGTCTCGACACTTGCAAATTTATTATGGATGGTAATATAGGTTTCGCATTAGAATAAAGAAAGAAAAACGATTTTTCATAGGATGGCATAAGCAATATCCAAACGAGCCAACTTTCAAGCCAAGTCCATTCCTTGACAAATTGGTAGCGGAAGGAAAGACTGGTCGCAAGTCTGGAGAGGGTTTCTACAAGTATGAGAAGAAATAATTGGCTTTTTCAATTTGTTCCATTGTATATTTATTAATGATTACAAACATTATATTCTGACACATGTCATAAATGAACTATAGGAATGGAGAAAAAAATAATAACGCGTTAAAAATATATAGAACTGGAAAAGATAGGAACATGAAAAATAGAAGAAAACGTTGTACAATGGAAAATGCTTTTTTTGCAAAGCATGTTATTGAATAGTGCTGAAACACATATTTTCGAATAACGTATCAAAACTCGCACAGCTAAGCAAAGCTTTTGTAAAAGCTTTCGAAAAACATTTTCCTGCTTTTTTCATTTTCTTTTGAATTTGAAATATAAAAATAGAAAGTTTTACAAATCGAACATTGGGTTATGAAAAATTATTAATGGATGAACTTTGGTAACTACTAGATTTTTTTATTCAACATCTTGATCGTGCTCATCAAATTCGCCCTCGTCGTCGGCAGTGGCTTCTTGATATTGCTGGTATTCGGAGACCAAATCATTCATGTTGCTTTCAGCTTCTGTGAACTCCATTTCATCCATTCCCTCGCCAGTATACCAATGAAGGAAAGCTTTACGGCGGAACATTGCTAAAATTCATTTTTAAAAACTATATATATATATAAATGTGCGTTTTCAGTTTACCCGTAAATTGTTCACTTATTCTCTTGAATAACTCTTGAATGGCTGTCGAGTTTCCAACAAAAGTGGCGGCCATTTTCACTCCTCTTGGAGGAATATCACAAACCGCGGTTTTCACATTATTTGGTATCCATTCCACAAAATAGGATGAGTTTTTGTTCTGCACGTTCAACATTTGTTCGTCGACTTCTTTCATGCTCATTCGACCACGGAACATGGCAGCGACAGTGAGATAGCGTCCGTGACGAGGATCGCAGGCGGCCATCATGTTTTTCGCATCAAACATTTGTTGAGTGAGCTCTGGGACGGTCAACGATCTAAAATTTGAAATTGAAAAAAAAGCGCGTTTCTTTTCCTTATTGTAACCTATATTGTTGACTTCCTCTTGAAGTCAATGGGGCAAATCCAGGCATAAAGAAATGCAAACGTGGGAATGGAACCATGTTAACAGCTAGTTTACGGAGATCAGCATTCAACTAGAAATTAATTAAATTTACTAATTATTTTAACTCTAGTTAGTTACTTGTCCTGGGAAACGAAGACAAGTGGTAACTCCACTCATTGTCATTGAAACTAAATGATTCAAGTCTCCATAAGTTGGGGTGGTCAATTTCAAAGTGCGGAAACATATATCATAAAGAGCCTCATTGTCAATGCAGAAAGTTTCGTCCGTGTTTTCAACAAGTTGGTGAACAGAAAGTGTAGCGTTGTATGGCTCAACAACTGTGTCCGAAACTTTTGGGCTTGGGACTACTGAAAAAGTCATCATGATTCTATCCGGATATTCTTCACGAATTTTCGATATCAAAAGAGTTCCCATTCCAGATCCAGTTCCTCCACCAAGTGAGTGTGTCATTTGGAAACCCTGAAAATTTTAATTGCCTTCAATTTTTGTTTCGCCAGTCTTCTCTTTTCTTTTCATCAAAAAAAGAGCTCGCATCATAATTAGTATGGTTGAATATTTTGCCCAACACAGCAGATGTTTCGAGGTGTTATTTGGGACGCCATACTTTCCGGTCTACCTCGTTTCAATATGTACAACAGTGCGAGCAGGTGTAAGGAAAATGAGGAAAAAACGGAAATGCATATTATAATATATTCGGGGTAGCGAACCATAAGAGTAGCTGTTTGAGAGGGGTTAAAAAGAATTTCAAAAGCGTTTACAAGATGCGATTAAGGTTTTAAACAATAAGAAAAGATCAGAGAACCCTTTGTAAAAAAAGCTATTTCCCGAAAAACGCGTACCTGGAGACAATCACAGCTTTCTGCCTCTTTACGGACAACATCCAAAACATTATCGACAAGTTCAGCGCCTTCGGTGTAATGCCCTTTAGCCCAGTTGTTACCAGCTCCACTCTGTCCGAAAACAAAGTTATCAGGACGGAACAATTGTCCAAATGGTCCAGCTCGAACAGAATCCATAGTTCCTGGCTCCAAATCGACTAAGCAGGCACGTGGAACATATTTACCACCTGTGTAATGACATAATAAGAGTTTAACTCAAACGATTTTATATTATACGTACCACTGGCTTCATTGTAGTAAACATTGATACGCTCTAATTGAAGATCAGAGTCTCCATGATATGCTCCAGTAGGGTCAATGCCATGCTCATCGGAAATGACTTCCCAGAACTTTGCACCAATTTGGTTACCACACTGGCCGGCTTGGATATGAACAATCTCACGCATTTTGTTTTCTAAAGATATTAAGAAGATATATTACGTTTTTTTTTGTAGAAGATCTTATTCAAGTAAACCGACAATGAAGGGTAAAGAGCGAAAACGACAATAAAATTTGCTAATACTTTTCAATTATGAGATTAAATGCTGAGAACAATAATCTGTATGATCAAAAAAAATTAAATGCATTTTATTCCAAGAAAAGGACACGCAAGGCGTGGCCTTGACAACACCTTCGGATGAAACGACCCGTGCCCGGCTCACAGGTGCAGAATAGACCAAATGTACATGCGCACACAGCAGCTAGGGCTTTAATCAATGTCGGGAACCATGGAAACGTGTGGGCACCGCTGTCTCTCGTTTCCAATTGTACTACTTACATTCACATGTATCTCAAAACTTTCATCAAGAAACCAAAATTGGCGAGTTTCCGGTTGAACATGCTGTGTTGTAAAAAGTAGGGGGGGGGTGCTTTTCAAAAGTTGTCGTAATTATGAAACAATTTTATAAAACTTGAAATAAATACAATAAACACATATTCGATTGTCCCGACAAATTCTAATTCAAGTTTAAAATTTGAAAACAGGAAAAAATAAAAATAAAAGATATGTGAGATACTCGTCAGAAAATATAGTGAAATTCTAATTCTTAAAAACCTATCACGACTTCCAAAACCGGTAGAAAATGTACATGAACAAACAACAAATAACACATCCAATCACAAAAATGAACCAATCTTCACGAACTCGTCGATCAATGACTTGAAGTGTCGAATTTGATAATCCAAGCTGAAAAAATAACCGATTTTGATACCAATTTCTTGATTTAGAATATCTTACCGCTTGTCCAACATCTAGCATTCTTCTACGAACTCCGCGCAAATTCAAATGTTGTGATTTCAAGTTCTCAAGAACTGCAGAACCTTGACTAATCAAATCATCTAGCTGTAATTTTTTATTATTCAGATTATTAAATTTATTTTTGTTACATGTGAATTAGACTGATGAAGCCTGTCATTCATTTGCAACTCATGATCTCCGATTGTCAATGACGTTTCATTTGGACGGAATCTAAAGTACTTGATAATTATAATAATAATTTCAGCGTTTCAAACCTTTGTGTTAACAATTCATTCCTTTCACTATCTGCTCGCCATTTTTGAGTCATTCTGTTATGCAAACTCGTTGCAGCCATTTGGACGCGATGAATATCACTTTTCAATTGATTCACTTGCATTCGAGCCTGGAAAAATTGTAAAATTTAACAACTCGCTTGAAAAAAGTAGTTAAGCTCACCATTTGCCGTTTTGCTGGTTGTTCGCGACTGACATAATCATCCAGAAGTTTTCCATTCTCTTCAAGAGTTCTGAAAAAAATATTTCATTCCATTTTCATCATTGAAATTCACCTCAAATCAGCGTAAATAATCTGAACAATCGCCTGCGCTGTTTGTTCATTGTTGCACGTTTCAAACCTTGCTAGATCTATTTGAACCTTTTGCAGTAAATTATTCGTCTCATGATATTGACGATCCATATCTGAAAATAATTACTGTTTTGAAACAAACAACAAAAACAGTGAGAGTTTAGTTATGATTTGTCGCAGTATGCAAACACTATGACGGAAAACTACAGACAGGAATGTGTAATTGCAGGACGGCGTGGGCAAGACAAAAAAACGAATTCACAATTGGGGGACCGAAACTAATATGTGACCGAAAGTCACGAAAACGTTTTGAAAAAGACAATGTGATTTACCAATTGGAGAACCAAAACTAGAACCAAAAGAAAATAAAAATCACGATAATTAATTGTTTTTTTTTGTTGAAAATTAATACATCGGGCATTTTTTCAGGAAAGAAAAAAAATGACCGTAACAGTGAATGAATGATCTATTATTTAAAATATTGTTACAATAATTTTGTCCAGCTATTTAGCGCGATTGTTCTCGTCCCCCCCCCCCTTTTCACTCTAATTGTTACACTTGTTGCTGACAATAGTGATAAATAGTTAAGATCAGTAGTGTCACAATTTTTACTTATTTTTCCAAAAGGATTCACCAGCAGTTTTGCGACATTTTCAATTGCGAACACAAATGTTTGTTCAGCATAGCTTTAGTTAAACTGTAAACAGATAGACCATTTACCTTCTTTCTTTTTAATTTATTTTTGGGTCGTCTTTATACATTCGTAAAATATTTATAGTTGCCCTGGAAACATGACGAACATATAAATATATATTTATGCTTTGATTTCTGGATATTTTATCGAACTTGTTGTTTTTATTGAAAAAAAATGAAGATCGAAATAAATAACAGAATAAAAAAACCTTATTATTTTATTCATGAACTTTTTTTGTGTCTTATTCAACACTACGCGTTCGCGAATGCTGGAGAAAAACTCTAATGTCATTCATTCTCGGAAGCGGCTGTGTGCAAACCAACTCAATTTTGAGCTCCACTTTTTTAATGGAACTCTTTTTTTCTGTTTTCTGGAAAGTTTTTTCGAAGATGTTGAAATGTTCTCCCCTTTTGTGTACATGAATATTTTTAGCATTCTTTTTTTGTGTGTACATATCGCTAACTTCTTTGTTTTCTTCTAGCATCAATAATATTTTGTTGGCAAAGTTTTTTTTCAGTGTTTTTTTAAAGAAGTTTTCCAGAAAAACAACTGAAGCATTTTATGCGTTTCGCATCCAACAGCTGTTCAGTTTCAAGTTTCGGGTTATATCGAATGCTTATTTCATTTTGTTTAAAATCCATCATAATCGTGGCAGATTGAAATTGCATCGTTAAAATTTGCTCATGCCTTTGTTATTGTTGTCTTTTTATTTTTTCCCCACGCCATTCACGAATTCACTTCAGTTTCGCTTTTCTTTATGCCAATTTCTCCCACCATTCTTGACAAGATGAGGCAGCAAATGAAGATGTGTTGAACGAACCCCTTCATTTTTATGTTTTCCTTCCAAATGCCTTCTTTTTTTGGTATGGTGAGAGGGTATACGACTCATTTAGAATTCACCAAAAAAAAAGAAGAGAAATCGGTCGGTTTTGTGGGGATTTCTCATAGGTTTTCATTTTTTCAAATATCTGATGGCAAAGTTTCATCGTTTTTTTTTTGGCACATTGCTTGTAAAAGTGAACATTAAATCAGATTTTTTTTATCAAGAACGGAATTTAGTTCCTTTGATAGACGGTTTATATCTGATAGTGAGAATGAACGTGTCATTGCATAACTATGACACATTTGTGAGTAATCTAGAAATTTAAAACTATCCGTTTTTCAAATTGACCTTTTCAATTAGTCATCCAACTCTTTAAAAATATTTTTTCATTCAAGTACGTTTTTCGATGCAAAAACTCACAATATCAAAAAAATAAAATCAACAAAAATAACAAAAATATCTGTATTTGTTTTTTTTTTTCATCAAAACCTGAAAAATTCTAAAATCTTCTGGTTTCACATCCGTAACAGAGGAATAAGATATCAGTCTCTTGTGATATTTTCAGAATTGATAAACTGTTTTTTGAATTACACCGTGCTTTTACGTATTTTAATTGTATTTTACGTGAAACGAGTTATTTAACTAACAAATGTGAAATTTGAGGAAAAAATGCTACAAAATTTAAATTCAATAATTTACATAATCTTGTCACAATTATAAATACTATAACTATTTATTTCTAACAACCAAAAACGGAAACAAACGTTGAACTACAAAACTCTATCATCCATAGCGCACGACAAAAAAATTCTTGATTCACTGTCAACAGGAATCAAATTTCACATTTCGCTCACACTTCAACTTTAGGACATCATTGTGTTCTCCTCTTCTCTTCTCTTCTCTACGTTTTCCAGTGCCACATCCACAAAAAAATGATTAAATTTTCCGTTTTGCGGCGGACCATCATTCGATTTTGTGTCTTCTATTACGTTCATTTGAAAACGCTTCGTGTCGTTTACTTTGCCCAATTATAAGTAAAACATTTTTCTGCTTCACCAAATGTTCTTCTCCAACATGTTTCTTTACTTTTTCTTTTTTTTTGAATATTTGCCTAAACTTGGGATTAGCGCAATTTATATTGAATATCGTGTATAATGCTCAAACAAACAATATTTCTTTTGTTTCCATCTAAAACAATAAAAATGCCTTGCGTGGTGTTTCCTGTTTTTTTGGTTTTATCTTTTGACTCTCGCACAATCATGACTCATCTCTCGGAACACTCATGGCCTCAGTTGCTAGTTGCCTCCTTTTTGTTGTTTGTCACTTACTGTTTTTCTTTCTTGTTTCACTTCCTGACTCTTGTTTCAATATATTCGAAATTTTTGATTTGTACACAAATGTACAAAATGTTTCAAAAAATATTTTTTATCCCACAGAATGATTTTGTTGTTTATTTAATCTCATTCTTTTTTTTCTTATCATATCAATTCATCGCAACTCTCGCTCAGTCACTTTATTGATCGATTATTATTTTTTTTTAAATAATATAATATATTTTAGGCATGTGGCAGCACGATAATCCAAAACCTAGTACATCTTCAGCATCCGCAAGAAATGGAGATGCAAAACATGCAAGTACGACTAATTTAGCCCGGTCCAATTCTTCCGCTTCTTTGTTCAAAAGAGCCATTAGTTTGCAGGTAACAATTTTTTTGTTTTCATTTTCCTATAACAAAGTTTTCTTCAGTTCCTCGTAAGAAATACAGAAAATGTGGTCAATCTAGAACAAGCGGCAGCTATCAAGATGCGCTACAAAGATACTGCAAAATATGTCATTTGGCCTGCCTGCCGTTTGCCAGATAAGATTGATACGCCGGTAAGATTTTTTCAAATTATTTTTTTTCTCGTCTTCATAATATTATCATTTAGAAACCGGCTACTTTGGCTCCGACTGGTCCGAAAGATCCGCGAACCGTTTTGATGGAGCCAGATATTGAAGATCATAAATCTCCATACCTTCCATGTACAATTAATAACGTTCTTCGATCAGATTCGGAAGATTCGAGTGAAGCTGAACAAGTTTTGGAGATTACACGGTTGTGATTTTTATGCATTCTTCGTAAATATTGTGTTTCCTTTCCGGTTTTATTGATTGTCCCCGTTTAGCTTTTGCATGTTCAATCTTATTTTTTCTGCATGCTATTAGTGATTCATCAGTACTTATAATCAAAATTCAGTTGCTCGTCGTCGGAGTCAGAAGCGGAACAATCGTGAGATCCTTCTTTATCGACTGAAGACAATAGAAGTGTTAAAACGCAACAATTTAACGTGATTTATTGATGGGTTGAACTTCAGGATTTTATATTCATCTGTATTTTATTTTATTTTATAAATAAACAATTTCATGGTTTAACTTATAGTCAGGTTAATAAATATTAAATTAGCGCACTCGATGGCAAAACACGTTAAGAATGATGGATTAAATAAGCATTAATGATGCAATAAAAAAAATGAAAATTATTCCTCGTTATAATTAATTTTCGTTCTTCTGCGAAGGTTTCTTGCAGGGGTTTCATTCAAATCCGGGACCGAAGGAGTTTCAGTATTATTAGTTTTCTTTGCTGTGCGGCCACGAGTCTTAACAACAGTTTTTACCAAAGTTGAAGGGACACTGAACATAGGAACATTAGCGACAGAATTGGCAATGGGTGTAGACGTGATTGGTGTTACATGGGGTCTCGACAATGGGGTAATTTGGATAGCCTGGAAAAATGGGTATGATGATCAGGGATGCACAAAAGGAAACGGACAATCATGCAAACTTTCGAAGACAGTATAATAAGAAGAATTATAAATTTATATAGAAAAACACTTTAAAGACAAAAAAAATAAATAAACTCAGAAAAGTATTTATTGAGTTTTAACCTTTTTCGATGATCCTGGCTGATTGCTCTCATCATGTTCAATTTCAGACTCTTGTCTTTCTGTCGTCTTGATAGTTTTGGCAGCTTTCCTACGATAAACCTGCAAACATTTTAATTTTAATTATTTTTTAGGAAAGAATGTTATTACTTTTACAGGATCGACGGGAGTTTCCCCAGAGCGAGCAGCAACCTGATACCAAATCAAGGAATACAATGTGCAAATTCCCCAAATTAAAGCAATGTATTCGGCACGATTGTCGTAATCGGTTCCGCAAACAGCATACCATTCCAATGGAAGACCCGGCTCTTGCTGAAAATTGTTTTTTTGTTAAAGACTTAATGGTCAACAATTTTAAATACCTGTTGTGGTGGACCACCCGGAACGCAATGGAAATCTATGTATTTCTCGTCAAAGTTGTCAACACAGAAATATTTCTTCTTCTGAAGAATCAACCCGGTTGGCGTTTGAACCTTTTGCGTCTCATTGCATGGACCAATTGGTTGATGGAGCCCTTCGCTAACAATATTAAAGGGATCTGACACAATCACTGCAACCATGAAGAATAAGTATTCAATGGCAATTGCGCATGCCAGTTCATCGAACCAATAACGGTTTCCTGTTCTAGCTTTTGGATTTTTGTTGTGACGGTCTCCGATAAAAACAATGATGATGTAGAGGGAGAGGAAGAAAACGGTTGTATACTCTGTATGAACTTTGAAAATATCGTGAAGTGGATGATAGAGCAATGCGAATTGAATGGTTCCAAGCCAGAAGGCGCCAGTTCCTGCGATAAAAACGCAGAGAATTTCGCGTGGAAGTCTGGAGGAATTTTAATATTGTTTGATTATATTAAACAACTTCTCACTTTTTCCAATCATATTCTTTAGCAACCAAGTAATGTCTTGAAGCTAACAACAACCACGTGAACGAGCAAGCAAATGAAGCGTGGAAGTAATAAGAATTCCATGGAACCCAGTTCATTCTGCAAAAAAATCAGATTTTAATAGGTTCTGTGCGATACTAATTGCAACAAAGGTGAGAAATTTACAAGGAGCCTAAAATAATAATGTGATATTCTGTCTGAATGTTCATAGAAGTTCTACATTGAATGTTGTGAGAAAATCATTGAAAATTAAATTTTAAATACTGGGACGATTATAATCTTCAATGTTCCTACCTGTCATAGATGTTCGGGTCCGTATCATGCCATGTCCACCAAACAAGTTTGATTCCCATAATGTCGTATGGCATATCTAACATTACGGCTCCAAGACCAACTGCAGGACCATAAGCCCACCATGGCAAATGAAGTCTGCTCGCAAGAACAAAAGCTGTGTAATCAAACATGTGGTAGATTCCGATAAGAATGTAAAGCGGAGCCCTGGCGCCGAAGAAAGTAAGAATTCCCTAAAACATGGTATTTTTGAACCAAAACAATAAACTTCTGATCCTCACTTGTGCCTGCCAAAAGTTATCCATATCAGGAATCCAGTAACATAAGTTTTCGACATTGAGTGCATGAATCAAGATACCAATCCAGACAAGAACGTGACGAGTACCATGCCGCCAAGCTTAAAAAACTCCGATTTTTCAAGTTATCAAAAAATATAATGAACTTACCATGTGCAAAAGTCAAACCAGCGAGTAGGAAGAATAGAAGTTCTCCAAGCAAGAATGAAGTGTGATTCTCATAAATTTTTGACGGTTCTTGATATTTACAGAACCAATCGAACACGTGAACCAAATATTGCGCTCGCATTCCCCATTCTTTCTTCGTTTCGTCTTCAACATCAAATGGGAGATGATCAAAAACGTACCTATCCAAAAGATAGTCCATTTTGGTAAAATCTCACCCTATAATAATGAAAATTGTATTTTAAAAAATAAATCAGATTTACAATAATATAAAATCAAGTCCTGAAACTAGAAAGTGTGCGCGTGGGAGGGACGCCATTCAAATTTCGCGCCTTTCACAAAAGAGGGAAAGAGTTAGCGTAAAGGAGAGGACCCAAGAAATATGGTGAACGGTGTTGCTTTCGGGGCGAATGTGCAATACTGGCAAGAATAATAAGAAAAAGACGAGCATACAAATTTTTGTCGATAGTTAAGGGGAACGGTGCACATTTTTTAAATACGCGTCCTGCTAAAACGTTTTATATAAGGGATTCATATGAAAATTAAATATGGTTGAGAATTTCTTAAAAAATGATGAGTTATTTGGAATAAAATATTTTTTCAAAATTCAGACAGTAACAATAAATTCATTTAATTGCGATATGTTATTTTTTTTTTGCTAAAATATTCAAAATTAAAATTAATAAAATAGTTTGGAAAAAATGAACGACAGGTTAAAATTAGTTGAGATTATAATAAACAACACTGATAATTTGTAAGAAAGACATTTGAATAGATAAGAAGGCAAGAGTAAAATCTAAAAAGACGTCTGTGGCAGTAAACCAAAACGAACTGTGCAAATATTTGTTGTTGTGTCGCACTGGCCTCCACGTACGTTAACTATTTCGGCTGTAAAAGGACAAACGATGGTGTATGCACCAGCGCAGGGTCGACTAACAATTGGTGTCATCGGAGCGGAGCAGCTAACAACAAATATGACATTTATGGTTTACGATATTGATAAAATCGACATATCGGCATCTTCATAATATTGTAAATCAACAGAAACCATTTACTATTATGTGCACGGTTTTTAATATAGGGTGAAAAATTTCTTTTTTCATATTGGTTTAACTTTTCATAATCAATAGTTCCATCTCAAACCTTTATAATTATAATTTTCATTACTGCACATGAAAAGTTTTATTAATCGAATATCGAGTATATGATATGAACAACACATTTCTTTTAAAAAAATACACGCTCAATATTCATCATTATCTTCATCCAAATCTGCGGTATCTGTACTAACTTCAGCGTAATCTTTCTCCAAAGCTGCCAGATCATCTCTAGCCTCAACAAACTCTCCCTCTTCCATTCCTTCACCGACAAACCAATGAACAAATGCCCGTTTTGAGTACATCAAATCAAATTTGTGATCAAGTCTAGCCCAAGCTTCAGCAATGGCCGTCGTGTTTGAAAGCATACAAACAGCACGATGAACGTTTGCAAGATCACCGCCTTCTACCGTCACTGGAGCTTGGTAATTAATTCCAACTTTGAACCCGGTTGGACACCTATTAAGTTTTGTTTTTGCAAATAAAACAGTGTTCATTTACCAGTCAACAAAATTGATTCCTCGTTTTGCTTTAACTGATGAGATAGCCGCATTCACGTCCTTTGGAACAACATCACCCCTGTACAACAAGCAAACAGCCTGAAAAAATTTTAAATTGTTGGCATTTCATGAACCACTCAACCATATATTTTCCAACGCTTGGATCACATTTCACCATCTGATTAGATTTTTCAAAGCACATCTGGGTAATATCTTGAACAGAAAGTTGTTCATGATGAGCCTGAGAAAACATCATTTTCAAATGTTCAAAATATTTTCTGTAATACTCTGTCCGCTGAAATAACTGGTGCATAAGTTGCTAATGGGAAATGAATTCTTGGATATGGAACTAAATTGGTTTGGAATTCATTCAGGTCAACATTGAGAGCTCCATCGAATCTCAAGGAGGCAGTGATAGATGAAACGACTTGCGCAATCAAACGATTCAAATTTGAATATGATGGTCTCTAGAAAAAATTGGAGTTTATTTGTTAATACTTTTGTTTTTGCGAGTATGCAATACTTCGACATGGAGTTTTTGTCTACATAAATCATAGATGGCTTCATTGTCGACCATGAAGGAACAATCAGAGAGTTCCAAAGTGGTATGAGTAGTCAAAATTGAATTGTAAGGTTCAACGACAGATGTTGAGACTTGGGGTGCTGGATAGACACTATAAAGATTGACCTGTTGTAAGAATTCAAAGTAAAATTGAACCTGAATTCTAATTTACTTTTCTTTCCATATTCAACTGAAAGACGTTCCATAAGAAGTGAGCTGAATCCAGATCCAGTTCCACCTCCAAACGAGTGAAAGACTAGAAAGCCTTGTAGCCCTTCACAACTTTCAGTCTAGAAGAATAGTTTGCTTAGGAATTACACACAAAGACAATATTACTTGTTTGCGAACTCTGTCAAGTACAACATCAATCAACTCTTTACCAATAGTGTAGTGACCACGGGCATAATTGTTAGCCGCGTCTTCTTTGCCATTGATTATTTGATCAGGGTGGAAAAGATTACAATACACTCCATTACGAATTTCATCTGTTCAACAGAAAATCGAATGAGAAACTTTTAAAGAGAATTACCAAGTACGGTAGGTTCAAGGTCGACATAAATCGCACGTGGCACATGTTTTCCATTGCTGGACTCCGAGAAGAATGCTTTCAGTGATTGTTGTTTATTCGCTTCTTCCTCCTTCAAGAATCCTGCTTCATCCAGACCATGTTCCATACAGTAAAGCTCCCAGCAAGCGTTACCAATTTGAGAACCAGCTTGTCCAATGTGAATAGAAATGCATTCTCTCTGAAATTTTAGTGTTCTCAAAAGTTTGAAAAATAAACACACTTACACCATCAACAGGCATGTTCAAAAATATTGACCGGTTGCTTTTCTTGAAAGTGGTTAAAATCGGGAATGATCCGAACTCCAATGAGAAGCAAAAAAGTGGGTGGTCATCGAAGATTTAGTATATGATTAGAATTTGTTGACAAACGTTTTGATGTTTATCTTTTTGAAATGTCTTTGGTTGACCGCAAAAAAATTGCCTCACGGTTCCGATAATTATCTCGCCTTTAGTGAAACACAGTAAGAAAGAAAAAGGAGTTAAATGCGTTGTTTTTCCAGAGAATAGAGTTTTGAGTGGGGAATTTTGAGATGTTAAATATTTTTTTTCAGAACCGATTTGGCAATGCGCAACTCATCACCGGATCATAAAATTATGCTCAGATTGTTTTGAAATGTCTTAACTTTATTTTTAAGGGTTCATCTGAGTTTTTTTTTTTAAATCAACGTAAAATTGTTAGCATTATCTCACAATTACTTTTTGAAAATATTGTATATATTGATCATTTTCCCCTCATTTTGCTCTTGAAATGTATTTTCTTATTTTTTTGTTTTTTTTTCGAGAATGTAGCTTTCAGACATTATGTTATATAAATTTCAACATTTCGGCTGTACACATATTGGTATCTATCACGAGATTGAGCCGTCTAGCAGGGCAGCATTCTTTCACTCACCTCCAAAGACGTTTCAAACAAAACCGTTCGCAAAATATTCTACACATTTGTGCTATTCAAACGTCCTTGGAAAATTTTTGCATGTTAGTTGAAAGTGAATATCGTTTTTGTTTCACTTTCTTACTTTTCGATTCATTTTGTGGCTCGGGTTTTTCAAAAATATTTTGTATATGATGAGAATAACAATGATTTTGTTTTTTCCCACGCCATTGTTGCACCATACGTGTTTGCTGTCACATAGGCGCTTTGTTATTATAATGATGTCATTCAATGTTGCGGCATAGGATATCGTACATTTTACCTTTTTTGCAAATATACAGTACGTTCGTACAAAAAATGTGGCTTCGTTGTTGAAAAACAATTTTTTAGCTTTTAATATTTCTACAATAGTGTTTTTATTTTCAACAAAGATTAACTTTTAAAACTTTTTTACAGTTCATTGCTTTCTAATATGCATCAAGGAGTTCCAACAACTGAAGAGCCAAGACCTGCTCCAGAAGCACCGGATACCACTCCTAATTACCCATGAGGTTTTTCTTCCAAATTATATGCGGTATCAAGCGAAAATTCAAAAAAGCGTCTAATATATTTTATTTTAGAACTTGCACACAATAATATCAAATACCAGGTGAATCCATTATGCCATTGACGACCGCCTTGATTTTTTAATTTAATTAATTGCTATTTTTAAAATGCATAAATAAAATATAGTTGATCGATATTCAGGTTTTGTACAATGTTGGAAATAAATCATATATTCTAGAAGATGTACTTTTTTAAAAATATTTTTTAAATGTAAATAATAACTATAATCCGGAAAACAAAATAAAGCAAAAGACAACACTCCACTATATACACTGCCCCCGCTTTGCGGTGGTCTCGAGACGCTTCCCTTCTCTATGGAAATATCACAGCAAGTGTATTAGAATCAATTCTGCCTGATTTTTTTTGCCTCACATGTTTTGTTTCATCTTAATTGATCAAGATGATAATGGAATCGCTCTCGGATTTTTTTCTGGATGTTTGTGAACTTGTGAAAATCTATACGATTTTTTAAATATTTCGAAATAATTTTTATTTTTTCCTTGTTTCAAATTTAAAAGTTATTGATTTGATATTTACAGGAAACGTTGGGCAAAACATGGATAGGTCGGGGCAATACAAAAACAAAGGTAAAGATGCAAAAGCCAATCGGGTCGAAGAGGTGAGAATCTATTGTTTCAAAGTGATGTGAATTAAAATATTTTGAATTTCAGGCAATCAGTATTCGAAAAGACAAACGAATGGATGCCATGGCCAAGAAAAGAAATATGGAGGAGTTAGTTTATTACTACACGAATCACTTTTACTACTATGTAATATTCTAGAGACGAACCAACAAGTGGTAGTTCTTCGGGTACATCCGGTTTCTCAAAGCTTGAAGATATAATCGAAGCTTGCAGCGCTGAAGATGTTTCCACACGCCTATCAGCGGTGCAAAACGTAGAAAAATCATAGTTTTCACTAATGCATATATACCTGTTATTTTTCAGGCTCGTAAGTTATTATCTTCTGATCGAAATCCACCAATCGATGCACTTATTGCTAGCGGAATTCTACCGCTTCTTGTTGATTGCCTTAAAGTTGAAAAGTTGATACTATTTTATCTCTTTTTAGCTTTCAAATATTTCTTTCAGCCCGGATCTGCAATTTGAAGCTGCTTGGGCTTTAACCAATATAGCCTCCGGAACATCGGACCAAACAATGGCAGTGGTGAACGCGGGAGCAGTTCCAATGTTTTTACAGCTACTTTCATCAGGCAATATGGTTGTCTGTGAACAAGCTGTTTGGGCACTTGGAAACATCATTGGTAAAATGATATCAATTTTAATATCAATATGCAAAGGATTAAATTTCAGGGGATGGAGCTCATTTCCGCGATTATTGCCTACAGCTAGGGCTTCTCCCACCACTTATTGGTTTCATCAACCCCAACATTTCGATTTCATTTTTACGGAATGTAACATGGGTTCTAGTAAACTTATGCAGGGCAAAAGATCCGCCACTCCATGTTAATTGCATTCGAGCAATTCTCCCAGCTCTTGGGCTTCTATTGCGACATGAAGATGTAAATATTCTCGTTGATACAGTTTGGGCCGTTTCCTATTTAACTGATTGCGGAAACGCCATGATCCAGATGGTCATTGATTCTGGGGTATCAAATTTAGTTTCATTTTTCAACGTTTTATGGTTGATTTCTTTATAGCTAGTTCCACAATTGATTCCACTGTTGAGTCATGAAGAAGTTAAAGTTCAAACTGCTTGCTTGAGAGCAATCGGAAACATTGTCACCGGAACCGATGAACAAACTCAAATGGTTCTTGATTGTAATGTACTGGAGTATATAAAGCCACTCGTCTTACATCCAAAAGATAAAATTTCAAAGGTATTTTTTTTTCATTTTTTGTAAACAATGGAATCAATATATTGTCTACTGAAACTTGTTTTTTTCCAAACATAAACATTACCAATCACTTTAGAAAATGTTGATATAAAATCCAATTACAGGAGGCGGTATGGTTCCTGTCTAATATCACTGCAGGAAACACCAAACAAGTTGATGCGGTTATCAAGCACGGGTTGATTCCTTTAATCATTGATCGAATGCAAAATGGAGATTTCCAAACACAAAAGGTTAATTTAGGTTTATATTATGCTGTTTCTTAATACGTTGTCTTATAATACTCACATGACAAAAAAATCTTGTCATCATTTAAAATTAGAAAAAAAAAACTTTAATATTTGCTTAGCTTTTACTTTTGAAAGTTGGAAAAGTTTTAGGAAGCAGCTTGGGCAATTTCAAATGTTACAATTTCTGGACACAGCGAACAAATTGCTTACCTCGGCGAAAACAATGTTATTCCACCATTTTGTCAATTATTGGAATGCAAAGATGTTCAAATTATTCAAGTTGTACTTGATGGAATTGTCAATATGTTAAAATACAGTCGAAATCGACAGGAATTGTGGTGCCATCAGATTGAAGAATGCGGAGGTTAGAATAAGTAAACTTGAGGAAAATAACCATATTTTCAGGTCTTGACTACATTGAAAATCTTCAGAATCACGAGAATGAAGATATATACAAGCTAGCTTTTGAAATTATCGATAGTTATTTTAGTGAGGATGATGACAATGAGGGTGCTGAGATTGAAGACCCGACCCCAGCTCAGCCATGGAATTTTAATTAAAATTTGTAATTAAAGTAAATTCTCTATTCAAAAGCCGTGCTATCCCAGAATCGATTGCAGTTTCTGCTCGCTTCTTCCTTTGCTCTTAATTCGAGTTTGAAGCTAGTCAGGTTTCAATTTAATGAAATAACAGTCCTGTGTTTTTAATTACTTAATCATGTTTTTTAATGATTTTGTTTTATTGCATCCCGTTTTTTTGTATTTTTTTACAAATCAACACTTTCAGTCCTTTTTGGAACTTTAGCACTAATTGGAGTTTTTAAAAAAATATAATTTGTCATTTCATAATTATTGTATCATTTATATTTTGTAATACAGTTCTGTAGAACACTATTCATGTCAAGCTTGAAAATCTGCGCTATTGTCAATTCTATGGATTATCCATCTTCTTAGATTAAATATAATTTCTTCTCAATTACTGCTCATTGAAAATGAAGTTTTTGAAACGGGAATTTGTGTTTTTTTTGGGATCAATAATGGTAAACTAATTTGTTCACTGCCAGAAACATTGATTTAAAAAATATGTGAAATCAATCTTTTCACGATAATCGCGACCACAGAAAAATTCACTCGAACAGATTTAAAATTATGGAATTCGATTTTTCCATATTGATTTCTGCTTTGTACAGATTACATAGTCAAATAGCGAAAATTGATCCTTGATGAAATTTGAGTATTTTATAATGATAATAGAAACATTGCCGTTTTTATAAAACCTGGGAAACAATAAACTAGAAATCTTTACCCACAGGATATTTTAATTAATAAAAAACAAAAAAGGAATGGGCCGAACCGGGGATTGAACCCGGGACCTCTCGCACCCAAAGCGAGAATCATACCACTAGACCATTCGGCCACGTTATATGGTAAGCTTCAAGGGAAACATATTCATTCGGGTTGTTGGAAAATTGCGCCTGCTGGCGACTCTGGCTGTCTGGATGCTGTGTATAAACGCCTTTCTGTTGAATTAAATAATATAGAAAGAATAAACATTGAAGTTAGAACATATGAACATACATTCGGGGTATATTTGCAATTGTGTGAAACGAGTATAATCAAAAATCAGACTGATCGAGAAAAGGTGCGATTGAACAGGCTCGCTGATTCTATAAGATTGGACGAAATACTGTTTGAATAAGTGATTTTCAATAATCTTGATTTCGAACTGTCTATTTCATTTTTTTTCGCAAATGGTTTTTCTTTGATTTCCACTTTTTATTAAAATGATTTATGAAGAAAATAGATCATAAGAATATTTATTAACACACATTAAATCCATCTTTGGTAAAATAATGAGGGCGATGTGCGAAATTTAACTAATAATTCAACGATTGAAAAGACTGAGGTAATAATTTAGGTTCTTCCTTGAATTATTATACCTTTATGACTGTCCCTCAAAACTTTCGCTTCAGGATTTACTATTTGAAAATGATTGAATATATGTACACATATATTTTTTAAAAACGTAACATGGTGGTATTTACAAACTATTCATCCTTTGTTTTTAGAAACGACGTTTTATTTATTTTTTGTATTTTTTGACTGCTTGTATGTCTTTTTTGACAATTATTGATGAACTTAATAATGAAAATCATTGGTATTTAAAAAAATCGATTTTATATTTTCTATTTAATATTCAACTGTATCTTCGCACACATTGAAATTGATTCAAAAAGTCAACAACTCGGAAAATACCTTCAAGAAGTATACTTTTCACGTTGGCATTGACAATCCAAACTTGGCAAACATTAAATAATTCAAAATTTATGTCAAAGAAGCTACATAGACGTATTTCTGAAACTCATCACAACAACTTTTTCACATCTTCAAACTGACATGAATGAGTGACAGAACTTCTGCTTGACGTTTTTTTTGTCTATCGTCACGATAATGATCTTCATCTCTTTTTCTTAAGAAAAACAGTTCGTAAAAAGGAAGAAATACCGAACTTCAAAGAGGTCATCTATTCGATATATTTATATGTATACTCAATACAAACTATGTTTTTTTTTCGTATGTGGTACGTGTTATTGCTTTCTTGTTTTATGCGTTTTTTTTATTTGTCACCATTCGCACAGTGAAAATGCCAATGAATCGACTAATATATGTAATGTTCTCAAAGATGTATGAATGTATCATAATGTTTGGTGACAGAGCATTCATGCGTTACTATGGAACGAATATCAGTAATTCATTCTCTTTTTTTTAATATCATTGTATTTCTTGGATAAAACTGATGAAACTAATTTTCCTTTATGGTTTTTCATTATTAGGGAATTACGTCTTGACCGTGATTTCGAATCTGTTCTTTCGCTTATTGTTACCAATTCTCATTCTTGTTTCAAAATGTTCTTATTTTGGATCGTGTCGATTTCAACTTTTTTACGGTTCTTTTCGTGTTTTCGTTAAAAAATAGAAAACAACTCATTATGCACGTTCAATAAACACAAGAAAGGATAGTTTGCATTTTTGGCGTCATAAACTATTATAAGTTTGAAAAATCATAGGGAAACTATTTTTTTGCATTTTTGTTAAGCAAGAGGCTTACAATCAGTTCGTAATGAAAAACTTTTAAAAATTGTTTATAACGTGAGCCGAAATCTTAACACACTCTAATAATAAAATAGTTTTTGATTAATTGAGCATCTTGTTGTGTTATGACGTTTGAAAATCCTTTGTCCTACTCATTGGATAACAAGAGAAGTGTTCGGATCGTACTGTTATATCTATTTCTCACGGCTTTAACAAATTTTCAAAAATTCCCACGAACGTACCTGATAGTTATGTAGTTTTAAACCAACATATTGTCAACAACATTTGTAGTATTTTTTAAATTCAACATAATTCTTGAACATTTTTTGGATATACACAAAGTTGCCGTTTTTATGGCCTCACCCTGAAGACCCGGACAGGCCGGCAGGAGGTTGTGAAAACGAACTCGGGATATGAAAGGTGAAAATATCAACGAAAACGGAAGTAGCGAAATTCCAAATAAAATTTTTTTCAATAAGAATTTTTTAAAATTTCATTTTCAGTATTGTTCGAAGTTTTTTTTCCCAGTTGTTAAGCATTGTTCATTTACACTTCTGAAATATTTACTATTATGAATACACGACTAAATGTTTATAAATTTATATCATTATATATTTGCAGCTGCAGCTTCTTCTTAAAATCTTGATTGAAATTTCAAAAATAAACCGAATTACAGATGATACAACACCCGGAATTCATATTTCTACAACCTCAAACAGATATGATAGATGAAGAATTATCATCTTGTGAAGTAAAAACTCGAAGCAATGCAGAAAGAAGTCTACCTTCAATTTGTCACGGTTGGCTAATTGTATGCGGTACGTTTTTCACACATGAACTTTCACCAAGAAGAATTCCTGTATACTAAACAACACATTCCACCTCATGATTCTTGACGCGGCGAACATCATCCGATATTTTCGATGCTTTTGTTTATTCTGCATTAGCACGAGCGGTTTGTGTATACTATTAAATGACATGTCATAATTCTCACAAGTGCATATTTGTTACTCTTGCCATTACTTGTTTCTTATTTATGAGGCATCCGATTTTTTGAAGGAAGTACTGCATTTTAATTGGTCAACATAAAATCTATATATGCAAAAAAAAAGGAAATTTAATGAGCAATCTGTTCATTTTAATATTCAGTAATTGATCAACGCTTCTATTGTAGTCTTGAATGCTATAGAGGTAGCAGTGAATTAAGAAAAAAAAGAACGAAAAGAAAAAAAAACGTAATCGTACTATTGCTATTATAATCTCGATTGTATAGATTCTTGTAGATGTTAGGCAACCATTATGGTTGTTTTAGTAGAATTTATATTTAAGTTACTGTTCCTTCATCCCAGTTCCATATGCGCTCTATGATCTGACTCGCTGCCAGGAAACCATAACTATTCGCAAGTTGTTTCGGGTAATGTGTCCTGGCAGTGTGCCAATTCATAGAGCGGGACTCGCTTTATTTTTTTTGTTTTCTAAAAAAATTAAATATTTTGGCAGCTTCATCTAGGGCGGCTACTTTTTTTCTGATGAGTAAATTAGTTATTTCTCAAAAACCAATTGTCATAATTCAATTAACACATGAATTTATTTTTCATATTCACATGCGTTCACTTCCAATGGTCATATAAAACATTACTCAGGGTTTTATTCCACTTCCTGTAGTCTATTATTTTTTCATCTTGATGTCGGTTTATTTACTGTAGATCTATAAATTTATCTATCCATTTTGTTTGGTTTCGAAAATATTTATAAAAAACTATCGAAGCTTTTGACAAGTTCAAAAGATTTCATTGCAAACAGTATAGACTATAATATCAATTCTCACAGAACGACCCGAAATCTCGGTTTCAACTTATATAAATAATACGATTTGAAAAAGTTGCACGTTTTTCCTATGCATATAAATCGGAATATGACATCGTCGATATGTTTGATTTAGCGCCTTTGCATAAATATACATTAAATAAGACCAATTATTATTATTATTATATATTTTCATTTATTGAAACTAGGACATTTGCTCGGAATTCACAATTTCAAAGCAGTTTTTTAAAAAAATCTTTAGCCATCTTATAATTATCTTCCTTTTTTGAATTCACATAAACTGTGCCAAATTTAATTTATGACGCCACCTTCCGCCCTTGAAATACATTTCCGAACTCATCGCGTTCTTTACCTGCCGTAACTCAATCATCTTTTTTTTATTATTTTATTTTTATTGGCGAATTGTCAAATCCACTTAAGATGAACTAATAATGCGAAAAGAGAAAATTGATCTCGGATCATAAGTTGGCCAACAATGCATCATTGCTTTTGAGCTTTTTTCTTCTTTTTTTTTATTGATAGTGTCATTTTATTATTTTTTTTTTGCAGAGGGTACACCTGAAAAAATGATGAATCAAGAAGTTAAGCTTCCTTGGCATGCAGGATATTGTGTTTTCGATCCATCAAGAAATACACTTTGCTGCTATAAACAGGAACCATTGAACTTTACGGTAATTGTTGTTATTCAGGAGCTCATCACTTTAAAAAAAATTGGAGCACATGTTCTTTAAAGCACCATCACAGTTGTGGAAACTAACAAAATGCATACAACTTTCCGTTATTTGATGATTATCAATAATTTTTTAGTTTACATTTTTTTACAGACTCAAGTTCGACGGCATCCTACCTTAAGACTTGATGGTGGTTATCCGCCATTTTCCAACCATTGGAGTAAGTATTTATTTATTAACATCATTGATTAAAAAAAATAAACCAAATATAAAAAAAAATGCAATAACAGATTTCAAATATTTAAAGGTTTAGTACCAGCAAAAAATGTTTCTTAATGCATAACAAATTTTAATTCCGTTCAGAATGTGCTTCACGGACTAGCACTGCTAAACCGGAAGATTTTTAAATTTGTTTTGACAGTTTTAGAAGCATTTGACCACCAATTTTCAGTTAAATAGTAGAATTCATATCTTTTGTAACCATTGTGTTTATTCGAAAACGCGTTAATAGCCTGCAATATGCATAGTTTTCTCGTAGCAAACAAAAGTTTATATTACAAATAAAACCTGGCGCTGCCTTCCGAAATAGAACACTCGCAAATACAACGACCCAAATTAGACCTACCAACATTGTGAAACAATAAGAAATACGTTGACCAAAAAATAGTTGGCGACAAATGATGAAAAAAGTTCCATTTTTTTCAGGGTTGATGCCTCCGACGATCGGCTCCAGGTCTCACACAATAGCAAGATCATATTTGCGACCAGTGAAGGAGCATGAACCAGTGAAAGACAGATTTTTCAGTATATCGAGAATGCCCAACAAATATTCCACTGTTCGAGCAATTCCTTTCGAGTATTCAGGTAGGTTTGCTTAGGAACTGTTTCAGCATCACTTTGGAAGGGTCGGTTGTATATGCTACAAACATTTGAAGTGCATTTAACTTGTTTACTCATAAAAAGTCTAAACGTGGTTTGTGGTAAAAGGTCTAAACGTGGTTTACTGTAAATCGCGTGCAAAAAATAATATATAATTTATTTATTTCACATGAATTCTTGATTCAACGTCACTGATTTTTTTAATCGGCTCACTTATAAACCAGCATTGTTCAATTAGTAAACAAAATTTCGTAAAATTCGGTTGAACTAAACAGCATTTTTCCTTAGTAGACGGTTTGGCGGTGGAAATTTTAATCCAAAGAGCAAACCTATCGGACCTGCTACCGGCTCGAGTTATTTTTTGTGCCTCAAAAGAATCAAAGGAAGACACTATTGTCGTTTCTTCCTACAATGTTGATGTGTTTTTTTTTCAATTTTTTGTGCTCTTTTTTCCCAACAGCTTAGCCATATACGGTCTAAACCGTTCGGTTTTGTTTTTTCTCTCGTTCAATTTGTTGTTCTTCAGATTGTGAGCCTTACACGAAGAATGTAGCGCTAGTCATTTTTCGCGCAACCCTTGACTCTCCGAAGCTTTGTGTATGTTGTTCTTGTTAGCTCTCATTTTTTTGAGATTCTTCTTTGATTTCTCTCGCAGATTGTGCTTGGTAAAGTACTGATTTTGACAACTCTTTACACTTATCATATATATTGTGAAAAGTCGTTCATTTTTTTTTTCGTTTTTTAATGACGAACGGCTTGTTCAGATCGATTTGTTTTGAAAGTGAGTGTGTGATATTTAAAAATTTGTACGTAAACACATTAGCTTTACTGAAAGTTTTTGCTCTTCCTATATCAATTTTGTCTCAAACGATGTCTCTTGTTTACTAAAACTATTTTAATGACATCATAAATACCATGATAAATTGAATATTAACCATTGAATTTTTCTACTTTTCTGAATAACAACAAGTATGATATTTTTCAATGTTTTACCATCTTGTTTCACCTTGTTTCAGTAAAAAGAATACAATTACTTTTATGACATCTACACTCATTTTCTATATCGATTCTCCACTTTAAAATAGAAAAAATAACAACATCTTAAATCATTGTAGGTTTTTTTGGAACAGTCGCATCTTTTTGTTCTTCTAAGTTTTTGGTTTATTTTTTTCATTTTTCTAGATTATCGCATCTTCCGACAAAAGATTGCATGGTCATTATCATAAATATAAGAAGAAAGTGAGGCAGAACGTATTTCTACAATCAACGTTCCTCTATAGGAACAAAACTACTCTTGTGTGTTCAATCGCCTAAAAGGAAGGATAAAAAAAGAAGAGGGAAAAGCTTGCTATATTGGACGGGTTACAAACGCCAACCACCATTTGCAAAAGGATTAGAGAAAAGAAGACGTTGAAAGTTATCGTCTTTTTCGGTGGCCGCCTCGATTTTTACCTAATTGCCAACGATTTGTTGATCCATTCTGATCGAAGCCAGCTTCTGCCAACACGTCGTCGCTTAAAGTGAGCCCAATTGAACGACGCGTTTCGGCGTTGTCCAAATCTGCGGCTGGTTCAAATCCGAAACGCCAAACGGGCGGAATGCAGCGGAGTAATAGTAATTCACTACATCCATTGTTGCTCGCCAACAAAAAACGAAGTAACACAACAAATTGTGTACATCAAAATAATATTGGTGGAAGTTCGTCAACGCCACGACCGTTGAGTGCTCAATCATCACCAAGACTTCGCCAATTGTATGTGAGTACTGCTGCAGCTGGAGAGTCAGCAAAGGCTGAGAAACGAGTGTCGTTCAAAGATCGAGACAATATTGCTTTGGTATCTTCCCGCCCATCGTCGGTACATGCGGCCATGGAGGATATTGCCGAGAGTCCATCGATCGGTGCTTCAATACATCTGAAATCTGCAGGATTCCATTCAAGAAAGTTGCATCGATGCGATACGGGAGATATGAGCATTCTGGAAAGGTTAGTTAACAGTTTTTTTTATTTATTTATAAATGTGAAGATTTTTTTTTTAGAATTTTTGATTATAGACTGTTTTTTAAACCTCATAATCAGCTTCGCTATTTTTAGTACAATTAATTTTTGATTGTTCCAGAAAACCTAAATTATAGCAAATTAATTTTGACACCTAATTAAAAAAAATATTTTTTGAAAGTCATTGAATTCTAGATACTTGTCTCGAGAGAACATGCATTCTCCATCACTCGATTCACCTGCCCGTCATGTTCATTTCGCCCCCGAAGCATCACCACGTCGAACGATTCAAAGAGATGCCGCTCCAAATATTCGGAAACGTATGAGTCGCAGTTGTGATCATCTGAATGAGAATAATTTCACTCCACGATTACCACCGATTCGACGTCGTCCGACAAGACACACACCATCAGCAATGTCGCTGACGTTTCATGGTTAGTTTCATTGAAAAGAAATGTCAGGTTATGTACTTATTTCATTAGTCAGAAAACTAATTTATATATTGTGCATCTCAAAATCCTGTTGTTTCTTTGTTTTGTGTATCTTTGCCAATGATGAAGCAAATTTATTTCAAGTGGACTAGAGCTCAAAAAAAACGATAGTGAGAGCGCGTAAATGATCGATAAACAACGGTTTTTAGTGATTTTATGAGAGGCTTGGCCATGAAAATGGTGTACTAATTTGTAATTAATCAAATTTATTTGAAAGGGAAAACTTTGTATGTTAAACAGTTTTATAGGAACACGCTTGAACTAAAAGTATGGAAAAATCAGCTTTTATAAGGGAATAGTCAAATGACGTTTTTTTTGAATAAATTATTAAAATAAAACAAAACAATAATTTGAAATATTCGAAGAATTATGTTGTATGGCCGCAGTTATGCATTTATGCATTTTCAAAATATGTACATTTTAGTGTGTTATTTATTTTAAACCAATAATTTGAAAAAATACCCCAAACATGTATTGATTTCGTTAAAAAATTAAATTTATTCATTCAAACTCCATATGGTCCTTCTACGATCTGAAAAATTATTAGTTTAATACTTTCCAATTCCATAAGTACGGATATTCTAAAATGGTTTTAAATCTGTTACAAATAATTGTATTTTCTATTAACGACGAGTTTGATTAATACAGCCATCGACGTTTAAAGGACCGCATAGGTCTGTCGCTCAAACTCAAAATTTTTATGTTTAGTAACACTTTTCTGATCAAATTTAACTTTAACAATTTTTAAAATGTCTGTAGAAACATTTGTCAATAAATTTTCGTCAATATACTATTTAAGAATTTTCGAAATGCTATTTTATTCGACCATTTTTCCCTAGTGTCTTTTTTGTATTATTTATATATTTCTTAGCTCTTTAAAACAAAATATTTATACGTTTTTAGAAAGCTTAATTAAACAAATAAATGTATTTTCTTAGAATAGAACTAGAAAAGTTATGAATTTTAAAAAATTAGTGGAAAACTTTTTCGATTTCTAAATAAAACGTTTGTTTATTTTTTGAGATTAACTGAAAATCAAAAAAAAAGTTTATGTGGAAAAAAAGGAACAATAATCATTTTTCAAACAGTGAAAAAACAAACAAAACATGTATTTAACTCTTGACCGGAAACACCACCATTATGTAATTTCCTGTATTTTTCTTCAGTGCGATAGTTTAGTTTTTTTTTCCTGTCTCCCAAGAAACAATCTTCAGATTTCAATTAATGTGAGAGATATATGTATGTACATATCGGTAAAACTTCAAAACGTTCTTTTTCTTCCGCCAATGTTTCCTCGAATAGAATCAAATGAAACTGTTTAAAATCATTTGATCCGCCGACTAGCTAATTTTCACATTGATCAGTATTTTTCCTTCGTTCAGCGAAATACTTTTAACCAATACAAAAATTTGTCCCCGCTTGTTTGAATGAGAATCTGAATTTTATTTGATGACGCAATACAATTGAGGTGCGTTTTGTTGAGAGTTGGTCGGAAATGGCCGGTTATCGTGAGAATGATTCAGAATCCTTGATGATTTTCCATAAATTCAAATATTGGTAGATGCAGTGTTGTAATCCAAATAAAAAAAAATACTAGCATTCGTCTTTTGATAAAGTAATTTGTTGTTATATGAATTCTCCATCTATCTGGCTTATTTATTTTGATCCTCTTTCCTATGCTATTGATAGTAGTATCATTATATCTCTTTTTTGGCCAAAGTTTTAATGTTTTCCTTTCCTTGATACATAAACTTTACAAATACTTGCTTTAGACATGAGTCAGGAGTCTTTTGAAAATAAAAAAAAAGACAATGTTTACAACCTTAATTTATTGCACACTATAAGTTTTGAATTTCATTTCCTAATATTTACTAAATGTGCCTTCTGAACTTTTTCTGATGTTTAATTCTCATTATATTTGTCGCATCATTATCAAAAGTATTACAACAAAAAGTATAAGAGCATATACCCGCTAATTCATCGAATACGATCCCATAATTATTGTATTCCCCCATTCAACATCACTTTTTTCTTCGTATTCTATAAATCTTTCCGGAACACTATTTTTCTCTCCTCCAAATGAATAGTTAGTTCAAACCAATAAGTATACATCCACATCGTAGACACTTCTTAATAATTGGTTCTCGTCTTCATTTCCAAACTACTTGTTGTTGTTGATGAAGGCCGCGTCTCTTCCTCCTCTTTGCAGGTGTTCGCCTGGTCATTCTTACCAGAATCATTGTGCTTTCTGAATGGCTGAATTGAATTGGCTTCCGAGGGTTCAATTACATTCATCGCCCTATTTGAACGAATGCAGTATATTTTGTCGTTATCTATGTTTAGGGGAAAATGGATAGGGGTGGAAAAGGTTGTTTCGATACAAACAATGAATATTTTAACGTGATTCCCGCGTTTTTATGTGATTTAGGGGTTTTCTTTGAAGTGTGCTACGGTAAAGGCGTAACCGATGAAATAGGTCGTTGAGGTAGACAAACTATTTTTGTTTGCGGGAAATTGTTCATTTAATTTTTTTTTATCGAGAATACTTTTTTAACGTTTTTGCCGTTTGCAACTTTTTGGTTTACGTTAAGAATGGGGATAGAAACAAGTAAATAGCCACCGAAAATATGAAACATTTTCTGCATGGATACATAATTATTCATTCGTTTTTTTAACCACGGTTCAAATTTTTAGAATTTTTACTTTTCAATTGTTTCTTTAAAGAAAGCCTCCATTTATAGAGCTTTGATCATTTGTTTCTATACTCATCTGAAAGAGGGACTTTCGAAAATCTTTTCTCAGTTTCAAATAAATAGATCATACATAGATATAAATTTGGTTTATAGACGTATTAAATCAGAAAATGTAAAACCTTTTTTATCTCTTAAAGATAAGTGCTCATTGCTTTTTATTTTCCATTAACATCAGCCTCATTACCGATTTTTTTCTAAAGTAATAAAATACTTTTTGATAAAGTTTGTTGAACTAACACAAACTTCACATTAAACATTTTTGCTTCCAAAACTCATAATTGTTTGTCATTCCCTCATTTTGTCTCCAGGGCAGAGCAACCCCCAACCAGTTGTGCACGATGCCACTTGACACCTCTTTCCAAAAACTCCACTTCCATGTTATTTTTTGCCCTTTTCATTTCACCTTTCAAAACTATCACAAAAATATTTGAATTTTTGTGATGTTTTGTTCAGTTGGTACATGTTTTTGTTTGTAAATTTTTCACTTTTTTTTAACTAGAAAACCAATTCCGGCAAGACCAAAAACATTGCATTTTAATTTGTTTTCACTGTTTCAATTTCTAATTGGCTATGGGCTGCAGCTGGCGTTCCTTCCATTCAACAATTACCTCATTCTTTGTTTAGAACCGAAATCAAAGAGAACGTTTCTATTTCGGTTTTACTCACTTATTTGTTTTTAACTACCAAAAAAAATGAATTTCAAATATTTCGCGCGCTCAGAAAAAATGTTGGCAGCAGCACTCGATGATTGATATTCTCAATATTTACTCATTATATCATCCGTATGTCGCATTTTTCGTTTTGGTCATTCAGACTGTGGCATATGGGACTTAGCTACTTACATTTTTAGCGTGTTTGCTTTTTTTTTCTTAAGAATGTTTCTTATTCTTCTGAAAATTCAAAGCATGTAGTTTGTTGAATTCAAAAAAATTTTAACAGCAACGCAGGGTTTTGTTTATATTGTATTAACACAATTCAACAGTTTTTCATTTTTCAAACAGCACATAAATAAATAGTCATTGTTTAAAATTTCAATCTAGACCATCTCAAATTTTTGTCTGATGATTGTTTTCGAAATTATGTAATTTTTTAAATACCTTACTTGAGGAGGTAACTTGATTTGTGGAAACTTTGGGCATAATCCTTGAGAATAAAGATTTTGTGCTTGTTATAGATTCTTAAATTTAAGCGAATCGTGAATAAAACACATCGAAAAAGTGAAAGTCAGCTACATTTTTAAATTTTATTTGTGTAAAATAAATCCATGCACGTTTTGATAATTTTTAGAGTAAGTAACTTCACCGAATAAATTTTTCAATTTTAAATTAATAGAAATGAATAATTTGGAGCTTTTAAATTCACATTTGAATTCATCCGAGACTGTGAAAAAATATCGTTTATCTCAAATTGAGATTCTCAATCTCATAAAAAAAACATGAGTGTTTAAGAAATCGCCAACATCTGCTACGCTTATCCAGCCAGCACATCAATTGTACTCATTTGTTAGTAACTATTTAGTTCTACCCATCCTCAATAATCCAAAACAAGACATGCGCAACCATCTGTCTTTTCCCACTATGCCTATTACCACTTCATTTCAAAACAAACCAATTTCGAAAAGATCCATCATTTCCTTCGCTTCTTTTTAAAAACAACACAAATTTTAACTGTTTTGTTAAATACTTTTGATTTGTGTTGAAATCTTAATAATTATATATTTTATACTTACGTTTTCTTTACCTCAACAACTATCGGACTCATGGGACAAACTTTCATGTTCGGACTACTCATATTTGATTAATTGTCACCATTTTTACTTTTTCTGCGAGAAAATCTAATGTTTCAACAAGAATATCATAAATCATCATCATTTTTTGTTGCTTTGTTTCATTGTCTTTGGATAACCCAATTTTATTCCAAGTTTGCTTCTTTTTTTTCACTTTGAAATTATCAAATACCAAAGGTTCCTCATTTTCTATTTTTTTTTCAAATTTTACTGCGAGTTTTGATAATAGAGGGTGGCGCGCATCAATTGTTCGAAACGAGAACAAGAAATGTTGTGATTTTGGCAAAAAATTTTGTCTCTTAACGTGACTCAAAATAAAACAATCGAATTTTAATATGGGTTCTTTTTTTTGTATTTTTTCCAAAAATTATATTTTTAATGTTAGAAATAAGGTTATTTTTTTTCTCTACGGTTTTTAGAGCAAGGTTTCTAAAATTTTAAATCAGTAAAAACAGCTTAGGTACCAATAAAATTGCAAAAAATATGTAGCTCTCTTTTTAGACATTCCAGAATAGAAACACATTTGAATTTCGATAATAAACATGAGCCACCAAAAAATATCTGCTGCCATTCGATAGAAAAATGTGTCATCGTTTTCGGTGTTTTGCGAATATTATTCATCATCTTTGATAAACGCCGGTTTTTTTCAAATCTGTTCATTTTCGTTCTCTCAACTCCTTTTTGTTTTGTTTTCATTGCACTTTTTTTCTCATTTTCCATATACACATATCTTGATTGATTGGTCAATCAAGAACTGAAAAAAAGCCGCAATTCAATCACCGGAAACAATTGATAAACTTGATATACGCAGACACGCGCAATTGAGCCAAGAAAACGAACTGTCCTTTGTGTGCGACGAGAAAAACGACAGCAATTTTTGAGGCGCGGTCGACACCCGGGTGGTCAGTCATCTGCCGTTGATATATATTTTTTGGTTGCTTTCATTGATTTTGAAATTGAAAATGAGATGAGGAACAATGCGTAATGCAAAAACCATAACCTTCAAGTTTGCCATCCCTTTTTTCCCAAGCATTTTACTGAATTTATTAAAACTGTCCTTCAACAATTTTTTTCATGATTTACCCATTTCTTTCAATTTATATTAATGGAATTTTTTGAAGTTTTTTCAAATCGTATAATGTTTCGATATACAATATCTCCCAATTCATGAATTTTCTATAATGAGTCAGCATTGTAATCCTTTTTCCTTTTTTCCCGTCAACTAACACAATTCGATTTTAACTTTCCATTTCTCATAAACTTGAGTTTATAGGTGTTCACAGACGGTAAAATGGAAACCTTTGATATCCGACCGTCAAAATATGGAAGCATGAGAGGTAAGTTATAAATGGGTTTAACAATTTGTTATAAACGGGTTTTAAAATTTTTTCACGGAAGAAAAAACGAAAAAAAAGCTACTTCCAAAAAAAGTTTCCACCGCTGAAGAGTTTTGGTTTCTAGTCCGCGATAGTTTGCGTTTCTAGGCCATCTATTAAATTTGTGCATTTTCGTTTTTTTTTGCATTTAAGACGTTAAATTTAACGCGTTCATATCGGTTTGCATTTTTAATGCAAAAAAACAAAAAAATCGAAATTTAATAGGTCGCCGATGAACCCAAATTATGGCGGACTAAAAACCAAAAACTCTTCCGCGATGGAAACTATTTTGCAGGTAGCACGTTTTTTTCCGTTTTTTTTCTTCCGTGAATTAAAAATTAAAGAAAAACCATTTATAACATAAGTATGTAATTTTCCGGCGATTTAACGTAATTTATATTCTCTGTAATGCCATCCTTTAACGAGAGAGATTTCCTGCATTTTGTTTTGTGAAAAGTGTGCTTGCAATAAGAAAATTCATATTTGGAATATAAATGAGAGTACCAAAAAAAATGCTTTAACTACTTAAAACTCTGTGAAGCATTTTATTTCATTTAGTCCATATTCCGGAAATTCCCAATTTTTTTCGTAAACAATCCAGGTATCTGAATAATCTTATTCACTAAAATTATTCACTAGGGTTAGGTAATACATTTAAATTTTGGCGCAAGCATGACATTTTTAAATATTTTTTTAAAACCAAATGTTCAGTACACCCAAAAATGAACCATTTGAAATAAAAACTCCACATTGCTGACGTAATTTATAATATTTAATATCATACCGTTAGGAACTCTGGAAATTGCTTTAAATTCAAGTGCGAGTCAATTTCTGATGACGAGTTCAAAAGTTCCCATCTCCCTCTTCTAAACTGCCAGAAAGTTTTTAAAAACATTCCTTGTAATTGAAGTAACATGTTATCAGCCGCTTTCCCCAACATTTTTTGCACCATTTTTTGAAGATTTTGTAATGTTCCGCAATCCGACATATGTTGTTGTCAGTGCGATATGTGTCCGAACCACGATCTCGTTCGAAGATTTTTTCGATCAACATGTCATATCATATTTATCACATTGGTATACTGTATCGCTCTCCTGGAACATCATTAATAACGTTCAGTTTCTCTTGGTGGAATTTTTTGTTTGAATGCTGAAAAAAATTCGCACTGCATCGCATCCATCATTTTTCTTTATCTCTGTAGCAAGATACAATTTCCGGAGCTAATATTTCACTGCTTTTTTTTTCGGTTGGGGCTGCGCTGAAAAAATCTTATTGATAAATAGCTGCATAAGTTGTTGGTCGTCGTGAATAGCGGTCAATTTGTATGAAACTGATTTGGATCTTGATAAGCTATCACTTCCTAAATTAAGATATGAGATACATGGACTTCTTAATGTTTTGGTTTCAGTTGAAAAAAGTTCAAAGATTCTTTTATAGAGTTTTGCTACTGTTTTTTTTCCTCGCTTGCGGTTCACGAAGATTATAATCCCTGCCTACGAATGTTGCCGTTATGTAAATAGTTCACATGAAATATAATGGTTTTTGAAGTTCTTTTCAACTATTTGAAATTTTAGTTTTAAAAAAATGAGAACAAATTCCCTTTTTCCAAGATATTATTAAACATTTTTCGCAAGAACAATCTTTGGATTTAAAGATACATTTCACATTGATAAGAACTACAATCTGCAATCTACAAATGACAAGAAATAACAGTTATTTGTCTCAAACCCGGCCAATGAACAGCATAATGAAAAAATATCTATATAACAGAAATAATGAACGAAACAGTTGCAATCTTTTATCACTGTGATTTATTATTATTATTTTGTGAAACATTTCTATAGATGATATTTCGTTGTCTTACGGTAGAAAATAATTGATAGATACAAGGAAAAGAAAAAAAAAGTTGCAAACCACAGATTTCAACAATTTTCAAAACATAAATAATCCAGGTCAGGTTGTCATCAAAAGCCTGACTATCTCATTCCCATATCTGACATTAGAAGCGGTGGCTGCAAACAATACTTCGGATCATGTAGTCGCTATCTTTCCTCACTTTCACTTCTTTTTCTAACGATTTGTTTTGGTTTTGACTCGTTAAAGCAAATTGTAGGATAATCCTTTGAGGAAAAAATCCAACTTTGAAAGAAGCATAGAGTTTGGTTGGTCGTCTTAAAAAATAAAACAAAAAAAACACGTTTTTGGGACGAGCAACAGTTGCGGGGGAGCGTCCTTGGTTTCTTCAATTTTTGATTTTTATCACAACAGATACTGCACCTCGCACGTTATAAATTTCAAAGTATTGTTCCTTCTCATCCCACAGCTTATCAAAAAAAAGATAAAAAAAATAAATATGAGACGAAAGCAATCAGTTCAAAATATTTCTCTATCCCTATCTGTTTCGAAAGTATATCATAGCTGTTCTTCATCTTGGGTTATCCATCAGCTGTCTGTAAACACAACATCACAGATATCTTTTAAACAATCAGTAGTTAGGATGGCAAGGTTTTAACAACACATTTAACATCTGGAAATATCGTCCGAACATCAAGCCGTCCTTCCATCTTTGTAGCTGTTGCATATGAGCGATAGAGGCGTGGCTTCCGAATTTTGCCAGTTGGTCAAACCGCCCGCAACTACTACACCGAACTACGTTTTTTTTGTTGCGGTGTAGCGCCTCCCCATTTTTCTTGTCGTTTTTCTATCAAAAATTTCGTATTCCATTTTCTGCTCTATTCTGAAAATGTCCGACTGAAATAGGAAGCGTTGTATTTCAAACGAATGTCACTTATTAATATTTTCTATTTTCCGTTGATTGTTATCAGTTGGATATGGGATTTGTTGAAATCGATTTACTGGTTTATCAAGACGAAGTGTTGTTGTTGTTGCGAAAACAAGCCGAATTCGGAAAATGTTTCTATTCGAATTGTTGATCGAGGACCAAATGATAGAGAACCTTTTTTACCTTTACAACAATCGAGCAGTCAAGCGAATAATGAACAACAACACACTCATACACGTGAGTTGTTTAGTTTATGCACTTTTAAGATTTTTGAATATATATATATACATATTTATTTTGAGCTATTACTCATTAATTTTTAAAAAACCAACCGTTTTCTAATTTTTGGAACTTCTCTAGTGTTTGTAATGCCATTTTTAATTTGTTTTCAGTACACAATTGCCTTTTTTTCAAATTTTTCGCGATTGACGCAAACCATACAATAATTTAGGAAAGAAAATAAAGAAAAAAATCGGGAAGAAATAGTCTTGTTCAGTTAATAGACAAGCACGACGTCAGATTGTAAACATGTATTGTTGATTTTTTTTTTGAAATGTTTTTTATTTCTTTAGCAAAAATCGAATACATTTTTCAAAGAAAAAAAAACAAAATTCTCCTAGAAACTGTTCACTCAAGCGTCAATTCTAAATCTAGGCGTCATTTTGCATCTCATTACCAGTAAAACGTGCCCTTGAAACATAGTTCGATTTCCAAACTATTACGAAATTATTCTGACAACTAGTTTGCTCGACAGTTAACCTGACGTCAGTTTCAATTTAGTCAATACCCGAGAAGAAAAGAGTCATATTATGTTTGAGCAAACCTTGAAAAAAAGGTTTGAATATAAGAACATTGACTTCAACAAGAAACCAAAGAAAAACTTCATGCAACAATTGCATAATTTGATGACTATAAATGTCGTTCTGAAAATATCCCGGCAGATGTTGATGTCCGCTAAAAAAATTGAAGGGAATGTTGTGCGTTGGTATAATGAAGCTGAGCGAAAAATATCTGCGTGGAAGCGATCACATCATTGGCACACCCTAAATTCCTCGTTTTTGTTTCTAGAATGTTGCTCAAAGGAATGAAACTCAATTATCTTGGTAGTCGGGATAACGGACGGATGAAAATGGGAAAAACAAATGGGGCATTGTGCTGACAAACTGCTTGTGGAATTGGCTATCTGAATAGGTTTTGAGTCAAAATTCAAGGATACTTGTTTACTTTGGGGTAAATGACCATAAGACAAGAAATAATTAGTAAACGACCTAAGTAAGGATCAAAAACATTGATTTTATAAAAAAATGTTTCATAGGTTCTCATTCCCATTTCTGGTATTGTTATTTTATCATAATTTATTGAACGTAAAATATTTTTGGACCGCTTTTCTTTAGACTTATAGAGCATCAAAATTTTTTTGTCAACATGAATTTCGGGCTCGAATTTTTGATTGCAACAGCTGGACGTTGAAGGCTACGTGACTGGCCGCTCGTATTGCGTAGCATCGTAGGGAACTTCCTCGCAACGCGACCGCCACGCGCACGACCAACTAAGAAATTTGAATTTGAGCGCGTTGCGGTCGCGTTGAGAGGAAGTTTCCAACGATGCTACGCAAAACCAGCGGCCAGGAATTTTCATCTTGACAATACCGCATATTATAACTAAAACGGATAGCTACAAAGAATTTCGGGTTGAACAGGTTAACGTTTTCTGAACGATCTAACTATTCGAAAAATCTTGAAAAAATTAGTTCATTCACAAGAACATAATCATTTACTTTGTCCTCGAATCTCAGCTGTATTTCATCAATCCATTTTTTTTGGGATCTCAAGTCAATCTATTTCTCTCCCATTTAAAAAATTAACAGCTACTCCTTGGCAAAAACAGAAAATCTGAAGAAAACAAGATTTTTGAACAATATTAAAGAATGAATCAGATTCTATCAGATTCAGTCCCGGTTCACCGTTTTTCTACATGTTTTGTATTTCATTTTTATAGGCGATTGTACTCTATGCTATATTTTCTGAGAATTTTAGTTGTCGTACTTTATTTCATCAAAAAGCATGCTCAAATTATAATTTTTATATATCTCGAGAAGGAGCAGGAAAAAAGCAAGAAGACATTTGGATACCTCCCCCGATATTTTTGTAATTTTTGTTTTTAGTATATCATTTTGAAACTGACAAAATATTTTTCTTCAAACTTTTTTTGAGAGAATGATAATTGTATTTCAAAATGTCATTCTTTAGTTAATTTAGTTAACTCTCATTTGATCAAAACTTTCAGTTTCCAAAACTTCCGTTTTTTTCTTCAGTTTTCACCCTGAATACAAAGTACACGTTTCGTCATTTTTTTTGCACAAGTCATTTTGTCAGTCTTTGGGCATTTTTATAATTTCAAAATTTGAAGTTCAATTTGAAAAAAAAGCTAATTTATTAAATTAGTTATTGAGAACACTTTCCCAATCAAAACGTTTTTGAAACCAAGCGTAATTTGGTTTGGAAAATGATCAGACTCGAATTTTTTAGAGTGCGTTGGAAAAATTGACACAACAATAATATAAATTTGTGCATTTTCTAAATCAAAACAGGGTGCATGTCATGTCGTTTTTCGAGAGATATCGGAAAGGGGGGGGGGGCACCTAATATTTCAAGTGGGCCGCATAAGTGCTATGTTCTTATCGATACCGGGGGGACGATTATTTGATCAGATCTGATCAACAAGATGTAAATATATTTTTAGACGGAATGTTTGAATGTTCAATATTCCTTCTCATTTTTTTCTTTATTAAAAATTTTGTTAATGCGATTTGAAGAAAAACAGTTTTGCTTCTGAGACCTTGACACCCACAAATAGAAAATTATGAAAAAAGATCAAGTGTAATTGGAAAGTCACATACATTCTCATCTACATAAATACGCAATAGTGGGGAATTTTATGTTGAAGAAAATCAAGATGTATCATCACTCACACCTTTTAGGAATTGATGATCTATAAATCCACTTATGATAGCTGTTTCAATGGCAAGGAAGAAAAAACTGGTTTTGCTTGTAATACTTCTTATTTGAATATTATTCAACAAATATTAAGTAAATGTATTATTTCATTAAAAATTAATTTTGCGAAAAAAAACCCTGATAAAAATGACTAAAAACCTGACGCCTTACTGATATTAAAAGGAAGTGGAAAGAATCTTGATTTAACAGACTTATTATCACCATCAAAAATAATCCTTGGCGAAAAGTCATTCATGCAAATTAACGCACGACTCTGTGCCAAAATAGTATAAACCCCGTTGGATGGATTAGACAATCTACAATTATTTGATGCTATCATTCTTTGGCTAGGCCTCCAACCAAATGGAGGGATTTTGTTAAGACGCAGGCTTGCAAACATAGAGGGAAATGCGGGCTTACCGGGTGGTGGGGGGAGGAGGACTGTACTCAAAAAATATCAATGAAGAAGAAGAGACGGAATGACAAATGGAATCGAAGAAGCCGAAGATGCGCAGACGAATGCTGTGATGAAGGCGGAGGAGGAGTGACCGAAATATCAAGAACCACGGCACATTTTTGCCTCGTCTTCACCTCAATTCGTACACGTTTGTGGCAGGATTGGAAGAATAAGAAAACCGAAGAAGACCGAAGAAGGAGGCAATCCTTTTCCCGTCAGATTCCCCCTTCATTATTAACATTATTGTTGCTGTTGTTATCAGTAGATTGGCGTGCAAGGACGACTTACTGATTGGACCATCGACAATGTTTATTAATTTCTAAACAAAGTTTATATTTGTCTGTCTTTACTTTTTTTTTATTTCTGTGGTGGACGTTACTTCTGAATGCGTCGCTACAGTCATTCCCCCTGGTATACCCAGAGTACATATTCCTTGAATATTATCCCAGAGGAGTTTGTTCCTCCAATTGATTATGATACTAGATTTTTAGGTATTTTATTTTTTCTCCTAAAAAATGTGGAGTTTGATTTTCTAAACTTGAAAATGTATCGCTGATGACTTCAGGGCTTAGAGATCAAAAATGTCTAAAAATAATACAAAAGTGTAAAGCTTTGTAAACAAAAACGGATTACAAGAGTCCTTCTGTTTACCAACTTGTTGTAGTGACCCATAAAGTGGTGTTGAACGCAAGAAACCACAAAAAAACATTTTCTTAATTATTCTTCTATAAATTTAATTTATTCAGATGCAATTCAAGACGAAACAACGATCGGTAACAATGGAGAATCACTTGATCGACGTGGGTGGTCTTTGGCTTCTCAGAATCGGACCACATTGACAGCGTCTGTTCATAACAATATGATGAATGGGCGTATGTCATCATCAAGCCATAACTTGTCCACTAGATTTTCTGGATCGTCGCAGAATTTGAATCACATTCACACAAATGCCTATGGTGTAAGTATCATTTATTTTTTCTTTTGAATTCTGCCTTTGTCACATTATGAACAACGACTAGTATGACTAGAAGTATAATTCAGTTTAATTAATCATAACTTTTTAGCGAAACAATACACATTAACAGAATTGTTATCATTATTTTTTAACCGTTTTAGTAATCGAATGGCATCTAATTTTATAATTTCAATCGTTTTTGGAATTAGTGAAAGTTAACAAAGGTTTTAACTTTCCTATACTCGATAATTATTAGAAACTCATTTATTAACATTCGATTGAACAATCTACTTCAAACCTTAAAAAACAAAAACGAACACTTGAGAAACATAAAATGAAAGAAATGTGTAAAAATTTATTTCGAAAAAGAAAGATAAAATTTTGCATACACTCTAGCAGTGCAAAACAAACATGAGAAGGATTCCTTTCCGACGATAGCAAATTGAACAAAAAATAATAATGTTTCAAATTTTTTAAAAAAGTGGGTTGAATACATGGTGAGTCAACTTGAAAAAATGATGCCCCTCGTATTGAAAAGAAACAATGATAAGAAACATTTGAAAAACGGTGCATTATTATTGTTGATTGATGAAATCATTTGATCCGACTGTATTCTCAACGCATGATCTGAAAATAATGATTAATTTCCTGTGGCAATTACAGTTTCCGATTGTGCCAGCGGCGAGCAATGTTTCCGATTCTTCGGCGCCTCAACGAATTGCGGTATGAGACTTAAATCTTGAATATGAATCATTTAAATTTGTATTTTATTTAGAACCTTCTTTCTCGCCCATTTCGATCAAATCCATTGAAACGAACAAAAAGCGTGAGCAAGATGGAGAAAAATCTCGAAACGAATCAAAAGTGAGTTTTTTATGTAGAGATGTATTGATATTTTAAATTTCGTTTTTTTACAAGGAAAACATTAAAGTGTTTGTTTGCTGATTTTAAATGTTTTGTTTTAATCCATTCAGAAAGGATAGTTTTGCTCAAAATTAAGCTTTTGTACTGAATTTTTTTGTTGATTCCGTTAATAATAGGTGATTCTGAATCGATTAAAACAAAAATTGAAAATCTGTAAACAGACTATGTAATGTATATTTTTTATGATGTTATCTTTCATTTTTTGAAGTCTCTGTGTGCACTCTGAAGAAATCTCATAATTAGTTATACGTTTTTTTTAAATTACATACTCATAACATTGAATTTTGAAAAATCTAATTTTTTTGCATCTAACTCTCTAATTTTTGTGCATCTAACGAAATGGATAAAAAGTCAAAAATGCCAAAACATTTTTTTAATAATCGATACTTTGAATCATTTTATGAAAACGATCTTATTTTAAGAAAATTGTACGTAAATTTTGGAGGTACATATGTAAATAAGAAAATAAGAGGAGCAGAAAACAGTAATCCTTCATAAAAATGATAACTGTTTAAACAATTTGTAAATTATATAATAATGATTACCAAAATTGTACTACAACTGTTGCCATTCTGACAGAGTACCATTTTATTTTATTTATTTATATTACATACAAAATTCTCAAAAATTTTATTTCGATTATGGAATCACCCCCACTCCAAAAAACCCGATTTCTAGTGGTCATTTTTCGTTTTCACATCCCACTAAAAAATCCATCAAAATCACCACCAACGTCTGGATGTCTCATTGTAATCGTAAAGGTCATTAGACCCGAAATCAACAGCATTTTTTTCTCCAACTGATAGACAGTTGCACCCAGCTGTCATGATTCTTTATCTCTGACAAATGTGAAAGTAATTAATATTGTTTTCGAACAACTGCACAGAACAATAATTTATATTTTGTAGTTAGATGTTGAAAAAAGGGGACTCAAATTTAAGGAGCAAGATGTATGTATATATTTTATGAATGAACACAACATTAGCTCATCAATTTTTTTTGTTTGAAAATATTCCATGAATTGCAAAAAACATGTCATGACAACTGTTTTATTTTGTTTGTATTTTTCAAAAAAAAAAAATAGATTCGTTCTCGATATTTGGAAAAAAAAACCTAAAAGGTTAAACCTACTTTTGTTCCTTTGGTTTCGTAATCCAAAAATCGAACCAGTTTGCCATATAAAAATTTAGTTTTGCCATGAAAAGTATTACAATTTTCACTTTTAACATAACATGTCAAAAGTGTTTGTTTGTTATTTTTTTCATAAGAAATGATTTGATCCCGTGGTTTATTTTGATGGCAATAGCTGAAGTGTTGAACTTTTTTTGATTCATTTTTTAGTAGTATCTAGTATGCAGTAAGCAAATAATACTTTTATCACCACATTTGAAAAAAAAATTAATTCTATAGTTTTCATCAAACATTGATAGAACGGTGTTTGGTTTTTTTTTTAGATCTAGGTTATTCAAATATCTCAATAGTTTTTTTTTCTTGCTTTTATGTAAACTTTTCGCAAAAAAAAGCACGGAAAACAAATCCATGTAAAATTTTCTCTCAAAATAAACATCAGATAATAGTTTCACATGAAAGTTTTCATAAATCTTGCCCATTTTTTATCGTTTTCATAATATCTCTTTCCGAGTTCTTTTTTTTCTGTTGTTGGTCGATCAGTGTGTTTCGTGGGTCCCGTGTTGGCACACAACACCTTTGTTCAAAGGGGGTCCAAAGAAGAGAAAAGAGAAAAAGCATCTGTTGATGAAAAGCCACTTTCCGGGAAGAAAAAAAATGCGTTTACCAGATGCCAAGCCCCCACCTACTTCACTTGGACCCTTACAAATCTTCTTTTCTCAAATTTCTCATTTGTTATTGTCAAGATAAAAATTTCTGGCCGCTCGTTTTGCGGAGTGTCGTTGGGAATTTACTCGCAACGCGACTGCTGCGCGCAAGACCAACTGAGAAATTTGAATTAGAGTGCGTTGCGGTCGCGCTGCGAGTAAATTCCCAACGACACTCCGCAAAACGAGCGGCCAGAAATTATTATCTTGACAATACAAACTTATTATTCTTGTTAGTTATGAGAATTTTTCGATTTTCGTGAGAATCAAAGGTCGGCAGCTTTTTTTTTGTTTATTTGGCAAGTTGTCCAATTGTTTTCAAAGTGTTTATCACTGGTATCTATTAATTTTTTTCTGTAGGATCATAAAAAATACACGAATTTCGATAACTTTTACTCAAGGAAGATCCCGCTAGTGTATAGGGAAATTCATAGCATACTTTCCCTAATCGGTCGCATAAAAAGTTAATCCATATTTTTCCTGTTCTAAATCTTCTGAAATTAGATGAAAATGATTTTAGAACATCTGCGCGAATTTACAACCATCAATTTTCGGATTGACCCTACCAAATTGCATTTTCAATGTTTTTCGCAAGTCATCAAGCAAAATCAAGATTTCAATAATAGCGATTATTATCATTTGTGATAAGATTCGCTTTCTTCTATCACCTTATTACCCCCCCCCCCCTCATTTTTCGCCATCATCTAAATTCATTTCAAATAATAATGGCGTTCGTCTTGTCACTTTTAAACGCGTCAATGATTTAAATATTCATCCGAAACAAGCTTCTTCTTCATCGTCAGCTGCTGACCACTTTTGTATTTTTGTTGCATACCAAATCCAATTCGCTTGTTCTTATTCGTTTCATATTGCTACTTTAGCAGCACTGTTCCCTTTTTTTTAAAAACGTAATTATGTACAATCGCTCGTTTCGTGTTCCAAAACGACTCAACACTGTTGATATTCCGTTTGGTTTAGAGCGGTTGACAAGTAAAACGTTTTCTGAGCGATGCTTGCCACGATTGACAACACCTTCTGATAATGGTATGACAATGCAGTGTTTGTCGCCAAACAGGGAGAAACATAATGCAAATCCGAGATTAGTTCGAGGAAGAATTGTCTATAAATCGAAACGGTTAGTTTTTGGAAAAACGTGGAATTGTTGTAAAGTCAGTTCAAAAATGTTCTTTAATTCTCTATCAATTCTATATCTTGAAGAAACCTTGCACTACGATTTTAAAGGTTACAAAAATCTAATCAAGTGTTTGTTCTTTTTAAACTTTTAAAATTCGTAGTTTGAAACAGTCTAGATTAGATTTTTGTATCGTACATCTCAATTGTTTGAAAAACAAGTCCTATAAGTTACTCTACCATAGTTTCAGGATTAGAAACAAAACACAGAAAATCTAAAAAAAATGAAAGTTAATATTCTATATAAGATTCTTTATTATATCGCGTTTCTGAGGCTTTCTGGGAGATTTTTTTCAAGAAATATTCCAATTATTATATTTAAATTTGTTCCTGAAGAATTTTATTGGGAAAAATTTGTCTTCCACTATAAAAAAACTTTCGTTTTTCATAAATTTTGGATTTTTAAAGATTTCAATATAAAGAAGGAAAGTTTTCATAATCTCTTAAGTTTTTCAATAACAGAAAATTGTAGCCCACGCGTTCTTGACATGCAACATTTTTGACCTAATTCAGTAATCCTCAAAAAGTCATTCGTAGCAAACTTCTTTCCCTTCCTAATTTCACTATTAAAGTGCTAGTAATAAAAAGCTGAGACCTCATTCAAACTGTTTTTTATCCTTCCCACCTTACAAACTATTACAATCCAAACATTTAAAAAATTGTGCTGTTGTGTCTTCAAACACGCATGCATCTATCGCCTAATTCTGCGTTTTTTCCTTCGGGTCTTCGTTTTCTTTTTTCCTCCTTCCGGCCGTTTCTCAGCCCTTTCTTCATTGCAATTTCAATTTCGAATTTCTTCAAAACGATGAGAACGAGAAAACGTTTTTGAATAGGTCGGAATTTGTTCAAATAGCCGTATTATCCGCGAAAACCACCTACTGTGCATTTCTTCCTTAAACCCCTGGGGCGGAGACAGTTTGAAGTTGTGTTGTAAAAACGAGACTAGTGGATTTGTCTTGTAACTGGACCAATCCCTCACTATTTCTTTTCTCCTTATAACCAATTTCGTTTTTTTTTGTCGTCTAGTCGGGATGAATAAAAAAAAAGGAACACCCAACAACTTCTACTTACAAATGCATATAGATCGTTTTACTACAGTTGATTTCCTTTTTTGTGGATACAACACAAACACAAATAAATTCCACTCCGATTCCCTTGAATTGACTGTTTTTTAAGTTTTTCAATTCATACACACACCTACCATGAAAAATTAGTAATAGTTAGTCTGAAGTTAGTGGGGAAAAGTTTCTATTATATTTTCAGACAAATATTTTAGAATGATAGCAACACAGAAATATATTTGTTCGCCTCTTTTATCTTAAACATTTATGTTAAAGAAATAAAAAAACAAACCTTTAATTCAATTCACTTCAGTTTGCTACCAAATAAACGTATGGGTAAACATATGTTTTCTATTCGATCTAGTTCTTATACTGTTAATATTCCAAAAAATGAGTAAGTTTTTCTCTTGACATTTGTTTGGATAATGAAAATTGGATCCGAACGAAGAACATGTTTGCCATTTCAAGCGATTTATAAAAATATGAAAGTATTACTACTAAATAAACAATTCTGGAGACTTTGCTCAACTCTAGTAACAACTTTTTAAGAGCACATGAACTTACTGGAAGTTTTTTTTTAATTTTACCTTCCTTCTGAAATTAAATTATGAAAAACCAATTTTTTTGTGAACACAGAAACTTTGAAAAAAAACCAATACATCTAAAAACTGTTAAGAATATTAAATATTTCGAATCTTACATCACATACGTTTTTTTTTCAGCACTCTCAATAGAGTGGACGCCAATGTGAATCGGACACCTCAAGATGCTGTTTTCGCGCAGCCGCCAGCTCGCCGACATATGAGCACACCGGCGCGAGAGGGTAGCCTACGAGCATGCCGATCACATGAATCACTACTCAGCTCGGCCGCATCAACTCATATGATTGATCTGGGTACGTTTTGGTTTTAACGAAGAATGGAAAAGAAAACTGGACCTTTTCGTTTTTTTTTCTCCTCTGCTTAAAGTGAGATGAGTTATTGCTAGCTTACTATTTTCTTTGGTGTCACTTTTTTAAATATTATTATTTCTTGAATTGATGAAGTAATGGTGTCAAAATTTCAAAATTTCAAGATTTTTCTTTTAATTCAGAAGTGTTATTCACAACAAAATGACCAGAAAAATGGTATTCCTCTCATCTTTTGAAACACCAATGATTTATGCTTTTTCACACAATATATTTATTTTTCTTTTCATGGAAAAATAGAAGAATTGTATTCAATCACATTATAATTTTGAGAACGATAGACTGAGAAAATATTGAATAAAAAAAATCAATCAATCATTTCATTTTCCATTAAATATTTGTGGTACGATCCTCATTGTTTTGCTTTTGATAAACATGGAATCGAATTGTGAATATATTTTGATATCGATTCAGAAAGGTTTGTCTTTTCGTTTTAGAACTTTTCTGCTGTAATCCAACACCCACTCTATTTTATAATATTAGTTAGTACACGTTATGTTGGAAACATTGAAACAAATTTTTGACCTCTCTTTTGCAATAAACGAGTTGTGACGCTTTGGCATCCGTAATCTGACACTTGTCCTCACAGAGTAGTCAGTCCATTGACAAAAATTGCGTAAGATACGCCAACCCACTCATAAAGTAATATCAGATTTGTAAAGTGCGTTTTTGTGTTGGTTCTTCCAATTTTTTTGTCAAAGATTTATTGCCTATTTTACACAGTATTAATTAATCATTTGACATTATTTTTTTCAGGTGACGACGCTCGACTCCACCCAGTTCACCCATCTGTTCTTGACGTTCCAAACTGTTTTAGGGTTGCGAATACTTATTACGCTTGTCGCACACCATTGGAGCGAGCCAAGTGGATGGAAAAGTGAGTTTTTTTTCAAATTGACTTTTTTTTTGAATTTTGCATGCCGAAACTGGTAAAAAATTGCTGCCAAAAATCATTAACGCTTTTTTATATTTTTTGAAGTTTACTTGTTATCATAAAATTCTTATGTTTTTCATCGACGAGTTTATTAAAAATAGTTTTTTGACACACTCTAATAGTTTAAAAACATAAAAAATCCTAATTTTATTTCTTGTTTTTTAACAGTCAATCTTACGCATTTCATCAACGCATTGTAATAGCGGAGAAACCGAAATATCTTCATATTCTAATTTTACTATTCAATCCTACCTTCATATCCTATGTATATTCATTCTCAAGAGACCATTAATAAGATCCACATGAGATTATATAGCCAGAAGTACGCATATAATTAGCATTGTTGTTTTCTTGAGGGCTTGATGCTACTATTTTGGCAATGTTAGTCAGCGGCCCTGCCAATGCGTGTTTCTTGTTTTATATATATTACGCCAATTGGTGTGAGGAAAAGAGATATGAATGCCTGTTCAACCTCTACACCACTGCGTTTGTGTTTATGTTGGATGATGGGACACCGATGAGGTGCATTTATTGATTGAAACATGTGCATTTGCTTAGGTAATGCGTACTTTTATATCAAATTTGTGTGACTATAATATTTTTTTCGTATGTCGTCTTTATCTGACTCATATAGTAATATGAGTAATTTTCATGATTGTATGCATGATTTTATGTTTGCGCAACATAAGAACGTTTCACCTCTTTACTTGAATTCTTGCATTTTTTGACTTTGAATTATTTTATTTTATTTTTTCTTAAGTTATTCGTAAGCTAGTGTTCTCGATAGTTTTAAAAGATCTAGAAAAGTCTCCCAAAACAACAATAGTAAACATTGTAGTTTCTATACAATTCATATGAATTATTTATAAGATTTCTTGTTTATTTTGCAGTATTTTACATTTTTTCTTCAACTAATTAGCTTATTTTGTAACAGCAAACTTTGAAATACATCCAAAAGAAAAAACATGAAACCATGGATCATCTGACATTCATGAACATTAAAAAGTTTTTTTTTGTTTCATACTTTTCGGCATCAAGTTTTTTTTCGACATTTTTCTCCAAGTTCGGTGTCACCTTTCCTCATGGACTTACTAGATAACCATCTGGTGAAACTGCGGCGCCGTTGCTTGGGTGAAACAAAAACATAAAAATGTCGGCTTTCTGACCTTGCTCTCCATCATCCTTCATTTTTTCTCCTGCTTACCTTACCCACAACCGTCAATTTAAATTTTTGTGTTTGTCGTTGTGTAAACTTAAACGTTTACCCTATAAAATCATATCAAATTCGTCAATGTCGATTTTTGCCCGGTTCGCGCGGGTGCGATATTCTACTTTTTTGGCGGCTATTTTCCATTCAAAAGGCACAACAAACAACAAACACTTGACATTGCAGTTTCATTCATTCACACCTCATCGAAGCTGTTCTTTTTCTTTCCGAGTTTGCCCTATTCAGTGGACAATTTACGCCCTCGTTTTTTTTTCTTTCGTTTGAATTACAACAATTGTAGTTCACTTCCGACATCTTGGCCTTTTCTTTCTGTGCCAATTTTTTCAATTGTTCAATCGTTGTGAGAAAATTTGAGAGAAATAATTATTATTTTATTGATGAAGTTCAATGGGTTCGAGACAGTGTTGTAGGAAAAACTGTCGTTAGGGATTTATAAAGATTTTTAAATTTTTAAAATTTACGAATATCGTAAGATTACTATAGATAAGTTGGATTTTTTGATTTTTTAAAGAATAAGAAAACATTAAAAAAAATTAGTTAATGTTTTATAATTTATTCTAAATTAGATTTCACGAACGATTTTGCAACACACTTCAGATTATTAAATAGATTTTAAAAAACTCATAAATAGTACTTTTTTCATCAAATGATTGTTTTCAATCTTATCTTAACTACTCACAACGTTGACCTTGAAATCGAACCCAATAAAAAACATATTTGTGCGCTTGTGTCAAAATAACCTAAAAGGTGTCACATACGCTTCATTTCACGTTTTAAATTTAAATTATTTCGAAATTTTTCCACGGATGTTTTCGCTGCTGTTGTTGGGTGGTTACTCTATGTCCAACATCATCATCATCATCTTTAACTTGAATGAACATCAGCATTATCCGGCCTTCTTCAATCGAAGAGTTTTTGCAACCAGCCTTGGACAGTGTATGTACTGTAATATGCGTCAAGGGTGGTCTTCGGCAATTATAAATCGTTTCCTCTTTTTACAATGATGTATGTACGAAGGCCATTACATTGTCCGGCTGCTGCCAGAATCCGATCATATAATAATTATCATGTTTGATTCAACAAATAACTGTATGGATAATACTTGAAAAATGTGCCGAGATTCAAATATTCGGAGAAGATTGTCATTTCATAGCGGTGTTCTTCTACCGAAAGCCTCGCAATTTGAACAGTTTTCTGTTTTAAGTTACTAAAAAGAAAAGAAACATCTTGCCCCCCAAATCCCATCTTTTGCACCGAAAGCGAGCAGCAACTTAATCTGATTGCGGTGCATTTTGTCGTTGCCGTTGCATTTTCAAGTTTTTCCAACCCAGTTAGTGGAAATGATCCCCCCCTTCCCCTAAAATTCGTATTTTTTTCTCACATGAAATAGGAGCTTCTTATTTCCTGAATACGCACCGCAATTTATTTGTTTTTCATATCATTTCCAAAAATTTTGTTGCTCCATTTGCATTTCTTCTTTTCACGGTTTCAAGTAGTTTTTGTTTGCCAAAAGAAGAACATATCATATCTGAAGTTGTTCATCAAATACTTTAGGTGCATGTTCCCACGAGTGTTGACTAGATTTTTCTGAGAAACCAATAAGTGTTGGCGAAATGTTGTAAATTAAAAAAACTTTTTTTTTTGAAAGTCTGATATATTTAATGTTTAATTTTTGGAAATAGAGTTAATTCATGGAAATTACATAGGAACGTGGGACTATTTTCGAATAAGAGAAAAAAACACTTTTTTCTTATCTGATTTCAAAGAAGAGGAATGTGTTTGAATTGATTCTACTTTTCGTTGTTGCGACAAAATGTTTTCTTTTTTATCTTTTTATTTTTAGGTTTTTTTTAAAAAAGCGAATCATTGGAATATCAAAAAAAAAAGTTCTGAACGTTTTTTAAAAATGTATCTAAACATTTCTTATTGCATTATTTGACAAACTAACAAGCGAGCATAAAACCTCCGACCGACGCTCTCCCCCCCATCCATTTCATTGCTCCCACATTCAATCCAGTTCCAATAAAAAAACTTTTTTTTTTTGACTCAATTTCATTATATCATTGTGGTGAGCCGTCTCAAATTTCAAAATTTTTCGCCCACCCCACGCGTTTCGAGGGTTACTAGTCTTGAATTGAATAATGGACAACAGGAGTAACTCAATTATTTTTCGTTCCAATATCCTCAATGCGACCTACTGTTCATCTCATTTTCCAATATATGTATGTATGCATTCAACCTTATTTCCGCCTCGTTGAGAAAAATACAAGAAAAAAACACACACACGTACATGAAACGGTATTGTTCGCCGAGACTCTTAGCCTAATTTCCTAAGTTTAACTGACCTTGTTAGTTCGAATTATTTGTGTGTTGTTTTTCTGAATGAAACATTGAGGTTGATAAAGATTACTATTATTTTAAATTATCCATTTCATCATATTTATTAGTTAGTAAAACGTTCATTTTTATGACATAGTTGCACCTGCTTTTGCAGGTGTTTTGTTTTATATCTAAAATAGGCAGTAACATCCTCGTGGCATAATGTCTTTGAAGGACGATCCTCATTTCTTTCCGCTATTTCTGTACTTCATCCTACTGTATATGTATAATGCCAAAACAGAAAATAAAATAGTCACAGATTGATGCTTGTTTGTTTTGGCGCTCCTCTTTTATAAAAGCCCGTCCGACCATGTTGTTCAGCGATAAAATTCTACTAAAACACATAGACATATACCTAATAAGAAACTTTTCTCGGTTTTTGATAAAGTTAAAATTTGGTTTTTATTTTTCCTTTCACTTTAACTATTTTTAACTCGTTCTCCTTTGTTTTAAAAAATGTGTGGTCGTTCCATAAAAAAGAACATTTCGAGGTTCCAAGTGACTCTCCGGGTGGCCGGAGTTAATTCGTATTTTTACTTTCTTTGTTCATTTTCCACGTAATAGAACATTCATCAAGCGGTTGGGTGAGAATTGACTAAATTCTACACCACATGTTTGTAGGTATATTTTTGAATGTTTGAATGCTTTTTTTCGCCTAAATTTATTTTTCTTCTTACAAATAACTCATAGACAAGCGATGTTTCTTGTTTATTTTTAGAATTTCAAAGATTTAACAAGGAGAAAAAAATGTTGCGCGCTAATGAAGTTTTGCGGATTGGCTGATTGTTCCCTTGTTTTCGCATAATTACATCCTACGAAATAGTCAATTTCAACAATAATATTGTTTTTCGACTGCTTATTGTCAGGAATAACGATTTCGAATGGAAGTATTATTCCAAATCAACCACCTGCTCCATTTACCTTTTGATGAATGTTTTTCTCTAGTTTTTCGACACCTGTCCTACGTCATTTCTAACGAGTTTTCTTTTTCTGGAACATCTAAAAATAGAGAAAAGGACCGATTTATTTACGTCTTTTGAAGGTCGCGCATCTTTCTATTTCAATTTTTAAAGGTGGCAATTTTCAAAATAACATATTTACAAAAAATAGAAATTTAATTTTTGGTTCACTCTGTTTTTATTTCTTTGTGGCAACGACACCACTAGTAGTTGAACCCCATTGAGCATAATTTGAGTATGGTGCACCTTCATTGTTTATTACAATAAACCAAAAACGGGAAAGAGTGGTGTTGTGTATGTGACGGTGAATAAGTGCGGAGCTTATTGTTTTGTTGCTTGCCGAGCCGTACTACCGCCGTCGTCCCGCACCTGCCACTCTTCAAATATGGTTTTTACCTGAGCCGCTTCTATGCCCCACCACCCCACAAGATTTTCGTTAATTGTTACGAATCAAAACAACAATTTTACTCGTATGGTTTTTAGGTTACGAATTGGTTAATCCTTGGAAATTGTCATCGTATAATTTCGCTTTCTTTTTTGTTATCTTTTCGGTTATCCATATTACATATACATATTATGCTAGACTAATCAATTAAAATAACACAGTTTAGAATAACTTTGTTTTTTCTTTCAGCCTTCGCAAAACAATGAATCCGCGACGTGATTTGCAGCGTCGGACGGAGAATGGCTTACAAATTTGGATACTTGAAGCAAAAGGTCTTCCAGCAAAAAAGAGGTTTGTACTTTTCAAATTTTGAATTCTAATATCAAAGGTAGTAAACCGTAATGAAACTTTGATGCTTTCGTTTCAGGAATATTCTTTTGTTTGCAAGTGTTTTTGTTTGTCTGAAAAATGTATCATTATATAAAAAAACAAAATTTATGTTATAGAAAAGAAAGCATCCATATAATTAATGTATGAAAACCTCTCGTACCGCAATTTGCAGTAGTTTTAACAGTATAGTATTGTCAACTTAAAAATTTTGGATCATCCATTTTCTGCTAAAAGGCCGCAGCGCAACCGCTCGCATTAAAAAATAGCACGACTCGGTGAGAGACTTAGCTTTTCTGGGTAGATCAAAACCAACTTGAATGATCAAGAATAATTGAGTTGACAATAACAAGGATGTTTTTTGTAATTTGTAAATAAGCGATAACTTATCTAGTTACTGAAAGCCAATATAGAAACTTTTTGTACTTATTAAAATATGAAGTTTATATTATAATGACAAAATATCATTTTCAGTATCAGATATTTCTGTGAAATTTGCTTGGACAAAACGCTACATGCTCGTACTTCCAACAAGCCACGAACAGATAACGTGTTTTGGGGTGAACACTTTGAATTTGGGTAGGCGTTCAAATCCTGAACGAATTTCATCAATCAGCCGTTTTTTTTATCCAGAATGCTTCCGAAAATCGAAGAAGTTTGTGTCAACGTATATCGAGAAGGTGATTCGAAGAAAAAGAAAGACAGGCCAACACTGATCGGAATTGTCACCATAAAAATTGAACAGCTATCTGGCAGGAATCCAGTGGAGCGATGGTAAATTTGACGAAAAAAAATTATTTACTTATGCTGGCCCCCGTGTAGCCACCCCACTGGTTTTGATTTCCGAGTATCATTTGTCGACACCCCAATGAATTCAATGAAAAAAAAAACCAATGAAAAAAAAAAGAATGCATCAATAAATTACCTCCGACGAACAATAGCCAATGTTGGTGCGAGATGCAATTAAGCAACCAGTTGAAATTCATTTCAACCTCTGTTTTCTCCCTTGCACCCCACTAGAAATGAAAAGCATTAGAAATGCATCATTCTCGAAAATTATTATTATTATTATTATTATTCTTATTGAAACTATGCGCGCACAGTTATGGATGGTTATGTGAACCAATAACCTATATCGAAATGCATAGGCTAATCCGTTTCTGGCGCCTGTCCCCCCTCACTCGCATCATTTTTGCATAATTGGATACGCTGATTCTGGAAATGACTGCTGCGGGTTATGGAAAAACACGGTTGTCATTGGTTGACGATATATTTCGGAATTCTTGACAGTTTTTTTGGCTTGCTAATTGTTTCCGCGCAAGTCGACCGATATTTCATTCATTCTACCGTTTTGAACGGAGTAATCGGTCATTTTGTGGTTTTCACTTTGGATTTGCTTTTTGTTATCTGTTTTATTTGTTAGGGTCAATGTGAGAAAGGTTCAATGTGTGAATAGTGATAGTATAAATACAGCTTTAATGTTATCTTTGACTTGAGAATTAGGTGAAGATTATGTTTGTTTACACCAGTTTATATTCAATTCTATAGCATATGTATGTGCGTTCGTTCTATTAATTTTTGCTAAAGTTATTCATTCTGATTTGAATATATATAAGAAATACATTTACTATCTACTAATAGGCATCATTAAAAAATTGAAAGGAAGAAAAAACAATGAGGAAACTTAAAGAATCAAGTTTTGCCACCAATTAGTGATTGTAAAAGGAATGAAACGCGCACATATGCTTTTAATTTCTTCTTTTCGTAATTGCAACAGTATTCAAATGAAGTCGAAGGCGAACATTGCAAATTTGTTATGCGTGAAATTTTCTGCCCCCCCCCCCCCGAAAAGTGAAAAATATCCGGTGCTGCGTAAAGCTTTTCCAAATAATCGTTGGCGTTCAATTCACCCGAGAATTTTTGACAGATAGTGTTTCGTGATTTGATGAAAATCAAACAAAAATGCTCATGCTTTTGCGTTCGTTACGCAAAATATAGTTTACATGTCTGCCAATATTTTGCGTGCTGATTGGATTGTGAATCAACGATTAAATCTAATCTTGACCAATGCTTCATAGGTGTGATTCACCTTTTTGCTTCTCATCATTATCATTCACCCCACTTTTTTTTCCAAATCTTCCAAAATTTTCTTCTTCCATATGTCTTTTTTTAGGTAAAGTCAATTGTTCACTCCTTCTCCCGCAAGATCTTATCTTGTCCGCTCAATTAATGACTCGTTTTCATTCGGTTTTCTCACTTCAACCTTTTCCTTTTTTTTTATTTGCAAATCATTTTCTATTAACAACAGTGTTCCGGTCATTCTTTATTTCTATTAATTCAGATATGAAAAGTCATGGAGAGTTCCACCCGTGGGATCCTCATTTCCATCACACCTCTATGATTCCCTACAATCTTTCTTCTAGCTGCAATTCTTTAAATTCTTTGGATAGTATGCCAAAAGAATTTTCGTCGAAAAATTATAAAGCTAAAAATTTATTGAAAAACGTTTTGTGGAATATAAAATTTACGAAAAATTATGTGCGGGTGTCGACATTATTTGGTGATTACTGCAGGTTATCAAAAAAGTGTTTTTTCTATACTTTCAATAATTTTAACTATTTCAGGTATACTGTTAATGCTACGAGTGATACGAGTAGCAGAATTGCATCAGCTCTTGGAGCAAAAAGCAGCTCACAGGATCAGTTGTCACTTCGAATCAAAGCTCGATGGCAAAGTATTGATGTTCTACCAATGAGATCCTATGATGACTTGATCAACTTACTTTCCTACAGTTATTTACCACTTTGCGAGCAACTCGAACCACTTCTAGCTGTCAGAGTTAAAGAAGACTTTGCGACGTCACTCGTTCGCGTGATGTACAAGCAGAAACTTGCCAAAGAATTTCTGTGCGATTTAATCATGCGAGAAGTTGAACAGCTGGATAATGATCATTTAATGTTCCGTGGTAATTCATTGGCAACCAAGGCGATGGAGTCGTTTATGAAGCTGGTCGCTGATGAATATTTACAATCAACCCTCGGAGATTTTATCAAAACTGCGTTGCAATGTGAAGATTCATGCGAAGTGGACCCACAGAAGCTTGGAAATGTGTCAAGTTCAGTATTGGAGAAAAATCGCGCTCTGTTGATGAGATTTGTTGAAGTGGCGTGGACGAAAATTTTGAACAAGTTTGTTTAAGGTGGTGAGAAAGAAAATAACTAAAAACCATGTTTTCAGTGCGCACCATCTACCATCCGAACTTCGCGACGTATTTTCCGTTCTTCGCTGCCGACTCGATGCTCAAAATCGTGGTGCATTAGCGGACACTCTAATTTCATCTTCGATCTTTTTACGTTTCCTATGCCCGGCTATTTTGAGTCCGAGTCTGTTCAATATTGTGTCGGAGTATCCAAGTGGTGCCACAGCGAGAAATCTGACACTTATTGCCAAAACTCTTCAAAATCTTGCAAATTTCACCAAGTTTGGCGGAAAAGAACACTACATGGAGTTTATGAACGAGTTTGTTGAAAGAGAGTGGCATAGAATGAAGGAATTCCTCATGAGAATCTCGTCGGGATACTCTGCGTAAGTTTTTTTTTCACTCTATTATCTTTTTAATGGGGAATTTTCGAGGTCGCCACAGCTAAAGTGTTGACAGTTTTGAGAAACGTATCAAGTTACATGAATAAATATAGAACAGAATAAACACAACATTTTATTTTTAGAATGTGTTGTGAAAAAAATAAAGGAATGTTCTTTTTGCAGACCAAATCCAATTGATATAAATGTGGACGCAGTTGTGGACACTGGAAAAGAATTGAGCTTAATTGCAACGTATCTCGAGGAAGCGTGGTCACCATTGCTTCAAGAGAAGAATGCTGGAAATAAGGCTCTTTGTGATGTGAAGAAAATTTTAACGGATTTATCAGAAAGTAGACATCGACCGGATTCATCTTATCATTCACCAGTTGTCCATCAGCCATCGTCTGATTATGAAAACAGTCCACAACAAGTCACAATGCCGCGACACGAGAATGTTCCAGCATATAGAAGCACTCCACCAACTGGACAGGCAACAATAATGGGACGATCTTTAAGCCGGCCAGCAACCCATTTGATGACCGCCGACAATTATGTACTTTCATCTGCATTCCATGTAAAACGAATGCTGTAATGAATCTAGTTTAATTTTGATTCTTTTTTCCAGACACCAACAATTCGCCAAGCGACCAGATTGAGTGATGAGACGGGAACATCATCAAGTCGAACAAGCGACAAAACGACAAGCAGTGCTGAAATTCGAGACGATACCGATTCGGAAGTGGAATTGCGCGATGATCGTAGCCGTGGCGGAAGGAATCGCAAACGCTTACCACGAACTGATGCTTCTCCATCCAGCAGTCAACAAGCATCTAGTGGATACATGAGCAACAATGTTTCGAGCTATTCGAATTCAGCAAGCTCGTCACCAGTGGAGCGAATGGCGGCGTTATCAATTGTGAACCCGGTATATGGACCAGGAACATCCAGTTATGGCATCCCTGCTGAGCCAAAAGAGATCGTCTACCAGAAGAGACCAAGCCCGCCACCATATGATCCAGAAATGCATAGTTATCACTATCAGCCGGTATATGCAGTACCACCAGATTGTGATATTTCACCAAGAAGCAATGCTACGAATGGAAATATTCAGAATCGATTAAGTCTACCAAGAACAAATCCAAGAGCATCGAGGAATTCGACGCTATTGAGACCAACAGTTGTTGATGTACCAGATGATTGGGATAGGAATAGTGATTATTGGCAAGATCGAAATACGGAACAGACTAGACAACAACAGGTTTGCATTAATTAAATGAGACTTTAAAGGTTTATTGATTTATAGGATATTATCGAACAACAACAGCGTGAAATTGAGAGATTAAAGCGTGAAAATGAAGAGTTGAAAAAACACATGGCATCTGCTTCGCCGTATGTGACTTCTAAAGCTGAATCAAAGGTAATCAAGAAATATCCACAGAAAGTATACAATATATTAATATTTAGAGATCAGATAGCGGAGCCAGTGAGGATTCCTACGACTCGTTGAGCTCATTAGACCGACCATCAAGAAAGTCTCTGCTAGTTGTACCACAGTGATGAGCCGAAATTCATCTCCTTCCCAATCCTCCAAAGATGATGCTTGTCTTCTTCTTTCTCCAAATGTTACAAATTTCTCCAATTGGTCTCTCTAATCTATACATTTCTGTTCTACTACCGTGTGGATCAGTGTCATCCGATCACCGTTTTTATTTTTTCTTCTTTCGTGATTCGTTTTTTTTCCTGCCTGTTTCCAGTTTGAAACAAAAAAGAGAGAGAATATATTCTAATCGCATTCTAATTGGCTATTATATATTATAATAATAAGTAAGTTCATTTGTAGTTCCTTCATAGAGGGTTGTTTCTTTGTGATGAGTTGAATTATTTCATCGGTCTGAAAGCACTAATTTTAATTTTTGGTAACTCGTGTTTTTTTTTCAATTTTTTCCAACATTTCGAAAAACAATGTTTGAAATAACCCTTTTTTGTTTTAGTTTCAATTTCTTTTTGATTTCTGTAAGAGACATTTATCCGAACGTATTTCTTTTTTTTTTACTGTGGTATCCATAATTTTTCTTTGAAACTGTATGAACTTTATGAAAGTGTTTTTTTTCTGCATAATATTTAAATGTTTTTTCTTTGTAAAATAAATTAAACGCCGGTTCTGTTCTATTAACTGTTTAATTGTAATAAAACATGGTTGAATGAGGAATTGAATGAGGAAGTGATAAAAAACACAAAGGATTTTAATGTTCGTCATAAGAACACCAATGGTACTATGTATAAACTATACGAACACTGCAACATACATGAAACAAGGGCAAAAAGTGGTGCTAATTGAGAGTAACAACAATTTTTCAAGAAAAATTTCAGATTGATTTTCGAAGGAATTCAACTAAACCTTCACATTGATTTTTTTTTGCTTAAATTGTTGTTTATATCATCAGATTAAATAATATTTTAAAACTGTATAAACTATTAAAAAAGCTACTTGCATGCCTTTTTGTAAATTACAATTTCAGAAGAAAAATGTAGGAATTCAGAAAAAAACATCAAGGAAATTCGTTGTCTCATCACACAGAAAGATTGTGTTTTTCTTCTTTTGTACTGTTTTTAGCGAAAATTATAATTTTTCTGATGATTTATTAACATTTTCTTCTTCTGGTTTGTGCACAAAAATGTTTCAAAAATGTTGAATATATATGTTATGATATCGTGTTTTTTGCCGCGTATCTTAAAGGATTGATAAAAAAATATCGTCTGTAAACTTTTTCATCGTGAGCTATTGATAACTGTTATCATGATTTTTTGTATTAAAGGGTATTTTTACTTTATAAATATGATTGATTGAAATGTTTAATTGTGTTTTTAGAGACCATTCTATTACGTTAAAACGTAAATTTGATCCCAAAAATTCAAATGTAGAAATGCGAATGAAGAAGCAACAACAACAACAACAACAACAAAAACGCACGTGGTATTGTTGACATGGAACCTTTCTCATGCTTTTGTTTATATTTTCCTACCATTTTATAAATGTGCCAAATATTTTGAAGTGTCAGACTAAAATGACGCATATTGTTAGCTACGCATATCATTAACTATTTTTTGCGAGAAAATATGAGATTTTAATAATTTACAACAACATCTTAGTTTTGTATACAACAAAATAATTTAAAGTGGGGCTGAGGGGGCGAAATAAATGGTTTAAAAATGATGAAAGTATGATTGTTGATAAATAAATGAAAAAAAATTCAAAGAAAAACTCGAGCATGGCAAAAAAATGGTGAAAAAACCATGAACTCGGTTTTCGCCCTAATGGCCGAAGAAACGCGTTTTGGTTTTCTAGGCTATTTGTTTTTTCTCGGCCGCCTGATTTTTTTTTTGAAAAATTATCTTTTATCTTGTTTTTCCTTTCTTTTCAATTTTTTTCAGTGAAAATTATCCATAAACGAGTATAAAAAAAAGAAATTTCCAAAAAAAAATCAGGCGGCCGAGAAAAAACAAATGGCCTAGAAAACCAAAAAGCGTTTCAGGGCGAAAACCGGGTTTATGGTTTTTTTCACAATTTCTTTTAGCCATTTTCAAGTTTTTTAAATATTTTTTTTCATTTATTTATCAACAACCATACTTTCATCATTTTTAAAGTACGCCCTAACTTCAGTAACACAGTTTTTCTTGGAAATCTAAAAAAATTTAAAAAATTGTTGAAATTTATTTGAAATGAGTCATGAAATGAGTCACGAAAAATATTCAAAAAATAAAATAAAATGTGCACACAGAAACACACTGTTAAAAAACGAGTCTATGATCTTGAAAAGTTCCATATCGGGTGCCGATTTCAATATTTTTTATTTTTTATTAATTCTCCATTTATTTAACCATATCAAGTATTATCCTATTTGACACATACGTGCAGTAAACCTGTTGAATACTGCTAATATGGTTTTTGAAAGAATTTCAGCTGTTAACTTTTTTTTGATAATTATGGAAAAACACAAAAACTTAAATTTAAATTGTTTATAGTGATAATTGTGTAAATAAAAACTTTAACAAATGACTTGTGAAAAATTCTTATTTTCCAATTTTTAGTGATAACGGATGGTTATAAATTAAACAGACTTTTTGTTTTTTCATGTTCCTTGTCAGGACTATTTATAAAGAGAACCTAAAAAAAACTCCATATTTTCAAACAAAAGGAAAATGACATTCTACTTTTTTCAATTCATAAGAAACAACTGAGAACTCGCCATTTCTTTCAAAACAGTAACCTTTTATGTTTCGGTTGTTTTTCTGTTTGAATCGCTTTTCTTTCTTTTCATGTCCGTCTTTCATTTTTCTTCCCCTCTAAATTTGTTGTGCTTTTTGTCGATTTTTCTCCTAAATCGGAAGCCATGAAAACCATACATTTTTCTTTCTGTTTTTATTGTAGCAATGAACTGTATATGATTTGTTTCTTCCTTTTTCGTATCCATATTCTTATGTAGATTTTTGGATTTTTCCAGTTAACGAGGGTAGAAATATGAAGAAACCTGAAAAACATTCGAAAAAGGAAACAACTAAAACTTATGCAGAGGAAGATGAGGATCAATCTTCGAGCAGTAGCAGTTCGAGCAGTTGCAGCTTGAACAACAGTAGCTATATTTCGTTTCCAGAGCCACAGTTCACCGCCAACTGTTTTGTCTTTGATTTTCCGAATTGCTTTGATTTGTTGGATAAGAAAATTGATACATGTAAGTTTTCTAAAACATTTTTTACTAGTGCTTGTTTGTGTATTTTGAATCAAATTGCTTTTTTTTCGATTCACAATCACTAGATATAGGTTTTAAAAAATTAAAAACGAGTAAACCTTTTCCTATTTTGATAGATAATAAGTGAAATGATAAAGAAACGATATAATATGTCTTCAACTTGAAACTTATCAAAATTCATTGAAATCAGGGTGATATCAAGAATGAGTACTGCTCGATATGCGCTCTATTAAAGGAGGGTTTTACGGAGTTAATAAATTTACGGAGCTAAAAAATCAAGGATGAAACTAGACTTCATATTCATTCCAAATCTGTTTTTAAAATTTTCTAAACCCGCCTAGAGGCCGAGAAAACGAGCCTCAAAGCAATAGCCTAGAAAAAGGGGCCACCGGCGAAAACTAGTCCGCAGGCCTGAAAAATCAAAAAAAAAAGAAATAACATTAATTAAAATTTTAAAAAGACATAAAAATATAAGCATTCTCCATAACTATTTATTAACGAAACACGAAAAAAACTCATAGGAAAAGTTCGGCCAGGTGGACACTTTTTAGGTCATTGTTTTGAGGCGCGTTTTCTCTGCTTCTAGGTGGATTTAGAAAATTAATTGGATTTAAAAAATTAAAAATTTAACACATTTGGAATGAGAATGAAGTCTATTTCCGTTTAAGGTGCACTTCTTATCTCCGTAAAGTCTTCCTTTAATTAGCGTACTGCCAGGTTATCTTCCTAAAAAAGTAACTTGAAAACGATCCCGATCGTTTTCCAAACAAGCGTTCACAAGTTGTTTGGTAAATGTGTCCTCTATGAAATTGGGATGATGGAACATTACAATCGAAATCTCACTAGTGACGGAAACTAAAAAATTGATTCTTATACCCAACATATAGTTCATATTTTTTGTTCAAAAGTACGCTACGTTTTTCAACGAAGTTATGACAAAATACATTTAATCGTATCATTCTTGACTGTAAAAAAACTACAGTTTTTATGCTTCCATAGAACAAAAATTTCGGTTTCCTTTTTACATTTCATATTCTAGTCATTATTCTCAATTGACTATAAAACCCGCCCTTTTCAGTCAAGCCAACATGTTCGGAAACATAAAAATTGTATTTTGTTCCGTTTATGCATATGGTGCAGAGCTTGGAATTTTCCTTCTCCAAAAAACATTTTCTTAATGCATAAAATTTCCAATCAATCGTTTTTCAATGAAACTAAAAAATATCTGTAAAGTGCGTGAGAAAATTATCAATCCGAGAAAAAACAACACACCATTTGAAGGGTTGCCGTATCAGGACTGTTTTTGATATTTTCTTTCCGCTATAGTTTTTGAAAGACATGTATTTGTTTATTGTCCAGCGTTTTGTAATTTCTAACACTAATAATACTAGCAAGTTTCAGATATGACTCTCCCACAAAAACTTCGACAAGAATGTATGGATACTTACGTCACCTGGAACAAAAAACTTATCCGAGATGGAAGAAGCAGCCTTGTAAGTTGAACTCCCCTTGTTTTATTATTTTTACAAGTTGCATATCGTTTCCTCACCATCTTTGCAAATTGTACCAGGAACCAGTTTTTCAGTTTATACGGACCATAAAACCTATTTATGGTTTACGCGAAACATTTTTTGCAACGTTATTATCAACGTATTATGACAAGCTGGAATTATGAGATAATATGAGGTTACTGTAGTTGCTAATAATACGTTCAATTGAAAAAATGATATAGAAACAATTAAAATGTGAGTTTTTTCAGTGTGCCATTGGTAAACCGACTCTAGAAACTATTTCTGAAGAAGACGAAGAAAACGAAGAACTTAAAGGAGCTGAGCATATCGATCAATAAAAAAGTATTCGGGAACACGACGCAATATTTGTCATTTTCGCACCATAATTCAGTTTTCATAATTTTAATAAGGTTTTTCATTTTAAATTATTCACTTAATTTTTGATAATATGGGATTTTTCCAATTTTGGTGCATTTATATTTTGAATGTGTGATTTTGTCGACACATTACGAACACATGTATTTATTTGGAACATTTTTGGAATGTAGTTCATAAAATTTAGACAAAAACATGGTTTATTCATGATTTCAAAACAAGTGATCAGATTCTCGCCTACACATTAAGTGGCGGAACAAGCAGTAGAGCACTGGATTTTGATACATTGATGCATTATGTGAATTTAGTCTCCGCATCACTTTTTTCTCCGGGCATATGCCTCAAGTATTCGGTTACCATCTGAAATGGAAATGCAGTAATTAATTTTTTAAACATTCATGATCCAGCAGAAAAATAAGCGAAATGTTAATTGAAAAGTTCAACAAGTATTGAAGTACCCATTAACGCGATAAACAACATTTAAAAAATAGTCTAGTCTACACTAACTTTTTAAAAAAATTGTTCTTACCTCAACAACACCGTACCAACAGGTTTTCTTGCAACATAAACACGAGCTGTTCATTATTTCATCATCAGAGCACATGCTCGGAAATTCAAGGAAGACAGAAGCTGAAACTCATCATTTGAGCATTCTCAGTTGAAAAAATACCTGAACTGAAAACGCTGTAGCCGCAAACGACAAAAACAAAGGATGCAACTTTAAGGGCAGAGAGCATTATTGGTACCAATAAGAGTAAAACGCGAGCGAAAAAACCCTAGATCGTTTAATTACTCCATGTTAAACGGTGTTTCTCAGCTCCGCCTTTATGAAAATATTCAGGAACAGGAAAAGGATGTACAATATAGTGCGACATCGATTAAAGTTAAACGGTTAGTTAACCGGTAAAATTGAGATTTTCAGCAAATAAACTATTTTGGTAATTTTCAAAAAGAAATCTTTGAAAACAACATAATTTTTTTTTAACTTTTGTGGTTTTATATCTTATTTTTAACAATTCAGGATGTATCCTCTCAAAAAAAGACCAAAAACCTTAAAAGAAGACTTTACGGAGCTAAGGAATGCATGTGGGATGAAAATAGACTTCATACTCATTCCAAATCTGTTCTTTTAATTTTCTAAAACCACCTAGATGCCGAGAAAATGAGTTTCAAAATAATGGCCTAGAAGAAGTGGCCACCTGCGAAAATTAGTCCGCAGGCATGATATATCCAAAAAAAATGAAAAAACGTGAAACAAGGACTAATATAAGCATACTGCATCAGTATTTATTATTGAAACACGAAAAAAAGTAATAAGAAAAAGTTCGGCCACTTTTTCTAGGCCATTGTTTTGAAGCTCATTTTCTCGGCTCCTAGTTGGTTTTAGAAAAATTTAAAAACAAATTTGGAATAAGAAGGAAGTTTATTTTCATTTAAGGTGCATTTATTATCCCCCGTAAAGGCCTCCTGTAAAAACGTAATTTTGGTTAAAACCAAGCACTAAATTTAAATCCATTTAAATTCTCCCTTTCCAATCTGGTCGCGCTTGTGAACTCAATATTTTTTTACAAAAATAGATAAAACAATTGACAATATGTAATATGTCATGCAGCGGAAAGAACATGTTTAAAGTATACCTACTTCTCACAGCATGTTCTTAAACGAAACCTCTGTCAAACCTCACAATTTCGCAGAACTTGCCTCATTCAAAAGACTCAAGTACATTGATATGTGTACTGATAAGTGAATAACGAGAAAAGCAAAGAGAAAGCACAGTTCAGTCGATGCTCCTCAAAAAATCTCCCTCCTAAAAGAAAATAAGTAACCCCCCTCCCTTCACCATCGTCGCGCAGAAACGGATTTTGTATTTTAAATTGATCAAACTCGCCCTCAACATCGTTTATTTTGTTTCGTGAAGAGGAATGATTTTTTTTATGTGTTGGTCTAAGAAGGTCGCCATTTTTAACCGCAATTAAACAAGTGATAATAAATATGATAAACATAAAAATATATTTGACTAATTTTGTTCCAATTTCTTTGTTTTCTACCATTAATTCAAATTCATTTCACGAAAGTTTTCCAAACTATAAACCTATTTTCTTCTTGTTCATGTTTTGTTCATTGTTGCGAATTTTCTTGAACTACCTCAAACCAAAATTAGAAACAAACAAAAAAGTTGTTAGTTTGACAAAAAGTGATATAACTTCATTACACTGAAACATCTGACATCGAAAAAAAAATGAAAATGCGCAATGGATGTTGGTGTAGACTGATTGTAACACAAAAGCATTCGACTTGACCATTTTCTCGATTTACTGTCAAATCAATGTTTTTTCGGAAAACCTCTATATGGTATCGGCGCATGCATGATTTGATTATAAATCTATTATACGACACAGAACAAAAAAACAACCTTTTCCATTTTTAAATAACGGGTATATTGATGTTAACTATCCATGGATTAGTATTTTATTGTTGTTTTCTTTATATTTCTTGGTATTTCAAGTAAACTTTCGATTTAATTTTAATCTTGTAGTATTCTGCTTATGAAATTAATAATAGAAAAAAGTAGTTTCCATTCCCGTGACCTTCTGTAAACATAGAAAAATATAATTTTGTTTATTTTTGTTATCATCTCTTCATTTGAACTTCATTTTTTGACGAAATGAGAAGCGCATCTATGAGCTTTTTCCTCGATTTTCTTGAAAATTAAATGTTGCAACATTTGTTCTTATAAACTAGAAAATAAAGCTTTTAACATCAATCATTGTTTTTTTTTTTGGAAATTTTTTATAAACATTCATTGACCTCGAGAGTATCATTTATCAACACATTAAAAGACTTTATTGCTTTCCCATCGTTCTGCAATACATAAGGATTTTCTGAAGTTTTAAAACGTTTGAAATATGATTTCCAATAAAAAATCTTGATAAAAGCAAAACCAAAACAGAGAGAAAACAAAATGCATTAACCAACTGGACTTTGTTTTAATAAATAAACAACTATTTTAAAATCTTCCAAAACTTCAATCTTATGTATATCTTTAGAAAAATCTTTGTCAATTAATTCAACAGATTTATTTATAGAAATCGCCGATCCAAAGTTGGGCATAGGGCAAGAAGTTGAAAAGTCAAATGAGTCTAGCAGTTTGTGAGAAATGTCAATCGGTAAGTTGTCCTTTTTTGTCTTGTTTCTAAATTTATTGCATGATGCAGTACGAATTTATTATTTATTCACAATTTGACTTGACATTTAAATGTGTAACGTCCAACAATTTGTTGGCCGACCACCCTTTATTAGAAATAAAATAAAACAACATTTTTGAAAATAGCATCCTCCGAATCAATGAAAAATACATAAACATACCCGGTGCAAAATATCGTTTTGAAAATTGTTATATATACAATTGAGACTGGTCGAGATTATGCAAAGTTTTTATATATACATATGTCAAATATGCCAAATTGCGAGGGAGGGGTTTACAATGTGAATCGTATTCCTGAATATTTGAATTTTTGAAAAACTCGAACTTGTTATCCAATACGAACAACTCAGGTTTCCACATTAAAGTTTTATTATGTCTCTTTCTACTGTCATTTTCGATGTTTTTTCAAAATCTGAGCACACCTATACATTTTCATTTTCCCGGTTTTTATTAGTTAATACAACAAAGAATATTTTGTCAAAGTTCCCACGCATAAGTAGGGCTATAACACATGTATACAGGTGGCCAAAAATGAAGACAGTTCCGTTCTCTACACTCATAGTCAGTAGGAATCTTTTTCTATTTTTTTCATTCTCAAGGCTATGCATTTATATATTTTTTTTCATTATTTTGGATTATGTACTACAATATCATCAATCATTTAAACACCAAAACCGTGTATGTTAGGTCTAGAAACAAGCTGTAAAAATCCAATTATAGGCGCCAAGCTTAAGTTTTTTTTCCATTTTTTACAATATTCATAAAACATAACACGGGGAATAATTGTCTGAATCAAGATCGTAATTTTTCAAAAAGCTTTCTTTCAAGCATAAAAATTCGATGTTTTTTATTATTATGTCATGAAAATATTTCTCAAAAAAGTTTTGTGGATAACATCACCACCGTCATCATTTGAATCAAAATGCTCGTAAATATTTTTATAGACAGACACAAAGAAGTAATGAGGTTTGGCAGGGTATTGAGAAACGTGTTTCGCTCAATTCTGACAGCATTTTTTATTCAAATTGCGCAATTTTTTATACCAGTTCAACGTATATAACTTTTGAAATGTGTTAACCCAGCTTTTGAGAAAAAAAGGTTTTGTTTAACTTTAAGATCAACAACTTTGGTAGCACCTAGATGATAGTTCATCTAATCCGAAGCGTTTTGTTTGAATTTTCGCAAAATTTCGGAAGTTTTGTGAAACTTTGAATGTTATCACTCATCAATAGAGAGTTCAAATTATTTATGATTCAATCAAGAATGCAAATACATAGTTTTATGGTTGTTACTTTATTTGCGCATTATCATAATGTCCATCATTCACTCATTTGATGCACCAAATAGCCAACGGCTCATATTGTTCATCATTTGATTTGAATATGTATATACACAATTTTTTTTTCGCGTTTTCGCAAATAAAATGTCTTTTTTATTAACTTCATTATATTTTTATGTTTTAGAAAAAGAGGTGCTGTCAACAGTACCATCTTCTACACCAAGACAAGGCTCGAATTGTCAAGGAGATCACTAATTTGCTCCCATTTGAAGAAGAAGAGATGGAGTCGTCCCTTTCAGACAAAGTTGGGTAAGTTGATACGAACCTTTTAATTTAAGAGTTTATTGAAATCGTAATTAGAAAATAATAGCTATGTTACCAAGCTTTTTAAAAATTAAAATTTGTCGTTGTTCACATAATAAGTCTCCAGAATCCACCTTGACTTTTGTGAATGCTGGAGATTTTTTTGCATTTTCACAATGAATTCGACCCCCCCCCCCACCCAAATTTTTAATATCTTTGGCTGAAAAAATATAATGTTCTGTAAAATCTGACCTGGATTGCGGAAATTTGAACAGATTCATTTCAGCTTCTCACCGACATCAAGCCGCGCCAATGTTGGTATATCACAAATTTCAATTCCACTTGCTTGGAAGTCAAAAGGTTTATATGTATTTTATTTACAAAACTGTTTTATTATCACCATGTACACTTTCTCTTATTTTCACATTTCCGCTATTATTAGGGTGCAGAGGTCTTGCGGTGCTTTTGTTTGATGTACATTTGTTGTACGGTCGTCTTATCACCGAAAAGTTGAGTGCTAAACTTGCTATTGACAAACAAAACTCTTGAGAGTTTGACGAATTACAACCTCTGGTCATTGAAATGTTATCAAAAATAGATAGAGCACTTGCAGAAAGTCGAACTTTTTCAATGTTTATGGTGCTGCAGACAAGAACAAAGGTTATCGATTCAAAAATAATCACACATGTTGATCGGCATATGACAGATGTTGTTTTGAATGATTTTTTCATCTTGTGAGCAAAATGTTTTGAGATTAATGAAAAACTTATTTGTTCAGTAATAATCAACCCGAAGACTTTAGTCTGGATATTCTCATTTATGCAGCGAGAACAGATTACAATCTTGAATCAACCTCTAATGGTGGAAGTCTTAGAAGTCGGATTACACGATCAATTGGTCGCAAGTTTGGATCGAGCGTGGTATTTGAAACGTTCCTGCTTTTAATAAATCGCTTTGAGTTCAGAAAAATCAAGTCCCGGAAGTTAAGAAAAGCCCGAGATATGACCAAACCATCGGTGGAAGTCATTTCAATTTGTTGGCAAAGGCAACTCTAATGATAACTGATGCGAGCGAAGAAGCAACAATCCACAATTTGAAAATGAGCGCATTTGGTAATGTCTTAAAGTATTTTTCTGAAATTATTCAATTTTTATTACAGCTGATCTCTCCGGTCCACCACTTTATGGACATATTATTTGTAGAATGGCTATTCAACCACATTCTGTACTTCGTCCGATTGCTGAGGGAGTGTTGTCGGTTCATCATATCAATAGAGACATTGAATTGAACAATGTTTTCACAAGACTTCAGGTATATATCACTAGCAATTACTTTTCAATTCTTTAGTTTAGGGTGGTCATCTTAGTTTTTATACAATTGGCGACATTGCAAACAGTTCAATGGAAACAATTATGGTTATTCCACTGAATAACGTTAGACAAATCGAGCCTTGAGAAATGCAAAAACTCACATGAAATTTCAGAGAAGCCGAATAATGGCGACAACAGCATCACAGACACTTCTTCTGAAAACTGATGAAACCAGTGATGTGCCAGCTTCGACTGTTTATTTGAGTGCCAACAACGAACGAGACTTTGAAAAATGGCGACGAGCTATTGAACTACAGATTTATGACATTGGTAACTATATCTTTCCATCCAATTGTCTTATAATTCGTCAAATATTCAGGCGTATGGGGTCGATTTGCAACAACGTCTGCAAACCTTTTTCCAAAGAAAAAGGAAGACCCAGTTAAAGAAACGTTAAGCAGAGCAGTTGGAAGCAATTTATATGAAACGATTAGCATTAAAGGAAGTATCTCGAAAGCAAATTTTGGTGCTTTGAGCATTGTTCCATGCGAAGGGAATAATCATTTTGGTGCTTCAACGGCTCCTGTGAAAAGAAGTGTGAAAACAAGAGCGAATGTTATAGACTTATTCCAAGTGAGTTCATGAATATATTTTAATTGGAAAGACAAATTTAAACTTAGCCCAAATGAAAAAAAAATGACAGAAAAATGTTTGTTGTCATGTGTTACAAAATGAAGAAGATATTGTTTCCTTTAAAATTGATTGATGATTATGACATACAGGTTATCGAGTTTTGTAACGCATTTTAGAAAAACTTAATGTATCTTGCTCATTCATAATTAATAGTAAAATTTTACCCTTTGTCCAATCAAAAAAATTCGTGCATTTCGTCTAGGACGTCTTAGACAAATGCAGTTTCCTGTGACGTAACCGATTTTCATTAACTCACCGGAAAATGAATGCTGTTGCGTCACTTACCGAAATTTCAAAACTCTAACGGTTTTCTAAATTCTGATGCATGTATTTTTTATTTATGGTTTTGAATTTCTTTTTCTCAAATACATTCAAATGTGATGAAGCTTGAGCTTTGAAATTTCAGTAATAAGAGCAATGAACTATCATTTACCGTTGAGGAGTTCATGAAAATTGGTCATGTTAGAATAATGTCCGGGACTACCGTCGACAAGTCCGAATAAAATATGCTAGTTTTTCCTGAGACATAACCTGTTTTTATTCAAACATAAAATAATAAAAAATTGTTTGTATACTCAAACATTTATGACACTTTTTAACAAAATGTTCTACAATAATGTTTAAAATAATTATATTATTGAAACAAAAAATTTTAAAAATAGAAATCTGTAGTCGGGTTATATAATTTAAAAAATCTTTGCTCATAAAAAATGATAAACAGAACCTTTTCCGAACTAATAGTTTTTATCTAATATATTTTTGAACAATTTAACTCTACGAAATGTCGCTGTTCAGAGTCCAAAAGCCGAACGAAAAGAGCAAGAACCATCAAACTACGTGATCCAACTCAATATTGGAGACGATTCGTCTGAAAATGAATATTCTGCATATTCCCCACTTTGTAAGTTTGAACTGCATTCTAGCCCGTTTTTATAATTTTACTAATAGTATTGTCAAGATAAAAATTTCTGGCCGCTCGTTTTTCGGAGTGCCGTTGGGAATTTCCTCGCAAGGCGCAAGACCAACAGAGAAATTTGAATTTGAGCGCGTTGCGGTTGCGTTGCGAAGAAATCCCGAACGACACACCGAAAAACGAGCGGCCAGAAATTTTTATCTTGACAATACTATTAGTAAAATTATAAAAAATATCAAAACCAAATGAACAGATTCGTCCTCAACACGACCATCATCCAAAATGCAATTAAGAAATAATGAAGATTACAGAATGGTAATTGATTGTAAGGAAAAATAGCAAATAAAAATTTTTAATTTTAGGATGGCAAGAAGAGTTGGTCAAAATCTATTGGACAAATGATTAATCGAAGCACTTCTCATGTTACCCGTCTATAATAATAATCAATTTCGAAAACATTTTCAAAATGGTTCTTTTATTTTAAGGTTTGAATATTTTTCTTAACGACCACATTTTCTAACGATTGCTTTAAAAAATATGGATGGGAACAAATAATGGAAAAATGATTTATTAATAGATGAAAAAGAAGATGAATAAAAATATATTGTCATTAATCGTCGTAGTACCAATAAACAAGTTCGAATTCTTCAGCAGCAAAGTTTCTTTTCGTTTCGTATCTGTCGATAATAGCTTCAAAGAATTTATCTTCTTGCATTACTGAAAAATAGAAAAAAATAAAGTTAAAATGAGAAAAGATTTGAAATGTAAATATACGGAAGAATAAAATGATCGAGACCAGAATTTCTCCGTATTTGTACACACAAGGCAAGCACTTAAAAAAAGAATTGTAAAGTTTTATCAGAGAAGAATACACATGAAAAAATCAGTCAGGATATTTTTTAATGAAGTAGTTTAGGGACGACGGTGAAAATCAGACTGTTTTATTTCATGAAGTGACGTAAAGTGAACGAAAAAACAGAAAGAAGAAGAAGAAGAAACGAATTGAAGTGCATTAAAGCGATCGCGTCGGAGAGACCAAAAAAGTAATGATACACGTGAAAAAGGAAAGGCAATAATGCGTGTTGATAGAGAAAAGAACTAGATTCCGTGTTATTGATGTATATAAACAACAAAATAAATATATCATACGTACGTAGACCGATGAAAGAATATTTTTTGAGTTAACATAAGTCGTCGAAGTGGCTGCATTTCAGGTCACTATGATGAAAGCTAATCTCATTTTTATGAAAAATAAAGGGCACGGATTTTGTAAGATTAAAGTAAGTTTTAAAAAATTGTAATACTCCATCGAGTTTTTGTGATTTCTGTCGAGTTTGGGAGAAATATCAAAAAACGGAATAACTAAGGTAATAGGTAAGGTATCGTCTTTAACACGGAGCACGCTGCGAAATAAGTTTCTAAATGTATTGTGTTTAAAAATAACATATCAATATCTTGTGATCATAGTCAAAAATAATACGTGATTAAATTAAGATTTTCAGAAAATTGTTTTACGAAAATCTTTTTCAATATAAACTTTTTGAAGAAAGGTTCATTAAGAACAATGATTAAAATTCACATGTTCTTAAATTCATTCGCTTACGTGAAACAAACGATCAATGTTTGATTAATTGACCAGTAAAACAGGTCTAAAGATGATCAAAGAATGAAAACGGTTTCGTTGTTCTTTTTGACTTTTTGATTTTTCACATATCTCTCTTTTCATAACATTTTCAAGGAAAATATTGAAAACTATGGAGAATGTTGTGATATTGTATAGCATTGAAGGGAGAGAAGAATTTGAATATGGGGACAATCTGAAAATTACCAATTTTACAGTTAACGTCGAAATAATAAAAGTTAAAAAAAGTTTTAAAAAACATCACAATGAACGAAACAAAGTACAATTTTTAATTATATTCTTTTCGTATTAGAAAAAATACAAAAAATACACAAAAAAGAAATTAAGGAAAAACGGAAGTGAGAGAACCGCTCTCTCGTAGGCGCTATTCGTTTATTGTGCGTGTTTTCCACATGTTGTCATTTGCGTTCGCGGTCAGGATACATATCCTAGTCATTTATTTCCGTCAAAAATTGTATCTTTTTTAAACTTTTTTGCAAGCACACATTTTTTTTCTCAAAAAAAAGAGAAAAAACCTGAAGAACCTGAAGAAAAATCAGTTAAAAAAATCTAGCAGCGGGCGCAATAGATGCATCTCGGATGACAGAAAAATTGATTCTCTATTGAATGATAAAAATAAATATGTTTTCCTACCAAGAATAGCCGCGTAACCTCATGAAACACAAACAAGAAAAAAAACGTTGTTCGTTTGTTACAAAAGTTCGTTATTGATTTTCTAGTCAACAAAAATTTTGAATCGATATATGAGAATCAAAAGATATAAGAACTACAAACATAAATTTGCAAGAAAACCTTAAAGTCGGTAACTCCTACCTACAATTAGTAGCTGTTTCCTGCATAATTGCTTTGGATTTTAATCTGATAAAAATCATGATATTAATAAGCAAATAATTGTTTTGTAATCCCTATTTTTGTATGTTTAAATATTTTTCTATTTGTATTACAAAGGTGAGAAATGCGTTTCACACCAACATCACTCTGAAATGCCACTCCAACTATTGCAAAAAAGTGCTAATTAGTGTCATCGACGCACAAAAACAAACGGGAAACAGTTCTGCTGCATCGGTCAACGCACGCACCACATTTTTCGTTGTATTCGCATTTTTTATCGGTAAGAATTTTTGTAATTTCGATAATTTTTGATCTAAATTAAGTACTTACTGATAAGCTTTTCATTCATATGTTTGATTCGAATTCCATTTTGCTTATATTCTGTTTTGTTTCAGATGCAATTTCAGTGTCTTGTAACTCTGGCTTGTGTAAGTGCAGCCTTCGCTGCATTTTCCTGTAAGGACCAATCAGGAGCGGATGTCGACTGGTTTGCTGTGTATAAAATGCCAATCGAGAAAGACGATGGGTCAGTAACTGGTCTTGCTGGCGGAATTGGATGGTATTATGTTGATGTTAATAAGAAAGGTGCCCTTCTTCCGTCTACCAATACGTTGGATAGCACAGAACAGGTTATTTCACAGATTATTTTCAAAAAAACAAAATTCCACATACATAACTTTGCAAAAAATGTCATTTTCAGGCACTTGCTTACACGTTGAACCAATATTACACAAGACAATCTGATAAAAGTATTTTCCACGTGATGTTTAACGACGAGGTATGTAGAACATATCTACCGATAAGAAAAGAGCCACAAACAATATTTTCAGCCATGGGTACAAAAAACTGCAAACGACATCAAACTCGAGGAAATTCTGAGCAATCGTGTCAGCAATGATTCAGTTGTGAGGGCTTCTACAACTTTTGGACATACTAAAGGTTTGTCTTTGGTTTGTTTTACATTATTCAAAATGCAATGTATTTTAAGGTGTTATCTTCTTTGATAATGATTCCGGAATCTGGCTTGTTCATAGTGTACCACTTTTTCCAAATCCGACAAAATATGAATACCCAGTTAGTGGACATGACTACGGACAAACAATGCTTTGCATGACATTTAAATATTCAGAATTGAAAACTATTGGTAAGCTTTTTCGATGTTCAATAAAACTAATTCAACATCGATAATTATAGGAACCCAATTATTCTTCAACCGCCCGAATATTTATTCATCAAATCTACCAACAGCAATGGCTGCTGCAAACCCAGATTTGGCAAAAGCAATTGCTGGACAATATCAAAAGGGCGAACCATACCACAACGTTGTTGATCTGGAAACCAAGGGTGGATATACTTTCAAAAGCTTCGCTAAGTCAAAAGAGTTTGGAGCTGGTATTGTCGAATTTCTTAAGTTTCGAAACTTTTTCTATTTTTCAGATCTCTACGACACCCTTGTCGCACCAACATTGAAAACCGATTTGATTGTTGAATCGTGGAGACGTGGAAGTGAAGTTCCATTGGAATGTAAAGCTACCTATCACGCTAATGATGCATTGAGCATCAAAGTTGGAGCAACTGGGGAGTTTGTCTACACCAAGGATCATTCTAAAATGGCTCATTCAACTGATATGACAAAACCATGGGTTTGTATTGGGGATATTAACAGAATGGTGAAACAATTTACATCTTAAACTATTTCGAAACAACTCATTACAGACTTCTCAATACGTTCGTGGAGGTGGAACCACTTGCATTTCTAGCACTTTCTTGTGGAAAGCCTACAGTGTTATTACAAAACAGAATACTTGCTAAATTCTTTTTTGTTGATCATAATCGTATCTTTAAATAAAAAGCAAATTTTCATCGGAACAAAATATTTATAGTTAAATGTTGTGCTCATGTTGCTTTGGCAATCATATCATTTCTCATTTCACTTCTCAAAACATTTACTTTACGAGTGTTTCTCATAAAATGAAGATAAACATCTTCTTTAGTTATTTTTCTCTCAACGGATATTTCCGTTTAAAATTTGTTATTTTTCAAAAGATTTCTTTTGAAGCCTATTGTTTGCTAACATAATTTAATTTATGAAAACTGATCCATTTTTGTTTTTAAGATTAAAATATTTTAACTCTGGTAATAATTGATCAATATAATTTATTTGATTAAAAACTACAAGCTATTTACACTGATAAAATTAGTTTTATAAAAAGTTAAAGTTAAAATTTAGTTTATATTTATTAGTTTTCTTTGAAAAATTGTGTCTCGTATTGCTCATTTTAAATCAAGCAAAAATTTGTTTTCTGATTGAAAATATTTTAATATAACAACTATAATGAATAATAATAACAACTATAATGCATAATTAGAACATAAAAATTTTGTTAGCACAGAAAATTGTTAAACGGAATTCAAATTCAAACTAAAACGCAATCGAAGGCTAGAGAAGCTCCTTCCTGAAATTTTGAATGATTCCGATGGCTCGTTTTTTAGGTCCACACATTTACTGTCCTTATTATTTGTCAAATAAAATATGTTTTTCTTGTGAAATTCAAAATTTCAAGTAAGTAAATATCATGAAATCCAACAAAACTAGATTGTGTTTCATGAAGACATGTTGTTTTCAATACCACATCAGTGTTATCATCTTATTTCGTTAATTCAAGACTTCATATGATTTCTTTGCAATCCATTTTTTGAAATTTTATTGTCCATTAGCAAAACACACATTTAGTGCAAAACTAACTACCATCAAGTGTTTGAGTACATTCTGATTTGACTCGAAGGTTAATCATCGAAACCACTTATGTAATCTCAACTCAAACAAACTCTACTATCACCCTTTACCCACACCGCTACTTTTTTTTGTTACCTACCAGTGATTTTTTTTAAACATTTGTTGGTTCGTTTGCTTTCTTCATGTTTTACAAAATTTTCTCGTTGGCCGCCCTCTTGAATTTTCAGTGTGGTTGAGATGTCACCTGCGTCTCTTTTCTGTTATCCGTTCATCGGTTATCAATTTTTGTGTGATATATTCTTTTTCTTCTAGAGTTCTTCCAAACGGCCTGCTGTTCCAGCCAAATTTTGCTGTCATCACCAGATTCTAATAAAACGAACTTTTTTGTTTAACGACCCATACATCCGTCTCTGCATCAAGCAGAATCGACGACTATTCCCTTCACACTTTTTCGACTTGATCCACGAATATTCAGTCTGGTAAGTTATTATGGATTTTTAAAAATCTTTTTTTTTCACGACATTCAACCCATTTTTTAAATTTTAATCTTTAAAATCCATGAGCCGGCGAAGGATTTCTCAAATATCTAGAAAGTGTTTCTAAAAATAAACTCACTCGCGTTCTAGAGCATTGGCTTCCTTTCTTCTTTTTTCTTTTCTCATTTCACGGATTAGTGATCAAATATACCACGGAGAAAATATATCAAGTCGAGAAAAAACCCTTTTTCTGAGTGTGTAGCATGAAATACATCATAATAGCGATAATTGATTAGGCCATTTTTCTATTTCTGAAGAAAAAACGTAGCCGAAAAACGGAATGCGGTGTGACTGGTTTTGGTTTTTGAGCGATTATGTGTGAAGGAAAATAAGTAGAAAAGAAAACAATAACTTGACTATGATCAAAAATTACAAGGGATGAGCAATAATTTCACAAATTATTATTTTTATGATGATATCTGAAAATAAAAATCTTCATCAATGCTCTAACATCAAAGCGTATTTCTAAAGGTTTTTATTTGATTTTGAATTTTCTAAAAAAATGCATTGTTCATTTTTTTTACTGAGTTTGTTCCCATCGACCTTTAGTTTTTCTTTCAAGATTGTGCAAAAAATGGGACACTATTTTATCGATAAAAGAAAATGCAACATTTTTACCAGCACCGTAATCTTTTTATGTTTGCGAACCGCTTTTTAATGTAAATCGGACAATTTAACCGAAGAGTTAGTATCACACACAGGGACAAACAAACAATGATATGGAGCTTTTCTTTCTCGAACGATACAAAACGATAAAAAGGCCAAAGAAAAGGTAGATGGTTGTGCGTCAAAAGGTAAAATATTTTGACATCTGACCGTTCGTCTTTTTTTCAGTATTTTGTTGAACAAACTCAAATTTCAAGTTTTCGTTATTTGTGTTTCATTCTTCCTTCCCGTTTTTTCGACACATCGTAGCATACATGTGCTTTTCTCCAAATGCTAAATATGAAAAATGTAAGGAAATCTTAATTCGCGCTGCCAAAAATCCATGGCGCTGCTAAGAGGCGCTGCTAAGTAACAGAGGCGCGACTAAGAAGTCGTGGCGCTGCTAAGAAATCATGGCGCTGCTAAGAAATCATGACGCTGCTAAGAAATCGTGGCGCTGCTAAGAAAGTGTGGCGCTGCTAAGAAATCGTGGCGCTGCTAAAAAACTGTGGCGCTGCTAAAAAATCATGGCGCTGCTAAGAAATCGTGGCGCTGCTAAGAAATCATGGCGCTGCTAAGAAATCGTGGCGCTGCTAAGAAACTGTGGCGCTGCTAAAAAATCATGGCGCTGCTAAGAAATCGCGGCGCTGCTAAGAAATCGCGGCGCTGCTAAGAAACTGTGGCGCTTCTAAGAAATCATGGCGCTACTAAGAACTCATGGCGCTGCTAAGAAATCGTGGCGCTGCTAAGAAACTGTGGCGCTGCTAAAAAATCATGGCGCTGCTGAGAAATCGTGGCGCTGCTAAGAAGCTGTGGCGCTGCTAAGAAATCATGGCGCTGCTAAGAAATCGTGGCGCTGCTAAGAAACTGTGGCGCTGCTAAGTAGTCATGGCGCTGCAAAGATACCAAGGCGCGACTACGAACTCGTGGCGCTGCTACGAAGTCATGGCTTTTCCATCTTCCGTATTCTTTAAAACGTTATTGAAATATTCCGTGATTAAGAAGATCATATAATTTACATTGAAACTAATTCATCAATAAATATTAAAACAAATCCGTTATTACCAGACAATATTCTCCCTTTCCAAATACCAAAAATAACTTGTTTACATTTTCAAATAATTTTCCGTGTTCAAGCGAAACCCATACAAGGTCATCTACAACAATCATATGGTCAATTATAATGATAAAAAACTGGACTTCGCAAAAATGTTCTCAAAAATCAATATTCAATCGCATTCTCTGTTATTCTCATATCTTTTTTTTTCTTCTTAAAACTCACTTCGAAACCTAGAAATGCGTTTGCACCAAATCGCATTTTAAAAATCTCAGTTCATGAAAATATCTTTCTGTTTCTGCGTTTCTGCACCTTTACATTTTTTTAGCTGATCACGAAATTCGATAGGCGAACTTTAAATTGCTCTTGCATTTCAGGATATTTTTCTTTTTCTATTTTTTCAAATAAATTCTTTGAGAAGCAAAAAACTGAAACCCCCTCTTAGAAAAAAAAATATTTTCGTCAAATTGAGAAAGTATCCGTTACACGGAAATTCCCGCCCGCAGAAGGTGGCAAATTTATCAACATTAAACAATGTTCTCATTGGACGATCAAATTATATTTTTAGTATTAGTGCGTCTTGTCTTCTCAAATATTGTGTCTATCTCAACATTTGAAATATTGCTGCGAAAGTTGATAAAAGTCGAGAATTCAATATCCTAAATGATGAATTAACAGCACGTAAAACAATGATGATATTTCTTTGAAATGTTGCAACGGCTATAAATTAGAGTCGCTTTATTTCTTTTGTCTCACTTCAGTCACTTCAGTACACAATGTATATATTTCATATCAAAATATTATCGTTTGCCGCCTTTTATCTGCAACAAAAAACCATACATCATTTTTTGACAAGCCGTAAATCAATTCAAGGCCAGGAAAAGATTCGGCAACAACGACAAAAAACTGACAACATCTAAAGTTCAGAAGATTGTTATTCAAATAGTGTTTCAAATAAAATTCCGAACGGAAATGACATAATATTGTTTTTGAATGTGATACAAAAGTGAGTAATACCTCCAGCAAATCATAGATTAACTGATAAACATAAACAAAAAACCAGCACGCTGTCTCTGGACATGTGCAAAAAAAACTCTTGGATTTAAGTTCTTATGCAAAAAACTAGTCCGTATAAAATGTTACGTGATTTCTGGTGTTTAATTTTATTTGTTTTTATAAGCATTCCAATTTTTTAAACCGTGTTCAAGCAGCTGCAGTTTCAAATGTTCAGCAACTTTTTTGAATCATTTGAAGTGATTAAAAAATAATCAGCATTTAAAGGAGGACTTTACGGATGTAATAAATGTAACTTAAATGAAAATAGACTTCATTCTCATTCCAAATCTGTTTTTAAAATTTTCTAAAACCATCTGGAAGCCGAGAAAACACGCCTCAAAACAATGGCCTAGAAAAAGGGGCCGCCAGGCCGAACTTTTTCCTATGAGCTTTTTTCGTGTTCGTTAATAAATAGTTATGCAGAATGCTTATATTAGTCGTATTTTATGTTTTTTCATTTTAATTTATGGTCTTTAAAATTTTTTTTAGGATTTTTCACGCCTGCGGACTAGTTTTCGCCTTTATCTAGGCCATTGTTTTGAGGCGTGTTTTCTAGACTTCTAGATGGTTTTAGAAAATTTTAAAAACAGATTTGAAATGAGAATGAAGTCTATTTTCAATTAAGGTACATTTATAATCTCCATAAAGCCCTCCTTTAAATGAATTCACTATCATCTTGCATCGTTTTTTAAAAAGCATCAAAACGTTCCAAAAACTTTGAAAAATGCCAAATGTTTCATTGAAATAAAATGAGACACTTTCCCACATCACCATCACCAAAAATGTATGTCAATAATTTTCAAATGACATAATACACTATTTGAAATCACAAATGATGCACAATTTCTTTTTATCTGATAAAAAGTGCGCCTTGTTGAACAGTTAAAAAAGGCAAACATTTTTAATCGAGTTACATTTTTTGCCGTCTCAATTAATTCCTATTCTGCATTTTTTTCAACAAAAATGTGTTATCAGTTCCATTAATGCAACTGATGTGAAACATTTGCAAAACGGGGATTCATTTGAATGCCCCGATTTTAAATTGACAAATATATTTATTGTTTTGCACTTTTACTCAACCTGGTGTTCAAATTATCCATTTGTTTCATATCCCTTCACTTTTTTCATTTAACCTACAGAATTTGAAAAACTCATTAACGTTCAAAAAAATTGAATCAATAGAAATTGGAGACTTTGAAGAGTTGAAGAAAATAAACATCATGTGTTGAAAATTCCCTCAAGTTTTAGACTACGCCACCAAACAACAACAAAATAAAAACATAAAATGAAAGTGTCTTTTCTTTTTCTTTTTTGCTACTTTTTCTTTTTTTTTCTGCTCTTTGCGTTTGAATGGATTTTTGAAGGAAAAAGTTTTTGTAAAACGAACCGTTTTCGAAACATAAATAGACTTGCAGTGTATACTTTACTTTTGTCGCTAGTTTGAAAAAAATGTTTACCTTTTCAAAAGAATAAGGGAAAACTTGAATAGTCTTATATATCAACTTCTTTAGTGATCTGGAATTTTCCTTTAAGAATTATTCGTCTTTCTCCGTTTTTTCTCATTTTCTGCCCAAATAAACTTGATGTTACATGAAAGGGTAGTCGTTCATCTTATTCGCCTCAATTTGATTTCTTCCTTCTCGTTTTCATTTCATCACCAGCGAAAAAAAAAATCATCAAACGAATACTTCAATAAACAACGGCACCTTTTTTTTCTGTGTGTCTAAATTGACCTTCAAGCCACTCTAGGCAGAAGACAACTAATTTCAAGGCCGGGGGGTAGACGATTTTTGAATCTCGCCTTTTTGATGTATTTTTTATTTGAGATAACATTAAATGAACTGTTGTTTTATTGAATCATAGGTTTTCACTTTGTTGCTACTTTTAACCGAGTTTTTTTTTAATCCGGAACACACGTCTTGGTTATTAACACCACAGATTGGCAAAATTAATTCAAAAGGGTCCGGAACCAGAAATGCGTTCCAAATGCAGCTTGGTACTGGAAGCAGGAACTTGTGGAGAAAAGCTGGAGTTGTTCTTCATGTCCACATAATTATTTGAATCGATCCGGACTCTAGTTGGACCAGATTTCATCATAATATATCTTATTGTCAACTCCAATATTCTTGATCATACCAGTTGGTTTTGACCTACCCAGCAAGGCTAAGTCTCTCACACAGTCATGATATTTTTAAATGCGAGCGGTTGCGATGCGGTCTTTTAATAGAAATTTGATGATCCAAAGTTTTTAACTTGACAATAGAAGTTCATAATTTGTATTTAGCGTTTGGACTTTTTTGTTTTTTAAAGTTTTCCTTTAAGGATGTTCCATATCAATTTTCTGTTACATAATCACATGTTCTAATTTAATCTCTTTCGAATCTGAGCCACATTTGGATTAGGCCTAGAAACCAATCCTTAACTCTCACATGAATCGTCAATCCAAACAGTGTTTTTTGTTTTACAGCGAGAAAAATCCTTTCGATTTCTATTCTTGTCAAAACAAAAGGTTTCGAAAATCTCAACACGATAAGATAACAATTGCATCTGTAACAATTTATGAGGATTTGATAGGAGAATTTTAAAACATTGCCAAACAATTTAAAGACGACAATGTAAGGAATAAAGGGCCAGTTCCATGCGTTTTTTCGTTTGCTAAAAGCTCAATAATTAGCATCGAGTGAATGAGCAATAAATAACTGCTTCTATTTATTTGCTCGTCGCTTTCTTTTTTGTCTAACAATTTTTTTAACCCTCTGGAAAAAAGTTATAATTATTTTTTTTTCACAGCAAAACAACTTGTATTTTCGGTTTTGAGACACTAGACATTGATTGAGAAAAAAATGAAAAAAGAGTGCCATAAAAGCCATCCAATTTCGCATATTTTAGTAATCGTAAATCAAGGGAAAAAAAATGAATGCATTGAAACCACATTTATTTCATTTAAACTATTCATTAAATTTTATTCGATAAAATTTCAATCTAATTTTCGTTTCTCTCTTTCAAAGTGTTCCTAAATATCTTTCGATCATTTTTAAAGAGGAGCTTTTTTTCATCATTCCGGTTACAACTTTTTTTCAGCGACAACTGTTCTTTTTTCTTTTTTTTTCTTCGTTGACGAAATTTGTCAATCCTATGCCCCCAGCCTCCTCGGATTTCATTTTTTTTGTGTTACGTTTTTTTCTATCACGAAGAGAGGAATGTTTAGCGTACTTTAAAATTGAACAAAAAAAAATGCTATTTCGGTTTTCTTATCTTTTTAATTATCGTCGTTCAGCTATGTATGTTGCAAAGTAGTATCAATTTTTTAAACTCGTTTTATTTCTTTTTCGATGACGTGGCATTTTGAAAATATTGGAAAATATTTCAAAATATAAAAGAAGCATATGGCCCATTATATTTTATAGATATATTTTTATGGGTTCAAAGAGTGTATTTCTTTTCCAATATTTTCGAAAGTTTTTCGAAAAATATTTCTTTTTCCATGTTTCCATTGAAAGTGTGTGCACTTTTATTTACAACACAGAAAGTTTTGTTTAAAAACATTGTATACTTTGTCATTCTCCCCACATAATGTTTCATTTTGTTCTCCTATGCCAACCGCCACTACCTCACGAGGGTTTCCTACGTATTTATTGTGTTTTTCTGTTTTTTTTGTTTTCACCAATGTCTCCCCTCAGCAATCGAAAATTCCCCTTCATCGAGGGGTCCCCCCCGTCGTCGTCGTCGTCGTCGTTTTTCGCCCGCTCATAGCCTATGGCTGCCAGTGAGCGCGTGGCCCACAAACCAACACAACAACAAAGTGGCGCCTTTTTTCGCGCCCTCACTATGTCTTTTTGAGTATTATAGCCGTTCGTCGTGTTTCATTCTCTGCATATCTCACAATCTCTTTTTGCTCTCTTTCTATGGTCTTGTTTACTGCAGTTTCGCCTCGATTTTCGATTACTTCGTTGTTTTTTTATGTGACACGCTCTTCGCCGTGTGTGAGAGAGAGGGGAATGAATATTGTGAGTGAGATGAGCGAACATAACTCACAGGCACTATCTTGCCATGTGGAAAGTATATTTTTTTTCCTTGTGTTCCATCCATATGGTTAATACAAAAATAGTATGAAAAAACATTTACAGTAATCCTAAAATGAAGTAGAACATGATAATAAAATAGGATGAAATTGTCAGCACCTGTGAAAACAGCTGCCCCACCTCGAAAAGAGAAATGAGAAAAGAAAAGTAGTAAAACGAATTTTTTTCGAGAAAAAAAAAACTGTGAGACAGGTGGCAAAAAATGGGTTGGGAATCTTACTGCCTATTTTAGTATTTATACCAACCATTTCATTCGTAACAAGACGGAAAGGAAAGAGCTTCTCTTTTGACACTCATCTCATCAATCTATTCGCAGAGGGCTCTTTTTGCCCAGATGTTGAATAATTTCAAAAACGCAGTAGTGTCTTAAGATTGTTGCTCTTTTGAACATTTGTTGCTTTTGTTTCCTTTTCTACACCTTTTGATACTTTACCACAAAAACAGTTTGTTTGAAAAACTCATGTTATCATCAGTGATATTCCTTGCAAGGCATGAAAGGAAGTTTCCAATATCTCTACTTGTTTTTAATCAAATCATCCACTGACGAGCGATTTGCACTTTTCTCCCAATGGTTACTCTCCTGCTTCAAAAAAAGACTGCGTCTCTACCTGTACCTCATTTTCTAGGCGCTCCTATCGGTGACTAAACTTGCTTCCCGATCACGCCCTATTGTATTTTACATCGGCGCCTTGCCATGTGTTGCGGTCAGAAAGACATCAAATATTTCTGGGCCTAAAATGTTGCAAATTTTCATAATTTCGCTTGATCTCTTCTCTCAAAACTTTAATCATAACTTAACCAAAAATTTTAAAATCACATTTTTCAGCTGATCACATTTTGTGAAAAGTGAATCTCGAAATCCACGAATATAAAGATGAGGTCTCCATTGGCAGTGAGACGTCCACACATCAGACAGCAGCTGACTGCTCGTAGAAGGAATCTGGGAAGATTGGCAAAATCTCAACGCAGTCAATTCCGTCAATGGTACGTACATTCACAATTTTGAAATTTGTTGAAAAATTGATATTTTGATTTTCAGGCTTCAAGTTGCAGTGCTTCCGGACCCAATTGCTGAGAAACGCCAAGAAGTGTTTGCTTCACTTTCACTGTACACCCCGGAACAAAGCAAGGTAATCCAAATATTTAAATTTCATTTTTGATTAGATTCTACTGATAAGAAAGGGAAGAACATTGTTCAAAAATGAAATGATGACATGAGGAAAATACATCATAATGATTCACTCACGCTTAGTTAAACACTTATCGGGCGAACAACGACTTTTTTCATAAAACTACAGTTAAAACAAATAAAAACCAAATAAATATTGTTTTAAGGTTTCCACCGCCAAATCCAACAAAGCCGAAAAGAATAAGTTGAAAAAGCAAGCTGCCAAGGAAAATGAAGCACAGAGACAATTGGAAGCCAAGAGAACTGCCGAGGTTCTCTTATTTTTGAAATATTGTTTTTTCGGTAAAAATGAAAATTGCAGAAGGAAGCGAAACGCGCTAAAGCTGAAGCTGAAAAACGCGCCGCCGAGGAAGAGGATCACAAGAGATGGAAGGCCGAACAGGAAAGAATTGCTCAGGAACAACAACAAAAGGAACAGGAATTGAAAAACTTGAAGGATCAACAAAAGAAACAAAAAGCTGATAAGAAAAAGAAGGAAGCTGCCGCTGTCCCAGCCGCTGTTGTTGAGGAGGAAATTGTTCAAAAGACGGTTAACAATGTCGAGGTAAAGCATAAAACTTTAATGTGACTTTAATAGTGGTCAAACTGTTCAGAAAGATGCACCAACTCCAACCAACACTCCAACGGAACCGGCTGAACCTGAACCAGTGAAGAAACATGGAAACAAGAAAAACAAGAAACATAGCGAAAGTGAACCAGTTGCTCCACAATCGGCACCAGTTGACAATCAGAAAGTATGTTTCAATTAAACCGAAAAATATGGATGAACATGAAAATTATTATAGAAATCGAAGAAAAACAAGAAGCATAGTGAAAGCGAAAGTGCCGCCGCTGCTCCGACTCCAGCTGCTGCTCCAGCCGAAGTCGCCGCTCCAGTCTCGCAAAAACCAACTGCTGATAATTTGGACTTTTTGGACTTTGTGACCGCGAAGCCAGAAAAAACCGAAGAGCCAGTTGCCGAAGTTAACCAACAACAAGAAGTTGCTGCTCCTGAGGTCAGTTGGGATTTTAGTTGTTTATCAAAAATTGTTTCTCAATGTTTTGAAAGAAACTCTTTTTTTGGATCGAAATCGATTATAAAAACACACTGAATTTTTGCTGCAAAAAAACAAATTTTAGGCAAAACAATCCGGCAAAAAGTCGAAGAAAAACAAGAAAAGTAGCGAAAGCGAGTCGGCTGCTCCAACTGAGGTTGCTGCTCCAGTTTCTCACGAACCTGACGCAGTTGAGGAGCCAGTTGCTGAGGTCCAACATGTAACTCAACAAGAAGCACCCGCCGCAGAGGTCAGATAAGAAATTTTGAATCAGCATTTTTTATTTTTTTGTTTAAATTGCACCTGCATGAGCATGTGGTAGTCACATTGCACACGTTTCAGACTAAATCGTCAAGCAAGAAATCGAAGAAGAATAAGAATAAGAAGAAGATTGAAAATGAAAATGCTTCTTCTCCAACCGAAATTGCAGCAGCAGATGTTGCTCCGTCAGCCGATGTTACTGCTTCAGCGGATGTTTCTGCTTCAGCTGATGTTGCTACTCTAGCTGACACTGCTGCTTCAGCCGAGTCTGCTACTTCAGTCGACGTTTCTGCTTCAACTGTGACTGAGACTCCAGCCGAGGTTGCAACTCCAACCGAGGCTGCTGACCCGGCCGAAGCTGTTGCTCAAACCGACGCTGCTGCTCCAGGCAATGCTGCTGTTTCAGTCGAAGCTGCTGCTCCAACGGAAGCTGTTGCTGAAACTGATACTGCTGCTCCAACTGAAGATGTTGTTCCAACCGAAGCTGCCGAGGTTGTTGCTCCAAGTGATGCGGCTGTTCCAACCGAATCTGCCGAGGCTGTTGTTCCAAGTGAAGCGGTTGTTCCAACCGAAGCTGCCGAGGCTGTTGCTCCAACTGAAGCCTCTGTTCCAACCGAATCTGCTTCTCCAAACGCAGCTGTTGCCGAAACTGATACTGCTGCTCCAACTGAAGCTGTTTCTGAAACTGATACTGCTGCTCCAACTGAAGATGTTGTTCCAACCGAAGCTGCCGAAGTTGTTGCTCCAACTGAAGCTGTTGCTGAAACTAATACTGCTGCTCCAAGTGAAGCGGTTGTTCCGACCGAAGCTGCCGAGGTTGTTGCTCCAAGTGATGCGGCTGTTCCAACCGAAGCTGCCGAGGCTGTTGCTCCAAGTGAAGCGGTTGTTCCAACCGAAGCTACCGAGGTTGTTGCTCCAAGTGATGCGGCTGTTCCAACCGAATCTGCCGAGGCTGTTGTTCCAAGTGAAGCGGTTGTTCCAACCGAATCTGCCGAGGCTGTTGCTCCAACTGAAGCCTCTGTTCCAACCGAATCCGTTTCTCCAAATGCAGCTGTTGCTGAAATTGATAATGCTGCCCCAAGTGAAGTAGTCGTTCCAACCGAATCTGCTTCTCCAAATGCAGCTGTTGCTGAAACTGATACTGCTGCTCCAAGTGGAAATGTTGTTCCAACTGAAGTTCCAGAGGTTGCTGCCCCTGCCGAGGCTGTTGCTCCAGCCAATACTGCTGCACCAGAACAAGTTTCAGAGCAGGAGTCAATTCCAGAGGTAAATATTGTTGTTGCCTGTATATAGTATCATCATGAATGTCACATCACGTTTGCATGTTTTGGAGGCATCTAAAAGATCACTCTGCTTTTAAAGAAATTTTCACGCATTACAGGCTGCACCTGTTTCTCAAAAACCAACTGCAGACAACATGGACTTCTTGGACTTTGTTACAGCTAAACCAGATAAGGTTGAAGAGCTAGTCGTCGACGAACCAACTGCTGAAGTCCAGCATGTTGAGCCAGAAGCGGCTCCAGCTGAGGTTGGTTTTTATAGTTGCAAGCAAAGCTAGCATGGCATTTAAAACTAATTTAATGAGTTGAATGAAATATGTTGCGACACTACAAAAAATTATGAAACCTTTTCTACCCTTATTGAATGTTTAAACTTTACCCTTTTCAGGATAAAAAGTCTAGCAAGAAATCAAAGAAGAATAAGAAGCACAGTGAAAGCGAGAAAACGACCACAGCTCCAGCTCCAGCTGCTGTTTCAGCCGAAGTTACCGCTCCAGTATCGCAAAAACCAACTGCTGATAACATGGACTTTTTGGATTTCGTTACCGCCAAGCCAGAAGTTGTTGAGGTAGAAGCCGAACCTGTTGCTGAAGTTCAGCATGTTGAACCAAATGCACAAGCTGCTCCAGCTGAGGTCAGTCATCAAGAATAATCATAAAAATTTTAGCATGCCATCAACAAAAAAAAATAATATACTTCAGTTTGAAAAACAAAAATTTTCGAAATCCAAATTTCCCTCGTAACTATTACCATATCTTCCCCTTCCAGAACAAAAAATCGAGCAAGAAATCCAAGAAAAACAAGAAGAACAGCGAAAGCGATAAATCGGCTGCACCAGCTGAAGTTTCTGCACCGGTTTCACAGAAACCAACTGCAGATAATATGGACTTCTTGGATTTTGTGACTGCTAAACCTGAAAAGGTTGAGGAGCCAGTTGCTGAAGCAACAAATGTGGCTCAGGCAGAGGTCAGTAAAATGACGCATATTTGAGCATTTGTTAAAACGAACAAAATTTTTTGGAAAAACATTAATTTGCTTTTTTTTAAATGTCTTATGTCGAATGTAGCACGTTAACGATTTCAGGAAAACACGTCAAACAAGAAATCAAAGAAAAGTAAAAAGAATAGTGAAAGTGCTTCGTCAGAAGCTGCGGCACCTGTGTCGCAAAAACCAACCGCTGATAGCATGGATTTCTTGGATTTTGTGACTGCAAAGCCAGACAAAGTTGAAGAGACAGTCACCGAAGAATCACCTTCGGCACAGCCAGAGGTCAGTCGGAGCAATACCGTAGGACAATTTGGATAGCCATCAAAACGTCCTATGTTCTCAATAGAACCTTTTTTATTGCTATGTTAAATGTTGCATGTTATCTATTTCAGGAGACTAAATCTAGCAAGAAATCGAAGAAAAATAAGAGAAATAGCGAGGGCGAGAAAGTTGCCAAGGTTGATATCCCAGTGTCGCAAAAACCAACCGCTGATAGTATGGATTTTTTGGACTTTGTGACTGCAAAACCAGAAAAGGTTGAAGAGCCAATTGCAGTATTCAATAAGGTTGTTGAGCAAGAAGCTGCCGCTCCGTCTTCTGAAGACAAGGTAGCGCTAACACTTCTGATATGAAACCAATGTTTGGTTATTTACGTGTTTTTAGAAATCGAAAAAGAATAAGAAAAATAAGAAACATAGTGAGAGTGAGGCGTCAGTCAACATCGCAACAGTTCGACCAACCGCAGATGATAGCATGGATTTCCTAGATTTCGTTTCAGCAAAACCAGAAAATGAACCGATTGTAGAGGATCAGCAAAATTTGCCGGCTGTTCCGGAAACATCGGTAAAATAACCTAACCTTTGTCCGTTGATAGCTTTTTCCCTTTCTTTCAGTCTAACAAAAAACAAAAAAAGAGCAAGAAGAACAGTGAAAGTGAAACTGTTCATATTGAGCAGGTTGATAAGGTATGTTTTGCATGTTGCATGATTGTACTGTTTGCTTTAAAGATTTCTTATTAACTTTAAATATCGAATAACAATTATCAACAAAACATTCCAAACAATGGGTATTTTTAAGTTTTCAAAATTTTGAAAAACATATTCTTTCGTAAAATATACTTCTAAAAAAATATTTCTTTAAAACTGCACGATCTCTAAAAACGTTTTAATCTTAATTTTCAAAAGTTGTCGATTAGAAAAGTTTTATCTATAATTAATTGCTACTATCAAGTTTAGTTCGGGTTTCTGTATCTCTTTTAGTTGGTTGGTCTTCTAATAATGGGATGTCATTTCTTATAAAAATGTAATCTATCATATTTTCAGGCTGACAACAAGAACAACGCTGCTGCTGACGTCACATCTAATGGAGAACAACAGGTAAGATTTTGAAATTTTCGAGGTTGGGGGATTAAGCTGATTTTTTTATAGAACTTAAATGGACACGTTGAGGCACCACATGTTGATGAACCAGCTGCTGTTGAAGCAGAGGTCGGTTTTTGGCTTATTTCTTAAATAATACATGATAACTGACAATCTAAACTTGTAAAGAAAATAACGCTCCAAAAAATTTGAACAGAATTTAACCAAGAATCCATAAGGATAAATGTCATAAATACCTATCCCATCTATCCTAATTTCAAAGCTCAGTCTATCCTTCAAACTATCTCCCCCTCTTTTTCAGTCTGCTGGAAAGAAGAAGAACAAGAAAAATAAGAATAAGAACAAGAAGAACAGTGAGAGCGAAGCCACAGCTGCAGCAACACCAGCCGTTGAACCAGTTGTTGAAGAGGTGTTCGAGAAGAAGGTTGTTGCTCCATTGCATGAAGAAAAACCAGCAGAACAACCAAAGGTTTACCCATTTGCATGCATAGTTACCCTCGCATATTTCTTTGAGCTTCACTCAATATTTATATTTTCAGGAAGGAAAGAACAAGAAAAATAAGAAGAAGGGATCTGGAAAGTCGGAATCAAGTGAAGTTGTGATTCCAGCTGCTGAGCCAGTCGAAGAGCCAAAGTTTGTTGAAATTCCATCAAACAACACTGACAACAACGCTGGAAAGGGATCACCAAGCAGTGATAAGGAAAATTCGGGACATATTGTCAACGGAAGTGCTAAGCACCAACATAATGAAGAGTCTAACTTGGCTGCTAGCCAAGCTGAGAATGGAAGCGATGGAAAGAAAAACAAGAAGAAGAGTAAGAAGAATAAGAACTCCAATTCAATTTCGGAGAACCAAACTGTAAAAATAGATATTATTGGGGGGGGGGAATTTATTGATTTGATATTTTTTAGAGAGACGAACTTGATCAATTGGCTGATGCTGAGGTGAACGCAATCACTGGTAATGGACAAAGCTCGCCACCAATTCAAGTCAACGAAGTCACAAGCACCGATCATAAAGCTAACGGACACATTGAGAAAACCACCACCATCGAAATTAACCAAGCTGTCGACAAATCCAACTTGTCACCAACCCGTTTCCAGCAAAATGTTGAGAGACTTGTTGCTGCAACTCTTGCCAAGCACGATATTGTCGAAATTGATCCAACAATGGTAAGTTTTGACGAAGATTTTCATAGAACATAGAGTTTGAATAACAGTAATGCTCGAATGCGTAACATTTTGTTTTAATTTAATTACAGAAGCTGAAAATTGACGCTCAATTGATCCGAATGACCGAAAAGAAGAACCCAGCAGTTGTTATGGAACATAAAAACTACATCAAGCCACTGCCAATGGAATTGCACATTTCTCGCCCATCGGTAGACTAGAGTTTTCTTTTTTTGAGAGACTGAGAGAGATTTTTTTGTTATTTATAATTAGAAGTGTTGAACAATTTTGTTAAAACTCACAAGATTGTTATGAGATAGATGGCGTTAGATACGATAACCACTTGATTTTAAAAAATTGTTTAGAATTAAAATTTTGTTTAGACTCCAAGCCGTGATAGAGTTTACAAATTGCTTCCAAAGGATATTTTGTTCTGTGCTGGACTCATTGAAACACACGGAGAAAACTATGCGGTAAAAGACGTCTTCTTAAGAATTTTCCGATAAAACATTTGTTATAGGCTATGGTTGCCGATGAAAGAAACACATTCAAGGAGACTTCCCGCTCATTGCAAAGAAAGATTCGCATTTTCAAGGTAAACGAAATCCAAAATGTTTTGTGAATAAAATTCCGAGAGTTTAGGAGTCACCACACTACCAAACCTACCTTCGCGCCAAGGAGGAGAACCGACCAATCCAAGAAGTTATTGCTGCTGAACAAGGACTAGATCATTAAGCTCGCTCCTGTTACAAATTTCCGCCGCTGAAGCTTTCCACAAAAACATGCATCCATTTTACTTGATCTTCATGTTCACGTCGGTTCTGGTGTGGTGTCATATGTTGCTTGCACACCAATAAAACATTGTTTTCATTTCTATCTTTTTCTATTTGCTGTTTGTGGGTTTTGGACAAAACAGTCGTCGCGATTAATGAGCTTTCAATTTTTCTTTTTTTTTAAATCCCCGTTTTTCGATCTTATTTTTTATTTAAATCCAAACCAAAAACCTCTTATTTTCTTTGTTTAATAAAAACAATCAGCCGCGACCGTTTTGCTCTTGACCCTATGCAAAGTTTCCAGATCTTTTTTTTTCTTGTTTCGTTTCGTTTTGTTTCCTTTTTCATTGTTTCTTTCTATACCGTTTGATGACAAAAAAATTGATACTAAAGATTTTATACGCATTTGTTTGTTCAAATTTACATTTACAAAACGCGCGTTGAAAATCTGATAGAATCTCACAGTAATATATTTTTCTTTTTTCGATTACTTCAGTTTGTTTTTCTACGAGGTTTTTCTTGCTCCTATTTCTTATCTAAATTGTATCCTCGCATACTTGAAGTAAGATTAAATACTAGTAAGTTCATCTCCCAAATTTGTTTTGAATTTCATCAACCGGTTTTTTTTCTTTGTTTTTTTTTCCAAATCCTGACCTTGTTTTTTATAACATCTTTACATTAGAAGTTTTAGATTTCCAAATGTGTTTGTTTTTTTTAAATTTTTGATGAACTAAAGCGCGCTGTTTTTGTTTTACCTGTCCTTTGCTTCATGTTTTTTTGGTTGCGGCTTATGAATGGTTCGATTTTCGATTTTCATGTTGATGGAACCTACCGCTTTTGTGACAGTTTATATAACCTTTTTTTATTAATAAAGTTTTGCGTAGTAAATTAATGATATTTTATTTTTTATAAGCAACAAAAAATTAAAATGGTGCAAGTAATTGGGCAATGACTAGTGGCTCAAATCTGATTATCATTGTCAAAGTTATACGTGGTTTTGCCGCCGGATTTGTGAATTAGTCGAATGTTGGTGAGAACCATTTGTTGAGTTACAGCTTTGCACATGTCGTAGACGGTGAGCATTGCAACCTGAAAATAAAATGAAACTACAGTATTTTTTTGGTACATGAAGGTCTTGAGACAAAAAGTTGGCTGATGTCAAAGCGAACAAAAATTATAATAACGAACCGTACAAGCTGTTAACGCCTCCATTTCTACACCAGTATTTCCGTGGCATTTTGCTGTAGACGTAACACGCAATGAACATTTCTCAACATCATGTTCAAACACGGTGTCGACAAAATCCAGACGTATTGGATGGCATAATGGAATCAGATTTGCAACCTGCTTGGCGCCCAGAATACTTGAAATCTAAAATGAAGAGTTGTAAAGTATATGATAAACAACTTTGCTCACTTTTGCGACCGTCAAAACATCACCCTTTTTGAATGTGTTTTCAACGATTTTTTGGGACACCTCGTGTGTAAGCTGAAAACAAAAACAACATTGTTTGGTTGAAGTACTTTTGGAATATTACCATAACAGTGCCTTGTGCAATAGCAACTCTTGTTGAATGAGGTTTCTTAGAAACATCAACCTGACAAGCTTTACCATCGGAGGTGACATGAGTAAGTGATGAATAATCTGGGAAAATGTTTCTTGACAATGTTCTTTCAATAAGACTTACAATTTGGTGAAAAAGAAAAGTGACGAATCGAAGTGACATTATTTTTAGGAAGAGAGAACAAGTGACTATTATTGAATGAACTAGATAAATATGCGCTAACTCGTTTTAATTTTATCCTCCGATTAGTATCATTGGACGATTTGGCATGTTTTGAAGCGCTTCCATTCCTGAAATCTAAATTTTTTGTTTTCAGCTATAATAAAAATGACAATGATTCTAACCAGCATGACGAGCTTTTTTATTGTTGACCGCAAGTTGAACAACCCTTGATAATTCTGCATCAGATGCGCCATTCCGGATTTGATCACGTAGACTTATCTCGGCGTTACCATGAAGGCAAACCTGCGGAAATTGTAATTATTATAAAATCACGTGTTATGAAATGAAAATGAATAGGAAATGAAAACAAGCGTCCTTGAAACGGAAATTTGTGAGCTGGCAGATGCGTAGAAGTTTTTTTATGCATTGGGTCCGCCGCAGGTGTCTTGTGATGATAAAACAATGTGAAAACAACTAACCTTCAGATTCCCATCAGCGGTTATACGCAAACGATTGCAAGTGTTACAGAAATGATCACTCATTGAGGTGATGAATCCAAACTGACCATGATAACCATTGATTTTATATGCCTGGAAAAATTTTAGAAGTTTACCTAGAAGATTTTTAAAATTTAATTTAGTTTTCTAAATACCTTTGTTGTATCATTTGGAGAATCATTCAGTCTTTCAACAGAAGTGCCATATTTGTCAACAATTGTTGAAAGCATTTCTCGATAACCAACAAATCTATTATTTGAAAACTCGTTACCACCAAATGGCATAAATTCAATGAATCTAATGTCAAGATTGCAATTTTTTGTTAATTCAATAAAATCGTTAATTTCCATATCATTTTGATTCCGCAAAACAACAACATTGAGCTGCAAACTAAACGATTTTAAAGAGAAAAACAAGAAATTTAGCATACTTTTACTTTCGGAAAGTAATTCATTGCTGATTCGATAGATTTCCAAACTTTTTCAAAACCATCTCTTCTGGTCATTTGCGCAAATTTGATTTTATCAAGCGTATCAATACTGATGTTCACCTGTTGTTTAAAAAAAAAACATGTTTTATAATAATTTTTGATATTACCTTTGTGAGGCCTGAGCTAACCAACCCTGGAAGCAATCTTTTCAATATGAGACCATTTGTCGTAATTCCAACATCTTTAATGCCATTTGTTGCAGAAATACCAGCTGAAATAACGAATTAGTTTAAAATGACAAATCATTACCCACCGACGATAGATGTGAGATCCTTTCTAATTGTGGGTTCTCCCCCAGTTAAACGAATTTTATCAATTCCATGAGATGCAAAAAGTTGAACCAAACGTAAAATTTCATCAGTTGATAGCATTTTTTCTTTTGGTTTTAATGGTACACCTTCAGCAGGCATGCAATATAAACCTGAAAAATATTAATTAATGTGTCCCTTATCACAATTATTTACATCGAAAACTGCATTTTTCAGTCAAGGAAATCCGAAGATAAGTGTGTGATCTCATGAACATATCAAAAAACGGTGGAAATCCCTTTTCATGTTCGATCTTTAAAAAAATACAAAATTTTGAAGTGCATCATTTTTTTATTAATTACCTGCATTATTTTTTCACGAATTTTGATCTCCTTTTCGGATTGGTTATATAATTTCAAAGGGTTTGCATGTTCCTCAAGTGGTGCAGTCAGTTTTTCAACGAACTTTTCTGTTGATGAACAACGCTTTGACAAATTCCAACATACCTGGGCAAATTGTCGTTTCATTCTAAAAAAAAAGTTTCAAAAATCGAAGAGATAGAGTTTTAAAATTGTTGAGCAGGAAAACAACACATGTGTAATGTTCTAATGCACATTTTGTTTTTGTAACAAAAAAAGGATGGCCAAGGTCTACTAAAAGGGGGGGGGGTTTACCGAACGGTATTGATAGATTTTATAGAATACTAGAGTGTGGGGGTGTGCAAGTCATTTGCAATTCAAATTTTGTTGATCAATGTCGAGAACGCTGGCTGATCATTGAAACTGTTAGATTAGTTTTGAGGTGACAAGTGGCTTGAAAAATATAATTTGAAAACAATATCGAAATTTAAAAAAATAGCATAGTTTCAAGACATCGATTCCAATTATTCAGAATCTTGTTGATTGAGATACAAAGTTCAAGGTGGACATTCAAAAGTACAAATTAACAATTTTCTCCCCCTTCTTGCACCGTTTCCCCAATTTCTACAATGTCTTGTGCGCAAGCTGTCGTTTTACATAGCACATATTTTGTTTTTTTTTTCGTCAAATTCATTTTGCGTCGAGCGGAAATAAAATCAATTGCTTTTTTTTCAACTGTATATGTATCATGAAACTATGGAAGCAGCGTGAGTTTTTTTTTGATATCAAAATTAAATTTTTCACAAATCGTGAGGAAATATCTCACATGTCATATCAGAATCTTTCGATCTGTCAGGCAGCTATGAAAGAAAACAAAGAAAATGCAATTTTCATCACAATCGATATAATAGTTACAATATTACACCGTTTATTAACATTTTATCATGGGATCCATACCATCAGATGATGAATTTGTCATGATTTTTTATCCACGTGAGCCTGATTATTCAATTATTCGATGTCCGGAAGAACCGGCATACGTTTTTCAAGTTCCAGAAAGGATTTATACTTTTCCGAATTATACAATTGGTGAGATGTTTAGCATTGTTTTTTAGGTATTTTTGTAGTGCATTGCCTGATATTTGTCTAAAATTGGCGAAAACTAAAACGCTTCCAAAACCTGTAATTCATTTTTTCTTAAATCTGTACTGCGCGTGATTAAAACAATTCTTGTCTTTGAAACGTTGCCGACCATTGAACTCTCGATTATCAAGTGCAAGTACTGAAAAACCATCAAAACCCGCTTAAAGACAGCTGTTCAGATAATTTGACCCTACCTGTTCTTAGTTTCAAAAATTAGAGCGTACTCTGATTAGTACAATTCAATTTATGCGAAATCACACCGATAAATACACGCGTCATAGCAGCCGTCCAAAGTTGAAAAAATCAAAATTTGAATTCCCGCGTGTCCGTGCGACGCGGTCGTTGTCCGTGCAACGCGGTCGAAATTGGCGCGAAACACAATTATTTGAATTTGGCTACATATTGGTATTGTTATCTGGACCACCTGGGATACGATTCGAATTTTGATTTTTTGCCTAGGATTTGGATCGTGTTAACTGACAAGCTGCCTTTAAGGAATTTTCGTTTTGTTTCGCACATTGATGGCGCCAATAGCGATAATGTACACATACACATATTCAAGACAGGCACTCGTAATGTAAGCATACCACTCTCATGCTTATCAGTTGCACAATTTCCCACCTCAATCACTTTTTACTCGTTGAACAATATATACATACATCTTGCATTAAGAGGCAGCTCGTTTTACTTTTTGATTTTTAGTTCATTTACGAAATATAATTATAAATGTTTTGATGTCCTTTTGCTCGATTACATAAGTAATATTTTGAAAAGTTTTCAAAATTATTAGATCGATTTAAACTTTTAATTAATTAATTAAATAAATGCAAAAAATAATTATGAAATCAAAAAACTTGCGCCTAATATTTAAATCTAACAAATTTTAGCTTAAGCTTTTGTATTTTTGAGTACGCGGTAATTTTTGGTACACCTTTTAATTTACAGTTCTAATTTTTCTTCATTAAAATATTGGTATCTAAACTTGAACTTAAATCGATTTAGCAAAACTTATAACTTTCTTCAGTTCATTGTTTTCTTATCTGCATTTTTTAAAAAAATTTCTGAAAATGTAAGAAAATTGCCATAAAGTGCACTAGCCATTTTTTGTTATAGTTACACTACTTTGAAATGTATACATAAGAAAATTTTTGATAAGTATGTTTCAATCAGTGATAAAAATAACTTATTCAATTTTAAATGCTCTATATTTCATTCCAGTTTATCACCGCTATCCCCAACTAATCAAAATGTCAGCGGATGAGCAAGAAGTTCAATCAGAATATACACCATCGCTGGCCGCGAAAATTCCACATTTGGTTCATAGCCAACTGACAAATGATTTTTTGCCGACGGCGAAAGGTGTAGGTCATGCCGGTATCAATTTGCTCAAGGCGTATAAATGTATGATGAAATTTTCAAATTTTGAGAAAATAATATGATTTTTCAGCTCTTAATGAGGCAATGACGATTTATTGTGATGCAACTCATAGATTGATAAAATCTGCCGATACTGCTGGGAATAAAGCAAAGCTTGAAGTTAAGGAACTCTCAAAAACATTTAAGAAATTTGTGGAAGGTGTGAATGCTCATCAAACTGTTGTGAGTCACTCAATTTTTAAGAATATCATGATCAATTTTATTGCAGATTTCTGAATTCGAAGTCTTGGCCAATAAGATTCACGAGTATAGCAACAAGGATAAGGAGAAACTGAAATACGAATATTCTGATTATAAAAAGCAAGAGAAAAAACTGCAGAAATCAAAAGCACCAGGAAGCGAAAACGAATTGCAAACTTTTTACAAAGCGTCGGCTGCTGATTGGTCGCGCCAACAGGAATTAAGATATCGATGTTTCAATCAAAAAATGCATAGCTGGCTCAGCAGGTATTGTTAAAGTGTTAAATAAATTTCTTTAAAGTGATCAGTTTTTAGCTATGCCGAGCTTGCCAAATTAATGAATGATGAAGTTCCCACTAGTGAAGGTTTAATTTCAACCGTTATAAACCCTGCTCCAAAAGCTGATGACGAAACCCATAATTGGCATGAACAGTTACACCAGGAAGCAACAACTAAAGTTGTGACTGTTCCGGCTGTTGCCGTGCCACAGCCACACCCACAAGTAGAGATACAACATGTTGAAGAAGAGTCGAGAATCAGTTCAACATCTGAATCGTCAGTTGCAAGCACTCTTGATGAACTCCCAACCGCTCAAACTGAATCTAATGGTGTCGGTATTTCTCTTGTCAGCAAACAAAAACGGGCTTCGATTACTATTTTTGATAATACTGATAGTGTTAATAATTTGAATAGACTGCAAAACAACAACACATCTGGTGTTCAGGCTCAAGTGGTAAACTCTCGACAGGCAATGGTTCCGCAACAAAAATATGTATCACCAATTACGTCGCCATACAGCGGCTCGTCGCCTGTTTTGACTCGTCATTCCAATCACGTCACTGAATACACACAGGTGGTTAGCGCGGATAATGTAAATTATTTAGCAATTAAAAATTAAAAATTTTATCTTTATTTCAGATTAGTCAGCAAGTCGCTCCAATTCCAGCGCCACGTAATGAGGACTTTCACTATACTCCGATCCATAGACATAGCATCATTTCTCGTCGCAGTGCTATTTCCACACATGTGCCAGAAGTTCCTCGTGTCGTTCCGCCTGTGCAAACACGTTCTGGCAGAACAATTCCAGGAGCTGTTCCAGTTTTCCCATTGGTCGGCGCGGTTCCAAGAGCTCAACAACCGGCACCACCTACACATACTCGTTACAATTCCCAACAAGAAAGAAACTATCATTTTGTGATTGATTAATAACATGTTTTTTTTTAGACTTCACCATATCAAGTTGTAACCAGTGATCGTATTCCAGTCGGTAGAGTTCTTGAAAATCCAACAGAAGAGCAATTGAATGCTAAAAAGTATGAATTTTCATTATTATTTTTCAAATATTGTACCGTTTCCAGATATCATGTCGATTCGACTTATGTTGCTAGCGCTGCTCCATCACATCAACCACAGAAACATGCCGCAAGAGCATCGGATGAAGAAACAGGTTTTGTGAACTATTAATTTCAAGATTCAACTATAAATGTTAATGTAGATGTGACGGTACCCTCATACTTTAGTCCTTCGCAGTATGGAAGTATCCTCATTGTTAACGACGATTTCAATGCGTCCTCTGGAGAGCAGATGACGGTTAATCGTGGAGATAAGGTAATTAGACCTATTCTAGATTTTTGATCCTGTAAAATGATTTCAGGTGATTCTATTGAAATGCGGACATCGTGGATGGGTATTTGTCAGAGATTCAGTGTCTAATCGTACCGGTTGGGTACCAGAACCATATGTCGAACTTTGATCATGTCATATTTTTGTTAATGTTATCCCAAACTTCCGACCCAGTATCTTATTCCCAGTGACAACCATTTTTTCAGTTTGATACATATATATTTTTTTGAATTTTTCATTCTTAATCTTTATTTTAATAATAATATTAATAGTAAATACAAAAAAAAGCAAAAATCTTGATAAACTTGCAAAAACGCAAAGAAAATTGAAACTTTCGTGATAAGATTCAGCGACTGGCACAATGATAAAGCAGGACAAAAATATTTGCCAAAATGATTTGATTACAAACGAAATTTTAGACATTTTAATGTAAAACAATTTTGTAGAAACTATATAAAAACACTTATGCTTTGAGAAGGCCATTGTTGTCTTCCTCTTTGCAGTTTCTCATAGCTTCTTCCAAAAACCCTAAAATTCATAACAAATTAAAATAAAATGTATGTATTATTTTATTCCAACCTCGTTTCATTTCACGAACAATGACAGTCATTAGTTTGTTCCAGCCAAGACGAGCCAAGCAATTTTCACCACTGTAGATATTATTTATATCAGTGATCTAGAATAGTTGTTTTAGGTAAATGATTGTATTAAAATGATTTTCAAAAGGTAAATTTAAATGTTTACCGGAATCAAACTTGTATCAGCCTCAGCTTTCCCATTCGTTGTACCATTACTGTTTGAATCTTCTTTTGAACTGTCAGATACTCCAGTTGTCACTTGATCAACAGTAACTTTTTTAAAAACAAGCCAATTATCAGCTCCAAAATTTACACCTCTGTAAAAATGAATTTGTCCAATTCGATGTGCCATATCATAGACACTGGAGATGGGGCAGAAACCCAATGACCCAACTGCGGTGTCAAGAAAATTCTGAATTCTGTGTGCCTTGAAAAAAATGAATTTTTAAAATCGAATCATAAGAAATAAATATACTTGTAGATGAAACTCTTTGCTTTGATTCAACTCTTTAATATCAAAACTTTCACTCTGGATTCCGAAATATTCAGCAAATTTTGGTCGTTTCTCAATCAATGTTTGTAAGATTTTCTTTCCGACATTATTGGTTTTCGCTCTGGAATGAAACAAAAATTTGAATAAACTCATTTAAAATAAAAAGTATTACTTGAACCAAACTTCACGAATTGCTGCAATCTCTGCATCCGACATCTCACAAGTCAATCGTTTTTTACTATTGCAGACGCCCATTCTATCTTTTAAAACAATATGTAATGTTCTGACAAAAAATTTGAGCAAGCTAGAAAAAAACGGCAAAGATGAGTTAATCCAAAAAGTGAGGGTAAAAATTGTGCCTTATATGCTGAACTAATGAATTATTCATTCACTATTTCAGGTACTTATAATATAACACGTTCTTATGACAAATAAGTGAAGAAGAGGCATCAGACGATCACGATTTCTTTTTCTCTTTTGAATAATTAGCATAGCAAAAAAGCCAATGTTCAAGTAAAATAATCATATGAGACATTAAAAAGATGCACTGAAACGTTTAGAAATTGAAGACTACTCTGTCGCTTGCTTAACATGAAATATTCACAATTTCTTATGTTTTACTTACAAACGAGGGTAAAATTCATGTTATAAGTGAGTATTTTTTTAATATCTTTGGAAGAAAAACTGAAGAAAAACAAAATTTATTATGAAGAAACCAGTGTTTCAAAATTATGAAAAAGAAGGCCTGACGTCGTTGATTAATTTTTGATATTATTAAAAGAAAACTAGAACAAAATAAACATGGAAGATGTATCATTAGTTTATTTCTCTTCAGCTAGATGGTAATTAGCGCATTTTATGAAGTACATTTTCTGCAGAATTTCATTCAATAAAACTATATGAAGGCAGCAAATTCGTAGCCCAAAGAGTTCATTTTCATTTCTTTTTTTGTGTCGTTTCAAAAGAAACATCGGACACCACGAGATGAGGACAATGAAATGAACATTTCTGAAGAAATGATGGTTTCAGCATAGAAGGAAGGATTAACTATAAAATTACATTCTGATTGGAATGTTTTTCAAATTAAAATGGAAACCAATCAAGATAGTAAGGTATCACTAACACGTCACAAAATGAGGTTGGTGTCGACTTACTGTGGTTTAAAGACAGGGTGCCAGTTATTTTTACCCCATATGGATTTAATTGTGAAAAATTCATCTTTCTACCGACATTCTAGTATATTCCATGCGAAATCCCGACGAAAAAAAACAATTTTGTAGTTCCGTCCGGAAGATGAAAAAAATTATTTTCAAATTCCCGCCGTACGCTCACGTACGCTTTTTGGCGGGAAGCACAACAATTTGAATTTTTTACATTTTTTTCAAAACTGTTATTTTTTAATTTTTTTAGTGGAAAATGTTTCTTTTCAGTAGAATAACATAAGTAAAGTATGGTGCGATCAGTTTCAAACAATTTTGAGGCAAATTTTATTGAAATACCCGAAAAATAAGAAAAATTCAAAAAAATTCAAAAAACTCAAAAACAAACAAAAATTGTTAAAAAACGATAATGACATTTTTAGAAATCTAAAATGATATGTCAAACTGATCTATTTTTCGGAAAACTGATTTTTTGGGTCGCTGAAGAATTGTGTCCATGAAATCTGTAAATGTTTCATTTGTTTCAAAAAAAAATAAACTACAATACCTGTGAAATAATAATTTATTTGCGAAACGTACGTATATTTAATCTGCTTTCAAAATTATAACGAAATTTTCATTTTTGGATGAAAATTGGGAAAATCAACGTTTTTCCCGCATTTTATGAGGAATCCCGGTTAGTTCCTGTAAGAAAAATTAATTTGACACTTATTAAAAATAATTAATGACTTTCAGCAAAAAAAAAGGCTGAAAATCGGTCAAAAACGAAAGAAATTTGAAAAAAACACACAAAAAATTCAAAAATTCAAATTACCGCGCACACACATGACTGCTGTTCATTGGAGCGCACATGAAAATTCAAAACACGCGGTAATTTAAAATCTTATCGCCGCAGCGGCGAAATTTTTAACTGGCACCCTGTCTTTAAGGAAAGTGGGAAACATTGAAAAAAATAATGGAATAACAAGAAAAGGGGAAGAAAATAGGGGTTTAAGTTTGAATGATCACATTTTTTGAACTAGACGAAGCAAAGGGAAACACTAAGAAAAGGAAATTGGAAATTTTTATACTCGCCGAATTAAACGACCAACGAAGTAAGGTGTGAAATTTGTGTTTTTGTTTCATGGTATGTGAGGACAACCGATCGAAAACTCTAATTTTGTGGCTTGTTAACATTTTCCGAAATAAATTACTGTTTTTGAAATATGTCACATTGCCGAAAAGGCTTCAAATCTTTTTCTTTTACTTGATTTCTTTCATGTACATCGTTCAATTTCGAAAAATTTATGAGGAAACCATGTATAATTTATTTTTATCAAATATCGTCATCTGTTTACATTTTTAACATAACAAAATGATTACTAGAATTTCAAAATAGTCATTCATTCAACGTAGGTTTTCCCCCTCAAAATCTCCTTATTTGGGACTGTGTTTACTTTTTTTTTTTTGGTCTTGACACCATTTTACATAAATTTTACCTAAAAAGAAACGGAAAACAAAAGCATCAGAAAATATGTACATACATATTTCCTTCTACTGACCGAACAGTGTTTCACAGTTGACGGAGGTTTTCAAGATATTTTTGGAAATGTTTGCAATAATGCGAACCTATTTTCATTACTTTGAGTGGTTTTCGGAAAGTAATCGTGCAGAAACTAGTTTGGCCAGAGCAAAGGGTTCCCTGGAACATAATATTTTTGGGTTCGTTTTTTGGTGTCTGTTGTAAGAACGTTTTCAAAACTGCTTACAGTTTCGTTGAAATTTAGAACTGAATGCCATTTACAATTTAATTCGAATAATGCAGAAGGTTGCAATAATAAATGATAATATTGTCAAGCTGAATTTTCTTGGCCGCTCATTTTCGGCTGCTCGGCTGATAATGTCGAAGGCGTCGCGATCGCAACGCGTGAGACCCATTTCAAATTTGAGCGCGTTACGATCGCGTCGCCGCCAACGTCTAGATGCTGCTGCCAAAAAGAAATTTAACTTGCCAATAACAAAAAAATTGATCTAAAAACGACAGTCGCTTGAAATCTATTCAAACATGAAAGAATTAACTTAGCGATCACAATCTCAGACTTCTGAGGTGCTTTGCAAATGAATGAGAGAATTTTTTTTGGTGCTGATAATCCATTCAAAACGTCACTACGGAAAAAACTCCAAGTTTATTCACACGGTGTCAATTCATTCCCTAGCCACAACTCGTGAGTGAATTTAGAATGAACACTTGATTTTCCGAAATTGCCAAAATCAAACCACAGTCTGTAGTTTCTATCGTGTGAATGAAAATAATGGAAAGTATGCGACTCAAGAAAGGGAAAGAATATCGAATCTAACTATCAATAACAATAATAATATCATAGAAAAGGTTATTTTGGCAATTATCTAAAAATTGAACTTTGATTCCGACGATTATCGTAATAAAAACAAGGAAGAAGATCATATAGAGTCTATCGAGGATAGTCGAAGCTATTAGGTTGTCCGGAAAGTAATCGCAATTTTTTCGATTTTTTTCAAACAAAAATTTATTAATTGAAAACAATTATCAATGAGTGATATATTGGCCATGTCGTTGGATGACCTCGTGCCAACGCAGCGGAAGTTGTTCGATTCCCTTTGCGTAGAATTCCGGGGGCTGGCAGGCGAAAAAGTCATCAAGGTACGATTCCAGGTGCTCTCGGTCGTCGAACTTCAAATCTTTGAGAGAGTTTTGAAGTGAGCGGAACAAATAATAATCAGATGGGGCAAGGTCGGGTCTATACGGTGGATGTGGCAGAACTTCGATATCCAGCGCCTGAATTATGTTCTTGGTCGCTAAAGCGACATGTGGTCTTGCATTGTCATAAAGTAACAGAATCCGTGAGGCTCCCGGGCGAAAGAGGTGGTGTTGATCGTACATTTTTTGTATTTGGAGAGAGTATAGGTCCGCTTTGACATTGGCTTGATCTGGAAGAAGTTCGCGGTAGATAACGCCTTCCTTGTCCCACCAAATCGAAATCATCCCTTTTTTTCCTTTGACGTCTGTTTTTCTAGTTTCTCCAGCTGCTACCCATTGAAGCTTTTTACTATGATTGAACAAAGCACATCAATTTTCATCTCGAATGAAAATATTTTGAATTCACTCCGTGTTCCGTTTTCGGCTGAGCTAAGACAAGGCAATGGTGCAACATGTTCTTATGATCATCAGTCAAATCGTGAGGAACAAGTTGACCAAACTTTGGCTCTTTCCACTTGCTCGGAGATGGCGGTGTACTGTTGTTTTGTGTAGCCCAAGTGCCGAAGACACTTCACGAACATTTGATCTGGGCTCTTCCTCCAGCTCCTTCTGGAAACGCTCGTCGATTTCAAGCTGATGGCGCCGTATAGTGACTTGTTCGAGAGATCGTCGTCACCTTCTTTGAAGCGATGGAACCAGAAGTTCATCATTTCGTATTTGAGGATGTCCGTGCCTGTCGCATCGCACAAATTTCGATGAGCATCAGCGGCTGAATGTCCCAACAGGAACTCGTAAAGGAAACAGCCCCTGAGGGCATGGTTATCTTTCAAGAGAAATTCCGCCATAATAAGGATTATCTGAAATACGGAAACACATATTCATTGTGAAAGACTTAATGCATAAAATAAAAAAATAAAAACGAAAAAAAACTCCTCGAGAAATGAACGAGGTGAAACAAAAAAAATTGCGATTACTTTCCGGACGACCTAATATAAATTGAAATAACCCTTTTCATTGCTCATGCCACCCTCCCACGGAAATGAATTAAATATTTATAAAAAAACTTTTCGCGATGGAGGTTAACAACCACGTTTCGTTCTTCCTGGACCTGTTTGTGTAATCAAAAATATAAAACAGAAATGACTAAAAATGACGAGTTTTATGCTTCAGTGAGAATCCTGTAGAATATTCTACAGGTATTTCACGAAAAATTGGATCAAAAAGCAATGAAGATCTCAAACGTTCAGTCCCTCCCGATTTCATATTGAGAGTTTGCTTTTTGTTTTCAAGGTAGTGAAATCATTTTACACTATTTTCAGGGATGGTTCGAATCAACACACAATATTGGTCAGAACACAAAGAAAATGATTTTTTTCCAGTTGTTACAAAAATGTGTATACGTGAACAATAAAATATTTTTTGAAAATAAAAGAATTGAACTTACAATTAAATTAAACCTTTGGCTCAGCAATATTAAGACCTTGGTTGAGTAATGATAATTGAAACATGAAGTCGAGACTAACATAAACTCAATACTTTATAAATTTGAATTATAAAATACAATTACTTGAAAACATGAATTTAAAAAATGGTTCTTTTGTTTCCAGAATTTCATTATCAAAACTTATGAGGAAATTTTGGTACTGAAACTAGTTAAAATGAGAAAAAAGAGGTGACTACTAGCGTTAGACCAGAAGTGCAACAAACATTTAAATTGAAATTTTTAATTGGCGGAATTAAAGTATTAGGAGTGAAAAGAAGTTGAATGCCGGAATTTATTATGTTTTTAATCATTTGTGACATCAAAATATTGGTCATCACTTTAGTTTTATCATGGTAGTAAAACAATGAAACCTATTGGAAAATATGAAAATATTGACAATTATTGTCAACTCAAATATTCTTGATTATACAAGTTGGTTTTGACCTACCCAGAAAATCTGAGTCTCTCACAAAGTCATAATATTTTTATCAGCGAGCGGTTGCGCTGCGGTATTTTGTAAAAAAAAAAAAGGATGATCCAAAATTTTTAAGTTGACAATATGAATAATTATTGAAAATTTAAAGAGATATTAGTTTTTTAAACTCCAGTTTCATACGAATAATATTATTTTCAGAGACAACGACACGAAGGTCAAATTAATATTTCTCGTGAGTGGAAATTGTGTCTGCTATTGGAACCAAATGAGATGATTCAAAAGTTGCCCTCTCTTTCAATGACGTTTTCACCTAAAATGTATGTCGCCAGGATCCAAAGCGTGCGCGAAAAAAATGTGTGCCCATTCCATCTACCCAATTGCTCATTTCCAATTCCACTTAACACCTCCAATATTTCAATTTCCGTTCGAACTATCATTTTTTGCATTATTTCTTATTCTGGAGTTAATCTCTGAACCCAGTTCAAAAAAAATTTTTTGGGAAACACTTTCACAAATAGATTGGAATATTGATATAGACAATTTACACGCGAAACATGTATATTGCCTCGTAAAAATCAGTTTTTTGTTCGCACATGTTCTCGAGACTTGTTGCAAAAAAAAATTGAACGCAAATAGAAAATACATGAAAGAAGAAGCTCATTTTGATCGTTTTCTTATTATAACAGTTTTATTTGCACAATAATTATTTCTGGAGTAAATAAAATGTTGGGAAGATACCGAGAAGCTATTTGTATAATATTTGTGGTTTGAATAGCAGGTGCTATTTTTGACGATCTTCAGAAATAGGTGAACTTTCATGACATTGTTTACAGTATTGGTCGAACACACAATCCTGTTTGGTGAAAGGATATTACTCGAAAAAGCATAGGAAGTAAACTAATAATACAGAAATTTCAAGACAGTTTCAGATATTTTGAAACTACATTTTGAATGTCTGTAAGATGCAACCAGCATTTTTTGTAATCCGGCTATTTAACATAACAAATTCTCGCAATCTAAAACATGCATACTTTTTAAAAATTATTCTGAATTTGTTTGTTGTCCAACTAACATATTTGTTGAAGAGTTCGTAGATTTTTCAAAAAAAAAAAAAAAGATCCCTAAATTTTTATTCGAAAGCTGTCAAAATTTCCCATCTCCAAAATAACCATCACTAAAAATCAACAATCAATTGGAAAAAAACGTTTTGCTGATTGAAAAACCAAACAAAATCCCTTCAAATAAATATTTCTAAATTCATCTCTCAACAAACTTTGCGAAATTGAAAATTTGAACTGTTTAGTTTTTAAAAAATGTGATTTTTTGAACAAAATTTTTCAGAAGGAAATCAAAAAGAGTTCAGAACTTTTGTCTATTTGAACTCACTGTCAGTAAGACTGTTTATACAAGTTGTTTGACAATGCTTGATGATGTTTACGGGGAAAAAAAAAGATTTTGAATGTTGTGTGGGTTTAAAACAGTTTTTAATGACGAATTTAAAAACCATCGAAGGATCATTTGGGTGGGAGCATTTGATCAAAAATTTAAAAAATTTTCTTACATTTTGAAAAAAAAATCGTTGTGACTTCAAAAGGTATCAAAATTGAAAACAAATTCTTGAAAAAGCTTTTCCGTTTAGCTCAATTTCGCAATTTGGTTTCTGGAAGGTACCCTGGCTGTATGCCTGCTGAAAAAAACGCGTTATTACAGCGCGTATGTCATAGACATTAGGAAACAGTACATATTTACAAATTTTCAATCACCATAGTTCTAAACCTTTGAGGATTTTGAGTGCTTGAGTCAAATAACCGGCCTATGTTGAAAAAAATCATAAATAGTTGGAAAACTGCAACATATTTCTAATTTTTCAAAGACAAAGTTCAGAAAATGGAAGAAAAATTAGAACAGTGTATGTGAAATGAAAGAGTTCATCAAAAAGTTTAAAACTTCCACCAATTAACCATATTTTTAATATTTTTAATTTTAATAATCAAACACAGAATGTTCCACTTTTCTTCTTCGATACTAATTCTTGAATTCATGTCATTCTTTTCCACCAAAAAAGTCGTGCAAAGTTCAAACTTTTTTGTTACTTTGTTTAATTATTGTTTGTACACTGATACTCAACTAATAATTTACTTCTTGCTACATCTAGTTTTAATGTATACCCAAGCATCGTTTTCTATTGTCAAAATGTTGTACACACCGTTTGACCCGCAGGGTACACATAGAAACAAAACTATCAGTTCCAGTTTTAATTTCTTCTCCCACTTATTCACGCAAAGTTTTTTTTTTGGGGGTTCTGTGTTTCGAGGAAAACCTCCTACCATGCTTACAATGAATGCCTTTTTTCACCGAACAATTTGTTTCAAAAGGGAAAAACTTAAAGAAACTTGAGTAATTGCTACCAAACTTTCAAAGTTTCTATTTTTCTCATTGCCACACACACGCATACATTTTATTGTTCCATAGTCTTCGAGAAACTATGTTACTTCCCGAATAATAATAATAACAAACGAGAATAAGAATGAAATGACGATCGACCTCACAATGTCACAACAATCATGTATACTAAAAGAATCCAGTTTTTTGATTTGTTTACCTCGAGATGGCAATTTTTTTTTTGAAAAAAAAAACTTTCAAATTTGTTTCTAAAACTTTGAAAAGAAGTTTTATACGTTTGTTTTTAAAATACTATTTCATGTGATTTGTATTTCGGAAACATTTAAAAACACCAGACATTAATTCGAAATGACGAATGTTTCCACTCAAAAGGTTATTATCAACATTGAAAAAAAAAACATGAATTTAATTAACCACGTCTTACAATGTCCACCAAGAAACCAGTGAACATTTCAAAACTCTTACATCATTTCCAATATTGTCTATATTTAGAACCGTACTTTTATGTTTTCTGAAATCGAAATGCTTCCGATGACAAAAAGCGTTTTCTTCTCTGAACAATGCCTTCTTAAAAATTTTAAAGTTTTGAAAGAAAAACCAAATATTTTCCAACAAATAATCTATTTTTCAATCGGTCTTATGTTGGTAATAAAAACTAGTATTTTTCAGAAAATTGAGAAGATCTAAAGTCATCTGCTCTATTTTCACAGTAAACACAGACAAAAAGCTCGAAAAAGAAATGTAAACATATCCATGTTTACTGTATTTTTCTCTCTTAACTGTTGCAATTTTTAGGTACATATAAAGTTTCTTGTTATCCGGCTGTTTTTCTTCAAGAAAAAATGCCACACAAGAAGTAAAGGCAAAATATGATCAATGATTATTACTCCAATTAAGTTTCTAAAACAAATTTGGGAATTAGAGTTTTAAATTGTACTCCCAGTAGCTTGTAGGTGTTTGTTCAAACACTTTGCATTTTTCATTCCCTCCTACTCTTTTCTCTATGTCCTGCGCAACTTGCAATCAACACGTTGTCTCCACCCATTTAGTTTTCTTTCAATTCTCCACAAATAGGGTACTGTATGAATTTTGGTTGAAATAGTATAAAAGGTACTGGAAGATAGGCGACAGTCATCAGTCTTGAAAACGACTTCAAGAGTAAAAATGACAATGTGGCTCACTGTTGTCGCGGCTCTTATTGCCGTTGCTAATGCACAACCAGGTTTGTATTTAAAACATTTTTTTCAATTCGGAATTGTTACCAAATCAAACCGTTTCAGGACCGAAAATGGTGGATGAGACAACCCGCTGGACACAATGTAAGGATTCAAATCAATCTATATATGACTTCCAGGTTTGAATAATAATTGAACTACTTTTCAAATTGAATGGTATTCTTTGTCTTTCAGGTTGAAACCCTCCAAGGAGATTATACCGACCTTAGTCAATACAAAGGTCAAGTTCTTCTTGTTGTAAACGTCGCAACATTCTGTGGTGGGTATATTTTAAAAGAACTTTTTTGACAATCGACACATAAAACAAAAACTAAAACTTGATGCTGCCATAATGGTCAATTTACCGAGAAGGTGTTGTCTTTCTCCCATTCTCTTTTTTTTCTCGAATTTTGATGATAACGTTTGCCGGTCCAGTTCATTCAGTCTGCGCAGTTTACACCGAAAAACTTCATTTTTACGTTCCAATTCTCACAAAAAAGTTGGTCATTGAAATTGATATGCGATCATTATTCTCACTTCAGCGTTTTCGCCATCAAGTGAGAGTTTATTTGATGGATATAAATGTGAGAGTGGAAAGTCGCATAACATCCCATAATTCGATAACTGCAAAAAAATAGTCTTTGCCATAAACTGCAAGATGATTTTGTTGTTAAGGCGCCAGGGAGGCGCCGTTCAGAGACGGCGTTCCTTTTCGAGAATGATTAGCTAATTGATTGATGGATTATGTTTACGATTGGACATTAATGTTTCGAAATTTGGTTTTTATTTCAGCGTATACCCAACAATACACTGATTTCAATCCACTGATCGAAAAATATCAATCCCAAGGATTCACCTTGGTCGCATTCCCATGCAATCAATTCTACTTACAAGAACCAGCAGAGAATCATGAATTGATGAACGGAATTATGTATGTGCGTCCAGGAAACGGTTGGAAACCACATCAAAATTTGCACATCTATGGAAAACTTGAGGTCAACGGTGAGAACCACCACCCACTTTACGAATTCATCAAGGTTAGTTGTTTGCTGATTGCATGGAATTAGACAAAATAAGAGGGACAATTTCAATATTATAGGAATCATGCCCACACACAATCGACAGAATTGGAAAGACTGATGAACTTATGTACAACCCAATCCGTGTTTCTGACGTCACGTGGAACTTTGAGAAATTCTTGATTGATAGAAATGGATTTCCAAGATTCAGATTCCATCCAACTGCCTGGAGCCATGGAGATGTTGTCACTCCATTCATCGAACAACTTCTTGCTGAGCCAGCAAACTAAGCGATCGCCTATGTTATTACTTAACTGTACAATTTTTTGATACTTGACTAGTAGTTCCCGACCGGAAACATCATTGTTAATCGAAGCAATATTCCAGGGGTTGTTCTACCATGTCTTATTTTTCTTGTATAGAACATCCGAATGCCTAAGATATTGACAACCATTTATTGTGTTTTAAATAACTCCGGGTTTCTTACCATTTCGCTACTTTTTTGCGTTTTGATTCATAATATTCCATACAAAATACTTTAATAAAGTATATCATAAAAATATTGAAATTGTCACCGAAACATAAACAATTAACAAAAAAAATAATGTTTTTAAGAATCAGAACATAGAACTGCAAATGAGCAACAGGTGGACACTATCGCATTACAGCGGAATTAAAAATCAGGGAAGTAGCCAGTGGTGCATAATTCATTAGAAAATGGGTGTACCTTGGTATTGGGAATACTATACATTCCGAGTTGAACTTCACTCTTTTATTTCTTAGGAAAAGATGCCTAATAAAATAAATATTAAACAATTTCAAAAGGTATGTTTTTTTCAACTTTTATATTTCGTTTGTTTCTCGCATAAGTAATATCTTATGAAATGTTTCTAAGCAAAAGGTTATTGCATTTTTAACTGTTTTAAATTTGAATTTAAAAAGTGAACATTAAATTCAGAATATCGAATCAGAAATTCAGTTCTGATAAACATAGTCGAATCGAAGTTTGACGTTCAAACTGGATTAATCGCTATTTTTTCGACTTTTGCTTTAAAATGGAAAAAAATATTAATACCTCAAAATTTTCCCAGAACTAGTGTTATGAAAGTTCAATGTTGTTCTTCTTTTTACAACTGACTTTATCACCCTTTTGCATCGAAATTGTGAGCGAACATCATCATTCGATATGATAAAATTACTTCCGACGTTTCGGCGATGTATGTCATCAGCGAACTGGACTAAATCCTGAAAATAAGTTTATACAATGTATACAAATATTCAGCATGTAGGAAAAGAGCTAGTGAATAATAAAGAAGACCCAAAAAACACAAGCGAAAAGGAGTTACGACGCTAGTCTTGGTACCATTACTATTCCATAGTCCTACTCTTTACGCAAATCAGTTTGCAAACGATAACAAGCAGCTTGCAAACGATTTCATGCAATCACGCAAGACTTGTTTTGTGAAAGGTGTCCTGGCAGTTTTCATCTTCTTCTTGATATTTGGAAACCTATACAAGACAAATATTTTTGCGAAGTTTCCTTTTTCGCTCTCTCGCGCGCGGCCGAGCGGTTAGGCCATTCGCCGCCCCTGTAAATGTGCTTTCTTCGTTTACTAGAAAAGGAAATTTCGATAAATGTGTTTTTGCAATTAATAATAAATTATCATTTCTCTATAACTTTAATTCTTAAAACAATATGAATTATACAATTCTCAATATATAAAAATAGAAAACATTATAATATTTATTAATTCAGGTCCTGCTGAATGTTCCGAGACCGCAAAGACAATGCGATTGTCATGTTAACGATCCACCACCCTGGACAGGAGAAATTCACGGGTTGAGTCAAGCGTTGTTGAGTCGAACCCAGCCACAGAGAGCTTTTTGGTGGATTGTTATTTGTTTATGTATAACTTTCGGTGCTACAATGACTATAATGGTGATTATTGAATATATCCAAGGACCAACCGCAACATCGACGACAATAAGAATTGTAAATTAAATTTCAAATTAAAAACAAAACGTTTTCTTATAGGTTGATTCGTTAGAATTTCCTGGCATCACAATTTGTCCGAAAGTTCCGGATTCTTTCAATATTTCTGGAATAACTGGGGATATTAAATCAAGCGTACATGACATTTCCGATGAAAATGCTAATAATCTTCTAGAGTATGAGAAAAAGAAGAATACAGGCAAAAGACTATATTATTTTTAGATTTTTTGTTGCTGGTAGCGGCTTAGAGAACATGAATGACCTTTCTTATTTTAATCGAACTTATTTAAGCTATTTAAACAATTTGTACAAAATTTGGTCTGAAGGTTTCACGGTCGAAGGATTCTTTGATATAATTCAAGTTATTCAAAGCAAATAATACTGACAACACATTTTGAAATTTTCAGCAAAGATATGGATATAAATGTGAGGACCTATTTTATTCATGCCAATTGGGTGGGTTGACAGTGGACTGTTGCAATGATGTAATGGAAAGAAAATTGGTTATGAGAAGAGGGATATGCTACCAAACTAGGAAAAGTCTGAATCAAACTGAAGCGGATGATGTAGGAAGAATTGTTCTTAATATGAAAGCTCCTAGCAGTTTTACCTCGACGAACCAAACGCAGGTTTAATTTTAAAACTTATGAAATCATAATAGTCATAAAGTTTAGGTGCAACTCATTGCTTACGTAACTGACAATCACGATGTAATAACTGAGTTTCCACGATTTTATTTATATCCCCATGAGTATAATCGAATGCGGTTTACTGCCAGATATATTGAACTCATTCAAAATAAAGGAGTATGCACAAATAATGTAAATGATTTTCTGTGTCTTGAAAAATTCAATTTTTCATTCAAGATTTTCGGACGAGACGCTGAATGTATGGTCAGAAAGTGGTATTTATCTAATATAATCATTCCTTTCAATTGCACACTTCCTTACCTGCAAGGGATATCAAAATTACCACCTACAAACGGAGTTTGCAAACCAGACGTAATTGCTGATAACTATTTAGATAACATACAATACATCTGGAATAGTGCAGAAGTGAAAGAAGAGGTTAGATGTTTTCCGTACAAAAATTTCATAAAATACCGAATAAGAAAAAGTTTAAATTTTGTCCTTGGCAATAACTTTTCGAATATTATTTTTTTACATGTGTAAGAAATGAGAAAAGCAACGTAATTAGTAAAAATTCAAATTTACCCTAGAATCGTTTGAGTGTTAGATGATGAGAACCAAGGTGTTATTAGCACACTTGTTAATTTATTCTCAAAGTTCTTCAGTGCACGCCGGGATGCAAACGGTGGGATTATCAAACATCAGTCCAGCAGAGTCAAACATTACAGCCTTTTGAAGACTACACTTTTAATTTAGAAGCTTCGTTTGATGATTTACAAGTTTGTTTCATTTACTTCTTGTTAATAAAGTCATATTTTTATCCAGTACGAATACGTGAAGGAAGTTTATACAACATCCGTTCCAGGGTTCATGTCACAAATTGGAGGTTTGAAAATAATTTTTATAATTAGATGTTGCAATTTTGCAGGACAATTTGGATTCTTTCTTGGGCTCTCAATCATTACTTTTATTCAAATGATTCTTTATGGTCTTCATGGAGTGTTTATGTTTTTGAAAAAACATATTCAAAGAAAATTTCCATTTTGCAAAATTCACCCACTTGATGAATGCAAGTTTTCAGTTCATCCTTGGTAATTAATGACATTTTTTCAGTTCCTCTTTCGACTACTGTCGTTAACAAAATTGATACAATTTATCCACCAGAGAAAAGTGCACTGAAAGATCATATCACAACATTGAGCCATCGTATGATCAAAACGACAAATCCACCGAGCCCAGTATCAACAATTATTGATTCTGTCGATTTGCCACCAGATTGGGGTTTAAGAAACATCGATCGAGAACGTCCAAATCCTTTATATGGAATACATGGATGATTTTTTCCGATATATTTGTTTCATTCTGTTTGGGATGGTCTCAAAATCTAATTACGAAGGCCTTCCTAAGAAAAATTTGTAGTTAAAATTTCGGTAATTATTGTTTACCGGTAGATTTGTTGATTTTCCTACTGGTTTACACAACCAGATTATTTTATATTTAAACATCTTTAATAATGCATGAATTTTTGAAAACAATAAATGTAATCGATATTCGTTATCAACACTTAAAATCCCACAACGTTTTTTTTAATTGTGCGCCGAAAAAAATTGAATTATATTTATATGTTGTGATTATTTCAACAAAAAAATGAACAATTGGAAAAGAATAAAATATTGTTATCTGATGAGAAAACGGAAATGAAAAAGATTTCCTGTATTGTTTACGCGCATAATGCTCTCTGTCAACAAGAACAAAACGTGGTACTCGAACACGCATTTATCCATGTCATTCTTTCCATATGGAGAAAGCACTTTGACTGTGTGCATGGTCAAACCAAGTCCTCATTATTCGCGCACAACCACTTGAACAACATCGCCAGTAGGCTATTTTTGAACATTGCTCAAAATGTCGCATTTGGTTTTTAAAAAAAAGTTTTGATGATGGATTTTCTTTAATTAATTTGGAGCACCCGATTCAGCAAGATAATCAAAATCCCACTTGCATCCAATAAAATCATTGCCTAATGTGTTTTTTTTTCCTATCCTCAAACAAACAGTTGGTGCTTTCTCGTTTCATTTATCCGACAAAAACTACTTGCGCTCATCTCTCACGATGTCTTTTCTCATTTTTTTGTGCACTGCCTTTTCTCAATGGATTCAGAGTACACGATTCCCGATTCCCGGGAATGGCAGCTCATCGGCGATAAATTATGAACATGTCGCGTTTTTGCACCAATCGTTTGGTCGACATTTTTTTGTTCTTCTTTTGCTTTCCTTGATGACCATTATCATTTATTATTTTTGTTGATTGGATTGAGCATTTGGTCGGCTTTAGAATTGTTTTCAGGTCTTTTCTGCTAGCTTTTGTTTTTCTTCCAGATTTTTGCTAAATTTGCTAAATTTCTTATTCATATGCGAAACATTATATTGAAATTTTTTGTTTAAATGAAAGTTCACAATTTTTAAAAATAAAAAAAATTATTTTTCAGTTATTTTTTTACCCAATCGTTCAAACTACTGTTATTATTAAAGCAAACCTTCTAGCTGCATAAACTGAAACGTTACCTTTAAAATGCCTGTCTATTATTTTTTAAAGGATTTTTAGGCAGTTGTTTTGAAATTCATGTCTTTTTTAATCTATATTTTATCTATAATATGTCATATTTACTGTTCAGTAGTTATTCAATTTTAAATCAATTTCTATTCCAAAAAGTAGCTACCGCAAACAAAAAATTGACTTTTTTTTTGACATGCCGCCGTAAAATAGAGAAACAAAACTTAAGTGAAGACAATCGACAAAAATCATCATTATTTTTCCGCGTGTTGTTGACTTTTTGCACAACTCGGTGGGAGACGAAGCCGCCTCCGGGATGGGGGGTTCACAAGCAAAACAAATAACATGACCGTCAAAAAACTTCTTTTTTTTTCTAAATTCGTTTTTCTCGCATTTTGCACAACAAATTATTCTTTTGTACCGTGTTTAGGATTGTTCTGTTTATTGTAAAGATTGGGTAGACATGTTTCGAACTTAAGGACGGTCGGCACATGTGATTTTGAAAAAAAAACGGCAAATGTTGTTTAGATGTTGAGCTTTTTGTCGGCACTCAAAAACATCCGTTTCAATTTTTTTTCAGTTGACGATTAGGAATTATAAGTTTTGCATAATATTTAAAAAATGTTAATTTCAGCTGTCAAAAAAAAGTTTCAGAAACGTAAATAATCAATAGCTCTCCTCCCACTTTTTGCCAGAAACTAATATTGTCAATTATTTGAAAAACATGAAGTTATTGTAAAATGGCTTAATTTTTTAAAAATTCTTTTTCACTATCAAGACTAAGATCAAACAAAAAAGATGCAATTCATAATTGGTATCAAATAATATCTGTCATTTAATATTCGCAAACCTGAAACGTAAAAATTCCAATTATCAAAAAATATGTCATAAAATGATATCAAAATAAATGCATCCCTTCTCAATCCTTTTCCGAAGATTCGACCATACCGCTTTTCACGTTTTTTTTATTATGCGTTGTTAACATTTGTTTGTTGTTGTCATGTTGAATTTTATTTAGCCATTGAAAGCAATTGTCCGTTGAAAATGTCTTATACCTCTTGTTATTCAGCGGAACAAATGAAAAAGGCAAGTCGTAAAATATTGTTTCGGATTGTCAACCATTTTATGACTCTTTCAATTGCCGTGCCAATTTTGGTATTTTATGATTCCGGTGTGAGGCTATCGATCTCCCACATGGAGAAAGTTCAACAAATCGGTTCATATCTTTTTCAATTGATATTATTAATATTATCTTTTCGCTTTTGACATAACACATTTTTCCATTTATCTTTGTCAGTTTGTTCTTTCCTACCGTTTTGACCAGATGAAATTGGAAATTCGAACGTGTAAAGTTTGTTTTCCACAAAAGGGTTGTGACTCATAAATGTAGACTCTTATGAAGTACGTTTTTACATTTTTGTGGGGGTATACAATTTTTTTCGTTTTCCCTTTTCTTTCGTTCCACACAATATATTTGTTGTACAATTTTTTTTTAACAATTCAAAGCTAAGAAATATTCTAGATAAAGATTTTTGCAAACATTCAAAACTGTCCGATCTTTATTTTTAATGCAGTTTTCAGTTAGTTTGTACTTTTGGAAGTGGAAAATATAATAATTTCCTTGTTGTGAAGACCTGATTAAAAAAAGCTAAAAAAAAGGTGTTATGATTTTCAGAGTAATTCTTAATTTTCAGATTTATTTCAGTAAATTCTCAGTGATTAAATTTTCAGTGTTTTGCAGGATGAACATATATCACTCATGCCTTTTGAAAAAAATGAATCTTGAAGTTCTGAATGTTGAAAATTTTCGAAGATATCTGAAGTCGTGAAAAAATTATTCACTAGTGACTTTCAAATTATTTGTTTATTCGAGTTTTAATATAATAAACAAATTGTTACCCCACTGCTATTATTCATTCCTTTCAACTCTCAAATCAAACACAAGCTTCATCTTTTTTCTTTTCATTTATTTTTCCGTTCGTTTGATCCCCCCGTTTTGCTATGCAACATTCCGCTAGTGAGAGACCTCACATTACATGCCGTTTTGTCGTCAACCGCATTACACCATATTATTATAATAGAGCTCTCTTGTCCACGTTCCAGATGATCCATTCATCAAACACTACTATGAACTCCATTAAGTGTATTACAAATATTTCTTACGAATATGTTGTTTATACGGCTTTCCTTCCTACCACCTTTTTCAACAATGAATATGAACGTGTACACTTGAATGGGCATCCTTTTCTTTTTTCTGACATTTTTTTTGATGAATCTTCTTTTTATTTTAAGAAAAGCAAACGGCTATACGTATTTTTTGGATAGGTTATTCATCGGAAATTTTTCAAATTATGTTTCGATTTTGTCGAATTTTTCCCGTTTGAATGCCTAAATTTAGCTTTCAGACACAAGAAACTATTAAAAACTATCAAGACATTTTAATTAAAATCTTAGCACAAGTGTGATTTTTTACGCGTTTGATAAACATGCCAGGTTTTCCTGGAAATAGGTTCTCACATTTTTTGTTCATTTCCTCTATATTTCTATCGCTTCAAGTCGGTTGGAAACATCCTTTTTTTTACTATTCCATCATTTTTCTTCCAAGGATTACGAATACAAAATCTAGGCCACAGAATCCGTGCTCATTTTTTATGACTCTTCGTGGTGTTTCCACACCAAAAACACATGTCTTGCCATTCCAAGACAACCAGTTTTAACAAATATTTTTTTTTGCTTTTTTTCTCATTTCCCCGTGGGAGTTTCTGAAGGATAGAGATGAATTGAAAATTTTTACAAGCCGCCCTCATGCAAATGGTGGCAAGTGAAGGAAGAAAAAAACATAAAAAAAACAACAACTTCGTTTCGCTATACTTCGAGTTTTTTTTGTTTCTAAGAGCTCGTTAATTCTTTTTTTCTTGGGACAACCTTTTTAACATTGGTTTAGAAAAGTCGTCTGGGTTTTTTGAAAGTGAACTTTTGGGTTTGTTTTTTTTTTTGCAAAAAGAAGATGATTTTTGAAGAACTCCAATGAGAGTTACTATTTTTGAAACGAACATTGATGAGTGTTCGCACAAATTTTTTTGGCTACTCTTAACAAAAATAGAATTACAAGCCGCGTTTGCTTTTCTTTTTTTTAAAACACAATTGGCCTACATATGTTAAAATACAATTCCTAATACTTTTGTTATATCTACGCATTTGGATTTTGTGTAAGGTATTCAGATTTTATTTTCAAACGTTAATTGTTTGAACATCTACAGTGTCATGTAAATTTAATTCTAATTTTACAAATTTCATAACAATTGATCCTTTTGGATAGGTTACACGATCTAATAACCCATCATATTTGCTACATTTCGAAGTGGACTACTTTAAATAAGATTTTTATTTTTATTTTCTAGTTGTTCGCTTTGTTTTGATTTTAGATTTGGTATTTTCAATCCATATTAACCCAAAAATTAACGAGAATGAGTACACTTCCATATATTTTTGTAAACTTTTTTGAAATAATGTTTGAATTTTCACAAATTAAAAAAAATTGAATTGAGCCAGGTTATCTTTACAATTCAAATAAATTTCAATATTCTAAAAAACAATGAACATTTTGCACTCCAGTTTCTTTTCTTTATTTTTTCAAATTAGTCGAATCGTGCAAACAGGCAATTTTTCAAGATATCAAATTTCATTTTGTCTGAAGAAATGTTTCACGTCAAGCTCTATTGTCATATTATATATGAATGAAGTGCCAACATTCAATGTTTCACTGACTACTGTTTGTGTCGGTTTGCACAGCCGGATTCCCGATTCTTTTTCCAAGTTTTTGTTTTTCTTTGAAATATGGCAATTTTTTGTTGACAATTTTAAAAGTCTGTTACTAATGTGGTCTAAATCGGTGTAAAAAAATTCCACAAAGAACGAGCTTTTCTTTCCGGCATTTTTTTTTAGATTAAACTCTTTTTTGATAGAGCATATCTTATAGGTTCAGACAGAACTGCTAAATATTGTTTTGCAGAAATCTAAAGTGTGAAAATCAATCACAAATTGATCTTTGAAGAGTCATAACTCGACCCAAGCGAGTCCTAGATTAAAAACGCTTTTTTGACAAGTTTTTTAAAACAAATAGTTTAAGGGGCAATCTTTTAAATTTTCAAAACCACAAACAAAATTTAAAAAAACCCTGCGTTTAAATTTTAGTAAGCAGTTTTGCAAACATAATAATTCTTTAGTTTTTCTTTGGATATTTTTCAACAAATTCTAAACACATTTCGGTAACGTAAATTTAAAAAAAACAATGTCAATTAATTGGTTGAATTGAAAATTAGGACACAGTGATTTCTGTGTTACATTATAGTTTTTTTCTCTACTATACATAACGCTTCATTTTTTTTTTCAAAAACTAACATTTTAAAATTCACAAATTTGTTTATTATACGAATGTTTCTATATCATTTTCATTTTATGCATCATTACACATTTGAGACAGTTTGTCGGCAACTTATTATTATTTTGTTATCATTGAATATTGGATTTGTTGCCAAAATTTTTAATGTCATTTTTATCAAAAAATAAAAATAAGAAAGTCATGAAAAATTGATATTAGTAACAATGCAAATAATTTGACCACAAATAAAATGTGAACAACTTTTCATTTCCAAACTTTACACTTGTTCCCCTTTTTTCATGTTTTTTTGCTATGAGGCAACGTTTGAGAACGGGGGAGAAACGCTTGGCGGCGTTTCTGTTTTAAAAATAAGATGTTTTTTATATTTTGAGAATATTTGTTAAACCTTTTCAACTGTATTATTCTTCGATGAAACTTTGAATGTCTCCCAGAAACAATAACAACTGGGAAAACTATTCTCGCTCCCAGATCATTTAATTGTTTGATTCGTATGAAAAATCGGCATCCGGCAACTTTTCCACCCATTACATCAGAGAAAAAAACTGTCCGTTAGAATGATTTGACTGACAGGTCTTCTATCCTCTATACAACAAATCATCGATAATAAGCACCTTTTAATATTCATTCGCTCGATATTCAAAAGTTCATTTATTTTCGAGTATTACTATTAAAAATTGGTAGTTTTCGTTTATCAATGTTGTGCGGGAAAAAACAGATATTGAGAAAGCGAAAGCCTCGTCAAGATTAATTGGGTGCCACCCCCATTTTGATGAATTAGTCCGATACATACCACTCGGAGCACTCGCTTTTATTTCACACCTTTTCATATTTAAGTTAGATTTGTGTTGTTTATATTTAAGTCATGAAATTTTATAATAACTTATGTATGAGGTTTTTTTTGTTCATTTTCTGTTGTCAGGTTGTCACTTGTGTTAGTTGGCTATTGGATGATGTTCATCTGAAAGATAGAAAATATTATTACTACATAATGATCTTACAACAATTGTCTATAGTTTATTCTTATCACACCTTTTTGCATATTTAAGCTAAATGATTCAAAACTACTGGAAATGTTTTATAGTTTTCTCGTAAAACTTCCGAAACAAATTGCTGCGAATTATTTTTTTTAAGTATCTTGTTTATTTTTACATGTTGTGGTGTTGTTTTGTGGAAAGTGGCCAAATTTATGAAATATATATTGACGTTTTTGACGAGGTTGTCATGTAGCAAACTCTAAAAAATGTCTATTGAATAATTTTCAAGGGATCTTTGTATATTTATAAACTTAAACATTAATCGAACATTCTTTTGGTTTATTTTTAATATTAAAGAAGTAGCTGATCTTACATGATTATTTTACAAGTAGCTCTCTGTGAGCTACAATTTGAATTTGAGATATTTTGTTAACATCATATATTAATTTAATATATTGTATTTGATAAAAACAAAAGTTTTGAATAACATGATATAGTCTAAATACGAAAAATCTGTAGATGTCGGTTTATGTACAGTAGCGGTCAAAAAGAAACACCCCTTTGGTTTTTCTGTCATAACTCCGCGCATAGTTGGAATTTTTTGATGAAATTTGGATATGATATGTAGTACACGACTGGAATCTAAATTCCTAAGTTTCATAAAAATTTTTCATACTAGAGTATATTTTCGTTATTTTTTGTGATTTTTGCGATTTTTGGTTTTTCAGACAGCGTTTGTTAGGAATTTGTTTTTGAAGTTATGATGGAGTTTTCAAGAAAAACTTTCGTTTTTAGTTTTATTAAAGGTCTGACTGTATTTTTAGCTCAAAATAACTGCAAAAACAGTATTCAGAAAAACTTTATCGATGAAAGTTTGGGAGCGAGTCGGTGAAACCGGTGGATCACCGTAAAACCGACTAGATCTTTGAATCCAGTCGATCTTTTTTACTTTAAATATTGTTTTTAAACACTCAATATAATAAGAAAACAGAAAAATAATGTAAATATTGCATATAATATTCATAATCACAAACAGAGATCAGAATAGTCCAATAGTAACACAATTTTTAAGTAAATCCGACATATTCAACGGTGAATATCGTAACGGAAAAAGCTTGGATTAATACAAACTAACCTGTATTTTAAAGAAAAATATTTTTAGATTATAATATACTTACTTTTAGAAGTGGACCTTAAAGATAACCAGTTTTATAAACGGGTATTCACGGATTTGCATGAGTTATATCTGGGCTTGATATTTCCGCGCTAGAAATCAAGCGTAAAAAGGTCAGATCCACGATGATATCCTATTTAATTATGTAAAACGGCTAACTAATCACAAATTGACAGAAATATAGTGTTTAGATCGCGATAACTGGTCGCTTCACATTCATCGAATCTCATGCCCAGGTTCAAGTCACACAAATCCGTGAATACCTGTTCATAAAACTGGTTATCTTTAAGGTCCACGTCTAAAATTAAGTATATTATAATCTAAAAATATTTTTCTTTAAAATACAGGTTAGTTTGTATTAATCCAAGCTCTTTCCGTTACGATATTCACCGTTGAATATGTCGGATTTACTTAAAAATTGTGTTACTATTGGACTATTCTTATCTCTGTTTGTGATTATGAATATTATATGCAATATTTACATTATTTTTCTGTTTTCTTATTATATTGAGTGTTTAAAAACAATATTTAAAGTAAAAAAGATCGACTGGATTCAAAGATCTAGTCGGTTTTACGGTGATCCACCGGTTTCACCGACTCGCTCCCAAACTTTCATCGATAAAGTTTTTCTGAATACTGTTATTGCAGTTATTTTGAGGTAAAAATACAGTCAGACCTTTAATAAAACTAAAAACGAAAGTTTTCCTTGAAAACTCCATTATAACTTCAAAAAAAACATTCCTAACAAACGCTGTCTGAAAAACCAAAAATCGCAAAAATCACAAAAAATAACGAAAATATGCTCTAGTATTAAAATTTTTTATGAAATTTGGGAATTTAGATTCCAGTCGTGTACTACATATCATACCTAAATTTCATCAAAAAATTCCAACAATGCGCGGAGTTATGACAGAAAAACCAAAGGGGTGTTTCTTTTTGACCGCTACTGTATGTTAAAAACGGCAAAAATTGTATTTCTTAATTTTTTCCGACATTTTCATACGGACACATTCTTTATTATTTTGAAACCCGTTTCAACATTGAGAAAAACTTTACTCGCCTTTTGAATTCTAAATTTTGAATACCGAATTTTAATAAAATTGAAGGCATTTTCTTTGTTCCAAAATATTAACACCACGTTTCCTTGTCAGACTTCAATATTACCTTTTGAGACCTCTTCATATGTTGATCTGTGCACTTTGCGCTATTTTTGTTTTGTTGTGGTAATCCTAAATGATCAAACAGCATACATTCGTGAATTGTTGAGTGCGATGATAGGACTCACACGCAAAAACATAGTTGGCAGTGTTCATTATGTTTTTTCTCTTTACTTTAACACATATCGATGTTTTTTTTCAACTTATATATTTGACATTGCCATTTTTAAATATTTTAACCAATTCATACAATAATTTCTGAAACCCATGTGTTAGAAATTTGTAATTCTTTCTTTATTATCCTTTTTCTTACTCATGCTAAATTTTTACTCGTAGTACTACTAGTTGTTGTTGTTGTTCTATTTGGTGCTCACTTCCCCCCTCCCCCCTTCACCCTTTCAATTTTTCCCAAACATTTTTGAACAAATCCCACCCTAAAAACCCGCCAATTGAAAAAAGCGAGTCGCAGAGACATATCCGTAATGGCGCAATTCTCGGCAAGTTGTTGGTGAAGAATGACCACAGATTCTTGGTGGTGAAAGGCTTGAATGTCAATGCATTATGCAACTTGTCTGCACTTTTTTTATTAGTATACTGGAAGGTCTTTTTGGTGAATCTGTTTTTGTTTTACAAGATTAATGGTTTCTAAGAAATGTCGTTTTTGTTTCTTTTTGAAACAAATAGGCTTATTTGTCCAAAAAGTACGTCATTTGTCATCCAGAGATGTAATGTGTTTTTAGTTTTTGAAACAATACGGTAAAACAGGATTTTTGTGATAGACTGTCATTATGGTTATTTTTTCTGGATGGTCAGTTAATTAGAAGTAATTTATTGGTTTTAACAAAAGACATAAATAATTGAAAAATAAGTTCAACCAAATCAGTTATGATGAGTTCTATTTACTATTCGTTTTTTAACGTTTTCATAACTTTGAATTGAGAAAAATATAACAAAATTTACATTTTTTCATCTCACATCATATCTCACTTTTTTTATTTATTTTTTCTCTTAAACAACCTTCTCGTCTAAATTGAGCAATTTTCAGAAATATTCGAATGCTAGCAAAATGAGTCTGAAGGATGTTGTACTACCAAAAGCGGAAGTTATCGACGCCTGTAAGAAGGGAGATTATTCCAAAGTTGCGTTTTTCTTGTCTGGGAAGCGTGGAAAAAAGACGAGAACGCCGTTGAAGTGAGCAAAGAAAAATATTTAACATTTCTAATAATAATTTCAGCTTTTTTCGTTCGAGCCATGATTCACATTGGCTTGTTGAATATAAAGATGAGAAAACACACTACACTTTGCTTCATTATTCAGCTTATGAAGGACAAAATGAAGTCAGCAAGTATGATTTTTTTGCTCAAAACTTATTTGATTAATGATTTTCAGATTGCTAATGGATTATGAACCTCTTTTAGTGCTTAGTAAAACTACGAAAAATATCCTGCCGATTCATTTGGCTGCTTGGAACGGACATTTGGAAATTGTTAAAATGCTGTTATTAATGCCACAAGAAAAGCCCGTTAATATAATAAATGCAGTGAATTTGTTCAAAGAAACTCCACTTCATTTGGCGGTACAGAGAGGGCACATCAACGTTATTCAATATCTGTTGAGGGTATGCACTTTTTTTGTTGTTGAGATTCTCAGTTTTTTAAATCAAATTTTGTAGAAAGGAGCGGACCCATTCATTCGCAACGAAAGTAAAGAAAACGTGCTTGACACTGCGGCACGAATTGGAGTTGCAGAAGCGATACGTCTTCTTTGTCAAACGTGGCCCAATTTTCCGGTTCAATCAGCATACGAGTCATTGAAAAATGAGCTGGCGGATGTCAAAAAACAATTCTCTGTCATTTATCCGTTACATCTTGCAGCAAAACACAACCATGTAGATTGCTTGAAGGTGACAGTTGTTTTGATTAAGATTGAGTCATAATATAAATTGGATTCAGGTGTTACGTCAATATGGATTTGTGCTTGATTATACAACCGAAGATGGAACATCCCTTCATGTTGCTGCTGCTTGCGGTCAGGTTGACGCAGTTAGATATTTGCTCAATGAAGGGATTAATACGGATATTAAAAATCAACATGGTCAAACTGTACTAGAAATGATAATTGATTTGCAAGAAAACCGACGACCCGAAATCGCGCAGTTTGTAAAAAATCCAGATGGCTGGAAGGAATGTAGAGCAATTATCGAAGGTTGGTTGATGTGTTCGTCAATTAATCGTAATTTATCACCAATGTCTTCCCATTTAATGGCATGCTATCAATCATTCTAAAAAAAAGTTGTCAGCTGCTTTTTTATCAAGTTTAATATTTGCAGGCATGGATCGAAGAGATTCGGGTCGTGAAACTGAGGGATCACAAAGTGATAATGAAAAGGAAGTAATTTGGCAACAAATTCCGTCTCAGGCTAGCGGTAGGAAACTCTATGGTTCATATTGTAAACAACTCAATTTGCACTTTTCAGTCCAAATCTATCCTGATCAACGCAAAAACAAGCGATCAATTTATCGCCCACCGTCGATTTCAGCAAATTTTCGCGATTATTCTCCTGAAGAGACACCTGAAACCGATTTGAGCGTGAAGTCAGATTACGGTTATTGTTCTCAACAAGGTGGTACAATAAATCGTACGTGGAACAGTAAGATGTATGGTAAGTTCCGAACCAAATTTTAGACTGTTGAACTCGAATCATGAAAAATTGTTGTAGATCAGCAAACCGGTGCCCCGAGATTTCCAATAACATCTCCATACAATCAAATGCGTCACAACATGTATTCAAGAACTAGTGATACACTTCCTGTTAGGCTTAGCGGAATAAGAACTAGAGCTTCACCGCAACGAGGTGCATTATCTTTTGGTGTTATTATTGATATTGTAAAATTTTCAGGAACTATCCTACCTGAGAAAAGTTCGCCTTACAATTGTGCGCCACCACAATATGACGATTTGAAAATGAAAAATCGATTTCAATCACAGTCCCCCGAGTCTGGTGCATATGACAATATGCCAAATAACAACATGTTTACTGTCAAACCAATGAATGGGTAGGTTATTAAATTTTAGATTTCATACCTCATGTTCAATTACTTTTTAGCAGCATGAGAACATCATCAATTGTTCAAATGAATCGATCTGTTGGCTATGCAACACTTCCATGTTGTAAGCTTTTTTTATAATTGTTTTTAAAAAATAATACATGCTTTCAGTGCCGAAAAATTCATCTCCTAGATGTTCTAGACCTGCTTTGACAGAAAATACCTTCCGACAAGAAACACCGTCCAGCGAACGGTCGCTCAAGAAAAATAGTATGGATAAACAGGGAAAAATTAATAATATTCTAAAACTTTCAGCGTTCTCAATGTCTCGAACAACGTGTGATAGAGAGGATTCTTTGGGATTGACACATAGTCCTAGGTTGGATACCAGAGCCAGTAGTGTTACTTCGTACCTGACAACGTCGACAATAGATCAAGGTTCACAACACACAAATTTGGTAACACACTAAATGTTCATTTTACAGAAAAATTTATTGGCGAAAATGGAAGAGCTCCACTCGCGTTACCTGAAGAGATAACAGGCTCAGTAACTGGTAGCACTTTGTTTGACAGTCCTGATAAAGATGCTAACGTCGCCGCAATCTTCCTGGGAAATTCAAAAAGGAAACCATCGCAGCCTGAAAGCCCACCGAGTCCGAATACGTCTAAAGCTGCGATATTTGACAAAATTTATAATAACGTATGTTGTTATTATTTAAAATCCTGCACCAATTCGAACATTTTCAGAGTTTGATGACAACATCGGCAATAAATGCATGTTTCCCTGTTGGAATCGAGTCACCCCAATCAACTCTCAGTGATGTAAGCACAGCATCTCCAGATTCGATGAATGCTTCGTTGAAAATTGGCGATGATGAAGTTCGCATTCGTCATCACAACCGATCCCCAAATTTTCATTATAATCACCGAGGAATGTTAGAACCTAATCAGATTCTCCATAATGCTAGCATGTCTGATTCTTCATCTGAAGACAAGAAACTTGATTCGCCAAGTGATGATATTGATTGGGATAAGGTAAGCGTTTCGCATTCTCATTATAATGTTTCTGATAAGTTTTGTCGAAAATATCATGTTTGTGCTTAATAATTTACGCTGATCGTAATCATTTATCGTCTAGGTCAACAGAGTATTCAACAGTATTGGAGCAGCACCGTGTCGTGAAAGTGTATTTGTACGCGATTTTGAGCCGCGTGTTGCTGTTTATTTGAGAGATCGCTCATCAAAAGCGTTAAGCATTCAAATGCTTGATGCGGCTGTTGATGATCTTAACATTGAAGACGAAAAGGAGAAAATCAAAGTACCAACGGTTTGTTTTGCTATAATTAATTTTTTTTGAGTTAGTTGCTATTAAAATTGTGATTCTATGTTTAATAATTCAATTAACATAATATTATCATTCAGAAATTGATGACTGTTTCCGAGTGGCTCGAATTTAATGTTTGCATTACACCATCATCTGCCAGAGACATTGGAGCGATTTTTGAAAAATATGGATATGATAAATTTACTCAACTGGTAAATGTTGTTTTAATGGAGCAACCACAGCAATATTATATGATTACAGAAAGGTTCGTTGACTTATCCAGTCATGAGTGAAATGGGAATCGCTAGAAACCATCAAAGTTTAATTATGAATAAATTGGAACAGTTGGAAGAACGTCGACCGAATGCTAGTAAGTTTTTTTTTGTAACTTACGGCGTAAAATTTGAATTTCAGACTCATTCTTCTATGTCAGTGACTGGTTAAACAGTATTGAATTGACTGATTATTTGGCAAACTTTATGAATGCAGGATTTAAAAATATGACCGCTGTTAAGACATCAGAAATGAATGAATTACTCTTAAATGTAAAACAATAATTCATTTCTAGGAAAAATATTTTGTTTTTAGAAAATTGGAATTCATTTACCTGGACATATCAGTAGAATAGTGTATTCACTTCAAAGAGCCAGAAATGAAATCAATTTGAGAGACCACCCGTTGAGAACAATGAAAGAACTTCCTACTGCAAGACCACCGAGACCGCCACATAAATCACAATGTAAAGAGTGCCAAAATAACAATTTCGATAGGATAAAAAATTCCCTTTTACGCGGAGGAAGTGTTTATCATGCCCATCAGCTAGGAATTCACCTGATCCAACATGTTAACGGAACGGACGAAGCACATATAACAATGAGATCGGTGAAGGCTACGATGAAAGAGTGGGATCAAATTCCACAAGTAACTTTGGAATTAACACATAAAGGGGTTCGAGTTTTTGATCAGAAGAAGCAAGTGATTCATGCAGTTCACCCGACGAGAAGCATAACAATTGTTTGCCAAGATTCCAATGATTTGAATTTCTTCTGCTTTATTTCCAGTGATCAGGAAAATAAACACCATTGCTACACGTTTTGTGTCTTGACTTCTGTAAGTTTAAACAGTTGTGAAAATGAAGAAAAAAATATTTACAGGCAATAGCTCTCGAAATCATCCACACATTTGGGATTATGTTTGAAGTTGCTGATCGTGTCCTTAGAAATTTGCCAATTGAAACTCCTTTGAATTATTGCCCACACCAAAAACGTTAAATTTTGCCTTTTTTTAAATTAGTCACTCTAATAACCACCACCTGCTCAAAAATTTGAGTTTTTCTTCAGATACATTGAATTTACATACCATTTATGGGTACTTTTTACATTTTTAATTTTTAAATTTTTAATAGAAGAATATATAGTTTTTTTGGGCATTTTTTAAAAACTTTTTTTTGTATTTAGTTTATTACTTAAACTGACCCCATTCCGTTTTTCATCTTTTTTTGTCTTCATTACTTTCAGTGATTGTTACTTTTTTGTGTTCCTTCAGTATTTCGGTTTATTCCTCCTGTTTAATTAAGCTCATCCTTCTGAACTGTCACGCATCTATCTGTACGGTGATATATATTTGTTCGTATGTTTATGTTTATTAGAAAACTCATTTCTGCGTATTGAGTACGAATTAGATGGAATAAAAACATCAGAAAACATGTTTAATTATGATGTTCCAAAAATATGATTGACAGCTTAAGTTAGAAATGTCGTATATCTCTTTTTTTTTAGTTAGTCATTGGTCACATTTTCGAGACACAGTGAAATTGTTCTCTGAAAGTTGACCAGTTATTAAACTTTGAAAGAATAATATTCCAAATGCTTGAAAAGTCGAGAAATCGGGCGTTGGCTATGTTTGCAAGGTTATTATCAGTGATTCAACTTTTGTTAACTGCGATTCCTTTATATTTTTTGCATTTTATTAGAGTCTTCCGTGCAAAGGTTTGTTTTGAAATTTAAAAAACTATGGAAACTTGTAATTTTAAAAAATTAGAATAAAAAAAACAAAAAAAATGCGAATAGATTGCTACATTTTTCAAAATATTTCAATTTCGAGAATTCTTTAGTAGGCTTGAAAATTGGAACGGACATTCAATATTTTAATTCGAACGTCATAATACTAATTTACGTCGTATTCAATATATTCTACACTTTATATCAGACATCATATTTATAACGATAGTAAAATTATTGCTCACAATTTTTCTTGATAATTCTAAACTCGTAAGCTTTAGTTTGGATGTCTCGTTTTGTTGGTGGTTAACAGTATTGGTTAAAAATCTATTTTGCGGTTTTTCGCTGTTTCTAAGAAAAGATAAATTCAATTTGAACTAACATTGTTAAAAGTCGAAAATTTTGAAGCTTTTTCCATGTACATAAAACGTTGATCTTATAGTCTTTCATAATCAAATTCTCAAAGAAAAATGTATTTCGGCTCACAAAGGCAAAGGTTATTTTCAAATTTTACATCGTCTGCTCTCGTTATTAATCATAGACATATTTTTACTCCCGGAATAATCCCATTTTCAATTCCATGTTGGTAGCTCAATAAAAAAATCGAGTGTGTGACATTGTTGAAACATCTAAATTTAGAACCAATCCGAATGTTTTTTTACGACCAATTTATCCGCATTTTATTTTCTGCTGGTGATTCTAAAGAGAAAAGTTCAATTTCAACAAACATCTGAACTCGCGTTCCGTTTTTTTTTCGTCCTCATTTATTTTGCGACAAAAGTTTTCTTTTTTTAGAACTAATTTTGAGATCGTGTTTTATTCATCAACCATGCATTGAAAATTAGCTTGAAAAAAATAGAAAATTTTAAATCTGGCTTGTTTTTCCTTTTTCAAGCATGTCCTTTTGTTAATGAAAAATAACAAAGAGTATGTTCTTTTTCAGCTTTTGAGTAATGAAAACCAGGCAAACTGACAAATTGAATTATAATAATTCATAAAGATCTCTCAGTTGCATAAATGGATGTATTAACCTTTATTTTCTGCAATTTTGGCTTCAAGTGGTGTTTTTTTTGAAACAATTTGAAAAGGAAAAATATGTTTGCTTACTTTTAAGTTTAAAAAATCTGTCTAAATAAGCAAATTAGGGAGAAATCTTTAAACATGTCAGGTATTTCTATGTTTCTCACTTTCAATTGAAAATCTTTGCAGTTTTTTTCAATAAATTTTCGAAAACAAGAAAACAATTATCTGCAATAAAAAATGCTCTCGGCGAAAATTGTTATCCTATTTTGGAAAAAAAGTGGAAGTGACCTGGAAATGTATCTGTCACTTCCACATTTTTTTGCATTGTTTTTACATTCTTTTAGTCATTGGAAATTACTTCTGTGATCAAATTGTTCAATACTTCCATTTCTTCCGTATTACTGGACTAAGAAGTTAAAGATTTTTTACTTTGTAAAATTCTAAAGCTACAAAAACAAAATTAGTCAGAATGATTAAAATGTTTGATTCTTCTTGTTTTTGAGCATCAGGAAAAAACCAGTGGTCAAACATCATGTTTGTGAATTCGGTTAAACGATCTATGTGATCATTAAAGGCTTCCTGAAAATTGCTGGCAATCACATTTTCGATTTTTCTCACAATGCATGTTATTCTCTCTCTGTTCAGATTAATAATAAGCAATGACTAATTCAATTTTCAGATGAGCATCGCTCATGAAAAAGATATTGAAATCAATCGGAATGGGATATATCCAAATTTCAAGAAGTTACCATCGCCATTGTGCTGTTTTCGGATCATGCATATACGGGTTGTTATTTTCTTTTTGATGTATTCTTATACTTACTTTTTCAGACCGGAACATCATGGATTGCTTATTGTGAAATAATGTGGATTGTTACTCAATTCTCATTTTGGACAGCAGAAAGTGTGGTGAGAAGAGCATTTCCGCCATATATTATTATTGCTGGATTTTGTTTCACTTCACTTCAACTACGTTAGTTTTTTTTGCTTTATGGATAAACTTAAAGTCAGTATTTGAAACCTTTTTTAGTTCATTTTTTGGTAAATTTTTGACATGCATTTGAAAATAATCAAGCAAAAAACGGATCATGGAATTCATTGTAAACTCCTAATTTAAGTTCTACTTCGTCGACATTCAATATAATGCAAATTATAAATACAATATTAAAAACAGAATATACAAAATATTAGTGCTTTCAGTTCTAATAATCTGTCTGATTCACGGGGTCCGCAATTTTCGACTGGCATTCATCGAATCTTACATGATTGGACTATGCTGCAGAATATTTCTTTTTCTATCCTTTCTCTTGACACTGATATTTTTCCTCATAACAACAGGTATTTATTGTTTCTCCAGGCATCGAAACAGATTTTTGAAAAAATGACGTAATCAGCTCTATTTCGTTAGAAGTATAGACAATAAGTCGTTCTAATAGTGAATTGGATTATGATGTCATTCAAAAAAACCCATTTCACTTCAAAACGTGGAAAACGGACATTGTATTATTGAAGGATGTGACAGAATTCAAAAATTAAATTTTATTTTCTTTATTTTCAGATGAAGCGGAAATTGAAGAATCACAAAGCTTTTTTCATCGCTTTCTAATTATCAAAATAATTTTTTCTGCGACGTACACATTGCTGAAAGCATTTGCATTAAAAACTGTCTACCGATGTTATTCCTACATCGCAAGAACCCGAAGAGCAGTGAAGCATCTTATTGTCATTGATGACTCCGAATGGTATGTTTTTTTTTCTTGTTTTCATCATATCCTCACTTTGGTTACATCCAAATGAAAAATTAAATATGCATATTCTTGCATCTTTTATAAAAACATCTAATACTTTTGTTACTAAAAAATAATTGAATGTGGGTGCATTTGTTACGACTTCAGATCAAGAGAATAAATCCGTTGTTCTTGTTCTAAAAATATGTATCAGACATGAAAACAATAAGATTCATCATTTTATTTGTTTCCGGTTATTTAAAAATAGTCCTACGCGTAGGGAAATGCATTCTATTATTTTTTCAAAAATTCCACTATAAACCTTTAACGTCATCGTTTAAAGAATAATTTACATAGATGTTCCTCTCACTGAGCTTGACATAAAGCTATGATCTGTGAAATTTAATGTGAAGTTTCATGTGGGTTTATTTTAATAAAATATTTACGAATTTGAAGTGAGTAATTATGAAATTCAGATTCAAAGTATATTTTAACATATAATTCGTGTTTTTAATGCAAAAATATGTAAGCTGGATATATTTTAAAGAAGAGAATTTGTTACGGAAAAGTTATCTCGGTGACTTTTCAGATTTTAATTGGTTGAAATTATTTGAAAATTCTTTAAATATTCAGTTTTCTGAGTTTTCTATCAAAGAAGTTATTCGTCCACATAACCCAAAACATCGAGCATGTTTTCCTCAAGAATTTATTGAAATTTTTTCTATTTTTAAAAATTAACCAAAAAATGAAAGGTTGTGATGCGGAAAATTCCTAGTTTCATTCCTGATTTTCTAGTTTGATTCGTGTTCTCTCTTAGAATTATTCGTAAAATGAACATTTCCCAAAAGAGTACCATTTCGGTGTTCTGCATTTTTACTTCTAATTTATTATAAATTTTAATTTTACATTTTTAGTTTTCTCTCTCTCTCTCTCCCTCTCACTCTCTATTTCTGGATCAATTTAAATTATAATCAAATTCGGAAATGGCGAACCATGTTAGATTTCAAAATTTCCGAAATGATGCCAGTTGTCATTTGTCAATTTTTTTTGAAAATCTAATAATATTTGAACAACGCGACAAGACCAAGTAGTCAGTTTCTGGATTTATTTGAAAGATCGGGAACATGTCAAAATATCTCTTTCCGCATAAATCACAATTATAATAACCTCGTGTGTTTTGAAAATAATAATTCCACCACGGATTATTTATTTTCTTCATTTATTGGATCGTCGGCATTACTGGAAATAACCGACGAGTTTTGTTGAAAATGACAGTCATAAGAAAGAGCCGACTGTGTCTGACATTTGAAATGTTTTTATTTTTGTTTTTAAATAACACTTTGAGGCTTTGACATATTTTTTCCTCTGAAATTATAGGGGCAGTGGCATTAATGTCCACTAGAAAATATGCATTCCATTTCCAAAATGAAAAATATTATTCTAGGGAATCCAGAATTAAGTCAAACTTTAACTATAAGGTGTAAATCTCAATTTTGCGCATTGCGAAACTATTTTTGCCAAACTTTTTGGAATTTCTAATAATATCTTTGATTTTAAATAAAATGTTTTAATCAAATGGTCGTTTAAAATGAGAAATAAATCAAGATTTGAATGCTGTACACTTTCAATTATTGTAATCCACGGTGTTTGATTTTCAAAGTACATAAATTATATGATCGCTTTCATTTTGTTGAAAAAAGTAGTTTAGCTGCAAATTTGTTAAAAAAATAAGAGATCTTCTTAGCTTAAAAGTCGAAATTTCAATAAAAGTAGATTATCATAAGTCAAGATTACATTCGTACATTTTTTAATGTTAAATATTTCGATTCTTATTTAAATCAAATTATGTGTTGCAAAAAATTTAGGCACTGGCAAGTCAAGTAGTGTTCTGTAAAATATCATGAATTGACTCGTTTATCTAATTGTAAACTTGTGCAAAATTGATTTAGTGTAACTTTCAGTTGAAATAATTTTTATTTAATAACAATGATTTTATTGTCAATAATGTGGCAGTTATTCGATTTCTACGTTATTGAAAATTCTGACATAATTTTGAAACAAAATTGTCTACATTCTGATTTTTGTCTTCAGATAAACGAAAATATAGAGGGAAGAAAATTAAAATCATTTGCTCTTACCTCACACAACAAAATGTCAGTGATGCACGTTAATAGTACGCAATAATAATGTTTAATATGTAAATGAAAAAGCATTTATTTTAAAACAAAAATATTAATGTTAGACTTTTTATTAATACTTTACGATAACTTCGAGGTCAAAATGTGCCAGAAATTCGTCATTATTATTGTTTCAACATTTATAAATGTTATTCGAAATGTCTTCGTTGTTCTTTTGTTCAATGAAAATGCACTATTATAAGGTTTAACCCGTTCTGTTTTAAAACGTTTGAAAAATGTTTTGAGAAAGCTTTGAATTTTTTTCATTTTGAGGATGGTGTGTTACGTATGATGATTATGTAATTCACAATTCAGAAAGAACAATCGTTAAAAATATGTTATTATTATCCATCTAGCCTGAATGAATACCTTTGATTGGATACAACATTTTACGTAACGATCAAAGTATGTCATAAATATATTGTTGTTCCGGCTATTCCTCAATTTCTCAGATTTTTTGTAAGTTCTCATGTATTTTTCCTATTTTTTTTTTTGGAAAAATCCAAAAATCCCTACACTAGAGAAATTTATTGGCAGACATGGTGGTGATTGTAATAAATGAATTGTCTGCAATTGAACATAATATTCTTATTCAGATGTTTGAGCGGCAAATGAGATATTTTATCCCAGTTTGTCATTGGCATTTTGTCTTGTTCCATTTTTTTCATATTCGTTTTGAAAGCTCCGTCATTTATTTGTGTTCTGTTCTATGTTTTTTGAATTGGATTTTAGGGTCTTTAATTTTGTAAATACATCAAAATATATTTTTGAATTTTTTTGAAAACCTCAAGATATGATTAATATATATATTTGTTCAAAAACCACATTAAGATTATTAAAATCAAATCTGCCTGATCTTAGCAATCGACGATTATCAATTATTAAACGTCAATTCAAATTTTCAGCAATGTGCAATTTCCAAGTGACAGTCACAGCACTTTTCGCTCTATGCTTCCTTCAAATCATAAGTGAGTTTTCTTTCAAACCAAGTTCAAACAACAAAAAAATGTTGTAGATGCCGACACTATGGATGTAGAATCTGCAGCCCCAATCCAACTTCCACGTCGCAGTGCAGAGATGTATTGGTTAAATCGAGCAGTTCCAAACAAATTTCGCAAATACCGCAACTACAGTATGTCATCTTTGAAATCAACGAGAAGTGCTCGCGATAAACAGAAAAAAGTTCCATTACTACATGTTTTCCCATACCTTTCAATATTTCCATCACAATATAAAATTATGATTGGGTTAAATTCTAGAACTTCTTAATGCACATTTACTGAGCTAACTTTTATTAAAAATTTTGTGGTAAATTCAATTAAAATATTTCATCAGTGTTTATTGTAGATGCTCTGTTTTCAATGGAACCTGAAGAAAAACGCCGATATTCCAATCAACTGAAACTTCGCTTGTCACACCTAACAAGACAATGAACTGCAAACTACTGAAAATGATGACTATAATGGCTTTTAAAAATGTCACTCTTCCATAAAATCAATATTTACACCAGATCAATCGTACTTATTAATTAGTAGTCCGATTTTGAAATAAATTAAACAAGTCTTTATAACCTTTTTGTAACCGTTGTGAACATTCCACACATTGAATTCATCGCTTTGTTATATATTTTAATTTTGAATGTACCCCATGAATTCATTTTAATTCTTGAAAATAAATAAAAACTTGTGGATATTTAATTTTTATTACCATTTTTCATTATTTAAATTTCGTTTGCAAGAAAAAATAAGGGTTATGAGAATCATTCAATGTTTCGTGAATACTTAACATTCAACGAAAAGAACGAAACTCGACATTTTATGTTCAAAAAAAGTGGCGCAATGAAAAGACAAAGTTTCGATTAATTTTTTATAAGAACAACCATATTAAGTGCCCTTTTTCATATCGTTAACATTTTAAAATCCTAAATTAAAACGGAAGCAAAAAAGAAGCAATTGATAAAATAAGATCTATGAAAATATTCGTGGAATTGACGTGTTCTGTTTTTTTTTTTTGAATATTCCGCGATTCTTCAGTGAACATAAGATTTTAAGTCGTCCTACGCAGCAGGTTTGAATCAAAAATAAAATCGCCACTCAAGCTAAAATAATTCCGTTTTTTAATATTTTTAGCAACATTATTTCAACACATAAATTTCTTCGGAAAACAAACTGGTGATCATAAAAACGAAACGGGACGAAAAATTCGGATTAATCGGCCGTGTTCCGTTTTAAAAGCGCGACGCGGTGACCTCCCACTGAACACACTGAAATATTGGCGGGAAAATGAATTTTTAAAATTTTCCAGTGTGGGAGATCACCGCGTCGCGTGCGTGCGGAGCAGCTGTGAGGTTGAGCAGCCTTCCAAACGCAATGATCAAGAATATTTGAATTGAAAATAACAAGATTTTTTGCGTCAGTCAACAGTTTTTTCTTGACGATACATACACAGTTTTCTCTGAACCCTCTTGTGTCCTTCTCAAAAACTAGTATCAAACATACACAACAAATTGCTCTGGTGAAGCAGCAGTGGAAAAATCGTTTCTGATACAACACACTTGCACCCGAATTTCGCCACAAATGATATTCTCTCAATTGTTCACACTATGTCACTAAAACTGGGGTTTTCTGGTGGAACGGCGATGCCACACATAAACTATAATTTCGAAAAAGAGCGTTTAAAAATAAACTACCGCTTTGTCGCCACACATTGCAAAAAACTATATTTTTATTTCTATTTCATTTCATATTTTTCTCCCTTCTTTTTCTAAATGACCGATTTAGAATTTTTGGAGAACAATGAAGTTGTTGAATGGGGTACGTAGAGCGGAAAACATTCTGTGAGCACAGTTCTTTCACTTTATTGTTCATTTTTTTGTTAAATGACATGTTTCATTATTATCCAAATGTTTAGCAAAAGCTGTAATTATAAAAAAATGTGCAAAAGTGTTTGTACTTCGCCAATTGATGATAAAGTACTCATTTGAAAGATAGGGTGACTAGAACATCGTTTAAGTTGCAGGAAAATGATAAGATAAAAGTGGTGGTTGTCTTTGTGTAGCAGGCAAATATTCACAGAAAGATTTTCTCAATCTTTGAATGTTTCGAACAAGACTTGGCATGTGAAGCTGTAAAATTATAACAGTTTATAATTACTATCCGTGTGAATTTTACTTGGAAATCTTCAAGCGTTTTAATTCTATGCAAGCAATCTTTGTAATGAGCTGTCAAGGCACTGAAAACGTTGATCAGAGTGTCTGGATAATGGCTAATCAGGTTCCGCTGGAAAAATTGGGTTTTCTGATAAAGCGTGATTAGTGTTATTACTTCATTTGCAGAGATGAATCCTAGATATTCTAGCCAAGCACTGATGGATTCCTGGAAATTTTTGTTATTCACCAAACCAAATAACAATGTAAAGTGGCAAACTCACTTTTTGTTGTCTTCCCAGTGAGCGATAATGACTTGGTGGTTCAAATTGAAAAGGTGTTCGCTGCGTCAATGGTGAAATGGAACCCAACCAACTTTCTTGGGACAATCGACTAATAGCCGACGTTGTTGATGAATTACTGTTGTGGTTCACATCAAAATTGCTTTGCGAATGTTTATGTCCCGCGGATTTCAAGCTGCTTGTATTATCAAGAAAGGGAAATGTTTGGGTGTGGAAATGTTTCTTCTTCTGCAGAACTTCTTGCTGATAAAAATCAATTGAAAAAACGTTAGCCTGATTCAATGAATTCATTTGTGCTGAGGAACCCATTTGTTGGTTCATTTGAGAAAATATATTCTCATCCATTAGAGATGGTATATTGACTCTTTGGTTTGGTATTTTCGAATAATGATTAGTGTTGGAATTTGCCATTTCCACCAAGTAATGTCTAGAAATTGGATATTTAATTTTCACTTACAATTGGTAATTGAAACGACAAATAAGTTTTAGTTATCCATGGTTTTCCAAAAAAAACATAATAATTCTAACATGATTTTTTTATGTTTTTACGACTATGAATGTGAGCTTACCTATTCCTACCACAAAACAACAAAAAAGTGTCCCTATTTCACAGGAATAAGATTTATCGTTAGAAATTTAAGAAATTGTGGGTGTATATTTTGAGAAACCAGGATATTTAACTTGAGGAAAGGTTGCAATATAATTAATATAAAATAAAATAGTCGCTAGAAATTGATAAATGAAAACTATCAAAATGTGAACAGTATCAAATAAAACGAAGTGTTAAAAAAGCATCAAATTACATACGACCTTCATATAGGAGCGCAGTGAGTGTCACGTGTTTTTAAGTTGTTACGGGCGGGAGCAGCACCTGCTAACCGTCCTGTTGTGACAGTTGAAAGTAAAATGATGTGAATAAGGAGCATCGACAGCATTCCCTCTCATTTTTTTAAAAGAACGAACATCGCTTCTACATAATTGCAGTTTATTATACAATAATGGAGCAAGACCTTGGTTTCGATCCTAGAAAATTCGTAAGTCATTATTTTTATGATTGGACAATTTTCTTTATTTTTAGTATCGAGCATGTGATTTGTATGATGATTCAAAATTCCTATGTCTGAGACTGGTAGTATTGACATTGTTTTCAATTAAAGAAATTGATATTTAGAACCAACTGATGGCATACAGTAATGCAAGAAATGAAATTTCAATTGAACTATTGAAAGAAAGAGCTTTGGCAGTTGTCGGATCTTTTCGTAGAGAATTTGATGAAAGACAACCTCGAAGACACTTGGAGGTTAATTAGTTCTTACCATTAATGTTTTTCTCATATGAAATCGATTTACAGATTGCTCTGCCTCAGCTAGAATACGAGTTGGATATGATTTGGTCACTTGTTTACAGATTTAATCTTCAAATGTGCCCACACAGACTACTTACAAGGTATTTTTTCAAGAAATTTCTAATATCTTCTACATAACAAGTTTTAGGAAGCCGTCTCCATTGGAAAAATTTTATCACTCTTTTTTCTAATCACGTCATTTAATATTAAATGTAACACTTTATTCTTTGATGGAACCCATACAATAAAAGTTATTAGCATATTAATATCTAAAAAAGATAAAGAGATCAATGTTTGCCAATGCCGTAAGCAGTCAGAAGAAAGGTTCCGAAAACGAAGTTGTTGCACGAATGTTAAATCTCATAGAAAAGGTATTATGAAACCAGTAGTTCGAAATTTGATGATATTTCAAAATCATTATTCACATGTCACATCTCAATGGTGTATGTTCGGGAGGTAGTTCCGAACATCGTCTGTTTGAAACCATTAAAACTTCGGTGGAGCTGTTTTCTCGCAGCCTTCCAAATAATCTTACGAGTCGTAAACGATATATCTGGATATAATTAGTTTCAATTGGAAAGGGCTTCTAGCGCTTACTCTTTGAGTCCATATTGTGATAATTGGATTAATCATAATTCCAACAATCAGAAGTCGGAAAAACATAGTAACTGTCCAGAAAAAAGCTTCATTTTTGCAGTACATACCACCTATAATCATATTTTAAAATAATTAAGAGGAGTCATTTTTGGAATTTAAACTCACAAAAACTGTTGAAAAGATAAAGCACACGATATGGAAGACAAGTGAAAAATGTCCACAGCGTACTAGAGAAGAGGAAAAACAGCCGACGGAAAAGTTTCTAAAAATTTATTCCAAACACATTTATTTCTAATTTTTTGAAAAAATTACCGATCGCTGTCTTTCTTCCATATGGGTCAAATTATGTGCAATACAGTAAATTAATGCAGATAGTGAAAATGATGTGATAATCATAACCACATAGAAAATTGGATTCAGAAGATATACGTAAGGATTTAACCTTGTTTGTAAGCATCCGCCCTGAAATGTCAATCAAAATGTTGTTTGAGTCATTAAATAATACATTTTGTATTACTTACATTAACTTCTAAAAAGCTGACTAAGCATAAGTTCAAGGCAATCAAGCCTCCCCAAGTGGCTGCAGATATCCATAATAAACGGGTACGTGTCACTATTTGATAATAATGAAGTGGAAATTGAATATAGATTAATTTGTCAACATTGAGCCTGAAAATAACAATACAATTTTAAGAGACTAAAAAACAAAAAAAAACTTACCAAACAAGATTGAGACAACTGCACATCTGACAAGTCCAGATTATGAGATAATAAGGATGACATAAAGAAGGGTTAAAGAATGATAACCATGGCCTCGTGTCCATGTAAACTATACACATTAAAATATCAGCCATTGTCATATTTATGACGATTATCTGAAATGTTTTGTTGATTTTAAAAATTATAAGCATTTACGTTACCTGTCTAGGTTTATCTTCAGTGTTGATATATTTTAACGCAATCCACAAGACAATCGAATTAAAAATTGTGCCAATAACTCCACAACTCACATAAAAAAATGTTTCACCCAATGTAAAATTTTCAACAATTTGCTGAGGAGGTGCAGCAGTGATAGTTACATTTAACATTAAAGAATATAGTGTAGCGTTTGTTGAGTTCATTTCCTTAAAAAATTGTAATAAGCTCAATAAGGAAGATAAAACAAAAATGAACGTTGACAGGTAATACTGTGAAATATAACAAGATCATTTTTTTCTTAGGAAGACATCATAGAGGTAAACATATAAAAACAGCGAAGAGTTTTCTTTGAGACACGTGACATTTTTATTATACATATATCTATATGGAATTAACTAAATTTGCAAGCTAATAGTTTTGCAGGAGAAAAAGGTTGTATGAATATCTCATTCAAAACCAAAAAATTCTAGTCTTGAGCAATACAATCAGTGTGAATCAAAATATTGTTTGAAAAAAAAAAGTTTACGAAAAATGTATAAAAGATTCTAATTAGAATCGCATGTTTTTGCTGATCATTGGTTGGTTATTGTCTACCAGAACATATGCCATGCCACTCGCTTTTTTGCTGTGATTATTTCTGATTTGAAGTAAAGTATGAATGAAACAGGAAGGATTGTGAATGAATTTTTGAAAGATTCTAGTTACTCAATCGTTGCAACATATCATAACATAAATTTTTCATCAGAAAACTTGAATTTCCGATAGGATTTTTTCTTGGGACTATTCTAACAAGGCACGTGGGTTGATGAAGTATACTAAACTCTCACTGAAAGAAAGAAATGTGTATACCAAAAGGGCATAGCAAATAAGGAGCAAAGTATGACGAATTATAAATAACTTATTTTATTTAAAGCAAGAAAAAGAGGTTGTTCTCTGTGTAAAGATTCTGAAATGAAGCTTTTTTATATTGCTTCATTTTATAGTTCGAAGAGATCAGAACAAACAAATATTATGTTTCTTTATTTTCTTGAGAACCACATGGAAATAACATAAAATAGGGGAGACCTAATGCTCTTCGTGAAATTGACTTGGAACAAATCTGTTTTCTGACAATGAATGGCAACAAAAAGGAACATGAATGAGTGAGGCAATTGTTGAAATTGAAAATTTATTTCAGAGAGCATGAAAAATAAGGCTGACCCGCTGCGAGGCGGCAATCAATCGGTGAGAAGATCTTATTATTATTGCGGTTGACAAAAATATCTCATAAACTAAAAAAAATAAGCGAGCAAAATGTGGGTGACCGCTGTAAAACGCACTCTTCGCATTTTTCTATTCTTTTTTTTACAAGGCGATGCTTGATCCACGTTCAAATTTGATTTCCTATTTTTTGTCCTGCATTCAAAAAATAGTGAAGTACACATTTCAAAAAAAAATTATATCACGTAAAGAACGTAAATAACTTATATAATTGTATCTTATGTCCTTACGTGAATTAAAAGCATGAGAACAAAAATTATTTAGCAACTTTTGTTTTAAAAGTAGTGTGAAATTATGACTTCTTAATCATTTTTTTTTCAAGCAGCTCATTTGAGATTATAATAGCAAAAATAGCTAATAGAGAAAAATAGAGAATTCATTTATGATCTTCATATGTTTAGAGAAATCCGGAGCGGAAATTGGATTTGTTTATAAAATATAAGTTGCATGATTTTAGATTCAGAGTCAAGTCAAGAGCACTTTAGTAAACATTTCAAGAAAAGATAATCTTTTCTGCAAAATCAATCAGCAAGGTTTTAGAAGGAATCCCTTCAACGTTTTCATAAACACCAGATGTAGAACTACACGTTTATAAATATTCTTCTCTCCTCTTTTTTTCCACTAATGTTATTTTTAAAATAAGTTGTTGAAAGTCATTCATTCAACCACGCACAATATCGTGAGAAGTTTCTTGATTGTTCTATTCAGATCGAGATGGATGCTATTATTCATAGCTCGTGGGAGAGTATGAATAATGTTGATAGAATTATGAGATTACTGTAAATTTTATAAATCTCAAATGAACTGCTTGAGAAAAAAGTGAACCTTTCACTGGTATCTTAAGTATATATTTTTTGCTTGATAAAAACTTTGAAATCACATTTAAATATGCATGCTATTACAATTGAATTTAAAACATAAAAATAGAAGAAAACCACAAAATGACGCGAATAATCATAGAGCTTTTCTATGACTGCTAGAAATTAATTAGTATTTTGTTCTGTTCTCAAAATATGATTAAGATATGTTTTTAAAAATTTCAGATTGTAAATGGTCCCCATTGTGTTTTTTGAAGCTTAAAAAAGGTTGAGAGCCCAACCCAAGAAGCATAGAAGCACCATGATCTGTCATAAAAAGTTGTGAACGCATTCTATTTCAAATTTTTGAGTTATGGAGGTTTAAAATAGATTAAAAAGATTCCATTTGTTTGATTTTGTAGCACTTCACAAGTTGGAAAAATTGCGAAAAAAATCGGCAATAATAATGTGCCCATAAATCGGTGTTTTTATTGAGGTATTGAACTAAAAATTAATGGAAATTAATTAAATGAACATGGAACCTTTTAAAAAATAGCGTCCGGATAAAATATATACAAGTGGACCCAATATAGAATCCTCACTATCGGTTTTGACTGCAATGGGGAGTCTGAGTCTTGATATAGACCAGGAAATGTTTCGGAAAAACATTTTCTGCATGGGTCCCGAGGACGGACCGCAACAATAATAGAAATGAAAATTGCTCATATTCTGTACATCGACTAAGAAAAAAGATGATTCATTTCTGCAAGTTTTAGCCAAGTTACGATATCATAAGTACTGATTTCTCTTGAAAAATATATTGAAATCAGGCTGCAAAAATGTTGGTAAAGGCTAAGAGGTATAATTCGGTTCAGTGTTCCGACCCGGTTCCACAATACCCGGTTCTGACGGTTCCGGTCCTGAAAATAGAACCGGTTCTACCCGGTTCCAATGAGAACCGGTTCCTATGAGAACCGGGTAGAACCGGTTCCACTAAGAACCGGTTCTACCCAAATACCCGGGTATTGGAACCGGGTACCCGGTTCTACCCGGTTCTAAACTGAAAATGTTTTTTCGTATTTATCATAATATCTAAAAATTATTTTCGACCATAATCACGCATTTTCGCGTATTATGATGTTGTAACCAAAATATCACAAAAAAATCCACGGAAAACGGTTTTGAAACTGATTTTTGAAACAAATTATCTGAGAGGGCCGAAAAATAGTGAAGACTATTTTGACTCATTAAAAAATATCTCATTAATGATACTTGGTGTGTTGATAGCCCATGAGTTCAGGATTATTTTTTCGCAATTTTTATTAGTGTATTTTTTAAAGACCCGCCCACTTTTGCAAGGGCGGCACGTTGCCAAATTTCGGGACCACATTTTTTTCTCCTGATGAACTAAAATTAATATCTCAAATAGATGATGTCAGAAAATGTTAAAGTGATCATTTTTTCTTAAGGTAGTAATTTCCTATCACAGCGCCTTTTCTTTGAAAAAAAATTTGAGTGTGTGAAGCTCTAGCAAAGTTGATGTTTCTGGATCCGACGTGAGCCTCTTGTCGCTCTTTAATGATCCGTGTCAACCCAACAGTACAAAGAACATTTACAACTTATTTAATTTAATGTGAGGAATCTCAAACTGTCAAAACTAGACTTGACACGAATACTTCTTAATTTTAAAAAATGCAAGAAACTGAACTTAATCTCTCAAAATTTGAAAAGTTGATATTTTGTGAAAAAATCGAATTGAGTGAAGATTTTTTGAACAGTTATCTTTGGTAATATTGATAAACACATCAAAAGCTTAAATTTTCCGTTTATTTTGTGAAATTTGGTCATGTTTGAGCAAAGTTGATTTTTCGGAAGGCCCCACTTGGGCTACTTTGACGGCCTATAACTCGCGGGGCCCTACATATATTGCACACGAAACTTTCGGGGCTTTTAAAAATACACTGATAAAAATTGCGAAAAAATAATCCTGGACTCATGGGCTATCAACACACGAAGTACCATTAATGAGATATTTTTTAATGAGTCAAAATAGTCTTCACTATTTTTCGACCCTCTCAGATAATGTGTTTCAAAAATCAGTTTCAAAACCGTTGTCCGTGGTTTTTTTGTGATATTTTTGTTACAACATCATAATACGCGAAAATGCGTGATTATGGTCGAAAATAATTTTTAGATATTATGAAAAATACGAAAAAAAAACATTTTCAGTTCAGAACCGGGTAGAACCGGGTAACCGGTTCCAATACCCGGGTATTTGGGTAGAACCGGTTCTTAGTGGAACCGGTTCTACCCGGTTCTTAGTGGAACCGGTTCTTATTGGAACCGGGTAGAACCGGTCCGTGGAACCGGTTCTAGAACCGGGTATTGGAACCGGGTCGGAACACTGATTCGGTTCACAAAATTTCGAATGTTTGTTTTTTGGACAATTAGTAATTTCCAAGCTTTTTTTTTCATTTTTTTAATGGCCTAACATTTTCAGTTATTTCTATTTCGTTAAACGACATATTAACTTTTTCAAAGCATTGTGCGTATTGAAACTCTGGAAAATCAACAGACTACTGTAAAATTGAGTATTGCAATTGATTTTTTTTTCAAAGAAAGGGAATAACATAAATTTCGAGCGAATAAAACTTTAAAACAAAAATAGCACATTGGTTTTTATGAAATCGCTCACATTTTTTAAGTCGTCATGGGATTATAGTTTAATTCACAACACCATAAAAACTCAACCCGCAGAGCGTAACTTTGAAAAATTGTGGAACCAAAAAGAGCGAAAACAAATCAGCTTGATGAAAAAACCAAATGAGAAAAGAGTGTATCTTAAAAAATGGGGCGGACAAGACAAGGCTCGAAATAACAAATAAATTGAAAAACATGAAGTAGGCAATAATCGAGCCTAGATGTTCAAGTGCTACTCACATTTCAGTAGAGGAACAATTTCTTGAAAACGGCTTAATTTTAGAACGTTTCAAGAAAAATGATATTTGAATTTTGAATGGGCCATTTTTGGCAATTCTTTTCAAGATTGTTTGCCTTCTTGAAACAAAATGAAACAGAAACATATGAAGTGCTCTCATTGGTTTTTGGATTGATACTGACTGTTTGTGACAAAAAAAAATTCGGAAAATGGAATGAATAATTATGCAAATATTTATATATCCTCAGAATGAGTTAATGAAAAAACAGCATAACACTCCAACAAACAAAGAATCCAATAGGAAGTGTTATAAATTTTTTTATTTTATTTTTCTATAAGCAATCGTCTGAAAAAAAATTATGGAAATTGAAAAATTGAAATGAAGCTATTATCATAACATTAAAGAATTTTCTCTATCGCAATGGTATTTTTAGGATTGAAAGAGATTCAACTAAATGCGATTCGACAAAATATAGCACAAACAACTATTATTTTTGAATTTTTTCAACCCAACCGTTCTGAAATAAATAACCTAAAAAATGCTAGGTTTTCAAAACAACGGACCTTTTTAGTATGCTCATATTTCAGTGATATAATAATAGCATTGAAATGTAGGTAGAAAGAAACAAAACAAATAAAGAGAGTTGAAAATGTAAAGAACGAACAACATGTGATTCATTTTATGGATATTTTAAGAAGGATTTCAGAAGTCTATGAAGTTTATAGGATAAAAGTAATATTATTTATAGGGTTTCTCAGAAGATACTGTCACTAATCACTATGTTAAGGATTGTCAAAGATATTAAATGAGAAATGCATTAGAAGTGCAAAATTGGAACGTTTTTTAAGTAGTGGAGAAAGGATTATAGCTTTCTGTGATATTGAATATTTTTGGAATCGAAAACTTAGATTCGTAGGTGTTTTTAGAGAAAAAGAGACGTCATTGAAACCTGAAAAGAAGCATTGAAACCGTTGTGGCTTCTGAAATTAAAATATATAATTTCTGATATTTTTCATCTCACATTTAATACACCTACCGATTTTTTATAATACCTTAACTGTTATTGTCAAGGAACAAATTTCTGGCCACTCGTTTTGCGGTGTGTCGTTGGGAATTTCCTCGCAACGCGCTCAAATTCAAATTTCTCAGTTGGTCTGGCGCGTTGCAAAGAAATTCCCAACGACACTCAGCAAAACGAGCGGCCAGGAATTTTCATCTTGACAATAGTTTCAAAATACCTAATGAAATTTTTCTCGTTGAAATCGTAACCATATAACTTTCAATCTGAAACATCTCTTTTCCACTAGACACTTTGGATTTTCATCAAATTCTTTAAAAAGAAAATAAAAACTTTGTCAGAAGAATATACAATAATAAAGAATAATGTTTTGAAAACACTTAGCTTTAATTTTCAAAAAAATAAACAGCTGTCATAGTTGTTACGAGAATTCGAAAAAAAATAGTTCCCAAAGAAAACACATTTCCAAAAACTTAAAAAAACACTTGTTAGAGAATCAAGAGGTCCAAAAACTGTTTTTTTTCTTTGAGTTGTTTATATTCATAATCTTGTTTGCAAATGTGTGAACAGAAAAATAGAGATGATTTTTCCAGACAGATTCAACAAACAAAAAAAAACGGAATTTGTGCCAAACACACAAGGAAGAAATAAGAGACAAACTGATTTCAAGATTTTTTTATTCAGTGAAAGAAATACGATTTGTTAGCTAAGGGAACTCTTCTGGAAGAAAAACACAGATAGATGAAAAAAAGAAGGTCTCCATTTTTTTGAGCATTCGTTCATTTTTGGATGAGTTGCAATCTCCGGTCTTTTTTTGTATTAACAAGAGGATTATATTTGAAACTATGGTTTTTTTTAGATTAACTATAAAGGAAAAAATAAATGTTCAAGTTCAAAATATATTGTAGTTTTTATTTTGACTTCTTCATCTTGACATTTGCATATATAAATTACCTGAAAAACTTTTAAAAAACTGCAATGACAGCACCTTACGTTGGCAGCTTCAAACATTTCAGATTCTCAGTGGTACATAATATGCCAACTAAAAATTATGCACAAAAAATCCAAATTCCATAGCACGTCATGTTGAGAAAATACAAAACAATTCTTTTTTCAATAAAAAACTGTCATTTCAACTATTTCAGAGCACAAAAAACAAATAAAGAAAACAACAATGAATAGTGTGCGTTGTTGCGTAGACATGTAATGTTGTTGTTTCAATTGGATGAATTTCAAGCTTGCACTAAACAATAAAGGGTCTCCTTTTTTTGTTGTACTCATCTCAGTTTCTGGTTTGAGACCTTGAATGAACAACATGACTGAGAAATGAGCAACCATAGATTATACTCGAAAAACCTTGATCTTTTTTGAATATTAAATTATCACGGAATATTTCAGATTTTTTGTTGTTTTCTTAGAGAAAACAACAAGAAAATAAAATTGAAAAACGGTATTAAAAAAATGGAAAAATAAAGGATTCTAGAAGTGTTTTGTTTTCGAAAAGCCAAAATGAATATTTCTTTTGAAAACAATTTTTTGTTGAAAACTGGAATATATAGTTTTTTTCCCGTTTTCCGGAACAAAAATCTGCCTGGTTAGTTTCCCGTTTCGGGCTCAAAACAGGAATATTTTTCTGCTCGAGATGTTTTCCAGAGATAAAGTCCACTTGACCATTGATCATCATGAAATCATGTTCTTTAGTTTGTTGGGAACTTTCCCAATGATATGCAGAAAGCAAAAAAAATTAACAGTTTTTTAAAATTAACAGTTTTTCATGCTACGTAAAAAACTGAACAAGTATGTCGTCTGAGAGAAAAAACAACGCAAAATAATATTTTTTTATTACGTAGTTCAATAATACGTTGTTAACGTTTGAGTATGTAAATCTTGGATAAACAGAGCATTTATTTTGAAATTGAACAGACGAGGTCTCAAAATAGTATTTTTCCAGTGTTTGGGACTGAAAAATTTAACATTCCCTGTTCTGAAATGTAGAAAATTCTAATGATAAAAACTAGTTGTTACGAATCGAAACTTTAAATCTGCGCCGCGTCTGCAACGTGGGTTGAACTTAATAAAATCCAGAAAATAATAAATTTGGCAATTAGCCAAGGTAGCCGAATTGCGTCAAAATGTTTGCCAAATTGCCAAAGCGCCTAAAACTAACCGTTCTCTCATATTTATTCCATACGCGCTCTATGAACACTATAAACGCTGCCAGGACACCTTCCTTAAAACGACTTGCAAAGGTGTACAGTCGTTCAATACACAACCGTTTGCAAGTTGTGCATTTTTACATTTTTGACTTTATACTAAAAAAAGGACAAATAGTGATTGAGAAAATTTGAGAATATCCGTAACGAATTCTTAAAAGGTATGAAATATATTTTTTTCTGAGCAATAGACAATTTCTCATCCAAATAGGGTCGTTAAGTTTTTTCGAGTAGCATTTGAGCAAAAAAGCAATTTGCACAATTGATATGCAATGTGAATTTTTTCCAGCAAAATGTCGGCAAACTTTATTTTTAGAAATTTTTATTTGTCACTATTTGATGTGAAAAGGTGAAAATATTTTTAATTCCCCCATTTTTAGCCAAACCCTTGGCTAAGTTCAATTTTATTAAAAATTGGTGCGGTCCTGTGTAACGTAAACCTGAACACATGTCTCTTCGTTGCGAGACCACCACCCACACGGCTCCTAACCCTACCAATTGTCTACAGTCTCTCACTTGGGAAACAAGTGGTGGGAGTTTAAATAACCGTTTGTTGTGGATTTACATTTAATATTGTTACATGAAATCATCAGAAAATTCGTTTTCCTTATTATTTTGGATGTATCGAGTGTTATTTTCAAAATTTGTATTTCAGGAAAACAAAATTTATCCATAATAGGCTTTAAAATAAACTTATAACATACAATCATGATATTTAAAAAAATCAATTTTTCTACAACAACGAAAAACGTCCCATAAAAAATAAAAATAAAATTCTTTCCTGAAATGCCGAATAAAAATGACGAGGTAGAACTTGCTGATGATCGAAAAATTCCATTTCGCTGAAAAACTATTTTTTTAAAAATCACGATCGTTTTCAAAAAAAAAAACAAACCCTTCATTTTAAAATTAGTTAGTTAAGGAATTTCAGTCGTCGAAGATTCTCATCTCTCTGAAAAATCTACATCTTTGAACTGTTCGCTCTTTATTTTTAGACACAAACCTTCCAATTGTATTTTCGCTGTTTATTTTTTTTATTAATTTCCTCATCACTGATCTTCTTTTCAATTTCCGCTTGTCTATCTTGAGGAACCAATCTTTTTCTTGGTCTCTGGACCACATTTTCAGCTCCTTCGTGCTTCTTCTTTTCGAGCTTTTCATTTTTGACTGCTGAAAACATATTTATGACGGTATTGTGAATTGTATTTTTAAAATATACTTGCTACATTCACTGCATGTTTTCTTCTAAATAAGGTGTCTTCTCTTCTCAGACGACACCAGATGTTAGAAAATCTTATTCTTCTTTGCCATTCTTCATAATCTTTTTGCTCGTCGAACTCAACGTAACCGTTATGGAGACCTTTCAATAAGTTCATAACATTCTTATTATTCTTCACTCTCTCTGAAATGTAGAGAAGAATAATAAATTATTCGATTCTGAAACAGATACCTTCACTGCTGCTTGCTGTTTGTACACTTTCCCTAATCGTTTGCACAACCGGCATGCAGATGCCTACTTCTTTAACAGTATTCTTTTCAACATTCTCCGGTTTCCATCCTTTTTCTTTTCCATTTTTTGTGTATTCCTCCAAAAACTCAATCATTCTTCTACGTTTTTCAGGCCAGTGATCTTTTGATGTGAATGGTGGCTGTTTAATTCAAATACTTGAAATAATGCATGAACATTTTTATTCGCATACCCCATTGTCACCGGATTCTGATTTCATTTGAGCCCAATTTTCAAATGCAATTTGATCATCCATCATTTTTCGGCTATAATTTGTGATTGCATTGTCGGCCCGTCCATTTCCGTTGACCCAGACCATAATAGCATTTTCTTGGGGATCAACTTCAGAATCGACTCCAGAATCGGAATCGTACCCGCTTCTCTGATGCAATACGTTGTTCATGATTCTGAAAACCAACAGTGTTTATATTGCAACAAAACAAATTGGAAATATGGTCTCGGTTTACTATCAACAAGAAATGATTCAAAGTACAAGCGTTGCTAACATTATTACTAATTGTAAATTAATAAATATATTATAACTTTTGAACCCTCATCAAAAGAAGCACATTTATTTCGAATAAATAAATAGTAAGTACGAACATTACGTTCCACATTGACTTAACGCGACTAGAAAAAAAGTGTTATTTATGAGGAAAAAAGCAGGGTGGTCGTTGTAAGTGCAGCGATAGAGAAATGAGAAGAGAAAGTGTTGTAGATATCGCACGCAAACGCATCTCATCACTCTCGTCGACTAGCGCGAAGTAACAAAAAAAAAGAGAAGGAAAATATTGGAAGCAAAAAATAATGAGTGTTCTATTAGATATGATATACCAAAAGGCGTGTACTACACACTGTGTAGTTTATGGAATATCAATTAAACCGGACAAAAAAATTAGGTTTTCTTCTAAAAGAATCAACAGAAAATTACCTATTTCGCTAGTCAACTATAAGTTTAGCTTTAAAATTTTTTATGGCAAGTTCTAATAGTTTCAGCATTCGAATACTTTAATTTGTCATATCGCAGCAAATGCTTTTTAGACCTCTTTTTCACCTGTAAGGTGTCGATAGCAAGATTTTTTATTCAGCAGTTGGATATTCCAAAACGGATACAAAAAATATTTATATTTAATTTTCAATTAAAGACCAATGCCAAAAATGAAGAAAACCCAAATGAATCTTTGATGAAATTCATTATGTCAGAATTAAGTAAATGTGCAAGTCATTTTTATTCAGGCGTTGGTTATAAGCGAGAAACGTAGACTGCCGAATTGCCCGCGACGCAACCTTAATCAAATTAAAACAAGGCATCCTTTTGTAATTTTTAATTCTGACAAAATAACAAAAGTCATCATTATGAATGAAGTATTTTTCGAACGAATTTTTAAATTTGATTACGAATCATCGAAAAAGTGCTGAAATTTTCTTTAGGTGTCAAAAATCTCTGGAATCACAAATTATGTCGTCATCTGTTCATAGTATTAAAATAAACAAAAAATCCATGGTCTTGTTTTATAACAGGATTTGAAACGCGCAGAATTGCTGTATTCTTTATTCCGCTATGACGTCATTGAAATTGAAGGTTCTGAACATGATAGTTTAAATTTTCACATGATATTTAAGAACGCTATACATTATATTTAGATTTGCTCAAAAAATAATTTTTTAAATTTCACTATATTGTTTGCAAACAATAATATTTTCGAGAGACCTCTATCTGATGCAATACAGTTGTCAACCTATTCGATAAATGTTTAACACGAGTAATCTGAGCGTGTCGAACGACTTGTGAAAGACGATGTCATAATAAAAAAAATGTTGGCTCAAATTTTGATAGTATTTATAAATACTAAAAAAAATTATATGTTAATGTATCAGAGTCACAAGAAAGAACTTCGTGTCTAAAACCCCAATAATAATCTGCGTCAGCAATTATACTGCACTTTATTTGATGACGTGTTTCCTCGGATACAGAAATTTAAACTTTCACAAACACAATTCTGTAGTTGATAATAATAATTACTTTTTCTTCAATACAGCTGGACACAAAAATATGAGCATTTGGCCAAAAAGTTGAAAACATTAAAATAATATAATTTCACAATGTTCATTATGATAATGTGGTCCCAGCATCTTAGTATTATCGAGTAAAGTTGGTTATCAAATAGAGTTCACAATTAATTGTTCCAGGAAATATCAGTTCGACAAAATGAACTAATCAGAGTTGACCATCATGAAAAACTCTGTAACACCGAATCGAAAATATTGTTCCATAATTATATCCGGTTTCTAGGCATTCGCATTTTTTATCTCAAATGCGAATGTTGAATACACTTATCAACACATTCTCAACATCAAAGATCTTACTGACAGAACTATATTTTCTTGGTTTAGCCCAACTTTATCAAAGAAAAGACCACCGTGAAAAAAATCAGAAATTATCTGTTTTTTTTTAATGATTATATAGTCTTGTCAATAAAAATGTGTAGTCAATACAAATTTGATGTCACAATATTAAAAAATGTAAACATTAAAAAATTGCGATTAGAAGTTTATTTTAAAAAAAAATGTTTGATATAGTAAATTCGATTATATATATTTGCTAGGAATAGAAATGGATACTTCAAGGAAAGTAATCTGGAATGTTTTTGAATATAAGAAGGCAGTTCGAAACAAAAATTTGAAAGAATAAAATAAAATTATCAGTATTGATGACGGAAGATTGGTCGACCTTCCTTTTCGGTGTTCGAAATGTAAACAAACCAAGATTTAACCTACAATAATATATCACAATTAAAAAATGTGGGAACATCGTCCTTAATTACCTCATTGTTGGTATTTCTGAATGAAGTGTTGGCCGTCGGCGTAGTATCAAATTCATCAATATCAGCGACGACAGAATTTGGTTCGTGAATGGATTTACGTGCGTAGATCTGAAAAAAATATATCAATCTTGAAAAGGTGGAGAAGACTGAATAACCCTCAAGCTGTTCTTTGGAGCAAGAATAAAATCAGACGGAAGATCTATAAATACGCTACGTTGTCCAAATTCATGAATAATCTGAAACAAGGTATAATTGTTAAAATACGGAAGTGAATGTTTTCTAGAGTACTCTGAAACCACCAATTGATGCTGATTTCTTCGAGCTTCTGTTTTCAATATTGATGTATTCTGGAGTCACATCCTAAAAATTGTCAACTGTTTTTTCTCATGTTTTTTTGTTTTAAAGTTCTACCGTAATCTTCACACGTCCCTTATACCATCTTGTGAATCTTTGGAAATGTTCTTCATCTGAACTGCTCTCATCTAAAAAAATTTTTGCAAAATTTTATACGTTTTTTGTAAATTCCAAATTTGTTATCAGCTTAAAACTAGCGATACGAGTATTAATCGTGGAAAAAAGAAATAAAAGCGTATTAACTGCATTCCGCGTAGGTTTATGTTGGATTCAAACATTTTTTGATAGTAAAAATTGTTGACTATCAAAAATTTGACAACGACCGGAAAAAGAAAATTACCTTCGGAAAATACGTGACCAACTTCGATGTTTCTATCAACTTGGTTTTGATCGATGAGATTTTGTTTGTTGAGAATAACAGTTTGTCGTCTTTCTCTATTTGCTGCGGTGGACGAGGAGCTATGATGAATGCCAGTTAAATTTTCATTAGTAGAAATTGTTCTTTCTTCATGGATTTGGCGATAAGGTTCGAAAGCTGGCGGGCGCTCTACTATGTTCACCGGATGAGCTGGTGAATAGCGAGTCAAGTCTACAGACTGATCAGTAGTGTGAATAGAGCTTTCGCGGTTGGTGTCGAAATGGTTGTACCTATGGATCGACTCGTAAGGTGTGTACACATGATGAGTAGTAGTTTGCACGATTGGCTGTACTGGCGGAAGAACTGGTGGTGCAAGTGGGGTTCGACGACTCTCTTCGAATCTATGATATGTGTCCATTGGGATTAATGGAGCTTCTGGTGTCGAAATTACTCGTCGAGGGAGTGGTGAAATTTGTCGATAAGACTCTTTGACTTCATTGAACGTGTCGATTGGAATTGGAGTTAGTGGTTTCGGAGGAAGGACCGGCGGTGGAAGTGGCGAAGATGGATACACCACGGGTGAATAATATGGATCCGGAACTGGGATTACGGGAGGGATATTAACGTTGCTTGTAATGTTAGTCTTAGTTCTTGTAATCAAGACGGAATCAACAGGTCTTTTTGGAACATAAGAACCATCAAGCAATGCGCGATAATGTTCGATTTCAGCTGCGAGAGACTGTAAAAATAAAGCTAAACGTTGAATTTGATCTAGGTTTGCTCACAATATTCAAGTCACAGAATTTCTCTAACTCAACGGTAATTCTTGTGCACTCGTCTCGAATTTTCGAAATTTCTGCTTCTTTCTCCGCCAAACATAATTCATATATACGGTGATCCTCAGATGTTTGAGATTGAAGCATTTCTATTTGTTGTTCCAATTGGGCATTCTGAATTTTCTATTACTCAAAGTTTTGATGAAATGAAAACGATACTCTCAATTCCATTTCACTTAATTGTTGATGCAATTGATGAACGTTTTTCTTCACACGTGTTATTTCGGTTCTTCTATCCTCATCGCCCCAAATATTCACCGGCCTCTCATATTGGATCCTGCTTATAATCGATTCAGTTCTGATCTTGATTTCCTTTTCGTTTATCAAGCGTTTATTCTCATATTCCGCACGAAGATCAGCAATCGCTTGATGAAGTTGATCACGGAAAATATGGCGTTCGTGGGTGCGGTCACTAGTGAAATACTTATGCTCATTCATAATTACCTTTAAAAAATTATTATAAATTGTAGTTTTTCTTATTTTTTGAAACTTACTCTTTTATTCTCTTCTTCCATTAGACGGATACTATTAACAATATCCGTTTGACGGCCTAAGTATTCATTATGAAGACTAACGGCTTGATCCTTTCTCATGCGCATTAAATTGATAGTGTCTCTCAGGGCTCCTAGACCTGCACCAGAGTTTCGGTTTTTATCTTCCATGTACTTGATTCTACGTAAAACCAGATTGTTCTGAAAACAAAATATCATCGATATTTTTTATTATTACAAAACCTCCGCTTCAATTTGCGAGAGTTTGATGAAATCAGCATCAATATCCTTTGGAATTCCAGTATTAGAATGAGCAAGTGAACGCCATTTTTCAAAATATTCCTCAACTTGTTTTCTCAAAACAGCTTCTTCGTTTGAGTTGTGTTGCGAACTTCGTCGAAGGTCTTCAGCAATAGCTTTCAGGTTCTAAAATTGAATAAGGTTTCTTTGTTTCCGTTCGTACATAAGCGTTCTGTTCGTAACGTTATAATTTACTTTTCCTTAAACTTAAAAATTTTTACATTACAACTATCAAATAGCAATATTAATTAATTATGTTTAAATATTCTCAGTATCAGCTTGGACAATTGCCGCTCCCTTCTGATAATGATAGTTTGATAGAAAACCGTATAGTCATAAAACAAGCGTGCAGAAATGTTTTGCCGAAAATATATTATCACTAATGTTTCAAGTTTCAACAAAATAGTAGAAATATAAAAAACAATGGAAGTAGCACAAACCGCGAGTTCCGTTTCAAACATTATGCCGAGTCCATCTGTTTTCTCTTCGAATCCAGACTTAATCAAGTTTCTGTCGTGTGCCAACGCACTATTTTCCGCCTCCAAAAAATGAACCTAAAGAAAATATTATTTAAATTGTTTAACTTTGTGAATTTTGTTACATGTTCAATCAGTTCAACATGCTGGTCGTTCAAATAAGACAGTTCACGTCTTTCAGACAAGTGAATCTCACTCAAAGATATCAAGCATTCATGAGCATTTGCAGCGGAACGATCGTAATTAACCATCTGTCAAAAAATTTATAAATTTATAGTATCATGAGTTTGTTTATTAGGCTGGTCAGAAATTCACTGAATGTTGAGATGAATACAGAACAAGGAAATAAACGGGATCCGTGAGTCTTTGCATGTTATCTACAAATGCATGTCATCTACTTTTATAACATTGCAGAAGTTTCCAAATACAACATAAGGCTTTCTGTCTAACCCATAAGTTGTAAAATTAAAAATTGTTGAAAATCTCGTTAATAAAAAAAAATAAAACCGAGAGCACACTTTTATCAAGAGAGAGACGGGATGAACTTTAAAAAGTAAAGTGTCAAATATGATGTGTTATCTAGAAAAAGAATTGGGGAAAAAAATGAAAATTATTGGTGCCAAGTTTCGCTTTGATTTGAATAGTACGGAAAATGATAAAAATGTTAGTATGCGGGGGTTTGTCGCAATTTCTTTGGCAGAGTCGTTATCAGTTGGTTGTATATTGAGAGTATATTTGATTGTGGTGAGAAAAGTAATTTTAACGCTGCGCCGTTTTATTAGTCACAATTATCATGCTGAATTTTTTAAAACATACAATTGGGATTGAAAATTTGAATTAGTTATGATTATAATGAACGAAACATCAAACTCATAGGCATGGAAGCCGTAGTTCTTAAGAGGAATTATTTGATAATTAGTAGTTATTAGTAGTAGTTAATTAGTCTTGTTTGATTGACAGGGAGCTGCAACTGTTGAAATTGACACAGTGACATGATACTTCAGAAAAAATACAGACCTGCAAACTATAATCATCGCTCACCACGCAATAGAGCGAGACATCACATTGCTATTTATACACATAAGTATAGAGCCATCACCCGAAATTCGTAGAAAATTAAATTTTTTATGAAATCTATGTTGGAGTCTTGTTTCAAAATGTACTGTGCGTCTTTAAATGGCATACGGTATCGGGTTTTATCGATTTAAATACAAATTATCCGTAAATCAACGATGTCTCCCGGAAAACATCTGTCAGATGCGGAGCAAGTCCAAATCCAAGCTTTCAAAACAGCCTGATGGAAACCGTCGAAAATAATTTTTTTCAGTGTTTGGTTAAATAGAAATTATGTCTCAGCTCTAAAAACTGATCAAGTTCCACATGAAGTAGCCATGGTACAAAAAATGTCGTTATTTTGTATTGTAAATTTTGTAGGTCAAGGGATATCTATATCCACATTAGCATTTTTATACGTAATTTAACCGGTAGAATTCGAAAATCATATTGAAAATTTTTGAAATACTGTTTCGCCATTTTCAGTTTTGACAAATTTTAGTTTTCGCGATATTTATGCAGCTAAAACCAATTTTTATAAACAGTTGCCAATTATAATTTTGTAGTCGGTAATTTTCTCTATTAAACGATCTATAACACGGGGCGTCATGACCAAGTTTTTATTAAATTTATATGTATATTAAATTTTTCGGTTAATGTTAACCCGTTAACTTAATGAATCGATTAACCTTTAAAATTGAAGTATTGGACTTTTTTTTATGATGACTCTAGGTTTCGCGCTCCATTCATTCCTATTGTCGACTTAAAAATTTTGGATCATTCATTTTCTATTAAAAGGCCGCAGCGCAACCGCTCGCAGGTAAAAATATCATGACTTTGTGAGAGACTTAGATTTTCTTGGTAGTTCAAAACCAACTTGCATGATCAAGAATATTTGAGTTAACAATACCTGTTTAATGTTCTCTAAAGTTTATATAATGACTAAAAATGCCCAAACTAAACAGATTTACGAAAAACAGTTCAAAATTAAATTTATCAATTTTTAATTTATGTGCGAACGTTTGAGTTAAGTTATGAATGTAGGAAAAATATCATGTTAGAATGTAATAAGTTGCTATAATATTTATAGCCATAATATTTTGCTTTATTTTTTGCGATTAATTTTGTTTTATCCATTTATTCATCAAGTTGTTTATTCAAATGAATTATTTGACACTGATTCAAAATTTTCATCATCAAAGAACAAAACAATCTGAAGCCATGTGACAGAAATTTAAAAAAAATGTTCTTATTGAAAAAATGTATTTTACATTCTACCACAAAGTGCAAAACGGATCAAAATTAATCACACAAGCTCATATATAATATTCTTCCATTCCTTTCAATTCTTCCTATTTTTTTGCACACTATTCAATTGGTTGAAATAATTATTTTTATCGCCGTTTTCTGTTGCTTTCTTATTGGCAAATAATAAATAATGATGCATCTAAAAATTCCTCCAAAATTTAATTAACGCTTGATGTAAAAGTAATTATAATGGAAAAAAAGTAATTATTGGAAATAATAACCTTTTAATTTGAAGCTGAATGTTTTAATAAAAAAGTGTCATTATCTTTTTTTTCGAAGAGCTCAACGCGACAAAGATGCCATTTTCGGTATCATACATGTTGAAACTTCGGGAAACCTGGCTGTTGAGTGGATATGATGTTGCAATTATGAGGTATGCATTTTTTGTTATTTAAAACCAAATGAGAACTAAAACGTCAGAAACATTAATCCCTTCTTATGAATAATTCGAACTTTTATCGAAATTCTTTTGAGCGTGGTATAAGATTGTTTCAATTGAAATTGATAATGGAACTGAATTTTTAAATTTTTTATGACAAATATTGAAAGTGATTTGCTTTAAAAAATTTATAAACAAACTAATTTGAAGGAAATTACTTTTCACCAATCTTTTAACATTCTTCGTTTCTGAAAAAAATTAGCAGTGCCACAGTTTAACTTTAACACTCATGTTAGTGCAAGGAAGTCAAGGATTTTATATTTGGTCACCTTATGGAACAATGCGAAAAGTTTGTAGAGAGCCGTTTTCAAGGATAAATAGCTTCAATGTTATCTGATTTTAAGTATATTAAATGATTTCGACAATATAATCATAACAAACAGAAATACTTCAGCACAATTACATCACGATCTTGTCTAAATCCAGCCTGCCATAAAATAACATTTTTGAAAAGTAGCCATTCCCTATAAGAATTTATTCACAATTTTATCCCAGTTTTTGAACTTTGAAATCATGTTTAAAAAAAACTCATATGCATAAATTAAAATGCAACTATTGAAAAATTAATGACGAAACTTCGCTTTTGTTGCTTGAACTTTATTCCGAATTAGTTGTTATAAGATCTTTATAATTTATAGTTTTCCCAATGGACGCCCAAAAATAATTGTTATTCTTCTTTTCACAAGAATATGATATTATACATATAATAGAAATACCCCTTATTACGATTTCACCGACTACCAGTACTTTTGGTTTTGATCTCGTTTTTTTTCTTTCTAACATCATTTGCACTTCTTCAACATTTGAGTAAACTATAATTAGTGTACCGAGCAACCATATGATTAAGATACATTTTGCTTCTTAGAATTAATAAGAGACTCCGTTGAAACAAGATTAGGAAGAACCAAAGATAGAAAATTCAAAAAACGACTATGTTGAAGGATTTGAATTGTTAAAGACATTTTTAATCTCAATATGATCATACTACTGCAACATTTGATCTTTTTAGATTTTTTTCGGTAAGCGGGATACTTTAGACATTTAAATCTTTGTTGTCCATTAAAAAAGAAAAAATACCCTTTTCCTAGTCTTCGATCTGTGGAAACCACTCGAAAATAGAGAAATCTGAATAAACGAACGAGTTTTGTTGTCTTTTTTTGTCTTGCAAATGTGCATATCTTATTCCACATATTTTTGTTTTCAAAAAAAACATGTAGTAAAAGATTCACAATGAACACTTTAAAATTCCATTGATCTTCGTGGGTTTCTTTTGGTTTTTATAATTCAAACAAGTTGAGAAAACAAAGCAATTTTTTTAGAAGCTTTATAGATATTTTAATTACCGGAGTAATTACCAACCAGCGTCATAGATAGCTTTTGCGACGGGTGTTATTTTTGAACTTTTGATGACATTCACGTTTTTTTTCATCAAACTCTTAAAATAATGAATAGGACTAAAGGTCATATTTTTGTCACAAAGCTGCTAATTTAATTCTGTTTCACATCATATTGCATTATATTTTTTCCAGTCCAGGAAGATGAAAAATGTTCTTAAGAATTCGCGTTCTTGTTCTCGATTATAGTTATATTGCCACCGGTAATGCTTGAAATAATTCCAAATCTAAAAGTAAGATTTTGTTTTTAAAAAAATTTAGAACCCTATTTCAAACAGACTTTTTGGAGCGTTCGGTAAATTAGGTATCTTAGGTTCTCTATTTTACGGATAGTCTGGGTGGAGTTATATTATTTGTATAAATTCATACATCTTGCGGTCGGTGTCTGTTATAAGTTTATAAACTACTGTTTAGCAAGAAAATGCAAATAATTTTGCTTTTCATTCGTTGCACACTATTTTCCATGGTTTAAAAATGTAGATAATTTTTATTTTTAATTGATTCTATAGAAAACAAGACGATTTAATAACTTTTGTAACGAACACATGAAAAATGAATATGTTTTCTATTTTTAACCCGTTAAAACCGATTGCCAGGTTAATCCGGCAATTATTATTATTATATAAACAATTTTACTGTTGTTTGCAAATAGGGCAAAGATTAGAATTTGTAATTATTTATATAGCAGACAATACAGAAAATCCGATATTTTCAACTGAAATAAATCGCAAAGTAAACAAGATGATGATTTTGTGAATGATAAACTAACTACCAATCTCAGTTTTGTTTTTTTATTAATATCGGCTTCCTTAATAAATGTTTATCATTTTCAGAAGTCGTGTGGCTGTGATTCAGGCCTACGAAAAATTTTTGGGATTGCTAATGTGAAAAAGTTTCAAAAACACACGTCGTTCTCAAAAATTTTAAATTTAAAAGCGTTTTCACTGATATATTCTCGGAGGACTTTCAAATAAAGTGCATTATCATTTTATTACTTTAGGTAGTTTAGATATTTGGCGTTGCTGAAAGTATATCCCAAGAGAAAAAAAAGTGCATCCACCGTAGCCAAATTTCGATCCAATTAGCGCTGGTACATAAATCCCCTTTACCCTCAAAAACAAAACAAAAATTCTATTTTTTTCATTTTACCATTATGTTATTCTTTAATTTCCTCTCATCTAATTTCCGAAATACGTTTTCGTTTTGGCCCTAACAAATAAGAATAACAAATAAGAAGCATTTTTCAAAGCTCATTTGTAAGCATAATAACACCTAGTCGAAATCCTTCCATCGTTCGTTTTTCAGGCCATCATTGTCGGTGTTGGCCAGTTGAAAGAAAGTATTCTTCTCAACGTGCTGTTTGTATAAAACAGACGGAATTTTTCGAATTTTTCTAACCCATTCTCTTTCATCAACGGTTAAAAATGCCGGAAAACGAGGAACGAAGAGTCAGACTGCTTTTGTTATGACTTTTTTCCTTGTTACCTAACGATCGTTGTTCTTCTTTTTTTCGTTTCATTTTCGAATGCATTTAAATGAAAATTGCGATTCCAAAATATTCAGCAATGAATGCTTCACTTCTCTAAAATTGAAAGGAATGCCTGATGTACGTATATTTCGTATTCAATTTTTCTGAGATAAATCTCTTTTCATGGTATATTTTCATTGGTAATAATTCCACAAACAACCAAATTGTTACAATAAAAAGGTGGAAAACAATTTCTTTTAAAATTAGACAATTTTGAGAATCGAATATTGGAAGCTTAAATTTTTTAAGAGTAATAGCAAAACAATAATGAAATTCACCATGTACTTTAGATGTAGTCTCATCACGTATCAGTCTAGAAAAAAATTCTCGTGACAAATCCCTTTGAGAGCGGAAAATTTGTTTGTTAGATAACAAAAAAAAATATAAAAATGGTTTCCGAAAAAAATTTTGTGAACATCAATCAATGTGTAACGATTCTTAAAACTAATGTTCGCGATCTGTAAATCAATTTTTTTTTCTTTCTCATACACAACTTTCTTTCCGAATTATAATTCGATTTAGAGGATCATCTTAAAGAACGTCAAATCTGAATGCTTCAAAAAATTATATTATATCTCTCAACAAGAAAAAATGACGTACTTTTTTTTCCCATCAATGAAATTTACCAAAAACCAATGCCCATATAATTGGGAACAAGGAAGTTTTTGTGCGATTTCTTGAGTTTTCTATTCGTTACATTATGAGTAATTAATTTCTTTTTCAAAAATTCGATTCATGTTTTTTTTTTGAAGTTCCGGAGAATTCTTTTGATATGCTGGTCTTGTACTTTTAAGAAGTGAGCAGTAATTAACATGAACAAATTAGATATGATTATATATAATTTTTTCAATGAAATATTTAAGTTATAAAACATTTTGGAAAAATGAAACCTAGACCTACAATTAATGTCCATACAATTACGGTAATCTCAATACGCAATTTAAATTAACTTTACTTTTTGTTGATCATGAAAACTGAAAATATTATTGGAAGTTATATCTAGCTGGAGAATGGTTTTCATCTAAATTTTCAAAAAAAAAAATTCCATTTACACCATCGTCTTAACCGGAGGATTCTGTACATGAAGAAGATAATCTTACCAACAAAGGCTCTGTTTAGTCAATATTGCTGTCAATTTACACGAAAAAAACTAAAATCCGGTTAAAATTAGGACTTGTTTCGACAAAATTCGTTATGTGGATAATTGGACAACAGAATATTATGAAATCCTGGAAATAATTTGACGGCAGCTTGTCAGTTAATACGATCCTAATTCAATGCACAAAATAAAAAGTTAAATGGGAGCCCAGAAGGTCGAAAAAAACAAAACAAAGCCATATTCAAATAGTTGTGTTTCGCGCCAAGTCTGCCCGCGTTTCACTGACACGCAGGCATTCAAATTTTAATTTTTTTAACTTTGGACCACCGTTATGAGGCCCTTATTTTTCTAATGGATTTCACATAAATTGCATTGAACGAATGAGAGTGATCTCAACTTTTTAAAAACTGAGATCAGGTAGGGTCTAATTACCTGATACACTGCCATTATGTTGCGATTACGATACATTCATATGAATTTGAAAAGCCCGATTTTTTCGTATCTTTTTTAATACCCAGGGAACATTTATGAATGCATATGGTTTTATCTTTCGGAACCTTATTGAATTTTTATATTGCTTGTTTTGAGTTCTACGATCAAAAAAAGCATGAAAACATAATTTAATAAATATAACCCTGGATCTATAGATGTCCCTGGATCTATTGATTTGTTCGAGGAGGAGAACAATCGGATTATCAGCTTCCTAGGACTGTATCACATAATTAACTTAATACCTCAAGCTTTTGCTCTTTTAAAAATCACAACAGACACTCTATCGAAGTTTAGTCATTATTTATTCATTTGGACAAAAAGCTTCTCAGAAATGATGAATACCTCAGTTCTTTTATTTTAGAAATTCCTAGACAGTGCAAATATTACACATCCCCCCATTCGTTTTCTTTTTTTTTTAGAATTTCTCTTCTCCTTCCATTAACGCAGGCGTTCGATTTTGTCGTGAAAAAAATATAAGCGCACAGCCAAGCAAGAAAGCATGAACACGATCCGCCCATTTTTAAATTGTGCATTCATTAGTACATTTTTTTCAAAATAAGGCGGACATCTTCCTTGTATTGCTTGGGAGATATTTTTTGAGTATTCATTACCCAATCTTTCTACCATAAAAAATGTTCTTCTTGCGCAATCTGACTCCTATTAATCTTCCGGATGGTTGGGGGTTAGTTTAAAATATTTGGCCTCCAATTTTTATTTTTATTATTGCTCCATCCAAAGTTGAAAATAACAAAAATCTATAACGTAAAAGTCAGTATACCCGTCGTGTGAATGCAATAAAATTCTGAATTATTCAATGAGTTTCGCGCACTTTTCAGCATGATTTCTTTTTAAAAAAAGAATAAAAAAGAAGGGAAGAGAACATATTGTTGTTCGTTCGTTTTTTTTTAACGAACAGTTGCTATTATTCTTTCTTTTCAGAATCCGATCGTATGGTGTATCGTCAAGGATGGAGAAGCCCGATGATTTACGAGGAACCATGTATGAAAATGTGAGAATTTTACAATATACTGTTTTTACTCATTTATTAGACACCAAAATAATATAAAATGCGAATTATTATGTTTTTAGTTATTCGCACATAAATGAATAAGCAAAACTGGACTTGTTTTGAATTTGAAAACAATATTGAAAATATAAGAACCGATTTTCTGCGAAATAGTAATGTGTAATTAGTTTTAAAATTTTCTAGGGCTTTGAAACCTAGATAAATGGAATTGTTTTTTGACAAGACGCAAATGATAATTTTCACAACTCAATTATTCTTGATCATTGTGTTCGGAAGGCTGCTCAACCTCACAGCCGCTCTGCACACACGCGACGCGGCTGCAGACGCGGCTGTCGACGCGGCTGCAGTCACTCAACACACTGAAATATTGGAGGGAAATGGAATTTTTCAAATTTTCCAGTGTGATGAGTGTCGGCAGCCGCGTCGTGTGCGTGCGGAGCGGCTGTGAGGTTGAGCAGCCTTCCGAACGCAATGATCAGGAATAATTGAGTTGACAATAACATTTTGTAATTTATAACGTTATTACAAAAACCAGGAATAGTTTAACTGAAGCTAGACATTCAATTGAATTCAAGTCTCAATGATTCTATTTTTTTTTTGAAAATTTTCGGTTCAATAAATCTTGTATAATATGAATTATTAATGAATGAAACAGAGGTATTAGGTCGTCCGGAAAGTAATCGCAATTTTTTCGATTTTTTTCAAACAAAAATTTATTAATTGAAATCAATTATCAATGAGTGATATAGTAACCGTGTTGTTGGATGAACTCGTGCCAACGCAGCGGAAGTTGTTCGATTCCCTTTGCGTAGAATTCCGGGGACTGGCAGGCGAAAAAGTCATCAAGGTACGATTCCAGGTGCTCTCGGTCGTCGAACTGCAAATCTTTGAGAGCTTTGAAGTGAGTGGAACAAATGATAATCAGTTAGGGCAAGGTCCGAACTATACGGTGGATGTGGCAGAACTTTGATATCCAGTGCCCGCAGTCTGTCCTTGGTCGCTAAAGCGACATGTGGTATTACATTGTCATGAAGTAAGGGAATCCGTGAGGCTCCTGGGCGAAATAGGTGGTGTTGATCGGACATTTTTTGTATTTGGAGAGAGTACAGGTCCGCATTGACAGTGGCTCGATCTTGAATAAGTTCACGGTAGATAACGCATTCCTTGTCTCACCAAATCGAAAGCATCACTTTTTTTTCCTTTGACGTCTGTTTTTGGAGTTTCTCCAGCTGCTACCAATTGAAGCATTCTACTATGATTGAATAAAGCACATCACTTTTAATCTCCAATGAAAATATTTTGAATTCACTCCGTGCTCCGTTTTCGGCAGAGCAAAGACAAGGCAACGCATGCTCTTCTGATCAGTCATAACGTGAGGAACAAGTTGACCAAACTTTGGATCTTTCCACTTGCTCGGAAGTGGTTGTGTACTGTTGTTTTGTGTAGCCCAAGTGCCGAAGAAACTTCACGAACAATTGATCTGGGCTCTTACTTCAGCTCGTTCTGGAAACGCTCGTCTGATGGCGGCCGGTGAGTGGCTTGTTCGAGAGATCGTCGTCACCTTCTTTGAAGCGATGGAACCAGAAGTTCACCATTTCATATTTGAGGGTGTCCGTGCCTGTCGCATCGCACAAATTTCGATGAGCAACAGCGGCCGAATGTCCCAACAGGAACTCGTAAAGGAAACAGCCCCTGAAGGCATGTTTATCTTTCAAGAGAAATTCAGCCATAATAAGGATTATCTGAAATACGGAAACACGTATTCATTGTGAAAGACTTAATGCATAAAATAAAAAAATAAAAACGGAAAAAAACTGCTCGAGAAATGAACGAGGTGAAACAGAAAAAAATTGCGATTACTTTCCGGACGACCTAATAATAGGCGAGCAAATTGATTCTGACTTTGACATTTATTTCCAGCTCCATGATGATGACATCTTCTCAGATTTCACGTGGCTTAAAATAAACGACCCAGATAATGGCATACACCAATTCAAAAAAATATATTTCAGTACACAATGGTTTACGCTCTTCCTTTATCGAATCACGACAATCCGTCTTTAATGCTAATTGCTGGATTCTACGCTCTTCTTTTCATGTTCGGAACGTGTGGGAATGCTGCAATTTTAGCAGTTGTTCATCATGTAAAGAATCAAGACTCCAGGTACAAATGTATCTGAAATAGATTTTGATACTTTCATTCACTAAAACCTCACAAGGGAAACATTTAAGTTTCATTAGTTTCTGATTCATGATCTGATTATTTTTTGCTAAAAATTTCATCTTTGTTGTCAGCAACACGTGTTTGTTTCAATTAACTGAAATATTTGAGTTCTGAAGTACTTATGAAAGAAATGTCCTTAAAAATTAGTATTCTGATTTTTAAATTCAAACATGACAAAAAAGACTTACATATTCACCACGATTATTGAAATTAGATTTCACTACGAGATATAAAAGTGCAACGGGATTACATTAGTTTTAAGACAACAAATTAAAATTATAGATCGCGACACAACACAACATTAACATACATTTGCATTCTAAGTATCGTTGACTTCATTTCAATGCTTCCAATCCCAATGACAATCATTGATCAGGTTACTATAAAACGCTGAATTTTTAACAATATATTCTGACAGATTCTCGGCTTCTGGATGTTTGACACGTTTGCATGCAAACTTTTCCGTCTTCTTGAGCATATTGGAAAAGTTTACAGTACTTTTATCCTGGTGGCATTTTCTATAGACCGGTATTGTGCTGTTTGTCACCCATTACAGGTTATTTCAATGACGAAATTCATGTGTCAAACTACGTTTTCCAGATTCGTGTACGAACACAAAAAACGGTTTACTGTTTCCTAGGAATCATGCTGCTGGTAACCTGTGTTATGTTATCTCCAATTTTGGTTTATGCTCATTCCAAGGTGAGTTCAAAACAACAATGTAGTTTATAGAGGATTTAATATACATCTTTGTTCTCTATCAACGGATTATCTTGGGGATAAACTTCCTGAGTTGTATTCAATATTGCTTATCAACTATAAAACAGTGTTCTAAGAAAACAATCATAAAATTGAAATCAAAAGACTAGATAATTTTCCTCGTGGAAAAATCAAGCTCAATCAAAAAACAATGATAATACGAAAAACATGTTTTAAGGAACTTATTATGCATGAAAAATATGATCTGGATCAAGAAATCGTCACAAGAATGCACCTTTACAAATGTGTTGATGATTTGGGCTCGGAGCTATTCGTTGTTTTTACTCTTTATTGTTTTGTTTTGGTAAATTAATTTTTTTTGCAATCAAATACTAAACCAATAACACCTTCAGGCGTATTTAATGCCGCTCTTATTTATGATCTATTTCTATTACGAAATGATTGTGAAGTTGTTTAAACAAGCAAAAGCATTGAAGCAAACTTTGACTGGTAGACGGAGTGCGGAGGATAAGGTGCGTTCAAATAGACACAAAATTTTGAAAAAGTGATAATTACAGAGACTGCAAATTCCAGTAGGGCACATTGCTATTTATACCCTGGCTATATGTTTATTCCATTTTATTTGTTGGACACCTTACTGGATTTCACTACTGTATTCACTTTATGAAGAACTTAATTACAAAGAATCGATGAATACTCCACCAACCTACGCATTCATATATTTTATGTATGGAGTACATGCCCTACCGTATATCAATTCTGCATCCAACTTTATACTTTATGGATTATTAAACAGACAGGTAAAAATCGTGAATACAACAAGAAATGAACTTTTTAATTAATTCAATTATTTCGATTTACAGCTTCATAATTCATCGGAGCGGAAAACAACTAGAGCTAGCAATTTCCGCGTTGCGTCTCACGCATTGACCAATACTCGCCAAGAGTGCAGCGAACTCATTACAATTCGTATGCTTTTATCTATTTTAGGCTGTTTTCGCCAATTGGAATATTTTCATCCCCAAAATATTGAACAATAGAATAATTGATGGTTTTTTTTTCAGCATCTACGCAACACCTAGAATCTCGACTATCCACGATAGAAAGAGATAAAAGTCAAGGATGTCATCCTCACAAAATCGTACTGTGAATTAAAGAAAATGAATAAATCTAAGTCTTTGCAGGATGAGCAACATTTGTATGCCAAAAATGACCAGAACAGCGAAAATATTTTGAATTGGATAACACCAGACACAGAATCTGTTGTCCTTTAAAAATCGTTCATTTTATTTTTTATTTATAATCCGAAGTTGGGTGAAAAATTGGTTATAAAAAATATATCAAAAATAAGCTTTTTTTTGTTGTTTTCTATTGAAAATGTTCATTTTTTCTTGTTTTATTCTGAATGCTACTCATACTAGTAATAATAAATCATAAGATGTTCTTAATTTGCCGTTTCATTGCTCAGTTAATGAACGGCCAATGCTTTAGCAATGCCGCAAAGAATCCAGGTGGTCCTTATTAACGGTTTTATGGTGGATCATGAATGCAACTTCTTTCAAGAACACCGCTCATTGAAAGCGGCTCGGAAAGTGGCATACATGTAAATAGTTATTAAAATCAAATATTGTTGTGAGTTGCACATTCGGGTATACAAATTCGAATATTAATTAAGATCGTATTCAAAATACTCATAGGAAACAGGGCGTGCTACGTACTTATCAGGTATATATGTACATATTTGAGGGACAAACACTTCAATTAATCTTACTTGCCACTGGATTGTGGAAACAAAATGTAAATTAATGAAAATCAGAAACCCTCCGCCCCCCATCAAAACCCCAACATTCAATAACATTAATCATTGTTGGCTCTCATTGGTAGCCAATTTGGTCTCGAACACCTTTGCCAAATGCATGGTCATTTTTTGTGTCTTGGTTTGTCTTCTGCCACATCATCATCACCATCATAATAATTTTTCCGCCAACCATACGAACCATCTGTTGTCTTGCCCCGGATTTCCGTGACAGGTGCCTTTGTGCGCGCTAGGCGAGAAGCTTACCTTTGTTTCACCTTTCTTACCACAATGAGCACTTATTTGCCACTTTTACCTGTGTCCTTTTCGGTCTTTCATTCAATTTTGTTTCACAATTTAGAATTTTTTCAGTTAATTAGTAATTAGGTTATAGTTGAAGGCAATATTAATAAGCTATTTAATTTTCTTTTCATTTTTTTAAATATTTGGAAATAAAATGTTGAGTTCTACTGTCGCATATAAATTTTACTTGGAAAACTGCATTTTTGAAAGTACTATAAAACGTTTCAATTGTATTTTATTAGTGTAGATACTTTTCGAATCTTGAGAACTGATTGAAAAAATGTGATTTTCAATAATCCAAACTATTACCCATTCCACACGTCTGTTGCAATAAAATACACAGAAAATTTTAAAATTCAAGGTGGTAAAAAACGAGAAGGAAGCTCCTTGAATAAAGTATTTCGTGCTAATTTGATTTGTTATCACATGTTCTGACAAACTGCACAGATCTATTTTCATTGTTTGCTTTTTAAAAAATCATCAAGATAGTTTTTGCAAGTTTTTTCAAACACATTCTTAAGATAATATTTTACAAATATATACATAACTGATCACCTAAAATTACAATAAATATATAAGCAATCAACAATATGTTTTTTTCTAACATCTGCAGAAACACAAGCTTTTACTAACCCTGCAACCTTGCAATTACAAATCATATACCGTTTCTGTTCCAGACAGATTTATTGTTTTTACCTCACATCTGCTTCACATTCACCTCTTACCCAAAATACGATAAGCTAGTTCCCAAATTGGTGGATTCAGCAGACAAATAATATAGTGAACACCATGGATTTATCCAATAATGTAACATTTACGAGATAGCCCCTCCTTCCATAAATTCAAATCCTTACCTGCTCCACCCATTTGCTCAAAGACAAAAGACCACAGATTATTAGGCGGGTGTGGACCTCGCAAAGTGGTATCGTCGGTTGTGGTTAACGAGCTAATGCCATGACGACCAACCAGTTTTGACCATATTAATATTTCTATTGTTTCATAATTTGTTCTTGTTTTATTTCCAAAGTGAACACCCATTTACTAAAAGTACATCAATCAATCCATTAGTTTTCAGATGCGCGGTACAAAAATTTACATTTTGCTGCTCGAATTACTTCTGATTTTCACTGGTGTTGAGTTGAGAAAAGCAGATGGATTCGGCAAGTTAAAAATGTTTTATCAAATAACGTACACATTTTAATTTTTCAGTTGAAGAAGTATCATGCTCTGCTGAAAGTTTGACAGTAATCCTCAAGAAAACGCACTCAGATATTACGAAGCTTATGGCAAATCCTAAATCTCAACCTGTCGTTTATGTATACGGTCATAAGACGAGACACCCATGTGGTACTTCGATGAAAAATGAAAAGGGCTTGATGAATTATAATTTGACTATACCGTATGGAAAGGAATGTGACGTCTATCTTGTGGATTTGGTAAGCGAGGTTTTTCTTCTTATGTTCAAAAACCTAAAACATGGTAGAAATCGCGTAAAAAATATTTTTAACTTCCACCGAAATATATCAAATAAATTTGGTTTATTTTATATCTCCAAATAAGTGGGCACCTAAAAAATAATTTCTTACGATATATACTTGCAGCAACCAAATCACAGAACCGCTGAAACCACAATTGTATTGGAAGACTTATCTGATCTATCTTTTTCAAAAAATTTGATCATCAATCACGTTTTCTGTCTCTATGCTAGAAGTGTTCAAACAATTCGATTTAATGATGTGTCCAAGTGAGTTTTTTTTCATAAGGAAAACCCTATCATTCATGATTCAGTGGCCATGAACTTATCGCTTCCACTGGTGGAAAACCAAAACCAAAAGTTGAAATGCTATTCAAAAGCGCTGATGGAAAATCACTCCGGGCTGCGAAAATTGGGGACACCGTTGAATTCTTCGTTGCACTTTCTGCAGATAGTAAGCATTAGTTTTCTGTTCTCTTATTTAAATTTTCTTATCTTTCAGCGGCTTATCATGGCATGAGTCCAAAAGAATGCGTTTTCAGCGACAGAGAAGACATAAATTCACCTGAAGCCCAGAAAATGACATTTGTTCAAAGCGGGTAAGAATTTATTGTTTACCAGTGTTGAAAAGTGATTGGTATACGTTGACAATTATAAATTAGAACCATGTAATTAATTCCACTCATAAAATCAGGAAAGTATCATTCAATAGCTTAAATCAAAGCTTACTCCTATTAGCTTGCTTAAACCTAATAAAAATTTGTGCAATTGACAGGTGTCCCGTCGACGAAATAAGCGAGATAATTGACCCATTGGCAAATGTGAACGACCAAGTGAGTTAGACTTTGCCTTTGTTTGAAATGAAACAAATTGAAGAAATGAAAATGTTCTTTCACAGGTTTACTTTTCAAAATTCAAAACATTCCGATTTGGTAATCAGAGTACTGTTTTTGCGCACTGCACTCTTCAAGTTTGTCTTTCAAGGGAAGAATGCTCCAAGGTGATACATTATGAAAATCGAAAGTTTTTAATCTTAACGCTATTTCAGGACTGCTACAAAAAGGTTACAAATTCGAATCTGACTGCGGAACGATTGCGATTCCGTCATCGAAGGAGTTTACCAACAGCGATGAATATGTCGAATTTTGACAGCGAAATTGCATTGACGAACACACTCACAATCTTAACAGATAACGAATCTCAGCAGAGTAAGTTGTTATTATCAATTTTTACCATAGTTACTAAAAAATGTACGAGTTTCAGTTGCTTCACAACCATCATACTCTGTTCCTCAACAAGAATGTGTCAAGACCTCAACCGTTGGAACCTTGCCAATTGTTGTTGTGGGAATTTTGTTCACCCTCTTCCTCATTTCAACAGTAACTGCGATTTATCTCGCATTCAAATTAAAGAAAAAATCAAAGGTACCTGTGAAAAATCAGCATATTTTCAACAAAAAACTATATAAATTCAGCAAGAATCATTTGATATGATGTCGGCATATTCCAACACTGGGTTCCATCATCCTGTTGCTTGTTCTTTCCAACGTTCATCCTACGGACAAGACCATCCATATCGTTAAAAGGACCTTCTAGCTATCAATTGTTCACCCATATCGAATTTATTCAGTTTAGGTTCTTATTTTTTGAAAAAAAGAAGGATTATATGTTATTTGAGAGAAAAAACACGTTTTAACTTTTAATTCTCCTTTTTTATTCCTGCAAGTTACCATACATCTATATTGTTTTTATCCTTCTAATCGTTTCGACAGTTTTGTTTGTTTTTCTTTTGTAAAATCAATGGGTTTTGTAAGCATCTCTTATTCTATTCAATTCTAAAACTGCCATGTTTTATTACGAATTTTTGTTTAAATGTAAAAAGTGAATTTTTAATGAATTTTTGAGTTTGTGGTTTGCTGTTCTGCTAAAAAATTCTTAATCTAATTCATCAAACCAGCTTTTTGGAATCATTAAAAATTAACGATATTGATAATTAAAGCAACTATTAACGACTTTAACAAGAGACGTTAACGGATACAAATACTTCAATTTTGTACAATTACAGTACTCAACTTCTGTGTTAAAAACGTTTCCTCGTTTCCAATTTGACCCGTCATGGTTGATGAATCTACGTTTTTTCCTTTGTATACATTTTATGAATTCCTTGCAAGTAATTTTCAACACAACAATGCACCCAAAACACACAAAAAATTGTAAATGATTCATTCTTTATTTTTTATAAGCTATATGTAAAGCACGTAAAACGAAAATTAATAATTGCAATAAATGTGATGTTTGACCAACAATTCATAACTTATTTGTGGTAATTTGTTCATGACTACACATAGAACGCTTTTCCATCTAATAGTAATAGATTTTGACATTGTTGTGTATATTACTTGCTAGGAAGTTTTCAAGTTTAACAATTGTGATATTGAGAAAAAGTATTTCAAATTTTGAAGCATACTTCAAAAATCCTTGCTTAATTGTTGCATGTTTTCTGATCCTTAAAATAGTGCATCCTTATTAAATTAGTGTAATTGAAGTGCCCTTCGCATCAGTTCCCGATTCGGTAAGACAAATCACGTTGTTCACACTAACAACCATATTTATGTATATGTTCGTCCAAAAAGAACAGTTTTGTGCCTTCATATTGTCCTTGACAAAGATGCCACTTTTCCAATTCTTTTTTCGTAGCTTCTCTAGCGCACGGAAAAAAAAGTGGTCCTGAAGATGAAATATGCATGCCGTCGTCGTATCGGTAGGAAAAGAAACAACAATCCTAAAGAAAAAACCTCAAATCTTGCTGAAGTGCGTTATGTATTGTCGCGTGTTCTGTTCACAGGCACTAGTTTGTGATTCGTTCTCAAATTCTGCTTTTGCTTGTTTCTCCAATTTCCTCACATTATCATAATTGCAATTCCCTAGTGTTGTTCAATCTTCGAGATAACCGAATAATGTGTATCCGTTTTAAAGGCCTTGGCGCCTCTAAATGGTGCACATTGCGAGGGCAATTGCGGCCATCTGTCACTTGAGAGCACGATAGGTTTTAGCGAAATTTAGCTGATGGATGATGTTGTCAAAACAAACTAACAACTAATCCATACTAACCATTTTTGTGTTCATTCTTCATTCTTCATGAATCAAATCGGCTATAATCTTAATTTTTCAACAAGATTAATTTTTTTTCGCTATTCACAAGCTTTAATATGCTTATTTTTTTCCCTTTTTTTGCTGTTTGATTTTTTCCATAAGCGTCATGCTTAAAAATTCAGCTGGCATTTGAAAAAAATGACGCCTTAAAAAATGGCAGTTTTTAGAGAGATTTCATTCAAATTTTCAACCCGTTGAAAAATTTCAGACATTTTTTTCATAAACTAAAAATAACCACTGGCTCGAGAATTTTAATATTTGCTTTTCTAACCGCAAGTTTTTATTTATTTTGAAGTATTCGATTTTATTCATATTCAATTAATATACATAAGTAATATCAGCTAATACGAAAATGTATTTCAATCCACATTCCTTTAATTTTTTTTTCAATTTTCCCTGTTGTTTGCTTTTTTTAAAAAAAGGAAATTGAAAATTCATGTAAATTTTTTCATGAAAAATGTAATTAATTTTATATTGATTTTTTTTAATATTGGTGGTGTTGAAAGCAACAGCCGATGATAGCTAATTTTCGAAAAAAAATAGACCACGAATCTAAAAAAAATGTTATCCTAAAAACACAAAGAATGTATTTCACATTGTTTACCCTATTTCTGAACATATTTAGAAATAGGATTGCAACTCTTCCTCCCCGTTTTCTTCAAAACCAGACAAGCATCTTGTCTTTTCTCTTTAAACTCCTTTCTATCATATTTCCGCTTCTCGATATTCTCACCAAAATGCAAATTGAGCCCTCTGGTGCATGTTGCCATTTTCACCATTCTCGCCCTCTATTTTGCCAATTGTCTCCACAATTTGAGCGGTCACTGGAGCTGAACACGCATTTTACTCATATATATGTAGGAGGGCCGACGCCAAAACTAAAATGCTGACTCTCCCTTTTTCTTCAGTTTTGGGTGGCAGTTGTGGCGGTGTTTGGTCACTTTTACTTTCGTTCCTTTTCTGACCATCTTCTCTTGTCTTCGGACACCCATATTACGGACTTAATCGGCTATTTGCACCCGCCGATCAACATTTTCAATTGTATGTGTTTCTTCCACGTTTCCCTTCGTCATAACAAAATATTTACTATTTTTTTGGCAATCCTCTTTTCATCGTCGTTAAAAAATGAAAAATATGAAGTTTGACGACGATAAACATTGAATATTTTCTTATATTGTTGGTAGTCTTTTTTTCAGTTTATCATTTCATCGCATCTGTTTTTCTATATTATTATTTGGCATCGGCTATTAAAAATTTTCAAAAGGAACTTTTTTTATTCCGGATAGTACTATTTCAGAATTGCAGTTCAGAATTCCTGTTTTTCTACCACTTTATGGCTTTGAACCAGAGAAAATTGTCAGCCATTTATTTAATGAATTTCGAAAATTAAAACCAAAAAAACCTCTTTATTTAAAAAAATCTTCAGAATAAAATTAGTAAACGCTGAAAGGGCAAAAATAGTACATGCTAAGAACAGACATATGTTTTCTGACATCTATTATTTTCATGATACTTATTTTTCAGTTGCCGCATCATAGTAAAATACTGCACTATCATATCCAAATTTTATCAGCAAGTTTCTATTCGATACATCAAAAATATCAACGCGGTATTTCTTTGTGACCGCTACTGTATTTATTTTGTGATAAAGAACCGTTGATTTATATGAGTCCAAATATGATTTGATTATTGCATTTGGCCCGTAGCTTACTATCAAAATATTCAACAAACCATTGATTTCTATTAAAGTTACATCTCCTCCTCATTCAAATCTAGACTCGTTGAACTTTTCAAACAAGTTTAACAATAGCATTAGAATCTACATTGAAAAGCCCAAAAGTATTGACGACAGATTTTTTTCTGTTTTCAATATCATACAAATTTTTATTTTCTTCCCCGGTCACATCTTTTTTTTTTCTAAACCGTACAGAAATCAAAAATCACAGAATTCTATTCCGTTGGGTTTTAAAGTTTGTTTTCACAGACAAGCACACATAGAATTATTTGGAAAACAATTAGGGTTTCGAATCAAGTAAGCGACAACACGAAAACATATAAATATCACATTCTCGCTGCGCGAAAACACCCTCTTGTGAAATATTAAAATTTCACAATCGATGTGGCGTCGTGTGGTTGTTTTTGGTTAGTCATTTTGTTTTCGAAACAATGTTAGATGTTTTTAAAATGAGTATTCTTTGGAATATTTCAAGAGAGGATACAATTTTACATCTATCCGTTTCTCGGTTAAATTACTGTTTTATTATGTACGCACCTTTCCGAAAAAGATAAATTGAGTTGTTAAATTGGCCAATGAATTTTCGAACATTTCACCAGTTTCCTTTCTCCATATGTTTCATTCATTGCCAATTTTTATGGAGCGTAGTTCAAGACTTCTTTTTCTCAATGGAAATATTAATTCAAAGACTTTTCACACCTTGAAACTATTCAAAAAATTGCGTTCTAATTCAAAATCCAAGAATAGCCAACAAAGTAAGTATCTTTTGAATATTTCATTATAACAATACGACTATTCTATTATTCTGTGTTTATTAATTGAAATGTGATACAATTGCTTGGTTATAATGAGAAATATAAGCCAGTGAATTATTATTTTTTTTTCATGGTCTTGCCTTTAGTTGTTCCTTTCTCGTGTTAATCATTTTTCGTTTGTTTCTAACAAAAAGAAATAAAACAATAACAATTTTTTTTGATTTTTCGAAGAAATTCTGAATCATAAGAAAATGTCCAAAAATAATGCCGATGAAAAATCTTTAGAAAAAAACAATGATTATTCATTGGCACTTTGTTCGAGGAGGGAGGGAGTAGCGTCGCCGAAAAATTCGTTCATTTCCTGACAAACGCATCATTTTAAAGCAAATTGTTCGCAGTTGGCATGTCTCGATATTCACCATCTTCATATTCTTCTCGTTATGGAGATCGTGATCGTGATTATAGTTCATCTTATTTGAGTGGCGGGTCTAGAAGAGACTACAGTTCGTCAGGGACTGATAGATTAACCCCTACTAATAAGTCTTATAATTCTTACTCTTCTTCAACCACTTCACCTTATTCGAGTTATACATCAAAGTATGGGGATTATTCCAGCAAGTATGGAAATAAATCCTATAGTGCTGGCAAAAGTAAGGTTTCTTTTTTAATGCATGTTGAATGTCTTCTCATCTCATTTGCTTTTTTTTTGCTTTTATGAAAGTCGACGTAATAATAATAATATATAAAATATTGCAGAAATGGAGGAAAGCACTGCTCCAATCGTCAAGGACGAAATCGAAGAACTCAACTATGACGGTAAATGTAATAGAAGTCATTAATCATATTATCGCTTTGTAGAACCGAAAACTCCAGTTGGAGATGAACAACAAGAGGTTCTTCAAGAGAGCCAAATCGATGAATTCGAACAAGAGGATGACAACAAAGATGTCGCGGAAACTGTTGAGGTTAAGATGACCTTTGCCGAAGAAGATGATGAATCATTTGTCGAGGAGCCGGAAGATGTTGAAGAAGAGCCATTGGCTCCAGCTCCACAAATTGAGAGTGTTGAGCCAAAAGCTAAGCCAAAGACTGATGCTCCGACTACTGATGAGAATCGCACTCCAAGTCCAACTGTTCTCAATGCCAAGGTTTTATAAATTTAGGAATGATTAATCTATGTTATCTTTTTAGAAACTCGGCGGTATCCCGTGGCCGCCAAAAAACAACGACCAGGGGGTGAAAAAGGATTTGGATGGCGCTGACGCGCTTCCAAAAAGTATTTGCTCTCATTAAACGATCTAACAGAGAATATATTTTTTTAGAGCGTGTTTCGGACCTCATTGCCCGCTTCAATACTGGAATCGTTGACAACGATGCGAAGAAGGAAACTTCTTACAAAGCGGACTACGGCGCTAGTGATAACGTCGGAAAACTCTCTCATAACTTCTCTCAATGATTCCAATAACCAAATAACTTTGTTTTCTAACATAAATATATCCGTGGCAATATTTTTTCTATTTCTTGGATCTATGTTTATGAAACGCAAACGAATTGAAAAATACTGAAAAACTTGAAATGGTCGAAATGGGCTCAAAAATAATATATTGAGTTTTCAGAATTTTTCCCGTTTCTTATTCAAAACATAGACCATTATTTTCTTGCCTAAATAATTATATTTTTTGTGTATAAGCTTTTTCGAAGAAACATTTTATATTTTTATAATATTTGAATAAACATTTCATGTGGTTGAAAAACTTGGAGGCTTTGATTGAACCAACGGAAGATAGAACAAGCGACTGAGTGGTGAACGACCATCAGGAGAATGGCGAACCTGAAAATAATGGAGATTTAAAAAAAATTTATTCATTATTTACTGGTACCAAGAAAACTTTTTAAAACCAAAATGACCTTACCTATAAATTGCATGTGTGAAGAATAGAAAATATTTTTGTTTGGGAGTAAGTCTGCACTTGGGTTTCTAGGACACCTTTTCATTCTGACCTTTGTTTGTTTCTTTTTTATATTCTTTTTTTTATATAGGGAATAATATTTTTAAAAATCATGTTTTCCGTCAGTCGAACTAAAAACTAATTTTTATTCAAACTGACTTTGTCATTTCTAAATCGTCCGCGTTCTAATTGTCTTTCTCTCTTTGGAGGCAATGTAGGAAGAGTTGCATGTTGGACATTAGTATGGGTTGCTGATAATATGCTGTTTACAGATATTTTTCACAAGCTCGGCTTACCGGCCATTTGGCTCAATTCTTGTCGACGTTTGGTAATATTTGCAGACAATCGATTAATGTTTTCAATTGCTTTTTTGCCCCTTTCAGAAGGACCACTTGAGGTAGATCTCTCAAGAAAATTCACAGTTTAAATCGCAATACTTCTGTGTAAACTTACATAGGGAGTTAGTTTTTCTCGAACATTCTGGTCCAAAGTATTCACTGACAATCTTTTCTCAACTTCTGAAAAAAAGTTTTTCCTTGCAAACATACTTTATCAGTAGTGGTTTTACCATGTTTTAAATTCAGCTTTATTTGGGCAGCATCATTATCTTTCAAGTTGTCGAGTTGTGGTCTTTCAGCACCATAAACATTATAGAAAAATCCGTCCCAATAATCACCAGTTGATTTTTCTTTCCTTCTCTGGATTATTGTTTGTTTTACAGCATATTTAAAAAGATGCGATAGATATATTGATTTTGTTGAATGAGTTGGTAGAATTGTTACAACTGTTGTTGATCCATCCGTTGTGATGATGTTTGCTGAAATAATAGTAAAATGTTAATTTTTAGAGCAGCTCATTTATCTTCATTTTCAAAATAAAATGCCCGTAATATTACCACATTCAAGAAATCATTTAATGAAACTCACGTGGTTCACCATCACTAAATTCTTTATCAATAACTTTATCGACGGCTTCACGAAATCTGCTCAATGGAGTCATTCTTCTTAAAACAAACATGTCCTAAAAAATAATTAAAAACATTGAGTTACTTATTATCATCTGGGATGAAAAAATCGTCGTGGTCAAACAATTGTTCCGTTCTTTCGGTTAACGTTTCGGTTTTCTCCAATCCTTCATGGCTCGTCGTATTTTCTTCATTTTCTGAAACCTGAAAAACATTTTATTTCAAAAACTGAATTATTTTTTACTGTTTCTGATAGAATGTTGAGGGCAGTGAATCTTTTTAAATTATTTTCAGATGATGACCTTTTTATCTCAATTCTCGGTGTAGCAGAACTCTGGAAGATAATATGTAGTTGGTTATTAATAATTAAATTTATTTGACTTACTTCTGGCAAACTTTCACTAAAACTGTGTTTTTCTGACTCCGTAATATCATTTAAATTCTCTAAAAACGCCGGATCCATAATTTAAAAATATGAAAAGAAACTTTTGAAAGGCAACCTTTGGGTGTCAAATTTAGTCAAGCATGAATTCTCGACGACATGAATACCTTTTCGGTTAAAAAACATTTTCAAGAATCAAAAAACTATGTAAAATTATTTTCAGGCTTAAAAGCTCGCAAGTTTGAAATGGGATCCTGAGCCTTGTGTTAACCATGCATTTACTTGCACTTCAATGTGATCATATCCCTATAAATAACATCATGAAAACTCTGAGGGTTCAGGTTTCCGAACAAGACAAAACATATGTTGAATTGAACATTTGTATAGCTATTTCAAATATCTTCCAAGTTGTTTTTTCTGAGCGAACATAAACCCATCTGTTATAAAACGATTTCTGCCCATCTATGATGATTGTATATTGCTCCGGAACGGAAACACGTCAGATTTACAGCAGCTGTTTGCAATTTCTGAGCGAATAGTAAAAAAAAATATGTATTGTAAATTTTAGAAACACAAATCGCATGTGGAAGTAATGATTTATGACGCGTTGTCTGGCTGAACAAAAAGGATCACGAACGGCAGAAAAAAAACATTTATGAAAATTAAGTTTCGAACGTTCTAGTTTTGCGAAAAATTCCGAATATGTTGGTTCTCATTTTTGAAATCTCTATGATGTATGACTGTTCATCCAATTTTTGATGTTTATATTCACAAAATATTGTAGAGAACGGTTGGAAAATGTTCTATAAAGAAAAATATTCTACATTTCATTTTTTGGAAATGTTCTTTATAAACGCCTATTTGTAATTTTTTATCAAAAACGTTCCATTTTGATTGAAGCTTTTATTCGTAAGGAAAATCAATTATTATTGGTCCATATAGCCTCATTTCGGTTATATCTAACGGTCTACGAGCTGGCACACTTCCAGGACGCTTTCCCCAAAGCAACTTACGAACTATTGCGTTGGGAAGTATGAAGGTGTACTGGCAGCGTGCCAGTTTATAGAGCGCACATAGATATTAGTAAGAGAAAATTTATTTGAAAAGAACAATTGCGGTCTTATTTTTTAAATGATAATCAGTCATCAAAAATTTCGATTAAGTCTCTCGCAATTCAACAATGTTTGCAAGAAACAAACGAAAAATTAATAACTGTTACAATTTTACTGGCGCATAAGACATCTGATTGAACCGAAACACTTTTCTCATTTTCATAATTCATTCCTTTTGATTGATTCGGCAAATTTCATATTACGAAGTTAAGTGGTTGTAAATGCTCGATTCTCACCCACGCCGACCGATAGTTCACGGTCGATGCTTCTCCCTCATCTTCATCTCAAGTTTCACTATCCTTGGGTTTGTTTCCAGTTATCTTCAAACCTTTGAACTGACCAATCGTTATTTCTTTCGCAATGCGGCGACGTTTCGAATTTCACCTCAATTTCTGGTTAGATAGGTTCTCACGTTTTATAAATTTTGTTGACTAGATTAGCTCATCATTCCGTTATTGGTAAAAAACCGTTATTGGTAAAACCCTTATAAATGCATATACCATTCGCGTGTTTTATCTTGTCATTTTATTCAATTCATAACCCGCGCCTGCAAAACAGTTGGAACAGATGGAAAAATGAAAAAAAAAACTTATGACCCATCCTTGATTACTTCATTTTATTGGTTGAATTGCACATTTACTCACTGCCATCCACACGAGGTTCTCATTTTTGAGTACACGATTATTCTTTATTAAATGTTCGTTTTATTGTCGAAATGTTGTTCACTCCTAGTGAACATCCAGGAAAACGTTTGAGATTCTAAACTCCCATATCAATGCAATAAAAACAACTAGCATAAATCTTTTGGAAAGAGTGTATGACATGTGTGTAGCTCAGTAAGCTTTCAAAACCTATTCAATATGTGTTTTCCAATAGTATGATTCATACCTGTAAACGATTTTTTAGTTAGTCATTTTGAGTTTCCTATCACAAAAAAGCTTTGATTTGTCTTTTACAAAGCTTTCAAAACACATTCAATTTTCAACAATTCGGTGTGAAAACAAATTGAAAATAAGAGATTCGTTGTCAGCTCAAACGGTAATTAATGAGTTCGGTTTGCTTTGCAACGTGTTTTGTCTAAATGTCTCTTCTTTTCGTATTAGTTTTTTGCCTGATTTTTCTATCCACTCCTCTTTTTCACCTTTTCAAACACAGCACAACCTCCTGATGCTCAGACAGGCAGCTCGGCCCACTTTTTTTGACTAGATACAAAACATATCTGAAAGCGAGTTTGCCCCCCGCTCATCATTTATCTTCTCATGTTTCTTGAGATTTATCGCTTCACTTTCAGATTTTTTCTTGGTTTTCTTATTGTATCTTATATCTTTTTTTATTGTTTTCAGAACAGCGTTGGCCAAATTATCAACGATGGGAACCATGAGCCTAAAGTGGGCTCATGTGGCCATCGGGCTCCTGTTGTTAATATCACAATGTACAATGTCAAAAGACGATAAAAATGATGCCACTGGAAAATCGTCACTCGCTTTTGTATTTGATATCACTGGTTCCATGTTTGATGATTTAGTTCAAGTTCGAGAAGGTTCATTACTTTTTAAGAGTAGCCATTCTATTTGTTTTTATTTTTAGGTGCTGCGAAAATTTTCAAAACAGTAATGGCTCAACGCGAGAAACTGATATACAACTATATCATGGTACCGTTTCATGATCCGCGTAAGTTGTATTTTTTTTCATTGACTTTAAAGTTTTGATTTTCTTACTCATAAGACATTTCTCTTTTGATTCTTTGTTGTGTCGAACATCTTTTTTTTGATGTCGAGTGTTCGCAAATTCTCGAAACGAAATTGATGCCCCATCTCATATCAATTTGCACAACTAGACGAGGCCATTTCTCTTATCTTCTCAGTTTTTCAACACTAAGATCATCAATATCTGAAGACTATACATTACATGGTTGCTTCGTTGAGATGGAGAAAAAAAATCGGTCGCTTAAAATTAATTGAAAGCCCCTGTTCGATGTATATGTAACAGCGGTGTGTGAGCACTTTTCGCACTCATCAATTCAAAACATTGGATTTTTTGAAGAAGAAATTGCATGATTTATAGCAATTCATTGTAGAGCCTTCCGGTAGCTGTGAGTCGAGTGTTGCATTACACAAGTCATGCGAAAAAAATGGGCAGAAATAGGGGTTAACAAATCAAACAGGGTCATCGGATAAATGTAGCAATCATCAATATCTTCAGATATTTTGAAGAAGATTCAGAAAATCTAGATGATCTTATGATCTGAAGTTTGTTGCAGTGTTAATTATGACTCACACTGTGTCGGAGCTTCGATGAACTATTAATCAGATGATTTTTTCTTTCAAGATGAAAATGAAAAGGCAATATGAACTACATACTTTTAAGTTCTTCCTTCATTTTAAGTCAGAGATCATGTAATAGTCCGAAAAATAACCACTGATAGTGACATTCGAAAACAACGAAGCTGTAAAAACTAAAATAATTCAAGAAAACGTTTTAATTAAATTTTTTAAAGTTCAGAACCATATTCAAAAAGTTAAAAATAATTATGTCTCTTTCAGATCTCGGCGATATTATCAACACAACAGATTCAACATATTTCATGCGTCAACTTGGAAAAGTTTATGTACATGGAGGTGGTGACTGTCCTGAGAAGACATTGACTGGTATGATTTTTCATTCATCGATCGTAAATAATCGAAACAATTTGTTACATTTTGATGAATGGCGTGTGAAACGTGTATCATTGCGGGGCGGGTTTCGCGCAATTACAATATTTTCAATGAAAGCAATGGGCCACAACAGATGGCTGCCGATGAATTAAAACACTATTCGTCATTCAATCTCACTGACCATGACTAAAACACATTCTTCTTAACAGAACATGATTATATATTTTTTTACATTCCAAAGCTTTTTGTAAGGTCACGAATGAGTCATTTGAGCACTTTGAGATGAAAAATGAGGGACATAAAAGTTTTGTTAGACATAAATAACCATTCAAACATCTGGTTGATTATCAATAAAATTTCACCCTCGTGATGCTGACCACAAATTCTCATTAAATCTGATCGAAATTACTGCATTGGAACGTTTTGAAATCTAATACGTTTTTGCAGATGTAATTAATCATACTGTAAGTTTGTCAAATGTTGTAACTTCGAAATTCGAGAACATTTCACTCGAAAATCTATGTAACAGATGGGAAAGAGAACTTTCAACAAAACATAACATAATAAAAAGTATTTGACACAACAACAGCAGTTATCATAAAGTTCTATGACATTTGCAATAAATTCAAGATTTACGACTAGACAAAGCGCATCGTTTTTTTAAGTGTTGTATAAAAAATAAACATATTTTCCAGGTATCTTGAAAGCATTGGAAATTTCATTGCCTTCCTCATTCATTTATGTTTTCACTGATGCGCGATCAAAAGATTATCATTTGGAAGATCAAGTATTGAACCTCATCCAAGAGAAACAAAGTTCAGTGGTTTTTGTGATGACTGGTGATTGTGGAAATAGAACTCATCCCGGATTTCGAACATATGAAAAAATTGCGGCTGCCTCTTTTGGACAAGTTAGTGAAGTCCCGAGTTTGTAGAAATGTGAATAATTAAGGTTTTCCATCTTGAAAAAAGTGACGTCAGCACAGTTTTGGAGTATGTGAGGCATGCTGTAAAACAAAAGAAGGTTCATGTGATGTATGAAGCACGAGAAAGAGGAGGAACTACTGTACGAACAATTCCAGTTGATAGACACCTTTCAGAACTCACAATCTCCTTGTCTGGAGACAAAGATGATTCTGATGTACTTGATATTTCGCTACGAGACCCGAACGGTAATCCATAAATATAAATCTAAAAATAATAACTTAATAAATTAAGGGCATCCGGTCGATAAACAACTTTATAGCAAAGAAGGTGGAACAATTGATTTGAAAAATGTAAAACTTATTCGACTGAAAGATCCCGCTCCTGGCCCATGGCAAGTAATTACAAACTCACGGTTGAAGCACACTATTAGAGTGTTTGGTCATGGTTCAGTTGATTTTAAATATGGATTCGCTTCGAGGCCATTGGATAAAATCGAGCTTGCTCGTCCAAGACCGGTCCTTAATCAAAACACGTATCTTCTTGTTAATATGACGGGACTCATTCCTCCAGGAACTACTGGCGAAATCTCATTGATCGATTATCATGGTAAAATTTCTATTGATTAGGAGAATAACAAATGCATTTTGTAGGAAACGTACTCATTTCGGATGTGGCTTCACCACAAAGAACTAATCCTCATATGTACTTCATCGGGCCGTTTATACCGCCAAAGGGTCTTTTCTTTGTTCAAGTAATTGGAGTTGATGAAGATGATTATGAATTTAAAAGAATTGCACCTACCGCTATTGGAAGTGTTGTCGTTGGAGGACCAAGAGCTTTTGTTGCACCGTTTCATCAAGCTTTCGTTGGAACGGTAGGTTTCAACTTTTTAAGATATTATTAATACAATTTTATTCCCTTTCTCAAAAAATGTTGCGTCCATTCTTTTTTCTGAATTTTTTATAACCATCTGCTATCTTCAATTGAAGAAGCGGAAATGTCTGATTGTCGCAATTCATCAATTCCGATACTTTTTTCTGTAGTTTGATTTAGCATCGGAAGTAACAGACGCTATAAATCTTTGGTGATAAATTTGTGCACACGGCTGCTGACAGTTTCTATTAGAAAAATCTCTTGACCGGACAAAAAAAAGTTGATGGATGAACAACAAATCGACAAAGAAAAAAAATGTATAGATCGATTTCATCAGAGATCAAGAGCGAAATTTGTCGTTGATATGTGGGAAGGATAATTTTAGAAAGTTTTAGATACGTGTCATTAAATATTTATATTATAACAATGCACAGAAGCTAAATCACCAAACAACTTCTTCAATCCTTTTTTTACACTAAACTTTTATTAAAATTAAAACTGATTGTCAATTTTGTTTAAATCTATTTAGAATCACTAACTGCTAATAAATGTAACAAAAATAATTTTTGGAAACCCAGTGACCCAAAACTAGTCCACCAAAAATGCGCAAAACAGAATTTGACATTGCAAAACTGGTGGTGTCACCTGTTTTTCGTCATCACCTGTTTTTGGGTTTTTTGAAGGGCAGTTGTGTTCAAAGTAAAGTTTTTAATATTAATTCTTTTATTGGCACTTTTTAGTAGCTTGTGAATAGAAAAATATATTTTATTTCTTAAAAATCAATAAAAAAAAACAATTTTTCAGGATGTAAATATCACTTGTACTGTTGAAAGTGCCACTCCATTCACTTTGTATTGGGCTCGTGGGAATGGTGAAATTCTTGGAGGACCCCTTTTCTATCAGTTCGTTTGATGCAAAATTTTATTTTTAATTTTTTCAACTTTTCTTTCCAGGACAACCGACAGCACGACGTTCATGTTACCCGAGCTTTCCCTAAAAGATGGCGGCGAATATCAATGTCGTGTCATCAGTGACAATGGAAATCATACCGCTACAACACGCGTTGAACCAAGAGAATCGCCTCCAAAAATTATCGGAGCTCGAAATGTTTCAGTTCCCATCGGTTCACCAGCATTTCTTCATTGTCCCGCGCAATCTGCAGGACCAGTAGAAATTAGATGGATTCGACACGGTTCAACTGTCTTTACTGGACCGAATACAGAAAGAAATGTCGCCAACGGCACATTGAAAATTCATAGTGTTTCGAGATCTGATTCGGGAGTTTATGAGTGCCAGGCAAGAAATGCTGGAGGAATGACATCTCAACTTATTCGATTAGATGTGAGATTCTGACACAGCGAAATTTTTTATCACCTTTATTTTCAGATTATGGAACCACCTCAAGCGAAGATAACCCCTGAAAAAGTTTTCTACAATCCAAGGGACAATATTAATATTAGCTGTTCTGGTATCGGAGAACCAAAACCAGAACTGCATTGGTATCTCAATGGAAGAAGATTGACGTCAGATGGAAAATATCAAATTGGTCCAGAATCAAGTAACATTTTTTTTAGAATATTAATGTAATAATCTTTGTTTTTTATTCAGAATCGATCCTCATTCGCGAAGTTAACATGTACGATGAAGGAAAGTATGAATGTCGTGCTATGAGTGCAGCTGGAATTCATACAGACAGTGCTGAAGTAACAATGGCAGTCATTCCTAAAGTTGAACTTTCACAAAGCAAAACAATGGTTGGACGAGGAGATAACATTGCTTTCGAATGTAAAGTTAAACAAGGAAAGCCGCAACCAAAAATCAGATGGCTTCGTAACGGAAAAGAACTGCTTATTCATAATGACAAATACGTGAAGATTAATGGTGGACAACTCTTCATTTCTGGAGCTCAAGACAGTGATGCGGGATCGTATTCCTGTGTTGCCGAGAATATGGCCGGACGTGACATCAGTGTAGTCCAACTTGCAATTGGAAGTTAGTTGTTTAAAAAAATGTTCTCATACAATAATCATATTTTTTAGCAATGCCTTCTATTGTTCCTTCACCAGAAACTGTTCGCGTAAACATTGAGAGACAATTCACTTTACAATGTATAGCTTTGGGACATCCACAGCCTGAAATTGAATGGGAGAAGGGTGGCGTTTCAATCAAAGCTCTTGATAGTTCACGCTATACTCAATTGGCAGATGGAAACTTGTTGTTGACTGGTAACATAAAGATGCAAACTCTATTATTTCAACTATTTTCAGACATCCAAGTTGAAGATCAGGACAGATTCACATGTATTGCCAGAAATATTTATGGTCAACAAAGTCAAACAACCGCTGTTATTGTGACAGGATTAGGTTTACCGAAGAAACATTAGCCCTTTTCAAGCATTTCAGTTTTCAGTTTCCCCTGTTCTTGGCCATGTCCCACCAGAGGAACAATTGATTGAGGGAGAAGATCTTCATCTGTCTTGCGTCGTAGTTCTTGGAACGCCGCGTCCAAATATTGTTTGGTTGAAAGACAATGTGCCAATTGAGCAGTCGTCAACACTAATTGTTAACTTTCCCTTTTTATTCTATGTTAAAGCACAACATTTCAGGTAGAAGGTGGTGGTACATCACTTCTTTTGCGAGGTGGAAACCCCAAAGACGAAGGAAAATATACATGCGTGGCGGTTTCTCCGGCTGGAAATGCAACACTGAATATTAACGTGCAATTAATAAGTGAGTTTGTCCCGCATGCTGCTCGACAGTGTGAAGACCAAAAAATATAAAAAACCAGGAGTGACTTCTTGTCTTTCTACCTATAAACACAAAAGTTGTTTTTTAATCATTTACAAATTCGCGCGTTTACTTCTACTCTATGTCTTTGCATGATGTGTGTTATCTGTTCAGAGAAGCCAGAGTTCGTGAGCCTGTCCGATTCGTCCGAAAAACCCAAAGTCCCTGGATTTGATGAAGAACATATCGCCACTGTCAATAGCACCCATGATGTTATCGATGGAGAAGGATTTGCAATTCCTTGCTCTGTTTCTGGACAACCACCACCGACTGTTCATTGGTATTTGGATGGGAGACCAATTACCTCAAATATTAAGGATTATGTTATTTTGGTATGCGGACCTTAATCGAAAAAATATTCATCTGATCTCTTTTTTTGCAGAGTGACAATACGCTTATCGTCAAAAAATCTGACAGATCTTACAGCGGAATTTACACCTGTCAGGCAACCAACAGTGCCGGTAACAACGAACAGGTTTACTGATTTGTAAATTTAATATCGAATACAATTTTTTTCAGCACACAACTGTTAGAATTATGAGTTCACCAGTGATTTCTCCTGGACAAAGTTCATTCAACATGGTTCTCAATCAAAGTGTTCAAATTCCTTGTGAAGTGTTTGGAGAACCAAAACCAAAAATAACTTGGTACTTGAATGATAAACTATTTGAAGAGGGTTCGGTTTCGGACGATGGAGTTTTAACAATTCCAAAACTCGAAGAAAAACACAGAGGAACTTTCACTTGTAAAGCTGAAAATGCGGCTGGAGGAGACACGCGAGCGGTTTCACTGACTGTTCATACAACTCCGCATATCAGCGCTGATGTTTGTAATACAGAGTTTAGTTAACACTAATTTAATATTTTTCAGAACCAGGAGAAGAAAGTTGTTCAAAATGAAACAATTATTCTTGAATGCCCGGCGCAAGCACTTCCGCCACCTGTCAGATTATGGCTTTATGAAGGAGAAAAGATTGATCCGTTGACAATCCCAGTATGTTTAATTTTTCCCAAAATACACAATATTTGCACTTTTAGCACGAAATTCGTGAAGATGGTGCTCTGATTCTTCCAAGCGTCACTGTTGCTAATTCGGGAACTTTTACATGTCAAGTGTCCAACTTGGCTGGTGAAGATTCGTTGGTTTATACTCTCACGGTAATTTACCTTTGAAATTAAAAAAAAGTTTATTTGTTTTATTTAGGTTCAAGAAAAACCACACATTATTTCTGAAACTCCTGGAACTGTTGATGTTGTTAAAGGACTTACTATCGAAATTCCATGCAGAGCTACCGGTATACCCGAAGTTACTCGTATTTGGCAGAAGGATGGAATTACTGTTGACGTTGATGTCTCAAGGTTCACAATTGACAATTTTGGAACATTGCGAATCTACAACACAACAAAAGAAGATGCTGGACATTACAACTGTGTAGTTGAAAACTCCGTCGGAAATGCGCAACAAGCCACCACTGTCGTTGTTCAAGGTTGAAATTTTGAAAAGTGTTGAAATATTTAAGAATTTTCAGAGCCACCGATCATTCTTACAAGTACCAATATCAACTATACTGCTGTGATTGGTGATAGAGTTGAAATTCGTTGTGATGTTACCGCATTCCCACCGGCTCAAATTGAATGGCTCAGAAGAGGAATTGCTATTGGAAATGACACCAAAGGATTGAAATTTGAGTCTGATGGAACATTGATCATTGAAGAAGCTGGTTTGGAAGATGGTACAGTGTATACATGCAAGGCTAGCAACCCAGCTGGAAAGGCGGAAACAAATCTACAAGTTACTGTTATAGGTAAGACGTTTGACGGATAACTGAATTAATATCTTAACTCTTTTCAGCTGCTCCTGATATTCAAGATCAAGATGTCGTAAGCATGGAATCAGTTCGAGAAAACCAGCCATTCTCTCTATATTGTCCAGTATTCAGCACTCCATTACCAGAGGTAGTCTCGTGAAACGTTGCTGAAAAAATGTAATTTTTTTTGCAGATCACTTGGTATATGAATGATAAACCACTTATTGAAGATAAATCGAAATCAGTTTTATCAGAAGATAAAAGAAAACTTAGCGTTTATCATGTAAGTTATGATTTCCGCGAAATTGAAATTAACGTTTTATTTTAGGCGAAGACTACAGATTCGGGAGTTTACAAATGTGTTGCTAGAAACGCCGCTGGCGAAGGTAGCAAAAGTTTCCAAGTTGAAGTTATCAGTAAGTGAAATCTATTACATGGGCTGAATATTTTTTTTTTGTTTTTAGCTCCTTTAAACATTGATGAGAGTAACTGGAAGAAGAAAGTGTATACAAAAGAAGGTGAAGTTGTCACCATTGGATGCCCAGTATTTGGGTATCCCACTCCGAGTATTAACTGGATTATTGATGGAAGACTAATGCAACCTGGAGAAACATACAAAGGAGCCACACTTTCCGACGATAAGGAAACCGTTAGTTATAATAAGAAATTATCATCCTATTATACATTTTACAGCTATACTTCGAAGAAGTTCTAGCTGAACACGAAGGAATTTTCCACTGCGTCGCTCAAAGCAAAGCCGGAATTCTTGACGTCGATGTGGAGCTCTTTGTACTCGGTACTCCTTCTACCACTTCTGAACCCTTTTTCAAATTATCAAATCGTTTTGAATCGGCTCATCCTGATGTAGCTTCCTTACGAAATTTGCCATCCAATACTAACAAGAATGTGAAGTATAAAAAACCGAAAATAAAACCACATAAAATTTTCAAACCATCACAAATTAATGTTCACATGGTTAAAAACAAATTGAGAAAGATAAAACCGACAATTTCTAGTGTTGCGAAAGTTTCAAGAAAGTCTATGAAGCGATTGCAACTGAAGAAAATTAAGCAAAAAACATTTGAACCTTTCGATATTAAATTAAGTATTGAAACCCCTGGGTACTCACCAAAAAAATTCAAAAACGCATAAGTCATATGAATTTGTAGTGTCATTCACATATAAATAATCTCGTTAACTCACAATGTTTTAAACATTTTAAAATATTAAAAAAAAATCGGGCTATAACTCGCTTAGGAAACTAACTAGTATTTCGCTTCACTAACTTTTTCAATTTTCATAATTATTAGATTTGTATTGTTTGATAGGTCACTTCTACCACTTTCTTTTCTTTCAAATATAAATATCATGCCCACTATTTTTATTGAAATACAACTATTAGAATTAATAAATCTTTACTCATATATTGGATGGCAAAATTTCAAAAAAAAATTACACGACAAACCTGGTAAATTACAGCAAAACCAAAACTTGGAGCGAATGAAAATGTAGATGTGTTTATCGGAAAATCAGTGACTCTGTCATGTGATTTGTTGACTGAAACCGATGAAAAGACAATTTTTGTTTGGTCGATGGTGAATTTATAATGATCTTGATTTAACAAGTGGTGAATTTGTTTTAGAATGACTCGACGACTTTGCCTTCAAATGCTCAACATCCATTGAATGGTCAACGGGTTTATATTGTTGACGCAAAACCAGAAAATGCTGGAAAATATACCTGCAGAGGTAAAACAAAAAAGAAAAACAAATGTACGAAACAAAAATACTTTTCAGTTTCAAATTCCGCTGGCAAAGCTGAAAAGACAATCACCTTGTTTGTGATTGGTACGTTTAAATTTTATCAAGATAAATATACAATCTTAAACATTTTCAGAGCCACCAGAGTTTGTAGAAAAAGATTATGTTGAAACTGAAAAACTGATACCCGGAACTCCAGTCATTCTTTCATGTGCTGCGACTGGAAATCCAAAGCCTACTGTTGAATGGAAGATTGATGGAGAGATTGCACCATCAGATATTGTGTTGTGCGTAAAATCTCGAAAAGATTTCAATTAAAAATTTCAATTTCAGGGACGATGGCAGATTGAAAATTGAAAAGATCCCTGGATCTTCAGCTCAGATAACATGTAAGGTTTCAAATGAAGCTGGCACTGTCTCTCGTCCATTCTTTATCCAAAACGTCGCGCCTCCGAAGTTTAATGAAGGCATTACCGATGCTCCAACGGTTGGTTTTTGTATTTTTTTTTTTGAAATAATGTGTTTTTTAGTTCCGTGAAGGAGATACTATTACTCTTGACTGTCCAGTTTCACAAGGCGACTTCGATATCATTTGGATGAAGCAGGGAGCCGTTATTGATGTAAAAAAAAACATTTGAAGCCATTGCCTCAATAAATAGTTTTATTTTAGGATCGTGAAGTTATTTTGACTCTTGACAAAACTCGGCTCACAATTTTGAACGCTAGAAAAGATCACGAAGATGTGTACACCTGCGTCGCTCAAAACAATGCTGGACAAGCTGCCAAAGATTTCAATGTCGAAGTTCATGTTCCTCCAAAAATAGCTGGTTCTCCCGTTTTGACAATCCAGACAAATGAAGGAGAAGAAATTTCGCTCCACTGCGATGGTGAAGGAAATCCAAAACCATCGGTGTTGTGGGAATATAATCATAGTTCATTGAAACCAGATACACAATTGGTAAACGACAATCAAACAGTCGTTATCAAAAATATCAACGCGACCGATGCTGGAGTCTACAAATGTTACCATATTAACGTCGTTGGACAAGCTGTTCGAACTATAAACGTGATTGTTCTCAAGAAACCAAAGTTCGCAAATGCTGATGAAATTGTTGAAGTGAAAGTGAATATCTCAAGATCTGTAACACTAGAATGTGCAGTTGAAAATGATGCTCAAGGTGAAATTGCTTGGACTGTCAAGGGAGAACCGCTTCTTGCCGATTCTGAACAGATCCAAATTTTAAGTGGAGGTCGTTATTTGCACATTCCTGGTGCCCAACGCGAGAATGCCGGATCATATTCCTGCACAGTTTCCAACCCAGCAGGAACAGCTATCAAAAACTTCAGATTACAAGTTCAAGGTATCTATGATTCAATATTACATCTCCTTTTTAATCAAGTGTTTTAAGTACCTCCAAATATTAAATCTGACGGTGGTGAACATACAGTTATTGAAAACAATTCCTTGGTTCTTCCGTGTGAAGTTGATGCAAGTCCTAAAGCTACTGTATCGTGGACGAAGGTATACCATATTATATATTATACTATTAAGGAGTTATTTGTAACAGGATGGCAAACCAATTGGTGATTTGAGATCAGTTCAAGTGCTGTCTCAAGGACAACAGTTCAAGATCACACATGCTGATGGCTCTCATACTGGTTCCTATGTCTGTCGAGCCAAGAACGAAGTTGGAACAGCGGAAATCAATTTTGATGTGGATATCATAAGTAAACAATTGCATCCCAAATACTTAACATGAAACAAGTTTCAGCGCGACCGCTAATCAGCAAAGGTGTCAAAGACATCGTCGAAGTTGTTGAAGGACATACTGCAACATTCAAATGCCCAATCGAAGACAAAAACTTCAGGGGTCAAATCATGTGGTTATTTAACTTCCAGCCAATTGACACTAATGATGAAACCCTCATTCCCTCACAAAACGGAAGAAAACTCAATCTTCAAAAGTACATTTTTTATTGAGGGTTGTAAGATAATATATTAATTTTTGTAGCGCCACTCTTGAAGATGAAGGATTGTACAGTTGTCGAGTAAAAAATGATGCAGGTGAAACGAAGTTTGATTACAAGCTTCAAGTTCTAGTTCCACCAACGATTGTAATGCTAGAAGGGGATAAAAACCGAACCGTTATTGAGGATTCATCAATGACACTTTCATGCCCAGCAACAGGAAAACCCGAACCAGCAATCAAATGGTATAAAGATGGCGAAGAAATCACCGAGCTAAATGTTCAAAGTATCATAACATCTGGTGATGTTGCCGGAAATGAACTAAAAATTTTGAGAGTGAAAGTATGCTATCTCATTTGTTTTTCAAAAATAATTTAATTTATTGTTTCAGGAAAAAGACTCCGGAAGGTATACTTGTGAGGCATCAAACGTTGCTGGAACAACCGAACAAGATGTTCTACTTGAAGTCCAAAGTAATAAATGAAAGTTTTGAAACAAAAAAAGTAAAAATTTCAGCAATTCCCAAAATTGAGAAGGAAGGAATCCCATCAGAGTATGATGGTTTGAGAGACAAACGTATTACAATTTCATGTCCAGTGTTTTCAAAACCGCCCGCTACCGTCACATGGTTGAAAGCTGGAAAACCACTCCAGGCGGACGATCATGTTAAAACTAGTGGAAATGGACAAAAGTTATATCTACTGAAATTAAAGAAAAGTGATTCGGACAGATATACTTGTATTGCTAAAAATCCAGCTGGTGAAGCGAAGCGGGATTTTAATGTCAATTATCTAGGTAAGTACAGCAATTTTTGGACGTTTTTTTCTAAACGACCAATAAAAGCAACAAACATTTGTGGCAAAAATTTTTACGCTGTCTGAAGTTATTCATTTACCCAACATAAATTTTATTTCAGTTGCTCCCTCCTTCGACCAACCAAATATTGTCAATCGCATCTTGACAAACGCAGGAAAATCGTCGGTATTGAATTGCCCAGCAAATGGAAGTCCAGCTCCGACAATTACCTGGTTTGTTTTCTCAAGATTGTACTTCAATTTATCTTCTTTTTCCAATCTTGAAAAAAAAGAAAATTGAATTTTACGAATTGAAAAAGCGCATCTCCTTTTTTTGATTAAAAACACTTGACAGAATAGCAAATTGGAAGCAAACTGACTAAAGAAAAGAATGTGTAATTGAGAATTTGTTGTTGAATGTGTATTTTTTTAGAAAACAAAGCACAATTATCTTTTTTCTATGTGAAATATGTACATATTACGACATATTCATTGGATATAATGAGAATTTTGATTCAGGTTGAAAGATGGCCAAGCTTTGCAAGAACAAGAGAGATTTATTTTCTATGATGGAGGTCGTCAATTGCAAATCAGTAACACACAAGGATCAGATCAGGGTCGTTATACCTGTATAGCTACTAATTCTGTTGGATCGGATGATTTGGAATCAACTTTAGAAGTTGTTGTTCCGCCGGAGATTAAGGGAGAACCACATGCGAACATTTCTGTAACTGATGGAAATCCAGCGGAATTGATTTGTGATGTAAAACATTACAAGCATTCTCTAATCTCAAATAGACCAATTTCAGTCTGATCACACCGGACAGGAAGTAGAGTGGCAGAAAAATGGTCAAAAAATCACGCCTGGAACACTTCGTGGTGATACTTACCTTCAAATTCCATCCTCTGGAAAACGTTTGAGCTTCTTGTTGTCGAAGAAGACAGATTCTGGACGGTACACATGTATTATGAGAAATGCCGCAGGAGAATCAAGAAAAACATTCGATTTTGTGGTTAACGGTATGTTAATAAATAAGGTCTTTTTAAATAAAAAACAGAGCTAGGGGTAATTTATATCAATCCTCCCAAAAATTTATGTTGTAAAATCAGAAAAAGCGCCATTACTTTTTTTTCAGTACCACCAACAATCAATGACGAACTTTCATCCAGTGCCATGAACATTGTTATACCTGGAAACTTGTTGGATCTAAACTGTTTGGCCGCAGGATCGCCAAAACCTGAGGTAATTTGCTTAGTTATGAAACAATTCATTCAAAACATCTTCATAATAAATCACAGTAAAAGAAGATACCAAAAATGGAGCATTTTGTTTTCAAAAAAAGTAATTAAATTCCCTCATACATATATCAATTTCAATAAGTGAGCATTCTGGAAATAGTTTGTTGAGTGCAATAAATAACGGCAATATTCAGATCGAGTGGTTTTACAATGGAACACCTATTCAAATCACTGACCAAAGCTTTGACTTATTGAATGAGAACCAAACAATCAGAATTTTGAATACCGATTTTTCGAAAGTTGGAAAATACACGTGTAAAGCAACAAATGTGGCTGGTGAAACAAATAAAGAATTTGTTGTTGAAATTACTGGTAAATTTCGAACTTTTCTAATGTTTATATTTTAATTAATTTTTTTTAGCTCCACCTGTCTTCTATGGTCCTAGTGAAAACATCGAAGTTAAAGTGGGTGACTCGTTATTTATCACTTGTAATGCTGAGTCCGATACACCGGTTCAAATAAAATGGAAGTATAATAGAGCAATAATTGAAAGTGATAATATTGTGGTGAGAAGCCAAAATATATTTCAAATATTCACTTTTAAAAATTTTAGACTACGGAACGAACATTCAACAGAACAAATGTTCAACTAGGCAGTAGCGGAATCTACACTTGTTTTGCAACAAATAGTGCAGGAACTACATCCAAAGACTTCCATTTGACAGTAATCGGTAGTTAAATTATAATTAGAGCCGCTTAATTTGTTTCTTTGTTTTTAGATCCTCCAGTTTTCTACGATCAACAAATTGACTACCCAGTTGTCGCTGGAAAATCAGTAACCCTCGATTGCTCAAGCTCTGGATATCCAGAACCACTAATTGTTTGGATGAAAGTAAGTCAAAACTTCAGTTGTCTTAAAAAATGCATATTATTTGAGAACAATTGTGAAAAAAGAAACACTAAAAAATGAAAGCCCACGTATTTCAAAAACATTACCCGTAATAGAGATAGAAAAACTATGACACGACTCTTAGTTTGAGAAATAATAGATAAAAACAATTAGGAAAATTGAAAACATATAAGAAATGTGGCATGATGAGCAAACACCATATTTGTTGCAAACCTTACCGCCGGCGCATTCTAATCCAACCCTCCAGATGGGTTTTTGGAACATATCCATTATTTTATACTTTCTGTAGGCGTTTTGACATCGTCTGTTGGTTGGCTTCTGAAAGGTTTTCAATTAAAATTGCTAACGATAGAAAAATACCAAATTAAAATCGTAGCAACATAGTTGACATCGGTCTTCTGATGCAAATCCAGTGTCCTGATCAATTGATGGGCAATCGCATACCATCAAATGTGGAGCGTATCTAGCACAAGGGTTTTCGCATACGTTGTCCACACAAAGTTTTTCCATTCTGTAAAAGAAAATAACTATCTTGGATAATTGATAACATCGGCTTCACTTTCTATCACAAATTGAACCCGATGACTTGGTGTGACACACAGAATTTGAACATCTGCCACCTATAATGATAAGATGTGTGATGTAATCCTCATCCTCTCTTACCGATACATAACCTAGCCGAGTCTGTATCATCACACGGCAGCCCCTCAAGTTCAGCGCCGTGCATCCGACACCTTGAACATGCTTCACGTTCCCATCGCTCACCGTTGGGCCTGCAAAATTCAAAACATTTTTTGGGAAAAAATTGTATGAATAACAAAGTTGTAAAGTGATATTCGTGGGATTTTATGTAATTTAAGGCCATCTAAAAAGAATGTATTTCCATAAGAATATGGGTATTCAAATTTCACCTTAAAATGTTGTGATGATGGGCTGCCATACACTGATGTTCTGAATTTCCGCAACATAGATAGCAATAGTTGTCTTCTTCAGCATCACATTCGCATTCTTGCATACCTCGTAGTGAACATGCTGATACGCATCTGGAATTAGTTATAATCATGGGGTTTATGTATAATTTTCACTCATTAATATATTCGACACATTCTTTTTTTTTTCAAGAAATGCTTATTAGTCATCTATTCATTAGACATACATATTTCGGTTTATTAGTTAGTTTTATGTATGTATGTACATAAATGGATTTCTTGCGAAGATATGTATACATGTATTTATTTATGAGCAAAAAGAAATACCTCACAGTTAGACCACATCTTTCTGTTTTTCAAAAAAAACCAAAAAACTCCAGTTAAGCCAATTCTGTACACACGCCACTTTTCATTTTTTCTTGTGATGAATGAATGAAAAGCAAAAAGGCAAAAATAAAAGCAGTGTGGCACTAGAAGAAAAAAGGGGGTAAGAGGTCTCGCGCAAACCGGGAGAGCAATTCATTCGCTTCAGTTTAAAATACGATTAATGGAAAAGAGTTGTGCTCTTGAGAAAAAAAGCAGATTCTTAGTTAGTTGACTGCGTGGTTGAGATGTCAATTAAAGACGGCGAGAACGGAACGGCCTTAAAAATTACTGTTTGGTATTCTGAAAATCAAACCTCTGATAATACGTCACTTTGTTTTGGGAGTGTATTATAAAACTAAAAATGGTTTAATTTTGTTGACGTGTAGCATGAAAGAAGTAACTAAGATTGTGCATAATCTAATCAGATTTAACGAACAAAAATAAAATTTTCGATTAGTAAGACAATTATCAAAAGTTTAAGTCATTAATTGAATCTCACATAGGATCACTAATATTTCAGAATCAAATTTTGTGTGTTTTACCCCGTAACCTAGAAAAAAAGGTTTTTTTTTGATTTATGAATCCAGACAGCTATTTGTTCAAAGCCCATATTATTCTTCAAACATTTCCAATTTTCTAGACACATTTCAACGACGAAAAACCTTCCCGAACCCCATTCCAAAATATTAATAGCTTTTCCTATCTTTTCATTAACACCGGTCATTTATTATCACCTGGATCGGTGCTCCTACATCTCGTGCCAACATGTAATGTTATAACAATATTTTTTTGCTTCGTCGAAGATTAATTGAAGTTATATATTTCCCAAAGCGTCATGTGTTCTTTTTTTCCAAGCTTCCACCCAATCGGCAAAAATATAGTCCGTTGGATGCAGAAAGTCAAGGAAATGAAAACAAAATAGCTGGTAGTGAAAAAATGTCCTTTTTGAAAGTAATTTGAGACATTTTTTTGAGTTGAATATATTTAATTTTATATTGGAAGCGTGGATTATAGCAAAGGAGAATAGTGACATTTATAATTAATCGAAATTTTGGTTTTATTGTTTTGGGTGGTAAAACCTAAAGTAATCCCTTGAGAAGGTTTTCAAATCTCCAGATGATTTTACTATCATCCCTATGTTCCATTATTAAGGTTAGTGAAAAGAAAGAAAGTCGAACAATGTGTGGTCCCAAGACTCAAGGAAGTTTGAATTATCACTCATGATCGTCTCGGGTTTGATATACCCCTGGGAACCGAAGGGTAGCCAAAATGGGCAGAGCTCAAAATGATAGATTTTTCCATGCTTTTTCCCTTTCTTTTCTCGTTTTTTTTCTATACACCAGAATGAAAATGTGTCATCGACGGAAATATTTTCCATAATACTTTCCTGTTCAACTATGAATTAGATGGGACAAAACGGAAAAAAAAGTTATAAAGATGATCATGTCAGTCAAAATATGAATGCAAAAATGGACAAAAAATAATTCAAGCGTGAAATTTCAAGTCAAGCTCAATTTGTCTTTTTTTTTGCAACACAAAACAACGGCATCAGTTTTTCACTAGGATTCTCTTTTCATTGTGTTTAAGAATGTATGTATAAGAATGTGGTTGTGCACTTTAGTAATTGAACGAAGTATGCACTCCTGACTCAGGTTTTAATTGCTAACTCTGAAGGTTTTGTCCCCTTTTCCGGTTTTAAACCAAGAAGAGGAAAAACTAACAATTCAACTACGTGTGAACTTTGTGCAAATCTTTTTTCTTTCACATTTTTAAGAACACGAAAAATGGTGGGAAAATATTTAATGCCTTCTTCGTTGTTTAACAAAGTTCTTTTCGAACAAGAATCTTTTTTTTTATATAACAGGAAAATGGTCAAAAAAAGATCATTATGCAAACTTGAACAACTTAATTAACGAGAACTAAGAAAATTTTTGGAGAGCGGAAATGGATCGGGTTCTCATTTCGATAGGCTCGCTTTCTCAAAGAGCATGCACGTCCTAACGAACCAATGATTTAATGAATATATAATGGGGGAAATCAGTGAAGGAAAGATGAATTCGTTTGCCATTACATTTTTTTCGTCCGTCAGTCAGCAGAGTTATGTAGAATTAGACATTGTTTATTAATAAGATTTTTGGTTCTTTTTCCTCCCTTCTATTTTTTTCCACTTTCTAGAGAATAAAAATGTTCCACTTGAACTGGAGATAAACGGGTTGAATGCACAACAATGAGATGTGCACTTTTATATATTCATTGAAATTTTGTTAGCACTATCACATTTTCATTCATTTCTCGCTCTTTTACGAACCTTACAAAAGTATACAATCATATTACACTTTTGTTGTAATGAAATAAGTCACTTACGTGTTATTTTTACATATTGTTGCTGCATTCTCTGAGCAGATAGATCCTTCTTTTGAACATAGATGCGTTCGATGTTCGCAATTGCAAACTACCAGTAGTAATATGAGCAATGGAGAAAAAGTGTCGAATTGAAGTGGTAGAATTAAGTAAGACTTCCAACGTATCATCATTATATGCTGATAATTAGGAATATAATAGAGATAATTAAGATTATTTAAAAAAGTGATCGAGAGTGCAAATTCGGCACAATAAAAGCATGTGAAAACGTGGTCGGGAGATAGCTTGGATGCGATGGAAGGGTGTATGTGTGTGTGTATGAGTTTGTGTGTGAGTTTGTGTGTGAGTAGAATAGATGGCTGATGTCGGCTCGCCGCAACACAGAGGTTTCAGAGACTATGAAAGAAAAAGAGGCGTAGGAAACGGCGGCGAGTGACACGCCCAATCCCACAACACCACCACAGAAATACACTGGAATTTAAGGCTTTATACTCTGGGACGGATTCATCGTAATTGAGATTTTTTTGGCTAGGGAAGGGAGGAATTTTTTGAAGAAGGATACGGTGGATATTTCGTGAACTGAACGGATTTCCGTTTCTAATAAAAGTGCTCGAAAACGAGTGGATTACCTTAATATTCTAGTACACGGAAAAAAATGAAATAATCTATTTTATTTATTTTTATTATTACATAAAAACTTAAGCGATATTTTCATATTTCCGTTTTATTCTAAAATAATATAATATAATCCTAATCCTTTAAAAAATATATATGTATTTACATACATGTAATCTTCTGAATAAATTTAAGATCATTAAGTTTTCCTATACTACAAGAAACTAAAAGCGGGATGATACTGCTACCGCGAAGAAAAAAAACAAATTGTTCTCAATATTAAAATTGAAAAGCTTTCAAAAACGAATTGCCAATAAAAACGAGAATTGTATAGAATGATGATTCACATAGACGGAACAGCGAAAACGGGCCTTTTAGTTCGGTCTCCTTTGTGATATTTGAATGAAAAGTAGAAAGAAAACGAATGACAGGGGAAATTGATAAATATGAAAAAAAGCGAAACGAAAGAATAGAAAATTGTGCGCTTGGAAAATATTTTGAAGAAAACATTTAAACGCGTGATTCATTACTTTGTGAAATTCTGAGGACTTCATTATGAATATGGCACTTTTGTTATTATTGAGCTAATATTGAGCTGAGTTGGGAAAAAGTCAAAACATATTAATTATTTTTGCGGCTATTATTTTCTAATTGAGGAATACTAATCATGCTTTTTGGATAGAGAAAAAACACGCCGGTGAAAGACGTAATGAATTCAGGGAAAAGACTAAAAGTCATAATCTATTTGTTTATGTGGATGTTTTTATATTGCTAATTCGGAATGAATAATAGCATGCAAAAGCTCGTTTTTGAAAGAAAATATTGCAGAAAAAGTTTGAACGAGAGGGAGTTCAAAATGATTTTGAATTTCATAGAGCAATTTTTTAAAAAATTACTTTAATCCATAAGAATTTACATTGCTTTTCAAATTTAAACTAAGGTAAGAACTTTACAATTAATCTTTATCATAATTATCATTACTTAAAATAGCGTAATATTTAAAAACAATTCACATAGTGTTGTTTTATTCAAATAAGTAGAAAGAATGCAGACATCACATAGTCATGCAAAAAATGTAGACTTAACAGCTTGACTAGGTTTTGTAAAATTTCCAAATCGATTGGGATTTTAATGTTTTATTCCGGAAAATAGAAAAATGTGTTTAAAAATTAGAAAGATGTTGAATAGGACAACGTGAATTAAACTTTCGCCTCAAGAAAACAACATTTCGGTTAACGTTTTAAGCTAGTCTGGTTCCGTATGTTCTATTTTTTGACGATATTTTCTTTTTGGATTATTGTTTGTGTATATAAAATGAAATGTCAATCTTTTAAATATTTTAAATCTGCGTGAAGTCTTTCTCAATACGAAAAAATGAATTTTTCAGGGTTTTTGAGAAAAATTTTAAAAACTTTTAAATTAAACTGATGACTATTTCCAACTTAAATTTCCATTTTTAAAATGTTTTCTTTGGTTACAGTTTATTTTAGTCAGAAACATTCCAAAAGACTACAATGTTTTCCCGTTTCTTTGTTGTCACCAAGAATTATGCGAAAAAATGATGATAAGCATTTTGTAATGATTTTTCCGCAGTTAGATCTTCTCCGAAATCCCCAATTCAATTTTTTTTTGTTGGAAAAAAAATTACTGTTCTGAATTTATTTAGTCGAAAAGAATGTACAGTAGTGGTCATAAAGATTGTCACAAATGGTTTTTTGAGTATAACTTTTTTAAAAGTTAACCGATCGAGCTGAAACTTTCAGATATAGTGTAAAACGGTAAAATACATTGTTTTAACAACTAAATCCCCGAAAATTAAAATAACCTGTGAAACAACAGGAGTTTCTAAGAAACACCGAAAACCGGGAAATATGTATTTTACGAATTTTTTTAGAAGTTATTATAGAGTTTTCATGTAAAACCATATTTTTTAGTTTTATTAAAGGTCTGACTGTATTTTCAGCTCAAAATAATAACAAAAACAACATTCAGAAAAACTGTATCGATGAAAGTATGAGAGCGAGTCGGTGCAAGAGGTGGAACACAGTAAAACCGACTAGATCTTTGAACCAAGTATATCTTTTTTACTTTAAATATTCTTTTTAAACACCCAATTTAACAATAAAACAGAAAAATAATGTTAATTTAACATATAACATTCATAATCACAGACAGAGGTCAGCAGAGTCCACTAATAGTACAATTTTGAAGTGAATCCGATACATTCAACGCTGAATATCATAACGGCAAGAGCTTGAATTAATATAAATTAACCTGTATTTGAAAGAAAAATATTTTTAGATTATAATATACTTAAGTTGAGAAGTGGACCTTAAAGGTAACCCGTTTTATGAACGGGAATTCATGGATTTGTCTGAAGCAAACCTGGACGTCATATTTGCGCGCTCGAAATCAAGCGTAAAAAGGTCAGATCCATGATGATAATTAACTTAATTATGTAAAACGGCTAATTAATCACAAATTGACAAAAAAATAGTGTATAGATCGCGTTAACTGGTCGCTTCACATTTATCGAGTATCACGCCAGGTTTGCTTCACACAAATCCATGAATTCCCGTTCATAAAACGGGTTACCTTTAAGGTCTACTTCTCAAATTAAGTATATTATAATCTAAAAATATTTTTCTTTCAAATACAGGTTAATTTATATTAATTCAAGCTCTTGCCGTTATGATATTCAGCGTTGAATGTGTCGGATTCATTTCAAAATTGTACTACTAGTGGACTATGCTGACCTCTGTTTGTTATTATAAATGTTATATGCAATATTAACATTATTTTTCTGTTTTATTGTTAAATTGGGTGTTTAAAAAAATATTTAAAGTTAAAAAGATCGACTTGATTCAAAGATCTAGTCGATTTTACTGTGTTCCACCTCTTGCACCGACTCGCTCTCATACTTTCATCGATACAGTTTTTCGGAATGTTGTTTTCTCTATTATTATGAGCTGAAAATGCAGCCAGACCTTTAATAAAGCTAAAAATATGGTTTTCCATGAAAACTCTGTAATAACATCAAAAAAAATTTGTAAAATGCATATTTCCCGGTTTTCAGTGTTTCTTAGAAATTGTTGTTAATTTACCGATTCTTTTAATTTCTCGGGATACAGTTGTTAAAACAATGTATTTTACCGTTTTACACTATATCTGAAAGTTTCAGCTCGATCGGTTAACTTTAAAAAAAGTTATACTCAAAAAACCATTTGTGACAATCTTTATGACCACTACTGTATGTTATCTGTTGGTTGTTCCGTTTCTCATAAATCTCCAGATAAGCGCCCCCATGTAGCTTTTCGGCCACTGATTCGATTTTGTCTTCAAGCCTATCCAATGCTCCCAACGAAAAAAACGAAGAAAAGAAAAAGGAACGAACAGAAGAAAAAATACGTAGTGAAACTAATGTTTTATGTGGGTGACGAACAACTCCAGATGGGTCTGCCCACGTTCAAGTCGGATAATTTGCCACGCACAAAAAAATATATATGCAAAAATAGCAAAGGCGAAAAACACAAAAAAAGCATCTGAGTTTTAGGTTACCCCCCCCCCCCCCCTTTTTTTCCTCCCCCATCAAAAAAGTTGATTTATCTTGCGCGCCGCATTGTATATTGCCGTCGGGCTTTTCTGGGAGTCAGGAACATAAATGAAGGCCTGAAGACATGTAGACAACACACGAAAAAAATACACACAGACACAAACAAGCTGTCAGCTCAGGAAGATAACAATAATACATATGTTTAAATGTGTTACATTGAGCTCAATTGTAAAGTGTGACATGCGGGGGATTTTGTTGTCAGGGGGGAATTTATTGGATTTTGATGAATTTGAAATTGGTTTCAGGATGGAAAGATTATCAGCGATAATGAAGATTACAATATTATTGGGGATACAACATTGGTTTTGGAGCAAGTTGACGTGAACTCTGCCGGAAGGTACACGTGTATTGCTGAAAACAAGGCAGGCAGAATTGAGAAAGATATGATGGTTGAGATTCTGAGTAAGTGGGATAAACAAAAACAGAAAATATTTCATGTTCAGAATAAGAATGAAAAATTAATTCGATAACCTAATTATACGATTTTACGAATTTTCAGGACCACCAACAACACTGATAGATAAGGACTATGTGGAACAATTAGAAAGAGAACCCATGACGATTGCATGCCCCATTCATCAGGTATATGACTTTCTTCTTTTGATAAAAAATTCGTTCCAGAATTTTAAATTTAAAGAAAAAAAAGAGAGACACAAGACCATTTTAGTTGAACTCAAACGGGTGCGACGCATTTCTTTTATGAAATATTTAAGTGCACTTTGAAAAGCTTCGAGAGCGGCAAAGCTCAGCTCTAAAAGAGGGATTCTATAGAAAAAAATTGGCTTGTAGTTCTAAAAATGCTTAAGGGTGCACACTTGTGAATCTAAGGAAGAACATAACAAAGCACGTCGAAAAAGTTTTGAAAAAAAATGTGAGCCAAACAAACAAAAAGTTTTCAGCCATCAAATGCTGAAGTTACATGGACAAAGAATGGAGTGCCAATTACGCCATCAGATCGTGTTCAGGTAAATTGTTTTTCTAAAAGTTCAATCATCAATTCATTCTGCTTTTCTTTTCAAATTTGAAAGAAGAAAAAAAACGTTTTCTTTGAATTTTAAAGAATAATGGGCTTTGAATGAGCTATATATTGGTGCACAAAAAAGGAAAGCACCATAAATTTGAATGACATAATTGGTAAGGGTTTTAAGGAAAAAATGAATTATTTTTAGATGTCGATTGGACGTGACAAATTGTTCATCACTAGTGTGGAATTGTCTGATAGTAGTCAATACGCTTGTACTGCTACTAATCCAGCAGGTCAAGCTTCGACAGTGTTTGATTTCACTGTTAATGGTATTTAGAATGATTAAAATTAGAAATTTATTGACAATCGTTTTAGTTCCACCAAGAATTCTCGGAGACACGTTTAGCAACATACCGGTGATCGCTAATAAAACAGTTGAATTAGAATGTAATGCTTATGGAACACCTGCTCCCGAGCTTGAATGGCTGTTGGATGGCAGAGGAATTCCCCCTAATAATCGTCATGAGGTTTTGATTTCAGTTTGTTCACATTATATACCTATTAATAAACATTACAGATAAAAAACGATGGAAAGTTACTGATTATAAATGACATTAAGGAAACGGACGAAGGAAGATATACGTGTGTTGCTGTTAATAAGGCTGGAAAAACGGAGAAAAATATCTATATGGAAGTCTCAGGTATAAAAAATATTAATCGTTTATGCCAACAAGTCGTGTTCACCCATAAGTCACCATAAGACAAACTATAGGTCATTAGAAAACAAATTATTTTAACTGATGATACACTAGTGATGAAATACATATGAGCATATTTGTAAGAAATTAGGATGTGACCTATTTTTAACTGACTTGGATCATGACTGGGATTCCAGAGATTTTTGAGTGTCTGTCCAGAAAATCTGTGGGCTTGATTTATCAACACGTTTGGAACTAAATGAAAAATCATTGAAAAAAAGAAGCAACGAAGAATTTTTAGTTATTTTTCAATTAATTATAAAAAGAACAGTTTAGTGGCACCTAGCACCCATTCAAACTCTTTTACACTAATCAGTCTTTCTTCAATACATTTCTTATACAATTATTTTTTCATTATCTATTTTACAGTCGCTCCAACTGTTATAATGACTGCTGAACAAATGAAACTAGTTGCCGGGCGACCAGCAACCATTCGCTGTGAAGTAAGTGTTCTTTTTCATTTCTCTGTTCGTTGTCTTCTCAAATTGTTGACTGTGACATGTGTGGGGGTATAGCTCAGGGGTAGAGCGCTCGCTTTGCATGCGAGAAGTCTGGGGTTCGATTCCCCATACCTCCAGTATAATTTTTTTTCAGTACATATAACACCTTTTTTAGGTTTTCGGAGACCCGGAGCCTGAAGTTTCTTGGCTGAAAAATGGGGAGCCGTTCACTTCAGTCCTATTACAATTTTCTCAAAAACTCAGTTATTTACATCTCAGAGAAGTTGATGTCAAAGACGCCGGAAGGTTTGTGAAGTTTCCTACCTCGAAAACAAACGTAAAATTATGGCTTTTTAAGGTATACATGTTTTGCTATTAATCGAGCTGGAGAGCAAAAGGCTAGCACAGTGGTCCAGGTTTTGAGTAAGTTCATGAATGAATATTCAATTGGATGATTAATGATGGTTGTTATGGTGTAGCGTGTCACACGCAATGCCAACGCGTTTTTTTTTAAATTTCAAGTTAGAATTATAAGATCAAAAGGGATTTTTGCAGTTTCTCCGACTATTGATGAACCGGAAAGAGTTTTGCAAGCGAAGGAAAACACCCAATTTAGCATCAGTTGTCAAGCAAGCGGAACACCTCCACCAACTCATGTGTGGTATAGGGATGGAGTTGAGCTTGCAGGAGAAAATAGTTCAACACTTGAGCTTGACGTTGTTGATGCGTCCTCAGGCGGGCGATTCACGTGTCTGGTTGAGAATGAGGCAGGCACTGCAACAGCGGATTTCGTATTGGATGTATTGACAAAACCGAAGTTCGCCAAATCTGAACAACACATCAAGGTGCCATTAGGAGTTTATGAAGTTCAAAAATTTAAATAACGGGTTTATAGGTTATCGAAACGTATAATGCTCGATTGGAATGTAAAGTGGAAGGGCATCCAAAACCAATTATATCATGGCTGAAAGGTGGAAGACCAATTACAATGGAAAATGTTATCCTATCGCCAAGGGGTGAAACATTGATGATTTTAAAGGCAAAACGCGGAGACGGAGGAGCATACTCGTGTGTTGCTAAAAACAACGCGGGAGAATCAGAATTGGATTTCAACGTCGATATTTTCACTGTTCCATACATCGAAGATTCTATTGATCAAACACCTAAAGTTGTAGCTGGTGATACGGTGTTCCTGCGTTGCCCAGTTCGTGGTAATCCGGAACCAACTATTAAATGGTACAAGAACAGGATAGAGTTTGTTCCACATGGAAGATATTCTATTGATGATGGAAAAAATTTGATGATCAAAAATTCGACAATCGACGATGAAGGGGTTTACACTTGTGAAGCTGTCAATGAGGCAGGTTATCTCGAAACAAATTATGCAGCAGAAGTCATTGGAAAGCCGACATTCACCCGTCCGGGAGATAACGCCTATGATGTTATCGAAGACGAATATGTTACAATGGATTGTGGTGTTTCAACAAAACCAATGCCGGAAATTATTTGGTTCCGAGGAGAAAAACCATTGTATTTGAATGATAATTTAGCGTTGTCCGCTGATCAAATGAAACTCACTGTTAAAAGTGCTAGACTTTCTGACGGCGGAAAATATACCTGTCGAGCAACGAATGTGGCTGGAAGTGCGGATATCGACTTAATATTGAAAGTTCTTGTGCCACCAAAAATTGACAAATCAAATATTATTGGAAATCCGTTGGCCATTGTCAACAGGAATATTTATCTCGAGTGCCCAGTTTATGGTGTGTTATCTTGTTAATGCTTTGTAATTTGTCTGTTTAGGTATTCCACAACCTTCTGTTATTTGGACGAAGGATGGACGAGAAATAAACGCTTCTGATAGTAGAATCGTATTTGCACACGTTAGTTTTTGTTAAATCTAACTTATTTAATAAAAAATCATTTATGCAGAACAACGAAACATTTGGAATTGAAAACGTTCGTCAAACAGATCAAGGTAGATACACGTGCACAGCTTCTAATCGAGGTGGACAAGTGTCACATGAATTTAGTTTGGATGTGTTATGTAAGATGACGAAAGCTCTACTTGAAATAATTAATCATCATTTTATTTTAGCTCCACCTGATTTTGATTACTCAATGGTCAAACCAACAATCAAGAGGGAAGGTGATTCAGTCACACTGATTTGTCCAATCAAAGTTCCTGACGACGTTGCTGACGCGGTGCTAGACGTTTCATGGACAAAAGATAGAAGACCAGTTGACATGCAAAATAATCCGAATCTTGAAGTAAGTTGGGACAAATGTAAGTATTTCAAAAATGATGATTTTGCAGTTTTCGCCTGATGCCAGAAGAATGACAATAAAATCAGCCGCTTTGAGCAATGCAGGAACATATTCTTGTATTGCTTTGAATCGAGCCGGAGAAACATCAGTCGATTTTAAAGTGGAAATTCTATGTACGCATCTTGCAACCCCGCAGTGCCGTGAGCTCGAGAATAATCATATCGCTCGTCATGCGAAACATGTGCCGCATGCTTTAACCCCATCGGTTTCTGATGCATATCGCAATCATATGAGAGAATATGCAACATATTTGAAAAATTATGAGGAAGGGCTTAGGAAACAGAATGAAGAAAATAAGAGAAAGCAAAAAATGTATTGGGAGATGAGAAAGATGAGAGAAACCGGTCATTTAAGTAAAAACCTTACAACGACCACTCCTAAACCTGTTAAACATCGTGGCCTTTCTTATTTGCTCCCCTGGAATTATGATCCAAAAGTTGAAAACCCGGAAGGAGTAACCAAAAATGGAGTTATTAGTGTTAGGGCGGTTGTTCATCACTCTAAAAAACATAATCAGAGAGAAAAAAGAGTTTTGCTCAGATGTTTTTATTATGATCCTGTTAGACGCCGATTTTTGAGAGAAAAAAGTAATGAAAATTTGCCCCCAGTAAAACAAGGTTTTTTGAAATATCCTCTGAATAAGACATAAGTGATCCACAAATGTAAAAATTGATATGCTTGTTGTTATATTTACCTTCTATTCATTTTTCAGTATCTCTCCAGATCAGGACTCTGGCTTGTCCATGTCTTTTTTTGTTCGTGTGTTCTTTTTTTTCACTTATGAAATTATGTGTGATCTTTAACTGCATCTTGAGTGATTTTGATGTGTTTTTTGCATTTGTTATCTAATAAACCTTACGTGTGATTTGGAATACATTCAAAAACTGTCAGTTACACAATGCGTTTTTAGCCCCACCGATTATTGATACAAGTCGAAATGATGTTCAACCACAAGTTGCACTCAATCAGCCAACAATTATGCATTGTCCTGTGACTGGACATCCGTTCCCAACTATTAAATGGTTGAGAAATGGTGAACCGGTATCATGTATGTGTTATTTCTAATTTTTCAAAAATAATTTTTTAATTTAGTGGGTGAAAATATTCGAATCATCGATGATGGACAAACCATTCAAATTCTGAAAACAGAAGTTGGACATGCTGGAAAATGGAGCTGTGTTGCTGAAAATGATGCCGGTGTCAGAGAATTAGAAATGATTCTTGATGTTTTCAGTAAGAGTTTAACTAAAATTTAACAAATCACTATCATTGATTACTTTTAGCACCACCCGTTGTTACCGTATCATCAGAAAAAGCAATAAAACCACTTGGTGAAACTATAACTCTTTTCTGTAATGGAACTGGTAATCCACCCCCACAACTGAAATGGAGCAAGAGTGGCCAACAAATTGTGGACTCTCCTGATGGTGCGAGAATTTCATCAAAGGGTGGAAGATTGGACATTCCACATCTCAAGAAAACTGATGTTGGGGATTATACTTGTCAAGGCGTCAATGAAGCAGGAACATCTGAGCAGAGTATTTCGGTCGATGTTTTGGTTCCCCCAGAAATTGAAAGAGATGGCATTGATATGTCGCCTAGGCTTCCATCTGGACAAGCGTTGACTCTTAATTGCTTGGTTCAAGGAAAGCCCGACCCCGTTATTCGCTGGACTTTGAATAACACAAATATCGCACCAGGAACGTCAGGAATCACTTTTGCTTCAGATGCAAAGTTCATTCAAATTAATAATGTGTCTTTGGCTGATAAGGGAGTTTATACTTGTATTGCCGAGAACGTTGCAGGAGATGACAGAGTCATGTACAATGTTGACGTTGTTCGTAAGTTGTTGAACTTCTTTTTTTTGCACATTAAACTAATTGTTTTTTTTTCAGAAGCACCAATGATTTCAAACGGTGGAACACAGCAAGTCATCGAAGGTGAACTTGCGGTCATTGAATGCTTGGTTGAAGGATACCCAACTCCACAAGTTTCATGGCTCAGAAATGGAATTCGCGTTGAAACTGGAGTACAAGGTGTTAGATATGTTGCAGAAGATAAGGTAATATACATAAAATATTGAGAAATTAGCATTATGTCATTTTTTCAGAAGCTCACAGTGATTGAAGCGAGAAGTTCTGATTCAGGAATTTACGTATGCGCAGCAACAAATGAAGCAGGAACAGCCCAACAAGCATATACATTAGAAGTTCTTGTTTCCCCGAAAATTATTACAACAATGCCATCGATTATCACGCCAGCGTCAGGAACATCATTCAGCCTTCCTTGTGGTGTTCGCGGTTATCCAGAACCTGTCATCACTTGGACTTTGAATGGAAAAGAGTTGGCTGACGGACAAGGCGGATATTCAATAGGTCGGTCTGATATTTGTTCTTGATTAAATATTATTGTTTTTAGATGACGACGGAACTTTGTCAATTGAAAACGCTGAGGGCAGAAATTTGATCTTCGAGTGTACAGCGAAAAATGATGCTGGCGCTGACACCATTGAGTATAAAGTTCAAACAATTAGTAAGTTTTACTCAAATGTTACTCTTGTAACATTATTTTTAGATGCTCCAAAGATTAGTAATACTGGGGATCGGTATGTCAATGGCTCAGAAGGTGAACAGACAAATATAAGCTGTGATATCGAAGGTGATGATTCGGAAGTTACTTGGTTTAAGGTATACTTTAATACTGTTAATGATTTTTTTTAATATGATGTTGCAGAATGGAAGTCCGTTATTACCAACAAACAAACTCACATTCTCGGAAGATAAGAAAACTATTAGCATTTTGTCAACAAGACTTTCTGATAATGGTGAATATACATGTACTGCTGCAAACAAAGCTGGAAATGCAACTCAAAAAACAAATCTAAATGTTGGCGGTTAGTTTATCTTTGGTATTTACGTCAACTGATCATTATTTTTATTTTATTCAGTTCCACCAAAAATTTTGGAAAGGCCAAAAACTCAAGTTGTCAATCGTGGTGAACAAGTCACTCTTTGGTGTGAAGCATCTGGAGTACCGCAGCCGACAATCAATTGGTATAAGGATGAGGAGCTTTTCACTACTACGGGAGTCGCTGACACTGCTACAACCAAAAAGAAATCAGCAATGTTCTCATCGATTACCTCAAGCGATGCTGGAGTTTACACATGTAAAGCTGAAAATTGGGCCGGTTCTGCTGAAGAAGATGTTGATTTGATTGTGATGAGTGAGTTATGTAACATCAAGAAATTGTTTTAATCAACATTTCAGTTGCTCCTGAGGTTGTGCCAGAAAGACTGAACATTTCTACAAATCCGAGACAAACTGTCTTCCTTTCTTGTAATGCAACAGGAATCCCAGAGCCAGTCATTTCGTGGATGAAAGTTCCAAACACAGTAATTCAAGCTAGCGAAAGTAACTTGATTTCGTTTTATCTTGAAGTTATCAATTTATAAATTTCAGAATACCAACTTCTTGGAACAACCTTAGCAATTAGAAATGTTCTCCCAGATGACGATGGCTTCTATCATTGTATTGCTAAATCTGATGCTGGTCAAAAAATTGCAACCAGAAGATTGATTGTGAACAGTTAGTTTATAACTTCAAAAATTCTGAATAAAATAAAATATTAAGAGCCAGGTGAACGTCGAATTCCAATTTGGGTTGATTGTGATGAACATGGAAGACCGAAGAAAACTGAATACATGGTTGATAGAGGCGACTCGCCTGAAGACAATCCTCAACTTTTGGAATGGAAAGATGTTGAAGATACATCAATCAATGAAACTGCCAAGTATCGATGCATGCCTGGTCCAAGATCCGCAAGGACTGTATTACTGCACTCTGCTCCTCAATTTATTGTCAGGCCAAAAAATCACACTGCGGCTATTGGTGCAACAGTTGAGCTGAAATGTAGTGCAGCTGGGCCACCATCTCCTCTTATTTCATGGGCTAAAAATGGAAAAATGCTGGACCTTCCAAACAATGAAGAGTTCATTGCATCAACGTTGAAGGTTCATTTGAGCAATGCGGACGATGCTGGAAATTACACATGTTTTGCGCAGAATAGTGTTGGAATCAGTACAGTATGTTTACGCATACTGAATACTCACAAGAGGATACTTTTTTTCAGGCAACAGCCGAAATCAAAGTCGGAGAGATGAATGTTGCGAGCAATACCAAAAAGGCAAAGCGAAATATTGCTCTCATTACTTGCATGGATAGAAAAATGCCTTATGCTCGACATGTGACATGGGAGTTCCGTGGAGTACCTCTTCCAAGAAATCTAGCCGGTATTCATTTTATGAATAATGGTTCACTTGTTATTCTTGATACAACGAACTTGAAAGAAGGTGATCTTGCTTTATATACATGCAAATATCGCAACAGAAGACGTCATACTACACATCTTTTGGTAATAGTGTTTGTTATTTTATTTTGTAAACATCGATTTAATTTCAGAGAGGAGAATTTGAAGAAGCTCCAAATGTGACAACTGATGATGAAGTTTCAGTGTTGACTGGAGATTCGATTGTTCTGAAATGTGATGTAGAGGCTAATGCTATTACTACAAATGTTATTTGGACCAAAAATGATCAAAAATTGTTGAATGATGAAGTATCATATGTTTTGGTAACCGACAAGATTGTATTTTTATATTTAAATGAACATAATTTCAGCCGAATAATAGTCTAGTTCTCTTATCAGTAGAAAAATATGATGAAGGTACTTATAAGTGCGTCGCATCAAACAGCCTAGGAAAGGCTTATGATGAAGTTGAAGTGCGCGTTATCGGTAAGAATTTGAAAGCTAGCAGTGTTAAATGAACAAAATTATAGATGAATCTGAACATTTCAACACTGTGGAAGGTAGCGGCGCTGATGTTGAAAATTTTAACACTCTTACTACACAATCCTCAACACGAGTTGTAACTACAACTGCTTCTCCAAAGACGAAAAAAAAAGTAACCGTCACTAAAAAAGAAGCTCCAACCACGACAACAACTACTGCTGCTCCAACAACGACTACTGCAGCACCAACAACGACTACTGCTGCTACAACAACGACTATTGTTGTACCAACAACTACTACTGCTGCTCCAACAACGACTACTGCAGCATCAACAACGACTACTGCTGCTACAACAACGACTACTGTTGCACCAACAACTACTACTGCTGCTCTAACAACGACTACCGAAGCACCAACAACGACTACTGTTGTTCCAACAACGACTACTGCCGCACCAACAACGACTACTGATGCTCCAACAACGACTACTGCTGCACCAACAACGACTACTTCTGCTCCAACAACGACTACCGCTGCACCAATCACCACAACTGAAGCTCCGGCGACAACCATGGCAATTCCATCCACTACAACAACATCCTCAACTACTACAACTCCTGCTTCTACCACAACAACCACTGTTTCAACAACGACGACGGCAGCTCCAACCACCAGAGCCACTACTACGACAGCACCAACAACAACCACCACAGCACCAACTACCACAACGTTAGCAGCTACCACTACAACGGAAGCTTTAATTACGACAACATCAACTCTCACCACTACAACAGTAGTACCAACTTTTACAACTACTGGCAGTTCTGCACTCACAACTGAAGCACCGGAACCAACGACTGAAGAAACAAATACTCCCGAACCATCCTTATTTGAAGGGAGTGCATTTAGCCCATATGATGGTTTCCAGTATGATTACGTACGTTAATAATATTATTAATAGTTAAAAAATGAATTTGCAGGGAGCTGAGCCCACAACACACGATATTCTTTACGAAAGACCGCCTGATCCAGTTGCCACATACCAATACGTTGAAACTCCGGAGTGTGTAGATGGAGTAATTAACGTTAAAGGAGAATGTGTTGGTAAGAAAGACATTGTAAAACATTTCAGTTTTAAATTAATTTTTCGATATTTTTAGAAGCTAATGGCAGACTGCACAAGTTGAAAATTTTGACTGGAGAAGATAATTGTCCGGACGGTTATTCATGGAACACAAGAACAGCAATCTGCGAAGATATCGATGAATGTGCATTTGATCAGCCGTGTGATTACCAGTGCACAAATCTGGACGGTGGATTTGAATGCCAGTGCCCACCTGGATATTCGTTGACGGAAGATGGATGTTTCGGTAATTGAATTTTGTAAAATTGATTTAAAGAAATATTTCAGACATCAACGAATGTAATGAGGTTCGATGTGAAGATAACAAAGCTTGCTTCAATCAATTAGGAGGTTTTGAATGTATTGATGACCCATGTCCAACCAATTTCAGTTTGGTTGACTACAGGTACGAATTTTATGAAAGAAATTGTATTATTGTCTTGTCGTTTCTTTTTTAGATATTGTGAACCTGATTGTGAAGACTGTGGAATACATCCAATCACCGTTCACATGCTTGCTATTCCTAGCGGGCTCCCACCTTCACATATCGCAACACTTACAGCGTACGATAAAACTGGAAGAGTACTTACTGATACAACGTATTCCATTTCAAAAACGTACTCAGGGCTTGATAAAGGTGAGTATATTCTAAACGATCGGTTCAGGAACCACATATAATTTCAGGTCATACAAGTGCAGGACCATTCCGAATTGAACCAATCGATGGAGGTCATGCACGCGTAATAACCAAACAAATTCTCGGTGCTGGAGCACATCATAGAGTGAGAGTTCGAGCGCGGTCTGTACAAGGAGCCGCAGAAAGCAATTCGCCAACCGAAACGAATTTCTTAATTTTGATAAATGTTGGTCAATATCCATTCTAAAAAATATCCATCCTCAGAAACAATATTTAAAACATTATTCATCTCAGTTCGGTGCCTATTTATCAATATCATTTTTTTACTCTTACAATTCCCATTTTGTTTCGAAAAATTATTGTATGTATAATTTTGAATGAATCATTTCAATTCTCAATAGCTTTGATGAAAATACTGCGATTTCTTTTTCAACAGGTCGCCGGCTCACTTCAGTAAAGAAAAAAACGTTAAAACACATCTTGAAAAGGAGTTATTCATTAGACATATTGTTTTTTTTCTGTATATTTTATGTCTGCGTTTATCATTTATCAGAAAAGGTCATACGTGCACAAAACAGTCTCTATTCAAACACTTACTCACCCCACCCCCTCTCCCTCCTCACACACCCCGCACCCACCAACACACTCAGAAACACACACCACACAGTCAGACTCGCAAAAAAATGTTTTGCTCTATCTCACAGTTGACCTGGCTATGCAGCGCGCAAAACCATAGTTTTTCTCTGCGTCGAGGTCGACGTAAGCCGATAAATCCGCCAAATAGTCATTCAGCCGCCGGTTCGTCCTATTGAGCAGTCGCCAATCACCAGTTGCTGGTCTCCTGTACTTGTGAATATTTTCTGTGAATAGCTGTACTTTCTTCTAGAATCCAATTCAATTGATATTTTTCAAAAGGTAAATTAAAAGTTAAATTTCACAAAGAGCATCAAGTTTTCAGATGACGCTCAAAGCGAACAATAACAATTTGCCTTATAAACTTGTGTTTGGACTTTTACTGATTTCATTGACTGGATTCTTGCTCTATAAACCATTGCCTGACGGATTCACTAAAACAAAAATTGATCGATTCATCATGCACGTTGTTGAACCAGCACTTCGAGTTGCCTACTACTATCCGGTAGGAACAATTTATTTCTTTGAAATAAATACTAAATTTACGATTTTCAGAGTCGCATGATGTCCAAACCGAGCAACATGGTTTGGTGGACACGTATGGCGTTGGACAATCTTTCTAAAACTCTTGGTTTGACCGTGAATGTGAAGCATTTGTTGAAAATTGAATGGAAAACATGGAACAATACCAGCGTCAAAATCTATCAACCAAAATCGAATATCACTTCAACTCGTGGAGCGGTTCTTTTCATTCATGGTGGTGGTTTTGCTCTTGGAAATGTCGATATGTATGATTCATTGGTGGAAAGAATGACCGCATCGTAAGAATTTATCATGTTTTTCATATGGAATGAGTGAAAATTTCAGGATGAAAACTCTCTTTGTTTCCGTTGAATATCGTCTCTCCCCGGAAACAGTCTTCCCTGGTGGAATTCAAGATTGCGAAGCAGCGATTGACTACTTTTTCGAGAATGCCGCTGCTGAGTTTGGAATTGACACTACAAAGGTTGTTATAATGGGTGATTCGGCTGGAGGAAACTTGGCCACTGTCATTGCTCAGCGTCGTGCGGCACGTAACGCTGTTCCAAAATTGGCCGGACAAGTCTTGATCTACCCACTTCTTCAAATGGTTGATATGCAAACTGTCTCATACAGATATTTCTTGAATAGACTCCAAGGATATGCTCTTGTTGGTAAGACATCTAGTATTTGTATTGCTTTTTCTATCGATATTATTTTTCCAGACCCAGAATCAGTTGCCTACTACTACATGTTCTATGCCGGTATTGACATGGATGAGAAAGCTTATCTCGTAAACAGTGTTATGTCGAACGGCCATGTTACACCAAAAATGCGACTAGAAGTTGACGAAGTAAATATTTTAGTTGTCTTGATCACGAAAGTACCAATTTTTTCAGATCATGTCTTTCCGTGACACATTGGAATCTGACTACACTTATGGAAACTCTTCTATTCCTGCTCGGTGGAATGTTGAACAAAACGCCGAGGCGCAAAAATTGATGGAGCCATTCCTGACCAACCCAGATTTCTCTCCATTAATGCGCAAAGATTTATCCAACTTGCCACCAACCATTGTGATCACGTGTGAATTTGATATTCTTCGCGACGAAGGTTTGATTTACGCGAATAGGCTGGAAGAGGCTGGAGTTCCAACAACTACCATCAATTATGAGAATGGTTTCCACGCGATGCTCAATTTTCATAGTGAATTGTCAGAAGCGTCAAGAACAGTGGAAGATATTGAAAAATGGACATTAAATGTCATTCGTTCTTAATTTTTTATTGTATATTTTAGATTGTAGCTCTGAGCAGATTATATAGCATTATTAACGAATATCCTTCAAGGAGTTTATTGTCATTCTATTTTTTCCTGATGTATCCGTTGTATTTTACAATTATTTGAACGGGTTTTTGATTAATGTTTTGACGGGATTCGTACAATAAAGAGAATAGGGTAACAATTTTGCATAATTATACAACAGTTGCATTTGTCTTTGAATTAGACGTTGATCGAATAGATGAAGTCATGAACGGCAATTTCAATTGATTTGTGAAGTAGGCCTTTTGTTGCTGGGTCGAGAGTTCATTGACAATACTTTTGATTCCCAATGCCGATACATCATCAATCAAAGATCTTAATAAGGAGCATTTTCGTACTATTTCAGTTTTTTTGAATTACTTGTCTGCGTCGTTAATGTTGATGAGCAGAAAATCAAACCCTAAAAACTGTGGCAGGAGCGTGGAGCTGGAAATTGGGTCATAAGGTATCTTATGAAAAATTTTATCTATACCGAACACCCCAATAAGCCAGCGAATCTAAAGTTGAATAAATCCATTGCGTTGCGGTGGATCCGGCTGCTACCCCGTCAACTATTGAATTTTCGGTACTTCCCCAAAGAAACCCTGAAACGATTTCATGACAGTGTATGTTTTTTGTGGTGAGGAATTAACCGATCAGAAGTTGTGAATCCTTGAGACGAAGTTGGAGAGCAGTTATGAAGTTGGAGGTTGTCACAGCAACTTGAGAATAGAGCCCGTCTTGCAATATTTTGTTTCGGAGGTAGGTTAGCAGCTGAAAATTGTTTAAAGAAAATGGTAACATTAGTTAACATACATCAGCTGAGAATAAAGGAATGTGCCACATCATTTTCATTTTGTTTGATTCGCACCAACTGACAGCGTTGTCAAATGTAAGGAAGCTGGTGTTGTCTGAACTGAAAATTAAAAGTTTACAATTTCAAGAAAAATCAACGGTATTTCATAAAAAACCTATGAACAACTAGTTTGCTTAATTGGGCCCAATGAGTGTCAACAATTGCGTATGTTATATTATCTGTACCGACAACAGATGCATTTTCAAAAATAATGAGCATTCCGTCTTTAGTAATACGGACATCCATGAAGATAGTGTCGGCTCCACTAGTTTTTGCCTTTAAAAAATCAATAAGAAAACAAGATTGTTACAATAACCCACTTGTTTATATGCAGTGATTGTGTTTGGACTGGTTTTCCCGACTATCTCACCACGTTCTGATACAATTTTCAGTTCTTGGAAATAAGTATCCTTCTAAAAACGTGATATTTAAAAAAAAAATAATTGAGCCTATTACATTAGTATCTGTGACTGGACTCTGACTCAAAGCAATAAACGCGACTGTTAGGAGAATTGGCAAACAAATGATGAGGGCGAGCAAAATTCGAAGAACCTGTGAAGCAGAGTAACCGTCTAATTAATGAAAAATAACCTTACCAGGAACTTTATCGCCAAGAAAGCGAGAAGTGCTAAAAACGCAATTAAAACAAACCAAGCAAGCAGCGGAATCATGAGGAGTCAAACTTTTATTGCCAAATTGGATAAATGAAGAAAAGAAAAATATCTGGTAGTCAGCAGCTGAAAATTTGAATTCACCTGACTTCTGATTTTTTGAACCTGCTAGATGTTTTTCATACACTCATTCTCAGAAAAACTTTTATTTTGAACAAGAGTGGCTAAACTCCAAGACTTCGCATAATCGAGAAATACATAGGTGGTCACATTCAAGTATTAAACAACAGAAAGCTATAAATACGATCAGCATCGAAAACAAAAAATTACTAAAACCCGAATGGGATAAAAGAAAAAAACACGAAACGTTAAAACAAATAATGAAACACATTATTAGGATTGATGAACATAGAATGGGAGGGGAGCTTGAAACTAGCGAATGAGATGAAAATTGATATCAGAATAAATTAAAACATGATAAATGCCCGTCCTGTAATAAACAGATGAGAAAAATTTAAAACTCAGTAGCAGCTGTAAAAAATGTCAAATATTGCAAACTATTTCTTAAAGCTTGGCATGACATTCCAAATTGAAAAAAAAAGACAAATATGTTAACAGTTTTAAAAAAAATTATTTAGTAAATCGTAGCTATTATGGAACTGTGTTAAAAACTAAAGCTGAAATTATGAAATTTTAAAACGTTTAAGCTGAGTTAGTGAGATCATGACTAAGAAAAATGCTATATTTTGCAAACGCTTGAACGGCGGATGATGTTGATGATCCTGAATCGTTGGAACTTTGATCGCTATCTTTTGGGACTTTTGGTTTATTTGATGCCCAATCCTAAAATTCGCGTTTTTTGAGTTGTTTATAACTAATTAGAAATACCGCTCTTTCAGCACTTCCCCAAATTGTGAAAAATACTATTGGAATAATAGCAACAGCTGCTGAGATTTCAAATACAATGGTCCACTCGTGTCTTGATCCAGTGCTGAAAATTTGATTTTTTTAAATATTCAAATAGAATCATTTTAAATATTTACACTAAAATTTGAGTAATCAATAATTTGTTGAAAATTGAGAAACAAGCGGCTACTGCAAAAGCAATTCCTGTTAAAATTCCGGAATAGGCCGGGGCAAGTTGAACTAATGCAGTTTGAACCCCAGGTGTATGAAGTCCTGAAAACCACATGATTTGCTCTATTTAAAACTATTTTCATTCTGTACCAGCAAAGGCATTTGCCAAGCAAAGAAGTATAATAGCTAAAGCAGGATGTTGAAGTGCCCCCATTAAAGGTGTAGCTCCGATGCAAATTCCAAGTCCTAATGACGCGATGAAGTTGAAAACTTTGCACGAATTTGTTTTACCTGAAGTTTAAATATAAAACCTGTTTTTTTCTAAAAAAAAATGTTACCTATGTGTCCATGAGCGGTCAAATATGAAGCCAAACTAGATGATAAACATTTTGAAATAAATAAAATACCCATTGGAAGAGCAGATACAACTCCATTTATTGTGTTGTCCAATCCGAGAACGTCATTGAAAAACTTGGGGAGAAACTGGAAAATTAGAATGCATAAAATCCATTGTTTTCAGAAAATACCTGAAGCATAATAACCAGTGGAAACTCGTGACAAACTAAAGCTGCAACTGCCACCCAAACAGCTTTAGACGTCAGAATTGCGCGCCAAGGGGTGTTACCGCGTTTATTACGTTTTCCAACATTTTCTTCATCAATTTTTCTATGGATATATGCTTCTTCATTCTGAAAATCTTATAAAACTTTAAGACAGATAACAACTGTTCATACCTGAGAAATACACAGATGTTTCGAAGGTTTGTCAGCTGAAAAAAGCATCCAAATGACGAGTACCACACCAGCAACAATTGAAGAAAGATAAAAAATTGCTGGCCATCCTCCAAAAACTTTGTTGCCATTTGACCCACATAGATAGCCGCCAATTGGAAGGATTATTAGCGTTCCTAAAATTTAAAAAAAAACTGGTTTTGAACTAAAAGACTGTTTGTTTTTATTTTTACTACATAAGATTTACTGGTAATTGTAATTTTTTCTGATAAAATATGTTCGAAAAAGGTGGCATATTTACCAATTTGTCTTCCACCAGTCACAATTCCGACAGCACTTGGTCTTTCCTTTGGTGGAAACCATCTTGTAATCATTGATGATGAAGCAGGTGATAGGAGCGCGTCACCTACACCGGTTAAGAATCTGGAGAAAAAAGATGTTTGTCAAGTGATTTTGATATGCGGTTTAAAAATAGAACGGTATGTTATGATATCGGTAGTTAAACCATTCCAAAATATGAAATATTTTCTGATCATGTTCACATGTTCGACTTTTTGTAAAAGATTTCTGAGACTTTAGATTATGGAATATTTTTAGAAAACATACCTTAAAAAGAATATCAAACCAACAGAGACATTAGCAGAAAGCGGCAGAAATGCATTAGATATGATAATAAACAACAATGCTACCATGATTGTCCATTTTCCATTCAACCGATCGGCTTGCCATCCAGCAACGAGCATGAAAAGCGATCCAAAATTTTGTCCAGAATAGATTAGACCTGAAAATCTCTAAATATGTCAAATTTTTAAAAATTACTACTCACCTATTTCAATAGAGCTCCAATTGTATTTTTTCGCTTGGTGACATGGTACTGCTTCAATTTCGGGAGCAGCTAACGGACACGATATATTTGTATCAATTTGTGGTTTTTTCATCATGCATACCATACTTTGTGAGATGTTCGAAGTTCCTATCGCGAGTGCAACAAAACATAAGCATAAAAGAAATGCGAAAAATAGACGTACTGACGGGAATATTTTCGATTTTTCCGAAACGAACACGCATTCTTTATGCGGGTCCATATTCTGAAATTTTGTGGGTTGGTCATTGAATGTTGTAAAAACATAAAAAATGTTGAAAACCTTATGAAGAAGTGACCATTTTACAGTACTGTTTACAATTTATTTTTGGTTTTGTTTATATGTTCGTGTAGCGGTGTGGGTTTTAAAAAAGAAACTAATAAATAATACATCAAAGAATTGAAAAACTGAAAATGATGATAATTGATAGTGAAACTGAAATGGGAATTATCTGAAAAATATAGACATAGTTTAAGAAATAAAAACAATCGTGCCGTTCTTCACATGACGGTGAAAATAAGATTGATGACTGATCTAGCCCGCGGCATTTGTTTACTAGGGGCGACCTCCTACCACTGTTAACAATTAAAGTTTCCAAATATAAATGTGCGTTGAATTTAAATGACTGTATCTTGAACTAAATTTTAAAAGCTATTTTTAATTACTAAACAAACATTATTGTAATAATATATGCTTAAATTAATGTTATTGTTAATTATTTTTAAAAACGTGCAGATCAAATTATTTCAAGAGTAAACAACTTTAATTATAGTTTTAGTAACGTTTACTTTTAAAACCTTTAAAAACTATCCAAGGTTTTCATGAATTTTTATCGAATCGAAATCCAAACCGAAAATGAAAAATATATTTCAAGGAAATTATAGCTATGTACTGAAAACGCGCATGAATATTCGATACCATGAAAGTGTTACATTCCTGGACCAAAGGTATTTATAGTCAACGAAAATAATTGGAAATCTGACAAATTGATGTTGCAAAGTGGATCAATGCTTCAGGTGGGAGGATGTTCAAATCTGATCCTCATTTGTTTGTTCAATTTCCGTCCTTGAGAACATATTTTCACTTATGTATTGGTTACTTTCTATTATGTAATTTGTGTTTATTTTGGAAATCTCTACCGGTTGGATTACGCTTACCAAAAGTGTCATGGGATTGGCGACCCATGAAGAAACGCTTGAGGATATGTATCTTTAGGAATAGATCTGTATAGATGAAGTTTGTTTACAAACAAGGAAAAAGTCAGAAAATGTTCGATTAAAAGGGTTTAAAGAAACAAGTCTAACTCCAGTAATGAAAAAATTCCAAGGAAAGGGAAAATTACGAAAATAGTTCAAATCATAACTATCTTGGTATTTTTATTTCATGGAAGATGCAACGTCACGAACCAGTTATTCATTTGCTCACAAATAACTTTAAATAATTTTTCTATTAAAAGCTTACAATAGCATACTGAGTCACTAACTGTTTGACTAATTTATGAATTGCCGACACAAACAAACAAAAAAATTTTGGACTCCAAATACCTATAATTGCTTCAAATTTTAAAAACGAAATAAATAATTTGTTCTTTAATAATTCATAAAAGCAGTCTGGCGTTCTTCACCTATTCATAAGTTCAGAATTGCAAACGACATGAACAATTGTTTTGCAGAAATTTGAAAAGAATGGTTGAGTTTAACCGCAAGTGCAACATTGAGAATTAATAAATCAGGAAACCAAAAATTCAAAGAGTGTTATTTTCTGGTTAGAAGAAAGTGATCTTGTCTATATATTTGAACTTTGCGCCATCTCATACTAAACCATTTTTTTTGGGTTGAATGACCAACCCCCTCATGTTAATTTTAACCAAATGGTTTTCCGGTTTCGTTCGTTTTTTCTTAGAACCGATAATTTTGTTCATTTATTGAAATATCTATCCAAACCCACGCAGGGTGTGGTTGAGTGACCACATATTATGCATGTATGTATATGATTCAGATAAAGTACATACAGATCAAAAGTAAAAAAATGAACAGTACTTTGAAATTTTGGATTTTATAATAAGTTTTTAAACACTTATTTAATTTTTGATTCTTTGATATTTTATACAAACCACCCCGTGTTTAAGTAAATAATTTATTGGGGGCAAAATAATTACGTTTTTTGTTGTGGTTTAAGGGTATTAGGATGACGTTATGTACACCTTGGAATTGTTTGCGCCCTGCGGAAATGAAAATTTTTTTTCAAGTCAGCTATTTTTCAGAATAATGGGAACTGATTCGCTTAAAATTATCCTTCTACATCTTTTATTTACATATAGAAAAATTATCTAAAAAGGTTTGAAAAATTCAAAAAGTTGTTTTTTGAAATTGAAGAAAATTTTCAGAATGTTCTAAAATAACACACATAAAATCGGAAATGAGAATAGTGAAAGAATCGTGAAAGAGCTTTGAAATGAATTCTATACCGAAATATGGTTGAAAAAAGGAGCAATAAAATCGAAATAGCCGGAATCGGTAAATAATGACCACTTTTGACTACCGTGTTTGTAGATTTATTCCATTCGGACAACGGATTAAGTAGTAAGCAGCATCGCAACTTTTGAGGAAATTGTTAAAAAGCAAATAGCAAAAAAAGGACATTTTAAATCTTTGCACGAAATCTGTCACGGAAATAGACGTGAAACTAACTAACAATTACACGCGTTAAGATCAAAGCACATTATTTACGTGCAACTGTTTTGTTGTTTTTGTCCAAGATGTTGATTTTCATTCAAAATGTGCAAATATTCAATTCGGAGTGTTATTATGAAGCATGAATGAATTCGACATGTTTATGCTTTTGAATAAGATTGTTTTGTTTGTCAATGTTTATTTATATTTACTGTAAGCTGGGAGGGAGAGAAACGAATAAAAGGTATACTGGAAAAAACACTTTTGGGTTTGAAAGACGATGTTTTGCCGACACTCTTTGGCACCAACTTCTAGAATTATGCCAATATACAAAGAAAAATTAGTAAAAAATGGTTTGTTTGGACAACATGACCATACCTATACAAAACTCTACGTTACGGCCATTGTGATTCATTTTGTTTTTGCAAAGAAAACAAAATAACGAAGATATTGCTACAGTACTGTGGGAAATATGAACAAATTGTGAATATAGCCTTTTGTCGGTAAATGTTATAAAAAATTATAAGAAATATTTAATGTATTTGTATTTGTCGTTGAACCTCTCACGGCAGGGTACAGGGTTCACATTTATATACATAGAATGCATTTTATTGATTTCCGGAAAAAAGTATCGTGCTCATGAGGAATCAAAACTAATGGCATAAAAAATCGAAATAATATGAAGATTAATAATTAAGTGTTGAAGTGCATTAATTACTCGAAATTTTCAGAATCAGAAACACATTAACATGAAAAAAATAAAATACTTCATAAACGCGGAACATCATATCATTCGACTTAATCGTCCATTGTTTTTTTGAGTTATTATCAGCTTTAGAAATACACAAAAAAGTGAAATGGAGCCAATTGTAATTAAATTTCCATCGATAATTAACCAACCTGTCTGGATGTTAATATCCGAGATGCGAAAAGTTGACGAGAGTCCTTGCAAACACATGAATTAACATTGACAATTATCTGAAATATGACAAATTTTTGAACGTAGACTAGACTACGTTCAAAAATTTGGGGAAGGGGGGGGACTAAGTCTACCAAACCGTGTTGGTGTGTTTTTTTCTATGGCCTGACTCATTTTTTGTGATTTTGTCACAATTTTTATACCGATTAATCTTTTAATGTGAGCGAATGAGGTTGAACCTTTAAAAACTAAACAGTAAATTCATTGCTGATGGATTGTTGAGTTTCATTCCACACCAAAATCGACGATTTTTTTAAATTGCTAATATTTCTTTAACGGTGTGACGATACACGTAATGATCGCCTTTTTTGAGCATAAGTAGTGAAAAAGGAACAAATAATGAAACATTTACAAATAAGGTTGTTAAACTTTTAATTTTTTGAGTTTTTCTATTTCCGTCAAAAAATTTTACAATCAGATGTCATTCGCAAATTCAAAAAAGTTTGGTAATTTGAGCAACGTCCTTATTGTCGTTAGTTTCATTTCAATTTCAGTAAACCTGTTACTTATGGTATATGGAAACACATTTACTGGGCCCTCTATTCTTTTTATGCTAACTTTTTTGTTTTATCTTGTAGGAAGATATGGTTAGCCATGTCAAGGTTATACTTATAACATGGATCCGAGGTCAGTTGAAGAGTTGCCCCGTGTTTCAATAACATAAAAATATGTTTGTACTTCAAAATATTTGAAAACAAGAACTTATAAAATAGTTCATAAATAATACAAAAAAAATCAATTCAATCATTCACAATTTCGATCTGGCGTCTTTCATCATGGGGCCAAGATATTTGCCAAACGTTGGGAGAACCTAGAATAATTAATTTCAGATATATTTTCAAGAATGTTTACCTCAGTTCTGTTGAGCTGACTATTTTGAGCCCAGTTAAGCAATGCTGGATATACATTTCCATCTCGTCGCCCCAAAACCGATTTGAGTTCAATGTCATCGAAATCCCAACTATCAACAAGGCTGACAGCATTTGGTCGGATTCTAGCCAGACTTCTGTAAAAAAATGCTTGGACAATAATTTTTTTCTACTTTCTTACTCATAAAGTCCTCGCTTGATTTCGTCTATTTGATTAGAAGTCATATAGGCATCCTGAAAACGAAATTTAAAATTTAAATCTAATTTTAGTTTACAAAAATTACCTCATAAAATGAACCAATTGAAGAAGTGATAATATCGTAAACATAAAGTCGCGCAACATCAACCAAAACTTTTCTCAAATCAGATGGTGCTGTTGCAACTTTCAATAAGAAATTTTTGGCAAGGTACAAGCGAACATGCCACTAAAATAAACATTATTTTCTCAAAGGGCGCGCAAAAATATAAATTTACTCTTGATGCTTTGCAAAGTTCGACGGAGCAGGAATTCCATGCATCTTCAGGTCTGAGATTTTGTTGAGCCTTCTTCAATTTATCGTAAGCGCGGAAAACTTGTTTTCTAGCAACATGTTCTAAATCTTCAATAATATCGGAATCAGTATAACTATTATGATTGAAAACGTTCGACGATGTTCTTCCTTTTCTTGCAATATAGCCACAAATATCAGCAAGGTTTGAAGTTCCTATTCTAACTTCTTCAGCAGCTTTCATAAGGAATCTCGCAACTTGCAACAACATCACAATATTTTCTCCTTCATATGTACAACCACCAACGGCGTATCCATAGATCTCTGGTAAAGCTGATGCCTGAACTTTCCTTATGAAAAATATTATCAAGTCATATCAATTGTGTACCTGTGAATATCCATGTCCACCGCATGCCAATCTACATTGCTCAATTCCAAGTGCGGTTTCCCATGAAACAACAGATTTCAAACCGGAAGAAAGAGCGTGAATTTCCGGAAGAAGGTCAGTATTTCCATGAGTCAGCTGTTCAGTAACTTTCAAATAAAGATCACGAATTTCAGAAGCTGCAAAGAAGAAAGCAAAAGATCGTGCAATTTGTGGGAACACGCGGTACTGTTGGGTTTGGTAATCAATTATTTGAACCTCTCCTTCACTAAAACGAAAGAGATTTTGCTACGGAGTTTAATAAATTAACAAACCCAGAGACAATTTCTCCTTGTCTTCTGACTGCGGAATAACGAGTAGCAATTGTTGCAGCGGCAGCAAGTTGCGTGGATTGATCCTTGATCATAATGGATCTGACAAAGACCATAGTTCCATAACCAAGCTTTGCGTGCGACGGAGCAATATAAGTTCCATCCGGTTTTACTTTTGCATATCTCATCAACATTGCTCTTCTTGGGATTCTAAATTGATCAAACAACAGGAATCCGTTGTCGCTACCATTAATTCCGAGTTTTGGTCCAATATCTCCTAGGCGCACTCCTTTAAGTGGCATATGAGTTTCCAAATCGCGAAGTTGGACTATGAATGGATGTGGTCCTTTACATATACCATTTGTGTATAACTGTGCAACAACAATCGCATGATTTGATGATTTTCCAAGAGCTCCCGGCCACCATCTGAAAGATTTTGAACATTTTTTCCGAAACACATGGCTTGTGACAACTTACTTTGCAGCTGTAATTGTTGGGGAATGTAAAACAAATTCTTCAGTCTTTGGATCATATGTTGCGGTTGTCTCAAGTTTAGCCAAATTTGTTCCATGACCTAGTTCAGTTTGAGCATATGTTCCCACAACCGATCTAGAGATAGCCTTGGGAAGCCATTCATCAAGTTGTTCATCATCAGTTTGTCCTAAAACAAGTCAGTAATTTAAATATGCTCAACGCAAAAAACCTTGAAGCGTTGGTAAAAACATAACATAGTGAAGTGACATTGCATGCAAATCTCGTCCCATAGTTAATCTAAAAAGTAGCAAAATGTTGAAAAAAAAACGTTTCCCTCCCTCAACATACGTTTGATAATACATTCCTTCTCCAAAGAAATCTGATCCATCAATCTGATCGGTGTTGTCAGTCATATGAACAACTTTCCGAGCTCCATTTAAAACGCGTTCTTCTCGAGACATAAATTCAGTTGGAATTGGATCTTTGAAGTCGTCGACCGATTTGACAAAGTTCAAAATTTCACGACGTCTCTGAAACATTTCCCGATTCGAACATTTTTACAATAATAATAATTTTATTACGTTAAGGATATCATCACCCCCGTAAATCCATGCAGACAGTTTCTCGGTATCGAATGTACCGGCATTTCTCTCCTTTGTAATATCGGCGTTGTCACCCGATTGAATCCAATGGCTCATTTTACGTACTCTTTCTGTAAAAAATAATAAAAAAATTGTAATCAAAACAGAAGAAAAAACATTGTGATTGAAAGTGTTAAAAAAACATTAAACATATTTTCAGATGTACTAATGTTAATAAATAGTGGGTGGTTTGACTACATTCGACCATAGTATTCAATTGATAAAATCCTACAGAGGTGCAGGACAGTCTTTATCAAACAATAAACAAACTATACTACATGAACGTGAAACAACGAACAGTATAATGCAATAGTTTCATTTTTAGAATTCTAGGAAAGTGTATCGTAGTGATCACATTTACAGGGTAAATTAAGCACTATCAATGGTTAATCAATAAAAATATTATTATTGTTACATTACAATAAGGGCTACAGTGTATATCCAATTGTAAACTGAAACAAGAGTCACTTCTAATTGATTATTCGTGACGTCATCTTTTGTTGTTAATCACTGCTGTTTTCCTGTTTGGCATTGGTTTCACTTTTTTTTCATTTACTTTATTTTTGTATCATCCATCTCCTGAACAACCCCCAATAACCGGATATTTATCTAAAATTATCAGATTTTAATATCTGGTGCAAATATTACATTGTTTTATTAAAATGTGAATATATTCAACTTCTTTCAAAGCATGAAAATCAGGTGTTATCTTGTTCAAAAAATAATCGTTTGTTTATTTATTTTCTTCTATTTGTTTATCCTTTAAAATAACCATTGGGGGGTTTTCCTGTCACCAGCATCGCAAACGAACGACTTCCTTGTTCCTCTTTCACTTTGATGCCGATCAGTTGTGCGTCGCAGCGTGTTTGCAGTTCGACGCATCAAATACGCTCCTCAATACAAATACAGTATAGCCAAGCTTGTGAAAAAATGTGGGCGTACGTCAGAGAGTATCCTCTCCCAACCGTTTCTCTTCTCTTTTTAACGCGACAAACGTTGATCAAAGTGCCCTAGATACCTCATTTTTATAAACCGATTGCTTTCTTATTTTACATTTATAATTTTTTCATCGTTTTAGACTCGACACCATGGCCCCAAAGCAACGTATGGCTCTTGCTAACAAGCAATTCAGCAAGAATGTCAACAACCGTGGAAATGTCGCCAAAAGCTTGGTATGTTTTACTTTATCAAAAAATCCGTCGTTTCATTAAATTATATTTTTCAGAAACCAGCTGATGACAAATACCCAGCTGCCCCATGGCTCATCGGACTTTTCGTCTTCGTTGTTTGCGGATCAGGTATGTTTTATAATCTTGAAATTTTTATATCAATTGAAAATAAAAACATTTGCAGCCATTTTCGAGATCATCAGATACGTCAAAATGGGATGGTAATCAACTTCCAACTGCTACCACATTAAATTATTACAAAACCCCTACAGTATGCCGTTTCGTAATATTATAAACTTTTTATACTGGTCAAAAGCTATTTTGGTTATTGTGATACGCTAGATCTGGAATGTAGTCTGCATTTTTCCTATTTTCGTTTTGGTCATCATTTTCTGTCTATATTTTGCATTTATGTATCACACAAATAGTTATTTCGCTCGAAGTCGCGCAATGATTTTGTTTTCTTTTCGATTGAATATGTGAAAAATAAAATCAATTTGGATATTGTTACAAAAATGCATTTATTAATAATTTGAATCATTAAAATTGAAAGGTCTGTGAAACAGAGACCCGTGGCAGTAATCTCGTTGTGAACAAGAAATAAAAATCTCTTTGGAAGCTACGGGTTTTAAGCGATCTATTGTATTTGGGAGGAAGACACTTTGGCAAGAATTATTATTGAAATATGTACAATTGTGCGTGTTCACCACTTTGGCTGATATTGTGCAAATGTTGTGTTTGGCATGAATCTACACCAGCTAAGATCCAAGTCGTTCATTACATATGTCATTGGTATGAACATAACTCCCATCGAGACCTGGAAGTATTGATTTCTATCAATCAAAACGCTTCGTGTCAATAAAAAGAAACACGTGTTTGATAGACACTTTCAATATGGAATATCATTATTAACTACAAATTTTGAGCGTTTATGTTGGGAAGGGCAGCAGCACTTTATAGTTAGTTCAATCGTACTATACCTTGAACAATATGTATCTCTATTGAACTCTGGCTTTCCACTTTGTATTCGCGGATTGTTTTGTTCATTTATTCTATAAAATAATAATAATAAAAGATTTACCACTCCTAGAATAGTCGACCAGCATAAAAATCGTTTGCATCCCAATCTACAACAAAGCTGCCATTGGAGACAATACACATAAGACACATTCATCCAGAACATAGCAATCTCAAAGAATGCAGTGAACCTGTAAACTTCAAATGTAAATCCTGTATAGCTTAAAGATATTTATCACCTGAACAATATGATGAGCTCATAGTTATCATAAGCGTGTTGACCTGGTTTTAAATATTTAAACTGTGCTGGAATAAAAGTTTTGCGGATATTTCCAATCAGCATGGCGAACGAAGCCATCATACGTAAAAGCTGGAGTAAAAGTTCGATTGCATCCGTCACTCTTTTGTGCCTATAGAAAACATGTTTGGAACACGTTAAAAAATAACTTTTAGATAACTTACTGTCTTTCTATCGCAGCATCGGCCTTCATTTGCATCCGTAATTCATGACGAATTCGTTGTCGCAGTGCTTTTTTGTCCCTTTTTTCACGCGCATCTCGTTTTGCTTTGTCACGAATGTCATAACGATTTGAGAAATCAGGACGAAGAATTTCGATCTCTGCAGAAAATATGTATTGCAATGGAAAATCTTAATAAATAGTACCATCACGATGCTCCTCGTTTGAATTCTTCCTAGTATTTCTGAACCTCCCATAAATTTTAGTGAACGCGGATGTGGACGAACTTCCTCCATCGGTAGACGCCTTGAAATTGTTGAATATAATTGAATTTATTTGTGAAAAATGTAAATTTGTCACTATTTCGTTTTTATGTCACTATTTTTGTGCAAATTAATTTGCAAATTTTCAAAAATTCCATTGAAAAAATAAAATATTTTTGCTAAAAACAGTTGTCCCAATGTTTTAAAAGATCTTTCACAGAGACGTGAGTCCAAATTTTTCAAACAGTCTTAAATTATTGTTGGTCAAAAGTACCTTTGACTGAAGGGATGGCGTTGAACTTGTTTGCCGTGGAAGATATCTTTAAAAAAACAAATAAATAATTATGTTTCACATCAATTTAAACCTCAAAACAGAATTTGGAACGTAGTTTTTCCATTTTGGTTGGTCTGTCGGGCTGGGAGTTTTTTCACCTGAACATAATTCACAATCTTTGTATTCATTTAGATATGGATTTTCAAAGATTTCATGCATGTGAAAAAATTGCAAAAAAAAACTAATAGTAAACAACAGATCATACCATTTTCATCGTCATCATTAGCATCTCCATCTGCATCTTGATCCTCACCATTTGAAAATTTAACTTTCGATGGTCTTGGTGGTCTCAATGGTGTACTTTCATTCGCATTATCATTTCTATCATCGTTTTCGTCGTCGTCTAAAAAGGATAGTGAAAAGAAGCCCAAAAAACTTTAAAATTTGAGAAGCAATTTCTTCATTTTCCCAACATTTTACCATCACTATTTTCTGGAACTTCTGCAACCGGCTCAGGAATTGCGCTTTCTACATATTTGCTAATCTTCAACGGAATCGGAGCTTCAACATCCGTGATTGTAGAGCTGAAAAAAAATGCTTACACCTGATAACAATTGAAAATAAAATTTTCGCATCAACTTGATAAGAAACTATGTCCTTTTTATATTTTTCTAATCGTTTTCTTGAAAATCAGTTTACCTTCTATTGTTTGTTGGATCATTCCTTTCAATTTCCTCGTCACTGTCCGAGTCTAAAAGTGAAACTCAATATATATAATTTTTTAAAGTAACAAACCAATTTCTATTACTCCTCGCTTTTCCTTTCTCGACATCAATCTCTTTGTGAAATGCACTGATCTCGAACTTGAATACAATGCATAGTACAGTTGCTAGAATAAAACTATTTCGTTTGATGACAATTATTAAACTCACTTTGAAGGTATAATCCGGATATTTTGTTAATTTTTTAATTATCAAGTTTGACCAGACGACGAGATAGTTTTCTTTTCTGAAATTCTTGAAACTATTTATTAATTGTGCTCAATTAACACACCTTAATTGTGGGAAACAAATACAGAGCATAAGATGCATCCAAAACCAAAGAAGATCGTATGTTTTCCAAAGCGTGAAGTATACACAATTTGTGTAAATTGACATACACCTGAAATATTTATTTTTTTAAACACAAAATACCAAAAATTTAAAAATACCAATTGAAATGTGCTAAACATGCCAATGTAAATCTATAACTGAACCAGAAGAGAAAGCAATACCATTTTGTTTCCATCACACCAAGCTGCTGAAAAGATGAATTTATTTCAAGAGCAAACGACTGATAGCGTTGTAAAAATAATAGAAAATAAACATTATGACCCAAAGGAAACAAATCTGTGCGATGAGTCATAATTCTGAGCTAAAAGTGCAAAAATAATCTCAAAGTTTAGAAATTATCGATTTTGTAAGGAACTGATAAAGTGTCTCTCAAATATTTCTTGCAGAGAAACACAATTTTTGCACTTGACCACTAGATGTCACGTGATTATAACAAAGATATATTATTGTCCTTTCATTTTTGATCAAAAACCTCACATTTTTAGTGCAATTATAAATACCGCCTTTAATTTATATAAAAAATGTTTCTATCTGTCTTAAGCAATAACGCAGTTTTTTTAAACGAATTCCTTGAAAATTCCTTTTTTCTTTAAACCTATAATATGATAAGATTATTGAAAGAAAAGTTTATCACCAAGTTTTTACTGTTTATCACCAACTTTTTACTTTATTCGTTATCGATAAAAACATCGACATCTGTCAACTTTTATTACATTTCGCGTTAAACGAAAATTCCACGAAAATATCATTTTTAGATTATAAAGAAATCAATAAATAACGTTGTGATGTTTGTTAAAACTAAATATCATTATATTCAAAACAAAAAACGTACACATATGTTAGTGGATAACAGAGATATTGTTCTTTGTTGCAAACACGCTCTATTGTATTGGCTTCATTTTTTAGCGGTTATTATAAAATTTTGTTTTCTTAAATTAATAATTTTTATCCTCTTAAAGAATTTTAAATTTTAAAAAATTGAATGTATCTTTTTTTTATTCCGGTTTTATTTCTCAAATTATGATTTGTCAAACGGTATGAAAATTGTTATTCTTGTAAATACCCATTTTTCAGATAATGGAAGGACTCGCCTTCTATGCGGTGCTGCTGCTCATAAGTGTTTTGCTGTTCAGGTTCACCGTTGTCGGGTTCTATGTCAGAGCTTTTTATTTTGGGCTATGCTTAATAATTGGTGGATTTATTGGAGGCATTGTTTCACTCCCAAATGGAAAAACCACCGACAATCATTTGTGAGTATACCTATTCTCTATTTATTAAAGTTCGTAACATTTTTTTTCAGTCGCATGTTCAAAATCTTCCAGTTTATGCTCCTCCCTATAGGAATCAAATACAAGCTAAGAAATAGCAAAAAACTATCCGACCCGAACCCTTACATTGTAGTTGCTAATCATCAGAGTGCGATAGATGTACTTGGTATGTGTCTTACAAGTTTAATACAAAATAAAATGAAACAATTTTAGGAATGTCATTAACATGGCCAGTGAACTGTGTTGTCATGCTGAAATCGAGTCTTAAATTTCTTCCCGGGTTCAATCTATGTGCATATTTGTGTGAATCTGTTTATATCAACCGATTCAGTAAGGAAAAAGCTACACAAACTGTTGATAGCACGCTGAATGAGATTGTTAGCAAAAAGGTATGTAAAAAAACATGTATGACAGCGTTTCCAATAAACTTAAATTGCAGAGAAAGGTTTGGATCTATCCTGAAGGAACCAGGAATCCGGAACATGAACTTCTACCATTCAAGAAAGGTGCTTTTATTCTAGCGAAAAAAGCAAATGTAAGTTGTTTGCTATCAACACTTGCTTACACATTATCTTACAGATTCCAGTCGTCCCAATTGTTTTCTCATCACACTCCTTTTTCTACAGTTTTGTAAGTTGTTTACCAAATATTTATCAAAACAAAGTAAAATATTTCCTTTTTCAGGCTGAAAAACGTTTCACTGGTGGAACTCTTCTTATCGACGTTCTGCCGGAAATCGACACAACAAAATTTGAAACTGGCGAATTGTCTGACCATTGCCGTGATATAATGCAGAAGTATCGTGAAAAATTGGATAAGGAAGCTGCAACACTGAATCAAAACTGAATTGAAGTCAAAACAAGTCAATAGATAACAATTATGCCAAATTTAATCATTCCGCTAGTACTCTTTTTAATTCTTAATTAGTAAGTCAATTACACAATGTACAATAAAATGCGTTTATTTATTCTTCGATTCATTCCTTTGCATAAAAATATGCCAAATGAAAATAATTAATAAAACGATATCTTTACAATGCTCAAGATCATCACAATATATATCTATGTTAACCGTATTAAGATTTTTATCATTAAACAATTTTTTGTACAGTAAAGTGAGCTTCTTTTTACAAATTTTAGGATATTCTCAATTTGCATGAAATTTTTTTTAATTAATGGTATTTCTTTTTTAAAATCCATTTGTTGCATTTTTTATCAAACTTTGCAATCGTTTGTAGCATGTCGCGGAAGAAATATGCTTCTATCCCTTCAAGTTTGTCCTTAAAAACAAAATTATTTGTGTAATTGTTGAAAAAAAAACTCACAACGCCGAACAATTTATTGATTCTTGCTTCATCCGCAACATTTTGGCAGTGACGGAAAAGATCACGTAAATCATGCGCTCTCGCAACATTTTTGTCTAGCTGAAAAATGATAATTCAATTTGAATGTGGATTAAAAACCAACCTCTTCTTTTCCCTTGTTCTTCTTTATGTTTCCATGAATCGTGTTCCAGAAACTGTCAACCTTCTCAAACTCGTTGTGTTCTTCAGCTGGCGACTTACTTCGAGACTCATGATCCGGCAGTTCGTTTAGAAAGATTTGTTCCCAGTTTTTCGTGGGACGATTCGTTCTACAATTTCATTTTTATTTAACTAATTACAAAGCAAAACATACACATGAATCAATTGCTTGGCAGCATCAATCACATAATGTCTGGCTTGCGCCTTCAAGACCATTTTTTCCTGCTCATCTTTCACCTTCTTATTATGATCCAGAATTGAAGTCAACATCGAGCCTTCAAACAGTGATTTCAGTACTTTTTTATCCTCGAACTGATCAAGATCACTACTCTAAAAAATAATTACATCTAATCTTACTTTTTTAGCATTAATAATACCTTAATTTGCTTTTTCTTTCTCTCATCCTTCGATGGATTAGGACTTTCCTCGTCATCGCGTCCTCTTTTCGATTCAGAAACCGATGGTTCTTCCTGGCTCTTTCTTTTCCTTTCACGAGGGATCAACTCATTTCCAGTGTATATTCCTGCTTCACATCCACTCAACCCCTTTTGTGCCAAACTAAATAAGTCTTTCAGTGTATTTTTCGGCATTGTCTCTTTGGTCTTCGTATTGTGTAGAATTTTCATCGAAAGCGCTTCCTTGTATATCTGACTAAAAACATAATTCATGTTGTTGTTCACAATTGAAAGAAAACTGACGTCATGTAAATTTTTTCCTCAATTGTTCCACAAGTGATGAGCCGATAAATAGTGACGTCCCTATCCTGACCAATTCTATAGCTTCTCTCTTTTGCTTGATTATCCGACGATGGGTTCCAATCGGGATCAAAAATGATTAACTAAAATAATAAAACTTTAGCTATGCGTGGAATTTTTTAAATTCTACCTTGTTCGCTGCTGTCAAGTTTAAGCCCAATCCACCAGCGCGAGTTGTAAGAAGCATTATGAAAACGTTTGGATCCTGAATTGTTCAATTGTAAATCTTTAAATTCTTGTTTTAGCAAACCGTTTGAAAAGATGCCACGCTTTTGGCCCTTGCAGTGATGGTGGTTGACCCGGTAATTTTTTCGAATGTGTACCTTAAACTGGTGATGTCTTCAATAAAAACAATTGAAAATTACCCCTTCTTCTGACAAATCACATCCAGTAATTCGATCATATTTCTCCTTTGACTGTAAACCAGAACTTTGGTGCTACTTTCCCGCCAAGCCTTCAATAGTTTCAAAAGCGTGACAAGCTTTCCAGAGTTGTTCACATCGATTCTCGTCAAATCACTCTTATCATCTACAATTTTTAAATCTAAATAGGTAGGAAATCGATATCTCACGTTTGTAAAATGATGGATGATTGCAAATGTTTTGCAGCTTCTTGAAACCAACAAAAGCTTTCAATTTCTGTTCGAGAATTGATTTAACTTCCTCACTGTTTATATAATTCTCATAAAGTCGTCTTTGCTCCGCAGTCAAATTACATAATAAAATCTGAAAATAGATCGATTTTTCAAATTATTCGGAGCACACCGGATAAATACCTTTTCCTGTTTCTCCGGAAGTTCGAGTTCTTTTGTCAAATCTTCTTTCAATCTTCTTAAAATGTATGGTTTTACTGCTTGCCTGAAAAATAAAATAATTGATTTTAAACAATGACTTTAGCTTACTGCAAGACAATTGCTAGTTCATAGGATGCCTCTTTTGCTTTCGGTGTTGATGAAACATACGAACCGGCTTGAATAACATCGACGAACTTTGCGGTGAACGTTTTCAAACATCCCAACTTATTGGGATACACAAAATCGACGAGGTTCCTGAATTTTTTTTTTAATATTCTTGTTCAAATTTAAAACATATTTACCAAAGTTCAATTAGATTATTTTGAATGGGAGTCCCAGACAATACAAATCTATGCGGAGTCGGGATTTTTTTGGCAGCTTGACACACGAAAGTGTTGTTGTTTTTAATACGGTGTCCTTCATCAAGAATCGCCGTCAGCCAGTTTATACGGTTGATTTGTTTCTCCAGTCGTACGAACATATGATATGAAGTTATCACAATTGCTCCATTTGGATACTTCCTGAAAAGTTCAAATGAATAGAGATTCTCAATAATGAATAAACAAACTCAGTTTTGGTCAGTTGTTTGAAAATTGAGCGAAAATCATTGCCAGTCGTTGCAACTGTATGGATAACGAACACCTTAAAGCAAAAATAGTCACCATGGATTTTTAATTCCTTCACTTACTCGACTTTTTGGAAACCATTTGTGAGTTTCATCGATCCATTGTTGAATAACCGATGATGGGCAGATAATTAAATTCCTTTGTGGGCAAGATGGTCTGAAACATGTTTATTTTCAAAAAAAACAGCTTTAACAAAAAACAAACTCATTTGAAAGATCACTGTACAAAGTATCTCCTAAACTTCGCAGAAATGCTAAAGTTTGAATCGTCTTTCCAAGACCCATATCATCTGCCAAAATTCCTCCAACACCACCAGTGAATTTTTCTTGGAGCCATTGTACTCCTTTTCTCTGATGCCTAAATAATGACAAATAAATATAATCTGAATGAAATTATAAAACTCACTCATATAGTAGATCCCAAACCGATTTTTGGTTTTTCCAATTATTGAAAAAATAATACTCTGTATCACCCTTTGAATCATGCAACTCTAATAATCTTTTTTCATAATTTTCCGTTCGATTATCATCATTGAACACGCATGTTGGCGAACTTCTCTTTCTTCAAAAATTGAATTGGCGAAAAATTTATATTATTTTTTAAAGAATTACCTCGCGTGACTATCCTGCCCATCCATATTATCATCTGACGACTCATCGTCTCCCAACGTGTATGAAGAATCTGAATCGACATTTCTACTTGCGGCTTTCGGAGCAGCTTTTTTTGAAAACCTGAAAACACGAAAATAAACTTTTTGAAAATATTTTTACAGCACTTTTTTAGTTTTTCGGTTTCAACCGCATAATCCTCATCATTAGATTCTTCAATGACCACCGTAGAATTATCCGATTCATAATACTTTGATGTTGATGGTTCGTCTGTCTTTGCTCCCTCGAAAATAATCTCGATGTCGGAGTCAGAGCCTTCAAAATTACCCGTTGACATGGTTTAACTCCACGATGTATCTGAATAATAATATACTATTATGAAATTTAAAAATGAAAAAGTATGGATGAAGTGCGTAAAAAAATAAGGAAACGATCAAAGCCTGATTCGTCACAAAAAAAAATCCAAAGCGTTATATTTCTAATTAATAAAATAAAAATTGAAACAGAATAAAAATATATAAACGCAGTCCTGCATTTTCTCCTTTCATTTTTATTTTTCACACTGCGTCTCTTCAGTCAATAAATTGAGGGGTTCTTCGGCCATGTAATGTTTTCGGCCATTATTTTATTGTCAAACACAAATATGAATATATATTTGTCGGATTTGATAAGCATATTGTTATTCGGATAAATATCATCGTTTAAAATCACAGTTTTTCAAATTCTGGTTGAAATTCCTCAAAAATCAGTGTAGTTAAAATGTAGTAATCAAAATTTGAATAACCGCCGAAACACATTCACTAAACTGCTGCTTAGCGTAATGCCGTAGTCTTTTCGTCCCTGCGTCTCTGCGGACTAGGTTTCACAATTTTTAGGCCATCATCTTTCTTAGACCATGCGCAAACTGGCGGTTATTCGAAATGTAATTTTTAATTTGCAGTCTGATGTTTTGAGCGTTTTTTCGGATAGTGAGTAATTTTTCTTGATATATACAAACATATATAAATGTGATTGTTTTTTAAAGACGTTAGAAAAAATAAAATAAATTTCTTACTAAAACTTTTTTAAATCCAATTTTTTAAACAGTGTTTTCCTAATTTTAAACAATTAGTTTCTTTGAATATTTAATATGATATCAATATCTAATATGATAATGTTTTCATGTGAAAAATATTCTCATTCAGACTTTTTTGGCAAGAAACTTTCATAGAGTTTCAAAATTTTTTCAAAAATTTTTAGAGTTTCAAAATTTTTTCATAGAGTTTCAAAATTTTTTTAAAGAATATTACTGACCATTATGGCATGCTGTACGGCATTTAAAAATTTTGTTTTCACAGTGGGAGGTCCTGACTATTTTCAATTTGTTCGAAAACATTTGAACTCGTTCAAAAACCCAATCAGATGAAAAATTAATTATTTTTTGTAAAACAAGCCTGAGCATGGTTCGCATCGCAGATCAGAAAAATTGTGACTGGATTAGCATCTATAAATAATCTTTTTTTTTCAGAATCCAAGCGTAAAACCGCAATAATCATCTTGACTACATTGTTTTCATTCAGCAGCTTGTTAAATAAAACGTGCGAATGTGAAGCACACTGTCCTAACGTGATAAGCAAACACACGTTTATCGCGTTCACGATGTTTTCATAAATGTAATCTTCACCTTTTTATCTGAATTCCAGTTGTATGTTTTGTATGTTCTAACTGAACAATATTTTTGAAAATAAACCAGTTTGCATAACAAAACTTATTTTCGCTGCGAACAGAATAGATTCAAACTATTGCGTGAAAATGAATAACATGACACGTAAACACGTTTTATTTTATGGTTTGTTGTTTGCTCTTCGTTTTCAAATATATTACGTAACAAAATGAACTATATGGCTTTTCAAAAAATTACTTTTTAAAATATGTTATTATGTTCAAAGAACTTGAGTAGCCATTTGAAAAATAACAGTTTTGCATCTCTTTTCTCAAAAAGTATTCCCAAATTTCGAAATATAATTTAAACCTCCGCACTCTTGTATTTGAATTGATGAAAACTAATCTCTTTTGAGGGTCAGTTTTGTCAAACTGAACAAATTCACGTCGAATACCACGCACGCATCATACAAAGCTGCCCCGTGATGTTTCGTTCCCCCTTCTCACTGTTTACGCCCGTCGCCGCACTCTTTCACTTGCACATTCCAATTTTTACGAAATTTCTGTTATTGTCTGACATAAGTTCATTAAAAGCTCATTTTTGTGAACGATAATCAAAGCCTTACAATGCGGAATTTTTCTTTTGAAAAATCACTGTAAATAATGTTCTATTTTAAAATTGAAGAAGTGGAAGAAACACCAAGTCTAAGCTTTCAAATCCGCTATTGGATTAGCTCAGGTGATATAAATCTTTCAAATCCTGCTACTTTCACTAATTGTTACTAATTTCCAATATTCTTCAAAAATATTATCATCGGTTTAAAAGTATTAAAGAAGATCTATTCAATATATCTTTTATATTTTTGCACGAAAGTGAGAAATTTGGCTACGAATTTTTTGACTTCAGATTTGAGGAACAAATATTGACTGCCGTTTTAATAAACTAAAACACGACTAGAGAACCTCTAGGTTCATCTATATCTTCAGTTCATAACTTCAAAATCTGTTCCAAAATTTAGTTTTGTTCGATTAAAATTTCCATTGGACTTCAAACGCAGTCCGCAACCGTTTGTAAACAAGATATCCATTGTATTCCCGTTGAATACGAGCCGAGCGCTTTTTCTCCATTTCAATCGCATTGCGACCTCGTGTCGTTCGGCGCGGGAAAAGGGGCGGACATGAGCCAGCGTCCAGTCGCGCTGGCTCGCGTCTCTTCCTTCACATTTATTTTTGAACGTGAATTTTCAAATAGAAACATATCTTGGTTTTCATTTATGATATTTTGTTTTGCAAGGTTATTGGTAGAGCTTTGAAGATTTTCTCTTGATCAAAGGTAAACAGTAATAAGATTGATTTTTGAGATGTGACCCTCACAGCAAAGTATTTTCTAGTTCGTTACATTGTTTCACACGCCGGGGTTGTTCGTTCATTCATTTTTTACAATCTTCACAATTTACTTTCTGTGTTAGTCTTCGTGTTCTCTAATTTCCATTACTGTTACACATTGTCGAACTATGAACATTTTCGTGTTTTTTTTAAATACAATTTTCTTTTTATTTCAGATTCAAAAATGAGCTGCAATGATGAGCTTATTGTTGATGTACAGACTATCTCACCTCGTCAAAACGAAGAAGAAACATCTCCTGAAGAACTATTGAACAACTCTGAAAATTTGAGCAGAATTCCTTACCAAGCAAATGTACTAATAAAAAATGCGATGAAATCATCGTTTTCCTCCGGTGGAGATAGTCCGTGTGTTGAAGGAAGTTCAAGCCAACAAGGATCTTTAGAAAATGTTGATGGTTCTCCAAACAATTCAGTTGTGGAAAACGCGGATGATGAAGAATTCGAAGAATCAACGGAACCAGCTGTCAAAGTTATTGAAGTAACAATTTTCTATTTTTTAAAATTATTTTTTTTACAATTCATAGTTATTTTTAGTTGAATCTAGTTGAGTTTTTCATAACACTGTGTGTGTATTTGTGTATTGTTGCGGAGTGCGCCCGCGCCGCCGCCGATGTCTTGTTTACACAGTTCCGCGCGTTGTTCAGACGTGGTGCACGGAGCGTCGATAAAAATAGCAGCACGCAATTTCGCAAATAGATTTTTGCGAAACTGTACGCATGCGTAAGCGAATTTTTGGTGAGGAGGTGTCCAGACTAGACATTGAGACAAGGAAAAAATGGACTTATGTGAACTTTATTTTTTGAATCAAATAGCATGCGGAAAAACTGTTGCGATCTTTCGGATTCCAGATTTTAAGCTTGAACTTACAATTATTTGATAATTGCGGTTGAGATTATATTACAAATAGTTCAAAAGTAACAATTTCTGACTGAACCTTATATCCGACTTGTTGAATGGTCGTAAGAAATACTTTTTTAACAATAGATGTTGCTGAAGATTTGTATTCTCCGAACACGCGCACTTTATGGTTTTCGTCTTCAACGAATTCTTTACCCATTTTGAGTTTCTATTCCATTTTCATCTTCTTCACGATTTAAAAACATTTATTTAAAACCAGTTGATAGATTTATAAATTAAAACGATGAATCGGTCTAACAGTTGCAAACACTGTCTCATATGTTGACAATACTATTTATTACTTATCTCAATAATAATTAAATTATGAAAACTTCAAAAGGTTTCATGAAATCCATCGAAAACTATATTTGTAGTAAGAGGAGTTTAGAAAATCTCAACAAACCGTAGTCAAACACATTATTGTCGAACGGTGTCAGAGATATCTTTAAAATCTAGCGTTCGCTTTTTTTTTGCAATTTATTCATCAACATCTAGTTCGCAATGTTTGCCATCGCCACTATTTGATTCTGCTATTCATCTATTCCTGGCGCGATCGGAGCATAAAAACCATACGCAGAACTAAACCAGAAAGCGGCGTGCGGCGGCGGCAGAGATGACCGTCTACCGCCATTCTGCGTGAATATAACGGTCGCCGCCATATTTTCGGACGACGGTGGCGCGTGACCATCGACGCTCGGAACGTGCAAATAATATTTTTGAGCGGGAATCAATCTATTGTTAGCATGAGAGTTCATATGTGTATTTTTAGAAATGAAATTGAATGAACATTAAGCCACTATTCTTTTTTCAGGTGAAGTGTGGACCATTGAATGCAAGTTTACATCTGAAGTATTTCATATGTCCTGGTATTCACCAACCATGTATTGAACTGCCAGGTAAACAATACTATTTAAGAATTACTATGAAACAATTTCTTTTTAGACGAACCTGGTTATATAACGCCTAAAGCCTTCACAATCAAAGCAAATAAAGATAAACAAAAAGATTGGAAAGGAAGTATTAGAGTAGGGAAATCCAACTTGAGGTATATAAATCTAGAGAAATGCAGTTTAATATTTAATTTTGCAGAACTCTTATGGAAATGAGAACTATTGACTTTTACAACCACTCGAAGTATTGTTCAGCAAAGTGTCAGAGTCGGAATTATATCACACCAAAAGAAGTTTACGATGTTAACGGGTATTTGCTTTTGTAATTGTAATATACAGTTATCAAGTTATTACATCTTAGGCGACGAATGAGTTCATCAATGAAACCAATTATCCCACACAACATACATCCAGTAAATAATGATGTTCAACAACAAACTCTTGGATCGTTGTTCAAGAATCCTACTTTTTCGCAGTTACTACAATTTCAACAAAGAATGACTGGCAATAACAATAATTCACAAATACAACAACATCAACAGCCATTTGAGGCAAACAACCAACAAATAAATATTTGTTCAACCATACCATTTACTGTAAATGAATCTGAACTCACTGCGAAAGAAGAACTAATTGATGTTGAAAGTTGTACTGGCTTCCAAAAATATCAACAAGCGCAGAAATCGTCAACCGAGATTGATAGCTTGATTGAGTCATTGAATAAGGAACCCGCATATTTTTGGACCGAAATGCATCAGTTTGGAATGACTGATAAATTGATCGATCTGATGATTGAGACTTTAAACAGCATGAGAGAACGAGTACGCCAAGGGCACGTTGTTACTGGTTTGTTAAACGAGTTTGAACAATAAAAACGTTTTTTTTTCAGTGGCTCCATTTTTATCACGAGCTGTTGCAGCTCTTGGAATGAGCGATCGAGCAACTGTTACTATAAGAAGGCGATTTTCAACATCCGCTGATGCAAAACACAGATTGTCAACCGGTACGAAATATTTGTTTGAGCTTAATGTTATTGATAAAATACTGTTTCAGATTTCTCTTCCATTGAGGACAACGGAAATAGAAAACGATCATTCCACCAAGATTCTGTCACACCGCTTTTACCACCTAAAGTCAAAAAACCTAAAGTACAATATCCTCAACCAATTAATCCAATGCATCCAACTACTAGTGGAACAGATGTAAGCTCTTTTATTTAAAGATAAATAACTTAAACATTTTTCTCCCTTCAGAATTTATTGGCAACAATTTTACAACTATCCTCGAGCCCATCAGAAGTTCTAATGCAACTCGCGGCAAAAATTGCACCTCTTCAAACAACAACTCCAATTCAATTTTTACCTCAAATATCTGATTCCCTTCTAGCTATCAAACATTAAAAGCATTTTGCATTCCTATTTATTTTCGTTGGATTTATAACTTTTATCGCCAGTTTACATCTAGTCAGTGTGATATTAGTTACAACATGGTTTTTTTTTATATCTGTATATCTTTAAGCATTTCACTTTCTCAGGAATTGTTAATGAAATGTTTTTCATAAATTTAAAATTGTTTGGGGGTTTAGTTTCATAAAATTTCCAGAAATACTGTCCAAACCTTAAGTTATTTATTGTATTATTTATTAATAATTATTATTTCAATTGCCTTAGGCACTGATCCAAAAAATTGTATTTTATTATTATATAAAATATTTTTAAATAATTTATTCGATGAAAAATATACAGACATTAAAAATACAAAGATTTAAGTTAGCGAGATTTGTAATGGCTTAAGGCTGGAAGTTTTCCTTCTGGCAATGTGAGATATGGATTTGGTACACGTGCTGATGGATATCTTGTTTTGTATTGTTTCACCTGATCCTGAAATTAAAAAAAATCAAAAAGTCAGTGATAATTGATTAGGAAATTACCAAAAAATCATCATATTCTTCAATTTCAAGAAGTAAATTGTTCAGGTAAGTGTCGCGTGTTGACGGTTGTGGTTTTGCTCTAAAAATATATGTGAAAACATTTTTAAAAATATAAAAATAAACCTGAAAATTAAAGGTGGGTAAGTAGTTGCTCGGGGCGTTTCTACAACATGTTGTCTAATAAATCTTTCTTGATTTCTCTGAAATTGAGATGCAAATTTTGAGACGGCTTATAGATTTACCTTACATGAATTGGTTGATGGAATTGAGCTTCATAAAGGTATTGTTTAGCGTTTGCTGTATTGCTCAATTGATAATTGCGAGCTCCACGTACCTATAACCATAAATTGCTTTTTTGTTTCTGTAGGCATGCCAGACTAAGAAAGAAAGAAAATTCAACTTACAACGTTTCTTTTTCTATCAGTAATTAGGTTTGTAGCCGCAACAAAATTACCGTCATTATCATAGGTACCGCCAAGCCTATAAATCGAGAATAATTGCTTTCACAATTAGAATACCATCAATTACCTTTCTTCTGGAATTGGTGGAATTTCCGGAACATTGTTAATTGCAAATGGATTCACTACAGGTGGAGGTGTTGTTGGTCTGGCAGTTGGTTTTTGTGTTGTAGTTGGTGATTCGGTTGTCAGAACATGGATAACTTCATCATGAGTCATTGGAAGAGGTGGGAGAGCATTAAGAATTTGTTGTTTCTGGGCTACATCAACTCGTGTGTTTGCAGCAAGATCTACATTTCCAATTGCACCAAGGTTTCGAGATCTCAACAATCGTAAATATTGATCCCATTGTGAAGGACCATAAAAATTCTGGCAATATACGGTTGATAAAATGAATAATATTCGGAATAGCATATTTCTGAAATTCAAAACTACAATGGTGACCAAAAAACACAAGAATCTGTGAAATAAGCAAAAAAAGCGGAAGTGAAAGTAAACTAAATCTAAGTTTCCTTATAGTCGGATTAAATTTTAAATAATCTAATCCCTTCATCTAGTTATTTTTATTTGCTCGTTCTTAATTCTAATACCCCACAAATAATGTGAAAATAAATAGCCACCAATAAATAAAAATGTTTTTTTTTGAAATCATTTACAAGAGAAAGGAGTGACAAGAAAAATAGATAGGAGGAAGCTGATTCAGTTGTGATTCCTCTCGTTTTTGCGCTTTTCTCCCTGTGAGGGTATATTCACACCCATACACGCAATCAAACTAGCTTTATCTCTATTGATATATACGTACATGTGAATGTGGAAATGTCAATATGCTGACACAATAATTGATCATATTGTTCATTGGAATTTGTGTGATAGAATGTGATTTCACTTATTTTTTGTTTGATGAGATTGAGGTCTGTTTGTCTGGTATGGATGCATCAAAAGTCGGAATGCTTCAAAAGTCGGAAGTATTGGGTGATTACAGATTTTTCAAAAAGAACCCCATTATTGAACATTTCTAAAAGTTTATTTCCAACTAGAAGGATTTTTTAAAAAAATTTGTAGTTATCTAGAACGACAAAAAAGTTGAGAATTTTGAACACATGAAATTTATGAGGCAAATTCTAACTTTTTTTCGCCAAACTGCATTTTCAGCCCGTTTCTATTCATCTATTTCAAAAATGAAGCGATTTTTATAAATCTCCCTTTATTAATCTTACCATAGTTTGTAATAATAATTTAACCCGAATTCTAATGCAATTTGTGCAAAGTATTGAAAATCTCTTCTTTCGAAGAAAATTAGTTTTTTAAATGTTAAATCTTTTGAGCTTGTTACTGACTATGAGAAATAATTTAAAAAATGCCACAAATTTGGTCAAAATTTAAAAATAAATTATCTGGGCTTAAAAATGATAAAATATGTTTATGGTCAATTAGTATTTCTGAGAAAAATAGAGGGAATAATCTAAACTTCGTAAGACACGGTATTATATTCTTGAATCAAACTTTACATCTTGTTAAAAACAAGGAAACTGAAAAAAAAATGTTGCGAAAAAAAGAATCTGCAAAACTTTATAATAAGCCTGTTGTATTAAACAAAATGAGATTCAACAGAAAGAAGTAGAACATTTCCGATTATATTACATCTAAGGAACATTGCCATGAACACTTTCCTCCACCCACATGGCATAAGTACTCGTCATAGCGAAACCACTTTGCAGATAAGGGAGTAGTGAAAGCATGATAGAAAAAAGAAGTGAATAGAAATTTAAACGAGATATCATCAGGTGTAAAAACTGTATAATTTATGAGAACCGTCTTGATTCCTACTGATGATTTGGTTGAAGAAAATAATATTGCCATTCGAATAATAGTAATAATAACAATAATAATAACGACAAGGGCGGAAACTTTTCTGAAAAATCCATTTCACACAATAATGTTCATACATGTCAAAAATAGGTTATTGTAGAGATGGTCTTAAGCTTCTTCAATATTCTCAATAAATAACATAATTTCAGCATCTTTCATTTCATTTTCGCGTTGTTTATACAGTGTTCTATAAGGTAAACAACATGTATGAATAAAAGAGAAAGTGAAAAAAAAACTTGCAAGGATGTGTCATTGGATGACGTATATTTTTTGACAAGCAAAAAAAATTAGATTTATTTTTTGAAAAAAACGTTAGAAAAGCTCCTTTTGAAAAAAAGATGCACGTGTTCAAATCACAATACGTTTATTAACAACAAATCTTGGTTTAACTTTAAGTTAGTAGCTGGTTTTAGAAAAAATTTGGATAGACTTTATATCTTCATAAAAACCTTTGAAAACTGAGCGTCTTATGATCTTTAAATTTATAATTTTTATTTAAATTTCAATGCAGTTTCGGAAACAAAAAAACACTAACTGAGAAATTTGGAATTTTTAGCATTAATAATTACAACCATAATGCTGCCCCGCGGTTCTCTTTTTTTTTAGTTTCCTTTGAGTTTCCAACAAATGTTCCTCATTGCTTCGATCTTTTAAACCTTCTAACCTTTTTTGTTGACGGAAGATGAAGTGCAATCTATTTCCGTTGGCCAATCAAAATAGGTGAACTTGGATGGAACATCTCATTACATTCGTCACAATAACATTGTGCCTTTGTTCTTTCCTTATTCACTTTCATCCAATCAAATTTTCTGTGACCGCGTAAATAACGCGTTTCGCGTTCCAATCTTCATACTATTTCAATATTCTGAACATAAAAAAGAAGTGCAATGTTAATGTAGAACTAATGTTCACCCATCCCGTTTTATAGAACTCGGAGATTGAAAGTCGAATAGCAATTTTCGGCAATTATTTTAGATGTTGACACATGTAATTTTGGCTGAAACTTGGAGACGTGCGAACAAAAAGTTTCACTAACGGAACGAACCAAAATGATGTTCACGTTTTTGTTTCCCTTGAATAATAATGATTCATTTATTCGTTTATGATCAAATTGGATTATCATCCAGACGCTGTGTTTGAAAAAAAATCAAAGGGTGAGATTTTCTCGCAGTCACTGATTCAGAAATCTCACGGGCATTTTTCTTTCAAACATAATTACTTTCTGAAGTTTAGTGCGAACTTCATGTAAAAAAATGCATTTAATAATTATTTTAAAAAATTTTTAAAAACAAAAACGAAAATACATGTATAATTACACGAACAGAAGAGTTATAATCAAAATATTAAAATTTTGTTTGGTTTTTCAAAGCCAGTACTATTGAAATCCCTATAGAAAGAGAATATTAAAACAACGGGCTAGATGTCGTCTATTTATGACATTTCTGTTTGTTTTTACTGCTTTTGCAAGAAAAAATTCGATCAAAACTACCTTCCTAAAAAATGAAATATTGACGATCTCTTCAATCCAGAATTATAGAGAGCTGAGTGAAAGATGATGAGCAAAAATCTGATTTTCGTTACAAAATTGTGTTTTTGTTGTCGGGTGGTATTGTTATTCGTGTTTCCTTTAATCTTTCATTTTTTATACACGAGAGGTGTACCGAAAATCTTGCTACTTTTTGAATGCAATATTGAGAAAGCGACAGAACTTCCATTGCGATTGTTAAGAGCGACGTTAAACTTTCTTTAAAAAAACCACAAATTAATGATTTATTTCTTTATAAAAAAAACGAAATGCGTTGCTTCGAAAAAGAGCATAATTTGAGGATTCTTCCAAGCTAATCACACCGAATTTCAATTTTGAGCGTTGTGTATTGAAACTTACTATGTTTTAATATTTCATCTGTACGAAAACTTTGCATTTCCAAGATTACTTGCTTATATCTGTTTAATTGTAAGTGTTCTGTTGAAATAAGGATTAAAAAATAATATACTTACCTAATTTCATACGCACTCTATCAACTGACACGAAGCCAAGACACCTTCTCCAAAACAAGTTACGAACGGTTGTGTGGAAAACAATGGTGGTTTCTGCAACTTGTATTGGAAAAGGTGCCCTGGCAGTGTGCCAGTCCATAGGTCGTGTATAGAATCGCGATGATATATTCACGCGGTATTCATACATAGTATCCAAAAATATTCCAAGAGTTTACTTTCAAATCTTGATATAAACTGTAGTCCCGCCGTATTTTGAAAAGAAAATTTCTATTTGAAAAATTGCCCCTTTAGTTTTTGTAAAGCCTCAAGTGCTTGATAACTGTTATGTGCTTTATACCCTTTGAAAATTTTAAAAAATCCAAATGTTAAGTATTTTCATTAATCTTGAGAACAATTTTTTATTTATTTTGTTGAATGTCGTCTTTTTCTTCTTATCCTGAACGGTCTTGTTATTTTTCATAACAAATAAAACACACTTGTAGAAATATTGACAATAAGACATTTTACATACACAAAAAAAGCACAATAAGAAAATAGATTGTGCATTTTGAATAGAAAAAAGCTAAACATTGTAAAAAAAAATTCTTTCTGCTTTTCAACACCGAATTTAATCATATTTTTTGAACTAGATCATAGACTAGAGTAGCTTTTACTTATCCAACTACACCTCAATAATATCTAAACAGTTGTATACAAAGAAGTGTGAAATATTTTTACCGTTTGCTGTGATTTCTTTGAAAACAACGTATTGTCTTGTATCTTGATTTAAAAAAAAGTTTTACTTCTTTTTATCAAGTTCTGTAATTTTATATTCACAATCAGTTTAGAAAAACCGATAAAACACTATATCTCAATCAAAGTTTAATAATATTTAATTGCTTTTTATTTTTTTTCGAAGATTTGTACTATTTCCATTTTATTGCTCTTTCAGAAAAACTTCAGAATGATGTACTCTATCAACATTCTAAAATTAGAAAATACTGACATTTTGGATTCATTTCCTATTAGTTTAAGTAAACAAAACTTGCAATAGCATAATAGTAAAGTTTGAAATTTTCACTAACAGTATACGCATGTATCTCCAAAACATTTCCTCTGGAAACAAATGCCTACAAACACGCTTCGTTTTTGCACGAAAAAGATGCAGGCAATTTACTAAACCAACGCACCGATTGCTTATTTGCTAACGCTTTTGATTAATTCATCCAACAATTCATCACAAACCCATTGCCTCGATGTTTCTGAAAACTGATTCTAGTTGATTTTGGTTTGTGCACTTCAGCGCGGCTTTCGTTTTTTTCTGTGTACTTTGTTTCCTTTTGAGTTTGATTCATTTTGACATGCGCAATTCATCATTGTTGCATATAATGTGAGTTCAAACATATCTGCAGTCTTTTTTTTTGAAAAAATATTTTTGAAGATTATATCCAATGGTAACCGCTAGACAACAGTTCCTCAAATGAATCATTTTTGTTTCCCCACAATTAATCTATTTAAATTAAACTGGTAAAAACACAAAAATAAACCCAAAACCTACTCTTCTAGTTAAATACTCCAGTCCTTCACAATGTAAGCAAATGAATAAATAATGACTGTATATTAGCGGTGTCGGCAAAAGAGTGATTGCCATATCTTTATTCTTAGCAGGTTGAATAGTTTGCATCCTCCCGTCGCAATCTCCTTTCGAAATAGGCGATAAATACTTATAGTTTACGTACTTCTTTAATGTTTACGCACTTTTTCCTTGATTATTCAACGAATATGCTACTCTTATTATCTTTGTATACCGTAGTTAACATTTAAAAATTATTAGTTTAAGTATTTTATATCTTCGTTTTGTTTTTTTTTCGAATTTATTATTCACAATTTTTTTCTAAAACCTTGTAGAAAATCATTTTAAAAATGTACTCATTGACAAAAAAATGTATAGAATTGTTTGCGAAGACCAATTTCATTTTGAAAGGCATTCAAATTAGGTTTTAAAATGAGTCTCCGTCAGCGCGATAATTTAAGTCCGTCCGTAAACAAATAAATTAGTGAGTTAGGTGTTTGAATGATGGGATGGTGGTGTTTTTAAGTGACGTTTTCTTATTAACTTTAAATGGTACCATTGTTTTTTTTAATGCTCTTTTTTCAGTTTTCAACTTTGTTTTCGACATCTTAGTCATTCGATGACCCAATGGTTAGGACAAAATTGAGTTACTGGATTTTCTGTTGTTTTAGAAAGTTGTCCACGAGGAACTTTTAGAAAAACTCCTTTCAATATATTTGTTTTCAATTATTACAAAATTTATAGATTAAAAAAGAAATGCTTACACATCTCTTTCAAAAAGCGAGATGTGACTAATTGCAATGTCTTTCTCGTCCGAAATATTCTGAAAAATGCATTAATCTGTTCGTGGAAAAACAAATTATTTTTTGTTCAAGAATAGTCACAAAAGCGTTATTATTTGATCTCTATTGTTGGAAAATAACAAACTAGCTATAAATTTCATATATTTCAAAAAAAAGTGGAAAACAATGTTTTCATTATCTTCTAAAGCGTTTGTAAATTTATCAATTGATTTTTAAACTGATATTTCAGCCATTCGTTGTTTCAGAGAAACTTTTTTCCCAACATTTCGCTAACTAATTTATTTTTTTGTTGGTATTCCCACTAGCCTCGTAAAACTAAAGATCTCCGAGTTTTTTTTTCTTTTGGAATCCAATGAAAAAAGATTTTTTCTCTATTGTTTTTACACATTATTGTCTAGTGTCTTCAATTTAGTCAAATATTTTTGAACGTTTCTTGTTCCACTGATTTTTGGTTTTCTTAAGTGCGTTGCTCAGAACTTCTTCCTTTTTCCATAATATGTTTTTCTCTTCCTCCAAAATTTTCATCCTAAAAATATGAGATTGAATAATTTTCCTGTAATCTATATTAATAAAGCGTTCTATATTACCCGTTAGAACTTTCATGTACTTTTTCATAAAGTTTTATTAATATTTTTACGCCTCCCATATCCGCAAAAAATTCATTATTAAGAATAAAAAGTTCTTATTCTAATTATGAGAAATTCATTTGCAATGAATTTTATGTTTAATAAAACGTTCTAAAACCTTTTTTTTCCAAAACCTTTGCTCTTGGACCGCCTATATTAGTTTATTGCTGATATGTTCTCAGTTCAGTTTTTTTTCGACACTTGTGAAGTGAGATTCTGAGGATGCACATTTTCCTTTAAAAAAAAGAAAAACTGCCTGAAAATAAAAATGCCAGGTTTTCATTTTTTTTTTCAAAATACGATATTTCATCCCTATTTAGTGTCCATTATTTGTTATTCAGAATTTTATCAAAATACATATTATAAATATTCATAATACTCAACAAAGTTTTCAAAAAAATTGGCACTTGTACCAACATTGTTTATTGGATTATCTTAAAAACAAAAATTCTTGAGAACAACACGAAGGTAAAATAAAATTAGTGTTTTATGTCAAAACTTGTAATTATTTCAAATGTGTGAGAAAAACATATTTTTGTGTCATGCTGACACTGTCACCGACTTTTTTGAATTGCACACACATGAAAAAAATAGCAAACTTTATTCAACGAAGTGAGACATTGTTATGAATCTGTTTTTATTGTTTTTCATATTTATATGGTCCTAAAACATGTGAACGAATAGTTTATCTTCTTTTTCGCCCGGGGTTTTTAAGGCGTCTTCAATTGGAACTTCGTTTTACCGATAAATCGCAGTTTTAAATTTTTTAACTTCTAGTTTTTGACGATAACTAAACTATAAACTTTTGTTTCACAGTTATGCGTAACGTTAATTAACCCAACACAGCTTCATCTAATTAAAATTAGTTCTACGATTCTGAAAAGAATTAGTCACTATTTACATTATCTAACTAAAACTTCTGAAAACCCATTTACCGAAAATCTCTAGTCCAAAATTTTATCAGAATATATATATGTTATTTTTTAAAAATAAACTTCCGGTATAAGAAAAAAAAAACAGCAAAAAAGAATCCACTCCAGATGTTTTTCTGAGGTTGGTTTGGACACCTTCTTCATATCAGTTTTCGTGTAATAACAAATTAGTGTGTTTTCCAAATTCTCTGACTTTTTTCGTGCTCACATAATTATTTTGTGAAATGTGGGCCATAAAAATATTTTTTCAGTGGCTAAAAAAACTAAAAATCATTCATTAAGACATTTTTCTTTTGTGATGGATGCAGATTCTTTTTGTTTTTTTTTTCTTGGCTTTTTGTGTTCCCTGTTGCTTTGAATCAATCACCAAAAATTAACAAGCGAAACAAACAAATAAATAGATCGAAAAATGGCGAAAAATGAAAAACATCTTACTTTAATTATGGTTTCAAACTTGGCTCTGGATTGTTTTCAAATTTTTATGCTATCAGAAAATTATATTTTTTAAATGCCTAAAATCTAATTTAAAAAAAAATGTTAATAGCTTGTCATCAAGAACTTTGACGTTTTTTTGTAATGCATGATTTTATGAAATTAATAAATTATTTAATGGACCTATTGAGTTTTTTGAAAAATTCAAAAAATTCCGAGAAATTAAATGCAGAAATGGTAGAGAAATGCCGAGAATTACCGAGAAATTGCAATTTCTAGGTATTTCTCGGAATTTCTCTGCCATTTCTGTATTGAATTTCTCGTTATTTGTTTTGAATTTCTTTTCAAACTGAATAGGTCCATAGCTTATAATATGTTGAACAATATCATGCGGTTTTTCTTTGCGGCAAATAATCATTTTTTTGAAAAATTCCACACTTTATCATTTATTTAGCTTTATTCGCTCTTATTGTTTTTTCTCCATGTTTTCTTCAATTATTTTTTAATAAAGCGTGGGAAATTTTGATACCATTTTAAGCATGACACAAGATTTTAATAATTATCTTTTTTAACTGAGATTTCGAACACAAATTTTATTCTCACAACATGACATTTTATCAACAAAAAACAAAAAGTCAAAAAAAAAGAAGGATCAAAAATCGTACTTCTTACTTATTTCTCTTTAAATATTCAAATCATTTTCTTAATTGTTAGTTTTTTTTTGAAAGATCAGTAGACAAGGATTAATAAAAAGATAAAAGCTTATTGTAGTTAAATAATTTTCGTAGAAATAGTTATTAAATAACTTTTATTGTGAACTTTCCAAGAAGTAATAAACATTTTGATCGCTGTAATAGTTTTCAGGGTAGAATGAACCTGCAACCATGTCAGTTTTTATTGCTCAAAGTTTTCTAGAAAATTGGATTTAGAAAAAATGGAAGAAAGGAATAAAACACTTGTTTGCACTTCTTCTGCTGAATCCACAGTTTCGTGTTGTTGAAAAAAAACTTTTATGCACAATCATTTTCAGCCAACCTATATTTCCGGTTTTTTCGCTACATACTATAATTTTTCTAGAAAGTTCATCACTAGTTCATTCAACGTTCCAAAATAAAGGATTGATTGCCAAAAATTATAAGTTTCTGTCTAGTCATTTCTTCAGACGTCTTTTTTCTGTATGCTGTTTTCTGAAATATAGGAAATAACAACCTTACGAAAACCTCGACATGAAGGAAAACGCATAAGTTCGTACTGGTTTTCACGTTGTTTTCAAACAAATTTTCTTCTCGCGAAACTAGGACAATTTTTTGCTGCAGTCGTTCTTCTTTTTTTTTTGTGAAAAAATGCCGTTCGCAACAAATTTATTCAATTTAACAATTTAAGGCGTCAGATATTTTATACATGTATTCTATTTTTTCGAAAAAAAAGTCTTCATTTCTTTGTGAATGAGGTCACACCATTAGTAATAATGTTATTGTTACTTTTAAAGTTGTTTGAAAAAAAAAAATAACACAAAAACATTGTAAATTGAACATGACAAATGCAGATATTCTGAAATTTACAGCGTAAAACTGAGATCTCTAATTCGTTTTTTTTCTTCTTAATTTTTTCTGTCTTGGTTTACATTGTTTATTGACCATTCATCCATTTTTCATCACCTTTGCGATGTCTCAGATTTCAAGATTGATTTCATTCGTATTATTATTTATGCATTGTTGCTCTATTTTTGTATTTAATAATACATATTTCCTTTGTCTATGACGGAAATTATTTATAAACAAACATACTTCTGTTTGCGAGAAAATTTCAGTATTGACTTTAATGAAATTAGTTAATTTTTTGTGAAAACGAGAGTTTTTAAATGATTCAGGTTGCTCAATAATTATTGCAGGACATAAAATCGATCTATTATTTTAAAATACGATTCTAAATTAGTTGAACTTCGGCACTGATGTGATGCAAATGTTGTGGACAACGGAGATACTCCTTCGTGTTGTCACCGCAGGTTGATATCGTAACTGCGTTCAATCTTTTTTTGGTGGTTGGAGTTCATATTTTTCAGCGTAGCTGGCTAAATAATTTTCAAAAAGGTTGATTTCCAGCTAACGTAAAAATGGGATAAAAAAGTGAAATTTCTCGGACGCTGTTTTGAGAACCTTCCATCTGATACCTAGTTGAAATTTTTAAGTCGATATACCTCTTACTCATGTTTCTCTTTTTTTTCAATATTAAAAGCTCGACTTTGCTCCTCCAAAATTGTAAAATTCGTATGAGAATGATAATCCGGCCAAGATACTTAAATGTATCTCAATTTCGTATTCCAACACATGTCTCAACATTTTGATAATGCTCAGGCAAATATGAAGTAAATTCAGCCGACCGTTTTAAAATATTTTCCCCACTAACAATATTGACTCAAAAAAACTTGGAAATACAACTTTCGACATAAATTTTCTCTTCGCTTATTTTGCAAAGAAAATCCAGACTGAAGAGCTTTAAATAAGACCCCGAATACATCAAAATTTGAACTTTTTTATAGAATTGTTGGAAAAAAGCAAAAAAAAACTGACACAAGAAATTTTATTATCTGCTGGTTTTTTTTATTCCTACACAATTTCGGCGTTTTGAAATATTTTGCAGACGATTTTTTTCTAAACCTAATGAACGCAGAATAAAAAAGTTCTGTCATATAAATCAAATTTGGTAATTGAAAAAAAAACACAATTTTTTAATAAAAGTAGTGAACACTGCTAGCAATATTTTAATTTCTTCCAAACAAAAATGATGTTTTTGCGTTTAGAAATAAGCAAATATGTTTAAAAGGTTTACTCCCGAAACGAATTCGCTCATAGGTACCTCTTTTAAGACGTGATTATTACATATAAATTATTCAGATCATAATACCACTTCTTCCACCCCAAAATCCTGTCTAAACAAACTAATTTACATATTCAACACTTTCCTTCCCTCCCAAATGTTTCTTCATTATTTGTTGCTCTCCATATTATAAAAAATGCTCCGAAGCCCCGCCCATTTCTTCTTATATTTTCGTGCTCTCAGCAATTGAGAGTTATTATTTCAAATAACTTCTAGTCCTTCTGTTAGAAACCTTTTAAATTGTTTCAAATTAAATAATTTTAGATGAAATTGAACGTGACTGGCATGATGGTTAACAATGCGACTACCGAGATTGTTTCAAATTCAACCGAACTTGCGGAAAAAGCGATCCTAGCAGCAATCACTACAACTGCAGCGCCCGCACTTCAATGCTTTTCCTGTCACCCAAAACTATATTTTATTATATTTGGGGTCCTATTCATGGCTATTATTTGTGCAGGAGTTATTGGAAATCTCTTCATTATTTTTGTGATATTGACGGATAAGAAGTTGATGAGTTCGTCTGTGAATCAATTTCTTCTTAATTTGGCAATTGCGGACCTTGGCAATTTAATATTTTGTTCTCCTGATGCGATCCTTGTGCTTATCGACCGTGGATGGTTATTACCAAGTTTTGCATGTCATTTCTTACGCTTCCTCCAGGAATACTTTTTGTACGCCAGTGTACTTCTTCAGGTGATCTTTTGTTATTTTTCTCCTTATTTCAAAAGTTTGATTGTTCCCACAAAATATTCTCATTTCATAGTAGTGCACTCACAAAAGCATCACAAATTAGTTCATTTCACCGTTCCTAATTTTTCAAGAAAATAAAACAAAAAACAAGTAATGATTAGTTTTCCGAGTTAAATAACTGGTTTTGATTCACATCTTTTCATCTTAAAAATTTAAAAATTTCTTTCCGGTGAATGCTTAACAACAAAACATAACGTTTCATGAAAGAAAATCTCCGAGGACATTTCGGCAAAATTCACTATTTTTTCCGAACTGCCTTTTTTCAATGTTTGTGTTTCCATTGAAACGCGCAAAATAGAATATAAAACATGGAATCCGACGACTTTTTTTTGAATGGCACCAGAGAAAGGATAGAAAACATATTTGTTCAGAAACCACAAACCCACTGAAATTGAAAAGTAATATTTAAAAAAAACAATCCTATCATTAAACGATTCACACCAAAACACATACTCAATTAAATTGGAAATTAGTTTTTCGGAATAACGTTCTTGTTTTCATTTTATTACCAGAAAAAAGGCTCTAGAGCGTGGGAATTATATGTTTTTACAACAAAAATAATTGCAATAGAATCGTTTTCCAGATGGCAATCGGTGTCGAACGTTTTCTCGCAATTTGCTCGCCGATGAGAATGCAAAGGTTCTCAACAAAAACCACGGTAATGAAAATCTTAAAATCTGGTGGAGAAATCGACTCCCTTTTTTAAAGTTTTATAAGATATTTTTTTGTTCTTTCTAGATAACAGTTCTTGCTGGAGTTTGGTGTGTCGCTGCCTGTTTTGCTTCTCCATATTTCCTTTATCAAGGAATCGTGTTCCATAAGTTCTATTTCTGTTTTTGGAAAGGAATCTCACATAAGACAAGGTAGCCAACGATTTGCGCAAACATAACCTCCATCAAGTTAATGCTTCCTTTTTACAGAACTTATTTCAAATATTGCGAACTTATTGTTCTCTATGCGATACCTCTAGTGTTTTTAACCACTATTTACTCCATTATGTGTCGTGTTTTATGGGGAAAGGAAGGCGGAGATCATTCGATTGCGAACCATAGCCAGCAGGTTATAGTTATAGCAATGTTTGTTGGGGAATATAAAACACGAATTTTTTCAGGAAGCAATTTTGAAATTACGTCGGTCTGTTGTCAAAATGCTCATAATTTCCATGTTGCTTTATTTTTTGTGTTATACTCCTATTCAAGGTGAGAATTTTTTACTATTCTTACTCCTCCAGACATAAATTGTACTCCACTTTGGTAAATGTCAAAATCACGTGGAAATTCATTGTCTAGGAATAAAAATCATGCCTTTCTTATTATTTTCAGTTCTATTCATGCTTGAGAAGCTGTTTGATCACAGTGTCCAACTTCCACAATGGCTTCGTCTCCTTCTCAACGTCCTTTCAGTAATGAGGTAAAAGTTTCTCCGTACTTTTAAAAAAAAAGAAGAAAAAACACGTTTTGACCATTGAGTCACATTTGAAATTTCTTGGATTAGCGCCATTTATTTTTGCCCTGTTTTTGTCTGCCCTTAGGTCATGGATTTGAATGTTGCAATTTATGAAAAAAAGCGTGGAATCTTTAGTTGGATGAGCAATTGATCATTCAGACTAAGAAGGAGTGTGGGAAACCGGGTGAAATGATTTATGAAGAAAAAGAAGATATTCATGAACTTGGAAAATATTTATATGACGATGTTGCTTTTTTAAGCAACATATGTACGTGGGTGTTACTATTTTGAGATGCACAATTTTACCGAGGTACTAAAAATAGACCGTGTGAATGTGAAGTTACAATTATGTCATATATAATTCAAATTCCTTTCAAATTATTGAACACTGTTGTTTCAAATTATTGAACATCTAGGGATTTTCAATCGCGCCCTGCGGAAAACTCTTTATTGTGTACTACTTTCAGACTTAAAACACCTTCAAATTGTATTTTTTGGATTGAAAATACGTTTTCAAGTAATTATGAATCCAATTATCTTGCAAACATAGCAGAGAGACTAAAAGTTGAGACATTATTATATAAGGCGATATTTTTAGGAAATTAATAAGACAACAGTGATATCTGAGGCGGGATATGCACAATTTAAATACACAAATGCATTGTCACTCTTAGAAAGACTTGGCGTTATAATTTCGAACCCCACTAAATCTTTTTTAATCAATGTAATTCAGCTCATCAACAAATCCAATCGTCTACATCATATGTTGCCGTCATTTCAAAGCTCGCCTTCGTGATGCTGTCACAAGTTTCACAGAATTCTGCTGTTGGCTATTCCCATCATTTCCGCAAACGGAATACGAATGTGTCGATGAAACAATGGCGACAAAACTTTCAAGATCTCCTTATGTATCATTCCGAAGTAGTCGTCGTCAAACTTCAAGACATAACTTGTCAACTTTACTTTAGATTTGGCTTTAGTTACTTATTTTTCTTACAAAAGTGAAATGTTTTGTTTTTTTCAAGATCTCTGAAATAACTGTTGATCTCCCCATACTTTCTTTTTATTCAATCCCGTTCGAGTCATAAACAAACAAATATATTCTTTGTTTTATTGTTTTGCTAGTCTGTCATCTTTAAATTCCAATTCATTTCTTGTTTTCCCAAATGTTTTTTTTGTTTTTTTTCTATCGTATATGTGCCGCTAAACCGTGATAGTCTTCAATTGGTTATTCATAAAATTTACATTCAATGTATGTATATCATTAATTGTGTTAATATTTATATAATTAAAAGGTTCGACAAAAATAAATTAGTTAAACGATTTTTGCGGATTTTGCAAGGCCGTAGAATTTAGAATTTTTGTCCTTTAATAGTTCAGGTGGGACACCATCTTCAACAATTTTGCCTTCATCCATAACAATTATTCTATCATAGTCCATGATTGTGTTCAATCTGTGCGCAATCGTTATAATTGTAGAATTTGCAAAGTTCTCGCGTATGGTTGACTGAAACAAAACGATTTGTGTTTAAATTATATAAATTTTTCATACCTGAACTAAACTATCAGTTCTGTTATCAATTCCTGCAGTTGCTTCATCAAGAACTAAAACTTTCGACTTTCTCAAAAGTGCTCTGGTAAGACAAAGAAGTTGGCGTTGCCCAACGCTGGAAATTTAAAAATCAGAACTATTAGAGTATTAATTTTACCTGAAGTTTTCGCCACCTTCAGCCACTGGACTTTCCAATTTGAGCGGAAGTGTCTCAACATGCGATTTCAAATTGGACTGTTCTAAAGCAACCCACAACTGATGGTCAGAAAATTCTTTTTTTGGATCAATATTGAATCTGAGTATATTCCTATAAAACCCAATTCCAGCTGAACACCGATTACCTTAACGTATTGGCAAACAGAACATTTTCTTGAGGAATGATTGTCAATCGTTCTCGAAGATCGTGTAGTCCTAATTCAGATGTATTTATTCCATCAATTTCTATTTTTCCATCAGCGGCTTCGACTATTCTAAACAATGCAAGAGCTAAGGAAGATTTTCCTGAAACGACTTGTATAGCTAATTAAGTATTTATTGAGCATACCCGCTCCAGTTCTTCCGCAAACACCGACTTTCTGTCCAGGGAGAATGTTGAAACTCAATTGTTTCAAAACCAATTCTAATTCATTTCGATATCTACATGAGTAGTGATCTAATCTTACACCACCACCCGTTGGCCATGTTGAAGGTAATTGTTTGTTTTTTCGCCATTCATCCTAAATGAAATTCTTTTCCATGTTATTTTTAAAATTTATAACATACTTCTGTAGCATTTTTGGAATATTCATCAATTCTTTCAACTGATACGACATTAGTTTCCACTTCATTTAATTGTCGAACAAACATATTGAGCATGAAAGTAATCTGAATATTAATTAATATTTTCTCATATTTATCTCAAGCTATACATTCAAGGAAGATGAAACCGAAAGTCCGAGCATACCAGCGGTTAACCCACTATTTTTACCAATAATTGCTAACATTGAAGCCGCTACAAAAATGCAATTTTCTACGATCATTTACTGGATAAATTACCAAATATTACAATGTTTCCTAGCAGTTCAAGTCTAATTGCTAACCATCGGTTGGCTATTTGTGAATAATAACTGCATTTCAAATTTGTATAAACCTGAAAAGATTCCACGTTTTCTATATTTAACATCATTAATTACATGAACATCATTTCTTCTGATAAATTCATCATTCCATTGAAATGCTCGAACAGTTGAAATTCCTTGCAAAGTTTCAGAGAAGTTTGAAAAAATGGGTGATCTTGTAAGAGATGAAATACGTTGAAGTTGACGTGTACTTTTGATTGAATATTTCTGGAAAACAAACATATAAATAATTAAGGATGCGAATCTTACCAAAACAAAGTAATAAATGATGAACACTGGGATTATCACGGCAATGAAAAAGGGGGTAGCGTAAGTAACAATAATGGTAGTTTGCAACATGTTCATGAATGAAATTACAAGGAACCTGAAAGAGCCACTGAGACGGGAATCAACTACTTCCATATCCTGAGATTATATTATTAATGAAGTTTAAAACTAAATTGATCACTTTTGATAGTCTATTCAAAATTCGACCAATTGGTGTAACATCAAAAAATGACAATGGGTTTCGAAGTACGTTGTGCAACAATGGACGATGAAGATTTCGAGATGCGGCAACTCCGCCAATTAATAAAAGGACCAATGACAAAAATAAGAAAACAACTGAAATAAGATATAAATATAAATATAATAGTTTATCATTTGCAACCTTCTGAAATTCCAAAAACCGCATAAACTCCTAATCTAACGCCAAGTCCCATGGTATCTGGATGATTCGCATCAATATTGGCATCAGACCATGATGATAGCCATAAACTTCTACTCATTCCAAATGCCATATTCAATACAACTACAATGAAATAAGGAAATACGTATTTCCAGAATCCCATTGATTTAAAATACAACATGTATAAACTCAATTTCACTCTTCCTGATGCTGCTTCTTCTTTGGTAATCAAAACTTCCGGTATTTTTTTCTGAAAACCATTTTTTTATAAGTATACATCTATTTTTTCTTTGAATAGGATGATACCTTTATTGTACTAGGTGCTTTTCTTTGGGATGATGATTTTGAGATTCTGCTATGACGACTAGTTTTACTAATGACACTTGCGGCTTCATTCCCACTAAAAAACGTTGATTGATTTCTTTATTTTTCTATACCAAAAATACCTTTCATCATCACTTGATTGTTCTTCTTCTAGTCTCTGATACTGCTGATCTACTTCGTGCAAATATTGCTTTGCTTCTTCATCTTTGATCAAGTTGTCATAAGTATCGAAATGAGTAATTCTCCCTTCTGTGGAAAATCAATATTTTTAATTTTTAAGTTTTCATCGATTTGGGAATGTTCAAACCTTTCATAACTATAATTCTATCCGATTCATGAAGGAATGAGGTACTATTTGTAACCACAATACGAGTGGTGTGAGAAAGCAAACCATCTGGTCCAATGATATTATTAAAAATATGTTTTCCAACATGAGCATCTACTGCGGATAATGGATCATCCAATAAATAAACATCTTTATATTGATAAACAGCGCGGGCTAAAGCAATTCTACTTTTTTGTCCGCCCGAAAGATTGATGCCCTGGAAAAAACATGTAATATTAGAGAAAAATCTGACTTCTTTAACTTTTTCTCCAATTTCTGTCTCATCTCCGTCTGGTAACTGTTTCAAATCATCAATCAATGCACAACTTTCAATTATCTTTTTGTATAAAACGTCGTTCATATCGGCTTGCATTAATATATTTTTCTTGAGTGATTGATTCAAAATCCACGGCTGCTGAGAAAAATAGGCCACACTTCCTCGGATACCAACATAGCCTGCCATTTTTTCCATTTCTCCTAAAATAATGCATAAAATTGACACCTTTTCAAGATTAGTCTTACCAAGAATAGCTAACAATAAACTAGTTTTTCCGCTTCCGACTGATCCAACAATAGTTATCAATTCTTTTGTTCCAACTTTGAAATCAATGTCGCTCAAAATACGTTTACCAGTTAGATCCCATGCAAAAGAACCACAATTGACCTCAACAGAGTTTTGATACACTGAAATTATTTCTTTTTATTTTCTAAAAGCAGAATAATAGTTTCACATTCTCCCCGAATTTCCCTGTCAATTGCTTGTTGGTCAATTTCTTTCTCGCAAAGAAAATCACGAATTCTCTTATTTGACACAATAACTTGAACAGTTTGTGCAACTAATTCAGCAGCCATCATGAGTGGAGCACGAAGAAGATTGAAAAGTGAGAGTGAGACAAAGGCAATATTCGGTGTTAAAACGTTTTTAGAGTCGATCATAGTAAAAACAGTGAAAGTAGCCAGAGCAACCTGTAATTTCACAATTTAATGGAATAATTGAATTTCAAGTTTGAACTTTCATATTGTTTACACACAAAAGAGATCTAAATTATTCAGTTGTGGATAGGAAAACTGAGATTTTTTTTGTTTGATATTTAGTGAGTGTTTTAGTTTTTCTGATCATTTTCAAAATTATTTTCTAGATATCTGCAATAAACCTACAAAAACAGGTGCAGCGACATTCATAGTATCAGCAGCTGTTTTCAAAAGGGCACTTTTTCTAATCATCTTTAATTCATCATCGCGAATTTGTTCAATACTTCTCTCCATTGCATTTTCCCATGCGGACAGTTTTACAACCTTCAAAAAAAAACGATTTTTTGGTTCCTATTTTGTCTATTTTTGTTTTACAATACCTTAATCCCATTTAAAACTTCGTTTGTTAATCTGATTCGTTCATCTTTATACTTCATCAATTTCATTTGCCATCTTCTAGTTACAATTGAGACAGCAAAATTTATTGGTATGATGCTAATCTGAAAAAAATATGTTTCACAATAAATTAATATAAGGAATAGAGGATAATACCATAACAACAATTCCAGCCCAGACAGCAACCCCAACAATTTGCCAAAGTAGAATCATCGAAACAACAATCTAAAATTGAAATATTTTCCAGAACGGATTAAAATGAAACTAACTTGAAACGGACTGCTCCAATATTGTTGTAATTGTGGGGTTATCATTCTAAATCGTTCAACATCAATCGAGATAAGATTGACCATTTCACCAACAGTTTTATCTCTTCTCGCGGTATTCGAAAGAATTAGAGCTTTTTCATAAACAGCGCAACTCAACATTGTCTGAATTTTATTTCCGATACGAGTCATAGTGACGAAATAATTATTCATGAACATTGATTTCAATTGCCCCATAACAAACAAGCCAATCGCTAATGCAACTCCTTCGTAAAATGGAGCCGTTGGAGTTTCGATGAATGTAATCAATAAGCTGAAATTAGTTTGGAAACATTTGTTCAGAAATTTGTAATCATTATCTTACTTCAAAAACAAGGGGTTTGCAAAATTTGATAAATCCGATAAAAATTTGATGAAAAATCCACCGAGCAGCTCCCATCTTAATAACCTCCACAAAGTTTTGATAACCGATGGTTGATATTTTTCAGAATCTTCAATCAATTTATTAAGATATTAATAATAGCTGTTCGCTACCTATTGGCTGATTGATAGCTCCGTACGATGAAAAACTTCCCAATAATGGATCTTTCTCTTGCCTTCTATTCTTTTTGTTATTTTTCGAGGCATGTTGAAGTCGTTTTCTTTCCATATCTGTAAAAATTATTATTTTAATAAAAATCTTAATTTTCATTTATACACCTTCTGATTGCTTCAACCATTCAGTTTTCCATTTCGATTTCAAGAATTCATGATCCATATGACTATCCATTTCAAACACATCCTCCAACTCTAATTTTTTTCTACTTCCTAACCCAATAAGCGCAGAAAACCATAATAATAATTGTCGACTAATAAAGTTTGCATTTTCTTCAGGGCATTTTAAATTCTAATTAAAAATATTTTTTCATCAATCTTCAATAGGAAATGTGTACCTGACGACTCTTCGGCATTGGGAATGGATCAGATACAAAATGAAGTGAAAATTCGATAACAACAAGTGGAAAATATATCAAATATGATAAATATCTGAAGAAATCAATTCTAGCAACCAGCTGGAAAGTGATCTATTAAAATGTTTCTTCTATATTTAAATAAATACCTCCGGTTGACTTCCAGTTATCATCCATTGATAAAATTCTGGAGCAGCAAAAGCGGCAAACATCATCCAAATGCAAAATAATGGGCCAGATGAATGAATTCCTGCTCTTCTAACTTCATTGGTGGCAATGCATAAAGCGAGCTAGAAATTTAACAGTCAGTTTCAAAAATTATTCAAGAAAAAAGTATCACATTCGTTGAAAATCAAAAATTTAATTTAATAGTAATGATGTAATAAAAATGCTCTTAAACTTATGAATTTTATTTAAAAAAAAACGTTACCAGCGTGAAAGTGTGTAAAAATGGATAGACAAAGTGCTCAGTTCCAACAGATTTGTGCTCAAAAAGTGACTCCCAAACGGCAAGCAACAGTACAAAAAAGCGGTCGATGATTAGAAGACTGGCAACAAACTGAAAATCTCACTGATTTCAGTATGATTCAAGCTTTGTTACCCATTTTAAGCTCATCAACATTGACCATGGCAAAGAATTTGATCTGCTGTTTCGACAATCATAAATAATAACTGGAACAAGTATCCAGAAGAATATTGATGGTATGACAACATAGCTATTTGGTAATGCAACTGTTATTGGTGGACCCGTTGAATTCAGGATTTTTCCAATATCCATTTCTGAAGATGTTCAATTTTGTAATTAATACCATTACGAAATAAATAAATAAAACAAAACACTGTATAAAAAATTATAAACATAACAGCAATAGTCTATTTTATCATTAGATATCGTTATCAATTAGGGCAAAAGATACAAAGCTGATAGGAGAGCATAAAATGTGACTTAAGTTTGACATCTTTGGTTATTCTGTCTTATAGTCTGCTGACCGATTAAGTTGCTCTTGATCTTTAGAAATTGAAAATTAGAAATTGAAAAAACATGCGGAAGAAAAATAACTAGGTACAATATGACTTTCCAACAAAGATCAACACCACTTCCAGATTTTTTTTCAATTTTGGTGTTGTTCGTCGGAAGATTCAGTACTTATGTTATCACACAATTAACATTAGAACACTGATAAAAGATAATCGTTGACTGATGCAGTATAAAATTCTCAAACATTAATAGAAGAATGTAATTGCGTTTTTTTGGTTCTCAAGGCGACTTAGAACAATATATTTCGATCTTTTGACCACTTCATAAACGGACAGAGAAGAAAATGATATTTTAAAACAGAAAAATGACAATTATCAAAAGTTCAAATTGAGTCTTTTAAAATGCTATTCCAAGTTGTTGAAACGAACAGAATTTTGCGAAATAATCTGAATTAAACAAACATTTACATTAAAACAACGAATAAAAATAAAAGTTTTAAAGAAAGGATTCAAATACACATCAATTTTTTCAAACGTGTTTCACCTATATTTAAATGCTCATTTAATATCATGACAGCTTTAGACCCTAAATCTATACCATTTTCGGGTGTAAGGTGCAACATGTTTGGCGATACCCTTTTCAACATGTTGAAATTTTTTGTCTGCGTGTCGTAATTTTTATAGCTGTCTGACTTTTTGCTATATGTTTGGTTAAATGTCGCTAAACATGTTGAAAAAATATTGTGTTAAAATATGAAATGCAGAAGTTAACTCTCAACATGTTAGGAAATTATGTTATTTATTGAGATTTCTCATTAATTGCATTTGATTATTTATAGGCCATCAGTGGAAGGTATTCATCACACAACAGACGTACTATCGCTTCTTACTGTGTTTTATTGTGCACCTTCCAAATTCGAAAATTTTTCAAAGTACGTTATAGTCTTTTCCTGAACCCACAAATGATTCAGCCCACGGGGACGCGACCTTTAAAAAAAGAGGATTTTTAAACTGTTAGGAATGTTCATGGATATGAAACACATTTCAGAAAATCATACTTTTGGTCTGCTTCATTAAATTCAGATGGAGCAGTTTAAGTCTCAAAACCATGGCTGGTTATGATTCACAGTTTTAATTTATCTACTCAAATTAGATTCGTTTTTTTTTCGCATAACCGCACTCATTTTTCATCCACCAGACTGATAATCTTTCAACGTTTCATTTTTTATAAGAAAACTCCAAAATATCTCTACCGATGTTCAAAATGTCCCGTTTCATGATGAATGGTTGTCACAGAACAGAAATCCTCGATGCTCTATCAAATGTGTGATAAATGAAAAGCTATAAGATTGAGAATTGCACTTGCATTACACTCTCGACTCTAGACGAAATCTTCAACAATCCAACTGTTTCAACTAATTATATTTTGATTTTATTGCTTCCATGATGTGCTTGATTTGTCGTTTATTGCGTTTGAGACTATTTTACGTGACAAATTTTTCGTTTCTTTTTTTTATTTTACACAACTTTTCGCTTTCTCAGATCAAATTTCAACTTGCTTTGTTGATTTCTGTTAAGCTAGACAAAATAATCTTTTCAGGTAAATATGAAAACATTACTATTATTATTCATATGCTTCGAATTTACTATCGCTGCTTTGGATACTGCCGCTGTTATCTCAATTCAAAATGAAATTAATAAACACAATGCAGATATTGAAATGATTTTAGATGTGAGTTTATTTTATTTTGTCATAGGAATAATTTATTTACAGCATATCAAAAATTTGAATGCTAGAGTTAGTGAACTTGGTCGACCAGGACCACCAGGAATCAACGGATCACCTGGTTTTCAAGGAGCAAAAGGAGAGAAAGGAGATGGAGGTGATGATGGTAAGGTGTTTTTTTATCAACAATTCAGTTTTTTTTAATTGTTATTTGTAATCCTCATAATTTCAGGATTACATGGTCAGGACGGAATGCAAGGTATTCCTGGAGTCAAGGGAGATATGGGACCAATTGGACCAACAGGAATGAAAGGAGATAAAGGATCAACTGTTTGTTTCAAAAAACAAAACTTTAAATAAACGATATTTCAGGGCTTCCCCGGACAAAAAGGAGATTTTGGTGGAAATGGTATTCCAGGATTGAAGGGTGATACAGGTATTCCTGGAAAAGTGGGAGAGCCTGGCGCAACTGGACAACCAGGATCTAAAGGAGAAAAAGGAATGGAAGGATTACCAGGAACTAATGGTTTATCAGGTGCTCCTGGATGGCCGGGTGGTAAAGGAGAAGATGGGTTGCCAGGAAGACCAGGTTGAGAATTGGATTCAACATATCTTTTTTATGTTTTTTGAAGGTTCCCCTGGATTCCCAGGGAAAAAAGGAGAAAGTGGTACATCTGGCGTTCCGGGTGTGCCTGGAATGATAGGAGAAAGAGGATTGCCCGGAGCACCGGGACCACAAGGAATGATGGGACCAATTGGACCACCAGGTCAAATTGGATTGACTGGTCCAAAAGGAGATAATGGGCCTTCTGGATTACCAGGAAGCAAAGGTGATCAAGGAAAGGATGGTATTCCCGGATTACCAGGTTGGGTCCAATTTGAAAAAAAATTCTGAAATATTTTTTAGGTTGGATTGTCAATGATAAAGGATACTGCATCTTAGCGCTTGGAAACTGCCCTCCAGCATTTACACAAATTGGCGCTTACCAGGTAATGTAGATAATTGTTTCTGCCGATTTGCCATGGGACAAAATTGTTCTGTTTCATTACTCATCGTAAATCAAATTCACTTTCAACAAGAAGTTGAAATTTTGCCGTAAACCTCCACAATACAACTGAACATGTTGGCTGTACAATGTGCAGCCGGTTCCTTAAGAAACCATTATATTTGATCGGTTTCTGATGTTTTCTTACTGTTTTTTTTCAGGCCCATGTAGACAATTATCGTTTTGGTGACTATTCGCTGGTCAAGTCGTCCGGAATCGGAGGGAACGAGGAACAATTCGCATTGAAAGTTCACGCATGCTGTCGATGATTGACTGCATATTGTAGTCAAGATAATTTCGCTGTTTCGGCGAAAAAAATAATACGTTCAATTGTTCATACCGTCCGGTTGGCATTCGATAAATCATCTCTTGATTAGTGTTGTTTTATACTTTGGTGCTGTTTAATTTAAAAATATCCGTTTACACTTGTTAAAACACTTCAAAAAATTGGTACAAGTATTCTTCAGATGAACCGATATGTATGGCCATGAAACCTCTCGACAATGAGTACAAAAATTTCGAACTTATTGTCAAAATGGAAAAAAATTTTATGACTATCCTTCGCACTTCACTCAATTTTCGAAAATTTCTAAAAATTATTTTACCCAATTTTAACGGTCTTGAACAAACAAATACGCATTTCTTCGCAATTATTAATTGAATCTTCCTCTGAACTGTAAAACTGATCTAATGAAGTGATGTGGAAGCGAGACCGTATGTTTACTTTCTTCACATCCCGTCACAAAGAATGATTATACTTAATTGCGGGGGTTTTAAGCGCAGTGCCCTTGTTTTTGTTTCCTTTCTCCGCACTGGGGCACCTTCCGTATATAAATTGACATTAAAAGAATTTTGTTATTTTGTTCACGGTCATTCTTCAACTTCCTACCCTTAATTTTATTGTAGAACCGTTATATTTTTAGATTTAATATTGTTTAAAATATAAATCCTATCGTTTGTAATAGAAATAAAAAACAAACTACTGAAAAAAGAATAAAAAGTGAACTCATGGTTGTTGATCACCAACTGTCTAGGAATGCCAAAAAAATAAAGCCACCAGCTGCGATAATCCGCTAGAAGTTAAGAAGCCTCCAAATACCTATAAAAATGCAAGTGGTTATGCAATTTAGCTACAGTTTTTTCAAAATATTGCTTTCTGAGGTGTTTTAAGTTTAATAATCTAGTTAGCATCATAAGTGTTTTGATTCAGTTTGAAGCACTCAATTCAATCAGAAAATCCGCAACCTTTTCAATTCATTTCACATTCATTTGAAGATTCCTTCATTTTTCATAACATCATTCAGAAAATGGGCACCACTACTAGCGAGAAGAAAATTGAACTGGATCTTGAGAAAGAAGCGGAATCAATTCGAAGGTATCACCTTTTTTAGTAAAGTTTCTTTCTTTATTTTTTTTTTAGATTTGCATTTTTTGGGGTGGTAATGTCTACAGTAGCCACATTTGTCTGCATTGTGACCGTCCCCGTTGCATATAACAAAATGCAGCAGATGCAAGCGAATATGTTGGAGGAGGTAAACACTGAATAGAAAATCATAATTTTAATTAAAATTCAGGTCGAGTTTTGTAAAATGCGTTCCAATCTATTTTGGAGGGAAGTAACTAAAACACAGGTGAAATTTTCAGTTGTTCTAATTGAAAACAGAGCAGAACATGCCCGGGTTTCTAGTTCCCTTTAATTGAATCATGAGTTTTCAGTACATGGCTAATGCGAAAGGATTGAGAGTTACCAGAAAGGCTGAAAAACGATATAGCAATTATGATCGGAATTCTGCATATGATCGTTCCTCATCGTACGATCGTTATTATCACGCTCAAAAAGAATATGAAAGAGCTTCACATTCATCTAGTTATGGAGCATGGAATGTTCCATCGGCAGTTGTTGATTATGGTAGTGCCCCATCATCTTACAGTTCTCAGACTTCGAGTTGTTGCGGATGTGGACAATCTTCGCAAGGTTCTTTTTTTGAAATATACTATTTTATTTAAAACATTTTCAGGCCCACCTGGTCCTTCTGGAGCTGACGGAGCACCTGGAAATGATGGTGGACCAGGACTGCCAGGCAGAGATGGCCCAGATGCTCCAAGAGCAACACCAGCACCAAACTTCGTACAATACGATAGTTTAAAAGATATTTTATTCATTTTTATTTTCAGGATTGGTGCTTTGAGTGTCCACCAGCAGAACCTGGTCGTCCAGGTTTACCAGGAAGAAAAGGTTCACCCGGAAGACCTGGTGGAAGTGGTTTACCCGGAGAGAAGGGCCTTCCAGGTGCACTCGGATTACCAGGACCAGTCGGACCACCAGGATTCCCTGGTGCACAAGGATTACCTGGTGCGCGTGGAATTCCAGGGAAAATGGTAAATGTTGGAGGAATCGAGGGACCACCAGGTCCACCGGGATTACCAGGAGTAATGGGTTCGCCTGGGAAGCAAGGATCCGGGGGATTCCCTGGAAGGGATGGCGCTCCGGGAGAACTTGGAATTGATGGATTGCCTGGTTCACCGGGAAACCCAGGAGCAAAGGGATATCCAGGCCCAGATGGAACTGCTGGATTGTCAGGTAGGCAAAAATCACTATTTTTTTACTTCTCATATTGAAAATTTTTGTAATTTCAGGTGGATGCGATCACTGCCCCCCGCCACGTACTGCTCCCGGATATTGATTTTAGACCTTTTCTTCTCAGATCTCGATTTTTTCCATTATATAATGATTTCATGGTATATTAACATTTTTTTAATGAAGTTAATAAAGTGCCGAATATTTTTTGCAAATAAAATTCAATTATGTGTTCACTATTGTAAAAAAAACCACCCAACAAGAATAAGATCTGAAAAATGTCATGTAGACCAAGAAACATGTAATTCTCTTCTCAGAATCTGAAAAAAAAAAGTTTACCCTATTTTTTGTGCTGCATCGGAAATGAACCTTTGGAATTGGACAAATGAATATTTGTTCTGTTTCCAAGATTTATTCTGATGTGTACTTTTCGTTTCTGCACGAAACAACACTCCCCCACGCAGGAAATTGCTCCAGAAACGTATCATTCGTTTTGTCGTTTCTTTATTTTTCATTGCCAATTAAAAATAGGTTGGATATTATTTTTTCTAATTTTAAGTGTTTTTTTTTGAATGAAATATTTGGATATACATAAATAAGAAAAAACATTTGTTAGCTCACTGAAAATAATAATGTCTAGAATTACTCAATTCGGTAGACGAACACTAGGATAATTCATACGCATTATCGGAAATGACTAATTTCAAATCACAGATTTTTGTTTTCTTCTTTTCTGTTTTTTTAAAAAATATTTTTATAGTTTAATGACGACAAGCGTTCATATTCTCATAAACATTTTCAGGTATTGACGGATAAACAATGTAATTTATTGTTTGGGATTAAAATTTGCTCATCATTTTTAAATGTTGTCAGATTTCGACTTCGGTACAAGTGACAACATAAATGAAATCACTTTTTTTAAAACATTCAATATTCAAACAAGAACTCGAAATAAGACAGTTTTTTAAAAAAATAAATGGAGTGAAAAATGATTGGGATTTTTCAATTATTTAGTTGACTCATCCGGTATTGGTGTAATTGGAAGATGTATTAGTTTTCAGATGTAGTTAAAATAGATTGTAGGAGGAATTAAAGTTTTGCAGAAACATTTTGTAGTGCGAATGACAGCTTACACTTCATTTTTTTTCAATTTGTATAATTCCATAAAAACAAATGCACAACTTCTAACTCAGACTTGAGACATTTCATTAGCATATTATAACAATATGAAAATTCTCCGCCCACTTGACATTCAATATGAAATCACGCAGACAATTATCCCGCCTAGAAGCTGAAAAAATTGTCATATACATATATAAATAAACTACTAATCGAAGAATTCATATTCCAATTTTTGCCTTCCGTTGTCAGTTGAAATAAATCATGTCAAGTCATATTAATCAGCTTCTGAAAAAAAAACATGAAATGATTAGTCAACCACTGCCTACGACACACGTGTACATTTATGTTAGTCAAATTTTCTTTTGAAATTAAAATCCGACTCCACCCCCCTTTTCAAAATAGAGCTTCGTTGTTGTTATATCAGAGCTATCAGATTATATAACACTTCATTTGTCGCCCTGTTAGTCAGTCACATAATTTGCTTTGAAATTTCAACTTGTTTATTTCTTCTGTTTTTTCATTCATTTTTCGTCAAAGCCTTTTCCCGAACATGCACATTTCTCTGTTTTTGGCAATAAATCATCTGAGCTTTACCAATGCTTGAAACACTAACCCTAGAACTGCCAACTTTAAGAAATTCGAAAAAGGTTTTTATTACTCTCGGAAGTTCTTCTAAAACTTGTTCCTTTGATATTATCAAGAATTTCGTAGATGTTTCGTTTTGTTTTATTTTAAGTTCATATTTCACTAGCGTTTCTCATCGCTGTTCAATTTTTTCATTACCATCTTAAATTTCGTCGTAAATTATCTGTTTTAGGTAAAAATGCATGCCACGTGGATCATCGTCTTCGCCCTCATCGCTGTTGGAAATGCGTTTGACGATTATGAAGAAATGGTAATTAAATAGAAATTAAAAATAATGTATTTAATCACGTCTTTCTGCACAACATCCCCCGATTATTATCAGTTGTATAAAAGTACTATAATTAACACATTTTAAACTGAACGGCTTCTTTCTCGAATTCTAATTCCAAGATTAGACAAAAATATGAAATTTTTACGAAATTTTATGGCTTTATTCTAAAATGAAGCCATATTTACTTGACAAATTTTATAATTTGTAGAGGACTGCTATTCTGATCCCTAGAAATCAAGTGCTGGTAACCCGAGATGATATGCCGTATGACAGCTACCCATCAAGGATTTTAAAGCGAACAACGGCGGTAATATCAATTTTCAGAAAAATAATAACAGTCATAGTCGTCATCGTTTGCGTGGCTTTAAAAATTTTAATGCTTTTGATCGGATACGAACAATTTCTAGTTATTATCATGAAACAAATACTTTTATAGCAGCCTTTGAATAATCGAACAAGCTACTAAAAATAGCAAAACAAATTTTTAGATTGATGACGGATTCACGAAACGTGCAACATCCTCCGACCGGCTAGCCGCAATCCCACGAAGTGGTTTGATGATCTCAGGTCGTGGATGGATGCCAGGATTTGTTGATCAGCCACGTATTTTCAAAAGGGTCTGTATTCAGCATTTAATAATTATATAAATTAAAAATCATACTTCAGGCTCTACCATTGGAGAAGATTATTCTTCGATCGTAAGCTTCACAATAGCTCAACAAGAATATCTTTTGAAAAGTGAATAATTAAACGTTTTTCATTTGTAATTTATGAGTAATGATCAATAAACATATTTTTGTTATGGTGTTTTTTTGGTTTCGAAAAAATTTTGTGCTTTCCTGAATTTTTATTATTCGAAATACAAATCAGAGCATATGAAAGCAATTGTGAAATCAAAATATTCATCACTCCGTCGAATGATTCTCTTCATGTCCCTGTGTTCCGCACCCACAAATGCGCAAAACATTATGGATCTTCCGTTCAACACTACTTACAAGAATTTATCAACGCTGGGAAATGGAATTCCAGATCTTTATAAGGTTCCAATTAAAGTAAACCCAGCGGTACAGTTTCTTTTATTTAAACGATAAAACATTTTAATGGGAAATCACGTTTCTTAGCTGTCCGCTGTATTCATCGCACGCGGTGTTGAATCACGAATCCAGTCACAGTTCCTTTTGACACGTCAACCACAGGTAACTTACCATTTTTAAACAAACTACGTTTCACAAAAAATGATATTCAGTGTCATGTTTTAATACGGATTGCAAGACGACGCACCATGCGGTTATTCGAAAAGTAAAAGGTCGAAAAATTCCATCAGTTCGTATTCTTCATTTTTCCAATATGAGTTCCGATTTGCATCTTGTCAAATGAATCTGTCTTGTAGTATTACCAACTCAAAATAAAACACAGTTTTTGGTTACCTAATAAATGTTTTCTTATTTTTAGAATTATTCAGACATCAACTGTGAATTTTGAACGTTTTTTAAAATGATTTTTCTTCTAAGAATTTTGAATTTTAAAAACACCTGTCAAATAATGTGAAAGTTAGATTTTTTGGAATTTTGAAAAAAAGAATAATAATTCAGGAACATGTCACATCATATCTATGATCAAATGTTCAGAGATTCGTGAATATTAAAGGTACTGCGAATTAATTTTCAATTTTGATTTCCTTTTCATCTTCGTAGATGTTAAAAAAAACAATAAGAGAAATATTATAAACAAAACACAGTTTTACTTCGATATTCATTGAAATTTTGTTGGAATATTTCTGGAAAATTTGAAAACGGTTAGATCACCAATTTAAATAATGTATTAAACTTGGCTGAATTACATCAAACGCTGTGAGCCATAAGAAATGGGTAAAGGTAAAGGTAAAGGTATTTTTGCCAAATATTTTTAAAAAGTGCAGAATAAAAAGAAATTTAATAAAACAAAAAAACGTTTGAGAAATCTTTTTTTAAAATCAATTCCTAAATAAAAACCAAATATTAAAATAACTCTTCTAACTGATATGGTAAATAAAAATTTCAAAAACTTTCTACCGTCTTCAGAAAATAAGACAAACAATTTTAACTAAATTTTTCTAATTTTACACATGGTTTAAGGACGCTCACAATATAGGGTTCACAAATTTTAGACAATAGTATTCATATTGACCCAAGTTATTGCTCCTCTAATTTCTAATTTGGCACTATTTTTGAAATTAAAGCTCAAAAAGTAGTGCTATAGCAATCCCGTAGGAGATAATGAAAGAAATTCCTTGATCAGCACACAATTCTCTGAGGAACGGCATGCCGGGAATTTGAAAGCGCTTCGTACACTTTCCTTGGTCTTTCTTTCTTTTTTTCTCCACCGGTTCCCTTTCACTTTAGGTGTTTTTTCGTCTTTTTCGTTATACATTCACGTCATAGAACGAATGCGCGCTCCATCGAGAACATGGCAGGACGCGCCAAACAAAGAGCGTCGAAAAGGTTTCTTACACCACCATTCATTCTTTCCGTTCATTTTTCACATCGATAATGTTAGCAGTAGTTTTTTTTAGTGCGACATGATATTTATCGTCATTTAAAAATGATCTTTTCGTCTTTGGCAATTTTTACTTGAGAAATTTTGATAGATTTGTTTGTTTTAAAGGGAAAAAATGTTCAATTTTTAAAAATTAGGACAATTTTTTGGATTATTAAAAAATAAGAGCTTTGATTGAATTCTTAACTTTTCTACAATTTTGATTGAAATACTTGAAAATTCAGAATGTCGATGCAGATTGATTACAACGGTTTATTGAGTGAATATGATTATAAAGGGAATGTAGGACTAGAAGAGGTAATAAAATCACGTTGCTTAAAAAAATCTAAATTTTCGTAATTTACAGGTCGAAGACGAACCAGATGTTATCAATCAACGTATCAAAACGATTTTCGATCATTGGAATGCTGCTAAAAACGTTGTGCTTTTGACCGGAGCTGGAGTGTCAGTCTCTGCTGGTATTCAAGATTTCCGTGGAAAAAACGGCGTTTGGACACTTTCCGAGAGGGTCAAGAAAGTCGATGCAATCGATTTTGAAGGGGTTGTTCCAACTTCCGTTCACATGAGCATGGTTGAATTAGAGAATCAACAAAAAATTCAGTAAGATGACTCCACAGAAAGTGCCGATTATAAGTGAAAACCAAATTGCAGATGGTTGATCAGTCAGAACGTTGATAATCTTCACATTATGTCTGGATTTCCATTTGATCGCTTATCTGAGATTCATGGAAATTTGTTCAAGGAAAAATGTAATAGATGTAGAAAATGTTTTATCAACAAGTCACCAGTTCACTCTGTTGGTTTTCAAGAAACTGGACCATGTCCGGGAACTGGAGGAAGACCATGTCGAGGAAAGTAAGGAAAATATGTCGGATATGGCAACGCATTTATTCTTATTACTTCAGGCTTCATGATACACTTCTCGATTGGGAAAGTGCTATTGCTGAGGATGATGTTTCTAACTGTGTGCGCGTTCTTGAGGTTGAATCGCAATTTATAGTTTTGTCTATAATGATTTTTCAGAAGGAGTGTGACATGTTGATCGCAATTGGTACAACTCTTCAAATGCACCCAGTTTCTGATTGGGTTGAGAATGCAAAAAAGAAGAAATCTCCATATTTCGTAATTGTTAATTTGCAAGAAACTCCATTGGTAAGAAATATACATTTCGCGACCGCTTCAAATATACAATTCTTCTAGGACAATATTGCCGATGTGGTTCTTCATTGTCGCGCTGAGCACTTCTTTGACCAAGTTATGAGCAATTTTGGTTATGAAATTCCGGAGTACATCCCGAAAGGTGATAGATTAATTCAATTTTTAATAATAAAAATAATATTTTTTCAGGAATCGTTAACTGCTCTAAGCATAACGCATCTACTTCGAGACGTAAGCGCCACATGAGCAATGATGTCGCCTTTGAAAAAATTCCGACTAGACAAGTCAAATTGGACGATGAAGAGAATCAATCTCCAGCACATCAGCATGAAGACGAGGCGATTGTTGCAAATCAGGAAAATGATAATGATGAGCGACAGGAGAATCAAGTTCATGAAGAGTATAGAGATGAACAAGAAGATCCGGAATTCGCCGAGCCTCCAAGAGTTGAGGAGGAGAATTGTGTTGCTAATGGTGCTGGTCCATCTCAAGCTGACAATGTTGAAATTGTTGTCGTAGACGCCATTTTGGATAGGGAAATTAAACAGGAGGAGTACGGTGGCTATGATGATGAGGGTTTCCCGGTTGAAATCGAGGGTAAAGATTATATGATCATTTTCAAAAGATTTCTTTAAATTTCAGTTAATGATACCAACTCTCAAGAAGAAAATGCAATTCCAAATGAAGCAATGGGTTCGGATGCTGTTGAGCTCGATGTTTTTGGTGGATATAATGACAATTAGGTCTAATATCAATCCGTGTACTCAAATGATGCTTTAAAAAATTGTAGTTCTACATCTAGCTTCTGTTGGTTGTTTAAAAAACAACTCCTGATAATTTTGTTTTTCACTTTTTAATAATTTTTGGTTTAACCTTTCCTGTCTGCTTCTTGATAGTTCCTTTCCTGTCCCGCTTTTTAAAAGTTTCTGTAACCGATGCTGAACTTCACCCTACCTTTTTTTACCGGTTTTAATAGTTTTAGAATGTGCAATTATGAACAACCATTTCTGATTCTTTCAGATCTCACCCCTTTATCTTTCTAAAAGTTAATGGAGACAATCCAATATTTCGTCTCGCATGTTTTTTTTTGATGAATTTTTGTTACATTTTTTGTTTCATAAATTTTTTCTCATCGAGAGTATTTATCACATCTTTGGAAAAAAATACAAAGCAAACCCAATCTGACCTTCGCGCCTATCTGACAGAACAAAACCGGACTTCACTTCATTGATTACAGAACGCAGCCATTGAATGAGAAGACAATTTTTTATGTTTTTTTGTCATGCAGTATTCATCTTTCTCTTATTGTGTGACGATATGGATATTATGATTATGTTTTTATACAGACTTGACGATATTCTAAACTGAAGATTAGTTTTCCATGTTTGGATTTACTATTTCTTCTAGAATTAAACCAAAGTCCTGGTTTAAGTTTTTTTTTGTTGACAATTAACAGTACTTCAAATAATGCCCGAAAATGGTTAGAGTATCTGTTCTTTATGTTTATTATATACTCCCCAGTAACAGAAATTTTGTTGACATAATCATTAACCACAATTGAAAGGATTTTAGAACTTTGGAAAACTTTGTTCATTTCGTTATGTTTTAGTTAATTCTTTTTTATTTCAGGTCATGTTCAAAGAATCAAAAAGTTCACATGATTTGAAAGCGCAGACAATTGTTGAAGAGGTCTGTTTTATGATAGTGGAAAAGTTTAAAGTTTTTATAAACTTTTGTCAACAAATTTTCAATTATTGAGCTATGATTTTAAAAAAATGTGTGGGATGTTCCAATAGTATTGTTAGCGTTCGTTTAAAAAACCCTAAAATCATGTTGAATAGACGCAAATTGATTTTAATTTTTTGAAAAAAACATTTGACATAGAAGAATCAAGAAACGATTGTAAGTGTCTTTTACTTTTAGATGTTCCAATAGAAATCAATTTCATCATGCGGAACCTTTAATCCTCGAATTTTCGACAGATTTTCTGTTGTTGCCTGAATGGAAGTTTATATAAATATTTAAGCGATCTCGAGTCTTTGACCCGTATTTTATGAAAACTTTTAACTTTTCAGTTTAGAAATTTTTACAGTTCAAAAACAATCTCTCCAGAACCTTTTTTTCTAAAAAAGAGATTGAGAACATAAGTTGAAGTTTTTAAAAGGTGTTAGTAACACCTTTGATTTTATGGTAACTGGGCCAGTTAACCATTTTCTCAGTTAATCCTAATTTTAATTAGGCCTAGTAGTCTAAAGTTTCTACGTTTTTTCTTCATTTTGTTCAATCGTCACTATTTTTTATAGCATGTTCGTATTTTCTGAATTATTTTGAACAAATAATTTAATTAGGTGTTTTTCCGCCCTTTATTGTACCAATGTTTCTAGGTTAGGAGGCTAATAAATATTTCAGACTTATCCACAATATGTTTTCGGAAATATAATTCGTTGCTTGTTATAGTCCTCTCACAAAATTTGAGGGGGGAACTTTTTGTTCAAAATTGGGCCGCTCTGTTGTTTTGTGTCGCCACTGGGATGATAAACTTTGTTCCGAGTTCACTCCAGACGTTTTCGTTTTGGAACGAGAGTTTGCAAAATTTTCAAAAATTGCAAGTTTTTGGCGTAGTTGTTTCTCAGCAGGGTATGATAGACAATCTGGTAATTGCCATTTTCATGTTCACCTCATTCAGGAGATGTGAACATGGCTAAATTGGATTTTACGAGCTTAAAACTGTGACTATTTGGAATTAGCTAAAATTATTTTCTTTTATCATACCATTTTATTGGTCAAAAACGGAATATCATTCGTCGATTTTCGAATCTACTTTTAATTAGTTCATCTATGGATCTCTAACTTAAAAAATGTTTTATTTTTTTCTGAAAAACTGTTACTGAAATAGAAAAAACTGGTTATACAATCCAAAGTTTAATGTATAGCAAAACAAAACATCAGAAACAAAGTAATATTGAAAGTTGTATTTTTTCTTATAAAATTTTTAAAATTGTTGTTTCGTCTCCATTTTTCAAAGAAATTTAGCCATGATAAGCGCGTTTTTAAGGAAAATGAAATATTTATAATTGATAACTGAACACTTAAAATGAAAAAAAAATATGTTTAGGAAGAAAACCAAAAGAAAACCCAATCATCAGACCTTTTGGGGTTCACAATTTTGGATGAAAGATGGAAAGATATGAGTTCAGATGACTCTGATGATTCATTACCAGTTGGTAACTACATCAGCTCTCGTAAGTGCATTTCAGTGTTCTTGTTATCATCCTAACAATCTAATATAAAACGCGTTGAAAAAATAACTATGAGCTGCATTAAAACAAAAAAGAAACTTCCAAAATAACAAAAAGATTAGTTTGTTTTTTTAATGTTCGCTTTGAGGCCTAGTCTTCTCCATATTTTCCCAGTGTGTTTTTTTTCGTTCGCTATTTTTTCCTTGTTTTTTTAATATTTTTTATGATAGTGAGTTGGATGATATTTATACTATTTACATAACAATAAAATCCTCTTCTCTCTATATTTTTTTTACTTCTTTTATTAATTTTCAGCTCTTTGTTATTTTGCTTGGTGTCCTGTTGAATTTTGTTGGTGGCGATTCTGTGAAAAACATTCTTTGTTTGAAAAAAACTCTATCAAAACAACCTCATTTTTTTATGTGTTGATTCGATGTTCCCACATTTATTTTTTCCCCGATTTTTTTTATAATTGCTGTGAAAAAATGATTTTTTATCCTTTCATTTTCGTGTTCTTTGCTTCGTCGGGAGGTGCGTGGTAGTTTGTATTAGGAAAGGTTTGAATGTCTTGTGAGCAAATAACGATGATGTGTATTATTATGTTAAATTCTTGTTTTTTAAGCCTTGTTTATTCTTGTAGAACATATTTTGAGAAGTGAGAAAAATTTACTTATGAGTGTAAATAAATATTGGACATTGTCTTGTCGAGGTGAAATCATTTGAGCAATGTAGAAAGAAATAAGAGCGAAAAGTTTTTTTCTTCCTATAAGATACTTAAAGTTTGAAGGGTTAGATACAAAGGCCAGGCCAAAACTTACAAAACATTTTCCACAGAAAAAATTTCCTTTTCTCATTTCATAGATGTCAAAATACACGTGTGGTTAAAACGTATTGTATTGTATTGTAACCAAAACTAAACACAATGTTTCTCTGTCAAACCTTATTTTTAACAAATATTTTTGCATTGTCGTCAGGTTTTCCACTTTTAGTTAGAATATACGAGATCAAATACACAAACCCAACTGGTTTATTTCGAAAATAACAAATAGGTAACAACGTTTTTTTTAATTTTTTTCTAAATTCGAACAAAAAATAGTGAACATCTATCTTCGTTTATCAATCTTTTATTATTATTGTATGGTTTATGAAACAATCGATTTTTAGTTTTTTAAAACATTTTTGATAAACCAACTCCGATAAAAATGTATATTCTCTATTTTCTTCGATAAAAATTTTTCACTCATTTTTAAAATCACTAAATTATACTATCACAAGGTAAACTTTTGAGGGAAAACAGCTGATAACATATGTGTTGCTAGACACACAAAATTAATGAGACTGCGTTTTTCGAGAGATTTTACATGAATTAATACATACCCTTTTGTTTTTTGTTTCGTAATGCTTTTGTTTTTCAAATAATCAAGTTCTTTTTATTTTGAGCTCCGGGTCGGTTTTGTCGGTCAGTGGATTTTCGGCCGCTACAAAGAGAGAAGGATACAAGGATGATACCGAGTACGATGCCGAGCACTCCAACGCTGAAAACACCACCGAAAATCCCGCAACCAGCTGGGACAAACGGTGGATCGCGTTTTAAGGTAATTTTTAAATTTTATTTACTTTAAAGAACTTGATTTATTACGTTTTTTTCTTCAATTGTGATGTAAAGTACATGCACTTAAACGATTTTTTTTATCGAATACTTCTTTTAACCGCATGACTTTAAAAAATGTGTCAACAAAATTTATCATATTGATTTCATAAAAACTTAAAATTATAAATTATGAAAGTGTAAGAAAACTGCTCAAATTTATTCAGCTTCTGATTGGATGGTATTTGTGAAAAAATCAACGAATCTCCAGATTTAGGATCTTATGTGCAATGTTCTTATTACTTTTCGTTCAATTCGATTCCAAACGCGCACCACTGTTTTCGCAAGTTTGTGTGACCTTTACCGTGTCTTGAAAATATTATTTTTGAGTCATAAATGCATTTTTGATATCTATTGGGCCAAATATTTAAAAAAAACCGTGCACGAAACAAACCAAAAACCTAGTTTGTTCAATAGAGCGCGCCTGGAATCGGTTTGTTTCTACAGTATTTTTTGGCTTATTTAATTTATAATACATTAATGTATCAATAAAAATATTAATAATTGATTGCTAATCAAATATTAAATAGACAGATTTTAATATATTTCGACAATAAACAATGAGAGTTTTTCATGTACATTCGAAATAGCTTCGGCATTTAAAATCAAAAATTAATTTTTTACATTAAAAACCGAATTTCTACAAATAAAACAAAACTCGAAAATTTGCTTACCCTTTCATATGGAAACATTTAGCAGGTGTACTTTTTTCTACCTGATCTTTAAAATACTCAAAAATGCCTTTTCATTATTCAAAACGATGTTTATTTTCAGATTGTTCCTGTAGAGACTCGGTATAAACGAAGTAGATGGAATTGTTATGATTTTTATGAACACAGAGACCCATTCTTCACTAGAGTTCCGAAAACGTCATGCCCGCCATCACAAGCAGCCGCATTAAAAAGTAATTTAAATTGTTTTATGAGCTGTTAAAGAATATTGAAAGTCTCCCATATTGTTCTTTTTTTCAGAAGAGGAAGTTATAAATCGAAGCAGTCGTTCGTTATCTGACATTCATCCACATGTTGTTGCACCGCCAACGGTGGTACCACAAATCTCGACACCAAAGGTTGTCCCACCCCCGATACCAAAACCTGTCTACGTTGTTCCGAAGGTTTGCTCAATTTTCGTACATTTTTTCGAGGTCTATGGGGTTGAAAGACGTGATTATTATAGCGTCGTAGTAAAAGAGGCTTTGCGTGGGCAACTGATAAAACAATGTGTGCCATTGATTAAAAACACAAAAAAAATATTTTCAATATATTTTAATTAACATTCCCGAGTTTTTTGTTCCAATACATGTTCGTCGAAAAAATTGTTCTGAATGACTAACAAATATGGAAGAAAAACTACTACTTTTTTATTAGACATCTATTCTTCTGTTTCAGCTTTTTTCCAGTGATAATCTGGGAGATTAAGATAATGATAAATTGAGAAACATAACTTTTAACCTCCCCCCTCCCCGCCGCAAAAGATTCGTTTTAGTAAGTTTTTTTCCCATTGTAAACTGAATCAGATACAATAGATACAAGCTGAATTTCAAATAATCCCCTGCTCAACTCAAAAGTCAACAAATGTTTTGTGACGGGCTTAGTTTTTATCGTTGAAAAAAATACTGTCCAAAACTTCAACATTTTCAAACCATTATTTAATTCAAACAAGATAAGAGTGGGGGGAGAAACATGGATTTTTTTGAAAGTGTTCTTTAGTTTTTCGTATCATCTTTTTATTTTAGCTCTTCAGTTTTGATTTTGATCAACTGACATTTTTTTAGTGTCGTTGTTACACGTGAACGTAAAGTTGTCTTCATCACAACGAAAAAATAAATCAAAGACGTGGAGAATTCACATGACTTTGTTCTTCACACTGAATGATTTCATCTTAGGATATCCCTTAAGTTTCAGTGGATGCATGTTGTTAAATGATCATGTTGCTCTGATGACTCCCTTCAGATGTGTAAACAGGAGAGTATTTTTTCAGGGAGAGACACATGACTTGTTTTATTTGTTTTATAAGTCGTCGAAATTTTTAAATCACACGAGGTTCATAAACATCCCGATTTAGAATTGAACAAGTTCCAAAATGATACAAAATGAAAGTACAAAAGTCAAAATTCATGAGTGAAAGTTTTTTTCAACGACCAGATGTTACGCTTTCCTTTTTTTCTCGAATACCACGGTTTGAGAAAAGAAAACAAATCACCAAGTCACATGAACGTTTTAGATCTTTAAGAAATTTCGAACCCTGATAAAGAATGTCTGTTTTTATTTCTTCAAAGTACTATATGATGAAAATGTAACATTTTGAATCATAACTTCTATAAGAAATTAGACAATAACACAAAAAACTTTAGTGTATTGTAATAATCTATTTTTGTATTTTTTGGTCAACAAATCAGTCCTAGAGTAGTTATTTTTGGTACTTGATAAAGCGCATGATTTATAAGAAATGTGTGGTATGAACATTCATTTGTGATGGCTGATCCGAACATGCGAGAAGAACATGTTTCTAAATGTTGTATTTTTCCAGACTTCTAAGCTTCCAACGATCAATTCGCATACAATTACAAATGGTTCCCCAGCTCAAGGTAAGATATGGTGGCGGGGATAATCTTGACATCATCGTGATTATCGGAATTCTGAAGCTCCTCATTCTGAATTCAGGAAAATATCGGAAGATATATTTAAACCTAATATTTATAGCACAGCGAAAACAAATGAAAAACAGACAACGAACCTGCTATAAGTCTACAAAATTAAAATAAAGTACTGAAACGTTCCTTTAACGGAAATTTTAAAGAATATGACTAGCCTATTAGGTAGCTTTTTTTCTTTTGGAGATCTGGTTTATTCAGAAGAGCACTGGAACAATAGCTGTAATCGAAATGTACTGAAAAGTGATATGAGTAAGAAGCTTTTGTGCTCATTATTCCTATATGTCCATTGAAAACTTATGAAGTATTTAGTTATGAAAAACATCACAAGTGTCTATTTACATTTTCACTGCCTGAAGCCACAAACAACCAAAATAAGAAATACATTTTCAGTCGCGGTACAAGCTAATATGAAAAATGTCGGAAATAGCGAGGTTTGGAATGGATTGCAAACTTCTCTGACCACCAACTCGGATCTTCGCCGAACAAAAAGGTACCAAAACCAGCTTTTCAATTTATCTCAACACGTCCCAAGGGTTCGTAAACTTACAAATTGCGTATTTCCAGAAAACCTTTGACTAAGGCAAAGAGTGTGTAGGTTTTTTTTTGACAGTGATTATTTGAACCCCATATCTTTTTCTACTTCTCCCTTAAAAAAATGATAATGAAACATTTTCCTACCTTCTCTTTACTTTTTTTTCCCATTTTCTTTCCCGTTTGTGTCATCTTGTTTTCAAACCAGCCCTCCCTTCTGCCTCTTTCATTCTCCCGTTCGTTGGCAGCTCGCCAAGCACCGCCTCCAAACTATTTTTTTCGAACTAACCGCCCCTTTAATTTGTGGGAGCGACCGATGAAGCATATTTAGTACCGCTTGTGTTCTGAACTCGGACAGTACTATTTGGTGTGTTATTAGGGACGCGCACACGTGTTTAACTCTTAAAGATTATAACAATGTGGCAATGTACTGTTATTGAATGTAACCATGTTCCAATGTATTCACCTCACTATGGGATTTCAAGAGGGTGTTCTCCTTCTTCATCAATGGCTTCTAGTTACAGTGTTGCTGCAAGTCCACCAGCTCATCATGCACTCAACATTGATAGCAAAATTGAGCAAGCAATGGTTAGTTTTAATTTTCATAGATTTGCTAACTGTTCTATTATGATTCTATTATTAAAGTGAAAAATACGTTAGTAGACCAAAATTCTATTTACAAAAAAAACAAAAATTCCAAAACGATGAGTAAATAACCTCTCATAGACCGAAAATCTCTCTGAACAGGATTTCGTCACAAGTGCACGTGTCATGTAATAAGTTTGGAAAAAGCTTTTTCGTTTCTGTTCAATTTGACATTTAGACACGTCGCGATTCATTTTTTACAGCCATAAAATGATAATATTTTGCCCAGATCTTTTATCTTGACAACAAACTGTACCTACGCACACAATTTCCAAAGCATGAAATCAATTTTTACTGATAAAAATTTGGAACTTTTTTCAGGATTTGGTTAAAACTCATTTGATGTTTGCTGTTCGAGAAGAGGTGGACACTTTAAGAAGCAAAATTTTCGAATTGGAAAATCATGTAAGAAATACTTTTTGAGATGAAAAAAAATTGTTTTCCATTTTTCAGGTTCATCGACTTGAATCGGAGAATACGATACTAAAAAAGACACTTCCAAACGATGTTCTTCAAAAATTGCACTTTAAGTTATAAAATGTAATTTTTGGCTGATTATTTGTTGTATAGTTTTTTAATAATTTTTCAATTAACTCTAAAGACCACCTAGAAACTTTTGGTTTATTCCTGATTTAAATTACGAGTGAATTTGAAATAAGATCACTTTGCATTTATAAAATGGTGTAATTTCATATATTTCCAACTTTTAAAAGTATTTTTTTTTGTCTTTTGTTTTTTTTCACACTGGTTTTATGTTTTCCCGAGAAAAAAATTCCAACCCCCTCCCCGGTTTGCATTTTGATGCGTTTGTATATAAACATTTTTTTCTGTATTAGTTGTTCGTTTATGCTAGGTTTGTAATGAAAATGTATATGACGTCATCCGATTTTTAAAATACAACAACACATGAATATTGTGACTTTGAATCATAAAAGATGGGGCACAGTGAAGTGTTTTTTTGTCATACCACAGTTTATGGATTTATTTATTATACAATTTATAATACCATAATAGAAAATGTGCATAAAAGGCATAGATAACATTAACAACCAAAAATGATATCAATAAAGTGTGGGAATATATTTTTATAAATGTATCATTATGGTTACCGTAACTTTTTCAATAATTTCTTGTCTTTTTTGAATAGCAAAAAATAAATGAAATAAATCACTGGTTGTATCATATCTCTAAATAGAGATATTAATATACCGAAACTTGATTTCCTGTCATCTGCAACATACGTCAAACGAAAAGTAATTATTTGCCGGAAATGAAGAATTATTACCGTAGTCCGGAAATATATTTTATCCACAAAATATAACAAACAGAACCAGTTCATTCTTTTTTCCAATGTCATGGATAAAGATTCTCATATTTCTTCTCAAATTCCAACTATTTTCATTCGACCATGTAACCTTTTTTGGAAGATATGCCTGTAATGTTGATTTTGAAGTTGAATATTGTACCACAGATACTTATATTGCACTCGCATTCTATTACGGTAACAATGTGTTTAAAACAACAACGTGATTCAATTTTTTTAAATTCAGGTTTGTTGGATGGCGGGGGTGTTACTAAAAACGGTACTTTTATTGGTTCTGATATTACTGTTGAATTTTTTGATCCATCCGTTGAAGGAAAGTTTTCGATGGGAAACGAGAACGGGGAATACACATCGTAAGCTATATTAAAAATACGATTTTTAGAAGATTAAAAGTACAAACGTATTTTTGTTTACCATTATTATAAAAATGGAATACTTTCATTGTTACCCGATGGACACAGAACTACAGTAGCCCTATATTAGTTTTGATCTTTAATAGTCTAAAAACGTCATAGCTTAAAAACGAAAATACAGTATAACCGAAGATAAAATGATTAGAGAACACAACGGCTAGTCTTTGAAGAAATATTCTTTTTTGCAATGATTTTCGAAGTTGAAAATTAATGATAACAGATTGTGAAGATTGAAAGATTGATAATGTCGCTTTGAAGCACTGGTGAGATCATACTGTTCTTACTTGCAAAAGATATTCAATTTTCATCGAGGTTTGCACGTATTATGTATGACGTGTTTGCAGAAGCTTACTCGATATCATGCTGAAAGAAAACAAGACTGACCCTTTGCTCGCAGTTGTTGGGGTTGAGAACGATTGCAAGCAAGTTGCTGCATTGGCACAAGCTTATGATATTCCAAGTTTGCTTGTGGTAAAACTAAAATTTCAGCTAACAAAAAATGTGTGTTGTTTTATTATTTCAGAACTGTGTTGACCAAGTCGGAGAATCTCACATGCCTTCGAACAAGGTCATTGAAATGTCAACCACGCAAGGGTAAAAGATGAAATAAAGAATTACTGTAGTTAACTAGATTGACATTTAAGAGAAAAGTATCGAGCATTTGCAAAAATAGCAAAATCTATTGGATGGACAAATTTAGCTGTTATTAATTTTGTTGATGATGGTGCGGATGACTTTACTTATCACTCGCAACTTCTGGACGCATTATCAGAACAATCCATCACTGTAAAAATAAACATCGTTCAGATATTTAATTTTAGTTATTTGTAGTTAGATTATGTCAAAAAAGGTGGTTTCTCTGCAACTTTGGGTGCTGCTATATATACTGGAGTTGAAAGTATTGCAGATGTTATTATGGAATCCTATCTTAAGACAAGAAGTAGAAAAATTTATTAAGTTCAATTTAAAAAAATAGAAAGTTCAGTTTATGTTCTTATCATGTCATCTGGTGCACCCGGTCAACTGTTCTTACACGTTTTATCAACTATGGGGCTTTTAGAAACTGGAAAATTTTTCGTTATCATGATGGGACCAATAGACTTTGATAAATCAAATTATTTTTCATTCAATGCAAACAGAGGTACATAAAATAATTTCAAAAACAGAGGTACATAAAATATTCTCAAAAATATACTGCAGGAGGCACATATCTCGGACAGATTCCTTTTGGAATTTCGGATGCAGATGTGCGGCGATATTACCGATCTATCTTATATTTGACAGATATTCCACACTATCCAAAAAGTTGTGGTTCAATTTTCTGAAAATTCCATAAAGCTCAAATTTTACAGACTTCAGTTATGAATGGATCAATTTTCAAAATAGAGTTAAAAATGATGCTGATAGAACATTTTGTCCCCCTATGTGTAATTCCGTGGTTGCAAATATTGCACAAAACGATCCAGTTAGTTTAGTTTTTTTTTTTAAATTGTTTTATCATCGTGTTTAGTGGAGTGACGATGCTTATTGGGATTCTGAAGATCCTGCGATTATTAACTCTTATGACGTGGGACGACTACTCTCCGACGTGGTTTCAGTGCACGGTTCTGCCATTTTAAGAAATTCCACGCAACTTGTCGACATCATGGCTAGTAGAAGAATAACATGTATTGAAAAAATTGAGCAGATTATTATACATGTATATTTTTAATTTCAGCATTACTTGGTTTTGTTTCCAAATTCAACGAGAATCGTGTATCACAACGGGAATACATTTTATGGGCTCCACAAGAATCCTCGAGTGGTGTTGGGCCTATTGCATTGACACAATGGGCAAAAGTTGCTGCAACTATTTTACCTGATGGAAATGGAGCATATGTTAGAAGTTTTTCTAGTTTTCTGCCATTACTAGTATTTTTTAGCTTATAAAATGGAATAATCTCACAGATCTTGGTATTATGAATGGTAAGCTTCCATCATCTCGACCAGTTTGTGGTTTTAATGATGAATTATGTGGATTTCCAATAAGTAAGTCATGTGTAGTTTTCATCATCAGCTCGCAATATTAGCTGTTGATGATATTTTAAACTTTTCAAACTTATAAATTGACCAGGAAGTATGTCAGAACTCGGAATTATTATTATTGCCGTCTGTGGAACAGCTTCTTTGATCCTTATCATTGTTTCAGTATATTTCTTGAGGTTTTTTTAATCAGTGACACGAATGGAAATATGTTTTTTTTAGATTGATTGCGTATGAGCGACGATTGGAGTCGTCATACTTTTTGATCGACAGAAAAGAAGTTGATCTTATCGATTTAACAAGATTCGGTTCAAGTCGAGCGGGAAACATGCTTCAAAGCGTGATGAGTCTGAAATCAATGCACAATGATATGATGCCTGACGCCGGTGGCACAACAATGCAATATTATCATCAAGGAATCCGAAGAGCCGCGAAACGTGAAAAACAAAAGGCAAAAATGACTGAAGGTCCAGGGAATAAAGAATCATGGCTCGATATTTACGATTGGCATCTGGCCCGATTTGATAACACTCTTGTGACGGTTCGCAAAATTAACAAACAACAATTGAAATTGACAAGAGAAATGAAACAAGAAATTGATATTTTGATGACGGAAAGTCATGAAAATTTGAACAGATTTTTTGGATTGATTAATGAAACTGAATTAATATTCACGGTACATGGATATGGTCCGAGAAAAAGTTTGAATGTTAGTGGACTTTTAATATTTTTGAAACATTTCTGTGTTTACAGGATCTCCTAAGAAATGATGATCTACGGATAGATCGGATGTTCCGAGTTTCATTTGTTGACGATGTTTCTAAAGGATTGCATTTTCTTCATACTGCCTCAAAAATAGGCTATCACGGAAATCTCAAAAGTACTAACTGCTTAGTTGATGCTTACTGGCGAGTGAAATTGAGTAATTTTGGAATGGAAACAATCCGCCAAGATGAACCGGAATCGAAAGCTGATGATTTACTATGGACCTCACCAGAATTGATTCGTAGATTCAATGTAAAACATGATCTTACGAAGGCTGAAATTGGAAGAGCGGATGTTTATTCATTTTCTATTGTTTTATATGAAGTTTATGGTCGACAAGGACCATATGGTGATGATTTCCTTGACTCAGAAGGTTTTTATTTGAAATAAATTAGTACATGAGGAAGTAATCAGATTGTTTCAGAGATCATCGAACAGATCAAGTTTCCAGAAGGTGGTTCCCTGACACGCCCTGACATTCACTTGATTTCAAAGTCGCCATTTCCAATTACTGAAATCGTAACAAAGTAAAAACTGATACAAGGTTTTTTTTTATAAATCATGTTAAATTTATCAGATGTTGGTCAGAAGACCCAATGGACAGACCGACGATCAAAAAAATTCGTGATTTATTGAAACCGCTGACCAAAGGAATGAAGGGCAACATTGCTGATAATATCATGACGCTTCTAGACAAATACAAAAATAATCTTGAAGATGTGATCAAAGAACGCACAGAACAAGTGGACGAAGAGAAAACGCGAAATGAAAATCTGCTGCTACAACTTTTGCCAAAGTCTGTTGCAATTAATTTGAAAAATGGGAAACCTGTTGATGCGGAGTTTTTCGAGTCCGTTTCGATTTATTTTTCAGATATTGTTGGATTCACCTCTTTAAGTAGTAAAAGTTCACCTGAACAGGTTAATTTGGGTCAGATATCAGAAGAAAAATTGTTTTATTCAGGTGGTGACAATGTTGAACAGCCTTTATACAGTATTTGACAGCATTATTGATCAGTATGATTGCTACAAAGTTAGTACATGGTCATTTTTAAAAGCTTTATACCAATTTTAGGTGGAAACAATTGGTGATGCCTATATGTTTGTATCAGGATTACCAGAACTGAATGGTCATTTACATGCTGGAGAGGTTGCAAGTGCCAGTTTTGAACTTTTGAGATGTATTGAGGTGATACAAAAAACTTTATTTCAAAAACTTTATTGCAAAAACTTTATTTCAAAAACATTATTTCAAAAACTTTATTTCATGAAAGTTTGTTATTTCGCAAAGAATTCCTATAATTTTTTTCAATTTGTCAAATTTAATTTCTTTACAGGCATTTGTTGTAACTCATTGCCCCGAAGAAAAACTTAGATTGAGAATTGGAAATCACTCCGGATCTGTTATCTCAGGCGTCGTTGGTATTCGAATGCCAAGATACTGCCTCTTTGGTGAAAGCGTCATAATTGCCAACGGCATGGAAAGTAGCGGAGAGCGTAAATTTTTCGCCTCAACTTCATCTCACATCATTCTTCAATTTTACAGCAATGAAGATTCAAATGTCGAGTGACACATACGAGCTGATTTTGAAATGTGGAGGATATGAAGTGCAGCCGAGGGGAAAGATAACTTTAAAAAATAAAATTGAAGTGACGACATATTGGTTGAATGGATATTCAAGAGAAGCGAGACTGGCAAGATTGATGGAGTATAAGAATACATATCCCCAATTGGGAATTTTGGTTCAGAAAGCGATAACGAAGAAAAAGAAGCAATGATAATCTTTTAATGCGTTTTTTGATAAAAACATGTTGATATATCCTTGTTTTTTATTGTTTGTTTATCTCATTGATGAACATACAACACACCACAGTTTTTCGGGTTTGTACACTTTATAGGTGGTTTAAAAAAACCAATTGATTTACTAGAAAGAATTGTAATGAAACGCCAAATCGTCAAAAACGAGTAAAAAACACGTGTCGTGTGTTGTTAGATGATTTTTTCCGCAAAAAGACCAAAGAGAAGATAATGAGATCAAAAGAGAAAAATGTGAAGTTGAAGATAAGCCGCAAAAAGTTGAGAGTGAGTATGTGAGCATAGGGAGGGTCCGTTTCTGACGATTGAAAAAGACAGCTGTCTGAGATTTTGACGTTGGAATTGTTGGAAGCGAGACTGTGGTAGAATTAGGACTCAGTTGGACACATAAGTTTTTGCACATGCAGACGCTACGAAATCCGTTGTCCATTTTTCGAGCCAGGTTCGTTTTAATTACTATTTTTTAGAAATTTGATTGAATTTGGTTATTCATTTTTGTTAGAATAAAATTATATAATTTAATTATTACCGTTCTGTTTTTTTTACCGATATAGATTATAATAAGAATACCAAAATCAAAATAGAAAATAAAAATTAGCTATTGAAAACAAAATTCCTTAAAAATCCCAACTTTGAATTATAACAAAACCACATAATCGTCAGGTCTCAAAGTCGTGAACAGAGCACATCATTGGGTGCCAGTCAATCAGAAAGCTCTGAGAAACCTCGGTACGTTTTGTTATTTTTACATTTTTTTTATTATTTGTAAACCATAACCATATTTTTTCCAGGAAAAAAAGTGTTAATGGAAACGAAAACAAGACAAGTACTCAGAAGTTGTTCATGAAACGTGATAAAGCTGCGTCCGAATGTTTAGCTGAAACGAAGATTGAGAAAAAATCGATGTATATTGTTTTTTGTTTAATTTAAATGTTATTTTTATTTCAGATGTCGTGAAAAAACACACAAGAGTATTGTCATTCCACAACCTACTTCCTATGTTTGCGAAAAGGTGGAGAAAACTGTAAAAATGCCAAATGACAACCCAGTGGTAAGAATCGAAACAATTTTTATATTTTCTCATAAAGAAAAATAATATATTTTATTCATAAAAATTTTTGAAAACCAAACAACGTAATAAAACATGTGTGTTGACCCGAATCGAGCAATAAATTTTATTGTTCTACGCTGTGAAACCGCGTAATGACCGGGTTGTAGTGAATGTCATCTTGAAATGTTATTCATAAGAAATTAATTGAATTCATTTCAATTCAGATGAGCAAAAAATCAAAAGAGTGGAATTACATTCCGGCTTCAAAAATTTCAACCAATCTACAACAACCGGGACCATCTTTGCCGCTTACTGAGAGGTCAAGTGGATTTTCGACGGAACAGATGATTGACGAAATTTTTGCACCATTGAGGGACACTATACAGGAGGGGATTAACCAGGCACGTCGTACATCTTCTTCTCCAGGTTGGTCATAATTGAAAATTGAATGCAACATAGTAAAACAACAGTTACGGTTGGCACCTAACCTAATAGAATTCAAATAATATCCTCTTTTTTATGAATTTAATATTTCAAATGTAATTCCAATTTGAAATTAAAAACATTATTTTCAGAAAAAGTTAAATCGCAAATTCACACCCCTTCAACACGTTTAGAACAATGGAAAGCGCAGCTGACCTCTGGATCAGTACGAGGAAGAGATTCAAGTGCTCCAGCTCCAGTTCAAAGGTTTTGTTGCACCACCAACAAATCTTGCCATTCGGAAATGTTTATACTTCAGACTTACCATAAAGCCTCAAAATACGCAGCTGAACATTCCTCCCGTTCCCCGTCCACTACATTCAACTCAATCAGCTAACAACGCTTTGTATGTTTTACACATTTAATTTTCTTGGGAGACAATTTCCCATTAATAAAAAGCGGTTGATTGAAATATTAGGTGCGATATTGATGGCCAGGAGAAAGTCCTCCGAACAGCCACCCTATATTGGATACATTGTTTTGACCTTCAAATCAAATCATTTGACAGTTATCATCTGAATTCGCAAAACATTATTCCGAATAAATCGTTTATTCGGTTTTAATTTCTGTACAATTTTGAAAACTTTCAGATCAGTGATGGATCATAGGACATTGAAAGATTATCATTCTCGTAGTCGTTGTGGAACATGGCAACCACTCTCATGTAAGCTGTTTCATTTCGTAAATGCTCGTCAATTAATATTTATCGTTTCTAGGTATCACCGACAGACCAGCGCTAGACTTTATCACTTCTCCTAGGAATCCACAAAACGTTCGTTTTTTTTACTATTAAATATTCTAGAAAAAAGTTTTGAGACATTTTTACATTCACTTGACTTTTAAGATTTCACCTATTAATTAACCAGGACGAGTTCGTCAATTTTTCTATCAATTTGTCCATTTGTCCAAAACGATAAAAATTACGAAAATTTACAGGAAGCAAATATATTCCGACCCGTAGCTCATAGGCCAAAACCTGCAGAATTGATAAATCATAATGATAACAACAGAAGGTCGTTTAGAAGGTTAGCTTAAAAGTACAATCTTAATAAAGTAAAGACTTCAGAGTTGACTCGCTGCTACGAAGTGATTCCAAAGAAAGTAATTGTTCTGTATCTGATATTTTGCTGATGTACCAAAGTGAGCTAATTTTCCATATAACTTTTCGTAATCCATATTGTTATCAGCAAAAGACCACACACGAGAAATGAATACTTCAATACGATCGACCGCAAGCAATTCATCTTCATTTCCTTCATTTCCGCCGGAACAGGTTTCACTTCCATTTTTGACATTTTGTAAAGTGAATTGGTGTTTTTTGTTGTAGACTAATCAACATAAGAATGTGCTTACTACCCTTTCTTCTTCTTCGTCGGGAATTCATGTTACGCCATCTCCCAGTGATTCAGGAATAATTGATTATGAGGTGAAATATTGCTTTTCTGTGAACGAATTTATGTGTGATTTTGTAGAATTTGATTCGCGACAAAGAAATTGAATTGCAAGAGATTAGGACAACTATGGAACAGAATGAGGAAATCATTATCAAGGTTTAGAAACAGTTTTTTAATCAAAAAAACATACTTATATCTGTAGGTGTATCAAGACAAAGAAAGCGCTTGGAAGACGGAATTAGAAGGGTTGAAATGTCGTGTAACAGCGGCGGAAAAAGGCGAAAAGGCGCTTCGGGAACAATTATCGAATTGTCAGCGTCAAAGTTCTGCAATGTCGTCTTGTATGCGAACTCTCCAGGAAGAAAAAACAAAATTGATGACAAAGGTATAACTAGTATTTTTTAAAATTAGCAATGACTTACAACACAAACAGATCTTGCACAAATTTTGCAATTTCAAATCACCTGAATTGTTAATTGTCAACATAAAATTTTTGTATCACGCGAGTTAGTTTTGATCTACACGGAAAATCTAAGTATCTCATAAAGTCATGCTATTTTACCTGCGAGCGGTTGCGCTGCGGTCTTTCAGCAGAAATGGATGATACAAAAGTTTTAACTTGACAATATTAATAATCAGTACTCAATTTTGCTCAATTTTTTTTAAAATTTTCCAAAAAATATTTCGGAAAACTAGCTTCGAAACAATGGCCTAGAAACAATTTCGGCCAAAAAGAATGAAGTAACAAGAAAAATTCAAAAACATAAATTAAAATGAAATAAATAATCATTAATATTCATTACAGTTTTGTTAAAAAGCTCGAAACTTTTCTAGGTCATTGTTTTGAAACGAGTTTTCTCGGCACCGATTCATTCATATCATATTTTGGAAATCTTATTTTTTCAGTGCATCCAATTAGAGAGAGAAATCGAATTTCTTCGAAAAGCAAAGCAAATGTGTCCAAATTGCTCCAGCAATCAGAATAATGAGGTTTGTTACTTTGATATTTAGCTATTTTAGAAGTCACAAGAAAGTGAAGATTTGTATTGTTACTCATTAATATTTGCTCTCACAGGAAACCGATCTTCGACAAGAAGTACAAGATTTACGACGTGAGGTAGCAAATTTGAAAAGAATTGTGAACGATGGAGTTCGATACAAAAATTAATACTTTTCTCGATTATTTGAGTTTATTTTTATTTGAATTTTTTATTTGATTATTTTAATCTTTGAAAATGAAATACGAATTTAAGTCTCTTTTAAAACTGTTAATTTTCAACTCCTAATTCGATAAAGAATATCGATACTTTGGTCGCATTTTATTCACAAACAATCCAAGAGATCTGGTTGTTAATTAGCGATATGATTGGAAGATGGATATTAGAAAAGACATATTTGGAAGCTGGTCAAAAAAAAGTGCAATAAAGAATAGGAAAGAGATGAAAAAGTGTGTCAAGACGGTTGTCGGTAAAACTTTCTTCTCATGTTTTTTGCTACCAAATTTACCAAAAAAAAAATAGGATTGTGAAATTCTTCGACTTGCTAGTATATACAACATTTTTGATATATTTATCTTTGCTCCTCGGGGCCAGCTACCACCCATTTATGTTTTCCGCTCGTCGCTACATTTGTTTGTTGAACTTAGTTGTTCTATCTTTTTTCGAACCCTTTTTTTTCATCAAGTTTTCAAAACATCAGTTCGATTTCTTTTCTTTGATAAATTGCTTGCTGTTCTACTTCCCCAATTGATAAAAATGTGAGAATTTTTCACATTTTTCCTGCTTTAATCCTATGGTTGTGCGAGAAAAATTCACTTTAGTTTTTTTAAAAATATAATAATGATTCCAATCTAAAAAAAAGCCCTAGAAATTTGATTAATGAGGTCTTGCGAGATACAATCTTGGAGGTCCAGAAAAGGCGAAAGAAACTAACACTTCCAAACAAAATAACGTTGTTTTCTCTTTTCTGGCAATTTTTTAGTTAGACTTTTGTTACATAACTACACAATTCTATTTTTTTCCTTTTCCTGAACATACACATATTGTCTAAAATTTTAAAGCAAACACCTGCTGGGTCCTAGAGGAGCTTATTGGAAAAAGTTGTTATGTAGGTTTTCAATCTATTCAAATATCTTGGAAAATGTGTTTCAACTGCGGGTAGCCTTTTTTTAAGTGTAAGACGTTTTATTGATCCGCCGCTTTTTTTATTTAAAAATTTTCGGTGAGTGCATCAAAAAATGGCTGTACAACGGCTTCAAAAAGGTTGAATATTGAATACACCTAATTTTTAAAATAATCATACATTTTTGAAAAAAACAAAAACCCAAAATACCTGGAAGAGAGTAGGAAAAATTGTTCCCTTGAACTTGACTAGATTTCCATCTAAGTTGAGCTTGCATTCGTCAAATATATTGATAAGCTTTTGTGAAATCGTGAGATAAGTGGTAAAATCAAATGTCATATTTGCTTATTTTGAGGGTTTGATCCTATCTGCTATTTACTACAATAAAACACTAATTATTAATTTTCTGTTTAAATTTTACCGGCTTAGTAATTGGATTACATAACAATGGATTACAAACCCTTTTATATACCCGACTGTGGTTTCAATGTGGTTTTCGTTTCCTCCACTGCCTATTTCCTATGCTCTATTCCACTCTCTCTCATCTCTCCCACTCGTTAAAGCGAAACGGTCAGTAGTCATCTTTTCTGTGCGTTTCTATTCATTTTCCGTCTTGTTCATCGTCTCTATTCCGAACCAAAACGCAAGGGCCGCTCCAACGACAAGTGAGCGAAGATGCCAAACTGGAGGAGGGACAGAGAAACAGAGGCGTAAAAGAAAATGAGAAAACCTCTCCCCCCGTCCCTGGTCATTGTTAACCCTTTGCATAGTGGTATGCAAAGCAGTGAAGTGGTCACAAAACTAGCTTCTATTTTTACTTGTTTGAAACATTCTATTTGAAATTGTCAAACTGGTTTAAGTTATTCATATTTACGTTTTTTTTTAAATTTCAAAACTAATTATTTTCCAAAAAAATGAGCGATCAATGATCTAATTCTTTTGACAATATGTTCTATTTGCCCTTATTCCGACTGACATACGACTGTTCTCTTCGTTTTCATAATTGTTTTCTTATACTTTCACAATTTCACAATCAGAGATTTTTCCAGAAGATTGAGGATAAATAGCCGTGCCAGCATGGATATTTCCTTGCCGCAGCTTCTTGCAATAGAGGACTACGATGAAAACGAGGTAATTTAAAGTTTTAGTTCTTTTTAAATTTTTGGCTCTTTTCAACCATAAAAAGAGGAGCATTCCAACTTGAAAGCATTTTCGTTCACCACATGCATTTTTAGTTGAATAATAAATGAAACATCATCAACAGTAAATGGTGACAACTTGAAACTTTTGAGACGAACATTTTCTAAAAAAAAAGAGCTTTAACAAAAATGTTCAATTTGTACTTTTAGGGTAAATTGGCTGCGTCAATACGATGGCTCATTGCACGGGTTTATGAGGAAAAAAGAGACATGCCGGACAAATTAAGGGATGGTGTTCAACGCGATGAAAACGTGGGAAATTAAAGTGAAATTGAAACAAAAAATGTGGAAAGTTTTAGGGCCACTTTCAAATTAGTGAAGCTGTTCTTGGGGCTCTCTGTAATGGGTCGTTGTATGCACAAGCGGCAGCAAAAATTTTCAAAGAATCGAATCTTGTAACGGTATTTCTAACACTGTTTAAATCTTGTATTGAAGTATTATTTTTTAAGAAAAGCCATGGTGCTGTTCTTGCGGTTTTGACTGATTATGGAATTGATGTACTACACAGACAAGAAGACGGGGCGATGCCTGTTGAAGAAGATCAATTAGCATCAGCAAGTCCTTTCAGCATTGTAAGTTAAAATGAATTGATGAACGAGTTTTCAGGAAATGAAATATGTCTAAAAATAGAAAAAAACTCATAACTTTAAAGCTTTTGGAATTCTTAAAAAAATGCTAAAAAGCCGTAAAAACTCTAGCAAACAAATGACGTTGTTAGGTTTTTTGCAAACCTCTCAAGGGTACTACTTTTGAATATATTCAATAATAAAATTGATATTTTAATATATTAAGATGAATAATATTTCTGTTTTCCGCAATTCTTCATTACTATTTATTTTCGATAAATACAGTTTATATAGTGAAATTAAAAAAAAAATTATGTTTCAGTCTGCCCATCTCTCAATAATTGATGCGCTGATGATGGCTCATTTGCGCGATGTTCTCCCGGTTAGCAGGGTCGTTGAGGCTGTGAGGTATGTGCATATAAACTAAACATAGATTATGAACTAAAACTAAATTTGTTAATTTCAGCAATCATACATGTGTCGAAGCAAGTGAAAAACCAATTGATAGCGTAGACGCTCTTCTTTTCTGGATCAACAAAATTTGTCTTCTTGTCCGCGATGATGTTGAACGACACAACTCTGATATCATGATTCCTGAGATGGAAGATCTTTATGAAGATATATCAGACGGGCAATGTTTATGTGCTATGGTTCATTGGTACAGATCACAAGAAATGCCTATATCAGGTATTTTAAATCATCTTTTATTAATTTTAATAAACGATTGTTATTTAGATATTTCTTTCAACGAGGCTGCAACGACGAGGGATTGCCAATATAATCTTATGTTATTACAGTGAGTCAAAACATAAAAATAAAGATTCCGATTGATAATTGTTATTTTCAGGCATTTCTGTCATCATCATTTGGCTAACGACCCTTTTCATTTTGAGATTGAAGATCTTCTCTATCTCCGAGATTCGATGCAAATGAATGTGAACGCATTCTTGGCGGATTTGTTCCTCCAATTCGAACCTCCTCTAACTCCTGAGCCAGTTGAAACTTTACGGATCGGACCGTCACCTCGTCGATTTGTACCAGCTTCGGCGATACCGGATTTACGAGCTGCTAATGCTGCTGCTCGTTCATCGATTAGCAGCCGAGTTCGACCAAAACCGTTCGCATCGCAAATGACCCAATCTCAAACGCCGTCACGTTCAACCAGCAGAATGAGTCAGGACAGTTTGTTTTATTCAAGGTAAACTTTTGAAACCCAATTTTTAAACATTCGCAGATTTCAGGCCTGCTTCTATTGCTCTTCAAAGGCGCAGTATGGATCAAGACCCGAACGTCACGGACTTCCAAAGTATACGTCAGGTGAGTACTTCCAAAAAAAAGTTTTATTTTTATTCACTTGTTTATCTTAAAAAAATTACATGTAGAATCCGTCATTTTTAAAGTTGATAATGTTCAGGGTTTCGAGAATCAAGCCGGCTCAGCTCAACTCGCGAAATACGACGGGAGTGTTACTGCATCCGTTCGACTAGCAATGGAAGAGAAACGCAGAAAACATGACCAACAAATGGCGCAATTAAAGTAATTGTCATAAATTTTTAAATTAACTTAATCTACTAAAATAAACAAAACTACAGCTCTGCAAACGAAACTGAACGACTAGAAAAAAGTAAAGCGGCATTTTTTGCATTGAAGAAAAATGAAGAACCTCCATCATCTGATAAAGAAGAATGGTACGATCGCTTTGAAGCAAAGCTTCGTGCATTGGAACTTCGGCTAGAAGAAGGAGGTGAAGAAAGTCCTCAGTCATCAAGACTCAATCGAGCTCTCTCCCAACCAAGCGTTGTTCAAGGTAAGCTGCCAAAAAAAAGTTTTATGGGTCATCCAATGCGTTTTGTTTTCCAGGTGCAAATCCACATTTTGCTGGCGGTTATATGACACTCCCAATGAATTCTGGAGGTCAAATGACACAATCATTTGTTCAACATCCACAGCAGCCATACGACTACTACATGCAGCAACAACAACAACAAGCAGCGCAGAGCAATTATGCCAGCCCGTCACAGGTGTGTTTTCAAAAGAGTCTATTACAGTTGTTTTCTCTGAAATTGGTTCATTTAGCTTCGAAGTAGTTTGAGCAATGGGATGATTAACAATGCTGGTTATATGGTTCAACCAATGTATCCACCTGAATATCAACAACAACTCCAAATGCAACAAGGTTTACTCTATCCTAATTGAATATATTTTATTACACATAAAATTCACTTTCAGGTCAAATGCCAATTCAGCCTGTTGGAACATACACCCCAGAGGGTTATTTCATTCCACACCACATGCAACCGATTCCAATTGCCCCGGGTTATAATCAAATGGGAGCAACCAACATGCCATACAATGGAATGGCTAGTCAAACTGGTTACATTCAAACTTCTAACCAGCCAATGGAGCCGTTGGAGATGCAATTTCAACAGCATCAACAATTACAGCAGCCGCCAAGTCATAATGCTTTTCATTTGCATTCTAAAAGTGATGATGTAAGTCAATAGAAGTCTTTGCTTCATTTTTTGAATTGAAATTAAAATTTCTCAGGCAACACAAGGTGACCCATCGTTGGAAATTAACCGAAATCTCACCAATTGGGGAATGACGTATAAACAAGAAGCTCCAAAAATGATGCAGCGTCGAACATGGCAGAATGAAACATTTATCAAAAATGAGCTGGATTTGGTGAACAGTAAAGATGCCGTTCCACATGTAACTGATGCGACAACAACACAGCCGGAGGAAGCACGTAAACTTCAAGAAATTATGGCAAATGATATTCATAACTTTGGGCTTTTGGGAAATAGTGAGTTTTGTGACATGTAGTATTGTTGCATTAAGATGATTTTGTTTCAGACCATGGTAGAAATAACATCAATGAACACGAAGACATTCAATCGAGTAGAAAATCGGACGACAGTCATCCTGAAATCCCACAGCCAAGTTTTGTTGTAACAGAAGGAGAAGAGAGTAATGAAAATATGGAGAAAATTGTGAGTTTTCAGTGTTTTTTTTCATTTCTCAACGAAAACATCTGTTCACAGGCGAACGAACGAAGAATTGCCAAGAAGGCTGCACTTATTGCGAAAACTATGAAAAGAAAAGAAGAAATCGAAACGAAAGTTGATATTGCGGAGCAGAGAAATGCGGAACGCAGACAATTGGAACAAGAGAAAAAGGAACTGGCTTTGCAGAAAAAAATAGAAAAGGAACAGCAAAGGTATTTCGAAATGATGAATAATGTAACATGTTTGTTTGTTTTTTTTTGCAGACAAAAGATCCTGGAAGAATATAAACGAAAGAAAATTGAGAAAGAGCTGGGAGCAGAGCTCTCATCGGCTCGATCGACTGGAAGAGGTCATTCTCAACCTCCGTTTGTGCGAACGAAGTCACAAATGAGTGAAGTAACCGAGTCGAGACAGAATACACCGAGAATGAGGGGGCAATCCTCTGTCGAGCAGAGGGTTTCTGTTAGCAGCTTGGCTGAACCTAGTAAGTGTTTTTGGAATCAGTTGTTGAGGATATACAAACTGGTGTCTATTTGAGAGAGCAAACATTACGGATAAAAACTTTCAGCATTTCTGTTTCGATATAAAAGATATTTTTAGAAAATAACAAATCCTATACTGTTTCCTCATTTCTATTCCAAACGCGCTCCATAAACTGGAACTTTGCCAACACACCTTCCAAAAAACAAGATGCAAACGATTTCCCACGTGAATAACGTGGAGCGTTTACATTTTGTTTTTTAGAAGGTGTGTTGGCAAAGTGCCTGTTTATGGAGCGCGTTTGGAATAGAAATGAGGAAACATTACACTTTTTCATTTTTATTTTAAAAAACCTTGAAAATCTATACACTTTTTCAGCTCATAAATTGTTCGCCAAAACTGTAACAAAATCTAACCGTGGACTGATCAATAATGCACTACAATTTAGTGTTTTCCCTGGAGCTGTCAATAATGCAACCAGACAAGCGGTATCATAACGATAACTTTATAAACTTTTCAAAATATTTTAAAATTTTGCAGACCATTTCACAAATGGCAGCGTCAAGTTCGAAACATTTTTTGATTTTATTCCGTGATCAGAAATGTCAGTATCGTGGACTTTATACTTGGGATGAAGTGAGATAAAACAAATCGAATTAGGAATATTGATCAATTTTATAGGTTTCGGATACTGCTGTCAAAATTTCGGGACAAGGACCTCCAAAATGTACAGAATCAATGATGAGCATGATGTTTAAGTAAGAAAAACTAGAATTTTGGAATTAAAACAAAACGATCGTTGTTTTCAGATACGATTCAGGTGGCAAAAGTTTCACTCAAATTGCTACCAAACACTTGTCAGCCACAATTGACGGTTTCTCAATTATGGATCAGTTTTGGCAGAAAGCGAGAATTCCACATTCTGGAAACGCAACGCATCGTAACAATTAAAATGAGAAAAAGTAAATATTATACTATCTTTTAATCTCTTAATTTCACTTACTAAATTTTTTGATAAGTCAGTTTTGAAAAAAAAAATTTTTGAACAAAAAATGTTTCATAATCTGAAAATAAGAACATTAAGAAATTCTACTTACTGTGATATAGAAAATTTGAAATATGTGTTTTGCTCAATTCAGTTGTATTGTTTACTTGAGTTTATGGTGACTTTTTGTCATATTTTCGATTTTTAAGTGGCTTTCGATTTAAAATGCCTTGTTTTTTTAAACTATAAGTTTTTATTAATTAATTTTTTGCAGATTTTTTAATTTTAGAGATTATTTATTTTTTTTGCCATTCATTTTTTCGTGGTGCATAATTTAAATTGAATAAATGTCACTTGAATAAAATTAATTTTTATTTGTGAAAAAGGAGAAATATCAAGAATTTTGATATATAAAATGTGATGAGAAGGCAACAATACCAGAATTAAGTTCAATGGGATCATGCTAGAGCATCACCGGTAAATAGAATTATGGAATTTAGCAGGCACCGACGTGGAAAAACACGTTGTGATTCGAAAAACATTGGAATTAAAAGGTATTCTTTACTGTTTTGGGTTTCTATTCCATTTTTATCTTCTTCTCGATATTTGAAAACCTATACAAGGAAAATATTTTTGCAAAATTTTCTTTTCTAGTACTCAAACACACCCATTTCCAATATAATACGGCGGATGGCCTAACAATTGCAAACACTCTCAAATTCGCATGCTCTCTCGCGCACGGCCGAGCGGTTAGGCCATTCCTCGCCTTACCCTATAAATGTGCTTTTTTCGTGTAAAGGAAATATGCGAAAAGGAAATTGCGATCAATTTTTTTGGTTCTATAGGTTTTCAAATACTGTGAAGAAGATGAAAATGAAATTGAAACCCAAATTCAGTAAAGAGTCCCTTTAATTATCAAAAAAAAGAAAGAGACATTGGGAAGGGGGGAAATCTAAAACTTGAATAAATACAGATTACACCACATTGAAATGAACCTAACAATAATAAAAGAGAAGAAGTAGAAACAAAAATGAAAATAAAAATTGAACGGTTTTTTTTGTCATTTTTCAGACAGATGTTGATTTTCTTCAAATATCACTGCGTTCATAGAATGCTAAACACGGCCAGAATTCTGATGAATGACGCGATTTTTTGGTAATTCGATGGTCATTGCAAATGAACGAAGTCTGGAAATTTCAGGTATTTGTTTATTGAATTCCAAAGATATTTCAACTTACATTCTTTCGAAAAACTTTTGCGATATAGTGACCGCTATTAATGTTGCAACCGTTGTGATAAATTACCGATTTCAAAGTATAATTCGTCCCCTGAAGGAAAACTGGTAATTGAGTTTGGAAGCTCATCAACTCACGGTCTTGTTTTTGTTCAAAACAAATGGGTTCATGTCAAGCTCACGCGGAAATTGAACATCTTTGCCGACAATCTGACCATATTTATCATATTGCACAAAATAAAATGAGAGAATTTTCGGGAGTGGATCATTCAACAAGAAATGTTTGCGAACACTTTTCTGTAATAAAAAATGTTGCCTTGGGGGCACCTAGATTAGAGTTTCTTACACAACTACACTGATGATTCAAATCACCATCTTGTTCTGCATTAAAGAATGCAAAATTCAAAAGTTGATTCAATGCATTTTTTCGTGAGAGGAGCGGAAAGAGTGAAATATGCGTTGCCTTGAATTATTTCTGTTGTGCTTATTATTTTCATTCAAACTTTAATACCTCTTCATCATAATGTTTTGAATGCGCTCTACACGAACATGTAATCATGTGATGGTTAGTAATTTTCATGAGCGTTCCATTGTCGACTATCTCGCCCATTTTTCTGTAGAATTCATACATACAAATGTTATTCATACAAATTTTTAGTTTTTTTATATCACTCACGAAACGAACATGAACGCGTCATCCTGAATAGCTGACGAAAATCCCATTGATAGAACGACATTGGTAACTTTTAGAAACCCGGTTTGAAAAATATAATTTCTGAGAAAACTCGCAATATTTGCAACAATTTTCTGTAAATTAAAGAGATGTGTTCACTTTATCGATTAACATACCTCATTATTCTTATCAAAACCTTTATCAAAAGTTAATATTCTCAAGACGAAAGAATCGCAAGCAATCAGAGCTTGCAATGAGGAGATTGCGAAACACTCGAATTTGAAGTTCAGAATTCCCTGAAATATTGGTTTTCTGTAAACTGCGAGACACGTTAAGGAGACACGTTACTTTTGGTTCACTTTGTTTTTTCCACATTTGAAACAGCCGCTCATTTGATAATATCTTCGTGTTGTCTTCAAATTCCATCTAAAGCACTCAATTTATTTTTAAAGCACAATTTTTGAGAGCAAAATTTACTTCACTCGAATCAGCAGACGTCGAAGTTGACGGTGTTTCGTCGTCTAAGCTCTTGTTTTGTGTCGCGGAAGCGAGCGAAACTTTACCAAACGGAAACGGTTTTTGAGGATTTTTCGCAATCTGATTCTGAAATAAATCAAATGAAGAGTAATATAAATAGTGAGAAAAGCTTCATCTAACCTGACCAACACTTTTGGATCCATCAGGAACCGATGGTTTTCTGATGCTGGCCATCCTCTTCAGCTGAAAAAAAACTTTTCAAATTTCATTTTTTAAATCTTTATTGCCATTTCTGCACTCTGACTATGCCTCACTCCTGAGGTTTCTTTTTCCCTCTTCCGTTGGTTCTTGATACATTCTTCTTCTGTGATAAAATTCAGAGCATTGAACGATCTTACAAGCGGTTTCGTGCCCCGTGTTAATGTTGGAACATTAGGGAGGTTCTCTCGGGAAACGTGCCTAACCAACATTGATCCAGGATCTTTTCGTCTTACTCCAGATATGGAAATTATATTTTCAGTGGTTTTAATAGATTCTCTAAACATGGTTGGAACAATGATAACAACTTTACGATAACGACGATGATGCTGAAGTTTTCTAAGAATTTCGGTTTCAGGCAAGGAAAGCTTATGTCAAAATATTGAACACCAACCTATTCATCTGACTTATGTCAGATTTTTGACCATCTGTCTGTAGATAAATTCAATTTCAAACGATGAAACAGAGTCAGCCAAAATTTCAAGAAACGCGACAGAATTTGAAAAGGTTTGAATGTGTATAGTGAAAATTGTCACATGTATAAAAAATTGTACAAATCCATGAGTGAAATACATTTTTTGTGAGGCTTTGTTGAGCAAGTACTTTGATTAAAATATTCGAGACAAACAGAAAAAAACGAGGAGAACTTTAATTAATCAGAAAAAGTCGGAAAAAGGAATTGTTTGGTTAATGGGTATATGAGAGAAGATAATCGGAATAAAGTCTAAATTTTAGGTGCAAATGTGTTCCTATTTGAAATGTAGCATTTCTTGATCATATTGTGACTTATATTTTTAAAAAATAAAATTCGCTCGAAAGCCAATACTAGTTAACATCAAAATAAGATTTCAATTTTAAAGCACTTTAATGTGGCCCCCGCATTTATTCCGTCTAAAGTAATTGTTGAATTCCCAGAGTCCCATTTCAGATGAATTAATGTAGATGATGATCGAATAAGATTTGTTTTCAACTGGGTAAGATAATATTGTAGAATTGGAATAAAAACGTATGATTCCTAAAAGAAGTATCCAGGATAATCCAGGGAATCGAGAAAAAATTCGTCAACAGAAATATGTTGATTTTAAAACATTTTTTCAATGATTTCTAGACCATTAATTCTGTAGATCACAAACGGAAGACAACTAAAAATGACACCGAAATTGTTTAAAAATGATAAGCTTTAACTCTAAAAACAAATTTACATTCAAAATCCCAACCAAACAGCACTTAAAACTATATTTTGCAAGCTACAAGGACTTGGATAAATGGCCTAGAACCTCAAGCGCTGGTCTTGCAAATATAGGTTGACGTTTGAAGAATTTTCGATTTTAAAAATTAAGTAAATCTATGTTAATGATACAATGAAAGCTGCAAAAGATGATGCCTAAGATGTCTATCTTTTTAAAATGAATTTTAGTTAGCTGTTTTCAGTGAAGACAACAAAGTTTAAAAGATGCAGTGTTTTGAAGTTGAAGATGATAACCGAAAGATAGTGGGTCGCTATGGTAATGTGGCAAAATTAGAACAACTAACTCATTTAATAGGTTCTAGTAAGTATGATTTTTCAAATACATATTGTAATTTTAATGATTTAATGAAACAAAAGAAGAATACTTACAATTTTAGAAGCAATAAGAATTCAATAAAAAAACACAAAAACCAGTGTTTATCATCTAACAATAAAATGGTACATAACTTCTGCGTTTTTTTAGTGCAATTGGTTATGCCATTCATGAATGTATGCATAATTTGACGTGAGAAAGTTGCCAAAAAAGATAAAGAAAACATAATTGGCGTTACTGTAACACATTTGAATGAAATAATTTCGATTTTCGAAACTGACGTTGATTGAAAAAAAACACGTCGGTAAGCAGTGCGGTTTTGTACGATTATAATTACCCCAAAAGTTTAATGGTCCGGCCTATGAATTGGGATTTTAAACGACACAAAAACGTTTATCGGAATCCTGTGTTACAATTTTAAGATATTGTTCACTATGTAATTAACTGAAAATTACATATACTTTTTGTAGAGAACAGGGACCGTTATATTTTTGAAAATCAATATAGAGCAAAAATCGATATCTTCCGAAAATGAAGTGAATCAACAAATCGGTTGAATTCAAAATTTGTTTCAAGAAATGTAACCCTATCAGACATTATTATATTTTAAATAAAAATAGCTCATGAAAGCTTGCTACACATGTGGAATTATTTCTAAAATGTAAACTCCTTTTAGAATCTGTGTAAAACTTAAACTCGATGTATTTTTCACAGATAACACTTAATTTAAACCTGTGAGCTCCACAAAGCTTTCTTTTTACCTGTACGAAATGAATTTAACTTTTTTTTCACATTTTTCATTGCAAGAAAATAGAAGGTTATCTAATTCCTATAAATGTTAAACGATTTTCAAAATGATCTAAACTCACCATTGTTCGCAAAGTTGAAATTCGCGAGGTTGACGGAGATGAATTCTTGTTTTGCTCCATTTTTCACCTTGATTTGAATCTGTAATGTGAATTCTGATTAAAAATCAAAATATCGTAATCATAGCTGTGAAAAAAAGAAGGGAAAATAGATTCAAATGCAAATCTATATATCGTTTTTGTTGCTTTGTGAAAAATAAATGTTAAAGTTTCCCGACAAGATCGATTCTATTGAAAACGGGCCCAAAAATCTTTAGGAATATAATAAGAATAAAAAAATACAACTCCATTGTTTGAAATCTTTTTTTTTCACATCACTCGCATATAGGCACTGCAACAAAATCGCAATAAAAGGGGTGATAAAACTGATATATGTAGAGGTAAGAATTAGTTACATTGATTTGAACTTTTTATTGCTCACCTATGTACATCTGTGAAAAAGATTTTTAGAGTGAAAATGTTCAATGAAAGATGTATATGGATACCTCAATGAAACGGCATATGTTTACCAACTTGTAGTATTTTATGAGAAAAAAACTGTTACGTTTCTTACCTTGGATGTCTCCAAACGAAGAGCATATTAATCAAAAACTACTCCTAATTATCAAAAACAATGCTTAATTGCAAAGTGAATGGAAGGGCACAAAAAAATTTTAAATGACCTGATCGATCCATTAACATATGAAAACTTTTCAAAGGGTTCAAAAAGCTACTAATAATAAGCAAAATAATTTTTTAGCCATCATTATAATTGTAGATTTATAATTTTTTTTGTTAAATCCTAAGATCTTGATTTTTTAGCAGAATCGGACGAGTTTTTGGCTTCCGCTTACTTGATGGAATTATTGAAAATTATTTAAAATATCGTTGTTCTTTTTCGAAGAGAACATGATTTTCATTTATTTTTTCAGAAGCTGACTCTCATATCAAGTAAAACAGAAGACAAATAGGTGGTAACTTCTTTGATAAAAGATGCCGACCATGTTATAAATTTTTATTATTATTTAAACAACGAGAAAAAAAATGTCGGCTAACTTTTTGAAACAAAACTTTTAAAGTGATGAATAAAAGGAATAATAACAGATGTTTCAAACAAAATGAGAAGAAAATCAATGGATATGTTTGATCATCTCTTACAGTAGGCATATTCGCGAATTGAAAGTGCATTCAAAAGTGCAGAATTTTCTTACTCCACGGTTGTTGGGTTCTATTTTGCTTTTGGGTTCACATGTCTTTGGTTTTTAAATGTTGCTTCAAATCAGTGTTCCGAACCGGATCTATCCGATCCGGATTTTTCGGTTTCGGGTCGCTCAACCCGATCCGGATCGATCCGGATCGGGTCAATCCGGATTCGGGTCAATCCGGGTCAATCCGGATTCGGGTCAATCCGGGTCAATCCGGATTCGGGTCAATCCGGATCGATCCGGATCGGGTCAATCCGGATTCGGGTCAATCCGGATTCGGGTCAATCCGGATCGGGTTAAATTCGGATCTATAAATTGCAAATGTTAATTTTCAGAATACAAATTTGCTAGAATTAAAAATGTTGAATTTTGCTAGAATTAAAAATGTTGAACATAGAAAATTGGATTTAGTTTTTCATAATTTTCAAATGAAAAACTCCCGTTGTGGGTATAATTTTACGAATTTTGGTAGAAAATAATTTCTCCTATCGAATGATATAAGAAACTTCAAAAAGGGAGATCATAGTTTGAAAAAATGGCCAAACGTGCGTAAAAATGACACTTTTTGGCCAAAAATGCACATTAAAATGAGCCATAAATACCTCAAAATTTAGAATTTTTCTCAAATTTGAACTTAAACAGTTTTTATCTTTTTCTTCCATTTCGCGCCATGTTTGACAGAAAATCGAAAAAAACACTTTTTTTTTTGAAAATTTTTGATGACTTTTTTGGTCAATTTTTCGAAAAATTTTATACAATTTTTTTTCGTTTTTTTGCCAAATTTGCTTCTTTTTTTTTGTAACAACAGAAACATTTTTGAGCAAAAAACGAAAAAAAAACATTAAAAAAACGAAAAAAACTTTTTTTTCGAAAAATTTACACATTGTCCGACAAAATTTTTTTTCAAAAATAGACAGTCATGATTATGGTCATGATATTAGTCAGTTGCGTATTCTGAACAAAAATGTTACAAAAAATATACACGACATTTAGAGATCCGATCCGGATTTCACCCGATCCGGATTGACCCGATCCGGATTGACCCGGATTGTGACCCGACCCGGATTGACCCGATCCGGGTTGACCCGGATTGTGACCCGATCCGGATTGACCCGATCCGGATCGATCCGGATTGTCATCCGGATTGACCCGATCCGAAATCCGATCCGGATCGGAACACTGCTTCAAATGTTATAAAACTTACACTTCATTTACTGTCTAACTTTTTAATAAGTTTGATGGTTTGATGAAGTAATTCATTACCTTATTATTGGCGACGGACAGCAAAAAAAGAAATTGGAACACCATTTTGAAAAAAAACCAAAGAGAAATTGTCCGAAGAATTAAATATTGCTCTGATAACATCACACAATAAAACTCTTAAAAATGTTAAAAACGTAACAATGAACTATATTATCTTTTTTCTCAGATTTATTTTTCTTCAATGAACGTCTTTTTATTCAATGTCGTGGAAGAAGCACAAAACTGCAAATGTTTTCATAATATTATTTGAAAGAATTGCCTTTAATATTAAAAAAGAATCAGACAATTTGTGCTTAAATCGGACAAGTCGGCGAAAATACCGTCTCTTTGTTAAATTTCTTCAAATTTTAACATATGTCGCTTTTCCTTGTTTTCTATTTCCTTGATTGAAAGAAACAATAACGAAATATATCTGTAGCGTTAAATGTTCATTCCTCTGGCGATTCTGTTGATTAATTTATTTTTTTCGTATATATTTTTTTAATTTTGTTGCTAATAGTAAATTGATAAATATCTTTAAGAATCTGTAAGTCTCTTCATTTTTTCAAAATCCACTTTTTCTATATGTGAACAGCAGGTTTAGGTTTTTTTGATCCCAATTGTTTCATATTATGGCTGTCTGCATTAAAAAAGATTTATTTGTCTTATCTTAAAAATTATACCCCCAAATGCAACCTCAGTTAGCAAGTGCTTTGAGTACACTACTTAAATCCAACTATTGCTATACATATTTTCTTCTCTCAAATGTATTTCAAACTGAATTTAAATTTATCTTATGCTCCTGTGGGTGTTCCGGTCTTTACGTGTTCTATCATTTATACCATTTGCTTATTCGGTTAGTTTTTTTACTATATCAATTTTTATTTACAGTTGATTATCATTTCTGTGGCGGTGTTTTTGTTTTTGAACTGACATTCAACAAATTTGTATATTTTTTCCATCAATGCTTAAATTTAACATATTAAATTCCGATTTTCTGCTCAATTACCCAAAGTTGTCGTCGAAATTTGAAAGAAAGTTGTCGAGACATAATAAATGGTCCTTAAATGAAAATAGACTTAATTCTCATTCGAAATCTGTTTTTAAAATTTTCTAAAACCATTTAGAAGCCGAGTAAACACGCCTCAAAACAATGGCCTAGAAAAAGTGGCCAGCTGGCCGAACTTTTCCTATGAGCTTTTTTCGTGTTTCATTAATAAATAGTTATGCAGAATGCTTATATTAGTCCTTTTTTTACGTTTTTTCATTTTAATTTATGTTTTTCGTTTTTTTTGGATTTGTCATGCATACGGACTAGTTCTCGCCGGTGGAAACTTTTTCTAGGCCGTTCTTTTGAGGCGCGTTTTCTCGCTTCTAGATGATTTTAGAAAATTTTAAAAACATATTTGGAATGAGAATGAAATATGTTTTCATCCCAGACGCATTCATTATCTCCATAAAGTCCTCCTTTAATTAATTATTAATATTTTTTCAAACCAAGAGAAAAATATAATTTTCAAATCATTTATTAAACATGAAAAAAAAGTTGTGAAAATATAAAATTATAATCGAAAAAACATACGTAAATTCCATCCTATTGCGACATTGCAAAGGTACAAGAAAAATAAATTTAAAAAAAGTGACAAAACATTTCAAAAATCATTTAAAAAATCATCAATAACTTTAAGAGAAAAATTATTATGGTTCATCTCTACAGAAAACGACAAATATGCAAAATGAAAACATGATAAATCGGGGGAAATTTGAGAAACTAGAAAAATTCAAAAGTAACCGGGAATCCAGATGACTCAATTTTTAAAAACTGAACTTCAAACATGTTCATTTGGGAAAAAAAGAAATCAAATGGTTAATATGGACTAGCTAAACGAGAGAATACAACGGTATCGTTTTATTAATTTTTTAAAGGAATTTGAAAAACACATCAAAAAATTTTGGGAACGTAAAGAAAGGGGGCAAGAATTCAGACAAAAGTTGACAATAAAAGGTCATGTATTTAAAAAAAAATATATAAAATATAATGTCTATTTTCTTCAAAATCAACTTTCGATGAATGTGAAACCGGCAAAAAAAGAAACAGAATATTGACTACAACTCAATTTTTTAACGTCACTTTGGTGACCGAATTATGAATTTTCTGTTAGTATGTTTTGTATTGATTAATATCAATGTTTTCCAGGAGATTGGGACAGATCAATCACAATTATGAAATAAAATCAATAAGTGGGAAAAAAAGGGATGGGAGTAAAGAAAAATCAACAAGATATCTCCAGATGTTACATTCCAAAAAAGTCATGTAAGTGATGATTGAAAAAATAGAATAATCGGAACTATCAGGAGTGTTTTTTTTCGAATTTCGACGAAAGACCTTATTTTTTCGTTCGTTTTTTTTATAAATTCTTGTTTCTAGATAATAACAAAGCCGGCAAGCATTTTTCAAAGCAAACACAAAACACACTCTTGCGGAAAATGGAAGATTGTTTTTTTTTGGGTTTTTTGGGTCGAAAAAATGAATTGGAAGTCAAGTATTCGGAGGGCAAAATATTAGAGCAATAAAATAACTGAACACAAATTTTTCTGACAGAAGACAATATGGTGAGTGTAATTCAACTACGAGACACGCAAAAAAAAAACAAAAATGAGTAAGAATGATGGAATTTATAGAAAAAAATCTATGTCTGTTGTTTCTATAGTTAATTCAAGCATTCACATTAAAATTAGGAGGAAAACGTGGAAGAGCAAAAAATAGGGGGGAGGGGGATAGACAGACAAAGAATTGTTTTGGAAAAAAACTGAGCAGGCGGCTAATGGAGGTACATACACTGTGGACAAAACGTTTGGTGTGTTTGGTGTAGGACTTTCATTTTGCTTGTTTTAGAATTTCTTAATTTTCTTGGGTGTTGAAAGCAGAGGAGCACAATGTTGGTCTAGTAGCGAGGCGGTAGCTGTCCACTAACTGAAATAAAACAGAATCGATAGGTAAAGCCGATTAAAACTTGAAATGATAGAATAAACCGTTCCCGACGAAGCCGTCAATTGCACATAGTGTTTTATTTTTATAACTTTGCTTATTTTGGAGATCAGTGTAAAAAAATGATTTGAAATTATGAAAGGAAGTTTTTAGATCAATGCGGTGTTTGCATGTACTCACACGAAACTGCAGGGACATATCCTTGAAGGGTTTGCAATAAATATGGGTTGAATTGTTGCGTTGGTTGTGCGGTGGGTTGTTGATATAAAACTGTTCCATTTTTATCCATCGTTGGTCGTTTGCAAGGAACTCCCTGAATTTGAAGCATTAGATGAAGACACATAGCTTTTTAAGATATTTTTGTAATTCACTATTAATCATTCAAAGAAATAATTCACAACCAAAGCACAATACAACACCGTCATTGATTATGGAATAAAATTTTCATATCAAGTTTTTCGTTCATAGAAAAAATAAAAATTATAGAAACTCATGCTCACAACACTTCAAAAACAAATTCATTATCCCAACATTCAATTTTAATTCAAATTATTCGTTTTGAAAACCCGTTTTTGATTTCTAGAATGTTTGCTTTTCTCATTACTATATCATTAGCTCTCTACTTGAAAATGTCTGGAAAAGCAATCTGTGAGAGAAGCAAACAAACGAACTGAAAATCGAATAAAAAAATAAAAAATATATAGATATACCGCTGCAGCTAATGACAGTAATTCGGCGTTCGTTGGTGCACCATGTACAAGACTATTCGGATTCTCATCCTCCATTCCACGCTTCCTTCCCATTCTTGTTGTCAAAGCTGTTACATGTTGCTGAGCGTTCGTTGGGGATGCAGTGGAAGCGGCAGCGAATGCTTGTGCTGATAGCAGTCCACCGACGTTGCCAAGCAATGCTGCTGTTTGTAGCTGCTAAAACATAGCGCTTTCAGCCAAAAAAAGCGAAACATGCCATATTCACTGCAGGTTTTTGAGTTTGTTTCCGGGCAGGTAAAGTACCATTAAGTACTGTTACATGGCTTTTGAGAAGCGGTTGATTCAAAGTTAAATGATTCAAGTTCACAATTGGACTCCAGTGTTGCATGATTGAAACAATTTGGATAAATTACAATTGCATGATTTTATTAAATACCGTAAATGTTTTAATTCTACCGAAAGTAAAACCCAGTCCTACTAGATGTAAAACACATTTATTGTTATTGTTGTTATAACCATTATTATTATGAAAGACCATTACAAAACAGTCGGAATCTACGTACAACATTAACTAGAAGCTTTTTAGCAGGCGTTAAAGAGGGTATGTTTTTTTAGATTAAAAAGGGTATGATTTTTTTTTAGATTACAGCTTATATAACACAAAAAATCTAAAACTTAAAGAATTGGCTAACTAGGGAAGTGCACTCTAGTGTACACGACTCTGAATTAAAGGTTTAGTGGAAATGAAAGGACCATAATACAATAATAAACTGTGAGAATAAAAATTCTCAATGCGGCGGTTTTCCTCACTAACCCACGTGTGACGTCATCACAGTCAAAACTCACTGTTGCAACAACAGTCATTTTTTGACAGCATGTAGCTTTGGAACACCTGAACCAATTTTTATGTTTTATAGCTCATTAGAAGGAGAAAATGTTTTTCTTTCAGAATATAACAGTATACATAGTTAAAAACAAAAAACTGCCAACCGATAATCAAAAAAACTGAACGTGTTTTAGTGATATGCAGAAAAATGACCTATATATTTTTTTTGAAACATAGAATTTTTTTGAATTTATGATTTTCGAATTCTACTGGATCACGTACATATTACGGAAGTAAAGTTATGTGCGCTTGCCGTTGAGTTTAGAGAAATAAATAGCAAAAACCAAATTTTTTTCTTACTTTTCACTCATTATATGTAGTCTTGTGATGGAAACATCTTCTCAAATGTAAGAAAACTGTTCTTTTTTTCAGGTTTTTCAATTTTTCGGTTATTTTTTTCGGATTTTATTCTTTTCGATCTCGTGTTTAACAGAAGTTTTAATCATTTTATCAGAACATGTTGTGACATTATTAGAAACATGTAAAATTCCCAATTTCGAAGAGGGAAAATTTGATATCAATTCTCAACTTGCTATATAACCAGATCAAGGCCGATCGATATAAAGAGCGCGTCAAAGAGGCATTTTTCTTTGAAGCAATACGTCGCAGGTGTATCGTAACCTTATGGATGATTTCGGAGAATACCAGCTTTGAAAAATGCCTCTTTGACGAACTCTTTATATCGATCGGCCTTGATCTGGTTATATAGCAAGTTGAGAATTGATATCAAATTTTCCCTCTTCGAAATTGGGAATTTTACATGTTTCTAATAATGTCACAACATGTTCTGATAAAATGATTAAAACTTCTGTTAAACACGAGATCGAAAAGAATAAAATCCGAAAAAAATAATCGAAAAATTGAAAAACCTGAAAAAAAAGAACAGTTTTCTTACGTTTGAGAAGATGTTTCCATCACAAGACTACATATAATGAGTGAAAAGTAAGAAAAAAATTTGGTTTTTGCTATTTATTTCTCTAAACTCAACGGCAAGCGCACATAACTTTACTTCCGTAATATGTACGTGATCCAGTAGAATTCGAAAATCATAAATTCAAAAAAATTCTATGTTTCAAAAAAAATATATAGGTCATTTTTCTGCATATCACTAAAACACGTTCAGTTTTTTTGATTATCGGTTGGCAGTTTTTTGTTTTTAACTATGTATACTGTTATATTCTGAAAGAAAAACATTTTCTCCTTCTAATGAGCTATAAAACATAAAAATTGGTTCAGGGGTTCCAAAGCTACATGCTGTCAAAAAATGACTGTTGTTGCAACAGTGAGTTTTGACTGTGATGACGTCACACGTGGGTTAGTGAGGAAAACCGCCGCATTGAGAATTTTTATTCTCACAGTTTATTATTGTATTATGGTCCTTTCATTTCCACTAAACCTTTAATTCAGAGTCGTGTACACTAGAGTGCACTTCCCTAGTAAGCATTTATTTAAATTCCATATGTTTCAACCATGCAATACCGAACTCAAGAAATTCGTGCAATTTCCTTCTTGTTTCCAAATTTCGAAATAATTGTGAACATGCATCATAATTTTTTCTTTTCACAAAAAGCAGCTAAAGATGAGAAAAAAATAATAAGAGGTGAAAAGCAGAGAAAAAAATCACAATTAATTTTCAACCGTTTCCCCCAACCCGTTTTCGACTGCTAAAATACAATTTTTATTTCCAAAAGTTGAACAAAAACCTGCGTGAAAATTTCGCTTTTCATTGTTGTTTTTCTTTCTAATTTTTTTCAATAAAATATAAAAACTATCCACGTGCTTTTGGGGTGATAAAAGAGCGCGTTACTGTAATTTATTAACGGAAAAGAAATAATGGAAGGAGGACAAAAAATTACAGAGGATGTAAAAAACTTGTTCCATGAAAAAATCACCGACATGCATTTTCAATCAAATTAGCTGGTTCAGAGCAAACACAACGCTTTATTGGGGGCCAGGTTAGCGAAAATTTGGCGCATTTTTTTTAAAGAATTTTTTCTCAAATGTTGAATAACGAGGGTGCTAGTGAAATAACAAAAAGTTTTTAAGTTCCAAATAAGAATACCTGGTTAACAGCGGCTGCATATGGGTCCTGAAGAACTGGGGAGTAGACGAGTCCTTGAAAATATGGGTAGAGTGGGGCATTTGGCATCATGTTGACAGCCGCTTGTTGCTGCTGAAACCACAAATTTATTGATGTCAAGTTTTAGAAGTCAAACTTAAGCTGAACTCTCAATTTTTGTAGTTAATTGTAATATTTTAGTTTTACTGATCTTGTGTACACTTTAATACAATTGATAAATTAATGTTCTACAGCTAAAATGCTAAAAATAACCCATATCAGCGGTCTATTGTAAAATAAACGCTAAGGGATTCAACACGACGATATTTTCATCAAAAATTCATAAGAAAATAAACAATGCACAAAAGCCAAATCACCAAACTTCATCAATATGTTTCCGTGTTTTGAGTTATTGATTTTCGATACTTAGATTTGAATCTGTACTTAAAACTTAACGACAAAGTTCCAGTTATGATCCGAGTTCCAGATTAAAAAAATAGAAGAGTACAGAATTTTAATTAAAAAAATATATATTGCAATTAAATTTGCATAATTTTAAAAGAAATGGCAAACGGTCTTTAATCAATGCCGACGTTTTTAAATTTTTTCGTGCTCAGTTAAATTGATGTGTGAAAAAATTAAAATATTGTTTGAAATCTGTAAATAAAAGGAGCTAGCTTGTACTGAACATTTTCTACGATCTACAAAAACCTCAAATAGTTTTACTTTCGTTAATAGTTTTCAAATATTCATCTTATTTTCTCATCACCGTCCCCCATTTTTCACAATGCACATTAAATTCCCTCACCATCGCAATAGTTGCCATCGGATTTACCATAGCAGCTTGTGTTCCGGATGAGTTCCATTGTGCGGATATCAGGTTTTTCAAGGCCAGATGGTTTCTTCCGTTAATCAACAATTGATCCTTAATGTGTTGTGGTGGGTGCAGATATTTACATTTCGGATTCTCTCGTGTACATCGTCCCTGCAAGAAAAAAAAATAGCGTCATGTTTATAAATATTATTTCATCATCTGTCAAGTTTTTCGTCCTGCTTCAACCAGAAAACTTCATCTCTTCCCATTATAAAGTAGTTTAGATTATATCAACAGAATGTATTCTGAAATAAACAGCTCAATCCCGAGAAGATCGAGCTGTCAGATATGAATCCATGTGAATTCTTCCCTTCTCCACTTTTATTTTCGCGAAATTTATAACGAATTGATATCGATGTCATCTTCTTGACATTTTGGAGACAGCAGGAGCAGTAAAATGAAAAGGGTGGAGGGGGTATTGGAAGCTCACAGTTAATTGTGTTATCCTCATTCGTTGTCCGTTTCTATTGGCAATTCCCCCAGGATTTAGCATGAAACACAATTCTGGTGTTATGCATGTCGTGGTGGAGACAATGCCAAGGCTATGAGGGTTAATGCTCCCTCGGGATAACATATTGGTGTCTTAAGATGAGCCATGTGTCATATGTGCTTGTATAGGACAGATGCCGTGAACAACTTGATCACATTCATGGTTCTTTCATCTTTCTTTTTTGTTTGAAAACTGCCGAGTGACATTTCCAAACTTGCACTATTGGGCTCCCTTATGTGCCCACAAAAAATACGTTGAAAGAAAATAAATTTATAAATTTATTTTCCCTCGCTTCTCCATAAAAGTACACAAAAACTTGATTTCCATTTATGTTGACTTACGACGCCCGTTTTGTTCCAACAGTTGACTAGAAACAAAATGCGTACATAAGAAAAGCCATATTTCAATAAACAAATTTGTCACGTAACAGAGACATTTAACAAAAATAAATGTATAGAAAAAACATACTTTAATACTGTCATAGCATGCAGTAACCCGTCCTTGTTGAACATCCACATTCGGTGGTGGATGAGCAAATTTGCATTCCTGATCCGTTCTGGCGCATTGACCACGCAAAAATTCACGACAAACTTCTACCTGGAAAAAATGTCAAGCTGTTTCTATTCACAATTTATTTAGCATATTGTTAACTATATGTTCTCATAAAGTGCATTAAATTCCATATAATCCTATTAAACGATAATCTAAACGTATTTCATAATGTGTCCCTACAAATTCCGATGATGAAATACTGTTCCAATTTTTTGCAACCGCAGAAAAAAACTTAATTAACTAAAGCTATTTCTTTGGGACATGGTAGAAAATAGAAAACAGAGAAACGAAAATAGGTTTCAACTCTTTTTTCTATCAACGTCGAAAGAAAAGGAAATGAGAAACTTAGTCCACTTTAAATACATTTTACTGTAAGGAAATATAGTTTTTGTAGAATTCTCAAAGATAGATTGGGTTTTAGAGAAAACGAAAAACGTTATTATTGTTAACTAAACAATCGTGGGAAATAGTTGCATTTACAAACAGAATTTCAAATGGCATATGCGATGGAAGTCATTCAATTCTTTTGCTCATTTTTGGCGTCAAACGTCTTTTTAGAACGCACTTCTTAATAACATCTCCTATTACGTCTTTTCGCAAATACCCTGGCTCATGGAAATCGAATGCTCGATGAGAATTTGAATTCGTATTCAAAATGAATTTTTAATTTTTGTTTATTCTTTCTTTTGTGATGTGTTTCACCTTTTCAAAAGTATTCAAAAGTTTTCTTATTTTCTATAAACATACCTGTAACCATCGACTATCCTTAACGTTAAACAATTGTGTCACAAGATTTGCATTTGGCGCGGCGGCAAGCGATGAAGCAGCTACTGTTGTTGCAGCGGCAGCGTTACTGTTTTCATCAAACATCCTGAAACAATGCAAAAACTTTTATTTAAAATTAGAAAAATAAATTATTGGTTACTTCCAACAAAAGAAATGAAGAATTTCCCGAAAATGAAAAATAAAAAATATACAAAAGGTGGTGAAGAATGAAGGAAAAAATCGGAATGAATCATTTCGTACAGAAAAAAGAAAGGCGAGGGGGGGGGGGGGAATAATTTTTTTAACTCTTCAAACATTTCATAATAGTTTCGATTTTTCTGGAAGTTTAAAATATTGTTTATTGGATTTTTTTTTTGAAAGAACAAATTCACGATATTGAAAAAATTTGCAGTTATTTTAAAATAATAGATATATGATATTTACTAAAAGAGGCATACATTTATACATTTCAAAAAAAAAGAAATGGAATTGTTGTGTGAAAATTTAGACAAAGGCTCATTTATTTGGGAGGGTGGGTGGGTGCCCAAGGAGGAAAGAGTCAAATGTGTTTGTATGTATGTGTTTTGCGGGAAAGAAAATCATTGTGAAAAAGCTTTAGAAGCTCTGCCCGAGTTGTGTATAAATTGTGGAAGGCGAAGCAACAAAAAAATAGATGGAAAGAAGAGAAGAAGAAGAAGCGGCAGCGATGATGGAAAATGCTATTCGAACTGTCGGCCTGTTGTTTCGGTTTTTTTTTGTTGTCAAAACAATGCTACGGTTTTTACTAAAAACCGGTGTTTATTTTAAATGTTTTGCTGTATGAATTTTGGCAAGTGAAACATAATGAAAATAGTAATTACTTTAAAGACAGGGGGAAACAACTAATTTGTTGAACATGAGTGAAATGAGAATTATAGATGATATCGTCTTTATTAGATTTCCGAAAAGATAATGAAACAAAAAGATTTGATAAACTTTGAAAAAAGATACATAAATGAAACAAGGTGTTTGTTTCAAAGTTTTCTTATTTTTTTGGTTGCCTTTGAAATGGATAGCCAAAAAAAAGGTACATTTGTCAAAGTCACATCTGCACAACCAAATACAAGACTGTCAGTACGCGCCAAACAAAAATTGGCATTCATGGTAGACGACGCCAGTATACCCCCTCGCGCTACAATTCATTGTGTCAGACGTACCTCTTTTTGACGCTGCGTCTCATTTTACCATCGTACAAAACTGGTTTTTTTTCAACTCTCCATACTTATAAACACCTTTGAATAAGACAGTATTTTTCTGTTGATAAAAAAAAAACATTTTTGTGACATTTTTGATTCAAATTTTTCTGAACCTCATCATTGTATTAAAATAGCAGTCACTCAGATTGCAATTCACCTGCTGCGTTTTATTTTTGAAATTTCCGATATTGTGGCAATTCATCATTTTATGCGCATTTTGGGTGTATGCCGCACGAGCACCCATATACTTATACACAAACATATACATATGCTTCGTCGTCAAAAAAAATATATATGGAGGAAAAAGATAGAAAATGGAGAACGTTCAGAAATAGGAATAATGAGAATAGTGAGGAAAAAACACAAAAATTGAAGAAAATTGTGAAATGTTCGGTTTTTTATCAACCAATATTTTTTTAGAATAATTGTCTTGTGATGATCGGAGTTAATTTATGATATTGACGAAAGAGATGGTGTCAGAAAAAAAGGGGTTTTCGATACATTTGAAACAATGAGATGTGATGTTAAAGACTTTAAAAGCTTGGTAGTGTCATCCAGCTCCGCCCATTCAAATTCACACTCATTGTCTCACACCGCCTTCAGATAACTACTTTTGCCAAGTTACAGTAGACTAAAAAGGGGGTTGGCACAACTAAGGCGAGTAGCCAAAAGAACCCCTCATTTGATGAGCAAAAACACAACGCCAAGCTTTTCTGCAAGAGAGTCTTGCTCTCTTCTTCTTTTGGTCAACAAACACATGCATTCGCAATGCCAACGACGCCGCGCCATCACCATTAAACGAGCACACCAGTTAGAAAGGACCAAAAAAAGAATATGGAAAAGCTTTTTTTGGAAAAGAAACCGCTGAATCGATGCACTGGGGGTGATTATAGGAGCCATGAAGATAGAGAGGAACTCGAAACGATTAAGCGGCTAGATAATAAGGTGGTTCGAGAATCGTTGAGCCATTTTTATTTGGAAGGGAAAAAAACTACACAGGAAAACGATAAATCATAACAATTTGAACTCTATCATTCATGTGTATGCATGTTGTGGAACTTTTAGGACATGGACCGGGCTCATTTTTTAGCCATCTCTAAAACTTTTTGACTATGTCAATTTCTCATTTTGACAAAGTGCTACCGTAGTTCTAAGAAAATAATTCATTTGAAAAGAAGGAGGAGAAAAAAAGTGAATTCTTATTTTGCAAACTCATTCCAACATTGGAGAAGATGGGCTATAATTCAAATAGCCTCATAACCAGAAGCACTACCATTTCTGCTCTCCGAATTATAGTGCATGCAGCCATAAAAGCCATAATAGTTGAAGCTCGAAAAATGATGATTTCGGATAGGATGGGAATTTTCATCTGGTTTACGACCGTTTGGTGAGAAATTGGTAGGAAAAAAATATAAAATCGATAACAACTTAAATTATCGCATTATAAACACATCACTGTCGAAATTTGATAACAATTTCGAAATTAATGTCAAACTAGAAAACAAAGAAGAACACATAAAAAATACAATTTGGAAACTTTGAAGTAAAAAAGAAACTCATTTAAGATGTATTGAAAAACCCCGAATATGAAAAACTGGAAGGAAATGGCATCTAGACAGAGAAACAACGAAGTGAATGATGATCTAAAGTGTGTCGATTTGTCATCGGCTTGAGCAGTCCCTCGCCAGCCGTTTGCACTTTCACCCCTATGGCTACCAGAAAGAGAAAAACGTTTTGCATTTTTAAGTCTCATTTCAGGCCAAATTGAACAATGAATGCCGAATGCATGGCTCGATTACCACAATTCAAAACCCCCATACAATTCGGAAAAGAGAAATTGCGAAACGATCAAATGATGTACGGAAAACTATCTTTGTTCTCTTTTTCTTGAATTAAAGTTAATGTAAAATTGATTTTAAACGAGGTGTGAAAATACAGAAAAAACGCGTGAAAAAATTGAAAAAAGTCAATTAAATACACAGTCTCGGTCTCATATGTCGCCTGAGCACTTGGCGCATTTCTCAAGAACACCGCCTACTAATTGTTCCCTCAACTGACAATGGTGACCGCAAATATATATTTATTGAGGATGATTTGAACTTTTTGAACGTTATTTTTTAATACTTGTTATTGAGATAGGGAGTCGAATTTTTAGGGTGTGCCTGAATTTCATTTTTTCCTCAACAAAGGAATGAAGAATGGTGAGGGTTATTTTTGGAGAAACTATTTCGAAAATATAAATCAAAGTGATATTATGCAACAATGGTAATATTAAATATTTAAAAGTAGACCATAAGGACTCATAGACTAAAAAAAACAAATTTTCATAACTTCATGTTTTAATTATGATATTTTGACACTTGTTCTGATTATGATCGCATTATGTACGAATTAAAATTTAAATGTAGTCAAGTTTCCGCGACAATATTTTGTATAAATTAAATTAGATTACTTAACAACAAATTCATCGATGAATTTCTTAAAAAGAAGGATAAAGTGGTATATTGTCGCTATAAATTTTTCAAGAGAGAAGCTGAGAGATGATGTATGTGGTTCAAATCCATCAAAATCCAGCCGACAAAAGATAAATAGAGGAAACATCACAGAAAAAATGGAATAAACAAAAACACCAAAAGCGCCATGAAATGAGTAATAGTGTCCAAAAATAATTTTTCAAAATGGTCTCGAGCTTTTTTGTGGGTTAGTTTGTATGTTTTTTCTATGTCTGTTTTTTAAAACATAACAATTTTTAAAAATTATTCCTTTTTAAAAAATTATTAACTAAAGTTTTGAAAAGCTAAAATATTTTTCGAAAAAGGTTTCACAAAACTTTCAAAGTTTTGTTTTACGACCTTTTTTTTTTAAATTGTGGTATACTAACTAAATTTTTTTTATGAATCAGATTTTTGAAAAACCAAACAACATGTTTAAGAATGAGAGAAAGTTTAATCAATCTATAGAAAGTGATATTTTTCTCATGAAAACGCTGAGACAAAAAAAACCAACGAACGAACCTTAAACAAGAAGCAAATTATGCGTTACGCCAATGGCAACGGGGCGGTATAATCTCGCCGCAAAAGGGGGGAAAAAGAGAAAGAAAATGGCATGAAGCGTGTCGCATGGTATACAACAGCCTCGATGAGGACAATAATGCAGAATGCAAATAAATGGAAAATGGAGATATATTATAAATTGTATCAGAAGATGATTGAGAATTAGAAGACAATAGTACATATTATTTCACTTTTGTTTCATGTTTGTTAATATTTTACGAAAATTTGAATCTGCATTTTTTTTTAGTTTCTTGACAACGAAAAACGACATATGGATCCAATTGAAAACGAGGAAAAACTAGGAAATTATAGATCATTAGATGTTTTAACAACCTATGAAATTGGTGGGAGGCACAGAGTTTGAAGAAGCGCAGATGTTTGAAAATTTTCGGCTCAAATGAAATTTCAAATTTTGGTTCGATTTCAGCTGTTTTTGTACAAAAATACCAATTTGAAATCGATGCGCCATGTGATGTTGTATAGATATCTATTGTTGCATGATGTGACAGCAATTGTTTAGACCACTGCGCCTCTGCTATTTTCACTTTGTCGATATGAAACGTGCATCATTGGCAACTATTAAAGCCCATGAGCAAATCATCGTTTTATTGGAACGATAACTTTCTTTTTCTTTCACACGATATTTGAAATTTCTCTGTGAATAAACAGTTATTCAATAAAATTTTGAAAATTTTTAATAATGGGTTGTCAAAAAACTTGAAAAATTTTGATTTGACATCAACGAAAAGTGATTTTATTTGAATTGACAACAATAATAATTATTGTTGATGTTTTCGAAATAAATTTTCGATAGTTCCGACGCAATGCATTATCACTAAAAGTTATATTTACATTAAAAATTTTTATCGATATGTATTTTTTTATCGTCTGTAAAAGATGTAAACGTTTTTGATGTTCGCAGCGAATGTATAATTTTCCAACAGAAAAAAAATATAAAAAACAACAATTTTGAAAATTTTTGAAACTAGCTCAAAGTGATTGGCTAGTGGTCCATATGGTGTTCTCTCATTGCGGAAAACGATTGGCCTATTGGATGATTTATTTTTATGTGCTCCTCGTTCGAAATTTTTTTTGTCTCTATCTATTCCCTTCATTGCTCTATGCGAAACGATCACAAATTAGATTGCGGAATCTTTGTTCTGGAGAAAAAGACAAAAAAAATAACAACAAACAGCCCAATTCTAAAGAAAAAGTTCTTAACAAAGAAAGGCAAACTTACGTACGTACATTTGAATTTCTTGACACAGCTAAACATGCGTATACATTCAATAGTTAAGAGAAACAAGTGATAGTTACAGAAAGATGCTTCAAGGCAAACGATTTCGAACATGACCCGCCAAATGATCACGCTTTGATTGCTTAGAGACACCAGACAATCAAAATGTGAACGACCTTGCCGATCATAGGCAGAACCACCGTGCCATCAACATTTTCTTCTTCATCATCATCATCATCATCAGAATAAATGAAAACATGCTAATGCAGTTTTTTTTCAAGTCCATATAACCTCCGACATTTTTACTACCTCTAAAGGGAGGAGACTTGTAAAATTTGTGAACATTTCTAAAAAATTAAGGACCGCGATCAAAACCTTTGATATCATACCGGTTGACTTTATAACGTTTCACAATCAAAATATTTTTTGTCATAAGACTTACCTTGAAAACTATCTAACAACCGGTATAGTTATTATTTCCTTATTTTAAAAGTAAGAAAAAATCCAGTAGAAAAAGGGAAAAGGCGATGAGAAATCAGAAAAAAAATCGGAGAGAAAGGTGTAAAAATACAAAAGCTATGAAGTGTGAGAAGAAAAATATGCAGCGCAAAAAAAATAATGATGAATTAGACCCGGCCCAATTTTTTTGGTGGGGTTTTACAGAGTGCACGATCGCTTTTTCATTTTTCAACAAGTGAGTAGTTCTAATAGCTTCTCTCACCTCTGCCATCAAACAATGATACGTCCACAGATGTAATAAGCTAAGAGATTCATGTGTAAAGGCTCAAAGATTGGGAATCGAATGTTTTTTGGGGTCTATGTTAAAATAGTTTTGTGTATTTTATGAATTTTTAAACATCTTGAAAATGGAACATAATAAATTTAAAAATTATCAAGCATTAATGAGTTATTAAAAAATTGATTATGTTCTGAATACTATTATCTAGACAGGTTAAAAATCGTTTCCGGTGTGTTTTGATCCCATTTTATCGAGACAATCAAAACAAAATTGTTCATATTTCATACTTTGATTAAAAAATTAAATTCAAACATTTAAAAAAAATGTGATGTTGAAATTCAATGTTCTAGATTAAGTTATAATTTTTAAAAAATCTAAATTATTTTGTAGAACCTCAAAAAGTAAACCAGGAAATTGAAGACTGATAACCAATCAATTAGCCTCAAAAAACTACTCCCCCCCCCCCCCCCCAAATTTCTTGATAATTCTTAATGAACTACCAAATGCACTTTACAACATTCAATCGGAGCTGTCAAAAGAAAAATAGAGCGCCGTCGGATGACACAACATCCCGTTTCATCCGGATTGTATCCATTCTCTTCAACGTTCGGTTTTTTTTTCTGTCTTCAAGTCGCCAGATCTGAGCCTCCCCAAAAAACTTGGCGTTTGATAAATGGGCCAACGTTTTCTTCTTTCCAAATGTCAGCCTAGCAGAAGGATATTGCGGAGAAATTTAAAGATCATTAGGAAAAAAAATATATATAAACTGTTGACCAATGTGGTTGTTATCACGTATTTATAAAAAGGAGCTGACATGGAAGTTTTGATAAAAAATAATAATGAAAAGACACGATTGCAAACATTTCGAAACGTATGAGAAACAAAAACAACATTTCTCCCAAAAAAAAAAGTTGTTTTTGCTTGAATTTTCAAATGGCGAGACAAAACTCATTTGGAGAGGCACTTTCGCTTTGAAATTGATGACTACCATTTAGTATTTTTTGAAGGCAATCGTTTTTGGGCAAACGTTTCGTTTTCTCCTACTCTTCCAAAAGCTTCAGACAAAACTAGTCAATTTATTTCAAACTAAGCCTCAAAACCGAAATTTCTTCCGTTTCGTTATGTGTATCTCTTTTGTCTATCTCACAAAATTATGTTGAAGCTCCACGGAATACAAGTAAATGAGTTGCTGGAGACTAACCCCCCCACAACGCCCCGATGAAACTCAATTTGGATTGATTACCATTTGTTTGGGATGTCCGGACGGGTCATTATTCGATTAATGTTGGCCGCCTCATGTTTCTGTTTGAGTATCGGAAACATCTCGTTCTCTATTCGAACCCGAATAAATAACAATAGGGGCGAAAATTAGTCGTATTTTTTTGTAAGGAACATACAAACCAAGAAAGAAAGGAAGATATTTCACTTGGACGTTGAAAATTGATTAAAGACTGCTTATAATTTAGTTATGACGCAAGAAAATTTTGAGAAAACTAACAGAAATATTTTACAAGTTCTCAGTTAATATTTTTATGTCGAAAATATTTAAAAAAAAGAGTTTTAAGTGATTAAAATGACTCCAAGAAAAAAGGCCAATTCGCCTCTCGTGACCGCAACGCAACCTATTTCGATTGCCAATTCTTCCAACGAATTAAAACAAAAGTCATCAGAAATTTAGGCACGATAATACCTTAAAGAGTCCATAGTGTTACAAGAAAACTAATAATAGTAAAATGCCAGTATAACAATACGAGGGTTTTGCTTACACAATTATATGTAATTGTTATATAAATGCGGAAATAAGAAAAACGAAAAAGGGTTGAAACCTTCTTGCGGTCCCATTATACTCATATTCATGGGCCACGATTTATTGGAGTGCATTTCAGGAAAATCTGTCAGCATTTTGAAATGCACTTCCGATGCTTCCCACCAATTGTTTATTCGAAAAATGAATGTAAACGTAATTTTGTTTACTAAATTTGAAAATGAAAATGTTTTATTCTTTTTAGACCGAACTCACGATTTCAACAGTTCTTTCGAATTAAAAACGACTGTCTAAAAATAACAAGATATTATCTAATTACTGAATTAAAAAATTGTTGAACAGATACAATCTTTGGAACCGAATTACAAAAAAAAAGAATGAGGGAAAGAAAGTAACGCACCTGTACGGCATTTGTTGCACGACAAGACCGTCAGGTGTTGTGAAAAACTGTTGTTGGCAAGGTTGTGACGCAGCCATGTATTGTTTTAGAACTTCTTCGTGGATCTCCTGAAAACTGGTTTGGAATTGTTTTCTGAATGGGATAGAGCCTGAAAAGTGTTGAATAGATGAGAAACAAGAATATGAAATAATTGTTTGATGCTTTTTTGTGTTTTCGATCAATGATTTTTGAACAATCATGTTCTCGAATCAACATACTCACTCATGGAATTTTAATAAATATGAATTATACATGCAAACGGCGCAGAACTGTTAGCGCAGTTGTCGAATGTGAACGTATTGTGACCGTTTTTCTTTTGTTCAGTAAAAGTTCAAATATGTTTGAGGAAAAATTGCCAAGAATTTTCAAACATTGAAATGAATAAAAAAATTAGAAATAACTCTTTTATAACGCTAGTCAAACAACAATTCAACACATTCAAAAATCACATAAAACTAGAGAAAGCTCATGTCACTTTTAGAAAATTACATATGCAAAGCTTTCTAGCTGAGTAATGACTCAATTTCCTTGGTGTCTTTTTCCTCTCTGACCACCTACATTCATGTTAAAATACAGTATTGTTCATCAAAAAACAATAGAATGTGGCTCATCATTCCCATCTGGCTTAAAGAGCGGCTGGCACGTTTGAAAAAACCAAAGAAATAAGTCTTCTTTACTAGCAGATGACACCGGCTCGGCTTCTGTCAGGATATTTGGCGGTTTGTAGCCGATTGTGTGTCCTTCATCAATGACACCCTTATAGAGTCATTGAAAGGCTCATTGAGATGTTCATTTATATGAAAATCCGATGACTGCTCACTCTAGAATCGACTTATCTTCACTTTGGCTACTGTAAAGGCCGATTATTCAAAAGATCTGTTCATGAGAACGTTGGACGAGAGTTTGGAAATTGAAATGAGGGATTTATTCTCCAAAATTGTTTTGACTGGCAGAGAACTCATCATAAAGAATTGTGTCATTATCAATATTGTTACAAATATAATAACTTTCTGCCTGAAATTCGTAATTCATCGAAATAAGTATAATAACGCGAGCTCATCATGATAAAACTACTATTAAAACCGTTTGAAAAGACTGAACTTCATAATTTGTATTAAATCGAAACCTCATTCAACAAACCAACAAATGAGAAAACAAACTGATATTTCAAGAAAGAAGTTTTACTAGTTTTTTTTGGAATTTGCATGATTTAAACTGATCAAAACTAATTTCTTGCAAAACTGCCGCGAATTCTTATTCTGTTATTTCACTTGTATTTTCGTCAATACTTGTTATTGATTACAAAACATTCAGAAAAAGTATGCAGGGAAACTGCAAAAACCACGTCAACTAATATTGTTAATAAAGGAATATACAAACTTAAAACATCTTATATCAATAAATTAATTAATATCTTAATATCTACATAACTTAAGCAAATAGTAACTACCTTTTAAGTGAAATGAATGAAAATGCAATTAGTCACACTCTATGAAAATAAAATTAATTCATAGTGAATTGATTCTTATTTTCATGTTACTGTCAAAAAACCCCAATAAACTATTTTCTGAAAGAATACAAAGTGCAAAACGGCAAAAACTTTATCGAATAAAGAAAAAATCTTCAACTGTCTGGATGAGTGCAGTACACAAAATTGTTCCTTATTGCCTGCAGTTTTAAAAAATAAATTCCTGTACACTTTTTGTGTAACAGAAAAAAAAGAAACAGTTTCGAGAGAAATCGTCAAGAATTTGTGAACTGTTCAGTCAGATATTACAATATTAGACAATTTTTTTTAAAATTAAAAGCGATCCTATAAATTTATTGCAGAAAAAAGGGAAATAATATTTTTTGAAACAGTTCGACTATAGAGTTTTTTTCAATAGTATCCAAGACCGACAAACTTTCAATTATGTGAAAGTAGAAAAAAGGACTATCAATCAAGTTTCATATTACTCAAATAGTACAAAATGTCAACCAATTTAAATGCAGTGAACCAGTTTGACTGCAAATTTCGAAAACGTTCGACAGCTATTATAATAGATTTCAGAAAAAGGACACATGTGCCGATTGGTTACAATGACATCTGTTGCATAATCTGTACTTGATTATTTATTTATGAATGGAATTCATGAATACACAAAAAATAAACTATTTCAAAATTCTGATTTGTACCAACAAAAATGGTGCGAGGTGTAGACTCACCTGATAGCCGCCATCTGCTGTTTTGAAAAAGTACACTGACATTGTTACAAGAATCAATTTAAGCTTCTAAAGCAGCAACACTTCACCATGCACCAGAACACGACAAGCTATTCTCGGTCGTGGGCGTGAAACTCGGTTTCATAAGCCCATCTTCAACCCCATCACATTTCATTTTTTTCTTGCCATCACTCTCTGACAATGAACAAAATTGGGTTGTGGCAGATTGTGGAGGTGTTGTCTCCCAATCCTATTTGCTGCTCTTATTTTTTTTTCCAAAAAAAAAACACATTCATCTTGGCGCCACGCAATGGCAGTCAAGATAGGAAAAGGTCATTAGCATCAAGCGAACAAGCTGGATTAAAAAGATTCTCATTTTTTCAGTAGACGTATTGTCTTCGCAGTTTTTTCATTCTCGTTCAAATAGCAGATGGCGGGTCAAATAAATTAAAATTTGACAAAGTGGAATGCAACGAGTTTAAATTGATTGGATTTATTTTTTTTTAGTTTTTAGATGATTCGGAAAGGGAAGAAAAAGTGCGCGAAATACATTTGTATTAAAAATATTATTGAATCTATCGTTCCTATGTAAAACAACAGCTGTCACTACATTACTCGTAACATTCAGAGACTTATTTATTTTCATTTCAAAATCGATCAGAAAACAAAATGAAGGACACCTCACTATCATATGCATGGTACCATCTTGTCTCAATTCAAATTTTATGGTCATGCTGCGGACAAGTCATTCGAAAAGATACTCATAAATTTCTTAACAATCGCATGTCCAGAATTGTTAATAAACAATGTGGCGGTGCACAAAAAGAATGGAACATACAATAAAAATGACGACATTCAAATGAATGGAGAAAAATTCGTTTTTATTCACTCTATCGATTAAATTTAGCTGAAGAAGCACACGTAGAGAACGTTGAAGGAAACTGAGGGCCTGTGTGCACAATTTGAACAACGGCTTAACTCTCTATTAGCTGATTTGTACGGTCACGATGTTTTGAACAAACTGGTGCTTGTTGCCAAGATGTTATCACAACATTTAGGAAAAAGAAGGTTGAGTGTGATGTATTAAAGGGCGTTTTTGAAATTTTTGAGCTCGGGATACAATTTATTTTTAGGAAATGTAAAATGGTTCGGGAATCGGAAACCAATCACTTCCGTGAATTATTTGTTTCTGCGATAAATATGACTCATCAGCTAATTGCGAAAACAAATATTTCTAGCTTTTGAGGTTTAGTTTAGCAAACTATTCTTTGAATCTTAGCCTCAATTCGAGGCTAAGATTCAAAGAAGTGTGAAAATCGAACAAAAAAGTATAAGTTAAACCTTGTAAAGACGCAAGATAAATGTAAAAACTGCCAGACTTTTATTTCTGGCCGACAGCATGACGCACATGACAGAAAGAATATTTGAATACAAAAACCTGTTTATTGAAATGAAAAAAACAGACAGCAACACCTCTCAAAAAAATCAAATAATTTTTTTTCAGATTTTCGACGAAAAAGTTTCAAGAGATCCTATAACAGACAATCGAAAAAGGGAATGATCTTTCTGGTTTTGAAAAAAAAATGCTTACAAAAAAATTATGATTGATGCGAGGTTCAAAACTTCGTTTCCAATTTCCTAACATTAACATTAATAAACTTTTTCACTCTGTATTTGTTTTTCTTCTTTTAATTAATAAATTTTTAAAAAATAGTGTATTTTTTTTATTTATGTTTACAGAAAAGCGTCGTGAAAAAGTGAACTATATCACCACGAATAATCAATAATTTCGGACACTGAGAAAATTAACCGCAGAAAACATTACATTGTTACTTTCCGCTGGAACAATTTCTTAAATTTTAATTTAATATACAAATTCCTTCAATGTTTGGCATAAGAAATAAAAGTTTATGCCTTTTTGAAGTATTATCTGAATTAAATGAGACACCATGCGCCACAAAATCAGACCGTGGCAACATGGTCATCATTTTGCGAACAAAAATTGTTCTTTATCAAAATATATACGGATATTAATATCCGTTAACATATTTGTTCCTTTATATTCCATATTTTTCCATATTTTCATTTACTTTTTAAACTTCAAATAATGTACTTTGTTGAAAATCATAACACGCTCCCCTTCCAAAAAAAAACAGTTATTTTAGGTAAACACTTGAAAACAATTTGATACTGTCAACAAGCACACACAAACTGGATATGAATTTCACATTTTCATCCCTTTTCATTATTTTCCACTCATCTATTCTCAGCGACAAGATGAACGGCTGCGTGAGCCCAATATGACTGTTCTCGCACCTTTCGAGTACTTTCGCCAATAGCAGCGAAATCAAAATCGGGGCGATGAAATTATTGAAAGTGGGCGGTGTTTTAGTCTATTTGTGTGGATTGATGTTGCCGCTCTCTCTCTTTATTTTGTCATTGTTTAACGATCACCTGAAACTCGGTACACAAACCCGTATATCTTTATTTTCGTTTTTATTTAAATTAGTTCCAATGCACGAACTAATTTACATAAGTTAACAACCCGTATCAACTATAAATAACAGCTTCAACAAATCCGTGTTCATTTTTGAACCTGCATATTCACATCGGTTCCCGGTTCTTCAGTTCAATTTTTTGCAGTTCTCAACCATGCAATTATATATTTTGCTGACTCTCGTACTCTCAATAGTAGCTGGCCGATTTTTTGACGTTTGTCCCGGAAGAAGACAATCTATAGGGGGTTATTATTTTCAACTGAATTTATTACAATCTTCCTAATTTTTGCAGCTTGTCTCGTCGGTCTTTGTCCTGCTGGTTCCGAATGCATAAACTCATACTGCTGTGAATTTCTTTAATTGTTTTTATTGAATTAGAATTGCTATTTTCAGGCAAAGTAAAAAAGGCATCGTCGTCTGCAACACCCATTGATTTAGTTGAAGTTGAAACTGATGAAACATCTGAATTTGGCTCGTGTTCTAATGGTAGACAATCCATTGGAGAATGCATTTCAGATTCTTGTCCTTTGGGATATAAATGTGAAAAGGGACTTTGTTGTGGTAATTTAATATATTTTTCGCGTTCCAACAACATTATTTTTAGATTTAGGTTCGAATTTAAAGAAATGGACATTGAAATGTGAGTAAAAATGGAAAACGAAATTAGTTTAATTTCAATTGATTTTAGCAAAAAAAGAGGAAGAAATTCCAATGAAGTCTTCACCAATGAGTTTGATAACAGTTGCACCTGAAGAGAGTCTAGAAGTAGAAAATGTTGGTACAACGGATGTTGAAAGTGAAAATAATTCGTCAGAAAGCAACAGTACTTTTGTTCCCGATGTAGTGATAAGAAAAACATAGTAAGGTCTATTTGAAATTTTAAATTTCAGAGAGAAATAGTAGATGAGGAAGATGCTGATCTTGACGAAGACGAAGAAAAGGATACAACAACGACTACCACTGAATCAACCACGACAAGAGCAGCCAGGAGAAAGTCTAAGAAAACTAAGTTCGTGTTGAAAGTATGCCTATAAATTAAACCCCGATTTCCTAGAAGCCGAAAAGCGAAACCAAAAACATCAACAACCACTACTACTAGCACAACTACTACGACTACAACCGAGCCAACAACAACAACAACAATTACCACGCCAAGTACAACAACAACCACTACAACCGAAGAAGAACAAGTGACAGAAGAAGTTGAACCTATTGAGCCGCCTCCTGTTGAAGAAGTAATCGAACCAAAATTTGTTTGTCCAGTTGGCGCACCAATTGGAGGTGAGATCAATGCACAATCATGATTTGAAAATAAATAAAAATGTTGTTTTAGAATGTATTGCTGACAAATGTCCCGAAGGACATGGCTGTGTTGAAGGACAATGCTGCATCCTTACCCCTCAAATAAACTGCACTGATCAGCTTACCGGTTGTATGAGCCATCTTTGTGATCGAAAAGGTTACAAGCAATTCATGACAAATAATTGTGCTAGAACATGCGCCAGATGTCACATGGTCAACATTGTATGTCTATTAGAAAATGGTCTTGAAAAAACGAAACAAAACTTTGCAGACATCCAATGAAATTCGCGATTGCCGTGACAGAAGATCAGATTGTCAAGAATGGGCAGCAGAAGGTTTCTGCGAAAGTTCCTTATACACAACCCGTCAGAAACTGAAATTCTGCGGAAAAAGTTGCAAGTTATGCTAACTGTGTTGTTTTTATTTGTTAAATAATCAATATAAATTATTATCAAATTGCGAAGTTATTGCAAATTTTATATATTTTTTTGTACATGTGGTCGTTCAATAAATTTTTTGTTTTCATTTTCTTTTCGATTTTTTATTACCCTAAAATAAATTCCGACAATTATGAAGAACCGACGAAACATTCCGAGATAAAACTGATTTAAAGCAGGCAAACACAAAATTATAAGTCGCACATATGCTTTTGTTCGAATAATAATCACTAACATAAGAAAATTGAGTTCCAGAACTGTGAAAAAAGTATTAGTTCATAAATATAAATTGTGGAAAGAGTATAATGCCGTTGCCAAACTAGATAATCACCATTCAAGTTTTCATATAGAGGTTAAAAATGTTAATTGTGTTGTCGAAACAAGATAAGTTACACAGGCAAAATAAAACAACAATGAAAGAATAATTTGCAATAATACATTTTAAAACATTGCAATACTTTCAAGGAAAGTTTCTTGCAAAGAGCTAATGTCAAAATTACAGAAGCCATCCACAGGAATGCGACGATCAATTATAGTACTCGGATGAAAATGAGAGAGTTGAAAATAAGAAATAAAAGAATATTAGAGAATATAGTCAAAAGAAGCGAATTAGGAGGTAGACTACATATTAAAACAATTTACTGTCTTACTGCAGATGTTAATCCTCCATTCACATGTCGACGCATACGATTCATTTGTTGATCACGCATTTGCTGAAATGACAGATCGACTCTTTTCAAACCAAATTTCAAATATTATCAATTACCCCTTGGTGATAAACACCACGTGCATTTGATTGATTTGGAGCTGCCCATCCGCCATTTCCTTGTTGAATCGGAGGAGGCAGAGGTGGTGGTACATTACCATAATAGCCAGCGTTTGAGTTACCCCAAATTTCCATTTGTGGTGGCGGCATTGGTGCATTTCCAGGCCGTGGACCTTAATTATATTATATTTACAACAAAATCAACAAGTCCCGTTTTTGTGTTTTAACACGGTTCTGCCAACAACAGATGCAATGAAGCCTGGGTGAGTCACAATTCAATTTTCGAAGAATACGGTGAACGTTAAAGATCTATGGCGTTGCTTAGACCTTCTCAAGATGCTTTGAGAAAGAATTTTCGATTTTTTAAAACTCACCGTTGAAATAATAACCATTGCAATTATCATTCTGGTTTGTGTTGTTGGAATATCTAGCATTATGTTGTGGTTGCTGCTGCTGTTGAGGCTGAGCAACGGGTGGTGGTGGTTGCGTAAAATAGTTTGGAAAACCATTAGGAACGTTTGTATTTCCATGATTTCCAACACCGTTTAATTGAACATGACGATTTGCTTGATTTCCATTGCTAACATTGTTATACATATTAGTTTGTCTTTGACTTCCGACAGCCAAATTTGTCGGTGGCAGGTTTTGCCGTTCAAAGTATGGTTGAGATGTCCCGATATTTGAATTAACAGGATTCCCAATTGGACCAAATCCACGCATCTGTAACAATTAGATTAGTCAAACAAGGGCTGTTTAAAGCGTACTTCAGAAGTTTGATTGGAAGAACCAAAAAATCCATAGCCACCGTTCGTGTTTTGAACAATCGATGGTGGTGGAGGAGTGCCCGAGAGAGTTGAAAGATCAAAATGACCACCGTTCCAAATATTATGCTGTTGAGACAATGAGTTTCCTGAAACAAGTGTGTTGAAATCAACATAGTGAAATGTTCAACTAGTAAATATGTTTTATTAGAAAAATGCTAAAAATATATCAGGGAATTCAAAATCCGACAAAGGCTGCATGAATGTATTTTTTCAAGTATTTTCAAAGCAGTTATTTAAAATTCCTGATCCTTTTATACTCCTAGATCAGAAAACTCTAAAACAAACGTACTTGGTAAGACACTATTGTCGATGAAAGATTGAGGTTTTGGTGGATTTCCAGAATAGAGTCCCAAATAATTCGAAGGTGGCGATGCTGCCGTTGCAGCGACCCTTCCTTCACTATTCGGATAAAGAGGTTGGAAAGCATTGTAGTGACCGGAAAATGGAGCTAGGCTAATATTGGCACCGTTGCGGCAAGACTGCGAAACTTGATCTACACCGCATTTTCCACTATCTATCATAACCATATCGCCGATTTGTGGTTGTGGTTTGACCATTGCCACGTTGGTTCGGTCAGCGTCTGTTGCTGCCGTCCAGAGATCCTATAAATTGAAAAAGGCTTCATTAAAATATCATTTTAGATTGTTACCTTAATACGATTCATTTTTTCCTTGAGCGTTGCATCATCAGAATTTGCAGTAACCGCTGATATGACCTGTTGAAGCGCAATTTTGTCAGAAATGTTTCCAGGATTCTGTAAAAACTGTTTGCCAAATCATTTTGATAAATAAAAAAATGTTTCAGAACACTTACATGAAGTGTTGGATCAAACGCAAATTCATAGTCATTAGTTGTCGATTCAGCTTCCGATGGCTTTGCCATTTCTTTAGGGAATTCCAAACAGCCGCGATTTTCTTCCGGCGACGATGCTTTCTTTCCTTCATTCTCATTCTTCTTTCCAACCAAGTTTCCAATATCAGTCACAATTGCATTGAAACCTCTATCAGTTTCTGCCTCTTCGTCATCAGTTTTTCGCAGCGAGTTCTTTCTATCCTTCTTTAAAATTGTGATTTTCTCCTTTGTGTCTTGGTTCTGCGGGCTTAGTAATCCATTCGCTGGCAAATCGTCAGACTCTGAAAATTGGTACACTTAAGAAACGAAAAAAGATTAAAAAATTTGTTTTGACACCTTTTCGAAGTGCTTTCGGAACAAATAAGCGATTTCCTTGCTTTGTCACACGGCCACGAATAGATGCTTGCTTCGCATCCTGCTCCTTTGTGTTCTCATTCTTGTTATTCTGTTTTTCTTCAAACTCTTCAGGACTTTCGTTTGAATCCTCAAAATTTCCCGCTTGCTCATTTTTCACTTCTACTTCTTCTTGTGATTTGTCTGTTTGCGCTGATATGTTCTCGTTTTTCGGAATAACTCGCTGGTTATGGCCATCAGCAACTTTCTTTTTGCTCTCAGTCGGTTCGTTCGTCTTTCCATTGGCACGAGGCACACGAGCACGTAGATTTCCTCTTGCACCTTTACGGTGAGCGTAACCATTTCTAGCGCTATCCTAAAAACCCGAAATTGTTAAACAACACTAAAAACTATATATCTTACATGTGAAACGTTGCTTCGATGAGAGTCGTGACGCTCTCGTTCTTGTTTCATCGTCTCATCAGCAACATCCACTACGGTCTCCTCAACTTTCTTCGAATTCCGATTGTCTTGCCGAACATTTTCGTTATGTTGATTTTTCCCAGTTCGTTCCGCCGTCTTGTTTCCGTTTGGAGCTGGCTCTTTCGCTGTTGCATTCTGCACCTCTTGGCTGGCATTTTTAACTAGAAAAAAAAATGTTTTTTCTGAGCAACCATTTAAAAGATCAACTAACCTTCTGGTCGGCTATTGTTATTCTTCCGTGGACCACGATTGTCTTCGGAATTTTGATTCAATCTTCGAACATCGTTAGACGTTGCTTGTTTTCTAGCACGAATAGCAGCTCTTGTGAATTCGGTATCGCTTGCTTTCCGTGTTGATTCCTTATCCACTTTGATCGTTGCTGCATCGGTAACAAGTGGGAAATGTTGTTCTATAGCTTGTTGCATCACTTTTGGAATTGCTGTTTTCTCCTATAAATTATTAATTAATCAGTAAGTTAAAAAATGATTGAAAAAGGCTATTGTGTTCACTGTCTAGAACGGGTACAATTGTTTTCACGCCTACGTTTCCATGGAAATGCTTACCCTTTCTCTTTCTTGTGACTCGCGTTCCTCTTTTCGTTTCGCCCAAATGTTCTCTTGAGGAATCGGAGCTGGTAGAACTTCTTCATTGATCTACAAAAATCGAAAATATCAGTGAAGTGTTTTCAGCGGTTGTATCTTACCACATCTGCAGTTTCAATCGCTTCTTCGACAGGTTCAACGGGAAAACTTTCAACCTTCTCAATTTTGTTCCATTCCTTCTTCGCCGGCTTTTTCTCCTTTGTCGTAGGTTTTGGAACGGATTTTAAGGTTGGGACATGTACAACAACCGGCTCCTCCTTCGATGAATTCGACTCATTTAAAGCTTTTCGCTTAATTATGCTCACTTGAGGCTTGTCGAGACGAGTCATTTGTACTTCTGAAAAAAAGTCAATTTTTCAAAATACAGTGATCCTGAAGAATAATAAACCTTCTTCTTCGTCGCTGATATCTTGAAGCAGCAGTTGTTCCGTTCTCTTCAAAATGCGGAAGTCACTGATCTGAACCATTAAACTTATTTTCAACTGCAAGAGAAATATGGTCTTACCCTATGAGACTGTTTGAACTCTTCATCTTGCTTGGTAACTAAAATCTCCTTTTGTGCCGCCTTTTTCGTCGTAGCTGCGTAATTCTCCGCTTGTGATGTTGATCCATTCTGTGACCAACTACTTTCTTCGGCTGGATAAGTACGATCCTGTGAACCAAATCCTTCGTCATCACCTGTTAAAAATATTGTTTTATTATCTACAAAAAAAAAGCTATTCTAAGTGCGCGACTGTAAAATCTACATTTTGCAAACCACGGAGATAGAAAAAAAAGCTGCGGTGGAATTGAAAATGAAAAATGAACAAAAAATTGGTGATTTCTACATAATTTCAGTCTAATGCACCACACAACATTTTAACTTCATACAGGCCAGAGTTTTCGGCTGAAAGTATTTCTTGAGTTGCACCAATTCTGGATGCTGATAGCGTACATCCTGGCTTCCAACTAAATCGACATTATTATGAGTTCATTTTAAAAATGTTCGATCTGAATTATTGAAACAAAGAAACACATACTAATCCTTGTCGGTTTTGTTTTCGTTGTCGGTTTCTGAGCTGTCGCATTGTGAGAACGCTCCAGGAATCTTGTTGGGATGTTGCTGCTGTAGTCTCCGGCTGACATGTCGAGCAACTTTTGTTGAAGTTCTGGATTCTCCCATTTGTCTGAAATTAGTCTTATTTTCAAAGTCTTATTAGTTTTTATATTTTAAATCGCGGACGTTTTGAACCGAAGACGTAATTTGCCCCCGCATGAGCTATCTATCCATCTTATTCACACAAAAAAAACAAATTTCATATTATTTTTTGCTTCATTTAACTGAAAGGACTCCCACGCTTGAAATGATTGATAGCATCGAATGCTTTGAATTAACATAAGTCTAACAATTGCCCTATAATATATGTACTCTCTGAGGTTTATATATGTGAACCAACTTTTTCTATTTAAGGCATACAAAAAAAAGTGATTCATGCGTCGGCAAAACCCGTAAAATGGAAGAAGTCGAAATTTGTGCCAAAAGCCTAGCAATAACCACTCGGCTAATAACCGTGCAGCTTGCCCGCAGCGTGTGGTACGCTTGAACCAAACGGGCTTACCTTTACCTTTACCTATTAGATTTGTTCCTTTCCTCGCCCCATAAATCACTTTCCGGCATTATGTTAACGACGCGAAATGTTCAATTGTATACAAGAGTACTACGATCAAAAATGAATTGGCTCTTATAATTTCCTAAGCAAGATAGAGCTATATCAAGAGTAAAAAAGATAACGTAAAGTTTTGGTAGGTTGATCCAAGACTGGATTCAAAATGTTGATATAGGGATCAAAAATAAACGTTTAGGAACGCGATATTTGAATTGAGCTACTATTTCAGGAAGTTTTTGGCAATATGGAATCAGAATTTATTTTCCACCTATCGAAATTATAATATATAACTTCTTCAAATATCAATGAACTGAAAACTCACTGCATTTTGGCTCGCTTGTTCCACTAGGTGGAGCCAAAGATGGAAATTCTCTAGTAGAGCTATTGGTGGTCGGCTCGGCTGGTGCAACCAACCATGATGGTCGCAAGTCACTTGCTGGTACTGTCGCTGACGGAGTCGGCGGTTGTACTTCATCCTGCCCGAGAGGGTTTTCAGACTTACTCCAACCAGCACCTCCTGGAAAAAAAAAATTTCTTTAACGGTGTCTTGCGATGCTGATTGGCGGAGTATCAATCGAACACAATGTCAGCCTATTTATGAATCGAGTGAGAATTTCTGCGAGCGTAATTAAAGGGAGATAGACCAGTTTAGAAACATTTTCGGTTTTCTTCGTCGTTCAAGTACTGCTAAACGAAATTTCAAAAAAAAAACGCTGTCTGTTAGGGTTTCGAATATACCGAAGAACATGAAAATAAGGAAAAATCAAATTTCGACCAATTACCCTTTAAAGTTTTAGGCAATTTTTAATGAAAGCCTTACTTCTTTCCCAGAGATGCTATTATGCTTTGAATATCGGAAGAAAAAATAAAAACATACCCTGAGGAACCACTTGAGTACTTGGGTCCTGTCCATTATTCTCCGCTTTTAATGACGGCAGAGTTGCAGGCGGGGGCATACGACGAACAACACCAGCAGTTTTTCCAACAGATTGCAAGCCATAACGGCCTAAAACTCCCCATAATCTTCTTTGCGTTTTTGTTAAAAAATTTACAAACCGTTAGCCCGTTGCCCGGGGGCAATATTACGTCCAGAGAAAAGAGTGTTTACGTTTACTGATTTAGGCTTAATGGCGCCCGTGGCACCTCGATTGAGAGACGACATGCGATCTAAAAGTAATTTTTATTGACGATCACAAAATGGATTTATTATCAAATTTTTTTTTGGTTTCAGTATCAAACAATAGTGTTTTTTTCTCGAACTAACAAACCAAATATAAGACTTATCATTGTCATTTATCTTTTTTTTTATTCGGGCTACCCGAACGTTTTACAATCATTCCATTTTAAAAAACTTACCCAATCAAAGAATAAAGAAACATAGACGTAAAACGAAGAAGATGCGCCAGTTCTTCTATTTGAAATGAAAACTTCACCAAATATAGAAACCCCCTGAAAAAATGAATGTATTGATTGTTTTTGCATTTGAACATTAATGTAAGAGAAAAAAGAACATGACGTTGTTTACGAAAAATGATTTTTAAGGGAAAAACTTGAAATCAATAATAGGAAATGAAATATAAACAAATATATTTACAAGCGAACCGAGGTGGGGGAAAATTGTGGGGTTCGGTGAGAATGTGAACGAGAACGTTTTTCTAGAAAATATGGCCAACATTACGAAATTTCAAATTGTATACCTTACAATGCGCGTGGATAATGTGAATAAGTTTATTGTTATTGTTTTTTCTTGTGGAATAGCAGGATTCTTAGCAAAGTTATACGAAATCAATTGTGGTAGTTAACCAAACTAGGAGAAAAATAAAAAATACAAATAATTACATGAAAATGAACGAAAAATGTGAAAATAAGGAAGCTGCTCTCTTTTGATTATGCGAATAAGATAGAAAAAGAAGACAGGCGATGTAGAGGTGTATGCAAGAGAGGGTCACACATAAACTCACACACACACACACATACATACAAACTCACACACATACTCTCTTACACACAAGCGCAGACTGAGTAGTATAGAGACCGCTAGTGACGCGAATCAATACTTCATAACGACCACCCGGTTGTGTTCAAATGGCTATCCAAGTAAAGATGAGGGTAAAGAGCCAACAGCTGGCCCCTTCTTCTCTATTCAATTGGTCCGTTAGTTCCATTTTTCACTTTTTCCCCACCAAATGAGCACATTCACTTTTTCGGGAAATGGGAGGGAGATGCTTAGGGACACACTCGTTACAAAGGCTCTTTGAATAAAATATGAGCATCACGGGAAAACTTTATGGGACATTTTTCGGATTTTTAGGTTCTCAAGTTTATTTATTTTTCTCTTGTTTGTTGTGAGAAGTTGAATTAAAAAACAACAAGGTTTTCGCTGATGTAAATTGATTGAAAAATTCGGCTACCGAACTTGTAAAGGATGAAAACGCGGGTGCAGTTCTCTGGGGACTGCGAGAAGCATTCAATTTTTCAGAAAACTTCACATTCTTTTTGTTCAGGCACTTTGGCGGTTTCCGAAAATTTGGTTTTTTGTTTTTGTTCCTCGTTGGAGAACATTAAAAAGTAAACTGTTTTTTTGTTGTTTAATTCATTGGTTTTAAAAGTTTAATTCAAATAAATACCCACAGATCTATCTTTTCAATAGAACAAAATTTATAGGGTCAACAATCGAAAAGTGAAAATCGGTGAAATAAAAAAAAAAAGTTCCAAACACATAAAATTTGCATTCAAAAACATGGAAAACTCGTAGATTTTGACACTAGAACGCATCAATAATTTAATATTGCATGTTCGCTCTAGTGCACATTCGCAAATGAAGATTAATGCTCTTTGCCTAGTGAACAAAAACAATAGAAAAAGTTTTCAATGTGTTTTTGAAGGAGATCAATTGAAAAGGTCAGTTAGTTCATTTTATAATAGCCTAGAATAAGAAAAAAGTGCAACGGTTTGCATAATTTATGCATTTTTCTAGAAATCGCAAAAGGAAATAGGAAGATTTAATGCTATATTTTATATATCTTTTTAGTTAACGATTAGTCAACGAAAGGGAATTTATCAAAAGGTTTCATAGATTTTAATTAACATAAAAATATATTGTTTTTGTTTCAAGATAGACCATTAAAATATTGATCGAAAAAACGCCAATCGACAGAACAAACGGTTCATTTTCAAATAATCGCAAACTTGTTCAAACTTTCTTGGTCTCGACGCGAACATAAGGCTGCAGTAAATCAACAGACACTTTGCATTGGAGTGCGATTTCGTTACTAATGACTTCTGCCATTAGAAAAAAAATGAAAGATGAAACGCCAACTGGCTTTGTTGTTATTTTTTTTAATATCACAATATAAATACATCAATTGTTTTTTATGTCTGTTCCCGTTTTTTTTTTGGAGTAGAAGGAAGAGAACCAAAAATGCGGTCAAATGACACAATTTATTGTTGAAAATCACGATGAAGAAGAATAAAATAAAGATGAATCGAAGGAAATAACATTAATAAATTTACTTTATTGGAACCAATTTTGTGGAAATTTAATGAGATACTTCTAATTGTTTTCTTCCGTTTTCTTCTTAAGCCAATTTTTTTTGATTTATTTGTTCTATTTCAATATATTGTTTTAAGTCCGATATTCAAGTTTAGGTGAGCTACAAAAAGTTTACAGTTTTACCAAAAGGCACGTTTCGAAGTTTGTAGTGACTATTTTAGCTAACAATTCATCATGTTGCTAACTCACTCAAAACAATATAAAAGAATAATGAAAACCTGATAATCTTAACATAGGGCGAGATGTAAAGATTAAGTTTAAAACTTAGAAACTACAAATGAATAAATACAAAAACAAAAATTAAAAGGTGAACAACTGACTATGAAAAGATGTGCAGAAAAAAATATTTTTGGAGGTTATTTTTGTTCACAAATAAATGTATGATGACCGAGTATAATATGGAATCGTTTACAGAAAATAAAAAGGAATACTAAAAAACGACGAGATAACAAGGTGACCTGAACGGCGTAATTCAATTCATCATGATGTTCTTTTGTGAATTTATAAATATAAATAAATAATAGCTACTTTTAGTAAGGGAATACTTAAAATTATGCGTTACCACTTTATCCATAATTTTAAGTGTTTGCCAAAATTCTCTATAGAATTGTGGCTTTGGATAATTTCTAAGACTAACATTACCTCGTGAAAATAAAAGTACATAGTTGGATAGCGAAAAAGTTGGTTTTGGTACAAAATTTTGAAAGAAATTAGATAAAAACTAGATTTTTCGACAAAGAACGGAATATACACGTTTAGTCATGGATGTTTTTCTCAAAATTGGTTTTTAAAATAATAAATAAAACAAATATCATCTAGTGAATTTCTTTCAATAAATAATTAAATTAATGATGCATATTCAATTGTATATCTAACAGAAAAATCTACATAGTTTTAACTTTTAAAGGGACTCTTTACTGAATTTATGTTTCAATTTAATTTTCATCTTCTTCACAATATTTGAAAACCTATAGAAGCAAAAATGTTTTTTCGAAGTTTCCTTTTCTAGTACACGAGAAAAGCACATTTACAGGGTACGATGGAAAAACGATGAAAAAATGTGTCAATTCGGAAGCTTGCAGATTGTGAATGAATGCAAATATGTTTATGAATGAGTAGATTTTTCGCAGAACGTCTCATAAGCTTTGAGCGCTATTTTATGTCAATTTGAAGAAAACTAAACATTTTTTTGAAAATCAAATTGATATTGTTAATGTAGTCCGTACTGTTTGAAGATATCCGGCATTTTTCTAAACGTACAATAGCCGTGAGAATTCCGCCAATACATTTTTTTGCTTCTATAGGTTTTCAAATAATGTGATGAAGGTGAAATTGAAATTGAAACCCAAATTCAGTAAAGCGTCCCTTTAACGATTTAGCATCTCCTATGAGATTTGAAAAACATGCCATATACTATAAGGAAACAGGAAAATGTTTGATTGACAATTTACAGTTCAAATAGGTGGTGTTTTTCAACTCTTGACGACCTACTATTTTATTTTCAAAAGCAATGATGAAACGTTCATTTATTTGAAAAATAGTCTTTGATAAAGTACGCCGACCCCTGCGACACAGTGCCAATTTTTCACCCCGTATGTTGGCTATAGGTTTGAATGAAAAGGCGTAGTTCATTTGAACGAAAAAACTCTTTGCAAAATATGATGAAACGTTTTGTTTTTCGATAAATTATAAACGAATACATTCGAGAGGCGTGACTGGTAATGCGTTTATAAACCAAAACTTACCAATCAGTATTATATGAATATTATATGAGTTACAGTTTGTAAACAGTCATCGTTTAAAAAACAAGTTTGATGGCAGCACAACCTGTGACCATTGCCAGTGATAATTTTAGGGTGATCTGATTCCAATAAAGTAAATGAAAGTCAATATGTCAATGGATATTGAAAAACAGAAATATGTTTTTATTTCATATTGCGTTATATCAAATGATTTATAACTGTTTCCATTTATTTGTCGTTTTAAACTCTTTTCACAACATTTGACTTTAGTTAATTTTTTTCTCACTTCCATTAATTTTCTCTTTTCAAATCTGGGTAGGAATTATTGTACAGAAAAAAAGTAGAAACTTCTTTTTCTCTCAGTACGAACGGAAGCCACTGTGCCACTTTTAGTGATTGGAATTAATCTATAGAGTCGGATTCATAAAACTTGTTATTATTTGTATCACAATCTGTTGTTCCGGTTCACGGTCAGGAAATGTGCAGATGACGACTCAATTCAGGCAGTGTTCCGATCCGGATCGGATTTCGGATCGGGTCAATCCGGATGACAATCCGGATCGATCCGGATCGGGTCAATCCGGATCGGGTCACAATCCGGGTCAATCCGGATCGGGTCAATCCGGATCGGGTCACAATCCGGGTCAATCCGGATCGGGTCAATCCGGATCGGGTAAAATCCGGATCGGATCTATAAATGTATATTTTTTGTAACGTTTTTGTTCAGAATACGCAACTTACTAATATCATGACCATAATCATGACTGTCTATTTTTGAAAAAAAAACAGAAGGGGTGCACATGAAGTTCTTTTTGGGTGTTTTAAAAGACAAGATCTGAGTCACGTTAAATAAGTGTGGTAGTTGTCAAAAATTAATTTCGTGCCACAAAACCTGTGAAGTGTATCGGCGTTCGGGGGGAACTCTCCGTTTTGTCGGACAACTTGTAAATTTTTTTTTCGTTTTTTAATGTTTTTTTTCGTTTTTTGCTCAAAAATGTTTCTGTTGTTACAAAGAAAAACAATTACGATGATTAGGATATAAAATTGGCAAAAAAACGAAAAAAATTCCTACAAAATTTTTCGATAAATTGACAAAAAAAGTCATCAAAACTTTTCAAAAAAACTTTTTTTTCGATTTTTTGTCAAACATGGCGCGAAATGGATAGAAAAAGATAAAAACCGTTTCAGTTCAAATTTGAGAAAAAATTCTAAATTTTGAGGTATTTATAGCTCATTTTAATGCTCCTGCCAAAAAGGGTCATTTTTTCGCATGTTTGGCCATTTTTTCAAACTATGGTCCCCCCTTTTTGAAGTTTCTTATATCATTCGACAGGAGAAATTATTTTCTACCAAAATTCGTAAAATTGACATACCCACAACGGGAGTTTTTCATTTGAAAATTATGAAAAACTAAATTCAATTTTCTATCTTTAGCATTTGTGTTTCTATCTACAACAAGTTGTTCGACAAAACGGGGAGTTCCCCCCGAACGCCGGGACACTTCACACGTTTTGTGGTACGAAAATAATCTTTGACCCCTACATCACTCACAAACGAAGTTTAAAGTTTATAGAACAATTATTCCGTTGCTTAAGATGGTTTTAAAAATAGGACGAAATTTTTTAATTCTAGCAAAATAGTAAAATTTGTATTCTGAAAATTAACATTTGCAGTTTATAGATCCGAATTTAACCCGATCCGGATTGACCCGAATCCGGATTGACCCGAATCCGGATTGACCCGATCCGGATCGATCCGGATTGACCCGAATCCGGATTGACCCGGATTGACCCGAATCCGGATTGACCCGATCCGGATCGATCCGGATCGGGTTGAGCGACCCGAAACCGAAAAATCCGGATCGGATAGATCCGGTTCGGAACACTGAATTCAGGGCTCATATTGTACACAATCTCTTCTTTATTTTGGAAAAATTGTCTTTAGGCTACATACCAATTAATTTTTATGAGATCCGAAGATATTATCTGCAAGTTATTTTCAATCACAGCGAAAAATAGCTAGCTTGGGTATTCTTACTGGAGTTCACAGTTGGGCGCATTCCAACACTTTTTGTGGTTAGATTTCAGACGTAGAAGAAACTCGTAACTGAATTTTCATGTGACAGTCAGGAAGAATATTTTTCGAATAAACAGTTTTGATAAAAACGATATGTATTCGTAAATTTATTTCGGCCTGTTAATTCTAAAACATTCTTTAAAAAAGTGATTTAGCTAATCAGATTTTGACTTTGAAATCATTCTTTCTGTTTGTAAACAAACACTGATTATAAATTTTTTTCAAAACTTTGGTTATGTTAAGACCTTTTCATTCTTTATTTTTTCCAGGACTGCCGTAATCGACCGCATTTATAGACGTTTTCACCAATTTGATAATGAGAGTACGACCTGAATAAAAAGTAAATGTGCAATTATCCACCTGAAAATATGTTGTTTGTATTCATTTATCGAAACAAAACACAAGTACCAAAAAATCACTTTATTGTCAAAAAAAGAAAGTGTTCGGTAAAAATCAAACAAAAAATTCAAAAATTCAAAAAGTGCCCAAACGATCGGCATAATTTCCACCTCTAAGTTTTATGAGGTTAAAAGTACAAAAAATATCTTCAAAATATTAGAAGATTTAGTGTAAAATTTTTAGAAAAAAAAATTTCCGACGTCGGAAAAGTTACGACGAGGTGCAAAAACATTTTTGAAGCATATAAAATGTGCCCAAAATAACGGCAGAGCTGAAAACTTGCATTAAAAATAGCAATATTGTTTTAAAATTTGATAAGTTAAAAATTATTCTCACGATTCCGAAAATATCGCAATAAAAATTTTGAACAATATTGTTTTGCAGTTTATTTTTTTGCGATGAATAATAATCAAATTAGTTATTGAAAAGGCATAATTATTTCTTCAAAATTCAAAAATGAAATTATATTTTTTCTTTAAAAAATAAAATATTTGCTTCTTATAAAATTTCAAATGTATGGGTTTGAAAGGCTAGAAAATTGCAATTGTCAGTATAACAAATTACATGATTCCGAAAATATCACCATGAAAATTAAAAAGCCCATTTTTTACTGTTTTATTTTATTGGTTTGAAAGGCACGAAAATCACAGTCAGAAAAATGAGACGAATAACAAAATTTGTTGAGTTTTATTAAACAAAAATATTTTAATTAATAAAATGGTTTTGTTTTCAAAGATTCTTTGAAAAATAAGTTATCAAAGTTGTCCAAAGTTGTGACGTGAATATTTTTTAATTTTGACAACCATGCAGTTATTTCAATTTTGTAATCGTCGAAATTTTAACTAATAGTTGCCGAACTAGCAATTAAATACAGTAGCTTGAATTAAAATGTTTATTTAAAAACAATATTAGAGTTTTAATGAAACATGAGACGCCTATGCATTCGGAATATTCTAGAAATAAAAAATTTAATCATAATTTCAGTATGAAATACTAACATTTGAAGTCTTGCAAAAATATTTTACATTATAATGGATTTAATTAGTTTTTGAAAACGTTTAGATGGCGAATGCTTTTTGGAAACTATTTTCTATCCGAAACATTGATAGTGGTTAACGCGAAATAAGTTGAAAAATTCTAAAATTTAAGAATTGTAATGAAAAAAGCTGCTTAGCTTTGGTAGAAGAAATATCAAAAACTTCCAAAATTGGCATTTGTCAACATATAGAATTTCGTCTGCGAATAAACGAATTTTGACTGCTTACTTACTCAAAAAAGGGGCCTAAACGCGGGTTTTGAATTCGACCATTGAAACTTTTCACTAATCGAACTTTGTCATACTTTGTTCACAGTGTTTTATTGTTGTTTGACAAGTGGTAACACTACCGATAATGCGACTGAAAACCAAAATTTTTGGGAAAAACAAACGAGAATTTACTGAGACTTGTTAAAAGGGAAAAAATGCTGAAATAGTCAAAGCAAATCATTGATAACGTTAAACTCATATTAGTTGTTGACAAAATCTGTTATATAACGTGAAAAAACCTCTGTCAAAAAAATCGACACGCCACGCGTGACAGCAATGGGGAGGGTTGCGTTGCGTTGTCTTATTACCCCTCACCATACACTATTTCGCAAAATAGTGAAGTTCACGTTTATGAAGCCGAATTTGTGAGACAATAATAAACATATGCGGTTCAAAGCAACACCGTTCCTAGTTTAATACTTGAAACTACATTCATTTTTATTAAATCGGGAAAGAGAAGACACCGACACCACTACTTTGTATCCACAACCTGATTAGAAAACAAAACGGCCAGCCAGAGCATAACGTGAAAACATTGCAATGGGTTTGAAATGATATACGTGATTGAAGGAAAACACAGCATTCGAATATGCGTTGAACTATAAAACTCTATCAATGATTTTATTAATCAAGGAGAACATTGAGCCAGCAGTACAAATAATTAGTTAAGGAACGTCCATGCAGGACCGAAACAAAATATGTTTCAAGCGAGCAAATTCAACTTTGACGACATGAAAATAACAACCTGGAGCTTAAAACATCACACTATGAAGCCATTAATCAGAAAGAAAAATTGGCCAGAATTAATTTCCACAAATTATATTGGATTTCCAGAATACAGAAATTGAAATTTCAACAAATCATTTTAAGAATAAACAATCGACACTTTAGAACAAGAAACGGTTTCATTTTTTAAACAAGTTTAGATTTTAGTTTTACGTTTTCAAGAGCGATATTTAGATTTTTGAAAAGTATCAAGAAGACATTTTTCATTAGAATTGTACACGGTTTGATTTTGAAACAAGAAATAAACGGATTTTTTCCTAACAAGTTTAGATTTGAGTTTTAATTTTTCAAGAGTGATATTTAGATTTTTGAAAAGTATCAAGAAGACATTTTTCATTAGAATTGTACACGGTTTGATTTTGAAACAAGAAATAAACGGATTTTTTCCTAACAAGTTTAGATTTGAGTTTTAATTTTTCAAGAGTGATATTTAGATTTTTGAAAAGTATCAAGAAGACATTTTTCATTAGAATTGTACACGGTTTGATTTTGAAACAAGAAATAAACGGATTTTTTTCTAACAAGTTTAGATTTGAGTTTTAATTTTTCAAGAGTGATATTTAGATTTTTGAAAAGCATCAAGACATAGTTATTCTTTAGAAAGATACACGGTTTGATTTTGGAACAAGAAATGAACGGATTTTTTCCTAACAAGTTTATATTTGAGTTTTAGGTTTTCAAGAGTGATATTTAGATTTTTGAAAAGTATCAAGATGGAATTTTTCTTTAGAAAGGTACACGGTTTGATTTTGGAACAATAAATGGATGGATTTTTTCCTAACAAGTTTAGATTTGAGTTTTAGGTTTTCAAGAGTGATATTTAGATTTTTGAAAAGTATCAAGAAGACATTTTTCATTAGAATTGTACACGGTTTGATTTTGAAACAAGAAATAAACGGATTTTTTTCTAACAAGTTTAGATTTGAGTTTTAATTTTTCAAGAGTGATATTTAGATTTTTGAAAAGCATCAAGACATAGTTATTCTTTAGAAAGATACACGGTTTGATTTTGGAACAAGAAATGAACGGATTTTTTCCTAACAAGTTTATATTTGAGTTTTAGGTTTTCAAGAGTGATATTTAGATTTTTGAAAAGTATCAAGATGGAATTTTTCTTTAGAAAGGTACACGGTTTGATTTTGGAACAATAAATGGATGGATTTTTTCCTAACAAGTTTAGATTTGAGTTTTAGGTTTTCAAGAGTGATATTTAGATTTTTGAAAAGTATCAAGATGGAATTTTTCTTTAGAAAGGTACACGGTTTGATTTTGGAACAATAAATGGATGGATTTTTTCCTAACAAGTTTATATTTGAGTTTTAGGTTTTCAAGAGTGATATTTAGATTTTTGAAAAGTATCAAGATGGAATTTTTCTTTAGAAAGGTACACGGTTTGATTTTGGAACAATAAATGTATGGATTTTTTCCTAACAAGTTTAGATTTGAGTTTTAGGTTTTCAAGAGTGATATTTAGATTTTTGAAAAGCATCAAGACATAGTTATTCTTTAGAAAGATACACGGTTTGATTTTGGAACAAGAAATGAACGGATTTTTTCCTAACAAGTTTATATTTGAGTTTTAGGTTTTCAAGAGTGATATTTAGATTTTTGAAAAGCATCAAGACATAGTTATTCTTTAGAAAGATACACGGTTTGATTTTGGAACAAGAAATGAACGGATTTTTTCCTAACAAGTTTAGATTTGAGTTTTAGGTTTTCAAGAGTGATATTTAGATTTTTGAAAAGCATCAAGACATAGTTATTCTTTAGAAAGATACACGGTTTGATTTTGGAACAAGAAATGAACGGATTTTTTCCTAACAAGTTTATATTTGAGTTTTAGGTTTTCAAGAGTGATATTTAGATTTTTGAAAAGCATCAAGATGGAATTTTTCTTTAGAAAGGTACACGGTTTGATTTTGGAACAATAAATGGATGGATTTTTTCCTAACAAGTTTAGATTTGAGTTTTAGGTTTTCAAGAGTGATATTTAGATTTTTGAAAAGTATCAAGATGGAATTTTTCTTTAGAAAGGTACACGGTTTGATTTTGGAACAATAAATGGATGGATTTTTTCCTAACAAGTTTATATTTGAGTTTTAGGTTTTCAAGAGTGATATTTAGATTTTTGAAAAGTATCAAGATGGAATTTTTCTTTAGAAAGGTACACGGTTTGATTTTGGAACAATAAATGTATGGATTTTTTCCTAACAAGTTTAGATTTGAGTTTTAGGTTTTCAAGAGTGATATTTAGATTTTTGAAAAGCATCAAGACATAGTTATTCTTTAGAAAGATACACGGTTTGATTTTGGAACAAGAAATGAACGGATTTTTTCCTAACAAGTTTATATTTGAGTTTTAGGTTTTCAAGAGTGATATTTAGATTTTTGAAAAGCATCAAGATGGAATTTTTCTTTAGAAAGGTACACGGTTTGATTTTGGAACAATAAATGGATGGATTTTTTCCTAACAAGTTTAGATTTGAGTTTTAGGTTTTCAAGAGTGATATTTAGATTTTTGAAAAGTATCAAGATGGAATTTTTCTTTAGAAAGGTACACGGTTTGATTTTGGAACAATAAATGGATGGATTTTTTCCTAACAAGTTTATATTTGAGTTTTAGGTTTTCAAGAGTGATATTTAGATTTTTGAAAAGTATCAAGATGGAATTTTTCTTTAGAAAGGTACACGGTTTGATTTTGGAACAATAAATGTATGGATTTTTTCCTAACAAGTTTAGATTTGAGTTTTAGGTTTTCAAGAGTGATATTTAGATTTTTGAAAAGCATCAAGACATAGTTATTCTTTAGAAAGATACACGGTTTGATTTTGGAACAAGAAATGAACGGATTTTTTCCTAACAAGTTTATATTTGAGTTTTAGGTTTTCAAGAGTGATATTTAGATTTTTGAAAAGCATCAAGACATAGTTATTCTTTAGAAAGATACACGGTTTGATTTTGGAACAAGAAATGAACGGATTTTTTCCTAACAAGTTTAGATTTGAGTTTTAGGTTTTCAAGAGTGATATTTAGATTTTTGAAAAGCATCAAGACATAGTTATTCTTTAGAAAGATACACGGTTTGATTTTGGAACAAGAAATGAACGGATTTTTTCCTAACAAGTTTATATTTGAGTTTTAGGTTTTCAAGAGTGATATTTAGATTTTTGAAAAGCATCAAGAAGGAATTTTTCATTAGAAAGGTACATGGTTTGATTTTGGAACAAGAAATGAACGGATTTTTTCCTAACAAGTTTAGATTTTGAGTTTTAGGTTTTCAAGAGTGATATTTAGATTTTTGAAAAGTATCAAGACATAGTTATTCTTTAGAAAGATACACGGTTTGATTTTGGAACAAGAAATGAACGGATTTTTTCCTAACAAGTTTATATTTGAGTTTTAGGTTTTCAAGAGTGATATTTAGATTTTTGAAAAGCATCAAGACATAGTTATTCTTTAGAAAGATACACGGTTTGATTTTGGAACAAGAAATGAACGGATTTTTTCCTAACAAGTTTATATTTGAGTTTTAGGTTTTCAAGAGTGATATTTAGATTTTTGAAAAGTATCAAGATGGAATTTTTCTTTAGAAAGGTACACGGTTTGATTTTGGAACAATAAATGGATGGATTTTTTCCTAACAAGTTTAGATTTGAGTTTTAGGTTTTCAAGAGTGATATTTAGATTTTTGAAAAGTATCAAGATGGAATTTTTCTTTAGAAAGGTACACGGTTTGATTTTGGAACAAGAAATGAACGGATTTTTTCCTAACAAGTTTATATTTGAGTTTTAGGTTTTCAAGAGTGATATTTAGATTTTTGAAAAGTATCAAGATGGAATTTTTCTTTAGAAAGGTACACGGTTTGATTTTGCAACAATAAATGGATGGATTTTTTCCTAACAAGTTTATATTTGAGTTTTAGGTTTTCAAGAGTGATATTTAGATTTTTGAAAAGCATCAAGACATAGTTATTCTTTAGAAAGATACACGGTTTGATTTTGGAACAAGAAATGAACGGATTTTTTCCTAACAAGTTTATATTTGAGTTTTAGGTTTTCAAGAGTGATATTTAGATTTTTGAAAAGCATCAAGACATAGTTATTCTTTAGAAAGATACACGGTTTGATTTTGGAACAAGAAATGAACGGATTTTTTCCTAACAAGTTTAGATTTGAGTTTTAGGTTTTCAAGAGTGATATTTAGATTTTTGAAAAGCATCAAGACATAGTTATTCTTTAGAAAGATACACGGTTTGATTTTGGAACAAGAAATGAACGGATTTTTTCCTAACAAGTTTATATTTGAGTTTTAGGTTTTCAAGAGTGATATTTAGATTTTTGAAAAGCATCAAGAAGGAATTTTTCATTAGAAAGGTACATGGTTTGATTTTGGAACAAGAAATGAACGGATTTTTTCCTAACAAGTTTAGATTTTGAGTTTTAGGTTTTCAAGAGTGATATTTAGATTTTTGAAAAGTATCAAGACATAGTTATTCTTTAGAAAGATACACGGTTTGATTTTGGAACAAGAAATGAACGGATTTTTTCCTAACAAGTTTATATTTGAGTTTTAGGTTTTCAAGAGTGATATTTAGATTTTTGAAAAGCATCAAGACATAGTTATTCTTTAGAAAGATACACGGTTTGATTTTGGAACAAGAAATGAACGGATTTTTTCCTAACAAGTTTATATTTGAGTTTTAGGTTTTCAAGAGTGATATTTAGATTTTTGAAAAGTATCAAGATGGAATTTTTCTTTAGAAAGGTACACGGTTTGATTTTGGAACAATAAATGGATGGATTTTTTCCTAACAAGTTTAGATTTGAGTTTTAGGTTTTCAAGAGTGATATTTAGATTTTTGAAAAGTATCAAGATGGAATTTTTCTTTAGAAAGGTACACGGTTTGATTTTGGAACAAGAAATGAACGGATTTTTTCCTAACAAGTTTATATTTGAGTTTTAGGTTTTCAAGAGTGATATTTAGATTTTTGAAAAGTATCAAGATGGAATTTTTCTTTAGAAAGGTACACGGTTTGATTTTGCAACAATAAATGGATGGATTTTTTCCTAACAAGTTTATATTTGAGTTTTAGGTTTTCAAGAGTGATATTTAGATTTTTGAAAAGTATCAAGATGGAATTTTTCTTTAGAAAGGTACACGGTTTGATTTTGCAACAATAAATGGATGGATTTTTTCCTAACAAGTTTATATTTGAGTTTTAGGTTTTCAAGAGTGATATTTAGATTTTTGAAAAGCATCAAGACATAGTTATTCTTTAGAAAGATACACGGTTTGATTTTGGAACAAGAAATGAACGGATTTTTTCCTAACAAGTTTATATTTGAGTTTTAGGTTTTCAAGAGTGATATTTAGATTTTTGAAAAGCATCAAGACATAGTTATTCTTTAGAAAGATACACGGTTTGATTTTGGAACAAGAAATGAACGGATTTTTTCCTAACAAGTTTATATTTGAGTTTTAGGTTTTCAAGAGTGATATTTAGATTTTTGAAAAGTATCAAGATGAAATTTTTCTTTAGAAAGGTACACGGTTTGATTTTGGAACAATAAATGGATGGATTTTTTCCTAACAAGTTTAGATTTGAGTTTTAGGTTTTCAAGAGTGATATTTAGATTTTTGAAAAGTATCAAGATGGAATTTTTCTTTAGAAAGGTACACGGTTTGATTTTGGAACAATAAATGGATGGATTTTTTCCTAACAAGTTTATATTTGAGTTTTAGGTTTTCAAGAGTGATATTTAGATTTTTGAAAAGTATCAAGATGGAATTTTTCTTTAGAAAGGTACACGGTTTGATTTTGGAACAATAAATGGATGGATTTTTTCCTAACAAGTTTATATTTGAGTTTTAGGTTTTCAAGAGTGATATTTAGATTTTTGAAAAGCATCAAGACATAGTTATTCTTTAGAAAGATACACGGTTTGATTTTGGAACAATAAATGTATGGATTTTTTCCTAACAAGTTTAGATTTGAGTTTTAGGTTTTCAAGAGTGATATTTAGATTTTTGAAAAGCATCAAGACATAGTTATTCTTTAGAAAGATACACGGTTTGATTTTGGAACAAGAAATGAACGGATTTTTTCCTAACAAGTTTATATTTGAGTTTTAGGTTTTCAAGAGTGATATTTAGATTTTTGAAAAGCATCAAGACATAGTTATTCTTTAGAAAGATACACGGTTTGATTTTGGAACAAGAAATGAACGGATTTTTTCCTAACAAGTTTATATTTGAGTTTTAGGTTTTCAAGAGTGATATTTAGATTTTTGAAAAGCATCAAGACATAGTTATTCTTTAGAAAGATACACGGTTTGATTTTGGAACAAGAAATGAACGGATTTTTTCCTAACAAGTTTATATTTGAGTTTTAGGTTTTCAAGAGTGATATTTAGATTTTTGAAAAGCATCAAGACATAGTTATTCTTTAGAAAGATACACGGTTTGATTTTGGAACAATAAATGTATGGATTTTTTCCTAACAAGTTTAGATTTGAGTTTTAGGTTTTCAAGAGTGATATTTAGATTTTTGAAAAGCATCAAGACATAGTTATTCTTTAGAAAGATACACGGTTTGATTTTGGAACAAGAAATGAACGGATTTTTTCCTAACAAGTTTATATTTGAGTTTTAGGTTTTCAAGAGTGATATTTAGATTTTTGAAAAGTATCAAGATGAAATTTTTCTTTAGAAAGGTACACGGTTTGATTTTGGAACAATAAATGGATGGATTTTTTCCTAACAAGTTTAGATTTGAGTTTTAGGTTTTCAAGAGTGATATTTAGATTTTTGAAAAGTATCAAGATGGAATTTTTCTTTAGAAAGGTACACGGTTTGATTTTGGAACAATAAATGGATGGATTTTTTCCTAACAAGTTTATATTTGAGTTTTAGGTTTTCAAGAGTGATATTTAGATTTTTGAAAAGTATCAAGATGGAATTTTTCTTTAGAAAGGTACACGGTTTGATTTTGGAACAATAAATGGATGGATTTTTTCCTAACAAGTTTATATTTGAGTTTTAGGTTTTCAAGAGTGATATTTAGATTTTTGAAAAGCATCAAGACATAGTTATTCTTTAGAAAGATACACGGTTTGATTTTGGAACAATAAATGTATGGATTTTTTCCTAACAAGTTTAGATTTGAGTTTTAGGTTTTCAAGAGTGATATTTAGATTTTTGAAAAGCATCAAGACATAGTTATTCTTTAGAAAGATACACGGTTTGATTTTGGAACAAGAAATGAACGGATTTTTTCCTAACAAGTTTATATTTGAGTTTTAGGTTTTCAAGAGTGATATTTAGATTTTTGAAAAGTATCAAGATGGAATTTTTCTTTAGAAAGGTACACGGTTTGATTTTGGAACAATAAATGGATGGATTTTTTCCTAACAAGTTTAGATTTGAGTTTTAGGTTTTCAAGAGTGATATTTAGATTTTTGAAAAGTATCAAGATGGAATTTTTCTTTAGAAAGGTACACGGTTTGATTTTGGAACAAGAAATGAACGGATTTTTTCCTAACAAGTTTATATTTGAGTTTTAGGTTTTCAAGAGTGATATTTAGATTTTTGAAAAGTATCAAGATGGAATTTTTCTTTAGAAAGGTACACGGTTTGATTTTGCAACAATAAATGGATGGATTTTTTCCTAACAAGTTTATATTTGAGTTTTAGGTTTTCAAGAGTGATATTTAGATTTTTGAAAAGTATCAAGATGGAATTTTTCTTTAGAAAGGTACACGGTTTGATTTTGCAACAATAAATGGATGGATTTTTTCCTAACAAGTTTATATTTGAGTTTTAGGTTTTCAAGAGTGATATTTAGATTTTTGAAAAGCATCAAGACATAGTTATTCTTTAGAAAGATACACGGTTTGATTTTGGAACAAGAAATGAACGGATTTTTTCCTAACAAGTTTATATTTGAGTTTTAGGTTTTCAAGAGTGATATTTAGATTTTTGAAAAGTATCAAGATGGAATTTTTCTTTAGAAAGGTACACGGTTTGATTTTGGAACAATAAATGGATGGATTTTTTCCTAACAAGTTTAGATTTGAGTTTTAGGTTTTCAAGAGTGATATTTAGATTTTTGAAAAGTATCAAGATGGAATTTTTCTTTAGAAAGGTACACGGTTTGATTTTGGAACAAGAAATGAACGGATTTTTTCCTAACAAGTTTATATTTGAGTTTTAGGTTTTCAAGAGTGATATTTAGATTTTTGAAAAGTATCAAGATGGAATTTTTCTTTAGAAAGGTACACGGTTTGATTTTGCAACAATAAATGGATGGATTTTTTCCTAACAAGTTTATATTTGAGTTTTAGGTTTTCAAGAGTGATATTTAGATTTTTGAAAAGTATCAAGATGGAATTTTTCTTTAGAAAGGTACACGGTTTGATTTTGCAACAATAAATGGATGGATTTTTTCCTAACAAGTTTATATTTGAGTTTTAGGTTTTCAAGAGTGATATTTAGATTTTTGAAAAGCATCAAGACATAGTTATTCTTTAGAAAGATACACGGTTTGATTTTGGAACAAGAAATGAACGGATTTTTTCCTAACAAGTTTATATTTGAGTTTTAGGTTTTCAAGAGTGATATTTAGATTTTTGAAAAGCATCAAGACATAGTTATTCTTTAGAAAGATACACGGTTTGATTTTGGAACAAGAAATGAACGGATTTTTTCCTAACAAGTTTATATTTGAGTTTTAGGTTTTCAAGAGTGATATTTAGATTTTTGAAAAGTATCAAGATGAAATTTTTCTTTAGAAAGGTACACGGTTTGATTTTGGAACAATAAATGGATGGATTTTTTCCTAACAAGTTTAGATTTGAGTTTTAGGTTTTCAAGAGTGATATTTAGATTTTTGAAAAGTATCAAGATGGAATTTTTCTTTAGAAAGGTACACGGTTTGATTTTGGAACAATAAATGGATGGATTTTTTCCTAACAAGTTTATATTTGAGTTTTAGGTTTTCAAGAGTGATATTTAGATTTTTGAAAAGCATCAAGACATAGTTATTCTTTAGAAAGATACACGGTTTGATTTTGGAACAAGAAATGAACGGATTTTTTCCTAACAAGTTTATATTTGAGTTTTAGGTTTTCAAGAGTGATATTTAGATTTTTGAAAAGCATCAAGACATAGTTATTCTTTAGAAAGATACACGGTTTGATTTTGGAACAAGAAATGAACGGATTTTTTCCTAACAAGTTTATATTTGAGTTTTAGGTTTTCAAGAGTGATATTTAGATTTTTGAAAAGTATCAAGATGGAATTTTTCTTTAGAAAGGTACACGGTTTGATTTTGGAACAATAAATGGATGGATTTTTTCCTAACAAGTTTAGATTTGAGTTTTAGGTTTTCAAGAGTGATATTTAGATTTTTGAAAAGTATCAAGATGGAATTTTTCTTTAGAAAGGTACACGGTTTGATTTTGGAACAATAAATGGATGGATTTTTTCCTAACAAGTTTATATTTGAGTTTTAGGTTTTCAAGAGTGATATTTAGATTTTTGAAAAGTATCAAGATGGAATTTTTCTTTAGAAAGGTACACGGTTTGATTTTGGAACAATAAATGGATGGATTTTTTCCTAACAAGTTTATATTTGAGTTTTAGGTTTTCAAGAGTGATATTTAGATTTTTGAAAAGCATCAAGACATAGTTATTCTTTAGAAAGATACACGGTTTGATTTTGGAACAATAAATGTATGGATTTTTTCCTAACAAGTTTAGATTTGAGTTTTAGGTTTTCAAGAGTGATATTTAGATTTTTGAAAAGCATCAAGACATAGTTATTCTTTAGAAAGATACACGGTTTGATTTTGGAACAATAAATGGATGGATTTTTTCCTAACAAGTTTAGATTTGAGTTTTAGGTTTTCAAGAGTGATATTTAGATTTTTGAAAAGCATCAAGAAGGAATTTTTCATTAGAAAGGTACATGGTTTGATTTTGGAACAAGAAATGAACGGATTTTTTCCTAACAAGTTTAGATTTTGAGTTTTAGGTTTTCAAGAATGATATTTAGATTTTTGAAAAGCATCAAGACATAGTTATTCTTTAGAAAGATACACGGTTTGATTTTGGAACAATAAATGGATGGATTTTTTCCTAACAAGTTTAGATTTGAGTTTTAGGTTTTCAAGAGTGATATTTAGATTTTTGAAAAGCATCAAGACATAGTTATTCTTTAGAAAGATACACGGTTCGATTTTGGAATAAGAAATGAACGGATTTTTTCCTAACAAGTTTATATTTGAGTTTTAGGTTTTCAAGAGTGATATTTAGATTTTTGAAAAGCATCAAGACATAGTTATTCTTTAGAAAGATACACGGTTTGATTTTGGAACAAGAAATGAACGGATTTTTTCCTAACAAGTTTATATTTGAGTTTTAGGTTTTCAAGAGTGATATTTAGATTTTTGAAAAGCATCAAGACATAGTTATTCTTTAGAAAGATACACGGTTTGATTTTGGAACAAGAAATGAACGGATTTTTTCCTAACAAGTTTATATTTGAGTTTTAGGTTTTCAAGAGTGATATTTAGATTTTTGAAAAGTATCAAGATGGAATTTTTCTTTAGAAAGGTACAAGGTTTGATTTTGGAACAATAAATGGATGGATTTTTTCCTAACAAGTTTAGATTTGAGTTTTAGGTTTTCAAGAGTGATATTTAGATTTTTGAAAAGTATCAAGATGGAATTTTTCTTTAGAAAGGTACACGGTTTGATTTTGGAACAAGAAATGAACGGATTTTTTCCTAACAAGTTTATATTTGAGTTTTAGGTTTTCAAGAGTGATATTTAGATTTTTGAAAAGCATCAAGACATAGTTATTCTTTAGAAAGATACACGGTTTGATTTTGGAACAAGAAATGAACGGATTTTTTCCTAACAAGTTTATATTTGAGTTTTAGGTTTTCAAGAGTGATATTTAGATTTTTGAAAAGTATCAAGATGGAATTTTTCTTTAGAAAGGTACACGGTTTGATTTTGGAACAATAAATGGATGGATTTTTTCCTAACAAGTTTAGATTTGAGTTTTAGGTTTTCAAGAGTGATATTTAGATTTTTGAAAAGTATCAAGATGGAATTTTTCTTTAGAAAGGTACACGGTTTGATTTTGGAACAATAAATGGATGGATTTTTTCCTAACAAGTTTAGATTTGAGTTTTAGGTTTTCAAGAGTGATATTTAGATTTTTGAAAAGCATCAAGACATAGTTATTCTTTAGAAAGATACACGGTTCGATTTTGGAATAAGAAATGAACGGATTTTTTCCTAACAAGTTTATATTTGAGTTTTAGGTTTTCAAGAGTGATATTTAGATTTTTGAAAAGCATCAAGACATAGTTATTCTTTAGAAAGATACACGGTTCGATTTTGGAATAAGAAATGAACGGATTTTTTCCTAACAAGTTTATATTTGAGTTTTAGGTTTTCAAGAGTGATATTTAGATTTTTGAAAAGCATCAAGACATAGTTATTCTTTAGAAAGATACACGGTTTGATTTTGGAACAAGAAATGAACGGATTTTTTCCTAACAAGTTTATATTTGAGTTTTAGGTTTTCAAGAGTGATATTTAGATTTTTGAAAAGCATCAAGACATAGTTATTCTTTAGAAAGATACACGGTTTGATTTTGGAACAAGAAATGAACGGATTTTTTCCTAACAAGTTTATATTTGAGTTTTAGGTTTTCAAGAGTGATATTTAGATTTTTGAAAAGCATCAAGACATAGTTATTCTTTAGAAAGATACACGGTTTGATTTTGGAACAAGAAATGAACGGATTTTTTCCTAACAAGTTTATATTTGAGTTTTAGGTTTTCAAGAGTGATATTTAGATTTTTGAAAAGCATCAAGACATAGTTATTCTTTAGAAAGATACACGGTTTGATTTTGGAACAAGAAATGAACGGATTTTTTCCTAACAAGTTTATATTTGAGTTTTAGGTTTTCAAGAGTGATATTTAGATTTTTGAAAAGTATCAAGATGGAATTTTTCTTTAGAAAGGTACACGGTTTGATTTTGGAACAATAAATGGATGGATTTTTTCCTAACAAGTTTAGATTTGAGTTTTAGGTTTTCAAGAGTGATATTTAGATTTTTGAAAAGTATCAAGATGGAATTTTTCTTTAGAAAGGTACACGGTTTGATTTTGGAACAATAAATGGATGGATTTTTTCCTAACAAGTTTATATTTGAGTTTTAGGTTTTCAAGAGTGATATTTAGATTTTTGAAAAGTATCAAGATGGAATTTTTCTTTAGAAAGGTACACGGTTTGATTTTGGAACAATAAATGGATGGATTTTTTCCTAACAAGTTTAGATTTGAGTTTTAGGTTTTCAAGAGTGATATTTAGATTTTTGAAAAGTATCAAGATGGAATTTTTCTTTAGAAAGGTACACGGTTTGATTTTGGAACAATAAATGGATGGATTTTTTCCTAACAAGTTTATATTTGAGTTTTAGGTTTTCAAGAGTGATATTTAGATTTTTGAAAAGTATCAAGATGGAATTTTTCTTTAGAAAGGTACACGGTTTGATTTTGGAACAATAAATGGATGGATTTTTTCCTAACAAGTTTAGATTTGAGTTTTAGGTTTTCAAGAGTGATATTTAGATTTTTGAAAAGTATCAAGATGGAATTTTTCTTTAGAAAGGTACACGGTTTGATTTTGGAACAATAAATGGATGGATTTTTTCCTAACAAGTTTATATTTGAGTTTTAGGTTTTCAAGAGTGATATTTAGATTTTTGAAAAGTATCAAGATGGAATTTTTCTTTAGAAAGGTACACGGTTTGATTTTGGAACAATAAATGGATGGATTTTTTCCTAACAAGTTTAGATTTGAGTTTTAGGTTTTCAAGAGTGATATTTAGATTTTTGAAAAGTATCAAGATGGAATTTTTCTTTAGAAAGGTACACGGTTTGATTTTGGAACAATAAATGGATGGATTTTTTCCTAACAAGTTTATATTTGAGTTTTAGGTTTTCAAGAGTGATATTTAGATTTTTGAAAAGCATCAAGACATAGTTATTCTTTAGAAAGATACACGGTTTGATTTTGGAACAAGAAATGAACGGATTTTTTCCTAACAAGTTTATATTTGAGTTTTAGGTTTTCAAGAGTGATATTTAGATTTTTGAAAAGCATCAAGACATAGTTATTCTTTAGAAAGATACACGGTTTGATTTTGGAACAAGAAATGAACGGATTTTTTCCTAACAAGTTTATATTTGAGTTTTAGGTTTTCAAGAGTGATATTTAGATTTTTGAAAAGCATCAAGACATAGTTATTCTTTAGAAAGATACACGGTTTGATTTTGGAACAAGAAATGAACGGATTTTTTCCTAACAAGTTTATATTTGAGTTTTAGGTTTTCAAGAGTGATATTTAGATTTTTGAAAAGTATCAAGATGGAATTTTTCTTTAGAAAGGTACACGGTTTGATTTTGGAACAATAAATGGATGGATTTTTTCCTAACAAGTTTAGATTTGAGTTTTAGGTTTTCAAGAGTGATATTTAGATTTTTGAAAAGTATCAAGATGGAATTTTTCTTTAGAAAGGTACACGGTTTGATTTTGGAACAAGAAATGAACGGATTTTTTCCTAACAAGTTTATATTTGAGTTTTAGGTTTTCAAGAGTGATATTTAGATTTTTGAAAAGCATCAAGACATAGTTATTCTTTAGAAAGATACACGGTTTGATTTTGGAACAAGAAATGAACGGATTTTTTCCTAACAAGTTTATATTTGAGTTTTAGGTTTTCAAGAGTGATATTTAGATTTTTGAAAAGTATCAAGATGGAATTTTTCTTTAGAAAGGTACACGGTTTGATTTTGGAACAATAAATGGATGGATTTTTTCCTAACAAGTTTAGATTTGAGTTTTAGGTTTTCAAGAGTGATATTTAGATTTTTGAAAAGTATCAAGATGGAATTTTTCTTTAGAAAGGTACACGGTTTGATTTTGGAACAATAAATGGATGGATTTTTTCCTAACAAGTTTATATTTGAGTTTTAGGTTTTCAAGAGTGATATTTAGATTTTTGAAAAGTATCAAGATGGAATTTTTCTTTAGAAAGGTACACGGTTTGATTTTGGAACAATAAATGGATGGATTTTTTCCTAACAAGTTTATATTTGAGTTTTAGGTTTTCAAGAGTGATATTTAGATTTTTGAAAAGCATCAAGACATAGTTATTCTTTAGAAAGATACACGGTTTGATTTTGGAACAAGAAATGAACGGATTTTTTCCTAACAAGTTTATATTTGAGTTTTAGGTTTTCAAGAGTGATATTTAGATTTTTGAAAAGTATCAAGATGGAATTTTTCTTTAGAAAGATACACGGTTTGATTTTGGAACAATAAATGGATGGATTTTTTCCTAACAAGTTTATATTTGAGTTTTAGGTTTTCAAGAGTGATATTTAGATTTTTGAAAAGCATCAAGACATAGTTATTCTTTAGAAAGATACACGGTTTGATTTTGGAACAAGAAATGAACGGATTTTTTCCTAACAAGTTTATATTTGAGTTTTAGGTTTTCAAGAGTGATATTTAGATTTTTGAAAAGCATCAAGACATAGTTATTCTTTAGAAAGGTACACGGTTTGATTTTGGAACAAGAAATGAACGGATTTTTTCCTAACAAGTTTATATTTGAGTTTTAGGTTTTCAAGAGTGATATTTAGATTTTTGAAAAGTATCAAGATGGAATTTTTCTTTAGAAAGATACACGGTTTGATTTTGGAACAATAAATGGATGGATTTTTTCCTAACAAGTTTATATTTGAGTTTTAGGTTTTCAAGAGTGATATTTAGATTTTTGAAAAGCATCAAGACATAGTTATTCTTTAGAAAGATACACGGTTTGATTTTGGAACAAGAAATGAACGGATTTTTTCCTAACAAGTTTATATTTGAGTTTTAGGTTTTCAAGAGTGATATTTAGATTTTTGAAAAGTATCAAGATGGAATTTTTCTTTAGAAAGGTACACGGTTTGATTTTGGAACAATAAATGGATGGATTTTTTCCTAACAAGTTTATATTTGAGTTTTAGGTTTTCAAGAGTGATATTTAGATTTTTGAAAAGCATCAAGACATAGTTATTCTTTAGAAAGATACACGGTTTGATTTTGGAACAAGAAATGAACGGATTTTTTCCTAACAAGTTTATATTTGAGTTTTAGGTTTTCAAGAGTGATATTTAGATTTTTGAAAAGTATCAAGATGGAATTTTTCTTTAGAAAGGTACACGGTTTGATTTTGGAACAATAAATGGATGGATTTTTTCCTAACAAGTTTAGATTTGAGTTTTAGGTTTTCAAGAGTGATATTTAGATTTTTGAAAAGCATCAAGACATAGTTATTCTTTAGAAAGATACACGGTTTGATTTTGGAACAAGAAATGAACGGATTTTTTCCTAACAAGTTTATATTTGAGTTTTAGGTTTTCAAGAGTGATATTTAGATTTTTGAAAAGCATCAAGACATAGTTATTCTTTAGAAAGATACACGGTTTGATTTTGGAACAAGAAATGAACGGATTTTTTCCTAACAAGTTTATATTTGAGTTTTAGGTTTTCAAGAGTGATATTTAGATTTTTGAAAAGTATCAAGATGGAATTTTTCTTTAGAAAGGTACACGGTTTGATTTTGGAACAATAAATGGATGGATTTTTTCCTAACAAGTTTATATTTGAGTTTTAGGTTTTCAAGAGTGATATTTAGATTTTTGAAAAGCATCAAGACATAGTTATTCTTTAGAAAGATACACGGTTTGATTTTGGAACAAGAAATGAACGGATTTTTTCCTAACAAGTTTATATTTGAGTTTTAGGTTTTCAAGAGTGATATTTAGATTTTTGAAAAGTATCAAGATGGAATTTTTCTTTAGAAAGGTACACGGTTTGATTTTGGAACAATAAATGGATGGATTTTTTCCTAACAAGTTTAGATTTGAGTTTTAGGTTTTCAAGAGTGATATTTAGATTTTTGAAAAGCATCAAGACATAGTTATTCTTTAGAAAGATACACGGTTTGATTTTGGAACAAGAAATGAACGGATTTTTTCCTAACAAGTTTATATTTGAGTTTTAGGTTTTCAAGAGTGATATTTAGATTTTTGAAAAGCATCAAGACATAGTTATTCTTTAGAAAGATACACGGTTTGATTTTGGAACAAGAAATGAACGGATTTTTTCCTAACAAGTTTATATTTGAGTTTTAGGTTTTCAAGAGTGATATTTAGATTTTTGAAAAGCATCAAGACATAGTTATTCTTTAGAAAGATACACGGTTTGATTTTGGAACAAGAAATGAACGGATTTTTTCCTAACAAGTTTATATTTGAGTTTTAGGTTTTCAAGAGTGATATTTAGATTTTTGAAAAGTATCAAGATGGAATTTTTCTTTAGAAAGGTACACGGTTTGATTTTGGAACAATAAATGGATGGATTTTTTCCTAACAAGTTTAGATTTGAGTTTTAGGTTTTCAAGAGTGATATTTAGATTTTTGAAAAGCATCAAGACATAGTTATTCTTTAGAAAGATACACGGTTTGATTTTGGAACAAGAAATGAACGGATTTTTTCCTAACAAGTTTATATTTGAGTTTTAGGTTTTCAAGAGTGATATTTAGATTTTTGAAAAGCATCAAGACATAGTTATTCTTTAGAAAGATACACGGTTTGATTTTGGAACAAGAAATGAACGGATTTTTTCCTAACAAGTTTATATTTGAGTTTTAGGTTTTCAAGAGTGATATTTAGATTTTTGAAAAGTATCAAGATGGAATTTTTCTTTAGAAAGGTACACGGTTTGATTTTGGAACAATAAATGGATGGATTTTTTCCTAACAAGTTTATATTTGAGTTTTAGGTTTTCAAGAGTGATATTTAGATTTTTGAAAAGCATCAAGACATAGTTATTCTTTAGAAAGATACACGGTTTGATTTTGGAACAAGAAATGAACGGATTTTTTCCTAACAAGTTTATATTTGAGTTTTAGGTTTTCAAGAGTGATATTTAGATTTTTGAAAAGTATCAAGATGGAATTTTTCTTTAGAAAGGTACACGGTTTGATTTTGGAACAATAAATGGATGGATTTTTTCCTAACAAGTTTAGATTTGAGTTTTAGGTTTTCAAGAGTGATATTTAGATTTTTGAAAAGCATCAAGACATAGTTATTCTTTAGAAAGATACACGGTTTGATTTTGGAACAAGAAATGAACGGATTTTTTCCTAACAAGTTTATATTTGAGTTTTAGGTTTTCAAGAGTGATATTTAGATTTTTGAAAAGCATCAAGACATAGTTATTCTTTAGAAAGATACACGGTTTGATTTTGGAACAAGAAATGAACGGATTTTTTCCTAACAAGTTTATATTTGAGTTTTAGGTTTTCAAGAGTGATATTTAGATTTTTGAAAAGCATCAAGACATAGTTATTCTTTAGAAAGATACACGGTTTGATTTTGGAACAAGAAATGAACGGATTTTTTCCTAACAAGTTTATATTTGAGTTTTAGGTTTTCAAGAGTGATATTTAGATTTTTGAAAAGTATCAAGATGGAATTTTTCTTTAGAAAGGTACACGGTTTGATTTTGGAACAATAAATGGATGGATTTTTTCCTAACAAGTTTAGATTTGAGTTTTAGGTTTTCAAGAGTGATATTTAGATTTTTGAAAAGTATCAAGATGGAATTTTTCTTTAGAAAGGTACACGGTTTGATTTTGGAACAATAAATGGATGGATTTTTTCCTAACAAGTTTATATTTGAGTTTTAGGTTTTCAAGAGTGATATTTAGATTTTTGAAAAGTATCAAGATGGAATTTTTCTTTAGAAAGGTACACGGTTTGATTTTGGAACAATAAATGGATGGATTTTTTCCTAACAAGTTTAGATTTGAGTTTTAGGTTTTCAAGAGTGATATTTAGATTTTTGAAAAGCATCAAGACATAGTTATTCTTTAGAAAGATACACGGTTTGATTTTGGAACAAGAAATGAACGGATTTTTTCCTAACAAGTTTATATTTGAGTTTTAGGTTTTCAAGAGTGATATTTAGATTTTTGAAAAGCATCAAGACATAGTTATTCTTTAGAAAGATACACGGTTTGATTTTGGAATAAGAAATGAACGGATTTTTTCCTAACAAGTTTATATTTGAGTTTTAGGTTTTCAAGAGTGATATTTAGATTTTTGAAAAGCATCAAGACATAGTTATTCTTTAGAAAGATACACGGTTTGATTTTGGAATAAGAAATGAACGGATTTTTTCCTAACAAGTTTATATTTGAGTTTTAGGTTTTCAAGAGTGATATTTAGATTTTTGAAAAGCATCAAGACATAGTTATTCTTTAGAAAGATACACGGTTTGATTTTGGAACAAGAAATGAACGGATTTTTTCCTAACAAGTTTATATTTGAGTTTTAGGTTTTCAAGAGTGATATTTAGATTTTTGAAAAGCATCAAGACATAGTTATTCTTTAGAAAGATACACGGTTTGATTTTGGAATAAGAAATGAACGGATTTTTTCCTAACAAGTTTATATTTGAGTTTTAGGTTTTCAAGAGTGATATTTAGATTTTTGAAAAGCATCAAGACATAGTTATTCTTTAGAAAGATACACGGTTCGATTTTGGAATAAGAAATGAACGGATTTTTTCCTAACAAGTTTATATTTGAGTTTTAGGTTTTCAAGAGTGATATTTAGATTTTTGAAAAGCATCAAGACATAGTTATTCTTTAGAAAGATACACGGTTTGATTTTGGAACAAGAAATGAACGGATTTTTTCCTAACAAGTTTATATTTGAGTTTTAGGTTTTCAAGAGTGATATTTAGATTTTTGAAAAGCATCAAGACATAGTTATTCTTTAGAAAGATACACGGTTTGATTTTGGAATAAGAAATGAACGGATTTTTTCCTAACAAGTTTATATTTGAGTTTTAGGTTTTCAAGAGTGATATTTAGATTTTTGAAAAGCATCAAGACATAGTTATTCTTTAGAAAGATACACGGTTCGATTTTGGAATAAGAAATGAACGGATTTTTTCCTAACAAGTTTATATTTGAGTTTTAGGTTTTCAAGAGTGATATTTAGATTTTTGAAAAGCATCAAGACATAGTTATTCTTTAGAAAGATACACGGTTTGATTTTGGAACAAGAAATGAACGGATTTTTTCCTAACAAGTTTATATTTGAGTTTTAGGTTTTCAAGAGTGATATTTAGATTTTTGAAAAGCATCAAGACATAGTTATTCTTTAGAAAGATACACGGTTTGATTTTGGAACAAGAAATGAACGGATTTTTTCCTAACAAGTTTATATTTGAGTTTTAGGTTTTCAAGAGTGATATTTAGATTTTTGAAAAGCATCAAGACATAGTTATTCTTTAGAAAGATACACGGTTTGATTTTGGAACAAGAAATGAACGGATTTTTTCCTAACAAGTTTATATTTGAGTTTTAGGTTTTCAAGAGTGATATTTAGATTTTTGAAAAGCATCAAGACATAGTTATTCTTTAGAAAGATACACGGTTTGATTTTGGAACAAGAAATGAACGGATTTTTTCCTAACAAGTTTATATTTGAGTTTTAGGTTTTCAAGAGTGATATTTAGATTTTTGAAAAGCATCAAGACATAGTTATTCTTTAGAAAGATACACGGTTTGATTTTGGAACAAGAAATGAACGGATTTTTTCCTAACAAGTTTATATTTGAGTTTTAGGTTTTCAAGAGTGATATTTAGATTTTTGAAAAGCATCAAGACATAGTTATTCTTTAGAAAGGTACACGGTTTGATTTTGGAACAAGAAATGAACGGATTTTTTCCTAACAAGTTTATATTTGAGTTTTAGGTTTTCAAGAGTGATATTTAGATTTTTGAAAAGCATCAAGACATAGTTATTCTTTAGAAAGATACACGGTTTGATTTTGGAACAAGAAATGAACGGATTTTTTCCTAACAAGTTTATATTTGAGTTTTAGGTTTTCAAGAGTGATATTTAGATTTTTGAAAAGCATCAAGACATAGTTATTCTTTAGAAAGATACACGGTTTGATTTTGGAACAAGAAATGAACGGATTTTTTCCTAACAAGTTTATATTTGAGTTTTAGGTTTTCAAGAGTGATATTTAGATTTTTGAAAAGCATCAAGACATAGTTATTCTTTAGAAAGATACACGGTTTGATTTTGGAACAAGAAATGAACGGATTTTTTCCTAACAAGTTTATATTTGAGTTTTAGGTTTTCAAGAGTGATATTTAGATTTTTGAAAAGCATCAAGACATAGTTATTCTTTAGAAAGATACACGGTTTGATTTTGGAACAAGAAATGAACGGATTTTTTCCTAACAAGTTTATATTTGAGTTTTAGGTTTTCAAGAGTGATATTTAGATTTTTGAAAAGCATCAAGACATAGTTATTCTTTAGAAAGATACACGGTTTGATTTTGGAACAAGAAATGAACGGATTTTTTCCTAACAAGTTTATATTTGAGTTTTAGGTTTTCAAGAGTGATATTTAGATTTTTGAAAAGCATCAAGACATAGTTATTCTTTAGAAAGATACACGGTTTGATTTTGGAACAAGAAATGAACGGATTTTTTCCTAACAAGTTTATATTTGAGTTTTAGGTTTTCAAGAGTGATATTTAGATTTTTGAAAAGTATCAAGATGGAATTTTTCTTTAGAAAGATACACGGTTTGATTTTGGAACAATAAATGGATGGATTTTTTCCTAACAAGTTTATATTTGAGTTTTAGGTTTTCAAGAGTGATATTTAGATTTTTGAAAAGCATCAAGACATAGTTATTCTTTAGAAAGATACACGGTTTGATTTTGGAACAAGAAATGAACGGATTTTTTCCTAACAAGTTTATATTTGAGTTTTAGGTTTTCAAGAGTGATATTTAGATTTTTGAAAAGCATCAAGACATAGTTATTCTTTAGAAAGGTACACGGTTTGATTTTGGAACAAGAAATGAACGGATTTTTTCCTAACAAGTTTATATTTGAGTTTTAGGTTTTCAAGAGTGATATTTAGATTTTTGAAAAGTATCAAGATGGAATTTTTCTTTAGAAAGATACACGGTTTGATTTTGGAACAATAAATGGATGGATTTTTTCCTAACAAGTTTATATTTGAGTTTTAGGTTTTCAAGAGTGATATTTAGATTTTTGAAAAGCATCAAGACATAGTTATTCTTTAGAAAGATACACGGTTTGATTTTGGAACAAGAAATGAACGGATTTTTTCCTAACAAGTTTATATTTGAGTTTTAGGTTTTCAAGAGTGATATTTAGATTTTTGAAAAGTATCAAGATGGAATTTTTCTTTAGAAAGGTACACGGTTTGATTTTGGAACAATAAATGGATGGATTTTTTCCTAACAAGTTTATATTTGAGTTTTAGGTTTTCAAGAGTGATATTTAGATTTTTGAAAAGCATCAAGACATAGTTATTCTTTAGAAAGATACACGGTTTGATTTTGGAACAAGAAATGAACGGATTTTTTCCTAACAAGTTTATATTTGAGTTTTAGGTTTTCAAGAGTGATATTTAGATTTTTGAAAAGTATCAAGATGGAATTTTTCTTTAGAAAGGTACACGGTTTGATTTTGGAACAATAAATGGATGGATTTTTTCCTAACAAGTTTAGATTTGAGTTTTAGGTTTTCAAGAGTGATATTTAGATTTTTGAAAAGCATCAAGACATAGTTATTCTTTAGAAAGATACACGGTTTGATTTTGGAACAAGAAATGAACGGATTTTTTCCTAACAAGTTTATATTTGAGTTTTAGGTTTTCAAGAGTGATATTTAGATTTTTGAAAAGCATCAAGACATAGTTATTCTTTAGAAAGATACACGGTTTGATTTTGGAACAAGAAATGAACGGATTTTTTCCTAACAAGTTTATATTTGAGTTTTAGGTTTTCAAGAGTGATATTTAGATTTTTGAAAAGTATCAAGATGGAATTTTTCTTTAGAAAGGTACACGGTTTGATTTTGGAACAATAAATGGATGGATTTTTTCCTAACAAGTTTATATTTGAGTTTTAGGTTTTCAAGAGTGATATTTAGATTTTTGAAAAGCATCAAGACATAGTTATTCTTTAGAAAGATACACGGTTTGATTTTGGAACAAGAAATGAACGGATTTTTTCCTAACAAGTTTATATTTGAGTTTTAGGTTTTCAAGAGTGATATTTAGATTTTTGAAAAGTATCAAGATGGAATTTTTCTTTAGAAAGGTACACGGTTTGATTTTGGAACAATAAATGGATGGATTTTTTCCTAACAAGTTTAGATTTGAGTTTTAGGTTTTCAAGAGTGATATTTAGATTTTTGAAAAGCATCAAGACATAGTTATTCTTTAGAAAGATACACGGTTTGATTTTGGAACAAGAAATGAACGGATTTTTTCCTAACAAGTTTATATTTGAGTTTTAGGTTTTCAAGAGTGATATTTAGATTTTTGAAAAGCATCAAGACATAGTTATTCTTTAGAAAGATACACGGTTTGATTTTGGAACAAGAAATGAACGGATTTTTTCCTAACAAGTTTATATTTGAGTTTTAGGTTTTCAAGAGTGATATTTAGATTTTTGAAAAGCATCAAGACATAGTTATTCTTTAGAAAGATACACGGTTTGATTTTGGAACAAGAAATGAACGGATTTTTTCCTAACAAGTTTATATTTGAGTTTTAGGTTTTCAAGAGTGATATTTAGATTTTTGAAAAGTATCAAGATGGAATTTTTCTTTAGAAAGGTACACGGTTTGATTTTGGAACAATAAATGGATGGATTTTTTCCTAACAAGTTTAGATTTGAGTTTTAGGTTTTCAAGAGTGATATTTAGATTTTTGAAAAGCATCAAGACATAGTTATTCTTTAGAAAGATACACGGTTTGATTTTGGAACAAGAAATGAACGGATTTTTTCCTAACAAGTTTATATTTGAGTTTTAGGTTTTCAAGAGTGATATTTAGATTTTTGAAAAGCATCAAGACATAGTTATTCTTTAGAAAGATACACGGTTTGATTTTGGAACAAGAAATGAACGGATTTTTTCCTAACAAGTTTATATTTGAGTTTTAGGTTTTCAAGAGTGATATTTAGATTTTTGAAAAGTATCAAGATGGAATTTTTCTTTAGAAAGGTACACGGTTTGATTTTGGAACAATAAATGGATGGATTTTTTCCTAACAAGTTTATATTTGAGTTTTAGGTTTTCAAGAGTGATATTTAGATTTTTGAAAAGCATCAAGACATAGTTATTCTTTAGAAAGATACACGGTTTGATTTTGGAACAAGAAATGAACGGATTTTTTCCTAACAAGTTTATATTTGAGTTTTAGGTTTTCAAGAGTGATATTTAGATTTTTGAAAAGTATCAAGATGGAATTTTTCTTTAGAAAGGTACACGGTTTGATTTTGGAACAATAAATGGATGGATTTTTTCCTAACAAGTTTAGATTTGAGTTTTAGGTTTTCAAGAGTGATATTTAGATTTTTGAAAAGCATCAAGACATAGTTATTCTTTAGAAAGATACACGGTTTGATTTTGGAACAAGAAATGAACGGATTTTTTCCTAACAAGTTTATATTTGAGTTTTAGGTTTTCAAGAGTGATATTTAGATTTTTGAAAAGCATCAAGACATAGTTATTCTTTAGAAAGATACACGGTTTGATTTTGGAACAAGAAATGAACGGATTTTTTCCTAACAAGTTTATATTTGAGTTTTAGGTTTTCAAGAGTGATATTTAGATTTTTGAAAAGCATCAAGACATAGTTATTCTTTAGAAAGATACACGGTTTGATTTTGGAACAAGAAATGAACGGATTTTTTCCTAACAAGTTTATATTTGAGTTTTAGGTTTTCAAGAGTGATATTTAGATTTTTGAAAAGTATCAAGATGGAATTTTTCTTTAGAAAGGTACACGGTTTGATTTTGGAACAATAAATGGATGGATTTTTTCCTAACAAGTTTAGATTTGAGTTTTAGGTTTTCAAGAGTGATATTTAGATTTTTGAAAAGTATCAAGATGGAATTTTTCTTTAGAAAGGTACACGGTTTGATTTTGGAACAATAAATGGATGGATTTTTTCCTAACAAGTTTATATTTGAGTTTTAGGTTTTCAAGAGTGATATTTAGATTTTTGAAAAGTATCAAGATGGAATTTTTCTTTAGAAAGGTACACGGTTTGATTTTGGAACAATAAATGGATGGATTTTTTCCTAACAAGTTTAGATTTGAGTTTTAGGTTTTCAAGAGTGATATTTAGATTTTTGAAAAGCATCAAGACATAGTTATTCTTTAGAAAGATACACGGTTTGATTTTGGAACAAGAAATGAACGGATTTTTTCCTAACAAGTTTATATTTGAGTTTTAGGTTTTCAAGAGTGATATTTAGATTTTTGAAAAGCATCAAGACATAGTTATTCTTTAGAAAGATACACGGTTTGATTTTGGAATAAGAAATGAACGGATTTTTTCCTAACAAGTTTATATTTGAGTTTTAGGTTTTCAAGAGTGATATTTAGATTTTTGAAAAGCATCAAGACATAGTTATTCTTTAGAAAGATACACGGTTCGATTTTGGAATAAGAAATGAACGGATTTTTTCCTAACAAGTTTATATTTGAGTTTTAGGTTTTCAAGAGTGATATTTAGATTTTTGAAAAGCATCAAGACATAGTTATTCTTTAGAAAGATACACGGTTTGATTTTGGAACAAGAAATGAACGGATTTTTTCCTAACAAGTTTATATTTGAGTTTTAGGTTTTCAAGAGTGATATTTAGATTTTTGAAAAGCATCAAGACATAGTTATTCTTTAGAAAGATACACGGTTTGATTTTGGAATAAGAAATGAACGGATTTTTTCCTAACAAGTTTATATTTGAGTTTTAGGTTTTCAAGAGTGATATTTAGATTTTTGAAAAGCATCAAGACATAGTTATTCTTTAGAAAGATACACGGTTCGATTTTGGAATAAGAAATGAACGGATTTTTTCCTAACAAGTTTATATTTGAGTTTTAGGTTTTCAAGAGTGATATTTAGATTTTTGAAAAGCATCAAGACATAGTTATTCTTTAGAAAGATACACGGTTTGATTTTGGAACAAGAAATGAACGGATTTTTTCCTAACAAGTTTATATTTGAGTTTTAGGTTTTCAAGAGTGATATTTAGATTTTTGAAAAGCATCAAGACATAGTTATTCTTTAGAAAGATACACGGTTTGATTTTGGAATAAGAAATGAACGGATTTTTTCCTAACAAGTTTATATTTGAGTTTTAGGTTTTCAAGAGTGATATTTAGATTTTTGAAAAGCATCAAGACATAGTTATTCTTTAGAAAGATACACGGTTCGATTTTGGAATAAGAAATGAACGGATTTTTTCCTAACAAGTTTATATTTGAGTTTTAGGTTTTCAAGAGTGATATTTAGATTTTTGAAAAGCATCAAGACATAGTTATTCTTTAGAAAGATACACGGTTTGATTTTGGAACAAGAAATGAACGGATTTTTTCCTAACAAGTTTATATTTGAGTTTTAGGTTTTCAAGAGTGATATTTAGATTTTTGAAAAGCATCAAGACATAGTTATTCTTTAGAAAGATACACGGTTTGATTTTGGAACAAGAAATGAACGGATTTTTTCCTAACAAGTTTATATTTGAGTTTTAGGTTTTCAAGAGTGATATTTAGATTTTTGAAAAGCATCAAGACATAGTTATTCTTTAGAAAGATACACGGTTTGATTTTGGAACAAGAAATGAACGGATTTTTTCCTAACAAGTTTATATTTGAGTTTTAGGTTTTCAAGAGTGATATTTAGATTTTTGAAAAGCATCAAGACATAGTTATTCTTTAGAAAGATACACGGTTTGATTTTGGAACAAGAAATGAACGGATTTTTTCCTAACAAGTTTATATTTGAGTTTTAGGTTTTCAAGAGTGATATTTAGATTTTTGAAAAGCATCAAGACATAGTTATTCTTTAGAAAGATACACGGTTTGATTTTGGAACAAGAAATGAACGGATTTTTTCCTAACAAGTTTATATTTGAGTTTTAGGTTTTCAAGAGTGATATTTAGATTTTTGAAAAGCATCAAGACATAGTTATTCTTTAGAAAGATACACGGTTTGATTTTGGAACAATAAATGGATGGATTTTTTCCTAACAAGTTTAGATTTGAGTTTTAGGTTTTCAAGAGTGATATTTAGATTTTTGAAAAGTATCAAGATGGAATTTTTCTTTAGAAAGGTACACGGTTTGATTTTGGAACAATAAATGGATGGATTTTTTCCTAACAAGTTTATATTTGAGTTTTAGGTTTTCAAGAGTGATATTTAGATTTTTGAAAAGTATCAAGATGGAATTTTTCTTTAGAAAGGTACACGGTTTGATTTTGGAACAATAAATGGATGGATTTTTTCCTAACAAGTTTAGATTTGAGTTTTAGGTTTTCAAGAGTGATATTTAGATTTTTGAAAAGCATCAAGACATAGTTATTCTTTAGAAAGATACACGGTTTGATTTTGGAACAAGAAATGAACGGATTTTTTCCTAACAAGTTTATATTTGAGTTTTAGGTTTTCAAGAGTGATATTCAGATTTTTGAAAAGCATCAAGACATAGTTATTCTTTAGAAAGATACACGGTTTGATTTTGGAACAAGAAATGAACGGATTTTTTCCTAACAAGTTTATATTTGAGTTTTAGGTTTTCAAGAGTGATATTTAGATTTTTGAAAAGCATCAAGACATAGTTGTTCTTTAGAAAGATACACGGTTTGATTTTGGAACAAGAAATGAACGGATTTTTTCCTAACAAGTTTATATTTGAGTTTTAGGTTTTCAAGAGTGATATTTAGATTTTTGAAAAGCATCAAGACATAGTTATTCTTTAGAAAGATACACGGTTTGATTTTGGAATAAGAAATGAACGGATTTTTTCCTAACAAGTTTATATTTGAGTTTTAGGTTTTCAAGAGTGATATTTAGATTTTTGAAAAGCATCAAGACATAGTTATTCTTTAGAAAGATACACGGTTTGATTTTGGAACAATAAATGGATGGATTTTTTCCTAACAAGTTTATATTTGAGTTTTAGGTTTTCAAGAGTGATATTTAGATTTTTGAAAAGCATCAAGACATAGTTATTCTTTAGAAAGATACACGGTTTGATTTTGGAATAAGAAATGAACGGATTTTTTCCTAACAAGTTTATATTTGAGTTTTAGGTTTTCAAGAGTGATATTTAGATTTTTGAAAAGCATCAAGACATAGTTATTCTTTAGAAAGATACACGGTTTGATTTTGGAACAATAAATGGATGGATTTTTTCCTAACAAGTTTATATTTGAGTTTTAGGTTTTCAAGAGTGATATTTAGATTTTTGAAAAGCATCAAGACATAGTTATTCTTTAGAAAGATACACGGTTTGATTTTGGAATAAGAAATGAACGGATTTTTTCCTAACAAGTTTATATTTGAGTTTTAGGTTTTCAAGAGTGATATTTAGATTTTTGAAAAGCATCAAGACATAGTTATTCTTTAGAAAGATACACGGTTTGATTTTGGAACAATAAATGGATGGATTTTTTCCTAACAAGTTTATATTTGAGTTTTAGGTTTTCAAGAGTGATATTTAGATTTTTGAAAAGCATCAAGACATAGTTATTCTTTAGAAAGATACACGGTTTGATTTTGGAATAAGAAATGAACGGATTTTTTCCTAACAAGTTTATATTTGAGTTTTAGGTTTTCAAGAGTGATATTTAGATTTTTGAAAAGCATCAAGACATAGTTATTCTTTAGAAAGATACACGGTTTGATTTTGGAACAATAAATGGATGGATTTTTTCCTAACAAGTTTATATTTGAGTTTTAGGTTTTCAAGAGTGATATTTAGATTTTTGAAAAGCATCAAGACATAGTTATTCTTTAGAAAGATACACGGTTTGATTTTGGAACCATAAATGGATGGATTTTTTCCTAACAAGTTTATATTTGAGTTTTAGGTTTTCAAGAGTGATATTTAGATTTTTGAAAAGCATCAAGACATAGTTATTCTTTAGAAAGATACACGGTTTGATTTTGGAACAATAAATGGATGGATTTTTTCCTAACAAGTTTAGATTTGAGTTTTAGGTTTTCAAGAGTGATATTTAGATTTTTGAAAAGCATCAAGACATAGTTATTCTTTAGAAAGATACACGGTTTGATTTTGGAACAAGAAATGAACGGATTTTTTCCTAACAAGTTTAGATTTGAGTTTTAGGTTTTCAAGAGTGATATTTAGATTTTTGAAAAGTATCAAGATGGAATATTTCTTTAGAAAGGTACACGGTTTGATTTTGGAACAATAAATGGATGGATTTTATCCTAACAAGCTTAGATTTGAGTTTTAGGTTTTCAAGAGTGATATTTAGATTTTTGAAAAGTATCAAGATGGAATTTTTCTTTAGAAAGGTACACGGTTTGATTTTGGAACAATAAATGGATGGATTTTATCCTAACAAGCTTAGATTTGAGTTTTAGGTTTTCAAGAGTGATATTTAGATTTTTGAAAAGCATCAAGACATAGTTATTCTTTAGAAAGATACACGGTTTGATTTTGGAACAAGAAATGAACGGATTTTTTCCTAACAAGTTTAGATTTGAGTTTTAGGTTTTCAAGAGTGATATTTAGATTTTTGAAAAGTATCAAGATGGAATATTTCTTTAGAAAGGTACACGGTTTGATTTTGGAACAATAAATGGATGGATTTTATCCTAACAAGCTTAGATTTGAGTTTTAGGTTTTCAAGAGTGATATTTAGATTTTTGAAAAGTATCAAGATGGAATTTTTCTTTAGAAAGGTACACGGTTTGATTTTGGAACAATAAATGGATGGATTTTATCCTAACAAGCTTAGATTTGAGTTTTAGGTTTTCAAGAGTGATATTTAGATTTTTGAAAAGTATCAAGATGGAATTTTTCTTTAGAAAGGAACACGGTTTGATTTTGGAACAATAAATGGATGGATTTTATCCTAACAAGCTTAGATTTGAGTTTTAGGTTTTCAAGAGTGATATTTAGATTTTTGAAAAGTATCAAGATGGAATTTTTCTTTAGAAAGGTACACGGTTTGATTTTGGAACAATAAATGGATGGATTTTATCCTAACAAGCTTAGATTTGAGTTTTAGGTTTTCAAGAGTGATATTTAGATTTTTGAAAAGTATCAAGATGGAATTTTTCTTTAGAAAGGTACACGGTTTGATTTTGGAACAATAAATGGATGGATTTTATCCTAACAAGCTTAGATTTGAGTTTTAGGTTTTCAAGAGTGATATTTAGGTATTTGAAAAGTATCAAGAAGGAATTTTTCTTTAGAAAGGTACACGGTTTGATTTTGGAACAATAAATGGATGGATTTTTTCCTAACAAGCTTAGATTTGAGTTTTAGGTTTTCAATAGTGATATTTAGGTTTTTGAAAAGTATCAAGAAGGAATTTTTCTTTAGAAAGGTATACGGTTTGATTTTGGAACAATAAATGGATAGATTTTTTCCTAACAAGCTTAGATTTGAGTTTTAGGTTTTCAATAGTGATATTTAGGTTTTTGAAAAGTATCAAGAAGGAATTTTTCTTTAGAAAGGTATACGGTTTGATTTTGGAACAATAAATGGATGGATTTTATCCTAACAAGCTTAGATTTGAGTTTTAGGTTTTCAAGAGTGATATTTAGATTTTTGAAAAGTATCAAGATGGAATTTTTCTTTAGAAAGGTACACGGTTTGATTTTGGAACAATAAATGGATGGATTTTATCCTAACAAGCTTAGATTTGAGTTTTAGGTTTTCAAGAGTGATATTTAGGTATTTGAAAAGTATCAAGAAGGAATTTTTCTTTAGAAAGGTACACGGTTTGATTTTGGAACAATAAATGGATGGATTTTTTCCTAACAAGCTTAGATTTGAGTTTTAGGTTTTCAATAGTGATATTTAGGTTTTTGAAAAGTATCAAGAAGGAATTTTTCTTTAGAAAGGTATACGGTTTGATTTTGGAACAATAAATGGATGGATTTTTTCCTAACAAGCTTAGATTTGAGTTTTAGGTTTTCAATAGTGATATTTAGGTTTTTGAAAAGTATCAAGAAGGAATTTTTCTTTAGAAAGGTATACGGTTTGATTTTGGAACAATAAATGGATGGATTTTTTCCTAACAAGCTTAGATTTGAGTTTTAGGTTTTCAAGAGTGATATTTAGGTATTTGAAAAGTATCAAGAAGGAATTTTTCTTTAGAAAGGTACACGGTTTGATTTTGGAACAATAAATGGATGGATTTTTTCCTAACAAGCTTAGATTTGAGTTTTAGGTTTTCAATAGTGATATTTAGGTTTTTGAAAAGTATCAAGAAGGAATTTTTCTTTAGAAAGGTATACGGTTTGATTTTGGAACAATAAATGGATGGATTTTTTCCTAACAAGCTTAGATTTGAGTTTTAGGTTTTCAATAGTGATATTTAGGTTTTTGAAAAGTATCAAGAAGGAATTTTTCTTTAGAAAGGTATACGGTTTGATTTTGGAACAATAAATGGATGGATTTTTTCCTAACAAGCTTAGATTTGAGTTTTAGGTTTTCAAGAGTGATATTTAGGTATTTGAAAAGTATCAAGAAGGAATTTTTCTTTAAAAAGGTATACGGTTTGATTTTGGAACAATAAATGGATGGATTTTTTCCTAACAAGCTTAGATTTGAGTTTTAGGTTTTCAAGAGTGATATTTAGGTATTTGAAAAGTATCAAGAAGGAATTTTTCTTTAGAAAGGTACACGGTTTGATTTTGGAACAATAAATGGATGGATTTTTTCCTAACAAGCTTAGATTTGAGTTTTAGGTTTTCAAGAGTGATATTTAGGTATTTGAAAAGTATCAAGAAGGAATTTTTCTTTAGAAAGGTACACGGTTTGATTTTGGAACAATAAATGGATGGATTTTTTCCTAACAAGCTTAGATTTGAGTTTTAGGTTTTCAATAGTGATATTTAGGTTTTTGAAAAGTATCAAGAAGGAATTTTTCTTTAGAAAGGTACACGGTTTGATTTTGGAACAAGAAATGAACGGATTTTTTCCTAACAAGTTTATATTTGAGTTTTAGGTTTTCAAGAGTGATATTTAGATTTTTGAAAAGTATCAAGACATGGTTATTCTTTAGAAAGGTACACGGTTTGATTTTGGAACAATAAATGGATGGATTTTTTCCTAACAAGCTTAGATTTGAGTTTTAGGTTTTCAAGAGTGATATTTAGATTTTTGAAAAGTACCAAGAAGGAATTTTTCTTTAGAAAGGTACACGGTTTGATTTTGGAACAATAAATGGATGGATTTTTTCCTAACAAGCTTAGATTTGAGTTTTAGGTTTTCAATAGTGATATTTAGGTTTTTGAAAAGTATCAAGAAGGAATTTTTCTTTAGAAAGGTACACGGTTTGATTTTGGAACAAGAAATGAACGGATTTTTTCCTAACAAGTTTATATTTGAGTTTTAGGTTTTCAAGAGTGATATTTAGATTTTTGAAAAGTATCAAGACATGGTTATTCTTTAGAAAGGTACACGGTTTGATTTTGGAACAATAAATGGATGGATTTTTTCCTAACAAGCTTAGATTTGAGTTTTAGGTTTTCAATAGTGATATTTAGGTTTTTGAAAAGTATCAAGAAGGAATTTTTCTTTAGAAAGGTATACGGTTTGATTTTGGAACAATAAATGGATGGATTTTTTCCTAACAAGCTTAGATTTGAGTTTTAGGTTTTCAATAGTGATATTTAGGTTTTTGAAAAGTATCAAGAAGGAATTTTTCTTTAGAAAGGTATACGGTTTGATTTTGGAACAATAAATGGATGGATTTTTTCCTAACAAGCTTAGATTTGAGTTTTAGGTTTTCAAGAGTGATATTTAGGTATTTGAAAAGTATCAAGAAGGAATTTTTCTTTAGAAAGGTACACGGTTTGATTTTGGAACAAGAAATGGATGGATTTTTTCCTAACAAGCTTAGATTTGAGTTTTAGGTTTTCAATAGTGATATTTAGGTTTTTGAAAAGTATCAAGAAGGAATTTTTCTTTAGAAAGGTATACGGTTTGATTTTGGAACAATAAATGGATGGATTTTTTCCTAACAAGCTTAGATTTGAGTTTTAGGTTTTCAAGAGTGATATTTAGGTATTTGAAAAGTATCAAGAAGGAATTTTTCTTTAGAAAGGTACACGGTTTGATTTTGGAACAATAAATGGATGGATTTTTTCCTAACAAGCTTAGATTTGAGTTTTAGGTTTTCAAGAGTGATATTTAGGTATTTGAAAAGTATCAAGAAGGAATTTTTCTTTAGAAAGGTACACGGTTTGATTTTGGAACAATAAATGGATGGATTTTTTCCTAACAAGCTTAGATTTTGAGTTTTAGGTGTTCAAGAGTGATATTTAGGTTTTTGAAAAGTATCAAGATGGAATTTTTCTTTAGAAAGGTACACGGTTTGATTTTGAAACAATAAATGGATGGATTTTTTCCTAACAAGCTTAGATTTGAGTTTTAGGTTTTCAATAGTGATATTTAGATTTTTGAAAAGTATCAAGAAGGAATTTTTCTTTAGAAAGGTACACGGTTTGATTTTGGAACAAGAAGTGGATGGATTTTTTCCTAACAAGTTTGGATTTTTAATTTTAGGTTTTCAAGAGTGATATTTAGATTTTTGAAAAGGATCAAGACATGAATATTCTTTGGAAAGGTACATTGTTTGTTATTCTAGGTGCTAGAGTTTCAGATTTTTTAAAATATTTGCAACAGTTTTCATAGAGTGTAAGGAAAGAACTTTTTAAAACTTTACTGTCATATATAATACTTGACTATATCCACCTATCAGTTACCGATCTCCCAACGCGTTATCGTTTTTACACAGTATCCCTGTTACTTTATTTATTTCTCATTTAGTTTAGGTTTTTCTGTAAAACGGAATGAAACATGCTTTCTATTAAAGGGAAAATATAAAACGTTTGTTTTTTATTCAAACAAGGATGAAGGGAGCTATTTGCATGTAGGTAGAACAGGAACACGATATTCTGTAAGATAGCATATGCGATTTGGGTGAATTACCTGTCTCGAATAGTATCATACTTAGAATGTTCAGCATAAAATTTTCATGAAGTTTAGCTTAGCCGCTCGCTCAAAAACTCGTCACATTGTCCATTGCTTTAATTTTGAAGAGTACCTATCAATTTAGAAAACAAAAAAGACTGAACAGTTTTCATTAAATTATTTAATTTATTCAATTTTTAAGTGACATAAGTAGGAAACACCACGCTGACTTTTTTTTCAAAGTTTAATGAAACAATTCAAGTTTTTGTAAAAGATTGTAAGAAATTAAAGTTGACCCAATTTTCCATGACGCTTCAAGAACGATATTTTTCAATTTATGAAGTTTTGTTCGATTTCAATTCATTTTTCGCGGAAATGTTGGTGGTTTTCCTGGACATGACTGAGTGAGCGCTTCATCAAAAGAGGGCAAAAACAAAAGAACATCATTTGAGGTAGTTCTATCTGATTTACTTCGTTTCACATCTTTTAATCCCAGACATTTTGACTGACACCTGAAAGCGACCCACATTTTTCTATTAATTGCTGAAATAACGCTTAGAAAATTTACATTAGACAGAACTACAAAATTCCACGCAGCAACCTTAAAATATTACGAACCTTAAGAAGTTTGAAATCCCTTTGGCGTCATCAAGTCAAAAACAAACTTTTTACTACAAGGTAGGAGAGTCCACAAGAGATTTTAGAGTCCCAAGAGTACAGGTTTCATGATTTCGACGTTACAATCACCCGAACTGTTGAGTGAGTTGCATGAAGATTGGAGTGCAAAATGGAAACTTCTCACCAAACTGAGCCATTGCTACGCGTTGAGTTGACTGTGGACTGCTAGCAACCAGAATAATGACGAAAATGAAGGCCACACTCCCTCCTTTTCGTATTTATACCCCCTTCCAACGCGTCCTTCTAGAATGTTCGATATTACACTAGAAAGAGAGGAGAGCGCAAACATTCGCAAGAAATGATTACGAGAAATGTGGAGGGTTAGATGAAACAAGAAAGAGATGCACGGTTCTGCAAAGCGGTCGCGTGGCGGTCATATGACAGCAAACACACACATAGGCCCTCACATCGATTTTCGAAAAAATACGAAAATATTTCGCAATGCACGAAAGGCAGCTGACATGTGAGGCAGAAATGTGATGTGTCGCTTGTTTACAACTTTGACGACTTTCGCTATAGGGGTTTAGAAATATGAAAAATTTCACAACGAGTGAATCATCAAAAATATGTTGAAATAGTTTGATTCGAGTTGCTTCCCATGTTAATATGTTAAAATAAAAATGATGGAAAGAAATGGGGGTTGGGGGGAATGGTGGAAAGAGATTTTGCACAGTTGTTCAAGACAGGCTAGATAAGAAACTATGATAATTGGATCAAATAAGGAGGGATGGGGTCGGCGAGAGCCGAATTATGGCTTACCAAAGTTGAAATTTCTTCAATTTAAGGTTAAATTGCCAGGGAGCATTAAAAGACAATAGGATTTTCTTGAAAATTTAGTGATAGGTTGACATTTATTGGGGCTCAGTCTAATCAGATCTCGATTAGAATCGGAGACTATAATACTGGACTAAATCTTTTTCGATGCTCCAAATTTGATCAATAATTATTGTAATGACGATAATTAGTGCAGTCTTAATTTAGCAAATTCCCTCACACTTTGAATGTAAAATTGCTCAAATACACATCGGAGAATTGTTACCTTAATTCGACATTTTTGAGCGAGTTATGGAGGTTCAAATTTTCATTTATTTTAACCGAAAATCCAAACTTTGAAAGCCAACTTTGAGTGGATAAAAAATTCATAATTTCTCATTTTTCCTATTTTGGACTTAAAGACACTCCCTGTCAAGATGAAAACCTTCACATCTATGTACTAATGACGCGAAAAAAAATTTTCCCACCCCTTAATCTGTGAAATATTAAGTCTCAAAAATGAGCATAGTTTATCCCATCTTGGGCAGAACTTGTGAAGTATTTATGAGTATGGATTTTAAATAAAGGGCAACAGTTATTCTCGTTATTATTCTCGTTATTAATAGGTTTGCAATGATTTTGAGTTTCATTCATTATCAATATTATTTATTTATTTAAAATTCAACGCAAATTATAAAAATATAACAAATGAATAAACCGGAGGAATAAAAAACATACAATTGAATGTAATAAAGACCGATATACCCGCCAGAGTAAATAGTTGAAAAGCTTTTTACTTCAACCCATACAACATACTAATACTTATTCCATAATATTTATTATACAAAAATATGTAAATAATATCATAAAAATAGCGCAGAAATGAAAAAAATCAGATATACAAAAATTTGTATTACAAATATAATTTTTTGAAAATTTAAATTATTAGCATTCTGAAAAATGAAGAAAGTGAGCACATGAAAAATTATAATTTGAAAAATACCCCGATTCTAGGCAATAAATTATTAATAAAAAAGAGAAGTTCACATTAAGCTTCAAATCAGTAAACGTTTTCTTTACATTTTAACAATTTCAAAACCGTTTTGTCTATTGTCGACCCCAGTCGTATTTTTGCACGGCATAAGAATCAATTCCAATATTTGAGATACTGGCTCCGGAATTTTTCACTATGCCCAAATATGTGTTCCTGAAAAAATACCAATAGTTTTACTTATTTCAACAACATTTATTGCGTGTAGTCGTAATAGTTTATACAATTCAACAATTATAAAATAAGAAATATATCTATTGTCGGTCTTAAAACACTGTTGTTGTCTCAAATTTTAGACCATTAACTTTTGTTATCAAATTTCTCGTCGGAATATACACTCTTTTCTGTCCAATTGACGTTTTATTAGTAGCGTTAGGTTAAATAGAAATTATGTCTCAGATCTAAAAATGTGTCTTTTACGCTATAATTTCGAAACCTCAACGCATCAGCAGTGGGAATGTGTTTTTGTCAAACCGTACCTGTTTCTGATATCAAAACTTTATGGCACAAACACTTGAGAATATGGAAACAATGTCCGAAATAGAACAATTCTAAATCTGAGCGACGGGCATGTCTCACTTTCCAACAATGGATAATCTCTTCAATGGTTTACTTTGAACATGAGTAGAGGGAAAAATTTCCGAAAAGCGAAAGTTACATTTGCAGAAAACGTTGTATTTAATGACGATACGTTTTGATTTCCCTCGCTCAGTGGCTAGAAAAAATCGATTGATATCTGAATGCCATAATTAGTAAATATGTATCTTCGAAAAGCCTTTTCCCATCTTGTCCATCCAAAATCAACATCTAACCAGGTTTTGTGATTCTGATTAGCTTCATATTGCAATGGTGACCAATTTATACGCTGTCGTAATTGGCTGATCAAGTTATAAAAAAACATTGAGTGAAAAAGCCTCTCTGACGCAATTCTTCATGTAATATCTAATTCCATTAAAACAGGGTTTGATAGGCAACCGATAGCAAGATTATTTTCTCCTTTGGTCATTATCAAGCTTATTCCCTCCTTGTTCAAATCATTCCATTTTCATATCATTTCAATGCGCACGGTTTTTTAAAGCTGTTACCCGACTAATCTTCATTTTCACCGGTGTTATCATATATGTCACAAATTTCTTGTTCCATCGAAAGTTTTACTTATAATCAGGAAATTTTCATTCATCAGCTGTCTTTTGTTCTTCATTCCAATTTTTATGTTGTTCCTTTAATAAGATTAAATTATCAAATTATATTTACAGCGTGAAGTATTTACACTTGTAGGAAAAATCCTTATAACTGTTATATTTCATTTTCTATTTTCAATAGTGTTCCAGATTCGAAAAATGTGGTTACTGATCTTATTGCCTACCTTAATCTTAGCACAACGTGGAGAAGAAGCTCTTGCCGGTGATCTTGGAAACATTGAAAAACGTTTAAAACTACATTCAGATCATTGAAAAATATGAAATTCTTTCAGTGTACGGTATCGCTTCGAAAATCATGCCAATAGTTGGAAATTTCATGGGCGGCGGTGGCGGTGGATCGGGATATGAAGAAGTTCGTCCACGATTTCAAGGTATTCCTTATTAACTCAAAATAAGCAAAAATTATTTGATGTATTGTCTAAGCATTTCACTTATTGTTCGTTTCATATCTTTGAACATATGTGAACCTGTTCCTTTTCTAGAATTCCTTCTTTTACAATCAATCTATCATCAGAAAGTGATACAATACATATGAAAAAATGAAGATATTTAATATATCTATGCTTGTTTTTTAAAATTTATTTCAGGAGTTCGATCATTCAGCGAGGATAACAGTATCCTGAGTAGCGGAAGCGGTAGTGGGATGAATTCGATGACGAGAATGATTCAGGAGGCACAAGGTGAAAATGAGGGCATGAACTGATGATTTAGAAATGGGATTATCTGAATTTTTCTATTTCTTAATTTGCATTTACTCATGACGTATTTCGCACTATTGAACACGTTTGAAACCATTTACAGAGAAGAAAGTTTGCCAAACAAAAAATTGGAATTGAACACAGAAAATACACGTTTTTTTGAAGTTTGGCATAGAACTAGAAACAAAACCAGAAATATAACAAACATTGCAATAAGTTTTTTTCAGGAATGTTTGCAAATGCTAATTTTGTTCAAGCGACAACAACTACTCAAAAACCAAATACTTTCAAATCAATTTTTGATAGCTTCTTAGGTATATATTTATTGTTTTATATAAAATTGTGTGTGGGATTTTTATAATTAACTTTGGGATTCATTAATATTTGAATTTTAATGGTTTTTCATTTCGCAATGGTTTTTATCAATTTTTTGGAACATTGTATCATTTCAGAATAAGTTAAAACAAAATTTCACTTTCTAATTATTATTCTCAAAAACAATCAGTGAACCCCGCCATATTTTTGAAATTTTGGTCTTTGAATACGATATTATTTCTAAAGCCACAATAATTATATTTTCAAACACACGACAGCTTTTGAAAAACATGGCTTCCTCCATAGTTACTATTTTTAACCAGGAACTGGAAAAGCAGCTGGAGATGATGATTTCGAAAACTTGCCGCCACCACCAACACCGAAACCGCGACAAAGACAAAACTTGTTCAATCTTTTTGGCGGAAGTTCTAACAATGCTGGTACATGATCAAAGAACATAACAATTTTTAAAAATACATTTAATTTACAGAATCAGCACCTGCTCCAAAAGAAAATCCGAACCTCGACCTTCTTTACCGATTTTTGCGTAATGTTTTCTTGGCTCTAATATTTTATTAAATTTCTAATGGTAAACTAAAATTAATTAGTTTTCTAGTCAACAAATTTTTTTTATTGAATAGAGAAGTCTAAAGTTTAAATCCAATTTTAAACATTTTTATTTTCCATCAGCAATGGGACGTCCAACAACCACTACAACAACCACAGAAGCTTCGCCAGTTGCAAAAATTATGAATCTTTTCGGTAAGGAACAACATTCTAAGTTTGGTAATTAAGTTTTCAGTCCCACCACCCGAGAGACAAGAACCTGAACAGTCGTCTGGAAGAGGGAGAATCAATTTCTTGGAGCTTTTCGGAATGGCTCCAAGAACGACTACAACAACCACTTCAGCACCACCTTTACAAGCTCTATTTGCTCCGAATAAGCCTTATAATGGCAGTCCAGAAGACTTGGATGGTATGTTTCAGTTCACACTTTTTAGATTGGACGTAGTTATAGAAAAAATTAATAATGAAAATACAAGAGAAATCTAATTTATAAAAAAACAAACTCATGCAAATTAATTTTCATCCTCAATTTTCTTTATCGAAATATCGTCAAGTTATTACAGGAATAGTATCTTAAGTTAATATTTTACACCAATCAAATTTCTATAATAACGAAAATTCGTATACATTTCTTCATGCGAAACAATTTTTAGTTTCAATTTGACTTATCGAAAATTTTTTCAGAATTGAAAAAATATATAAACAGTAAGAGATGACATCTCATTTTTGAATTTTTGATAGTTTTGTGAAAAGTATTTTAAATATAATGTTGTTATTTTATATTTCAATATTTTAGGAATTATGAACGCACTTCTCCGCAGCAATGCCAAGCCAGCAAGCAAAGAGCCAGCTTCATTCCTGTCCCAATTCTTCGGTGGTAGAAAGTAAATCAACATTGTTTGTATGGAAATCTCTAGCCGCATTACCGATCTCAAACGATATCATAAATTATTGTAAACATCTCATAATTGTGATTTACTGATTTTCTCTAATTATTTTTATTTATTATCTCTTTTTTAAATAAATAATTTATACAATAGAAATAATATCAACACTGTGTGATCGAAATCGCCCTGTTGCTGATGGTGGTAAAATTAGTCGAGGTGTATGTCTTGGTTCCATCTAGAAAATATTCAAACGTATATAGAGAGTGGCGTAGATTATTGTTATTATTCTCATTATTATATAATTACATAAGAATTATAAGAATACCTCAATAACCTCTTCAAATCCAGTGTTCTCATAAGTGTGTCGACTTTCATGTGTAGTTTGTGGCCTGATATTCAAAACAGCATGAGCTGCAGCCACACAGTCTGTTGTTTTATGTTTCATTTCTAAATAATTATCATACTTATTGTGATTATTGTTTTGAAAATATTTACCACGTTCTCTGATTCTATGAATCGGCAAATGATCAACATTGCTCACAAAAAATGAAGGTATACCAGAACAACACCCCGAAATTTTTCGCATCATTCGGAAAAACCATTCCGATCTGAAAAGTTGACAGGAAGCATATTCTCTCAATCAAGCATTTTTTTTTCAAATAATTCCCTGTTCTGAAGTCTAATGCTGGTGGACTTTCAAGTTGAAATGGAAAGTTTAAGAAGGGCGAAAGACTTTCATTATCCGTGAGAGATTTAAGACCTCGTTAAATCGGTTCCAACTTATTTTTTATCCAAATCCTAAATAACTAGTTACACAGTAAATGTTATGAGACTTTACATTAACTTTTCTTTCACAAAGATAATTCTATAGGGGTTACCTGCAACAGGCACATCCACAGCAAAAGCATCCATAACAACCACAAAAAAATGAGAGCGTGAACATTCCAAGAAAATATGTAATGTCTTCTCTAAGTTTTCCTGGAAATGAAAGTATATGGAACGATAAATTTATGAAAACAATTACCTTGAACTAATGGGATGTTATATTCATCTTCTGAATCTAATAGCACCCTCAGAATTATTGCAATTGTGAGACTTACAGTTATTATCTGAGAAAGTTAATATTTCTAACTAGGAATCCTATTTTCGCGTCAGACGTTTTTTGGAAAGTACATAATGTATATGCGTAGGTATGTGTGTGGATAATAAAATGTGAAAATATTACAACTCACAACTACCGTATACCTGAGATAGCCATGCGCCTTTAAATCCACGTTTTTTCGAGTTCATCCGTTTGGCGGTTTGTAACTTTTGAATGGCTTTATCAATTTAAACAATCTATAGCTCAAATTAAAGATAAAATCATGAATTTTAATAATATCGTAAAAAAATAAATAAAAATCAGTGTTTTATATATCAAAAATAGAGAAAAAGAAGAAACTTTTTTGAAAAAATAAAAAGATGGACTTCCTGTGTATTATGCTATCATTTTTCGGATTCTACGCATTAAAAAACCTTTGTATGCAAAAAAGGTAAAAAAAAATACGGTGGGAAAAAAAGTTATACGACATAGAAAACTAGGATCGCCCCATGCGCAAGGCTGTGTGTGTGGTGGAGGTGTGCTGCACCAAATGCAAAACTTTTATTTCGTGTAACTTTTGAACGGATTGACCAAATTAAACAATTTATAGCTTTTCTGAAAGGAAATTTCTTAAAGATGAGTCGCCATGTTAAAACATTAGATAATTTACTTTTTTTCAATTGCGAATATGCAAATAACGTTTTCAAATGTGTTAAAAATTGAATCTTCCAAAGATTTTTTTGTTTTTCAATTGAAAAAAAGTAAATTATCTAATGTTTTAACATGGCGACTCATCTTTAAAAAATTTCCTTTCAGAAAAGCTATAAATTGTTTAATTTGGTCAATCCGTTCAAAAGTTACACGAAATAAAAGTTTTGCATTTGGTGCAGCACACCTCCACCACACACACAGCCTTGCGCATGGGGCGATCCTAGTTTTCTATGTCGTATAACTTTTTTTCCCACCGTATTTTTTTTTACCTTTTTTGCATACAAAGGTTTTTTAATGCGTAGAATCCGAAAAATGATAGCATAATACACAGGAAGTCCATCTTTTTATTTTTTCGAAAAAGTTTCTTCTTTTTCTCTATTTTTGATATATAAAATACTAATTTTTATTTATTTTTTTACAATATTATTAAAATTCATAATTTTATCTTTAATTTGAGCTATAGATTGTTTAAATTGATAAAGCCATTCAAAAGTTACAAACCGCCAAACGGATGACCTCGAAAAAACGTGGATTTAAAGGCGCATGGCTATCTCAGGTATACGGTAGTTGTGAGTTGTAATATTTTCACATTTTATTATCCACACACATACCTACGCATATACATTATGTACTTTCCAAAAAACGTCTGACGCGAAAATAGGATTCCTAGTAAGTAAGCGTCGAATCATTTTTATGTTAAACTCACAATTAAACACATTGCGATGAGACAACCCCATCTTTTCGGTTGTCCTTCATCCTTTTCTTGAAACATTTCCAGAAATAACTGTGATGTTTAATATTTAAAAATAATAGCAACACGGCATTAACTGCATCGATCGTTATGGTTATGCAAATCAGTATATCAATTTCTGTCATCGACTATTTACAAATAGTTGTGTGAGCATAAATTTGAGGCATGTAGTATAAATTCCTGGCATACAGTGTTCTTTTTATTTGAAAAAAAATTCAAAATATCTTAAGCAGAGAAGCACACAGTTCCTTCCGAATATAATTTATTCAATATTCATACATATACTTACAAAAAGAATCTAGACATGATGTTTTTTGAAAGAAGAATTGATATGACATCCGAACAAGTGCAAGAAAGTACATAAGATACAAATAAAATTAACTAATATCCAGGAGCGGTTCTTGGTGGTGGGCAATGTTCGCATCCTCCACTTGGTCCTCTTGCTCCATCTGGTCCAACTGGTCCAACACCTCCTGCTTGTCCTGGTGCACCAGCCGATCCATTTTCTCCAGCATCTCCCGGTGATCCATCCTTTCCTGGGTTTCCTGGCTGTCCTGCATTTCCTGGTGGACCCGCTGGGCCTGGGGGTCCGGCCGGTCCTGGCGCTCCTGCGGGCGCTGGAACTTCGACTGTTTTTCCTGGCTGTCCTGCGCTTCCTGCTTTTCCTGGATTTCCATTGGCTCCAGCATTTCCCGCTGGTCCTGGAGGTCCTGGCGGTCCCTTGTTTCCAGATGGTCCATCGGTTCCAGGGCCTCCTGGGTTTCCGTTTGGACCCTTTGGTCCCGCATTTCCTGCTGGTCCTGGTGGTCCTGGCGGGCAATCGAAACACCAGTCATAGTTTGGTGCTGGTGTGGCAGCTGGCCCATCTGGTCCGTCTTTACCTGGAGTTCCTGATTCACCGTCAGCTCCGTCATCACCATCTCTTCCTGGAACTCCTGGTGGTCCTTGTGGTGAAACTCCACATCCACAGCAGCCACCCGATGCGCCTTGTGGTGCCGCTTCTACAGCGCCTGAACTTCTTGTTTTTCTTTTAATTGAAAAATTGTAAGAGAACTTACTTTCCAATGGGGAGCTGTAGGAACTATAGCCTGCTTGACGGCGGTTACGTGAAAGTGCGGTTCCAGAAACTTGTGTCAAAACCTAAATAATCTTTGAAATAAAAAAAAAATTTATGTGTTCACCTGAGTTTTTGTCAACTCCCTCCAAATATTGCCAGATCTCAATTTACAAAAGTCAACCTACAATAAAATGATATTTATATTCTCAAACAAGGACCGTTGGAATACCTCAGATTGCATAGACGACTGCATTTGTTGCATAAAACTGTACAAAATTGGAACGGAAACTACTGAAATCAACGTTGCCACTGTCGAAACGGCAACGCCGAAAAAGGCAAATCTAAGAAACAGAAACTGTTGAAAAGAAACGAAAAAACAATCATACTTTCGCAGAGATTTAGCATGTTCATTTAAAATTTTTGGATCATCAGAACTAGAAATCATATTGTGTTTTGTACAAAGATCTGAATATTAGATGTTGAATGGCACCCGATCGTTTCAGTCAACTTGTTGACGATAGTATGTGTTCGAATAATTAAAGAAATGCGACAGTTGACGTAGCTTTTATACAAGTGCCTGCGCAGTTTGGCGCAATCTCCACCCACAAAACACGAGTGAGTAAATAATATGAGGATATTCACACGAATCGGAATGAAGACGAAGAAATGACGAGGATGAATAAGAGATGCACAGACGGTTATAATAATTACTGTATAAACATCGATGATATAATCTGCCAATTCCGAATGACTTTGCTGTTTTTTGATTTTTATCTTCCCGAAATACGAAAACAAATCTAGAAATCAGCTACTTCAAAAGATGAATCATTAACATAAAGAATAGAGTGTGAATCGTGTGTGAACAAAATATGCCAAAAGTGACAATTAGGGATTTATATTTCACCTCATAATTTTTGTTTCAACGTATAAATTAGAAGTTTGAATGGGATTTCACGATTTTATGGATGTTTTTACATTAAAATTCCATACGTGCTGCATGAACTGGCACACTGCCATGTCACTTTCCCCAAAACAACTTGTAAACACCACTGTTCATCACCAAAGCGTTCGCATTTTGTTTGGGGAAGGTGTATTGGCAATCCACAGATGAAATATAAATAAGGGAACATTCAAAGTTGGTTTATATTTAACATAAAATGTTTTGTTTTCGCACTTCAATCGCTCGAAAAAAGGTTTATCTTGAAATTAGTTGTAAACTCTTAATTTCAGTACTGCGAATCAAATAAAACCATTTTCAGTCACAATATTTGTCTCAATCCTTTTTTTCTAAATTTGTTTTAATATATGTTTATTTGCTAATTACCAAATCCATTAATAATTCAAATTATGTTACATTCCATTCTTTTTGCATAAGTATTCATTTGTACAAATTACTGTCAGTTATCTACGTTGTTATTGACAATAAACACGTTAAACGTCTTAACAACAACAATAACAATAGTATGCAAAAAAGTTAAATAATGACAACAATGCATAAAAAATTCCATCAATGTTTTGTTTTTCTTTCAAAATATTATATAGGTGTGTATTTTTATGTTATACTCGTAATGCTTCCTCTCTTCTCGCGTCAAATCTTTGTAAGCATCGAATCGTCAACGAGTACTTGTTGTAGAACCGGCAGTTGATCGACCGATCGGATGAGGATCACTCACTTTTTACATCTGGTGCGCTTCTTCTTTTCTTTTTTTCATCTTCAACATCATCATCTTTTTTAATTGCTGAAAGAAAAAAGAATCTAGAAGAAAAAAGCGAAACATAATTTTTCCCTTCTTCCTAGTTCGCTTCAATGACGGCTAGCTTCTTGCGCTCCCCCCTCTCAACCAAACAAGGACTTATTCTATATTGGCGCGATTGCACAACCGATTGGGCAATTGTTCTAATTTTCTCAAGCATGTTAGATGCTTGAATGAAAATTCCGTCATGAAACAGAAACAGTCGAAATTCACGCATGTTTTTATAATGCAACACGGAAGAAATTCCAGGAATTTCTTCCGTGTATGGGGGGGGGGGGTTGTCTGTTGACCGGAATAATGGAAATAAAAATAAAGATGTCGAAAAAATTCTAGAGATTTGGGGGATCAGGAATTCAAGAAAAAAAAGAGTAAACTCGTTTTATGAATGTTTCATCGCGTTTATTAGTTCAATGAACATTGCATGTGTCTTATTGTTTGATATGAAGCACTCATATGAAAACACAACTCTGGTTACAAAAAATAACTTTGCGTATTCTATGAAGCTTGTTTCTGATGAATTTAATTGCGTTCCAGGTGTTTTTTTTGTTAATCGAATAAGCTTGTTCCGCTTCAATCCTGACCATCAAATAGATTGACTACAGATTTTTGTGAGTGTAATTATTAAAGAGGGAGGGTATTTTCGCTTTTTTGGTGGCTTATTAGCTCAAAACCCATACTGCAGAATTCTGATCAGCCTAATTATTTCCGAATACTGAGATTGTCTTCTTAGTCGCGACGCGACGCACCTTACTGTTAGAGCCACTGACAATCAGTTTTTAATATGTAAAATCTAAGGACATGACAATGAACTTAGAATCACGAATGATCGAGTAGAATAGTGGAATCGCGGTGCATCCATAGAATTGCTGAATTGATATACAAAGGGGGTTTTTATAATCAGTTTTCGATCATTAAATATTAACCATACGACGATGCGAATTAAAAAATTTCAATTACATTTTTTAACTAACGTTTTATAAGCAAGTTTAGTGATGGTCTTGGATCGCGGTTTTTTGTATTGCAGCAATGTTCTCGACAACATTTCATATATTCTTTCGGTTCATGAAAATCGTATTTGTTCTGAGCATCTTAGTCTTTACGAAAGTAATAACTTGTTCTGAATGGAATAATTTTTCACAGATTTAAGCGTGACTCTTTTTGTAACGACCACCCAGTCAGCTTATCACATTTATTATTGTAGTATAAATAGTTACCAGATTCACATTTTCAATTTTAATCGCATTGATTGCAAATGGACGTTTTTAAACAAAAATAATCTGAAAACGGCTTACGTGCGATTTTCAGCTGTAAACATTTACTTTCTTCGAATTTTTTCAAATTTTTTATCACATGTTGTTTCAGAGAAAACTTCTGAAAAAAACGAATTCAGAGTTAATAAAAATATTCCCCCTAAATTATCCACAAAGTTCCACATTGTGATTCGTTTTAAAGCTGGTTCTTGTTATTTTTATGTTCTCCTAATAATTCTCAAAACATCTTACTTCAGAATAATAAAATATTTGAAACCAACACCTAATAGCATACATATGGATAGATAAAAATCCGTTGTTCTGAACAAAAACCAGAGAATATGAACATGTTTACTGGTGTGTAAGATACAAAACAGATAAATCATTCCGAGAACATTCTTCTGGTGAGAATCGCCCTTTTTTTTCATAAAGCTATACGTGAGGCACCATCCTGAAATTGATTAATTGCTTTCATTAATTATTTCTGTGTTTTCTTCGGTGGAAACGTTTTTTTAAAAACGCCTCCAAATAGATGTTCGAAACGTCATTGTGCTTTTAAATAAAATCCGGCATATCTTGAGAGCCCCCAATTCCATAAAAACCTACGTTTCTTGACTTATTTTCATAATTTCATAAACAAAGTTGTCAAACGTTTTTCATCTTCCTTGTTTCCAAGTATCCTCCCTCAACTTTACTTTTTTCCTTTTATTTTTTTGTTGTTGATACTCCCGTCACCAGAAATCGCTTCCAAATCCGGATAAGACCAACCAAAAAGAATCTTGACTAATGTACTTTTTGGTTGTGTTTTTCGTTAATTAGATGCTAGTTTGAAAAAAATATCCTCGACTCCTAAACAAATGACAGATCTGTGCAAAGATGGATATGTCAATTTTCAATTCGCCGTGGCTTGAAAATTGCAAGTCTTCCAGTTGTTTTTTTCTCGTCTGATGAATTTTTGGTTGAAAATTTGATTGTAGCCTTGGAATAACCAACACAATTTCAACAAAAATTTTCAATAAAATTCAATTTCTGCATACAGACAAATTAAAGGTTGACGTTTTGTTGAAATCAGTTTTTGGTCTAATAACATATATGTTTTATTCAAGTGACATTAATAACTTTTTTCCAGATGAAAATTGAGTTTTCACTTGAGTTTTCATTTAATTCTTGGACTTTTTAATGCAAATTATTTTATACAAAAAAATGTATTATTTTTCTACAGTTTTCTATTCCCATTTCTTATTTTTCACATTTTCATTATTGTCATATATTTTTGAACGCAAGAAGCAGGTATCAGATCCTGTGATTTTCTGTTTTCGCTATTGACAAAGAATTTAATTAAGAAAGAAAGTAATGAATCAATTAAAATCGTCTTCAACTTGATTAAAACCGTTTGAACGTTTTATTTAGTTCGTGATATTTTAAACAATAACTTAGATTCAATAATTGATTTAAAAAATACAATTCTTACAAGCTGAGGTCAGATCGATTTTCCAAAGAGGCCCAATTCCAGATTCACACATGAATTATTCCTCATTCCAAACAAAAACAAAAATTCGATTTTACCTAGAAATTATTTTTTTCTTTGAAAACATTATTCCTCCAGAAGACAAAACAACCTTGCAAGGTTTTCTTCTGCTTGTTTTTCATGCCATTACAAGATGATGTAGTCGTTCGCGCTAGAAACTGGGAAGAAAATACTTTTCAAAGAAAACAAAAAGCTTTATTTTCTAAAACCTATCCAAATGATGACCTTTATCGTAATCAAAAAGAAGTTGGGCAATATTATAATTTCTATTCAAATAAACCACCTGCTTCGACTCATTTTTTTATTTCTCTCGAAGTACAATATATATTTTTTGATGTTTATGAATTTCACTTTTTTTAAAGCTAAATCTAAAAAACTGCTGTAGAATTAGAAATCAATATAATAAAACAATGATCAGACTTCTTCCCAGAAGGAAATTTGGCGTATAAAGTGTTTGGTCCATTTCGTTCCACATATTTCTTCTCTTTGCCTCCTTTCCAGTCTTCTGTTTCTTCAATTTTCTGTTCATTCACCATGAAGCGAGGATTCAGGATGGAGGGTTTGTGTGGCTTGTGCTTCACCTGAAGTCTTCCAACATTCCTTTTGCTAATGGCTTCAATTAGTGCATCGATTCAGCGCTAACTTCTTTGTTATATGCACTCGACCACCACCAATTTAACAGTGAATAGATTGTGCGTGTGTGTTTGCCCGTGTTTCCTTACACTTTTATGTTTTCGTGTTGTTTTTGTATTATTCTACTCGACTTGGAATACGTTACTCCCACATCTTTTTCTGGTCGATCAAAGATTTTCCGTTTTATTTATCAAAATAAAATATATTTGTTTTCCTCACACCCCATACAGCTACAAATAGGAATAAACTACAATAAAATGTTGTTGAAAACTACATTCTTAGAAAAAAACCTGTCTAAAAAATATATAAATCCAATAAACATGTAGTCTATATCCTGATGATACATGTATACATTCCGTTTTTTCCAAAAAATAGAATATAAAGAAAAATGTTCAACTTGCTAGCAACACTATAAAATTTCGAACATCCTACTTTTATTGCAAGGCTTGGAAGCATCTTCCGAAAGGACACAAAATAATAAGAACATTTATTTCATTTTGCTCAACAAGTTCAGTCCATTTTCTTGATTTGTTTTACGCGCAATCGGATTTCTCTTTACTTGGTTTTTTTATTAGGGATCGTTTTAGAATAGTCTATTTAGTCTATTTTTGGTTAACTTTTAAATCTTGAATTTTGTATTAGCCACACCATACAATCAGAATAGATTCCAAGAATAATAATATTTTTTCTATAGAACTATTAAGCTTTCAATCCAAAAAAGGTTTTTAAAAGAATATATTTTTTTTTCTGAGCTCTCAAAAAAGTTCTTTATTTTCACTTCTTGTTTTTCTCATGCAAACATAACACGTTTCTTCCGTGTCGAGTCATATCCCATAAAATTAGCATCTCATTTTAACTCCTATTTTCAGCATTTCTTGTTGAATTATAAAATGTTTTTGATCGCAAAAATCGTACGTGGTCGTCGACTGTTACACGAACTTGAGAAACAGGAGAAGGATGAGCATTTGGCTGATGCGGCTGCACAATCGGCTTCACAGGTTTGTGGATTTGAGAAATTCGTTATTGTTTTTCTTCGATTTCAGACAACAAAGCGTGGCGGAAAAGATTCGACATCTCCGGACAATGACAGTCGTGGTGAACCATCACAGTCGAAACCGAAAAGACGGTAAGAGTTTTTTAATTATTCGAAAAAATTGTTGAAATATCGGGTTTCAATTTTTTCATCTTTAATTTAAATACTCATCGAATTTCGACGCAAAACTGTTTTTTGTTCAGTTTCCAAGAAATTTTGAGATTTCGAAAGGGCTAAGAATTACTCTCCGAAATTACTCTTTTGTCACTTGTGAGACTAATTAATTTTCTCATTTTTACAGGTCTTCTAGCCGAGCTGTACGCAAGAAGACGGGACCAACAGGATCCGTTGATTCTTCTGTTGTGTTGGATGATGGCAATTCAACAAGAAAAAGCAGCAGTATGCCAAGTATTTATGATCTTCAACAAGGTTTCGAAAACAAAATTTCACCTGCTTTCTGAGAATAAAATTTCAGCATCAAGCTCGGTACCAGTCCGACATTATAACTATGACGGAAAGTTGAATAAACTTCAGAAAAGAGCAATAAGATTCACCTGGCATAGGCTTCAAACTAGAAACGGGGGAAAAAGAGTTGAAAATGTGTTTGAGGAAGTTTTGGAAAAGCTTGTGAAAGTTTTGCCGAATATTCGGGATATGTTTTCAACTCGAATGTTTCTTTGTGCAATGTCACGCGGGCAGACTTCATCACTTCGGGATCATTCGAAGCTTACTGTTAAGATGATTGACTGCGTTGTAAAAAATTTGGATGTTGAGAAGAATAAACGAACTGATACCGAAAGTGAATGTGATCCTCGTGTTATTGGTACGTTGTTTATAGGTGAAAATAAAATTTGCGAGAATATCTTTTGTAGGTCGGAAACATAGTGCTTTGAAGCCGTACGGCCTGACCGGAAATTATTGGGAGAAGTTTGGAGAGATAATGATCGATGTTGTACTTGCGCAGGAAGCGGTTCGAGACCTTCCTGGTGCTGGACAAGCATGGGTTATTTTCACTGCGTGCTTGGTTGATCAGGTACTTTTAGCATATATAACAGTAAGAAACGAAATCAGTAACATTTTAAAGCTTCGAGCCGGTTTTGATGAATCAAGAAGAATCGATCATGACACATTTATGCGGAAGAATACAGTTCTTCACCAAGCTACCCAAAATCTAAATTTGGAAAAAGTGAACAAAAAGAATCAAACAATCGTTTATCCAACATCTAACACCTCAAATCAAGAAACAAATGGAGAATCTTCTGGGATAAGTTCAGAATGTCCTTTCCATCAAATGAGTTTAACCCAGGTAACTGTTGACTATTTTAAATTAATTTAATAATATTAATATTTTCAGCAATCTCAACCAGAGGAAATTCATTCTGAGAACGATTCATCAGAGACGATTTACCTCTAATCGTATCATCGAACATTTATTTTTTTTTCTTATCTCCGATATTTGGGTTATTGTGTCAGTTTTCAATTTTTCTCTCATCAAGTCTTGACCTAATTTATCCATTCATATATCTTATCTTCGTTTTCATTCATTTTATACAATTTGCACTATCCGAACGGTGTGTATGGATTATATTTTTATATTTTATTTTATTTTGGTATTTCGATTCTTTTTTTTAAACAAAAAAATATTTTGAATAAATTTTGAAAGTAATTGTGTTTCAACAATGAAAAAAACTTTTGGTTTCTGCACTCTATTGTGTTTTTATTACTCGGAAATAAATGTTTCAATCTAAAAAAGTGGGAAGTAAAGTTTATATGTTTCAGAATGGAGAAACCACAATCTAGTGGTCAGTTTATATCACACACAACGCTGCTCATCAGCATCTTCTGCATGATGCTGGTTGCTATTGTTGTTCCAGTGCTCAACAGTCAATTAGACGAAGCTCAAGAAAGACTTCAAAACAGAATGGGAGCTTTCAAAGTAATTGGATAATCAAAACACTAAAGTATCGTGTGATTTTCAGTTTACCGCAAGAAATATCTGGCAAGATATTGTTCTTGTTAAAAGCAATGGAAGAATCAAGCGTCAATATGGTGGATATGGAGAGTCTCAATCTTCTGATAGCATGCAATGCACATCGTGTGTTCAACTTCGTTGCCCACCGGGAGCAGCTGGACCACCAGGTGTTTCAGGAGAGCCGGGAATTGATGGAGCTCCGGGACGACCAGGTAAAATTCACACTATCAAGATATGACTAGTAAATAAAAATTCAGGAAAACCTGGACTCGATGGACTTGACGTTCCACTCGACCCAGAACCAGCATTCCCTTGCGTCATCTGTCCATCAGGACCACCAGGAAATCGTGGTCCACAAGGAGAAATCGGACGACCAGGAGTTCCAGGAGAAACTGGACATCCAGGGCTCCCAGGAAGACCGGGAAAACCAGGACGTGTTGGAGACGCTGGACCACAAGGTCCACCAGGAGAACCAGGAGAGCCAGGAATTAAGGGACCACCAGGAGATGATTCAATTGGAGGAACCGGAATCAAGGGACCACCAGGACCACCAGGACCACGTGGACCAAAAGGACCACCAGGAGCAAACGGACTTCCATCCCAGAACAGTGGACCACCAGGGCCAATTGGAGAAATGGGGCCACCCGGACCACCAGGACCACGTGGAGAGCCAGGACCACCAGGACCGTTTGGACCACCGGGAGATTCTGGAGAACCGGGAGGACATTGCCCGTCGTCATGTGGTGTTCAAGAAATTGTCGCCCCATCCGTTACTGAACTTGATACGAGCGACGAGCCTGTCAAACCCCACAATGGTTACTCCGGCGGTTACGGAAAGAAATAATAACAACTGCGTTTTTAATAAATTCTCAAATAAATGTATATCTCCGCCATGTTTATTCTTCAGCACAAAAAGTTCTACATATAAAAATTCATATTTTCCAGGAAAATATTAAGACAGATTGATATTTTGTTTATTCCCAACCTCCCTCAGCCATTATTTATGTTCTCATAAATCAATTCGAAGTCGTTGAAAATATCCGAAAACTTTATCAAAAATTGCCCACTACTAATGCTATTCTCGGTCAAAGGTAAGAAATGAATAGCAAATTCGTTGGTTAACGGCACGGTCGTAAACTCGAAGACATAAAACCGAGACGGCTGCGTTGACAAGTCATAGGCAGCTGGCTTCTGCTATTTCTTTTCGTTTCTAGCTCTACAATATCATTTTGGACTACTGTAATGACCTAAAACAATGTTAAGCTAAAAGGGGAAAGAGGGGGATGTCAAAACGAGAAAAGAAATGGAGGATGCCTGCCCAAATGAGCCTAATAATAGGTTGGATTTCTGGAACTTGGAACGACAGTAAGAATAATGGCGCATTAATGCACGATGAGTCTAAATAAGCATGTCCAAGCATTTTTAAGACAATAGAACCCAAAATATAATATGTATCATTTATGTACAAGAACGTGTTATTTTATTCAAGACACGACAATGTGTTGCTTTCTTATTTCTTTTGACGCATTTAATTTCATTTTGAAAGTCAAGGTTTGTAAATATTTTATGAATATTCACCACTCATCCTTCATATTTCCGACTCGTGTTTCAAGGATGACAAAAGACGATTCGGTTTATAAAGATATGTACAATTCGCTGGTGGAAAGAAAAACATTTTTAATTCTGATGTTGTTGATTTTTCTTTATTTTTTTAACATCGGTAATGTTTTTTGAGAAATTTTGAGATTTGAGAAATTTTTCGAACTGTATTTTTAAATCTTTTAGTTTCCAACCAGAAAATGAAGATATTTTCTGATTTCGATTTTTGATATAATGTGTTATTTTAATATGAAAGAAATTAGCCCCCCCCCCCATAAAAAAGTTCAAACTACGGCATCGAGATCCATCATATTTCTAGATTACATTAAAATTTCAGTTAGAAATCGATATTACGAATTTTCATTACTTTTTAATTTAAAAAGACAAAATTAAAAATTTTTCCTACAGTACCTATATTATCAGTTCATTTGCAGATGAAATATCAACAATTTTGCTTTGTATTCAGGGCTGGTTTTTTAAAATCAAATTTGTTGTTAAGAATAGCCTGCTCTGAAATGAATCTCAAAATAAAATCGAATTAACGGTACACTTTTCAAATATATAACAGATTTTGTTTAAAAAATATCATCTACTGAGAATAGGGTATTTTTTGGGAATATCCCATAAAACCTCCGTTCACTCAAAACTTTGAAGCATATCCCCCCCCCCTTCCTCATTTCTTCATGTCATCAAACCTAAAACATGTTCTCGAAACAATAACTTAATTGATACATTTTAGCACCAATTTTATGACGAAAATTTGTTGCCAACGTGCTGTCAGCTGCCTAGCCATTACGATCATTTGGAAAAAGGGGTTGCACACACACCATATTGGCGCATTGATGGACAGGACAAGAAGCAAGCCATTATATCGAGAAATGCTGCCAGTCCCTCGCTTCTAACTAGTCATTACCTAATTTTAAAGCACACGTCAGCTCGAAATTGGATAATGGATTCCTGATTATAGAATTGTTTTTTTTTCTCATTCATATGACAAATATATAGCATCCTCGTTCTTTTAACTAGAGAATATTTTCTTCTGAAACTTTTTTTTTGCTATTTGAATATTTTCATTTAAAATTGGTTTGCAACTTTCAGATGATTCGGGCATTTAATTAAAGTTGTTTGTTTACCCATTGATTTAGAATAAATTCTTCGGAGCATCAAAAAAATCCTAGTTGAAAGTTGTCAATATTTTTAGAGTGAAATTCAAAGAAGATACGGTATACAAAAAGTAGAATTTTCAAAATATTATTACTGGCTTTCGCTACCAGCAGTAAATGAAAACAAAAACTGATGTATCTTTATGTTGAAGTTGAGTCCAAAGCGATTCTGTTCCATTATAGTTGTTACAAATATGGAAATGGTTCGTTGTATTATTTTAGGATATAATATTTCGAGACAAATATAATTTTACAAAGCCATAAGAACTCTGATATATATTTTCAAAATCCCGAAAAAACTCGCTTTACGAGATCCATACTTTTAAGGGCTAACCATATTTTTTTTATCTATTCATTCTTTTCAGAATCTACATTTTTCAATGATTATAATTAAGAAGTTTGTTTTGAACAGACTGTAATCCAGCAAAGTTGCTCTACAGAAATCAACGGCTGGCAACCGTTTGATTTTTGAATTCTTTCTTTTCATATGTATGGATATTCTAAAATAAATGGAGCAATAAATAAAAAAATTGGTTTACGAAAACGTGACAGAGTTCATAGCATATATGTTAAGCAGAATTAAGTTTTACTAAAATTTTACAAAAAGAAAACAGTTTTACAGAACTGTTGTTTTTGGATCTGGATTAGCTTCAGGCCCAACTTCTTGGGTGTTGGGTTCTGTTAATTAATCAAACTAGGAACATTATCAAAAACCTTTATGGACAGAATAAGTTTTAACAATCTAGTTCCAAAGAGGGGCCACAAAGGCTTAATTTTGGCTCCGGAGGTAGGCACGAAAACAATAGCTCTTCATTAATCAAATTTAACAAATAAATTTTTGTTATTTTTGTTATATCACATAGAAAACTATAATCATCACAGTTCGTTCACATGTTTTTTCCAACAGTTTCATTTCACAGTATCTCATTTCATTGTTTGCACCGATAGCGTTTATTTATTTCAAAATATAGTCCTCAAAATCGCAAAAATCGCAAAATGTTATTATACCTTGTTTAGAAACATCGCCTTTTTATTCAAAATATGTGTTTTATAATTCAAACAAGTTCATTTTATGAACTATTGAACATAATTCCCTTTTGTTGCCAAGAAAGCAGATTTAAATATTTAAATCTTATAAGTTATCTTCATAACCATTTATCGAATTACTAAGAATATTGTATATCTTCTTTTTAAGCCTGATAATCTGGTATCAATATCTTGTGATAACAAACCCCCACCCCCACTCTAAACAATAATCTTGGAAATAAGAAACTGTTATTTTTAGTTTTGAAAACTGTTTTGAGTATAGATTTTTGGAATATTATTTTATTCAAGGATTGGACAAATTAACGAACTCGTCTTGGTACACCTTTGGTAAATTAGCAAAAATTGATAAAAATTATTTATTCCAACGTTCGGCCATAATCAGGAGCAGGTTAATTACCTCAAGCGTGGGTTTAATTATTCATCAACTTACTTAATTTTTATTCAAGAATCATCAATATTTTCTTAAGAAAACAAATATCGTATCCAAAAAACGACCAGCCAAATTCAAGCTTTTCATAAGAGCGTATGCTCATTGGCTTGAGACAAGATGTGGGCGTGTCAGTTTTGAGCATTCATGGGTCGATGCCTGCGCAGTGACATATATAGAAAACCTAAATTGTTTTCAAATTCTACCTTATTTGTTACGTTAAAAAAATTTTTTGTTCAGCTTATTGAAACAATATTTTTTTAAACCATAAAAACAAAGATTTTTGAAATTTTTTCTCGATTCTGTGATTTTGTTAAAAATTAAAAGAAAAAAATTTGAATGAAACGAAATACGATAAGATTTTTTACATTAGCCGATTAATTCAGGATTGATGCTTTTAAAGATTTGTATTTAGTTTCCATCCATATATTTTAATAAAATTTTAATTCAAACAAAATATTAAATCGCACATATCCTTATTATGTGATTTATCTTCCGTTGTTTCGTTTTAATCTCTGGATAATATACTTTCTACTTCTCGAAATCTTGAATTCAGGATGATGAGCCATAACATTCTATCACTTGGCGCGTGCGACCTCTCCGATTCACAAATGGTTATGTGTAGCTCTGGAATGATGTCTCCACCTCATACAGAATATGATAGTGGTGAGTTGTGAATAAGAAAACATGACCGCTCCTCTATAACAAAATAAACATCCTAAAACATATTTTAACAAAAAATAAAGGTGTGAACAAACCTAAATAAACCCTAAATATATTTGGAAATACGATATTTTAATGGGGTACCTCGAAAGTGCCGCATCATCCCCCATCTTTACAAGCTTGTATGTTGTTTAGCTATGTTAATACTGAACACCTGCTTTTCGCACCGAGAATTTGAATGGGAATAAAAGATGCGTATGCATGTTTTTTGTTAAGGAAAGGAAAAACTTAGAAAAGCCGAAGAGCATGGAATATGAAACATATTGAATTATTTATTTGAGTTAATGCAGGTCATCCGAATTGCGACGAAGCCATTTGTAGTGCATGCGACAAAGAAATAAGAGATAGATATGTGTCTAAAGTTGTCGACAGGTAAATTTATTTTTGGTCATTCTTGAAAAAAAATTAAATTTCTAGATCCTATCATTCCGAGTGTTTGCGATGTACAGTATGTAGTACCGAATTAGTTAGTACATGCTTCATACGAGACGAACGGTTATTTTGCCGGCTTCACTTCTACAAGTATGTCCACCTTTCTCAAAAATTTCTGAACGTGTTTTCAATGTGTATTATTTTTCGCATAAACAGTAAATACTAAAAAAAACAAAAAAAATTAATAAAATCTAACAATTCCATATATTAATTGCCAAAAATAATAGAGTAGAAAACACAAACCAGAATCGTTACCTGATTTTTATTAATTTTACCAATTTTAAACACCATAAAGCATTTTACAATTATTCTATTTTGGTTGAAATATAACAGAACCTTTATTCATTTTCTATAAGCTTCCTAAATGTTTTTTTTTTTTGAAAAAGTAACATTGTTTTGAAATGTAATGTTGTTGAAAATTCAGGACAAATAATCAATGTTTTTAATAATTTTGTATGATCGGCTGTATAAAAATATCCCAGATTAATTTTTGAGCAATATAATTATTTAAATCGTGGTTTTTTACAATTATTGAAAAGCCATAATTTCATAAATCGTTTGAAAATGAACAATGATTTTGTCAAATTTTTAGAAAATTTCTTTAAACTCAAATCCTTATCCAATTTATCGTTGTTAATATTGATGTTATTCAATCAGAATTTGTTGCATTTAGAATAAGAGTGTCATATATTTTTTTCTACAATGAAGGTTTAATTCTAGAAAAACGAAAATAAGAAGTTTGAAAAAAATTCCTTTCATTGGAACAATATTTACTTCAACATTATTCAGAAAATTCGGAACAAAGTGTGCATTCTGTCATGAAGGTATTATTCCTGATCATGTTGTTCGAAAAGCATCCGGTCATATTTATCATGTAGAATGTTTTCAGTGCTTCATATGCAAAAGGTATTTACATTCTTTCAATAAATTATTTTATTTTCACACTTTTCAGATTACTAGAAACCGGGGAAGAATTCTACCTTATCGCGGATGATGGTAGACTTGTCTGCAAAGGCGACTACGAGATGGCAAAAGAAAAGCGTTCGTTTATTTTTCCATTATTAAAATGTTTATTTTTTTCAGAATTATCGGAAACAGAAGCTGATGGAAGTAACAAAAGGCCAAGAACTACAATTTCAGCAAAAAGTTTGGAAACATTGAAACAGGTAGACCACCCACGCCAATTTTCAAAGAAAAAATACAGTGTAAAGTGTGTTTCGACATTGTTGATTAATGAGAAGATTGAAAGATAAAATTAAACCGCAACAATGGGACACTGAGAAAAAATTAAAAAAAAACGGTCGACAGCTGCATCATGTTTTTGAATTGATTGATGAAAAATTAATAGTGAAATTTTTCGAAATTTTTTCTCAAAATTAAAAAAAAAACTAGACTCCAATTATTGAATTAATTGCAAAAATTAATTTTTCAAGACGTATTATTTCAGGCATATCAAACTAGTAGCAAGCCAGCACGTCATATAAGAGAGCAACTAGCCGCTGAAACCGGACTTGATATGAGGGTTGTTCAGGTTTTTTTTAAATAAAAAGTGAAAGCACTAGAAACAGTATTGTTCAGGTCTGGTTTCAAAACAGAAGAGCTAAAGAAAAACGTCTGAAAAAGGATGCTGGAAGAAGATGGAAGACCACAACTCGTACTGATAGTGATAGTAATTCTCCAATTGAATCCTTGAATGGGCAAAGTCCCTCGTATTGTGAAAGTAGGCATTCAATATAATTCTAACAATTACAGTTTTTAATTTTCAGTGTTCATAGATCATAACTTGGATGAATCTACCGTTGAAAACAATTTTGTTTATACATCTCGAGAAGGAACACCAGACAAATGTAGGCGTAAATTTAAACATAATTCAAAGTTTTTCGAAAATCTTAATTTTACAGATTTTGGAGGTGAAACGCCATCAACAGAGTCCAGCTTTCAACATTTAAATGTTGAATCGACTTCGACATTACCATTAACAGCGAATGTTTATGATATTCACCAAACCATCCCGCAAAGCGATTCGCTGTTGATTTCACACTTGAGCACCCAGTTTATTTGAGAGCCCCGTTTCTCAAAAAATCGTCTTGTTACGTGTACTCGTAACCTCCTCTCATTAAAGAGAAAATCGTTTTGTTTTATTTCATATGATCTCTTGCCATTCCATCAATAACAATAAGTTTCATAGTTGCTTGCATCTCATTTTTCCCCTTTCCTTTTTTTCTTGCAGCTGTCTGTCTTCACATTTTTCAACAAAAAAATCTTTCGTCATAAATAAAAGTCATCTTGCATCCATTTGCTTCAAACACTTGTTACGTATCTCTGGCACCTTTTGAATATTTTTGGTGTAACACTTATTTCAAATTTATGAATGATGAGAGGAACACCAACTGATAGATTTCATATTTTTATGTCAGTTAACTAGCTGATAAATATTTTATTAAAATTGTGGAAATAGTGACATGTTGACAAAATGTTTAATAATACAATTATTGAACGGGCAGAAATGAACAAAACATATCTTATTGGGATAATCAATAAGAAAAAAAAACATGGAGGTATAAGATTACTAGGAAATAGTAACCGAAAAGGTATTTGGAATATTTATGACGAATCGACATAAGGAAGATCACCAACTATTAGTTTGACTGGATCAAGTGATCTCTGGAAACAGTTATAAGAAACATTTTTACGAAAGCTTGGAATGAGGCTGGGGTGAGACAAAATCACAAGGTAAACAGAGGTTAACAAAAAAAAGCGGTTTGATTGAATTAGAAATAGTTTTCTGAGTCAATGATTACCTTTGGAACGTTTGAAGAAGCACGATGCGACATATCATTGGATAATGAAGTTTTCTTCTCAACTTCTGGTGATAGTTCGGCAGGGTCATTCGTGTAAGACTATAATAATACTCATTTTATTAGATTTTTAGTGTTCTTTGTTCAGAGTTTACCTTGTAGTTTACCGATCCATTTGCTTTGTTATAATCCGGGCTGTTTCGACAATCAGAGTTCTTTTTTTCATCTATCGACGGGCTGGAAAAACTAGAAAAGAGAATAAACATAAATTTAATAGTATGCTTTACAACTCAGTGTTATGTGGCTCTAGATGAAAAAATGAATAAATCTTGAAAACCTCATAAAGTCGACGGAGATAATGTTGTTGATAAATTTTTAAGACCAAAAGTACAAAGTAATACAATAGCTAAAGTAAGACATTTTGCTTTCCATGCTTCACTTGCAAATTTAATACATTAAAAACCTAAATATACTTTTATCGGGGGAACGACGAAACATCAAAAAATTGAATTTTATTATTAACAGGCACTTTTTAAAACATGCAAAAAATATAATGCCATAGTAGGAGTTGATTGTGTAATAATCTTTAAAGAAAATAACTCTTAAAATATAACACCTATTGTAAACAGACGCTAACATTAAATGACGTTATTGTTTTGATTTCTAAGTTTAAATTATTTTTTAGAAATATGAACACTAATTTCTCTTTAAAATACATATAAAATCATTCTAAATTACCTGTAATTCTGTTTCGGCCGATCCCATGGCTCAGGTGCATATTGCGATGAGTAGTAATATCTAGGAGCTGCAGGTGGATATCCTTCTTCCATCTGAGTTTGAAAAATATATAAAACAACCATCTAAACGTTGTTTACCTGTCGTGTTACTGAACGTCTTTTTCTTTTAGAATTTTTGTTATGCACGCATTTGAGAACGACAAAGCAAATTATTCCAACTACTGAAATCCCTAATACAGCGATTGTTAGATTTCGAAGATCCATAATGTAGTCTGTCATACGATGCATATCGTCAGCAACCTGTGTTTAAAAAAAATTAATTTTTCTTTGATTACGGATTGAAATTATTTTCTACCTGAATCATTTTTGGAATTCCTTTGAATATTTCGTTCATGTCTGGGTATTGATGATGGTTCATCATGTCTCCTGGATTATGGTTGCTTTGGCTTGATCCCATACCTGTAGAAAGAAATCGTGATAAGGAAAACAAAACAACTACAAGACAATTGATCTAGAAACAAAACACCACTTGAAAAAACCCATTCAATAGAAGCTATTCAAAAAATCTGAGAGCGATGGTCGTTCTCGTAAATGAACCTCAAGGGACGCAACAATATGTACATTCATCGAACTTATGAGCAAGAGGGGGGCCACCGAACAAATGTTCTACATGCTCATTTGAGCCCAAACAAATCAGTGATAGGATTCACTAGTAAAAAAAAATCGAGTGTGTGTGTGTGTGTTGTTAGCCGAGTTGGTCGAAAAAGAGCGGATTTACGGAATCAGAATATGAGTGTAAAACTCGAAGTGAGAGAAAAAGCTCCGATGGATTAGAGAAGGGGGATAACAATGGCTTTGAAGGCATCACGGTGGGTTGGTGTTTTAGTTGGTGGCTGGAGAAGATGATGATAATGATTTTCTTGAAACAGCTGACCATCGCAAGAAAAGCGGCGACGCTTACTCGTGATAATATTTGAAAAAAAAAAAGATTTTCAAAGCGGAAAGCAGGAAAGCGTCGAAGAAGAAAACAATGGGAAGAAAAATGTTTATAAAATGTGAATGATGAGAAGGAAAAAAATAACATGGGATATTTTATATTCTCATCGAGCAAAAAGATCTGATTTAGAGCGTCCAATTGATGACATTATTTAGAGAAAATGAGGATTTCGTATCTCTCATTAAGAAAAAATTAGATATTTTTTTGTAATGAAAGGATTCCGTTGTTTAGAAAGCTAACTCAAAAATGATTAAAATGAAAAAAAATGAGGTTAGGGGTGAGACATGACAGGAACACCTGTTGAGTGTGGGCTGAACAAATGGCCAATTTTTTACCGCAACATAGCGTTGCACATATACACAGACTGAAGAATGATTCTGGATGACGGTAATGATAGGGTTTGATGATGATGCCAATTGCAAAGTAGGTTATGCAAATATTGAATGCACAATGTTGGACCACTCCTTCACACAAACAGAATTCCTTTTGAGGAAGGCGATTAGATAAACCAATGAACACATTGTGGATTTAAGACGCAATAATATGGCAGGGTTTAAATAAGGCATTATCTAGAAAAAAAAAACTATCCAGATTTTTTTCGAAAAATATCCAATAATTAAAACTTCGTGTGTGGTCGATTTACAACAGTTTTAGAAAAATGTAATTTTAAAATTTTCTGATGTTTTGCTCATGAATAAAATCCAAATTATTTTTAGTTTATCTTCAGTACAACTTCGTGACTGTTTCCAAAATTTTTATGACAGTTCTTAGGATCAGTTTGTTTGAATACTGTTGTATAAACCACCAAGAGTAGGGTTGACTATTTCTTTCAACTGTGTTAATAGAAGAACAGTTGATATCATAGTCAAATCATTCTACTGATAATAGTGAAGAAATGGGAACTAAATATGCAATCAATTTGTTGTTTAGAATTTCGAACCTCAATTTGTTTTGGATACTTTTCGTTTTTCGGCCAACAGAACGAAAATTATCTCCTTCAAAGTTAATTCCCTTGTGAGTAATAGATGTTGACCCTTTTTTCCGTTTATTTGGGTGAAAAATTGTTCAGAGGTTTAAGAAACATGTCTCCTAAAATATGTTTTTATTCCGAAACTTGGAATAATTTAAACGAGCCAAATACTCAACAGCTGCTAATAAGTTTTGAAACAAAACTTCCAGAAAACAATAATATACGAACAAATATATCCGATCACATTCATGTAATTTAAGTAAAAAAAATCATTCCTTTTTTAATGGCCTAAATATGAACGTTTTATTGAAATGTATATTATTAAAGTTGAAGCAATTAATCTATAAATAACTTAAACAACTCCTCTTGCTCAAAATGTGATCCGTGATGCATTTTCAGATCGTCCCTTGAAAATTTATAACAATATATGTACATACTCCAAAAATTTTGGCCTATCCCTTTTACGGTTTTTTGCTTAATGATATCATGAAAAAGCGTATTGTTCTTCAATTATTTATCCTGAACCACGCTAATAAGACTATTATACATTTTTCATTGTTTGCTCTCATTTTTTACAACCTTCCAACCCCCAAAAGTCTATTTTTAAACCGAAACATAATGAAAAATAGCCTTAACAAGTATTGGTCAGTCTATGTCCGCCGTACAAAATACTGATGGACTCATCACGTTGTTATTTCAGGTGATCAAATAAAAAGCCGTCTCGCCTACTGACTGCGATACCTATGATGAACGAACGGATGAGCTAGAAGCGCAGACAAATATAGTAATATACGGCTCTCGGCAACAGCTTGCGGTATTCAAATGGTCAATCATACATTGTAGAAAGAACAACACAATGATTCGCCTCTTGTTATTATTTTATTTTATATGTGGTAAGTTAATTTATTTTGATACTATGCTGATACGTATTCTTGTTCAGTGAATATTGAAGCGACTGACAATGCTGGGACCATTGGTCAGGTCTGTCTGAAAAATGAGAAGAAACAATGTATTTCACCACATTCTCAATGTATTGAAGGAATTTGCATGTGTTCAAGTTTTTATAAATATATCAACGGAGAATGTGTAACAGAGCAAAGTGGGTTTTTGTTAACTTCTTTTTTTTAATGACAAATTCATCAAGAAAAGACAAAAATCGCAAGATTTCTATATATTTTTCGGTTCTGCATAGATCATATGCACATCTGGGTCTTTGTCTCTGGAATTTTTTTCTGTTGGATTTTTTTTGGGAAAGTATTTTTTCCAGTACAATGTACATTTGGACAAATACCTTTTTTCACATCAATGATAATTATTTATTGAATAATTGTTATATAAGTTTTAAAGCGTTTTAAAACTAATTTTAAAGGAGAACAGTTATGAGAAAATCTTTTGAAAATAATTGGCCTAGAATTATAGGCGCTCATGCGAAAATTAGTCCGTCATCGTTTATTTTGTGAATTCGATAAGATTTGGTCAGATATTTTCCTAGGCCATTATTTTCAATTGCACTTTCATGTATCTAGTAGTCAGACATTTTTAATTTTAAGGTAACACACTTGGAAAACCTTGTCGCGGTGGCGGTGACTGTCGCGGACAGGGTGAATTCTGCTCATCCTTCTCATTTTGTATGTGCCTTAGCACTCATGTTGACATCGGCAGTCAGTGCAAACCAGGTAAGAGCTTTTGACTGATCATCTTCTGTTACGGTTCACTAAAGAAGCCAAATAGTAAACTGTTAGTCAAATAAATTGTTTACTAGCTTTGACTTTGCTGGCAGCCGCTCTATTGTTATTATGTTTTTGGAAAATAAGCGTTCTGCTTTATTGAGTCACGCGATTAATATTAAAACACGATTTAAAGAAAGATCGTAACATAAGTAATCTTTCAGTTATATATCCTGGACAATTTGGATGTGAAGATTCGCTGCAATGTAACAAAGGATTTCCCGGAGCAGAATGTGATGTCTCCAGGATCTGTGTATGCCCTCATGGAATGTTTGTAAACCAGCAAACATGTGTTCTGAACGATCAACATTCATCAAGGAATGTAGTTAACAATGGTAGGTTCAAAAAGATAAAAAAATGTTCAAGAAATATGAGAACATTGCTCTGACAAAGTTTAAAAAATGTGAGTCATCGGCACCTGTTTGAAAATCGTCATCAATCATAGAAAGCATGAAGTGACATATGATTTTTTCTTTTGCTCTTGACTTCAGCAACCGAATTTTTTTTCTGAACAATCATATACTTTAAAATATTAAAAATGTTGATATTCTCGATAAATGTCATATTTATAATAGGTAAAGAGTTTAATCTGAGCATGTAAAAAGAGTCTCAAAACTCGAGTTACAGAACTGATGCTTCAAAATGTGATCATGGCTGATCATCGCCAGGTGAACAGATCAGACTTTCGTGGAAATTTCTTCAGACGAAAAAATTTCGATTCGCCAAGGACATATCAAGTCCCTCCAGGTAAATGATTATTGTTTTATTTTTTAAATCATGTGAGTTTTAGACGGGGTTTGTTCTTACGATAATCAATGTTCTGGATATCCATTGTCTATTTGTGATACTGTTTGCAAATGCGTAAAAGGTGCTTTGAATACCGGAACGACTTGCATTGCTTCAGCAACAGGTTAACATGATTTTTAGCTTAAAATCCGTAATCTTTAAATTTTAGCACTGCAATCATCGGTTTTATGTCCAACAGGACAAACATATATCCGAGAAGCTGGAGTTTGTATGACTGGTTAGTGCCTCGTAACATTGCAATCAAAAACGTTATGTATTTTCAGTTCAGCAACCTGGTGAACCATGTCAATATTCGCAACAGTGTTCAGCGCTTGAACCAGGAGCATACTGTTTGAAAATGCGATGTGAATGTGTATACGGTATGAAGAAAAGTAGCAATGGATGCACTTTTGTGAACGATGATTGTAAAGAAAGAGGACATATTTTTATCAGTGAAATTGGAGAATGTCGAGAAGGTATATAGATATTACTTGGAATACATTTATAAAACCTATTTTAGTTATTCCGCCTGGTGGTAAAGGATGCTCTCACAATCTTCAATGTTCTGGAGCTTACCCAGATGCAACTTGTTTTATGCAAACATGTACATGCCCTCCAAATTTGCCTGTAGCAGCCGATGGAACATGTGGAAGAGCGTGTCCAGAAAGACAAGTCTATTCTGGAGTAACTGGTGAATGCCTTCCAGAAGTTCGACCAGGAGAAGCATGTTTATATTCATCTCAATGTCAAGCTGTGTTTGGAGGAATGGTCTGCGATAAAAACACGTGTCGCTGTCCAAATGGTCTATACTTTGATGGTTTAAAATGTTCACAATCATGCCCACCACAACGCAGAATTATTGAAAAGGATAACTGTGTTGAACGATGCTCTGGAAATAATGTTGAAGTTGATGGTAAGTGCGCGCCAATGGTTGAGATCGGACAAACTTGTACATCAAACGCACAATGCAGTCGTGGAAGCTTCTGCCAACAGGGATCATGTCTTTGTCCACCTGGATTCTTTGTTGTTGACAATCAATGCCAAGCAGGTATCAATTCTGAATTTTTTTAATGTCCACTTTGTTTTTTTTGCAGTCGAAGCTGAGCCCAATGCAAGTTGCATGAACAGTGAGAAATGTTCAAAAGGGTCAATTTGCCAAAATGGAAGATGCGTATGTCCTAGAAACCAAGAGTTGATTAATGGGTACTGCCAACCAAATAGAGCTGGTAAGTTACATATACATACATGTCCTAAAACCTGACAATCTAACATTACTAACAATTCAGCGGCTCGTGCCTATAACACTGCATTGAATAACATACGTCGCATTCGTTTAAAGTTTGCTAGTCAACCGAAAGCCCAAAATAATCCAGATAACACTGAAAATGAAGATTATGATAGTTCTATTGGTAACCTCACTAACATCTAAAACTTTTAAAATACCTTTCTCATTAATTTCCAGTACCAATTGGAAGTGCTTGTGTCCGAGTCGGAGTCAGTTGTGACGGTGGGTCGGTTTGCGTTGCTGGAATTTGCGTATGCCCTCTTGGAAAAACTCCTAGGAATGGAATGTGTATTAAACACGTGACAGGTATAAATAAACCCAATTTCTTATTTCTAATAAAAATTAACAGCTCATCCTGGAGCATCTTGTGAAAGTGGAGAAGAATGCGTAGAAAACAGCGTTTGCAATGAAGATACGTGGCAATGTGAATGTGTTAGTCCATCACAAATGATTGTTGGAAACCGTTGCGTAGAACGACTTCGCTCACATCCTGGTTTTGGTTGCAGTATGGGCGAAATGTGTGTAGGAAATTCACAATGTGTAAATGGAAAATGTGCATGCACGAACGGTAAAGTTGAAGTAAACAGAATTTGCGTCGATCCAGTGTCAGGTTAGTTAAATATTTTCTTTTGACGATTAATGATGAATTTACAGCAAAACTTGGTGAGATGTGTGGAGAGGGAAATATTTGCGAAGGCTCGAGTTATTGTAATAAGGACACAAATAGGTGTGCATGTCAACGCGGTCAGAAAGAAATTAAAGGAGTAAAAATAATTTTAATAAGAATCATTTGGATTGTTCTGTTTAGGAATGTCGACAAGTCACCTTGGTTCAGCCTGGAGAAGTGTGCACCGATGTGACCTCAAGATGTATCGGTGGATCTTACTGTGCTCGAGGCAGATGTGAATGTCCGTTAAGTATGCAACTGGTTGATAAGAAATGTGTTATTCAACAGAAAGGTTACATACACATGCACAATTGATCGATAAACAAATATTTATAGCGAATCCTGGAGGCGCGTGTAACGATAACGTCGTTTGTTCTGGTTATTCTGTTTGCAAGAGTGGAATTTGTACCTGTATCAATGACATGATAATTAGCGATAATTATTGCGTCCAGAAAAGAAGAGTTAATATTGGAACAGCGTGCGATGAACGTGATAAATGTATGGGTAACTCAAGTTGCATTGATAATCAGTGTCAATGTCATTTCACTCAAATTGCCAAAAATGATGAGTGTATTACAATGAAGAAAGGTAGTTTCAGAATTGCTTTACTTTTTCTAAGCTCATCAGTTCCAGTTGCACCAGGATATTTGTGTGAAACTGATGATATTTGTACCGGTCAATCGGTTTGTATGAGAGGAGTTTGTCAATGTAAACCTGATTACAAGCAAATGCATAATATTTGCGTCAAACAAAATATTGGTAAAACATTTAGTTAAAGTTGTAATCTCTAAAAAATTTCGATTCCAGGGGTGGAAGGTTCGATATGTGCCAACAAAGAAGACTGTGGAAATGGTTTGAGTTGTGAAAAGGGTCTCTGTGGATGTCCAGAAGGGACATTTTCAATCAATGGAAAATGCCGAAACTACCGTAATACTTATCTTTTAATCACTTTATTTTCATTGATTCGTTGCAGTCAGTCTTGGTCAAACATGCACGACTGATGATCGATGCTCTGCTCAAAATTCACACTGCTATGAAAATGCTTGCACATGCAAAAATGGATTTGTCAACATCGATGGAGATTGTCTAGCGCAAATTGTGACGCCAGCGGAACCTGAAGTATTGTCACAAGTTAGATGTAAGATTTAGCATGCAAATTTTTTTTAAACTTTTGGTTTTGTGTGAGAGTTTCTGAAATAATTCTGTTCAGCGGGTCTTATTGGTCATTTATGTGTAAGTGACGATGCATGCAAAGTCGTCAACTCTCACTGTTACCGTAATACGTGCAGTTGTAAATCAGGCTACAGGATTTTTGGCTCAACCCAGTGTATACTTCGAGTTACAAAAACGAAAACCCTGAGACCATTGACTAGCAAATTGGTGAATATCGGTGAAACATGCGATAAATTGTCAATATGTCAAAAAGGAGCTGTATGTAGCAATGGAAAGTGCGTCTGTCCTCACGATTTTATTGAGGAAAATGAGGCGTGTGTCAAAAATAATGCGATAATGAAAGGTTGTTTTGTTGTTTTACGTTTTAATTTTATGTATGTTTTTTGTGGTTTCAGTTGTGGTCCCACCACTTGCATCCTGCTTGTATGGAGAGATATGTAGTGGAAATAGTGAATGTGTACATGGAATGTGCTTCTGTAAAGATAGTTATACGCTTTTCCATGGAAAATGTCAACCATTGCGGTTAATAGAAAATTTGAAACGTGTAGAACAGATACGGAATCTATCAAAGCCTCTGACTACACCAGTTCCAACAGCGTCTACACTACCTACGTCAACCGTCATTATAACTACTCCAAGTACAACAACTAAAACATCTAGAAACACTTCTTTGGCAATTATAACAACAACACCATCTTCACCACCACCACCACCTCCAACAACAACAACTTCATCTTCAACATTCACAACAACAACAACTCCATCCTCGTCTTTAACACCGATACGTGTTTCAATACAATTGACACCGCCGCCAATTCCAGCCACAACACCAAATATCTTCGAAAAAAATTGGCGTATAGGTTTTTGGTTTTTTTTAATTTTATTTTCCTTACATTTTGACTTTCAGTTGTTGAACCGGGGAGAATGTGTGATAGTTTGCATTATTGCGGTTATTGTTCTGTTTGTATCAGTGGTTTTTGTGTTTGTCCTGAAGGTCTTGAACTTCATGGTGATAGATGTGTTAGTCATATCGATGGTAGATTCTAGCATACTCGCGTTTATTTTTACATTTATCATTTTTAGCTCAAAGGTGTGTTGCTTCTAATCAGTGTCCAGCTGGAGCAAACTGTGTACGAGGAGAATGTAAATGCAAACCTGGTTTGGGATTATCCAGAATGGGATTCTGTATTCCAATTAATTATGGTTCGTGTTGGCTCAATATTTTGAAATGAACGTTTGTTTTAGCCGATCCGGGGACATCATGTTCGCATGGAGAAAGATGCAGATCAGAATCAACATGTATTGATGGAATTTGCGTTTGTAATGAGCCATTGTTGCTGAAGGCCAATAAATGCATTCGATCACCAAGAGGTAAAACAACTAATAGATATGAGAATTGTGTGAAAATTAATTTATGAATGAAATTACTAACCGCACGCTAATCTTTTAGAGAAAAGATTCATTAGCAAATATCAACAAAAAATTCTGCGGTTTACTCCAAAAAAGAAGGCAAAGTTGGGTGAATATTGTTTTCGTGACGATCACTGCAATAATCAGAAACAATGCATTAATTATGTTTGCAAATGCCAGAAAAATTTTGTGCAATCTGCGTTTTCTTGTGTTCCGAGACAGTCAGGTACTTTCAATATATTTACTAGGTAATTAATTGGTGACTTTAGTCATTTCCAAATTATCAATGCCTGGAGAGACGTGCAGAAATTCATTCTGTGTTGGTGGATCAACATGTGTTAATTCCGTTTGTAAATGCCCTGGAGCTTACTTCAAACAAGGGGATACGTGCGTACGAATTGAAGGTCTGAACTGCATTTATTAGGAAACAAAGATTAAGATCTGTTAATTTCAGCAAGAATTGGTGCTCCATGTGGTTTAACTAGTACATGTTCATCTGGAGCTCAATGTGTCTCTTCATATTGTCAATGTCCGGAACAGTATGACGCTAATGATGATCAGTGTTACCCTCCAAATGACTTCATGGTCAGATCACGAAATACAAAATCGTTTCCTAAAACAAGGGGTCGAGTTGTTAGTGGTAAGAAAAAGCAAATTTATCAGAAAAAATTCTCATTTCACAGCATCAACCGTGAATTGTCCAATAGGATACGATCTGGTGAATGGAATGTGTGTTAATTCTGACACATTATCAGTGATTCAACTATGTTAGTAATTTTCCCTGATAGTGAATGAATATATATTAAAATAGCCTAATTTCAGCTGCACCTGGAGGATCGTGTGAAGATGGTAGAGTACTCTGTACCGGCAATTCAGTCTGTGCTAATAGTGTTTGTATCTGTCCTGGTGGCGAGACCGTTCTAAATGGGACTTGTATCTCGGCTAATTCATTCGCTGCACCAGGAGATTCGTGCGATTCAGAAATTACTACATGTACAGGAAATTCACAATGTGTTGATGGCATTTGCAAATGTCCAAATGGTTATGGCGCATTGAACGGAAAATGTTCGAACATTGAAAATATTGGTGGTTGCGCTCAAAAACAATGTGGAATGAACCAGATTTGTACTCAGAACGTATGCCAATGCAAAATGGTAAGAATTGTTTTTGAAGAAACTCGCACAAAATGAACATCTCAGGGATATTATCAACAGCAAGAAAGTTGTGTAGCAGATAGATGTGATTGTATCCAACAAGCAGTTCCAAACATCATCAGTGACGTCTGTGAAAGACAATGTGGTATAAACCAAGTTTGCATTCAAGATCAATGCCAATGTAAGCAGGTAGGCGCTATATTCTCGAAAGAACGTGGTTTTATCAAACATATGTAGGGATACGCTCAACAAACTGGAAGTTGTATTGCGGATCGATGCAACTGTATTCAAGATACTACTCCAAATTGTATAGGAAGTGGATGCTCTGTGGTAGTGAACTCTTCACCATGTATGAAAAAAAGAACAAGGCAACAATATTGATTTATAATTTCAGTTTTCGGTCTGCCTGGGCAAATGTGTGATCTGAGGTCAGATGCTGTACAGTGCAGAAATGACGCAATATGTGTTAATAATCAATGTGTATGCCCTACGAATAGAGTAATAAGCGGAGCAACCTGTGTATATTATTTGGGAGATGCAATGCCAGGACAAAGTTGTGCTGGTTCTGGAATAATATGCAGAGGTAACGAATAATTGAGCAATTGTTTCCATGATAATTTTCATCAGGCGGTTCTAGTTGCAATCAAAACGTATGTCAATGTCAAAATGGTTTGTCTCCCAATGGTGAACGATGTGTTCAAGTTGAACTTCGCTTTACAATAGCCCCAGCAATAGCCCCAGCTCAGGTCATTGCTCCGTATTCCGTGACTGCCTTTGAGTGTATGTTTCTTCACCGATTTTCATGTTTTCGTTTCATAATTTTCACCTGTTTTAGTAAATCCTGGTCAAACGTGTGATACAAATTGTAATCTCCAACCTTGTCTTCGAAGGTGTTCTGGTGGATCATCATGTACAAATTCAGTTTGTACTTGCCCACAAGGAAATTATGTTGTTAATAATGCTTGCACTCCAAACTATCCAGTTGCTGATAATACTGTAAATTAAAATGAATAATAACAATATTTTTTAAAAATACGTATTTGTGCAGATTACAAGAACTTCGAAACCTGGTGAAAGTTGCGACAACACTGTGATTTGCACTGGTGGATCATCATGTGTCATTGGAACTTGCTCGTGTGATTTGGGCTATACACCAAGGTAAATAATGAAATATATTGTACTTTCAAGAATTTTTTTTTAGTTTTGATAGAACTTCGTGTGTTCTTATCGATCGGTATAGTATCAAATCGAGGTCATATCCCAAAACGTTTTGTAAATATGATACCGAATGTAAAGGAGGAACAATTTGTGTAGATAAACGATGTGCATGTAGGGTAAACGAGGAAATGATTGAAGGAAAATGCCAGCAAGCGGTGGGTTGATGAATTTTTATTTAAAAAATTACATATTTCCCGGTTTTTTTCAGAATCTACCGGGTTCTCGATGTCATACAAGCTATTGCAGTAACGGAGCTGAATGCCAAAATGGGTATTGTGTTTGTTCTAAAACACATTTTTCCAACTCAACGTTACATTGTGTACAGTCAAATGGAGTTAGTGAAAGCTGTAAGCTAATGAGACGGAGAATGTGATTATTTATTTTGCCCTATTTTCAGTCAACCCTGGTTCCAAATGTGAAAAAACTTCTGTTTGTCAAAATAACTCCCAATGTCTAATGGGATATTGCGTTATTTCATTAGACGAAAGCGACCGAGAGCAAAATATTAATCTGATAAAACCAACTAAAAGTAAAACATTTAAATTTTTTATTGAACAAAAAATTATTTCAGAGAGATGCACGACCTATAAAGATTGCCTATCATCACAAACTTGTTCAAACGACGGATATTGCGAATGCCCTTTCAATACTAACTACGTTAACGGAGAATGCATAGCACGTTTCTAATACTAACATTTTCTTACATTTTAACAATTGCTTGTATATTTGAATAATAAATTTCTAACAAATTATAATTTCTTCAAAATATTATTTTAGATAACCTAGTTAGGCGCACATATCCTCCAATGTCTCTTAGAGAATGCCCAAATGATAATTCCTGTAAACTTCCAAATTGTTTCTGTACAACGTGGGTAATATAAGAGGGAAAATCCATAACGATGTTTTTTTAGGAATGGAAAAATTCCCCCAAATAATCTTGACATCAAAAAAGTTCCACAAATGGTAATGCTTACCTTTGATGATCCAGTGACTGATAGAATAATCAATACTTTGAAATCATTATTCAGCGGAAAGGTATAATGATTTAAAAATGATAGTTTTTTGTATAGTTCCTATTCAATGACAGATTCGTAATCCAAACGGATGTGCAATCAAGGGAACATTCTTCATATCACATCAATGGAACAATTATGATCAGAGTCAGTGGTTGTATAGCAAAGGGAATGAAATCGCTGTAAACTCTATAACGTGAATTGCAACTGAAGTGAATTATAGAATTTATTTGGAATTTCAGAAGGGATGATTTATCAAATCGTACGAAAGAAAGATGGATTAGTGAACAGAAAGGAATGCGAGATACTTTAGCTGAATTCAGTTATGTCGAAAATTCACAAATTGTGGGAACAAGAGCTCCTCTTTTCAAGATCGGAGGTATTTATTAAATTTTTTCGTGTTTCAGTAATTATATTTTGTAGGAGATGTCCAATTTGAAATGATGAAGGAGAATAATTTCACATTTGATAATTCAATGCAAGTCAATGGTTTGTACTGGCCACAGACGTTGGACCATAAGCTAGCATGGGAGTGTGACGGAAAATGTCCAGAACAATCTCATAAAGGTGTTTGGACAATTCCAATCCAATATATACAAGGAAACGATGGAATGTGGTACAATACAATGGGCCAGGCTTTGAAACCAAGTGACTCAAGAATTTCCGTCAAACAAATGTTGATGAGGAACTTTTTGAACAATTATAAAACTAACAGAGCACCATTTGTCCTAACACTGAATACCGATTTCCTGACATATTTACCTGACAATGGTGCAATATATGCGCTTGAAGATTTTTTGAAAGAGGTTTGTCTTGATGTTATGAAAATGTTTATTGTAGTAACATTTTGCAGATTGTTAAAAAGAACGATGTCTATATTGTCACTGGAAGTCAGATAATTGATTGGATGAGAAATCCAACAGAAACTGAATCGATCAAAAATTTAAGATCTTGGCAATGCAATTTTCTGTTAAACGATCATGTTCAGCCATGCGAGGTTACTGAAAGTAATAATCATTTTTAGAAAGTTGTATTTTTTTCAGAGTCCCTCAATCTGCTCATACGATAAACGTGAAATTGGTCAGCTAGCACACAGTTTCAGAATTTGTGGAAGTTGTCCAAGAAAATATCCATGGATTTAATTTGATAGTTAATTGTTGCTCCTATTCTACTTAATTTTTTTACGCTTTACATGTTTCCGATCTCTTTTTATTTACCGTAATTCAATAGTATACAAGTCGAAAAATAAAAATCTTTAAAATTGTCAAAACCGCGAAAAAAAGTCGCGAACCACTTAACTTTTGAAACATGGTTCTTTCAAATGGTAGCAATTGTACCCTCTCCGAAAAAAAAACCCCGGAAAGCAAAACACAAGAAAAAAATTGAGAGAAGAAGAAATGTACGGTCAATATTCCCACACTCAAATACTTCATCCAACGCAAATAAATCGCGTGTCGAACAAGACGATTATTCTTCGACTCCGATATACCGACTTGGCTGTAGTATTAAAAAAAAAAGGTTATCTCTTTTATCCTGCATTATTGGTTCGATTCATTAGAAGTCACGGTATTTATAGATCTGTTTTTATTTTGTACTATGTACACGCTTATTAAATTATATTTTCTAACAATTTTTGTATTTTTATATTCTGTTAAATGTGGTAAGTTTATCAAAGGCATTTCGATAAAACAAACTAAAAAATTGTTAACTAATTTCTATTTAAATAAAAATTTAGAAACTCTGCAAAACTAAATTAAAATCGCTTCAAAATGTGAATCTTCAAATTACAAAGTAATACCAATGTTAGTAGAAAATATAAAATACATTTTTAATTTGTACTTCGCACCAACGAAATGATCCATTTCTCAGATTTATATTGATCTAAAATATCGGATGACCGCGAAAAAATTTGACTTTACTTTAGTTTTTTTTTATTCTGTACAGGCCCAAACCAACAGATACTATTTGTTCTATGGCAATATCCACCATATTTCAGAAAACAACACAGAAAAAATTGAAAAAAACGAGAGGGAACTCGCAAAATATTTGCTCAGCGAATATTATCAGTTCACGAGACCGGTGCGGAATTATTCCAGCGTTTTAAATGTGACCGTCCAACCGCAGATTTATAATTTGGTTGAAGTGGTATGATGTAATTTTAAAGCATAACTGCACTAACTTAAGCATTTCAGAATGAGCAAAACGAGCAAATCAAAATTCTGTTATGGTTCCCACAAAGTTGGAAGGATGATTATCTCGTTTGGGATCCAGAGGAATGGGAAGGAATTGAGAAAATTATGATACCAAAACATTTGATTTGGATTCCTGATGGATATATTTTCAACACGTAGGTTTTTACTAGCATAAATTTAAGATGGTTTTTCGTATATTTCTCTAAGACCAATTTCAAGTTGAAATTAAAAATAAATTTTTAAAAAAACAAATAACAAAGGTGATATTTGTAGAGTTGAAGAAACTGAACCTTTACAAAATCATAATGCGCGAGTTCGATATGATGGAAAAGTAGAAGTGGACTTCAATAAGGTATTATTTTTTTAAACACGATTTGTTGTAATGATTTCCATCAGCTTGTGGACTTAACATGTCCAATGTCAGTTCTATCATTCCCATTTGATGTACAATTATGTGCCTTACAATTTGGTTCATGGTCCTATCAAGCTCACGCATTGAGCTTCAATGTTCTGGACACATTTGTTCCAAAAAAAGGGGTAAGTATTTGTCCCGCAAAAGCATACATTAATACCAATTTATGTTCAGAAAAACTCAGAATGGGATATTGTATCTTTCAATGCTACTAAAATGGTGACTAAATATGAAGATACATTAGGTGGTTATAATGTTTATGAAGAAATATTTTATTACCTCGTAAGTCTTATTTAGAAAAATTGTTTTCCGTATTCTTGAAAAAAACAGGAGCTTCGACGGAAACCTCTCTACTACATAGTTGTAATTTTGCTACCCTCGTTTTTAATTGTAACTGTTTCTAACATTGGTCTTTTCACTCCACACGGTGTTCACGGAGACCGAGAAGAACATGTTTCATTGGGGCTTACTACAATGCTTACAATGGCAGTTATTCTGGATATGGTAACAGGTCAAATGCCAAGGAGTAGTGAAGGAATACCGCTTTTGGGTAACTTTACACGTTCTATTCCAAAAAATGTCCCATTTTCAGGAATGTATGTTCTCATAGAATTTGTTCTATCAGTAATTGCAGTCTTAGTATCAGTTGTCATTATTTTCGCACACGAGCGAATGTTATACCTCGAAGCAACCCCACCTTACTGGGTTTATAAATTATTCGCTGATGAAAAATATAGTTTGGAAGAAGTAAGAAATCTTCCAATTCATTCACTTGTTTATTGTTTTCAGATCGAAGAAGATTTCTGTTCCAAGCCAGCAGATCTCATTCAAGAGCTCAGGTTTTGTATGGATGAAATTAGGAAATTCATTGATGATCAGGTTGCTATCATAACTATAAATAAAATATGAAAAGATTACCAACTTTTCAGGAATCATCAGAGAAAACACGCATCATATGGCAGAGGTTCTTCTCATGGGCTGACATCCTGTCCAGTATTTTCTTTTTTGTTATTAACTGTTTTATTACATTTTACATGTTCATGGAGTTCATGTTTTGAATATAAAAGTTTTATTAAAAATGCTATATTTTACTAACTTGGGAAGTCATTTGAAGTTTACCCAAAACATAGGACAGAATGAGGTTAAAATGAACGGTGAGGATCAGAGTTATAAGTTCTGAAAAAATAATAGGAAAATACGAAGGTATGCCTGAGATGCACATGTGACGTCACGTAGCGTCTAGGATGCGTGAAGGCTGCAGACTGAATTTGACAAGTTTGAATATCTAACTCGTGCTCAACCAAACTTCATTTTTTACATCTCATTTTGAAGCCAATAAAAAACTGTATTTAACTGGTGCGTGCAAAAATAAATGAAATAATCCAATCTCTGGAATTTTTACGACAAAAAAAATATGTATCTTACTATTAATTAACATCACCCTACAAAAGATTACAATTAAAAAAATTTTGTTTTTTCTCGTACTCACTGATGATTTTTTTAAATATCCACTCGTAAGAGTAAAACGCGCCAAAGAATAATGCCACTGACGCATTTTTTGTGCATCGGTGCAACGTAGGCAAGCCAACCTTATATAAACTCAACATAATTTGGGCTCATTTCATGATATGTCAATTTTTTTAAAGTTTTTCAATTATTCATTATTTTTAAAATTATTTTGAATTTTCAGGTTGAACAATGAGATTACCCATAATATGGCTCACCATATTAGGGTTTATCTCAGCAAAAGATTCGTCGAAGGCCGTCTTAACAACTCTTGAAGCGAATTGGAACTCTACCTCACTTCTAGCCGAAGCCAGCGAATACATTGCCCAGGAAAACGAAAAACAATTTTTCAAATTCATTGAGAATGTGAATGGTGACGTTCAACAATTAGGATGGGAAAAATGTAAAAAATTATTAGCAAGAAAAACGGTCTATAAAAAAATATGTTTTCAGTAACCGACGAACAAAAATACGAGTATGTTATTAAAGCGGCTTCTAAATTTTTGTCATCATCTGGAATTGACTTGCTGAAATTTTCACTGTCATTGCGTCAATATTCGCCAAAGATTCAGTCCTTCCAACAAGTTCGTTTTTTTTAATTTGTTAAATAAGACAAACTTATTTTTGTTTTAGATAGGGTTGGAGCATGGACACACGGAATGCGATGTTTTTGTTGCAGTGAGAGGAAAAAGTACATGTAAAATAAACGAATTCCAACAACTTGCAAGTGGATCAGGAGACAATGAAGATATTTTCTCTAATGATCATGTTACGGGACAAAAAGAGACTGAATCAATTGTTGTGCTTTATGGAGAGTTAGGAACTGAATCGTTTGCAAATGCTTATAATGTGTTATCCACCGCAGTTTCCGATGGAAAAATAAGATTGGCTCTGCGGCATTATTCTAAGGTTTGATTAAGATGATATAAATAGAAAACTAATAATAGTAACCATTATAGACAGTTTCGCAAAAACAATTGTCTTTATCTGGATATGGAATTGAACTCGCTATTAAAAACACAGAATACAAAGCCGTTGATGAATCGAATGACAAGAAGTCGGAACCAGTAGAAGATGAATCTAATCTCCATGGGTTGAACATCAAACTTCTCAAGTGAAACTCCCATAAAATTATTTCATTATTAATTGTTTTGTTTACAGGCAGTTACATCCAGAGATTACTGATCAAATTGATGCCCTCCGTGTTCATCTGAAGGAATCAGATGAGCTGACACCATTGAAGAAATGGGAATTACAAGATCTTAGTTACCAAGCAGCGCAAAAAATTGTGAATGCTGGAGGCTCTGACGCGATTTCAGTATTGGAGGATGTTTCACAAAATTTCCCAACTCATGCTAGATCTCTTGCTCGAACCGAAGTGACGGACAAATTGCGAAAAGAAGTTGTGGAAAATAGGAAATTACTTGAAGATGTTGGAATTGGTAGCGGTGAAACATCACTGTACATCAATGGCATCAGCCAGGATATTAATAGTTTGGATCTTTTCAAGCTGTCTGAGTTGTTGAAACAAGAAGACAAACTGGCGAATGGTTTTTACAACCTTGGAATAAATGTAAGCGAAAACTGAAAAAAATTTGATTTTAACCATTTTGTTTCAGAGAGAGTACCTTTCGATTTTGGTTGGAATGGACAATACTGACGACGAGAATACTCGTTATTCTTTGGATTATAGAGACGGATATCCATTCTACTTGAATAACTTGGACACTGATAAGAAATACAAACAGTGGGGGAATAGTGTCAAACTTATGCTTCAGCCGTACTACCCAGGGATGATCAGACCAATTGCGAGAAATCTTTTCAATTTGATATTAATCGTTGATCCAAGCACATCAGAGGGCAGAAAGCTAATGAAAATTGGTTACACTTTTTACACTCATGATATTGCTATCAGGTAATAATAATAATCATAGAATCATGATGAGTTATTTGGCTTACAGAATTGGTTACATTTTCGCAGTCAATAATGATCCAAGCGCTAACGGAGATAATGATGTCGGAGTTGCTCTTTTAAATTTCTTCAACTTTGTTGCGATCGATTCATCAAATGCTGATGCCTTCCGTGTATTGCTTCAATTCTTTGACAAACATCGATCGAGTGATCCAACCGTTGAAGATGTCAAGAATTATTTCCAAAGCAAATATACCGATGCTAGTCTTTCTGATGTATTTGGTGCAGATTCAGATTATGATAAGGGTCGTAGGTCTGGCGCTGAGTTTTTGAAAAAATCTGGACTTCAAACTGCTCCGAAAGCGCTTCTTAATGGTCGCATTCTAAAGGAAGACGGAACAAAGTCTGATAATATCGAAGAAACGATAATGATGGAAGTGATGCAAATTACTCCAAAAATCCAGAGAGCTGTTATGGAAGGTTTGAAATACTGAAAAATATTTAAAAATATTATTATGTATTTTTTCTAGGTAAACTCACAGATCGTATGAATGTTGGCAACTGGATCTTCGATCAAAAAACTATCATGCCAAGAATCAATAAACGAATTTTCTCCGCACCAAGTTCACGTAATTATGTTGATTTGTTTGGTGCAGCTGAATGTGAAAAGTTCGACGCTTTGGATGATATTAAAGGATTACCAGATGCTGACAAAACGAGATGTTTCCTTGAAAATGCTAGATATTTGCAAAAAGGAAGTAACGATGCTATTCAAGTAAGACAAAATCTGAATGGTGCAGAAAAATGTATAAAATTTCAGCCTGTTTCATTCTGGTTCGTTTCTGATGCTGATAGTGTGGATGGCCGAAGATTCATTTATAACTCTCTTCAGCTTGTTAAAAACTCTGCTAAGTCTAGAGTGAGAATTCACCAATTTGTTATTTAATCAAATGTTGTTTATTTCAGATTTCAATTGTTTTCAACCCCAGCAATCTTGAAAAATCATGTGAACAATCAAGCATCACATCTTACATTCAAGCCGCATTGGAACACCTTCCAGCAGATCAAGCAAAACGACTGATTTTGAAATTGAGCAATGAGGAATATGCTGCTGATTTCATTTCTGGAAAATTGTCATTTGATGATATTAGTGTTGGAGGCATGGACGTTGAGAAATTTTTGTCAAGTCATAAAACTTTCAATTGCAAAAACATTGAGATTGCGTCACATATTGCAACAGAATTATTCGGAATTCCAAAAGGTGGAAGAGCTGTGGTTGGAAACACACTTATCGTTGGCCCGCTTGATACTGATGAACATTTCGAACCAGCGGATTTCAAACTTTTTGAGAGTTTGTTATTGGCGAGAGGAGCGGAAGTCATTTCAAGTCATCTCACAAAATGGAGTTTTGAGGGCAAAAATGGCGTTGGATCAAACGTCGCACTCTTTGTATCTAATCTCATTGGACAATATGCATCTTCTCAAAAACGAACATGGGTCTCTATCAAGAATGATAAGAACAGGTAAAATATTATTCTAGTAAATCAATACTCAATTTTTCTAGTGTTGTCACTGTTGGTGCTGATTACAATGACCGACCAGCAATTGATATTTTGGCTGTTGTTGATCCGCTCACCGCCGAAGCTCAAAAACTTGGTTCGGTTTTGAAATTGATTAAGAAGGTGACAAATAGTGAGATAAAAATTGTGATGAATCCAAATGACAAACATTCGGAGCTGCCGCTGAAAAGGTTCTACAGATATGCTGCATTCTCCGAACTCAGTTTTGATCAGAATGGAAATATGAACTCTAATTTTGTGAAGTAAGGAAATAACAGTAATTATCACACTTATAATTTTTATTTAAAGGTTCGACCGTCTTCCAAGCAAGCAACTTTTGACACTTTCCGTTCATGCTCCAGACTCGTGGATTGTTGAGGCGGTATTTGCTGAATATGATCTTGACAATATCAAAATGGAACAAGTAACGGACAACGTTATGGCAGTCTTCTCACTACAACATCTCCTTCTCGAAGGACAATGTTATGATGATGTCAGCGGTCAACCACCACGAGGATTGCAATTCGTTCTTGGAACTGATGAGCATCCGAAGCAATTTGATACCATTGTTATGGCAAATTTGGGATACTTCCAGTTGAAGATTAACCCAGGAGCTTGGAAATTAGAAATTCGTGAAGGAAAATCAAGCGAGATTTACAAAATTAATGAGCAAATTGGTGCAGAGAAACTGAATGGTGACGTTATCCATGTTGTTATTGATTCGTTTGCCGGAAAGTCTGTCAGAGTACGAGTGCAGAAACGAGAGGGAATGGATGAGAGAAGTTTGCTCTCCGATGAAGAAGATGGTGTATGGAGCAGTTTGAGCAAGTATGGATATTTATTGTTTTTTTTAATCTTTCAAAACAATGATTTTTTCAGTTTGGTCAGCAGCAAAGAACAACCAGAAGTTATCAATGTTTTCTCTCTTGCTTCCGGACATCTTTATGAAAGATTCATGAGAATTATGATTGTTTCAGTTATGAAAAACACGAAGAAACCAGTTAAATTCTGGTTGCTGAAAAATTATCTTTCACCACAGTTCAAGAAAACTCTTCCTATTATGGCGGAGCATTATGGGTTCCAATACCAACTTGTTGAGTACAAATGGCCAAGATGGTTGCATCAACAGAAAGAGAAACATAGAATTATGTGGGGATACAAGGTGAATAATAATCAATAAAAAACAATATCAATATTATTCTAAATTTTCAGATCCTTTTCCTTGATGTTTTGTTCCCACTTGATGTTCAAAAGATTGTTTTCGTCGATGCAGATCAAGTTGTAAGAGCAGACTTGATGGAGTTGATGGACTTTGATCTTGGTAACGCACCATATGGATATGTTCCATTCTGTGAGAGTAGAAAAGAAATGGATGGATTCCGTTTCTGGAAACAAGGATACTGGGCAAATCATCTAGCTGGTAGAAGATATCACATTAGTGCGCTTTACGTTATCGATTTGCAAAAGTTCCGACAAATTGCCGCTGGTGATCGCCTTCGTGGACAATACCAAGGCCTTTCTGGTGATCCTAACAGTTTATCTAATCTGGATCAAGATTTGCCAAATAATATGATTCATCAAGTCAAGATCAAGTCATTGCCACAAGAATGGTTGTGGTGTGAGACATGGTGCGATGACAGCAGCAAGAAGAATGCGAAAACCATTGATTTGGTAACAAATTTCATTTCAGATTAAAAAAAAATTTTTTTTTTGCAGTGCAATAACCCCCTCACCAAAGAACCAAAACTAGACTCTGCTGTTAGAATCATTGGGGAATGGAAGGAATACGACGATGAAATCAGGGAAGTGATTCAAGGAAACGGAGGTCAACAAACGGAACAGTCGGTTGATGATCATACGGAATTGTAACTTTATTTATTATATTATTTTTTGTTTTAATGTGATCTAAAATCAATCATTTTTCTTAAATATATTATTTTCAATATGATGCAGCAAATAAATCATGACTCTCATAAACGTTGGTTTTTCCACAGGAAACAAGAAAATTGCAACATATTGTGAATGTTGCGGATATTTTTTATTTGTTACACTAGAATTTTTTTCTGACATTCATGAGCATTACATCAAAAAGTTCGTCTGGAAATATCACGAGCATCTGCCATTTGATCATAAACGATGCTTCGTTGCCTGTTGATTGCCGCCGCTGCATTTGCTGTAGGATGGTGTATGTACAACTCTGATCCAGTACATTGGAATCGACATCCGTATTTGGTCAAAGTGAGTGTGGATATTCTTATTTTAAAAAGAAAATTTAATGTATCTACAGGTTCTTGTGAGAAACCGAGAGCTTAAGAATATTTCCACATGCTCTGGAACGCTTATCTCACGTTCCGCTGTTTTGACAAGCCCCAAATGTTTCCAAGATGCCAGAGAGTTTGTGAAAACTTTCTAACAAATGTTCTAAAATCTGTTTTTCAGCAACACCGAAGCTCAAGTTATTATTACTTTGCAAGGAACAATGAAAACAGTTAGAAAATCCATGCTCGATGTCAGAATTGATGGACAAGTTGCCATTATGAGAATTGATAGCTTTCATGAGAAACACGTAAAATTTAATATGTTTTATAATATGAACGTAATGTGATAAATCTTTAGCTCTGTGAAAAACCACCTCACCCTAGCCGATTCGTTCGCTTGAATATGAAGTCAAGCATGGTTGATGTTCCGTTCCGTTCGATTAAAACAAGTGACCTTGAAGAAAAAAGATGCCGCGTCATTGGATTCAAAACAACTGATAATGGTTTGTTTCTGTTCACCTGATGAAAATAATTGATACGCTTTGAAGTTGACACATTTCATTCATCAAGATCTACCCAAGTTTTGGATCTTGAAGTACAGAAACAAAATGACAATTATGTTTTTTCGGAAGTGAATGGTAATTCTACGGGCTCTGCGTGCTGGGTACTGTGAACTTATATTGATAAATTTAAGTTAACTTGATTCAGGACGATCTTGGTGCACCTCTAGAATGTGCTCTGAACGAAGAGAATGTTTACATTCAAGTTGGATATTTGCACTCCATCTACGGACGTGCCGTGAGTTTTAATTAAAGTTTCCAGGAATTGGAAATAATAGAAATATTGGTTATCAGCTCCAAATTATAGTTTTGCAATCAAACAAAGAAGGGTATTTAAAAAATATCGTGTGCTCATGGGGTTAAAGGTTTTTTAAAAAATATCGTAGCCTGTTCGCTAAACTTTTAGCCTTTCCTTTAAGCCTCAAAATCATATATTAGAGCCTTAAAACAAGATTCATATTTTTTATCGTCTTTCTATAAATAAACTGTTCAATTATTAATTTAGGTGGATGTGAATGACCTCACTAATGCGACATGCGCCGACGTTCAGGTAATTTGCCATTTTAATCTCACTTTTCTACAATGAGCCTATCGTTTTCAGACTATGGAATTCTTCGTTTTTGCTGACGATTCACTTGCGCACAGCATTGAAGAAGTGGACAAGGTCGGTGTCTTTGACGTCCACGACAAGTGCTTCTAAATGAACAGTCCCCTCATTTCTCTCAATAATAAACAATTTTCTCTGGCAGCTTTTTCTCATATTGTGCACCAAGAGGACCTTTGGCTTGCAAACATCACACAATCGATTTTCTTTTTGCTTCATTTCATTCGTTTCCTTCTTTTTCTTCTCCTCTTGGATTTATAATGCAAAGAACAAAAAAGAAACAAAAAACTCGTTTGTTATGAAAATGTTGTTTTGTGGAAATGGAGAAAAAATAATATAATAAAAATTGTAACATTGTAACATTGCGGAGACCGAAATGATCTAAAATGATAATAAAACTATGAGAAAAACGTAATCGATGTTTTCTTTCTTGTTCTATGAGGTCTATCATCAGGTTTTTTAAAGATTTTGTTATTTATTTCGACAATAACTATGGCAACCAGCGCAAAATTTACCTTTACATATTGTTTAATTCAATATATTTAATATTTTAACTTCAGAATGACTAAAATCAATTGGAGGTTATTAGCAATATCATCATTTCTGGCATTAACCGCTATATTTCAAGTATATAATAAATTTCAAAAATTAAACAATTTTCATAAAATTTCATTCAGATGGGTTATACAAATGCATATCCAAATACAGCAATCGCAAGCTTTAGGAAATTTATGAATGAGTCTCACAGCGATCCAATGAAAATGACAAATACCGAATTTGAATGGGCTTGGTCAGCATTGCTCGCCACCTATTTTATCGGTTTCACAGCTGGAAGTATTGTTTCGGCTGCTATTGCTGATAGAATTGGTCGAAAATGTGGGATGATTATCTAACATTTACAAAGAAAACGGTTTTTTTTATCAGGGACCCTTTGTCTTGGAACATTTGGAAGTCTTGTTTCAGCGATAATTGCCTTGTTCGCAATTATTTTAAAAACGCCATTGATATTTGGATTTTCAAGATTAGTTATGTCACTTTTTGCTGCCATTTCAATGAATGGTCTTATTCTTCTATTTCAGGTTAGTCAGAATAACTTTATTTACAAATAATACGAAAGATTTTTGTTAAAATAATTCTTCTTTTTCAGGAAAGCTCTCCAAACCACATGAAAGGTCTAATTTCATTCAATGCAGAAATGGCATTTGTAGTCACAAATCTTGTTGGCGCTTTATTTGGAATGCAAATAGTCCTTGGAAAGAATCTTGTAGGGCTCATCGCGTATGTAAAAGTGCCAAACAAAAAGAAGCTTTGAAAAACACACCAAATTCAGCGTTTCCATAGTTCCATCGGCAGTTGCGTGTTTTCTTTCAGTTTTTCTCAAAGAGTCACCAAAATATTTGTACCTCAAGAAAAACAATGGTGTAGAAGCAGGAAGATCTTTGAAATTTTACCAAAACATCAAAGGTAGAAAAGTTCAAAAAATCCTCGAATGACAAATGTTTTCAGGCGAAGAAGAAACATCATCGATTTTGAATGATCTGAAAATGGAAAGAGATGAAATGAAAAATCAGCGAACTCAATCGATTATTGATATTTTCGGAAATCAGCCAAATAGACGGGGATTTTTATTAGGACTTGCTACAATGCAGTTAACTGTGTCAGTATGGCCGATTATCTTCTATTCAACAGATTTTTTGCTTGATGTTGGCTTCAGTTACAAACTTGCTGAAACTGTTTCTACAACAATGCTTTTTATTAGGTTTCCTTTTCACCAATTAATGGCGTTTGATTCACAATTTTTAGCACATTATCCACAATAATTGGAATGTTCGCAGTTGAGAAGTTTTCTCGAAGATATTTACTTATAATTACGGGTTCAATCAACGTTTTTGCACTGTTGTTATTCGCATCATGCGCTATTTTTTCGAAATACTTACCAGGATTAGAATACGGTTGCGTTGCCAGTTTAATTTTGCATGGGATTTCGTATAGTGTTGCAATGGGGCCAATCGCGTGGTTCATAACTTCTGAGCTTGTTCCAATCAGCTGCCGAGCAGCGGCGCAATCATTGGTTCTTGGATTGAATCATTCCATAGCACTGGTTCTTGCTTTTTTAACATTTCCACTATACAAGCTGATCGGTAAGTACATAAAAAAGCAAAGGTATTTATTTGGCAAGCAAATGCAAATAATACAATTTATGATTCAATAAAATTATGATACCTTTTCAGGTCCACTAATCATCATCATATTTTTTGTAATACCTGGAGTATTCTGTATAATTATGCTGATATTCTACCTACCGGAAACAAAAGACAAACATATCAATGATATTGTTGAAAATTTGAAAGATTCTAAAAGATCTCAAGCAAATTATGAAATGAGAGATAAATAAAAGTGATTAATAATGCTATGAAAATGGGTATTGTATTCGAACTGTTACAAAAATCATAATTACAACAACAAGTTTGGCGGGTTGATTGGTCAGACATACAAGCATATAATTGGACCGGGAATGGAAGAGAGCGTTCAAAATAACGTTGACAATCACCCGTATCATCGCATGAAAGTTGGATCTGAAAGCGAACATGTTATAGAAAAATATATTAAAATTCACTAACTATTCCGCTTCCACCAGTATATTTCTTACAATAATTTGTCTGACATTGAACAATTCCGTTAGATCTTCCATTAAAAGAACTAATGCAGTTAATATAACCTTCACAATCAATAATAAAGAATAAGAAAATAACAAGTATCATTTTTGTCAACATGGTGATTGGAAATAAATGTACATTTGCAATCTGCTTTTAGACTATTTGAGAAAAACATTACTCATTCTATATACAAAACATATTTCGAATACAAAATAAACACTATTCATACCTGACTAAACAACAATCATCTCCCCCCAATCAGCCAATCGTTTCTTCCACCCTTTCTTTTCAAAAAACGCAATCATTTCTGGGCTGTGAGGGTCACATTTTCCGGTATACCTTCAAACAAGTTTTTTTTAGAAATTGTTATAACACCTTTAATATTACTTCTTGGTACGGCAATAATAATTCTCAAATTCAATAAATCGATTCTGTTTGTCCCAGTCTGCATTATACTGGTATTCTGTGAGATTATCCGGGTTTTGAAATGTTGGAAATGGCACTAAAAACACTCTAGTTCCTTTGAACATCACTGTAACAACGCCATAATATGCCGTGCGCTGCATTCCACCCTGAAATGAACCAATATGTCGATATCAAATGGAAAAATGTCATTTACTCGGATATCAGTCATTACTTTAAAAAACTTTGCAAGAAAGTTCCAATCGCGAATGTTTTTAAACATAGCTCTGCAAAAAATTGTTTAAAAGGTGAGAAGAGGCAAAGAAAACTTACTTGAATGTATATTTGGTATTCAATTGGGTTTCAAGGGTGAGATCCTCATAGTTCAAAACTTTGGCATTCTTGATTTGTTCAATTAAACTAGAATCATAGTTATGTTTTTCAATCATATCAACTGGTAATAAAGTAAAATCAGTATTCGAACTTGAAGCACTAATTTTGCTCAAAAAATCCTTGAACATCCCGCTGAAATGAAATAACAATTTAAAGATTCCTATTAACAAAAATTCAATATACCCGCTTGATCCTTTGCCAGCTAGTCGCATGTTATGCGACGTTCTACTAATTTCCGGCCTAACACACGATCGATTCTTTCGAATACTTGGTTGTCTCATCCAATCATCCCAATAGCTAGCAGGAAACTTTTCAGAGAGTTCCGTCCATAAATTTTTTGACAACATCCACCCAAGCCCTGGGAAGAAATCCGTCCTCCAAACCAAATCATTTTTTGTCGGATCAATCAAACTAGGAGGGCCGTTATCATTCCAAGCAGAAATGCACCTGAAAATCAAACTCATTGATTATAAAATGGTTTGACTGAATACCAAATGCTACTATCTGTGTCTAAAACTTGCTTTCCCCAACGGAAATAAGAAAAGAAATCATTTCCGATATCCAGATCATCTAGAAATGTGAATCTTATGAGAATTAATTTTTAAAAAAATACCTTCGGTGACTACAACATGTTTATAAACACTATTGTCGAAAATTTTATCTAGAGCCCATTTATAATGTGCAGAAATTGCTGGATAATTGTTTCCTTTCTTCACTTGTTTTTTCTGATGCTGAAAAATGAAACAATTATTTTAAATATAAAAAAATATTCTTAAATTCTTATCTTACATTCATAAAAGAAACATTCTTGAATTCCCGAACAAATTGCATTGCCACATCTCTAACACTAGCTTTTGAACCATCTTGACTTATAATAACGTGAAATTCTGTTGCTGATGGTCGCCGTCTGAAAATGAAATAATTGAAAAATTGAGGATAAGTATGTCAGTTACGTTAAAAGCTGTGTCAAATGATTTCTTAACGCTTCCGGTCTATTTGCACAAATAACAAGAATAGCTGCTACAAACTTTTTGTTATGTTCATCCTGCAAAAAATAACTTTTCTATAAGTTAAAAAAGAACGAGCAAATTACAATGTCTTGAAACAATTCCTTTGATTCGGCGTCATGAAAAATAACATCTTCCTGAAAATCCCAAATATCATTCGAAATATAATAGGTCACTTACCTTTTCTTCAATCGCATCATGAGATTTCAGATAAAAAATAAAGAAGCAGAGAACAATAATGCAGATAACTTTGGTGATGGTGTTGAAATTTTTTGTGATTGATCTTCGAAAAACCCGTTTCATTAAAAACTAGTATCAGGTGGAATTTGAAACGTATATTCTGCCTCTCACCAGCTACTAGAAAAAGGTCTAGGAGACGAGCAAAACGCTGCACAAATCTCCTAGCAATGAGTAATGAACTCGGTTTGTAGTAAGCGCGCTCTATCGCACAGAACAACAGGGCTTCCTTGTGGAGAATTTATGTGATGCGACGAGGGTGGCTAATAAAACGAGTGAATGGGGGAGAAAGTGCAATTTTTACAAAATGAATTGGGATACGAACAAAAAATGAAAATGATGGTGAACTGTGACAGATGCTCCTTGGAAAATTTATGACTTCATAGTTGAAGATATCGGGAAAATCACTATTTTTAGCAACGAATGTAATAAAAAACGACAACAATTAGTCAAATGTTACATGTTCACCAATTTTCTGTGTAATGCACATTATTTTTAAATAATCGACAACACAAACTTTAACTTATGTATAAGAAGAAACTGAGATTTTTTAACGAAAAACCGAGAAAACTAATTAACTAATTACGTTTCATTAAATTTGAACAACGACGGGTTTGCCTGTTTTCAGTTTCTGTAATTATTTGCTCAGTGCCCCTAAAATATCACCACAAAATCACTAGACCATATGTGTCACATTTACGTTATTTAGTAATCCACAATTTTCGATTTCGCTCTCTTTAATAGTAATTTTTGATTCCCTTTTCCTCACTTTTTTCGTAATTTGTGGATTTTTGAAGGATTCATGGAGCGCATATCCTCGATAATAATGTTATTGAGATAATTAGCAAATTGTACTCGTTCAGCACCAAAATAAACCTGAAACAAATAGTATCCATCGTTCTAAACTTTTAAAACAATAGGAAAATGGCAATCAGAATCGCCCACTGTATAAACGTTATAAATTGGAGCCAATATAAATAAACATTCATTTTTTTCATATAGAAAGCACGCGAGAAATAAAATTGTGTCAATTTTGGCAAAAATAAAACAACCACCCACATGAAAAAGCGATGGAAATCTAAATTCGGGTCAGATGAAGACAATGATAAAAAAATGTGATTAAAGTGTTTCAACGAAAATTAAGAAAAACAAAGAAGAAATATTATTAGCATTGTTCATTTTTTGCCACATTCATTTGTCATAATTGATGTTTTTGACGGCATCATGGCTGTAATTTGGTGCAACGTTTTCGAAAGTTCTTCAAATTCCAAATATTTCTGGTGTTTTTTCATCGAATCTTCCTCTAATTCCAGAATCCTTGAAGAGTATTGTTTTTCTTTCTCATTGAATATTTGCTGTGACGACTTTATACTTGCTTCCAATGCACGGATCTGTTAATATTTCGAGATTATGAAGAAATAAAAACTAAATTTAAAAAAAACTCACCTTCCCTCTAAATTCATCGATTATTTCTTCACACGACAATTTCTCTTCTCTTAAAAGTTTATTCTCAGCTGACAAAGATCTAAAAATTGAAAATTAACTTCACAACGAAATAGAAAAAAAAGAGACTTACTTTGACAATGCATGAAGAGCATTCAACTCTCGTTCAACTCTTGTCCTTTCAGCAATATTGTCATCATCACTTTTGTCCCTTTCTCTAAGGTTGATTTCAAGATCGGCACAACGCTGTTTCAGACTTTCGATATTGTTGACTAAAGCTGTCACATGATTTTTCTCAATTTGAAGCGAACTTCGAAGTTCAGAAATTGTTTCATTATTAAGTGAGCTTTCTTTAGCTTCCATCTGTACAAAACTACGCTCCTTCTGTTCCAGTCTAGAGAGCGCAGTTGAAATTCTTGCATTTTCCTTTATCATCGCTGTATTTTCAGCCATGAGTTGATCAATAAGCTTCTTATCATTTTGTCTAGTAAGTTCAAATTCTCTAACTTCTTGCACATATCCAGAAATCCTGTCCTGAAAATTCATGATACAAATTATTCAGACGCTAGTAATTTTTTTACATGATGTTCCGCTTCTTTTGTACGCATATCTCGAAGTTCAGCTTCAATTGTGATCAGTCTCTCTGCAAGAAATCTTACTTCTTCTTCGGATTTTTTCACTTTGTTATCTTTCATCAATACGTCTTCATTCAGTTGCGAAATTGTCATCTTTAAAAAGTGTATCGTTTTATATTAAAGTATATAGAATGTTATTTATTCACCTGATTTACAGAAACATCTGAATTCACAATCCGTAGCCTTTTTCCTAGTTCCAATTTTTCATTCTCACATTGAAATATTCTGCAAAACGAAACTTTTTTATTCCTATTTTAATTTTATTTACTTCATTTCTTTTTCAGCAATAGCAGGAGTCAACTCGTCAATTCGCTTTTGCAACTCCATTACCTCTTCCATCAGAGCTCTTCTCTCCATGCTTGCCGCTTCTGAAACACAGGATAATGAAGAAGTATCACAGAAACATTTTGTTCACCATGTTCAGAAACTTTATCTTCTTCTAATTCTTTAATTTTCATCGATAATGAATTAATAACTTTTTGATGATCTTCTTCCCTATCTTGCAATAATTTCAATTGTGATTCTAGATAACGATTATTCTGAAAATTTAAATAAAAAAGAGTATTCTCACAAACCGTTATAACTTACATTTGCAGCTTCTTCAAGATCGCGTAAAAGATCAGCATCACCAATATGAACTGTAGTCGGTCGATCTCTTGAAATTGAAGTCGATCGAGAATGATGAAAACATCTTGCACTATCATCTTGGCGTTCTCTTGTGAATGTTTCAGAAGTCTAATTAAAAAACAACAGCTTGAATATAAATAAGAGCTAATTTCTAACCCTTGCTCGAGCTTTTTGCGATGAACCATCGGACATCATACTATTCAGTGAAGGGTGAAACGGAGGAAGTTGGCACCATGTTTCCCCATTCAATGAAATCTGATTGCCTCTCGTCAAAATTTGCGTACTTTTTGTCTTCGGTCTTTCATATACCTGATTTTGTTCTGATATTCTCTGCTGTTTTCTAAAATTCTTAAAGTTAAAAAAAAAGGCAATAAGGTACACTTACAAGAAATTGTTCTCATACTGCAGCAATTGAATCTGCTGCTTCAAACTCGTTGCATACTGATCAGCATAATTTGATACATTATCTACATTATCTACTGTTTCACTGAAAATTGAATGGTATGATAGGAGAGATCAGTTTGGGGCCGGTATGCCTTCCACTTTTTTTGTGAAACTATTAACCGACCAATTAATTAATTAATTAATTAATTAGTTTCAAGTTGTAAAATGCTGACAGGCGTATCTAGATGAATAAAATCACTCTAAAAAAGTCAGAAAATTGAGAATTGTGTTTTTTTTTAATAACAAAAAGACAGTTTTCGAACTTCAAAACATTTTTATATAACAAGGGCAAATTTTCTAATTTTTAATTTTTTCTTGTTTGAAATAAAAATTCAACATTTTGGGCCGAGGGTGGTCATACCCGTCTGCTACATCTTTTTCAAAAAACAGCTCTTGCTGAATCTATTTGAAAACAAACCTAGTTTTGCTCCTTTGTAATTTCTGAGATGGTATTGCGTTCGGTTTTTTGCGTGAAATTACCTGCGCTGATGTTCCTGAAACAATATTGAACGAAAAAACGACAATTTATTGATCAAACCTTTGACAGAAAGAGACATGTGTAAACCAAACCTAAAGAGTGCTGAAGGTCCAACCAATGCGGATTAACAACGGTTACCTTAGCAACCAGACGAACACCTCCTTTCCAATAAACAAATTATTAATTATTTCAGCTTATTTGCTTGTTTTCTCCGTTCCCACTACATAGCATTTAATTAATTTCTTCATCAAGCTTCTTGGGTAAGTCTCGAATGTTTTTAAAACCACATAGTGAATTTTCCCAAGCAAAAATGTTTATATGGCATTAATCAATGCTTTTCGAAATTATGGCCTACGACATAAAGAGAAAAAAAATAGTCAACTACATCATTTTTTTTTCATTTAACAAACAAAAAATCACAAAAGCGGTTCATAAAATCATAATAGAAAATAGAAAACAAAATATAGGCAACAAGGTTTTCTGCTTTCACATCACAAAGTCACTGTTACTTCACTCTAATGAGATACGTTAAATAGGGTAAAATAGGTGGAATATTGATGTTTGACGGTTAGTAGTTTCATTTACAATAATTGATTGTTCCCTTATTGTTAATTCGAATCGGTAAGAGGCTTTTCTTAAAAATAGGCATTTTGAAGATAACAAACAACCCCTAATCTAGAAATAAAGAAATTAACAAGAATACAACACAAATAATAAAACACTTGACAAATGATACAAAATTTAAAATAAAAAAAAACACTTTAAAACAAAAGAAAAGATTATAAAATGAACAACAATTAGACATCTTTATCAGCTCCCATTACGTCCTCAAACCATTCCTCGACATCAGTTTCTTGACTTTCGTGAAATACAACAAAAGGATGACGCTGAAACAAAAGATTAATTTCTTGTCTTATAGTTAACATTGAGATCAATACCAAGAGCTCATCATAGTTTGGCCGATCTTCAGGTTTTGTTTGCAAGCATTTCTCGACAAGATTGCAAAATTCTGGAGAAAATCCTTGGCTCTTAAAATTTTTTAATTTATTCCTTACTATCCTTCATGTTAACTCACAACTTGAAGGCGTGGTGGTTGATTATGCATGATCATTGTCATCATCTCAAATTCTGATCCAGCATATGGATATTTTCCTGTCGCAAGCTCTACCAATGTTAATCCCAATGACCAGACATCGCTTCGAATATCGTAGGAATCATAGTTCTACAAATCATTTTTTTTTTTCATAATTAGATTTTTCTCAAAAAATACATTTGGGTCGAGACGCTCCGGCCCCATGTACAACGGACATCCAGCTTGTTTCGAATGAGCACGAGACTCGATTAATTTCCCAGCGATTCCAAAATCGCACAATTTGATAACACCGCTCCAGTCGAGAAGAATATTTGATGGTTTCACATCCCGGTGCATTATTTGCTAAAAGTTGTTGTGCTTTTATCCTAGGGATTTGGAAAGAATAATAATAAGTTTCTTACATGTTTAGTTTTCAAATAATGAAGAGCTTTGATGATGCTAACACTCATTTTTCCAATAATATTTTCTGGAATTGGCTGCTGAATTCGAGAAAGAAGCCGGTCTAAGCAAGTTGCCATGCATTCCATGCAGACATTAACATCAGTCTGTAAATATATAATTATTATGTGAAATTGTAATGATATTTTATGTTTTATACCGGAGTGATGAAATAGCCAAAGCATCTGACAATGTATGGACAATCGAAAGAACGACAAATGACGTCAAGATCCATCAAAATTCTAGACATTTCATAAAAGTTGTTTGTTCTTGACATTGTCTGAAATTTTTGGAATGATTTTTATGAAAATTAATTAAAAATAGAATTTTACCTTGACCGCCATTACAGTTGAACGATAACTTTTTTTGGTAACAGTTCCACAACTACCATGTCCTATATCACCTTCGAATTTCAAGTCTCTGACATCAGCCTTGACTGTTTTTCCTAAAAAAAGTAAAACAAATTTTCCAAACATTGAAAATAAAATAAGTATGACTCACCATGCAACGTAAGAACGCCAGAATTTTGTTCCGCCAAAGATAAAAGTTCGGTTACATTGTACCTATCATGCCCGTTGTCAGCAGGTCTTGGTTGAGCTGCGTGTGTTGGTTCTAACCCCAAACCACCCAATGAGAAGCCGCCACGGTCCATTCTTGCCTAGAAAATGTTCAAGTTAAAATTATGTTGCAAAGTGAAATACGAGTTTTACATTCAAGATGTTTAGGCGAGAAAAGAGATTAGGGAAAATAAATGTTGTATACTTTGGGAAAAAATAAGAACATATTTTATAAGCGCAAAAAAACGTAATTAAATCAGCTGCAATATTGCCGCTTTGTTTCGAAAAATATATAATCGTTGCCATAGCTTTAGATATGCCAACCCATACCCAACAAAATTCACGTTTTTGAAGAAAAGAAATTGCGAAATATACCACAAAAATTTATATCCTTTTAATTAAAGCAGGAAAAAATGCAGACAATCAGAGTATGAAATTTTATAAATGTTAACGAGCCGTCTCTGCGCAGAGAGTGTATAGAGTGTAGTGGAACACCAACCGCTACGCGGCCGCACGCTTCGTTAGCAGGGCATTTCTAATGCAGCTATACAGCGTTCTACGCAATTTTCCTTGTGTTTTACGATTTTTGACACTTTAACGCGCTTGTAACGTTTGAAAAATCAACATATAAGATAATAATTGATGTTTAATGTAAAGAAATACCTAGTTTTTGAATTTTTTTCGTATTCTTTCCGATAAAAGTAGTTGTTTTCTTCAAAGTTAAGTTATAAAGGTAATAAACGGTCGATTAACAAATAAAAACGATTTGTTTCAAGTTATTTTTATATAGAAAACGGAAAACGTTATTGTTTCTTTTACTTACTTACATTAAAAATTAAATCAATCAAATTTTTTCGAAAATTATAGGTTTTTATAAATTTTTCCAAATGCAATTAACATTTTTTTAAAACTTTTTATTAATTTTGTTATTTTCCCCCGTGTTACTATTTCTTCATTTAAAATATTACAAATTTCAGATGTTTTATGCACAATTTGTGCTCTCCAAAAAGGGTCCATTAGCCAAAATATGGCTGGCTGCTCATTGGGAGAAGAAACTTACAAAAGCTCAAATTTACGAAACAGATGTGGATGAAGCATGCGAAGAAATCATAAAACCAACGGTAAGATATCAAAAAAAAAAAGGATTTTGAAGGAATTTCGTGATTCTTTTCAGCAAAACATTGCTCTTCGTACAACTGGTCATTTGCTTCTTGGTATCGTTCGTATATACTCTCGCAAGTCGAAGTATCTTCTTGCCGATTGTAATGAAGCTTTCCTCAAAATCAAGCTTGCTTTCCGTCCAGGACAACTCGATGCTCCGAATGAGCCGGATCCATTGCTGAACTTCCAAATGCCAGATGTGAGATTTTTTCCAAATGTATCAAAAATGATCAAAAATCATCTTTTGATTCGGCAAATTGGTTACTATTTGAAGGAAAAGAACATTGAGATAGATCTATAAATAAATAAAAGTAAGAAAAGAAATAAATTCAAAGTCGACCGTTTCGCCCCTAAGCTAAGACGGTCTACCAAGGGGTTTGGGCTCTTCAGTCTTCACTATCTTAAACATAAGAAACAATATTTAAAAACTATTTTCAGTTGGAGCTTTTGCAAATTGGTTATTTCAAGAAACCAAACACGTTATGTACAAATTTCAGCAATATAATAGATAACAAAACAAATCAAACAACATGCTTGATACGTTAAAGATTTCTATGAAAAATTCAAAACTTTGTTGTCATTTTTTCCCATTTTAACAATAGAAAAAAAAACTCAAACAATAAACATAATGCTCTAATTCATTTGAAAAATACAATTATTTCAGTACTTTGGCGAGATCGACAACACACTTCCCGAATTCAACGAAGCCGATGTCAATAACACGGTAAACAAAAATTGCAAGAAATTAAATACCTATATTATCAATTTTACAGATCAGCCAGAGCCGCATCGATGACATTACGTTGAAAGAAGATACTGGACCAGATAATTATCATCTTGATCTTGAATACGAAGTGGACGATTTTGGAGAGCACGCTGCCGGCATTTTTGGAAGCACATTTGATGATTTGACAAGTGAAGCCGGTTCGAACTTTGAGTTTGTCCGTGAAATGTCTTGTGCTGATAGTTTATTTGGGTAAGTCCCTTCGCATAGTTATAAAAAATTAGATAATGAGTCAAGTAATATGAACCAATTGTTACTCGTGAAAAACTAAGCAACACCTAACTGGCAGTCGTGTAAATATCAATTATATACTTTTTCAGTCGCGAAAGAGAGCCGACACCATGCTTAGATAATGCGCATGCTCCTGGAAGTGCCATTTTTGCTGACGAAGATATTTATGGCGATGATTCTGGAGGAGGTGGAGACAACTCATTTGACGAACCAATGCAACATGGTAAAAATACTACAAAACTATAAGAATTAAAACAAGACTCTTTCTGAAATGGTTCCTTTGTTATAAAATTATATAATTTTAGTTGAGAAAAAGGCTGGAAAATTTAGGCTCCTCCATAAAAAGAGAGGAGTCACAAACCATGTTCATTTCAATTTAATGAAAAGGCACTTAACAACCTTGATAAAAATATTTCAATATATTAGTAGTGGGAGGGAGCACACTGAATTCCATTCTCAAAACAGAGTTAAATTTTAAAAAAAACCGACAATAAAGACACTAGAAAACGTTGTAGACTGTAAAAAGCGAGGTTACTTTCGGTTTTTTGATCATAACTTTGCTCAAACTGGCCCGATTGGGCTGAAACTTGTATATGTTTTGTAAAACAGTATTTTAAATATTATTTTCTGGTTTCAATCCAGTTATTCTAGAAACATTATGAACGAAAAACAAAAAATACCCTCAATTTTTACCGCTACTTTATAAAAAGACAATTTTTTTTTATTTCTAAAATTTTTCCTTTTATTTAACTTCATTTTTAGGATATGCTAGCACATTTTACCGACAGTTAAATGTTTACGAGTTAAAACAAACAACGTATAGATATAATGTTTAATTTTTTTAACATAATTTTTGTTTTTGTTTGAATAAAGCATATTTCAGATCAAATTGACACTTTCTCGGAGCTTGGTGCTAATGATGCTATTACAACGATGAATGATCTAGATAATGATGATAACATTTCCGTGAGAAGCTTCCAGACAAATAGTAAGATTATTAATCAATAAGCAACAGAAAATATGAATGAATCATTGCAGATACGGCTGTTGATAGAAACGGGGATTTCGAATCGTATGTTGAACGTCAAGACAAAAGGAAGAAGAAGAGAAAGCTTTTGATTGATGAGAACCGCTGTATTAGTGGAGAGGATATGAAAGCAAACATGTCGGATTTCAGGTAAATTTGGGATTTGATAAACAAGTTTGAGTAATATCAGGGATTTCCCCCATAATGAAACAAAAACAGATTGTTTTACGCTAAAATCATGACAACTACCAATACGTTTCACAACAATTTTGTTTTCTTCAGAGACACTTTGAATGCTCATGACGTCGCCCCACCGACGCGCAAACTCATGAAAATGAAATCGATCGGAACAGCAGAGAAATTGTTCCATATGCCCGGAAGTTATGCGTTCAGATCGAGACCGATAATTAGAGTAATTTTGCGGTTCTTCGTCCGACAATGACACTACATTATTTATTTTCAGCAATATCAATCACGACTTGGAGCAATCAAGAACGACATGACAGCCAAAAACGAAGCAATCGCTAGAGAATTGGGACTTGTTGATATCGTGGAAGATGACTTCAATTTCCCCGAACCACAGGTAAATAAAACCAAAATAACCCATTTTCAGAAATACAAGCATTTTTGTTTCCTTATTAGCAATCTGACTACCTTGGGAAATATTTATTCAGAATGAATTAAAAGAACGTGGAGTTACTATTTACATCTGCACGAAAACGTAATAGGGATATTTTTCAAATATTTTTCTTTTTATAAAAGAAATGAAATATATTAGATGGAAAGCACTAGTGAGGCGATAAAATTCTGAAAAAATTAGAATAGGCGATTGTTTTTTTAAAATTAGAATACGCGAATCGTGAGATTCGTTGCTTTGAATTTGACAAGTCCAAATTTTCGGATTTCGTTTTAGGCAATGAGAAAAATGTATGAATTTATATGTTTTCTGAGTCATTTCAAATTCAAAACTCAAAAAATGTTGTATTTACTATTACTAAAAAAAATGTAATTGTGGTGAATATTCGAAATAAAAAATAAAAAAGTCCCATACGAATTGTGATTTAATGCTGAAAATAACTTATGAAACATATAAATTCATATACATATTTGTTGTCTGATTCGCTAAAGATACGAAGCGAAATGTTCTAAATATCAGTAATAATAGCAAAAAATATTCACAATCAAACATTTCTTTCTAATCGATTTCAGTTGGAACACTTTGTGAGAATTGTTATTTATTAAACAGACAGAAGAGATAATTATTTTTGCTTTTGAGCCTTATAACTATTTTGTCACCTTGAAGTTTAATTCAAAAATATTTTTCCATAGTAATCAAAAACGCCGCATCGTTCAATTTTTTCTGTAAAAAATATTCAAAAAGTACTCTCCTTGCAAACAGATATTTTCACTCATTGCACCGTTAGAGAAACTTAATTTGTTCTTTGATCACGCTTGATTACTTTTGAAATTTGGTTAAATATCCTTATTCAAGAAAAATGAAGTGAATTAAGCTTTTGTTGCTGGAAATACTTATGGAATTGTAAAGAAAAGATGAGCATTTTGTTATGCATTTTTATTGAGATTTTGAGTTTCATTTATGCAACAGTTCATGTTTGTCATCTCGTTTATCAACTAGTAATATTTAATTTCCTTAATTTGACATTTTTGTTGAAAAGTCATCGAAGAGCACGCAATTATATAGTATTATGCATTTGCCTTTACAGAAATGTTTGAATTTGTTATATAAACGAATGAAATGAGATTTTAGGAATGTAAATGAAACATTTGAATATCCTAAGGAAAATTTTGGCTTTAATAGTTAGGAGAATTAAGCATTATCTTTCAAACGGTGTAAAAGTTTTGATTTTTTCAAACGTTTTTTTTTGTTGATACTTTTGAAATATGTTTTGGCTTGTGTTCGAAAATCATTAGAAAAACAAGATTGAGAAAACATAAACATATCAAGATGGCTTTTGTTGTTTTTTCCAATCAAATAATACTACCTGCTCAAAATTAAAAAATATAAACGAATGAAATGAGAAAATTTTTCTCTTTACCATTTCACACATTATTTTAATTTTCAATATACTTTGTAATTATTATACATAATTAAATAATAACCAAAAAACGTCATGGTCGAACGAACGGAATACATAAATTTAAAAAAAAAAGTGCATGTACAAAATTTGAAAAATTCAATTTCTTAAAACTTAGAAATGTAGATAGAATCAACATGTTCAAAAATTTAGTATTTTCATTAGATCGATCTTCAGTTTTTAAGCTATAACCTACTGTTTTTTTTGGGTTAATCTTTGAAAAATAAAACTTACAAAAAAACTTTTAAAGATTTTTTAAGACTTTTAAAGAATTTCGTTAAAAATATAAGCTGAGAAGAAGAAATTAAAATTTTACGGACTTAAATGCCCTTGTCATTTTTTGTTTATAAATAGCGCTAGCTTTCTAACGCAATTTTCTCCTTAAACAGTTTTTGTTCATATTGTAACGTCTCAGAAAACTATAAATATATATTTTTTAATTTTAATAATTAATCAAGCCTGTTACTCTCTGATTTTTCTTTGAACAATGTCGAAAATAGCAAAAAGTAGCAAAAAAAAGAGAACCCCACAGCTGAAGTGTAATTTTTCTGTTTAAAATTATTCTATCAGGCTGTTCGGTAAACTCGATGAGCTGTACCACGAATAAACAGATTTGTGGAACAATATTTATCCTTGACCATTGTAAAGCCATTTCAGAGTTTTCTCAATGTTTAATAACACCTAGTCCTATGTTTTCTAAAGATCTTATGAAAGATGATCCCTTTTACAACATATTAGATGTAGGTTAATTAAAACTTAATTATCTTTTTGTTCGGCTACATTTTCTAACAGTAACAAACATGGTTGCGTGATTTCTGCCGGTGTTTTAGGGAGTCTATTGAATTGAGCCGCATTCCATCCGGGTTCATTTTACGTAATCAGTATGTCATGCATCCAAACACTGTAAATAGAAAGGACCACCGCGTATAGGTGTGAATATTACGGAGCTCCCTTTCTTTTTTTGCAATTATATTTTGCTTCATGCATATACATTGCGCAATTGGACCCCCTGTTAGATGAACAAAAGAAGCTCGACATTTGAATGAATTGTAACACGGTTTACGAGCTCACTAATAGTACGGTCATAAATTGGTTCTCGTGAGAAATACTACTGACCAATATGTGATATGATGAGCCTATTCAAGAGTGAGTAATACGTTAATAGTATTGGTGAGCAGAACCCCATTACAAAAATGATTATGAAAATGTTTGTATGATTTTTCGACACGATGTTGTTCAGGATAACTTGACGTACTATGTAACATAAATGATGAGAATACTAATGACGTCATCAGTTCTAAAATTTGTGAGGATTAATTTTCGAGTTTCAATAATCAAAAAGGATTTGTTTTTCTTATGCAAAACATCAAACTTTCTAAAGGTTTTGTATGACATACATATATCCACCTTATCCATTTTGCCAAAATTATTCTTATAAAAATAAACGTGCTTCTGATCTTTTGGTAAACATATTTTGGCACCTTCTATTCACCGTCTGTCATTTCTTAAACAAGCGGCAAACGCAAACGATTAAATACTTAATTGTCTGTCAATCAGTATCTTTACATGGTACTTATCGAGTACCTTCAACATATGTCACAGCTCTCGACTTCCATATGCGATTATTATGACGATGTTGTCCTTCGACATATTGAAGAGAAGACAAGTGACTGTAACTTACTTTTTAAAGGTAGATTATTTGATGGCTGACTGGTTACAATAGGATTATCGGCTAAAGACAGTATGTCAAGTGCAAAATGGTGACACACTTCGACAACTGTTGACTTTTAACTCGTCCAGCGCGCTGTAATCCTTAATCTACTTTATATATCCAATAGAGTTGTTCTAAAGCATGTTATTAAATACGAATGTCTCAAAAGAGAATTGCGCCAACAAAACAATACTGCATTTTTAATTTCAGGATGAACCATTCCACGATGATTTCGAAATGGTTGCTGCAATCGATGTTGACAATATGGAAATGGATGACGATGTTCACATCGAATTGTCTGAACAACGCTCACCGTCTCCATTGATTCCACCAATTGATGTTGATGAGCCAGTTCAAACCGAGAAAGGTAGCGGTGGTAGGAAGAAGAAAGAGGTAAATACCAAAGGAGCCTGTCAAAAAAACATTCAAGCCCCTATACTTTTGTTCAATTATTTTTTATTAATATCACCTATCACATATCATGACATTAATAACAAAATGCAATATGTTTTATATGTCGAGAAAAGTGTGGGGTATATGAGTATTACCATAAGGTTAGTGTAAACATACATGTAACAAAAAATACAAAAGAAATGTGGTCCATGAGAATGTCCGCCGCTCGTTTTTGTATTTTCTTTTGTTACTTGCCGATACGTTTTGATCAGTATTGTTAGGTAAAAAAAATTCTGATGTATCATAATATAATCAAAAGAGAACATTTGAAAAAAATGAGGTGATCGGCGTTGAAAAATTTATTTCGGTTTTAACAAAGTGAAATATTACATTATTTTTCCCAGAGAGTGGTTGAAGAGGATGACAATACCGCCGATCCTGACGAGGACAACCGTTGGTCAAAGCGTACCCAAGCTGTGCTCAATTCGATCTCCAACAAAATCAAAAATTCTGAGGATGAAGAGGTAAGAAAGTTTTTGAAACCTCTGAAAACCCATTTATGAGGTTGTTGCAAAAAAATTGGCCCCTCTTGAACTTATTGGAAAAATTATTATGAATCCTGGGGGTGAGAGAAGAGGTGCTTCGAAACTGTTTCAATCTTGGTTTTCTCGTTTTGCGTGAAGTGTGAACATATGATGTGCGGTGAAGTGGACGCAATAGCACTACTGACAAGGACACATAACTGCCTATGAAGTAGGTACATAAGAAAATGTTGAAGGATGAAGAGGCAGAATTTGTAGTATATTCCAGTTGAGAGATTAGTAGTGGTCAATGAGGATGTGTCGCGATGATAAATCCGCTTGAACTCTTCACTAATAATAAGTGTTATAAACTGCCACTTGAGCGCTTTTCCCTCCTGAATATTAGAAATGGAGGTCAAAACTTATGAAGTCTGTTTTATGATGAGTTTGAAGATTTTGAAAAAAAAATTTTCTCAAGAGTCGTGTCAGTATAATTTTATAATGGTCTTATTAATATCTCATCTCTAAAAACAAATAAATTCAATATAGTTTTGTGTTCATCCCAAAACACCTCAACTCACTCTCATTATTACCGTCTTGATGCCCTTTTATGGTCTTAGAGGTCGTTTTTGGGCCTCTCGAAAAAAGAGAATAAAAAAACTGAGCGGCACGCATACATTGAACCCCTAGACAAGTAACAATTCAGCGGTCATCTCGCAAGTACATGGTATTTTCCAAATTGTCCGAGAGGTAATTGGCCAAAGATTGCAGTTGGGTCATCATGAAACGCAAGACGAATAACATACGGATTAAGTTGAAAACAAAACCTATTCGAGTGAGCCGTTCGAATAGAAAGTATTAGAATTTGAGCAATCCCTCCCCTCCACTCCGTTGTGATAAATTATGGTTTTGCGTAATGCAACAATATGTTAAGTATGTGTCACAACAATCTGTTCGCGATGGTCCTTTTCCCCCCATCTGTTACATTAATTCGTTTTTCAAGTGTCTGATTTCTTATGAGGTTTTTGCAACTTTTGGAAAAAAAAACATTGGATAGTTGCCACTCCCTCATCTTTTTAAATTTTCGAGAATGATATCAAAAAAGTTGTATAGAAGAAACGCAGACAAAATTTGAAAATGGTTCAAACTATTGAATAGATGTAGCAGTATTGTTCAATTGTTATATGAAATTGAAACAATTGAATGTAATGAGGTAACAATATGGTTTTTTGTTCTATTCTTATAAAAGAAAATAGGAACATTTCAAAGATTTAAATGAAAATTAGAGTCAAGAAAATATCTGAAATTTCAGATATCAATCAACGATTTGCTCAACAAAAACTCAACCCGAAAAACGGCTGCTCAGAAGTTCTACACGCTTTTGGTTTTGAAAAAGTGGCAGGCAATAGAAGTTCATCAAGAAGAAGCTTACAAGGATATTACTATCACCGCCGGACCGAACATTGCGCAGACCCTTGGGCAACAATAATTTGCATTTGATCGTCTGCATTTTGACATGCCTTTTTTTCCCTCTTCTTGTCTTTTCCCATCAACTTTTTTCCTAGTGTTACGATTATCGTTTGCATATATTACAGAAGACAAGCTTGAGACGATGTTACCTATCTCTACTTTTTTCGCATTCCCTCTCAATTTTCCATTTTTTTCTTCTTCCCGTATCAACCTCAAAACTTTCCTCAAATGTTACCAAAAATGTTTTACCCCTTATTCCACATTTCTATTATTTTTTCGTACTCTTCACTCCCACTCCTCCTCCTCCTTCTTTCCGTTTACCAACCTAAAACCAATGTTTCGCCCCAGACGATACATTTGAAAATGTAAGAGGCTGGGAGATTTTGAGATGGCGAGAGCGCTCACGGGCGCCTGTATTAGTTGTCTCACCTTTCACAGTCAGTATTCAAAATGGATTTTTTTTTTGCTAAAATTGCTAGAGTTTTCCTCTTATTTTATTTATTGGTTTGGGTCTCTTGATCTACGGATCTCCTAGCTCCAAATGAATTTCATCTCTTCCAAACGTTTTCTTTTTAATAATTTTTGTTTGTTTGTTCCATATTTTAATGAGGCTAGTCACTTTTGTTACTGAGCCAACTAGCTGTAATGCACTTTATTATTTTTTTTCTAATACTACAGTGTCATTTTTTGACAGAATATTTTTTTTCTTTTTTTCTTATTAGTCTTAATCGATTTAAGTATCAGGCTTATAATACTCCGATTTTTTCAATTCTTATTGCAATTTTCGAATAAATATATGTATATAAAGTCATCATTTAAAAAAATTTTCTGAAAAATACAGTATGTCCAAAGAGAAAGTGGGCGTGTGGAAACTGTTGACTGATATAATCATTTACGCACTGGCTGGTCGCGCTTCACCGTGATCGACCAACCACGACGTTTTAACTGCGCTTCATCGTTTCGGGCAGTATATGTTTGGAAGAGACCTGATACAGTAACCCGATCCTATTGGTAGAGCGTGCACACAGGCTATTTCTTGTGTCGATTCTTGTGTCGTTGGTGTGAACAAATATCTTCCGAATTATGTACATTTCAAAACATGTGCAATGATTTTCGACAACATCTATTTTTGAAAACGAAACAGAAAAACGGAAATATATAATTTTCGAGTAGAGACAAATATTTCATTTCACAACTTTTTTCTGTTCAAACTTGAAAGATGACGCCGTCAATGCATGTTGCGTCATTTCTATCGAACAATACAAAACTTTTTTCTGAACGTTTTCATTCAAATATGTTTTGCATTTTTGTTGCATCATAGAATTTCGTGATATATCGATCAATATTCACTATTTTATTTTTTGCATATTAGATTCTAACAGCAATTCGAATACGTGCTCTAACTAAATAAATTGTGGTTTTATAAAATTTCTTGTAAAGAACCACTTGACTTTGATAGACAAAAAAATCTTCCTGGAAAATAGGAATGCTAATACCACTTGTTGACTCTTTTTTTTACACCACCTGCACCATCCGGCTGAGCGCAGCCATGTCTTCCAGAAACAAACAAGATGCGGTCGGATTTCTTTTGAAGCAAGAACGAGGCGCTTTTGTGGCTAATAAGGAAAAAAGCTTCATGCTCAACATGGAAGACATGTTTTACTAATAATGCTGAAAAGAATAAAATCAAGAGAGGAAAAGGAGCCAAACGAGTAGTGTATGAGAATTGTGTGCCTCTGTGTGCCCGCGTACGCCCTTTCAACACGAATACAAAAGACTGAATAGGAGGAATGGAGCGGTGGATTGAAAAGAAACAATGCGCTGTAATGATTGGGGGGGGACTCGACGACGACACAGAAGACGAAGACGGAGCTCCCCATTCGACGACCACAATGCTGCCAATGAAGACCTCCAAGTATACCCGCATTCTGATGCTCTATGAAATAATTTTTTATCCGATATTCCAAAATTCGATGCTGTATTCGAGGATCCGTCGAAGCTATTCGTCACATGGTAAGTTTCTCAAGATTTATCACTACTGAGCTATTTTTATACATATATCCGTCATTCAACATTCCAATGATCACTTCATTTTTGATAATAGATTGTTATTCATTTTGTGGCAGCTTCAACCTCATCTATACCTATTCTAGGGATTAACCTGCTTTCTCGAGAAGCAATTTTGACAAAACATTTTCTTCTCCTCCTCCTTTTTCTTCTCGTTTACCTCTTCCTAAATCTTCGAATAAATCAAAAAGAAAACCCGAAAGGCGGAATTATTAAATAAATGCGCATCATGATTTTACCATTTTACCGCACCCAAAATTATATGGTTATGCATAATTCGTTTTCTAAAACAAATAAACCATTCCGAAGAAGGTGTCATTTTAAAAGTACGCATAGCATTGAATAATGTTGGTTCAAGGTTCAACAGGAGGGGTAAGATGATGGCTGTCCTGCTTACCAAGTCGAGAAGCCGCGCCCGCACCGCGCGTCTTGATCGTTTCGACCTTCGTCCCAATAGATCCTAAAAAGATCGTTTGTGTCCTCTTTCACTGTATAAACTACCTCTTTTTTTTGCCTCCCTCCCGTTTTTTCCTAAGCTGACGAGGAGCCTCCTCAACTCAATTGCTCGTGCAATATGACTTTCTTCAATCGCTTTTTTATTCACTTCGTCATCATCATCATCAACATCCAAACCTCATCATCTTTCGTCGATGTTTCCCATATCCGTTATTCATTGCATACTGCCAAAGTCATAGTTTCGTTCATAAGTAAAATTAGTAAATTTTAAAAAGTCCCACATATATATATTTTATTTTTCTTCTCGATTTTGGCACACATGCAATAATTTTCATATCTTTCTGCCTCCAGTTTTTTTTCCATGTCCGTTTTTCGGCGCCGGGAGAGCGCCTCATGCTTTTCGAGGATACTGTAACTTGTGTGCGTTGTGTGAGAGAATTTTTTGGTTTTTTTTTCGTATTTCAGGATGCTAGTTTTGCTCGAATCAAAGTTTTTTGCTTTCTTTTTTGTTGTACAAGAACATAAAAAACCCTGTGATCAATAGACGAGACAGATTTTGTCTTGATAATTTGCATATTCTCTTTGGTTTCTTTTTAGTTTCGATATGAATGGTTTTTTATAACATCCGATTTACAAGATCAAAAATTATTGTTTAGTTTAAGTTTTAAAAGACAAATGAATTAAATTTCAATGATTTTTCCTATCGCATAATACAACTAATTTAGATTTTGTTTTTCAACCCCCTCTCCACTTGATCACGCGTTTCGAGAATGAAACAAATGACAATACGGACTAATTGGCTCGTTTACTATGATCATTTCCTCTGAAATAAAAATAGAAAAGAAAAATTCAATAAAATGTTTGTAGTCATCAGATTAGTTTACAAGGTATGCTAACGCGTAAGACGGATTAGGCTTTACCTGTGGATTGAAATGTGCAATCCTTAGAGATGTCAATTATGCTGTTTCATCTCGAGACTTGAGTTTATGCTCGTCTTCTATGATTTGAGCTTACCTTGACGTATACTCTTCTTATTTTCGCATTAATGAGAATTTATTTATAGAGTTTTATTATCTTACGTGGTTTTTCAAATACTGTTCTCAAAAGAGTTTCCTACGGTTGCCTTAGGCTTTAATTTAAATTTCGGGAACCGATCATGTATTTTTTCAGAATATTTATTAAAGCATACATGTTTTGTTACGATTTAAAACATATAATCCAAATTACAATTTTTATTTAATGATTTTGATGTTTTTAATGTTAAAAATTAAAAATTTTTTAATGTCTTTTCATGTTCGACCCAGCCACAAACCGTAAAAGTTATTTAAAACATTAATGTGGGGCCCTCGGCCACAAATTAAAAACGACATCCCTATTCTACCGCATTATGAGTAATCCTGACTCTTCGCCGCAACGGACAACATAATAGCTGAGAATTATCATTAGCACAGTTTTAGTTTTTCGTAATCTTTCGAAATTGCAGAGTGATTATGGAATTTCACAACAACAAGCGGTTTCACATGTTTTTTTTTTAATTTTTGGCATAATTTTTAATCCAGTTTTCATATGCTCTTCTGAGCAGCATTTTAAATCCATGATTATTTTAGACAGGTTTTTTCAAACTTCGCGAGTTTTTTTAATTTTTTATTGTTAATAATCTGGAACATCTAAAAAATGCAAATAAGAACCACATGTGGTAATCAATTAAAAAAAACCTTCTATTTACGTTTCAAATTTGTTGTTTTTTGGCATCATCTGTAAATAATCCACAGATTTATAAAAAACAAGCTTGTATATTTATTTTGATAGTTTATCTTTACGCTACATAACAATATCATTATGATCAATGTTTTTTCGATTGATGATTGGCATTAAAGTCTAATAACGTGTGAAATTGAAAAGTATATAGTCAAATGGTGTCTTGAAAAAACCGTGCTTCTCCACCTTTCATGTACTATGTAACCACCGTCGATACACGCTTTTCTGCACATAGTTTGCTTTTGTCGATACATTTCTTTCGCCGTCGACGACGACGAGGTCCAAGCCCGGGCGCACATTCCGGTAGCCCCGCCTTTACTTTGAGCGTTGATTGGATGGCGATGCTGGTTTCGGCCACGCCCATCGGTGCGGTGTCTCTGCTTCTCTTGACGGCGGCCGCTCTCCGCTTTCACCTCCTTCGTGCGCAATTCCCGTTCAAAATTCTATTGTATATTGGTTGTCTTTTGCAGTGTCCGGTCGACGTGTCATATCATTGTTGTTAATAATATGATGATGATGGATCCGGATTTAAAGCACATGCATGAATATCAATGGTGTGTGCCAGGTTTTCAAATTCCGCCAACTTCTTCCACTCAGTTGGTTGCACAGTCACTGCCAGATGATATCTCAAATGGACCCGACAGTCCAGATTCCATTGGGAAAGATGGAAAGAAAACCGATGATAGGTAATTTAAAGCTTCAAGTTTTTAAAATTTATTACAAGCTCAATGTTTTAAGAGTCAAAAGGCCGATGAATGCGTTCATGGTTTGGAGTCGAGGACAAAGAAGAAAAATGGCTCAGGTAAATTCAGTTTCTAAATATTTATTTTATAAGTCTTCTCCTGTTTAATATTTCATTCTTATTTTTTGGATTTCTGGAATTCTAAATACACAGTTAATTAAGATTTTCATCTCTTGTCCTCTCTTAAATTAAGCTAATTTGGTAACAATTATGTAACAATATTTTGTGTTATCCTTGAATTTTTAGGACTTCTAAACAACGTTCTGATTTCAGGAAAACCCAAAAATGCACAATTCGGAAATCAGTAAACGACTGGGAAGCGAATGGAAGATGCTTAATGATCAAGACAAACGACCGTTCATTGATGAAGCGAAACGGCTGCGGGCTATTCATATGAAGGTTGGTTTTAGAAATTACCGACGTCTAATGTTCAATGTAAATCATTTCAGGAACACCCTGATTACAAATACCGTCCTAGAAGAAAGGCCAAGTCTTGTAATAAGAAAAACGGCGCCACGATTCCGTTTGGTTCAATCGAGTTAAAGCCACAGGTAATTGGAAAAAAAAGAGAATTCGTTTTAGGACAACAACCTCTTTTTTTTCAGACGTATCCAACAATCCCATCAACTTGGAATACAGCAACTACATATTTCGATGCTGCAAACTATCCATTCTATGGTCGTACTGGATATGATATGATGAATCAGATGAACTACCTGGGAACGGGAGGATCAGCTCCACAACTTCCAACCGACAACTCATCACCATCACAATATCAACAATCACCGCTGGGAACAGCCTACACAGCCGCTAGCTATTTGACAACAAAATCGGATTCATCGCCGGTTGGAAGTGATACTACCTCAGTTGCCATTGACCCAACTGCTCATTTTCGCCAATTCTATGATCCAACAAAAGATCAAATGACCGCCATGTATCAGTATAATATAGATTTGGGTCTTGCTCAAAATTTGCCAACAGCGCTTTCCCAGTCGCATGTAACCTCGTGAATTATTTGACCTTTTATAATTTGTTTGAAAATTTTTTGAATTATCATGCATTTCCATCTTTTCGAAAGCCCACACTTTTTAAAACACTTTTATGCTTTTATCGATATTAAAACGGTTTTAGGGTATGAGATGAAGTTTCACACTTCATCTCTTTTTCTTTATAATGGTCGTGCAAAAACTTTAAAAACATTTTATTTGACAATCTGACATGGTATTAATAATTTTCTCTATAAAATTGGTGACATACCGGGATGAGTTGTTCCCCCTTTTTCCAGCATATTCTTCTTGAATTGTTGTAGACCCCCCCCCCTTTTTATTGCAACAAATTTTAAAAAATAAATCCTTCTTACCCCCCAAAAATTCTTCGACTCATTTCGCACGTGTGTCAATTATAATCTCCCCCGTTCATTTTTTATTATTTTTTAAAATACTTTTTTGTTCCTTCTGATTTACTGTGAAATTGCTCCTTCATTTTTTGTTTCTTTTACATAGACATTTTATGTAGCTCTTAAAAAGACCTCATTTTTTCCCGAGATGTTTCGATTTCTATGAACTAGAAACTTGTATTTTTTGATTTTTAATTTATATAAATATATAAGCTTTAAAAAGCCCCAGTTTGAGTCAGAAAAACCACCACCAAAACAAAAATATGAGCTTCCGTTAGATGGCGTCGTTGTCGGAAGTTTGTTGAAAGTTGGTTTGATTGTTTCCCGAAAATTTCAAGGCTTTTCCAAACATTTTCCCACTGATTTTTTGTCAGTTTTGAAGAATCGAGAATTGAAAAAAAAAACCCTCGTCGAAAAAGTCTGTAGATGGTTTTATTGTATACAAACAGGCAATCGAATGTCAACGCCTCGAAAACTGTGCATATGAATTTCACGAATCATCAAACATACATTTAACGACACATACAACATACTGTTTTCCTCGCCATATTCTCCATAGTTTTTCTCGCCTTGTGCAAATCGGTGTCAATTCCTCAACTCAAACAAAAATAGCCGAGGCTCGTGGCGAGTTCTTTCGACTTCTTCATCTTGTTTCGCGCTGGCTACTGTTGTTGAACAAGCATACGGGAAACCCGGTTGTGCGCTCTTCAAGATCAAATTTCGATTTTATATTGCGTATTGAACATTGGTTTTTACGTGAAGGCCTATGTATATACATTTCTCGCCTCTTCTTCGGAAACTAAAACATTCGAAACTTTTTTTTTCAAATCAATTTTTTGAAAAAAAAATGCAAATCTTGGAATGCAAAATTGAGAGAAATTAGAGAAGCTAAAGATATGAAAAGAGAGAGAATATCTTCCTAATTAAAACAAATGCAACATGTTCAATTTTAAATTGTGTGTCGATGTGGCTGTCACTACGTGCGGGGTACCAATCTCGTACCAGTTGATAAACTTTTTGGTACCTGCCTTGCGAACCAATTTCAAATATCGTCAAGTATGTTTATTTGAAGTATTTCTCAGTTGGATATTATTTCATTTCACACTTGAAATTGCAATTGTTAACCAAAAACACTAAAAATATGTATACATCCATATTGCTGAGCATAAGTTCTCAACTCTGTGTACATGGTTTAAACTGGAAATCTCACAGCGGGGGTCCATCCGAAAAACTGACTAATATTCCGTTGTGCCAACGGGTTGGCTGCTTGTTTGGGGCCGGTCCTTGTTTCTTGTTTCGTAGTAGACTCGCCGTCGTGATTTTATTCTTGACTATCGTATACCTGAGCCAATTTGAGCGAGCATAGCGCACAACACTCAAAAATACACACAACACACATGACTGAAGCTTCCTACCGTATGCTTTTCGGCTACTTTTTCGCGCTGACGACCATGGAAAAATGGCGGAAAATAGAGCGGCGGAATTTCGGAGAGTTGTGCATGGAGACACTATGCGGATACACGATGTCATATACTATTAGACGCATATAGAAGTTTTTTTCTGAAAAACGAACTGAAATATGTTATTCTGTTTTCTGTTAGTGGCTTCCTGCTTTTGCTTTTTTTGAGAAGTTGTTGGTAAAACTGGATAGGTTAGAAAATTGGTAATCCGATTTGATCGAAGAAAGAGGGAGTCTTTGTTGTAAATCAAAATCTTGATATGAACATAATGGTATTTACAGTCGGGAGATCGATGGAGCAGTGAGTCCATTTCATTTGTGTATCACATACATCGTTTAAGTAAACATTCGGTTCTTTGTTCTTACCATACCAGCCACACCTTCGACTATATGGATATATGAACCATGTTTGTATCGGTGTTTTTTTTCCACGAATATATAAACACACAAACAGTGGCACCACGAATAATTTGATCGGTGAGAGTTGAACAATAGGGCAGTTTCGAAGTTTGTGCGCACACCTGTCTGCCACGAAAGGGTATTGCATATTCTAGTATTTTTGCATTTTCGAATGGGTATCTGTATGCTTTAAAATTATACGGTAGTGAAGGAAGTGAGGGCTGGAAAACGTTGGATTTTGTTTGCTTCCTTGATTTTTTCAGCGAAACGGGAACATTTTTCATAGCAATCATTAAACATTTTATTCAAAAGAAAATCGTTGTCTTTTCTCTAAAAACCCAATTTCCAGAAAATTGAAAATAACCAAGAACGTTATTTAAATATGACACCAATGTTGCACATGCCTTACAAAACCTCCCATTTAAGTTAATAACCACCACAAATCGGCTGCCCTCACAGGTATTCGAGCAAGAAAACCTGCGGGGTTCCATCGACCCAGTCCCATTAATTATCTGCCACGCACCTATTGTCTTCGTTTGGTGCGGAGTGAGTGGATGTCCTCCTTACCCCAAATTATACAGCCAAAGCTCAACAGGTCGATTTAGAAATCAGACCTCGGTGGCAAACTAGTAGATAATCCCCACTCGGTTGATTGCATAAATTAAGACTTGCGTCTTCTTTATTCACGAGTAACATACTCAAATGAGTTTTAACAAAAGAGTTCAAATTTTGTATGAAAGTCAAAAATTGGTAATCCTATAAAATTGGAAAGCCCGAAGCTTTTACGAACAAAATCTTCATGTTTTATTAAATTTGACGTTTACTTTATTTACTCAAAAATATTAATTTTAGGTGTTGACATGCATACTGGTTGCAAAAAGTATGTATATGTACATTTTTGGAGTTCTATTGTACTGTTGAACAACTGTAATGATAGAATGCAATTATACGCATTAGTCACAGAATGTGTCTCCTTGTGTACATTTTTTTCTTATTTTTTTTCTTAAAATTGATAAGAACAAGAATTCAAAGTTATAAAAGGGGTGTTGTTTTTGTTTAAAATATTTTATGAAATTAATACAAGTATATATGTCCTTGTTTGACAGTTACATAATAATCAACCTCATTAGCTAATCGGTTAATCGGTCATTCAAACACCTCACAACAACCTGCAAATATAGTATTTCATGTCGAGATCATTCATTAAATACATATACCGAATCTCTCTAATATTCTAAACGAGCCGGTCTCGAATGTGTCTCTTTTTACTCCTCGTCATGTCTTTGCTTGTAATAATAAAAATAATAATGATAATTGTGTATGGGGCAGTAATTACTAGTATGCACCATGTACATACATATGAGAAGCGTATATTGGAAAAAGGAGGGAGAAGCGGAGAAGATCAGTGTAAAATTCGAAGAGCTTGTCGGCAGCTGCGACCCTCTACTACCAGCTTAAGGAATTATGTATAACATGTCCAGTGATTATGAGCTGTGACGAGCGGTCTCTTCATAAAATATACTATGGAGGTTTTTACCCTCATTTACTTTTGTTTTTGCAGATGATGAAAAAGCCGCAAGGGCATTAAATCGGGATTCGCCTTGTGTAATCCATTGATTTTAGGATGTGAACAAGGACGGCTGACTGTAAAACAACAAATTGTGTTAAGAAGAAAGTGTTTGGGAGGGTCATGAAGACCATCACGATAATTCCGGAAAAATTGTTTTTCAGGAAAACTTGAAAAAAACAATATTTATGTTTCAAAAAAACAGTAAACACAATTGAGATCTCAAAAAAGATTTAAAAACGTGAAATTCTTAATTGACGACAAAATCTAATAATGTACCGACCCTTTCTAAGGAAATGGTTTTTTAGGTTTTCGAAACATATTATGTAAAGATTCAGGTAGTTTTTTTCACAAATTTGGATTATAATGAATTTCGTAAAGCAATTAGCACTCAACATAAAACTCAAAGTTAAATCCAATATTGATATCAAAATAATTTACCTCAAACAGCCCTTTATTCTAATTTTCTAGATTTGCATCGAATTAGATCATTTGAGATTTTTTTGTTGCATATTACAACTATTCCGTGCCTGGAAAGAAGATAATAGAGAATTTTGAATATCCGTAACTGTTTTTTGTAAGTTTCACGTTTAGCAAATATGTGAAAATATGTATTTTACCATTTTTCACATAATAATGAAAATTTTAAAATAATCTTCTTATTTTATGCAGAATGTTAGCATTTTTTTTCACAATTTTTAGAATAACGTGTAACTTCTTAATTTTTTTCTTTTTTTTTTGATTCGCGTGAACTTCAGGAAAAGAAAAATAAACACGATTAGACTTTTGGTAAACTTCCAGGTTCCATGATGCTAAAAGTATAAGAAAACAAAATGTTGATATAGATAATTAGGGATGAAAGCGGTAAATCATCGCAAGATCCTACTAACGAGCCTATTCTTCTCCATCTCCGTTTTTCAGCCGAATTTGCGTGCTCATCTGTTTTTCTATAGAATGATTCAAGCGGCTTATTCAGTTGCACTAGCACACCTGGATAGTTAGGGATTTGAGAACATCGTAAAAAATTAAATTGATGGTCAATTTCAGAACGAATAAAACAAGCGCAACAGCTATTTGTTGCGCAACAATTTGCGCATGCATGTTGCAAAATAATAAGTTAGGTGTGAATAAAATTGAGGAATGAAGGGATTAGCAAGATGTGAGAATAGATTGGTGGGTAAGCAATCATAATTGTTCTGCAAATTTTTTAGATTGATTCTTCAATACTTTTCGGGGTTTTTTAAAACTCTGAATAACAGTCATTTTCGCATGTTACTCATACATTTTCTATTCAATAAAACGGAAGCCGGCAATGAATCATTCGCATCTCTGTTTTGCAAGTTTACATCAATTGAACGAAATAATAAATTCGGGAGACAAAAAGACAAAATTCTGAAAAATAATTACATTCTTAACACATTTCAATTGGCATCGTCATTGATGCTGCATATTTTACAAACGAAAAATGAAGTTCAAAACTTGTTTTTTCTCAATTTTTATTGTTTTCATTGTTTGCGTTTTTTTAAATATTGACCAACGCAAATAGTTTGGAAAACAGTAATTGATTTTGGGGGTTTACAAAACAAGGAATTTCAGAGCGAGATGAATAATTGCGCTTGATTAATAAAGAGAAAATGCAGGTATATTTATACAGTGTCACAGTGCTATACTTGTTTATTACCTTATGAGCGTGACTTTTTTATCGGCACTCAATAATAAATATTAAACTGTCAGCAATAATCCTGGGAAATTCGCGTGAAAAATTTTAAAAAATAGTGAATTTGAAGATGGACACAACTTGAGTTCCCGCAAATGACTTAAAACATAGTGAGTTACATTATTATATTCAATTTTATGACCACAATACAAATATTTTCAAGATGAAATTCTGGTCACCTCAATTTATTTATAACGAAACACGGAATATTTAGTTTTTTTTTAAATCGCACGAGAAAGAATAGTTGGATGAGATGAGTCATGCCCGTTTTACGCAGATAATGTGCTCTTAATATTATTGACAATCCAATTTTTTTTCTCCCTTTCTCTTTGCTGAAAGTATTCCAGAACAATTTCGACATGTTTTTCGTCTCAATTTTCATGCTGGTTAATGAAAAATGAAAGACGAACATGTAACTTATTTCACTGAACATGTGGTGTTCATCCCTTTCTCTTTTCAACTCAAAGCTGCTTTGCAATTCAGGATTTTTCAATGATGATGCATTTTGATGATTGCACTTATCCATTTATTTCGGTAGCAATGTGCAATATTGCATAAAGGACGTGAGTGAGCTGCAGAATATATGTACATAATGGTAGTTTGTAAATGTTTTATAATTTTTCGGAAACAATTAATAATATTTTTAAAAATTTTTCCTGATGCTGTTAAAATTGACTATAAATTACTATTGACAAGAATATTAAAAAACGTGTATTGAGACAATTTAAGCAAACTTTTCTTCAAAATATATCATAACACACTCCTTCCTGCCTACTTCCTCTCCTACATGCATTCTTCTTTACGCGACAATATAGCAGTTGTTGTCGAGAGGCATGACTCTCGTTCATGTGGCTCTCTATGTACCTGGTAAACAAGTGTGGCTGGATGGTCTAGTGGTATGATTCTCGCTTAGGGTGCGAGAGGTCCCGGGATCGATCCCCGGTTCAGCCCAGATATCCTTTTTGCGGATAATTTAACGTTGATGATTGATGATGTGTATTGAATGAGACTTTCAACTCATTTGAAGATGCTGGAGCACAATTGGAATTAGTTATTCGTTCTAAATGTTGTGGAAATAAAATATGAGCTGAAATCATTCTGTTCTCAGAAAGTTCTGAACTAAAAATCAACATTCTTTAAAACAATATTCCAAACACATGTTTTGTGGGCTTTCGTACGGAGTTTTAGCAACTTCTAATAGTAAGTTCTCAATAAATCTCTAAATCTCTGAAAAAATAAAATGTGTAAAAAAATGTCACCTCAAAAAAATTATTCAATGGAAGATACAGAAAATCTTATCCAAATTACTTATGTCATGATGGAGGCCATTTTTAGATTTACAATAAATTGATAAAATACAGTAAGAAATGTGTCAAGATAAAATTGTCTTGGAGGAATCTTGTTGCTACCAAAAACAAATTAACAAAAGAAGAAATAACGCATAATCAACCATATTTGCTCTAAATCATAATTGTTCTTTCTAGATCGTAATTTTTTAATAAAACAATCGCGCATGATAAGGTGTGTCATATATTTTTCTGATAAATAACGTATTTTTTAGTTTACTCTATTTTTTTAACCAGTAATGATAAACCAGACCTCGTTTTTTTATTTGCTTTTTTTCAATTTTCTATATTTTACAATGATATACATATACATATGTGTCTAATAATAATATATTCCTCAAATAATATATTGATTGATTGACATTTTATTATTATTAAGAAAGTGTTAAAAAATGCGGATAAATCAAAAGAAATCACGGAAATGTCTCATTTTTATTGAGGTGCGAAATGCACCTCAATAAAAAATGAATGACACATTTTAGAATGCGGAACCACGCCATTTTATACGGGAAACGTTTACCTGGTTGCCATTTACCGTCTTATGACGTTTTTATTTTCTTTATACTCATCCCTAATTAGTTTATTTGATTTTTATTTATTCACTTTTAAGCATATTTTATTTTGTCACTGTTTTTCAGTTCACTTATGTAGCCAAACTTCTTAAAATTCTGTTTTTCTATTTTAACATCAATTTTAATTTTAGCTTATTACTGCTAAAACAATTCTCAAGGAAATTAATCTTTCTAAAAAATTGGAAAAATATTTAACGGTTGCCATTCTCATTAGAATTAATTATGAAAGCTACCGAGTTGTTTAACAAGAGTAGAAATTTTTTTATTAGATATCTCAGCATTGAACTTTGAAGACAATTAAAACGTATTTGTTAAGTTCAAAGAAACTCACTAACTTTATCTTGATGCTGAAATGTTCTATTAATCTCTCATTATCTCTAAAATTGCTCAACTCAACGATATTTATTTATAGTTTATTAATTACGTTGTAAAATATGACATTTGCCGCAAACAATACCACCACCGATACCATCAAAACCAAAACAAATGGTAACAGTGAACTTCTTAAAAACGTGATTGAACTGCCGGCTCGGGACATTACGGATCCGAAAGTAGTCCGAACTTGCCCAGACAGGAAATATCTTCAAATTGATGAAAATGTGCATGAGTGGACCGGATCGGGAAATTATTCAGAACATCACACAGGTAAACATAAGGCTTCACCCAATGAAAATAATCATGATATTTCACAGAACGCTGCATATTCTGTGATGAGGGAAACGATCTTATCCAGTGTGACGGATATCAGAATGGTATCCTAGAAAACGGAGCAAAAATTAAGTGTTGTTCATATTTCCATATTAATTGTTTATTGGTAAATCGTTCACGAAAGTTCTTTGAGTTTATTTTTAGCATTTTCAGAAATATGATCAAAGTGGTTTCAATGCAGCCTATCTTGCTCAGCCGCACTGTAAAAATAAGATTATTTGCCCGCTCCATGTGTGTGTCAAATGTACAAAAGAAGGGAGAATACAATCTTCGTACCACGGTAACAGAGACTCTGAACTTATGTTGAACAAATCCTGTTTTTTTTCAGGAAGTCTACATGAATGTTCTCGATGTGTGAAAGCATTTCATTGGGACTGCCGACCAATTGGTATCAGCGAAATTAAAGTCAAAATGGTGGCCGAAGAGCATGAAATAGATTTTGTTATTTGCCCGGAGCACGCTGAAAAATTCACAAAAAAATTGGCCAACATTGCCTTGTGCTTTATTTGTGACAAAAAAGAAGGTACATAATTATAAATCAATTAAAAAAATGAAACAATAATTAAAGATTGCAAGTTGTTGAAATGTAAGAGTTGCATTCGTAGTTTTCATGAAAGCTGCGGAAAAGAAAAACGGCCATCTTCGATCGATTCACAGTCAGTTGATGAAAATGTTTGCCATATTTGTCTGTTGGGACAAACAATCATTTATGACAAGCCGGTTATTGCTCAATGGAAGAATTCGTAAGTATTTCTCATACTTTAGTTGTTTATTTCTAAATCAAACGAAAATTTTGATATTGAGTATGTTAAAACCAAGGTGACAACTAATATTAAATTTCTAATTTAGAATTTCGGTTTTTCCATAACCCTTGTCAATTCATCTTGATTAGAAAAATTAGCTCTTTTCGAAATTTTGATTATTATTGTTCATTCATTCCAATTTCATGCGCATTCTATAAAGTGGCACGCTGCCACGACACTTTCCCCCAAACAAATCGTATATTGAACATTACCTGTGAAAAAACACATGAGTTCTCTCAGCTCTATGTTGAATTTAAATTACTATGTCAAATGTTAATCGCTGGTTGATGCTCATGCGGGTACACAATTTTCAAACATTTTTTTAATCAAGTTCAACTATTTCTATAGAAATATTTTGAAATGTGTAATTGTATTTTAACATGAAATTATTATTATGAAAAATGAAAGAGAATTCAGAAAGCTGGAAGTTAGTTGCAGATATTAATAATTTCAGATTGTGGCCAGCCTATGTTAGAGACTGGGAAAAATTCCCAAACAAATTGAGACAGAAAAGTGTGAAATATGGAAAGCCGGGATACACAACAGTCGAATGGATTGGATACAAGAACGTTTTCGAGATTGTCTCTGTTTCTCAATGTGCTGAAATGACGTTAGGACAATTCCAAAAATATGGTAAAAAGATGTCCGAAACAGAATGGAAAAATATTGTAAATACTGTTGATGAAAAAATCGCTCCCCCACCTTTGAAAAATGCCAAAAGGATGATTGCAGTTAGTTTTTTTCTGACTTTTAGGGAGTGATAAAGAAATTACTTTTCATTAATATAAACATTTTGTTTTTTCAGACATCCAGATATATGAACAGTAAAGCAAAATATAGGAGCAAAGACGTCGAGCAAGTTACATGCAAATGTTCAGAAACGGAGATAAATAGATGCTCAACGAGCGCATGTGAAAACAAAGATGCTGGAGTTGAATGTCCAAAGGTAAAATCTAACTTTCTTTTCATTTTTTGGAAAAAGCCGTTGTCTTCCAGGAATGTGAACTGAATGGAGGATGCTCTAATAGAGGTTTATCAACAATGAAAGTAAATGGAAAAATTGATAGAAAACCGATTCATGGAAAAGGTTACGGTATCGTTGCCAAAGAGGAAATCGGACAAGGAGTGTTCATTGGTGAATATGCTGGTGAAATTTTAGATGGAGATGAAGCAAGTAGAAGAAGATCAATTGTGGCAAAATCAGGAGATATTGAGGTTAGTTCAATTTGATAGATGATATCTTAAAAACATTTTTTTTAGTACATGCCATTCCAAATGTACCTGAGCCATGGAAGAGTTGTTGATGCTGAGAGATTTGGCAATCTAACAAGGTTTTACTTTTTTTTCGCACAACTTGGAAATTTAATAAATGTTTTCAGGTTTATCAATCATAGTTGTGAACCGAACTGTGGAGTTCAGAAGAGGTTTGTGCGGATTGAGAACCGATATTTTGATGAAAGATTGGCGGTAGTCGCAAACCGGAAAATTGAAAAAGGTATTTGTTATCGAATTTGTCTTTAAGATGATAATTTATAATTTGTAGATGAGGAATTGACTATTTCCTACGGGAACACATATGATAGACAGGCATGTTATTGCGGCACACCAAGTTGCACAGGAGTTATTGGAGGTACTAGATTTAAAAAAATATTATAAACAGTTCATATGTTAAAACTATGAAAAATACTTTTTAAAAACCTGAATTTTCTCATTATTCTCTTTTATTGATTATTTTAATGATTTAAAAATGCTCTATGCAATTTTCATACAATTTTGACAAAAATAAGTACAAAAAACGTATTCTTAAATTTTTTGATGTTCAATCGCATCAGTGCCCTATTTTTAAGTATCTAAGACACTGTCAGGGTTTGTTATTTTGAAGATATTTTAAAATAATTTGTAGTTAAAGAAATTTCAAATTAAAAAAAATTAATATCATCCATCATTTGTTTTTAGAAGCGAAGCAAAAATCCAGAAGTCCACTGTCATCGATACATGCCCCACAAACCGCAAAAAAGGCGAGGAGCACAAGAAAAAGAAGAAACGTTCAAAATGGCGGACCCAAAGCGAAGAGAGCCGTGTGAATTTTCAAACATCATGGACAAAACCTAATAGCATATCAAATGAGAAAACAAGATCATGTCATTTTTTTATCGGATTGAATCATATTTTGAGGTTTTACATGTAAAACGGTTTTCGTGTTTGTGTTATAATGTTATAATGTTTGTTTTTAATTCTATTTACTTATAAAAGGTTTGAAATGTACAGCTCAAACCAAAACACATTAATCAAAAATCAACCTATAGTTGTTGATACTGATTACTGTAATCAGTAGTTTCTAGAAATCAAAATTCCCACGGAATGTGTATTTTGTTTATTTCTCGTTAACAACACCGACAAAAATAATGAATTGTTCTAAGGAAAATTCATTTTTTTTACCTACCTAATAAGTTTTTTTTGATTCGTGGAGTTGATTAAATAAAAAATATTGAAAAGCTGAGAAAAAATACATTATTAGTGAAATTCCCACATTCCGATTTTCATACCTTGTTTTTATACTTTTCATCAACGATTTTTTGTAATAGTTTTTTAAAAGTCGAGCTTTTGTCATTCTCAGAATATTCTGTTCACATCAACGTTCAGTTAACATTATACTTACAATAATAAGTTTTTTTGGTTAGTGCGATCTTTCTACTTTTTCTTTTGTGGTCACTTGATTCTTCATTGGCTTCTCGATAAATACGCTTTGTGTAAAAATAATATATTTGTTAAAGCTTCACTTGCATACATTTCTAGGAATTTAATCTCTTTTTGTACATCATAATTGTGTTTATAAATTTCACATTTTCAGTCTTATCCATAAATTTTTTATTCATGTTTTTGTATATTTCGAAAAAAACGCATTTTAGATTCAGGCTTAATTAAAAAGAAACGTTTTCTTCTGGTTGTTACTAAAAGCTGCACACGATATCAATTACAATTTATTTGGAGTAAGGAGCAGAGTAATAACATGGTTAGTCGTTGTTTTTTAATGTAATGGCTTTTCGAGAAAACAAAAAAAAACATGAATGAAAAAAAATTATTCAATAAATGCAAGGATATATGTGTTAGAAATAGCTTTCTAAGATTAATCTAAAAAAAACGTTGCTATTACGATAGTCATTGAGACAATCCTACTGCATTTGAAAAATGTGTTTTGAATTTGTTTTGAAGTGCATTGAAATTCACGCTCTAATACTCTCAAAAATTGAAAAATGATTGTTTGAACTTGTTGTAGGTGAAAGGCTAAACGTTTTGTAAATAAGCTCGTTCTACTTTTCACTTGGCATCAACCCGGCACACTTTTTTTCTAGCATCTTGCTTCAATACCTTAAATGTCATAGGCTTTCTGTTTCGGTTTTTTAAAATTTTTTTAATATATTTTGGTTTTGCTGGTCATTTCTGTTATTGAACAATAATTCAATAAAATTTGTGTCTCCTCATAAAATATACATAAACGGTTTGAAGTTTATGTTATTGAACTATAAGCAAAATTATTTTCAAGAAATAAATCTGATAGCGAATTTTAAAAACTTATCAGAAGAGCAATTTTGTATTTATTATTTTTTATGTATTCTTATCAAAAAGCAGAAACCACCAAGCTTTTGGATTTTTCTTTGGGAACGTTAATTTTTTTGAAATTCGATAAACTCCGTGGCCTGAAACATATTTATCATATTTTCAAATTTCTACCAAAAATGTGTTGAATCTGCAAAAAAAGTAGTAAAGCATTTTTCGATATTATAAATGTTCAGGATCTATTTCGAGGTCTGTCTCATCATCCTCTTGAAGTATTTTCGTATGCCCCAATTTCCCACAAATTTTTTTTGCAGTTTTTGAGAAACGTCAAAAATGAGCGTTTTTTGGATTTGTGACTTGTTCGACCTTAATACTACTCTGAGAAAAAACGTTGAACAAACATTACAAAACAGTTTAAGAGGAGCAGAGTAGCGAGAGTTTGTAGCTGATTCATTAGAGCCAAACTTCTTCGAATCCAAATCAACAACACTGGACAATGTTTTTTCATTGAGAAAAAAAAAGCGTTTTCAGAAAATATATGTATGTGTTTATGTTCTTTGGTGTTTACTGTTGCCCTCACTTATAGAACATTCGTTTTCTTTTAAATGTTTTATTCTTTGTTTAAATATGAAAACGACAGTTTTTGCAAAGATTTTTTTTTGAAAAGATGAAATCAACAACAAATTTGTCACATTTTGTAGCTATATTTAGAAATTCTGGAAATATTGTTTCATCATCACTTTAATTTCCGATCATATGAATGAAAACAAAAGCTTTCTCGCGTTGCATGTTATTTTTTTTCCAAAAATTACGAATTTGAGAGTTGGATGAATTTGGAAACATTTTTTGATTAGTAAGATACATCAAAACTCCTCATAGTCAATATTTTTTAATTTTTTTGCTTTCTGAAATTAGTTTCTAAAAGAAAACTTATCAGCTAATAAAAACAAACATTTTTTTTGAAAAACCAACTTAAAATTTTGTCAATGACTCAATGTTCGGGCGGCGACCATGTTCAAAAAAACTATTTATTCGACAAATACTAGATGTGATTTTAAAACCGATCATAAAAAACCTTTTTTAGGCATCAATTTTAAAAGTTTGATCGGTTTTCAGCAAACAAATGATCGAAAACCACAGTTATTGTTATGTTCACTTTATTTTTTCTGTATTACCTAGCCGTTTTCGTTTTATTTTTGTATTTAGAAAGGAGACGAATTATGAAAAAAACTATTTTTCAAACAAAAAATGTATTCATCCACATGATTCTCACGTGGCTTGTTGTCACTTCATTCCATATTTTCTGAGTTTATTTTTTCTTCGCAACAACGCCTTTTTTTTGTCTCCATGGCGGAGGAAAAATACTTATGTATGTCTTCTAAGCTGCTTATTGAAATCCTGATGTTCTCTTACATTTTCAGCATCCATGCGTTTTTTTTTGAAATTTTTTTCCGAGTTTCTTGAGTTCTTTTTTTATTGATGGTGTGGTGAGAATATACGCTTTTTGTTTGCTGTTGATAAGAGAACAAAAATTGCTTCTTTTCTTGGCGTTCAATGTCAAATCACTAGATAATCAATTTTATATCAGCTGATAGTGTCAACTTTTTTTGAAAACTCGTGCCAGATTGCATACGGTAATTTTTTCAAAGATTTCAAAAGCCCATCTTTTTGAAACTTGTTAGTAACAAAAGATAAATACAGGGGTAGCGTTATAATCTTTCGTTATTATGATGTTATTTAAATAGAAAAAGGGTGGAAATTTTCGCAAATTGAAATATACTCGAACATTCTGCGTTCAACTTGTGCTAAAAAGGAATTAATTAAATTATTGGGTATCTGAAAACACCAAAAACCGTCATCCAAATGATACAAATTAATGAAACTATGTTAGTGTTGTTATCGTAATTATCTTAATTAGCTTAATGTACTCTATCAAATTATCTAGTGGTTAATCTCTGCGCCCTCACTTTGGAAGATAGAGAGCTCGATAAAACGAGTAATTTGAAAATTGTGTGAAATTTGTTTTTGATATTCTTTTGCGAAACATTTCTAACAACCTAATGTCAATTGTTTTTACTGAAAAACAATTGCTTTTATTGAGAAATACATACATTTATTGGAAAATGTGATTTTCTATCAACATGTAACAAAACAAAGGAAGGGTTAACCGTAAAATTTCCCTAGTTTGCTAAAATATTTCAGTTTTGAAATCATTAAATCAATCTCTTACGAAAACAATCTACCGTGTGAAAATTTCCAATTTTTTGCATTTTCAACTTTGCCAGTTCTTTTTTTATAGAAAATAATTGGTCTTTTTAGTGAAAAAAATATTAAAATCCATTTGAATACAATTTTTATAAATTCAATATAAAAACTATCTAACGTTGTTCCAACTCTAAATCGTTCTATAATCCTCGGATTATGTGGCACGAAATACATTTTTTAAAAATAATTTTTTGCGCCTACTCTCCAAATTACCATAGTTATGCATATGGTGTGTTTGTGTGTTGGCATGTGCGGTTGTGTTTCAATATTATTTCACTTTTTTGTCACTCACAGAAGAGAAATGAAGAAAATAACAACATGGCGCATTTATACACAATGAGTGGAAATGAGGATGGCGCTATCAGAATGCAATTCACGTACTATAATACTTTGATATATGAACTAGCACTATAGTTTCTATTTAGCTACACTCTCTATTTATTATTTTTTTGATTATTACGCTTGTCACATTTTTTTCTGATATTGTTATATCATCACTGCAACACCCTGTCGCTTAGCTGAGATCACCAAACATAGGTGTCTACCTATTCTGACACATCTGTTTCATAGCCTTGAACAGTTTCTTTCCTTCCTATTTTTTCCCAACTTCAGTCGTGTCATGTACACATGTTCAAAAATGGTCTTTTCTAATATTACTAACTCTTGGATTAATGGTTATTGCCTATTTTCTCTCCTACTCACTACATTTTTTGGAGGACATAATAGAAATGTACGTCACCCCCGAACATATGTTGAGATATGATGTTGTGTGTGTATGTGTCCTTTTCTTCTTCTTCTCCCTTCTGCAGAAGCTCAATGAGCTGCAGCAGTTTTATTCAAGTAAATGCGCTCTGTTGTTGGATTTGAGAGATACTAGTAAGAAGATGAGAAGAGTGAGAGGGAGTGCACGCTAGACTACTTGCCACCCCAGTCACCTATCATTCATTTATACACACCAGAGCAAGTGCGGGTCGCACAAATTGCCATGTTTTTTTCATTCTCAATTTCTTTTCTTATGAAACATTTAACTTTTCTTTGAAAATAAAGCTTTTTGCTGAGTTTATAATTGAAAAATAAATCAATTCTTAAAAAAAATACTAAAATTCGAAATAATCTTTTTTTTTCATAAAATTGTATTAAACATCTTGTGACTTGTTTTTTTTTCTATTCATTCTATTGTTATCAGCCATTCTTTTTGTTCCACATTTTCGTACAACCTTTTTTTCAGATATGCTCAAGGGCAGTCTCATCGAGAGTGATAACCCAAAAGTGGCAGCGGCAATGAACGAAATTCATAGTTCGGATCGCGACATGGTACAGTCGGGTGATATGCGAAAAACGTTTGGACTTATTGGTAACAATTTTTTATTAACAATTTGTCAATAAAAAATAAATTTTTAGGGGCTGCTTATGTCGTTTTTATGACATCTTGGGTTGTTCCATTGGCATGCGTTTCAACAGTCACGGTGATGCTACCATTGATTTTGTTGAGGTAATATATACTAAAAAAAAATACGAATACATTTATAACTCCATCCTCTTCTTCCAGCCCCCGACTTTTTAATTATCTCGAGCACAAATTATGTGGAATGGTTAATGCACATTGGAGTTCATGCGCATCAACATGTGGAGCTCAAATCACAGAATATGGAACGAATATCGCAGAATATGCTGAAGAAAAATGCATGTTGTTGGCAAATCATTTAGGTCTTCTGGATCATTTTGTTCTTATGCAGAGTCTTAATGACAAAGGTTCGGTGAGATCAAGAGTAAGTTTTTTAAAAAGTCTGGGAAAACAAAAAAATGTTAAATTTTCAGTGGATGTGGGTTATTTACAATATCTGGAAATACACACCACTTGGAGTGATGTGGACAACACATGGAAACTTCTTTGTCAATGGTGGAGCAAGCAAGAAGGAAAAAGTTCTGACATCTTTCCGGGATCATATTAAAAACAATTATTATAAATATGACTATGGATGGATTATAATGTACCCTGAAGGTTTGTACTTATATTTTATTTATTTAGCATGTTGATTAGCTTGTAGTTAGCAAAATTCATTAATTGAGTAATGTCATATTTTTCAGGTTCACGGTTTTATTTGGTTCAAAACAGTGGGCGTTCATTTGCACAGAAAATGGGATTGAAACCTTTGGAAAACTGTGTTTATCCAAGAACTGGAGCTGCACACGCTGTTCTAGCAACATTGGGACCAAAACCAGGAGATAATACGATTTCAAACTGTGAAGGTGGTGCGCCAATCAAGTATATTATTGACGCGACAATTGGTTATTCTGGCGGAGTCGTTCCAAATGTGGGAAATGCTGCAATGGGTGAATGGCCAACTGCAGATTCGAGCAAATTCGCTGTGCATTATGATGTGATTCCAGTGAAAGAGGAATGGTCAAATGAGGAGAAGCTTAGAGATTTTTTAAATGAAAGATACATATTGAAAGTAAGATTTTGTGAAGTAATTATTCTGACAATGTACATATTTTTTCTAGGACAAAATTCTTGCCGACTTCTATAAAACTGGTTCTTTCCCCGGAGCGAAACGCGAAGTTCAGCTGAACTTCTATGAAATGGCTTTTTCACAATTCTTCTGGATTGCCTTGTACTATACTCATTACTACATCTGGCTCCGTCCATCATTCAATTTTGTTTTGAGCGCTCTCGTGTCACTCTTCATGTAATATAACAACTGTGGTTAATAACATTTTATAATTGTCTTTTCAATGTTTTTTTTGTTTTTCTCATGTTATTTATTTTGATTAAGAATTTCTTTTTTTGAAAATATGCTATTTTGGATCATATTGACTTGTGAAACATCCCACTTTCTAAAACTGGTGTTTGATTTCCTATTTTTTGCTTGTACCTATGTGAAACATTATCAATCATTGTATCAATAAAATTGTGTGCTCTTTAAAAAAGTGGAATTGAAAACAAACATACGAATAAAAGACTCGAGAACCAATAATGGTGCGACAAACTTGCAGTTTCTCGCCTTATCTATTTGACACGGTGAAAAATTCAATAAATTGTGTAATCAATAATCAAATTGTGATAAAATTTCCACTTAAAACTCATTGTGTAGTTAACTATGTTGGTAATTCGAGACTTATAAGCGTTGTTATAAAAATAATATAGTTTTCGATATTTATATATTTTTTATTCAAATCTCAAAAACTTACTAATAATCAAAAACACTTCCAATTTTCTTATTACACTAATTATGAACCTAATGACTTTTGGATTGTAATAAGATCTTAGAAGCTACCGATCAACATGGTCAGTTCATTAAAAAACTTATTTTCCTAACATCTACATTATCTACAGTATTTCCATTTTTTTATGATAGGCAGCAGCTTGCGACACCATTTGGCAAATGTATCAAGTTTCAATTTATTATTGTTTAGTTGATGAAAAGGTCGAACGGATGTTTCTTACAGTTTGGGGAATTTAGATGTATCAAAAAAAGATCAAGTTTCATTTGATTGATGCGCGTGACCTGAAAACAATCAAAATTCGAAAAAAAAGAAGAACTCTAACTCATATGGAAATAAAACATCGTTAAATTCAAATAAGTTGTTTGAATTTCCATTTCCCAACACATAAAATTGAAATCGGTACATAAAAGCAAACATTCCAATAAAGAAGAAGAAGTGAAATCGTCGAATAAAAAAACGACGACAATTTAGTAGAAAAGGGTAACGAGTAAGGGTTGCCATTTGAACAAAACATGAGGCAAAACTGTCTGATAAAACAACATTGGGCCAATTTCACAATAGCCGAAAGGAAAACCTGTTTGGAATAGAATCAGCAGTTAAGGAGTGGAGATCGAGGGGGTCGTCTTATTCTTGTAAGGACGTTATTTGATTATTTTTATTTCGTTGCGCTGGATTTATGCAAAAGTCAAGGTGACCTATTTCATTTCGATCTGTTATTTAGTTACTTCAAATTCTAGAACCTTATTTCTTTATTTTAGAAAATGACGCTACCAGTTTCCATGGACGATAAGGAATTATTCCCGAAGGATGATATTTTGAATTTGAATATTTCTCCGAAATCAGACGTTAACTTGGATATATTTGAACAGGTATGAAAACCTATCATTTTTATAAAATTAGGATGTATTGAATTGAATTTGCAAGTCAGTAACTAACTCTTACTAGTTAATTAGTTTTAAAAAGTAAATTTTAAAAATTTTTCAAAAATAATAAATATTTCCGAAAATCTTAACCACAAAAGAGTAATCTTTTTTGTTATTATAAACATTTCGTAACATTGTTAAAACAATTTATTAAAACAAGGAAGTTCGTTTTTGTTTTTACTTCCGCAAATTCCACTTTAATCAACTCCATTATTTCGATCAGATGTTCAAAAGCCTGAATCGTTTATGGTGGTCAAGATTGGTTATTTCTGTTCGTGGATATGTGATCAATTATGTTCAGCAAAATGATGAAGTGTTGTTCAGTTGTGATGATGGTTTCATTCAAATTCATCAGAAATTAGCTGAGAAAAATAGTAAAATGGAATCAGCATTTGAAGTAAATTTGTTTTTTTAAGAATAAAACAATAACGTTGATTTTCAGTACCTTACAGCAATTTATAATATAATTCGCGAGAAGAAAACACTTCTCCAAATAATATCCAATCCAACGGATTTGGAGAAATTGCCAACATATCGAATTCTCGAAACATCTTTCAAAATTGTGCATGGCGACTTCACTCCAAAATATATTCAAATGACAATTGGTAAGCGATAGTTGTTTCGAAATTTGTTTTCGATTTATTTTGCAAATCTTGTTTTTTTTTTTAGCACAACTGCCTGCACTAACAATGTTCATCAAAGTTGTTGTTAATTTGCAACAGCGTTGGGAGAATGAAAAAACAAAAAAGAAATCGATTCGATTTGAAACAGACCCAGAGTGGGAACCAGACGAAAGAGTGGTCTTGTTTCAGACATTTGGTTCAGGTTGGGGGGATCAATTGGAAAGAAATATCTGAATTTTTAAATAGTTTTTAGACAACCGTACATGGGTTCTTCTGGAATTTGATAGATATATTTTACAACAATGGAAACCAAATGGAACATCTGTTATTTTTGGAGATCGATTTGTTGAAAAAGTGAGAAAACGCACGTTTTTGTATTTCTCAAAATCCGTATTTCAGAAGAAAAGAAGTGGGTTCCGGCTTTGTAATGGTTGTGGAATGCTAGAGCAACAGGTATACAAATAAATAATCATTTATTCAATTTTAATTCGATTGTTAAGCGATCGCAATTCGCATCCGTTAAAGATCAAGTTTTCTGTTCAAAATCTTGTTTCGAGGAAACAACAACACCGACCTTGGTCAATAATCATGGTGCAACTATTCTGCGACTTTAAACCCAATTATTCTTTGTTTCATTTTGACAATTCCCCTCTCCCCTTTTTCCTCCACCAGATCTTGTACAAAATACGTTACAGAAAATAGTACTTTTTATTTTGAGGTCATTTGTGTTTAATAAAACCATTTACTCGTGATTGTTAGTATGATTTAATAATCTAAGGCAATATGGTGGGTTTTAAACTTGAAATAGTGATCAGTAGCTATAAAAATGTCGGGTTTGAGATCTAAAATCTCCATGAGGCGACGCTCCAGCAATGTAGGAACCATGCTCCGTTGGTGGTATCTGATAAAAACAGAATGGTATAGTAAAGAAAACTTGCACCAATTACCTGTGTTTGCAATTCATTTTGATAAGGATACCTTTGCCCGGAGTAATACTTCAAATTATCTTTATCTGAGTACTGATCGCTAGTCTGATCTTCCTCCACAAAGAAGAAAGTATATGTTGTCATCAGTACACCGAATAATAATGCGAATGTGATGATGAAAAGAGATAGTCCGGCAAGATAAAACGAGTATCCGTACGATTTCTGGAAGTTTTGTGAATATTATTCGAGAAATTAAAAAAAAAATTGTTTACCTCAAAAGTATTCTTTATTCCGATGAGGTATTTAGATTCTAGCATTTCTGCATTTATCATAAACACCATCAAAGAGATCGCAAGAAACAGAGCTGGAATTAATTTATAATTTTTTAAATTGTTGTTTAAAATTTATCGAAAAACAAACCTGCTGCAAAAACTAGTGCATCGAACAAAATTACAAACAACCGAGTTCGATGCTTCTTGAAATAGGATATGAGAACAGCTATTAAAGCCAAGCTCATGAAGACCATTGCACATACATTGAGTATAAGAACTGCATAATGCCATCCTGAAATTATTTAGAAGATTTTTTTCGGATTTTTGATTTAAAAAATATTACCAAAGAAATATGGTGTTCTTAATAACTTTTTGCGGCAGTCACCAATCAGAAAAAATCTACAAACATCAACCTGTAATCAACATAATTCTATTATTTATCTTTCTTAAAAAAATACTCACTTTTTCGTAATAATTGATCAAGCTATCGCTAAAAATGTACCAACATTGTGCAGCTCCTGGACAGTACAACCATAAACCAGATTGCACATATCTTTGAGCATCTAAATCTTCAGCAACCTGAAGAAATAATTTAATTTAATTTAAGTTTCATTTGGTTTAGTTTTAACTAACCTGCCAAGCTGGCGTCAACGTTCCAAGAAATAGCAAAACATTGGCAAGTGCCGTCGATATCACTCCAGCTAACTGGTACTTCTGCAATTTCGTTCGAAACTCAAGCATCGCCTAAAAACGGTTAATATAAACAAATTCAAAGTTTTGAAAATATGTGATTGAGAATAAATAACTCAAAAATTTTAGAAAAATATTACACATAATGATGATAATTTTCATTGGCCTGTTTCAAGAAAGCATGTGAAAGCACGGGACATCCTGGAACCAAAAATATGTCATAAATAAAGACCCGTTGATTTGATAAGGATATAGTAACAACGAAAAGATTTTAACAAAAAATGACACGTTAGAACATTGTGGTTTTCTTTTCATGTCGCGGAACTGGAGGAAGAGTTCTCATGGCAAAACGATCTTCAAAAGATTCCAATGAGCGATTGGGGTGATACTGATAATCAAAATAATCACTTTGCTGAAAAATATGTTTCAAATTGGAAAAGAGGTTGTACACACCAAAGATGAATTAATATGCTGTCTAGAAATTGTTGGATTTGTCCTTGTTGACATGAAACATTGAGCAATTGAGCAAATTATGGCAAATACGTAAAATACAGCACCCACTAGCGCAATGTACCATGAATAACCGCGGTGTTTCTGAAAATTAAAAAAAATTATTGTAATAAGGTATTAATAAAGTTACCTCGTAAATTCCACTGACTGAAACATGGAAAAATCGGTATTCAACCATGTAAGAGTAGACCGCAAAAGTGATTAAACAGCCAAATGCAATAAATGCTGAAAAGAAGATGAAATGCAAATGAAAACGTGTTTTAAATTCATACCTGCTATTATTAAAAATATTATTCTTAGAATGTTTGGAATTTTTGCATCTCCTTGCGAAATTGAAACACAGAAGCATATCATAGAAAGAAGCGCAAATGCTTGTGAAATGAGATAAATGTGAAAAAGTGTTCGTTGCCAAGCTGAAAATTACGTGACAAATGAGTCCCTATTTCGCTCTTTTTTTTAACTCACGATAAAATGCAGGTGTTCGAAAACCAGAAACCTGATCACTAAAATACGTATCAAAATCATCATGCGTGAATGTATAGGTACAACTGTACATCCCATTTGGTCTGGCAACAATTTTTTTAGGTTTTTCATGTTTGTGTTTATGTTGACAACTCACCTCGTTTGACAGGATAACCATAATCCGCTTTGAATCCATTGACGGATTTCTCGGGCGTAAACCACCTGAAAAGAAATTTAACAATATTCTTGTTTGACGATAAATTCAATACTATACCTGCCAAGCTGGAGTACAAAGGGATATTGCTGTCACAATGAATGCTATTATTGTTAGGACAAATACTGCGTAGTTTAATACTTTACTCATCGTCTGAAATTATGAATCAAATTGTTATATAAATAATATGAATTTCATCAAAAATTGACAGAAAAGTTGAAAACGTAGCTCTTATTTCGCTATTTTTTTAGTGAATAGGTTAAATAATAAAACATAGAATGATCGAAACTTGTTGTTTTAACAATACAACTTAAATTTTTATTTGAAATGTGATGAAGACAAACGAATTTAAAAATAAACACTAGGAAACGAAACATTGGATTTAAATTTAGAGCTAAAACTCAATATTTATAAAACATAATTTTGTATGGAAACTATCTGACTTTTCAAAAAAATTTCACTTGGTTTTGAATAACTTGAGAATTTAAATCCGACACTGTTACTAAATGTTCCTGTCACAGTTACAACGTCAAACGAGGAACCAGGAATCAGAAATTTCCCATACAATTATTATAATGAGAAAAAATGGTACAATTTCAATACAACAAAATCTTTAAACAGACGAGGAAAAAGAAGTGAGAAATCGAGGGCAAAGGAACAAACGGTCACTGGTGAAAGTCTTCGCCGTTGTTGGGTGTAGGGGCCCCCCATACCTATCGCGCATGCTGAGGGTCATTTAGCGTCAAACGGCGATGAGAGACTCAGACCCAACGCACTACTACCTGCTTTCATCTCTGCACTCTCATGATTTCAGTTAATCTACATTTTTGTTATGACCTTAGTTGTTATATATTGAACGCCAGGTTTTCGAATTCAATCGACACTAGATTGAAATGTTTTGCGTTTCTGCCCGCTGGCAATTTGCGTGAAACGGATGCGACGATAAATGTTTCCTTCGTTCGGTTGGTGTATTGAAGAACATCAGGAAATCAACAGAAAAAAATACAAAAACACATGAGAAATAGAACAGACATCTTTGTTGTCTGCATATTCGAGCGAGAAACATAAGTAGACACTACGCTTGGCAATAATAACAAGAACAAAACTGGTTTCCAAATCATTTTTTTTTGAAATTGTATAAAATGAAAGAGTGGATCTTTCATAGGTTACAAAACAAAAAATCATGTTCATTTTTGGAGAAAAAATCACGTGGCCATCAGTTTAATTGATTTTTAGTTTTATATTTGAGAGAAATTTGAAATGGAGATGGTCTCGCAATGTAAATAACATTCTTACTGTAGATTTAATCAATGTTTGGTACACAAAATTCAACGAAGAAAACATTTTCAACATTTTTAAAAGAAAAATATCACTATTGCTAATAAATCTGGGTAAATTATGAACCAGTCCGAAGTTATTCGAAGTTACAGTTATTGGAATACAGCGCGATTGTTCACGGTAAAAAAATTACATCTCCTGAAATTATTAGACACTTCGTAACCAAAACCAAATTAGATATTTTGGGTCCCTATTAAACAGGGAAACACTTAAAAAACAACCTATTTTATTAAAAGAAAATAAATTCGGAGGTTTACTTTTAAAATAAATATTATTCACAATCAGGTTTTATTTGCAATATTGATTAATTGGGCGACGCTGAAAAGGCGGCAATTTATAATTATTCATTGAACAAATTGGTCTTTCGACAATAAACGGATTATGAAAGCTTCGATTTTACGGTAGACAGGAATATTATATTTCAATTAAGACCAATTATTTAATTTTTCATTGAAAACTTTACAAAAAGAAACTGAAAAGATGCATGAGCCAGTTCTTGATGTTATTGTCAAGATGAAAATTCCTGGCCGCTCGTTTTGCGTAGCATCGTTGGGAACTTTGTCGCAACGCGCTCAAATTCAAAATTTCTCAGTTCGTCTTGCGCGTTGCGGTCGCGAAGTGCGTGAAAGTTAACAATTCTCAAACTTAGAGTGAAAAGATAATGATGATCCTGGAAAAACTGAAAAGTAATCAGAAGCGTGATTTTGGGTCACGTAGTTGCTAGTTTTTGCATTTCCGAACTAATCGTTTTTTTGAAATTTTAATATCTCCTGAAAATATTTTAACTTTCATCTTTTTTCAGGCTAATTTCCATGTATCAGGTCAACTTTACATGTTGCCTGCCTGTAATATTTCATAAATTTTATTGAAACATAAATATTCTAGTAATTCAGATTTCAACGTTTCTTGCAGAATAACCAGTTACTAATCATTTAATCTGATATTCAGTCTCCACTGGACAATGTGAGGCCACCGCCAAGATGCTCACTTTGTTAAGAATCGTGAATTTCAAGAAAAAATAAAAATTTCGACGCTGTCTATGATATTTGTTTAAAGAACGGCGAAAAAAGGAATTGTTCCTCATTAGTGTCAATTCCCAAAGTGAACTAAAGCTCGTATTTTTTGGTTTCTATCTGACGCAGTCGTTAATTTGTTTGACGTATTTTCAGTTTTTGGTTTTTTGTACATCGCTTCATTTTCATCAGTTTTCTTCGTAGGAAAAAAACACGCTAACGGCGGAATTCCATGAAAAGATAAATCTAAAATTTGGATGTGTTTGTGAGACAAAAATGTTGAAACTCCTTGGAAACACATTTTCGAAAAATTTAGATATGCCACCTTTTTCTACAATTTGTACACATTTGAAAATTAACAACTTTTTACTCAAAATTAGGTGTTTTAAAAATAGCTCACTACAATACAATTCCAAAATGATTGATAATTGCACCCAACTAGGTGATAATGGCTTTATTGTTCGATCAGACATAAATCATGTGCTCTTGCTCAAATTTATTTTTCTAGACAATTTTAAACCCATGGGACTTTTCATTTCTTTCCCCAATGTGACTACGTTAATCTGTTTTAACAATTAATCACAAATTGGACAATATACAGATATCCATATCTTTTATTTTCAACATTCTAGACTCTCGTATGAACTTTTTTTTCGTAAACCTTTTTTGCGATATGCACCAGGACAAAAGAATATGTTACCGCATTTTTTTTCAGTTCAACATTCATCATAATTCTTACAGCTGTATTATAGTGATTTTCTTCTTATAATTTTTTAGAACGTCTAGTTACCGAGACGTTGTTTTAATAAATTTTAGTTTAAGTTTATGTAACGGATGAATGAACACAAGGCCAGATAAAAAATAACTGTATATCTACATTAATTTTATTAAGAAACTGGTTATCGATCGTTGCACAAAGTTCCGAATAATAATTAATAAAAAGCTATGCGCTGAGACGTACGCTCTTACAGAATTAACCCATTTCTATGGAATAGAGTTGTTTAATTTGACTGTTAGAAAATTGTTTGTGAAAAAATTTGATTTTCTTTGAATTTCATGAGTATACTTATGTAACGGTTGCGCAAGCCATTTTTTCATACTTTGAGCTACAACATACATGTTTCCAGAGGTATTAACGTAAAATATGTTTTCCAGGAGTAATTTTGCATGCTGAGTCTGATTTTTGGGTCTCATATCCGTATTTACGCGCGCGCCAGAACAGTCAATTTTAGGGGTGCCTCTATAGTTATGTGATTTATATAAATTTATAATTTTTCAAAAAAAATGTCACTTAATTTACGAAACTATAGAACATCTCGAAATGCTTCAAGTAATCATAAATAGAATTGTACACTTTATTAGTAGTTTTTTGTCGAGCTTTCAAAAAACGGAATTAATTGTTATAGATAATTGAGCTATAACTGATGTGTTTTAAAAACTTTAAAAGAAGACTGGACCCATATGTTGCATGTAACAATCATAAAAAGTATATTTGGTTGGATGATTTATAACAAGAAATAAAAAAAAACGAATTTAACACCAACGTGCAATAAAGTCTGAGCAAGTTTCACTTTTTAAATTTCATTTTCAGTCATGATGCTCGGATTTCGAACAATTGACAAACCTTAAAATTAAAAAAAAAGGTTGAAGGTGTTTATCAAAAAAAAAATTGAATTTCGTAACGAGACTTGGGTCACTTAGAAAGTCGTGTGTTCAACTCTAGTAAGATATACCATACTTCAAAGTTCATTAAGGTTCTGACCGGGGTCATGTTATTAATATTTCATCTTTCACATGTTTTTTAAACTAACTATCCATATGACTGGAAATATTTTCAGACATTATTGGAAAATACTTAAAAACATATTTTTGAGAATTCAAGGTTTCTACAAGAGCCTTTGAAATTTTTTTCAGTTGTATCCATCCCTTCTCACAAAATAATTGTTTTTTTCTACCACCTCACATAGCGATATAAAATTGACAGAGTATATCATTATTTGACTCCTTTAGAATTCCAGAAATTAATTCATAATTCAAGACAAGCACCCCTCCTTTCGAAAAAAGCTTCATGCGCGCACACACAAGCTCTTCTTTCGTTACCAATCCAAAATGTGTGAATTGCATTCTCTCAGTTTCCAAAAATATTTGTGTGGCACTCGCAGATCGTGCCTTCAAATATAAATGATGAAGACGAAGACGATGGTGAAGGCAGCCATTGCTGATGCTCCTGCTGCTCTCCTTTTTCAAAACGCAAATGATTATTAATTCTCACCGCTCGTCGGCACCTCAGCTAAGAAGCCAATAAGCTACATGTAGCGTGTTTATCGGCTCGCTGAATTTTGAATTCATTTTTCGCGCTCTCATCACCACATATCCTTGAATTTATGATGATCATGATGGATATATGCATGATCATAAAAATAGTTGAAATATTAAAATTGAAGTGGAAGATGAATATTGGACGACAGAATGGCTTCGAATGGACATATTTAGTAAAAAAAAAACTTCACCGCAATGTTCAATGAACACAAAACTTAAAAAAAAACATTCAAAGTCTCAATAGTAATAAGTAATATTATAGTGTGTTTTTCCAATGCTCATTATTTCAAAACGAGATTTAAATTCAAAGTTTGGAAGACTTTCGGTAACTCTTAATCTTCTCCCAGAATTTTATCAGGAACACAAAAACACAAAAAGTGACATTAGCTACCTCAAAATCAAACCCAATTGTCAATTTGCAGTTCTCAACCGTCTGTTACCGATTAACGCAATAACATAACCCTAATTTGTCTAATGTTATTAAGCCTATCTTGTTCATAATCTTATGACACAATACATATCTGTTAGTCCAGCCACTGAAACTGTCAAACGATGGCACAAAACGATATCCTCCGGAAACTCGATAATTGCTGCCCTCCATGGGAAATGTTGAGGATTAAAGCGATCAGAATTGATTGCGTGATGATGTTTGAGGAAAACAAGTGGTTAGTCTACCTGTTACTCATCAGATTTGTCTCCATCTGTTATGACATTTCAATATTTTTTTATTGGGGCAACCATGTGCAAACCCTTTGCTTAATTGAAACTACTCATATCCAAGATGGCTCCATTTCCTCAAGAGTCTTTTTATAAATCATCAATTATTACCAAAAAATGAGCATCTTTTGCGTTTCATGCTATGATACTACCTAATACATTGTTTGCTGACTTTTATATTACATAACCGGACCATCTGCAATTGGAGATACAACTTTTCAGTGCCAGATTGGTTTGCTACCACACGGCGCGACGTATTTCCTTTCATTTGTTCCGATATGGGTAATATTTCAACAAAGCTAATCCACCTGTCTTACAAGAAAGATATGACTTTCAAAGATGATTTTATCTCAATATTTTTTAAACCATTGGAGCATGAATGGACTGTATGCAAGTTTCAGGTTTAATTGAATCTACTTGAAATGCAATGTTTCATTCTAAAACAATAATGCCATTAAGAAAATGTCCCCCCCCCCCCCCCTAATTCTCTTATTTATGACACATAAAGCACTTGTTATTGAGAATCCAAAACTTTCCAAGTAACTTTGACATTTTGTTTTTCTGTATTCCTGTTTTTCACTAACTTAAACATTCCCTTATTTGTGTTGCCAAAATTTAATTTATTGTCTTAAAAAAACAAGAACTCAACACAACTGCCGAGCACGAGCTCCGCCCACTAGAAAGGCTCATCAGACTACGGTGGGCTGGAGGCGGCGGTGCTCGTACTCACCCCTCATTTCGAGTGTCATATTTTCTTTTTCGTAAAAATTGTTGTTTTATGATTTTAATAAAGTATTTATTTTAGAAAATGTCCGTCGAAGCATCGAGATCCTGCTTTTTAATCGATTCACTGTTGAACAACAAACCGAAGGAAGAGTTTAGTGTTGCTGAAGAGGAAGACGAAGAAGAGGAAGAGGATGAATGTTCTTCGTCGGAGATGGCAAGGTGAGTTAGATTTTTGGAAAAATAGTATATTTTCGAATTTTAAAATGTATTGCGAAAAGCTAAAAATCCTATGGCTGATCGTTTAAAACAAGCAGTACAGATTGTAATTTTAATTAAATTTGGAGAAGCCGTGTTTCAACTGAAACGAAAAAATTGCTACTCTTTTCTTTCCTCAAACTTATTTAAAATACTAGTCATATGTACATACTCAATATTTTTCTCACCTTTCGCCGTTTTACCGTTTTTGCTCACAATGGGCGAACATTGTTTTCACGAAAAAAACTGAATGAATATTCGAGAATGCCTTCTTGTTGTTTATCTCTTTCTTTCCACAAATAGTAACGTATTTTAGTTATAAAATATATCTTCAGACACCTGTTGAATGGTACTGCTTGTTTTTCGAAGATTCTTTGTTTTTAAATAATTTAACAATGCAGCAGCTTAAAGCTGTTTTTTTCCACAATTCCCTTATTTTGTTGTTGCAGCGAGAACGATATGGATACGGCTGCCAGCAGTGTAGAAGGTGGTGGAAAGAAGGAGGAGCAGAATCAGTTTGGCGTGTCACCACTTCATCGGATTATAACCTCATCACTAGATGCGAGATACAACCCAATTATCAAGAGAAACAACCAATTATTGGTGAGCAAGGTGTTCAAGATAACGATCAGATTGGGAAACTTTTTTTAGAAGCCAGAATGTTTTCTTCAACTCGAATTGTCAAAACAACTTCAGATTGCACAACAAGCATTCCAAATGAATGTTTTTCAGAATTTGGGGCAATCATTGGCACTTCCTTTCTTACAGCCGTTAATCAAACGTCAGTTTTTAGTTATATCGTAATCAGAACTTTTTTAAATATTATGTAGAAATACTTTAAATAATTCAAAAATGTAATTTTGAAGCTCAAAGATATGTTCGCTTCCGACATCCGTTACAGACCTTCGGACGTTTATATTTTCTTTTCAAAAATTAAAAAAAAACACTTCCTTGCTATTTATTTTTCAAAAGTTACGCTTTTGAATTTCATTCTTTTGACTGCATCAAGTTCATGAGTTTTATTAAAGTTCACAATGCAGCGAGAATCTCAATTTTGGAAAATCTCGAAAACGTTTTGTTAGTTTTCGAACTATTTTGGCACTTTACACTTTTCGTTATCTGACTTTCATTATTGTGTCAGCTATTCTTTGGTTTCAAATGTTTATTTCCAGCTCTTCAAACGCCACCAAAACGAACTCATTCCAAGCGGGCGTCAATGGATTCTCTCTCCAGATCAAACGCCAAAAAGTATCGATGTGATGTTTGCGAGAAAACATTCAGTCGCAGTAATACGTTGATAACTCACAAGGTTCCATTTGAAAGCCAAAATTTCATAATTCCATTTTTCAGAGAATTCACACCGGAGAGAAACCGTTCAAGTGTGAGCACTGTGGAAGGGCGTTCCGACAACCTGGAAATCTTACCAGACACCGTTTGACTCACACAACCGTAAGACTTCATTTTATTATTTTTTAAAACAATGATTTATAGGTTAAACCATACATTTGCACTCTTTGCAACAAGGCCTTCAACAGAGCTTCCAATCTTCACACTCATATGCGAACTCATACTGCAATTTAACATTGTTTATCGAAAATATCTATGTATAACCGTACATTCCACGTTCCCTCCGCACCCTAGAAACTGTCTCAACGTGCTCGTTAGTTGTATTTCCTATTCCGAACTCAAGCGTCACTGATCTGAACTTTTTTTTGACAACAAATCCAAATTGTACGAATTTTATTTTTCTTTAATGGATTAAGAAAATAATTAAAAAACTTTTTAATTAAAAATAAATTACGCATTTTCTAATTTTTTAATACTGATTTGGCTAACATTCGATGCCGGAGGACTGACATATCGATCAGCAGTTGACTCAATTGTCACTGTTCCAAATGGTCGTATGAAACACCCGACAAGAATAACCATCGCCATTATGATAAAGTTGAGAATCAGCGATATTGCAACAAATATCACTGTGTTTGAATTGTTCTGAAATTAACAATTGTAATGCCTCATAAAATTAAATCACCATTTTAATACTAGTAATTTTTTCAGCGATAGACTTCTCATTTACATCCCAAATTTCTGAAAAATGATTTTTACTTTTAGTAAAAGTTAAAACGATGAAATGTAAATCGAAAATGTATCTTACTTAAGGTTTCTCTGAACGAATGTGCAAAAAAAACTGTTGAAAAATTGACCAATGAGAGAAAAGCTACGAAGCTGAGCGATTTTGATGACAATGTCTTTGTTTTTCTGAACAAAGTTATAAGATATTACTTATTTCAGTGTTACCTGTAACGAGCACTTAAAACAATTTGTAGGATGGATAATATTAACGACGCGATAAAAAGAGCAATTCCCACATAGCTATAAACTTGACCTTCACGATGCCGAAGGTTTTGACTATCAAGTTTCCAACCTGAATTCATTGCTAAATCATGTCCAGATGAAAAAAAACTAACCTGTTGTTAAAAGAATTGCAACATCAGCAAATATAGCCGAAAAACACAAGAATATTATTGTAATCAGATAACAAGAGTAACACGACATTTTTAAGGTGGCACAAAATAATTTTTTTCAAAACGAATGCTTCTGTGGTATCAAAAACTGTTCCGCCTTCGTGATATGTAACACTGTGGTACAGAACGTCGAAACTGAACAATAGAAACAAAAAAAAATTACATTAGTCAAAAATGAGTCACTTTCTGTTCTGAAAAGTTCTTATGTTCCTTTTTTTTTTTGAACAATTGATGTGGAGAAGTTTTTCACCAGTATCTCAACTTTGAAAGACACTCACTATCATGATAGTTTTCAAATTTTTTGTATAACATCAGTTGTTTCGAAAAAAAATCTAAAAGAGTTTTGAATCCCGTATCTTTTTCGAAATGTGATCGGTTCTCGTTTACAGAGAGACGGCGAGCAAAAATAAGTAGAAAAGGTGAAAGAAACTACGGTATTCGAAAAACTCTGGCCATAACAGCCGATCGGATCCAAAAATGGGCCAGATTCCAGATGTCGATAGTCGCCGGAATTTAATTTCGACAAATCGAAATAAAATAGCCATCGCGACGTTTTTTTTAAACTATTGCAATTCATAATCATGGCATGGTTGCGTTTGATGTTTCTCTTGATCTTCATGATTGGACTTCGAAACGATTTCTATTGCTGCCGGCGGAAAATATACAGATTCTAATCGGATATCACAACGATACGAGAAATCACCGTAACACTTTCAGCATAATGACAAATAACGATGGAGAGACCTCGAACATGATATACTGTCTTTAACAAACTAAAAGCTACATGATACGATGGAGCTGACACGTTTTTGATTTCACGACGACTACGTTTAGAAACGCAGCAGGGAACAGTTTTGGGGGTTTGAACAAGATCCGCTGACTAGCTGATAACATAATCCTATGCCAACAATAGAACCAGCACAGTTTCCCAAAACAGAGCTCGATGAGCCCCCTCCCAACAAACAATTTATTTTAAAACGGGAGGAGGCTTCGAGTCAGAAATAAAAAGGAAAAAACAAAACAATTAAGAGTTCTTCCTCATCGCTATATTTTAATGCCGTTAATTTGAACCATGGACCACTGAACCATTGAAGGTTGAACCAATGATCCATCAGCATGCCACCTCTGTAAATTTTGGTAAAAATGAACCATTGATAATCTTTAGCATAATGGAAAACTTTAGAATTAGAATAATTCATAGCTTCTATTGAGCTAAACTAAGAGTTTAACGTTAAGAGACAATGTCTGAGTCGCGTTAAAATTAACACGTTAGTAGGTGCCCTAGGCCGAATAATTGTACTAAGGAATAGTGGCGCTGCTAAGAAATAGTGGAGCTGCTAAGAAATAGTGGCGCTGCTAAGAATGTGTGGCGCTGCTAAGAAAGCGTGGCGCTGCTAAGATAGCGTGGCGCTGCTATGGAATTTTGGCGCTGCTAAGAAATAGTGGCGCTGCTAAGAAATAGTGGCGCTGCTAAGAAATAGTGGCGCTGCTAAGAAACCGTGGCACTGCTAAGGAATTATGGCGCTGCTAAGAAAGCGTGGCGCTGCTAAGGGATTATGGCGCTGCTAAGAAAGCGTGGCGCTGCTAAGATAACGTGGCGCTGCTATGGAATTTTGGCGCTGCTAAGAAATAGTGGCGCTGCTAAGAATGTGTGGCGCTGCTAAGAAAGAGTGGCGCTGCTAAGATAGCGTGGCGCTGCTAAGGAATTATATCGCTGCTAAGGAATTATGGAGCTGCTAAGGGTTTATGGCGCTGCTAAGAAAGCGTGGCGCTGCTAAGAAAGCGTGGCGCTGCTAAGAAAGAGTGGCGCTGCTAAATGATTATGACGCTGCTAAGAAAAAGTGGCGCTGCTAAGGGTTTATGGCGCTGTTAAGAAAGCGTGGCGCTGCTAAGAAAGCGTGGCGCTGCTAAGAAAGAATGGCGCTGCTAAGAAAGCGTGGCGCTGCTAAGAAATAATGGCGCTGCTAAGAAAGCGTGGCGCTGCTAAGATAACGTGGCGCTGCTATGGAATTTTGGCGCTGCTAAGAAAGAAAGGCGCTGCTAAGAATGTGTGGCGCTGCTAAGAAAGAGTGGCGCTGCTAAGAAAGCGTGGCGCTGCTAAGAAATAGTGGCGCTGCTAAGGGATTATGGCGCTGCAAAGAAAGAGTGGCGCTGCTAAGAAAGAGTGGCGCTGCTAAGAAAGCGTGGCGCTGCTAAGAAAGCGTGGCGCTGCTAAGATAGCGTGGCGCTGCTAAGGAATTATATCGCTGCTAAGGAATTATGGAGCTGCTAAGGGTTTATGGCGCTGCTAAGAAAGCGTGGCGCTGCTAAGAAAGCGTGGCGCTGCTAAGAAAGCGTGGCGCTGCTAAGAAAGAGTGGCGCTGCTAAATGATTATGACGCTGCTAAGAAAAAGTGGCGCTGCTAAGGGTTTATGGCGCTGTTAAGAAAGCGTGGCGCTGCTAAGAAAGCGTGGCGCTGCTAAGAAAGAATGGCGCTGCTAAGGGATTATGGCGCTGCTAAGAAATAATGGCGCTGCTAAGAAAGCGTGGCGCTGCTAAGATAACGTGGCGCTGCTATGGAATTTTGGCGCTGCTAAGAAATAGTGGCGCTGCTAAGAATGTGTGGCGCTGCTAAATAATAGTGGCACTGCTAAGAATGTGTGGCGCTGCTAAGGAATTATGGCGCTGCTAAGGAATTATGGCGCTGCTAAGAAAGCGTGGCGCTGCTAAGGAATTATGGCGCTGTTAAGGAATTATGGCGCTGCTAAGGAATTATGGCGCTGCTAAGGAATTATGGCGCTGCTAAGAAAGCGTGGCGCTGCTAAGGAATTATGGCGCTGCTAAGAAAGCGTGGCGCTGCTAAGATAACGTGGCGCTGCTATGGAATTTTGGCGCTGCTAAGAAATAGTGGCGCTGCTAAGAAAGCGTGGCGCTGCTAAGGAATTATGGCGCTGCTAAGAAAGCGTGGCGCTGCTAAGGGATTATGGCGCTGCTAAGAAAGAGTGGTGCTGCTAAGAAATAATGGCGCAGATAAGAAAGCGTGGCGCAGCTAAAAAATAGTGGCGCTGCTAAGAATGTGTGGCGCTGCTAAGAAAGAGTGGCGCTGCTAAGAAAGCGTGGCGCTGCTAAGAAAGCGTGGCGCTGCTAAGAAATAGTGGCGCTGCTAAGGGATTATGGCGCTGCAAAGAAAGAGTGGTGCTGCTAAGAAATAATGGCGCAGATAAGAAAGCGTGGCGCTGCTAAAAAATAGTGGCGCTGCTAAGAATGTGTGGCGCTGCTAAGAAAGCGTGGCGCTGCTAAGAAATAGTGGCGCTGCTAAGGGATTATGGCGCTGCAAAGAAAGAGTGGCGCTGCTAAGAAAGAGTGGTGCTGCTAAGAAATAATGGCGCAGATAAGAAAGCGTGGCGCTGCTAAGAAAGCGTGGCGCTGCTAAAAAATAGTGGCGCTGCTCAGAATGTGTAACCCCTTCATTGACTGGCCTCTTCGTGGCGATGGGGATACACCGTGAACTCCTCAACAAATCGGAAAATTGCTACCCGATGGAGGGATCGGGCCAACAGTCAGTCGTCCCACTTGGAACGAGGGCTGCGGCTAAGCTCCTTTTTCTAAGTGGCTCCTTGCGGAGTAAACAGGACACGTTCGCGCTTCGGCAATCCGGCGGGGTCTGGTCCACCCCGTTTAGGTAGGACAAAAAATCATTACCAAAAATTCTAAAAGAAATACTACGCACCGCTCAACATGTCAGGACAAAAGTCGCGGGAAGCACCGGTTCTCGCCGAAAGCGACTCCTGACGGGGATGATGGGAGAACCAAGGATAGAATAGGAAAGAGAAAGGACATGCTAAAAATCGGAACATGGAACTGTCGAAGCATAAAAGAAACTGCAAAACTAGAAGCTGGGACAAATTTCTGCAGACGTTCAAACTGTCATATAATCGGAATTCAGGAAACTTTGCACCCAAGCTCTTTGAGCTCAATCGATCACTCAAATGACCAGTGGATGTTCAACACCAGGAAAAGAAGTTCGGAAAGGGGATTAGGATTTTACATCAAAAAAGACAAGTGCTTAAGAATAATTGAAGTCGTATGGGAAACGCCAAATATGGCATACATCAGATTCGAATTCAATCGCAACGAAATCTTATTCATCAACTTCTATGCGCCGGTATGCAAAGCAAACTCCGAACCCGAAGCGTGGAAATTCTACAAGAACCTAAGTAATTACTACCAAAAAATCAAAACATGGTTCAAAGGGATTATCATCCTAGGGGGAGACACGAATGCCGCACTCGACGTTGCACAGGATGGACAACTGCTGCCCTGGGTATCAAAACATGGGAGTCGTCAATTGAATCAGCACGGGGACTTCTTGTACAACTTCCTAGCCGGATCGAGACAATATCATCTAAACTCCAGGTTTCCAAAGAAACCAAACAAGAGATGGACACACTACGGACCGAAAGGATCTTCCGAAATTGATGCGCTTATCTCAAACAGAATTGACATTGTCGAAGACGTCGAGGTCTTCACAGACAAGTTCAACCTGAGCGATCATAGAATGGTTCGATCGAGGTGGAAAATAAAAAACCGAGCGGAGAAGAATCACAAGTTCGGGAGACGATTCAAGAAGCAAACCTTGAGAGAAAGAGAATGGAGTGGATTTGAAGAAAGACTGAGAAACGTGGAGAAGCAAGCAAAAGTGAACACTTACGATGAATTGATTACGTCGATCAAAAAAGCGATAACAGAATTACCAACAAGGAAGACAGATAAATACAGTCCGGACACAATGGATCTACTGAGGAAAAGAAAGGAACTGCTCGCCAAGAACCAAAAGAACATCCTAGAAATCAAGGAAATCTCAAGACAAGCAAGAAAAGCCATTGGAAAAGACATAGAAGAACGGAGAAACAGATTAGTTCAGGAATGTATCAACAAGAGATCCTCCAAAAAACTGAAAAAAGCTGTCATAAAATCGATACCACTCGAAATTCTCGAAAGAGCCGACGGCACCATCACAGCCAACAGAGATGAAATTAGAGAAATTGTCAAAAACCACTACATGAATCTATACAAAAGTAATGGAACCGTCGCAAATGCTACGAACTACTCAAGGCCGAAAAACGAAGACATCTTACCAATATTGGATTCTGAGGTGAAAAATGAAGTCCGAAAACTAAAAACAAACGGAGCACCGGGAGCCGACAACATAGATGGGAAGACTCTGAAAGAAGGTGGTGAAACGATGATAACCACACTGACAAAACTATACAATGACGCACTTCAAACGAATACTGTGCCTGAAGATTGGCGGAGAGCCTCGATGAAACTTCTACCGAAAGTGACAAATCCAAAAAAGATTAAAGACTACCGTCCGATAAGCCTACTTCCCATAATAGGAAAGATTTTCTCTAGCATCATCACCAGAAGATGCGAAAGGACACTTGAATACTATCTTGAAGAAACTCAAGCTGGTTTTCGGAAAGGAAGAAGCTGCGCCGACAACATCCAATTGATAAGTCAACTATTCGAAAAGTGCAACGAATTCAACATTCCACTGATCTGCGTTTTTATCGACTATTCCACAGCATTTGACAAAGTCCAACAATCGTCAGTTATTGGAAGTCTCAAAGATGCAGGAATTCCGAACTACATAACAAACACGTTCGAGACGATGATGTCAAAAAGCTCAACAATGATAGAAGTCCACGGTGAAAAATTGGAAGTTGAAATTTGTTGCGGAGTGAGACAAGGAGACTGTGCGTCACCAACGCTTTTTTGCACAACACTCCAAAAAATTCTTCGAGAATGTGACACCGAATATGAAGGAGAAGGGATCGAGATAGACGGCACAAAAATCCGAAGGTGTGAATTCGCCGACGACGTCGTTCTCATTGGAAGTTCCGATCAAGACTTGGAAAAGAGGCTAGAAATTCTTGAAAATATCAGCACCAGACATGGACTCCAAATCAATGTATCGAAAACCGTTCTCTTGAAAAATTCTGCAGCTGGAACAGATTCGATAAAATGTAAGAATGGTATTTTAGACGTCTCGGAAGGTTGCAGATACCTCGGGAGATGGATCGACTCGCGAGGAAATATCGAAGAAGAAATAGCGAGGAGAATAAAATGTGCTTGGGCGGCGTTCAACTCGATCAAACCAATGTTCGAAAAGATGGAAGTGCGAAATAGAATAATACTTTTCAAACAGAACATACTCCCCGCTCTAACATATGCTTCCGAAACATGGACCACGAACACCGAGAACATCAGAAGGATTGAAAGAACTATAGAAGGAATCAAATTTGCCGCAGGAATACAAAGCTGGAACTTCAATATACAAAAATTCATAATAGGGAAGAAGATTGCATGGGCTGGCCACTTAGCACGTCGAAACAACGAGAACCTAGCGAAAATTTGTACGGAATGGGATCCACGAATAGGGTCAAGGAAAAGGGGTCGACCAAAGAAAAGATGGATCGAAGAGGTGACGGAGAAGCTGAAAGTGTTTACGGATTCCAGAGCAATGACAGGAGAGATTGTAAGCAACCGAAGAAGAAGAGGCTACACCGTCGCAAAACAAACCTGGTCTACCATCGCAAGGGAAAGCCGCATAGTATGGAAAGAATTTGTCCGCAGCTGCAACAGCTAGAAACAACGGACTCCAAAGTATCCAAAGTAAGTAAGTGGTAAGAAAGAGTGGCGCTGCTAAGAAATAGTGGCGCTGCAAAGGAATTATGACGCTGCTAAGAATGTGTGGCGCTGCTAAGAAAGGGTGGCGCTGCTAAGAAAGAGTGGCGCTGCTAAAGCTAAGAAATAGTGGCGCTGCTAAGGGATTATGGCGCTGCTAAGAAAGCGTGGCGCTGCTAAGGGATTATGGCGCTGCTAAGAAAGCGTGGCGCTGCTAAGAAAGAGTGGCGCTGCTAAGAAAGCGTGGCGCTGCTAAAAAATAGTGGCGCTGCTAAGAATGTGTGGTGCTGCTAAGAAAGAGTGGCGCTGCTAAGAAAGCGTGGCGCTGCTAAGAAATAGTGGCGCTGCAAAGGAATTATGACGCTGCTAAGAAATAGTGGCGCTGCCACCGCCATGTTTTTTTCTTATTTCCAAAAAAAGGTAGTTTTAGTTTTTCTTCTTGTTGAATAACACTAACCTTGATCCAATACAACCGCGCCTGTATTCGCTGATGTTGCCATGGTGGTGTAGTTGTCCTGAAAGTTCGAAATGAATAAGGATATAGTGGCGCTGTTAAGGATATAGTGGCGCTGCTAAGGATATAGTGGCGCTGCTAAGAATGTGTGGCGCTGCTAAGATAGCGTGGCGCTGCTAAGAAAGCGTGGCGCTGCTAAGAAATAGTGGCGCTGCAAAGGAATTATGGCACTGCTAAGAAATAGTGGCGCTGCTAAGATAGCGTGGCGCTGCTAAGAAAGCGTGGCGCTGCTAAGAAATAGTTGCGCTGCTAAGGAATTATGACGCTGCTAAGAAATAGTGGCGCTGCCACCGCCATGCTTTTTTCTTATTTCCAAAAAAAGGTAATTTTAGTTTTTCTTTTCTTGAATAACACTAACCTTGATCCAATACAACAGCGCCTGTATTCGCTGATGTTGCCATGGTGGTGTAGTTGTCCTGAAAGTTCGAAATGAATAAGGATATAGTGGCGCTGCTAAGGATATAGTTGCGCTGCTAAGGATATAGTGGCGCTGCTAAGGAATTATGGCGCTGCTAAGGAATAGTGGCGCTGCTAAAGAATTATGGCGCTGCTAAGGAATTATGGCGCTGCTAAGGAATAGTGGCACTGCTAAGAAATAATGGCGCAGATAAGAAAGAGTGGCGCTGCTAAGAAAGCGTGGCGCTGCTAAGAAAGAGTGGCGCTGCTAAGGGATTATGGCGCTGCTAAGAAAAAGTGGCGCTGCTAAGGGATTTTGGCGCTGCTAAGAAAGCGTGGCGCTGCTAAGAAAGCGTGGAGCTGCTAAAAAAGAGTGGCGCTGCTAAGGGATTATGGCGCTGCTAAGAAAGCGTGGCGCTGCTAAGAAATAATGGCGCTGCTAAGAAAGCGTGGCGCTGCTAAGAAATAGTGGCGCTGCTAGGAATGTGTGGCGCTGCTAAGAAAACGTGGCGCTGCTAAGAAAGCGTGGCGCTGCTAAGAAAGAGTGGCGCTGCTAAGAAATAGTGGCGCTGCTAAGAATGTGTGGCGCTGCTAAATAATTGTGGCACTGCTAAGAATGTGTGGCGCTGCTAAATAATAGTGGCACTGCTAAGAATGTGTGGCACTGCTAAGAATGTGTGGCGCTGCTAAGGAATTATGGCGCTGCTAAGAAATAGTGGCGCTGCAAAGGAATAATGACTCTGCTAAGAAATAGTGGCGCTGCCACCGCCATGCTGTAATTTTAGTTTTAAACGGTAATTTTAGTTTTTCTTTTCTTGAATGCTAAGAAAGAGTGGCGCTGCTAAGAAAGAGTGGCGCTGCTAAGAAAGAGTGGCGCTGCTAAGAAAGCGTGGCGCTGCTAAGAAATAGTGGCGCTGCTAAGAAATAGTGGCGCTGCTAAGAAATAGTGGCGCTGCTAAGAAATAGTGGCGCTGCTAAGAAATAGTGGCGCTGCCACCGCCATGCTTTTTTCTTATTTCTAAAAAAAGGTAATTTTAGTTTTTCTTTTCTTGAATAACACTAACCTTGATCCAATACAACTGCGCCTGTATTCGCTGATGTTGCCATGGTAGTGTAGTTGTCCTGAAAGTTCAATAAGGATATAGTGGCGCTGCTAAGGATATAGTGGCGCTGCTAAGGAATTATGGCGCTGCTAAGGAATTATGGCGCTGCTAAGGAATTATGGCGCTGCTAAGGAATAGTGGCACTGCTAAGAAATAGTGGCGCTGCTAAGGGATTATGGCGCTGCAAAGAAAGCGTGGCGCTGCTAAGAAAGCGTGGCGCTGCTAAGAAATAATGGCGCTGCTAAAGAATAGTGGCGCTGCTAAGGAATAGTGGCGCTGCTCAAGAATAGTGGCGCTGCTAAGAAATAGTGGCACTGCTAGGAAATAGTGGCGCTGCTAACGATTTATAGCGCTGCAAAGGAATTATGGCACTGCTAAGAAATAGTGGCGTTGCTAAGGAATTATGGCGCAGCTAAGAATGTGTGGCGCTGCTAACGAATTTTGGCGCTGCTAAGAAATAGTGGCGCTGCCACCGCCACGCTTTTTATTATTTCAAAAAAATGATAATTTTCGTTTTTTTTCTTGAATAACATAACCTTGATCCTATACAATCGCGCCTGCATTCGCTGATGTTGCCATGGTGGTGTAGTTGTCCTGAAAATTCCAAATGAATAAAACTGAACGTTTTTTTAAACTTTGAAATTTTTTAAATTCGCTAGTTTTTAAACAAAATCAAAAATTGGCGATAGCCTTCGGCCACCCATTAGGAAAAGTTGATTCTAAAAATGAAAGTTCTAAAAATTTCGAGATTTTCTAAAAATTTCATAAATTTTTTTCTCAAATTTCCAGCAACATTAAGAATTTTAAGGTGTACCTTTTTATGTGGACTTGCTGAGCACGTCCAATTGCAGTTATTTGAAGATTTGACGATCTGAAATAAAGAATGACTGAAAACAATATTTCTGAAAATGTGTCTTGAATATTTAGGAATTTACACATTTCTTAGAATGAAATGAATAATTGGTGAGCCGTCGGCCGAGTTCAAAAAATGAAATTTCTTAAAAATTCGAGATTTTCTGAAAATTTCAGAATTCTTCTCAAATTGTCAGAAATTTACCATTTTTTGAACAAAATGAAAAATTATTATCTGCGTTTTATAGGTAAATGTGCTTTACCAACGACTAACACTGTTGCGAGAAACAAAGCAACGGATCCGATGAAACTACAATTTGATGTCAATTAATTCTTACAGCTTTCTTTTCCCGTGTTGCATTCAAACCGGCCAATCAAAATCATCGTTTCAGCCTGATTTGTGTTGTTGTATCCCTGCACGGTGCCCAATTTGAAGTACTCGCCAACAATGTTTTCGTTTTCGCATTGTTGGTTGTCAGCCTTGGTGTATTTGTTGTAGAAAATTATGACAACTCTGCGTGTTTTGAGTTGAGAAATCTAAAGCTTTTGAAGCGGCCAGTTAATCCTTTTTCGGAGCATCATCCTCTTTTGTTGCTGTCGACGTTCCAGATGTTGTCCAGATTTCACTGTCCCTGTTGGATGCTACTGAATTGTTGATGTTGTTGTCCAAATAGTCCAAGCTGAAAAAGACAAGTTATGCCAAAACTACGTGATTTCATTTGAAAAATCTACAGGTTTTCCAGCAATCTTGTTTGGAACATCATCATCGTTTAAGATGGTGTCCAGAATTCCTTGTCCCCGTTGGAAGTTCATTGACCATATTGGATGTTGCTAATGTGCAGGGCATTGTGGATTGATGTTGTTGTTGCAGAAGTTGTCGAAACTGTGAAAGACAGATTATGCCAAAACAGCGTGATTTCATTTGAAAAATCTACAGCTTTTCCAGCATCCAATCCTTGCTAGAAACATCTTCCTATTTTCGTTGCTGTCGTCGCTTCAGATGGAATCCAGAATTCCTTGTCGAAGTTGGAAGTTCAGTGTCCTTCCTGGAAGTTGTTGAAGTGCTTGGCATTGTGGATTTATGTTGTTGTTGAGCACATTGTTGAAACTGTAAAAGACAAATCATGTCAAAACTGTGTGAATGCATTAAAATCATCTACAGCTTTTCCAGGATCCAATCCTTGTTCGGATCATCAGAATCTTTTGTTGCTGTCATTGTCCCAGAATGTGTCCAGAAATTGTTGTTGATGTTGCTTGTGCTGGGCATTATGGACATTGGTGTTGTTGTTGTACAACTTGTCCAAACTGAAAAAGAAAAGTTACGACAATACTGAGAGATCCCGATTATTCTCAGCCACGATTATTCTCAGCCTGTCCAGTTGTAATTGTTGGGTGCTCTTTTGGTGCTTGCCATTGTTGATCGCGGTGTTGTTGTTGTTTTTGTTGTTGTTATATCAATCGTTAAAGCTGTAAAACTAAAGATATGAAAAAAACTACGTTTTTTATTTTTTTTTAATGTCTAGCATTCAATTTATACTGTCTAGCATCCTCCTTTCTTGATGTCATCGTTCCAGCTGTCGTTGTCGTCATTGATTGTAGTTGTTTCTGTTGTACTAATTGGCAAAAGAGCTTTCTGCGTGGAAGTGAACAAAAGGTTTGTGTTACTCGGTGCCCATCATCTGAAATACAACAATTAATTCTGATTTTTCGAACTCAAACAAACCTCAGAACTTCAGTAGCAATTCCAAACGGCAACCACAATGAGCGACGCGTGCCGTTCTTGATGGGTGCAGGCCAATTGTTGACTGATGATTGCCAAGAGAACAGTTAAGAAAAAAGCGAGCCGGTCAAATGAATTTAAAAAAAACGGTAAAAGTAAAAATTTATCTATTTTCTAAACTAAACTATCTTTAATTAATTGAGATAAAATCAGATAAAGAAAGCTGTTAAAAAACTACTTGAAAACGCGTTATGCCCTTGAAAAGTGCCGCAGGAACAAGACGCAGAGCGCCTTTACGACAACATTTCGGTGGATTCACCAGTCAGTGTCAGCACACCCCAGAAGAGGATCTTCTGAGGGCCAACTTCATTGGTGTCTCCGTGCCCACCACTGGAGAAAAAATACTATTCTTATTTATAAATGTTTTGGCCCTGTTTCTCCAGTCGTGTTCTATGCCAAACCAAGCACTTCATGGTAATTTGGACAGCCTCTCTGCGCCACATACTCCGCGTGCGTCCCAAGCGTGTCGTCCCAAAAGGCTAAGCCCTACACTCCCCGAGGAGAGTGTACGCCACCTAGCTCGCGTGGTAACGACTTCGAGGATCCGTTCCAAGGATCCTATTGTATACTGAAAAACAGCACGCCTCTGCAGGCGGTACAGACGACAAGCTAATCCCATACCATGGTTACTTGGCCTGACACGCTTAAGTTAATTAATAAATTTGATGCGCGGCGGGCAAATGAAAATTTCTAATATATTTGTTTTTAATTTTAAAATAAATCCGGACCGGACTCGTCTTTTAATTACAGTCTCTGTTAACGAGATCTGCAAGAAAAACAATTAATTCTTGTCACTGCCATACAAAAAAGAAAAAAAAGAGCACGGTAAGCGAGTAAAGTAAAAACCAAATACGCTAATAATAAATGCACTATTTTTCAGAAAAACGATGAATTTTATGCGTTTTTGTTTTGCGAAAAATGAAAAAAAACGTCGACAACGTTGTAGGTGACATGTGGCAAAACACAATCGGTAAGAGGAAAAGAGAAAAAACGAAAAAGCTGTCATCCTCTTTAATTTGATCACTTTGCTGACTTTCAAGTTTCTGTCTAAAATGGTTGAAACTAAGAGGGCCGATGCGTGATGTGTTGAACTAACTAAACGTTTACATCTAGGAGCCAAGGAATTTCGAATCAAAGCAAACGAAAAGAGTGGCGAAAGTTCAGCAAAATTTTTCCGTTTATTGAAAAAAAAACCTAACAAGGGGGCAAAACTCAGAGAATAAAGTAAGATTTATTTTTTCCTTTTCAGTACAGTCAAAAGAGTTTGAAATGTTAATTTAATTTTTTGAAATGTTAATTTAATTTTTTGAAATGTTAATTTAATTTTTTGAAATGTTAATTTAATTTTTTGAAATTTTAAAAATTGTCAATTGTAAAAAGATCGTTATAAACTTTTGTAAGAAAAAGAAACAACAAAACATCTAAAAAAATTGAATAACGACGTCATTTTGAAAAATAAACAAATGTGAAGGTAGAAGAGGTATTTGAGAGGGTCAGAGAAAGAAACAAAAAGGCTGCCGTCAACAACGGAGGGTTAGAGAAAAAGACAAGGAGGGCGTCATCAACAACTTTGTAAGGAGATGCAACCTTTTGAATATGATCAATCAATTTAATGACTTTCAAGCTTTTGTCTAAAATAATGGAGAGCTGAAACGTGATGTTTTGAACTAACTAAAAGTTAACATCTAGGGGTCAATGAATTTCGAATCAAAGAAAAAAAAATAGGGGCCAACATGAAGTTTAACATATGGGGAGAAAAACATAGGAGATAATGCATGATTCTTTTTCTAGCAGTCTTTTAAACAATCGTTTGAAATTTTGTTTTAATTCCGAAAATTGGCAGTTATAAAAACATTGTCATCGGACATTTTTTAAGAAAAAGAACCAAAAACAAAACAAAACTTCAGGCGCCGTTTCAACAAAATGTCTATGAATGATCCAAAAAAATAAAAGAAACGTAAATGCAAATATTCGCGCAACAAAACGTTTAAAAAAAGTTTGGATGAAAACGTCAATTTGAATCACAAAAACATTCGCGGTATGGAAAGCGCAATCAATAAACTGCGAGAGGATTATAGAAAAAGACAAAGGGGCTGCCATCAACAGCGTTGAAGACGGCAGAGAAGCGAGCCACGCGCAATCAATAAAAATTGAGAGGATTAGAGAAAATAAAAAACTTTACGGCGCAAAGGCCTCACTTACTAACTGGTTTTCTAATAATAATTGAACTATTAAAACTGAAAATTATGTTAGCAGATCAATTTTGAAGTGGATCCGAAAAATTCGTTATAGGGAAGTTTTTAAATTGCCATAAACTAGAATGACTTTTAAATATTGTCAAGTTAAAATTTTTGGATCATCCATTTTCTACTAAAAGACCGCAGCGCAACCGCTCGCATTTAAAAATAGCATGACTTTGTGAGAGACTTAGATTTTCTGGGTAGGTCAAAACCAACTTGAATGATCAAGAATATTTGAGTTGACAATACCTGGATTGGGCCATTAAAAGATAAATAACTCCAAAAACTGGGATCAACCGGAGCTATAGAACAACATTAGAATTTTAGGAAAAAATAAGTTGTGACAGGGTCAAAAAACCTTGTGAACCGACGCTCACATTATATGCAAAAGGCACGAAACATAACTTCTAGTAGGATATTTACCCATTCTTATCAAGAAAATTTAAAATTGTAATATCTCCTCAACATTAATGGCAAATTTGTATGACAACGCAAACGTGAAAAACAAAAAAAACGAAGGTGATAGAAGTCAGTGGTGCATGGCAAACTCAGTCAAGAAACATTACGTGGATTAGTGAAAAATCAGAGAAAAGAGCGCCATCAACAACCATGAAGGTGAAAGGGGGTCAGCATGATAAGGTAAGCGCAATCGATGAACGTTGAGAGGGTCAGAGAAAAAGACAAAGAGTGGGCCATCCCATCAACAATGGTGCATTTTATATTCACGGTGGGATAAAGTGAACCGAAATTGTCATCACGAACAACGTGTTTGTGTGCGTACACAGTTACGACAAATTGCACACATGCAAAATTAGGAATTTTTTACAAATGGCATTTTAACGCCTACAACGAATGAAAATAGGAAGTTTTTGCGTTAAATACATAAAGCACGGCTTAATCTAATTTTTTTCACTCCGAATTAAAAAATTGCGTCCCTGAATAGCTGAATATAACCCGTTTTGTGTAACCGTGCCGCACGATTGCAAAATGCCACGCCCTTAAAAACGCCCCTTTTTCTATGTTCAATTTTTAATTGTCGTAGTGAATTTTCTTAGTTATAGTCGGTTCACTTTAGCCCACCGTGATATTATGTAGACTTTCGAAACTTTGAAATTAATTTCGAAATGTGTTTTTTGAACTAACTAAATGAGTAGGTGTCAATGAATGTTTCGAATCTGAATTTCTTTAATTATCTACCAAAGTGTTGGTCATTAGCTAAATGAATATGGAGACCGAAAATTGTCCTTTAAAATCGTCTTCTCACTATTAGTTGAATTTTTAGGGAAACAAACATAACAATAAAAAAAGATTAAAATCGTCACATTCGCTTTTTAGTGATCCCACCAACTTTTTGAGGAAAAATAAACGAAAAAATGGAATACAGCGCACCTAAATTTTCCCCCCGACTTCTTGGAAAGGGGCCAAAAAAGTCGAACTTGATATTTGAAGACGTTGTAAGGTTTAGTTCAAAAATCTAACTTATCTTCCAAAAAATGTTATTCTTTGCTCAAAGAAAAATTAAAAAAAAGTCAGTTTGAAAAGCAGAAAATTAAAAAGTGGTGGAGGCCAGCGTTGCTTGCTAAAAGAAATCAATAAGAGGATAATAGAAAACAACTAAAATGACCGCAATCGACAACGTTGAAGGTGACATGAAAAATTACGTTATGAAGGTTTTTTTAAATTCACTATATGGACTAAAAGTTAACATTTGTTCAAGAATTAGCCACTCTTAAATATTGTCATAAACTCAGAAATTATTGAAAAAAATAAACGAAATATAAAATCGGGAAAAGTTTGAACCACATTTCGGAGGCTTCTAAAAAAATACAAGAAGATAATACTAATATTTGCGCAACAAAACATTTAAAAAGGTTTGGGCGACGACGTCAATTTGAAAAACAAAAAAGAGCGCGATCAATAAACAGTGCGAGTATCCGAGAAAAAGACAATGCAGTGGAGCGCGCCTCGCGCAATCGATAACGACTGAGAGAGTTAGAGAAAAAGACGAAGAGGCCGCAATCGAAAACGTTGAAGATGTCAGGGGAGTGCGCTACGCATTTAAGGAAATATTCGCGTTTTTTTGTAAGATACGTATCAGAGAATTTTGAAAATAGAACATTCTGGGTGCTGCAATTTGAAATATCAAATTTAAAAAATACTATAAATCGATTTTTTTTCAATAATCGTTTTCTATCTCATAGACTATTAGTCCAGACGTGAAAGAAAGAAAAACATAAGATTATTAATTAAATTTCCAATCAAATTTAAAAACTGAAACGTTGATAGAGACCAATATGAATTGAGTAAATTAAATCATATAAACCTTTAGGTGCATGATCCGAGTTTTTATGCGCTTAATGTGAAATTTTAGCATTTTAATACTCCATGTTGGTTCACTCAAAATGAGTTGAAAGCATTGTAAATCCTAATATTAAAAAATCGATAAGCCTGATGATGCCATTTACGACAATATCGAAAACTGACATGTCTTTAAACACCGTCATAAACTCGGAAATTGTTTTAAAGAAATATCAAAAAGAAAAAAGAAAAATCTCCGGATGACAAGGCCAATTTGAAAATGAAAAAAATGTGGGTAAGCGCAAGTGCAATCAATATTTTACAGATATGCAAAAGTACGTTTCCACTTCTACAAAAGGACGTTTCAAAAGTCTTGATTAAATTCACTAAGTGGACAGCAAATTAACATTAGATATATCAGTCAAGCTCAAGAATTGACAACTCTCAAAAACACCCAACAATTTTTGAAGAAAACGAAATGCAGCAAAACGTCGGACAAAGTGTGAACCAAATTTCACAGACTTTTCAAAAAATACAAGAGAATAATGCTAATTTTTATGCAAAAAAACATAGAAAAAAAGGTTTGGGCGACGACGTAAATTTGAAAAATAAAAAACGAACGCAATCAGTTGTGGCAAGCGCAATAGATAACCATTGAGAGGGTTAGAGAAAAAGACAAAGCGACCGCCATCAACATCGTTGAAGGAGGCAGGGGAGCGCGCCACGCGCAATCAATAAACAGTGAGAGTATCATAGAAAAAGACAAAACGGCGGCCATCAATAACGTTGAAGCTGTTATCAAACAAAATACAAAAATCAGAAAAAGAGCGTTAATATCAGCAGAATTGACCCTCTAGAAAGCAAAAGACCGAGGATGTCAAAATAATTCAAAATACTAAAGTAAGAGGTCCAGAATCGAAGTAAGAGGTAAAGTAAGAGGTCCAAAAAAAAAAAAAAAATTATGACAGCGGAAAAAGTTGTTTTATTTATTCGCTCAAAAAATTGAAATAAGCTGACTTTAGAATTTGAAAAAAAGCGGAGTAGCTCAGAACTTTATAAATGTTTTCGATATATTAATCAAATTTTTATTGTTTGGTTTACTATCAGTTTCCTCTTTTACCCTAATGGTTTCGAGACAAAAATTACAGGACCATAAATAAGGGTCAGATTGAAGATTTTATTGAACTCAAATTTCATATAATAAAATAATTTAAGACTTTTTGTAATAGTTTAGTAGGCCTTTCTATAGTTTTAAAAAAGTATCAAAACTCCAGCGTCATTTTCAACTTAAGAAACACCATCGGAAGATTCATCAAATTGTCAAAATAGTTTTTCAAGTCATTGAAAATACAAAAAGAAACAACTTACGCAAAAAAGGTGAACATTAAAAATCAATAAGAACTAAAGATTGATACCAGAATGCTGACACCGTTGTCAAAAAGTAAAACTCCCCGTTATTAGAAAAAAAAAACACAGGCTAGGTCAAATGCCAAAATGTGTGAGTCGATGATAAGTAATGGTTTGCACACGGATGGAGTCGATGAGATATTTGTGAGATCATGCAAAAATGGAGAGTTATTGAAAAAAAGAGATATCGATGGTCAGCAGAATGCCTTCTTTAGGAAAAAAACCAGGAATATACAAAAAAAGTTAATGTCAAATGTTATTTAACAAGCGGCTGTGTAACATTGAAAAAATAGTGTACAAATTACTGGATTGAAAGGTGGTAAATTATTTTTTCTTACAAAAAGTTACAATTTATTATGAAGAAAAATATTTATGTCAGAAAAAATGCAAAAAATTAATTTTCAATGATTTAAAACTAGTTTTTCCTTTTGTGAAGAAACACTTGATTCACTTTTTGCATATTTTTTGGCATGAATACCCTCACAGATTTAAATATCTTGTAAAAAAAGCGCCATTCAAAAATGTAAAAAGTAAAATAGAATATCATAACTGTAAAATATGTAGCGAACAACACGGAAGGGAATTTGTTTAGTGAGCTGCCGGATAAGCATGAAATGTTATTGAATTTAAATCAATTAAACTCATTTACGAAAATCAATTTGCCACTGCTCCTAAAATCAAATTCTTTCTGCAGTATTCATTAAACATTCCGTGAATGTAGGACGTTAAAAATATCTTCATTTACTGTTTTTAAAAACTGTGGAAAACAAAAAATGTCGTTTTCCTTGTTCCTTGCACAGTAAATTTGTAATTGTGAATCTCATATGGTTGTGATTTTTCAGAATTGTCGACGATGTTGAGCAGCGCCATGGTTTCTTAGCAGCGCCATGACTTTCTTAGCAACGTCATATTTCCTTAGCAGCGCCACATTTCCTTAGCAGCGCCATGATTTCTTAGGAGCGCCATAGTTTCTTAGCAGCATCATGATTATCTTAGCAGCGCCATGGTTTCTTAGCAGCGCCACATTTCCTTAGCAGCGCCATGATTTCTTAGCAGCGCCAAATTTCCTTAGCAGCGCCACATTTCCTTAGCAGCGCCATGGTTTCTAGCAGCGCCACGGTTTCTTAGCAGCATCATGCTTTTCTTAACAGCGCCATGACTTTCATGACAACGCCACGATTCTCTTAGCAGCGCCATGACTTTCTTAGCAGCGCCAAATTTCCTTAGCAGCGCCATGATTTCTTAGCAGCGCCATGGTTTCTTAGCAGCGCCACGGTTTCTTAGCAGCATCATGATTTTCTTAGCTGCGCCATATTTCCTTAGCAGCGCCAAATTTCCTTAGCAGCGCCATGATTTCTTAGTAGCGCCAAATTTCCTTAGCAGCGCCATGTTTTCTTAGCAGCGCCAAATTTCCTTAGCAGCGCCAAATTTCCTTAGCAGCGCCATGATTTCTTAGTAGCGCCAAATTTCCTTAGCAGCGCCATGTTTTCTTAGCAGCGCCATGATTTCTAAGGAGCGCCATGGTTTCTTAGCAGCGCCACGGTTTCTTAGCAGCATCATGCTTTTCTTAGCAGCGCCATGACTTTCTTGACAGCGCCACGATTCTCTTAGCAGCGCCATGACTTTCTTAGCAGCGCCACAACTTTCTTAGCAGCGCCATGACTTTCTTATCAGTGTCATGACTTTCTTAGCAGCGTCATGACTTTTTTAGCAGCGCCATGATTTCTTAGCAGCGCCATGGTTTTTAGCAGCGCCATGGTTTCTTAGCAGCGCCATGGTTTCTTAGCAGCGCCATGGTTTCTTAGCAGCATCATGATTTTCTTAGCAGCGCCATGACTTTCTTAGCAGCGCCATGATTCTCTTAGCAGCGCCATGATTTTCTTAGCAGCGCCATGACTTTCTTAGCAGCGTCATGACTTTCTTAGCAGCGCCATGATTCTCTTAGCAGCGTCATGATTTCCTTAGCAGCGCTACGACTTTCTTAGCCGCGCCCTGACTTTCTTAGCAGAGCCATGATTTCCTTAGCAGCGCCACGACTTTCTTAGCAGCGCCACGATTTTCTTAGCAGCGCCATGACTTTCTTAGCAGCGCCACATCTCCTTAGCAGCGCCATGATTTATAGCAGCATCATGATTTTCTTAGCAGCATCATGATTTTCTTAGCAGCGTCATGACTTTTTTAACAGCGCCATGACGTTCTTAGCAGCGCCATGGTTTCTTAGCAGCGCCACGGTTTCTTAGCAGCGCCATGATTTCTTAACAGCGCCACGATTTTTTTAACAGCGCCATGACTTTCTTAGCAGCGCCATGACTTTCTTAGCAGCGCCATGGTTTCTTAGCAGCGTCATGATTTCTTAGCAGCGCCATGACTTTCTTAACAGCGCCATGATTTCCTTATCAGCGTCATGACTTTCTTAGCAGTGCCATGATTCTCTTAGCAGCGCCATGATTTCCTTTGCAGCGCCATATTTCCTTAGCAGCGCCACATTTACGTAGCAGCGCCATGATTTCCTTAGCAGGCGCTGCCTAAGAAATCATGGCGCTGCTAAGAAAGTCATGGCGCTGCTAAGAGAATCGTGGCGTTGTCAAGAAAGTCATGGCGCTGCTAAGAAAAGCATGATGCTGCTAAGAAACCGTGGCGCTGCTAAGAAAACATGGCGCTCCTTAGAAATCATGGCGCTGCTAAGGAAATATGGCGCTGCTAAGAAAATCATGATGCTGCTAAGAAACCGTGGCGCTGCTAAGAAACCATGGCGCTGCTAAGAAAATCATGATGCTGCTAACAAGGGAAGTGCGCGAAGTCACCATCGCCAATTGAGTTGAGACCTATACCATTCGATAGAGCTTCAAAGCTAGGTCTAGAATCCGTTTTAAAAGTCTGCCGGTTCGACCTGTGAGCCGGTGAAACATGGGCTCAAAGTTTCTGGAAAAAAAAGGCGAGTATATAAGCGCACCTGAACCCTCATATACCATGTGGCTGCGTGGTCAAGTGGGTTAAGCACTTGCCTATGAAAATATTTTTCAAAAGTTCGATTCCAACCGGTTGGTAATTGTTTTGCATACTTTTTTATTTTTGTTTTTTTTGTTTAAAAACATATTAATAAAACAATTTTGAATGAAAATAGTAATATAACGATTTTGATTATTGGCAACGGTGAACATTTACAATAAAATGTTTGAAGCAGAATTTTTGATCGCAGTAGAGACAGCAAATGAATGAGACGTCGGTGCACGACTGTTCATTGCATCCAGATGAGACATCATCAGGGAACAGGAGTTCCTTCGGAGATTTGAAAATTCCTGGGTGGTTCGGAAGGTATCCTCCTGCGTAAAATGAGTAGGAAATCAATGGCTTCAACTGTGGGGAGCAAAACTGCCAGAAGAGTTGAGAGATGATCTGTAAAATACTATAAACTTCTGAAATAATTTGCAATTCTTACTGTTAAAATATTGTCTCTCAAGGGACACTTATAAGAAATGTCGTTTGCCACAACAAATCCCGTAACAACTTTTGTAACTCCTTTGAAGTATGCAAAGAATCCAATATCGAGTGGCTGAATTTGTCCGGTAGTTCCCGGTGGTATGTACATCATCTTGTAGGTCTTGTGAGATGGCTTGATCGAATCGATAGCGGCGGTGTCCTTGAAACTTGGCCAAGAATCGACAATAACGAGAATATCATCTGGCATATCATCATCAAACATACAATGCTCCATCCATTCAAGCATGTGGCCCTTTGTCATGATGTGGGATTTTCCTGCTCGCACAACCAGGTTATCAAATTGAACGTGTCCTGATTGTGGAAATTTTCCATCTTTTTCTTGAAGCACGACAAAAAGCTTCGGAGCCACGTCTCCAGATGGAGAAACTGCAGGCATGATTGTGAATGAATGTGTTGTTGAGCTGACCGCCTGCACAACTCGTTCTGTCTTCTTTTCTCCAGTGAACGACAAACTTCTGTTCGTAGTCATTTCCTTTTGTACACCGCTTGATCCGAGTTGAAGATGTTCTCCAGCTGGTACTTTTTCATCTCTTCCACAGCAGATTTCACAAAATCTTCACCTTTCTTCCGAATAACGTCACTGTTTGCGAAATTTCGCTTTGACACAAATTTTGTGATGTGACGGCTACTACAATTCATCGGCACCAGAATTCAGAAGAACGTCATCAACTTCAGAACCAGTAAACAACAGGCACAATAATTCCGAATAACATCTCATTTTCACGCCGCTCGAATGATTCATCATCGAAGCTTTAAGCTCATCCTCATAAAGGGAAACACATTCCGCTCGAATTCGTTTTATCAACCAAATATGGAAATTTTCCAAAAACAATCGCGTTTTAACCGCCGAAGACGCCGAACATAAAACTATTATTTAATACTAATATTTAATAAAATTAAAATAAAGATTAAACAATCATAAAAGTTTAGAACTCTTTTTTTAAAGTATATTTTTTAATTATTCAAATTCGGAGATGTTCTGATTGAATTATTCAACATGCGCACCTCTTTTTGAATCTCGACGTGCCTATTTTATGAAGAATAAATTTAACCAAAACTATCGATCGCGTGTGAAAATTCAATAAAAAGTCGATTAAAGAAATTTATTCCAATATTTAGTGTCTTTTCCTGTATTTTTTTTTTTCAATTACACTTCTTGACATGTTCGCTCTCTTCCATTTGTTGAGCCAGGTTTGAGAACCTAGAAAATCAATATCTAGATTGTGCTTCTTCTTTATGTCTGCGATGAAACTCTTCAAATGCGAATCGTTCAAGATGATTCCGTTCTGGAATTTTTCTTCCACCGTATTTCGTAGTTCTTGCGAGATAAAGCGGAGAATATTCCTGCGGTCAACTCGAATCGTTCCTAAAGAGATAATGTATTATTGCGAAATTCGTAACCTGATCCTGATACCTTCTTTTTCGAATTTCCGAAGCTTCTTTACGTGTTCCATATTTTTGATAAATCGGTACGATTTGTTCATTGTGTCCAGCGACTTTCTTTTGCTTCCCGGGCTGATGGTTTTAAAATACTCTAACGCTTCGTCGACTTTGTCTTTTGCAACAAGTTCTGAACCAAATCGAACAAGGAGTGGATTGGAAGAATCAACTTCAAAACTGTCTTTTTCGAAAAATTCGTCTTCCCAGTCCCAGTCTGGAACTAATCACTATCAAAAAAAAGAAAAGACTACAACACCCACCTGCATCTTCTTCGGCGATTCCAGTGAACACCTCCTCATCCCCCACGTCAATCGCATTGTTTTCAGCCAGCATCAAAGTCAGAGAAATGGAATCCCCTAGTTTTGCTTCTTCTCGGGTTACGAAGTCCATGTCGGCAGATCCATCTAGTTTCAGTCGAATGTATTCCAACATTTTAAGATGGAACGGAGTAAGCATTTTAAGATTTATGGATACATTTTATGAAAAGTCTCCACAAAAAATTCTACAGTAGCTATGCTGTACGTGTTGAGACCTCACGATGGAGTTCCACAAGATTCCTTTAATAATCATCGCTGAAACATGATTTCAAAATTGAAATTAACTTGTCAATTGTTTTATTAATATGTTTTTAAACAAAAAAAAACAAAAATAAAAAAGTATGCAAAACAATTACCAACCGGTTGGAATCGAACTTTTGAAAAATATTTTCATAGACAAGTGCTTAACCCACTTGACCACGCAGCCACATGGTATATGAGTGTTCAGGTGCGCTTATATACTCGCCTTTTTTTTCCAGAAACTTTGAGCCCATGTTTCACCGGCTCACAGGTCGAACCGGCAGACTTTTAAAACGGATTCTAGACCTAGCTTTGAAGCTCTATCGAATGGTATAGGTCTCAACTCGATTGGCGATGGTGACTTCGCGCACTTCCCTTGTAAGAAACCATGGCGCTGCTAAGAAAATCATGATGCTGCTAAGAAACCATGGCGCTGCTAAGGAAATTTGGCGCTGCTAAGAAATCATGGCGCTGCTAAGAAAATCATGATGCCGCTAAGAAAGTCATGACGCTGCTAAAAAAGTCATGACGCTGCTAAGAAAGTCATGACGCTGATAAGAAAGTCATGACGCTGCTAAGAAAGTTTGTGGCGCTGAAGAAAGTCATGGCGCTGCTAAGAGAATCGTGGCGCTGTCAAGAAAGTCATGGCGCTGCTAAGAAAAGCATGATGCTGCTAAGAAACCGTGGTGCTGCTAAGAAACCATGGCGCTCCTTAGAAATCATGGCGCTGCTAAGGAAATTTGGCGCTGCTAAGAAATCATGGCGCTGCTAAGAAAAGCATGATGCTGCTAAGAAACCGTGGCGCTGCTAGAAACCATGGCGCTCCTTAGAAATCATGGCGCTGCTACGGAAATTTGGCGCTGCTAAGAAATCATGGCGCTGCTAAGGAAATGTGGCGCTGCTAAGGAAATATCGCGCTGCTAAGAAAGTTTGTGGCGCTGAAGAAAGTCATGGCGCTGCTAAGAGAATCGTGGCGCTGTCAAGAAAGTCATGGCGCTGCTAAGAAAAGCATGATGCTGCTAAGAAACCGTGGCGCTGCTAAGAAACCATGGCGCTCCTAAGAAATCATGGCGATGCTAAGGAAATTTGGCGCTGCTAAGAAAGTCATGGCGCTGCTAAGAGAATCGTGGCGTTGTCATGAAAGTCATGGCGCTGCTAAGAAAAGCATGATGCTGCTAAGAAACCATGGCGCTGCTAAGAAATCATGGCGCTGCTAAGGAAATGTGGCGCTGCTAAGGAAATATGGCGCTGCTAAGAAAATCATGATGCTGCTAAGAAACCGTGGCGCTGCTAAGAAACCATGGCGCTGCTAAGAAAATCATGATGCTGCTAAGAAACCATGGCGCTCCTAAGAAATCATGGCGCTGCTAAGGAAATGTGGCGCTGCTAAGGAAATATGGCGCTGCAAAGAAAGTCATGGCGCTGCTAAGAAACCATGGCGCTGCTCAACATCGTCGACAATTCTGAAAAATCACAACCATATGAGATTCACAATTACAAATTTACTGTGCAAGGAACAAGGAAAACGACATTTTTTGTTTTCCACAGTTTTTAAAAACAGTAAATGAAGATATTTTTAACGTCCTACATTCACGGAATGTTTAATGAATACTGCAGAAAGAATTTGATTTTAGGAGCAGTGGCAAATTGATTTTCGTAAATGAGTTTAATTGATTTAAATTCAATAACATTTCATGCTTATCCGGCAGCTCACTAAACAAATTCCCTTTCGTGTTGTTCGCTTCATATTTTACAGTTATGATATTCTATTTTACTTTTTACATTTTTGAATGGCGCTTTTTTTTACAAGATATTTAAATCTGTGAGGGTATTCATGCCAAAAAATATGCAAAAAGTGAATCAAGTGTTTCTTCACAAAAGGAAAAACTAGTTTTAAATCATTGAAAATTAATTTTTTGCATTTTTTCTGACGTAAATATTTTTCTTCATAATAAATTGTAACTTTTTGTAAGAAAAAATAATTTACCACCTTTCAATCCAGTAATTTGTTCACTATTTTTTCAATGTTACACAGCCGCTTGTTAAATAACATTTGACATTAACTTTTTTTGTATATTCCTGGTTTTTTTCCTAAAGAAGGCATTCTGCTGACCATCGATATCTCTTTTTTTCAATAACTCTCCATTTTTGCATGATCTCACAAATATCTCATCGACTCCATCCGTGTGCAAACCATTACTTATCATCGACTCACACATTTTGGCATTTGACCTAGCCTGTGTTTTTTTTTTCTAATAACGGGGAGTTTTACTGTTTGACAACGGCGTCAGCATTCTGGTATCAATCTTTAGTTCTTATTGATTTTTAATGTTCACCTTTTTTGCGTAAGTTGTTTCTTTTTGTATTTTCAATGACTTGAAAAACTATTTAGACAATTTGATGAATCTTTCGATGGTGTTTCTTAAGTTGAAAATGACGCTGGAGTTTTGATACTATCGAGAGGCCTACTAAACTATTACAAAAAGTCTGGAATTATTTTATTATATGAAATTTGAGTCTGACACTTATTTATGGTCCCGTAATTTTTGTCTCGAAACCATTAGGAGAAATGAGGAAACTGATAGTAAACCAAACAATAAAAATTTGATTAATATATCGAAAACATTTATAAAGTTCTGAGCTACTCCGCTTTTTTTCAAATTCTAAAGTCAGCTTATTTCAATTTTTTGAGCGAATAAATAAAACAACGTTTTCCGCTGTCATAATTTTTGATTCTGGACCTCTTACTTTAGTATTTTGAATTATTTTGACATCCTCGGTCTTTTGCTTTCGAGAGGGACCATTCTGCTGATATTAACGCTCTTTTTCTGAGACCTGTTTTGTATTTTGTTTGATAACAGCTTCAAAGTTATTGATGGCCGCCGTTTTGTCTTTTTCTATGATACTCTCACTGTTTATTGATTGCGCGTGGCGCGCTCCCCTGCCTCCTTCAACGATGTTGATGGCGGTCGCTTTGTCTTTTTCTCTAACCCTCTCAATGGTTATCGATTGCGCTTGCCACAACTGATTGCGTTCGTTTTTTATTTTTCAAATTTACGTCGTCGCCCAAACCTTTTTTTCGATGTTTTTTTGCATAAAAATTAGCATTATTCTCTTGTATTTTTTTTTTGAAAAGTCTGTGAAATTTAGTTCACACTTTGTCCGACATTTTGCTGCTTTTCGTTTTCTTCAAAAATTGTTGGGTGTTTTTGAGAGTTGTCAATTCTTGAGCTTGGCTGATATATCTAATGTTAATTTGCTGTCCACGTAGTGAATTTAATCAAGACTTTTGAAACGTCCTTTTGTAGAAGTGGAAACGTACTTTTGCATATCTGTAAAATATTGATTGCACTTGTTAACAAAATTTTTTTCATTTTCAAATTGGCGTTGTCATCCGGAGATTTTTTTCTTTTTGATATTTATTTAAAAAATTTCCAATATCACATTTAGCGCATAAAACTCGGATTATGCACCTAAAGGTTTATATGATTTTCTTTACTAAATTCATGTTTGTCTCTACGTTTATTGAAAAAATTCGCTATATGGTTTTTTAAATTTGATTTTTACACGTATTTGAAATAGCAGCACCCAGAATGTTCTATCTTCAAAATTCTCTGATACGTTAATATTTCCTTAAATGCGTAGCGCACTCCCCTGTCATCTTCAACGTTGTCGATGGCGGCCTCTTCGGCTTTTTTTTCTTTTTCTCTAACTCTCTGAATGATTATCGATTGCGCGAGGCGCGCTCCCCTGCCACCTTCAATTTTATTGATGGTGGCCGCTTTGCCTTTTTCTCTGATACTCTCACTGTTTATTGATTGCGCTAGTCACAATCGATTGCGCTCTTTTTTGTTTTTCAAATTGACGTCATCGCCCAAACATTTTTAATTCTTTGTTGCGAAAATATTAGTATCATCTTCTTGTGTTTTTGGAGAAGCTTCCGAAATTTTTTCAAACTTTCTCCATTTTATATTTCGTTTTTTTTTTCAATAATTTCTGAGTTTAGGACGATATTTAAGAGTGGCTAATTCTTGAAAAATGTTAACTTTTAGTCCATATAGTGAATTTAATAAAACTTTCGAAACGTAATTTTTCATCAATTATGTTGTTTCAAATTTCACTGATTCTCCAAGAAAAAATGCGAATATTTTTTTTAATTCCTGACGCGCACCTCTGCCACCGTCAACGTTGTCGATGACGGCCATTTTAGTTTTTTTCTATAATCATCTTATTGATTGCTATTGACATGCAACGCTTGCGCCCGCCGCCACCTTTTAATTTTCTGTTTTTCAAACGGACTTTTTAGATTTTTCTTTGCGTAAAGAATTGCATTTTTTGGAAGATAAGTTGGATTTTTGAAGTAAACCCAAAAATCTATTCAAATATCTAGTTTCACATTTTTGGCCCCTTTTTATATTTTTCAAGAAATCGGGAGAAAATTTAGGTGCGCTGTATTCTATTTTTTAAGTTTATTTTTCCACAAAAAGTTGGTGGGATCCCTAAAAAGCGAATGTGACGATTTTATCCATAATATTCAGAAGATTATCTAAAAACTATGGTCTGTGCCTAGCTCCGATTTATAAGGTCTACTTTGAAATCCCCTATCCATCTCCAGTTTCACTTGACATTTGCAGCGTCCTTCGACTTGTTCCCTGATCAGAATAATGTATATCGATTGCCCCCCTCCCTCTTACGCACCATTGTTGATGGCGCCCTTTTCGCTAATTTTTCTAATCCCGTAATGTTTGTTGATGGCGCTTGCCATGCACCATTGACCTATATCACCTTCGTTTTTTTTTGTTTTTTTCACATTGTCATACAAACTGCCATAAATGTTGAGGAGATATTACAATTTTAAATTTTTTTGATAAGCATAGGTAAATTCCCTACTCGAAGTTATGTTTCGTGTCTCTTGCATATCACGTTTCTATAGAATGTCGGTTCACACGGTTTGGGGACCCTGTCACAACTTATTTTCCCCTAACATTGCAAATGTTCTTTCATAGCTCCGATTGATTCCAGTTTTGGTGTTAGTTATCTTTTAATGATCCAATCTAGGTTTTTCAAAAGCATTATAGCTTATGGAAATTTGAAAATTTCCCTATAATATTTAGCGACGAATGTCTCAGATCCACTTCAAAATAGATCTGCTAACATTATTTTCAGTTTTAATAGTTCAATTATTTTATTTTCTTATTTTTTGCTGCGTAACCATTTCCATTTTCTTTTTATGTTTTTTGAGAAGCCGACGGAATCTTGCAGCAAATTAAAGCTATTCAAAAAAGCGTTTTTAAATTATTACAATGTCTTAAATCGTTATCAATGCCTCCCACGCGGCTTAGGTTATGACAACTATTGTTTCCTCTCACATAGTCTCTCGTTTTCGTGACCCCACAGCGTCGTTCTCCGTTGGCTTTTGCGCCGTCAAGTTTGTCTTATTCTCTAATCCTCTCCATGATTATCGATTGCGTTTTGCGCTCCCCCCCCCCCCCCCTGACATCTTCAACGTTGTCGACGGCGGCCTTTTTGTTTCTTTCTCTGACACTCTCAATATTTATTGATTGCACTTGTCATTCAACGTAGTACCACCAAAAAACAAAAGTAAGATTTATGGTCTGCATAACGCAAAAAACCATTTTTTTGCACTCACGAAGAATGCGCAAACATTCTATCTGCTGACGCATTTGTAAATTCGATGGTAAAACAGGAAAAAATGCTCCTTGAATAGGATTGTTTGTAATAAAATTACCGTGAAAATGTCTAAATACTAGAGTGTAAAGTTCAGCATGTTTGGTTACATGTCCAGCGTGCAACATATCTCGCTACATATGTCTACACGTTCGACAACATCGTAAAACATGTATGGCAATGGTTTTGCGAGATGTTGAAAAGGGTATCGTCAGACATATTGAAAATATGTATCCAAACATGTTGACCACCCGAGTATATCGGGTTTAGTATATAACTTTTTTTAAAGCATTTTCAATCTTGTTGAGCAATTGCAGTCTTCTGTACACCAAAAAAAATGGTAAAAACGAAAGTTTTGAGTTCGTAAAGTAAAAAAAAACTCTATATGCTTGCAACATCATCGGCAAATATTTAGCGAAATATACTTATTATTGATTTTTTAAAGTTTGAAGTTGTTTTTATGAACTTTTTTCAGCAACAATATGCGACAATATTTCCTAATTGGCAAATGGCCGCAAGATTTTCAATTCAGAAACAGCACCGGAGAGTTGATTCATGTTGTCTCTCCCCCATCGTTTGAAGGAAAATTTATTGGCAGGCCTTCAATTTGAGGTATCGTGTGTAAAATATTTTAAGCCTCTAAAAGATAATATTTTAGTCAAAGAATGAAATCTTCAAATTCTCACACGAAGATGGCCTATTAATAATTTTGCATGGACCTGCTCATAAGAAAAGATTTATTGTCCTTAGTTATGATAGTAAAAAAACGCTCCAGGATCGCAACATGTTTTTGAGAATTGCACAGACGGAGAAGGTAAGTTTCAGTCAAATAAAGAAACGTTCATCATAAGTTTTTTTCCAGTTCAAGATCGCGTTCTCCGAATTATTACCTATTACAATAGATGGAATCGAGCAAAAGACATACAAGTATGTCAATTATTATTTGGAAATAGAAGATGGGGTAACACATATTCTTTTCTCATTTTCTAATCTTTTTGCTACAGGATGAGACATTTACGAGCCATCTTGCAGTCGGTGAATCCGCGACAATCATCAATAGCAAATTTATAAGAATAGTAAGTTTTTCATAATTTTTTATCTAAAATAGCATTACAATGATATCATAGTTGATTTTTTGATTTGTTGATTTTCGTTAATATAATTGAAATTTTTAAAAATACCAAGTATAATACAGTATGATTTAACTAACGCAGTCAATAATCTCTTTCTGATTCTCAGCTCTGAAACGTTTTTAAAAATTAGAAGGGCTGTCAAAATTATACAAATAATACAATTTGGGTTGCGTAGAAGTCACGGAAGAGAAGGTTGAAAAATAGAGCTTTTTTGAGATATATTGAATATCAATAAAATTCACAGATACGTTTTTTCATCATAGTTTTTGCAGTCGGTTCAAGGAATGTTCCACTGGGGTCACAGGTTCCAATGGGAAACCTTCTCACCACGGATGTGCGCATATTGCGTCACCCGAAAAATGATGAAAGGTAACCGTTGCGAAATCTGTGACACCACGGTTCATCGGCAATGTGTCACCCACTTCGAAGGCATGTGTGGAACGGAAAAGGTAAGTTTTTCTTGGAAATAAGAAGAAATACCATTATCATTATCAATATTTTTCAAGACTGATGCAGCGGATGAAACGATCGGAAAAGAGCGGGAGGAAGAATCGACAAGAGTTAGGGTGAGAAGATTTTCATCATTTCCTGTTATATTATAAAATATAGAGATATAGCCGTTTCGTAATTTCTTTTCGTATTAGAACAAAAGTTTATAATTTTGATGTGAGCAAATGTCAGTCATGCTACAGCGCGCTTTTTGTACCCATGTAATGTTTTGAGAACATTCAAAATTTGATAAAGTCTATATATAATATAATATAACAGATCATGCCGACGAGACGGGCTCGTACACCGATCTCGTACAATGAAGGTGCATCCTCGTCTCGTGTACGTGATTCAGAGAGAAAGAAGAGGTGAGAAATATTAAACTTATTATTGCAAAAAAAAATTATATTTAGAGAGGAAAGTAAGCGGACGGGAAGAAGAAGAGTGGTGTCATTGGCAGAATAGGGAATATGAGCGATTAGGAAGAAGTATCATGTGAATAATTTATATTTAATTTTACCTATTTATAATTTTCTGAAAAATACATTTATTTTTATTATAGCAGGCCTTTAAAAACTAATCATTTCGAAAATACAATGTTTTCCTAATCAAACTGGGACAAATTATTTTACAAGTTAGTCAAAACGAAGAATTCTTTAGCAGCGCCATGATTTTCTTAGCAGCGCCGTGATTTCTCAGCAGCGCCACGTGTTCTTAGCAGCGTCATGGCTCCTTAGCAGCGCCGTGATTTTCTTAGCAGCGCCATGACTTTCTTAGCAGCGCCACGGGTTCTTAACAGCGCCATGGTTCCTTAGCAGCGCCATGACTTTCTTAGCAGCACCACTGTTTCTTAGCAGCGCCACGGGTTCTTAGCAGAATCTGAAAATGAGCAAAAGATGTGAACTTTTGCTCCAAATATATTTACATAGGAAATATTAGTATCATTAGAAGCGTCATGGCGTGGAGAATTTAAAAATACCAGAAATTTTTAGATTTTTCAAAATTATAGTCGTTTTAAGTTTCTTTGTCTGAAAATGAGCAAAAGATTTGAATTTTTGCTCCAAAAATATTTTCATAGGAAATATTAGTATCATTAGAATCGTCATGGCGTGGAGAATTTAAAAATACCAAAAATTTTCAGATTTTTCAAAATTAAAGTCGTTTTAAGTTTCTTTGTCTGAAAATGAGCAAAAGATTTTTATTTTTGCTCCAAAAACATTAAAGTAGGAAATATTAGTATCATTAGAATCGTCATGGCGTGGAGAATTTAAAAATACCAAAAATTTTTAGATTTTTCAAAATTAAAGTCGTTTTAAGTTTCTTTGTCTGAAAAAGAGCAAAAGATTTGAATTTTTGCTCCAAAAATATTTTCATAGGAAATATTAGTATCATTAGAATCGTCATGGCGTGGAGAATTTAAAAATACCAAAAATTTTTAGATTTTTCAAAATTAAAGTCGTTTTAAGTTTCTTTGTCTGAAAATGAGCAAAAGATTTGAATTTTTGCTCCAAAAATATTTTCATAGGAAATATTAGTATCATTAGAATCGTCATGGCGTGGAGAATTTAAAAATACCAAAAATTTTTAGATTTTTCAAAATTAAAGTCGTTTTAAGTTTCTTTGTCTGAAAATGAGCAAAAGATTTGAATTTTTGCTCCAAAAACATTAAAGTAGGAAATATTAGTATCATTAGAATCGTCATGGCGTGGAGAATTTAAAAATACCAAAAATTTTTAGATTTTTCAAAATTAAAGTTGTTTTAAGTTTCTTTGTCTGAAAATGAGCAAAAGATTTTTATTTTTGCTCCAAAAACATTAAAGTAGGAAATATTAGTATCATTAGAATCGTCATGGCGTGGAGAATTTAAAAATACCAAAAATTTTTAGATTTTTCAAAATTAAAGTCGTTTTAAGTTTCTTTGTCTGAAAATGAGCAAAAGATTCGAATTTTTGCTCCAAAAATATTTTCATAGGAAATATTAGTATCATTAGAATCGTCATGGCGTGGAGAATTTAAAAATACCAAAAATTTTTAGATTTTTCAAAATTAAAGTCGTTTTAAGTTTCTTTGTCTGAAAATGAGCAAAAGATTTTTATTTTTGCTCCAAAAACATTAAAGTAGGAAATATTAGTATCATTAGAATCGTCATGGCGTGGAGAATTTAAAAATACCAAAAATTTTTAGATTTTTCAAAATTAAAGTCGTTTTAAGTTTCTTTGTCTGAAAATGAGCAAAAGATTTTTATTTTTGCTCCAAAAACATTAAAGTAGGAAATGTTAGTATCATTAGAATCGTCATGGCGTGGAGAATTTAAAAATACCAAAAATTTTTAGATTTTTCAAAATTAAAGTTGTTTTAAGTTTCTTTGTCTGAAAATGAGCAAAAGATTTTTATTTTTGCTCCAAAAACATTAAAGTAGGAAATATTAGTATCATTAGAATCGTCATGGCGTGGAGAATTTAAAAATACCAAAAATTTTTAGATTTTTCAAAATTAAAGTTGTTTTAAGTTTCTTTGTCTGAAAATGAGCAAAAGATTTGAATTTTTGCTCCAAATATATTTTCATAGGAAATATTAGTATCATTAGAATCGTCATGGCGTGGAGAATTTAAAAATACCAAAAATTTTTAGATTTTTCAAAATTAAAGTCGTTTTAAGTTTCTTTGTCTGAAAATGAGCAAAAGATTTGAATTTTTGCTCCAAATATATTTTCATAGGAAATATTAGTATCATTAGAATCGTCATGGCGTGGAGAATTTAAAAATACCAAAAATTTTTAGATTTTTCAAAATTAAAGTCGTTTTAAGTTTCTTTGTCTGAAAATGAGCAAAAGATTTGAATTTTTGCTCCAAAAACATTAAAGTAGGAAATATTAGTATCATTAGAATCGTCATGGCGTGGAGAATTTAAAAATACCAAAAATTTTTAGATTTTTCAAAATTAAAGTTGTTTTAAGTTTCTTTGTCTGAAAATGAGCAAAAGATTTGAATTTTTGCTCCAAATATATTTTCATAGGAAATATTAGTATCATTAGAATCGTCATGGCGTGGAGAATTTAAAAATACCAAAAATTTTTAGATTTTTCAAAATTAAAGTCGTTTTAAGTTTCTTTGTCTGAAAATGAGCAAAAGATTTTTATTTTTGCTCCAAAAACATTAAAGTAGAAATATTAGTATCATTAGAATCGTCATGGCGTGGAGAATTTAAAAATACCAAAAATTTTTAGATTTTTCAAAATTAAAGTTGTTTTAAGTTTCTTTGTCTGAAAATGAGCAAAAGATTTTTATTTTTGCTCCAAAAACATTAAAGTAGGAAATATTAGTATCATTAGAATCGTCATGGCGTGGAGAATTTAAAAATACCAAAAATTTTTAGATTTTTCAAAATTAAAGTTGTTTTAAGTTTCTTTGTCTGAAAATGAGCAAAAGATTTTTATTTTTGCTCCAAAAACATTAAAGTAGGAAATATTAGTATCATTAGAATCGTCATGGCGTGGAGAATTTAAAAATACCAAAAATTTTTAGATTTTTCAAAATTAAAGTCGTTTTAAGTTTCTTTGTCTGAAAATGAGCAAAAGATTTTTATTTTTGCGCCAAAAACATTAAAGTAGGAAATATTAGTATCATTAGAATCGTCATGGCGTGGAGAATTTAAAAATACCAAAAATTTTTAGATTTTTCAAAATTAAAGTCGTTTTAAGTTTCTTTGTCTGAAAATGAGCAAAAGATTTTTATTTTTGCTCCAAAAACATTAAAGTAGAAATATTAGTATCATTAGAATCGTCATGGCGTGGAGAATTTAAAAATACCAAAAATTTTTAGATTTTTCAAAATTAAAGTTGTTTTAAGTTTCTTTGTCTGAAAATGAGCAAAAGATTTTTATTTTTGCTCCAAAAACATTAAAGTAGGAAATATTAGTATCATTAGAATCGTCATGGCGTGGAGAATTTAAAAATACCAAAAATTTTTAGATTTTTCAAAATTAAAGTTGTTTTAAGTTTCTTTGTCTGAAAATGAGCAAAAGATTTTTATTTTTGCTCCAAAAACATTAAAGTAGGAAATATTAGTATCATTAGAATCGTCATGGCGTGGAGAATTTAAAAATACCAAAAATTTTTAGATTTTTCAAAATTAAAGTCGTTTTAAGTTTCTTTGTCTGAAAATGAGCAAAAGATTTTTATTTTTGCGCCAAAAACATTAAAGTAGGAAATATTAGTATCATTAGAATCGTCATGGCGTGGAGAATTTAAAAATACCAAAAATTTTTAGATTTTTCAAAATTAAAGTTGTTTTAAGTTTCTTTGTCTGAAAATGAGCAAAAGATTTTTATTTTTGCTCCAAAAACATTAAAGTAGGAAATATTAGTATCATTAGAATCGTCATGGCGTGGAGAATTTAAAAATACCAAAAATTTTTAGATTTTTCAAAATTAAAGTCGTTTTAAGTTTCTTTGTCTGAAAATGAGCAAAAGATTTTTATTTTTGCGCCAAAAACATTAAAGTAGGAAATATTAGTATCATTAGAATCGTCATGGCGTGGAGAATTTAAAAATACCAAAAATTTTTAGATTTTTCAAAATTAAAGTTGTTTTAAGTTTCTTTGTCTGAAAATGAGCAAAAGATTTGAATTTTTGCTCCAAATATATTTTCATAGGAAATATTAGTATCATTAGAATCGTCATGGCGTGGAGAATTTAAAAATACCAAAAATTTTTAGATTTTTCAAAATTAAAGTCGTTTTAAGTTTCTTTGTCTGAAAATGAGCAAAAGATTTGAATTTTTGCTCCAAATATATTTTCATAGGAAATATTAGTATCATTAGAATCGTCATGGCGTGGAGAATTTAAAAATACCAAAAATTTTTAGATTTTTCAAAATTAAAGTCGTTTTAAGTTTCTTTGTCTGAAAATGAGCAAAAGATTTGAATTTTTGCTCCAAATATATTTTCATAGGAAATATTAGTATCATTAGAATCGTCATGGCGTGGAGAATTTAAAAATACCAAAAATTTTTAGATTTTTCAAAATTAAAGTCGTTTTAAGTTTCTTTGTCTGAAAATGAGCAAAAGATTTTTATTTTTGCGCCAAAAACATTAAAGTAGGAAATATTAGTATCATTAGAATCGTCATGGCGTGGAGAATTTAAAAATACCAAAAATTTTTAGATTTTTCAAAATTAAAGTTGTTTTAAGTTTCTTTGTCTGAAAATGAGCAAAAGATTTTTATTTTTGCTCCAAAAACATTAAAGTAGGAAATATTAGTATCATTAGAATCGTCATGGCGTGGAGAATTTAAAAATACCAAAAATTTTTAGATTTTTCAAAATTAAAGTCGTTTTAAGTTTCTTTGTCTGAAAATGAGCAAAAGATTTTTATTTTTGCGCCAAAAACATTAAAGTAGGAAATATTAGTATCATTAGAATCGTCATGGCGTGGAGAATTTAAAAATACCAAAAATTTTTAGATTTTTCAAAATTAAAGTTGTTTTAAGTTTCTTTGTCTGAAAATGAGCAAAAGATTTGAATTTTTGCTCCAAATATATTTTCATAGGAAATATTAGTATCATTAGAATCGTCATGGCGTGGAGAATTTAAAAATACCAAAAATTTTTAGATTTTTCAAAATTAAAGTCGTTTTAAGTTTCTTTGTCTGAAAATGAGCAAAAGATTTGAATTTTTGCTCCAAATATATTTTCATAGGAAATATTAGTATCATTAGAATCGTCATGGCGTGGAGAATTTAAAAATACCAAAAATTTTTAGATTTTTCAAAATTAAAGTCGTTTTAAGTTTCTTTGTCTGAAAATGAGCAAAAGATTTGAATTTTTGCTCCAAATATATTTTCATAGGAAATATTAGTATCATTAGAATCGTCATGGCGTGGAGAATTTAAAAATACCAAAAATTTTTAGATTTTTCAAAATTAAAGTCGTTTTAAGTTTCTTTGTCTGAAAATGAGCAAAAGATTTTTATTTTTGCGCCAAAAACATTAAAGTAGGAAATATTAGTATCATTAGAATCGTCATGGCGTGGAGAATTTAAAAATACCAAAAATTTTTAGATTTTTCAAAATTAAAGTTGTTTTAAGTTTCTTTGTCTGAAAATGAGCAAAAGATTTTTATTTTTGCTCCAAAAACATTAAAGTAGGAAATATTAGTATCATTAGAATCGTCATGGCGTGGAGAATTTAAAAATACCAAAAATTTTTAGATTTTTCAAAATTAAAGTCGTTTTAAGTTTCTTTGTCTGAAAATGAGCAAAAGATTTTTATTTTTGCGCCAAAAACATTAAAGTAGGAAATATTAGTATCATTAGAATCGTCATGGCGTGGAGAATTTAAAAATACCAAAAATTTTTAGATTTTTCAAAATTAAAGTTGTTTTAAGTTTCTTTGTCTGAAAATGAGCAAAAGATTTGAATTTTTGCTCCAAATATATTTTCATAGGAAATATTAGTATCATTAGAATCGTCATGGCGTGGAGAATTTAAAAATACCAAAAATTTTTAGATTTTTCAAAATTAAAGTCGTTTTAAGTTTCTTTGTCTGAAAATGAGCAAAAGATTTGAATTTTTGCTCCAAATATATTTTCATAGGAAATATTAGTATCATTAGAATCGTCATGGCGTGGAGAATTTAAAAATACCAAAAATTTTTAGATTTTTCAAAATTAAAGTCGTTTTAAGTTTCTTTGTCTGAAAATGAGCAAAAGATTTGAATTTTTGCTCCAAATATATTTTCATAGGAAATATTAGTATCATTAGAATCGTCATGGCGTGGAGAATTTAAAAATACCAAAAATTTTTAGATTTTTCAAAATTAAAGTCGTTTTAAGTTTCTTTGTCTGAAAATGAGCAAAAGATTTGAATTTTTGCTCCAAAAACATTAAAGTAGGAAATATTAGTATCATTAGAATCGTCATGGCGTGGAGAATTTAAAAATACCAAAAATTTTTAGATTTTTCAAAATTAAAGTTGTTTTAAGTTTCTTTGTCTGAAAATGAGCAAAAGATTTTTATTTTTGCTCCAAAAACATTAAAGTAGGAAATATTAGTATCATTAGAATCGTCATGGCGTGGAGAATTTAAAAATACCAAAAATTTTTAGATTTTTCAAAATTAAAGTTGTTTTAAGTTTCTTTGTCTGAAAATGAGCAAAAGATTTGAATTTTTGCTCCAAAAACATTAAAGTAGGAAATATTAGTATCATTAGAATCGTCATGGCGTGGAGAATTTAAAAATACCAAAAATTTTTAGATTTTTCAAAATTAAAGTTGTTTTAAGTTTCTTTGTCTGAAAATGAGCAAAAGATTTTTATTTTTGCTCCAAAAACATTAAAGTAGGAAATATTAGTATCATTAGAATCGTCATGGCGTGGAGAATTTAAAAATACCAAAAATTTTTAGATTTTTCAAAATTAAAGTTGTTTTAAGTTTCTTTGTCTGAAAATGAGCAAAAGATTTTTATTTTTGCTCCAAAAACATTAAAGTAGGAAATATTAGTATCATTAGAATCGTCATGGCGTGGAGAATTTAAAAATACCAAAAATTTTTAGATTTTTCAAAATTAAAGTTGTTTTAAGTTTCTTTGTCTGAAAATGAGCAAAAGATTTTTATTTTTGCTCCAAAAACATTAAAGTAGGAAATATTAGTATCATTAGAATCGTCATGGCGTGGAGAATTTAAAAATACCAAAAATTTTTAGATTTTTCAAAATTAAAGTTGTTTTAAGTTTCTTTGTCTGAAAATGAGCAAAAGATTTTTATTTTTGCTCCAAAAACATTAAAGTAGGAAATATTAGTATCATTAGAATCGTCATGGCGTGGAGAATTTAAAAATACCAAAAATTTTTAGATTTTTCAAAATTAAAGTTGTTTTAAGTTTCTTTGTCTGAAAATGAGCAAAAGATTTTTATTTTTGCTCCAAAAACATTAAAGTAGGAAATATTAGTATCATTAGAATCGTCATGGCGTGGAGAATTTAAAAATACCAAAAATTTTTAGATTTTTCAAAATTAAAGTTGTTTTAAGTTTCTTTGTCTGAAAATGAGCAAAAGATTTTTATTTTTGCTCCAAAAACATTAAAGTAGGAAATATTAGTATCATTAGAATCGTCATGGCGTGGAGAATTTAAAAATACCAAAAATTTTTAGATTTTTCAAAATTAAAGTTGTTTTAAGTTTCTTTGTCTGAAAATGAGCAAAAGATTTTTATTTTTGCTCCAAAAACATTAAAGTAGGAAATATTAGTATCATTAGAATCGTCATGGCGTGGAGAATTTAAAAATACCAAAAATTTTTAGATTTTTCAAAATTAAAGTTGTTTTAAGTTTCTTTGTCTGAAAATGAGCAAAAGATTTTTATTTTTGCTCCAAAAACATTAAAGTAGGAAATATTAGTATCATTAGAATCGTCATGGCGTGGAGAATTTAAAAATACCAAAAATTTTTAGATTTTTCAAAATTAAAGTTGTTTTAAGTTTCTTTGTCTGAAAATGAGCAAAAGATTTGAATTTTTGCTCCAAATATATTTTCATAGGAAATATTAGTATCATTAGAATCGTCATGGCGTGGAGAATTTAAAAATACCAAAAATTTTTAGATTTTTCAAAATTAAAGTCGTTTTAAGTTTCTTTGTCTGAAAATGAGCAAAAGATTTGAATTTTTGCTCCAAATATATTTTCATAGGAAATATTAGTATCATTAGAATCGTCATGGCGTGGAGAATTTAAAAATACCAAAAATTTTTAGATTTTTCAAAATTAAAGTCGTTTTAAGTTTCTTTGTCTGAAAATGAGCAAAAGATTTGAATTTTTGCTCCAAATATATTTTCATAGGAAATATTAGTATCATTAGAATCGTCATGGCGTGGAGAATTTAAAAATACCAAAAATTTTTAGATTTTTCAAAATTAAAGTCGTTTTAAGTTTCTTTGTCTGAAAATGAGCAAAAGATTTGAATTTTTGCTCCAAAAACATTAAAGTAGGAAATATTAGTATCATTAGAATCGTCATGGCGTGGAGAATTTAAAAATACCAAAAATTTTTAGATTTTTCAAAATTAAAGTTGTTTTAAGTTTCTTTGTCTGAAAATGAGCAAAAGATTTGAATTTTTGCTCCAAATATATTTTCATAGGAAATATTAGTATCATTAGAATCGTCATGGCGTGGAGAATTTAAAAATACCAAAAATTTTTAGATTTTTCAAAATTAAAGTCGTTTTAAGTTTCTTTGTCTGAAAATGAGCAAAAGATTTTTATTTTTGCTCCAAAAACATTAAAGTAGAAATATTAGTATCATTAGAATCGTCATGGCGTGGAGAATTTAAAAATACCAAAAATTTTTAGATTTTTCAAAATTAAAGTTGTTTTAAGTTTCTTTGTCTGAAAATGAGCAAAAGATTTGAATTTTTGCTCCAAATATATTTTCATAGGAAATATTAGTATCATTAGAATCGTCATGGCGTGGAGAATTTAAAAATACCAAAAATTTTTAGATTTTTCAAAATTAAAGTCGTTTTAAGTTTCTTTGTCTGAAAATGAGCAAAAGATTTTTATTTTTGCTCCAAAAACATTAAAGTAGAAATATTAGTATCATTAGAATCGTCATGGCGTGGAGAATTTAAAAATACCAAAAATTTTTAGATTTTTCAAAATTAAAGTTGTTTTAAGTTTCTTTGTCTGAAAATGAGCAAAAGATTTGAATTTTTGCTCCAAATATATTTTCATAGGAAATATTAGTATCATTAGAATCGTCATGGCGTGGAGAATTTAAAAATACCAAAAATTTTTAGATTTTTCAAAATTAAAGTCGTTTTAAGTTTCTTTGTCTGAAAATGAGCAAAAGATTTTTATTTTTGCTCCAAAAACATTAAAGTAGAAATATTAGTATCATTAGAATCGTCATGGCGTGGAGAATTTAAAAATACCAAAAATTTTTAGATTTTTCAAAATTAAAGTTGTTTTAAGTTTCTTTGTCTGAAAATGAGCAAAAGATTTTTATTTTTGCTCCAAAAACATTAAAGTAGGAAATATTAGTATCATTAGAATCGTCATGGCGTGGAGAATTTAAAAATACCAAAAATTTTTAGATTTTTCAAAATTAAAGTTGTTTTAAGTTTCTTTGTCTGAAAATGAGCAAAAGATTTTTATTTTTGCTCCAAAAACATTAAAGTAGGAAATATTAGTATCATTAGAATCGTCATGGCGTGGAGAATTTAAAAATACCAAAAATTTTTAGATTTTTCAAAATTAAAGTCGTTTTAAGTTTCTTTGTCTGAAAATGAGCAAAAGATTTTTATTTTTGCTCCAAAAACATTAAAGTAGAAATATTAGTATCATTAGAATCGTCATGGCGTGGAGAATTTAAAAATACCAAAAATTTTTAGATTTTTCAAAATTAAAGTTGTTTTAAGTTTCTTTGTCTGAAAATGAGCAAAAGATTTTTATTTTTGCTCCAAAAACATTAAAGTAGGAAATATTAGTATCATTAGAATCGTCATGGCGTGGAGAATTTAAAAATACCAAAAATTTTTAGATTTTTCAAAATTAAAGTTGTTTTAAGTTTCTTTGTCTGAAAATGAGCAAAAGATTTTTATTTTTGCTCCAAAAACATTAAAGTAGGAAATATTAGTATCATTAGAATCGTCATGGCGTGGAGAATTTAAAAATACCAAAAATTTTTAGATTTTTCAAAATTAAAGTCGTTTTAAGTTTCTTTGTCTGAAAATGAGCAAAAGATTTTTATTTTTGCGCCAAAAACATTAAAGTAGGAAATATTAGTATCATTAGAATCGTCATGGCGTGGAGAATTTAAAAATACCAAAAATTTTTAGATTTTTCAAAATTAAAGTCGTTTTAAGTTTCTTTGTCTGAAAATGAGCAAAAGATTTTTATTTTTGCTCCAAAAACATTAAAGTAGAAATATTAGTATCATTAGAATCGTCATGGCGTGGAGAATTTAAAAATACCAAAAATTTTTAGATTTTTCAAAATTAAAGTTGTTTTAAGTTTCTTTGTCTGAAAATGAGCAAAAGATTTGAATTTTTGCTCCAAATATATTTTCATAGGAAATATTAGTATCATTAGAATCGTCATGGCGTGGAGAATTTAAAAATACCAAAAATTTTTAGATTTTTCAAAATTAAAGTTGTTTTAAGTTTCTTTGTCTGAAAATGAGCAAAAGATTTTTATTTTTGCTCCAAAAACATTAAAGTAGGAAATATTAGTATCATTAGAATCGTCATGGCGTGGAGAATTTAAAAATACCAAAAATTTTTAGATTTTTCAAAATTAAAGTTGTTTTAAGTTTCTTTGTCTGAAAATGAGCAAAAGATTTGAATTTTTGCTCCAAATATATTTTCATAGGAAATATTAGTATCATTAGAATCGTCATGGCGTGGAGAATTTAAAAATACCAAAAATTTTTAGATTTTTCAAAATTAAAGTCGTTTTAAGTTTCTTTGTCTGAAAATGAGCAAAAGATTTGAATTTTTGCTCCAAATATATTTTCATAGGAAATATTAGTATCATTAGAATCGTCATGGCGTGGAGAATTTAAAAATACCAAAAATTTTTAGATTTTTCAAAATTAAAGTCGTTTTAAGTTTCTTTGTCTGAAAATGAGCAAAAGATTTGAATTTTTGCTCCAAAAACATTAAAGTAGGAAATATTAGTATCATTAGAATCGTCATGGCGTGGAGAATTTAAAAATACCAAAAATTTTTAGATTTTTCAAAATTAAAGTTGTTTTAAGTTTCTTTGTCTGAAAATGAGCAAAAGATTTGAATTTTTGCTCCAAATATATTTTCATAGGAAATATTAGTATCATTAGAATCGTCATGGCGTGGAGAATTTAAAAATACCAAAAATTTTTAGATTTTTCAAAATTAAAGTCGTTTTAAGTTTCTTTGTCTGAAAATGAGCAAAAGATTTTTATTTTTGCGCCAAAAACATTAAAGTAGGAAATATTAGTATCATTAGAATCGTCATGGCGTGGAGAATTTAAAAATACCAAAAATTTTTAGATTTTTCAAAATTAAAGTTGTTTTAAGTTTCTTTGTCTGAAAATGAGCAAAAGATTTTTATTTTTGCTCCAAAAACATTAAAGTAGGAAATATTAGTATCATTAGAATCGTCATGGCGTGGAGAATTTAAAAATACCAAAAATTTTTAGATTTTTCAAAATTAAAGTTGTTTTAAGTTTCTTTGTCTGAAAATGAGCAAAAGATTTTTATTTTTGCTCCAAAAACATTAAAGTAGGAAATATTAGTATCATTAGAATCGTCATGGCGTGGAGAATTTAAAAATACCAAAAATTTTTAGATTTTTCAAAATTAAAGTCGTTTTAAGTTTCTTTGTCTGAAAATGAGCAAAAGATTTTTATTTTTGCGCCAAAAACATTAAAGTAGGAAATATTAGTATCATTAGAATCGTCATGGCGTGGAGAATTTAAAAATACCAAAAATTTTTAGATTTTTCAAAATTAAAGTCGTTTTAAGTTTCTTTGTCTGAAAATGAGCAAAAGATTTTTATTTTTGCTCCAAAAACATTAAAGTAGAAATATTAGTATCATTAGAATCGTCATGGCGTGGAGAATTTAAAAATACCAAAAATTTTTAGATTTTTCAAAATTAAAGTTGTTTTAAGTTTCTTTGTCTGAAAATGAGCAAAAGATTTGAATTTTTGCTCCAAATATATTTTCATAGGAAATATTAGTATCATTAGAATCGTCATGGCGTGGAGAATTTAAAAATACCAAAAATTTTTAGATTTTTCAAAATTAAAGTTGTTTTAAGTTTCTTTGTCTGAAAATGAGCAAAAGATTTTTATTTTTGCTCCAAAAACATTAAAGTAGGAAATATTAGTATCATTAGAATCGTCATGGCGTGGAGAATTTAAAAATACCAAAAATTTTTAGATTTTTCAAAATTAAAGTTGTTTTAAGTTTCTTTGTCTGAAAATGAGCAAAAGATTTTTATTTTTGCTCCAAATATATTTTCATAGGAAATATTAGTATCATTAGAATCGTCATGGCGTGGAGAATTTAAAAATACCAAAAATTTTTAGATTTTTCAAAATTAAAGTCGTTTTAAGTTTCTTTGTCTGAAAATGAGCAAAAGATTTTTATTTTTGCTCCAAAAACATTAAAGTAGGAAATATTAGTATCATTAGAATCGTCATGGCGTGGAGAATTTAAAAATACCAAAAATTTTTAGATTTTTCAAAATTAAAGTTGTTTTAAGTTTCTTTGTCTGAAAATGAGCAAAAGATTTGAATTTTTGCTCCAAATATATTTTCATAGGAAATATTAGTATCATTAGAATCGTCATGGCGTGGAGAATTTAAAAATACCAAAAATTTTTAGATTTTTCAAAATTAAAGTTGTTTTAAGTTTCTTTGTCTGAAAATGAGCAAAAGATTTGAATTTTTGCTCCAAATATATTTTCATAGGAAATATTAGTATCATTAGAATCGTCATGGCGTGGAGAATTTAAAAATACCAAAAATTTTTAGATTTTTCAAAATTAAAGTCGTTTTAAGTTTCTTTGTCTGAAAATGAGCAAAAGATTTGAATTTTTGCTCCAAAAACATTAAAGTAGGAAATATTAGTATCATTAGAATCGTCATGGCGTGGAGAATTTAAAAATACCAAAAATTTTTAGATTTTTCAAAATTAAAGTTGTTTTAAGTTTCTTTGTCTGAAAATGAGCAAAAGATTTGAATTTTTGCTCCAAATATATTTTCATAGGAAATATTAGTATCATTAGAATCGTCATGGCGTGGAGAATTTAAAAATACCAAAAATTTTTAGATTTTTCAAAATTAAAGTCGTTTTAAGTTTCTTTGTCTGAAAATGAGCAAAAGATTTTTATTTTTGCGCCAAAAACATTAAAGTAGGAAATATTAGTATCATTAGAATCGTCATGGCGTGGAGAATTTAAAAATACCAAAAATTTTTAGATTTTTCAAAATTAAAGTTGTTTTAAGTTTCTTTGTCTGAAAATGAGCAAAAGATTTTTATTTTTGCTCCAAAAACATTAAAGTAGGAAATATTAGTATCATTAGAATCGTCATGGCGTGGAGAATTTAAAAATACCAAAAATTTTTAGATTTTTCAAAATTAAAGTTGTTTTAAGTTTCTTTGTCTGAAAATGAGCAAAAGATTTTTATTTTTGCTCCAAAAACATTAAAGTAGGAAATATTAGTATCATTAGAATCGTCATGGCGTGGAGAATTTAAAAATACCAAAAATTTTTAGATTTTTCAAAATTAAAGTCGTTTTAAGTTTCTTTGTCTGAAAATGAGCAAAAGATTTTTATTTTTGCGCCAAAAACATTAAAGTAGGAAATATTAGTATCATTAGAATCGTCATGGCGTGGAGAATTTAAAAATACCAAAAATTTTTAGATTTTTCAAAATTAAAGTCGTTTTAAGTTTCTTTGTCTGAAAATGAGCAAAAGATTTTTATTTTTGCTCCAAAAACATTAAAGTAGAAATATTAGTATCATTAGAATCGTCATGGCGTGGAGAATTTAAAAATACCAAAAATTTTTAGATTTTTCAAAATTAAAGTTGTTTTAAGTTTCTTTGTCTGAAAATGAGCAAAAGATTTGAATTTTTGCTCCAAATATATTTTCATAGGAAATATTAGTATCATTAGAATCGTCATGGCGTGGAGAATTTAAAAATACCAAAAATTTTTAGATTTTTCAAAATTAAAGTTGTTTTAAGTTTCTTTGTCTGAAAATGAGCAAAAGATTTTTATTTTTGCTCCAAAAACATTAAAGTAGGAAATATTAGTATCATTAGAATCGTCATGGCGTGGAGAATTTAAAAATACCAAAAATTTTTAGATTTTTCAAAATTAAAGTTGTTTTAAGTTTCTTTGTCTGAAAATGAGCAAAAGATTTTTATTTTTGCTCCAAATATATTTTCATAGGAAATATTAGTATCATTAGAATCGTCATGGCGTGGAGAATTTAAAAATACCAAAAATTTTTAGATTTTTCAAAATTAAAGTCGTTTTAAGTTTCTTTGTCTGAAAATGAGCAAAAGATTTTTATTTTTGCTCCAAAAACATTAAAGTAGGAAATATTAGTATCATTAGAATCGTCATGGCGTGGAGAATTTAAAAATACCAAAAATTTTTAGATTTTTCAAAATTAAAGTTGTTTTAAGTTTCTTTGTCTGAAAATGAGCAAAAGATTTGAATTTTTGCTCCAAATATATTTTCATAGGAAATATTAGTATCATTAGAATCGTCATGGCGTGGAGAATTTAAAAATACCAAAAATTTTTAGATTTTTCAAAATTAAAGTTGTTTTAAGTTTCTTTGTCTGAAAATGAGCAAAAGATTTTTATTTTTGCTCCAAAAACATTAAAGTAGGAAATATTAGTATCATTAGAATCGTCATGGCGTGGAGAATTTAAAAATACCAAAAATTTTTAGATTTTTCAAAATTAAAGTTGTTTTAAGTTTCTTTGTCTGAAAATGAGCAAAAGATTTTTATTTTTGCTCCAAAAACATTAAAGTAGGAAATATTAGTATCATTAGAATCGTCATGGCGTGGAGAATTTAAAAATACCAAAAATTTTTAGATTTTTCAAAATTAAAGTCGTTTTAAGTTTCTTTGTCTGAAAATGAGCAAAAGATTTTTATTTTTGCTCCAAAAACATTAAAGTAGAAATATTAGTATCATTAGAATCGTCATGGCGTGGAGAATTTAAAAATACCAAAAATTTTTAGATTTTTCAAAATTAAAGTTGTTTTAAGTTTCTTTGTCTGAAAATGAGCAAAAGATTTTTATTTTTGCTCCAAAAACATTAAAGTAGGAAATATTAGTATCATTAGAATCGTCATGGCGTGGAGAATTTAAAAATACCAAAAATTTTTAGATTTTTCAAAATTAAAGTTGTTTTAAGTTTCTTTGTCTGAAAATGAGCAAAAGATTTTTATTTTTGCTCCAAAAACATTAAAGTAGGAAATATTAGTATCATTAGAATCGTCATGGCGTGGAGAATTTAAAAATACCAAAAATTTTTAGATTTTTCAAAATTAAAGTCGTTTTAAGTTTCTTTGTCTGAAAATGAGCAAAAGATTTTTATTTTTGCTCCAAAAACATTAAAGTAGGAAATATTAGTATCATTAGAATCGTCATGGCGTGGAGAATTTAAAAATACCAAAAATTTTTAGATTTTTCAAAATTAAAGTTGTTTTAAGTTTCTTTGTCTGAAAATGAGCAAAAGATTTTTATTTTTGCTCCAAAAACATTAAAGTAGGAAATATTAGTATCATTAGAATCGTCATGGCGTGGAGAATTTAAAAATACCAAAAATTTTTAGATTTTTCAAAATTAAAGTTGTTTTAAGTTTCTTTGTCTGAAAATGAGCAAAAGATTTTTATTTTTGCTCCAAAAACATTAAAGTAGGAAATATTAGTATCATTAGAATCGTCATGGCGTGGAGAATTTAAAAATACCAAAAATTTTTAGATTTTTCAAAATTAAAGTCGTTTTAAGTTTCTTTGTCTGAAAATGAGCAAAAGATTTTTATTTTTGCTCCAAAAACATTAAAGTAGAAATATTAGTATCATTAGAATCGTCATGGCGTGGAGAATTTAAAAATACCAAAAATTTTTAGATTTTTCAAAATTAAAGTTGTTTTAAGTTTCTTTGTCTGAAAATGAGCAAAAGATTTTTATTTTTGCTCCAAAAACATTAAAGTAGGAAATATTAGTATCATTAGAATCGTCATGGCGTGGAGAATTTAAAAATACCAAAAATTTTTAGATTTTTCAAAATTAAAGTTGTTTTAAGTTTCTTTGTCTGAAAATGAGCAAAAGATTTTTATTTTTGCTCCAAAAACATTAAAGTAGGAAATATTAGTATCATTAGAATCGTCATGGCGTGGAGAATTTAAAAATACCAAAAATTTTTAGATTTTTCAAAATTAAAGTCGTTTTAAGTTTCTTTGTCTGAAAATGAGCAAAAGATTTGAATTTTTGCTCCAAAAACATTAAAGTAGGAAATATTAGTATCATTAGAATCGTCATGGCGTGGAGAATTTAAAAATACCAAAATTTTTTAGATTTTTCAAAATTAAAGTTGTTTTAAGTTTCTTTGTCTGAAAATGAGCAAAAGATTTTTATTTTTGCTCCAAAAACATTAAAGTAGGAAATATTAGTATCATTAGAATCGTCATGGCGTGGAGAATTTAAAAATACCAAAAATTTTTAGATTTTTCAAAATTAAAGTCGTTTTAAGTTTCTTTGTCTGAAAATGAGCAAAAGATTTGAATTTTTGCTCCAAAAACATTAAAGTAGGAAATATTAGTATCATTAGAATCGTCATGGCGTGGAGAATTTAAAAATACCAAAAATTTTTAGATTTTTCAAAATTAAAGTTGTTTTAAGTTTCTTTGTCTGAAAATGAGCAAAAGATTTTTATTTTTGCTCCAAAAACATTAAAGTAGGAAATATTAGTATCATTAGAATCGTCATGGCGTGGAGAATTTAAAAATACCAAAAATTTTTAGATTTTTCAAAATTAAAGTCGTTTTAAGTTTCTTTGTCTGAAAATGAGCAAAAGATTTTTATTTTTGCTCCAAAAACATTAAAGTAGGAAATATTAGTATCATTAGAATCGTCGTGGCGTGGAGAATTTAAAAATACCAAAAATTTTTAGATTTTTCAAAATTAAAGTCGTTTTAAGTTTCTTTGTCTGAAAATGAGCAAAAGATTTTTATTTTTGCTCCAAAAACATTAAAGTAGGAAATATTAGTATCATTAGAATCGTCATGGCGTGGAGAATTTAAAAATACCAAAAATTTTTAGATTTTTCAAAATTAAAGTCGTTTTAAGTTTCTTTGTCTGAAAATGAGCAAAAGATTTTTATTTTTGCTCCAAAAACATTAAAGTAGGAAATATTAGTATCATTAGAATCGTCATGGCGTGGAGAATTTAAAAATACCAAAAATTTTTAGATTTTTCAAAATTAAAGTCGTTTTAAGTTTCTTTGTCTGAAAATGAGCAAAAGATTTTTATTTTTGCTCCAAAAATATTTTCATAGGAAATATTAGTATCATTAGAATCGTCATGGCGTGGAGAATTTAAAAATACCAAAAATTTTTAGATTTTTCAAAATTAAAGTCGTTTTAAGTTTCTTTGTCTGAAAATGAGCAAAAGATTTTTATTTTTGCTCCAAAAACATTAAAGTAGGAAATATTAGTATCATTAGAATCGTCATGGCGTGGAGAATTTAAAAATACCAAAAATTTTTAGATTTTTCAAAATTAAAGTCGTTTTAAGTTTCTTTGTCTGAAAATGAGCAAAAGATTTTTATTTTTGCTCCAAAAATATTTTCATAGGAAATATTAGTATCATTAGAATCGTCATGGCGTGGAGAATTTAAAAATACCAAAAATTTTTAGATTTTTCAAAATTAAAGTCGTTTTAAGTTTCTTTGTCTGAAAATGAGCAAAAGATTTTTATTTTTGCTCCAAAAACATTAAAGTAGGAAATATTAGTATCATTAGAATCGTCATGGCGTGGAGAATTTAAAAATACCAAAAATTTTTAGATTTTTCAAAATTAAAGTCGTTTTAAGTTTCTTTGTCTGAAAATGAGCAAAAGATTTTTATTTTTGCTCCAAAAATATTTTCATAGGAAATATTAGTATCATTAGAATCGTCATGGCGTGGAGAATTTAAAAATACCAAAAATTTTTAGATTTTTCAAAATTAAAGTCGTTTTAAGTTTCTTTGTCTGAAAATGAGCAAAAGATTTTTATTTTTGCTCCAAAAATATTTTCATAGGAAATATTAGTATCATTAGAATCGTCATGGCGTGGAGAATTTAAAAATACCAAAAATTTTTAGATTTTTCAAAATTAAAGTCGTTTTAAGTTTCTTTGTCTGAAAATGAGCAAAAGATTTTTATTTTTGCTCCAAAAACATTAAAGTAGGAAATATTAGTATCATTAGAATCGTCATGGCGTGGAGAATTTAAAAATACCAAAAATTTTTAGATTTTTCAAAATTAAAGTCGTTTTAAGTTTCTTTGTCTGAAAATGAGCAAAAGATTTTTATTTTTGCTCCAAAAATATTTTCATAGGAAATATTAGTATCATTAGAATCGTCATGGCGTGGAGAATTTAAAAATACCAAAAATTTTTAGATTTTTCAAAATTAAAGTCGTTTTAAGTTTCTTTGTCTGAAAATGAGCAAAAGATTTTTATTTTTGCTCCAAAAATATTTTCATAGGAAATATTAGTATCATTAGAATCGTCATGGCGTGGAGAATTTAAAAATACCAAAAATTTTTAGATTTTTCAAAATTAAAGTCGTTTTAAGTTTCTTTGTCTGAAAATGAGCAAAAGATTTTTATTTTTGCTCCAAAAACATTAAAGTAGGAAATATTAGTATCATTAGAATCGTCATGGCGTGGAGAATTTAAAAATACCAAAAATTTTTAGATTTTTCAAAATTAAAGTCGTTTTAAGTTTCTTTGTCTGAAAATGAGCAAAAGATTTTTATTTTTGCTCCAAAAATATTTTCATAGGAAATATTAGTATCATTAGAATCGTCATGGCGTGGAGAATTTAAAAATACCAAAAATTTTTAGATTTTTCAAAATTAAAGTCGTTTTAAGTTTCTTTGTCTGAAAATGAGCAAAAGATTTTTATTTTTGCTCCAAAAACATTAAAGTAGGAAATATTAGTATCATTAGAATCGTCATGGCGTGGAGAATTTAAAAATACCAAAAATTTTTAGATTTTTCAAAATTAAAGTCGTTTTAAGTTTCTTTGTCTGAAAATGAGCAAAAGATTTTTATTTTTGCTCCAAAAACATTAAAGTAGGAAATATTAGTATCATTAGAATCGTCATGGCGTGGAGAATTTAAAAATACCAAAAATTTTTAGATTTTTCAAAATTAAAGTCGTTTTAAGTTTCTTTGTCTGAAAATGAGCAAAAGATTTTTATTTTTGCTCCAAAAATATTTTCATAGGAAATATTAGTATCATTAGAATCGTCATGGCGTGGAGAATTTAAAAATACCAAAAATTTTTAGATTTTTCAAAATTAAAGTCGTTTTAAGTTTCTTTGTCTGAAAATGAGCAAAAGATTTTTATTTTTGCTCCAAAAATATTTTCATAGGAAATATTAGTATCATTAGAATCGTCATGGCGTGGAGAATTTAAAAATACCAAAAATTTTTAGATTTTTCAAAATTAAAGTCGTTTTAAGTTTCTTTGTCTGAAAATGAGCAAAAGATTTTTATTTTTGCTCCAAAAATATTTTCATAGGAAATATTAGTATCATTAGAATCGTCATGGCGTGGAGAATTTAAAAATACCAAAAATTTTTAGATTTTTCAAAATTAAAGTCGTTTTAAGTTTCTTTGTCTGAAAATGAGCAAAAGATTTTTATTTTTGCTCCAAAAACATTAAAGTAGGAAATATTAGTATCATTAGAATCGTCATGGCGTGGAGAATTTAAAAATACCAAAAATTTTTAGATTTTTCAAAATTAAAGTCGTTTTAAGTTTCTTTGTCTGAAAATGAGCAAAAGATTTTTATTTTTGCTCCAAAAATATTTTCATAGGAAATATTAGTATCATTAGAATCGTCATGGCGTGGAGAATTTAAAAATACCAAAAATTTTTAGATTTTTCAAAATTAAAGTCGTTTTAAGTTTCTTTGTCTGAAAATGAGCAAAAGATTTTTATTTTTGCTCCAAAAATATTTTCATAGGAAATATTAGTATCATTAGAATCGTCATGGCGTGGAGAATTTAAAAATACCAAAAATTTTTAGATTTTTCAAAATTAAAGTCGTTTTAAGTTTCTTTGTCTGAAAATGAGCAAAAGATTTTTATTTTTGCTCCAAAAACATTAAAGTAGGAAATATTAGTATCATTAGAATCGTCATGGCGTGGAGAATTTAAAAATACCAAAAATTTTTAGATTTTTCAAAATTAAAGTCGTTTTAAGTTTCTTTGTCTGAAAATGAGCAAAAGATTTTTATTTTTGCTCCAAAAATATTTTCATAGGAAATATTAGTATCATTAGAATCGTCATGGCGTGGAGAATTTAAAAATACCAAAAATTTTTAGATTTTTCAAAATTAAAGTCGTTTTAAGTTTCTTTGTCTGAAAATGAGCAAAAGATTTTTATTTTTGCTCCAAAAACATTAAAGTAGGAAATATTAGTATCATTAGAATCGTCATGGCGTGGAGAATTTAAAAATACCAAAAATTTTTAGATTTTTCAAAATTAAAGTCGTTTTAAGTTTCTTTGTCTGAAAATGAGCAAAAGATTTTTATTTTTGCTCCAAAAATATTTTCATAGGAAATATTAGTATCATTAGAATCGTCATGGCGTGGAGAATTTAAAAATACCAAAAATTTTTAGATTTTTCAAAATTAAAGTCGTTTTAAGTTTCTTTGTCTGAAAATGAGCAAAAGATTTTTATTTTTGCTCCAAAAACATTAAAGTAGGAAATATTAGTATCATTAGAATCGTCATGGCGTGGAGAATTTAAAAATACCAAAAATTTTTAGATTTTTCAAAATTAAAGTCGTTTTAAGTTTCTTTGTCTGAAAATGAGCAAAAGATTTTTATTTTTGCTCCAAAAACATTAAAGTAGGAAATATTAGTATCATTAGAATCGTCATGGCGTGGAGAATTTAAAAATACCAAAAATTTTTAGATTTTTCAAAATTAAAGTCGTTTTAAGTTTCTTTGTCTGAAAATGAGCAAAAGATTTTTATTTTTGCTCCAAAAATATTTTCATAGGAAATATTAGTATCATTAGAATCGTCATGGCGTGGAGAATTTAAAAATACCAAAAATTTTTAGATTTTTCAAAATTAAAGTCGTTTTAAGTTTCTTTGTCTGAAAATGAGCAAAAGATTTTTATTTTTGCTCCAAAAACATTAAAGTAGGAAATATTAGTATCATTAGAATCGTCATGGCGTGGAGAATTTAAAAATACCAAAAATTTTTAGATTTTTCAAAATTAAAGTCGTTTTAAGTTTCTTTGTCTGAAAATGAGCAAAAGATTTTTATTTTTGCTCCAAAAATATTTTCATAGGAAATATTAGTATCATTAGAATCGTCATGGCGTGGAGAATTTAAAAATACCAAAAATTTTTAGATTTTTCAAAATTAAAGTCGTTTTAAGTTTCTTTGTCTGAAAATGAGCAAAAGATTTTTATTTTTGCTCCAAAAACATTAAAGTAGGAAATATTAGTATCATTAGAATCGTCATGGCGTGGAGAATTTAAAAATACCAAAAATTTTTAGATTTTTCAAAATTAAAGTCGTTTTAAGTTTCTTTGTCTGAAAATGAGCAAAAGATTTTTATTTTTGCTCCAAAAACATTAAAGTAGGAAATATTAGTATCATTAGAATCGTCATGGCGTGGAGAATTTAAAAATACCAAAAATTTTTAGATTTTTCAAAATTAAAGTCGTTTTAAGTTTCTTTGTCTGAAAATGAGCAAAAGATTTTTATTTTTGCTCCAAAAACATTAAAGTAGGAAATATTAGTATCATTAGAATCGTCATGGCGTGGAGAATTTAAAAATACCAAAAATTTTTAGATTTTTCAAAATTAAAGTCGTTTTAAGTTTCTTTGTCTGAAAATGAGCAAAAGATTTTTATTTTTGCTCCAAAAACATTAAAGTAGGAAATATTAGTATCATTAGAATCGTCATGGCGTGGAGAATTTAAAAATACCAAAAATTTTTAGATTTTTCAAAATTAAAGTCGTTTTAAGTTTCTTTGTCTGAAAATGAGCAAAAGATTTTTATTTTTGCTCCAAAAATATTTTCATAGGAAATATTAGTATCATTAGAATCGTCATGGCGTGGAGAATTTAAAAATACCAAAAATTTTTAGATTTTTCAAAATTAAAGTCGTTTTAAGTTTCTTTGTCTGAAAATGAGCAAAAGATTTTTATTTTTGCTCCAAAAACATTAAAGTAGGAAATATTAGTATCATTAGAATCGTCATGGCGTGGAGAATTTAAAAATACCAAAAATTTTTAGATTTTTCAAAATTAAAGTCGTTTTAAGTTTCTTTGTCTGAAAATGAGCAAAAGATTTTTATTTTTGCTCCAAAAATATTTTCATAGGAAATATTAGTATCATTAGAATCGTCATGGCGTGGAGAATTTAAAAATACCAAAAATTTTTAGATTTTTCAAAATTAAAGTCGTTTTAAGTTTCTTTGTCTGAAAATGAGCAAAAGATTTTTATTTTTGCTCCAAAAACATTAAAGTAGGAAATATTAGTATCATTAGAATCGTCATGGCGTGGAGAATTTAAAAATACCAAAAATTTTTAGATTTTTCAAAATTAAAGTCGTTTTAAGTTTCTTTGTCTGAAAATGAGCAAAAGATTTTTATTTTTGCTCCAAAAATATTTTCATAGGAAATATTAGTATCATTAGAATCGTCATGGCGTGGAGAATTTAAAAATACCAAAAATTTTTAGATTTTTCAAAATTAAAGTCGTTTTAAGTTTCTTTGTCTGAAAATGAGCAAAAGATTTTTATTTTTGCTCCAAAAACATTAAAGTAGGAAATATTAGTATCATTAGAATCGTCATGGCGTGGAGAATTTAAAAATACCAAAAATTTTTAGATTTTTCAAAATTAAAGTCGTTTTAAGTTTCTTTGTCTGAAAATGAGCAAAAGATTTTTATTTTTGCTCCAAAAACATTAAAGTAGGAAATATTAGTATCATTAGAATCGTCATGGCGTGGAGAATTTAAAAATACCAAAAATTTTTAGATTTTTCAAAATTAAAGTCGTTTTAAGTTTCTTTGTCTGAAAATGAGCAAAAGATTTTTATTTTTGCTCCAAAAATATTTTCATAGGAAATATTAGTATCATTAGAATCGTCATGGCGTGGAGAATTTAAAAATACCAAAAATTTTTAGATTTTTCAAAATTAAAGTCGTTTTAAGTTTCTTTGTCTGAAAATGAGCAAAAGATTTTTATTTTTGCTCCAAAAATATTTTCATAGGAAATATTAGTATCATTAGAATCGTCATGGCGTGGAGAATTTAAAAATACCAAAAATTTTTAGATTTTTCAAAATTAAAGTCGTTTTAAGTTTCTTTGTCTGAAAATGAGCAAAAGATTTTTATTTTTGCTCCAAAAACATTAAAGTAGGAAATATTAGTATCATTAGAATCGTCATGGCGTGGAGAATTTAAAAATACCAAAAATTTTTAGATTTTTCAAAATTAAAGTCGTTTTAAGTTTCTTTGTCTGAAAATGAGCAAAAGATTTTTATTTTTGCTCCAAAAATATTTTCATAGGAAATATTAGTATCATTAGAATCGTCATGGCGTGGAGAATTTAAAAATACCAAAAATTTTTAGATTTTTCAAAATTAAAGTCGTTTTAAGTTTCTTTGTCTGAAAATGAGCAAAAGATTTTTATTTTTGCTCCAAAAACATTAAAGTAGGAAATATTAGTATCATTAGAATCGTCATGGCGTGGAGAATTTAAAAATACCAAAAATTTTTAGATTTTTCAAAATTAAAGTCGTTTTAAGTTTCTTTGTCTGAAAATGAGCAAAAGATTTTTATTTTTGCTCCAAAAATATTTTCATAGGAAATATTAGTATCATTAGAATCGTCATGGCGTGGAGAATTTAAAAATACCAAAAATTTTTAGATTTTTCAAAATTAAAGTCGTTTTAAGTTTCTTTGTCTGAAAATGAGCAAAAGATTTTTATTTTTGCTCCAAAAACATTAAAGTAGGAAATATTAGTATCATTAGAATCGTCATGGCGTGGAGAATTTAAAAATACCAAAAATTTTTAGATTTTTCAAAATTAAAGTCGTTTTAAGTTTCTTTGTCTGAAAATGAGCAAAAGATTTTTATTTTTGCTCCAAAAATATTTTCATAGGAAATATTAGTATCATTAGAATCGTCATGGCGTGGAGAATTTAAAAATACCAAAAATTTTTAGATTTTTCAAAATTAAAGTCGTTTTAAGTTTCTTTGTCTGAAAATGAGCAAAAGATTTTTATTTTTGCTCCAAAAACATTAAAGTAGGAAATATTAGTATCATTAGAATCGTCATGGCGTGGAGAATTTAAAAATACCAAAAATTTTTAGATTTTTCAAAATTAAAGTCGTTTTAAGTTTCTTTGTCTGAAAATGAGCAAAAGATTTTTATTTTTGCTCCAAAAACATTAAAGTAGGAAATATTAGTATCATTAGAATCGTCATGGCGTGGAGAATTTAAAAATACCAAAAATTTTCAGATTTTTCAAAATTAAAGTCGTTTTAAGTTTCTTTGTCTGAAAATGAGCAAAAGATTTTTATTTTTGCTCCAAAAATATTTAAGTAGGAAATATTAGTATCATTAGAATCGTCATGGCGTGGAGAATTTAAAAATACCAAAAATTTTTAGATTTTTCAAAATTAAAGTCGTTTTAAGTTTCTTTGTCTGAAAATGAGCAAAAGATTTTTATTTTTGCTCCAAAAATATTTTCATAGGAAATATTAGTATCATTAGAATCGTCATGGCGTGGAGAATTTAAAAATACCAAAAATTTTTAGATTTTTCAAAATTAAAGTCGTTTTAAGTTTCTTTGTCTGAAAATGAGCAAAAGATTTTTATTTTTGCTCCAAAAACATTAAAGTAGGAAATATTAGTATCATTAGAATCGTCATGGCGTGGAGAATTTAAAAATACCAAAAATTTTTAGATTTTTCAAAATTAAAGTCGTTTTAAGTTTCTTTGTCTGAAAATGAGCAAAAGATTTTTATTTTTGCTCCAAAAACATTAAAGTAGGAAATATTAGTATCATTAGAATCGTCATGGCGTGGAGAATTTAAAAATACCAAAAATTTTTAGATTTTTCAAAATTAAAGTCGTTTTAAGTTTCTTTGTCTGAAAATGAGCAAAAGATTTTTATTTTTGCTCCAAAAACATTAAAGTAGGAAATATTAGTATCATTAGAATCGTCATGGCGTGGAGAATTTAAAAATACCAAAAATTTTCAGATTTTTCAAAATTAAAGTCGTTTTAAGTTTCTTTGTCTGAAAATGAGCAAAAGATTTTTATTTTTGCTCCAAAAATATTTAAGTAGGAAATATTAGTATCATTAGAATCGTCATGGCGTGGAGAATTTAAAAATACCAAAAATTTTCAGATTTTTCAAAATTAAAGTCGTTTTAAGTTTCTTTGTCTGAAAATGAGCAAAAGATTTTTATTTTTGCTCCAAAAATATTTAAGTAGGAAATATTAGTATCATTAGAATCGTCATGGCGTGGAGAATTTAAAAATACCAAAAATTTTTAGATTTTTCAAAATTAAAGTCGTTTTAAGTTTCTTTGTCTGAAAATGAGCAAAAGATTTTTATTTTTGCTCCAAAAACATTAAAGTAGGAAATATTAGTATCATTAGAATCGTCATGGCGTGGAGAATTTAAAAATACCAAAAATTTTTAGATTTTTCAAAATTAAAGTCGTTTTAAGTTTCTTTGTCTGAAAATGAGCAAAAGATTTTTATTTTTGCTCCAAAAATATTTTCATAGGAAATATTAGTATCATTAGAATCGTCATGGCGTGGAGAATTTAAAAATACCAAAAATTTTTAGATTTTTCAAAATTAAAGTCGTTTTAAGTTTCTTTGTCTGAAAATGAGCAAAAGATTTTTATTTTTGCTCCAAAAACATTAAAGTAGGAAATATTAGTATCATTAGAATCGTCATGGCGTGGAGAATTTAAAAATACCAAAAATTTTTAGATTTTTCAAAATTAAAGTCGTTTTAAGTTTCTTTGTCTGAAAATGAGCAAAAGATTTTTATTTTTGCTCCAAAAATATTTTCATAGGAAATATTAGTATCATTAGAATCGTCATGGCGTGGAGAATTTAAAAATACCAAAAATTTTTAGATTTTTCAAAATTAAAGTCGTTTTAAGTTTCTTTGTCTGAAAATGAGCAAAAGATTTTTATTTTTGCTCCAAAAACATTAAAGTAGGAAATATTAGTATCATTAGAATCGTCATGGCGTGGAGAATTTAAAAATACCAAAAATTTTTAGATTTTTCAAAATTAAAGTCGTTTTAAGTTTCTTTGTCTGAAAATGAGCAAAAGATTTTTATTTTTGCTCCAAAAACATTAAAGTAGGAAATATTAGTATCATTAGAATCGTCATGGCGTGGAGAATTTAAAAATACCAAAAATTTTCAGATTTTTCAAAATTAAAGTCGTTTTAAGTTTCTTTGTCTGAAAATGAGCAAAAGATTTTTATTTTTGCTCCAAAAATATTTAAGTAGGAAATATTAGTATCATTAGAATCGTCATGGCGTGGAGAATTTAAAAATACCAAAAATTTTTAGATTTTTCAAAATTAAAGTCGTTTTAAGTTTCTTTGTCTGAAAATGAGCAAAAGATTTTTATTTTTGCTCCAAAAATATTTTCATAGGAAATATTAGTATCATTAGAATCGTCATGGCGTGGAGAATTTAAAAATACCAAAAATTTTTAGATTTTTCAAAATTAAAGTCGTTTTAAGTTTCTTTGTCTGAAAATGAGCAAAAGATTTTTATTTTTGCTCCAAAAACATTAAAGTAGGAAATATTAGTATCATTAGAATCGTCATGGCGTGGAGAATTTAAAAATACCAAAAATTTTTAGATTTTTCAAAATTAAAGTCGTTTTAAGTTTCTTTGTCTGAAAATGAGCAAAAGATTTTTATTTTTGCTCCAAAAACATTAAAGTAGGAAATATTAGTATCATTAGAATCGTCATGGCGTGGAGAATTTAAAAATACCAAAAATTTTTAGATTTTTCAAAATTAAAGTCGTTTTAAGTTTCTTTGTCTGAAAATGAGCAAAAGATTTTTATTTTTGCTCCAAAAACATTAAAGTAGGAAATATTAGTATCATTAGAATCGTCATGGCGTGGAGAATTTAAAAATACCAAAAATTTTCAGATTTTTCAAAATTAAAGTCGTTTTAAGTTTCTTTGTCTGAAAATGAGCAAAAGATTTTTATTTTTGCTCCAAAAATATTTAAGTAGGAAATATTAGTATCATTAGAATCGTCATGGCGTGGAGAATTTAAAAATACCAAAAATTTTCAGATTTTTCAAAATTAAAGTCGTTTTAAGTTTCTTTGTCTGAAAATGAGCAAAAGATTTTTATTTTTGCTCCAAAAATATTTAAGTAGGAAATATTAGTATCATTAGAATCGTCATGGCGTGGAGAATTTAAAAATACCAAAAATTTTCAGATTTTTCAAAATTAAAGTCGTTTTAAGTTTCTTTGTCTGAAAATGAGCAAAAGATTTTTATTTTTGCTCCAAAAATATTTAAGTAGGAAATATTAGTATCATTAGAATCGTCATGGCGTGGAGAATTTAAAAATACCAAAAATTTTCAGATTTTTCAAAATTAAAGTCGTTTTAAGTTTCTTTGTCTGAAAATAAGCAAAAGATTTTTATTTTTGCTCCAAAAATATTTAAGTAGGAAATATTAGTATCATTAGAATCGTCATGGCGTGGAGAATTTAAAAATACCAAAAATTTTCAGATTTTTCAAAATTAAAGTCGTTTTAAGTTTCTTTGTCTGAAAATGAGCAAAAGATTTTTATTTTTGCTCCAAAAATATTTAAGTAGGAAATATTAGTATCATTAGAATCGTCATGGCGTGGAGAATTTAAAAATACCAAAAATTTTCAGATTTTTCAAAATTAAAGTCGTTTTAAGTTTCTTTGTCTGAAAATGAGCAAAAGATTTTTATTTTTGCTCCAAAAATATTTAAGTAGGAAATATTAGTATCATTAGAATCGTCATGGCGTGGAGAATTTAAAAATACCAAAAATTTTCAGATTTTTCAAAATTAAAGTCGTTTTAAGTTTCTTTGTCTGAAAATAAGCAAAAGATTTTTATTTTTGCTCCAAAAATATTTAAGTAGGAAATATTAGTATCATTAGAATCGTCATGGCGTGGAGAATTTAAAAATACCAAAAATTTTCAGATTTTTCAAAATTAAAGTCGTTTTAAGTTTCTTTGTCTGAAAATGAGCAAAAGATTTTTATTTTTGCTCCAAAAATATTTAAGTAGGAAATATTAGTATCATTAGAATCGTCATGGCGTGGAGAATTTAAAAATACCAAAAATTTTCAGATTTTTCAAAATTAAAGTCGTTTTAAGTTTCTTTGTCTGAAAATGAGCAAAAGATTTTTATTTTTGCTCCAAAAATATTTAAGTAGGAAATATTAGTATCATTAGAATCGTCATGGCGTGGAGAATTTAAAAATACCAAAAATTTTCAGATTTTTCAAAATTAAAGTCGTTTTAAGTTTCTTTGTCTGAAAATGAGCAAAAGATTTTTATTTTTGCTCCAAAAATATTTAAGTAGGAAATATTAGTATCATTAGAATCGTCATGGCGTGGAGAATTTAAAAATACCAAAAATTTTCAGATTTTTCAAAATTAAAGTCGTTTTAAGTTTCTTTGTCTGAAAATGAGCAAAAGATTTTTATTTTTGCTCCAAAAATATTTAAGTAGGAAATATTAGTATCATTAGAATCGTCATGGCGTGGAGAATTTAAAAATACCAAAAATTTTCAGATTTTTCAAAATTAAAGTCGTTTTAAGTTTCTTTGTCTGAAAATGAGCAAAAGATTTTTATTTTTGCTCCAAAAATATTTAAGTAGGAAATATTAGTATCATTAGAATCGTCATGGCGTGGAGAATTTAAAAATACCAAAAATTTTCAGATTTTTCAAAATTAAAGTCGTTTTAAGTTTCTTTGTCTGAAAATGAGCAAAAGATTTTTATTTTTGCTCCAAAAATATTTAAGTAGGAAATATTAGTATCATTAGAATCGTCATGGCGTGGAGAATTTAAAAATACCAAAAATTTTCAGATTTTTCAAAATTAAAGTCGTTTTAAGTTTCTTTGTCTGAAAATAAGCAAAAGATTTTTATTTTTGCTCCAAAAATATTTAAGTAGGAAATATTAGTATCATTAGAATCGTCATGGCGTGGAGAATTTAAAAATACCAAAAATTTTCAGATTTTTCAAAATTAAAGTCGTTTTAAGTTTCTTTGTCTGAAAATGAGCAAAAGATTTTTATTTTTGCTCCAAAAATATTTACATAGGAAATATTAGTATCATTAGAATCGTCTTGGCGTGGAGAATTTAAAAATACCAAAAATTTTCAGATTTTTCAAAATTAAAGTCGTTTTAAGTTTCTTTGTCTGAAAATAAGCAAAAGATTTTTATTTTTGCTCCAAAAATATTTACATAGGAAATATTAGTATCATTAGAATCGTCTTGGCGTGGAGAATTTAAAAATACCAAAAATTTTCAGATTTTTCAAAATTAAAGTCGTTTTAAGTTTCTTTGTCTGAAAATGAGCAAAAGATTTTTATTTTTGCTCCAAAAATATTTACATAGGAAATATTAGTATCATTAGAATCGTCATGGCGTGGAGAATTTAAAAATACCAAAAATTTTCAGATTTTTCAAAATTAAAGTCGTTTTAAGTTTCTTTGTCTGAAAATGAGCAAAAGATTTTTATTTTTGCTCCAAAAATATTTAAGTAGGAAATATTAGTATCATTAGAATCGTCATGGCGTGGAGAATTTAAAAATACCAAAAATTTTCAGATTTTTCAAAATTAAAGTCGTTTTAAGTTTCTTTGTCTGAAAATGAGCAAAAGATTTTTATTTTTGCTCCAAAAATATTTAAGTAGGAAATATTAGTATCATTAGAATCGTCTTGGCGTGGAGAATTTAAAAATACCAAAAATTTTCAGATTTTTCAAAATTAAAGTCGTTTTAAGTTTCTTTGTCTGAAAATGAGCAAAAGATTTTTATTTTTGCTCCAAAAATATTTAAGTAGGAAATATTAGTATCATTAGAATCGTCATGGCGTGGAGAATTTAAAAATACCAAAAATTTTCAGATTTTTCAAAATTAAAGTCGTTTTAAGTTTCTTTGTCTGAAAATGAGCAAAAGATTTTTATTTTTGCTCCAAAAATATTTACATAGGAAATATTAGTATCATTAGAATCGTCTTGGCGTGGAGAATTTAAAAATACCAAAAATTTTCAGATTTTTCAAAATTAAAGTCGTTTTAAGTTTCTTTGTCTGAAAATGAGCAAAAGATTTTTATTTTTGCTCCAAAAATATTTAAGTAGGAAATATTAGTATCATTAGAATCGTCATGGCGTGGAGAATTTAAAAATACCAAAAATTTTCAGATTTTTCAAAATTAAAGTCGTTTTAAGTTTCTTTGTCTGAAAATGAGCAAAAGATTTTTATTTTTGCTCCAAAAATATTTACATAGGAAATATTAGTATCATTAGAATCGTCTTGGCGTGGAGAATTTAAAAATACCAAAAATTTTCAGATTTTTCAAAATTAAAGTCGTTTTAAGTTTCTTTGTCTGAAAATGAGCAAAAGATTTTTATTTTTGCTCCAAAAATATTTAAGTAGGAAATATTAGTATCATTAGAATCGTCATGGCGTGGAGAATTTAAAAATACCAAAAATTTTCAGATTTTTCAAAATTAAAGTCGTTTTAAGTTTCTTTGTCTGAAAATGAGCAAAAGATTTTTATTTTTGCTCCAAAAATATTTAAGTAGGAAATATTAGTATCATTAGAATCGTCATGGCGTGGAGAATTTAAAAATACCAAAAATTTTCAGATTTTTCAAAATTAAAGTCGTTTTAAGTTTCTTTGTCTGAAAATGAGCAAAAGATTTTTATTTTTGCTCCAAAAATATTTACATAGGAAATATTAGTATCATTAGAATCGTCTTGGCGTGGAGAATTTAAAAATACCAAAAATTTTCAGATTTTTCAAAATTAAAGTCGTTTTAAGTTTCTTTGTCTGAAAATGAGCAAAAGATTTTTATTTTTGCTCCAAAAATATTTAAGTAGGAAATATTAGTATCATTAGAATCGTCATGGCGTGGAGAATTTAAAAATACCAAAAATTTTCAGATTTTTCAAAATTAAAGTCGTTTTAAGTTTCTTTGTCTGAAAATGAGCAAAAGATTTTTATTTTTGCTCCAAAAATATTTACATAGGAAATATTAGTATCATTAGAATCGTCTTGGCGTGGAGAATTTAAAAATACCAAAAATTTTCAGATTTTTCAAAATTAAAGTCGTTTTAAGTTTCTTTGTCTGAAAATGAGCAAAAGATTTTTATTTTTGCTCCAAAAATATTTAAGTAGGAAATATTAGTATCATTAGAATCGTCATGGCGTGGAGAATTTAAAAATACCAAAAATTTTCAGATTTTTCAAAATTAAAGTCGTTTTAAGTTTCTTTGTCTGAAAATGAGCAAAAGATTTTTATTTTTGCTCCAAAAATATTTAAGTAGGAAATATTAGTATCATTAGAATCGTCATGGCGTGGAGAATTTAAAAATACCAAAAATTTTCAGATTTTTCAAAATTAAAGTCGTTTTAAGTTTCTTTGTCTGAAAATGAGCAAAAGATTTTTATTTTTGCTCCAAAAATATTTAAGTAGGAAATATTAGTATCATTAGAATCGTCATGGCGTGGAGAATTTAAAAATACCAAAAATTTTCAGATTTTTCAAAATTAAAGTCGTTTTAAGTTTCTTTGTCTGAAAATGAGCAAAAGATTTTTATTTTTGCTCCAAAAATATTTAAGTAGGAAATATTAGTATCATTAGAATCGTCATGGCGTGGAGAATTTAAAAATACCAAAAATTTTCAGATTTTTCAAAATTAAAGTCGTTTTAAGTTTCTTTGTCTGAAAATGAGCAAAAGATTTTTATTTTTGCTCCAAAAATATTTACATAGGAAATATTAGTATCATTAGAATCGTCTTGGCGTGGAGAATTTAAAAATACCAAAAATTTTCAGATTTTTCAAAATTAAAGTCGTTTTAAGTTTCTTTGTCTGAAAATGAGCAAAAGATTTTTATTTTTGCTCCAAAAATATTTAAGTAGGAAATATTAGTATCATTAGAATCGTCATGGCGTGGAGAATTTAAAAATACCAAAAATTTTCAGATTTTTCAAAATTAAAGTCGTTTTAAGTTTCTTTGTCTGAAAATGAGCAAAAGATTTTTATTTTTGCTCCAAAAATATTTAAGTAGGAAATATTAGTATCATTAGAATCGTCATGGCGTGGAGAATTTAAAAATACCAAAAATTTTCAGATTTTTCAAAATTAAAGTCGTTTTAAGTTTCTTTGTCTGAAAATGAGCAAAAGATTTTTATTTTTGCTCCAAAAATATTTACATAGGAAATATTAGTATCATTAGAATCGTCTTGGCGTGGAGAATTTAAAAATACCAAAAATTTTCAGATTTTTCAAAATTAAAGTCGTTTTAAGTTTCTTTGTCTGAAAATGAGCAAAAGATTTTTATTTTTGCTCCAAAAATATTTACATAGGAAATATTAGTATCATTAGAATCGTCTTGGCGTGGAGAATTTAAAAATACCAAAAATTTTCAGATTTTTCAAAATTAAAGTCGTTTTAAGTTTCTTTGTCTGAAAATGAGCAAAAGATTTTTATTTTTGCTCCAAAAATATTTAAGTAGGAAATATTAGTATCATTAGAATCGTCATGGCGTGGAGAATTTAAAAATACCAAAAATTTTCAGATTTTTCAAAATTAAAGTCGTTTTAAGTTTCTTTGTCTGAAAATGAGCAAAAGATTTTTATTTTTGCTCCAAAAATATTTAAGTAGGAAATATTAGTATCATTAGAATCGTCATGGCGTGGAGAATTTAAAAATACCAAAAATTTTCAGATTTTTCAAAATTAAAGTCGTTTTAAGTTTCTTTGTCTGAAAATGAGCAAAAGATTTTTATTTTTGCTCCAAAAATATTTACATAGGAAATATTAGTATCATTAGAATCGTCTTGGCGTGGAGAATTTAAAAATACCAAAAATTTTCAGATTTTTCAAAATTAAAGTCGTTTTAAGTTTCTTTGTCTGAAAATGAGCAAAAGATTTTTATTTTTGCTCCAAAAATATTTACATAGGAAATATTAGTATCATTAGAATCGTCTTGGCGTGGAGAATTTAAAAATACCAAAAATTTTCAGATTTTTCAAAATTAAAGTCGTTTTAAGTTTCTTTGTCTGAAAATGAGCAAAAGATTTTTATTTTTGCTCCAAAAATATTTAAGTAGGAAATATTAGTATCATTAGAATCGTCATGGCGTGGAGAATTTAAAAATACCAAAAATTTTCAGATTTTTCAAAATTAAAGTCGTTTTAAGTTTCTTTGTCTGAAAATGAGCAAAAGATTTTTATTTTTGCTCCAAAAATATTTACATAGGAAATATTAGTATCATTAGAATCGTCTTGGCGTGGAGAATTTAAAAATACCAAAAATTTTCAGATTTTTCAAAATTAAAGTCGTTTTAAGTTTCTTTGTCTGAAAATGAGCAAAAGATTTTTATTTTTGCTCCAAAAATATTTACATAGGAAATATTAGTATCATTAGAATCGTCTTGGCGTGGAGAATTTAAAAATACCAAAAATTTTCAGATTTTTCAAAATTAAAGTCGTTTTAAGTTTCTTTGTCTGAAAATGAGCAAAAGATTTTTATTTTTGCTCCAAAAATATTTAAGTAGGAAATATTAGTATCATTAGAATCGTCATGGCGTGGAGAATTTAAAAATACCAAAAATTTTCAGATTTTTCAAAATTAAAGTCGTTTTAAGTTTCTTTGTCTGAAAATGAGCAAAAGATTTTTATTTTTGCTCCAAAAATATTTACATAGGAAATATTAGTATCATTAGAATCGTCTTGGCGTGGAGAATTTAAAAATACCAAAAATTTTCAGATTTTTCAAAATTAAAGTCGTTTTAAGTTTCTTTGTCTGAAAATGAGCAAAAGATTTTTATTTTTGCTCCAAAAATATTTAAGTAGGAAATATTAGTATCATTAGAATCGTCATGGCGTGGAGAATTTAAAAATACCAAAAATTGTCAGATTTTTCAAAATTAAAGTCGTTTTAAGTTTCTTTGTCTGAAAATGAGCAAAAGATTTTTATTTTTGCTCCAAAAATATTTAAGTAGGAAATATTAGTATCATTAGAATCGTCATGGCGTGGAGAATTTAAAAATACCAAAAATTTTCAGATTTTTCAAAATTAAAGTCGTTTTAAGTTTCTTTGTCTGAAAATGAGCAAAAGATTTTTATTTTTGCTCCAAAAATATTTACATAGGAAATATTAGTATCATTAGAATCGTCTTGGCGTGGAGAATTTAAAAATACCAAAAATTTTCAGATTTTTCAAAATTAAAGTCGTTTTAAGTTTCTTTGTCTGAAAATGAGCAAAAGATTTGAATTTTTGCTCCAAAAATATTTACATAGGAAATATTAGTATCATTAGAATCGTCTTGGCGTGGAGAATTTAAAAATACCAAAAATTTTCAGATTTTTCAAAATTAAAGTCGTTTTAAGTTTCTTTGTCTGAAAATGAGCAAAAGATTTTTATTTTTGCTCCAAAAATATTTACATAGGAAATATTAGTATCATTAGAATCGTCTTGGCGTGGAGAATTTAAAAATACCAAAAATTTTCAGATTTTTCAAAATTAAAGTCGTTTTAAGTTTCTTTGTCTGAAAATGAGCAAAAGATTTTTATTTTTGCTCCAAAAATATTTACATAGGAAATATTAGTATCATTAGAATCGTCTTGGCGTGGAGAATTTAAAAATACCAAAAATTTTCAGATTTTTCAAAATTAAAGTCGTTTTAAGTTTCTTTGTCTGAAAATGAGCAAAAGATTTTTATTTTTGCTCCAAAAATATTTACATAGGAAATATTAGTATCATTAGAATCGTCTTGGCGTGGAGAATTTAAAAATACCAAAAATTTTCAGATTTTTCAAAATTAAAGTCGTTTTAAGTTTCTTTGTCTGAAAATGAGCAAAAGATTTTTATTTTTGCTCCAAAAATATTTACATAGGAAATATTAGTATCATTAGAATCGTCTTGGCGTGGAGAATTTAAAAATACCAAAAATTTTCAGATTTTTCAAAATTAAAGTCGTTTTAAGTTTCTTTGTCTGAAAATGAGCAAAAGATTTTTATTTTTGCTCCAAAAATATTTACATAGGAAATATTAGTATCATTAGAATCGTCTTGGCGTGGAGAATTTAAAAATACCAAAAATTTTCAGATTTTTCAAAATTAAAGTCGTTTTAAGTTTCTTTGTCTGAAAATGAGCAAAAGATTTTTATTTTTGCTCCAAAAATATTTACATAGGAAATATTAGTATCATTAGAATCGTCTTGGCGTGGAGAATTTAAAAATACCAAAAATTTTCAGATTTTTCAAAATTAAAGTCGTTTTAAGTTTCTTTGTCTGAAAATGAGCAAAAGATTTTTATTTTTGCTCCAAAAATATTTACATAGGAAATATTAGTATCATTAGAATCGTCTTGGCGTGGAGAATTTAAAAATACCAAAAATTTTCAGATTTTTCAAAATTAAAGTCGTTTTAAGTTTCTTTGTCTGAAAATGAGCAAAAGATTTTTATTTTTGCTCCAAAAATATTTACATAGGAAATATTAGTATCATTAGAATCGTCTTGGCGTGGAGAATTTAAAAATACCAAAAATTTTCAGATTTTTCAAAATTAAAGTCGTTTTAAGTTTCTTTGTCTGAAAATGAGCAAAAGATTTTTATTTTTGCTCCAAAAATATTTAAGTAGGAAATATTAGTATCATTAGAATCGTCATGGCGTGGAGAATTTAAAAATACCAAAAATTTTCAGATTTTTCAAAATTAAAGTCGTTTTAAGTTTCTTTGTCTGAAAATGAGCAAAAGATTTTTATTTTTGCTCCAAAAATATTTACATAGGAAATATTAGTATCATTAGAATCGTCTTGGCGTGGAGAATTTAAAAATACCAAAAATTTTCAGATTTTTCAAAATTAAAGTCGTTTTAAGTTTCTTTGTCTGAAAATGAGCAAAAGATTTTTATTTTTGCTCCAAAAATATTTAAGTAGGAAATATTAGTATCATTAGAATCGTCATGGCGTGGAGAATTTAAAAATACCAAAAATTGTCAGATTTTTCAAAATTAAAGTCGTTTTAAGTTTCTTTGTCTGAAAATGAGCAAAAGATTTTTATTTTTGCTCCAAAAATATTTAAGTAGGAAATATTAGTATCATTAGAATCGTCATGGCGTGGAGAATTTAAAAATACCAAAAATTTTCAGATTTTTCAAAATTAAAGTCGTTTTAAGTTTCTTTGTCTGAAAATGAGCAAAAGATTTTTATTTTTGCTCCAAAAATATTTACATAGGAAATATTAGTATCATTAGAATCGTCTTGGCGTGGAGAATTTAAAAATACCAAAAATTTTCAGATTTTTCAAAATTAAAGTCGTTTTAAGTTTCTTTGTCTGAAAATGAGCAAAAGATTTGAATTTTTGCTCCAAAAATATTTACATAGGAAATATTAGTATCATTAGAATCGTCTTGGCGTGGAGAATTTAAAAATACCAAAAATTTTCAGATTTTTCAAAATTAAAGTCGTTTTAAGTTTCTTTGTCTGAAAATGAGCAAAAGATTTTTATTTTTGCTCCAAAAATATTTACATAGGAAATATTAGTATCATTAGAATCGTCTTGGCGTGGAGAATTTAAAAATACCAAAAATTTTCAGATTTTTCAAAATTAAAGTCGTTTTAAGTTTCTTTGTCTGAAAATGAGCAAAAGATTTTTATTTTTGCTCCAAAAATATTTACATAGGAAATATTAGTATCATTAGAATCGTCTTGGCGTGGAGAATTTAAAAATACCAAAAATTTTCAGATTTTTCAAAATTAAAGTCGTTTTAAGTTTCTTTGTCTGAAAATGAGCAAAAGATTTTTATTTTTGCTCCAAAAATATTTACATAGGAAATATTAGTATCATTAGAATCGTCTTGGCGTGGAGAATTTAAAAATACCAAAAATTTTCAGATTTTTCAAAATTAAAGTCGTTTTAAGTTTCTTTGTCTGAAAATGAGCAAAAGATTTTTATTTTTGCTCCAAAAATATTTACATAGGAAATATTAGTATCATTAGAATCGTCTTGGCGTGGAGAATTTAAAAATACCAAAAATTTTCAGATTTTTCAAAATTAAAGTCGTTTTAAGTTTCTTTGTCTGAAAATGAGCAAAAGATTTTTATTTTTGCTCCAAAAATATTTACATAGGAAATATTAGTATCATTAGAATCGTCTTGGCGTGGAGAATTTAAAAATACCAAAAATTTTCAGATTTTTCAAAATTAAAGTCGTTTTAAGTTTCTTTGTCTGAAAATGAGCAAAAGATTTTTATTTTTGCTCCAAAAATATTTACATAGGAAATATTAGTATCATTAGAATCGTCTTGGCGTGGAGAATTTAAAAATACCAAAAATTTTCAGATTTTTCAAAATTAAAGTCGTTTTAAGTTTCTTTGTCTGAAAATGAGCAAAAGATTTTTATTTTTGCTCCAAAAATATTTACATAGGAAATATTAGTATCATTAGAATCGTCTTGGCGTGGAGAATTTAAAAATACCAAAAATTTTCAGATTTTTCAAAATTAAAGTCGTTTTAAGTTTCTTTGTCTGAAAATGAGCAAAAGATTTTTATTTTTGCTCCAAAAATATTTACATAGGAAATATTAGTATCATTAGAATCGTCTTGGCGTGGAGAATTTAAAAATACCAAAAATTTTCAGATTTTTCAAAATTAAAGTCGTTTTAAGTTTCTTTGTCTGAAAATGAGCAAAAGATTTTTATTTTTGCTCCAAAAATATTTAAGTAGGAAATATTAGTATCATTAGAATCGTCATGGCGTGGAGAATTTAAAAATACCAAAAATTTTCAGATTTTTCAAAATTAAAGTCGTTTTAAGTTTCTTTGTCTGAAAATGAGCAAAAGATTTTTATTTTTGCTCCAAAAATATTTACATAGGAAATATTAGTATCATTAGAATCGTCTTGGCGTGGAGAATTTAAAAATACCAAAAATTTTCAGATTTTTCAAAATTAAAGTCGTTTTAAGTTTCTTTGTCTGAAAATGAGCAAAAGATTTTTATTTTTGCTCCAAAAATATTTAAGTAGGAAATATTAGTATCATTAGAATCGTCATGGCGTGGAGAATTTAAAAATACCAAAAATTTTCAGATTTTTCAAAATTAAAGTTGTTTTAAGTTTCTTTGTCTGAAAATGAGCAAAAGATTTTTATTTTTGCTCCAAAAATATTTAAGTAGGAAATATTAGTATCATTAGAATCGTCTTGGCGTGGAGAATTTAAAAATACCAAAAATTTTCAGATTTTTCAAAATTAAAGTCGTTTTAAGTTTCTTTGTCTGAAAATGAGCAAAAGATTTTTATTTTTGCTCCAAAAATATTTACATAGGAAATATTAGTATCATTAGAATCGTCTTGGCGTGGAGAATTTAAAAATACCAAAAATTTTCAGATTTTTCAAAATTAAAGTCGTTTTAAGTTTCTTTGTCTGAAAATGAGCAAAAGATTTTTATTTTTGCTCCAAAAATATTTACATAGGAAATATTAGTATCATTAGAATCGTCTTGGCGTGGAGAATTTAAAAATACCAAAAATTTTCAGATTTTTCAAAATTAAAGTCGTTTTAAGTTTCTTTGTCTGAAAATGAGCAAAAGATTTTTATTTTTGCTCCAAAAATATTTACATAGGAAATATTAGTATCATTAGAATCGTCTTGGCGTGGAGAATTTAAAAATACCAAAAATTTTCAGATTTTTCAAAATTAAAGTCGTTTTAAGTTTCTTTGTCTGAAAATGAGCAAAAGATTTTTATTTTTGCTCCAAAAATATTTACATAGGAAATATTAGTATCATTAGAATCGTCTTGGCGTGGAGAATTTAAAAATACCAAAAATTTTCAGATTTTTCAAAATTAAAGTCGTTTTAAGTTTCTTTGTCTGAAAATGAGCAAAAGATTTTTATTTTTGCTCCAAAAATATTTACATAGGAAATATTAGTATCATTAGAATCGTCTTGGCGTGGAGAATTTAAAAATACCAAAAATTTTCAGATTTTTCAAAATTAAAGTCGTTTTAAGTTTCTTTGTCTGAAAATGAGCAAAAGATTTTTATTTTTGCTCCAAAAATATTTACATAGGAAATATTAGTATCATTAGAATCGTCTTGGCGTGGAGAATTTAAAAATACCAAAAATTTTCAGATTTTTCAAAATTAAAGTCGTTTTAAGTTTCTTTGTCTGAAAATGAGCAAAAGATTTTTATTTTTGCTCCAAAAATATTTACATAGGAAATATTAGTATCATTAGAATCGTCTTGGCGTGGAGAATTTAAAAATACCAAAAATTTTCAGATTTTTCAAAATTAAAGTCGTTTTAAGTTTCTTTGTCTGAAAATGAGCAAAAGATTTTTATTTTTGCTCCAAAAATATTTACATAGGAAATATTAGTATCATTAGAATCGTCTTGGCGTGGAGAATTTAAAAATACCAAAAATTTTCAGATTTTTCAAAATTAAAGTCGTTTTAAGTTTCTTTGTCTGAAAATGAGCAAAAGATTTTTATTTTTGCTCCAAAAATATTTAAGTAGGAAATATTAGTATCATTAGAATCGTCATGGCGTGGAGAATTTAAAAATACCAAAAATTTTCAGATTTTTCAAAATTAAAGTCGTTTTAAGTTTCTTTGTCTGAAAATGAGCAAAAGATTTTTATTTTTGCTCCAAAAATATTTACATAGGAAATATTAGTATCATTAGAATCGTCTTGGCGTGGAGAATTTAAAAATACCAAAAATTTTCAGATTTTTCAAAATTAAAGTCGTTTTAAGTTTCTTTGTCTGAAAATGAGCAAAAGATTTTTATTTTTGCTCCAAAAATATTTAAGTAGGAAATATTAGTATCATTAGAATCGTCATGGCGTGGAGAATTTAAAAATACCAAAAATTTTCAGATTTTTCAAAATTAAAGTTGTTTTAAGTTTCTTTGTCTGAAAATGAGCAAAAGATTTTTATTTTTGCTCCCAATATATTTTCATAGGAAATATTAGTATCATTAGAATCGTCTTGGCGTGGAGAATTTAAAAATACCAAAAATTTTCAGATTTTTCAAAATTAAACTAGTTTTAAGTTTCTTTGTCTGAAAATGAGCAAAAGATTTTTATTTTTGCTCCAAAAATATTTACATAGGAAATATTAGTATCATTAGAATCGTCTTGGCGTGGAGAATTTAAAAATACCAAAAATTTCAGCTTTGTCACCATTAAAGTCGTTTTAAGTGCACTCTTTGAACATCTTTCTGAAGATGTCTTTCGGTGTTTTTTTTCCGAATTTGAAGCTTGATTATTTTGCTTGTGATTTGTTTATCAGATTTTTCTTGCATTGTTCCGTAATTGAGAACAGTAGAACACTAGTATTGTATGTAAAACGAAAAAACTGATAAGAGTCATAAATTTTTTCTCGGATATGAAAAAATGAAGTTTTTCAAATTATTTTTATCATTAGTTTGTGAATGACAATGGGTTTTCCAAATGTTGATCGCAGTAAAAGAGAATAAATTGCCGATGAGTACACAACTATGTATTACGTTTAAAAAAATCGACACAAGCAAACAATGATCAAACGTATAAGTTGTATTCTGTTTCACAGATGTTCACCAAATTTTGGAACAAAAATTAACGAAAAAACAAATAAAAAATATCAATCAGCAGTCTTTTCCCATGTTAGGTTGGAACCCGTCAGTAGCAAATGTGTGATTGCGTGCTCGTACGTTTGCCTGAGAAGAATTTAATATTATTAGTTGCAATTTTTTCTAATTAGCAATATGAAAAATAAAGTTTTTATAAACACGTTTTAGTATTAAATCAGTCAAAAACTAATAGTAAGATTATAAAAATCTAGTTGAAAAAGTAACACATTTTGATAAATTCACGCATTATACAAATTATGAATGAGTATAAAAATTTAAAAAACAAATTTAAACGGCAAAATAAACTATTTTCAATGTTTAGGCTATAACAACTTGTTTTCTCATTCTAATGTTCAAGCTGTGCGACAATGCTCTGAGCGCAAAACATATTTTGCCTTGTAAATTGTTAAAATCAAGGACATCTATGAAGATACAACAGATCGCACGAATTCATAATTCAGATTTATCAAAATAGCTCCACCATTTCCTTATTAATCGATTTTTTTTTTTGAAATCTGATCGTGAAAAATTATTTCCAATTTTATCAAAATGCGTTGTTCAAGGTGTTTTTTTTTCAAAAAAATGTTTATTGTTACCAACAAATGAACTGATAATTTGTTTGAAAATGGGTGATAAAACGACCCCATTCTATGAAAAAAAAACATTGAGAAACCCAAGGTGCAAGCCAATTTAATTTTTGATATTACTTTCTATTAGCGTCATTAAAGACGGTTTTCAGTTTATTATAGTAACTTTTCATTATTTAATGCTTTTTGAAGGGTTTTCGAATATTTTCTTTTATTCAATTGAACTGTTCATAAATGAGGCCTGGTACTGCCTACAGTATAATGGTTCTCGAACTTGTGTTTAAATACTATCTGAAAGGGGTGAAAGTTTTGGAATTCTCTGCTTCTCTATCTAACTTTCCGCTAATTTAAAATGGTCGTTTTTTTACAGGTTGTTTCGATGTTTACAATTAATTATATGTTATGTTTAGAACATGTTTTCTCGCTCGCTTTAGAGAGAAATTTCCCTCTTGGTGGTAACTTCGCATTTTTTTCGAAATGATATCGTAACAAAAATTTATATACAGATGATGATCCACTAGTAGCACATTATATGCGATACTTAAGCATGGTTATCAAGTTTTTCAATTTTTGGATTCTTTCACATCTGGTAAATTCTGTTCCACATGATTTTGAAGAGTTCAACGATCAACTAGAAGTATTGCGAATAGAGAAAAGGTATTGTTTTCCACTTGATACTCAGCCGCAATGCTGGTAAGAACTTTCAGAAGAAGGACCCTTACATCAATAAGTCGTATGTTAGTCGTTGTTCGCATTCTTATTACAATTTTTCAAAACGGAGTGGTTATAATCAAATTTCTGCGAAATGTTTTTATATTTTGCTGCAAATTCCATATTTCACATCTTTTTGGATTCTTGATTCTAGGCGGATTAAGACAACGTTTTTTGCAATGGTAGTGATCTGCAAACAATACCTGTAACGTTTTTTTCTGTATTAACAATTTGATACCTTGAGTGTATTTTAATGCATTTATTTAATAAAGGGCATTAAGCGAGATCTAAAATATTTCTGCAGATAATTAATTTTCTTTTTGTTTCAATAATCTGAGGCCTAAACTCGTGAACGCTTACTCAAAAAATATCAGCACATATACACAAATATGTATAACATTAAGAGATCAAGATAAAGCAAAAAATAAATAAATTATAATCTTAGTTTCTTAAACAAAGCTATCTTTTTCATTGCTATCGTCCAAAGTAATCCTGTCGCCAATAATTTCAGTTTTGGCGGCACAAACTCGAACACTAGCACGGAAGCTGAAAAAAGTCTTGACGTGCGATAAAAACAGATTTTCAATTTTCTTATTACCCATTTGGAGAAGATGTGGAGCAATCTCTTGATGAAGTTGATTCTTTTGCAGAACTTTGCCGAACAGAGGTTAACAATGTCGTTTCATCACATAAAACAGAATCTTGTCTGAAACGAGTATTATTTGATGGCATCCTTCTCTTTAAGAACAAACCTATTTTGTGCAATTATAGAAGGCTCGTGGCAAAATCTTGATGGTTGTTGCACTTTTGCTTGGCATCTAATATATTTGTAGTAAATCTCAGTGAACTCGCAACGAAAATTTGTATTCAAAAATCCATACAAAAATGGGTTGATGCAGATTGAGAGCATTGAGACCATTTTGCAAGTTTGGTCGATTCTTTCAACAAGACTAACATACGATTGCTAAAAACTGAATGATTAATGAAGACGCCAAAAATAAAGTTCATACATCATTCACTAAATCAAAGTCAAGTAGAAAAGTGATCAATGTGAATGGGAACCACAACGCAGCATAGCTTCCTGCCATAGCGATAAGAAGAGAAGTTGTTCGACTGGTTCGTCGATTGATTGGATTTCTATCAACAATTGAGCTTCTAATTGACGGCATCGATGGGGAACGAAGTGATGTTTGAGTACCATTCTTGAGGGAACTGTTATGGCTCTGAATAATCATAATGTTAATGATTTTTACATCTTCGTTTCTTATTCTACCTCCACTCTGCTGGAAACCTCTTCTCTTTTGTAAGGAGATCTTGTTTTGCTCATTTTGTTGGCATTAGTTTTCAAAAAACGGGTTAGTTTCACATTGAAAATAGAGAGCACAAAAAGAGGAACGGCGTAGAGGAACACGACTTGAAGAATCGACATCATCAGTTGAATGCTTTGGGTATTGATATCGATAAATGTAAATTTTGTTGCTGCCAATCGGCATTGTCTCCAACCGTAACTTTTTTCTTCGTATTCACCATTTCGGTCAATTGTTTTTATTTTCTGAAAATCAAGTCATTCAAAGTTCAAATTATTAGCATGGATTTTCTTCGGAATGCTCTCCTTTTTAATGTAAATTATTTGTGTTTTGGTTATTAAAATCTGTTTTTGGTTGTATATTTGAAACGTTCTTCTCAAATAACTCACTTTCATGACAAATAACATATGAGTGTCATAGTACAACAACAACGGCAATGAAAGTATAAACGATAAAACCCAAATGGTCAATGAGACTCCTACGGCATGGATGCATTGTTTTCGATTTGAAGCAAGTTTCAACTTCTTGACCGAGTAGTATCTAAAAATTATCTCCCTTTGCATAAGTATTTCAATATTATCCTTTCATCTTATTTGCAAAATGTTACTAAAACATCTTTAAACGACACATGATGTTTCAAACATTTAAAAAATGTTTCCTTGTTTCTCTAACTATGTCTCACAGATCAACTGGTTTGTCTTCAATTAGATATGTGATGTTTTGCTACTTTACCTGTCAATTGCCATAACAGAAATAGTGAGTGTTGAGCAGTAGATGTTACTGCCCGGAAGAACATTTGCAAACTTGCAGAAGAAACGAGAATACGGAAATTCAAAGTCAATTGAAGGCAGCCAAAGAAATGGAATGTTTGTTATAGCAAGAATCTATAAAATAAAAGTATAATTTGAAAAAAATTCATTTTGTAAAAATTCCTACCAAGTTGGACAACGCAAGATTCAAAATCAAAACGTTTCTGTTGGTACGCATAGCTTTTTTACGAACAACAGCCAAAATCACCAAGCCATTACCAATTACAGCAGCAACCGAGATAATTATATAAATAGTAGTATATAAAATTTCCTCCCATTGACTGAAACGTCGTAAGGAAGTTTGTAATCGGTTGAAAAAACTCTTTAAAAATTTTATATTTTGTGAAAAAAAATGTTTTTCAACAAACCTCCAAGCATTCAGCATCGAAAGGATGTTCCAAGTAATCAGGAGAAGATGAGTTGATTCCACGACTACAATACTTGTCAATATCCTCGACCTCCATTTTGCTACCCTTAAAAATAAACTTACATGCATGTACATTCATAAAACAAAACAAAAAACTTCGATTTAAAATAAGCAAAAATTCATTCCTTTTTGTTTTTATTTTCGCTTTTTTTTCTATATTTTATCTTTCAAATGTGACGCGAGCAACAAGATTACATAAAATGTGCTAGCAAAATTATAATCATTATCCTCCCCACCCACTTTTTTTTCCAGAATCTTGTATCTCATTATGATTTTTGATGATATATCTATTTCTTTCTACACCATTTTTATAAATAAAAAATGTGGAAAGGAAACTGTGAAAAATGGCGGTGGCGTGCACATATTTACATCAACGAACATAGAAAAAGAAAAATGAGGATTGATGTAAAAGAATTGATGTCTAGGTTGACATTAAGATTTGGTTTTCAAAAAAAGTCTAATCTGGTAAGTGGGGCAAGTTTATGCCACTCTCATTTCGATGAAACTAGAGAAAAAACATGAGTACTATAATTTTCAACACAGAATGCTTTCAATTTAAAAAAAATCTGCTTCTTTACTTTCGGTAAGTGATTGAGAAAAAAAAATGGAATACAGAATAGAATTTTTTTCACATTTTTTCAAAACCAAAGATCAAAGCTTTCAGTAAGCCAAACCAAAAAATCTAAAATTTAGTAGTGAGCTGTGACCATTTCTTGTTATTGTTGTTAGGTGCGGTAGCTACCAAAGACAAAAAATAAATAAAAAAAAACTACAACTATTAATTCAAATTCATCATCGAAAAACATAAAGTACAACGCATTATTCGTAGACAATTCGATTCTATCCACTAGTCTAAGAAATTTTGAAATTAATCCCAAACGTTCGAAGATTAGCAATGTTATGCATTGTGTATGGCAGAAAAAAGTTAAATAATTGTTATTCTCAATCTCAATATTGCATACTTTGCTAATTTTTACTGGAATATGAGATCAACCCTCTTATTTTTAAGAATTTAAGAAAACAAATAAATAAATGGAAAAGTATTGGAAGAACGATTACGATACGCTAGATATATTGAAGAAAACGAGATGGAGAAAAACAAAATTCCATTATTCTATACTTGACGGTTTTTTAAAGAAAAGGAAATCTAATTTTGAGAAGAGGTAAATAGAGGATAATTAGAACATAGGATGACGATGGCTACGGTACTGTACTAGCAGAGGGCGAATGAAAAAAGATTATCCCCTCTCTTCCGTCATGAAAACATGCATTTTGGGGTGGGGCTGAAACATAAAGCTGTCTTGTGTCACGGAATGCAAAACAAAACGTGAAATTGTGGGGAGTGCATAAAAAAAGAGCAAGTCATAAAATTGTAATAAACCGTTATTATGAGACAAATTTCGATTTTTTCGGGAGATAACTATTAATGAATTTGAAAAATAGCTGTATTTCGAATTTAAAAAAAGAATAGCAACGCTTGTATGGATATTCACTCCTCCAATTTGAGTATTTTTTCGTGCATATTTTTCATTTGATGTACATAAACTATTCGATTTGACATCGTTTAGAACAAAAATAGATGAATAATGAATAATTTAAATGTCTTATTATTATCAGCAATATTTGGTGATTTCGAACCATTAAGTTAATCAAAAATTCTCAATGTAATCGTTCATTCAAGTCTTTTTTTAGAAAATTATTTGGTTAATTTTTTATATGGAATGTTCGTCTGACAAATTAGAATTTGAAGGAAACTATGCACATAAATTAATCTTGGTCCATGATGTGATAGAACATTTTAGTCTGGGACTTGGAAAGTGGTAAATATTTTCGTTTCCGATGTTTCCCATGGATCTGTTTACACCAAGATATTGAACTTTCGGGAGCCCGCCTTAGATTGTATGTCTTCTGAATCATTTCAGCTTATAAAACCTTATTTTGATGTAATGTTTGTGATTTGATTTAAAAAATGAAGCAAACTGTTTACTGTCGTATCCAAATGGAGCCATTAGAAAACTATTGATCCAAACTTCTTCAAAATTCTTATCTCCGAATTGAAAAAAGTTCCTATACCAATATGACATCACAAAAAACTGAGAACTAAACGCTGTCCAAAAAAAACGAGTCATTTATTATTAAAAGGTCATTAGCAATTACTTGAACAGACTTGAACCCTTCTAGTCACGTTTCACAACACAAAGAACGGCACGTCTAACCTGGCCACCATTGTGAAAAACGTTAGGATTTATGTAGCCGAGCAATCTGCTAATTAGCCTACTCAAAAATTAGAAATTATTATAATAAATTTAAAAATTCAATAAAAATATATTAACAAATATTTTTCTTAAACTGAATATTTAATCGAACTATGTTTTAAAAAAATTTAAGTATTAATCTACAATTTAAAAATCCATATCAATTCAAAATCCAAAAAAAAAAAGAGAGAAGAACGTTTTTTAATAGCGTGTCAATGAAGCTTGACAAATTGAAACACGTTCTACTTGCCCACCTAGCACTGAAGAAATAAACATATTTTGAAAAAATCCTCTCATCTTTTGAAAAAAAGTTTATACTATTATAAAAAAAAGCTGAAATTTTTAAAGCTTTCACACTATTGTTGAGAAAGAAATGCAAAAAAAAATGAATTGCTTCATTGCTCTTCCAAAATTTATTTGATTCTAATTTTCTGGAAAAAATTTGCAAGAACTAACAAAGACAGATTTTCCGTTCAGTTCATTTGCAAATATTCTCTTCCGACTTTCAAAACCTGTCATTATTCTACATCGGATGACTGAAAACAAAACTGTGGAAAAAAATAATGAGAATGTCCACATTTTATGAGAATTTCGAATTTCTTATTTTAAACTTTTTCACCAACAAAAAAAATCAATCTTTTTTTTTCGAAAATTTGTCGTAAATGCGAACCTATCACTGAGAAAAAATTCAAACGATTTTTTGAAAAATGAACATTTTATGTTCAGTAAACATCACCAAAATTTATGTTATTTCAAAAATTTTAACGACCAGTCAAAATGTCATCGAAAAGTCCTCAATAAATATGAAATAGCGATAGAATTTGTTTCCAGAACAACCAAACAAACTAAAATTCTCGCAAATTTCGAAATTAATTCCAAACTCACTTCACAAGGGAAGTATACGAGCAAATGTTAATTGTTTTGAATGGGAGATAGCTCATTGGAAAGATCATATTCTTGTCTACAAGGTAGCGTTTTCATTTTTTGTCGATGAACTCCTAGGAGCTTTTTATGGTCCCTCAAAGTTTTTGCCCAAATTTACTTCATTTTTCGCTCTAACATATATTTGGTAAATCACATGTAGTTTTCAACCGACGTGGTGGTGCAGCGCCAGTGTGTTTGACTGATAAGCATGAGGTCGAGGGTTCGAACCTAGCCTATTTTTGGTTTTGTTTTTTTTTGCTGCTTTTGTGAAGTTTCAAGAGTGTTAAATTCCTGTTTTCAAATTTTTCGAAGCGGCGAAATTCTGTATTTGCGTTGAAATCCCATCAAACCTTTTTGGGGCTTCAGGACAACATAGGCGAAATTTTACAGTGCGTCGCAAAATTCCAAAGGGTCCCCCCATGGAAAAATTATGAAAAAAATTTTTTTAATTTAAAATCTCCCCATATTATCAGAGGGAGTCTTACTAATGAATATTTCGTGTTTCCCAAAATATTAGCCATCTTGTGGACCTATGGGCCACGTAGCAATAGTTCAAAAACCTTCAGTCCCATACACAGCAAACTGTTTCCTGTATTGGAAAGCGCGATAGGCTAAATATTTATTAGTAAGACTCCCTCTGATAATATGGGGAGATTTTAAATTTAAAAAACATTTTCAAAATTTTTCCATGGGGGGGGACCCTTTGGAATTTTGCGACGCACTGTAAAATTTCGCCTATGTTGCCCTGAAGCCCCAAAAAGGTTTTATGGGATTTCAACGCAAATACAGAATTTTGCGCTTCGAAAAATTTGAAAACAGGAATATAACACTCTTGAAATTTCGCAAAAGCAGCAAAAAAAAACAAAACCAAAAATAGGCTAGGTTCGAACCCTCGACCTCATGCTTATCAGTCAAACACACTGGCGCTGCACCACCACGTCGGTTGAAAACTACATGTGATTTACCAAATATATGTTAGAGCGAAAAATGAAGTAAATTTGGGCAAAAATTTTGAGGGACCATAAAAAGCTCCTAGGAGTCCATCGGCAAAAAATGAAAACGGTTCCTTGTAGGCAAGAATATGCTCTTCCCAGTGAGCTATCTCACATTCAAAACAATTAACATTTGCTCGTATACTTCCCTTGTCAGTGAACTTGAAATTTTCAACGCCATTGATAAACTTTAATAATTCTTGAAAATAAGTGATTTAATGTATTGTCAAGATAAAAATTTCTGGCCGCTCGTTTTGCGGAGTGTCGTTGTGAATTTCCTCGCAGCGCGACCGCAATGCGCAAGACCAATTGAGAAATTTGAATTTGAGTGCGTTGCGGTCGCGCTGCGAGGAACTTCCCAACGAGACTCCGCAAAACGAGAAAAATTATTTAATTATAAACCTATGTGGTTTTTGGAATTTGAAACTGGCAGCAGAAAAATTCATTTACATTTGTTCTTCAATCGCCTACAGTAATTCTTATTATTAACACGCAAAATGCAGGTGAAAAAATAAACACGTTGAAACTGAAATTGTGCAACAGACAACATTCCAATGGAAAATTATGAATATGTAATCAAAAATTACATATTATTCCAAATGCTTAAAAAAAAGGGGTGTTTCGAGAATGTTTGGAACAAGACCTTCTGTTACAAAAGGTTATGCAAACGAAGCCATCATAATTGGAAAGACAAAAAAAGGCACGAAAATAATATTCTGCTAATCAAACAATTTTGCGAAAACAAGAAAACTAAGAGCTACCTACAGAGGAGAAGAATAAAAGAAAATTGGATACACTTTGAGAAATGACGGAAATGGTGCGGATGTAATTTATAATACGTTCGGTGTTGATGTTCATCCAGAGGGGAGGTATTTAGGGCGATGGGATGTAAACTTGCTCACACTTTGTGTACCATTTTATTATGCATTTAATATGAGCATCATGAATTTATAACAGCGACTGTTGGGTTTAGTAAAGGACACAAAAGTTTAAAATTCTCTCAAAAGTATGCAATTTCCAGGTTCATAAAATGTCTCCAACAGCTTATTGTCAATTCAATTATTCTTGATCATTGCATTCCGAAGGCTGCTTAAACTCACAGCCGCTCTGCACGCACGCGACGCGGTCACCTCCCACTCAAAAAACTGAAATATTGGCGGGAAAATGAATTTTTCAAATTTGCCAGTGTGTTGAGTGTCGGCCAACGCGTCGCGTGTTTCACAATTTCGCGTCTAACTGGAAAGGTGGAACCAAGTTATGACTCTGCAACTACATAGATCCATCATTTTTTAATTAGTATTCCATTGCTTTTTACAGAGAAATCAAAATTTCCAGTGATATCTTAAAAATAAAATTTCGGAAAAGATTGAGATTTGCACAATATTCTTGCAAGTTAGCAATGTATAATACAAACAGCTATCGACGGAAAAATGGAGCAAATTCCCATTCCACCGGTCTAAATACCTCCCATGACTCAGGAATTTTTTCGCGGATCCGCGCATATAAAAGTAGCGGATACATCATTTTCCTATGCGCGGATCCGCCACTTTCTATGCGCGGATCGCTATTTCAACTAGTTTCTATCGAAATGGCGGATCCGCGCATAGAAAGTGGCGGATCCGCACATAGGAAAATGGCGGATCCGCTACTTTTATATGCGCGGATCCGCGAAAAATTTCCTGAGGACAGAGTACCTCCCTTGAATACCTCCAAACGGAGAAAATGAGAAAAATGAGTTCAAAATTCCAAAACGGTTACAAAATACTTTACAACAAACAATCAATTGAAATGAATTACATTTTTTTTACATTTCTAAGAATTTACCCCCAACTTTTCAATTATTCATGTGAATAAAAAATAAACTACATTGAACAAAACAATGGTAATTGGTAAAAACACAATTGCTTTTTCAATACTATTAAACAAATAAGGTACCTTTTTAAAAGTTGATACTTCAATTCAATTACAGATTCATTCATAACTTTCACTGACGCAAAAAAAAACGATAAAAAGTTGTTTTAATGACAAGTCGAAACTCATGCTCGATTGAGCCATAACCATGAAACATTAATAATGAAGCATAACTTTTTATCCTTTCGATGCTAAAAAAAAAGGCAGACAAAAAAGTTGGGAGATATCAAAGTTTGATGGTCATGTCGAAATGATATTGGATGAAACATGTTCTCTTTCACTTATTCTATATTCGTCAGTCAAAAGTTTGAATTAATTATAATGTCTTTTTTTTGAAAATTTTGAAATTTTGCACGTTATCCTACAAAGTTCAAGTTTCAAATTGAACAATGGCGCGTTTCTAGACAGACGTTTTTTTTTCAGTTTCGGTGTTCCTAAAAAATTTAAGAATTTAGAAAAAGTATTTTAAAGAACTTTTTCAAATTCGAAATGACACTACCATCACATTGTCAAGCTAAGTTTTCTTGGCTGCTCATCTTAGGTTGCAGCAGTCAGAAGCTAAAGGCTACAATACCATAACACGCTGAAATTTAAATTTCTCAGTTGGTCTCATGTGCAGCGGATGAGTCGAAAATGAGTGGCCAAAAAAATCAAATTCAAAATTTTGAAAGTCTATAATCACCTTGGGAACAGAACATAATCTGATGTGAACGTCACATATATATTTTCCAATTGTTATTCCACTTCACGACATTATTATTGTGCCCTTCTGTGACTATTTTTACTATTTTTTCTAAGAATTAATTCTAATTGATATCATATGTTGTTTTAGAGGAGAGACGGTAGATTTTAACGAAAAAATTGATCTACAAATGTAGTTTTGAGTAGAATAAAATGTGCTCTTGCCCGTTCTTCATTCTTTTTTTTTATGGGCAAAATTTTTCTAATCACATTAACAAGAGTTTCACGTTTTGGAAATAGTTTGCACGAATCATCAAATCAAAATTTTAACGGAAAATGAATTATTTTAAATAAATGAATTTTCCGTTAAAAACCTTAATCAACAAGTAATGGAAAATGGAATATACGTCGACCCAACCAAAAAGAAAAAAACCCTGTTCATTAATGAAAGGAACCAAGACCTGTTCACGAAACAATTGCACGCTATTAAGAGATGCTGATGGATATGAAGCTAACATTTTTTTTCACTTTTAATTATTTTGTGACAGGCCAAAATATTGAAAGGAAAATTATATTATTGTTTGCATAAACGCATGAGAAAAAGTTGGATCTATTGAAAGTTGACGGAGCGTTAAATTACAAGAGCAATAATATATTGGAAAATGGGGGGGGGGGTGGTTTTTTCTTAATAAACTTGGAATGGGGAGGGGTGGGAATAATCAATCAAAGATTATTCGAAGTACGGTGATTTCAACTACAAATATTCATTATAACGCTTTCAATTCACCTAAAAAACTAACTTGTATAATCTGTAGCACAATTTTGTTCTCATTTTTAATATCATTCAAAAAATCGACTTTTGTTTGAAAAAAATACATTTTAAATGAGAATTTGAATCCATAAAATAGAATGAGAAAAGCGTCGAATTATAGAGTTGATAATAAAAACTGAAAATGTGATAAAATGTCAAGAATTGTTAGAGAGACTACAAACTTTTTTAAAAACTCAAATCAATTGTTAATAAGTAAACAAAATTGTTGGTCGACGAATTCAATTGAATGGATGATGATACCAAATAAAATTTTAAAATTTTCATTTTTTGAAATTTTCAATTTTTAATGTTTTTAATGTTTATTTAACAACATAGGCAAAAAATACTCGACGATGCTGCTGTCAATCAGTTGTTGCAGCAACACCAAAGTTTGTCTACTGAATTACAAGTCGATTTAAATAATGATTCTGGAGACACACTATCGACTATACTGGATTAAATTTTTGAAATTTTTATTAAAAATCAGTGTGCAGCCGCCTGAAAACCAAAATCGCATTTTCTCAGCTCTACAAAAAATATCCAAATATTTTTAGAACTCCACATTTGTCGGTTTTCTCATAAGTAAGTTTATCTTTAATATTTGAAAAAATAACACAATAATATGTTTTTCACGAAATTAAAAATGTGTTCATAACAGGAAAAAGAACGATTTTTCACATTAACTACTAAAACGATAAAGCGACAACCCTCTAAAAAAACAACACGTCAGATTTAAGAAATTGCAGTGAACACGTAAGAATACTCAATATCATAAGTTGTCTTTATCTTTTTTAAAAATAATATCTGTGATCTATACCAAAAAAAAGTTAGAAAAATTTAAAAATCTATAAATTGATACCTATTCAAAATAAATGTAAATATTCATTAAAAATTAAAGACAAACATTAAAAAATAATGTATTGTGTCTGTATTGAGTCCTGCAGCACTTTATCGTTATTTTTGGAATACTATTTATTCCCACAAAACTGTCGCAAGCTACTAAAATCAACAAATTTTTGAAACCGATAAAAAAACCATTTGGGTTAAATTGGAAATTCTGAAGTGCGCCACAAACAATGTATGTTTTTCAAACAAATGGCCGCACTGAAGGTTGTTTGTCTTCTTTATATGAAATATGTCTGGACCATTAAAATCCTTTTCCAAACATTTTTTTTCTGCAGTTCGACTCCGTTATCTTATCTTCACTTTACATTAGTATGTAGAAGATTTTCTGGGCACACTGGGGTTGTCCAATGTTGAATAAAAACTGAAGGAAACGATATGAAATAAACTTGCTGACTTTGTAGTGGAACGAAAAAATATAATTGTTTTGTAATTTACTATGGAATTAATAAACTTGTTCTCTGTTTCAATAAAACTTTTAAATTTTATATTTGAAAATTTAAAATCGAGAAAGTCATTTTCCGGATTTAAATCATAAACTAACGGAGTCCGAGAGCTCGAAGAAAATGTTTCAGAAGACACTAAGCTGGTTAAGAAGAGCTCGACCCGATGGCTAAGTAATGTAAATACTAGCTACAGTTTTAAATGAAATTTTACAATTTTTGTGCATATTTGTAGCTAAAACTTGGAGTTTCTCACTTTACTGTGCGACCTCTTTCCAATAAGTGTCAGTTAGTATTATCTAAAATTCTAGACCCGAGTTAGCAGCCTTCCCTTGAAAATGAAAAAAAAAACGTTTCCGTTGATGACTTAATAACGATAAAAGCAGTTAAAGATGCTGATGATTTTTTTTTGTTGGCATTTCCCATCTAAAGAGAATGCTTTGCAAAGCAATGTTTTTTTCTCAAAATACATGTTCAAAAAAGAATACTTGATCTTGGATTATTTTTTCGAAAGCAGCAATTTTTTTGGAACTTCGCATTGGTTTAAAAAAATGAACCTCATTTGTTTCTCACTGAAACAATATAAACAATCTTTACACTCTTCAGCACATTCTGTTTGGGAGATCCAACAGACCAAACATTCTCACTAGACGCAAGCCGAAAAGCACCTAACTAAAAACTAACTTTTTAAAAATTACTATTAGTAAGTGCGTGATAAATTCTAAAATTATAAGTTGCGAATACAGTCATGTACCCATTGAAAAATGTTGTTAGTAAAGGTTTGAATGGTGAATCGTCTTTCAGGCATTGTATGTATTTAAAAGTTTAGTTTTTTAAAGTGCCCTGACTAATGCACTTTCTGCTTTAATGTCATTTTTTAATTATCAAACCCCTCTAGTCAATCTCACAAAAATCGGTTTCAGCAACATGCACACTTTGCAAAAACGCCTTGAAATTCATTTTATTGTGTTATAACTATAGAGCAGTTGTTAGTCTCGACTAATGTTCCATATACTTACCAAAAAGTCTTCGATATGGTCTTCAAAAAACAGAGCTTTGATGAAATCCATTTCTGAAAATAATATAAGTTTGAGTTTATAAAACAAAGTGCAAATTATAGTAAATAAGAAAGTAATGAATTTCGTTTAGACACTTAAATAAAAATCATCAAATTTTGAAAGTTCATAAGTAAGTTAAAAATCAAAAATTAAACATTTCTTGATCTTTTGAACATTGAACATCATGATGAGTGACATTTCGTCATTATTTCGTATATGAAAACTAATAATTAATGAATGAACAAAAGGAGCTATTCTTTAAAAGTCGAATTCCTTCCGTTCAGCATGAAAATCAAAAACTCGAAGAAACTAAAAGGGTTTAAAGAAAAGCGCTGCCTTTATTATATTCGGATGATGTTTTTTTTTGGCTAATGAGAAAAAATGAAGGATAACCGTGGAAATGTACTTGGAAATATGTAGGTGGATACAAAAATTGTCTCAAAGTGATTCACACTTTTGGAAGAATATAGAAAAAAAGATTAAAAATTTGCTGTAAGTTCCATATGTTCCATAAAAAATATTGATGTATTCTAGAAAACATTGTTCTTGTGTAGTTCAGCAGAATGTAGATTCTTATTGCTTTTTGTGCAGAACCAGTATTCTATTAATCATGAAGAAGAATTCATCATGCCGACAACATATTCTGTGATCTTATTAAAAACAACAAAATGATGGATAGAAAGTAAAAGTGCAAGTTCATTTGTATTGAAATGAAATCTTTGGTTAAATCAAAAAATAATTTTGTCAACTTTTTTTGAACAAAATTGGACAGATAACTTTAATTGGGATTAGCGTGTTTTTAATTGTTTCACAATTCCTTTTTTAATATATTTTTCACCAAAAAAAAGATATAAAACAAAATCTCAGATCGTGAATCAACGCATTCTAAGAAGAAAAATCCGAGATATGAAAAGCTATAAAGCTGGGACCCACATTTGTAAATCTTAGTAACTAATAATTACGGAAGGAAGAAATCCTTCTTGGTGTCCAAAAAATAACAAACAACGACTTTTTTTGGTTTCACATACACTCGACAACTTCATATCCTCTTTGATTACTTGTAAACAAATGTTTTTCTCAAGGGGGATAACAATGAACTAGTGTGATAATGAATATGAAAGTCATGGAAAAATAATTGTCGGGGAAATATGAAGGAAACGTGAATTGAATTATGAAGGAAGAACGAAACCCCTCCCCCGTTTTCGTAGTATCGTCAGATATTTTTTTTCATTGACGTTGCTTCTAATTGTATTGGAGTTTCAAAACCGCGGTCTTACGCAGCGAACTAAAGTTGGTGAACTGAACTTTTTAAAAAAGTGCTTTGAGCAATGTTAGAAACACATTTGAATTCAAAAAACGAGCAAAAAGTCAGAATTTCGAAATAAAGGATTTTTTGCAGCGAAATCTTTTTCCAAAAAACATTTCAAAAACACAAATTTCTTGACATTAATGGGAAGCTCTGTTGGCGAACGCGACACCCCGTAATAAAGCTCTGCGTAACCGTCTTCAGACCGATGAAATAGAGAAAAACGAGATTGTTTTCTAATCGAGATAACATGACATAATATCTGAACTTTTGGAAGTCACCAGGAACTTCCGACATCTTCCGGTAATTACTCTATTTTCTATTCGGCCGTGCTACACCCATTGTCTAGACAGGCCCGATCGATACAAAAAAGTTGAAATTTGTGACCCTATCGAAATATACATATGTTTTTAATAAAAGTCATTGGAATTCACTTATTGTCAAGCTAAATTTTCCTGACCGCTCATTTTCGACGGCATCACTGGAACCTTCCTCGCATCGAAATTGCATTTGAATTTCCTCACAATTGGGACGCGTTGCGGTCCCGCTGCGAGGCAGTTTCCAGCATTGTCGTCAAAAAAAAAAGACCAGGAAAATGTATCTTGACAATTACATTATCGAGAATATATTTATCTTATCTTTCTTTTATGATTTTAATATGATATTTAGAATGAGACCTTTCAATTATTTTTAACGATTACACGTTCTCAGAAGTTGTAGGTGTATACATATATTATAGAAAATTCCGACTTTTAAGCATAAACATTTTGAGTCGTTCTTCGTGCTTTCAGTCTGAAGACTAAACATTACCCATATCTAATTTGGAATAATGTATGTGAAAGTTGTTCTCTCTGAAACGTTTCATAGTCTGATGTTTTTTTGGATCCTTGTAATGTAATCAACTTTAACGAATTGAATTAATTTGAATACTACATTCGAGAGCATTGATGTTGAATGAAAAGAGTTTTAAAAATTCGAAAAGTAGAAATTTGATCGTTTTTCCAAAAAATTTCTAGAATAGACCAAAGTTTTGTGAATAGAATATATTTTACAAAACTATGCAATTATATACATAACTCATGGAACGAAACTCGAAACATTTAGATATAGAAATACGTAGAGCACAATGTTCGAAGATTTCTTCTAATCACCTATAATTTTTTTATTGAAAAAAAAGTGACTTTCCAAACTTCCCAAGTGATCATAAGTTCACCTAATATAATTTCCCAAAACTTATCAATGCGGAACTTTTCTGAAAATATGCAAAGTACGTCACAGGCAACGTTGTATGTTTATTTTTCTCCTTTCGCCCAAATCAAATATTTTCACACTTTTAATTTAGATATGTTCTTAAACCGAACATTTTGAAAAAAGATGAAAATAAATAAAAACCTTGGACAATAGTGGAAAAGTTTAGCCAAAAAAATGTTTTTTTTATAAATGAGAGAAAATAGATGTCGATCAAAAAATATTATTCGATACAGCTTGATGAACACAAATTGTCTACTCGTGGGAAATTTGAATTAGTAGAAAGGTGGGCTATTTTTGTGTTTCTTGAGAACGTGGAAAAAAGCTGTATGTGAATAATTAACAAATGTTGTATGGAAATGTCAGCAAACCTTTCTGGAACATGACAGATATTTTTTGCACGAAACATTTTTTTTCTAGACTGGAACTATGATCATGCAGTTCTAAACACAAATCTTGAGTCTCTCTCTCTTTTCGACAAAATTAGATTATTCTCTTTTAGCGACAAATGTCTGATTAACTTTTACAAGCTATGTTTAGAAACGCTGCCAAATTATAACCCCTACGTAATATAAACGATAATATCGCGATAAAAAAAGTCGAATAATAACAAGGTTAAGTCCCTAATTGTATCAAATAATTGACAATTTAGATTACGTCGTGATCATAATTCACAGCTACTATTTTTTTTTTCAAATCAAGTTCTTTGAAAAGCTGCTACCATGTTTCAATGTTCGGTGTTGGTTCAAAGAAAAATGAAACGTGACAATCAAATTCGTTAAAAACGTCTGTGGAAATCACAAAATGATTCCGCAAATATCAAAAAAAAAAAGATCAACCTACCTAAAGTTTCAAAGTGGAAAATATTGCATGAAAATTGTGCAAAAAACTTTCGCTCATTGTTGTCATTGGAAACTTTAAAAATTGTGGCTTTTTATTCATTGTTCGACTGTTTGAATGTATTGGATCATATGTGGAAAACAACTATACTGATCTTAAACTTCTACAACATTCAAAAACTACTCTTAAAATGATTTGAAGACTAAAAAACGCATTTTTACTCGGGAAGACAATCTTGGAGATTTCTAACGGAAACTGGTACATTACTTTTAAATAAATTCTTTTAAATAAATTTAAATAAAATAAATAATTTAATAAATTTAAATTAAATAAATAAGTTTAAATAAAAAATAAACCCGTCACATTTTTTCACTGATTAAAATTCTATGGGGGCCTTAAATTTCAATAAGTAATTTCTTAAGGAGCATTGAAGTTAACACTTCCGCAATATATATTTTCAAACAAACAACCGGTGCTTTAAAAAACATTGAAAATGTTTTCGTTTGGTTTCAAAGCTTCGAATGGGATATTATATTATAATAGAGAACAGCTCTATCTGAAATCAATGAAACAATTATTTTTATACTTCTTATGGTATTCGATGTAAAGAATTTCATGATTCTCGCTAAATACTTCAATACAATAAAAAATAGCAAAAGCGGAAAAGATAACAAAATGACTTTGTTTTAAGCTCTTCAAAGTTTTTTTTTAGCTTATATTGCTTATTTTGTAAAAAAAAATATTATCGGTTAGGCTCAGAAAATCAAACTAAAGGTTGAAAGAAAGAAAATAATACCAAGCATCTGAAACGGGTGAAAATGTTTAATTATTCAATTCATAAATAACAAATGACCTTATATGCACAAAATGTCTTTACAGAATTTTTGCCATAAACAATTGAAACTAGGAAAAAAACAATATTTTAGAAAGGTTAATATGTTTTTTCTGCAAAAATCACCTGTTTACAATAAATATCGATGCATCTGGAATTTGTTTATGAAACTTCTTAATCATAAATGAAAAATATAGCGAAAAACACATACATAAATAACCTGATTTCAATCGGTGCGACATAACAAGTGGGTGTGCTACTATTATATCCAGCCCTTTAAGGACATGAAAATTGAGATTATTTGGGTCAATTTTCATCTAATTCTGATGATTAAAAAGAAGAAGACAAAAAAAACGGGAAGAGATGACATTTTTCGTTGAACTCTGTATTCTAATTATAGCCGAATGAATTTACATAATGGGCGGAAAATGATGCGACGGCGAAAACGAAATAAAAAACGTTTCATAATTGAGTTCTAAAGCATAATTTTTCTCCGGAAAGATTATTGTTCCATCATCACGAAAATGTTAGAATAAAATTTCGAAAAACATTTATTGGGTGGGGGTAAACATATAATTTTGTTTGAAAAGCTGTCAACGTGTTTGAAATTGTCGTTGATGTTTATTAAATTCTGAAAAATTGGTAGACTATCTAATATTTTCTGGCAAAAAGCATTAATCGAAATTGATGGTGTTGTTTCAATATCAAAAAATTCTTAAAAAACATGTTATTAATTCTTATGAATAATTTTTGATAGTTAGTCTTTTAATATCAAAAAGATGAATAAATAACGCTAATATAAATTTTGTCATAAAAGATAATAACTAACTGATGCTACAGTTTTGATTTGCCACTGACTTTCTGAAAATCGGTCACGTTAGAGGGAGACTGCATTTGTCTCAGACCGACCGCTAACAACTTCCATACAAACTGGGATCGCACCGGTTTTCGCTTTTCCTGCGAATCTTCACATACATTGGAAACAGAGAAATATTCTGGATGTTATTATTGACAAATTAGTATAAAATATTCTTAGAAATGATTTGAGATTATGCTGTGCATTTCGTTTGCAAATCAGAACGAAAACGAATAAGGAAGCCTTTTTGGGCCTCTGAGAACCACCCTATTCTGCTTTTGAATTAGATTTTGCAAAATTGCAACGGATTGTCGTATGGTTCCACTATAATTTATCCCAAATTTCTGAGAAAAAAAAATGTTTTCTCATTGCAAATGCACAAATTCAAAATTGCATAAAACACTTTGTTTCGTGGCAACCGTCGAAAAGTTGTTTTTTCTTCTTTGTTATACAGGGAAAATGTAGTTTTGCTACACTTATACACTTACAAAAAGCATATTATTCAGAGAATGCCGTTTGAATAATGCAAGAGGAACATGTATTGAATACGATTTTTGCTGATGGAGCTATGAAATATATGTATAATTCTCTTGAATCAGGCGCATGTTGACGCTTATGTTTATTTCGAAAAAAAATAAAGAAACTTCTCTGGAATCCATCCCGTTTCAAAGTCATTAGTTAGTATTGGCCGAATAGTGTTCCTGGGTTAGTGTCTCCTTTCATTTTATCATGACTCATTTTAGAAATTCAAATTGGATAATATGTGTTCCAGAAAAATGAAGTCTTAAACGAGGGTTTGTCCTTTTTTATCGAAGCATAAAATAAAAAATATAACTTCAGCTTGTGGTCTGATTTTCAATCTATGATACTGCCAACAAAACTAGAATGTTAAAATAGACTTAAGAGAAATCTAAAAAGACTACCTTCGACATTAAGATTAAGGTATAATACTGAATTTAAAATCTTTAAAAATCACGAGCAATCAGAATGGACTTGTACCAAAAAACCATAAGGAAGTAATTGATTATTTGGATGAAAGCGGTGCAACGCTTAAAAAATTCAGGCTACATCATGTTTACAAATTGAAAAAAAAGCCCAATTCATTCTTTTTTGCAGAATAAAAATGCGTGACAATTTAAGAAAGAGCACAAAAACGTGGTGTGACCGATATCCATTGTTAAGCAGGAAATTGAAATGAGAATGAAAAAATGTTACGATGATTGAAAATGTGATTTGTTTCTTTTTTTTTTAATGAAGATAGAAGGTTGTTTTTTTTCATAGAATTTGTAATGACCAAAAGAAAGCGAATAAAAATGTGATTAGAAAAGAAGCTCAAAATTCATATGGAGACCGCCTACTTTTTTAATATATGAATATTCTTTTTTTCTCCTTGGGCGTTTTTCCATTTTAGGAAACAGATGAATAAGCAGGTTCAAAGATTCGAAAAATATAAAATTAAATTCTATAAAAATAAATATTTTTCAGTATAGACAATTTTCAATTTAGAAAATATACGTATATAAATAACTAATATTTGAAAAACTATGAAAATTCATAGATGATATTTCAAACGAAGCTTTTAAAACGAAGCTATTTCCACTGAAACATTGCCGTATTGTAAAAAAAATTACTGTAAAATCAAAAATATTTCAGATGGTCGTATTTGATTCTCTTACGAGCCCGTGTAACCATACTTATCATTATTGATTATCATTAAATAAAGATCCTACAGATCCAATATATATCACAATGATAAAATATTTTGAAAAAGTTGCCAGCTAACTATTCCATCTGGATTTATAAAAAAATGAGTTTTTCTACGCTGTGAAAGCTCTCAAAAATAACACATTTTTTTAAACGGACGCAAAAATAATTGCAAAAACAAATAAATATATATATGGTATGCATAACAACTTTGAAACAAGCAAAAATTTTCCGGGAAATAAAGTTCAAACTCTAAATATTTTCTTCCTTCTACATGCGCGCAGGATCATTATGTAGAAATGAATAATAAAAATGGTGAAAACATCATTAATATTGCTTCTATAATTGTTCAATTTTGTTTCAATTGCGAAAATAGAGAAAATAATTGAAAATTTGCAGAATAAATTAAAGGTCATTAACGATATAATAGCAGTATGTTGGAAGTGTTGAAAGCTACAAAAAACCGACCAGAGTTCATTAAAAAAATTCCGGAAAGTTCATTAATGACAGGTGAAAACGATACTTTTTTCCAAATAGTTTTTGAGAATGTGTCAGTGTATTCACGTCATTCGAATATTAACAAATTTTGCTCTCAAAAATCAGTATTTCAAGATATTTACTCTTGTTTTCGAAACTAAAAACAACATTACGATATATAGCGTCACTGAAGCCTTTGCAGAATTGTAAGCGTAGTATGTATTCAAAAAACATTCCTAATTTAGTGAAATATCTTAACGAAAAAAAACCGCGAAAAGAATACGAATTCAAGCTTTCGTTGCTGTTTTGTCTTTCACGATTTCACAAAGCTCATTGTGTGAAAATGCGGCAAAACCCCAGCAGATTGAACATACTTCACCAAAAATAAACATCTTCTTGTATGAAATAAGTATAAAACAATACTAATTATACCTCAAAAAGTAAATTGTAGATTCTGGAGAGAACGTAAGTGTTACATTAATCAAACATTGGGAAATTGTTTCTGGAAACGACGTCGGAATTCAAAATTCCGAGACCGAAAAGAATTGAAACATGATATTCATCTAGGTTTGAAAAGTGTCAATAGTTCGAATTTCCCGGTGTTTTCTGGGATTATATTTTTTATAGCTTACAAAAACGAGTCGATGAAAGATTAAAAATTACTTGAATTGACTCATTTCAAAGTGGGGTGGGGGGGGGGGGGGGCGGTAGACCAAATATGAATTAAATTTCAATATCAGTTTTATTATAGTTTATTTTATAAAACTTTCATAGTACTGAAAAAACTGAAAGAAGCGAACATAATGCAAATTCGGTCAACGTAAGGTCTTCTCAATTTTATATCGAGTCTAGAGAAATACTTAGTCAATCGCTGCCTCTGAATTTGAATTTGGTGGAGCTATTCCCATTATCACAAAAATATCAATGTTCCGCTCATGTGAGAATATAGAGTGAAAACATTAAACTCATAGTCAATAGACAAACAAAAATATCGCCTAGATTTATTCTGCACAACATAATACAACTGAATTGATGGAAGATTAATGCTTCTGAAGAAAGATTAAAAATTGAAAACAGACAAGACAAATTTGTTTGAGTTAAATAATATGCCAATGTCTAATAATATATGACGAAATAAATATAGCCAACCAAAGATAAAAACTATTGTCAAGTTAAAAATTTTGGATCATCTATTTTCTACTAAAAGACGGCAGCGCAACCGCTCGCATTTAAAAATATTACGGCTGTGTGAGAGACTTAGCTTTTATGGGTAGGTCAAATCCAACTTGCATGATCAAGAATATTTGAGTTGATAATAACTATAAGAGGGTTACATTTATAATTTTGAGTAGCTTTCAGATTTGTCATTCGAGGTGTGTCTCATATTTAGTGAGGATTTACAATCAAGGCGTCACGTAACTTAAGGTCAAAGCAAAATTTTTTCCTAGTGGTTAGAAGGTAAATTAAGATATTTCAAAGAAATGCGGGTCTATTTCAGACCAAAACAGGGACCCAATAAGCAGAAATAACTCAATTTTACAATGCAATAACGTGTTTTTCTTCTTTCTTTTTTTCAAGTGATCCGTATGTTCAGACACTTGTCTTAACAAAATAGGAATCATTTCAGTCAACACAATCTATGATTAGAACTTTGATTACAAATGTAGATTCGCAGTGTGTGTATATTGATAAAACATCAAAACTCACAAAATTATTTAAACAATCAAGTTTATTGCTCAAAAATCATAAATAGATTTTTCGAAATTCAAAACGTTTGGTGAAAATTGATAATAATTATTCTCTCTCATTAGCAAAGGCGTCTTCCTTGTGACCAACCATGCTGTAAAAAAGGTGAATCACATATTTTTTAGTTATTTTTTTTATCCTTACAAGTCTTGGAGGAAAAGACGTTGATTATGCTTCGAAGACTCAAGGAGAGTGATTTCATCTTGACTCAATTGGAAATCAAACAGCTGAAACAATTTCGTTTTGTGAAGTAAGCGGAAATATAGACCTACTTGGAAGTTTTCTTTGATTCTTGACTCATTGATAGACTTTGGAATAATCGCCAATCCACGGTCCAATGCATATCTAAGAAGAATTTGAGCAGGGGTTTTGTTGTACTTATTGGCGAGGGCTGCAACATTAGAATCAGCAAGATCCGCTGGCGCTGATGGTGACCAGTTGAGTTCGCTAAAAAAAATTGAAAAGGTCTGATAAAGTTGTATATTTTCGCCTCACATTCCAGGTGGTTTACAGTGAACACGTCCAGGGCTTCCAAGAGTGGCATAAGAGGTCACAACAACGTTATGTTGTTTGCAGAAGTTCACATGGTCTTGTTGCGCAAAGTACAAATGAAGCTCAACTTGAGAGTTGTGAACTGGAACCTTTCCAATATTCAAAGCTCTGGCGATTTGATCGTTGTTCCAGTTGGAGACTCCAACAGATTTGGCAAGACCAAGATTGTAAACGTGGTCGAATCCAGACCAAATATCTTCGACTGATACATCATTGATATGAGACATGTCCTCCTGCAATAATTTATATTATTTCAGCTTATTGCATTGAGCTTTTTAATTACATTAGTTGCAGTTGGCACATGAGCCAAATAGAGATCAACATAATCAAGTTGTAATTTTTGCAAAGAAGTACGGAGGGCAGCTTCAATTTTGTTTGGTGGCAACTCATGAGTCCATGCCTGAAAAAAACCATTACTTTATAATTGTCATATTTATGATCCGGACTATTGCGGTAAATAAGGGGTGAAAATGCCGTGTTTGGCAGTCAAGTGGCTGCACAGCCCTGGCTTACGCGGGACCCAAAGAGAGAACTTGTGTCAATCCCCTACTTGAATTTCTAGACGACTTTTCTTTAAAAAAGGGGGAGGGGTGCAAAAACAGAAAATCTGAAACTGATTAACAAAAATCTACCTTTGTGGTAATGAAAAGTTCTTCTCTCTTGACAACTCCTTCAGAAATAAGCTCACGAATAGCATCGCCGATAGCCTCTTCATTTTGGTACACAGCTGCGGTGTCAATAAGTCGGTATCCAGCGTTAACAGCAGCTTTCACGGCTCCTTTAACTTCAGCGCTTGAAGATTGCCATGTTCCGAGACCAACAGCTGGAATTTGAAGTCCATTGGACAGTTTGATGGTTGGTCCTCCGACAGTCATGATTTGGTGTTTTGCTGAAGAAGAAAATTTATATGAAATTAGTCACAAAAAAGGGGAAATTTTGTCTAAAATAAGGAAATCATTATTATTTTCAGAAGTGTACTCTTAAATATAAAAAAGAAAAGCTAAATGATTGCTATGGCATATAAAAATCGCGTTTCTTTTTATATTGGTAAGAAAAACCGTCCAAAATGATAAAACAAATTTTCAAAAGCCAAAATGATGACAAAACCAAGGTGCGTTGCAACAGACACGCAGAGACTATTAGTCTATGAAGAGGACGCCAGAGAAAGTGCAAATTTTGCCAACCAAAGAGCGAATATTCGCGAATGTTCTATGACTCGGGTGTCCGGGTCAAGATGTTTGGTGATATCCTTTTCAACGTGTTGCAAACTCAATATTCTCATCTACATAGTCCGCGTCAATATTAAAGTAGATCTCATTTTCATCTTCTATTTCAAAAATTTAATTCACCAAAAAATCGAAATCTTCTGCAACCTCCTCATCTCCAGCATTCGAAAAATCCATTTCTTCTTCCTCCACTTCAGAACTTTCATCATTACGAATTCCCAAATCGTGAATAGAAATAATGTATTTTTTCGTTTTTGAAAGGGATTCTTTAATGTTTTTGGGTTTCTATTCCATTTTCATCTTCTTCTTGACATTTGAAAACCTATACAAGAAAAATATTTTTGCGAAATTTCCTTTTCTAGTACACGAAAAAGCACATTTACAGGTTAAGGCGGCGAATGGCTTAACAATTGCAAACACTCTCACATTCGCATGCTCTCTCGAGCGCGGCCGAGCGGTTGGGCCATTCGCCGCCTTACCCTGTAAATGTGCTTTTTTCGTGTACTAGAAAAGGAAATTTCGATAATTTTTTTTGCTTCTACAGGTTTTCAAATACTGTGAATAAGATGAAAATGGAATTGAAACCCAAATTTAGTAAAGAGTCCCTTGAATATGGCATTATTCTAATACATAGAATTCTGAAAAAAAAATAGTCAGTCGACATGTGAATCAAACTGTTCATTGGATTTTTCATTTCTAAGTCTTGAACAAAATTCGTGATCTTCGGTCTAATAAAATAGAACGCATGTCTCGATTCAAAGCATTGTCAATAAGAGACAATTGTTCAAAAACATTCATTTTACATCGAACGGATTAACTCATGGTTTTAATTGAGATCTTGAATGAAAATAACCGTTTGGTATTGTCAAGATAAAAATTCCTGGCCGTTCGTTTTGCGGAGTGTCGTTGGGAATTTACTCGCAGCGCGACAGCAACGCGCAAGACCAATTGAGAAATTTGAATTTGAGCGCGTTGCGAGTAAATTCCCAACGACACTCCGCAAAACGAGCGGCCAGAAATTATTATCTCGACAATATTTAAACGATTAAATGATTTTTTTAATTTGTTGGAGTACAAAGTTTTTCATTTGGAATGTTAATCTTACATTGTACCTCTTTTTCTAAAATCGACGTCGGAATTCAAAGTTCACCTTGTGACAAGTATTAAAACATGATGCATAATTCACAAAATTATTTAAAAAATCAAGTTTATTGCCAAAAATCACACATAGAAGTATTTGAAATTAAAAAGTCCATTGAAAACTGATTGAATTTAATTTCTCTCATCAGCAAAGGCATCCTCTTTGTTACCAATCATGCTGTAAAAAAGTGTACCCTATTTTTTTTTAGTTATTTTTTATCCTTACAAGTCTTGGATGAAAAGACGTTGATTATGCTTCGAAGACTCAAGGAGAGTGATTTCATCTTGACTCAATTGGAAATCAAACAACTGAAACATTGTCGTTTTGTGAAGTAAGCGGAAATATAGACCTACTTGGAAGTTTTCTTTGATTCTTGACTCATTGATAGACTTTGGAATAATCGCCAATCCACGGTCCAATGCATATCTTAGGAGAACTTGAGCGGGGGTTTTGTTGTACTTCTTGGCGAGGGCTGCAACATTGATATCTTCAAGTTCAGACGGAGCTGGAGCCCAATCTGGTTTGCTGAAAAATATATGTATTGGTAATTTTTTTTAAAAAGGTGCACTCACAATCCTGATGGAAGAGTGAAGTGAACACGTCCAGGGCTTCCAAGAGTGGCATAAGAGGTCACAACAACGTTATGTTGCTTGCAGAAGTTCACATGATCTTGTTGCGCAAAGTACAAATGAAGCTCAACTTGAGAGTTGTGAACTGGAACCTTTCCTGTTTTCAAAGCTCTGGCGATTTGGTCGTTGTTCCAGTTGGAAACTCCAACAGCTTTTGCAAGACCGAGGTTATAAACATGTTCAAACCCAGACCAAATATCTTCAACTGATACATCATTGATATGAGACATGTCCTCCTATAATCATTTATATTATTTCAGCTTGTGAGATTTTAGATCACATTAATTGGAGTTGGCATATGAGCCAAATAGAGATCAACATATTCCAGATGTAATTTACTCAAAGAAGCACGGAGGGCAGCTTCAATTTTGTTTGGTGGCAATTCATGAGTCCACGCCTGAAACAAACGTATAATTTTCAATATTTCATGTAATCCAAATTAGCTCACCTTTGTGGTAATGAAAAGATCTTCTCTCTTGACAACTCCTTCAGCAATAAGCTCACGAATAGCATCGCCGATAGCCTCTTCATTTTGGTACACAGCTGCGGTATCAATAAGTCGGTATCCAGAGTAAACGGCAGCTTTCACGGCTCCTTTAACTTCGGCGCTTGAAGATTGCCATGTTCCGAGACCAACAGCTGGCATTTGAACTCCATTCGAGAGTTTGATGGTTGGTCCTCCGACAGTCATGATTTGGTGTTTTGCTGAAGAAGAAAATTTGAAGAAAATTAGTCACAAAAAGGGACAATTTATTTATTCTAAAATACGGCAATCATTGGCAAAAATTCTAAACATATTATAATAATGATCTTTTGAAAAGAGTTTGAAGAGGAGAAGAACAGTTAATATTGTAAATAAAAAATCAGTTTCTATTTATATTGGTTAGCGAATCGATACAAAACGATAAAATATTTTCCAAAAAGGCTAAAATGATGACAAAACCAAAGTGCGTTGCAGCAGACAAGCAGAGTACATATTCTCGCATTGAGACTGCTTGAGAAAATTCAAATTTTGGCAACCAGTGTGAATGTCCAATGATGATAATTGAAATAAACTGTTCATTGGATTTTTTATTTGTCAGCTTTCAATGTAATTTTCTGATCTCCATCTTATCGAGTACAATGTACGTCTGGATTCAAAGAGTTGTTGAGCAAAAAAGAGAATCATTCAAAAATTTGAATATTTATTCTAAGAGGCGTTGGTTGTGCTTGGAGCTTTCAAGTAAGAAATTGATCAGCTTCAAAGCAAACATAGGTATTCGGCTCACATTCCAGCAGGTTTTCAATGTTATGTGTGTTCAAAGAAAAACATCTCTAAGGATTGAGTAAAAAAAATAAAATAAAACAATATTTTGAAAATCTAAATAACATAAACATGTCCTATTTTTTGTGCACTTGTTTTTTCACAGTTTGGCAAATTTATTTCCTTTTTCAAACAGAAATGTGGCTTTCGAAAATAAAAATAAATTTAACAATATAAAAAATGAAATGAATCCTTTGCCATAAATCATGACGTCAGATAACACAAAATAACACAACAAATTTATGACAAAAAAAGTTAATAGTCCGCGGACGAAAAGCAATCGGTTGACAAAATACAAATTACGAATCTCAAAAAAAAACACCATGTAAGCCCAGATGGTAGACCCTTTAACTTTTCAAGAATATGAGGTTATCAATAATTGTTTACATTGAAAATTTAAAAATTAACTAAAACTTCTAGCATATCTAGCAATATGATAGTACAATTTTTAAGCATTAATCGAACTTGATGGCGTGTCCGAATCCATGTCCCACATTACCGGCTCAACTTCAACACGACGTACCACGGTTCCAATAGAGAGCTTGTAACGATTCACCGCTTTTTTGATAGCACAATTGTCAAGTTTTACAGCTCTTCCAAGGATCCAGTTACGTCTTGTTGCTGTAGTTCCATCAGCTGCTTGAGCCAAACCAAGTTTTCTTACTGATGTTTCTTTCACAAAGTGGCGATACTGACTTGCGCTGCAAAACAAAAATGAAAAATGTAATTATCTAGAATACAAATATTAAATTACCAGAATAAAATGTAAGAACTATGCCGTTCATCCCAAATAACAAGAACCGTACATCCTGGTTTGATATCTTGAATTGTGACCATCATACTTAAGGCAGCTTGGCAAAGTTTAGTCTGCGTTGAAACAGTATTCGTGTGATCCGTAGTTTGGCAACTGAAAACACAGAGACGATTTCATTTTTGATTTCAATAGTTACCTTTCGACTTCAATGTCTCCTTCAGATAGAACTGATGTAAGAACCGCTGTACTTGCCATCATTTTAGTATTTTCGAATACGCTTTCTTCCATATCTACAGATGCGCCTAAAGGATAAGATGATCGGCAGAGTGGCAAGTTTGGCATACTTGGAACATTTGTGACTGAAAAAAAACAATAATTAAAATTTTTTTTAGTTTTCTCAATGATGAAAGGTCTCATACATACCTCTACTCCCTAGTGAATCATCCAACTCTTTCAAAACCTGAAAACCATCAGACAATCCCTTCTCAATGATCTCCCGAAGCTTGTCCCTCTCATTTGCCAAAACTTGAAGTTTTCTGGCTTTTGATTCATTCTCCCTTGACAAAATTTTGTTCTCAACTTCAAACTCCTTTCTTATACGGGCGATATTCTCATCTTTTTTCTGTTCGACGGCAAGGGTTATCAACTCTGTTCGAGCTTTAAACTCCTTTTCTAGTTCTGCGCGAATTTCAGCAGTCATGTGTTTTTTGAATTCTTCGGTATATGGATCGGTATATTGTTCTTTGAGAAGTTCCGCGTTTTTCTTATCAATCTCTTTTTTAAGCTCTTCGATTTCTTCATCTTTACTCTGCAAATTTGGAAATACCCATGTTTACAACCATATTTAAAACATACCAAAATCTGTTCTTCATGATCACTTCTTGTTCTATCATTCATTAGTTCATACTCAATGGTCAACTTTTTAAAGATTTCAGTTTCGACACTCTTCACTTCCGCCTCTAACAACGCTACTTTTTCTTCCAATCTTATAGCTTTCATTTCCTTCTCATTCAATTCCTCGTGTTTTTGTTTTGTCAACTGTTCGATTTCTGTATTTCTTTCTGACACTGATCTTTCAGATTCTTGAATTTTTGACATCAGCTCCTAAAAAAATGAATTTTAAAAATCGAATGTTCCTCCAAACTTCAAACATACTGTTATCGTATCCATCAATTTCTTCAATTCTTCTTTATGATCGTTCTCAATCTCTTCAACTTTTTTAGGTATAGTAACTGACAAAAAATTGTTCACTTGTCCAAATTCGTCAGCAAATTTATCCGAATTATTCAAAATTTCCGCTCGAACATCGAGTAAACCTTTGGCAATTGCAGCTAATTCCGTTTTCATTGGTTTCAAAGTTTCATCAAAATTAGAGCTGTTTGTAACATCTTCCAATGGAAATTGCTGCTCCTCGACGCTGTCTTGATTATTTTGATTTTTGATATCAGTGTTTGAAAATTTGCAAGATTCATCAGACGAATATTGTAGCCCTTCTCTTGGTACTGAACGGGCTGCAAACTTTTGTTTTGGAATTTCGATTGGAGCACTTTTGGCAATTGATGTTCCTGGTGCCGAGCTACTCTGAAATGCATGTAGTGTTGTTTGAAACTCTATCCAGTTTCAAGTTACCAATCCATCCAACTGCTGAAGTGACGGAACTATCGGAATAGTTTTAATTTGAGACTCTCTCATTATATTATCCCGCGAATTACCCATCAGTATTGATGGAGGTACCGGCGACGGTTCTTCACCATCTTCACTCAACCAGCCAGCAGGAGAACAATAAAAATTCGATTGAGCCATGTTCATTGGCTCTTTCGTCATGAAGCTATCCTCTCTTTTGCTCATTCCCAATGGTGGATTGGGCTTTGATTCTCTGAAAATACGCAATTTTTCATATTTTTAACACGAATTAAATACCTATTCGTTAATTTTAAACAAATTTCCGGAACTTTTACTTTCAAATATTTTTCTAGATCAGGTACAGAACGCCGTAATGAAGAAATGTACTCCTTTTCAATATTTGGCAGTTCATCATCAAAATTTGGCAGTGGGGCTTTTACGAAAAATTCTGGGATTTCATCAAACATTCCTAAAAGAAATATTTATAAATATTTTCGGATTTTTGACAATATTCATTTACCTGGGAACAATGAACGAAGGAAATGTTTGTGAAGTTTCTTGCTTATTCGTTTTCTCATTGAAAGTTCCTCATTAGTTATATTTGTACATTTTTCAGAGTGATCCCCGTGCCAGTGTTTGAGTCTAAAAATCAGGTTTATGACCGAAATAATACATTTTACCTACTCATTTCTGAATAAAATACGTCTTACAACTTCAGATACGGTCTGCGAAAACAAAACAGGAGAGTCTTTGATTTGTTCAATCAAATCAAGCCGCAGTCGAATGAATTTGCTTTTCTCTTCATATGTTAGCATTTCCATGTGAGCATAGTTCAACTTGTCATACGACTGTACTATAAATCCAGCCAAACGTGTTCGAACATTTTGTAAAAGCTCCTGTTTCGATTGATCAAAAACGCGTATAGTGTTCTTCAATTTATCAAAACAGTCGCAAATATCAGCAAAAAACTTTCGGTCATCTTTTATAAGATTATCCAATTTTTTGGTGTCCATAGTTTTTGGGGTTTCGGTTATTTTCTTCGCAACACTTTCAATTCTTTTGAAGTTTTCTGGAAAAAAAGTTGAAATAAATAATAGAAATTGAATATTTCATATCAAATACCTTCACTAGTTACTAAGCTGTAGTCTAATTGTGAGAATCGTTTGTTTATGCCTTTAATATCACGATATTCAGCATTTCGCGCTTGTTCAATGACGATGTTGATTGCAGTGAAGACATTCTTTGGATTATGATCAGTAAACTGGAAAAGTAACAACGTTTTTTGACAGAATTGGACGTCATTGTTAATTCTTATATGAAAAATTCACTGCAATGCGTTTTATTACTTGCAAAATTACGTTTTCGCACGTTCCAGTATTATTCGTCCATTTTCTCAAACAAAATGAATTAAGAGAAATACTCACTCTTTTCATCTGAATTTTAACTTCTTCTGCAATTTCCTCTAATGAAGACGATGGATCGGCGCGTGAAATCCATTCATACAGCGATATTTTTTCACCCGATCCAACCTGAACTGCCTGTTGTACTCCCAATGCCTGAGGTTTTAATAAAACTTCATATGGAACTTCAATCTGAAATGAAAAATAGGTTTATTTTCTCATTAATAACTTTTAAAGTCATACCATTTTCAGTTGATTCAAAACGTCTCCAAAATCGACTAACAAAGTTTCAGCTTTTACGTTGATGTCAACCATCTTTTCGATCAATTTTTCAAATTTGGTTGCTCTTTTCTGTAGTTTTGAGACAGAGTCCTCAAGATTACTAATCAACGCCATCCAACCCTGGAATTCCCGTTATTTATTTGTTTGAGGTTCAAAATTCATTTTTTATAAACCTGATATAAAAATTGGTGTTCTTCTACAAGCTTCGCGCACGTGTGAAGAACAGTTGTTGCAATATTCAGACATTCTTTGATTTTTTCTGGGAGTTCTACATAAATTTTAGTATTGTCATCACAAGAAAAAACGTAGTTTGTCTGCAATTGTAATAATTTAAGCAAAAATTTTTGTTTTTTTTTAATTACCTGTTCAATAATGTCATCGATCATGTGAAAAATATAATTAACGTCGCTTTGAATCCCACCATCATCCCGCTCTTGGTTCGCCTTTTGGAACAGAAATAATGGGCTGCTTTTTGTACCTAAATTAACGGTATAAACCCAAATTTTTGTAAAAATCAATTTTCTCACCTATTCCTTGATAGGACGCCAGAGTTTTTGAGCCATCTAACGTCACACCTTTAGCACCCAATAAAATCTGAAAAAATTGAAAATATCTTATTTTTTTCAAAAAAAAACAAAGGAAATAAATTCACCTGTTCATTACTCCGCACATTGACTTCATTACTGATGATGCTATGTAATTTATTGACGGTAGTTTTGTGAAGATTGAGTGGTAATAATAAACTATGTCCTCGATTCACAAAAAATATATTGTAATTTTCCATTGGTTTGGGGTATATAATTACTGAAATTTTTTGTCGAATTTTTGAGATTTTTTAAATAAAAAATATACATGTAAAAAAGTTAAGAAAATAAATGATTTGGAATTGTCTATGGTACACTCGAAGTGTTAAGAAAAAGTTGTGTAGTAGCGCGTAGAATATGGTGCATGCACTAGAAACTCACATGACGGTCATCATCCCCCCTCTCACACCACAGACACACAATGTTTTATCTTTCGGGCCATTTCACATCTTTCAGAAGAAAGGAAAAAGAGAAAAAAAGTTGTTTTAAAGTTGAAAAATTGTTTCTAACGCTTCATTGAGGTTAAATTTGTCATATGATTGGCGGGTGTCTTTTTTTTCTGCGCTCAAATGACTATTTCACATTTTCGTGCCAAATTAATGTATTTTACATATGTATTTTAGTCGTGAGCAATTTTTTTCGAAACTGTTCAAATAATAAATATTGAAATTAAAATTTCGACACTTTAATTTTTTAATAAAGTTTAAATGAGAGTGGTTTGATATTATTTTTTGTTCAGTTTGAAATTCAATTTTTACGAAGATAATCTTTAAATGCATATCGGTACTACTTAAATACTTAAACAATAATAAAATGTGTTCAAGAAAAAATTAATGAAGAAAAGACTACAATAATCCCTTGCTTGTAACACAACGACATGGGTTAATGGGTGGTCTTTACACGACCACGCGTTTTTCACGAACTAAACAAAACTTATGTTTTTTGTTCTCCACAAATTTGGAAAATATTTTCAGAAATGAAATTGTGCAAATGAACGTGATAAGGGACAGAAAAACATTTATATTTATCAACAACAACCCCCCCCCTTACACTATTTGAAATAAGCAATGGAAGAAAAGAAAATGAGAACATTTACTGCATTAAATAAACAAATATTTTTCTTGGTGAAATGAGATCATTTGACCGTTTGTATAAGATACTTCAAAACAAACCAACATTCTGAAAATAACAAGAAAATATATGTAAACATCAAAAGCAAATGTTATAAGAAGAATAGAAAACTAATTATCTTGGAAGGTAAAATTGGTAGCGTTATTATTTGGTCGGGTTGAGCTTTAATAGTCGATGTCTGAGATTTTCGACATCAGGTCTATTGGCTATGGCACAGTTGCACCAACGTGAAGCTAGGATCTTGATATTTTGCATGGAGGGTACCTAGGCCCCCGTTAGAAAAAAATACATAATTTATTTGGCCACGCCACCTTTGACCTAGTGAAAAAAATCCGGGTGGTCCCTAAATCGAAATTTTTATTTTTAAAGATAAAGTCAAAATCTCTTCGGTAATCGATTACCCGCACATTTTTGAGTATTTTTTATGTTGACACCTAATTTCGATCTTGTCGGCATCATGCCGAAAATTTGATTTTTCTGAAAAAGTGGTCCAAATTTTCCAGTTTTTCCCATTTTTCGATATGATGAAGTACTTGGCCCCGAATGGAAATATGAAAATTTTTAATCCTTATTACGTTTGTCATCAAATTCCATGTTGATTTAGCGGAATCCCTGTAACCTTTTTGGGGTTTCAGGGCAAAATAGGCGAGATTTTAGCAAAATTCCAAAGGGTCCCCCCCATGGAAAAAGTTTGCAAAAAAATTTTAAAATTTTAAAATTTGCCCATATTATCAGAGGGACTCTTACTAATAAATATTCAGTGTTTCCCAAAATATGAGCCATCTTGTGGACCTATGGGTGACGTAGCAACAGCTCAAATACCTCCAGTCCCCGTACACAGAAAACTGTTGCATGTATTGGAAATCGCGATATTGAATGGAGGTTCTTTGAGCTGTTGCCACGCGGCCCATAGGTCCACATGATGGCTAATATTTTGGGAAACAGTAGATATTTATTAGTAAGAGTCCCTCTGATAATATGGGGAGATTTTAAAATTTTCGATTTTTTATTCCATGGGGGGGACCCTTTGGAATTTGGCGAAAATCTCGCCTATTTTGCCCTGAAACCCCAAAAAGGTTACAGGGATTCCGCTAAATCAACATGGAATTTAATGACAAACATCATAAGGATTAAAAATTTCCATATTTCCATTCGGGGCCAAGTACTTCATCATATCGAAAAATGGGAAAAACTGGAAAATTTGGACCACTTTTTCAGAAAAATCAAATTTTCGACATGATGCCGACGAGCTGGAAATTAGGTGTCAACATGAAAAATACTCAAAAATGTGCGGGTAATCCATTCCCGATAAGATTTTGACTTTATCTTTAAAACGAAAAAATTCGATTTAGGGACCACCCGGATTTTTTTCACTAGGTCAAAGGGGGCATGGCCAAATAAATGATGTATTTTTTTTCTAAGGGGGGCCTAGGTACCCTCCATGTAAAATATCAAGATCCTAGCTTCACGTTGGTGCAACTGTGCCACAGTATGTTCGACTTTCTGAGACATCGACTCTTAAGTCTTTTGATGTTTTCCAATCCTTTGAACTACTAAATCTCTGTCTACGTCTGTGTCTAATAAAAAACCTCATTATACTCACAAAAATTTGTTTCGGCATTTTTCTTCCACTTTTCAATTTTAAAAATTGATAGTTTATTCAAAAAAGTCCAAAATAAACAAAGTTTTATATAACCACTATAATAATTGGCTTATCATATCAATTAAAACAATCTGTTGTCTGTCCACTGAACTTCGAAGCAAGATTTATATCCCCGATATCAAACGTTCTTGCTGGAACACCACCGTTTGTTACAAACTCCACTGGGATTTCGATTGACAATTTACGTACGCAAAACTGCAATTAAAAACGAGCGATTCACATTTTTAAAACGAGTGACTTTCAAAAAATTATATACTCACTCCATCATAATTACATTTGTGGTATATGTTCACTTTGGGATCAATTGATGTTACTTCCGATTTTGAACCAGACATTTGAAATTTGCCGTCCTCTCCGGTGAAACGTTCATCCAATAATACATCGAGAACTGGAAACTATTTTTTGAAAAACGATTATGACAGTATAACTCACTTGCTTCCTCTTCATAGAGTTTCACTTTAACATTCGTTGCTGGTTTGTCATTGCAAAAAAGTGTACCATTGACTGCAACGGATTGAAGAGTTCCAACCTCGACAGTAATAGCCGAAGTCGATACAACAAACATCAAATACAGTATGAGCACCGACATCTGTAACGATTATGATCGACAATATCAATAAAGCTATCACTATCAAGTGAAAAAAGCAGTTTTTCGGAAGGAAGAACGGATAATATTATTTATAGCTATGATCTGACATAAAAAGGTGAAGTGATCTATCTGCGCAATTCATTACTGTTGAAAGCAAACAAAAAAAAATGGGAAAAATTTGAGACACCTTCTTTAGATGTATCATACAATGTGTAATGTTTTCAATTTTTCATCTTTCATTTATATTCTATTGATACCATCAGAAAAAACAACAAGAGAAAGGAAAATAAATTGAGAAGTTGACGTGATTTATTTCAGTGAATAAAAAACAAAATTTAATAGAAAAATATCGAAGGTGACTGCGGAAATTTAGTTCAGACAGTCGGTTGAATCACCACTGAACTTGTTGGCCAAATTGATGACGCCAACGTTGAAAGTTTTTGCGGGGGTGGCGCCTTCGGTTACGAAATTGTCCGGAACTGTTAGAGATGACTTTTGATAACAAATCTGAAAAAAAAACAGAATTGATTTTTTCAACGCTTTCTATATTTTTACTCCATTATAGTTGCACTTGTGATAAATGTTCAATTTTGGATCAATAGTGGTAACTTCAACTTTACTTCCTTTGAGATTGAATTCTCCATTTTCATTGGTTGTTCCTTCATCCAACAATACATCAAGAGCTGAAATGAAATCTTGTTAATAATTCATTGAGTTACTTATTCTTACTAGCTTCCTTTTCGTAAAGTTTCACTCTCACATTCGCAGCTGGCTCACCATTGCAGGTTAGTTTTCCAGTGACAGCGACCGACTGAAAATTTCATATTCTAATAAAATTCATAATTAAACAAACCTGTTCAGAACCAATCAACCCAAATAACAATGCAGAAGTGCATGAAACAAAAGCAAACACACAAAGAGCAGTAAGGTATTTCATTTCAGAATAGCCAGAAAAAACGATTCGTTGAACTTTTGCCGAATTTAAATTGCCTCCACACAACCAAAAATACCAGTTGGCAAATCACCGGACAATTCTGGGCGTATCGTCTTCTGTATTTTGTTACATTCCGCGTTTTTGTTTTCGGTAATATTGACGATCATTTCATAACGATGTATCATCAATTTTTTCGTCTTTTGATAGTGAAAAGGAAACTATAAGGCTGTAAAAGAAAACAGAAATGAAATTGGTCATATAAACGATTTATTTTGTTGTGAAATCCAATAGAAATATAATTTTTCTCTATAATCTGATGGTGCGCTATTTATAAATGCCAATTCAATATGAAACATATTTATGGTCCATGATTTTCTTGTTATTGCAACGTTGGAAAGAAACTAGTGGGTTTATTACATTTCTCAAAGGAATCGCGAGATCACTAAAACTGAATAATCTGAAGATTTTACTACGAGTCTACATGGAAGTAATGTTGAATCAATATCCATATCCTTCAGATTGAACGTATGGATTTGCTGGCGGTTGTTGTGGTGGCTGTTGTTGCTGCATATTCTGCGGAGGAGCACCAGCTTGATAAGATGCCGTACCACCAACAGAACCGATTCCAGTAGAGTCACCCCCGTATCCATAACCATCTTGAACGTCACTTGATACTTGTCCAAAGTTTTGATCATAATTTGGCTCATTTACAACTTGGTTTCCTTCTTCATACCTTCTCCACGCAAAAAATGCAGCACCACCCTATAAAACACAAAATAAGAATGAAATATTGAACAAAGACACTTCAAAAGTCTCAGATTTCAGAAATAAATGAAAGGAAGGCGTTTTTTTTGAAATATATTTCGTACCCATGCTAAAAATGAGAGCAAAGCGCTAAGAATTCCCATCTTGGCATTGTTTGTCTTTATTGGATTTTCGTCTTCTTCCCCAACTTCGAACGACGACAATTTACTCCAAAATGTAAAGAAGCCGATCAAAAAAATTCCTGTGAAGAAAGCTGAAAACATTTTTCTGTTAAGTGAATACTGTCGGGATAATTAGCAATTTACCTGATGCTGCAAGGTCAGCAACAACTGCTCGTCGTCGAGTTGGAACAGATGAGATGGTATCGAGTTTTGCATCGAGAACAAGGAGTGCAATCGCTCCACAAACTGCAAAAAATCCAACAGCTGTGGCAAATGAGCATGTTGAAGAGCTCCTGCCATATAGACAAACCTTGAATGTTTTAGAAAATTGAAAAATGATTGATTGTATATAACAGTACCGGATGAATTACGTCACTTTGTTTATGCCAGCCTCCCTTTGATACAGAATACCATAACACTAAACCCAACACCTGAAATTTTCTGATATTTTAATTTCTTTACAAAACTCACTCAAAGAAGTAAAAACTTATAGTCCAACTCACCAAAGCAGCAATTCTGAAGAGAACTGTAGGTTTTCTCAAAAATGTGTTTTTGTCAAAATTTGTATTCGCCAATCCAGCACCGTATGCTCTAACATTTTCCATACTGCAAATACGAATTTGATGAAATCTTTCAGCAAACTAATATTTAATCTCCATGAATTGAATAACTATAAACGAGATTTAACTGAACAAAAAACATAAAAAATGAGGATTTGCAATGGAGATCTACAGAGATGGAAAATTTTGTTCGCCTTTTTTCCAATGTGAAGAGAAAGACGATGTCTTTGGATGTATGCTCACAAATGCTTCTACTTCTAAATGCCATACACACATCCAAAACGGAGGAAAAAAGTGGAAAGAAAGATAGAGCACTGCGCGCTCCCCCCACACTCTTTTCTCTTCACAACGTCTACTTCTTCTTTTTTCCTGGTTAAGGCGCCGATTGGCAGAAGCAAGCCGCATCGAATTTTTCTCAACCAATACGACGACGTTGTGCTTCTTCTACTTCTTCCAAAGACTTTGTATCGATGAAAAACTCGGGGTTGAGGGGGAATCTTTCTTGGTTGTATTATTTTTCCTCTTCCTGCTGGCAGAAGTTAGAACTCGTCAAAATTGACATCACAACATATTTAAAAAAAAAATATTTGGCAATACGATTTTCGGAACGATTAACAATTGTTGTACTGGACTAAATGTTTCAATTTATTTGTTTCTACCAGGTGAAAAATTAATTAATTTCTGAATTTCAGAGCTCTTGATTTGTCCGTTCTCTCTCTTAGAATTAGGTTTTCATCTCTTCCAATTTATTTGCATAACCAATTTATAGACCAATTAATGAATTAATTAATAACATAATTAATTTAAATTTCAAAAATAATGAACGGATGTTCAACAATCGTCTTTCAAAAATTTGACGAGATGAATGTAATTTCACAGCTTACAATGCCCCGATGTATCGTGCTTGGTGAAGATTTACATTTATGAATGAACATTGAAATGTGTGTATTCCTGGAATTATTTATCGTCAGAAACCCAAGCTTGGAAAAGAGTGTCGAAACAAAGCAAACCTACAAATCAGAAAAAATTTTACTTTTTGTCATGGAAATTCTTTTTAATTTAATTGATTTACGTAGCGAAAAAGCAACGTGAAAAAAAGTAAAAATCAAAAAATTCAATGAGAAATAAGTATTTGAAATCATAATGAGTATCTTTCCAAGAAAAAGTGAAAGAATAAGGAAAACTTTATAATTAAAAAAATAAAAAAGGACATTTTTAAAAAATATATAAAAAGTATTGAATTGGGTCGCGAGCGGGGGATAAAAGGCAAGGATTAAAGCTTTCTTTTTTTTAACCGTGAAGAAACTGTTTTCTAGTATATCAACTTTCGAAGTTTTTTAATGTTAAAATTAGTTTTTTAATGTTAAAGTTTGGTCATTTTTATTGAGTTTGAAATTAACGAAAGTCTACTTTTGCTCCTATATACAAAACGATGCATTTCAACTCCACGGTTCATTTTTTCTGGAAAACTTTATTGTGAAAAACATTTAGATATTCAAATATTTTGCTCAATACAAACAAGCTATTAAATAGGAATTAAAGACAACAATAAGTCTAGACAAACATTCTCTAGAAAAAATGTTCCTATAAAACAGGGGATTAATCCAAGAAACCATTGCGCGAATTAGACTATACAATTGAAAAAAATAGTAAATTCACCAGATGGATAGAACTAAACTGATCATACGATAATTTTTCTAATAGGTAAGTTTCAGAATACAGTATATATCAAACCAATATATACACAATGTACAATCGAAAAACAATTTTAAATAAAAAGATTTACAGATAAATCTTGGATGATTCTTGAGAAAACAAAAGTGGAAGAAGTAGACAGTAGAGCTAAAAATCTGCAAAGTTAATCAATATAATCGCACACAATGAAACACCTAAAGAATGTTTCACACTTTAAATCTCAAAATTCAAAACTTATTGCTACCAACAGACAAACAATTATTTTTTTTATATCACAACAATTATGCATTAGCATAAATTAATTAATTTGAGCGTTTATATTTTGATGTAATTTTGATATTACTTCAATATTTCAATTTTTCTCTCAAATTTGTACTATCTTTAACCCATGGTTTGTTCTATTAATCAATCTGCCAAAATTTAAAAAAAAGCTAAATCCCATGCATTTCAAAGAACCTATTTTCTGTCTTTATTTTTAATTATAGATTTATCTTTATTCATGACACAAATTGAAATATACAGAAAAGAAGCAAAAAAAAAATGATGAATAAGATTGATGAAGTTACCCGCAAGAGTAACAGGCACTAATAGTTATAAAGTTATACAGCATGACGGTTAATCTTAGAAATGACTAATAGGTGGACAAAATCTTGATATGATAAAAATGAATTGATATTGTTAGTAAGTGAGTTCCACAGTGGAACATAGCAATCAAAAAATGTATTGCAGTGAGTGCCAATAAGCTTTAACATCATTGGTTTACGCTTGTTAGTGGAAAAAACGACAAATTTATTAAGATCCGGAAATGAAACCATTCCGGTAAGACATTGGTATAGAAATTTTAAACCCGTACGGGATCTTCGAAGTAAGAGAGAGTTTAGTGATAAAGTACAAAGTCTATCGGCATAAGATGAATATGAGATGTTACAACGTTGACAAATTTTCCTTGAAAAATGCCTGAGCGGGGTTTCAAGAGCTGTTGAGAGGGAAGAACTAAGGAAAGGGTCAAAAATTTCAGAGCAATATTCTAGTAAAGGCAATACGTATGATTTGAAAAGAAATACATAAAAACTGAAGTTAGTTGATTTGAAACAAAAAAGCAATTGTTTAGTTTTTAATGCAGCTAGAGAAGATATTTTACGGATATGTGGATCAAATGAGAGATTAGAGTCAACTAAAACTCCAAGGTCTCGTACAACAAAGGATTGAGTAATAGGAACATTGTTGATAACATAAGTAAAAATATTGGAAGAAGATTTTCCTATTCGGATAAAGTTCGTTTTAAGTGGGGCAATAGGAAGACGATTGGCAACGGACCATAAATACAATAAATTTAGAGAAGTTTGTAGAGCTTCACAATCCGAGCTGAAAACTTTAATGTCGTCAGCAAAGCCTGAGATACCGACTTTGCCATTAATACAATCAAATAGGTCATTAATATAAATAAGAAAAAGTAGTGGACCACTGACAGTACCTTGAGGCACTCCAGAAAGGATTGGGAAAGATGTATTGGATACAAAGTCATTGATTTTGATAGAAAATGAACGGTTACTGAGAAAGTCGGTGTACCAGCGCACAAGTTTATAATCGAGACCAAATTTAAGGAGTTTGGATACAAGTAAATCATGGGGTACTGAGTCAAAAGCTTTAGAAAAATCAATATAAATAACATCAACAAATGAATCGGTTTTAATAATACGTTTCCAGGTAGATAGAGAGGATAGCAATGCAGTTTTGCAGCTTCTCCTATTGAGAAAACCATGTTGGTTGACATTGAATTTATGAGAAAAGCGAAAACGAACAGAGTGAGCAAGTATTCTCTCCATAACTCTACAAATAGGATCAGTAAGAGAGATTGGGCGGTAGTTTTGGGGACAGGATTTTGGTCCTTTTTTATGGAGTGGTATTATAATTGAATGTTTCCAGGCTTTTGGGACAGTGCCAGATTGAAGAGATTCGTTAAATATAATTGAAAGGGGAAGGGCTATTGATACATAACATTTTCTGAGAACAAAGTAGTTTATGTGATTAGTTGAAAACCCACATTTAAGAGGAAGTTTGGAAAGATATTTAGAGATAATGTCTGGATAAAAATGAAATAAACTTTCAGATGAATCATCACTTGATAAAGAAGGTAAGTTATGTGAAGCGCTAGAAAAATTCGAGGCGAATGTAGTACCGAAAACATGAGCTTTTTCTTCTTCAGAGACATAAGAATTATTCGCAACAGTAAGCGCTGGAATTTCAGAGGGGGGTTTGGTTTTGGAGTTAATGTATCGAAAAATTTTACGAGAGTTTTTACATTTGAAGAAGGAGTTTTCAAACTTCTGAATACAATTGAGGTAATTAAGTTTGGTTCTGGTATACAATTTAGAGAGTTTTTTGGAATTAGAGCCCGTTTTACAACGAATTTTAGAAAGTTTTCTTCTGATACAATCAAGTTTTTTGGAATTCAATGGGTGATATGGTTTAGGCTGTGGAACAAATGAGGGACAAAATTCAACAATTAATTCGGATAGAATGCGAGCAAAATGATCATACTTACTATTTACATTCGAAAAAAAAGAGAGTTGTTTATCCCAGTTATAAGACGCTATGGCACAATTTATTTTGCCATAGTCGCCGTGTTTATAATCAATAACACGTTTTGAAGGAATAGTATTGGAAGTATTATAAATAGGAACAGAGAATGAAAGAGCTAGATGATCAGAACCTAACAATGGAGGTATAGCTTTAAGAGAAGATAAGATTACATTATATGAAAGGACTAAGTCCAAAATGGAGCTGCTGATATTGGTAATGCGAGTAGGAAAATTGACATTTTGTTTGAGATTGTTACATCTCATGAAAGAAATGAGTGGGTGCGAACTTTGAGAAGAGTTAGAGAGGGGAAAGCTGATCTCAGGGAAATTGAAATCACCAACAATGAGTGTAGGAATGGTTGGATCAAAATATGATTCCAAATGAGAGAAAAGTGCTATAACTTGCATAGAATTAGTGAAAGGTGGACGATATATGTTAAACATACGCAGTGCGGTATTATTGAGAGATTTTAAATCAATTGCGACAATTTCACAAAGGTGACCGGGGTAATGTTTCTCGAGCTTGATATCGAGATGTGAATATGAGATAGATTTTTTGATAAAAAAACAGACACCGCCACCTCTCTTTTTAGAGAAAGATGGGTTACGATCACAACGAACAGTGTTATAGTGAATAGGGTCAAATAGTGATGAAGGAATAGCATCGTGAAGGAAAGTTTCATTCAAACAACACACATCTACATGATTAGTATTTAAAAAGTCAAATAACATATGAGTTTTAGGTAAAGAGGCAATGCTACGAATGTTAGAAAAAATAAAATTTAAATTTTTAGAATTTACATTATTTACAAGTGAATCAGGTGAGCCAGCATTCACATGCTGTTCACCTGAGGAATACGAAAAGGGAGGGGGTTCGCATGGTTAGTTTCGACAAGATTAATATCCTTAATGTAATAGCGTCTAAGACCACATTCAGAGTTTAGTTTATATGCCTCACGGCGGCTGCTCTTAAGAATATTGAGTTCGACATTGGTGAGGTCTCTACGGGCTAACGGTTTTTTAATACAAGATTGATAAACGGTAGAGGACAAAGCGTTCTTGCGGAAATTGGAAATAAAAATATTTCTGTCGTATTGAGATTTGAAAAGTACTTTAAGAAGACGGGGGTGATTTTTAGAGGAGACTGAAGAAGATGGGGAAGAATTTGAATGTGAAGAAGATTTAGGATTGCATCGAAATACCTTTGTACAATTTATTCCCATTTTGTTTGTCAGTTCATTAACCAAGGCCCTGTCATTGTCATCTTGTGCAGGTGTTTTCAAATCCGGAAGGTATTCAATAATCGCATTGCATGACTTGTCGGACATGAGTTTGGCAATTTGGACAGATTGAGTGTGTAATTCAGTCGTTGAGACATTAGCAGAAGTGATGGGTAAGGTATCGGTTGAAGACGAAGGATTGGAAGTTGGAGCAACATCTTTAGCCTTACGGAGTTCATCAACAATCAATCTCAGAGCCCCCAATTCATTTGTCAACGACTGTATCGTAGATTTGAGAAAATCAAGTTCGTCGGCGTCAACAGTAATTTTCTTTGATTTTTTCGGAGGTGGCGAAGCACCACTCGTAGCTGCTCGAGTTTGTTTGGCCATCGGACCTGATAAGAAGGAACAGGAGTTTCAAATGTCTTTTTTATCACCTTTTAACGTGTCAGAATTTTAAAAACTTGATAACGATCAAGCCAAGCACCTGACACCGTGCCTGCAGCGATTGTGTATATTGAAGAGACGCAGCGTGGTAAGATTGGAGAGTGCACGGGATTGGGTAGAGTACCGGAAGCGAATTGGGTAGAGAACCAGGAGCGGCTAAGCGGGCGACCTCTCACCACGAGAACAGCGAGCGTGAATGAGAACAGCGAGCGTGAATGAGAACAGCGAGCGTGAATGAGAACAGCGAGCGTGAATGAACATTTATGACGACCTATCAAGTAAGTATGTTTTATTCTAGACAACTTTATAAATTTAAAAGTTGTTTAAAAGTTGCGCATATTTGCAGTTATTTCTTCCCCCTGTTGCACAGTTAAAACACACATTTTATTATTTTTCGAGTGGTAGTAAATGGTTTCCCACGCTAGTACCTAAATAAATCATTTTGAAATGAGCAAAAATTCGGACCACACATCATCTCTTTTGAAACAATTTTGGAAAATTATGCTATATTTTGAGTACCCTATTTTTGAAAACCTATTTTTTAAAATGTTGTTGCTTCCCATCAAAACTTGTTCTATTTTAACTTGATTCCATTTTCCCACGTTTCCAGATTTCCACCAACTCGAAGTGTTAAAAATACAATTGTTCAATGATAAACAAAAAAAAACAAATAATTTTTTATAAGACTTATAATGTTCCCACAAATTGCTGGAAAAGAAGTTTCTTTTAAGATTCAAATTTTCCCTACTTTTTTAAGAAGGCATAGGGCGGACGGGTGGTTCGTATTTACACAACAACAACATCTGTGTTTTGTTCACTACAAAATTTTCCATTGAACCGTGAATATAATCTGCTGCTCTTTTATACATAATATCAGTCTGTATTATATTGTTTTGCGTTTCTCCAAACCGATGATAGATTACGAATTTATTAGTTTGCACTCTTTTTTTTGAATTCAGTTATGCTCATTATTGTACCTATTCGGAAAAGGTGTCAAGAATTTCTATGTAAACAAGGTCTAATAAATGTTTCGGTTAATGAGCAATATTCTTATTTTTGAAAATAAAATATACCATTGTTATTTTCCTAATGAATTAATACGAAACGCGTTTTCTAGATTCCCACCTACAGTAGTGGTCATAAAGATTGTCACAAATGGTTTTTTGAGTATAACTTTTTTTAAAGTTAACCGATCGAGCTGAAACTTTCAGATATAGTGTAAAACGGTAAAATACATTGCTTTAACAACTGTATCCCGAGAAATTAAAAGAATCGGTAAATAAACAACAATTTCTAAGAAACACTGAAAACCGGGAAATATGCATTTTACAATTTTTTTTGATGTTATTACAGAGTTTTCATGGAAAACCATATTTTTTAGCTTTATTAAAGGTCTGACTGCATTTTCAGCTCGTAATAATAGAAAAAACAACATTCCGAAAAACTGTATCGATGAAAGTATGAGAGCGAGTCGGTGCAAGAGGTGGAACACAGTAAAACCGACTAGATCTTTGAACCAAGTCGATCTTTTTAACTTTAAATATTGTTTTTAAACACCCAATTTAACAATAAAACAGAAAAATAATGTTAATATTGCATATAACATTTATAATAACAAACAGAGGTCAGCATAGTCCACTAGTAGTACAATTTTGAAGTGAATCCGACACATTCAACGCTGAATATCATAACGGCAAGAGCTTGAATTAATAAAAACTAACCTGTATTTGAAAGAAAAATATTTTTAGATTATAATATACATAATTTTAGAAGTGGACCTTAAAGATACCCCGTTTTATGAACGGGAATTCATGGATTTGTGTGAAGCAAACCTGACGTGATACTCGATAAATGTGAAGCGACCAGTTAGCGCGATCTATACACTATTTTTTTTGTCAATTTGTGATTAATTAGCCGTTTTACATAATTAAGTTAATTATCATCATGGATCTGACCTTTTTACGCTTGATTTCGAGCGCGCAAATATGACGTCCAGGCTTGCTTCAGACAAATCCATGAATTCCCGTTCATAAAGCGGGTTACCTTTAAGGTCCACTTCTCAAATTAAGTATATTATAATCGAAAAATATTTTTCTTTCAAATACAGGTTAACTTATATTAATTCAAGCTCTTGCCGTTATGATATTCAGCGTTGAATGTATCGGATTCACTTCAAAATTGTACTACTAGTGGACTATGCTGACCTCTGTCTGTGATTATGAATGTTATATGTTAAATTAACATTATTTTTCTGTTTTATCGTTAAATTGGGTGTTTAAAACGAATATTTAAAGTAAAAAAGATCGACTTGGTTCAAATATCTAGTCGGTTTTACTGTGTTCCACCTCTTGCACCGACTCGCTCTCATACTTTCATCGATACAGTTTTTCTGAATGCTGTTTTTGTTATTATTTTGAGCTGAAAATACAGTCAGACCTTTAATAAAACTAAAAAATATAGTTTTACATGAAAACTCTATAATAACTTCTAAAAAAATTCGTAAAATACATATTTCCCGGTTGTCGGTGTTTCCTAGAAATTGTTGTTTTTTCACAGGTTATTTTAATTTTCGGGGATATAGTTGTTAAAACAATGTATTTTACCGTTTTACACTATATCTGAAAGTTTCAGCTCGATCGGTTAACTTTTAAAAAAGTTATACTCAAAAAACCATTTGTGACAATCTTTATGACCACTACTGTACGTGGTTTCAGAAATTTTCAACCAAAGGACAAAAATGTTTTATGACTTTTCTGATGAAAAATTCAACAACCCACATTTTTTTTTGTCGTCTGCTCGTTAGGAAAAGAAGCCAAACAGAAATCTTGAAGATTTTAATTTAGTTTTTCACAGCTTTGCTTGTTTAATCATCACACATTTTACGCCCCTTATTGTTGCCATTTCCGGCATTCTAGGTATCATTCTACAAAAATTAATTTCATGTGTTTCATTGTATCTTTTGATTCTGTATATATCATTGAATTAGACGTTTTTTTTTATAAACTGGGGAATAATTTCAATAAATTAGTTCAATTTACGAGTGTTCTTCTATGATATGTGTAATCTAAAAATAACTAACTCGTCTATTGACTAAGACAAGTTTTTTTTTCAATTTTCAGTAAGAGTACCTCTAGACAGAAATGATCAGGAAATACGGTTCCATCATTTCAGTCTCTATGAACTGAAAAACTGCCAGGACAAATTCCCCATAATAACGCGAACGGGTGTGTGCTAAAAGTCTTGGCAGTTTGCCAGTTCCTAGAGATTAAATAAAAACGGGAACACTAATAAAAGCCACTTATTTTAGAGGATTATTCCCTGACTAAAGCTCTGATTTCATAGTTCTGCAACATTACTTTATTCTAACGCGAACTATTCAGCTAAAATATAAAACGCTTTTTTGTATTATCAAGAAAATTTTTCTTGATTCTCATTTTCGACTGCTCCAGCGATAACATGTATTTGAATATGTATTAATTTTTTGGCTTTCTTTGCTACAAAAAAATTGGATTTTTGACTGACCTTTGGATTCGATTTGCTAATCATGTGCCTTTAAAATTAATAGCCGGTAATCGATTGAAAATGGAAATATGTTTTATTCCATTGTTTTTTAAACCAAAATTATTGAAATGACTTGTTTTTCTCTTTAGAAAATGATGTGGTTAATTTAATGAGATTTCAATAATTCAAACATACGACAAGAAACGCAACCTCAAAAATTCAAAATTTTCAGCATGGGTGATTTTCCCATTCAATAAGTCAGTACATAAATATTTTTTAAATGTTGTGTCGCTGTTTTCATTTTTTTTATGTCTACTTCCGAGTTATAAACATTCATTTTTTTAAATCGTTCCAATTGAAGCTTTAAAACAATCGCTTCTACTTTGCTTAAGCTAAAACGAAATGGAGTAAAAATGAAAGTTTTACTAACTCCTACGATTCGAGCGTTAAAAAAACATGTCACTTCTTTGACATTTTTTTTCTTGATTAGCCAGGTTTAAATGTGTCTGTTTTTTAAAGGATCTTCTCAACTGAATTCTATATAATAATAATTATTATTATTAGTTTTTGACTATTTCTTGACAAAATTCGGTATTCAAATATAGATATAAAAATAATAAATCATTATTTTTTGAAAAATCGAAAATAAGGAACATTCCTTTATGTTTTTCATACATATTTTTCTGTTCAACATTTGTCCAATGTTCAATCAAGCCGAATGTCATTTGCTCTCATCCCACATTTTTTCATTGTATTTTTTTCTTAAATATAACAATAATGATGGAAAAAAATTCCATTCTCATCTGTTTTTTGTGCTTTAGTTTAGAAACTCAAGTTCACTTTGAAGGACATATGTGGGTTATTGCTAATACCTAAAAACGGAATGATTTGAGCCATGGGACAGGAAATGAGAAAAAAAGGACCAAAATTTATGTTTCCTTTCCATTCTCGTGGTAAAAATTGGGTAAACGCTTGGTGACTTCCGGTCACACTCCCAAAAAGGTTACGTATAAGTTCTTTCATTCTTGCTGTTAGTTTTTGATTCATGTTTTTTTGTTGAATAAAGAGGAAACAAGATTATATTAATCCGTCTGACACCATCAATTATTGTAAAAATAATATTGTCAAGATAAAAATTTCTGGCCGCTCGTTTTGCGGAGTGTCGTTGGGAATTTACTCGCAACGCGACCGCGGCGCGCAAGACCAACTGAGAAATTTGAATTTGAGTGCGTTGCGGTCGCGTTGCGAGTAAATTCCCAACGACACTCCGCAAAACGAGCGGCCAGAAATTTTTATCTAGACAATAAAAGATGGAAATGTTCGCTAAGAATTAATGTATATCTTCATTCATTTGTCGTGTTGTGTTTTTTGCTCAAAAAGACACTAGGGTAAGAAAGGCTCAAATATAGTCAAAACGTTTAAAAGGTTTAAGCATACAAAGTATAGCGGGACATCGGTTAAAATTAACCGGTTAACCGGTTAACCGGTTAATGTCGGTTAACCGGTTAACCGGTTAACCGGTTAACCGAGTTAACCGGTTAACCGGTTAACCGGTTAACCGATTTAACCGGTTAATCGGTTAAATTGTAAAACATCATGGAACAAACAAAAAAATTGATTTTTTTTCTATTTCAAAAGCAGTACATAAGTTTTTAAATTTATTTCGTATCTAAATGTTTTAAACAGAGTACATTTTTTGTATTAAAAAAAAAGATTATTTATAAAACAGATTGTTAGCGATGTTTAAAGTACGCAACTCCCCATGTTCAAATTTTTGAGAAAAAAAATGTATTCACTTTTTTCTCGAGTAAAGTTTTCAAATAGAAGAAAGTCTGAGGTGTCGCTCTCGGGTGTAAGGTGCTAATGAATAACTGTGAAAAGGCGAACGGTATATGCAATTTTTGGTTATTCGAACCAGTTTCTTTTTTTTTTTTGCTTTTTTTAATTAACTTTTTTTTTTCTTTTAGATCTAGCGGTGCCACCGAAACTCCCAACATAGATCTCTTCGATCAGTCGTTTTGTGATATTTTGGAAGATGATTACGATCACTATTCTTCTGAAGGAGAGGAAAGAGGAGAGATTCCAGTTCGTCACAACGAAAACGCAATTCAAAATACCAATGATCAAATTGATGAGAATTCGAATAGGCAACCAAAAGCACGAACAAAAGCAAAAAAATCCTATAAAAAAGATCCGAAATTGTAAATTTACAAAATTTCATACACTGTTATTGTTAGCTTACTTTTTATTGTTATCACTTGTTATATCATTTGTTCATATTATGTCTACTTTTTTCAAAATTTTTCTTGATTTTTTCTGTTTTTTCTAATGTTTACAAAAAAATAAATATCGGCATATCAAATTTCATGTTTATTTGAAAACTAGCTTATATTTCAGGTGTTTTCCAATTAACCGGTTAATTAACCGGTTAACCGGTTAACCGGTTAACTCGGTTAACCGGTTAACCGGTTAAATCGGTTAACCGGTTAACTCGGTTAACCGGTTAACCGGTTAAATCGGTTAACCGGTTAACCGGTTAACCGGTTAACCGGTTAAATCGGTTAACCGGTTAACTCGGTTAACCGGTTAACCGGTTAACTCGGTTAACCGGTTAACCGATTTAACCGGTTAACCGGTTAACCGGTTAACCGGTTAACCGGTTTAACCGGTTAACCGGTTAACCGAGTTAACCGGTTAATTAACCGGTTAACTTTAACCGATGTCCCGCTATAATACAAAGTCACATTCCTGACCTTTTCTGAAAAACAATTTAGCTTTTTCCGTGTCTTTTGTTTGAGCCACGGGTGAAACATTGGTCAAAAAACTATAGTTTTTTTTTTCAAAAAGATAGGTTTGGTCCTTTGAAGCAATTATTTCTGTCTAGAAAAAGTACTAGTAAAACTTGTGACAATACTATTAAAAGTGTTGACTTTACTGAAACACTTATTAGTTATTTTTACTTATGAAACTTTTTTCATAAGTGTATACATGTATGAAGATTATAAGTACATTCACATAAACGTTGTTATTTTATGTGCTATACGACTTCTCGAAAAGTTTCATTTTTTGCATGCTAGCTGTTCTTCACACCCTCCTGCTCAAAAAAAAAATCTGGCATTCCATTATTACTAGATTACTCATTTCAGAATCTGAAATTAGTATATATGAACATTCCAGAACTATGAAAAAGAATATGACAAAGGGTTCATTCATGCTTAAGGTTGTATAATGCATGTTGTATACAATTCAAATTATTACATAAAAGTTTAAAACATGTGTTTGATTCTTTTATGTTCCATCCATTAGCGTATTGTGGGGCTCTCAAGTTTCATTTCCGGAGCCTCCACTAAAAAATGCTTTAGCCCTTTATATCGGTGCAAATTTCAGTCAATTCATACGGAAAGAGCTGAATTCGTTGTGATCTTTCTTTCCAGATCTCACTCTGTGATTACTCATTTTCACCATAATATTAATATTAAGAAAAGCGCCGTTTCTTGCTTTTGTTTTTTCGCTTCATATTATGATTTTGTCTCATTATAAAAAATATTCTATCAACAGTCATTGTAGCGGAAGCATATAAAAAGATCAATTCTTCTAACCAGAAGATGTCTATAAAGTAAACTGTTTTTCACAACTAAATGTGACTATTAATTCAGAAAAACGTAGACGCTATCAGATCCAAACGTTTGTTTCAGTTTTAAAGAATTTTTTGAAAGACTGCACTGATTTTCACAATCGGAACAGAAACGTCTTAGATTTTTAAAAAATTGTTTTTACTTTATTCTCGCCAACGTTAAAAGAAAGTGCCTGGTTTAATTCCGCTCTTGCATTGTATTCATCAGAAAATTTTCCATTTTTATTAAATCTGTATTCCAGAAATATTCTCTCTCATGACGGCTACTCTGAAACATTGCTATAATGTAACACTACTGTTCACCAACAATATTTTCGTTTCCAATACCATTTTGACAATTGGATGTACCAATTACTTAATTCATTCTGAATTACATTCAATTACGCACATTGATTTCATGTTTAGGAACGTTGCAACCTTTTTTTCCAATGAAGTGTTACTAGGTTCTACATATTGTGAGTCAAAATTACATTTCTTGTTTGAACTAGAAACAATTTCGAAAATAATCACATACTGATAAAACGTTGAACAATACTAAAGTAATAAATTACCTTCAAGTTATTTTTTAGCCGTTAATTCTATTTGAACTGTATAAGTTTATGTGAAAAGAATTTTACTAATGTTTAGTTTTTTTTTTAAATAGTTCTAGGTCTTCCCATTATGCTTCCTTAAGATTGTTAATCTAGATTAAATTGTTTTCATCAAAAGGATGTTTAATTTATTGCCCTTATCCCCATTTTCTTAAATTTTCACTCTGTTACTTGAAAACAAACAAATAAAATTCTGGGAATAATATAAATCACCAGTTTGTGAATAAACCGAAATGTTCAATTTTTTGAAATAGAATTTTCGGCAAATAAATGGTTACACAATAATTCTGGCTACAAACAGATATATGTAATAATCACTTTTTGCAGTCAACAATTAAATATTGACAACAAAAAACCTACCTGCTTGTTTTTTTCTGTTTATCGTAAATTCAAAGAACGTAACATGCAAAATGAAAATATCTGCGATTCCTCGGGATTCAAATGCCGAGGTTATGCCATAGTGTTCCTTGTCCAATATCGTATTTCACTTTACTATTCATTTTTCCAACATTGTTCGTATTCATGTTGTTGTGCTTACATAGACGAATTGTCTCCCCCGCCATCCGCCATCCGATATTTTTGCTTTTGATTTGTTGTCCAGTGAATTTGTGAGGGGGATAAGCATATTCAAAAATGTGACTTGAAATTATCATAATGAGGCCGGTGGCTCCATACTGATCTTTTCTGAAAACTAGGATTTCTTGGTTGAGAATTAAGGACGCCACTTGTCAACCTGCATTTTCTTAGTGGGTAGCCTTTTTCTAACGAAGAGGCGGCCCCTTGAAACTTGAATCGAAAAAAATGCTTCTTAGCGTGGACCACCCATTCTTTAAAAATACATTTACTCTTCAGTATATGCCCATTTTGTATCGTAACCAAGAAATGACAGAGTGAGATTGCAAATTAAAATGTGATTGTCTTTTTCCAATTTCCGTTTCTGCAGCATAATGTCCTCATAGCCATTATTAGGATTTTGGAGCCATGCCGGAACTTGTTTTGACTCGATTACAGTCTATTTATATATTGAAATTTTTGAATTCTTGTGCTTACTACTCACCATCAAACTAGATAGAAACAACATTGACCTTGTTTATTCCAGATGACGTTGATTTCCATATCTCTCAATTTCATGTTTACTTCTTTTTTAGTTTCGAATTACAGGAAACTCATTCATTGCAGAGCATACGAATAATTTCTGCTCGTGCACTTTTGCTTTTAAAAGCTGCCGTGAAACATCTCTTATATGACATTTATTTTTCTTAAAGATGAATGAAACAGAGATTCAACCTTTCAACAACGTTGATATTGCACCGGTAATTGTCATTATAAACACTGAAATTTCATCAAATTGTTTCAGATAAAGTTATTTGCACATGTGTCATGGAGTTTAGCTGCAGTCATCGGGATACCTGCAAACGCTTTTGTGCTTTTTGCAATAGCTTATTTCAGGTTTGTTGTAAATCCGTCAGTGTTGGTCCGAATTCGAACGCATTTCGTTTGACCCTAGAGTAAAACCTTTGTACCTGAATTCTTCATCTCTCGTTTTGATATTCTTTTTGGTGCTCAAAATCGCTATACATAACTGAAGAATGAATTAGTTTTTTTTTTAAATATTTAATAGTCGATGTCTGAGATTTTCGACATCAGGTCTATTGGCTATGGCACAGTTGCACCAACGTGAAGCTAGGATCTTGATATTTTGCATGGAGGGTACCTAGGCCCCCGTTAGAAAAAAATACATAATTTATTTGGCCACGCCACCTTTGACCTAGTGAAAAAAATCCGGGTGGTCCCTAAATCGAAATTTTTAGTTTTAAAGATAAAGTCAAAATCTCTTCGGTAATCGATTACCCGCACATTTTTGAGTATTTTTTATGTTGACACCTAATTTCGATCTTGTCGGCATCATGCCGAAAATTTGATTTTTCTGAAAAAGTGGTCCAAATTTTCCAGTTTTTCCCATTTTTCGATATGATGAAGTACTTGGCCCCGAATGGAAATATGAAAATTTTTAATCCTTATTACGTTTGTCATCAAATTCCATGTTGATTTAGCGGAATCCCTGTAACCTTTTTGGGGTTTCAGGGCAAAATAGGCGAGATTTTAGCAAAATTCCAAAGGGTCCCCCCCATGGAAAAAGTTTGCAAAAAAATTTTAAAATTTTAAAATTTGCCCATATTATCAGAGGGACTCTTACTAATAAATATTCAGTGTTTCCCAAAATATGAGCCATCTTGTGGACCTATGGGTGACGTAGCAACAGCTCAAATACCTCCAGTCCCCGTACACAGAAAACTGTTGCATGTATTGGAAATCGCGATATTGAATGGAGGTTCTTTGAGCTGTTGCCACGCGGCCCATAGGTCCACATGATGGCTAATATTTTGGGAAACAGTAGATATTTATTAGTAAGAGTCCCTCTGATAATATGGGGAGATTTTAAAATTTTCGATTTTTTATTCCATGGGGGGGACCCTTTGGAATTTGGCGAAAATCTCGCCTATTTTGCCCTGAAACCCCAAAAAGGTTACAGGGATTCCGCTAAATCAACATGGAATTTAATGACAAACATCATAAGGATTAAAAATTTCCATATTTCCATTCGGGGCCAAGTACTTCATCATATCGAAAAATGGGAAAAACTGGAAAATTTGGACCACTTTTTCAGAAAAATCAAATTTTCGACATGATGCCGACGAGCTGGAAATTAGGTGTCAACATGAAAAATACTCAAAAATGTGCGGGTAATCCATTCCCGATAAGATTTTGACTTTATCTTTAAAACGAAAAAATTCGATTTAGGGACCACCCGGATTTTTTTCACTAGGTCAAAGGGGGCATGGCCAAATAAATGATGTATTTTTTTTCTAAGGGGGGCCTAGGTACCCTCCATGTAAAATATCAAGATCCTAGCTTCACGTTGGTGCAACTGTGCCACAGTATGTTCGACTTTCTGAGACATCGACTCTTAAACATCTAAATCTATTCTGCAATTGTTATTCATACAAAAACATCCGGGAAACTTAGAAATGTTTTTCAATTTCTTATAAGTGTAGTAAAGTAAGTGTAGTAAATCTCCTGTATTTCGTTGATAAGCTTCCTTAAATAGAGGGTGACGGGGGGATGTACGCTTTGACGATCAAAGAAAAATTTTAAATTTCAAGTGGCTCTTCTGTTTCACTTCCTCGACGCCTACAAGTTGCTTCTTTTCTCACTTTCCGAAATTAAACCAATTACTTTGAAAAAAATGGCTCGCAGACACAAATTGGAAGTTTTCTAATCACATATGTTAATATTTTTCGTTCGTGTTGAAGTAACTTGATGTCGTGTGTTTGATGAATGTACATAAATCTAAACAGGTACAGTTGGAGCTCAAACTTTGTTGCTCAAGCTTTGTGAACTTGATAAGAAAAAAAAATAAATTCACATTAAAAATCGGAAGTGCAGATCGAAATAACATTGATGCTAAATTTAGAGATATTGAAAATAGAAAATTAATCTCATTTATATATGAGAGAAAGATCATCTTAAACATTCAAAAACCATTTTTCAGAGATATGCGAACAATTTCGAATGTGTACATATTCAACATAGCTGTTGCTGATCTCGTTTTCCTCTCAGGCATTCCGATATTTGTTTTCGGGCAGACATCCGATGGGGACTGGCAACTGGGATCATTCATGTGTAAATGTTTCATTTCTGGAAATGCGGTGATCACGAACACATAATCGAATTTTATCAATCTCTTATTTAAGATTTCGCAGTTTTCTTCTGCTGTATTTATCGCGATCCTTTCTTTTGATCGATTTTTGGCTGTTTGTCGGCCAATATCTTCATCCATTTGGAGAACCACCCAAGCAGCTTTTGGTCTCTCTATTTCAGCATGGGTTATGGTCACACTCGAAATGACACCGCTTTTTCTTTTTGTGAAGTTGATAACACATAGGGGAGGTTTAAAAAATTGGGCGAAAATTGTTCAAAAAATTGAAATGTTTAGATAATGGAACAGCGAAAAGAACATGTATGTTGTTTGTTGGAAGTGAAGAAATTCTTGATAATAGTAAGCTTTCTGATCAGCAGTTGAATGAAGTTGAGAGAAGTATGCTAATGTCAAGAAGGTAAAACATGATGTTTGAATGAAAAATATCGCGCCATGATAAATAATTCAGATTCTTCATGAGTTATACATTCGCGTTATCTTACTTGATTCCACTTATTGCTGTTTGGTTTTTCTATGTGAAAATTATAATCAAAATGTTCAAAAGAAAACGACAAGCTTACATCAGAAGGACCGTATCGAGACGTAGAACAACAAAGGTTATCGAACCAGTAAATTGTTTTGCAAGAATTTGTTTCTTACAGGTAACATTACTAGGCTTAGCAATAGTAGTTTCATATACTATTTGCTTGCTTCCGTTCTGGGTTGTTCAATGGTTCATAGAGTTCAATGTATTGAAAGAGTGAGTGTTCATGCTCTTCAAATTCTAATGATTTCCGTGTCGTGTTTCTGAAGTACATTCTAACTAAAAAAAGTTTCAATTTCGAGCAAGTGTTCTTGAGAAGAAGCAAAAATGAGAACAAAAAATGTTCTTCTAATTATAAACACTTTTACGAATAGAGGAACTGACTGACTACTTGAAAAATTAAAAAAAAATCTGGGGGCATAAAAAAAGTGAAGTGAAAATATTTCTATAATGTATTTTCTTTCAGGAGCCCATTTCTACTTATTTCTTTTTCACATTTTGCATTTGCTCTGCAATATATTAACTCAGCGTTCAACCCATTCCTCTACGTATTTTTCTCAGATTCGTTCAAGAAAAATGTAAGTTTTAAACAGTGAAACACGAAATTTATACTGTGGCTCAAATATAATTTAAACGACCAATTCCACGAGTTTTGCTCCTATTCACGTGACAACATGAAACATTATTTCATCAATGTTGATATGTCAACATTTTTCAGGTTTCTAAACTTCTCCTGGCATCAAAGCATGATAAACAAAGTATCTTAAAAACATCAAGCGCTGCACCAACTGACACTTCGAAAATGCTTCAACCTCCAAACAGTCAACGACCATCAGTGATCAACGATCCTCCAAGCACATCTTTACCACGTCTAAGTGTCTTCTGATCAATTTTTCCACTCACAGCTTGAATTTTTATTTTGTAAACAACGATCATATCAAAATTACGGTAGTATTGCTATTTATCAATTCCTTTGCACTTACATGTAGTATACAAAAAATTTTAAGTTGGTTTTTTTTTCAGTTTTGTTCCTTGTATATTTACTTTTAATTATTTCACAAAAGGTCAATGTTTTGTATAAACTCGATATTTCTTTTTTTTTTAAATCAACGTAATAAATATCAATTAATTCAGTTTTAGCTTACAAAACGTAATATTATAATTTTCATAATCAACAAAATTTTCTTTCATAATCTTTGAACAATGAAGATTTGTGATGCATACCGATGTTTATCTCACAATTTTTTAATTCCATTGTGCCATTTTTCATTCAATTAAGTCATGTGAGTCCACAGCCGACGTATTAACATACTGCTCTAAATGAAGTGCTTCCTAATCCTTGTAAATGTCATTGCATTATCAAAGAAACAAAAAAAAACATAAAATATTTTCACGCAAGCTTTATTCCGTGTAACTGAAAGAACGACATCTTCGAAAAATTGTTTCCATACCCGGGAAGCGATTACTAACTCAAGAAAACCTCAAAAATCCTATAAACCCCCCATTTTAAGTCTCAAAATTGAAGACGAAAAATTGGCGATTTAGAAATATGAGGCAAGCTTGAGTGAGACGTGCAAATGAAACATTTGTCAATTTAAAAATTAAAAAGATCGCAATTTTTTTCTTAAATTGACAAATGCTCAGAGAAGAATGTCTAGAATTTTTTCAATGGGTTGAGTGATGTGTCATAAACATATTTCGTAAATTCCAAAAAACATTCAAAAGATGAAACGATCATTTCAACCCATTGAAAAAATCTATGTTCTATACAAAAAAAAAAGTTAAACAATAAATGTGATGATATCATATTTTAGAAAAAGAATGATTCTTCCAATTATTTTCTCTCCTATAGGACGTTAAGTATTAAGATACAAGTTTTTAAAAAAATTCAAGTTCAATCAAATGATTATCTGGTGTTAAGAAGAAAAATTTAAGGAAAGAAGAATTGATGGAAAAATTCATAATCAACCGTATGTGCCTACCGTAGGAATAGACCCATAGCTAGGTTCGGACTATAGATTCCAGAAAATTTTCCGTAATGAAATGAGAGAAAATCATTTTAGGGGGTGAGAAACGATTAAAAGACAGATGGAACAAACTTAAAATATTTGAAAATTTTCTAAAAAATGTTCTAGCAGAAGCGTAAGGTGGAGTTGGTTCGTTTGATAATCCTAGACAATGGATAAGTTGGGAAAAAAAGTAGATGTTGAGGAAACTTAAGAGATAAAAAATATGAATCCAGTATTTGTCCACCGATTTGCTGCTGTTTTTACAATGGTAGTTGTTGATTTACATGATAGCTAACACCCATTGTTGCATCCTATGGATTTGAACAAGTAGCCGTAAATTGATCGAATGACAACACAATAAAACCAGGATCTGAACAAAGAGACTGTATTTTATGATTATTTTTAAGAAAATTTGTAACTTACTGTAATTAACTAGAAGCAAAAAGACGACAGAACTATTCGAAAAAAAAAACGTTGGAAAATTGACCATTTGCTCGGTTGTTAAAGCCGTCACATTTCCACAACGTAGGCTAATATACCCTGTAAAATAGTACTACACCTTGTAAAATATGTTTAAACAGAAGATCGAAAAAAAAGAAGATTGAAAAAAATATATTTAGAGTGACAAAAAAATGAGAAAAAGACCAGAGTTTCCACACGGCGGCGCAACGAAAAAGAAAACCCTCAAAAGAAAGAGGGAAATCGAGAGAGAAATGAAAATCGACAAGATCGTCGAGGTGCTGTTGGTTTTGAAGAAACATTTCACTAGTCGCCGGGTGAGATATAACTACAATAGTTGAGACACAATGTATGTTTTCTTTTGTCTCTCTTGGAAGCACGCGATCTTTTCATTCCGGCTGCACACAACGCGATGCAGCGCTCACACGTCTGTCCCCAGTGAGATCATTAAAAATTGTGTTGTAATAGCGGAGGTTGCAGAGTTCATGTTATTGATCTAAACTGAAAGAAGAGTGGGAGTTACAAAAGGGAAGGGGGGAAGGAGGAGGGAGCGCTGTCGTTTTCTATCGCTTTTACGCTGGAAGCTAACCACTCAACGAAAAGTGAATGTATGTATGGGAAATTTAGTGAGCGGTTTGGAGTGAAAGGAGTGAGTGAAAAACAAGTGAATTGAGCGAATGTGTGTCATTTTCGAAATGAGCGCTCTTGAGTTGTGAGACAAGAGCAATGTGCAAAAAGGTGACGTATTTAACTATATGTAACTCACGCACTTAATGAGTATTTTAAATTCAGAAATGGAAAAAATGTTAATTATCAGAATTTAAGCCCGAGAAAACGTGAAAGCTCTCTATATATTGAAAAAAAGTGACATTTTTGTTTCACAATTTCCAGAGAAATTAAATTTAAATTCACAAATTGACCAGAAAAGGGCAAAAAGATAAGTTCGTTGTTGAAAGTGAAACAATAGTGAAATTTAGGTGACATCCATTCACTTTCAGTCGAGAGAAATAAATCCGGTTCGAAGAACGTCTTATCACATATAAATGTTACAAGGTTAGACATTGAAAAAGGGGAAAAACTTCAAAGAGGAAATGACAAGAAATCAGCGAGAATGAAAGACAAAATGAAACATTTATATATAGACTTATATTGCAATTCACATTGAAGTCATAAGGTTATCTGTATGATGAGAATAAGAATAGACTAACAATAAAAAGTACATGCTAGAATTAAATGTTCAAGGTTGCCAATGTCAGACGAGAAAATGTGTTGTAAATGTTGAAGTGTATAATGACATGGTGTGCATAGGTAAACATAAGTTAAGTTTTTTTTTTAAATGTTGACATGTACCACTGCCAAATTGGAATTTGGCCAATTTTAGCACAGTAGTTAAAATTAGACCCAGTATAAATACCTTTAAATTTCTCTTGATGCGGGTGGGGTTTGAGTCAACTTTTGAGCTTAAAGTGACCGTTTTTATAACTATCAGGAACTATAACATGGCAAAAAGATTTCAGAATTAAAATTGAGTGACCATAATCGGTTAATCAGTTAACCTGGCTTTTTTTTTTTGCGTAAATCTGTAAACACAATAAACATATGAGAACTACTTATTTCCGAAGTTTTATGATAATAAGATTTTGAAAATCTTCGACACCGTAAAAATTTTTTAAAAAACTTACATTATTTCGAAAATTTCACAGATAGCATGATCGAAAATTTTAACAGTTTAACTTTAACCCGATGTATCACTATAGCCACTACTGATGCTGATAGCTTATCAAAAAATGCATCGTTCTTTCAGAGAAATATTGTGACAATACGTCAAACATTTCAAATTGGTCTCATTGGAACATTACTATCAAACGAGAATTGTACAAGGACAATAAATGTACTATTTAAAAAATACATCAATCTAACTTTAAATTAATACAAAAAAATTTAAATTCAATGCATGCACATATTTATTTACACTTGAAAAAGTTTTAGAAAGCTAGCGAGAAGTATGAAGTTGGTTGTTCAATGCTTGTAGAAACACTGGTTTTGTTTTTATGTGTGCTAGTTAGCTCAGCAATGTTCTCCAAAGTATATCTTCTTTTTCAAACACCTATGATCAAAAGGTTTCCAAAAAAATCCTCATCGATCCTTGGGTTTATCTCTCTTTGCCAGCGGCAATGATCCCTAATCGCTCTTTTTTAATATGATTGAAATTTTGTTTGTTGGATATGAAGTATTTAACTACATATATTTTTCTTGAACTCCCTATAGACGCTTTGTTTTCAAAATTTTGGGAATGCATTACCATTAAATTTTTGGCATAACAGAAAAAGTTGACACAACATGTTGTTTGAAAAAAAAAAGAGAAAACATATGAGATGCCCATCTGAATGAGAAAAAAATTCAAAATCAATAGATTGGAGTCTCAAAGATTACCATTCACCAATGATTAACAAAATATCAATGTGTTTTTTATTCATCCTGGTCAGTAAGAGAAATATCTCACAACTGACCCTGCCCTGCGCAGTTCGATAGAGCGCAAGTTCCACTATTTGTCATCTCGTTAAACTATTTTTCTAGAATAATCTTCGTTCGACAAATTTTCAAATTTTATCAATCACACTTGTTGTTTTCATCATTTCAAAAGTCATATAATTTTTATTGAGACCATTTTCCCGAACAAATATTTATTATGATTTTATAAGATCACGAGATTTTTTTTTATTGCAACACATTTTTTTTCGCAGTTTGTTTCGACATATTTATTGTTTTTTCCCAAGTTTCTGACCTTTTTCATTGTTTTTATTCGTTTTTTGTGCGAGAGGGCTTGCAGCCTCTCGAACAGCCTCATTTTGTTACACTGTTTCTTTCGTTGTCAATACACTTTCATTTCTTTTTGTTGACTTTTTTTTTCATTCGAATATATATTTGTATAATCCTTTCAGATCATAATGAGCACTAATAATCCGGTAACAACAACAACCGTTGCGAGAAATGACCCATTCGAGCGGCCAAAAGGTGAAACTGATTTTTTGAATGAATCCGAGAAAGTAAGCAATTTGGAAATATTGGAATAATTAAATGTTCTTGCTTTTTTTCAGAGATGTAAGGGACTATTAGAGCGGTTGAACAAATCTGTTGATGAAAATTTAACAACTCCGGAGTTTTTCTGCGAATGCTTGAAAATTTTCCACGCTGAGTGGAAATCAAGAAACAAAAATTCCGAATTGGCACTAAAGGTTATTTATTTTATTGAAACTCTTCTTACATTTCACATGTTTTTCAGGGTCTCTTATCTATTTTGGAACTATGCCTATCTCAACCTTCAGTGCAGGATGATGTTTTTGCTTGTCTGATTGACACTCTTGGGTTCAACAGTGTAAATGTTTTCTATTGTTTGATCATCAAATAGCGGTTCATAACATCAATACCAAAATAGACCCAGCAAATCACAAGTATGTGGCATTTCGTAACATTTCGTTTTCTAGGTAACATTTTGGAAAGCGGCCGTTCCACAAGTTTACAACTCTGACCTTTCGTATTCAACATCGTATCGTGATGCACTGTTGTTTTCGTTGATTTTGTACGATGTGAATAACAGCAAAAGCCGATTGAGAGAGCTGTATGCGGCAGTTCCGGGAGTTAGACAAAGTATGCTGGGGACGCATGCGAAGCGGTTCGGAGAACGATATCGTCACATTCAAGTGAATTTTTTGGAGAATTTTAACAATACTTTCAAATTGCAAACAAAAAAAAAGACATTTTCTTCAAACAATAAATATTTTTCAGATGGTCCGTTCCCGAGCAAATTCAAGAATGTCTTCAGTTCAAGGGTCTACTGAAGATTTGCTCACCCTAGAGAATGATCCATTTTCGGATGATATCTCTGATGCTACAAGCAATTCATACGTTTCTTCGCCACCAAATGTATTATGTGACTTGGGTCATCAGAAGGTGTCTACTTTCCAGATCGACATTATCCATTAAAATATTTGTTTAGCAACGAGTGATAAACGTCTCAAATGCTCCACCAGTCTCGATCAGCAGAAAAGTGAGCGGTTCTTGGGAGATCAAACAAGGATCTGGAGGATTGGTTGCTTGTGTCGATCCAGTTATGTCCGTTGATCGTGAAAACATTTGGCTCTCAAATTTGGGAATCAATTTGCAAGATGACGAAGTTTGCTACTTAAATTGAGCATGGCAATATATCTCGAATTTTAGGATATTTCGCCGTCAACCAATTCACTTGGTTTGCCATTAATCAAACAAGCACGAGCTGGTGAAGTATTCCACGTTCTTGAAGAAAATGATAAGAAAGTGGAACTTACACCAAAAGAGCAAATGGTTGAGAGAGATATGTCATTGTTATCAGTTTTGCATGACTATAACAAGAAGAATTATCAACTAACACCAGTGGTTGTTAGCAATGTAATTCAATCCGTTAAAATATACAGATGTTTTTATTTGTCCGTGTTCAGGATGATTACAATACATATTACGGTGGAATTAGCAATGGATTGTTGTGGCCAGCGCTTCACAATCTTCCAGAGCATATTGTTCCAGAGTATGACGATCTGAATGTAATTAACAGTTTCTGAAATTTTCAATCAGAATGAAGATCTATTATTACAGACTCTTCGCGAGCATTGGTGCTCTTATGTTCGTGTCAACTATCAGTTTGCCATAAATGCTGCAAGAAACAGCAGAGCACAAGATTTCATTTGGATTCATGACTACCATTTGATGCTTTGTGGTCAAATAATGACTTCACTCGAAAGCAGTTTAGAAGTTGGCTTTTTCCTGCATATTCCATTCCAGCCACCAGCCGATTTCATGACGAAATATAAAACCGTTGCTGATCCGATGCTTCGAGCTTTGTTGAAGTTCACAAAGGTGAAATACATTACAGAATAGTCAATGAATATTATTTTGTTTTAGGTCGGCTTCCAAACAAGTCGTGACAGAGAAACATATGTTAGATTAGTTCGTGAATATATTCCAAGAGCTCGAATCAATTATGACACTCGCTTGGATAGATACACAATCTATCAAGATGTAATAACATAAAAATGGATACATTTATAAATGTAAAAATTGTTAAGGGTTGGACATGCTCACTTGGTGTCTTCCCGGTTTCAATTAAAATTGAAGATTTTCTCAATATCGCGAATGAACCTCAAACAAGGATTGATGCTGAAACTATCAAAGCAGACGTAATGTTCTTCTCCTTGTTTCAAATGCATTTAACAGAATATTACAGATAATGAGTAAAAGTGGACCATTGGGACGCCTATTTTTCTCTGTGGAAAGATTTGACTACACGAAAGGAATCAAAGAGAAGTTGTTGTCGTGGAAAAGGTAATAAATTATTTTTATAAAAGAGCACATCTCACAACAATTGTTCAGATTTCTACAAAAGTATCCAGAACGCATTGGTCAAGATGTTTTGTTGCAAGTTGCTGTTACTAACAGACGATCAGTTGAGTCATACAGAAAGTATCAGGTACCTACTAGATTTATGGAATTGACGTTTTTCTAATATTCTGAATTTCAGGATGATTGCCTTGCTCTTGTTGATTTGCTTAATGATTCTATCAAATCTGAAGAATTCCCGGAATGGAAGCCAGTTATCTTTGAAACAGATGGACTTCCAAGACCAAAATTAATTTCACATTATTTGGCGATGGATGTTGGAGTTGTGACGCCATCCAAGGATGGAATGAATCTTGTTGCAAAAGAGATGTTGATTTGTAATCCAGTTGCATCGCTTGTCCTTTCGAGTGGTGCCGGAACTGAGGTTCAACTAGGAAATGCCGGATTTTACTCTACTGATCATGGTCACTGTTATCATAGGGTTGAAGACATCCACGATATTGAGGTTACAAAAGATATTGTAATTTTTTCCTTCAAATTACTTTTTTAGATTTTTGCTGATACTTTCCACAAAGCAGCAGTAGAGAGCTACGAAAGTCGAGAGGATCATGGTCGTAAGCTGAACAAGTTTTTGTGCGAACATGATATTGAGGAATGGAGTACAGCGTTCTTAGATCCAAGCTGGACTCACGAAGTTATCAGCCCTTGTGAAGTATGGCAAACTAAAAAAGCTCAAGATTCCAAATTATATATTTCAGGTCAAACAACTTGCAGATTTCTATATTCTTATGGCTAAAACAGCCCTTGTTCGCAAACAAATTGTTGAAGCTGTTCTCAAGGGATTGCCGATCCGTCAGCATTGCACACTTTCATTGGAAAATGCTAAGGTATCACTACCACTTCTGATTATAGTAACAAAAAACTTACAGAATTCACTCGAAAATTCTTGTGAGCCGAATTCAACTCGACTTGTTCTCCAAACCACTGCATCTGCTGAAGATATTGACGACAATAACTTGGAAGCAAAGTTCGATATTTCAGACGAATTAAGCGAGTTGCAGAAAGATATCGCGTTCTTGTCATTCATCCAGTCGGATGATATTACAAACGTTGAACAATTTATTGACGTAAGGTTTCAATAAACTTCAACTCAACAAATAGTTGTTTTTTTTTCAGACTCTAGGATCATTCCATCATTCAGGACCTTCAGCATTTGCAGAAGAAGTTGAAAATGCCGTACAACTTCTGCTTCAAGGAGAACATTTCCATTACTTTTTCACTGATCGGTTAGTTACCATATGTAGAAAAAGCACGTTCATAAATAAATTTCAGTGACGGAACATTGAAGAGCTATGCATGTTCTTATCCAACAAGTATTCAACCTGCATATTCTGCTGTTATCCAAGCACAATTCGCCCGTCGTTGCGCTCAATTTTGCGCAATTGTTACCACTGCCCCATTGCTTCACATTGGGATCTTAAATGTTTCTACAATGCCAGAAGGCTATTATGCTTATGGAGCATCAGCTGGACGAGAATGGTACTTTAACCCAGCAATGCAATTCAAAGATGACTCGGTGTCAGAGTCCGATTTGAAATATCTAAATAATGCGTTCGATAAGGTAATTGGCGGTTTACAAAAACTGAATTAATTTTTAAAACTTTTTTCCAGGTTGAAGATTTACTCGAAAATCCGCAATACCGAAACTTTACATGGATTGGAAGTGGACTACAGAAGCATTATGGGCACATTACCATTGCAAAGCAAGACGTTAACAATTCAGTTTCTAAAAGGAAAATGACCAAATTATTTGAGCAAGTAAGATCCAACTTTCGCTGTCACGAATTAAGAATATATAAATTATAATTAATTCAGATCACAAAAATAGTTAATGAAGTTGATCCATCGGGAACAATTTTGACAATCAGAGAGAGCGACTTGGATATCAAAATTTATACAAAAGCAAAGTTGAGTGGAAGAATTTTCAACAAAGGGCATGGTGTTCGATTGGCTGAAAGAATGATGGGCATGAAACTGCAAGGCGGCAATGTTTTAGTTTGCGGAGACTCTGAAACTGACATCTCAATGCTTGAGGAATGTTTATCTGTCGCTTCATCGACAGTTTTTACAATTTGGGTGACTGAAGATGAGCAATTGAAGGAGAAGGTTTGAAGGAAATTTTTGAAAAATCAAAAGAATTTTAAAATTTTGAGGTTACATCACTATGTGCTCAATATAATAACAATAATATAAGATTTGTTTCGTGTCCACAAGTTCTATTGGGTGCAATGGCGGCAGCTACGGTGAAGGAATTGAAACGTGGTGGATCAGGTGTTGATTTAACATTCCAATCGGAAACAGAATCTATTGACTCATAGGCATCAATTTTTGTTGTTGTTGTTGTTTGTTTTTTCGAACTATTTCGTTTTATTTTCCTGAGTTTATCTTTTATTTTTTGAGAGTTCTGAGCAAATTATATCAGTTTTCAACGAATTCGCAGTTTGGTTTTGTTTTTGCTTTTAAAATTACTTTAAAGTAACAGTTTTTGTCCTATTTATACACCAGTGAATTGCTCAACTTTTAAATTCTTGTTGTAGAAAACAGGGAACAATTGAATTGTAATTGCATGGTTTATTTGAAACCTCTTTTTTTCTTAAATACAATTTTAGGGCTTTCCTTTAATGCCATTTTGTCGTGTTTTTATTTCCACATCTCCCTCTCATTTGTTTCCAAAGACCGTGACACTAAAGCAGCTATATATTGTACTTTCCTTCTGAATTTTTTAACGCCGGTGTAAAATAGATAGTTTTATTGCATTTGATCTGTTATATAGAGGTAAATGCACTTGTACGTTTATCAGGAGACCCCCCTAAGCATATTTCATTTCTCTCAATGAGAGCTCAAACTAATTTTTTTATTATCCCATCGTTTCAATACTATTGTAATTTTAATCGCTTGAATAAAATATTTTGATGGTATTCAGGATTTCGTTGTGTTTTTTGTTTTGTTTTTCAGAATGCCAAATGTGCATAAAAATTGTGTGTTTTTTTTTCAAGCAAAAGAGGAATAGACCACGACGATGCTAAAATCGATACTGCACTGCAGCCCAAAAGCGGCAGTGAGGTTGTAGCTTTTTTTCAAGAAAATGGGTACGGATGGCCCAAATTCGCGGAGTTTGGCTTATGGAACATCTGAAACCATTGATAGTGGTAAGTTTTTTTTGTAAGGAGCAAATGTTTAAAGTTTTCAATATGAATTTTATGATGAATCCAGGAAGATGGATTTATCTTCTTCTTCTTCTTATGAGTGCAAAGTGCGTATTTAATACACATCCCGTAATTCACAGAGAAGTGAGCGTCGTTTGCAAACTGTCCAACAGTTTGCCTTTTTTCTTTAGTCTCTCCAATCATTCTTGATTCTCTCGCCTTTCATATATTTATTGAAAATCCGTCTCCATGTTTAATTAATGTATCGTATTTTAAAACAAAATGACTATGAGAATGAAAACGAAAATGAAAAATCTTCGGAGATTGGTATTTCATTAGCTTTTTAAATTTTTTATGTATTAATTTCTTTTTTTTTTAGATGATGAAGGGTACGACTTGAAAAGATGGAAAAGAAGACATGTGGTCGCCGTTTTGGCACTGCTTGGCTTTGCCAATATATATGCGATGAGAGCAAACTTAAGCATTGCAATTGTTGAAATGACGTATGGAACTGATCAGAAAATTAATGGGAGCACAAAACATGTATGAAATTTTAATAAGGATTCACGTTTTAAAATGTTTTATTAATTTTTAGACAGGCGGAGACTTCCAAAATTGGTCACCAGTCATCCAAGGAGTAGTTTTGAGTTCTTTCTTCTATGGATACATTTTTTCGCAACTTCCTGGTGGATATTTAGCCTATACACATGGCGGAAAAACTCTATTCTTTGCTGGAACTTTTGGTAAAATTTTGTATAAAATCTAAGCTCGAAACAAACAAAAACCAATCAGGAACTGCTGTTTTCACACTGCTCACACCCCCACTTGCAAAATTGGGATATGGTGCATTGGTGTTTGCTAGATTCATGGAAGGACTTTTGGAAGGAGTAACTTATCCGGCAATGCATGTTATTTGGAGTTATTGGGCACCACCAATGGAGCAAACAAAATTGGCAACTTTCGCATTTTCAGGGTTTGATTTTAAATACAAAAATTACGAAAAAAAATTGTTAATTAACAGGTCATATTTTGGAACAGTAATTGCAATGCCAGTTTCCGCATATCTCGGTGAAACATTCGGATGGCCTATGATTTTTTGGTTCTTTGGTTGGTTTATTGTGCATTTTTTCACTATCAAAATCAATATTTATATCTCAGGTATTGCTGGAATTATTTGGTGTGTAACTTGGTATAAAATTGTACACGATCGACCAGCAGATGATCCCAAGATAACAACATCTGAACTTGCGTTGCTTCAAAGAGATGCTTTTAGTCAGAGCCATTATGTAAGTAGAGAGGAAAAGAGCTTCTTTTTTTTTGTTATTACAACGCAGCTATATGCTTTCATGCTCATCGCTGTTGAACAACATTCAAAAAAAATTGGAGAAAAAAGTAATCTTAGGTCGTTCCATGGAATCAAATCACCAGATCAAAACCGGTTTGGGCAATTGTTATTGCACATACTGCACAAAATTGGGGTTTTTATACGATGTTGACAAATCTGCCAAAAATGCTGAAAGATATTGCGGGTTACGATTTACAGAAGGTAATAATGAGGGGCAAGTAGAAATTCGAAGTTTGAAACATTTCAGGCTGGAATAGCGAGTAGTTTACCATATCTGTTGATGGGGATATTTATAATCGCTGCTGGACAACTTGCCGATTGGTTGAGAAAAGAACGTCAATATGACACTCTTTTTGTTAGAAAACTCTTCTGTGCTGTTGGCTTTATCGGACAATCGTTTTTCTTGTTGTTGATAGTCGCAACTTCAAATCCTCTTCTAATCGTGTTATTCTTTTCAATCTCAATCGGGATTGGAGGATTTTCGTGGTCTGGATTTTCTGTGAATCATTTGGATTTAGCACCACAATATGCTGGACATCTGATGGCCGCTTCTAATACATTTGCAACTATTCCTGGAATTCTTGGGCCACTTTTTGTTGGAGCTATTGTTAAATCAGGAGTAAGTAACAATTAAAATAAGGAATTTTATCAATTGGAACAATTTAGGCGACTGCTGAATGGAATTTAATTCTCTATGTCATTATAATTTTTTATATGATTGGCGCTTTAATTTTCTGGAAACTAGCAGATGCTAAACTCCAACCATGGGCTGAGGAGCACTCATCTTTTGTGGGACAGCTAGAGTGATAATTTTAACATATCTTGAATCTTTGCATGTCATATGTTTGTACTATATCAGTCTAGAGACTGAATCCAAATTTTTTGAATAAAATATTTGGCCGTGTTAAAATGTCTTATGTACGTTGGAATATGTTTTGGAGTTTTCAAGCTTATTCATTTTTGCGATACAATTGAGAAAGAATTTTCATATACAAATCATGAAATTACATCAAATGATTTGACTAAATCATAGTAAAATTGAAAGTGTTTTCAAGCAAATAAATGCTTGTGGTCTAGAAAATGAAACAATGACATTATGCGTTAGCATTGAAAATTAGAAAAAAAACAAAAAAAAATGCGAGAGAATGAACCATTGGGAGTGATATTTGTGTGAACGCGCAGTCAGACGGCGTATCATTTTTACAGGAAATATGGGTGGTCATCAGGTTTCGAATTGACATTTTCTTCGAAAAGAATCAGTCAAACCATCTGGCAACCGAATATTTCCATTTTCAAAAAAATTTTGTGCTCGGCTACAAAACTGAGGAAAAAGAGATGCGGCAATGTTAAAAAGAACCGCGCGGAATGACGAAAAGCGCCGTCTGAACGCTGCGCCACACGGAATGACAACGACGAAGCCAGAAAATGTGATGATTTGAAAGGTGATGATTGAGAATCATCGTCATTCAAATTACCACGTTTTCTGGAGAAACGTTGACGCCACTCCCATAATGGTTGTAATTGTTGATGTGCTTGAGTAGTTCAAGCGGAGGCGAGCTCATCTTGAGCTCCGGTGGTGATGAGATGGGCGAAAGCCTTGTAGTCAACTTCTCCGCCCTCAATTGGTGGTTTTCCCTAGAAATCAATAATTTCGTTGCTGGTTTATAGTTTTGCTGAAATATACCTTGTACATGGCCTTAATTTCATCCTCGTCCAATGGTTCTCCTCTCTTGTTTTGAAGAATCTTGATGAGTTCATCCTCCTTGATCTTTCCGCCGTCCTTCTTGTCGAACATGGCGAAAGCTCCAATAATGGTGGCTTCTGGGTCAGTTCCTGTAATAAGAAGACTTTTAAAAAAATGCACGATTTCATTGATATTTACCGGTCAATCTCTCTCCGAAAAGGGTGAGGAAGACGGTGAAGTTGATTGGTCCTGGAGCTTCCTTGATCATAGCATCGATTTGAGAATCAGATGCGATCTGTCCCATGGAAGCGTAAAGATCTTTAAGATCTCCCTAAAAATTAACTAATGCAACAAAATTACAATGTTTCCAGTATTATACCTTATCAATGATTCCATCCTTGTTTTGGTCCATAATTCCGAAAGCTTCCTTGAATTCTTGGATGGTCTTTTGGTCGAATTGAGCGGCCTCCGATCCGGAGCGCTTCTTGGAGGACTTCTTCTTGGCGGCCTTGGACTGAAATATCAGTCTTTACAATCATGTTACTCAAATTTTATTTCAGTCATTGAACCTTGAAAAAAGTGAAGGAAAGCTTCGACAATAGAAATATTCACTTTTATTAAAAGTTCAATAAGAAAAACTTTAACTCACCATTCTGTGATCTGTATTGAGCAGTGACTGACTGACTGAAGATTTTTCGTCGCTTCCTTCCCTTTTTACACTGTTAGGATAGTTGGGGGAGGAGGCAGTTTGAGTGAGCAAATCTCAACAACTTTACACAAGAGCGCGCCGCCCCCGGGTGCTAACATCAACCCAACGGATAAAACTTCCAAGAAGAACAAAACTCTCAAAGGCATCTTGAAAAGTAGGGATAAGATAAGAGATACGTTGTAGAGGTTTTTTTCTAGGAGGAAGTGTTTTTAATGACCAATGATTTAAGATTTTTGGACAAATTTCTGTTGCATTTTATAAATTGCATTTTATAAATTGAAATAACGAAACAGAGCCTGAAAAAGTGGTATTATCTTAAAAATCTAATCAAACGAAGAAAATTTTAATTTTTGGCAATAAGAAATGTTAAACGGATTGAAAGTGTTTTTCATAAAACCATTAGAAAAAAGTATAAGCCCCTTTCAGTGGGAAAATCATTATTTTGTTTTGTAATCCACTAATGAGAAACAGAGTCATTTGATACATTGTATATTTCAGTTTTCCACCTTCCATTTCACTATTCATTCAGGGTGTTTTTCGTAAGGACTTGAACCTTAATCTACACATCCCTTATTTTACTACGGCAGATCAACATCGCACATTAGCAAAAGCAGAAAAAAAGTTTCACGTTGACTTTTCTTTGTGTGCTTGGTGTACTTGAAAATGAGAGAAAAATTTGAAACAAACAGTTGGCTTTCCGAAAATCCCCCTGCACACTACTCTGGGATATTTGTATTTGCTTCATCTCAAATAGATATTGCGTCTATCTTTCCAATGAGAGATCAACTATTTTCGAAGAGAATCTCAAAATTTAAGAGATCCCCGGCGAGCTTATGCGTCGTGTCGGGTAAGATGCCATTGCTTCTCGTTCCTTCGAATAGTCGCTTTTGTTACACTATTTTCCTGTGGCATTTCTGCAGTTCTCAGCATTTTCCATTGTCTCTGTTTTTTTCTCCCGAGAGCGCTTTCTCTTTTCGTATTAGAAGAGATATATCCCAACATATTGAAAACGCCTACCATATTATTTTGGGTTGAGCTCACGAGTGCTTTCACTTATTCCATACTTCATTCATTCTTTGTGCCAACTCGACAATTTTCATTTTTCATTTCAAATGTTTGTTATATTCGAGCTAAAGTTATTAATTTCTCAGGTAGTAACCGTTTTCAAAAATGTCGAAGGCCGCCAAGAAGAAGTCCTCCAAGAAACGCTCCGGATCGGAGGCCGCTCAATTCGACCAAAAGACCATCCAAGAATTCAAGGAAGCTTTCGGAATCATGGATCAAAACAAGGATGGAATCATTGATAAGGTATAATAATGGAAATATTGTAATTTTATTGAGTTAGTTCATTTTTAGGGAGATCTTAAAGATCTTTACGCCTCCATGGGACAAATCGCATCTGATTCTCAAATCGATGCTATGATCAAGGAAGCTCCAGGACCAATCAACTTCACCGTCTTCCTCACCCTTTTCGGAGAGAGATTGACCGGTAAATATCAATGAAATCGTGTATTTTTTAAAAGTCTTCTTATTACAGGAACTGACCCAGAAGCCACCATTGTTGGAGCTTTCGCCATGTTCGACAAGAAGGACGGTGGAAAGATCAAGGAGGATGAACTCATCAAGATTCTTCAAAACAAGAGAGGAGAACCATTGGACGAGGATGAAATTAAGGCCATGTACAAGGTATATTTCAGCAAAGCTCTGAACTAGCAACCAAATTGATTTCTAGGGAAAACCACCAATTGAGGGCGGAGAAGTTGACTACAAGGCTTTCGCCCATCTCATCACCACCGGAGCTCAAGATGAGCTCGCCGCCGCTTAAATAACACAAATTCCATTTTTATTGATATCTTTGAACATTTATTGATTTGAATATAATCTTTATATGGATTAGTGTAATAAATGGTGATGATAAATTGTTCGATAGTGAGAGTAACACTGTTAATCATGAAAATTACAGGAGAATGAAACTTTGGGAATGAACACATTGAAATAGTAGTTCGATAAACTCGTGAAAGATATGTAGAATACTTATTTTCACAGTATTAACATCATTATTTGTAATCATGATGTCTCCCATATTAAAACTAAACAATTATTAAATGTAAAAACAAGAAGAGTGAGTGAGAGGTTACAGAAAAAGTATTCTATGTAAAATCTTGAACTAGATGTAACGAAAATCTACTTTTCAGAGATAACAGTAACTCGTAGTCATGAGATAGAAAAAAACAAATCTTGATAGTGCTTATTTATTCCATCATTTCATCGTCATCGGGAGGATTACAATTATCAGTATTATAGCTGCCAAATACGCTGTTGTGAGGCGTTGTTGTAGCAGAGTTACTCTGAATGTAATATTTCATTCCGAGATTCATAATGGTGCCTAGCTTACGTTGTGAACAGGATCAGTAGGTTGATTAATATGTTGCAATTGTTCAACAAGTTGGTGGACATCGTCAGGCAGAGTTGGACATTGAACTCGTAAAACAACCCATATCGATTCTGAAACATTTTAATTTATTATTATTTTCGTTCCCAGTTTAAGGATTTTTATTCCTAATTTATGAAACAAAAGTAGAATTCCAAAAAAAATATCTACTATTCATTAGATTGTAAAAGAAAAATCAAATGTTGACAATCGTACCTCCAAAAAATAAGTTCTGCGGGGTGACGAATTGAAATCGTGCTTTATAATCTCCTTCACCTTCCGGTGAAAATATTCTGACATGAACTAAGCCTTCTTGATCTGGCATCAAATTCATATCTTCCCACACTTCGTAATCGATTGGATCACCTGAAAATATGTTTTTGAAACCAAAACAATTTGAAACTAATCACCATCAATAAATGCTAATCGTGTTCCCGTTGGCCATGTAAATCTTCCATCATTCACAACTTTCCACGAACAAACAAAAACTTCTCGTGGATTGTAAATGTGATCCTGAAAAGAAAAACAATTTTAGAAAATGTTTTCACGATTATATAAATCTCTAAATTGTGATTTTTAAATGTTAAGTTTCCGTTTCGAACAACATTATTCATTAAGAAAAATGTTGTCAGTAGTTTTCAAACCAATTTATTTGGAAAAATGTACCCCTGAAACCGCTAACTGATCCGTACAACCTCTAACTGACGATGAAAGTGATGCCAATCGAAACGCTTCATCCATATGTTCGAGATCACCATTCTGGTCGTAAAACACGCTCAATGCAGTGGAGAGATTCCTGAAAATAAAGAATAACTAAAATAAAATAATAATCGAACTTTTACCAATTCGCTAAGTCCATATAAAATGAAATGAGGTCTGCAGGTATTGTCTGGGGTGAGATTATTTCAGTGAATTTTCTGATCAGCGTCTGCAAAAAGGGGTTCAATTCAATTTTTGATAAATAAACCATACTTCTCTGTCGTCAGTTGTCATTTGACTCATTTTTGCAATTAGACTATTCTCGATAGATTCCATTGCTAAAAAAATATTAATAAAAACTTCTAAATTTAAAACGCAAAACGGAGAAAAACAGTTCAATGATTAATTTTTTAAAAAATCAGGTGACTTTAAAAAATATATGCAAACAATGACGTTTTAACATTGAAAGAAATATTCAGTTTTCCAATTATTATGCATACATTCATAACAACAATGAAATGAAAAATCAATAAACACAAAAAAAGCTGTGAGAAAAGTGTTTCACAATAATAAAACGCCTATACGCGTATGATTGCCAAAGCTATGAAGTGTGTGTACACAGCGACGAAAATATGCACAGGAAAATATCTTCACCATTGCGCAATATTGTTTTATTAATAAGGAATGTAATATTTTTGTAATTCTTCAAGCCAATTTCAAGTGATATTAAATGTATTATAATGTTGACATGAAAATCAAACTGTTTAGCGAAATTAAAATTTATTCAACGATACGAGGCGTAGAAAATGAATAAAAGTCATCTGCAGAACAACCAGTTGAACAATTTATGCATTGTTTTAAAATAAAAATTATGCGCAGGCGAATGCTTTGTTGATAACTTTTTTCGTGTATGGTGAACAGCATGATGATCTTGGGAAATAGCAGATCGAGTTTGCGCATGCTGTGTACATCGTGTAGTCACCACTAGAAATGTAAATTGAGTTTTTTTTTAAATTTTAGTTGTTTTGAGTACCTGCACTGGCATCCTGAAGGGAAACAATAACGGTACGATGGAAGCGAACCACAATTTCCACAAGTGTCATTACAAACTGCACCAGTGGGTGTTGCCCATTCAGTCCAAGTTCCAGTACAAACTTCTTGCTGAAAATAAAACTAAGAATTATCTAATGATCAATAACTGAATCACCGGATTGTTTTGACAGTATTGACTGCCGTCGTAACCAGTTGCTAAATATTTTCCTGAACAGCATGCGTCTCCAGTTGTACACGCCGGAGATCCACACGATCTGTCTTCAACTGACTCGCCACTGAAAAACTGATTGGACACTTAAAACAAATGAATTAACTCACGTGCAAGGGCATCCATATGGTTCTGATGCACACGTTCTATTTCTTGACTGAGTACCGCATAATCCACAAGTTGCCGTACAATTGGACCAATCTCCCCAGTCGTTCCATAGTCCAATATTCTCTTTAACAAAGCATTTTTGAAATAAAATATTATGGAATTACCGGGATCACAACATTGGGTTTGTTCTGGAGAGAATACTGGATCAGCAGCAATAGGCCCACAATAGAACGATAGTGAACTTATATTCACCATTTTGACGAATCCTGTGCAGCACGATTGTCTTGGGAAATAACATACATTGGGTGCGCAAGTGATAATTGATGTTGAATTACCTCTGCAAACATTTCAAATGAGCAATTGGAAAATAATGGGAAATAATAAAAAAATGTCTTACACGCAATCACATCCATATTCCAAAGACAGACATTTTCGAGTTCTTTCTTCGAATCCACATGATCCGCACGTATCATTGCAAGGTAAGCTTGTGGTCCACTCTCCCCAAATTCCTGTAATAAAAATCAATACAACTTATATTAGAATTTTTGTATAGGAAACCAAGTGACGGACAGCATGTTACGTTGCATGTATTCAATTTTTCTGGTTCCACCACAGTACTCTGAAACTAATAAACATTATCAAAATGTTGTAACAAACATCCATTCACCAGTGGACCGCAAACATGCCGATCGCCTAGAACGGTTGGTACAAATCCTGGACAACAGCTCAATCTAGGGTAATAACAAGTGTCAATTCCACATGGTTCAGTGATTGAAGATTCACCCCTGAGTGAAGATTTAATAGTGCTACTTGTAAAAATAACTTACAAGCATGGGCAGCCATATGCTTCGGATATACACGTCCTAGTTCGAGTTTGATTTCCACAAGATCCACAATAATCGAGGCATTGAATTGGAGAAACGGTCCAATCTGACCAAATTCCGGTTTCTGCACAACATGTGTTGTTGCAAAAGGGGTCATAGGGTGCATAATTTGTTGCATAGTTTGGCTAAAAAATAATTATAACTGCTTATGTCTAAAAGCTTAGTACCTGTGGTCCGCATATGTGTTCTGTTCCATTGACAGTAGGATCGAAACCTGTGCAGCATGAAAGCTGAGGATAATAGCAAGTGGTGATTCCACAGTTGACTTCTCGTGAATCAGCTCCACTATAATTGAAATTTAAAGCAAAATTTTTTTAAATGTATAACCTGCAAGGGCATGCTGAATTTGATAAACAAATTCGCTTTTGTGTTACTGTGGAGCATGAACCACAGGTAGTTGGGCAGCTTCCGCCTTCAGACCATTCAGACCAATATCCTCCACTAGATGGACAGCAGTTTGTAGTACATAGCTGAGATGGAGGAATAGGTGGTTCATCCTAAAATAATTAATATCTTTTTTTACTGTGAAATCTGTTCTTACGTTTGACGAACACCCGAAGTATGAATTATCCAAAAGAACTTTTGTAAATCCTGCACAACAAGTTGAACGTGGGAACGGACAAGGCAATGGAGCACAATCAGTGGTTTTCGTTGCATTTCCACTAAAAGTTTGGAATTGCATTCTTCTTTGTTCTTTGAAAAAAGATGTAATCAAACCTGCAAGAGCAACCGTAATCTTCAGAAAGGCAGATCCTAGTTTTAGCAACAGTTCCACAGCTTCCACAAGTATCGTTACAATTATCTCCTGACGACCATTCAGACCACACACCTCCCATATAACAGCACGGTGGAGTTGTCGTCAAACATGGGACTGGATCGATAACTACAGTTTCCTCAACCTGTTGAATGAAAGGCGTGAGAAACTTATCAAAAATAAAATAAAACTACAAGTGGGCCACAAACAGAGAGAGAATTGATCGTCGATTCTGTCATGTTGTAACAGCAAGGTGTGGTGCTATTACAAGGCACCAAACTACAGGGAACTGTTTTTGTGTCATCACCCCTGAAACCGCAGTTGATTGCTGATTACACCCATAACCAAACTTACATGCAAACGCAACCATCTGTTGTATTACACGATCGTGTGTAAGTTAATAATTGGCACCCCCCACAAGAAGTTTGTAAACAAGTATCTGTGGTCTAAAAATTAAAAAAAAGTGAAATATACATTAACATCAATGAAAAAAACTCACGCTCCAATCCGACCACACAGCTAAAACTCGACACACTTCAGATTCCTGCGAAGAACCGTCGCACGAACAACTGAAGTAATTCGACGCACATTCTCGAACTCTTTGTCTTGATCCATTGCACTATAGAAAAAAATAAATTTTAGAAAAAATACTAACTTCTTACCGTTCCACAATCGTTACTTCCCTGAGATGAACAGCTTGACCAGTCACTCCATAAACCCCAGATGCCACTCGTTGGACAACAACTCGTATCCACTGGAGAGTCATCGATTGAGTTCGGCTACAAAAAATAATTATCTATACTAGCTAATTAACAACAAACCTGAGGCACACAAGCAGTCGCGTTATTGAAGATGCCTGGATAATATGTAGAACAACACGAATTAAGAGGGTAGTAGCATGGTTGGATATTGCAATTTTCAATTTTAACATCATCACCACTGAAAAATTAAATCAATTAAGCACAAACAAATCCTGCTGGAATTAATATCACCTGCAAGAACAAGGGGACAGTGACAAACATTCTCGGCGGAATATTTGCTGCGAACAAGAACCACATGATGTAGAACATGGAGCATCAGCGACCCATTCACTCCAAAAACCATTATTGGTACAGCAGCTTGTTCCTGCCGCTGTTGTACTTGTTGATGAAAATGTGGAAGTACTTGAAGTCGTAGTTGATGGCGAAGAAGTTGATGTGGAAGTACTTGCAGTAGTTGTTGATGGCGTTTCTGTGGAAGAACTAGCAGTCGTAGTTGATGGCGACGAAGTTTCAGTGGAAGTACTTGGAGTCGTTGTTGATGGCGACGAAGTTTCAGTTGAAGTACTTGGAGTCGTTGTTGATGGCGACGAAGTTTCAGTGGAAGTACTTGGAGTCGTTGTTGATGGCGACGAAGTTTCAGTGGAAGTACTTGGAGTCGTTGTTGATGGCGACGAAGTTTGAGTGGAAGTACTTGGAGTCGTTGTTGATGGAGACGATGTTTCAGTTGAAGTACTTGGAGTCGTTGTTGATGGCGACGAAGTTTCAGTTGAAGTACTTGGAGTCGTTGTTGATGGAGACGATGTTTCAGTTGAAGTACTTGGAGTCGTTGTTGATGGAGACGATGTTTCAGTTGAAGTACTTGGAGTCGTTGTTGATGGCGACGAAGTTTGAGTGGAAGTACTTGGAGTCGTTGTTGATGGAGACGATGTTTCAGTTGAAGTACTTGGAGTCGTTGTTGATGGAGACGATGTTTCAGTTGAAGTACTTGGAGTCGTTGTTGATGGAGACGATGTTTCAGTTGAAGTACTTGGAGTCGTTGTTGATGGAGACGATGTTTCAGTTGAAGTACTTGGAGTCGTTGTTGATGGAGACGATGTTTCAGTTGAAGTACTTGGAGTCGTTGTTGATGGCGACGAAGTTTCAGTTGAAGTACTTGGAGTCGTTGTTGATGGCGACGAAGTTTCAGTGGAAGTACTTGGAGTCGTTGTTGATGGAGACGATGTTTCAGTTGAAGTACTTGGAGTCGTTGTTGATGGCGACGAAGTTTCAGTTGAAGTACTTGGAGTCGTTGTTGATGGCGACGAAGTTTCAGTTGAAGTACTTGGAGTCGTTGTTGATGGCGACGAAGTTTCAGTTGAAGTACTTGGAGTCGTTGTTGATGGCGACGAAGTTTCAGTTGAAGTACTTGGAGTCGTTGTTGATGGCGACGAAGTTTGAGTGGAAGTACTTGGAGTCGTTGTTGATGGAGACGATGTTTCAGTTGAAGTACTTGGAGTCGTTGTTGATGGCGACGAAGTTTCAGTGGAAGTACTTTTAGTCGTTGTTGATGGCGACGAAGTTTCAGTTGAAGTACTTGGAGTCGTTGTTGATGGCGACGAAGTTTGAGTGGAAGTACTTGGAGTCGTTGTTGATGGCGACGAAGTTTCAGTGGAAGTACTTGGAGTCGTTGTTGATGGCGACGAAGTTTCAGTTGAAGTACTTGGAGTCGTTGTTGATGGCGACGAAGTTTGAGTGGAAGTACTTGGAGTCGTTGTTGATGGAGACGATGTTTCAGTTGAAGTACTTGGAGTCGTTGTTGATGGCGACGAAGTTTCAGTGGAAGTACTTGGAGTCGTTGTTGATGGCGACGAAGTTTCAGTTGAAGTACTTGGAGTCGTTGTTGATGGCGACGAAGTTTCAGTGGAAGTACTTGGAGTCGTTGTTGATGGAGACGATGTTTCAGTTGAAGTACTTGGAGTCGTTGTTGATGGCGACGAAGTTTCAGTGGAAGTACTTGGAGTCGTTGTTGATGGCGATGACGTTTCAGTTGAAGTACTTGCAGACGTTGTTGATGGCGACGAAGTTTCTGTGGAAGAACTTGCAGACGTTGTTGATGGCGACGAAGTTTCTGTGGAAGAACTTGCAGACGTTGTTGATGGCGACGAAGTTTCTGTGGAAGAACTTGCAGACGTTGTTGATGGTGATGACGTTTCAGTTGAAGTACTTGCAGACGTTGTTGATGGCGATGACGTTTCTGTGGAAGAACTTGCAGACGTTGTTGATGGCGATGACGTTTCTGTGGAAGAACTTGCAGACGTTGTTGATGGCGATGACGTTTCTGTGGAAGAACTTGCAGACGTTGTTGATGGTGATGACGTTTCAGTTGAAGTACTTGCAGACGTTGTTGATGGCGATGACGTTTCTGTGGAAGAACTTGCAGACGTTGTTGATGGCGACGAAGTTTCTGTGGAAGAACTTGCAGACGTTGTTGATGGCGATGACGTTTCTGTGGAAGAACTTGCAGACGTTGTTGATGGCGATGACGTTTCTGTGGAAGAACTTGCAGACGTTGTTGATGGCGATGACGTTTCTGTGGAAGAAGTTGCAGACGTTGTTGATGGTGATGACGTTTCAGTTGAAGTACTTGCAGACGTTGTTGACGGCGATGACGTTTCTGTGGAAGAACTTGCAGACGTTGTTGATGGCGACGAAGTTTCTGTGGAAGAACTTGCAGACGTTGTTGATGGCGATGATGTTTCAGTTGAAGTACTTGCAGACGTTGTTGATGGCGACGAAGTTTCTGTGGAAGAACTTGCAGACGTTGTTGATGGCGATGACGTTTCTGTGGAAGAACTTGCAGACGTTGTTGATGGTGATGACGTTTCAGTTGAAGTACTTGCAGACGTTGTTGATGGCGATGACGTTTCTGTGGAAGAACTTGCAGACGTTGTTGATGGCGACGAAGTTTCTGTGGAAGAACTTGCAGACGTTGTTGATGGCGATGACGTTTCTGTGGAAGAACTTGCAGACGTTGTTGATGGCGATGACGTTTCTGTGGAAGAACTTGCAGACGTTGTTGATGGCGATGACGTTTCTGTGGAAGAACTTGCAGACGTTGTTGATGGCGATGACGTTTCTGTGGAAGAACTTGCAGACGTTGTTGATGGTGATGACGTTTCAGTTGAAGTACTTGCAGACGTTGTTGATGGCGATGACGTTTCTGTGGAAGAACTTGCAGACGTTGTTGATGGCGACGAAGTTTCTGTGGAAGAACTTGCAGACGTTGTTGATGGCGATGACGTTTCTGTGGAAGAACTTGCAGACGTTGTTGATGGCGATGACGTTTCTGTGGAAGAACTTGCAGACGTTGTTGATGGCGATGACGTTTCTGTGGAAGAAGTTGCAGACGTTGTTGATGGTGATGACGTTTCAGTTGAAGTACTTGCAGACGTTGTTGACGGCGATGACGTTTCTGTGGAAGAACTTGCAGACGTTGTTGATGGCGACGAAGTTTCTGTGGAAGAACTTGCAGACGTTGTTGATGGCGATGATGTTTCAGTTGAAGTACTTGCAGACGTTGTTGATGGCGACGAAGTTTCTGTGGAAGAACTTGCAGACGTTGTTGATGGCGATGACGTTTCTGTGGAAGAACTTGCAGACGTTGTTGATGGTGATGACGTTTCAGTTGAAGTACTTGCAGACGTTGTTGATGGCGATGACGTTTCTGTGGAAGAACTTGCAGACGTTGTTGATGGCGACGAAGTTTCTGTGGAAGAACTTGCAGACGTTGTTGATGGCGATGACGTTTCTGTGGAAGAACTTGCAGACATTGTTGATGGCGATGACGTTTCTGTGGAAGAACTTGCAGACGTTGTTGATGGTGATGACGTTTCAGTTGAAGTACTTGCAGACGTTGTTGACGGCGATGACGTTTCTGTGGAAGAACTTGCAGACGTTGTTGATGGCGACGAAGTTTCTGTGGAAGAACTTGCAGACGTTGTTGATGGTGATGACGTTTCAGTTGAAGTACTTGCAGACGTTGTTGACGGCGATGATGTTTCAGTTGAAGTACTTGCAGACGTTGTTGATGGCGACGAAGTTTCTGTGGAAGAACTTGCAGACGTTGTTGATGGCGATGACGTTTCTGTGGAAGAACTTGCAGACGTTGTTGATGGCGACGAAGTTTCTGTGGAAGTACTTGCAGACGTTGTTGATGGCGATGACGTTTCAGTTGAAGTACTTGCAGACGTTGTTGATGGCGACGAAGTTTCTGTGGAAGAACTTGCAGACGTTGTTGATGGCGATGACGTTTCTGTGGAAGAACTTGCAGACGTTGTTGATGGCGATGACGTTTCTGTTGAAGTACTTGCAGACGTTGTTGATGGCGACGAAGTTTCTGTGGAAGAACTTGCAGACGTTGTTGATGGCGATGGCGTTTCAGTTGAAGTACTTGCAGACGTTGTTGATGGCGATGGCGTTTCAGTTGAAGTACTTGCAGACGTTGTTGATGGCGACGAAGTTTCTGTGGAAGAACTTGCAGACGTTGTTGATGGCGATGACGTTTCAGTTGAAGTACTTGCAGACGATGTTGATGGCGATGACGTTTCAGTTGAAGTACTTGCAGACGTTGTTGATGGCGACGAAGTTTCTGTGGAAGTACTTGCAGACGTTGTTGATGGCGATGACGTTTCAGTTGAAGTACTTGCAGACGTTGTTGATGACGATGACGTTTCTGTGGAAGAAATTGCAGACGTTGTTGATGGCGATGACGTTTCAGTTGAAGTACTTGCAGACGTTGTTGATGGCGACGAAGTTTCTGTGGAAGTACTTGCAGACGTTGTTGATGGCGATGACGTTTCAGTTGAAGTACTTGCAGACGTTGTTGATGGCGACGAAGTTTCTGTGGAAGTACTTGCAGACGTTGTTGATGGCGATGACGTTTCAGTTGAAGTACTTGCAGACGTTGTTGATGGCGACGAAGTTTCTGTGGAAGTACTTGCAGACGTTGTTGATGGCGATGACGTTTCAGTTGAAGTACTTGGAGTCGTTGTTGATGGCGACGAAGTTTCAGTTGAAGTACTTGGAGTCGTTGTTGATGGCGATGACGTTTCAGTTGAAGTACTTGCAGACGTTGTTGATGACGATGACGTTTCTGTGGAAGAAATTGCAGACGTTGTTGATGGCGATGACGTTTCAGTTGAAGTACTTGCAGACGTTGTTGATGGCGACGAAGTTTCTGTGGAAGTACTTGCAGACGTTGTTGATGGCGATGACGTTTCAGTTGAAGTACTTGCAGACGTTGTTGATGGCGACGAAGTTTCTGTGGAAGTACTTGCAGACGTTGTTGATGGCGATGACGTTTCAGTTGAAGTACTTGCAGACGTTGTTGATGGCGACGAAGTTTCTGTGGAAGAACTTGCAGACGTTGTTGATGGCGATGACGTTTCTGTGGAAGAACTTGCAGACGTTGTTGATGGCGATGACGTTTCTGTGGAAGAACTTGCAGACGTTGTTGATGGCGATGACGTTTCAGTTGAAGTACTTGCAGACGTTGTCGATGGCGACGAAGTTTCTGTGGAAGAACTTGCAGACGTTGTTGATGGCGATGACGTTTCAGTTGAAGTACTTGCAGACGTTGTTGATGGCGACGAAGTTTCTGTGGAAGTACTTGCAGACGTTGTTGATGGCGATGACGTTTCAGTTGAAGTACTTGCAGACGTTGTTGATGGCGACGAAGTTTCAGTTGAAGTACTTGGAGTCGTTGTTGATGGCGATGACGTTTCAGTTGAAGTACTTGCAGACGTTGTTGATGGCGATGACGTTTCAGTTGAAGTACTTGCAGACGTTGTTGATGGCGATGACGTTTCTGTGGAAGAAATTGCAGACGTTGTTGATGGCGATGACGTTTCAGTTGAAGTACTTGCAGACGTTGTTGATGGCGATGACGTTTCAGTTGAAGTACTTGGAGTCGTTGTTGATGGCGATGACGTTTCAGTTGAAGTACTTGGAGTCGTTGTTGATGGCGATGACGTTTCAGTTGAAGTACTTGCAGACGTTGTTGATGGCGATGACGTTTCAGTTGAAGTACTTGGAGTCGTTGTTGATGGCGATGACGTTTCTGTGGAAGAACTTGCAGACGTTGTTGATGGCGATGACGTTTCTGTGGAAGAACTTGCAGAAGTTGTTGATGGCGATGACGTTTCTGTGGAAGAACTTGCAGACGTTGTTGATGGCGATGACGTTTCTGTGGAAGAACTTGCAGACGTTGTCGATGGCGACGAAGTTTCTGTGGAAGAACTTGCAGACGTTGTTGATGGCGATGACGTTTCAGTTGAAGTACTTGCAGACGTTGTTGATGGCGACGAAGTTTCTGTGGAAGAACTTGCAGACGTTGTTGATGGCGATGAGGTTTCAGTTGAAGTACTTGCAGACGTTGTTGATGGCGATGACGTTTCAGTTGAAGTACTTGCAGACGTTGTTGATGGCGACGAAGTTTCAGTTGAAGTACTTGGAGTCGTTGTTGATGGCGATGACGTTTCAGTTGAAGTACTTGCAGACGTTGTTGATGGCGATGACGTTTCAGTTGAAGTACTTGCAGACGTTGTTGATGGCGACGAAGTTTCTGTGGAAGTACTTGCAGACGTTGTTGATGGCGATGACGTTTCAGTTGAAGTACTTGCAGACGTTGTTGATGGCGACGAAGTTTCTGTGGAAGTACTTGCAGACGTTGTTGATGGCGATGACGTTTCAGTTGAAGTACTTGGAGTCGTTGTTGATGGCGACGAAGTTTCAGTTGAAGTACTTGGAGTCGTTGTTGATGGCGATGACGTTTCAGTTGAAGTACTTGCAGACGTTGTTGATGACGATGACGTTTCTGTGGAAGAAATTGCAGACGTTGTTGATGGCGATGACGTTTCAGTTGAAGTACTTGCAGACGTTGTTGATGGCGACGAAGTTTCTGTGGAAGTACTTGCAGACGTTGTTGATGGCGATGACGTTTCAGTTGAAGTACTTGCAGACGTTGTTGATGGCGACGAAGTTTCTGTGGAAGTACTTGCAGACGTTGTTGATGGCGATGACGTTTCAGTTGAAGTACTTGGAGTCGTTGTTGATGGCGACGAAGTTTCAGTTGAAGTACTTGGAGTCGTTGTTGATGGCGATGACGTTTCAGTTGAAGTACTTGCAGACGTTGTTGATGACGATGACGTTTCTGTGGAAGAAATTGCAGACGTTGTTGATGGCGATGACGTTTCAGTTGAAGTACTTGCAGACGTTGTTGATGGCGACGAAGTTTCTGTGGAAGTACTTGCAGACGTTGTTGATGGCGATGACGTTTCAGTTGAAGTACTTGCAGACGTTGTTGATGGCGACGAAGTTTCTGTGGAAGTACTTGCAGACGTTGTTGATGGCGATGACGTTTCAGTTGAAGTACTTGCAGACGTTGTTGATGGCGACGAAGTTTCTGTGGAAGAACTTGCAGACGTTGTTGATGGCGATGACGTTTCTGTGGAAGAACTTGCAGACGTTGTTGATGGCGATGACGTTTCTGTGGAAGAACTTGCAGACGTTGTTGATGGCGATGACGTTTCAGTTGAAGTACTTGCAGACGTTGTCGATGGCGACGAAGTTTCTGTGGAAGAACTTGCAGACGTTGTTGATGGCGATGACGTTTCAGTTGAAGTACTTGCAGACGTTGTTGATGGCGACGAAGTTTCTGTGGAAGAACTTGCAGACGTTGTTGATGGCGATGGCGTTTCAGTTGAAGTACTTGCAGACGTTGTTGATGGCGATGGCGTTTCAGTTGAAGTACTTGCAGACGTTGTTGATGGCGACGAAGTTTCTGTGGAAGAACTTGCAGACGTTGTTGATGGCGATGACGTTTCAGTTGAAGTACTTGCAGACGATGTTGATGGCGATGACGTTTCAGTTGAAGTACTTGCAGACGTTGTTGATGGCGACGAAGTTTCTGTGGAAGTACTTGCAGACGTTGTTGATGGCGATGACGTTTCAGTTGAAGTACTTGCAGACGTTGTTGATGGCGACGAAGTTTCAGTTGAAGTACTTGGAGTCGTTGTTGATGGCGATGACGTTTCAGTTGAAGTACTTGCAGACGTTGTTGATGGCGATGACGTTTCAGTTGAAGTACTTGGAGTCGTTGTTGATGGCGATGACGTTTCAGTTGAAGTACTTGCAGACGTTGTTGATGGCGATGACGTTTCTGTGGAAGAACTTGCAGACGTTGTCGATGGCGACGAAGTTTCTGTGGAAGAACTTGCAGACGTTGTTGATGGCGATGACGTTTCAGTTGAAGTACTTGCAGACGTTGTTGATGGCGACGAAGTTTCTGTGGAAGTACTTGCAGACGTTGTTGATGGCGATGACGTTTCAGTTGAAGTACTTGCAGACGTTGTTGATGGCGATGACGTTTGAGTTGAAGTACTTGCAGACGTTGTTGATGGCGACGAAGTTTCTGTGGAAGTACTTGCAGACGTTGTTGATGGCGATGACGTTTCTGTGGAAGAACTTGCAGACGTTGTTGATGGCGATGACGTTTCAGTTGAAGTACTTGCAGACGTTGTTGATGGCGACGAAGTTTCTGTGGAAGAACTTGCAGTCGTTGTTGATGACGATGACGTTTCTGTGGAAGAACTTGCAGACGTTGTTGATGGCGATGACGTTTCAGTTGAAGTACTTGCAGACGTTGTTGATGGCGACGAAGTTTCTGTGGAAGTACTTGCAGACGTTGTTGATGGCGATGACGTTTCAGTTGAAGTGCTTGCTGACGTTGTTGATGGCGATGACGTTTCTGTGGAAGAACTTGCAGTCGTTGTTGATGACGATGACGTTTCTGTGGAAGAACTTGCAGACGTTGTTGATGGCGACGAAGTTTCTGTGGAAGTACTTGCAGACGTTGTTGATGGCGATGACGTTTCAGTTGAAGTACTTGCAGACGTTGTTGATGGCGACGACGTTTCAGTTGAAGTACTTGCAGACGTTGTTGATGGCGACGAAGTTTCTGTGGAAGTACTTGCAGACGTTGTTGATGGCGATGACGTTTCAGTTGAAGTACTTGGAGTCGTTGTTGATGGCGACGAAGTTTCAGTTGAAGTACTTGGAGTCGTTGTTGATGGCGATGACGTTTCAGTTGAAGTACTTGCAGACGTTGTTGATGACGATGACGTTTCTGTGGAAGAACTTGCAGACGTTGTTGATGGCGATGACGTTTCAGTTGAAGTACTTGCAGACGTTGTTGATGGCGACGAAGTTTCTGTGGAAGTACTTGCAGACGTTGTTGATGGCGACGAAGTTTCTGTGGAAGTATTTGCAGACGTTGTTGATGGCGATGACGTTTCAGTTGAAGTACTTGCAGACGTTGTTGATGGCGACGAAGTTTCTGTGGAAGAACTTGCAGACGTTGTTGATGGCGATGACGTTTCTGTGGAAGAACTTGCAGACGTTGTTGATGGCGATGACGTTTCTGTGGAAGAACTTGCAGACGTTGTTGATGGCGATGACGTTTCAGTTGAAGTACTTGCAGACGTTGTTGATGGCGATGACGTTTCTGTGGAAGAACTTGCAGACGTTGTTGATGGCGATGACGTTTCAGTTGAAGTACTTGCAGACGTTGTTGATGGCGATGACGTTTCAGTTGAAGTACTTGCAGACGTTGTTGATGGCGACGAAGTTTCTGTGGAAGAACTTGCAGACGTTGTTGATGGCGATGACGTTTCTGTGGAAGAACTTGCAGACGTTGTTGATGGCGATGACGTTTCTGTGGAAGAACTTGCAGACGTTGTTGATGGCGATGACGTTTCAGTTGAAGTACTTGCAGACGTTGTTGATGGCGACGAAGTTTCTGTGGAAGAACTTGCAGACGTTGTTGATGGCGATGACGTTTCTGTGGAAGAACTTGCAGACGTTGTTGATGGCGATGACGTTTCTGTGGAAGAACTTGCAGACGTTGTTGATGGCGATGACGTTTCTGTGGAAGAACTTGCAGACGTTGTTGATGGCGATGACGTTTCTGTGGAAGAACTTGCAGACGTTGTTGATGGCGATGACGTTTCTGTGGAAGAACTTGCAGACGTTGTTGATGGCGATGACGTTTCTGTGGAAGAACTTGCAGACGTTGTTGATGGCGATGACGTTTCTGTGGAAGAACTTGCAGACGTTGTTGATGGCGACGAAGTTTCTGTGGAAGAACTTGCAGACGTTGTTGATGGCGATGACGTTTCTGTGGAAGAACTTGCAGACGTTGTTGATGGCGATGACGTTTCAGTTGAAGTACTTGCTGACGTTGTTGATGGCGATGACGTTTCTGTGGAAGAACTTGCAGACGTTGTTGATGGCGATGACGTTTCAGTTGAAGTACTTGCTGACGTTGTTGATGGCGATGACGTTTCTGTGGAAGAACTTGCAGACGTTGTTGATGGCGATGACGTTTCTGTGGAAGAACTTGCAGACGTTGTTGATGGCGATGACGTTTCTGTGGAAGAACTTGCAGACGTTGTTGATGGCGACGAAGTTTCTGTGGAAGAACTTGCAGACGTTGTTGATGGCGATGACGTTTCTGTGGAAGAACTTGCAGACGTTGTTGATGGCGATGACGTTTCAGTTGAAGTACTTGCTGACGTTGTTGATGGCGATGACGTTTCTGTGGAAGAACTTGCAGTCGTTGTTGATGACGATGACGTTTCTGTGGAAGAACTTGCAGACGTTGTTGATGGCGACGAAGTTTCTGTGGAAGTACTTGCAGACGTTGTTGATGGCGATGACGTTTCAGTTGAAGTACTTGGAGTCGTTGTTGATGGCGACGACGTTTCTGTGGAAGTACTTGGAGTCGTTGTTGATGGCGACGAAGTTTCAGTTGAAGTACTTGGAGTGGTTGTTGATGGCGACGAAGTTTCAGTTGAAGTACTTGGAGTCGTTGTTGATGGCGATGACGTTTCAGTTGAAGTACTTGCAGACGTTGTTGATGGCGACGAAGTTTCAGTGGAAGTACTTGGAGTGGTTGTTGATGGCGACGAAGTTTCAGTTGAAGTACTTGGAGTCGTTGTTGATGGCGACGAAGTTTCAGTTGAAGTACTTGCAGACGTTGTTGATGGCGATGACGTTTCGGTTGAAGTACTTGGAGTCGTTGTTGATGGCGACGAAGTTTCAGTTGAAGTACTTGGAGTCGTTGTTGATGGCGATGACGTTTCAGTTGAAGTACTTGCAGACGTTGTTGATGGCGATGACGTTTCTGTGGAAGAACTTGCAGTCGTTGTTGATGACGATGACGTTTCTGTGGAAGAACTTGCAGACGTTGTTGACGGCGATGACGTTTCTGTGGAAGAACTTGCAGACGTTGTTGATGGCGATGACGTTTCTGTGGAAGAACTTGCAGACGTTGTTGATGGCGATGACGTTTCAGTTGAAGTACTTGCAGACGTTGTTGATGGCGACGAAGTTTCTGTGGAAGAACTTGCAGACGTTGTTGATGGCGATGACGTTTCAGTTGAAGTACTTGCAGACGTTGTTGATGGCGATGACGTTTCAGTTGAAGTACTTGCAGACGTTGTTGATGGCGACGAAGTTTCTGTGGAAGAACTTGCAGACGTTGTTGATGGCGATGACGTTTCAGTTGAAGTACTTGCAGACGATGTTGATGGCGACGAAGTTTCTGTGGAAGTACTTGCAGACGTTGTTGATGGCGATGACGTTTCAGTTGAAGTACTTGCAGACGTTGTTGATGGCGACGAAGTTTCTGTGGAAGAACTTGCAGACGTTGTTGATGGCGATGACGTTTCAGTTGAAGTACTTGCAGACGTTGTTGATGGCGATGACGTTTCAGTTGAAGTACTTGCAGACGTTGTTGATGGCGACGAAGTTTCTGTGGAAGAACTTGCAGACGTTGTTGATGGCGATGACGTTTCAGTTGAAGTACTTGCAGACGTTGTTGATGGCGATGACGTTTCAGTTGAAGTACTTGCAGACGTTGTTGATGGCGACGAAGTTTCTGTGGAAGTACTTGCAGACGTTGTTGATGGCGATGACGTTTCTGTGGAAGAAATTGCAGACGTTGTTGATGGCGATGACGTTTCAGTTGAAGTACTTGCAGACGTTGTCGATGGCGACGAAGTTTCTGTGGAAGAACTTGCAGACGTTGTTGATGGCGATGACGTTTCAGTTGAAGTACTTGCAGACGTTGTTGATGGCGACGAAGTTTCTGTGGAAGAACTTGCAGACGTTGTTGATGGCGATGACGTTTCAGTTGAAGTACTTGCAGACGTTGTTGATGGCGATGACGTTTCAGTTGAAGTACTTGGAGTCGTTGTTGATGGCGACGAAGTTTCAGTTGAAGTACTTGGAGTCGTTGTTGATGGCGATGACGTTTCAGTTGAAGTACTTGCAGACGTTGTTGATGGCGATGACGTTTCAGTTGAAGTACTTGCAGACGTTGTTGATGGCGACGAAGTTTCAGTTGAAGTACTTGGAGTCGTTGTTGATGGCGATGACGTTTCAGTTGAAGTACTTGCAGACGTTGTTGATGGCGATGACGTTTCAGTTGAAGTACTTGCAGACGTTGTTGATGGCGATGACGTTTCAGTTGAAGTACTTGCAGACGTTGTTGATGGCGATGACGTTTCAGTTGAAGTACTTACAGACGTTGTTGATGGCGATGACGTTTCAGTTGAAGTACTTGCAGACGTTGTTGATGGCGACGAAGTTTCTGTGGAAGTACTTGCAGACGTTGTTGATGGCGATGACGTTTCAGTTGAAGTACTTGGAGTCGTTGTTGATGGCGACGAAGTTTCAGTTGAAGTACTTGGAGTCGTTGTTGATGGCGATGACGTTTCAGTTGAAGTACTTGCAGACGTTGTTGATGACGATGACGTTTCAGTTGAAGTACTTGCAGACGTAGTTGATGGCGATGACGTTTCAGTTGAAGTACTTGCAGACGTTGTTGATGGCGATGACGTTTCAGTTGAAGTACTTACAGACGTTGTTGATGGCGATGACGTTTCAGTTGAAGTACTTGCAGACGTTGTTGATGGCGACGAAGTTTCTGTGGAAGTACTTGCAGACGTTGTTGATGGCGACGAAGTTTCTGTGGAAGAAATTGCAGACGTTGTTGATGGCGATGACGTTTCAGTTGAAGTACTTGCAGACGTTGCTGATGGCGACGAAGTTTCTGTGGAAGTACTTGCAGACGTTGTTGATGGCGATGACGTTTCAGTTGAAGTACTTGCAGACGTTGTTGATGGCGACGAAGTTTCTGTGGAAGTACTTGCGGACGTTGTTGATGGCGATGACGTTTCAGTTGAAGTACTTGCAGACGTTGTTGATGGCGACGATGTTTCTGTGGAAGAACTTGCAGACGTTGTTGATGGCGATGACGTTTCTGTGGAAGAACTTGCAGACGTTGTTGATGGCGACGAAGTTTCTGTGGAAGTACTTGCAGACGTTGTTGATGGCGATGACGTTTCAGTTGAAGTACTTGGAGTCGTTGTTGATGGCGACGAAGTTTCAGTTGATGTACTTGGAGTCGTTGTTGATGGCGATGACGTTTCAGTTGAAGTACTTGCAGACGTTGTTGATGGCGACGAAGTTTCTGTGGAAGTACTTGCAGACGTTGTTGATGGCGATGACGTTTCAGTTGAAGTACTTGCAGACGTTGTTGATGGCGATGACGTTTCAGTTGAAGTACTTGCAGACGTTGTTGATGGCGACGAAGTTTCTGTGGAAGTACTTGCAGACGTTGTTGATGACGATGACGTTTCTGTGGAAGAACTTGCAGACATTGTTGATGGCGATGACGTTTCAGTTGAAGTACTTGCAGACGTTGTTGATGGCGACGAAGTTTCTGTGGAAGTACTTGCAGACGTTGTTGATGGCGATGACGTTTCAGTTGAAGTACTTGCAGACGTTGTTGATGGCGACGAAGTTTTTGTGGAAGTACTTGCAGACGTTGTTGATGGCGATGACGTTTCAGTTGAAGTACTTGCAGACGTTGTTGATGGCGACGAAGTTTCTGTGGAAGAACTTGCAGACGTTGTTGATGGCGATGACGTTTCTGTGGAAGAACTTGCAGACGTTGTTGATGGCGATGACGTTTCAGTTGAAGTACTTGCAGACGTTGTTGATGGCGACGAAGTTTCTGTGGAAGAACTTGCAGACGTTGTTGATGGCGATGACGTTTCTGTGGAAGAACTTGCAGACGTTGTTGATGGCGATGACGTTTCAGTTGAAGTACTTGCAGACGTTGTTGATGGCGACGAAGTTTCTGTGGAAGTACTTGCAGACGTTGTTGATGGCGATGACGTTTCAGTTGAAGTACTTGCTGACGTTGTTGATGGCGATGACGTTTCTGTGGAAGAACTTGCAGTCGTTGTTGATGACGATGACGTTTCTGTGGAAGAACTTGCAGACGTTGTTGATGGCGACGAAGTTTCTGTGGAAGTACTTGCAGACGTTGTTGATGGCGATGACGTTTCAGTTGAAGTACTTGCAGACGTTGTTGATGGCGACGACGTTTCAGTTGAAGTACTTGCAGACGTTGTTGATGGCGACGAAGTTTCAGTTGAAGTACTTGGAGTCGTTGTTGATGGCGACGAAGTTTCAGTTGAAGTACTTGCTGACGTTGTTGATGGCGATGACGTTTCTGTGGAAGAACTTGCAGACGTTGTTGATGGCGATGACGTTTCTGTGGAAGAACTTGCAGACGTTGTTGATGGCGATGACGTTTCTGTGGAAGAACTTGCAGACGTTGTTGATGGCGATGACGTTTCTGTGGAAGAACTTGCAGACGTTGTTGATGGCGATGACGTTTCAGTTGAAGTACTTGCAGACGTTGTTGATGGCGATGACGTTTCAGTTGAAGTACTTGCTGACGTTGTTGATGGCGACGAAGTTTCTGTGGAAGTACTTGCAGACGTTGTTGATGGCGACGAAGTTTCAGTTGAAGTACTTGGAGTCGTTGTTGATGGCGACGAAGTTTCAGTTGAAGTACTTGCAGACGTTGTTGATGGCGATGACGTTTCAGTTGAAGTACTTGCTGACGTTGTTGATGGCGACGAAGTTTCTGTGGAAGTACTTGCAGACGTTGTTGATGGCGACGAAGTTTCAGTTGAAGTACTTGCAGACGTTGTTGATGGCGATGACGTTTCGGTTGAAGTACTTGGAGTCGTTGTTGATGGCGACGAAGTTTCAGTTGAAGTACTTGGAGTCGTTGTTGATGGCGATGACGTTTCAGTTGAAGTACTTGCAGACGTTGTTGATGGCGATGACGTTTCAGTTGAAGTACTTGCAGACGTTGTTGATGGCGATGACGTTTCAGTTGAAGTACTTACAGACGTTGTTGATGGCGATGACGTTTCAGTTGAAGTACTTGCAGACGTTGTTGATGGCGACGAAGTTTCTGTGGAAGTACTTGCAGACGTTGTTGATGGCGATGACGTTTCAGTTGAAGTACTTGGAGTCGTTGTTGATGGCGACGAAGTTTCAGTTGAAGTACTTGGAGTCGTTGTTGATGGCGATGACGTTTCAGTTGAAGTACTTGCAGACGTTGTTGATGACGATGACGTTTCAGTTGAAGTACTTGCAGACGTAGTTGATGGCGATGACGTTTCAGTTGAAGTACTTGCAGACGTTGTTGATGGCGATGACGTTTCAGTTGAAGTACTTACAGACGTTGTTGATGGCGATGACGTTTCAGTTGAAGTACTTGCAGACGTTGTTGATGGCGACGAAGTTTCTGTGGAAGTACTTGCAGACGTTGTTGATGGCGACGAAGTTTCTGTGGAAGAAATTGCAGACGTTGTTGATGGCGATGACGTTTCAGTTGAAGTACTTGCAGACGTTGCTGATGGCGACGAAGTTTCTGTGGAAGTACTTGCAGACGTTGTTGATGGCGATGACGTTTCAGTTGAAGTACTTGCAGACGTTGTTGATGGCGACGAAGTTTCTGTGGAAGTACTTGCGGACGTTGTTGATGGCGATGACGTTTCAGTTGAAGAACTTGCAGACGTTGTTGATGGCGATGACGTTTCTGTGGAAGAACTTGCAGACGTTGTTGATGGCGACGAAGTTTCTGTGGAAGTACTTGCAGACGTTGTTGATGGCGATGACGTTTCAGTTGAAGTACTTGGAGTCGTTGTTGATGGCGACGAAGTTTCAGTTGAAGTACTTGGAGTCGTTGTTGATGGCGATGACGTTTCAGTTGAAGTACTTGCAGACGTTGTTGATGACGATGACGTTTCTGTGGAAGAACTTGCAGACATTGTTGATGGCGATGACGTTTCAGTTGAAGTACTTGCAGACGTTGTTGATGGCGACGAAGTTTCTGTGGAAGTACTTGCAGACGTTGTTGATGGCGATGACGTTTCAGTTGAAGTACTTGCTGACGTTGTTGATGGCGATGACGTTTCTGTGGAAGAACTTGCAGTCGTTGTTGATGACGATGACGTTTCTGTGGAAGAACTTGCAGACGTTGTTGATGGCGACGAAGTTTCTGTGGAAGTACTTGCAGACGTTGTTGATGGCGATGACGTTTCAGTTGAAGTACTTGCAGACGTTGTTGATGGCGACGACGTTTCAGTTGAAGTACTTGCAGACGTTGTTGATGGCGACGAAGTTTCAGTTGAAGTACTTGGAGTCGTTGTTGATGGCGACGAAGTTTCAGTTGAAGTACTTGCTGACGTTGTTGATGGCGATGACGTTTCTGTGGAAGAACTTGCAGACGTTGTTGATGGCGATGACGTTTCTGTGGAAGAACTTGCAGTCGTTGTTGATGACGATGACGTTTCTGTGGAAGAACTTGCAGACGTTGTTGATGGCGACGAAGTTTCTGTGGAAGTACTTGCAGACGTTGTTGATGGCGATGACGTTTCAGTTGAAGTACTTGCAGACGTTGTTGATGGCGACGACGTTTCAGTTGAAGTACTTGCAGACGTTGTTGATGGCGACGAAGTTTCAGTTGAAGTACTTGGAGTCGTTGTTGATGGCGACGAAGTTTCAGTTGAAGTACTTGCTGACGTTGTTGATGGCGATGACGTTTCTGTGGAAGAACTTGCAGACGTTGTTGATGGCGATGACGTTTCTGTGGAAGAACTTGCAGACGTTGTTGATGGCGATGACGTTTCTGTGGAAGAACTTGCAGACGTTGTTGATGGCGATGACGTTTCTGTGGAAGAACTTGCAGACGTTGTTGATGGCGATGACGTTTCAGTTGAAGTACTTGCAGACGTTGTTGATGGCGATGACGTTTCAGTTGAAGTACTTGCTGACGTTGTTGATGGCGACGAAGTTTCTGTGGAAGTACTTGCAGACGTTGTTGATGGCGACGAAGTTTCAGTTGAAGTACTTGGAGTCGTTGTTGATGGCGACGAAGTTTCAGTTGAAGTACTTGCAGACGTTGTTGATGGCGATGACGTTTCAGTTGAAGTACTTGCTGACGTTGTTGATGGCGACGAAGTTTCTGTGGAAGTACTTGCAGACGTTGTTGATGGCGACGAAGTTTCAGTTGAAGTACTTGCAGACGTTGTTGATGGCGATGACGTTTCGGTTGAAGTACTTGGAGTCGTTGTTGATGGCGACGAAGTTTCAGTTGAAGTACTTGGAGTCGTTGTTGATGGCGATGACGTTTCAGTTGAAGTACTTGCAGACGTTGTTGATGGCGACGAAGTTTCTGTGGAAGAACTTGCAGACGTTGTTGATGGCGATGACGTTTCAGTTGAAGTACTTGCAGACGTTGTTGATGGCGACGAAGTTTCTGTGGAAGAACTTGCAGACGTTGTTGATGGCGATGACGTTTCAGTTGAAGTACTTGCAGACGTTGTTGATGGCGACGAAGTTTCTGTGGAAGAACTTGCAGACGTTGTTGATGGCGACGAAGTTTCTGTGGAAGAACTTGCAGACGTTGTTGATGGCGATGACGTTTCTGTGGAAGAACTTGCAGACGTTGTTGATGGCGATGACGTTTCAGTTGAAGTACTTGCAGACGTTGTTGATGGCGACGTAGTTTCTGTGGAAGAACTTGCAGACGTTGTTGATGGCGATGACGTTTCAGTTGAAGTACTTGCAGACGTTGTTGATGGCGACGAAGTTTCTGTGGAAGAACTTGCAGACGTTGTTGATGGCGACGAAGTTTCTGTGGAAGAACTTGCAGACGTTGTTGATGGCGACGAAGTTTCTGTGGAAGAACTTGCAGACGTTGTTGATGGCGATGACGTTTCTGTGGAAGTACTTGCAGACGTTGTTGATGGCGACGACGTTTCTGTGGAAGTACTTGGAGTCGTTGTTGATGGCGACGAAGTTTCAGTTGAAGTACTTGGAGTCGTTGTTGATGGCGACGAAGTTTCAGTTGAAGTACTTGCAGACGTTGTTGATGGCGACGAAGTTTCTGTGGAAGAACTTGCAGACGTTGTTGATGGCGACGAAGTTTCAGTTGAAGTACTTGCAGACGTTGTTGATGGCGATGACGTTTCAGTTGAAGTACTTGCAGACGTTGTTGATGGCGATGACGTTTCAGTTGAAGTACTTGCAGACGTTGTTGATGGCGATGACGTTTCAGTTGAAGTACTTGGAGTCGTTGTTGATGGCGACGACGTTTCAGTTGAAGTACTTGGAGTCGTTGTTGATGGAGACGAAGTTTCAGTTGAAGTACTTGGAGTCGTTGTTGATGGCGACGATGTTTCTGTGGAAGTACTTGGAGTTGTTGTTGATGGCGACGACGTTTCAGTTGAAGTACTTGGAGTCGTTGTTGATGGCGACGAAGTTTCAGTTGAAGTACTTGGAGTCGTTGTTGATGGCGACGAAGTTTCAGTTGAAGTACTTGGAGTCGTTGTTGATGGCGACGAAGTTTCAGTTGAAGTACTTGCAGACGTTGTTGATGGCGACGAAGTTTCTGTGGAAGAACTTGCAGACGTTGTTGATGGCGACGAAGTTTCAGTTGAAGTACTTGCAGACGTTGTTGATGGCGATGACGTTTCAGTTGAAGTACTTGCAGACGTTGTTGATGGCGATGACGTTTCAGTTGAAGTACTTGCAGACGTTGTTGATGGCGATGACGTTTCAGTTGAAGTACTTGGAGTCGTTGTTGATGGCGACGACGTTTCAGTTGAAGTACTTGGAGTCGTTGTTGATGGAGACGAAGTTTCAGTTGAAGTACTTGGAGTCGTTGTTGATGGCGACGAAGTTTCAGTTGAAGTACTTGGAGTCGTTGTTGATGGCGACGATGTTTCTGTGGAAGTACTTGGAGTTGTTGTTGATGGCGACGACGTTTCTGTGGAAGTACTTGGAGTCGTTGTTGATGGCGACGACGTTTCTGTGGAAGTACTTGGAGTCGTTGTTGATGGCGACGAAGTTTCAGTTGAAGTACTTGGAGTGGTTGTTGATGGCGACGAAGTTTCAGTGGAAGTACTTGGAGTCGTTGTTGATGGAGACGAAGTTTCAGTTGAAGTACTTGGAGTCGTTGTTGATGGCGATGACGTTTCTGTGGAAGTACTTGCAGACGTTGTTGATGGCGACGGAGTTTCAGTGGAAGTACTTGGAGTGGTTGTTGATGGAGACGAAGTTTCAGTTAAAGTACTTGGAGTCGTTGTTGATGGCGATGACGTTTCTGTGGAAGTACTTCCAGACGTTGTTGATGCCGACGAAGTTTCAGTTGAAGTACTTGGAGTCGTTGTTGATGCCGACGAAGTTTCAGTTGAAGTACTTGGAGTCGTTGTTGATGGAGACGAAGTTTCAGTTGAAGTACTTGGAGTCGTTGTTGATGGCGATGACGTTTCTGTAGAAGTACTTGCAGACGTTGTTGATGGCGACGGAGTTTCAGTTGAAGTACTTGGAGTCGTTGTTGATGGCGACGAAGTTTCAGTTGAAGTACTTGGAGTCGTTGTTGATGGCGACGAAGTTTCAGTTGAAGTACTTGGAGTGGTTGTTGATGGCGACGAAGTTTCAGTGGAAGTACTTGGAGTCGTTGTTGATGGAGACGAAGTTTCAGTTGAAGTACTTGGAGTCGTTGTTGATGGCGATGACGTTTCTGTGGAAGTACTTGCAGACGTTGTTGATGGCGACGGAGTTTCAGTGGAAGTACTTGGAGTGGTTGTTGATGGAGACGAAGTTTCAGTTAAAGTACTTGGAGTCGTTGTTGATGGCGATGACGTTTCTGTGGAAGTACTTCCAGACGTTGTTGATGCCGACGAAGTTTCAGTTGAAGTACTTGGAGTCGTTGTTGATGCCGACGAAGTTTCAGTTGAAGTACTTGGAGTCGTTGTTGATGGCGACGAAGTTTCAGTTGAAGTACTTGGAGTCGTTGTTGATGGCGATGACGTTTCTGTAGAAGTACTTGCAGACGTTGTTGATGGCGACGGAGTTTCAGTTGAAGTACTTGCAGACGTTGTTGATGGCGACGAAGTTTCAGTTGAAGTACTTGGAGTCGTTGTTGATGGCGATGACGTTTCTGTAGAAGTACTTGCAGACGTTGTTGATGGCGACGGAGTTTCAGTTGAAGTACTTGCAGACGTTGTTGATGGCGACGAAGTTTCAGTTGAAGTACTTGGAGTCGTTGTTGATGGCGATGACGTTTCTGTGGAAGTACTTGCAGACGTTGTTGATGGCGACGGAGTTTCAGTTGAAGTACTTGCAGACGTTGTTGATGGCGACGAAGTTTCAGTGGAAGTACTTGGAGTGGTTGTTGATGGAGACGAAGTTTCAGTTGAAGTACTTGGAGTCGTTGTTGATGGCGATGACGTTTCAGTGGAAGTACTTGCAGACGTTGTTGATGGCGACGAAGTTTCAGTTGAAGTACTTGGAGTCGTTGTTGATGCCGACGAAGTTTCAGTTGAAGTACTTGGAGTCGTTGTTGATGGCGACGAAGTTTCAGTTGAAGTACTTGAAGTCGTTGTTGATGGCGACGAAGTTTCAGTTGAAGTACTTGGAGTCGTTGTTGATGGCGACGAAGTTTCAGTTGAAGTACTTGGAGTCGTTGTTGATGGCGACGAAGTTTCTGTTGAAGTACTTGGAGTCGTTGTTGATGGCGACGAAGTTTCAGTTGAAGTACTTGCAGACGTAGTTGATGGCGATGACGTTTCAGTTGAAGTACTTGCAGACGTTGTTGATGGCGACGACGTTTCAGTTGAAGTACTTGGAGTCGTTGTTGATGGCGACGACGTTTCAGTTGAAGTACTTGGAGTCGTTGTTGATGGCGACGACGTTTCAGTTGAAGTACTTGGAGTCGTTGTTGATGGCGACGACGTTTCTGTGGAAGTACTTGGAGTCGTTGTTGATGGCGACGACGTTTCTGTGGAAGTACTTGGAGTCGTTGTTGATGGCGACGAAGTTTCAGTTGAAGTACTTGGAGTCGTTGTTGATGGCGACGAAGTTTCAGTTGAAGTACTTGGAGTCGTTGTTGATGGCGACGAAGTTTCAGTTGAAGTACTTGGAGTCGTTGTTGATGGCGACGAAGTTTCAGTTGAAGTACTTGGAGTGGTTGTTGATGGCGACGAAGTTTCAGTGGAAGTACTTGGAGTCGTTGTTGATGGAGACGAAGTTTCAGTTGAAGTACTTGGAGTCGTTGTTGATGGCGATGACGTTTCTGTGGAAGTACTTGCAGACGTTGTTGATGGCGACGACGTTTCTGTGGAAGTACTTGGAGTCGTTGTTGATGGCGACGACGTTTCAGTTGAAGTACTTGGAGTCGTTGTTGATGGCGACGACGTTTCAGTTGAAGTACTTGGAGTCGTTGTTGATGGCGACGAAGTTTCAGTGGAAGTACTAGGAGTCGTTGTTGATGGCGACGACGTTTCTGTGGAAGTACTTGGAGTCGTTGTTGATGGCGACGACGTTTCTGTGGAAGTACTTGGAGTCGTTGTTGATGGCGACGAAGTTTCAGTTGAAGTACTTGGAGTCGTTGTTGATGGCGACGAAGTTTCAGTTGAAGTACTTGGAGTCGTTGTTGATGGCGACGAAGTTTCAGTTGAAGTACTTGGAGTCGTTGTTGATGGCGACGACGTTTCTGTGGAAGTACTTGGAGTCGTTGTTGATGGCGACGAAGTTTCAGTGGAAGTACTAGGAGTCGTTGTTGATGGCGACGACGTTTCTGTGGAAGTACTTGGAGTCGTTGTTGATGGCGACGAAGTTTCAGTGGAAGTACTAGGAGTCGTTGTTGATGGCGACGACGTTTCTGTGGAAGTACTAGGAGTCGTTGTTGATGGCGACGACGTTTCTGTGGAAGTACTTGGAGTCGTTGTTGATGGCGACGACGTTTCTGTGGAAGTACTTGGAGTCGTTGTTGATGGCGACGAAGTTTCAGTTGAAGTACTTGGAGTCGTTGTTGATGGCGACGAAGTTTCAGTTGAAGTACTTGGAGTCGTTGTTGATGGCGACGACGTTTCTGTGGAAGTACTTGGAGTCGTTGTTGATGGCGACGACGTTTCTGTGGAAGTACTTGGAGTGGTTGTTGATGGCGACGAAGTTTCAGTTGAAGTACTAGGAGTCGTTGTCGATGGCGACGAAGTTTCAGTTGAAGTACTTGGAGTCGTTGTTGATGGCGACGAAGTTTCAGTTGAAGTACTTGGAGTCGTTGTTGATGGCGACGAAGTTTCAGTTGAAGTACTTGGAGTCGTTGTTGATGGCGACGAAGTTTCAGTTGAAGTACTTGGAGTCGTTGTTGATGGCGACGAAGTTTCAGTTGAAGTACTAGGAGTCGTTGTTGATGGCGACGAAGTTTCAGTTGAAGTACTTGGAGTCGTTGTTGATGGCGACGAAGTTTCAGTTGAAGTACTAGGAGTCGTTGTTGATGGCGACGACGTTTCAGTTGAAGTACTTGGAGTCGTTGTTGATGGCGACGAAGTTTCAGTTGAAGTACTTGGAGTCGTTGTTGATGGCGACGACGTTTCTGTGGAAGTACTTGGAGTCGTTGTTGATGGCGACGAAGTTTCAGTTGAAGTACTAGGAGCCGTTGTTGATGGCGACGACGTTTCAGTTGAAGTACTTGGAGTCGTTGTTGATGGCGACGACGTTTCTGTGGAAGTACTTGGAGTCGTTGTTGATGGCGACGACGTTTCTGTGGAAGTACTTGGAGTCGTTGTTGATGGCGACGAAGTTTCAGTTGAAGTACTAGGAGTCGTTGTTGATGGCGACGAAGTTTCAGTTGAAGTACTTGGAGTCGTTGTTGATGGCGACGAAGTTTCAGTTGAAGTACTTGGAGTCGTTGTTGATGGCGACGAAGTTTCAGTTGAAGTACTTGGAGTCGTTGTTGATGGCGACGAAGTTTCAGTTGAAGTACTAGGAGTCGTTGTTGATGGCGACGACGTTTCAGTTGAAGTACTTGGAGTCGTTGTTGATGGCGACGAAGTTTCAGTTGAAGTACTTGGAGTCGTTGTTGATGGCGACGAAGTTTCAGTTGAAGTACTAGGAGTCGTTGTTGATGGCGACGACGTTTCAGTTGAAGTACTTGGAGTCGTTGTTGATGGCGACGAAGTTTCAGTTGAAGTATTTGGAGTCGTTGTTGATGGCGACGAAGTTTCAGTTGAAGTACTTGGAGTCGTTGTTGATGGCGACGAAGTTTCAGTTGAAGTACTAGGAGTCGTTGTTGATGGCGACGACGTTTCAGTTGAAGTACTTGGAGTCGTTGTTGATGGCGACGACGTTTCTGTGGAAGTACTTGGAGTCGTTGTTGATGGCGACGACGTTTCTGTGGAAGTACTTGGAGTCGTTGTTGATGGCGACGAAGTTTCAGTTGAAGTACTTGGAGTCGTTGTTGATGGCGACGAAGTTTCAGTTGAAGTACTTGGAGTCGTTGTTGATGGCGACGAAGTTTCAGTTGAAGTACTTGGAGTCGTTGCTGATGGCGACGAAGTTTCAGTTGAAGTACTTGGAGTCGTTGTTGATGGCGACGACGTTTCTGTGGAAGTACTTGGAGTCGTTGTTGATGGCGACGACGTTTCTGTGGAAGTACTTGGAGTGGTTGTTGATGGCGACGAAGTTTCAGTTGAAGTACTTGGAGTCGTTGTTGATGGCGACGAAGTTTCAGTTGAAGTACTTGGAGTCGTTGTTGATGGCGACGAAGTTTCAGTTGAAGTACTTGGAGTCGTTGTTGATGGCGACGACGTTTCTGTGGAAGTACTTGGAGTCGTTGTTGATGGCGACGACGTTTCTGTGGAAGTACTTGGAGTCGTTGTTGATGGCGACGAAGTTTCAGTTGAAGTACTTGGAGTCGTTGTTGATGGCGACGACGTTTCTGTGGAAGTACTTGGAGTGGTTGTTGATGGCGACGAAGTTTCAGTTGAAGTACTTGGAGTCGTTGTTGATGGCGACGAAGTTTCAGTTGAAGTACTTGGAGTCGTTGTTGATGGCGACGAAGTTTCAGTTGAAGTACTAGGAGTCGTTGTTGATGGCGACGACGTTTCAGTTGAAGTAGTTGGAGTCGTTGTTGATGGCGACGAAGTTTCAGTTGAAGTACTTGGAGTCGTTGTTGATGGCGACGACGTTTCTGTGGAAGTACTTGGAGTGGTTGTTGATGGCGACGAAGTTTCAGTTGAAGTACTTGGAGTCGTTGTTGATGGCGACGAAGTTTCAGTTGAAGTACTTGCAGACGTTGTTGATGGCGATGACGTTTCAGTTGAAGTACTTGCTGACGTTGTTGATGGCGACGAAGTTTCTGTGGAAGTACTTGCAGACGTTGTTGATGGCGACGAAGTTTCAGTTGAAGTACTTGCAGACGTTGTTGATGGCGATGACGTTTCGGTTGAAGTACTTGGAGTCGTTGTTGATGGCGACGAAGTTTCAGTTGAAGTACTTGGAGTCGTTGTTGATGGCGATGACGTTTCAGTTGAAGTACTTGCAGACGTTGTTGATGGCGATGACGTTTCAGTTGAAGTACTTGCAGACGTTGTTGATGGCGATGACGTTTCAGTTGAAGTACTTACAGACGTTGTTGATGGCGATGACGTTTCAGTTGAAGTACTTGCAGACGTTGTTGATGGCGACGAAGTTTCTGTGGAAGTACTTGCAGACGTTGTTGATGGCGATGACGTTTCAGTTGAAGTACTTGGAGTCGTTGTTGATGGCGACGAAGTTTCAGTTGAAGTACTTGGAGTCGTTGTTGATGGCGATGACGTTTCAGTTGAAGTACTTGCAGACGTTGTTGATGACGATGACGTTTCAGTTGAAGTACTTGCAGACGTAGTTGATGGCGATGACGTTTCAGTTGAAGTACTTGCAGACGTTGTTGATGGCGATGACGTTTCAGTTGAAGTACTTACAGACGTTGTTGATGGCGATGACGTTTCAGTTGAAGTACTTGCAGACGTTGTTGATGGCGACGAAGTTTCTGTGGAAGTACTTGCAGACGTTGTTGATGGCGACGAAGTTTCTGTGGAAGAAATTGCAGACGTTGTTGATGGCGATGACGTTTCAGTTGAAGTACTTGCAGACGTTGCTGATGGCGACGAAGTTTCTGTGGAAGTACTTGCAGACGTTGTTGATGGCGATGACGTTTCAGTTGAAGTACTTGCAGACGTTGTTGATGGCGACGAAGTTTCTGTGGAAGTACTTGCGGACGTTGTTGATGGCGATGACGTTTCAGTTGAAGAACTTGCAGACGTTGTTGATGGCGATGACGTTTCTGTGGAAGAACTTGCAGACGTTGTTGATGGCGACGAAGTTTCTGTGGAAGTACTTGCAGACGTTGTTGATGGCGATGACGTTTCAGTTGAAGTACTTGGAGTCGTTGTTGATGGCGACGAAGTTTCAGTTGAAGTACTTGGAGTCGTTGTTGATGGCGATGACGTTTCAGTTGAAGTAGTTGGAGTCGTTGTTGATGGCGACGAAGTTTCAGTTGAAGTACTTGGAGTCGTTGTTGATGGCGACGAAGTTTCAGTTGAAGTACTAGGAGTCGTTGTTGATGGCGACGACGTTTCAGTTGAAGTAGTTGGAGTCGTTGTTGATGGCGACGAAGTTTCAGTTGAAGTACTTGGAGTCGTTGTTGATGGCGACGACGTTTCTGTGGAAGTACTTGGAGTGGTTGTTGATGGCGACGAAGTTTCAGTTGAAGTACTTGGAGTCGTTGTTGATGGCGACGAAGTTTCAGTTGAAGTACTTGGAGTCGTTGTTGATGGCGACGAAGTTTCAGTTGAAGTACTAGGAGTCGTTGTTGATGGCGACGACGTTTCAGTTGAAGTAGTTGGAGTCGTTGTTGATGGCGACGAAGTTTCAGTTGAAGTACTTGGAGTCGTTGTTGATGGCGACGACGTTTCTGTGGAAGTACTTGGAGTGGTTGTTGATGGCGACGAAGTTTCAGTTGAAGTACTTGGAGTCGTTGTTGATGGCGACGAAGTTTCAGTTGAAGTACTTGGAGTCGTTGTTGATGGCGACGAAGTTTCAGTTGAAGTACTTGGAGTCGTTGTTGATGGCGACGACGTTTCAGTTGAAGTACTTGGAGTCGTTGTTGATGGCGACGACGTTTCTGTGGAAGTACTTGGAGTCGTTGTTGATGGCGACGACGTTTCTGTGGAAGTACTTGGAGTCGTTGTTGATGGCGACGAAGTTTCAGTTGAAGTACTTGGAGTCGTTGTTGATGGCGACGACGTTTCTGTGGAAGTACTTGGAGTCGTTGTTGATGGCGACGAAGTTTCAGTTGAAGTACTTGGAGTGGTTGTTGATGGCGACGAAGTTTCAGTTGAAGTACTTGGAGTCGTTGTTGATGGCGACGACGTTTCAGTTGAAGTACTTGGAGTCGTTGTTGATGGCGACGACGTTTCTTTGGAAGTACTTGGAGTCGTTGTTGATGGCGACGAAGTTTCAGTTGAAGTACTTGGAGTCGTTGTTGATGGCGACGAAGTTTCAGTTGAAGTACTAGGAGTCGTTGTTGATGGCGACGAAGTTTCAGTTGAAGTACTTGGAGTCGTTGTTGATGGCGACGAAGTTTCAGTTGAAGTACTTGGAGTCGTTGTTGATGGCGACGAAGTTTCAGTTGAAGTACTTGGAGTCGTTGTTGATGGCGACGAAGTTTCAGTTGAAGTACTTGGAGTCGTTGTTGATGGCGACGAAGTTTCAGTTGAAGTACTTGGAGTCGTTGTTGATGGCGACGAAGTTTCAGTTGAAGTACTTGGAGTCGTTGTTGATGGCGACGAAGTTTCAGTTGAAGTACTTGGAGTCGTTGTTGATGGCGACGAAGTTTCAGTTGAAGTATTTGGAGTCGTTGTTGATGGCGACGAAGTTTCAGTTGAAGTACTTGGAGTCGTTGTTGATGGCGACGAAGTTTCAGTTGAAGTACTTGGAGTCGTTGTTGATGGCGACGACGTTTCTGTGGAAGTACTTGGAGTCGTTGTTGATGGCGACGAAGTTTCAGTTGAAGTACTTGGAGTCGTTGTTGATGGCGACGAAGTTTCAGTTGAAGTACTTGGAGTGGTTGTTGATGGCGACGAAGTTTCAGTTGAAGTACTTGGAGTCGTTGTTGATGGCGACGAAGTTTCAGTGGAAGTACTAGGAGTCGTTGTTGATGGCGACGAAGTTTCAGTAGAAGTACTTGGAGTCGTTGTAGATGGCGACGAAGTTTCAGTTGAAGTACTTGGAGTCGTTGTTGATGGCGACGACGTTTCTGTGGAAGTACTTGGAGTCGTTGTTGATGGCGACGAAGTTTCAGTTGAAGTACTTGGAGTCGTTGTTGATGGCGACGAAGTTTCAGTTGAAGTACTTGGAGTCGTTGTTGATGGCGACGAAGTTTCAGTTGAAGTACTTGGAGTCGTTGTTGATGGCGACGACGTTTCTGTGGAAGTACTTGGAGTCGTTGTTGATGGCGACGAAGTTTCAGTTGAAGTACTTGGAGTCGTTGTTGATGGCGACGAAGTTTCAGTTGAAGTACTTGGAGTCGTTGTTGATGGCGACGGCGTTTCTGTGGAAGTACTTGGAGTCGTTGTTGATGGCGACGATGTTTCTGTGGAAGTACTTGGAGTCGTTGTTGATGGCGACGACGTTTCTGTCGAAGTACTTGGAGTCGTTGTTGATGGCGACGACGTTTCTGTGGAAGTACTTGGAGTCGTTGTAGATAGTGATGATGTTTCAACTGTTGTCGATATTATAGTTGTTGTAGAAGGTATAGCTGTTGTTGTAGGAATGTAGGTTAATGCTGTAACACGCCGAAATTTTTTTATTGCGTTAGTGTTAGTTTACTGTTGCAGACAATTGCATTGTTTGTTATGTTTGCTACTGCTCCATCCATGCTCCAACCTCCTGTGATACATAACAGTTGAACATCCAAAATATTGATGTCATCGTTACCCATTGCAAACTAATAATTATTCGGTTTCTGGATGGAATACTTTTTCTCACCATGATATCTTGCCCGTTACTCTCTTCTATATAGTCAAGACTTGTCAATGAACCACCAGTGCATGTTATCTCAACAGTTTCACATCCATTGGAATCTGTACTGTAAACAAAATACAGATTGTCCGACGCTGTCAATGAAGGATCTAGCGGTGTTGTTGATTGGACGAGGTTTGGACACGACGACGAGCATGTGGCTCTCTTAAACCTAGCGATAAATTTTTAAAGTTTTTTCTGCTCACTTTTTTTCTTATCAACTTGATATTGTCTGTAAAGAACTCTTCTAAAGAAATGTTATAGACTATGTGTTTCTCTGTCCTTTTCGAGGCCGCCTGTAAAATTTTCAGGATTTTGTTCAATTAATTTAGTTTCTTTGATTACATCTAGTTCGGTGTTCCATCCAGGTGAATCAGTTTTTTTGAAGTTGTTGATAGTCTCAACTAGTTTACATTCATTCAAATTCAGAAGAAAGAACTGAATTGATAAGACCAATGAAATTCGAATAAAATATATATTGTCGTATCGTAATATAGTTTTCATCTGCAACATATAATTTAAGAGGCCGCAAAAATATCGAAATGCATATTTGTGAAGAAACACGGTCTTATCTTATGTGTTCGACAAAAAAACCATTTTCATCACAAAAGACCCTCATTTATATTCAAAACTCTTTATAAATGTTTTTTTAGGTCTGTACAACGGAACAAAAGTCAACTTTTGAAGCTGAAGGAAATTGTATAAGCTATTTGGATTTCGAAATAATTTCTGGAATATTAAATCAAATGCATTCATTAACATTTTAATGAATTTTGTGTGTTGAAGACAATAATAAAACAGATGATGTTAATTTTCGTAAATTAATCGCTATGTTCTTAAAAAACAAAACATCACTGTATCAAAACATCACTAACGGAAAACAAATTGTTTCCAATAAAACTACTTCGATAAAACTGTTTTTGAAAAAAAATTACAAGCACATAGATCTCGATCACATAGTTTGTTTGACATAATTTGTTCAGAACTAAAAGAGACAGAAATCTTTAAAAAACTGAAAAGTGTTTACGAAATATTTCAACTATTTGTTATTCACTCTCTTCAACAATAAGATCCACTGCGAAATAAGGATTTATTTGACTAAAAGTTGTACAAAATCATCAGAAATCTACAGAACATTTTTCTCTACCGTTCAGTCGAACTAGATTACTTATTATCCGCATGCGAATTGTTTGTTGATAATTTTCTTGGTGTATGGTGAACAGCATGAAGCTCGTGGGAAGTAGCAAACGGTATCTGCGCATGCTGTGTACTGTGTGTAGGCACCACTGAAATTGATTTTCGAGTGATTTTTCATTAATTAAGTTTTTTTAGTACCTGCATTGACAGCCTGATGGGAAACAATAACGGCTGTTTTCAATTAATCCACAATTACCGCAGGTGTCATTACAAACTGCACCGGTTGGTGTTTCCCAAGCAGTCCATGTTCCAGTACAGGTCTCCGGCTGAAATTATATTAAAACTAATAAATTAAATTGTGAACAGAATGAAAAACAATATTTTTCAATATTCATTCATAACCTTTTGAACGCAAATAAATTTTAATACCTGACTATTTTGACAGAATTGAGTTCCATCATAAGCGGTAGCTAAATATTTTCCAGAACAACATGCATCACCAGTTGTACAAGCTGGATTTCCGCAAGGTTGTTCTTCTGAACTGGTACCACTGAAATAAAAGTGTTTATAATTAAAAAAAGAAGATAAGATAACGTACGTGCAAGGACATCCATAAGCTTGTGATGCGCATGTTCGCAGTCTTGTTTGAGTGCCACATAGTCCGCAAGACGCTGTGCAATTTGACCAAGCTCCCCAATCATTCCATAGTCCACTGCTATCTGTGTTTAGAAAACGTGCAAAAGCGTTTAATGCTGTTCGGTTTACCTGGCCCACAGCACGTCGTTTGCTCTGGGCTCAATACTGGTTGTGCAGGTAGAGGACCACAATAGAATCTTCTAGCAGTAATGTTCACCATTTTTCGGAACCCTGTACAGCAGGATGATCTTGGGAAAAGACAAACGTCAGATGCACAAACGAGTTGAGAAGTTGTTGAGCCCCTAGAAAACTCTTCAAATGCAATAACCGAAAGTAAAAGACATACTGGCAATCGCAGCCATATTCTGAAGAAAGACATTTTCTTGTTCTTTGTTCAACTCCACAAGATCCGCACGTGTCGTTGCAACTTGTTGTTGTGATCCATTCACTCCAAATACCTGTAAAGATGTGACATTTTTCATGTCATTTTTATTATCAATTATTGACCTTGAGTTGGACAACATGTCACCCCACATGTGTTCACTGAGCTAGAATCAGTTGCAGCAGTTGTCTTAAAAATGTGAATTTCGCTCTCACTTAAAATGAAAAAACTAACCAATGGCCCACATATATGTAAACTTCCTTGAACTATTGCAGTATATCCTGGACAACAACTCATTCTCGGAAAGTAGCATACACCTGTTCCACACGGTTCAGTAACAGTAGTTTCACCTCTGAAAATATTTTTGCTCGATAGTCAATTAAGAAAAACGTACGTGCATGGACATCCACTTGCTGATGATGTGCATGTTCTTGTTTTCGTTTGATTTCCACAGGATCCACAATAGTCCGGACATTGAGCAGGTGACACTGTCCATTCTGACCATATTCCTGTTTCAGGGCAGCATGTGCTCGAGCAAGTAGGGTCATACGGTGCATAGTTTGTTGTGTAGTTAGGCTATTAAAAATAAGTTTTGAATTTAAATGAAGAAACTAGTACCTGGGGACCGCAAATATGCTGTGTTCCATTTACAGTTGCACTGAAACCTGTGCAACAGGAGTCTTGTGGGAAATAACAAACAGTAATTCCACAGTTAACCTCTCTCGAAACAGATCCACTAAAAAAATCCGCAAAAAATGTTTATCGAACACATAAAAAACAATAACTAACATGCACGGACAAGTCGACGGGGAGAGACAAACGCGGTTTTGTGTCACAGTTGAACAGGATCCACATGTGGTCGGACAACTTCCTCCTTCTGACCATTCAGACCAATATCCACCAGAAGATGGGCAGCATGTTGTACTGCATAGAGTGGACGGTGGAATATCAGGTTCATCCTAGAAAAATACGTTCGTTCGGTGACAAAATATATTCATCCTACCTCAGAGGAGCATTCGAAAGCTGTACCAACAGTGATTTTGGTACGATTTCCACAGCAAGTTTGCCGCGGGAACAAACAAGGAGAGGGGGCGCAATCAGAAGCTTTTGTCGCGTTTCCGCTAAAAAATATCACTAAACTCAAATCAAGAAAAGCAAATGAATGCAATGTTTTACCTGCATGCGCAAGAATAGTCTTCTGATAGACAGATACGAGACCTTGTTGTTGTTCCGCAATTACCACACGTATCATTACAAGAATTTCCCGAAGACCAATCTGACCAAACGCCACCTAAAACGCAGCACGGCGGCGATGTGGTTTGACACGGAACAGGATCAAGATCTGTGGTTGCAGCAGCCTGTACACAAAATACGAACTAACATTTTTTTGAATTTCGTGTCATACCAATGGGCCGCAGAGAGAAATGGAATTTATTGTGGTTACTGTCAAATTTTGGCAGCAAGGGGTGGTGCCGCTGCATGGATTTAAATTGCAGAACCCTGTTTTTATTTCATCTCCCCTACAAGATATTTTAAATCGAAATCAATAAATAAAACCAAAACCAACATGCAAGAACATCCGTTCGTATTTAAACATGTTCGAGTGTAAGTTAGAACTTGACATCCACCGCAAGAGGTTTGATTACAACTGCCGGTAGTCTACAAATCAGAAGTATTCTTCCTAAAATTTTTGTCCTCAAACTTACAGCCCATTCCGACCAATCTGACATAGTACGGCACTCTTGAGTGTCAGTACTATTACCGACACACGTACAAAAATCTGAAGAGGCACATTGTCTCGTTCTTGTTTGTGAGCCACCGCACTGAAAAAATAAGAAATCATGAAATAAAAAATCTAATTTAATTTTACTGTTCCACATGATGAACCTGAACAGGTTGACCATTCGCTCCATAGACCCCAAATTCCTTCAAGTGGGCAACAGCTAGTATCAGCGGGAGAATCAACAGTTGTATTTGGCTAAAACATTAATTTTCTCAATCTTGTTAAAGGCGTTTTTCACTATTTTTGAGTTTTCATTTTATTTTCATCTCATTCGCAGAATTCTAAACACAATGGGAAAAAATCGAAATTTATTTTTCTAGTACCCGCATTTTCAAACTTAAAGCACATGATATGACCTGACTTGTCGGCCATGAGCGCATGAAAACACGAATGAGAGAGGCTTCGCAAAAAAAAAGATTTTCTAAGGTTTGGCAATGATAAAGGAAAAACGAAGTTTTAAATATTTTTTCTTGAATGGGCGAAATGAGTAAAGGATGAAAATGAAAAGAAAACTCGAAAAAAAGAAATTTTTTAAAAATGTACCTGAGGCCCGCAAATATGTTGCGTTCCTGAGACCGTTGCGACGTAGCCCGAGCAGCATGAATTTAGGGGAAAATAGCATACACCAATATTGCAATTTTCGATTTTAACGTCAGCACCGCTAAAAACAGAAAGTATTTTTTAAAACAAGAACAACTTATGTAAACCTGCAAGTACAAGGCGACAAAGACAAACATTGACGGCGGAAGATTTGCTGCGAGCATGAACCGCAAGATGTGGGGCATGGCCCATCCGCAACCCACTCACTCCACGAACCATTTACAGAGCAACAATTACTTCTTGTTACTGATGTGGTTAGTGTTTCACTAGTAGAGGTAGTAGTTATGGTTGTCAGTTCAGTTGTGGTTGTAGTCGGTACAGTAGTGGTTGTAGATGGAGCAGTTGTAGTTGTAGTCGGAATAGTGGTGGTTGTAGTCGGTACAGTTGTAGTTGTAGTGGGAACAGTGGTTGTTGTCGTCGGGATCGTTGTGGTGGTAGTCGGAACAGTTGTGGTAGTAGTCAGCACAGTGGTGGTTGTAGTCGGTACAGTTGTAGTTGTAGTTGGAACAGTGGTGGTTGTTGTCGGGACAGTAGTGGTGGTAGTCGGCACTGTGGTGGTTGTAGTCGGGACAGTAGTTGTAGTTGTCGGTACAGAAGTTGTAGTAGTCGGTACAGTTGTGGTGGTTGTCTCCACTGTGGTGGTTGTAGTGGGGACCGTTGTAGTTGTAGTCGGAACTGTGGTGGTTGTTGTCGGGACAGTAGTGGTGGTTGTCGGCACTGTGGTGGTTGAAGTCGGGACCGTTGTGGTGGTAGTCGGAACAGTGGTGGTTGTTGTCGGGACCGTAGTGGTGGTTGTCGGCACTGTGGTGGTTGTAGTCGGGACCGTTGTGGTGGTAGTCGGAACTGTTGTGGTTGTAGTCGGGACAGTAGTTGTAGAAGTCGGTACGATTGTAGTTGTAGTTGGAACAGTGGTTGTTGTAGTCGGGACCGTTGTAGTGGTAGTCGGAACTGTGGTGGTTGTAGTCGGGACTGTGGTGGTTGTAGTCTGGACAGTAGTTGTAGTAGTCGGAACAGTTGTAGTTGTTGTCGGAACAGTGGTGGTTGTAGTAGGGACCGTTGTAGTGGTAGTAGGAACTGTGGTGGTTGTAGTCGGGAGAGTGGTGGTGGTAGTCGGAACTGTGGTGGTTGTAGTCGGGACCGTTGTGGTGGTAGTCGGAACTGTGGTGGTTGTAGTCGGGACAGTGGTGGTTGTAGTCGGTATAGTAGTTGTAGTAGTAGGTACAGTTGTAGTTGTAGTTGGAACAGTGGTGGTTGTTGTTGGAACAGTTGTGGTGGTAGTCGGAACTGTGGTGGTTGTGGTCGGGACAGTGGTGGTTGTAGTCGGTACAGTAGTTGTAGTAGTAGGTACAGTTGTAGTTGTAGTTGGAACAGTGGTGGTTGTTGTTGGAACAGCTGTGGTGGTAGTCGGAACTGTGGTGGTTGTAGTCGGGACAGTAGTTGTAGTAGTAGGTACAGTTGTAGTTGTTGTTGGAACAGTGGTGGTTGTAGTCGGCAATGTAGTGGTTGTAGTCGGGACCGTTGTGGTGGTAGTCGGAACAGTGGTGGTTGTTGTCGGGACCGTAGTGGTGGTTGTCGGCACTGTGGTGGTTGTAGTCGGGACCGTTGTGGTGGTAGTCGGAACTGTTGTGGTTGTAGTCGGTACAGTAGTTGTAGTAGTAGGTACAGTTGTAGTTGTAGTTGGAACAGTGGTGGTTGTAGTCGGGACAGTAGTGGTGGTTGTCGGCACTGTGGTGGTTGTAGTCTGGACCGTGGTGGTTGTAGTGGGGACCGTAGTAGTTGTAGTTGGAACAGTTGTGGTTGTAGTCGGGACAGTGGTGGTTGTACTCGGGACAGTGGTGGTTGTAGTCGGGACAGTGGTAGTTGTAGTCGGTACAGTAGTTGTAGTAGTAGGTACAATTGTAGTTGTAGTTGGAACAGTGGTGGTTGTTGTTGGAACAGTTGTGGTGGTAGTCGGAACTGTGGTGGTTGTAGTCGGGACAGTAGTTGTAGTAGTAGGTACAGTTGTAGTTGTTGTTGGAACAGTGGTGGTTGTAGTCGGCAATGTAGTGGTTGTAGTTGGAACAGTGGTGGTTGTAGTCGGCACTGTAGTGGTTGTAGTCGGAACTGTGGTGGTTGTTGTCGGAACTGTGGTGGTTGTAGTCGGGACTGTTGTGGTGGTAGTCGGAACAGTTGTGGTTGTAGTCGGGACCGTGGTGGTTGTAGTCGGGACAGTAGTTGTTGTAGTCGGAACTATGGTGGTTGTTGTCGGGACAGTGGTGGTTGTAGTCGGCACTGTTGTTGTGGTAGTCGGGACAGTGGTGGTTGTAGTCGGGACAGTGGTGGTTGTAGTCGGTACAGTAGTTGTTGTTGTCGGAACAGTAGTTGTAGTAGTAGGTACAGTTGTAGTTGTAGTTGGAACACTGGTGGTTGTAGTCGGCAATGTGGTGGTTGTAGTCGGCACTGTGGTGGTTGTAGTCGGGACAGTGGTGGTTGTAGTTGGAACTGTGGTGGTTGTAGTCGGGACCGTTGTGGTGCTAGTCGGTACTGTGGTGGTTGTAGTCGGGACAGTAGTTGTAGTTGTAGTTGGAACAGTGGTGGTTGTAGTCGGCACTGTAGTGGTTGTAGTCGGGACCGTTGTGGTAGTAGTCGGAACTGTGGTGGTTGTAGTCGGGACCGTTGTGGTGGTAGTCGGTACTGTGGTGGTTGTAGTCGGGACAGTAGTTGTAGTAGTAGGTATAGTTGTAGTTGTAGTTGGAACAGTGGTGGTTGTAGTCGGCACTGTAGTGGTTGTAGTCGGGACCGTTGTGGTAGTAGTCGGAACTGTGGTGGTTGTAGTCGGAACTGTGGTGGTTGTAGTCGGGACCGTTGTGGTGCTAGTCGGTACTGTGGTGGTTGTAGTCGGAACTGTGGTGGTTGTAGTCGGGACCGTTGTGGTTTTAGTCGGTACTGCGGTGGTTGTAGTCGGGACAGTAGTTGTAGTAGTAGGTACAGTTGTAGTTGTAGTTGGAACAGTGGTGGTTGTAGTCGGTACAGTAGTTGTAGTAGTAGGTACAGTTGTAGTTGTAGTTGGAACAGTGGTGGTTGTAGTCGGCAATGTGGTGGTTGTAGTCGGCACTGTGGTGGTTGTAGTCGGGACAGTGGTGGTTGTAGTTGGAACTGTGGTGGTTGTAGTCGGGACCGTTGTGGTGGTAGTCGGTACTGTGGTGGTTGTAGTCGGGACAGTAGTTGTAGTAGTAGGTACAGTTGTAGTTGTAGTTGGAACAATGGTGGTTGTAGTCGGCACTGTAGTGGTTGTAGTCGGGACCGTTGTGGTAGTAGTCGGAACTGTGGTGGTTGTAGTCGGAACTGTGGTGGTTGTAGTCGGGACCGTTGTGGTGGTAGTCGGTACTGTGGTGGTTGTAGTCGGGACAGTAGTTGTAGTAGTAGGTACAGTTGTAGTTGTAGTTGGAACAGTGGTGGTTGTAGTCGGCACTGTAGTGGTTGTAGTCGGGACCGTTGTGGTAGTAGTCGGAACTGTGGTGGTTGTAGTCGGAACTGTGGTGGTTGTAGTCGGGACCGTTGTGGTGGTAGTCGGTACTGTGGTGGTTGTAGTCGGGACAGTAGTTGTAGTAGTAGGTATAGTTGTAGTTGTAGTTGGAACAGTGGTGGTTGTAGTCGGCACTGTAGTGGTTGTAGTCGGGACCGTTGTGGTAGTAGTCGGAACTGTGGTGGTTGTAGTCGGAACTGTGGTGGTTGTAGTCGGGACCGTTGTGGTGCTAGTCGGTACTGTGGTGGTTGTAGTCGGAACTGTGGTGGTTGTAGTCGGGACAGTAGTTGTAGTAGTAGGTACAGTTGTAGTTGTAGTTGGAACAGTGGTGGTTGTAGTCGGCAATGTGGTGGTTGTAGTCGGCACTGTGGTGGTTGTAGTCGGGACAGTGGTGGTTGTAGTTGGAACTGTGGTGGTTGTAGTCGGGACCGTTGTGGTGGTAGTCGGTACTGTGGTGGTTGTAGTCGGTATAGTAGTTGTAGTAGTAGGTACAGTTGTAGTTGTAGTTGGAACAGTGGTGGTTGTTGTTGGAACAGTTGTGGTGGTAGTCGGAACTGTGGTGGTTGTGGTCGGGACAGTGGTGGTTGTAGTCGGTACAGTAGTTGTAGTAGTAGGTACAGTTGTAGTTGTAGTTGGAACAGTGGTGGTTGTTGTTGGAACAGCTGTGGTGGTAGTCGGAACTGTGGTGGTTGTAGTCGGGACCGTTGTGGTGGTAGTCGGAACTGTGGTGGTTGTAGTCGGGACAGTGGTGGTTGTAGTCGGCACTGTAGTGGTTGTAGTCGGGACCGTTGTGGTTGTAGTCGGGACCGTTGTAGTGGTAGTCGGAACTGTGGTGGTTGTTGTCGGAACTGTGGTGGTTGTAGTCGGGATCGTTGTGGTTGTAGTCGGGACCGTTGTAGTGGTAGTCGGAACTGTGGTGGTTGTTGTCGGAACTGTGGTGGTTGTAGTCGGGATCGTTGTAGTGGTAGTCGGAACTGTGGTGGTTGTAGTCGGGACCGTTGTGGTGGTAGTCGGAACAGTTGTGGTTGTAGTCGGGACCGTGGTGGTTGTAGTCGGGACAGTAGTTGTAGTAGTCGGTACTGTTGTGGTGGTAGTCGGAACTCTGGTGGTTGTAGTCGGTACCGTTGTGGTGGTAGTCGGGACAGTAGTTGTAGTAGTAGGTACAGTTGTAGTTGTAGTTGGAACAGTTGTGGTGGTAGTCGGAACTGTGGTGGTTGTAGTCGGGACCGTTGTAGTGGTAGTCGGAACTGTGGTGGTTGTAGTCGGGACCGTGGTGGTTGTTGTCGGGACAGTAGTTGTTGTTGTCGGTACAGTAGTTGTAGTAGTCGGTACAGTTGTAGTTGTAGTTGGAACAGTGGTGGTTGTAGTCGGGACAGTAGTGGTGGTAGTCGGGACAGTGGTGGTTGTTGTCGGTACAGTTGTGGTGGTAGTCGGGACAGTGGTGGTTGTAGTCGGAACAGTAGTTGTAGTAGTCGGTACTGTTGTGGTTGTAGTTGGAACAGTAGTGGTTGTTGTCGGGACAGTAGTTGTAGTAGTAGGTACAGTTGTAGTTGTAGTTGGAACAGTTGTGGTAGTAGTTGGAACTGTGGTGGTTGTAGTCGGGACCGTTGTAGTTGTAGTCGGAACTGTTGTGGTTGTAGTCGGGACAGTGGTGGTTGTAGTCGGCACCGTTGTAGTTGTAGTTGGAATTGTGGTGGTTGTAGTCGGGACAGTAGTTGTAGTAGTCGGTACTGTTGTGGTTGTAGTCGGGACAGTGGTGGTTGTAGTCGGGACCGTTGTAGTAGTAGTAGGTACAGTTGTAGTTGTAGTTGGAACAGTTGTTGTGGTAGTCTGAACTGTGGTGGTTGTAGTCGGGACCGTTGTAGTTGTTGTCGGAACTGTGGTGGTTGTAGTCGGGACAGTAGTTGTAGTAGTCGGTACTGTTGTGGTTGTTGTCGGGACAGTGGTGGTTGTAGTCGGGACCGTTGTAGTGGTAGTTGGAACAGTTGTTGTGGTAGTCCCAACTGTGGTGGTTGTAGTCGGGACCGTTGTAGTGGTAGTCGGAACTGTGGTGGTTGTAGTCGGGACAGTAGTTGTAGTAGTAGGTACAGTTGTAGTTGTAGTTGGAACAGTTGTTGTGGTAGTCGGAACTGTGGTGGTTGTAGTCGGGACCGTTGTAGTTGTAGTCGGAACTGTGGTGGTTGTAGTCGGGACCGTTGTAGTGGTAGTCGGAACTGTGGTGGTTGTAGTCGGGACAGTAGTTGTAGTAGTCGGTACTGTTGTGGTTGTTGTCGGGACAGTGGTGGTTGTAGTCGGGACCGTTGTAGTGGTAGTCGGAACTGTGGTGGTTGTAGTCGGGACAGTAGTTGTAGTAGTAGGTACAGTTGTAGTTGTAGTTGGAACAGTTGTGGTGGTAGTCGGAACTGTGGTGGTTGTAGTCGGGACAGTAGTGGTTGTAGTCGGGACAGTAGTTGTAGTAGTCGGTACTGTTGTGGTTGTTGTCGGGACAGTGATGGTTGTAGTCGGGACCGTTGTAGTGGTAGTCGGAACTGTGGTGGTTGTAGTCGGCACTGTGGTGGTTGTAGTCGGGACCGTTGTAGTGGTAGTCGGAACTGTGGTGGTTGTAGTCGGGACAGTAGTTGTAGTAGTCGGTACTGTTGTGGTTGTTGTCGGCACTGTGGTGGTTGTAGTCGGCACTGTGGTGGTTGTAGTCGGGACCGTTGTAGTGGTAGTCGGAACTGTGGTGGTTGTAGTCGGGACAGTAGTTGTAGTAGTAGGTACAGTTGTAGTTGTAGTTGGAACAGTTGTAGTTGTAGTCGGAACTGTGGTGGTTGTAGTCGGGACAGTAGTTGTAGTAGTCGGTACTGTTGTGGTTGTAGTCGGGACCGTTGTAGTGGTAGTCGGAACTGTGGTGGTTGTAGTCGGGACAGTAGTTGTAGTAGTAGGTACAGTTGTAGTTGTAGTTGGAACAGTTGTAGTTGTAGTCGGAACTGTGGTGGTTGTAGTCGGGACAGTAGTTGTAGTAGTAGGTACAGTTGTAGTTGTTGTTGGAACAGTGGTGGTTGTAGTCGGCAATGTAGTGGTTGTAGTCGGGACCGTTGTAGTGGTAGTCGGAACTGTGGTGGTTGTAGTCGGGACAGTAGTTGTAGTAGTAGGTACAGTTGTAGTTGTAGTTGGAACAGTTGTAGTTGTAGTCGGAACTGTGGTAGTTGTAGTCGGGACAGTAGTTGTAGTAGTAGGTACAGTTGTAGTTGTTGTTGGAACAGTGGTGGTTGTAGTCGGCAATGTAGTGGTTGTAGTCGGGACCGTTGTAGTGGTAGTCGGAACTGTGGTGGTTGTAGTCGGTACAGTAGTTGTAGTAGTAGGTACAGTTGTAGTTGTAGTTGGAACAGTTGTGGTTGTAGTCGGGACCGTGGTGGTTGTAGTCGGTACAGTAGTTGTAGTAGTAGGTACAGTTGTAGTTGTAGTTGGAACAGTTGTGGTGGTAGTCGGAACTGTGGTGGTTGTAGTCGGGACCGTTGTAGTGGTAGTCGGAACTGTTGTGGTTGTAGTCGGGACAGTAGTTGTAGTAGTAGGTACAGTTGTAGTTGTAGTTGGAACAGTGGTGGTTGTTGTCGGCACTGTAGTGGTCGTAGTCGGGACCGTTGTGGTGGTAGTCGGAACTGTAGTGGTTGTAGTCGGGACCGTTGTGGTGGTAGTCGGTACTGTGGTGGTTGTAGTCGGTACAGTAGTTGTAGTCGTAGGTACGGTTGTAGTAGTAGTTGGAACTGTGGTGGTTGTAGTCGGGACAGTGGTGGTTGTAGTCGGTACCGTTGTGGTGGTAGTCGGGACAGTAGTGGTAGTAGTAGGTACAGTTGTAGTTGTAGTTGGAACAGTGGTGGTTGTAGTCGGAACTGTGGTGGTTGTAGTCGGGACCGTGGTGGTTGTAGTCGGGACAGTAGTTGTTGTTGTCGGTACCGTTGTGGTGGTAGTCGGGACAGTAGTGGTAGTAGTAGGTACAGTTGTAGTTGTAGTTGGAACAGTGGTGGTTGTAGTCGGAACTGTGGTGGTGGTAGTCGGGACAGTGGTGGTTGTAGTCGGGACCGTTGTAGTGGTAGTCGGAACTGTGGTGGTTGTAGTCGGTACAGTAGTTGTAGTAGTAGGTACAGTTGTAGTTGTAGTTGGAACAGTTGTAGTTGTAGTCGGAACTGTGGTGGTTGTAGTCGGGACAGTGGTGGTTGTAGTCGGTACCGTTGTGGTGGTAGTCGGGACCGTTGTAGTGGTAGGTACAGTTGTAGTTGTAGTTGGAACGGTGGTGGTTGTAGTCGGAACTGTGGTGGTTGTAGTCGGGGCCGTGGTGGTTGTAGTCGGGACAGTAGTTGTTGTTGTCGGTACAGTAGTTGTAGTAGTCGGTACCGTTGTGGTGGTAGTCGGGACAGTGGTGGTTGTTGTCGGTACAGTAGTTGTAGTAGTCGGAACTGTGGTGGTTGTAGTCGGGACAGTAGTGGTTGTAGTCGGGACAGTAGTTGTAGTAGTCGGTACTGTTGTGGTTGTAGTCGGGACAGTGGTGGTTGTAGTCGGTACCGTTGTGGTGGTAGTCGGGACAATGGTGGTTGTAGTCGGGACAGTAGTTGTAGTAGTCGGTACTGTTGTGGTTGTAGTCGGGACAGTAGTTGTAGTAGTCGGTACTGTTGTGGTTGTAGTCGGGACAGTGGTGGTTGTAGTCGGTACAGTAGTGGTGGTAGTCGGAACAGTGGTGGTTGTAGTCAGTACAGTAGTAGTGGTAGTGGGCACAGTGGTGGTTGTAGTCGGGACAGTAGTTGTGGTTGTCGGTACAGTCGTTGTAGTAGTCGGTACCGTTGTGGTGGTAGTGGGGACAGTGGTGGTTGTGGTCGGTACAGTAGTTGTGGTTGTCGAGACAGTAGTTGTAGTAGTCGCCGCTATAATTGTAGTAGTTGTTATCTAGTTTACAGGATATAATGTTTTTGTTTAGGATATAATGTTTCAGTTAAAAACAATTAGGATATGTCTGCTTTTAAATATTTTTCCATTCTTTATATACTGTGAACTAAAAAATCTTGTCTGTTGAACTTACTGTTATTCTGATAAAATTTGGGTATGAGATGAAGTTCATAGGAGTCGATTGAATAAATATTTAAAACACAACTCGCTAACACGATATTCCGTTCTTTTAATATTCTGTTTTTTTTAGATCTTCTGAGTCTTTGAAAATAGTGAAAATGATTCTGACCTAAAATAACAGTAAGACCTTTTGTAAACACCGATCAGTGTTTAAAAACTTTGAAAAAACACTATTTGATGCAAAGCTATTTGTGCGAAAAATCTCTCAAAGCTCAGGAAAATAACAAAAATTCAAACATATCAGCAACGATGCAACTCGCATTTTTTTGTTTCATGATTTTGCGCTCTAGGTTCATAGGGCGTAGATATGTCGGGTTGTATTTCTTGCTTTTGTGAAACGTTGCCCTTATTACTCACCAGTATCCGGAGCTTGTGCTGCCGCCAGTAGGCTATTTGTAATGGTTGTAGCAGTAATTGTTGTCAATGGTGTTGTCGTTGTTAATAATGATGCAGTCGTCGTGGGAGGAATATATTCGAGTACTGAACTAAGAAATAATTGCTTCATTCGATTTTCTTATTTTTACCGCTGCAAGAAATTGCATTGTTGGCCATCTGTGAAGAAGTATTACCGACCCCCCATCCACCTGCATAGCACATCAGCTGAGCGTCTAAGATAGTTATATCTCCAGATCCGTCTGCGATCTGAAAAGTGTGTATTGACCAACAAATTTTATCTTCGAATGATTGTTTTTCTCACAGTTTGCGCATCTCCAGCATCGTCAAAATATTCTATTGTAGCCATTTGGCCTCCCGTACAAGTAATGTCCAGTGTTTCGCACCCGTTCGAATCAGTTCCATAAACAAAATAAATGTTATTCGAAGCTGTAAAATCTGCGTCATCGAAGGTATGAGTTCCTTGCACAACTGTTGGACAAGATGAAGCACAACTTTGACGCTTTAAAAATAATAATGATTTCTTAAAGTTTATTTTCAATTACTTTTCTTCTGACAGCGTTATAACTGCTTTTGTAGTATTCTGTGACAGAAATATTTGTTGTCGGCCTCAAAGAAGTTGCGGTTTCGTCGTTCTGTAAACTACTCTTAACAAAAAACCCATTTTACTAATGCATACATATTCCTTATTCCATGAGAATTTATTTTTTATTAAAAGCCCGTTGGACTCGGACACTGTACTCTTCGCTTCATTTGCCAAACTAGCAGCGAACGATAATAACAATAATATAGTTTTGGAAATTGTATGTTTTTGTTTGAAAACGATTATCATCTGAAAATTTGAATTTAGATGCCAACTATCATTTTCGAATGCAGAAAAAATTAATAAGAACACTTTTAAAAAATGAAAAATATTTTAGTTCACTGAGCAAGTCGAATTCAACTCGTAAGCTCAAAGGACTGGTCAGAAAACCAATTTCGTTCGAGTTTAATATAATACCGTCCATAATTTTTTTTTGACAATCAGCTGAACTAACAGCATTCCTTGCAATGTTACATGAAAAACTACAACATGTTTCCTGCTCCTGCAAATGATTTTTGTTTATCTAGTTGATTGTTGTATCTGAACTTTTTATTTTGCAAACGTTTCCGTTTTTTTTTATTAATTTTTACTAAAAACGGGCAAAGTTTATTTAACGTTAAAAAATGAAAATAAAAACAACAAATATTGGTGAAGTGGATAATTCGTGGAAATTTATCGAAATGTTAAGAAAACTCCAACACAGCACAAAACAGCCAGAATTATGAATAACGCACCAATGAGCACAAGGATCCATTCTGAAAATAAATATTAAAAACGGGAAATAAATTAATTGTAAACTCGCCATCTGCAGGTGGCCTTTCTTTTTCCTCGCATGGGTATATACAATCTGGAAGATAATTTTTTTTACAACGTATTGATGTTGACAAACCTTCAGGATGAAAGTCTGGAGGTAATATTTTTGGCCTTGCTGTCGCGTACGGATTCTGAAACAATTCATTTAAGTTTTACTCGAACAGCATTTTAAATCTATTACTTTGAACCGACTCAATATATCGTTTGACCTCACTTTTCTTTTTGAGAAAAAAAAAACTATAAAAAGAATACATGGTTTAACAATATACTTTTTATTTGGTGTGGAACATTTTGGTCATCTCAATTTAAAGCCACAGTGTCAGTTTTGTTTAGTATAATTTGAATTTCGACAATATTTAAATCAATATAAATTTTTAAAAATTGTTCAAAACTTTTTCAAAGTATTAGAAACTTCGATACATGAATGTTTTCAAATATCTTCAAAATCGACTGTTTCATAGTCTTTGTAAAATCGACCAGGCCATGAAAAATAAACTACAATCATGATAAAACGATTATTTAAACTCTGGTATTTACTCTCATTTCAACACTGATCATAAAAACTTACCGGATCTTCGAAAAAGCGAAGAAACGGTCCAACGCCATAATTATTAATATCAGCTTTACTTAGATCGCCACTCCTCGCATTCCTGATAATAGTAATATTGCTCGAACTTGTTTCATTTAAGTCAATAGGTGCAGCACTGGTTGGTAGAGTAAAAGGAAAAATTAATAACAATATCATTTCTGGATACATTGTTCAACAAAAAACTGAGAATGAAGCCTTCTGTTCTTCCAGTGTTTTATTTTCTTTACTTTTGTTTACTACAAAATGAATCAGCGTCGTTTTGCTATACATTTTTTTGAAGCATATTCCCATATTTTGAAAAAAAAATCGAAAAGCGGAAAAATGTTCATTAACAATACAAAACAATGAACAATGAAGGGGTAAACCTCTGGATGTATAAAATGAAGTGTTAAACTTTACGCACAAAATATAATAATCGAAATGATATCTTTTACAAAACCGCCAACGTTATTTCGAAAATAAATAATAAAACAAAAACTTAGACTCAGATGGAGGAAATTCAAAAGACAAAAGTGCCAAAGGAAAACAACATTTTGTAGGATAAAGAACAACAATTTTTTAGGATTCAAGCAAGTTTAATGAGATTTCATAGTTAGGTTATTTGATGATAAGATCACCACAAAAAATTTAAATAAAAATGGTTACACAAAATTTAAAAAATAGAATTCCAAACAAATAAAAAAAAGGTTGACACGTATGGCTCCTGCCAGAATCTTGCGGAGATCGAGTCCTCTTCTAACCAGGTTTTAATTGTGATGGAATAATCATTTAAAATTGTGTGGTTTGTTGCGCTTGGAATTGTCCAGTTTGTGGGAATCCAGGTTGCAACGCTTGGAATTGTTGTGCTGGCTGCGCTTGTTGAGCAGGAGGATTGGTTCCTGGTGGATAGACATTGTTATATCCAGCTGCTGGTGTTCCTTGAGCCGTAGCAGCGGCGGCGCGAGCGGCAGCAGCTTGTTTCATTTGAGTCTCAACCATAGCGGCTTGGTCCAAAAGTCCAACCGATCTGAACAAACAATGATTATGAAACAAAATTCAAATAAAGTTAAGTTACCTATAGTATTCAGCCCATTGAGCCGAATAGTCTGGTTGGCCAGTTTGTGGGTTAATAGTTGGTTGGGATGTTGCAACAACTGTTGGTTGTTGAGCTTGTGGTTGCGCGAATTGCTGAACTGGTGGATTTGCAGCTTGCTGTTGTGCTTGGAATGGAGCAGCATATTGTGCAGCAGGTTGAGTTGCTGCTTGAGTTGATTGCGCAAAATATGGGTTTTGATTCCATACACCACTTTCAGTTGTAGCGACAGCAGCACCTCCTACAAAGACATAATATCAAAATATAATATAAATAAACTTTCTGTACCATATTGGGTCCATTGTTGTTGAACTTGTCCTTGTTGACCGCCGTATTGACCATTGTATTGGTTTGAAACTTGGAATGAACCATTTGCTAGCATTGGCACAGGTGTATTTGGTGGAAGATCTCCGACCTAAAATTATGAATTGAAATTTCGTCGTATAATCCTGTATGCAATTTGAAAAAAGAACAACTACTAACTTTAATGCGGATGATATGAACAGCATGATGAATTTGTGACGGAGTTCCCTTGATCATGAACACCTTCTCTTGGTTATTCGGTGGTGGTTCACGTGAGAGTTCACAATGAGCACCACTTTCAGCATTGATCTGTTTGATTGTCTCTCCACCTTTTCCAATAACCAATCCAGTTTTATTTGCAGGAATGTGCATGTAGAAAACCTGAACAAATAATATATGAATGAGAAAGAAAAATATTGAAAGTCCTTACTTCTTGTTGTTGACTTCCGGCAATGTTGCTTTTGTTCACAAGTTCGGTGATCAATTCAGTAGCTTTGAAAATTTGATCGCGAGTTCCCATGATGACAGCGCATCTTTCTGGAGAGTTTGGATCCTCGTCAGGTTTAAATTGAATCTTGGTTCCTGTCTCAACAGCAAGTCTTTTGATAGTCTCTCCTCCTTTTCCGATTATCATTCCAACACTAGATCTAGGAACAACAACTTCTCCTTTAGCTGTTGCATTGCCATCCGATGGAATTCGGTTTGATCCTCCTCCACCTGTTTGACCTCCCATTCCTGGATCAACTTCCTTGCTAACCAATTCAGCAACAAGTTTCTGTGCAATCTCAAGCTTCTCCGGTTCTCCAATAATTCTCAATGGTTTCGCCATTCCAGTAACCTCTTGCGTATCTTGAACCATCATCATTTTGCAGCCGGATTGTTCTTGCAATTGTCTGATGGTATCTCCTTGTTTTCCGATAATCAATCCACATTTGTTTGCCGGAATTGCAATCTCAATGGTTTTTGAACGCGGGCTTTCAACACTGAAGTTCGCCATGGCTGTTTGTTGTTGTCTGGCCTGAGCACGAAGAACCACCTCATTGATGAGTTGCTTAGCACGTTCAATGTTTAACTGAAAATTATAGATTTTTAAAAAGTAATTATAAGATTATAAGATCTTACTCTTGCTCCTTGTAAGTTCACTTGTCGGAATCCAGAGTTGTCAGCATCTGGACTCATTTGCACGCGGCATCCCGACTGGGTTTGAATGCTTTGGATCTCTGAGCCACCACGTCCGATAACTAAAAGCTCATAAGATTTTCATTGATTGAAAATAATAGGAAAACCAACCAAGACCAACAGTATTCTCTGGAACCGGGTACAATTCCGTGATGGACTCGTTCTGTCCCATATATGGCCCACCAATTTGCACTAGGTTACTCTCCATGACATTCATTGCTGTTCGTTTGGCCGGGATGCCGCCTGAAAAGAAAAAACTCTTTTTTTTCTGCTTCATAATCTTAGAAATATTGCATATTTTTGATTACGAAATAAAATAGGGAAAAAAGTAAAATATGCGTATCAAAAAATAAACAAACGACAAAATTGCAAAGTTTAAAATTTCCGTACTGTCGTATAAGTCTTCTTCCTGTGACCGCTTCAGTGTTGACGTGTTGTTGCCGAGCAGAGCGTGCTGAACAATGATTAAAAATGGGTGGAAATAATGTTTTAGTTCAAAAATTATAAAAAATTGAGAAATGAAGATGTCAAACATAGTTGAAGTATAGATAAAAAAGTATTTTCAAGTAAGAATATTGATTTTTCGCATTAGCACGCTTGTCAAAATATAAGCGGGCCATACCTTCTACGTGAGCGTTTTTCCAAAGCGTGAGTGGACTCTGGGCTCTGTACATGAACGCTGCCGACCTTATAGGGCTCTGTACATGAACGCTGCCGACCTTATAGGACTCTGTATATGAACGCTGCCGACCTTATAATTCCCATATTTGAGCGAAAGTAGAGCTAGAAGAGGCCTACTATCAATAGTTGCGAAATTTGACACGTTACGTGTTTCTCTAAACATGTTAATTTTATCATCCACTCGACAACCGTTATTTGTTTCAAATTTTTTCGATTACTATGAAATGCGTTAAAATTTCATGAGGCAGAAAACATTGCATTTTAACAGTGCCCTTATATTCACTGTTAAGACTAGTTTTGTCATATAATCCAGCAATATTCAACATCTTCAGATCCTTTTTTAAAACGTTAAAAATTTTAAACCTTCATTTTTCAAAATTAATGAAAAAAAGTTAATGTTATTATCAAGAATGCAAAAAACTGTAAAGCAATCAATCCAAAAATAATTTCGAAACGATACTCTATTCATTATTAATAATCATCAATGGCAAAAAATTAATTTTTAATAGTTCATCAGAAAAAAATCAATAAACCGCTTTTTCTTTCAAAATAATGCAATTAATTAATCAATAATAAATCACAAAAATTATACGTAATTTGCGAAATCAAAAAATATAACCAATTGCGAAAAAATACCAAAAATAGCATTTAAATGGGAGAATAAAAAACAAAGTCCTAAACTTTTCTTACCTGGTTGTTAATGATGGCGTTACTGATTTGTTCGTTTCCTAATTCGGCTGATGACATAACGTTGGTTTTACCATAAAACCAACAAGAAACAGGAAATATAAGGATTTACTTTCGAGCTGAGGACGCTGGATAAATCGGCGAGTGACCGACTTAGAGTCGCAAGAGTTTATCGGTCGATGACGCCAGGGACACATGCGCACGCCGCCTATGAGGGGTCTCGCTGCGAAAGATATACGGTAACAGGCGATGGCGTGTGTGACGCTTTGAAAATAGTGTGCGTTAGAGAAAATATTATGTTAATTTATGTTCCCTGCGTATATTAATATGTAAATGGGTGGAAGGATATTGCGTTTATGGGAAAAAATAGTGTTTTCTATTGTTTAATTTCCGGGAATCTTGTCTTTCTTGGGAAAATCAAATTGTTTTTTTTGTAGTGGTCGATTTATTAGTATCACATTATAAATATGTTTTTTATTAAATGTTTTCATTACGGCAACAGGGAAAACCAGACAAAAAACTATGTTTTTTAATAATAAAAGCTTTCGCGATTTTTAGCAACTTCTAGCAATCGTTTTTCAACATCTGTGTGATTCATTTTGTAACATAAAACGAATAAATACATTGTTGGAGCAGTGATAATAATGATGAAAACGCTCGCAAGAAGATAATCCATTCTTCTCGAAATCTGCAATGATGAAAATCATATTGAAAGAAAAATAAGCTTACTTCTCCCCATTGTTCGGCAGATGTGTGAATATCAATTCGCAACTTTCCCTGCAATACTTTTTTGACATTACCTTACCAACATTGCTAAGATTTACATGCTTTTCAGCAAAAACCGCTTTAGTCTCGTCAATGAAGAGACATTTTTTCATCCAGTCTGGTGGACTTTCTGAAATATGATGGAACCCCTGCAAATATGTTGTTTTTGAAACTTTGAAACGGAAACTCGAACTTTTGCATGTACTTTCATTACTGTGGAAGTTAAAATTGTTGCAACGGTGACCATGATAATGATAAAATGCATGTAGACAACTGAAATAATATTGACAATTTTTTTAAATGGAATTATTGAATTTTCAAAATCAGTTCTACACCAGTTCAATTCAACAGGAAAATAAATACAAAAACATACTGTTTCTGAGTAAATTAACAAAACACGATTACAGTACTTTATTAACCGACTATTTTGACTGACTATTGACTATTGTTATTTTGCCGTATAAATTTTTTAAATTAAAGACAATTTATGTTTAATTTTCGGATAGAATAGGTTCCTGAAGCCGTAAAATTCAAAAAACATAAGATTTGTTTTGCCGAATTAGTTTGAAATACTATTTTTTTCAAAACGTTTTTAATTACAATGTCATAGCCAATCATTTTCTCTGTCAAATGAGCTATAACACATAAATTTTGGTTCACCCGTTCAAAAGTTAAGCTTTTTTGAAAAAATGCCTCATTTTTCGCGCGCTCGTTTATAACTACACTTTACATCGGAGGCCATATCTCAGGAATACGGTAAATGCGGATCGTAAAAATTCAGTCACTTACTACATCATTCGAGACCTTTCATTTACAATAAGTCTTATTTAAATTCCGAATGTGTGTTAAGATATCATCCTTACTATTAAAGAGAAATGTCAAACCGCTGTTCTCTTTCACTGTGTTATTGTTGCTCGTTTATAAAACCGAATTTGTGAGCAGCTAATACATTAAATGAAAGTAAGTTTCAAATTTTTTTTCTGGACAATACTTTTTGTGTTGGATCACTGAACAACATCGCAACAATTAATAGAATGTTTAAAGACGACTCCATTAAATTGAATTCACAACTCACTCAACAAGGGTACACTATCCGAGCTGTGGGGTACTTTTTCTGTAACAACCAAGGACAAAACAGCCATACTAAGAATTGCCGTAACACCGAGCGTGAACCGTTCCTAAACATGTTATTATGCGTTATTAAAAATAAATCTTGCACCTGTCTTTCATGCCGTGTTGAAAACCTGGCAAAAAGGCCGGCAATTGAGAGGACGCAAATTATGTAACTAGGGACCACCAAGCTAATGAGATAATAGAATGGTTTTCTGGCCACTTTGACGTAATATATTACTTCACTGACCACCGTTTCTTCGTGCTCGTACTCCAATCGAGCTACATCAACTTCCTGAAAATTTATTTTAATTTTTTTAATTTAAAAAAAGTATTGATAGAAAAAACAACCTGCAAAGCCCATTCTTCATTAGATGCATAATTTGTCAAAAGTGGTTGATGTGTGGCATTTAACATAATTTTATCTTCACTGTATGCCCATGATGCAAACTGAAAAATATTGTTAATTGCGTCATGAAGCTGCTTTTTAATGATATTTTCAACATTCAACTTAATTATTCCAGGTCATCACTATTCGGCTAGGACTTGATTTTTTACACTTTTAAGTGGTGTTTAAATCTCATAAAATGAAACTGAACGACAGAGAAGCGTGAGAACCGGGGGGGGGGGGGGGGGGGGGGAAATACGCATCAAGGAGGGAGTTATTTATAAGAGTTGATATCTCAAAAATAATTTTGGTATGCAAAATACAAAATAGCATTTTGCTGTTAAGATTTATCAACAATTCGACAGCTTAAAAAATTTAAAATTTTGTAGAAAAAAGGTAAACATAAATTTAATTTCTGTAAGCACTGCAGACTTTTTATTTGACAAGCCGTAGAAACGTGAGAATGTTTCTTCATTTATCTCACACTGATCATAACGCAAATTTCTATTAATTCCAGAAAATTCCATCCTTGTGAAAATTGTTTTGTTGGTTCATATGCGCTTTTCATAAAATATAATTTTATTGTGCGGGTACAATAATTCATCAAAAAATGTATTCATTCTTTTTTTCGATTTTAAGTATATTAATTGTTCTCTAATTTATTTATCCTTACGAATATCAAATTTTTAATGACACGGAAAGATATGGTTTGGAGTAAAGAATAATTTGAATTCAAAAATATTAAATCAAAGCTTACCCTTATCTCACAGACTTGTTCATCAAATGGAAAGTTTGCGATACCAATTTGACATAAAACCGTATAAATTGCGGGATATGCATAAGTAACTTGACCTTGTGATGCAACTTTGATTGGTGCGCGAACTGCATCAAGGAGCTTTTTATGCTCCAAACTGAAACTTCCTAGTTGTAAAATAATTTGATTTCTGCCTACGTATTGAAAACAAGAATGTCAGGAACCCAAATTGCGTCCTCAGGTAGCCAAGTGATTTGAACCCCTTGAAATTCTTCAGGTTTCCAAGACAGCGTTTCATCTCTCCATTTCTTCAAACAACTTTTTTTTGAATAAATATTTTTTTATCAAAGAGTTTTACCTGTACAATGTACACTAAGACTTCCATATTTTGATTTAGTTCGTTTACTGAAATAATGTGGACAAGTTCGATGTTGTGTGAAACCTTAACAAGTCCGTCAGGTGGGGAAGCTCTGCAAAAATTAATTATATAAATAATTAGGATTTTTCCAACCTTTCATGTTTATTGAGTAAATAATTTGACAACCGGCTTGAAGTTCCTAAAAATAAGAAATCAAAAATCGCTTCATAAGCAAAACATGTTTAACCTTGAAACTGTCCCGAAAATTGATAACTTTTGTTGAACAAATATGTGAATGTTAACATAAATACCGTAAAATGTTTCATTGTGATCAAAATCTGGAACTGGATTTTTTTTCAATTGAAAAATGAAAATGAGAAAAATTGAGAAATCACAAAGTGGTCGGATAGCTGGCAGAGCATTTAACGAGCTTCATGGGCCCATTATTTAGTTATTGGGTTTACCCCTGTCCCTTGGTTTTTCTGATTCACGTTTTTCTCTCCAGCTCTGAACAAATTCACATTAAATAGTTCCATGAGTGCAAAGTCTAAAGCTTTTGGCTATTGATATATTACTGTCGATTCATTTTCTTAATTTCTTTGCAGATTTTGTGTGACATGAGCTAATGGACACCTTTTGAAAATGATCGCGGTTATTTAGTTCATCTATCACTTTTATTTACAAAGTCATTGTCAAAAATGAATGTCCCAATTGTTTGATCTTTTGAGAGTTTCGAAAGATCGTTATTTTTTACAAGGGTTCAGAAAATCAACATGACAATAGCAGAACACATTTTCTTTCCGTATTATTTTTTTAAAGTCACATGCGCCTTAACTACTGTATTACAAAATTTCTAAATCTATATATACACATCTGAACGCATTCTGCGCAAACCATTGCATGATCGTTGTCTTCAATCATCTACACCCAAATTCGCATCTATCTCTGCTGTCAGACATGACCGTAATCATCAGAAAATGTGGAAACTGGGCGTCAAAAATCTTGTGATATTTTGTGACCAACGTGTTCTTTCAAAAACATGCAAGTAGAAAGGATAAACAAGATAAAAACGCAAAGAAAGACATAAATTCTAGAAGTGCCTGCTAAAAGCTTTTAATCCAATGAGTTCAGGGTGCATGAGTTTTGCAACAAAATAGAAAGAAGGAGTATCCATCAAGCATCACTTCTAATTTCCATTTGTTCAGTTTTCTAACAAAATGCTTATCTTTCCAGTTTTTAAAAATTCCGTTTCACTTTCAAAAGTTTTTCATCGGATCAACATCGAAGGTTCTACTTTTAGTCACTTATTTCACCGATCAAAAAGTATACACCATCAAAAAAACCTTTCAAAAGTTTGCAACCGACAGATTTGACCAATCAACAGATTCTTTGAAAAACGTGCAGTGTGAACATTCTGATAATCATTGATGATCGCTTTTTTTCAAAGATGTCTGCTTCCTTTTTTTGCAAGAAAAGACTGATCGCAATGGTTTTTTGGAGGAGGAGTGATTATTTTTGAAGAATATAAAAACAGTTACAATTAAACCTTTCTTGGTTAAAAACAATTATTTCGTTTTAAAAGGTCACCGGAATGATGACAACAATTGGCACCAAGCTCGTTTGTTCACAACTAGAAATCAAATGTGACACCTTCATTGATGTTGTGATTACGTTGACAAACCAGAGACCTTAGGGTATATTTAGCCCGTGTGAAGAATAGTAAGACGTAAATGATCCAAGGATACAAAACCTTATTGAACACACAGCTAAAAAGACATTCACGAACTAATTACATTAGTTTGGAATAATGCAATGTTATGCTTGTGGCACGTGTCAGACTTTTCCTTTGTTAAAATAACTAGTTTGAAATGAATTATTTTGATATAGTTCATCAAACGAATTTGTCTATATGTCAACATCAGAGAGCCAAGAATTTCATTATATTTTTACTCTTTTTTTTGTATATTTCTTTTTTTTAATTAAATTTTTACGTGGAATAAAGATTAAGATTAACTGTAAGAGATGGCATTAAAATCAATAAAATCTGTTTAATTCACAATTTATTACAGTAATTAAAAATTAACACAAGGTTGGATTTTAGTTATTTTATTTTATAAAAAATCTAAGCTTTTTCAATTACCGTATTTTCTTTTTAAAAACAAATCATCGCTAGTTTGAACTTCCTATTTGGGCCCGTTTCAAAAAACAGGTAAAAGTTGAATCCTTCCTGTTTTTGGGATTTTTCGTGAGTATGTAAGAAAACCGTACATTCTTGATATATTCTTGATAAAAGATTCATTTTTCGTGAGCATTTTCAATTAATTTAAAAACACGAATTTCTAATATGGAAAACGATCTGTTTTTATCTTAATCCAACGTTTTTTATATGTTGGGATTTTATCAATGTACGCAACTTGCATTTTAACATTTCTTTCGTTTTATAATAAATCAACTGTAAATTATTATGTAAGCAGCAGTGATCCCAAAAGAAGTATTTTAAAACTTTTTGTGTTTTGTTCGAACACACGTAATTCACTTTAAAGTTCAAAAATCCTATTAAAATCATCACCGAAAAAAGTGTGACTTTCTCTCGAAATAGCCACATACCTTGATTTTATCTAATGGTTCTGTTGTGTCCATTTTTGAAGTGAAGCGTATTTACTTTATGGTCACAATATTTCGCAAAATCTTTCACATTTCTCAAAATTACATAACCACATCATAAATCAGATTCCATCTAATTTCTCGTCATTCATATGCCTTGTAATTGAACAATTTTCAAATAATTCGTGGTTTCTCGACTAATAGTAAGGTATACTGTAATGATGAAAATAAATATAATCATTACAGGCGATGAGAATATCAGAAAATAAATGGTTTTTTATATTATGATGTTATAATATCGTGTCTGTGAATTAGATTTACAACAAATAATGATCCCGTCAAATTGTTATAAAGAAAAAAATTGTAAATAAGGACATTATCAGCAATAAGCCCCTTTTTTAATCATAAAATTGATGGTAAAATTACTTTAGTCGATTATAGTTCGCGTTAATTTTAACGTTTTCGAAGTAAATTACAAATTTTCTCTGTTGCAATGAACGCGACCTTGCTAAAAATACTCAAATTACCAATTCTTTGAAAAACGAAATAGATGAAAACAAAAACCGGGGACCCATCGAAAAGCAAACGATTTGAGATGTCAGTTATGAATAGTTTTATTTCAACAAGTCTGTGATCGGATTTTATATATTTACTGTAAATGCAGAGTCCTGAAAGACCACAAACCGGACATTAACCTCGCTGAGTTTAAAAATATTGGATTCATATTCGGTTTATTTTCATCGAATGTACGGTCTCCAAGCAGATACCGACTTTGCAAGCCTCCCTACATAGACATATGTTTTAAGAAAACAATAAAAACGAGTTTTGTGCTTTGACAAACATTTATCATCTTCCTCTACTTCTTCTTCAAAAATCAGCTATCACTGAAGATAAACATATGTTGTTTATGAAGATTTCTTTTTGTAATACTGTAAAAGAACATGTAAATACATATGAAAGCAAAATGATCTTCAAAAGTTGTGTACACGATAGCAACTACGTGAATCATTACCACATAGAAGGTATTCCCTCAAATCACTGTTGAAAGTTGACTCGACGCACCTTGACAAAACAGAATACAGAAAAAAAAACAAATAATTTTCAATAATTTTTAGAGTGTTGATATGATATGTTTGTTCAAGCAAAAAGCTTGTGAAAAAAAAACGTTAAGTATAATCAAAATTGATTGTGATAAGATTCCATATTTCTAAATTTAAATTTTTGAGCGTTGAATTTCTGATCTCAACTAATAAAAATCACATGGAAAAATCACAGAAAATGTTTTTTTTGGTAATGCACTCATTCATCACCTCATTTCTTTTTCTAGGAATGGCTTGATTAATTGAGACGAGAAGACTTGTTTTTACAAAGTGTATGGATCAAAATAGTTTTCTGAATAATATTTTTTCCCAATACGTTTTTGTATCAAGGCGATCGTTGTAACCGGATGGCGATGGGAAAGCGAAAATGTTTGGATTACGAAAATAAAAGTTCTTTTGGTGTAGATCATAGTTCTTTTTTGAAAGTTTCAGAAATCTTCGAATGAAAATAACAATTCAGAACAATTAATCAACCTCGAAAAAATATTTTCGAATTACAACGTCTGCTGTACCAACCAGTGGGAACGACAAAAAAATCATCTTGATTTATCTTATATTGAGCAATGAAAAAATAGCAACTGTGAGCTCGATCGTGTTGTATAATGGACTATTGATTTATATTCTCTTTTCTCCGATTTGAAATGTTTTCTTTTGGACAACGTGGAAATAAATCAAGTTCAAAATTTTGAATCAAAAAAAAGTGATAGGAGTACATTAAACAATTTTAGCAAGCGTGACAAACGTCTTGCAATGTCGTCAGTTAAGTTTTTCTTGTTTACTGTGAACTTATCGGAAGCTTTCAGTTTGTTTCATTTTGATACAATGACCCCCTTATTGTCCATCAGGTCAAACTGATAAAATAGAAAAAAACACAGAATTCGTCAGATGTTCTTTGTTCCACTTCCTGTCCAGCTGTTTACTTTCAGCAGTTTTAAACTAAAACAAAAATGATGTAATAAAAACTCATTATCCTTCTGTCAAGCGTATATTTCCAAGTTTTGTAGCGACTACAGATGATCGTCTACAATGTTCAGTCACAACCTTTAAAACTTCTGGGTACATTTCAACGGAAATCGCGTTATCACAAGTGTTTGCGAGTTTGCGCGCACCAAAAATATCAATTCATATCACCTCGGTACGCGACGTTTCCCAAACAATATCATCATTGTGAATCAAACCACTTTTCTTTTTGCAGAAAACAAAAAACTGCCTGTCTTCTAGGAACCCTATATTCTCTATTCACACCCTAACCATTAGAGATCCAATACATCAACTGACGAAAAACATAATTCTCTAAACATCTGCGTGCTATTTCACTGAATCAGTTGTCCCCAACAGATTCCATTTTTAGCATCACAAAAGATTTTCTTCTTTTTCTCCAATCTTCAAAGTTTCCGAGTGGGCGGCGCGGGAGACTGTGATCGTCCAACAGTAGGGAGGTCGCTCGGAACCAATGCAGATGGGCGGGCATATGCAAAATGCATAAAAGGTGAGTACTGGAAAGAGTTGGTACGCAGTTCCGACTTCTGCGAGATCAAGCAATTGAATCTCAAGACAACTCCATATTAAAACAAAATGAACTTTTCTACCGTCGCCGTTCTCGCCCTTTTCATTGCTTTGGCACAAGGTGAGCATTCATTTTTAAATATAAGTAGCTTTTAAGCTTTAAAAAATTAGTTCGATTCTCAAAAATGATATTTTCAGCCAACCCTGCCCGTACCCGCAGAGACGATCGTATTGAACGATATTGTGCCAAACATGCTGACCACTACAACAAATACTGCGGAAACAAAGCAAATGAAATGGACAGAACCAACTTCGCCAAGCTCGCCAAATTCTGCCCAGCGTATGAGAAACATTGTGCGACTGGAAAGAGCGGATCCAACGAACTTCCAGACTTTGGATCCCCACTTGTTATGCCACCTTCGCTTCCAAAAGGATCCGATTTCGCACTTCTTGATTTGCCAATTGGAGAGGAAATCCGATCGAAACCAGCCGCAGCCTCGTCGCCACAACAAACCACTCGTCTCACAGCCGCCATCATTGCGTCCTGCACACCAGACTGCACTGCTGCACATTGCACAGATGAATGCAAATGTGCTCACACACACCCAAAGGTCCATCAAATGTGTAACCCACCATCATCTTCTGCAATGGCCGAGACTTGCCAACGTTGGTATGCCAAATGCACCATGTTCTCTCCAGTTTCTTATTAGATTCGCTTAAAAAATATTGTACATATCTTTCTATACTACCTAATATGAGGCTGCTTACATTCAACGAGCATTCGCAATGCATGAAAATTTGGCACAATTTGCTAGATTTTTAAAAATAATGCTCATATTTTTCATTCTCTCTCTCATTTTGCCGCCGCTAAGCTAATTAAATCCAGATCTCTAACCTTTTATGGTTACACATATTCCAAGCTTTGAATATGGCTAAGAAAATATTAAAATTCAGAGAAATTTAATATTTGCTTGTCTCATCTTTTCACAATTTGACCGTTATGTTGTACGAACATTTGCTTTTTGTTTTATTTTTTCGTATTTTTTTACTTGTATTCGATGAATACGTGATCAAATAAAACCTTCATTTCCAAAGTGTATTTTTTTTAATATTTGAAACTGCATTGAATGAAAAAACAAAGAAAAATAACAACATTGCAAATAAAATGTGAAGAAAATAAATTATTCCATCATTACGGTGTCATCAACAACTTCTTAAAATGTAGGGAAGCAGCCGATAGGAAATATTTCCAGGTTTATTACTGTAGATTCAGACCGATTCCAAACGAGCTCTACTGAACAATGACGGTTTTTCAAAGTGTTCCAGTGCACGCGCAAAAAAAATATTTTTCATAATTGATACAATAGATACAAAAAATGCATTTATGATTCAAAAATAATATTTTTCAATACGTAGGGACACGGTAAATCCATTCAAACTTGCGAAAACAGTTGTGCGCGTTTGGAATAGAAAGAAATGAAGGAACAATAACAGAATTTCTCTACATATTCCATTCATTTCTTAAAAGTTCAAGTCGAATACTCTAGCCATTTCACAACATCATTTTTCTGTGGTAATGTGAAAACATTGTATGTTTATATAATTTGGCTCAAACCTCTCGAAGGCTAATGAAAATTTGCAGACATTTTCTTTTTTTGTGCTCCAACAGCTTAATGGGGGCCCAAAGATCTTGGCCGACGAAGTGAATAAGTATTGCAAACCAACTGAACCTTGTTTTGTGAATCTTGAAATATTTCTTGAAATATTAAGAAATATTAATAATCTTGTAGACCAAGATATTTCTCAAAACTGTATCTGTCGTAAACAAATTTTGGACCACCACTTAAACATTCAAAATACTTGAAAATATTCTAGTTATGTATATCCCATAAATGTGCATTAGTCTGTTTTTCAATGTGAACTAATCCCAATTTCTAGGATAATATCACACTTATTAATCAAGCTGCAGCTTTCCATATTTTTAACTGTCATTTATCAAATTTCTCATTGTTGCTCATTATAAAATACAATGCTTTAAATTCATCTCCATAAAATTTGAGCAATGCCAAATTCAGGAAGCTTGCTTCATAAAAAAGCTTCAAAAAAAGCTCCAGCAGTTGCAGCCCCAAAATTTGCACACTCCTTATTTTACTCATTAATCCAAAATTCTAGTAAGTTCCAAACATCAAAAGATAAACACCTCGTCATTAAAGCATACTGTAATTCACACCGGGTACATTTGAGACCAAACCTTCAAACAAAAAACTGTAGTTTCGTTGTGATAAAACGGGAACCATATCGGAAGTTTCATTTGATGGATGATTTACAAAGATGAACACGATGTCAACACAACACAGTCGCCAATATTAAAAGATGCGCTGAATTTTTTGTCCCTATCTTTCAAAAGTTTTTCTTCGACACGTTCTTCTAAGATGTCAACAGACGATTCATATCACACAAATATGGGTGTAGTTTAGGGCATTTTGTGCAGATAGAAAGAAAGATGATGAAATCAATTTGTTTGAACTAGCAGCTAAAAATAGAATAATGGTGAATACACGTTTTTTTATATGGTCAGCTCCTGATCTCATGACTAAAATTTTACACATTGTTTTCCAAAAACGTTTAAAACTCGAAACAATACTGAACTGAAGCACGTCATAAGAACAAAAATTGACTCCTGAATCGTATTTCTAAAGATAAATTTGCCACGCAACTAGATGTTTAGGCTACGGAACTATGATGTTTGTACTTTGACCTGCGATTAATATCTGAAAACATATTGCAAAAAATTATTTTCTGAACATATTTCCGATGACAGCGAGAAATAGAAATGTTACGAAAAGTTTCAAATTGTTTTCATTTTTTCACAATCAAATTAATAATAAGTTCAGTTTCAACAAGTCTAAAGCAATAGCTAGTGATTTCACCTACTTTCTTTCAACAAAATATTTTTTAATTTAACCTTAAATTACGGCATTTTGACTTTTTTTTTAGTACGAACATCATTTTACAGTAAGAAAAATTTAGAATTACAATAAAATTTTAACGGATGATATATTAAAATTTAAAAAAAGTAAATTGGATTCTAAAAAGTAAAAAAGAAAATGAAAACTCTTGAATTCTCAGAAAAATAAGACAATTTGGACTGCAGAATTCAATTTCCCCTGAGGTTTTTTTTAAAAAGTTCCGTCTTTTTCTAAATGTCAGGGGCATTCAACAAAAACTCTTTGAAATTTTGAAAATTACGATGTTCCTCAAGTTAAGCACTCCTATCCTGGCTAAAACTAAAAATTAGAAGTGTATATTCATCAAGTGTTTTCCTTAATTTTAAAGTTTAAGAATTGAAAATAAAATTTCTTCAATTCGGGTTAGCCATTGCTTAACAACTATCCAAAAGGGTGGATTCTGAATAAATCACAGAAATACTTTTTCAGAGGATTGGAAACACGATGTGGATTGTCGTCAGAACTCATAAACTAATTTTAATCAATTACAAGCACAATATAAAAAATCAAGGAAGATTGGCAAGAAATCTTTTTGGTCGATATTTTGCTCTATCTAGCCGTAGAAAGTACATAACTTCACTGCAACGCGTTTAAACACGACGTGTTTCATGTTATCACTGGGGTATGTGAAAATGAGCGGCCAAGAAAATTTATCTCGAGAAAATTAAAAAAGAAAATCCCGTTTTGACCCTGGGTAAAACCTGGGGCTTTTCAGTTAGGCCCTTTGGTGTTTGCTACCACGTATGTAAACAATAATAAAATAAATACTTAAACTTACTTCATTTTTGTCTCCAATAACGAAAACAATGAAATACTGTTCGCTCATTGATATCCAGGTCACCTTCCCTCAAAGCACCATGCACCATCGCTCACCACACAACCATTAGCAATTTGTCAGAGCCAGTTCAAAAATTATCCCAATTAATTTTGATCGTGCTTATATTTCGTTGTGTTTTCATGTTTTTCCATTATTATTCATACCCTTTTTAACTGAATAACGTATTTTTTAAAGCAAATTAACTTGTCATTTTTTTTAATGATGTTTCATTCTTTTATTTTAATCGTAATGCAAATAATGTATTAATAGAAAATAATACGGAAGCATTCCTTACAGAAATTAGATTTAAAAAATAGTTGTTGGGTAATCATGATAAATAGTCTGGAAGGAAGCCCATCCAATCTGTAAAAAAATTTTCTGGCTATAACTCTTAATTTCTTGAGGATAATCTTTTACTCTTCCAATTTTTTTCCTCATCCTCTGCTTTGAAAACAAAAGCGCATTTCTTTAAATTGCGTCTACCCATCACATCTCGCTTTGTTAGCATTGTTTTCTCTTTCCAAAAACTTTCACATTTTGGCTAACACAAATATTTTCAACAAATGAAACTAATTTCCAAAGATTGTCAATAATTAAAAGTTAGCATTTCGTGTCAAAATTAGAGCAAATGACGATTTTAAGTGGAGCTAATTGTCGGCGGAAGGTAGAAAAACCTGTGCGCGCCAAACGTGGCGCGATCGCGTAAATTGAGAAGTGCTGCTAACTGTGTTTTCAAAACAAATGACGACCAACAACATCTTGATTCTTTTGTATGTGTAATTGTTCGCAATAGTACAAAACGTTTTGGTGAGCGCAAACTCAAGAAAATGCTGGACTGTTTAAGTGGCTCTTCTAAACGGGAGTGGCTCTGTTCCCTACGAAGAAGCTCACCATGGCTAGTGCGCTTGCCCAAACAAAGTCATATCCAACTCAAGTGTTGTTCCTGTGCAATTGGTAGGCTAGCTTCTCCAAAACCATCCACTTTTGTTGAACATCTATTTCTATGTTTTTTTTTTAAATTTTTTTGACCTGTGTTTCATTTCTTCACATTTAGCTCAGCATCCTATTTCTCAATTAGACTTTTAAAATTTCAAAAATACAATGAATTTGACTATACTGTATCTAAAATCAGATGTTTCGAATCGAATCACTCCTCAACAAATAAATAACAATACAATACATTTTCCGAATATTACCTCCTTTGTTCCATACATCAAAAGGTTATTCTTATTTTTTCCTGACCATCATCAAGTGCAAACCTTTTCTATTCATTAAATTCTTCGATTGTGTGCATTGTTATCAATACACCCCCCAAAAATTCCATGACCTCAATACCGATACCGAGTTTTATTTACCTATTTGCGCGGCATATTCAAAAAAAAAGAAGTATTGAATACCAATTGCGTATATCATGTTTAGTTATGTTCGGTCATTCTCTTTTTTGGAGATTATACCATAAGTAGCCAGATAACATTTTATCGAATGCTTTTTTGGAATTGAAAAAGATTAGCCGTTTTGAATTTTATTGGTCTTTTTTTAAAACTAGCTTAGTCAATTACTTTTTTGTTTATTTTTTTATATTAAAGAGTTTTGTAATTGAAGATGGTTTTTTAAAAAACCTAACAGTTGATAAAATTAAGTCACTAACTGTAAGGGAACAAATTACTTCACTTTCATTGTCTTCTGCAAAATTTTAACAATTATTCATAATTCATTTTTTCATTGTGTATTTTCTCCTCTCCGCAAAAAAAAACCCGCATAAATTTATTCGGTCTCTTTACCTCCCACTCAACTCTGTTCAATAACTAGTCATTGAAAAATTGTTATATCCAACAACTATAACTACTACAGCCACTAAATCCGCATCAACGCACCGCTACGCTGACCCCCACCGTGATTTCGGTCGTCAAATTACCATCGTGCCAACCGCGCTTGGACCGTCATAGCGGAGGAGAGTAAGGGACGCAATCCTAATTACCTGCTTATTATCCGACAATACACCTGGCTTTGACTGGCTCGATTCAATCCAAAGGTTCGGTGCAATAAAAGGTGGAAGGTGGACAACAACCTTTTTTCTTTTTCTGGCAATAATTTGGATAGCTGGCACTATTATTCTGGCTGCGTGATTTGTTAAAATTCTAGTTTTGTACATTTTAATGGTTCACAGATGAAGTTTTTTAATTTATTATTAATAATAATACTTCATGCTCTTCCAGGTAAGTACATTTCTATTTTATTACTATTTTTTAATCATCTATTGAGATTTTTTGTAAATTAAGATTTTACTCACTTTTCGAAATCCTATAGCATTTAAAAAACAAGATATAAAACAACTCCAATTATTCCTAAAATATGAAATATTACCTAAATTGTTATTTTGATCGAATCATAATTTTCACTTTCTTTTTAAATGTTCCAGTTGTTTTTTCAAACCAAAAACACGAGTGATGTTTTTCTGGTATCCAGCGGTGTAGTCTGTTTTTGCCCTTGTAGTTGGATACATTGATCAAAATAGGGATTTCATGAAAATGATAACATTGTTCAATTTTAGGGTCATGTGATAGAGCTTGTAGTCGAAATACTTGTCTAAATGGTGGGACCTGTACTGTGAACGATGAAACTCGCATGTTTCAATGTGAATGTCCGCTTGGGTTTAGCGGATTGCTTTGTCAAGATAATTGCTCACTCCATTGTGTTCATGGAAGTTGTGCGAAGGGCATATTTGGCGAAGAGACCTGTCAATGCTTTGAAGGATGGATGGGCTCACTTTGTGACATTTCCGTTGTAGATAATGATTATTGTAGTCCAAAATGTGAAGATGGGAGAAGGTTTGCTGCCGTAATAATATGTTTAATTAAAAATACCGTTTTAAGATGTATACAACGTATTGATAATTCATATACTTGTGAAGTTCTAGAAGACGATACCCCAAAATGTGATTCCTCGACGTGCCGAAACAACGGAACGTGTGTACTCGAAAGTGTAATAAATTTATTAATATTTTGCGTAATTTATTTAAAACAAAATTTTCAGAATAATGTGAAGTGTGTATGCCCTCCTGGATATACCGGAAAAGCATGTGAAGAAGATATTAATGAATGCACACTAGAAAAGTGTAAAAATGGAGCAATTTGCGAAAATATTCAAGGAGGTTACAAATGCAGTTGTGTTGAAGGCTTCACTGGTGAGTTAGGATGGAAAATTATTTTTAAAAAATGATACCTCGTTTAGGAAGAAACTGTGAAATCGCACTCAAGAAAACTTGTCCTAGTAACTTTTGTAAAAATGAAGGAAAATGTGTATCCGATGAAAATAAATTAACATGCATATGTGCTTCAGGATACAGCGGAGAGTTTTGTGAAGAAGAAGAAGTGCGTTAAATCCTACTTTGATGCATTATCTTATAAATTTTTAGATTATTTCCGATGTGTGTAAATGTGAAAATCCGGCTCACGAATGCCAAAAAATCAACGGAACCAATGAATGTGCATGCCCATCAGGTTACAGTGGTCAAAATTGTGATATTCAAAATGAAAAGCCATGTGATATACAACCTTGTCTAAATGGTGGACATTGTGTTGACGATGGTAAAAACCTTTTCACTTGCTTTTGTCTACCACAATGGACAGGGTTGTATTGCGGTGAATCCGTTCAATGTTTGGTAAATGGAAAAGAATGCCAAAATGGTGGAATATGCTCTTTCTCCATTGCAATGACAAGTTGTGATTGTCCATCTGGATTCACCGGAGAGAATTGCGAAACTTCAACTACTTATCGGTCGCATCCAACTTGCAGCGATATTCGTTGTCAGAATGGAGGTAGTAACGTTGATATCGATCTGATTTTTTTATTTTTTTTACAGGTTCATGCTTTATTGATGAAAGTGGAGATCCCATTTGCAAATGTGCAGACGGATTTGATCCACCATTCTGTGAGCCCAAATCCGGCTGTCTATTGAACCCGTGCCAGAATGGAGGAACTTGTCAAGACGCTGATGGTCAGTATTTTTGTCATTGTGAAGATGGATTCATAGGATTGCATTGTGAAACAATGGTTTTGTCAACAACACCATATCCAACGGATGATTTCTCTGTACTCACTACTTCACAATTTGTACCCGGTTCTTCAAAAGTAACTAATTTATTAATTAAAAGATTCAAAAATTGTTGGAAATTTTTAGGTCTACACTTGTGAAGATTGCGTAAATTCTAAAAATTGTTTGGAAACTGAAAAACAAACTATGTGCGTTTGTGAAGATGGATACTACGGCCAAACATGCGATCAAAAGCATGATGTAACAGAAAACCATTTTCCAAAAATACCATTCAATTTTTAATGTTCAGAAATGCGCAACGATGAAATGTTCAAACAATCAAGTATGCAAACAAATTCATCAAGAAGACAATAAGAAAACAATTGCACAGTGTTCATGTCCTACAGGGATCTTTGGTGAAAAATGCGAAATGATAACGTCCGCAACGTTCTCGGCAAAGAGTTTATTTATTCATCAGAGCTCGAAATTTTCATTAGGGTAGGCTAACACGTAAAAACTGAAGAAGTTTCAAAAACAATATGTTTTAGAACATCGACATTCGACCAATTAACCTATGAACTGGAGCTTTCATTCCGTACAACCGTTGAAAATACTCATTTAGCAAGCAGTGAAAACATTCTTGGGGAAAAAATTCTAACAATCCAACTCATTGACGGATTCGTGGTATTTGACATGCTTGGAAACAGTTCAAAAATTATACTTCCGTTGAAATTAAATGATGCGCAATGGTATACCGTTATTATCTCATCAGAACCAAACGTAAGCTGTTAGATTTTTGAAGATCTTTTTCAAAGGTTCATGTCTTATTTCAGATGAGCAAAGTCACCGTTAAAACTGATAACGGCTTCATTTTATTCAACAAGGAAATTGAGTTAGGACTGGATGTTTTCCTAACACGTTTTGGAAAGGTATACTAAAATTGCATTACCAAGTAAAAAACATTTGTCAGATCTCTTCAAGCAATTATTTTATTGGTTGCCTAGCGGATGTTAGAATTGATGGAGAGCTCATCATTTTCAATGATAATAAAAGAGCAGTTGACATTCGTAGAGGTTGCACAAGGAGTGAACAATGTTCTAGAGATTATTGTCAAAATGATGGTAGATTTCTTTCAAAATATCACACAGAAAAAAACCATTTTTTCAGGAACCTGTGTTGATCATTGGGAAAGCTCAAGCTGTAAATGCATGCCACCATTTCTTAAACCCAATTGCGTTCACTCTCTTCCAAAAACAACATTTGGTCATCTTGACCAATCATCCATTGTGCATTTAAGGTGAGCCAATATAGATGAAATGATTTTATCCTATAATTATACAGCACAACCGAAACGGAAAACCACCTGCTACGAAACGATGTTGATTTGAGCTTTCTAATGCGTTCTTCCAAACCGGATGCTTTTTTGTTTTACCTGGGTGAAAAACATAACAGCGCAGATGTTTTGACGAATTATATACTTGTTAAAATTGTAGACGGTGTTGTTTCAGGTAATTATTGAAAAAAATGCATAAATTGCTATCAAATGTTTGTTTCAGTACGTTATCGAACAGGAGGACGAAAAGAAATCGAATTTCACAGTAAAAATAAAGTTGATGATAATAATGAACATTATGTCCAAATTCGGATAGATAGAAATAAGAGACAAGTTTGTGAAATATCCATAATTCCAAATATAAATTTAAAAAATTTCAGATTATTATTGACAACCTCGTAGAAGTTGACGAACTTATTCATTCTAAACTTTCACAAGAGTTTTATGTCGACGATATTTTCATCGGCTCAAGTCCTTTAATAGAGAGTGAAGACCAATTCTACAAAGGATATTTACAAGATATCCAGTTGAATCAAAAATCAATTATCATTCATCCGACTGCCCTTTCTGTTGAATCGCTGGGAAAAGTCGAAAAAATCTCAAATGTTATGGAGGTATGGTATTAACAATATTGACTGGTTGGTAAAGATAATTAAAATAGGGTTTTAAATTTGAAAACTTCTTTTTTATTGGAATTAAGAAATATAATTTATCGGTGCGAAAATCATTAAAAACAGTTTTTTAAGATATACTTAATTTTCTTAGAATAATCCCCTAATCATGAACATTAAAAGAAATGTAAAACTTTGATTTTTGAAGGGTGCTATATCTGATCCAGTATGCAACAAATCAGTCTGCAAATATGGTGAATGCACGGAAAAATTTAACGACTACGTTTGTAAATGTTCTGATGGGTAAGTATTTATTTTCATACACCTTTCAATTGTGTGTGTTTTTTTTCAGATTTACCGGCAGAAGCTGTGATCGAATGGACTATTGTAAGGATGCAAAATGCCTCCGAGGATCGAAGTGTGTCAATGTAGAAAATGGCTCATATTGTAAGTTGAAAAACGGAAAATAACGTTTCAAAATTGTTTTTCCAGGCGTTTTTCCTGTTACTTTATCAAATGATAGTAAAATGGTTTACAATCTGAAACCGGAAAGAAATACGCTCATCAATGTTCCACAAATTAGTTTCTCTATCAGGACTCACTCTTTGAATGGGCACGTTTTCTCAATGGTAATTTGTTAGATTTCACGAACTACATACGTATTACACATGTTCAGGTTTATGGTCAAAATGCTGTAAAATTAATGTTATACAAACGAAAACTGTTGATTATTAATAAGGAATCACAAAAGTTCGAGCCTATAATTTCTGATGGTAAATGGCACAATATTGAAATAATGCCATATGCTGTTAAAGTGGATGGCGTAAAAATAGGTAATAAAAATTATGATAAAGATTTTAACATTATATTTTTTTAGTTTCAAAAAGCGAAATGTTTAATATTAACAACGAACATGAAGCAAACTTGTTCATTGGAAAACAATTAAGTGATCCAGTGTTTGCATGTCTCAGCAACTTCACGATTGGAAACTATCCCATGCTTTCGTTCACAAAACAAAAAATCCCAACTAGCTCCGATTCGTGGATGCTCATTGAGAAGTCTGGCGTTGGTACAGGTTGCATATCCACAGAACAATGTGGAATCTATTCGACTTGTTTGAATGGCGGCACATGTAGCGATGTTTGGAACAAGGTATCACATTTACCCCTGGTTTTTAACAGTAATCAACGTTTTTAGCGAAAATGTCATTGTCCACCAGGATTCAGTGGTGACAACTGCGAGAAAAACATCGACGAATGTGATTTTATGGATTGTGGAAAGAATGGATTCTGCACTGATGGCATTAACAATGCAACATGTGTCTGTAATTCCGGCTTTTCCGGAGAGAATTGTGAAAATGCTGAAGAAGAATGTTTTTGCCACAATGGTGGAAAGTGCATTAATACTGAAGATGGACTAAGATGTCAATGTCAAGGGCCCTGGATGGGCGAGCATTGTAACATAACTGTATGTTTTCGTTATTTTAACATTGTGTATTCTTTTCCTTTTGCAGCTTACAACGAATTGTTTGGATTCACCATGTAAAAATGGGAACTGTGTTCAAAAATCAAACGTGAGTTTAATAAAAATGTAACACCCCCTTTTTAAAATTTCATATTATAGACCACTTTTGAATGCAGCTGCGTTGATGGTTATTCTGGATTGCTTTGTGAAAAACAAACAGCCAACGAGTGTAATCACTATGACTGCAACCGCGGACACTGTCTGATGACAATTAGTGGTCCAGCATGTCAATGTGACTTTGGTTACACTGGAAGATTCTGTGAAAAACTTATAAATCAATGCACAAGTCATTCGTGTAGCTCGAGAGGAAGTTGCTCGTCAATTTGGAATGGTACAATATGCGATTGTGATGAGGTAATAGTTCGAATTAGTTATCATCTTGTTAAAATTATTTTTTAAGAACTGGCGTGGAAATAACTGCCAATATCATGAAGACTATTGTCTAGACTTCCCTTGTCAAAATGACGGGTTGTGTTTATCATCGGAAGAAAGTAGTTTTAAATGCGACTGCCAGAAATATTATATGGGAAGTCGTTGTGAACTCGAGGGTAGTTGCTTGAAAGCTAATTGTGTTCATGGTGAATGCATACAACAGTCAGCTGAACATCATACTTGTAGTTGTAACATCGGATATGAAGGAGAATCTTGTGATGTGAGTAACGAAAAAGTTCCGCATTCCAAAATTACATATTATTTTTCAGAAACGTATCGATTATTGCAAGCCAGGTCCATGTTTGAATGGTGGATCATGTGAGAATTTACTCACCGGTTACAAATGTCAATGCCAACCTGGGTTTGAAGGTAATTACTGATTTGAAAAAAACGTTGCTAATTTTCATGTTCAGGTCTTGATTGTGAAAATGACATTGACGAATGTGCGCTAGGCTTTTGTAGTAATGGAGCAAAGTGCCGAGACAGGATCAATGATTATGAATGTATTTGCGATGGAACAGGATATCAGGGAAAGAACTGTACTGTCGATCTGAACGAGTGCGAAAATCCTGAAAATTGTATAAACGGGGAATGCATAAATACCTTAGGGGGCTATAAATGCACATGTAGAGATGGTGAGTGAAATAATTCTTTTAAAAATTTAATTTGTAAAGTTTTGTAGACTTTATTGGACCAAGATGTTCTCTAAAAAATCCCTGCATCGAGCTGCGGGCTGACAGAAATATCTCAAGGATTTCATGTGTACACGGAACTTGTGTTAATCCAGTTGTTCATGTAAGTTTTTTTGCAATTCTACAAAAATTAACCAAATTTTTATAGATTGAAAATAACAAAGAACTTGCAAAGTATGAATGTTCATGTGATCATGGATATACAGGTCCAAATTGTTCACAAATGGTAATACATGAGATAGCGTAAAAATCAATAATTTTTTTATCAGATCAAAGAAAAAAGCATTTCAAATCTTGGATATTTGTTTGGACCAATTATAGTAGTAGTAATTGTTTTCATTATTCTTGGATGTTTGCTTCTTTTCTTTGTCATCCGAGGAAACAATGCAATGCATGGTCATTATAGTCCAAGTTCGCACGAATTCAACCAGAATCGAATGGTAAGATAGTTATTTAATAATTTTTCAGTGATTATTAATTTCAGATTCCAACTGTTATAAAACTTCCACCTCAAGAAAGATTAATATAACAAAATATGTACAATTGCTCAAAGATTGAAATTATGTTATGACGTTTTTTTGTTTACTACTTAACTGTTATTGTTTTAGTACGGGTTTGAATAGTGCTTTTATCTTGTGTACATGTGTTTCTCAGATTGAATAAAAAATAATCAACATTTTATTCAATTGCTAAATCATTTGAGTTATGGATTTTATCCACAGTAAAATCTTTTATTGACAATATCCGCTTTCTTTTTGTAAGCTGGATCACAACATGATGGCAATGGAACAATACACACGTTGTCGGTAGTGCTACAGCTTTGATTTTGATTTGCATCACCTCTGTAATAATAAGAATTGGTTTTAAGTCACACAAATCATCTGGAATTACATGCAAGTTGCATCAGGACATCCTGCGATTGCAGTGCATATTCTGCTTCTCGTCTGTGTGCCACAATAACCGCAATCTTTATCGCAGGCGGTCCAGGCGTCCCACTCAGCCCATGTAGACGTTGACGGACAGGTAGTTTGAGAGTTTCTGAAACTTAAAGATTTTGAGAGAACTCGGATAATTTAATGTACACAATAACTGCTAACAAACCGAAGGCGACGATTAATATAATTTGTTTCATCACAGTGAATTTGTATATCGGTTATTAGTAAACATGCTCCTTTTATACTGATAAATATTTGTTTAATTGGACTGCATGATCCCCAATTATCTAGAGATCAAATTTGTTACATTGTTGCTATCAACGAGTTTAAAATATGAAATACTACTAATTTTATTCAAACTCTCACCAGTATGTACTCAATTTGATCCTTTTTTTTCAATTTGTTGCCATAATCCGAATTTAAACCCATTGGTTATTTGTAAATTTGATCTGTGTTGTGATTCTGGCATTGTTCCATATAAATTATAGTTGTTGTTAGAAAACCAGCCCGGAATTACACTGTCTGAATTCCGAATAAATGTCCACTAAAATTTCGCAAATATCTTATTTTTTCAACTACAATAGATTTTGGTGAATCGCTGGGAATTCGAACATTGAGGAACCTTTGATGTCGAAAAATAACAATTTTGAAAATGCTTCTGTGGAATTTCTAAATTGTTTACATATGAGGTGAAACATATGTTTTGAATTATGTTTCTAAACATATTTTGTAGAATAAAGTATTCAACACCTCTTGATGGAAATTGGAAAGTTATTTCTGGTAATAATAATTTTAAAAAAGGATGAAAATTCTAGGTTAATAGTATTATTTAGGCTAAATCCGTTTTTCAGGTTGTCTTTCCGCATATGTAAACAAATTATATTTAAATTAAGTTTAATCTATTTTTTTCCAAAATTTAATTTCAAGCATCTTTTGGGTTTCGTTAACAGGTTTAAACCTAGTTTAGTTTAGCTCTGTAGTTTATTTTTCATAGTACAAACTTTTTCTGCGATGTTCTCATTTTGCCTTGCAATAAAAATTCAGGAAATGTTTAACGAACGTTTAAAAAATCGTTTTTTTTTCTCACATTTTGAAATGTTAGAAAACGATTTATGAAGCTGTAAAATCTGTGTTTTGATGCAGCAGTACTGTAACTGAAAACTTATCAACGATGTACCTTTCCAAATTCGATAGTGAGCGTTATGCTGATTTCAGAATTAATTTCGACCACAGAATCTTTCAAATTATATGCACCTTCGTGTTTTCGAGAATTGGATGAAAACTGCAAAACCGGCTCATCACTTCGAGACCCAATTGGCTTGTTGTTCTTGTCGCTGGAGCTCAAGTTGTCCGCTGATAATTAAGAGTGGAAGTCATCTAAATTTAAGCATTTCTATTTGTATTTTGAAATTTATTCTTTTTCGTTAAACAAAAAATTTTAAAAAAAATCGCATACTTATCATTTTTATTTTTTACAACTTGTTAATTTTTATTTTTTGTAACAAATTATAATTTTTCGCGTTTTTGATCCATCTAATACAGTAAACGATAAAACATTTTTCTGATCCACTGTTTTTCCGACATTTTGTTCTTTTTTCAAATGCATTTTCAATAAAAGTTTTTTTTTAAATTATTTAAAGGCAGCTTGTCAGTTAACACGATCCAAATATTAGGCAAAAAATCAAAATTCGAATGGGTGCCAAGGTTGTCTAATTTTGATTTTTTCAACTTTGGACCGCTGCTATGACGCGTGTGAACGCTCTAATTTTTGAAACTAAGAACAGGTAGGGTTAAATTAACTGAACAGCTGTCTTTAACAAATAAATACATGAAATTTCTTTTTAAACATTAATGAACTAATTTTTACACGTGGAAGTTGAATAAATATGCAAATAAAAAGACACATTTTGCTGGAATTTGGAAAAACTGTATTGAGTTCTCCCATACTTGTTACGTTCATGTTTTCCTTGTGGTTACGTTTTACCGTATCACGAACAAACTCCTTAATCTGCCTAAAGAGCTAAATTGCCGGAATGGGGATTTCTTTATTTAGAATTCAGTGTTTTCTTCGGTATTGGAAAGAAATAAACTGATATGATTTCTGGTGTGAAGTTTTTCTCCATTCAAAAAGCCATTAAATTTTTTACATTTTCACATTTATAAAACTAGATGTATTTAAAATTTATGATTGATTCGAAGATAAAAAAAGACACTTTTTATTTGTGCATGGGAAAACTTTTTTTTTAATGAACGAAATACAAGTGAATTCATAGTCAGTTTTATAGTTCTCACAGTTTTTGCATGCAATGATGAACAAATATGAATAAAAGTAATAAAATAAATTCGAAGAAAAAGTTTATCAACAATGTTTTCTCATATTTTTTTGCAGAAAAATTCTAGAAAAATGTTCGTACGAAACCACGTAGTATGGTCACAAAAAAAAAAGAAAATCTAAGCAATGCCGAATATTGACGCATGGTGTTTCTCATGGAACTCTCTTGGCATCAAGTTTGACACGCCTACACATGTTCCCCCAAATGTGTATAAAAAGAGCATACTATCTTATTCAACAAAGTATAATAATATGAACCAGTATCCTATTTTCTTAACTATATTATTTTTTGCCACAATGGATGTGTAATTGATTCAAAAATCATTATGTCGAGTATCTCTTAATTTTCAGGAGATCTCAAACTACCTGTCCAACCACGAATTCTTGGTCCGATTGGGGTGCATGGACAACGTGTAACAAAGATTGTGGATATTGCGGTACACAGACACGAAACAGAACATGCCAGACAGTCACTGGGTGTCCTTATATAGCTTGCGAGTAATTGTCAACTTGACATAATTTTATATATATTTTTCATTCCAGCGGTAACGGAACTCAAACACAAACATGTAGCACTACCAATAGTTCCTGCCTTTTTCCACTTCCAACATGTTGTGACACAAGCTATAAATTGATGGCAGATACCGTTAACAGAAGATTTTATTGTGGATTGGTTACAGGGAAATAAATTAGGGATATATTTAAATAACTCACCTAAAGATTCTTAATAATGGAAAGACTTTTTTAAACGAATTAATATAGTTAAAATATGTTTTGATATAAATCCGAAAGTTTCTGATATTTAAAATTTATTGTAATGAACTTTGACATCGGGAGCAGTGATGTCAATCGGCTTTTTTTCAAGATTCCGAATCGGCTTTCTAGATACAGCAAAAGTAGTACTATTTTCAAAATCCGTCTAAATTATTACATAAGAAAAGTACCAGAAGTTTTTTTCTATAATAAATTTCAATAGTATTTTCATTATATCCTGCAATCGATTGGGTTAAAGCATTCGAAAATAAAGCATAATTCTGAGGAGTTATTGAACTTCTGCCATAAGATTTTCTGTGGTTGTAGGTGCGGTATCAAAAGTTTGATAATATGATAGTTTTTTTCATAAAGTTGTTTTTCAAACATTTTATTTTTTATCTCTCAAATAAACAGCGATGTTTTCAAAATGTTATACAACATTTGTTTTGTTATTAAAAACTATATTCATCACGTTATCGACAGATTTGTAACTTGACAATTCGCCTTTTATTAATTTCGAAGACCTAATTTATAGTGAGTAGGTTTTTTCGTGACCTTATGGAAAATAAAAGAAACCGAAATAATTCCAATTATTATGTAAAAATGGTTTATTAACATTCCCTTTTTGAGTTCATAGGTAGTAGGTATAAGACATCTGATCAGTAGTTGGTTGCAATGTGCTTATCAAAATCGCATTATTTAATTCTTCTGATAACCGAGAAAAATTTAATAATCCTATTTTTCTATTACGTCACTCGCACAGCAAAAAATGGAATTCGATTTGTGTTTTGATACGAAGTGAAATCTTATTGATTATTAAAATTTATTGGAATTGATCTTCATGTCCAATGCAGGAGATATTTTTTTTCAAGTTATCGAATAACATTAATCTCAAATAACAAAAAAAAAATTTTAGATTTGAGCCTGAGTACGATGACGTACGTTGCGAGTACGTTGTTTTTTACACACGAGTACTCACTATGATCTTCCAATAAAATATCGAAAAAAAACTCACGGGATGTTTTCATGAATCGATGCTTAGCTCATCTTTAAGCATATGAACCACAGGTTTTTTATGTGATGCAGAATATTTCCAAAATGTATCAAAAAATTACAGATTTTTTTCAATCGGACGTTTTTTTTTAAATATTTTTTTAAAACTTCCTCAGTTCGATCTAATCAATTATTTTTTTCAAAAAATCTTTGTTTTTTAAATAAATTATTGATTTTATAAAAAGTCGATATTGTTTAGATTTTTTGGCACGATAAACCATGTGATTTCTTTTAGTATTTTCAACCTTAAAGAAATTTAAAACGACCATAAGTTAATCGAAATTGAAAGAAAATTGGTGTTGATAGTTTCTTCATTTTTTTTTCCAATTTTTGCTGTAAACACTACAACGCGATGCGAACCTGTTTGTCGTGTTCTTCTTCTTCTTTCATTCAATCAATACCTTGCTCTCTTTGTTTGATGTAACTTCACCTTTCTAGTGGTTTTGAATCGGTTCTCTGGATTCTCTTTTTTTTGAAACAGATATTGTCAAATTTCCAATCAAATCTTGTGCTTTCTTTTTTATCTTGCACTAATATTTATGTAACTTAAGGTAGCTATTAGTACTTCTGCAATAACAGAACTACTTATCAAAAATTGGAAAGAACATTTAAACTCTAGGTAAATGTGTATACACTTTCAGAAAATAATTTCTTTCAATAAAATCAATCAACCAAAAGCCCCAAAATTTTGTCATAAAAATTTAAAGTTGTTGAGATAAGATAAAAACCGACCTAGGGACTAGAAATCCAAAAACCTCGCTAGAGCGCGAAATCCTGCGCACTCTTTTTCTCTGCATCAAGCGCAACGAGTATACCCTATAGCTGTTGTTACAAATTTTTCACATGTTTTTTCAATGCTTTCACTCCGATACTTGACGAAACCTTATGAGTTCTACTTTTTTAAACCTCGTGCTGTCGTTCTAATATTTGCGTGATTTTATTTGCATTCTTATATACTTTATAGTCCAATATTTCATGTTTTCAGGGTGACGCACCATGGGTAACGATCATTCCAGCGAAAATCAAAGTAAGTTGTATATTTTCTCAGATAAATGTATCGTTTTCCGAAAAAAAAACGATTATATTGTTTGTCAACAAAGCAGTCACTTCAGTTCAAAAGATAATATGTTGATCAAAAACAAAACAATTGAAGATGACAGTCAACAAAATCCTGCTCTAGCAAGCTCTAAAGCCACTGAACATATTGTTGTGATCGAATTTCATAGAAGAAAAAAACTATTTACGGATGTTCATTTCGTGTGCCCTCCGTTATTTCTTTTCGATCATTAGGAACAGCATATGATGAGCCGGCCTTGGTAAGTCCTATGACGTACTGAGAGCCGCTCATTGTTTTTCCTCGTTTCAAGAAAAGTCATTCACAAGAACCTGTGACTGGACTTGACCACAAGTTCTTGTGATAACAGATTAATTTTTTTCACAAGAACATCATTCGTTATTTTTTCAAATGGTACAGCTGACCGAATTTCGAGCTTCTAGTTATTTCGATGAGCGATCACCTCCAGATAGGATGAGTTTTAGATATTCACCAACGGTTTCAAGATATCATTCGAATCGTCTTTCTCCATCCATGGGTGCTTATTCTAATTGTACATCTGTTGATGAAATATACGATCGTTTCAACAGATATAATCGACAAGTTCGAGGTTAGAAAGGAAACAAAATTTTTAATGGTTTTTTTCAAGAGCAAAATCAGCATATGTTTTCGTAAAAAATTTCTAAAACATCAAGAATGCATTTGAGTCACCAGACACCTGCATATCTTGAAAAAAAAAACCTAGGAGAGAATGTCATCATTTCCGTTGTAGTGTAATGCTTCGAGCATAGCGTTCAAATTGCTATCGAATGTATGAGAGTCAGGTCGAAAAATGAAAATCCCCCTTTTTCCAATCTTTGAATTTTACTTTGATCCTATTGAAATTGTCTTTTTTTCAGATATGATTGGATCTCTATCCGAGGTACAACTTGATGCAGCGACTCAGCAAATTATAAACGTACAAAATTGTAAGAAATGATTTGAGTATCAAAATTATTAATGGAATTTCAGCTGTAATCAACTCAACTCCACTTGGCTTTCATTCCCTTCATGGAACGAATGTAGCTATTCTTGAAAGTAATGATGAAAATAGATGAAGTTAAGAATCACATTTGTTTTTCAGATGGTCGAATGGCAAGGCGTAAGCAAAGCTTTTGCAAAGGACTTGCATTTTCGAATAGACCGATTGAGATCAGAGAAAATGTTTGTATCAGATTGACGGAAGTATCGAATAACTGGTCCGGAGTGCTTCGTTTTGGCGTTACCAACATTGATCCGGAAACGTTTAGATCACAAGTTGGGGGTGTACCAAAGTATGTTCATTTAATCAAAGTGAGAGAAAATGCTCATCATTTTTCTATAGGTTCGCTTGCCCGGATCTTACATCAAAAGATGGGTATTGGGCAAAGGCATTGCCCGAGCGTTATTCGATTCAAAACAATATATTGCATTTTTACGTTAACACTGATGGAGAGTTGTTTTATGGGATTAATGGGCGTCAAAAGGTATAATTAACAAATAATCGATTATTCATCAAATAGTAAACGCTTTAGGGTATCTTTCTGACCGGGATCAATACACATTTACCTCTTTGGATCATTGTAGATATATATGGAAATTCGGTTGCATTGGAGTTTGTTGGTATGTGAGAAAAACCCAAAGAAAAGCGAATGTTAATCTTTCAAAATGTAATTAGCCCAAATTACATGGTTTAACATTAACCCAAAGAAAAATAAAATCAAGTCATATTAAAACCATTTCAAACTTGCGTACAAAATTAAGGTCTAAAGATATAAAGGTTTTCACTCGCTTGAAATCGTAGTTGTTGGCTTGAATACTAAAAAACCTATAAAAGAAAATGGTTTGTAATAAATGAAATGGAATAACAATTATAAGAATAACACAGCATGAAAAATTGCAAGTTTTTTCGGACGCCTAATCTATTACATAATACTATTATTGTTGTGTCATCGGCAAAACACAATTTCTGACGAAACGTTCTACCTTTAGATTTTTTTCTAGATTTGAATATAGACTACAAAACTATTACTTAGATTTTCAATACACTCCATAAAAATTAGCGGACATGCGCTAAACAAATATCGTCTTTTTCTTCGTTTGCAAACAATTTGACAACTATGATGCACCGCTTTTGTAAGACAAAAATTTATCGATTTTTGATTGTGACCTTGTGAGTCATAGCTGTCCGTTGTCCTATTTCGCTGCCCGTTTTGGGTTGTGAGTCGCTACTAAATTTTTTATCATCGTTTTTTTCATCTCAGAACACTTTTTCCTGTTCATTAATTCGTGTTGGTAAATATTGGGGACGATATTTCGAGAGGAACGAAATGGAAAAAGAATCTCGAATGTTTCGTCTTTTTTGTTACAACTTTTGTCAATACATCCTCAAAATTGTTAACAGTTCTAAAAAAATGTTTCAAGGAACAATTCTATTATTTTTCAGAAGCATCAGAGTTTCGTCGTCTTTCACAACCACTTGTACCCACTATTGCTACATTTCAACCAACATCTTCTATTCTTTCAATCACACCTACTTTATTATACGGGTTAGGATCGAGTGAAGTGAATACGGAGAACACGAGGAATAGTTTGGATGGCGAGACTAGACGTAAGGAAAAAAACACACAGATTTTAATTCAAATTATTGCAATTTTTAGACGAATCTTCTGCGGCAAGTAGGATGATTTCGTTTCATGAAGTCTGCGGTCGGCATATTGCTCTCGATGTAACAAGAAGAATTGCGACACGAGATCAAGCGGAATACTCGCAAGGATATGTTTTCACTGAACGACCTATCCGAAGCAACGAGGCGGTTTCTATTTCAGTAATAATTTCGCAATTTGAGACGACTTTAGTAAAATTATTTTTAGATCAAAACTACACAACCTTTATATGGCGGTGGTGTAGCATTCGGTGTGACTTGTTGCAATCCAGAGCATTTGCGTTCTACAGACATGCCGGATAACTCTGCAGATGTTATTGAGATGCCGGAGTATTGGGTTGTTGTCAAAGATATTGCTCATCAGCCGTCTATTAACACTACACTCCGTTTTTGGATTACTGATTCGGGTTAACTTTTTGGATTTCTATTTTTAGTAATTTTATTCTTTTCAGGTGAAGTGAAATATGAAAAATATTTTCGGGATGAACTTGTAGATACTGCTCGCACCATTCTTCATGTTGACAACTCAATCGATCTCTATATGTTCTTTGATGTTTATGGGTCAACCACGTCTATTAAACTTCTTCCAATAAGCGACGGTACTCGGCCATTCTCTACCAGACCTAGACCCGTGGTCGCTCCAAGGCCTGCACTACCTGCACCAGAGCCCGTGATTGCGCAACCACCGGAAAATAATGGTTTCACCGCTTATACTATAACACCAAGTGGTGGATTACGTGTTGACAGTAAGAAAGAGACTAAATGGTTTCTTCTTTTTAAAAAATTGTTTCAGTGCGCCCATTTGCCAGTGCTCGATCAGCATCCACTACTCCATCGTCTTCCCAAGGTGCTTATAACACTTACACCTCCAACCTGATCTCCTCCCATCTTTCTTCTCAAACACCTTCCATCCCGTCTGCACACAGCGCAGCTGATGTGACTTCCTGGAGCACTCGTCCATACGTCAACGATGTCGCTCCGTTTCGACCACCACCTCCTCCGATCCCTAGAGTAAATATTTTTCGTCGAATTTTATATGCCGTATTTCCATAATTTTCAGAGAACACAAAGGGCCCCTATCGACGAGACTATTTCCAATATGATTGCCAAAAAACCTGAAAAAACAAAAACAGTACAAAATTCTGATGGAAAACAAGGCGGTGGAGAAGATGATGGCGATTGCCTTGTAAGATTTTAAGCCTCTTGTATATCTGTATTGATAACACATTGTTACAGATTTGTTTTGATGCACAAGTCAACTGCGTGCTCTATACTTGTGGTCATATGTGTCTTTGTTTCGAATGTGCTCAACGATTGAGAAATCATGATAATAGCTGCTGTCCAATTTGTCGTGCTGAAATTCGAGATGTTATACGTTGTTTCAAATCATGATTGTAAAATTTTAGTGTTCCCCCCCCCCCATGTTTCTGACCCTGTTGAGATTGTCATTTCATTGTATCACAAATTCTAAATCTACTGGTATTATACATCGTGCTTGCAAAATAAAATCTTGTATTCTTTAAAATGTAAGGGCATTGCAGCGATTTAAAAAAAACCTTTATAAAACATAAAGTTCGGATGAAGAGAATCTTTGAAGGCTTTTTATAGCTACCATCATATAATCGCGGCACAAGTTTTTTTAAGGAATCAAACATCAAATATATGATACCTTTTCGTTAATGTTCAGTTTGTCGAAAGAAGAATTAATACTGAAAACAGTCTGAACGATACAAATATTCCCTATCAAATTGATAACAATAAAATGAAAAGGCAATCATGAAGAGCGTTCATCAAATACCGTCGAAACAAAATGTAAAATCGACAAATCAAAAAGCGATTAATGTATTTTCAAGATGAATGGAATGTTTTTGATAAGAACAAAGTAAATAGGTTCATCACAGTCATTTTTCTAATTTTCAAACATTGTTTCGACATGCCCCTATAATGTTCTTGAAAACTTGCTTCTTTAGACATACATCTGGAATGGTCATTATCAATCATGAAAGTGACTATCGTTTTTTTTGTCTAACTGCTTTTGTTATATTTAGTATTGTTGTTTGCCACGAATGTTTTATTTGGAAAATCGAAACAAAGAAGTTGAAACAATTGGGAAACGTATAATCTTTCTCTCGCTGAATTTTGATGACTCTCGTGATTTTTATGTCGCATTATTTTCAGGAAGTATTGGTTGGGTATATAATATGATAAATAGTTACCGTTTTATCGGACACCGATGACCTTGACAAGTAGGAAAGAACCGCGTTCATGTTAGTGGTTTAGACGAGAAAAAATCTGGGGTAACAATCGACTGATTAGTTGTGGGCATTTCTTTGAATGCGCAACTACTAACCAATCCCAAAAATATAATTGATACGGATAGAAAAATAAGATTTTTTACTGTTTCTCAAAAAATTTAAAACTAGTTTCGACCATATAAATAACTGATTCTTTTCACGTACTTCATTTAAGTCGAAAGTTTCTGCCCCATCAATCCCGGTTTTTTGTTCTGATACTATCTCTAATGACCTTTCCTTATTTCTACAGTTGTCATTTCCTCATTCAAAAAAATTTGTCTTGCCATTCTCTTAAACTTCAATTTTAGGTTCAACTTCATTCAAAATGTCGCGATTTTGCCTTCTTCTTGCAGCCCTTGTTTTCGTAAGTTTTTTGTTGTTGAAACTAGATTTAATTTAATGGGAGATTTCAAATAATACAGCCCCCGACGCCATTTGGTCTAGTCGCGCTGATGAAAGGAAAAATACTATGGCATATATATTTTTTTCTTCAAGGTTGCGCAAGCAGAACTCTCAAAGTCTAAAGAAGACAAAACGTTGAAAGATCTTGAGGACAAAATTGTCAGCGACATCGTCACACATAAGGTTTCATTGAGATTATTTTAGAGGAGAGGAGATGAAATTAAAATTGCAGGTTATGGTATACAGTAAATCGTACTGTCCATGGAGTAAAAGATTAAAAACAATTTTGGCAGCTTATGATATCGATGATCTTAAAATTGTGGAGCTTGACAAAGCCAACAGAACGGAAGATATGCAGGTAGGAAATCTTATCAATTAACAGCCAAAGAAACTCCAACACTTAAGCAAATTCTAAAAAAATACTCTGGTCGAACAACAGTTCCTCAATTGTTCATCAGTGGACGTTTCATTGGAGGACACGACGAAACACGAGCCATCGAAGACAAAGGAGAATTGCGGCCAATTCTTGAAAAAGCCCACGCACTGTAAGAATTTTCGTTTCGTGATGTTTTGTCATTTTTGTTGCACGATTGGGGGGAACGGCACTTTTTTCCTATTCAATTTATTCATGGCTGTAACTGAAAACACAGCACTTTTTTTTCTCACACAAATAGAAATTTCCGAAAGTTTCCCTCTGAAAATCAATGTTTTCCAGATTCACTAACCGTGTACCTGTTAGTGACAATGGTTCGTGAGTTGGTTTGTGCATGTTGCATGTTTCGTCTCTTCTACACCACCACATTTTCTTTTTTTTATTGTCTCTGCATGTAGTTTATTTTTTGTATTTTCTTTACCCCTACACCCTCCACACTGTCCTCTAGTCGTTCACCGGTTTTAATTAAAATTAATAAAACATTCAAATTTGATTCATTTCAAATTTTCAGACATGTAAAGTGAAACAAAAAATAGGAAAAGAAAAACATTTGTCAAGTCCGTATTCCGCTTATTTTTCGGTTTTGTTTTCTTTACTTTCGTTTCGTTTATTCTGTTCAGCTATGTGGTAATATTGTGAAGAATTATTTCTAATAAAATGAATTTCATTTCAGGGGTGATAGAAACGAACTCTGAGGCTCTTCTGGCAACGCAGAGTAGCAAATTATTTTTTGTTGGCATTTTTCATTATTTTCTTTTTTGTTGTTTAGTCTCTATTTTCAGGGATTTGATTCTGTAATATATGATTTTTAAAATACAGTGTTGAACAAAAATGTGAATAAATATATTTATTAATGATTAAAAATTGACAAACATGTTTTTTTCTTTTAAAAAAATTGGTATTAGATGCCAAGGTCATATTAAACACTCATATCGGCTCTCAACATCTAATAGAACATATAACGGGTATAATTAGAGTTTATTATGAACAAAAAACGTCTTTTTTTTTCGTTGAATATTTTATTCACATTCAAAATGAAAAGATTTATAGCTTGTATTGTAAGACGGACACATTTTCAATTTAGTAGTCACTGTGGTGTTCATCTAAGAAAGGTGGATCACAACCTGATCCATTCTCTGCAACTCCATTCACATGTTGTATATCAACCAGTCTGTATAGTGTCCTCTCCGCCGATTCTTCATGATCCCTAACATCCAGACCGGTCGTATTCATCTATTTCGTCTCCACTCGCGCAATTTATTCATATTTTTTCGTTCGGTCATTCTTTCGGAGGAATGATCAATCTGAATATGCAGAACATTCCGGTTTACTATTTTGTTATTTGCAAAGTCGTCATTTGTTCTTGTTTTATCATGAATTAATGATAAATTGTTATCAATAAAAGTTCAAAGACAAATATAAAGAGTCAAAAATTTTCAAACCATATGACAAAGAAGTCAAAATGACCAAGCTCAATTTTTCCCGTTTTTAATTCATATTTGTTTTTTTTTCCATGCGTTCAACAAAATATTATATTTCTTTTATCTTTCCAACATTTTGAACAAACAAATATAACCACCCTTTTTCTCAAATTATTTGATTTTCTTTTTAAAATGACGTTTTTTTTGAATGTTGGCGTATTTAAACAGCATTCGTTTACAATTTCTTTTCATTTTTTCATATACATTTTAAATTATTTTTGGCCACTATTTTCATTAATGAATATTTTTCAAAATTTCCAGAATGACTGCTGTAATAGATGGAGCTTATAGAAAAAAGGTGATGTTATTATTAACTCCAGCGTTAATTTGTAACATGCTGGCGTTTACATCAATTTTACCATTGTTTCCAACAATTTTGAATTTTTATTCAAATGAAGGACATAGGGTTAGTGAACAGAGGTTGACCGTAACCTTGATCGTTATATTTTTTGCAGGATTGGCTATACGATATTTGTGTAAAGGGATTACAAACATTTCAATCAGCTATTGGAGTACCTCACAATGAAAGATACGATAAAGTGTTTTTTGGTGGATTGCTAGGATCATTGTTCAGTGCTTTGCAATTTGTTTCATCTCCGACATTAGGTTATTTATCAGATATTCATGGAAGAAGAGCGATTATCAGTTTATGCTGTATTTTGACACTTATTTCCTACATTGTGAGTCATTTGATTTTTTTTGTCGTGAAAAAATATTCGTTGATAATATTGGCAAGAAGTTTTGATAATGTTCAAATTTAAGAAAATACTCGGACAGGAAGAAAAGAAAACTTCCGGCAAAATTGGCATAAAATAACTATTTTGTAGTCTAAGTTTATGTCATATTAGCTTTTAGTTTTTTTTATTTACTTTCGGTATTAAAATGAATCATTTTTACTAACTACATAAATGAATGATTTTTTAAAAGTATTTGATTAATAAAACCTTCCTCGAAACACTAGTTTTAAAATTTTTAAAAATGAACATGAAATTTTTTATTTCAGAACTGGTTGAAAGCCGACACTTTTGCATATTTCGTTTTATCCCGAATCTTGGGTGGATTGAGTAAAGGAAATGTCAACGTTGCTATTTCTATTATTTCTGATGTTTACACACCAGAAGATTATCCTAAAGGAATGGTAAGCATAACAAATTATTTCTTTGATTTTGGCTTTAAAATTTCAAAATTTCAGGCTCTTGTCGGAATAACTTATTCAGTTGGGTTTTTAATTGGACCAATGATTGGCGCATACTTTTCGACAATTGCTCCAGCGGTAAGTGTATCCATTGAGTCTCATTAATCTTAACTTCTTCCAGGACGCCCCATTTGCCACACCTGCAACATTCTCCATCGTTTTAACAATTTTGGAATTTGCTTTCTTGTTCTTTTTGCCAGAAACATTGGATCATAGGGAACAGAAAAGCATCCAAACAATTAAGAAGACAAGGAATCAGTTCATCAATCCTAAAGATTTGTTCCAATTTTCGGCAGTTAATGCACCTTCAGAAAGTAAGGAAATTTGAAAATGTGTATCAATTTTTATAAGATGTTTTCTTTTCCAGAGAAAAGAGAATTGCAGTCAATTGGATGGATTTATTTCTTGTTCTTAATGTTATACTCTGGACTTGAATTCACCTTACCATTCCTTACCCATTTACGGTTCAATTTTGAAAGGTAACTACATTTTTTAATGTGGCTAATGTTCATTGATTTGCAGCATGCAACAAGGAAAGCTCTATCTCTTCACTGGTTGCCTCATGATTATCATCCAGGGAAAATATGTTAGAAAATTTGAGATGAAAAAGTAAACTGACTTTCAGATAATCGTAATAACTTAACTATAAGAGTTTAGGATGAAATCAGTAGCTGAATTTGGAATGGCTTGCACAATTCCAGCATATTTACTTGTAGCAATTGCTAGATCACAATTTGTTCTTTATGCTGGACTATTCTTCTACGCCATTTCATCAGCAACTGTTGTTACCTGTTTAACAGCACTTCTTCACATAGTGCACACTGAGAATGAGAAAGGGGTTTTGGCTGGAATTTTTAGAAGTCTTGGATGTCTTGCAAGAGCTCTCGGACCCATCATCGCATCAACACGTCAGTTTCAACAAACGTCTTAATCAACAATTAATAAAATTACAGTGTTCTGGCTTCTTGGTTCAACCGCTTGTTACATTGTTGGAGCCGCATTCCTAACTATCCCACTGGTCTTATTAAAGAAAATGGAGAATCCAGCTTTGAAACACAAAGTCCAATAACTTATTGAATTTTATTTGAACATATCAAAATGCTTTAATGCGTGTGTGATTTTCTTTGTAGTAGCTTTTCTAGTCTTTTTCGAAAATATCTTGTTGAATCCGAGAAAAAGTGTGATACGGTTCATGTAATGATGCACAATATTGTTTTCTTATTCATCAATTCCATTATAAAACGTGATATACAGTTTTTAACAATCAAACCTTTCTTTTATTATTGAAATATCTTCGGTTGAAAGTTCTGAAGAGTTCTTTTTTTCTTTCCGTGATTTCGTCCATCTCAGACTTTGAAATAATCTAAAATGTATAGTTAAAAGTATGAACATAAAATATATAAACTTACTTTTGATATGAAAGTTGTTGCAGCTCTGTGAATATCAATTCGTGAACCACCAACTTCTCTAATGGTTTTCAATAGAATCCTAAGCTTACGCCATTGTTCAGGAGACAAATATCTGCGAATGAACTCCTGAAAAATTAAGAATACCTCAATTTAAAAACTTTCAAAAAACCTTTGCTGCTGAAATCATAAAAGGGAAACTGTCATCCGGTGGTGTTGTAAAAATAAATGATGGTGTGGTAGGTAGTGTAGTTGCTTTTCTGCGAGCCGGTACCATGCCATTAGCCAAATGGTTTGCAAACTCTGACAACAAGAATGGTTTCTCAGTTGTTGTTTCATCACCATAATCTTCAGAATCCAATGTCGTGGGTTCGGTAACAAATTCATAGTCGTTTTCAGAATTTACCGCTGAAATCAACTGCTTGGTTGTATTTTCTGATCCATCAGTTAGACTGGTTGTCATGTTGTAGCCTTCCGTCGATGTTGATTGGACGGTAATATTAGCTGGATGTCGTTTCATGAATTTCTCAGCTTCCTCGGAATTGAGTTCCTCCAAAAGCATGCTTATCTCAATTTTTGGCATGATAGACCTTCGTCCGACCACATATTCAAAAAATAAAACATTAAAAAATAGTAGAAAAAGTTGCATTTCCAACGTTATGGTCAATATAGAATTTGAGGTAATACTTTGTAGTACCGTCTTCACGAGAAATAGTTTGAGAATTTAGTTAGTTTGAAGTAATAATTACCTTCGGACAGGTTTCCTGAAGTGTGTTTGGCACGCACCGTTTACGGCACTCTTTTGAACTGTAGTCTCCTGTCAGAACCAAGCCTCTTCACAATTTTCATTTCAATGATCAAGTTCAAATTATATTGTTGGAGAAATCAATTATGTATGATAAATTGGTGTATTTTTTTGAATTGAAATTAATTCTCGGAATCGTTGAAAAATGTTTCTGCGAGGAAAAAAGAATAGAAAATGGTGTTGTTCAATTCTACTTCATATTTGAAAAACGTTTAGTTTATATTTGGATGTATTACGGAAAATGAAAAAAACTTCGGTATTGCTTTAAAACTGGGTTTTCATTGATCGCTAGCATTGAATTATGCGACAATAAAAATTTAATTGTAATATTTACTTCTGTTGCAGATTGTGCTTTTCCAGTGTTTTTGTGGGTTTCAGGTAAACGAATGATCAATGAGAAAAATGGTTTGCACAATGTTGTAGGACGCCTGTCAGAACCTCTTGGACACATTTTCGCACAAATTTGACTTTAGGAATTAATAAGATTTTAAGTTTGTAATAAAAAATATTTATTTTTCATTTTGAACTTGGAATATTTCACTACGCTTTTTAGTAATTATTCTGCATCTAACAAAATTGTGTGCGTCTAAAAAGAAGGAAAATTCAATAAAAATCACAATGCGAATCCAATTTCTCCATTTTTAAAACTTTTCCAAACAGTAAATTTCTCAAACTGCCCATTTCCCGGACAACGGTTTTCCCAAAAACTCGTATGAGTGAGAAAAATATGCTGTTAACATAGTCTCATGTGACGCAACTATTTATTTTCTACGTCTCTCAACGCCAAGTGTTCTCTTTTCTTTCCATCACCATCTGCTGTCCCTGCCTTGCCACGAAACGCGGACCTGAGCAATTGCAATCTTTTCATTACATCAGAGCGTTTTTTCTTAGATGACAATGTTGACTGCATTATTACAACCCTCGAGTTTTCCAACAATATTATTTTCATTGATTATCATTCTTCTCTTTATTGTTCGCACTATTTTCGAGATTATTTCTTAACTTTTCCATTACACGGACAAATGGCTCCACTTGTTAGAAACCACTATCGATTTTTATTTTCATGAATAAGAGTACACTCATTCGATCTTCTCATATTTTTCATCACTATGGCGATCGATAACAACCGCCGTGCACATTATATTTTCTCTCAGCTTTCCAAATAAAAGCGTTGTTTCTCCTAAAGCCATCTCTTTTTTTGTTGCTTCGCGACCAAGCTAGATAGTTAGAATGTTTGTGTTGTTACCAGCTTATTCTAATCAATATGTTTTCAAAGACTTCACATTTCTTCGTTTTAACATTACCAACATCTTAGTTTTTTGTGTAAATTAAATTTTCAGGTAGCTTGTCGAAATCTATATTTTCGCATGGCGTTCGAACATCAAAATTGAAATATATTAATAAAATAGTGTAAAAAATGAAGAAAAGGTAAGATTTATGAAAAAGATATGACTTTTAATTTAATTTTTTCAGTTCAAAGATGCTGACTTCCGAAATTTAGACGCCGATTTTAAAAACTTACGAAACTCGCAGTAAGTTAACTATTTTAGTTTCACAAAACAAAATCGTTTTTAAGACACATACGAAGAGATATGCAAGAAAATGTGAATTCGGTTTTTGTTAACCAAAGTAAGTTTAAATTTGACGGCTTCAGTACTTAATATATAATATTTCCACTTTCAGACACATACGTGGAAATGTGCAAGAATGTGTTGAAAGGAAGTTTGTTTTGATTGAAAGGCTAGCCACAACAGCAGTATGCTTCCCTATTTCCGATTAAAATACCATTTATTTTTTCAGACACAAGCGTAGAGGTACAAGGAAGATGAATTTTTTATTTAAAAGTTGTATAGATTTTTTAAAAATAAATATTTTTTGAGAAGAGTCTAACGGAAATATAAATATTCAACGCAATAGAAAGTTGGATTAAAATACTTAGCATATAATATGCCAGAATTAGTAATGCTCGAAGGATTTTCTTGGAAGCTGGCATTATGACTTTGAATAAAAACAGAAAATTCGAATGGTTTCTATTCCAATTGTGGTTTTATTAGAAGGCGAAGGGAAGCATCTCCCCACTTAATTTGAGGCATCCTAATTTTTTAAAACTTGAAAAGCATGATTTCAAGTCGCTGAATTAAGAATTTGAAATTTGAAAATTATTAGATTTCATCTTTGCCCAATCCAACAAAAGCTTTTTAATTCGTGACACGATAATTTATGCAAGAACCTCAGAAACTGAAGTGAAAATTTGATTACCTCTGCTTCTTCTGGTCGGATTTACTGTTACGGAAATAACTGTTACGGAAAAAATAGAGAATTTTTTGCTGGACATTAATAGTCTATAGCGAGAAATTTTTACTCACACCAAGAGAACGTTGCTTGTAGTGTTTCCAAAAGTCTATTTTCTAGAGCCTCTGATAATCACTTAAAGGCAGCTTGTCAGTTAACATGATCTAAATCAGTGTTCCGATCCGGATCGGATTTCGGACCGGATCGATCCGGATGACGATCCGGATCGATCCGGATCGGATGACAATCCGGATCGATCCGGATCGGATCTATGAATATCATGTAAATTTTTTGTGACGGTTTTGTTCAGAATACGCAACATACAAATATCTAGAACATAATCATGACTGCCTATTTTTGAAAAAAAAACAGAAGGGGTGCACTTGAGGTGCCTTTTGGGTGTTTTAAGAGACAATGTCTGAGTCGCGTTAAATGAGTGTGGTAGGGGTAAAAAAATAATCTCGTGTCACAAAACTTTTGAAGTGTCCCGGCGTTCGGGGGGAGCTCCCCGTTTTGTCGTAAAACTTGTAAATTTTTCAAAAAAATTCGTAATTGTTTTCTTTTTTTGCTCAAAAATGCTTCTGTTGTTACAAAAAAAAATTATGATGTCTACGATATAAAATTGGCATAAAAACGAAAAAATTCTACAATATTGACCAAAAATTGACCAAAAAAAGACATCAAAAATTTTCAAAAACATTTTTTCGATTATTCTGTCAAATATGGCGGAAGAAAAAGATACAAACGACCGCTTAGTGTTCAAATTTGAGAAAAATGCTCAATTTTGAGGTATTTACAGCTCATTTGAATGTGCATTTTTGGCCAAAAAGTGTCATTTTTGCGCATGTTTGGCTATTTTCACAGGTAATGTGGATATTTTCTTCCAAATAAATGTTATGTTTTTTCTGTCATCTAATAATTTGTTGCTTTAAAATAGGCCGGAATTTTATAATTGTAGCAACATAGTAAAATTTGTATTCTGAAATGTAACGTTTGATATTTCTAGATCCGAATTTCATCCGATCCGGATTGATCCGAATCCGGATCGATCCGATCCGGATCGATCCGGATCGGATGGCAATCCGGATTGACCCGATCCGGATCGATCCGGATCGGATCGAGAGATCCGAAACCGAAAAATCCGGATCGGATCGATCCGGATCGGAACACTGATCTAAATTCAAGGCAAAAAATCAAAATTCGAATGGGATCCCATGTGGTCCAAAGAACAAGACCCATATGTAGCAACATTCGAATAATTGTGTTTCGCGCCACTTCTGACCGCGGTGCACGATCCGGCGCGCACTCAAAATTTGATTTTTTTAAAACTTTGAACGGCTGCTATGACGCGTGTATTTATCGGTGTAATTTCGTATAAATTGCATGTTACTAATGAGAGAAAGCTCTAATTTTTGAAATTGAAATCTGGTTGGGTCAAATTAACTGATTCGCTTTATTTCTGGCATTAAAGTAAAAGTGTTTTTTGATATTTGAAATCCTTTGGTCACGAAGTCAACTAATAGCGTTTTTGTGAACCTCTATTCATAATTTGATTTTCTGGCTATCAAAAATGACTTTTAGTATGTTGTTTGATCCACAGATCTGCATTTTTCCAGTAGCAAACTTCTTCCCAATTCCATATCCTTTTCATATATCGTCTCAAGATTTCAATAAAGTTGAAAATCTAAAGGGTTTTTCTCAAAAATAAAAATAGGGAAATATTCCACAGACATTACTAATTCCAGAAAACCTTTACCAAGAAAAAACAGGAAAATAGCGTTTTTGAACCACAAAGCGTAGAAATAATTTACGTTGGACCTAATATAGAAACACATTTGGAACCTAGTCTAATGATGTTTTTTGTTGTTTTTTTTCAGTCCACCAGGTAACTCTTGGATTTTCAGTTGGAAGCTTTCAGAAAACGACGAAAAGTTTTTCATTGTAATAAAAATGCAGCGAAGTTTAAGTCTACGAATTTTTTTCGACCCCAAATTTTTTGAATGAACAGAAATTAAAAAATTTGAAAATGTTCTTTTTATGTACTGGATAGACTAGTTTTTTAAAAATAATGAGTATTTTATTTGGTCATTCATTTTTTTAAATCTAATTTTTTAAAACTCTTAATGACGATGAAAAACTATATTTTAAATTACTAATGACTTTGAAGCCCTGCCACAAACTTATAGCCCCTACTATGAAGAGATGAACCTAACAAAAAAAATCAAATCATACGTAATCCGAACAACAAGATAAAATGCAAATAAATGCTTTAGTTTTGAGAGCATGGGAATCACAGTAAGCACGTTGTTTTTGTTATAGATAGAATGATTTATGTGGTAGAGTAAAAAAAAACTGAAAACTGTCGGTTGATTCATATGTTTTTTGTTTGTTTTTTTTTCAATGTTACTGATATAACCATCAATGTTTTTGTATAAAATTTTGTACCTTACTCAATATTTTCTTTTTCATCTGCATTCTCCGAGATTCAAAATATAAAAAGAACAGTAAGAAAAATAATTGATCACTATTAGAAATCATTTTTCTAAATTTCCCCAGCACGAAAACGAAATTCTTAGAATTTCACTTTTTAAATTAATTATCATTAATCTTTTCCCACCACTACAGTTTTTTTAAAAAACTTTTCTCACTACCTGGATATACGAACTTTATTGAAATTAAAATAAAATTATTAAATACTTGTGAGTCCAGACGTGGGAAAATTAGATAAATATCTTTCGAGAATGGCTTAACTATTTGAATAGGTTGTTATTATGGTTCTTTTTTTATTTATCCACTTTAAGCTTGTTTTTTCTTTTAAGCTATTTCGAAAATTTCCTTGAAAAACTGCTCCAAATCGCTGTATCGTTTCGAGATCGGGATATTAGTTGCTATGCGTTGCGATTTTCAATAACCATGGCTATTATGCTTTTCCAAAATGTTAAATCTTTATTAAAAAACATTGAGAAATAGACATGAAATATTTGACGCATGCCCCACTGTGACCTCACTTTCCTGTAAATGGATGTATTGTATTACTTAAATAACATTGTTTTCATATTTTGAAATTCGTTGACTGCCTACAAATTCGAATGTCGTTCATCGGTTTCTACTAGCTATTGTCAACTCAATTTTTCTTGATCATTGCGTTCGGAAGGCTGCTCGACCTCACAGCCGCTCCGCACGCACGCGACTCGGCTGCCGACACTCAGCACACTGGAAAATTTGAATTTTTAATGTTCCCGCCAATATTTCAGTGTTGAGTGAGAGGTCGACGCGTCGCGTTCGTGTGGAGCGGCTGTGAGGTTGAGCAGCCTTCCGAACGCAATGATCAAGAATAATTGAGTTGACAATAAAAAATTGAAAATAAACAAATGTTCAAAAATAGAGAGGTTCACATTCTGGTTTTACATTTGAACTGTTATTAGAGTCTGGAAATTTTTTCCAGAAGACCTGTTTTTCGGTTCCCCTGTCATTCACATTCTATATCCCAGAAAATCTCCCAAATCTGCAAGTGATGCCATTCAGTTACACAATATTATTTAGGACGTTAAATTCTCGAAATTTCTCAATTTTTTCTATTCAAAAAAAGTTTGTTTGAATTATTCTTTTGTGTTTAATTATTTTCAAGTATTCTTGGTCATTGCGTTTTGAGGGCTGCTCACCGCCACTGGCTCTCGGCACGCACGCACGCACGCGTCTACCGACACTCAACACACTGGAAATTCGTGGTAAGATGGGTTTTCAAATTTTCCAGTATGCCTGCGTGCGGAGCGCCAGTGCGGTTGAGCAGCCCTCAGAACGCAATGATCAAGAATAATTGAGTTGACAACATTATCTTATACTAATAAACGGTTTAAAGACCCCCCGTTTGAGTTCTGCAAACGAATGGCGTGATTTAAACTCCAGATTCGCTCACAGTCAGTTTGCAGCTATGCTGACTAATTTCTCTTTTTTCCAGATTTACTTTTCGTTATTTTTTTCTCTAGTTGAATAATCTCAATCAAAATAAAAAAAACAACCTGAAATAGAATTCTAGGAATCTCACACCCACATTTTTATTTACAAAATATGACCAAAATTCTCAATTATCCATCCGAAAGTTGTGACAAATATGGAACTAAAAATCACTTTTCGAACTTGCTAAGAGATTTATTTTGAATTTTTGTTAAGTTTTTATATTCAACCACTCTCGAATAGCAAAACATTAGTGCAAAATGGTGGCGATGAATTAAAAGAGCATGAACAGAAAATAAATATTAGATTGAGATGTCTTCGAACAGAGAATTGTTGATGATGTGTGAAATTTTGCTGCTTCTAACATTTCATTTTTTGTGGAAAAACGAGGTCGGAACAACTGTTCTGCCTACTTGTTGAATTTAATTCTGACCAGCAATTTTTTCTCGAAAATTCGATAAAGCAGATGGAGTTTCATGTCGTAATCATATTTTTTAACGCAAGGCTACATGACTTTATCAAATTTTTCAGCATACTGAAAGTTTCTTGGAAATTATATTACTCATGTTGAAAATGTGATTATATCCACCGAGTACAAGTCTACAGCAGGTATTTTGCAGCAAAAACAAATTTTCTCATTGCTCGGAATGACTTTTCTAAAACACCTGTTAAACTTTAAAGATTGATTATTTCATGAACTCAACGTTTTTAACATTACTAAAAAATTCAAAATTTAGCAATGCACCTATTTTGAATTAGCATAAAATTATTTTTAGATAATTTCAATTTTTTGATGTGCTCCGTGAGTTTCTTTGAACACATAAATTCGTAAATTGCAATAATTTGTGAACCATATCTTCGCTAGATGAATGTAGGTTGTATTGAAACGTCCGTATTTAAAATTTACTGTTACTTTTGTTTCAGTTCAGGTCAATACAGCGTTCAAAAAAATTAATCCACACTTGCCTACACGGAATCAACGATTTTTAAATTTTAGAATTTCTTAAAAGAAATTCTAAAATTCGCTTAAACTGCACTTTCCTTTTTGAAGTGGCGAGTCTGTCAGGACTCATCCAAAATGCTGAAAATAGGTTTAGAGTACTCATTTGTGAAAATTTGTTGAAACACTTTTTTGAAAACCACTTCACTTTGTTTTTTGAGTTCAAATTGTTCATTCAAAAAAACGCCTTTCAAAGAAGGTAACCGTTACCTTTTCTGTAATTGGACACCATTGTTTTTGCGAAATTTCCGAAATTTCAGAAATATTATTTATTACTTAAAAAAAAATATTCATTTGTATACATACATAAAAATTATTTCACAATAAACTATAAATTTAAAGAAATGAAATCTTTGAATAACGATATCTTGCCAGTTCGTGGTCCTTATTGATTTAATTTTTCTCACTGACTTAAAGTATATAAGGTCGTCTCTCTAAGAGTGAAACTTTGCGTGCCTTAGGGAAAGATTTTTATATATTCGTAAAGTATAACATTCCAGTAATCCATGACATAAGAAATTTTGTGGAAAAACCGGGGTACTGTTGCGTGACAGAGCACAGAACTTAGAAAATTGAAATTTTTAAAAATGAAGATAGAATGTCAAACTTGGTTTCAAACGATTCCAAATAGAATTTCAATACTTTTTCCGGTTGACAATTTTTCTCTAACCCTAAGCACTCAAAAGTTATACACCAAAAAATGTGAAAAATCGTCAATTTTTGGGAAAATCAAGAAAAAAAAGCCAATTTTTGGAAGGAGGGTCATGGGGTTTTTTCAGATTTTAAACTACAACTTATCAGCTTTTCAAAACAAAAAAGAGTTTTAAAATAAATCCCGGAATAAAAGTAGGGAGTCTCTCCGAATACACAACTTTTTTCCAAAAATTAAGTTTTTCGCTAGAAAAGTGCAGGTATTTTTAAAATTGATTTGTTTCCACAAGTTTAATTACATTTCTAGTATTTCATTAATGATTTGTATTAATATTTGCACGTGATTTTCCAACAAAAAACACCGATTTCACGTATAGTAGAGCATGCAAAATACGAAAAATGGGAAATTATAAAAAATGAAAATAAAAAGGCAAGATTAGTATCATTCGATAGCTAATTCAATTTTGAACATTTTTGTAATTGAACACCTTTTTCGACAATTGCTTATTTTCAAGTTACGTCCCAAAACGTGAAAACAACTCGTCGTCAGTTTCGGACATGCAAAAAAAATAGTGTTTTCTGGAATGAATATCCCAGGATTTTTTCACCATTTAAACTTCAATAAATATTCTATTTAGAACAACAAAGATTTTTGAAATAAAACTGGGAGAAAAAGTAGGGTGACTATCCAAAGTCACAAATTGTGGTCAAAAGTTATGTGTTGCTTTCGTATACTCTAGAAACGCGTCATTTTCAATGCATATACGTGTAATCCGCTTGTGGCTCAATTTTTAAAAGTGTAAATCTCAATTAAATTGGTTCTCTTTATATTACAAGTCGGTTGGACCGTAGGCCTGACAATCATCCTGATTTTATGCCAAGAAACAGATATCATGTTTGAAGTAACTGTTTCTTTTTTAGTTGCCAGAAACACTATTAACGAAAAAATACTTTTTAAAAACGTTTACCTTTTGCACGAGCTTTTTAGTACTTTGCTGTCAGCTTTTAATAACGTAACACAGGATTTTCGAAAACTTCTTCGTGTAATATAAAGAGAACCAATTTAATTGAGATTTACACTTTTAAAAATTGAGCCACAAGCGGATTACACGTATATGCATTGAAAATGACGTGTTTCTAGAGTATACGAAAGCAACACATGACTTTTGACCACAATTTGTGACTTTGGATAGTCACCTTACTTTCTCTCTCAGTTTTATTTCACAAATCTTTGTTGTTCTAAATAGAATATTTATTGAAGTTTAAATGGTGAAAAAATCCTAGGATATTCATTCCAAAAACACTTTATTTTCGAATTTCCGAAATTGGCGACGAGTTGTTTTCACGTTTTGGGACGTAACTTGAAAATAGGCAATTGTCGAAAAAGGTGTTCAATTACAAAAATGTTCAAAATTGAATTAGCTATCGAATGATACTAATCTTGCCTTTTTATTTTCATTTTTTATAATTTCCCATTTTCGTATTTTGCATGCTCTACTATACGTGAAATCGGTGTTTTTTGTTGGAAAATCACGTGCAAATATTAATACAAATCATTAATGAAATACTAGAAATGTAATTAAACTTGTGGAAACAAATCAATTTTAAAAATACCTGGACTTTTCTAGCGAAAAACTTAATTTTTGGAAAAAAGTTGTGTATTCGGAGAGACTCCCTACTTTTATTCCGGGATTTATTTCAAAACTCTTTTTTGTTTTGAAAAGCTGATGAGTTGTAGTTTAAAATGTGAAAAAACCCCATGACCCTCCTTCCAAAAATTGGCTTTTTTTTCTTGATTTTCCCAAAAAATGACGATTTTTCACATATTTTGGGGTATAACTTTTGCGTACTTAGGGTTAGAGAAAAATTGTCAACTGGAAAAAGTATTGAAATTCTATTTGAAATCGTTTGAAACTAAGTGTGACATTCTATCTTTATTTTTTAAAATTTCGATTTTCGAAGTTCCGTGCTCTGTCACACAACAGAAACATACCCATTTTGCTCAATATCAACGTAAAATGGTTTGATGACCATCTTTTATATGTGAATGAAATATGAAACTGATATCATTCATATTCGCCCTAAGGCAGGGCCCTTTGTGCCACAGTTCCACTCTTACAAATACTGCCTTATATATTGAATTCCAACGTTCGTTTTAGTCTACTCAGAATCACCAAAAATTGATGAATTTAACAAAAACAATTTTTAGGACAAAAGATAGTTCAAAAAGTTCGGGAAATAGGAGGTATTGTCAACTTAAAAATTCTGGATCATTCATTTTCTACTATTGTCAACTCAAATATTCCTGATCATGCAAGTTGGGTTTGATCTACCCAGAAAATCTAATCCTCTCACGCAGTCGTGCTATTTTTACATGCGAGCGGCTGCGCTGCGGTCTTTTAGTAGAAAACGGATGATCCAAATTTTTTAAGTTGATAATAAAAGACCGCAGAGCATCCGCTCGCATTTAAAAATAGCACGACTGTGTGGGAGACTTAGATTTTCTGGGTAGGTCAAAACCAACTTGCATGATCAAGAATATTTGAGTTGACAATAGCAATGCAAACCAGGTGCTGAAACCTCCCGTTTTGGAATTTTGATTCAAAAAAAGTATTGATACTGTCTTATTTCGAAAATTTGATTGATTTCAACTTTGAAAATTCGTGTGGCAAAGTTGGAAAAAGTTTCATTTCGTAAAATTGTTCTCAATTATTCTTGCATTTCCAATAATAAAGGAGCAGACTATATTTAATTTATTAATAGAAAGTAAAAGGGCTATTAAGGGATAATTAATAAATATTACATCATCAACGATATAACGCCATTTTAGTAATTCTGATGCGTCTAGTTCAATATTAATTGAAAAGTTTTGCATTTTCTGCGTAAGTTTAAAAGTTCAAATTTAGATAATATCAAACAATTTAGATTTTCCGAAAATTTAGAAAAAATTATTGTCCTCGTTTTTTAAATTCCATTTTGAACAGTTTAATGAGCAGCAATTTCTTCCGTGTTCAGTTTTCAGAAAAAAATATTATAATCGGTTTTTGAAAGTATTTTGTGTTCTGATCAGACGGAACTCGTGAAATGTTCCGCATTTTTCTTCACGCAAAATTTCGTGTTCACATGTCGTTATAGTGTGTGTTACACATTGACGCAGAGTCCGAATGAAGTAAATTCTTGAAGTGTTTCTACCGTTTGAGTAAATCTATTTGTCAGCTTTTGCGAAAGGAAAATTCAATATTGCAAAAAAAACATCTCCTTTTTTAAATGTCAAGTTGAGCCTTTGCAATATACGAACACACATTCAAGTTTGACATGACCTTTGCATTTTTCTCAATCGAAAATATACTCGCATTTCCATCGAAGTAGAGCAAAGTGCATTAAGAGTAATGAGACTTCAATGACGTAAAAAATGGTCACGCATAGTCAAGCTTCCTTTATGAGCATGCTTCCAATTATATTAGGAGCAAAAAAAATGAAGAGAAATAACTAGATTTCAAAGTGATGAAAGTTTTTAGGTCCTCTTCTGTAAGTGCTCTTTCAACTTATATTTTTTCTTCGTTTTAATTGGTGGTTTGTGCTTGTGATCTCCTTTACAAACTTCTCATTAGAAACAAACTACTGTAATTTTATTTGTTTAATTGCTCTTGAATTTTTGGAATTCAATTATTTTACATAATTTTGTATGCATATTAATAAACAGTATAATTTCATTCGTGATTCTCAAAATCTCAGGTTGAAATTCACTCTTAGCATTTCTTTATCCTTCTTCCAAAATATTCAACTTTTTTGAACTCAAAATCATCGATTATTGAATTTCAGCCTTCTCCACTGTTGACGCTATTTCAGCTGAATAACGTCATAAATATTAGGTTAAATACGTGTTATTAGTTGACATTAGGATATGTTTTTGAAAGCCAAAGTAACATTTATTTTCGTCAAGACAACAAGTGCAAATGTAGGTTACAAATCTTAGATCTAAATAAATATTTTGGCTCCTTTCAACATGTTGTCATTATTTTTTCTACAAATAGAGTCTATCAAAACAACTTTTTTCATTTTTGTTTTGGAATAAGTGTACGGAAATATTTTTTTTCTAATCTAAGAGCTAGGAAATTACGTCTGTGTCTGAATATTTTTTTTCGGTCTGAAAATTAACTAGAACTTTTAATCATTTCTTTTTAAAATTATTAATTTCCGTCTAGTTTTTCTTCATTATATAAAATATCCATTAAAATACATGTACCTCATTTTGAAAATAACAGTATAAAAGGAATTCCCGTGTTTGTTTACTGATTTTCAGTTATGCTTTCAGCGTGGGATGTGTTCGCTTATTGCGACTTTAAACTACAGTCAAACTACAGTAACATTCTCGTAGTATAGCTAATTTGATAGAAAACTGAAACAACCTTTCTTTCATCGAATGATACAAAGATCTCACGTGCTATAAGTTTGAGATCTCTAAAAACAACACATAACTTGTCTTAACTCTGAAAAAAAGGGAACCTGAACTATATCAAAACACATTACATTTGTTTTGGATAAATTTTCACACAGTGAGTCCTGGAAAAAAGTTGATCAAAACACTTTTTATCAAAAGACTATTATCAAATTTTCGCAAATTCCCACAAGTTGTAGCATTCATCTTTGTGTTTTGAATTCTTACTTAAGCCCTAGCACTAGCATTTATTTATTGTTTTAACAAAATGCGTGATATATTCGGATTATAAATTATTTTCATGACCAATAAGAATTTCGATTTGAAAAAAAAAATTAAACACACAAATAACAGTGCTTTTTTGAATAATTATAACTTTAAAAATAGGTGTCAAATATCAATTTTTGATATAAAAAGTTGTCATGATGTGACTCTCAAAAAACCAAAAAACACGTCATTATATTTTTCGAAATTTCACAAGATAGATTTTTTTGTACCTTCTTCAGAGACATTCGTCAAAAAATCTTGAACAGATAATAATGCAGGCAATTCGATCCCACGCGTTTTATTATAATTTGTTATGATTCTTGATTCGTGCATCTCTCAATATATTAGATAATTTCATTCATCTTCATTTTTTCCTCCTTGGGTTTTTTAAAGTAAATATTGTGAAAGAAGTGTACAAAAATATTCTTTCAAACCCGCTAAAAAATTGAGATCATTATTAATGATTATGACATATAGTGGCCAGTTAAAACATTCATATTACATTTTTGATGAGTTTCAAAAAGTGATGAAAAAAATGTTGCCATTTTAAATTAATTCTAAAAAAGTCGTACTTATTATAAATACCAAAGTTAAGCATAAATGATGTGGTCTGTTGCCGGATAGCGTAATACCTAATAATATGAGCTGAAACTAAGATTATCTGTTCAGAAAAAATTAATGATTTGAAATGAGAAGCCAGATTTTATTGATAGAAACGTTTATTCATTTTTTTTTCATTGGCACTTGTTGTTTGTCATGTTTGTTCTAAAATGTACACCTTAGAGAGATCTAATTGTTCTATGGTAGTATTTTTCAGTATACTTATTTGTGAATTATTGTGGCATGTTTTCTCGGTTTCCTAAATATATATTTTTCGCACCACAATATGTTTTTTTTGACAAATTTTCAATGTTGTACTGTTGTGTGCATCTTGAAGCGTATTTCAGCAAATGTGAAAATTTTCAAATTTTCCATTACCTCGGTTTTGGTGATTTTTAAATTCTGATAGCTAATAACTTGACCTTGGAGCTCATTTATGGTTTTAATAAATATCTACCTTAACCTACCTAAAAAACATTTCGTTCAAAGCTACCGGCGGACACATAAAACTAGGAAGTTCGAGTTCAGGACTTTCAAGCTAAGAATATTTCCTTTTTTTGTGGACTAAAAGTATCGAAAGTATTCAATCCAATTATTTCTCGCCTTATTTTTTCTCGTCCATATTAGATGTCAGAGAAAAAAAACTTCTGGTTTTTTTCACATCCCCTATTACCTTTCATCTCTAATTTACGAGTCTGCAAGCCAGACATCTCATTAATTTGCAATGTAAAACAAACCATGTTTCTGTTGTTTATTCTTCAATTCTGGATAGGATTAGTCCACTAAATAATATCATTCTGATCGAAAAGTTTCCATTGCGGCTTCCTAATGAAATTCACGTAGTTGTATGGCACGATAAATAAATTTCCCTGGAATTTGTGCTTTAAGAATTGACATTGAAGTAATTTGAAGAAAAAATCTCACACATTGTTCTAATACTCATTTTTCGGATGTGAGAGTATAAAATATTTTGGTATAATCTTTATTAACATGCTTATTTTATTTATTTTTTTTGCTCAAGGATATAACAAAATATCAATATTTTTCGAACATTTAGAAACCAATTGTGCGAAATAAGCTTTTCCATGCATTACCAACGATTAAAAACATCATTTTGACGCGCCGTTCTCTAGACTAGGAAGCCAAAAAATATTATTTTCTTGATAAGCCAGTGATTGCCTGACTTTCATCGGAACTTGGCATTTGAAACATTCAAATTATAGTGTAGGAAATTAAATCCAATAAAGTATTCTATGAGAATTTGACTGTTGTTGCCTATTCTCCGTTGCCGACACACAAAATAAACTTTTTCGTTTTCACGGAATCCAGGACTTGAAACCAGGCCTTCTGGTGTTTTTAGTGTTTACAATACCTATGCTTTTCTTGCTATAATTAGTACAAATCCAACAAACAAAGCATTATTAAATTTGCGCTTATGCAAAAATCTATTTAGAGTACATTATGGAAATTATCAGAGTTAGAAATTCTTTTTACCGAACATCTCTTCCTCAAAAATCACGTCAAAATAACTCACACATTAATTCCGAATACTGATGAGTTTTCATTTTCCAGCTTCTCCTTCTTATTTTTCATCAATTCGCTTTCTTTTCATAAAGATGATGTGTGTTTCTTAAGATAATGTATAAAAAAAGGTTGTTTATCATGTTTTTTGTTTGCTCGTTGATGGAAACAATTGGCCTCGTTTTTTAGCCGAAAAATAAACTCTTAATCTTCCAAATCATGAGTTATTCAAACTGTTTTCCTTTTCTTTGTTTGTTTAGTCCTTGTTTTTAAATAAGTTTTGTATAATATTCGAAGAACGATCGTATAACTCTGATTGTTTATAATCCAGTATATTTTCAAAAGCTTAAAGATGGGTTATAAGTTTTTTAAACCTATGAATATGAAGTTGTGTGAGTAGAATAATTCTGCAGATAGTTCGAATTTGATGCAATTAATGAAAATTTCTCCAAAAATAAAGAATTCACATAAAATGCAAACAGTTTCAAAACAATAGTGTGGATTTATTGCATTGATCGATAGTAGCGGTACGCACAATTATCTGGAAATTCATTAACTATCATGTAAATGTTCCTCTCATCTGCATCAATATTCAAAAAAAAAGATATTATCCTTTTGGACTCGTTACCCATTATGCTGTGCGTTGAATGTTACAATAAGCATAGCTAACAAGGGAAGTGCGCGAAGTCACCACCGCCAATCGAGTTGAGACCTATACCATTCGATAGAGCTTTAAAGCTAGGTCTAGAATCCGTTTTAAAAGTTTGCCGCTTCGACCTGTGAGCCGGTGAAACATGGGCTCAAAGTTCCTTGAGTTGAAAAAGAGGCGATTATATAAGCGCACCTGAACCCTCCTACACCATGTGGCTGAGTGGTCAAGTGGGTTAAGCACTTGCCTATGAAAATCTTTTCCAAAAGTTCGATTCCAACCGGTTGGTAATTGTTTTGCATACTTTTTTCTTTTTGTTTTTTTTTGTTTCAAAACGTATTAATAAAACAATTTTGAATGAAAATAGTAATATAACGATTTTGATTATTGACAACGGTGAACATTTACAAATGACCAAATTACCAAATTAAAATTGACAAATGAATAACGATGAAAAATGATTAAAATGTGCATTAACTTGTAAACTGTTTTATTAATACGTTTTTAAACAAAAAAAACAAAAAGAAAAAAGTATGCAAAACAATTACCAACAGGTTGGAATCGAACTTTTGGAAAAGATTTTCATAGTCAAGTGCTTAACCCACTTGACCACGCAGCCACATGGTGTAGGAGGGTTCAGGTGCGCTTATATACTCACCTCTTTTTCAAGGAACTTTGAGCCCATGTTTCACCGGCTCACAGGTCGAAGCGGCAGACTTTTAAAACGGATTCTAGACCTAGCTTTGAAGCTCTATCGAATGGTATAGGTCTCAACTCGATTGGCGATGGTGACTTCGCGCACTTCCCTTGTAAGACACAATTGGAAAAAACTTTTGCAAGTATTATTTTTTTGAAATATACTATAATGAAACCCGTTCAATAATCATTTGTCTCAATTGGACTCATCTCATCCAACGTTTTGATTTAATCTCTCACATTTTCCCACTATTTGCCACAAGATCCATAAATATTACAAATTCTCTTGTCGAAGCTTGATTGATGTTCAGAAGCATGTGGTATATTGTTTCATTGAAAAAAAACATTCGCAGAATATGAGAACTGAATTTCAGTTCATTATGAAACCATGTTCTTGTTATTATTATTATTACAACAAAAAAAATGCATAATACTATGTTCATTCATGTTCGCCATTCCTAATCCTAATGTTCGTACGCATCAAGATTTTTGGTGGTGTGGGGGGGGGGGGGAAGAGAATAATTATTATTATGTGATTCAATGACGCTTTATCTTGTTAGTTTTTTGAAAAATGTAATCACTTTATGAAACAACGTCAAAAATTTACAAATCTCGTGTAAATAGCGAAAAACAATTTTCAACATTTTGAACAATATACACCCCGGTATTATAGCACCACATGTTCAATTACGACATTTCCCCCCAATATTCCACTTTCTAAAAAAATGCTTAAAATTCGTAGAAAAATACTTCATTTATACCTCAATCCTCACAAAAACCCCTCTTCTCATTCGTCACTGAAATATACATTTTTCCGCGTTTTTCCTGAAAGTGAGCCCTTCTCAGGGGAGATCTATTCTCAATCATTAACATCAACTTGTTGCCTCTTGTCTTTTTTTCAAAGATGCTGAAAAATCAACCGCAAAAATGCACTAGTCTAGATTGTGGCTGTGAGAAAACAACAAGAGAAAACCAAAAACAACAAGATTTAAATATTGAAGCTCGTAGAAAATCACAAACAACTTTTTTTCTCGTTTCCAAAAAAATAGTTGATCAACTAGTTTTTACTTTTTTTTTGAACTCTTTGATGACATGTTGTGATGACATATTTCGAATAAATAAAAAATAAGAAAAAATGTGTTATAGGGGCATTTAGTGCGCATAAAACTGATTAACCACATAATTTCCTTGCTTTTTTCGATTTTTATAGAAGATTTAAAATCGTCATTTGTAATATTTTACTATTTACTCATGCTTCGTTTGATAAAAACCACGTTTTTGAATGATAGATTTTCAGATGAACGACACTACGCGGACTGTTGTACGTGACGAGGCAATGGAGAGATTAATAACAATATCTGCAATAACCATGACATTCTTGTCAACAGTTGCTTTGGTCGTCAATCTCTATCTTCTCAACGTAAGTGTTTTTTTCATTTTAGAAAATTACCGCTTCATTTAAATCAAAAATAATGTAATTTTCAGTGTTCTCGATCGTTGCGGCGGCCAATCGGTGTTAATCTCAGGCTATGTGTTTCACTCACAGCGTCTGATGCACTTTGTGCATTGTTTTACATCCTGACGTACATTATAAACATTTTCTTTAGCGACATATCGCACTGTAATTCTTTGCTCCTTGAGGTATGTTGTACATTTTGAATTACTAAAAAAAATTAAAATTTAGGTTTTCAAATTGACAACTTTTACCGCTTCTGTTTTCACCCTCCTCGCATTGGCTCTTAATCATTATGTTGGAATTGTCTACCCATTGCACAGGTAAACCAATGATTTCATAAACACTTTGAAATTCCGCTTACAGAAATGTGATAACTCCAAGAACTGTCAAATGCACTATTATCATTTCTTATCTCGTCCCACTTATTGCATACCTCGTCGCATTCAGCGTTTTCCCAGGTGGTCTTCGAGCGCCGAAAGCTTTTGCATTTTTCGACGTTGAGGGTTGTAAAGGACAAATTTACAGTAAATATATTTTAAATATAGCATATTAAATTTTTAAAAAAATAATTTCAGAAAACCCAGTTTTCCGTGTTACTCTAGTGACGCCGTTTATATTCTTTGTTATGCTTATTTCTTTCCTATATCTTCATATTCTTCGACACATGCGAAATGTTTCTCGAGATCCATTGTTGAATAACAACAAAAATAAAAGAAACAATCGAAAATTGCTCATAACTTTGATGCTTCTTGCTGGCTCTGCTTGTCTCGGTCAGAAAAAAGAATAACGAAATAATTATTAATTGTTTTTTTGGTTCAGGTTGGCTGCCAACAACATTAATGTTTGTTCTACCAATGATTCTACCATTTGAGTTTCCTGGATCAGTTCGGTTGTACATGGGGTTCGGAAACTATTGAGTTTTGAGAAATATATTTTTAATTTCAGTATTCTCGCACAAATCCTTCATGTTGTTAAGCTAATAGCAGATGCGTTTATCTATGCAAGTCGGTTAGTGGAAATCCGTTACGCAATGTGGATTTTCAATCAAAAAATGCTCAACTATATTTACGGGGGATTTAATAGAAGAAGTAAGATCAAAAAAATATGAAGGAATTTGAAAGAATTTATAGACATTTCAGACGATTATAAAGATCCTGAAGAAATCCCGCCAGAATTCATCAAATATTTAAGCGAAACCAAAGAGAATCGGTCAATGAGGTCAAAACGAGTTAAAAGTGAATTAGAAGGATTGACAAAGAAAAGAAGATACGGATCGGAAAGACCAAACAGGGTGTCCAAAAATATCCATGTACTAATTATTTCAAAGTTTTACAAAAAATAATTTTTTTCAGCTAACAACTCCGCCGCAACATCCATCTATCAAACTTTGCAAATCGGTTCCGTCAATAGCTGTTCAAGAAAATCCTTCAAGCAATAACAATGTCGTCACAACCAAAGTTCTAAAATTTTCTAATTAAACTTTACGTTATTTATGTAAACTAATTTTTCGTAAAAATACTTTTTGTTCACATCAAAAAATTGATAAATATTGTGTGAATTTTTAACAAGACAATACGAATATGATGAAAACGTATGACAAAACTAATGATCAACAAAAAACTGTGCTTGTTCCATGTGAATTGCAATAGTCTGAGCAAAATCCATCCATTTTTTATTTTAAAATCGTCTCTAAATAAAAAATTATCAGCGGATCAAACATTTGGAGAAACCTTATTAAAACAATAATAAAAAATAGTGATATGTTTTGTTTTTATTTGGAAAATATCTGAAACATTATAATTCAAAATAATATACTGAATATTAAAAATGTAAGCATACGAAAATGTGAGAAACAAATTTATTATTCATTTTAATCTCATTTACGTAACAACTTCAGCAGGGTTAGCATCCTCAAACATCTTCATAACTCGATTGCCGTGTATAAAGCATTGGAGTTGTTGAGTCAATTCCGATGCTATGCTCTTCGACGCATGAAGTTTCTTCTTCTTCTTGCTCGCGATGCTGCGTTTGATACTGTGCCGAACGACGAATACAGAAAAGTAGCAAAGCACATATCATAATGGTAGTAACCAAGGCGATGCTTGTCAAGATTAAACAAATATGCATTTCGTGATCTGAAAATTGAAGAGTTATTTTGAGTAAAAAAACTGGAAGACAAATGTCAGCCATTTTATTTTCTTTCCATTTTATTTCAAAAATAAAAAATCCACCCACGATCTCGTCAATCTTTTCACTCATCTATCAATTCTGATGTTTTCAAGAATTCAACAAACCTGATTGAGCTGCATTATTTGGTATGAAACCGAAAAAAGCGTTTTTGCTCATTTCTTGGATAGGAAATTGATGGATGTGGTAAGTTGACAGAGAATACAACTGCTTTACATATTAACTAGCTTCTATTTTTGACCTCAGAGTGCGCTATTTTTTTTGCATTTTTCTTTAGATGGGATTGGTTTTTCAAAAATGAAAAATCACACATTTCATTAGGTTCATTATGTGTTTGAATTAGATTTACCATTATAGTAGCACCCCACAAAATGGGACAATAATGACGTTTTCACGGAGTGGTTTTAAAACTTACGAAAATCTTTTGTTGGAGTGGTTAAGTACTTCCACTCAGTTGGGGAACGAATGAACTTGAAAGCGTCCATTTTGTCAAAAAATGGTGAAAAGTGGGAAATGAGTATAAGCTGAATACAAAACGGTTGAAGATGAAGTTCATCGATTCAATAAAATCTAGTAATTTTAAAATAAAATCATAGAGAGCCAATAATCTGAATGTGAATATTGTTTCATTCTAAAAATAAAACCATTTTAAAATACATTTTCAGACAAAAATCCAAAACTCTGAAGTTCTATTTTCAGAATAAACACAACATTTCAAGCATTTCTAAATTTAGTATCTCATGAAAATATTAAGATCTAAAATTCAGTTTTACACAATTTCAAGGAAAAAAAAAACTGAAAACTGAATAAAAAGAAAAACAGCACTCAAATTTGAGTAGTCCACATAAAATATACAAATACACAAAACGCTACGTTTTCGAGGTTGAAACCGAACACAAAATGTAGGTCTGATTTACGAGCTCTGCTAACAAGGATTTATTGTTTTATTGTTTTGAACACACACACACGAAAGGATGAAATAAATCGATGCGCCTTTCCCGTTTTGAAGGTACTAACAACAATAAATTTTAAATCTTGGTTTTTTTGGTGAATATTAATTTGAATTCTATTTTTAAATAGTTACGCTGAAAAATAAGAATTTTGAGGGATAATTTCTGTTACCAAAAAAATGATGAACCGAATAACTTCAAGCTCACAGTCAAAATCATGAATGACATGAAAATCTTTATAGAAAGCACTGTTATTTGCTTCCCATGAAGCAAAACTTTTCGAAAGCCGAAAAATTCACGATTTTTGACGCTGCAATCAGAAAACTTTAGTAATCCCTGTGATGGTTTGTTGCTCACTTGAATCTTTCAAAAATTACAATTTTTTTAAAGGCATGAGCAACTTTTGTTCATTTCCATATATGTACAGTCATGTCTAACAATTTTCCACCTAGACATTATGAACATAATTCACAAAAAAATATAATGTGAATATTATCCCACGGCTGTAATACATTTCTTATTCTCTATTAGTAGTAAAATTAATTATTTGATTTTTATTCCCATCAAAAGAATGATAAGATAAACTCACACTAAACTAACGAATCCAACCAATGCATACAATAAATTAGGCAATAGAGAGCAAATCAATAAAAAAAATGCATAGACTGATAAGAAAACCATGAAAGATACAGAAACATTCAAAAATAAATGATCCAATGAAAACAGATAGGATTTATACTGAAACCGTAGCAGGGAGAAGGGTAGACGTGGTCCGAGATTATTTGATATTCAAAAAATACTTGTTGATGCATTCGTGATTGTTGTTTCAAATTTGTATTCAACATTCAATTACAGTACGCGATTTGTTGATTGGGTTCCTTTCTTCTCTTGGGATTGTTTCACTAAAACGTGTGACTTTTAAGATTATTTTTATTTCAAAAACTTACAAGAACTCCTGTTCCATATCATTTCTTTTTGGTGGTTTTTCGTCAAATGGATGAGAACAACAGCAATAATAGATACAAATGATAAAGAGGATAAGCACCACAGTGATCGATGCAATGACTATCAGAGTGTTTTGAAGGGAGCCATTTTTTATGGTATCAATAAATGTCGTCTAAAAATTGTAGATTATAAAAAAAAGGAAATAATGTTTATAATACCTCAGTCTGTTTCAGCTTAATGCAGTTATACATACTTATCTGTTTTTCATCAAAAATGACGTACGTGAGTGTACATCGTTTCTCGCAAACTTCTAGACATTTTGTGAAGTTGCTGTATGTGAAAGATGCTGTAAAGTATATTATTTTTTAGATAATGAAACATGATACAATTGTTTCTCTCTTTGATATTTATTTCAAAAAAATTATTAATTTTCAAAACGCGCAGGGATTTTAATGTCTTTAAACTCTTTATTGATTCAATCCAGAAATCTTTATTATAAAGCAAAGTTTTTTTTTTCAAACCCTACGATCAAAACTAAATTACACTAAAAATACCTTTCGGACTTTCTCGGACAATTGTACGCAACGCCATAATTTCAATGGTTCAAGACACAATGAATGAAGACTAAAAAAAACAACAACAAAAAAGGACAAAGAGACGTGAGACAAAGTGTGCAGGGTGCTACAATTTTTATGTCAAATTCTATGTGTGGCTTGCCCATAAATCGCGCCAAAAAATTCATTATGTGCACCTTTAGATTTGTTTTTCTCGGCATTATTGTATGTCGTAAAATGTATGGTTTCAAAATGCCTTGATTTTAAGTAAGGAATAATATTTTTTAAAATTTACGCATTTGTGTGGTAGTCATCCCAAAAAACGAGTCATCGTCTAGCTTCTGTCGGCGTCCTGTGATAATGACAACCAATGACGTGAAAATTACAAATACTGTCTGGTTCAGCATACGCCTGAAATTATGAATTTTCTAATGCTTTGTAATAAAAATGTGCTTAAAAATAAAATGGGTGACCGAGTTGCGTTGCCCAAAAAACTTCATAAAATCTTGAGAGTTGAAGTTAAAAGGAATTGTATAGTCTGATGGAAAAGAAGTACTACAACCAAAAAAAGGGGGCGTTCAAATGATAAATTTAAAATAGAACAAAAAGATAAAAAATCGGAAACTGATAAATTCAAGGAATCTAAAAATGAATATTTATGATTTTCGGACTGAATTTTCGCAAGAATATTTTTCTTTTAAATTCTGTGGCTCTACTCTGATTCGAATGTCAAAATATTATTAAATAAAAGTATGTTTTTTAACACTGAAAACTGGTCCTACGGACTGAAGATATATTTGAAATAACGATGCTCACACGAAATGAACAACAGCGTTGCAATGAACTTGGAAAAACGAGCAGATCTATTCTTTTCACAGGTGTTTAAACATAAAACTGTGAGAGAATACCAGATGGTATTGAATACTTGCAAGAAATGTTTTGAGAACAGAAAACGTTCGCAGACATCAAAATTTGGTAGATTTTGGAAGAAATAGAAATAAAAATTTCCATAAAACATCAAGAAATATGAGTTATCAAAAAATCTGAAACTCCCCTTTTCTTTAAAAATCCTGCCTAGTAGACAGGATTCAAGATCTCATTTCAAGAAAATTCAGAAATTGACGAGGACTACTTCATATTAAATTATTTTAAAAATCGACATGTTCTAGAACTGAAACAAAACTCCCGTCTAAAATATAGAAGCAAATCAGGTCAGGTAAATGTGATTGCTTGCCGTATATGGCCAGATTAATTTTTTTTCTGAATAACACATTCTTTAAACAAAAATTGGTTTTTATGGATAATCGCGCATATCGCGCGGTATTGTAAGAAATCAAGAGTAAATTAATATTAAAAAGAAAGGTCAACCCATGATTAACTAACGCCATAAATGACCGCATGGTGGGCGGAGGTAAACATTGACAGCGAGCAAAAGCGGTATACGTTGAGTAAATGATAAACATATGTGTATGATATATAAACATTGTTATCTTCATAGTAGACTGAACATAGTGATTGGAGCCCTGCGTCAAAACATCAATATACGTTTTGCGTTCGACTCTACAATAGTCCCTTTCGCCAATGACTCATTTCCACGCCAGGCAACGCGTCTTGAAAGTGCATTCTTTATGAATCACCTTAAAAGGAAGGAGCGACATGAAATACAAAAAAAACAGCAAGAAAAAAAATCTCAAGTGTTGTATCTATAGTTCTTATAACTAGCACTTTTGTGGTTCAAGCAAGACTAAAGCAAAAACGAAATAACTAATGGTAGAGTGAGAGAAGCTCGGAAAATTGACACATTTTGTGGGATTCAAGGTTTTTTCACGTTTCTAATTTAAATTTTTGTTCAACAAACAATTACTCAAATAAACAACATTATTCATCCGGAAAATAGCGATTTCTAAGATAAATTTATTCTTGATTGATGTGACTCAAAATGTGACGTTTCTAAACAACAATCTACTGAATCATAATCAAATACCGATAACAACTGTATTGTATTCATCTCACTAGTAAGTTGTTTTCTTTTTTGCGTGTAAACAAAATTTAGAAAAAAATTGTTTTTTTTTCGAGTTTTTTCTCCTGAAATAAACAGAAAATATACACTTTTGTGATGCGTTAAAAAAACATAAAATAGTCATACAACAAAACAAGACATTTTTGTACTGTGCATATCGCAACACTGTAATAAAAAATTTTAGTAGTATAGAAAAACATTCAAAAAGAATCGAAAAAGGGTTTTGAAGCACGAAAAATTTGCGGACAAAGACAATATTGATGTGAAAATGGGTGATCTCCTATATTTGTACGCTTAACTTCTAAAAAGAGAGGAAATATACCTTTCTCTATAGATGAAGAACATTTCAAAAACATTCTTTATAAGTGTTTCTTTTTCATATGAAGAAAAAAAATGTAATATTTACTTTCTCAAAAAAAAACACACACACTCAATTCAAAAGTGAAAATGATAGGTCAAACAAAAAAGGTGCTACGCAACCAAAATAAGAAATAGAGGATTTATTAGATTATGAGTTGTTTCTTCGGCAACTCATTGTCACAACCCAAACAAAAACGAGTGAAAATAAATCCATATGACCAAACAAATAATACAAATATGGAAAATAATCAAAGAACTAACAAGTTGTAAGAATGAAAGCTTTCTCTAAATTAGTCCAATTTAACATCCATCTGATGATTTCCCTCCTTTTCAAAAGCTCATCCTGAATATCTCAATAACATGCTTTAAAAAAAAGTCGTCGAAATATTCGCGAATTTTCACACGGGATGGATTCAAAAACTGGGGGCTTTTCTAAGTACATTTTGCTACAAACATTCATAAACGAATATGGAGCGACAATCTTTCACCACTCCAACCATTGTGTTTATGTTTGAAGAGGTTTTCTCTCAGCTTTTCGCTCAAAGAGTTCGAAGGAACCTTATAATTTGCAAAACGTCAAAAATATTATTTTCTGCTTTGTATTTAATAACAGATTTTGACTAGGAAAAAGGGAGGGGAAAAATTTCGAAAGAAAAACATAAACGAAAAAATTTGGCTACTATGTGTATTGAAATGCCGAGAGAATGCAACATAATTTTACCTGTTTTGAAACATACGTTTTATTTTTAAACAGTTTTCTTTTAATTGTTCTGAATGGGTGGGCTTAACAAAAAAAATTTATTTGTACTGCACAATTAGACTCGATATTGTTAATTATAATTAATAAGAGAAAATAATAATAAAACTTATAGTTTATACGTCATACTTCAAAAAATATTTCAAAAAATATTAATATTATAGTCGTATAGGCATGCAAATTTCAAATTGCTTTACAAATTGCAGGTTCACGAATGTTGACCAGGAAACATTCTCAAAACACTTGTCGAAAATTGCATGTTTTCAGAAATTGTGAACATGGATTTATGAAGTTTAAATCTTTGGAAAAAATTGCAACTTCTTCAAAAAAAATGTTTTTTTGAAATTGTTGAATACCTTAAAACAACATTTTACTTTCAAAAATTCGAGTAATTCGTATTGAATTTTCGAAAAAAAAACTTTCCTGACGGCTCAAACTTGAAAATGAACTTTATCTACAGTTATTAATCATTCAAAGTTTCAGAACAAAGACAATTATTTAAATGAACACTGAAAACCAGGACAGATATTGAATTAGTAAAAAGGTAGTTACTGATACAAAACGGAACAAAAAAAAGTATTTTTTACCGGATTGTGTGAAGATCACAGTATAGCAAAATTTGACTCTACCAAATTATTTCATAACGGTAGACAATTTCTGAGAAAAACAAACAGATCTGGGAAAAGACAAAAACATGTGCTAGGCATTCTAAAGAAAGGAGTAATAATAATATTAATAATAAAAGGAGGGGGGAAAACGAATGAAGTACTTTGTGGTTCCATTTTGAGGATTTCGAGAGAGGCAGGAATTGAAAATTGTGCCATTTGAAAGAATTGAACAAGAAAAACGAAAAAAGGAAAAAAATAATAATAATGAGAAAAAAAAATGAAAAGAGGCCAGAAATGTATAGAAGAAAATTTGTAGCGACCGGAAAACAAAAATAAACAATGTATTTTTCTTTCGTTGTTTTATATTAACTAATGGGATAATGAGTATGAGAATGATAATTATGTGACAAGAGATTGATCGGTTTCGCACTTTGGCATTTCAATGCTGTTCATGCTCTCACTTCTCGCCACGTAACGACAACTTCTTTCAGATGACGACGACAAGAAAACTCGATAACAATTGGCGGTGGTGACGCTTTCCGGGAGAGCGGCGAGAAAAGTTGGGAGAATCTGTGAATGTTTTAATTAAGAAAAATGATTGAATGTTTTTGAATTACCAAAAGACCGTGGAGCATTCCAAGAAACACGACCAAGAAGATTGCGGCAACAAACACCGATGGTGAGTAGCTCTAAAACGAATCTTTAAAAATCATAAATATTGAAAACCTCACAGCTCGGAAAAGAAGAGGAAGAATACAGCAAATTGTTGAAACGCCAGCTTGGAGCATTGGCCATGCAATAGCGCCTAATGTGTGTTCCAAGCGTTCGGTTGCTCCCTTCAATGGGATTTTTCTCACCTTTCCATTTTTCATTTCTTTGCGATGAGAAAGCTAAAAAATTTGTTTTTATTTATGAAAATTGAAGAATACAAATATTTGTTATCTGCAAATGCAAAAATAGTAATATAGTTATTATTTACCTGGAAATGATAAGCCACATGAGCTATGAAGTCGACTGAAAGACCGATGGACATAAGAACGGCTGCCATAACAACAGGATCGAGGTCGAACGACCAAAGTGATAAAAATCCCATGACTCCAGTTGTGATAGAAGCAATTGAAACGGCTGCGGTTATGACGCTACATGGATTTGGAATGAAGATTGCACAGACAACCGCCATACAAGCCAATGTCCAGATTCCAGTCTGGAAGAAAATATAGATGCGGTATTGTGAACGTTAGTAAAGCTAGAGCAATCAGGAAAAAAAAATTCGTATGTGCTCTATTTTTTGAATATTTTCCAAAATTCTTTGTACCACATGTCAACGACCTATTGAAAAATAGACGCCGATTCCCACCACTCCCCCAACGTATCAATTTACACCTACATATCTGAGTGAGTGAGTCTATTCATAATTTGCTGCCATATACATTATTTTATTCAAACTCTATTTTTTTTTCCTATTTTGTCTTTTTTATTTCTCTATAAATGTTAGTTCGTTAGGTCGTTAGGCTTTGTCCCTGAAGATGGCTTAAAAGCAGCAACGTCGGAGAAATAAATTTGAATATTATTTTGCTTCGATTATGAAATAACAAGAAGGTGCGCCAATGATCATAAAAAATTATTTAGCATTATTAACATAGAAGAAACCTTTTTAGCTGAAATCAATTAGTTATGAAAAACATTGTCATTGAAACTCTATAATTGAAACTCTATAACTATAATTTTTTAGAACTGTTGATTTGCAAAAAGTAATGTTTAAAAAATTATTTAAAATGGCCTAATCAAAAATTAAGTGGACGTATTAAACTGAGATATTGTCAACTCAAATATTCTTGATCATCAAAGTTTGTTTTGACCTACCCAGAAAATCTGAGTCTCTCACACATTTATGCTATATTTAAATGTGAGCGGTTGCGCTGCGGTCTTCTAGTATAAAATGGTTGAGCCAAAATTTTGAAGTTGACAATACCTTAATACTCTATGAGCGCTTCATTTTTTGAACATGTCCATAATAATTTTGAAAACACCGTCTTAAATTGTAATGTTCTATTCATTATTTTTTTACCGAAAACACAACCATTTTTCGATATAAATTACCTGTGTAGCTGTTCTCCCAAGACTGAGCATTTGATCGACAAACATTCCATTTGGTTCCCAAACTGTTACATTCAAGTCAGAGAAACTGAAAATCATGAATTGAATTATTATATTTATGATTCGAGTGTTTACTTATTAGCTATTTTCCTCCAATCTTGCATCAGATTGATCCTAGTATCCCACGAAGATGTATTGTCGTAAGCAATTGTCAACATGAATCTGTCGATTTTCAGAGTCTCACTGAAAACAATTATTTCCCATTTTTAAAAACGGGCTAAGAACTTTATTACCTATCATTGTGATAATGAATGAAACTCTCCCAATGTTGGTAAAATGGTGATCGCAAGAATTCGGGAAGTTTTTCCATTGTAATGATAGCTCCGCGTGGATTTACGATAGGATTTTTCTCGGCGGTTGTCAAGCCAAGAAAAGCAAAAAGATCAAATGGCTCTCCATAATTATAAAATTGCAAGTAATCACGAATCCAAAGCAATGTTGATTCTTTTCCTTTGCAATTATGCAATGTTTCAAAGCCGTCGATCATGTTCCAGAATCTTTCCATTTGTGTGTGATTCTGTACATCCAATGGGTTGTTCACAATAATGGTCACTGCGTGATAATTTGCCCAAACCAATTCAGTGAGAACTAAATTCGGACGTTGAAGTGGCGAATCTTTTGGCAGAATCTTCACCGCGTCCAGTCTTGTTTTCATGATAACCAGCCCTAAATATTTTTCAACTTCTCTGACTGTGTTAATTTACTAACCGTAAATGGAGAAATACCAGTACACAAGTGTTGCTGCCATAACTCCAAGAAAGAAAAATTTGTTGGCCAAAAGTTTGCAATACAGTTTGATTGTTCTTTTCCAAAACTGTTTAAGCTATAAAAATAGTGATGCATTAATTATTTAATTTTTTTTGGTTTCCAATATACCCCTTGTCTCCATTTACTATCATTTGCAGAGGATTTTTTGTGCTCATATTTCGTAGCAATTGCAAGAACAGGACCAAAGAGAACAAGCTGGAGAATGTATGTCAAAGCAAGCGCGATGAACGAAGCAATACAGAAGAGACGAGTTTCCGGAGTTGGAGCTAAAGCACCAATGGCGAATGAAAGGAAGTCCGTGAGTGACGTAATTGTAATCGAAGGACCAACTTGCTCGTAAACCATCCCAAGCCTATCTCCAGTACTACATCCATGTGAGCGAACCGATTGCCAGCTATGAATCATCAAAAAACACGAGTCAACGCCTAAACATTTTTGAGGCTTGAAAAAATATGCTAATTGGCAGACTTACCAATTCCCATGACTAAAAATGGCATCACTAACATGAATGAGTTTACGCGCATTCCGAGAAGCGATACAATCCCATAGGTAGAGGAAATCGCTAAAATTGGACATAATACTGCCCCAAGGCTAATAATCCTGCAATAATATTTTTGATTTTTATGTTGTGAGCGTAAATTTTACAATTTTCCACGATCCATGCAGTTGTGGTAAATAGCTGTCACAATTACACAAGCACTGACAAAAGTGATCTCAAATCCGAACCCTGAAAATTGAAAAAATATTCAAACTTGAAAGAGAAATGAGGAACCTGCTGCAAAAAATGGTGTCAATCTTCTCCCATCTTTTATCATTTCATTGTCCAAAATGTCAGTTCCAACAATTTGAATTTCAACTCGATTACTTTTGTGTTCGTTAAGACTCCAATCGTAGGCACCTAACTCCCAAGTGCTCAAATCTTTTTCTTTTTCTGCTGAATCTCTGTCGCCGCGAAAAATGAAAACGATAACCTAAAATTATTATTTTTAAATATCCTTTCTTCAAATATTTGAGCACCTCAACATGTTTCATATTAGTGATCTTTCGATGAATTGGAAAATCAATACCAGTTTCATTTTCTTGATTCAAGGCAACCCCGAAAAAGCTTCTTTCGAGATGAATATCAAACCCATTCATTTGTGCTAACGGGTAAGACAGATTCGTCGATGAAGACATTTTCCCAGTAGTCTTGAATAATTCATATTGGGTGTCATACGCATTCTGGATAAGAAACGACATCAATATTAATCTGTATTATTTTGGAAGGAGGAACCTTGTAAAGCTCAAATACTTTGTTTATATTACAATATGGATGACAGAGATCCTTGAATTTCAGCATTCTACCCTCTCGAACTGCAGTGAAATTGTTGAAGTAAAACCTTTAAAAAAAGTGCTCGTTTGACAAAGCGAGTAAAAATAATAGTACTCTGAAATTTTTTGGACTTCATCAAGGTTATCTTTTTCGTGCATTGATGTTCCGTTTTTGGGCATGAGGATCATAATTGTCATTGCAGGATCACCAGAGATATTGTAAAAATCCCTAAAAGTATGAGTCCTGATAGGGTATTTATCAGAAGTTCAATAATAACCTCAAAACATCCGTTTCGTATCTTGATGGTGCATTCGTTGGAGTATACCCGTCCCGAATTCTGTCTTTCAAAACCATTTTATACATTCCCAGTGAGTTGATTGAGATCAATAACTGTGATTTTTTTTGTTAATGTAAAATTAAACTAAACGCGTATTACTTACAGCAACAGTAAGATAAGCGAATGGGTATGTACCCACAGTATATCCTATGAGATAAAAAAGCCGGCGAAGACTGAGAAAACCATGAAGACAGCTCAATTTCTCTTGTCTATTGTCGGAAGATGCTGTAATAAGAAGTCAATTCATTTCATTCTTCAATTTTTAATCCAATAGGAAAACGTATTCCTTAATTTGATTCTTCTAAAAGATATGTGTTTGCTCATTGCTTCAAAGAAGCTAGATGTGTTTTTGTGCGCGACGTCAAAGATCAAACAACATTTTACGTAATTTGATAATTGTGAATTACGATTCGATAAACATTCTTTAATGAGCACCTACAGAAATTTTAATCAAGAACTTCGAAAAGAGGATAATGTATGATTCTCAAGAATATTGTTGGTTTTTGAACAAAATAACATTTTTCAAATCAAATTTGTTTGGTAAATGTTTTTAAGGCTCTCGTTTGAGAAAAAGAAATTGAGATATAATACTCAATCAACGACCACTAATGGATCAAATGGAATATGCATAATCATAGAAATCATAAACTCGTGAAAAAATTAACATAACAACACTTATTGTGAGAACTAGTTCTTATTTTCTAAAAAAAATAATATTTAGGAAAGTAGCTGTCTTGCTGAAACCACTTTCTTAAAGACAGTGTGCAAGTTATTTTAAAACAAAATGTGATCTGTTTCAATTAATATAAATTTGTTGTTAATCTCATGCAATTTTTTCAAAAAAGGAATACGTAGGTTCACTGAAACGGTTTAAAGTTGTAAAACTTTGAATTTGAATGAATGGATGTTCCCATACGTTCAGGCAATAATGTTTTGTTGGAATTTATTTGCGTATATACATTTTAAATTAAGTATAGATGTTTTGCTTAAGATATCTAGCTTCTGTCAAAAATATCTTGTAAATGTTTTGGCTATGAAAAACCAAATAATATCGATTTCCAAAAATCATAAAATCACTATCCCAACCTGCCACTGCACACTCTTCATTGATCTCATTGTTTCGTTGACGAAGTGGATCATTTTCCGACAAATGATTGTTGTCACTGCCATCTACCCGTTCCTTGAAGAATAATAAAAGATATTTAATATGAAATTTCAATTGAGAGAAACAAACCTCTGTCATAGCTATAAAGGCAAGTCAGATTTAGCACATGCCAACCCGCTATTCGGTCTGAAATTTCGGGTTTGAAGAGGAATATGAAGAATAGAATAGAAACGGCAAACAAAAATGATAAGAATGAAAAAGAAGCTAGAAGCAGTCCGTGTTAAGAGCTCTCTTATATTATATTCTTCGAATTGGAAAAACAGAAAGAAAAACTCAAACTCAAAACTGAGGGGGGCGGCTTTTGGTTAATAATCATCGGTTTTCATGGCAACCTCAAAGTTTTGCTTCTACGTTATGAAATATGAAAAAGGAGGGTTCGCTCTAAAATTCGTATAAATGATACGCAAAATCTTGAAAATCAGCTGAAAATAATTTCACGAAAAATCAAAAAAGGAATAGTCTTGAATAAATAGACAATAACCGAACGCAAATATTTACATGGCTTTCGGCTAAAAGTTGATATTGAGCACATTTCCGAAACGCTTTTTTTAAATATTGAGAGCAAAAAGATGCAATCAGCTGTTTTGGTGTTGTCGGTTGACACTATTACTGTTCGATTGGGAAATGCACAGAAAAATAAAGGAAAATGAAATTTCGATGGTCTGTGTTTGTCCGGTTTTGCTTTAAAAATTGTAAAATGGGCAAACATAAGGAAAAGCAAGAATTTCAACATGAAGGAATTGGTGGGCGTCGTTTTTTCACAAAAATAAGTGAAAATCTTGTGATTTTAATTTTGAAATGTTTTTGAGCGAAAAGTGTGAATATATTAATCATATGAACAAACCGACACATCTTGAGAGGGGGGGGGGGGGGGGATAGAAAACCTTTCCCATTTTAGAGCACATACGACATTGTCTCCAAGAAATTCATTAAAAATTGGTACAGATGAAATGCAGTTTTTTTTTAATGTGAACTGAAAAGCTCACGAAAAACGATTTTACTCAATAGATAACGTTTTCCAAATGACAAATGACAAAAGTTTCCAAAAATAATATGTTCAACTGAATTTCGAAAATTGTCTTACTTCTCAAATTCCGTACGCATTTATGTTAACAAACTTCCAAAAAATTAAATCTATGTTGAACTTATAGCGCTCACTGTATAAAAACAATCACATTTTGAGTTTTAACACAGTTGGGGTATTAAAATCGCCGTGGGAGATTCTGGATACGCTTGGCTTTCTCGCCTTAAGTACCACCTTAACTGGATGAAAACCCGAAATTCAAACTTTTATTTTTCATGTTTCTGAAGAAAAAGTCATACTCGTTAGTAAAGAGTCAAAGCATTTTGAACATATAGAAAACTTTTTTTAGACTTCGAAAGAAAAGAACTTTTTTTGCAAAGAGATAGATGAACTCAACCGAATTGACATACAAAAGTGTAATAAATGGAGAATTGAGCAATCAGTGTCAAAGGGGGAGCGGGATCATGAAATAACACGTGTGAAAATGGAATTCAAGGAAGTAAAAGTATTCATCAAAGAAGTTTTCGACAAAACTATTTTCAAAATTAACTATTGTTGTTCTTAATAGCAACGTATTTTGAAAAATGCCAACGATTATGGAGAGTGGGGGAATGAGAATCATAGAAATTCATGTGCAAGAATGAAGTCAATTTGCATGACGAGGAAAACAAGGGAAGAATTGTATTTTCCAGAAGTTAGACGTAAATATAAAGTATTCAAAGTCAAGCAAGACATACCCGTTTTTCCAGGGAGCCTAACGTGTTATCCAGCTGAGACTCAAAGAAAATGAGTGGGGACGTCGCTCGAGGGGGGGAAAAAGCAATGGTGGGGGGTGAGGAAGATGGACAACAGCTCTAACTCGCACTCTCCTTTTTCTGTGTCTGACTGGCATAGATTGAGCTTCTACAGCTCTCATGCCTTTCTTCTTCTTCTTCTTCTCAATTTTGCCATTCGTTTACGACGAATTGCGTTCCATTTTCCATGAAGCATCCTTCTTGTGACTCGATGCTCACAATTCTTTGTAATCTCTAATGCTTTTCCTTTTTCAGAAAGAAAAATGAAGGAAAAAAGTATAAAAACCTTCAAAGTTTTATTAGGTGAAATAAAAATGAAGCATTGGATGAGAAATTCAAATTTGAAACTTTTTTTCAAAAAAAAAAGAAAAATACAACAATATTTTCAAAAACAGAAAGCTTCGAAAACAGAAAGCTGTGAAAAATATGTTTCCAAATGTGATTGCTCAATGAGAAAGGAAAAACAACAAAATTTTGGCAAGATTGTTTTCAAACGAGACAAAGAAGGGAAACATTAGAACTGAGTCACATTTTATTTTCGAGAATTGGTTTTTGTTACATTCAACATCGTTTGGAAAATAGAAATCTGAGGAAAAAAATGGGAGTTGACAAAATATATTTTTGATTCTTGCGATGCTGATTGGAAGCTGTTCTAGATTTTGTTTGACTAATTTCTGAATTGAAATTTTATGTATAAAAATGTTTCTTTTAAGGGCCAGATGTTAAATTGAATAATAGGACGAGTTAGCTACCCGTGCCACATTTCCTACAAAGTTTAATAGTTTTACTTTATGATGGAAATCGGAAAAGAAATATATGTATTATTTCTGAAAACAAATTTTTAAATACACGGGGGCAATTCCGGGAAATTCTTACCGCATTTTTTAGAAAGTTTCCGCTAGGCAGAAAACGAAAAAAAACTCCTACTTTTTTGAAAAATAATCTGATCTCATGCAGGCCAACCACTAAGCTTTTCATGGAGCAAATGTGTTCAAAAAGGGAGTTTTCAGAATCTTTGTTTATTGTATTCTCTTCAGTGCTTGTTGGCAAAAAAAACGAAAACAAAAATATAAGATGTGGTTTGAAAAATACACTGAAATATTCAATGTTTTTATAAATTCACAAGATATTTGATGAGTAATCAAATCATGAGCCAACATTGCCATAGAGTGCACTTGGTTTGTTTTTGATTTCGAACACCATCCGGAAGTTAAGATCATTAGAAATTTTAAAAAGTCCAGTCATAGAGATGCAGATGATATGAAATCAGCCTGAAAAACAATGTTTATGTTAACCGAAACTGGATTTTTAAAGTTCAGCTTTACATCACTCTTTTTTAAACCAAAACAACATCCTGCGAGGGGATTAAAAGGCTGGGATTATGCTATTGGTTTTGAGCTTGTTGGACCACACAATGAAAAAAAGATGCGGCGTTTCTGAACTCACTATCAGTCAATCGTTTTTTAATCGATGTTTTGTTATTTTGAATATGTCACTGTGAATAAAAAATATAGTTTTTGGGAAAGCGATTTTAAGATTTAAGGACAGTAACATGCTGCATTTCAACCTTTGACTTTAAAAGATCTTAGAAAATTGACAAAGCTGCAATCGGACAAAAGATTAACGCTTTAAAGACAGGGTGCCAGTTAAAAGTTTCGCCGCTGCGGCGTTAAGATTTTAAATTACCGCGTGTTTTGAATTCTCATGTGCGCTCCAATGAACAGCAGTCATGTGTGTGCGCGGTAATTTGAATTTTTGAATTTTTTGTGTGTTTTTTTCAAATTTCTTTCGTTTTTGTTCGATTTTTAGCGTTTTTTTTTGCTGAAAGTCATTAATTATTTTTAATAAGTGTCAAATTAATTTTTCTTACAGGAACTAACCGGGATCCCTCATAAAATGCGGGAAAAACGTTGATTTTCCCAATTTTCATCCAAAAATGAAAATTTCGCTATAATTTTGAAAGCAGATTAAATAGGCGTACGTTTCGCAAATAAATTATTATTTCACAGGTATTCTAGTTTATTTTTTTTTGAAACCGACGATACATTTACAGATTTCATGGACACAATTCATCAGCGACCCAAAAAAATCAGTTTTCCGAAAAATTGATCAGTTTGACATATCATGTTAGATTTCTAAAAATGTCATTATCGTTTTTTAACAGTTTTTGTTTGTTTTTGAGGTTTTTGAATTTTTTTGAATTTTTCTTATTTTTCGGGTATTTGAATAAAATTTGCCTCAAAATTGTTTGAATCTGGTCGCAACATACTTTACTTATGTTATTCTACTGAAAAGAAACATTTTCCACTAAAAAAATAAAAAAATAACAGTTTTGAAAAAAATGTAAAAAATTCAAATTGTTGTGCTTCCCGCCAAAAAGCGTGCGTGAGCGTACGGCGGGAATTCAAAAATAATTTTTTTCATCTTCCGGACGGAACTACAAAATTGTTTTTTTTCGTCGGGATTTCGCATGGAATATACTAGAATGTCGGTAGAAAGATGAATTTTTCACAATTAAATCCATATGGGGTAAAAATAACTGGCACCCTGTCTTTAAAGATAAGGTAGTGTTGAATTTTGATGTATGGACGACTGTAAAAAACTCATGTCAGAATCACTTCATAAAATTCAGAACAACGGTTTGAGATTCTCATCACTTTCAGTTAGGTTTAAGAAGTTTTGCAAAGTTTAGAAGTACCGATAATTTCGGTTGTTAATTAATAGCGATATTGTGTATATTGAACTAATTAAACGCGATTTACTATTTTTTAAATTAATTTCGTGTTGTTTTCAGCCCAAAACAATTATGAGATGAATTCAAGCGGAGCGGTATTGCGGACTCTCAAATTAATAATTCGAGCAGAAGAATTATCATGCACGAGAGAAAGTGCAAGCTTATAAAATTGAGTGCCGCAACCTAACTTCCGTCCCAAATAAAACGAGTTTCAATTTTTTGAGACGTCTATCTTTTTAAATCTTTTAGAAACACTTGTCGAAAATTATCATTCAATTTTGAGATTGACCATTTGGACAAAAGTGGTACGAAGTTTTGAAGTCTAATTAATAAAAAGGTAATATCGAAAATTATGTCTTGTAAGCAATACGGTCAACTTCGACATTGTGAATTCATGTGGTACGGTGAACCTTTGATTATTGGAAAAATTGCGATAGTCTGCCATACGTACTTATTTTTAAGTTTAAAAAAATGTTTAATTTTGCCCGAGAAAACTAATATAAATGAAAAAGGGTCGATCATTGTGCCAAAAAGTTTTTCTGAATAAAAACCAAAATATTAAAACATATTTTCGGATGTGTAAAAAATGGATTTTTTCCAATATTAACATTTATTTGGGTACAAAAACATGAACAAAAAGAGCTACATTTTACATTTATTGATTCATGTGTATGTTACAAAATGTTTATCTCAAAAAAAATTGCAACCACTTATAAACAAAATTCTCGTTTTCAAAAACAACTCCTACACTTTTATTTTCACAAAACATTCCTTGAACATTTTTATTTACTTCGCCTCACATCTATCAAAGAGATAACTTTCGCAAACATATCATAATTCCTTCACCCTTTTCCATGACTTGAACTGGCCACACTGTACTTACACGCGATCATTTTGCAGGTCCGTTGTTACATAATACAACGAAATTGTAGTCGCAGAGACGACAACAACAACGGGGGAAGCGTTCTTTTCTCATTCTCTCTTACTATTGAGTTGTGCCCGTGTTTGCTATTTTCTCCATTCTCTCTTATCATGTGGATTTTTTAAATGAATTTTTAGCTTACAAACAATTTTATATATAAAAAATTTCAAAAAAAAAATAACAGATGTCGTGTGTTGAGAAATTGCAAGAAGTTTTGAAGGACTGGGCACCTTATCTTGTCGTCCCGATTTCGTTTTATGTTGCATACAAGTAAGTATACGTGTTATTTTAAATAAATGTATGAAACTAATGGTATTTCAGAGTTCTAAACCGTCTGATTCCCGGAGCGCATAACCTTCCAAAATTCGACTTCAAAAACAAAGTTGTGGTCATTACTGGTGCCAGTTCAGGTGTGTAAACAAATCTTTCCAAAAGAAAAAAAACGAATAATACTTGTTTTTCTTCATTTCAGGGCTTGGCAGAGCGTTGGCGTTTGAGGTTTTCAAAAGAGGGGCTAAAGTTATATTGTTGGCCAGAAGCACTGAGAAACTCCGATTGATATGCGAAGAATTAAAGTTGACATTCCCGCTGAATCAAAATGAGCCAGTTTATTAGTAAGAATTTGTTAATTTTGAAAGAAAAACTAATAGATAAATACGAAATTCTCAATTTTTGTCGTAATCTTATTCATTCAGCCAAAAAATAAAGAAATGTGGAAAAGAATAAAGACGAATCTCTTCATTGAAATCTAAATCTTATTAAAAATCTCGATAGTAACGAATTCCATCAAATTCTAAAAATCATATGCGAAATATGGCGAAAATAACTGAAAATCGAAAATTTGCAGCTATTTCGATATGATGGAGGTCGAAAACGGCCCATGGAACGAAATTCCAAAGATTGACGTTCTTATCAACAATGCGGGAATGTCAGCAAAGGGGCCGATTGAAGATATCCCGGTGGATCTTCATAGACGCGTGATGGAAACCAACTATTTTGGGCATATTGAAACAACTCGACTGTTGTTGGATAGAATTGACAAGCAAGGATGCATTGTTTCAACTGGAAGTGTTCAAGGAAAAGTTGCGCTTGCCTATCGGAGCTCTTATGGAGCTAGCAAACATGCGTTGCAGGTGAGTAGAGCAGATGATTAATTTTTTATTGACGAAATTGAGTTTCAGGCATTCATGGATTCTCTTCGCGCGGAACACATTAACCGCCACATTTTGGTTGTTTCTGCTGGCTACATTAACACCGGATTTGCTTCCAGAGGACTGGATCATGAAGGAAAAGTGATCGGCGTTGAAGATGAAAATCAGAAGAAGGTATTTTTTTATATTTATTCATTTGTACAATATTACATGATTAGTTATTTCGTTTGACAGCTTTTCTAACAACAGGCGGTGACTGTTGTTCCGGTGTTTTTTCTAAAAAAAAACATTTTTTGAAAACTTAAGAAATTAGGTTTTGTTACACAACTTACTTTTAATTACATTAAGTTTTGGTTTCGGAGTGACAATTGGGGTTGTAACTGATTTTTTGACGTCTTTTCCTCCCCAACCCTGAAATAGTTAATTAGTTTAGAACCAAATGGTGAAGAAAAACTGAAACATACTAATTCATGTTCGAAATTGTTTCTCGGATCATTCCAATCTGGTCCAACTGGCCAGCTCTTAGGATTTGGTAGTGGGAAGTTTCCTTGTTCCTTATCAGGATCAGGAATTGGTTCTAATGTAGTGGTTGCTTGAGTAGTTGTTTGCGGTTGGAAGAATTGTTGGAATATGTTAGGTTGGAACTGATTCTGTTGGAATTGATTTTGTTGAAATTGGTTTGGTTGATTGAAGAACTGTTGAAAGGGTTGTTGGAAGAAAAATTGTGCTGAAAATCACATTTTCCCACTAGTATTTAAATCATAAAACTTACCATTAACAGAAATAAGGAAAGAGAAAAGGTAGACAGGCAAAATCATGGTGAATATACACGCAAGACTGACTGGTCAGTCGCTAGTTCGGGAATCGCTGTTGAAATATTACACACTGAACATTTTTTTTTCTTGAAGTATGACCGCGCAAAGTTGTGAAAGGTCATTAGTATTTAGACTGTTGATTTGGCAATGGGGTGGAGATTTATTGAGTGATACTGTGAAAATGTCACTGTCCAAATTATAAAAGAAATCGTTCTTTTTTTCAGGGATTCTCTCCGGAATACAGTTCGAAGTTGATTGCTGATGCCATCCGGGATCGTAAATCTGATTTCAATATGGCTGCGATGGATGCAAAGTTGGCAATTCTTTTGAAATACTTTTGGCCAACCTTATTGAATTATGCTTTGTATAAAAAAGGACTCAAGGAACCATTTGCTCAGAAAAAGAAAACTAATTAAAGCTTATCATTTATTCTCAGCATTTTCTCAATTTTCTTGTGATAAAGTTTTATTTTATGAATAAAGTATTTTGTACATCACAATTATACTTTTCTGAAGCATAACAAATTAAAAAATTAATTTTTTCTACAAATTTAAACCCACCTGCTAATTTTTTTTTGGAAGTTCACTATAAAAATGAAATATTGGCTTAAAATGTTTCATATCGTTTTTTGCTGATAAGCACTAATTCAATTGGCAATCCTGGAATGATAAAAGTGTTAATTTAATCCGACTGTCAAGCTAATTTGCTACGTGGAACACTCTTATGGCAACAATTTTGATAAATAGTTTACTTTTTCATTCAGAAATGTTTTTTATTCGAAATTTTCAGCTAATAATAATAAGTTTTAGGGAATAAATCTTCGAGAAGTCAAATGACATTACAATACGATCTGGATGGGACTTCGGTAGAACGAGCAACGCCAAAATGGTTAATTAAATTCGAATCATTGAACAATTTCGGATTATTGAACCGGTTTTCAGGTATCTGTTGGAAGGGGTTGATAATCGAGTGAAATGGACCACTATCATTTTCTTCTTCATTTCTCTCGGAATGTTAATTGCTGGGAGCGTTATGTTAGGAATCGGAATTTCAAACAATAATCAGAGTCCAGGTATGGTCGGGGCGCGTTTTTTAAATTGTGATTTGTAACAGTTGTAACAACATCAACGGGATACACTGCATTTTTAACTGTTCAGTCGAAAAATGTTCCGTATGCAGCAGTTGTCAATGATTATTCTGGAAGTATCCAAAAATTGACAGATCAGGTTAATCCAAATGCAAGCAGTGACCTGATGAGATATTTTTTTTAGCTCAGAAATGACATTGGTCAGACAAACCAAAAGAGTTCCATGTTTGCTGCTGAGAATAATATTCCCATCACAATGTAATTATTTGTGTTTTCTTAACAAAATCTTCAAAAATAATCTACAGTCTTGGAATATCTGACGCTGGTGGAGCTGCAGATGTGATGTATGCATTATCTTACACATATGCTAACAAGCCAACTTTGAGTGACCTTCAATCAAAAATAACCAGTTCAAATGATTACATTCTCATTTCCGCTATAGGTGAACGAAACAAATGGTCATTTATTGTAAAAAATTTCGACTTTAAGATGCAACTGCAAGCAGTCTTGGTAGCATGGAGTGTGCTGTGGTGTCTGCTTCAGGATTTTCTACAGTCACAGTTAATCCTATAACCAACCCAACGATAAACCCCTCATCAACTGTTGCTGCTGGAAGTAGTACACCACAAGGAAGTACATCTCAAAATCCTGGGACATTTACTCCGGTCACAGGTTGGGGTTTTCATTTCGGAATCAAAATTTCACTGAAATTATGCAGAACGAATCAGAACAACGACAACACCTTTCATAGAGACAGAATATAGTCGCGATATAATTATTCTTCTTGATGACTCGCAAGCAATGGACTCACCGAAAAATTTCAACAATGTTTTTCAGAAGTTTACAAAAATCATGATTAAATTATATACTTTTCAGATTAAGTCATGGATTGTCAACAATTTGATACCGTTATGGGTTATCGATGAAAAAGATGTTCAAGTTGCTTTTGCAACATTTGCATCAGTTAGTCGTTTATTTAGTTAGATTCCTTGAAAAACATTTGCAGACTGAATTCAACCTTCTTCTTGATTTCGACGAAAATAATGCGGATGAAGTAACAACAGTGATTTCAACACAAACTTTCACTGGAAAATACAACTCGAGTATTACAAAGTAAATAAAACAATGTATACGTATTAAATAAATCAAGATTTCCATTACAGTGGTATCAGAAGTTCAACCAGCATTGTGGGACTCCGCCCAGTCAATCAAACCACAATTTTGATATCTGCATCTGAAAATTTGGAGGATATCGAATCAGCGACACAATATGCATACAAAATTAATACTCTTCCGAAACAGTTGATAACTGTTACGTTGAACTCTACATCTGGAGGGAAGCAACTTGGACTAGTATACACATTAAAATATTTTTTTCTGAAAAAAACTAAACACTTTCAGTTGTCAACATCACAAAATCATTATTTTGGATCTGGTGATTTTGAACTTTCCAACGATACTGCGAAACAAATAACAGAATATATGTTTGGTATCAGCTCTCCTACAACACTGGCTACAACGTATTTCAATTTTTAAAAAAGGGTTAAAGTGAACAAATTTGCAGCACAACTACTGCACCGGACAACGACTGTAATGCAGATATAACTATCATTATTGATTGTTCGAATGATGTAGGCAGCGATGATGAGTACAAAAAAGTAAAGAGTTTTATACTAATTTCCTTCAGATGATTAAATCTATTTAGGAAGTCTCATTTATCAGGTCTCTTATAAAAACCTGGAGCATTGCTCCGGAAACAGCTGAAGGTCAAGCTATTATGTTTTCTTCGGTTTGTTGTTATATAGAATTTTCATGATCGATCATTTTGTAGGTCGAGGGTGGAATGGTTGTTGAAAACGCATTTAATTATCAAAGTTCATCTGCATTTGCAAACGAACTTTTGACATATTCTGACTATTATTTTGCCGCTTCACCGCCAAGCATTTCTGATAGTCTTGCATATTTAGCAAGCAACCTTTTTAATAGACGTAAAAATCGTGAACAGACTTCAATTCTTTTTACTTATTCAAGGTACTAGAGTGAACCGTTACTTTAATTTCAACTCAATAATTTTAGCAACAACTCTGATGTTCAAAACTCGGTGCAGTACTCAGAAATAGTTGGCGGTAATTTGGTAATTGTGGGGCTTGGAAAAGCTGATGTAAATGTGTTAAGTCAATTATCGGGAAATGTAATTTATACACCTACATATTCTGATGATCTGATAACGAAGGTTTTTCTATAAAATTTTGTATTTTCGTAAAAATTTGTATTGCAGATAAATGACCTACTATGTAAAACATCAACACGAGCACCAATAGTTACAACAACGACTATCATCACAACGCCATCAACAAACGACACTAGCACAACAGCTTACGTTTCTACTGCAGCTCCAATTACAAAATCGCCAACTACTTGTCCGTTTTTTATGGATTTCAGCAGTGACCTATTATCTTACTTTCAGCCGTTCCATTGCCTGATCCTTGCCCGGATTGTCTACCAAAAACATCGAATATACTTTTCCTTCTTGAAGCCTTTGGGGATCCTGTATTATTTTTCACGTTTAGTTTTAAAGTAATTTTACATAATTCCAGCTAACCAACCAGAAGCAACTCGTTGGTCATGATTTGATAAAACAGTGGAATCATTTTGAACGTGTCAGTGTTATTGGCTTTGATACCATTCAGAGAAACCTGGACCCAATAAAGTAACATTTCCCATTTGCACTAATACCCCTCAAATGTTTTTCAGCTTTGGAGATTTGCAAAACAGCGATGAATTCGCAACAATTGTTGACAATTTCACACCATTCACGGATAAACCAATCATTTCGAGGTTCAAACTTTAATTGAAAAAAAACTATACAATAGATTTCTATTTTTCCAGCGCTTTCAATATCGCATTGACCAGAGCTCAACCTTTATCCAACTACGGAAAAATGAATTCTGTTATTTTCACAAGTGGAGCGTAAGTTCACACTAGAAAAAATACGTTTCTTTACTATTCATTAAATTTCCAGAACTGCTGATGATATTGCAGCAGCAGTGGCAAACTCACAACTTTTGCGTCAGAAGGGAAAAGTATGAACAATTCTAGAATTATCTAAAAAAAACGTTTTAGGTGATTATTGTTGGAATAAAACTAGATGCAACCAATGGTCTGGAACAATTATGTGATACTCTGCTGAAGTGGGACGACTTGTCGAATAACAGCAACATATCTGCTAGCATTAACCAAGCATTGAATAATTAATTAGACTTTGAACATTAATAAATTATCAATCAGCCGTTTAAACCCTTCAAAAAGTCAAAAATGTTGCGTTTCATGGCTCATTTGACCCTTTCTTTAACGAAAAGCACAAAGTCAATATTTGGGGAAACAGCTTTCTCGTTTTGCTCACCACAGTTTTTCCTCGTGATCTATTTTTCCGTTGTATAATACCACAAGGAAGCAGATGAACCAAAAAAATCATTTCATTTTATTCCGAAAGAGAAAACCACACATATGGGATGTAAAAAAACGAGAAAGAGAATTTTAGAATAAATTATATCACAAAAGCAAAGCAGATAAAACAAAAGAAACGTTGTAAACTTGATATTATATGATAAAATGAATATCATGCATTAAACTAATATGTTTTACTTGTAATTTGATGAATCAAAGTAAGATTGGGGGAGAGCAAAATTATTTGATCAAAACAGCTTTTTTCAACATTCAATTTTGATAATATTTTTTTGTTGGAAACCCAGTTTATCATAATTATGAATGTGAAAAAGTATGACTTTGCTGTGAACATTTACTGGATATTAATTTTGGAATAGCTCAAGTGGCGCTTAATATGCTTTTCTGCAGATGCTGCCATTTTTTTTTTTAATATAAATTACGCTCTGAAATAAGGATAGGTCATTGCAATTGTCCAGAAGATATTTAGATTCGATAAGATTTCTAAAAATCGATGAGTGACAAACATAAAATTAATAATTTAGTTAAGAAGTGAGTGGAGGTTTTCACAACCGTTTGAAAAAAACAGCGGTTGGATATAAATGATTAACACCAGCAAGATCCCTCATCAGTAACAATTTGTCTTTGGCGAATTGGATCCATGTTGACAACATTTGCTGAAAAAAAAACGTTTCGATTGAATTTTAACTACGATTTTAATAAATCTTACGTGGATCAACTGGATCGTCCTTAATGATTCCTGGAAGAGCTCCCGCAATTCTGCGGAAGAGTTGTTTCACATTGTATCCAGCTTTCGCCGATGTTTCAATGAACATAACATTCAATTCCTTTGCTTTTCTTTCTCCTTCATCAGTTGATACTTGTCTAAAAAATTGCAGGTGAATTTGAGGGAAACGCCAAGATTTAAATTATGTTTACCTCTTATCTCCGAGATCGGTTTTGTTTCCTACCAACATGATGATCACATCGCTTCCTCTTTCTGTTCTAACATCGTCGATCCACTTTGAAGTTTGATGGAATGAATTTGCATCTGAAAAACATTTGAATCATTCGGATAAATGTTCTTTTTTTCTTGTCGCTCACTAGTGATGTCATAAACGACAACAGCAACTGTTGAGTCTCGAATGTATGATGGGATAAGCGAACGGAAACGTTCCTGACCAGCAGTGTCCCAAAGTTGAAGTCGAACCTGTAAAATTTATATTAATCTCGAGTTCATCTCTAATTATTTATTTTTAAAGTATTCATGGTAAATTAAAATAAAACTCACGGTTCTATCTTCCAAGTACATGGTTTTACTAAGAAAATCGATTCCAATTGTTGCTTGATAAGTGTTGTCAAAAGAGTCGTACATGAATCTAGTGATCAGCGATGTTTTTCCAACTGTAAAATGCGCAATACAGATTATTTCTAAACACCTATTAAACCCACCACTCTGTTCTCCAAGGAAGACAAGTTTGAACTTTTTCAATGGGTTTCCAAAATCTGACATCTTGCTGAAAAATAATAATATAAATCCTTGCAAAGCTGAAAATTGGTAGAGTTGAAGGATTTAGCATTATGGAAAATATTCCAAACAATGTGCTCTAAATGCTACAATTTTATTGGGAATATTTAAAATATACGACTAATTTACTCTCTAAATATGAAACTATAAATGTTTCTAGAGAATAAAACAATTTTTAAAAAACTATTGATTAATTTTTACTTTGAGAAAATATGTAATTAAAAAAAACCTCTACACCACAAGATAACAATCAGATACAATTATTTTCACTTAATATTATTTCTCAAATACAAATTGATACAATTAAATGTGACAACGAACTCATTGTGGAACAAAGTGCGCGATTAACGGTTACATCCAAAAAAGAATCGAACACTCGCACCACGTAGCAGTGTGCTGGGTTAGTGAACACACACTCAGACATACACGCAGGATGTCGGCGCAAGACCCACACTCATCTATCTCATTCAACGCGTGCTATTTCGCTCAACTATTTGAATTTGTATTTTGAATTGAGAAAAGGGCTTTTGAGTTAGTTGTGAGTTGCACTGAATTAATAGCTCTGTTGAACTGAGAAATGGGGGGACGAATGACAATATCTAAAATAACATAAACATGGGCAGTGACAATTTTAATAACCATGGTTAACCAAAACATGTGAGTTGTTATAAATCCAACGGTCATTTGTCTCCGACAAAAAAGTTGTAAAATGAAAATTGTATTAGTTTTTCAATTAATTGATTACAACATTCTATCCAAAGGTGTTTTTTAAAACTTATTTTCCCATCATAATGCATCAGATTAAACTAGTAATCGACTTTTGATCTGGTCAACAACATGTGGTGAACTTCTGTTTTTTGCACATTGTACCCTACAATGTTATCAACGCTCGCCCATGTGTCTAATCTACTCGCTCATTTCATGGTGAACGGCGTGGCCACACGGACATCGTAGCGTCGTCCCGCCTTCTTCCTATCTTCAAAACAAAACTTGTTGATATTGTCAGCAGTGGCGTCCTACTTGCGTTCTTTTTTTACTATTGATTTGTTGTGTTCTTTAATCCGGTGAATATTTTATTATTTCATTTATTACAGAAAAATGCTCGCCAGATCTCTTTTGAATATCAAAGGATGCGCACGTCTTTTCAGTACTACTTCCACCAATTTGCAAGCTGGTTTGGATTTTGGTAAGTGAACTGTGAATCCATTAAATTAAAATTATATAAATTAAATGTAAATATATTTTTTCAGAATTAAATGAATTCCAATCAGAATTGCGTACAAATCTTCGCAAATTTGTCGCTGAACAAGTCACTCCTGTTGCTGCAGAATATGACAAAACTATGGAATACCCATGGCCAATTATCAAGTTAGCACACGAACAAGGATACTTAACTGCTGATATTCCAACGCAATTTGGTAAAACAAACATTTTTTTAAAAGTTTTTAATAAGACGTTTTTCAGGTGGTCTTGGCTTTGACATGGTGTCAATGTGCATAATCAGTGAAGAATTCGCATATGGATGCTCCGGTATTGGAACTGCATTGATGGCGAATGACCTTGCGCAGACTCCTCTTATCTTGTGCGCAAACGATGATGTGAAACAGAGATTTTTGGGTAGAATGGTTGATGAACCGCTGGTTGCTGTAAGTAAATTTTCTAACGAGATCAAGTTTTAAAGAATTCTTAAATGTTCAGGCTTATTGTGTAACCGAACCAGGAGCTGGATCAGACGTGGCTGGAATTAAAACCAAATCAGAGAAGAAGGGAGATGAGTATGTCATCAATGGATCAAAAATGTGGATTACCAACGCTGGACATGCCAACTGGTGAGCATTTCTCATAATGATATCACTTTTTTCCACGTGGTTCCTTGAAAATAATATAGCGAACGAATGTAGTGGGGGGAAAACGTGCTTCGCAGTTGTTATCTGTTCAAAGGACAAAGTCCGTTATGTAGTGAAAATGAAAGATGTGATAAAAGAGGAAGAAATAGAGAAATTGTAGTCAAAGATAGGTTATCGGCATTGTTCGAAATAAAAGTACAAAGAAACACGTTTCAAAAGGGCGAAGTGCATTTATAAGATTAAAAAACCGACTAAAATTGCATAGCAAGCTGAAGAAAAAAACAAGAAAAATTGCATAAAAAGCTAAATGAGGAAAAATAGAAATTTTTGCAGGTACTTTGTTCTTACCCGATCGGATCCTGACCCAAAGACTCCAGCTAGCAAAGCATTCACAGCGTTTGCTGTAGAAGCAAACACTCCAGGAATCACAAAAGGAAGAAAAGAAATTAATATGGGACAGAGATGCTCAGACACCCGCGGATTGACATTTGAGGATGTTCGTGTTCCAGCTGCAAATGTTGTTGGAGCACCAGGCGAGGGATTCAAAGTTGCGATGAAGACTTTTGATAAGACAAGACCAACAGTCGCAGCATTGGCAACTGGATTAGCTTATAGATGTTTGGATGAAGCGACGAAATACTCGTTAGAGAGAAAAACATTCGGTACACAGATTGCAAATCATCAAGGAGTTTCATTCCTTCTTGCTGAAATGGCAATCAATGCGGAATTGGCAAGACTTATGACTTATAAGAGTGCATATGAGGTAGGAATTTAAATATAATTAAACATTTTTCTTAATTTAACAATTTTTTAGGTTGACGCGCAGAGACCAGGATCCTACTACGCTTCAATTGCAAAATTGTTCGCTTCTGATGCTGCAAACAGCGCGGCTACCAATGCTGTTCAAGTTTTCGGTGGCGCTGGATTCAATACTGAATATCCAGTTGAGAAATTGATGAGAGATGCCAAGATCTTCCAGATTTATGAAGGAACTTCACAAGTGAATTAGTTTTCATTACATATTTAAAAACAAAAGAGTTATTCAGATCCAAAAAATGGTCATTGCTCGTCAACTTCTCGCTCGTGTGAAACAAAATGGAGGGTATTAAACAAAGTGTTTAAATAACGCTTTTTCAACAACATCTACCTAATTGACTAAATTTTTAAAACAAACTCATAGCAAGGAGTTCTGTTTTATAAATTTGTATTTGTATGAAATTTTTCGTTTTCTATTACGAATAATTCTCGAAGAAAACAAACTGGTATTTTATTTCGCCTTTGATAAAAAGTTCTTATCAATTTATTATTTTTGTGTACTTTGTACCATTTCGGTTGTTAACCCCGATAACTATTTTATTTTTCTTGAAAACTTATCTTCATTATTATTTCAATAATCTCTTCAGGTTAAGAATGTTGTCTCGTATTGCTGCCCAATCAGCAGGACTTACTAGGTCCGCTACCAATGTTTTGGCTTCGCAGTCTCGTCAAATTTCTTTTGGTTTGTTTACTTTTAAAGTTCATATTTTTAAAAGCATTTTTTTTAGATTTGAACGAAACACAAAGAGAAATTCAAGCTACTGCTCTCAAATTCTCAAAAGATGTTCTTGTTCCAAATGCTGCTAAATATGACGAGTCTGGAGAGTTTCCATGGGAAATTATCAAGCAAGCTCACAGCCTTGGACTTATGAACCCACAAATTCCAGAGAAATATGGTCGGTCTTTAATACAACGTTGCAGAATTGAAATAATCATCGAAATGTTTCAGGTGGCCCAGGAATGAGCACTTTGGAAACTGCACTTATTGTTGAAGCTCTTTCATATGGATGTACTGGACTCCAATTGGGAATTATGGGACCTTCCCTGGCTATTGCTCCAGTCTACATTGCTGGAAATGAAGAGCAAAAGAATAAATATCTTGGATGGCTTGCATCAGAGCCAATCATTGCTTCCTACTGTGTTACTGAGCCAGGAGCGGGATCTGATGTAAATGGAGTTAAGACTAAATGCGAGAAGAAGGGAGATGAATATATTATCAACGGCTCAAAAGCATGGATTACTGGTGGAGGTCATGCTAAATGGTTCGTTCACGAATCTGATGCGTAAAGCACTCTAAACTTTTCAGGTTCTTCGTCCTTGCTCGTTCCGATTCTGACCCAAAAACTCCAGCTGGAAAAGCTTTCACCGCCTTCATTGTTGATGGAGACACCCCAGGAATCACAAGAGGAAAGAAGGAGAGAAATATGGGACAACGATGCTCTGACACAAGAGTTATCACATTTGAAGATGTTCGAGTTCCAGCATCCAATATTCTTGGTGCTCCAGGAGCTGGATTCAAGGTTGCTATGAGTGCGTTTGATATGACAAGACCAGGAGTTGCCGCTGGTGCACTTGGACTTGCATGGAGATGTTTGGACGAATCTGCAAAGTATGCCTTGGAGAGAAAAGCATTCGGAACACAAATTGCAAATGTAAGTTGCAAGTTTCCGAAGAGACAAAAAAACGAAAAAATTTTTGGCATCAGTTTGCAAACCAATATTTCATCAAATTGTAAATAAAAAGGAAAGTAACATTTTTCAGCATCAAGCCGTTCAATTCATGCTTGCTGATATGGCAGTCAACCTTGAGCTCTCCCGTTTGATTACTTACAAGTCAGCGACTGATGTCGATAATGGAGTCCGCTCATCATACAATGCTTCAATCGCCAAATGCTTCGCCTCCGACACTGCCAACCAAGCCGCCACCAACGCTGTTCAAATCTTTGGAGGAAACGGATTCAACTGCGAATATCCGGTTGAAAAGTTGATGCGTGATGCGAAGATCTATCAAATCTACGAAGGAACTTCTCAAATTCAACGCATTGTCATCTCAAGAATGCTTCTCGGTCATTTTGCTCAATCTGGAACAAGCCGTATCTAGAAATTCTTTCTGTAAAAATATAATGATTTATTATGCGATTTCTTACTGAAAATTGTTTGCAAATGGGTTGAAAATAAATGAATCTTTTGAATAATATATTTGTTCGACGACGAAAAACAAACGGAGCAGTGAAATAAAAAATTCATAAGAGTTGGTTTGGGCAACAATGGATAGAAAAGACTGACACGTTTTCGAAAACTTTTTTAAAAGACAACAAACAATAAAAAGTGATCTAATTTTTAGTTCAAACAATTGGACAATTAGAAGAGAATGTTTCCTTTTTTGTTTCCAAAATCGTATTCCAATTAGTTGTGTCTGAACTTTGACTGACCTATATCCAGTTCAATATGACCATTGCCGTTCTCGGCTATTAAAAGTAGCGAGAGGGAAAATGGAGTTGAATTGACATTTGATTACATCTCTTCAAGATCAATCGTTTTACATTTTTGTTTAAACATTTTGGATTTTGCTGAAGAAATCAGGTTTTGTGTTTGTGGTGTTATGCATTGATGTTGTGTCTCGCAACAATGTCTTACTAATTTGTTTATTGGAAATTTAATATCACCTTTGTTCTGTGTGTCTTAATTATGACTTCTTTAAACGGAAAATGCTAACATTTTGTTTATTTTAAAATGTTGTAGAAATAATCGATTTTGAAAATATCGTAAATCTTCTTTGTAGCAATATTGACAGCCTTAATAGTCGATGTCTGAGATTTTCGACATCAGGCCTATTGGCTATGGCACAGTTGCACCAACGTGAAGCTAGGATCTTGATATTTTGCATGGAGGGTACCTAGGCCCCCCTTAGAAAAAAAATACATAATTTATTTGGCCACGCCCCCTTTGACCTAGTGAAAAAAATCCGGGTGGTCCCAAAATCGAAATTTTTAGTTTTAAAGATAAAGTCAAAATCTCATCGGGAATGGATTACCCGCACATTTCTGAGTATTTTTCATGTTGACACCTAATTTCGAGCTTGTCGGCATCATGCCGAAAATTTGATTTTTCTCAAAAAGTGGTCCACATTTTCCAGTTTTTCCCATTTTTCGATATGATGAAGTACTTGGCCCCGAATGGAAATATGGAAATTTTTAATCCTTATGATGATTGTCATCAAATTCCATGTTGGTTTAGCGGAATCCCTGTAACCTTTTTGGGTTTTCAGGGGAAAATAGGCGAAATTTTAGCAAAATTCCAAAGGGTCCCCCCTATGGAAAAAGTTTGCAAAAAAATTTTAAAATTTTAAAATTTGCCCATATTATCAGAGGGACTCTTACTAATAAATATTTAGTGTTTCCCAAAATATGAGCCATCTTGTGGACCAATGGACGATGTAGCAGCAGCTCAAATACCTTCAGTCCCCGTACACAGAAAACTGTTGCATGTATTGGAAATCGCGATATTGAATGAAGGTTCTTTGAGCTGTTGCCACGCGGCCCATAGGTCCACATGATGACTAATATTTTGGGAAACAGTAGATATTTATTAGTAAGAGTCCCTCTGATAATATGGGGAGATTTTAAAATTTTCGATTTTTTCATCCATAGGGGGGACCCTTTGGAATTTTGCGAAAATCTCGCCTATTTTGCCCTGAAACCCCAAAAAGGTTACAGGGATTCCGCTAAATCAACATGGATTTTGATGACAAACATAATAAGGATTAAAAATTTCCATTTTTCCATTCGGGGCCAAGTACTTCATCATATCGAAAAATGGGAAAAACTGGAAAATTTGGACCATTTTTTCAGAAAAATAAAAATTTCGGCATGATGCCGACGAGCTGGAAATTAGGTGTCAACATGAAAAATACTCAAAAATGTGCGGGTAATCCATTCCCGATGAGATTTTGACTTTATCTCTAAAACTAAAAATTTCGATTTAGGGACCACTCGGATTTTTTTCACTAGGTCAAAGGGGGCGTGGCCAAATAAATTATATATTTTTTTTCTAAGGGGGGCCTAGGTACCCTCTATGCAAAATATCAAGATCCTAGCTTCACGTTGGTGCAACTGTGCCACAGTATGTTCGACTTTCTGAGACATCGACTCTTAATATGTAGATCTCGATCACATTTTTTATGTCCTGGAAAGCATTAGAGTTCTAAGATCAGACGAGATCTCATAATAAGATATGAATACTTTAGAAGGATTTCGAAAAGATTTACTGTTGTAGTCCTGTGAGAAGGTCACATTTACTCCAAAAAAATTATTTCTCTATTTTTTAATTTGTTAGTTATTACAATGAAGACCACAACCAATTATATAAATTCTTCAAGTATTTTGTACTTTTTTTCAGATGAGGACTGTGAATTTGACAATATTATTTTTCCTATTAACGGTTGTTGCATTGTTTTTCTTTACAAGATTCAATTCCTATGAAATGAATGTGACGTTTAGTCCAGATTATCACGTGAGTGTTTTTCTTTTTTATTCAGAAGGGGGATCGTTATTATTTTTTCAGCAAGCATCTCATTTAGTTCGAATTCTTCAAAATGCAAAACTCTTGGAAGATGGGTAAAGGAAAAAATGATTACTTTGAAAATAAAAAAATAATAAAATAATTCCAGAAAACGTACAAAATATCCTGCTCGACAAAACATGGGAAGTTGTCCACCACTATTCGGAAAAGTGACAATATTTGTTGCTTTTGTGAAAAGTAGCATGGAAACGTGGGTCACATTCATGAATTTCATTCTCGTTAAAAAACTATATTTCAAGACATTATAAAGTTGCACAACAATCCCTTGATTGCTACATAAGAGGGACAAATTATACTGTAGTAATGGTTGATCTCGACAATGACGAGAAAGTGAAAAGGGATTGCGGGAAGAATAAACAAGTCAGTTTTTTGTTTTCTACAGTAATCCTTCTTGTTTTCTGGTACAATAAACAAATGATTTTCAGCTATTTTTCAAAAAACATTGCGCTGCTGCTTCTTATGTTAAGGATACAGATTGGATGCTTGTTCTAGATGCGGATACAGGAATCGCTAATCCAAATCATTGTGTTGAAGAATGGATCGACGATCGAGTTGATATCATTTTTTACGAACGGTTTTTCAATTGGGAGATTGCCAGTGGAAACTATTTGGTAAATGTGTTATGGTCTTGGTGAAAAAATGCATCTTTCGCGCAGGTCAAGAATACAAAATTTGCGCAACAATTTCTTAAGAAATGGGGTGATTGGGAATTTTCACAGCCGTCAAATTGGAATGGGGCAGATAATGGAGTTCTGCAAGTTTGTGTATTGTTTACGAATTTTGTAAACAAGATATATTGACAGATACATATTCTTCAAACTGTTATTCCCTATGCACAGCAGGAAATCAAGAATTGTGACAAGTACTGGCACAATGCTTCAGGATACGATTCGTATATGGCATATGTGACTTGTTGTAAACTATCACTAGGTAGTTTTAGTTTGTTGGTTAGATATGGTTTTATAAATTATTACTTAAAATACTTATTTCTTTAGAAAACAGCAAATAATTTTATTTCTTTAGTATGAAATTTTCATATTTACAAATTTCAAATCATGACCTCATCGTTTAGGCAATAACTGCAAATGAACTTGATCGCCATACCCATTCCCCAAATGTGCTTTTTTCTAGGTCAGAAACTTCAGAAAAAGTAGAGTGATGGAAAAAGTTATTTTAATATTAAAATGACTATTTAAAAAAACTAAAAACTGCTTATGAAACTAGAAGTTGAAGTAAGAATTGTTAACTTTTTATAGCTTTTTGTATTTTTTGAAATAACTTTAATTTTTCAGTATTGTCAAGATAAAAATTTCAATAACGAACATATTTTTATAAAATTTAGTCATGTTTAACATTTTTCTGAAGAATTTATCTGAAAACAATTTGGCTAGTAGGTCAAACTTGTGTGTTCTTTAAAAACCTCAACAAACCCAGCTCGCCTCAACTTTCGGGGACCTTTTTTTGAAAAGTCTGGTAATAATTGTGAAAAAATATAACTTGCCCTGATAGCGTTTCTATTTCTGAGAGAAAATATATAATATTTCGCAGCCATAAATCCGATTTTGCAACCACATCTTAATTTAGTTTTTATTTTTTACAGGTGCAACACGAATTTGGCCAGGGAAACTACGAATTTACCGCAGAGCTCACGGATGGGTTCGAGATGGATTTTTAACAACGGATAGATTCTGTGAGAGAGATTTCATGTTCCATGGTTGGAAAACTAATACCGTAGGAGACAATGGTTGGGAAAGTCCGTTTGAGGTGGAACTTGTTAATTTCTAAATATTTGAAAACCTGTATTATTCCAGAAAAATTTGAACTCCTCCTTATGTGGAGAAGGACTAGAAGGATGGGATATTCGACCGAAAAAGAATGTCAGCTGTACAGAAATTAGGTTAGTATCACTAATTAAATCAACTTGGGAAAGAACTGACAGCATTATAGGCAAACATTAGCTGCATTTGAGAAGAGTAGTGGTCGAACATATCCCACTGTAGCACGTGTTTTACCGTATTTAGCTGAGCCAGACGTTGGAAACTGTTTTCCAAATTGTGACGATGATATCTAAAATTGTTTCTTAAAGCAGGTTTTTTCTAACTCAACAATGCCGGTTTTTGTTCAAATGTTTTAAAAGTAATATCTATTCCAAATTCTATTTTTCTGGAAATGTTTGAAAAATACAATTTTTAAAATTGCTTGTTTTTGTTCTTGTACAAATTGCTATAAATAAACACTTTGTTTGTCATACTTGTTCACTTTTGTCATTTTTTCCCCTGCTATTATTACAAAAGAAACAATCACTTTAAAAACAATGGCAAAGAAAATATTATCTAAGCGTTCATATTAACCCCCCTCCCAATTTACTTATTTGGAGTGCTTCTCAAATGCCCCGCATTCATTTGGTCTCAAGAGCAATCAATCGTCAAAATGATCCACTTGTCTAAATCGAATCGTTTTCACTTATTCTTTTCAAGGTGAAGGAAAGCAGATGCAGCTAATTGAAACTTGTTATTTTTCAAAACCCTTTTTACATTATTCATCCAAAAATCCTTCCATTCAACGGTTTTTGTATGTCTTCATTGTTCCTGGTTTCACTCCTTATGCTTCTCAGCTTTTGCTTCTAAAAAAGACTGACCTGATCTAACCAAAACAACCTTTTAGCCGCAATTGGGAAATAAATAGAAGGAAGGATGTTCCTGTTCCAAACAAAACGCATCCATTATCCACACCAATTATCTTTTAAACCAAACATGACTAACGAAGTTTGTAAACGTTTTTTTTTTCATATATAATCGTATCCTGGTTTTACGGAATCTTTTTTCTGGACGACACAGTTATTATTGTAAATTGTTGGTATTATGGTGGGAGCGGTAAAGTGAATGCAATTTCCACAAAAGTTCAAGGAGCGCCACTTTTAAGAAATCAAAGGTAAATATATTTCGAGATTTATCATACTCATAAAAATATCAGGTGTTGTTTGCTTTTGTCGAAAGATAAATTTTTTATGATGTCAAATACAGAAATACATTGTAGGTATACAACTTATTTTAAGCAACTTGTATTTACTCTAAAGGTAAACGAACTATTTTTTTTCTCGTTCCTAATCTATACTTGAATTCTTATTAGATACCATTTTTGTAGAATCTGTAAATTTGAAATAACATTTCTAGCAAAATAACAATTCGGTCAAATCAAATTAATTTTTTATCGCACCATTTTAATGGAAATTTCACGATTTTCCAATAACTTCACCAATATATATATTTTTTCAATTTCTCCAATTTTTTTAACGTGTCATTGCTTATTTTCTGCCAATAGTTTTTTTTGTATTTCTTGCATGATCCACGTTTTACTACTTCGAACTCTAGTGATATTGACTTCATGTTATCTTTGACATTCAGTTGAACTTGTGTTTCAAATAATGCTTTCTAAAAATTTTCACATAGAGAAGTTCTATTACAATTCTACCGCAGTGAAAGCTTGTTAAATTACAATTTTACTGTTGTAAACTTTTGTTGAATATCTATTATTGTTCAGTTTTCTAAATTCATATTTATATTTTAAAATCTCATGCAACATTCCTTCACCCCCAAGCTAAACACAACCCACTATCTTGGAGGAAAAGCTTAGAAAAAAACGTGTGACAAGAAACAAGATTATGAAAAATCGCATTCCAAAAATCATCGTAACTAAACATTAACTTCAAATGCTCTTCCGCAATTTTTGTGATAGTGAGTGAGAAATCCGTTGTCTTTTCAACTTGCCGCAAGACATGACCACTCGAAAGCAACCGCGACACGTTGAATACAAGAGCGTCGCTCTCTCATTTTGCTTGAACTACCACTTCCATGTGCACATAAACACAAGACATCGAAGACAATTCTTCTTTTTCGTGTTCGTTAGAACCCCCACCGTTACGAGCAGCAAGTTATGCATGTCAATGCGCAAAAACTCAAACAAATCGCCGATCATCATTTCCCACTTTCTTGTACAGAGGTAAGGTGTTGAATCTACTGTTGATGATCAAACAGTATGTTATGAAATGGTCTGTTAGCGTTCTACATAATTAGCCGTATTTTGGTTATTATCATAAAGTTTTGAGGATTAATACTTTAATTCTCAAATGGTTAGTTAGATGCTATTATTGTATCTCTTTTTGGACTAAATCCTTCGATTCACATAACTCTATTTCGTTCACACAACATAACTTTTTTGATATGATGTTTGTAAAGATGAAAACTGCCCGTTTTTGTACCTCATTCAGTTGTTATCTACTTTACTCTATTGAAAACCTCAATTGATATTATTATTATTATGATTTTTCTCCTAGAATTCCTTCCCTTTTCCCATTTTTCCTTTCTAAAGTAAGGATGTATTGTTCTCATTTATTAGAAAAATAAAATATATGCTAACGTAAACGGAATTCACCCCCCGAAATGTAGGTAAGGTTTGGTGATTGAAAGTTCGCAATTAATGGATTTGATCTCCAAAAAAAACGCTTCATTTCTAAAATGAAGTTGGAAGAATAATCGAAAAACCCTTTTTTTAGTCTCCCGAACGTCTGTTTTCTGTGTTGTTTTATAAACCCTAAGCAAGTTCGAAAAAAGTGGTTCGTCATCCATCTCCCGAACAATTAATTTCTATTCTCTAATCATACTGGTTAGGAACTTTTTTTTTACATTTTCACCATCTTTTCACTTCCTGGCTTCATTGTCAAGCAGAATTTTTACTAACAAATAATCAAGTCAGTACAACTGACTCAAATAAAATTTAATGGTGCGCATTTTTCATTTAAGAAGTTTTTCTTCATCACGACCCCTCTTTCAATATGCATTTCACCGGTTTTTGTACATTTTTTTTTCGAAAAAGACACCCGTTTCATTTTCTCCTGAACTTCTTAAATTTGCTCTCTTTTAAATGTGTTCCCTACTGACCTCAACATGTGTACTTTAGTTCTAATCCCCTCAAATGTTGACAAATCTGTGGTACACCGCCCCAAATTTAAATTTCATTTGCAAACAAAAGAATGTTTCCATTTTCATTTTTTTTTCTCTTCGCAATTTCATGTAAGAAGATTCATACAAAAAGAAGTAAGTTCCCAAAAAAAAGTTCGAGTCGTTTCTGTTCAAAAAAATTAAGCTGTCGTACGCCTGTTTTATATGACTTTTTTAGTTCCATTGTATTCTAAAAGAAAAATATTTGTTTCTAGAAATAGTGAACTTGAAAATTCCGAAATAAATTTATTTTGGGATAAAAATTGTAAGTCCTCACGGATCTGCCTTCGATTTACTTTAAAAAGGATCTTCGTATTCCTCAACTGAATTTCAAGTGAGAATGATTTCACATTTACTTCAGTGAGTTCATATAATTGTCACTCTTCATTTAATTCAAAGAAGAATACAATTTCTTCTCGACTTTTTCTATTGTACACTCATTCGCAAGTTTTTCTAAAATATAAATAGCGACAAACTTCTTTTAATCCGTTTCCAATGTCCCCTACTGTGAAAATTCTTTTATGCTAATTGACACTGTCAAGGAAATGAATCAAACCTTTGGGGCGGGAGTGAGTGCAACGCGTAGATGCGGTTCACAGTTTCAATTTTTTTATTACGTTATTTTTAGTTATTCAATTCCACATTTTCCGCGTTATTTGAAAAAATGCCAGCATTGGTGACATAGTTCGAAAAGTGTAAAATGAACTTCGATTAGATCAAAACCAATTGAGGGAATTTATATTCAAAAGACTTTTTTTTGATAAGATACCAAATTTAGACAGCAACGGCAAACAACGAATTTTTTGGACACATATCGAAAAAAAACTGTCAATAACGAGCCGGAAAGAAATACATAAAATGACAAGTCGCAAAAAAAAGACATTGCTTGTATTGACGACTTCTAACAAAATCTAGACATTTCAAACATGGAAGAAATATTGAAAAGGAGAAAAGACCTTGGGTTCCATCCAAGAGGTTGTATTTGCTCAACTGCCTTAGTTGGCGGCTTTTGCTGGCCGTCCTTCCTCCCCGCGTGTCAACTCTTAGTCAAGCTCGCCAAAAACCGCACCCATTGTAGACAATATCAGTTTTTTCTCCATTTCCTTAGATGGTTTCTAAAGTTTCATTGTTGCATTACTAGATTTCTATAACATCCGCCTTGTACAAGTGACATTTCGCTTCTCCGTACGTAGTTCTCTCCTGTTTTTTTCTTTTCTCTATCAAATAAAAAATTATCAATTTCTATATTTGAATTATCATTTTTTTCAATCAACTCTTTTATAATACTCGTCAATTTTTCTGCCTAATCAATTTTGACAAAAAAATGTCCAGAATGACTGCAATTCGTGACAACTTGTGTGATCTTGGACGAATGGAAATTCCGAGACCAAAATGTCAAGGAATGCAATTTGTTGCAACTCGAGGACGGCAAGGGTTCTATAAGGTTGGTTTTTAAAAAATAGTTTCACAAAATAACGACTTCCTTTTTAAAGACCATTCGCGAAAATGGGGCAAAATACGGGATTCAACTTAAACCACAAGGACCGAAACGTCCACAACTTAGCCAAGATCTTTTCAGCAGGTAAATATTTGTTTTCTACAAAATAAACCTTGAAAAATATTTATAATCGTTCAGACCGATGACTGTTCCTGAGGAAAATATTGAGGACATTAAAAACGAGGAGGCAAATCGACCACCAAAATATGAGTTCACTAATAATAATAACTACAAAATTGAGCGAGAGTATACCCCGCAACCAATCCCACAACTTCGAAAATTCAACCAACGTCCTGGTGGTATTACCCAAGCTGTTATGAGCCGCCCGATTGCGGTTCATGTTCAAAAATAGTGTTGATTTTACGGTTTTTCTTCTTACTTATTACTTCTTTCTCAAAGTAAGGTCACATTTATTTGATTAATCCAGCGTTTATAAGTTTCGGCTCGTTTTTCAAATCGGTCACAACTTTCTCTTTATTTCTCGTGTCGGTTGAATATTATCAAGTGGATGGATTCGCGAAATGTATATGTTTTTTTGTATATAATTTTCATTATTTTTTAATAAATATTTTATATCTATCAATAGTAGACAAAATGTCGGATAAAAAAAGTAAAAGGAATTTTTTATAAGTTTTCGGATGGGGTGAATTTTTGGATTTCAGTTTTTTTGAGTTACCAACAGATCCACCATTTGGATAAATTGAAAACATTGAATTTTTGTTCGTTTTATTTCAAAAATCCATAATTGTTTTCGGAAAAACTGACAAACTGTCCTGTGAAAATTGTAAAATGTTTTAAAAAATATCTTTCATCAACTCTAGTTTTAGACGATTAGAGTTAAAGGAAGACTTTACGGATCTAATGAATGCATCTGGGATGAAAATAGACTTCAGACTCATTCCAAATCTGTTTTTAAAATTTTCTAAAACTACCTAGAAGCCGAGAAAAGGAGCCTCGAAACAACAGCCTAGAAAAATGGGCCACCGGCGAAAACTAGTCCACAGGCATGATAAATGATAAATGAAAAAACAAAACATAAAAAATGACTAATATAAGCATTCTGTATAATTATTTATAAAACACGAAAAAAGCTCATAGGAAAAAGTTGGAAACTGGTGGAAACTTTTTCTAGGTTATTGTTTTGAAGCTCATTTTCTCGGCTTCCAGGTGGTTTTAGAAAATTTTCAAAAGTGATTTGGAATGAGATGAAGTCTATTTTTATTTAAGGTTCATTTATTATAAAATCCTCCTTTCAGTGCATGTCTTCAGGTAGTCTACTTATAGTCCTTAAAGGTACAGAGAACAGTACATTCTTAAATCATGTATTTGGTTTTTTTTTTTAAATTATATCGAAATATTTATCGAAAAAAAGATTGGCACAACACACCAAATACTCGCAATTCTCAAGAATCCAAAAAAAGTGTAGTAAGTGAAAAATGACAAAAATGGATAAAATAATTTTTAAAAAACATATGAGGTGGAAAAATTGGAAAACTGAAATGAGTAAATTAACTGATAATTGGAAGAATTCACAGTTTTAAACATAAAGCTTACATAAAAAGAGGGGGAACAATTGATGAATAAAATGAGGTCTAAGAAAATGGCTTTTAAATTTAAAACCTCAAAAAAATTCATCAAAATTCAGCGTTTGCTAAATTGGGAGCATATCACAGGGTATATTCTCAGTCACAACCAAAAAACTAGACATAATTTACAATATACAGATGATTAACCAAGAAGAACATTGGCAGCAGCAACGAGATCATAATTTCGACGCTCAAGAGCCTGTCTAGCTAATTCAATTGTGCCAGTGAGTTTTAAATCATGCACCAAGTGCCATTCCTTCAACCGTTTCAACGCAATTTCAGTGTTTCCTGAACATTCGGCGACCATAGTATCACATCTACTCTTTTTTGTAAAATTCGCTTCTCGGTACAAAATTTCCATTTTTTCGACCATTGAAACATCAGAATTGGCGCTGCTAGACGAAGATGTGGAAATGTTAACTGGCGCACGTTGTGCAGGCTGAGAGGAAGTTCCAAGCAACTCCTGAATATCAGTTTCAGCCAGCGGTTGTGTGTTCACTGGGGAAGTCCGATTTTCAGAAACTAATGGTGGCAGATTGTTTCGAAAAATTTGAGTATTAAAACCTATTGCATTATTGTATGGATTGTAGTAAGGTGGGTAACCTGTGGAAAAAATAAAAACATTAATATGTATCATTGTTTAAATACCTCCATGATTGTTCCCATAATTTCCAAAACCAATAGAATAGTTTGGATATGAATGGAGTTGTGGGTACATGTGATTCATTCCAGAATTAGAATTGGTAATATTGTAAAGCGGCACCTGCGGCTGAGGAGGCGGAGCGACAATTTCCTGAAAATCTTAAACTTAATGACTTCTAGTTCATTTTTTCAAACATTTTGAATTGGAGCTGGAATATTTTTTGTAACCGCTTGAGCCACATCGGGTGTTGCCTGATTTTTAGCAATTGTAGCAACCGGTGTTATACGCGTTGGTTGCAACACCGAATTCATTGACAAAACTGGCTCTACCGCTTTTTTAGGTGGTGGAATATTTACTTGAGATGCCGGCTGAAATAAATGTTATTTTCATTTATTCAGAAATTTCTAAAGTCTACCGGTGAAACACGTGACACAGCAGATGAAACTGTTGTTGCAGTTGGCACATTTGACCTAGTTGAGGATGATGAATTCGCCGGCTGTGCTCCAAAAAGAAGTGGACTAGGTGTCGGAAGTAATGATCGTATTTCCTCATCTATTTTTGAACGACGATCTATATCTGACGCTGGTGCGGCAGTTGTCGAAACACTTCTTCTATTCACTACATTAGCTTGCAACGTGTTTGCCACCTGAGACGAGTCAGTCGGTTTTTTAGGAGCGGCTGAAGTTTGAACTGCTGGTCGAACCTGAGTTGTTGAATTTGGCGGTGGAATCTTCGGTTGTTCCACTGGACGTTGATTATTTTGTTGCAAAATTTGAGATTGATTTTGTTTTGTATTTTGGGCCAATTGGTGTGTTGGAATTGGTTGCAAATTCACTTGCGGATGTGGAGCATGACCATTTGATACAGAAGTGACTGATTGCGCATTCGATATTGAATTGCCAACATTCGAAGAGTTGGATCCATTTTGTCGCTGCAGCAAACTTCCTTTCAATTCTTGTGCCAACGCAGCCTGCTGCTTACTATGAGCCATATGATTTGCAGGAATTGGTGTTGGAACCAAACATGGAAGTCCAGAAGCCGACGGTATGTTGACATTTTGGTTAATTGGCATGTTTTGAACAGATACAGGTCTAATCACATTCATATTTCGGTTCAACATTGGATCAAAATGACGTAAATCTGTACCGTTTTGCAAGCCAATTGATGATGCTGGTCGTTGTCGCATCATCTCTAAAAATTTCAAATTTTTGTTAATTTACATATGAGAAATACAAACCAGTAGGAATTCTGCTTCTATCTGCCAAATACGAGTTCTGAGAAATGTTTCCATTCGACAGGTTTTTTTGCAAATTGGCAATGTTGCTTGATGCCATAGTGTCTAAGCGTGATCCTTCAGAAGCAACGTGAGGGGGCTGAAACAGTGCACGATTATTAGTCAAAATTTGTTTTACAAGCGTTAGGTACCCGTGTCCGGATTTCATCAGTTCTCAATGACACATCAGAAGGTATATGAAAGCTGTCAGGTAATGGAATGGTAGCTGAAAGTAAGACATTTATTTTTTGTAAAAATAATGAATGTTAACTTACTACTTCCTGTATTAGTTGGAGCAATTATCACACTGTGTGGCCTAACTGGTGGTTTTTCCAGAACAGGAAGTGGTTGCAATAATTGATTTCCACGAATATCGAAACTCATATCTGATTTTCTGTTATTTGATATCATTGTTCCAATCTCATCGTTGGTATGAACACTAACTTCACTGATGTTATTTGAAGCGTTTACTAAAAAAAAATAATACAAACTTCAGACTAATCAAAACATAATCAAACGTCACAGTTAAAAAATCGACATCTTACCAGAAGCTTGCGGAAGTTCAATAGAGGATGGTGAGAAATTTCCATCTAGAGCTCTTTCGAATTCATTACCAAAATCTGTCAATTGAAGGGAAAGACGTTGGGGGTCAGACGATGTCGAAGGAGCGACTGAGATAAGGTTGGTTATTTGACAGACAAATAAGACAAAATTTTAACAGTTTACAAATATTTGATTTTAAGAAGGTTAAATATGTTAGACCGGTTCAAAGGGAGTTGAATTACTAACCTGACACATTTCTTGTCCCATTTGACAGCAACAGTTTACTATTGATGATTTCAGCACCATTGCTTCTGAAATATAAAAAAACATAAGGTTAACAAAGGGATAGAGATGAGTTTCACCTTGATAAAGGTACACCTTTCACTGGATTTTTAAGATACATTTCTTCTATTGCTGACGGCGAACCCCATGAATTACCACCCAAGCCATCACCATGCCCAGTGTGAATGAATGATCCTGAATTGAACAACAGGTGATTTACATAGGGAAGTGAATGAAAACAAGGGGTAAAAATGTTCTAAAAACTTTTGTGTTACCTTGAACTGGCATTGAAATTCTAGAGTTTCCGGCTGGTAGAGTGGGTTTATTGATGCTGTTATCGTTGTTGATGACGCTTCTAGGTACGCTGGTTTGGCCATTACGCCTAGCAATAGCAATCTGTCGATTATGAACAATTGGGATGTTTTGTGTTGGTGGAAGTTTGACAGTTGGAACTGACGGTAACTTCTGAAAAATAACAGAAATTTATATGAATTGTAATTAGTAGAGAACATACCTGTGGGGTCACAGCAATTGAAGTTGCCGCTTCATTCGACCCTACAAAGACTGAAGTTCGAGGAAATGTACCAAATAAACGACTTTTCTTGCTTTGTCCATAATAATCCTGATCACTAAAAACTACTATATTAAACGAAAAACAAAAAAAAAACATTGTTATACTCACATCAGATCAATAATCACGACATCATCATTAACATCTAATTGCAACGTTCCTGGTTGAATAGACTTGTAAGCCTCGCGAACTTTCGCATTCAAAAATGCAGCCGCTTTCAAATCTTCTCTAATGCTACCAAATTTAATTCTCTCATCCGGTACAGGCTTCCAACAATTGAGCATAATTTCATAGATTCGTTTAGAGCATTTTTGTGGCTTTTCCAATCTCTCACCAGCATCAATATGCTTCAAGACCTAAAAAAATGTGATTCAATTTGAAGTGAGATACACTACTACTACTACTCACATCAATTGCTCTACATCCAATCCAAGGCTCTTCGCCAAGAGTGAAAATTTCCCAGAGCGTGACACCATACGACCAAACGTCAGAAGCATGTGAGAATTTGCGATGTTTCAATGCTTCTGGTGGGCACCATGCAAATGGAACTCTTTTCTGCGGACCCATTGTATATGTTCTCTCATTTTCTTTCAGCGCTCGCATCAACCCAAAATCACAAATTTTAACACTCTGTAATCAATAAATAGACCTTTCGCTTAAATCAATCATTTCTAATTGCACACCTGTTCATCTTTAGATAACAAAATATTCCTAGCTGCCACATCTCTATGTACACAATGTTTCGTCTCCAAAAATTGGAGAGCTTTTGCAATCTGTACAGAATATTCCAAAAGTTGTGTAACAATCAGAACACTCTTATTGTCATCGCGAAGACGATCCAACAATGAGCCACCTTCACAAAGTTCAAAAACCTAAAAATTGTTCAAGCGTGAAAGAAAACCGAAGAGTCGTAGAGCTATGAAAAAGTAAACATACCATCATTGCCGGCTGTTGTACAATTCCATAAAGCCGAATTAGTGATGGGTGGTGGAGTTTGAGTAAATGACTCGCCTCAATCTAAATCAAATTATATTATAAATTTTCGGCAAAAATAGGGGGAGGGGAGTGTTTGTACCCTCAGATCTTCCAGAATAGTTGGTGCAATATCCCGCAAGATTTTCACGGCTACATCAACCTTTCTTCCATCATTTTGCATCCAGACTCCTCTCTTTACAACCGCAAAACTTCCTTCACCTAACTTTTCGTATAATTTGATCTGAAGATTGTTTTATTATGCCTGTTGCTGAAAAAAAATGAATAACCTGTTCATTTGGGATCAATGTTCGTTCGTCGATTGGGTTTTGATTACTGTTGGAACTGTCAGATGGAATGAAGACCTGAATGAAAAAAAAATTTAGGGAGAGGGGGGTTAAGTTGTAAATCTCTATATGAAACTGTGTAAACTACGATTAGTTTACATTTTTATTTAAAAAAATTAAAACCATTGAAAAAGTTTATTGTTGCGATTTTTAGTAGGCACTATACTCATATAGTTTGAAGAATTCATGTATCTTTAATAAGGTGATTTCGATTGAACTTATTTTTTTTACATTAAAACTTTTTTTTAATAGAAAATTTCATTATTTTGGAATCATTTGCAAAAAGTACACCACTTTACTGTTTCATTCATCAAAACATACCTGTTTTGGCTCACTTCGATTCCACATTTCTCTTGACATTTTTTTCGTTTGTTCCCGCAACATTCTGATTTGTTCCGGCTGTAAGCCGATGCCCTGAAACAACAACGAAATCTGTTTTCAAACAAAAAATCGAATTTTCTTACCCTCATATCTTTTTCATGAATATGTGAAAAATGTTCAAATCTTCTGACCTGCAGATTGAATATAAATTTGTTGAGGAACTCATCAAGTTGGGATTTCTTTAAAACATCTATCACATTGTCCTCTACAAGGGCGCCTGACGTGCTCGCCGTCATTCTGAAAGAACTAAACAATCTTCGAACAAGATGGACGAAAGAAATGGGAAAAATTGATAAAAAGCAATCAAATCAGAAACAAATTTTGAAGCGGTATTTTATTTCATTTTTATCAACGTTAGAATTTGGTGAACTTTTTTCAATTGATAACATCGAAATTTCATGAAAATGTATAATGTTTAAAACTGGTGTTTATGATGACTAAATTCACATGTTATTGATATGTAAACAAAGAAAGGCGTGACGTATTAAGAAAAAAATATTTTGAAATATCATGCATTATGCAAAAGAAATTCTTTCGGTGGTAGAAATAAGAAAAGTACGTTCAAATAGTGTTTGGACGAAACTTGTAGTGCGAATTTTATTTTTAAAATTGTCGACAGCGGAGATTCGTGTAGAAAATCTTTGAAAAAGAGACAGAAAGAAAAAATAAAGATTCCCAAACTTTTGTTTATTGTAATAAAGAAAAGTCAGATGCATATAAAAAAAAGAACTGCATGAAATATGTCAAGTAAAAAAAATTAGACACATGAAGAAAACGTAACATCTGTCTCTCTAGGCTACAACAAAGAGAGTGATCGAAACGTGAGAGACTATTGACATACATTGGCAGAATATGTAAAGCCTTTGGAAGAGATGGAAAAGAAAACAAGGCAATGTGAAGGCAGTAAGCACACGCACAAAATTACAAGAACCAGCATATAAGAGTGAGAGAATGGGGGGGGGGGGGTATTCGGGTAACTTATGTGTGTGCGGTGTTCTGTGTATATAGTCAGCGATATAAACACGTCTACTTGGGCATTCGACTGGTTTTAAGGGTAGAAACTTAAGAAGCTTCTTCTTCCTCTTCTTATTCTTCTTTTGACTGTCGGTAGAAAAGACTGCTATTCGATAAAGGCGGTGTATTGGCAAATCGTTTATACGTGTTTTCTTTATTATCGAAAAAAAATGAGACTTGCGTTTTCAAATGAATCATAAAAAAATTGAAGGACGTAATAGAAAATTTGTGTTTAGAGGGTTATGAAGAATGAATTAAATATATTTTGGAAATTTTTAAAAATTTCAAATAAGTTTTATAAAAGTTATTTTTAACAAAGCGTTTTCACAATGTAAATATGTTAACATGGCAAATACTGGGACACATTTTTTGAAAACTGCCAAATGTTTATGATCATCAATTTCACAGAAAACGTTTCAGGCAAGAGTTTTGAACGCAATTTAACAGATAAAATATTTAAACGGGGTTTTAAGAAGCAATAACCTGTGTGACAGAAAGAATGTATTTTGAAGTGCTAAAGTTTTAAACGATCGATCTATGAGGCACATTACGAAAGATAACAAGAAATTCTTCACACAGCCAGAACGGAACATGACAAACATAGAATTTTGATTTCTTGATGTCTGATAATGAGAAAATCAAAATTCTTGTCGCGAATTTCCCGATAAAAATATAAAGAAAAAGTTCTGAGCATCTTTACCTTTTTCACTAAAAGCCAAAATTTATGTCCATTTGTTTATGGGATTCTAGATTGTTCTTTGTGCCGTGAGCCTGACGGCAAGCGTCCAATACGATGTTTAATAGAATAACTTGACAACTTTGTAACTTGTGCTGTTGTCAGAATTAGAACACACAAAATCAAACAAACGAAACTACAAGTCATTTTCACAACATCCGACACAACAGTTCTTTTCTTACCCAATACGGGATTTTGATTATTTAAATTTATGTAAGCAATTCATGAAGAAATTGTCTATTTTTGCGTTCGGAAAATTGTTTACTTGTTTTTTCAGCCTAATTTCTGCGCTGTTTCAGCCTAACTTCTGCGCTGGCAGATTGAGTAGCCGAACTTTATTTTCAAAAAAAAAGCATTTAAAACACATTTTGAAAATTTCACATCAAAAAACTCACTATTCGTGGATATTTCTATATCAGATCATTAATGACCTAATGTTCAAAGTTACCCTTTTCACGGGAACAAATTAAAAATCTGTATTTACTCCATACTCCAAATGTTGCAAAATAAAAAGAATGTCTGAAGGAACAGAAAAACACTGTAAATAAATTGTGTTGGAATCGCACAATTGTGTTGGAAGAAAACAGAAAAATTCGAAACATGTGTTTTCCCTGAAAAATTCCGTTATTCATTTAAAAATTCCACACATTAAAAAACACGCATTGGAATGAAGCCGCCTCAATTAATGGAAAATAATTGTGCGTGGGGTTTTCAGACAAACCTCTATATCGCTTTAAATTGAGAAAAACAAATAAAAACAGGATGAATAACGTAATGACTCTATTCCAGTCGTTTTCATGATTCCTTGGATATGTCGCCGGTTCATTTTGTCTTTAAGAACACTTTTTTGAAACTATGTAGTAAAATGTGTCAATGCGTTTTCTTCATCAAATAATTTAAAAATAACACATTTTTAACTTTAATGATTTTGCGCAATAGTGTTTAATTTAGAAATAATTTATTTTTAGAGTTTGAAAAAAGTTGTTAAAAATAGTTAGTCAATCTATTAATATTCCAGACCATTTTCCCATGGCTGATTCAGAAAACGAACTTGAATCCAAATTCTGAAAAAAAGTTACTATTGTTGGCAATCCTAAATTTTTCATGTACTTTACTTCAACAAAACTTGATTGATGCTTTAAAGTTTTGAAACAATAATTTTAGGTATTTTCGATATGCATTTCTACTGTAGTGAGATATCATTTAAAACTAACCGAGTTCTCACTATATTTTCTACTCAAAAATATAATACTCAAAAAACATAGGCTAATAAAGGTTTACGATAACAGAGGTTGCATAAGAAAAAATAAGATGGTGCACCAATTTGAAATGTAACAAAAAAAGAGCACCAAAAAGGTGTTAGATATTCAGAAAGTGATGCTTGATGTTATAGCGTAAATTATTTTTTTTGTGCATTTTCTACTTGAACTGCTTTCTTGATGCTAAAATAAACTTTTTTCGATGTTCTCTAGTTTCTTTTTTTTTATTAAAAGAACAATCAATTAGATTGAAATTAAGAGAAAAACATGTTTGATTTTTCATGTTTCGCATTTCCAAAATAGACACTATAGAGTAATTATAACGGGCTTTGAAATTCATTTTTAACAAAATCTAATAATATTTTAAAAAGTGTTTATTATTGAGTAAGTGAAAAGTAGGAATTAGTCAATCAAACCATAAAATAAAACCATTTCTATTGTTTTTTGGCTCCATTCCAAATCGTTCACTATCCAACTTGTCCTTGCTTCATTGTGTTAATCCTTCGGTTTTTCAATTTAAGTTTGTTGTAACATTTTGTGATATATTCTCATCTTATCTTCTTGTTATCAGGCAGATCTGTTGAACAATTTTTAACAAAAATCAGTTTTCTTCTTAAGTGAGAATTACCAGCCTTTGCTAATAGTGAAATGGCTGAATGTGAGTTCAAGAGTTCAAAATTTTGCGTACTATTTTTTTATCAACAAAATTCATACTCATATCATGTTTGTATTGAAAAAATGTAAAAAATAATAAAGTTATTCGATATAATTTAATATTCACTTTCGAAAATTGAACAATGTGCAGCTCAAACTTCCATTTCGTGCAATTATAAATAGAAATAATTGAAATTCAATACGAAAAATTTCCACAATTCTTAGTTTTTATTTCTTTTCTCATCATTTTTTTCGGAGACAAATACATAACTTTTTTGTGCACATTTAATATTCCAAAACTGAAGTAAGAACATTCTTTAGCCTCAAGAACTTTGAGTGAGTGACGATATCTAATAAATGTTTCAAAAACTCGTACATTATTGAGGTTATTAGGAACTCGTCGCGATTATCAAAGTTTTTTTTGAAATAAAGCACGTTTCTCATTTTTTGAAGTTTTTTTGGCGTGACGAATAATGCTAATTGTTCCGTGAAGAATCTAGAACAATGATCAGAAAAAGCAGACCAGACATTCTCAAGTTTCGCTCATTCAAATCATCTGAACCACCAACCTTTTTTTTATTTTTCCTCCCACACCAACCCTTACATGTGTGGGGAGTTTCAGGTTATTTGACACCACCATTTTTTTGTTTCATTTAGTGTTGATTTTGTCAAATTTCATGCATCAAACATGCCTCTAGTTTTAGTCTAAATTTTAAATTAATTAATAACAAAAGAATCATTTTTCGTGAATTCTAACATCTGATGATTGGTTCTCAAAAATGTTTAATTTTTTTTTAAATGAAGGATTACGTAAATATGTTTCAAAAAGTCAACGAGTGAAACAGTATTGAGATGTAAGTAAACATCAAGCTTTTTTGTCGGAACATGATGAAAAAGAAAAGAAAAAAGCTGAGAAATACAATACTCTACAACTAAATGGACGGTTGTTCTCTTATGTTCTATTGGTATTTTTTCTTGAATTGTTTTTTTTTTCAATTTTAAATACTGTATTTTCTTAATAAAGCTGTCAGTTTTACTAATAGGTTATATCTGTTCCGGAAACAAAACAACTTCCGAAAATTACCCATGCATTTGTAATGGCAATTACATATTTATTTTGAATTTCTAGCTTTTCGAAAGACATAATATCCATTACTCCTAATTCACGAATTTACATTTTCTTTCCTTACGTTAGATGAAAATTTCAAATCGCTCAAAACTTTCGTCAGTCTTGTATACATTGCGAGAATTAAAGTGTTCTAACAGTATCATGTTTCTGTGAAAAAGTTCCGAATATACAATATTTCACCTCTTGTTTAATTTTCACTACATTGTCACCGTTCATATCTCCCTTACTTAGTGATTTCATTTCATCAATTCTCTGAAAATGTTGATAGGAATTATTATCAAAACACAAATTTCAAGGAGGGTAACCTTTGAAATCTGATACTAATTGCGTTTAAATACAAATCAGAAAACCTAAGCCACATCCCCCCATTTTCGTTGAAGCATGCTTATATTCATCGGTCGTTTTTTTGTTTGCCTTCATGTTTTTTAATTGAACAAAAAAACTTAAAATCAAAAAACTAAGATCAAACTTTTAATAACTTTAACCTCACTTCATTTTATTTATCCGTTATAGAATTCATTAAAATAGTTGAATTAATAAATTAGCTTTTCACTGTAAATCTTGGTTTCATCTACAACTTTTCAATTAAATGTGAAAATAAATATAATTATTATAATTAATTTTTTTTAGAAAAATATTAGTAATGCAATTCTAGTTCTCTAGGTCAGAGGGGGCGTGGCCAAATAAAAACTATATTGTTTTTCTAAGAGGGACCTAGGTACCCTCCATGCAAAATATCAAGATCCTAGCTTCACGTTGGTGCAAGTGTGCCATAGCCAATAGGCCTGATGTCGAGAATCTCAGATATCGACTCTTAAATGATCAGTCTTCAATATTACTAACCTTTAACTATGTAGTTACTTTTTTGAAGTAGTATGGAACATCCAGAATAAATTCAATATGTATCAGTTTCCGTTTTTCAATGAAGTCAGAAAAGAAACGTTGTTTTAAAAATTACTACTTAAATCCGTTTTTATTTATAAATATTGTTTACATCACAGACAGTCTGAACTTTTAATTGAAACCAATGAAACGTGCCCAACGTTGTTGGATTTTATTTTTTTTTAAACTTAAGTGTATGTCTTTTCTTTTCCAAGAAACCACCAATTTCGAATAAAGAGAAAAAAAAACGAAAGAAGTTTAACGAAGAAATTGGTGTTGCAAAAAAAGGTTTCAATAAAACCGCCCTTTCATAGCCAACATCGAAATGTTTCTTTTCAGAGTAAACGAACAAATAGAAATTGTGTAGTGCATCAAAACCGTCATTTCAATTGGACTTATGACTTTGGTCAGAAGGACTTCAAAGGAAAAAATGTCGTTTTTCGATTTCCAAAGTGCGTAGTTCTGTCGTTGGTGTAAATCTTTTGAACGATTTTCCGCGAAGAACACAATTTTTCTGGATAGGAGTGTAAAGGCCACCAATACTCATAATGCAAATTCCACAATTTACATCACTACTTTCGTTCTCTTTTTTTTCTTAAAATAAATATATGCATAAATAATGTCAAAACATTGAAATAATTATACATTAGCAGTGTTCCGATCCGGATCGGATTTCGGATCGGGTCAATCCGGATGACAATCCGGATCGATCCGGATCGGGTCAATCCGGATCGGGTCACAATCCGGGTCAACCCGGATCGGGTCAATCCGGGTCGGGTCACAATCCGGGTCAATCCGGATCGGGTCAATCCGGATCGGGTGAAATCCGGATCGGATCTATAAATGTCGTGTATATTTTTTGTAACGTTTTTGTTCAGAATAGGCAACTGACTAATATCATGACCATAATCATGACTGTCTATTTTTGAAAAAAAATTTTGTCGGACAACGTGTAAATTTTTCGAAAAAAAAGTTTTTTTTCGTTTTTTTAATGTTTTTTTTCGTTTTTTGCTCAAAAATGTTTCTGTTGTTACAAAAAAAAAGAAGCAAATTTGGCAAAAAAACGAGAAAAAAATTTTTGCAGAATTTTTCGAAAAATTGACCAAAAAAGTCATCAAAAATTTTTTAAAAAATTGTTTTTTTCGATTTTCTGTCAAACATGGCGCGAAATGGAAGAAAAAGATAAAAACAACCGTTTAAGTTCAAATTTGAGAAAAATTCTAAATGTTGAGGTATTTATAGCTCATTTTAATGTGCATTTTTGGCCAAAAAGTGCCATTTTTTCGCATGTTTGGCCATTTTTTCAAGCTATGATCCCCCCTTTTTGAAGTTTCTTATATCATTCGATAGGAGAAATTATTTTCTACCAAAATTCGTAAAATTATACCCACAACGGGAGTTTTTCATTTGAAAATTATGAAAAACTAAATCCAATTTTCTATGTTCAACATTTTTAATTCTAGCAAAATTCAACATTTTTAATTCTCGCAAATTTGTATTCTGAAAATTAACATTTGCAATTTATAGATCCGAATTTAACCCGATCCGGATTGACCCGAATCCGGATTGACCCGAATCCGGATTGACCCGATCCGGATCGATCCGGATTGACCCGAATCCGGATTGACCCGGATTGACCCGAATCCGGATTGACCCGATCCGGATCGATCCGGATCGGGTTGAGCGACCCGAAACCGAAAAATCCGGATCGGATAGATCCGGTTCGGAACACTGTACATTAGGATACTTTTTTTTTACCAAATTGCGTTCATTTTAAGTTTAGTTCTGCACTGCAAACCGCGTTTCAAAAATCTAAAAATACTTATTTTTGTTTTCCAATTTTCAAATAAGGTTGATCTTATAATATTATCAGGAGAGTCGTCAGTAATGAGTCTTTAAATAACGTGTGTGTTTTGATGTAGCCGTAGGGGAATTATGCGTTTTTTCAAAATCTTAAAATTTCAATTTCAGTTAAGAGATACTTAAAAGAGCATTGAAGAAATATCAACATGTTTTTATTTTTGCTTTCATATCTCAACGTAATTCAAAGAATTATCTTCTTGTTTATTTAAGAAAAAACAAATTCTTATAATCAATCCAAAACCCAAATATTTTGGGCCATCTTCCATCGTGGAAAAATGTGATTCTACGGAATTTTTGCACTCTATGTGTGTGAAACATTGTTCTATAGTCGTTTTTCATCCGAATGCAGTTGTAAACGGATGCGTTAGTGTTTCAAATGTAAATCCACATCTAAACTAATTTTTTTCTCTTTTTTCATGTTCTGACCTTTTCTGACAATATTATATGATACTTCAACGATACCGCAGTATAATTATTGCTGTCAGAATTAAGACGTAAATGATCGTACTTTGTTTAAATCAGCTTGTTTCCTTCTTTTGAGATTTTATCAAACGATAGAAGCCTTATTTTTCGTACATAGTTGATACGTAGGAAAGTGGAAAACCACAAATATATAATCATTTCTTAGAACTTGTTCATCGCACTTTTTATTATTAATTCTAACCTTCATAAATTTTTCTTGTTTTTCTGCAACTCTTGACGACATTTTACATTGGTAAGATATAAACCTGCATTTGCATTTTGATTTTGGCCACACTTCCGCTATACGGAAATGGTTTAAAGTAAACTGAGCCCTTTTTTCGCGCTTTTGAAATTTCAACACCAAATGGATTGCTCTTCAACTTGATCTTTCCATCTCCCTATTCGAAAACTTCTGAAAACAAGGTTTTTTTTTTGATTTTTGCTGAAGCGTCACCGGTTTATGAACTTTCCGAAATTCACATCAGCATATTCAACGACATTTTCTTAAATCTTATTTGCCTTAATTGCAATGTTTTCTAATTAATAAATGCGCTCAAGATTGCGACATTTTTGATCACGTCTACTGCTCTTAATTGCAGCTTTTTATAAAAACAATGTAGTTTTACTAGTCTTGCCAGTAGATGAATTAGACATCACCAAACCCCAAAATACAAATTTGTCATTTTCGCGTCGAAATCTAAAACCGTGGGTACAAAGGGTGGGCTAATTTTTCGCAAAAATGTTGAGTGTTGCCGCATTTTTCCCCTAAATTTTCGACCGCTCAAAAAAAGAAAAACATTTTGAATCACTATGGTTTGGATACAAATTAATTGTTGCTGGGAAAATAACAGAAAATCATTTTTTATTTCACGGAATTCTGGTTTTAACTTTTAATTTTAATTATTTTTTGAACCTTATCCAATTTCCGATGAATTACATTTCAACGCAAATTTCTTCAGTTTCAAAAACAATTAATTCTTATATTGCATATAGATCTGCGCAGAGTTAGTTCATAGAACGGCAGCAGTCAGTTGTTTTTCTTAAAACTAGCTATTTGTGTCAAACTTTAAGAATAAAAAGCGTTCTCCATTCTATTTCAATAATAAAAAAAACAACTGGCTTCTTTCTTTTAAAAAATTTCATTACTAAAATAACGAACGTTTTTTGGAGATGGTGCGAGAATTCTTGCCAATTCTGACCAATAATATCGGCAAATAATATTTTTTTGCATTAAAATATGTTGTTTTCCCCAATTGTCATGCTTTTTTAGTAGATTTTACTGTAATTAAAAAAGAAAACGAAAAATTGTAGCGGTGATCTCCGAATTTTGAATTGTCAAAAGGGTGGTAAGGGACCAGAAACCAATTCAAGGAGCCATAATTTGAACTTTTTTCCCTTCTACTTATTTCTTTTATGGCGAAAATCTTTACATTTTCTCCAAAAATTGTTTTCTTTTTTTTAAAGCGCTAAAATTCCAAATATTTACTCTCTTAATATCGATCTTGTTTTATCCTCACCGCATCCATTTAATTCAGAATTGGATTCAAATTAAAACACTTAAGCTTGCCCAAATCTCATCATTTTTTTTTCATTTCATGGGAGACCAAAACTTGTTTCAAAACATTTACACTTTGTCAATCCTGATTATTCTTCGAATTCTTGGGAAAAAAAACCCAATGAATTATTGTTTTGCATTTTACCAGTATTTCCATAAACACGTGTTTGTTCACTGATCATAAACGTAACATATTCTCTTGCAACACTTAAATACTCGACCTTTGACCAAGCACGCACTTAACGGTTTTAACATTTGGTCACTTTTCTATTGTTGATTCCAGAATAATAGAGTTCATTTGAGAGAAGTTTTTTTTATTGAATGATTCGAAACTTTTTATTATCTTCGTCTTCATCTTGTATTTCAACACTCCTTTCTCAATATTTGTTCATCCGACGGGTGCTCACACCTCTTGCCCCCCGAAACTACCCATTTTCTAAAAAGGCGCTCATTTTAAATAGAATTCAAAAAACTATCAAATATACTTGTAAAAATCTGTCAGATATTTTCTGCACAGTTTACAAGTTTTAATTTTTCGGTCTACTACTCGTTTTTCGGTCTATAAACCATTGAAACAATCTTTTTCGGGATAGTGACTCGAAATATAGCAGAATACTTTCTCTTCTAATGTGCGAGGTTTTGTAGGGAAGGATCTTTGTTGTCCAAATTCGAAAAAAAATATAACAGATTCACGTTCGATGCCAACCAACATGTTAATTCACATTGGATTCCGGATATTGTTTTCATCCCTACTCATTTAGGGTTTCCGAAAAGAATGTGTTCAATTTGTCTGGCATCGTTCATATAAACCAAACGAGAAATTCGGTAACCTAATATATTGTAAAATCAATGGCATTTTTTTTCTATAACACTATTTTTAAATTGTCAAATTTCGAACATCTGGCTCTTTTAATATTTTTTATTGAAACAATTGAAAACAAAAGAGATGGTGTTTGGATTTTGAAAAACCATCTGTGAAAATATTTCAATAAACGCCTAACGCTTTTCCCCGTTGGCAATTTTTCTTTGATATTCGCGGCATCCGACAAAAGGCTCGATTTTGTTTTAACCTTTTACTTTTTTTAAACTTTTAAGCCTTCCCATTGTTATGAAAATCGTTCCTCTCAACAATTCTTGTAACGAATGCTTCGTTTTCAAATCCTAGAAATGTCGCTCGACTTATTGTGCAAAATAAGTAAACCCTTGCATCACGCAACGACTTTATTTAGCATGCCCAGTTTCCAATCAACTTTTTTTTTTAATTTAATGATGAACTTTTTATCCATTTTGGCACGGAAACTCTTTCTATATATTTTCTAACGTAAAGCTGAAGACCGAAATTATGATGTGAAGTTTAATAAACAGTTTACCTAAAACGTACTTTGTCGTCAAACTGGCAATTGAAAATCATGGTAATTCTATTGAGAATTGCAAAAATAGGTGTTCAAAACGACACGTTTAATTGAACAAATAATGTACAACTTTTTTAAACTTGTATCTGAAGTCTTTCAATGTATGTTCATAGTTATTGTATATGCTTAAAGTTAGTTGATTGTATCCTTGTCAAGATAACAAGGATTTACCTCATAACTTCTGTTTTCCTATAATATGCGGATATTGGAAGGATGACCCCACAAAGTTATTCGTAGTAAATAATACTCCAAGTACATTCATTATTTTTCTTTTTTTCAAATTTCAAATCACTAAAGTACCGCCCTATTTTCCTCGTATTTCTAACATTCAAGTGTAGTTTATTACTTTATACTCTAAGTTATGGTAGCTGGTTTTATTTTGATGATATCTTTTTTTAAAATTTATGCCATCTTATACTTCACACAAAACTCAAAAATTTTCCAGAATGGAAGGCGATTCGCCATTGGATCATCCGGTGATACACTTTCTACTATGTGTATCCTACCTATTTGTTTTTCTGGCAACTATTATAGGTACGTAATATAAGGTCGTCTCTCTAAGAGTGAAACTTTGCGTGCCTTAGGGAAAGATTTTTATATATTCGTAAAGTATAACATTCCAGTAATCCATGACATAAGAAATTTTGTGGAAAAACCTGGTTACTGTAGCGTGACAGAGCTCAGAACTTAGAAAATCAAAATTTTTAAAAATGAAGATAGAATGTCACACTTGGTTCCAAACGATTCCAAATAGAATTTAAATACTTTTTCCAGTTGAGAATTTTTCTCTAACCCTAAGCACTCAAAAGTTATAAACCAAAATATGTGAAAAATCGTCAATTTTTGGGAAAATCAAGAAAAAAAAAGCCAATTTTTGGAAGGAGGTACATGGGGTTTTTTCACACTTTAAACTACAACTCATCTGCTTTTTAAAACAAAAAAGAGTTTTGAAATAAATCCCGGAATAAATGTAGTGAGTCTCTCCGAATACACAATTTTTTTCAAAAATTAAGTTTTTCGCTAGAAAAGTGCAGGTATTTTTAAAATTGATTTGTTTCCACAAGTTTAATTATATTTCTAGTATTTCATGAATGATTTTTATTAATATTTGCACGTGAGTTTCCAACAAAAAACACCGATTTCACGTGTAGTAGATCGTGCAAAATACGAAAAATGAGAAATTATAAAAAATGAAAACAAAAAGGCGAGATTAGTATCATTCGATAGCTATTTCAATTTTGAACATTTTTGTAATTGAACACCTTTTTCGATAAATGCTTATTTTCAAGTTACGTCCCAAAACGTGAAAACAACTCGTCGCCAATTTCGGAAATTCGAAAAAAAAGTGTTTTTTTGGAATGAATATCCTAGGATTTTTTCACCATTTAAACTTCAATAAATATTCTATTTAGAACAACAAAGATTTTTGAAATAAAACTGGGAGAAAAAGTAGGGTGACTATCCAAAGTCACAACTTGTGGTCAAAAGTTATGTGTTGCGTTCGTATACTCTAGAAACACGTCATTTTCAATGCATAAACGTGTGATCCGCTTGTGGCTCAATTTTTAAAGGTTTGAATCTCAATTAAATTGATTCTCTTAATATTACAAGTCGGTTGAACCGTAGGCCTGACAACAATCCTGATTTTATGCCAAGAAACTGATATCATGTTTGATTAACTGTTTCTTTTTTAGTTGCCAGACACACTATTAACGCAAAAATACTTTTTAAAAACGGTTGCCTTTTGCACGAGCTTTTTAGTACTTTGCTGTCAGCTTTTAATCACGTAACACAGGATTTTCGAAAACTTCTAAGTGTAATATAAACAGAACCAATTTAATTGAGATTTAAACCTTTAAAAATTGAGCCACAAGCGGATCACACGTTTATGTATTGAAAATGACGTGTTTCTAGAGTATACGAACGCAACACATAACTTTTGACCACAAGTTGTGACTTTGGATAGTCACCTTACTTTTTCTCCCAGTTTTATTTCAAAAATCTTTGTTGTTCTAAATAGAATATTTATTGAAGTTTAAATGGTGAAAAAATCCTAGGATATTCATTCCAAAAAACACTATTTTTTTTGAATGTCCGAAATTGGCAACTAGTAGTTTTCACGTTTTGGGACGTAACTTGAAAATAAGCAATTGTCGAAAAAGGTGTTCAATTACAAAAATGTTCAAAATTGAAATAGCTATCGAATGATACTAATCTTGCCTTTTTGTTTGCATTTTTTATAATTTCCCATTTTTCGTATTTTGCATGCTCTACTATACGTGAAACCGGTGTTTTTTGTTGGTAACTCACGTGCAAATATTAATAAAAATCATTAATTAAATACTAGAAATATAATCAAACTTGTGGAAACAAATTATTTTTAAAAATACCTGCACTTTTCTAGCGTATTCGCAGGAAAAACTAAATTTTTGGAAAAAAATTTGGTTATTCGGAGAGACTCCCTACATTTATTCCGGGATTTATTTCAAAACTCTTTTTTGTTTTACAAAGCAGATGAGATATAGTTTAAAGTGTGAAAAAATCCCGTGTACCTCCATCCAAAAATTGACTTTTTTTTCTTGATTTTCCCAAAAAATGACGATTTTTCACATATTTTGGTGTATAACTTTTGAGTGCTTAGGGTTAGAGCAAAATTGTATATTGGAAAAAGTATTGAAATTCTATTTGAAATCGTTTGAAACCAAGTTTGACATTCTATCTTCATTTTTAAAAATTTCAATTTTCTAAGTTCTGTGCTCTGTCACGCTACAGAAACATACGCACTTGGCTCAATATCAACCTAAAATGGTTTGATAACTATCTGGTACATGTGAATGAAATATGAAACTGATATCTTTCATATTCGCCCTAAGGCAGGGCCCTTTGTGTCACAGTTCCACTCTTACAAATACTGCCTTATATGGTCTCTGAACATTACACAGAAGAATGTGGGAAAATTCAATTTGAGCTTCTTATTATAAACTCCAAAAAAAATTTTAAAACAAATAGAATTGGCACCAAAACGTTTACGTGATTATGTCTCATCACAAGCACAAACAATTTATTTGCTTATACCAATAATGAAATGTATATTTTTTCAGGAAATCTTACAATTCTTCTCGTTTTCTTCTCACAGAAAAAAGTACGAAGTGTTCCCAATTTCTTCCTCGCCAATCTCACAGTAAAACGGATTTCAAAAACGCAATTCGTAAATTGGTTCTTTTACAGGTTGCTGACCTTTTTGTTGGTATTTTTTGTGTACTTCAGAATGCAGTTCATTTTGTTTTCCAAGGACACGGAAGATGGCCTTTTGGCAAAGTGTTATGTTATTCTTATATTTATGTTTTGCACTTTATACCAAACGTTTCTGCTGGGATTTTGGTATTCGAAATGAAATGTGAAGAGAAGCGTTGATATAAATTTCAGGTGCTTGTATCATTTGAACGGTTAATCGCAGTTTTGAGGCCACTACGTGTACGGAGAGCGTTTTCGCATAAAGTTTTAGTAACATCGTCAGCTTTTGTGTGGATAACTAGTGCAATAATGAATACTCCATATGTTTTCGCGAGCCAATTTCTTGAATTTTCCGATGGGAATGAGACGTATACGATATGTACTAGAAGACATGTGGAAGTCGCTGGTTTCAATTTATTAAAATCAGTCGCCACTATCAATTTTATTGTCTGGTGAGAGCGTTAATTTTGAAGATAAAGGAGACAATATTTTATTTTTAGGTATGCCGTCCCACTGGTTATTTTACTTTGCATTTATGCTACCATTGGTTTGGTTGTTAGTAAAGCTGCAACAATCACCAAATATTCGGCTAATAAACTTTTACCAAGATCAAGTAAGAACATTGCACAAATTGAAAAAATGATACATAATTGAACACAATTCCAGGCTGGAGATCAGAAGCGTCAACAGGTGGAGTATCAATGGAAAAAAGAAGAAAGGTGAGTTTTTATCTTCAAAAAATAATTGTGAATTTTCCCATACTTTCTATTCCAGGTGGGACGACTCGCTACAGGAATTGTTGTAGCTTTCGCGTTCTTCTCGTTACCAAGGTATGTCTACTTCATGTGGACAGTTTGGAGAGATCCGATGGGTAAATTAAAAATTAATGTAACAGATCTTAAAACTACAAATTTCAGCTCCACGGTGCTTGAACTGTCTGCAAAGTGTTCTACAGCCAATAAGTTTCCTATTCCTATTCTTCAACGCTGCAATCGACCCATTTTTATATGCATTTTTATCAACGAGGTTCCGACAAAGCATCAAGGAAACGTTTGGAATTGGCAAGGTCGCTATTCCGGACTGATAACATTTAATATTAAGAAATTTTTCAGGCGCGTGAAGGCAATGTTGAGTTGTCATCTAAAATGAGAAAGAAGGCAGTCAATTCTGAAATAGATACAGAGTATCGTACGAATGAATTTCGACTCAACGTGTAAATTTTTGAAGTTGTTCAATAGATTTATTGTGTTTATTTTTTCAATGCGTATCTTATTTTGTGATCTCAGAATGTATTTGTAAATACTTGAACTGATAAAAAATCAAAATTTTCTTCACAGTTTGAGCGACCAACGGAACAAATATAAGAATTACGAATTCCTTTATTAAATTTTGATGAGTATAGATGTGTGATGACTGCTTCCTAGAATGTACTTATGATTTCAGTTGGAATTTCGAATGTTTGAATTTTAATTCCTTGAAAACAAAGTTCGCCACGAAATCGTTGAGCAAAGTTCATATGATGATTAAGTTTGCGATTTAAGTTGCATAACACACGTTTACATTACGAAAAAAAGGTAGAGGTATCTTAGAAACTATGACGTTTATTATTACAACAATTATCTTTCGATAATAACATCAGATAATTGAAAATATTATACAGAAATAGAATAATTGAAAATTTTCATAACTGCAATTGTGAAAATTAACAATTGTTTCCCGATAAACAACTTCAAACATGCTCATCACCGTCAATTCTATAATCGCAATGTACAAAAGCTCGTGCAACATATGGTAGTCTTTCCAATTTACACTGCAAACTTTCAGAAACGTCGTGCGTGGTTTGGAGTGTTTCTGGTGCGTCAAAAATCTAAAAAAAATAATAAAGAATGTTAACTTTTCAAAAAAACGTTCTTACCGCATGAACTTCAACCAAAAACTGCTCACCGAAGTGATAAGCGTGTACTGTATCAAGCGCTTTGATTCGTGGGTCATGGTTGATGGAAATCTGAAAAAAATCAGTTTTCCCAATTAAAATAACAATTTTTTGAATTACGTTTGTTATTCTATTGATGAATTCTTGATCTGCTCGACGGCCAATAAGGTATGGAACGTGCTCACGGATTGTAGCAAACCAAGTTACAATGATGAAACCACTGTAATTGAAAATGTTTTTAAAGATTGCGAAACTTTTTATTTTACCTGACTAAGAAAGCTCCAATTGGATCGGCATAAACCCAAAACCTTTGACCTATGTAGGCACCGAGTAGGGCTGTGATATTAGTAAGACAATCATTGCGTTGATCGATAGCAAGAACCAGGCAAGCGGCTGATTTTCGAACACGACAAATCAAGAAGAGAACAAATTTGATTCCAGTACCGGCGCACAGAATGATAACAGTGATTATGTCAACACGAGGATGAAGCTAGATTTAGATTTTTTAGAGTTGTAGGCTGATTATAAAGAGAACTTACATCATTAATTATAACATCGGTTAATGCTTTCTGAAGGACTATGAAATTTGCAAACAGCATGATCATTCCAACAATAATCACAGTCAGTGGTTCCAATTTGCTCATTCCAACTGGATATCTTTCACGATTGTTCTTTTTTATTTTACTGCATGCGTACCATACAATAACTCCAGAAACAATATCCATGAAACTGAAGAAATTTCGAAAGATAGGATAAAAAAATAAAAAAAAGGCTCACCTGTCAACAACCGATGCTAGAATTGCCAAAGAGCCTGAAAAATACGCAACGATACTTTTGGCAATAATAAGAAGCACGTTCAGCAGAATGGCGATTGTGGCAATCCTTGAATCCCAAACCTGAATATTCAAAATGCCAATTAGAAATCTCTGATTTTCATTGAGAATGACCGAACCTTGACTTTTGCTTCAGCTTCTGAATTATCAACTTTATCCGAACTCAAAAGATGTGCATCTTGTTGATGTGCTTCAACTAGTGAATTTTGTTGTTCGTAGAATTTTGACAATCTCCGTTCTTTATGCCAGGCTGAAACAACAAACAATTAATAATATGTTACAAGAATCACTCACTTTTATATTTTTCAGCAACTGTGTGAAACATTTTCAAAATAGAGTCTTCTTTGGAAATAAATTTAAATAACAGAGAAACAGAAAATGGTATATGTTATCAAAACCCTGGGGGCTTTATCAATTCCTGAATTGATTGTTGACTATTTATATTACTTTCAAAAAAATCACTCTTATCTTGTTCAGCAGTTTTTCTTTCCTTGATAGCCTGGAATTGATCATGGAAGTGATTCTATTTTTTCATTAACATTTTTACGTGCATTGAAATTGCTGATAACGTTTTCAAATCTTCGGTCGTTTTTAACTGCACGCGTGAAATTTTGTTAAGAAAGTATGCCGTGATAATGTTTTTTTTTAATTTCTTCCGATCGGAAGCATACAGTTCCAAATAAAACGTCAGGATAGGCATTACTATTGTGTATGAATTTTTATTTTCAAATTCCTTCCGGTAGTACTTTTAAACGTGAAATTAATGACGTGATTAGAAAAAAATAGATAATAACATACAACAGAGGCTGTTTGTAAATAAACCCCATTATTTTTGTTATTTAGGTTGATATGTTTTTTTTTATGCTTTTGAAATTTAAAACAAAGAGTACAAAAACAAACAAAACAATCATTTTTTTGTCAAAATTTAAACCAATTTGATCGCTTAGTCTCGATTTCCGCTTATGTCAACAGCTAAATGAAGCGCGTAACGCAAAAAGCATGTAGTTTCGCGCTGGGAGCCGATTTAAAGAAGCGGAAGGGGCTGTTCCGCAAGCAAAAATTGTTTGTATTTGGGACAACTGTAAGACAGTCAACTCTTTTTTCTTATTGTTCGTATTGTTCTGTATCTGATGGCTTCATCGATTGATGATGATGCTGAAGACACTATTTCAAAAATTCATGAGAATTTGAGATCTCAATATAAATGTTGCTGTCAGAGCGTTGGAATCAAGGTATTTTTTGTACATTTGAAAAAAAAACTGGAATAATAGGTTTTTAAAGAAAGGTGCATATGCAGTTGCCATCGTTTACACGTTTATTATTATTTCAAATCTATGCATGAGAGCAATAAAATCTGAAGAGGTATGTATTATAATTTATAAATATAATTCCGTCCTCATAATTTTCGGTGAGTGAGCCGACATTAAAAATCACATTTTAATGACTATATATTATAGTTTTTTTCGGAATTTCCTTCGATAATCGACTTGGCAAGTTGTAGTCTTTGTTAATGCCCATATTTTCGAAATAAGCCGAAAAAATGCCGATGAAGAAATAATAATTGACTTTCTCATATTGATAATTGGTCATTGGTTTCATGATTTGTTGTCAACTGAAATTGAGGGGTATAACATTTAAAATATTATTTTGAACAAATGCAAATTATGGTCGTTTTTCAAGTAGTGCTTCTGAAGATGCTGTACGTTATGAGTTTATGCTGTACAGCTTTTTATTAGCTGCTCTGAATTTCCAGAATTAGTGATGAAACAATATACACAATGTGATATCCATTTTTCAGATTTTCTTTTCGTTGTAAAATTTATTTTCATCAGATATAACGAATCAATATTTAAAACCGTTTTCCGCATTAATTTCCAACTAGAATGTTCTCAATTTTCATTCATTTTCCAGTTATCAAAATCAATAAATCAGTACTTTTCAGGTCGAATGGAATTGGCAACTATTATTTCTTGTCAGCGACTCTTTTGCGGTAATCTGTTTGTTCTATGGCGTGACTAGAAATCATGCCGCATTCCTGCAACCTTTCACGGTTTTGAGCGTACTTTTAACACTTCTCAATATCGATCACATATCATTTTTTAGATCATAACTGTCTCATTTTGTCTGCTTTTATCAGCATTTTACCTATCCGCGGTAATCGACCCAAAATCATATGCAGCCGAACAAATTGAAATACTTCTCGCTGACAAAGTGCAATACTTTGCAGATTTATTGAACACCACACCACAAACCGGTAACAATTTTATGAGTGTTGTTAAAAACAAATGATTATTGTTTTGCAGTTATAATCACTACCGGTGCAATTGGCTCACTTGTTTATGCGTGTACCTTATTTATCCATAGCTGGTTTATGTTCATCGTTGTTCGTACCGCGCAATATTTCAGAGCATTAACTAATGTATAAATTATGACTACAATAAAAATGAACGAATTCAGTTTTTTTTTAAACAAACGGTATCAGGTGGCATTGAGTCATACAATAATGAAAACAACAACAAGTATTTCTAAACATTCTCAAGGTGCACGTGTTGAACTTTCTCATAACAACTAGCAAGACCAAGAATTATTTCAGACCTGTTTTTTTTTCTTTTCGCGCAGTCAAATGCACTCACGTCTGTTTTCTTTCCACCTGGAAACACTTTTTCAATTGTTTAATTTAAACAAATAATATATTTCATAGGATGATTTTTAAGATCCAGTTTTTTCTCATCAAAGAAAAAGAAAAGTACTCGCAATGGACTCACAACCCAATTTAAGCATTTTCCTTTGTGGTTTTTCCTTGCAATAGAAAGAAAAATTTGATATGACGCGTTCATTTCATAATAAAATAAGGAAAAAGTTGCTTACGTCCTTAAATCATATACTTTTGGGAAGAAGTTTACTGACATCATGAGTTCCGTTTCCAAAACAAATAATCACACGGGTTATAAATTTCCTATCATTTTTTTGTGGTAAAGTTATGATTAAAAATAGTTTTCCATGAATGTTTTTACAAATGCTTTTATTTTTTTTTCGAATCTCAACAACCAATTTCGTAATTTTTGGCATCACTTTTCTAGATATTCGTAGATTGAGATATAAGACTGAAAACACAGCTGCAATTAATTTCAGAATGATTCATAAAGAGCATGTTTCATGACGTAAGTAATAAAATGCTTCGAAGAGTTTAGGGTATTTTTATCAGGTGTTCAAAAGTATAAAAGAATAAGTTGAGAAACCTAAAATATTATATGTCTCTCCTTTTTCAAAATACCCAATGCCAATTAATTTGTTTTCCGGTTTTATTTTCGTTCAACCTCTAATATGCTAATCCTTTCCACCATTAATTAGAAAGGACCGAATTATTTTCGGTTGGGGTATCAATAAATGAGACGCGCACATTTCCCCCCTTTCCATAATCTCACCTTATTTTTAACATCTGCCATTCATTTTAGGGTTCTCGCCCCTCCTGATTGGCAGACGAGATTATTAATATAGGTCACCTACACCGGCGTCCTCTTGTTATTTTCGTTTATTTTTTTCCAACCTATATCCAACAATGCTCCGTTCAGCTACTCCCGAGGAAATGGAAATGAAGAATGTGACCACTGAAAAGCCAGCTTCACCACGTCCAGCAGCGGATCCAGAAAGAGCACAAGCACCTGTTTTTCATCCAGCTCGTAAGTTTTATTTTAATATGTATTGTTAGTAACCACTCGAAATTAGTAATTCCAGCGAGGTCGAATTCAAGCGGTGCCACTGAAGCGTTTTGTATTATATTATCTTACATTCTTCTGGCTCTCACTTTTCCATTTTCTCTTTGTATGTGTATCAAAGTAAGTTGTTTTCTAAATTATCTAAGGTTTTTTTTGGTATATTCAAAAACAATATAAACGACACCTAAGAAGCCGATAAATTTAAGTTTTTTTTACAGATTGTTCAAGAATACCAAAGAGCTGTTGTTTTCCGTCTCGGACGGCTTGTTTCGGATGTAAAAGGACCAGGTTAGTTGAAAAATTATTTGAATATCAAATGATAACACATGTTTGCCAAAATGACCGTTTGAAAACAATGTCAAAACAACATCATGTGCAGGAAATGTGTAATTCGCTAAATTATATCAAAATTTTATTATAATTGACTAACATTATGGGTTGTTGATTCTCCTACACGAAACAAATTTTATAGGAATCTTTTTCATTGTTCCGTGCGTTGACACATTCATCAATATTGATTTGCGTACTGTTTCATACAACGTCCCATCTCAAGAGGTTTGTGAATAAAGGTTGAGTACCATACATATTTGCATTTTTACAGATTCTGTCCAGAGATTCAGTCACCGTCTCCGTTGATGCTGTAGTTTATTTCAAAGTGTTCGATCCAATTACTTCTGTTGTTGGTGTGAATGATGCAACGGAATCTACAAAACTATTGGCACAAACGACGTTGAGAACAATTTTGGGTACTCACACTTTGACTGAAATTCTTTCTGAAAGAGAAACAATTTCGAAAACAATGAAAACTTCACTTGATGAAGCCACTGGACCATGGGGAATTCAGGTATTTATAAGGAATTTATTAACAAAGTAAAACAATTTTTTTAGGTTGAAAGGGTTGAACTTCGTGATGTGAGACTTCCAGTTCAAATGCAACGATCAATGGCAGCAGAAGCAGAAGCCACAAGAGATGCTGGAGCAAAGGTCTGTTTGCTAAAAAAAATTGATGCAATATATATTTTGTAAAAATTATTTTAGATCATCGCAGCGCAAGGTGAACTTAAAGCGTCCGCAGCTTTGGCAGAAGCAGCCAGTGTTATCAATAAGTGTGAGGGCGCTATGCAATTGAGATATTTGCAAGCATTGGATGCTATCAGTTCTGAAAAGACGTCTACAATCATTTTCCCATTCCCCATGGAACTTCTCGCTGGAATTACCTTGAACAGTTCTAAAGTTGCCCCTGAAGCTGGATTGCAGCGATTCTAATTATTTTACTTTGTAAACCTAACTAAAAGAAAAATCTTGTTTACTATGAAATGTGTATTTTCTGCTTTTGTTCTTCTGAAGATTTGTTTTTTTTTGTAATTTTTAATTCAATTTCCCGAAATTCCCAAGTACTTTCCATATCACATTTCAATTTTGTCAACAAAATACTAAATTATTTTCTTAATTTATTTTCCTGGCACTTTTTTTTTTACAATTTCATCAATGTTTCCAATATTGTGTTTCAAAATGAATTTTTGTTTCGCTGAAAAATAAATTTTGTGTGTGGAAGTAAAAGAAAAAATGTCGCAAGATGTGAAAGTTCTGTTGAGGTTGGTATTTCCGTCCAACAAATGAGCCAGTTGATTAGAACTATTTGATGGATCTGGATGAAGTATCTGAATCAGTGTTCCGATCCGGATTTCGGATCGGATCGCAATCCGGATTGGATCGGAAAATTGATCTTAATACATAAATTTAAATCGAATGGTAACCTGATGTGATAGGAAATTCTATATGGATGGAAAGTCTTCAGATCTAGAAATAAATCTTAATTGTATAAGGAAGTGAGCGACGTCTGCTAGAAAAGTGGAATTTTAAGAACCACAGAAGCGTTGGATGAACTCTACAGATTTCAATTTGAATGCTTCCTATCTATTATCAAACCACTGAAGTAGGCGTTATTTCAAATTTTCATGTAAACTTTATTGAAGATGATAAATAGTAAGTTGTAAATTTGTCACCTCGCTTGGGCAATGGGACATATTTCTACTACACTGCTATTTGCTCTCTCCAAAATAAGTTTTTTTCACTTTGAACCATGTATTTACCAGTTTTCGATTTCTCAAAAATTGATATGCAAAATTGTGTGAGTTAAAGGGATTCTTTACTGTTTTTGGGTTTCTATTCCATTTTCATCTTCTTCGCAGTATTTGAAAACCTATCTAAGAAAAATATTTTTTCGAAATTTTGTTTTCTAGTACTCAAACACACCCATTTCCAAAATAAGGCGGCGAATGGCCTAACAATTGCAAACGCTCTCACATTCGCATGCTCTCTCGCGCGCGGCCGAGCGGTTAGGCCATTCGCCGCCTTACCCTGTAAATCTGCTTTTTTCATATACTAGAAAAGGTAATTTCGATAATTTGTTTTGCTTCTATAGGTTTTCAAATACTGTGAAAAAGATGAGAATAGAATTGAAACCCAAATTCAGTAAAGAGTCCCTTTAACATTCCCACGCGAACAAATAAATACAATGCAGTATAATTTTCACTTTTGTGTTATTGTTCTGGACAATTACAGAACTCTTATCATACATACCTATATATGTACAGGGTGTTCAATAAATACTGCAGGAAGAATGTCCCATTGTGGTACAACGAAAAATTAATTTTCTTACGAGAATTTCATTGATTTCAATTTGGCGATATTATTTCTCATTGATTTCAAAGTTTCATGTGATTAGGACGTTTTTTAGAGAAATGGTGAAGGAAAAACCGGACCCAATTTGATGTTCGCCTGCTCGCAGCTCGCGAGTTTAGTGTTCGTTCATATTGGCAGCTTCATATTTTTTAGTTCTGATCCAAAAACTATTCAGCAACTTTATATTTACATTTTAAAAACCTTTTGGAGCTGAGAAACGTGTAGTAATAAATTCTAGCTAATTTTGATCATCCGCTACTATCTGTTTTTGGATATCGTATGAAAAACTGTAAAATTTGCACTTTTTTGTTGGAAAAACAGTCAAAATAGGGAATTATCAAGAATCATTTTATTTATTTTGTCGTTGACACTTAACTACATTTCATACTGAAATATTAGAGTTCTGGATTCAGATTAGCTCATTTTATGCAAAATTGTTCAATTTTTGTTGGATCCAAAACTGAAAAAATAAAAAGTAGGTCCCCCAAACTCTGCCTGTAAAAAAATTGCTGTACGTTTTTCAAACTTTTAAGTTCATTATATGTTTGAGGTAAAACTCGAACTTTCATTCCACCAATTTTCAGTTTCTTATGAAAACTGGGCGCTCAGAAATGCTGAAAAGTGTAAACTGAAACCAGCGAGCAAAGACGGCTTGAACTCCGTCACAATACAAAGCTCCGGTTCAAATACAAATGCAAGGAGTAGGCAACTTCTTAATGAATTGTGTAAAAATATTTTTTTACTAAATTTATTCCGAGTTTGAGAGAGTTTCGTCTCGTAGTTTTGTAAATATCTATGTCTGAAGCATGCTGCAGTATTTATTGAACACCCTGTATTTATCCCAAAAAAACTTAAAAACTGAGTCTAGACAATGGACCATATTGTATTATACCATCAGACTCGATTTTCCTCATCACCCATTGTTTATCCAAATAGAGTACAATTAAGGATTCACCGCTGGGAACGGTCTTGCGGTTCGGCAAAAAAACAAGGAATGACGTGTGAATGGAGGACATATTTTTCTCTATAGTGCCTTCGAGACTCAAAGCAAAACTTATTTCTGGTCACTATTATTCCACTATGGCACGAAATTTCAGGGAGTTTTTCACAACGATATTCACAACTCCTTTATCACTGAAATTAGACAAATATGTTATATATTTTTGTTAAGACTACCGAATAAATCATCTAAACAGAAAATTACAATGGAATTCTTTTTGAGAAATAAAAATGTATAATCTTTGAGATTTTTATTTTGGCTACAGAGAAGCAGTTGATATTCGAAACTGATAAAGAACCAAAGTAAGGTTTTTATTTTAGATGTCATGAGGTTTGATTAATTCCAATTGTCAATTAAATAATTATAATTCCTTGCTTAACACTGTTTCCCGTAGAAAACAAACAATTAAAAAAACAAAAACTATAAGTCGCAAGACAGAATTATTTCGTTTTTATCTCCAACACAATCGACATATAGGAAAACGTTTTGCCCGCAATCTATTTTCCTCGTCACTTATTGTGGTGCAATAAAATACTGGGAGGACCAGAGGCAAATCTAGAATAGTGACTCAACAGACTCAAGAACAAAGATATTATAATAATTGGGCATCTTTTTGAGTGCCGTCTACTAATCTTGTAGAGTCATGGAGGAAAATATGATCGCGTGCAGTGAGAAGAGCAATTTGGTGAGGTAGGTAATGCAACATTTTGGTTGGGATTTTCCTAAAGTGAGGATTTCAACCTTTAGGAACGAGGTTACTAGGGAGAACTTCTAGAATTATATTCTAAAAAAGTAATTTTGGAAAATTGGAAAATCTAACTTAAGTTTCAAGGCTTACTTTCAAAACTGAATTAGACGTTGCTTGGAAAACGTTTCACTGGATACATGAATACAATAATCAGATCTACAAAATGGTTCAAAAATGTATTATTGTTGTAATTTTTTCTCACGTCTAAATTTTTTTGACTTGTTCGAATATGATCTGCAAAATTCGAAAGAGGATTCTTTAATTGAAATTTCCAAAATTTCTTTTCGATCAATCCGACAGTGATTACACTTAAAAAGGAGTCTAACAACGTGGTGGGTTGACCAATATATTTTCTAGTTTTCGACGTCGGAGAGCAGATATGACTAACGGCGTCCATCTAGGTAATATAACTCTTCGATCGTAACAATGTGCCAATCGTTGTATTCTCCCTCTCCCTCTTATTTTTTAACTCCCCCCCGCCCTCGACTGTTATTATATTACCTAAAATAATGCCGATATCTCCTGCAATAAACAGCGTTGTCCAACGCATCATTTTGTACAATAATATATAAATTATTGATTTAAGACGGTTCTTATAATTAAAAGCTGAAAATAAAAGTTTACGAATAACAAAACATGTACAATTTGATCTATCTATGAAAATCGTATGAACTGAAAAGTTAAAAATAACGTACCACTCGACATGGTCCTTGTTTAAGGCTGGAATTAAAATAATTTAAATTTAATAGTTTATAACTTCGAAACGATGCGGTATCTTTGCAGTGCCACAAAAATATTACGAATAATCAAATATAAAAGAAATTGATTTCAAAATTGAGCTTACTTACTAGTTAGAATTTTGGTAAGTGTTAACTTAACTTACTTTAAACAAAACTTGGTATTTTTAATTTAGAGGTGATCCTACCGTTCTTGGAGTTTTGAAATTTTATGGATGTAACAGAAATGTGAAATTTTACAGATGATATTTAGATGCTTCATTTTACGCTACCCGATTCAAATTTCAAAATTATGTAATGTACAAAACTTTCAGAACTGCAATTATTTTTGAATAGATTTTCTCGAAGTATTTCCTTCGGTGATATCAATACCTTATCAACTTGCTCAATCCACACAATTGATTTAATTCTCATACCGTTGCCATACTACGATGGCTCCTCCTACTTGCTGTATTCCTCCCCTCTAACTCAAAAAACATCCCTCGTTACTGTCGAGGTGCCATAACATGTTTTAACTCATTAGCCATCAAGGTGCAGTGTCAACATAATGTTCTAACTCATTGTTTTAATGAGTCTTGGACATTGTTTAATGTTGATCCTCGGGTTCTGGAAGTTAAAAGATTCCGATAAATTTTTTTCACACACTATTTATTTTTGTCTACTGTTTACTATTTTCTATCTATTCTCATTTTTTGTACCTATAATCACAACAAAAACTGCACTTAATTAATAATTAGTCGTGTTTTCAAGATAATTTTGCAAATTATGTTAGTTTGAGCCACCCACACATTAAGAAATAAACGTGCCTTAACGTGCTCGGCGATCGTCAGATTCTATTTACTATTTCAAATTACATGATCTTCACCTCCTTCCTTATTTTTCTCTGCAATTCATTCAAACCTTATTTCAGGAGCAAGTATGATTGGAACAGATATCGAGTTCAATGTTGAGCCCGCTGAGTCGACATTGCTGTAAGTTTGCTCTTTCTTGTGTAGATTTAATTTGGATTTTAAAGGTTAGCTAAAAGATTTTGGTCATCAAAGCCAGAGTTAGCTAAACTTGGTGATGTTAGAATCGCACTTGCTCCTCACACTGTTCTATTAGCGGAATGTTGCAGCATTGTATGTTCAAAATAATACATTTCAAGAAGAATAATATACATTTTTAGGCAATTGATAAATATTGCGTAGTGATTGGAACTGCTGAAGACAAGGTTCCAGAAGATAAAATGTCGCATTTGATCAAAGATTCTGATCTTGCGACAAGTCTAGAAACAATTGAAATTATAAGATTGTTTCTAGATGTTCTGAACCTTCAGAAAACGTTTACTTTCCATATTGAAGGAATGGTAATTTTTCAGTTTTTCATGCATTTACAATGAACTTTCAATTAAAGGTAAATGCTGGCAACATTACGTCATATGTAACGATTCTTGCTGCTCTTTGGAAATTCATATGCAATTTTCAAATTGATTTGAAAAGTGAAACAAGATTCAGAAAATTGGTAAAAAATGTCCTCGCAGCACATAACATTTCGGTTCTGGACGGCGAGATTGAATCTGTTTTGTTTGGCAGCAAGTCAAATGGATTTTTGAGCGGGTTCATCGAAAATGGATATCAATCAACAGATGGTCAAACGTGAGTTAATTTTTTGATTACTTCGCTAGGGAACAACGATAATTAATTTGTCATTACTAAACGTCGATTGGTTTAAAATAACTGACACTCTTTCTTTAACACCTTGTTAGAATTTCTGTTCTCTTTATTGTAAAATTACTAATTTTCAGAAAACTAGAGTCTGTCAACACTGAAGTGGTATTTTCTGCTTATGATTTTATTCATATCCGGACCGATTTGAGCACGTTGTCTCATTTTTCGAAAGACAGGTATCCTGTTCTATGTGAACATAATTTAGCACTTTTTTCAGATATTTCAAAAAAAGCCATCAAAAAGTGATCAAAGAAGCGTTTGCAGCAGAACATTTTGCGGCAGTTAATTTATGCGATTCAGATGACGACGACGATGACCAAGGAATTATCGAAGCAGATATTTCCAACTGGAATTCATTAGGACGAAAGATGCTGATGATTTCGAGTAGCAGGTATAATAATTTGGTTATTGTATACTTCAAAAAATAAAAATTTTCAGAGTAACTCGCAATGATTTTCAAGGATCGGAACATGAGCAATACTATCAAATAGTGCTGGATGAGATTATTAAGAACAACTCTGGAATCGTGCAAGGAGGTGAAGTCCAACGTAGCGGTATAATTCTTGTTGTGCTAAGAGGCACATGTGTTAGAAAGGAGCATCTGGCCACTTTTGCCGTTAGTTTCTTGAATTTTTTGTAACAAACAACCTGACAAGAAATCGTTGTTTTCAGAATGCATTTCTCAACAAATCGATGAGGTCAAAACACATCGTCTTTGAAAAATTGAGAAACGGTGATAGTGCTCGCACTGTTTCGAATGAATAATTATATGTTATGCTCAGAATGCATCACATTAGCAAACATTTTCTTAACGTACTTTTTTGCATGCTAGCATGGGTTTTCAATTTTTAAGATTATATTGCATTTTTCTAACTTTTTCATCCACTCCCAAATCGTATGTCATCTTTTTTTCATGTTTCGTGTCTGAATATTTTTTACGGTTTCAATTTTTTTTTGTGCTAAGATATTTTGTTACCGATTTATTTTACCAAATTCAATCATAGCATGTTTTTTGCATGATAATATTGCATGCTTTCACATATTTCATTTGATTATCAATTCAGATTGTCATTATTCCCCATTTCCGTGTCAAAACATCATTTGATCTTTATTTGAAATTTATAGATCTCGATTTAAGATGTTCTCTTCAAACCTAAGCTGTCATTTCAATTGATTTAAAGGAGCATGTTTATTTTTGTCATATCAAAATTTTAATACTCATCGTCATCTTTTTTTTAATATGTGTCACATTCCCTTTTATTCTCACGAATCATTTGAAATTTCAATAAATTTTATGTGTCTTTTATTAACCTTTCTCCTCACAATTTTAAAGAATAATATTGGAGACCTTTCAGACAATTTTCAAACTTATAAAATTGTATATAGAGACCAATTATTAAGATTTTAAAAAATAAAAGACTTTTAGAGTTTTCAAAACACTTTTTTTCTAACTTTTTATTATTTTTCCACATACGCATGCACAATAAAAATACACTGCAGCGCTATGGAAAAAGGGGTAAACATGCTCCAGCGCACACTAGTGCAGGGACTGAATGATTGCGATCAATACAATTTTAATTAATTTTGTATAGTTTATTTGTCAATTTTCATTAAATTTTCAATTTTTATTCTCATTCATTTCATTGCGGTTATTTTGCTATGTTTCAGGTAATGGACAGAGAAAGGGCGTTTGCAACAAGTGCGTTAGAGAACTGTCTTAGCCAATTAAAAAAAGCTGATGAAAATGTAGTGAGGCAGGCGATTTCTTCCGAGGACGGGCATTTAGAAACATCAGGTGTGTTCATCAGTATTCAGAATCATCAAGTTAGTCTATTCTTTTCAGGATATGTCAACAAAAGATTAACACAGGCACACAAATCGGCAGTGAAGAAGTGTTTAGATAATGCTGATCAATTGGCATTTTTACATAACCAAATTGATTCATGCGATAAAGTTTTCGAAGTATGGTCAATGTTTTAAACTCTGAAGCAGCTTAATATATTTTTTTTAGAAATTGCAAGAAACACTGAACAGTTTTCAAAACAATTTAGGGACGATTGGAGAAGATATGAAAAGTTTGCAGCTGCAGTCCGTAGATATCCACCAGGTAAATTATGACGTTTCTCTTTTTTTTTAGTGGTTTACCCGAAAGTGCTAGTAGACAGCGGATTCACGAGTAATTCGTAGAAAACGTATGGTATATTTCAAAAATGTTTCCGTTATAGGAACTCGAAAATCGGCAGAAGGTTAGAGTGGAGTTAAGTCAATTTGTCGACGATATTATTGTGCCTCAACCGATGATCAAAACTATAATGCATAGTGACCCAAGTGAGAGAGGATTTCTCGAGGCTCTTCATGAATTACATCACAAAATTAGTCTGATTATCACTCGAGGAAATGATGAAGCAATCGCTGTTAATGATACCATGCCAGTTTTATTAAGCTTACGTGCTAAGGTTTATTCTCGACTGCAGATGACAGAACTGTTAAAGCAATTTTAAAATTTTCAGGCTATTGAAAAAGTTCGTGAATGGCTTCTTATGAAAATGTATCAATTTCGAAAGCCGTTGTCAAATTATCAAGTGTTTCAGCATCAACTTTTGAAGTTCAGGTTTTTCTACGAGTTTGTTTTGAGTTATGAACCTGCAATTGCTAAAGAGGTAATTTTGTTATATACATGTACATATTCTTAGATTTAATAAACGTTTTTTTAAGATCCAAGATGAATATATTGATACAATCAGTAAGATGTTCTTCACTTATTTCAAAGCATATGCATCAAGATTATTCAAACTGCAGGTGAATACTACACGCTCTTTAAAACAGATCTAACTTCTAATTTAAGATGAAAGATACCGCGACCAAGGACGATTTACTTGGAACCGTCGACACTGTAAAGCTAGGAATCTCACAGTTTTTCACTGCAAAGCCACAAGTTCGAAACAGAGCAACAGTTTTTTCATTAGGACACAGGCAAAATGTTGTGACAACGGATTTTCTAGCTGCATTGATTGTTCCGCATGCAGCTGCTCAAAAAAGTTTAGAGGTAGTAAAAGTATATGATTTTTTTTGGTTTTATAAAGTTTTATTTTGCAGTATCAGTTTGAAGCACTGTTTCGGTCTCTTCAACTTGCATTTGTTGATCATTACAGTCATGAATTTTTATTCATTAGCGACTTTTTTTTGGTTAGTGGAGATGAAGCAGTCGCGTTGCATTCTAAGGTAACTTAGATGTTTATTTACATAAAAATCATGTTTTCATCATTGCAGGCGATGGCTAGAGCAGTATCGATTTTATTAAAATCTTGTGAAGAAGTTGTTATCACGAGTTGGGATGCGATCAGCCTCAATCTTTGCATTTGCATTTGTGACAAATTCGTGCAACTTCTAGCTGAAAGAGATGTCCCACCAGCCAATGCTTATTTCGAAACATTGTCAAACATGCTTTGGGTCAGATTGGATCAAGTGATGTCAGCTCACAACGAAAGTGTGAGAAATGTAGATTTTAAAAAGTTCACAAGTTCCGCAGCCCCGGATACCAGACCACACTTTGTAAATGATTTTTTTATCAATCTTCTTGAACCAGACCTTTTTCAGATTATCAGGAGATACGCTGAACTAACAAGTGCACACTTGCTGATAACAAAAACTAGCGGGAAAGAGGTAAAACATGTTTTTTTCGAGTAAACAATAAGTCATAAAAATGTTTTCTGTTTCAGCTTGAACAGAAAATGGAAGCACTTTTAGAGTCGAGCGAGGATGCGGTCGAACAATTTCTGACAAGGATATCATTGCTCCAATCATCTCATAAAAACAAACATGTGTTTTTGATCAATAATTACGATTTAATTTTGGGAATAATTGAAGATAATGACTCGAAACATAGTAAGATTTTTGCCATTGTACACGAATTGGAGCAGAAAAGCATTGATGATTTTGTTGAGGTAATGTTAGTTGGGATTTAGGACAAATTAATTTCAATTAATTTTTAGGTTGTACTCGATCCACACCTTTCAGCGATGATTAAGTTTGTAAATGAGTGTGAAACTCTTCTCGCTCAAAATCATACTCATTTGCTTGTTCGTTATAACGGTGAGATTTCAATTTTTACTTCAAATACGTGTCACATATTATTTATTTTTAGATAAAATTTCTCCGGTAGTTGAATCAATAAATGCAAACTGGAAACCGTCGATTGATGCAATTAACGCTGAAGTAATTCAGCTGTTCACAAACTTCCGATTGGGGACTTCAATTCTTCAAGTAAGTTTGGTCTAAATAGTTTCATTAATGAAATCACATTTATAGACTATTTTCACAAAATTTGTGCAATACGTTCAACGATTTGCCAAGATTGTTTCTCATGAATCGTTTGCTGGGAATACAGCTTGCAGTGAGCTGATAAATGTACATCAAATAATGTTAGAAATTAAAAAATTCAAACCAGTGTATTGATAGTTTTATTGTGAATGGAAGCGTTTTAATTGTGTAATAATTGTACGGGATATTTATTTGGAACTTTATACTATTTATCACAATGAATGGCTTTTGTTACATATATACTCGTTCTTATACAAAACTTGAAAAATAATTGTTCTCTACTTATGCAAACGCAACTCCTTCGTATTTGTAAGGTCCGTGGAGTTGGAAGTCATCCAAAATGACATTTCCTTCAACGTCGAATACTGATGCATAACTGGCAACTGGTTTTCCATCCTTTTCTTCGGATTTAATGGCAATGACGAGTTTGTGATGAGTGTTTGGAATAAATTGGAAAGCGGAGAATCCACGGGTTTTATGGACATCTGATCCGACGCGAACGACGTGGAAATCGGCAAAGTTCTCATCGGCAATAATCATGACATTGGTTCCTCTGGAAATATTGATTTTTTATTGAAAATTGAAATGTATTTGACGCACCTAAGCTCATCATCAGCTTCTGTGTACTTCTCGGTAGACATTCTACGTGGCAAAAAGAACCATTTTCTATGGATTGGGGACCATTGAACAGCTTCATGGATCATATATCCAGGGTATTCAATTCCTGCAGCACGGCGGACGTTGATGAATACATCTTTCCAGTTGACATGGGTAACGGCTCCATTATGCTGAACATGTTTCACCCACATTGGATGATCATTAACGTATTCTCCATCAGTTGTTGTCCATTCCTGTTTTAAAAAAAGTGAATTGTATTTTTTTGATTCAATCCAAGAGCTTACTTTTCCAAGCCCTCCAACAATCATTTCATGATCTTTAACAGTCATCCATTCTCCTTTCAAGCCCTTGTGAACATTTCCAGGTCCGTCATTGAGCAAAACCCATGGAATTGCTGACTTGTTTTGGAGTTGATAAATTAATCCAGTTCTATCATCAACTGTGAAAAGCCTCCCATCAAAAACAGCGAGATCGGATAACTCCATAGCACGACCACCAGAAGCAATTTGACTGAAGGGCAAGCATGTTTTCTTTTTAAACAAATGTTTCAAAACTCACGTATTAACAAAATACTCAGCATCTTGATTGAAATGAATTTCAGCGGACTTTAAATCTTTTGAAACTTTTAAAAATCCATTCGACACCAAACTCTTCCACTTTTTGCCATCTTTGCTATCGTGATCAAGATCGGTAACCAATACAATGGAATACTCTTGAGATCCGTCGTCAAATTTTTGTACAGAGTATAAGTTTGGGTGAGCGATTCGCTGTAAAACGATTGAGTATTACTAATATTTTTCCACATAACAAACTTACTTCTTCACTTACTAATCCTTGAGAATATTGGGTACCCGAATAAAATGCAATGGCTGTTATAAAACCAACCAGTGCCAAGTTTGTGTAGATATTTGTTTCGTTTGGAGCGTCTTCGGTCGTCATGACTAGAAATTTCACAGAAATTAGCTAAACAAATTATAATAACCGTATTTTTAAGAATAATTAGAAAAATATGTTCTTCTACCTAGTGGTTAGTTATTTACGAGAGTATTCCGATTGTAGTACACAATAATGGCCGAATTTTCGCATTGTGTTTTCATAAGAAAGTTAGGTCATGTTCAATACATACAAGGAATAAAATTAGTCTTATAAATTGAAATTTGGACAAAATTTAGAAAAAAGGACGAAAAGTGCAAAATGTTAGAAAAAAGAGAGCTCAGAAAACGACAACAAGCATCAACAAGACACATCTTGAGTAATGATGCAACACGGGATGAAGGAAAAAGGTTGACCTGCGGAGTGATGGCATGCAATCGTTATCAGTTGTTCTTGACACAATCAAATCACAAAATTGTGAAATACTAGAGAGCATAAGATCTAATACTTGTCTATATTACATAAAAAAAAGTATAAGTGTTTAAAGGAAATAATAATGCAAATAATTAAAAAAAAGTTCCATTTTCAAATTGACAAATATAAATTATAAAAAATATGTTATTTTGATAAGTAACACAAAATTTAACTTTTATAAGAACAAAATGTGTGATTGCGAGAATGTAACCGATTTTCACTTATGGACAAAAAACAAGTTGTTCGTCTCACTATCAACCACATTCTCTAACTCTGTAGTTTGTATTTAATTTTATAGTCGGCACTTTTATCATCGTTTGGGCATAAAAGGTGACATTGAACAATGTTCATGATTTATGTTGAAATAGAAATAGAATTTAAATGAAAATATTTATTAAGTAAGGTAAAGCTATCTCGGGACAAATGGCAAGATTACAGGGGAATTGCTATAATTAGTCTATATTGAAAGAACATGGTGTTGACAATTTTTAATATCTTGGGGATACATATCCGCTGGTCCTTGGGAAGAGATAATAGCTTTTCGAGTCAGTGTATCCGAAACCTTCTCGACCCATCATGTATCTTGAAGCTCGTGGATTGAATTGTTTTTCTCCTGAAACATTCTCAAAAAGATTACGAACTTCCTCAATCTTTTTCACGCACCTCTGTGACTATACATGTGATATGCTAATCCTCGACTATCTGCATAACTTTTTGAACAGTACTCACAAATGTAGGGTTTTGATCGAACATCATTGTACACCTAGAAAGATACATTTTTTGTATGTGGACAGCTACGTTTCAGGGTTATTTGGATATGAACTATGTTTCACTAACAATTTTGGACGCGGTGGGAACTTTGAAATTCTATTCAGAAATTTTGAAATTGAAACATAAATTAGAACGAATCTTTTGATGATATATTGAATTACATTCGATAAAAAATTGTAAACAATTATCAAAGAATGGCAAGGATCGCTGCACTTTTTTGTCATCGATTAGCTAACAATGTTTTTTGTTACCTTCAATGGATGTTTTGGCTCAAAACCGTCTGTTGCATATGTAGGTTGTGGAAGATCGTACACAGTCACACCCGTATTATTAGTTTTGGTTACAACAACTGTTGTAGTCTGAAATTACATCATGTTCCGCAATAGCGTATCTTGATCTCAAACCTCAGCAGCACCTATCAAATCAGTTGGGTCATCTGCATGTTTATGATATAACATTTCCGTATATGAGAAGAAAGACCGTCCACATTCGCATTTGTATCCAGACACTTCTGAAAATAATCATGATGCTTTTCCATGATTTTTGGGACCATTTCACCTGAATGCTGAGCGGCGTGGTATTCTAACTGACAAGCGAATTCAAATGATTCTCCACATTTTGCGCAAACATACGGCTGTAACAAAAAAATTTTTTTTGTAATTAAATGAACAAGAATTGCGTTTCACAATTTTCTAATGTTTATTACCTGCTTGACATCGTGTATTCTCTCATGCGCCCTAAGCGTATTCATAAAATTGAATGTCAGCCCACAGAAACGACATTTGTAGTAAACAAAACCATTGTCATCTTTCTGTATGCTTGTGTTGCTGTCTTTTACGTCCTGAAAATTATTGCTTTGTTACTCACTTTCGTATATTTTCTCAATTTGAAATTTAATTCATCATCACTTATAAACAATTTTGGTACGTATATTTACATTTAATTCTTTATTCAGAACAACAATAATAATATTATATAATCATCTATATTTTTAAACAATTTTGGACAAAAATTGTAATTGAAAACAAAAAATGAAACGGACAAATTAGCATCCTGCTCCTGCTGAGCTATACTTTCCGACAAACGAAACGCACATTGAGACCTCAGCGACGGGCTGAATTTTTAAACGGTTTTTGTTTTGAAAAAGTATCTTTATCGAAAAAATATGCATTTTTGTTAGAATTTGTGACGTTAAGAGTAGTGTATTCAAAATTATTGTAGCTTTAAGCTTCTAGTAACTTTGTGTTATGGTTATTCTATTATTAACTAGTAAGCAATTTTGTAACTTTTTTGATGAGTTAAATCAATGTAGAACCTAGGGTAACCGCTGTAAATTGTTATGCATTCAACGTTTTTTAAAAGTTTAACATTATCTCTGCATGAGTCAATTTAAACAAAACTAAGCTACCAATATAAATTTAAAATTGAAGCGCACCAACAATGTTGACGGAGTAGACAAATAATGTTATGACAACGTCACAAAATTTTTAAAAAATTGAACGTTATTCCAACATTTTTAAACGATGTTCTTATAATAATGAATTAGAAATAAAAGCGTTAAAAAATAAAATAAAATTCTCGAAATAGGCGAATTTTTTAAGTTTTTGAAATCACAATTCCAATTTTCGAGCTATATTTTCCTATATTTTACAAATTAATGTTTTGGCATTCGGTTCATTTTTTTAGCAAAATTAAAACATAAAACATCAGTGATTAATTGTCCTTTTTTTTGCCAAATTTTGTTTCCATGCATTTTAATTTTGTAACATACATATATTTGTTTTAATATTTAGTTCCAATTAAATGTTTATCACAATTTGAGACAGAAGTCTGAGCTTTTTTACAATGATAAAGTTGTTGTTAATTAAGAAGTAGATAGAACAAGAAATTGATAAATTCTTGGGATGCTTTATTCTCACCTGCTGATCATTTCCGTCAATCGGCCCTTCATCATGTTTTTGTCTAGGAGCTGTGGGGGTGGACGAGCTTCCCATCTAGAAATTTTGATGAATCATTTTCCCAAAAAAAAACTGTTAAGAAACATTAAACATTCTACAACATATTTATATTAAACTTACATAGGCTTCAACTGTTGGAGCAACCACTCGCTTTACATTCGGTTCCTTTTTCTGTTCACTGACATTTTCATCAGTTTTTGAAACACTTGGCATACCATGAACCATCTTAAACTTTTTTATTTATAACAACTTCCTTGTTCGTTTTGCTACATACCTCATCATTTTTAACTGCCAATTTTGCCAAATCACACGCTTTCATTAAATCATCGAAATCATCGCGTTCTTTACGCGCCTAAATACATAAGGTTAGTAACGGTAAAACAACACAGAAATGTATTGTACAAACCTCACTGAAAACGTCGTTGTCCATTGTTGATCAGCGGTTTGTGGATGAAGGTGAAAGTTGTTAGAAGAAAGGCTCGCCCGGGCTCTTAGCTCAACGCGGCTCAGTGTAAAAAAGCGAGATAGCGCGTGATTAGACTCTTCAGCCCCTCCGAATCCTTCATTGTATTTTGGTTTTGCTCCCACTCTTTGTTATAAAATATCTTGCGGGATGTTCAGCTCTCTGTGCATCAATCACAAGCAAAAACGTCTAGATTTCGTAAGCGAGATGCTTCATGTTTCTGGGTTGTATGAATATCGTCTGCGTTACTACCGACAACTATGAAACGTGTAGTTGTGGGGGGGGGGAGGAGGACAACATCTGGAGAAAAAATTCACTTGAAAAACTAATCATCGCATTTTTATAGATGTTTTAGATTATTGTTTACAAATGTATTCTATCAGACAAAATATATATTATAAAAACGTGTCTAAAAGAAAAAAAAAGAAAAAAAACCATTTTTTAGCATGGTTTATTGTTCAGAATAAGAATTTGAGGATTATTATCTTATTATCCAGACATAGTTTTAACCACAACAATATCTGAAATTAATTTAATTCTAAAACTTTACACTATGTACATCGTTTTCTAATTTTTCATTCACCCCGCTAAAACAGTCAATTCTGTTTTGTGTAATTAGCTGTTTTTAAAAAAAAGAAAGTTAAATTATATATTTCCAAATACAAGATGGAATTTTTTTCGTTTTTTTCAGTCGTAACTGTGTCCTTTTTCAAATAAAAAGTTGTTCAAAGTAGCCGCATTAATAAATTTTCGAAAGATGTTTTCGTGTGTAAACCAAATTTAACGTTCTCTTACATCATAAACACTTGTTCTTTTATCTTCAGTCTCATTCAAAAAAAAAGAAATGAGGTTCAAAAAAATATCATAGTCCACACGTTGTATCTCTTTTTTCTCATTTCTAATGGGATGATAACGAAATCAGGGAGATAAGTGAACTCGAGGACAAAAGTAATAGATAAATGCTATAGAAATTTATAAAAAATAATTAAAAGCTAAATATTATCAACTCAAATATTCTTGATCGTACAAGTTTGTTTTGACCTACCCAGAAAATCTAAGTCTCTCACACATCCGTGCTATTTTTAAATGCGAGCGGTCGCGTTGCAGTCTTTTAGTAAAAATGGATGATCCAAAATTTTTAACTTGACAATAACATATAAAGCCATCCGAACATACAACAATTACATAAATTTAGAAAATTGTGCATTTTTTGAAACAAAAATTGGACAAATTAAAAATAATAAGCATGGAATATGTTGATAATATATGGAAATCATGAAAACCTGCTGAAAACAATGACCAAGAAAAGTGTTCTTGAATTTTTGATTTCTGATTTTTTCCCTTGATGGCCTACGATGTAAATAAAATTTTTTTAATGTGCTCGGTCTCATTTCGAACATACAGTTCTGGCTAATTTCCGCATAACAACTCTCTATGAAGCCCATTTTCAAATAAATCACAATTTCAAACACGCAACAGATGACATTTTGTTTAATTACCAGTTGTTCAAATAACCTTTTTGGCGAACACCCACATTCAATGAGATACCATGTACATTTAATGAAAAAAAAGAAAAAAGGGGCAAACGTTTTGTAAATACATTTTTCATTTAATGTTTGAAATTTTATTAAACTTTCTATTGTCTTTATCAGAATTCTTAATTGTAGCTTTCATCAATTATTCCGTAAAAATAATCAAGAAAGAGTAAATAACATTTAAAATATTTTAAAATATTCTAAACAATGATAAACTCATTTTCAATATGGCCTAGACCAAATAAGTAATTTTTGATCACCTTCTATATATTGCAGAATTGTCCTTGTTTACAGGACAGTTCAGAGATAATTTTTTTTATTAGTTTTATATACTTCCTGTTAGATGTTTTGAAAGAAAAGTACAAAGTCACTTCGAATGATAAAAGGTTGTTCTTATTTTTACAATAGGTATGTCGTAGTTTCACCATGCTTACAATATGCATTTTATCATGTCTAAAAATCAAGATATATGTACAGTAGTGGTCATAAAGATTGTCACAAATGGTTTTTTGAGTATAACTTTTTTAAAAGTTAACCGATCGAGCTGAAACTTTCAGATATAGTGTAAAACGGTAAAATACATTGTTTTAACAACTAAATCCCCGAAAATTAAAATAACCTGTGAAACAACAGGAGTTTCTAAGAAACACCGAAAACCGGGAAATATGTATTTTACGAATTTTTTTAGAAGTTATTATAGAGTTTTCATGTAAAACCATATTTTTTAGTTTTATTAAAGGTCTGACTGTATTTTCAGCTCAAAATAATAACAAAAACAACATTCAGAAAAACTGTATCGATGAAAGTATGAGAGCGAGTCGGTGCAAGAGGTGGAACACAGTAAAACCGACTAGATCTTTGAACCAAGTATATCTTTTTTACTTTAAATATTCTTTTTAAACACCCAATTTAACAATAAAACAGAAAAATAATGTTAATTTAACATATAACATTCATAATCACAGACAGAGGTCAGCAGAGTCCACTAATAGTACAATTTTGAAGTGAATCCGATACATTCAACGCTGAATATCATAACGGCAAGAGCTTGAATTAATATAAATTAACCTGTATTTGAAAGAAAAATATTTTTAGATTATAATATACTTAAGTTGAGAAGTGGACCTTAAAGGTAACCCGTTTTATGAACGGGAATTCATGGATTTGTCTGAAGCAAACCTGGACGTCATATTTGCGCGCTCGAAATCAAGCGTAAAAAGGTCAGATCCATGATGATAATTAACTTAATTATGTAAAACGGCTAATTAATCACAAATTGACAAAAAAATAGTGTATAGATCGCGTTAACTGGTCGCTTCACATATATCGAGTATCACGCCAGGTTTGCTTCACACAAATCCATGAATTCCCGTTCATAAAACGGGTTACCTTTAAGGTCCACTTCTCAAATTAAGTATATTATAATCTAAAAATATTTTTCTTTCAAATACAGGTTAATTTATATTAATTCAAGCTCTTGCCGTTATGATATTCAGCGTTGAATGTGTCGGATTCATTTCAAAATTGTACTACTAGTGGACTATGCTGACCTCTGTTTGTTATTATAAATGTTATATGCAATATTAACATTATTTTTCTGTTTTATTGTTAAATTGGGTGTTTAAAAAAATATTTAAAGTTAAAAAGATCGACTTGATTCAAAGATCTAGTCGATTTTACTGTGTTCCACCTCTTGCACCGACTCGCTCTCATACTTTCATCGATACAGTTTTTCGGAATGTTGTTTTCTCTATTATTATGAGCTGAAAATGCAGCCAGACCTTTAATAAAGCTAAAAATATGGTTTTCCATGAAAACTCTGTAATAACATCAAAAAAAATTTGTAAAATGCATATTTCCCGGTTTTCAGTGTTTCTTAGAAATTGTTGTTAATTTACCGATTCTTTTAATTTCTCGGGATACAGTTGTTATAACAATGTATTTTACCGTTTTACACTATATCTGAAAGTTTCAGCTCGATCGGTTAACTTTAAAAAAAGTTATACTCAAAAAACCATTTGTGACAATCTTTATGACCACTACTGTATGTACCTTTAAATTTTTGAATATTTTGAGGTCAGTAATTTTATTTAAAAAATTCAAGAATTACCATGCAACCTCTTTCTCTGATTGTGATAAGTAATGCATATAATTGACCATTTTTGTTCACTTTCATTAGCGCGCATTTACATCAAGTATCATGCCACTATAACTTTGCTAAATGGACCAAGTTTCCCCTACTCTCTCTCTCGTCACGCCGTTCACCTCTCTTCCTTATTTCTCAGCTCCCTAGTTCGTTTATTTATGCCCGCGTCATTGCAAGGTCTCTTCTATAGTTCAACACATCTCATTCTTTTCTGTTGCTCTATGGCAAGCCTCAAAAAAATGTTGTTATTCCTATTTATTTTCGAAAATCTGGTTTTTTTAAGCAACATATTTTAGCGAGCAATAAAGAAACATTTATTATTTTTGTTTACAACTTTCGGCCATTTCACCTATTGTTAAACTATTTTTTTTAACCACTGCCTTTCCGCAACGTGAATAATTTCACTGAAATACATGTGTTCTTAAGATTGTTTTACATTGACACATTTCTTTGTTATCAATTTGATTATCAGATCGAGAAACACTGCGAAAAATGGCGCGATTCAATATCTTCATCATATCATTAGGGCACGCCTATTTTATTTTACTTTTTTGTTCCTCTATTTATACTTTGTTCGAGTGAAAATGAACTTGTGTTTTTTTTTAATAGACCATCCTATTAATAATTTGACTTTTTTCAGTATGTCGCAACGAAAAAGGACCATTAACTCAGAGGAGAAAAACATCGATGTCAAAAAGCGTGTACCAGAAGTAAGTTTTAAAAATTCTGATAAAATTAGCAGTTAAAAACCAATTATAGAGCAATTTAGCGCCTCTCCCGCTGGCACTAATTGAACCAGCACCATTCAGTGATGAACCGGCAGCAATTGCAGAGAGAAATCGTGTAGACTACACTAGAAAAGTGACAATCGCAATGGCAAAAGCAAACGAAGGTAAAAATTATATATTTTTAAGTAATAAAACAAATTGAGACATTTACTTATTTGTTTCTCGTTTTCTAATGACTGATTATATAGCTTCCGTGCGGTTTGAACCTAACGTGAAAAAATGGATCCAAAAAGAAATCAGTGAAAAACGAAAAGCTTTAAATTTATAGTAATATTAACTAGTTCCATTGCAATCCCTTTTTTTTATTTTCAAAAAAAAATCAACAAATGCCACACTTTCATTTTTTAATTTTAAAAAGTATTAGGTCGACGTTTTTTTTTTGAAAAATGATTATAAACCTGACCACAATTTGAAAAAGTTTTTTTTCATTTGTAGTTAATAAAATTACGAATACGTACCATTTTCTTTAAAAAAAAATACAATTTTATAGGGAACGTACAGTTTTTGTGTAGTTTTTCATTATATCTTTTATTAAAAATTGTCAAATGAAAACAAAAATTGCACCATATTTTTAGCTGGCCGTCCTGTGAGAGTATACGCCGATGGTATTTACGATTTGTTCCATCATGGCCATGCCAATCAGCTCAGACAGGCGAAGAAAATGTTCCCAAATGTGTACTTGATTGTTGGAGGTTATCATTTCTTTTCCAATTCATTCTTTGATAACTCACGTTTATTTCAGTATGCGGCGATAAGAACACACACAAGTACAAAGGTCGAACTGTGACATCGGAAGAGGAACGATTTGATGGAGTTCGTCATTGTCGATATGTCGATGAAGTTTACAGGGATGCACCATGGTTTTGCACTGTTGAGTTTTTGAAGGAACTGAAAGTTGACTTCATTGCACATGATGCAATTCCGTATGTTGCACCAGGAGAAGAAGATTTGTATGAGAAATTCAGAAGAGAAGGTAAATATTTAAGCATTTACTACTACATACATATTTGTAATCATCAGATTGACAAAAAGCCGAAATAATTAAATATCTAATTAATTATAATAGTTTTCAGATGTTTCACTAAAAATTACTATTATTGGAAAAAATAGTTTTAAAATTATGATAAATAACGTTTGTGCAAAAAATACTGCTCATCAGTAATTTTTTTTTAATATTGTCCATCGAAATAATATATTGCGAACCCAAATATTTTCGATCATTGAGTTTTGAGGGCTGCTCAACCTAACAGACGCGCCGCACGCACGCGACGCGTTGGCCGACAACCAACACTGTAAAATTTGAAAATTCATTGTTTTAGTAAATTTTCCAGTAGGAGCGTCTGAGAGCTTGAGCAGCTATCAAAACGCGACAATATAAAATACTTGAGTGGGCAATAGTAAATAGAGCAAACAGCCATCGTGGAAAATTAGTATCTGGAAAAGCGAAACAAAAATGTCGAGAATCAAAATTAATTTTCAGGAATGTTCGTCGAGACTGAACGTACTGAAGGAGTTTCAACAAGTGATGTTGTTTGCAGAATCATCAGAGATTACGATAAATATGTTCGAAGAAACCTACAGAGAGGTTATTCAGCGAAAGAGCTGAACGTCGGTTTTCTTGCCGTAAGACACTGGAGAATATTTAGCTTTTTATTTCATGGGAAATATTATAGGCAAGCAAATATCAATTACAAAACAAAGTGGACTCGTTGAAAGAGAGAGGAATTGAATTATTGAACACTTGGAAAGGGCGATCTGATGAATTCATCCGCGATTTTCTTGATACATTCCATAAAGATGGTGGATTAAATGTGAGTTAGAATCTAAGAAATTGAACGAAAAAATGTACTAATTTCAGGCATTTGGAGGTAGATTGAGAGGTATCATGTCAATGTCAAGATCACCTTCACCATCCGCTGATGACAACCAGAATAAAATTGAGCGGCATTCGGAGGAACAAGAAGATGATGATGAAGCGCGTTCATCTCATTAATACTGCCGGATTTTTTTGTCACTCGGACTTTGGGCATTGCAATCAACCATTCACGTATTATTTGATTTTGATGTATTTTTTCTACTTATACCATCATCAATGATCCTAGAATTGTATTATAAACAAAGCTTTCTAACTTCCAAAATCTTAAAACGGATTTGTGTCTTCATTGCATTTATTAATAGCAAGTTTCATTTTTGTATTACATGTTAAATTTTAAAGGTTTGCCTTTTTGCGTCATGGACATGTCAATTAATAGTTTAACTGTGTTTTATCATTTTTGTCAAATAAATAATATTCATCTTAAAATTTTAATCGTGTGCATATGTAGATAATCTTCAATATTCTTGGACAAATATGTTAGTATTAAAACAAGTAAAGTGCCTGAACTTTTATTGAAGTATAACTTGATGGTGTTTTTGATGATAGCTTGTTAGGAAGAACATTTTGCACTGATAAACGAACTGTCTTCAATTTTGCTAGAGGGGGTGGTTGGGCGTAGCACATGGGAGGTTGGGCGTAGCACAGGGGAGGTTGGGCGTAGCACAACATAAAGACTGAAAGTTTGTCAAAGCTTGAATTTTTAAGAGCTGTAAGAAAAAATAACATAATTTTGAGGAACTCCGTTTAGGGAACTTCAAGTGCAAATTTTGGGGTGATGAAACACAAACTGTCTAAAAATGTTATTTTGAGAAATATGAACGAAATGCTCTGAAATTTTTCATACGGAAAAACATTCAAAAATGAGTTGGTTGATAATCCAATCGCAGTACACAAGGTCCCAGAGACTTCATACTCATTCCAAATCAGTTTTTAAAATTTTCTGAAACCACATAGAAGCCGAGAAAATGAGCTTCAAAACAATGGCCTAGAAAAAGGGACGACCGCGAAAACTAGTCCGCAGGCATGAAATATATAAAAAAAATGAAAAACATAAATTAATATGAAAAGGACGCATTCTTCATGACCCTTTATTATTGTAAACTCAAGAATTCTTGATCATCCAAGTTGGTTTTGATCTACCCAAAAAATCTAAGTCTCTCACATAGTAATGCTATATTTACCTGCGAGCGGTTGCGCTGCGGTCTTTTAGTAAAAAGTGAATGATCCAAAAGGGTTGTATTAGGACATTTTAAAAATAGATTTGGAATGAGAATGAAGTCTGTTGTCATTCATTTATTATCTCAGTAAAACCCTACTTTAAGTTCCTTTACTTTTAATAAAGTAAACTGGAAAAATACTACCAGTCTTGTGTTTTAACGACGTGCTGCAGTGAGCGTATTTCAGTAATATCATAGTTATTTTTTTTTATCCAAGCTCACTTTTGTATTTTTTTTTACTTTGGACACATTTTCAAAAATACAGCAGAAGTTGCAGTATGGATTGTGGCTGTACGCTTTTTTTGGCGATCAAGGAAGTCATCGATCATAACACTCTATTTCATTTACAATTTTGAAAAATAGCCTGTACAACATGTCCAAAATACATTTCTTCACGTCAAAATATGAACTGTATTAGAAATAGAAAACTCCAATGTAGCATCATTTCTTTTGACGCATTGACTTTTTATCAAATTTGAGTTAGTGATAAAGTTATCGCTTATTTTTTGAAGCTAGAACCTCTCAAAACTTGTGTATTTCGTCATAATTAATCAGTACATGACTGTTTTTATTCGAAAAATAGAAACAAGTTTTCGGATCTGTTTTATAATGCTCCGGGAATAATTTTTATTGAAAACAAGTTCGAATGCTCTCCAATTAACTAGTTTAATGAACCAAGCTATACATCGTTCTATTATCAGAAATCAAATGATGCAATCGAAACAGAAAAATTATCAAATAAAGTTGTATTCAAAAAAGTTTGATGGAATTCATGTTCATGGAACTTTTTTCTAGACAGACCACTAACTTAAACGATGAAAAAAAAGAAGTAATGTGAAATTTTTAATCATCTAAGGTTTGATTTTTCTGAACATCCCTAACAGAAAAAAATATCACTTTCCATTGCACTTTCTATAAAAATGTTCAAAAAAAAAATAATATTTCCGTATTTGGATTTCATGTAATATTTGCGTTTTCTTTTGTTCCGTTTCTTAGCAGGGAGATGTAGTACTAGTCTAATGTTTTGTTCTCTGGAAGCTTTGAAACCGGAAGGATATATTTTAGAACTATTTAAATTTTTATTAATGTTGAAATCGAAAGTTCGAAACAAATGAGTTTAGCCACACATTTGTGAGTTTTGAAATTGAAAACTGATATGGAAAATGTAAACGATTGAAGAATTACTTTGAAATTTTCAGATTTCCAGTATTTTGTAGTTATAGTTGCTTTAGCCAGTATGCATATACACTTGAGAAAGTGAAATTGAAACCGAATTTATGCCAATCGATAGAAAACAATCATCAAAAAAATCATCAAAATTTAACTTCAGCTCTTGAATCACGTTAACGAGAATCGAACATCTATCTGAAGAATAACCCAATTTTTTCCGGGATTAGATTTTTGATGATCGATCTTCAGATTTCCACCGTTTTTCATTCTATTTTTGTTAGTTAAAACAACATTTTTTCCTGAATTAAGACACCAATTTCATAAACGTGGTTCATATGCTGATCAAACTCATAACTTTGTTTCAAGTTCCAGAAATCAAGAAGTTGTTCGAAATTTGATCACCAACTTCAATTGCATTTTTTTCTGAACTTTGGTTTAATTTGCATATTACTTTTGAAGGTCTTCTCCGTCTTTCCTAGACTATCAAGATCAATTCGTTACTCTCAAAACTTGAAAACTCTTCAACAACCGGAAGAAACAAGAAAAAAAATAGAGAAACGATTATTTGTAAGACAAGTGTTTTGTACTTTTGTGAATAATGGAGCTAATTGAACTACACGTCGTCTACTACTAACTTCAAGATTTGAAAACATGATAATATCCGATTCCCCTGTCGGTCGTACAAAAGCAAATCAATTTGGAAGACACCTAAATATTTATTTGAAATGCAATCCCGGAGGAATGAATCTTGATTTTCGCCAAATTCTTTTGTCGCCAATTTCGCTTTTTGTTTCCACCTACACCAAGAATGTATCTCGTGTTAACCTTTTGAAAACGCCTACGTTTGTGAGTGGGAGAGCCTGATTTGAATACGTCTTCTCTCCGTTTTTTGATTGACGATTTTAATGGGACGATGTGTTGGAATTTCGTGAGATTCTACTTGTTAGTTTCGATGCCCTTTAAAGTACAATTAGTATTATTCAAGCGTAGTATCACGGTTTCTGTGTTTGATTTTCTTCAGAGATTTTCTTTGCAGCTTTACATGACAGTTAATATCCAGGTGAAAGTTTTATTCAGTAATTATATCATAGTGGATATAAATATATTTTCATTTCAAGCACAACCTAGGTAATTTAGGCTGATATTGTCTGAAATTATACATAGAGACCAACAAATACTCCACTCAAAATATTCTGCTTTGAGAAACGTTTTTTGAAATTTCTTTTCAGGGATACATTGCAAAATGGACATAATTATCCTGTGAACTAAAGGCCTTGACAAATACTGTCTAATTCGTTCCAAACTATACACATTTTGCATAATTTTGAGTGTTAAGACGATAGGTTTGTCGGTCACTGGTTCAAATTTATGTTTAAACCAATAATTTCCACGAAAAACAAAACAATCTGCTGGTTCCTTGCACGCAACATCTGTCTAACAATTATTGCAACATCTTCAAGAACACTTAAAAAATTAAAATGACCACGTGATTGAAAGTTCACCAGTTTCGAGATCCCTTGGCAAATTTTTTTTAAAGGAAAAGGGCAAAATAGGAAGAAAAAACTGGACAAAACATGTGTTGACAAATTCGGATGTATTGTAATTCTATTTGCACAATATGAGATGTATTCTTGAAAGCGGAAAGGTTTCGGAAATAGAAACGAACGGAACAGTTAGGAAAAAGAAACTCGCTTTCTAATAATTCTGATTGCGTAGGTGTGAAACGAATACCAGAAATAGAAATGTTTATTATGGTTGTTATAAGCCAGATGAAATGAATCCAGCAGTTTCTAGTTATTCGTTTTGTAGAATACCATAACCTTTTACGAAATTTTCAAACATATCAATCACTATCATCACAAGGTTTTTAATCACGAAGGTAACTCTTCTCCAAACCCCCACGCTAACTTCAGCCCGTAATACAATTTTTCGCGCAAAAGGCGCCGATATTGATAAGCTTGAAATAGCATTTTTGCAAATAGTCCTTTTTTCAAAACCCATTTTTTCTCAAAAAAGATTTATTTTCGAAACTATCATTTAAACAGCAAGATACCATTGTAACCCTAATCATTTATAGTTCGTGGTGTTTCAACAATGTTAAAACTGTTCTTGACACTTATTGCTTACTAAATTGTGTCAAATGCTGTGAAATTTCAGTTTTTATTTTGTTCAAAAATTTTCTCATGGATCTTTGATTTATTATAGTGCCACAATCAGAAGTAGTTATCAATCAATCATACCAAAGTTTTTTTTTGTTCAAAATTTTACGATCAAAATCCTAAATTGGGGTGAAAAACAGTTTGAAATAGTCTGTCTAGGTCGCTAACTATTTCAGTTACATAGCTTTCACAGAAAACCATTTTGAAAGAAAACATTCCATTTTGAAATTTTCAAACCAATCACAATTATGTAGTAATTAATCAGTTATAATCAGTGATAACAAATTCCCTCTCTGTTACTTTTTTCAATTGGATAAAAATAAAAATCTGAACCCAAAACAACTCAACCGTCTGATGAAACCAAACAATTTTGTGATATTTAAAGAACCGGACATTGAATGTTTTCTTTCACCAACTTGAAGATCATCATCACGAAAAAAAAAAGAAAAAAACCAATTAGTTTCGTTTTTGGTGGTTTTTTTCTGTCATCTTTTTTTGACATGACATCTATGAACCGCAAACAATTATCTGAAAAAAATCTGACATAAAATGGTTGATCCATTGAACAAAGCATTTTGAATAATGCCAAACTCAACCATTTTTCATGTTCAGGGTTTTTAGAGAGGGAAGCTTTGACCGATAGTCGCGAAAATTGATGATGTTGTAGTAAATGAAACAAATACATGAATGCGACGGGAATCAAATTGGTACCCGTTTTTATTATTATTTCGTTCGCCAGTTTATTATGTTGCCACTATGTTTTTTAGTGTTGTTCGGAAGCTGAAGAAAACTAATGCTGATTGGTGGGAAATAGATTAGAATTCTGGAAAAAAAAACCGTCCCCCCGATATTAACTAATTTGATTGAACATCAAATAGCATTTTGGTTCAATGAACTGAGGGTATGAACATCAATTTTAGAAGAATCTAGAGTGATACTAGTTGAGTGACCAAAACCGTTGTTGTTAGGGCTCCTGACTAACTTAAGAAAAGTCAAAAAATGTGTTAGGTTCAAATATCTAAAAAAAAAACAGTTTATCGAAGATAAGGCTGCTTACAGATTCCCCCGCTAAAAAGATTTCAAACTTTTAATTCATACACATTTATTGAAATTATTATTTTTAGATAGAATTAAGCTTTAACTTCATGAAAAAATGTTGTTGTTTGTAGCAAAACAAAACTGAAATTAGATTCTGTATACCATTAAATGATGATTTAAAAATTAAGTTAAATAATTCAAAACTTCTTCCCATTCTGGTTTTTGTTTGCTTGCAACTTTTTTCTTGTGCTTGAAATATCGAGTATTTTTATTTACCACCTTACAAAACACCGTTTTTCGTTCAATGTTTTCACAAAATATGATTTAACGTTTTAGGACAGGGTAAACATTTAAGACTCCTTAGGTTGCATTTACAACTAGAAAAATGCTATCTGACTACTTTTTCTCATATTATTAGGTCCGAAATCCTTCCTGGTTAGGACGCATTTTGAACATCTACTCGATCTTTCTTATCCTGCCTACGTTTCAGTGTTAAATTACCTATTCCCGCCCGCGAATTTACGAATTTAACCTATTCCCGCCCGCTTACTTTAGTTACCTTATGATTCAAAACTCACCTGAATCTTTTAAAACTTGAACTATATTTCAATTTCCGTTCCTCATTTTAATTCATTCCGATTCAATTCAATTCACATCCTCCGCTTAATCACGAGTTGATATAGGCGGAGTCAGAGACGTCCTCCCACCTGAATGCATAATGCGCGGCGAGCATCTATTACTTAATCGCAACCGTCTCGGGGCGTGGTCGGTCATTTTCAGTGTATACCGTGAAGACTAGCAGACCAAGCAAAACAATCTGTTCAGATGTGTTTCTTCCGATCAGTGTGTGTTTCTTTCTTATTTTTTTTCAATTTTTTTTTCAAATATATTTTGTGAGTGTGTCTGTCTCGTTGTGAAAAAGAACGACTACCATCCGAATGAGTGTAAATGTGAGCGTCTTTTGCGGTCTTCGTGAGTGTCTTTAGCTGAAGAGGAAAGAAGGAAGAAGGAGTGAGCGAATTCTACAGTAGCCCCGCCCACTGTAAGACGAAGCAAAACGAAGAAGACGTTTCGGACTATGAGAAGGTGTCTCGTTTGAGATCCACTGCTTCCGCCCCCCCCCCCCCCCGCAACTTCCTCCCCCCATCAAACTTTGTTCACTCCCGCCGGCCATTTATCTATCCGAAGATATTTTTAAAACTTAGCTCATTTTTCTTTTCCGTAACACCTTCCGATTTTTTTTTTAGGATTTTCACACCTTTTTCAAAACTTTTGTTGTTTTTCATTAATTCCAATTTTCTATAATTTCAGCATCATTTCACCATACATTTGTCGTCTTAACTCTTAAAAGGCGCTTCTATTGGTTTTTGTGATCTGATATTCTCAATCTTGGCCTACAGCCAATTGCAGATTAACCACCATGTTATTGCAGCTGCTTGTCAGCGTTTTAATTTTACAGGTAAGAGATTATGTGAACTATTTTCTTATTTTTCTCTTGAACTTTTTTTCTCTCTAATGTACTCTCTAATATATTTGCTAATTGTGTTTGCAAATGATACTGTAGCTTGCCGATTAGAAAAAAAACATTTTGTGATGAAAAAGAGATAGATATATTGATCACAAAACTTCCGGTATTTAATTTAAAGAGTCTAAAGATTTAGACTATCAAGACCAAAACTCAAAAACAGTTTTCATCAAAAGTGACAATCAAGTTTTCATTGACCTTGCACTATTTTTCTCACTGACCGCACTCTTGAAAATTTTGAAACTTGAACGAAAAAAAACATCTATGTATTTTATCATCTATAATTACCATTCTTTACATAAGCGGTCTGCCATTTAGCATTTCGACACTTGAGAAAAATGTTTGTTTTCTTCAAAAGGTTTTTGTGTTATTTTTTTTTCAAAATTTTCGCTGTTAAATATGGTGTCCCTTCGATGACCGACAGAGGCGACAGCAGTGAAAATTGATTCTCGGTAACTGTTTAGCCTTGACGATTCCAGTCAAGGGCACTTTGTTCATTCTCATCCGTTTTTTCTTGCGCTACTCTCTCTGCAATCAGCGAACTTTTGCAACTTCTGCTACTGTTGCTATCGAAGCCAAATGTTGCGCTCTCCAAACGCTGTTTCCTCCAATCCTTTTTTCCTTATATGATCATCAGTTTCGAATCTGTTGATTGTGTCGCGTCTGGGGCGTCAAAGAAAAAGGCGCCAAGTTGACGGTGTCTTTATCACAAAGCTCTGATGACAAAATTGAACAGTAAACAAGCGAGCTGAAAGAGAGAACAATCGTTAACCGCAATCAAAAACATTGCATAAAAAGCAAAGACGGCGTTTTTTGTTTGGTTTTTTAAAAGTCTGGCATAATATAACGTATAACAAACGGTTGTGAGACAATTTCGTTTAAAAACCTGATAAAAACTTCCTAGATTTATTTTGGATAACAACCAATTTTTCGTTGTGATTCGACACATTGACGACCAAAGTGTACGGATGTTTTTGTAACCTTCTCATCGATCAAATAAGCTTTTAAAACCTTATCTGCGGGCCCGGTCATTTTTGCAAATTGAACTTTGATGACTGCTGTAAAATATGATTTAAGGTGTTACATGAATCTTCCCTTTTTTTCAGTCCGGAATTGTTTTTCACTAAAGAAATCTCGAACATTCTCGCATTTACTTCCTTCTTTTTTTGGTATAACTTATGATCATTCATAACACTAGTGTCATGATCATTACAATCAATTATAACAACTCTATAAAAATGTTGTAAGCGTTCACTTCAAAATATACACACGAAATGAAAAAAATGTGAGGCATTGTCTCCATAAGTTTATTTCACTTGGTTTTGTAACAATTTTATGGAACCTTTTCCTCACATCAATCTATATTTGTATGTATTGTTATATTAATACAGGTTGACATCGCTCTTAACGATATGTATCATAATGTGTATGTCTAACCGGGTTTACTTTAGAAGTTGAGAAGAAGAAAAAAACTGTCTTTCTTCCAAATTTCAATAATTGAAAAGGTTAGGGCAATTGAATGATCTCATTTGACAGGGTGCAAAAAGGGAGAACATCCAATCTTTTTTCTCTCGCCACTTATATTAAATGAAATTGACACAGAACAACGTCCAAAACTTAATGGTCAGCAGGAAAAAAATCTTGTTTTATCTGTTAGTGATTTGCAAACGCGTTAAATTTCGGGCCAGCTGCCTCAAAGGCTTACTTTAAAGTAACCCCCTTCCGCATTATTTTAAATTCGCGCAGACTTGTCAAGCTTTCGAATATATATGTTTTTTTCTTCATCCAAAGAACAGTATGTATTTCCACATTGATAAGTATCTTCATAATTTATAGTGCCGACTATTGTAGGTTGCATCTATATTTTTTCTCGGAAAATGTGTGTTCATCTCTTGCGTTTTTTCAATCAAATACCAATTACCAGTTTTCGTTGGAAAATTTTGAGAAAAAATCAAAAAAACACAAAGATTGAACAAAAGTAAACGGAAATAAAATTGGAAAAAATGAGGAAAAAGTGTTGATTTAAATCTTTGTCAATGTTTCAGAGTACAAATGCGTTTCTGCCGTTTTTTAATGAAGACGATTTAAAGTACACATTTGGCGTTGATTCACATTCGAAAGGTTGGATCCAAAAAAAGTTCCGAAGTTTATTAATTTAATAATCGGGTTTTACAGTTCCGAGACATGAAGAAGTGGATCCACAGCCAATTTATCATCGAAATGGAAGCTTAAATAGATTAGAATTCGTGGTAAATTAAATCCATTGACATACAATTGTCTTTCGCTTTTTTTTTCAGGCTTTTGATAAATTTTTCAACTTGACACTCGAACCAACATTGTCGAAACTTATTTCGAAAAGTGCGACGATTGTTCGAAAAGACGAGAAAAAAGGAGGTAAGAAGCTCAAAACACAATACAACTTTTTTTTTCATCGTTTATTGCTGTATGACCCTGACTTACGGTTTTAATAAAAGTAAAGTGTCACTTAACCAAGTATTGTAGAGTCATTACTGTGTTTGAAAAGAGAATTTTTGGTTCCTTGTAGGTTCACTTGGGTTTGGAGCAGGGGTTGAAAGTTGCCACTATCATCATTATTCGAAAACTGTTCACGCTGCGATAAGTAATTGTGATGCAAGAATTGTAAGTTATTTCTTTCCAAAAAAATTCTAATTGAATGCATTTTTAGAAAGGAACGATTATTGTTAATGGTGAAATTATCGTCATTCATCCATTCCCCGACCATCATGCTCATAGGTCAAAAAGAAATACAGGTAAATTCCGCTAAGAATTTGAAAAATAAAGTTCGCCAATTACAGAGAACGGCGCACATGTTGTCTATAAACGAGAAACTCTCAGCGGAGAACCTCCAAACGATTTCTGCGGTCTTGATAATGTCGTTACTGAAGAATCACTTATTGAAGATGAAAGTGCTATATTTGAGGATGTTTTTGTCACCGGCCAGCTTCTTACTCAACAATCCGATTTAATCGTAAGTCACTATTGTTTCATTTCCTTTTTTCCTCCCTCTTTCCTCCATTTTTTGGCTTCCCACACATATATTTTCCCCCACTTATAGGTTGAATTGGCGGTGTTCGTCGATGAGAACCTTTGGCGCCACTTCAGCAGCAAGTACGGTGGAATGGCTGATCGAAAACTTCAAGATTACACGTTGACACTTCTGAACAATATTCAGATTATGTACTATCAACCAACTGCAAGCCCTCCACTCACTTTCAGAGTCATTAGATATGAAGTGTTAAATAGACAACCCGTAAGTATTACAAAAACAATTATGAAAAGGGGAAAAAAGACACGGAAATTTAATTAAATTCTTTAGTCGGCACTTGCTGGATATCTACACAATCATGGAAACGCTCAAATGTATCTTGATAGGTTCTGCCGATATCAACGTAATTTAGCTGTAAGAGATTGGGATCATGCAATCATGCTGACTGGATATGACATTCATAGAGGTGCTGGATCAAGATCAATTTCTGGAATTGCTAGGCTAGATGGAATGTGTGATCCATGGAATACTTGTACATTAGCGGAAGGTCTAGATTTTACATCTGCGTTCATTGGTACACATGAACTTGGACATAGGTTAGTTGCAATGAACTTGAAGAGGAACAAAATATTGAAGGTGTAATAAATCAAACCATAACACAGTTTATCGGTTTATCGGAACAAGGAAGAAAATAGAACGAATTGGCAACAAATCGAATCAAATATTGTAACACTCTTTTTCCAGCGTTGGCATGCGACACGATGAACCATATTGTATGTCAAAGCACATTATGTCCTCTTCACTCGGACCTGGAAAAGTCACCTGGTCCTCATGTTCTCTTCGTGATTATCATCAATTCCTTCAGAGACTTGAGTACGTTTCAATGATATGTCTAATTAATTTAATTTGCAAAACATCTAATTCACGAAAAGTACAAATTCTGAACGTTTATTTCTGAACGTTTTTCAGTTTTTTTGGGGTTCACGTCATATGATCTAATCTTCATGAACATTTTTTTTCGAATGTAGATAGGCAACAATTTACGAAGCAAAACGTGCTGAAAAAATTGGAAAAAAAAATGAAAAGAAAATAAATGTCTTCTCAATTTTTACTGTCCGAAATTCAGTGAACCATGTAGGGAAATATTTCTCGATAACAAACATGAGAAAAAAACAGATAATTTCGAAATGAGATGTTTTTTTTTCAGCGCAAGGGGAAAGAACTGTTTGAGGGTGTCAAATATGCCTACAAAGTTACAAATTTCGTCGACAGTGAAACCCGGACAAATCTATGATGCGAATCTGCAATGCGAACTGATGCATGGAAACGGATATCAACAGGTCGGGAAATGCTGCTGTGATACCTTCTTTTTTTCCCCGCAATTTTTTCTCTTTTTCGAACATGACAAATCTACATTTCGATCATTTTTGACAACTAGGCTGGTCAAGATTAAAAAACCATGTTTTAGTAGACAAAAACAATGATAACCTTTTTTTTTCACGAATGCAACACTTTGAAAAAATGACCGATGACAAAAAAATTTCGTATTTTTCATTTACTTCATGCGCCATTTCCGGTGCGCGGCATTGAAACGTTTTTGTTACCGTATATCTTTTTCATGTTTCGAGAAAAAAAAGCGAAAATCTTCTCTTTTTACTTTTCTCGGCTGCATTTCATTTATACATACATTTGTTGGATCAAAATACATTGTCACCTTACTACCACACAAAAGAAAAGTATCATGAGAAAAAGAGGGAAAATTCAACGATTATAATAATACCTAAGGAGGCAAAAAAAACGTAGCTGTGAACTTTTTGGTTTCTTTACAGGTTACGCCTAGACAAGATTCGTTTGATGGAATTTGTTACATGATGTGGTGTGGACAGTCGTCATTCGGAAGAATAATAACATCACATCCGGCGTTGGAGGGTACATTTACAAAAAAAAGCAACAAAAAATCATATTAATAAAGTTTAGGAACATTTTGCGGTCCGAGCAAATGGTGTCAATTGGGACGTTGTGTTCCATGGACTGGAACCAATGAAATCACCCCACCTACACCAACAATCGCTCCAGTTGTTACAACGCTCCCATCGGTTGGTTTCAAGAACGCATGTATTTATTTGTACAACTTGTCGTTTTCAGAGAATCGATGGCCAATGGTCTGGATGGAGTTCAACTGTCTGTTCTCAATGCTCTTGCAATTCTATTATTGGATCGATTGGTTTGGCAATTTCTGCAAGAACTTGCTCGAACCCTCATCCGGCCAATGGTGGAAGTGATTGTATTGGATCTACATCAAGAGCTGTGTTATGCAGTAGACAATGTTCCAGAGCTGATCAAAGTGTTGATGACTATATCAGTAAGAAATGTATGGAGCAGAAGAGGCTGAAAAATGACAACGAGTTGACCGGAAAAGGAAGCCAATTAAATCGTTTCCCGCAACGAGCTTGTAAAGTGAGAATTTTAACAATTTTTTGTTATTTTTTTGAAATAATCATCATATTCAGGTGTTTTGTGATGTTCAACAACATTACGGAAGTCAACGAAATTACCGATTCTTTGGTGATAACCTTCCTGATGGAACTAGCTGTGGTTATGATAGATACTGTTTAGACGGAGAGTGTTTGGTAATACAAACACACGCAAAACAAAACGGAACAATAAAAGTTTATTTATTTTACAGGCACTGTCTTGTAATGATAATGCATTGATAAGCAGAGACTTGGGATGTCCGACTGAAACTTGTCCAATTACTGATACATCTTCATCATTGTTCCAGGGACTTTGGTCAACTTGGAGTTTATGGACAAGTTGTACTGCTACCTGTGGGGGTGGTTATCGTAAAAGGTGTTGTATTAATTTGAAATAATTAATATCTTTGAATCATCATTTCAGGTCACGAATGTGCTCAATCACTGGACAATGTGACGGAGGAGAAACTGAAACCGAAACTTGCGGATCTGAACCATGCCCAACAGTTCTTCAAGTCGGAAATGACTGGAGTACATGGACAGAATGGAACAGATGTTCAGTGTCATGCGGAAGTGGATCGCAAGCACGATATCGCAAGTGCCTCAGTCCAATGAGAACTTTGGCATTCGATTGTCCTGGTGAGAATCAAGTCACGGATGAGCTACGCATCACATTTTTTAAAGGTTGCTTACTAACACTTTCTAACACCCCGCTTTTGCTTTTTGCATGGATTGATTTAACAATTTTAACTGCACTTTTTTTAAAAAAGTTTTATATAATTTTTCATCACCAACACCATTTCCAGACAAAAATATTGAAGTTCGCTCATGTGATCTTGGCTCTTGTAGTGCAATTGGAGTATGGGGAACGTGGGGTACATGGTCTACTTGTTCTACATCTTGCGGACCTGGAATTATGGTTAGACAGAGAAGTTGTAATAGAGAACCCTGCGATGGATCAGCACATGAAAGAAGGTCTTGCAATGTTGTAAATTGTCAAAATGATGGAATTTGGTCGTTATGGAATGAGTGGTCAGAATGCAGTAGAGTTTGCGGACGTGGCCTTCGTAGTAGGAGCAGGTTATTAGTTTCAAAAATCAATTATTAATTCACAAATTTTTGTTCCAGATCTTGTTTCGGAAGCGGTTGCAGCGGTCAGAGCAGTGAACAACAGTTCTGCAATGAGAAACCATGTGCTCCTAGTTCTGGTGGCGATTGGGGAGTATGGACACCTTGGTCACAATGTTCAGTAACTTGCGGTGCAGGAGTGAAAAGGAGGACGCGCACATGTAAAACTGGAAATTGTCCCGGAAACTTTAAAGAATCAGCAATATGTAATGATAGGGATTGTGAAAATCGTAATGCAGCTTGGGGAGGTGAGTAAAAATTTTTATTCCGAAATTAATTATTTAAAAAAAATGAATTTAAAAATGACCTTTTAGATAATGAAATTGGGATGTAAATGGTAAGTTTGTCAAAACAATAGTTCTTTTAATCCCTTTGTTTATCCAAAAGTTTTTTATGTGATATGTTATTTACGTCGTGCCAACTAGTTTTACCCAAAGTTGTGTAGTACTTTTTTTTTTGAAACAACAAATGTCCAAACCGTTTTATCATAGTTCAACTATGTTTTATATTATCAATCTTATTTGTTGTGGTAATTCAGAAACAGAAAAAAAACCAGAAAGTACTTCAATCACCCGCAAATAGTTATCATCATTATTGAATAACGGAAAAAAAATTGCATGGCGCCACGCAGTCATCATAGCTATTATCATTAAGCCGTCACTGGCGCTGACTTTTGGGGGACTGCTGTTCAATATTTTCTACGGAAAAAACCAAGTGATTTATTGTTTTGTCCTGTAGTTGTCAGAAGACTTTTGAACAATACGGGCGTTAAAATTTTCTGATATTAGGTTTGCAAAATTTCGCCAGGGTGATTTTCAAATCATATTTTTCCTCTTTAGACATCAGGAACACAAAGTTAAAAACGAACAGGAAAAAAACGAATTTTTTTTTCATTTTTTCAAAGTCTTGAAACTTAAAAAGAAACGGAAATGAAAAATTAAATCAAACACACCCTAATTAAAATGTGCGATGAAAATTGTTCTCTTCTCCCCCCGTTAACAAGAACATTAGGATAGAAAGGTGATCGTACATGTATCATTCGGGTCAATGCAACATCTGCATCTAATAAAAGAAACACATTTAAATTGAAAAATTTGAAATTTAGAAGATACAATCTTTTGAATTGAGAGTATATGTGTCCCCAAATGTTGATTTTTTAAGTTTTTCAAGAAAACACTTTTTTTGTTGTTGTTGTTATCAAACCATTCATTTTTACAGGCTGGGGTTATTGGTCGTCATGTAGTGAAACTTGTGGTGATGGGGTACGTAAACGAGTGCGTAAATGTTATGGTAGTGGTCAATGTGATGGACAACAATACGAAAAACAATATTGTAATACCCGACAATGTGATTTTCGAAGGAGATTTTAGATAATTATTCATATATATTATTTGCACCCAATCCCCCCACCATCACAGAAAAAATCAAAACCAAAATATGTTGTATTTATTGACCCCCTTTTTCCAAGCCTTGTTCGTTTTATTTTTTTTTTGTGTCTTCCATTCATTATCATCTTTCAAATGTTACTCCTGTTCTTGCTGTAAATACATTACGTAGTCGGATTGAATTCCAGTTGCAATTTATTTTGCTTTTTTCACAGTTGCATGTTTTTCAAAATTTCTTCTCATTTTCAATGTTTTCTTTACACGTTTTTTTTGTAAACCGTAGGTATTGTTTTACATCACTCTACTTGTTCGACCGTCACTGGTCAGTTTGAATTACGGGTTAATTTTAATAATCATTTTCGGATATTATGATTCTAGATAAATCTGGGAAGCTCCTAGATTCGAAACTTAGATTTCGGGCTTATTGTTTGTTTGCAGATGTGTTTTTACCTATTTTAAAACAAATGTTCTCTATTGTTTTTTCATTATGATTTCTCATTTATATAACGAATTCAGTTCTATTTCATACTTCGAGAAGAAATGGCTTTCACAATAAATTTTTGCGATTTTCTAATTTGTTCGCATTTTATACTAAAATGGTAAGAGATCTGTATCTCAGCATAAATTTATTCATTATTCAGAAATAAAAAAAAGTACACGGCGTTTTCCTTGAGACGTTCAATAAAATAAAAATAAAAATAAAAAATTGAAGTCACGTTATTGATAAGATAAAAAACTAGTGATTTTCACACGTATTACAAGTCCCAAATGACTAAGAAAATCGTATCATTGGTATCAAACACAATATTATGTTCACGAACCGAGTCGTAAAGCGTGAATTGCCTGATATTTCTACATGTTTCCACGTTTTCTCTAATATCTTCAATCCGTTAATATTCTCCGTTTCCTGAACATTTTATCTCTTTTACTTTTTGTTTGTTTTATTATTTTTATGACCTTGATCAAAACAAGAGTGTTCGATTGCCATTATTGTTTACAAAATAGTTGATCTCTGAAATTTTATTACAATTAACCGCAAAGTAAATAGAGACGAGTTCGACCTTTTTTTTTGGTTATTTTTTCAAAAGGGTGTGTCCTGCCGTTATCCTAATGTTCATACATAAGTACCATTTTTACTTGTAATTTCATAAATTGTTTTCTATTTTTTTTGTTTAGAAAAATGACTATCAAATGGATGGAAGAAGTCGAAAAACGACTTTTGAATTATATTAACTTCCCGTCGACAACTGGAAATGAAGGTAATTTTATATATTAAAAATCAGAACCGAGGGTTTGAAAATTTTGGGATATTGAGGAGACTATTTTAAAAAAGTATAGCAATTTCATTTTTTACCTTTTTGGGGAGGATTTCGAAAACTTTTCCATTTCAAAATTGTAAAGCTTTTCATTTCTGGATCCTAATTAACATAAACTAGTTTTTTTTCAGAAAAATTTGGTGAAGCTGTCAGCGAAGATCTAGAAAATCATGGTTGGACTGTTCAGAAGCAATTTATCCCAGGGACAAACAGATTTAATATCTACGGAACCTATCAAAATTCTGATCCACAACGTATGGCAGTTTTAATCCAACTATTTATTAATTGAATTTTCAGACGTGAAATTTCTCCTGAATACTCATTTGGATACCGTCCCACCGTTCTTTCCTCCATCACAGGACGAGCTGAATATCTATGGAAATGGATCAAACGATGCGAAAGGTGAATTTTATTGCAAAAGCCGAAAAAAATTGTTGCGATTTCTGCACGCTCGACTTTTTTGTTCTTTTTACGGTTCTATGAATTCTAACATAAAAAATTGTAAACTGACCAATGTCAAGATGAAGACATTAAAGTGGACTGTTCATTCATTTTATTGTCGGCTTCGATGAGGGAAATGAGACGAGAAAAAAAATAAATTAGTTGACTTGTCAAATTGTTCATTCTTTCTTTTGATCAGCTCTTTAATTTGACACGAAAAAGGTCTGTCAGAAGGAGTGGTGAAAACGATTATGAACTGTACTGTATAAGTGAGATTGATCGCATTCAGGCGTAAACGATTATTATGAAGTGACTTGTGCCCTTTTGCAAAACGAATATTAATGTACCAAGAAAAAGGGGGAGGGGGTGGGAAATTGTCTAGAGACTTGTGTTTTAAACTTTCAGGCCAACTTGCAGCAATGGTCACAGCAGCTGTAATTATCTCAACAACCGATGAGGATACGGCTAGAAAAATTGGATTGCTTTTTGTTGTTGGGGAAGAGCTTGATCATGTTGGAATGATTGTAAGAATATGATATTTTCGGAAAAATTGCAAGGATGTTTTGATTCCTTTAAAAAAAAAGTTAAAATCATACATGATATTGAAACTTCTCGTATTTTAGACCAGAGTTGGAATTTGAGTGGCATGTGTCTAATTAGAAATTCCAGGAAGCAAATTCCCTAAAAATCCAACCTGAATATTTGTTGGTTGGTGAGCCGACAGAGTTAAAGTTCGGAACTATTCAAAAAGGTGCATTCAAGGTATATTATCGCAAAACGGACACCTTTCGAAACAAACACATTTGTAGGCAAGACTACTTGTCAGTGGAGTTGCTGGACATTCTGGTTACCCAGATACAGGGAGAAGTGCAATTCACGATATGATAAAAATTCTAAATGACGTCCAAAACTTCAAGTGGCCAAGTGATTTGACATATGGTTCCAGAAATTACAGCAGTGTAGTTAATAACATATTATTTTAGGTTCAACAACTTACAATATTGGAAAAATACAAGGCGGTCAAGCCCTGAACGCCTGGGCATCACAATGTACAGCTGACTTGTTTTTCAGAGTGACCACATCTGTTAACGAAGTTCATACGTTATTGAAAACCATTGTTGGTGACCGGGCTGAAATTGAAGTTCTGAGCTTCAATGACCCAGTCATTTTGGATGCTCCCCCAATTGATGCACCACTTGATCAAGTTGCATTCAATACGGATATTGCTTATTTTGAAGGGAAAGACAGTGTCAAAGGTAACTTTGAAAGCGATGTTGATGTTAGATGGTTGCTTTTTCAGCCAAATATTTGTTCGGTGGTGGTTCCATCAAAAACGCACATTCGAAGAACGAGTTTATTCCAAAAGCTGAACTTCATCAATGCACCGATACGTTGATAAAATTGATCAAGCATTTGACAATTTGAGTGTTTACCAATCTTTTGAGATAAATCATTTTTTATCAATAAATATAGAATTGGAAAAATTGCTACATAGATAATGTTTGAATATTTTGAAAGAGAGAAGAAACAAAATGTGATAAAGAAAAAAATAAGAAAACCCTAAACCATCACAATTATAAATGAGAATACAACCAGATATTTTTCTTAAATTTTTTTTGGTCGAAAATTGGTGTCTCCTCCAAAAGCGTTATTATTTTTGCAATTTTCAGCCCAAATTATTTTATGCACTTTTTCTCACAAAAAGTCTGTAAAACTTGTCAGTTTCACAGGTTTTCGCCGTCAAAAGATAGGAAAGTGTATACATATATATTTTTTTGCGAAATAGATTCAAACCGAAGATAAAATCATACGACTATGTTTGATTGAATGAAACTTGAAACATCACCGTTTTTGAAAGTTTTGCAGGGATTTAAAAGGAAATATTATGTGGAAATCTTAATTATTATTTATATTAATTATGGATTTAAAATAAATTTAGAATTCTATTAAATCTAAATGTTCTATACTTTTTTTCATTGTTTGTTAATGGACAGTAGTAAGAACCTGATATTTGATACAATACCCAAGAATGAGGAAAGTAAGTTTAAAAAAATATGAATTAGAAGAACAACATAGGATCACTGGATGACATTTTGTGCGATAGGCGAGATGGTGACATGGGCGTTTTTCCACCAGAAACGTCGTCCATATATTGAGCATACTGAAAGAAATTTTAAAAGTTTCAAAAACATTCGCAAGCATTCTGATAAAACAACATGAAGCTTGTGCAAACGCGTTCTAATTATCAAATTTTTCAAGTAAAAAACAACTTTGCAAATAATAGAAAGCTGCTTCCAAAGCAACCCGACTTACCTGATCCGCTATATTGTATTCAGTTTTCTGAAATATAACATTTCGGTGAAAGATGAACCTAATATAATTATTTTCTAACAAATACATAAACAATGTGTGCACAATTACAACCAAAAGTGAACGAAAATAGCTATCACAACACTTTTGGAAGGTTTTTCCTTCAAATTGTTTTACCATTTGTGGACCAACGTTATCTTCAATCCATCTCAACAAATGAACATTGTATGGTACATATGGTTGACGGAGAAGATGTTCTTGAACTTCGAGAAAACGCTTCAAATCTTCTAATGTTATCCGATCTTTGCTTGGCCTGCAAGAAATTTAAGATTGGAAAAACAAACGTTGAAACATACCTTGTTTTTTTAAGAGCTGCAATTATTCGCATAGCTTCTCGTATATCATCACTCATGTTTGCGAAACCGCGCCTAGCTCCACGAATTTTTCTTCCAAAGTAATGAAGCTTGGTGAATGTTCTTTTCAATGTCGATGAACATAGATCTAAGGAAGCTGTAATAACAGCTAAACCTATGATCACATAAGATACGGCTAGCTGAAAATGATTTATTAAAATGGTTTGACTGGTGTTAAACGAACAGCCAGATAATAATGCTGTTGAACTCTTATATTTCCTAAACCAATGGTTGTAATTGTATTGAATGAGAAGAATACGCCATGTATAAATGACCTGTAAAACGTGTAATGCTTACATTAATTTCAAATCTCACAATTTCCTAAATAAACACTTTGCATTACATTAAAAATTCTATGAAAAATTTAAAGCTATTTTAGGGAACTAGAAAAAAAATATTGGAGTAAGAAAATTTCATAAAGTTCTTAATTAAATATTTTCAGACTTTCAATTTTCAAATAAATTTTTAAGCGCGACTTGATTATACCAGAATATACTCTGTCACACTATTTAAAACAAGAATTGAGATACAAATTCAATTAATAAGCAAAGTTTAACAAAATGCAAAACATTTTTCAACGCGCTAAAAAACTTGAACCATCATTTCTATTTCAGTGGTTCGTGCTATCCGTTCGGCCACGCGCGCTCAACTAAACCATATGTGTTTTTGTCCACATTACCAAATTGTTTTCAATGTTCGATGAGTTTTGTTATGATTTCTTATGAAATAAAAATTGCGCAGGCATACATTTCATTATTTCGTCAGCCAAAAACACACAATGTTTCCTTGAGCCCGCGTGGCCTAATGGAGAAGGCACCGGACTCCGGAACCGGTGATGGGGGTTCGAGTCCCCCCGTGGGCTTAATTTTGTTTTCCTAATAAAACACCGAGGTAAGTAAGATAATTTCATCTTATACTTTCTAATATAAGATACAATTTGTGAACCTTTTAACCGGTGTGGTAAATGTTGCTCGAAAAGGAAGCACACGGTATAGAACATCCGAGCAAAATCCGGTGGTTTTTGAGATCCTAGTAGGTCCAAAAATGTTTCCAACCGCTGCTAGTAATTTTTAGGTGTTTTGAATCATAGCTATAGTCAAGATAAAAATTTCTGACCGCTCGTTTTGCGGAGTGTCGTTGGGAATTTCCTCGCAACGCGACCGCTACGCGCAAGACCAACTGAGAAATTTGAATTTGAGCGCGTTGCGGTCGCGCTGCGAGTAAATTCCCAACGACACTCCGCAAAACGAGCGGCCAGAAATTATTATCTTGACAATAAAATTTCTATATTATTATTTCTCATTTACTATTCAATAAATATTTATATTATAGCATTTTGAAAGAATTGAACAGAATTTCCAATATGGTTATAGCCATTTTAAAAATTAAAATAAAAAGTTTATCTTTTTGGTTGAATTTTTGAAATATTTTAAAACTTAAAGAGGATCTCGATATTTTTAAGCTATTTTCTTGAATAAATTTGTTTTCTATCGATTTAGCTTTAATTCGATATAAATTACAGTCTCATCAAGCTTTTCTTACAAAAATTTTATAATTAAAATTTTTCATACACTTAGCAAACGTATTATTTTTTTAAAAACAACATACCATACAGGTCCTTTTTCAAAAGTATTGAACAGCAAACTCCCAACACAACAATACCCAATAATTAATGTAAAATAACTAGCAATCGGCAGTTGTAAACGATCTTCCTCATCTTCACATTCCTCGTCATCAATGCTGGTACCTTTCTTTTTCTTGTTTTTCTTCAACTCCCTGAAATCAGAAATTTTAATTAAATTTCTTAATATTTTTAAAAATACATGGAATCTATTGAATCGACGTCCGTATCAAAAAGATGTGTTCTAATAAGTTCAACCAAGTTTGCAATCATTTTCCAAATGGCTAATAATTTTGCATACGTTCTGAAAATCAATGTTCACTACAATTTTCGAATACATGAGTTCCAACTAACCGTATCACAATTTCTGATAAAAACTTTCCAATATCAGCGGCAGTTATAAACATCAATGGAATACCTATGAGCCCAAAAAATACAGTAAAAATGCGGCCGGGATCTGTTGCAGGTGTAACATGGTCATAACCTGTAGAAGTTATCACAGTAAGAGCATAAAGTGTCGCGGCGGCGAATGTCCAACGAGTCGTCATTCCTTCTTCTCCGCCAGTCCATAGTTGATTTGTGTCGGTGAACCGGTCGTCATATTCGTGAGCCTTTGATAATGAAATAAGTAGAGGAAGTATCCTATTCTCGACCTTAATTGTTAAAATTTTGAAAATATAAAATTAAAAAAAAATAGTTACATGAGCTGCGTCACTTCTATTTGAAGCTAATGAAATCGTCTCATTCAGAATTTTTTGATAAATACTGAACACATGCTTAACTTTTTGCTTTCTTCCTTCCAATTCATTATCAGCTTCAAGCCAAATAAAAACAGTAGCTCCGAGTGCAATATATGATAACAGCAGGACATTTAGCCCGACATGTGGTAATAAGATTTTCAGTAGCTGAAAATAGAACATTATAAAAAAAGGTTGTTTATGTTTCCCACTTTTAATATTCTTCTCCATAGGGGTACTTTTACAACTATTGGTGGTTCCGGAATATCTTCGATACCTTGATTGCGATTATACTCTTCCCATTTCACGCGGCCAATATTTTCTGAAAAGTTCATGAAATTTTGAGAGTCTTTGCAAAACCATTATTTTTTCTTGTTGTTTTATAAAAATGTGTTTTGAACATAATTTGAGTTTATTCTCAATGATCATACTATAAAAACACTGAAATTGTTTTTTTTTTCCCAAGATAAACAACATTGGGTGATGAACGTTCAGGATCATCTGCACTCACCTCTAAATAAAGGGGGTAAACAATGTTCGGGTAAACTCGAAACAAATGCTAAATCAGATAATGGAAGTCTTAATTGCGGTTTTTGAACAACTTGAAAAATACGACCGACTCCTAGCGAGCCCATCAGTAGTAAAATGAAAAGAAGCAAAACGTTTGGCAGATGGTCTCCTCCTCGAAATTATCCCGAACAAGACATTTGAGTCAAGACGGAAGTTGAGTGCATCCAACTAATAATCGTCATAAAAAATCACATCCAAAAACTTGAATAATAGCTCTTCGAAATTGGGCAAAATCAGGAATTTCAATAACAGAAACAGCAGTGTTTCAAAACAACTAAAAGTGTTAGTATTCCTCCTCTATTTTCTGTTTTCAATTGCCGATATCCGCATACGACGGCGACGACAATAGAGAGCTCACGATGGAGCGAAAAAAAAAGGAAATACGAAACGGGAGAAGAGGTTGCGACACTGATCCGTAAAAACACTCCTTCTTTAAAAACCTTCACCAAAACTTCTTCATTTGAAAAGTGGTGGTCAGGCTTGGGAAAGAAATAAAGTGGAGAATGATGAGGGAATGCAAAATGAAATGATTTAAAGAATGCAGGTGTACTTATTCCGATGAGTTTTGTTGTCATTTCATCTAGGGAAATTGCTGGTGTTTGATTTTTGTATATCTCACTGCAATATTCGGATAAGGCCCTTTTAATTGTGGTTTCTTAAAGGATCACTGAACTGTTTTTCTGAATAAAGTCCCTTATTTGATTATATTTGGTTAGAGAAAGCTTCGGCTTCAGTTTCTTGGTCTTTGGTACTGCTACTTGTTATTTTGTTTTAAAAAATCGTGAGGAATGCTTAAATCTAGTCATAAAATTGTTTTAGCATAAAACTAAACCAACAACTGACAAAAACATTGTTTCATAATTTTCGTATTAATTCTCGACAACTTGAAAAACAAAGTTTCACACGTACCAAGTTCTAGTTTATTATCTGTTCAACTCTCACATACTCATTTAACATAAATCTAATTAAATTCAAATTACATGCATCATTGTCCTCGTAATAAACAAAAGGTATCAAATTACAATGCTCATCATTAAGTCTCATAAAAGATGCAGTCTAGCATTGAAAAATGATCATTTTCAAGATGTTTTTCATCGAACCCACTTTATACAAAATAATAGAGAGGAGCATCTTTCTTTTTTTCTTACTTCTTTGTGGAACATCTCAGAAATCGGATCCGGGTGATATGACCAGGTGGAATACACAAACAAATAAATTTGCCACATTGCTGTCACTCATTTTGCAGTTATCTTTCATATATCTATCTATCAATCGAAGGTGCTATCATTTGTAATCGTAGCCTCGATGTTAAAAAAAACGGATAGTGTTGCAAAAAGTCTGATGGAAAAATGAAATGAGATTTCAAGACAGCTGAAAAATAGGCAAGCGATTCTTCATGGCAATTAGGAAACAATGCATCATGAGGTTTTGACACAGCTGAGATATTTAACACGCTGCGACAATGATGCATCACTATTTTCGTGAAAACAAATCACAATTTGCCAGATGCTGAATCAATTATAATTTGTATCTAGACTCGGATAATCGTTTGGAAATCGGAAAATAACCGATCTTGTTTGACATTAAAAAAATGTGCCTATTTTTTCAAAAAAAAAAAAACCAACAAATTATTTTTAAAATTTGAATTCAGAAATCATAAAGCCTAAAATTAAGTAAAAACAAAATCGCGGATAAAGAAATAATTTTTAAAGTTTCGTTTTTCTTCTTGTATTCTGTTTAAACATTTGAAAATTATGAGCTTTCCAGAATTAAAATTGTTTGAAAAGAGTGACTGCATCAAAATTTTGTATAGTTTTATATATGACATATCGTTAGTTTTTAGTTATGTATATTCATAAAATCTCAACACTGAAAATTCAGTATTAAAAAGTGAAAAAGTTTCAATCAAAACAAATTAGATTGACATACCATCAAACCATTGAAATTGATGAGATCTGACAGTATTATGACGACTCAAGGCAGCAGAATTTCTATTACTCGGTGGTTTACTTGGTGGCCGACTAGGTGGTCGACTTGGCGGTTTTCGATAATGATAATACGGTACGAAGGGGTCATTAAAAGTTTGAGTCCCTGACGAAATTGAGGGACGTGCCGCCGAGCTTTTGCGTCGATTTCCCACATAAACTTGATTATCATGAAGATGAGCTAATGTCAATCTTCGGAATGAATATGCACCAGTTGAACCCATAAGAAATATTAAATGAAATAGGAATGGTAATTAGTTTGAAAACGAAATGATCATGAACAATAGTGTGATTCTATAGTGAGATCCTTTCGCACCTTCGAGCCTCACTACTCCCACCTCCCGTCGAGGGAAGCCACGTTCCTCTTGTCTGAAGCTCTTCAAACAGCTGTGTGCTTTTCATTCTTTTCTTCCTATCTTTTGCCTACCGGATACTAGGATTTTCAGAATTGTCATGATTTTAATAATCAAGTTTCTGTCGTTAATAAGGGTTAAACTTCAAACAAAATTTTTAAAAATGAACTCTATTTAAAGTGCTAAAGTTAAATAGCATTTTGATGTATCCTCGATATTATAAAATTTGGGAACTGGCTTGGAGAATATTTCATAAATCTAAAAAATATATCGAAAAATGATTATCTTGATGTTTAACCTTTTTGAAAATAGTGGTGTGTTGTTTTGAGTTTTCAAAATGTAGCAACAACCCACTCTGACACCTTTCAATTTCATTCCAAATTTTTTGACGCCAGCAGTTCTCCCATCCTATCATCCAATCATCAACCAAAGGCTCCGCAGAGAGTGAGCTTGTCGATTTGATATATGATTAACAATATCATATCAATCAAGACATCAACGATGAGTGAACGGAGTGAAATGGAATGATGGGGTAAGTAATAATGGAACTTGGTGGTGAGAAGGTAAAAGAAACCAATAATTCCATTGAAATTTATCGCTTGTTGAAATCTGCGGTGACTGCCAGGGGTGTGATCTGCGAAATTTTTTGCGAGTCGCGTGATATACTGCATTCGACAAAACTGAGCTTTTCGGTTTTTGTGAGGCAATGTTACTAGACTAGGAAAAAATAAAATACAATAAATTATGAGAAATAAAAAAGCGCTAAGAATGGGAGTCTGCTTGTGCTGTAGAAGATTCTATGGCCATTGACAAAGGGAATTTGACCAGCTTTTTTTGGAAAGAGTCAAACGGACGATGAAGAAGTTCCTGGTTCTTATTTAAAATCGTGTGTTAGACAGTTAGATAAATTTAGAAAATGAAAAGATTATTACAATCACGAAAAAAAATCTTACGGTATCTGACTGCAGCTGCTGCAAAAAATGGCAGCAAAGCCATAGTTGTCGGGTTCACCGAGTACAAGTCGGTATGAGCTTCTCGAGCCCATTCGGCGAACATTTTCTCGAAAACGTTCCTATAACTTCAACAATATAGAATCAGTAGCCTCAAAAAGCCTTCACAATAAATAATAACCGAAAAAGTTTCAAAGAATCTGTGGCGACACTATGATGAAGATGCGGTTAGCTACCGCCTGATGCGCAGGCATTTCCGCGCGTCCTCGAACGATGAATAACAAGTCTCCGGGGGAATATAGAGGGCGACAAGTATGCCGAAACGATTGTCTTTTTTTTTTCGCCGGGGGCTCGTGGCGCTTTCTCATTTCATGATAAACTTCAAAGATTGATATCTGAACTTTTTTTGGTGTGGTTTAGTTTTAAAACGCGCAAAAAATTGAGCGAAATGTAGCATTTCAAACAAAAAATGTAACACAAAAAATATTGAAAATATTTAGCAACAAGTTGGCACAATTATCGTGGACATAGCGAACATTTCTTAAGGTATTTGAAAGAAAATCATTCATTGCAAAGGAAAATTTGTTTTTTTTCTTGACATTTCAAAAATAGAAAGCTTGTTATGAAATACTTATGTATATTACTAATAAAAATTCGCAAAATTTCCAATTATAATCTATAATTATATGTATACATTCTATATGTTTTTATAGAAAGCTAAAGAAAAAAGGACGAGGATATTTAAGAGAAAACTGTGTGCTCTTGTCAAAGGCTTGTCATCCGTAGATAATCAAATTTAGAAAGAAAAAAGCTTGACTATGAGATTAATTTGATTGAAGAAATATGAAAAAAAAAACAGAAAAAGTCTGAAGGAGAAGACGACTGATTTTGAAGAATCAAAAGAAAACTTCAAAAATTTTCGAAAGAGCTGTCAGTGGAATATCAGACAGGAATTCAAAAAGCCAATATGTACACATATAGGAATATGCATATAGATATACATATTTCGCCGAAAACAACTTTACCAAATTTTGAAATGAAAATAGGAAGAAGAACGATGTTTTTCGTGGTGTTTTTTGGACAATTCATGAAATATTCATTTCCGTTCGTTGTAAACTTTTTTTCGTTCGTCGTAGACTCAAAACAAAGAATTCGAAAAAAAAACATCAGCAAATTGATACGCCCAAAATAACAAAATAAATTAAAATAAAATAAATACCTGAAGTTTCAGAAGCATTTCTCATTAGAATAGATGTATTGTAATAAATAATGCCAACACACCTCAAGAAGCTCAACAAATAAAGAAGTCTAGTCCAAAAAAAGGGAGCACAATGATGCGAGAAACTCATTTCCAGAACTCGTAAACATATTTTTACCTTGACTATAGTTCAGCTGCTCCAGATGCAGAGAAGGAACCACAGTCATATCGAACCAATTGCTCAATCATTTGCCAAATAATGCCAATTGTAGGGTTTTAAACGATAATTATTTCCAAATACCAGCTAATACTAACAATCTCATAAAATATCTTGTTATCCGACTTTTTTTTTCGCTATGAGGTAAACGTTTTCCCGATTTATGATTCCATTTTCTATTCCAAATGTCTATAATAATGTTTTTTTTCTTTAAGAAGCAGTAAATTGAAAGTAGGTAAACAATTCGATAAATTATCAAGTAATGAATAGTAAATTAGTCTTTTTTCGTCGGGTTTTTTCGATTAAAGGGTTTCTTAACTATTTCTGGAAATCGTTGTCAAATAAATTTTTAAATAACAATTCAAAAGCATTCGTATCCAAAAACATTTGTTTAACGATCGCTTTCATAGTTTTCAGGTATTCAGGGTTGCCTTTTCAAATGATGTCCGCAAAGTTGACGCCAAATTGCGGACATTAGTTGACATGGCAATCCTTTTTTAAAAGATTTCGTGGTGAAATTTTGAGAAAATGGAACCTAAAATATTTGTTCTTGTATATCTTTCATAGCAATCCTGATTAGATTTAGGTCATTTTCATAAATAGTTAAAGAAAACCTTTAAAATGCCAAAAACGGAACAATATGAAAGTAAATAACAATCTCGGTAATATTATATACATCTTCACGAAAACAAAAGAAAAAAAGTTGTAATCTAGTAAACACTTCTCCCAAAATTGGTGTGTAAGGTGGCACGAACATCTGGCTATACGTTGTGAACAATTCTATTCTTTTTAAACACTCATGAATTTTTCAAGCCACATAAAAAAAGGCCTGATCTTCGCGCCTGCACACTAATGGAGTCGGAACTTGTAATTTTCGGTCCCCCCCCCTCTCTCTCTTCCCGTTCATCCACCCCCAATCGAAAATTGTTGTTCGTTTTTATGTTTTCTAGACAAACATTTTTGCTAGTCCAATCAGTACAATCTCACAATTAGTTGACATTTGAAAATAAAGAGACCAGCAAATGTCTCAAGTTTGAATGAGTTTGAATGAGGGGGTGGAAGAGAGAGAGGAACTCTATCAAATGGCACATTCAATAAATGGTAAATCATTGTGACAAGATTTAGTACTTGGAGTATTCTTATTCGAAGGCTAGTAGTAATTAGGCACTTTGTGTTCCAAAATGTTTAAAACTTTAAATTGTTAGCGTCTTGTTACACGATGTAATAAATACTGAAATGGATATTAAAAATTTGAGATTGGCAATTTTTTCACGTTATTTTAATTTAAAAATTTTTTTTGGAAAATTACGCACTAGGAAACGATAAATTTTCCTACATTGAGTATATTAAAATATGAAAAATAAAATAGAAAGCAGAAACAAAAATATTTCTGGGAACTTGTATGAACTTGATGCGAAGGATCAAAGAATAGTTAATGTTGCCCAAAAAAGGCTAAATGATTAGGATTTTTTAATTTCCAGAAAATTACAGAAAAATTTGAGAAAAACAAACAATTCTAGTAGAAAATATTTGGTTCAGAAATTTGATAGCAGTAGAAGCGAAACGGTTTGTTCTAACTAGGTGTAAATTAGTTACATATCCATTAAACTAGGCCATTATAAAAATAATAGTTCTAGATATCGTGTATATACCTTTATGCTAATTAGCCGATAGATTTTTTATGTACAATACTTATTTTTGAAATTCTGTCAAATTTGATTATTTCGAGAGAAAAAGAACAGAAAAATAAGCTGAGGGTTTTTGATTTTTTTTTTCTGAAAAACACTTAATTATATTAAAAAAGACTGAAATGTTTTTTAATTATTTCAGAGATGCATTGAAAGCGGGATGATAGATGATTTAATTATGAATAATGAGCGAGAGGATACTATTGAAAAATCAATATAAATTTTGACTCACCACCACTTCTTAACGTGCGACGATGAGAATTCCGACTAATATAAGTACTATTAGCATTGGATTGAACGCTTGCCGTATAGGCAGACGATCTAAACGAAGCTTGCGACAGTTTCGGCGATAGTGAAAAATGATGTCCAGGTGAGCCTTTACGAATACACCTCGCCGAAATAATCTGATGAGTTGGAACAATTCGATGATATGACAGACTTGGCGACGCGTCGAGAAATAACGTCGGCGGGCACACATGATGAGTTACTACCGCATCTGCACCTCGTAAATCGCATATGTCCGATTTGCAATCTTTACCAGAGGCCCACATGTTCAGAAATGAATATCAGTAACGCAGTTCAAATTTAATCCAAAACGATTTCAACGTTTTGTTTTTGCTCGTTACTTTTGAAGTTTCGGCACAGACATTGCTTGCAATAAAAACAAATAGTGGTGAATTGATTGAGGATAAGTTAAGAACATAGTTAAATGAGCATGTCACGCAATACCAAGAATGGACCAGATTACTTTTTGACCAAGTTTGAAAATTGAATGCTGACTGGCGTCTTTTGCTTTCACTTCATATATTTCAGTGACGGTTGTTTTTTTTAGTGTTCTTCCTGCCCCTCTCCTTCAACCGCTTTAAGCCAATAAACAAGAGAAAAAATGGAAGAAGACTTGTAATTGATTTTGATGTATAAACGAGTAAATGCTCGTATTCATATTACAAGTGGCAGAGGAAGACAAAGAGAAAACAAAACACCAAATATTCATTTCCTCTCCCGGAACGAATCAGAACAATGTTCGTTCGCGTAGTTCGTCGTTTGATTGACATGTGAAAATAAAGCATTATGGCGACACTTTTCATTTTCAATTTTTTTTTTGGAATTGTGTTGACGGCGGAAGTCTTTTTTATAAGTTTTAAAGTTTTTCTAAAGATTTAAAAATAAATTCGGCTCTGAGAAACTGGAAAATAATGAGAATAGACAGTTCAATTTTTTTTTTGTTTTTGAGTAAAATTGGAGTGAAGGGGTTGGGTTTCAAAAAGTAGGAAAGTATACATACGTGAAAGAAAGAATTTATGAAGGTTTCGAGAATTGTTAATTATAATACATATATTATGTATCTGAACTATTTCAGAGTGGCAATCGGCGAATTAGCAGGAAAAACGTATCTACAAATTTTAAATACAGTTCGATCATTTCGATTCCAAAGGCACACCAGATTTTCGAAAGTTTGTATGGCCTTTACCGTGTCTGACCGTATTGAAAATATTATTTTGGAATAATAAATACATTTTTTGTATTTACTAAACCAATTATGAAAAATAAATGTTTTTATATGCGTGCACCGGCATATGCCAAAAAAGTGTTTTTTCTGAAGAGAGCGTTTGGAATCGGTTTGGTTCTACAGTAGTAATTTTAAAAAATTACCTCAAAACCATATTTTCTTGTAGTGTATATGAAGTGAGAAATTTTTGACAAGAACTTATGCAAAATTATGAACGTAAATGTACGCCTTCAAAAACATTTTATAACTGTATATTTTCTGTTCTTCTGTGATGACAAATTACAGACATCTAGAGAACAGAAACAAAAGTCTAATAGCAAATATTACAAATTTCAGCTCTATCTACTAATTCTCAATTATTTTTTCATTCAGATGATCTCTGAATTTGAAAGAAATTTGAATTGCAAATTACATGAGATATCACAGAAAGTACATTTGAATGAAGGAAGAAGCACAAAAGTCAAAGCGTTTTTCAAAGGCTATAATACCAGATTTCCTTCTTTCTTCAGAAACTAATCCAAAATCTTTAGTGGCGTTCATTTTCGAACCAAACGTTGTCTTAGTTTCTACTCAGACTCTATTAGCATTTTTCACACATCATCCTTTTTAAAACACATCACAACAAAACAAGAAAACGAAAGCTATTTAATTCGCTCTCGCTTATAAATATGTTGCGTAAGGTTCCTGATTCGTGGGAAAAATACGACTTTTCTGCAGGAAAAAAAAGAAATATTCCAAAAAATGTAATAAAAAGGTCAGAGAAAGTTAGTGTGTTCTTTATATGCCTTTGATGAACGATAGGGTCATAAGTAATGGAAAATATGATTCAAAATAATTATTAAAAAATAAGATCTATTTCAAAAATACACAATCAAGAGTTCTTACCACTTCGGTCGTCTTCAAAATCCTTATCCGAAATTGCTCGACTTCGCTTGCCACATACGTTGTTTTGTTTGATTGAGCAACTTCTAGAACTGAATATTTGGATAAAAATGAAACAATTTTCATAAAAATCAAAAACCTACCTGATGAGCGGATGAATCGAAGGCGTTCGTATCAAATCACCATAAGCATGATAGGTGGCGGATGCTCCAGTAGAGCCCATGCCTAAATTCGGCTCGACGTCTTCTCCTCAAGATGTTTGTCCGAAATTGTCGGAAGCAGCAATACAACGACCAATACGAATACTGTAATAGATGAATTATTTTGCTAATTCAATTGGGGGCGAGAAAATATTGAGGATATGAAGAAGTGTGTAGATTTTTCTGTGTATTTCTGAAACAACGCGTCGAAAATGCAAGAGAAATTTTGTTTTGTGAGCTGCCAGATATGTTGTCTTGTGCACTAAATGAATTAGTACTCAAGCACACAACCAGCTTTTATTTATTTCTTAACAACACCATTCGTCATTTTGACTATATTTTCAAACATGTATCTATTTTTTCATATAAAAATGTATTAATGAAGAAGATTTTTCGCTTATTTCTCAAAAAGGGGAGGGGAAATGGGATAGACAATCTTCTTCCTTAAGATAAAATATACAACGACTCTGTCAAATCGACTCAAATTGAGCCTGTGCTTATTTCGTTGAATAAGTGGGCGGCGTTAAGCTTTGGCATTCTAAGCCTCAGATTTTAAGAAAAAAAAAAGGAAGAATGAAGAAAAAATTGTTTAGTTTCAGGACTAACAACTAAATTTATAGATTATGTTTTCAATTTTGGAAAGGGTGGAGGCGGGGGAAAGGGATGGGTGGAGATGAATAAGTGCTTACCTCTAGCTCCAGCTTTCTGAATTATTGGCGGTCGACGCCGGACCATAAGCGAATTTTTTTTCCTGAAAGTTTTAAATTTAAATTTAAAAGTTTGGATTGAAAAAGAAAAAAGATAAAAGTTCCGGATTAGGAAGGATCAGAAACTCAAAAATATCACATAAAAAATAGGGAACATTGGCGAACTCGGCGTGGTGGAACCGTGGTAAATCAGCACAAATTGATAAAAAGGAGTAAATAATTTTTATGAATTTGTCCTGATTTACCAAGGGTTTAACTAGGCAAGTTTATCAAGGAATATTTAAGGAATTTTGAAAAAAAAATACCCAAAAAAATGCGATTGATAAAGATTTTTAAATCTTTGAGATGGAACAGGAGTTCAAAGCCTCTCGACGATAAAAGAATATGATAATTTGTATTGAAAACTTTACAGAATTTATCTTTAATAAAAATATTTTTAAAAATATCATTTACCTATTGGTTAAAGAAATATAATAAACATAAACCCTGCGAGAAAAGAAATTATTCGAAACATCACTGGAAAGACTGTACAAAATTGTTTTTCTGATGCAATTCTGTGTTTTTAAAATTGAGACATCTATTTTTATTTTAAATATTTTTGTATTTCTAGAGAGTAAAAACATTGGATAAGACATTATAGAATTTGAAAAGAAACAATTTCAACGAACTGATTGCCGGAAATTTCAGTTCGAATCGTATTATTGCGGAAAAGATTTAAAAACACCCGCTTCGAACCTTACCCTTATGGAATATTCACTTCAGTTTGTAGCTACAAAATTAGAAGACGTGTGTTTTTCAGTAAAACTTGGAAAACGTCTACTAGGTTTCACGTAAAAATTGAATTTTTAGCTTTTATAGAATGTATAATAATTTTGAGAGAATGGTACCAGAGAAAATTACAGAGGAATTTTTACGCTTGCAATATTTCATCTTGGTTAAGCTATAATATAATCCCGGGATAAAAGTTGACACCTACTGATAATTTAAATTAATTGAGAAAATTTCAAAAAAAAAAAATTCATCGTGTTGTTATTCATTTTAAAAATAAGAAGCTGTTGCTTAATTCCAAAAGCAGAAATACAAAAAGAACATGCCACCTCGTTGGAAAATTTGGATTAAAATTCCTGGGGTAATGAACAAAAAGCGGTGTAGAAAAAAAAAACAATGAATCTCATTTAGGAAAATGGATTGAAGAAAAAAACAACAAAAAATCTTGAGAATACAACAAAAAAAGCTTGTTTTTACTTGATTGGTGAAGTCTTCAAAAATGTATAACTGAAAAACAAAAAAGTTTTAGTTCTGTTTTTTCGTGAAATATTAGTTATACTTTTTCAAAACGTTTTTTGTCTTGTTTACGAACTAATGTTTTAATTTGTTTTCGTTTAGTTTAACGAATATTTATATTAGCTTCCTAAAAGCTTTTTTCTCATGCTGCTCGGATATAAAATCCAAAACCAAGGCACAAAAAATCAAAAGATGTTCAGATATCCGATTTTCAGAACATTTGCAAGAATTCAACAACAACAAAAAAAACATTTCGGTGTGTGCAGGAATTTTGCGCGGCGGTGTCAAGAAGTCGTGGGGGCAGTTTCGGGAAGAGTTTGTGTTTTTGTCGATGTTAGGGGCGACAAAAAGCGACACCACTCATAAATCTCGGTCCATCCGGACATCGGGGGGTCCTTTTTTTTCCACCCCCTTCTCCTTCCTGCCTTTATGCTGCTCCTTTCTTTTTTTGTCGCCTTTTCGAATTCGTCTTCTTCTCTGTTTTAGTCAGTTCATCCACCACATCCACCGATCGTGAGACACGGACCAAGAGAGCAAGTCGTCAGTTTCAAGAAAATCTGTCGTCCCAATATTTTTTTCAATGTTTTGTTATGTTGTATGGAACTTGAGTGATAAATGAGTTTAAAATTTGCGACTTGGTTGGTCATAAATTTTCGAAGTTCGCAGTATGTTTAACACCGTTGCTTTTATTGGACTGAAAAGAATTGGAATAAAAAGTGAAGAAGTTAAATAAGGATTCAGAATCTGCTAGATATAGTGGATATAATAAAATAAGGAACTGTCAGAAAAAAAAATCAGTGTTGCTGAACACAATTTCAGACGACTTGTAAGAATCGAGCACTGGAATCATTTATTCGATAGTGAACATGGGTTAATTAGTTAGAATTCACTTATTTAGATGATTCGGCGTTCTTCAAATTTACGATTTGAAAATAAGGCCGTTTCCGACGAACGTTCATCGGGTTATCAGTTTTTCAATGTCAACTCCTTGGGATCAAATTAAGGATTGAAAAAATAAAGATACCATGACTACATTGGTGAATTTCAAAAACATTTAACTGTTTTTTAAACAAGCAGAAATTAACGATATGGTTTGCTTTTAACGATAGGGTTTGCTTTCATTTAATGCAATGATTTGAAATGATTTGAAATAGCGAAATGTTGCGAACTATTTTCTTAATGTTACAAGCTGATAGACAAAAAGTGTATAAAATTTTAGTTAATTGATAAAAATGATATAGAAACTAACCTCAAATTTAATTCGATCAGTAATACATATAAATTTGAATAAAACCTCAATATACAATTTAAAGAAAAAATAAAGATTAAAAGGAATTGAAGTAGAAAAAACATCCCAAATGGTGTTCGTGCGACGCGGTCGGAAGTGTTAAGTTATTAGTCGTGTACATTCGCATTGTGCTCTCGTAAAAAGATGAACATTGTCACGTCATTAAGCCCCGCCTCCAAAAAAGGAGAACAGTCTGTAAATTAATTCATAGGGACGTAATGGTTTACTGTTCCCTTTTTTCTAAATACTTAAAATTAACTGCACGTTGCCAGTACAAATTTTACTAGTTTATAGAGCGAGTTTGGAATAAAATTAAAGATACAGTACCTATTTTGAAAGTTAATTTTGTGAGCATTCCTCATGAAAAATTCTGTGATTTTTTAAGTCAAAATTTGCAAATATTTTTTGTTTCCAATTTAAAAAATGGTTTGGGTTAAAACTATATTCAAACCATTTTTATAGCTGAATTTCATCGTTCCGTTTTGTTTCCAAAATTATCAGCATTTTGGAATTCAAATGAAATATGACACCTTCAGATGTCTCAAACCTCTTGTGTCACAAATTATTTTAATTAGACTTATTTTTGGTGACCACATAGAAGTAATGCTTTTGAATAACACGAAATTGAAAATTATTCTTTTATATAACCCAGCAAAATAAAACATAAAATGTAAAACAGTTAATTAGTTTACTCGCTGAATGAATTATGAATGTTATCCGATGTGCTAAAGTAGGCCTTCGCATGAATTTCAAAATAATCCAAAAGATGAGAATTCTAAAGATACAAAAACAGTTTACGAAAAAAAAATTCCGGAAACGAAAACAAAAAACAACAAGTGGGGGTCCAAAAACGTGTTTGCAGCAACATATGAGATAAAAATATAGCAGCCTGGAGGGCACATCTCCTGGGATTTTGTCAACTTCTTTGTATTATTTTACTATTAAGTGCGCATACACCCACGACAAAGATGGCAATAGACGTTTTTTTTTATTTGTTCAGGAAGTTTCGAATAATTTCTGTGAGATAAAATGTGGAGAAATGAATATACTAAAGATGAGGAATAAAACAATTTGAAAAGACGAAAATAGTCATAAGAAGGGGTGTGAATAACTTACGACTTAACTTCAATAGCTTATCATTGTTCGAAATCGTCTGGGTATTTTGCAACCCTAAGAAGCGGTGTTCCTTGTTGTGAGCAGCATGAAAATAACGAATTCTTGAAAAATAAATAAAAACTCAACAACAAAGGAGAGCATAAATTGTTCTTTTTTCAGGATTTTACTATTTATTCAGACAAATTCCGAACAATCCCATTGGTATATAATGATGAAGAATAATTAAGGTGAAAATATCGTTTATTTTATACGAATAACAAAGAAAAGATAGCGAGCAACGGTATAATTAGTGTTTTTCCTAATAAAAACATGGGCTAGACATTTAAAGATAGAGCGCCAGTTACTATGTTCAAAATTCTGCAAGACTAGAACACCGTCTTTAACCAAACATTAATCCTCCTAAAAAAACAAGGATTCATTTGGAAACGTTTTAGTATTGGTGTGCAAGAGTTAAAAAGACGTAAAACTTTGAGTTTGAATAAAAGGCACTCGAAATTAAATCAAGTTTTTTTTTTGTTTTTTTTTTATGCTGGATAGAAATTTTATTGAAATACGCTACGAAATAGGATAAATACTTTTCTTTATTTTCATCTTGAAAATCATAAATATTGACAACACCAGTTTTTAAACGTGGGTAAAAAACCAAAATAATTGCTCGAAGGTTCGATTTTGTTGTTAGCTAATAATTTCCTTATGAAAAAGGGATTATAGATTTGCGACATACCTAAACATCTGGAATAGCATCAGTTTTTCCTACTTATTTCGATTTTATATGAATTCCAATTGTAACAAGTTGATGGCAAACTAATTTTTTTTGAAAAATTGTGGTATAATATCGTGAAAGTTTAAAAAATAAAAAATAAAATAGCAGAAAAAACTGTATTTATTCTAAAATAAAATGATAAAGGACTTACCTAAAATTTTTCGAGAACATTTATAAACTTTGAACACAAACGAAGAACTGACCGACATGATAACAATCCTGGAGATGACTCAACATTTGAAACGTCGGATACATAAATATCGAATATCGTTGTGCTTCAACCAGAAGGGTTCAACAAGACGGTCTCGTCAAAAATCATTATAATTGTAAACCTTGAATGAATCCACAGCTGTCTAAAAACAATTTGTGACCAAGCCGTTTTGAATCAATTCGTTTAGCTGAGAACCCTAAGCTTTTAAACTTCTTCAAACGTTTTTTTCGAACTTCCTATATATTTGTTAAACAATATTCAATTTTCTTCAGATCTTCAAAAGTGCTCTCTAATCCCCAGGAAAAAACAACTCTACAAAAAATATTTGAACGTTTTTTCATGTCTAATGGTGCTTTTTGATGGTTTTTAATGTTTCAAATGTTTTCCACTACTTAAAACATCTGTTCAAAAGCAAAATGATGTAATTACTTGAAAAAGTAAAATATACTATTTGCTGGTTATTTCGGTTTGTGGACACAGAGGCAACCTAACGGTTTGCACATTTTTCAGACGCGTGAAGAAATCAGAGTTTTTTAAAATAATGGTTTCCGATGATTCATTATTTCAAACATCGGTTGATACCAAATAAGGTAATCATGAGCTTTAAAAATCAATAATATTATCATTCATCGCTCAAAAAACAAACATATTGGAACAAAAAAGTGTCATTTGAAAAATTTAAATATATTTTTAAGTTTTTCCATAAGACGCTTTCTAGAATTCCTGACATTTTATTTGATATTTGAAAATATATTTTGCACTTAATTTTTCACCTGATTCATTTTTAAATGTTATAAGCAAGCGAGGTTTGCTAGATGTTTTAGTTACGTATCAAATTCTTATCCAGCAAAAAGTGGGCAAAAAATGTTGAAAACTTTTCATCAAAGAACGCGAATTTTTTGCGATTTCATATAATTCATGTCCCCGCTTCCTCATAGGTTTTTCAGCTGTTTCATGTTAAACAACGTTTTTCTTATTAACATGAAGATGAATAAACAACGTATTAGTACATTTTTTGTATTAAGAATAAACAACAAAAAATAATTTCAACGGAATAATTGATAAACATTTTAGAAAAACATAATGTTTTCTAGTCACTGGGGATGTTTAGGGTCAATATACTTCGTTAATGAGTCTCGATAGAAATGGAAGTATTTAAAAACAATGTGATTTTTTGTTTAAATTTTCTAAATGTTTTTTTTAATTTTCTAAATGTTTCGGGTTTTTAAAATAGGGTATTTGAATATGCAAATTTACAGAAATTTTTAATTTGATATTACATAATTCATTTTCATTGGCTAGTTTGAATGAGGTATCGCGCCGAAATTAAAATGTTGAATTTCAAAAGCAATATTTATAACTAGTGGTTTCATCATCTTTGTTTCAAACCTCATTTGTTTCTCTCATAAATCTAGTATATCCTAGCCTTCTACACTAGTTCTAGACTTCATTTTGCTTTTTGGTTTCCGGAAATGTTTTTACGTTTATTATGTAATGAGACGTTGTGTCATCACACAAAAAAACATCTGCTCATGTGCTTATAAAGTGATAATGTTCTGTTTTCTGTATGAACCCCGATGATACTAGAGAATTATCAACCAAACACTGCCTTGAAAATGTTCTTAATTTTTTTTCAATATAAAATTGACCTCACCTTTTCAATTCGGAATATTCCCTCACCATATAATGGGTGCCGCCCACTTCATCAATACATAATATCTTTAAAAACTTTTTTAAATGATGTGTTTTTATTTATGACGTCCGTTTATTAAATTAAAGATTTTAATGTATAATTCATATGTAACGTGAAAGTTTCAACTAGACTCGTTCGAAATAATTTTACATAAAACTCAAAAACTGTAAAATACAATGTTATGTCTCCATAGAAAAGGAAAGTCTAGACATTATTGCACATTTTGCTCGTTGAAAAGTCGAAATTCAACGTAGCAGAGTTTGTTCATGACAACATTGACCGCTTCCGGTATAATTTTTTCCACGTTCGTATTTTTTCTAAATTAATCGGTTATGCTGAAATAAATTTTTTGTTTTCATGATCTCGCGAATTCTAAGATATTTACAATGTCCATATTGATTATCACTCTCAAAACAACTTTTTTGAAAACAAATTTCGATGAAAACATGAAAAAAAACATCATTATAACTGTCTACGACTAGATTCATTAAATTTCCTGATATTTTCTCATTTCAAATCTCTGCTAACTATATTTTTGTTAATTAAGCCTACCTTTCATACAATGAACATTTTTAAATCGAAGTAACTAATTCGAACGTCATCAAAAAAAATGTGGGCTGAGATGACCAAGCGGGAAAAATGGAAAGGTTTTTGAGTTTTAAGTGCATGATCAGGCAAGCGGAAAGTCTCTTGTTATTAAGCTTTACACTTCACATTTTTTCAGTTCAATTTCATAATTGTGCAATCAAATGGTAGGATGATAAATCATTATTTTGAGTGAATGACTCGAAAACATTACCGGAATGAGATTTTTACAGGGTTCACATTGGTATTCCTTGCCTAGAATCTGATCCTTTGCATTTGTTGCCCTCAAATACATTTTATTCAGTTTTCTTGAACTTTGAATCATCCTTCGAAAATCTTCTTATATCACCCTCCCACAATTTAATAAATCGGAAAAGCTTCCAGATATTGAATTATTAATGAAATATTCAAATTCTATAATTTTTAAACATACGTAATACAAAATAAATAAAATTAACACATGTTAAATTGAAGAAAAATTTAATTTTGTTTTTCTATCCCCCAACGTCAAACTGAAATGCGTAAAAAAAATCAGGAGAATTCACATGTAGTTTTTTCATCACATTGGTATACCAAGTTTTTTTTTGTTTTATTTTTATGAGACAACGCGTTGTCATCATGCATGATTCTTAATTGAAAATTTCTGAGCAAACAAAATAGACTAACGCCGGAAAAAATGTGTTAAAGGGGTTTAATTGAACTTTTCTATATTTATAACCGTATAATAGTTTTTCAAAATGCCACAATGAGTTTGAGATGAGTGCAAACATTTGAGGTTAATTACTTTTTGAACAACAATTATTTAAACTGTTGGATGACATTTAAAGTTTGATCAAAAAATGTTTAAAAATTTCGTGACGAATACCATGATTTCTGTCTGTCTTAAGCTAATGGGATTTTTTAATAATCTGGAAATATTATTAGTCTGGATTGGGATGCCGAGTTCATCGAACAAATGATTTCATTTTGAAAAATTTAGATTTTCATATTATAAATTCTGAAAGCGATACAAAAATATACGCGAAACTAATCAAAATTTTAAATGTATCACATTTTACTATAATTTCGTTACGTATTTATATATATCGCAAATTCTACAGTTCCGCAGCTCATTTCCTCCATTTGAGGTAAAAGCAATTATTTCAAGTCCTTGGTGAATTTTGAAAGTTTGTTATTCCAAAGTGTATTTTATAAATAAATCTTATAAAAACAGTTTATAAGACTTCCCAAGAGAAATCTAATAAAAATTTGAAAACAACAAAAAATGTTCTAATATCCCTACACTACTGATAATATGTTTTGAATTAATTTTCAGCATGATTTTAAAAAAGAAACGTAATTATCATTTTCTGTTTTCGCGTCCCTTGTTTCCACCTGCTCACGCCCGTCTGAAGTCCAACCCACAAAACCGCTGCTCACGACTGGCTCCGCCCATATTGTTAGAAGTCAAAGATATCAGAAAGAAACCAGTATTTATTCAATCCCACTACCCCAATCGTGTCATTTTCTTTAAATTTTTTTATTTCATTCAGATTCAGCTGTCCAGATTTTAGATAGACCCTCATAGTTTCTTCTATTTGTTATTTTTAGTTGTCAAGATTGAATAAGCTTATTGACCTAATTCAATACGACACATGAGTTCAGTTGAGGAACCTTTGTTTATGTAGAAGAAGATCGTTAAGATTGTTTTCCTTGCTTCATCTCTTTTACACCTTCAAATTATGGCAATTTGTTTCTCTTTCCTTATGATCATTTAGATTTTCGGAAGTCGATTTTCACTCCCTCTTTATAACTCGAAACATATTCCAGATTTAACTAACACTTTTAGAACTTTTTTTCCAAGAATATTAATGTATTTTCAATTATTTCAGGTAAAAAATAAAACAATCCTGTTCAAAATGAATCAATGGTTCTCAGCGCTTCTCTCAGTTCTCCTTATCACGATCGCTTTTGCCGCAGTTCAATCAGCAGCTGAAATTTCTGAAGATTCAGATGCTTTCGTAATGCCATTCTATGGAATGGAAAAGAAATGGTCACGACGTGAGCCTAGTATTAGGTATATATTTATATATTTATTTTAATGTCTAGGGGGGATGGGAATGAAAATTAAATATACATATAAATAACTAATGTTTTTAGGTTCTTCAAAAGGAATGGACAGTCATCTCTTCCACAGTATTTATGGGACAACTAAATTACATTGAAGCAAAACTCAACAAATAGAATGACATGATCTCTTTTCTTCGCTCTCCATCTTTTTTTTTCTTAAATGATTACCTTAAAAACTAGTTATAAATTATGATTTTCATTGTTTTCTCTGTATCTTCTGGAATGGACAATTTGAACAACAGCTGATAGTGAATTGAGGCAAAATTAAATTGTTTTATCATTAATTTTTTCTTCTTCATGTGTGTGTTTTAATGAAGAACTTGTAAAATTCTAGCATTAATTTTTGATGCATTATCTGAGGTTTTAATTGACAACCACTTATTTGTAGCATCATGAGAATAATACAAATGAAAGGTACTTTCAGACAAAAACAAGCCAATCGTGCTATTACGGATATGATTTTGCAACACAAAAGTTGTTCGCTAGGGCATGTGATAACAAAAATATATTTTAAGTCCGGCGGAAAACAAGAAAAATTTTGTAGTATTTGCGAAATGTGTTTTTTTTTCATGCAATTCTAGACAAATCGAAAATTCATTTTAGGGTGGCTTGAAACCGCGCACTCCTGGATATCCGAAAAAATAAACTATGTTCATGTAAATGAGATAATTTAGTTCCGGCGTAATTCAATTTATGTGCAATGTAAGTGGACTCAATTTTTCAAAACTATGCCGAAACTCATGTATTTAAAGTCGAAAATAAAAATTAAATTTAAGTATGGTCAACTCAAATATTTTTGATCATTTTGAAAATTAAATTTCACGCCAATTTTCCAGTGTGTTGAGTGGGAGGCCAGCGCGTCGCTGCGTGCGGTAGAACACCCTTCAGAACGCAATGATCAAGAATATTTTTTTCGCGCGAACATTCCGATAGTGCAGTATATTTTTGAATTTATTGAACTTCTGATTTGTTACAAAAAAATTTGGATATACATATAAATCTCATTTTTAAGATTTTTCAAAAATTTGGATATACATATAAATCTCTGAAAAATCTTAAAAATATGATAATGACTTGGGATTCCCAATAAAGATCATATTTCACAGCAAGACGATTAATTTTCGCTAATGATTATATAATTTTTTAAATGTCCACAAAAAATTTAAGATTATTTTCATATTTTTATAATTTAAGCTTATTTTCATTTTTTTTTATAATTTAATATTTTCACATCTGGTGCCAATATTTAATCTTAAATGATTGTAATAACAATATTTTCGTCTTGTTTTGATATAAGGGAAACAAATTACTTAAGTTAGTTATATTTCTCATTACTATTTCAATCAAAATTTGAGAAAAATATTGTTATGAAATTATCTTTGAAGAAAGAATAGATTTTCCTGAGGGCATTAAACTAAGGTTTCAAATAAACCATCAAAAGTGCGTTTAAGGTTTATTCTCAAGCTTGTAAAAATAACAATATATTATGACTATTTTATCCCAGGTGAGTAATAGAGAGCAATCAAACAAAACACAATCAACATCACCAGTTTCAAAACACACTGACTTATAAAAGTTTTTCACGCAAATCTAGCTAATTCTATTTGAAATCGGTTCTTGAACTTGTACGATAGCTATAAATCTACAATACTTTAGGAATTATTTTTTTTTTAGATTTGCAGTTCCGAAGGCTTAATTCTTACCAAAATATATGTTCAGTTTAATTAAAGTTAATGAAATTTTATCCAATTTGCTAACTACTCCGATTTGAAGTTCTCACGTTCTAGCCTCTCCTTGGTGGGTTTGATCTGAGTAATTTAACATCCAAATTTTAACGAACACCGTTTATAATAGAATCGCCGTGTACAATTTTGCGTATTTATTATAGCGGGACATCGGTTAAAATTAACCGGTTAACCGGTTAACCGGTTAATGTCGGTTAACCGGTTAACCGGTTAACCGGTTAACCGAGTTAACCGGTTAACCGGTTAACCGGTTAACCGATTTAACCGGTTAACCGGTTAACCGGTTAACCGGTTAACCGACATTAACCGGTTAACCGGTTAACCGGTTAACCGAGTTAACCGGTTAACCGGTTAACCGGTTAACCGAGTTAACCGGTTAACCGGTTAATCGGTTAACCGGTTAACCGGTTAAATCGGTTAACCGGTTAAATCGGTTAATCGGTTAAATTGTAAAACATCATGGAACAAACAAAAAAATTGATTTTTTTTCTATTTCAAAAGCAGTACATAAGTTTTTAAATTTATTTCGTATCTAAATGTTTTAAACAGAGTACATTTTTTGTATTAAAAAAAAAGATTATTTATAAAACAGATTGTTAGCGATGTTTAAAGTACGCAACTCCCCATGTTCAAATTTTTGAGAAAAAAAATGTATTCACTTTTTTCTCGAGTAAAGTTTTCAAATAGAAGAAAGTCTGAGGTGTCGCTCTCGGGTGTAAGGTGCTAATGAATAACTGTGAAAAGGCGAACGGTATATGCAATTTTTGGTTATTCGAACCAGTTTCTTTTTTTTTTTTGCTTTTTTTTAAAACTTTTTTTGCAAAATCAAGTAAACCCATCTAAAATCCCAATTTATCGAAATGTCGTATGATTATGTGTTTGGTACGCAAATGTGCGTCCCGGTGAACATTTTACATGTTTCGAAATTTTAATTCTGAGCAATTTTTTTTTTTGAATATATTTATTGTTTTTATTCCCGCTTCGGGTTACTTTTTTGAATAATTTGTTATGAAATATTTTTTCAGCCATGGGCAAAAAGTCTAGTCCACTGTGGAAAGCTATGGATGAAAAGCAAGAACGATTTCACTGTAAACATTGTCAGGCCAGTTTTTCGAAATCAACAGGATTGAGTAGCATTGATTATCACATAAAGAAGAATCATCAAGAGGCTTATGAAGTTTTAATTAAAGAAGATTTTGATAATAGAAAAGCAGGTGTAAGTCTTTTCCTTTTATTATATTTATTTTGTATAAGTTTTTTCAGCACGAACGGGTTGTGTCAAAAATAAGTGAACAAACGGATGCCAGTGATAGGGCGATTGACAAAAAGATCTTGGCCAAGTAAGGACTTGATTCCAAATGAGCGAAATTAATGATTTTTGTAGATTCGTAGCAACAGCTAACGTATCACCAAGAATCCTTCAGAACCTGTGGTTTAGGGCATTCATTTATAGACTGCAGCCAAGTTATGTGGTACCATCGTACAAGACGATTGATAGAGAAGGAACGATATTACACGACTATCTGAAGGAGTCAACTTACAATGTCGTGAAAGAAAAGAACGTGAGTAAATTGATATGTTCCGTTTTAGATGGTTGATAGATGTGTTTCAGTTTGTTTTAAGCACCGACTGCTGGTCGTCAAAAAATGCAGACTATTGTGTGATGAGCTTAATTGTTCATTTCATGAGAGACGATTTCACAAGGTCCAATACGGTAAGATCTAACTGTTTTTACTACAATGGCTATTTGAACATTTTTAGGTGTTGGCAGTAGTCGACGTTCAACCTCCAAAGACAGCTGAAAATTTGCACAAGTGTATGAAAGACACACTTAATGGGATGGGGCCAGGCCCATGCAAAAATTTGATCGGTGCAGTAACAGATGGCGATTATTCTACAAGAAAATCAATTAGATTGTTTGGAATCGAGAGGTAATAAATTGTATTGTCATTCGATTTTGAAATGCATTACTTAAACTTGCAGTGTTCGTTGTTGTGGGCATGCAATTCATTTAATTTGCCAAAAGGTCTGCACCGTTGGTATGATTCCAAATATTATCGAAAAAGCGAAACAGGTGATCAGCAGATTGCACAGAAGCCCGATAATCAAGAGAAACTTTTTTGAGTGAGCTTTCTTTTCATTCTTATTTTATTATTTTATTTATTTGTAGAGAATCGAGAAGCCTTGACTTGCCAGGGAAGAAGTTTAGAAGTTTCTCTGAAACACGATGGCTTGCCGCTATCACTCTTATTCAGGATATTGCGGAATACGTAGGCAAAGCAAAAGGGATAGTAAAATGAATAATTATATTTTAGAACGAAGTTTTGAAATGCGTAGAATCTCTTGAAATTCTAGCTCTCGACGAAGAAGAAGAAAAGTGTGCAAAGTTTATTGTCGAAATTGCACCACTATACCAAAATACGTTGAACGAGGTAAAAAAAACGTGAAGCATGGAATTTTGCTAATGCATACAATTGTTCCAGGTCGAACGTGACGAAAGCTGTATTTCAGAGGTGATTCCATCGCTTCAACATATTGTACATACCATTAAACAAACGGAAGAGTACGGTGATAGTAATAACCAGAATAATGCAGTTGCCCTCAAAATGGTGGAAGAAACCGAATTCAGGTTGTCTGAATTTACATCATCGCAGATTTCGGTTTGCAGCTTGTACTTTCATCCCTGTCTTGTCAACGTTGACGTCTTGCCAAGCGGTTTGGCTTGGAGCGATGTAAAAGAAAGAGTGATATCGTTTTTTGGTGCGTTAATAAGATTATCAATGGAAAAAAAAATATTTTGCAGACGAGAACAAGGAAAAATTTCCGGTCGATATACCGGGCGAAGTTCTGAGAAAAGCACCGACTGCGAAGAAGTTCAAATCGTTTTTCAACACTCTTGGTCACGATTCGTCAACATCTACAACACCATCAACAATTTATCAAAAGCTTGAAGTAAGTTTGTTTTGCTCGATTTTCTTATGACACTTATTTGCAAAAATGTTTTTAGGCAGAAATGAGAGATTATGAGAGAATGTTGACAGCAAATCGTCCGAGGCTGATATCAAACGTATCTATTTGGTGGAAGAGCAGAGAAGATGACTTTCAATTGCTGTCCAAAATGGCACTGTTTTTCTCACTATTCCCGGCTTCTTCTGCTCAAAATGAAAGGGTGTTCAGGTGCGTTTTGATTCTACGTTTTAAGTGCGAATGTTGCAATTACATACCACGTTTCGTATGGCACCGAGAAATAATTATTATTCAGCAAATGTGGAATTATCCTTGGAAACAAGAGGCGAACATCGATGAAAGCCGAAACATTGGAAAAATGGTTAATTATAGGATATGACGGAGCAGAGGAACAGATATCAATGATGTCAGAGTAAGGCTTTAATTTTTTTTAATTAACTTTTTTTTTTCTTTTAGATCTAGCGGTGCCACCGAAACTCCCAACATAGATCTCTTCGATCAGTCGTTTTGTGATATTTTGGAAGATGATTACGATCACTATTCTTCTGAAGGAGAGGAAAGAGGAGAGATTCCAGTTCGTCACAACGAAAACGCAATTCAAAATACCAATGATCAAATTGATGAGAATTCGAATAGGCAACCAAAAGCACGAACAAAAGCAAAAAAATCCTATAAAAAAGATCCGAAATTGTAAATTTACAAAATTTCATACACTGTTATTGTTAGCTTACTTTTTATTGTTATCACTTGTTATATCATTTGTTCATATTATGTCTACTTTTTTCAAAATTTTTCTTGATTTTTTCTGTTTTTTCTAATGTTTACAAAAAAATAAATATCGGCATATCAAATTTCATGTTTATTTGAAAACTAGCTTATATTTCAGGTGTTTTCCAATTAACCGGTTAATTAACCGGTTAACCGGTTAACTCGGTTAACCGGTTAACCGGTTAAATCGGTTAACCGGTTAACTCGGTTAACCGGTTAACCGGTTAAATCGGTTAACCGGTTAACCGGTTAACCGGTTAACCGGTTAAATCGGTTAACCGGTTAACTCGGTTAACCGGTTAACCGGTTAACTCGGTTAACCGGTTAACCGATTTAACCGGTTAACCGGTTAACCGGTTAACCGGTTAACCGGTTTAACCGGTTAACCGGTTAACCGAGTTAACCGGTTAATTAACCGGTTAACTTTAACCGATGTCCCGCTATAGTATTTATAGAAAAACAGTAATAACTTGAAAAATATGGAATGAATATAAATTTTTGTTCCAGGATCACAAATTAAACAACGGTCCTTCCAAAATTCAAAAAACAATCATTCACGTTATGAAGTTAAGAAATGAAAAAAACAGATATGAAATTTGATCCAATTTGGATCATTCTTTGAATTGTATTTGATATTGTGTGCAAGTAGAAAAACACGAGTTAAAAAATGATAATAATTGTTCGGGAGATATAAAGAATTCACATATTGAAACATATTTCAGGAAAGCATCACGAGTAAATGGCAAAATATTTCGATCGTTCTAGACTTGTATAATTGATTATTTTATATTGTGCCAAATTAATACTTATTTCAAGCACGAACATTGTTTCCAGCTGCCTGAAACGAAGGGATTCTTAGTTCGACCAATTTTAATTAACTGAGAGTACATATCCGTGACTCACAGTCAAGAAATTTCCAGATTATTTTTTTACACATATTGTCATTTACTTTCTTCAGACATATGTATATCCAAACGTAACAGCAATGAAAAACCTGCTACGAAATCACCTGCTTTTCAGAGAACAACTATCGAAGCGGAGTCCAGGCATCTGTAATTCCAAAAACGTATAATATCCCTCTACTCCCATTCAGTAACTTTATTATTTTGAATAATAACGTGTGCACAAAAATTGTGAAGAAATCAGATAAATGGCACAATAAAAAGTCATCGAGAAAACCAAAATATTGATGAAAAAGGAGGGGTTTACAAACAACAAAATGGTTTTTTCTTAAATAAATGTTTCTTAAATTAAAATCATATGGGAGACGTTTTTCGGAAATAATCACAAATACAATCAACGGTATTTTTTCTCAATTCACTTTCGGTGTGTCATTTTATAAATGTTTTGTTTTCCTTTAGAAATCCAAGATATACTTATAATTTCGATAGATAGAGATGACAATTAAACAAGAAAGACAAAACGAAAAAATGTTCAAAAACTGAAATTTTTTCGAGAACAAGAAAGATAGTTATTATTCTTCCAATATGAGAGAGAAAATAGTTGGTTGGTTAGGGTACACGAAAAAGAAAGACGCCGAGTATAAAATGAACACGAAAAATGGTTCTATGTGATTATAATTCAATTTTCATGCGGAATACTTATACAACAAAAAATAAGGAAGGTATCAAGCGTCATGTAAAGTCGGATGAGTAAAATATCAATAATAAAAACAGTCATGAAATACCGGAGGGTGTCAATCAATACAGAATAATCAATAATTAGAATTCTTAGAATTTTTCAAATAAAATCTCTGGTAGATCAAAAGTTCGAAAGAAAGCTTTGGTGAGAAGAAAGTATAGATTTTCAGATAGAAAGATGTGAACAAACAAGTAAACACATTTTAAAACGCCGCCTTTTGAGATCATTATTGTGGCGGGTTACTACAAGCTAAATTTCCTATTTTTCCCTTCAAAAAGTTCTTCAAACGTTTGAGGAAACATTCAATATTTTTCTTGATGAATAAACTTTTTGAAAAAAGAAAACAGAAAAAAATGTATATGTAAATAATATGGAATAATGGAAACACCGACAAGAACATGACAAAGAATGATGAACACTTAAACTAAGATTAGAAAAAAATTTAGAAGTAAGAAAAAACAGAGAAATTGTAGCATTTATAAATTAGATCACATCAGTTTGGAGACAAAATATGAAGTTTTAGCGTGAAAAATTTTGTTCAAAATTTAAAAAAAGAAGAACCTTTAAAAACTTCAAGCTTTGTTGAGCCCATGTTGATGAAGAAAGACAATGTAGATTTCCAGTGAATATGATTAATGAAATAAAGAGAAGATGTTTGTCAAAGACTATCACTATTTTGTGTTGTGTTTGAAAGACTGTTTCGTGGGAATATAGAATCGAAGGATAGGGGGGGGGGGGGGGGGAGAATATTCAGAAAGGCAAAGTGTTGATTTTAGAAGTTCGAAAGAAATTGTTTTGCGTTGAGACCACAAGCAAAAAGTTTTTCTGAAAGCCAAAAGCGATAGTGATTGAAAATCTACGGACAGAAACTAGAGCCAACAAAATTTTTTTCTTATGAAAAAACGGGCCATGGAGTTGAAAGACTTTTTTTGAAAGGGTAGTTGAGACTTTTTTGGAATTTCGTTAAACTATCTGATATAAAACACACACACACAGACACACACATGCAAGCGACTATATCTAAACATTCAGCGGGAAAAATATATTGGTTATATTGGTTTGGAGATTTCATCGGAATCGTTCTTTGTTTACATCAAGGAAGCGAGAAGGGCAAGATTAGCAGCCATCTTTAATGCTGAAAAATATTGGTTTTTGAATCTTTATTTCATCGTCATTTCAAAAACTTACACTCTGCAAGAACCATGTAAACATACATCATAATGAGGCAGGCAAGAAGTCGTCTGAAAAAAGATATGATATGCGTCACATTCTGAAAATGGCGGAATGATGCGATGACTGTCTAATTAAATATATTTTTCATAGCCAGTTTCACCAGAAGAAGGTTATTCAACTAACTAGGGAAGTCATTTGAAGTTTACCCAAACAATCGTTCGAAATGAGGTTTAAATGAACGGTGAAGATCAGAACTATGAGTTCTGAAAAAATTAGAGTACAATACGAAGGTATGCCTGAGATATGCTCATGTGACGTCACGTATGCGTGTAGGATATGTGTTGTGTGTATGGTGTGCAGACTGAAGTTGACAAGCTTGAATAACTGTAACTCGTGAACGGCTCAACCAAATTTAAAGTTTTATAGCTCATTTTGAAGCCAATGAAAAATTCTATGGAACTATAATAAAAATTATTAAAAATGATGAGAAACTTAATAAAAAACTTCAAAAAACTGAAAAATTACAAACCTCGATAAAACTCACTTTTATCGACTAAGAATCACTTCGAAAGTATTTTTTTCGAATTCCTTGGAAAAACATACATACGCAATGTTTAAAAGAAATAATATTTCGCGTCCATCTACGTCTGATTTTTCAGTTTTTTAACGATTATTATTAATTTTCTCATCATTTTTAATAATTTTAATTATAGTTCCATAGAATTTTTCATTGGCTTCAAAATGAGCTATAAAACTTTAAATTTGGTTGAGCCGTTCACGAGTTACAGTTATTCAAGCTTGTCAACTTCAGTCAGCACCCCATACACACAACACATATTCTACACGCATACGTGGCGTCACATGAGCATATCTCAGGCATACCTTCGTATTGTACTCTAATTTTTTCAGAACTCATAGTTCTGATCTTCACCGTTCATTTAAACCTCATTTCGACCGATTGTTTGGGTAAACTTCAAATGACTTCCCTAGTAAATATATGAAAACTGCTTATCTCGCTTCATATGTAATTATTTTGAGTTTTTAAACATGTCAAGGAGTAAAAAATGAAAAAAAAAAAGTTTGAATACAATGATCTAAACTGTTAAGTTTTTTGAAAATTAGCAAGAATGGTGGGTTTCTAACTTAAATGTTCTCGGAAATAATAATAAAAAATTATGAAGTGAATACGATACGGAATATCTAGACAACTCATTTTGAATCTATCTTACTTCCTCTCATTTTCTGAGTACAGCTCTTCTGGTTCTCTGTCGTAGCCATCTTTTCCCCAATTCGGTTTATCATTCGAAAACACATCAAGATCTTCCCATTCTTCAAACGTTTTTGTATTGACAACCATTTCTGAAAACAAAACAGTTTATTACGATTATTTAATGAAAGTAAAAGTTTTGATATTTGTTTACCTTTAAGGCTCACTGGTTGAATGCGATGGTAAACAATTGGAGCGATCGCGATATCAACGCCGCCAATATTTTCCTTTTGGAGGCTGATAATTTCTTGTTTGGTCACCAACTAAAATTATACGGTTTGTGTTTTTATTTGAGATTTCTGATAAAAAACCTTTTGCTCCTTGATCAAGCCATATTGGCATTCCTCATTGACCCCTCCACAGGATTGTTCATAAAGAATGCGTGTTCCATAAGTGGGGCCAGTTCCATATGCACCCAAATAGGTCTGAGAAGTTGCTTCCGGCCCTCCAGACAACTTTCTTAGCGGTGATTCGCCATTTGAATGAAATGAGTCTGGTGAGCATGATTGGTTTACAGAGTTGAGTCTTGATCTGAAGCCTGAATCTTCATCGTCCTCCTTTTCTTTCTTTTGTTTCCGAATGATAGTGAACGCCTCATCAACCGACATTCCAGCTCTAAAAAAGGATTATCATTTTAATTTTAGAGTTTTTTCCAGTTTATCGAACCTTTCCGGAGAGGATTGTGAAATACTGTTTGGTGAACCTTCACTTCCGATTCCACTATCAGTTGCGTTTGCAATATCATCACAAACTGGTAAGAAAAGATGTTCGTTGTCTGCTGGTATAAAAGAGAATGGATCGAACGGCGAATGAACCGAAACCATCTGAAAAAATGAATTATTTCTTTTCCATTATTTACTCAAATAAATCTACAATGTTGTTCTGCACCGGCGGAAGGAAACACGGTCTACATTGGTCCTTATGTCTACGAAGAGCAACAGAACTTCTGAATTGACCACAGCATTCATCGCATCTCCATGGTCCCTCATCTAGAGCATGTACAATTGTATGTCTTCTCAATTCTTTTTCCGATTCAAATGCTTGACGACAGTTTGCACATTTGTAGGGGAAGATCTCATCTCCACTGTGAGATGCGTTATGACGAAGGAGCGCTTCCTCGGTTGGCAAGAATACACGACATTTGCGGCATGAATAGAGCTGAAATTTGTTTTTTTTTTTTGTAATTCTGACGCAATTACTTTTTTTCCGAATCAGAATTTCATCGAATATTAAATGCTTGTTTTATTCATGGAACTGATTTGTGGTTTTTTCAAAGGTTTCATTTTGCAATTCTGCCAGAACTAAAAAGGTTATATATAAGAAACAGTAAGAGCTTATCTATCTTTGAATTTTTTATTATCTAAATTATTCAAATTATGTAAGCTTCATTACTTATTTTTAATAACGAATATGGTTAAAGGAGGGCTTTATTGAGATAGTAAATATACCTTAAATGAAAAAAGCCTTCCTTCTCATTCCAAATCTGTTTACAAAATTTTCTAGAACCACCTAGAAGCCGAGAAAACGCGCCTCAAAACAATGGCCTAGAAAAAGTGTCCACCAGGCCGAACTTTTTCCAATGAGCTTTTTTCGTGTTTCGTTAATAAATAGTTATGCAGAATGCTTAAATTAGTCCTTTTTATGTTTTTTTAATTTTTTTTTTGATTTTTCATGCCTGCGGACTAGTTTTCGCCGGTGGCCACTTTTTCTAGGACATTGTTTTGAGGAGAGTTTTCTCGGCTTCTAAGTTGTTTGAGAAAATTATAAAAGCAGATTTGGAATGAGTCGGAAGTCTATTTTCATCCCAGGTGCATTCATTAGCTCCGTAAAGCCCACCTTTAATTAACTAGGGAAGTGCACTCTAGTGTACACGACTCTGAATTAAAGGTTTAGTGGAAATGAAAGGACCATAATACAATAATAAACTGTGAGAATAAAAATTCTCAATGCGGCGGTTTTCCTCACTAACCCACGTGTGACGTCATCACAGCCAAAACCCACAGTTGCAACAACAGTCATTTTTTAACAGCATGTAGCTTTGGAACCCCTGAACCAATTTTTATGTTTTATAGCTCATTAGAAGGAGAAAATGTTTTTCTTTCAGAATATAACAGTATACATAGTTAAAAACAAAAAACTGTCAACCGAGAATCAAAAAAACTGAACGTGTTTTAGTGATATGCAGAAAAATGACCTATATATTTTTTTTGAAACATACAATTTTTTTGAATTTATGATTTTCGAATTCTACTGGATCACGTACGTATTATGGAAGTAAAGTTATGTGCGCTTGCCGTTGAGTTTAGAGAAATAAATAGCAAAAACAAAATTTTTTTCGTACTTTTCACTCATTATATGTAGTCTTGTATTGGAAACAGCTTCTCAAACGTAAGGAAACTGTTCTTTTTTTCAAGTTTTTCACTTTTTAGAATTTTATTCTTTTCGATCTCGTGTTTAACAGAAGTTTTAAGCTTTTTATCAGAACATGTTGTGACATTTTTCGACAGACGCATGCAGAATTCCCAATTTCGAAGAGGGAAAATTTGATATCAATTCTCAACTTGTTATATAACCAGATCAACGCCGATCGATATAATGAGCTCGTCAAAGAAGCATTTTTCTTTGAAGCAATACGTTGCAGGTGCATCGTAACCTTCTGGATGATTTCGGAGAATACCAGCTTTGAAAAATGCTTCTTTTACGAACTCTTTATATCGATCGGCCTTGATCTGGTTGACAAGTTGAGAATTGATATCAAATTTTCCCTCTTTCAAATTGGGAATTCTGCATGTTTCTGTCGAATAATGTCACAACATGTTCTGATAAAATGATTAACACTTCCGTTAAACACGAGATCGAAAAGAATAAAATTCTAAAAAGTGAAAAACTTGAAAAAAAGAACAGTTTCCTTACGTTTGAGAAGCTGTTTCCAATACAAGACTACATATAATGAGTGAAAAGTACGAAAAAAATTTTGTTTTTGCTATTTATTTCTCTAAACTCAACGGCAAGCGCACATAACTTTACTTCCATAATACGTACGTGATCCAGTAGAATTCGAAAATCATAAATTCAAAAAAATTGTATGTTTCAAAAAAAATATATAGGTCATTTTTCTGCATATCACTAAAACACGTTCAGTTTTTTTGATTCTCGGTTGACAGTTTTTTGTTTTTAACTATGTATACTGTTATATTCTGAAAGAAAAACATTTTCTCCTTCTAATGAGCTATAAAACATAAAAATTGGTTCAGGGGTTCCAAAGCTACATGCTGTTAAAAAATGACTGTTGTTGCAACTGTGGGTTTTGGCTGTGATGACGTCACACGTGGGTTAGTGAGGAAAACCGCCGCATTGAGAATTTTTATTCTCACAGTTTATTATTGTATTATGGTCCTTTCATTTCCACTAAACCTTTAATTCAGAGTCGTGTACACTAGAGTGCACTTCCCTAGTAAGGAACTTATGAGATCTTACAAACTGCATCTTCCTGGCCAACATAACTCGCAATTCCCTTTTCTATAGTGGCCATGACATTTTTTCATGAAAGCTGAATCTACATAAAAAAAGATTTTTTTCTCAATCTATTGTTCGCAAGCATAGGTTACAGGCTGTCACGAAACCTTTTCATCCTGCATTACTCAAGGCTCGAACATCTCTCAAAAGCTGCCGCTTTTCCCTGGTACGGTTTTATCATTCGAACACCTTTTCCGATTGAAAAAGAAAATGTCGGCTGCAGATGTCCGCAAAAAAAAAAGAAACCTGACTCACAATTGACAACACACTTTTACATGACGTCTGGTCTGGTCATTCCGAAAAAAAAGAAAAAAAATGTTGCAACAAAGTTTCGTATAGTTTTTTTATGAAACTAGGGAAGAAAATTGAAATGTGTTTTTTTTCTTAACGTCAAAAATATTATTGAGAGAAAAATTCGCATTCGTAGTTGTTAGAATTAGAAGAAGCAAGGACAAATTTCGTATGTGCCAGTCAATGACTAGACCCCCCGCGAGACAATATTGTGTTTCGACCCATACAAAATTTTTGTGGATTGCGTACGTATGAATCATTCCATGTTTTTTTGTTGTTTTTCATTGCTGAGTCAATTTTAAATAGCCTAACTGCCTAAGAAGTTGAAGGGACGCATTTATTTACCTTTTGCTTGTTTTTTTTTATATTACCTTTTGCTTGTTTTTCTGAACAAAGTCTTCAATTTGTTGCGATGGTAACTGTTGCCCTCTAACACTATCAAAGTCCACATTATCAAACTTGTTCTCCATGTCATTCATCAAAGGATCATGTATTTGCGGCATTGTCATCGGGAAGTTTTGGTACATCTAAAGCAAAACAAAATGGACAATTTTTGATGTTACAATTTGATTCTTACATTGGACTGTAGCTGCTGTTGTTCAATCTGTTGCTGCTGCATTTGATTTTGATCATAGTTTTGAATTACAAGCCCGTATGTAATCGGAGCATCGTTATCTTCACCCTCTGAGAAGCAATTCTGTGGTGGTGGCATTCTGAAATTTTTTGAATTTTTTCGCGTTCCACCTCGAATTTCATACAGAATTTGGTGATCTTCAGCCTTAACCTGTGGCTCAACTTTCATCTTAAAAGCAGGGTTACTGTCGCTTTTCTTGTTTGCTGAGGAAGCCGTATTCCCATTTCCCCGACGTCTTCTGAAACCAAATTATTAAAGCTCTCGTTCACGACGAAAGGAGTCTTACTGTTGGAGTGACTTTTGTCGTTCTGGGCACTTATGCTGATAAAGATTCGAACGAAATTTGTAAGTTTTTTGGCAAAACTTGCACTGGAACGGTCTATCATTCGAATGTTTGACTGCGTGCTGTTTCAAATACCAAACCGAATTGAACAATTTTCCACAATCCTAAAATACGAATTTCTATTAAAATTTCTATTTATGTATATGCATACTTTGCATTCACACTGCTGATTTTTCTCAAGCGTCACATTGATATTATCCACTTCCGTAGGGCAGATCACAATTGGTGGTGGTGGAGGTGGATCATTCTAAAAAACGTTGTTTATTTGAGTTCGTTCCCTTCAACAATAGAGATCAAAACTTTAAAAAATTTCCAGAAACGTAATAAAAACTTCAAGTGACACCTAGAGCAGTTGTTCATTTCAAAATCTATTTTTCTATTTTTCTCGTTGACCCATATGACGTAATCAACTGACCACTTGCAAGTGACCAGCAACATTGATGAGCGATTAAATTTTTCGAAATGTTTCTCTCACTTTTTTTTGATGTACTTTTACTTTGAACACTGGTATGAAAACCAAGTGGTATGAAAACCAAAAGATGGGTTATTGCAAATGTACAGAAACATAAAATAGCTGTTGGTTGCTCAAAAAACAAAGCATGACACAGTGAATGAGTTAAGCAAATATTTTTAAAAACAAAAATTTAAGCGCTTGGAATTTTGTAAACAAACTATATAATATGGTTCTGGTACCGCCCGGAAGTATTTAAATAATCACATTTTTTACACTTACAGTTTTTGAAATCAAATTGATGTTTTCTTCAATTCCAATCGATGGTGGTGGAAACATTTCATTTCCAGGTGGTGGCGCTTGAAAATAATTATAGTTCATATAATCATCCATTGTTTTTGCATAGATTGTTGTGGTGACTGTAATATAGAAATTTTCAGGTTTTCATGATAATAATCGTAAAAGAGCAAGTAACGAGACGAATTTTAAGAAGGAAAACCGTTTCAAAAAGTTCAACAAAACAAAACGGCTATCAAACGAGCTCCAAAAATAGGGAATGAAGTTTGAACGACAGCGGTTCATGAAAGAGTAAAAGAGAATGGTCAGCGAGCAGCGAAATTATTATCAGCAACAGCCATTTCGAAGTAATATGTTGTGCGTTTCTTTCCATTGCCTTTTCCTGATATTTTCAATATAATATTTCACTTATTATCACAGCTCCATGTTCCAAGACCAAAACTGATAAGAAAAGGGAAATTTGGAATTTTCCGAATGACCATTACACCATAAATGACCGTTTCAGCGTCTCCAGAGAAAACGCAGAAACACTTATCAGCTGGGTTATCAGTTATTGGAAAATTTGAAGTTTTAAGGGCAAATGTTTCAGAAAAGGAAAATAGAACACTCTTACTACATATTGCAAGCAAAATGTTTTGAAAAGGAGCAAATGTATGAATCATTTTCGTTTCCATGTTTTGAAAGAAAGGAAGGGAAATATGACAAAAGAGGAAAAAACCACTCGATGTGGTCAGTGGAGTCCCGCCCATTTTGGTGATTGTTAATAAATAAATAAAGAAAAAATGGATTATTTGGGGAATAATGAGTAAAGAAATCAATGAAATCAGAAATAAATCTTTAATTTGTTCACAGTTACAACAGAGCGTGTAAAAGACGTAAACTCGTTGTTGCTTGCAAATCAAAAAGTAGCGGAAAGAAAAATGATTCAAAAGAAAAATCAAAACCATCATAGATGACGGTTTCGCAAAACGATGGATCTTCAACTATATGAGTGTGTGTTTTTTTTATTTTCATTTCTAGCTGCCTCCTTACTACTTTTGCTGGATGCCGATCGAAACAACGCACAATCGTCGTCGTCTCCTCGGCGGTTTGAATACAATATGTATATATACCAGAAAATCGGTGGCTAAATGTTGAAAACCGTCCAACAACGACGTGGCGATCGTGGGCAAGATGCAAAACGAATATTAATATAGAAAAAAAAGTGGTCGTCCAACCAAACGCTTTTTCAACTGTCCAGAAATCCGGAACCCCCTCCCTGGACAGCTAACACCAATAATTTGGAAATGAAAAGAGCGTCCATGGGGGGATGGGTCGAAAAGGAAGATATTTAATTCGACTGTCAAACTGAAATGCCTTTTGTGTACTTTTCAATAGATCTTTCGTTTTTTGGTTATTAAACGTTTAGCGCTTTTTCTCGGCTATTAGGTGAATGAACCTAGCTGAAGAAGGGTTGGTTCGTAAGTCAATCATATAATTGAGAAGCTTGATTAATGCTTATGCACCTATTTTTGTAAGCTATTCAAGTGAAGAGTTTTAAAAAATTATGTTTAAAAATTTCTAGTGGTTGGAAAATAAGAAAATCTACCCTACTCTTGATTATATAGTTATAATTGTAACTATTGCCAAGATGAAAATTAGAGTAACATTAACTTGTTAAGAACGCGGTTTTTGAAAATTTTAAATTGAAGAACTTGCAATAGTGTTGAAATCCTATGATCGATATCATTTTTTTCTCAGCACAAAAAACACAAAGTTCAAGCATCTAATTTTATTCCAAATTTTAAAAAAAATGAAACTCGTGATTACTGTAAAATGTTTAAAAAATATCACGTTCTATACTATTACTTAAAAACTGACAATCAATTCATCAAAACGTTATCAGAAACTTTGGTAGATTTTTTCTACCAAATTTACCAGTTCAATAACAGGAACCTCCTACGAAGGGCAAAGAGTGAGAGTTCATTTGCACTCCTTGAAACATATACCTTTTTTGAAATTGGAAGAAAAAACTGACATTTTTGAACAACTATGATAAGAGCTAAAAAAAAGCAACGGATTATAACAAAATTCTTTGAAATGAAAAAGATTTGACAATTAAAAAGTGAAAATAAGAAAGATGATGTTCCAAAGAATGACAATGACCACGGAAGAAAAAGAGAGGTGGGGTTTTGATGAAGAAAAAAAAGGAATCGGATGATGTTGTCGGAGTACCAATAATGAACAAGAAAAAAGGTAGCACGACGATCGCTGGTTTCTTTTTTTGAAAACCATCCGGTCCTGATATTCCGGCAGAAACTGTCGTAGGTCCCGCCAAACGAAATCACGAAAAACTTTGGAAAAAAAAGTAAAAGAACACACGCGAACATAATATCGGCAGGAAAAATGATGAACACCATCGCACCGCATATTAACAGGAAAAAGAACGTCGAGGCAAGAAAAAAAACAGTGTTCGTAAACTGGTATCAGTTTTGTTAAAAAGGCAGACCTCCAACAAATGAATGAAGCATTGAAGACGACAAGGAGGTTGCTGAAACCAAATGTTTCTTTTTCTCAAAGAGGAGGGTTCTTGTTACAGAAATCAAATTTGTCAAATGGTCTGGAACGAGAATTTCAGTTAGTGTTACCAAAAAGATCACTGATTGTTTGATGTTATGGAATGAAAAATAGTGTAAGACCTTCTTTCGTTTTTCACTTGATAAATTTACTACATATCTGGCGAAAATCTCAAACAAAATCTGTTTTTTTTTTCATAAAGAAGACAAAAACGAAAAAGCAAGAAAAAAGTCAGTTTCATCCATTGGCATTCAAGGAAAACGCCCCAAAATCCCCTAGACCTTTTTCACGCTATTTTATCAAAAATGGGTTGACGAACACACACGGCTGCCAGAAAAAATGAAGATAAAGCCTTCGAAATCGATAGGGATTAGAGATCTGTTAACAGTTCTCGTTCGATGACCGTTTGGAAAAGGGAATCGAAAAAAAATGATGATGCTGTTCGAGTGTTGAAGACCATGCCGAGGAAATGTTTCAATTTCAGGCAGGTTTTTTTCGCGAATATGCTGGTTAGTTGTCACCAAGATAGAGAAATAAATGGAGGAAGACGGCAAATGATGATTGAAAGATGATTACGGTAAGTGTTCCATTCGAAAAAAAGACAGATATGATCTGGTGGTCAACGGGAGGCAACCGCAAAGAGATGAGGTTGAGTTAATCTTAACCCTGTTGATGTGGGCCCGTTCGCCGCGCGCGCGGGAAGAACGCTGCCTCTTGTCATTCATTAAGTTATTAACCAGTTGATTAAGTTTTCGGGTGGAAGAGGCACCTTTCATCAGTTCATGCATCTTGGAGGGCAATCGGGGACGCGGAGAAGAAATTTGATGGCTAATGTGGATTTGTGATTTGTTTAACGGTGAAAAATGAAACCTGGGAAGCAGTTCATTCGTGGTTTTAAGAAATCCATAGGTATCAAGAGAAAACTCAGCAAATGTTTAGTTATTATAAATTAACCTAAAGTGAAAAGCTATTCGTTCTATGAATTTTCACGAGGAACACTTATCATTATAAAATGATTTAGTCATTATGTTTTACAAAGAGTAAGCTAGACAAATTTGGAATTCCTGAAGCGAGCTAAATATCTTAGAAGTTATTTCTAAATCGGCTTTCGACGCGAAAATACATCTTCTGAGTTTGATATAAGATTTGGATTATTTGGATCATCCGTGTTTGAATCAAATATGTTTGGGAAAGAAATAAAGAATTTAAAATCTAAGAGCAGATCAATTCCGAATTATAAAGCATTAAAAATTGATAAAATTTCAAGATCACATTAAAAGACCTTAAATCAAAAAACCGGTTCGAGACCTCTTGTGTAACAGCGAACATTCAATTCTTGTAACTTATTGACACCCTAATAAATTCTATCTAAATTCTCATCAATGACAAGTTGCGCAATTTTTAAAAATAACTCTCGTAACAAACGGCTGACCTCTAACCGGCTGACTGATTATGCCATGATTAAATCCTATGATAAAAAACCCATTTACCGGACTTTTCGTGCGAGAGGTCATTCATTAGGAGGAAGATGTCTTTATCCGTTCACCCCCCTCACGCATCGGGAATTGAGATTGGCCCGAGATAATAACTTGACAAAAATAAAATTATATTGGAACGAGCACAAGTTGGGAGTTGGGTTTTAGGTTGGATGGGAGAGAAATATGAACGTTTTGGATTATGGACATATATAACTGTTTTGAACATCTGTGTTGAGTACCCTGACCAGATGATCTGACCAAAAGCTGAATTTTCAAAAAATCCAAAGGTCGTACTAAAAAAACAAAGCGATGAAGAACAGCAGGCAAACAAAAAATAATGGAGAATTTGTTTGATGGATGAATGAGCTGATGACCGCCCAAATCCATCGTTTCCAGCAAATGCTTGAGCTTGTTTCTCTGACACCACGATGAATGCTGGCTAGCATCAGCTGTTCGTATAGTGGACATCGCTCCTCCAAGCTCTTTGCCGAACATTGTTTTTTAACTTTTCCAGTCACTGCCTACTGTCTCCTCGTTTTCGTCACTGCGTCCACACCTCCCCACACCCCGTTAGCCCAAGTGCATTATTTTTATTTTCTTCGTTCCATCCCGACAAAGCCTAGTTAAATTTCAAGAGAAAAATGAAAACGAAACCAAGTGAGAAGATGGAGCATAAAAAAAACAAAAAAAAAACATAAGACATACGGAAGCAAATAGATTGGAGGAACAGAAAAAAATGAGTCATGCTCCCGTTTTACGATTTCCACGCTATTGTAGACGAGTTGAGATCCATTCATCTAAACTTAATTTTCTTTCCATTATTGTCAAAGATTTTTTAAAAACTTTGAAAACAATGTTTGAAAACGTTTCTTTTGTAGGATTTAACAATAGAACAATCAAAGTTTTTGTCATAAAATGTTATTTCTTATCGTTCCATTGAAACAAAAAAATGTTAGACACAACACATTTCTAAAGATTTGTCTGAATATAGCGCAAAATATCTTCTCAAAACTTAATCGAAAAATCTCAATTTCGACCAGCGAATACATTTATATCACCTGCCTGTGAATTTCGAAAAACAAATCCAGAACAACATGGATTAACGATGGGTAATAGCGCGACACCGAGCAAACATACCAAAACTGTGTCAAACTGGTCTAATCAGACATTGTGGGGAAATTGTCGAATTTCGAAAGATTTGAATCATAACGAGAAACCAACAGCAAAAAAAGGAGTCATGTAATTTCGAAAATATAATCAAGCTAATCCAATTTTGGTTTTTGTTTGTTTTATCATCCTGTACCAGGCAGGTACATATATAGCGTTAATATAGAAAAACCAAAAAAAGGGGCGATTCAGGGAAATGACCATCAGCAAGGGCAAAGGGTGTGTGCAAACAGGTGGACAAATTTAGTATTCAAAAAAAAATTGAAAATATACAGGAGAAATGATTCAAGTACAACCAAAGGGCTACGAGAATGGAATGGTCAAGAATGGTGTGTTCTCTATAATATTTCTTGTGGAAAGGAATTTCGAGAAATAATTTTATGTGTGAAAATCGTAAACCATATTATTTTCTTGCACAATGCATATTTTTTCCTTAGAATTTTGAATAGTATTTTCCATAGGTTTGTCAAAAGGGTCAGAATGTTTGTTCAATGTTGGTTTCGTTTGGCTATACATTTTTTTCAATAGGTTAGCTTTACTTTAACAAATCAGGAGACAAAGTATTGGTGGTCAAAAAAAGTTTTAATATTAAGGCTCAAGGGATTAAAAATAAGAAACTATGATGTGATAAAAAAACACATAAACAAAAACAAAACGGAGGAAAAAATAAGACTTTCTGTTTTTTTTCCTGCAGAGGAAAAGTGGACAGAGCGGATGGCAAGAGATTTTTTGAAAATCCTCTTCAATCATGAAGCTTGTTTTTTTTTTGTTTTGTATGCGGTTTTTCCTAGCTCCTACTGGCCTATAACTTTCAAGATTTTAGAGTGGTGTTGGTAGCTCTGAACTTTCCACAAGAGTATAATAGTATAATAAGATGAAGAGTGGCTAATCAGACGAGATTCGAAATTTAAGACGTGACTGGATTTTATGAGAATACTAAAAACTTTGTACTGCAAAAGGCTCTGACAGAACGCGTTCTGGGATTTTTTTTTTTGGAAAAATTTAGAAAACTTTATTGTTCAATCAAACAAACAATGAACAGAATCTAATTAAAATTTTGAAACGCTTTTGGAAAATTCAAAAGAAGCTTCGAAAAAAAATCAAGATCTGAGTTTTTTGTAGAAATTTCGGGATGCTAATTTGACTTTTTGGGCCTCAAAATGGTTAGCGGAATGCAGGGAATGTTAACAAAAACTATTCCGCTTCGAATCATATTTCTTTAGAGGTTTTATCAATGACCAGGCATTTTCAATAAAATTTTGTCTACACCAAAACAATCGCATTCCTTTTCTCAAAAACCATAGTTGATTTCTTGTGAGCCTCTGGAGAAAGAATTGAAAATCCATAAAAACGAATCTCAATTAAACCAAAAACGATGAGTTAGATTATGAACATATTTGTTTATTTATTAAAAATTCAACTAAAAATTCAAATTCAACAAGAAGCCAAAATAAAAATATGCTCAATCATTCCCACCCAAGTGAGAATTTCCATTTTCAACATGTCTTCGAAGAAGGGTCACGTTGAAAGATGAATGTCACCAAACGTCATCAAAATTTTAGTTGAAAAAACACAAACAGGGAAAAATGGCAGGATGAGTAATGCAGAAAAAAAAACGCGTGCACACGAACATCTTAGAAAAAATGGAATGATCCCTTGGCGCGCTGCCATCGCGTTTCTCTATTCTTCTTTTTATTGAACTCTCCATGTTTTATTATTTGCAATTCACTTTTATTTATTAAAAGATCAGGAGCAACAAATGGTTTCCAAATTGTGAACGAGGAATTTCAAGAAAAAGTATACGAATGGGGGGGGGGTTGGCTGAAATCGTAAAGTCTAAATTTCATTTAAAAAATGGAATTTCGATACAAAATATTGTAGTGTGTATAGTGATTAGTGATTTTAAAAAAACAATGAGGATTTTTTATGAAAATGCAAAGGTTTGAACTACATTCTGTTGTATTTGTGAACAAACGATCAGAACAAAAAAAGCATTATATTCATGATCTTTTGGAAAGAAGACAATATAGTAACCTTTAACAAATGCTTCCGTGCGAACTTGGAAGCGTTGAAGTTTTTTTTGATGTTTCTCGAATTTTTTAAAGTTTCTTAAGGTGTCAACATAATTTTGAAATTTAGTTTGACAGCATGCTCTTCAAATGAGTAATCAAAATTTTCTTTAAAAAATGCGTATTTCTATTCAAAATATTGATAAGAAAATTGCAATTATAATTTTTTATTGGTTCAAAAAACTTCAAAAAATGAAGTCATTCTCATTTTTCTTTCAATTATTGCAAGATGAAAGTACAGTAACCCATTGAAATTTTAGAAACATTAGACGTGAAACAGAGGACGTAATATCTCAATCCGTTAAAAAGACGTTCTATTATAATTTCCAAAGCAAAAATCCACTTCAACAAAATTTGAAATAAAAAACAAAACGGCAAGAGGAAATGTAGGCGAAAAAGAGCCAGTCATTTTCTTCAATTTTTTCCTCTCTCCGCAGGAAATTCGGGTGGACCCCAAAACAACCTCAAGCAGTGCACTTATTCATTTCTCCTACTAATACTAGTTTAGTTTTTTTTGTTGAGTGACCAGTAGAGGCTATAGCTGGAACTAACAAGGAAAAAAATATTGAGAAGCGAGCAAAGCAAACGGCGGAAGAAGAAAATGAAGCACGTGAATTCTGGTTTTGGTTGAAAATAAGAAGGAGGTGGATTAGAATACGATGTGAACAGTGGTCAGTCATGACCAATTTTGGTTTAAGGCTAACCAAAACGAATGTACTGAGAAAGTCTTCATGTTGGCAGGGTCCCTCCCTTTTGAAACGCAATATCTTTCGCGCAAAACCTTCAAGTCCACTCGGATACTATTACATCCAACAAAATTCGCAGGAATGACCGCAACATTTGTTGTTTCTTTTTTAGTATAACTGAAACAAAAAACCAAAAGAACCACCTGCGAACGTCATACATTTTCTTGCTATTGTTGAACCAAAGTTGTCGTTGGAGGTACTTTTATCATTCGCAAACCCATATCGAAAACCCTATGAGAGATCGTGTTTTGCTAGTGAAGAAACTGAGATAAGATTATGCTAAAAATATGAAACAAAGTAATTTCAGAGGTGATTATAAACAATTTTGATGACATTTTCCCAAGTTTTACGTAAAATCTATTTGATAAAATATTCAAGTAGTTGTTTGAAAACCAACGAATGATTTGACCATTACAAAAAATACACCTTATTATGATTTTAATAGTCTTTTAGCTCATTACTTATCGAACGGATCCGACAGCGGTTAGATCAACAACAAAACGAGAACCCAACCTACGTCAAAAATGTTGTATGACTAAAAAAACTCCGAATTTTATGCAGGTTCCGATCACGAAGTCATAGCAACATAAAAATGGAAATTGTCACAATGTTCTTCGTTTCCCTACCGTAATTTGTGCTGAAATATGAATTTTTTTTTGAAATTAGTTTTGAAAAGAAAAAAAACGACAAAGAATTAAAACTAGAGTACGTGTTAACTGAGAAAAAATACTGGTGGAAAAAATAAGGGAGAGCCAGGAAAAAAGTGAAAAATAGCCGTCTGATGGAATGCAGTGTTCGGCCGTGTCGTGAAATGGTCATCGTAAACAACAAAAATTGGCATGGGTGAATTATCAAAATAATTAACAGCCGTTTTTGCGGTCGTGGGGTACCGCTAGAAAAAATATTAATTTCGAACAATTTCTCAACGTTGAGAACGAAATGAAATACCCTTTAAAATAATGTGAGGTTAGATTTGAAGAAGCAGGTGAAAAAAAATTGAGTTGAGGGCATTTTTAGAAATTATGAATTATGTAGAAAAAAGCAATGAACATAATATCAATCTCAAAATAATTGCATTCCAAAGCAAAAAATGACCACAACTGACACCTTTAAGAAATTAAATTTTTGAGGGTTGTTTCAGCAATTTTGCCATATTTGTTAAATACATTCAAATGCCTTTATTTCAAGCGGTCAATGGAATGTCTCCAGAGATAAAAAATGCAAGCAAAGAAAGTACATATGCGACGGCTCGCTAAGACTTTGCCCCCACCCCAATTTCATTTTTTTCCTCCATATTTTCGTGTGGCCAGATTCAGGTGGCATAGCAACAGAGTGACCAGTACTTTTTGCTTTGCTTTGAACGGATTGAACGATGAGCTTTAGTGAACCAGAAAAAAAGCTTGAGAAAATCGGGAAATAAGCTTGTTGTACGAAATCTCGTTTAAATGAAATTAAGAATTTAGGCTGGAAGGGGCTTTCAAGGAGGTCGAAAATTAAAGGTTTAAAAAACAAAGTGTTAAATTTTCAAAACATGTTTTCTACACCTAATAGTAAATATTACGGATTATTTTTACGTTAACGATTTACTATTAGTTATTTATTTGCTTCATACGTGAAATTCTAAAAAAAAAAGATGATTCATACAGACTAGACCATACAGATCTCCCTGGTTAACATCTGATTTTGAAAAAAAAAGTGTTCCACTACAATCTTGCACGTTGACAGTTGATAGCTTCAAAATAATATTTTCAAAACGTTAAGGAACAATTTACAAATTCTTAAGTTCCACTTTACTAGCTCATACAAAACAAAGAACAATTTCTATTTTCAATTAGATGTGGTCAATGCTTCTCATCACATCATGTTCAGTCTCCAAGAGACGCCAGCTTCAAGAGAATTTTTTCTCATTTGAATACAAAATGAGACATTTTTTGAGCTATCAACAACCACAACAACAACAACAACACAATGCCAATACAAAAACAACCACGGCTGCGACCGCGACTGACCACGAGTAGCTGTTGATATCTGCCGTTGGGGCGTCCAGTGTTAGAGAGAAAGTGAACGAAAATAAATTTTCCCTATTACTTGTGTTCGTTTCTAAACGAAAACAAAATTTTCTAGGCACCTGTCTTGAATTTGAATTGAAAATTGTGAGGCTTACAGTTTCGCAAATTCAACTTGTGAACGTGAAAAAGTGAAAAATAAAATTTATAAATTGAATAAAGTATGAAGCTATAAATTAATTCGGAAAAAAAAAGTTTTAAATCTAGTAAGAATCAACTCTTTGTGAGAGGTTTAACAAACTGATGGCAACAAATAAAATCAAATGGAAAAAGTGCTCTTGAATATGTGCGCGCAGCGGAAAAAGAAGGAGGTTTTGAGGCGATGAGTGTTGCTGCAAAACAACTCGTAAACGATATTTGGATAGACGGTATATATTTGTATTCGTGGTTGTGTTGTTCCGCCAGCTAGGTGGTCATCGTTTCGTTCGAGGTTCAGATACAGGCAAATAGAATGTAACAGGCGGTGATTGGCGAGCGAAATGGCTGCCTGCCAGCAAGCCAACGCAGCTAGCCGTTCGCCAAAACAGTAGTGAAATCTCAACGCGTGGGGAGATTAAGTTGCAATGAACATTTTGGGTTCATTTTTTGCAATATTTAAAATATATTAATGAAGTAAGGTGTAATTATTTATTCTCATTGTTCTCAATTTTAAAGTTAAAGTTAAAGAGCGGCTGATATGTATGATAAGGTAGGATGAAGAAAAATGTATGATCTTTGAAATTGATGTCTGGCTTAATGGCTTCAACCATGTCTTAGACCCCCCCCCCCCAATTTAACTTGGGCCTTATTCGGACAGGGAGGTCGAAAAGAGAGAGACAGCCTACTTGTTGCCAGTTTGAGGTATGTACACAAATGCCCAAAAATTGTTTTTCTTTTTGATATAGCATCAAATATGGTAAAGATATTATAAATAGTTTCCGCCCATTTTACTAAAGATAAACAAATGAATTTTGCAAAGAAATAGAGAACTACCTCCGTGTCTGATGTTCGAAAAAACGAACGAAAAAAACCATTGGTCCAATTTCCGGCACTTGATTATCCAATCTCCCATTTCCGGGCCACTTAGATGTCGTTTTTTGTTCCTATTATAACAATTTTTTAACAATTTGGAACACCCATCCCCCCCAATATTGAAATATTCCTCCAAAAAGCAATTTATTTTTATCCCGAGCAAAAATGCCGTGTGAATCATCATCATCCCTCTACTTCATCGTTTCAAAAACTTTTTGCCACCCCGACAGCTAACAAGCATCAAATAGTGTCAATGTGAATAATGTGATGGGTGCAGGAAATTGAACGAACGGATGAGAGCAGCGAAATTGCGCAAGAGGAAGTGTAGCTGTGTGTGGCAAAATGGCGGAGAGTGACCGACAAAAAGTTTGTCTCGTAATCAACATACATCATCATGGAAAATTTCGAATGCAAATCTTTCATGGAAATCTTGAATGAAAATGCGGGGTGGAAAAATCACCAAAACACTTGAAAATAAATTCGAGTAGGATGGAAAGAAAATACTATTTTTGAATATTCTCTGTCGAGGTTTTTGTGGGTTCTAACAAAATTTTCATTAGCAATGTGGAGGAGGAGGTGGTAGGGTTTGATAAAAATGCGATGAATCAAGAATGTCGCAAAAATCAGGCAATAGGGGTAAGAAATGAAAGAATGACAGTTCATTCTTAAAGCAGACACAAATAGTTTTTTTTAAATAACTGGAAGTAATAAATATGACGCCCAAAAATATGCAAAACAAAATTAAACTAGATTATAAAATTTCATAATTTGAATAATGTGCACCTTAAGTTATTGAACAAGCTACTTACGTTAAAGGGACTCAAATTGAATTAGGGTTTCAATCAGTGTTCCGAACCGGATCTATCCGATCCGGATTTTTCGGTTTCGGGTCGCTCAACCCGATCCGGATCGATCCGGATCGGGTCAATCCGGATTCGGGTCAATCCGGGTCAATCCGGATTCGGGTCAATCCGGATCAATCCGGATCGGGTCAATCCGGATTCGGGTCAATCCGGATTCGGGTCAATCCGGATCGGGTTAAATTCGGATCTATAAATTGCAAATGTTAATTTTCAGAATACAAATTTGCTAGAATTAAAAATGTTGAATTTTGCTAGAATTAAAAATGTTGAACATAGAAAATTGGATTTAGTTTTTCATAATTTTCAAATGAAAAACTCCCGTTGTGGGTATAATTTTACGAATTTTGGTAGAAAATAATTTCTCCTATCGAATGATATAAGAAACTTCAAAAAGGGAGATCATAGTTTGAAAAAATGGCCAAACGTGCGTAAAAATGACACTTTTTGGCCAAAAATGCACATTAAAATGAGCCATAAATACCTCAAAATTTAGAATTTTTTCTCAAATTTGAACTTAAACGGTCGTTTTTATCTTTTTCTTCCATTTCGCGCCATGTTTGACAGAAAATCGAAAAAAAACACTTTTTTTTTGAAAATTTTTGATGACTTTTTTGGTCAATTTTTCGAAAAATTTTATACAATTTTTTTTCGTTTTTTTGCCAAATTTGCTTCTTTTTTTTGTAACAACAGAAACATTTTTGAGCAAAAAACGAAAAAAAAAACATTAAAAAAACGAAAAAAACTTTTTTTTCGAAAAATTTACACGTTGTCCGACAAAATTTTTTTTCAAAAATAGACAGTCATGATTATGGTCATGATATTAGTCAGTTGCGTATTCTGAACAAAAACGTTACAAAAAATATACACGCCATTTATAGATCCGATCCGGATTTCACCCGATCCGGATTGACCCGATCCGGATTGACCCGGATTGTGACCCGACCCGGATTGACCCGATCCGGGTTGACCCGGATTGTGACCCGATCCGGATTGACCCGATCCGGATCGATCCGGATTGTCATCCGGATTGACCCGATCCGAAATCCGATCCGGATCGGAACACTGGTTTCAATCCCATTTTCATCTTCTTCACAGTATTTGTAAACCTATAGAAGCAAAAAATTTATCGAAGTTTCCTTTTCTAGCACACGAAAAAAGCACATTTACAGGGTAAGGCGGCTAATGGCCTAACCGCTCGGCCGCGCGCGAGAGAGCATGCGAATGTGAGAGTGTTTGCAATTGTTAGGCCATTCGCCGCCTTATTTTGAAAATGGGTGTGTTTGAGTACTAGACAAGGAAATTTCACAAAATATTTTTCTTGTCTGGGTTTTCAAATATCAAGAAAAATATGAAAATGGAATAGAAACCCAAAAACAGTAAAGAATCCCTTTAAGAAATTAATATTTTCTTCGCATAAGGAAACATAAGGAAAAAGGCTTATTTCGGTGACGCGGGTCAACGTGCAAAAAAAGCAATTGCGCGCGCGTTCACATTTTTTGTTACTGCTACGGTAGGTTATGACCCAAAAGGTAATAATTTGAATGTTAGGGCCGGATATGCACTTTTTGAGTTTTTCCCTTTAGTTCAGACTTAATCGCTATCTTAGGATTTTGTTTAAAGTTTTTGTTACAAGGGTGGTAGCTGGAGTAATTCTGGATATTTCGGTTACATATTCTCATCGAAAAGCATTTTGCGCTGGAAAAATAACCGTTTTTCCTTTTTTTCCGAGTTTTTTATAGCTGAAAATTTGAAAATTCGTTAGAGTTCGAAATTTGACAAGCTTCTTATATAAACGAAGAATGGATTCAGTACGGTAGCCTCAAAAAATTGTTCATCATATTTATGTATGAGCCAAGTTATACGGTTTCTCTTAAAGTTTGAACTTTGACGAAATGCCCCAGGTTTAAAGCTCTCAACCCCCACGAAGAAAAATAAACAGCTTATTTGAAACTTTAGAACTATTATATATGTTACAGGGACTTCACTTTTTTAATATTCATTCTTACAAATAATACTTCAGTTGGAATATCCAGCTTTATTATAAAGCCAACTTTAAGTTCCATATCAATCAGATGGAAATTATTTTTCCTAATTTCGCACGCTATCACGTCAAAACAAAACAATATGAGAATATATATATATATATATGGGGGAGGAGTGGGGGTAAAAGCATAATTATGCTCAGCCTGAAGAAAAACATTTTTGTAACAGAATTTCTTAAACTCCGAGACATACACATTTTGAAAAGTGGGAACCCCTCCCCCTTTTTTATTAGAACATATAGCATATGTTCGACTAAAATAACGGACCAACATTATTGAAAAACACCGAGAAAAAAAAAGAGTCCAGAGCTTGATCATTAAAATGACCATAAAACGGAAGTTAGCAATAGTGATAAGAGAGAAGGAGCGGTGGTCAACAAACACGCTGACGGTTATCTTTACGATCCCTCTCTGTTTCCTTCTCTATGCTCATCCCACACACACTAAGCTCAACTCATCTAACCGCGTCGAAAAACAATTCTCTAAATCTTAACAAACGCTTACCGTGTCGAGCTACTTGTCGGCCAAGAACACTTCATCATTTTCATTTTTGCGGGTTTTTGTGAGCACCAAGATGGGAAAAAAAAGTGTTTTTGAGTTGACCGCGAAATGTTTCGACTTTTGTTACTTTGAACGGTTTAAACTAGGAAAATTTTGATCGAAACGATCGCTTAGCCCGATATTGTTTTTAAAATTACAATGGGCGAACGGCTATACAACATTAAGAATATTGCAAACTATTATTAAAAATAAAGCAAAGCTAATATTTACCAAAAAGTTGAAGTGTAAAAACGAACACACACTGAAATTATAATAAGACATCAAGATAACAAACATTTTCGTCACAATTTCAAATTCCGGGTCTATTTTCCTACTTTTTCGTATAATTATTACCGTAACTTTTAATTATTTTAGCAAAATAAACACAGTTTTTATGTTTTCTGGACAGTCACCATTCAATACCGCGAACCAAATTTTAATTATTTTTTTACAACTAATTAAATATATACACAATTTTGGCCCAGAATCATAGGAAATGCAATAAAAAACCTCAGAACGCGTTCGAATATCTTTTTTTTAACTTTTACCTCTTTGCTTTTTGAAATAGAAAACAATAAAAATAGGCATAAAGTTTTCGAATAATTAAAAATGAGTTGTTTACATTTTCCAAGCTTTTGGGGGAGAGTTCGCCTCAAAATATTTTTTTGATGCCACATAAAAACGTGCGACCGCTTCGACTTTCAAGCCACGACCTACGCTAGAACAAAATTATTTCGAAGAAATAAAAATGTTGAGAAAGTGTGAGTCAAAAGCGAAGGATATAATTTAAAATGTGGGATTTAAGAAAAGTGAACGCTAAGAGAAGGGGTGGGGGTTAATTTTGTTTTTCTAAATCTGGTAGTTAGGGGCTCAAATGCCACCAACTTTGTTGTTTTTTTTCTGCTACCTTTCAAACAAGTACATGTTCTAATTAAATAGTAGGTGTTGATTGTATCCCTGAAGGTTTTAATTTTTGTCAGCACACAGAAAGTTTTCTAGAATTTTAGAGCTTTTTATTTTCTTCAACGGCGAAAACAAGTAATTGGGGACAACGAGGGACAAAGAAGGAACACAGAACAAATGAAAACAAAAGAAAAAAAGATAATGATGAAAACCAGGAAATCGAATTTTAGAATATTTCTATGAATGGTTGCAGTAAGATATAAAAAGGTCACTATTGAAAAATGAAAAAAAACGGGATAATGATGTCAGGCTGACATTAGGATCATAATATTGTATTAACCAAGAACATTTGAGAAATTATGTGTATTTCAAAAAATGTATAAAACGTTTCTTCGTACAAAAAAGCAAAACTATACGGTACGTTTTGATTGTTGAGATGTTTATGGAATGGCGAGAAAAAAACCGACTGACTTGACATTTACATGCCTTCAAAAATAATAATAAACGGCGCGGTGGAAGCATATTCTAAACACGGAATATATTGAAAAAAAACATTTTATTCCTCCGCGCCGGCCGGACAATTCAAAACGAAAAAAAATAACCATTGCAAAATAATAAAAAAAATTAAAAGCATTTGAAATGGAAAAAATAGCAATTCACTTCAGATCGTTAAAATCTCCCTCGAAACTCTTTAATGTTTCCCGATTGCGCAATATATGCAAATGGATGGGTCGCCGTGTGAGAGTTTTGGTGTGTGGCCCCTTCTCTACCCCGTGAGTCTTCCTGAAAAGCGATGCGAGAGCCTCCCTCCCCGGCGATGGTCATATGCGGCGGACGCGGCAACATTGACGCGACGCGAGAAAAACTGACCAGTTGAAGGAAATAGAGAGCCGCGACAAAATGCTGCGGAGAGCCACACGTGGGAGCCGGCGAGAAGTAACGCGACGATGCGGATGACCGGCGAGACGCAGACATAAACCCCCACGAAGCCGCGGAGCAAGAGTGACCAGTCGGCTGGCAATTAACAATCAAATAGAATGGCATGGCGCGGAGACGCTGACCAATACCGCTAGCGGCAGGATTTGAACGCACGAATGTGTTTTAGCGGACAAAATAAGGACCATGAAAAAGTTTTTCTCGAACCACAAAGGACCGCCTCTTTTCTATTTTGCAAATGCTGACCCTCGGTTCGAGTAGTGGACAACAGGGAAAAGCAAAAAGAGAAAGGATGGAGGAGAAAAAGTTCGGAGCGTTATGCAATCAGGAGCAGTCATGTGCACTTTCATGAGCCACCCTCAATTCAGGGTGGTTTATGCTTCGATGAATTTTGATGACACTTCGATAGAGATGTTCCATTTTTTACTTTGAAATTAATTGAACACCGTTTTAAAGACATCATTTTGTTTCGGTGGTGAAGGGTGGAAAGGAGATAAAAACAAATATATTGTGATTAAAGAAAGTATAAACTTGTGTCAGTGAAATAAAGTTTGAAATGTTTTTAAAAATAAAATAAGCTTCAAAAAATACAAAAAAAATGATTCACGAAAAAAGAAGTGAGCATTACCCTTGTGAAGAAAAATGACCGTAAAACCCAAGAATTTTTAACCCAAATGAAAAATAAGCTTCTCAAGTTTTGTTCACTGAAATTATAAATGAGTTCACTGAAATTTTATTTTTCAACATGTTCGAGCTTTCTTTACTGAATAATTCAAGTCTTTCACTTTCAAAATTATGTAAAAATCATTTTCATAAGTAAAACACAGGGGTTTTAAGCTTCTGCTTCAAAATAACTTTTTTTTTTTAATTGTAAAAACTGTAAAATTAATAAAATACTTTAAACTTGTGAGTAACGTTACTGTTTTAGATTTGAAAAACATTCACAAAAACAATTGTCAACTGATACTGAATTCATTTCGAACAACCCACCCACACTTCACAAATGCATTGGCTCTCTCACATCAGCATTTATTCAACCAATCTGTTATTCTTGGCCACAACAATGAGCGATGAGCCAGCCATTCATGGTCACTCGAGTAACTTACAATGCCATTGTTATGAAGGTTTTTCAACAATTTCCAGAGAATATTGCCTTTCCAACCAAGTTCACTTTATTTTTTGAACGCTTTGTATAGTTGAAATGAAACGCGTCTCATAACAGTTTTGAAAAATATTGATAAGCGCTGGTCACTTTTGATAACAGCTCAATTTGTTAAATAAATCTTTCAGTTTGTTTGGAAGCTGTTTCAGTTTTAGAAATAGGCAAAACAATTGATAAGAAACTGATTGCCAAAAAGCTGTCTGATTTTTTTCAGTGACAGAAAAAAGGTACTTCAGAGTACTTTGCTTTTGAAAACTGCAAAACTCACATATCGAAAAAATAAAAGAAAAAAGGGGGATTTCAATGGATGAATTTCTAATCTGTCTACTAATAACATGGTTGCTAATACGTGGGTCAGTGCGAAAAGATTATATATATAAACTGGAAGAATACGTCGAATTTATCAACTAAAAAGATGGCAGACAATACAAATTTTCTGGCCTGATTAGAATATTAGTAATCCTGGATTGAGGGTGAGGGATTTTCAAAAATTAAATCCCTTCACAACAATTTCATTTTTTAATGTTCTTTAAAAAAATTTATTGTGGAGCAACAAAATTTTTGAAAACAAACAGGTTATTCAACATTCTTTGTATACTTTTGGCGTGCTTTTGGGGGGTGGTGTGGTTTCTTTTTCCATCACCCATAGAAGATCAAATATTTGTGTAATGCTCAAAACAGCGGAAGTAAGAGGTGCAAAAGAACGCCTTGGAGAAAAGCGGCTGTCTGTCGGGACCAGTATCCCATAAACTTATTTTCAATAACTCTTTGTTTACTAAACTTTTTGAAAACGACCACAACATGTCAAAGGGCGCAATTTGATGTGGCCTGTCCGAAAATGGAAACCACACGTCGACTTGTTATTCCATCTTGGAGTCGTTTGTTTTGGTGGTAAATGAAGTAGAAGTAAAAAATATCTATTTTTGCACACACTGCATGAAAAACATCCAATGGCTACTTTTCCCCCTATTTTCCTTGTTATTCTCTAACTGGTCAGTATAATGATCACGTTATTTTTCATTTTTTCGATGGGGGGAGGGAGGGGGATTTTCTGAAAATCCCCTTGAAAAAATTTATAATTACACAAAAACAACAATGAAAAGTCTTGACTATTGTAAATCTTGTTTTATAATTTGTTAAAAATCAGGTTCACATCCGGATGAGATTAAAAAACATTCAAAAGATGTGCCATTTAAACCTGAGCTCCAACGCACCACAATAACAACAAAATCCCTTTTCTCAGTTCCTTCACTCAACAAATTCATTTTCAAAACTTCACACAATGACCACTAACGACTCAGTTCGAACTTCTGCAATTGCATAACACTAGAAGATATTGAGGAAAAATAACGGAGGTCTCGAGTGACTGAATATTCACATGGAAAAAACAAAGAGTGTAGAGAGAAGCAAGACGAATTGAAAAACTAGAGTCCGTTCGCAAAATTGAGCACACAAAGAGAAAGCTTCAAAATTGAGGGGGGACCATTGAATCTTGAACCTGGCTGAATGAAAAAGAATGAAAGAGATGGGACAGAAAAACGGGGTGTTTGAGTGACCAGTAAGAGAAATGAAAAACTCATGTGAAATTCGGAGAGAAAAAGCGGTCGTCTCGAATTGCCAGAGGGACCTTATCGTCTATTGAATGACCACCCGTTGCGCCATCGCAAAATTGAACACACGCATTTTGAAAAAGAGAGAAAGAGGGGGGGGGAGGTCTAACGAGGGGGAATTAGACTGAAAAAGGGACTGAACAGGACATTTTAAAATAGCGTACTAGCGACTAATCAAATTGTTGCGATGGCGATAAAATGATTTGCGTTCCGAAATTCTGGGGTGGAAAGGAATTCGACACGAATTAATCAGATTTGTGCCTAATCTTGTTTGATTTCTGACCAACGGCTGAAAAAAAATACAAACGGATACTTTGCAAAAAAATCGTATCTTTGAACAAAACAAAAACGAATTAAAATACGGAAAATGAAAAGGGGACCAGATTAAAAATTGTCCGTCCGACGTATTAGCATTTGTCAATATAACGCTGAAATACAGTGAATCTTGAACATATTTTTTTAATGGTAATAAAATTGTTTCTTTAGCCTTGGCGGTTTTTTTTTAAATATTTAACTAGGCAGTTATAACGGTTTTTCAACAGTGGCGTGAAGCTAGGGAAAATTCACATTTTTGGTATAAAAAACACGATGAAAATCTATTTGAAAATAAGTGGAAGTTTAAATTCCATAAAATTTTCCATATCTACATATCGGTTGACCAACATAACATTTTTGTATCACGCAAGTTAGTTTTGAACTACCCAGAAAATCTAAGTAGCTCACAAAGTCATCCTATTTTTACCTGCGAGCGGTTGCGCTGCGTTCTTTCGGTCGAAAATGGATGATAAAAAATGTTTAAGTTGACAATAGTTCATCTCAAATACACATTCAAAATTATTGTTTCAAAACTGCTAGTGGATAAACTTAATTTTAGATATTTTGCAAATGCCCCCAAAATTACTGATAAGAAAAAAGTTTCTCAAAAACCTACTAGACAAAAATGTATTTCTGAAAATGTATTGCAAGCATTGCAAAAACCATCAATTTTTGATAAGTAAAACCAACTAAAACTGTCACTGTGTGCTCATTGGTCACGCTTAGCGTCAGACCTTATTTTGCTAACCCGGATGCCTAATTATTCAGAATCCACCTAATTATTTAGATTTGGTTCACGTTCAAAGTTGTGCAAATTGATCACCAACTAAAATAACTTATTACGCTTAAGCAACACTTAACAAATGTAATTTTTGAACTTCGACCTCTCATCATCGGCTTAAATTTACTTATTTTTTGATTTCGCATAATTTAAGGGCTTGAAAAACTACAGATGACTGGAATATCGTTCAACGATCACATCAGGCAGTTAGTCAAATTGTTCACATTGTCCCGCACTTAGGCAAACGCTATGAGACTCACGTTTACACATGGAATTAATGATTATTTTTTAGCTGAAACATACATAAAACTCGTAATTTTCAGCGGATTGCGTCGATAAACGCGGAAAAATTGCGGACCATGTGTACAATCTGCACAATAACTATCGTATTAACTTTTTGTCCAAATCAAATTTAGAATAGTTTAAAAAAAATTTTAGCTCGGAATTAATTCGAACACTGTGAACTATAGATTACCTCTTCGGTTATTTTCAATATAGTGGAGAACTGAAATGATGAAGATTTATAATGTACTACTCATCAACTCTTTGAAAGTATCTGAAAAACCTGTCTCGACATTTTTCAAAAATAATTTTTAATAATGTTATAATTCCCATTTGTGAAATTATTATTTCGTACAGCTTGACTTTTTTGGTACGAATCTTATTTAAAATTATGATTCTTCCAAGAAACTAGCGTTAGATCTGATGGTGCTGATGTAAAGGGTACATTATAAATAACCTTTATTTCTTTTCAGTGTTGCTCGTTTGGTGCATCATTCGTACACAACAGCCCGAATGTTTTTTTTTGTTTCTTCGTCTGCCTTTGTTATTTTCAAGAAAAATCGTAAAGCGAAGATTGAGGGTTGCCACCACCTTGTGAGGTGGGCTTACGTTTAAAAACTGCGGACTATTGAAATGAAGAATCCTTGGAGTCTCCATGCCAACTCATCCGCAAGGGGATCTTCTTTGTTTCAAACTGACAATTTTTTCGAAAATAACAATAAATTGAGAGGAAACAAACATTTATGTATTTTCAAAATGTGAAAACGTTCGATTCCATCACAGTGAGATTTTGACGTTCCATAATTAAATGAGGGAAAGAAAATTCAAAAACTGTGTAGAGTAATATTGTAATTGATATTTCACTTCTTTAAAATTATGTGTTATGTTAAAGGAGGATATTAGGGAGCTAATAAATGTACGTTAAATGAAAACAGGCGTCATTCTCATTCCAAATCTGTTTTTAAATTTTTCTAAGACCACGTAGAAGCCGAGAAAACGAGCTTCAAAACAATGAAATAAAAAAGGTTTCCATATACTTTTTTCTATGAGGATGTTGTTTCTACGTCGTCTTAGAAAATTTTATGAACTGATTTGGAATGAGTAAGACGTCTATTTTCATTTAAGGTACATTCATATAGTAATGGAAAAGAAAACGAAGTCTCAAAAATATCGATGGAAGTATATCACAAAACTTTTAAAAATTTAATTGGTGGGCTAATTGGCAAATAATTACTAGAGTCTTAATATCAGAAAAGTTTTATCTAACACTGGCTAAAAATAACTGTTTTTCTTTTCTGGGCATTACACGTTATGAAAATCTAGTAGCTTGTAAAATTCCAATTTTCGAATGAAAACTAAATTTACATGTTTTCATAGGAATAAAAATCATCTCTTTAAAAAACTAGCACTTTAAAAAGTTGCTAATTCCATTTATCTTAAAGTCACCGGAAAATCTGGCACTCGAAATTCTAAAACTTCTTCCTAAATTATATTACCACAAAATATGCACATTCCTTAAAATCTTCAATTCCCAGTGCTCCAAACCATTGTTCAAAACTTATTACTTTTTATTCTTACATTTGTCGTTCAACCTTCATAAGATGTGAAATGCGATATTCCGCTTGAAAAGCGTAAGCAATTAATAAAAACGCCAACGCTTCTTTTCCAAGCTTTTTCGCTCTGGCTTCTTTATTTCAAAACATTTCTTTTGCCCCCAAATCTCAGATTGCGCAACAGACACCCCCCCCCCCCCCCACCCTCAAGGGTTCATGTGAGCCTTGACCAGTGTCCAGTTGGAAATTTGAGACGTGTGTCCTAACGTTAATCAATGTTTATTAAATTGAGCGAGAAATCTGGCGATTTGCTGCTCAGACACCCCCTCTCGCTGGGCGTTTCAGCTGCAATAGTAGAATACAAAATTAGTTTCGTTAAAAACTATTGTGAGGCATTTTGAGAGTTGTAAGTTGAGGGGGCAACGTAATGGAAAGATATATTTCTGTTCTGGAAAATAAAGTATCGCTGTACACGTATAATTAAAAATGAGTCAAATAAAAGGGATGTGTGATACAAAAAATGACTCGGTCTAAGACAGACACTTTAGCTCATAAATGTGTTCTCTATTGCGAATATGGAATACATAATGTAAGCAAAAAATACGCAAACCTCTGAAAGTAGAAAATTATACTGCGGGCTTGAATTATTTCTATTATTTCGTTGAAAAATACTTACTATGATAGGTAAAGAATTCATTAATTAGTCGTAAACGTGTGCGCTTTGAGCTTTTTATTCCAATGTTCCAATGACTTGGTCTAGTAAAACTGTCAAACAACACATTTGTCATCCAACTGAAAAACATCATAAAATATATTTCTTGAATTACTACCAAACAGATCTTGCATACCTTGCAATAGCTTCAAGTTTTATCTTGCATGTTTTAAGGAGATGATGAATGTTCCTTAAATGAAAATAGTATTCATTCTCATTCCAAGAAGGTTTTTAAAATTTTCTAAAACCACCTAGAAGCCGAGAAAATACGCCTCAAAACAATGGCCTAGAAAAAGTGGCCACCTGGCCAAACTTTTTCCTATGAGTTTTTTTCGTGTTTCGTTAATAAATAGTCATGCAGAATGCTTATGTTAGTCCCTTTTTATGTTTTTTTAAATTTAAATTTATGTTTTCATTTTGTTTTTTTGGATTTTTCATTCCTGCGGACTAGTTTTCGCCGGTGGACACTTTTTCTAGGCCATTGTTTTGAGGAGCATTTTCTCGGCTTCTAGGTGATTTTAGATAATTTTAAAAACAGATTTGGAATGAGTATGAAGTCTATTTTCATCCCAGGCGCATTCATTAGCTCCGTAAAACCCTCCTTTAAATGAAAATAATTACTTTGATAATTAGCAGAAAAGGGAACTAGCTTTCAAAAGCAACATATCTCAATTTGTGTGCCGTTTCTAATATTTAACAATTACAATTTGAAACAACTAGCGAGTAAACTTCAACATATTCCAATTCTAATTCAGAAGATTGCAATTGGAATGATCGTTACACTTTATCAACTTTTTTCAAACTTGTTGTTTCTTGTGGTTTTTTTAAATCCGTCCGATAAAGCCCAAAGGTTTTGTTCTTATCTGAATACGCTTTCAATTAAAAAAAAAACATCATAATACTATTATATATCTCGAAACTTTTATATCAGAACAAAACCTTTTTTTCTACAAAAATGGCATCGAAGGAAAATACGTATATGGCAAGTGTTAAAAATATAGTGAGATATAAATAACAGAGAAAATAAATCTGTTGGCAATAGTTGATTATACCGGAAAAATAAATTGTACAAAAAAAAAAGAAAAGAAAATAAAACAACGAACATTTTCAAAACATCGTAAGATATCGAATACGTTTATTCCAACTCGACAAGAACTTCTCCTTCATCAACTGTCGATCCAACTTTAACATTAACAGCCTTAACTCTTCCAGTCTTTCCAGCGTGAAGACTGTTTTGCATTTTCATGGCTTCCATCACAACCAATTCTTGTCCCTCGCTGACCATATCTCCTGGCTGCGAAAGAAATTTTTGGTTATTTTTAGTTTATTCCATTATTAAACCAATACCTTTACGTTAACGTTCTTAATGGCTCCAGGCATTGGTGACAAGACAACAGTGGACAAATCAACCTTTGCCTTTTCTTTCATGTATTGCAAATATTTCACAGCTTGCTCTGGGAGGACTTGAACCTTGAATGGAGTTCCCTTGTACAAAACAGTGATTTCTCCAGCGCGCTTTCCAACGATTTGAGTGACAACCTGAATAAATGACATTGTTCTTTTAGACCCTGAAAACTAAATTCCTACATGTTGTCCGTTGATTTCGAGTGAGTTTGTTGGAAGAGCCAAGTTTGTGTCACCATTGATCTCAACAGCGTTTCCATCAACATGTACAGTAACTGAATTTGGATTTCCATTAACAAAGTTAACTTCAACATTATACTCCTTTGGTTTTTCTCCTTCTTTTGCTGGGAGCGAGCTGACAAAGTGGTAGGTTCTGCGGAATGAATCAACCTTTGTGGTTTTGTTCTTCTGGTCATTCACAAATTGATTGGCGCGTGCAAGTTTGCGAGCATTGAAAGCGGCAGCAAAACCAATAACGATATCTTTCTCAGTTTCGTTCAACACTGTTCCTTGGAATCCTTCTGGGTAAACTTCTTGCAAATATTTCGTGGTGATATTTCCGTCGCGGAAACGTTTCTCTTGAACAATATCACGAAGAAGTGGGATGTTGTGGGTAACTCCACGAATAACATAGTTGTCCAAAGCTTCACTCATTCTGTTCAAAGCTTGCTCGCGGTCTTTTCCGAAAGTCACAAGTTTGCAAATGAGTGGATCGTAGTAGATGGAAATTTCAGAACCCTCGCGAATTCCTGAATCACATCTGACTCCTGGGAGATGTCTTGGCTCAACATATCTGGACAAGCGTCCAACTGATGGAAGACCGAATCCTTTGTATGGATCTTCAGCATAAACACGGGATTCGAATGCCCATCCGTTCAATGGAACTTGTTCTTGAGTGATTGGGAGTGGATGTCCGTAAGAAATGCGCAACATTTGTTGGACAATATCAATACCAGTGATGCTTTCAGTAATTGGATGCTCGACCTGTTGAAAATGTTGAATTTTATCATGAATGTTTTAATGAAATATTACTTGAAGACGTGTGTTCATTTCCAAGAAGTAGAAGTTTCTCTGAGAGTCGACCAAGAATTCAACAGTTCCTGCGGAGTCATATCCGACAGCCCTTGCAAGTTGAACAGCTTGATCTCCCATGGCACGTCTCATCTCTGGTGGGACAAAGCTACTTGGTGCTTCTTCAATAACCTTCTGGTTTCTTCTTTGGATTGAGCATTCACGTTCGTTCAACCAGAGAGCATTACCATGCTTGTCACACAAAACTTGCATCTCAATGTGACGTGGATTGTCAATGAATTTCTCAACAAGCATACGGTCGTCTCCGAAAGAAGAGGCAGCTTCTTGCTTAGAGAGTCTGAAAACCGAGACAAAATTACAAGCACCAAGTGAAAATTGTTACCTGTATCCTTCACGAGCTTGCTTATCATTCCATGCAACACGCATTCCTTTTCCACCACCACCAGCAGACGCCTTGATCATGACTGGATATCCAATATCACGAGAAACTTTCACGCACATATCTTCATCAGCAATTTCACCGTCATATCCTGGAATCATGCTTACTCTAGCAGCAGTAGCAATTTTCTTCGAGTGAATCTTGTCTCCCATATCAAGAATAGCCTTCGAGTTTGGTCCGATGAATTTAGCTCCGGCCTTTTCGAGTTCAGCGGCGAATTTTGTGTTTTCGGAGAGGAAACCATATCCTGGATGAACCTGAAATTAAGAATCAGATCAGAGTACTTCAATACTTTTTTCGTTTTTTTTTGCCGTGCAGAAATTTAAAAACATCTCCTGTCACAATGTTTCAAACCGACATGCGACAACTTTTATCATTTGAAGAGTCCTATCTCTTTATTTCATCTACTGCAGGTATGCCTTCAATCGATCAATTTTTTCCAGAGGTCGTTGGACATTGAAATTTTTGTTTACAACTGATAACCGTTATCATTCGATATACGTTTGTCTGAAATGTTGAAAACGTGGTGATACTTACAGCTTGAGCTCCAGTGTCTTCAACAGCTTGAAGAATTCTGTCAGCGCGAAGGTACGATTTGGAAGTTGGCGCTTCTCCAATACAGACGGCTTCATCGGCCATTTTGACGTGAAGAGAGTTACTGTCAACATCGGAGTGAACAGCGACTGTTTTAATTCCCATAGCTCTTGCTGTCTTGATCACACGGCAAGCAATTTCTCCTGTAATGAATATAACATCTTAACAATTATTTTAAAAATTAATTTACCTCTGTTGGCAATAAGGATTTTGTCGAATTTTGGCTCATCGTAATCAATTCCAACAGTGGTGTACACTTCACGACCCTCACGTTCATCAAGTGGACTATAATAGATTATTTCAAAATGAGAATATCTGAAAAACAAATAGAAAATCCTACACTCCTGGTCTGCTTGCAGTGGCTGCCGAGAATCCACGACTGGATTGAAGTGCTGATGATTTGAGCAAGCGGAGGGTTGGAACAGCGCGGAACATGGTTCAACCTGCAAAAAAAAACCACTTATTTTTGATTAATAGACTGAAAACGAAAATAACTGAAGTAGATGTTTTAAAAAAAAACAGGGTATTGATAAAATGCCATATCATTGCCAGAAAAGATAAGAAAACAAAATTGAAGAGAAATGTATGGTTGCAAACAGTAAAAAATATGAAATGAACCCAGAGATGCAGTGAAATCAACAAATGATCAATGTGGAAATAATAATTATTATTTTGCACCCTAGTCGATTCAACAAAAAATGTTTGAAAATGAAGAAGAGGATCAACAAAGTGCACAACAGCAGACAAAAAGGAAAAGAAACTTCTTAGGGAAGGACGCATGTCGATGTTGCCCCCTTTGCGTTTCTCGCATTGGTTGAATATCTCTCGTATGGGTTCTTGTTGATGCACCCGAGCGCAGTTGGTCGATTTTGCCACAGACTTCGTTTTTGTTGTTTTGCACGTATTCGTCGTCAGAACACACATACACGTCTAGAGATTGATTGGGTCATTCGAAGGTTATTACAACCTGCACCATTGCAACTTGTATTTTTAAAAAATCAGAAACTTTCGAGAGACTATATTTTTGAATGAGAAATATTTTTAGCTCTGTTAGTATCATATACAACCAACTGATGAATGATGAAAAATGCGGCCTAGGTCAGTTGATTACTTCCAAACAATCTGTTTATTCCCGCCATTAGAGATGTAACAACAATATGTGCATTAGAGCGTGTTTAATACGCAAACAATTCCAAGTCTGTTAAATATCACAGTTTATACTTTATTTCATGTGAAAAATTACTTTTACATTTTTTATTAAATTCAAAAAAACTACAAGATCATATTATGTCAATGGCTTTTCGACTGTTTGGCTGCGTAGTTGCTCAAAATTGAGAGAGATGGGAAACCAAGGATGAAAGTCTGGACGACCCATTTTGCAGTACTTGCAAAACTGAAAGAAGTAAACGAAGCATTTCTTGTTGTTTTTGTTTGTTTTACCTGATATTTGCCTGATGGCAGAGAATCAGTGCATAGAGAGCTTCACCGCCATGTGCAACCAATGCAAAAATGTTTGTAAGAAGGGTGACTCCGTGGTGGTTTCTTCCAATATTTGCTGCAATTGGCCCAATAACTGGAACGATTTCCAATACGTCTGGGTTGGAATAGGCGAACTAAACAAACATTTATCTTTTAAAAAATAAATATTTTCTTACGAAGTTGATTGCTAAAGCTGGAACAATAATCAACCACCAAATAGCACTCGGAACACGGAAATAGTCTGACATTTCGATCAATTTCAACTTGAAGTTTGTTGGATCAATCGGTGTATATTTAACTCCCAAGTAATTTCGAAGAGATTGACACACTTGTACAGAACACAACCTGAAGGATAAAATTGAAAAATGCAAATTGTGACAAAAAGCGAATAAAATTTGTTTGTGAGAAAGGAAATTATGTAACATTGAAGAAAATAAAAGACAAATTTGTGTCAGAACACCGTAGCCTTTTTATTATAATTTTCTTGCCATTGTCAGCAAAACATGTAGAGTGTTTTATGTATGATCAAGATAAAAAAAAGAATGCAAATAAACTACAAATCGATATTTGGACGCTTGATGTGACCTTATAGCTGTAAACTACAATGAGACGCAGAAAGTGGAAAGTTGTTCACACAAAGTTACAATTATTATTTGTAATTCGGTGCTGGTCAGAGGAAATGGACAGTTCCAATTTTAAAAGCTGTTTTATAGTTTTAAAAAAATGTTTACCCTTTGACGAGTGGAACCAAAGTGATGTACGATGGAACGAAAGCGTGTATTTTTTCCTTGAGAATTGAGTCGACCATTTTTCTCGAACAAGAATTAACACTCATGAATGGGAACCAAGTGCATGTTGGTCTCATATTGTTTCCCAATATCATTGGAGTCCGGGCAAAATATGGATATAACTGAAAATTTGTATTTTCGAGAATAAAAGCAGAATTTTAGAAAACATTCAAAAAGAATTAATTAAAAAATACTGTGATTTATGAGATTTAAAATTTTAAAATTTGTGAATTTTTGGAAGTTTCTAAGAAATTGGCGTTTTGAAAAGTTTCTAAGAAATTCTAAATTTTTAACCGAATTAAACATTTCAATGTATATTTATTTTCAGAAAAATAGCTCACAGTTGTACATTTTATTCCATCTAACCCTCGATCCCTTAACTCCATTTGCAAGGATTCCATTGCACCCCTGACTGCAAATTTGCTAGTGCTATAAATTTTAAAAATATTTTTAAAAAGTCTTCTCATTAATCAACAAACCAGTAAGATAGCCCCATTGTTTCGCCAGACCATCCTGCAATTGATGAAACGCAAACAATATGACCATTGTTTTTTGATTCCATTCTTCCCAAAAACGCTCGAATTGTCTGAAAAGAAGAATGTAGGACGTTAATTTATTCTTTTCGGCTCACATTAATTGTACCGAAAATATTAACATCTAAACATTTTCGTAAAGCTTCATTTGAAATTTCCATAAAAGAGGTGAATGATAAAATTGCAGCATTGCAAATAACAATATGGACAAATCCTAGAAAAAATTGATTTTTTATTTCTTACGCTAATTTTTTCTTCAAACCAAAAGTATTTTCAATATTCTCCGCAGTTTTCTTCATCTCTTCAACATCACTTATATCACAATTCCAAAATCTCACTGTTGTTCCTTCGGCAGATGCCAATTTCACCGTTTCATTTCCGCCATCCTTCAAAATGTTTCGATTTGAAGAACAAGCCCCCCGATCAACAAAATCACCTTATTGACATCAATTATTGCAACTTTTGCTTTTCGTCTGGCAAAATCCAAGGCCATTGCTCTTCCAAGACCAGATCCGCCACCAGTAATTACTATCGTTTGACCTTGTACATTCTTGTAAAATACAATTATGAACAAATATTTTCAGCAATTTTTTTGTGTTTTGTTCACAAAATTATTTTTTCTTTTTTTTATATTAAACAAACCTTTTGTCTCAAATTCAAGAATCTATAAACATCGCAAGGAATATCAATAAAAATAAGTCGAAGAATAACGCCGACAGTGCTCCAAATTTTCCAGCTCCAACTTGTATACATTGACTTTCTTATCTTCGAAAAACCCGATGATTTAAAAACGTTCGACAGTCAAAAAGCCAATACAATCCAGTGGAAAGCCAGGGCAATGAAGAGGGCCGAGGGATAAAAGACAAAATAGGTCAGGGTGAATATCGGGGTGCAAATCTTTCTTTGCGTCTCATCTAACAGTAATTTTGTTTTTATCATGCATTGAAACAAAATTCATAAAACGTCATTTATTGTGCGATAAAAATAACAAAAAAACCGAATTATATTAGGTCATCATCGCTCACACTTTTTTCATCGACTTCGTCATGTAGAGGTGTTTTATTGATGGACACTGAAATATTAAAATGAATCTCATAATTATGTTTTATTTTATTTTCTACTTCCTGGTGGATCCGCGGTTATTTCGTATTCATAATCATCCAACGGTTTTATGTTTGTTGATGTTTCAATATTACCTTTCTGCATTTTATCAAGTTTCGTATTTATTTTGATCTTAAACTCAACATTTAAAATAAATACATATTATTCATAAAAATTTACCACTTCAGAATCGCTCGCCGAACTGGAATCACCGGAATGCACAGATTTTACTGGTTCATCAATTTTAGCTTCGATTTGAACGGACGAAGTTTCTAAACATTTATGACATCCAAGAACGGTGTAGCACGTGCTCGCAACCCAGCTAGAAATGATAAAAAATATTGATAAAAATAATAAAATGTTGACAAACTTGTAATGAACTTGATCACCGTAACCTGGATAGTATTGAGTTCCATATGGATATTGATCCGATGGTACTTGCACGCTCATATAAGGATATAACTGACCCATTCTCCCTGCATACCTAAACACATTGAAAATAGGAAATCGCGAAACGCTTGAATAAATTATTATACCTGCGGTATTGGTCATAATATGCTTGGTAATAATTGTAATAGGGCTGGTCATGAGTTACAATTCCAGCGGTTTGAGGTAATTGAAACTGTTGAAACTGAACTTGAGGATTTGACGAAGCTAACATTTGCATCGAAAATTCATCAAGATATTGAGAACTTATAATTACTATTTTAGTTAGTCGATTGAACATTTGTTTTGATAAAAAGGATTGAATTTGCTGAAAGTAACTAATGCTTTATTTGAACCTTCAGAAAATCTACCTCAACATCACTTTTTTGCTTTTGTTCACTGCACCAAGAACCACAAGGTAATAAATTAAGTTTCATAACGGATGTTGATAAATCTGTTGACCGCCCATAAGACCCAAGCTGTATTTGATATTTGGGTTCGTTCAAATTGTCATACAAAACAATTCCAATTTGTGAATTCTGGAACATTCAAGATTTGAATTTTTAAAATCTTTTAATTTACTTGTTTTGTCCTTCCGAGGTCAACTGTACTCGAAATTTTGGAGATAGCTAATTTCACATTTTCCCATTGGTCACTCGTCAGATAATATGAAGCCTTGACAAAAATCAGAAAATCTGTAGGTTCTGTTGGGCAACATAAGGAATAATAAATCATAAATAAGGAAATAATTAGTGTTGTTTGTGAACGCATTGTCACAATAAATAAGTGACTGAAAAATTCGGAATAGTTCCGTCACCCACAGTCAAGTTGTCTGGTTTTTATCCTCTTTTTTTTACAGTTTTTTATGTTGTACTCAAGTGGCAAAAACGGCGTCGGAAACATTCTGACTTTTCATCGGCTTCGTCATCGACATCAATGTCAAGAGATTTTTGCAAACGCATCAAACAACATTTTTAGAAAGTTTTATTTAAAAAAAAAATAAATATCTTACAAGGGAAGTTGCCATAGTTATGAATGATGATAATTAATGAGACATCCATAGATAAGGATTAAGTTCAAAAACAGCAAAATAGGGTTTTGATAATGATTTTTGAGCTTGAAGTTCAAAAAATGGGTAAAATTCGAAATTGTGGGTTTGCGGCTTGGATCTAACTTGACAACATTGGAAGAAAATTTCTGGGACTACTATTGGGATCATTTGTAATAAATTAAAAATCCATTTTTTGAACTTTAGGCTAAAAATCATGATCAATTTAAGTTCTAAAGAGTAATTTCTTGATATCTGAACTGAAACCTATTGAATGGCTAGGTTCCATTAAAACTTGAAATACTTTACTAGTCATACAATCTATGACACTATTAAACACCCGAATAAAATTGCACCGGTAAAAAATGTATCAAATCGGAGCTGCGTCACCATTTTCTTTAGCTTGTGCTCTGAACTTCTCCCAAAACCTTGAGATAGGACGCATTGAAATATAAATATCGCTGAATCTTGTTCTTCGTCTTTCAGTCGGAGCAGCTTCAACGTCAACATTTCGAACGGACCGCATTTTAACCACTGTTTCAGATTGATTTAATGAAGTCTCATCGTTGAGATTTTCTGCAATTTTGAAATGTGTTTTGAGGTATTTTGTTTTTTTTCATACGTCTCTGCGATTCCAGGCTTTCTTGCGTTGTCGAATTTGAAAACTTCACTTTTACGCTATCCCAAATTCTCATGAAAATACATTTCCATATGATTAATAAAGCAAGAAATGCGATTATAGACATTGTGATGGTGATTGAAAATGACAGCCATGATTTTTTGAAAATAAATTTACATCTGGTTGCATCACAAAGAATATTGTCGCAGAATCTGAGAAATATAAAATGAGAGCAAATTTTATAAATATATTTGAGAGAGTGAGTATCTACCGGATATCCAAGATAAAAATTGAGAATTAGTTAATAGAACAAAAAATTTCAATATACTCCGAAGCATTAACTTTTTTCAAATTGAAGAATTAACATTTTTTTAAATAATAACCAAAAAATAAGGCAATTTTTTTTCTTTTGACCTTAACTCTAAATATTTACATGATCAACAAACCTCACAGGACCACAATCACATTCTTCTCCTTTTTCTACCAAACCATTTCCACAAATTGGCAACGATGAGGAAAACAATTCAATTTTATCATCTTCCTTTGCAGTGATCTTTGATAGACATGTGTGCTTTTCCAATTTCTCAACCATTCCCTGCACACTACATCGCGGAAAACCTCTAAAAAGTGCATACTATTTTCAAAGAGCATCTTTTTTTTGCTAAACTCCGAGCAAAAAGTTGTCTTGTTGTTTCGTTCTTTTATTTAATTCCTACCTTAATTTAAGACATTTTTCAAATGATGTATCTTTACATGAACATTTCGTTGAAATTTCATGAGTTAGCCCAAAAACATGAGCAAGTTGGTGAATTAGAACCCAGGCATTGTTCATTGTAGATTCCGGGAAAAACTTTAAAAAAACATTTCAACTATTTTCAACATTAAAAAAACTTACTCCGGAGATTATCATATTATTATTAGTACAAATTCCATTCTGATAAGCAATCCCACCTTCATAATTATGCCTGAGTAGTACAATTACATCATTATCCATCAAATTTTTTTGTTCATTCTTCCAATCTTTAAAATCGTCCAAACCCATATTTGTGCCCTTTACTGGTAGAATATCAATAATTGCCAATCTAATATTCAAGGGATAGAAATACTTTAAAACATGTTTTAATTTGTTAATCCAATTTGTCTTGATACCTGATTTACTGTATTAATTAATGTGACCAGAGCTCCTTTGATTTTTTCTTCTTCATAATTATAAAACCTAATCTAGAAATTTAATAGTTTCAAAAATTTTCAAAAAAAAATGAAACTCACAAAAGATGAATCTACTGTTACTAAAAATCTAATTGTTCTAATTATATAATCTGTTTTTGCTTCGCTCCAGTCACTTATTTCCGTCTCTGCGTCATCCTCCTGAACAATCATTTTTTTTTCTTCTTATTGTTCATTAAACAAACTCACTATTTTTGTATGTAAAAAACTGTCAGCATCTGCGAAACGATTAAGTACCAGTAGTATTAACACTCCTCGCATGAACAAAACAACAATGGCGTGAAATTAACGCCGTTTTGAATCGTTTTCTGAATAGAATTTAATATAAATAATTCAAAAAAATTGGCAAAAATGTGTTAGTCATCGAGAAACTATAACATGTATAATAACCGTTACAAAAAAAAGAGAACCAAAATTTTTCGCTAAGGAAACAACAAATTGTCATCAAAAATAAATGTGTTGACAAGATGATCTGACAAGACAATCACACAGTTTTTCCTAGTGCGCATCGTATCGTGTTTCTGTTCGCATGTGATGTGAGTCACCGAATAACGATCAAATTAAAATAGGAAAAACAGAGAAGTTTGTCCAGAAACTGATACCTTGCGAATGGGTAAACTGTGAAAAGCAAGCAAAATGACAGTAGACAAGCATTCTCAGTTGGTCGAAAATGGATTATTTGCACATTCACTCAAAACAGAACAGGGCACATGATTTGTTTAGCTTTTTCGAGATCACTGTTTTTTATCAATTTTTGATGTATCTTAACTGGGATGAGAGAATTATGTCATTAGTGCAATGAACGTTATCGAAGGTCAATGGAGTTCGTGAATACAGTTCGTAACATGATAAAAATTGAACAAAATAATCAATTAACATAAAATACAATTTTTTCCTCATCAAATGACGATTTTGCATATAAATTTATTTTTTCAAATTTTAAAAACTATAACACATCATGCCCATTCTTTTCCTCTCTTGTTCAATATAACAAAACAACTATTTTTACAGTTAGAATAATTTGCATAAATACTAGGAAACAATGTCAGAGGGAAATGAGACAACAAAAATCGAGCAGGAAAGACCCATGTTACCGGTAGGTTTTTATTATAAATATTATAAATGTGTCTATAAATTCTAAGAAACCGACTGAAACATCATCATGGACTTCGATTTATATCGCTGGGTTATGTGCATTTATACAAGCAACTCAATTTTCAACGTTTTTTGCTTCAATGTGGCCTTACATTTTGACAGTAGGTTCACATGTTTTTAATTTCCAAAATTTTATTTGTTAATTTAGCTGGATCCAAATGTTAAACAAAGTAGTTTTGGAATTATTGTTGCTCTTTACAGTTTTTCGCAATGTATTTGCAGCCCAGCTTTCGGTTATTGGAGTAACAGAATTGGGCAGGTTTGAAAAAATCTTTTATAAAATACCAACTTGGACTTTCTAGGTCAAATTACCATTAATAGTTGGTTTTTGCATAATGGCTGTGGGAAATATTACTTATCTCTGCTTACAATTTTTGACTAGTTATCATTTGTATTTCATGATGGTTGCAAGATTTGTAGCTGGCGCTGGAACAGGTTAACATACCTTTTTGATAACATAAATTATTACAAAATAAATATTCGCAGGAAATATGAGTTTGCTTCGAGCATACGTTTCAACAGCGTCTACATCAAAAGAAAGATCGAGAGCCATTGCATGCGTATCCGGGGGAATAGCAGTTGGTAGCATGATAGGACCGGGTATTCAAATTTAAATAAAAAAATATAAAAAAATCATGCAATGTTTATAGGAATACAAATTTTATTCTCTCCTCTTGGTGCAGAAGGAATAACAATTTTTGGCTTTAAAATTGATATTTATACATCACCAGCATTATGCTGCCTATTTCTAAACATTGTGGGATTAATGATTTTGAAATTCACTTTCAACGAAGAGTACATTGTCACAATTGACAAGAACGAAAAATCAGAAGAAGAAGAAGAAGATGAAAATGAAAAGGTATTTAAAAAATGAAAATATTTGCAAAAAAACATTAAACCACAAGAAAACAAGGAAACGATGTTGAAATCGTTTTGTGCAGAGACCCTCACTCTATTCGGATTGGCTGGGTTTCGCAATACTAGTGCATCTGCATCTCTATTTAATATGGACTGTAAATTTCGTCATTTTAGGAGTCGTCAAAACTGGCCAACCCTGACTTTGTTGCAATTTTTGTTTGTATTGTTACAAGATTCAGTCAAATATTTATGAACACTACTATTGAAAGGTATGAAGATATTACAATAGAGAATTTCTAGTAGGTTTGAAAATATAAATTATTCCATATTTATATTAATTAATTAAAAATAATTGACTAGAATAGAATTACTCTAAAAATAACGAGATTTGTTTCAGTATCGGTTCTGCATATAGCATGATGATGTTTTCATTAGAAAAAGAAGAAGCTGTCACAATAAACGCAACAGTGGCAACAATTGCTGGTTCTATTGCTGCAGCATTATACATGTGTTTCATTTTCACAAATATTCGAAAATAGTTAGTCACCTAGTTCTGATAATTTTTTTTTCTAAATTTCAGCGTTCGTAATCGAGTTTTCACTGTCATTTCACTTTTAGTTGCGTTTACATGGTTTGCGGTTACCTATTCTTATCCATTTTATTCCGAGAATGTAAAAATTACTGCCAATGGTAATCTATAGGTTTTACATTTCCGTATTTAACCTAAATTTCAGGAAGCAACGCGGACTGCGATATTCGAAAATACGAGTGGTGCGGACATCTGACAAAAATCTCATTATGGGTTTCAACGCATTTTTATCATTTTTATTTACAAATGTTAATATATTCAGATATACTACCTTGGACAAATCTTCACATTTGGAGTCGCTATTTCATTTTTGAACATAACTACAACAACGTTGTATTCAAAAATAATTGGCCCTAGGCCACAAGGCACCTATCAAGGAATTTTCCAAATGTCTGGATCTGTTGGTCGTTTTATAGCTCCGTTATTAATGAGTGCCACATATACGTGGTATGGCCCATCAGTTCCATGGCAAATTTTGATGGTTAATGTGAGTTCGGAAAGAAAAGAATATCACTCTGTAAATTGTATTTTCTAGTTCGCAACGGTTATTATTATTTGGATTGTTTTGAGAAATCGCTTGGTGCCGTATGGACAATATGAAAAATCGAAAAGTGTACCTGGAAATGTAGCTTAATTTATACATATTGTGCAACTTTTCTTTTTGTGTGATTTAAATTTTTTAAACGTGTAAGAATAAGTATATGTTATAATAAATTTATCGACAGAATAATACAATATCAATCTTCGGCATTTCCAGAAAAACTATTATTTTTCAAATATTCTGGGTCGGTAGCGACGATTTTTGCTAAGACGAAGGAATGGAGGTTGAAAACTACTGTAACAACATCTTCGCATTCAATATCCTAAATAATTATTTTTTTTCAAAAGACACGACATCAATTATAAACAAGCATACTTTTACTTCAATTTTGTCACTATTTAAAGATCGGTCGTCGTTAAAAGAAAGTTGAACGCAAAGTTTGCCGTCATCTGCAACAGCCGTCAAGTCTTTGAACCGATATTGCCAAATATAACTCTACAAAAAAATTAACAAATTGTTTCCTAACTCATGAAAACTAATCGAACCTTTGTCGGAATATCATATAAACTAACTCCTTGTTTTATATCAAAAACAATACCACTTGGACGACCTTCAAAGTTACAAGCAAACGTTCTTGATTGCATTTGAGAAACCGTATGGTAAATAGTTCTGTAGTATGCTTGCTCAAACAGATCAAATGCATTTGGTGATTCAAAAGACAAATAATGGTTCGGAATTTGCAGCGGTGTTTCAATAAGGAAACAGTTCTCACGTTTATCACGTCTTGGACTAGAACTTGGTACTTGTTTTACAGCAACGTCATAGCATTTGTACAAATAGATACATTTTTCAAGATCTTCGGAATTTAGCTAAAAATGTAGATGTATGTGGGCATGTGGTTTTATTTGTTACCGGTGGGACATCAAAAAAGCAAACATCACTTCCTTTCAAAATTAGGAATCTTGGCTGCCATCTTATTTTCAATTCTTCTTGATCATCATCGTTTAAATATTCATTTACCCAGCCGATGTACGTAATCTGTAAATTTTTATATAAAAATTGTGTTTTTCTTAATTATGTTCTCTACCAACCTGTTCACCTTGATGAAGATATTTATTGCTCATTTTTATACTTTTATGATTCAAAGATAAAATATGCTTGTTAATATGAGCAATCCATTGCTCCAGCGCGGCAGTATCTTCACAATGCACAATCCCAGAACTTCTTCCATCAACCGACCTTACTTCAAACGAGTTGGTTCTGAATAAAAACCCTTTCAAAGTGTTTGTTTATTTGAATAAAAATAAAAGGATGAAATCAAATCCAACAAAACCTGATATTGTCAGTTCCCCATAGGTATCTGGTAACATATGCCATCGCCAATGGCAAAGTGGTGAGTGTTTTCCATTTTCTCTCTTTTCCATCGAGAGATTGCTGCCACTTTGAGTCGTTTATGCCAATTTCTGATTGCGCCTTTTTGGCCTGAATTCGTGGTTTGAATAGAAACATTTTTGATTTCAATTAACCCTTGAATATTTTCCATCGAATAACTGATCCAGTGTTCCATCAGGCTGTAGAGATTGCGCGGGTCTTAAAAAAGATACAATTGTATTTGTAGGTGTCGGGAAGAAATTCTTAAATAATTCTAAAGTAAGCAATCTTTATTAGTTTTGTTGAGCTTTAAAAGTTTCACCAAAGATTTGTTGTCCCTAAAATACTTCTTGTAAAAATAAAATAATTATTTTTGATAAAAGCCTCTGATGGGAACAAATATTTTAAACGTTTAAAAAGATATGGACAAGTGGTATGCACAAGCAATATCTTGAATAATTATGAACCATGGAAAGATTAAGAGACACTTATTTTTGACTTCATTTTTTTTGAATTCTCTCCAACTCAGCTATAATCTAGAAAGCGCATCTTCGAGGCAAGATACACCATCTGCTTGTGAAACATGTCTATTTTTCCAAATTTCATACGATGCTACAAATCGGGCGGGGTCGCGTGAGCCCTTCCCCGCGCACTGCCATACAACACACTAATCCATCAGTTTCGTGTTGGCTTCTTTTTTCGTTTGTTTCGTTTTTTTTTCAAATAAAAAAAGAAATGTACTCTTACTTTAAAAAAGGTGTCATGTGAGTGTAGTGCCGAACACCAAGAGTTACTTGTTCACCACTGGTTTTCAGAATATTGACAACTTCATCATGGCTTTGACCTTAATTTACTTTCAATATATTATTTGGTTTTCAATTTAAAAAACCTTCTATTGATATTCCATTAATTTCAACAATTGCATCTCCTACAAATAGTTCACCACATTCGTCAGCTAAAAATGTCTTGTTTTAGTTGGTAATTCATTACTATTACACAATACCAGGTAATCCAGGAAATATTTTTGAAATGACAATCGGCATATTTTGTGCGTTCTCAGATCCACCCTAAATATTAATTAAAACAATTTTCATAAACCTGTTCCTCCCACCTTGATCGATAAGCCAAACCCAGAACCAGGCTTCTTATTTATAACAACTTGTCTCGTCGCATTTTCTATCAAGACTTCTCTCGTTTCCTCCGGCTCAGCTGTACCATCATCAATGACTTGAATACATAATTCATCTAAAAAATGTATACTATGCTCACTAAACTTCAATTGGTTTCGTTGCCTTCCTTTTTGCCCCATTTTCTTCAAAAGAACACATTTCTCACTTTCCTTTCTATTTTATTACCACCAATTTTGTCAACGGTTTATTTTCTTTATTTTTTCCAAGATGACGACTAACGTATGTTCACATAAACGTACCTTTAGATAGTAGTAATCGTGATGAACGAGATGGTGAGCTACCATCACTTATTAATACTATTCCATGATGAACGACATCCAAATGATGGTGGGATTTAGTTAAAGACATCTCGGGATTCAGAAAATATTCATTCAAGAACAAGTAGCCGTTATGAAAGCAGACGAAATAATAATAAAAAATCAGTCAACTTGAATATTTTCCTGTGAGTTGAGTTTAGAGCTCTTGCGAATCCCATCTTCTTTATCGAAATCGGTGTAATACACACATTACAACAGCTGCCAACCACTTGGTCCTCACATCTGAGTAGCAGAGAAATTTGATGAAAAAAAAACAATATGTGAACATTTTTCATACATTTCAAAATTTCCCGCGAAACAAAACATTCATCACAATTTTCTCGATTCAGTCCCTTCCATATTGGTTCCGTTTGGTTCCGTAGTCGTCTTCAGGAAAATACGTATAAATCATTCATTTTAAGTATATTTTTAAATGCACTTTTTTTTTGAGAGCAATGAGCGTTTTTATCAAAAAAAAAACGACCTTTGGGAATATTATTCATCAACTATTTGAAATTTCGCAATTAACACGAATCACAAACATTGATAAGCTAAAAAGAATCAGATTATAAAAAAAATGAGTTTATCACGTTAACTCCATCTGAATCATATTTATTGCTTTGCAAGACATTGGTTTTTATTATTTTCATCTCTCAACATTCAAAAACATAAAATCACATTTATTTTACTTTTATTATCAGAAAAAAAGACAATAAACATTTTGTTCCGCATTCTGACGTCGCTGTGTTTGCACAAATAATGGTTCCTGTACTGTTATTGTCGTAAACAAATTCTTTTTAATTTCGATTTCTAAATTATGACAATTATTGATTTTTTCTCGTGTTTCAAGGTTTGGAAATTTTAGTTTTAGATGTACAGTTTATAACATTTCCAATTTTTGAATATTCCTTTCTTTTTTATAAAAAAAATACTTATATAAAAGAGCTCAATCATTTTTTAAAGGGTATTTGACCCTAACCAATTCATTTTTTTTGTATTCTGATATCATAGGCTATAAATTTTGTAAATATAACAAATTACGTAAATATTAACGTTTTATTTAGTCATAATTTTACCTTTAAAATAAATAATTTATGTAAACAAAATTGTAACTTTGTCAATTTTCTTCATCCTAATAAAAAAAAAGTTCCGAAGAAAAAAGCAGTAAAAAATGAAACGAGCACAACACAAGCAATAATTTCGAAAAATGTTCAAACGAGAAAAAAGCCAACATTCTTTTCTTTCCAAACGGGAAGAATTGTAAATTTTGCCACTCTTTTTCCCCCCATTTTCTCTCTCTCCAAACCCTGTTTTGCTCATATCAATGCTCTTTCTCTTTTCACAAACGCGCATGCTTCTCTTCTTTTATTTTTTTTTGTGCGCGATGGCTACATTCGGTCCTTCTGCTTTCATATTATTGATTTTTGCTACTCGCGCAACAGCTAGCTCGAAATTCTTTTCATTTTTCCTCCTCTCTCACAATTTTTTTTTCTCTTGCAAACAACACCACACCATCCACTTTTTTGTTGTTGCCATTTTGTAGTCATTTTTGTGTTTTTTGGGACAATTTCAAATTCGTTTTTTTTTAATTCTCAATGAGCAAATTATAAACACTTTTTCTTCAATGATATTATGTTACAGTTACATTGCGATTCTTGCCTTCGATTGCTGAGTGATGTCGCTCAAGCAAATCGTTGGGCATAGTAAGTTTTCAAGCATTTTTTGAAGAAAAGTAGGAAAATCATAAAATTGTTTCAGAGCTGCTCAACGATGTAATTCGCCCGTTAAAAAAGGGCGATGGCAGAGGAGCTTGGAATGTTTTAATTGTTGATACATTGGCTATGCGCATGTTATCATCATGTTGTAAAATGCACAATATCATGGAAGGTTTGTTTTATTCTATTTTATTTTACTTTAAAAAATAACCCTCTTTTTCAGAAGGGATCACAATTGTTGAAGATTTGAACAAAAGGAGGGAACCTCTTCCAACACTTGAAGCCATTTATTTGATCTCTCCAACTCAAGAATCAGTAAGCTGTTATACTATTTTATATTTTAACTACATATTTTAAAAACGCCATTAATATAATAAAATATTGTTCTAGGTAGACAAATTAATCCAAGACTATTGCGTTCGAAACCAGTACAAATGTGCACATGTATTTTTCACCGAGGCTTGCTCTGACCAATTATTTTCAACGCTCTCAAAAAGGTAGGCGCTTTTCTTGTTCTTGTTAAAATTAAATTATATTTTCTCTTTCAGCGCCGCCGCAAGGTTTATCAAAACTTTAAAAGAGATTAATATTGCATTTACACCTTATGAAAGTCAGGTTTTTAACTTGGATTCCCCAGACACGTTTTTTCTCTACTACAATGCACAAAAACAAGGAGGATTAACGACGAATTTGGAAAGGATTGCTGAACAAATTGCAACCGTTTGCGCAACACTTGGGGAATATCCATCACTGAGGTATTTGCATTATAAAAATCTAGGGAAAATGATAAATTCTTTTATTTCCTTTTCAGATATCGCGCTGACTTTGAGAGAAATGTTGAATTGGGTCATCTTGTTGAACAGAAACTTGATGCTTATAAGGCTGATGATCCGTCAATGGGAGAAGGTGCTGATAAAGCTCGTAGTCAACTGATCATCATTGGTTAGTGAAGTGTAATGCATTTGGAGCATTTTTCAAAATTATAATTAAAGATCGTGGTTTTGACGCTATTTCTCCACTTCTCCATGAGCTCACGCTTCAAGCAATGTGTTACGATCTTCTTGGCATTGAAAATGATGTTTACAAATATGAGACAGGAGGGAATGAAAATGTGGAGAAAGAGGTAATCATTTTTTTATTAAAAAAACACGCGATATTTCGAAATCTTAGGTTCTTCTGGATGAAAATGATGACTTGTGGGTTGAGATTCGTCACAAACACATTGCTGCAGTTTCACAAGATGTCACAAAAGGACTGAAGAAATTCAGTGATTCCAAAGGCAACAAAGGAAATATGGATGCAAAATCGATTAAGGATTTGTCGATGCTGATCAAGAAAATGCCACAACATAAGAAAGAATTGAACAAATTCAGCACCCATATTAGTTTGGCAGAGGAATGCATGAAACAATATAAGCAAGGTGTTGATAAGTTGTGCAAAATTGAACAGGTACGGAATATTTAATTAGCTTCTTAAGAAATAAATATAAATTATTCAGGATTTGAGCACTGGTGTTGACGTTGAAGGAGAGCGTGTTAAAGATGCGATGAAGTTCATGGTCCCACTTTTGATCGATCCAGCAGTTAGAAGTGATGATCGTTTGAGACTCATACTTCTTTATATCCTGTCCAAGAATGGTAAGAACTTAAAATTATTAATTTTATTATTATTATAAATAATATTTCAGGAATCACTGACGAGAATTTGAACAAACTTCTCCAGCATGCTAATATTTCAACAGCGGACAAAGAAACTATCACAAATGCTGCATATCTTGGATTAAATATTGTGACTGATGTAAGTTTTTTTAATTGTTTTCTCCCCCGTTGAGTAACAATTTATATTCCCGTCGAATAACAAAAACATGTATTTTTTTTTCAAGAGTGGACGCAAAAAAGTGTGGACTCCAACAAGAAAAGACCGACCACATGAGCAAGTTTATCAATCGTCGAGATGGGTTCCAGTCATCAAGGATATTATGGAAGATGCAATCGATGACAGGCTAGACACGAAACATTTCCCATTCTTGGCTGGACGACAAGTCAGCCAAGCCTATCGTGCGCCAGCATCTGCTCGTTATGGACAATGGCACAAAGAACGTGGACAACAATCCAACTATCGTAGCGGTCCGAGATTGATAATTTATATCATCGGTGGTGTGACGTTTTCTGAAATGAGAGCTGCATACGAAGTGACAGCGAGCAAGAAACCGTGGGAAGTTATAATCGGATCTGACAGAATTATAACCCCTGACAAGTTTTTAACAAATCTCAGGGATTTGAATAAACCAAGGGACCAATGACAATCAGCGGGGAACAGGAGAGAAACTTTAGTGGATGAAACGACGGCCTATGGTCCTATCTAACCTCCTCCCATTTAAGCCAATGACTCAATTATTGCCTCATAATGGTGCATTATTACCCAATTTTCTTTTTCAAATGTCTTCCGATGTATAAAATTTGAAAACCGCCCTTCCCCCTTCTTGTCATATGTGAATAGTCGAATTCTTTCCTTGTTTCCCCCATAGGTTGTGAGTCTAGATCTTTAAAATATTTCGTTTATTATTCTGGTTTTTTATTCAAATCTATTAAAGCTTGGTTGTTATTCAGTTATTCTCTGGCCAAATTTGTTTAAAAAACAGTATAATTTTTGCCGGCTTTACTAATTGTCTTTTTTCTTTATTCGCTTGGTTAGAATAGTATTTATTTATAAATTTCACTAAAAAAAACACTAGTGCTCATTTTCATAGGTTAGATATTCTTTGGACACTTGCAATAACATTTATTTTTCGCTTGTGATTTTTGTGTATTTGATCAAAAGTTGTATGAAAAACATTCCGCTTTTTGTGTATGGTTATTTAAATTGATCGAATTGGAGAGCAATAAAGTTTTAGGCTATGAAAATGTATGGGTCAAACAATGGTGAAATATGATTTTATTTGAAAAATCCCAGAATCAGCAAAATTAAAGTCGAGTTATTAGTTTTGAGTTATTAATTGTACAATTATTATTATTATTATTATTATTAATCTTATTATGACAATCATTTTTTGGCAAGGTTTAACAATCGTTGAAGTCGACAACATCTAAGGAATTCATTTGCTTCCTTGCGATTTTCTGTAAAATGTTTATTAGATTCGGGACTTTATTCGTCACTCACATTTTTGAGGTATTTCTGAAGTTTTTTATCAGGGTTATCGAAAAATTCTTGTGGATCGCGAACAAGTAAAGCAACATCTTTACAATCTCCTTGACTGTTGGTTACAAGCATATGTTCGTAGGATTTAGAAGTGCCTCCGGATCTCAATACACAAACTGTAAGATAAATATTATTCTTCACAATTATATTCAATTTGCTCACATGGGAAGCTGAAGTTTTCGCCATCAAAATCAGCCATCTGCACTCTGACTGATTCGTGGTCCATTGTCAATGCATTTCCACGGAGTCTGAAAAGTTTTGAAGCTCCTTTGGTACGGAATTGCCAGATGAGGCGAGCATCTTGTGCGGCGATTGATTGTTTTCCAGTTGAAACTGTAACTTTTCATAAATTTTCATAATTTGCAGAATCTGTTATGTACTATCGAATCTAGAACATGTGAGCTCTGGAGACTTCTTATCAAGAGGTATTGAAGTTCTGCTAATCAATTGTTGAACTGTTCCTTGAGAAGCAAGAGCTATCAGCCACTTTCCATCCATTTTATCAAGCGAGATTTTTTCGCAATCGCATTTTGATACAAATTCATCGCTAAAAGTAAGTAAGTTGATTATGTCATGCTTAGTGTAGGACTAACTCGTCACTTTTAACCGATGTGCTCGGTGGAATAACATCTGGTTCTTCAGTGACTGGGATTGGTGAATATCTGATACGGTTTCTCAAAGCACTGCTTATTTTTGATTGCACTGGGACTGGCATCATCTAAACATATTTTTATCACAACTCTCATTTTTAACTTTTACTAGCCTGTTGCTCAACAATTTCTTCGCGTTCCTCACTTAATTTTTGTTCGTGTGAAGATGAGAGCGCTGGTGGTTCGGTTTGCTCAGGTGATTCTGTTACAAAAGATGGCATTTCTGTTGTAGTCATTGGAGCTGGTGGCATTCCAAGTTGAGTCATTTGTTGTGGGAGACTGAGTTGTGCTTTCTGAAATACAGCCAGTAAAATTTATATTAATCGTTGCATAAATACTAACCGGTGGCATTGGACCAAACGCACTATGCCAGTTGCTAAGTTGTTCATTCAATTGTAGTTCCATTTTCATTTTGGCTTCTTCGAGTTCTTTTTCCTAAAGTTGATGTTTTTCCTCGAACAACAACGCTAAAAAGTGAAATTACCTTCTTTCTCAAATCTTCTTCCATTTTCTTCTGCAAATCAATTCGTTTCCTTTGCTCTGTGAGTTCAGTTTGAAGCACTTGCAGCTGCTTACGCTTTGTCAAAAGTTCTTTAGTTTGCAACGTTTGTTCGTAATTTTGCAAGATATTTTGAAGACGTTTGACTTCCTGAAACCTATTTCTTAAATCTCTCATGAAGTAATAAACCAACATCAACGGAAAGATCATATCCTGATTTAGTGCGAAGGTTAGTAACTACTTCATCAACAGCCGGATCCAAAGATTGACCAAATCCTGGGGGTCCGATATCCAATGGTTGACCGAAATTCATTGGCGGTGGTGATGGATCTCAAAACAATTCCATTTATCTGATAAAATTGCGATTTTAAGTACTCACCAAATCTTTGTGGTGCTCTTCTCAACAATCTATTGACTTCTGCCACTCTGCTTGGATCAATCGAATTCATATCAATGGAATTTGAAATGTCAGGTTGGCGTGGCGGTTCAGCAAGAATAGGAGTTTCTCTACTTTTCAGTCTTTCAAGAACCACTTCAGCAATCCTTTCTGGACTGAATTGTGTTGTGGTAACTGGTGGAGCACTTGTTGAATAGCCGCTATCTTCCAAGTTGTGTTTTCTTATGAAATCATCAAAATTGCTGATCGGAACTCCATCAACGTACATAATCTTCTTGGTAGTGGTCGTGCTTGGTGTGCTGGAATAAATATTTTGTTTTTAAGAAATCTCGGTTAACGAACAAAGCACTAAAAATATTGAATGGTGCGGATGTTGAACTTTTCCCATCTGATGATGCTCCTCCAAGATTCATGCCTTCCATTACTGTTTTATTAATACCAAGATCATTCAAAGGAACTCCCATGTTTTCCGCTACACCCATCGGGTTAACAACCAGTTCACTCAATAGACCATTTCCTAACATGCTAGATATCATTTTTCTAAATTAAAAATGTTCAACTCTTAAAAATATGGTCAAAGTTTGTACTTCAACTCATCTGGTTTGCCTTCCATCTGCCCTTTGATAACATTTGGAATTTGTGGAAGCGATTGTACAAGCCTTTCCATAAGTGCCGGCCTCTCGCCCTCATCCTCGGCAGCGCAATATCCAGCTATTAGAAAAACAGTCAAATGTAACAACCTCATGAATTGCTGTAATAAAAATAAAATGAAATGAAAATTAATCGAAAGTGTAGAATCGAAGCGAGAAAGTGAAACGAAATGATTCCGGCATTCAGGTGTCCAAAAATTGCAATCAGTTTCATTTCCCGAATAAAGAAGGTAGGGCGGGATACCGTCTCAAATTAGGTCGTTATCTACGATTCTGTCGCAACTTGGCCTGCCCGACCTCGCTTCTGGGCCATGTTTTCTTTTTCGTTTATCAACGCTTTCCATTTTATTGAAGCTAAAGAAAGACATTTCACAATATGCATCACATCTGACCTGATAATGATCATTTATTCAAAATATCTTTATTTTTGTACTGGCAGGCACTTGTCTGTCAAAATATAACAGGAACAATGAAGAATAAGATAAAAACACTTTCCAAAAATCCATTTCGCAAAAAGTTTCAAAAAAAATTGAATCAAATGAAGTACATAAATTACTCCATGCTTGTATACAAGCCGTACAATTCATCCCACAACTTCGAAAAAATATATGAAAAAATACAAACAGATATTGGATACAAGAAAGGATTTTGTATTCACAGAATTGAGATAGGACAATGAAAAATGAGAAAGAAAGAATGTTTCTCACGATTTACAGAATTACTCGCATATGTGAGACAAATAAAAATCAATGAAAAGGAATTTGTCATGATATAAAGTTGAAGAAAAATGATTCCTATAATCCACGGCGTGAATCACACATTTGACGATTCGAGGGAGCTGGTATCCGCACTCTGAAAACATTTTTAATTTTTTTTGTTAAATGTTGAAAGACATTTTTTTACCATTGTTGGATATTTATGATTGAGAGAATGAGGGCAAAGCAATTCTTCTGGTTCTAAACAAATCTCATTTTTCGCCTTCTTCCGTGGTAGTGAAAATCCTTTGCGAACAATCTGAAATTACAACCCACAATGATTATCATGTTTTCACTTCTTAATACCTTCACTTTGATTGATGGAGAGATTTGTGGATAACTTCCACTGGTCAGAAAATCTCTCTTATCCGCGATGATCTTTTGACCAAGAAGCTGATTGAAATGTGAGGTGAGATGACGTCTCAGCAACGTTTTATGTGTTGGCATTTGCAAAATTTCAGCGAGAGACTCGGCGGTGAATGTTGGCTCATACACCATTAATGCACCTGTGATACCAGCACATAATAAGTTTGGTGTAAATTCAGCTAAATCAATTTTGCGAAGCCATTCACACGTTGCTTGGTGACTCCACCGTACAACAATATCAGGACATGGATAACGATCAATAATGTTTGGGTCCATTCTTTTCTCCATTGAATCAAACTTGAAATCCGTCAATTTTAAGAACTGAATGCTTCTGGCAATTGTGGCATAATGATGAGCATTGTTTATACGCATCTGGAAAATAAACGTTATTATTCATTTTTTTTTCAAAATATTTTTTTTTCTCGCATACATCTACGACATCAGAAGCTGTGAGAGCGAGAAGCATAGGGCCGTCAATAATATTTTCCGAGAAGATATCTTTATATTGCGGCAAGCCAATATCTTCCAGCCAACGGATTGTCTGAAAAAATGCATTAAAATCACTCATAAATCCATGCAATCACCATATGTACATCCCATTTGTTGGCTGAATCAACAATATCTTCTTGAATACGACGAAGCAAAATACTCAATCTTTTGCGATGAACTGCATTCTTGATATTCAAAGCCGATTCAAACTCTTGTGGACTCATGTTCATAAAGTGACGACCAGTTCGAACATGTCTGCTAACGTCATTCATATATTGTGGATATCCAACCTCGGCAATCCATTCAGCCAATTGCTCAGATCTCCAATCAACAAACTTTGAAAATGGTGGTTGTTTTTGAATCGATCCCAATTGAGTTGTGGAGCCTAATCTTGCGGAAGATGTCGATCGAACAGCGCTGCCTCTTCGGAATGTGTTGCTTTGATCTTGAGATGTTGATCTAGTGAAGCGACTGAAGATATTTCGCAGTGATGATCGGGTACGATCTCTTGAAAAGTTTTTGAGGTTTTGTTGGGAAGTTGCATTGATGCTACGGCCTCTTGCGATTTCATCATCTGATTCGACTGAAATAGTGACGATTAGTATTATGATGAGTATTTAATGGAAAAAAAACTGAAATCAGGGCACAAATGAGCATTTCCAAAAAGTGGAATACCCATAAACATAGGATCAAAAACAAGTGTGACCATTTCAGACATTTGTTAATCTTAACATAACTGCACTGGAATATGTGTTATGTAAAATATGATTTAAAATTTTTTGATTTTCTGAATTTTGTTATAAAAGTTATGTATAAAAATTCAATATTAAAAAATTCTTATTAATTTAAAAAATTTGCTGTTAGTTATAATGATTTTCGTAACAAAAAAGGGTTTGTAGCTCATATTTCACACAACTCACTCATCAAATATTCCAGATTAGTTAGTGAACGGCATGTTACTCGCAGCATTAAAACAACTCAATTATATTGTTTTGTTAGTTGAATGAATCACTCAATGAAAATAAAAGTAATAAAATGAAACGCAAAAAAAAAAACGTTAGTTGCTTGTCAGTTAGCACAGAAAAATTCATCCGGTGCCATCTCTACCTAAATTTGGCGCACTAAGAGCCCTTTTGGTCCGCCGTAATTTGTCACTGATCCATCGGTTCATTTGTGCTCGATAATTTCGTTTTGGCGTCTGAGACATACTGCTCATAGACCCAAACTCACCAGCTGAAGCTCCCGAAGCAATTGACAACTTCTTGGCAGGCAGCGTTAATGTTGATGATGCCTGAATTTCATTGGATTCAAGTTTATTCCGAAAAAAATAAGCCGACAGACCTTGCCAACACCTCTCGGAAGACTTGTTGTCGAATATGAGTGACCCGGATTGGGAATCTCCGCTCCCATTTTCCTGAGTTCATCGAGTTCTGCAGCCAATTGACGAGCTGCTGGAGATGAAGGAGAACGATACTGCGCCAAATTGTTTGTCACTCTTTGGTTCACAGTATGTGGGTGCAAATGTCTTGGAGTTCCTGCATTTGACCAGCTATGTTGGGGCGAAGCCGTTGATAATGATGAAGTATAAGATGACGATGATTGTACAGTACTTCTGGGGCCTTTTGGAACGCTGTTAGTTGAACTCAAGCTAACCGGGAATGAAGTAGAATGAGACATAGCGTCACTCGCGTCATCCAACAAAATTTTCCTGATCTGAGCATTCACATCAAAACTGTTTTGTTCATTCCATCTTTGACTTCCATAATAATCTTCTTGTTGTGATCTTGACCTCATTTGTTCATCCAATGCACTTCTCAAACTGTTGATTTGAATTGATTTTTGCTCATTATCAACAATTAGTCTTTGAACAGCCGTTCTAAGTTGTGCCATTTCTTCTTCTAAATTTTAATAGTCAGTTGAAATTCCTACAAAGGACTCGATAAAATACCTTGTTTCTCATTACGATGTTCTCTCATACGTGGAACATATCCAGTGTGCCCATTTGTATTATGTAACTGTTGTTGGACAACCATTCCGTGCATTGACTGATTGACATGATCCATCTCGTTCTGAAAAAAAACGTCCTTCGCAAAAAATAAACAAACTAATAGTAAAAGAAAATTTCCACAAACCTGAGAAAGAAGCAGCTTTTTCTCCGTTTCATTCTTCTCACGCTCAAGTGTAGCAAATTTCAGTTTTAAGGACGATACTTCAGCAAGAAGGTTCATTTTCTTAGACTCGAGCTCTTGGCAGTCATCAATGCGATGAAACTTCTGAAACTTATAAATATTTCAGACCAGAAACCAAAGTTATTACATCTTGGAGAAGTTCTTCAGTCGACGTTAGATTATTTCTTTTCATTGCTAAGATTGTTTCAAGATCGCGAATTTTCTCTTTTTGTGCACCAACTTGCTCACTCAATACAGAAACCTAAAAAAAACAATTAGCGCATTATTAGATAATATTTTAGTTGTTATTTTTTTCAATCAAATTACTTGAAGTTGCAGGCTATCCCGTGCCATAGCCAAACGATGTAACTTGTCCTGCAATTCTGGATATTCAGGGCACGAGACTGTTGACATCGAAGGAGATGGGCTCTGAAAGAATATTTAGTTTATTTTTTATTTAACAATTTCTTTCATGGTTTTTTTCCATTCGCACACTATATTTTCTTCACAACACAACATTAACCATGTGAAAACCTTCGATTTGGCCCGTCTCTGTGCCATATTTGAATCATATTAGCAGACACTCGTCATCTTCGACTTCTAATTTTGATTCAGAATGGTAAAAACTGCAATGAGTTAAAATGGTTAAAGAAGTAATAATGCAATAAATCGATTATGAAAGAAAAAAGAAAGAAAGTATGATTTCACTACATGCAGATTTCATATAATGTTTGTTTAATTTGAATAATTTAACAGTTGCGTAAATACATTCTTTGTGCACCTTTTTTCAAAAAAAACATCTCACAGTAGACATGTTAAGAGTTTGTTCATGTATCATTGCACTCTGCTCCGAATCTCATTCCAGAAAACAAGATATCACAACACTGTCTTCCTTCAGTTATTCGTTCAGTCAGGAAAAAAAAGTGAACAGATAGAGATATAGACCAGCTCTCGTCCAAATGTCGAAGCAATAGGCATTTCTCAAATTCCTTGACGCGTCTGCTATCTTCCCCATTTATCAATCGAATCGAACATTTATACAATTTTACAGCCTTTGTTGATAGAAAGTGATTTATAATAGTCATGAAAATGATCGAACTAGGAAAAAAACCCAATGAAAAATTGGTCAACGGATTAGTAGCTCACTCATTTGTCATGAAACAATCGAAAAAGAAAACAACAACAATTACAAACAAACAAGTATAACTGACCAAGCTTGTCCAGCTGGCTCCTCTAGTATCACGTTGTTGTAGCATGTTAAATGGTGACGGGAGTGGTGGTAAAGGTGGAACAGCATTCATTAAGCTAGCTGTATATTTCGAATCTGACAAGCTTCGATGAATTTTGTGCTGCGGTTTCGCTGGTCTCATTCTATAAGGCGGCGGTGGTGGGAGATATGAACAACTTGATCCAGCTGATGGTGCTGATCCAAATCCCGAGTCCGAATAATGCGTCACATAGGGAAGTATTGGTCGGTTTCTAGAACAAGTTACAACCAAATAATATTTTTCAAGTTGATGAAAAATGTATTATTTCTTAGATTGCAAAAACATTATGTTCAAAATGCTTTTTGCAAAAAAAGACCGCAGAGAACAAAATGTTATTCTCCAAATTCTCATAGAAATGAAATGTCGACCTTCTAATCCATTGTGAAAAGTAAAAAAGTACATTTAATGAACGGAGGATTACTTGAGAGAAAATAAAAGCTATGTCATCATGAAAAATGGACTAACCGTTTGATGGATCCAGAATTGGAACCTCCATTATCTTTGAAAATATTCCCACTTCCAGAACTACGCATCATATCAGTCTCATTTTGAGAAATATGCGAACTACCGGTCAGTGAGGAGCATTCTTCTAAGCACGGCGGAACAATACCAGAGAATGAGTCCGCTCCAAAACTGTGCCTTGAATACATGACGGCGTTTGAGGAGACCCTCAAGCGAAACCGCCAACTACTAAAGCTATAGTTGGCCGATAGAATATATATTTTTTCCTGAGATCAGTAAGAAGAGAAGCGGATTGAAAAGAGAGGGTGGCTGATGTGTTGGAATGCGTGATGACAACTGTTCAGCTGCACGGATCAATCACTACTTGCAAAGAAACCCGCAAGTGAGGAAAAGAGTCAACTTGCCTCTCGATTCTCTCCACGCCGTTTTATGATATTTTTCACGTTCTTTTTTCCTTGTGCTTATATCCCCGGTTTTTCGTTTATCCTATCTGTCGATTTTTTTTTGGTATGAGACAAAAAATATATAATGTGCTTGGGTTGCAACATGCTTGCTCGTACTTACTTATGACAAAAATATGAAGTGTCATTTAAAGATTTACATTAATAAATCATGAAAAATGATTTTCACATTCAATCACATTGAGCAAGCCTATATTGAGAAGTCACGTGGTTATGAAATTAAAAAAAAACTGATTTAAAATTACAGGGTTCAATATAAATGCGGCAAGCATGCATAAGCGTTCAAAATTTCATCAGATGTGTTTTATATGTTTTTGATTTGTTTCGTGTTGCTCGCTCAATTATTACAAAAATAATAGCCACGTGTTGAGCGAACATTTATCTCTATTTTTCAATTTTTGTTCATTCATGTGATTTAAAACGTTAGCAAACGTTAGATTAAACTGTGTAAAACATAATCGCCAAATAATATTTGGTACGTCATTAGATAACATGGAATCAGTATTATTAAATTGTCAAGCACGACTGTCCAGGAAGTTTCTTGAGCGCTAATTTATAAAACTAGAATCTGAAGAATTCAAGATGTCCAACAAAACATGGAAACAGAGAACAAATAAATAGATGTTCGAGATTTTAATGCGAAATTATCTGAGTTCTGACGACTTCCAACTATTTTTAAAAAGTTAGGAATTTTTAAAAATGTTTTGACTTTCTTGATCAACATAACGACATATTTATATTATTGAACATCTTCACTCAGAAAAACGACTGAAAAGTTGGTAGGAGTAATATGTGCTAAACAGCTGAAAGTGATGTCATTTCCGTATAGTGCGGGTTCGTTGGAACAAACCAGCAGTAACATTTACAGCTCAACCTAAAATAGTGCAACACTTGAACAACATCGAAACTCGCAATATCATTTTTTGTCGAGCCAAAAAATTTTTAAACTTTGCTGTTTTTTTGCTGATCCTCATAAAACATAAGCAAGAAAGGGAATACGAATCCAGATATCACAAGGCTAATAACGAATATAATCAACATTTTGGAAAAAAATCTACAAAGGATTAAGGGCACAACTGGAAAAATCGAAAATCTCAAAAAAGTCGTTGAGAACGCTTCAGATTCACTTCGAGAAAAAAAATGAATAAAGCAACTATATGATTTCCTTCGTTTTTGAAACCTGGCATTTAGAAATGAAGTGAACCTTGTCTTCGGCTAAGGAATAAAAGCTTCATCATTCGAAGAGCAATTTTCTTGGTGAGAGGCACCTCAAATATACACATATATATTTTTTTCTTCTTCTTTATTTTCTTCTTATTCTTCTGTTCCCTGGTTATAAATGACTGCTCCAAATGAATATCCGCCTTAAACGACCCCGGGCTTCGTTGTCCGCCCCGCTTCGTTTTCCCTACATGGTGTTTTCTATTTTTATTTGACTCAATGTTAAAGACAAATGGGTGGGGTTACAAATGACGCAAGAGTATCTTAGACGGAACCAAAATGAAGCGTCGGATTATTCAAGTCGAAATACGAAAAGGCTTGGAAAACATGTTTATAGTAAAAAATTGGAATGAGATTGAAGCGGAAAAGTTTAGACAGCAATTTCAAAGAATTCATAATGAAGAAAAGGGGAAGAACTGATTAGAGGGAATGAGTATGTCTTCATGTTTAAGGACTTGTTTTGGAATCCTAGAATTCTAGACGCAGGATTTGTAATTCAAAATCAACTAATAGTAAAAACAAACAAGAAGATAGAAGAAATATAAACCTCATTCGAAAAGTTTAAATTTATTTCCTTCTTGTGTTTTTTTCATGCCCAATAATTCGCACGAAAAAAATAACAATAATAACAAAACATTCAGCTAATCATCATATTCTGAAGAAAGCTTTGGTCATTGTCAGTTAAATTTTTGTGGAAAAAACCCCGAAACGAGAAAAAAGAAAGGATGAGAGTATTGGTAGGACCTCTGTCTCGCTAATTGCGTTAGTATCGGTCGTCTCATCCTTCCCTTCGAAAACCGCAACATATTCCAAACACATACACTTCTTCATGCATATTCACTCAAACAACAACACCCATGATGGAAAAACGAATAACGATACTAACTTTTTTCTTCTGAATTAGTTCTTTTTGGGTTTTTTTTCTTTTCTTTTTGGGCTATCAAGGAAATAATGATTGTTCAACTATTGAATAAGAATAAAATGTATTATGCTGTCGAAGGCTATAAACAACAAAGATGGAGAACATCAAATCCAAATAGGGGGGATAAAAATGTGGGGAAAGGAGCTTCTCACATCTCTCAAAAAAAACGGGCGGCCCACTGAGCGATTCAGGATAAAAACGGCCAAAATACTGCTTCATTATCCGGATGTCGGTCTACTAATTGAACGAAAAAATTGCCTATGCATTCATTGTGCCAAGTGCACTACTACCACCCACCCTCCCACAAACCATCGCCTAAAATTCGTCAATTTTCCCGTAGTTTAGACACAAATCGCATCAGTATGTATTCATTGTCAACTCTATTCTCAACAGAGGTCGTCCCTTTCTCCCATTACCTTGATGATCACAAATTGCATGTTTTTGGTTTTCTCCAGGGAGTGTGCGAATGGAAAAAAAAGCTCCCTTCCAAGCTTTTCGGTGTTGCTTTAATTTTGATTTGAAATGTTTCACTTACAGTTCGTCCTGCGACCCACTGCATAATTTTCAATCTGGTCTCTAAGTCCGGCTTTTCGGTGATTAGATGATCTTCAATTGCTTTCACAAAGTCTTGATAGATTCGCGGTGGGTTGAATAGTGAGGAAGATGATGTTGGAAGATCGGAAGGTGGCGATTCCACGCCCGACGAACCATCGGAACCGATATCTAAAAATTTTCACATTTTGTTGTAGTTTTTATGTAATTGAACGGAACTTGAGATCAACTCGATACCCAATATTTTTGCAACTTCATCTGCTGTTCACCCGGACAAATGTGTGTTTAAAAAAGGAAAAAAACATATTAGCTACAATTTTTAAAGTTTTCATTCGAAATTCTTCTGTCTTTACGGAAATACATTATAAATAATGAAGGTTCCCATATCTCATAACTCTGAAAATGCAAACGGGACCTATTTTAAGTAAATAGAACGGTATACTTCTCAAAAAAGCCGGGTTTAAAACTAGTTCATCAAATATAATTAAAATATTGCTGAAAAGGTTTCGAACTAAATGAAAAGCCCATCAAAAATATGTTAGAATAGTATATGTATTATTATTAACGAACGGAAGTAGATGGACAACGTCACTCTAGAAGGATGCAAAAGTTTCAGTTTGGATGTTCAAAATTACCATGGTAGGTATACCAGTTCAAAAAATTTAGGGGTGTACTGTGAAAAATCCGCATCCTTTAAATTGAAAATCCATTTTTGTATTCGAGAAATGTTCAAATAACTGTGATTCTTTGTAGAAAGAAATGTAAACGAATTAAATTCTACCTGTTCTGTGCTTCCAATCACTTGAAACCCAGTGTGATGAAGTCACATCTCTATTAGACCTTTCATCATCAGCGTTTCCATTATCAATATCTGAAAACATATGTAGATCTTCTCATTTTCAGGTTCAAAATTATATCTTAATTCTTACCATCGATGTCAACCGCCTTCCTCTCACCATTCTCCATGCTTTTACCGCTACGACTTCGAACTGACGAAGGAGGAACAATGTATTGACGATATCCTTTACTACTGGTCAATCCGTTGTTACAACTTCGATTATTTCCTGAAACAAATTCACAATGCTTTTCAGAAAAAAAACACAGAAATATTATTTGAAACACACACTATTTTTTTCTCAGAAAAGGCCCATCGAAAATTGTAATTTTGTCGCAAAAAATGTATCGGTCAGCGGCACAAAAAACAAACATTACAAAAATGTTGTGCACATATGTGTACATTTGGACATTTCGTTTTCAAGAGCTCATTTCCAAACATCTGTACAATTTCATTCACTTGTCAAAGGACTAGAAGAAAAAAAAACATGAACCAAATGAAAATGTCCCAGAAAATGGGGGTTTTTAGGTGTCAATGAAAGGAAATTGGATGGAAACCAAACAAAACAAAGACACGCGGGCCGTTTTTTTAGGGTCTTCGCCCATTTAACGGAAGTTTACTTTGGATATTTGACACTTTTTTTCAATTTTTCCTTTTTTTTTTGAAACACTAGATATTTTTTTCCGATATATGTATATTAAAAGCTGGGAAGATGGATAAAGTGAACAAAAAAAATGATGATGACGAACAAAAGAGTGAAAAATATATAATTTTTCGTCCCTGCCCTATTAAATTATATCATGAATGTGAATTGAATGAAAGCAGTGCTCGATGAACAAAAATTATTTTTATTATTATTATTAAAATGAAATTTTGAAAATTATACATTTAATTTTCACTTTTGACTTGAAATGGATTATTTTTAATTATATAAGGCCGTCTCTGTAAGAGTGAACCTGTGAAGCAATGGGTCCTGCCTTAGGGCGAATATGAGAGCTACAGAGTCAATATTCGCTAAACATGTAGTAGACCACGAGTTAATGAAAATAAGCAATTTTCAGGTATTGCTGTTGGGTTATAGTAGCGCGGCGAAGTAAAATTCGAAAAAAATCGAAATCTTAAAAAATGGTTTTAGAGTATTGAAACTGATATCATTTGATAGCTTTTAGCTTTCTGATCATTTCTTTAGTTGAACATTTTTTCCTACCTTTCTTAGTTTTTGCGCTATGATGCAAAATATTTCAAAAATCATCATTTTTTTTACTTTTTCAAAAAATTTTCCCAATTTTTGGAGAGACGTCTCCGCGAGAGAGCAACCATAAAAAGTCCAAGTCGCGTGCTATATGTTAAAAAAAAGAAATCAAAAATTCAGCTTGACTGTACAGGGTAGACGACTGGTTGAATGTCATCACTTTGAAGCCAAAAAAAGTGCCTTCAGAATTTATGCATATGTACGTTGCGTATAATGCTTACAAACACTCTTTGTTGCATTTTTCTAATAAAATAAGTTTTAAAAATCATTTTTGCAATAAATATAGTCAAAGAAAGTTGTCACTAAAATTTAAACAGCGATGGAAGAATGCCATTGAAAACGTATGGTTGAGCATTCCAGGTTTTTGGCTGTAGAGTTTATTTGTAAGTATATTTTTTTATCTTTGTTATTTTTGTTTTTAAGCTTTATCTTAAATTAATATCATAGATAACCCATATATTTTTGCATTTAAAAGTGTCGTTCCTTCAACCTGATGTACACTGTTAAAAAGATAACAAAATGGTGTACCCTTGCAACCTCATTTTTTAATAGTGAGAACATAAATTTAAAAAAGAAGTAAACAAAATATTTTGTGCAAAAAGTAGTACTGAAATCTGGGAGAGTAGGAGCTCGGAATCAAACACGCACAAACAACTGTTACATAATTTGGCCTTATTTTCATTCACATCGCTCGTTGTGATCGCGATGAAAACTCGACGTTATTCTTTTTTCATTATTTTCTTGATTTCACTTGTAATTCCTATTTGGACTAGACCGACTGCTCCGCCTAAAGTCTCCGAAGAATCCAACTCGGATACTGGTATTAGTCAAAAAAAAAGGCCGAAGATCGAAGAAACCCACAAATGTTATTTCTCTGTTCCTCGAATTTCAGATTTTGAAAAAATTGCACGAGATTCGCTTTCAAGAGTTTCTGGTGAATGTAGCGGAGAAGTAAAACAGTAGGTTCAGATTAATCTTCTTATCCAGAAGATTTTTTTCAGATGGGAAAATTATCGTGATTCGTTTAAAGGAGACAAGTTCGGTGCTATGAACGAATTCGATATGTTAGCCGCAAGAGGAGCAGCAGAGTACATTGACTTTTATGACTCCACCAAAGAAAACGAAGCTAAAAATCGTTTTGTTTGTGACAAACACTATAAAGAATTAGTTTCGGAATGGGATTTAAATGGACACCTCAGAAGGAAAAGAATAGACCAGAATCCATCCAAATTTCGTCATCAATTTCACTGCTCAATGCCAAATTCAATCGGAGGACATGATGGTAAAATACCAATTGCGATCTCAGGAACAACATTGACCCGAGATGAAGCTGAAGGAGTGCTGATTGAAAAAGGGATACATGTGCACTTTGGGATACGTAAGTGGCGATAGTTTTAAATTATGTTTCCTGATGTTATTCGACTATAATTGATTTTGAAACATAAATTAATTTTAGCGATTTGCAAACTACACAAGGATCAAGTTTGGGAGTGGCGAACGCTTCAACGAGCAAAGAGCTCTTCCATTGCTTGCCGTCTCCGTTCTGCAGTCTCATCATTAACAACGTGTGACGCAGACATAGCGTGCCAATCATCCTCGTCTCAAAATGAAAATGTGGAGGCAACATTTGGAGATGAGAATGCTCATGCAGAAAATTCAAAATTGAAACAACAAATTATAGAACAATCGAAAGCTAAATTTTGGGAATGGGTTGATTCTCTGGCCTTGCCTTTCATCAATTCTCGAAAGCCGTTTTCCGATTTAACCCCACGTTCAAAACGAAGAAAGTCATTGTCGACTAGAACTTTGATAGACCGCACATTTGAAATGATTTCACCGGGTCATTCGGAAGATCTCAAACATTTAACGCTAGATTCGGAAACGGACGAATGGTACACAAATCGAGCTGAAATGTTCGAAGACTTGATTTTAACAATCGCTAATGAATTCCGTCTTGGCGAAACGCGCAAAGAACGTGTCTCTGTTTTGTCAATTGTTGCTGGTACCATGAACTACCAAACTATCTTGAAGTACATTCCTGGGCTGTCAAAATCCAGATACAATGAAGCACGAAAGTACAGCTTCTCATTAAGTCGTCCTGGTTTTGAATCGAAAAAACGGCAAAAGTATGATCCGGAACTTGTTGCTGAGTTTGTCGATTTTTTGACAAGGTTAATATTTTCAAATTTATTCTCAAACGATTACCATTCATTACAGTCCGTTAGTGAGAACCGACTTACCATATGGAAGAAGAAAGCTGAAAAAATCCGATGGAACTATAATTGATGTTCCAGACACCTTGAGAATTGTTAGATCTGTAGAAGTTGGTTCGTTTTTTTTTCATATTGAATACTTTGACTGTAGATAATTGATATGTTTGTGAACTACAAATCTGAGGAAGGCACGAATGAGAAAATGTTGAGTCGGGCTTCAATGTATAAAATTTTGTCGGCGTGTAAAGCGACCACTCGGCGTGCAATGGAATGTGTCGATTACTTTGTTGCCGAAGCTTCTGATGTAATTTTTAAAAAGTGAACTTAAATACGGAATTTTTAACAGAGTTTTGATAGACTCGCTGAAATAATTGATGAGCTCTCCAAAGAGGGATATATTGATGACAAAACTGCTAATGGATTGAAAATAAGATTTTCTAACATCAAACTGTATCTTAAATCTGATTACAAATTACATGTCAAACCGAGGTCAAGGGTGAGATTATTTTCCATTGGAAAGAAAAGGCAAACATTACAGGTATCTGACCATTGTATACAATATGCTTTATCGGATCCTAAAGATAAACGCTTCAATGTGAGCTGTAATGAAGGCCCAGAATCCCATAGTCACGACTTGTTTTGTGATCGATGCGAGTTGATGAGAATGACATTCGATGATACGCTGGAAATTGTCACTTCTCTCATTAACGCGGCTGATGCTAAAACTTTGAAAAAAACAGATGTCGAAAACAAAAAAGCTAAATGGACGCTGCAAGAATATTCAAACGATATTGGAGAAGCAAAGCGGAATGTTGAGAACCTAAAAAAACATGTGGTATTTCATATATTTCGAATGGATTGTATCTATGTATATCAAAATTTACAGCTTCGTGATCGTCACTTGCATGCCCGAAGGTCGATTATTGTGGACAATCTTAAAAAAGGTCACGCTTTGCTTACGCTCGATTGGGCCCAAAAAGTACTTCCAAAACAGTCAAGAGAGCCACAAAACGATTACTACGGAAAATCCGGAATATCCGTCCACGCGACACATGTCTTGTCGATTGATGGCGATGGGGCCTTCAAACAACATAACTTAATTCACGTTTTCGAACAAGAAATGCAGGTAATTACGGTATCATTTTTGTTCACTCGTCACAATTTCTTATTTTCAGGATTCACCCACCGTTCTGATGATAATTAAACATGTCCTGAAAGAGTTGAAGCTAGTTGGAATTACAAATGTTCATATCCGGACTGACAACGCTGGTTAAATTTTTACAACAGACAAAAAATCATTTTGTTTTTCAGGTTGCTATCATTCAACAGCAACAATAGTGTCTCTTCCTGGAATTGCGAAAAGTGTTGGAGTATCAATTGATACGATTACTTTCTCTGAACCTCAGGGAGGGAAAGGTGATTCGATAAACAAAATACTGCATAATAAAGTTATGTTTTCAGGTGCAGCAGACCGTGCTGTCAATGAAGCAAAAACAAAGATTCGAACTTTTATAGCTTCAAAACACAACGCGGAAACCCCTCAACAAATTTTTGAAGGATTGACAACTGGTCGCATACCAAAGGCCATGTCTGTTTATTTGATGACAATTGATATCGACACTTTGAAACTGAGTAATAGCAAGCTCACTGGAATTTCCGGTTTTTATGATTTCGAGTTCAACGGATTTCACATGACTGTTAGAAAATACGGTGGAATTGGAAAAGGATGGAAAGTCGACACATCTCGTCACGAAAAAACTACAGGCACATACAAAATAAAAATGTCTGGCGGCATTTTTCCTGGAAAAGATGATGACAAGTTCTGGAAAAAAATGGCGACTAATCCCGATTCTGATGGCCAACAAGATAGTTCTTCGATGCCAGTTGTTGAAACATCGATAGATGTCGACGAGGAGAATCCAAAACCAACAAAAAATGTCGTTTTCGAATGCCCTATTGATGGATGTGTATCAAATTTTTTGAAAATGGGAAATTTGCAAAGACATCTGGAAATTGGAAAACACCAAATGCATGCAGAGAGAGAGACCATGCTTGATAGTGCTATGGACCGTTATTCCAACAATTTAGAAGGATGGGGTGACGAAGTGTCAGCTGTATTAAAAGATGCTATTGGATCAATTCGAACTGATTCGATCTTCACAAATCCAGTTGGTTGGGCAAATCCCGAACGGAAATGTCACACGAAATATACCGCGAAAGCTGTGAACTTTGTGAAAGATCAGATAGATCATGCGATCAACACGAAATCGAAGGTGCTTCCGAAACAGATAGCCAAAAACATGAAAGAAAAGAAGAATGTTGACGGAATAACTCCCTTTTTTAGAAATGACGAAACTCTCAACTACAAACAAATACTCGCCATTTATAACAAAATGGGAACGAAACGTCGACAAATTCAAGACCGCAACACTCAAGTTGTTTCGAATAGAATAGCAGCTGCAACAACTCCCACTACTCTTGCTACTGTTAGAACTACAGCCAAAACGTTTTCAAGACCAAAAAGAAGTAACGATGTAGAAGATGAAATCGTCGAAGCTCTTGTAACCGAACTCAATAAATTGGAATGCGACGACTACGAAGATATTTACGACAACCATGCTAGCCACGACACTCACTACGACAACGTCATGTCCCAGTTGCAGCCTGAGCTTGATAAGATATTTGATAACGTTGAATAACGTTCAGTTTTGCTGTTTTTCCTCAAAATTCATATTTTACAATAGTATCAGCGCACCCACGTATATATTTTTTCATAACCTTGTCTAAATTCTTATTGTCATTAATATATGACAATTACTATTGTTTTAATACTTTTTGACAACTTTCATTGACTATATTTATCGCAAAAAATGCTTTTTAAAACATACGTTATTCGAAAAATGCAACAAAGCGTGTTTGTAAGCATTATACGCAACGTACATATGCATAAATTCTGAAGGCACTTTTTTTGGCTTCAAAGTGATGACATTCAACCAGTCGTCTACCCTGTACAGTCAAGCTGAATTTTTGATTTCTTTTTTTTATCATATAGCACGCGACTTGGACTTTTTATGGTTGCTCTCTCGCGGAGACGTCTCTCCAAAAATTGGGAAAATTTTTTGAAAAAGTAAAAAAAATGATGATTTTTGAAATATTTTGCATCATAGCGCAAAAACTAAGAAAGGTAGGAAAAAATGTTCAACTAAAGAAATGATCAGCAAGCTAAAAGCTATCAAATGATATCAGTTTCAATACTCTAAAACCATTTTTTAAGATTTCGATTTTTTTCGATTTTTACGTCGCCGCGCTGCGGAAACCGATTTTTTTGCAAAATCCTTCATGTTGCCGGTTACTCTTGGCGTCTGCTATATGATCATATAAAAATATTTCCCTAAGGCACGCAAAGTTCGGTTCTTACAGAGACGGCGTTATATATTTAAAAATTTAAATTTTTCTGATCAAGGGCATCCAGTGATGAGACTCTGGAAAAAAACGTTTAAAATTTCCTGAAAATCCGAAGATAAAAATCAAAAATTTGATTTTCAGCACTTGAAATCAATTAGTTACAAAAATGTACATAATTGTTCACATTTGTTGAGGAATTCTTTAAAAAAAAACTCAAGAATTTGGACACAAAACAAGATGCGGAGCGAAAAGTGGCGCTTTTGGTGAATACAACAAACTGGTCGCGTTGGTCAATCGCGAAAAATGGAAAACGAATACCTCGCCTTTTGTGCGCCTTTTTCCAGTGAAAAAGAACACCAGATGAGTCGTTTTTATGGAAAAATGATGTGGAGAAGAATAATTGTTATAAATTTTTTCTATATTTGTTTTGTTTTAAAAGCACCACTTTGCATTCGTTTACTTTTGCCCAAAAAAAACGAATTCGAATAAAAGATGATACCCTCCTCACCATTTTTGATAATATCATCCAGCTGTTCCAATGCGGACGTGAGTAGTAGATTTGCTTCGGCAAACCCGTCCATTTTATCTGCAAATAAAACCGTTTTTATTTCAAACATCTTTGTTTAAATTTCTTTCATCGATTCTGATTCAATTCACATCAATAAAAAATATAAAAAAATGTTGATCCAAACGATTTTAAGACGACGAAAAATCAGAAAGAAAAAAAAACTGTTAAACAATGATGTAGAGAAATATAATTTTTTTTTTTGAAAAAAAAAATCATTCATCTCTTGCGGAAGATCAGTAAGCACTTTCTAATAAACTTTATGACCTCAAATAAAATGTGAAAGAAAAATGAGTTCTAGGCGAGAAAAATTGCGTTTTTTTTTCTCCCTCTTTCCAATTTCCCATGTTCAAAAAATAAAAGAGCGGGAGTAACACAAAAATATACAAAACTCTGAGTCGGTATGTGTACAAAAGTAAAGATGATGCATAGACATTTGTCATACTCTTGAGAAAAAAGAAAAAGTCTGAAGCGGGCCGAGGAAAAAACCATTATATTCAAAAAATGTACAGAATTTTTACAACATTGTTGCAGGAACACATTTTCAGAGTTATAGATACTTTTTGCTTGGTTTTTCATTAAAATAAGGCATGTCGACCACAATAATAAATAAAACAGAAACAAGTTCCATCCCGCCTCAAAAAGCAACATATGCCTATGAGGAAGAGCATTCACTATCTTGGTCACATCTATTCGAAGCCAGCTGCCCATGTTCCATTGTTCTAGAAACGTATGTTGATTGTAACCGGCAGCAAATACAAAATGTCCTCTTTTTACAAGAGCACCTTTTACTTCAAAACCACTTAATTTGTGCAATTTATTAAAATTTATAAAAGAAAATGTCGGCGAGTTTAAAATCGAAATTGTTGAATGAATCATGACATAATTATGATCGAATTATAATACAATTGACCCAATTATTCTTAACTCAATCGTAATTCGACAACAATTTGTTACAAAAAAAATACTATAATTGGAATAAAATTTGAAGAAATGGAGAAATGTCACAAAATGTTTGACAACCAATCAAAAAATGAGTGAAAGACGTAGTAAACAATGGTCAAAATTATAGAGCTTATTACAAATAGTCTTTGAAGCTGCCGGATGGTGGCGCGTTTTCTTTTCCATTCTTATTTGAGTAAACTAGTCAAATATTTTTCCAAGGAGTATTAATAATGTTGTTTCGGTGAGGGGGAGAAAGAGGAGCATATATGCGTGTGGGAACCGAAAAGGTTTGGTTAAGCTTGACAAACAGTTTTGCGGTAAATAGCTAGGTTAAGAAGATGACCAAATACCTCAAAGTGGGAAGATTCTCAAGAATGCACTTTTAATAAAGTGTGTACTGTAGAAGCAAACCTATTCCAAACGCGCTCTACTATTGTCAAGTTAAAAATTTTGGATCATCCATTTTCTACTAAAAGACCGCAGCGCAACCGCTCGCTTTTAAAAATAGCACGACTGTGTGAGAAACTTAGATTTTCTGAATAGATCAAAACAAACTTGCATGATCAAGAATATTTGAGATGACAATAACAAATCAAGATTTTTTGGGGACACGGAAAACGCTACGGACACGGAAAGCGTCATACGAACCTGCGAAAACAGTGTTGCGCGTTTGGAATCAAATTGAACGAACAGTACTGTATACCATTTTGTCTCACTAACTAAATATTCACACATGTAAGTGATTTTTTTAATTGGGAATGGATTGATAAATCGATATTTCAATTCGTAAACATGCAATTCTAATTAACATCATGGGAAAAATAGAAAATAAGTTTACTCATCAATTTCTTCACAAGATGCTTGTTTGAATTTAATTTAATCTACAGTACGACATAGTATAACTAGGTGAATACATCAATTTGACACATTTTTTTCGATAATGAAAACCATCCCTTGAAAAATCAAATTTCTTGATATTCTAATAAAAAATAACTTTTAATTAATCAGAATCAAAATAAGAAACGCAACAATTTTGATCCTCTCACTAGTGAAAATGCGAATTATTTACCAAGGATAAACCAAAAGACATTTTTTGTTTAATTAAATTATTAAATCAACAGACAAAAAACAGATAAGAATGAATAGAATAAATAAAAAAAACAAGAAGTCATTCTTAGTCACACACCTCCTCCCCCCCCCCCCCCCCCCCTCTCCCAACATTTCCTCCCAAACACCCATTTATTGACTACACCTCGTTGAATGTGGTGAAAATCCATGATTATCCTCCCCCCACCCTATTGAACTGCTAAAAACATGGCTAGGATGGTGTTGATCTGCTTTTGTCAACCTTTTGGCCAGCAACATGACTACTTTTTGCCAAAGTGTCAATCGGGAAAATGAATAAATTTGAATTGGCAGAATATGTCAGAAATACAATAAAACTGTGTACGCTTTGATGCACATTCAGGTTAGATATTAATATTTTTGTTCCAGATTTTATGATTGATTGGGCTATAGAAATCATGAAAAAAAAACAATGGAATGTATTGTAATTGATTCTGATCGACGAAACTATACAACCTAATGGTTTTCTTGAGTAAGATAAGTTTAGATCGAAAGCGCTCATATTTTGATTAAAAACCTAAAACAACTTATGTAAATGAAGATGAATAAATTAAATTAAACATTGATAAACGTACTAAGACAAGTTGTTACAGGCTTCATAAAATGGCATTAAATGAGGAAAGAGAACCCGAATAAAACAAGGAAAAAACACGCTTTAGCATGCAGTATGAATGGATGAGAAAATGATGGTTTAAATGTGGGAAAGAAAAACGAACTTTCAATGAGGGGCCACCATCACAGTCTTCCTATAACTTATGTATGATTATTCCCTCAATTCAACCTCCCTTGTGCTCATGATTGATACAAAATAGACACCGTAGCTGTTAATCGAAGTCTTATTTCAAAAATTCCAAAAAATATATTTATATAAGGCTTCAATTTTTGAACACAAAAAAAATTTGTCAGGTGATAAGACTAACATTTCAAAGTTCTTTGAGAACTGATATGATAATATTGCGAAAAAAACAATGAATCAGTATTTGACCCGTTCCTTCGATTAACGACCTTTCGCGTTTTTAAAACTGTTTTATTTTCCTCAAACAGTATAAATATTTTAGTGCGCGGTTGGCTGGCGGATTGATAATTGATTTCTTTGGTTGTATGATTATTTAATCACGAATATAAAAATGTATGTTTTTCTTTGATCTGCCGATAAATTGAATGTAGTCATAATGCCATTAAGAAAAGGGTTATTTTATTTAAATACGTTAACTGTGAACCGAAATAGCTTAATTTCATTTAAAAAAATTTAAAAGTATTTTTCAAAACATGGATTTAGTCAAAAAAAATGTTCAAATTGATAAAAAATCAGTTTAAAAATGGTAACTTAAAGATGTTCTTCAATGAATACTGAGAATCAAAAAAAAACATGTTTCGAAAAATGCAATCTCTTCCAAAATCATGAATTATAAAAAGTTGTAACTTATGTGAATACGTCTACTTGGATGCACCTTTTGTATCTAGATCAAACAATTTTGAAAATTTCTGACATACCTTCACTTTTATGTGACATTTCTTCTTTCTTCTTATTTCCAGTGAACCACAAAACTAACAGAAATGTAAAGTGAAGCTAGGTTCGAAAATTTCGCCCCAGCCGTCGTTGAATTTAAGAGAAAAAACAGTATGATTTGCACAAAATATTGCCATAAACAAACATCTGTCAGTAAACCAATTTTTCGGCGAGAAACAGAAATGAACAGGTGCATGAAAATTTATACCACAAAAAATCAAAATGAATGTGTTTTGTTTTTTTCGATTTATTTAATTTTAAGAAAAAAAGAAAGGGACAGCAAGAATGGCAACAAATGTAATATCTATGAAGGTTAGACAGAATGCGACTGATAAAATATAGAGAAAGTGTTTATCATATGCCAGTCTAGGTGAAAGAATTTATATAATTATGATAATGCGATAATGCGCGAATGAGTTATATCTAATGTAAAAATAAGTTTTAACGCAAAATATAGAAAATGTACTCAAAGAACCAAACAAATGTTTCTTCCTAAATACGGAAGAGATGGGTGTGGCATGTTTAATTCTGGTTTTCGAGAATGGTTGTAAAACGGAAAGATAGTTACCGCCAAGATGAGGGTTTAGGGATTCTTTTATCATGTATATTAGGTAGTGCAACTGTGGAATGTGATTTATAGTAAGGTTAACAGTTTCAAACAAGAAACATTAATGATATTTTAAATATTTATGACATGATTTAATTGTTCTACAGTATTTTCAGCAGAACAAGGAAGTTATACTTACTTTTCTGAATTAATCAAAATTAATCAGTCAAAGGTATGTGTTTTTTGTGGAAAAAACCCTATTCTCGACTTTAAATTTCATCATATATTTTTTTAAAGAGTAAAAATTGTTTTCATTTCAAACTACTAACTTAAAAAATAAGAGAAAATAGTAAAATTTAACGGAAATTAAACAATTTCCTTCAAGAAGTATCTTTGAAACTGCTGAATGCGAAACTGATCTCTCTCAAATAGTATGAATACAAATGATTATAAAAGAAACAATTGACGAAGTAATTTCTATAGTTTATTGGTTCAATTCAATGTTTTTCAACTTCAAAGTCTATAATACGTTTGAAACTTTTTTTTTCTTTTTTAATTTAAGTTAAAGAAAAAATTCTAAAAATGTTTGAAATCAAAAACTTAGAGTAATTAAATTTAACTATTAAAATTGAATATGCGAGAAATCATTGAAGCATTTTTGTGAACCCTTTGAAAATAATTCCATATTAATACGAATAAAAGGCTGCAAAAACAGCATCTACAAAAACAATGTCTTGAGAAATATATCTGATTTGCATAACTAATCTAAAAAAAGTAATGACGGAACAAAAGGACGATTTCATGAATAGAAAACACGATAATTAGAACAATAGTCGGATCCGTCTTGGCTCCCACTGTCGTCCTCAAAAAAAACCACAATTCACGAGGAGGAACACAACAAAAAAAACGTAAATGATGCGCATTGCAAGGTCTGTGTTATATATTGGTAATCGACTGCACCTCAATCTTCCTACTACTTACTCTGCGTCTCTTTTACCTGCTCATTGTCTTTTAAGCGGAATCATCAGCAACCTCTTCGAATACCCTCATAGGTCACGATATTTATTGATTTGCTATGCTAACAATCCTAATAAGTGAAGTCAATGTTTTGTTCTTTTTATGAGAATCTATCAAAAAGTTTTCAAAAAAATGTTTTGAACTTTTTTTCTGACTTTGCAGTATTTCGCTAATTTTTCAAATTGTCAGTAATTAATCAAATTAAATTTCTATCGGTTTTTACTTTTTACGAACGTTAATAACAAAGTTATTAGGTTGTAAATTTATAAATAAGAATAATTTTTTTGAAATTTGGATCTAGAAAATTGAACGCAATCGGCAGCGAATTTTATCAAATAACAAACAATTTTTGTATTCATTTTACACCTGTATTCACATACTTTAAATATGATAAATCTGAAAATAATATTCAGAATCATGAGAATATTTCCAAACTAAAAGATGAACGATTAAATCCAAAACAAATTACGGCTTCTACGAAGAACTTCTATTTTTGTTATGAATTTTCATTAGTACAACACATTTCATAAAAAAATAATGAAAACGAAACCTAATTTCAAATTTCCATTTTAATTGCTAAATCTTTTTCAAATCTTCATGGAAATATTGCATTTATGTGTTTTTTAATGTATTGCCGACTATTGACATACATTCAAAATTTATGTTCTTAAAATAGGATACATTGAGAAAAATATAAAATATTACAAAATAATGGCTGGAAACATTTGAAAAACGTGATGTTATCTGAAAAAGTTTCCAATTTTTGTATGTATATCATAAAGCTGGTGAAATTGGGCGAAAAAGGTAAAACACTTGAAACTTGAAAACAGGGCCTAAAGCAGAATAAGAGGGGAGAAATGTAAATATTTATTGTACAATTTTACGCGAACTATAAGGCAATGCAAACTCTTCTTATTTTATGTATAAATGGTGAATAATCAACAATAACAATGATTTATTTGTAAAACGTTTTATTAATTGCAAAATTGTTGTTTTTTTATGAAAAGTGTATCAATTTTCAAAAAAAAAGTGATGTTTAAATAAACAAATGTTGCGCGGACTAAACGAACAAAAAATGGAGGGTACTATTAAATTAATTTAAAAAGAAAGAGTTCGAGACAAAATTAGTTGACGTGCGTTGGTGTGTTTGTGTGTTTTTTCATCAATTTTGAACACCGAAAGAGCGCCGACAGCTGCTAATGATTGTTATTTATTGTCATTGAAAATATAATCAACATTAGATTTTTGTTTTATAATTGGAAAAAATCGTGAATTTTATTAAAATAAACTTTTTCACGTTTCTCTATGGATATGATGTTTCTTGTTAAGCTGTTTTCATTTTATACGCTTTTTAAATTTTCTCTAAAGCGAGAAAAATACAATATTTGATGAAAATTAAAATTGGGATTAGAAATAAAGGAATTGAGATTCTTATATCAACAATTTTTAAAATTTAAAAACACAACGAACATTTTTTACAACGGAAGCTTAAGAAAGCGAATCGGATATTACAGAAATCAAACGAACTTCTTTTTTTCTGCAGATTCAATTTATTTTCTTTTATGAAATTTATTTGTTTTTTGATCCTTCATGATATCTGAACTTCTGAATTATGGTTTGAAAAACTCATTCCAAGTTTCCGAACGCATTTCCGTTTTGAAAGAAAAAGGAATAGGGAGACGCCTTATACTGATGCTATAAGCAAGAAATAAGTAAATATTTTTCAAGAACACTCGGATTTCAAGGACAAAATAATTTAAAAAGTGCAAATTAGTGTTAAAAACCACATTTTCTAGAAAATTCTAAAAAATATTAAACTATCTGCGTATTACATGCCCTGAAGTAATCCTGTTGTTTATCAAAAATCTAGGAGTTTTGAATTATCAATTTGATATTTATTTCATATTTCGAATAACAACTTTGAACTTTTTCATAGTGGTAAGAATATCATGGAATCATTCTTTCCACGGAAAATCGAATAAACATAATAGAACAATTGGATAATAAAATTAAATAAAACAAGAAGAAAGTTAAATTAAACTTTAAAAAAAAACACTGGGAGACATGGAGAATTGTTGAACAAGAAAAGGCAGGATAATCAAAATCAAAGAAACACGTAGAAAAATATGCAAAAAAATAGTTTGGCAGATTTTTTTTCAAATTAAAAAAACAAGATCATTGTTCACTATTGTCCTTCTTGCTCCAAGCTAATGACATTGTAACAGTCTGTTGGAATATTATCACGAATTTCTTCGAGATTGACAACCTGCAAAAATAAGGATTCAGATTTTAGACAACAATTATGTATATTGTTTTACCTCTCGTTCAAGACGTGCAATTTCCTTTTTGAGATCCAGAATCCTTGTTTCTTCATCTATATGTGATTGTTGAGTTGCAGCAATATCATTCGCAAATCCAGCGTCTTGGAGCATTTTTTCGAGATTGTTAAGTTCTTCCTCAAGTTCGTCAAGTTCACCAATGTTGGTTTCTTCCAGAGTGTCTGAAAACTCCATTGTTTAAATATAAATTACTTCATTTTTTCGAATTATTTTCAGCGAAGGTATGGCTTTTTTCATAATTTACAACCAGTAAATCTGGTAGTGCCAAGAGAGAATTTCTTTGTTTTGTTTTTTAAATATTGATGCACTTATTAGCCGCGTCATCTGTTTAAATGCGACGTGTATTTAATATATCTCTTCTAAATTTTTAATTTTGACTTATATTTGTTAAAATGCAATGAAGCTGTGAAGCCTTTTGCAGTTAAAAACGTTTTTTATTGAAAAAAGTGCATAGAACGATTATCTTGAAAAAATATAACATCACAGATCTTTTGCGAAACTATGCACTCCCTTATTGCAAAAAAATCGTAATTTTGAAAAAAGGAAACATACTCAATTGTTCAAGAAGTTTTCTAACTTCTTCCTCTTTTGCCAATACGGTTTCATTCGCATCCAATGCAGATTTTTGAGTAACCGAAGCTCTTTTAACAGCTTCTTCCGCTTTTTGTCGATCTTCTTCCGCTTCCTTCTTGTGTTGATCAATGACATCACTCGTTTCTTTCAAGTCTTCAATAAACTGTTCGACGTCCTCTTGGAAAACTTCTGCTGAACTGTGAACGTCACCAACAACTTCACGTTCTTTTTGACCATTCTGAAAAATTGAAATTGGACATGTTGCTATGTTTTTGCCACATTTTACCTCTTTGGCTTTTTCAGCTTGTGCTGCTGAATCAGCGATACGTTTTTTAGCTTCATCAACTTCTTGGATGTTAGGTGACAACCGCTGAATTTCGTTAGCTTTCTCGGTCAAATTCTCAATAGATTCAATGATCGAATTGGATTTTTCGAATTCATTGTTGGCTTCGTTTTGAGAATCCTCAACTTTTTTCTTATATGCTTTCAAACTTTCCAAAGCCTTCTTTGCACCGGTCAATGTTTCTTCAGAAGCTCCAAACGAAGTCTCAGCTTTTCCTGTCGTATTTCGAACCATTTCCAATACTTTTTCCATAAATGCTTGATTATTTCTCGATAATCTCAATTCTCTTTGAGCTTCTGCAATATTTCTTTCAATCTCTTCGAACAGCTCCTTATTCAATTCCTGCTCTTTGTCAAAAGTTTCGGTCGCGATTTCGGATTCCTCGTTTATTTTATTCAACTCTTCTCTCAGCGCATCTTTATCAACATTTGGAATTTTGGTTCCTTCGACATTTGACAACAAAAGCGCTGTATCTTTATTTGCATTTTCTGCAATTTCCTTTTGCTCTTCCACAAGTGAGAAGGTTTTAGCCAAAGTATCATTGATTCTATCATATCTGTTTTTCAAATCAGCAATCTCGAACGAGTTCGCATTTCCGCCTAAAACAATTTTGCTGGCTTCTTTCTTTGTTTCTTCAACATTGGCGATCGTCTCTTGTAAAACATTTTCGATGTCTTCCGATTGTTTCAAATGTTTATCTGCTTCTACTTGAGCATCATGAGCGAGTTTTGTCAGCTTATCACTTTGCCCACCATACTTTTTGTTTGCATTTTCCGCCAAGATCGCTTGTTCTTCTCCTTCATTTTCCAAATAAGCGAGAATATGCTCTAATTGTCTGCGAGCAGATTCTACAAAAAAAAACTATTGTCAAAAACTTTAAACGGAATTCCACAAACCGACAGAATATTCCCAACGTCTGATGTCGTTTTCAGATTGATCCGCGGAGGCACGACCTTCGGCAATAGTTCCATCAATATCGTTTAAACGGGCCAAGGCGTCAATTATTTCTTCTTCAATTTGTTTCGATTTTGTTTTTATTTTACCACCACCTTCTTCTGAAAATATAGATAAATTTTCTTTACATTACACAACAAAACGCTTACTAATTTTAGCTTCAACTTTATTCCAAACATCTTGGGCCTCTTTAGCAGCTTCTTTAACTTTATCCTCGAAAGTTGTGTCATTAACTGGTGCTGGATTCTCGATAATTTCTTGAAGAGTGTTATCCAATGAGCTGACCTTCTCGCGGAATCCATTCACTCTTGTTTGGATCAACGTGTAGCAATCATCGCAAGGCAAACATCCTTGAGTGATTCCATAACGATTTTCAGAACATTGATCACATCTTCTTCCTTCAACATTCTGACGGCACAAACATTGTCCGGTTGCGACATCACATTGTGGGCTTTCGCTACCAATTGGTTCGCAATCACATGGTTGGCATCCATTTGCGCTGAATCCAAAGTGATATGGTGCACATTGATCACATCGCTTTCCAGTAACACCTGGCTTGCATTCACATTGACCAGTAACTACGTCACAGGTATTTCCTTCAGAACCGAGTGGATCACAGTTACACTCTTCACATCCAAGTCCCGAAGTAATATTGTAATAACCATGCTGAAAACAAAATAATTTCTAAAACAAAATAGAAATTGAAAAACTTACTGAACACTGATCACATTGAATTCCAATCACGTTTGGCAAACAATCACATTGACCATCTTCTTGATTGCATTCCAAAAGATTATTAGTTTCGTTTGGACGACTAGTACCAGCAGCATAGCAACCGCAAGATTGGCAGTTTCCTTTTGGTTCGATGAGTGCATCACCCCAATATCCCGGTTTACATTTTTCGCAATTGAATCCATGAGTATTGAAAACACATTTCTTACATTCTCCACTGACCCTAAAAAACAATTTTGTTTGCTTAAAACCGAATAAAAATGTTTAAATTATAACGCTTATGATTGTACTTCTCACTAGTCAGTGAACTCAAAAAAAAAACAACAAAAATGTTTAATTTCCCTTCCATTTATGAAACTATTATTGTTTTATTACCACTTGAAATCCAAAATTTGCTAATTGTACTTCTATTGGAGAAGACTTGTAGAGGGACTAGAAAAAATGCCCGATAAAAAATGTCCCACTTCTTAGGCCAATTCGACACATTTCGGAAAATTAGTTCTAAAAACGTACTTGTCGCAATTTCCAATAGAATTTGGATCTGTATTTCCAGAACATTCACATTCTCTGCATTCAATAGATTCCTTTGGATTTCCGAAGTAACCATCAGAACATTCGTCACATCTACGTCCGGTATATCCGTTCGGACATTCGGTACAAAGAACATCGCCATCCGAATGCAAGATACATGGACCATCATTTGGACATGGGCATTTTTGGCAATCTTCTGGTGTTCCTTGCAACGCATCTCCGTAGTATCCGCGGGAGCATCGTTCACAAGTATCTCCGGAAGTATTGTGCTCACAAATACATGATCCGCTTTCAGCTTCACAACTGTTTGAATGGTTGTGACAATCACATTTGATACATCTGTTGAAGGATCCACCAAACTTCACTTCGCGTCGGAAACCTGGTTCACATGACTCACAGAACTGCCCAACAAATCTGAAATTTTAATTTACAGACTTTGAGCTAATATTTTAAAAAAATAAGCCAAATTTACCCAGGAAGGCATTCACAATGCTCAATCCACGTTGCTTGTTTAGGATTAGTGGCGGATGGTGCAATTCCGGCAGTTCCGAGATGAACGTTGGAAAGGAAGCCAACATCTTGGTATGAATAAGTACCTCTAATTCTGATAGAGCTAATATTGGAGAGAATTCCAATAAAGTCAAGCTCGTTGATTCTTGGATACCATCCATATCTAGGGTCAGCATGAATTCGGAATCGGTATGTCTGTCCACTAGTGCTTGGGAAAGGATTCTGTTGGGCAGTGATGGAAATAGACAATTCTTGTCCATTTGAACCAACAATGACGACATCTCTGAAACAGAGCTGATTGATAAACATATTAAAAATATGAATAAAAATACCTGACATCTTGGTGAGTAACATGCTTAGAAACCTTGAGAGTGAACACCAAATACTGATTGTAACTGCTTCTTTGATCACCATTAAATTGCTCTGGAGCGACAAAGTAAACTGGAGAATTGTCAATATCCGAAACTGCAACTGCTTTGTCTAGTTCTGACCATTGTGCATCTTGCATTCCTATTCTGTTAAAACCTGACCACTTTTGTTTGTCCTGATCAAAAACGCTAGAAACATTCATTGCAAAATATCCATCGGCTGTTGAACAAACGGAAGAATGACCGAAACAGAAACACGGTGTGCATCCAAAATGATTCTCTTCTGACAAATCAAAGTATCCTGGTTTACATTTTTCACACTGTCTTCCTTCAACATTGAGTTTACAAGTACATGAACCGGTTGTTGGATCACATCGTGGCTGATTATTCAAAGATCCAGATTTTTCGCACCCACAATCCCTGAAAAAATTAGATCATTTTTATCTTATATCTGTCCGCGTCGAAAAGAAATTTCTAATCTCATTAATATCTCGGCGACATACTGACAACGTTTGATTTTTTTTGCACATCCGATAAAAAAAGAAATTTACGCGTCAGTTGCTTGTTCAAACAGAAATAATTCTATGACTCACTTGCAACCATTTGGTGAGAAATCGAAATAACCATCCATACATTGATCGCAGTAACGTCCAGTAACTCCGGGCTTACATTGGCATTTTCCTTCGGCATCACATTGTGTGGTAAGAGAACCAATCTGAAATCATTTAATATTTGGGCACAAAATTACATGGTTGTTCATAAGTATTAAGCACGACGTTTTTTTGTAAATGCCAAAAGAACTTTTGAAAAATTTGAAAAATCCATTTCTTTTATGATATTCAGTACTGTTTGAAAATGGCTCCCCGAAAAAATCAACGATCTACAGTAGTGGTCATAAAGATTGTCACAAATGGTTTTTTGAGTATAACTTTTTTTAAAGTTAACCGATCGAGCTGAAACTTTCAGATATAGTGTAAAACGGTAAAATACATTGCTTTAACAACTGTATCCCGAGAAATTAAAAGAATCGGTAAATAAACAACAATTTCTAAGAAACACTGAAAACCGGGAAATATGCATTTTACAATTTTTTTTGATGTTATTACAGAGTTTTCATGGAAAACCATATTTTTTAGCTTTATTAAAGGTCTGACTGCATTTTCAGCTCGTAATAATAGAAAAAACAACATTCCGAAAAACTGTATCGATGAAAGTATGAGAGCGAGTCGGTGCAAGAGGTGGAACACAGTAAAACCGACTAGATCTTTGAACCAAGTCGATCTTTTTAACTTTAAATATTGTTTTTAAACACCCAATTTAACAATAAAACAGAAAAATAATGTTAATATTGCATATAACATTTATAATAACAAACAGAGGTCAGCATAGTCCACTAGTAGTACAATTTTGAAGTGAATCCGACACATTCAACGCTGAATATCATAACGGCAAGAGCTTGAATTAATAAAAACTAACCTGTATTTGAAAGAAAAATATTTTTAGATTATAATATACATAATTTTAGAAGTGGACCTTAAAGATACCCCGTTTTATGAACGGGAATTCATGGATTTGTGTGAAGCAAACCTGACGTGATACTCGATAAATGTGAAGCGACCAGTTAGCGCGATCTATACACTATTTTTTTTGTCAATTTGTGATTAATTAGCCGTTTTACATAATTAAGTTAATTATCATCATGGATCTGACCTTTTTACGCTTGATTTCGAGCGCGCAAATATGACGTCCAGGCTTGCTTCAGACAAATCCATGAATTCCCGTTCATAAAGCGGGTTACCTTTAAGGTCCACTTCTCAAATTAAGTATATTATAATCGAAAAATATTTTTCTTTCAAATACAGGTTAACTTATATTAATTCAAGCTCTTGCCGTTATGATATTCAGCGTTGAATGTATCGGATTCACTTCAAAATTGTACTACTAGTGGACTATGCTGACCTCTGTCTGTGATTATGAATGTTATATGTTAAATTAACATTATTTTTCTGTTTTATCGTTAAATTGGGTGTTTAAAACGAATATTTAAAGTAAAAAAGATCGACTTGGTTCAAATATCTAGTCGGTTTTACTGTGTTCCACCTCTTGCACCGACTCGCTCTCATACTTTCATCGATACAGTTTTTCTGAATGCTGTTTTTGTTATTATTTTGAGCTGAAAATACAGTCAGACCTTTAATAAAACTAAAAAATATAGTTTTACATGAAAACTCTATAATAACTTCTAAAAAAATGCGTAAAATACATATTTCCCGGTTGTCGGTGTTTCCTAGAAATTGTTGTTTTTTCACAGGTTATTTTAATTTTCGGGGATATAGTTGTTAAAACAATGTATTTTACCGTTTTACACTATATCTGAAAGTTTCAGCTCGATCGGTTAACTTTTAAAAAAGTTATACTCAAAAAACCATTTGTGACAATCTTTATGACCACTACTGTAGGTAATTTCAGTTCAATTTTTTAAAACATATCGTTTAAAACTTATAAGCCATTATCTAATTTGAAAAGGCTAACCTCGTTACAACCACAAGCAACGCAATAATTATCTCCTGGTCTTCTCCAATGATTTTCAATACATTGTTCACAGTGAACTCCTTGCGTATTTCCCTGACAGTCAATGCAGTGACCTCCGTGCCCGGTTTCATCGAATAGTTCTTGGTCGAAATAGCATCTGTTTGAAAGTTGGGAGCAGTTACAAGCTGGAAATTTAAAGAAATTTTTCAAAAGTTGGCAATGTCTTAAAACTGACCAACACATTCATTAGCCTCGTTTGCATCACCAGATCTCCACGGTCTATCATTGTAAAATGGCAAGCATTCGTTACAATCTTCACCGTGTGTATTATGTTCGCAACGGCAAACCAAACGGTTTTCACCGTCAACAGATGATGAACCAACACATTCGGAAGCGTGTCCATTACACTTGCATCTGAAATTTGTATTACGTTCTCAAGTTATTTGAACAAGACCAAACGGACCTTCCTCCAACAGCGAAATCTGAAATTGCGTAATAGTAACTGCGTAATACTTGTGGATCTCTGAACACTTCATCTCCGAAGGTATTCATTCGGTTCAACGAAATTCGAATAGCCGATGCGGTAACCCATTTCTAAATAATGTTTTTTTTTAGATTTTCAAATTGAAAAAAAAACCTGCAAAACTTCAGAACTTTCAAAAGCATGTGATGATGGTCTTCCTTCCAAAGTTGAGAAGGCAATATTTCCTCCAGTAATTGGTGAAATATCCGAAAATTCCTATAAGCATTCAAAAACTAGCAACATCTGATATTTCTGTTCGGCAAACCTTTGTACATTGCGCAACTGCTTCATTTCCTGGCAAGATTGGTGCTCTGTCTGGCAATCCATATGTCGCACGGCACGATCCCCTACAGAATTTTATGGTTTTTACAGGTGTAATAAAACGCCAGACTCACGAGTAATATTGCCATGGTACCCAGTCGTCTTTCATTTCTGTCTTTTTATAGATTGTGAACGATTCTGGTCTAGGGCTGATGAATTTCAAACGAACATAAGTGATGTCAAATTTTTTACCTGTTAAAAGTAATTTTTGATTTCAAACTATCACGAAAAATTACCAAGGACCAAAGTGAGATTAACGCTAGTTGGATATTGCATCCCTTCCATCATTGTTTCGGACTGCCACCATGTTTCATTATTCCCTACGTTGAAGTCAGTAAGATATTTTGATGGATGTGAAAAATCCTGAATTTTTCTTTGAATTTGCGCAATTCTCAGCGACGATAACGTCTTTTCATTTTATTTCAAATGCAACTTACCGGATGACGAGCATCACAACTTTCACAAACACTTCGTTGTCCAGTGTGACCAGATTGAACACAAAAGTTTATTGGTTTGCTTACACCACATGTATTGGTGACATCAACTTGAAGGTTGAAAGCGGCGTTAATGAAATCTGGCACACATCGCTGTGGAGATCTTGCCTGGCGATCATAGCAAGGGTTTCCATCGGCACCATAATGGTTTGGATCAACACTGGGATATAATTCGGCGGGTTGGGCATATGTGGTTTCCCATATGACAGAAGCAAAAAAATACCAAACTAATAGTGACATTTTTGCGGTCTATCTATCGTCATTCAGTTTGAATATGATGGTATCTGGAAAAAAACATGCATTGGCGCGAAATAAAACATTGACTGTGTTAAGCTTCAAAAGATTTGAAAAAAATGATTAGTTCAAAAAAAAAATAGAGAACATCTTTGAAAAATGAAAGATAATAGAAAACAAAAATTTCACAACTAAAATAATCTAGATTGTGATGATGAAAATTGAAAAAATATGAGATTTTTGGAAAAATATTCCAAATAGAAAAGTATGTCCAACATAGAGGGATCGCATATGTTCAGAGAAGTAAACGATCGGGGTATGTCTGTGAGCAAAGTTTGCCATGTGGCTCGCCCCACGATTGATTTATAACGCCTAGATGGTAGAAAATTGCACTTTTCATAAAAGAAAAGAGTACCTTCGATTTGAAAGAAAAGGCGCGAAATGTAAAAGATGAGCAAATGTGAAAATGAACCTGTCTGGTATCAAAAAAAGGTAATGAAAAAAGGTTATTATCAGTTTTTATTTACTACCATATGAAAACATCTGTTGAAATGACGAAGTGTTCAAGATGTTGCGTATAATTGAAAAGTGAAAAAAAGTTTATGAGGGTATTGCAAATGGTGACGTGAAATTTTGTGAAACGCGCAGAGTGGTACGGTTCGCCAATTTTAATAAAAGATGTAGAAATGCTTGTGACAGATGTTTAAAATGATGACATATAATGAATATTAAATTGTCGGGAATAATAACAGTTAATAAACATTGTAAAAGAAGTTTAGGGACCAATTTTTAAAAGATATTCAAACAACATGATAAATATTATTTTCATTGAAATAACTACTATGTACCTAATTGAAAGAAAAACTGAAAACCAGTAAGATATCATAACTCTAGTCACAAATAAACAACAAAACCAAAACTTCATGTACAAAAAACACGTCTGCTGTAATTTGATGCGAAGAATAGTTGTAGGGGTCATTCGACCCATCGGATCGGGCAGCTTGCATCGCATTTTTTCTTCTTTTTATTCTTCTTCTTCATCATCACCGTGTGCTGGTTCTGTTCGATTTGTTACACTATTGCGATGGGAAGGAGGGATAACGACTATAAGCAACCCCCCGCGACCTCTCAGAGTGTAAGTGTGCACAAAACTTTGGAGTGATAAAATTGGCTTCGATAAAAAATGTTGGGCCAATCGGATCGGATGTGTCTGCATCTTTTTTTTTATGATTGAGAATGAATCATGAAAATGGAAAGTAGAGTGCAGTTTGTGTTCAGATCTTCTTTGAGCTAATTTATCTATTTATTATAAAGCACAATAAGAAAAACAATGAAGAGATTAAAAAAACAGTAGTTAATATGACAGAAATAAATACATACATTAATTATCAAATAATTTCAAAACTAAAATTAAATCGAATTAGATGCAACAACCACGTCAAAAATTGAAAGCAGGAGATAAAAAAGATATAAAAAGAATACATTGTGCGATATTTATTTTTAAAAAATGGTTTTTAAGCATTTAATTCAAAACTAATCAACAATTTTTAGTTTCTATTTCAAGAAATCAACAAATAAATGAATAATCACAGACAAATTATCTTCAAATCAGTTTGAACAAGTATACAGAACGATTTTTTTAAAATTTAAATTTCTATGTGTGAGACTATTGTCAATAAAAATTTTCTAATAAACATGTTAAAGGACTATAATCGATGCTTTGTGGAATATTTGTACATTTTTTAAAAATTTGTGTTACACTTCAGTTACATGAATTCAGAACTTTTTTCCTAGCATGGGAAAGAATTAATTAATGTTTATAAACATTTATCTAAAACCATATGTATGGTTCAAGTATCCGCTCATACAACAATGGTAGAAATTGAGACTTTGCTTTTTCCTCTTTTCCTCTTCCTTTCCATTGCAGCCAAATTTGCTTCGTATCGATTATAATCATTGTCCCATTGCTGGAGCGCCATCTTAATCTGTAGAGATCCCGACATATTTTGACTTTGCATCAATCGGTTTTTATTGTTTCTTCGCGAGCGAGCATGGCACCAAATTGAGATTATAAGAACTAGTGATATTATAAAGGGAATGTGAGGAATGACCTGAAATATTTTTTTATTTGTAAATCTAAAATTTCAAACGCACAAAAAGACACGCTGCAATTATTTCATAGGCATTTGGAGGCATATCATCCTTGAACAAACGAACGATTGAAACAGTAAATATGTAAAGACCAATTACAATGGAAGCTGTGACAACCATATTGGTTGTATACTTCAAAATCTCGCGGTTCTCTGCCTTTTGAAACTTTGAAGACAAGCCCCCATTTTTTCCAGCTCTTTTGTTCATGACGTATAATGATACAAAGACTAAAAGAGTTGGTATATTTAAACCGAACTGTACTCTGAGCATGATGTAAATATTATTCCCAACTGATTTTGAAGCAGATAAAGTCAAGCATGATGTAATCATTTCATCCGGATCTTGGTCTTTCACAACAAGGTACACAATAAAAAAAGAGAGTAGAATCTGAAATTTTTTTTGTGATTTTCAAAGTTTCATGACTTTTAAAATCTATAAATGTTAATTTGAAATTTATGGAACAAATTCCAATTTGTTTCTATTAGTCAGTCCTCTCACTTCAGCACAGGCAAAATAATTACCGAGGCAGCTGCCAAAGAGATCCCGAGTTTCATTCCTTTCTTCTCATAATCAGCTACTCTGTAAGTTGCATAAAGTCTCTCAGCCATAATCGACGTGTGACTAATTGTGAGAAGTAAAAATCCGAACCTAGGCAAAAAAATAAGTATATTCAAAAAAAATTTTGTAGTAAGACTCACAGAAAAGGCGTTCGAATAAAATTACATTCTGATGTTTTTATAGGCAGGTCACAAGCATTTTTTGCGGTATAAATATGATAGAAATAAAGGACAATACATGCAACATTGCTGACGCCAATAAGTAAACAACAAAAAATTGTAACCCCGATCAAAAGCTGAAAGGGTGAAAATCAACTGCGAAATCTTTTACTATTAGTTTATCATTAATTTCTAACACTTTTGACTTCAGACTCTATGCTTAGGATAATAAACATCTTTCTTATGTGAATGTTGTATTAGCATGAATTGAACGTACCAAAATATTTTTATGCAACAGAGTAGTACAGCAAAATAACTTAAAAATCAAATATCCGAGAAGCAAGAAAGCCATCATCGATGTGACAAAAACGGCATAGAATGGAATATTATATGCAATACTGTTAACCAAATCAGCTTTTGTGCAGTCTTGTACTGCTGGAAATATTGGCATTTTCTAACTTAATTCATGGTTATTAATCTTTTTTAACAAACTACCTCTTTCGAACATGATTTTTTCGAACAAAGCGCAGCAATTTTTAAAAAAGGTTTGTATAATTTTAGGAAATTGTTGCTAGTTATATGTTTTTATGTTTTTTTTGTAGATTCAAATGTGAAAATGATGAATGATAACTAGTCGGCTAATAGTTGTCTGATCTAATCATATAAAATCATGAGGTATTCAAAAGTGTGGTCTGCATGCTCCACGCTTGAATGATTTTCATATGTTTTTTTATTATCATTAGCTTACCCGACATAGCTTCGGATCACAGTTGAGCTGAAAATAGTGTGACGAAGTAAAATATATGTGTGTGACGAAGTAAAAATAAACTGCAAAATGTGAAGAATGATAGCACTGAGTTTTGAAAGAATTTCTGAAAAAATTATCAATGAGAGTTGTTCCGTCACAAGCGCTCCAGGAATCGTTAAGAGAAATAGGAACAAATCAAGAAGTTGTTTTTACACCAGTGAGAAAAGAGACCAGATTTCGTAAATGAAATGAGAAGTAGTTTTTATAAACAATATCATATTCGCGTCTTTTACTACTTTTCGAGTAAATGGAGTACATTTATAGAAAGTGATAACATAAAAAAAGCAATTAAAAGAAAGAATGGGTTCGTACCTTTGCAATAATATGTTTTTAAAATTCCACTGCATAAATAATCAATAAACTAATAGAATATTTCTACCCATCTCTAGAAACCAAATGATGGTATTTTTAAATTATGTCTCATACAGAAAAATAATTGATTAAATCTCACGGATTTGAGAAAGTTAGAAATGTCTAAACGTTCTAGCTGAAAAATTTCTGGCTAGCATCGATGGGAATTGTGTGGTAAATTTGGGAGTTCATCAGATCTAATAGTACAGATAATTCGTTCATCTTCTTACAAACTGTGACAATGTCCTATTCGAATTTAAAACATTTGATAAAATGTCAATTTTGGACAAAAAATAGTTTGAAGTTAACAAATACTTTGGCGATAACGTGTTTTAAATCCAACCCCTATAATTATTAATTTGAGGAAAAGAGTGAAGACAAGTGCATAAATATCGTCAAAATTCTAATTTTTATCTCATTCATAATCTTGAAAAACTTTGAGCGTTTGTGCACAGTTTTCTTGAATATATTGGTCACTTGAAAACTCAGAAAAGTTTCCTTCTTAAGCAATAAAGAAGTTAGACTAACAGGTGAATATTGTACGAAAATGTTAATGAACTTTGAAATAGCAACTTTGTTTCGCAAAATGAAAAATGTTTGACTTCAGTATTTTTTATTTATAGAAAGTATCGTAATAATGTTGAACTTGACTTAAGGTGGATTTATTAATCTCATTTTTCTATTCTTTATTGATTTTGAAAAAAAAAATACTGAACGTGAATTTAACACGCGGTATAATGAAGTATTGACACAAGACCAACAGGTAAATACGTTCTCTTCAATTCACCACCTGTTAAATAAAATTTTATCATAATTCAATTTGTTAAATTATTCTTATTCGAAATATATAAATTGGATAAACATAATTTTTCTTGTGGAGATATTAATTAAAAACTAATCTAAAGAGTAATTAAACAAGTTTGCATTGAGTTCAGAAGAAAATCGTACATTTCTTGAAAAAAACGAACGGCTTTACACTTGATCTTCGTATAAAATTGTCTAGTTTTTATGGTGAGAATATTCCCATTCAAATTGTCAATTCGACTTTTGATAATACTTTCATGAATGATTCACGGTCTTCTATTTTTGACTTAACAACAAAAAACAACGTGAAAAACACCTGCATATTAAGTTATGAATGTTATTTATTCAATTATAAATGCGGAAAGATATTATTTTTTGTGGCGTAATCTTATTGAAAAGCTTAACTGCTTTCTAATGAAAAATGTTGCACCTGAAAAAACGAACAATGTAAAAAGGTAGTGACATTAATTGTTAGTCAACATTGTATTAAAAACACGTCTATCTCTAAGCAGTTGAAGGGAATGCCAAAAAATAAAGTGAGAAATCGGAATTTGAAAAATATCTTGTTCTTTAAAAAACAGTTACCTGCTTATGGTAATAATCCTATTCTGTCGATTCACTGGTATTCCATAGACTTCGAAGTAAATTATCAAAAATTTCCATGGAACTGCGATTAAAGGGATTCTTTTTGTAAAAAAATGCAACAAAGAACTTCTTATTTTTTAGCTTCGATGCAATAAACACTACTCGCAATAAACAGTACTCACAAGGTGGGTTTGGTAGCACATTTTTAAATGAGTGACTATAACCAATTGTGCCAATATAACAGATGTCACTATAAAATTTATTTGCAGAAGTATTAGGTAAGTTTACGTTTTCTTATATTATCATTATATTTTAGTACAAATCATCATTATTTAAAGTTAATACTTAATTAGGTACTTCTATGTCTAGCTGAAGAGCACCATCCCTGTTCTGATAGTGAGCTCATTTTCAGCGGCAAAACGGTCTGTTTACATTTATTAGATTTTTTATATAATTATTTCCTTTTAGTTATGATTCAGAAAAAAAATCAATGGTATAAAAACGGTTGTGAACTATTGATGAACTAAATCTTCATTCATCAATTCTACAAATAGAAAACAAATGCTTGTATATACATTTGGAACAAGTTTCTATCGCAATATGAACAGCAATCATTTGTCTGTTCTTTGTTTCATATCCGATGTGAGGGGGTATAGCTCAGTGGTAGAGCGCTCCCTTAGCATGGGAGAGGGCTGGGGTTCAATTCCCCATACCTCCAGAAACTTTTTCTATTTTTAAATTTAATTGAAATTTCGACTCGTTGTTTTGGAATTAAAGTTAATTCACACAAAAAGTAAAACATACATATATTATGAAAATAAAGCAAACACTATTATATTATTTTAGTATCTTATGATATCTTATGATATCTTGAAGAATCTAATTAAATAACTGAATATTCGCTGTATGTAATAAATGTACGTCCAAGATTTTAAAAATATGTCGCTTGTGAAACATGTTTATAATTCAATGCCGGTAAATAGAAAGCATATGTAGGTTCTTTATCGTGTCTCCAACATGTGGGGGTATAGCTCAGTGGTAGAGCGCTCCCTTAGCATGGGAGAGGGCTGGGGTTCAATTCCCCATACCTCCAGAAACGTTTTGCTGTTTTAAGAATTAATTGAGCTATTAATTTTTTCTTTGAGGTTAACAAATGAGGGTAAAAACGATGGTTTATTTCTGAATTCGATGTGCCTTGCAAAGCCGAACAATATTAATTCTGGTTCGTTGCATCAAATGAGGAAAAAAAACAGAAACATTGAAGCATATTCAAATTTAAATAGAAAAAAAAGCTTTTTGAGAATCACTAATTTTAATTCTATCTATTTCGTATATTTCAGGGTATTGAATTGAACTCAAGTTCATAACACCATGCGCAATTCCATGCAAACATCCCCATTTGATACAAAGAACATCAAGATATCAGTTGGTAATTGAAAATATTTTATTAATTTGAAAGAGAAAAAAAATTAAAATAACAAAAATTTTTGTATAGAAGAGTATTTATTACATCTATCTAGAAAATACAAGTATGAAGTTGTTGGCCGGCATGTTCACCTTTTGAGCCAATTGTAGGTTTGATTGGTTAGCGAGCTGAAATAATAATAATAATAATTTTCGAAGTATCTACTTATATTCCGTTGTCAAAACAAGCTAATTACCTATTTTTCGAGTTAAACAATTTTGATGACTGTAATTGGATGTTTTGCAACCATTATTATTTAGAAAATTATTAATTCGAATACATAAAAATGAACTGTTGCTCTTTTTAGATGCATACACTATGAAAATAGCGAATATTATGTAAATCGTTACAAATAAAACATATAACACGATTCTAATTAATATTTGATGTCCTCATATTTATTAGAATCCTGTTATGTATTTTATACTCATAGAAAGCAGGGCTATAACCCGAATTTCAATGATATATTTATTTTTAAAGTTGAGTGAGCAGACAAATTAATTGGTTTTCAATTAAGTATTACCTTGGTCACATACTCCACTTCTTTGAGACCCCATTCATGGTTCTCTCGTTTGAGACTTCTGTCGAATTCAATATTTGATGGTGCAGGAACAACTCCATGCTCAAGAAATGGGCCATACAAAATTAAATGACCACTGCTGTTGAGAAGATTAGCTGATGCCTCAAGAAACGGTCGTGTTTTAAAAAAAAGAGTTTTGTCTTTTATTGTTTTTACCTCGAACAAACCCTCAACAGCTTTATCCGAACTGATATGAACCATATTGATGTTTAACACAATGTCGACTTGATTAGGTCCAAAGTCTGCTGGTAGTGCCCATTGGTCGAATCTTTTCGAGACATCAATAAACAACGGAACTCTCAAATTTGGAAACTGGAATTTTATTTTATTTTTAGTTTAAAAAAGATTTAATTTTTTTTTTAAAAAAGAGACAGTGTAACATACTCTATGTTGGTCAATGAAAGACACGATACTATGAAGCATCCTAGAGTCGCAGTCCGATGGTTGAAAGCAAACATCGGGGACATTTTCAGCAAAATATGTGATGTGTTGACCAGTTCCAGACGCAAGTTCTAACACCTATAATCAGATAGTTTATTTCCATTAAAAACGAGATTAACCTTCTTTCCAGGCTGTAAAAACTGTCGAATCACATCTAAAATAGGTTTCTTGTTGCGTTCAGCAGCGGGCGCTCTCAACATTTCTGCTGTTTATTATAACACTGAACAAATCCCTGAAATTCGATGTTTTTTTTTAATACCAGTTCAGCGCGCTAAATAAACTATACATACTGTAACATTTTCAGTTTTTTAATGGTAAATAGAAAAATAGGAAATAAGACGTATAGAAACTAGTAAAAATAGGTTCTCAAGAAAATAAAACGACATTTCTGAATAAAACAACTCGGATGTTCAATGAAAAATATTTAATTCGAAAGAAAATACAATGGCGGATTTGGAGAGGTAGACACACATACGCTTTTCATGGTTCTGCCGTAGTGCGTTGGAGCGCGTTTTCTCATAATATATAGCATCTTCAACAATGTGTGAATCGAGAGATATCAGGAAAAAATCAAGATTCTCAGGAATACGAACGCGCCGTGCCTTTTTGTATAAGCCTCCTCGAAATTGTATTTTAAGCTAAAAATGCACCGGTGCATTCGTTGTACGTTTAAAAAATATTGTTCATATTGAATGTTTTGAACGGTTCTAATTTATGATGAAAAATGGAAGTTTTTATCGAAGTACACCCAAAAAATAAAAAAAAATAGGTGGTGTTTCAATAGAAGTATCAATTCAGTTTAACAAAATTTCTTGAACAAGTTTTCTAGTTTTTTTTGCAGACCCTCATTTAAACAACTGTTGTTATGCGCATAACCTGAAATTAAAATTCGTACAATTATTTTCGTCGTAAACTATTAATTCCATTGTTCAACTTTTGAATGGAAAAAAGTGTAGTGTTGAAGCTTCATGTTTTTTTAAACTGGATATGTAAATTATTATTGATCACCCTTCTCTTCAAAATTTCAAGATATTATAGAGTCAATGAATGTATGTTTGTGACAAAAATTGAACTTGTGTTAAATCCAAATCCATTTTTTAGAATTTGTTAAAACCACGTAGAAGCCTTGAAAACGCGCTTCAAAACAACTTCCTAGATAAAATTTCCACCGTCCAAAACTTTATTACGTAAAGAATACAGAAAATATAAGATAAAATGAAGTAATTTGAGAATTTTCCAAAAATATTCAATACATTACGCAAAAACCCATAAGAAAAAGCTTGATCAGGTGGGCACTTCTTCTAGGCCATTGTATTTTAGCGCGTTTCCTAGGCTTCTTTAGACATTTTTAAAAACAGATTTGGAATGGGTATTTTCACCCCAGTTACGTTTGAAAGCTCTTTAAAATCTTCGTTTAAGATAATTGCCCGTCAAACATCTTATCGATTGAATTCAATACTGAAACAAATTGTATATTTTCTTTTTTTGTAACATTCATCATTTTTTAACGAATTTATTAGCTGAACTTTTTTTTTCGTGATTTCAAAAACCTGCTCAAACATCATTAATCAACCATGAAATTTTGAATGTTTTTCAAATTGTTTTTGTGTTTTGTGACAAAATTTCACAATTACGTTTACTCCCTTGATAAACGATTATTGAAAACAAATTATGATTCATTTTTTTGCTTGAGTGGAAAAAGCTAATAATATTTTTACTCTATTCTCCAGGGGATATTTTTTTCAATTTAGGGTACCGTATTCAAAAATTGTGTTTTTTTTACTCTGATGTTTAATGCACAACAAATTATCAAAGATAGTCATATTTAGTAAATCTGACAATTTCAATGTCTTCAGTTAAACTCATTTCAAATGAATAACGCACATATTCATGCGTATCAAATATGTCTGTGTGAAAACGAGTTCTAGATCAAAAATTGAATAACTCTTTAATAGTTAGAGGCGTGGGATTTTTAGACAATATCTAATAATAGTTCTAATAATAATAGCTCTAAAAAATGCCAAGATGAATAAAGAGCACCATTTATTTGAGAAAATTGTATTTCTAAAACGTTATTCATCTTCAGTATTTCTCTTTGCAAATCAATTTATTTACCAATATGAAAAATATATATAATTTCAAACAAAACAAATATACAAAATATTCAACATAATCGATGCGACTACTTCCACAGTTATTTCGAAAAACTAGTCACATTACCATATCACAAAAAGAGAGATCATTTGTTGGTTCTAACTGACGTAATGCATTTTTTTAAGAACCGCATTATTGTTCGGTTTTCCTCGGACTGTTCCATTGCGATTCATACATTGAAAAATAAGTCTTGCCATTGTTAATTTTGTCCCCTCGTTCCAATGCATGGATTCTTAACATTCTACGTCGTTGTTCGTTTTTGGTCGTCCAGTATATGGTGATTGAAAGTAGAAATGAGACGTGTGGGAAAATCTGAAACGTCAAATTTGAGATCATAAAACTAAAAAAAGGGTTTTTGGAATCGTACAAATGTATTAATTGCGAAAAGTTTATAATCCTGCAAAGACATGTGATCTTTAAATCCTCTCACGATCGTTGCCGACAAAATGTATAGAGACACAAAAATTGAATTCAGTAGGATCATAGGGAATAATGCACGGATGACTGTCAAATTTTCATGTTGTTGATATTTGTGGCTTAGACCGGCGGTTCTGAAATGTAAATGTTTTTAATGGTTATAACAGGCTTGAACTAACAAAGTTTTTTTGTTATTATTGTAATAAAGCACACAGAACAGAACCAATATCAAAATATCAAGTACAAGAATTCCGTGGAGTACGACAAACATTCTCTCGCCAACTGATACAGATGCAGAATAGGTCAGACAGTGGGTCATTGCTTCATTTGGATCCTCATTCCATAGAGTCCATTCAATTGTCAAAAGTGAAAGCAAAAACTGAAAAAAACAGTTTAATCTTTACCGAAAAACATCAGAATACCGAAAATAGAACGAGTATTCCACCCAACCAGTGTGCTTGAAATTCATATTTCTCCTTCATCATGGTTGCAATTGTTCGTTCGATGGTTTGTGCAAACTGGGTGGCTGATACTCCAACGAAGCAAGTTCTGAAATATACGATTTATAGACTTCTTCTAGAATTCATGCTCGTACAAAGCAATTCTTCGAAAAATAGAGCAGAACGATCCGAACATTACGACGTCACAGTCATTCACGTATGTAAGAGCTTTGTATATTTGCATGCTCGATACGAATGCAATATCCAATGAGAAAAGAAGGCAGAAAATTGTGAGAAGAATCATCAATATCTGAAATAAAACAACAATTGCAAACAGTATCGTTTCAGATTATTACTTTTGCATTATGGTGGAATAGCAGGCGGAATCCATACAACAAGAATGAGTACACTAGAATACAAACCGCTGAAATTCCTGATATTGTTCCTGCCGCCTCCGGAAGGATGTAGAATAAATGAGTAGCTACACTGCGGTTGAATTCACACACCGAGCTGTTTTGCGTTTTTGGATCCATAACGTCTGCAAAAGAATATATTATTTGAAAGAATGAGACATTGATATTAATATATTAATAAGAAAACGCATAATTGTTTGGGAAAGAATGTAGTTTTGTCCTCAATTTTAATGCTAGAATGGGAATGTCTACGTGATTATTTCTCTCGACTTCTTGAAAAATTAGAGAAAACGGAAATTCACACTTTTATATTTGCTATTATAATTTATAGCTATAGCTGATGGTTGCTGAACATATTCAACTAAAATAGAAAAAAAGTGTCAAGATTTGAGAGATCTGTTGTGATATATAATTCAAACAACTCTCAATTATTCAAAAAAAGACAATAGGGCAAATTTGCGAACCAAACACGCAACATCACAAAACGTCTAATAATCGAAAATGCAACGAAGTGGATGGGCACTAAATATGTCATTTACTTGAGATGAGCTTTTCTAGCTCCACCGTCTATACATTGTTTTTTATTTTGTTTACTGTTCTATTTGGAAAATTACTGTAAGTCACATTTTTATTTTTAAAAAACGTGCAATAAAATCGAAGCATTCTTAAAATAATATAAAAAGGAATAGAAAATAATTGTTTTTGAGTCCTTATTTAAAAAAAATGAAGATATTAATTTAGCGCAAAGTTTTCTAAGATTCTCCGGTGAATTTTTAAAATGTTACATCTCATGAAAAAACTAATTCACATGAAAGGGTTGTTGAGAACGAGATCTTAGATGTTTCACTGGTGCTATCCTCCTGGGTAATGATTTCCAATGTTCGGGATGTTAATCATTGTTAATTTGCCAAGAAAACAATGATTAGAAATGATGATCAAGTTATTTTGGCAACAAAGATCTTGGACATATTCAAATGAGAAGTGCAAAATTCGTAGTGGATACGTTGTAGCTATTTTGTTATGAAAGTGGATAGGGAAATACAGAACAGCTGTCAACGTATTTTTGCAATAATCTAAAATTAGGAAGTCGTCACCTACATATATAATTTCTTTTCAAACTGTTTTAATGAACCAGTCAAATCCGACACAACTTATAATATTTTATTTTCAAAAAGTTGGCTCTCAGAAGAAAACAGAAAACATGAATTTGTGAAATTTTAAACTAGTTTAAAGCGCATCAGTGAGATCTTAAACCGCGTGATGTTCATATTGAGATGCACAAAGATTGAGCAAATTCTAATTTACTGACCCTAAATACCTTCCTTGTGAGCAACGTCATTCACTGAGATAATCGTAAGATTTGTGAAAGCCGAGCTCGCAAAAAACGTCTTTCGTCTGCCTTCTATTACATTACATCTTATGTATCAAATGGGAAAAAATTAATATTGTCGTAATTTTACAAGATTCGCCTGTTTTTGCAATAGCGGGCCGGTTTTTACTTTTTTCTCCGTGAGCAAAAATTTAAAATAATCTTAAAAATTGTGACGTTTATCATTTTCTCTGCAGACAAAAATTGCATAACTTGTCTTCTTCAAGTTGAATTTTTTATTTTTTTGAAAAAAAAATATGGCTGTGAAGACATGTTACAAAACGGTTGTTCGGATAAAAATAATCAGAGTGCGATTATCGTGCATTATTTTTATGAATTTAAAATTTTTGTCCAAAGAGAAAAAACCCAATTGCAAATTAGGCGGAGTTTAACAAAAATAGGAAAAAAAATCTTAATTCTTATCCTTTGTACTATAGGGGAACCCCATAAACAAAATCGAAGACCAACATTGTTTTTAAGTATTTAAGACGGTTCAATTCTCTCAGATCCGGATTACAACACAAAGATTAATACGAGAGAGTTCACGAATTTCGAATACGTGAGAATATGAAAACAAAACAACAGCAAGTTTTGTTTTATTTCACGAAAAATAATCTAATTTAAATTAAAATTCCTCTAATCCAATAGAAATGGAAATATAATCGAGTGAAACGAAAATCTCAAGATTAGAATTTGAGTTGAATTTTTTTGGAATCTCAGTGAACTAGAAAATAACAAGGTAACACCCGCGCAACTGAAAGGAACTAACATCTCATGAGGGAAATACCTGAAGCGTTTTGCGATTCTTTCAATATCTAACTTTTTGCTTTAGAAATCTTTTTGCTATACATCAAATTTATAAAAACATCATAACAATCGTTTTCTTTAAATATCTAACATATTTTGTATAATGATTTCTCATAAATTCACTGATTATTAGATAGAAATGGTTACACAAACACATAACAACTATAATAACACTTCACGTTTATCAGGAAGACGGCAAGAAAACAAATGGAAACGAAATATCCAGAGCTAAAAAATTTTTTCAGTCAAATTACTTTCAAAAAAGTTGAATATAAAAGCTTCAGAAACATGAATTCAAACTATCCAGGCACCATTTCCTAGTTCCTTTGAAAAACCGGAAAGCGATGTCCTTTGATTTTGACGAGTCTTTAGATTTTGACTTTTACATTTTCATGCAAATTCTATGAAAACGAATGATGTCCAACACTTTACTTTTAAAGACAGAAATGCATCCTTTTTATTTGCTCTACTATTTAAAAAAAGTAGTGGTGAAATTACATCCATTTTTTGTTTTCTTTTGGATCACACCAAATAATGCCGCTTCTCCGATGAAGAATAAGAAGCCAAAGCTATTTAAAAGTTTGTACTTTGTTTTGCCTTTCGAGTTTTTTAAAATTAAAAATCTGCTTATCCGAATACTAAAGGTTTAATCGAAAAGGTTGAACAATTGAACGGAAATTGTAGTTTAAATGAAAATTGATATTAAAGGAGGGCTTTACGGAGCTAATGAATGCGCCTGCGATAAAAATATACTTCATTCTCATTCAAAATATGTTTTTAAAATTTTCTAAAATCACCTAGAAACCGAGAAAATGCGCCTCAAAATGGCCTAGAAAACGGGCCACCGGCGAAAACTAGTCCGCAGGCATCAAAAAAAAATTAAAGAGCATAAATTAAAATGAAAAAAAAAACATTAAAAAAGACTAATTTAAGCATTCACCATAGCTATTTATTAACGAAACACAAAAAAAGCCCATAGGACAAAGTTCGCCCAGACGACCCCTTTTTCTAGGCCATTGTATTGAGCCTCTACTTGAGATGCTGTCTATGTTTTATAATTTTCTGTAATGAATTAGAAATTTATTAAGCAATTAAAAATGTTCATGAACAAATGTTTGTCAAAATAATAACTGGGTTGGAATCAAATAATTGTACAGTAGACCCGATTGGTGGTGCCCGAAATAACAATAATATAGAAATGTCTGGAACCGAAGATGCCCTTTCCTTTCTTTGTGCAAATGAGGTTTTTGATATTACACATTTTTCACAGGAAAAAAATAGGTTTTGGGTGCGGCTTATGATAGCTCTAATAGGCATAGAAAAAACAAAAACATTTTTTTTCACACTCATTGTCAGCTATCATAAATGGAAATAACAAATTGTAAAAAAGGGGTGTTTTTCGGTGGAAAAGAAATTTAATTCACAAGTGAACCAGCGAGGTCATGCTTTCGAAACGAAAAATAACAATATACGAGGCTGGAAGCATCTTTGTTTTGAAAAAAAACTGATTAATGAAGTTTATGTAAATGTATTTAATGAGTCTTAACCTATGAAGAAGAAAATAACAGCATAATTATTCAGGTGACATGATCTTTGACTAATGTTTGAATAATTGTTGACGTTACTAAATGAACTGTGAAAATAACATTTTTAGGAACGATGTGGATATTTTTCTATTTTACCAGAAATATTATATTTATTTAATTCGTTTTTAAGCATCTTAAAGTATCCTCAAATTATTTTTTTTCACAAAAAAACAACAAAAAAGAAAATGAACAGTCACTTCTAAAGTCTGTTTTTCTTTAACATCTAATAATATGTAATCAGCTTTTGACAATAATAGACACATACTAATCAAGTTTCAGAAAAAAAAATAATAGAAAGATACAACAAATAGTATCAAATTTCAGACTATTCCCAATCCTTTTAATAAAATTGGTGCTTATTTCCAGACTACATTTGGATATCAACAAACGTGTTTACAATCATGTTCCAGGAGAGTGCAGCATTATTCCAAATTTGCCAGGTGCCCTGGACTTTGAAACAACCACCCACGGAAAATTATTTATGTCTTTAGTGAGTTTCAGAGAAATCCAAAGAACGTATGAATAAGAAAAACACAACAATTTCAGAATTCATTTGAAAACTCATCAAGCACAGGATATTTTTTCACATTCAACCCAGATAACCGCACCGCGACTGAATTGGTTATTGAGGAAGAAGGGAGAAAATTAAAACCGGGTGCATTGAGCATCACGCCCGGAAAAAGAGACGTAATAAAAAAGAAATTAAGTTGGATGACCTAGGAAGAATTAATGTTTGCACTTAAAATGCATGAGGAACATGTGTTTAATTTTAAGAAATGAAAATGTTTGTTTGGAGGTCTCAATTTCAAAACTTGGTTTGAAGCGAGACATACCGGAAGCTGTAAATGTTTCAAGTATGCAAAAAAAACGTTGTACTCGGAAGGACATTGTTGAAAAATTGATGGAAGACATTTTCCGAATAGGAGAGCTAAAATATATTCACTTTCGCAAAAACAAAAATAACCCGTCATAAAAGAATGTTTATATTTTATTTGTTTAGGTAAAACTCTATGTTTTCAACAAGGATACGAGCAATGTTCTTGTTTATGGATTGAATGAAACAAAAAATTACATAATGTGGAAAAAGACTTTGAAAAACCGTGAATTTGTCAAGTATGTCTATTTATTGTCAAGTTAATAATTTTGGTTTATCCATTTTCTATTAAAAGACCGCAGCGCAACCGCTCGCATTAAAAAATAGAACGACTGTGTGAGAGACTTAGCTTTTCTGCGTAGATCAAAACCAACTTGCATGATCAATAATATTTGAGTTGATAATACGAATATGAAAATCATGAAATGAAAGAGAATTTTCAGTCTGAATTCAATTGCTGCTGTTGACTCGCAATCATTTTATTTCACAACAGAAAGCTTATTTATGCAATCAGAACTGTTTTCAGTTATTGAAAGGTAATATTTAGAACTGGATTTATGTAAATCCCTTATTTATAAAGAGTGTTTTCTATTCCAACCGCCCGTCTTGCATATTTCGACGGACACAAAGTTAAAAACACCGAAAGAATTGCAACACCCACTGGTCTCGTTTATGATGAATTTCGAAAAGTGCTTCTCATCAGCTCTTTCACCCGTAATTCAATTTTGGTTTATTCTGCTAAATCCCACGCAAAATTGAAATTTGTGAGGGTAGGGCAAGCAAACAAAAACAAAGAAGTTTTATTAAATTTTTACCAGGAAGTAGATATTGGTTGTTCGCCGTTATCAATGTGGAAAGATTTTGACGGTTCACTTATTGTTTCCTGTCAACCAGTTAGAATACGCTATCTTTTGAACCTTTTTAATGAATCGTTGTTATCGCCTTCAATGATATTGAGAGTAAACATTCCGGCAAGATTAGAAAAGGAAGTGTATGTCTTTATTTTGAATACAAACATGATTCAATTTTGTTATTTACAGGACAATAAATCAATTATATTCAAATGATGGAGCAACAATTTCAAAAGCAAATTTGGCAGCTCGCGCTGGCAAAACAATTTTAATTTCAAACGGACAAAAAATATTGAACTGTTTAATTTGATTGATAAAACTTTTTTATTTCAATAACGAATCCTTGGAATTGGCTTTTTCAAGATATCAATATGTCCGTCCCTGTACGTTGATAATATTGAAAACATCTCTTCGACAGTAAAGTTTTGTGAACTACTTTCAATCAGTGAACCTTTTTTATATGTTACAACTATTCCAGTATTGCGACGGCTTTCGCTGAAACAATTGATAATTCTTTTTTTTTTCAAAATGAGCTTTACCGAAAAAGAAAATCGCCATCATCCTCAAGATACCGATAACAATTATCAGGATCAATATTTCCGTGATAGAATGGAGACATATATTTTTCCAATTTAAAGTTTTGTGCTGATTTCTAAAAGCACATTCATGTACATGTATCCTTATTCAAAATCACTGGAACTTACCAAACGTGAATCAATATGAAATGCAACAAATTGATCAATGTTGTCAATATTTTGCAAAAGCGTTAGCATGTGTTCTTTCTGAATAAAACTAGTAAAGCATTCTATTTTTAAATTGGAAGGAGATTTTTAAAATTTTGATGAGTTTTCGATATTTTACTGTTCATTTATTATTTTCTCTGAAAATTGAAAACCTTCTAAAAAATTTCGACCATCAACAATGTAGAGCAAAGGCCAAAAATAGCTTATCTTTTTTTTTTCGTTTTGTCAAAAGTTTATAAAATTTACCTGACCATTATAAAATTTACCTGACTCGCGCAAAATAATTTGATCACATTACAATCTCTTTTGTCTGGAAGTGAGGCAACATACCCGAAATAGATTTCATCGTTCTAAAATTGTTTTGTTTAAAAATTTGCAAATGAAACCAGCATAAACTCACAAACGTTTCAAACATGAAATGAGAAATGAAGCTCGTTCTATACCTTGAAATAATTCTTTTACGTTTTTTATAGGTATAAAACATTGTAATTGTACTTGATGTTATTATAACTTCCGTCTTAAGAGAATCCAGTCTTACAAAATTTCCGACTTTCTGAAATCAATGAGTATTTCATAAAATTCAATTTGAAAATCAAAAGTACATTTCTCTCCACAAACTTTTTGTAGCTCTCGGTTTCTTGATGATCAATAATTGTTTTCATACAGTTTCTGGAAAAAAAATAATAAAAAACTAAAAAAATATAAATGTGAGCACCTTAACACTATGCTTCTAGCCTGAGCATCAATTGATCTTAAACTTGACAAAACTGGAGTAAATCCCATGTACTGAAAACAAAAACGGCATATTTTCAAATATTATTTTACAAATCTTACTTCAACCGGAAAAATGAGACCACTTCTATTTATTTCATTAGGTTCGATGTTGTTAACCGCAGACCAAGACGCTTCAGGGTCAACAACATTCATTTAAACAAAACAAGAAAATTTAAATAACGAAAATTTAAGACTGTACAAAAAAGTGTAGTTTGCGATAAAATGAAACTGCGAAGCGAAATGTGCTTTTTTTATCATTGATTAATACAACAAGTGATATCAAATAAAACTATCTACAACTTATTCAGAACGAGCAATTGGTTTTTTACAGTTTTTCATTTTTTTAATTTGATAGTTTGTCAACACTGCAAACATTCCTTCCTCTGTGATTGGCGGTCTGGGACATTTGATTTCTCCATGCTTGTTGTAATTCAACCAAACTTCGTTGGGATTATGACTTTTTCTGAAAAAAACGAGAGGTTAAGATATGTTTTTTCTATAAATAAATTACCGAAATAAAAAATCACCGCTTTTCTTTAATAACCTATAAACCGAAAGATCATCAATGTCACCATGAAAATAGAGGCTCATATAACTTTTCAATGGAAAAGTCTGCACAGATCTCTACAAAAACAAGTTTAAAAATAATTGAAACCAACAAATAACTCACAAGCCGTGCATCGATATTCCATAGGTAACTTATTTGATTATCTCGTATTTGATTCAAAATTCTGTTTACATGCTCTCTCTGAAATCGAAATTATGAAAAAAGTGTGAATTTTGGGCTACCACCTGCTTCGTTCGAAATAGTCTAAAACACAGAAATTCACTCTTTTTTTGAGCTGAACCAAGAAATGAAAAAAACAAAGAATTTTTCTAAAAAAAATTTGTTTTCAATTTAAAGTTTCAAAACAACCCACAGAATGCTCCCATTGAAATAGAAGTTTTGAGCTTGTTTTGTATCTCGCTAAAATTTTTGTACGGCTGCCATCAATATGAAACACTGATACAGTTTGTAATGTGATTATCATATTCACTTTCAAAGCATTTAAACGAACAACACTTCCAACTTTCTGAAAAAATTTACAAAAATTGTATTCATTGATAGAGAATTTACGGTTTTTAACAACTGTCTATTGAAATCTTTACTGGGTAACTCGTCGAGAACAGCTGAAAAGCAATCTCTGCAATTATTTTCATTAAATTAAAATATAAATAAAACCAAATTTTACTTCATCAGGTTTTCAATATTTGTGCTACTCATATCCGAAACTTCAGTGAGAATTGGAACAAAGCCAAGAAACTGAAAAATCAAATAAGGAAAAAGCATAATTAAGCAACATACATGGACTTCAAAATTGACACCACTTCCTTTCACTTCGCAGGTTTCCAAATCATTAGAAGAGACCCAAGATGTTTCCGGATCAATGCTAATCATTGTTCCTGTTGTTTCTGAACTGAGTTTGATCATAAGAAATGTATGCACTAATTCAAAATTGATAACACACAAAATAAGTGATAAGTGGAACAATGCAGTTTATTGATTGATTGAGAGCGTTTTATTAAAAGGGAGGAATTTGTATAGGAGAAAAACAACCTAACACAAATACTAACGTTTGCTCATTAATGAAACAATTAAGGGAATTTAAGGGAATTCTTTAGTAGTAGTACATGTTAGATTGTCTACTTCGGCAGCGGTTGTTTGGAAATATGTCCAATGGTCGGCTGGTACCGGGGCTGTAACGTCAATTATTGTTATTATTTGTTTTTCCCTGATAAAATGTTTTTAAAGAAAAGAAACACACTTTCAGTTTTTTCGCTTTAACCATAAAAACAAGTCGCAAACTAAAAAAACAAGTCGCAAACTATAAATCTCGAAAAAATAATATGTCTGAACGCGAATAACTACAAAATTCACAAAAATTCTACGAATAATGCTATCACGATTTGTTTGGCACTTGAAAAACATGTAGAAAATTACAGACTACATATCATATCCAAATTCCATCAAACAATTTTAACTCTACATGAAGCTATGGCGAAAAACTGAAATGATGTTTCTTTTTGAACGATACTGTACATGTTGTAAGGCATGTGTTAGCTGCGCATGTTGTATATGAACTGAGAGCTGAACTAGAATATGAAGTGTAATCAATTGTTGTCTGAAAATCACGATTCTGAATTTAGTTATAGTGAGAAATCGTCTCACACAACAATGGAAATAACTAGTTGTGCATTGTCCCAAAACGGCAGCAGATCCTACAGAGCATGTTGTTGAAGGATAACTCTATAAATTCTGTTTTTTGTAAGCAAATTACGCATTTTATACCGGGAAAGGATCGTGCAACCAAATAATATTGAACGCGTCGGCAACACTTTGATCGACATAATACGCAAAATCCTGAACAAGGGGAGTTATATTTTTGTTAGCAAATTTTTAAAAGCACCTCATTTCCACATCTTGGTGCTCCAAATCCCAAATAAAACATTTGGTCCGCAGGCCACCATTGTTCTTGTTTGAATCTCACAGCTGTCATTTGAGCTAAACATGCACCAAGAGAAAAACCGCTGAACTGAAAATTAGATAATCAAATAAAGTGTCATAAGCTTAAGCCTACAGAAACATAGAGATCGCAATATTCTGTCCATAACTGTTGCATATACGCACCCATTCCGTTATTCCAAACTCTTCCAAATGCTACTAAAAGATCATTCATTACTTTGCCATATGTGCCAAATGCCGCGAGTTTTTGAGCATTCAAAATAGTAGATGCATTTTTTGTAATTGCTTCGATTCCCGTTTCAGATTTGAAAGTTATTCCAAGAATTGTGTAACCATCATCAACATCTATCTAAATAAATAGTTTGATACCTTTGATTCGGTGGTCTAAATTTTACCACAACTCTACACAACCCTTTGAATATCAAATCAGAGCAATCAGCAGAAAACCTGAAAATTTAAACTGAATTCGTTAGGGTTTTTACTTTATGTAACTCACGACGCCAAAATCATCTGTCCTATGAACTCCGTTTGAACACATTGTTCTGGATTTGTTGCGCCCATACAAAGTGACCAAATAAAATACTTGAAAATGTTGACGTTATGTTAAAATAAGAAGAGTTTTTTTCATGTTTTTTTATTGGTTCTTGATAATATTTTCTGTTTTCCCTCATTTGTTTAGAGCTGAGAGTAATTTTAGATTATTGAACCTTCAAAAGTGGAAAATTAATTTATTTTATTAAACATAAACACTTGCTAGGAAAATTGGCGTTTAGTACCCAAAATTAAATTTTGATTTCTAAATGAATAATATGCATTTTGAAGTCACAACATATTCGATCTTCTACATAACTAGCTATAAATTATAAAATATCTAGGACATACGAATATTGACGACATTTCGTACTTGTCTTGAAATAGACATACAGAGTAGAAAATGTTTAAAAAGAGTTAATTTTATGAAAAGAAAAAGAAATTATAAAACTCCAGGATAAACTTTGGTTTTCAAAAAGTTTACCGTGTCAAAAACAAAAACGTTTGATATTTTTAGAAGACAAACGAATAATTATTAAGTTTAGTGGCAAGCCAAAAGTTATGTCACGTTTATATTTCGTTGGCAAATTAGCCTTTCAAAGGGCTCGTTTAATGGTGATCTCCACTACTTTGCGAATAGGTTATTGCGTCACCGGGGGCTCTTTTTCAAAACGAACACATTTGTCTCTGTGAAACTAATAAGGGGGGAAACTACGCATCGTTCCAAAAAAGTTGTGTAAATACACGTAACTTTTCCAAGAGGTGACATTTGGCCTCCACTTTCAGAAAGGGACGCCACACCACGCCTGAAAAGTCAATTGACATATCTTCAAACCTACAGCATACGCGCGAATGTGGGCAGCGTGCCTTGGCATTTAGTACGTTTAAAAATAAACTTTGGCGTTTAGTACGTCTAAAAACAAACTTTGGCGTTTAATACGAGGCAGGGTTGGAAAATTACCAGGGGCAAAAATCACAATTTTTGCTGAAAGATATAAGTGCATCTAATAAAAACAAATGTGCTAAATCTCGAAATCACAAAGGTGAAATAGAAAAATTATCAACCATGCGGCTTTCCAAAGTTTGGGCTAAAAAAGTTTTTCTCGGAACGTTTACACTTTAAGTTCTGTTAGGTCTTCATAATTTTCATCAGCTTACCCTTCTTCCAGAGTCCGTGTCATACGTGACGAGAGCATTCGCTTTTCCAATCAGAATAAACAAGAACCAAAAGCCACAAAATCTGTGGCTTGACACCAACATACCAGTTCTCATTGTGAGGTGGTAAAACCCAAAAATAATCTACAACAATGAGAGGATTAGCTCAACTTCAATCAATAATTGTTTTCACCATTTCATTCGTGAGGCCGTTCAATCGAGTAAAACACGACAACCAATTAAAACATCGGTATTACAGATTTGTTCTTTTTTCGAATTTTTTTCGCATACATGGTTCAAAGATGTGAGCGACTTGATCTCATGGGCAATTGAAACAAAATAATCTAGTTTGAAAAATGTGAAAAATTCCAAACTTGCATATCTTGCAGTTGCATCTTTGGCAATTATCCAAATTAAGAAAAACTGGCATTTGAACAAAAAATGATGCAAATCTCAAAATGCGATACCGAGTCGGGTCCAGTTTTGATGCAACCCAGATGTCTACGCAAAGCCACATATACATACCAAGTATGCTTTTCTTATCCTTTTTCGCAAATCGCTGACGTATGCACAGATGAATGTAAGATAAAATACATCGTTGAACTGTCACTTGTAAGCTCGGAATGAAAGGAAATGTCTTCTTTCTTTAGTCATTCTCATTATTATTTTCCGATCTTACAGTTTTTTGTTGTATTCATTTAAGAAAACCAAAATGCTTTCAGATAATGATGTCAGCAGCCGATCTCACTCAATCCTTAGATTATGAAACCACGATGTCAAATGCTGAAAATCGCGTTTTTCATCTATTACACTCCCTTGAATGGCAACTTCATTCTGATAAGGTAAAACAATCATCCAACATCAATCACTTCTTTCAAATCTTTCGTGACGTTAACAGCTACAGAACTATTTTCAAGTTTTTACCAATCAGGCATGGGCCTCCAGAGAGTTTCAAAAACTAGTATTTTTGTTATTTTTGAGTTGATACTTCATAGAACGTGACTGATGAACTACTACGTAACATGAATCAACGAATGTTTTTATTTGCGTAGAAGGATAATGTATCATTTGACTTTTCATCTGATATTTCCCTACGGCCAGTTCACGAATGATGTGATGATTGTTATTGTTGTTTGATTATTGTAAAAAACCTAGAAACCAAAACGATGAAACAAGTTATGAATGTCAACATAGTATGTAGCGAAAGACTAATCATGATCGTAACTTCAATCTTTTCTCAAAAGATGGATCACCTTTTCGGACAAATGTTTGTGTATTGATAATCGATCACTTGAAATGCTTAGAATCTGCTGACAGAGGAGTTAGAGATTATGCTACTTGGCTAGTTATAGTCCTCTCATATAAAGCCGATTTTGTGAGCAGCTAATCTTTAAATGAATAGATTATAATCATGACAAGCAAGGAACAAATTAAGCTCACTTCCTCTCATATAAATTAGCGAAACCAAGATAAAATCCGAAATAAAATTTCTAAAAACTTCTAAATAAATTTTCCAAAAACTTCTAACTTTTATGAGCCATGTTATGCCTAAAATAATCCAACTAAACTTTGAGCAAATGGAGCTTTTTTATTCTGATCTTAGTCCAGAAGCTATTTTATAAATGACTTTATGTTGATCTCAAACATTTTTTTTCTCAAAATCTATTTAACAGAGTAAAGGTTGCTTAAACATCAGTTTCAAAACTTTTTCTAGGCTAGTACAACCTTGCAAATCTGCATAACTATTTTGATAAGAATAATTATTGTTTGTGGCGATATATTTATAATTCTATCGAAAATCGCTTTATCTTTCCAATTTAAAATCATGAACTTTGATTATCTTTCCAATTTAAAATCATGAACTTTGATTACGTGTCTTGATTTGGAAATGACTATGATTCAAAAATGACTTAATTTCGAATGAATTTTCTATTTTTAGCCTTGAATAACGTCATAATTTTAAGGAATTTTGATGGTGATAAAATACCCCCGAGGACACCGAAAAATGAGATTCTTTTTAGAAAACGGGCAGTATATGGAGCATGCATTGCAACCTAATGAACAATCACATATTTCGATATGAAGGAAGGATTCCAAATAGAAGTTGTGCTGAGGTTAGACATAATTATATACCTTTCGAAAAGGAGTATTTTTAAAAAAGTTATTTTTTCTCACCGTTCTTCGAAAATAGCGGAAGGTGCAATTTACGAAAATATGACGCATTTTTTGCTTTTTTTAAACTCGCGAATGTAAATATAAACTCTCGAATATAAATATAAACGTCAGTGTTATGACTGTGATAGTCATACTCGGAATGAGTGATCCAGATTCTTAAAGATATCTGCAATGATACATCCACAAGGACTTCATAGAGAAAAATGGGATTCGCAATCTGCTGGAACAAGCTTGGTTGAAGAGATATCTCATGTAAATCAAATATTCAAAAAAATGTGGATAAAAACGATGAATTTTGCAGGACACATCAATTATTCTTCACAAAACTAAATCCAGAATGATGGGACTAATTTCAGCAAGAGAAACTGTTGACTTATGTCGCTTCACGACCGATCCTGCAGATGGTGAGATAAAAAAACTGAGAGACATACAAATTTTTTTTTCACTTGAAAGAACTAATTGTTCATTTTACAATTTATGCCTTACAATTTATGAAAATCTGACATTCAAAAACTTAGAGTCTAGTCTGCATTTTAAACGTAGTAACAGAATTTTTGTTTCCGAAAAATTCTACTTCCGCTTTGAAATTCTCTGTCATTTTTCATTATTTTTCAGGTACAAGAACGGTTGTAATGGTTAGTGTCGAAAACGTTAAAGCTCCCCATAAATCCGGTGTTGTACGTGCTCATACCTATCCAACCCTTCTGATGATCAGTCCATTGTGAGTAGCGTGTTTATTTATGACCATATTTCTCAGAATCGCGATGATATAGAAATTCCCCAGCGACTTTTAATACCTATTAATGAACCCGAATATTTTGTTTTTTGACGAAACAGAAATAAATGTAATCGTCAAAATTACGAGCTTCATTTCAGAGGAAATGACACAAAAATAACTGCAATTTTACATGCAGAATTTCATCTTCAGGGAATACCACATTCAATCGTTGACACATTGATGCCGAAGGTATTAAAGTTTTGCATTTTGATTAATCAAGTGATTTGAAAACAAATTTCCACTAATCAGTAGGATTACCTTATCGAAAACTACAAGAAATGATGACATGGCAACCAATACATTTTTCCAGGGTATCGCAACATTTTTTGAAGATCTAATGAAATATGCATCAAAGGATGATAACAAAGTGTCTCTCAATCATTCATTAACAGGCTGGTGTGGTGCAAAAATGGAACTTTGATATTTAAAAATTAAAATTTATGCATTTTCATCGCATTTTTTCTTATCATTATTTTTCGGAAACTACCGATGATATCGTATAATTCAACGTAAAGCTTTTAATGTTTTGATTCAGCAAAAATTAAATGTTCTCTGTGTATCGTTTATTATCAAGAAGATTATGTCATTTTTTGTTCTTTTTTTCTCGAGCGAGAATTAAAATTTAAATAAAATATTTCGAATGACGTGCAAAATTTGCAAACTTCAACGCTTCACTCTCAGCTAAAATCTCGATACCTAGGCTTGAGCATACATTCATGCCATCGTTCAAAAAAAATCCTCCTTCAATCAGTTCTTGCAAATAAAACAATTTTTTGCATTCCGAACAACATTGAATATATAAAAATAAGTCAAATGAGACTTAATTAACTTTTAGAAACCTGTCAACTCCAGTAAAATTCGAATTGAAACACGCAATGTTCACAATGACGTACATTTTTGCAACATTTATTGAAGTTCAAACTTTCATTTTAAAATATAAATTTTATTCATCACATTCCAAGAGAATAATTACAAATAATCACAAAAAACTCGTATTTTTACAATCAATTAGCCCAATAATTGTCGATAATAGAAGAACAATAAAAATTATTCCTATGGAGATCAGATAATAGTGAATAAAATAAAATACCTAGCCATATGTTCAATTATTCAGTTAAACATGATCCGAACAAAAATTGAAAGATGATATCATCACAATATAGTCGCTTAGTGGGAAAAGAATTACAATAATACAGAAATTTTTTAAAATACCCTAATTAAGTTAAAAACAAAGCTAAAATGCTGTTTCGGTTTTTTGCGACAACAGTTTGTGCAACTCATTTTTGTGTGTATCTAAGAAATCGAAGAAATCTTCGATTCCTGCAGGCAGATCGTCCATTGACACGTGTCCGTCTGCCAAGTCCTTCAAGAACTGCTGAACTGTTACGCGGTGAGCCTAAAAAATGTGTTTTTTTTTAATTCATAATTTTCTTAAAATTGCTTACGTTTAATGGTGCATATTCCAGATTTAGGATTTCTTTCCCATTCTCCGGGAAGTTTTTGATCAGGTCGATTTCGTTCGGCATCTTTGCATTCTTGCAATTTTTCAAACAATTTCCAGTTCGACAGCAGAAGAGGCCCTGAAAATATTTGATTTTTCGGTTTTTCTGAATTAGTTTGCTAAATTACCTGTATAACTGGAACCAACTCTGGACTGAGTCTTGACAACCTTGATAAGAATGTAGACTCAGCAGCATTCTTGATAGCGTTCGCGTTCCAGATAAATTCGTCACCCTTCCACATCCCATATGTTGGAAAGGGACAGACCCCCTTGTCTTCTGGGCAAACCCTCATGATTATATCCATGAGCGATTCGGCCGACAATGCATTGATGATTGGCAACCAAAAAATTGTCAAAATGAACATCATTTTTTTGCTCAAACTTCTGAAAATTGACAAATTTATAAGCATCATTTGGTAAAAATCATCACGGAGGAAAAATATTCAAACAGTTGTTATTAAATCAATACAATATGGTCATCTGGTGATTATATAAAAAATGTCACGTGCTAGTATTCGAGTTGTTTGTAATTACTATTATTTATGTTGATTAGCGTCAATAACAACTGATATGTAAGCAAGAGGAAATAAATGTCAAAAAAATGAATGGCTTTCAAAGCGGATATAAATAAATGTTGGACTGAAAGAAACACAATATTTTTGAAACCTAAATATAGCACTTGAAGAAGAATGGGCGAGGCTTAATGAGAATTATAAATTCGATCTACAAACTGCTCCACCCACAAAATTGAAAAAAAGAATTATTCGAAAAATAGTTAAATTAAATTAAATATTCTATTCTAATGAACCTAAAAAAAACTAAAATGCTCACTCGGAACTTAAACAAATAACCAGATTTCTGAGTAGCATTACTTTTTATAGTACGAGATTTGCTAGCTGAAAATGCTAGCTCCGCCCATCGTTACATTATTGTTGGAGCACAATGGTATTGGTCACGCCCATTCTTTTTACCACCTAGGGAATTGATAATTGAGATTTTATTATGATAGAAACTGAGAAACCAAAAAAAGAAATGAGAGAGAAAGAGAGGATGGGAAACGGTGGATTTTTCAGAGAAAAAGTGCTTGTACTTGGTCCCGGAAATCAAATCTTTTGCTGGTAAAAATAGTGGGAAACAAAACATTTTGAGAAATTGAGATTAAAACAGAGTGTGGGCTGCACTTTCTGAAAATAATTTCATTTTTCATTTATTTTCGTCACGGTTTTCATTGTTCTTAAAATAAAACAAAAATGAAGGTTTTTGGGAAATCGACGAAAATAAATAGTTTTTGGTTTCAATTGTTTCGAATGAGTTCAACAAAGCTCGATTCGTAATATTTTCCGTACTACAAAATTACTTTTATTATTTTGATATCGCTTTATAAAAAATGTTGAGTGGTTTCGGTCGAATTAAACACGATAATTTTTATTTTTAAATTAACCACAAATCTTTGATTTTTGTGTAAATGATTGAAACATCAAATGATGTTAAAAAGACTGTGTGATACCACTAAAGTGCAAAATATTTGCACAACGTGTTATTTTCCTAAAAAATTGGTCAATAAACTCATGTGTTCAACCTATCTTTTTCAACAATATTTTGCGTCATTTATCGCTGAAAAAGTGCAATCGAGTTTAAGTTTGACACTAAAAAAAAGAAATTAAACCGTTTCATTTAAGTGAGTAAATGTTCATATAATTTGTTCCGCCACAAAAAATGGCTCTTACTGCAGCAGGCGTGATTGAATTACAAGCTATTAATGCTGGTCGCAGATATTCGCTGACCAAGTAAAAGCGAAATGATGTCACCAAATGATGCAATGACATATTTTTGGAAGGTTCCTTCATGTTTTTAAAACAATTTTACGCTTCGAATTCTCAATATATAAATTATGTGGCAATGATGGTATTGTGGTTCAAGGGTCAAATGCTCAATTCTAAATGTATTCTTTGTTCGGAAATGTCGAGGCTACTGCAATATGAACTCAATATTTTTGAGGTCCCTATTTCATGATAACTTTGATACCTATATTCTACCAGGATATAATCGTCATTAAACATTATTATTGAAAAATTGTGAATGCTACGTTGTCATGTACACCTGTAATAAAACTGGATTCCCGAGAGATAGCATTACGGTTCTGAGAAAAATATTACGTCGGCAGGATGACAAAACAATAACTGCCCATCCAACAACTTTAATAAGTTCCGTTATTTGTTTTTCCAAAAATAACAGAACGTATTAAAGTTGTTAGATTAGAACTAGTTGTTACTGAATAGCACCGAATTTACGATAATTACGATAAAGGTCTGTGATATGAAAAGTCATGAACATTTAAGCACAAGTCATAATCTAATGAGAATATTATTTGACCAAAGAAACACTAAACTCCACTACAGTAACCTATGGGTTGAAGAACTTTGTACGAGAAAAATAATCATGAAAATTAAAAAAAAAGAAGTTTCCTGTTCAACATGTTATCAATGTTATCAATAGCGTTCGTCACGAATTCACGATGGTTTCATGTCAAATAAATCAAACTATAAACACATGGCTGGTCTGATTGTTTCTGACGAATTGCTCCGCCTATATTCGATCATTAAAAAAATGATAACAAGTGAGATCATAAACAAAGGTCGTTTGGATTTAATCACAACATTTTCTTTTGATTGTTGCACATTAAAATGTTAAAAAAACAAATTGATTGTTGACTTGTGATGTTTGAGGTTGGAATGGAGCATGATCGACTTTTAAAATAGAAATTCTGAAATTGGAAGTTGATAAAAAATAACTTATTCAACGTGTTGCACAACTTCATGGACCTAAATTTAAAATCCGCGGTTCTTTATAACAAAAATCTTTTACATTTGACATATGCAAACGTTTTTCTAAAATTTTATAATTCAATGATTTCTCAAAAAGTCTCATTGATAACTTTTCGAGCGATAAAATCTCTGAAAATCAAATTATTTATTTTCGCGATCGAACACCACGCTTGAAACAAATATCAAACGTTTTTTATGCAAAACAATTAAGAATAATATTCTGAATAATTAAATAAAATGCCAATCAAAAACAATGAACGTTAGAAATAAAAACAAACACAATTTTCGAAACATGAATGTTGACTTATGAATCATGAGCCAAATGTTTAGGAAAAAATGATTCGTCACATTTTCATCTTGATATGGTTTCAATTTCCATATTTTGAACGTGTAAAAAAAAAGAACTTGATAAAGTTCATTGCGATGTCATAAATAATTTCTGTCACCCTATTAACACCTAAAGTTCAGACTTAGCTGTCGTTTTCTTTTTCATGTTCTCGACACCACGTAATTGTATTCACCTTTTTAAACTAACACCTACGTGGGCTTTGCTCTACTTATGATCATTGAACATTTCAAATATTATTTTCTTTATCTTTCTATTTATTTTACCTACAAAATACGGGCGGTCTGGAATTAAATCAACCTATAGGTACGCCAACGGTCGTGACGTCGAGAAATTGATTTCTTTCCGAATAATCGATGAAAAAACCTGTGGATCTTTTTTTTTTCGAATATTCAAAAATCAAGTGACGTACACATTTTCAACATTATTTTTAATGGGAGGTTCTGAACCACGTCTATTCCATAAATAGACAAGTCGTTAAAATGTGCATAATAAATCTTTGCTCATTTTTTCTCGACATTAAATTGAGATGCAAACATCAAAATGCAATTATTTTGACCTTTGCGTCCAATTTTGTGAAAAACCAATATGAGATTATCTTTCGAGCAAAAGAAATGATGTATTTTTTTAGTAAAAAAGGGCGAGAAGTAGGATTCAAACATCAAGATTCATGAACACCAATATCATGAACTGGAACCTACTTATCTAAAATGAATATAGATCACATTTTCCAGCAAAAAAAAATTGAATTATTGAAACATTCATGAGTCAGAAAAACCGTTGGTTACATTGCTCAAAATACAAACAAAAAACGTAGTGACGTTCCTTGAATTTATAACTACAATATACCTTAAAATATACTAGGAATTTTGTGAATATCAAAAATAGCCTAAAACTTGTTTTCGTTGAATTATTCAGTTGTTATTTTTGAACCAACGGCTCAACTCGGGTTTGAAACAAAATCGAAAGATTGAAAATAAACGTCATTTATAGAAAAAATATTCAATTGGCAAGCAAGGAGATATAGCTACATTGTAAATTTAAAATACGCGTAAAGAATCGTTGTAAAATACGAAGAGGAATAAAATAATGAACTTACACGACAGGAATGCTCATCAAATGTTTTGACTTATATTATTGAAAAGACTTAAATTCATTCACTGGCAACACTTTTTCAGTGGATTTTTTCTCACAGGTATGCATGATTAGATAACGCTCATCTTAACTATAAATATTCAATTTTTCATAAAATGAATTGAAAATAAGGGGGTATGCTCCTAATAATAGTATACAGAGTACATCATGAGGTCAATTCTTGGGAATTCATATAAATAATCAAACGGTATGATTTGATATAAAGAAAAGGCAATACAGTAGTCTTATCTACACATAAATATTTTTTTTCAAAAAAAAAAAAACACTATTTTTTTAATCTCTGGTTGAACATGGCTGCCATCGATCTAACGTCAACTTTTTCTTCTTCAACATCGACAAGATTATCAGTTTCGGGAGTGGCATTCACAATTTTCGGCGGTTTCGACGGAACTGGCGGTTTTGGATCCATTGGAACTGGTTTCTTGAAACAAAAAAATAACATTTTATTCGTCAAATACAGTCATTAACCAACCTTGTGTGCTGGAGGAGGTGGTGGGGGAACATCAGGACGTATACTTTCATTCCTTCGTAATGTTGATGATTTTGGTTTTGTCGCCGGAAGTGCTGGTGGTGTGGGGAGCGTTTGGCTTTTAGCTGTTCTGAAACAAAAAAAATTAATTTTTTTAAAGAACAGATGATAGATCTTACAATTTTTCAAATTTCTCATCATTCATTTCTTCCCTCAACTTTGACAAAGCTTCATCAGATGGTCTTGGAATAGGTGGTGGTTGTACAGTGGGTCGCATTGTTCCTGTTCGATTGAATGACGAAGCGGATGACGGTCTCGATTTCTCAGGTGCAACTGCATGCAATTCGGCGGTAGTTGGCATATTATTGTGAAGCAGCGGTGTTGGACTGGACAATTCATGATGATTCAAAGTAACCATTGGAATTGAAGGAGGATCGAACTTTGGAAGTTGACGACAGCAAGCATTATAACAGTTGCGATGAGGTTGCTGTACAGTTGGTTGACTATGATCATCACCCCACATTGCTGTCAAGCTCCGTCTATAAATACTTAGTTCTTACTAGAATGCATTTCTAATCTACCTTATTTTCTGTGCAAAGGGAGGTGGTGGTGCTTTTCGAACGGGTACCAAATCTCCATGTAAATCGAATTTTTTTCTGATATCCCTATACCATCTGAAAATATCATGAAATTATTTTCTCCATGAATATCTTACAAACTCACTCTGATAAAAGATTTCGTTTCCTTTTCACTCTATAATATACACAAAGTGCAGCGATTCCAAAACCAAACAAAATGAACAAAAGAAGAAATGTTGTCGACAGTGTTATTCTGAAAAAAAACCATTGTCTAAAATTATTCTCATTCATATCCCACCCTCGGAATCGATAAGCTTCATTACTGTTCACTGAACCTCCGTAACCAGGAATTTCGCATGCTATTCCACCAAAACCACGATCACAATGACAATTTCCGACATTGTTGCAAACACCTGAAATAGATTTCCGTTTGTTTTTCGAAATTCGCCAAATTCGTTAATTTGACTCGCCAAATTACGTCCGAAAAACATTTGATTCAAAAACTAAAACAACAAATATTTGAAAAACAATAAACTGACCTCTGAAATTGCATTCATCCAAACACTGCGGGCTGACTTTTGCAATCTTTGATTTTTTCTGACATTTTTGTCCAATACACATCTAAAAAAGCAGTTTCAAGTTCGTCATTATATTTTCAAATTATGCTTACATCTTCAGGGCCGCACGAAGCTCCATCCGGTACTAACCCAGGATCTGGTTGATTTAATCCACCATAAGAAGATTTGAAAACATAGCAAAACTTCTTGTCATCGGCTTTTGCTGCTGAATAAACAGCGCTATGTGTAAAAATAACCGATCCGGGATCGCCGTAAATAGGCCTCTCAGCTTGGGTTTCACAATGAAGGAGACCACATTTTGCGTTTCTGTAAAAAACAATTTTAGATTTTTGTTAGACTTAAAACACGAGAAACTCACTCAGATTCGCATTTTTTGTATTCTTTGGTATGTGGATTGTAACCACAGTTTCCATAGACATTTCCTTCAACATTCCGACGATAACAATTATCATCTGCACCTTTTCCAGTGATTCCCCATAATTTGCTACACTGATCGTTTCTACTACCGCAGCCTCCTTCGAAACAAGATTCCTAGAAGATTTCGCATGTTTCAGAGTAATAACAACCAAAAACTAACATTTTCACGTCCTGGACAAGAAGCTCCATTTTGAACGAAGAAATCAGCAGGACACTCATTAGTTTCACCGTTACAATACTCCTCCAAATCACATATCCCTATTGAAGCTCGGCAAACCGTTGCTCTTGGTTTTGGTTTGCATGTCTTAATGTCACAACATTCACCGGAAGCGCACAGTGCATCGCCAATGAGTTTGCAAGTTTTGCCATCGCAACAAGCATTATCGCATTTTAATGGACCACAATCGCATTCTTCCCCAGTTTCAACAATCCCATTTCCGCATTTTGCGTCTGACGATTTTTTGCCGGGCTCGTTGAAAAGACACAAATCAATTCCGCGATGGAAACCACTAGCCAAGTTTTTGATACTGCATTCTGACCAAACTTCCATGTGACCTGATTGTGGCGCCATTATGCATTTTGGCATTGGACAGTAGCATACTTCCGAGTCGTCGGGATCATGATCCATTCCAAATGTGTGACCTAACTCGTGTGCAAATGTAGCCACTGTTTCTACATGATCTTCATTATGGTCCTAAATAGTGATATTTGTATTTGTGCTATATTTTGTATTTTGTGCATAAAAAAATATAAATCAAATTACTTACCACGTAAACACCACCAGAATAATCGTATGAGCACATTGTACCTTTATAAGCTTTTCCAACAACTCCGTCATCAAAACGTAACGTTCTAAAAGGACGATATTTGTTGATTTTCTAAATTTATTAGACAAGGATCTTACGTTACAAGGTAGCCAGTGTCAAAAAGATGATCTTTCAGCATATTCTTTTTATACTCCATAAAACTTGATAATGTTTCTCCGGAATTCGCAATCACTTTTATCTGATCACCTTTCTTCCAAATTTCTGAATGAACTAATGTAACTTGAATATTGAGTGGATAATAAAGCTGTAAAATTTCTATAATTTCTCCTATTACTTCAAATTTCAAACGCTACCGAATTGAGAATATTTAAAGTTTTCTGTAAATAATCATTCACTCTTGTTTCGTCCGAATCATATTTAGCATAAATTGAATAATCCGCAACCAGTGCGAGTTCTACATAACGTCTTCGTCCGTCAAGATGTTCTTTTATATAACTTGGATTTCTATTAATGACAGTGTTAGCAGCACGTTTTTTTCTTGTCGGTGACCCAAAATCTGGAAAAAAACACTATACAAAATTTTTTTTTGATATTTTTACGCGGAACGTTCTAAATTTGAATACAAAACATCTGAAAATATCCGAATTTCACAAAAATTCTTTAATTTGCGTGCATAGGGAGAAATATACGAAAATTCAGACTAATAATAAAATTAGATTCGTTCGCTTTAAAATAATTAAAAATTTATTAAACTCACTGCAATTATCCTCTACATATGGCTTTAAATAAAACGAATTTTCTACTGCAAAAAGTCCATATCGATTATTATCCGTCATAAAAAGACCGGCAATATCTGAAAACAAATAGTTTCTCTTATTTTTTGCTCTCATTTTTGTTTTATCACCATCGGAGTTGCAAAGTGATAAAGCATGTCTCCCAAATTCCGAAAATCCACTAAAATGACAATGAGATACCTGAAAAAAACAACAACAGTCTTTCAAAACTGTACAATTTCAGAATTAGGTCAGTTCAAGGCCAACCACAGAAAAAATCGTGAATAAATAAATACTGACCAGTGTTGAAGTGGAAGAGGTTTGAGTGCTATTTTGCCCAAATAATTTTCTGAATTAATATAATTAAACACGAGTTGATACTTCAAAAAAATATATATATATTACCTATCCTCCGCAAATAATACATCAATAACTCTTCCTGACTCATCTTGAACCGACAAGTTCAAAGAACGATTCGTCAGCGCCGCTTGAACAAGAGTTTTCGGTGTTTGTGGGATTCCAGAAAATTTGACGGTGACTGGACACCTCGTTGGGTTCCAAACTCGGCGCCTTGTAACTGTTGAATCAACCGTTTCCGTCATCGGGACATACTAAAAGAATGAAAAAATAATGAAGGGTTTGTTTTTTTTTCTCTGTCTTCTGCAAATAATGAAGATGGGGGAACAGTGAGAGCAAACAATAACAATTCCGGGACATTTGACTATGTTTTTTCTATCAAGTGGACGCTTTTTTAACAAAAAAACGTTGAAAATATTGGAATTTTTGTATATTTTTATTGATAGGTTGGAGAAATTTTTTTCAAGTGTATACAGAACGTTATTTTTAACTTTTTGAAAAAAAAACAAATGGTTTTACCCAACTTGTAATTAGAATTAATTATTCAAATTATATGTATAGAAAAATTTTTTAAAAATGTGAAATGTCAAATTTTGAAATCTGTATACGATGAAATTTGAATTAATATTAAATACACACAGTTGTAACAGGTGTTGCGTGCGAGTAAAGGAAGTACAACGGATGTGACAAAAAACTCAACAACAGATGCGTCTAATGAAAAATTGAGGGCGAAATCGTATGTAAAAGTTTGAAATGAATTGCAAGAAAAAGAGATGAGAAGCTAATAAAGTCAAAATAAGAAAAAAAGATAGTTGAACAATAAGCTGTCAAAATTCGAACGAACGAAAGGTGTCAAAATGGATTTAATATTGGTCTAAGTATTGTAAATGGATTGTGAAATTTTCATGCATGCAAATGTGTTGTAAAAAGAGAACAAGGACGGCGACAGCAAAATGAGGAGGAAGCACGCTCTGTTATGAAACGGCATAACAACATGGCAGTCTAGTGAGAGGCGAAATAGCGTACAAGGAGTCCGAAAGCCGAGAGAAAGATGAGTCTACCACACACATTTTGTGTCATGTCAATTGTCTCAATTTCTGCAACTGAATCTGAAGAACAAGTACGCGTGACATTGAAGATCGAAATCTACTGCCCTTTTTCTGTTCTTGCGTTCGACGACCAAATGCCCGAATGTGCACTTTACGAACAACGGTCCAAAAAGATTGCCGATTGCCAACTTTCATGGTTTATCGATGAGAAAATGTATATTTTATATTTAAAGAAACCCTCCGCAAATGCATACCGATTAATATTTGTTATTGATAACGATGACTCAGTTGTTCCCGACACATCACTTGAATGATCAATTGGGCAAAACAAGCGGAAATAAAAATGCGCTGAATCATCCCAATCGCATGTTCTGATCAATAGAATTTGTATCAAAAAACCAGTTGTACCCCGAGACTGTTTTTACACAAAATATTGTTACAAAAATAGCATAACAAAAATTTATGCGTTCTATCAGAATCAAACGAAAACGATGAAATTGAATTTGCAACATTATTAACGTTTAACAATACTAAAAACTTGAAATAATAAACTTATTTAAAGGCAATGTATAAAACAAATCATAAACAATGATATGATATCTATCTAAAAAAAAGTTAAACATTAAAAAATCGGCCAATAGAGATCCAAAGGGTATTTGGAAAAGGGGGTTTCAAAGATCTAAACGAATAAGATTTTCATGGTTAAAACACAACGACCTTAAAAATGAAAAACGTTATTTGTTTAGACCTATCAATAAAAAGATATAATCATCTTCAGGCAGAGAAAAATGTGTAAATCCATGAGAAACAACCGTACGTTTTTCGTTTAAAACAAGGCATTCAATCTTAAGACACATTTTGTCAATTTTAAGAAAGTAATTATATTGAGAAGAGACAGAGAGAGAGTGTGTGAGCATTAAATTATAATACCCATAAGTGTATGGAAAAAAATTAACTTTGATAAACCCTTCTAATGAGCATCATCGATTGTATAGAAAACTACTATTCAAGTGGAAAAAGGAACCGGAAAAAACGACAATACACTGGATAAGAATGGAAATAGCTTGATTTAGGGCATGTGCCTTCCTGAGAGCGTTGAAGCTTGTGAAGGAGCATAAGGAACACCGTAGAACACTTCCTGTTTGTTGAGTTCTTCTTGAAACTTCTCCTCAAGAACCTGTAACGTGTAAATGAAATTTTAAAAAAAGTTTGTTGTCTATTGTGCTCACCGTCTTTCGAGTAATCAAATTCTCTTGCCACGAATTACGCATTTCGTGATATTTCGATTCATGCTCATTCATTGTATTTCTTTCCTTTTCAAGAAGCTGCTTTCGTTTCTCATTTTGCATTTCTTCAAGTTCCATGATCTGCAAATTAACCAATTTATTTCAATTAAAATAATCCCTTTTCAAACCGCTTCTTGATGCCGATCCTTCAACGTTTGGAGCTTCTTCTGCGATTTCAAGTCATGTTCCTCAAGAGCTGCTCTCATCCTTAACGCTTCTTGTTCATCAAACCTGCGGATTCTCTCTTGCATTTCAGCATTCGACATGTTCTAAAAAATTAGAATGTTGACATTAAACGATTTAAAATTGCAGGCATACCGTGATGCTAATTCGCAAGCTCTCCTTAAACATAACACTTCTGGTTTTCGTCTCAGCTCTCAACATCTTTGGCATCTTCTTACGGTCAAGAGTCAAGGCACGGATGAGCTCATCTTCCTCTTCCTGGTGCATTTTCTCAATTTGTTGCATTTCGCGTTGGTGACGAGCAAGCATTTGAGTACGAAGAAGATAATATTCATCTTTGAACAATTTGCGATGGAGTACAAATCTGGAATCAAGTTTCTTTTTTTTTAATTATAAACTATAAAATGCTTACTTTTCTCTCATTTGCTTGTCTTCCAACTCCCAAACATTGTTTTCTTTAGCTCTGAGAAGGTTATGTCTTTGCATTAAGAATTGTTTCTCCAAAGATGCCATTCTCTCTTTATGTTTATCAGCAATTCTTTGAAGCATCGAATCTCCATTTTGCTGAATCTGCATCATAAAATCTTTCTCCTTCAATTGATGTTCAAGCTCCACTTGGTCTCTTCTTTGTTTCAGCGCATCTTTCCTTTGCGTCTTTGACAGCATTGTCAATTCTTGCTTGAAAATCTTCATTTCCTGTTTCAGACGCTCTCTGAATGCTTTCATATCTTTCTCCTGCTCAATTTTCAAACGTTTCTGAGATACTCGCAGTTCGTTCTCTTGAGCTGTCTCACACTCCTCAACTTCTCGCCGCTGTCTTCTTTCCATCGAATCCATTTCCAATTCTGATGTGCGGTTCAAATTTTGCTGCTCGAGCCCAAACTTTTTAGCTTGCTCTTCTACTAGCTTGATTCCCTCTGATTGCAATTCTTGTTTTTGACGAGCTTCATCTCTTTGAAGACGTCGAAGGTCATGAAGCTGTTGTTTTCTGTAAAGATATTATTTAAGAATGCTTAGACAAATTTTTCAATCAATTCACCTTTGAACTTTATCATCTTTGACGCCTAAAACATGAACCGTTGTGGAAGTCACTTGTACCCCATCAATCATATAAGTTCTTGTCTTCTTTGTTACAGTTTGTCTGTTTGCGTCACGCCTTCCACCAAGGGTTCTCGCAGGTTGTGGATCAATCTTTGGTTTTGTTACTACTGGAGACGACGCAACTGATTTCTTCTCCAATGTTGCCGGCTTATTATTCTCCTTTGCATTTCCATCATAATCAACTGGAGGTTCTGGTGGTGGGGTGGATTGTTTATCCTGTTTTGCAAATGGTTCGTCAAAGTATTCAGCATTACGAAGGCTTGGAACATGTCCTAGTGAAATCGACGATTTTCCCGATTTGATCGAAGAACTGGATTCAGTTTTTGTTGGGCCATAGACTTCTGGTTTCTTCGCTGGTGTTGTTGGAGCCGAAACCGTTAGCGAAGCTGCTCCTTGAGTTCTGTCATTTATAACACGTGAAGCAGTTAAATTCTGATTAGGTTTCTTGAAAACGCCATTCGATTCTTGTTTCTCCGACGATCTACTCGAAGTACTACCTTCTCTTTCAACTCTTCGCATATTGTCTTTCACAATACCTGAAAAACTTATAAATTACTCATGGTAAGAAAAAAGAAAACGATTACCATCCGGAATATCAAATGGAACAGAATTGCGTTGTTTTTGATCGTGATATTCAGCGTTTTCCAATCTGTTACGAATGTTGCCAACAGCGCTAGCAGGCTGTAAACAAAAATATTGTAATGTTTTTTTTAGAAAAAGCAAATATACCTTGCCAGCATCAAAAGCGACTTTTTCCATTTCATAATGTGGAATGCTCCCACTGACAGATTGATACGATTCGGTTTTGTGAATTGATCCGTTCATCGATTCTTTTGACGATGAAGGCATGATGGCAAATTCCTCCCCGCTTGAACGAGAAAGTATTGGACTTTCAGAACTTTTCTCACGATTGGCCAGAATTACTAAAATCATTATTTTGCTCATTGATCAAAAACCTTTTGGTAAAAACACTCACCATCACGAATAGAATGTTCCACCGGTTTTTGGACACGTCTTGGCGATGGAGAAGGCGATGTATTGTCATAAGAAGCGGATGGAGACGCGGAACCTTGCTCACCTTCTAGAGCAATTGTCAGATCATTCAAAATGTCAAGCGCTTCACGGCGAGGGCTCACAATATTTGTTGCCTTCTCTTGTTCTGGACTGGAGCTTGAAGAAGTGTTCAATGTCAAATTATTCGTTTGATTGTACTGCGCTTCGTTCTTGTTAACCAGCGGGCTGACGAATTGAGTGCTTTCGTTTCTTGGATTGGCGTTTGAAAATGCAACCTAAAAATGTGAAAAATGAGGAAATTTGCATTTTCTTTACCTCCAAATAGCTAGCTTCATCAGCTTTCAAAGAAACATCTTCATTCTGAGTGATCTGCCTTGTAGATGGAGATGCATCTTGAGGTGGTGGAGGAGCAGCTCTCTTCTTTTGTGACACTTCTGGCGGTGGAGTCTCAATTATTGGAGATGGCATCGAATTCTTGAAACTATCCGACAAGCTTGTTGCCGGTAATGGACTTTCTGACGCCGAGCTCCAACTATCTTGTCCAGCTGGACGCTGGGAATTATCTTCCGAACCAGCGACCGACTCTTCATCTCCTTCGATGATAATTTCCTCTCGAACATCTGCTTGCATTTCTGCTAGAAGCATCAAAATATGTTTCTTCTCTGATGGCGCATCTTTAAGCCATGGGTGCTGAAAGAGGAACAATTTTTGAAACAAAATTAAGCATTATATGTAAGTTACCGATAATAAATGTTCTGCAGATTCTCTGACATTTGGAGATTTGACAAGACATTTCTTCAAAAATTCGCGGAATAAAGTTGACCAATCGCCTTCCAATACAGGAGGTGCAGATTTTTGAACTTTTATAAGAACACGCATTGGTGATACTTCCGAATGTGGAGGTTCCATTTGTGCCATTTCAATAAGAGTGATTCCATATGACCAAATATCTGATTTGCAGTCATATGGCTGATCCTTGAATGTCTCGCACATCATAACTTCTGGCGCCATCCTACAATAAAATATATTTCTGTCTTCAACATAATTTCATTTAAAAATACCAGTATGGTGTTCCAATGAATGTATCGCGTTTTTCTCTGTCGCTTTTCAATTTGGCGGAAACACCAAAATCAGCTGCAAAAATATGATATTTAAATAAATATTCTAGAAAATACTTCAACAATACCTAAACGAACTTGGCCGTCATTTGTGAGCAAAATATTTCCTGCTTTCAGATCTCGATGAATAACATTTTGCGAATGGATCCATTTCAAAGCATCACACACATAGTAAGCAATGTAACGAATTTGTTTTTCATTTAACGGTTTTTCCAATTCTAGCATTATGTTGTCGACAGCACCACCGCCACAAAATTCAAGCATCATCTTAAGTAAGATTCAATTTTTTTTAATTAATCATTAAAAATATACTCACCGTCAGCTTGTTCTCAAAAAAGTAGCATGAATATAACCCGACCAAGTTCGGATGATCCTTACATTGTGTCAGAATTTCAATTTCAACTAAAAAATCTTCAAGTTCTTCGCCTTCCTGGATTTCGATCGACTGAAAAATAATATTTTCTGTTTAAAAAAATATAATAAAAAGTATTTCACCTTTGATGCCGCTAGCCTATTGTTCTCAAATTTTGAGACCGCTTTCTCAACTTTTCCAAATGCTCCATCGCCCAACTCGCCAATTATATTCCAATGATCTTTTGGGTTTACATTGTCCTAAATTAAAAATTAGGTTTGAATAAAAAGTATCCAAAATGTTACCTGTATATAACTTGGTAGCTTCTTCTCCACAGGACCACCACGGAATAAATTCTTAACTTTATTAAGAAAAGCCATTCAGAAAACGAATGGCTTAAGTGGCCAAATCTATCGATCGTATTTTGAGGATCTGAAATTCAACAAATAAAATAGTAATAAGAGAATGATATGTAAAACGCGTAGTAGAGAAAAATATAATACGATAAACATTCCTTATCAAACCATATAATTGAAAAATGTTTGAACAGGAGAATTACAATGAATGTTTAAAAATATTAAGGTATTCAACATTGAAGTTTCAAAAATTAGTCAGCGTGAAAACTGGAAAAAAAAAGAAAATCGCAAAAGTCAGTTTTATGCATTTTTGAGGAGGATGTCAACAAAGAAAATGTGTTTGAAGAATGACAGAGTTCCTTCATGAATTTCCAAACAAAAACTAAGTAAGAACACTTTCGAAATTTTTTGCAACTGATTATTGCAACGTCTAACATTCCAAAGGTTTTTAAAGGGGGTTTTAAACCTCCGATTGAGTCATCGTTTTTTTTAAAGGACACAATATTCATTCAAAAAAACATCCAATATTTGATAAAACCGATAAAAAACACAGATTTTTTCAACAACATCGCACAACAGAGAAAAGAGGGGAAGAGGGAATAGAAGGTGTCTCTCATTGTATACTCTTTACTTTCAATAAAAGACAGGAGGAGAGCAGTGCAAGCAAACTATATGCGCGCAGCAGCAACAGCAAAACGCCAACGAACAGATACACGGTCCGCGCGGCTGGGTCGGACGGTAAAAAACCTTCCCGAGAAGAGGCAAAAGATGAGGGAAACACTGACTTGTGTACAGTACGTAATTGTCTAGAGAGGGAAAAGAGTAGCGTCAGATTGTGACAGACAAAACGCATATACCGAAAAAAATAGATAGATAGAAAGAGGCAGAATTCGGAAAATGGGGGGGGGGGGGGGGAGGAAATGTTTGGCGAGGGAAATAAAACGTGCGGACAAGCCTCATAAGCGTTCTGGAAAGCGTACAACAAAACGATTGTACACCAGGGTTGAAAAAAAAACAGGCAAAATCGTTCTTCAAATGGCATATTTATTTTCATGCGCAATGAACTATGCATCTTATTTCCGTCTGATAACATTTCAGGGTCAAAACAATGCCCTATACTGTTTTTATCCTTACCGCTATCGCGAAAATAAGACTTTTGAATCAGACACAGCATTTCTCGTGCATGTTATTTATTCAGAGCTAATAAAGATGACATGGAGAAAGGCATCACAAAAGGGCTGCCCAATTTTATGTCAGAACATTGAGAAAAACACGCATATTTAAAAAAACACTTTAAAGAAAGGAATCTAGTTGAGCTACCAGCGGTGACTCACAGCGAAATTGATTAAAATTTTTTTAAATCGTCTGTTTTATTTTCATTTTTTACGATAATTGTGGAACTAAATTCATAAAACGTTATTGTAATGAAATGTCAATATAAATAAAATATTTTTTTAAAAATTAACCGGTCCAAAACGTAATTGAATTTCAAATTCACATGGAACTGCTCTGAATTAAAAAATAAAGGGATTATTGACCGAATTTTGATATTTTTACTTATTTGCCTCTTCTTCCCTGTATTGGAAATCCTATACAAAATTTTTCTTGTTTTCGAAATTTCCTTTGCGAGTATTCGAACGGCGAAGAAAGCGAAACATTTCTCCGAAATGGCCTAACTTTCTGCGTCTCCCTGTTTTGTGTGTTCATTTGTGCGTGTCTGCAGAGTTAGGCCATTTTCATTAGGTTTTCTTCGCCGTTCGAGTACTGCTGAAAAAAATTCTAAAAAATTTGTTTCTTTTACATATGACGTTAGAATATGGCGAAGAAGATGAAAATAAGTAAAAATCAAAATATGTTTCAAATTAATAATTAATTCAAACCTTTGCAAAAATGGGATTCCAATTTCACGTTGCTTTTTTCGAAATAAAGAGTTGATTTCTTCAAATAATGTCGTTTTTTTTCTATAAGGTTATAATTCATTAGGATTAGCTTTTTGATCGTTGAAGATCACTTTTTTTATAAAATTATCATGAACAATACCCTTTCCTAAACACATGGTACCACTCTAAAAGTCAATCAGGTACTCGTCAAGTCAATTTGTAACTTTTCAACAAGTTGAAACGATTATAACAAACGACGACAAATGTTAATAAGCTTTTCGGCTTCTTGGCTTAAGAAAAAAAATGTTTGCTTTACCAAAAAAAAAAGAGGGAGGGAAAAAATTAATTTGTCCACGGCACTTGTCTCAAATTTTTGACAGAAATTAAGTAAATAAAGAAACAATTTAAATCAACTTGAACTTGTTTTCTATTTGTTTATTTTTTCCCAATATTCCTAGTTTCAAAGAATTAAAAAAAACCTCCCATTTTGATATTGAATACTCCGGAGAGTCAATTCGTTAAGTGGTTGTCGGTCAAGAGTATGGCCGAAAGTTTTCAAACTATTCGCATTATTATTATTATTGTTATTATCTAGTCATCATGTGAAACGATGAAGAACAGAAAATCGATTTTTGGAAAGTATTCCATTTTTCGGGAAATAAAATTTGATTGAGGAAATTAGGGAAGAGGTTGCTAGAAAGTTTAAAGGAAAAATGGATACGGTTTAAGAAAAAAATGCAGCATGCCTTTGTTAAATTTAATATCGTCACACTAACGTATTCCACAAGCAGGAAAAAGTTTATGGATGGCAAGAAAAAACCTTTCGCGAAAAGTTCAGCTACAACAACTTATTCGGCAAACAGGAAAAATGGGGGGAAAAGTGATGGATTGCCAATCATTTTGAAGCGGTTTTTGATTCATTTCAAGCGGTTTATGTATATGAAACGCAGTGTTATTTATTAATGTAGTGAAAAGAAAATCATATCTATATGATTTGAGGTGATGAATTAGACATGTTGGTTAGTATTAGGCGAACGGTGTTGGGATGAATGTGAAGAAAAGAAAGTACGGCACGTTTGAGACAGTAGTGCGGGGCGAGGGACGAATAAAAGATAACCAGAAATGGAATAATATAATAAATAGTATGCGCGAACGATATCAGTTGCATCATTTCTCCATCTTCTGTGGCCGAATAATATAACCATTAATACTATTTGTATAAATTATCGATAGTCATAAAACCTCGACACACATTTCGTTGGAAACAGTTACACACCAACCGCAAAATTAACTACATTTTGGAAAACATGGAGTGACGAAAACGATTATCCACAAAACAAATGAAAACTTGTTTTTTTTATTCAAAAAAATAAAGAAATATTTCAACAAAAATAAAAAGGATCAAAAAAATGTCAAATTGAGCAAAAATTGATTAATTTCCACTGTTTTGAGGATAAAAACATGAAAACACGTGAGAACAGCTGCGTTTAAAAAAATGAGGAAGCATGAAGAGAGCACCAATCGTTATGAAATTGAAGAATTAACAGGTTTCGAGAATGAGATGAAAAGCAATAAAATTTTATGAAAGATGTGCTATTATTATAGCACAGAAAAATTCAAAAAAATAGAACTGGCGGTGAAAAAACAAGGTGATGTAAGACGTAGCATCGTAGTGTGTGTCTTTAAGGCAGGGTAGGGGGTAATAGTGTGCAAAGTTGTGACATGGTGTTTGCGGACTCACGCGAGATGTTAATGGCGGGAGGAATCAGATTTTTAAAAATTTGGTTTTTGTTTTTACAAATAATTGTTTTTTGTTTTGTTTTTTGGTAACAAAAAACTCACATTTTTTGAAGAGTGTTTACTTAAATTTTTGATTCTCTATTTTCAAAGGTTTTTTTTACAATTTAAAACATCGATAAATTCTGAAAACAGTTAAAAAATATAAATTTCACAAAAGATACGCTTTTCAACTGATTTCTCGAAAAAATATAGAGTTAATTTACTTATTTTTGAAATTAGGCCCAGTTTTTAAAAATTACATTATATCTAATATTTTTTGTTTGTGTGAAATGTTTTTTATTTTATTTTCTGAAATGTGTATTATTTAAAACAATAGTAATTCTGTAATCAAAGTTTTTTTCATTATTCAAAAATCTAAAAAGGACAATTTGTTAAAAATTCTTAGCTTCACAAAAAAAATAAACCTCAAAAAAAACTTGTTTCATTATTCATTCCCTTTGTCCCCCTTTTTGTTGTTCCTTCTAATTTTCTATTTCCCGAATTGCCGAAACCTGCAAAAAATTGTTTTCTTCGTCTTCTTCTTCTTTTTCTTCCCACTATCCAATTATGTTTATAATAACCTTCCCAATTGCAAATGAAACGTTACCATAGTAATTGTTTACAGGAAAAGAAGACGAGTGGGGGGGACGCCACCAACACCACCACCCAAAGCTTAATAGCGGTTCACATTGGATCAACAAGGCCACTGCACCTGTCGTATTTTCACCAGACCATGCTCTATTCGTCCCCCAGAAACATGAATGACTCGGCTGAATTTTGGTTTGCTCTCATTTTTCTTATTATTCTTTTTTTTTGGTAATGTTCGACATGTTTCAGGAGCTTGTATCAAACTGCTGAACGCCGAATTGGACCACTTTCTTCAACCCCAAAAACTCCGCGTTCAATGAGGTATTTCTCATTTTCATGCTACATTCTTGGGCAAAAGTAAATACTTTCTTACTTTAATTGTAGGGTACCGGAAACACCGAATGTCACAAATATAGATGAAAATAGAAACACACAACTAGATGAAAGCATTGGTATAGTTTAAAATGCATTGTTTTATTTCTAAAACGTGATTACAGATCTTCAAAATGTTAATACAATGCTTATCACCTTCATGAAAAAATGCGAAAGTCTGAAAGCTGAAAATGCAAGCTTGAAGGAAACGGTTGCAAAACAACAGATTAATATAAGGGAATTGACGTCACTCGTAAAGCGTCTGAATTCGTAAGAGCATTAAATCGTTATAAATTAATAGCTATAATCAAATCTTGTAGATCAAGTGAAATGGAATCATCAGAATCACATAACGAACGAAGTGCCTCGCTGACTTTGAGCAATAATTCAAAAAGCACGAAAGTTCAAAGAGTCACGCCCACGAAGAGGCAAACTTCTAGCAGTAGCAGCAGTAACAGTTCTACACCCGTCGTCAGGCCCACAACTTCTACTCCAAGAACGGATCGGACACAGTCAAGCTCCAGTATGAATACGGCAAGAAGACCTTCAAATGAAACATTGGTAAGTTTTATTTTATTTTTTAATGGTGGCAAATTTCAATTATTTAGATATTGCCAAGACGACAACGCATATCCATTCAAAATAGAACACCTCAAAGTCTTCCAAATATTAATCGAACGCGAAACGTTAATTTTCGCAATGCTAACACACCGACAACGACATTGCCTCCAATTACTATTCCTTTGAGTGAACAGCGGCAACCAACAAGACGACGTTTATTCGATGAACCAATTTCTGTGAATGGTCGGTGCTTGAATCTTTTTCTTCTCAATTATTAAAATTTAGAAATTCATCGGTCAAGAAGCGAACCGGCTATTGAACATCTTCAAGTATCTGAAATGAAGGATGCGGCGTGGGGTAGGCCGTGTCCGCCAAGGGTGAAATTAGCAAAAGGTTTAATTAAAATCAATTTTTAAAATTCAGATTCATCTTGAACAAAATCGCCCAGACTTCATTTTGAGATTGCAAGCTAGACAGAGAATTATCAAAGCTGCTGCTGAAAGACGAGCTGAAATTGAGCAGCGGAAACGAGTGAGTTAAAATTTGACTTTAATGGTGGCTATGAAACAGGAAGCAATTTTCCGATCATGAAAACGTTCCTCAACCCCCAATCATTATTTTTTTCAAAAAAAAAAAAACACTTTCAGATTGCTGCGCGAGCAGTTGCAACAGGTCAAAGATCTGTTGAAAGCGTGAGTAGTGAACTATTCGCGGATTCGACAGCAGTGAGAGCATTTAGAGATTACGATATGAGGAAGGTCACATTAAGGTAAAGTTTATCATGACTTTTACAACAAAAATAACAATTTTTAGAACTGTTCGAAAATCTGAAGATTATAAAAATCGCGTCGCACAACGATTGTCTAATATTGAGAAAGCTACGAATAAAATAATTGTTCAAACGCATAATGTGGTATAACATTATAAATTATTACAATGTTACAATTCGATTTTTTCAGAGAACTCGATCAACGTCGCGACCACGAAGAAATCAGTTTTGATTCTTGAACAAGCTGAAATATAATTTATAAGTAATGTCAACTCAAATATTCTTGATCATTGCGGTATGAGGGCTGCCCAACCTCAGAGACGCTCCGCAGGCACGCGGCTGCCTTGAAAATTTGAAAATTTTATTTTCCGCGGATTTTCCAATGTGTTGGAGCGTCAGTGAGGTTGAGCAGCCCTCAAAACGAAATGATCAAGAATATTTGAGTTGACAATATTGCCCTGTATTGTTTTCAGATATTACATACATATATAGCATTTTTCTTATTATTGCTTCACCTTTAATTGTTATGATATCATGTATAATTTCATTTTGTATAATTTCAGAGATAATAAAATATTACTCAAAGCAAGTTTATTTGGAATAAATATGAAATGACAGTGGTATGGCGAAATTCATACAGAAAAAATGAAACAAAAACGTAGAAATGACAACCGTAAAACTTTGCTGACTGCTGGGTGAATGAAAATTATAGTGAAGTTTAAATGACAAAATGGAACGATATACAAAAATAACCGGAAGTGTTCTGAAAAAAAACCTAATTAAAGCAGGAAATAGTTTCCTTGTCAGGAAAATGCTTTATAACCACATTGAAGGTTATTTTGTTATATTTTAATAGTGAGTTCTTAAGTAGAGGTGCAAATTACTAACCCTAAAACGTGAAGCTTTTCGAACAATATACAGAACATGACTTTTTTTTTTGACTTTGTTAGATAGAAAGTGATCGTGATGACACTCAACATTCTGTTATGTGCATATTTCCTGATATGGTGTAGATAGGAGGAGAAGCGGAAGTTGATGGTGCATTGTTCGTGGAAGTTGAAGGGATCGAATCGGAATTTCGCGGAACCGGCGATGCCATTGCCTCGTGACGAACTGAGCTTTCATAGCTCGGAGGCAGTACAATTGTTGGAAGCGAGCCCGGACGATCAGGAGCAATTCTGAAATTATTCATTTCATTGGATACACATTAATATGGAAATTTTTCAAATAATCAACAAATTCAGTGAATTTTATAATTAATTTAAGTTTTCAAACAAGTGAGCGCTATAGATATTTGAAAATCAAGTATTTTGAAAAGTGTTTAAAAATCATTCACTAATAAAACTTAAAAAAAAACAGATTTGAACTTGTTTTCAAAAAAAAAAAAAGAAACATCACATTTGCACAAAACGGTGAGAAAAAGCCACAGCCAAACCATTTTTTTGAGTCATAGTATGTGAAAATACTTTTCACAGTTCAAAAATGAATTTTTAAACGATACGTTTCCTTCAAATTAATTTTTTTCCTCGAGGATGTTATTACAGACGTGTTTCACGGTGCAGAATATTTAATAATTTTTTTACAAGTGATAATAAACTATTAATTTTAGGTGTTTTGTTGTGTAAACGATAACGTTTTGTAGTCGAAGTTTTAGCCGTAAGCGTGTTGATCAAAAAACGGTGCAATATTGAACATTGTTTTGTTGGTCATTTAGTGTTAAGAACTGTGCAGCATTCAATATCAAAAAGTTCACAAACACCAAATTCGACTCTTTTTTTTCATTTCAAGAAATTCTTCCTAAAAATAGTTTAGTAAAACCATACCTCAGCACTCTTTCAGTTTTTCGTGATCGTGGTTTGTATGGTGGCACACTGGAAAAAAGCAGATTAGTAGGCATTAAAAGGAGTGATGAAGCTTTCAGCATAGAAGGTATTAAAGCATTTTAAATTCGAGCTACTTTCAGTAACACTCTAAGTAAGGTTTCACCGTGAAATTTTAAATCCCGAAGTTCTTACCGATCTCTCTGTGCAGGCGCCGCCACTGGATTAGGGCTCGGGTTGCAGCTCATTGAAAGTGCTTGTTCATATGTTGGAAGTTCTTCTTCACGTGCGCCAAACACCTGAAAGTTACTTATTGAAAAATTCACAAACAAATGTATAGTTACATTCAATTCATGAGCTAATGTTGCAATATAAATTGGAAGAACATTATGACGGTCCGCTTCATTTGTTGAAGCTGCACGGTTAATTGCTGCTGCTAAGAGTGCCTGAAAATATTGATTTTTGTCCCACGAATGATCGTTTGAAACTAATTTTCAATATAAAAAGTTCGTAGAAGTGAAATTCGTTTCTCAAAATAACAATAATCCGAAAATTGAGGCATTATTGTATAAAATTTCCAAAATGGGATTAATCGTGAATAGTACAAGCAAAAGGATAATCCACCTAGATTGTATACATCTTTACCTGTCTTCTTCGCTGTCGTTTCAATTCAATAAATTTGCGTGCAGTTTTACGAACAGCTATACAAAATGCCACCCAGATAACAACCGATAGTAGCATTAGCAAAACCACCATCACCATCATTAACATATCTTCTTTCTCATCCTGCCATCGATGCTGAAAAGTGAAATAAACATTGAATATGACATACAATAAACATAGAGTTTTTCTAAAAAAATTTTCAAGAAATTACCCCATCGTATGATGAGTCACTGGCTTCTGTCATACTTTCTTTGTAAAATGGTATAATATTTGCTGCTGTTTTATCCCTGAAAAAAAAGCGAAATGATTTCATGTCGACACGACAAAAAATAAAAAATTAAGAAAAATGAAGAATCCTTCAAGAATCCATTAAGACACGCACTTGGATGCTCAACCTTTAAGAGGGTATGTTCGGTTGAAAAATGGATTTTTTTTTTGAAAAAAAAATGTTTTGAAAAGAGATGTGCTTTTCATTCGAAACGTGCGAAAAAAAAACAGAATAACCGAATTGAAGATAGAAAAATTTGAGGCGTTCCATTGAATTTGATGGTTTCAATCATTTTTATGAATATTCGACCACGAAAAAATCATTTTAAATGATAAAAATAAAAAAAATAAAATATATAAAAAGCTAAACATGTGATGTAGAAATTCTATTAACAGTTCAAAATACAAATGCGCTTTTTTGGGAGGCAAAAAAAGATTTATGTGCATTCGCAAAATTTAATTTAGTCTCGGTGTCGAAAGAATGGATTTGAAGAGAGAAAGGACAGGCAAGCGTGGGTGTTCCAGCATGCATAACTGTTAGATGCAGCACTTTTTCGTGATAAATATTCATGAAATATACGAAAAAAGATTATGCTTTATATGACATAATTTTAATTTAAAATTCTAATTAGTAAATGCAAAAATGTGTCTATTTTTAAAAAATAAAATAATTCTTCAATTTTCAGCCATAAATGTCAAGCTCACAATCTTCCATAAAAACTGACTATGAGTCTTGAAATTATAATTTTTGCCGCTTGAACGAACCGGACCTCACGTTGAAACACATTATTTTCAAGGCCCATATTTGTGCAAAGCGTTTCAGAAAATTGTTATTTATAAGTCTAATGATCAAAATTTTTGGAAAAATATAATATACTTTTGCTGTCTACATTTTCTTTGCTGAATTAATGAGCAAAATTATACAAAAAATGATTCACTGCATTTATAATTAGTAATTGCATTTAAGTTGCCATTTACAAAATAATTATCGATAAATACATACATGCAAAAAAAACTGCACATATTGGTGACACAAAAATATAATTTGAAGCAGCAAGTGTAAATAACATTTTAAACATTTTTACAGTTTTTTTGAACCTTTTGAACTTCGAGGGAATTCAAACTTGCGAATATAAAAATATTTCTTTTTGCAAGTTTCAAAAATGTCCATTTCAAACGTTGAATATAAAAATATCGATACATATATATTAACATATTTTGAAAAAAAAAGTTGTTGGTTGTTTAGAAAATCTCGTGGGACCGGAGTTAGACATTCATGAAAAAATGTGACAAAAACATCATAATTTTTGGCGTTTTTTTTCTCAGTCCATGTTTTTCTTATTAGAATTTGTAATGATAATTTTTAGTCAAGAATTTGATTTGAAGACAATAAAAAAATCGGAAATTACAATAGATTTCGAGATGTTGTTCGATTCGAATCACAAAACTAGTCAAGTGGTCATATATGATTTTGACCATTTTTGGTTATTGTAAGATGCTGACAATGAGGATGAAAAAAGAGAAGTGAGGTTGAAAGAGAAACATACAACTTTCGGGACTGGTTGATTACTGTCAGGTGTGAAGGTGAGGGAAACGATGGACGACCATTGGATTAACCACTTTCAATTATGTGATTCTAATCGTTTAACCGTATAATTACTATTTAGAAGGAAAATAAAAACAAACAAACAACAGATGTACAATGTGTGGCTTGGTAGTCTAATAATATTAACGAAAATCTCAGGTTCTCGCTCAATTGACGATACCATCTGTGCTTTAATCATTCCTTATAATTTTTTCAGTGTCCCACCTTGTATGAATGTACACATTTGTATGTATTTGTTTCGTTATAGCACTAACGTATTCATCAAACATAAATAATTTTCCAGAGAGAAAAAAACTATACATTTCTATGCATCAAGACCCAAGAAGAAAATTATAAAAAAAATGAAAATAAATAAAGAATGACAATAACATGCCCAAAGAGGTGGCGCGGGAAAAAGGAAAGAAAAAATGAATGTGGATCATCAAAATAATTTCGCTTCATATCGACTGGTTAAATAATATACGATTTTTATTTATATGAATCGTATACATTTTTTTTCCAAAAAAAAACAAAGAAAAATGAGGGATATTTCAACGTTTTTGATTGATTATTCGTTGGTTGCTTATGGTTAGCTCGAAGAAGAAAATGCGAAACTTTTTCACACATTCTCGGTTCTGACTTTGAAACAGACGAGAACATTTTCAACCAAGAACAGGCCAACCTAGACTTCTCGTAAACATTATTTGGAAGGAAGTGTGACCGGCAACCAAATTGAAAATTGTTCACATTTAAGTTAGTTGAAAAATGGAATCGTAAAAAAATCACATTTTAATTATATACCAAGGTTAACCTAGCTTGTATGCATTTTCAGTGAACCTTTCACTCGTCGCTATAAACCTTATGCGGTTTCCAACTTACTTTAATTTTATGTAATTACATCAACTACTCTTGAAATTTGTTCGCGCAACTATCGGCAGAGTATGTTCCTTGACCCGTAAAAGTGGCGAACCACAGGAAAAAAATTGAAATCGATTTTTATTATTATCGAAAAATAATATAAAGGTCGAGTAGTTGACGTATTTCAAATGATTCTTTTAAAAAATGTCAAAAGTTGAGAATTGAGAAAACAATTTCTCTGAACGACGACTAGGTTCAAAAATTGAATTTTTAGATTCGCCAACCTGATGGGCTTAAATCTGAACTTCATAGGTATAATTGTCTGACTAGGGGCTTAAAGATTTAACAACTTTAAGCCAAATTCATAAATTTCAAATATGTACGAAAGGTGGAAATAAACAAAACAGTTTTTTTTGTTTTCATTACGCTGCAGGAAAAATAAGAAAAGAATCGAAACAATAGATAAATAAAAAAATAAGAAGTGAGCAAATAAAAAATACGATGTTGAAAAATACTAATTTATTTTGAATATTGTTTTTAAACCAATCAAAACCTTTTTTTAATCTTTTAACTACATTGTTATTAACTTCCTAGAAATTAAAAGCGAAACTAAATTTAATTTTTTTCGCCAAAAAAAATCAAAAATTGATGGTTTTCTTACCGGAGGTAATATCGCAATGGCCACCCATGACGAAAAAAAAATTGAAAATTCAAGAAATTGAACACATTTGGATGGGGTGAGTGTGAAATTGAGCGCGAACAACAAAAAAGAATAGATAGCAAATTTCGAAACCAAAATTTCGTTCCACAAGGGAACCATAAAATTTGGTTTTGGGGGGTTCTAAACACTCGGTTGTTTCAAGTGAACCACACAAACGAAAATTAATCGTGAGATCCATTTAGAAAATTGATACGTTTTTTTTGTATCAAATGTCTATCTTGAGCACGAGAACTGGTTACAAAAAACTAGATTTATGTTCTCTAAAAATTTTTTTTGTTAAAAAAAAGAAAAACATAGAATACTTCTTATAGGGGTTGAATGTGTATGTGTGTCCCCATAAACCTCCCTTCCCTCATTCTCTTTTAAAACCTATTCAGTTATTCATTAACTTTGCACAATAATTCATGGACCTTTCACAGCATTTATGAAACAATTGGTTAAAAGGGTGCAAAGGGAATAACGGATTTTGGTTTACGTTAAATGCTTGAGTAATTGTTGAGACTAAAACTCAGTGTACTTGTTACAAACAGAAAAGGTTTGTGCCGACATTTTCGAATATTTGTAGTGACAATAAACCTTTTTTTGATCTCATGAAAAGCATGTTTGAGGAGGGCAAAAAAGCAAACATTGCAAAAAGTTATAACGTTGATTTAGAAGGGGGGGGAGGAAGTGTTCAGATAAAGTAAGCAAATATTTCAGAAAAACTGGATGACATCTAACACGAAAAGAAAATTAGCGAATGAGAACAAAAGTGCCAAACATGTGAGTAATTGAAAACAGAGTTCAAACTCTCTTGACACAATGAATAATGCGTTCTGGTGATTTTTGGATTTTTTTCTGTTGCACACTAGCATACAGCTGAATAAATGATGTGATGCACTATTTCTAAAAAATCAAACAATTTTTTTTGTTCGCCGACTATGGGAATAAAAAATAGAAGCGAATCCAATTCGAACAATAGAGAGCTAAACCATTGAACATGCGGTTTAAAAGAGCTGGATAAATGTTGCTCTCAATTTCAAAAAAAAGAGTTTACCGTTGAAAAAATGTCAGCTTTTTATTACGGTTTCTGAAACATCTAAAAATCTTTGGAAATTTTGAAAAATTGTTTTTTTCACAATTTTTCCAATGAAATTCGGAGCTCAAAAATGGTTTACTTCTCGATGTCAAGAAAAAGTACACCAAAAACTTCAAAAGAGAGAATTAACAAAAATATCGAACTTTCATTTTTCTGAGCTCTCTTTTTATATTATTTCTAACTAATCCTTAAAATTCTTTCAAAATAAGAAATCTCAGTTTTTTTTTTCAACATGGCCCTAAAACCTTGAGGTACTGTTTCAGTAATCCTAAACCCGCCTTTCTCAATAGAAATGATTTATATGCTCTTCATAAAAAAATATCTAGGGTTAGGGTTGGATTACTGTGTCCGGAAATGCTCTAAAATTTTGAAATATGTATGCTCTTCAATGACGCATTTCAATTTTTCAAAGGTTTTCTTGAAAGAAAAAAACAAGAAAAATGATAGATGATTTTTCTATTTTTATAAATCAAGTTGAACGAAAATCGAGAATAGAAAAACCAGTTGAATGACAAAATGAGGGAACATTTTGACAAAAAAACAATAAGAGGGACTTTAACTTTGAATTGAGGTGTTTTTTGTTTTTATAAGGTTATCAATGGAAGGACTAGAATTTCGATCATTTATAGTTCTTCAAATTCAAGTCTTGAAAATAACTGCTCTCGCGATATAGATAATTCATGAGCTTCCTCCAAAGAACAAATAATGAAAGAAATGCTTAATTTTAAAATATCAATTTTCTTCGAAACGCCAATATTCTAAGAGATATTTTGAAAAATTCGAAAACCTTCAATCTTTAAGTCAAACCGGCAAAAACAGCACTGCTAAATCAGACAAAAATGTTTAGCGGTTTACTGGTTCTCAAAATAAACATAAATAATGAAATTTTCATAAGGTAATCTGCTGTCATTTCACATTTGAACGAATTCAAACTTATGTAATTTTCAGTGATCTTAACTAACTTTAGGGTTGGAAAAATATAACAGAAAATCTGTTATTTTTTTGCTCAATAACATGTTACAGGGAAACGCGTTACAAATGATTATATTTGTGAAAACATCAGTTAAAGGAAAATGAAAAAAAAATCAAATGAACTGTTGTAGGATCAATGCCTCCCACTGTCTCATACAATGGCAAAATGAAGCGATCTCACGCAGAAAAACGTGAGGCAGCCGGTTGCGGAATAGACAACAAAGCGAAGATGCAAAAACTATGTGTAAATAATAAAGAAAGCGCGGGAGGAGCGGGGTCATGGAGGGTACAAATGACAAAAAGTCAAGAAAAAAAAACTTGCCGATTTGATACTTGAGTCTGTTGGTAAGTTCAAATACACACACTACAAGTAAAAAAAACTGTCTCGCGTGTCTCAAATTTCTGTTAGTTCTTTGTTGGTATCATTATTAACGGAAGACTAATATTGGATTAATACGAGCATGTTGAGGAGCATGAATTATTTATATTTGTTTCATTTTAGAAAGTAAACAAAATAAAAAGTAACTAGTTTTTGGCTCAGAATAGAAACTCTTAACAACTCTAACAAAACGTTTTTCATTCTTTTGTTTTCCAATAGCTTGAATTGCATGGCCCTTAATCATTCAGGAACTACAATGTATGTACCTTCAAAAAAGGATGAAAAAAACGAAAAGCATGGCGCAACGAATTGAAATAAAACAAATACAAATATACTACGAAAAGCATGTGTATTGCCAAGAAGATTCTAACGGTGATACCGCATTTTGAAATATGAGCCCTTTGCCGCCATGAAGATTCTAACATTTTTTTTGCTGCGGTAGGTGATTTTTTTAGCGATTTTATTATAAATAAAATTTTTTTACTGGAGGCGTGAAAGTGCACACGAAGAAAAATGGGTAGAGTGGAAATTGCGGTGTAAATTTGATAAATTTTCTGTTGTTCAAGAGAGGACGCATTGAAAAATGAGCATGTTTTGATATTCACGAAACATGTAATTTTTCATATGTCTGACAAAAGAATGAATCGTAAATCATACGTTAGATGGGAATGTACTATTTTCGATTTTGAATAATAGCTTATAAACTTAAAGGAGTTCTAAAATAGAATGAACAAGGGATAATTTTTAGTTAAACATTTATTGAAATTTATTCAATAAAATTCCCACAATATCCAAACAATGGATGAGTTTTCTATTCAATATATCATAGATCCATGACGTCCATATTTTTGTTATCGAATTAAAATATATAATGAAACATTCTTGTTTTTAAAGATTGTCATCTTTTTCAATTGCTGCACCTTTTTTATTTACAAAATATTTGTGAAAATTTAACAAACCCAAAGTTGACTCACCTAAATATATTTTACCCTTATCCTAATTCCATACGTGCTCTAATAACTGGCACACTGGCAAGACGGTTGTGTGATGAACGATGATGATCATGTGTGCATAGTTTTGGGGAAGGTGTCCTGCCCGTTTATAGAAAACGTATGAAATTGGGATGAGTGAACATATTGTCAAGTTAAAAATTTTGGATCATCCATTTTCTACTAAAAGACCGCAGCGCAACCGCTCGCGTTTAAAAATAGCACGACTGTGTGAGAGACTTGGCTTTTCTGGGTAGATCAAAACCAATTTGCATGATCAAGAATATTTGAGTTGACAATAACATAAAGTAGATAGTAGTATCAAACTATGGGGCGCCCTTCCCTCATTACAACAATGTTTTTAAAAAAACAAAAGTAATTTTGCAAAATAAAATAAAACTTGTAACTGATACTTATCTCACGAAAAAAGCAACTATTCATCCGACGTCAGCTCAAAAAACGACGTGCACTCTGCCATTCTTTTTTTCTTCTGCTTTTCCTGGTCAGAAAATGCGTGAATGATAATATCAGGTTACCAAGACGAGATGTGCTTACACAACTAATGGTTTCATTTCTTGTTTACATAGAAAAAATCAAAAGTTTTCATTCAAAATAATAAGTAAATAATAGTATCAAAAATATTTTTTTCTGAAATTAAAAAGAATCGTCTTGATCGAAATCTTGGCCAACATATGGGTATGGCATTGGTTCGACTGGTTTGCCATCAGCGGTTTTGGCTTGAGCGAATCCAACACGGTTTTGTTCGAAGTCAAAGACTGTGTAATATCTAGAAAAAATTAATAGGTTTCATTTTAATATATTTATCCAACCTTCCAATGAAAACATCTCCCAAAATCCAGAGCTCTCCCACTCTCTCTGGCAAGTCGATGCCCATGAATCCAGAAAGACAGATTGTTTGTCCACCTTGTGAAACTTTGAGAATATAATCTTCACCCTTCAAACTGAATTGTTGTCCATTGATGACAAATGATACTTCTGGCAATGTTGGAACTTTGTCACAACTGATCATGTATTCTCCCTTCATCAATGGTTCAGCTCCAATGAAGTTCTGAATCTGCTCAATTTGAGCCTTTGGTCCAGCAATTAGAGACGTTCCAGTGTCAGCAATTGCTTGACATCCGTTCGAGCATCCGAGAACGTTCTGACCAATAACTTTATCCATCTTAAATTGCCAGTATCCTTTTCTGGTGACCGAAGCATATGTGATTGGTTCAACATATCTTCTTGGATCAATTCCACCAAAAGTGATCTCTCCACCAAGTTCTGACTCTGGATTTCTGTTCAACCAGAAGGAAAAGACGTTCGATGGGACCTTCTTTTGTTCGTACAAGGTGTTGAAGACTGGTGTGACTCCAAGAACTGCAATCTCTGGATAAGCCATTCCGAGAATTCCATCAAACTTCGCGGCAACAAAAGTGATTCCTGGCTCACTGGTAGCTTCAGCAAATGGCTGCTCCTTTGCACAAATATCAGCGACCTGAATTCATCTTCTTTAACTGTATTTTTGTGATATTCTTTTTTACTAACACAAACTGAATCTTTCGAAATGAATCCTTTCATGGATCCAGTTCCGTATTGAATAGCCATCTTTCTTCCATCTGGAGTGTAAGTAGAAGAAGCCTTTGAGTCATATCTATGATGGAGCACTGTAAGCATTTTTTATTTTTATTTTTTTGATAAGATAAAAATAAACGTTGATATTTTTATGTCGAGAAACTGTCACGGAATGATTTTTTCGCAATAAATGATAAGAAAAGACGACACAAAACAACTCACTGCATGCAATATCATAGAATGGGCATTTCTTTGATGGAATCCACAGGTTTGATGAGCCAGTATCAAAAATAACGGTGAAGTTCTGTGGTGGAGTTCCAATGGTGATGGTTCCAAAATATTGAGCCTAAAAGAGTTCGAATAATAGCATTCAACTGATTTCGTACAATTTTCCTACATCCATATAATTTCTCAAGAGCTCATCAATTTCCCCAAGTGGTTGTGCGAAACCGTTACTGTCATATTTTTCCATTTCACCGATTCCATATTTGTGTGCGATTTTCTTTTGATAAGAATGTCGGTGTTTGGCATAAGTTTCATATGATCCAGCATTGAACAAAGTTTCACGCAATGTCGTTTGTTTTTTCAAAGAAACGCTGCAAAGAAAAGCTTGGTGGGGTGATTTCCTGATGTGCTGGTCACGTTTTGATGACAACTGACAAAAAATGTCCCCATATTTTTTGTTTATCTCTTCTTAGCTTGAAATTTCCAAAGATCTTGTGACCGTTCTATTTTTCCCAACTTTCGAATGATTGATTTTGTTTTATTTTATAAAATATTTCAGACAACAGCTACGCGAATCTCGTGATCAAAAATTGTTATATTTTACAATAGTTAAAAAATATTTTTTGAAATAATCGAGAGTTTTGGAAAAACTCTGATCATTAGAAGGAAAAGTTAAATGTACTCACGTTTGCATACGATGTTTATGATGGACATAATGTCTTGAAGCAACGGCTTGAAGGAGTAAAACTCCAAGCAACAGTAGTATAGTACGGCTCATTGTCTCCAATACTGAGCTTATCGCAAAAAACGTTCTTCATTTCGGGTGCTGTTCAGACTCCGCCCCCTTGATTTCGTTGTCTTTCGGTCAGCTGCCAGGTCGCGCCAGGGGGTTTCTCATAAATAAGACCGTTATTGTCAGATTGCACACCTGCCCTCTCTCTCTCTTGTTTTGAGGTATTAATAAGGAATGATCATTGTTATTTGAATTGGTTTATTATATTGACAATTGGAGGAAATTTGAATGAGACAATGTCAGAAAACAAGAGATTTTTCAGGTCAGGCGACCGGTTGATCACACCCAAAGTGGTTAATTTTCTCAACGCCTAAATCACAAAAAGAGGAATGTCAGAATGACAGAATTTAAAAAAAAAATACATAATTTAATAATGAAAACAAACAAGTAATATACACATCGTGAAATAAATAAGTACATTTGGGAGTTTTGAAGTTGCTGACATTGTAATTATCCGGATTTCATTTGAATTTTTTCCATTTTTTTCGGAAAGAATGTACTCATTTCCTTTGTTTTGTTGCTCTCTAGTCGATGAGTGTGGCATTGGTAAACTTCTTGGTATGATTCGATGAAGTTTAACCTGAATCATCAATGGTTTTTCGTTGAGTTACAGCGTGAAACGCTGCTTCAAAACAACACAAAAACACGCGATCTTCAATATTACCTCAACATATGGTGAACGATGTTTTTTAGTGACATGAACAGTTTCAGAGTGTGGAAGATACTCATGATGATCAAATGTAAGGTCATATTTTCCAATGTTCACCATCCGCCAGAATTCGCCATCTCCATAACTAACAACAATTTTTGCTGTTTCATCAATACTGACAGTTGCATTAACAATTCCTTCACCAGTCTCGGCGTCAATGATAACACCATGCACAGCACTGAAAAATAATCTTTTATAATTTCCCTTTCGTTTCATTTTACCCGTGGACAAGTGAAATAAAATTCAAAAGTGTCAATTTATTTTCGTCCCAAAGGTATCTTAAACTTTCTGGCTTTGGGAATTTTTCACAATTCATTTCAACTGTAACTTCGAAACAGTTGGTATTCAGATAGTTCCAATCTTGCATTCCACCCGAAACAATGTACCAATCAGCCCCATTGATTATACCATTTTGAGGATCGATAGAGACATTTAAGTCATCATTTAAGCAGCGAGGTCCCTGAAAAACTTGTTTATCTTGTAAAGACTATTAAACCTTACTCTTTTCCACATTCGAGAATGACCACGAGCATATGAATATGCCAATCGAATAAATAAGGCATTATCTGGAGAAGGAGCGAAATGACTTTGGCGGCTTCTTGTTGGGTAATCATCGAATGGGTAGTTCACTGAAAATCATTTGTTAGAAAATTGGAATGTTTCATTGTGCAGAATATATGAATTGAGCTTTGAGTTAAAAAAAAAGAAAGGGATAGTCTGTGAACTAATAACTATCGTTGTTTTCAGATTAAAATAATCGTATAATATCTCAAAGTAGTAAACCTCACCAAGTGTCGTGCCACCGTGCAAATTTGCAGACAGAACAAAAGGAATTTGTCGTGTCCAATTCATTATAGCAATCGTTTCTGGTTGAATGTCGCTAGTCGGAAAATAGTTCGGAAAACGGCTCGGAAAATTTCTGTTCAAATCTTTTCCATTAGCGTTTGGTCGACCTTGAATTCCAGAATCATCACCCTCCACGGCGTATTCGTATCTGAAGATCATGTTTTGAACCTCTTCTCGATTGATTTTTCGCTTACCCATCAGGATTCATAGACGGCATTAAATGTATTCTTGTACTATCCACAAGTTGTCTAATCCATAAATTTTTGTTGTAGTTATTCAAAAGTGTCCATGCCACTGACATAAGGAACACTCTTCCTGTTACCTGAATATTAATTTAAATTTCTTGAGTATTCTCAAAAAAAGATCTCGAACCTCGTTTCCGTGCATATTTGCAACATATTTGAACTCTGGAATATTTTTCCTATGCTTTCTTGGATATCGAGATATCACAAAAACCCAAAGTTCCCTTCCTTCAACAGATTGTCCTGCGGAATAGATATGTGTCAAGTTTGGGAATTGACGATGAAGTTCCTTGAAACATTTTTCATTTATTTTTTCCAGCATCAAAGTACAAAAACTTTACTTTCATATAATCCACCATTTTTGAGTAATTCCTATGGATAAACTCTTCAGGATCATCAAAATTCCCAATTTTTTGACGCAGTTGATCTTGTGTTGCAATCTCTCCCTCATTTGTGAAATGATGAATGAGCATCTTAACTTATCAAATAAAAAATGTGTTGCAATAAAGTCTCCCGCTCACCGTTTCCTCTTCTTCCGCAAGTCTGGAGCATTCTCCAGTTCTCAGCAAGGAAAATAGCACAAAAGTTAACAATTTCATCGCATCTGAGCTGTTTTCTGAAAACAATTTATCATTATTGTATGTTTGGAGAAATGGACAGCGACAATGACGAAACCATGAAAAAAACATTATCACAAAATACATTACAAAACATAATAAACACAATGGGAATGGAAAATAAGATGTGAAATTTTCGAGCTTTTAGAAAACGAAAAAGAAAGGTGGAATTTAGTGGAGTTGTGAAATTAATGGTTATTTCTTATTGATAATAAAAATTTATGAAATGATCATAAAAATTTCAAAAATTTGTGAAGCATAAAACCTGAAGTTCAAGAGTATTCAAAAGAAAAAAAAACTAGTTAACTACTATTTCGCAGTGATAAAGAAATCAAAACTGTTTTCAAGAATTGTATAGCTTCTAAAAAACTCACAGAAAACACTTTCTCGCATTGTTTGAAATGTTTCATTTTTCAATTTAGCACAAAAGTTGACAACTTGAGTTAGCCTCAAGGGATCTTCTTACAAGGAGCGCTGGTAGCAAAAAGGGTGAATGTTGTTGAAAAAGTATTAGTTACGGATATGAGCCAATTATCCAATGTGATGTAGAGTCAAAGTGGACAGCCCCATTGGGTATTGTTAATGTCCAACAGACGACATGCGAATGGGGGGGGGGGGAGTGAAAATTACTCATGAAATGTTCGAGGCAAAGTTAAATGGCTAATCGAGGCCAGAATTGAAAATTGACGCTTTTCAAAAGTGGCAAATTTTAAATTGATTTGAAGTTCAATTTGCCGAGAAGAATCGTTGAAGTTTTATATTTTATTGACAATGCACATTGAAAAAAAAGTGGAGTTAAAGAAATATGCAGTTTTTAAGTGTTTCATAACAATTTTGTAGGTTTATACTCATTTTCATCGTGATTTAGATATTAAAAAAAACATATTACAGCAAAAAAAAAATTTAAAAAATTAATTTCTGTCTACGCGACCAAATTCCGAACTGCTGGTGGAACGAGTCTGACTCTAGGTCACGCTTGTGTAGTCAAGAGGTGCGGTTTTTTCCACATATATCAAGAAAGCATTAAAAAACGAAAATAATCGCCAAAAAATTGTATTGCAGAACTTAGTAATCCACAGCTGTACCGGAGAAGCGTAGCCTAGAATTCGACTTGCTCCACCGCCAGCGAATCACCTCGTTTCAAAATTAAAACGGATTTTAGCGAAGACCACAAAATTTATTATTTATTTTTTGCTTTCGTATCTTTATGTGGCAAGAAATAGACGAAATTAGTATAAAACCAGAAAACACGGTTAAGAAACATTTTATGAAAATAATTGTTTTGTTGAAATATACAGTATTTATATGAAATTTGAAACGGCTAAAGGTATCAAATATTAAAACCACGTGAGGTTGTGATTATAAAATAACAAAACATAAACGCAATTCTAATTATTAATTTTACATATTTATTGAAATTCAGCCGACTCAAAAACAATAGAAAATGGTTATTTTCTTTTTTTTTTCAGCTTAAACTTTGACAACGAAAAATTGGAATCTGAAACTGTTGACAAAGAATTTTTTTTAATGTAGTGACCAAAATTAATCGTGGAGTTGTACTAGCCTACTAATATTGAATGTGTTGTAAACTTGTACATTAATTTAGAATGAGCCAGTAAGTAATTCTCAGGACTAACAGTTTTAACTAGAAGTCAATATTAATAATTGAAATTCTAAAGATTCGGCGTTCCAAAGAGTTCAATAAGCTTATACAATCTGTAAAATGTGGCCGCAAAAAGTAACAGATTGACACTCCAAGACTTCCAAGAATTAAATTCTTAAAACAATAAATTATTGCGTGGTGCATAAAAATTGAAATTATTCTATTCGAAAATTAGTAAATCAAGTTTTCTAAAAATGCAACACTTCGAAACCGTGTTCATTTTATCTCGTCAGCCCGCTTTTTCAAAGTGAAATTTGAAAACCCAAAAAGCAGAATAACAAAAATGCGAATACCTGATTGTGAAAGCCGAGAAGCGGCTTGCGCAAATTCGCAGCGATGACGAAGCTCATCATAGAAGTACCTGCTTACCTTCTCGTATTGTATGTCATTTGGGCTCATCGAAACGCCCCATTTATGAAATTTTTATGATGGCGTGAAATTGGGCGCTTCAAAAAGAGCACACCGCCAGTTTTATGTACTCTTTTTTCCATCTGGCGCCGAAGAATATCGTTTACAAAATGGAAAATGGGAGGAGCAGAGCGCGCATCTCAAAAACTGAGGGATTTCTTGGGTAGAAGAATGAGGAAAAACTTGTGATGAATGATTTCCAAACAACATCTAGGATTAGAAGAAAATAAGAACCTTCGAAGGAAACGCGTGAAAATACGAATAATATGGTTCATTGCTTTCTGAAAGAATCAACAAACAAAAAACGTATTTTATGAAATATATTTTCTGTTAATTCAGGACGGGAAAAAAAACAAATATTAATTTACCAGACAAATATAAAGAAAATAATCAAATTAAGCGATGAACAAAAAAATTTGGTTGAATGTTAAGAAAAATTGTTTCAATAAGAGAGGAGTCAATCTACTTCTACTTTAATTTAAAAAGTCGTGAAAGCTTTACAATTTAATGATAGCTGTTACATCCCCGTATATCTTCGCTTTCGATTAAAAAAAAGATCGCAAACGCGAATAAATCACAACAGGCGCATTTAGATAACACGACTTTTAAAAACCTGAACCTGACATTTGTTGCACATTTTGAAAAATCGGTGGAAAACGAAGTGACAAAAACGAAAAAAAAGAGAGCTGCTGGAAACTAATAGTGTTCCATCCATCAAATGGTGTCAAGTGTCAAGATGAATTGAAGAACATAACAATAAACCCAAAATGAACACAACAACATTTGGCAACAAAGTGGAGAAAGAGCAAAAAGGGCGGCAATGGAAGGAAAGGATGGTCCAACTTATACGGGCGTCTTAATTGCTTGATTAGAGGGACCAATGGTGGTCTGGTGGACAAGCGACGGAAATGCCTGCTGTTTGTTATACTGCTGTTATATGAGGGTATCTGGTGTGGAATATGAGCAAATGCGAGGTTGGATATGATATAAGACCTCAACTTTTTGGCCAACGTGCGTCTTTTTTATTGTAAAGTGAGTAAGCGTTGAAAAATGACTCGTGTTTGACAGATGTGGTTGAAAATTTATTCTCTGGACCAGTGTCTGTATTTGTCAACTATTTGCGGTGCTAGGACCTCTGGATAGATAAAAATGAATCTGATTTTGAATACGGTACTAATTTCACAATATTCTTAAATACAATAAATTTGTAGCTCAAATGTATACCAATGTTTATCGTTTATGATTTATTACTCGGTTAGAACACTTCATCTAGAAATTAATTTGAACTTTTTAAACGTTTTCTCTTTGACTCATTATGGTTCAAAACACACCTCTGAAAATTTACCCCACTTTGCAGAATATGTGACAAGTTATGAAGCTTCCGAGTTTAGAATTTGCTCCGCGACATCAATCATTATGAAAATAGTCAATAAAAAGAATAGTTTAATCCATAACTAATTTTTAACATTTTTTCTAGATAAAAACGTTTTCAACATTTGTGGCAATGTATCAAATTCGTTATTCCTCGAAGGAAAAGTTATTGAAAAGTTATTTTTTCTTGTATAAATATTTATAAACCTAAAAAGTGTATTTTTTATTATGCTACTTGTGTTGGTGCATAAATCCGGCGTCAACTGCCATCTGGTGTCGCGTACTGGCACGTCTGGCAAGTTACTTCTGAATTTGAAAAATAACTTACAATATACGCATAAAACGAGGTTCGGAGTGTTTTTATTTGGTGGAAGCGTCTATTTTTACTGTCAGTGAAAAGCTTTTTTTCACTGGAAACCCCTTCAAATGACAGATGAGAAGTCGAGACACATTGAAACGTTGTTGCAGAATGTTCTTCTTGGAAAAATCGAAGAAAAAAGTGCAAACTCATTATTCATTTTCCGAAAAAAAATTGACAATGTGTTCAATATAGACACAAAGGGGTGTAAAAAAGGACTCTTACAATGAACACAAAAGTGTTAGTTTAAAAAATATTCTAGGATAAACTTATGAAAGTTGTTATCTACGTTTACAAATAGATATTGAATTTATAGATTTTTATGCAGTCGCCAGTGCAATCTCCAGATGTTCGCCATTTTTTTATAAAATGTGTACAATTTGTAAAAAACGTTGACTTATAATTCTTCCTTATATTGAATTTTTCATAAACCCATTTAAAAAAATTTGTATTATTATAGCCGTTAATTGTCGTCACAATAATATTTTGTTTTCTCTAACAGCAAATATTTTTCTATTGATTTCAAATTCTCCGTTCGACTATTTTCACACTTCGGAAAAAAGAAAATCTTTTTCTCGCAACCTTGCGAGTTCCTAAACTGGGTTGGGAAAGAAAAGTGTAATTTGCTCCTTCTTATTCCACTCTATAATTGTTTTCAAGAACAATTCTAGTGGAAATTTTCATGTTTCTTGTCACTATTCAATTTATCTTTTTTTCTGAAATTTATCAAATATCAGTGCACAACTTTTTTCTTCTCTCTCTCACTTTGGATTAATATTAGAAAACAGACAAATGTGCATATTTGTTTGAATTATAGTTGCTTAAATAAAAGTCGCTCCAGTTTCGGTATTTGCCAAACTCATTCTTGTTAAAACCAAAACAATCGCAAAAACGATAAACAACAAAAATACTACATACTTTGCTGATATGAAAAATAATGTGTTGAGGCAAAACAATAGTATTTCACAGTACCCTGCTGAAAATCGAAATAATCCACACTAACTAATTAACATTGTAGGATAACATTGGCAATTTCCAGATACGTGAAAACCGTGTGCGGGATTAGAACGTTTGGCTTAAAAAATCGGCTGAAAAACGGTTTCCTGTTTTTATTTTTTATTTTGGACAAGCATTGGACAGTGGAACAAAAAACTATTCGGTAGATGATACATGAAGCAAGAACCCGTGTTTTGAGGTTTACTATCAAACCAAATTCTCGATCCATTACCCAAATTTGATCAACTTTGGCACATTGTTTGAGAATTGAACTAATACGTTGTTCTGGAACTTATACCAACAAATATGACAGATTTTCGAAACACTATAAATTATTTCTTTAGAAACTAAAGAAACGGTCTCTGAATCTTTAATCCAAGCTCATTCTAAGGAGCTAGAACTCATCTGAAACGCTTTGCTCTATTTCGCGAATTTCCCTGATTAATCATTCCTCGATAAATAACTTTTTTGTCTGGCCAATTTCTAATATAAAATGTTTTCAAGGAAGACCTAAAACTGTTTAGTATTTATCATTCCTGATAAAGTACACGCTCCTTGCTTTTTTCAAAACTTTTTCTTTTCTGCACTTTTGTTCGTTTCAAATTTTTGGTAAACAAAAAAACCAATTGGTTTAAATAGCATCCAAAATGTTCTTTCCACACAGAAATAACCTCCATCTATCACGTGTCTTTCTAGAATAAAAAAAGTAGAGAACGAAAGAAAAAACAGCTAGTTTGTGAAACCTTTCGTTTGAGCCCGGATGTGAGGACCAGTTTTCTGGTTTCTATGAATGCGTTTTTGAGATTAGAAGGACAAAAGGATTATGAATACATAATAATTCTATATGATCTCTGAAATTTTTGCTTTATTTGCGTGTATTTTGCACACAATTTCATATGTTTCGGTTTTAAACCAAAGAAAAACATTAAAAAAAAATGCCCACTCTTCCATCCTACCATTTTGAACTTTTTTTCTACACTCTATTATGTTCTCGTTTTGTTTTCTGTACTTCCCTCTCCTCTACTTGTACACTGTGTCAATCAACACTCATCCAAGTTGAACACCCGAATTGTTGTCTCTTTGTTGGTGTTTTTGTTCTGCGTATCTCTTGAAACTCCCCGTTTCTCCAATTATCTATTTTTTTTCCATGAATAACTTTTTGTTGCTTATCACTTTCATTGTTGTTTTTTTTTTCAGTTGGGCGAGCAGTAAAGAAAAATCGGCTGAAATGGTGTTAATGATGACTATGAAAACACCACTGTTGGTGAGTTTATATGACATTTTCGCGTCAAATGAACCTTCAGAGTTTATAATTATTATCTTTTTTGAATAACAATGGTTTTTATTCATTCTTTGTAGCCAAACCATTTTATTAATTTGACCAGAAAAAGTAATTTGAAAGCCACATTATAGTCTATCACTCTTTCTTTGATAAGACTACGCGAAAGATAACGCGAAAAGTGTTTTTATTTTTTTCGAACTTTACATTTTTGATTTGACTAATTTCAGCGGTTTACTACAAGGATGGTGACATCAACCGGTAGTGGTGCTATAAACCGATATTCGAGTAGTGGTGAGTTTTTTGAAGTAAAAATGGGAATTCCCGGGAAAATTGTATTCAAAAACATAATACAAAGTTTATTGTTCAATAAAGGAGTTCAGCGTAGTTGCTGTAAGCTTAACATGTCTTCTAGTTATTTCTGATAGATCCGAAAAATTTAACGAACAAGTACACTGAAAGCACTAAATTTAGAATGTTGCGTTCTTTTTTAAGAATTCAACGAAAGACATTTACAACGAATTGCAATAGACCAAGGTCAAATGATGTTTTTAAAGAAAACCTTGTTACTATGCAGATATATACATTAGATTGTGGAGTAAAACTATGAAATGAAAGAAATCGTCCGTAGACCTTTACATGCAACTTACGGTAGTAAAGAAATATGTAAAAATTTAGGCTGGGTCCCGATTCAACCCTTATTTTTTGTTATACCAAAATGTGTCTTTTACAAACACGCACAAGCGAGCAGCAGAGTAAAATATAAAATCTAAAAAAGATGTAAAATATTTTGTGGAAACACAACTAGAATTGAAATCGAGAGGCGCAGACACAATTTTTATTTTTTTTTTAAACACTTCTAATTACAGAATGTAATATTACATGTAAAAGTCTGCATCCGAGTAATAGCGGTGTATTCATAGAAGCTAAAAGCATTTGTGTAAACACAATAACGAACAGTCACGTACTTTTAATAAAAGTGTACATTTTGACAATTTCAAAAGGTTAACATTTTCCAGCCCAGTTGTAATAAAATCGCAGCATATAAAACCTATTGTCATTGTTATTTCTACATATCAGCCTCTATAGAAAACGAACAATTTATTTTGCAGATAGTCAATTACCCAATTTGCCGGTGCCGAACCCTGCAAAAACATTGAAACACTTTTTAGATTTCTCCGAATCTTTGCAATCTAGAAAAGAGTTTGAGTACACTAAACAAGTGAGTGGGCCCGCAATTCAATATTGTACAACAAATCGTCGAAATTTTGCAGATTGTCAATGACTTCGTGGTCAAAGATCTTCCAAAGCTTCAAGAACTTCTTGAAAAAAGAGCGGAGCGCCTTCCAAATTGGGTAAGCCCATTGTCTTTTGCTAAATTGAAACAAAAAAAAACAATTAGTTTTTCAGCTCACTCCATGGTGGTTGAACACTGCTTATCTCGCTGCGCGATACCCTCTCCCAATTAATACATCTCCTGGAGTGATGTTCCCAAAATTCGATTATAACACGGAACAGGGGCAGATTGAGTATGCTGCTAAAATTTCGCAGGCGGCTGTAAAGTTTTATTTATTGGCAAAAAAGTTAGTTTATAGATAATTGAATTTATTAATTTTTTTAAATATACAAATTTAGTGGTAATTTAAAAACGGACAAAGCTGGAAAAGCAAATCTTGATATGAGTCAATATAAGTACTTGTTCGGAACCACAAGAATACCGAACCTCGTGGCTGATGAAATTCGATACGGTTGTGATTATAAAGAAACATTGAAACATATCATTGCATTGAAAAATGGAAATGTAAGTAATTTCGAAATTATAAATAAGGGTCAGCGAACTTTTTTAGATTTATCGCGTACAAGTTCTAGATGATAATGAACAACCACTGTCGATTAGTGAAATTTCGAAGCAATTACAAAATGTGGTCAGTGGAAACAACTCTCTAAACAAACGAGCAGTCGGAATTGTCTCATCTGATGGCAGAGACAAGTGGGCGAATGTTTACACCAGTTTGAAAGGTTCAATTTTAGATTTAAAAGATTATCATAGCATCAATTTTTCCAGAAAACCCAACAAATGCCAAAAACCTTGAAATTATTGAGAAATCGTTGTTTGCTGTTTGCTTGGACAATGAAAACGATCCACCATACAAATATACCGAAAAAGATGAACAATGTAGGCAAGCATTGCATGGAGGTGGTTCAAAAGTCAATTCTAACAATCGTTGGTTTGACAAGACCATTCAAGTAGATTTAATGTTTCGATGAATTCAATGCCTATTCTTGTTTTCAGTTCACCATTGGAACCAATGGTTATACCGGAATGACATATGAACACACTCCGGCTGAGGGTCCACCAGTCGCTGCCTTGATGGATTACATTTGTGACCAAATGTAAAGAAACGAATTAGAGTGGTTTTCTAAAATTTTTTTGTTTTATTTGTAGAGATGCAAACAGTTTTGTCACCGACGGAAACAATAAGATTGATGAGGTTCAAAAATTGGAATTTACTACTAATGAATTTATTGACAAGGCTATTGCAAAGAGCTGCAAAAAAATGGATCAGTGAGATTTTATTCAGTAACGTTATTATTTTATTTCTTTTGTTTCAGATTTGCTGAAGACCTTGATATCGTTGCAACCACATTCACTTCATTTGGGAAAAACTTCCCAAAGAGTGTCAAAATGTCGCCTGACTCTTTCATACAAATGGCTTATCAATTGGCGTTCTATAGAATTCATGCATCATGTTAGATTTGAAAAAAAAGACATATTAAAAACGTTTTCTTACAGTGCCACCGACTTATGAAACAGCAACCTTAAGAAAGTTTAAAGAAGGAAGAACAGAGAACATTCGTTCACCGAACACAGCAGCAGCAAAATTTGTGAAAAATATGACATCGAAGCCGAATAAGCCAGTGAGCGAGATTTATGATGCATTGATGCATGCATGTAACAGTCATAAAAAGTATACGGTAGGTGTCTTATTTGTCATTTATTCGAGAGTTCATTGTTCCAGCTTGATTGCATGGACGGAGCCGGTATGGATAGACATTTTCTTGCTTGGAAACTTTTAGCTGTTGAAAACAACCTTCCAACACCTGACATTTATGGATCAAACGCTTATCAAATGCTTACACACTTCCAAGTTTCAACCAGTCAAGTCCCAACAAGACATTTTATTCAAATGTGCTTCGGTCCATCTGCACCGGATTGCTATGGTGAGTGTCGACTTGTGGATTATTTTCAGATACGTTTTATTTCAGGTATCTGTTACAATCCCCAAGAAAAAGAATTACATTTCACAATTTCATCATTCAAAAGTTATGGATCGACAAGCTCACGTAAATTTGCAAGTGAATTGAGCAAAGCTTTGCTGGATATGCGGTCAGTAGTTTCAAAGGCTACTAGGGAAAATGCAAAATTGTAAAAATCCGATTTGTGTTGTAAATATAATGTATAGTGTCAGTTTCCGTGCTTTGATCAATTCTTGCCTTGGTAGATATGTGACAACGATAAATGTTTTGTAACGGAATTTTTACTAAACATAAATAACTAATTTAATCCCGTTAAGCTGAAGTATGTGGCTGACAATTCCAATGACGAGGAATCAAAAAATCAACAATAGCGTTTGAATATGGAGCACAATGACCGCGGCGAGCATACCATTCTTGCCCGTAAAACGCAATGAACATACCGGTTCCTGAAAAAAACCAAAATAATCACATTGCCAAAGAATTTCTGAATAACTTACCGATTAGTAAATTGAACCACAATGCTGTATTCCAAGCGGAACGGTTAGTGATCAATCTAGAGACTGCGAAGAAAATACCACCGAAGATGAAATAAAGGACGAACATAACAGGGTAGAAGCAACGGAATGCAACGCCAAACCTATTTCATCAAGTTTAATCAAACATGGTCTTATTTTTCAGATCCTACCAGTATTCATGAAATACGGCTGACAAGAAAAATACAGCCATTTGTGAGACCTTCTGTCCTGTTCTACCAGGAATAATTTTGGACAAATCTTTGAAAACGTAAGCGTATAACCAATCATGAACAACCAAGTTCCAATTTCGGTAATATTCTGCCATATTTGAAGAGTTCCACCAGTTCTGAAATATCGGTCTAACTTAAGGCATGCGAAATTTTAATTTTACCAGATAGAACTGTCTATCTCCAAACTGTAACAATTCTGAGAAACAGTTCAACCAGCAGTGAAGTAGTCCATAAAACAAGGAGACTAAACATATTATTCCGGGAACAACTCCAGTGAAAAGCGACAAAATGATTGTTGAAAGATTCAGCGAAGAGTACTGAAAATGCCAAAATTATGAAGTACTTGCAATAACACTTACATCCTGGATGTGGAGCCATGGAAATACCCATTGCGTGAACGCTAAATTCACAAACTCAATTATTACAAGGCATTCCAGAAAATGATATCCTGCAGCTTTCAGATCCCTCTTTTCTGATCTGAATTGGATAATTAAATAGGATTCTGAAGTAATTAAAGCGGTGAGATAAACCTTGGATATTCATCACGATAGATAAACGAAGGACAGAAATGATAGTAAACATATTGTTCTAGTTTTGGCCAATCTGTAACTTCTGTTCCCGTTTTTCGTAACATTGCTCTTGACCAGTTTTCCCTAATGAATGAGTGAACTTTCATTGCAATTCTTGTCTGAAATTAGGGTTTCATAATTTTTTAAAAGATATTTTGTTTACTGTTTCGCAGGTGATTATGAATGAACAAGCGCATTTCAGCTCAGCTTCGTATAAAAATTTCAACGGGAAGTAGAAGAATGCAACGAGATATGTTAAATATACAGCAACAAAGTCCTTCTGTAAAGAAACTATGTTACTTAAGAGGGTTATATCTCCTATATGTGCTAACATGATTCGACAGTTCAGTATTTTTCGTTGGAACCGTTGACCACCATTCAAAAGCATAGTACATTCCAATTGTCGAAGAAAACATAACGCTCCAAACCATCATTGTTGGGATGAATTTTTCAAAATTCCACCATATTAACCAAGTATGATAAAGTGGCCTAGAAAGAACATAGCTGTAAATTGTGAAATTTACAAACTTACGTCTTATAAATAAGGATATCCTCAACACAAGCTCGAAGGAAAAACAATATGAAAGCTCCTAAAAAACAGTTCTGTACAATTTTCATGTTGCCATTTCGAAATTCTGTTCTGAAAGTTTTTGGAATATTTGTTGAAATGTATCGTCTCTACTCACGTTAATAATGATTCCCTGGTTGCAAATATTTTCTCTTTGAACTCCTTTCTTGGCTTTTGTGGTTCTGGTTCATCTTTAATTATATTATTATTTTCTTCCCGTTTTAGGTGTGGTTCAATTGACCCCATCTGAAAAAAATGAAACGTGATAGACTTTATGAAAAATTACGCAAGTAGCGTAAAAATATAGAATAAAAAAATTGCAACATTCGAATTAAAATGTACAATATAACCGAAGTAATCAATTTTTTGTTGAGAATTATTCAAGTTGAAAAAGTAAAATCGACAATAAAATTTTCAATTTCTTTGGTTAGTCTTTTTTTTTGGTTGATACAAATTGAGTCAAATAATGGAAAGTGATGTTTTTAATTTTACGGAGGTTAGTGAGTGAAAATGTCGTGATTGTTCCCGTGTCGGGATGGAAAGCAACTAGGTCAGCTAGATATCCATGGCTGACCGGCATATGGATGAGGATTCGAAGTGAGGAGAATATCGAGGGAAAGAATCGCGTGAACAAGTTGAGAGGTGAAACAACGATGAGGCAAACATAGAAGCGGAAGAAAGGAAAATGAGGAAGATATTTGAGATGGATAGAAACAAGCCTAGAATGGTAACATTTAGGCCATCAGTCCTGAAATAGCGATTGTAAAACATTCCGTCGTTCAGATGACCAATTGAGATTTGATCGAGGAGGATCTGGAAGAAACAAAGTGTAGGAGTTTGATTGGTCGGCAAAGAAAGGTGATGAATTTCAATTGGAGAAAAAAAGCCGCTTCAGGTTTTCAAGAAAATTATAATGGCGTTAATAAAGAACAGTCTGCTTTCCGCTAAATAGTTTCGAGTTGACTTTTTTTGATGCTACGACTAGTTCTAGTGAATCAATTTAATGAAATGGCTTCTGAACAATTTATTTCGCTTTTCGATATAGTTGAAATGACGTTATAATTACATTTATAGTGTCGTTACTATAAATAGTGGAACTGAAAAACAAGATATTGGAAATATGGCACTGTGACGTTCAGTTCTTGAAATACAGAATTCATGTTCTCGAAGAGTTTTTCGAAAAAACAATATAGGAAACAAATAGACTTCATTATTTGTGCTTGGAGAATGCGTGGCGGAAATTTAACGTGGACCAGCTGAAAACAGTAAAGAAATACCTCTAGTGAATTCTCACCATATGGATGTTACATAATAATAGTCTACAGAAAATTTTAACTGAATTTGTTAAGATTTGCAGATACACTTTCGTTGTGATTTTTTCAAATTATATCAATTTTGAGACAAGCTATAGCTCTTCAAATTTCGAATTTTGACAAATTATCTAAATTTTAGCACAACAAATCATGTTAATATTTTCTTTAGCAGTTTTGAAAACACTTTCTTACTCCTTTCAAATGCTCGGCTACACAAATCAATAGTCTTCTGAAAAATCCCGATAACTATTTATGCATTATTATATTGAGCTAATGACAACTCCTCTTGATGGACCCTTGGTTTTAGTAGCACAATTGAAAAAAATCTTTATTTTACAACGTTTCGGTTTATAAAACCATCATCAAGGAAATTGGAATAATCACCTCAAACTTGGGTAAATCGAAAAATTATCATATTCTAAAAGTTCTGTAAAACGTAGTTCTAGAACATTTTTTTGACAAAATACTTTCCCGTTCTGTGTGGAAAAAAGATCCAAAACATTTGTAATTTAACAGTTGGAAATAAATTTGTTGGAAAAATTGCAGCCGGTTTGCAAGCTAATGCAAATGCTTTAATTGCATTTAATGGGAAATTCTGGTCTCTTCTAAAACAGTCTCCTGTTTAAAAGTATTTTAATACATCTAATATTAGAAAGCCTGCTTTTTTACCGTGACAATTTTTAAATTAAACTTTTTGTTGAGTTTTCCATTTCAAAAACTGATTCCTGAGAAATAATATCGTTTCGTTTTCACAAGAGTTTCCCGTGAATAGTTATCAGCCTAATCACATAATTTTCGTGCAATAGCTATGACAATTTTTCCCAAAAAAAACTTTAATTCCTTTTCTTTGTTTTCTTGAGCGATAACAATTTTTCTCAAAAAAAAACCTCAAGTCACGCATAAAGTTTTTAATGCATTCAAACACATTGTGTCATTGTGTCGGTATGACATGAAATGATGAAATGTGGATCCCATCATCGTGAAAGTAAAGCTAAATATAATTTAAATGAACCCTTGAGTTAATAAGTCCATAAAACATGAATTGTCTCTGTGCTCACGATTTAAGTGATTAATAGGAATTTCTTTCATTGTGTCACTTTATAAATTTTACGTTTCTGTACAATTTGGTTTGAGCAAAAAATGTCGATGTAGTCCACAAAAAACTGGAAAACTATGGGATATATTTTAATGGTTAGAAATTGGTACCCATGTCCACCACGACTCCGGCGATCGAGTCTGCAATTCGGCACAAATTAAAATAAGGTACTGAATAATATTGGCAGATTCCGATTAATCTCTTTACACATCTAAAATGTCTGAGAAAATTAACTATGTTGATTCTTCAAATTTATTGTTCCAGTTATTAAATTAAAACAAATTAAATTAAATTAAATTTTGGAAGAGTTTTTGAAGTCAAAAAAACGAAGACAATAAAGTTCATGATAATTATCCAACAAATTCTCAAAATACGACTTTTTACGCATGATTTTTGCCCAGAAGTTGTTGTTTTTAATACGTTTATTTCGTTCAAAACAAGTTCGAGTTTTTGTAATACATAAAAGATTCTCACTATTTTGTGCAACTGCATTTTTTAAATTCATTATTTGAACTCCACACTAATGCAGAGTTTTTAAATAAAGTCATCGAATTTTTTAACCTGTAGATCATACTGGTTTATCAAATGCTCTAACATAATTGATTATTATCGTGTTTTAATCATCGTTACTCCAACGGTAGCGATTGCAACAATCAATTCGCCCATTGAAACTTCTTAACTTTCCTTTTCCTCCGCGATTAATATAACGAAATATCTGAAAAAAACATATTTGTTTTGTTTCTCTCCAACAATTTCGCCTTGAAATTTTGTATGTTGCGATAACACAATCCATTTCTTTGAACCTCATGTTTAGAACCGATTTCTCGAAAAATGCCAAAACAAATCAGATTGATGTATGTTCAATGTAACCATTTCTGCCAACGGCCAGCTGAAAAGTTGTCGAAAACGATCGTGTAAACCAGAACTGCAACCGTGAAACCGGTTTAAGGTATTAGTTTCACGGTCACAGAAAGACAATGTGTGAAATGAAATAGTCAGGTAAGAGAAATCGGAAAGAATTAATTTGGCAAGTTTTTTTTTGACGAAAAATATTTTTGAACAGAAAATACTTCCGTTAAGTTGACAATGCGATAAATGATGAAAACAAAATGCGGAATTGGAATCTATTGTGAAGAAAACTGACACGGAAAATAAGCAATCAGAAGAAAGATAACAACAAAATTTTAATAAGACTCTAGGTAGCCCTGGACGCTTATAAGAGCTCCAAAATAAGTCAATGTACTTTTTATTAATTGGGCAAAATACATAGAAAAAGTTTGGAAGATATGAATAACAACTTCATCATAAACAAAACCAATTTAGGCACAACCCAGTTTTTGTTTTCTAATCAGATATGTGATCCCGTTTATTTGCGCTCCTTGTTTCATGCTGACCTTAACATTATGAAACCATTTCCAATATTTTCTTCATAATCAATCGTGTGCAAATTTTAAAAGTTGTGAATATTCCATCGAGAATAATGATCCACTAAATTAGCACATGCTTTTTTTATTCCAGTGTATATTTGTTATCACTTTTTTGAATTTTATTTTAAAAAGCGAGGCATTATTTTTTTAGAAGAAATGATGATTGTTTTGTTGGTGTTTATGTATTTAATTTTTTTTGTGAATTTTCTGAAGACATAACATCACAAATTCATTGTTAGAATATTTTGTGCTTGGCATTGGTTTTCGTGATGTGAACACGACGTTGTATTTAAATTTTTAATGCGTAATTTATTTGATTTCAAAGATGTCAGGTAACCTGCAGAATTTCGTAATTGGATTCTTAAGCGGAAAGTCCGTTAGGATTTATATGTTGATGTTGTTTCCAATAGAGTTGAAAAAATAGCTATTCCGGAACACTTAAAAAATGAAAAGACTTTGAACTTATGAAAAAAAAATATTTTTTATGATTAGGGTATGATTTTTACTGCAAGTTGTTAATGTCAATTACCCCGACTGATAAAAGTATTTCTGTAGAATTTTTAATTTTATATCATCTTATTTAATAATAAAACGAAATGAAGCTATAATTTCATTTCTTCAAAAATCCCAAGCAATCCCGATTCCCACCATTCGTTTTTTTTTCCCGAAGTGAAAATTTTCTCTCCCACACACATTTTCCTCTTTTCTCGACCATCAGCAAGCATCATTCGCGTAAGAGTACATGTTTTGAGTGTTCGTTGAGCGTTCCGAACGGGGGAGAGTGCCGCTCGTTTCTCCTCGCTCGCATGCACTTTCTATGTTACGGGCCAGCACGCGGCTGGCGGCAGCGACGGCGCCTTCAACGCGACGTTTGCACTTTTTTCGCTGAGCAGAAGAACACTACTACAAAAAAAAGAACTTAAATAAAGAATGAGAAACACAGAGAGACCAGCGGCCAAAATGCAAGAGCAAAGCAGAAGTTAAATAGCTTCCGCAGGTCGTCGTTCTCCTTCATATTCAGTTCTCTCAACTCGCTAGGCTTTTTCATCCTTTTTTTCATCCTAAAAAAACACTCCAGACCTTTTCCCTCTCCCTTTCGATTTTGGTCTCTGTGATTCTTCTCGTCTACTTTGCTGAACATTCGGAACAAAAATGAATGAGAAAAAAAGTTTTGTGTGTGTCTGTGTTTGGGGGGGATGAAATAGTGAAGAAGTGAAAGATAAGCGTGACGTTGCACTTTTGAACATTTTTCAATTGAAAGTGGCGAAGGGAGACGAAAAAAATGAACGCGAACTGGTACGCGAAGATTGCCGAAATGAATGGAAGACACGGGTGCGACGTTCGGATTCGTTGTACTTTATGCCCGATTTTTTATGTCCGGACATGAGGAGATTGTTCCGTATGTGTTTACCTTAAAACTTGGAAAATTGATGCTTTTGCAAAAATGCAGTTGATGAAAATTCTATAGAATATATTTTCCAGCAGAAAAAAAGCAAATCAACCCTGAAATTTTTTGTTAAAATTGTAAAAACTTCAAAATAAATGTACAATTATTGAATTGAGTTATAAGAGTTTACAATGTTGTATGTAACAGTAAAAAAATTCACAACTTTGTTTCTATGTATAATAAGATGCAGAGTGTTTACTTGGCCTTATGAACTGAAATCCAATATGCCAGACAATATTTCATGCGAATTCAGCGACGATTGATTAATGAACCTATGGGAATTGGAATATTAAAAAAAAGAAATATCCAAAAACACAAATTTAAACTAATATATACAATCAAAAATGTTCATTATTCAACTGCTAAAAACGGTTTATTTCATATTTTAAACATTTTTATTTTTCAGGTATTGACCAGGAATTCAGGATTCAAAGTGATTTAAAGAAAATATTCCAATTTTACGTTTTGCGTTCAAAATCCGTCTAAACAAAGCAACATCAAAGCGGTTCTAATTTCATTGTTCAAATTGCCCTTTATCAAACATTCCAAAAATGCTTTTCACCCTCATTGTTCCAAATTGTCACAAATTTGCGATCATAGGGGCGCTGTGTACACGACCAGTCAGACCAGGATAATCCCTCCGTCTGAACGAACATGTCCTTTCACAAAAAAACCTTATCCGCGTTCGAAGCTTATCGCAAATCTCCAAAATCTCGATGCACTTTGTTATATATTTTATCAACGCTTTTCTGTGAAAAACGAGTGAAAAGCAGTAGAAAGAAAACGTCTCAACACATCTGCAGTGCACTGCGACTAATACATCCCAGCACCGAATATAGACGTGACTCATAGTACAAATGCACTTTTACTGCTTCCTAGTCGCTTTCGCTTGCCTCCGTTTGTGCGGGGAAATGAAAAAATTAGCAAAGGTTTCCGAGAACAATTCTGATGAAGAAAAAACCAGATTTTCTGTAGAACGTTGTTCGCGAGCTGTAAAATACCACAGATTTCACCTGTCTTCATGCACTTTGTAAATTATTGGCGGCTGATATTTAAATCAAACGAACATCTAAAATTTTGCAGTGAAGTTTTGAAACTAATAAATAATTTCAAAATTGACAGAAAAACTTTCCGGTTGAATTGATGAATCACAATAATAATAAAAAATATCGGACAAAGACATTATTTTCTAAAAAGGAAAACGACGTTTTTTTAATAATTGTGAATCATCATAATTTCACAAAAACTATTGCTGTTTTGGTATTCAAGATATTGACAAAATGGATGAAATTCGAAATGCTAGCGAAGTCTAGGCCTGAAAATCGTGAAGACTGTATTTTTGTACTTTAAAAAGTTCATCCAAACGAAAACGAGGAAAGTAAGAATAAAGTCATGATGTGAAATTGTGCAAATATTGGCATTCTCTTCCACCAATTTTCAAAACTTTTCCTTACAATTTCTGATCCCATTTTTCATCAACAATCAATTAATTAATTCTCTATGATTATTGTACAAAACAAATCTATCCATCATCAAATCTGACAACCAAAAAATTGATTTGTCAAGTGGGCGTACATTTTTTTTCTCATCATAGGAGGGCACTTTGCAACAAACTCGAAGCGCTTGGACTTTATTCCGCGAAAAAAAAATTGTGGGCGGCGCTTTGAAAACGAAATGATATCAAGAAGGAGGGGGGACACTAGATGCACTCTCACATTTTGACAAAATGTGCGGCCATTATATTCTGAAAATGTGTTCTACAATTCCGTTCCCGTTCGACTGCTGCTCCAGTATTATCTCATTTGGGTGTGACTGCCAAGGTATATTAAACAATATGTATATATAAATATATGTGACTGATATTATAAATTAAATTACATATTAGCTAAACTAGTTGAGCTCTCCTTACAGTCTAACTTTGCGAAACTTCTTCACACTTGTTGAGCTTAGAATTATTTAAATACTCCGCGATCCATTTAACAGTGAACAATAAAATAGGATTGGATAAAAAAACACGTTTTTTGTTTCAATTAGTCTGCACTTGCCTACAACAACCACTGTCCAACTATTGCACTATTGAAAAGGTCAATTTGAACAATGTTCCTATCGATAAGGCTGCCCAGGTGCACAACCATTTCGGAGATTTCTTCGTTCTTTTGCTTTTAAGGTCATTAGTGAAAAAATGTGAAAAAAAACAGCTACCTCAGTAACCATCGGGCGGCGCTTCTGATTTATCGTGTATAACCTCGATTGAAATTACTTATAAAAACACATCGGTATGTCCTTTACATGATCGATAGATATTGGACTGTCTAGTAGTGCAGATGGATGCCTTGGTGGTTAACTGATATTCATTTCACTCTACTCTAGCAGCTCGAAGATGGTGAGTCGGTTTTCAATGGCATTCATTTTTTTGTTTCGTGTGAAGAATTTGAGGTAGTTTGAAATGTTGTCGACGTTTTGATTAGTCACCAACATTTAATCTATCTCGAATGGTAACGCGATTCTTTCTCTTGTTTTTTTTTCTATTTCTTTTGTAGTTAGATTTTTTATAAAATAACCAAAATACAAATAATACAGACTTCAGAGAATGTTCCGTCAGAAAGAAAATGCGTCATGTTCAATGTTAAACGTCAAAAAAACTAAAATATAAAAAATATAGCGATCATATGACAATTGAACGTTTTGCTTGCAAAATCAGGCGGTCAATCAAACTCCAAACATATCTAACAACATTCTTTTTTGCTCTTCAGATGATCGTTCTGCACATTTGCCAAGTATTCGAGCACCACGTGACATTCCACGACGAGTCAGAGCTGGTTGAACATAGCGCCGATTGAAATGCCCAATTTCTGATTCCCACTAAAAAATCAATATTGAAGGGAAAGGAACGCATTTTGATTTTATGTATTGTGTTTCAAGATGTTTCACTTTTTTATATTTTAACAATTCGAGAATTGTGTATTTGTTCATGAATATATCAGTATTCGAAAATCAAAAGGTTACAATTGCTCCGGAAAAAAACAGAGCACTGCTCGAAGAATTGTTAAAAAATAATGTTCAATATGATGAAGTATGAAATCATAATAATAAAAAATATTCTTAAACAGTTAAAAAATAAAAAATTAAAATTACATCTAATATCTACGAATTTCACCGCAGTGTGCATTTTTTTGAACGGGTTTACCTTATAATTGTACAATTCAATTTATATATTTACTGTAAATATGTTGTTTAAAAATTCTTTCACAAACAACATATTTTTCTTGTCCAATCGCAAGACTGATTGACGTTCTCAAGATTTTTTTATTAAAAAATGTGTTGGAACCAATGACGTACTTATACTTTTTTAAACCCTAAACCAATCAAAAGTTTACTTCGTTAATACTTTTTTTCTCACTAATCAGATATTTTTAGCACTTTAGAATTATATTTTTAGTTCTTTAAACCAAATTAAGCCAATAAATTCCCAGAAGTCTCATTATTTCTGATTTAAGAAAAAACCGCTTAACAAGATCATTATGAATGACATCTGCTCTTGTAACTAATCTTTGTGAAAGTGTATTTTGCCCTGGGAGTTTTCTTCAAATTATGTTCAGTTTTTTTCAATCAGGAAAAAACAATGTGTCAATTAATATATTAAGATTTTTGGTTGTTTACATATCAAACACCAATTGACGAACTTTAAATAATTAGAAATTATACATATTCATAGGAAAAATAAATATGAAATTCTGAATGTCTATAATTTTTTCGATGCGAAAATATGTTTTTTGGTAGAAATTCTTCCGTTGAAATCAGTGAAACAAGAAACCCGTGATTTATGTACTATTTTCTAAGTGCAAGCATCAAATATGGATTTCAATATATAATTTTCTGGAAATTGATGATTGCCGCTAACGTTTTTAAATTCAAAACCTAAAATTAAAAGCTGTCATCGTGATGGTTTTTTCAACAACACTACCACGAAGACGTTTTCACCCTCCACATTACATTATCGGTCTTTTTTTATTTTCACATTTTTAGATAGGGGGTAGACTAGTAAAATTACATTTAAAATGAGATTAACGTACTGTTCGAATTGAATGAAAGTCTATATGCACTTATCACGAGTTTATTACAATTCAGTGGTTCATTAATTCCTATTTCCTTACAAAATAGACCATTCAGGATTTTTAAGAGATCAAGAAGGATTAACAAGATTCTTACATAATTTTGTCCATGCTTTCCAATTATCGCTTCAATTCCACGCATGAGATCGGCAGTACTCTGAAAAATGTTTATTCGATGCGGGAATTTTTACCGAGTTATGTCTATGCGTACCTGTGAACGTTCTTCATAATTTATTTAAATTACGCACCCCTGTACAATTAGAATTATTTTGAGTCAAACATTTGACAAGAAATCTCTAACGTCAAAATCTGATGTTTTCATGATATGTAGTCAGACAAGAATACGTCGGCGTAGCCTAATTTTTTTCAATGATCATAATGATGATGATCGTTGAACAGTAAAATATTATTAGAACGAATTCTAATTTGTTTGTGTATTATGGTTTGAACAATATTGTTTATCTTGATCAGTTAAAAATGACCCAATTACTTAACAATTACTCGAGTTTTTTTAGCGACTGCTGAATGAAGCTAATGTTTGAAAATGAAGAGGGTTGTGAATATCGGAACGAAAGTTCACATTTAAGATTATTTTTAGAATTTGTTACATTTTACATTTTTACATGCCAATAAATTATTGTTCCGTAAACTTAATGCGAAATTTTTTTTAAATATTTGTGGTCTTCAAAAAATAACGGTAAGAAAATGGGCATAAGTTGTTTTAAGACATCTGATTCATAAATTTCATGGGATAATATTCCTATTTTACTACAACATTCTATTTTTAATATTCAAGTTTTAAAATTATTTAAAATCAAAGTTTATAGGGTTTCAGAAATCTGATAAATCACTGAAGCCCAACTGGCAGACGGAGAATATATATATTTTTTTTTCCAGATTTTGAATAAAACAAAATTCCATTTTCCCAAACGAAGAAGGCCGGACCCAATTACGATATTTAAGATTTTACAAACCTCTTCAAAAATACACTCTGGAATCGATTTTCGATGCTCATCGCCTGTTTCGACATTCAAATATAAAACCAGCGGCTTGATGAATGTTCCCTATTTTTTATAAAAATTATGATTTTCAATTTTTTCAAAAAGAACCTGAATAAAGACGGTAACTGCAATAACCACAAGGGTTGTTGACACGAAATAAGGTTTTGCAGCGATCGAGTCCTTATCTGCAATATTAATTGAAAATTAAAATTATAAATATAAGAACACCTAGAATAAGTACAAGACCAAAACAAATTGCTCCACGGAGCCCTCCAAAAGCCATGATGAACTGATCTCGCAATGTGATTTTTTTGACGCGGACTGCATTGGCAGCATATGTGAGAATGAAAACCGCTAAACAAGCATTTCAAAGACACATCTATGTATTTTTTATCAGAAAACCTATAAATCTTGCCATCAGGCATGCAAAAACTGCACAGACTGTGAATGGAACATCCCACTGATGACTTTTCGAGAAAATTGACAAGCCCAGAAAAACAAAAATAACTGCTTCGCAACTGTCAATTCATTTTGTTTTTGTTTAAAAATTAGATTTGTGTCTTACCATGCTGCCAATGTTTTTTGAAAGTATCTCACAGTGATATCTGGCCGTTCCGACATGTTACTTGTGACGTACGGTTTCATGAAAACCCCGCATGTGACCAACCTGCAAGGAAGTTAGTTTTGTCTAACGTTCTGTAGACATTTTACCCACGCTAGAATACCCGAAACATGAATGAATTCAGAAACTAGATAAGCAAGATAAGGCATTGTCAGGCATACGAGTGGTTGTAAAATTGGAGAAGTTTTACTCCATCTGAATGTTCAACTTTTTTGGAAAATTCGCTAGGAAAAGTGAGGAAAAACGAACTTTGTCATAAATGAAGTACCAGCTGTAAAGCAAGCCCCAATTAAAATACCTCCACCAACAACTAGACCAAAGTTGTACATAGATTCTGTGAAATCTGTGTAGATCAAGTGAGCCTGTCCAATTTTTACCATTGAATGGAACGAGTTGTACAAAACCTTAAAATAATAGCAAAGTTCAAAAAAATAGAAAGAAAGTTGGTTACCACCGTAACGGCATCATTTAAAAGTGATTCTCCAAAAACACAGATGTAAAGCAACTTGTTAACATGAATCTCCTCAAACACTAAAAAAAATCTGAAATGAACTAATTGGTGAACACCGACCTGATAATACCGCCACCGGATCCACTGCTGATATTAACGTCGAAAAAAGTAAAATATCAATATAGTTCAAATTAACGTCAAAGAACGGGGTACATGCAAGGATAGTCGCTCCTAAACAAAGTTTTTCAGAATTTTCAAGATTCTATGAAAAACAAAACCAATGAGAAAAATATTAATCAATGTTCCAAGAATGGCGTACAGTGCAATGGTTCCAAAATTTGAGAAAAACGCATTTGTCGGCATCGAATACCCAGCATCGAGTACAATAGGTGGTAAAAGATACAAGAAGAATAAATCTGGAAAATAATGTTTTTTTTGAAATAGAACAAAATGAGACCTTGATGTAGATAAAGATCGATATGCCAAACTTCATAGATGAAATATCCAGCAGTGAGACCTAATACAATGAGAATAGCAGATTCTGGGAACATTTTGCGGAGTCTTTGGCTGTTATGAAAACCTAAAAAATAAGTTTTTGAAAATTTATATGCCCTTAAATTTCAAACACACCTATTTTTGCAAGTACAATTATCAAAAGCCATACCGAAAGTAGAATAGGGGTCTCGACATGATTCCAATGAAGATGTGCAATATCGTGCATTTTTTTTTAAATTCAGGATCAATAGTACAGATGAAAGTGAATGATTTTGATCTTTGGGATAAATGTTAGTCAGTCATAAATAGTATGATAAAGTTGAGAATCATCAAGAGAGATTGAGATCATAACAGGTTCGCAGAATGTGTCATCAGTAAGATATCAAGGTAAATTCATCAAATGCAGGCAATTGCTGACAATCTAAATGATCACAAATAGTAGTTGTTGATAAATTTAATAAAGCAACTTGTGTTTTATACGTGTTTTCATCTTTATCAATGATTGTAAAAACTAGTAAACTTGTGTTTGACTTTTCATCAATTTTTACTGTTATTTGATACGAACGAAATGTCTGAAGTCGCTGTTTTCCGATTCTTTAAATTTATGTTTTGCTAAAAATTGATAATAGTAAACCACAGATGGCGTTGTGGAAAAAACAGCCGGTCTTCCTACCTTTCCATTGGCATGCCGGCGACCTTCCCAGAGGAAAACAGCAATATTGATGTATTTACTTCGAAAAAAATACGTTTATAAATTGATTTTAAAAAATGCCAGGCCGACCACTTTGATGCCAACAAACGATCGTAAATCTTAAGTTTCATAATTAATTTTCAAAAATAAATCTTATTTTTAAGAATTTTCCCAGATCTGAATTTTGTATGATATTAAACATGCCTAGTGTTATTTGTTTATTTTCAATTAAAAATCTTTTGTTTTTCTCTGCATTTTTTCGAACATCGATTTATCACTACCTGCTGTTTTGTCTCGTAAAATGTCCTGTTTAGAAGAGCTTTGCAAACAAAATGTTCTCTGCGAATGATATTTTTCCTACATTATGTTTTTCCTTTATTATGTTCACTTGTACTCTTAGATTTCTAATAACCTGGATTTTATTAACATTTTTAGCTTGGTAAATGACAACAAAAAGGTCTTATGATATTTCAAATATTTCAGTGTTATTTATACCGTTGTAGTTTTTGGTTCATTGGTTAATAAGGTATTTTTCAAGAATGAAAGAATTATATATATAATTTTTTTTAGAAAATAGTACCAAACAATAATGTGCCTAAAACAATACCATACATTACAATTCCTTCGGTTTATAATTCGTTCTTAAATTTTTCATCAACTCCTACTGTGGAAAATAAGGTAAGAAAATATAAATCTTATTCAATATTTTAGAAATTGCAAACTTTTACTGAAAAATGATAGATAAAAGGTGGGGAAAAATATGGTCTTCGATTATGATGTTTTTATTTTAGAACAAAATACAGCCTGATAACATTCAATCGTTTCAGACATTTACAGGCAGTGTGGAAATGAAATTTGTTGCAAGGGATCTGACGCAAAAACTATTTTTACACAGAGGTCAAAATTTAAAAATCAATAACGTAAACTGATTGAAAAATAATGAAACATACTTGTTTTTTTTATAGATTACACTGGAAGATATAGCTAACGGGACAAGTTCAATCCCAGCATTGGGCGCCTATGATAAATCGGTTTTTTTTTTAATTTGTCTTAACAATATGAAACTTTTACATATAAACAGACGGAAGTGCAGGCGTATTTGCCAATACAAAATTTGACAACTGATGGTGAATATATTCTGTCGTTAGAGTTTGAAGGAACTATTGGAACTGTGTCAAATGGTCCATTTCATTTGTCTTATGTTACAAATACTAGTGAAACCAGGTAGGCTAAAAAAAGGAACTTTGTGTTAGTACTATTTTTGTTAGACTGCCTGGATTTTTTAAAAAGAATAAAAAAACAGAAATTTTTTTAGGTACGCTCTAATTTTCGGTCACTCAATCGACACTGTAGACGGTCTTCGTTACCTCATTCCATGTCTCGATTCTCAAGAGTACCCCGCAATTTTCAATTTCAATTTTCAACATTCTAACAATTTCCGAGCAATTTCCAACTTTGTTGCTCGAACTCAACGGTCACTTTTTTTTGCAGTAAATGTTTAAAAATGCTCAAAAAAATTATTATTTTTAGAGGCACTCAACTAACTCGAACACTTTTCAACGCCACATTTGAGTTGACTTCTTCGGAAATGGCGTTTGCTTTGATTGATGTGAACCTGACACCAGAGATCGTTGTTCAGAATAATTTGACTATAAATAAATATTTTCGAAAAGACGCTATTAATACTATTTCAACGGAAAGGATTTTGCAGTTTATGGCTCCAAAAACAACAGATATTGGAAAATTGGGTATTTTTATTTTAATCAAATCATTTTATTTATTTTTATTTCTAGATGTATTATCACTGCCTAATTTGGAAACCATTCAACAAGCTGGTATTTCATTTTTAAACGAACAAGATGTAATTAGTGAAAACATTGACTTAGGCTTAATAAATTCATGAATCTCTCCTTGTTTTGTTACTCCCGCAACCAAGCGCACATTATTCAAGCTTGATGCTTCTTTTAAAATTCATAATTGAAGAACATTCAAAACTGGTTAAGCAGAAATGAACATACATGCAATTACACACGTACAATTTTAATAATAAATACGAGCCGTCCGATTGATGTAAAGAAATGAGGTCAAAAGAGGAACGCGTACTTTTCTCAAGACTAGACCTTTAGGTAATCGTGTCCACCGGATTTAATTATAGTTCCTTTTGTTAGAGGATATTGCTTAGAAAATTTCCAATTTTCCGTTTCAGTACATTCCTGACAATTTTTGAAGTGTTCTGCGTTTTATTGAAATTGTTCTAATTAAAAAAAAATAATGTTACAAACCTTTCAAATTTAATTTTTTAAATTTTACATTTTTGGTCTTCGAAAGCTCCCTATATTCTAACGTTTTTTTCTAATTTCATTTCTTATTTTCATTCTTTCTCAAATTATGCCTTTGCATGATTTTGTTGGTTCTCGAGAGAAGAAAACCGAAAAAAGATAAATATATGCATATGTAAAAAAAAACGAAAAAGCCTGACGTTATATGCCAATTATTTTTATGTCACAAATCTGACGTCGACAATTTTTTGTTTTGAAAAATATAACAACAAAAAATATTTTCTAGGTTTTTATTATTTCATAAAACTTTCAACCCTGTAGAAAAATCTACACGTTTATTCATTTTACAAATAATTTATAACAAAGTCACTATCCTAGCGCGTTAATCGCGTTGAAAGAAACATTGCCGTTGTCAAGATTCGCAACAACAATTCGTTGGATGAGAATTTTATCCAAATTTCCGATCTAATGGTCACAATGACACCTTGAGGAAGAAAACAGCTTTGGTTTAGAAAACAAAGAAAAAAAAATCCAGAACGTAAATTATTCGGCATGAGAAATTCTTGTATCTAATGCGGAAGAATTTGAATTTTTTTGTCTTTTTTTTTCAAAGAAGTAAATGATAAATTTTGATGTCACCCACCCTTTTTACTAACAATTTTGAATAAAATTAATTATCCAATTAGAAACATATTCCTGGGGTTCCCTCAAAATCTATTTGTCGATTGTTTTTGTCACAATTTATATTTAGTCCCCATAAAAAAGAGTAAAAATTTTTTGAGACACCCACGTGGATAGATTAATGTGGGAGTAAGAATGTCTAATTTATCAGCGCGCATGTAGTTATATTATTACTTCTGCAAATCTGTCACGCTGTAGTTTTTTGATCCGTGTTCAAGGGCATCGAAACTAATTCGAAGGTATGGAAACATTCTACATTTGTTTCGTAGTATGTGTTCTTTAATATATTGTTGCTATTATTTCGAATCTTTGCATTTAAACTTTGAACATTCTGTTCAAAAAAATTAACACAATAATGCACGTACTTCAATTTGTCACAAACTGCGCTTGAAAAATGTCAACTCTTTTAAATTTTTAAATTTTCAACGCTCTTTTTATCATACTTTTTATTATTTTTGCCAATATTTTTCAGAATCTATTCTACTCTGTCCCATCTTATTTTTTTATTGGTTAAAAAACTATCTAAAAAATTGAAAAAATTAATAAACCATTATTTTGTCACAATTTTGTTTCGTACTATTCGGTTCATTTACTGTTAATCAATAGTTTAACTAAAATTTAAATTTAAAAACATGCATATTTTGGCAAACTTGATGTTTATTCAAAAGATCTTTTGGTTGCCTTATTGCTCTAATTATGCACAATAAATTTAAAATTAAATTTCAATGAACAAATTAAATTTATTATCAATTTTAAGAGCATAATGTTCATATTGTTTAAATAAAAAATCTGAAGCTGTAGTAAAGGCATTCCCCATCAAAGACCAAACGTTTTTTCATGTTCCATCTTTGAAGCTGAAGAGAGAAGTCAAACTCATAAATTTCAACTTTCCAATTACCAATAATTTCAAAACGTTTAGTATTTCATTATGTGCATAAAGTGCTTTTTTCTTCTGTACTCTATTACTAATGCTCTATTAACTCATTCCTTTTACATTTCGAACTCTATTCCTTCCCATTTTCCACCAAAAACGCATGTTGTTCACTACATAGAAACCATGTTCATGTCTCTTAAAACAATGAATTCGCTCAAGCGACAGCACTTTGTCAAAATCGGTGAAAGGTAATCCATTGGTCCCTCGCGTTTTCATTTTTTCACCTTTTTTTCTTGTTTGGAATTTGTTGCTAGTTTTTTTTTCTACGGAGGCGACCATGTGTTCCAAGCGTCAATTTAAATAATTGCTCTAGACGAAGCGAAGGTTTGAAGGAAGTTAAAGAAGTCCCTTCTTTTTATTACATACTTCGTGTTTTTCAACGTCTTCTTCTGTCAATTTGTTGTTCGAATAAGGTTTTGAATAATATGTTTGAATTTAGTATACATCTTGGAGAAATCATTGCAAAATAATTAGCACGATTGTTTTTTTATTTTTCTTGTTTTTCAGTTAGTCAGCATTGAGAAACTTATTTTCGCAGCAACTTTCTTGATTAGCTTAACATAATTGGATTTGTTTAGGAAATGTCACAAGAAAGACCGTAATTTGTAATCGTCTTAGACTGCAATACCTATGCTTGTTTTATGTACAAATAGATGAATTCTGAAAAGATTGCTAGTGTAGCAGAAATAGAAAATGGCTGCAAGATATGCGGAGAAAAAATGAAGACGACAATTCTTCAGAAACAATGAATTGTGATGAATTCTTATTTGGGCACACTCAAGTATCGTGACGAGGGCCCACTCTTGGTTTTCTCATCTTCTACAAATGTTTTCATCCTGTTTTTGGGGATGGAAAAACGAACTCCTTTACTCCATTTCGATTGCTCAATTTTGCATCTCTTCTGATTAAACGAGGTCTTCAAGATCTGTTTTTGATTCTTGAGATTCTGTTTTTCAACCATGAATGATCAAGTAAAATCAAGACTAGTATTACGATGTAGCTCATCTTTCCGGTCGCTTCCCTTTTGATTAAGAAGAATAAAAATTCATCTATCGTAAAAAAATATATTGATGTCTTCTTATGATAAACTATTCATGAGTAACTTTTGTTTGGTGAAGATATGTTAAAACTTTCGGTCATTATTGTTTTAGGACTTTTCTCTCAGAAGTTCACTTTATGTTTGCTTTCTTTTTTTATTTAAAAGTTCTCGGAATACGAAAACAAAAAAAACGTGTGAAAAGAGTTTAGCTTTCTCTATTATAGAAACGGAGCTAAAAATCCGAAAGTTCAGTGTATTGAATTTTATTTTGGGCAATAATTTTATACAAACTTCTTGTAAACGAGTCTTGGCTCATATTTTTTCTTAAAAGTTTATGACAATAAATTGTGACAGATGTCATGTTTTGAAGAGAACATGGTACTATGGCATTCAAAATTATCTCAAACTTTAATACTGGCTCGAATTCATGCAAATGTTGAAAGTAGAGAGGCATTGTAATGCAAAGGAAATTAAAATATTTCTGAAATTTCATTAACTATCAATTTTTTTAATGATAAGGATGAGTTTTCAAAATTTAAAGTGCAGGAAAAAGTTGGCCTAGGAGATTTGAAGATCCATTACTCGTCTCAAGTATTTCAGTCATACCTGAAATCTGAGATGTTGCGTACTTGGGAATCTACTCGCAGCGCGACCGCTACGCGCTCAAATTCAAATTCTCAGTTGGTCTTGCGCGTTGCGGTCGCGCTGCGAGTAAATTCCCAACGACACTCCGCAAAACGAGCGGCCAGAAATTTTTATCCTGACAATAGTACAAACAATGTTTTGAAAAATCGAAAAAAAAGAATGTGTTATTACAAAAAGCTCATTTCGCTTATGGGGTCTTATAATGTTGATTAGTAATATTTTTCAATGTTTTAATCCGTTTACAAAACTGTCAACTTGCCCTGAAACATTTGTGCTGACTTTCAGTAATCGAAATACATAATGTTTTTTGTCTGGTTTTCCAACCCCTCATGCCGTTTGACAACCGTGACTAGTAAATACTCACTTCGAACCTAGATATTAAAAGCACAACACAACTCCAAAGTCAGTCATTCAAAAACGCACAACTTCCTTATTTACATATATTTTTTTTTAACCAACAGCCCAACCCGTATTTTCGACTTTCCTTTTAAGGTTCAAACCTCGTTTGGTTTTTTTACGCCAGAGCACACATCTGACAAAATGAAATCAAAATAAAAAATTCACTTCTCGAAGTAAAAATAGGATTCTATCCACAACTTTTGAATGCAAATTTTCACTTCCTTCTACGTCGTTTTGCGATGTTTTTTGTCACCTTTGGGTTCGCTCAAAACATGAAGTTTTTGTTATCACCATTTTTATTCTTTTTTGGTTTTGACTAAACTGCTAATTTTCCGTATCTCAATATATATTTATGTGGGTTTTCTCTTTTTTTTTGCGCGTTTTTTATTCAACAAAAATTAAAGTGACCTGTTGAGATGTGTGTCACTTTTTGAGAAAAAAACACAAGTTGACGCAATAACGAAAAAAAAAGAAATTTATAAAAATAAGGAGAAAAACGAAACGAACAATCGGGTAAAACAAAAATGCGTGTGCAGATTTTTTTTTCAATAATATTCACTTTTCGGCATAAGTTTTGGTTTTTTTCACTATTTTCTTCGCGTTTCTTCTTTCATTCATCTAATCCATCAAAAAGTGGGGAAATATGTGGTGGTCGTTGTTGTGAAAAAAAAAAACTGAAGAGCGCGGACGGCATATTTTCTACTCGTATTTTTCCCGTGGGATCAATGTGTTGCTTACATCTTTTTTGGAATCCCAAAAAGCTTTTTTGTTTTGTTTTTGTTTTACCCTTCTTTTTCTTTTGTTGATGACCAGATCAGACCAATCGTTTACTTCCTATTTTTCTCATTTCCAGATGTGAATTAGGCAGGATTAGTTATGAAATACCCCATGAGAAAAACTTATTTCATAAATATTTCTCAGCTGTAGAAAATTTTCCAAAAAAGTAATGAATGAATATTGAATTTAGGATATTTTCAAAAAAAAATTAAGCTTCTGAATCAAACAATTACAAGAAAGTTCAACTTACCATCAATTGCCTATTTATTTATTATTCTCTAATCGAATCTTGATTTTATGTTCAACTAACTTAAACACAAAGAATTCGAATTAGCTAAAGGTTGGCCACGCTTAACCAGTTGAAAAATGAACCTTTTTTGAAAAGAGAGATTGAAAAAAAATTATAGTAAGTACAAGTAATAAAGGTTCGGTGATATTGTTTCCTTTTTTGATAAAAATGTGTATTGGGCTAGTTTTAAAAATTCCATACAAAAATGTAGTCACAAGAGTTCGTATTGCTCGGTTTTGAAGACTAATAATCCGATTATAAAGTAATTCTCTTATTAGGCTTGAAAGTGCTCCTGATTCCTAATAAACAGTGTGAAATTCATAGTAACTGATATTAAGCATGTTATATGTAACTTATTTATGTTTTTTAATTTTAAAACAGTTTTCAGTGAACGTTATTGAACCCATTGTTAAAATATTTGCTTTTACTTTTATATTCATATCTCTGTCACCATTTTATTTACTCTCTGTCATAATGGGCTCATATGTGAGGTAGATCACACTCGCGTCAACCTTATGGGATTATCCGTTTTAGAGAATTACTCCAAGTAAAAACGTATCTGACTTAGTTCAAGTCAAGATGTTCAACAAATCGAGCACAATTACAAACCTAGCTGAACCGATGTTTTCTTTTCAAATCCCTCCAATTCGTCATCGAAATTATCTCCATTTTACCTATTTTTCCTCACACGCGCCAGAAATATAACCGTTTCCTCACAACCATAAACAAGATTTTACTTTTACCTTCACTTTCCCATCGAATTTGTAGATTCTTTATTAAGTTTTCCACTAGGTTTTTCAATTAAAGAAATAAATAAGAAGAGAAAAAAAACAGCTTAGATTACATACAAACAGGACAATAATACTAGTCCACTTTACAATTCTCAATTTCGTCTGTGTTTTTTTTTTCTCGACACATTCGTTGAAGTAATTGGCCACTCATGAGAAGGTCTTCATTCCAAGCCATGCAACCTTTTTTCAAAAATCGACAACTTGTTTTATTACTGAAACTCCGAAAAAATCTGGGTGGGCTCGTATGTGAGCAGTAGAACTAATTAAATTGCTACCACCCTGGTTGAAACTCTCTTTTTCATAGCCATTTTGACACTTTTTTTCGCCAAAACACATGGTTTGTGAAAATATAACATACGCCTGACAAAATCTTCATGGCTTTTTACTTCTTTTGTCTGTTTTTTGCTCATCATTTCCTTTGGAAAATATCTTTTCTGCAATATAATTTCTTAACTGGTTTCATTCTGTTTTTAAGCCAAAAAAATAAGTGAAAACGAGACGCTACAAATAAAGAAAACATGAGTTTTGTTCTCATCTGACATTCCCCTAACATTTATTTAGGAAATGAATCCAAATCCAATCGTTTTTTTCTAGTTCTTTCTGTACATATTTTGCCACGAAAGTCGTTTTTTATCATTTTTTTGGATCAAAACTTCAATATGCATTTTTTCTTCATTTTCCAGGGCAATGTAAATCAAAGATATAATCTTTTTTTCTACACCTTTTGTGCCCGATTTACGCGGTTTTTGTTTGATTTTTTATAAGATTTGATGATGGTCAACCTACCATTATTCCCCCCCCCCCCCCCCACCGGTCTTTTACAGAAAAAATGACTTGGGAGAGTTTTTTTTTACCTATCTAGAAAATAAATAACAACGCTATTTTCTTTTTCATTTTCCATGCACGCGGCGAAATAGTCCCACCGCCACTTTTCTCTATATGAAATAAATAATTATGCTGCGAGAAAAAAAACTGAATTTTTTTTTGGTCCGAGGTTCATTTCGTCATTCCCTAACCCACCCTTCCAAAACGTTTTTTTTCTTCTTTGTTGTTGAGGTTTATTCTTGTTGAGGTAGTTCGGGCTGTTTATTATGTGAAAGAAAATAGTTTTGTTGGCGCGCAGAGGCCGAAATAAATCCCTAAATAGCTCTAAGCACGTTTATTGTTTGTTGCAGCCCTTGTCCGCACTTTTTGAATGTGTTTCTTTTTTTTACCATTTATGGTCATTCATTCTTCAGATTCCATTTTTTGTCCCTTCTCAATTTATGTTTTTTGTGCATTTCCATTCTTTTATTCCTTTTTCGAACGCCGCCGTTGCGCTCACTCCCATTCTTGATCGAACCTCCATGGCAGCTCTGTCAAATGCACGCGTTTCTCGCATTCTTTCATTTATTTTTTTTTGGTTCATGACGAAATTCTAATTTGAATATTTCCATGTTCGTTTTGAGAATGTTGTGCCAAAAACGGTTCAGTTTTCTCGCAACCACGCCCGTCGTCGTCGTCGTCGTCGCTTTCACTGAAATTCCATAGAATTGTTTGTTGATGCGACGGGGCGAGAAAAAGAGTATGGAGACGTTGTCTGATGAGTCACGATTTTTGGTTAAAGCGTCGTTTGACGACACTACTAAATTCGGCGACGCAATCAGAGCAGGTTTCCGGTTAGGAAACATTTGTTAGACAATGTTTTTTGAATCAAGTTGTTTAGAGTTAACATTTTAAATTCAAAAAGAAATTGTTTTCAATGGTTCTCTTTGTCATAAATTACTAAATTTAAAAAAAATTGCTTAGAATTGACTTTTTTTAAAGTTTTTTATATCATTAGTGAGTTTTACTTTAACAGTCTCAAATTTCAATAGAATTTTAAGGGCTTGTTCCAAGAGATGAACATTAAAAGTTCACACAGCACTTCAGAAGACTGACCAAACACCCGTTGCAAAAAATAGGAGGTCACTTTGAATGTATGTATATAACTTGAATAAAACTATTATTGAAAAATTGCAAATATATTTTGAGAAAGTTTTAAATAGTTTTTGGAGAAATTTCATATTTTAAAGCACCATAACACTCCTCAATTGAAATAAAGAAACAATAAATAATAAACAGCTCGAGAAAAAAATTCTTGTAATTGCTTATCCCATCCCCATTGGGTCATATGCAAAACTTGTCTAAAAATATATATAAAAGTTCTGTATCAGATTTGCTCGCTTTTTTCGTTTTCAATGAATCTCAGTCAACTGCTATTAGATATTCATTACATTCTTTATTTATGTTTAAGCATAAATAATTTTTTATTGCGTTTGCTGACATGTGAGGTCTAGGTCTATATATTTCTAAGCGTTTATATTTTTTTCCTTCATATCGAAAGAAAAGTTATAGGAGTGCGGAGTTTTTAAGATGAAAACCCAACCACCCCTTCTGTCATTTATGGTTAAGCCCAGCAATATCATTTTCTTTACATTTCCGACATTTTCCCTAAGACGGAGTGAGGATTAAATAAATGATTTTCATGAGTAAAATATTCCAAAACGACTGGTTTCGTGATGTCGTGTTGTGTTACCAATCTTGCAAATGGCTGTGTTTTTGAGAATATTTTTCCCCAAATATTTTCAGTGCATACACCTTTAAAAGTGTACTCTTCATTTTTTTTGGAGAACTTGATTTTTGATAAATATTTGTCAATGCGCGTGTGAGCATAATTCAAATAAAATACAAAAAAAATCCATCGTTTTAAAATGACGTTCCTTTTCGAAAGAACCGCATTTTCTGTACGCCATATTTGCCGTATTGCATACATATGTACGTACATATTTTTGTTCTCGTGTCATCTATGACCTTTTGCTGTTTGTTGTTCCATCTCAGGAATTTTTATGAATTTGTCTCTTGGGGAGGTACCATAGCTTCTTTTTTAAACCGCCCATCTACTTTTCTTCAGTTTTTTTCAGCCCACAACTTTTGGTTTTTCAACAAAAACAAAATACTGATCATTATAAGCATCATCATTTGACACCGATCTCGATGTTTGCCCATTTCAGTTTCTTTTCTTTTCTCCTACTTCATAGATTCAATTAACAGTGTCACATTCTCGATTTAGCTGACTTGACGGATACTTGTCGGTGAAAAACGACCTGCTTTGGTCGTTTCGAATAATCACACATCGTCTATTTTTCCTCCAAAATAGGACGAATATCCGCCCTACCCTCCCATCCCCAAAGTTCACATTAATCACCACCCTTTTTTCTCTGTTATCATTAAACTATTCATTTGCTGTATTTCTGAATGATGCCCAATCATTTCTTCTCATCTTACCGCCGTTCTATGTGAACCCTTTATAATTAGTTCAATTTTTTTCAGAGTTGAGATGTCTTCTAACCGACTTGCACCTATGCCACCGCCGAAACCAAGGAATCTAGGACCTGGACGTGGACATATTTATCACGGGGGTAAGTAAAAAATATTAGATTTATAAGCTGTGAATAATAAGCACTAAATTTAGTTAGGTGATTTAATTTGAGAACTGAATACTTGCTTCAATAGGGTTATGGTCGTTATTTTCAGCAAAATATGCCTGATTTCTGAATAAACGGCAGCACTACCTTCAAAATTATTCTCAGACCACTTGATTTTACAAATCTTCTAGGGAAAGTTCGCATTTTTTTAAATATTGATTTTCAATTTTTGTCCAATTGACATTTTCCCGGTGCTCATTTGCCGGAGCAATTTATCATGACTTTTGAAATTTTGTTTTGTGCAAAAATATCAATAATTCACCTATAATTGTTAGATTGAAAACATGGAAATGTTTGGAATGAATATTTAAAATTGAATTTCTGCTAAATAATAACAACCGATGTTACTGTCGTGAATGACGGCCGCAGGAAAAATGAGGATTTTGAATAATGACATTCCATATAAGGCTAGGACCTTACTTAAAGGAACTACTGACCAATTTTCAATTTCATTTTTATCTTCTTTGCCACTCCGGTTCTTGTAACAACATGGGCTGAGCATTCTTTGTCCCGTTACTAAACCGATTTTGGTAAAACTATTTTTATTTTAGAAATTTATGTCAAAAATTGCATATTTCCGATTTTTTCAACATAATTTTGAATTGTAGACCTATTTTCAATAGATAACCATGAAATTTTCTATTGATAATCGGCATTTTGGAGCGAAGTCAGTCTTAATTTTCTGTAAGTATTTCTAGACCATTGTTTTGAATATCATTCTTGTGGCTCCTACCATTTATGGAAAAAATCCAAAAAAAAAAATAAAAATTGAATCTGAGGCCTTCGTTCATTTCAATCACATTTATTTTCTCTCTACAGAACTTTTTTATGTGTATGCACAGAAACTGTTATTCACTGGATTTGATAAGAATAAGAAAAACATGTTACAATGTTGAATGTCTAAAAATATTCATCTTGCATCAACTCTGATGATCAATCAACAAAACTATAAAAACTCCGTTATCCATTGTTCTCTAGATCTCGTCATGAGGAAATAAAAAATAAAAAAAAGGTTATTGAATACAAGTTCATAAATTTTTATATGACGATATTGCTTATTTTATGGATAACGGATGTTCGAACATCTACCCAAAATTCTTTGCCCTTCTGCCCGCATTCGCCCATTCTTCACAACAGAAAAAAAGACGAAAAACTTATCTCTTTCACCAAAAATTGTCAACTTTGGTCACCAAACGAAATCATCGTTCATTCATAGGCTCCCCGGCGCACCGACGCGCAAAAAAAAGCTGAAATGCGCGCGCAAGTTTTTTGGGAACAAGCAAAAACGAAGCGTCTCTCTGGACTTGTCCTGATTGATGATTTCGAAAGTGCTATTGTTTTTCTTTAAAAAAAAAAGTCAAAAAAGGCAGAAGCAAAAGCACACGTTTTCCTGTTCCGTACTTTTCCGATTTTTTGTTGGCGGGAGAAAAGCAAATGTGGTTTTTTTCCCAACAGGAGCTCTCGCTCTGTTCCAAAATTCTGTTTTTTTTTATTTGACGTCGTTGCCGAACTAAAGTGCACCCTCTTCTCCGTTTTTTTTTCTATAAGAGCCCCGAAACTCGGTCTACTTTTCTCCGATCCTGGTCAACCCATAATTTTTTGTGGGGGTTCTCAAACAAAGTATTTTTTCGTTCGCATCCAACATGCCATGTCCAATTTTTCAAGCGAAAAAAAAAATAAGGAACCCTCTTAAACTTTTGGGCAATGATATACATAGATGATGTTCTTTCTTTAACATGTTTATTTTTGAAAACGAAAAAAATCTGTGTACTTGCAATAATCCATCCTTTTTCGCTTTTTCACAAATTCAACGTTCTTTCTACCATGTTTTGTTATTTTGAAAACTTTTTTAGAAAAAGAAGCAGGCGAAGAAAAAATAAAAAGGAATCTGGAACAAATCAGTTGTATTTTATTTCTTTTTGCTCAAACTCTTTTCATCTTATGCAAACAAAAAGTTGCAGTTTTTTTTCGGCCTTTCTTCTTATTCCGCCCCCTAGACAAGGAAAACGAGGGAAACAATGTGTCAATTCTTTTTCATATTTGTTGTAGTGAATTTTTAAAACGTTGGCGAGATATACAAGATGACGCCAACAACGTCAATTTTGTTGCTTCAAACTTTTGTTTTATGAAAAAAAAGTTATTTTTATTTTTTTTTGCAGTCGACGGGTTTTTAACCCCACAAGATAGTGACACGGATAGCGGTATCAGTGCGGATTGCGATCAAGGATCGCCAAGAGCTGGATTCGGTGCGAGTAATTTGAGACGTACACCTCAGGACGCGACGGGATCTTACCAAAACATTCGAAGCCAATCATCGGCTGATTATTTGACTCCGAATTCTGCGAGAAAAATTGCGGCTTATTCGACACCGCGGCGTTTGCCCTCTCAACCTCAACAGGGAAACAATTTGAACAATAAAACAAAATATCGGGTTCGGTTTGCAGATGAGGTGAGTGAAAATGTTCATTTTAAATTGTTGCAATTATCAGTTTAAAATGGATTTGAAGCAAGAAAGAAGATTATTACGAAGCTTCATTGTTCAATGAAATTCATGTGATAGTCCGATTAACATCATTAAAACGAGCTGCGCTGTACTCTTAATTATCATTAGTGATCTCAAACAAAATGTTTTTTTAACAACAAAGCGGTCCTCAAATACCTCACGAAATATTTTTCAAAAATGCATGGTATTCTAAAGTCTTCAAGGCTTATTTTTATGAAGTTTTTTGCACAAAAAAACTCAATTTTCTATTTTTTTTCTTGCCCGAAGCACTGAATTTTTCTATTGAAAGTTATTAATGAACCTCCTTTTTTTGATAGGAAAAAATATTTTTCATGCATTCATATGGATATTTAGAATAAACAGGAAACTCGGAAAAAAACACAAGTTTTCAGGTTGACAGCGGAGCGTCTACTTCTAGTGGAACATCCTCCACCCATATCTCGCCGCGGAATGACGCACAAGAACTCTTAATGAATTCAGGTTGGTTTTTTTCTCTAGTGCTAAATATTTGATAAATATTTTGCAAAAAAAAAGTACGAAAAACGTTTATTTCAATAATTCAGCAGTTACTGCTGCAGTAAACCAACCTGCAGTAACGGTGAACTATCCGCAGAATATGGTTGAGCAGAACAAGATGGGAATGAGGGGCGAATTTGGTAGATTGAATAGAGTACCAATGCCGCAGAATAATCAATCATTACAACCAAGAAGCGGGACATTACGTTAGTTTTCTTTCGAAAAAGCCAACAAAGGATTTTGAAATGTTTTATTTTAGAACGAACCCCAATTCGTCGTTCACAAATCAGCTCAACACCGCAACCACAACCGACTTATCTTGACCAAATGCAAGCTGATCCGCCACCGTACACCATTGCAATGCAGAGATTAAGGTATTAATTTTGAGAGAGAAAACATGAATTAACGTGCAATTTTAGACCAAGTGAACAACCAAGCGAATCTTTCCGAGATGCATACATTCGTAAGAACGTCGCCGACACTCTTCAACGCCGATTTCGTCAAAGATCGTCGTCACTCCCACGCGGGAATAAGTCTTACTACGATGGAATAGACTCATTGGACTATCAACCACAATATCCACCAGCTCAACAAACACTGGTTACGTCTTCTGGAAATCTTCCGGGCAGCTTGGACAATCTTCATATTACCGTAGGATTTTATTCTATTTTTGGTTTTTATAAGAAATATCTAATTTTAGATGGGCTCGATGAGACGCCGAAAGTTGCCAACTGCACCCCTCATGGGTTCATCTTGCCAATTACACGTTGAAGAAAATGATCTGACCGCGTACCGTGCTCTCCAATTTCAAATGATGCAGGAAGAGCTTCAAAGGTTGATTTCTTTTTTTTAGCAGCTTTAATTTCATAAGGAAAGTTTCAGACAACAACAGCAACAGCAGCACCAACAACAACAACCACCTCCACATTTTGAGAGGCAGCCAACATTATTACGTCGTACTAATTTAGGAAAATATGGTTTGCCTCATTTCAATAGTTGCAGCCCGCCCGTGCCATATGAACCTAATGATTTTGGGTATTGTGATAGGAATAGAAATTTAAAAATTTCTTGTATATTTCAGGCCAAATGGTGTGAGAGCTCAACTTGTTGCATTGGACCAAAGAGGGTTTAGAAGAGTATTGGTTGAGAAAATGTTACCAGGACCATTTGGGTTCTACATTGCTACAGGAATGGTTGCTGGACAAAGAGGTAATATCTGAAATAGCACCAATAAAATTTAAATTTCTAAAACTTCCAGGAATCTTCATTTCTCGAGTCTCACTATCATCCCTATCTCCAATGTTAACAGTTGGAGACGAAATCATTTACGTGGACGAAGAACTTGTAAAAGGAAGAAGCCTGGAATATGTGCAATCCGTCATCGCTGGGAAAACTACAGTCACTATTACTCTTCTTCCAGCCGTTGGACAACCAGCATTGTGTTGATTCAATCCGCTTTGCATCATTAATTTTTATTTTTTCATGTTCCTTCCGCAAATATTTGAACCATACGTAGTCTCACTGTCATAAAACGACTTTTACTTTTCTGTAAAACTTTGAATGTGATGATTTTTTTGAACAAAATAATTCGTGTTCTAAACAAAAATAAATATTAGTTTTCTTGATTTTATGTAGCTTTTTTTATTTTTTTGGATTCAAAATCTAATGCAAACGTTTCTGTAGTTTAATTTTATTATTTTTCAACAATAAAACGTGAACATAAAAGAGATATCCAAATTGTGTACATAAAGCAAAAATTTTAAGAATAATTAATCACAAAATAAAACCCGTTTAATGATATTTTTGAATTATTTTACTTAGCAAATGCAGATCCATTAAGCCCCCAGAAAATGCTATAAGCCAATACGATCACCGCAAGACCACTGGTTAAACCGACGAGAATAAAAGACACGCGATGGTTTCTTTCAGTTATCTCAAGCTCTGCAGTGAAAAAGATTTGCTCCAGTTCAGTGAGTTCATCTTTAATTGGATGCCAAATAGATTTCTGCAATGGCGGGCAGCTCCCATATTCAACTGGCAATAAGGAACTAATCCATTCAGATATCTGGAAAAAAAAAGAAAGTCGTTTCAAAGATCTTATTTTTTGATTCAAAGAATGAATCCTTTGAAAGTAATTCCTACCACAATCGGATTAATATCGCTGCTAAATTCAGAGTAACTATTCTCATAAAGCAGAACAGCCAAATGACATGATTCTTCATTCAAAAGTGGTAGACGTCGAAAAACTGAGACATGCATTAATTTGTCCATTGGGAAATCTAAACGCACTGGCTGGATACCAAACTCCTGCACAACTCTGAAAAATGGTTTCGTGATGTTTGGTCAATAAAGAAGACATATACCTTGCAACTATTGGCATTGATTCTTGAACACATTCTTCTTTTTCAGCAAGTAATAAATATTTAGTTGAGCAATTTGATGTTGATGAAATTATATTATTTATCTCGTCGTAAGTTGTTGGTTTTATCATATTAAGCTGATCAATTTTAGTCAACCAGTTGAGCACCATATCCTGAAAACGAAAGAAACATTTGCATAAATTTCAATTAAATGAAGAGCACCTTGTTGTTTACATCTTCGTTGTAAACTATTTTCTTATTACCAATAAAGTACATAAGATTTGGAAATTTGGTTTCCTTCGTGCCGTTCACAAATGAACGCGGCTAGAAAAAAAAGCATATGAAAATATTAAAGTCCGATACTTACTTGCTTATAAGTGTGATAATAATAGGTTATAGTTTCAATATTATCATATTTCTTTGCATGATTGAACTCCTTTAACCAAAGTGGAATCTGAAGAGAAAAAAAAACGATTATCAAAATAAAACCTCTCAAATAAATTGAGAACCTCCGAACGATGTTTCGCACACGTTTTCGAACATATCAACAAAACCATTCTTCCCTGTTCCGAGCGTTCTTCGATAACCGACTCAGTTTTTGATTTATGTATTTCATCTTCAGAGCAAAAAAGAAACAGATATTGATAACTTCACAACAAAACAAAATGCTCACCAGCACCTAACAGATCCGCCAGCGAAAATGCTCGGCGGTTCGGCGATCCAATTACAGTCGAAACAAATGAAAGAATCGAAACGAAAACCAATGGAACTTGCATTTCGAAAAACTAAACCAATTCAAAAATGTTGTTGAATCTAGCAGGCTCCCGAAAAACTCCCACGAGCATGTGTTTTCACGGCAGTTTATTACACTATTTTGAAAACCAAGATGCGTTTTTTCTTAACAAATTTTTGAAGAGAGCGCAGCAATCGTTGGTTGCAGGCAATTAGCTTTTTGTTCGGATTATATCTTTTTGTATAAATAACAACAATAGTAATAATTCTTTATCAATAACCAATTATTCCAATTAAAATTATACACAATTTCTGATACAACAAATGAGAAATTCTAATGGAACGTCTAAACTTTACGGCAAAACATCAAAAATGAAAAAAAAGAAAGATACAAAGTTGTGATTCGAGGTATCAAAAGACAATGAAATGTATCATTGCTATTATAACTAGAATTGTTGAAACGGGGAAACGCTGATACCAGTAATAATAGGGTGGGAAGGAAACATGAATATCATGAAACCATTTGAGTTTCCATCAAATGAACTGAAACTTCATATGATCAATATATGTATAATATTTTTATAATGATAATAAAAATCCAATAATGAATTTTAGTTTTTAGTAGCAGATCAAAAATGTTTGCAAAAAAAAATGTTCAAGAATTACTTCGTTGTTTAGTTATGAAATCTTTTGTACGGGAATTTGGCGCTACGTCAATTTTTAAGAAAGCATCTACTTGTCAAATAATGATAATAACAACATTTCGAGTTACAAAAACAAGAAAAAACAAAATAAAAGCTAGATTTTTTGTTTTTCAACATTTTCAAAATGTCCAGTTTTGACAATGAGATGGCACTGATTAGGGTACTTAAACTCAGGCAGCAGAGAAATGAAACTTTTTCGTTTTCAGAAACATTTTCAGATGATTTTTTCCCAACAAAATCAAAGAAACAAAACATATCACAGCGAGGAACTATACAAAAACTATGACAACACAAAATGGCCTTTGACGAAGAATTAAAAGAATTTCAAGAAAAAAATGCGACAGAAGAGATCATTCAGATTGAATGATTATTTATTTTTCAATCATTTTAAGACAGTGAGAGTCGGTGGATTCTAATTTTAAGCTCTCTTCATACACAATTCTTTCACAAACGGATCGACCTCCCAATTTTTAAATAGTTCCATCACTTGCATATTTTCTTCATTTTGAGCCAAAATGTTCTGAAAATGTGTGCATTTATTGAATCAAGTGATTGTCATAATTTTAATTACCTGTATACTCGCTGTCATCATCAACAAGCTACCATACTTCTGCACGCCAGGAAGAACCCCAAGTTTTTGAGTAATACATGTAAAAAGAGCGCCAAGATATTTGTTCCTCTCTTCAAACACGTCCGTTTTTGCAGCTGGTGAGAGATCAAGAGCGTCTGGAAAAAACCCCGTCTCGTTTGATTCTCTAATTTCATATTCCGAAATCACCTGGATTGAAGAATAAAGCAGCTTTAAATGTTGCAAATTCAGAGACATTCAGCTGTAATTTTCTGAACGGGATCATGATCTCATCCATCTGACGTGTGTATATTGGTCGGCAACCGGAGAGTTGAACCTGAAATTACATATGATTTGTGAAAATGTAAGCGTTTCTCAAAAATTCACCTGTTGTTGTGGTTGTCTCATGATAAAAGCACCATTTTGAAAAACAATTTTATCCGGCCCATGGTCTGGTGAATAGAACACACGGTTTAAAAGATTGAAAGCAAATGCAAAATTCCTGACCAATGCAAACTGGAAAATATCGATTTTTAAGGTATTGATAATGTTTTTAATTATTAACCTGGTCAAATAGGTTCAATCTCTGGTAGATATCAAACGTCTTAGCCCATTCTATGCATATTCTCATCTCGCGAATATTCCACATTCGAATGTCATTCATCGACGCCGGATACAATTCCTTGAAAACCGTGTTCGTCTGAAAACAATATTCATCATCAATGTTCTTTTAAAAAAAAAATAGACATACATCAATTTTCAATTCAGTCGTTTCAAATAGCAAACACGGTGATGTGAGCGCATGTGTGACACCAGTCACTTCGGGAATTATGCATCGCCTCAGTTCTTGACACAACCCTTCAACTTGCGTAAGCTGGTCGATAATTTCCTGAAACTTAGAGAATGAAGTGTTTTCAACGTGTAACGTTTCAACAATTTTTTTTTCGTTTCCAACCAATATCATCTGTAATTTCAATGACCAAAAAACATTGAAACTGAATATCATCATGTCGAAATTTTAGACTCAATTCTCCTTCCGCTTCTTTTGAAATGAATAAAACAACATTTTTTTCCCTCTACGTTTTTTTGAAGGAAAAATGTTTCAAAAAAAAAAACGATTAGGCGGTTTTCGAGCAGAAAAAATGCGTTTTTGGAAAAAGGAGATTCAAAAAAGGGAAATATTAAATTGAGTGCTTCACGCACACTTGGGGTCTTTAAAAGGGATAAGATGGAAGTATTTGTCTTTTGAAAGCGTGGAAGTTGTTCTATGAACATTCAGCAATCATAATTCAGCCGATTGAACATGAAAGATCTGAATTTTTAAATTGCAAACGCTTCAGTTAACCATTTTATCCTGCTATTTTTAAAAAATATATCAGCTTATAAGATTAAAGTAACTTAGTGCAGCGATATTTTATCCTATAAACTCGCTAAGATTAATTCCCGTCCCACATTTTGTTTTTTTCCTTCTCCCCAAAAATTACCTGATCCTGTAATCTATGCGGGGTAACAGCTTGCTCATCATCTGATCCACTGCTCATTTTCGGCTTTTTCGTAGGCCCAATGCGATCCCGATCGTTTTGGATGGCTGAAACATGTGGCATCGTTTTCTTTAGTCATAGTGTGAAGTCAATCTCATAATTATCTTCAAAAAAAAAAGTGGAAGCCGTACGTTTTTCATTTTTCTTGGAATGATGGCTATGCGATTTGGTATAAAATTTGTTTATATCTAAAAAAAAAAGAGTGGAACTTCTGAAAATTAAAACATTTAAAACACTGCAGTATTCACCTTTTGCGTCCATCCCAACCATGAGGCATTTGTTAAATCGGCAGTGCCTGCAAGCGCATCGAATATCTGAAAAAGAGATCCCAAATTAGCCGCAAAATATTCAAAATCATCAAATTACTTTTGTTAACATCACAATTCCCATTATATTGACAAATAAAGGTCTGCTCACTGACAATTGTTCGTCGGAAGAAGGTTTTGCTGAAATCATATTTTTTTTTCGTTCTTTTTTCAAATCTTCGTTTTAATTATTGTGTTCTTTATTCAGAAACAGATTATTGGTCTAAGAAAAAACCCCCCTAATCAAATTATGTGAATCATTTTTCTTTCATTCCGTCCATATAACCTAATCTAATCAGTTTGCGCGCCATTTGTGTCACCAGCAGAAAAGTGGAATTCTTTCTTTCGCTCAATTCCGAGTAGAACAATTCTCAACTGACGTTCTTTATTGACTAAAGATTTGCGCAGACGATTACATAATCTAAATTAATTTTTGAGATCATGTGTTTCTGACAGATTTTTTTTTCAGGCTTTATGCAACTGACGACTTGAACATTCATTCTCTAATAAAAACATATTCTAATCCCTGATAATTAAAAAAACAATTATAATACAAATGAACTTTAGGCTAACAATTTCACTTTGGTGAACATCAAATGTCAAACAAATATATCGTCTGACATCGAGAAGGTGTCAGTTTCAAAAGAAAGAAGGAAAAAAAAACTCACCATCCATTACAGCTTGCAACTCCGTAATGATATCCAGTAGCAAGATCAGAGCAAACTGCACAAAGTTCACCTTCGGGCACTTTTCTTCCTGGAACAAAAGAAAGCATATGAAACCCCAAAGAATTCAAAATTACGCTGTGCCATTCGTTTATAAGATGGGAATTTTTGATCTCCGCCATTGTTCGCAGACCCATTGGTGTTTGAAACGGATGGATTTGAGCCATTCATAAATAATGACGGATCATCGGAACGTTGGTTATTCATTACAGGATACGACGACAAATGATTCTGCAACTGATCGGCAAGAGTACCGTTCATGCTATAAAACATGTGCATTTTTAGGAATAATGAATAAAATACGATCCAATGAAGCAGAGAATATAAGTAAGAATTTTTTTGCAGTCAGCACCTTATTCCGGAAAGGTTCAACAGAGCAGTAGCTAAAAGCAAAACACGCACGTGCTTAGGGCCTTTCCTTCCCCCTTTTTTTTCGCTTCTTCTTCTTCTACTTCTTCACTCTTCTTCACACACCACGCACAGAATAATTGTTGCTCACTGAGCACAAACCGCGGGAATTTCGCCTAAAAGGGAAAACGAAGAGGAAAAAAAAAGTAGAAGCGAATGAGAAATAGAGAGAATTTGGGGCGGAGCAGTGAAGCTGTTGGAGCGCGCAGAAAGGAATGCAAGAAAACATGAGTCGCTGTGAATTCGGACATGAAGAAAAAGAAAGAAGAAGAAGAAGAAAAAAAAACGCGAAAAAAAATGCAGTGGCCGGAAATTTTTTCACTCCGTTTTTCACTCTCCCCTTCCGTTGCACTCGTACTTCGCTTCAGATGAAAAAGAGGGTTCGATGGAATTTGGTTTGAAGGGAAAAAAATTGAAAAAAAAAGGTTTTCGTCAAGTTCATAGAATACATAGAATAGTGAAAAAAAAGCAGAGGGGGGTGAATAAAGACAAAACTTTGTGTTGTTTCCTCGATTTTTTGTCTTTGTCGACTTTGACTTCCTCCCCACCAATTTTATTTTTCGAGAGAAATAAACACGACGACTATTTTTTCCCATTTCGATTAAGTGAAGAAAAAAAAAACATCGTTGGAAGAAAGAAAAATTGATCTACAATGCAAAAGAGATGATACAACTCGACATTTGGTCACAAAATGATGATAATTTTTATTCTTTATACATTATCACATTTTCGATTGATGTCTGTGTGATTAACGAAAATATTCAACAGGAATTTCGTCTAGATTTCTAAAAATTAGTTGAAAGCAAGCAAGTTTCGCGAAACGATTGATACGATATTGAACTTGAAAAAGTGAACAAACTCATCTTGTGTTTCTGTGGTTTTTTAGAACACAACCAACTTCAAAGAAGTTATCAATAAGACAACTTGTTTTACAAACTAATGGTTTTTTGACCAATTCTTTGTTTAATCATTGCTTTCACAAATCTGTACATTGATCAATGAAAGAAAACAAATTGCAGCAAAAAAATGTTTAGCTCCGGAAATATTGCATTAACATTTACAAAAAATTGTTCATGGTCACTTCCCCCCCTGTCGGTGTCAGAAAGGATGACAATTTCGGGAGAAAACACATCGATTCCTTGTATTTCATAGTAATTTAAAAAATAATTAAATATTTTGAGGTAAATCTAAATAAAGTTCTATTTATACTCCAAAAAATAAATTCGTAGTAAGTGATATCATCAAAAAAGTTCAGGGACTCAATATTAATGTTTCAAATATGAATTTCTAATCATATTTGGTATTATTTTTAATAAAAAATTAACTATCTTTAAGTTCAGGGACGCTAGAGCAGTTTAGGAATCAGAATAATCGGCGAATAGTATAAAGTAAAAAAGTAAAAGTAAATTTATTTGAAAGATAAAAATTGAACATCTGTGTGATTAAATAAGAGTTCAGAGAAACCGCGTTTCTAAGAATTCATTTTAATAGACAAACCTTTTTTGCAGAATACGTAAGTTGCAAATCAAAAATTTCTGATCTTTTGTTCTTTCTGATATATTGTAGCCGCAGTGCAAAGCTTCTAAATACCGATGGTTCTACACAACAACGAAACTACAAGATTCTCATATTTTGACCATTTTTAGTAGACTCGGAGAAATTTCGAAATTTGTATTTGTGGACTGTCATAAGACAAAACACTTTTTGATGTTTTTGATAACTACTGCTAATTAACATTTTGTCCGTTTTGAAAATACGAATCCATATTTAGAAAGAAAGCACAATTTAAACGGAAAACGTTAATTTACTCAATTTGAAGCATCATTTTTCAATTTAGAAACTATTATCACCATTGAATTTTTTGTTGGTATCGTTTTTAACTACTTATCACGTGTGCATAACACAAAAACTCTTAACAGAAAACAAAACCCCTAAGAATGCTAATTATTCGGTTTTCCAAGAAATGTAAATGTGATGTTTGTTCGGATTTACTTTTTAGACATGTGATCTTTGAGCGTAAACAACACATTGCATGAACTTTATCCATTTGAAATTGCTCACAGCTCACCTTGCCATTTAAAAAATATAAAATGTCTTTTTCTCAATCAATGTTGTTTCAAAAAAAAGACAGCTGCTTTTAAAAGTGAGAAAAGAAGTTTGGGCATTTCGTAAAACATAAATCAGTTTTCCAACAAGTGGTTTGAAGAAGAAAAACGGGTGTATGTGTGACTTTGTAACGCAGAAAAAGGGATATCAAAAGATTATACATATATTTCCGTTGGCTAGATAACTATGACGTGTCTTTATTCTCGAATTGCACTTTTCCCAGAGTTTCAAAAATCTGTTTTCCAAACATAGAATATTCAAAATTTATATACTTTTGTTTCAATTATTCACGACAGGTGGAATTATCAACAATGCATATGAATAATAATGAAACAAGGAAAGATGAAACATCTTGGAAAAATGAACAATAGACTTGAAGTCAGAGTGCAATTCAAAGAAACACTTCTTATTCGGATATGATCTTTGACGTGGGAACAGAACAGGATTTATAAGTGAATAGAACGCGAGAGAATATGGTGCCAAAAAGATGTCTTTACGATGTTTCTCTACAAAAAAAAATCTTCTAGGAGGATTTATTTTATGAATAAATACCGGCTTATCCAGAAAACGCAACAATTTTTGGCTAATGAGCATTTGAATAATCCGTTGTTTATCCAAAATCACAAGACTAAACAATTGTTTTGTCTTTTTTTTTAATTTACAAAATTTCAGTTTAAAATGTTTTCATTGCTATTTAAAAAATATACAGATTTTTGAACTCATCCAAAGAAAATAAGAAGGAGATTCGGCATCGAAAGAAAAGGGTGGGAGATCTAGATAATTAGTGTTTTGAGGGCCGTAATAAGAAGCTTCTAGTAGTCGAGTAACCATAAATAGAAGGTATGATATATAATTATATCTTATGAGGGAGCTTTAAATGATCCCGTGTTATTGAGGGCTGCGGGGTGAAAATAAAACATTTGATATTAGCGAACAAGGGGGGAAATTATGCATTTTTTTATGGTTTGTAGCGTAAAACTCAACATTCAGAGGAAAAAAAAACTAATAACAATACAACTTGATTACGAGAATTAGGAGAACAACTAAAGTAAGTGTTTTTTTTTAAATTTTTTTTCAAAATCGTTTAAAAAACAACGTTCAAACAATTATCATATAATTGAAAACGTTTCACCTATAAATTTTTATGAAAAGTTATGCAAGACATTTTTAAAAAACACATTTCACTAAAAAAATGTATTTGTTTTGAAAAGAAAAACCATTAAAAATATTGCGAATCACAGAAATACATACATAATGTCTCATTTTCATAATAAAAAAGTTTCTCATGTAAACTATACGAAAATTTTAAAGATTATCGTTAACAAAACCTCTGAAAATCCATTTAAAAAAAACAAAGTATATTCAAACAAACTAATAATAGTGCAACCTTCACGAGCTTTGTCAGAGGGTTATAGAAAACAGCGAGAGAGAAAAAAATAATGATTTTCGCTAGAAGAGTAGTGAAAAAAAAACGTCAACAAAAAACAAGGGATCAAAACACAGTTGAAAACACATCACTCTAAACATGCCATTGGCTCAAGACTAGTCCCAAATGTATCGAAAATATCTCTTTTATGTCTGTTTTTCAGCGAAAAAAAAATTATTGATGTTGCTGGAAAATAACCGACGGGGAAAGTAATATTACGAGAGTGAGGGATACTTTTATATATATATATATATATATGTCGACATTTTCCCGCAGAAACCTTGGCGACAGAAATCAAAAACAATTCTGTATTTTTATGGCGTTTTTAGGGTTACAAAAACTTTTTCATTTTTATGAACGTTGTTGTAAAAGATTTTCGAGAACAGACGATAATTAAAATATTTTAAAGTGAATCCAACTTTGGAAAAGAGAAAACGGTTTGTGACGATTGTGGAGGAAATGTGCATGTTTAATTAATTTTTTCCAATAAATTTTTAATAATGAAATAATCTAGATTTTTACAAAACGAATACAAAAAAATGGATTTTCACATTTGTTTCGCTTTTTCAGATTTTCATAAACGGTTCCTCAAAAACTGGATGAAATTTTTTTCAAATCGCGTAAAATTCGATGTAGGAATTCTTTGTCAAATATGTTTTTATTCAAGTTTGAAGCATCCAGTTTCTCAATTGAAAATTCTCGAAAAAAAAGTTTTAAAATACAAAAATCAAAAATATCAAAGAATGATGCTCAAGTTTTGTATTCTTTGTGTAAGAATTGATAATGGTCATTCACCTATTTCAATGAAAACGAAATACGAAAAAAAAAAGTTAATTCTAATGTTAATATTCGATTACATACATATTTCCTTTATTTGTCATGTGAACATCGCGAAAAATATCGACTAAAAGACCAAAACATTAAAAATATTCTCTTTATGAAGGAATGAATGAAAAGTCCCAAAACGATTAAATTTTTCTCAAAACTAACAATTTTTTGAAATTCTTCTTTAAAATCATAAACTGGTGAGAAAGCCCCAACATTTTTCCGAATTTAAAGCATCAATGTTTATATTTTAATTTTCCTTCATTTTCACACCATTTATGGGTTTTCCACCTCTAAATCTTCAACTAAGATCGAAAAAATGAACTTCACTATTTGTTCATATGTTTGTTTCAAATTCTAAATAACAAAGGGGAGATTATTTTTAGAAAATCAAATATTTGGAACATAGAAAACGAATTGCTTACCAAATAAGTATAAGTCTTACCGAATAAGAAATTCAAGTTTTCGAAAATGAATAAAACTACAAAATAATATTATCAATAGTTTGTAAGATTGGCAAAAAAACTGTCAATATAAAAAGAGACAACAGAAAAAAATTTTCAATACTCCACTATCATTTTATCAAACATAAATACTGAGCAGAACGCTGAAAAAACTGAAATAAAACAACACGCTTTGTCTCTCTTGGGTGAGTAACTACGAATTAATGGGGGGAAAATCTCCGTATAATTGTTGACGTTTGGATTGCATTCACATAACAACTGCTTAATAGAATCGGAATAAAAGATAACAAATATCAAGAGAAAACAGATGAGACACACAAAACAGGGAAAAACGAAACGTTAGTTGGCAGTGAGAGTGTCTCCGTGGCTGACTATTGATTGGAAGAAGAAAAAACGAGTGCTTGAAAGTAGCACCAAAACAAAGCCACCCAAAAGTTTTATTTTTCTAGAACAAAAAAAATAAAAAGCAAAAGGGGAAAAAAAAACAAAAAAGCACATGAAAATAGGATGTGTTTTTGTGTATTTTCGCTCTTGCAAACAGCTGAATGTTGTTTTTAGTTCTGTTTCAAAGATCAATACTTTATTTTTAACTTTAAATGCAAAGAGTACGTGTCGTCACTTGATTTCTGGTTGATCGAGAGTTGATTTATTGATTTTTTAAAGACAAATTCTTAAATTTTTGAATCAGGTCACAATTGAATATCGTACAAGGATTGCTTTTTGAAAAATATGGTTTTAAAAAATCAACAATTCATAGATATATAATTATTCCAAAGGGTTAATCGAAAAAATATATATACAAAACACCAAATGCAAAGAACATCCAAAAATCTGGGAAAATTTGGAAACAAACTGTGTATGTATCTACATTGAGTAAGCAATACAATTATTTTCATTCCCTTCCACTCCCTTTTTTCAGAAAATTGTTCGGAAAACTGGTTGGTAATTTTGACCCTACCCCCCAACTTGAAAAAAAAAATTATAAAATTAAACAAGAGAGAGAGAGATTGTTTGGAAACGGGTAAAAACTACAAACTCCGATCAAATGATCTTATTGTTGACAACATTACTTTCATCTCTTTTTTCTCTGAAAGAGAAAGAAATAGAGGCAATTTTTTGAGTGAAATAGAAACAATAAGTGTAGAACAGGTGGCTCTTCTTCATGCCAGAAATAGTTTAGTTTCGGAGACATTTCGGGTGCGGGGGGGGGGGGGGGGATGGTTGTTCCCAACCACCAATTCTCTCCGCAACTTGCAAAGAGCTTTTTTAGGCCTCTTAGTCCAACATTGTGTTTTGTTTAACTAAACATCGTACGTGCTCAAATACATGTGAATACATAAAACGGTAGAATGGGAGGTAGGAGGAAGGCGAATCGAGAAAAGGACAGCTCCCTTGAAACAAACTAGGTTTAGGTTTGGTTTTGTGAGAAATAAGAGAGAACTTAAGTTTTCACCTCGAGAAGTGATGAGGAAGGTCAATAGGATTCTATGTACTTTTGAGGAAGAGGAAACAGAGAGAAAGAGAAATAATTTCAAATTTAATTTGAATCAATGACGGGAATTGGAAACATTGGTTTATATTAATAGGACGGGTTTTTCGAAACAGCTAGTCAAACAATTTTTAAAAACCACTTATTGAACCCTTGAATTATCGAAAATTTCTAACGTTTTGTGTTTTGCGCAGTGTGCTGCTCTCATAATAATGATTATTGGATCCAAAGCAATCAGAAAATTCAATGTAAGGAACGAATAGAATTGATTCAGCTGGAATTTAAACGTTATTTATTATTTACTAATTTTTTAAAAGGTTTCCTCATAAATTATATAAAAATTGTTACCGAATTTATGAAAAAATATCAATTATTTGGCTGATTTCCTCCTATTCGTGGCAGATGAGTTTAGACAGTGACACATTCAAAAATAACATTTTTGTTTTCAATATTCATCCTTTAAAATAATTATGATTAGTCTATCTAATTTAAAATTTAAAAATATTGTTGTTCCAGTCAATTTTCTATTAAAACGTCCTAAGCAGTCCATTGCATCATATTTCGTGTTAGAAAAAGCATTCACCGGAATCACTTTCAAAAATTTTTCAAAGATTTTTGTTGTTTGCTTAAAAATTCTTATCAAAAAATGTCTCAAAAACCAGATAACCAAAAAACGGCAAAGATCATTCTAAAAGTTTCACATTTTTCTCCCATTTTCAATTCGAACATTTAAAATTACTCGTCATTTATGCTGCACCACACACACATACAGACACACACACACTCTTCAACAAACTATGTCCTACACCCAACAAAATATTTGCGTCATTTGATGTTTGATCACCTAGACGGACACCGCTACTGGTGGCCCGTTTCTCTAACAAATCCTACAACAAACTTCAACGTTTCGCCCTCCACCTCCACAACAGACCAATAGAAACATGGAAATGGTCTGGTCTTCCCCTCATCAATCTATTTTCATCTTCACTTGTTCTGTTTTAAAATTGGTCTTCCCATCCTATAGAAAAAAGAAGAGACTGAAGAATAATTTATATGCAATATAAATAATTATTATTAATGGGAATATAAGGGAACAAAAACCGTTATTGGTGCTAATTTTGTTGGGAAAAGTTAGAAAAGGCTAGAAAAATATTATCTTGCTATTCTTTTCTGTGACAACAAAGGAAACAATTTACATTTGGATAGAAAATATATTTTTTGTTTTTGAAAAAAAAATAAGGAAGAAAAAAGTCAACCAAAAGTAAAAACAACACGAATCTATACAATAAGTTCTACAATAACCGGAATTCTATAGGTATTTATTTCAGCAGTATGGAACAAAAAAAGCATCTTGTTACACAGAGTATGTTTAGTTTACTTTAAAGATACAATGTTCGAACGTGCATCAAAACAAAGTATATTTAATTGTCTAGACAAAATATCTAATAATGAAACAATTTTTAAAAGAAATAAAATTCTCGCAGCAGTACACTGATCACACTATTCTCTTTGCCACAGCAAATGCTCTCTAGAAACAAACAACAGAATTCAAAGAAAAAAGATTGAAACGTAAACAAGAAAAGTGTTTATCAGAAAAAAACTTTGATGAATATAGAATGGATTACTAAAAGAAACAAAGAGAAACAAAGAAAATGCCATTCGTCAAACAGATTTTATTAAACAGCGAACAACTGTCATTGCGGAGTGTTGGGAAATGGCCGAAACGGTTTCTAGGCCGTCAGGGTCGTTTTTTTTTATTAATTGTCTTCAGTTATATCAAAATTTGTTTTATTTTCAGCAATATATGGGTAAAGTCGAGACTTTTGTTGAAATTGTCAATCAGTTAGAGCATGCCAATAACCCGACAAAAAATATAAGGTAGGTTAATAGAAATTAGTTTCCAAAAATTAATTTTAATTTAATTTTAGAAATGAAAAAGTCACAATACCAGTGTTGGAGCTCATCAAGGAGGCATCATCTTATACGTCGAAATTTACAATCGATCAGATAATCAGAACGCAAACACCGGTTTTTCAATTAATATTATGAATTCAATATAATTGATTTAATTCCAGACGTCGTCTCATATCCTTAAATTCCTAAATATTATCGTTGAATGCTTTGATCATAAAAATGCGGATGTTAGAATTTTGGCAGAGCAAGAATTTGATGTTATTGTGAAGGTGACATAAAAATAATTAGATTTTATTAAAATACAATTTCAGAGACTAATATTATCAAGAAACACAGAATTCTCAATAAGATTGGTGGTGAAATATCTTCAAGGTAATGTATCAGCGAGAGGAATTGTCATACTACTTGCCAGGTTGGAATACATATTGCAAATTATGTGTACACCATCGTAAGGTTTTATTCAAGTGGATTTCATTGAAAAGTTGCATTTCAGACGTCTTCAATCATCGAAATTTGCAGTATTATCGGATACGATTTGCTATTCGTTGCTCAAGATAATACAGATGCAGGAGGCAATTGTACATAAAGCAATTGAGAACCATTTTGGCGCTATTTTTAGTAAAATAGATCCAGACACAAAAATTGTACTAGTGAGTTTTTAGATATTATTTGTGCAGAGAAAAACAAAAATTTATTAAAGGAAGTATATAACATGTCTTTGAGACTTTTGATGTTGGCAAAAGGTAGTGCTCCGCGAGCACTCTCGGTGGTTATCGAAACTATCTGCATATATCATGGGGAATATGTTGAAAAGGTTTTTTGGAAATAAATCCTGTTTTTAATTTGTTTTTTAGACTTATGACAAAACTCTAGAACATGTTATTGCCCGATTCAAAGCAAGAGAAAAACCCGCCATTGGGGCACTAATTGTGATGAAATGTCTCATACGACTGCTAGATTTCGAAAATTCAGATGATTTCGTCAAACAAACTATTGAAATACTTTTGCTGCTCATTGCGAATGCTTCGAACGATGTGGTGTTCCTAGCATTTTCAGTCTTAGACGAGCTCTTGAAATGTTTGCCGAAGAATTTCGACGACTTTGAACCTGAAAGCTATTTATCAGGCAAACAGAAAGAAGATTCATGTTCTGATGTTCAAGAAAAGGAGTTGAACATTGAAGTTGTAAGATTATATTCCTAGCAACGTGTAAACTAAAAGAAAGATAATTTCAGGAAGAAGATACAAGTGATATTATTGATCCGTTACTGAACTCAACCAAATACGAGGAAATCACAAATAAAATTGAATCAACACCTTCAAATAGAGTGCTGACGTTACCAAATATCAGAACGATGGTATCAGGTAGTTTAAAATAGAATATCATTTGTAAAAAGAAAATAATTTAGAGGAAGTATTTGGTTTACATGTGTATATTGCATCATTTTTAAGCAAAGCGTTCTTATTGACGGGTTTTAATGGAACGGTGAAAAATGAGGCAGAATCAAGTGACAGCTTAAAGATTTTGGCTTTTCAATGCATAAATTCAGTCAGTGAAAATCAGAAGGAAATGAATTTTAACATTAAATTTGGTAAATTATTCAGTATCAGTTAATATTTAATGATAATATTTTCAGATAAAAGAACTCAATGTTTTCTAGAAATCGCAATGTATTGCTCACACACGGATGAGGCGCTTGCAGCAAAAGCATTTTATTTTATTTCAACTCAATACGCGGATTCAACATGCCAATGTAAAATATTATTATTTTTCTCAAAAATAATCTAATTTTACTAGATTTTGATAAACTTTTGCAACCGATTATCAGTCGACCAAGACAACAGATACTCAAGAAAAGGGTTCTATTGGATTGCTTCTCAAATGATAAAATTTGGAACATTTATAAATCAAAAATCTTTCCTCAAATGATTCACATTGCACGGGGTTTTTGTAAATCAGACAATAGTACAGATCAAGTAAGTTAATTTTAAAAAAACATAGAATATAAAATGTTTAATTGTCTTTAGGCTGCTGGTACACATTTTCTAACATACATCCCATTGGTTTTTAATGAAAATAATTACGTTCACGACAATTATATAGAAATTCAAAATGATTTCTTATCCGTGTTTTGTAGGAATGAATTAATCAAAGGTTCACCCTATTTCGAACGCATTATCAGGTATGTTGTTTTGAACTTCCTTATAAAATTATCACGATTTTAGATTTTGTGGCCTTGAAAACAAAAAACAAATAGATTTTCCTCCCACTTTTCAAGGACTAGTCCTTAATTCATATGAAAAGTTATCAGTGTTTACTAAAAAAGATGACGAATCAAAAGTATTGTTAGCGGATTGTTTACACGATGCTCTGCGAGACATGCTTGCAGACTCACATATCGCATTAATGGTTAGAAAAATTCCCGACCTTAATCAGAACAGTTACAAACTTTCAGTCGAATTATATTCAAACATATCAAGTTCTGAATCAAAACGTTGCAAATAGTTTGATGCTGCAAGTGCCTGTAATGGAGATATTGAGCTGGTTCAATTCTTATGAGATGAAAAAGCACGTTTTTATTTCTTGCACAAAGCTGCTTATTAAAACTGCACATGGTATACAAATTTTTAAAAAAAGTTTGAGAGAAATAAATATTCGTTTAGAAACTTGGAGCAAGTCGATAGAATTAGAAGGGAGATATTCAAATGAAAATGCATACGAACTTTCATTACTTGGCTTAAGGTCTAAAGCTTAATTTTGTTCATTGAAAATATGAAATTTTAGGTGTTTGAATATGGTTTACGTGATAATCAATGAACAGAAACCGGATAGAAAAACAATTGAAAACGTTGACTCAATAGTTGTAAAGACGCAAAATATCTTCCTTCCCGCTAAACCAACGGAAGATGGACCATCGTTCCCAAGACAAGCGAATATTGGATTTGATCACTGTTTCTCAGCCCAGTCGCTTTATTCGGATATCAAAGGTGCTTATCATAACTTTCGGGGATCGTTGAATGGAAAAACAGACAAGAAATTTTTGGAGTTTGTTGAAGCCGGAACAAGCATTCTTTGTACTGCTCTGGAATATTTGTCATTTGAAACGTTCAACTTTTTTGACGATATTGTTATGTACCTGAAAGTGAGAATAATTCATTGCATTTTTATTTTTCAGAATCAAAATATTTCATTACAGAAGTTGATTGATATTGCACCCGTATCAGCATTGAAAATCATGCATCAATTGGTGAAAATGTTGTTTGGTAGAAATCTGAGAGCTGTAGTGAAAAAAAGCTGGGAAAAACTGTCAGCTGATAGAGGTAACTCCGAAATTACAATTATCTGAGAAAAACTTCTAATTTTTCAGAATATTTCACAAAGATGACATTAACAGAACTTTGTGAAGCTTTAAAAAGTGGGAGCAAGTTTTCTCAAAGGTTTATTGAAAGATGTATGGGATGGTTGGGTCCAGCGCTTGCTGCTACCAAACCAGAACCAAACGAAGAAATGTTGAACTCCTTGTCAGAACTTGAGGATTTGATTACAGTCATGTTCAAAGTTTATCGGTGTAGAGGACCTGAAGAGAAAAAACACGTTAGAATTAAACCATCGTATCAATAATATCATGTTATTTGCAGGTGATATTTGTGATGATTGAACTATTGCGAGCTGGAATTCTTCATGATATGGCAGATCCTACACATGTTATTTACAACGACGTCACCAAGAGCTTATCAGATCCTGCGAAATGTACAGAGCCGGAATTGTTTGAAGTGGTTAGTTTCGATTTAATAATTTGTTTATTGACGTGGCAAAGTATAAATGCGTTGATATAGAATTTTAAAATCCCCAAAACGTTTGTTGTTACAGATGATCACGTTTTTGGTCACATATATTCGGGTACAATCTGTGAAATCAAATCAATTGAGTGATGCAGCTGAAACATTGTTAAGGAGTATACCATCTTTGAAACCTATCAACGTTCCCAATGGTAATTATTTTTTTAAATATAACAAACCAAGAAAATTGATAATATTTAGTGGTTAACGCAGTAACCTTAGTGTTACTAGAATTAATACATCAGAAAAGATCAATCGGTGGAATTATCAAGTCGTTGGATAACAGCTCTGAAGTTTGCTTTCAACATGCTCCAAATGAAACTTTATTCATGTGGTTTGTTATATTGTCAAACGTCGATCATAATGAATTGTAAGACTATTTAAAAATGGGAAACGTATAATTGACAATATTCAGAGAAGCTCATTCGGAAAAATTTCTAACACAGTTTTTGTTTTGGTTGAGGAAAAATGGAAATCAGCCCGTTCCTCTCAAGTCGCTGCTTTTTCCACTGATGAAATTATCAGAAGCGGTCTCGCATTATTCTACCACAGTGCTTGAAATTGTCGAGTTGGAACAAACGGTATTTAGATCAATAATGTTATTTTAACTGATTGTGAATAAAAGTATGTTTTCCAGAGTCTTACAACAATATCGGCGTTACTGTGCTACGTGATATCAAAATATCCAAAATCAATTTTAGTTGAGTCATTAGAAGCAGTTGATAACGACAAGACAAATTGGCTTTTGAGGTATTGAACAAACATCAGACAAATACATAAAGGAAAAAATATATTTAAGGAATATCTCAAGGATATCAGACGCTGCATATGACGGAAAGGATGAGTTCATGGAGCATTTGATCACCATTTTGCCACAATGTTAGACAATTTTTAATTAAATATTTAAAATATCCATTTGTCCAGATAACAAAAAAAAATTCGATCAACTGAATTCTAGCGGTTTCTGGCAGAATACACGGCGAAAAGCAAAATCAATATCCGAGGAGAGTGACGATTTTTGTATTCCAGAAACGAGTAATCATCTTGCGAATATTAAGATAACTGACAATAGGTGAATAAACATGCGAATTGAAAAATAATCACAAATATCATTCAGAGACATCATTTTGCCAGAGTTCGAGTTTAATTCTTGCCTTCTTCAATTATGCCAATCGCAGAACACAATTTCTTACGCAACGCGAATTATTATCACAATGGATGTTGAACAGATTTGGAATATTGGTCGGCAGATTGATAAATCATCAGAATCACAAAGTTTTTGGAAGTCATTGATAATAGAGTTCAGGCAGATGATTTACTCTCTAGAAGGTGATTTTTAAATGTGATTGCTAAATTTAAGGTATAATTTCAATATGTTACAGTTCACGCCGCTCCTGAAATGAAAGAGTATACAGTTAAACTTCAAGAGTTAGTCGATGGTGCTATTTTGTTCGCTGAGAATACAGATGATTTTGAAACACTCTGCAAAATATTGGCAAATTGTGAAGTAAGTACGATTATGAATAAATTAGGAAAGAATCAATATATTTAGGATGTCAAAATTGAGTTGAGTGGAATTTCACTAATATTGGTGAATCGATTACTTAAATTTGTTTCTTCGAACATCAACGCAATGAAGACGGTATGAACAAGATTTATGAAAAATCAAAAAAATCATTTGCAGAAAGATTACCTGCTGAAATCGGTGTTTGTTGTCTTACACGATCAACATGTGATCAAAAAAACATCGAAAAGCCCTTTGAAAACTGTTGTTTCACATTTGACACTTCTTGGTTCTATTGATAAATTTGATCCATTGAGGAAAAAATATTTGGAAATGCTATTTTCGGGCTTCGATGTTGTAGTTGACGGCGATGCAACAGCACAAAATATTGACCTTGTTAACCAGTTTGGATCTTTAAGAGGTTTGGAAAAGTCGGGACATTAATGGAATACTATTGTTTCAGAACTTTTGTGCGAAGTGTTTGTAAGAACGCAGCAATCGTTAGACGAAGATTTAGTAAATTTTGATGTTATGAAAAAAGTACGAAATGGTGAGCATATAGATGCATAAATGTAAAATTAAACGATTTTTTCAGTCCTATTAAGGCATCCTGTTTTGCATTCAATGTTCATGATCGGACTTCCAGCAGTTGAGTAAGTTTCAGGAAATGTTTTAAAAAAAACTAATATATTCATTCTTAAGACTTGGATGGAAACCGCAGATAAATATAAAAGGAGATGGTACGGTTTTTGCTTCATTGGCAAAAGTTCATCACATGTGTGATTATGATGTTCTGTTAGATTTTCAGCAGAGACAGGCGCAGTGAGTAAAGTGAACTTGATTTAAACAATATGATTTTGTATTTTTGCAACAGGGTCGGATGGTTAACTCGAGCGCAATTTGAAGACATGTGTGTAACGTTACTCGGCGTTCTGTCAACTACACCGACCGGAAAAGAGTTGTCTGAAATGGCAGTTGAAGTAATAGGAATTATCAAATTCACATTATGCTTCACATACCCATCAAAATTTCAGATTGTTTTGGAAAGGATAACATGCAGCTCCTTGGCAGTTGACATTTTCACTTCAATCCTTTTAAGATCGCTGAAATTTCCTTATAATGGCGATCCGCAATCAAAATTCGTCTTGAAACACAAAGAGAAAAATGGTGCAGTTTTGAAAGAGATGAACGAGTACATGATTCTTAAGAATCTGTGTAATATCGGAAATAAGCATCAGTCGATAGGTCTTTGCGGCAATTTTCATGTAATATTTATCACCTTTTATTATTACCCGCTCTGAGAAATTTCGTTCAGAACAATCAACTAACGTCGCAATACGTGTTTGGACAAATATCTGTTTTCTCGATATGGACGATTTGCGGGGTTATGTCTACCGAAAATGATAAACCAACGCAAACGTTTTCATCATCTAGCTCGGTTTTTACACTATTACCATTTCGAGATTAAACAACGTTTTGTTTCAGTTTCAAAAAGTCCGACCTTCATTATCTCAACATTTGCTAGATACGACTAGTGATCTTGACACAGTTTCAAATGTGAGAAGCTTGCTGGGAATATTTTCGCATTGGTTTTCACATGGAATTGATCAGCTTCCTATTCCGTTATTATCTTCAGTTATTCGAGCGGTATGATTCTACGGTTCTTAGAAACTTTTTGGAATCTAAATTACAGCTTCAATATCTTTCCGACTTTTTTGATGATCTAGCAACATATGATTTTCTATACAAAAATATGAAAATTGTTTATAATGGAGGTGAGAAGTTTCATTGTTATTTTAAAACAATGTTTGTAATTGTTTTTAGGGTTTGCTCGAGGACAAGAAGAGGAAGGAATGGTTATTGGATTATTGCTCAAGGCTGTGGCAGTGTTGGGGATCGAAAATATTGAGTCGAGCATGAATATGGTCGATAAACAGAAAATGGTTCTTTCCTGGGTATTTTACATGAATTTTTACATAAATAACTGTATTTTTGTAGGTTGAAACAGGGCTTACAAACTCATTTGCTCTGCACAAATTGCAAACACTTTCTGGAATTATTTATCTTCTGCAGTCTTGTTCATTAGATCTTTTGAAAAATGTGTTCGATCTTGTTTCATCCTTTTTGGTTGACAATCGATACTCATTAAAAATTGAGTATGTGATTTCAACTTGAGGTGAACTTCTATAAAAATATTTTCAGCATCGGAAATGTTCACGAACTGGGGGATTTTGCAACAACAACGGCTTTACGAATAATCAAAGAACCATTTGAATCAAGATTCAAGGAAGCGTTATTACAGGTAGTAATACGTTTTTGTATGTGTTTTTTTTAGTTCAGTGTGTTTAGGAACTTGGATCAGTTATAAAGCGCACGAAAAATGCAAAACGACTTCAACAAACTACTGACGCAATCGAAAATCTCATTGTGGATTCTATTTCATTTGCTGATTTTTTCATGCATGTTGCACATGATATTGTTTTGAACGATGAAAAGGATGCTGATAGACTTTTATGTGCATTTCGAATAGTTATGGCGTGTGTTTTGAAATGTGATTGATAATTTTGGTAAAATTATCTTAATTTATGTTTTCAGGCTCATCTTCAGGTGATAAGTCGGCAATGGATAAGGTTGCATATGCTAGACGAGATTTGTGTGAAATGTAGTTTTTGATTATTATAAGAAACATTTAAAATTGTCTCTTTTCAGCTATTACACTTTATCAGAGATGAAAAATCAAAACGCTTTCGTGATTAGAACACTACCAGTACTTTTATTAACCCTGGATGGCGTGGAGAGAACTTTAATCAAACTCTTTGAAAGTTTACATGGTTCGGAAGTCAATGAACAAAAAATCAATGCAACTCTTTATTTATTACATGAGGTTTCTTTGCTGAAAGATTCCTTGATTATTTTCTTTGTTTCAGATTTTTGGACAAATCCGCAATCGAAAAGTCTGGGGAAGACAATTAAGAAACTCCCACGATAAAATTGGAAAAGTGTTGATGAAAATTAAAGATAAGGATCTTTATATTTATCTGATATTGAAATTATCCATGTCTCAAAATGTGGGACATTATGCGAGGTATAACTTGTCTATTGGGACTTTTAAAAACACAAAATATTCAGAGTTCCATTATTGTTGCCTATTAATCGAGAACAATCACAGGAAATTAGTGTAAATCATCCGTTGATCAAAATGTTTGAGAAAATATCGCAAGATTCATAATTATTCGGGTTTGTGTGTATATATTTTTTGTAAATTTTTGTTTATTTTGGCCAGTAACTTAAAAATCGATTTCACTTTTTTTTTGATGTATCTAGGCTTTCTTAAGGTTGTGAATCGGAAAAAAATAGTTATAATTTATTGCACCCGCTGTTGAATAAATAGGCATATTGATAAAGTTTATGTCATTGTGAATAGGTGTTCGGCGAATCTTTTGACACACTCTTTTGATCCACTGTTGAACCAGAATGCACGCAGATTTCCAACATTTGAAATATTAAGAAGAGTGTATTTTTTGTCGCTGAGAAAAAAATGAATTCACGAAAGTTTTATAATTTCAACATACCGAATGAATTGGAGAATGTGTTGTAAGAAAATATTCTTTTTCGGGTCATCCAAAGATTTTGGGCGGTGGTACTGAAATGTTCGATACATACTCATTTTCCCTTATCTTAAAAAGTCTGATATACCTCAACATTTATTTGACAAATAGTTATTCCAGCTTCTTCTAAGGTCCCATACTTTGCCAAATGTGACATCATTTCATATTCGCCACCATTTGCTTCAAACACCAAATAGTCTACCAATTTTTTTCTAATAAGCTTTGTGAACAACGTGTCGATTCCTATGTGATTTACGGTTTTCGGCGCTTGGCGGTCTGGCAAAAAAAAACTTTTTAGATCGGTCGTTTCAATCACGATCTCGCACACCTTTTGAAAATTTTAGTATTGCTTCGGCACGTCCTGTTTCGTTTCCAACAGCAAAGGGAAAAAATGTTCCGATGCTGGCGTAGATATCGGCATTTTCGGCGTAGACAGGGTCAGCGCCAAAAAAAGATGATTTCTAAAAAGATACTCAAATTTTAATCTTTTATCTGTATTGTAATAGAAAAATGATATGGGATTTTGAAAAAAAAGAAATAGAGTATTTTCAGTTGTAAAACCCATAAATTCTCAAAAGATAGTTTTAAAAAAACTTGCATCGCTCAATTTCGATTTGAAAAATTTTTCAATGGTGACATCTGCACCAATTCCAACCCTAACAAAAGTCGCAGGTGTCTTGATTGGATTAGGTAGAAAATAATTCAAAAGTGTGTTCGGTACGGTTTCCGGCTCCATGTGCCAGATATCAGTCTCTTGGCGGCATTTTTTAGCGTAATTGTCAAGCTGTGTCCAAATCTGACAATCAAGTTAATATTTGAAAACAAATTGGCCAGATTTTTACCGTTTCGAATCTATCGTCCCTGATATCTTCTGGGCCGTCTTCTGATTTTTGAGTCAACCTTTTTGTGTCTTCTGATATTAGCCAAGAGAGGTAGGAAAATCGGTTATCGTCCGGATCCAAATCTTCCATATATAATTTACGATCGTCGATTTGTTCAATCATACAAAACCTCCATTTTGAGAATGCAAGGCGTAGTTGGCGAAGTTCAATCGTTTCCGTAGGGTTGTCTGACTCAGATTCCTGAAATACTCATTAGCGGAAATTACTTTTTTTTAATTTCACTCACTTGTAAATAAAGAGCATCTGTGTCATCCGTTTTTCTATTTTTCGAAGCATTTAAAAATAAATAAAATACTAAAAAATTCAAAATGATTATAGGGAGCCGATATCGCCGGAAAGTAATGGTGAACTAAAAAAAAGGCAACTTATAAATAAACTATAAAACAATATACCTTTGCAAAACTAATAGCCATTTTATGCCCAAATATTTAATTAATTCGAAAGAGTAGAAAGAACAACAAAATTTATTCAGCGTCGCGAAGCAAAATGTGAAAGTTTTGAAATAGAGCCATGAGGCATGAGAGATTTCTCAGATCCGGACCGATAAGCATCTCCGAAAACGAACACCACACATAGATCGCGTTTGTGTCGCTGTTTAATTCCTTGGTTTCAATGCCGATTGAATAGTGTTGAAATGTTCTGTTAGTTAAAAGCCAACTGATGTTTGAATTTGCGTTGGCGATGTTCAAGATTTAATAAAAAGAAACCACGTTGGTTCTAATAAAGGATAGGCCAATAGCAAAACTGAAACCCTGTTTGATAAATTTTGAGAAATCGAGTGCAGACACGTTGATATTTTGTAATAGTTAAAATTACGAAAAAAAATCCACGTTGTTTTATTTATGTGTTTTCGATTTTATTCCGTTTTTCGTATTTGTTTGAAAAAGAAATCATAGATCGATTTAAAGAAAAAAACTTGAATAATTAGTGTAAAACAAGATATACCAAGTTTTAAACGTGATAATATCATAGACAAAACATTGTTGATCAACTTAAAATAATTTCCAAAGCGTTGCCTTCACTAGGGAAGTCATTTGAAGTTTACCCAAACAATCGGTCGAAATGAGGTTTAAATGAACGGTGAAGATCAGAACTATGAGTTCGGAAAAAATTAGAGTACAATACGAAGGTATGCCTGAGATATGCTCATGTGACGTCACGTATGCGTGTAGGATATGTGGTGTGTGTATGGGGTGCAGACTGAAGTTGACAAGCTTGAATAACTGTAACTCGTGAACGGCTCAACCAAATTTAAAGTTTTATAGCTCATTTTAAAGACAATAAAAAATTTGATTTAACCATTATAGAAAATTATTAAAAATGATAAGAAACTTAATAATAATCGTTAAAAAACTGAAAAATCAGACGTAGATGGACGCGAAGTATTATTTCTTTTAAACATTTCTGATGTATTTTTTTCCAAGGAATTCGAAAAAAATACTGTCGAAGTAATTCTTAGTCGATAAAAGTTAGTTTTATCGAGGTTTGTAATTTTTCAGTTTTTAAAAGTTTTTTATTAAGTTTCTCAACATTTTTAATAATTTTTACTATAGTTCCATAGAATTTTTAATTGTCTTTAAAATGAGCTATAAAACTTTAAATTTGGTTGAGCCGTTCACGAGTTACAGTTATTCAAGCTTGTCAACTTCAGTCTGCACCCCATACACACACCACATATCCTACACGCATACGTGACGTCACATGAGCATATCTCAGGCATACCTTCGTATTGTACTCTAATTTTTTCCGAACTCATAGTTCTGATCTTCACCGTTCATTTAAACCTCATTTCGACCGATGGTTTGGGTAAACTTCAAATGACTTCCCTAGTCAGTTGTGGACCAATGAAATTTTTTTTAAAGTTGGCAATTGACATAAAAAAGAAATTATTTCTTTTCGACAAATATCACTGCTGAGTTCCGACTCTTGAAGATGTTTTGTAGCTTAAAAATAATCTGAACTTCGAATAATATGAGTTCAGTCGATGTTGAAAAGTTTGCTAGATATTTTTTAATTACCATACATGACTGTCAATAACACGAATGAATTTATACATTTTTAAGTTCCATAATTTTCCATCTCACTTTTATATTATGAATTCCAGAATTGTATTGAACGAATAATGAAAAAATATTTAAAAACTGAACAGTTTAATAACATCTTTATATGTACCGAAATAATGAAAATAATTGAAAAACAAAGGTTTTATGCGAAACATTATTAAAGGCAGTGTTTCAGTTAATACGATCCAAAACCAAAGCGAAAAATAGTAATTAAAACGGGGGTCGAGAAAACAATACCACTATGTAGAAACATTCAAACAATTGTGTTTCGAGCCAATTCCGACCGCGTTGCACGATCCACGACCGCGCCGCACGATCCGGCGCGCATTCAAATTTTGATTTTTCCAACTTTGGGCGGCTGCTATGACGCGTGTATTTATCGGTGTGATTTCGCATAAATATCATTGTACTAATGAGAGAACGCTCTAATTTTTGAATCTAAGATCAGGTAGGGTCAAATTAACTGAACAGCTGTCTTTAAGGTGGTCATGGATTTCAAAAGTTCCTATGTATATTTTATAGTTTACAAATTATTTATAATAAGATAAATGCTGGTATTGGAAAGCCTTTCGGCAACTCGAGATAGTTGCACTATCTTTTAAGTCTGTAATAAGTATTTCAGACCAATAATCAATTCACCTGTTCTAATTTTTTCCCAACGTCTACATATTTTATAACCAAATGCACTCTCAAACAAAAGAACATGAAATTTGCACGATTCGGACAATGATGAAACTATACAGTAATGTCATTTAAGTCATTCTCCAAGATATTCGCATCGTACAAGGACATTTAAATCTGCGTCTCTTTTGAACTCTGAACTACCTTCTACATTGAGGTACACCATAATAGTGTTTACGTCTTTCTTCCGCAACAGCCGATCTAGTTCCCTTGACTTCAGCCTGGAAAATAATTTTTATTCAGTGTTGGAATAGTCTTTAGAAACTCCCAAAACAGTGATAAAAATGCTACTTATAACTCACTTTAAGTCACTTCAATTGTTAGTGTCAATACTAATACCACCTAGCATGTCAAAATTTCGTTGATTGTTTTGGAAAAGAGTAGGTAAACAGAATTCTTTTCTAACGTTGGTTTTGCCATTCTCCCGCATCATCCCTCTCTAAGTTTACTTTGGTTGTCAAATGGTGACTCATGCAAAATGTACTAGTCACTTTCTTTTTTTTTCTCACTCGAAAAATACCTTTCTTATCAAATTTTTTTAAATGGCAGACGATTGATGTGCACAAGTCTGAAAAATTTACATTTCCATTCCCTGCATATTATCTTTTTTTTCATTGTTTTGTGATGAAATTCACACTATATTTGATTTTATTTATTCGCACGCGTTCTTTTTTGATATATTGATTGATAACAGAGTTCTTGATATACTAAAATGTTTCATTTCAGGATTCAATAAAGTAAAATGACAGATCCGATACCTCTTCCCGGAAAAAAATATACAGTTAGCATCAATCATTTTGTGATACTAATGATTCTTGTAATAGCTGTGCAGGTAACATTTCCACGCATAATTGAAATTAATAAAATACAAATTCAGGGCACTTACCTTGGATATTTTGTCGGAATGATAACCACGTTAGAAAAAAGATTTGGATTTTCATCAGAAAAATCGGGATGGTTATTATCTTTATACGATATTGGACATACTGCAGCAATTTTACTAATCGGTTATATTGGATCTCATTACCATCTTCCTAGGATCACAGGAATCGGTGTTTTGCTCAGTGCGATTTCCATGTTTATGTTAGCACTGCCTGTTCTTTTCTATGGAACTGCTGATTATACGCAAGAAGAACTCGTTTTAAAAAAGGTTGTTTTTAGAATGAGTCAGAATAAAATCACGTTTTTTTAAAGGAGGCGTATGCAATTGAAATGGGTTGTGATATTAATGGAAATCGAGAAATTTCGTCACAAGGAGATGACTGCTTGCGAGAGCATAAAGAGCATACGGTTTTTTTTAAATTCATGGGAACAACAGGGAAATCTATTTTTGCAGAACGCATTTATCATACTTGCATTCGGTCAACTTTTTGCTGGAGTATTTGCTGCGCCGTTCAACACGATTGCATATGTTTATATTGACTGCAATGTTAAACAAAAAAGAGAATCACCATTTTTGTTAGGTTGGTTTTAAAAAAGCTCAAATTACAAAAACTGATAAATATTCCCATGAAATGAAACGTTGAAATTAATGAGTTGCAGCATATAGAATCATTAAATATTCAACTCATTCATTCTTGAAAATTTGCTTTTTAGGTCTCCTCACTTCTATGTACGCATTCGGTCCAGCATTAGGATTTTTGTTATCTTCTATTCTCAATGGTGTCTACACTACATTGGGAGATGGTAATTATTTCTATTAATGGCTAAAATTCTCATGATCACCGTTTCCAGCACCCGATCATATTGGAACCCATGACGAGCATTGGATTGGTGCGTGGTGGCTTGGATTTTTATGCTGCGGGACAGCGTATTTCTTACTGACGTTGCCATTTTTCCTATTTCCAAAATCTTACAAGTAGTATTCTTTCATTTTGTTTAATGATCAAACGGTAGCTTACAGACATCCTGACTCATTCCATTTAATGCTTCAAGAATCTACAAGACACTATGAACCTGAAGAACAACTCACAGCAAAAGAAAGAATTGAACAGTTTTTGAGAGGTATGATCTTTATTCTCTTTTCACATTGACAAAATACAACAAAAACGTTTCAGAATTCCCAATCATTCTGAAAAATCTAATAACTAATAAAGTCTACATAACTATGGTTATTGCATGGATGTTTGGATCCTATCTAATCGGGGGATATCAGACATACCTTCCAAAGTTCATCGAAACTCAATATGGACGATCAGCGAGTATGGCGGATATTTATTCCGGTACTTTAAATTTTATTCATTATGATTAAGCAATAATTACATGTTTAGGCATCATTTCCGTTGGAGGAATTGCAGTGTCAACCGCTCTTGGTGGCTGGATTTTGTCAAGATATAACATTGCACCAAGATCTTCAATCATTTGTCTCATTGGTTCTTGGGTTCTTATTTTGGTATGAAATTGATTTATCAAGAAATTTTTTTTTAAAATAAATCTATTAGGTAAGCTACATTGTCGGAATGCAACTCGGTTGCACCCAACCAAACGTGGAAGGTTTGTCTTACGTGGACTATGCAGATAGGTAATGATGTTTTAATTATCACCCCACTTTGATTCAAAGAATTTTAAAGATGGCACTTTTATCATCACCGCGAACGAGAGCTATCTTGTTTAGAAGACTGTAACTGTGAGACTATTCTCAAATTTGACGGCGTCAGTGCAAACGGCAGAAATTTTTATTCTCCTTGCCACGCTGGCTGCACCAATTATGACATCTTCACAAATTCTGTAAGTATGCGGTTAACTTAAATATTTTAACGGATTAGCTCTTTAGTGGTCTAATTGTCAATGTGCTTATGGTGATGAAGTAGATCGCGGATTGATTCATCCTGAATGTGATATTTTCTACGCTTATCTTGCTGTAATGTTAATTGGTCTATTCCTTGGAAATTTATTCTTCATGGTTACGATGATGATTGTGTTAAGGTTTGAAAATATAATCATGAAGTTGAATGAAAGGATTTTTTTCAGGTCCGTGTATGACGAAGAAAAAGTGATTGCTCTTAGTTTAGCATCCTTCATTACAAACATTTTCGGTAATTTTTTCATAAACCAATAAATTTAATATTTCAAAAATTCAGGATTTATTCCCGCTCCGGTCATTTATGGATTTTTCATTGATCTTTGCTGTATTTTATGGAATCGACAATGTCCAAATGGTATCATATCACACCCCTATTTAATCAGCTAACTGATTCATTCAGAGCGAGGAAACTGCGTACTATATGACAATAACAAGTTTATCAAAGTTTTCCACGGAGTCAACGGATTTTTCCAACTGTTTGCAATATTATTTGCCGTTATTTGCTACCTAGTTTCTAGGAAGGTAAAATTGCCGGAAGAAGTTGAAATGAATGAATACACGGAAAGTCGAGAACGAGAGTATCGGCATTAATCAGTTTTTTTTCAAATAACTTTGTAACAAGCTCTATGCTTTTCATCTTTATTACGTGTATTTCTTTTAAAAATCATGTGTACGCAAAAAATAAAAGCCAAACATCATTTGACATAAAAAAAACAGTTTTGAAAGCAAAACAATTGAGCATGCAATAGATAGGAAATCTTATTTAGATTACTACTATTAAAACATTTAAAAAAACAACTAATCTGTTATAAAATTAACATTTGACATAACAATTAAAAAAATATGATTGAGGTTGAACTGTTCATCCGTTTTCAATTAATTAAATTTTCCATTCACATTAATAAACCAAACCAGCATGTTTGGCCATAGAATAAAATTCAGATCGGTGGTTCTCGAGAAGTTTCTTCGGGCTGTCAAACTCGCAAATCTTTCCGTCGCTAAGAACAATGATTCTGTCATAATCCATAATTGTATTGAGTCTGTGAGCAATCGTCAGAACTGTTGAGTTTGCAAACTCTTCCCTGATTGTCTTTTGAATCAAGGCATCTGTTGAAATATCAATGGCAGCAGTTGCTTCGTCAAGAATCAAAACACGAGACTTGCGGAGGAGTGCACGGGCAAGACATACCAATTGACGTTGTCCAATACTGAAAAAAATCAATAATTTGCTTCCTCGCAAAATCGGCTGCATAAACGTGAACTCCCCTATTTTGCGAAATAGTGTATGGTGAGGGATAATAAGACAACGCAACGCATCATTTCCCATTTTCGTGTCGTTTTTTAGACAGAGGGTTTTTCACGTTTATATAACAGATTTTGTAAACAACTAATATTAAATATAAATATATTGAACGATACCTGATGTTATCACCACCTTCAGTGATTTCATAGTCCAATTTAGTATGTTGAGAGATTGCAAAATCTTTCAAATTTGCCATTTCCAAAGCTCTCCAAATATCATCATCCGAGTATGACTTGAACGGATCCAAGTTGAATCTCAGTGTACCGGAGAACAAAACTGGATCTTGAGGAATGATTGTAAGATTCGAGCGCAAGTCATGAAGTCCAATTTCAGCAATATTGATGCCATCAATAACCACCTGTCCTTCAGCAGCTTCAATAATTCTAAACAACGAGAGAGTAACCGACGATTTTCCAGCACCGGTGCGCCCGACTATTCCAATTTTTTCATGTGGCCTGATTTCAGCATTCAATTGTTTCACAACGAGATTCAGTCCTGGACGATATCTGGCAGAATAGTTGTTTAACACAATTGCTCCTTCCGATGGCCAGTTTGGTGGTGGTTTCTTTCCATTTTCTGACTCCCACTCAGCTTCTGTCTCAACCTCCGAATATTCATTAACACGTTCAACTGATACGATGTTCGTTTCTAATTTTGTAATTTGTCTCACAGCAAAGTTGAGAACAGTTGTGATCTGAAATATCTCAGTTAATTTTAATTTTCATAATTAATCTGATATCTCACATTCAATGCGTATGTTACTGAAAGGCCAATCACACCAGATGTCGTTGTGGCACGTGTCAGTGCAGCAAACAGAGCAGAGAAAAGAACGATACAGTTTCCAATAAACTCGAGACGAACTGAAAGCCAGCGGTTTGCAACATAGTTCAAATAACGACATTGGACATGTGTATCCACTTTCTGCTCCGACAGTTTGCAGAATCTATCAACAAGATGATAGGCACGAATGGTGGTTGATCCTTGGATTGATTCACTCAAATGACTGTAGATGGGCGACCTGGTGACCGATTCTAAGCGTTTCAATTGACGAGAAGTGGCGATGTAGTATCTCTGAAAATTGTTAATATTGACAATGGAAACACTTCATGTTCCAGTGTCTACTTACCATTACCATCAAATACATGACAGATAAAGGAATCACAACAATTCCAAACACTGGGGTTGAGATCATAATCATAATTAGAGTGGAGATGACTTGCAAGATGCATTGAGCAAAGAACTGGACATTGAATGGCAGCAAGATGTCAACGGTCTCAATATCTTTTCCAATTCTATTCAGAACACGTCCAAACGGTGTTGTGTCAAAGAAAGACATTGGAACACGGAAGATAGATTTCATCAATGGCGCATGCAAGTTTCGAGAAGCAGCAACTCCACCATAAAGCAAGGACAACATTCCAACAAACAGAAGGATAACTAAAAATTGATCATATAATTCGAGATTTAAAGTGCTTACTCACTTTCAGAAAATCCAAGAGCAGCGTAGACTCCAAGTCGAACTTCAACACTTTTTCCAGTTTCATTGGCGCCTACATTTGCAGCATTGTCATTTGACCAATCAGTCAACCAGAGGTTACGACCCATTGACACAATTGTACTCAACGTTAAGCCGGCGACAAACATAACAGCGATTGTAGATCCCATTGCTCCGAAGTATTTTTTATACGTTTCCATTTTTACTCTTCCAGTTTCAACTCTTTCAGCGCTAGTTAATTGTTTCGTTGTTGCAGTGGAAGTTGAGACGTCAGATGGAGCCACAACGTTGGAACGCGTGCTAGAAAGTCGACGAGCCTTTTTCATGGTTGATGTGCTGACTCTACGACGGTTGATAATTCCCGAAACAGTTGACATGTGACTCGTTCCAAGGACATGGTCAAGGAATGGTGATGATGCATCTCCTTCATAATCAAACTCAGAATCGTCATCGATAGAAACTGTAAAAAAGTTTAGTTTAAGATTTCAAGGTAAAGTAACATACTGCCTCCTGGATCCGAAGTTTCCTCTTCTTCCTCCTCTCGTTCCATTTCTTCTTTTCTTTCCCGATCTTCCTGTTCACATTCGGCCAAAAGTTGTTCAAAAGCTCCTTGCTTCCTCAAGTCTTCATAATTTCCCTTGTATTCAATTCTTCCTTCTTTCAAAACAATAATCAGATCCGATCGTTCCAAGTAAGACAAATCGTTAGTGACAAGGATTCTCGTCTTATTGCGAAGCATTCCATCTGGTCCAATAACCGTATTGAACAAGTGATTACCAACGTGTGCATCAACTGCGCTCATTGGATCATCCAATAGATAAATGTCGTGATTTTGATACACAGCGCGAGCAAGTGCGACACGAGCTTTTTGCCCTCCAGATAGATTGATTCCCTGAAAATTCGTTTTTATAAATTTGCTGAATTTTTAATTTTTAATTTTTAACCTTTTCTCCAATTTCAGTCGCGTCTCCAAGTGGCAAAATTTGCAAATCCTGATAGAGTGCACAAGCATCAAGAACACGGGAATAAAAGTACTCGTCGTATTGTTTACCAAAAGTGATATTTTGTTTCAATGTGTTGTTCTGCATCCATGGTTGCTGTGGGAAGTAAGAGATGCGTCCATACAATCCAACCGAACCAGAAATTTTATCCATTTCGCCCATCAATCCTTGAAGAAGGGAACTTTTTCCAGCACCAACTTTTCCGACAACGGTGACGAGTTCACCGCGTTTGATTGTGAAGTTAAGGTTGGACAAGAGCACCGAATGGTTGGATTCTGTAGCATCCCAAGCAAGTGTTGCGTCGTGGACGAAAATCACGTCATCATCTGAAAATATACAATTTTTTCTAGTGAAGATCGGTCTATGGCTTCTCTCACTGTCTCTGGCCATGTGATCAACAGAAGAGTGGCTCAATTCCTCAGAAACAAGGAACTCCTTCAGCCGCTTGTTGGATACAACAACTTGAACCGTTTGTGTGATAAGCTCAGCAACTTGAGACATTGGCGATCTCAGCAAATTGAACAATGCCAAAGAAACAAATGCGATTTGTGGAGTCAAGACATTGTTTGAATCGATATAGACAAATGTTGAAAAAGTTGAAAGCGCAACCTGCAAAATTGAATTTAGTTATAGTTTTCCAAACTCTAGCAAAATAACCAAGAAAGGAGATGCACAATTCAACATATCCGAAAATGTTCTCAAGAAAGCTGCTCGTTTGATCAAACTGAGTTCTTTTTCACGCAATTCCGCAATCACTTTCTCCATTGGAGGCTCCCAGGCATATAACTTGATGACTTTAATTCCGTTCAGCACTTCATTCACCATTTTTGTTCGCTCGTCTTTGTAGTACATTTGTTTGATCTGCCATTTTCTTATAATCATGGTGATTACGAAGTTGATTGGAAACAAGAGAACCATGACCGCAACACCACTGAACACCGACACTCCAAGTTGTCTGAACAACGAAAAGAGAGCAAGTCCAATCTGGAACGGGTTTGACCAATATTGCATGGTTTGTGGAGTGATTTGTTGGAAGCGATCGATATCAATAGCCATGAGATTTACAATTTCCCCAACAGTTTTCTCTCTACGAGCAGCATTTGAAAGACGAAGAGTCTGAAATTGTTATTTTTCGAATTGTGTATAAACGTTGTTTTACCTTTTTATAAACTGCAGCAGTCAAACAAGTTTGAACTCTGGTTCCAACACGATACATCAAGTAGTAGTAATAAGACAACAGGATTGACGAGAGTTCCGAAGAGAAGAACATCGTAAACGCTAAGAGAACTCCTTGCCACATTGGTGTGTCGAGTTTTTCAGTGAAGTCAATCAAGGCTTTAAGGAGGACTGGGTTGCAGAATAACAAGATATCGCTGAAGAATTTAACAACCATGGCAATAATCACATCCCATTTAAACATCAGGAACAAGCACCAAATAATTGACGGTGGTTGGATAGTTGGCTCTTCAGAAGGAAGCGATCCGTAATCGTCACTGCTTTGATCATGAAGAAGAGGTGTATGATCTGTAGATAGTGTTCTTCTTCTCGATCCGTTTTGTGAATTCAATTGAGCTTTTTCGTTGATAATTTTCTGTGCCTGATCCCAAGTTTGGAACCATTTTGGAACCAATGACGCCGAAACGTCTCCTTCATTCAATGAGTAGAGGTCGGTCACTTCCAGAGGTTTTTTGACTCCCAGAGCACAAAGTCCATTGAACCACCACATTGTTAAACGATTGAGGAACGACGATCTGGTTTCCGGGCTAGGATTTTTGGTCTGATGAAGATACTTGTAGCCTTCAGGTGAGTTGTCAGCGAAGCAGTGCAGAAACGTTTCAACACAGCATCCTATCCACCAAATGAAATATGCAGAACATCTTGGATAGTCGAGCCATTCAAAATTCTGGAAATTATAAAATAAGGTATTGTTTTGAGGAAGTTTGCCCTACATCTGAAGGAGTGAACAGTTGTTGGATCCAGTACATCAATTCAGGAATTCCACAAACTGTGAAAACCAGCCATGAAGTGAACAAACCACCAGAAGTGACGATTCCATAGTTGCGACAAGAAACGATCAGTGCACACAACACAATCTGAAATTTTAAACGAGTTGCTTTGAAAAATGAGAATTGCAGTTGTACCATTGCCAAACATAATGTCAATGGGTAGACAAAGTCAACAGCATATGGAAATCCTTGGAACATTGTTTCGTAAATGGCAATTGTGAAAAGTGATATTGAGTCCGCGATCAAAATGCACGAGATGCCAACTTTTGCCTGAATTCTTCCAGTCCATGGAATCGGATTAGGACGTCGATAGAAAATTTGTGCCGTGAGTATTGGAGCAAGAATGAAGACAATTGCAGTTGGAAGCCAGACCAGTGTTGTATGTTGGAAGCATGGTGTAAGAATTGGAACAGAAGTTGAATTCCATATAGAAGGATCCTGAAAAATGTTTTTTTTTTAAATTTTTTGAACATTTTTTGAAGTTTTACAGAAAAAGTTCAAAAAGCTTACCCAAAAGCGGCCACCACAAAAAGCATCTATTCCTTTCAACCTTGCGTGTAAATTTGGTTCCATTGTTAGTGTTGATTTTCCAGTTTTCGGCGCAATTAGTGGTTGGTTATTAGTAACAAAACCTGGAAATTTTATCGATTAGCACGGATGAGTAGCAAGCGAGGAGAAGTGGTGGGCCAAATGACACAAAAATGAGAAGACGCGCATTGCGGCCGACTCACTGACCTAGCCTTTTTTTCAAATGTTCGCTTTTTCGCGCAAAAGATCAAATTTGGTTGTGTGTTACATTGGACGGTGTGCATGGTGGGAGTAAGGGGGAGGGGGGATAAGGGATAATAAATGTTGCAAGTCTAAATTTACACCAAAATGGTTGCATAAGTAGAGGTTATTGTGTTTTCGTTTAAAAATTTGATTTTTTGACAGAGTTTATGAATTTTTAAATAGATTAATAGAATTAATAAATATGTCAAACTTTGCAATAAAAAAAAGATTAGACAATAAAAACCTTATGTTAAAAAAGCTTTGAGAACGGTAATAATTTCTTTGACATAAAAACGGGTTAAGAAAAATTCAATTCTCAATTCTTATCACCGCTTAATTCTACTGATATATTTGCAATCAGTTAAAAAAAATTTTTCCGACTTTCCTTACTTTGTCCTTGATATTCGAAATGTATCTATTAAAGTAGAAATCTTGAAAGATTCGTCTGAAAAAAGTATTTTTGAGGAAGCAAACAGTTTGAAAACATATTGAAGTTGTATTGTAATGTGTTTCATACGTTTTGATAAAGTTTTATTTTCTAAAAGTTTTTAAACGGTTTCTTATTGATTTTTTTTGTTGGAATAACATCACAAATTAGGGAAAGGGAGGGGAAAAGAAAAACAAATAGTATTGATATCAGTTATGTATTCTTTTGTGGGAGCTATGCTAGACTAGGTGATCGGGGGGCTCCACATGAAATTATCCATTATGAATGATAACGATAGATAAGAATAATGATAGTGCTGACTATTACTATATCATATGAACCTTGTGATCTAATTAATCTCATTCATTTTGTTTTTTTTAATTTAATTCATCGGTTGACAATCTTTTACGACTAAAGTTAATATTTTACGGTTTTCTTCATAGTTCTCGAAATTTTTAAAGAAATTTGAAATTATTTTTATCTTCGGAACTCTTGTGAATTAGCTTGAATTTTTTTGATTACTCGCGTGTTTTGCCGGATAACATTGAGGATATAAAATTCGAATACCACTGCGGAAAAAGCTGGAAACTCTGAAACATTTGTACGCGTCTTTTTCATTTATTTTTTTTTCGTTTTGAATTACATTTTCAATTTTTCATACAAAATTTTAACGTAATTTTGTATTTACCGTGCAAGGAAAATTTAATTATACTTATTCGGGGAGGTTGGCAAAAATTCAAGACATGAAAAGTGGAGCAAATATTTTTGAGATTTGGATTTGTAAGTGTTTAGACAGTAAACTGCTTGAAATTCAAACCATTTTAGTTAATTTTTCCGATTTTGAAAATTCACAGTAAAATACACTATGCGTTTCGCGAATTTTGATAAGTAAATCCAAAAAGACCACGCAAGTTAAAAACATTTTCAACATTTATTTCAAAAATTTATTTTCATCAGCTGCGGGCAATAACTCTGATGTTCCAAAAGTTATAAATATTCCTGTTTCGATTTCTATATATTCTGTCAATAAAATTTTTGCTTCATTATGTTAATTTGGTTTATTAAGAGTTACGCATTCCCTTACTTTTTGTACGGAGGTGAAAAAAATGATCCAAATATGTTCAGTAGAAGTGTCCGCCACAACGCTCGAGTAGTTGAAAATATTGTGAAGTTTTGAAACGTTTCAGATACCACTAGAGACCTCAGTTTTTCGTGACTGCCCAAAATATAAAACCCTATAACATAATATCATTAATTATTGTACCCAATTTGAGAAAATTTCAATAATGGTGAAGACCAATCCTTTTAAACGCGTTTTAAACTAAAGTTCATTTTTTTGTAAATCATAAACAAGTTCATAAATTATGTAAATATTTTCTGTCATTTTTTTATTAACTCAATTGTTCGACTTAATTTTTTCTGCCTATTCCCAATTCTTTTCATTTTCCAGAAACAACATGTCAATGTCAGGTGTCAACGACAAGGTCTCATACAAAATCCTAGTGATTGGTGATCCAGGAGTAGGTAAAACTTCTATCATCCGCCGATTTGTGCACAATGTTTTTTCATCAAATTATAAAACTACTGTAAGCTTTGTCTATTGAATTCAAAAAATCGAACTCATTTGCAATTCAGATTGGTGTTGATTTTGCATTGAAGATTCTGCCTGTTGATGAGCATACTGTTGTTCACTTGCAAATTTGGGATATTTCAGGTCAGTCAACATAGTTTTATAATCACGAGAAACTAAAAATTTATTACATAGTGTTCCAAATATGTACACACATGGTATCAATCAAAAAGAACAATATCTAAAATATAAGTGAACCGAATATTATTGATTAGGCGTTATAGTCATGTTATGAAGTGAGTAAGAAACTCGGTGTAAAAATTGAAACAATAACACAGGAGATAATTATGACATTCAAGACACAGTACAGAAAATTGAGCCAAATGCAAATTATTTTCTTATTGATAAATTAAATAAGAGAATAAAGGACATTTTGATGAGCACGGTGGGATGAAAGGGGGGAGAGAACAGGGGTAGAAAGCACAGGCAATATTCAGGCAATTATCCATTTTTTAAACAAAAATTTGGGTTTTATTGGAAAACGTGTCCGATTTGAGTTTGTGACGCACTGGATTGTACCCTTCGGTTGGGCTCTCCGCTTTCAGCTGCTTGTTGATTTGATCCTGCTAGTGCATAACCATAGAATCTGAAATTTTGTTCTTTGATATTGGTTTTTTCTATTTGAAAAAGTACCCAGATTCAATTTGATAAGGTTTTCCATAGAATCGTTTGGATGTATGATAATAGAATGGGTTTTCATCAGCACTCCAGTAAACCGATTGTTCTTCCATTGGCTGAACTCCAGTCTAGAAAAAGAAACATTTCATTGTAACTGATTTATAATGTAAATGTACCGGACTCATTTGCGAATTCATAGCTCTTGATGGTGTTCTCATATGTGTTGCAACTCTCAAAGTTCCACTTCCAAACTGCTCATCTCCCAATGGAACAACAACAGTACTATCCGGGGATGTTGAACGGTGATGCAAGATATAGGAAGATCTGAAGGATTTGACATTTTGATATCTTTTTTATTCATTTCATTTCTATTCATCTAATGTATAATCCGAACCTGAGTGAGCAAATAATGGCGCAAACTGTGCATATGACACATGCAAGAGCTGCGGCAGCAGCAAGAATGATAGCAACTTTATAAATTGTTTCCTGATCAGGAGTTGTTGGAAGAATTCCAGCAGCTTGCAAATAACGTTGCTGAAAAATAATATTTATTGTGTTATATGTTTTGTTTTTTAACTTACAAGATAGTAAACATTGGTTATTGCTGAAGAAACGGTGAACAAGGAGATTGACGCAATAATGATGTTCAAAATTGATGCAGATGCCAAAAAGCTTGGGAATGGAATGCACAAGAACTGTAAATAGTCATTTTTTTGATCATAACTTTGCAAATATATCAAACCTGCACAATGAAGATAGCCCCAGCAAGTGGTCCATTTCCTAGTCTGAAGAATGGAACCTCAATTGGAACTTCATTGTATCTCCATTTTCCGAGTTCGAAAACGATGTAACAACCGGTGATTACAACTGCGTAGAACAATGTCCCAAGTGAGAAGAGTGTATGAACACCTAAATTTTATTTTTTTTAGTCTGGTGTAAAATCGAGATTACAAAGGTAAAACTTTTGTACACATTGATCTCAGTAATAATTTAAAAAACCGTTTGGGGGGAGCACCTTTAGAAAATGTTCAAATATTACGTTCAGAAATATTTTGTATCAAATTTCTTTTGTTTTATTACTCTCAAAAAGCGTTTCGTGATGTTCACACGCTCAAAAAGTATATTTTTAGAACAACGTTAAAAAAATCATCTTTACACTGTAACATGAGAAGTTGAAACTTTCAAACCCCATTTTCGTTCAGAAATTTCTCCACGTTATTGCAAGTATCAGTTCTATTTTTAATTATGCAAACTGCTATTAAATTTTAAGAGCCTTAACTAATTGATAAACTAACCGCTCGAATGTTTATAAGTCAAGTTTGGTTGTTTCCGTAATTCATTTCCATATACTGCTGCCCCAACAAGTGCTGTTGTACCTTCTAGTATGTATATCTAAAGAAAATTCGTCTCAGATTTTAAATCTCGAAAGTTTCTTACTAATCCTTGACACGAATATAGAACAATTTGTCCAACATATGTTCTCGAATTGTCATTTTGGTAAGCTGGGTATGCAGCCATTTGATAAATCAAATTTGCTGTTGCGCATGTTTTTTCAACGCATATCCCGAGACATACAATACACAGAACAAATTTAGTTGTGATCATAACACTGAAAACCGTTTTTCATCATTTCTGACAATATTACCCAACCTGTAGTTGTTGGAGGTCATTAATCCAGTGGTTATAAATAGAATTGAAACCCAGAGCAAGTCAGCACCTAAAAACTCTCCACGCCACCAGGTATCTAAAAGTCCTAAAATTGTAAGAGCCATCATGCAAGCACCAAAGAAAATGTGAAGAACATTGAGAATGCTGAAAGTAAATGTTAGAAATAGCTTGATTGGTGAAAAGCTATACTATGATCCAATCTTGACAGATTTTTTAGATTCTGTATGCATAGAATGGAAATCAAGATGGAGATAGGTTCCAATGATAACGGCAGATAGCACGCATAAGAAGAAAGCAATTCCGAAACAACCTAACAGCACACCATGAGCAACAGCAAGTATATATCTTGGAGAATCAGTCTGGGTGACTGATGGATCGTTCGCTTCTCTCCCTATGTAATAGTACTTCAAATCGTTCTTATAGAACGGGAATGAATTGTTATCGACAGTTTTCAAGCACCATGTTGCCGCAACGACAGACAGTGCCAATGCAACCTAAAAATTATTCGAATGAGTAAATTTTAAAATACGTTTTCATACTTTGAGATTCAAGTTCTGTTGGTTTTTCCCTCTTGTAGCCCAAATATCCATCACCCCACTGCAAACTGCGAACATGGCTGAAACGTGATCAAGACCGATCTTGATATACTTGTCCGTTCCTGCTACCTAAAAAGTTTCTCATTTCCTTAGAAATAACTGACAGTTAAACCCACATTTTCATGTTCATATTCAATGAAAACACATAAACCAAGAAGCGCCAAGGAATACGCAAATTTGAGAAGACCCAATGATGCCAAAGTTCGTTTTGCACTTTTCACAGCCAATTCCTGTTCTCTCTGAAACTTGGTGATTGTTAATCGGTACTCTTCAAAATAATTACCGATTGAAGTGGATACACTGGGATAGTTACCACTATGATTTTGCCCAGTAGGAAAATTGCAATGAAAGAAAAAAGACATGCGACGGCTCCAGCAACTGAAAACACTTGGGTTAAAGATTTTCTTAACAAATTATGCCATTTGAAAACATCTGTATCACGAAAAATTTAAGATAAAACAATTCTGGGGTTTTTAATTGCAGGCTTCAGTTGAAAGGTTCTCCATAGTTTTAATTTTATAAGACTTTTTGTGATTTTTCATGAAAATAGACACATATTCTTCTTATTTTTCTCTCACTTAAATTTCTATGATATTATATCGATAATCTATTAATTTTTAGTTGTTCTTTGGTATATAAATACATAGTTTTCGATAGTTTTTTAACAAAACTCATAAACCGCCTAATGTTCTTATAATAATTGGCTGTTGAGAAAATCACTTATTATCTTAACCTAATCTTTGTTCTTAGTTTGGCGCCTTGTAGTTGTTTTCTGCACGTTTTATCTATTCGTGTTTTTTCCTCATGAATGTTTTCCTAAACTCACAAATCATCAATGCCGACATGACAATTCTTCCAGCATAATTATGTGTCTCATAATCAAACTCAGCTCCAAAACCTTGTGCACTTTGAAGTTGCGTCAAAACGTCTCTAGCTTTTACCACCTACAACAATGTTTCTTTGAAATTTATTTTAAAAAATTGTTTCAAAATACCCGATATGTTGTGAATCCATAGAAAACACCTGTGGCAAAACCAATAACAAATGATACAATATACATTGTCTTCGTCACAATGCTTCCATGATTTTTCCATAGTGAATAGAATCCTACAAGCAAACAATATTGTTATAGTTTTGTTATTGCATAACAAACCTAAACAACCGGTGACCACATGAATGAAGTTCAAAAGTCGGAAATCAATATCACGATAGTTTTCAAGGCCCACTTTTGAGAACTGTGTACCGGCAACAGCCATTGCTAACAGCCCAGCAAGTATTAGCATTATATTGCAAATCTGAAAATGAATTTTATCTGATTTATGCATTTATATGAAGTATAATTCATGGTTTTAAATTAAATTTCTAAATTACCTGTAGCTGGCACAAATACGCAGTGCGTGCGCTCATTTTTAGAGATGTTATTAATGAACTATGTTTTCAATTAACCAGCTGAGGCTTTATTGGTGGTTCCCCTGTTGTTTTTATCTGCAAAATATAATGTTTTTTTTTAAATTTGTCATCAATAATTCCATTCGAGATCGAAAAATGAAATTTTCAAGTTATTGGTAACAGAGTAAAAGAGAACAAAAAGATGAAAAATGTTCTAAAAACCACAAATGACTCATTGCAATATTTCAAGTTTGTTTTCACAAAGATTGAAATACCAAGAAATGTTTGAAGTACAAGTACGAAAGACAACAATATTTACAAAAAAAAACATTATTCTCAGCAAAATTAACAACTATCCTGTTTATCTTAAGAGCCTCTTCTCACATCAGCTGTGAAATAATAGTTTAGCGAAAAGGTGAGCTCGCCTCCTTGCGCGAGCTTTGCCCGAACAAACAGTTCGCACATATATCAACAATGCAACCACAACAACACATAGCAATTCCATATTGGGAAACATAAGACTCAATACGGCTCTGAATTCATTTTTATTGAATATCAATCTAGTCGAACAAAAAAAAACAATTTAGCCGTTGTTCCGAAATTTCGTTGTCCAAAAGTACAATTTGTATAAAAAACTATATACTTCTGAAACTATAGCATTTTTTTCAAAAAAAAAAGGTTAGGCATCTAAGCTGAACTTGGCTATCTATGTTGACATGACTCAGGGTCCTTGAATTACAAGGTAAATAAAAAGGAGTAAATTTTTTTGAAACAAAAAAAAAACAACAATTGTTATGTTTGTGTCAGCTAAGGTTAGAAAGTTTGAAAAATGACAATATTCAAAATTAGTGACGAATAAAAACCGGTTGTTATCATAAATGAGGATGCATTAAATGTAAATACCACTCGAAACAAAAAAAAATTAAGATTCGGCTGTCTTTTACCCGAAATGTAAATAGTATTTGCATGCTCCCTGACTCCAGGCGCGCATGATTTTGATAATCTGCGCAGGAATGATTGTGCCCATCTTTCATTTCCGACCATCTTTCTTTTTTGCCCCCCTCCATCGTCGTTCTGAATATTTGTATGTCATGCCTGATGATGCACATACATACATTGTTTACTTGGCGGCACACAAGAAATGGAGTCAGGATCGCTTTATCAAGTTTCTAGTTTTTTCCGTCTTATGAAAAGTTTTTTTTATGAATTTGGTTGAAGAAAAAGGTTGAGTTATGTAAGGATGGGATTAAAAATACATGAATGTATAATATAATTTACAAAATTCGAATTTGCTGACAACTTGTACATCAATTTAAAATGGATCTAATTTAAAAACATCGCATTTTTACAGGTTACTCTTATGGGACCAAGTTACAAACTTTTAGTTTCTATTATCACAAACATTTTTTTTCTTAAAGCGTTCATTTTTTCTTAGAGCGCTTAGAGCGCGCGAGAATAATTGCCTTTCCTGCTACTTTTTTTGCAGTCTCTGTAGCCTCAAGTTTTAACGCTAATGCTTGGAAAATTTGCTTCCAATTTTCTCAGTATCGCGAAAATATATTAAGCACTAAATTTTCTAAAAATTAAAAAATTTGCAAGCTATGAAAAGCAGCTTTTATGGAAAGTGAAATTCACAATTTTTGGGATTTAGAGCTTTTGATAAACACATATTGTAAAACTGTTATTGAAAACATATACATAAATATTGTGGCAATGAATATCGCCACAACGACCGCGGACCACTTTTCTGTCTTTTTTCAAATCAATTTTAGATTGAATATTTGAATAGTTTTTTTTTAAAAGTACATCCTAAGTTGTACTTTTTTTGTAAATCTTATGACAAAAACAAGCAACCGAAGCTGGTATTATTTGTTTATTTATTTGTTATCTTTTAAGCTTTATTATTTTCATTTTGAAATTTTTAGTGTCGCCACTCAATATACAAGAACATTGAGTTGTGAAACTAACAATATGTTCCATTTCCACGGAAAAGCTTTCCATTTTTTGCAAAACAAAAAACAATAAGAAAAAGGACGGATTTTAAAAGGAAAACCTCAGTCAGAAAAAAAAATTATGGGTTTGGAAAAATCCCCTATGATTTTATAGGCCATCAGAGGTTTTATTGTTATTTTTCGAAATTTCTTCCGTTTTCGAGGTCATTTTAAATCTATTCTAGTCTGAAGGTAAACAAAATGAAACTTTTTAAAGATTAGATTGATATTATCATGAAGATTTAATTAAAAAATCGAATAAAATTTCGTTGAGAAGGCTCATAAAATGAATAGATTACTGTAGCGATTTCTTATTTTCGAATTTGTCCATACTCTACAAAAATACAAAAAAAATAGCGTCAGATACCGTACCTTTTGAAAACGAATATCTGATTAAAAGTTTATTATTCGGGCGTCTGTCGTGAAACTCTTGAGAATGTAACACAAACCATTTCGGGCGGATATTATTTCAGTTTCATGTCAAGTACCCAAAAAACTGTGTGAACATATTTTCTTTGATAATGTTGCTTTGCAAGTGAATGTCCTAAACATTTTCGGACTGGTTCAGTGAAAAAAATACCAAAAAGGGATTCAAATCGCAACTAAAATTTCGCAAAAAAATAAACAATGAATCAAATAACACAGCTTCAAAAACACAAAACCCAATGAAAAAAAAAAACATTTTTTGAACAAAGAGATTTTGTCGACCATTGCCACTTGCACACACTTTTCCTAGTTTTTGATGCTATTTACACACAAAATAACACAGGAATCTACCATGTTTGTATAAAACGAATAAATAAAGTTAGTGACACGTGGGAGTAGATCAGGGACATCGGGATGTAAGCTACGATCTTTTTGTTTTTATTTCCTACTTAATATACCGTAATAAGTTATAATGATTTAAAAATTTAAGAAATACATTTATATGATAGAACAAAATGAGTTTAGAAACTTTTCGTTCCATGAAAGAAAACTGACAAGAACAAAAGAACTAACAAGCATTCACCGCATTTTTTGCAATACGTTAAGAAAATCAAGCTCCTCCTGTCAGCCTCTTCACCAGAGGTTAGATGAAAAAAAACCGTACGCGTTCCGGTAATTGCACACACAATATACAAGCCTTTGTACATTTTGCTCTCAACCATTTTTTTAGGCAGAGCGCTTGCTCGTTTGTTGTACCAAAGTAACTATAGATCATGGTTGTTGATGAGAGTGCGTCGACGCGGAATCCGGTTGCCCTACCAAAGCGTTGAGACTTATGAGCGGCAAGTGCTGCACCTAACAAATACCAAAACTCGATGACATAAATTGCACAATTTTTTAGTAGTTTGCAATGACACAATTTTTCAATTGTTTGTGGAAGTCTAAAAGTTTCAATAAGTACCACATTTTGTTAAAGTGTACGAACACAAGATGGCAAAGAAAACCAAAAAGACACATCTCAAAAAAATCTTCAGATTTTGTATGATGTTTGATATTTTCATTTTTAATTTCAGGTCAGGATCGATATGGTGTCATGACTCGTGTTTATTACAAAGATGCTCATGCAGCTATTGTTGTTTTGGACTCCACAAGAGAACGAACCATCGAAGGAGCATTGCGATGGAAATCCGACTTGGATCAGAAAGTCACATTGGCAGATGGATCCCCAGTTCCTGCAATTCTTTTGGCTAATAAAGTATCATCATTATTCCGTTAAAATGTTCTTTTCAATTTTTTTTATTCCAGTGCGATATGGATAGTACATTAACAGATGAGAAATTAAGCGAACTTGAAAATGCAAACGGGTTTCTGGGTGCGTTCAAAACGTCGGCTAAAGAGAATACCGGAATTGATGATGCTTTTCGAACACTTGCCAACACGGTAATCAGAAAATTTATGACACGAATTAAAAATACTTTTTTTCCAGATTTTATCTACGGAACAAGGTGGCCAGTATGAGATCCCGTTTCTCAATCGCGAAGGAAACGTAAATCTTGAAGAGAGCTCGAGTTATAGAAAATCAAATTCAAATTGTTGTTAAGGATAATGTTTCATTGTTTTCAATATATTTTTTATATACATATGTCGAAAAAAAAACCAACCTCTTGAAATAAAAATGATGAAACATCTTAAAAATGTTGTTTGCTTAATTGAAACGACCTTTATGAGTAAAACTATGAAATTCACTGCAAAACAGGATCTCAAGAGGTGTGAATTAGATTTACTACTTGTGTGCTAAGCGTGACTATTCAAATATCCATTTTACGAAATAATAATTCATTTGATGAAGCGCTTTATTTTTCTACTAGCTGTTTTCCATTTGGTAATGTTATTTTTTTTTCAAACAAATAATTTCATTCAAAAATCTAGGGAACATGCCAATTTTATTGTGCTGATCTGTTACAACAATGCGCAAAATCAGCTGCTGAATTTACTGAGCAAATTCTACAGTTTAAGGAGAACGCTTTTAAATCGTGTGTCAGGCGAACCACTTGTCATACCGAGAAGAAAATATTCGATGAATGTTTTGATGCATCTGTGTCGGCGACTCATGTTTCAGCAGATGTCGAAAAAACCACAGATGATGGTGAAACTGGGAAACCGTCTCAAATCACTTCAAAATATAATCCACTTTTGAAATTCTTTTCTGAAAAGGCTTTTCGATACCGTTCTGCATTGGATCAATGCTTTATCAAGTCACCAACTGTTCCAAAACGAAATTTCTTCGGTCCAACAATTTTAGACGGTTTGTTATCCATAATATAATATAATTAATATATGTTACATTTTAGAAGATGCTAGTTATGCCAGAGCAATTTACCAGTTTGACCTTGCTGATAGATTATGGGGATTGCCCGAAATGACAATCACTCGGCCTAGTTTGGACACATTAGGAGTTTGTGGAACACGTGTATGTAGTTTGATAACTTTTCTAATTATATATTGATAATTTAATTGACTACAGAATACGGCGCTTCGTTTGTTTGGAAGTGGCATCAGTAGAATCTCGAGATCATCTGACCCGACTAAGTGAGATTGTTCTTGTAGATCAAAACATCAACCATCTTTGCAGGAATAATATAACGTCAGCGTGTATGTTGGATGAAGACGAAATTGCATGCTATAGAGAGAACTTGGATTTGAACTCGCAATACGTTCAACTCATTTATAACAGAGACTATGCATTGAGAAATTGTGTGCAAACGTGATTTAAATTGAACATTTTTCTAGAAAAATGTTTCTCTTTTTAGAATACGAACACAATCAGTGTGCCGGACCCCCGACAAATCCAGACTTCGATCTTGTTTATGTGGAGTTCGAGAACAATATGATAATGAAATTCAGTCAAGTATTCTTCAATGTGTGAAGTCTAAAACGTCACAATTACCGTCAATGACTATAGAAATGAGCAGTAGTTTGGATCCTGATAACTCGCCAGTTGTTCAACAACAAGTTGAAGCTTCAAAATTGACTTTCGATACTCCTGGTATTTTTTAAATATCATTTAAAAAAAAAATCAACTATTGCTCCAGGTGCCATAATCAATGGTCAATGTATGTGTTCATGTGGAAATCCGAGAGAGTCGGCTCTACTAAAAACGAGTGAAAAAAATAATGAAAACGACGACGCTTCAACAATACGAAAGTCAGATGAAGTACCCCCGAAATCCAGCGTGGTAAAGTTTAAAGAGGTAAGAAATTTCACTCCTCAATTATTGTGTTTTGAATTAAAATTTTTCTAGACGCTTTTCAGAATTCTCCGCGTTTGATGCAACCAAGCGAATTATCGGGAAGAGTTTATTGGACCAACAATATCACAATTATTTAAAATAAATAAAATCGTTATTAATAATACCCCACGTGATTTTACTAAAAATTCACAAAATACAATTATGTTAGGATTAACAGAGACTTATTCTAAAGAGAAGCAAACAAAACAACACCCTTTTGAATTATCATGAGTTTGTGGATTGAAATTCGATTCTGGTGAGATGAACATTTTTGATTGTTTGTTGCAAATTAATTGCCTTCACACTCAATTGCTGTGATCACGACACCTTGTAGGACCCATTGACCACTATCGTTGCATGTAAGTGTGACAGATGCTGTGTCAGTTCCTGAGACAACTCCATTCGCATCTCGATTTAACTGAAAATATGTATTTTTCAAAAATAACAGTTACGTGATGGATTTTTAAGCACTGATAGAAATTGCCCTTATTTTCAGTTTTCATAAATTCACAAAGCTATTTATTCAAAAAAAAAAACGGTGTATTGTGCAATGTATTAATTGCATCTTTTATTTTTCTTATAACTTTTGATGGTAAAATTGATACTCACTGCAATCATGGCATCTCCACCAGTCGTAACCGAATCGCAAACAGCAGTACGGGTTGCACATGTTCCACTGTTATCAATAGTATCAGAAGTGAAATCTTTTGTAGCTACACTGACTTGAATTTCAGGTGCAGTTGCAAGTGTGCAAGATTGGCATGCTGAATGTTTCAACTTTAAAAGTAGATTATTTAATTTTTGTGATAAATGAATTAATTATGCTGATATAAGAATGTAAACCTAGTAATACCTGTATTAAATGAACTCCATCTCTTCTAAAATTATTTGAAAAACAAGCCAAAAACAAAATTTAGATGAAGAAATCAAAATTAAATACGTTGATCGAAATTTTACATATTTTACGTAAACAGCGTTTCATTTAATAATCAAAAAATAAAACATTTTCAACCTGCAGTAGTAGCTACGGTGGTGGTGGTGGTTGTTACTGCTATTGTTGTTGTAACAGGCGTCGTTGTTGAACTAGTAGCAGCGCACGAATCAGTAACTTTAACAGTAAAATAGACAACAAACAGAAAAATAGATAACGTTTGAATGAAATGCTGCATGGTTGAAGATATATTTCTGAAAAAAAGGAAAAAATTCTAAACTAAACCGTATAAGCCGGCAACGATAAATGAAGCATATGAATATGAACATGCAAGCGCCCACAGAGTACAGCATCCGCTACTAATTGCATTCTTCGACTTATTTCGGTTAATTGCGCTTTATTCGAGAAAATGAGGAAGGGCGGCAATGAAGTTCACTCCAACCTGATGCCTCATCCATCTTTCTCTCTCTCTCTCTCTCTCTCTCTCTTTCTCTGTTTAGATCAGAAAGGAAGCGAAAAAAAAAACCAAGTGACCCCATAATTGAGTTGATGTATTTTTCCTCTTGTTGCTATATGAGATAACGGTAATATGCATATCGAAATTGGTCTCCGGAAATTCGTTGTTCTTCTAGACATTTTAATTGTCTTTTTTTTCAAAAAAAACATCAAAAAACAACTATCTTAATCGTAATATCAAACAAACTTATTTGTTTTAAAAATAGTTAAGCCATATACAATAAATATAATATAATCCCAAGGTGTCTAACTGAAAAGTCCCAACTGCTTGGTAAACCGTCTTAGCTCGGATTATGTTGTAAATATCTTTAAATCTCCTATTTTTTATTTACTTTATTTCATAGTTTGGTAGGAAATATACCACAATTTAATCTCAAAAAACGCCTGAAAATTGATCATCTAGAAATGACCAAACATCGACATCCAGTAAACAACAACACACAATTTTTTCTATTTTTGCCAAAGGATTTTCGGGAAGCGAATCAAAAACAACTACTTTGCATCTAGTATATAAGTGAAGCACTTTGTTGTGAAAATTGTTTTTGTTATAAAAATGTTTTTTACCTAAACATTTTGCATATTCCTTATGTTCAAATAAAATTAAGTTCAAAAATCAACATTTCCTCTACACTCTTTGTTCACACCGACCTGTTTTTTTTCCTAAAACTGCGCAAAGAATGTACACACGTATGTATACAACATAATAAATAAAATTGGATAAAATTTATTTGACGACCTTATAATATGCTTACGAGAAGGATGACGTATTTGGTCATTTTTTGTTGTTCATCCGAAGATCATAAACTGTTTCTGTTTTTTTTTTGAAAAAAAAACAAGTATATAACGGTATAGCAAAAGATTTTAAAGATAGTCCAATAATTTATTATAACGATTAATAAAGATGTTGAAACGATGAAGCCTAACGTACGGAATTAACGCAAAACTATATTCTTGTCCTCAAAGATCTAGATGAATATTCTCAAAGTTTCGCAAACCAATCCAATTGATCTTATAAGTGGTTCAGTTCAGTTTTTGAAAATGACAATGAATCTTGAAGGATCGCGCGAAAAATGTTTCCATCTCCGTGTTAAAAGATTTCACAAATGATTCATCTCGTCCTTCAATGACTCTTGAAAAGTACATTCTAAAATTCTGAATAGCATAATTCTTCAAACTGATTTTTGAAAATCAATCATTCTCATTTGAAAGGGATAGGTAACCGCAGCATGTCATCATAAACATGTTTTGTTTTGAACAAAAACGAGAGAACAGTTACCAATTTTTGGTTTTGCGACGGACGATAAAACGAAATTTGGGTTTTGTTATTGTTGAAAATCGCCATAATACTACTTCATATTCAATCGTTTCCCTTTTTTTTTGTTTCAAACAAATGCAAAATTTTCCGAGTTATCAGTGAAACTACGAATATACTTTATATGTGCCTTATCATTTGACAAGCACAAAATACAGCATGATTTCTTATCCAAAAATATTTCGCTATTACATTTTTGTTGATAAAACTCGCATTTCTCCCTAGTCCGTTCATTGTGAATTATGTATGTGTTCTTTTTGATTTAGAAGAAGGAATTTATATTCAATTTTAAATAAATATACTGTAATTTGAACTTTCTAGATGCCCCAATACAAACTAACATATTTTGATCTCCGCGGCCGCGCTGAATTCATAAGACTTCTTTTCCACCTTTCTGGAGAAAAGTACACAGATGAACGTGTTAGTTTGGAACAATGGAACGCTCTGAAGCCTCGTGAGTTAATAAAGCAACTCAATCAGAAATAAAATAGCCTTTAGAAACGCCATTGGGACAACTCCCAGTTCTCGAAGTTGACGGTGTCCAAATTGCTCAAGGCCCAGCGATCGGCCGTTTCTTGGGCCATCAATTCCGTAGAAGCAGCGCTCAATAAATGTAAAACAATTCAATTTTCAGATCGTGCTGGTTCAAACCCGGTCGAATGTGCTCGCCTTGACATGATTGGTGAAGTTGTTCAAGAATTCTTGAACGCGCCAGGAAATGGAAAGTATCCAAGTGTTATTCTTGGATGGATCAAAGGAGATAGAGCTCAATTCTACAAGGAGCATGTTGTTCCAGATATTGAAAAATTCGCGCCACTAATTGAGAAGTTCCTCTTGGAGAATGGAAATAACGGATTGTTGATTGGAGACCGCGTATTTCTTCTTAAAGATTACAATGTTCTTATCAGAAATTCTTTAGGAAACCTGGGTTGATGTCTTTGCTGCTGAGTCATTCTCCAAAATGATCGATTATGGAGCACCAGATGCATTGGATGCGTATCCACACATTTTAGCATTGATCAACCGCATCTTCAATCATCCAAACGTCAAGAGCTATCTTGCTTCCCGACCAGCTTCTATTGCCTAATTTTTTTTATATGACTTGTAATATGACGCAATGTATACAACAAATTTCTGGATCATTTTCGAAATGATAATTTTTTGAACTAATGAATAGTCTGGTATTTTTTTCTTGTTTTCATCCGGTTTGTATCCATTTATCAAAAAAAAATGATACGGTGAAAATAGCTTCAGACTATTTCCCATTTGAATTAGCGATATTGCTAAAAACTGCTTATTGAATACAATGAAAAGTGTTATCATACCCATTTCTAGACCGAAATTAATAACCGAATGGGAATTTTTAATTACTCATATTATTTTATCCATGAGGCAGTTTTGGTGAAAACAAAAAAGAGGAAATCATCTACCGATAAATTAAGTTACCTCGAATATTTAAGTTGTTTCTTAATTGTTTTGTAAGAATTTAGAAGTCCTAATTAAAATTGAAACGTTCTCAGACCGAAAAAAAGGAAAACATTATTGTGTATTCGATTTCGGTATAGTGACGTTGCATCTCATCTGTTGACCTAGAGCAGATAATTAAATCAGAAATAAACACAAAAAAAACTGGAAGCCTACCTTAATTTATGCGTTTTCATTAAATAATTCTCATGACATTCTTCCATTGTTTGAACTCAAAAAATTGGGAACGCAAAAAAATTCGTCTCGTGGGAACAGCAGTACTTTTTCTACAAAACGAGTTTCATCGAAACAACCAAATTTCTGACATTTTTATGGTTAGTAATAAATATTAGATTAAAATGGATTTTACCTACATAAATATAAATGTATCCACTACAAAAATAACGGGTCGAAAAAAACCGAAACCTGAAAATTAGCAATGTTCACGTTTTAGATTCTTTTCGATTCAAAGAGGAACCGCTTGATTAATAGGTTGGAAAACGAAAATTGGTGTTTTTATTTTTAAAAAAAGTGATAGCCGTGAAAACCAGATTCACTGTTCGAAAACAATGTCAATGGTGTTTTCAAATTTTTTAGCGATTGATAGTAGACCTAATCTCAAAATGACAATTTTTAACTCGACTTGAACAAGGGAACACAAATTCGACGAAAAACGAACACCGAGCAATTACGAGTCTAGAATTGTCAACCTTGTTCATTTAATTTAATAATATCTTAATTTGTCACAATGAAATCTTAAAAAAGAAAATGTGCCGTGATTAAACTGTTTTTCTCACAATTAAGTTGATTGAGCTAATGTTTTGTGATTATAAATTGTAACAGGATTGATTTAGGTTAGTTTAATTTCTCTTTCTTCCTAATTTCTATAAAACTTATCAGTACTTTGATAATATACCATTAAACAAAATAAAATAAAACTGGCAATAATTATTCTTGTAAATATAGGCTTTTAGTATCCAGCGATCCCTTTAGTGACTGCTAATAGAATCACGTAGAACAATGCCAGCGAGCTCTCGAAAAATCTTTCATGGAAAATGGGATTATGTGAGTTTTTATTTATCTGAAATAGTTTACTCGTTCTTATTTCGCTTCGTTAAAATAACTTACTATTGTCACGTAGGAAAATGTAGATACTGCGGCAGACAATATTTTACATCCAAGAAGAACAGTTGAAAATTTGGAATGAGTTTCGTTTGATAGGTAAAAGTTATATAAAAAATGTTTTGAAAATGAAACCAAATCTGAAAATTAAATAAAGTTTTTGTCTTCTCGACCAAGAGTTCTCACAACATCCGAAAATACCAAGAAGAGTATTGAAAATCCAATATAATGAAATAAATGTGGTTGCACATATTGTCAAAGTGATAATGCTCACCAAGAGAGCATCATCAAACCTTGAAAAAAATATATAAATATTTTAAAGATGTTTAATCGCTCACGTTGCTTTCCAAAGAACAATGGTAACAAACCAACACAATGTGGAAAATAGAAAAATGAACTCGCTGTCCAATGTCTGCAACACATAATTTTTTCATATTTCATAAATATATTTTCAAGACAATATTTCCGTATCAAGCCTCATTTTTTCGTGATTTCTAACCAATCTCGAATATTAATTATTTTTCAATTTCTGTGTTATAAATGAAATTTTGAATCTTATAATGTAATTGTTAATAGAAATATTTTATTGAATTCTAAATTATTCCCCATATATTTTTTATAAGCACAAAAATTACCACATTTTTAACAAACGAAAAGAATATTGGAAGCTTCACTTTTGCAGAAAGACTGAGAATTGAGAAGATAATTAGAGTTAGAACCGTTTCTTTGAATCCAATAAACTTATGTTCAGGGTAAGACGGCTTTCTGTGGGTTGGCCTCATCTTTCCATGAGTTTCGAATACCGAATGATTTTTTACGTTTCTGATAAAAATGGCTCGTGCTCCTCCAATGGATTTTTTTTATTATTTTTTCAATTAAAGAGAATGATGGAGTTTTTAGCCAGAAATGGATACGTGTGGTTTTAAAATTAAATGAAATACAACGGGGCATTTTTTCGTAGAATTGTTTCAGTACAACGATAGGAAATGCATAAAGTTTAATGCCAAAGCGCAAATACATTTTAAGCTTTAGTTATACATACAAAGTTTAATGCACAGAGAATTCACGTATAGAACAAAGATATCGACTTCAAAAATTTGTATGTAAATTTTCGCAAAAAAAAAAACCGGAATTATAAACAGCAAAATCAAAAAAATCTTACTTTTCTGTAAATATATGTATGTGTTGTTTGTGACTTTCTGTTAAAAATTTATTGTTATTACATATATGTGGTAAGATTCATGTTGTGTGTATATTTTTCAATTATTTGTTGTCCATAGATTTTTTAAACAGCTGCTTAATTATTATTTAAAAAATTTTATTCACAAAAAGTGAAATTTCAGCATAAAAAAGGAACAATGTGATAACCAAACAGTAAACAGTCGTTCCATTTGCATTTTCACAACGAATAAACTTTATCAATTTTTTCAATAATTTTGAAATTAATTTTTTCTTAGTTTTTCCTTTAAAGTTCAACTATTTAGTGACTCATAATAAAACGAGTATATTATCATTTTGACAATTTTAAAAAAAATTATACATATTATTTCAACTGCTAATGTCAAAGCTATAATTTCGCACCAAAAAATGTCAGTGTCATATAACGCCGTCTCTGTAAGAACCGAACTTTGCGTGCCTTAGGGAAATATTTTTATATGATCATATAGCAGACGCCAAGAGTAACCGGCAACATGAAGGATTTTGCAAAAAAATCGGTTTCCGCAGCGCGGCGACGTAAAAATCGAAAAAAATCGAAATCTTAAAAAATGGTTTTAGAGTATTGAAACTGATATCATTTGATAGCTTTTAGCTTGCTGATCATTTCTTTAGTTGAACATTTTTTCCTACCTTTCTTAGTTTTTGCGCTATGATGCAAAATATTTCAAAAATCATCATTTTTTTTACTTTTTCAAAAAATTTTCCCAATTTTTGGAGAGACGTCTCCGCGAGAGAGCAACCATAAAAAGTCCAAGTCGCGTGCTATATGATAAAAAAAAGAAATCAAAAATTCAGCTTGACTGTACAGGGTAGACGACTGGTTGAATGTCATCACTTTGAAGCCAAAAAAAGTGCCTTCAGAATTTATGCATATGTACGTTGCGTATAATGCTTACAAACACGCTTTGTTGCATTTTTCGAATAACGTATGTTTTAAAAAGCATTTTTTGCGATAAATATAGTCAATGAAAGTTGTCAAAAAGTATTAAAACAATAGTAATTGTCATATATTAATGACAATAAGAATTTAGACAAGGTTATGAAAAAATATATACGTGGGTGCGCTGATACTATTGTAAAATATGAATTTTGAGGAAAAACAGCAAAACTGAACGTTATTCAACGTTATCAAATATCTTATCAAGCTCAGGCTGCAACTGGGACATGACGTTGTCGTAGTGAGTGTCGTGGCTAGCATGGTTGTCGTAAATATCTTCGTAGTCGTCGCATTCCAATTTATTGAGTTCGGTTACAAGAGCTTCGACGATTTCATCTTCTACATCGTTACTTCTTTTTGGTCTTGAAAACGTTTTGGCTGTAGTTCTAACAGTAGCAAGAGTAGTGGGAGTTGTTGCAGCTGCTATTCTATTCGAAACAACTTGAGTGTTGCGGTCTTGAATTTGTCGACGTTTCGTTCCCATTTTGTTATAAATGGCGAGTATTTGTTTGTAGTTGAGAGTTTCGTCATTTCTAAAAAAGGGAGTTATTCCGTCAACATTCTTCTTTTCTTTCATGTTTTTGGCTATCTGTTTCGGAAGCACCTTCGATTTCGTGTTGATCGCATGATCTATCTGATCTTTCACAAAGTTCACAGCTTTCGCGGTATATTTCGTGTGACATTTCCGTTCGGGATTTGCCCAACCAACTGGATTTGTGAAGATCGAATCAGTTCGAATTGATCCAATAGCATCTTTTAATACAGCTGACACTTCGTCACCCCATCCTTCTAAATTGTTGGAATAACGGTCCATAGCACTATCAAGCATGGTCTCTCTCTCTGCATGCATTTGGTGTTTTCCAATTTCCAGATGTCTTTGCAAATTTCCCATTTTCAAAAAATTTGATACACATCCATCAATAGGGCATTCGAAAACGACATTTTTTGTTGGTTTTGGATTCTCCTCGTCGACATCTATCGATGTTTCAACAACTGGCATCGAAGAACTATCTTGTTGGCCATCAGAATCGGGATTAGTCGCCATTTTTTTCCAGAACTTGTCATCATCTTTTCCAGGAAAAATGCCGCCAGACATTTTTATTTTGTATGTGCCTGTAGTTTTTTCGTGACGAGATGTGTCGACTTTCCATCCTTTTCCAATTCCACCGTATTTTCTAACAGTCATGTGAAATCCGTTGAACTCGAAATCATAAAAACCGGAAATTCCAGTGAGCTTGCTATTACTCAGTTTCAAAGTGTCGATATCAATTGTCATCAAATAAACAGACATGGCCTTTGGTATGCGACCAGTTGTCAATCCTTCAAAAATTTGTTGAGGGGTTTCCGCGTTGTGTTTTGAAGCTATAAAAGTTCGAATCTTTGTTTTTGCTTCATTGACAGCACGGTCTGCTGCACCTGAAAACATAACTTTATTATGCAGTATTTTGTTTATCGAATCACCTTTCCCTCCCTGAGGTTCAGAGAAAGTAATCGTATCAATTGATACTCCAACACTTTTCGCAATTCCAGGAAGAGACACTATTGTTGCTGTTGAATGATAGCAACCTGAAAAACAAAATGATTTTTTGTCTGTTGTAAAAATTTAACCAGCGTTGTCAGTCCGGATATGAACATTTGTAATTCCAACTAGCTTCAACTCTTTCAGGACATGTTTAATTATCATCAGAACGGTGGGTGAATCCTGAAAATAAGAAATTGTGACGAGTGAACAAAAATGATACCGTAATTACCTGCATTTCTTGTTCGAAAACGTGAATTAAGTTATGTTGTTTGAAGGCCCCATCGCCATCAATCGACAAGACATGTGTCGCGTGGACGGATATTCCGGATTTTCCGTAGTAATCGTTTTGTGGCTCTCTTGACTGTTTTGGAAGTACTTTTTGGGCCCAATCGAGCGTAAGCAAAGCGTGACCTTTTTTAAGATTGTCCACAATAATCGACCTTCGGGCATGCAAGTGACGATCACGAAGCTGTAAATTTTGATATACATAGATACAATCCATTCGAAATATATGAAATACCACATGTTTTTTTAGGTTCTCAACATTCCGCTTTGCTTCTCCAATATCGTTTGAATATTCTTGCAGCGTCCATTTAGCTTTTTTGTTTTCGACATCTGTTTTTTTCAAAGTTTTAGCATCAGCCGCGTTAATGAGAGAAGTGACAATTTCCAGCGTATCATCGAATGTCATTCTCATCAACTCGCATCGATCACAAAACAAGTCGTGACTATGGGATTCTGGGCCTTCATTACAGCTCACATTGAAGCGTTTATCTTTAGGATCCGATAAAGCATATTGTATACAATGGTCAGATACCTGTAATGTTTGCCTTTTCTTTCCAATGGAAAATAATCTCACCCTTGACCTCGGTTTGACATGTAATTTGTAATCAGATTTAAGATACAGTTTGATGTTAGAAAATCTTATTTTCAATCCATTAGCAGTTTTGTCATCAATATATCCCTCTTTGGAGAGCTCATCAATTATTTCAGCGAGTCTATCAAAACTCTGTTAAAAATTCCGTATTTAAGTTCACTTTTTAAAAATTACATCAGAAGCTTCGGCAACAAAGTAATCGACACATTCCATTGCACGCCGAGTGGTCGCTTTACACGCCGACAAAATTTTATACATTGAAGCCCGACTCAACATTTTCTCATTCGTGCCTTCCTCAGATTTGTAGTTCACAAACATATCAATTATCTACAGTCAAAGTATTCAATATGAAAAAAAAACGAACCAACTTCTACAGATCTAACAATTCTCAAGGTGTCTGGAACATCAATTATAGTTCCATCGGATTTTTTCAGCTTTCTTCTTCCATATGGTAAGTCGGTTCTCACTAACGGACTGTAATGAATGGTAATCGTTTGAGAATAAATTTGAAAATATTAACCTTGTCAAAAAATCGACAAACTCAGCAACAAGTTCCGGATCATACTTTTGCCGTTTTTTCGATTCAAAACCAGGACGACTTAATGAGAAGCTGTACTTTCGTGCTTCATTGTATCTGGATTTTGACAGCCCAGGAATGTACTTCAAGATAGTTTGGTAGTTCATGGTACCAGCAACAATTGACAAAACAGAGACACGTTCTTTGCGCGTTTCGCCAAGACGGAATTCATTAGCGATTGTTAAAATCAAGTCTTCGAACATTTCAGCTCGATTTGTGTACCATTCGTCCGTTTCCGAATCTAGCGTTAAATGTTTGAGATCTTCCGAATGACCCGGTGAAATCATTTCAAATGTGCGGTCTATCAAAGTTCTAGTCGACAATGACTTTCTTCGTTTTGAACGTGGGGTTAAATCGGAAAACGGCTTTCGAGAATTGATGAAAGGCAAGGCCAGAGAATCAACCCATTCCCAAAATTTAGCTTTCGATTGTTCTATAATTTGTTGTTTCAATTTTGAATTTTCTGCATGAGCATTCTCATCTCCAAATGTTGCCTCCACATTTTCATTTTGAGACGAGGATGATTGGCACGCTATGTCTGCGTCACACGTTGTTAATGATGAGACTGCAGAACGGAGACGGCAAGCAATGGAAGAGCTCTTTGCTCGTTGAAGCGTTCGCCACTCCCAAACTTGATCCTTGTGTAGTTTGCAAATCGCTAAAATTAATTTATGTTTCAAAATCAATTATAGTCGAATAACATCAGGAAACATAATTTAAAACTATCGCCACTTACGTATCCCAAAGTGCACATGTATCCCTTTTTCAATCAGCACTCCTTCAGCTTCATCTCGGGTCAATGTTGTTCCTGAGATCGCAATTGGTATTTTACCATCATGTCCTCCGATTGAATTTGGCATTGAGCAGTGAAATTGATGACGAAATTTGGATGGATTCTGGTCTATTCTTTTCCTTCTGAGGTGTCCATTTAAATCCCATTCCGAAACTAATTCTTTATAGTGTTTGTCACAAACAAAACGATTTTTAGCTTCGTTTTCTTTGGTGGAGTCATAAAAGTCAATGTACTCTGCTGCTCCTCTTGCGGCTAACATATCGAATTCGTTCATAGCACCGAACTTGTCTCCTTTAAACGAATCACGATAATTTTCCCATCTGAAAAAAATCTTCTGGATAAGAAGATTAATCTGAACCTACTGTTTTACTTCTCCGCTACATTCACCAGAAACTCTTGAAAGCGAATCTCGTGCAATTTTTTCAAAATCTGAAATTCGAGGAACAGAGAAATAACATTTGTGGGTTTCTTCGATCTTCGGCCTTTTTTTTTGACTAATACCAGTATCCGAGTTGGATTCTTCGGAGACTTTAGGCGGAGCAGTCGGTCTAGTCCAAATAGGAATTACAAGTGAAATCAAGAAAATAATGAAAAAAGAATAACGTCGAGTTTTCATCGCGATCACAACGAGCGATGTGAATGAAAATAAGGCCAAATTATGTAACAGTTGTTTGTGCGTGTTTGATTCCGAGCTCCTACTCTCCCAGATTTCAGTACTACTTTTTGCACAAAATATTTTGTTTACTTCTTTTTTAAATTTATGTTCTCACTATTAAAAAATGAGGTTGCAAGGGTACACCATTTTGTTATCTTTTTAACAGTGTACATCAGGTTGAAGGAACGACACTTTTAAATGCAAAAATATATGGGTTATCTATGATATTAATTTAAGATAAAGCTTAAAAACAAAAATAACAAAGATAAAAAAATATACTTACAAATAAACTCTACAGCCAAAAACCTGGAATGCTCAACCATACGTTTTCAATGGCATTCTTCCATCGCTGTTTAAATTTTAGTGACAACTTTCTTTGACTATATTTATTGCAAAAATGATTTTTAAAACTTATTTTATTAGAAAAATGCAACAAAGAGTGTTTGTAAGCATTATACGCAACGTACATATGCATAAATTCTGAAGGCACTTTTTTTGGCTTCAAAGTGATGACATTCAACCAGTCGTCTACCCTGTACAGTCAAGCTGAATTTTTGATTTCTTTTTTTTAACATATAGCACGCGACTTGGACTTTTTATGGTTGCTCTCTCGCGGAGACGTCTCTCCAAAAATTGGGAAAATTTTTTGAAAAAGTAAAAAAAATGATGATTTTTGAAATATTTTGCATCATAGCGCAAAAACTAAGAAAGGTAGGAAAAAATGTTCAACTAAAGAAATGATCAGAAAGCTAAAAGCTATCAAATGATATCAGTTTCAATACTCTAAAACCATTTTTTAAGATTTCGATTTTTTTCGAATTTTACTTCGCCGCGCTACTATAACCCAACAGCAATACCTGAAAATTGCTTATTTTCATTAACTCGTGGTCTACTACATGTTTAGCGAATATTGACTCTGTAGCTCTCATATTCGCCCTAAGGCAGGACCCATTGCTTCACAGGTTCACTCTTACAGAGACGGCCTTATATAATTTGGGAATATAAGGAGTTTTATCAATATCAGTGGTTACGACAAGGATCATTTCTAAAATTGCAAAACCATCTTTTCTGTACTTTTTAAAAGCAATTCTTTCAAAAATTTGATATCCAGAATATTAAAACTTTTTTATGATGTTTAATGTCTTTCTGAGCATACATTAATGTAGATGTTAAGTGATTTTGATAAATGAAAGATTAATAACATCACACTTCAAATTATATCTCGTTTTTATGCGTTTTAGAAATATTAATTGTAAATATTTTAGTATAATCTTTGGTAATACCATCATGAGAAAAGTCATTATGAAAAAAAAAGAAGCATGCAGCTAGTTTTTAATTATATATTTTTTCATAAAAAATCGCATTTCAGGTACTTATTCTCTAACATTTATTTAATTAATTTGTTTTCGTCAATCAATTTATTATTCATTCCCCCTTCTTTACGTCATCCATTTCTTTACACCAAATCCAGGCTCTTAATCAAACATTTCTGAAACCACATCTCATTTGTTTCTGAAAGCTGCAAAAACAATGTTGTATCGATTGCCCATTCTTTGTGTGCTTCTTCATCACTCTTCATTTATATCTCTGCCTTCTCGGTTCTTTTGCGCAGCCAAAGTAAGCTTACATGTCCCTTCCTTTTTGAATATGCGCATTTTTTCAGTCACTAACAGCCACTTTCTCTTTAACTGCAATACCCCGTTTTTTTTTTAATTAACTCATTTTTTCTGCAGAACTTTGAATTAGCCACCTTTATTCATATCATGAGTGCGTTTAGTGGATTGATAAAGAAAGCACATAATGTATTCAATGGAATTCGAGGTTATTAAACAATTCATAATATAAATATTATGTGAAAATTTAGAAGAAAATTCGTACATCCTTGGTCGAGATGGAGATGTAATATTTTCAAAAAATAATGTTTGCGTTCATGAAACAAGTCCAAATATGGTAAGAGGAGCGAAAAAAAAGAATAGCATAGAAAACGTTAATGTTTGACATGTTAAGGACGACGAGAGTGTTCACTGTCCTGGATATTTAACAGTTCATTGCCAGTGTGACGACACAATCGGATTAACGCTGATTCTTCAGTGGCTTCCAAATGTTACACTTCATAAAAATCCAGCAAGTATCAGGAGTGTTTCACCAAGGGAAAGAAATGAATATTCAATATCATCAAGCCCTCCAGATCGGAAAGTATGTTTTATAGGTGTAAAACATCTGCAGACCATATTTTTTTAGAAAATACTGCATGAAGCTTTCAATGAGAGTCCACCTGTTAAACAAGTGCAAAGACCGACATCCCTTATAGCTCCGAGCAAAAGTTCAAGTGTCGAATGTAATGCATTGGATATTCCAAAGATTCAAGTTATTCCACACACACCACTTCAACCAGATAAGGTATTTGAATTTACTAATTGAAACAAAAAATCCACGTATTCTTAGAATTGTGACAAAGCGCCACATCTACCACACAATGGGGCTGAAAGTGAAGGTGCGGGACACTATTTTAGTTCGTCTAATGAATTATTTTTTTCAGAAAATGATGAGGCAGGATTTCAAAAAATACTCGATTCAGCCTTCATGTTTGATAAAACTCCAGAACAATTTGCAATTGAGCATGATTTAATGATTGTTGACAGCTCCAAGAATGAAGATGAAAATGAACATCGAGGCAGAAAGACAAAAAATGGAAACACCAGTTTATTTTCTGTTAATTTGGGTTGTTAAGAATGCTTTAATTTTTGAATTATTTATTTAATTTTCAGGCAAAATGAGAAGTATGCGTTTGTTTTACTCAAATTCGGAATGCACATCTGGACAACTTGTCATTGCGACATTAGATTCTCATTACAAAGTACGGAATTTTTATGTTTTTTTAATGTTAGCAATAATTTTCAGATACTTCATTTTCACCACGGCGGACTTGACAAATTGGCAAGCATTTTTGAAAAATGGACTGCAATTAAAGCGAAAAGTGTTCTTGATGTAAGCTACACAACAACCAGCAATTATAGAACATTTCGTTTCAGGGCTCACCATCTGCCATTCCAGACAAACAAATGATCATTTGTCAACCATCTATGACAAAATTGGAACGAGATCCTGAAGAAGGTCTATATGAAAGATTGAATGCTCATTCGTTGAAAAGTTATGTGAACAAGATTGGTGCTGTGGATGATAGTGCAACCATTCGAAAGGTAGATTTTTTTATGATGTTCTTTTTTCAATGTTCAAGGATAAACTATCAAAAATTTCCATCTAAAAATTGAAAAAAAAACAATTTTGTTGCAGCACATTTTTTTCGCCTCAATGGATGCGGAAATGCGGCAAAAATTATGGCCTTTTTTGTTGAATGTGTGTTCCTGGAATTCAACAATAGAAGAACGTGAAAAACAGAAGATTGTTCTTGAAGAAGATTATCAGAAAATTAAGGAAGCAAGGTGCGAATGTGAATTTTATAGAAAAAAAGGAATTTATTTGCAGAGTAGAAATGGAAAATAGTGGCAATGCTAGATGGGCTGCAATCGAAAATTCAATTTTGAAAGATGTTGTAAGAACGGATAGAAAAAATCCATTTTTTTACGGGGATAATAATGCGAATATAACCGTGATGAAGTAAGTGATCTATTAAAAATAGAAATATATTTTAATTCAAAAACAAGTATTTTTTGTAACATTTTTTGGAACGCTTTACTGAATCCGAAAACCGTCATCAGTGGCATGTTTAGCTCGACGCTGGATGAGTAACAACTTTTTTTGCATGAGTAAAACTATTTCAAAAACTTAATCATGAAATGCAATTTATAACTAATTTAAATTATGCTGGAAATAATCACGGCTCGTAAAAACGAATCTGTATTATTCGCGCGTTGAACAGGCTGGTTGCGCATTGTCCGCCAAACACAAAAACTGCGCACTATTTCCTAAAAAGTCTAAAACAGTTTCATTATGTTTGGCGTGGGCCCGCTTTTTCTTCAAGCTGTAATAAACTCAGGAACTAATGTAATAAACTCAAGAACTACGGATACAAATTAATCAATATTGTAATAAATCATAATACGTTTTACAGAAACATTCTGATGAACTACGCCGTTGCTTATCCCGAAGTGAATTACATTCAAGGCATGTCAGACTTATTAGCTCCGTTGTTGAGCACGTTGAGGTAATATTTTCTTAATAAGTTCTTCTTTTTCAAATTAAATTTCCTAAAGAAACGAGGTCGACGCATACTGGTGTTTCCGTAGTTTTATGCAGCAGACAGTTTTCTCATCGACTCCACAAGGAAACGAAAATCTGATGGAAATGAATTTGGTTTGTTTACACAACTTTTAAATACTTTTCAAAAACGTTAGCAATGTTTTCAGAATTATCTAAGGAATATGTTGAAGTTATTCGTCCCTAGATTTTACGAACATATCAAGAAACAAAAGTCAGACGCACTTCATTTGATGTTCGTTCATCGCTGGATTTTGCTTTGGTTCAAGCGAGAATTTTCCGAGAAACATGCTCTTCACATTTGGGAAGTGAGTGGATAATTAACTTTTTGAATGTGAAATCATCATTTTCAGTGTTGTTGGGCTCATTATCGAACTAACTATTTTCATTTGTTCGTATGTGCTGCAATTGTTTCTATTTATGGAGATGATGTCATAACACAAGACTTGCCTCACGATGAAATTCTTTTGTATTTTGCAGCGTTGGCAAATCATATGGATGCGTCAATAGTACTTCAAAAGGTTTGAAACAATATCTGACAACCAATAGTGTTAAATACGAACTAAATTTGAATATTAGTTGATTGAAGTAACGTAAAAATGGTTACTGATGTAAAATCCTACTAGCAGAAAAACATGTTTTTTTTTCTGTATTGCTGCATATTTTTCATATTTCAAAAATTATGGTGCATCCAGAAAATCTTTACAATATCATAGGGAAAGAGTTCTAATTTTTTGAAAAATGCCTTTTTCCTTTAAACAAGCTGATCATCAGAAGGATTTGTTTATTATTTGTAATCAGAATGATCAGCTATTGCGATTTCATTCAACAATAACATCACTTTCAGGCCAGAGGATTGCTCTATGATTTCACACGACTGGAGCAAATTCCATGTGCTTTGAAAGGGTTATGCTGCTCCGAAGATGAACAGTGGAAGTCACACAAGTCTTTTCAGAATATTTATTGTGATGAGGTCAGCATTACTTGTAGATGGCGTGAATAAAATTTTTATAACTTTTCAGGATCACGAAAATTATGAATCCTGCCCGCATCGATAAATATTCACCGAAGTTTTCTAATACATATCATATCATAACATATTTTCAGCATCTGAAAACGAAGATGATAATTGAAGCGGTTTTAATTTATATTTGAATATTTATTGGAAAACATTTAAAATGTTTCTCCGTTTTTTTCTATTAACTAATAAAACATTTGAAATCTGACTATATGTAATTTTTTTCAGAATTTTTTCAAACCATCCTTCGAAATAATTAATTTTCATTATTCACGAAAAATTCGGTGACAAATTCAATTAATAACAGAAATAATTTGACATTCAAGTCTGTGACATTTGAATTCTGTCATATGTTGTTTCTGTTTCTTTCAAAGAATTCGTGGAAATTGAATAATTCTGGATGATTTTTTTTCTGTTGCTTGCAAAAACAGAATTAATAATATCATCAGCACTCTTGAAAATGAGCGCCTTTTGTTGTGCCACATCACTACTTTTAATATTAGTTCTTTCACAGGAAAAAAATGTGTTCTGGTTTCAGATGCATAATACTTTTTCTAGTCACAACTTCTCAAAAATCTATGAATTTATGAATTGATATTCTGATGACGAGAAGGAATTTCAGTGTTCACTTGAAAATGTTATTCATATTAAATTGTCTGTAAAAATTCGGGTTTCGCGAATTTAGTTCCAAAACTTGAGAATTAATACTCATACTATTCTTCATGCTTTTTGAATGTGATATTCCTTTCAGGCCGTTCAAGCTTGAGCCAAATTTGTTAATTAATTACTTAATTTGTTGAACAAACCCAGGGATAAAATCATAATTAGATGTAAATGTCTTTTTTTGAAATGGATTTTGTCTTGGTAACAGAAAAAAGCAGCATAATACAATATTAGTGCCGAAGTAAAAGTGAAATGGATCAAACTTTTGTTTTATATTTGTTATTACTTTTTGAATTTTATTTAAATCAAGTGGGATGAATTTTTAATGACATCATCGTTTCCGAACTACCAAAAAACAACCTGCGCAAACTCCTAGTTGAATAAGAACTTTACAAAGGTTATACATTTTGTTAAACAAAAAATGACGAAAACAACTAGAAAATCGACAAAACGAGTCACCTGAAATTGAACAAGGGTTTCAAAAACCACAAAACGTTCGGGCAAATTTTGGGTATTCGTTTCTCGTATTTTTTGCTTGTGGCCATTATTTGAAATTGTTTTAGTATATTAACTAAAAATCTAATGCCGCCGAAACTTCCAAAACCGTCTGTAGTAACTCGAAATATGAAAACTCTCAGGATCAAATTTTTCAGAGTAGAGTTGACAACGTCGATTTTCTTACTTTTTTTCTTGAATTTATATATTCAGGGTAATAAAAAACTATATTTTGTAAAATGGTGCCTGCGAAATTCTGGAAAATGAGATAATTCTGACCAGAGTTCATAATTTCTTTTTAGTTTATGACTGTTAACAAGAAGACTATACTTAAATGTTATCCGTATTTGAACATACGCTCCAATTTTGGCAAAAAAATCCACACTTGTTCCTATGATCTATGTGTTTCAAAACAGAAAATGATCCCCATTGGTTTTGATGTTATGTGTTTTTCGTGATATTAAACATTCTTACTAGAAAATATACAAATATTTTCAATCAGTGAAACCATTTTCATTAAAAATAAATAAAAAGAAGACCGTCTGGATATATTTCTTCATGTAGGCGTAATCAAATTGTTATTCCAATAATAGCTTCTCCTCATCTCTTTGAACGAAATACTCATTTTCTTCAACAATAAACCTCTTTAATACGATTTTGTATAATTCTGATAACACAAAGGACACATGTGGCACTAACCACGTCAATGTTTCATATAAAAGGCTGGAATATCTTCATACATACCCATCTTATTTCAGTGTTCTTCTTGAATTTTTTTTTCTTAACCCAACATGACATTTGCACATTTTCTCTCTGAAGAAACCCAAATTAGGGCTTCCATGTTGTAGAGAATTGAAATTTTGAATGAAACCGCCTTTTTTATCTTTTTTTTCTAGAAGGAACTTAACCGGAAGAGCTTCTATGCTTTGATTCGGTGACGTCCCCAAAATTCACATCATTTTTTCATTTTCGCAGAATTCAGTCTCCTTGTATTTTTGACCAATCGTCCTTTAAAGTTTCTGGTATTTTAAGGTAAAAATTCTTCATACTACAATGATGAAGTGGGTGCTCTTGGCTGTTTTCTTTATTGCTTCATACGCATGGGCTGATGGGGTGAGTTTCAAGTGTAATTAATTATGTAATTGTACATACGGTTATAGGTTGAAGATGCCAACATTGACCAAATTATGTCTCGTGTTTACAGAACAGTTTTGTTAAAATCAAAAAGAAGTCGTAAGTATATTATTGAAAGATTTAATTTCAAAACCATTTCTTCATTTTTAGCATCAATGGGTCTTTCATTGGCTGAATATATGGCATCACCACAAGGAGGCGACAACTTCCATTTCATGCCATCTGGAAAAAAGTAGATCACGGGAACCAACAAGATCCTAATGTTGTTCTAGATCAGCTCTTATTTTTCAATCCTTTCTCTCTTTGATTTTGCTCTCCTGATTCTATTCTCGATTAAAATCTATTTTTTGTGTCATAAATAAGACCAGCTAGTCGTGAATTGAGTTCCTTGAATTGTGCCAACTCTCCTAAATTTGTTGAAGATGATTATATTGTACCGCGACTATTTTTTTCTCCATTTTGTTTGTCTAATTTGATATCTTGCTAGTCTTCACACCCCCAAACATGTTGAAATAATGTTAAGTCTATAAAGAATTACATTGTTCAAGAGAAAATTGCATTTGGTTAATAATTGATTGGTGGTGAAAAAAAGATGACGCTACACAACTAACATAATCTTTATTCATTTTAATTACAGAAAATTATAAAGCCATTAAACAAAATCAAGTCTGTGTACTGAAATTCAAAAAATAGTTTGAATTCATTAACCAAAATCGAGACATCAATTTAAAAAAAACTAAAATCAATTCCCAATATTGTTTTAAAACTGTTATTCCTGATCCCAAATGTTTCAGAACACGAAATAGAACCAATTTAGTTGTCAAGTCTCTGTGAGACGAGTTGAATAAATAAAATATATGACCAATTTCAGTTTATTAGCTTAAATTAGTGCCAAACTCAACAAAAAGACGGGCCCAGAAAACATTGATCGAAAATGGTTGTTTTTCAAACTGCAATATGTATAATGTCTGATTTTCTAATTTGTTACTCGTTGCGAACGTGTGGGTTTAGATAATTTTAAACTTAAAAATATCGTTTTTGAATCCATCGAGCGAATTAATTTCTATATTGTTTTACACGAAAATTTTAAGTATTTTATTACTCAAACAAGTATTCAATTAAGTATTGCACTTTACTTCTAGAACTTCTAAAACGAGAACTAAAAAATATAATTAATTGTAAATTGACTCGACTTTCTATGAATAAGCAAGTAATTTAAGAACTATGTTTTGTTTAATGATTATATTGACGCAAAGCTAGAAAAAAAGTGTTCTTAAAAATCTGAACAGCAGTCTAACAAACCTCCTTGTTCAAACTTTTTCTTTATTCGCTTTGTAAATGCCAGCCTCAATCAACATTCCACGGAACATTTTTTTTCCTTCCTGTCGTCAAATCACCAATTCAGCTGTTTCTTGTATTTTGCAATCAGTGCTTATCTGTCTTAACTTAATCCTTTTGTATAATTCTGTATACACAAAACGTTGTGGTGCGAGCGGCCCACTGAAAGTACAAACATTGAAATAATCCATTAACAAACGAGCAGCACCAACCCCACCGTTCTGAAAGCCGCGTGGCAAACATCAAATGAGCCACCCAGTGTTTCACTGATTAGTTCATTTCATTCTTCACATCGACTATCTAATGCAATAAAGACTTTACGGATTTTGTGACCGTTATTACGGTCATTTTTTTGTTCTGGAAATATTTGACCGTAGTGTCGTTCACAACATCTGGAACGCGTCTACTTAATTTCAAATATTGAATGAGTAAAGTGAAATGAAATATTTTATTGGACCTGCTATACATAAAATTGTACTTTTTGTCAGTTTATGGGCCATGTTTCACACACTTCAATTTATTCACATTTCAGGGGTAAGTGCCATTTTTTTCTAGAAGTACGTAGGTGGTACCCATTGCACTCATACTCCCTAAAAAAATAGGGCCCAGTATTACGCAATAAGGCAATGAAAATAACGAAAATATGAAAGTTATCATAATAATCGGTTGATGATATTATTGTGAAAGCCGGAAATTAAAAAAGGCGGACAGCATTTCCATAAATAATTGTTTTATAAATCAGTCGCAGACTCGAAAATAAGTCATTTGTTTGAACCGGCTACAATTGTGCATTGCCAGTAAGCTTCCAACCATCATGTTAGTCGTGCTTATCATTGCTGCAGTTTTAACTTCATCAGTTTTAACTCAAGATTTTTCTGGTACGATTACTTAAATATTAATTTCCAACATGTTGTTTTAAATTTTTGACACTATTTCAGAAAACAACCTTCACAGAATTGTGCGCACACCACAACAAACTCTGCTGGTTCCATATCCAAGAGTTGGGAAGAGGAGTAATAGGTAATCAATACAATAGTTTACTGTTCTAATTAACCTTTCCAGTGATGAACTTTTCGAAAACTTCCACAAGCGTTTATACATGGCTCGCGTTGGCAAAAGATCGTACATGTATGCTCCCCGAATTGGAAAATGATCCCTATTTTTGTCGTTTTCTTGATTTTTTTATTCGCACAGTTTTTGATCTTATTTATCGTAATTTTTTTTGGGAATCTAAGTGAAGCGAAATTGATATTTTATCTATTTTTCGCTGCAAATAAAGATAAGAAGCTTTGTTAATTGAACGTTTATAATTGTTATATTTAGGTTTATGCCAAAAAAATTATAAAATGACGTGTTATTGATATGATTGTTGGATAAAAAATTAGTCATTTGTTTACGACAGGAATTTTCAAAAAAAGGAAATAATTATGTTCATTTTGTTTACATTTGGGAGAAAGGAAAACAATTCCGATGTTGTTTGTGAAAGCAACAAATTTTAAGATCGAGAAATTGAAATTCTACTGCCGAAAAATATAAAATGCTGTTGAGAGATCTGTAGGGAAAGCTTGTTATAAATTCAAGTGATGGGGAACTTATAGAGATATCAAACCTATTACAGTTTTCCATGTATTAATAAAATTGAACTTCTGACCAGGGTTAAGAGGTGCTTTCGTAGCGTTTATGCAAGTTGAAGTAGATGAGTAAAATTATGTACATATCAGTCTTGGACTTTCTTCATTTAATTTCAATTAAGTCCTGAATTCTCGAAAATAGCGCAACCCGAAAAGATAGTTTTTTCTCAATCCCAGTTAGTAAATATCAAAAAATAAACGTCATTTTGCTTCCTATTTCTAAAAAAAGAAAAACTTCGATTCTTTAACTGCGACTAAATATCAAAAAGTTGTCTTTTTCGGAAACAAGCCTACACACCATCTAATTTACTAGAAAAATGGTAGTAGCCACTGAAAGCATTCAATTAACTAAACTCGTGCTTCTTGCAAAACGTTGGCATCAATTTTGGCAGCGAAGAAATTATTTTTTTTTTGAAAAGAGCGAGCATTTCAAGTTTTAAGAAAGTGGTTATCACTCGTTCTATACATACAACATACTAAATTAAGAGCTTTAAAGTTTAAACAAAATCGATCTCATTTATTTGCATATTTGAATAAAAATTTCAACAAACATCGAGAAATGCAGTCCATGTCATATTGCCCAGGCGTTTTTTTTCATTGCCTAAAATAGTCGTTAAAGCATCCGCTGTTTATTGTTTGTTGAAAATTTGAAAAAAAATTTAGAGTGAGTAAGAGATTAATTTCCGGATTTAACTTGATAATCGAATGATGGTTACCCTATTTAGAAGTTTAAACAACGTATGCTTGAAAATCATTTCCTGTACGAGATGAATAATCTTGTCGATGATGCATCGTTTGTGCGAAATGTTAGATAACAACAATTAGAGCATAGTAATTGAATGTTATTTTCAAACAGCTCATCTGAGACAAAAATATTCATTGTAAACAAATCACAGTTAAGAAAAACTTCAAACCAACATCGTGAACTTGTCTCCCTCTTACTATTTTCTTAGATACTTCAATAAATTCCATGTTAACATCCTAGCAATTAATTCATTCTAATCAACAGATTCTACCACTGTTACGACTGTATAACGTTATTTTTTGTCTTAATTAAAAAAATGGCGATCTTTGTTGAAAATAGAAGTTGCACTTTACATTTATTAACAGAAAAGATTCACTCCACCCATAAAAAAGTTGTGTTCTTTATGAAAGGCACGTCAACTTACTTAATAACTAATCTTCTGTAAGGTTTCATCAATTCCCGACAATTCGTGGATTTCTTTCTCCCTCTGATAAATAAACTTTTACGAAGCATAAAAATCTAAATTTGCTGGAAATAAATATTCGGCACGTAGCACTTTTTTCCTTCGAACAACGAAGTGGTTTGGAGTTGGGCATGCTAAACGCAAGTAAAAAATTTGAACCCCCATTGGAAAGTGAAATTTTTTACCTTTCGAATTCCGGGATCATTCCACATTTCGGTCGTATTTTCTAATAAATTCTAAATGAGTTACTTATTTCTTTAATTTATACATTCATAAAGGTCTTCATAATTGTCTAATATTTTTGTGTTTTATGACGTTTCTTCATTGCCTCTTACTCCGATCTGTTCTACACTCGTTACGTAACGGCATGTCATCACGTTTCAATTCATGTTCGCGTAATAACCTTTTCCACACATTTTATGAATATTCTATTATTCATTCAGTAGATTCAGACTTCAAATCGCGCTCCACTGGACGGTGTTGGTATCTTTTAGAAATGAGTTTTTTTTTCAAGATTTCATATACGTTTGAAAATACCTATTTCGAGAAATTTAGCACATGATGAAGTGTTTCAAACAATGGGAAGTCTATTGAATGAATAACACCTAGGGTGTATGGTCTTTCAATGATATAACACCCATATTTCACATAAAAGTCCTACAATTTCAGAATTTTGGAGCCCGCCGACATTTGTAGTAGCCACGCACATAACATTCTTAACAGACATTCATTTTTTAAACATGCTTTTTCCTACTGTAGTATACATTTTCAAAAACAAAAAGTGCTGGCTTGTATTTTTCATTAACTGAAAGAAAAACTTGGTCTAAATCGATGAATGCAGTGGTATCTACCGAATCACAATAACTCATTTGAGGTTTCTGTTTTTCGTATTTCTCATAGCGATCAATTGACCATTGATTACACTACAATTGTCTTGTTTTCTTTATTTTTCAATATATTTGCAAATTTAAATTTAATCTACTAGTTACATTTTTTCTATTTCAACTCGCACAGTGTGCCGAATCTTATGTGTACCATTTTTTCGGTTGAACTTCCATTCGTACATCTCTTTTATATTTCCTTGTTCAATAGACCTTACGAATGATTTGATAGTATTTTATCAAACCTTGATGACCTCATTTTTATTAACTAGTAAGTTGTAACAAAATAATATGCTTTTCTTACTCCAACATAAAACTTTACTGGGCTTCATTGGGCAAAAGAATGTTTTTATATTTAAAAGTAACTTATCAGAACTATCGAATGGCATATAAAATATGGTACTTTTTTCCTGTTTTTAGTACACAATAAAATTGAAAAAAATCGAATAGAATAAATAAATGTGGAAAAAGTCAGCAAATTGCAATTCGCTGACCTTAAATACCTTCGTTGCAAGACGATTTGCTTGATGATTTTTCTTGGCATACATTGTCTGATAAAAAAAATATTGGCGACAACTCGCAACGGTTAATTCAAAATCCATACTCACTCTACGAACTGGCGCATTGCCACCTTCCCCTAACAACTTTCCAGCTATCAAAAACTTTTATCCCAACCTTTCGCTAGGTGTTGTGGGAAATGTGTTCTGGCTTCATACGACGTGCATCTTTGGAATGAAGAATGTCATACTATAGTTGGATAACAATTAGCGAGAAACTATTTTTTTTTCGCTACACAACTGGACTATGACAGTATTTTCGAAAATTACTCATTCTAATTAAACTCTCCACGAGAAAGGATACCAATGTTTGGACTTCTAACTTCGGTAATTCGTACCAAAGCGATCGATGCAAATTTGTTTTTGCTGGATTGATATACCAGATAAATTTAAAGGTAAGGGTGAGTCCTTTTAGCTCAAGCGTGTCACACTCTACGGGCGCTATATGTACGGTTATTAACTAACCGAGTTAACCGGTTAATTAGCCGGTTAAATTGTACAGCATAATGGAATAAACAAAAACATTGATTTTTTTCTATTTCACAAGCAGTCAATAAGTTTTTAAATATTTTTCGTATCCAAATTTTTTAAAGAGTACCCTTTTTGCATTTTTTTCAATAGGATTATTCATTAAAAATTTTTTTAGCGATATTTAAAATACGCAACTCGCATTGTTCACATTTTTGAGAAATATAATCTTATTCACTTTTTTCTCGAGCTGAGTTGGCAAATAGACGAAAATCTGAGGTGTAGCTCTTGGGTGTAAGGTGCTAATGAAGAACTGTGAAAAAGCGAACAGTAGATGCATTTTTGGTTTTTCGAACCAGTTTCTTTGTTTTTTGGTATTCTGATGCTTTTCCAGGCAACTTGATGTTAATTATATCGATATTACTATTTTTTGAATAATCCATGCTTGTGCTAATCAGAAGCTTTTGACCGAGCTTTTTCTTTTCATGATCAAAATACAGACTTTAAGAATTGTTTTTTGTCCTGAATCCTAAAATTGTTTGTAAACATTCGATTATTGTGGGTTTTCTTGAATTATAAATGTTTTCTATTTTTCTAAAGCAAAAAACGTTCAATATTTGAAAATGCTCAAAAATCATAGATTTCATTTCGAAAATCATATGTGATTTGAAAAATCACGTATATGTCACTATAATTATAAAAATGTATACTGAAGTTGAATGTCAAGTACGTAACAGGACATTACGTTGGTCATTCAAATAGTTCAGACAACTTGCACATGATTATTAAATTATTTATTAACCTAAATGAGTTGGATTAACCTCACGGATTAGAATTGTTCTATGATCAATGACAGCAGCTTTTTTTTATTATTCGAATAGTATAATTTTTTCTACATTTTTAAGTGCTTCTTGTTTTCTTTAACTTTACATTTATTTGTATTCGCTTCTACTGTTACATTACAGAAAAATTTAAGAAAAGAAACCCAATATTCATAATTTCTACAATGGAAGCGTCACCTATTTCTGAACAAAAATAGATACGGAACATGATATTTGTCATTTTTCATGAGCAAAAACATCCCATTTTCTGACAAAAAATGAAAGAACAAGAGTGTCGTTTTTCTATACGATTTTGTTTTGTTTTTCAAAATATTCAAAAGTTGAGAAAAGAACAACAACTCAGTAGAAATTGTGTTATTCGATAGCTTCTGTGACTTTCGGAAAACAAATATGACCTTAATAAGACATGTCCCTTGAACTATGATCGTATTTTCTGCTTTATCTAGCCTTTCTTAAATTCTGACAGCCAAAAGAGATACGTGCTTTTCATATGAATATAATTTTTAAAAAGCAGAGGTTTTTTGACTGCGTTTATTTTTATACCATGAATAATTAAAAATTTTGATGTCAGAAGACAGATTACGTACTTTTATTTAAAAAAATGGTTTAAGATAGTAATAAAGTTCCTAAATGTTGAGTTTTCTGTGTTTTTTCAAATAATTACAACCTTAGAAGTTTACAAAATGCAAATCGTTCCTGATGTTTTGTCATAATTTTATAAGAATGAATATAGAATAGAAACTGGAAAATTCATGGAGAAGTTTGGTATACTTAAAGGGGCAGAATTGTTTTGATAATTCGTGAAAATCATTAACTTCAATTTTTTTGTTTGCAAGATTGCCAACAAGATTAAAATTAAAATGCTCTCATTTTTGATATTTATTGCAAAGCTCTCATTTTTGAAAAGTCGCCTGTTAGCCAAAACACAAATCAACATATCCTGTCAAAATAATGAATTTTTATTTATTTTCAACAAAAAATTAAAAAATTTAGAAAATAGACCTTTACTACATTTACTATTGTTAGCTTGAGGTATATATATTTAGACTTTTTTTTCAGGATTTTTCTATTATTGTTGATAATTTTTTAGTTATTATGTTGTTGATTACGCTTCTGATTGTTTACAAAAACTTTAATCATTCATTAACCACAAAACAAATTGAATACGTTTGTTTGGTTTCATTTTCGTGAAGATCAGTTCTTTTTTCATATTGCTCAATAGACAATTGAAAGAAAGTCATAACAAAGAGATTGTTGTTGCAAGGTTTTCTTTTGTGCTTCCTTTCAGCCCGAAATGTCACGAGAGATTGACCTATCTCAAAATCAAATCATCTCGGAATACGTGTTAGTTTCACATTTTTGACATTTTTCTATAAAGAATAGTCGATATTTATGAAATCCTAGTGACCAGTAGGGAGCTTAAATCGAACAAGTTTTCAATGTTGATCATCGAAAATTTTTTAAATTTCAGTTTTGCCAACGTGTTCAATTTTCTGAAAAGCATCATACTAATATTTAACCAATACTCATAAATACATCAAAAATATTACGGAAAAATTTCTAAAACATCGAGAAAACCATAAAATGAGAAAAAAACGCAAAAAACAAAAACAATAATGCATTTTTTTTGTAATACTAGTGTTTTTTCTCAATCGAGATTGGCTTTGAAATTTTAATTTCTTGGTTTTCGTTTCATTCCGAAAAATGACTCTTATTTGTGTTTTTATTCCTTTTCAGTTGATATATGCTTTCTATTCTGTGTCCAATTATTTTTAGGAATCAGTCCTAATTGTTCTTTTTATGGTTTTTCTGGTTCCGTCGTCCAATGCTCATTCTCTGAAACAAACTCTTTGATGCAATGATATCCGCTTCTTTGTACTTTGTTCGCTTAAGCTACAGAAATCACGAGATTTCTACAGAAATCACGAGATTTCTTATACAGATTTCAAAGAAACGTTTCAAAGACATTTCGATTTCCTGTTGATTGTTTTGAAATATTTTTGCAAAAGTGTAATTTTTTATCCCTGCAAAAACGCTTCATACAGATTTTTTTGTTCACGTCAATCATATTCAATGAATCATTTACTCCGGAGATTAAAATGTTTGAAAAACGTAATCTACCGCATGCTCCATTATTCTCATATTTTCGATCTATGTATTGTTACTCACTTTTCAAGAAACTGACTCATTTCAAATCTTAATTAAAATCCGGAAGTAAACTTCCAAGAACATTTAAAATCTCAGTTTTTCATACTCTACGCCTTTTATTATGTTTCAATCTATAGTAGATACCAAAACATTAATTTAAACAAAATAGTTGAAAACTTTATTCATGTTCCTTCTGAAAAGTGGCGATAATAAGATTTGTTAGACGTTTGTTTTTTCCTTTTTTCTATTTAGCTGCATCCTTTCTTGAGACTCTTCTAGTATTTTAATAAAGGACCAGTTAAAATTAAATGAGCTCGAAACATTCCGAATATAGCTTCCAAAAAAACACTACTTCCAAAAAAAGGCTTATAAAACATTATGATTCTAATGACATTCCCATCATAATTCATGATACTATTACTTTAAATGAAGCATAATTAATATGCGAAATAATGAGTTTAAGTTTTTTTGAATTTTTGCTCTTGCACGTAATGCAACCATTTCGAATGATGAAAAAAATGAGCCATAAATTACACTTTCGCCAAATACTCAATTGCGAATTTTGAATTCATTTTATTGAAGATTGTAGCCATGTTTTCTGTCTGCGGGAAATACAAAACAAAATTTTCCACCTTTTTTTTGAACGGGTGATGAGAATCACACGTTGTTTCTAACTTGGGGGTACAATGAAAAGATCTTTCTGTTAAACTTTCCAAATTAATAATGGTTGTTTGGTACGTTGAATCGGAGTTTCAAAAAAACCGAAATGTCCTGTGTTGAACTGTCTAAATATTCAATTAAGCTTTAGCGTACTATTGCCAACTCAAATATTCTTGATAATGCAAGCTGGTTTTGACCTACCCAGAAAATCTAAGTCACACACACATTAGTGCTATTTTTAAATGCGACCGGTTGCGCTGGCGGTCTTTTAGTAGAAAATGGATGATCCAAAATTTTTAAAGGTGGCTTTTTACGCTTAAAGGTGGCTTTTTAAGCCAGTTAGAAGTATTTTTGAATTGATCGGAAATAATAATTTTAAATTAAAAAACAGGTAATCCCAAAAAACGGCAGTGGAATCGAGATTTGATCACAAAGTTACAAAAGTTAAGGTTTTGGTGAAGTACCATTCCGGATGCTAAATGTTTCGATACTTATCGATTTATTCTCTTGGAACATTGTTCCATTTATAAATTTTGATTTTAAAAAATTTAGCGACTTTCCACCAAAAATTTTAAAACTGGTGACTGAAACCCTTTTTTTTACCGCCCATTTCTCGAGATAAAAACGAAGGTCCTTTCATTACTTGAATTATTTTGTTTTCTCTATAAATTCATAAAACTATATTCTCAAAGTTGCTCACAATAAAATATTTTAAGATCTGAAAAGATTTTCGTCGAAGTTGTAAAAAACCGCCCTCTTTCAATTAACATATTCTCTGAATTAAAGCTTTTAACAGAAATAATATCTTTCTATTGTTTTGAATGCGTTTGACATAAGTCTTATCCAAGCGTTCTTTCAGACAAATTCACCATTCTTTTTTCTTTGCCCTTTATCCCTCTAGGGATTTTGAAAGGTTATGATCATATGTTTTCTTAAGGCACTGTCTTTGATGCTTTTGAATATGACTGAATTTAGATTGGTAAAAATAAAGAGAAATAAAGTTTTATTTCAATTGACGGTTCCCGATAAAATGTAATTTATGTTTCTAAAAAACAGAAAAAGAATATTGTTGATACTATACTTTTATTGAAACTAAAAAAATATGATTTTTGGTCCGTTAAGGAGTTCGTAATTCTAAATAGAGCAGACTACTTGGTAAAAAAGGAAATATTTTGAATAGGATAATAAAATTTCCCTAATGTTCTAAATTCTCAGAATATACTTCTCCAAAAACCTTTGAAAAAGTTCAACTTTGATTTCCAAATTTCTAGTAATGTTTCAAGCTGAAAATATGTTCAGACCTCAAGGTGAAAAAAGTTCAATTTTTAAGTTTTGATGTTTCAATATTTTTCAAATGCCGTTTTCTATCTGCTAAATATACACCTGCACGTTTTTCTGTCCTTTTTGATCTTTTTGACGTCTGAATGAAAAAAATTGGAACTTTGTATGGCTTTCTTTTGCTTCAAGAAATAAAATGCCAATTTAGAAAAACAATTTTTTCCAAACGCAAAACTTGGCCATAGAGTAAAAACACAATGAAAGCCGAGCTTTAATTTTTATAAAGAGGTTTCGAAAAATTTTCCAATTTTATGTAAATCAAAATTTGAAAAACTCATTCTAGTCAAAGTAATACCCTTATGTCCGATAGATTTTGCTATTAGATTTTTTGTTTTTTTTTTCCGATAATTTTTTTATTCATTATTAATCTCTTTTGAATTTATTTTTTTGACGTTCGTTTACGCCCCCCCCCCCCCCCAATAGCTCAGAAATGTGTTTTTCTTTTGATTCATCTCGCTTGTATCGATATGAAAGAGTGCTGATATGATATTGGCTAAATGTCTATAAATTTCGTATATCACACGAGGTAGTTTTGATCTACTGAAAAATTTTAACATTATCTCAGCGATTTGAGCAAATTGTGAAATTATTTCGTTCCAAACGTAACAGTATTCAGTATAGTCAATAGAACTGTGATCTATTTTTTTTTTATTTTTGATAGACTCTGGCCGCTTTTGCAATTGCGCATACCTTCAAACCGTTACCGGGAATTAAAACCGAGTTTCGTCCCGGTTTCGAACATGGCGTTGTATCAAGTTTACAGCCCGACGGTTTTTCTGATTCTTTACCTGGCAAAGTCAACGGAACCGCTAAGAATCAAAATAGCGGAGGTTAAGTTCAAAATTGAAAAATTAACATGCAGCGACCGTGGGCGTCTAAGTACAACATGAGGAACACAAAAGGTCTAAAAAAATTAGTCTGCACAATATGAAAAATCTCATTTGGTTTGAACTTGAGATCGATTTCTACCCGTTTTCAGATGTGAATGCAAGAAAATTGAACAGCTTTGGCCAATTTGTTTGGCTAACAAACTTTAATTTTAAAGCTAACCCACGTATCTGTCTTCTGCTAATTATAAAAAGTTTTTGTTCGTCATTGTATAGGAACACACGAAAAATGGTGTATTCGGTAGGCCGTGGGTTGAATCGATTCGTTTCTAAATTACTTGAAGTTAAAATCGACTAATAAAAATTGATTACTTCTCATTTACTTAACAAATCTTTCTAGTGTCTCAACACTTTATGTTGAGAAGTAGCAACAAATAGTCAAGTTCTTCGAGAGTTTGGAATTTGACACCGTTGACGGGTTTTTCTACACATTAGAAGAGTCGAAAATCAGCAGATCACAATTGAAGCGTTTTTTTCTAGTTTTTTGTTAGTAGACAAGATTATACTGCCTCAGATGATGAAATTTGACGTTGACATACTATTCTTGACGTGTTTGAATATTCATGACTCCAGCATATTTTTTAATTGTGGAAAATTGAGTCTCGAATTCAATTTCTTTCAATGTTTAAAATATACTTCAAAGAAACACATCAAGCATTTTAATATCACTCGACTCTGCATTTCTTCAAAAATTTTACTGGAATATATCCAACAAGTTTCTTCATCATCCTCAGAAATACATATGTTTCCCTGAATTATTAATTTTGAATCTTACCCATGCCTCTTTTAAAAATGTGTAAACATGACTTTCGGAAGTTTTTTTTCGAAGTCATAAGGAATTTCTTTTTTGCAATTTTGTGTGTTTTTCGAGATCGTTGTTTCAAAGTTATAACTTCAATTTAAAAATAAATTCAGAGGAAAAATTGAATTACTCACAATAAATTTTCAGTAAGTTGTGTTTTCTGAGCTTTTGTTAACAAATATCGTAACAATGGTAAACGAGGACATTTTTCATCTCTAAAAAATTTTCGTTAGGTTAGATTTTGGTTTTGGTTTGAATTACACACCATTTTTTTATAATTATAAACATTTTAAATTTTTGATCATTGATGGTCTAGTTACAAGCATTTATATATTTAACTTAAGTGAGCCGTGAACTAGAGAAACTGAAATATTTTTAAAATTAAATGGTAAATAAATAAAAGAACATTTCTCAGGTGTTTTTATTTTTTGTAGAACCTACTGTAATTTCTTTGTTACTTTGCTGGATTATTGCAAAACACAAATTAATGTATTATTTAAGCAGACTGGATTAAAATTTGAGGTTGAACTTTAAGAAGCTTAAGCTTGCCACAAAATATATACGTGCATTTTATATTCGATATTTGATTCTTCTGCATTAGACAAAGCAAAGTTCTTTTCGTTATATAATTCTAGTGAATTTATGTCAGGACCACCCAGCATCCACGAATGAATAAATTCAAAACCACCAAAAAACACGCATTCAATGCGTGCATGAAATTCGCACAAATTTTAAAGTGAACCAGCGTAAGAAAGCTGCAATAAATCCTTCAAACTAAACATGAAACCGAGAAACCAAAATACACATGTTCCGAATTTGGAGGAAATGAGCGGAGTATGAATATTTTTCCGATTTATTTTATTTTTCATTTTATTTTTGTTCTTCGTTTTAATGTCCTTTTTAGCATGGGGGGGGGCGTTCAAATTACATGCATGTTTTTTCCGACAAATTAGTTCATGTATATTCAAAATCCTGTATTTCAAATTTTTCTTGAGATTTGATTTGTTATGTGCTACATTTTTCACTGCCTTAAAAACTCCTGCGGTACATACAATTTAGGTTCCACTACATTTTTCTTTTCTTCATTTTTTTTTATTATGAATAATAAGTGAACCGCAAGTTTCTAACGTAGAAACGACTTCTTTTATTAAAAGTGAGTCAGAAGATTTTGCATAATCTTCTACGCCAAACTATTACTCGTTCTTTTATCATTTTCAAAGAAGTGACATACTATGGGATTTTTATTGTTTTTTTTTTGAAACAAATGATTTTTATGAATTTATATTTCCAACGGTTTTTAAAAATATTGTATACGAATTCTCGATGCTGCATTACTTTTAAATACCTTAACAAAATTTTTATTTAAAATATTATTTTGTCTCATTTTTAAGCGCTAGACATTCAAAACACAAATTTTTAGCAATTTTTGGTCCATTTCAGTTCAATTATGTCTGCATTATAGAATCGGAATTTTTTCACTCATTATCGTATCTTTTTATATCTCTCATCAAGTCAATAGAATATATATAAATTGACAAAAATATTATAAACTGACGTCAGAATAATTATTTTACATTTCGAAATTATTAGGTTGGAAAGAAAGTTTTCGGATTTTTCGACATATGTTTCGAAGCTTTATGTATTCAAACGATGAATACAAATGATATCCACTATTATTATCAAACAACTCTCTCCAACTTATAGGCAAACTAAGAGTCTTGTCTCGAACAACCAAGGTTATTAACAGAAAATTAGGGTTTTTGGAGTGGTGTGAAGAATGGGCTCGAAATTTGGATTGACCATTGATGAACCTATGACGGCTATTGGAATGGTTAAACTGGATATTCAACTTCTTAAAACCGATAATCATTTGTCTCAATCTTTCGTCATTCCGCTTCAGGATCACGAGATGTGAAAATGACGACCCCAGTAATAGCCAAAGCAACGTTCACCTTTTCTAGGATCTCTCAACTTTATTTCGAAGAATTATCTATGGTGGCTATAACTCAGTTAATCTGTGAAATCAGAAGAGAATATCCGAAAGTTTTCATTACTCAACGGTACAACCCATCTGTTGCCGATAGCTTTGATACATATTAATACATATTAGAAGTAGTTTGCTTTTAAACTATTTTTAATTTAGCAATTAATGGTTGCTTTTCAGAAAAGTTCATTTTTATGATTCGAAAGTAATGCCTAAATAAAAAAGTCGTGAAAGTAACAAATTCATATCATCATTATTCCCTTTACCCGAAATACGGCTTAGCAGTTTTAAAATGAGTAACCAAACAGTTGTCCCAACATTAACTTGAATTCTCAAACCAATGCACATTCTAGTATGTAATAAAATTTCTACATTAGTGTTTTCATCCTATTTTTCTTTTTTCAACCAAACTTTTCCATTGTTCATTATGTAATTCAACTGACCAACAGCGGTGCTAAGCTTGCAGTATACATCATTGAAATTACGTATTTTTTCTCACTTTTGCTTACACTAGTATTCCATATTTTGTTTTTTAGTACTACACAACTGACCCTTCTTTAAAATCTGAAGAAAAACGTATTACTTGATCATTGCTCTAAAATAATTATAGAGGTAAAGTTACACCTCACTTAAAATGCGAACACAGGACCTGGACTTATGAAGAATTATATATTCATAAAAATGAGTGACGTCCATTTACTACTATAATGTTTTCTGTGTAGACTAAATTCCGGAAGGGTTCAAAAATTCTTCATGCCTCTCCTATTGCCTGGTTTTTTCAAACAGGAATTTCGAGGATTTGTTTCCAGAGGGTTTTGGTTTTATTATTCACACTGAATATTCTCATCACACGTATGTATGTATGTCTTTTCTTGCCAATTATTTATCTGTTCTTGGGTTTTTTCTACAATCATTTCCAGTCATTTGAATTTTAGCGGATGTTGCCTAATGTTGTCTTCTCTTTTTACGGATTTTTTTTGTATTTGAACAAAGAATCTTTGTTATTTTCTGAATTTTGAATTGTTGTTCAAAATCATAGTTGGTTCTACAATTTTCAGATGTCAACAACAAGCGCTGAGCAAAACTCATCGTCAGAAGTTGTGAATTTCAACCTTGATTATCAACAATGCATATTTTTTGAATGTTATATTCACGTTTTTTCGTCGGTTCGTTTTTAATTTTTTTTTTCATATTGTGGATCTTGTGGAATGTGGAATTTGATATTGTGGATCAAAATGTGAAATCACAAAATAATAAAGTGGAATTATCGAAAATAGAAAATGGAAAACAATTTTTTTTTAATTCTTCATATTAATAAAATACCAAAAGTCTAAACTGTTAACTTTTAGTATTATGATGATGTCCACATTCCACTGTCAATTTCAATTTGTCTATTCGGGGCGACTTCAAATGTCATCAATATTATTGTTCTTACAAGGTATCGGTTTTTTTTCAAGTTTATATGAGCTTTGATGTAAAGAGAAAAAAAGAAGTTTATAATTAAAATTTTCAATGCATTCATCTTTCAGGAAACAAATGAGAACTCCAATAAACATTCTTCTAACCGGCCTTTCGTTTGCTCAATGGTTATTAGCTACGAATTATTTTCTTTTCCTTGTTCTGGAATATTATCGTATGCAATGGTAATTGAAATATTTCAAAACAAATGAGTGCAAAGACCCCTTTTTTCCAGCATTGATGTGTTATGGTCCGAATCTTTCACCTGGTACCGGTTTTTCAATGTGAACTTGAACACTGTTTTTCATTCAAGTATGTTGTTTGGTTTTTTAAAAGAGATGTTCTTATTGGATGACTTGCTGTGAATGTATAACGGGCCTTTGTTTTTTGCTGAAAAATCCAAAAAAATACAATGGTTTTTGTTAAAGTGCAAACGAATAACATCAATTCTTTTACGTAGTTTGTTTTGAAAAAAATTTGATGGCACAAAATGAAAATAGAACACGAACGAAATTTTGTTCCGAAAATCATCTATATATTTTTTCAGTTGCATTCACAACAACGATCGTTGTTGCTGTATTCCGCTACTGTGCTCTGAAATTCCCAATACAAGCTAGTCGATTCATTTACAAGGCTCAGCCAGCATTTGTTGCAAATATTATCATTTGGCTTATCGTTCCAGTTATCAGCTTACCTGTTTTCTTCATTTCGGAGGTTTTTTAAACTATAACAAAAATTTTTGACAACATTAATTTGCAAGTTTTAGGTCAAAGTTCTTGATGTTGGACCTGAATCTTATAATCTCAATTGCACTATGCAAGGACCACTCTACGATCTGAGTTACCAAGTGAACCCTTTCCTGGTTTCTGCAGTGTTTTGGGCTTTTGGAATTATTTTCAAACTTCTACCATCGCTTGCTCTCACAATATTACTCATTGCTCTAATCAGATCTTTGAAAAGTGTCGAACGTCGTCGCAAAAACTGGAAACGGAATCAAGGTGCACAAAGTTGCACAAGTTCAGAGCGTAAAGCCAAAAGGAAGTTGACAACTCGTCCGCGTACTACTCGAATGTTAGTAATTATATTATTATTATGTGTGATGGTAAGTGAAAACATGGAAAATGTATTTGAAATTCATTTTTGTCATCTAGGTTGAGCTACCAATGGGATTTTTGAATTTATGTGTCGCCATTTATGGCGAAGCCTGCGGAGAGAGAATCTATGATCCTCTCGGAAATCTGATGGAGATGCTTACTTTGCTGTATAGGTACAGTTTTCGAACTAACAAATAATTTTCCTAAAAAATATTATTTTGCAGCTCTGTCAGCTTTGTTCTATATTGTTTGATGTCTAATGACTTTCTTTCAACGTTCCGTGCGCTGTTCTTACCATGGACCATTAAAAAACAATTAAGAACCGATGGAGGTAAACTATCTGAATATTATAGCTCTTTCATAAGTGCAATATTTTCAGGTAGCTGGAGAAACCAACGCGATGATGACAAATCACCAAGAGCATATCTTATGTCAGCCGCAACACCAAGTTCGTATGCGGGAAATTCATAAAACATGTTTTCCGTTTTTATATTTATTTTTAACAGTTTATTTCTTTCTGTCTGTATTTTTCTGTATTTCGTGAATGAATTTGAGCATTGCATCTCATTGATGCAAAAAACCGTGATAGAATTTCGAGTCGCAAAACAAAAAAAAAGATAAACAATCATTTTTGACAGCTCAAGAAACGACCTGCAAACAAAACCAATTTTTTCCAAAAACGAACTAATTCGAGCACACATTGTTAACGTAATGCTAAACCTCTTTATTATTCTGACATTATTCCCCAATTTAATTACATCCGTTCTTTCGACTAGCAAAGGTACAACTGTTTTTAAAATTCATCGCAATGTGACGCGTTTTTTTTAGTGGGAATTCCTGGAACCGAATGCCTTTTTGGTGGAATTTGTTCCGGTGGATCAATTTGCATTGACTCGCTTTGTCTATGTGTTGATGGACAACGAGAATGGAATTCACAATGTATTGAGTCACAGGATTATCTGAATCGTGCAGGTTAGTCGACGGAAAATCGTCGTAATCGCGATTGTGAAAAATTGGTGAAAATTGAGGGTTTTGCACCCCAAGGGGTGCAGGTTAATCTTGTCTGAAGTGAGATTAATTGAGTTTTTCTTTTTGTCATCATTCCTAACATAAGTGATGACGCCGAGTAAACTGAAATTTGATTTGTGAACATCTAAACAGTGTCAAACATTGGTGTGACATTGACTCCATACATTTTAAGGAATAAAAAACGCATAAATTAGTGTAACATTTTGCAAATAATTGTGTTCGAAACTTGATGTTAGAACAAAAAGATCAAGTTCTAGGCTACAACAATCCGTTGATGACCACGGTCTGACAACAAATAATATTTTTTTCTCATTTGTGCTTCTCTGGATTTTAGTAGACTATAATCATGCTAAAAGTTTTCGCTATATCATAAGGAAGCACTATGACTCGTGAATAAGTGCTTAATGCAAGGTATTAAATGGGTTCAACCAGCTTATTAGAGCCAAAATATTTTGTTTTACTGAACACGCATAGTGGAAAATAAAAAATAAGAAAATATTTGAAACAGCAAACTTGTTTAAGCTTGTGACTCACTTTTTTAAATCCAGAGAAAAAGAAAGCTAACTATTGACGCTATTTAATAAGTGACTAGTGTGAATGAAAGATCTGTGGAAGTGGTTTAGATTCTCCGATGATGTCGTGTCAATGCGACCGTAATCCATTAGAAACACGCTTCCAATAACGCCAGCGGTAATAACACTATTGTTGCAAGTTTGATGATCTGTAACTTCAGAGCCACCTAACAGATTTAGTTAAGCAATGGTTTTCTTCAAAGAGAAAATGATGTCGCTTTGTAATATGTACAGAAGATTGAAACTAAATAATCACAAAAATAAGAAAATAAGTGAAGTGTGGAACTTCTTAAAACAAATTCAGTTTTTTATTCCAACTTCTCCAAATGGAATTGCTATGACATGAAAGTAATTTTTCTAATTTCTTACACCAAAAAACAAAATATAAATCACATTTAGAACATATCGTTTGTAAATTGTAAAAAAATATAAATTTCGACCGTTTTTGGGACGGTTTGTATGTTAAGTTTTATTTGATGATAATTTCACGACACTCTTCTTAAAAACAATAAAAAAGCTAATTGGGAAAAACAATCATAAAATATGTTATGTTTATGAAAATATCTATTATTCAGTTTTAAGATTAACCAATGAAAAACTACGTTTTTGTAATTTTATTGAATTTCTGAATACTCCACAAAACATTCGATGCAATTCTCATCAATCATCCGTGAAAACGACATGTTTCACAAGTTCCTTTTTTGCTCTCCGCGTTAAGCATAAAATTAATACAAATTTCTAGACGACACCAACAATCAAAATCCACCAACAATTGGCTTGGCTGGTCGTCCTTGCGGACGTGGTGGCGTCTGTCGTCCCTCAACAAAATGCATCAGTGGAGTATGCAAATGTCGTCAAGGTTATAATCCATCGTTTGGCGAATGCATACGAGATTTATCAGGTGAGGTTAAAAAATGGTTAAATGTTTGACTTCATTTTTCATTTCAGTACCACGTCACATTCCTCGAGAATTTGTACCAGACAATCGTTCCATTCTACGTTTTCCTTCTTGATTATTTCAAAAGATATTTTTCAATAAAATTTACTTAACATTAAATACAAAGGAACAAGGAAAATTCTGTTGTCAATAAGAAAGTACAGTACCCTGAAATTAAAAAAAAACGTGGTAATTGTGACTGAATGTTATGTTCTAAAATCCGTTAATTCAAAGGCGATATCAAGAAATGCGAGGGTAAGTAATCAACATTTTCAAAAAGGCAAGGAAAGTGAGCTACAAATGGTTTGATAAGACACGGTTTTGAGCAAAAAACATACCAAAAAATTATATTAATTTTATTTGTACAGTCTATCTATTTCTTCGCGGTAAGCTTTCTCAATATTCTTCCTCTTTAATTTGAGCGCTTCAGTAAGAAGGCCAGACGCTGGAGTCCACGGTTCAGCACAGAGATGAATTTTTTGAGGAATTTCAACTCTTTGCAGTTTTGCTAGAAAAAACAACATTTGTTTGTAAAACTACAAAAATCTTTTGAAAAATTACATGAAGCATATCCAGCGAGCTCTTTTTGAACAGCAGATACAACTTTTTCATTCGAGCAGACTTTTTCAAAATCAGAAGTGTCAATGTCAAGCTGAAAATTAAAATATAAGTGCACTAGCTGTCAGGGAAAAAAAATAGAAATTACCTTATCAAATAGCTGAAGCAAATTTTTCTGATTTGGTACAATCAAAGCAACCAAGTACCCCTTCTCAGAATTTCCGTATACACAAACATTGTCAACAAGAGAGTTGGTCAACAAATTGGTTTCAACCTTTCCCAATGAAATATACTCTCCATGTGCAAGTTTCAACAAATCCTTCTTTCTGTCAATAATCCTTAATGATCCATCAGCCCGGAATTCACCAATATCACCAGTCGCAAAGTATTGTTTTCCTTTAATTGTTACAAAATCTTCTTTAGTTTTCTCTTCATTTTTGTAATATCCCTTCGCAACATTAGCTCCTCCGATTAGAATCTCTCCCTGAGGTGGGTCATTCTGTGGTGAATAGCCTGCTTCTGACCATTCTTGAAGAAGAATCTCACAGCAAATCAACGGTGGTCCGACGGTTCCAGTTGATAAATCATGCGCTGGAAATAAAATTGTAGTCTAAAAAATTTTTGAAGGCATATGCAACTTACAATCAGCAAGGGTTCCACCACCACAAGTTTCAGTGAGCCCATAACCTTGAACAACCGGGCAACAGAAGCAAATATTCATAAATCTTTGAGTTTCAGCATTCAGTGGTGCACCACCAGAAAGGATTTGTCTCACATGTCCACCCAAAAGTTTTCCAATTCTATTGAAAACCAATCTGCAATATTATTCCATTTTTTAAACATTTTTTCTATCCTTTTAGCTCACTTATTCAACAAAAAGCTAGAATACCCGTCCTCATATCGAACTCTTTTTCTTTCATAACAAGTTTTGAACAGTTCTTTGAACAATCGATTATTTGCATTCACTTCATCAACAACAGCCTTGAAAATTCTGTCCATAACCGCCTAAATATATCAATTGCATTTGTAAACAGAACAGTGATTTCTTACCGGTACACATGCCATCAAAGTTGGTTGCAATGCCCAACAATCACCGTGTTCTCCTTTCATAATTTTTGGTGCTCTGTCGAACAGTGTTTGTGCTGACGAATATCCAATACGAACACCTTTTGTGAAAACTACCATTTCCGCACAAACTTCAAGGATGTGGGCAAGTGGTAAATATCCGATGTAACGATCTTCGGTGCTGCAAAATTTGAGGCTTAGAATTTCAAGAAAATAATAATTTATATCACTTACGTAAGATTAATATTGAATGCTTGTCCTGCAGTGGCTGCAACAATATTCTGATGTGTGATCATAACACCTTTTGGATTTCCAGTTGTTCCAGAAGTGTACATAATGAGAGCCAAATCATCTTTATTGCTGCGGATTGGGATTGGGTTGGCTAAAAAAAATAGTTTGTTAATTTACGTTGTTATATTCAGTAAGTGAACAAATTTCGTAAAAGGGTAAGGCGGAAACGAAAACATGATGCAGGACATTTTTCTGGTAGGACTAACTATAATACTTATATCAAACATTTTAATGTTATTTAAAAAAAAACAAAGGAACCAAACACATACAGTACTCACGTTCACCACGAGCAAGGAGTTGTTCAAATGAAAGGAGGGTGAATGGAAGATCAACGTCAACCGATTCGCCACGAGATTCTGGGTCAACACTGTCGAAGTAGATGATATTTTCAACTGAAGCTCCATTTCTCATAGCTTTTTTGACCTGAAACCCGATTTCACATTGTACCATTATTCCGATAACATCTTACCTTCGAGATCAAAGATTCCGAAGTGAAAATGGTCTTCGCTCCAACTTCAGTAATGGCAAACTCGACAGCTTCTTCTCCCAAGGTAGCATAGATTGTTGCAATCGGAAAGTTCATTTTGAAGCATGCCAATGCTACAGTCATCCATTCTTCTCTAGTTTCGGCGAAAAGAATGATCGAATCCTTTTCGTTTTGCCCAAGACTTGTCAATCCTGACGCAACCAAATTAATCCGTCTATCTGTTTGTGCATAGGTTCTCCAGTTGTAATTTCCCATTTCCCACTGAAAAAAACGTAAGTATTTTTAAATTAATTTTTTATAATGACCTTTTCAAAAACTTTTCCATTTGGTTGTTTCTCTTTGTGAACTTTGAGCACTTCACGAGTTCCCATGCATGGAAGATTGCCATAACGCCTGAAAAATATAGAAAATTATCATTGGTTTGATTAGACCTTGTTACTTGACGCATTCCTCCCATTGATGTCCGAGGTCATGAATTCCTTCAAATGATGTTGATTTCAGCGTCCCATCCAATACGTGTACATTTTTCCATGGTTTAGTAGGATCGTTGTCTTCTGGTTCGGCCTGAAAAATCATTTGTTCGGTTTTTCTAATGATTAGGATTGTTGTACCTTGACTCTTTCAGATTTCTCCAACTTTTGCGCCGGGTCGGCAAATATTTTGAATGGAATGTAAGTCACAACGTCATAAATAAAGAATACAACTTTCAGCAGACCAATTGCAATTGATATACTAATTGGTCGACCATTTCCATTTAATGCTTCTGAGACGTTAATTTCTTCCACCATTAGTTTTGAAAATCTGAAAAAATTGGACTAAACATATTTAAAAATACAAAGAAGCAAAGAAAATTAATTTCGCGTTTTTGTTCTGACTTCATATCAACAAGAAAATGAAGAGTTGGTTGTTGTTCTTCTGTTTTTAAAAGGGAGGGAGAAAGAGTGAGAGTAAGAGAACACATCTCACAATATACAGGGTGCCGGGAATAATAATAATAAGAAGAAATGAAGATATCACGGGAGGATTTATAGATAAGAAGAAAAAAAAGGTACAACAGACATCTTTTGTTTTTGAGGAGAAATATTTCTCATTTTCTCCACGTTAATTTGAGCACTACACAGGAAAAAAGTTCGAATGACGATGTGTTTTTTGACGTTTTCCTGGCAAAAAATGTGGGGTTTGTCGTTATTGAGAAAAAAAAGTTCGTAAAGCACGTGGAGCACAGTGGGAAATATTTATCATTGTAAGATGAAAAAGAAAAATAATTAAATAAATATTTACTTAAAATCAGTTAATAAATTAATAGTTCCTTAACTATAACAATAGAGATTGAAAGCCTATCAGTACAGTAAACTAGAAAAAATGGTTTAAAAGTGCATTGACACTTTTTCGATATCAAATTTTTGTCAAGTAAGAGCTGATAATGATATTTTATAAAAAATATATTGTTAAAATATTTCAGAAAGATGTTTTTGATAAAGGAAAAAAATAAAAATGGTCTTCAAAATCACTCGTGATTGCACCAATCATTACAATTGTTTAGATATTATGGTCGGTTACATATTCTGGTACACACTCTCACTTATCTAAAACAATTGTTTAAAAAAATCGAAAATCGTTCAAAAAATGTCTCAACATTGTTTCTAATGGATCTAATTTGACAACCTAAACGAAATTGATTAAATTATTGCCGAAAAAAGGGGGGGGGGAAGTTTGTGAAGAACGAGTCTCGTGATTAAAGAAAGGTTCACCTGACTGACAATAGAATGAAATTTCAAGATGTCAAAGTACAAATTACAAAAAAAAAGATTCAAAACACTTGAACTTTTTTGAGTTTGACACAACGTGTTTAGCAACCTTTAGTCTAATAGAATGATCAAAGATGATTGAGCCAAAAATTGTAATAATTTTTTAAAATTTTTGAAACAAAATTAATGATACATGTCGTCACCAAGGTCTGGTGCAAAACAAATAAACTGAAAAAAAAAGAATGATTGAAAATATTTTCTTCATTGGCGTATCGATAGTGTAGGTTTCTAGTCGTCTTCACAATCAACCCGAGAAAAAGAAGACGAATTGTTGTAATAGTCGCGGCGAGTGTTAGTGAAATAATGTCACACGCACATTGCTAACTGGATCGGCTGATTTGTAAAAAATATATGTCAACAGGAAAGAAAAAAACTAGATTATTTTTTTGAAATCAAAATTTTGTATACATTTGACGACAACACAAAGAAACAGTTTAGTATTGAAAATGACCTTCTAAAAAACTGACTTTTGTTATTTTCAATTACTGCCTTAATTTGACAAAATTGTTCGGAAATTTTTAACGAATAACATTTTTTTTCGTTGATTTTAAGACGATCAAACATTCTGTGTTATCTCAGTTTGATGGAAACATCTTTTCAAAAAATGTATCATGGGGAATAATTAAAAATAATTAAAAGGGAGCCTCGCAAGTGAAGTCGTTTATTTAAAATTGTGAGTAATAATGTTTCTATTGTCAAGTTAAAAATTTTGGATCATTCATTTCCTACTAAAAGACCGCAGCGCAACCGCTCGCAGATAAAAATAGCACGACTGTGTGAGAGACTTAGATTTTCTGGGTAGGTCAAAACCAACTAGCATGATCAAGAATATTTGAGTTGATAATAAGAACTCTATGCGCTTGTCACGTTCTAAGTTCATTAATAAAGTTTTTTTTGGGAAATTTTGAGATTACCTTTCAAAAATTTGTCAAGTGTGTGTCAAATTTTCTCATTTCACTCGATATCTTATTAGAAATTTAATTTTAAAATAAAAATTCAATTTCACTTAAACTTCTAGTTTCTCATATAAAATCGGACACGAAAACTATGACAAGATAAAACTATAATGTGCACAGGGGGGAAATCATTGCGTGAATGAGATATGAGAAAGAACGCTGATGACATCCTCTGAGATCTCATTTTGTGGGTCCGAAGTACGCATGCACCTTTCCCGCCTGACTACAGTGGGGGCTTGTTGGTGTGAGCGGGAAAAAAAGGTACAGAGAACATGTCTCGAATTTTTTTGGATGGTTGTAATTATGATGTTGGCTATAATATGACTATAGCGATAGATATAAGAAGTTCAAAGTATGATATCACTTGATCATAGATATAGAAAACTGGTTCAGGAATTTTTTACAAAAATATATCTATTAATCTTGAGAAACAGAAAGAAAACCCCCGTTAATATTTAGAACAGGGTATATTTCGAAAATATTTTCATTGTTTTTTAATGAAACAATTATGATTTTTGACATTTTGAGGTAGATTCACAATTAGAATAGTAGGACAATTGTCTTGCCCTGTCTGGCATTTCGGAAGTTTCTTTTTTTCAGCTTTTGTCTTAAAATGAACCATTCTTGCTTTTTTCAACATCTAGCACATTTTGTTAGTCTAAAAAATACACTGGCTTCTTAAATGGAACACAAAAAATGTTTCCTAAAATAATAAAAATAAAACGATGAACAATAATGTTTAATTATTCGCAGAAAATGTAAAGAAAAATATAACAACAAATGACTAAACGTGAAACGAGATACTCGCCGACTGTTGCTCATCGATTTTATTAGTTGTAATAAAAAGTGTCTGCAGCCTGCCGGATTGACGGTTCACTCACCAGATAATGAAAACTATGACATATATCCACAATGTTATTATTTTTCTTTCTATTGAAGCAAAACACAAATGTGGTGCACTTTTCGCGGTTAAATGGTGGGAAATTGTTTCGATGGCGCCATATCAAAGTTTTGTTTCGGATTGACAACATATTTTTGAGAATCAAATGACCGCCTGCGTCATCCTGATACAAAATTCGAAAATGTCTGATGAAAACAAACTCCGGTGTTCGGTGACTAGCAGTTATCGGACAAAACATAGCCTAAGGGAACATATTTTCCGTAATTAAATAATTAAAAGCGGTAAATTAATTAATTAATTAATTATTATGGAAGCAAATCAATAGATCAATGAATGAGACCTAATGTGACACCAAGTACATTTCCATTAAAATTGTTTCAGTGATAAGAATCTCGACAAACAAGAAAAAAACGATATAAAATAAAGTCAAAACAGAAACATATTTTTTCAACACATGTGCGACGATTATTAGGCCACCGCTTGGGTTTCTCGGCCACTGATTAAAGTCCCTCCGCTAAAAACGTTTTTGTGCATTTTTTGTAGCTTTAATGTTGAATTTGACGAGTAAGAGTGAAAAACAACATTAGGGTAACACGTGGATGTGTTACTATCTTTTTTTAACGTTTTTCAACAAGTAGTTATATTTTTATTAAATAGCCTGGAAAATGTAGCGTGTGTGTTAGAACAAAGTTTCTTCCGCGTGTTTTTCATAAATTTTGAGAGATTTTCCTTGTTTTTCCAAGATTTTTGATATGTTTGTGACTTTGCCTCTAGGGTCTCGTTTACCTGTAACTGAAGATTTGGGCTCAACACTTTAAAAAATAAATATGCTAACCTAAATTTTGTTCCATTAAAATCAACTTAAGTTAATTGTATTGTTCAAGTGTTGTTGACTTAACAAAGATGTGAAGTTTTATTAACATGACACATTAAAAATATCTCATTTTCTTAATGCTCACAATTTTTCTTTTATCACACACAGTACCTATTTCTTCATTGTTGTAAATCAAAAAGTGAGAATTCAAAACACCAATGATCTCTTTATAGTAAATCCGTATCGTAATCAATATATCATTATCTAATCTTTTCAACTCATCTTCCCAAAACGTGTCACAAATTGATACAGCAAAAAACAAAGAAAAATACTGCACAATATCTCTGTTTATGGCGGCAACTCGACCTTGAAAATGTAATCATGCTGCCACTGCATCTAGACCATGTCTATGAGCCTCCACAACGAACAGTATGTCTACATTTCAACGCACACTAACTGTTGTATTTTGCAGCGCATGTCGTATTGTTCGGTTTTTACCATAAACAACTTACTTTTTTCTCGTTTTCGTTTCTTAAACACAATTTGCTCCATTTGCAGAAAATGAAATCGTTCATCAATGTTCCGGCTGGATCTGATTTCCCATTGGAAAATCTTCCATATGGTGTTTTCTCTACAAATGATAATGTAGGTTTTTTTCATATTCCAGAACTTCTGCAAACACTTTCGTTTATTCATATTTAAAACCCATATTAGTCAAGAATTCTTAAAAATAACGATTGATTTGGAAATTAACAATACGGGAGTATGGAAACTTTCAAGCTCGAATGAAGGAACGTTTTTTCAAGTGGAAAATTATAAATGCAAATATAGTTGAATTTTTCTAACATATTCCAAAAAAAAGAGATTTCAAGGTTGGGAATTCGATTAAAATTTTCCTTTAAAACTGCAAGACATAATTGTGAATCCATAAGATCCCGAATTTTTGTTGGGCTTATAAATTTTTTTGGAGACAGAAATTGTATAAATTTTGCATAAAATTGTTCATTTTTCTTCTTTCATACAGTTTTTCATGATAATCTATAGCAATTTAGTTGTACTAACTTTCGCTTCGAAAAACTTCTAGGCCATTTTTTAAGACATTCGGGATTCTAGTCCGTGGACTAGTTTTTTGTGAATTTGTATTCTTCGGCCATTAAAACTAGGTCATTGTTATATGCTTTTTCTAAATAAATAATTAACCATTTCAGGGAATTTAGCAGCTAAATGTCTTTGTCTAATAATCTTAAAAAAATTTTTTTGCAATAAATGCTTAAGCTATTTCAGCAAACCCATAGAGCCGGTGTTGCAATTGGAGATGAAGTCCTAGACCTTTCAGTGATTGCAAATCTTTTCGATGGTCCACAATTGAGAGCGCATCAAGATGTTTTTAGACAGGTATTTGAATATTTTCATATAAAAAGAAACTAATAATTAAAATCGTTTTTAGCCAACACTCAACGCATTCATGGGGCTATCTAGACCAGCTTGGATCGAAGCTCGCACCAGAATCCAGGAATTGCTGTCGGAAACAAATGCGGTTATTAGAGATAACCAGGAGTTGAGAAGAAATGCGCTGATTCCAAGATCTTCAGTAACAATGCATCTTCCAGCACAGATTGGTAAGTTTTTGTGATTCAGCGATTTGTTGAAAACGGTTGCACACACGTATGGGAATATATAAAAGTTCACACGAATCGGGATTTGCGTGAAAAACCCATTTATTCACACAAAAAATAAATAACATTTTGCAGGAGACTACACTGACTTCTACTCATCAATTTACCATGCAACAAACGTTGGAATCATGTTCAGAGGAAAGGAAAATGCCCTCATGCCAAACTGGTAAAGTATTTGTTAATTTCTATTCCTTCAAACGCTTATTTTTAGGAAATGGCTCCCTGTTGGATATCACGGTAGAGCGTCCTCAGTCGTCGTTTCTGGAACACCATTGAAAAGACCAGTTGGACAAACAAAGGCTCCGGAAGGTAATTAACTTGGAAAAATAAGATTAATGGGAATGTTTACTGAATTTGGGTTTCAATTCCATTTCCATCTTCTTCTCGATATTTCAAAACCTATAACAGCACATTTTTTTTTGAAATTTCCTTTTCTAGTATGCGAAAAAAACAAATTTACAGATTAAGGCAGAGAAATGACCTAACTGGTCGGCCACGCGAGAGAGTGCACGCGAATGTGAGAGTGTTTGCAATTGTTAGGCCATATGCCGCCTTAATCTGCATATTTGTTTTTTCGTGTACTAGAAAAGGAAATTTCGAAAGTTTTTGCTTGTATAGGTTTTCAAATATCGTGAAGAAGATGAAAGAGGAATAGAAGCCTAAAATCAGTAAACAGTCCCTTTAAATATGAATTAAAAAATTTCAGCAACCGAACCAAGTTTCGGAGCATCAAAATTGGTTGATTTCGAACTCGAGATGGCTTTCTTTGTCGGTGGACAGGAAAATGCATTGGGTACTAGAGTTCCGATTGAAAACGCGGAGGACAGAATTTTCGGAGTTGTTGTAATGAATGATTGGAGTGGTAGGAACTATTTTTAATTTTCCGTCACATTTAAGTAATTTTCAGCTCGTGATATCCAAGCCTGGGAATATGTTCCACTTGGACCATTCCTTGCCAAATCTTTTGGAACCACTATTTCGCCATGGATTGTGACAATTGAGGCACTGCGCCCATTTTTGGTTGAAAATCCAACGCAAGACCCAGTGCCACCAGTTTATCTTCGCCATGATGATCCATTCACTTTGGATATTAATTTGGCTGTCACTATTCGCCCAGAAGGGGATTCTGAGGATCACGTTGTTTGCGAAACCAATTTTAAGGTAGTTAAACGTGTTTAAATATAATTTTCTAAACATAACATAGGTTTATAATTTTTTAAAATCCCTAATTAAAAACCCAGACAAGTCAACGCAAAAATGTTGCCTTGTTCTGATATCATTTTTTCTTTGATTCTCCAAATTTTATTGTCCACTGCTTACTGATTTCTTGAATTTTCATCGTCATTCTTGATAGTTTATCAGCGTAAAATTGTGACCGCATTTTGTCTGAGTTCTCCTTTTCTAAACCAATTATCATTCTCTCAAAAAGGAAACGCCATTGTCAGAGATCAGAACACATAATATCAAAAATACACTTTATTTTCAGCACCTGTATTGGACTTTGAAACAACAACTTGCTCATCACACTGTAAATGGCTGTAATGTCAGACCAGGAGATTTGTTAGGATCTGGAACTGTGTCAGGACCAGTAAGACAAATGAATTGTGGAAGTGTCTAAACTATAATTTTTACAGGAAGCAGGGCAATACGGATCAATGCTTGAACTTTCGTGGAGAGGTGCGAAAGAAATTCCAGTTGGAAATCAAACAAGAAAGTTTTTGAAAGACGGAGATGAGGTTAATTTGAGAGCGACATGTGAGAAGAACGGCATACGTCTTGGATTTGGAGAATGTCGTGGAAGAGTTCTGCCAGCTGACGCCATTTGAAAATTGTTTATGCCGAATTTAGTACTGAATAAATCTGTGATTTCTACAATGTTACCGAATATCTTAGTTAAAAAATCGAAAGCTGAAGAACTTTAAAAAAGGTCAAAAATAAAAATATGTGCAAACTAATTGTGTTGATGATATTAATAAAAGTCACTTTTGATTATTAAAAATTAAAACCGAAAAGAATACCTCGAAGAATAATTGAACCATATTGGAAAAATGGAAAATAGATGAGTTAGTAGGACTAATTTTCATAAATAAAAAGGTACAATACTGGAAAAAAGGAAGAAAATCGTATGCGTAAGAGGGAAACAATAAAATACCGTTTTTCACTTGCCTGTTTTCCGCAAATTTGGGCGAGCACGCGCATGGTTTTAATTTTTTTTTTAATTTTCAGATTACGATTATCATCAAATGTTTAAGTGTCTCTACTGTTTATTTAAGTACTGTATGTACTTGCTGACGTAATTTTTTATGCAGATTTGTTTAAATTTTTGATCCTGATCTGTGGTTGTCCATAAGTTTAATGTAATTTTTATCAGAATTCTTACATTAAGAGCGTAGTTCAGAGATTATTTTGTTTCGTTTTAACAGTTCAAGCGTCATTAAAATCTTGTCACGGTTTTGCTCAGCTCTTATCATCGAATCAACGGTACAAAAGAGGAAGGGTAAAGATTCTTTTCAGCACTTTGGCAAATATGTTAGTTACATTGCTCTTGATTCCTTTCGCATTTTCGTGCGCTTCTGCATTCAGCTTACCATTCAAAATTGTGCCAGCTCCAGTTACTAACATAACTCAAGGAGGAGAAACATTGGTACAGTCGCATCATGTTTTTGTTGCTAATTTGACCATTGGAACACCGGGGCAACAATTCAGTGTTGTTGTTGATACAAGATCGTCAGATTTGATTATTCCTGATTCAACTTGTGCGAGTAGTGGAGTCAATGCGACATGCGTAGGAAAACGACTTTTCCAATCGTTTGTTTGAATTCAGTTTCAAAAACTAAATTATTTGTTTAAGATCTGCATCTTCCACATATCAAGCTTCTCAAGGTACATATGAAGTTCGTGACGAACTTGGTCACTTCGCTGGATTTGCTGGAAATGATGTTATTGTCGTGAGTGAAATAATAACAATAATAATTTTTATCAACCTTCTTATCATCTCGTTTAAAGCTTGGAGACCGGCCAACCGATTTGATTACCATTCCAAACCTGAAATTCCTTCAAGCAACCACAATTGGACACCGTCTTCACGACTTGAATGCCGATGGAATTCTTGGCTTAGCTTTCAGCTCAAGATCGCAAATTCAAGGAAAGGCGCCATTTATTCAAGCTGTTGAACAAGGAGACGTTAGTGATTCCGTTTTCTCTATTTGGTTAGAGCATGCTAATCAAACTGATGATTTGGGTACTCATGGTGTGATTTATTATGGAGGATATGATCCGATTCATTGTGAACCAAACCCGCAATTCTTGCCGCTTTCTGCAGCTGGTTTTTATCAAGCGACTGCTGTGAGCGTGGACAGCCAAGGAACTAGCTTACAAAGTTACACCAGACCAGCTCAGGTTATTTCTGCATTAGTGTGAAATTAGAAACTGTTTGGGTTTCAGACTACATTTGTTTCAACTGAAGACACTATTGGACTGCCAAACCAACTTCTCAGTATTGTTTTGAAATCTGTTGGATTGGATTATAACCAAATTCATCAATACCCACCAACTGTTGATTGCGCAACTAATATCACCTTAACATTCACTTTCCCTGGAATCAACAATGGACCAAGTTTGTTTATAAAACTAAGAATAGTGGAAAATCGTGTTTCCAGGAATCACCGCCAATGTCACCCAGCGAAATCTTGTAGAAAATGAAAGAGGTACTTGCAGACTTCTAGTTGTTCCAAATAATCAAGGGTACATATCACCGTTTAACTTTTTAAAAGTTTTATTGATTTTTATTCAGAATTCATCTGGGAACTCCATTTTTCCGAGGAAAATGTGTATACTTCGATGTCGTTCGCCAGCAAATTGGATACGTACCTGCTAGACTTCAAGTATAAGAACAGCTCTGTAAAAAGATTAATAAACATATTTTTCATATTTTTTGTTAGTTGACATGTTGAAGCAAAAAAAAACCCATGTGTGCACTCATAAAAATAATGTTCCCTTAAAACCTTCAATCGCATACTTCCGGTCGTTTATTCAACATGGTCCGTTGAATTTACATTTTATTTTCATTTTCTTATAAGTTTTTTAATAATGGCGAATTTACCCTCTTCTCTTGATAAAACAATCAAGTCATTTCTTGATAAATGGTGCTGTAAGTTTGAGGTAATTTTTTAAACATTTTTGTAGAAAAATGATGCAATAATTTTGATTTGTCAGCAAAATTTAGTAATTTTTGAGAATATGCATAAAATTTAAAAAAAAAAGAACAATTTTAGGGGATCAAAGTTGACAAGGAAAAAAACTTGATTGAAATAGTTGTCAGAATATGTTTTCTATATTTTGCAAGGAACTCGATTTATATTATCATTTCATGCATTTTCTTTCTGATCCATTTGATCTATGCAGTTCTTATCCTGAAATATGATACATTTTGGGATCGTCAAAATGTCTTTTTCGGTATGATAATATATATTTAAAATATGTTTTGTGGGGGATTTATTTTTCCAGGATTTGCTGTGTTGTCAACAGTTGCTTGTTACTCTCAAATAACAATTTCGAGAAATGAGCTGGCAAGATTTTTCGACGTTTCAATGGACCCAAAATTGGTACGAGCGTCATTTAAAAGGTAACATTTTAAGAAATATAATTTTCTTAATGCCACCTAGCTTTCAGAACTATTATCGTTATAATGCAGCTTATTTTCGGCTTAGTTCTTGCTTTATTATCAGTACAACTATATTTTACCAGACAATACTCCCCATATATTATCGTTTTAGCTATTTTAGGAGTTATTATGATAATAAGATTAATTGTCGTTATCGTGATTTTGACAAATATTGCATTCCGCTTCGGCGAGCAATTGTGTGAACTATCGAAGTTTCTTGCAAAATGTAATGGAAGGAGTGAATATGAGAATTTGGCTTTAAGATTGAAGGTAAAAACTTTATAAAATTTCATTTGAAGTGTGCATTTTTAAGAATGTTGCAGAGTAAAAAATTTTAAATTTGAGAAAAAAAATCATGAATAACATAAATATCGTTTGACTTATTCAAAGACATTTTCCTCAAAAAATTCCTGTATCGGAAGTAATAAAAGGTCACCTGGAATTGACATTTCAATCGCCTTCTGATTTACCTTTCGAGCTTATGATTCCATTTTTAGACCCAAGCACATTATATTTAGATGTAGTTGTAAAAAAAATTTTGTGAAGAAAAAAATAGACACACTGGAAAGTGAGAACGGTCTAAAATAATTATGCTTCAACTGGACCGATTTTCAAAACATTCTCTTGAAAAAATAAGTAATGGCTCAGTTTCATGAAGTTATGCCCATAAAGTTCACTTCCGACAAAATAAGTAATTTTACGTTGAAACACCTTATCTTTTGCAATAAGTTGTTTGAAAATATTTTTCACTTATAATTTTGCACCGTAATAAAATTATCAAAACAAAAGAATAATGAATATCATGATAATTTTATGTAAACAAACCATGTGAAAGTTTGCATGGAAAATAATATTGTTTATTTGATTTTCAGGTTTAGAATGTTCAATTGGAATACAATAAGGAAATATTAGTTAAATATAATAAAATGCATCATTTTTGAATTCCCCTGAAGTTCAAAAATAAACGAAAAAAAGGAAGATGAGGGGAAATTGATACAAATACACATTTTTTCCTGAAACCATTATTAAAAATTTTTTTCTTACTTTCAGAACGTCACCCTTTGTTTACAATTATTGATCTCAAGGCTATCAACATTGCTCACCGTTTGGATAGCTCTCATTATATACATATTCTTACTGTTATTACGTGGTGGAGTCTCAATTGCAATACTAATCTTTACGATCATTCCCTTTCTTATTTTATTTTCAGTTTGTTGCTTCATAAATCAGCAGGTTTTTGAATTTTTGCTTTGTAATGTTTTTAAAATAGGCTTTTTTCAAGATTTGCAATTTAAAATCGTCGACATTTCGCTTCTTCGAGTTGCAATTTATTACCCCTACTACAAACTCATTGGTTAGCTTTATTTATGTGCATTTTTTTTTTCAAAAGTCAAAATTTGTCAGATCAGTTACTTCTGGATATCACGGAAAATTGAAGAGTTCCCGCTAATTCACGCGAAGTACTTGTTCGATGCAACATATTCGAACATTTTCAAACTTTTATTATATTGCACAGTTGTTTTCATAAGTTATGAACCTTGTATCCAATCACTTTTCAATTGTAAAAATCCCAAACCATTTTGATGTTTCTCACATCTTTTTATCCAATATATAGGAGGATATTTATATATTTCCTCTTGTTTTCACTTGGCGTTCAGAAAACAAAAACGTTTCTTCACAATTTATTGCGTGTCATTTTTCATTTTTTTGTGAACTTTGTCATGATCTTGAAAAATTTTCTTAATTGAGTTATTGCTTTATGTTATTGGGCTCAACTCGCCAGATGTTATTTTCGGAAAGATAAGATTGAGAATTAGTTTTACGTTTTTTTCTTTTCAATGTTCATTTTTTTTCATTCATTTTCTTTGTTTTACCTTGCAGTGAATAAAATTCTCAAAAAGTACATTTATCATCCATTATAAAAATGGGCGGTGTTCTACAGAACTCGGTGCTCGATAAATGATAAGCACCGTTTGCTTTCGACTATTATCAAATTCATTTGGACATTTCAGACTTTTACATGCTTCGTGCATTCAAAAGTCTGTGCCTGCTGGGCCTCGTATTGGGGATCCATGCGGCTCCATTCACGGCAAGCAAAGATACCGATCTTGTGACTGATCTGCCAGGCTTGACTTTTAATCCAAACTTCAAACAATATTCCGGGTATCTCGATGGATCTCAAGGAAATCATCTTCATTACTGGTGAGTGTTTACAAAGCTTTTTTGTTTGACTTTTCTTTCAATTCGAAAAAAAGATTTTTTTTTAATTTTTTTTAGTTGAGATCACAAAATAAATGGGAAATCCTAGTACGTGTTTTTCAATGGTTATATACGTTTTACAGTTGTTATAGTTTTTTGCTCGTTATCTAGAAGTTATGTATTAGAAAATCTTAGATCATTTGTTTCGTTCAAAACAACTTCATCCGTCATGACAATGAATACTTTTTTGTTTATACAATTCAACAAAATTTAAGAAAGCTCCCAACCCTTGTAAGCGATACGGTAGAATAAAACACTCTCTTTTTGAAATGACCTTTTAAATGTCATGATCGATCATAATAATTGTTCGAAATCATTCCATCACCATCAATTTTTAAAATGTTTCATTGTAATTTAAAACAATTCTGACGCAATCAAATGAACCGTTCATTCAATACGCCTTTTGAAAAATATGCAACGCATCAATTAATAAATTATCAGACTATTTGTCATCCTCTAATAGAATCGGTGGTTATCATTAAAATAGAGCACTTGTAAGAGAAAAGATAACAAGAAAAGTACGAAATTACATGCAACTTATTAAGATAGCGAAGTTTGCCACATAAGAATAAGTAAGTTCTGACTTACATCAGAGATACAGTAGGCATCAAATGTAGCTCAAAGTTCTTTTATTGTTCGAAATTTTCAGGTTTTTCGAAGCACAATCAAGCCCACAATGGGCTCCACTAGTTCTTTGGTTGAATGGTGGACCAGGATGCTCATCTCTTCTTGGTGCTATGACTGAAAATGGTCCGTATCGTGTTGTTGAAGATAATGCAACTGTTGTTGAAAATGTTAATTCTTGGAACAAAGCAGCAAATGTTTTGTATTTGGAAGCACCAAGAGATGTTGGATATTCATACAGAGATACCGTTCAATATGGTCCAGACAATGTTTACAATGATGATAAGGTACAAACATCATGTTATGCCTGATTCTAAAACCAGGAATACATTTTCAGACCGCTACCGACAATGCTTTGGCTCTGATTCAATTTTTCAATAGATTCCCAGAATACCAAAACCGTGACTTTTACATTACTGGAGAATCATATGGTGGAGTTTATGTTCCTACTCTTGCTAGAACAGTTGTTCAGTTGATCAAAGTATGATGATAAAAAGAATAATATTTTTTTAATGAAAATTTTGAAGAATGGAACCACTCCATTTATCAATTTCAAAGGGTTTGCTGTTGGAAATGGAGCATTGAGCCGAAAGCAACTGACCAACTCAGCAATTGACTTGTTGTACTATAGAGGAATGCTGGGAACAACGTAATGTTTCGATTTAATTATTCTTATAGAACTCTCACGTTTACAGTCAATGGGAAAACCTTCGTCAATGCTGCCCAGATTCACCGCAAGGTCCACTAGTTGACTGCGACTTTTCAAAGGTATTCAACTGATAAGAAATGTGCAAATATAAGATATCAAAGTTCAGTTCGTTAGTTTTGACGAATTCGGAGACCCGATTCCGAGAAATGACACCAATGATGCACAAGAGATTGCTTGCGGAAAAATGGTTATTGATCTTTCATTGAACGGTGTTTGGGAAACCTAGTAAGAAAAGAGACGATATAGGTATCTCAAAATTTGCGATTTACAGCAACGATGTCTACAATTCATACCAAGATTGTTACAACTTTGATGCCAATACATTCAGCTCAGACGATTTGCACAACGAAATTCATCGAAAAACGATGAAAAAACTGATGAAGACTACTACATTCGCATCTTCAACAACTAACAGTGCATACAATTTGTTCAGCAATGGAGTTAATCCATTTGTTGATCAAGGGGTGAGATCGCTCCATGTTTTGCACAATCAAACGTTTTATTCCAGTCTTTGATCAATTCTCGTTCTACTGATGCCCTATACCGATATCCTTGCTATGTCGATGACTCTACAACCGCTTACTTCCAACGCTCTGACGTGCGTCAAGCTCTCCATATTCCAGACGTCGCGCCAGTTTGGCAAGAATGCAGTGATGACATTAACGAAAAATATTACATTCAACAGAATCCCGATATGACTTCAGTTTTTACCGATATTATTGATTCCAACTATCCGCTGAAAGTTTTAATTTATAACGGAGATGTTGACCTTGCATGCAATTATCTTGGTGATCAATGGTTTGTTGAGAACTTGGTCAATCAAAATTATCACGTAAGTTTTTTTCACTTCGGGACAATATAAAAGCGAGCTGCAGATGACACTCACCAGAGCTAGGGAGCAATGGAATTTCACCAGACCGGGAGGTCCATGGGTACCAACTCTAGCAGGATATGTGAAATCATGGACCTACAACAACTTCAGTATTGATCTTCTCACCGTCAAAGGTGCAGGTCATATGGTCCCAATGGATAGACCAACACCAGCTCTTCAACTGTTCTACAACTATCTCTACAAAACTGGGTTCAGTGAGACCATTCCATTTGATTTGACTCCGGCAACCCTTCGCACCCAATATCAAGCTCCACCACAAAAAACTTGTAAGTAAGCATCTCGAAAAATAAATAACATGGTTATTTAGGGACCCGGAAACAAGCGGATCGTATCTGGAACCTTCCAGGAGTTACCTTCGGCGTTAACTTCAAACAATACTCAGGATATTTGAACGGTGTCACTGGAAATTATCTTCATTATTGGTTTGTCGAATCTCAAGGAAACCCAACAACTGACCCATTGGTTCTTTGGTTGACCGGTGGACCAGGATGCTCCGGTATTATGGCATTGCTTGAAGAATTAGGGCCATTCCATCCAAATCCGGATGGAAAGACATTGTTTGAAAATGTGTATTCATGGAACAAGGTTGCCAATGTTTTATTCTTGGAATCTCCAAGAGGTGTTGGATTCTCTGTACAAGACTGGAATTTGAACAATGATACAGTTTGGGATGATAACAGGGTATATAATTTTTTTGAAAAATTGGAAAAAATAATATATTTTTCAGACTGCGTATGACACATATTTGGCACTCAAGGACTTCTTGTCTGTATATCCAGAGTATGTCAACCGTCCATTCTTTGTCACAGGAGAATCTTATGGTGGGGTATATGTTCCAACGGCCACATCGCTTCTTATTGATAAGATTCAGGTACACTCAACCTAATTTATTTGTAAATTAAAATGTTTTCAGTCCGGTGAATTCCCACAGCTCAATCTTATCGGAATGTCTGTTGGAAATGGTGAGCTTTCGTCTATTCAACAATTCAATTCCGCCATCATGCTTGGATATTTCCACGGACTTTTTGGAAAAGAGTAAATTTTAAACGATTTTTTTTTTCAAAAAACAATATTTTCAGAGAATTCGATTCACTGCAACCATGTTGCAATTCTTCGAAGCAAGATTCAGAATGGTTTGAATATTGCGACTTCTCGCAGTACATTCGGATCGGACCAGATGGAAGTGCTATTCCAAAAGATAATTCATTCTGCGCTACCAAAGTTGCAGACCTTGGACAACAAAGATTCTGGAACAGTTTGTAGGATAATTTTATATCAATTTCTTGAAATCGAACTTCGAATTTAGGAATCTTGTCTATAACATCTATCAAGATTGCTATGAACAATCGGTTCGTGTATTTGGATCAAGGATGACATTAACTGAGAAGAAAAGAATAATGGCTGGATTCGTTGATCAAGGTGCTCAAGTCTCAACAGCCGCAACAGATAACCAGGGGGGATTTTCATGTTATGCAGCTGCAAAAGCTAGTGATTGGATCAATCTTCCCGATGTTAGAAGTGCTCTTCACGCTTCTCCTGCGGCTGGTTCTTGGGATGTTTGCAAGTGAGTAGATACAATCGTCGGTCATAAAGCCGTTATTTTTCAGCGACACGATCAATGGAAATTATGTTCAACAACATAATGATACAACTTCAGTTTTCCAACACATTCTAGAGTATGATTCTTTCAATGAGAAACAATTAAAATAGTTGATTTCAGCTCGAAATACCCACTTCGCGTGCTCATCTACAATGGAGACGTTGATCAAGCTTGTAACTTCCTCGGTGACCAATGGTTCGTGGAAGCTTTTGCAACCAAGAATCAAATCCCCGTTGCAAAATCTAGAGATGCATGGAGATACCAAACACAAATTGCTGGCTATGCAAAGAAATTCGACAATCAAAATGGTTTTTCGATCGATTTGTTGACTGTTAAAGGAGCAGGACATATGGTACCAACTGATAGACCGGGACCAGCATTGCAAATGATTGCGAACTTCTTCAGAAATCAAGATTATAGTAATCCAACAGTTGTTGACACTTCTCTTCGTTCATTGAAGACTGACTACATTGTTGCTGAACAACTTGCCCAAAGTCTTAACAGGTCTGCTACCGGATTGCAACATAATGGAAACAGAATTCATGCCAAGAAAAATAGAATCAGATCCGCATCAAAGGCTACCAAGTTTGTACAAACTCCAATCCAACGAGATGCTCCACCACCACCACCTACAACAACAAAGGATCAGGATCTTATCACGAACTTGCCTGGTCTCACATTCACACCGAATTTCAAGCAGTATTCTGGATATGTTCAAGCATCACAGGGTAATTATTTGCACTACTGGTTGGTCGAATCTCAGGTCAATGTTACTAACGATCCATTGATTCTTTGGTTGAATGGAGGGCCTGGATGCTCATCACTCGGAGGATTTTTGGAAGAATTGGGACCCTTCCACGTTAACTCCGACGGTCAAACTTTGTTCGAGAATCAATTTTCATGGAACAAAGCTGGAAATGTACTTTTCTTGGAAGCGCCAAGAGATGTTGGATTTTCTTACAGAAGTAATGAAGTACCTCCAGATACCATGTATAATGATACTTATGTAAGAAATTGTTTTGAAATAAACATATCAAATAACTTATTTTCAGACCGCTGATGATACTGTACTGGCACTGGCGTCATTCTTCCAGAAATTCCCAGAATATCAAAATCGTACGTTCTTTGTTTCTGGTGAATCATATGGCGGTGTTTACGTCCCAACTTTGACAAGAGCATTGCTTGAGAAAATTCAATCCGGAGAGATGAGTTATGTCAATCTTGCTGGAGTGGCCATTGGAAATGGAGAACTCTCTGCAATTCAACAAGTTAACTCTGCTGTTTCACTTCTTTACTTCCGTGGTGAACACGGTAAAGAGGATTGGGATGCATTGTCAAAATGTTGTGATACTTCTGTGCCACAAGCTTATTGCGACTTTACCCAATACGTCACAATTGATTCTTCTGGAAACGTATGGCCACGAGTGAATGATAATTCACCAGCTGGAATATGTGGGCAACTCGTTGTTCAACAAGGTTTTAATGATGTTTGGATGACTGATAATGATGTTTACAACACTTTCATGGATTGTTATGATACTCCACAAGGGGTTGACTCAAAACTTGTTGAAGTTGCAAGAGGAATCCAAAAACTTCAAAGCACAAGAACCAAAAGATCTGCTGAAGTTTCACCGCTTCTCCCCAATCCATTGTTTGTTGACCAAGCAAAGCGTATCAACTATAAATCAACCGATGCAAACGGAGGATTCTCATGCTTCTCTGGCGCCAGTGCTGAAAATTATCTCAACATTCCAGAAGTCCGTGCTGCACTTCATATTCCGGACGGAGTTCCATATTGGACCGACTGTAATTTTGCCATGAACGAAAATTATATTCAACAGCACAACGATACATCTTCCGTTTTCGAAGATATTTTCAAAACCGGATACCCATTGAGATTCTTGATATATAATGGAGATGTGGATATGGCGTGCCAGTTCCTAGGAGATCAGTGGTTTATTGAGAAACTTGCTAAAGACAATAGTATGAGTGTAACCAAAGCTCACAATGGTTGGAATTATACTCAAGGATCATATTTGCCGAGAAACGGTGGTTACTGGAAGCAGTTTACGTATACTAATCCAACCAACGCCACAGGAGTTGTTGTATTCGATCAATTGACTGTCAAGGGAGCTGGACATTTTGTACCGCAAGATAGACCAGGACCAGCACTTCAAATGATCTACAACTTTGTCAACAACTATGATTACAACCGCAATCTCACTTTGGATTATTCTCGCAAACCACTGTTAGCACAATATCAGCCAGCACCAGTGACCGTCATTAGGAGAAAAGCTGATCACATCGCCTCTCTTCCCGGAGTCACATGGGATTTGCCTTTCATGCACCATTCTGGATATCTTCAAGCTTCCCCAGGAAACAAATTGTTCTACTGGTTCATTGAATCCCAATCAGGAAGTGATGATGCCCCGATTATCCTGTGGTTGCAAGGCGGACCAGGATGCGCATCAACTGGTGGATTGTTTGGTGAAGTCGGACCATTCTTTGTCAATCCAGATGGACGAACGCTGTTCGAAAATGTTTATGCTTGGAATAAGGCTGCTCATCTTCTTATTATTGACTCACCAAGATCTGTTGGTTTCTCATATCAAGACCAGAACGTGAACAATGATACAACTTGGGATGATGACAAGACAGCTCAAGATACTTATCTTGCTCTTGAAGATTTCTTCCTTGCTTACACACCACATAGACACAATGATTTCTATATTGCTGGAGAATCATATGGTGGAGTCTACGTTCCAACATTAACCCGTGTTTTGATCCAAAAAATTCAAGTTTGTTGAAGTGATGAATAAAACAAATAAATATAAATTTTATAGTCTGGAGCTTCAAACATTAAACTGAAGGGAATGGCCATTGGAAACGGAATGGTTAGTGCTGTTAATGATGTCAGGACATTGCCAGACTTCCTTTATTTCCACGGAATTTATGATAGACCGTAAGATAAACTCACGAAATAAGCAATTAATTTCATATTTCACAGACAATGGGAACAACTTCGCAAATGCTGCCCATCGAGCGATTCATCTTATGACTGCAACTATGACACCTATGTCACTATTGATTCTTGGGTCAATGTCATTGCCAAGCAATATCCAGATAACCAAACTTTGCAAGATTGCGCCAACTTGGTTGAACAATTGTCTTATGACAGAAGCTGGAAAGCATTGTAAGACACGAGATTTTAATTAAAATTCGAATACTTTATTCAGGTACGATCAATACAATCTTTATCAAGATTGTTACGCTACACCAAAAGGAAATGGCGCACCATTCAAAATGGATAAAGAAAAAATGTCTAGGATGCATATTGACGCACATATCCGCCAATCTATCCCACAATCAGTTGTTTCGGTAAATTTCATTCATATTGTAAAAACTTGATTTCAAACTGATTTTAGCCTTCATTATTTGACCCGCTCTCAACTGATGCCACAGCAGGTTACTCGTGCTGGCAGTTCGACGCAATTAACAATTATTTGAACCAAACTCTAGTTCGTCAAGCGCTTCACGTTCCTGATTTCGTTCAACAGTGGGGATTCTGCAAGTAACAAATTATTAGTATTGTATCGTGATCGAAATATTCGAATTTCAGCGATATTAATTATGCCAACTTGTATAACGATACTACTCAAGTTTTTGTAGACATTTTGAACTCGGGTTATGAATTGAAGTGAGTTCGAAATTATTAATGCATTACGATTGCTTTTTCTTCAGTGTACTCATGTATAACGGAGATGCGGATACTGTCTGCAGTATGTTCGAAGCTCAATCCTTAGTCAACAATTTCGCAATTGCTCAAGGATTGATCTCCAACCAACCAAGAGCTTCTTGGCTCTATGGTGGACAACTTGGAGGATATGTTCAAAAGTTCCAAAAGAACAATCTGACAATTGATCTATTGACCGTTAAGGTAAAGAATCAAAAAATGATTTCCTTCACTCTTAAATAATTGAATATTTCAGGGAGCAGGACATATGTCTCCAACTGATCGTCCAGGACCAGTTCTTCAAATGATCTCCAACTTTGTTCAAGGAGAACGAAATTACAACACAAGTTTGACCGTTAGTTTAAAACGACAACCCTTGTTTGCACAATACACTGTAAGAAATTGTTTTCAATGTGTTTTTAAATCAACAATACCTTTGCAGGAACAAGGTTCTGGTCCTACCCTGCAATCAGACAGCACAACAACATCACCTGTCACGCAGCAATCGCAAGCAACCGTGACACAAGGTCCAGCGTCACAAGGCACAGTGACACAAAACCCTGTTACTCAAGTCACACAGACAAACTCTACAACAACAACAACGACGACAACAACGACAACAACTCAGTCGATCACAACAATCACCCAATCTTCTTTCAGCATTTCTGGATTGGTGTCTGTATGTAGCGTACTTTTAGTCAGATTTGTTTTGTGAATTTTCTGAACGAGTTTTTACTTTTCTAGAATTTTAGTCATATTACATGATTTTTTTCTTGTCCAACTTCTCGATTATTAGCATTTCTGACCTTTTTTTTAACAATAAAACAAATTATCAAATACATAAATTAAAATTAAAAATTAAACATCATCAATAAATTGTTAATTGTATTAAAAAATCGGCTTAATATAAGATATATGAACATAAGATAAAAAAAAGCGACAAGAAATTATTTTCAAAAAAAAAAGATAATCGATACATTGAAACCGTGCAAACACTCTGGACACCGTCTTAATTTGAAAGAGGACAGTTATTGTAGCTTAAAGCTATCCAATCTTTGAAGGGTCAATAATTTACTCAGAGTTGCGGTGAGAGACAAATTAAATTTTGTATTAACTGTCTCTAGATTGAGAATAATATTAAAGAAGGATATGCAGATTATATTTCAATACAGAAAAAATTCTTGAGATCTAATAAAAACGGGGAAAATTGATGTTAATTAGTAACATGAACATCGGATCTTTAATTTTTATGCGACATTGAATCAATGCTCTAAATCAGCTACCAGGAATTACTATTCACTAAACTGAAATATTTAAACAATGTTAATCGGGTGAGGTGAAAGTTAGTGACACAATTTCTAGAACAAATGCACCGAAAAGCAGTTATGAAACTAGAATATTCCTTGAAGTGAAACACATTGGAAAAGTTAACAATAATTGCTTGTAAAATACAGTAGAGAATTCTAAGCCAAATAGAAACAAAATAATTTACGTCCCTGCAGTGAATTTTGGGATATAATACGCATATTACTGATATCAAGAAAATAAATTTAAAGTTTAGCGAGCTCTGGCTCATTTTTTTCATCATCATGCTCATCGACAGAAACATCATCATCTTCCTCAATATCAATTTCCACGGTTTCAATTTCTTCTTCCACGGTTTCAATGTTTTGGCACTCATCCATCGGTGTTTCAACCGTTTCATTCGTCACAAATGAGACATCATCATCATCATTTTCCTCCACTATTTCTTCGTGCGAAAAGGATGAAGAAGATGATTCCTCTCCCGCAGCGGTTTTCTTCGTTTTCTCAGTTGAAATCGAACATGCGACAAGCATATCAATAAGTTTTTTATCGCTCATTGGTGGGCTGAAATAATAAATATTTTATTTCGAGAATTTGTTTTGTGAATAAATTTACTTTGAGAGAATGGCACAATCTAAAAACGCGCTTTTCTTTCCATTTTTGCCGTCGGCTAATACGATTTTCATGTCACGAGAACTTTCGAGCAAATCTGCCAAACTTCGAGCATTCGCTTTATTGCCTTTGATTCTTTTCGTGAAATTTTTTCGTTTAGTAGTAGTTTGAAGTTCTGGGATCGGTGGAGAAATCGATGGCTGGTTTTTGGTCGATGTAGCAAGATCGACGGTAGTTGTTCTTAAAAAAAGTAATTCTAGAATATTACCATTTATATATGCATACCTTTTGTTTATCATTTTATCGGTGCATGTTCCCATTTCAGATTTCTCAATTTTCAATGTTTGAGCAAAACGTTCCGCGAAAACTTTACAACCCGCTTCAACTGCCATGTCGTTTGTTTCCGGTTTGACCGTTTGACTTGTCTTATCCGAGCCAAATTTGTCAGTTTGAATATTTTGGTTTAAAACCTTTTGCGTCATTGTTTGAGATTCTTGACTGACAGATGTTATTCCATCGGTTTGAATTGTTTTCGACGCCATTTCTTTTAAATCAAACTGAACAGCCTTTTCTTTTGTTGGGTTATGAATCTGAAAATGAATTGTTTTACTTGTTTCGATTGTTAACCATTCCTTACATTAATATCCAAAAACTTCGACATCTCATAGGCATGAAGATCGAGTGTATTTTGACGATTTTTGAACAAACTGTACAACATAGCAGTTGTTCGATCATCTGCCTTGAAGTTTTCCTCTGATTTCCATTGTTCGCAAATCTAAAAACAAAACATTTTTTGTGTGATACTGCATGAATTTGTAAACCTTTGCTAATTCTACAGCTCTGGATTTCCGGGCTTTCGAGACGTAGTCTGAAAATTTTCTTAACTTTAAAGATAACAAAAAAAACCTCGCACCTCTCATCATTGCCATGCTGACTGGCACCGCGTCACCATTTTCAACTGAATCGATAGTCGGCGTTGCTCGCCGTTCAGATGTAGTTTCGGTTTCAGGGCTTATGTGAGCATCACTGTTTGGAATGAAAGACGTCGACGTAGGCGGATTTGGTGGCGCTTGGGCATTAGATGAGGAAACAGAATCATTCGCCCCTTGTGGCACAATATGTACAACATTTGCTGGGATATTTGCGTTTGTTTGGATCAAGTGATTTGGTTGCATATGATGAACATTCGGCATTTGATGATGGTGAACTGGCGCTGGTGGAATATAAACGACCGGCCCATTGTATGGTGTTCCATATTGTTGTACAACTGGTACTTGCTGCATTGCCTGGTTTCCGTTCATCAGATTCAATTGATTATCAAATGACGGTGTATTAAATCCCATTGGTTGTTGAGGATGATGCATCATATCTGGATGAGGCTGATACGTTTGAGGTGGATAAACGTATTGTGGTTGTGGTTGTCCTCCGTGGATACTATTTTGATGGTACATGTTGTGTGGAATGAATTGCTGGTTTTCAGCAGGCATTTGCGGATAAGGTAGGTACATTGGCTGTGGCGGTGGTGGCGGCGGAGGAATTGAATAATCCATTAATGGTGGTGGCTGCATTGCATGCGGCATGGCATACTGAAATTGATTCTTTTTTTTTTGTAATTAAAAAACAACTTGAAAATATAAAAAAACTCACAACCGTATTTATTGTTCCGCTTCTCATTTCCATCCTGTTATCTAAATATAAAGGTTTAGCGTGCGGGCGTCTTCTTTCTGTTGTCATGACAACCCTATAATCGATGATATCTTCAACATATGTAAAATATCAAAAATCAATGAGAATTTTTAGCATAAGTGTTTTTTGAGCCGGTTTACTGTAACCGAAAAATAATCGAGAGTAGGAAAAATTTCAATTTTATAATTTTGTTCTTGATATTTTTTTTCATACAAACACAAGTCTTACTGAAAATTAAAAAACAACGAAAATTACTATAATCGCGGAATTTTAGTTTCAAAAAAAATGTGATACCCTCATGAAAAAAACCAATTTTTTATCCTGATAAAATTTTAGGCCCTTATAAAGAAAAAATGAATTCTCATAAATTCTAAACAACAACGCGGGATGTCCCGTTTCAAAAAAAATGTGCAAACACCGAGACGTAATGCTGCGCACTAAACATTTAACACGACGCGAGTGAACCATATGGGTGGTCTGATGTTCATTGATGGAAAAATTTGGAATTCATGAAATGAGACTTGAAGTCATACTTTTAAAGTATATGAATTTTGTTTGGTGAACAAGAAATATAAAACTTGAATGTCAGCTTTATTTTAAATCCTGAATAATTTTTCGGCCTTAAATCCTTTTGATTTTAAACGATTAATAACACAAATACTTTATTTTTCCATCAAAAACATAATCTTACAAGATTAGCACAGCGTCTAAGTCTCATACACGACATCATGAGTTTTTTAAAAATTAACCTCCGATGGCAAATAATGAATTTGAGGATATTTCATGAAACTATAGAATTTTCTAGTTACAGCCAAATTTAAAGATGATGATGAATCCTTTAAACTTGGATTTCTAGTGTTCATTAATTTACCTTATTGTTCTAATATTCTGGTGATACGAGATGTGAATACCCTCATACTTGATTTACTAGTTCAGAATGTACTTTTATAATTAATTTTTAAAAATTTAGTTTCCATCAACCAATCAAAAAAGATTCCACAGGACGATTCTAAATAATTTGAATATATTTATTATTGAATTTATTGAATAATGATTTTCTGTTTTCGAAAATTTATTTAAAATTTAAACTTGTGCCATCTACGAATAAGTGTTTTCCTTCTGCGACAAATTTCGAACCTCTGAAATGAAATTGCAAACATATATTGGTCACAAAACTTCGAACCTGAAATTTTTTTAAAATTTCATATTACCATCAAATTTTCTGTTTCTTGACTAGTCGACCAAAGTTGCGAAACTGTTTACTTTAAATGATCAGTAACTATACATCTATTTCATTTTTTATTTACTATTTTCACTTACAAGTACTTGCAAGTTTGTCCAAACAATTTCTGCCGAACGGCCTTTGGAATTCAAATTTGTTGTTATTGTATATACCACATAACAATGCTAATTAAAAACATTTGTTTTGAGTAATATTTATTCCAGATGGTTTACAATATTTACTTAGAATGTATAAAAAAGTGTTTTAAATATGGATCACAAAGTATATAATTGAGAAAAACGGGGTTTTTTGTTTAATAAAAAACTTATACCACGTTCAATTGTCTACACGTGTCAAGTGTGAATTTGGATAAAAGCGGTATTGTTAAAACTGATAATGAATACAAGAACAAAAACGTAGAGCATCAGATGAGAAACTGGTTGAGGTCGATTGTTATAAAGCTTAGACGCTGGCGTATCCTTGTCTTCTGGCGCGAGCACGTCCAATCAAATAAGCAACGAGTACGACAATGACCAAGGCAGCAAGACAAGCTCCAACAACAATTGGGACGACGTCGCTGGTGCGGGCATCGAGGAAGCAAACTTCGTAGACTGGGATGTTAAATATTTGTGAAATTTTTTCCAGATTAATATTTAAAACTCACGTTGGTTGGTTGGGAAATCGGTTCCATTGAGATTAGCAAAAGCAATGACATTGGCTCCATTCAAATCGATGGATCCTCCTCCAACAAGTCCAAGTTTTGACGATGAGCACTTGTAAGCATTGACCCCAGTGGCTGTGACGTCTCCAGCATTCGTCTCATCTCTGACGAAATGTCCAAACTTTGGAATTTTGGTGGTTTTCTGGGTGCTCAAACTGTAGTCAATAATTTTGAATGACTCGTTGGTGGAGGTGCCGAAGACAATATGGAGAACCCATTCTTTGGCAAAGAGGGCAGAGGTTCCTTCAGGGAAGAAGGTAATCTAAAATATTTTGAATTTGCTTAATTATTCTTGTATATTTGTTAAACATACGTCCAAAACTTGAACAGATTGGTTTGCAATCACTCCATGACAGTCTCCTTCAACATTGATGGTCCTGTTGATTCCGGTCGTGTAGGTCTGGGTGTCGTTCTCGAAAACCAGGTTGAAATTGAAGTTTCCATCCAAAACAATACAAGCATTTCCAGTGCTATTGTCGGTCACATGAAAATGTTCCGCCGAGGCGGTTGCAATCAGCGCGAATAGAACAGCAATCGACTTGATCATCTGTAAAAATAAATGACTAAAGGTAAAGGTAAAGGTAAGCCCGTTTGGTTCAAGCGTACCACACGCTGCGGGCAAGCTGCACGGTTATTAGCCGAGTGGTTATTGCTAGGCTTTTGGCACAAATTTCGAAATGACTTATTTCGAAAATGGTGCTGAGAAAAATAAACGGTAAGAGTAAAGGGCACACCTATTAGGTCACAAGCTATAAATCAATAGCCTACTTTCTATTTACATTCGAACAAACATGAGAAAATGACAATTACGAAACAACTCTGTGTGTGCAACAATGAGCATTTTGCATTTCTGTTGACAAGTGGCTAGAAAATTGGACAGTTAAACCTTGTGAACGACTATTATTACACTAAACAGTTAAAAAAGAAAGGAATGTGATGAAAGAAATACATATTTATTTTGATGAATCATTTTTTTTCCTATTGTCAAGATAATAATTTCTGGCCGCTCGTTTTGCGGAGTGTCGTTGGGAATTTACTCGCAGCGCGCTCAAATTCAAATTTCTCAGTTGGTCTTGCGCGTAGCGGTCGCGTTGTGAGTAAATTCCCAACGACACTCCGCAAACCGAGCGGCCAGAAATTATTATCTTGACAATAATAATATTCATAAAAGCACGTTGATGAACAAATTAAATAATCGTTAATTTGAGCAGCACAAAGTTAGCGACGACAACGAGTAGTTCGCTGTTTGATAACAAAAAAGAGACATTACAGAGCTCTAGATTATCAGTACAAAATTAAGATAATACGTACAATAAACTGATAAGACTATTGATTTTAAGCACTCTTTGTGAAGTTTTCCTCTATTATATTAATCAAAGGACATGGAACAACTCAAAAAATCGATAGCTACGCGACCTACAAAAAATAATTGGAAAATGATGGTATCCCGTGGTACGACTAGTAGAATTGAAAACAGCACGAGTCATTGTTTACCGCTAGGAACGCTGTGTCGTAAAATAGTATGTTTGCGGACTATTACAGACGTAACACCTTAATTGACGAGTGTATTTTAGGATATCTAGTCCTCGGGATATTCTCTTCCATTTTGCCTTGCAAAGTCAAGAATTACGTTATTGGACAAATAAAGAAACAGACAACTGCACTTTTCTACAATGTTCAGCTTGCAGACATTGATTTATCAGAGTTGTTGAACTCATTTTTTATCAGAAACTATTTGTCAAACTTTTTTTTAAAGGAAACTGAACAAATATGAAGATTTGTGAATATTTCATTGACAAAAACCAAATAATGAAAGACGAATAAACTGTTTATTTTCATAAAACCCGATATGTTTATAATGATGATGTTGATAGAGAACAAATATATAAATAATCTTTGAAAATATGAACATAAGCATTAAATTTGTGATTGTTTATATTCTCTTCGCAGACGCTCCAATCGTAAATCTTGATAAAGTTGGGCTGGTGGGTCTTGGACGCTGAGAATGTAACGATCGCGAAACATGTCATCGACTGGATTTTCTTCGCAAATTTCGCAGTCATATTCCATCGAAGACTGAAATATTTGTTTATAATCAGATTTCAATCTTTTGTTTACTTACAGATGGATATCTTACTCGTGCTTGTTCCATTTCTCTTGGTGTTCGCCATTCATGGTTGTCATCCAGTCTAAAATACATCATTTTGTTTCAATTTGATTACAAAAACCTACAATCTTAAAGAGGGTTCATAATAGGTTTCTGTTCCAGGATGACTTGAGCTACTTCCACTAGCTGAAGAATAAATAAGTTATAAGAAATTTTAAAAATGCGAACCATAGGTAAATCTTCCATATTCCTGATATGTTTTTGAAGCCTCCGAGCTTCTTCTAATTTGATTTTTCTTCTTTTTTAAATTTGTTTTTCTAACATGTCTCCATGTGAAAAGTCCCATAATTAAGAAGAGGAAAAATCCAAGGATTGCTAGCAGTGTTGCAACAGGTGCATCAATATTATCAGTGGGCCCGAAACGTAACAAATTGCTGGGCTCGCTAGGAGGATATGAAGGCCTCAAACTTCGCACTCTATAGATTGTTGGCTTTGCTGACTCAATTTCGCTTCCCATTCGATAATATGTCTCGAAAATTTCAGCCTGGAATTTAAAATGAAACTTGAATTCAGTTATCACTTTTATGCACTACCACTTGCTGGAATGATTGACTTGGTTCAGTTCGGGATTCAATTCTATAAGAAGACGCACCATCTGCTGGTGTCCAACAAATTTCGTTGTACCCACAGAAATATACCTTGTCCGGGGGATGTAAACTGGTACAGCCTGAAATATATTTTCAAAAAATGTATTTAAATTATTTTCAATTCACTTCTCCTATTGAAAGTTGTTGAGTTACTATAGCCTTTCACGTTAATGCTTTCAATTGTGATCTTATATGCTATAAAGGGTTCTAATTCATCTAGAATAACTTCGCTTTTAGAAGTTTTGATAGTCGACCACTGATTAGTCATTTCGTTTTGAGCATACACTGCGAATGTTTGATCGAAACCACCATTATATCCTGGTGACCAACTTATCCTCACGGTTGAGCTTCCCTCGCATGTGAATTTCACATGTGTTGCTGGTTGAGGTTTTGTGCTCTAAATATTGTTCAGAATTTTTTTATTAACAATAAAAATGGCTTACTTCAACTAATATCAAGACTTTGCTTGTTAGTGTCTCCACCGAGTTTGCAACAACGCATTCATATAGTCCATGATCAGTATGGTCGATAGATTTGAAGTTCAAAGTTGACTGGTTTATTCGCTTCTGAACCTCGTGATAATTGAAGAAAAAGATATAGTATTGATACCTTATTTTTAATCCAATAAACAATTGGCATTGGATCACCAAAACCTTGACATGGAACTGATATTTGATCGCCTTGCCTAACTTTGAGTTCAGCTGGGGGTAGAATCGAGAACACAGGAGGCTCTGAATTAAGTTTCTTTATGGAGAATAATGTGAAAAATCTATTTACCAGCAACAATAAGATGTGTTTCAACAATTGGACCCTTTCCCGCAATGTTTTCAGCTTGACATCCGTAGATGCCATTATCTCCAGGTTTTGCATTCAATATTTTCAGCTCATCCTGAACAAAAATAAACAAATTGCTAGAGACATGTCCCATTATTGTTAACCTCTGTCTTTGAAGACAAAAAGTGCCCATTTTTAGACCAGATATAAAGAGAAGGTGGTGGATTCGCAGTAACATCGCAGCGAATTGCTGAATTCTTCCCCGATGCTATTGTTTTAACAGGTTGATGATTTGCTGCTGGTTCTGGTGGATCTGAAACAAAGTTTCCATTGATAAACCGCTTCCTTGACTAATTGCGTTTTTTTATCATAATCTGGATTTTTTGACCCCAATTTACAATGAGTAAGGCAAAAAAACGAAAGTCGTTTTTTATACACATCAATCCAAAAAAAAAGATCGAGTGTTTAGCGAAAGGTATCAATTTCCGTAAAAGTTGCGAAAGTGAAAAAAAAAGATGCCAACTAAGTGCAAAGTGACCCCAAACATTATCAAGCAGTAAGGATAAGAGATAAGAAATGTTTAATGGAAACAATTGATGATTCTTACGTAAAACTGTTAAAAATGCGGAAGAGCTTGATAGGTTGCCTTCTTCGTTGGTAACTTCACAAGTATACCATCCGGCGTCTGTTTTTTGAACATCTTGGAGTGAAAGGTCGCCAGATCTGATGTTTGCGCGAAGACCAGCAGGAGTTGTCTTTATTGGCTTGTTGTCAAGTTTCCAATTGTAAATAACTGTTCCAGGTTGATTAGTAGCATGACAATGCCAGAACACATTCGATCCTTCTACAACTGTTTTGTTGGTTGGTATTAAATCAAGAGTTGTAGCTTCTGAAAAGATTAAATTCAATATAATCAAATGAATTGGAAGGCTCACTTGAAAACTTTAGATCTATTGTAGACGTATTATTTCCTTCAATATTCACTGCCAAGCAAGTATATTCACCTCTATCACTTTCTGTCATGTTTGTTAATTTTAAAACAGGTGACGTGCTGATTATTTGATCATTCTACAAGAAAACAATTATTTGTAATATCACAAGGGTATATTCACCCTTGACCAAGTAATTTCTGGTGTTGGCGCACCATCCGCTTTGCATTCTATCGATAAATCCGAACCATGTTTTTTGAAAAATGTTTGATCCTTTGAAGGAAATGTAATTGATGGTGGTGCTGAAATAATTTAATTAATCGCTTTTAAACGGTGTACTATCTACCATTTACTACTACTTTTATTGAAATTCCGCGTTCAGATTTTGTAGGTTGCTTAGAAAATTTTGTTACCACACATTGATAAATTCCGGCATCCTGGTTTCCCACCGAATGAATAGTTATCCCTAGTTTTTCATCGCGAGCGAGACGACCTGCAAGAAAAATTTTATATTGGCGAGACCTAAGCAGACTCTTAACTATTCGTTGATTATGTATTAGAAAGTGATAAAGATGATAAATTACATCTGCCGATCACCTTCTTTAGTACCCGTTTCCCATCCCGACAAAAGTTTTTTTTACATCAAATCGCATAATATGTAGTTGTGTGTTGACTTGTTTCCTCTAATCCTCAGGAACAAGTCTTGAGAATCGGGTACCGATGGGATGGTCAAGAGAGATATTAGACAACAAATTGATATGAATTGAAAGGAACGATGGCGGCCAACCCCGACGTTACTTTTTGCCTATATCGGTTATATTTTATTCTATATTCATTATTATTGCTCTAGTCTTATTAACTAAATGTTTCGGGTGTTAATATTATTATATTTTCAATTCACATTATTTTCACCTGCCAGTGCCACTAATCCCCTGCAATGCTGTTTGAATGATGGTGTTCCGGACAATTGCGCTCAAGCCCTTTGCCAATTAGAAAACATACCTGGGGATTTGCAAAGATATTCGCTTTTCGAAGGAAGAAGGTCATGTGCTGCTCATGTCTCAAAAATTGCAAAGTGTTTATCATCGGGGACTGATTCTTCTGAATGCTGCATTGAACGAGCTGATGCGCCGGATGAAGATGCCTGTTTTGGGTTATGCAATGGTACAATGAAACTTGATATTTCTAAACTGTTCGGAGTGAGGGCTTTTCAATCATGCTTTTCGATGAACGCCGATGCAGTTTATCAGTGCATACAAGAGAGTCATTCTCACAGTCCTTCGCATCCCCGGAATTTCTCGATTGTGTCAAAAAGCAGTACATCGGTATCTTTACAATGGAGACATCCCTCAAAAAACAGCGATTCAGTCCATATTTACAAAGTGCATGTGGTAGAAAACAAAGGGAAGAACAACCAGGAAACCATTCACGATACTAAAAACACAAGAATTGTCATTGACAACTTGGCTTCAACTTCAAGTTACAGTGTTTTTGTTAAAGCATATGGTAGGAAACATCGTGGGAATCCGGATTATTACAAATCAACGCGTTCCAAAATACTACATTTTACGACTGATGCGAATCTTGGAGTTTTCAACAGAAGTATAAACCTTCCATCTGATGCAAAAAGTGCTACATTACCGTGCCATTTGAAGTTGTTTGTTGGAAGTAAGCCTATCATGGAATGGATCAAAATAGGAAGCAATGGAAAATTTCAAACAATTGAATCAGATGTTTATATAAATACATACACTTCGGATACGGAACCCCGTTTTCTAGTTTCAACATTGAAGATCAACAACTTAAAGAATTCCGATTTTGGACGATATCAATGTCAAGTGGCTGGGCAACCCCAAGAATATGGAGCAATCAATCTTCAAAGTCATAACTATTCTGAACTTCCACCGCCACCAACACCACCGGAAACCATTTATGATTGCTGCTCCCGTGTTGTTCAGAAACCAAAATGTAGATCGGTTTGTTCAAAAGGAAATGAAGATAAAAGATTGATTATCAGACCTTGTAAGAAAAGATAACGGCATTTTATTTATTAATCTTGGTCTTTAGCACTCTACTTGCCACCTCCCGGTTGTTTGGATGAATTTGGAAACTTGCTAAAATGCACCTTAACGCCTCTAAACAGCGAAAGTTGCTGTATTAGAGAAAATGTGCCATATCAGTGTCTAGGCTTATGTGATACAAATTACGATGTTGATCTTATGAAACTGGTGGCATGTGCTCCATACGTCAAAAAGGTGGGATTGTCTTATAAAAGTGTAAAATGTAATATACCAACAAACTTCTCTTTCGTTAAAAAACATCTTTCGATCATTTATCATCAGCTATTTTACCAAGAACGAAAAATTGAAAACAGAAAAATAAATTGTTGTTTTATAGATCTATCTTTGTCAAAACGAAGGTCGAAGCGTTCGACCCGAAGGAGTATCTTTTGTCAACACCGAATATCATGCTTTCGACACCTACAATTTTTCATGGCAGTCAGTGAGAGATGCGAAAGTCTATCATATTTATAAAAGAAAGTTGCACGGGAAATGGATATCGGAGACTGTTTCAACCAACAAAGTTCGAGTATCGAATGCTGATGAAGTTGTAATTATAGCTGTTAATGATTATGGAATGTCAACAGCTACTAGAATGATATTTGATAATGATGATTGGATTTATTCAAATGTATGACAATCATTAAAATTAATAACGTTATTCTTATTTTAATTGTAATGTATTTCTTATCAACGGGTACTTAAATTAATTTTCCACAACTCAGGGTATTTTGTAACTTTTTAAAATAAAATATTAAACTCAAACCTTGCATCGCTGGTGTAACATGTCCAGCTTTGTTTCCAAACGCGCTCAACACTAATTGTCCATCTTTTCTCCAATCCAAAGAAAAATTATCATCCGATTGAGTATTTATAGAGCATGGTAATGTTATTGGTGTACCAATTTTTGTCCAGAACGTTTTCATCTGAAAAGTATTACTTATCATTGAAAAAAATGTTATTAGTTTGGTAAATTTGAACAGAATTGCTACTCAAGAAAAAAGCGGAAAAATATAATTTGAAAATTCCGACCAAAGTACATTATCGGCATAACGGACCATGGGAATAAAGTCTTATTGTTGTTTATTCAAAGCTTTGCAATATAGAGAAATAAGCAAGCAAAAAACGTATTCAATTTCATATGCAACAAACAAGTCCATTTTCAATCGTAAATCTGGTAATAAAAACTAAAGTAAAGAAAAACGGAATTTATGCGTTTTTTTTCTTCTTGGCATAGGAATACTCGACAAGAATTACAACACACAAAATGACAATATTCAAAACTAGTTGTCGTTAGCAGCTGTTCGGATTGTTGACCTCCAGAATGTGCGTAGAAGCGGAAGAAAAAGAAGCCCTAACTATGTAGTAAAGTATATGTTGCGGATACTTGGTGGCATAACTTGCGTTTCAATGCACATTTCTTCAAAACATGTTCAAAAAAAAAGATGGGCTAAGAAAAATAAAATAATAGAACAACAAATGGTAACATATTGTGGAATCCCAAAAATTCGACGCGTTTTTGGTGTCGGTCGGCATGTCACCAAATGAGTGTTCGCGTGTATCAAATTACGACTTGTGCCATAATTGTGTATTCTGTTGTTTGGAGAAGAGAAGCATCAGTGACTTCTTGAGAAGACAATCTAATTAGTTTGAGCTTGGTTTTGGAGTACATTTTTGAGAGTTATTATGGGATATAGGGGAGAGAAAAAACAACAAGTATGGGATGATGTTGGTTGATATTAGTTTAGATTTTTATTTCAAGAATTCTAATTTTTTGGTTAAAATGTCTTTGTCTAAGAGAGTCAAGAATGTGTCGGCTAGGTACCTGAACGTCTTAGAAATGAAAGAAGTAAAGAATCCCAAGCTTGCACAACATTTTTTTTAAACTTTGAAAATGTTAATATTGAAAAACCGGTTAAACTTTTTTTCTTGATTTTTAAGTAAATCTTCCACTTGACAAAAATCACAATTTATATCTCAGCTTATTTCAAAAAAGAAAGTTACCTAACTTTAAAAAAATGAACAGAAATATATTTTTTCTGAAGCAATTGAAAACAATTCCGAACTCGATAATGAAAAAAAACACGAATTTAAAGAGTCGTCACGCCAAGTGTCAAAACGAATAATTCAAGGACTCAATAAACTTCGTACATACTCATGCACGCATTTTTTTTTCTAGCAATGCCTAGCGATTTTGGATGATATTTCCCTTATTGCATCCGAGTACCCTTTGCCACATAATAAAATCAGAGGTTCATGTACTCTATTTTTTTCCATGGTCTGAATATTTTTTTGGGTTTTTTTTTGTGAAATATTGGAATGTAATACTGAATTGGTTTGTTATAAATAATTTATTAGATTTGTGTCATGCTATTTCAGTTCCGTAGTGGGTTTTTGGGAACGACGTTCATTAGGAGATTGAATGGCGATGTAACGCTGAACATTTTTTGGGAAGGATTTTTTAAAGCAAATTTTGGGAAAGGGATAGTATTTGTTCAAATTTTAGAAGTCAAAACTTCCGGTTTAACCACACATTTCATAAGGCTCTCTATTTTTCTCTGAAATTTATGTCAACCGTAGCATTTAAAAAAAATAAACCTCAAAAAATAAACACAACTGGTAAATTTTAAAAGAAACTAACCTCCAAATCTTCTGAAAATCGTTTAAAAAACTTTTCATGATATCGTGAATACAGTTTTTTTGGCATTTTTATTCACTTAATTCAAACATAAACCATCAAATAAAAAAGCTAATAGAGCAGCAAAATGTGTTGTATTTCATGCACCTATTGAATTCTGACAATTGCACTACTATAATAGTGTAATCATGGATATTTTGTTTGACATTGAGAGGAAGGTGGTTGGCATAGAAGAACAATTAACGAATATTTAGAATTGAATGGAAGCAGATGTTATGGCAATCATAATCTTGTCGCCAAGGGGAAGCTGGAAAATTGGTTCACTATTGCTTTTCTTTTTAAGAAAAATAAATAAGATGATGGAAATTGTAATTGAAAAACGTGGAAACAAAAAGAGTAACTTATGTATGTAATGCACCTGGAGAATCGACACAATTTCAGAAAACAAAACATGAGTTGTAATGAAGACGATACGTATGCTATAAATCTTGTTCAAAAAAGAATCTAGCATGAAGGAAACCTGAGAAAACCGTATTGTCTGTGGAGCACTGTGGAGCACAAAAAGGGTTTTGAGAATAATTTAAACAAATATGCTCAATTTTCAAAAAATAAATTATGTGTCATTGGAATTTCGAAACGGTTTCGTTAAAATTTCTGAGAAGTTGGACGATCTATGTATAAAACTTTTTTGCCTCATTGAAATTATCATTCAAGCTAATGTCTCTTGATTTTTAAAAGGAATAAAATATGAAAGTCTTGCAATTAAATTTACATGTTAACACGTCAAATTGAGACGCACCTCTGTCTCATGATGTTTCCAGAATTAACGTTTCGGCCGGCCACTCTTATCTGAAGAATTTAAAAAATTCCAAATCAAAATATAAACGTTTTGCTTTAGCACCAATATTAAACAATCCTTCCGCAATCGTATACGTTAAGAAAATATATTTTTTGTGGGAATAAATACATCTTGCGTTTTGTGCATCACACATTTTTAACACCTCCCGGAATGAGAAAAGTGAATCTTAGGCATTGTTATTATTTTTCTTTCTCTTGTATCGATTTTTCTGTGGTGTTTAATATTAATAAGGTTTTAACGTAGAAATCATTTTACAAATTCCATTTTTTTTACCAGATATGCTAGTCACAAATTTTCGTCATATTTTTAGAAAACTGAACCTTATTCAAAGAATAAAGATCCTTAAAAAATAATTGACAACAAAAGTAACGTCAAAGTCAGGCAACAATGATTGAATTGTGTCTGAAATTTTTTAGAATACGCCCACAGAAATTTATATTTTTTGAACAATTCTGAAGTAAGCAATTATGTTTTCTTCTAGTTGTATCAATGTCGTCGAACAAAACATCATCTGGTCTCTGTTCTTTATACTTTTTTTAATCTGAAATCCTCGAAAAACTGGGTTATCAGCTTTTAAACCTCTTTCCTTTTATTTTTCAACAATTCTGACTTGTTTTTCATTTACATTGAGCACAAAACAATTCCCAACGGACTATATCACGTTCCCAGCCTTGTCGATAACAATAATCACCTTTTTAGGCAAAATTGCCTAAAAATAAAATATCAACATTTAATTCAAATGTTTTTAAGATAATTTTATAAGTTTTTAAAAAACTTTTCACATAACTTTTTTCGTGGAAAAAGTTACTTGAAATAAGTTTGCAGTTGAGGAGGTTCTCTGGATTGACCAATCGTCTTTAGTTGTTTTGTGAAGAAATGGCCCCCTCCGTTTATTTCAATTTTACATTCACTAGAGCGGAAAACCGCGGAAAGAATAAGCGAAAAAAAGTTAAATGGAGCATTTTAATGTTTTTTTTTCTTCGCTTTTTCACTTTTATTAAAAAAGTAAAAAAGTCAGGTATTATTTAGTAACAAAAGAAACTATTTTAGGATGTGGATTAATGGAACTCTAGAAATTGTTAATGCTTTTAAAGTTTTTATTTTTTGTCCTTTTCGATTATAAAAGTTCTTAATTTTATTTTCACTAGTTCCTGGTTGGCGTGAAAATAAAAAAAAATTTCATATGTAGGAAAAACGTGAATCACAGTAAAAAAAAATGACAAAAACCATTATAATTATTTGAATCTCGATTTCCTACAGTTGACGCTGTTTAGATGATATTCATCTGATCTGACACGCAAGGTCGAATGATTTAATTTCTACCATAACTCGAAAATTTTCGTTTTCGAAATATATTTTTTTTAAAGGTTATGTTGGTTGTTGGGCATGTGATGTCTCTCTACCTGAAACACAAATCTTGGATTATAATCAGTACATATCGAGCTCTCAAAATGTCACAATTCTGAGATGTCTTTTCTTTCAATTTCAGACATTTTGTTTCAGTTATTTGAGATTTTTTTGATATCTGGAAATTTATTTTACATATATTGTTATCCTGTTATCCTTATCCAACGGTTCAAGTTTTTGTTTCCATCACTAACATTTTTATTTATAAAAAATCTTGATTAAATTCCTGCAATCAATCATTTCCAACTCAGAAAGCAAAAAGCAAGTTGATTAGATAATTTTAACAAAAACGTCAAGGTAGCAACCAGAAAGCGTGTCTTTCTCAAATTTCTTGAATATTTCGGTTTCAGATATCACACTTCTGTCTGAAGAAATAAACATTTTCCCTTTCAATTTTTTTGTGTCTTTTGTTCAGCATGAGAAATTGAGAATCTTTGTTTCGTGGTTCATGTGCACTTTTCAGGAATAGAAAATACGTAGTTTTATTATCTTAACGGGTGAATGGGTTCTTCGCAAATTTTGTTGAAGCGATTCAATAACGTTTTATTGCAGTTTCTTGATTTATTTTTTTTAATTGATGAAACTAGAGGAAATATTTTCAGAATTTTTGAGATCTAATTTGATTTGTGTAAAAACTTATCAATTATTCAAGAAAAAAGATTTTTTACCTAATTTTATGCACAATTTGAGTCATTGATCCTATTATTTGTTTCTGGCTTCTTTTTGAATTATTGTCAACTCAAATATTCTTGATCATGCAAGTTTGTTTTGACCTACCCAGAAAATCTAAGTCTCTCACAAAGCCATGTTATTTTTAACTGCGAGCTGTTGCGCTGCGTTCTTTCAGCAGAAAATGGATGTTCCAAAATTTTTAAGTTGACAATATCATAATTTCGATCCTTTATAATATCAGCTGATATTAACTCAACAGTTCAATTCAATGTCCATGAAAAGCCGAAAAAAGCCTGTGTGTTTTTTTCAGCATTGAACATGCTACTTTTTTTTATTCAAAGCCCAATTAGCCCTGTTCAAAAACACATTTCTTTGTGTACACTTGCTTCTCAAAAAAAAAACGGAAAACCACTGTCTGTTCAGTGGTAGGAAAACTTCAATGATCTTTTATTCACTTGGTTAATATATTTGAAAACCATTATTTTGTTGAAAAAGTGATGTAAACATCCTCTGTTTTTGACAACCACCGTCATTTCCATGATTAAAACAACTTCCTAAAAAGCTCGAAAGAGAAACAACAAAGTATGTTTTAGCAAGGACATGAAAAAAAAACATTGAAATTTTTCTGTTATCTGATCTTTTTTTCAAGATGTATTCAATTTTTTTGGCCTGTCAGCGGAAGCTTAGACGTGCGTCAAGAAACAAACATCTCGCATTGCCGGTTAAACTAGCAGAAAAAAATACTCTGTTTATTTTCTATTTTATTGCACATGGTTAGGGGATTTCCTTCTATTTTCAAAAGTTCCTACTTGAGAGGAATTGAAAAAAAAAAACATTATGTGTATATGTTATTTTTCTACTCTCTCCCTCTCTCATAATTTTCCAGTTCACTGATTTTGCGAATTTTCAAGATGGTCTTCTCGTTCCCACTCCAGAAAAATATGACCAAAAAAGGGGCGGATCGGCTTTTTTCAGGTTGAAGTTTTTTACATACTATTATAAATTATTAGCAACTTGAAAGTTGTCAGAGAAACTCTTTAGAAATTATGGCTTTTGGTGGGGGGAGGGCGCACAAAAAAAACGACATTTATTTCTTTTGCTTTTCGAAAAAAAAACTCCTGATTTTTTGTTTCGTCTTTGTTTGTGACTTTTGTGAAATATGCTGGTTACTTTTTGTTGTTTCATTTTATGTTTTTTTTTCTTTTTATGAAATCTATTTTAAGAATAAATTTTTTGGTTTTTTCTGAATATCGTAAACTTCAAATATATAATAAAGTATAGTACCCGCAAAACTTTTAGAGCTATAATTGATAAGAATTGAAGTACCAAAATATAAGTTTTTTGCATTATAACATCTAACATCAGGATTGAAGCCTTCAATTACTTTTAATGTTGAAAATTGGCTGTTATAAAGTACCCCAAAAAACTAAATTATGCATTTGTGAAATTAGTTTTTTTCAAGTTTACCGCAGTATGAAACTTTTATATTTTGTACAAAAGTTTATGAACTCAATTGTTTATAAAAACCATGAAGTACTTAATTCTTTACTTCAAAGAACGACAGTAATCACGGAATAGAAAGATTTTCACAATTCATAGTTTGTTGTGACTTCTTCGAAAATAAATTCCAAGATTACATAGATTATTCGTAGGAAAAATACAAAATTTTGAATGAATCCAATTTTTTCGGAGTATATTTAAGTGCACTTTGTGATTTTTGATAGTTCATATTCGCTCATGCAATTCAGTGACGATTCCTATCGTGACGCGCCTACAACACATTCATTGTTTTGATTTTAACACGCATTGTCTCAAATGTTCGAAAAGCCGATGTCACAATAAAAAAATTTTTGCTTCCGATTTGGATAATATTTCATATATAAGTTGTATATGAGCCCAGGATCAATTCCGAAAATTTTTGACAGGCTCCGCCCATTTTTGCAAGTGCGGCACAGTGGAAAACTCAAAATTCTAACTTTTTTCTCCGTGGATAAAAATCAAAAATTCAAAAGAAATATGAAAGAACGTTGGATACTGATCAGTTTTTCTTCAGGCATTAAAGTTCTAACTCGTAGGCTTCATGGAGAAAATTTTGATTTTTTCATTAAAAAATGTGTTTTTTTGACTTTTGACGATGTCACAATAACTACCTCAAGGCTAGTTTTTGCATTTTTGAAATCTACAAGTCAAAGTACGTCTGATGGGTATAATTTCGTAACCAATTTCAGTGCGCTCTGAAATGTTTTAGACCGCCAAACATGATGAACCCGACCCACACGCAAAACAGACTTCCTCATATCGTGAGTAATCTTTGTAATTTCAGCAGTAGCAACATAAATTATGTTAGATAATCGTTTATATTTAAAAAATTGATAATAAGTTGTTTCCTCAGTGCTGAATTTTTCAAGAAAAATTGAAAAAGCAGAAATTTTTAAATTTTTTGACTATTCGGCAAATATCGTTAGTAATTTGTAAAATCTCGCCCTTAAGCTAGCTGAAACTTTGACAACAACTTTATTCATAATAGAAACTAAATGTGTGATGTAAACTACATGTGTTAACTGCCATAAAACATCTCAAAATCGAAACTAGAAAAATGCCAAAGTTTCACACTCTAGAGGGTTTTTTCACTAAGAGTGTTATGCAGAATTTCAACGGATTATTCATTGGAACCTATTTTATATTAATAGTTGTATTTGTATTATTAAGCTGTAAAAATTTTCCGACCGAACAGTACCGCAATAGTGAGATATGCCCGCTCGAACTGTGACATCTCAAAACCGCTAACTAGAAAAAAAAGTCAAAGTTTGACACTCCATAACTTTGGAACCAGTAGACTATTTTGCTTATTCTATAGCTTATTCGATAAGAAAAATAGTTTTCTTTATTTGAATCAAAATATAATGTAAAACATGCTACTAAAATGTATATAAAATTGAATGTAGATGTCAAAACACCTTGTTAAAATAATTTTTCAGTTGTGATTATAGGATTTTTAGATAACTCGAGAACGAAAACCTATGAATATGACTAAAATTGTATTGGTACCCCTAAGATATAAGAGAAACAGAGCAAAATATCACGCTAACCGTGGTCTTTCAAACTAATTCAGAGATATGATTTTGAGATTGTTGAAACTCTATTGAAACATCATGAAAAGAATATTATTAAAGCATATTTTCATTATGCATTTTAATTCAATTATTTAAGCACTAAAAACTGTTGCATCTATGTGTGAAACTGTTGCAGAGCACATTGCTCCGAATTAGTTTGAAAGACCACGGTTAGCATGATATTTTGCTCTGTTTCTTTTATATCTTAGGGGTACCAATACAATTTTAGTCATATTCATAGGTTTTCGTTCTCGAGTTATCTAAAAATCCTATAATCACAACTGAAAAATTATTTTAACAAGGTGTTTTGACATCTACATTCAATTTTATATACATTTTAGTAGCATGTTTTACATTATATTTTGATTCAAATAAAGAAAACTATTTTTCTTATCAAATAAGCTATAGAACAAGCAAAATAGTCTACTGGTTCAAAAGTTATGGAGTGTCAAATTTTGACTTTTTTTTCTAGTTAGCGGTTTTGAGATGTCACAGTTCGAGCGGGCATATCTCACTATTGCGGTACTGTTCGGTCGGAAAATTTTTACAGCTTAATAATACAAATACCACTATTAATATAAAATAGGTTCCAATTAATAATCCATCGAAATCCTGCAGACCACTCCTAGTGAAAAACCCCTGTAAAGTGTCAAATTTTGGCATTTATCTAGGTTTGATTTTGAGATATTTGATGGCAGCTTACACACCTAGTTTTCATCACGCAATAAAGTTCCATTACGAATTGAGCTGTTTTCAACATTTCAGCAAGCTTAAGGGCTAAATTTTATAGAAACCTAACGATATTTGCGAAATAGCCAAAAATTTTCAAAAATAATTGTTTTTTCAATTTTTCTTGAGAAATTCAGCACTGAGGAAACAACTTATTATCAATTTTTTAAATATAAACGATCAGCTAACATAATTTATGGTGCTACTGCTGAAATTACAAAGATTACTCACGATATGAGGAAGTCTGTTTTGCGTGTGGGTCGGGTTCATCATGTTTGGCGGTCTAAAACATTTCAGAGCGCACTGAAATTGGTTACGAAATTATACCCATCAGACGTACTTTGACTTGTAGATTTCAAAAATGCAAAAACTAGCCTTGAGCTAGTTATTGTGACATCGTCAAAAGTCAAAAAAACACATTTTTTAATGAAAAAATCAAAATTTTCTCCATGAAACCTACGAGTTAGAACTTTAATGCCTGAAGAAAAACTGATCAGTATCCAACGTTCTTTCATATTTCTTTTGAATTTTTGATTTTTATCCACGGAGAAAAAAGTTAGAATTTTGAGTTTTCCACTGTGCCGCACTTGCAAAAATGGGCGGAGCCTGTCAAAAATTTTCGGAATTGATCCTGGGCTCATATACAACTTATATATGAAATATTATCCAAATCGGAAGCAAAACTTTTTTTATTGTGACATCGGTTCCGCTAGTCGTTCGAGCCTCTGAGATAATGCGTGTTAAAGTTTCTTCTGTCGAATTAGTATATCCTTTATAACCTACATAGTCACATTAAAAGAGCTAATATTTCACGTCTTGAAACGTTGATATGAAAATCATGTGGCACCGTGTCTTTAACAAACTTTGCAAAAAGTAGTTTCCTGTTCTCCGAGTTTGCGTCAGCAAAGTTCAACAGCAAAAATGTGCATACATCCATTGATATATTCTTGAATTACTAATTCACGAAGCTCCCAGAATGTCTCATGGTAAAGCTTCCGGAATCCTTGTTCTTTTTAGGGAACTTCTCAAAACTTGAAAGTTGTTTATTCTGCCCATCGTTTTCAAATGATTATCACTATTTTTTGTCAAAAATTTTAAAAAAGCATTGTTTTTCTTTTTTAAAAATAGGTAACCCACATTGAAAATGTATTATTTATTGGAAATTATCATGTGATTGTGAAGCAACTGCTATATTCACACTTTGAATGTTATTTTTGAAATGTCAATGTGGAAATGAAAAGTAAAGAGATTTTTCTGTAAGATTATCATGCTAAATCTCTTGAACATCGGAATTTACGTAGTTTGTTTTTCAATTCATTTTCAGTCAAAAAGGAGAGATCTTGAAAGTCCAGACCTCAATTAACATTCTCACGAGACTTATTTACATCAATGAGGAAGCTGTGAAAATTAGCTATTTCCTTTTATGAATTTGAATTTAAAAAAAAAACATATGTATATTCTTTTTAAAAGAAATAAGCACGCAATAATATATCTTTTTCGCGTTTTCATTATAAATTCAAGGGGGTTTCCCTCATGAAAAGGCTCAAAAAGTCTACAAAAAAAGATGAAAATCAATTGCAATTATGAGGTTGTTAAAGTTATGAGATTCTACTTATCGAGAGGTGAAACTACAGTAATACCAGATGTGTCGGACTTTGATCAGCAATACTTTTTTGCAGGTTTTTGATAGTTCTTTGAGGTTCGATATTAATTGTTTCCACTACGACATAGTGTGCAAAAACACTTTTTCATAGTTAGATATGTAATCTAGGAAAGGATCAATTTCCCACTTCAGTTTTAAAAACAACGTTTCACCGTGTTTCAACACAACGTTCTAACATATTTCCTAACGCTGGCCTTTTTTCACCAGCTTTTATGCATACATGGTTCTAACAAAAAACAATGAAAAAAGTAGAATAAAAAACATTTCCGCACAACTGACCACCCATTCAATTCATCACCCTTTTTTGCTCGCCACTCCTGACATTTATGTATGAATAATGAATATGACTATGTTAACTTAATAAAAAAATACATTTTTAGATAACTATTTTTTATTTTTTCTGAAGGTACAATCTGTTCAGGAATACCTAGTCACTTTTACATAAATTTTTTTTGTTTGTAAAATCATAATGCAAAAACTACTAAACTTGTAAAGCATTTTCAAGTACCAATTCAAGTTTTTTTGGAGCAGGGAGGGCGAATATTTTTTCCGGTTTACTAATAGAAGCTGATATATTTATTTGTTATTGCTAATTCCATAAAAACACAAACATTGCGAATGCAAACCACGCTATGCTGTCCTTCCGTTTAAGATACACCTAGAAGATAACTTCGCGAAACGTGAGTTCAATTTTCCAAGTTCATTTTTGTGTTTTTATCACTTCGGCTACCTATTTGTAAAATTTAACCAGAAAAATTAATATTCAATTAAACAAGAATGTACAGGAAGATGTTGGAACCACTATGCAAATCGAGAAAAATGGCACCGAGCAGATCGAAATCTAGCAGATTGAAAGTCATGTTTCAAGCACTTTTTGTTCTCAATCAAAAGAAACGTATAGCTTTATTTCAAAACTCTTGATCAAAGTAAATCCAAAGAATTCAAACCGCATTTTTTGTCGTTATTTACATCAGGGCTAGGGGATTGGCGGCCGAGTCCCACAAAAATCCGCAGCCGGCCGCGTTAGTTTTCACCTCTTCCTTGTGTTCGTTTGGACAGGGAGGCGTCGGTCGCAAGGATTGCCTACATTTGCGCATATCGCAGCTGAAATTTGAAAAATTGCGGCCGCGCCTGTTTGGCCCAGCCCATATTTACATCAACCAATTATTCTAGCCTAATTTTCACTAGACAAAAACTCCTCAAATGTATTTTTATCCTTAGAAAGTGAATTCATCTTTTCCCATATTTTATCACACATTGCTCTAAAAAAAGATGCATCGAAATAAAAATCTTTGGTATTTGACCTTTTCAGTTTTAATAAATTTCAATATATTCTAATTTATGTACTCAAAGACATTCTCCGCAGTCAGAACATGCATAATTATATCTAGAAATCCGTTTTGTATAGCTATAATTATATATTCACCTTATGCTTCAAACTTACAGTATTTTTTGGTTTCTAGTCGTTCAACTATCAAAAAAAGACATGTGATTTTCCTAAATTTTGCAAATACATCTTATTAATCATAAAGATCATTACTGACAAAAAATTTTAAAACTCATGCAAGATGACGAGCAAAAAATTCAACAAAACGCGCTTATTTCAAAAATATAATTGTCCGAAACTAATAACAGCTGGCTATTTTTCAGCGACTATCAAGAAACAGTTGCAGGGTAAGGAGAACCGAAAACCCACTGCGAAATCGCCTCGGAGAGGGTGGTTGAAGGGGGGGGGGGGGCAGTAAAATAAAATAGAAATGAAATGAGACGAAAAAATGTGACAAATTCTGTGAGCAGCGGTTTTGTTTCACCGCCACTGCTCACAAATTTCTTCTTCTCAATTTTTTTGATCGAACGATTTTTAAAAGATCGGTAGCTTTTGATCGTTTGCTTTTTACAATTTCCTCTCCAAATATAAAATTTGTCCAAAAAGTCTTGTTCACATATTCCCCCATATTCACATATCCGAGATACATAATACCCCGTTCACATTTTCTTTCCGTTGAGAATAAAAAAATGGTCAAGTACCTATCAAAACTTCCGGTAATTTACGTTCAGTTTTTTTTCTGAAAAATAGCTTTCTAGAAATGGAAAAAAAAGCAAACACATTTTATGGAGTAGATTCTTTTATGATTTTCTGTTATTTTGTTGCTTCTGACATTGTCACCAATGCAGGGGGAAAAAAGAAATAGCCTGAATATGAATGGAATCGTTGCTCACTCATCACTACTAATTATGTACATGTCAAAGTTATTTCTCGTTTTTTTTCCTTTTTTCTAGTTTTTCTTTTTTCATGCTCTCGTGACAAGAATTCGATTTATCACAGAATGGATACATTTATTTATTTTCCATGTGTTTGGCTGTAGAGGTCTATAATTTTCAGTATTCCTGCAGAAGGGAAAGATTGAAAACTCATAACCTTTTTCTTACCCATTTTGAAAACTGAACAAAGAAAAATGTTTTTTTTTAAAAATGCACCACAAGTTTTTCGGATCACATGGTCCTGTTAGCCATTTTGCCTGGCGCACACTTCGACACAAAAAAATGTCACTTTCAATTGTAGGTAGTGTTTTGTGCCACACGCTCAAGTACTCATTCATACGACGTAACACCTCAATTTCCATGGCTTTTAGTGTTTTCTGTTTCTTTTTAGGGCATTCATAAAACATCTTTCATTTTTTTTTACAAAAAAAACATTTTACCAAAATATTCATTGTTGTGATCAAATTCTTCAGCACATTTTTTTTGTTTTAATGTTTTTACTCTTTGTTTGTTTTATTAACATAAGAAGAGGGCAAATACTACTCAATTTAATCTTACAAATTTTATTTTATTTTTGATCAAATTCCTAGATCTTCCGATTTGTTTTTTCTCTCGATGTATTATTTATGATGTCCAAAAAACTTTTTTGACAAAATTAAATTTTTAGAACAAGATGGCAAAACTTTCAAAAGAAAACTTGCTTCTCTTGTTCACTATACTTGGAGTCGTGATTGGAATTGGATTAGGAATATCACTTCGTGACCCAAACAAGGTATGGTCAAAACGTCACCTTTCTTATCTTCGATTCCCCGGTGATTTGTTCGTTCAAATGCTCAAAATGTTGATTCTTCCGATGATTATGTCTAGCATTATGTGAGTTCTAGTTTGGTTGATATTCTGGTGACCTCTCATCAATTTGTCAGTTAGATGAAACGAGTGTAGAGCTGGGAAAAAGCTCCGTGGAGATTTGTTAAAGCAATAATTTATGTTCGTGACATTTTTTGCGAGATGAACAAATTACAAAGAACACAAGTTCAGTTTCTTAGCTTTTGAAATAGTAGAAATTCAAGTTAAATCAAAATTAAAGTAATTTTCATTATATTTTGAAGTTTTTCGAGTTGCCCATCATTATTCAAATCGACAGCGCGAAATTGAAAAAAACCATATGAGACATTTTTCAAACTGAATAAAAACTATTCAGGCAAAACTAGTAAAAATCGCGTTTCCTAAAAAAATAGTAACACATCGCTTTTTTTCAGTACGAGTTTGGCTTCATTAGATTCTGGAACAGCGGGAAGACTGGGAATAGTTTCAATGAGTTATTATACCATTACAACGTTTACTGCTGTGGTGTTGGGAATCTTTCTTGTCATGACTATCAAGCCTGGAAAATGGACAACAACAAATGTTGAAGACCTGGTTGGAAATGTAAAGACTACTCCGTGTGTTGCTACCGCGGTTGACACTGTTATTGATCTCATGAAGTAAAAAAATTAGAAGCAAACAAAAACAATAATTTCTACTTACTGTTTATAGGAGTTGCTTTCCCGAGAACCTAATCGAAGCCACTTTCCGCTCTCAAAAAATGTGCCTCAAATTTCTCAATGGCTCTCAAGAAATACCTCCTGAAATTGCAATGACAATGAACATAGGTCTGCTAGTTTGGTTTTTAGGCAAACATCAAAGATTAATTAATTATAGAGCAGCGAGCACAATTCACCGAGATTCCCGAAAAGGTTGTCTCGGACGGAATGAACATTATGGGTCTAGTTGTGTTCAGTGTGGGACTTGGAATTGCGATTGGTATTGTTGGAGAAGATGGAAAACCAATGAAAGACTTTTTCAAAAGTTTGGAAGCCATTAGCATGAAATTGATCTCTTGGGTCATTATGTGAGGAGTTTATTACAGGTTGAACATTTTGGTTTGGTTTTTAGGTACTCACCAATTGGAATCACGTTCCTCATCGCTGCTCAAATCGTTGGAATGAAGGATCCAGGACAAGAACTCCACCGGCTCATGGGATATGTAATCACAGTCATACTTGGACTTTTTATCCACGCCTTTGTCGTGATCCCGGTTCTTTGTGTTGTGGTATGGGGGAATTTTTTTTCTCTATATTGCAATAAATGAAATTATTTATTCCAGTTGGCTCGACGAAACCCCTTGAAATTTGTCGCTGGAATGGCACAAGCTCTGCTTACTGCACTAGCTACCAGCTCAAGCTCGGCAACATTGCCATTGTCAATCAAGTGTTGTGAAGAGAATAATGGAATTGATCCAAGAGTTACCCGATTCGTTTTGCCACTTGGAGCAACGATGTAAGTTAACTTCTCCAGAAGGGTAATTGAACAATCCAGTTTTTAGTAACATGGATGGAACTGCTCTTTATGAAGCTGTGGCTGCTATCTACATCTCACAGTGTGTCGGAAATGATCTTTCGTTGGGACAGGTTATCTTGGTTTCCCTTACAGCCACGTTGGCAAGTGTTGGAGCTGCAGGAATCCCCCAAGCTGGTACCAATTTTCAAAAAAGCTTCAAAATTCTCTTTTTCTCAGGAATCGTTACAATGATCATGGTTTTGATTGCAATTGGACTCCCAACAAACTTGTTCATCTTGATTTTCCCAGTCGACTTCATGCTTGACAGATTGCGAACGACTGTAAATGTCCATGGAGACAGTATTGCCACTGCAATCATTGAAAGACTTTGCGAGAAACAATTGCAGAAGGGTAATTTTTTAATAAACTTACTTGTGCTATAAAATATGTTTATAATACATAATTCAGACACTCATAACAAAAAAATTGTGAATCACGCAACAGAGGACGAAAGTGACGAAAACGTCAAATTTATCTAAATTTTGACGATTAAAAAAATGTAAAAACGTAAAATATTTGCTGTTTGCAACTAATTATAAAAGCATGTGTTGGCTAAAAAGCATAATAAAGCATGCGCTTTGAAATCGTGTATATAGAAAAAAGTATAATTTATTTACAGGTGGTGCACGTGATACCAATGACCAAGGCTACAGTATGCTTTCAACAAACGCGTCCCCGGATCCAAAACGAATCACAATTGGCAACAATTGTGAAAACTCTCACATGTTATAAATAATTATTATTTCCATTTTTAAAAACATATTTTGTCAATTGTACTAATCATTATTATGCATCATTCATAATCGTCCCATAGAGTCATAACCCCCAATTTGTTTTCGTTCAAAAAAATCTTACAATTTAAAAATTACAAAAAATCCAATCCTTTCTCCCAATTATTTTTAATTGTTTCCAGATGTGTATATACATCATCTCATAGCGTTTTATTGTATTTTGAAATAACTCACATTTATTAATACTATTTGTAATATTCGAAATTTTATTTAGCCATTGAAATTAAGAAGCATTAATTTTTGCTGTTATAGGCAAAATCAATATCTAGAGATTATTTAAAACATATTTTTGACGACATTAGAATTTGTATCATAATCAATCATTTAAATATGTTATTCTTGTGTGAAAAATGAAGATAGAAAAATCGAAATTGTTGGGGGTAACTGATGTCGCAAAAAGTGATAGATTATAACTCGTTCGGGGCTAAAAAGAGTTCTAGGAAAATAGTTCTCCCTATGTTTTTTAGAACGATTTCGTCAAGTATCAGGAATTATAAATAGTTGATATTTTGAGACAGTGGCTTGGTAGATCAGAAGGGTTCCAAATAAAAGGGAAATCCTTTGAAAGCTTGAATCGAGTATATTTTTAAAGATCTAAAAATATCCCTCAAAACGTGAAGATAACTTCTAAAGATAATATGTAAAGGACGCTTTCTTTAAACCTGGAAAATGAAATTTGATATACTTGAGGCATTTGGTCGGATACCTGACAAGCTAAATACTTGTTTATCAATACTCTGCGTATCATTGCATACATCATTGCATACAAAAATTTTTAAATACGGTAAAATTTTTTTACAATTTTAACCGAATCTAAATTGAAATAAAAACAACTGATGAAATGTATAAATTATAATTTTATTTCGAGTGGCTTTCCCCATTTTAAACTGTTCATAGGAATTTTTTTGCGATGATGCTTTATTGATGCGAAAATTACTAAAACATTCAATAATGTATATTTGAACAAAAACAGAAGCAAATTGTTGATTTATTCGACAACGACCTCAGCTCCAACATTTGGGTCTTCGGTGATCTGAAAATAAACGTTCTCATTTCACAAAACAACTAAATATCTATCTCACCTGTTGTGGCTCATCGAACTCATTTTCTGGAAGAACCAATGGAATTGCTTCCACTGGTGGTCTAGCTCCTTCGATCGGCGCTTGTTCAACATACTTTGGTGGTTCCAAGTTCTTTCTGATCTGTTCCAATTCCTCGTTTTGTTTACGTCCCCATTCAACTGGTGGTCTACCGGTTCCGCGAGCAAGAGCTGGTTGCTTTTCGGCAACTGGTGTTTCGAAAAGATAACGACGATCTCCGTATGATCTTCGGTCAGTTTGACGATCGAATTTCGAGGCGGTGGTGATTTTTGGTGGATGAACAGATGAAGCAGCCTCGTTTGGATCAAGTCCCTTCTTAAGAGCCTTGTTTCTGGCGGCTTGGCGTTGACGCTCGTGAAGTTCTTTCATCTGAAATCAGGTTTTTAATTTGAAATCCATGTTTTGTAAAAACTAACATCATAATCTTGACGTTCACGTCTCTTCTCCAAGTCGTATTTCTCAGCTTCCAACTTGACAATTCTGGCGTGTGTTTGTCTGATCTTTTCCTTCAAATCATTTGGCATGAGACCAGAAACATCGACTTGCCGGCAAACAGCCGCCAAGAAGTTCTTCTTAGCTTCCTCAAGTTGTTCTTTGCTCAATGTGTCTTTGCCCTTAGCTTGAGCCAAGTTTCCGAATTGAGCAGCTGCATCACCCTTAGAAGCGACAACAAAGTTGCGTCCTGCACCGGCAACAGTTCCGTTGAAAGCTCCAGCCATCATTTGTTGTCGGCGGATTTTCTCCTCGTTTTTGCGGTTTTTGTCAGCATCTTGCTTTGCTTTGCGATCTTCCTGTAAATTTATAGAATAATATAGATAAAACTAAACTACTTAAAATATCACCTCTTCCTTTCTACGTCTTTCCTCATCTTGACGTCTGTGTTCAGCGAATTGACGTTCATCTTCTTCGCGTTCAGCACGACGTTTCTCTTGCTTTTCCTTGAGTTCACGCAATTCTTCCTCAATCTTTTCCTTCTCGAGAACACGACGTTGTTCGTAGTCAAGAAGTTTAGCGGCTTCTTCTTCTTCGTGGCGTTTCTTGGCAGCCTAAATGAAAATTAATATTAATATAAACATCTTAAAAACTGAATTATTCAACTTACCAACATGGCGATTTCAGCCTCAGTCATCTCCGCTGGTGGTTTTTCTTCTTGAACAGGTGCGCGACGCTCTTTTTGTTCTACTGGGGCGACAACTTCTTCAGCCTCACTGTAAAAAATGTGATTTTTTTGAGAATAATATCGGGGTTATTTTACGTCTCATCGGCTTCCGGAGCTTCTTCAGTCTCTTCGACTTCTTCCTCCTCGACCTCCTCGTCACTGCTGAAAAATAGTTGAATTTATTTAAAAGTAATATGTCATTTTTTTTTCTGAAACTTACTATACTTCCTCTTCGTCCGACATGATGATAATGAAAGTAGGTTTGGGTACTGAAAATATAACTATATAGAATAAATGTTAAAAAATGAAGTTATTAGAAAGATATCGAGTGGTTTATTGAAAACCTTGAAACTACAACTGACGAAAAATAAAAGTGCTGGCGGGAGGTGGAGCTGCCGACGATCCCCACAACCTCTGTTTTTGTTGTAAACTTCATCTCAGACTCCTACGCAACTGGAAGAAAAAGAGAAAAACGAGAAAAGAAAACAGCCGTGTGTGATGCTGATTCTCCTCCATTCGCATTGACTATCACACTATCGATTCCGCTTCCAATGTGCAATCATCTTTGATGCGATTCAGCAATAGGGCATCATGTTTCGATTTACGTTTTCTTTTTTCTTCTTTTTGCCAGATCCCGAATTTAGTGGAGCACTCCCACGCCGAGAGATACATTTGTTGGGATAATATTGAGAGTGACAGCTGGCTGCAATTCGAATTTTGCGAAGTTTCGAGAAACATGATGGAGGAGAAAAAAAACAAATGTTTTATAAATAAAATATTTATTTTGAGATTAGTTGAACCTGTACAATAATATGAATTATGATCTTGTGAGGATCTTCTAAGATTTTAGCTTACTATTTTCAATTGGTAAACAAATTATTTTCAACCGACCGCTCTTTAATATTGTAATAATTAAAAAACTTGAAGTAAACTTATTATATTAATGATGACGATATCGTCTTGTTGGACCGTTTCGATAGAAACCCAATAGTTTCAAATGTGTTTATATCCTACTTTTTGTATTTTAGGCCACCTTCAAGGGCAAGGTCTAACTACTTAAAAAAAACTAATGTGAATGAAGCAATAAGAACGTGCAAGAATACAAAATAGGAAATATAAAATTTGAAAGATATAATCTGTATGACAACAATTAACGGTGATTTGACGCGGGTGATAAATGAAGAGCCAGGAATGAGTTAGAATAAGCGTATATTTTTCCAATAGGTCGCTGATATGTATGATGGATAATTTCGGAATGTGTTAGCCAGACAGAAGTTGGATTTTTCATTTATTTTGGAGGTGGTGTTGGATTCTCATGCTTATTATTAGGAATCTTAAACACATTGAAACACGAAGAAAAACCTATGTTTTCGAAGAAAACGTTGATGACTTCTCAAAATCGAATAAACCGTCAATAGTGATAGGTTTAGACTTTACAAGCTTATAACTCTGCTCAAAACCACTTACTGATACTATAATTTTGAAGTATTAATATTGATCTAAAATTGAACCAGTGTTCAAAGTTTGAACTAATTCTAATTTGTCAGCAAGGTTCAAATAGAGGTAATACTTTAAATGGACTAATAAGTGTTCTATTATTGAAAATATCTGTTACATTATGTTGAAAATTGTAGTTTTTAGCTCAACAAATCGTCAATCTACTAATTAAAAAAAATATATTGTTTTTTATCCAATCCCATGGATATTGTTTATAATTCGTTCCTTTTATAATTCGTTCCTCCGATAAAATATAACATGCAAAACAAGGTGCATATAATTTTTATTATGAAGAATTAATTAACATCAAATCGTACTTATGAAAACAAAAACCAAAAACATGAATCTATTCCAACAAAAATTCCATATGTCTACTTGAATCATCATGCATTCAACTGGTCAACAAATAAAACCCTACTGATTATTTTTTGTATACTGCTACTAATGTAATCAGTCAAAGTTCAATAAAAAATAATGAAATATTACTTTCAAGGACGATAGACAAGAAATTCAAAAAAAAAAGCTCATGTCTATTTGTACATATTTTTTTAACGCCTTCAGATTCTGTTGAGCCCGCCTCCGCTTCACAAGCATTCTGGAGCAACGTCGTCTTGCTGGTAGGTGCTTTTTCTTCATTTCAAAACTACAAACGTGTCTGAAAATGTTTTCCAATTGGATCATTGTTGTATTCTTGATTGTCTTGATGTCAGGTAAGTCCATTATTGTTTATTTTCTTTCGAAATGACTTTGTTTTTAAACATTTTTGAGAAATTTATAAATGTCTTGAGTCCCATTATCTGTATATTTTCATTTTCAGGAGTTTCAAGCAGTTTCATTCAATCAGCAGTCAATGAAAATCAAGGCCTTCAAATTGAAGACTCAAACTACGATAGCATTCAATCCGACGACCGAAAAGTGTGCTTCTGTTGTCGAGCATTTGCATGTCGTCACCAATATTGTCCTTGTTCACGGTTTCCCGCCCTGTTCTAATAATATTTTTTGCCAACATTAAATAATAAATACTTTACAAATCCTTGAACATGTTATTCAGCGTTCATAATTTTCTTCATCTCAACAAAGAATAAAAATACAAAAAATACACACGTACATGATTGATGTGGGTGGGAGTTATTTTCGATGGGCTGAGCTTTTTGAAGTTGCAAAAAATGACAATACTTTAGGGAATTGGTGGGAGTATATTTGAGAATTTAAACAAGTTCCTTTGGCAGTGACGAATTTTTTTCAATCTATACTTTTGGTGGTTTCGAATAAAATGTTAAAGAAAAATATATGAGATCATTATACATGCTAATTTTTAAAAAATGGATTAATGTAAAGTAAATGATGAGAGGTGAATGCAAAATCGGATTTCAAAACAATACATATTAATAATTACTGTTTAATATACCAATTCTCTTGGTTCTTGATGGGCTGGATTTTCAGTCATTTCTGTTGGAACTAGCTCCCCATGATTCGTTCGCCATTGTAATATTCTTTGGTATACTTTACGGATTTGCTCTCCATAAAGAAAACATAACGCGAGAATGAATGGCGGCAAACCTCCAAAGAAGAACAGCTTGCATCCCTTGCCAATTTCCAGGTAATACTGAAAAAAAATTTGTCAAATTATTATGAACGCATAGTTTGGTGTTCAGCTATTGAAAAAAAACTATAAGTTTGAATAAAGCCTGGTGACCCGAAAAAATGTGTGTGGGAAGATGGAAGTGACGCGAGTGAAAGGTTGAAAAAAGTAATAGTCTATTTAAGTCACACTGCAAGAATTTTGTTGAGATCTATCAAATTTAATTTGGGTTTTGTGACATGTTGACTTCGATGTTTGAAACTTTTGCGAGTTGATTTTCATTTTGAACGGAGATTCTAAATATTTTCCAAAATATTTTGAATCTCCGTTTAAAAATTTAAAAATTTCAGAAATTCGAAATTTCGTATGTTATTTCATAAAAATATTTTTGAAGGGAAGGGTTTCGCGGACAAATCAATTGTATCTACGATGAACCAATTAATTATCTTTCGGTGCTAAGAAAACAATTGTGACCAAAAAGAAAAGATATCGAATAGAGATGAGCAAGAAAACCACTTGCACAGGGCTAGCTTTTTCCTTTTCCATCATAGATAGATCCGTCCCAGACCCATTTCTTTTCAAAACATTTAAAGATATTTTAAGAAATATCAATTTTTATGTGAAAACAAAAAAAAATTACCCCTTCTTTAAATATGTCTTCCGGTAGGATATCACTTATGCGAGATTGAAGAAATACCACCAGGAAAAGGATCACCCACAGAAAAGCTGTGAACAAACAAAGTAGAAATGAAGCATTTTTGATTCTTTTTCCTTTTGCTAATACTGCAATTTTTTCACTGCAACAATGTCCAATTGTGTATATTAACCAAAGAATTTGAAGTATGATGATTGTGCTTGCAAAATAATACGATACTGTAGTAACTGAAATTTGAAGATTATTTTTATATGTTCGTCACAAAATTAGAGGGGAAATTTACAGCGTGACGGATCTAGAACGGTCGTGAAAGGAAATGGAAACTTGGCACTCTTCGCCGAATCCTCCCAGGGTATACAACCGATATGCTCTCCGTCGGAGTTGTTTTTGTAGCAATCATGGCCTCTGATTCCTCTCTGAGGAATGAAATAAATATTAAACGTTTTCTTGTGTTTAAAGTCACCTGAAACTCATCCTGTTGTCCGTCACGTTTCACAACAATCCATGCATTATCCCAATATCCAAAACAGGTAAGAAACAAAGATGCAAGGATGCCAGCAAGTGACAGAACATAAGGTAATACTTGTTCTCCATCTCCTGATATACTTTCAGTCATCTAAAACGTTTATTAATATGTTAAAATTTTTCATGAAAATATGCGCTGGATGTTGTGAAATAAAAAAAAAGGTCCAATCTAACGAAGAGAAAATGCTTTGATTCCCTGTGGAGGGCTTATATGTACGTATCGAAAAACGTGAAACTGGTTCATCTTTTGTTTTACAATCTTCTTAAACGTTGTTTTCCGGAAATTGGTCAAAGATTGTTGACAAGTAAGTTACTCAATAATACTGATAATTTTAATTTGTGAACTCCATTAATTAAACAAATCGTCATTTCTTCCGGTTTTATCAGAACATAGATAACTGGTGATGTCTTACACAACGAAAAATGATCGTACCACAATTAGTTTAATTTCTGACCAAAAGTTGGAAAATCTTGTTAATCAAAAATTGAGAAATATTTTTGATAATTACTCTTAATTACAAACCGTCGTTGCAAGTTTCAACTGCTTGAATTATGGTTGAAATAGTGAAAAGATCTTATAATCATCTTCAACCAAATCTTAAATTCTTATCGGAAGTTCAGATCTTTAGTTGTATTTTGATTAGATTCACAAAAATAGATAATAAATAAAAATAGCGAGATTTATTTTCTTACAAAACATATAATTAGGAAATGAATTGATTTGGCTAAAATACCTTACATGAACGTTTTTAGCAAAACACTAAAATGAAAGATCGCCAACGTGCATAGTGTTTGGATCATATTGTACACCTTGGGGACAAAATGTGGGAAAATTGTCGAGATAGACGAGAGAGAGAGACTGTAAGAAAAGAAAAGCGAAAAGGAATCAAATCACTCTTTGAGACGCGCAGTATTTCTACAGAAACTTCCAATGAATCAACAATGGATGCGCAGAAATCGATTTCGGATGAAATGACTAACTACCAAGGACGTTAAAAAGTCAATGATTCATGGCTTTCCTGAGGTTTTTAATTTATGTTTTAGATTTTTTGCATGATAAATGATCTTTATTTCCTAAATTTCAATAAAAATAGGATCGTTTGTAGTGAAAGTTGTTTTGATTTATTCGGTTTTAGATAAATGTTTTAAACAATATATCTAAATGTTTCGTGTTATCTCCCCTTTTGAATATTTTTTTAAATTTTATTCTTTAGTTAGCATCAGTGGCTTAGCTTAGTTATGAGTTTCTAATCGTCAAGGATCTAAATTTTGTCAGACAAGATTTAATTGATTTGTTTTTCTAATAAAAATAATGACAATGATAATTATTTACTTTAGTTAGCATTGCAAAACTATAGTTTTTATTAATGATATAAGTAATTAATTACAATACGATTGAAATTTATTAAAATAAATACTTTTCTGTGCATTTTTGGTTTCATTATTACGAAATCTAAATATTTTCGAACTCGGGCGATTTAAAATGAAAATAAAGTATCGGAATCTCAAAAAAATGTATATATTTCAGAAAGTTAGAATCAAATGCACAATAAAAATGTATTGTAATATTTTGTAACATTGGAGATAAAAACACTTAAAAAACAACAAAAAATTGCATTTGAAGAGGGATTTTCGAATGGTAAGGAACGTATTAGTGCCCACGTTTTCAAAAAGACGTAAATCTATGTTTGATTAAAGGTATCATTCTCCAGAATCAACGGTTTTATTCAAAATAATTTTTTTCATTATTTACACAGTCTTTGTTTCTTGCTTCAAAAAATATATAAATATGCACATTGTCTCAACCCTCAACAAACATTTTAAGAAATCAAATTTCGTAATAAGAAAAATCAAAGCGAAGTAAACGAAGCAACAGACGCAAAAGTCAAATATGGTTGCCATAGTAGCAAAACGGGAGCTGTTTGAATGTCTTCACGGAAAAATCGACTCATGAGTACTTACTCAGGCCAACGATGACGGATAGAATAGTGGGTAGTTGTCAGCCCGAGGAAAAAGCTAATTAATCTTTTTTATCTATTGATCCTGGCACCTGCGACGTTTTTTTGTTGGCGATCGAACGGCAGATAGAGAAGTTGTCAGTTAAAAAATACGTTTAGTGAAACGTGCACTCACAGTCGGATGATGATTTTGTTTAAAAAACCGTTTCACATCGGGTCTCCTTATTCGGTGAAACGGACAGTGGACTCAATAGATATTTTAAAATTATTTTTCAGGGCAAACGAACGCAAAAAAGCTGATATCGGAGTATTATTAATTCAAATATAAGTTTTAGTAAATTCTATGTGGAATTTTTTTAAATTTTCTGTTGTTTAAACTTTTTACTAATTCTAAATGAAAATACGAAAAAAAGGAAATTCAAATCTGTGACAGACTTAACCTGAGATACGTAACATACAATTATGATCTACTCCTAGCAACCAATATATTCAACCATAATCCTTTCGGCTTCAATTCAAAAATACTCAAAATGGAAAGTCTGTGCAGAAATGAGCAGCTTCAAATGAGTTACAAAGAAAATGAGCATTCTACTCGTAATGCTCAAAAACCCGCGACAAACCTAATGAAGAGATTTCTTGCCAATTGCAAAATGAGAATGTGTTAGAAAAGAAAACGAAGAGGCATGAAATAATGTTTTGTTGCCTTCACAAGGGTCTCGTTCTCCCTTCTCAGAAAAAAAAGTTGCCAAAAATTGACACAATAGGACGGGCTCTACGAGAAATAAGAGGGTAATCAATTCAAAGCACAACGCATGAATAAGAGATAGAAATTCAAGATTTGCGCCAAAACTTTCTTGGCTTTTCTATGGCCTTTCGAAAAGTTTTATTGACAAATGGCTTTATTTTGCGAGATTTGGCATTCGTGTAGTTGAGAATATTTCATTTCGACAGATTTATGGAAAGCAAATAGAGTTATAATGTTTTTGTTTTAATAATTCAAAGATTTGGCATGTCTTGGATTTCAACGTAGGTTGGAGTAGAATAGATGGTATACCCATCGCGAACACCATATTCACGAAGTGGCTTAGAATCATCAAGATGTTGAGCTGAAAAATTTATTTTACAAAACATTATAAAAGTTAAGGCTGAAAAAAACGTTACTAATGATAATTTTTTAAAAAAGTGGAATACGCTTGTCATTAATCAACCAATATATTAAAATAATCATTAGGTAGTAAATTTTCAATGCTGTTTTTGAAAAAAAGAAGTTAAATTATATATTTTTTGTATTATTCAAAATGTACAACAGTGATTTAATAGCAATCAAAAAATAGTTATAAATTTGATAATATACAATAAATTGTTTCAAATGGCGTTTGAAAACGCATCAAAAGCAGCAATGAATATAATTTTCTGATATTTTTAGAAAGCTTTATTTTCAAATCAACAATATCGTTTTATATGTACATATGTTTTATTTTATAATTTTGATTTAAAATAATCACAGCAACATTTAAGACGGATTTTGCAGATGCTTTTTACTAATTTATCCCGGTATTTTAAAGCATTTTCCTCATCAGAATGATGTGTAAAGACAGATTTTCACTTACTACAAAATTTCTAAAGGAAATATTGAGAACATAACTGAGCCGTGTGAATAAATTGTGTGAAATATTTTCAATTTAGTCAGTTTCCTTCACGACTCTGTACTTTCAAAAAAACTCACTTCCAAAAACAATCCACTGAATTTGTGCTGGCACTGTCGTTATCTCCTCGATTTTTGACTTTGCCTCCGCAACCGTTGCATTATCTCCCAACTCTAAGTCAATTGTATGACCAGCAAACTTTCTCGTTTTGTTGTAGACAATTGCTTTGATATGCCTGCAAAATTCAGGTATATTAAAGAAAAGTAAAATTATTTAGACGACTACTTACATATTTATTCCGTGAAATAGAGAAGGATCAATAATGTAATGTTATTTTTCATGCAAGAGACGTATTTATAGTTGTCCGTCTTGCTCATAATTACCTACAGTTTGACAATGTCTTCCGTTTTCGAGAACCTTCCATTCGTTACATGAATAAGTGTTCTCAGAGGACAATTTATGTTGAAAAAAACTGCAAAAATGTAAAAATAAAGTGCATTCAAATAACGAAAGAAAAACAATGAGACAAAGTATGTTATTACTTGTTTTGCAACAACTTTACTGATAAAAACCATTTAAAAGAAATTATAAGTTATGAATCTATGCACTCATTTATTTCTCTCTTGATTGTTTATATTTATGATGCTGCAAAAAAGTATAAAATTAAGTAACAAAAAGTCAATGACTGTTAATTTGCACATATTCCAAATCCATATGCGTAAATTGGCACACTGCCAGGACACCGTTGGCGAACAATGGTGATCTTTTGCAGGTTGCTTGTGGGAAGTGTGGAATTTGAATAAGTAAACAATAAATAGTAATCTATCTATCATTTCGTCTAGAAAATAAAGTTTTTAGGTTCTGTTTGCAAGAAACCTTTTTTTCAAAATTGTCAAACTTTTAACGGAACAAATATTGTTATTATGAACTATTTCGCTTTTTTTCGAGAGTGCATAAGGAATTTTTATACATCGCTTACCAATTTCTAATTTTTTTTGCAAATTTCCTGTTCACATTCCAGTGATCAGTGATTCTCCACTTACTTCATTCGCTTACGTTTTCACCTAATCAAATCATGGGTGCTCTTTGAAAACTGATAAAAATTCCATTTCACTGTAAAAAAAAATTCATGATCAAACCAAATTAACACTACTTATCAAGAAAAATTATCATTCTCGTTCTAAAACAAGACAACAACGAAAAGCATAAATTCACGTAGCTCTAGTTTTGTGTGACTTGTATGCATGAGCATCTGTTATCTTATCTATTTAGGCATCGTCTAGAATTCTCTTTCTTTCTATTGTTGTCAACTTGATATTTTTAAGTGATCACTTTTCTATCACTTTAAAAACATATTCTGCCAATAATTATTTATTTTGTTGTTTTTATTGTAATTTTAGCATTACACTTTTGATGATGAAGTTTTGTTTGTTTCTTGATTAGTACATAGTTGCCGTTTTGATTTTGAAATAATTATTTAAAACAAAAACGTTTTAGAAAAATTAATGAACATACCGCCATGGCGCTTGATTATCTTAGCCGGTATCGCTTCATTTTGTGCCAATTGGTCGTTTGCGTTCCAGGTAATGAATTAAAATTTTTTTTCTGAAATAAAGGAGTGTGTGTTGTTTCAGATCACCTATGTGAACACATCTGCTGATACGTTTTATTCATTGGCTAAGAGTGCTTATAAATTATCAAGAGGTTTTATAGTTTGTTGTTAAAATTCAACTAAAACCATGCTTTTTTAAGGATGCCCTTCTTGTCAGTTTCCGGAATCCCAGTGGTTGTCTGACTGGAGTGTGATTGTTAGCATGTTCTACCCAGGTACAATTTGTGGATTTTTGGTTGTTAGTTCTATAATTATGCGAAGCTAAGAAAATTTTTTAACAAACGCCAGGTTCCATTTCTCACGAAATTTATGGGTGTGAAGAAAACGTTGACAATCATGTGCTTGGCGGCATCATTTGGCGTTGTGGTTCATTTCCTTGCTCAAGGGTTTGCATACCTCGGTAAGGTAAACGTAATGAAAACAATACGCATATGAGTTTCAGGAGAAGGAACATTCATGCTGCTTTTATCAGTTGGTCGTCTATTTATCGGACTTCAAGCTGGAAGTTCCCTCTGCCTTCTTCCTTTGTATATAATTGAAATAAGCCCGCCAACTTACAGATCATTTCTTAACAATTTTCAAGTATCTCAGCTTCCTTTTCAGAACTGACAATGTGAAATTTCAGCAAGTTTCTCAATCCTTTGGAACTCTTCTTGGTCTGGTATTAGGTTCTGAAGAAATTCTCCATCTTGGTCAATCTCGATTCACGATCATGCAAATTGTGGCAGTTGTTCCACTTCTTTTTCTCATATTTCTGTTAGCTATAACTCCACCGACCCCAAGCTACTTGAACACTTTTAGACCTGAATGCGTTCATGAAGGTAAGCACGTTTTTAGTATAATTACTATTCAGTTATATTGTTATAGCTACCGAATCTCGATTGTTCTATCATGGATTAGAAAGGACTGATTCTTATAGACCGTTGATTTCGAGTTTTGATATTTTGGAAAGTAAGAATGCTAGAGAACAAGCACAATATGGGTACGCTTTAAAAAACTAATATGCCAAAAAAATTCAACATTCTACAGTGTCAAATCTTGGCGAAAGTCATTAAAAGGTTTTCTCATTGGTGTTGCAGTTGCAAGCTCTTATACTTTCACTGGAGACGACTTGATTGACACATTCTCGGCAAAAATGTTGATTGTTTGTTCACAAGTATATAAAGACAAATACTACAATTTTTTTTCAGAAAGATCATCCATCAACGCAATTGCACCAAGATTCCGATGCATTCACAATTCTGGTATCAGATGCACTAGGGCTAGTACTTTTTGGTTCTTCACTGCTTGGAATATTTTTGGTGATTTTGTTTTTAAATTACTATGTTTGTCAAGCCAAAAAAACTGATGAGCATTTTTGTTATTTGATTGACAAATAACCAAGCCGACAAATAACGCTGGAAAGTGAACGCGGGCCACGTATGCGGTCGGGGTTGGAAAAATTAAAATGGGTCAAAAAAAATCAGGATTTTTAGCTTTACAATATTTAAAAAAATCCTTACAGGCAGATCAATATGGAAGGCGCAAACTGGTCCTCGTTGGGTTATTCGGCACTTGTATTTCAAATATTGGCGCAGTTGTTTTCACAGAAAACAAAATTCTTGTGGCACTGTGCTTCGCAGCTACAAAAGTGTTCATCGGACTTGGATGTGGCGGACCTGCTTGGTTTTTGACGTCAGAGTTGGTGGATCCTGATTATGCATGGATTTTTCAACCGCTCTCTACTGGAATTTTATTATCAACAACAATGCTGGAAACGTTTTTCTATCTTTATGTTGATCAGTTAGTCGGAAGTTATAGGTAAGACCAAATTTTAGCGTATAAACAACTCACAGTCAATAAATTAAGCTTACTGATTCTTGCCTCTGGTCCTGCATTGTTTGTTGCAATATTAATTTACCTTTATCTTCCAGAAACGAAAGGAAAATCAAATGAAGAGGTAACTGAATAAAAGTAAAGGAAACGTTGAATGAATTTTTTCAGATTCAATATTTACTCAACTCAACTAGTTTTAGTGGTCTGAATTCTATAACCAGTCGTACATCGGAATATTACGGTGCATTCGAAGAAAATGTCTATTGATTACGCTTTCTTCTTTAATAAAATTTAAAACATCGTAGAAAGATCATACATTTATTCTTGAGGTAAAGTCACTGACGTAAAACAAAGATTTGAATGAGACAAGAACAATGATAGTTTCATAATTAAATATAGATTTAATAACCTGGGGCGGTTCTTGGTGGTGGGCAGTGGTCGCATCCTCCTGGTTGTCCGGTTTCTCCATCGGCTCCATTGTCTCCATTACCTCCTGGTTGTCCTGGGGATCCAGCGGCTCCGTTGTCTCCTGGTGGTCCTTGTGGTCCTTGTGATCCTGGGTTTCCTGGTGCTCCTGGGGATCCTGCTGGTCCAGCTGGTCCGTCTGGTCCTGGTTGTCCTGGTGCTCCAGCTGGGCCTGGGACTTCACGAACTTGTCCTGGGGCTCCTGGGGATCCGGCGTTTCCTGGTTGTCCATCTGATCCTGGTTGTCCTGGTGCTCCTGGTGCTCCGGATGATCCAGCGTTTCCTGGGGCTCCTGGTTGTCCGTCTGATCCTGGATTTCCGTTTGGTCCCTTTGGTCCAGCTGATCCGGCTGGTCCTGGTGGTCCGGCTGGGCAATCGAAGCAGAAGTCGTGTGGTGGAGCTGGAGTGGCGGCTGGTCCGTCTGGTCCGTCATTTCCTGGGGCTCCTGGTTGTCCATCAGATCCATCTTCTCCGTCTGGTCCTGGAGCTCCTGGTGGTCCAGCAGCAGAGACTCCACATCCACAGCATCCTCCTTGGTGGGAAACTGATCCTTCAACAGCGGCTGATTCGTATCCAGCTTGACGGCGGGAACGGAGAGCTCCTCCAGTGACCTTAGCGAGAACTTGGGTGCGAGTGACTTCTCTCCAGATATTTCCTGATCGTGAACGGCAGAAATCGACTTCGGATTGCATAACTGATTGCATATGTTGCATGTAGTTGTAAAGCATTGGGACTGAGAGAACGCAAACCAAAGTGGCGATGGTGGAGATAGCAACTCCGAAGAAAGCCACACGGCGGAGTGAGTGAGCTTCTTGCTCGAGTTGTTTAATGTCAGACATCTAAAAATCATTAACATAAAAATTAAACTCGATTTTTTTGAGAAAACTCACTTTCAAATAAACTTATCAGAAGAGATGAAAAGTCACCTGCCTTCTGTTCGTTTCAACACCTTTTATACTAGCCGTGGGCGGAGATCAGTGAAGAACTGTACACTAAAAACAGCGTTGTAGGTCGAAAAGGCGTAGTACTAAACAAAAACGATGATAGTTTTTTTTCTGCTTCACGGAAATACAGTTGGCGTGATAATGAAGAAAATATGGCGCTTCATTTTTTCCTACTATTCAGGTCAATTAAAATCAGGACACTTACCTGTAGAAGACAGGCAAATTTGAGGAAAAGTACGAGAAAATGAAAACTTGACCAGTGTTGTAAAAAGTTTTCTAAGAGATGGTGGATTCGTTAATTTTTGCAATACATCAACATTAATGATTCGTTCAGCTTATAAAAAATTTAATCAATTTGTATTAACAAAATGTTTCAATTAAGAAACATAGAAAACATCAGTTAAATATTTATTTTGAGGTAATTTGATTAAACCATATGAGCTTAATAACTTGAAATTAGTTGCAGAAATAATGGAGATAAACACTTTAATAAATCATTAATTAATTCGTTTTAAAGTTGAGAAAAAGAAAAAAAGTTTTGCAATGTTTTTCGAGATTCGAATGACAACAACTCCAAGCATTTGTTTTTTTTTAACTTCAAGTCAGTTGCTATCAATGTTAATTACAATATTTTTTGCAAGAGTAACAATGACCTGAAAAGTATATGTTTATGCATGTATATTATTTTTTGACAAACGATGTTCCCTTTTTCGCGAAATATTTCGAAGCCGTTCCTTTTAGATCTAATCAAAAACCGTCCTCAAACTATCCTATTTTGCCATTTGTGGTATCTATTCATTTCCTCCTTCAATACAACACGAAAAACTTCCAAAAAAATCAAGTTTTTCATCATATCACTTGAAAAAATTCACGACATATAGCAAAAACCGTTTGTTTTAGTGATCAACAATCCCTTTCTCGTACCACGACACACTTGATGCGGTTAATTTTTTGAAGGACATTGCTACCATTATTGCTATCTAATGATCTGCCACTAATTCCGTTCGAGAAATATCGAATGGTATGTTCAAATTGGCATTGCGAATTACTATCTTTCGAACAATGATAAACACTTTCAACATGCATGGCGGTCTTATAAGTATTGAAAATTAACATATTATGAAACTTCGTTTTATTGGAATTACACTTATTCAAACTTATGCTAAGCAATAGTGTATCGTCTTTATTTTTTTTTTACACAGTGCTGCAAAGTCTTGACAAAAAACACGCAGAAAACAAAGAATCAAAAAATGAGCGAAACAAGTAGATGAAGTTTGACGATTTGATTGAAATAATGATTGATGACCAAGTTTTTGCCAGATCTTCCTTGTAACGGAATGGTTTAATGCTTTCAAAAGCGATTAAGCAGCGAGTCAAAAAGATTCAGTGTGTAGATAAAATTGCTGCTTATTATTAAAACTATTTTGTCTATTTTGATGAATATTAACCGACGGATAGAGGTTTTCAAAGAAAAAACAAGTTAGACAATAATACTTTATTTTTCGAGGTATGTAGAAAGACAAGCAATGTTCCGAGAAACATTGGTGATAATGTATGAATATGACTAATATCCTGGGGCGGTTCTTGGTGGTGGGCAGTGGTCGCATCCTCCTGGTTGCCCGGTCTCTCCATCGGCTCCATTGTCTCCATTGGCTCCTGGTTGTCCTGGAGATCCAGCGGCTCCGTTGTCTCCTGATGGTCCTTGTGGTCCTTGTGATCCTGGGTTTCCTGGTGCTCCTGGGGTTCCAGCTGGTCCGACTGGTCCGTCTGGTCCTGGTTGTCCTGGTGCTCCGGCTGGGCCTGGGACTTCACGAACTTGTCCTGGGGCTCCTGGGGATCCGGCGTTTCCTGGTTGTCCATCTGATCCTGGTTGTCCTGGTGCTCCTGGTGCTCCAGCTGATCCAGCGTTTCCTGGGGCTCCTGGTTGCCCGTCTGATCCTGGGTTTCCGTTTGGTCCCTTTGGTCCAGCTGATCCGGCTGGTCCTGGTGGTCCGGCTGGGCAATCGAAGCAGAAGTCATGTGGTGGTGCTGGAGTGGCGGCTGGTCCGTCTGGTCCGTCATTTCCTGGGGCTCCTGGTTGTCCATCAGATCCATCCTCTCCGTCTGGTCCTGGAGCTCCTGGTGGTCCAGCAGCAGAGACTCCACATCCACAGCATCCTCCTTGGTGGGAAACTGATCCTTCAACAGCGGCTGATTCGTATCCAGCTTGACGGCGGGAACGGAGAGCTCCTCCAGTGACCTTAGCGAGAACTTGGGTGCGGGTGACTTCTCTCCAGATGTTTCCTGAGCGTGAACGGCAGAAATCAACTTCGGATTGCATAACTGATTGCATATGTTGCATGTAGTTGTAAAGCATTGGGACTGAGAGAACGCAAACCAAAGTGGCGATGGTGGAGATAGCAACTCCGAAGAATGCCACACGGCGGAGAGATTGAGCTTCTTGCTCGAGTTGCTTGATATCGGACATCTGAAAAAGTCAACATTCAGAAGGAAAGAAGTTAGAAAATTAAGTCGATGTGATGAAACGGACTATAAACTTTCTGTAAAATCATGCTTACCTTTTGAAGAGATGATATTAGACACCTGCCTTATGCCGACCCACCTCAACATTTTATACTAGAGGATAGCAGTGTTTTTTCATTGACTGTAAACAAAAAACATTGTTACATACTTGGAGACGCTTATTCATTCCGGTGGGCGGTGTCGTTCGTCAGAATTTTTTAACTTTTTTTTAGCATACCGATGAGGAAGGAGGACAAAGGTACAAAAATACCGCGCGAAAAGTCGTTAATGATGATAGCAGCATAAAAAGTGAGGACCTTGTTGATGTAATAATATCCTGTTACAGTGATTGGAGGAACAAGCTGGTTATGTTAGAAAAAAAGACACTTCGTTGATGAATGGACAAAATGTTGAAACAATTTCTGGATTCGTTATTGTAGTGTTGAAGAAACACTTCATTGCAGAATATGTTGTAATAAGGAAGATGAAATTATTTTCGGAGGAAAATACACATTATTTAATGATATTATTAATTTATGATGTAAACATTGCTTCTTTCTAATATTTACTTTCTAGTTTATTCCGAAAATAAAGTTTGTTTCAGGCATTATGAATGTTAGACAAACTTAATGATTTCAAAAGAGCATACTATGAATACCACACTTTTAACTTGAGATAGATAAATTCAATACTAGCACATTTTCGTAATCCAGAAGGATTTTTTTTGCAGAACTGTACAAATGTTGTAGTTGTTACGTTCCAGAATGATACCTCGCAAAAACATGTCCAATCCGATTTATTCCAATTCAAATGCTGTAAAAGCTCAAGCTCAGATTAAAAATTTTGATTTTAATTATATTCATATTTGTTAAAGCAGTGGTAATACGTATTATTCTCAGTTAAGAAATTTTACCATAATTACCACAAAATGTATATCATGCGAATATTTTTCTGAAATACGACTTTTTTCAGAAACTTTCAGGGCCAGAATGAGCTTTCAAGTCATTTTTGAATTAAAGTTTCATTATTTTTTTAGACTATGCAAAATCTCATTCAATTTAAGATATTTTTTTATTATCGTTGAAAACATAATCGTGCTTGTTTTATTTGTCGAGAAAACAAGCAATAATATTAAAATTAACAGATCGATAATCAGATTTGCATGCACTTTGTAATGAACTTATAGTTAATCAATTAGTCAGACTGAAATGTTTTCTACAGATTACAATCAAAATGCTGTCATCTCTACGTCTAATTTACTAATAGAACAATAATAGTACTTTTATTTCGAAGGTTGCATTCCACTTTGTTTTCCTTCGAATGTTCAGTTGTCTTCACTGGACAGCAGCAGGGAGTCACCAAAAAACAACCAGATTGAAATCTATCATATTGCTGTTCCAAACATTTTTTTAAAGTTTTCGGCAAACAATCAACTATCAGATTCATAAAAGTTCAAATTCCTTGAAAACAACAACACCATAATCTCATACCTTTCGGTTTTAACATTGTTTTCATGGATTGTTTTCTGATATTTGTTTTCAGCTGTTTTAAGACAAATTACTTTTCTTCTTGTTATCACACAGTTTAATGTCCAGGATCTGTAATCTAAAAAATCAAAATCTGAAAAATTCTTTGTGTTTTTTGAGATGAACATTTTTTTCATATTCAATATTTTATTGTTTCGAGGTATGTAGAAAGACAAACAATGTTCCGAAAAACATTGGAGATACAATTTGAATGAGCTTAATATCCTGGGGCGGTTCTTGGTGGTGGGCAGTGGTCGCATCCTCCTGGTTGTCCGGTCTCTCCATCGGCTCCATTGTCTCCATTTCCTCCTGGTTGTCCTGGGGATCCAGCGGCTCCGTTGTCTCCTGGTGGTCCTTGTGGTCCTTGGGATCCTGGGTTTCCTGGTGCTCCTGGGGTTCCGGCTGGTCCAGCTGGTCCGTCTGGTCCTGGTTGTCCTGGGGCTCCGGCTGGGCCTGGAACTTCGCGAACTTGTCCTGGGGCTCCTGGGGCTCCGGCGTTTCCTGGTTGTCCGTCTGATCCTGGTTGTCCTGGGGCTCCTGGGGCTCCTGCTGATCCACCGTTTCCTGGGGCTCCTGGTTGTCCGTCTGATCCTGGGTTTCCGCTTGGTCCGGCTGGTCCAGCTGGTCCGGCTGGTCCTGGTGGTCCGGCTGGGCAATCGAAGCAGAAGTCGTGTGGTGGAGCTGGAGTGGCGGCTGGTCCGTCTGGTCCGTCGTTTCCTGGGGCTCCTGGTTGTCCATCAGATCCATCTTCTCCGTCTGGTCCTGGAGCTCCTGGTGGTCCAGCAGCAGAGACTCCACATCCACAGCATCCTCCTCCTTGGTGGGAAACTGATCCTTCAACGGCGGCTGATTCGTATCCAGCTTGACGGCGGGAACGGAGAGCTCCTCCAGTGACCTTAGCGAGAACTTGGGTGCGGGTGACTTCTCTCCAGATGTTTCCTGAGCGTGAACGGCAGAAATCAACTTCGGATTGCATAACTGATTGCATATGTTGCATGTAGTTGTAAAGCATTGGGACTGAGAGAACGCAAACCAAAGTGGCGATGGTGGAGATAGCAACTCCGAAGAAAGCCACACGGCGGAGAGATTGAGCTTCTTGCTCGAGTTGCTTGATATCGGACATCTGAAAACAAGAGTTCAGATGATAAATACAAATTGTAAAATGTTTTGACTTTGAAAATTGTAAATAATTATTAAGAAAAATGTTGATAGAAAGATGAACTTCAATGTCAAAACAATAGTAACATAAAGCAGAAAAAAGGAAAACTTACCTTAATTGGAATTGAGATGAGACACCTATTGAATGCCTTTCACAGGCGTCTTTTATACTCACGGTAGGCGGTATTTGCCACCGGGGCGTATACCTCAAAACAGAATCAGTACCTATGTAGCGCAGAGATGAAAAAAAGAAGCTATGCCAAGGTCGCAAAGCTGTCTGTCTTATGTTCTGTGAAACTATCATTAAGATGTGTGGTTTAAGAACGCGATAACGATATTATACAGTCCAAGCAAGAAGTGATAAATTTACGATTTATTTTGCGTTCGACGGATTTATATGATTTCTATTTTAGCATATAAGGTAGAATTTGAATATTTATTTGAGATGCATGTCTGTATCGGCATTTTTTTAAAAAGCACACCGTGATACTTTTTTAAAATCAAATTCTATCAAATTAAAGGAACACGAATAAAACAAAATGATTCTGCATTTGTGAACGGAGTGAAAAAATCTACAAATAGGTAAAACAATCCACTCAAGAAATGTTGAGAAACGAAGAATTTTGTGAACTTATTTGAACCATTCTTAAAAATTTTATGCTCACAATAATAGGAACAATATTCTTTCACCCCATAAAATAGTTTGTCCCCATCGCTTTCCAGAAAGTCCCCCATACTTCAATCAACATCACATTTTATTCCAATCAACTTTTTTTTTACAAAATATTCAAATATATGCACGTTGTAACAATTTCAGTTTCATTTCCCTCATAACTGTATTGTATTTGTAATTTCTTTTGTTTCTTTCTTTCCAATGATTACCCAACAAAAATGCCCACCTTTCATTACCCTATCAAAATTTATGAAGCAGTAGACCAATTATCCGAATATGATACCGCTGAAAACAAAATGTAGAATGAAGAAAAAAAAATAACAGTAGGTGATGTTTATTCGACAACAAAACTGACCCCCCAAATGTTTCGAATTTGTTTACAATACACAAACAAATAAAAAAACAAGTTTCAGAAAAAAGTCGGAATTTTTTTGGTATCATTGTTTTCTTTTCTTTTTTATTTCTTCTGTGTCTAATTTTGATCACCGTAAAACTTTTGTGGGGGGGCACAACGCGAACAAGGAAGATATTCGTTTTTTTTGCCGTTTTCAAATTCTGTTTACAATGAAATGATAAAATCGGATAGATGGAATTTACGTTAGATGACCTTGCCATTAAACTTCCTATTTGTAGTCTTGTTTTAAACCAATATATTTTGAAAAAAAAACAAGAGAGGGGATTGGATATGAGATAGCTGTTTTCGGTCCGAAAATCGACCTTGAATTTGCAGAAAAAAATGAGATGATGGCGCCATTTCAGGTAAAAAAATGAAGAACGGCAACAACATCGATGTTCGATTTGAGTATTTGGTTTCATTGAACAATCAGATGGTTAATTTGTCTTGTAGAACACCCAAAACACATAGTTAGAAGTTTTGAACGCTGTAAAACCCAATAAAAGAAAATACTACGGTTGTACGCTTTACAGAGGGATTCATTGAAGAGTCCATGCTTAGCGATCTGTCTGGAAACCTAGGAACAGGGCTGATTCGTTTTCAATTTGTTATTGTCAACTTAAAAATTTTGGATCATCCATTTTCTACTAAAAGACCGCAGCGCAACCGCTCGCATTTAAAAATAGCACGACTGTGTGAGAGACTTAGATTTTCTGGGTAGGTCAAAACCAACTAGCATGATCAAGAATATTTTTTTTTCTTTTTAATAACTCCAAAGAAAAAATGAGAATTTTTTAAAAAATTTCTTATAATATGAAAGGGGATGTTGAATTTTATCTTTGAAGTAATTTAGATTCATGCGCAGCCAACGGCACCTCAAAACAATTTCTGTCATTTCTCATTCCCCAAAAATCTTTGAATATCAACTTTGACCATTATTATCTTGGCTCAAATCCATGAAAAAAGCTTTAAATTTTTTTAGTAGACGTGTTTGAGCTTGATATTTCAAATGGGTGATTTTTTTCTTTCCTTTTAGATGTTTCATTTGGCTTTAGGACTAATTTGTTCCAAATCACGATTTCCTAAATGAATCGGTTTCTACCGTTTCAAATACCCTTGAGTTGATCATCTTTGATCACCTCATCATCAGATTAGATCATCTAAAAAAATTCTGCCTGTTGGATTAAACGCGTTAAAATTCCGAAGAAGAGTGAAAAAAAAACCATTTCCTTTTTTTTGAACGCTTTAGCATCCATTTTCACTCGCTTTATGTCATCAAATTGTAGCTTATCACCCATCATAGTTGCGGATCTCTCAGAACGAATTCGCAATGAGGAACAACCGCTTCCCCCTGTGTTTTGTACGTACAAATTAGAAAATGTCAAGCTTCTCTCCAAATCGAATTGTACTTTTTTTTTCATCATGTGTCGATTTTTTGTTTCTCAACATGCAACGATACCAACGATGCCCTTGAAAAAACCGGCGACTAGCCCGAACCACGCCTGCGGCTCTTCGTCTTATATGATATTTCGATGTTTTTTGCCAAACTATTCGGATTTTGGTGTTTTTTTTTGAACTTGGGTGAAGTCCTTATCTGTTTTATTTTCTTCATGTACAGTTTTTGCCATAATATCATGATCGTAGAAAATAACGGAAATTAGAGAGGAAGGAAAAAAACAATTTCCGCAATGCCTATGACTTTTATTGACGTGGGAAGTGAATAAAAAATTTGAAGGGTGGTCAATTTTTTAGTCAACATGGTCGCAACATTACTGATATGTTTCTGCAACGAAATTCCTGATTATTAAGATTGTTCGCTAAGAATTGTAACAATGTCTCTTAGGCGTCCGTGGTCTACTGTAGAATGATTAATGATAACTGTTTTTTAATACAAAAAGGGATCTTCAATTCAACTAGTCTTCATGGTTGAATTCATTTCCACAAAACATTTCAAACTCAATAAAGTTGTCGACAATGCACAATTCTCTGATCCTTCTTGTTTCTTCATCCAAATCGATATCAATATTATCAAAACAAATTTCATTGATTTGAAAACAATAATTTTCGTTCTAGGTTTGTTGAGAAACAATAACTTTTTCCAGGATACACCAAAATATTTTCACTCGAAAATTAAACAAACATCAATCACCCTACACACTTCCTCATCCCTAAGATAAACATGTTGCCATCCTAACAGAAAACTTTTTTAAAAACCCATTAAATACCCTTTTTCAGTTTTAATCAAATTAAAAGGTTATAATTCATATAACAAACCGTTTCTACCTTGCCTAGATGTATATAAAAAATTGATTAAAAATCGCTAATTAGAAAGGCAGTTTTCTTAATCACCATCAACAACAACAAAACTGAAACAGAGAAGAGAAGAACCTGCTGGATGGCACATCATAAAAAAAGGTCACATATCGTCTTTATGGAATGTGATAGGAACATAATTAATGAGGAAGTTGTTTTATTTTCATTCACATATTCCAGACTAGATTGGATTTAAGCATTGATACGAGAACCATAAGAATGGCAGAAAAAAGCTATGTGTAACCGAATTAATGCTGTCATTGCATGTACAAGCTGTACTATGAAGGTCATAATTGAATAATTGAGTAAAGCTGAACCTATGATGAATGAAACCCAGTTTTTTTGTTTAGAGGGCGAGTTGTAATAAATTATAAAGAAAGTAACAAAGAAGTGAATTTTGAGATGAATTTTGATCACGTATGTATTGTACAAATATTATTTGCGGGAACAAATGATCAAAAAAGTGTTCACTGGACGGTTTCTTGAGCTTTTTCGAGGATATTGTGTATTATAAGAAGATTATTTATCGGCGGAAGCATGACGACATCATTTGCACCAATGTTTATAATTTTGTTCGGTGCTTTTTGAAAAAGAAAGAAAAAACAAGGAGATTTTTGGAAAAATTTCCGGGAAATTCTTTTAGAAATGTGCGTCGATCTAACCTTCTAAAAATATATAACACGATGGACAAATAAAAGAGCAATGAATTAAAAAACAGGCTATAAAATAAAACTACACTGTTCATTTTTTCAGTAAAAGGTGTATTAAAAATTAGATATTACAAAAAACACCGAACATATAAAAACAAAGACTTACAAAAATAACGAGAGGAATCGTATTACTCAAAGTGCTATGAATATAGTTAGTACATTTATTATGACGCTATCGCGACAAGATAACGGTTAGTTATAATTTATTCATTTTACATTATTCATTTGCTGATTATTGGGAGCAAAAAAAGTTGTTAAAAAGTCGAGACAACAGAAAGAAGAGAAAAATGAATATTACTATTAGGTTAGTTTCTCATATTGTTTTCAAGATTTTCTTTTCATTTATGTATTTGCACAAATTTCTAAATTAACCTTTAATTGTAATTTTTATTAATACAAGAACAGTGTTTTTCTAATTTCAGTTTTATTTAATACTGTTTAATTACTAATGACATAAAATAATAAGGCCTCCCGTTCCCGTGGGGTCCGTCTGGAAATCAGATAGAAACGGAAATTATAACTTTAAAATAAAAATAGGATATTTTCTTAACTCAAAAAAGTTTAAATTTAAAGGAACTAAAGAACTGCTCTAAGAAATAGGAAGATGTCAAGTTAGGTTATTGAGCGTTGAACGATACGCAAATTTCTTATTAAATTTTTAAATCTTTGAAATATTTTGGTTAGAAACATTTTCAGCACATCTAAAAATTTCCAACTCGTTTATACGCATTTGCATTGAAAAAAGTGTTCCAGAATCTATTATTCAAAACGGCTAACGAACAATCAAACTTAAACTTAAACTTCTTAAAATACTTGACTGAAAATGTACTGGTTTTCTATTTCAATTCTTTTTACTAATTTTCACTATTTCTCTGTATTCTTCCCGTAATTTATTTCAATTTATTACTTTTAGCAGATTTTAATGAATGTTTTATATCATTTTTTTAAAAATTATTTTGACTTTACAAGATTGATGTTTTAAAGAATCAAGGCTTGAAAAAAAATTGAACGTAACTTAAAATATTCGTTGCTCTCTATGTATCATCAACAAATAATCAACTTGCTTCTAGTTTCCCCAACAAACAAAAAAATCCTCGACCTCCAAACGTGACGTGATCTGAAAACTTACCATGACTCATTCAACAAGTAAACCATATGTATAATTTCTGTCGCTCTAATTTTCTCAAAACCTCTCATGAATTGCCACCAAGGGCAGCATTATCTTGCTAGACAATGGCGCGGAAACCAGTTTCTGCTCCGTGAGCTAAGCATCCAATAAAAGCGGACGTGCCGCATGAGTACAGTCTCCGGAAATTGAATTGAGAATCGTGGGCGACTTTGTTTTTCGTCATTTATTAAAATTATTATGCGTATTTTATTTATATTTCTGATTTTTTGTTCAAAATATGGCGTTGAAGGTAAGGTTTTTTTGCAAATTTATGAAATTAATGTGTTCATTTATGTCGAAACTCGGCGAATGTTTTACAAGCTAGGTTATTTTTTAAAAGAAGATCCTGCTTTTTTAAAAGAAACAAATTGATGTTGGAAAAATAATCTCTCAGAATTGTAAAATGTATTACAATGTATGAATACAATTTTTTAAGTCCTAAAAAGTCCAGACATATAATTTAATATGTTGTAAAATATTTACATCCAACTACACTCTTTTGAAGTTTTCCTGCTTCCTGGGTCTTTAACCAAAAAACATGTTACCCAACAAAAAAAAGTGGATAGAAATTCAAAGAACAATCCTTTTCTTTCGATTAAACAATTGATTTTTTATGCTCATCCGGAAATAAACAAACAAAAACGTTTCAAGTGGTCATCTATCAGAGAGACTTGTCCTTTTGTTCTCAGCTTTATTGTACAAAAAAAAATTTAGTTGAGGATCAAATAAACAAAGTTCAAGGTGATTGAAAGACGGTCACTGTTTGTTGATTTTCGGAAAGTGCACCTTATCTGGCAATTTATTATCAGCATTATGATCGGTTTAAACGTTGTACAAAAAACAAGAAAGAATTTTTTTCCGTTTTATAATAAATTGAAATTAGCAGATCGGATTTGAGACAGCGATTTCAAGGCCGTTTTTACTAAAGGTTCAAAGAACCGTGTTACGTTGAATTCAATGTTCATTTTTTGAGACTGATGAGTCGATGAAATAACATGATTATTTTTAGGTAAACAAAACAGCATCCCTGAATCTGGGAAAGTTTGCATGACAGTGGAACATTTGAGACCTGCTGAAAATTCAACCCAGTTTTTTGAATGTGCTCCGTTAAGCGATGATGAAATCAAAGGATATTCTTTGAGCCAAAAATATTTAGGAATTTGGAATTTGAGGGATTGTCCGAAAGATAATGAATTCGATGAAACAAAACAAAGGTGTATTGAAAAGAAGACTTTTAGAAGGCAACAGGTTGCATGTTCTCAAAATGCACAAGCTAGTGGATGTGTAGCAGCTTGTCAAGGTTTTTGAAAGCATATTTTTCATCAAATGTGTTTTTTTTTCATTTTTAGTTGACAACTCAATAGCTAACCAGGGAATGGAATGCAATTGGAGATCTTCCAATTTACAACAAGATTCATCATCAAATTCATATTTCTTTCAATGTGTTCCAAATTCACCAAGGTTTTCTTTTCTTACATTAATTTTCTGTTGAATCACTTTTTTCTCGTGACGCATAAAACTCAACAAACAAACTTTTTTATCAACCTTTTTCAGTGAATCATGCGGAGAATGGACACGAATGCAATGCTCAAAATCAACAGTTTTCTCTGCTGAACTTTCGGTTTGCGTCCCAGTCGCCATTCAAAATTCTTGCGATAGTTCTACTCAAGTTCCGGTTTGTAACTGTGCACAGTCATCTAGTTCGTGTCCTGGAACAGCATCTTGTCAAAATGTTAGTATCCGTATATTTTTTCTTCGTTTTGAATTTAGTTTACAGAAAGTTTGTTGTCAACAAACCGATACACTCAATTTGAACAATTTAATTCAACATCAGGCTCCACGTATGTTTTTATTTCCATTAATCACAACAAATATTAAACTTTCCGTTTTCAGTCTGCCCAGGATCAATGGTTCCACCTCTTGGAGGATGTAATGAACAGTGTCCGCAATGTAAGTAATTTTTAAGAATACCACCTGATTTTTTGTAATTTTCAATCTTAAATTATAGATTCCGCATGTACTCCCGGTATTGGCTGTTGTCCTGTGCCTGTAAATGAACAACCAACAGGAACTATCAAAATCAGTAAGTTCCAAACGCAGAATCCATCCCTTATTCCAACATTTAGCACTCTGTCCTGGATCATATTCACCACCACTTGGAATGTGTGGTTCATGCCCATCAGGAACATCTTGCAACCAGCAGCTTCAAATGTGTTGTCCTCTACAAAATCAACCATCTACTGACATTGTATACAATGTTGTATTACTTTGCCCTGACGGAATACCTTCAACCACGCCTTGTTCTCAAGGATGTGGACCAAATAATGCATGTTTCCAAGGTGGATGTTGTCCAATTAGATGTCCTGCTGGACAGGTAAACATAAATCAATTCTCAACTCAATTAACATTTTTACTTACAGAACGCTGTTGGATTTTGTTCGTCAGGATCGTGTGGTGCGGGACAATGCTACTCCAAAACGACATGTTGTCAAGAACCGGTAAAACTTCCAATTTGTTCTAATGGACAAATTTCTCAAAAAAGATGCTATGTCGGTGCAGAATGTGGTCCGAATCTTGAATGCTCTAATGGAGGATGTTGCCCCATTCCATTCTGTCCAACCGGTGTACAATCTAGAGGAAAATGCTCACAAATAAATGGTTGCGGTGGTGGTCTAACTTGTATGGATGGTCTTTGCTGTCCACTTCCAAGATGTTCCAATGGAATAACATCCCTAGCTGTCTGCACAAGAACTCTTGATTGTGGACGTATAGGTGTTGAATGCGACAATGGTGCATGTTGCCCACTTCCAACATGCCCCAACAATGTTGCTGCCTCTCAAAGATGTTCCAGTGGTTGTAATAATTGTTGCCCATTGGGTCAAACATGTGTGAATGGAGGATGCTGCGAACTTCCATCTTGTCCAGCCGGAGGATTTGCTACATCTATGTGTTCAGGGAAATGCGCACAAGGATTTGAATGTGTGAACAGTGGTTGTTGTGCTCTTCCAAGATGCCCAAGTGGTTTAATGTCAGTTCAAAGATGTCAAATGGGAATTGGTTGTCCAACAGGAAATGTATGTGTTTGATTTGCTTAAAAATAAATAATTAATATATTTTCAGCAATGTGAAAACGGTGTTTGCTGCCCTATGCCAATGTGTTCTAGCGGTAGTATTGCATCATCAGTATGTGGTCTGGCAAATTCTTGCCCAATGGGATACGTCTGTGAAGGTCGAGGTTGCTGTCTCGAACCACTTCCACTTTGTCCAAATGGCGGGCGTGCTTCCATGAGATGCTACAGAGGAGCCGAATGCCCACCCGGTTATGGTTGTACTCCACTTGGAGGTTGTTGTCTATTGTCAATGGAACCAGTATGTCCCACGCGCTCTAACGCCGTTTGCCAATGCTCACCGAACAATGTTTGTCCATCTGGATCAAGTTGTACAATGGGAACTTGTTGCTCATCTGGATATAATGGTGGAAATAGTGTGGTTGCTTTCAGTGTTCCAGGCACAAATTGTCAAGGATCTTCTCAATGTAATGGTTTTAACAGCAACTGCGCTCAATGTGTTCAAGGAATTTGTTCATGCATCAATGGCGCTGCATCGAATGGAGCCACTTGCGAACAAATGGCGCCAACAATCCTCACAATGGCTAGAAATGGTTGTGATCAGTATGGATCCCCATGCAAATTTTTGCTGTCAACTGCAAGAAGAAGACCAATTTTTGCACCAGTCACCAACATGACCGAAACACCATGTAAGTAAATTTAAATAGGGAAACTTTCGAGTTCTGATTCTTTCAGTATTTTTCAATGTTGCTGCCAAACGGAAGTGTATTTCTGATATCCAAAATTTTGAATCTGACTCTACATGCCTTCCAAATGAAAAATGCATCGATGGAGAATGCAGAATGAAGTTGTGGCCAGGAGAATATGGTTGCCAAACCGATAATGAATGTCAATCGAGATGTCCAAATACATACTGTGAGAAAAAGAAAAGCGACAAAAATGTGCCACAATGTCAGTGTAGTAACGGAATGCTACTCTATGGCAGATGCTGTAAGTTTCAAAAACATTTTCAACGTAGAGAAAAATGTCCAAACTTATTGTTTTTCAGTTTCGCAATGTCCACGTGGATTCCACGAATCTGGTGCTTTCTGTATGCACGACGATGAAGAAAAATTCTGGATGGATGCTGATGCACAAGATAACTTGAAAGCACTACTTAACGCTGGCAAATGTTGATCTCATGATTGTAAATTTATTTTTTGTAGATATACGGTGATTTTAATAAGATTCCAATGTATGTATTATATTGATTGTGATATCTATTTATTATGCGTTTTATAATAATTATTTAAATGTATAATAATTTATTTTATTTGCAAATAAAATTAACTGTTTTTCGTTGCATCTTACTTGAATTGTAAAATAGTGAACGGTTTTTAGGAAACAATATTTCAAGCTCACGAATTCTTATACAACTGGTTTTATCATCGCTCGTAAATTAGGCTTAATATTTAATTGCAGAAAACAACAAACGTCAACTATTCATTACTGTTAATTAGTTAACACATGGGTTTCAAGAGAGCATTTTTAATTGTTGAGGTAGAATAAAAATGTAAAAAAATAGGTAAGAATAAAAAAAAATTAATAGCATTAAAGTAACAATACATGTAATCAAGTTTGATTAAAAGTGTTCTCGTTATGAATCTTGGGTTTTTATTTGGTGGTATTCTCCTTCGCTATATCCGAGAAGTTATAAATATAAGCAGTCATTATTTTTAAAATGCATAGAATTATTTTAATTGTTTAGATTTCATCTCCTGCTGATTGAGCTCAAAATTCCGTCTATTAACGATTTTCACTGCCTGAAAACAAAAATCTATTTTACCCTATAAATTTTCATAGTAGATAATACTTACAAAATGGGAATTTTATTTTAAAAAATCAAAAAAAAAATTCGTATGTCTGATTTTAGAGCTTTTATACTTCAATTCATAGAAATGGGCAAAGTTCAACATTTACTTACCCTTCTTGCTGCTTCCAAAGGAATCTCCAACAATGGTATATTTAAACGAGTGGTCCTCACTTCCTTTTCAACTATTTTTAATTGTACCGCCATTTCTGTCTGAATTTATCATGTCTCGTAGAGAAAAAGGGAACATACCAATTTAGGCTCGTCGACGTTTTCCAAGGAGGGTGAGATAAACGCAACAAAAATGAATACCAGAAGCTTCATTTTTCTCTGTAATAAGATGGAGGGATTAGGAAATATTAATATTCTTGAAATTTCAAATTTCATTTTAAATTTCAAATTTCATTTAACTGAATGAGCTTAAAACAATAACTACGAAAATTTCAAACATTTCGAAACGGCTATATCTTCCTTCAGTCTTTGCTCAAAAAAACTTAAATGGCACGAGTTCATTGTTTTATTTTTAACAAACTTGAACAATTTTTCAGAATGTTAAGTTATTACGATACAAAAAAAGCTACAAGTGATATTTAGAAAAAAATCTTGCCGCAGTCGACTTGACTTCAGGGACTGATGTGTTTGACGTGATATCCTGGGCGGATCGAAAAGTGACCTTGCATTACGGACCCGCAGAACAAATGTCGTTCAAAGTCGCACAGCAAGAAAAATGACAATTGACGGAAGGAGTTTAAATGAGCAAAGCACATAAATTCGGATTTTGGTTAAAACATACGATATACAGTATTTCCAATCGATAAATGAAACATAGAACTAGTTTCAAACAACAATAACCGGTATGGTGTATTTTATATGGTTTTCTTTGAGGTTAACGCAGAATGGTGGAATTTCTGTAACATGCCACTGAAACTCGGAACAATACTGTAATGATAAAATCCCAATTGTTCAAATTACACGTTAGACAAAAAGCTTGATTTTTTGCATATCTAATTTGTTTTCAAAGCGGTGACGTTGTTTCCATGGTAAGGTGAATCATCAGTAAAAATCGACCGGGGACTAGATTACGACATGTTAGTCCCTCATTTCTCTGCCACTTCTTGAGTGTTCTTTGCTCCCTCACACGTCTTTTTTTAATTGATTCAAATAACTTCCGTTGCCATTTCAATCTCGGTAGTTTCAGTAAGATTTTGGTAATTGGTGCATCAAATTTTCTGATAGGGTTGATAATTTTATTCACCGATATGCATGTTTGAAAAATTTTTTGGCGCCATTTAACATAAGATATATTTATTAAATTAAATACACTTTTTAAAGACTTGAAACACGATTTCATAATGAGATCACAAACATGTAAGCAATTAAATATTTAAATGGACCCATATGGAATACACGTAATATGTTTCACCAACCCTGAGCAATTTGAAGAACCTGAAAAATATGTATCTCATTTCATCGAACACTCAATAGCTCACCATGTTTTTAAATATTGCCATCCATTTCGAATTTCGAAGCTGCTACCAAATCATCATTAGCATGTGACACGGTCATTGCATCGAACATTTCCGACAGTTTTTTGATTGGCATTTTAGCCCCCAAGACTTCAGGAGTTTTTGCCAACATGTTTGATAACTTCCTGATAGACTTTTTGGTGATTCGCGCACGTTTCGCCTTGATAATAAACGCTGATTGGTGTCTGAAAGTAATACCTTGATTTGTGATTCTTTTCAGGGAAAACAAACTTACTTTGAACCAGTATCTTGACACAAAACATCCCAGTGCACATTTTTGACTGGAGCATTTGGTAAACCGAATCCCTTTGTTGGCGGTGGTGTGTGGTAGTTGTACCAATCCATTGCTGGTACACAAGAAACTGCTCGTCTTTTCAAAGTAGAACCTCCCCTTGCTTTAGAAGGTGTCTCCAGCATTTTTGATCCGTCGGTTGTAGTGGTTGCAAAAGTCTCCTTCTTCAAAATTCCACTACCATTCGACGAAGATGCCATTTTATCGGTGGTTTTATCCGTCTTTTCCAATTATAAATTACCCTGAAATTTGAATAAGATTAGAAAATCAGTTGTAAAAACAAAAAAGTGCAACGAGAAAATTAATATTTTATAACATATAAATAGCAAAGTAAAATGAATAGAATGAGTTCCACAAGTTTAGAATTGATGGCGTGTACAGCAAGAAGAAAAATTAAATCGTTTTTTTAATTGAACGAGAAACCCAATTAATTGGTCAATATAAAACAGAATTTGAAAATTCGTGACTCACATTTTTTTAGAATTTCTGATGCCATACAAAGAAATTTTTAAAAAAACTTAAGAAAAAATCATAAGGACAAATGCAGAAAGAAAAATAAATATTCAAATGTTTTGGGGTAAAATGAAATAAAGTGGCGTCCTTTTTTGTTGAGATGGGTCTCCATTAAGTCTATAAAAAACCAATATTTTATTTTCGCCTCAGCACAAAAATACCATCTTTTTTAGATTTTTGGTAACATCAAACAAAATGAACCACATAACAAAAATTAAAATTGCATTTCTTTATAAATTACCTTTCAGCGATTTATTGTCGTTTCATATCTCTTAAATTTGATCCAACATCACTGGTAACACGTAGTTTTGAACTGTTAATATTATTAGATTCCCAACTTTTGAAAAAAAAAACAGTGAATCGCCAAACTGGAGTCACATGTGCTGAGAATCAGGGTATCCAGTCGGTTGGTTATCCTACTCATTCAACGCACAATGACTCTTCTAGTCGATCCAACGATGTCTTTTCCGATATGCAAGTCGACTCTCATAACCAACGCCAGTTAAACTAAAACGCGGAAAGGCAAAACATTCTGATAATTTTATTCTGTCTGCCTTCTCCACCAATATTCGCTCCGTAGTCTCAAACTCACAAAATTTCATTTTTAGTTTACAACTCCATAACCCTTCTGTTATTTTTCTCACAGAAACATGGCTCAATCCGTCAAAACCCTCTGAATCATTTCTGGGTGGTATCTCTAATTATTCCATTTTTCGACAAGACCGCCTTACTTCTAAAGGTGGTGGCGTCGCCATTCTATGTATAAGTCTACTATCACCCCAAAAACTTTTTTCCCAATCTTTTGAAAACTCTTTTGATATTTTAGCCGTTCAATACGATACTGGCAGTAAACCAGTTAGACTTGTAGCAATCTACCGTTCTCCGTCTTGCTCATTGAATGACTTTAATCATCTTATTAGTATTCTTTACGATCTGTCCTCTTCACATAACACAAATGTAGTAATTTCGGGTGACTTCAATTTTTCTGATATTGATTGGGAACTATGTACGGGACACACCCCTCAAAGCAAAATATTTCTAGAATTTATAAAAGATATCAATCTTAAGCAGAACATATTTCTTGGAACTAGAGGTCAAAATATTCTTGATCTTGTATTGAGCAGTGTTAATTTGTCTATTTCTAAAGTAGAGATCCTCCCTCCAATTGGTAAGAGCGATCACAATCTCATAAAATTTAGTTTTAACTCTGGAATGCTCTCTTCTCCTGATGATTCCAAAGTTCTTTATCCAATTTTTGCCGAAATGGATAAACTCCTTCTTTCTGAAATTATTTCTTCGGTCTCTTGGTCCGAGGTAATAGGTAATACAACAGATGCATCCGTTGCGTATGATAATCTTCTTGACTTTCTGAGTTTTATTTATTATAAAACAGTTCCATTCAAACCAAAAAAATGCAATCGCATTAATCTACCCCAATACCTGATCAATATGAGTGAGCATAAAGAATCACTTTGGAGGCAAGCAGTAAGAACAAATGGGTCGTTAGAGTTCTCAAACTTCAGTAAATTTAATGCGAAATTCCAAAAAGCATTAAAAAAATTTAACAAATCTATTGAAGAAAAAATCACCCTTAAATTAGGCAATAAGAATTTTTACAAATTCATAAACAATAGAATAAAACCAAAAAATTCTTTTATAACTGTTTCTAATCCTGAAGATGGCAAACCAATAACAAACCCTTCAAAAATTGCAAATGTTTTTTCCAAATATTTCTTGTCCACGTTCCAGGACAGCTCTACATTTGACCCTACTACTGAATTTGATATTAATACTGAGAACTGTATGGAAATGCCTTGGGTTCACGATTTTGAAGTTTTGAAAATTTTATCCAAAACCAAAGCTTCTATCTCAGTTAACCCTGACCAAATTCCCTTTGCATTTTTGAAAAAACTATCAGTTTGGCTAGCAGGTCCATTGGCATATATTTTTAATTTATCAATGATGCATAGCTCTATTCCCCGCCAATGGAAATTATCTTATATAACCCCAATTCCTAAAACTTCGAATCCAAAAGAAGTTAGTGATTTTCGCCCCATTTCAATAACTAGTCAAATTTGTAGAACATATGAACGTCTCCTAAAGACGAAATTGGTAGCGCACCTAAATAACATAGATTTTTTCTCTGAAACTCAACACGGTTTCAGACCTGGTAAATCTACTACCACTCAAATGGTAGAGTGTCTTGATTCCTGGTCAGCTTCACTTGAGAAAAATAAGCAAACTGATGTAGTCTATTTTGATTTTGCCAAAGCTTTCGATAGAGTCGATCACGATTTGCTTTTTGCCAAACTCATAAAACTAAAAATACATCCCAAATTTATAACTTGGTTAGGTCATTTTCTTCATAACAGAAAATTTTCTGTTAAAATAAACAACAGTTTTTCTGATTATTACAGTATCAATTCGGGGGTACCACAAGGTGGCGTACTTTCACCTATTCTTTTTAGCATTTTTGTTAATGACCTATCAGATTTTATAAAAAATGATGAAGTTTCGATCGCCCAGTTTGCTGACGATTTAAAAATTTATACCAAGAATCAAGTCAAGTTTTCGCCAACAGCGCTACAAAAGGCAATTGACCAGGTTTTAATATGGGCCAATAAAAACAGACTTCCTTTAAATGCTCAAAAAACCAAAGTTATTTCGATTTCTAATCGACCCATTTTAGAAGAATACATAATTGGCGGCTGCAATATAGAGAGGGTTAGTATTATTCGTGATTTAGGATTTTATATTACTACAGATTTATGTTTCAAAGAGCATTGGAAAAAGATGATAGCTAAAGCCAACTCTTCTGTTTTTACAATCTTTAAAGCCTTCTCAAATAAAAACCCTAAGTTTTATACTACTTTGTTCAAATCTCATATAAGATCACTGCTAGAATATGGTATACCAGTCACAAATACTATATGTGACACTTTTGCTAAAACAATTGAAAAAATTCAGAAAAATTTCACACGTAGACTATTCTCACGTATAAATGGTCGAATTGTAAAATATTCAGATCCAGAGTACTTAGACTATGAAAGTCGACTGAAATTTTTCAATCTAAAATCACTAGCAGAAAGACGAGAATACCTTGACCAAAAGTTCCTAAGAAATGTTCTATTTAATAAAGCAAAAATATCCTGTAAAACCATGTTTGAACTCAAAAAGGTCCGTACACGTTCTAAGTTCAATATTTTATACCCCGTCCCAAAAAAAATATCAGAAAGAGAGCTTTCATTCCAAGAACTGTTCCAAAATTTATGAAAAAGGTTAAATCTTTATCTGAAAAAAATATCGAAAAACTACACAGTGCCATACTGATGAGTCAGATCAAAAAAGGATCAATTTCTTTAAACTTGTAACATAAATTATATTATATATCCTATCACTGATCTCACTAAAAGTTTTCTATATTTCCCTTTTTTCACTTGTTCTCACGGTTATTTTTAAAAAAAAAATTTTCTAGTGAACGACTATACGGTTTTTATGATTAATACGGTTTTCCTCAAGGCATTAACCGGTTAGATATTTCCCCTTCCCCTTTCCCCCGACGATTATTCATTTTTACTGTAAATTTTGCATTTTTATATATTATATATTTTTTTTCTTTTCTGATAATTATGACCAAGCGTTTGTTTGTTTATTTATGCATTTCTCTTTACTTATTCTGATCCTACTCAACTTTTTTTTTCTTTTTTATTTATTCTCTTATCTCCCATACTATGTAAAATGTTATAATCGAATATTTTATAGTTGGTTGTGAAAAATTTTCACATTTTTTTTTACCACGTTGCCTTTCCGCATACGTAAATAAATTAAAATTAAAATTAATTAAAATTTGAAATGGGGAAATTGTAAGAAATATGAAATGAAGGATCATTTATGAAGCAATGTAATTTTACTTTTTGTTAGGGTGATCATTACGTTTGAGGTTGACAAAATATAGAAAAATTGAATTGATTGTACGTAATTTCATATATGAAGAATAGACAACAAAATATTGGTTTTTTATAGACTTTATGAACGAACTTCAAAATTAAGAGTACTTTGTAATCCTGATAATTTTTTCGAAATGTTGCTCACGAATAACCCGACCTTCTCATTCTAAACAACACAATTTCGCTCCATTGAATCAGCCTGATAAGATTTTTTTTTGATGAAATTTAGTTAGTTGACTTCTCGAAAGATTAATTTGTAGCCCACGTTGTAAAACATTAGCTAAATTCGCGAGAATTAGGAGTTATTGCCGAGTGTCGCATTTACAATTTTTTATTTTTGGATAATTTTAAAACTCCTTTTGTCAAAAATCTCGTTTTATTCGAAAAAATACAAGCGTTTAACTTTTGAGACCAATTTCAAAGTCCTCTTAAATACGAAGAGGACTAGAAAAATTAGAATTACATGCTAGTCCCTTTTCTTCCTTAACAGTCATGAGTTCTAGTGACAAATTTACATTTTTTTTTGTTTTTATAAGTCCATTTCATGATATGTTTTCGTTTCTCTATAGCTCGATACATCCTTATCATCCTTTTTAATCACATGTAGCTTATCTCGTGTTTTGTCTTTTTAAAGTTGTCATAGCAACTGATGTACTTGTAATTGTTAAACATTAGATTGTTTCATTAAAATCATTTTCACTGTTTCCTTATCTTTTGTAATCATTTTACCACCCACCAAGACTTTTTTAAATTATTATTTGAAACTTTGAACTGGTGTAGCAGTTTGAATTGCATTTTTTTCACCTTGACCAGGTGAGATAGTATTAAAATATGACTATATTTATTCATTCTACACGCCGTTTTCTCTTGCAAATATCTCTGAAACTATGTAGTTTTAAGAATAAATACGGGTTTTATTGATTATTTTATGCAGAAATATCAAACGAAATCATGCACTAGAAAAAACTAAAAGATTTTACTATTAAAATATGGTATTCTTAAGTTTAAAAAATCAATTGTTATAAAACACCGAAGAAAAAGAATTAAAAACTATTAATTTATCAAATTTTTAAATCCCTTTTTCGGAGTTGTATTCAAACTTCTTGAACCACTAGTCTGTAAAAAAGTGATTGGGCTCGAATTTAATTTTTGAAATTTACCATTGAAACATTATTATCAACCAAAAACTTGGGTTTTATGAAGCACGATGAAATGCAAGCTGTTGACTTTGTTCTGAGCGGCACATTTTTCCTTGATTCAGTAACCAAGTCAAATGGTTCATCGGAATCCGTGCTAAACCCATCGTTTTTCGCATCCGATCGATAAATGTTGGCTGCAATCTCCAATTCTTTGATCAGGATTTGATCACGAACAAACGATCTCTCCTCATCCAACTGTTTCATGCGTTCCCTAAAAATAAATATGTTTGACATTATCGATAATATAATCAAACTCACTTTAACTCTTCGACTGTCATTTTTTTATAAATTGGTTTCACCATTTTGGTAGTTGGTAGAAGAGTCATCACTTTTCGTTTGAGTTTTGGTGGTGGTGGAATTTTTGGAATGAAAAATTCGTTGGTGTCCTCTGATGGCAGTCGTCCTTTCTTGTGCACATGGGAAGGCAATGAGAACGAAAACACTTCTGGTGTTTTTGGGAATGGTTGCGGGGAGCGAGAAAAAGAATCAATGCATGATGATCCGAATTCAGACGATAATGCACCATTAGATTGTGATGGTAAAAATTTATCACATTTTATATCTGGCGACTTTACAAAACTTGACGAAACTGAAATCACATCATCGAGTTTAGATGCCAATGCTTCGAGTTCAGTAGATAAAATTGGTTTATTTTTGGGCATTGGCGGCGGAATCCAAAATTCCCGTGATGCCAATGGCGACATTGGCAACTTCAGAATTTCCGGTGAAATAGGTGCAGCGTGATTCAATATCGACAATGACGGTTTTGGCCGTGGTCTATGTGGCAAGTAAGTTTCTCTTGAAGCCGACGGAGAAATAGACACATCCAATGAAGCCGGTGAAATTCCAATAGTCAGATGATCGTCATTCGATGATCCATTTTCAGGCAATTCCAACGACGATAAATGTCGCAGCGTTGACAATGATGGCGGCACGTGAACCACTTTTTTCGAAACCTCTCCATTGTCTTCTTTTTTGACCGGCAGTGGAGGAAAAAGTGGCCATCTTGGTGACGACGGGGAAATTCTTCTTCTCATCATATTTGTTAAACACAAAATGGAATCCAAATTAATTACCTAAAATCAGAAATATTAGTGAGCAAGACGTTGAAAATCTAGCGAACAAGAAATCAAACTGTTTTGGGCAACTGTTTTGGGCAACTGAACAACAACAACAACAAAAAGTGTTCAGTATCTGGAGGGCACGCGCAGGTCGCAGGTCGTATGGTTTAACAAGCGTTAAAAAGATTGCGAGTAGGTACCAAAAAAGTGACACCTTTGATTGAATGGAAAGTGGTTGTGATTTCTTGGATTGTTAACGGAATGATAGTGAAAACCCTTTTTTCTCAATGATATTTTAACAGCACATCTCATGAATAGACAACAAAAAACAGTTTAACAAAGATTTTAAATTTGGGAGACTTCAGCTAGATATTTTTCATGTCGTGATTTTGAAATAAGCTGATAGATTATTTTGCCTAGACGTGAGCTTTTTTAAAAAATGTTTCACCAAATCATTTTTCAAAGGAATTTGTATTTCAAATCAGCGATAATGGCCTGTAACAAACCATTTTCTGTTTCTTACACATTTTGGCTATATAATAACTTCTTCCCAACACTTTAGCTCAAAATATTAGCTCACTGAACTGTCCATTAATTTTTTTTTGAAAATCGCTCGTAATTCTTCGAAAGCCTATTGTTTGTTCATTCCATTTTTTTGAAATGTATAATCAATGTAATATTAGTTTGATTTTTAAGAACTACGATTTATTCTACTTTTTCTATTGTCAGTGTCAGTTGTCTTCTTTTCACCACGCTAACGAAGATGCCCTATAAGTAAGCACGCTCTGTTTAGAATGAAGCAAACACGCTCTATTGAACATCTGCACAGGGAAGCGACAGCATTGTCAACTACACATTCATACGCTATTTCTCCTAGATATTTTTTTTCAATCGCGATCACTGCTAATGATTTGATTTTACTTCGTTAATCTCGTTTGAAATATATCTTTGTGCGATTTTTCTCTAAAATTTCAATTCACAGTTAAAAATAAAAATGGTATTTTTGATTTTTCTCTTTTCCGATCATTTTTGCTGCCTTTATTGTGTGTGTGTACTTGTATAGTTAATAAAAAATTGATAAAAATAATTTCTTTGCCGTCATTCTATTTTTTCACTCATATGAACTCATGATGAATCAATTTTTTCAGATGGCACCATTGACAAAGACCACTAGACAGTTTGATCCATTCCGCATCCAATCAGTGAGCAGTTTTTCATGTCTCAAAAATAAATAAAAAACACTCATTTTCAGTATATTACACCTGGACGAGACAGAGATAGACCGACGTTTTGTACAATTTGCCGGGAAAGAGCAGATCCAAGTGGAAACCTCGTCAGATGCTATGAATGTAGTGCATGGATCCATCCAGAGTGAGTTGTGAAAAGAGTTTGGCTTAAAACAATCGAGATGTTTTAGATGTATTAATATAGATAGCTGGGAACTCCAGTACTACATGACGGTATTCTGCCCTAATTGTCCAAGAATTCGCTGGCGTGAGCAACAAAAACAATGATTTTGAAAAAGAAACATTACATTTTTCAGTGAAGAAGGCTGTGATATCCCACCGCTTGAATCGTTTCGACGTTTTTCAAAAGAATCAACCAGTTCAAGTTGGATCGAAAACTTTTGTCGAAACCTTTCAGCACAATGATTTTCGAACTTCAACAGACATCAAGACTTTGGATGCAACTGACTTGTCAGTGTTCAATGAAGAACGATTCAATAAGTATAGCATGGATTTGGTTTATAGAATGAAGAACGTCGATATGGTTGGGGATTTATTTGGTGGTAAAGAACCAAACTTTACCGATTTGAGAAAATGGATGGGTAAGAAGCGACTGTTTTTCAAAGAAACACACACATAATGTATAAAATTTTAACAGGCGAAAAGGAAAAAATTGAAGCATGCGATTCTTGGTCTCAAAAACAAATCTTTATAGACGCTCCAAAAATTCTGAGCTATTTGCGCTCACCAACATCGCCGACAGCTTTATATGGAATTTGGGACGTTTCGGATAATGAAGAGTGAGTGATTTTTCGAAATTTTTACATAAATAATTATTATTTTCAGAATTAGACGACATGTGAAAATTCCAGAGTTTGTGGAAAAAGAATCAATAATGCATGTTATGGAGAAGGCGGGAGAGACGTTTGAATACACTCAAAAAGTTTGTGATTCGTTTTTATTTGGCAACATTAATGAACATTGTATTACAGAATAAGGTGTATTTCGAAATCCACCAGAAGCACTCTTACCGGGACTTTGGTCCCCGATTTTGTGGATCGACAACATACATGCAAGTGCTTAAGGTAATGATTGTATTCAGATATTTTTCCGAAAACTGATAACGTTGTTTACAGGGAAAACAAGTGATCTATATCACACCAGTTACGGCGTCTATAGACTACTTTTTTGCCTGGTTTCGAAACAGAACGACGCATGAGCACAAATGGTTGGGTCAGTACCAGTATTTGAAAAACCTTTGGAAGGTAAGATTTCAGTTGAAATGGGAAGAATTTCAACAATTACCTATTTTCAGGTTGAATTGAATGAAGGTGATGCAATCCTGATTTGCGGAGGAGCTGCATATTGTGCATTCAGCTTGGAGGATTCGCTCATCATCGGAACGGAATATCTGAGTTTCCGTGATGTGAAAGGATCATTCTTGTATGATCTAATTAAATATTGAAGTTAACAAATAGTGAAGCAAATGTTTTCCAGGCTTTTCGGTGCGTCAAAATCCGAAACATATAGACTCCGATCAGAACTTGAATTAAACCCAATTCTCAGTAGCTATGCGGAATGTACAGGATCTTTTGAAGAATTTATTTTTCAATTTATCAAAAATGTCTTAATCCCATTCTTGAAAGGTGATAACTTCTGCTTACTTGTAATAATTAAAAAATTAACAAGAAACTTTTTAGAACGTAAAAGTAATGAAGAGTTTGGATGGGAAATCCGAGAGATGAGAAGATATTCGTTGCGCTTCTTCAATGCTTGTAAAGATTTTGCGGATGAAAACTATCATGTAAGCTACTTATTACAACTTTAATTGACTTCAGGATATTTTTTATTACAGTTGAATACGTGCAATGAATTGATGGAGGACTTGTGTAATAAACGTCGTGCTATTTTGCGCGACTTTGATGAAGCGGAACGCAGCCCAACTGTAAGTTATTTTTGGACTTTATCAATTTGCGAAAAAAAAACAAAACAATTTGAAGCCAGAAGAGTCTCGTCGTCGTCCACTTCAGCCAAGCCACACCATCACTCACAAAAGATCCAGATACTTTTAGAGGGATTTGTTCAATTGTTATTTTGTTGTAGTTATAATTATCAACGTATTCTCCAATAGTTTCCACGTGCATCTCATTCTTCTCTTTCCAAACGATCATTTCCAAAAATCTCTGTGTCATGATTTTAAAACACTTATTTTCAAAAAAAAAGATTTTACTGGTATGTCGCCATGTCTTGCATTTTTTCCGTCTTTTGTATGCCCCCATTTGTATTCTCGCGGTTTTTCCGAGAAATTCTGTTATTTTTTATGTCAACAGAATTTTTTGAATTCTTAATCAATCCTACGGTTTTTACTGAATCATCAACATTTTATTTACAAGAAAGGTTTTTTTTGTAGGAAATAAATGTCGTCGGTGATATTTTTTTTGATAATTTTTCAATTTTTCAGAAGTAATTCAGGATTTTGATTCACCTAGATTTGTTCGGGTTTTTAATCAGGAAAATCGACTCAAAATATGATGTTTTGACTGGTAGATTTAAACTTTGAGTTAAAGGATCATATATAAATACGGAATGTTGTAAGCATACATTGTTTGAACGTTTTTAAAGGCAGCTTGTCAGTTAACACAACCCAAATTTAAGGCGAAAACTAAAAATTCGAATGGTGGATCAGACGGTCGAGATAACAATAACAATATGTTGCCAAATTCAAATAATTGAGTTTCGCGCCAATTCCGACCGCGTCGCACGGACACGCGCGCATTCAAATTTTTAATTTTGCAACTTTGGACGGCTGCTATGACGCGTGTATTTATCGGTGTGATTTCGCATAAATTACATTGTACTAATTAGAGAACGCTCTAATTTTTGAAATTAAAATCAGGTAGGGTCAAATTAGCTGAACAGCTGTCTTTAAGATGACATCTAATTTTAAAAGAGCTTAATTGGTGATATTTTTGTTTTCTACCAGTGGTTTATGATGTTTACCATGACGAGTTGTGTGTTTAAGGATGGGAATTCATGAAACTTTATTGTTTCTTTCCGTGTGGTCATAGTTAGTTCAAGTTTTAGAGCCTAGAGTTTAGCATTGGCGTTAAATCAGTGTTGAATTCAAAACGACTTATTAGCTCCATGGGATTCATAATTATATCCATTTTACATCGCCGCTCCCCGTGAATTGCGCAAATTCCGCGTCTGTTTAACAACAATAAAGCTAACCAGAAAATCGTAATAGTAAAGCTACGATTAAAAAAATGATGTCTATTGTTATACACACTTCCATATTTGCACAACCTGCAAAAAATTCAAAGCATTGTTCAAGCCATGAACAAAAGCAAACAAAGGTTTTTTAAATGTTGCTTGGGAGTTCCAGAGATTGTAGTAATGATACATTTTCATTGAAACATCATTATCTACTGCTCACTATTTTAATATTGTTCAGAAATCAGATTTGATGTTTAAACATTTTTTGAAACGTCTAAAATTAGAAGAAACATGAGTAAAAACTAGACTTGAGCTTATGAATAATATGTTAATATTGTACATATATAACATGCAACATGCAAATCGAGCAAAAACCTTGCGCATTTTTTGGTTCAGAAAATAAACATTACAAATATATGAAAAAAGTGGAATTTTTAAAGACAAGAAAAATCGTTTTAAAATTCAGTTGGAAACTTATCAATTATGCCAAAAAATCCTGTTCTACATTTTCATAATTTTCAGAAAAACAAAACCAAGAAAAAAAGTAGACTAGTCTCTCCGAGTGAACCTGGAAGAAACCCGTTATTTGAAATAAAACTCCTTCTCGCCGGTATTTTTTATCAAATTTTTGATTAGAATTCTCATCAATTCAATTGAGAATTTCTCTGAATATTTTGAGCCTAATACTTCTGAGTATCAATTATTTTCATCAAATCCTTCATAAGGGTACATATCCGAATAAAACGAATCCGAACTTGTGTTTTTCCCATTTCGCATTAGTCTTCTGAACTTATCAAGAATCACGAATTCTGTTCTGCTCTGTTTCAGAAATGAAATCAACTTTTAGGTCTACTCAAATCTATTTAATGAATAACTTGAAATCACATTATTTTTCCACCTGGTGATATAATTTTTTGTTTATAAAACGTTTACCCTATTCACTCCAAGATTATGAGTAAACTTGAAGAGAAAAACGAGAATAAAAATAAATCTCACAAGAACAGAAATCCAGCTATAAATAAATAAAAGAAAGCACAAAACTAAGGCATAAACAAAAAATGTTTATAGTTTTCGAAATATTTTTTTTCTGTTCGTTCTATGTAGCATTAGCGCTGACACCAATTTTACGAGGAAAGCTTGGATTTTAAAGAAAAAACCTATGAAAAAGTGAATATTATTTATTCAACTCCAATTGTAGATTTAAAGAGAGTCAGTAATTTTATGAACCCAGAATTTAAATTACTAAATCAGTTGAAAATTTTTAGAATAAATGTCGTGCAATTATACTTTTCACTTCAGTTTTGAATTTTAACACTAATCTCACAATTTGTGTTGAAGTGGTTTAATTAATATTATAAATACTAACACTGAAGTTAAATATGAAACCATTTTTTTCATTCCCTTAGATTTTTTGACATAATATTTCTCGTAGGTAAAGTTACGCATATCTACGTTTTTTCCAAATCCCTCATCGTAAAAATGTATTCCACTTACAATTATTGTGTTTTCACTTACAAATATTTATATTTTCGAATACATTTTTAGAATTTCTGTCGTGATAAACGTTAATCTCTCGAATTTGGTTTCGTCACAATTTTTCAAATTATCCTCATCTTACGTTATTGAAAATTTGTTGTCAAATTTGATGTCTGAGCTCACTCCAACGAAAAAAAAGTCCGATGGTTTTATTAATCCCCCTTGAGGAATTTTGAACTTATTCACTTTTGGTGTCCTCCTTATATAGCTTCATCAATAATCTAATGAATAAAGCCATAAATAGGAGTGCATTGGGAGCAGAAAGTTTTGCACTTTTTTTCAGAACATTTCCCCTCCTTTTTTTTCGCAGCAATGCTTCTTCACAGTTAGATGAACACCAAATAAGTGCATACACCGGAAATTGGGTCTTTGAAACTGGAGACCGAATGGGAAAAAATATGAACTAACTTAGGAGTGTGGTGCGGAAGTGCTTTATTTCACAGGAAGTATAAAAAAGGAAGAAAAGTGCTCCTTCCTGAAATTGAAACCAGCATTAAGGAAAAAAAATATTTTCAATAGCTTTATATTTCGATGTTTCTTGTAAAACTTAAAAATTAATAAGATTTTTGGAGAATTCATCAATTTTTCAGATCAGAAAACTCATTCCTTGTAAATTTTTGATTTAGTCATCACAGATCAAAGTTTGAGCAATTGGGGGGGGGTGCCAACTAGTTGTTTGCCGTGTAAGTTGCACTATCATTATATCAATTAACCTTTTCTCCCACATTTGAACAAAAAAGACAATTTTGATTATGATACGTAGTTCAAACTACAATTCATTGACTAAGGCGAATTGAATTGCTCATTGAATTACGTAACACTTGAACCATATTTTCAATTAGTTTAAAAGGGTGCTCTTCAAAGAACAAAGAACATCTTCTGCAATTTTGAAATGGTTTTAAACGATTATATGAAACGTTAGGCATTTCGCCTGTTCATAAATTTTGTTGGAAGCCTCGTTAGTCTCTGGCAAAATCTTTGTTTTCCAAGAAAATCGCTTTTTTTTTCGAAGGCTAAAGTAAGAACACTTATGTATAAACGTTTTTGTTTGTCGGTATAATAAGAAAAATTTGAAGACATCAGCATTTTTTTCTAGTAATGTGTTCATAGATAACAAACTGCTTTGATTTTATGCTTTGATGTGAGAAGCCAATGCTGACCATAAGCTATTCATGATTTTATAATTCTTGTTTTAGAAAACATATTAACATGAATATGAAAAAATTATCCGACTACAAAACGTGGGATTTCGTGAGTAAGTGGTTAAGAATGGCTAGAACTGAGTCATGAGCTTTGGAATAGGAATGGAATCCTAAGAAAATTAATTCTGGAACTAATGTAAATAGCAAAAATTTGTTTTTTATGAATGTGTACTTTGAGGACTACTTTGAGGCATAAAATCAAATTCAAATCTTTTTTAAAACACTTGAATGAACTTGAAATATCATGTGGACATGTGTTGAGAATCAGTATTTTGAACCAAAATAGAACATTAAATGCCGAAAGGTTTTTTTTGCATTATTTCGTTTAATTCCGTTTTGAACACCACTTGCAATTAAGATATCAGAACTTTTCTTGAACAAATGTGTTTTTTTTTTCAAAAAAAAAATTGTCCACTCCAAACCAATTTTGCAGAAGTCGTTTTCCTTAAGTTAGAAGAAACTTGCATTCCATAAAAAACGGCACGGAGCACCAAAGTCTTTGGCTCAACTCAACTTCCTGCATTCATCCAATTTCTAAGCCCTCGGCCAACTACATTCTACATAGTCAATGAAAGGAGCAGAAGCAGAAAAAAGTGTCAAAATTGAGAAAAATTGCCTCTTTTTGTGACTGCAAAACGATGCGGAGGACAGAAAAAATATCATTTCCCACGCTTCATTGATGGTGTTTTGAGCGGAATCGAATAAATTTGCAACAAATACGTAGTGGTTTTAATTCGAATAGTTTCGTAACACTCACCTTAACGCACATTTTTCTGACACCTGTTCGACAACGGTTTTTGTGTTTTTATTTCATATCAGAAGGCGAAATGGACGATAAGGCAAAGGGATAGGAGAAAAATGTTTGGCGTTTTTCGAAAAAGTCCGAAATGTTTCGAAAATGCGAAGAACGGAGGTGCCCGCCGAATGACATAAAGTTACAACAGTTTCGAATTGATTGCGAATGTTTTCGAAAATGCTTGAAGCAACAACATCTATCTAGTTTGATGAAATTGATTTCAAAAATCCTCATCGCCGAACAATTTGCATAAGGTTGTTTTTCAGTTGATGCTACATTTTTGAAAAAAAAACCCCCAAGATAAATAATAGTTGCTTTAAAATGAAATACTTTTAGACATTTGGTTCAAGGATTATCCGCTTGTAACAGACACAAAAACATCTTCAGACACCAAAACATATTTGATTCATTGACCTTTTTAGATAATTCCATCTTCCGGAATTCGGAGAAAACACTGAAAATCGTATGAAAAATTTATTATTTCTGGTTACAAATAGAGTCTGATGAGCTCATAAGAAGATACGATGTCAGTGGATTCCAGAATTGATTCATTTTCTGATTTCAAATATGGTTTTCGGTTCTACATATAATTCAATTAACTTATCAGCTGATTGTTTGTGAGACAGTCTGGAGTATTGTGAGTCAGCGTATGTGAATCATACATAGGCTTGTGAAATGCTTTTTGTTCCGTTTTTGAAAATGTTTCTGTTTCTAGAATGTTGACTGTTTTTTGTTTATCTAAAGGTATTGTTTTTATCAAAAAATATGCCAAATGAAGAGGCGTTTTCTTACTAACAAAGCCTAGTTTTCATTATAATTGAAGCCATGGGAAAATTTTTAAAAAATGAAAAATGAAAACATTTGTCCACTATAACAAAAAACAAACAAGATTTCAACTTATGGCATTGATCTTAGTCCCCTGTTCTTTGTTTCAACACCTTGATTCGTCGAAAAAATTTCGATTTTCATTTATTTTTTTACCACCCAAGAAGCAGTGACTATAGCACCCTTGTCAGCGACATTTCGGTATTGTCGCCGCGGTGTCAACCCAACCGAAACACACACACTTTTCTCTTTTCGCTGCCTCATCAACCTTTTTTTTCTTGTTGTGATCGGTTCACTCTACTTTCCGGCGACGAAATTTCATCGGGATGATGTAATCCCCGCCCGGGTCGTTTTTTTTTCGTTTTTCGAAAATATTCGAAGAGTTTCGAAAATGATTGTTTTTTTTTTGAAAATTCGAGAACATTTCTAATGTTCTCAAACTATCGATATAATAATTGAATTTGTTAATACAAAAAATGAGTAAAATGTAGTGTTTTACACAAATATTTCTAGTTTCAAGTGGTTTTCGGTTCATTGTCGAGGACAATTGTGGGGAATAATGGGACCAAACATCGAGCAATCCAATAGAAATTTAATATTAGTCTCATTTTTTCAAGAATGAGGCCAATGAAAGAAAATGGATTATGAAAGCTTTTGAATCTCATGTTACTTTTCCATTGAAAATCAAAAAATAATTCCATTCTTCCTACTTTCTTTTTTTTTGGATTTCAAACAAGCTGCTCCTTCGTTTGTTCAACAGATCACAATGCGTTTCTCAAGCCGTCTCACACTACGAATCACACTTTCGCGGTTTTGCTCAGTTGGATTTAAATTTGATTTTGGAAACAGGAATGAATGAGGGAGGGGGAAAGCCGAGGAAAAGGAAATAAGTTCCATTTCAGAATCTCAGGGGAAATAAGAAAAGGGGATAAAGAAATTGAAGATTGAAATTGAACCCGGAAAACGTAGCAATAACAAAACAAACAAAAAAGTTTCAATTTTAGCTCTTAATGATACAAGTCAAAGTCCAGCATCCTACGCTTTCAATCCTCTGGAATTTCTTTGTGTATTCAAAGTTTAATTTAATATTTTAATTAGCAACTTTCGGATTGAGGTAGCCATATGATAAAACTGTGTTTTTTTTAATATTCAAAATTTCAATTGGTGAACCCAAAAGTTGTAGAACTTGATTCCCTGAACCACAGCAAAACCCAAAAGTTTCACGCTCAAATTTATACATTTTTCATTCATCGGTCAAAGTATTTTTCCAAAGAAATTATTTATTATGCAAGAAAAACTTTCATATCTTCTATTTTTTTTTTGCAAGTGTCAAGTTCAGAGTAAAACCTTTTTAGAAGCCAAAGTTCTTGATGTAAAACTATATTCATAGATCAGTTCGTTCATGATTTCAACCCATGAAAATATTACAAAACAACGCCCGATTTGTTTCTTGGAAATAGTACTACTATGCATTATTTTCGAAATCTTTTCGAAAATTCTTTTTATCACTTTTTTGGAGGTGTGGCAGCACGCCTGATTCCCTTCTCACTCTTCCAAAAAAAAACTATTACAGTTCATGATGAAGCATAATATTCGAAAAAAAACGAAACAGAAAAAATTGTGGGGAGGAGGTTTAGTGCGTTCAGAGAAAACAGAGAGAAGGAGAGGCCGGCAAGCCCTAAGACTCCGCCCATTTCACGGCCGGGCAGTCGGGGGTATATAAGCGAGTGGTGGGAGGCGAGCCAGTCACGGTGAATCCAGTTTTGGTCTGATTCTTTGCTGTCTTTGGTGCATTGTCACCACCCTTTTGGGTGTTCGCCACACCTGTTTTTGGATTCAACACATCGTCTGAATATGGCCCCCAATGAGCTCAACAAATTGAGAGCTTTCAACAATATTATCTGTCAAATTCTTGGGCACTGACGACAACAACAAATTTCGTTCGACAGTCTTTAATGGATACTATTTCGATTCTTCAATTCGGAAATTGGTCAATGGAAATTTGAAATTCAATCATCCTTCAATTCAAAACATCAATGGATAGTAATCTAGTGAAAGCTGTTTGCGGACAAACAACGTATGGTTGACCAATATTTTTGTTTCCTTTCATTTCTCCTTATTTCTTTTTCTCCGGAATCATTCTGATTAAAAAATGCTCGTTCTGAGCGAATGCATCCCGATGCACACTTCCGGTCATACGGTGGACCAAATGGAGGTTCGATCGGTGTGGTATTCACTCATTTCGATATTGAATCGTTTGATTCCATTTCCTTTTCCTTCTATGCTTATTTCAATTTTTAGGGATCAAAATTTGTTGTCAGATTCAGAAGAGAAATTTCAATTGTTTTAAAATTGCGATTGTTCTGAACGCTAACATCCCGAAGCACACTTCCGGTCATACGGTGGACCAAATGGAGGTTCGATCGGCGTGGTTAGCGTTCATTGCGACGCTTCGAAAATTTTTGAAATTTCGTTTTGAGCTTTGATTCAAAAAAAAATTGTGTTTTGTGACAAATGGACCCTTGCTTCCGGTCATACGGTGGACCAAATGGAAGTTGGTCATTAAGCATTTGTCTCATTTCACTATTGTGGAACAAATTTCGAAATTCTGAATCTACTTCAATTTTTTTTTCCTGAATCTTGAAAATTGCATCATCTATTCTATTAAAAACGTTTAGATTTTCTATTTTTTAACTTTTCAATGTATCATTTCATAACTTTTCCCCTTTCATTTTATGTAAATAGCTTTTTTTATCATCCTATTTTTTTCAAGCATTGTCAGCCACTTTCTCAATTTTCGGCCAAACACCTTGACAACTTGAAATTCTCTTTTTCGTGTATTTTTAAGATGATAATTAGGGCATGCCGTCAAAATTGTCCGAAAAATGTACAAAAAAATTGACAAAAATCCTCGAAAAAATGTTCCATCTCAGGCAGTTGATCTGCACAAAAAAATCAATAAAAAGTTCTCAAAAAATTCCTTTTGTCTTCTCCTGTTTTAAATCACAAAAAAAACGTAATTTATAATGGTTATTGTTGTTTTTTTTCTTTTGCCAGTTTAACGTTTTGTAATTTTTTACTGGTGTGTTTGATATTTAAAGAAAAAGTTTTATTGTATAAGTTTATTGTATTTGTTATTGTATTTGATTGATATTTTAAATGCGGATAGTAGAGAAAAATTTTCACAAAAAAAACGAGTAATAAAGACTTTTTTCATATAACAGCTATTGTTCATTGTTTCCTACATAATTACGTAAACTACAACAAGGCCTAAGAAAATTGTGAGTCACGACCCAACAGGTGGTTTTAATTGCTCAAATGGCGAAATAAAAGAGTTTTCAATGTCCTTCAAAGACAAAGAAAAGTGTTTCGGATGCGTTTTTCTATTAAATAATTGGTCAAAGAAAGAGTTTTCCATATTTCTGCCAAGGTGTTCATAAGAAGAATCTCAAAAATATCGTTATTTGTTGTTTTTGTCCCAAATATCTGTCGCAAACATCCAAAAAGTGTAAGACCTCAAAAAATACGACGTCATTGTTGCAATGTCTGCACCTCTCCGATCAATCGATTTTCTGTTCAAAGTTCTCTCAAAAAGTTTCTCTTCTTTTCGATTCTATTCCCATCTCAATCAACCTACCACTCGACGGAAAAAAGCGAAAAAAAAAGTTGACAACAAAGTTAGTCAAACTTCATGGGGGTGTAAAACTGTATATGCAACTTGTTTGTGATGCCAATGATCAGAATGATTTGCTTAACTTTCACTGTTTGTTCTTTGTTAAAAAGCGTAGGGAATCGATTAAAATTAGGGAGTGGGGATTCTGGATGGCTTTTGCATCATATTGAATGAATGTTTTTGGAATTTTATCAATCTTAAAGATCTGTTGAAACATCAGGCGGACAAATATAATTTCTAGTCGGAAAATGTCACATGTTCTTTACATATTATCATCTTTTATATCTGTGGATCCGTATTGACGTTTTTCAACGCGACCATAGAGGAAAAAAAAACTTGAAATGCCTTATCAGGTGTTTTCTTTGAATTTTGCGAATAAAGAGAAGTTTACTCTGTATACAAGAAGATAATAAGTCTGACAGGCAAATTGTTTGTTCGATAAGGTCAAGAAAATAATGAGAAAAATGATTATAGTTCCGCAATAAGCTTTTTTTCGAAGAACTATAATTTTTGATACTTGTACTGATTTACTGGTACAACACTTCAAAACGTGAAAATTTAAAACTTCAAAAAAATAAAAATAATGTTTGTCTTATGACTGAAACCCACACATTTTCTTCATTTCAAAAAATTTCCCACGCATCACACATATCACGTACGTTTTTTTAACATATATTCTCTTCTTTCAAATCAGCCGCCTATCTATCTTCTCAACTTTTTGTCACCAGCTAGAGTTTTCCTCGTAAACAACAGAAACCCGCCCGCGTGATAGATAAAACTGTTGAGGTTACGCGATTGTTTCCTCGATTCTTATTTTCCCCGCTGTGATCATCAGACCACAATGTTGTGTGCTCAACAGGTTTCCTGTTTTTCTCTCCCGTAGACATGCACACAATGAACCGAACAAAATATACAGACAATAGGGAGGTGAACAATTATGACATCATATCATAGAGGTTCTCGTGGTTCAAAGAAATCTTGAGGATACGCGGATGAATGAGGCCAGATGGTCGCACGGGCTGTTCTGACGCGGTCGTTAATGCGGTCTATAAGAGGTTTCGCTGTGCGTTGTGGAGAATTGGAAGGCGGCGTGTGGAGATTTTAAAAAATTTAAATACATTTTCTTACACTCTTGGTAACCGCAGACAGGGATCAAGGAGAATATCCGGAATCCTTTTTATTCATGATTAACAATTCGTTGTTTATTTTATGGTTTTTGGGAGCTTATGGTGTTGTATTTACCTTACATTCAGAAATCAACATCTGTGCAAATATTTGAAAATTCTTTGAAATTGGTTCCAGGTGATGAAAATGTTGTCGTTTTTTAAAAATGTCATCCATCCTCAACTGTGAACAAAAGGGTGACGTGGAGTAGGAATCATCCCTTGTGTCCTGGCCTATCCACGGACGCAAATAGGCCTGTCTAACATGGTGTCAGTATCTGTGGTAGAATGCTTGAATACTTATAGATCTTTGTATTGAATAAAGATTTATTGTTTCTTTCGAATGAAACGGGTAATGATTGGGGAAGGGTCGATCAGAATTTAGAATATATAGTGTTTCGGCAGTAATAGCGGAAGCGTGGACGTTCGGGTCCAAAATGGTCGGATGCGGCTGCGTTTCAGCTTGTCTCTTCAGCGTCGTCGTCGTCGTCTCTTCCTCGAGTCCTTGTCTACACTATAGTGTTCGTAGCTTGAGTGGCCTAAATTATAACGGGGAAGCAACAGCGGCGGGCGCGTTGCGGTCGGGCGGAGCGGCTGAACCACCTGCACATCACGCAACACGCGCGCATTCAAACTAAGAAACAGTACCTTATACTTTGCCAATAATCCTAAATCATGGCCGCCAACGGCCATGACACTCCCGCCAGCGCGACGACGAAGACAGAATGTAATGTTGAACTTCTTGGCGCGTGTTAAACTTGGATGGCGGATGATGAGTTCAATTTGATGTCCATCCTTGTTGTCGATTCGTCCTTGATGTTGTTCCATCCTTGATCTTGATCCTTGAAGATGTTGTTGATCCTGGTACTGCTCCGATGTCCCCTCTTGTGATATAAGTCTGAATGTTCTGAAAAAAAATTGACCGGAATCGGACGTTCGAGTCCAGATCGAAGTTTGACTGTTTTGTCTTGCCGTTTTATTCGGTTTGAAATATGGCTCGATTGGCACCAATTCAAAATTTGTAGTGAAAAAAACCGTTTATTTGAGTATTTTGTAAATTTGACCGACTGTTTTATGATTTCTGAGGAATTTATGGTTATAGAAACCAGTACGATGAATTGGCTGATTAAAAATGTCCGAAATGTAAAATTATCTGAATTGTGTGATGTAAATGATGACTGCGAATAGTGTTCTAGTGCGGTTGAAGAGTACTAGATCAATGGGCTTCTTCCTAAGCCTTATCATAGTTTATCGGTTTTTTACATAGTCTCGGAATACTTTTCCTGATTTCAGATGCTGGCTCGATGTTCGTTTTGATGCATCAGTGAAGATCAAAAGTTCGGATTTTTTCGTGTCTGCGTCGATTACGAGTCTATCGATTTCGAATTTATATGGATCGAAAGCATTCGCAAGCGTTGCCCACGGTACAACTAGTGATTCGGGGAGAGATTGATCCCATTTCCTCTGCATACTCCACAATTCTTGAATGAATATTTTTATTTTCACGATGATGGGTGAAAGAAGTCCTAGTGGATCGAATAAGCTAGCTAAGAAGGCTAGGATGCTTCGGAGTGTCGGATGAGATGGAGGAGTGGGAATCTTTACTGACAGTGTGTCTTTTAGTGGATCCCACATTAACCCTAGTATTTTTGTAGAGTTTTTCATCAATCTATCCTGCTCCGGTATTTTTTCGTCTATAGACGATACGTTGCTTTTGAATTCGCGAAGATTCATGTGCATGTTTTGAAAGATTTGTTTGGCCTCTTTGTAGAAGGTCTTTAATTCGTCGATTTTGTTTGTGCCAAGGATGACGTTATCAACATAGATATTTCGTAAGATCATATCATTCAACGGATGCGGATGCGTCGTCAATCCGTATTTCGTAGCGATGTTCAGTAAAAATGGGCTGCATGATAAGCCAAATGGTAACCTGTTGAAGCGTAACTGATGGATATTGTCCGGTGTCGGAGGTTTGCTGATGTCTTTTAACCATAAGAATCTTGTAACATCCTTAAATTTGTTTTGGATCCGAATTTGGTGAAATGCTTTCTCAACGTCGGAGCATTGTAAGTATTTATACTGCCGACATCTTAGCAAAATACCGGGGATGTTCCCGATCATGGAAGGGCCCGGGTGGAGGCAATCATTTAGACTCAATTCGCCCTTCATTTTACTGCTCCCATCGAGAACGATTCTTAGTTTTGTGGTATTTGAATCCTTCTTGACTACCACCTGGTGTGGGATAAAGAATTTCAATGAATCGGGACTGTTCAATTCGGATGGAGGAACGATTTCGATGATTCCCGATTCAAGCTGCGTTTGAATGATTTTTTCGTATTCTGACATACTTCTGGATCATTGCTTAAATGTGAAAGCTGTGAAATAAGTCGTTTTTTCGCAACTGGAAAATTGTCTAACAGTTGACCTTCTTTACCGTTGAATGGTAAAGCCACTTTGATGTTACCGTCTTCAAACTTTGTGTTTTTTAGGAAGGCGCTGATGATTTCTTCATCAATGCTGTTTTCGTTTTTGACTAGTTCCGTGTCTTTAACTCCCAAAGTTTCCATTTCCCATAATTTTTGTATTAGATTTTCCGAACTATGATCTGGATACTTTGTGATTTCGAATTCGTCGTTTTCCAAGATTTCAGATTGCGCTAGAAATACGGATGCTTCGTACGTGCTGTCTTCGTATTGCGCTCCTGAGACAAATGGCCCCAGTTTGCACATTGTGATAGTTAAACCTGACGGTAACGTGGTGTCAACGGAATTGGAACATACTTGATGATATTGATCAATTCCAATTAATATATCTGGTACTACCGAATCATTCGTATCTAGATCCTCGATCAATGATTTCCATTGCGGATGATTAGCTAAAAGGTGAATTTCTGTTGGATTCAATGTAGGCAACGGAAGCCTGGTCAGCGTTTCCGGAATTGCCGACAATGACATATTGTGTAGAAGTCCATCTGTTGTCTGAACTCGTAATAAAGCTTCGGATGAATGTACTATTTTTGAGCCTGCGACTCCATTTATTTTCAATTTGCATTCGTTTCCCGTTTTCAGATTTAATTTTTTAACTAATGAGTTATGAATCAATGATTTGCTTGCTCCTGTGTCGATGAGACCCCAGGCGAAATGATTATTTTCCAGACGGAGACGAATTAGCATGAGAAACGTTTTTCTTGGCCCTCTGGAGAGCATTACATTTACCTCTTCAATGCGGTCTTCAGCATCAAGACTTGATCCGTGGCTGAGATGCGGATTTACTGTAGATTCTGTATTATCAAAGCTGATTTTTGATTCTGAGGTATTTGACGGCAACGGATGCGAGGGAGATCGTTCGTTTATCTCTGATTTTTTGATCAAAGCCGATTTTTGATTCGTTTAAGACTGATTTTTTATCAAAGCCGATTTTAGATTCGTTTAAGACTGATTTTTTATCAAAGCCGATTTTTGATTCGTTTAAAACTGATTTTTTATCAAAGCCGATTTTTGATGATTGAAGTTGTGGTAGGGACACCTGATTAGAGTTTTGATCCAAGTTATGCGGTTGCTGACTGTTGTCAGTAATCGGATCGATCTCGCTGATTGAGTCTTGAAATGGTGTTTGAAATGGATATGGAGATTGAGATAAGGTGGATGTAAGATCCTTAAAATGAGAAACTGAATTAGGAAGATTGAACGGTTTTGCTTGTGAGGCATATGCTGATGAATTTTATATATTTTTAGTTGTTTCAGCCGATCCCATGCGATCATGTGTCGGCTGAGCTATATATTTCGGATGCGCTGTCGGATTCATGAAAACGTGATTGTTTTCGACTCGATGATAAGCGATTGAATCTATCTGATGAGATTCTGAATCTGTGTCGGAGCGTTCCGATTCTTGATGTCCTCGATCGGAAGATCAGATGTCGACAAGTACTTGAATTTCGTTGTAATATATTTTGGTTCCGGAACATTTTCATAATTCATCCGTCGTCACGAATGAATTGTATTTTTGAGTTTTGAGGATGATAGTCGCGAACTATTATACCTTTTTATAAAAATTTAAATCAAGATCGACGGTACTCGTGACCGTCAACCTGTCTTCCGGATCGCCGGTTCTCGTGCCCGTGCCCTTCAGACATTAATATGGAGTCGCGGGAGCTCATGCCCGTGCTCCGACGTCGGGATCGACGGACTTCTGTCCGCCCCTAGTCACAAAAAATTTTCTTGGATTGATGGTACTCATGCCCATCAACCCGTCTTCGGGATCGACGGAACTGTTTCCGCCCCTCGGACATTAATATGGAGTCGCGGGAGCTCATGCCCGTGCTCCGACGTCGGGATCGACGGACCGCTGTCCGCCCCTAGTCACAAAAAATTTTAAATCAAGATCGGCGGTACTCGTGACCGTCAACCTGTCTTCCGGATCGCCGGTTCTCGTGCCCGTGCCCTTCAGACATTAATATGGAGTCGCGGGTGCTCATGCCCGTGCTCCGACGTCGGGATCGACGGAACTGTGTCCGCCCCTAGTCACAAAAACTTTTCTTGGATTGACGGTACTCATGCCCGTCAACCCGTCTTCGGGATCGACGGAACTGTGTCCGCCCCTCAGACATTAATATGGAGTCGCGGGTGCTCATGCCCGTGCTCCGACGTCGGGATCGACGGAACTGTGTCCGCCCCTAGTCACAAAAACTTTTCTTGGATTGACGGTACTCATGCCCGTCAACCCGTCTTCGGGATCGACGGAACCGTGTCCGCCCCTCAGACTCTATTAATGCGTATACGTAAAATTCAATTGGCCGATTTGAATTTATAATTTTATTAATTGAATGGTAAGCTTTTCCGGATGCTATGTAATTTAATTCACCTGTTGAGTGAACTGACTCGAGTACTTTTTCTGCTATGATTGCGTGAAGTTTTTATGCTCCTTCTTGTATGCTCATTGCTAACACCACGGGAAATGAAGGAGCAATGGTAGCGAAAGAATGATTGTAAAAAAAAACACGTTCGGAGGTTTCCTGTAGAGGATATTTTCGTTAAGTTGATGTGTATGTGTTCGATGTTGAGTAAGGCGACGTATAGTTTCTGAATATTCCCGATTCACAATAACTTGAAGGACACCTCTTACAATAATTTTTCAGACCGTAAAAAAGGGTGATCAGGCCTCCTTTTTGGCCCTAAAACGATTTGGGTATTGTGATTAATCCCGTATGCATCCGTGATTAATCTGAATCGTAGGACTAAGTTCCCGTGACTAGTATTGCAAAGCTCTGTGATTCTTCCTTCAAGAATTGAGTTCGGTATTTTTCTCTCACTAATTTACGTATTTTTACTCTGAATTTATAATTGATTGTTAAAACTGATTTTTTCCAGCGTTTCCTTGATTTTCCGTTGATTTTTTTGTCGGCGTCGATTAAGAGCGTACGTTTAATGAAATTCGGAGGAATGGTTGCCGAAGAGACAAAAAAAAATTTCGAATATTATGGGAGGCAAATTGATATTACCTTATATCAGATTTTTTTTGATGGTTTGACCCATGATAATTGCTGTTAGATTAATGTCACGCTGACTATTTTCTAACCTTTCTCGACTTTTTTCCAGTTTTCAAATCTTATGTTCGATTAATTTGAATTTAAATAATTAAAACCGTTTGTTCGGAAGTTCGTAAAATCAGCGATTTCTGACTAATTGCTGTTTTTTGAAAACAGGTAAGACTCGCTGATTGAGTTCTTCGGATGCTTGAGTCCCACTGGCGGGATTAAAACTCGCCGATTGAGTTTTTCGGATGCTTGAGTCCCACTGGCGGGATTAAAACTCGCCGATTGAGTTTTCCGTATGCTTCAGTCCCACTGGCGGGATTAAAACTCGCTGATTGAGTTTTTTCGGATGCTTGAGTCCCACTGGCGGGATTAAAACTCGCTGATTGAGTTTTATAACGACCTGACTCGCATATGGAGTTTCTTTGAAAAAGAGTATTCCGACTTTTTTGGTAAAAAACGAGCGTTTTTAGGAGAAAGTGGAAACGAAAATAAACGTAGCTCCTACTGTGCGGTGGAGCGTATTTTCTCATTTCGCTATAGAGTGTGCATATTAGAGATGCACAGACAGCCGTTTTGGAGGAAATTTGAATGAGATTTGTTGACTAATTTGAGTGTTGTTCGATTTATGTGAATTTTTGATATAAATCGCCGATTTTTTCGGTAAAAACTCGCTGTTGGACTGTTTTGGCTCGCTGATAGAGCATTTTGAACTCGCTGGTTGAGTTATTCGGATTTTAGACAGGTGAAAACTCGCTGATTGAGTTTTTCAGAATTTTAAAAGGGTAAAACTCGCTGATTGAGTTCTACGGATGCTTGAGTCCCACTGGCGGGATTAAAACTCGCCGATTGAGTTTTCCGTATGCTTGAGTCCCACTGGCGGGATTAAAACTCGCCGATTGAGTTTTTTCCGGTCCGTGTGACCCGGATTCGTAAGTGACCAAGAACGGTCGATGCACCATGTCCTGGCCTATCCACGGACGCAAATAGGCCTGTCTAACATGGTGTCAGTATCTGTGGTAGAATGCTTGAATACTTATAGATCTTTGTATTGAATAAAGATTTATTGTTTCTTTCGAATGAAACGGGTAATGATTGGGGAAGGGTCGATCAGAATTTAGAATATATAGTGTTTCGGCAGTAATAGCGGAAGCGTGGACGTTCGGGTCCAAAATGGTCGGATGCGGCTGCGTTTCAGCTTGTCTCTTCAGCGTCGTCGTCGTCGTCTCTTCCTCGAGTCCTTGTCTACACTATAGTGTTCGTAGCTTGAGTGGCCTAAATTATAACGGGGAAGCAACAGCGGCGGGCGCGTTGCGGTCGGGCGGAGCGGCTGAACCACCTGCACATCACGCAACACGCGCGCATTCAAACTAAGAAACAGTACCTTATACTTTGCCAATAATCCTAAATCATGGCCGCCAACGGCCATGACACCTTGCGTGAAAAAATGTGATATTTCAACAAATTTCCCACGGTAAGTAAAAAAACCAAAATTTGATTAGTATTACCAGATACATATAATAAATACAATAAGTGTTTGCTCGCTAAAAATATGTATATATGTAGATGTTTTACACACTTTTACAACAAATTCAATAGAACTCAATTTGCATTGTTTTCTGAAGCAGCAAAAAAAACGTTTATAAAACAACAACGTTTTTTATGTCAACGAAATGCAAATGTAGCGTCTAAAAAGAATTTTCATTAGATAATTAAAAATTCCATAGACCACTTGACTTGTTTGATAAAAATCTGAATATGTCACATAGATTAATCCATTACTTCCTACTTCCAACTGGTTTTCAATCATTAAAAGCAAAACTATTATATCGTTTATGTGGATTTGTTAATATTATATTTATGTTTTGAAAAAAATGCGCGTTTCCTTGAAGGGAACTGATAAAGATGACATTTTATCTCATTTTATGATCACATAATGTTATCAGCGTTGGTCAAAGTTTAAATATTTTTGATTAAAAAATGCATAGGGAAGCAACCGAGCCAGAGAGTCTAGTTGTGTAGTTTCAAACTACAAGTAGTTTGTAAGAGGGATAATTGTTTCACATAGAAATCCGTACAAGGTCACCAAGCAGAATTAAATATTCCTCATGTTACTGTTATTTTCTTCACGTACTCATTAGCGCGGGAAAGGGTCGTTAGACTAATAAGATGTAATTTTCAAATCACTGTGATAATTACACAAAATGATGATCCTTCACTAATACGGAATGTCCAGCTGTGATGAGCGAATGAATGTCATTCAATTCACTTTCTGGGAGATTATTCACAAAAGCTTCATGAATAAATATCAGTATCTTGACAGTAATTCATCAAGTACATGATGGTATATCGACATGTGACAGGTGTTATGTGGATTAGGATTTGGATAACAGGTGTTCCTTATGTGTGCACACTCATTTACCTAAGATGGCCTCACTCTTTCCTCAAGAGGATGACACCCTCGTATACAGCAATAATAATAACTGTGTCTAGGAAAAAAGGGGTCGCTCTAATTTTCCTTGTATATCCTGTACAGGAATATTATGAATTTAACAAACTTTTAAAACTAATTTACGCACAACATTTCAATCAAATATCAACTAGTAAACGAGACATTCATGAAATCCGGTCGCTATGACCAGACCGATAAATCTCTCAAAAGTTCGCTAAAAATTCAATTTCACCAAAAAAAAAAGAGTACAATGTAAATTGCAAAATACGTATATAGTGAATTATAATTTTATCTGATCGGTTGTTTCGTTGATCATGAATTCAAAACTAAAATGATAATTACAACTTATTTTACTGCGAAAATCCAAGCATTAATTTTTAACCTTTGGTTTTTGCGATCCAAAAATTGTTTCGCGTTGTCTTACTATCCTTCATTTCGTCATGCTTTAAAGTTTTACTTTTGTAATTTATATGTGTAAAAATCATGTTTCATCGTGTTTGTGTTTTTTCTTCTTACAATACATAACAAACATTTTACTAAACAGTTTTGTAAAAGATGTAAAAGGTGTACACACCCGTAAAAGGGAATGTTATGTATTGAACGTAGAGTATAATTTTCTACGGAAAAAAAACTATAAAAGTATTCGCATTTATTGCAGAACGGCTTCATGGATGTTAATAATAAAAATATTCTTCATTATTAGAAAAGATCGCATAAAATGGAACTTCAAAGTTATAAAATTAAGAAACAGTAACATCTGAATTCGTATTAATAATTTTGATATTGGGCAACAAATATTAATGAACAAGGGGACATATGAAAGAAAATATCTGTAATTTTGAAAATTGAATTTAATTAGAGGCATAGATGAAACAATATCAATCATATTTAGTGAGACCCACAGTATAATTTTCTTTTTTAGTTTTGGAGCACTGTTAAAAATTGAATAAAAATTGAAACTAATGAATTATTTTTACATTTTCGCAATTATTTTAATTTCAGGGTGATTGGAGAAACACACTTTAAAATTTTATGTTACGGCTAATTGGACGGTAGAGGCTTATTTTATTTTTGAAGTCGTTGTTTTTTACTATCTTCATTTTTATCTTCAAATGTGGTTTATCCAATTTTTTTTCGAAATCTCCTTTAGTTTTTGAGAAACTATTTACATCATTATTCGCTTTTAACTTCAAACATCATAGCTACAAAAATTCAGATGTTTTATAATCAATTTCGAGTACTTTACATCATCGCGGAACTAATTTTCCAATTTTCCAATGTATGCTTTTCACCTGTTTTCGGTTTCTTGTATGTTTCAGTTCAGGTGAATTGTATAGAATAAAACAAACGTTTGTTTTATTGAATCCAAGAACTATAATTTTCAGCTTGCACCAACACATCATATGATTTTGATAGAGAGCTTTTCCCCTTAAATACGTGGGGGGATTTATGATTAAAACTGCCTGTAGTTATTCAAAATGGACAAATGCGAAGTTCAAGCTTAAGGAACATGATAAAACACAACTTCAAAAAGGAACTGTTCCAGTTAATAACGCAAAATTAAGTATAAAATAAATACTAACTATTACTAGAAATTTGCACAAAATTCATGCAAAATAGATTTAATTTTTAGAATGCTAACTATGAGAAGGTAAAAATAAGTGCGCCCTGTCTTTAATGATTATAAATGTCTTAAAACTTGTTTTTCATCGGTGAATCTGAAACTAAAAAACGTATTGTCGAAGTGTTTCTATTTTTCTTAGGAAACAAAAAATTCTTCACTATTTTCAATCGAAACAATGAGCGACAAAACGAAGAGAAACAATTTTTGTTTTGCTTAACAAACATATTTTATTATTAAAATACTTTCCAAATCGAAACAATTCCCAACATTTTTCACTTTATAAATTTTGTTTAAAAGAGTTTTGAGCTGTGTAATTTTCAGCATTTCGTTGGAAGCTGAAAGAACTGAGCCGGAAAAACTGCAAAAATGGTAACTAATGTAGTTTTGAAATATTTTAAACAGTAACAACCTTATTGAAATTTTAAGAAAAGATTTTGCGAATTTTACTGAAACCGTAGAAATCACACAATGTAATGTTATGATGAAACAAACGTTACAAATATGATTTTAATGAACAATTATGTTCAAATAAAAACATACCTATTTAGATTCTCTTACGATGGAATGTGCAAGTGCTGTAATTTTCGATTTTTCTTGTAATAAACGTTTCGATGAAATTGTGAATTGTGTTGCCAATGATACTACACGCAAAAAAAAAACTTTCACCCCTGATAATTTCGAAAGTGCTGTGGATATAATAGTTTTTTAGAGTGAGATAAATTCGCTAATTTACGGAAACACAAATACTTGAAACGAGTCAAGTAAGTTTATTGTCAAAAAAGTGTTTAACATCATTCTAAATTCATGAGAGCAGGGCATCACCGTGCAATAATTTCTGTGTACGGGGCGCGTTTTTAACAGTAACAACAACTCCTTACAGTCTTATTTATTTCTAAAATGTTAATATATTGCTTAAAACAAAAATCATGGATAATGGAGTGAAGAAAAGAGTGAGTTTTTTTTTAATTTGGAGGGGGGGATGGGTAGAACGGTCAATTCTATTCAATTTCAGTGTATTTATTTTTATTATTTTCATTTAGATTTCGTTGAGATTATATTTATTAATATGAACCACCTTACAAGAAAGCACTCATATTCAGTTGATGACTTAAATTGATGACTAAGATTCGGGTTGGAAGTTAGACACGCGACAATTTCAAGCAATAGTAAATAAATAGAAAAATAGTTTTATACCATTTTTTTGTAACTTATAATTATTATTGTTGGCATGTTTCTTTTAATTTTCGAAAGTGTTTCATTCGCGATATTTTCTAGAAGATATTGAAATCTTCCAATCGGAAAAAAGTTAAGAATATTGTCATTTTATGAACCCAGTTCAAGAAAGTGTCCAGAAAACCGACTAAAAAACCATCTTGTCATGGTGGCTACCTAAAGAAATTCAGATATTCCCAATAAGAAAAATGAATTTCAATTTCAAAAAACAATTTTTTTCTGGCTTCATTTATAAACACTTCATGTTCCTTTCTTATGTCACCTACAACTTCAACAAACCGCTGTAATATCGGGATATCAAATTTCATGGAGCCATAATTGATCTGACCCAGTGTTCCTACATATTTCTGTACCATTAAAGCGGGAAAGAAAATAATTGTAACAAGATATCGCAGAAAAACGTGATAAATAAATCTTCAACGGACAAAAAAAAATTAGTGGAGGCTATTTTTTGAGCGAGTTAAAACATTTCATTAATGCCAATACTTTATGATTCTGAACGCAAGCTAAGACATTCTAACTTTTTCTTAACATTCGTCGAGTTGTAATAACTTTTATCATCAGTTTTATTATGACAGCTTTCATCGCAAATGGAAATCTAACGCCTGATCCATATCTGAACCACAAGTGGATGAGTATAGTTCATTACCATACAATTGAACTAAACAAGTCGAACATTTCAAAATAAATACATACAATATGAACAAAAATGTGACGTTTCAATAAAAATGAAAAAAAAAGTACAAAACGTACAATCCCGGTTGAGTATAATGCTGATGAAATGAAGAAAATTCAAGAGATCTAGTTGAAGGCAGAGAAAGAATGTGGAACAAAAATTTAAGCAAGCAAAATAGTGACCAGAATCATAAGTGTAGCTGCAGCCGTGGTTTTGGCGGTATTCACCTTCTCGTCTTTTTCTCTGCTCAGAGCCAATGAGTGCCATTTTTCGCGACTGTAGAACGTTTCTTGGGCGTTGGTAAGGTTGGATGGGATATCATCAACAATGAAGATTCTTCCACCCATGTTGAAGTTGTTGGCGCTCTGAAATTTTAAATTTTTAGCTTTTTGATTTAATGAACATTTCACAAAATCGTGCTTGAATCTTACGTTGTAGTACAATACAGCCGGAGTAGATTCAGTTGGAGTGAAAGTGATCGAATTGTAATCATCTGGCCATCCATCACATTCCAAGTACGTGTTGTGTCCGTCTTCTGTTTTCTCTGGAATTTTCGGAATATATTGAGATATAAAAATAGTTTCCAATACCGTGAGTATGTGACCAAATACACAACGGCCCGACGTTCTTTTCCACAGGATCCGCAGAGAAAATGTTGATTTTCTGAACAACAATTGTTCTACACAAATAAATAGTACTTTACAATACCTTCACTTCAGTATCAGATAACAAGCTGAATCCACCATCGACATCATCTCCAATATACAGAGGGTTGTACAGTTCCGGAATTGAAGATTCACGTCCTCCCTCGATGCTGTAATTGTGAATAGATTGGCTTTCAAAAATACCGAGCGTTCTTATTTTTGTTCTCGAAAAATTTTTTAGTTTTTTAACATTAAGCTTTGAAGAAAGCATAATGCGTAAATTAATTATAAACGTTACACAATTTAAAATTTTTTTAAATTTTTCTAGCCGATGAGGCAAATTTTTATGAAAATATTAAAATTCTTACTTGAAAATATATGTGACGTTACGCTTGAGATATAAGTCTGGAGTCACAACACTGTTCACTGCCCAAACATATTTCGGTTGTCGGAGCGGTGGGAAACTCTGAAATGCGCTGTCTGATTTTTTTTACTACTTACGATCTTGCTTACCGCTGTCTTTGACATCGACGCATCGGCCAATTGGAAAGTGAAGTTGCGTCTCTCAACGGTTCCGAGCAGAATTCCAGTTGGTGTGCTCTTCTTATCTTTTCTGAGCTGAAAACGATAGACTGTTTTCAAACTAGCAAAATCATAAGCGAACCGATTTAACCGGTGGTACATATGGTGGTAAGAATGAAAGCGTATCATCTGAAGGAACCAAAACAGATCCAAAGTTGACGCGGAACTTTGAGCAGTAAACCGAGAGCCAATCAATATGGAAGATATCATAATTTTCTGGCAATTCCAAAACAATATCCTTTCCACCACGGTAGTTTTCGGTGATTTCAGTTATTCTGGAAATTGATTTAATGTGTAACCTTTTTTGAAAACAAATGTTCCTACATCAGTTCAGAAATAAGCAACATGTAACATAGCCTTTCTAGGAACCTATCCCTAAATCGGATTTTAATCCGACCGAATGAAATAAGCATCTCAGAATATAAATAAAAAATTGACTGGACATGCAACAACTTTCTATTTTGAAACGATCAATGAGCGCAAAAAAAAGTGGTGCGATTTTCTTATCTTTTAAATGTTGTGTTGTGAAAAGAGAATGAGAGAGAAACAGATTTCTGTGCAAAACATGTGGACTGTGTCGGAAGTTCAAACTTTCGTTGTTTGTTTACTACTAGTGTTTTGTTGATGGTATGTCTTAATTTTGAAAATGAGTTGTATATAAGTTAGGCGGCCCTTTAATAATCCATAATTTTTTTGGGCTCATATTCAGCTTTATTAACAATAGGTGACGCCAAATTCACCTCGTTGACAACTGTTTCAATTTCCTTCACTTAAACTGTTATGGTCCACAAATGTAAAATAATTGTTAGACTTTTATCTTGATCATGTGTTAAATTTTTTCGCAAAATAACGGCACCAGACGATATCAGGTTTATTATATTCTTAATGTTATTCAATTACACTGTTGTGTTCCTCCCCCCCCCCTTTTTTTTTTGACGATACCATGGCAGATAAGTTATGACACGGGGTCAACCGATCCACAACTTTGTCACCTCCATGAAATCTGATAGCCAGAATGCATAAATTCAATGTCTATTGTAAGATAAATTGGTAGGAGAAGGTCGATTACAAATGTATACAATAATTTGGGTGTTTACAACAAATCATTACTATGATCCTCATTCTCAATCATAATTGTCGGTTGCACTTTTTTTTTAGCCCTAAAAGATATGTTTATGTATGCGATGCTGTATCGGCTGATGCCCTACTTTTATTTCAACTCGCGCCTTTCATCAATTTCGATCCAAATTTTTTATAATCGCGTGTTGAAATGACTACTTACAAAGCGACTACTGGTTTCTGGACATATAAAGAAAAACATACTCATTTTCGTCTTTTCCACGAATGGCAACTTTTTCTCCAGACGAGGTTGAAACAGTCGATCCACGACCGGCATAGAAGAAGGTTTCTGAAAAACAAATTGGAAGTGAAATAAAAATATATAGCGGGGTTATTTACTTGGTGCTTTATTTCCTTCGAATGTGAATCCATAGATCTTGATTGTTCTTCTATCAATGACATATACTGGTCCGGATCGAAGCTTGTAACGTTTTCCAACAAATTCGGATTGAAGTGCAACTGACTTTGGAATTTTAATATTGTCTGGGATTGTCACAGAACCAATGTTGGACTGAAAATACAATTGTTTATAAAAACTCTTAATCTGAAAATAAAACTCACATCCGATTTGAAAGAATATACAGAGAATGACTTGAATTCATCAAGTTTGTGCTTGTCAGCAACATGTACCACGATTCGGTCTTGATCTTTTGGGAATGTTCCAATTGGTGTGATTCCATATTCCACGGTGTGTGCCTTGATTCCATCAACGGTTGGGATGTCTTTAACGTCGAACCAAAAGTAAAGATCTGATTGTGTAGGTGTTAATGTGAAGTTGAAGATTTGTAGAGCTGTAGCATTGATAATAAACACTTGACCACCGATATCAGAATCTGTGCTTGAGAGGTCTCCAATGTAAACTCCAAGGTCCGGATTGTAAGTATTTATGTCGTGCGATTCTGAAAAATAAAGTTGTGATTACTAACAATGGTCTTATAATGGAATTACCTGCAACATCGCTCAGCAGAAGGAGCACAGGCAGTAAGAAGTGACAGCTCAAACGTATCATCTAACTAACCTGAAAATAAATGTTCAATTAACTAAAAAAGAATGTAGTTTTTCTTGGAAGACAGAATGAACGAGAAAATTCGAAAATCTAATCGGAAAAAGAGACAGAAAGTTTGAAATACATCAATATTCTGGTTTTGCATGCTGGTTTCGCAGGATTTCGCAGCATAATTACCACGCTTTTTCGAAACAAAAAAAAGAGCTTTTCATTGTTTTAAATAAGGAATACAATTTGAGTGAAAAAAGACGAAATGTGAGATGAAGAGGAATGACTCAGGAAATATAATGAAAATTGAAGGAGGAGCTTATTCATGCATTCATCACAGTACCAAGATGTATATCTCGAGTGAGGGAGAGACTAAGCTGACAGTCGGCTGTGTTCATGGAAGAAGAGGGGTTCTTGTGCATAATATTTACGACAAGCAGATGACACAACTATTACTCCAAACCGCCAACCACGACCAATTGATTCCATCAAAATGCCGAAGATAAATGAATGTTGCAATGGAAATGGAAATGCGATTCTCAAATACACACACCAGCTTATCCTTTTGTAAGATGAGAAATGACAAAGCTATTTCGTTTCGCCTCTAGCGAAATGAGTAAATGGAGATGTGAAGAGGAATAAATTCAAAGTCATGAGAATGAGGAATGGTTTGTCTTCAGTTCAACAAGAAAAACGAAAATTGATCGCCGGGGTGGTCCGAGTCTATACATAATGAACCAAGTGACAGATTGTGACATTTTACCTAAATAAGACAAAAGACAGTCTCCTGGGAGATAAATACCCTAGTTAGTTTTCCCTAATAAAAGAAGAAAATAATAACTCGAAGGTCTTTGGCAGTTTATAATGCAATAGACAGATGCTAACACAGATGTACAACTGGGGGAAACTATAGAGACTCTACTACATCAGTAGGCGTGGCTGACAGTATTCCGATGAGAGAAAAAAGAAAATGAAACCCCTTTGCATATGGTCCATCTTGGTTTGTTTATCTTTGCTACACTCTTTGATGACCCACGGCTTTTTTCTTTTATTCCCTTTTTTTCAAAATAATGCTAGACTTCTGCTGGTACAAGGCGGATTAGATTAGAGAAATACAATTCCTGGGTACAGCTGTAAATCAAAAAAAAGAGGAAAAACGCCGCCTAAATCTTTATTTTGTATAAAAAATAAGCAGTAAATACCGCCGCAAGGCACCACATGTGTTCATAAAAAGAAATATGGTCTGAAGAAGTTGGTAACAATAAAGGAAAAGGGAGGCCTTCGACATAACACTTGACGCGTTACGGGGGTTGTTCGAGCACCATTATTCATCCGGAATGCCAATGACATACACTTAAGTCGAACTCTTACTCAAATCTCAACATAATTAATTCTACTAATGACAACTATTGCTCTTTCATTATTAAAAATAAGGGCCTCAAGTAATGTTGAATGTTTTCCAGTGGGACCACCCCCCTGCTGAATAAATTTCCGCCCAGGTAGGGCTGCTTTTAATTAGGCAGGTTGTCGGAACCATTGACTATTCTGGAGTACATCGTTTTGTATGCATACAATGCATTTTTAGCAACACACATTAAGGTGTATAAGAGTACTTTTGGTGACAAACGTCAAACCGCTTCCGTATTGTTAATTACACAACTCTTGGCACTAATATGTAAAGAGTGAGCCAGGTGGCAATGAGTGAATCGGAAGAGTCATGGATAGATAAGTGCACTTGTTAAGTAACAGTCAAAATAGACGAACGGAAACGGCGAGTTAGGAAATGATGGCTCTGTAATTGAATGCTTATTGGGTCGAATATGTTTATTTATGCAAATTGGACCAAATTCGATCTATTCAAAATCAAACGCTGTGAAATGCGTCGCAGAAAATTGGTTCCTTTAGAATTGAACGCAGTTTTCATCTGAAACATTTTTTTACATAAAAATGAAGATAAATGCGGTCAACGGACACATGTATTAATTAATCGGAAAGTCATCAAAAAGTTGGAAGAAATTGAAAAGATATCAAGTACAATTATCTATTCATCTACATTTTTTGAGATTAAACAACTTTAGCAGTCTACCAAAAAACAATGAAAATCACTTGGACAGATTGATAGTCTTATCAAAGAAGCCGCCTGACACCTAAATAAAATCAAAAAGGTAGTGAAAACAATTTCGGTCAAACATCAAATTGTCCCGAACTCGAATTAAAATTACCGAGATGTTTTTTTCTTCACAAGATAAACCGACCTCATCACCGTCAACTAATGAATTGCTGATTATATCTGAACAGTGCAAACAAGGTCAACCTATTCTGTGAAAAAAAACGTATAGAAGTATGTATATTGCTTGAAACCGTTTTTGAAGCAGAAGTACATGTAGAAACAGTGCATAATCAAACAATGGGACCTTCTTAACCTGGTAATATCTACAAACAAACCCCTCGAAAAGCTTATTTAAATCAAATGGCCATGCCATTGTTCAATGTGTACCGTGTTTGACAGGGAGAACGTTAAACAAGCACTTGACGCCCTCCCCTTTGCCAACGACTACTATTGTCTTGGTCTGTTTATTAGAAGAAAGAATGAGGTACAGGTACCACGAGGTTAGGTTATTGAAATGAAGCTAATTTATTCAAAAACAACAAAAAAATTTGTGGAAGAATGAAATGCAGGTAATAAAGAACAGACGCGAGATGGAATGTGACAAAATGGTCCTTGGGAAAAAGAATATTAATCAATGTTTTATGTCACCTTTTCCAATTAGTAGAGAGGATACAACTTCTGGGAAAACATTTACACTTTTCAAATTGGAACTTTCTAATTTGAGCGGATATTCTAATATAAATTTAATATGAAAGTTTTGTTTTTAATTTATTCGTTAGAGAATGTGAAGTTTTGGATATAAGTGACACGATTTTCGAAAATGACGAATTTGAAAACATGGGGGCTTCATAGAAATTACCTTGCTGAAACAACTTTTTGAAATTTTAGCTGCTTCTAGTGAAATGTAATAACTCTGACCTGGATTATCGGATTTACTAAAAAAATTTTTTTAATAAATGTTTAAAACAAAGCAGTCATGAAAACTGGACTTTGTGGTATGAAATTTGTGGTACGCCTACACAAAAAATTTGAAAGTTCATCATTTTGCAAACAGTACAATTATAACAATTTTGTATTCTTGCAAAAGAATATTAATGCAACAAAAAAAAATAAAAATGAGCAATCTAAGCTATTCCATTTTATGAACCAAACAATGAAGAGAAAGTCACAATATTTGAATTTTTTTAAACGTTTTTGACTTCAAAAAATCAACCCAATTTCAATTTTTTCGTACAAAAAGTTATATTAAAATTTGGAACAGAAATGACAATTAAACCTATTCTTTGCTCTAAATATAGATTTAAAGTTTCTTCAAATGTTTACTATTCGTTTGGAATAGTTATGGTTTAAACGAATACCCGTAAAGAAAACCGGTTTTTTTCAAATTTCGGAAAAGGAAAAGTTGGAAGTAAATATATGGAACAGTTAATTAGCATTTGTGAAGTACAAACCTGGGATTTAAAGTCAAAAATGCTACAAACAAAATGTTTAATAAGCACAGACTATTCGGAAGTGATGAATGCTTTTCGACCTAGATCTTGATAAAACATTAAAACATTCTGGTTATGTGACTCATCGAAACCATCAACACTGACCGAACCAAAAAAATCTTGTCCTTGACGACTAAGTGTGCCTTACTATCGTTTAGTTGGTAAAAAAAAAGTGAGAACTACAATTATAATGATTTTTATTTCGTGCGGAAGAAGGGCGAAAATTTACAAAACACACGGTTCGCTTAAGTTTTTTTTTCTTGCTGTTGTTTCCATAGAAAAAGCAATGGATTGGTTAGATTTGACGAAAGAGATGACTGGTAAGACGGTGATCGAAACGCCGACAACCGCCCATTGACTGTTTTGTAAGAACGTATCATCTTGAAGGAAAAAGAAAAGATTAAAGCGAGCGGAAAATTGAACAGAAAATGACTCTTTATGTAAGAAGATTCTCAAGACGTTTGTCGATTCGTTTTAATTGTTTCATTCATATTCACTAACAATTGTAGGATTTTTTAAAGGCGGAGTGGCGTCATAATCTTCATTTTTTTGTTAGTGTGAGGTTTGACAGAAAATCTTGAAATTTGCGTTGGTTTAACATTCCTTTTTCAAGTCACAATCAGGAACCTAAAAGGAACAGTTGAGATTCAAAAAAAGAAAGAAATGTTTATTTTCAGAAAATCTGAATTTGAACAAATATTTTAGAAAAGTTCAGCAGAGGAAAAATATAATTTTCTGTACGCCGTGACTTGCTTAAATCAAATTTTAACTTATTTATTCTGCACAATTTTTTTTCGGCAAAATTCCTTATTTTTTACGGATTGGTCCAAAATGGTTCAATATTTCTAAAGTTTTTTTCAATGCCTAAACTGTTTTCTTTACCTATTAAAAGTATGTATATTTAAATAAACAATCACATGACATAATTCGACTCAAAATAGCAATAAAAACCAAAAAACGGATCCATAAAATTCAGTTTTTGAGAAAAAAAGCTAAACATTTTTCATTAAATTTTCAATACTAGAAAACCTATTAAAATTGCTTAAAACACTGCTATAAAATATTTTTGTAAAAGGACGATGAGCGGCAATAATGAAAAAGAACAAAAAATGCGAGGAGAGGGGAGAACCCGAACGAGATAAAATCAATGCTGCTACTTTTACAAAGCTGCGCCCCGGTTTTCCAGTGGAGAAACGTTTTCGAAAATGCGAACAAAATGAAAGGCCTTATCGGAAATTAAACGAATAGACACAAAATTTGTGTGAGCGCTGGTTAATAAAATTTCCATAATGTTGCCGGTCGAGAATTTAGCTTTATATTCACATTGACATCTTCATAACACTACATTTTTGGTTCAAGTATAATGAATTATAATGAATTAAACAAAAATGACGACCGTTCTCTTGAAATAAATAAAAAATCCTTGAAATCAACTTCACCTTGAATTAATATTATGTTAGTGTCATCGATCTCTACTTTTTATTGCTTTCATGTAACCTAATTTTGGGGTCTGAGATTTGGTGATCAAGTGGAATTTGTGTGAATTTTTTCATCTCACTGTTTATTTTGTTACGAAGGTTGCAAAAAGAAGCGCGTGTTTTTGTTTGAAGTGTTGACGATGAATGTTTTTAATGGCACCAATTATCTCTTTCCCCCGAATTTGAAATAATCCCTATTTTCTTCGAATGTGAACTATTGAAGTTCTTGATGACATTTCAAATCCAAGTTAATCGAGAAAAAAACACTGACCTTTAAATATATTTGAATCTGTGGGAATTTCTAATTTTTTTCAAATAAATATTACTAATATTTTGAATTTTAAATTTCAAAAATGTCGTGGGAAAATATATTATTAAAAAAAAGACTATACGATTTAAAAGCCGTTAGAAAAAATAACATAACCATCTGTCAAGAATAGTACCCCACTACTCAATAAAAACGGTACTAACAATCATTTCAACCAGAAAAAAATGGGGTGAACCATCTGCATAATATTTATTTAGGTGCCATCATCACTTCATAATACTTCAAATGCATTTATTTGTCGATAAATTCTCTGCAATGATGATTTATGCAAAATCTTATCGAGTCCGTGGTGAGAACGACAAGGAATAAGATAGCTATCTAGATATCGGCAGAAATTTTTAATTATAGGATGGATGAGGATGCTGTGGAAAAAGATGGATGTGTATGACGTTTATTTGACAAGTTTTCAGTGTGTGACAGTGTTTGGTTTTCGCTCGATTTTGATTTTTGATAGTGGAATCAAGATGATGAAAGCCATGATGAAAATTGAATGTTTTAAATTGCAGTTTTCAGAGAAAACACTTATTTTCTTGTCAATTTTGATAATAACGGCTTCAAAAAATGGTGATATACGTATACTCTCATCATAAATAAATTTGAACACACTGCAAAATCATGCTTTGTTAAAATTTACAGATTCAAGACTGAAACAAATGAACTTTATTTTAATGTCTACATGTTCTCAAACAATAACTGGGTGGATAAACTTTTAAGAAAAAAAGATTTGATGAACTTATTTTATCAATATTAAGAAAAAAATATTTGGAAAAAACATAGACAAAACTTTAAACAAACTGGCATATCATTAAAAATAAATGAAAATTATGGACTACATATTTTAAAATATCCATCTTTTTCTGGACAAAAAAAGATTTAAAGAATTTTACTCTTCTAAAAAGCGCTTGTTGAGGAATACATATGGTTTTGTTGGATAGCATTTGCTCGATTTGTTCCCTCAATTCGTTCATAATTCTCGGAAGTCAATCGTGTGTCTCGGTTGTTTTCGGCCTGAATTATTTTTTTTTGAAATTTGAAGGATTTTAGTGTCTTAAACCTCAGTTGTTTGCACCTGGGTTGTTGGGTCAATCAAAACTGGAGGATCGCGCAAAAGGAACATGAGTGGAGCATAAAGGAAACTGATGATTGCGATGATGTACATCATTCTGCAAAAAAATAGTTATCATGTTTCTAACATTGTTTTAAACGTCGGAAAGCCGAGAGATTTGACAAGTGGTCCGGAAAAGAATGGTCCAAGAGCAAAAGCGAAACAAAATGCTGCATCGGCGATAGCGTAGATTGAACCGTATACACCCACATGACGAATATCAACCAAGTAGCCCATAAGTGGGAACATTGAAGCATCGATCATACCTGAAATTCCAAATATGCATTTATTACTCAACAACATGAATAAACTCTTACCAATACTGAATCCAAGAAGACCATGTGGAATAATTAATCCACTAACCGAAGTAGCGGATGGAATTGAAAGCAAGCTGAATCCAATAACAACAAGTCCGATGAATGATGAAAGCCATCTTCCCATTCTATGAGCAAGCGGTCCAAAAATATTAGTTCCGATCAAATAGGAAATCGAAGCGGGAAGAAATGCAGCTCCACGTTCCAATGAGTTCGCACCCCATGATTCCATCATCCAAAGTGGCAAAGACGGCTCCAACATCGCAATTCCCAGGTTTCCAATTGTGATTGCTCCAGCAGCAACAATAATGTATGGATCTCTAGCCAGTTGTTTGATTGTTGAACCTTCTGGCTCACCGCGATCAACTTTTGGTTGAAGAACAAGGAATTGGAGAGCTAAAAAATAACTGTTAAGACAATTATTTAATAAAATAAGCCTTACTTCCATCGAACAACGCCAACAATGCCAACAAAACAAACGGCAATTCCTTGCCACTCCATTGATATAGGAGCCCACCATAAGGTGGACCAACTAAAACTCCTAAAGCTAGGCCACCTAAAGCTATTCCCATAGCACTTCCACGTTCCAAGTCGTCCGGGTATGCTTGAGCCAACATTCCCATTCCAGATGTACTTGTACAAGCAGAACCAACGCCTTGGAGTGCTCTAGCAAGCCACAGCGAAAAATATGATTCACCAAATGCAAAAAGAATAGTGGAAAGGAACATGATCACGAATCCGCCGAACATTGGAACCGTGTAGCCAATTCTATAAGATAATTTGTTTTCAAGTAGAAAATAGCGGAATTGTTATTATTCCTTCGCGTATAGAAAAATATTTTGTGTTTTTGCGTCAAAATTGATTTTAAAAATGGGCTTCTTTAGGAAAGGACTTGTTTCCTTAATAACTCGTGCATAATTATTAATAGAAACAACAGCGCTGTTCAAATAAAAACTTATAGATTTTGGTGTATATCTTTATGCTTCTTTTTCCTTTGTTATTGTCAACTCAAATTTTCTTGATCATTGCGTTCTGAAGGCGGATCTGCTGTACTAACGCAGTGTTCAGAACGCAATTATCAAGATTATTTGAGTTGACAATATTACTTGTTTGTTAGTGGTCCAATCCACGGATTGACAAGAAGTTGTACCAAAGCTTTAGATCCGAACATAAGACCGACGTGTACATTTTCCGAAGCTAAAAGTTTATGCCTTTCCATTTCATCCATAACTCTCGGCTGCGGGGGTGGTGTATCACGGCTTCTTTCAGCCGCTGGTTTCATCAATCTTCTTCTGAATTGAATAATTCATATGGCGATGATAATCGTCACAAACCTCTCGTCATAATCTCTATCGCGGTTCCTATTTTTCTGGGTTTTTCGACTCGGTTCTTTTGGACGTGGTCCCATTGGATTTTCCTCCCAATCTTCATTATCATCTAATCTCATTGGGATATCCCAACTACTATCATCTTCCCACTATAAATTTAAAAAGTCAGTTTTTACTTCAAAATTTGCAATAATTACCTGTCTTTTAACTCTACTTTTCTGGTTGCTAAATAACAAGTCGGTTTCATTGGGATGTTCCATACGTAGAAGATATTCCGGGATAATTGGAACTAAAAACCACAATTTTAAAATCGATATATTGACGAATTCACTTACCAACAGTTGTCAGCAACATATTATCTAAAAACAAAGCAACATAGACAATGAGCAAAAGTATCTTCCGATTATTCCTATACGCACTGATCAAATCCATGATAGCTGACATTTTTTCCCCTGGTTCAAGTCAATCAGTAGACTGATTGCTAGAAAAACGAAAAAAAATCAATCAAACAAAAATATTGAAATTATGAAAAGAATAGACGTCAACCGACTAAATACAATCAACATACCAAATGTTCTCACGGTTTGAAAAAAATTGATTTGATATTATTAAGATTATTATTTATGAGAGAAATACTTGCACGAGTAGAGATGAAGAGTTTTAAGCGGGGTTGGTATAGTAGTTTTAAAAAAGGAGAAAAAGCTTGAAAAGAAAAACAATGAAAATTTTTATGGTAAAAAAATTCAAGTGTGAATGATTTCTCTCCATTACGTTTTTGCGAGTGTTTTTGACAGTTTAGAAAATGTTGAGAATGAGCTTATATTCTTGGGGACAATTAATGATTTGGAAAGTATAAAGAGTATGAGTGAGCATTTGAAGGAATATTAAATTTTGTTGTCTGGGAATATATCGCCACCAATGAAACGAGGTTTTTTTTAGATCCACAATTTTATCACGTCATCCTTTTGGAAGGTGCGTTTAATTTCGATGTTTTTGTTATTAATCGTGATAATAGAATTCCTTGATTAAAACGATTGATTCCTAACAAAAATTATCTAATTGTAGAATTTTTGAATGTCAGGAAATGATAATTTAAATTTTTACATAATTTGCAGAAACTCAAACTTGTCTAGATTAAAATTACTTTTCTGTTGCTTTATCATAGACCCACGCGTTACAAGTACACGTTAAAAATTAAAAAAAATTGTACGAAATAATTATATAAAAAGAATGATAAACTTTCTCAAAACAGTAGAAACAAAATCATACTATCAGAGCTCACTCTTCAATTCTTCTGGAAAATACGATTGAAGTGAGATGTAGTAATCATGATCGGAATTGGCGTTTTGAGTTTGATGTATTAATTCACATTCATAAAGCAACTTGTCTTTATTTATGCTTAAAAACAATACTAACTATTCCAGTGAATTAACTTCATAATAGATGTCTAAGTTAATTCTTCGCTCTTTCCGAAGTTATTGGAATAGAAAAAATCTCCCAGGCACGATATTATAATTTTTCGAGCAGTCAAAATGATAAAGATGTTAATAAAAAAAAACATTTGTCGATTTTGAAGACTGTAACCCATTAAGAATCACAAACTTTTCAATATGAAAAAAAAACAACATTACAGGAATACAAGACCAGTTTTCAGGTCAGAAAGAAACTCCGGTTGCTTCATAGTTGGTGGCATGAAAAAAAAAAGAAAACGACATCGTTTCAGACAACCGAGTATAGTAAACATGAAACGCCTACAAAAATTGTTTCTTGAAACACACCACAATCAAGAATGTACCAAAAAAAAACACTTGAAGAATATCTAATACAATTTTTCTCGCAGCAGAGAGAAAGGAGCAGAAAAAATGAGGTAAAACCTTCCCTTTGTGTCTGCGACTACCGGAAGACAATTTTCTAACAGTAGAAGAGCGATGTAAACGAGTGGAATGTAGGCTGACAACGGAAACCAGAATGATGAATGATTCAACAGAATCTAAGCATACCAATATTAACATTTGTCTGAAATACGATCCATCCGGCACCTCTAAATCACATCATTTATTTGCTCAAACCAAAACTTAACGGATTTATGCATCAATATGAAAGCATGAAACAATACTGAATAGAAATAAGCACGAGGATATAGATTTGAATTTAACAAATGGCCTCTATAAATAAGCTTAAAAAAACATCAATCTGTTTTTTTTTCATAATAAGAGAATGCTCCTGTCTCCCTAGGTGAAATTTTGAATTTTCACCATCCGCAATCTTAAGAAGCTTTCTCACTCGACTCTCGAAATGAATCTGCTCCATTTTTCAATGACATGATGCATGTATAAAATGCGTCCTCTTCTTATTCTTTCTTTATTCACTCATCCCATTTATTTTATATTTCAGTCAAGTGCAAGCAATCCGCTGAAAGTTTTACGCTGAAGAGGTTTTAATCGTCTACTACTCTTTTGATGGTTTGATTTTCTCTTTTGTCAGATATGACGAAAATAAAATAGGGGTAATATACAAAGTGGAGAAGCGGAGCCCCTTTTTGGTTATATTTTTCAGATAATAGCAGGATGTATCAATGCATTAGACTTCCGTTGGTTCTTATAGGTGAAAGTATATTTTTTGGCCGATGAAGGGGATTATATTGAACCATTATATAGATATTTATGATGAAGAAATACTTCCTTAAGAGACAAAAAACATATCTAAAAAGTAGTAGAAAAATTTGGATTTTATTAAAGACTTGTACACACTACATTTGGAAAATGCATTTTTTATATGTTGATTTTCGACTCCAATCCCATTGAAACGGTATCGGTGAAACCTAAGAGACACGCGCAGCCAAATAAACCTGGAAGAGGTGAATTATGATGTCAGTACAAATTTTAGTTTTAGTAAACCAACGTGTAAATTCACTTCTGTAAACCACCAGCAGAATTCTTGACGCTTGCCAAAAAAACCACCAGCAGAATTCTTGACGCTTGTCTATAATCATAAAAAAAGTGTTGTTGGCAAAATATTTTGCTATATTAAAGGTTTCCTTCTTTATTTTTGAATTTTCATCTCATGTTGATCTTTTTTCCATATTTGAAAAAATAAACAGGAACAAATCGAATTTTATAAAGATGACAGTTGTAAATAATTTTGCAAGTGTTATTTTTCGTCAAAATGTACGGTTTTTCTTCTAAAATGTTCATTAACAATATTGAGATCAAGAGTAATACGTCCAAAAAATAAATATATTTTAGAAATATATTTTATAAAAGATAAAATGCATAAAATTTGGAATAAAAAAAAGGAGAAAAGAAAGAAAAATCAATTGTTAAATATTTTAATTCATTCTGAACGCTTTTCAAGTTAAATTTATAACGTTTACCTCTGTTCTGCAAAATTGTATTGTTTTGCTTTTTTGATTTTTTTTAACATGTTGAAATCAAAAACGATTCCTTCACCTTGAATTTGATTTTTTCAATAGTTTTGGCACTTTCAAATTTTTTATTTCAAAATATTTCGTATTTAAGATGTGGTTTTTATAGAATATATTTCACTGTAAAATTAAAGAATATAAAATTTCCTATAGAATGATGTTTAGTTAAAAACGGTTCAGACCTTCAAATGTGTCCCAACCACCAAAGTTAGGCAAAATTCTCCTATTATCCGTATCGGCATTGATAACGTCACAAGTGTATATTTCGGGGATACCGCAATTGCGACTTCTAATATTTTTAGAGTTTATTCGCATCGATATACTTTTACATATTATACACAAACCGGTTGAATACAAAGTAGAGCTGGAGCTTTATCCAAAGTTAGTTCCAGAATAATTTTTTACCAAATTTGTGTACAATGTATCCAAGAGAAAACCTGTTTCAAATATAACTTTTGTAAGACACCAATAAGCGGTGTATGGATACTAAAGATTATATATTACATTGTTCATTTAATATCAAAAAATACAGAAAACACAGTGGAGTGATATAGAAGATGTGTATTGTTGTTTAAGTATTTTCAATATGATTTCATGCAACGATTAGAAGAATGGTGATTATTCTGGAACAGTCATCTCCGGTTATATTTTTAGTGGATTGAAAAAATATATTGTACATTTTCAAGATTTAAAGATTGAGTAAAACAATTTTTCTACAAATACAGTAATTGAGATTAGCTTTGGCAAAAGAACATCACATATAATGAAACTTGTAAGTTCACGCTTACAGTTTATAAATTACAGCAACTAGAACTTATTTTGAAACGAAATAAACGTTGGAAAATTCCATTAATTCATCCAAGCCCCACTTTTTTGTTTAGAATATTATCTAGTTTGCTGTGAAAATCTGAAAAAATTTATTGAATCAATGTTCAAAAATTAGTATCCTATCAGATTCATGATTGCACTATTTGAATTCCTTAAGCAACACGTATTTGCAACAAAAAAAAGCACATCGACCATCAAAATGCTCTCTATCAGAGAGTTTGTCAATAATTCCGTGAAATGGACAGGTTGATTTATTTATTATCGATTCTCCTTGTATCATGATTGCATATTTATCTTATCAACACTTTTTTTTTCTTGTGAACTTTCCGTTGCCACAATTTGTCATCATTGTTTGTCGGAACGGTTGATGATTCTTTTATTGTTGTTCCCGCTTGCTGTTGTATTCTTCATAATTCTAAGGTTATCTTTATTTTTTATTGTATTATTATTAATAATTTTGAATCTTTAGGCAGTTAAAAACTTATTACACACTTTACGTATGTGGCCTCAACCCAAAATTCGATATATTTGGAATACAAGGATTATTATTTTTAAATAATCGTAATTCGCACAAAAATTTTGCAAATACTATGAAGGAGCAAACGTTCTCAATGTTGAAAGGGAGAACACCAGTGATTGTTACAAATGATGTAGATTTTATTCATTCTATTTCTACGGAGAACTACGACTGCTTTCATTCAAGGATTGTAAGATTTCAATAGAGTGTTCAATAATTAATGCGTTGTTTCATTCAGCCCGAGATTTTCGCAGATGACCCTAAAAATTCTGCAAATGTTCACATGTTTGCTGCACGAGGTGAACGATGGAAAAGATTACGAACATTGACCAGTTTTTCCTTATCGACAGTGAAATTGAAAGAGGTTCATTTTTTTAGACATCGTATTCACTCAAGGAAAATTGAAATATACTAGAAAATCGAATATCGGTTAACAGTGATATGAAAACGTCATTTTTGTAATTCAATTTTCTTTAGGCGCTTTCAAAATTTACCATCTCTGCTGAAGCTCAAATAATTTCTTAAAGATCAGACAAAATTGAATTGGAAAATTGCGAACTAGTATAACGAATCAACGAAAATTTCTACTAGAATCCCTTAAGGACAAAAATATACAGAAAGAAGTTTGGTCTCAATATTTATGAATTTTTAGCTTTTCCCAACGATTGAAAAATGTGTTTACGACTTTCTTGATTATTTGCAAAGTCACAGTAAACATGACAACGAAATTATTTTCATTGATGACTGTCACAGGTAAACAATCCTTATTTTCAATCTTGATGATCAATTCTAATTTGCAGGTTATTTCAAAATCATACGTCATTTGTTTTAGTACAATGCGCCTATGGGCATAAAGAGAAAAATCATTATCAAAACAACTTTCTTGAATATTTTTTGAAAGCATTTGGCGGTTTAGCGGACTACCAAATCCCAAAGTTTGGAAATTTTGCATGTAAGAAAAAACAACGCATATTTATTAATTTCGAAATTGATTGAAAAATCTATTACAGATGTCTTCCCAGAACTGAAAACAGTATTACGTCATCTGTCCCCCGCAAACAAACATGGACAGCTTTTTTTGAACTATTTGCTCTCGCTTATCTCCAAATTTTACTCAAACCGGGTGCTTGATAATGAAGAAGCAGAGTACTGTCTATTGAAGTATTTTTATGATCATCGTGACAATAACAATGACAAAATAAGCAACGAGAAATCAAACGGCAGGATTGACATGAAAAAAGTCAAAGTTCAAAAGGCAATCTCCGCTCAGGTGTGAGTCTTTTCTTTTGTAAAAAAGCTTGATTTTTTTTTTGAAACATTCTTTTTTTCAATAATTTCTCACAAAATAGAACAATTGACAATAAACACGAAAATCTAGTTTGATCAAAGAAGAACGAATTGGGATTTCACATGAAATGGATGTGATTGACACGTTTTTGTAGAATTCCTTATGAGGTTTCGGAAAAAGTGCTTTCAAGATTACGAATTGAAAAAAAAATGTTTAGAAGCTATTACTACAAATCGTTATCAGCTTTACAATTAACTAAATTTTTAAGGAAATAGCCGCACAATGCAAATTCATCTCAATTGCTGGTTTTGACACCACAGCCAATACTTTAACTCTACTTTTCTATCTATTGGCTCAAAATCCGGATCTTCAAAAACTACTCTATGAAACTGAAATTCATGATCAAACTGATGTCACCTATGACACAATATCGTCACTTTCTCTTTTACAGAAGTTCATTTTTGAAACGTTGAGAATATTTCCACATGCTTCACCGTGAGTCCTGCGCATAGTTGTCGTTTGGTGGGTCTTTGATCGATGGCACCTTAAATTGGCATTCAGAAGTTGATAATTTTGCTGATCAAAGATCCGCATAACTATAACTGCCGTGGATAAAATTATTTTCGAAAATTTAATTGACAGACTGCAACAACGAATTTGCACTGAAGACTGCCAAGTTGGAAAATATAAAGTAAAACGAGATTTTGAAATTGTTATGAACTCTTGGGCTCCTCATTCGGATTCTTCAATTTGGGGGGAAAATGTTGCTGAATTTCAACCGTCAAGGTATTATTTTTTTAAATTCGGTCTAATTAGAAAATTGTTCAGGTTTGATAACCTGACTGAACAGCAAAAAAGAGCGTTTATGCCGTTTGGAGTGGGCCCACGGCAGTGCGTTGGCATGCGATTTGCATTGCTGGAAATCAAAATGACAGCGTTTCGTCTTTTAGAAAAGTATTCAGTTCATTCACGCACAAGTGGAGACAAAAACGGAACAAATGTAAGTTGAAGAATCTTGTATCTTCAATGCAATTGTTTCAGATTTGCCTAACTGTACGAGACACTGGAACAATTTGGCCTTCTAACAAGATTGAACTATATTTCGAGAAAAGAAATTCATATTGTTAAAATTTATCATTTTTATTAAAAATTAAATAATTTAGAAGTTGTTTCTGTTATATTCCTTAATTCCTGTCGTCGCCTTCGCGTTGCGTTGTCCATAAACGTTTGATGGTCGTAATCTTCACATGGTCCCCAGAGTTCATAATTTTCTAGCTCTTCCAGAAGGTTGCCATTGTGATAAACATTGTCTTTGGCTTTGTAGCCAGTTACTTTAGCATTGTCTTTTGAAATTTCCAGAAAAGAAAATCTTAAATTACCTTCTTTGTATTTTTTAATATTTTATTCGATTCACCTGTTATTTGGTACGCTTCCAACATACATGAATGGAACTTTGTATCCATTGATGCAGTATGAATCAATATGATGATTCTGGTGAATATGAGCAAAGAAAACACCAATTTTTGGGATTCGCATCTTATGACCATCTTCTTCTTGAATAGCTTTTCTTTTCGAAATCCAGTTGGATATTGTCAGTTTCACTTTCAAACGCTGCATTCTTTCTCCTTTGTGCATGTTTACAAGAATTGGTACATTTGCTTTCTGTAATTTTGTGTTCTAATAGAACATGAACTGTTCGAAACCAACTGATAGTAATGTTAGTTCTCTTTGCAAGTAGTTCAAGGGAGCCGTCAAATTGATTGATACGAAAAATGCATCAAAATAAGTGCTGTAATCAACAGCATTATTTAGCTGAATCACATAGGCGCAGTTTCTAGCTGTAATTCTTTTTTTGATTTCAAACGAATTATTTTGATAAATTTACCGTTTTCGCTACAAACGCGTTTTGTATACGCCAGTGTACCAGTGTATTTGATGTCGAATGTACGATTCACCACTTTTTTGATATCAATCAATAATGAATGGTTCTTTCCATACTCGGCGAACCTAATGTATGTGTTTTATTATTTTTGGCACTTTCAAATCACTTACCAAGAGATCATTGTAAATGCACAGAAATTCATAAAACAATCTTCAACATTGTTCTGATAATCGTGATTGCCTAAACCAAGAAGAAGAGGAACTGAGAAATTATTGTACCACCCGTTCTAAACAGATTATTTTCAGGATCTGCGAGATTTCACGTTACTTTGAATTCCTGTAATTGCTCCAAATGGCCGAAGTTAGTCAGATCTCCATTAATCAACATGGCCGATGGTTTCACTGTCTGCAACCCGATAAACTTATCGATTGCTTGCCGTTGAACCCGATTTGCAAATCTGCTTTCTAACTGAATGCATAACTCCTGTCCCTTTTTTTGCAATTGGTTGAATGGTATGTCTTCTGGCTCGCTAAGGGACTGTAATATAGATACCTTAATATTGGTACTAAAACTCGAAACTCACTTCTGGTAGTCCATAGATTTCTCGACATCTTTTCGAAACTTTTTTACATTGAATGTTATCACTTTCACACATAAAGTGATACTGCGTATCACCCGTCAAGAGAATTGAAAGTTTGTCCTCATCAGTTTCTGAAACAAGAATCCATTTCAAATATTCCTCAACTACTCGTTTTCAATTTTTTTTGTCGTCAATATTCTGCCGAAAACGTAAAACGAAAACAACCACCGTCGTCGTCATATTAAGAAAACGGATGGGAGAGCCGAAAAAAGCGGGGGCCATAATTCAATGGAACAAAACTTATTGTTTAATTTAAGTTAAGCGTCGTGTAGGCGTTAGATTACTTCGTTTGGCGATGTTGGAAGCGCTTGTTTGTTCAAGAATCAAATTTAATCCCTTTTAATGAAAAATCTACCAAGATTCATTAACTTTGAAAATGACCGACATTTTCTGTTTACGTCTATGGAAAAAAATTTCTTCAATTAATTGTTAGTAATTTAGTTTGACCAATTTATTATTTCTCCTCAATATTTAACCAGAATATTTAGCATTTACAATTATTTATATGCTAATGCGTTTAGCTGATATTTATCAAAGTCTATGATAAAATTCACACTGAAAACAGTTAGTTATTTCATAGAAATTCATAATCTTTTATTGTTAAATAACGTATATGTTTATAGCCAAAAATTATCATCATACTCACTTTTCAGCTGGAATTTTATTCAGCGAAATGTAATTGATTTTTATTTTCAAGTACCATAGTTCAACACATTTTAGCGCATTATATTCAATTTATTTCGATCATTTGATAAACTAAAGTAATTTGATATTTTATATAATCTTTTCAGTTCTTTGGATTAAATATTTCAAGGCAATGTTCGTCACGTGATATGAAGACGGATCTCGTAACCACGGATGAAATATAGATAGAGTAAACTATAATTTTGTATTCGCTATTAATAACTGTTATAGATTCATTTTTTAATTTTTTATAATAACGCACTCATATTGAAAGAAAAATAAACAAACCAAGTCCATTCAAACTTCTGAAAATAAAACACAGAAGGATACATATGATGAATTTGTAATAATTTCTGGAATACATGAAAAACGAACAATCTCCAACGGCTCCAGGAATAAGAATGCTCTCAAAAAATATAAATTCATTACAACTGACCCGCCCTTCCGAAACGTTCTCAAATTTTCAAATTTTTAAACAAACATAGACTCTTTTTGCTTTCTATCAGCATTTCTAAAAAATATAAACCATCAAAATCAAGCATTTCTAAACAAATATTTTTGATTCAACCAATTCTATATATAAATAATTTTTATTATCAGCTTTGATATTCTGAATAAATTGAAACACCTAAAATATCCTAAAAATGACAGAAAAAATACATCGGTACTTGAAATGGGTGTACATAAAAACAGTGAAAATGAAAGCAAGTGTTTTGTTATATTTTTTCACAATACTATAAAGGAAAGTGGCAAAAATTGAACGGAAGGATGACACCGGTAAATATGATGAACAATTATACTGAAATTAAGTTTTTGAAACGTTCGACATACACTTTGATTCATGAAATGTATTTAGAATGACATAAAACAACTCAAAGAATGAGCTAGAGTTTCCCAAAGGCATAGAAATGACATTAACTGTTAAAAATTGACATAGACTTTTTGATCATTGCTTTTTTTTAAAAGAAATCATAACGTTAAAGCTCTGAAAATGTTAGACAACTTACTAGTTAGTAAAAACCCGAAAAATACAATATTAATAGTGACGAATAAATCATTTGCAATAGAGATCCCCGCATCTCTGTTGAGACAACAGTTAGCCGAAATAGATAAAAAGTGTGAAAATTGCTCTAATTTGAAGAAAATACGTGTTTTTTTAATCTATTTCGATTAATTATAATTTTAAAAAAACACTAAACATATGCAGCTGGCTGCCATTTCGATTCCCTCTGACTATCAAGTTGTGTTCGTTCAGATGAAGTTGCTGACGTTGTTGATACAACTGGTGCAATAATTGTTACAGGAACATTATTTACAACCGCTGGTTTTGGTGGCGGAACACTGGAAAACGATGCCGGCTTGTTTGTGATTGTCGGTACGGATTCCGCAAGCTCATCGTTTATTTTCGTTGAAAAAATCGCCGGAGTTCGAGTTTCTAAACTTGGAATATTGGAATCCGAGCTGCAACTTGCACCAATATTTGGTCCGGCTTCTGCAGGTGACATTGCCGTTGGTGTAGGCTCCTCAGACTTCGTTTTGTTCTTTTCTGGCTCTTTCGGTCCTTTTTTATCCGACTTCTGAAAAATACATATTTTCTTCGTTTTTTTTGCATTTTATGTGATATTCGAACCAAAAGCCCATTCCTTGAAGCCATGCTTTCTTACACCGAGTAATGTGTTTTACAAACTCCCTCTCCTATCATAAAAAACTCACATTTTTGAATATGCTCAGTCGATTTTTGCCAGATTCTCCATTGTTATTCGAAGTTCCCGCCGCCACGCCATTATTCGGCTGATTTGATGAGCTGGCAACATTGTTATTGTTATGTGATTTCTGACTTTGTGTTGCTCCAGATGGCGGCAGACCATGATGACCCGATCCCTGAATATGTAAAATTTTATGTTGTTTTTTTTTCTTAAGAGAATAATAAAAAGCTCACAGTTCTATGGTCTGGTGTTGCCGAGGATGATGTGTTTGATGATGAGTTTTCGTTTTTTGAAACTGCGTGGGAGGCTTTACGAACAAATTTATTGAATAAACTCAAAGAATATTCCTGAAAAACGTCATAATTTTCACACATGATCAGAAAATCGTTTTATAATACCTTCGGTTGATTAGTTGAACCTTGCGCATCATTATGATGCTGCAAAAAAGCGTGTTTGTTCCTTTCCGCCTCATTCGGAATTTCGCAGTACGAAATATCCCCATGTTGGTGGAATTGAAAATTGTGTTGCTCATAAATAAGGCTTGGTTGTTGCGTTAGTATCGGATCCCTTGGACCAGGTAGCGTTGGTTTACCAGCAGTGACCCGATCTGAAACAAAAGGAATCAAAAGACCATGCATTTTTATTTAGCATCTCGTCCCCTTTTGAAAAGTTCAAAAAAGGTTTTTTTTTCATCCGCTCCAACCAACATTTCATGCTTCAATACTCACCGTTGTATTGTGCATCAGTCATAACAGTCAGGCATTTTTGAGCAACGAGACCAACGGAGACAGATCTTTTGACCTGTTCCAATGATCCGTTCAAAAGAATTTTCGCTGTGTTTGGATCCCCAGTATATTTTAACAACAATGGCCGTAAAACCGCTCCTGTTGAGAGAGAATGACGAGCGCGGACACAAACCAATCTGGAAAATTGAACTTTTTCACAAAGGGCAGCTGACCAGAACAAAATGAAAAAAAAACATGTTCTAAAGGTTTATGGTAGCTGGACTGGGGGCGAGCAGAATTAAAAATGTCATTCAAAAAAGGAGATTGATTTGTTTGAGCGATGAAAAAGTGTTTTTTTTTGTGAATTATTACCAATTCCGAGGACTTTCGAACCTAACCTGTTAGAAAAACTCAATAAAACATAAATGAACAAAAAAATTGTTACTTACTTGGTAGGCGTCGTTGACGGATTCTTGAATGAAAAATTCGGCGGTAAAAATTCTACAATAAACGAAACAACTGGAACTAATCGTAATGCTCTAGACTGTAGCGCGTCAATTGCTTGTCGCGCTGGATCAATTGTACTACCAGTTTCAGCATCGACAACTTCAGTGTGAAGTTTGTCCATTCCTTGAGTATCGGCCATTTCTTGGGTCCATCGACGAACCGACATTGTCTGAAAATTGGAAAAAATGGGTTTGCTGTTAATTTCAACATGTTTTACTCGATCTATTTGAACTATAATATTCATTTTCTGTTTTTAAAAACGTTTAGTGAGTATCTCAAAGAAAAAATGAGAAAATTACTACTTTTTTTATAATTGCTATGCCTCAGAAAATCACTGTCAAATAAAAAGTATTTAAAAATCCAGTCCGTGAAACTCAGCAAATGCTGAAAATGCTTCTGATTCAACACCCATTAGTGGGAAAATCATAATTATGTATATTCATCAAAAAGTTGTGAAATACATGCAATGTATTTCCAATTTTATTTTTTGCAAAACTTTAAATTTCAATAATTTTTAATCTTTAACACGAAATGTAATTCTATCTAATTAGCCTTGCAGAAAAACCTCAACCAAACATCACCAAATAAATTAAAATTTGAATCTTTCTATCTAATGTCTCAAATTTCCAACCAAAAAAAATCCCAAATCCAATACAAACCCAACCATGGCCGATAATAAAAAAAATTGAGAATTTTCCTTGCTTTTTTCCTCATTTTACAATCAATTTTTCATTTGCATCCTCTTCCTCTTTGCTTGCCATTCCTTGTTAATGCTTCAGTTTAATTAAACACGCAAACAACATCTTATTTCCCTCCCATTTTTTCTTCTTCACTCCCCTCTTTTTCCCATTTCTTTTGAGCACCTTCATGTACACATTTTAGACTATGAAAACAAATTGACGTGATAAATTGGAAAAGTGGAAAAAAATCAACTAATAAGTTACTTTTTGGAACAAATCACTGAATATGCGAATAAATAAGTTTATGGGACCAAAAACTAATCTTGAATTTCTGATGAACTCTGAATATAAAATGGTTGTTTAATGATTTGGCAATATTTGCCGATCATTTTCAGATGTTGTATTCTATGCGTATACAAATATTATATTCGTCTTTATAAGTTTTTTTACCCCTCCGTTTTTTTTACTATTTTTCCGCCAAGTAAAGGTTTTTCGGACGGAGGCGGAGGGCACGAAAAAAACGGGAAAAAAACGGGGAGTGAGGTGGCGAGTTGCAAAAAATAGTGTGTGATCCTCGTGGACAAAATTGGCAAAGAGAAAAGCGAAAGGGGCCCACATAAATTCTGAATGAATTTGTGTGTGTGTGTGTGTGAGTGTGTATATGTGTGTATGTGTGCGTCCCGGTCGGAAATGTTTCATTGGATAGGCTATACGATTTGCTACAACTAATTGGGCCTCTCAGAATTGCAGAGTATGCGACACACTCAAAAAAAAATACGTTTTGAGCTGCTCCGACATCTGAAAAAAATGTGTGCATGTGTGTGATTTGGCCAGACTCATACATGCGTATAATAAATTTACAGTAGAAAAGTGTCATCTATTCTCAGAGCATAAAAATGTGTAAAAATGTGATCAGTAACAGACTGATACATGGTTCCTTTTTTGGGCTAGACAGCGGCTCGTCCAAAATTCATGTTCCAGCAAAAAGTCTCACAAAATATGAAAAATTCAACAAAACCCCACTTGAAAAGGTGATTTTAAGACCCGCACTTCAGAAATATTTAGGCCAAGGTTGTGAATGTACTTTTGCTTATTTGGCATACTTTATATTTTAAAAGAAAATATTCATGAAATGAGCATCAGATTTGTCAAAGATTTCACGAGACGTTAACGATATTTAATAATTTCGTCTGAAGCGATGCTGAAGTGATTTTCAAATGACCATAATTCATTACAAAATTCTGACAGAACCTTTATAAAAAAATAATACTTTGGTATTGTTCTAGAGTTTTTCATAACATGGACTGCTTTCAGTTAAAATAAAAAAAAACACTTAAAAATGTTTGAAATATTATAAATGAACTAACCGGATCATCAAGAGTCACAGTTTCCGTATTAAACTGATCTCCAACCATCAATTGACACTGCTTTGGTTCCACAGGCCTTCGACGCAAATGTGTAGGCGAAAGCGAGTTCTTCTTCACCGGCGATGTCATTTCTGCAGGCATACTGTATTGTTTAGAAGCTGCGAAGATATATCTTCGTTTTGATCCTGCTGATCCGACCACACCTCTTCCACCAACAGCTGACACTGAAACATCATCATCCGGCACACAGCTCGTCGGCACGTTGCTGTCCCCGCGTCGCAAGCGTCTTGAAAACCTATCTAAACCGTGCCACAAAATTGACTTTCGTTTTTCTTTGGTACACGCCACCGCAGCACTTGGAATATTACTTGGCTGCGATGGCTGACCACCCGAATCACCTTCACTCGTATTGTTCAATGCTGGAAAAAAGAAAAAATTCATAGTTTTAAAAATATAGCACTAATGCTCACATGTTGGCTGACTGAGACCATTTTTTTCATCATCATCTGCTAACTCTTCATCCGTAAATGTTGGTTGAATATTACTTGTCGACCTTAGAAATCTCGGCCAACAATCGTATTTTAATAGATGAAGAATCTGAAAGTTCGAATTTCATGTTTGCTTTCTTGTTTGTTCTTCTAGACCTGGTATTGTGCAACGTCATAAGTGTCTGATGGAAACGTTCCACTGTCAACCGTTTCACGTATCCTTTTGCTAGTTGAATTGTCAATATTTACCGGTTCAGTACTATTCATTGCAAAGTAACGATCAAAAATTCGCCTCCCAAACGTCGCTCGTTCCTATAAATCGATAATAAAAAACTGTTCGCAACATGTTTGCCATGTTCTCCCTCCCCCCTACCTGAAAATCATCAATCTCCTTAAACTGCTCGACAGCCAAATAGAAATTCAAATTTTCCGCGCAAAATTGTTGCTCCAAAAACTCTTGAAACGGTCCTCGAAGTGTCGGGTCTCGTATTACTTTTTTGAAAATCTGTAACAAAAAAAATCTTCCCATCGACAGTTTCTTTGCTAAACAAAAAAAAACGCTCATGAATTTTAAAATGTCATTCTACTAAGAACCCTTCACTTTTAAGCTTGGCATTTTCTCTTCGTCATGGGAAAGCTTTTCACGAAAATTCCTAATGATTTGTTACTTACTTAGTTTCTTTTCCACTTTTTCGCTTTTTTAGTAATGCTTGCGAAGCAAAGGATTGAAATAACAGTAAAAAAAGCAAAACGATCATTTTTCAAAAATATTATGTTCTTAAATGTTTTCTTCAAACTGCTTGGAAAATGGGTGAGGACTGGAAATTGTGACATTGAATCATGCTTCACCATTTGGGTAAAAGTGAATGTCAAAATTTAACCTTTGTAAGTCGAAATGTCCTATATGAAATGGTTTAAATCCAATTAGTTATTAATAACTGTGAATTAATGAAAGACGCATGATTAACAAAATGATGTTTAAAAAAACTATTAAAATTCAACTTATTTTAATTTAAAATCTTATTTTACTCTAAAAATTGAAAGTTCAAAGTTTTCACTGAAAAACAAGACAAGAATCAAGTGTAAATCAAGTTGTTATGACAAAAAAAAGTTTTAAAATCACCTGGAAGTATTTCATAAATTAATTTAGCAGTAAATGCAAAAAGTTGGCAACAATTATTAAAGAAACCCAGAGTCGTAACTAAACAGCTCACCTTAAGCTCTCTCGATGAGTTTGTTTCACCAGATGTTGTATTCGAAAGGTTGGAATTCGTATTTGGATTTGTATCGTTATCCATACTATTTGTATTTGGCTCTCCTAAGGAGCAAGCGGTCGACATTTGTCGACTCGTTATTGGATGTTATCTGCAAACACTTCATTCATTTTCCCAAACAACCATCAAAAACATCAACGAGAAGAAAAGTTTCAAAAATCAATATTTTAAATCGACGAAAATTGCAACTTTTGGAAGTTTCATGGAATACTAGTACTACTCGTAGATGCACAAGGTGGTAATAGTTATCGCATACTAACTCAAACGCAAAACTCACCAAAAAAAAACACACTTCACTCACACATCCTTACTCCTACACGGTTACGAGTGAAACGCAGGAAAAACAAGCGAGGAGTGCGCGACTGCCGCAGGGCTTAAAAAGAAGAGAAAAATAGAAACTCACATGAAGCTCACCATAAACACATCAACTAGAGTGAAAAAAGTGAGTTTGGTTTAGAGAAAAAAACATGCGCACAAACGTGTACACGAAAAAAAACCGATTTCGGAAAAAGATGGTGGAGCGGCTGCGGGCGACAACTGAAGACGACAACGCCGACGACAACCACAAAATCAAGAGCGGTTGCCTGGCATGCGTGCGCGACAGGAGAAAAAAATGAAACTAGGCGAGTGAGGCAACAAGCATGTAGACAGTCAAACTAGCAAAAGGATTGAAAAGGGCGGAGACGACCGGAGGGTAAAAAGATGCGCAGAGAAGTAAGGCAAACTGGCTCGCTGGGTTTCCACAGCTTCTCTAGATCTGTTTTTCCGTTAGAATTTCCATATATAAGCAAGGATCTGTGAGTGTATGAGTGGTTTTCGTGTGCATCAAAACGAGACAATCTCTTCTAGTCGCCTAACTTGTTGCTTGTCGTCTCCGGTTGCCTCTCCACCCTTCGTTTTCTGTTACTTCCATCCTCTTCTGCTGTTATTTTAGTTTTTCAAAGACGACTGCGTCGGCTCAGGTCGATAGATAATAGAACATCGCGTGTCGTTGTCGCCGTAGTCGTCGCTGTTTTTTTGCAGAAGCCTCAAGCCGACATTGGAAAAGAAGAAGTACGACAACAAGTCCCTCTTTTCTCAACGCTTCGCTCCCTCTCTATCTGCTCAGTATTTGATTGTCGTACGCTTAATGATCCACATGCGTGCTTTTACTTACACATGAAATTCACGGTTGTTCCCAAAGAAGTGAAACTATTTCAGAAGGTTTACTTGAACAAATCGAGTGTATTCATCCCCAAATCCGCAAACAAAATTAGATCATCAAAAGTTTTGTCGCCTTTGTAGAACTGGAAGAATTGGGGGGAAGAGCGACGCCAAAAAGTTGAGAATGCACTCGATGTGATTAAATAAACGGAGCTAAGTAAGAAAAGGTTTGAAAGGTTGTAAATATCGCATATGCGCTATTCGTTTTCCTTCCTGCATGGAGAGGGGGGGGGGGGGTTTGTTTCGGGTCAATGTGAATAAGATGACCCACCATATTGGTTAAATGTCGCCAATTACTAATAATATGGAATATCAATGACGTTTAAATGTAAAACAAAAAAATCTTCGTCAGAAAAAAACCATTATTTCTCCTGTTATAAATTGCTCTCAAGCCTACAAATCTAAAATTACCCCCGAGAAAATTTCCCACTTTAGTATTCATTTTTTCCGTGTTTCTTCTTTGTGTGAAACTTTAGACCACCAATAACTTTTTGAATCAGAAAAGAAAATGAGCCAAGAGAAAATTCCAAGAAAAAAAAAGCAAAAATAGTAAAGCCATATTCGAAGAAATAAAACTTTCAAGTAGCGTTTGCAGAAAAAAAAACAATGCAAACTTCTGGAAATAGAAAGCAATTTCTCGTCTCGGAATGAGACGTGTGCATGTATTGGAAAATGAATATTCAAATACGAGGGAGAGAAAAAAATGGGTACAAGTTTCTACTTGAAAGCTAAAGTAAGACCAATGCCAACGCCTGTTAGGGTTATCAAGGATTCTGGAAACAAACAAAGTCGTCAATGGGAATATGTGTATGTATATCCGATAATCCGAATAATAGTGCACGATGATATTGAATTGCAAATGTGAAAGATTTTTTCAAAGTCTGGTGAAGAGGAAAAATAAAAGAAAAAACCTTTTGGGAGTTTGGGGGGAACTTTTGATTCAGTTCTATTACGAAAGTTATGTTTTTTTAACAAAATGAAAAGGAGTTATAGATGAAAAATAATTTTGAAACATGTAATCGAAATCTTGGGAATCGACAAACAGGCGATTCAAAAGTTTAAACTTGGCGTGCTTATTGTGGAAAATGTTTCCTGACAGATTGTTGTTTGCTCGTACTTTGTGCCTCGTATTTATTTTAATTAAAGACGTAATTCTACTTCCCACAATCTAAAAGTTTTAATACTTGAATATTAAAGACATTGTGTCAGTTAATTTGACATTACTTGATCTTAATTTCAAAAATTAGAGTTTTCTCTCATTAGTACAATGTAATTTAGGCGTAATCACACCGATAAATACATGCTTCATAGCGGTCCAAAGTTGCAAAAATCATTCATGCCCGTGCTGGTATCCGTGCAACGCGTTCGGAATTACCGCGAAACACAATTATTTGAATGTGGCTACATATTGGTATTGTTATTTGGATCACCAAAATAATAAGCCAATAAGTTTTAATTTTTATGTTTTAACATGAGAAAACTACATAAAAACAAAAATCCTTATCAATATTTGTGGACCACCCTGTAAAAATAAGGTAATTTTCTACGTTTCAAGTTCTAGAACGGCATGAATGTGAGATGATGCTCTCAGATCCCTGAGATCGACCAAGTAACTGTGAATAAATGGGTAAAATTTCACATATGTGTTTTCTAAACAAAAAATTGAAATATGGAATAAAACCAATTCTTTTATTTTTCCCCTTTACTCGTAACTTCGTCTTTTATGCATAATAAAAAGAAAGACTTGCCGCCTGATGTTTTCTGGCCTCCATCGGGATTTTTTCTGTACTTTTGCATAATATTTCATATCATTAAGTCACTAGTACAAATCGTTAACTTTAAGAATAAGTGTTATTCTGAAAACTGAATACGTTTTTCACCTCCAATAACCAAAAAAGGTGTTCTAATAAGCACTTCGTATTTTTCCGTTCTTAACTGAAACATAAAACATATAATCAAATAAAAGAAAAATATATGAAACAAGGTTATGTTTATAATAAATTGAAGTTTGATTTCAAACTGATAATTATATTTATTTTCTCAGAGAAAAAGCCGGTTTAGTCAACCTTTTCAAAAAAGAATATACAAGGCAATTTCATGGAAAAATGTTTAGGGAAAGGGGTGGTCTTTTTAGAAGTGTTAGATCAATATGGGGGCTGTTCGGAATTAAGATTTATTTAAGCAAACTTTGATTTTTTTTTCGAAATTCATAATCCTATCAGAAAATTTAAATGGCTTATTATAAATTACTTTTTTGCATGATGTTCTTCTTTTGAGCCTGATTTTGCCTGCACAAGCGCTTTTAAGATTCAAATAGTTTAGATTAGAGCGGTGATTGAAGACACAGAAAATAGAAAATTTCATTTTCTCGGAAAGAAATATTATTGGTATTCTTATTGAAAAAAAATGTAATTAAAATATAGTTGAAAACTGTTAAACGAAAAAATTGGAATATCATGCAATCTCTGTAATATACTCAAAATCAATATCTTTATGTGAAAAAAATGAAGAAAAGGAGTCTAACTTGTCATAAAATCACTTATTGAGAAAGACTATATAAATTTTCAAAACATAATACTTTTCCGTGAAAATAATAATAAATTTAACAAAACTTTGATTTTGTGCTCAACAAAATTCAAAAACATCATTATGGAAAAGCAACGCGTTTTGTTCAAAATCAACATTGAAGCGAGAGTTACAATGAGCGGTTTAGACAAGATCTGAAATACGGAGATTGCTCTTAAAGTAAGCGGCTTGCTGATGAATGTGACTTTTGGTATTTAGAGCCGATATATTGCTGCAATATGGAATCCGATTTCATTCCAACTGGATTTAATCTTATATCATACATAAATCAAAGTATGTATATGATGTTATAGGGAGGAGGGATCTTTACAGGGCCAACGGTTAACAAATACTAATTCTGATTGTGATCGATAATTTAAGAAAAATTAAAATGTTTTTTTCTTTTTGTCAAGCGTTTTTTTACAAGCTGAAATTCTATCATTATAGTTTGTCAGGCTTTATGAAACGTATTTTCGCATACCGATGAAAACTTTTTTTTTTAATTTGAAAATAAAGGTGCAGTTTGACCTAATCTTCCTATTCCAATCGATCCAATTGTTTGAGGTAAGCTGAAAAGGCTACGTGAATGATAATCTAAAAAAACACTAGTTAATTGCAATAGTAATGTATTGAAACGTTAGAGGTTTTTTTCAAAAGAAGATGTTTCTGTTTATACACAACTTATTTATTTCAGCATCCCCACAAATAACAGAAATTGAAAAAAAAAACGTTGCGAAATCTAGCGAATCATACAAAACACAAAATTTCAATGTTTTACCACATAAAAATGGAACTTTAAAGTCAACATACTCGTTGAGACAAAAAAGATGAAGCTTAAAAGCAGAAAATGGACAGAAAAATGTCTAGCAATTTTGTCAAAGAGATGTTTCCTACCAAAATATCTTGACAATAATATGAGAACCATTCAAAAATACCAGTGAAGCTAATATAATCTATTTAAATTCGAAAAAAGTATTAGGTCGTTTCATAAATGCCAAAATGTTTCTACTGGTGAATACTAGAATACCAAAAAGTAAAAAGTACAAAAATCACAAAATAATATTAGAAACCGCATTGAATGTGACCAACGCATTAACAAATTGAACGTTTGTTAACCATGGTTCAACAATGATGGAAGATGTTATGGCAAGAATACAATAAGGAGCCCAGAAGAACAAGTTGAGAGATAACATGATGAACGCCTTCCATCGAGCATTTCTTCGTGCTGCATCTACTGTCACAACCCAGAGAGTATTCGTTCGAGCTGACACAGGTGCACTTTGACGACGGTCTAGAAGGAAAGAAACAAATAAAATATTGTTAATTTTTCGTATGAAAATTACCTGGTTGTAATAGCCCGACGTCACTTCTACTTGTACATTGATCGCGTCTTCGTTTGAAGCATAATCCAAGTATTCGTTGAATATTATTTAGTACTTCTGGTTCCTCTACATCGGTATGTAATGTGGAAGCTGTAAGATCGATCATTTGTATAATTCATATAGACGTAGAAGACATTTTTTCGGACAGCTTCTTAGTTTGACACTGATCATAAAATTATTACCTGCTTGCCCTGTTTCATCGACCGAAACATTAACACATGCAACGCTCCTGGCACAATTCTGCACATCAACAGAAGCGGCTCTTTTTCTATCAGTATCAAAGTCATTATCAACCGTGTTCATCCTTTTCTTTCGAAGTGACGAGTTGCTCACAAGATTAATTGATTCTTGAGTGGCATTTGATTCAGACAATGAGTTTGTTGAGTTGGTTATCAGGCAGCAGCAAAATCTGTTTCGAAAAAAAAGAGAATGTTTGAATTTGAAAACTTTTCTTACAATTCTTTGAAAACATCTGAAAGACTGAAAAATTTTCCACGTGTTGCTCCTTTTAAAATATAGACTATCAATGTGTAGCATATTAACTCTGATGCATAAGGAAGTACGCAAATCGTTGCCAAATGTAGTACATTATACAACCTTTCCAAATAAAGCCAATTGCGGTTATTTGTATTTAGCTCATCAATGTTGAAGTTTGGTTTTTCAGGAGGGTCAAACTAAATCATGTACTTTGAACATTGAGAGAGACAAACATGGAAACCAACCTTCATTGTTCCGTTTTCGTGAAAATAAAACTCAGATTTTTCTTCAATCAACTGCATTCGAAAATCATATTCTTCCAAAAATGCTAACCGCTCGTAATATTCCACTCGATGTTCCGTCCATATTGAAATACATTGTGGTTCTCCTTCCGGTGTATTCCTCTGCCGAAAAAGCATCAACTGCGGACAAGCACATATTAAAGCTAATAGCCAAGCAGCGGCAAGTGAAAGTCTCGTGTTATATTGCCTCTTTTTCATCTGAAACTTGTACAAAAATAAATATAAAAATAATATAGGGAATCTACATTTCGATTCATTCGATTCATTTTTGCTGTGATGAGCAATCGATCTGCAGCAACCAGAACCTGCATGTTCGCTGTCAAATGAAAACCAAATGTTGATATGAACTTGAATAATCGACATCCGATATCACCACCAAACCACTGTAATAACAACACGTTTTTTGGTTAATCATTCTAGCTACTTTCATAACACGTCTATTATATGAAGCTTCCATTTTTCAAAACTAAAGTATGATGTTCTTTGTCCAAAGAGCTTTATAAAAAAAAACAAAAAACCGAGAACTCTGTATCCCAAGAGTATTTAACCTGACTTGAGTGAATCAATCATCCGTGGAATATTAACTTTTTTTGCAAGCTTATTAAAAATGACACAATTTTTGTTTTGTCAGAAAAAAAAACCTACCCAGTAATATTGAATCCAAAGAAACTGCGTGGGTGCATATATAAACAGTATGATACTATCCGCAACAGTCAAACTGATTTTGTATGAAAATAAGCGAGCCGCGAGGACAAGATGCTGACGGGTTGTTCTGAACTTATTATAAATTATTCACACTTTAAAAATCTGAAACTGTTCGAACCTTGCTAGTTTCCAAACGGTGAAAATAAAACTTGGAAGCCCAACACAAAAAGCAGTTCCATACATCCATAGTTCGAGCTTTAAAAATACTGTTTTTTATTTGAAATTCAGTCACAAATGGGTTTTTTTTAATTCAAAATTTAAATGAAATTATTTTCTAGCAGATAACTAAACCGTACTGTATAACTGAAGCTCAGCTCAACCTTCTGCGTTTCCTGTTGTAACTGCTCGCTCATCCTCCCACAACTACTCAACCCTTCGTCAGAACTCAAGGGGGAGAGTACTTGGAAGTGACGAATGATATCCTAAAATGTGTTTTAATTAAAATGGTGCAGATAATAACACAAACTGCAAGAGAGTAAAGATGGAAATAAAAAACGGAAAGTTCCGAAATATGTACAATAGTTAGTTCAATTTATACCAAAATGTTCCACACAATTTCACATTCTCGTTTTCAGGACTTTCCAAAAAAATGTTTAAAACTAGGGAAAACCATCTAATGAACAAGGAAGAAACTAAGAATGATGTGCACATAATTTTTTTTTTTGGAAGTCTGAAGACGAATGAAGCTGCAATTTATTTTCTTCGGTTTTTTTTTGATAATAAGCAGTTTGAATGTGCAATTTTGTTTAAAAATTTGACGCCTCTGCAATACTACTCATAAACCGTTTGCAGTAAAATATTAAAAATATGTGCATAAGAGAACAAGTAAGAAACTCTGTAAGCAAAAATGAAATGCAGAGAACAAACATTTTTTTTAAAGAATTGGGTTTGACGATTTTCTATGAACAGATGTAAATCAAATCATTTCGCTTGGGAGAGCTGTTTCAAGAATCTTTTCCGTTGATATTGTCAAAACAACTGAATTATTCTTTGACGATTTTATTAGAAGCTTAGCGAACAAGTAAAACTGCCTGGAGGGATTTTATTCAAGTCTATTTTTCAGACTTACATATACATATATATAGATTATTTTATTTTATCAATGCGCAAACAATGAGCAACATTTTGTGTCTACAAATAAAACAATTCATTTTGGTCTAATTATAAGAATGAAATTAGATGAAGAAATCACAAAAAAATTATATTTTTTATTGGATGGAAAACTGAAATCTTGAAAAAAGTGTTTCTGAGAAAACGGTGGATCATTAAAAACTTCCGTGTGTTAAAAATTGTTCGTGATGATTCGATTCGAGAATAAAATATAAGAAGAAATATAAATATCAAAAGCAAATGCAACGGTGGATAAAAAAATTAAATTTGTCGGATTGTCCCCTTAGGCGGAAAATATAAACGTAAGCTAAAATCAAAGTTTATGAATCTTTTGTGTGGTTCGATTATTTTCGTAAAAGACGTTTTTTACGATCAAAAGCATTAGCAATTTCTTTTTCGTCTTGTTACTTATTATTGCTTACGTTTCCACAATAAATGAACCTAATTTCAAAAATCGTCGCTGAAAACGCTTCAAATAGACGATGAGTTGTCATTTTTCTATTATAACATAAGCAAGTTTTGAAGACAATCTTTTTGAGTCTTGATCTGTTGTTTGGACCCTTTCCTTGGATCTGAAGTGAGCATTGTACAACAAAAAAAAAACAAAGGAAAAAAGAGAATAATGAAGTACTTTTTTCTTTTGGGTTATATGCTTTGTTCGTTAATTTTCTGAGCCTGCCGCAACTTTTCAACTTTTTCACTGCAAAGAGCAGAACAAAAAAAATTCATTAGATTCTTTGTCTGTGCCACCAGGCACGTTTATTTCAAACCAATTTTAATCAATATGTTAAAGAATTGTTTGAAACGAGGAAATGTTCGGAAAAAAATAAACGGATGCGAATTAGGAAAGTTTCATTAGTAAAAAAGTGGAACTATGAAGAAATTACCAAATCTTTTGTTCAAAATATAATTTTTTTTATAATATTATGCAATAAAGGGAGGTTTAGATATTAAAAAAAAAAGATCTGTACAAATTGACTACAGTTAGTAAAAAAATATCCAAGATGTTGGATACTAGTGTGAAGTTTATGCCAAGGGAGGGTCGTCGATAACTTGGCTCCAGCAGATGTGGTAAAAATTAAAACAAATTGTTATGAAACTGATCTTTAACTCCAACACCAATATTTGGACAAATTCCACTTCTTCGTTATTCTTGGGTTTCAAAAAATGGTTGAAGAAGTTGAGTAATGTGCGAGACTAAGATAATTTTTTGAAATGGAACATAGTCCATCGACAGTGCACGGATTGACGTTTTAGGCTATTTTTTTTCTATTTCAGAAAAAAATCCATTGATATTTTAAAAATTGGCATTTATCCAGGCGTCCAACTGTATGGTAGATAAAACCAATCGAAGGGCAAAATAAAAAATATTATCAGAAATTGCTCAAATTTTGCACACCGTCAGAGAACAGCCTAACATTGAGATTAGCTAACTATGTTTCTTGAACTGACTTTAGAAATTTGAGATTAAAATCGGGATGGATTAATTAGTTTTGATCTTTGAATTTGAAAACAATTTACTTATGTAAAAATCTTCTGATATGCTATATTATTTTATACCCGGAACTACAATCTAGCTTACTTCTATAAAATCTAAAATTTTATTTGAAAAAATTTCAATTTAAAAGAACCTGATAATGAAAACGCTAACGAAACACTTTTATTTTGACAAAACATGATAAAGGTTTGCTTGTAGCATGAAGAATAAAGGGATATTGACGATAAAGCTGAATCGATAGAAATTAATCACAATGATAAATATCATGTGGGAAGAGCATCAATTCCTAAAAGCTTTTCTGTGGGAAAACAACAAATCGAATCTAATAAAATGTGATACGAGAATAGTTTTCGAAAATTTATGTCTCAGTTAAAATTATGTGGAGATTTTGAGAGATTTTTTAAATTTTCGCCTAAAATAACATATCTAAAACGAACTTTTAGCTAGTAAATAAAAATGTAGAAAGTAAGATTAAAGTGCTAAACACTATAGGATTAACTACAGGTTTCCATCGAGCTGCTCAAAATGAATGATTGATAACAAAAATATGATGTATTTGTTCTCGTGGGAAGATTTTCGTTTTGCAAACAACATAGTTTATCGAAACATGCATGGACGATGGGAAATTTGAAACTAAAAGAAGAGTTTGCAAATTTTTTCTTAAAATGAATCTTTTCTCCTTTTAAAATTTAAAACTGGTTTAGGATCAATCACAACGGCCTAAAAACTGAAAACAAAGTTGGGGTACGTCACAATTTTATTAGATAAATAATAAGAAAAAATCTAAAAATTTTCAAAAGCTCTATAGCTATTTCCGCAAGAAACAAAGATCAGATAAGAATTTCGAAAACCTTGTTAGGAAAATATTATTATTAACGTTTTAGCAGTTTTTATCATTTAACGAAAATAAACTAGAAATTATTCAAAACAACACAAATTTCTTGATATTTTCTATATTGTGTCTGTGGATAATCTGTGGAAGAAATCTCATAAAAATTAACTTTATAATTTGACCGGTTAGGTTAATTTGTCAATATCTCATCGAGTCGTTACCAATGTATTCGAATCTGATACCTATGGCAGAACACCGATTTTAAAAAAGAAGCCTCTGCTGCGCGTAATGTTATTTTAATGAAAATTTTCAGACATACTAATAATTTAAGAGATTCACTATTAGACGCCCACCCCCAAAATAACCCGGAATGGCTACAGTAAAAATTCTGAGTGCGTTGAATACAAATATTATAGTCTCGATTTCTAGTGTGTTTATTGCGAATTAAATCTAATAATTGTATCTCAAAAAATATTTTACTGCAATTTTTTCGGAATACTGTTTCAGTTAAATAATTTAATATTTGATCGAAAAAATATATATAAGCATTTACTTTAATGGCTGACAAAAGCAGCAAACTTAAAAAATAACTCCTCTATTTATTATCAAATTTAACTTAAAATCATGAATCCCTTTCGAGAAAAACAAGGTGTAACCGAAGTCAAATATAAAAAAACCCCCCAAGATATCTCCTATCGTTCAAAATAGTCTTTTCCGAAGAAAAAATGCGTGTTCAAAACTTGTTCCGTGTTCAACATATTTCAGCACATTAAAACGAGGAACCCATCTTAAAATTCCATTTCAGTTTTTAAGGACTATCCTTGAGAAACAAGAGTTCATCACAAAAATGAGTATAATGTTTTGAGTTCGAAACTGAAAACAAAAGACGTAGGTGACAAAAGACGAAAAGCGGCTGGAAACAAAAAAAAGGAATGCGAAACTTGCTTTTTCTTCCACCAGCAAAAAATTGGTTTTTTTCGTTTATTATACACCGGCTACATGTTGCCTTTTACGGAAAAATGATGAAAAGCACCATTGAGAATAGATCAGTTTAAAAAGGAAACTTTTTGCGCAGGCTCCGCGAGAAAAGCTTTCACACCTTAGTATGGCTCCTTTAAAACGGACCTCTAGGGGATTGTCAACCGGGTGTGAGCGCCTTGAATGAGAATTCGTTTTTGCTTTGTCTACGTTTCACGCCTTTTTTATTCAGTGATATGTGTTTTTTTAACAACAAAAACAACAACATATGCAAAAATAGCGCCAATAATGTTTGTTTTGAGGCTAAAGGATTTTTTCAAGAAGTCTGGAATGGATATTTTCAAATTCATTCCTTTTTGTCTAACAGGGATCAATATATGTCCGTACACTTTGTTTAGAATATTTAACTAGGCGGGTAGTTTTAAAACGAATTAATTAAATATTTACAGTGGGAACGTTAGGTCGCATGAGTGTTACATAATTCTGAAAATAATTCTAACATGATCATACATTAAAGGAGGACTGTAGAGAAACTAAATAATTCTTCAAACAAAACAATATTTTTCTCAATTCATTAGAATTTTGCTTCGAGGCCAAAGAAGCCATCAAAAATGATTTGGCCAAGAAACTCTTGGTCAAACCTTTATCTCCCAGTTATTGGCGTTAACAAATCATAAAAATCAATTAATTGATTATGGTTTGTGACTAAATAAAAAAAGAAAAAGTGATGTTCAATTTGGAAGTGTTAAACGCCAGAAACCAGAATCATTTTTCTGCTCTCTCTCCCCCTACGTTATTGAATTTTTGACGTTTCTATGATTTTGCATTTCCGCTAAACCTTGAGCATGTTTTTTCTACACGTTATCACACTATCTGGTGAATAGAATTTTTATTGACGACTTTTATTTCAGAAAACATGGATATCAAATAAATGAAACATTTTTGATGTCGTCGGAGAGAAGCCAAAAATTTGTTTTTTTATGAATCTCGAAATAAAAGAAACAAGGTGCATGTTTTTTTTCAATTTTCTGAGCATTGAATACTAGTCAGAATAAGATCAAGCAAACCAATATAAAAACGTTTGTGAGCAATCTTTTTTTGAATTTTCCAGTTAAAAGGTGTAAACTTGGCAGGAACCAATGAATAATAAAAGTCTTCTAATGTTTTGACAAGTTTTCTATGAAGCTGAGAATCAAAAACGCAACGAACTTTTCAAAGAAATAGAAATGTTCGCATGCGCTAAAATGAACTTGTGCTTCATTTGGCTCTTTTCAAGTTCGCCGTTTTTTTTTCAAATCTGGGCGGGATGATCGAAAATTAACTTTTGAGGCTACGGTGGTTTCTTTATTTTCAATTTTTGGTACTATGTTAAAGAATGGAGTTGACAACAAATCTAGAAGGCGTGAAATATGACACTTGTGCATGAGTATAATGTTAATAAATCAAACTAACAAGAGAAGGTGAAGAATTTAAGGAAATGAGTAAATTAACTTATTTTTAGATTTTCTGAAAAAAAAACGATGATGTAAGCTAATTTTTCAAGTCCATTTTGAGGCACTACTGATAAGTTCAATATTGAAACGTAGATGCACTTTTTCAGGAATATAGTTTGAATTTCATAAAAATGTTTTTGTAATTCATAAAAATGTTTTCCAAAAATTGTGAAAATCCACTATTACATGAAATATTGAAGTCGGGGAAAAGAAAGAAATAGAAATTACAATTTAAAATCTCCTTGAAAGAACGCTTGTTATGGTCACAGAATCTAACTAGTATCAGTTGCAACCCTAAACCGTTAGTCATTATAAACATTTATATAATTTTCTAGAGTAGATTTACTACAAATCGCATTAAAAAGCATCAGGGAATCACAATGCGAATATCGTGTCATATGAGTTCAAGAAATAAGGAATTAATAAATAGTATACTCATATTCATTTAAAATAAGATCACGAATTACACAGAAGAAAACGTATGTAGAATATATTTGATAAGTAGATGAAACACATCCGTACTTAAGCAAAGAAAAAAAATCATAAAGAATTCATGAAACAGAAGGCGGAAGGGAAAACATCAATAATCATGCCTTTGCCGAGGTTTCTTCTCTTTTTTCTTTCTTTTGAAGATGACACACGAAGTCTCGGATTTTGAGTGTTTTTAAAGTTGAATATGAGTAAAACTGCTTTTAATCAAATGAAGAACAGAAAATTATTTTCAACGCTTTAGGATAAAGTATTTTTGGAATTTCAAGTGCTGGGATTTGTTAGTTTTTACTACGCTTTGTTTTTTTGTTCGAAGTCTCAGGGCCTCTACAAAATATTTTTGAATACTGTACTGGGAAACAATGTATTGTCAACTCAATTATTCTTTATCATTGCGCTCGGAAGGCTGCTCAACCTCACAGCCGCTCCGCACGTACGCGACACGGCTGCCGACACTTAACACATTGGAAAATTTGGAAAATGCATTTTCCCGCCAATATTTCAGTGTGTTGAGGGGGAGGTCACTTCGCGTGCGTGTGGAGCGGCTGTGAAGTTGAGCAGCCTTCCGAACCCAATGATCAATAATAATTTAGTTGATATTAGTTGTTTACAAAATCTGTTATATAAACGTGAAAAAACCTGTGTCTAAAAAACGACACTCCACGCGTGAGGGCAATGAGAAGGGATGCGTTGCGTTGTCTTATTATCCCTCACCATACACTATTTCGCAAAATAGGGAATTTCACGTTTATGATGCCGATTTTGTGAGACAATAATAATAGAAAAAATTGAACGAATTTTTAAGTTTCCAGTGTATGTTAAAAAACTTTGTAAATAGTGAAAAGAAATCTGTTTTTTAATGACCGCGCAAGGTTTACAAAAGTTTGTACAGCTTTATATTAAAAATTTAACAAAGAAAACGTATTATTTCCATTTATGATTCTTCATAACTGCAAAACTTGAAATTAAATCAGTTTGAAACCCGTTTTTCTTTAAAGTATATAATATCATTACTGCTTTACAAGATCTATAAAAAGCTGCGAAACATTTTTTAACTAACCAAATCAAGTAGATATACTTTGATATTTAACCCGACAAAAATTAAATGCAGCTTTCCAAAAATGTTGATACACATTTATTTGCCGGAAATAAAAAACAAAAATCCTCCGAATTGTTTTTCTTTATTTTGACAATTTCTATTGTTTTTTACGACTTTTTACCTTTTCTTTTTTTATAAATACATTTTCAGTCTTTGCTTGTCTGAAAATGAAGAGATCTAAAAAAGGTTTAAAAAAAATAGAAGGAAACTCAAGTTCTTCATAATGATTTCAAAATGGTTACTAGAATTTTGGTTCTTGAAAAAAGTGATTAAAGTGAGTATTACCTCCAGAATGTCACGATTTATTTATGCATCGCTTTCTGTTGTGAAGAAAGTCCTATTAATAAGTTTAACAAGATTTTTTTTAGCAAAAAAATCCAGATTTAAAAGTATTATTAGTATAATCTGTACTTAACTGGGATTTTAATTGTTGATGCAAATTTTGTATTTATAAGGTTATCGCATTCGTTTTACTCATTACATATTATGACGCGAAAAAACTTTTAAAAAGTTATCATCAAAAATGCGCAACAAAGTACGTCGAAAGCATCCCCGCTTTCCCTTCCCACCCCCTTATGTTTTACAGAATGAATAAGAATATGCTTCGACTTCTTCGGAACCTTGAAGCATCATAACATCAAGAAAAACAAAAGCCCCTTCTTCGAATGAAGTGTGAGAATCCCACGTTTTAGCTGGCAACTAACGGCAAAATTTTAATTAGCCCCCGGCAAGATAAACGAAGCATTTGACCTTCTGATCTGACGTGATGAATCAAGTAACTCGATGTTTGAGCTTTTTCATCCTTTTTTGAATAAGCTTTTAATTTTGAAATGTTGTAACATTTCTTCCACAAACAAAGCGGAAATTATCTTGCCACCAAAAAAAAATCATTCATCCTTTTCATTAAAACTACGGTAGCTTTTTTTTGAGCGTTTAGAAAATCATATTAAAAAACAAATGAGATAGGACTTCCTCAATTTCAAGGAGGCTACCAAAAAGTTCATTTTTCAGTTTTTGGAGAATGGCAATTGAAAGAAAAAAAAGGCGAGAATTGATTTAGACCATTGGCCCCCCAAAAATGGGGGGATTTTGAAAGAAAAATTGGAGCAGTAGGAGGAGCTATACAGATTGCGAAGCTTCTAACTAATGGAAAAAGAGAACGTTGTGCATTTTATTTTCTAATCGTGGAACAAAAACTTCGAAGCGCACGCACTTTTCATTATCCCCCCCCCACTCTCAACTTTTTTATTGTACAGTAGGCGAAATGATATTGGTTTAAGACAACGAAAAATGGCCGGTTTTAAATATTTATTTTTCTTCCTTTTGGTGAATAAAATTGTGAGCTATCTTTTTTTTTTTTTTTTTGAAATTGAATTTATAAAATAGAGGGAACATTTTTCGCAGTAAATGGTGGAAGAAAAATGGGTTTTTACCCCTTCTTCTGCTGAAAAAGAGTTTATTAAATTTTCCGAATTTTATTTTATTTTCAATTGTGTGCAATCTATATGAGAAACATCTATGTCAATTGAAAAATGGTCGTTAAAAATTCAAAAACGTTGAGTTTTTAGAATGTCTATAAAACGCAAAATTTGAATTAATTTAAATAAAATTTAAAAAAAACATAATTTTTATTTTTTCAAGTGAAATTTTCTAGTCCTCTTGATAATTTAAGATTTTTTAAAAGTATCTAGGTATCATCTGCTTCCTCGAAGCCAAAAGAAGACGAGTAATTGTTCCTTGTCTACTTCAGATTATCCGCGATTCTTACCAACTTGTAGCTACATAAATTAGGAACAAAATTTAAATGGATTGAAAAAAACTAATTGATGAAAAATATTAGACACTCTTGAAAATAAATAAAGCACCCTTTAGAGAATGGTGGCATTGTGAAGCCAAAATTTTTGCGTTCTCAATATATTTCATTTCTGCATTTTTGATGGTTCACAGATCGCAGTCATGAAGCGAACAATTAATTTGAATTTTTTAAGACTATATAATTCAATATGTCAGTAGGAATTCGTTCAACGATCATAACACATAAACTTGAATTATTTATCAAAATGAATTTCAGTTCGCGTAGCTTCTTTCATTTTCATTCATTTTTCTCAAATTTGAATAAGATACGATATAAAAAACCACCCCTTTGTCCCATTGTTACAATACAAGCAGGGAAAATAAAAAAAATAAATTCTAAATAAAGCGAAAATTAGAAATAAATAAACAGTGGGATTTTGAGAAAGAATAAGAAAAAAAACGCAGCAGAATTCAATTAAAATCGTGACGATGACTACATTTGCAGATATCACGGAATCAAAAAGCAAAAAGGCACGAAGTCATTTTTTTAAAGATTTCGGGAAAAGAGTAATAATTGTTGTTGTCTGATCATTCACCGTTCTGTGGAAAATTCCAAAAGAAACCATTCTGAAAAATTGGCAATGAAAAACAACCACAGGAAATTGCGAAAAAAAATAATCTGAAAAATCTGCAATAAATGAGATTTTTCCTACTTACTCAGTGAGATGACTTAGCGTCATAGACTATTATATTTAAGAAAAAAAATCGTGCTCGCGTCGGTTTTCATTAATAAAAGCATGTTTATTGAAAGTATGAATGAGGGATTTTCTTTATGGAATACTACGCTTTGTTTTTGGGCGTGATTCATTATGATGTGTTATTGTATTTCAAATTAAATTTTGCACAATCAAGATATAACGATTTCTTGTGAAAATTTTAATTTGAAATACAATAACTCACAGTCGCAATTATTCTTTACTTTTGAAAAACGAAAAATGTTAAGAACTGTTTATGTTAGTAAGAGCATTTTAAAATTCTGCACCGGGTAAGATTATAAAATCCAAATGACAATTGATGAATAGGGCAGATTGAAAAAACAGATTGATAAAAACTCCTTTCTTGTGCATTGTGAACAATTCCTCCGAATTGTTCACAATGCACAAGAAATCACTGATCAACTCACCATATTTGAAAATTGATGAAGATGTTTTTATTTCCTGAATGTCCTGTTTTTATAGACTAAACAGGAAACATCAATTAGCACGTATTTTCTAGCGGTCTCAATAATAAGAATGCGTTCGAAAATACGTGTCGAGACTACGCTTCCAATTGAGAAAACGTTCAGGAGTCATAAAGCCTGTATAAGGTTGAATTTTATAAGTATATGGTTACATGTAAAATGTGCAAAGTACCCATTTTTCGCGAAAACTGTGAAGTTTCGTTGGAATTGCCAAGGTTATCTGAGGACAACGTTTCATATTTTAGTTTCGAGTTTCTATATTTTATTTTATCAAGATAAAACGCTAAAGATTTTCCTTTGTAGAAGATCTGAAAAGTTCTAAAAAATTTTTAAAAGCGATCTAGTGGATTGTGTAACGTTATGGAAGGCAATAGCAAAAAATGTTTAAGAGTCGATGTCCCAGAAAATCGAACATACTGTGACACAGTTGCACCAATGTGAAGCTAGGATCTTGATATTTTTAGATCCTAGCTTCACGTTGGTGCAACTGTGCCATAGCCAATAGACCTGTTGTCGAGAATCTTAGACATCGACTATTAAATACCAATGGAGAGCTTTTTTCAATATTTTAGGTTCGTTGTTCATGTTCAGAACTCATGGTTAAAGTGAGAAAGAAAATATATCCTAAAACATCAGTTATCAAAAAGATTAGATTTTGACAACCCTTTACCTAGCCGAAAGTGAAGCTTTAAAATAAGTAGATAAGATCGTAAAAAAGAATTGTAAATTTGCAGAAATAGAAATATACTCGCTTTAAAGCTAATAACACAAAAAACGGCCATACGAGCTTCGCTGTCCTGGCAATAAAAATGTTTTTAAAAATTGTCGAGCCCTTTATGAGATGACTTTTATGGGTATTCGAGGCACAATGACTTCAGGCGGAATTAAATGAAACCTTTGAAAGACTGTACCTTCTTTATGACTAGCCTAATCTCTTCGGATAATTAAAGATTTGATGATCTTTTCTTGGTATCCAACCAGAAATTCATACATTTTTGGTGCAAATAATATCAAGCCTTGGATATGAGGAACAAAAATTTTGAAAATAAATGATTTATTTTCAACATATGAATAATAAGTGGGAATTTTAAGTATGACACTTAATTTCGCATATGATAAAACTTTACACAAACAAAAATAACAGTTTGCGGAATGGCAAGAGACAGCTGAAAATTAAAATAACATTGAAATGAATTGGATGTTTCACGTAAAATCGTAAACAGGAAGTTATTTTAGATGTGATGTGAGTTGATCTTTTTGTTCCAGAGATTAGATTAATTTTATTAATACTGGAAGGCGACATGTTTTTGGATGAAATGCGAATTTTCGTATTCCAGAAAATGGTTGAACAACGGCTTAGTTTCGAAGTTTTCGGGTTAGTAATCAAATCTTAAGATTGTCGAGTTGTTAAACTATTTTCCAATAATCAAACTGATAATTTAAAAAATGACAATTGGGATAATATGTGACAAAAATTTTAAAAACGTGTCATATAAAAAAATATTTTTGTAAAATTAGCCTAAAATTTAAAATGGGTTTTTGTACATTTAAATTTTGAGAAAAAAATTATTTGAAATCACAAACAAAACTTCAAAATAACATCGTTTGAACAGTCTTATTTCAACTAGATACTTATAAGATAAATAAATAAAGATACTAGATACTTTTGTATGTCCAACACTTCACAAACATGTTGATCTTGCAAGAACAGAGTGCAAAAAAATCTTGGTTTGCAATTTAGGCGGCCTACATGAAATTAATCACTTCAATTAACCTTAATGCGTGTAAAAATTTCATCTTAACGAATTTAGTAATTATGATTCATTACACCTGGGATTAAAAAAACGTTAAACGTTCATATCATGACAACAACTGAAATATCTACTTCGAATGTTTGATTTGCAGAAATGCAGAAATATCCTACGACGAAGAAAACAAATAAATATTGTCTCTGTAATTTTCAGGTCATTTAATGGAAGTAATTCGTGAAAAGCGTGTTAAACTATAATTTCAGAAAAAAATTATTATTCGAATCCAAGGTGCAAAGTTGGATTTTTAACACTTTTTAACATTTTCTAAACCATGTTTTTTCTTCTTCAAGAAAATTTTATTTCCTCACGAAAATTAGATATCATTTTTACATAACATTTCTATTGTTGCAAAAGACAATTAAGATCAACAAAAAAAAATACATTGCTCACCATAAAATTGGCTCAATTTTACGAAAAAACTAGCAATTTCATATTTTCTGTGTAACCTTGCCAAAATAAAGATAAAAAAACATGTCTCGTCATTAATGAAAAATATGTATATCCTAAATAATATTGTGTTCTTATTTTCAAACTTGGCGCAAAAACAGAAACACCACGATTACCGCATAATCGTGTTAGTGTTTAGATATTCGCCTTTCTTCAGAATTGGAAAAAAACGGATATATCTAGAATTGTGGCCAGTCATAGTTTTATGTTCTTCGCATTTTTCACAATATGTTCTTGGTTTGAAAACCAGAACATAAAACGTTTTATCTCGTCTGGATGGAGAAATCTTAAACAAAGTCATCAAATTGAAAATAATAAAAATATTATTGTTGGAAGATGAATTGTGAAATCGATAAAATACGTTTCGATCAGGGGGGTCCAAAGAATTCGCATTATTCACAATTTTATTTTTCTATCGTCATTCTATATTAATCAATGCTAAACCCAAAGAGATAAATATAATTGTCAAGTTAAAATTTTTGGATCATCCAATACTAAAAGGCCGCAGCGTAACCGCTCGCATTTAAAAATAGCACGACTGTGTGCGAGACTTAGCTTGACTTTTCTGGGTAGATCAAAACCAACTTGCATGATCAAGAATACTTGAGTTGACAATATTGTCAAGATAATAATTTCTGGCCGCTCGTTTTGCGGAGTGTCGTTGGGAATTTCCTCGCAGCGCGACCGCAACGCGCTCAAATTCAAATTTCTCAGTTGGTCTTGCGCGTTGCGTGCTTTTAATCTGAAAGTTATAACTAATAATTATATGAACACAAGCGGTTATTATTATTACCCTATCGAGTTTTTTTTCAATAATTAACTAACAGCATTCTCAAGGTGTCACATTTCATTAGTTTCGCCATACTCATGTTCATGTTTTCAATGAATCAAATCGTTTCACTATTTTCAGAATATTTTTCTCATTTTGAGTTGGATACTATTCAGGAAATTTATTTTCTTGAATACCACGATATATTTCAATTTTTCAAAAATGGTAATACTTAAAAAACAAAAAAAAACATAACAGGGTGAAAATGAACCATAAAATTTCAAAAGGATGTTTCGGGTGTTTCATCAACTGTCCGAATAAAATTCTCTTACTTACTTCCAAATTTGAGAATTTCAAATTCTTATTCATTTTCTATTTGCAAAATATTCCAAAGTGAAAAGTTTGTAACATCAGCGAGCAGAAGTAAGCAGAAAATTGGTTAAATGCCCGACAAAAAAAAGGAAAAGCTTTGGAATCATTTTGAGAAAAAAACGGAGCAGAGAGAATTGCGAAACGGTGACTGAAGTGGTCGAATGAAAAATTGATGTCCAAATTTTAGAGGATTTTTTCCGTTTTTTTTAATGGATGGAATGGCAAGGTCACGCTTCACATAAAGAACAGATGAGAGTACTATTATTATTTACTAAAGTTGGAAAAACCATGAGAGGAAATTTCAGAAAAAATATGTGCTGGGTGAAGACTCTTCATGTTTTTCGAACAAATCTCATGTTTGAGATAAAAGAAATAAATTGTGGCTGAAAATACAAAAACCAATCTGAAAATGTATACAAGCAAATGAGCAAATGTATTCTGAAAAAAAACAACAAAAAAAAGACAGCAAACATGAAAATCAGAAGTCTGAATTTGCATACTTAAAATATCGAAGAAGGGGGACTTAAATAAATCGAGAAAAAGAAACTCTCTCATAAAAATTTTATTTCTAACAATAATTTTCAGTTTGTCGCCATTAATTAAAACCGCGAACAAAATAAGTTCGAAATAATTATACACCAAATGGAAACATCCTTCAGAACTTGTAGCAAATTCATTTAACCAAAAAGTAGCAAATTCTTTTTATCAAAATGTTGTTTAAAAAATTAACATAATGACCCAAAAAAGTAGTAAACCATGTAAACAATAAAAATGAAACCGTTATTTTTTTAAACTAATTTATTGAAAATTAAAAAAAGGTTTTTTTCTAAAAAGCAGCTGTACGCAAACTTCAATTAACTTTTTTGTCAACAATTTTTTCAACAATGTCGTTTGAATTTTGCACTTGCAAATAATTTTTAGTCTCATTTTGTCGCCCACTTTTTGGTTTCTTTTTGGTTGAAAATATAGGATTCAGACTAGATAAAAATACCTATTATGTTGGTATTTTCGTGTACCCGCAGTACGATATGATTGAAGTAAATTTGACTGTTTTAGCTACGAACCAAAAAAAAATCAAATCAGTGAGAACATTTTAAAAATTAAAGCTATTTCCTAGGATTCCTAAATTCAGCACTTTTGTCAAAAAAAAGTAAAAATCACAAGATGTTTTACTTATGAAATTGTAACAATTGTTTCAACTCTGAGCTTATCATCAAGAATTAAAAGTGGATCTACAACCTTAAGAAAAGTGAGATTAGATTAATCGCTTTCCTTTTTACTAATGCCAACAAATGACGATTTCAGTTTAAGATATTTTGGTTTCAGAAAAGAAATAGCTATTTAAGAACAAGATATATTGTTCATGTTTTTTGATGCACCACGGATTCTGCACAAATGATTCGAGTTAACAACCGAATAAGAGTTTATCTTCAGAATTTCAATCAAACATCAAAAATCAGTTCCATATTTTTCATTGAGCTAGAAAGTAAAACTTTATTTTTCTTAAATCTCAACTGACGATTTGAAGGTTTTCATATAGTTATTCATACCAACGTGATTCTCAGAGGGACAGAAAGTGGAAGTCTCAAAAAAAAGTTATTTTAGATATTGGTAATTTATTAAACTGAAAAAGCCCTTAATAGTTTTTGAAACACGTACATTTTTATCTTCTGTTTTGATCTTAATCCACTACTTAAACTGAAGTAAAATGTACTTTTGATTGATTTACAACCCTTCATTTTCTAAAAAAAAAAAAGATGCTGGTGATCTAAAAACGTCTGCCTTCTAAAAATGTAGGAAAGGATCTGAAATGAAATAAAAATTTTAACTTCTGGAGTCCTCAAAATTGAATAATATGAAAAGAGGGTTATGTGAATAAAACAATTCTAAAGCTAAAAACAAACAAAGAATTATAAAGCTACTTTGTTCATCTCGGTGCCCTGAATTCAATTGTTATTAGTAAATGAATGATTTCAAATTTCTTAATGCCTCGCAGCCATTAAAGGTTTAACACTGAACTTTGATTTACAAATAATAATAGCAAAAGAATATTTAGGATTAAATATAATATTTTTGTTTAGGGACAGTTTCAGCAAAAATCACGTACAATCATTAAAACAAAAAGAAACATTATTGTTCAAAAATCAACGAAACATGGGAAACTACTTTGTAGCTTCAGTTTTATAACACATTGTCTTTAATATGTACTTTTAAGGTTTTATTATTTCGGAAAAATTCACCAAACCAGTGGCAACATATGCTAGAAATAAAGTTATCAGTTCACAGAACAAAATAAATGTAAAAAATGGTATGACAATAGATGTTTTTTTACTCACACGAACAATTAAAGTATTCGACCGTCAGATCAGGATGAACTTATAAATATGAATGTCTTTTTTTTTGCTATTAGAAAATTAGAATATTGTGCCTCAAAGAAAAATTGAAAAAAAAATTCTGCTGCAGCAAGCTCAGTTTGACATTCGAGGTACACTATTACAAAAAAACCGCAAAAGTTTACATAGGTACATAAACGAGTTAGCTTGTCATTGAACCGGGGAAATTTTGAGAATTACTCACAATTTGTAACATTATTTGATATAAAACAATCTTTTTTGATTAATTAAGGAGTGATGAATTGGTTGAGTAAAAGCTCGAAAGTAAAAAGGGTAATACAATGATATACAATTCACATAAACTTCACAGATTCTGTTATAAATTTAGTCATAAATGAAGTCACAAGTCAGTATGTAAGATCTAGAAAAAAGTAATAAATAAAGCAAATTTAAACAAAGAATAATGCTTCAAGGAATCCTCCGCGGAAATTCGTAGAAAACTGCCGGGACACCATTGGCAACAACGACAATTTTTTTCGGAATGTTTCTAAAAATTAAAAAAAATAACATCTTGACGACATATATACAAGGTGCCATACCTATAAATCATATGATCCGGAATTTTTGTGCTTCCCGGCTCTTTTGGAGTTTCACGACTTGGTGGATCCAAGCTGCAAAATCATCGAATAAAATCGGTTTTTTTTAATAAATTGTGCATAGGTGAAATATAAAAAAATACATATTTCAGAAAAATATCTCATGGCGTGTGGCTTTTCGAATTACAATTGGATAAGATAGAACGTCCGAAGTGAAATGTGGTTTTCAGGATAGTCCTAGTCAGGAAAATCCAGTAGTTTTAGAAAAACGAACCTGAAGCATTAAAAAAGACAACTGTAACATTTATCAAGGACAAATGCAGGTAGTGTTAAAGCAGAAAATTCCATAACTCCAAAAACACGGGATTCAAGTGAACCATATTTAAAATCTCTCATTCTAAAATAGCAAGTAATGGGAGATAAACAGCACAAAATTGTCAAGCTAAACATTAAGCTTTAGGTAATTTGAACGCCGCTTTAATAGGGACAATATAAATGTTTTTCTGTTTTCTGCTGTTTGTTCTCACTTGTTTGTTGAAGTTATTTTTTCGCTACATCATTTAGGTATCAATTTTAATTTTAAGTTAATTTAGTCTTATTTATTAAATGTTTAAATCTGCGATACTTATTTTTAGCAGCATGAAAAAATCTAATGAATTTGTAATCCCCACGAATTTGTGGTTTAATAAAATGAATGAAGCCAAAAAATAGAGGTCTGTCAGTAGAGCGCATTTTTAATCGGTTTGTTTCTACAGTAACATTTGTCTCATTGATAATTTTTTTAAAAAAATTTCAAAACTACCTTCTTATTGTATCCGAAGATGAATCCGTCTCCGATGATTGTCGAGAAGTCGTCGGACTTGCTTGAGATGATAGTTCCACATTCAGACTGTTTGTTGAGGAAGCCGGCGTTGCTGGCTTTTCTTTCGCAACGCTGAATTCTTTTGCTGCCGTTTGAATAATCTGGGCGGTTGGCGGTCGAAACTCTGCACTTTCTATCTTAACAAGCGGTGTAATTCGAGGTATTTCAGCTGATTTCAGCTGCGGTGGTTCAGCTGATTTTGGTTGCGGTTCCGGCAGATTGACTGGTTTCGATTCCGGGACTTTCACATTCATCATAGTATCAGAATTTGTACTATTTGTTAATAAATCAGTGACTAGAAAATTTTTGCTTCCTGATGGTTTTAAACTTCTTCGTTCAGGCGACGTGATCTCTGTTTTTATTGTTGGTTTAGTTGCCTCGGGTGTCGTAACCTTCAAAGTGCTCGGTTCCGGACTTGGTGCAAGTTCTGCTTCAGGTTTATTCGTTTCCACAGACGTCGACGTTCCCGGCGACAATATTGGCATTCCCTCATTCCCATCAGTCGTCGGACTTTCCATTAGTTCTCGCTTAATCTCTATTGGGATAATTCCAGCTGCCTTCTTCCGTGGCGGTTCTGTAGATGATTTTCCATCAGAACTATCAGCACCATTCGATCCTGATGTTGATGGTGCGCACTTATCCTTCTTTTTTCTAAAAAAAAAATTCTTTAAAATTTTTGACAGTGATCATGATCTTACAATAATTTTTCTTTTTCTACTTGCTTCAATACAATATCGTTGATCGTTTTCTGCATTTCGACAACATTTCCACTGAGTCGCGAACGTCGTGTCGATGTTCCTTTTCTGCAAACAAAGATGAGATACTGAGATAAATTATATATGATGATAAGCGAACATATGATCGTATCTCAAATGCAGAACATTTTGAAAAAAATCTTTTCAATGTTGGACAAAAATGGTTATTGTGGTACTCGCATGATTTTTTTCGTCATTCTTGAAGGACCAGAGCTATAAACCTCAAATAAACACAACTGTTAGGGATTATCATTTTTCTTTTTTTCATCTTATTCTCAAAATTTGTCGATTACTGTTATTTTTTTAAGTGTCTGTTTTCTCTTTTCAGTTTTGCTTGTTTAATCTATTCAGAATCTCCTATTATTAATGTATTCAACGAAAAATGCAGTTTAAAGCCTTTATATTGAGAAAAACGTCATTAAAATAGGAGGTGGCTCAAGAATAGTAAACAACAATTTAAAAAAGACACATCAGTGAAAACCATTGTCAATACAATGAGAAAAAAACATTTAATGCTTGATCGCTGTGCTCAGAAATAATAGGTTACTGTAGCTCGCGTGATCAAAAATATTTAGAAAAAATTTATATATTTTAATATACTCCTTCGAATAAATAATTTATAATGATATTTTCAAAATCTCGTTTGTATTCAAATCCTGTTTAGTTATTTAAATACCTAATGCAGCTTTTTTAAATTGTTTAAATTGTTTCGGTACCAAAAATGTGTTTCTTCAGACAATTTTTCTTGTGATTTCTAATCAAATATTGATAAGAACATTTGAAAACGAAAATAAATAACTCGGGCAATTTTTTTCCAGTAGGGTTCGTTTTCTCACAAAGATCTCTAAAAGAAAACTGTTCACCTAATCTTTAGTTCCTGTTTATAATTAATATCTTCATTTCATTTCTCAATTTCATTCAAAACAGCGTTCATTTAAAAAAAATCGTTCATTGCCCCCTTACGAACGTTAATAAAACGACCTTGGCGTTTTTTTTCAACTCGATGAGAACACTAGCGTCGCAAAAAAAACACCTACTAACCTCGTTCCACAAACTCCGCATTTATATGCAGCTCCTCGATTTATAAATGTACACGATTGGCATGACCATGTTGCTCCAGAATCTCCAGCTTCTGGTTCATCAAATGAATCTTCAAAGATAATATCATCGTCACTGTGCTTCCTTTTTGTCTTCTTTCGATTTGACATGTTATTACAGGTTTATACAGCAAGAATTCTGGAAAAAAACAATAGTTAAAATTTAAAATAAGCATTTGAAAATGAAGTAAAGGAGCAAGAATATCTGAAAACAAAATAAACAATCGAAATTGTATTTATTTGTTACAAAGAAAAGAAAAAGAAAGAAAAAATGACGACAAATGCAACAATCACAAGTTTTATAGTCAGAATCATTTAAAAAATGGAAAAGAACAAAATTTGTATGAAAAAAAAGCGGAAATCAAATGTTGGCTGCATCCAAAATATCAAGCACACAGAAATACATCGAATCTTTACCACTCTCACAATTAAGTATGTTTTACCATTAAAAAACTACATTCAAAAATTTAATATCAAAAAAAGGGGGGGAGGCAGGGAGGGAGAATTTTCCCATCGTCACGAAAAGTTTTGGGCGCGTGCAGTGATGTAAACACTGCATTTTAATAGGTGAGAGAGTGCTATACACCGCTTTAGCGTTAGAGCGCGGATGGGATGTTATGCATCCATCCCTGCAGTAATATAGAATTGTTGTAGGTGCTGGTGGGTGGTGTCTTCCCTCAAAGTGGCGAATAAATGAGGTCATTAGGCAATTGCGTTCGAATTTTACGTTTTCGATGGAATAATAAAGGCATCGCAATGATTTTAAAGTGTTTTTTTTTGTCGTTGAATTGAAGGTAGTTAAGATGAAGGATACTATATTTTATCATTCTGAGGAAAAATTTAAGAAAATGAAGCCATTTTTATTTATTCCATGTTGCTAATCGCATGATGCATAGTATGCACAATATTAATAAGAAGAGGGTGTTATTTAATAAAACAATTACATATAATAAAAAAAATAATTTTTTTGCGATGTATTATAGATTACAATTGAAAGAATAACAAAACTAAGCCGGCATGCAGATTAGAAACAAATGTTTGTTTCAGAAACGATTACTAGGAAGTTTTACGGTGTTTGAGAGCACTTCGTCATCGCTGTATTGAACCCCTCGGAGTTGGTTGTTAAGTGCTTCTGAAAAATGAAATATTATACAAAAATCTTTTCAGAGAAAGAAAATATGGATCTAGAAAACATTAAAGTAAATGGGCTTTATTTGAAGTCGTAAGTGTCTCAAAAAATATAATAGTTAAATACCCCAGAAAAGTGAAGGTAATAAATATGAAACGGAATCAATTAATTCATGCAAAGTGTCGGGGAAAACGTTTTCTATAATAGATTAAGAAAAACATTTTACCATTCTTTTTCTTTTAATTACGAAATTTTTTGTTTTACTTGTTCAAAATGTAGTTTATGATAACCACGTTGATTTTTCACAAATAATTTTAATATTTTAATTTAAACCTGAAAATAAAAAACGAGTTTTTCTTTAAATGATCCCATTCCACTATTTTCAAAGTCTTTGTTTCAAAATATACACTTATTTCAAATATTCAAAAAATTTGGAAACATTTCTTTGGAATATTACTTCCGTGGGAAAAAGTTGGCTCAACGAAACTCTGTCGTATTTTGTTTCAAGTAGTGAATGAGGTTGAGAGAATTTAAATCAAACTAGGGAAGTTGTAGTTTCCCCTTTATTTTAAAAACATAATTGATAAACTGTAACGGTCATTAAATTTCAAAAAATCTTACTCGAAAACACTGATCAGCTGCTTCATCAGTTAAAGGGAAACTTATCAAACTGCCCTAGTTATTTAATTGCAGATGGTCAGTTAAAACTATCCAAATTCAAGGTAATTCATAATAAACAATAAAACTACGCGGAGATTTTTGAGTTAATAATTAAACGATTGAATAATTGGTTATTTTTTCATTTAAAAATAATAATTTCCACATATTTTTTTTATGATATGAATATTTTCCATTCAAAAATTTCTATTTCAATCCATCACATTTTGTCGCTGCAGTAAATAACAAAAGAAACAAAAAAAATCAATCGAGGTACAATTTATGATGTAACATTATTTGTTTTTTGAAGTCCCATTCATTTTTGTGGTTTTCGAACTCTCCATTTCTTTTTGAAAGTAAATATATATGATGTGACTTATATTTTTTATTAGATGAACATAACGACAGATTATTTTTTCAACTGTCTATGAGAGAATTCAGGATTTTTAACACTTGTAGGAGTACACGCTAAAAAATGTCACAGTTGATGGTCCACGCTGGAAATTAGGTACTATGTTGATATTTCGGTAAGGAGTTTTTAATCGCATTTACCTATTTTTAATTAGAATTACTCTGAAAAAAAAACTCGATAAGTAAACTATATGTTACATAATGAAATAGTTTAACTTAATAGTTTGCAAAAAAAATAAGAAGTTTGCACAATGCTTTGCACAATAAACAAATCTCTATTTACCTCTACTCCCACTATAAGTCCTTCTCCGTTCCAAATATTCCTTCTTCGCCTGTTTTGCCGCTAAATTAAATGGTTTCCCAACTCCTAATTGCCTCATTCCTTGTATATGTCCACTATAACCAGCAGTTGGAATATCATCTGCCTCATCCCTCTGAAAAAGACAATTACAAGTTTGTTCAGCGCATTGGACGGTATTGAATTTCAAAACAGAACCTCAACTGCCGCAATTCTTCGAGTGGCTCTTTGCTGACTGGGTGGCCTCTGACTCCAATTTCCTCCGGATACCATATGTCCCCCATTTGCAATTTGTCGTCTTTCCTATAATTAGGTAGTATAGTTATTATTATATTTCATTTTAGAATACTTTATTCCGTTGAACTTCACCTTTGCTCCACCAACCGCTTTCAATCCCGTCAAATGGGTTGTTTTCCACCCCTGAAAGATGTTTGAAATTTTACGGTGTTTTGTTCAAAACATTTTTGTTTTTGTTTACTTCTCGGAACACTCCTACTTCTTTGTTTTGTTGTAGTTTCTGTCTGAGTTGACCGTCCTTCAGGATTCGATTCGTGTTCCTTAATATTTTTGTTTTAGTTAAAAGTGTTCTTCACAGTTTTTGTGGATTCATTCCATTTTCATACATTTTTGTTTTCTTCTATAAAGTTTGAAAGGCGGCGAATAAGATGAATATGAAATGAAAATACAAAAATAGTGAAGAACACCTTTAAACAACGTATCAGACTAGGGAAGCTATCCCAAGGAATGTATTAATATATTGTGGTAATATTTCAGAAAAAAGGGTGTACCGGTATAGCCGATTCTATTACCAAACTATGAAAAATGTGCCCCCGGAACATTCCACAGACGTTCCGCGGTACATCAAGTGTGGTTGTAGTTTCGCCCATTAGAGGCCTTTTTGCGGCCCTATTATTTTGGCCGTTGCAGGGCTCCACCTTTGTAATTGGGATTGAGACACAATCCTAGGGATCATAGCTTCCCAGTAAGCTCATTATAAAACTAACTGTTCTTCTCGTCTCCCTGTACATTGAATCAGTCACATTCCTTCCAGCTTCTTCCCCTATAAACATCATAATGATATTGTCCAAAAAAATATGTTTTAACATACCATGCTGAGAATCTAACGCAAATTGTAGCTGTTGCATATCCATTTGTAGTCTCATCATTCTCTCGCGAATTTCATCATTTGACATATCCGCAAAATTTTTGCTTGCCGACTCATTCTTGAACATTTTCATTCAGATTCAGTTTTTAAAATTTTGAAACTCACTTTTGCATCTCCAGAATTTCTTTCATTTTCTGTTGAATTTCCATGACTATTCGACTTAGGACTTGGGTTGTGATTTTCAGTTATTGGTTGGGGTACAAATCTGCTTCCAACTTGCCATTTAGCACCAGGGATATATCCAGTGAATCCTTAATGAAAACAGTGAGTTATGCGGGAGACTTCGAGTATCAAAATTATATTAATTAGTGAGCCATTGGCTCAAATTACCTACTGTAATTTAAGATTTTCAACAGTGGAATTGAAACTTCTATTTCAGAATGTTTCAAACACTACTAATTTTGTGAGATATTATAAAATATCAGGAATTCTGGCTCGAAAAGTTCTCAGAAGATAAACAAAATTTCATTTTGAATAAATACGTACCAGATATCGGTTGATTCCTATAAGCATTTGACATTTCAAACACCAAAACAGAAAATTTTCTGATAATCTGAAAAATATAAAAAATAATAAACAACACTGAGAAATTGTAGTTGCAAAAGAAACGAAAAAAATAGAGAAAAACTAGTGTGCACAGAAAACATGTCCATATGTCATACGGGGAGGATATAGTTTTGGTCCACGTTTCTTGCTTGGCAACCGCACATCAAACCTTCTGAAAGAAGCTTTTAGTGTGACGGAGAAAGAACTATTTTATTCTTTTAGCAGTTGGAAAAAAGAAAAAAAAAGATTTCCGGAAAAAAGTTGAATAGCAACAAGGGTTGAAACATTGTATGGCGACGAGAATAATTCGTTTGGTGTTCAAGATTTTTTGTTCAAAGTCAATATGTACTTTTAAAATTGGGTTTTAGGGACTTTTCTTATAAAAGGTCGACTCTCTGTAAAACTAAAACTTTGCATGTCCTAGAGAAAGATTCGTATATAATCGTAAACTATATCATCAGGCTAATCCATAACACGATACCTTTTGAGAAAAAAACAGGGTTTTGAGAAAAAACTAGCAAAAGGCATATTAGCATTTTTTAGTTGACAATTTGGTTCAATCTCTACTAACTCAAAAGTTATAAACCAAAATGTGTGGAAAATCAAGAAAAAATTCCAATCAGGGAAGAAGACGGCCTGGATTTATAAAACTACAGCTCCTTCGTAGAACAAAAAAGAGTTGGAAAATAAATTTGGAAGAAAATGTAGCACCTCTCTCCGAATTAACAACTTTTTTTCCAAAAATTAAGTTTTTAGGGAGTGTACGCTGAAAAATTGCGATTTTTTAAAACATTCATTTATTTACGCAAGTCTAATTATATTCCTTGTATTTTATTAATTACTTTTATTAACGATTGCATGTGAGTTTCAAAAAAAACACTGGATTGTATAGCGTGCAAAATGGGCAAAATGGAAAATTATAAAACATTTAGATGGAAAGACAACGTTAGTATCATTCTATCAATTTTGTAATTCAACACCTTTTTCGAGAATTGCTCATTTTCAAGTTATGTACGTCCAAAAAGTGAAAAAATATTGTAACCAAACCGTGGCCCAATGTTAACCTAACTTAAAACGATTTTCATACCATCTATATGTGAATAAAATATGATACTAATATCGTCGATATTCCCCCTAAGGCAGGCAGGGCCCCTTGTGCCACAGTTTCACTCTTACAAATACCGCCTTATAAGTCCTCAAAAAGTTCATTTCGCTTTGGCAACATTTTCTCAGATTCCGGATTAAGATTTCTGTGTGAAAAATGAAGATTTTGTGAGGGAAATAGTGGATAGAAACAGTGTTGGATGGGAAAAAAAAGAAGACAAAAACCTCAAATTCTAAAAAAAAATTGAACATACGCATTCGACAAAACATTGGTGGCGACTTGAATTAATAATTCAACTTTTAAATAGTTGTTGACAAACCATTCATCTGTTTTAAAAACATGACATGAAAGTTACTTGTTTATGACACTCTAATGTTTTTTTCTGCGCGGAATTCATATTCTTTTCACAAAATCAATTTCAATTCATCGATTTTTGTTCCTACTTCAAATTGAATTTCACAGTGCACCCCATCAGAATACAATTTTTTTCGATTTGAGAGGAAAAGATTTTTCAATTTTCCATTACATTTCAAAGTTTTCCAATTTCCTCTAGAATCATGAGTATTCTATTGAAAATTATAGACTATAGAAAGCCAAACCAGGTTTTTTTCCATATTACGGTATTCCTGATGTCGATTATAGTAATTATTAAACTTGTTGAAGTATTTTTATTGAAATCAATGCGATTTATGATTTTAATTAGATTTAAAGTTTTTAAGGAGGGCTTTAAGGAGGGCTCTGTGTGACTTTACAGACCAATGAATATAACTGAGATGAAAATTAACTTTCTACTCATTCCGTTCTTTAAATTCTCTGAAACTAGGTACAAGCTGAGAAAACCAACTTAAAAAGAGTGTCCTGAAAAAGTTTCCACCGACGACGAACTACTCCACATTATTAGGTGAAGAATCAGGAAAATACAAAACGTTCTATCAGATTGAAACATTTTCTAGGTCATTCTTTTGAACTCGCCTTCTTGGCTTCTAGGTGGTTTTTGAAGATATTGAAAACAGATTTGGAATGCGTATGTTTTTTTTTAACAGGTATATCATTGACTCTGTAAGATCCATCTTTAAATGAAATTTTTTGTGTTTGCTAGTTTGGTATCTTCGAGAACGTTCGACTCTCTTTTGACCCTCTTTTAATAACAACTTCATTTCTCTGGCTAATTTTTATGCATTACTTTAGATAAATTGGTTTTTTCATACGGAATTGCCCCGTTGGTTTCCTATTCGAAATTAATAATAATCTCGTTTATTATCATAATAAAATTGACACCTATGATTTTTCGTATTACATATTCACTAAAATACTAAATTTCGTTATTATTTTTTATTAATAATATGTAGAAGAGAACTGTAGAATAGATTTTGACCAGCAAAGAATGAAAAAAAAAACGATTATAACTTATGAAACCCAAGTCTGCGTGTTCATGTTACAAAACACATACTACTCGGTTTTTTTTCAAAATTATGTTTACTTTTCAATGTTTGTACAATTTTGTGTTTTGCGTACCTTTCATAGGAAAATCATAAAATTCTGAGATGCCTTGCCTTAAATCACAAGATTCTTGTTTTCATGGGTGACTTGCTTTTTGGCATTAACTCATTGAACAATTTTTCAGTATTTATATATTTTTTGCGACCAACGGGAAGAAGTTCTACTAGTTTTACTACTTTTTCTGAAAGCGGTGATGACCAAAAACCAAATTTTTAAGAACTTCCTTCATACCCTTTTTTCGAACTACATTTAAATTTTTGTTTATGTCGTAATTTTTAATGTTTGAATTGAATATCCTGCTGTTATATTTTTTCCGTCGTCTTGTGATGCTCCTATTTCATTTCAAAATGTTGAGAACGTCTTATGTTCCTAACATACCATATTTAGTTCACAACCATCTATTCTTTATTTCAATTTGATGTTTTATTTCGCAGCATAACGAAAGAAAAACGTATCATTTATGATAATGCAAACAAAAATGTTTCATTATTCTTCATGTCAATTTTTCATCTTACTTACATATTCAAACAATATACACATTAGATTACGTTTTTTACTAATCCAACTTGTTTCAATTCTATTTTTACCAGAAATAAATAAAAAATGGAATTTTTTAAAGGTGCAACCGGAGAGTTCTCATTTTCACACAGAGAAAGAGTGCATTGGCAAGAACTCCTCACATCACAAATATTTGTTCAAGACCTGAGCGAGTACTTGCTCCGATATCAAGGTTTTTTTTCGTCGTTTTATATTCTCACGCCGGTTTTTACTTCGAGTGTCAAACGATTATGTATTGTTATTTATAGTCGAAACGAAAAAGGCACCTTCAGTTCTATTCGTCCCGCTATGACAGGTTGGTTTTTTGAAGAATGTATTTTTTGGTCTCTATCTTATTTATTGGTTTCCTAATTGTTTCCCATGACAATTGAAAAGAACTGTTGTTTTGTTTTTTTTTCTGTGTTCTGAACACATTAACGTTTTTCCCATAGAACACAACTTGATACAAAAAGTGTAGTTCCAAAGAAGAAAAGTTCTGAAACACAATTAAGATCAGTTTGTATTCCTATTTAACAAATAATAGACTATTCGAAAAAATAATTGCTTTCACATTCACTTTTACTGTTTATGAAACTGCACGGTGAGTCTTGATTCTTAAAGTGTTTGTTTACTGATTTTCAATTTTTGCTTTAATCTATTCAGAACTACCTATTATTTATGAATTTGTCAAAAAAAATGTTTTTGGGCGCCCGTGGGTCCAAAACAGCTTTCGCAAAAGTGCGGAAAACAGGCGGTGGCAGTGCAAAACGGGTGGTTCCACCACCCGTTTCTGGATTTTTGAGGGACCGTTTTGCTCAAAATTAAGCTTTTGAAGTGATTTTTTTTGTTGATTCCGTTACTAATTGGTGATTCTGTGTAGATTAAAACAAAAATTGAAAATCACTAAACAGACACTTTAACAACCTTCATTAATAATTGTTGGTTTAGTTAGATCTTTCTTTTTCGATTGTTTCTATATAACTTCTGAATTTAATAATAATCTCAGAATTTACAGAATACACTGTCATTGAATGGTTGACGAATGAAAATAAATAAAGGGAAATTTTGTGAAATTCAAAAATTCGTAACTTGGCCCACTTCTTTTATATCCAATCGGTATTTTTTTAAGGATTATTAATGACGCCTTGTCCATTTAAGAGTCTGAATCAATTAATCACATATAAATTAGTGGCTGAAAAGTCTATTTGTATTCATTTTCATTACATCCGTTTTGAATAAGTTTTTTGACTTATTTCTACAATTTAGCACATTCAGCCACTACAAATACTCTAGTTGCATCCAGAATTTAATAGTACAAAATAAAAATTAACGTTAGTAGGTTTTTGCACGCTACCGACATTACAAATTTGCATTTGCGTATTTATAATTTTTGCAATTTATGCGCATTTGACGACATTCAAATGTGTTTGAAAATAATTCATCATCTGACAGAAATAAGGTGGTCTATTTGATTCTCATCAATTAAAAAAAGTCAAGGTTATGCAATATTTCGCACCCAATTTTCTCATGTTTGAATAAATTCTGTCATCACTATTTTTTTTTAAAAAAGAACATTGACTTTTTTTAAAAATCAAAATGTGATTCTTAACGAAAACGGTCATGTTCTTGACGTGTTCACAAACGTCATCTTGTTCACCATGCCTATTATTATTTATGACTTCGGCTTCTGCTTTAGAGCAAATCCAATTTTTACTGGTCATGTCATTCGTCTCCCATTTTTATTTTTTTTCGTTCCTTCAACGTGAAAATTGGGTTTTTTCTCTCTCTCGTTTTTTTCGAGTCGTTCCTTCCTCATTCTGTTGAAGAAGAGAGAAATATTGGTTATTTTAAATTCCCTCCAACCAAACGATAGAATAATGTCTCAAAACATTCATCTTTCTCACAACAAACAACTTCTCTAACAATAACCTAGCCATCTTTTATTCATTTTCAGTGAATATGCGTAAACTCAAAAGCTTCTTCAAATTGAAAAGAATAGCAAATGACATGACGCCAACGCTTCAGAAAGCTAGCGCGTTTCTAGTGCATACGCCTTTTTTGTATATACTCTCCTTTTGTCGCGTGTGTCTCTATAAATTTGTCGGTTATTTAGTTGTGTTATTATATTGTAACAGTTGGCAAAAGGTTTTTTGTTAGTCTTTCATCTCGGACATCTCTATTATTTTTATCTATCTATTTTTATTATTTTTCAGTAGAAGTATTTCGTGTGTTCGTACCATGGCTTTGGAATAAAATGGCTTTTATGAAACGAAAAACAGTCAAGTTCGCTGTAGATTTACAGGTAATTTCTCAAAATTTGATCTAAACGAAATTATTTAAAAAAATATATATATTAATAGATATGTCAACTATCCGACGTCCCTCTTGTTAACGCCGTAGTGTTTGCAAAACTTCGCCTATTAGAAGGTGGATCATTTGAAGATATCACCGAACGAGTAGAAGTAAGATTTTTATTTATTTCGTTCCCCCGATAAATATTAACTTTTATTTTTTCAGGTCAAAAATCATTGTGCAGCTTTTAACAAGCGCTCAGACTTTTCATGTCGCATATCATGTGAGCAAGCCACTGGAACTCTTGAAAAATGCCTCTGTCGGATATCTATAAGAAAGGTTGGAATTTCGATTTATTCCTTAATTGAAACATAATGAGCCCTCATTGCGTTTCTACCATTTGATTTGAATTTCTTTCAGGAGCAAAAAGGCGGAAAATCATTCTATAAGCTGGGTTATGTTGATGTAAATCTCTCTGAATATGCGGGATCCGGAATAGAAGGTAATAATGAAAAATAAAGGAAGCTCATTTAGAACTTTTTTTGAAAAACTGGGGGCAATCGCCACAATGAGAATTTTCATTTTTGTGTTCATATAAAAATTTTTAATGAAATTACCTTTTTGGTATTTATTCGTATGTTTTCCAGTTATTTTGAAAATGTATTTCCTTTTTCTCAAAAATCCAACTTTTAGGGTAAACTAATTGAGTATATTTGCTTTCTATGCATTTTAAACAACCAAAAATACAATTATATGAGCAATTAAATTAATCTTTTACACCTTTTTCTTATCAAAAGTTGCCTAAAGTATCATTGTTCCAGGTATATCAAGAACATATTTGCTGAATGGGTACACAACTAATCAAAGGCTAGATAATTCAAAAGTTTGTATAAAAGTTGTAATGTCTCATCAAAGTGCGGATCCATATTTTAGAGTGTAAGTTTTGAATTAAACGCACCAGATTTTTGTTTCATCATCTTCTTTCAGTCCTCGTCTTTCAACAGTTGGAATGAGTGAAGAAATTGCACTGAATCCTGAAGCATTCAAAGCGAATGATTCGAAAGATACAGACTCAGAAGAATATTTAGGACAACACAAACAATCTTTGCTCGATGGCCAATATGGTAATGAGCGCCAATTTTATTTTTAGAAACACTCCCTCTAATTGTAGATTGTGCATCTGCGAGCAGTTCGGCAATTGATGATTTGATGCACGAAAGAAAAATTACACATGCTAATGCGAGCATACCTACGAATAATGTTCCGTTGCGAAGGTTTAGTCAGGACCGATTAGCACAAAGAATTCAGACAACAAGGTAAAAAAAATTATATTCTTAAAGGGATACTTTACTGTTTTATCGGTTTCTATTCTATTTTCATCCTCTTCTTGATATTTGAAAACCTATACAAGAAAATTTTTTTTGCGACATTTCCTTTTCTTGTACTCAAACACACCCATTTTCAAAATAAGGCGGCGAATGGCCGAACAATTGCAAACTCTCTCACATTCGCATGCTCTCTCGCGCGCGGCCGAGCGGTTAGGCCATTAGACGCCTTACCCTGTAAATGTGCTTTTTTCGTGAACTAGAAAAGGAAATTTCGATATTTCTTTTGCTTCTATAGGTTTTCAAATATTGTGAAGAAGATGAAAATGGAATTGAAACCCAAATTCAGTAAAGAGTCCCTTTAAAAATAAAAAGATAAAATTATGAGTTTTAGGTTCGATCCAGATAATGTTGTTGACAAAGTAATTGCCGAATGCCGCTTTTCTGAGGAGAACGATGCTCCGAGCCATCACGGACTTTCACTAGACAAACTTCTGGACAAACATGGAAGACCATTATCATCACGATATCATGGGAAACGAACGTCGTACACATCTGATCAAGACTATTAAATTATGTTTCGTTTCTAATTAATTGTTAACCATCAAATCGCATAATACTTTATTACATGTATTCCATTTTTGCAGCTTCCAAACTCTTCTTTAAATTCTTCTGCCGTTCTGTTGACATTACTTTTACGGTTCTATTGTTTTTGATCCAAAATTTAGTTACATGTAATTATTATCTTAACGTGAATTTATTTTAAAATTGAACGAGGTTATATTAAAGTATTATGGTGTAATATAATACCCTGTGAATGAATATTCTTTTCTCAAATTAGCATTATTTCAGCAATACACACTTTGAGCCACAAATGGGGAAAGCTTTTATCCACATATAATAAAAAAGACAAATATGACGGCAACCAAAAATAAAATGAAAAGATAGGAAGGAAACATTTGGGGGACTTTGTGAAGAAACCCATAATAGAAATGTAAAAAGAAGAATTCATTGCGATATGAACACAATAGTCTGAAGACAAGAATAGGTAAAAATAAAAACCAAAAGAAAACAATAAATAAAATAATTTTAAAAGCTAAAAAAATGCGATAAAAGGGTATCTCAAAAAATATTTAAATTAATTCAAAGTAACTCAATTATTCTACTGAATTTCACTTCCGTTTACCATCTCTTCTTGTAATCATCGACCGACACTCCTCCTGGACCGTAGGTGATAACCAAAAGAAGTCCACCAATCACTGACATGGTTTGGAAGAAGTCATATTTCATGAAGTCACGGTAGAAACGATCAGCTGGAATTGACCACCATGCGTTGAGCCAGAGGTTCAATCCGAAGAGCCATACAACGAGAAGCATTGCAGAAAGCTTGGTTTTGTATCCGATGCAGACGAGGGTGATGAGAGCGAATCCAACGACAATTTCGATGACCTGAAATTATTTTGATTTATGCTTTAAGTATACAATTGTTTATGTGAAGTAAGAAATATTATAAAATGAATAAATTAACCGGGAGAGTTTTCGTATTATTAATTGTTATGTAGTAAATGACCCTCCGTTTATATTGTTAATATTTACTTGCCAAAAACATATCATTTTTCTGTTTTTCGCTAAATAGGTCATTTCGATTCAAACGTTTTGTTACAGGCAATCTAAGGCCAATCTGAAATCGAAACCATAACGGAAACAAAATGAAACGCCGTTTTCAATGTCCAGTAGATGCATCAAGCTTAATGCATACAAACTCCGTTTTCACATTTCTCACCTGCATGAAGTTCATCTCGAAATGCATAAGAGACATGAACATGAAGATAAGAAGAACACGTCCAGCAAGAAGCATGTAAGACTTTGGCTTATTTGAATCCCCCATCGTTGGAACACCAGCAAACAATGAGCTTTTCTCTTCTTGGGTCTCGGCCAAAAGTAAAACAAGTCCTCCACCAACAGCAATGTTTCTAAAAACCGTTTTTGGTTGTCGCATTCAAATTGCATCGTATTTACCTCGCTAAAAATTTCAAGTCCCAGAGAATATGATAGGCAACAGTTTGAAGAATGACAATAGTGGCAAGAAGAGCACAAGCGATGACAACCTTCTTACGGAGCATGATCATAATAACTGGGATGAATTGTCCAAAGAAGTTGTAAATGACGAAAAGAGTTGCGAGGAACCAACCGCATGACCAAGACTCCTAAACAGATGATATTTTTGCATTTTCACACTATAATTCTATATTCAAACCTGCATGAATTGTTTCTGATCTTCCCATTGGAAATACATACGAATTCCATCTTCAACGAATGTAGAAACCAAGCAAAGGCGAGCAATATGAGGCAGGTAGCTTCTTGTTTTGCGGAACAGCTGAATTATTTATCGATTACTTTTTGTCATTACCTTGAAAACAAAACAAAACGTGACTTACATCATCTGCAAAATCTTCAGCAGCGGAAACCATTTGGTTTTGTGCACCCGGTGCTCTGAACTGGTTCATTCTCCTGAAAGAAAATCTCTATTTTTGTAATAAAAAATTAATATCATTCCAACGCGACATGTAATAAATATAAAAAAAGGAGAAAAAAGGGCGATTGAAATCATAAACTTTGCGAGAGTGAAACATTTGGCCTCTGCACTTTACGATAGACTACCTAGACATCTTTCTCTCTCTTCGTGCCCGTTCATTTTTGTTATGGGTCACAACGCATAATCAACTCCTGGCTGATATAAACACAACAATTGTTAAATGAGAATGAAAGTTAAACTAAAGTTATAAGCAAGATATCGAATCGCTTTCATTTTGGCAGGTGCAAAAAAGCTTTTTCCGAAATCTTGATAAAAACGCACAATATATTCGTAGAATAACACACAATTTGAACTATGGAAACTAATTTTGGAGCAGAAATTCAAAGGCACAGCCGTCAATGCTGCGCAATGTAAACATTATGCCGACATTGGTCACGATTTTTTGTTTAAGGACAGCATAGAGGGAATAGTCAAATGAAGAGCTGAATAATGACTGATAAATTCAATGAAATTATTCATTATTATGATTTTTTTGTTTGCACATAACCAAAAAACATAATGTTTGTATTCATTGTAAGAATCAAATGTTTGCTTTAAACCAGTCTGAAAGATAAGGCAAGTTTGGGCGATATTGCAGTTATTACGCGATGAAAACTTAATGAAGATGAGGAATTACATAGAGCGCCGGAAAAGGTGAAAGAAAGCGAAAGGAATTTCTATCAGAAGGAGAGAGACTAGAGGATACAAGCCGCGTCGCGGCCGCTCGCAAGCTGATGTGTTCAGTGTCTTGAAATTGAAATGACAGAAAAGAAGCTTATATCAGTAACAGTTTTCGGCGAATATCAGAATTTATTTTGGTTATCTTTCAGAGAACAAAAAGTGGCATGATGAACAGGTGCTTAACCGACAGTTTTTTAAAACATTGTCTTATCAACAATAACAAAGTTTAGTTACAAAAATTTTTTTAAATGAGCAAGATTGCGGGACCAGGAGAAGAAGTGAAAACTGGCATATCATTAGTACAAAACATTACGTCATAGTCAATAATTGTGCAACGTGTTACATGAAATGCGTCAGTGTCCCAGCGGCTTGCGCATTACATGTTCGATCATTATTTTTTTTAACGATAATCATAATTTATCTAAAATCTTCATTGATCTTTCACTTTATTATCACAGATTTTATTAGGAAATAGAAAAATCATAAGAAAACTGTAATTCGTTTTGTTTTAAATGTGTTAACAAATTAATTACGAATTATTAATGTTTAATGATCATAAATCAATAAAATGAAGTAAAAACTTTACAACGTTCTTATGAAATTTAAATCAGAATTCTAGTAAAATGTTTAAGATTATAATGAGCATGTTTGCAAAAAAAAATATTGTCTTAATCTTAAGAAGCCCCTCATTAAACCCGCATCTTTTAAATAAATACAATTTTAATTTTCAGTATGGCATTTGCTCGAGCACTTGGGGCAATTCAATCTGTTGGCCGTGGAGTGAGTCTGAACGAGCAAAGTGAGCTCTACGATCGCGGTCAAAGTTTCACTATCAACGGAAACCCATATAGAGTTGAGAATGTAATTGCCAAAGGTGGTTTTGGGACTGTGTTCCTTGCATCGAATAATAAAGGAAGACGGGTCGCTGTTAAAATAATGCTCAGTCATGATTCCGCGGCAAGTGCTGATATTGACAACGAGATTAGGATGATGAAGCAATTACAACATGAAAATATTATCCAATTGTATGATGCTTCTTGTGAAAACAGACAATCTAGCAAATCTATAAAGGAATATAAAATATCTATGGAGTATTGTAAATGTAGGTGAATTATTATCTTATACTTATTAATATCAATACGTTTACAGTTTCAATAGCCGACGTACTGGTGAAATACAAAGAAATTTCAGTTAATTTTGTAGTTAGGATAATCCTATTCACTACTAGAGCCCTAGTGTTTATGCATGGTCGTGGAGTTATTCATAGGGATATTAAAGCTGAAAATTTGTTGATCAATGAACACGGTAAATTTATGATATTTAAAGGGATTACGAACCAAATTTTAATTTCATTTTCATCTTCTTTGTCATATTTGTAAACCTATGGAAGAAAACAATTTTTTTCCAAATTACCTATTTGTTGAACGATAAAGAAAACCATTTCCAGGAAATCAAAAATTGAAAATTAGTCCGTAATCCCTTTAAACGAAATTTAAACAACACTTTATAGGTAAACTGAAACTTTGTGATTTTGGAAGTGCCACAACAAAGTCCGTAGACATGTCTGTATTATCGAATAGTGAAAGACTTGCCATCCAAGAAGAGGTAATTGTGTTCAAGGGACACAACTTTTTTCAACTAGCATATTTTCAGATGTTCAAGTACACAACACCAATCACCAGGTCACCAGAAGTTTGTGATGTTTACTCAAATTGGCCAATAGGCAAGCAGCAAGATAATTGGGCGATGGGATGCTTGATTTACTTTGTCTGTTTTGGGGATCACCCATTCGATGGATCTGCGCTAGCTATCATCAACGGAAAATATAAAAAGCCACCTCCGATTCAAGAAAACCAATTATCAGCTTTTGCGGAATTGATAGGTAAAGAATTCATTCGTAGGCGTTTGCAAAATTACGATTTATTTTTTAGCAAAATGTCTTGTTCCTAATCCCGATGAACGAATAACAGCTGAAAAACTAGAGAGCTATATATCAGCAGCAATGCAGAAGAATCCAGTACTTGGTGCAAAAAAAGATTTCGCCGATATTTTGGATCTAATGGCGCAATACTGTCAACAGGAAAAGGAAACAGAAGCGGTCAATCGAACTATTCTCTCTGTTCAAGACAAATTGTTCTCCAATTTTACGCAGTTAAAGAATACTGTCGTTCAGCACACAAATAAACTAGGAAGTTGGACGATGGATACTGTGAACACTCCAAAGACTAGTCAGCAGCCAGTAACATCCCCAAAACCGCCTCCAAGGAATACAAAGCCGGGTAAAATTGATATTTTGTGTGATTTAAATAGTAAATGATTTATATTTCAGTTAAATCAGCAATGGCATCCCCACCAGTACCTCCTCATGCTAAACCATTTGAAGCAGAATGGCCAACGGAATCTGGTTCATCGAGCAATGATAGTTGGGATGCCTTTCCGGAAACGAATAAAACTGTTAATACATCAAGAAGCAATGTTTTTGATCCATTTGCTGAACAAGCAGCCAATATACCGCAAAAAACTGAATCCAGTGAGGTTTTTGAATATTTATAAATATCCGTTAAAGTTGTATTATTAAAATTTTGTCCTCTATCCTGGAACATGCAAAATTGTACCCATTGCCTTGCGCTTAAATAACTGATGAATTAATCCCTTTACAGTTTTATCAGTTTTTATAAGAAAATTTTTTTAAAACAAATTTTATAAGAAAATTTAAGTTATTGAAACGGAAAATGAATACTCTTTGATATTTTATCAAAATAAATGTTTTCAGATCCAAAACACAGCGAAGATTTATTATCATTACAAGCTTGGCCAGGAACAGTGCACGTTGTGGAACAAAATCGTTCACAATCATCCAGGGATCTGTTCGATTTTGATGACATTGTGAAAAGACATTCAGAATTTTCACAACCAGGTTTGTTTCTTCTTCAAATAATAATCAAAACATAAATAATATTCAAGTGTTACAACCGACTAAACATCAGGAAAGCGGAAGTGTGAACAAGCTAGATGCTAATCCACAGGTGGCGAAAGGTTCAACTTCGACAGCAAGTTTAGATGATATGGTCAGCCAAATGATGCAGCTTTCAACATCAAAAAAATAAAGAATCTTTCGCATGTAGATGTACTGTATTTTAGAATCTCATATTTTTATCCGTTTCACTTATACTTATAGTTCTTATCAAATTTGTCCGATTATTAGTTCTAGACTATCAATAGAAAGCTCTTGTAGAGTTTCTGATCAAATTTTCATACAATCCACTATTGGTGTCATTGTTCTTGAAATTTACCTTTTATTTATGTACGTGTAAGATGAAATTCCTTTCCTCTCTCTCTCTGTGTATCAATAAATCAATAAATATTCACTAACAAATAGTTTTTTTTCTTTCCTATTAATGATATGATGGATGAATAGACATTCACTATGCAGTGACCTACTTCGAAACGATATATCTTGATGGAAGCATAAATGAGGTGGGATTTGGATTTTTGTTTGGTGTGATGTTGAAGCTTGTGTTCTTCTTCGTTTTACTTATTTGTCTGCTTCCCGAGTTTTCGGCTCTTTACAAATCAAAACAAAAACCGAGTTTGTTGAAGAAGACTGTTGATAACAGTATTACATGCGATTTTTCAATTCATAAACGTGGGCCAGATGGAGAACTGGTAACAGGTCTCGTTATTTTATAAGGGAATTATTTATCATAGATATATTCCAGGAGCATCGTTAGATGATGAGATTTATTATAAAATCAAGTGTAAACCAATTGATGGAAACTGCTTGCAAGTTGTTAATTGCACGTTGAGTAATGACGAACCAGGATCGCAACCTTATTCAATTATCGATGATGATGGATGCAGTTTGGAAGAATCACTTTTCAGAAATGTTGAGGTAAACTATTTTCAAACATTTGAAGAGGAAAAGTGCTAACTAATTTTTTTTAGTATCGCAATAACTTCGAAGCTGGAATCTTCAACCCATTCCCTATCAGATTCCGAGCATCTTCATCAGCTGTTGTCTTTTTCTGTGTCACCACTGTGGTTCCAATTGAAGGTGGAAAATGTACAAGAAGACAATGTGAATAAATATCTATTGGTTTTTTTTGAATTCTTTGCAATAAACGTTTTACGGTATTTACGTTTCGTATGCAAATCCCTTTTGGCTTTCCAAAACCAGTAATAAAGTCAGCACTCAATACTTGATACAATTTTCCCACTATTCTCGTTAAAATATTGCGGCCTTGAACTTTTTCCCTAACGGAGTATTAGGGACAAAAAAACACACACACACAAACAGGCAATGCGGATTTTTCCACAATTACATCATAGGCATCCGCCGGCGTCGAATAACCGGAGTGGATTGATCAATCGCGCGCATGCAAAAATTCCGAATTTCTCATGCGCAACCAAAAGTGAACGATCGAAGCCTTTTCGGAAGGAGGTTAGAGATAGTGAATGATTCTTGATTTGACCGCGTTTTTCGATTTTATTTTGATGTTCTCATTTTGTATTGAAACTTCTCTTCAATTTCATCAACGAAAGGTTTTGGTTTTGGGTTGGGGTGAGTTGTGTAAAACTTGTTTAACAATTTCTTAGAAAAAATCGAAAATAATTAGTTTTGACTTTAAATCAAATTTTATAGTTTTTTCAGACTGTTGTTAATCTATATGATAATTTCGAAAAATTCTAATGATATGACGTGATCAAGTTCCAAATTGTTTATTACTTTAGTAATCAATACACAGAGAACCAAAAAGTGTTTAAGGACTATTTTTTGAATCAATTTTTACAGATTGATTAAACCTAACCTTGATTTTTAATGGTTTTTTCAAATGCTTAATATTCGGTGAAAGCTAGTGGCCTACTCAGAAAATATCTTATTTTGAGGTACCGTAACTTGCCTCTAACTCTCCAGCTTAATTATTTACGGATTTCATACTGAACTCCTTATCAAGAACTCCTTACTCCTTACCCTAACCTATTTCGTTAAATTCTGATTTGTTGATGATAAATTCCTCTCTTGCGAATCTCAATGAATTGACACATTCTTCATACCCAACCCAGTTCTTCGATTTGAAACCTAACAGTTAACTGACTAATCCTCAGCTTTTGTTTCTAAATACAACATTTCTCTATCTCCCAAACTGATAAAAGTTCTCACAAACATATAGTCAGTTACGTTCCCAGTTTATCTTCCTCTTATTGTGTGACTTGTTTTATCAATCTTCTGATAAATCCGATTACTCATCGATATTCTTCTAACAGCGCTTTTAAAACACTTTCACTGAACTCGATTCTTATAATTCAATTAGATTATTATCTTTTCAGATGAAAATTTTACTATTATTCCTATTTTTATCATCTCAAATCCCAATAACTGTTTCGAGTCGTTATAAACGACAACGTGAGTTTTATTTTCTTTTCGAACTTCATAACACAAAACTGAAATGGAAAGGATGAAAATCGACTTTTTGGAAGTATCAAGTTACGAAAAAAAAACAATTTTTTGTAGATTTGAAAATTAAAAAATAATGAAATTTGATGCTATTCAACGTCAAAAAGTTTCAGTTTCAATTGATGATATTATTTCGGGTGCATTGAACTTTGTGAGACCGATTTTTGATACATCATCACCTGTGAGAAACGAAGCGATGCTCAAGAAACCGGTTGGTTGAATTTTGATACAAAAGAAATACATTTTCTCAGGATAATCCAACCCAGGATGATATGAGAGATAGCTCTATTCTTGGATCACGCTCAAGCACTGTTCTTGATGACGTACCATTTTGCAAAGGAAATAGCGGGTATGGATTAGTTGAACATTTGGTTAAATTAACAACTGGTTTCAGAATTTGCCGCTTCATTTCTTGCTCCGCTGAAAATTTCAAAAAAGATGCTACATTTGGTAATCTTCAACTCGCTGCTCAGGTTTTGGGGGATGCTAAGCTAAGGAAAGCAATCAGCAGGTTTTTGAAACTTTATAGTTATTTTGATTTAATATGAAAGTTGTTTCTGTCTTCAGCAACCCTGAAACAGTTCAAGCTGTTTGTAAGGAACAAGGAATGGACGATGCGCAGTGTAAATTATTTTCGAAAGGTTTCATCCTCATTGATAAGTATGTTAATCAGGTTCAATTTATTTTGTTCAACAATTAAAATCTTTAGTTTTATCACAACTATTGAAAAACCAACAAATAATGGAAACAGAGGTGGGGCTCCGCCGGCTACAGAAAGCCCAATCGAAGCGGAAACTCCAAAAATTGATGCACCAATGATGGACGATCCTGGCTTTAGGAATAGGAATGATGAAAACATTGTAATATTGATATAATAGGTTATTTTCGTATTGAAAACCATTTATAGAAGGGATGGGCTGATTACGACGTTCATGCACCAGCGCCACAAATTGTTGCCAACACAGCACAAGGATCTAAAACGTGGAGTAGCAATCCCGACACTAGTATAAATAAATGTTTTAAAATATAAAACTTTTATAATTCAGGAGCAATGCAACCGTTAGAAGTTCGAAACGATCTTGTTGCTAGCTGGACGCCTCTTCCATTTTTTGCACCACCAACAATTCCACCATCCCCACCATTGGCATTCAAAACGGTTCCTTCGTTTGTTCTACCTTCAATCCAAAGTCCACATCTTGAAAATGGGGTATTTTTCTCAACGGAAAAGTTCAATTTTAACAAGGTTTGTTTCATAGATATAAAAATAGTTGGAGCAGAGAATGTGACCAGCTGTTTTTGCTCAATTTAATTCACGAACTGAGGTCATAATTGACAAATTTTTAAAGAACCAATGTTTTATTCTGATGTCAGAAAATCTATTTTTATTTTTAAGATCGAGAATTCTATCAAACGATTAAAAAGGTCTTCTGATTACTATGACGATTTGAGTGAAAAGAAGAAACCAGCTCCGAAGAAAACTAGCACCACGGAAGGTGATGAAGACTATTATGGATCTTTCGACGATCCAGAGGATAAGGATGAAAAGCCAGAAGTTGAAACCAATGCATTGAAGCAGTGTGTACATTTGTTAGGGATTGGAGTATAGATGAGCTTGCTAGAAATTTGACAGACGGGTTATCTAATAAAATAAAAGATTATATAAAAATTCATGTGTATTTTAAGCTTTTTATATAAAAAATAATGCTATATTTGACAATGTAAAAGTTCTCTGTATTCTTATTGCAACACTGTTTTTTCTCTTAACATTCGAAAACATCTAACAATCATCGCATCAGTACTTGCTTCACGAGCCACTATCCTTCCAACCTTTTATTCAATGCACACGAGAAAATTTTACCAAAAAAAAAATAAAATATGGATTAAGAACAGAAGACTTAGCTAGAATAATATTATTTGCAAAGTTCTAACGCTTTTATATCCAAAGTTTCAAAGCCCACGTACCCCCGCAGTAAAATTTTCTCACACATCTATGAAACTTTCATTTATTCCTCGAAGATCGGCAATTAAAGAAGCAAAAAAAAGTATCAAAGAAATTAGGGCAAACGTTTTATTTCACATACACATATACAATTGAGTTTTTTTTTCGTTCTGAAATAAAAGAAAAAAATTTAGTGGTGATTTTGGGGTATTACAATATTTCGATTAACCAAGAAAAGTACGATGTTTTTTTTCCAAACGACTTAATTGAAAACCATTTGAAAAGCACTTTGATTTATCAACTTTTAATAGGTATTTCAGTGTTTTTTGAAAACATTTCTGAGAAACACTATCGCTATTTTTATGTGGTTGTAAAACAATCAAGAACGTTGATTAGATTTCTCAGGACAATTATGAGAATGATTTGGGAATTTTTGAGTTGCAAAACGGGTAGAATAAAAACAAGGAATCAAATAGTTTGGTTACTTGAAACACTTTAGTTTTAAAATTTTAAGGGACTTTTTTCAAGTACGAATAAAGTAATTCAGAACTTCAAAATTTATAGTTCCACATACATTTTAGAAGTGTGAAAATGTGAAAAAATTGCAGTTTGCGACTGAATTTCAAGCTTTTCGCATTTATCATTCCAACAATTAATTTACTGTTTTATTTTCAGAACTTTGACGATCAATATGGCCTTTCAAACTATTTTGAGCATATGAAATCTAATATTCTTTTTAAAAGTTTACTATTGCTCAAACCACGGAAGTAAATATTCAACCCATATACCAGTGTAGTTCAAATAAAGGACCACCATAACTGTTCTAACGATGTCCGGTTATATTCAGCAGCGAGTAGTAAAACCAATTTTTGGTTTATATATGTATTACTTTTCTCTTGATGATTTCTGAGTCTAAATTCTTATGAATCATAATTCAATTCGATGAATGACAATTGCTAAAACAGCAATTACCTAACAGAATGTTTTTCTGATGTGCAGATAAGTTTTTTCAGAAAGAAATGACAACCAAATACGTCATTGTTATTCATTCAGAACATATCAAGTTTTGGTTTTCTATGAAACCTCATCAGAATCATCTGCCTTTTTCAGGCGCAATATTGGATGAATTACCTTTCAGCAGAAAAAACTAATACGTTCATTACATTGAACCGATTATTGTTATGATAATAATAAAGTAAATGAATTAAGTTATGAACTGATATCAATTTTCTGGACATTTAAATATTGTTACTAGCCGATTTTATCATCTCAAGAAATAGATCCTAACAATACAACAATTGTAAAACCGAACGTTGCTGTTTTTTAGAACACAACAAGTTCTGTAAACAAACCAGAAACCCATGTAATTTTCGAACACACAATATATCCAATCCATAGTCATTTATGAAAATTGCGTGAGTATCGAATGTCCTTAATCAAAATTTAATTTTTTTTTTCGTTTTTACCACCCAATAACAAGACCAAACACATTTATGCATTTATTTTTCTTCATCTCACTCAAATCAGTTATATAAATTAAAGAAATAAATAAACAAGTTCCGAATCCCACATAAAGTTAGTCGTGTTCTTTTTCAGTTATTTGTTGTTAGTTCTAGTATTGTAGACAAATAAAGAATGAATTTTTTCCAAGATTTGAGAATATTTGGAGATCTTTATTGATTGATTGTTCACTGCTCTTGTTCGTCTTGAATATCTTGGGTTTCACGTGATGCGGAGCGTTTTCCGAAGCGGACCATTGACGATCGTGCCATTGGGGTTCGTTTACCAAGTCTTGAAATAATAGTGGTTGTCTATTGGGAAAACACTGTGAAGATCGTCATACTTACCTAACCATTGATGAACGTTGAATTGGGGATCTTCCAAGTCTTACCATTGAACTGCGGTCCATTGAAGAACGCTTTCCAAATCGGACCATTGATGAACGTTGCATCGGCGATCTTTTACCAAATCGAACCATTGATGATCTTTGCATCGGTGATCTTTTTCCAAATCGAACCATTGATGAGCGCTGCATGGGACTTCTCTTACCAAATCTTAATACTTTTCTCTTTTATTTGTATTATACTGAAGCTATCCTACCGAACCATGGAGGATCGGTCCATTGGACTTCTTCCAAATCTAACCATTGATGACCTCTGCATTGGGCTACGTTTTTCCTCATCTAACCTAGAATTCAAAAAACAACGTTTAAAAAATCAAACTGATGTCAAAAATTCTTACGCTTCGTCACTTTCATCGATTTCAACAAGATTATCATCTGTGTTTGCCCCCCTGAAAAATTATTGGTTTATCAACAAAATTTTTAACGAGTAAGAGAGGATGAAAACGTACTCGTCATCTGACAGGTGTTTCAATTCGTTGCTCTCTTCTTCGGCAGCGTTGACCATAATCAGCAGTCCAAGCGAGAACAATAACCACACCGACGATCCAAACATTCTGGTTTTTCTGAAAGATTTCGATGTGAGAAACATAACGAACTAAAGATGCTTCAAAAAGATGAGAAAACGAACACAAAAACTCTAATTTTCTGGTCTTCAGAATCATCAGACGTGTAAATTGAGTTTGAAATGTGATTTGATTGATGCCCTTCCCTCCCTTTCCCCCCGCTAAATTTCAAAAGAGTCAAAAACGAAATCTGAAAAGATCTCAATTGCAGTCAAGACCAGACCACCTTCTATATATCTGTCCCAACACCCAAAAAGGCTGTGTTGCTCTTGCTCCGCCTCTCGATATGGCTCTAGTTTTAAGCGAGAAGGAACGTGAAATTGTTTGTCGTTAGCTCCGCCCTAGAAATTGGACGAAAAAATCCCGAAAAAAGGGACGTTGGTGGCGTGATTTGAAAAACTGTAATGTTCCTAATGGATTTTTGATTGGTGGTATGCTAGGGTAATTTAGAAGAGGGAAATAAATGCATCAAATAGACTTGGAATGAAAATATTTGATTTTCGTTTTGAGAGCCTGATTTTGAAAATTAAAGGCTTGAGGACCAAAAAACTCCATGATGAATTTCTCTCATTTCTAGACATTTCTTATTACTTCAGGATTAAGGAATTCTTGTAATTGTAGAGTACATTCTAGATTAACACGTTTTTCTTCAATTTAAAGTCAGAAAAAAAGAAAATTAGGAAAATAGGAAGTGTATTAAATGTTGCGAAGTTATCCATTTTTTCTTAATAAAGAAAAAATAGCATCTTCAAAGAACTCCCATTTTTAGAAAACATCACTTTCAAAAAAGGGTAATAGAATCTAAATAAAGTAGAGTGTTCGAATGTTTTTTTCCAAAAATTCTCTTTTGTTAATTGAAAAAACATAAATAAAATATTCGAATTATTTGTTTTTTACCCATTTTTTTCTAATTTTTGAGAGCTTCATCAAAATTTGATGAAAAAAATGACCTTTTGGGGAACGACCTTCAACATATGAAATATCGAACATGGCATTTGAGTGGATTTTATTGTAGGGTGATTTTCAGATTTTTCAATGAAGTTGGATATTCAGTGAAATTTTCTGTTTTATTGAAAATTATACATTGAAATGGTGTTAACAAATGAGCATAATAGGCGGAAGTTTTTGTATCATGTTTTTGTACTATGTTCATTTTTTAGCTGATAACATTTAAAAAAATATAATGTGTGTGAAACAGAACAATTTTATGGGGACGTTAAGAAAATTGTCAGGTGAAATGAAGCAATGCAAAAAAGGAGCATTTTATTTTGACGATTGAAAATAAACTTCCCGGAAAATTGCCAAGCCATACTTCAACAACACTTGTAATGTTTTAATGATCAATTCGTATCTAAAAACAATCGAAAAACAAAAAAGGAAATAAGTTTACTTGGAAATAGAGGAACTGAAAACTAACTATAAAAAATTTATGACCACCACCCATTGGTATCAGAAAATGATGAAGATGATGAAGTCTCAAATGTTCGTAAGGTTCATGGTAGCATAATTTATAATACCAAATTTATAGCTTTTTTCATTTTTTGGCCCAATGAAGATGATCAACTTGAGGAAAGAGGGCGTATGAGCTCGGCTGATTTGGAAATGAGAAGAATACAAATTCCTTGAAGGCGAAAAGAAAGTACATAGTTGTTCTTGAACAATTTTTCTTAAATGCAGGTGATAAATACAAATACATACCCCTTTTTTCGTTGCTAAAGTGTTGAAGTTTAAGACAAATATTTGTAAAAAATATGAACTATCGTCTTTAATTCCAAAAATGAGTGAAAAGCTTCTACAGAAATTGAACCCAACTTACATGAGAGCACCTTTCATCGTCAAAAATGATTGAAAATGTGGCAACAGAAAGACAGATGCATATATGTTTTGAACCCTTCAAAGCTGGGTAACAAAGATATGAATGGTTAGAAAAATTGGGTGAAGAAAAAATAATGTTTTTGAAACCATTTCGAAGAAGAAGATGAAAATAAATAAGGCTATGTATGAATCAGTGTTCCGAACCGGATCTATCCGATCCGGATTTTTCGGTTTCGGGTCGCTCAACCCGATCCGGATCGATCCGGATCGGGTCAATCCGGATTCGGGTCAATCCGGGTCAATCCGGATTCGGGTCAATCCGGATCGATCCGGATCGGGTCAATCCGGATTCGGGTCAATCCGGATTCGGGTCAATCCGGATCGGGTTAAATTCGGATCTATAAATTGCAAATGTTAATTTTCAGAATACAAATTTGCTAGAATTAAAAATGTTGAATTTTGCTAGAATTAAAAATGTTGAACATAGAAAATTGGATTTAGTTTTTCATAATTTTCAAATGAAAAACTCCCGTTGTGGGTATAATTTTACGAATTTTGGTAGAAAATAATTTCTCCTATCGAATGATATAAGAAACTTCAAAAAGGGGGATCATAGTTTGAAAAAATGGCCAAACGTGCGTAAAAATGACACTTTTTGGCCAAAAATGCACATTAAAATGATCCATAAATACCTCAAAATTTAGAATTTTTTCTCAAATTTGAACTTAAACGGTCGTTTTTATCTTTTTCTTCCATTTCGCGCCATGTTTGACAGAAAATCGAAAAAAACACTTTTTTTTTTTGAAAATTTTTGATGACTTTTTTGGTCAATTTTTCGAAAAATGTTATACAATTTTTTTTCGTTTTTTTTTGCCAAATTTGCTTCTTTTTTTTTGTAACAACAGAAACATTTTTGAGCAAAAAACGAAAAAAAAACATTAAAAAAACGAAAAAAACTTTTTTTTCGAAAAATTTACACGTTGTCCGACAAAATTTTTTTTCAAAAATAGACAGTCATGATTATGGTCATGATATTAGTCAGTTGCGTATTCTGAACAAAAACGTTACAAAAAATATACACGACATTTATAGATCCGATCCGGATTTCACCCGATCCGGATTGACCCGATCCGGATTGACCCGGATTGTGACCCGACCCGGATTGACCCGATCCGGGTTGACCCGGATTGTGACCCGATCCGGATTGACCCGATCCGGATCGATCCGGATTGTCATCCGGATTGACCCGATCCGAAATCCGATCCGGATCGGAACACTGGTATGAATCTCAATATTTTTTGAATCTCAAAATCTGAGCTCGCGTGATTCTCAAGAAACCAAAAAAGTTGAAAATTTCACGAATTGTAGAATTTCTTTCGCGTCAACAAACCAATTGAAAAACCATTCAGAAAATTAGCTAGAGGAAAGTTGTTCCTTAAGAAAAGTTGTTCCTGTTCCACATTGTGATTCAAAATTGTTTTAAATAAAGGAGGAAGTCTGGAAATTTTATTTGATGTGACATTTTCTGTTAAACTTTTTTTTCAAAACATTGAACCAAATTGTTTTGAATTTTCCAGGAAATTAAGATTACGACTGGATAATTAGATTCTGTATAATTGGATTATGAATTTCAAAAAAAATAAGTCTTACTGCGTACCAAAACAAGTCGAAAATAAACCCGTGGAACTTTGACTTCACGCTACAAAATAGCAAAAAAAAATTGAGTTTCTGTTTGTGAACCGCGTAGATAAAACTTTTCAATACAACAACCATTTTTGATACATGTTTTTAGCATTGATTTCCCTCGGGAGCTAGCACAAGATATCAAACTTCGGGGTTGATGTCAAGAAATTCATTCAAGATCAAGTAAGTTTAAATAATGCCGAAAAAATTACAAGGGGGACATACTAACTAGCAAATGCCATGGATTAGAAAGAGCAAAACATCTTATTTTTCAACACGTATTTTTGTAGCTACCAGTAAAGTGCTCTGAGAAAACGCGATAGGGCTTGTATTTTCAGAAAAGAGGGCAAAAATCTAAAATTGAAAACATCGCGATTCATGATGATTCATGACCAAACTACACTCATATAGTCCGACGATGTCCTCGCAAAACTACTATTACGCATCCACAATTTTGTCAGTCACGCATAAAAACACTTTGTCAAAAACTGTCTGATGAATGATGCCACGATTAAGAAATGAAATGATCAAATGTGGTATTTTTGTTATAAAATTTTGTAGTTCTGATGACGTAATTTGAATTACATATGTGTTTCAAAAAAGCTTATCGTAGCAACTTATTTAACTTTTTTGTTAACTCAAGTGTGGCTTTAGAATAACCAACGTTTAATTTAAATTAAAAAACTGATTTTTTTGAAAAGTCTAGACTTTTTACGTGTCGTCGTAAACCAAAATTAATTGTCAACCCACAAAATGCAATAATATGAATGCTCGCTCCTAATGATTGTGATTTACATTTCTAATATCAAAAAAATATTAATCAAAAATTCTGACAAATCATGGAGGCGATATCTAAAAAAAACTTCCAAAAATATTTTTGGGTTTTTTTAGCTGACATCACATCGCACACACTTCTCTAGCTCTCAAGTTTTGCATTTCTATCGCGCTCTTGAATTAAAAAAGAAATCCGGCAAATTGAGAAAAAAGGGCCGTCTTATTTATGAGCTCATGTTTGAATCGACAATTTTCAAGTTATTAGCCGCGTTGACAAGTAAGTTATTTTGCGTGTCAGCGGCATACGAAAAATGACATTGCAGCGGCTCCTGAAAAACCTTCATTTATTAATTTTTGCTTCTGAAAGCAATTGTTTTTGAATATCTAATTCAGAAGATATGACACACGAATGCACAATTGACGGTTCTGTGTGTCGGTAATTGAAAAAAATGATGACACGAGTAGGAGAAGTCAAGATCTACATTCATTGACTACGAGTTTGATTATGGAAGTGAGATAGATCAAAAAACCACTGCAGTTGGGAGGGATTGTGTCATGAATAATATTTGAATAAAATATTTAACATGAGAAGAGCCTAAATTGTTTGTGAAAGTTTTTGGTGGGACCAAGTTCATTATAAAGATTATTTCACGAATAGTATTTTTTTAAGGCTAAAAATTGTGTATAAATTGAAAATCATCCTCCAATGTTTCCAAATTGACCTCAGCAAAATGTTTATCAATAAATTTTCAGATTGAACAAGTTATTGGCTATTTTCATAAAATCCTCTAAATGTCCAAAAGGTCCTGGTAATTTAGATGTAGCAACTGAAGTGAGACATTGTCTTTCATAACATTGTTTTCTACTCTGAAGGTACTTGAAAACAATTTTTAGGTTTCGTTTCACGTGAATATTCTAGAATATTCTACAAAACTCATCGAATATTGAAATATCCTCTTGAAAAATGCCCGTTGAATTATAATAGAAACCTAATAATTTCCTGAAAACATGAAGAAGTCAGATTTATTGCACAGATTTAAAATAATTTCAAAGGAGTTCAGAAAACATTGAATGGTCGTGTTTTCGAATGTCTATGGATATATTTTAAAATTCTGAAAATTGAAAATGCATAAAGTTTTACATGGAAACGATTATAATCCGCGGATCGATTTTTGAATGATGTCCTGAAAATACGAGTACGTGCACTTTTATGTTCAATTTCAGTCCGATAGCAAACAAAATTACAGTAGGAAACTGGAAGATGAAGAGTTAAAAAATATTCCAATGTTCCATGGAAGAGTAATTTTCAAACCATTGAAATTTTTCAGAAGATGCTAGAAAAAAATAGACAAAACCACAGACTGGGTAAACAATGTACACCAATTAAGTCTAGATTGAACAGCTTCTTGTATAAATTGCAGATTTTTCAACTACTAGAAACAATAAAATCCTTGAAATCCGAAATATGTGAATGCTTTATTATCTATTTTTAGCAATTTAGTTTCTTTTGGTTACAATTTTCATTTTAGAATCCAAAATATTTTGATTAGGGGAAAGTGATTGCTTTTACTTTGTTTATTCACTTGCACTTTTTAGATTTTTTTTGTTGTTGTTTAGTATTAAAAATGACGATTGCTAAAAATCTTCGAAAATAAAAAATTCTTCATAAAATCTTTATGTTTTTCGAGAATTTGTTAGCTCTGCAAAAAGAAAAGCGTTACATTTTGAAAAAAAAAAGAACATTTTTCAAGTCTTTGAAAGAAGCAAGGGATAGTAAAATACAAAGAATATATTTTTGTGATTCCGTCTTATAAATGAAAAATATCTCCTTTTAAATCACTTTTAATAGTTCACTTTAAAACTAGAGACTATTGTAAACGCTAAGCTGATTAAATTGATGAGCAATTATAATAAACAAGGTCCTGCGAGGCCTACCTTCTGAAAGCTATTGTTTTGACTTGAGTTAGTGATCGAAACAGAGTATTGCAGTAAGAGCAATTATAATAAACAAGGTCCTGCGAGGCCTACAAAGTAGTAAGGAAAGAAAACATTGATTTAACAGCAGACGGTAATTTTTCCTGGAATGATAGAACATTTTGTTTTTTTGAGGTTTGCGTTCTTCACTACAATACTTCAAATTTTCTGCATTTCTCAACATTCATGGTGTCTACAATTTATATTATTTGATCTACGTGCTTAATGTTGTATTCTTTTTTTGTAATTTTTGTCGCCGCACATTTCCTTCAGCCCTGATTTTATGCTTCGTTTTTTTTCTGCACCGTACACTGCTTTGAAGTATTTTTGTGATTTAAAAATTCTACATAAAGACGCAAAAATAATGTAGTTTATTCAATTGTGGTTCAGAATATACAATCAAGACGAATACTCTGTTTCGATCACTAACTCAAGTCAAAACAATAGCTTTCAGAAGGACCCGATTATCAACAATATCAATTAGAGCTGGCCAAATGAAATGTGAAATGTGATTGGTTGATCCAGAATATGCGCCACGTGAATGTCTTGTCGGATCGAATTCAACTCCTTCGTGTTCTAGTCCAAGCCTGGAAGTTATCATTATTAAAATGTAAAGTTCTCATGAATAGTACGAAAGTAAATGAAAACCACTAGATAATGTTTCACATCACATTACTTTTCAATCAATCATAATAACTAATCATATCGTGGGCGACGAAAAACCTCCAATAAAATGTTTATTTATTGCAAAAGTCAATGCGACCATGACATGTTTTTATCTTTTTCTGCTGTTTCTTGGTTTCCCAGGTTGATTTCATACATCGTGTTTGCTCTATATCATGTTTTGAAAGCGAACGCTTTTTTCATAAATTTTTTACGATTTGATGATGCGTCCAAGAAGAAAAAAATAAATGAAAAATGAGAAGAGGGGACCACTTACTGAGATTCAGAGTAGCATATGATATCCCAAGAAATTGTGATACATTTTTGAATGAACTGCCGAACAGTGATACATTCTTCAATGCCTGGATAATGCTTCAATTTTTCCCAAATCAGTTGACAAAGCTCCTGCAAAACTGTTAGGTTATATTTTTTATCTAGAAGCGTGTAACCTCTGTCATTTTTCCACCAGTTTTTGAAGAAATGAATTCTTTATATAAATGAGATTCCAGTGCACTCTCAAATGTTAACAATTCTTTTGTTGGTTTTGTATTATTGTTGCCTAGAAATTAGCTAATACGGATGAGATTATTAAAGGCATTTTTCATACCAGTTCCGAGTGCGATCAAAATCTCTTGCTTACGATCATCGATATAATTACGAACAATTGTGTAAGTTATCTGAAACAATTCATAATAAACAAAACAAAAAGTATACATAATTGCTTGAGATAAGAATATTTCTGAGAAAGTAATTCTCAAAACTCACAATAAGAGTCTCATGACCAAAAATCGATTGCAGATCATCTTCTCCTTCCATTTCAGGCAAAGTATCAAGAGAATCGCGAAGATCCTGAAATTTGTCAAATAACATTCAATATCGAATATTTCTACTCACATTACTAGCAAAAATAAATAATTCGCCAAATCTAGTGACAAGCTGCCCAATTTTATCATTCGACAGGGAATTATAATAACTTCCAGCTTCTGGATAGTCCGGAATTGGAGTTGCGCTGAAACTGTATTATTGAGTATTGTAAAGAAATGCAGGTAAAATTTCACCTTTCTTTCACTTCTTCCTCCGACTTTTCGCGAAGTTGCGCAATTGTGTAGTTTGCGATTCGAAGCTCTTTTCGGAGTTTTGAAAGCTGAAAAAATTTAAAGAAAATAATGGCTGTAAACAAAATTAGTCGAACTTCTTGTTTTAAGCTGTCGAACTGCATCATGGATTCATTTCTGCTGCGAAGTGACATTTTGTCATCTGGAAAATGTAAATGTGACGTGAAATTTAAAAAAATTAATTAGATAATTTTGAATGAAATTATTGAAAATCTTTTGGAAAGTGTCAGAAAAGTGAAAGAGGAAATAATGAGAAATATGAAACACGGATATACTTTAGAAATTTTTCTAAATTGAATTCAAGTTTATATGACCTAGCACTCCATTCTGTAAATATTTGGTGTCTTTACAACTTTAAAGACAATTGTACAAGCTAATCAACCATACTTAGAGAGGGTGTACCAGCAGATCCGGAAGCTGTTGAAGATCCAGAGGAAGATCGGGCAGATACTTGGACATCTTCTGGACACATTGAAAGTAGCTGCAAAACATTCTAAGAATAATTTTTGAATTTAATTTTTTTTAAACTTATTTTAAATATAACGATATCTACAAAAAAAAGCGAAAACCCCAATTCAAAATTTAAAAAAAAACCTTGCTGTAAGAATTGTTGAAGACAACAATCAATTGTGCAACAATTGGATCCATTTGCTGAAGTGAAAAATCATCTGGTGCCGCTCTCGCGAACGCATTAAAAAGTCCTATGAGCAATTTATCCGAACCCACACGTTTCCGACATATTCTCAACAAAGATGCGAGCTGAAACAACAAAAACACATAAGAATTTTTTCAATACATTTATTAGATTTACATGCTGATTTTGAAACGTTTCTTCGAGAACACATTGCAATGTCTCATTCAATTTCAACCGCTCAAAGACTTGCGAAAGTCTTTGACTCATTTGTCTTTGATGACTTTCAAATGAAGGGTCTGACGTGTTTGATTTTGGATCATGTTGTAGCTCTTTGATCTGAGTGCAAATCGTTTTTAAGCTTTCCACATGTTTAAGAAGTTCTAAATGAACTGCATCTGTCATTCTGAAAAAAACACAGATTTTTTGAACTTTAGAAGTGTTTTTAAAATGCCTGATTAATCCAGAGGAACAGTTAACCAATCCATGACACCCTAAACTCTCTAAACAATTCTTCAATTGATTTTGATCTTCATGAGCCCTTTTCACCAAATCTGGGCATTGCCGCCCAATAATTGTCATTAAGGTTGCAATGCACGGTTGGAATTCCTATTTATAGATGGATTTTAATTTCCAAATGATTTCATTTCAACTCACAACAAACATGTTGCAATGTTTCTTTGCAGGTGCTGTATTATTTTGCTCACAAAAAGCTGTCCACCAAACAAGCTGACAAAATAATTGTTCGCAACATAATTGTTTTGTTGGAAGGTTCAAATCATCTTCAACCGATCTCTAAACATCAATCATTCTTCGAACAACTATCTTGTTTTTTGTTTACCAATTCACATTTCAAATAAATTGCTTCCAGTAAAGGTAATGTATGTGGAATTTCAGAGATAAGTTGGTCAATTGGTGGAAGTATATTGAAAAGAACTGAGAGATCATCTGCATTTTGAACCTGAAAATTTTTGAATAACTTCAGATACCCCCGTTTTCAAAAAAAAAAAACTGCTAGAATCTTGAACAAAAATAAAGCATTACTTATTGTTCCTCTCACCTCTCGCCCGCACGTGGGGGGGGGGGGGGACACAAAAAGTCATCCTTGTGAAATAGTCATAAGCTGTTCGCTTCGTGTACATTTGTGATTAAGCTCTTCCATGGTGCACAAAAATGCGACTGGTAGAACTATACTACCGGTTGTTATAAATTAATGATCAGCAAATGATGTGATAATTTTTGATGTTTTAATGGAGTCAAAAAATTTTTGAAATAGTGAAAGAGATTGTATTTCAATAGTGGAATACATAATTACAAATATATGGGAAATTGAAACAAAAAGTAGTTGTTTTGAAAGACAATTTAATCGTGTTGAAAATTTTCACTTTTGAGAATCATGCCCTCAATTAATATTAGTTTTCTTCCAATTTGTGAATTATTGTGAATGAGATACAAGGAAAAATAAGGGTACAATAATGCTTTTGATTGTAAGTGGAAAAATTTTTTTATCTTACAGTCATTAAAATCAAAGCGAAAATCAAAGGAAAATAAGTTAAAATTTTTAAAATAAACGTTTTGGTATTGTCAAGTTAAAAATTTTGGATCATCAATTTTCTACTAAAAGACCGCAGTGCAACCGCTCGCATTTAAAAAATAGCACGACTGTGTGAGAGACTTAGATTTTCTGGGTAGGTCAAAACCTTGACAATATTTAATTCATCAATGTTAAACTCAGGTTTGCCCTATTTGAAAAATAATTACCGTTAATTCATTCCGTAAGTTTTTTTTTCATATGTTTTCATAATTCATAAGCTTTCCATTAAATTTTCTTTCAAACCTCTACTCACAATGCTAAAATCACAAAAAAATCATTTTGTTGAATTGTGATTTTTTAAAACATTTTACAACATCCATTTGAAAACTGTCTAATTAATTCAATATCTGTACAAATGCAATTTTACAACTTGCGGTACCATAAAAAGCTTAATTTGAATTAATACAAATATTAGATGTTACACTGAAGCTTCTGTTTCCTTTTTTATGTCAACGCGCATCGCTACCACGTTTTGAAAATAAAATTTACATTATATTAATATGTGTTCATTTTACAGAATACCGTGAAAATTCCTTTCCAAAAACATGTTTTGAAAACTTCTTAAAAAACTCCAAAAACCAAATTTGCATTTCTATCCAAAAACACTTATCCATTTATAAATGTTCTTTTATTTTTCAACAACCCCCTTCTTGTCTTGAAGGAAAAACTCACTTGTTCTCTCAGATGATTCAACATCTGTCCGTCAAGCGGCTCAACTTGGCATGTGTATTGAATCAGATTCAACTCCTGTCTTGGTGGTTTGAAACTCCATCCTGCCGATTTGCTGGTTTTGTGCGCCATGCATACGAGATTCAGTTTGTTTGACTTCCTATTGTTCGACATGTTTTGTTTTAACAAATTGAAATGAACGACGTGTCAAACGATTTAGAAAAAAAACACAGAGGAACCAGAGCGAGTGATTAGAAACCAACAATAAACAAGAGAAATGAAAAAAAAGAGGGAAGTGCTTCTACATTTTGTTTTTAGCACAAACAAATGAAATGAATGGTTTAATTAGAAATGATGATTTCCCCCCATGTTGTAACGTATTCTCGGGTCATGTGAAGAGAAAAAATGAATAATGAAAACAACGGAAATTGAAACGATGAAACAAATGTTGAAAAGCAATTCTAGGTGTTTGCAGAAAGGCTGGATGAACATTTTGTAAGGATAGATATAGATGAAGAGAACACTTATAATAATTACAAGAACTAGAAAGAAAAAAGAAAAATTGAAAGTGTTGACCGGTTGAACAATGAATATTATTAGCGTTCGTTAGCCTTATACTGTCTTGTAGAGTCTTTTACATAGTGACGAGAAATTTTCTTTTAATAAAACAAAACATATACAGAAAAACGGTATGAGAAACGATATACAATCTGTCGCATACTGAAAAATTATCCCACAATATACGTACATCATAAAGCACACGAACACTAATATCCGGCCAAAGTCGAAACGACAATCCACTTAGCAGGCGGGTATTTAGCGTTCGTGTATGTATCGTTTTTCAAAACTCGATACTCTGCGACAATTAAAGGTGCCAATAATGAGATACTGTAGGTGTTGATGCTGGTAGTGGAATTTGCGAAGGGGGCGCCCCCCTTCGTCGAAAGACTTCCCTTCGGGCCTGTCAGGATTTGTTTGTATTGTTGCCCGTCCGACCGGTGGCGGGCAACAGCACGGCAAAAGCAGAAGGCGGTTGGTTAGCAGGCGTTTTTTTTTAGTTGCTTATTTCAAACTCAAAGGAAACAGAAGAAGCTAGAAAAAATGGAAAAAAAAGGAAGAAAAAGGGCGGCGCCTTTTTTGGGGAAGGTGACACATTTAAATTCTGGACAAAGAGATGTAGAAGTGGTTGGGGGAAACACAATTGTAGAAGAGGTCCTTTTCATAGGAATCTCGAATTGGGGAAAAGGGGTGCGGTTTGCGTGTGAGTGTGGTTTTCAATGGGAATAGAATAGATTTGTTGGGAAAAAAAGGATCAAGACATCTTTTTGAATTGACTTTGTTAAAGTTATTGTTGTTGAAAGTAGTAGTACGCCAATAATATGTATTCAAGTCGGTTGAAATGGGAGAGAATTGGTTTAGCGGTTCAAGAGGCATAGTTATGGTCAAAAGTGTTTTTAATTAAATTTGATTTATTTCTATTCATGCGGTGGCTTGCTGGTTTTGCGAAAGAAAAAAACTCAAACTAGGGAATGCATGCATATAGATGGACCGAGATAAAATCTTTGCATCTGTCCAAGATTCTGAATAACATGTGAGCAAACTTGATGCAAGATGTCCAAAAAAACTGATTCAATTATTTATGTATCCTCTTTTTTTATCGAACTTGCTTTTATCGATGCAAATAATCAAACATCATTTTGACATTTGGCGTATACGATCAGTGGAAGTGTTTGCGGTATGGGGGGTTTATTTCTTTTTCAAGATTAATTGAAGTTTGAACGTATCACATTAATTCATATAACTCATTTTAGAATGCCCAAAACGAAAGGTACAAGTTTAACAAAATCAATGCTTGTCAGTACACAATTTTGAAAAAAATACGCCCCAAAGTAAATACAAATGAAGTGAACAGAAGTCTGAAATTGTTACAGGAATGTGAATTATCCAAAATAAATAAATAAAGTTTAATAATTATTAATAACAAAAATAAACAAACGACTGAAACAACTTAAAACGAGAGATAAATTTTCTTTCAAAGCATGAATTAGATTTCTTTTTAAAACAAAATAAAAAGTAGAAGAAAAGAATATATTTTATTGGATAAGTGATAAGAATAAAAAAATACATTATTATTAGGAATATGTAATGTAAGATGCCTCCAATGAGCGTCTTGCCGCCTACAAAAAGGGTCGGCCAAAAATCGGATGATCGGACGGATGAAAAATCGAATGACTAATAGTTTTCTGCCCTTTTCGTGTTCTTACAGTCCACAAATAATTTCACAGAAATATCCAACGTGCACCACCTTTAAAAATTTCCAGCAACATTGAATATGGGTTTATTCATGGCCCAGTTAACTCGGCTCTGACGCTTCATTTTACCTTATTAATATTTTACGGATAAACTCATACTCTCTGTTCTATGAATTTACGACATTAAAAAACATCTGCTTCGCCGGCACCAATGAAACAATATCTTTTCTGACTTGCGATACGAGTTAAAAAAAATAATTATAAGCTCTGCTAAGAAATCATGGCGCTGCTAAGAAATCATGGCGCTGCTAAGAAATCATGGCGCTGCTAAGGGACCATGGCGCTGCTAAGAAACCATGGCGCTGCTACGAAATCATGGCGCTGCTAAGGTACCATGGCGCTGCTAAGAAATCATGGCGCTGCTAAGGGACCATGGCGCTGCTAAGAAATCATGGCGCTGCTAAGAAATCATGGCGCTGCTAAGAAACCATGGCGCTGCTAAGAAATCATGGCGCTGCTAAGAAATCATGGCACTGCTAAGAAATCATGGCGCTGCTAAGAAATCATGGCGCTGCTAAGGGACCATGGCGCTGCTAAGAAACCATGGCGCTGCTAAGAAATCATGGCGCTGCTAAGAAACCATGGCGCTGCTAAGAAATCATGGCGCTGCTAAGAAATCATGGCGCTGCTAAGAAATCATGGCGCTGCTAAGAAATCATGGCGCTGCTAAGAAATCATGGCGCTGCTAAGGGACCATGGCGCTGCTAAGAAACCATGGCGCTGCTAAGAAATCATGGCGCTGCTAACGGACCACGGCGCTGCTTTTTCATGATGTTTTTTAATTTCTCTCATGTTTCGTCGTTTCTGATACTCATTTATTAAAATAATAGAATAAATAAACATCAAAAAGGGCACAAAAATGGTACCAGTCATATCACATAATTTTCAAACTGTAATCGGCATTGAACGGGCATTGTTGGGGGGTTCATTTATATTTCATTTTCGACCAAGTTCAAATTGGTATCTTGATTTTCTCTGTTGAACTGGACCGAATTGTTACTTATATGATACGTTCTCCATCTATTTGTGCTGTAAGATTATAAATTTGATTATCAACTTGAAAATCAGCAAATACCAAATGCATTGAATAATGGCAATCAATAATGCGAGCGTAATAATTATATCAAGCACAGTGTAGATGATCCAGGAGATGTTGCCTATGCCAAAGCTTTCCTCCGCGGTTGAACCATAAAATTGCTTATCGGTGATAGTGGAAATATATTGGTTGACCGTTGTTTTTTTAATTCCTTCCGTGATACCACCAATGTCAATGCCAAGCAATTTCACGATTGAGCCATATCGTCGTATACGAATTTCGAATAAGAAACAGTTGTACTGAAAATAAATTTAGGTTATTTAATTTTTTTGAAACCCAGCTTATTAGATGGAGCTCATCCTAGATACTGAAATTGTTACTACAAGGTGTGAAATTTGAAAAACTTCAACGTGGCTAAATCTTGATAGTATTGAATTATATAGAACTTTAAACCTTTTTTTTATTTAATATATTTTAAAAACAGCCAGGTGAAACAGTCCTTTAAGGCTAAAAAAAGATTTTGCGAGTTTTTGGAAATTGAACTAGAAGGAATATACAAAATTCCTCGCTTTTCCTCGCAAAGAAGGAAACTGTCTATGTGTAAGAAGATTGTTTCATCGAAATAAGCTAGGCCTGATTGGAAATATCCATAAACGCTTCAGATTTATCCCTTGTAATGAAAATTATTGATACTCACCTGGTGAATGACATGTTGAGCATCTGTCTGGTAACACGTGATATTATAATCATAAAGTCCAATTGTTGGTGGAAAGTCGACCCAAGCTGTGGAATCCGCATTTGTTGGAATCCGCATTTGTAAATAAATTTCTGAATATATTCAAAAATGCTGAAAGTGAAAATAGGCCGTAAATAACAATAATGGTATTTTGGAGAAACTCTAACTATTGTCAAGATAACAATTTCTGGCCGCTCGTTTTGCGGAGTGTCGTTGGGAATTTACTCGCAGCGCGACCGCAACGCGCTCAAATTCAAATTTCTCAGTTGGCCGTGCGCGTAGCGGTCGCGTTGCGAGTAAATTCCCAACGACACTCCGCAAGACGAGCGGCCAGGAATTTTTATCTTGACAATAACAATTGGGGTATCCCCCCCCCCCTTTTTTTGGATTTCTAGCCGAAAATGAACTGAGGAGTTACAACGTTGTTTCCAATAGGCCAATTTTCAAGATCAGGAGGGTTATAACTCGACCAAACCTTAAAACCTTAATCAAGGCTAAAAATTTTGAGGTGATTATACTTGCTCAACTTGAACTACGTTTCTAACTCTAAGTAAATTCTTAAATTCCAATCATGTTGGGGTAAATAATTACTTTTTAAATGAACAAAATGCAAAATATTGCTATGATCTTCAAGATTTCTACTGAAAAATCATCAGATTCCTAGTGTTATAAAGAAACAAGAACATAAAACAGACTGGAGAAAGAAAAATGAATAAAATGATTTTAGGAACGAGGATCTCCCCTTTTTATACTGGTAAGATGACTCACTCTTGTCACACCTCCTTTTCCATTCGAGACCATTGGCAATTGGTGAGATAGAGCTCATTTTCTATGGCAAATAGATTGATGGAGAGATCAGAGGTCTAAAAAAATACTTTTTTGTTTACAAAATGCTATAATCGTATATTTCACGACGTAATCTTTGAAGTGATCGAGACAATTGCCGGCAATGGAGAAAAATTTTATTATATCTGAAATTAAAGAGTTTACAAGCAAATATATGTATAACCAATGTAATAGTATTCATTTGATAAAGTTTTATAAAATAGTTCAAAATATAATACAAGGTTAAGTCCACAAGTTTGTGCACACTTTAAGGTCAGAGTTATGACCTTTAAAACTTTAGACACAGCATTTTTGATTAAAAAAACGTTTTTTATTAGCTCAAAACGAATATAACAAAATTATTTAGCAAAAACTTCTTACTATTAATATTTTTTAAAAACGCTCGGAGTTTATTTACATTCGATGTATAAAATTCGAGCATGAACTTCAAGAGTTTTGATCGTATTTTTAACGTCCGGTTATTATAAAATTATTTTTCTCTGTTTCTGGTCTTGGAATTTGTTAGAAACTTTGTTCAATTATAAATTTTGAAATAACTATTTTAAAACCATTGCAAACTTTAGAGATTCATTGATCGTTTCAAACCGACGAAATTGAAAAACCAATGAAAATGGTACTTAGCAGCGCCACGACTTCTTAGCAGCGCCATCACTTCTTAGCAGCGCCATGTTCCCTTAGCAGCGCCATGTTCCCTTAGCAGCGCCATGATTTCTTAGCAGCGCCATGATTTTCTTAGCAGCGCCATGATTTCTTAGCAGCGCCATGATTTCTTAGCAGCGCCATATTTCTTAGCAGCGCCATGATTTCTTAGAAGCGTCATGACTTTTTAGCAGCGCCATGGTCCCTTAGCAGCGCCATGATTTCTTAGCAGCGCCATGTTCCCTTAGCAGCGCCATGACTTCTTAGCAGCGCCATGGTCTCTTAGCAGCGCCATGATTTGTTAGCAGCGCCATTATTTCTTAGCAGCGCCACGATTTCTTAGAAGCACCTTGGTCTCTTAGCAGCTCCATGTTCCATTAGCAGCGCCATGATTTCTCGTGGATTCAATAATAGAAATACCCATTTTTAAATTGTCATAAACTGAAAAAGACTGTGGACGCTATTGTCAACGGTAAAGACACGTGGGCGGCCAAGACAACGTGAGTTCACCATAACAAGATACTGTGTGAGAAAGCGTTGATATGCACAGGAACCGGCGTATGTGTTGAGATAGATTTTCAAAAATAGTATGCATCGTTTGGAGTCAATGAATTATAAAGAAGAGTACTTGGTGCTGCATTGCAAAAGTTACAATGTTGGCGGCTCTTCCACAATTGGTAAAAAATAAATTGCTGTGATATGGACATCATATCCTTTCATTTGCACATTTTGATCTGTTAGAAATACTTTCCTAAAATTTGTAATATTGAATTGTTATTTCATGTAACGAACAGAAAAACGGAAAAAATGTCAAATCGGGCTAATAGGTATAAATCCAACACTGTTATTGATTAGCGTTCACTTTCTTGTAAATGATTCATTAGAACAGTTGGTAGACGGTGCTAGTTTTACAAAATAGTCTGTTGAGTCGATGTATTATTGATTAACAATAATATTTTGTGTTAATTGTAATTGTAAAAAAAAAGTTAATTAAACTGGTTTTATTCAGTCCCAAATTGTTTTTAAAACCCTGAAAACATAACAAAATGACAACAATGCGGTTTAAGACTGACAAAAGAATCAAGATAAAAAAGTGACGTGGGCATATATTTGCAGAGAACGAAACAAGATGAAAGCATTGTTAATAAGAAGAATCATTGAGTATCTAATTTAAAAAAAACAACTACAGTTTTGAACAAATCTAACAAAATAACAAGTGGAATTAATAAAGTGAGGAAAAAAAGTGAACGAAAATTTCATGAAAGAAGTGTTTATGAACGGACGAAAATCGAAACAATTTTACAAGTAGTTACCATTTATTATTGCGCTGACAGCGCGTCATTTTTCAGCTTCCGTTTTATTCAGCTTCGCGGCTTTGAGACCTCTTCATTTTAATTACATTGAAAACAGCTTTCAATTCCAATTGCAACCGCTCCGATTTTGTTCTGAAATTCAAAGTTGTTTTAACATTTTTGTTGGCTATAGAAAAACTTACTTCAACTCCTCCATGCTGAAGCTTTTGTACTTCTCCGTGAATGAATAAACGGTGGGTTTTGGTGGAGGTGGCGGTGGCGGTGACAATGGTCTCGGCTTGATCTGTTCGACTTCCATCGATGCTGACGATCCTTGTTGCGCCAAACGAGTAAAATGAATCATTTGTTGTTCGGTTTGGACGGAAATGTTCATCATGGAGGGCGAAGCTTGAATTTCGGCATCCTTGCCAACTGTTTGTCGTTTTTTGGATAATCCATGTGCGATTTCCATTTGCCCTTTTTCCGTTGTTCCAACGGACTCCATCCATGGCAAACTTGATCTGAATGGCGAAACATTTCGCACAAATTGAGTTGATCTTCGCGAACGCCGTTCGGTTGTTTTTGTTTTCTTTTTTGTGCCATAAGATTCCCAGGTGTCCCTCGAGGACGACGATTTGGAGCGAGAACGATTTCTTCGAAGTGGCGATCGAGCTGCGCGTCGAGATGACATTTTTTCTGAAAATAAAATCAATTAATAAATAGCTGAAAATAATTACTAATGTGTTGCAAGATGAAATATACTTATAAACCAATCTGTACATTAAATCAAAGAAGAAATATGTGAATGAGTCATTTTCATTAATAAAAACATAGAGATCTCTTTTTTCAAATAAAAATACGACACGTCGTTAACAAAAAGGAAAACAAAATCTGAGAAAAAAGTCGCATAGCGAAATACAAAAAGAACAGTGTGCAACACTTCTCCATCGCTCCTCCCACTTGGATGTCACGTGGCAAACTTGTGTTCGGTCGTGGCAACTTTTTTTGCGGGGAAAAAATGTGAAGAAGTTTGGCGGCTTTCCTAAACATGTGGTAATTTTTGAGTTGATATACAAGTCAAGTCAAGTCAAATTGTTTATTACAATAATATTTTATACAAACTGTTCCCTCATTTCTATTCCAAACGCGCTATATAAACTGGCAATTTGCCAGCACACCTTCCAAAAAAACAAATTGCAAACGCTTCACGTTGTTCACGTGAGAAATCATTTGCATTTTGTTTTTTGGAAGGTGTGTTGGCAGTTTTTGGAGCGCGTTTGGAATAGAAATGAGGGAACAGCACATATGTATCTTCATCCAACGGAAAATGGTAGAGAGCTGACTTGTGAAGTTTTTTCGACCGTCGAAAAAGTTGAAAACCATGAGCTAGTGAAAAATGAAGATGGTACAAACAAAAAAAAATACAATTTAACAATTTTGTATAGAAAACTGCTATGAATTTTTGTTTGGATGAAGGTTATTAAGAGTGTTAAAGATTAAATATTAAAGACATGAGGAATTGTATTACTCACCCATCTACCAGTTTTCGTTGGGTTTTATGTATAAAATATTACTATCATGAAAATCTAAACTTAATTTATATATACTCAAATACTTCCACAAGATGTCCAGCAAAGCTGTTATAAAAACAGTCTATATTGATTTCTTAACATTTTCCGCCAAAAACTGACACGACAGAACACAAGTTGCCCCCCCCCCCTCCCAAAAAGTCTGGCATAGCATCTATCCTTTGAACATTAAAAGAAGGAGGAGCCGTTGGTGTTCGATGGAAGCACACTTTGTTCTTTTTTTTTTGTTTCCTATCCGACAACAACCATTGAATAAAAAGGTGTTGAATAATATAAACAATAAGAGAGAATTGGTAAAAAAAAGATATGAAATACCGATCAGGGGTGCCGCCGAAAAAGTTTTTGACCGAAAAAAAATAAATTTTTTCGTCGGCCAGTAAAAAATGCCGAAAAAAAATAAATTTTTTCGTCAGCCAGGAAAAAATGACGAAAAAAAATAAATTTTTTTCGTTTTATTGGAAAAATACCGAAAAAAATTTTTTTCGGCGTTCCAAGTGATTAATGAATCATATTTCATCAGAAAGAAAACGATTTTAAGGTTTTCTACCTTCCATAGGTGGGATTAGGTCATTTCGAAATCTCAAAGTTAAGCTCGTTACAAAAAAAAAATTTTTTTAAGTTAAGGCGACTACAAAACGTAAAAAGCAACAAAACTCTGAAAAAACACCTAAAAAACGAATATCCAAAAGTGCGTCAAGGCAAACGTTTTTATTCGGATGCTCACTAATAAAATGTTTAATTTAGTTTTTGTAACAAAATGCTCAGGTAAAAGAACTTACAATTAATAATTTTTTTGTATAAAGGCTGATTCGAAGAACAGTGATGAAAAAATTGGTTAGAAGTTCGATTTTTAAAAATGATGTTATGAATGAATATAATTAGAATAAAAAGTGTTATTTTCCGCAAAATGAAGTAAGAATAAAATTAAGAAAAATCGAAAAAAAAGCTAAAGATTAAAGAATTTACAAAGGTTGAAACAAGTCAAATATGCATGCATTTAGAGATGAACTTTTGCGAACGCCGAACAATCTGGAATCTGAGTTGAAGTCGAACGTGGAAGGATGGAAGAAAAACATACCACGATAACTAAATATAATAATTGTAGGTTGTTGTGTGCACTATTCCTTCGATTGGTATATCAAGAAGAAATTGACGATCAGATTGAGAGCGAGAGAAAACGTGTTAAGTTAATGTTTTTTTTCATGATCATAACCTAGGAAAACGGAATTTTATGGACTTGGTTTTGGTATCAAAATGTGCGTACTGAAGCGTATTTTTCAAAAAGTAAAATCAGTTTCGAAAAATTTGAGGGCGACCGTGTGACGAATTCGCCCGAGCGTGTGAGCCTCAATCCGCGGCCCTGAGGATCGGGCGAGTACTTCATCGGTGTGCAATTTTTTTTAACCTCAAATATATATTTTCGGATTCATCTCAGAAAGACGAATCTAATGATACTAAAAAAAATTTTTTAAAGAAATTTTGAAAAAAAAAATTTTTTTTAATGTTTTCTTTAGTTTTTGGTATCATTAGATTCGTCTTATTGAGCTGATTCCAAAAATACAAGTTTGAGGTTAAAAAAACGAGTGCGCACCGATGAAGCACTCGCCCGAGTGTGAGAGCCTCAATCCGCGGTCCTGAGGATCGGGCGAGTGCTTCATCAGTGCGCACTCGTTTTTTTAACTTTAAATTTATATTTTCGGAATCAGCTCAATAAGACGAATCTAATGATACCAAAAATTAAAGAAAAAACTTTTTTTAATTCAAAAAAAAATTTAACAAAAAATTTTGAAAAAAATTGAAAAAAAATTTCTTACTTTTTTTAAATTAAAAAAAAAGATTTTTCTTTAATTTTTGGTATCATTAGATTCGTCTTATTGAGCTGATTTCGAAAATATAAATTTAAAGTTAAAAAAACGAGTGCGCACCGATGAAGCACTCGCCCGAGTGTGAGAGCCTCAATCCGCGGTCCTGAGGATCGGGCGAGTGCTTCATCAGTGCGCACTCGTTTTTTTAACTTTAAAATTATATTTTCGGAATCAGCTCAATAAGACGAATCTAATGATACCAAAAATTAAAGAAAAAACTTTCTTTAATTCAAAAAAAAATTTAACAAAAAATTTTGAAAAAAATTGAAAAAAAATTTCTTACTTTTTTTAAATTAAAAAAAAAGATTTTTCTTTAATTTTTGGTATCATTAGATTCGTCTTATTGAGCTGATTCCGAAAATATAAATTTAAAGTTAAAAAAACGAGTGCGCACTGATGAAGCACTCGCCCGATCCTCAGGACCGCGGATTGAGGCTCTCACACTCGGGCGAGTGCTTCATCGGTGCGCACTCGTTTTTTTAACCTCAAACTTGTATTTTTGGAATCAGCTCAATAAGACGAATCTAATGATACCAAAAACTAAAGAAAACATTAAAAAAAAATTTTTTTTTCAAAATTTCTTTAAAAAATTTTTTTTAGTATCATTAGATTCGTCTTTCTGAGATGAATCCGAAAATATATATTTGAGGTTAAAAAAAATTGCACACCGATGAAGTACTCGCCCGATCCTCAGGGCCGCGGATTGAGGCTCACACGCTCGGGCGAATTCGTCACACGGTCGCCCTCAAATTTTTCGAAACTGATTTTACTTTTTGAAAAATACGCTTCAGTACGCACATTTTGATACCAAAACCAAGTCCATAAAATTCCGTTTTCCTAGGTTATGATCATGAAAAAAAACATTAACTTAACACGTTTTCTCTCGCTCTCAATCTGATCGTCAATTTCTTCTTGATATACCAATCGAAGGAATAGTGCACACAACAACCTACAATTATTATATTTAGTTATCGTGGTATGTTTTTCTTCCATCCTTCCACGTTCGACTTCAACTCAGATTCCAGATTGTTCGGCGTTCGCAAAAGTTCATCTCTAAATGCATGCATATTTGACTTGTTTCAACCTTTGTAAATTCTTTAATCTTTAGCTTTTTTTTCGATTTTTCTTAATTTTATTCTTACTTCATTTTGCGGAAAATAACACTTTTTATTCTAATTATATTCATTCATAACATCATTTTTTTAAAATTGTATTTTTTTCGGTGATCTGTGACCAATTTTTTCATCACTGTTCTTCGAATCCGCCTCGAGTTAAGGTCGTTACACCTTGTCAAGTGAAAAAAAAAGTTAAACTCGTTACTAGGCCAAATCCGTGGTATCCCACCTATGCTACCTTCATTCAGTTAAAAATTAGTAAAATAGTTGGAAATTGATGTTAAAAAATGGTATATTCAAATTTAAAAATCTGTTTTCCGTAAGACGGAAACACCGAAAAAAATTGAGGATAGAAAACCGAAAAAAATAAAATAAAAATTTACGCGCTTCGCGCAACCCGAAATAAATAAAACTTTTTCGGCGTAAAACACCCGAAAATCACGAAAACCGAAAAAAAATCGAAAAAAAACGGCAACCCTGATACCGATGGAGAAAAATTACAAGAAGAACAATGTGCACTTCGCATAAATGCCAACCACCCTTTCTCATTAGATGTCACAGGGTTGTACACTGAATCAACTTTTTGCGGCAAAAATGTATTCGATACCTTAGCGGGAGAGAAAAATTGCAAAAAATACAATTTGGACAGCAAAAATGAAGAAAGCAACGTGAAAATAACTTTCCTGACGGTTTTTGAATAAGCTATTTTTTGAGCTGATGTTCAATATGTATTCAAATAGTTATTACAGTTGGCTGATAAACAAAATCACGGTTTGTAAAAGTGAACGACTCTCTACAGAAATCTGTCGTTGCGGACTTTCTTGCGGCAGCCTTTGTGGAGGCGGGGTTTTGACGCAAACAGTGCACAGTCTTGGGTCCGCCCCCTGTATTATTTTTCAGTTTTTATTAATTTATTTTTGTTTTTGATAGAAAAAACATTTTTCGAGCATTTTTTTCGTCTGAATTTGAACAAATACATTTTTTAGAATGTTTAAGTTTTATTTAAAATCGATTTCACGCGAATTATCGTATTTTTATTGCTGTTTTCATCAGTTTTTATTATTTTTTAGAAAAACAATTCATTTCCAGAATACATATCGAGACGAATCATCAACATCACTGGAATTTTATCATAATATGCTTCCACAATTGTTACGGATATTTTTTGATAAGGTAAACAAACATAAAAAGCCGAATTCAATTATTATCTTCAGATATTTGGTTCAGGAAGAAACGTCGGCAGTTTTTCGATGATTTCTCCTGCAGTTCTTCATTTTTCGCATCCGCAACAGCTAGCTCTTCTTGTATTCTACAAGATTTATAGGTAAAATTTATTAAATCGCGAATATTTCTGTATTCTTGCCAAAATTTTTCAGAAAATCGATTAATGACACAATGACGACGGATTCTAGCTGGTTTCGAATTGAAGATGCGATTAAAAGATAATTAGCTTTTAAAAGTGGAAATTTCAAGCACATGTTGTTATTTGGTGAATTTTTATCAATATTGTTCCATTCCAAAAATTATATCGTAGGTTATTTCTGTTCTTTCAGGATAGCTCTACCATCGAACAATAACGAAAATTATCGACTAACTGGTTTTTTTTATATCGCCAACGTTCACGATGAAAAGAAAAACACGAATCGGAAAAGTAAGGTTTCATATTAAATATTATTATTGTGAATAATATAAAGTTTTTTTAATGCTCATACTCTATTCCAGGTAAGAGAATATAATAAAAGTATTATTCAGTTAAAAACAATTATTTATTGAATTATGTACAAAAATATATACTTGTTCCTTACTTTATTGGTTATTTGTAGTCCTCGGAAGGTTCTGCGCTACTCTCGTGTAATTCTAGGAATGGGCTATCCTGAAAGAACAGAACTAACCTACGATATAATTTGTGGAATGGAACAATATTGTTAAAAATTCACCGAATAAAAATATTGACTTGCTCTTCAATTCGAAACCAGCTAGAATCCGTCGTCATTGTGTTATTAATCGATTTTCTGAAAAATTTTGGCAAGAATACAGAAATATTCGCGATTTAATAAATTTTACCTATAAATCTTGTAGAATACAAGAAGATCTAGCTGTTGCGGATGCGAAAAATGAAGAACTGCAGGAGAAATCATCGAAAAACTGTCGACGTTTCTTCCTGAACAAAATCCCAGTGATGTTGATGATTCGTCTCGATTTGTATTCTGGAAATGAATTGTTTTTCAAAAAAATAATAAAAACTGATGAAAACAGCAATAAAAATACGATAATTCGCGTGAAATCGATTTTAAATAAAACTTAAACATTCTAAAAAATGTATTTGTTCAAATTCAGACGAAAAAAATGCTCGAAAGATGTTTTTTCTATCAAAAACAAAAATAAATTAATAAAAACTGAAAAATAATACAGGGGGCGGACCCAAGACTGTGCACTGTTTGCGTCAAAACCCCGCCTCCACAAAGGCTGCCGCAAGAAAGTCCGCAACCATGGTGTACGTTCACTTTTACACACCGTGAAAATATCTTATACATGGAAAAACGACACTGGTTTGTCTGATTTGTTTCAATACCAACCGCCTATTTAATATGTTTCCTTCTTCGACTTATTTTGGTTTATTTTTATTAATAAAACTCAAAATTTGTACTACATCAAAACTACATATTTATTCAAATAACGGAAAACGAAACTGAAAAATCGAACTGTTTGGATTTTTATAAAAATCATCATTGAGATAGAGCGTACATGAGTACGAAATATCAGCTCTCATCGTGGCTACGCATTAGTCATTGAGAAAAACGACTGTTTGTCAGTGATATCTTAAAATTTGGAAGAGGAAACAGTGTTTCAAGTTTCACGTATTGTAACGGAATTCAAGACCTCTTTGCTAGTCGGTTTGAGCGCCGCGATTCGGTAGGCCTTGTCTGAATGGAAATCGAGAGATAATAAGGGAAAAGTCCCTTTACAAATAAATAAAAGATAATAAACGCAAGTTCAGTGGTAGATTTTGTATTTATTGCGTTTTTAGTCTGTTTAAACTAATATTCAAGGAAAATAACATTAAACAAAGTTAAAAGGTTCATAATTAACGGGTAGAATCAATGGGAATGGTAATTAAAGCATAATAAATTAAGTAAAGTCTGAAAAAGGGACGAAACCGTAAAAAGGTAGGGAAAAACGTTCAAAATCTTCGAATATTTCAACTTGCGCGTCAACTCCAGTGAATGCACCCTCGGTGTTTGCACAGTTGACTACCGTATCCTCTGAATTAATTGAAATTGCATATTTTCGGTCAGATTGTCCTTGACATTGAGTTTACATTTTTTTAGCGTTCCTGAGCGCCCAATTTTCATGAGAAGCTGCAAATTGGTCGAATGAAAGTTCGATTCTCACTTCAAACATACATTCAACTTACATAAAAGTTTGAAAAACGAGAAACAGTTTTTTTTACAGGTACAGGTTTGGGGGCTTACTTTTTCTTTTGCCAATTTTAGATCCATCAAAAGGTGAACTTTTTTGCATAACATGAGCTAATCTTAATCTAGAACCCTGATTTTTCAGTAAGGAATGTAGCGAAGGGAGAACGATAAAATAAATAAAACGATTATAGATTATTTTCTATTTCGACTGTTTTTCCTACAAAAAAGTGTGAATCTGATAGTTTTTCATACGTACAAAATCAGGTAGTGAAGGATCCTCAAAGTTCCCAAAAAATTATTATTGCACGTTCACCAGCTCCAAAAGGTTTTAAAAATATTTCTGATTAGTTTTTGGATCAGATCTAAAAGATACGAAGCTGCCAATATGAACGAGTATTAACTCGCGAGCTGCGAACATGAAGTTGGGTCTGGTTTTTCCTTCACCATTTCTATAAAAAAACATTGATCACGCGAAACTTTGAAATTAATGATAAATAATAGCAGATAATTGAAATCAGTAAAATTCTCGTAAGAAAATTAATTTTTCGTTGTATGTACCACAGTAGGATATTCTTCTTACAGTATTTATTGAACGCCCTTGTATATGAGCCCAAAACACCTTTGAAGAGTGTGTACCAGGTTTTTGGTTTTTTAAATTTAAGTTTTTTCTTCATTACCTTTTTTCACAATCACCATTTCATTTATTTAAGATTCAAATTAATATTATACATGTTGCAAAGGAAAAAAATAGTGCAAATCGGGCAAAAGTCATCTCTATAATAAACCATGAAAAAAAAGGGAAGGGGAGCAGTTTGATGGTGTTTGGTATAGTTGTACCGAAACCGGGAAAGAAAATGTCTGAAAAAAATAGGAAAAATTATAGAGAGAAAAACAATTGGAAAGGAAATAAATAATACTGAATAGTTCAAAGGTGACTGATAAATTAGGAAAATGATGAAAAAGTGGCAAATTGTGATTATAGTGATTATGGAAATTTCGAGTAATCGATGTGTGCATTGAATAAATTGTGTTTATAAATTTAAAAGTTAAAGCTACAATTATTATATATAGTTACGCAGAAGTCTTCTATACCTTTTCTCTATTCAAAAATGTTGGATTTCTCATTTTCTAACCACAACCAAAAAAAAAACATTAAAATCGAAAAAATGACCAATTATGATAACTGTTGAGCTTCATCAATGTTCACACGGTTTCCATTCAAACCGACACTGATTTCTTCAGGTTGCTCCAAGTTTCCAATATTCAGTTCTTCTTTTAATTTTTCCGCGTCCATTATTATTGGCTCATCGTGATTTTCATCAGCTTCTGAATTGTTTTTCTCAACTGCTTCACTTTCACCATTTGTTGAGCATGCATCACCAACTCCGTTGACAATTACTCCTGTTGTTGTACTATCCTTTTCCTCTTTGCACTGGAAACGTTTCAGAATTGATTGAAATGTCTATGCGTTACTTTTGTTACCTCTTTTTTCGGTGCTGGAGATAAAGAGCTTGTTCTTGCTCTTGAACTATGTGCCGGACTAGTTGACGACCTTTTATTGGTATGTGGGCTTGGGCTTGAATGACTAGAAGGATTTGCTGGAGAATTCCTTGCCGCTGCCGCTTGAGCCGCCGCTAACGAAGACAAAGCAGCAGCTGGGTTGAATTGTGCAAAGTTCGGATTATTCATAAGTAATGGGTTGAGAGCACCCATTTGTGCACCCATTGCAAGTAGCGGATTTGGATATGGGAAGTGCGGGCTCATTGACATCGGTGAGAAGTTTGGAATTCCTGGGAATCCTAAAATGATTCAATTAGAAACGTATTCGGATGTTTATAAGACGAACCAAAGTTACCCATATTTCCGAGAAGATTTTGCGCCGTACTTGTTCTACGATTATTAGTTGTTCCGTTTTGAACAATCGATGCTTTATTAATACAATGAGTCAAGTCTTGTGGACATCTACCAGTAATAGCTTTGCGGAGTTCTTTGGCTGCTTGAATACGGAGCTCCTTGCATGTAGATTCATTAAACCAGGCTGCATGAGGAGTATTGATAATATTTGGGCACCCAAGGAGTGGATCTGAATATTTTTATTAAATATTAAATCTTTCTCATACGAATTTATGATTACTCAGTATATTCGAGTCATATGGTGCACTTTCATGGACATCTAATGCTGCTCCTTTAACATGTCCAGACTTCAAAGAAGTGGCCAAATCAGCTTCGCAAATTAATCCAGGTCGGCTTGTATTCACAATAAAAACTCCAGGTTTACATTGTTTCAAAGTGTCAGAATTAATCACTTGTCGTGTCTCCTCTACAAGCGGACAGTGAAGCGAAATGCAGTCAACCCTGTGGAAAAAATCATCCAACGATGTGACCCTATAACTCAAACAATTAAACTCGCAGGAGATTATCTCCACAAAACCTTTCAAATCCTAATGCATGTTCTATCCCTTCTTTGACAAATGGGTCAAAAATTAGGATACGCATCCCAAATCCTTTGGCTCGAAGCCCAACTGCCATTCCGGTTCGTCCGCACCCAATTATTCCGAGCACACTGTTACGCATTTTCTTACTACCGGCTGAATTTTCACGCACTTGGTCCGCTGATATAGCCTAAAACGATGATAATTAATAAGAAAGTCGAGTTTTCCACGTTGGTTCACCTTTCTCGACTCGCTGAAAGCTTTTGCATGCCAAAATGTGCGTCGATATAAATTAAGTATCAAAGACAATGTAAAGTCAGCTACTTCGTCAACATAATCTCCTGGGGCGTGACAGACAGCGATTCCTAAAGTTCATAGCATGAGAAAAGATTCGCCTTCTTATCAAGTTTACCCAATTCACTTGCTGCTTTAACGTCAATGTTATCCGTCCCCGAACCAATTCGAAAAACAACTTTCAACATTTTGAACTTTTCTAAATCCTCTTTTTCTAATTTAATAGAATGATACATCAATGCAGCAACTGCTTCATTAAGAACCTGAAAATTCACTATTAGTCATACACGGAAATTCCTTTGTCAAATTCTGCTAAAATATTCTGTTGCTTTTCACCCCTTTTCTGAAAAGAATTCATGGTTTTCATTTCTACATAGCGCATATTTACCAGCCCTATATGCGAAAAAAGATGCTTCGTCGCTGCTTCGACATTATAAATAAATTAGCAAGGATGAGTGACCGGAGTGTGGGGGGGAAGAAGCGCACTACTAACACTACTCCCCATTTCCTTTCATTCTTCCAACAAAATGCTCGCCGCGCATCCGGGAGCCATTCTTTGAAGAGCAGTATCGCAGATGTTAGGAACAATTTTTGTCATAGAATATTGGATTTTTCATTGAGAGAAGAAGTGGCGGTCAATTATTCTATTGCATGCGCACACCACACCGCCTCAAAATTTATTCGCCACTTTTTTTTTGTGGAAGAGACTGAAACGGAAGACGGCGTGAAATTGAATTCCAAAATTGACAAATTTGTTGGGTCAAACGCTCTCAATATTGAATTTACTATTTTTAGTTTAAAAAAGGCTATAAAAACGCAAATTACATACCTTTTCATGAATTTCTTGTGTTGATTGTGCATCACAAAAGGCAACAGTCGCCACATCTTTCAGAATCGGCATCTCGACTGCACAGTCCCTTCCATCCAACAATGCGACCAATGGTCTGGAGCCAGACGGCCCATTGACTCTTGGATTAGCCACTAGAAAAGTTTTACAATTTTTTGATTTTTACTCTCGAGCATAGTAGACAAAACTTAAGATTATTTTTTGAACCTTGTAATTAGAGATGACGATGCAGACCTCAAAACACCAAACAGACAACAAAAAACAAAAAAAACCTACTACTCAAAATATCATTCAATGTCTGCTGCGGATCAGAAATAATAGATGGTTGTGTGTGCGGACTCTGAGAAGGATCTGAAAATCAAGAGAATATCTTTTAGACAGTAGAGATAGATTATGGATTGTTGTGTGTTATCTGGCTTAGGAACCATGCTTATGTACTTATTTTCTTTATTTTACGTTTGTGGGAGGAATTCCTGATAGGATAAATATCAAAATATCAATTCTTTGTACTTAAAATGGCTCTATTCCAGTCAATGAGGGAGGGGGGGGGGGTTTATAAACTCTCATCTAGAATATTTATTATACTACAAAAAATTTCGGAACCAAAAAAGCGCAATTTCAAAATAACAAAAGCTCTTGATTATGGGTTTGAAGATGCATTTTATTCGCCCTTTTCCATTGGTCCAATGACAGATTGAATGCTGAGGGGTATATGTAATGAGTGCTGTTTTTGGCTCATTACAAAACCGCTTATAGACAACGTTGTTGACTGACTGCTCCTTTCCTCCTCCTTTTTTCTGCGCCCCAAAAAAAATTCCCTTTTTTATCGACATTTGATGCATCTCGAATGACACGCAATTGTCTTACTAATAGGTTTCGAAACAAGAAGAAGAGCTGATTTATTTTTTTTCGAAAGAATTTGAAAATGAAATCTTGACAAATGGGACCACCTAGTATTGCAAATTTGAAGCTAAATCCCTAAAACTTAATAACTCAAAATTATTATAAAAAAACTAAAGAAAAAAATTCAATAAGCTTTCATTTCCAAAGATAGAAAGCAAAACTACTTTGAATGAAAGTAGCAGCCTTCACCGGAAATTAGAAATATGTTAGACAAGAGATTCGGCTGCTTGAAGCGGGTTTTTATTCGCGTTGAGAATTGAGGTGAATAATGGAGTTCTTTATTGAAAAAAAACTGAAGGTCTGATTGAAAGAAAGCCTATTTTTTATTTGATAGATAAATTGTCGTGGCGGAGCTCGAGAATGAAGCTTGAATAGACGTAGTACGTACTTCTTTGAATATTTTATTTTTTTGTATTTTGAAAATGAAACAGAAAAGGATTACAAAAGTGGTTTTTTATTCGAGGATTTTGAACAAACTTGAAAAAATTGAATTTTTCTAAAAAAAAAGATTCTTAACGCTAAAAAGTGAAAAATTAATCTGGAAGATTTAGTTGATTCGTATTTTCCATATTATTTTAGAAAATGTCATTCGTTTTTATAAACTTTAATTTTTTTTAAATATTTTATGGAGGAATTTCCGACAAACTTACGAGCAGCTTTTCGTTTTTGTGAACCCGTTAATTTTCCATTGCTTTCAACCATTTCTTTGCTCAATGTCTCTGTGCCAGAGAAACAAAATCTGTGCTTTTCCAATGAATAACCTCTAAAAGCTTACAAATCAAGAAGTTGACCATCTCATCTCAAATATGGTTAAAACAAGAGTTAAAGTGAGAAAATGGAAACAAAATGAACAAAATAAAGGAATGCTGGGACAAAAAGAAAAAAGAAAAAAAAAGCTAATAATCAAAAAGCGAGCCATAGAGGTGGACGCTGGAAAGAAAAAAGATATAGTGAGACTCTCTATAACGGAATGGAAATGAAAATTATTTGAAGGTGCTATATATACCACTATGTTATCCAAGGAGTCGGTCGGGGTAAGGTTGTTGAATAATTTCGCAGTTTTGGGGCGTTTTGTGGAAAACAACGCCATTTTGTGAGGTTTTCATCAAAAGATAGATTGAATGAGAGAGCAGACGGAAGAAGGATATTGGGGAATATTATTTCGAAAAAAAAAACTTATTTTCTTTTCTTACTATAAGTTGTGCAATTTTTTTAACGACAAGGAATTAACGACATGGTGGAAGACATTTTATGGAAGACATTTTTATCAAAATCATGAAAGCTTAAGTGTCTTTCCTAAATCTTATAATTTTCTCAAATTTCTTCAAAATTTACATAGATTTTCATGGAAAAAGGAAAAGTCTTTAAATTTCCAAAAGTAGTGAAACTTGAAAAGTTTTCTTCTCAAAATACTTTGACAGGTCCGACGCTTCAAAGAATTTTTCTTGTCTAGATAGTTTATATGGTTATTCTGAACTGGTTTAAATCAAAATTAAAAAGTAAGAAACATTTCTTAAGTTAAAACGTTTAGATAGATAATCCACGTGTTTATCCTTGGAAACTTACTAGGAAAAGTTAGTTTTTATAAATTTAAATTGGCATTTTTTATTGCAAAACTTTTATAAAGATGGTTTTCTAATAAAAATTTTCCGATTTGTAATAATTATTTTTCACCTAGCTTCGATATATCTCATAATTTTCATTTTCTTGACATGGACATCATTTATTCATTCCAGTTTAGTGGTTCTAGCAAAATATTAGATTCGAAGATAATTTTAGATATGCTGACTGATTCATTACTTCAAAACAGCTGATTATTAATCCGTTGAGACAAAACCTAAATGAACATTAACCGGAAGTCTATTGACATTGACATCCACTACAAAGAAGCTCTATGGGACAGTCTCAAAACTTTAAAGTTACTAATTAAATTCATAGAAATATTGATAACATAAATTGAAATATCTAGTTTTAGTAAACACAACTATGTGTCAACATTTGAGCTGAAAGTCGTATTGTTTCTCAAAATTAGCTAAAATATTGCATAAATTAGTTTAGCGTATGCTTATCGGGATTACCTTGACTTTATAAGTTTGTTTCAGGATCCCAATAATACGTTTTTTCGAAATCGCTAAATTTTAATTTCTGATATTATTGATAAAATTGGAAAGATTCGCAAAGTACTTATGAAACTTTTAAATTCCGAAAATTGATCGGCGTCTTCGTCTAAAAGACAACATATTTGCGGAATTTTATCTCGAGCAACATCTAGAGTCATTGAAAAAAAAATGGTTGGATTCATAAAATTTGGGAAAGCTTCTTGGCAAGAGGGAAGAGAAAAAGGAAAAGAATAACAAGATTCACGATCCATGAGAGAGCTACTAACCACAAACTCGAATAAAATGGGCAAAAGAAGTGTATGGCCGATTGCATGTATAACAAGTATTTGAGTTCTTTTTTTTTTCTTTTCTCAAATGAGAAGAATATGCTCATGAGAAAAGAAGAGCAGTCAACTTATTTAATAGGCAATGCAAAAAGGGGAAGAAGATGTTGTAGAGTTGAGCAGTTGGAAGGAAAAGAAGAGCGGGTGGGTGGTCAGTCCCAATTAGTCGTAGTCTCTCAATAGCAGCATGTTGGGGTGTGGCGTGGGGGGGGGGCCGCCCCACAGAAGGCGTTTTGCCACTTCAAGCACCTTTTGCCATCTCCGTTGTCGCCCTCCACCGCTTCTTGTGTCGCCATCGACATCGTTGTCGTGTTGTCAGTGAGATAAAACCGCATCAACTTGGCGAAAAGAATGAGTGAATAGGGGTCGAAGATGTAGAAAGTGGAGCAGAAGACGAGGAGCATATCCAATATGTAACGGCCTCTTTTCTTTTTTTTTCGCTTCATTTTTTCAAAAAAAAAAAAAAAGAAATTCTTTGAAGAGTGAGAGAATACGATTTTTTCACTTCTTTATGAAATTGAATTTGAGCTTATATTTTCCAAATTTCTAAAAATCTTACTATTAAGAATATTATCTTGAAAGAAAGCTAAACTAAATATCATAACTTAAAAAAGAAAAATGACTTCATATGAGTTGTACACAACGCAGAAACTACTCTAAAAAACCACCTGCTAGTTTATCAAAACGACTGGAAAAAATTCTAATAAATTTAAGAAAAGGTTTAAATACGTACGGATCTCATTTGCAATGCATTTATATCGCTACTCCAGAGTTCGTTGATTCTAATTTTTTAGACAAAAAAAAACTCGAACGGCAAATTCTATGAATTTTTACATGTATTCGCAAGGGGTTAATTGACGAAAATGACTATATGTATTAAACGTATGATGCTTCGAGCCTTATGTTCTACATTTAGACTTTTGCGAATCATGAAATAAGCCCCTAAAAGTACACCTGAAGAAAAATTTCAAAATCTAATGTCGTGAAAAATATTAGCTGTTTTAGATTTCTTCACTATTTGGGATGAATCACAAAAAATATTGTGGCACGGCAAAAGGCTTTTAAATCTCCAAAAACTAAATTTATTGCTACGAACTGAAATCTATTAAGAAGAGTTTATCTGTATAACTTTGTTTGAAACTTGTCAAAAAATGGAAATTTTAAAAAATAATACAGAAAATCAAACTTTTCAGGAGCGAATGCTTCGAAAACGATAACTACGGTAGAACTGAAAAACAAAATAACATAAGTTGTTCAACTTCATAGAGCTAAATTTTATCACTCTTTTCTTACACAACAAACAAAATTTCTCAGCTTCTTAGACATTTTCTCCCTGACTGATTATAAATAAGTACATCAAGAATTAATTATGAAAATGTGGTGTCTATTCGCATGTCAAAGTTTTCATTTTCTATTTTAAGAATTGTGTCTTGAGATGTAATATCCCCTGATGTATATTTTGGATTGGAATGAAGGGAGCAATGAATCTTATTCGTTAATTTTATAGAACTTTAACTCTAAACTAATAGATATAGAACTTACAAAGATTGAAACCTTAAAAATTCAGTTGGAAGTGTAAAGAAACTAACAAGTCAAAAAATTATGTATTCGCTTTGGTTGATTTTCGGGAGCCAATAACATGAACGAATTTTTGAAATTTTCCATTTCATTATGTTTCTAAATATAAACTTAAACAATAATTTCATTTTTTTTTTGAAACCTAATGTAGCATCAGCTGATTTAAATAGTTTTATCTGTTGATGTTCTAACATCAAACTTTGTCTGAACTGATTTCCATGGGGAGTTATGACCTGTAATCATTGAAATACGTCAAGTCTTTAAAAGCGGAAGTGAGGTAAATACTAACTCTAAAAGTTCATTTTTTTCAGCTTTTGAAACACTCTTAAAATCTTTTGATAACAACATATTATCAAATTATGACAAAACCCATCAACAAATCAAAAATAATTAGGTTTCAAATTCTATTTTTTGGAAAAAAAAAGTATCCACTTACCAAATGTTGGAGTCGATGGCAATGGAACGTAGAAATCTCGAATACTTCTTGTCTTTTTAAGAAATGACGGGCTACCGGCTGTAAATAATACACTGATAAATTGACCGATAACAATTAGACAGAAAGTGAGAATGAAAAACATGCAGTTTTATTTTATATCTGTCAAAATGTGATAGAATGAAAAGTCGAATTTTTCATTGATATGGTTTCTATTTTTTTTTCTTTCAAAAAGGTGTTGTTAGGTGAAATATTAACCGTGAAAAAAATGTTCCATATGGATAATCAATCAAAATTGAAAACCATTTTATCTAAAAAAAAATAGTGGGTCCAGTATAAATGATTAATGAATTGATAAAAATGGGTTTGAAACATCGGATTTCTCAAAAATAAAAAGTGAAAATGTTTTTAAAAAATGCCTTCTTACCTGTCGGTGACTCGGTACACGGAAATCTCAGAGGAATCTGCTGCTTTCTTCTCCTATCTCCACTTTTGCTCTCTTTTGGTGGAAGTTCTATTTTTATTTGCTTATCAACCTGGAATCAATGCGAGAATACTATGTGTTTTAATTTAGTTTATCAATTATTTGACAAACCGTTGGGTCTGGCACTGGTATGTCGCCTTCTCGTTTTTCACCACCTTCAAAGTGCGCCGAGCAGATACGTAACTGCAAAAAATTTAATTATTGCGTTATCAACAAAGTTAGAGGAAGTTCGAGTATCTTGGAACTTTAGAATAACAATATGGGTGTTTTTTGTTGAAATCAAGGCTGATTTTTATAACTGTGATTCTGAAAACTATAGTTTTTCGGCTTAAAAAATAAATTTTACTTATTTTGAAGCAGATAAAATTAAATGTAATTTTTCGGAAGTTAAAAAGAAATCCATTTTGATTGAAATGCCTAATTATAGTTAATTATTTTTGAAAGATGGACAGTTAATAAATATAAACACTGCGTAAATTTTTCATAAATTTAATGAAACTCAGATTGAAAAACTCACAACGTTCAAATAAAACAAACGGCTTTGAGAATACTAATTTTTGAAATAAAATTTCTTTTAACTTCCAATCAGGGGTTGTCAAAAAGTAAATTTGTTAAGTTAACATTAAAGTACTTTGTCGTATTGCGACAATTTAGCACTTTTCTGTCATGAAATTTAGTTAGTGCTTTTTTTTGATTTCGAGTTAATCGAAGATGTTTTCCACAGGGTAATCAAGAAACCAATAATCTGAAAACTGCTATTTTGAAATTAATATTCGATTTGTTGAAACGTTTACAATTTTTGGCTATATTGAAGTCATTAAAAGTTTAAAAAAATGTTGTCCCTTGAAAATGTTGTCACTTCATTTGAATGTTTTTAAACAATAGACTTTAATTTTTAACAGAAACACGATCGAATATACATATTCTCCGTATTTTTAAGGTTAATTTTAATATCCCAGTTTTGAAAATTAACAGTAAAAAAATTGCATTATTTTTAAAATCTTCTCGTTCTTTGAGAAATCTTCCAAGCATTAGTAATCCCCCCCCCACCCATCAATTTACAGATCACAACATAAAAAAGCACATTGAAAAGCGGTGCCAAGTTTCACTACCGTTACCTGTGAAACGACAGTTTCTTCAGTCCTTCCTATGGCACATAACCATCTCTGTCTCAAGACTTGTGGTCGTTTCGGGATACGGTAGAAATGGCGATTATCCTCAAGACCCCGATACCTTGAGCGAAATTTACAATTCGGAAATCCGCAAGTCGTCGGCATCTTTTTTCACAAGTCACTGAAGCTATCAAGCACCTAGCAAAAATCAAAAATAAAAAGCATTTCGAGAAGCAATAGGACGAGAGCATAAATAAAAGGACATTTACTGTTTCGATGACCCAGATTCGGGGTGGAAAAAAAAGCAAGCATTATCAAAAAGCAGCTCAACTAAAATAATAAGGTGTTATGAAGACAAAAGCAAAATTATAGGACTTGGTGCAATTTTTACATGAACTTGTCTGGCCTGGTGTTGCACACGTCTAGGAAACTCAACTTTTTGAATTGTCTCGGCTAATAATATATTACAAATGAAAGGTTCAATATCTTACACATTTTCTTCAATGAGCGCGAATTTCCTTTTTTTTGCAGTTTTCTGTCTAAAAATTGAACTTTTTGATATATTGCGATTCTGACCGAGAGTGCAATATCACAAACTAGTGTAGATAAAATAAATAGCAGAGCTTTGAACCTTCAGTTTAAAAGTTTCATTCATTGGAATCAAACGATTAAATCGCTTTAAATATAAATTAAAAAACAGAAAGTGTCCAAATTAGTTTCGTATGAATACATTGGTGGACAAATGTTTTGCACACAGGTGATATCTACAAGATTTTAAAAATTGATGTTTTTATTAAAGTCTATCTTAACCAGAAAAAGATAATTATAAATAAAATCCCTTCCAAAGTGCGGTAGAGAAAACTCAAACAAAAGAATAAAACAATGTTTAACCAAATCAAGTGAAAAAGATTTTAAGGATGACCATGATGTGTAAAAATTAACAAAAACTATCACTGTTAGAACAGCATTATCCACCAACACTAATTCATCTTTTCTCCATGTCAAAAGGAACAGAACGAATTTTTTCACAATTTGCTGCTTTCGTTTTTTGTCCAATTTTTGGTAGTGTATTTGAAACTGTTTTGAGCGTTAATAGATGATTTCTTGCCTAATTTTTTCAGTTTTTTATCATGCCTAATTATTAAATATGCGTAAATTTAAATAACTACGCTTGAAATATTGTTGTTTGTGGAAGTTTCAATTAATAAAAACAGTTTTTATCTGTGTCACATGAGGTTCTCTACCCTATGGAATCCTAGATAATTTTCGGATCCTGACACTGAAAATAGATTGCGATTTCCGATATTTAATGTATTTCCACATTTTAAACTATATATATTTTTTTCAAAATCACAGAGTTGTAGTCCATTCGGGCTCTTGAAACCCAATTTCAATGCTTGTATGTGCCATCCGGAAAAAAGAAGACGAATTCGCCTTTTCTTTCTCGGTATCCGCCGATGTTACGTAAATAGATAGACAAGAAAAACGATGACTTTTAGCCATGGAGTTGTTGCCTTCTGGTCGCCGCCGTGCGCATTCACATACACAAAACGGGTAATCTCATCTGCCTAAGGAGCCGCAATTGACACAGACTCGTTTACGCTACTCCATGCTCACAAGTTGACACCGATTTTGTTTAGTAGTGGAAGCTACTTTTATGTTTGGGATACGGTAGTTTTCGGAAAACTGGAGTCTTGAAAGACTAGCATTTAATTGTTCTGAAAATTAAAGATAGAAACTGATAATGGGATCCATGCCTATCGCGTTTAAGTGTTTTAATACGAAAAGTTAGTTTTCCCAAAAAATAATGCTATATCAGATTAGTTCAACGCAATCAACACGAATTACTTATCTGTTGAAAAATATCAACTAACATATATTTGCAGACTTAAAATTTGACAATAGAAAACTCTATCAGCATGCTCCAATGCCTGTACTTGTGCACAAGAAAGAAAATTTGAATACAGTTAGGTACCAATACAAAATGACAGATATTATGAGCCTATTTATGTAAGTGTTGTGTCGCGTAAAAAAGGATTTTCATACACCCCTTATTGAAACCACAAACTATTTAAAAACGAAGAATGATCAGAGGCGAAAGAAATTGGAGGAAGTTTTAAATGCAAAATAAAAAAACAACATTTAGCGGGTAGATCAAATTATATTGTAGCAAGGTATTAGATCATTGGGGATTACTATAGATAACAACATTACAAGTCTGAACCGACTTAATAGTACTGTAAGAATGTTCAGATTTTTGCGAACTGGCTTTCTATCATTAAACATTTTGAAAAACTCAATAAAAAAGATGAAAAATTTCAAGATCTTCACAGATAGATGTGCTTATTTGAATTTGAATTTGAAACAGTTTGTTTTTTTCCAATTGCAAAGTTGCATCCAAAAATTTTTAAAGAATTATAATACAAAAAAGATCATTGAAAAGAAAACACGTGTTTATTCAAAAGCAGTGCAATAAAAATACTTTCCAGATTTGAAAGTCAAGAATTCTCGGCCCTATAATTCTTTATTTTTGAAATTATTTCTGCGAGCTGTGACATAAACATTGCATAAAATAATGAATATAATCATGAATGTGTTTTAATATTAAAAATCAAGTGATCACTAAAAATGGAATGAAAAGTAGGTATTTAAACATTTTTAACACAATTTTTCAAACAAAGCTTCAATTGTAGTTGCTCTTCATTCCAGAGTCGAGATATTTGAATAAAACAAATAACAAAACAAGGATTATGAATGTAGAGAAGGTATTGTTTTAGCCAGAAACGGAATTTGAAACTTTAAATATACAGGAATTAAATATTTACGTGCGGTTTGGGAGATAAATAAATGGTAAAACAATTGAACAGTATACTTCATCAAACCTGAATTTCGCAGTGGCGTTCTTTTATTTTCCATTCCACCCATGTTCCTACCCAGTAATCAGACTACGGTAGGATTAGGCTCGGTGTACCAGAAAAGGATGGCGAGTTTACCCCTCCAGAAAAACTGCAAGCCGCTGACAAGTTGAAGAGAGGTCAAATTAAATCTGACACTACGCCTTCCGATGTCAATGGTTTGGGTATCTAGAGAGAATAGAAAACGGACGGTGTCGGCAATGGAATGGGGTGGTTTGCAGTGACTTCTTTACAAGCTGCATCCGTGGCCATGAAAATAAGATAAAAACCTTTTGCGGAGCGAGCCATTCCTGAAGATGGGCGTGGTATATATGAAGTCGGGACAAGTACCAGAATAGGAGACGTATTCTGTTCGCTTCCATCCTATTAGATTTTTGACATAAACTATAGGAGAATACGGAAAGAAAAGGGGGAAGAAGTTAAGAACTCGTATCGAATCAAGGGATGCGCGTGAGTTGGAGTGGAGATTTGATGCCAATTAGGAAATAATGAGGTTGGGTATAAAATAGGGTAACTGGCTCTTTTAACGTGACTTGTGTACATACTCGAGATTTGTTTTGATGTAAATGTTTTGACGTTCATTATGGTACGATGCGGAAATAGTGAACTTTGTGACAACTTCCAAACTGCGTTTTCATTAGATTTCTAATGTTGGCTTACGTTCTTACTATTTCTTTTTTGCAAAATATTTGAGATTTAATAACGAAAAAGGAACAGCGTATCGTGCGGTAAATACTATAGTTTATATTATAGGAATTTCCTCGCAGCGCGACCGCAACGCGCTCAAATTCAAATTTCTCAGGTGGTCTTGCGCGTTGCGGTCGCGCTGTGAGGAAATTCCCAACGACACTCCGCAAAGCGAGCGGCCAGAAATTTTTATCCTGACAAAAACAATAGAAATTTACTACGCTAAGACGCACAGAATTGAAAAAACTTAAAAGAACTTTCAGCAAATGCCGAGTATCCATAAAATGTATTATTTTTGGTAAATATGCACCTCCGTGAGATAAAATGCATAACTTTATCTTGTTTCAAAAATGTTTTTCTCGAAATAATCTAAACTCTTGACTTTGAATTGCCAAAGTTAAAAATAAAACGGGACCCAATTTCCATCAAACCACTTCTTCATCATGCCACCTTCCCCATATAAGTTGTCGATGCCAATTATATTGGTCCATCGGTGACAAGCCAAATGGCAGCGACAGAAGATGAGCTAACGAAACCACTTGACAAGAAGACACCCCGACTTTTGGTTCACATGCGCACACTTCTACCCCGCTTTTGATATACCCCGGAGGGCATCTTGACTTCCATCAAATGAAAATGCTCACCGGTGTGCTATTGATGATGAAAAAAGATTTTGAAATGAGCATTTTGCTCTTATCGTTGTTTTCGAATCTTTTTAATTTTGTCTTTTCTCATACCGACCACCAATTTAAATGGTAAAATGCTTTCATGCATAAACAATATGTTGAGAAGTTGAAATAAAATTATGAAAACAAGGCATTCAACAGAATATTTTAAGTGCCACATTTTTTAGTTCAATAATTGCTTTATACACTAATGACGCTAATTACCACCAAAATCATATTTAAGAAAAATGTGTGGCTAGAAAAATCGAGTTTTAAAAAATATAGAACAGCCCCGAGGTACGTGTTTGGTTGCCACACTGAACCTTCAAAAAGATAATAATAAAAATTGAAATTGTTTTTCAGGCTTTAATTGAAATTGTTATTCAGGCTTAAAAATATTAGTAGCCCTTTTTAAAAAAAATTTAAGCATGTATGATTAAAAAATTTTAAAAAATTAACTTGAAAAATTTTAAAATTTAAAATTTAAAATCCTAGATTCCTTAACTGACAACAAAACGTCTGAAGATTTTGAAATGTGCTCAATTAATTATTCCAAGACTGACTTTTTTCATAAATTGGATAACTGACACCATTTCTGATACCCAAAGACCACGGACTTGGTTATTTGCAGTACATCCATACTACAGTGAAATCAGAATCTTTCTACCCCCATTCGCTCTTCTCCGGCATCTTCGTAACCACCATCCGACTACGCATAATAAATAAGAAGTTGGCTCATTTTGCCGCCAATTAGATGTCATGGAACAAACTTACGGTGTCACTCTCATGGATGAGCACACATTCCTAACAACACAAATTGACGGCACAACTAGCTTCGTTTGAATCGTCTAAAGTATCCACCGTTTTTCACTTCTGCCGATAAGAAACGATGGCGTTTTCCCTCATTTATTATGACCGCATGAATTGCTTGTTTGGAGGAAACAACGAGCTTCTTTACCCCTCCCTATCAGGATGTGCACCGCTACCGTAGTCCAAAAATAAAGCTGAAGGCGAGGATGGGGGGGGGGGAGTGGAGTGGATTGAAAATAATGAAAATACATATGTTCAAGAAATATAATGATAATAGGGATGGTATTATTATTATTATTATAACATAAACACTGGATAATATCCGTGAATGAAGAAGTTTTCAGAGAGTTGTCTTCCGACGACCTGTCGTAAATTATCCTGTCCTACAAGATTGGTACGTGGAGAGAAAAACGATTTATTTGGTAGGGGGGAAAGGTTGATTATCATATGCATATCACCGACAAATAGAGAAGTGAAGTTTATTTAGGTGATTATATCTGGGCACGAGAATGATATCAGGTGTTGAAAGTTTTGATAAAATATGCATTGAGAACGGTAGGATATTTAAGAAAAGCTGGGGTGACCAAGTTTCTACTTTGAAAATTTGGAATAACTATAAGTAGTAGTAAAATCTTTAGAAACTGCGATTTTTTTAATTTAAAAGGTTTATGAATAAATTTACATTTAAAAAATATTGTGAAACTATTTTTAAAATAAGATTTTGAATTAAAAAAACGTAAAGACCGAGGAATAAAAAATTTAATTAAAAAATGAACAATTTACTTTAAGTTATTCCTAAATATGTTCGATAAATTTCTTTTTGTTAAGCAGCCCTGATTCAGAATATTGCTGGCCCTTGAAAGAAAAGAAGTTCACCTAGGTTTGTGAATTAGTTTCCTATTTTTCCGCACTTTGAAGCTTAGGATCCTTGTGTATTTGAAAAAGGTTCTTTTAACATTTGGAAACTATTTTTAAATTACTAGGATTTTCACATTCGAACAACTTTAGAGGCAGCTTGTCAGTTAACACGATCCAAATTCAAGCCAAAAAATCAAAATTCAAATGGGAGCCCAGGTGGTCCAAAGAACAATGCCAATATGTTGCCACATTCAAATAATTGCGTTTCGCGCCAATTCCGACCGCGTTGCACGATCCACGACCGCGCCGCACGATCCGGCGCGCATTCAAATTTTGATTTTTTCAACTTTGGACTCGCATAAATTGCATTGAGAAAACTCTAATTTTTGAAACTAAGACCAGGTAGGGTCAAACTACCTGACACACTGTCTTTAAGGATATATGTGAATTTTCCAAATCTAAAAATTCGATAATTTCAAACACGTATTGTAACTTTTCACACGTATTTTAATTGTTTATCCAATTATAAATTGTTTATTATTCAAGATATATATATATTTTTCATACACTCATAATGATCTAAACTGGGCCGCAATATGAAAAGAAAGAATACAAATTTTGCAAAAAAAAAAAGTTGAAAGCAATATCTCAAATCCGTTTTTTTTTCACAACTACAGTATTAGATACTATTATGGAAGAATATCTGTTTCAAACAAAGAGGCCAAAATTTATAAAAATGAAACATTGGTGAGGATTAGATATCTTTCAGACAATTTTTGTTGCAATAGTCGCCGAACAAAACGATTTACTAATCTTGATGACGAAACACTCATTTTTAGCAAAGTACGACAAACGCACATACGTTCATGGAAGAGCAGCGAACGAAAGGAAAAATGGAAGTCATAAAAATATAATAATTGTCAAAAACAAAATCTGTCAATGATACCAGCTTATGAGATGTGGTGGATGGGGGGGGGGGGGGGGGACTCCTCCGAGTTTTCGAAGTGCGGCTCAAATTTCATTGGGATGCCCTGTCGCGGAAGATAAGAGCGCCTGACGCAGGTGTATGATTACCGGTGGTAGCAGCTTTCTTTCGGAATCCACCACTATTGATGAAAGTTTAATGTTTTAGTGAAAATATTTTCAAGATTTCTGGATCAATCGAATGGTTCAAGGGTTGTAGTCTAACAATTTGCTGCGGATTTTTGCTTTTTTTGGTCAACCGTTGGAGGTCAACATGTGTTTCTTAAATTTCACGATTTTGAAACTTGTACCATGCTTCAGTGTCACCAACAAAACCAGGTTCACAAAATGGAGTTGCAAACATTTTTAAAATCAATATTATCAATCTCATCAATACCAAAACTCTTCAACCCATTTCTTCCATTTTTCTCCCAAACAAACGCAACATTTCAAAACCGCCGTGTGTCAAAGTCAGTCACTGATTGATATGTAATGATTGGTAGCGTCAGAGCTGTCACCAATCACAATATAACATCATGTACAAGCTGTCAGCCAACAAGCTTATATTAAGAACACCGAACAGATCAGCAAAAAATAACTCACATTTGTTGTCGAGTGCAACTTGTTGAAACGTGGTGAAACAGAATCCCTTGAAAATTGGTCGTTGTTCAAGGCTGAAAGCAAAACAGATATAATGAAGGAAAATATGAAGAAAAACAAAACGGTTGACGAAAAGATTTGATTGATTATAGACTCGGCGGAACTATTTCTTTTTTTTTTTTGAAATCGGAGTTCGGCGTGCTATGAAAACCGGAATGTGTAGTTTGAATATCTGTGATAAACTGAAGATGTTGTCAGTTTAAATAAATTTTCTAATTTTAGAATTTTATTGACATTGAATTTACTCCTTTGAATCCGTAAGCTTTAATTTCGACTCGCAGTAATCATTTATACTTCAAATTTCGGTCTTTAGAAATCAAAAGTTGTCAGACAATCAATACGTTAGAAACTTTTGCTTATTACACGTTATTGTCTGCACCACCTAGAATTCAATAGGGTGTTTTAATGAATCATTCGTCTGTTGATTTTTTGATTGTTCCTACAATATTGTTTTGCATTGGAAAAATATATTAACGTTCTTATTGAACCGTTAAACCAATGTTCGGAACTTATTTCCAGCGACTTGTATTGGTTAATGTGTTTTAAAAATGTTTTCTTTAAATTCCTTCACTTGAATATAGTAAATTTTTATATTAAAAATTCTGGAGAAACATTTTTCTTCCTTAATTCACTAAAATAACAGCCTAGCGTTTTTTACACCGGCTTTAATTATTAATCTTTGGCAATATGATAAAAGAACGCCAAACTTCAAACTAAAGTGCAAAACACAACAATAAATGGAAGGATTAACAAGACGTAACCAAACTTTAACTAGCGAAAAAATAGAACTAATCACAATTGAACATATTAAATAAGCGAGAAAAGCATAAAAAACATCGTAAATCAGCAGTCAATGAACACGGACAGAAAATTTCAAGCAGTTTTCCTTTCTCTCTCAGTTCCCATCTTTTTATTTCGACAAATTTCACTTTTCATTTTCCATATATATACAACCCCTGTCGACCGAAGCTATACAGATTGAAAAATGGACAAAAAAATTGCTATTTATGAGATGTGATGAAGGATAATATTTGAAAAAATTGCTGAAAATGAACAGTGTTACAAACATTTTCAGTTTTTATAAGAAACTGGTGAAAAAAAGAAGTTTGAAACAAATAAGGAAATAAAATCAGATCCGAATAAACCGATGATTCTTTTCAACCTGCGATCGACCTTGGTTTGTTTTTCTTTTCGCGAACTTGATTTGCATGATTAGATTTTTTATTTCCCAAATGTTTTTGAATGTTGTTATCAATATAAATAAAATTTCTAACCAATTGGTTTAAATTTAGCCGTAAACACAATTTTGAAAAATTAATTTTTTTTTGTCAAAACTGTTTTCAACTGCGTAATAAATTTTAAACATCAATCACTCTGAAATCGTGGCTACTCTCCCGTATTCCACCAATCATCGGCATAAATTAATCAAACTCAAGACCTAACCTAAAGTTGCAATTACAATACATCAAGGCTTTGCAATTCCCAACTTGATCGTCTTCGATTTGATCGCAAAAACTTGTCTGACCAGTGGAAGAATTATTATGGCGAAAAAGAGAGGCAACATACCCCTTCTTAGATGTGAATTGTATAAGCCTCTGTAACTGTTTACTCATTTATTTATTCTCTAAAACAGCTTACTTTACTATGATTTTTTATTTTATTCTATCAATACTGGTAGTATTTGCAATTGCAAGCAATAATTCAGGTTTTTTTGTGAGAGGTTTCCATAGCTTATTAATCGATTCTCTATCATAAATTAACATTTTTAGAAAAAATCGATAGCATCAGAATTTTAGTTTTTTCTATAATTTTTGAGAAAACCTAGAGTAACAAATTTTAATGGGAACCTTTCTCTAGAAAGTTAAAACATTTAACAATTTGAATTTTTCTCAGAATCTTTAACCAGCACCCCATCATACATAAGGTATCCTCCATTAATTGGTAAACTTGCAATCATAATTTTTTTTATCCAACACGTTTTTCAGGATCATCTTCATTTGCATGTTTTTCGACGGACACTTGGTTAACTACCCCAACAGGCAAAAAACGGATGGATCAAATTGCCATTGGCGATCAAATTCTGACTAACAATTTGACAGCTGTAACAAAAACTCAAGACATAATCTGAAAATCAGTTTTATTTGTTGTAGACATTTTATTCGCCTATAATAATGTGGATGCATCGTGAACCTGAGGAAAGGTATCAGTTCTATACAATCATGACGGAGTATGGAAAAATGCTTGCTCTGACATCAAAACATTTGATATACCGAAACGAGTGTGATGGTATTTTGCTTATTTTTTTACTGCATATTATTTATCGTTGCAGAAAATTACGAAGATTATGTAAAATATTTTCCAAAAAATCGGAACGCAGTTTTTGCAGAAGAGTTGAAAATTGGTGACTGCTTGGTTCTATTGTACAAAGTGATTCACGTAGAACCTTTCAAAAAATCTAAAATAAACAATTTTCAGGGAAAATATCGACAACAACGGATAATGCGGATAAGTATAACAGAGCGGAAAGGAATATTCGCTCCAATTACTGAAAATGGTAGAATAATTGTGAACGACATTGTTGCATCTTGTTTCAGTGAAGTGAGACAGATCAGGTTTCAGACACGGTTTTTCAATGTAATTTTTAAATATTTTGGCAGCATTTTTTAATTCCATTTTCAGCTTGTGTCGCAATTACAATACGCATTGAAAATATTTGGCGACGTTGTATTCAATAAGGTTTCCTAATTTTATGTTTTGATTACAAAATGTGCTTTTTTCCAGATATCCGTCCCAATTGGAGCATCCTTATCATTTGATATGTTGAAACTATTATTGCCATATTCATAACTAATATTATGCAAATTATTTTTTTACCTGCTAATGTATTTATTTTCATGATAGGCTTCAAAATATGTTATTCATTTCACCAAACTGCCAAGGAGTGTTGTCTTACGAAAGCTCAAGGGGGAAATATTTGATTTTAATCAGATTCTTTCTTGTTCGAGTGTGACGCTTACGTTTTTTAAATAAACAGAAAATATAAACGATTACTCTGACAATTCTGAAAACTATTGGGAATTGGTTAAATACCGCTTCAATCAATCAATAAAATTCTAGTAGCGTTGCAATACCCCAACGGCAAGTTGCACACCTGTGATTCTCAAAATAACTCGCACGCATTATGTGCTAATTTGTCAATTGTTGCTAGATTATGACAAACTTTTTAAAAAATAAGGAATTGCGATCCGTGAATTCTTTATGAAAAATAATAATAATAATATTACACCACGTGAAAAAAAGCATTACGAGATCATCTATAGAAGTAACTTCCAATTCTTACAAATGCGCGCTTCTTTACCAAATCCGAGTATGTCCAAAATCGCGTGTATTTTTACGTCCAGTTGGAGTGTTTGGATCATATTGCGGTCTGTCTCCTGCGTATGAATCATGACGCATTATGTCAGCAACAGAGTCGTGGCGGGGACGGTTACGCTGAAGAAAAATCAAATGTTATATCTCGTACCGAATGTAATGAGGACAAACCCCAATTGGTGAGCCATTTCTACTGGAGACTCTGCTAGAAACATTAGAATTAGCACGTGAGACTCTGGAAGTTGTTCTAGGGGTATTGACAACAGTTGGAAGGCGACCATTGAAGAAGTCGGGGAATACCGCAAATTTTGTGTTTTGAAAAACTAAAAGAATGGTATTTTCTTATTCTATAATTCCTTTTTATTTCGATTACCTGGATCAGAGAGGTTGTAATATTTTCCTAAGAACTGTTGGAAGGATGCCGATGGTCTGTCATAAGCAATTTGATCCGGCACAATATTTTCAGTCTGAAAACATGGATGTCAATTACACCCTAAATATTGAAACTAACTTTCAACATTAAGTCGAAAAGTTTATGACCATTTCCTTTTCGTTGCTCATCTGGCACAATAAAAAAGTCTAATACACATAAAACCCGTTCTTCATATTGATTCAACGTAGCATCTGTGAGGTACAACTTTTTGGTTCCAACTTTTAGAAGACCGGTGAGGTTAGAAGTATTACTTCTGAAAATATTGAATTCAAATGATCAACAATAAAATCGTTACGTTGCTCCATTTTCCCACATCAAGTACACAATTTGCTCATCATCTTGATCAAGAATCTTATCATAAGTTGTGACCACGCGTTTCAAGCCTTGTTGCTGGAAAAAGGAACACACATTTCGTTGCATTTTTTAACACTCATCAAATCCGAAATGCAAGAAGCATGTTTATTCATCTGCAAAGTGCAAAAAAAAAGAATTTTAAATTCTATACCTTCGCTGAAACTTGTCCTAAAACATCAATACTTTTAGCCACCGCCCAGAAACGTCTAGGATCAAATCGAATTAGCTGATTTCTATCCAATCTCTGGATATTGTCTGTGAAAATCGTCGACAAGTCAAACGCAATCTCCATTCTAAAAATTATATGAAAATAACGTTTTTTGTGAGAAAGGATATATGAAACGGATGAGAAACATGGTTGAATTAAAGAATAAATGACCTTCATAGCAATTGAATGATGAAAGAAAAGTGAATTGGATTATGAACAGCAAAAAATGAGAGGTTGACATGAAATGAACTTTTTAAATCATGTTTCATCATTGGGAAGGAATCGATATGAAGAAAATGGGGTAACAAGATGAAACTAAATCGTATTTTGAAGAAAAAAATTTAATTGGAAAAATTATGAAACAAAAATGAGGGGAACCATAAAAAAGATTTAAATTTTCATGAGCAGACAAAATGAAAAGTTCATTTGAGTTTTAAAGTCGATGCGCAAATATTTGCAAACTTGAGATTATTCGAATAAAACATTTATTCGTGAAATAAATTGACGTCACTAAAATTAACGTGTTCTAATGCAAGATAATATTTAATCAAATGCACCAGTACTTTTAATGAACCTTATCGATAAGAACGAACAATGCCAAAAATTTTGATACGCTTTCAATTTGACACTAATTTTCACTTTTGTTCAAACAATGAAAAATTCGCTCGTTATTTTCAGTGAAGAAAAAGCGGCTAAATACAATAAAATATACGTTTTAATAGACCGGAAAAGCAAAAGCTTTTCATAACATTTTTTCCGCCAACAATAGTTTAATAAAACGTTTCCGAATAAAAGAAAAAAAACTCCAGTTATTTTATCGACTACTTTTTATATGAAACATACATAAAACAACAGAAATTCAATGAATAATAAAAAAGATACATTAATCATACCCAAAATATTCTAGAAAACAAATGGCAAAACATTGCGAAACCACACCAAAATCGATACCAATGGCGTGCCCGTGTCAAAAGCACCCGGTTGGCAATTGTGGAGTGCGCGAGTGTGAAACAACCAAGAACCAACTTTTCATAGAAGCGCAGACAATGACCGGAAAGGATTGAATTCATGTATCCCCCCCGTCTTTCTTTTATGGTGACCCTCCAAGCGATTACTCCACACTTTTCATACGCGAAATATAGAAAAATTTCGAGTAAGTGGGCAATTTGACACTCCCCCACTTTTGTTTCTTCAAATTCGAATTTCCCAAACCAATTTATTCTCTTGATGGAAAAATATTAAAAAAGAGTCACAATAAAACATGAAATTTCAATCAACATATTCAAAAAAATAGTCCATAAGAAACAAAAGTACACAAGAAATGCAATTATCAAAAAAAATTGGTTTTTGAAACAATTTTAGCAATTATAACGAGAAATAAGATATCAAATATTTGTCAAATACAAAAAAAACACTACAATAAACAGGAACGTACATATAAAGAGCCTCAAAATCGATGGATTCCTCTCCTCGTCGAAAAAAACACAAAAATCAAAGAAAACGAAAAGTAATGAAACATTTGAAAGCGAACAAAAAAAAAGGTCATAACAAGAGATTTACATCTATACAAATCTCACAAACAGAGGGAAAAAACAAAAAGTTACCAAAAATTACAGAAACTGTTGTTATTATTGTGGGGGGACAAAAAAAAACAAGTAATTCGTAAGCTTTTTGTGAGAAAAAGGAAGGCAACAAAAATGAATTGTATGTATGTGGGGGTGTTTTTCTTTCGACAAAGGTTTCACGCTTTTAGTGGAAGGATTCACGGGGGGCAAGGAATGATTACATTGAAAAAGGCAACACTAAGTAGTGAGAAAAAAATATTTTAAAAAATAACGAAAAATTTACATATTCACACTATGTTTTTAAAAAAATGTTCGGCGTTTTGAAAAAATAGAGAGAGAGGAGAGGTCCAAAACGATAGTGCTCGTATGAAAAAAAAAGAAGAAGAAGAAGAAGAAGTTCAAAACAAGAAATTGAAATATGGAATAATACACCTAAAAAGAATCCTCATATTTGAATTGAACAAAAAAAAGTAAGAACTAACGCTAATTTTGAAGCTATGCTTATATCTCGGTTATAATTCAATTGATATCCTAAAACCTAAACCCTGCATCATACAGGCTTTTGAAAGTAATCTTATCGTATTCTGTCTGAAATAATAGATAGCTTGCACACTTTCCGAAACAAAAACAGGATATACAGATGTAAACTCAACAACCAATTGAACAAGCCGGAGCCTTTTTTGTAGATAATAGGAGTGGGAAAGGGAAGGGGAGGAGAAATAAGATGGTAATGGTAAAAAAGACACTAAATATGAGACACATTATAGGGAAAAAAAGTAACAAAAATTGTACATTTTCTCGGACTTGAGCTCAACATACAAATATCTTTCAATTTGGAAAGTTTTAAAAGAAGAATAGAATATTGAAGCAATTTAGAAGCAATTAGTCAAAACCATGGAAGGGAGGGAGAAGCTCTAGTAGTTTTGGTTAGTATTTTTATAGGGTTTTTTTTAGTAGCTTGTTTGATGATTGCTGTAATCACCACCAAGTGGAATTTCAAACGGGCTGTTGTTGTCGTACATTTGCGATGACGCTGCGTGATTCAGCAATGATTGGGACGGTGCTTGTTTCGAGAAGTACTTTTCTAATTTGACTGAAAATATGTGAATGCTTTTTTTTAATTTCAGACTTTCTTGAAACATACTCAAAATATGTTTTCCAAAGTTATATTTCTTCAAGTTCGGAATGTGAGGCTTGATAGTGTGCATAATTTTCTTGCGATTTGGTGGATCAGCAACATCGAGCATTTTCTGAACAACGTAGTTTGCAAATGGATCTTTCATCATTTGAAGCAGTGGTGGCGAAGGGCTAAAATTAAGGAAATTCCATTTGGTTTAAAAAAATCATTAAACTTACTCATTTGGTTCTCCGCAGATTTTATCAATCAATAAAGTCTTTTGTGAAGTACTACCAAATGTTAAGCACTTCTCAATGACATTTGAGGCGAATTTGTGTTGCGCAAACTTGAGCAAATCACCTTGTACCACTTTAGCAACAATTTGCTCTTTATCCTCAGTACTTCCATGCTCAATCACATGTTGAATGACATAATTTCCATATTGATCCAATATCAACAGGCTCAAATGTTGGTGAAGCGCTTCCAAAACCGGACGCTTTTGCTCTTTTCCACAATGCTCCAAAACCCTCTGAATGACGCGACAGCCATATGGGTGGATTGATAGGGTATACACCTGTAAATTGCTCATTTCGCGCATCTGGAAAAAAAAGTAAATTACATTTTCTCCATTCATCTTTGTAAATGCATCGATGATGAATTGCAACCGGGCGGGATCAACGCGCTCAATTACTTTTTGAATGACGTGATTACCATTTTGATCTTTGACGCATCTGAGGACCTACAATTAACGCAATGAGCTAGATTTAATAACTTATAAGCGTGCTGTTAGGAAAGGCTCGAAACACATAAATAAGGGCGTAACTCCATGCTTTTTTAAAAATATCCCAGAGTAGTCAACTTCAAAATTACAAAATTAATTGAGGTTACATTACACGAAACACAGTGAATGAACAAAAGTGCAAAAATCCAAGCAAAAATTAATCACCTGTCCTTCCATTTCTGCAAGAATTTCGTGTTGATAATTTTCCTCAACATATTCCAATGCTTTTTGAATGACACGACATCCATACATTTGCAATGCAAACTTCATAACATTTCCTCGGATAGCTGTCACAAGAGCTTGGCGTTGATCAACGGTTCCATATTCAAAGAATTTCTGAAGTATTTTATTTTTAACTTGGCCTAAAAATGATAAAAAATAAATAAAACTCACTTGGATGACATAGTTTCCAAACACATCGGTCATCAATTCTTCAGCATTTTCCAGAACGGGGGTAAAAATAAGAGCCTTATCACGTTGTGAAGCTCGTTCCAATTTTTGTTGAATAAATCTCGAACCGTGTTGATCTTTGGCAAATTCCAATACATTGTTGCGAATGTCATTCAATTGCAAGTTATTGGCACGATTAGCGCGGAACTCATCAAGTAGCGCACTTCTTTGAATCTGTCCCCCGGGACCAGCTGGGACATTCTCCATTCTCATGTTTCCATTACTAACCATTGGTTGACCAAAATTGGTCTGCATATTGTTTGACACTGGCGGTGGGACAGCGTAATTGCGTTGTCCCCAATCATTCACCGGCACCACGCCGCCATTAATCGGTCCCCAATTTGGCTGATTTGAAACAATGCCATTTTGTGAGTTTCCTTGTTGAACCACCGGGCTGAACAACATTTGTTGATTGAAATGCCCATTCAAATTGGTGAGGGTGTCGTTTCCGAATAATGCTTGCGGCGGAACCATTTGAGTTTGTTCACGTGTTGGTTGAAGTCCTTGAAGCGATTGAACCGGTGGTTGCGAGATTTGCAATTGACCGAACACATTGGAAAAGTTCACCAAACTATTTGGGAACACTGAAAATGGCGGTGATCCCGAAAGCATATTCTCTCTTTGCGGTTGAGGCGTTTGTGGTGGTGGCTGCCGCATGTCGTTTTCAATGGAATTATATGGTGGTGGCGAAGTATAAGGCGGCGAGCTGTATGGTGGGCTTGAATAAATTGCATTCCATGATCCACATCCGTAATTTGAGGAACTGTTTACCCCAATAATCTGACCTCCTTGATTCAAGAAAGGTGTCATCTGAAATTAACATCTCTGCAAAATGATTGGTATTCCTTAAATTCTTACCTGAAAATCAGGGGTTCCATGACTACCAGCTTCCGATGGAATTGGGATAGGAACAGCTCCGGCGATTGGAACTCCGTTCGAATTGCTTGTGTCGTCATTTCGATCACGAGAGAAGCTCTGAAAATTCGACATCAGCCATTTTACATGGAAATCCTTCTTTGATGTAGGAAATAATTTATTATACAACATTTTACAAATTAATTTTTTTGAGGATAAGGATTATCTTTACTTTAATCTAGTGCCAAAAGATTTTATCCAATTATTTTGGTATTTTTAAAAAATGGGGGCTTCTTTAAAGTATTTTATCTTGGTTTCTGTGTCTAACGTAAAATTGTGCTTGAAGATATATAAGAGCAACTTATTACTCATAACTTTAAAATTAATTATTACTAATTCTTGGAAATTCTCCTGCAAAATTAATAAAAAATATAAAACTATAGAAACAATAGCACAGAATATTGAAAATATTTTTCCTAATAATTATATCCTTTTTTCCCAAAAAAAATATAATAAAACTTACATAAGACCGATTCTGAAGTGATCCTGGCGACCCACAAACATTATCTACCATCTGCACTTGGAATGAGTTTGGTCCCAGCGATTCAGACCTTGGCGAGCTTTGATCGGGCTGTGGTTGACCGGCGACCGAAATAGGACTCGACACAGCATGATCTGAAATCTCAGGAATTTCAGCACTTCTCTCGAGAAAGCTGATTAAATTACCCGAAACCCATGGACCTTGTGCTCCTTGTGGATTTTGAAAGCTCCAATCCGGATTGTTCATTGGATTTGCTTGCACGGTGCCACAATTCTGAAAATAAATGTGATTTTTGTTTGAACAAAGCAAAATTATCAGCACGACGAGAACAATAGGCTTAAAATTATTATCTTTGAAAATTGTAAAAAAAATTAAGGGTGCTAAGTTTTTTTGAAAGGAAATGCGAAATTTTAGAAAAATCGATTGAAAAAGTTTGTGATCAATAGAAATGATGATAAAGAAAGTTCGATAAAAATTCAGGATGATGTAATGCAGACCGCACAGACTGCGTATCACAAGTGTATAACAGATGACGCTCAGTGAATGTTGACAACAGAGCGCGTTTCCTCGCTTGGTGGTGGCCCTGCCGCAGTGTCAATGGACTGCACTTTTGTGAGATAGTTCAAGTGGTTGAGAGGAATGTGTATCTAAAAAAGAGACGCGGCTGGGTGATAGATTAGGATAAGGCGGAGGAAATGACATGAAAGATATTGTTGAAATGTGTCTTTAATGATGCAGATTCAGTTCTGAGACAAATGAAAAACTTTTTAGTAGAGAGTTTGAATGAACCAGTAAAATAAGTGCAAGTGCCACAGATTGGTAGAAGAGTAAATAGTGCGTATGTTCGAAAAATGTCTGCAAATAACGTTCTGTACTTTTATAAAAAGCTTTACAGTGCACAAAAAGTTGGTCTGATTTCTGTACTCTGATTTAAAAAAATAAAGAAGCAGTGGAAAAGTTTTTTTTTAAGATTTTTCAATTATTCGTTGATTTAATCCATAAAAATCGACTATAACAAGAGATTAAAAGGTGATATTAGTAAAAATAACAAATTCTTTTAGAATCAATTCATATCATTCTGAAACTGCGTTCCCCGCTATCAGGTTTTAACGTACTGAACAAACCACTCATACACAAAAAAAGAAACGATTACCACGGAAGTAGTACTTTTTTTTTTGAAACTAGTACATAGGTTGATAACATTTTTATCTAGTAAAAATTCAGCCTCTGCAATCATAATGTCCAAATTTTTGATGGTGGCTGAAAAGTGATAAAAAAATAATTGGTTCGAGAAACGAGTAGAAAAAAAACGTGGCATGAGAATGTCACACCTGCTGATCAAAATGATAAACTCTTTTAGTCATGTACAATGTATGTATTAGGTCGTCCGGAAAGTAATCGCAATTTTTTTTGTTTCACCTCGTTCATTTCTCGAGGAGTTTTTTTCCGTTTTTATTTTCTTATTTTATGCATTAAGTCTTCCACAATGAATATGTGTTTCCGTATTTCAGGTAATCCTTATTATGGCGGAATTTATCTTGAAAGATAAACATGCCCTCAGGGGCTGCTTCCTTTACGAGTTCCTGTTGGGACATTCAGCCGCTGTTGCTCATCGAAATTTGTGCGATGCGACAGGCACAGACACCCTCAAATACGACATGGTGAACTTATGGTTCCATCGCTTCAAAGAAGGTGACGACGATCTCTCGAACAAGTCAGTATTCGGCCGCCATCAGCTTGAAATCGACGAGCGTTTCCAGAAGGAGCTGGAGGAAGAGCCCAGATCAAGTGTTCTTGAAGTGTCTTCGGCACTTGGGCTACACAAAACAACAGTACATGGAAAGAGCCAAAGTTTGGTCAACTTATTCCTCACGTTATGACTGATCAGAAGAGCATGCGTTGCCTTGTCTTTGCTCAGCCGAAAACGGAACACGGAGTGGGTTCAAAAAAATATTCATTGGAGATGAAAAGTGATGTGCTTTGTTCAATCATAGTAGAAAGCTTCAATGGATAGCAGTTGGAGAAACTCCAAAAACAGACGTCAAATGAAAAAAAAAACTGATGCTTTCGATTTGATGGGACAAGAAAAGCGTTATCTTCCGTGAACTTCTTCCAGATCCAGCCAATGTCAATGCTGACCTTAACTCTCTCCAAATACAAAAAATTTCCGATCAACACCACCTCTTTCGCCCGGGAGCCTCACGGATTCTCTTACTTCATGACAATGCGAGCCACATGTCGCTTTGGCGACCAATGACAGACTGAAGGCACTGGATATCGAAGTTCTGCCACAACCAGCGTATAGTCCGGACCTTTCCCCAACTATTTATCATTTGTTCCGTTCACTTCAAAACTCTCTCAAAGATTTCAAGTTCGACGACCGAGAGCACCTGGAATCGTACCTTGATGACTTTTTCACCTGCCAGTCCCTGGAATTCTACGCAAAGGGAATCGAACAACTTCCGCTGCGTTGGCACGAGGTCATCCAACAACATGGTCAATATATCACTCATTGATAATTGTTTTCAATTAATAAATTTTTGTTTGAAAAAAATCGAAAAAATTGCGATTACTTTCCGGACGACCTAATATCAACAGGTAATTCAAAAGAATGAACTTTTAAAAATGAAGAGTAAATGTTTCGGTGCCTTCATTAGAAATTTATCGCTTCCTTTTTCTTAATTTTAAAAGGATTAGAAAGAAAAAATAAATTTAGGAGTTACAATATCTCAATTTTTGCCGAACGACACAGTACCTCTGTTTTTTTCATCGGAAACTGCTGTTAATAATTCAAAACATCTGGCATTAATGAATTTCCAGAGATACATGCTGCATACAGATGTTTGATTTTAAAGGGGAGGCTTCTCTAGGAAATGTTCGAGTAAAAATAAAATCGAATTAAATTTCAAACATATTAAAAAGAAACAAATAAAACAGTGACGCTACAGTTAACGTTTATTTGGAAATCTTAATATATTTATAATTCGTTGTATGAGTGCTGTGAAACATCCGAAACACCGACAAAATCTCACCAGCAGACAAAAAGTTTAAATATTTATTGCTATGTTGCCTCTTTTCATGCACACGAATCACGAAAAACAGAATTGAACGCCTTTTATGATTAATGCTTCTGAACATACTTTTAAGGAACATATTATGTGAGAAAAAACTTTTTTTTAAATGCAAGTAGGGAGAGTCTGAACTTAAAGAACATATTATGCAGATGACTGTTTTCCCGCGGCATTTTGTTAATATTTATAGAATTTTAGCAAGAAAGTGGTTCTTAGAGTTCGGGATATTCAAATTCAAAAATGTGTCAATTTCGATATTTTGTTTTTTGAATAGAATTGATTACCATTGAAATTAAAAACAGAAACTTCGGATGTAAGTTTTAGTCTGTCTTCACGGTGCGTAAATTTGAACCGAAATCATTCGGCTCTAATGAAATCAGTGCATACACCGAATGATGTTGGCGTTTGCGGACATTTGTCATCATTTTTGAAATCACACACAAAAATTCAAATATTTGAATTACCGCCAACGAAAACATGTTTACCGCCAACGAAAACATGCACACCGCAATTTTTGTACTCTAATTTTCCAATTGTCGGAGAAAATTGTTTCCTCTTTCTTCGGTTACTTTTACAAACCGTGGTCTTAATTTTCAAAACTCTAATTTTAATTGGTTTGAAGAAGATTTTCAAAAAAGTTTATTGATTAACAACAATATGAGAAAAAAAGTTCTGAAAACCCAACATTCTAAGAAGAAAAAGTGATCAGCGTGTTCAATATAGCCGGAATGATATATAAAAAATCATGTGAATGTTTTCATGAGCAATTAAAAACTAGCTGCAAAAACCCCTGAAATTTCTGTGGAGGCCGGTCGGAATTCCACAATGTCTTCTTAGCTTGATATCTAGTGTGTCGTTTCGCTACGAAATTTCAATGGAAAATCAATGGAAAAACTTTGAAAAATCAACACGTTCTGCGTCATTTTTAAATGTTAATTTTCAGATCGAATTTACTTGACAGAGATGCGTTTCTGAATTTTTCGAAAAATGTTTTTCTTACGCACAATAATTTTCCATAGTTCTTCAGAATTTTGCAATTTTATAAATGATGACAAATTACTTTGCGCAACAGACGTTTTTAGTTATACTGCTGTACATATATACACTCAAAGAAAGCTGATAACAAAAGTTTAGTAGTGATAACAGTATCATTTGCTCCAAACTGGTCTGCATTCACATTCCAATTTTTTCATATTTATTTCATAACAAATTAGAACAATCGACAAAAGACTTCTGATTTTTTTCAGAATCTAGTCTAGATGGTTAGAATTGGTGGGATTGTTCTCGACAACACTAACCCAAGATGGTTTACTTGCTGCGGAAAATTTCATTGCAAGGTATTTAAAAATCGATTGACCGTTATTTTAAAATTTCGAAATATTTTCGAAAAAAAATAATAAAAACTGGTAATACTTTCTGATTAAAGTAAGGTTTGCTGATTTAGAAACATTTATAAACGCTAAATTAAAAAAAACGCTATAATTCACCTTAAAGTTTAAAAAGTAAAAAATGACTGAAAGCTGAAACCCGTGCCGAAAATCGGTGGGTCGTTTTCCTATGAATAATTAATGCGGATATTCTGGAAAGTTTAGTTTCGCCAGAATCTATAACAACAATGTTTTTAAACGGTGACCTTTCGCATGCTAATTTATTTATACTTGCATGAACTTTCAAGGACCATAAAAAGCTCCTAGGAGTCCATCGGCAAAAAATGAAAACGGTACCTTGTAGATAAGACTATGATCTTTCTGATGAGCTATCTCCCATTCAAAACAATTAACATTTGCTCGTATACTTCCCATGTTAAATGTCAAAACTGTAAACGGAGGTAATGCAAGAATTAGCAGTTAAAACAAAAGTGTTAGTCCGAAAAATTTGAATTAGTCCCAAATTTATGGGAAATAAAAACTTCGAGATTACAGGCGGCTCTCTCTATGATCACTATTTTCTTCTTTTTCATTGAAGTCATGGAGTGGTATGCTTACGTTGCAAGAGACGATATCGGACATAAGACCGATTGGCAAACCGCTTTAATTTCAGTGAGCTTCTTTCTTATGATATCAGCATATATATACATATAATTTTTTCAGCTTATTCAACTTGCTTCAATCATTCTATTGGTCATTTCATTTTTCAACGAAAACCAATATTTTCTCTTGTTATTCATGCTATTTTTAGTTAGGAAATCATCTTCAAATTTAAAATGTATTTTATTTTCAGTTCATGACTCTAACCTCGTTTGCGTTGTGGTCAGTTCGATGCTTTGTATGGCTTATTTATCCATATTCGAACGATGTTGAAGATCTTCTTGGATTTAATGAAACCACATCCTGGTTCACACGAGAAAAATATAGTAAAAACATAAAATCAAAATTTTTAAAAAAGGAACAATTTATTTTTTCAGTTCTCACGTTTTTGGCATTTATTACATCCTTCTTGACTTTGACATATTGGTTCCTCACTGTTACAATGTCTTGTTACATGTATTATGAAAGTCGCGCCAATGCGAAAAAAGTAGCACAATCTGCTGAAACAGTAAATAGGGTAGATTTATTAGAATTTTCTAAAAAAAAATAACGCCACAATTTTTCAGCCACCAATGGTTTCTGGCGATGTTGAAAGTTTTCCAGTGCCACAATCAACCAGGAATTCCTTTCCCAATGAAAATTTCTCCATTTCAGATGATGAAGATGGAGATGATAAAGTTTTTGAGAAAAAGGAAGGCCCACAAATGGTCTAAATCGGAGTTCCTAAATGTTGATGTGTATTTTTTGAAACGGTAATTTATAAAAAATAAATTTTTTGCAACAATTTTTGTTTTCTGTTATTTCTCGAAAAATAATTCATAATTGGAAATCAGCTGCAAATAAATATTCAGAATATAATGCAGTTTGAAGAATTACTGATTTTCATAATAAGGGGGCATTATAATGGGTATAAAAGAAGCAAAGACATACGTTAAAATGAACCGAGTTTAGTATTCTCCATGAGAATTCATAAAAAAGAAAAAACTTTAAAGGGCTTCATTAAAAATGTTCGGACACACGGCGATTTTTTCTATAACGTTCTTAGACCCGTTTTGTCGGCTCGCCAGGTCATGGAGCACTTATGATTAAATTGAAATGAGAGAACAGTAGATTAAAAAGTTTCTCATTGACAACATTTGATATTTTTGTGGGCTTTGCTGGAACTTTTCTTTGTTTTTTAAAATGTTTTTTCGTCTGTTTTCTACATTCTTTCATCACTTTCCAAACTTATTTTTTATAAAATTTGTTAATGATAACATTTGATCAGCTAGAGTATAGTCAGTGAACATGCTGTCAAACTGATCATTTTTTATAATTATTGAATGCATATAGTTGCAATTTATATATTGCAATTTTTTCAAACTTTTTTTGAGTAGGTTTAAAATTTTTATCGTCTAGAATGCTTTATTTATAAATACAAAGTTAAATGAAATAGAAGCAAGTACTTTTTGTTATTTTCAAGAAAAATAACAAGGAAATTCAAAATAAGTTTATATGTGTTCAAGTGGTTTTTCATCTAAATTACCTGGTGTCTTCCGTTGTTGCTATCTCGACTAAATTGTTTTTCAGAATTGAGTTTTCCTTTGTCTTGCTCTTATAATTTTTTGCAGGTTTTTAAAAACATTATTTCGTTATTTCCATTGCAGAAATGAGTAACGGTGATAAAAGTAAGTCGATATATTACTATTCAATATACGAGTTTCTTTAGGGGTGCTAGTAACCGGTGCTTCCGGATTTGTTGGATCCCATTGTGTTGAATTTCTTCTCACTAATGGGTACAAAGTAAGAGGTACAGTCAGAGATATTAACAATAAAGCGAAGGTATGTAAAGTTTTTCATTTATCAAGTTCTATTTGTTTTATTCGAGGTTGATCCTATCAAAAAGCTGGACAAAAATGGGCAACTGGAGCTTGTTGTAGCAAATCTGTTAGATTCGAATTGTTGGAAGGAGTCAGTTTTTATTATATTTGCTTTCACTATTATCTGATTTAGTGTTATATCCGGCTGCGATTACGTCCTTCACGTGGCATCACCATTCCCACTCATTGCTGATGAACAATGTATCACAACTGCTATCGATGGAACATTGAACGTTCTTCGAGCGGTTGCTGATGATGGACATGTCAAAAAAGTTGTATTGACAAGCAGCGTTGTGGCGATCAATGGTATGTATGTAATTGTTTTCCCAATTTATTAAGGAAAAAATACCTGTGTCTTTGAGTTCTGAAAAAGTAACCACTGACATTGTTATTTGCTTTCAGAGGGTCATAAGCAAGACAGAGTGTTTGACGAAACAACTTGGTCGAATATAGAAAATACTGGAGTTGATAATTATGTAAAAAGCAAAACTCTTGCTGAAAAAGCGGCATGGGACTTTTTGAAGTCGTTGCCAGATGATAAAAAGTTTGCGTTGACTGTTATCAACCCTGGTCTTGTGTTTGGACCAGCATACATCACCGAACAAGGAACAAGCATCACTGTAAAAACTTGGAATATTTTCTTTTCAAACAACATTTAAACTTGTTGAGATAATGCGAGATTTCATGACGGGGAAAATGCCGGCCATTCCTCCACTTAACGTTCCAATTGCTGATGTTCGTGATGTGGCGCTTGCACATTTTGAGGCTATGCGACGGCCTGAATCAGATAATCAACGAATTTTGGTAAAATTGAGACGCGATATAGAAATACGTGGTATTTTCTTTAGATTGCAAACACTCCTTCATTGTGGTTTAAAGATATTGCAGTCATTCTGAGAGACGAGTTCAAGGGAAAAGGTATAAAAAATAGATATACGTTGGCTCAAAAACATGAATTCAGGTTATTGCATCCCACGAATGACAGCACCATACCCGTTCGTTTGGATTTTCTCGCTTTTTAATGCAGAAGCAAAAGCAAACCTCCCACGGTTCTGTAAAACTGTTCGTTTGGATAATTCGAAGGTTCAAAGTCTTCTTGGAATAAAATTGAGAACTAGTCATCAGGCAATAGTAGACATGGCTTATTCGCTCATTGAACTGGGAATTATTCCAAAAAAGTTTTAGTTGTGTTTATCGCTCTCTCGATTTTTCCAAATAATTGTGATTGTCAATGTAATCAAATCAAATTCCGAGTTTGTAATATTATTTTTTGAATAAATCCTCGAGGATGTAGCTGTATAAACTTATGTTTGTTTCGACATCGATGTGGTAACGATATTTCTACTCGATCAGTTTTATTGCTATTTTTATGTGCTGTCAATCGATTGAAGATGACAATTTTAGAGACAACATTCACAAAAACCACTAAATGTTTTCATTTGTTAACTTAAAAAACGAATAGATTACCAAAACGTTGAGAACTATATTTAACACTATATTGTTGTCCCCGTTGTAGTCTTCCACAAAGTTAGGTTTGCACTGTTTACTTTTTTACAATTTACTTTCCTCGAAACAACCTCACAGCCAAGTATCATCTCTAGCCGACTATAGCCTACAACCTATCAAAAACTTGCCAAGCGGAGGAGTCAAAGGCTAGGTGAAAACAGTCCTCGATCGAATCAACGTCGATGACCTCAATACACAGAACACCTTTATTCAATCCATGTATCTCCGACTTTCTTTTTTATTCATCTTTCTTGCAGTTTACATACGTATTTCGTAACAATTTATTAAGTTTATATTGAATTTATTTTCAATTCAAGCTTATTTTATTTTTTAATATAATTTTAAATAATTTATTTTTTTGAAAAGGTTTTGACAAGTCCTCTCTATAAACCTACTAGTAAAATTTCATTGTTAGTTAGCGGAACTGTTTGAAAACCAGGAAAAAACGTGGGAGAAAGAGAACAAACCAATCGCAGTTGGTCTATTTCTAACCTTACAACTCACAGTCTGTGTTTTTATTAAACGTTTTCTTCTCATTTTTCGCAGTTTTGTTAATTTAAAAACATTAAGTTAAATCAGTTATATTCGGTAAAAACTCCCTCATTTTTTTCAAGTTATTTGACAAAATGCAAACACTTGAGAACATCATAGTTATAAGCTTTAGGTTTGGATTTAAACATCATAGAGCATCACTCGTTATTTGGCAATGAGTAACGATATAAGTACGTTTGAAATCATTTTTCATAGTTATAAAATAATCCTCTTCATTTCAGCAGTATTAGTAACAGGTGCGTCTGGTTTCATTGGTACTCACTGTGTGGAAGTTCTGATCAACAATGGATACAAAGTTCGAGGAACAGTCAGAGACTTGAAAAATAAGGCAAAGGTATGATTACCAAAGCTAAAAATTTGACAAAAAATTATACTTCTTCAGATTGATCCTGTCAAGAAATTAGACAAAGATGGACTTCTTGAACTAGTTGAAGCAGATCTTCTGAACGCAGATTCCTGGAAGGAGTGAGTTTCAATAAAATTTTAAAATATGCTTCACGCTCTCAACGTCGTGAATGAGACGTAATTAATTATTTTCCTTCTAACATCATCTCTATTTCAGAGCAGTTTCCGGATGTCAATACGTTCTCCATGTTGCTTCTCCTTTCCCAATTGTTTCTGATGAGAAGTGTGTCACAACCGCTGTCGATGGAACTTTGAACGTTCTTCGAGCAGTTGCAGAAAATGGGAATATCAAAAAAGTCGTGTTGACTAGTAGCTGCGCTGCGGTCAATGGTTGATATTATTTTAACATTGTACTCGAATCAATCAATTTCTTTACAGAAGGTTATAAACAAGACAAAGTGTTCGATGAAACTTCTTGGTCGAATCTCGAAAGTAATTTGGTGGATTATTATGTTAAAAGCAAAACTTTGGCTGAAAAAGCGGCGTGGGATTTTTTGAAATCTTTACCAGAGGATAATAGATTTGCTTTAACTGTTATCAACCCAACACTGGTATTTGGACCGGCCTATATTACTGAACAAGGAGCCAGTATTTCAGTGAGTTAAACATTTTCAGTTTTGATCTTGTAAGAAATCCCCCCACCACCTTTGTCGGGTCACTGTCTTTCAACTGTTCACAACAAGCCAAATGTTATTTTTGCAGCTGATGCGAAAATTCATGAATGGAGAAATGCCAGCTGCCCCTCCACTCAACATGGCAGTTGTTGATGTTCGCGATGTGGCGTTGGCGCATTTTGAAGCCATGCGACGACCAGAATCAGATAACGAACGAATTTTGGTATCAAGTGTTTATTGCAAAAACAAATTATTTATTTTATTTCAAGGTCACTAATTCACCATCTTTATGGTTCTCAGATATTGCCACTATTTTGAGAAAAGAATTCAAAGGAAAAGGTAGTTGAGTGAACCTTTTTTTGATTTGCTTTTTATTTTACAGGGTATTGGATTCCAAGATTCACTGCCCCGTATGCTGTTGTTTGGTTGTATTCGTTCATCGATGCTGACGCTAAAGCAAGTCTGCCTCGATTATGCCAAGAAGTTAAATTTGATAATTCAAAAGTCCAAAAATTGCTTGGTATCAAGTTGAGAGATAGTCGCCAAGCATTGATCGACATGGCGCATTCACTTATTGAACTTGGAATTATTCCAAAGAAATAAGTTTCATTTCACTGCTGTCAAGACTTGAAAATTGTTCTCTTAATACGAGATTTTCACCGATTTTTTGAGATCTGTATATGAAGTGCTATATGATAAAGATTCCGCAAAAAAGATTGATAAACATTTTATTTCAGCCATTATCCAAATTCAGTTCACGGAGATCATTTCTACATTAGTTCATTGTAAGAGATGAGCTCTTTCAGGGTCTCTCATATTATTTATCTGTCGCTTGTATGAAAATGTTGTGAATCCAAGAATAATCGTGGAGAGCAAAAGAATCGACAGTAAGATAATCATTGAACCTATAAAAACGGAACGTTATTGTTGATCTATGCTTAATAAAATATAATACCTGTGACTGCTGATGATTGTTCTCCAACAGTTTCAATACCTCTGCACTCAAGTGCCCAATCACTCCTTCCCTTTCGGCTGTTCTGAAAAATGTTATTTTTGCTGCCTTTGGGAGAGTATGGAAATTTGAATTTTTGAGACATGTTCAGAACATATTTTGCTATTATATTACTTTTTAGCGGCCTATTTAAAAAAAATGATATTTCATTGGTCGCAAAACATATCAAAATCTTTATGGCAAGTACAAGATCCTTGTACTTTTATCTGTAAATCTTTTTTTTTGAGACACAATTTTCAAATTAACCTATTTATGGGCTATTTGCTCTAGTTACACAGTTTTATAGTTTAAATTTAGAAAAATAGCGACAGTTTTTATGATTAATGTTTTCGTTTTCGTACAAACCTGCGTGATTCTTTTCAGTTCATCAAGTGTACAGATTTCTTCACCACATAACTTTGCTTTAAGTTCAACTCTTGTTTGGTTGAAGCCCATAGACAAGAAAAACTGAAAAATTGAGACGTGTCATTCGAAATTATTTTTTTAAATATACTTTGACTTGTTGAACATCATCAACTTCATGTAACTCTATAGCCAAATGTGCACCGAAGTGTGGAATATCATAAGGTTTTGGGAATAATTGGAAAGCTTCCCATATTGTTACTAAATTAGTGTCGTGCTGAAATTAATGTGAATTTAACTGAAATTATTTTTTTGTTTCCAAACAAACCCCACTAATGAACATTCCTTTTCTGTAATTTCTTGCGAAATGTGTTTCAATATAAGACATCACAAGTTCAACATGATAATCTGGGGAACAAATATTATTACAAGATATTTCATTAAAAAATCCTCACTTCCAATAGTTTCATTTTGAACTTTCACCACAGCATCATGAATCACAAAACTAGCATTCAAAATTTGGTCTTCGAAACCTTTTGCCCATTTTGGTAATGGTAACCTCCCATCGTTTAAAATAACTCTAATCTTCAATGAATCTATCATGTGATTATATTCTTGTGCTGTTTCAATAGTTTGGTTGGTGTGATTCTTGCAAAGATTCAACAAATCCTCATCAATTGCTGCAATTCGATTCATTGTATCCACGTATGGAAACGAATTTTCAAATTCTGGTCCATAAACTGGACAATTATCAATTGCACCTAACGATACCTACAATTATGCTTTTAGTATAGGAGCAAGTTTTATGTATTACCCAGTCTAATGATGCATCCGTCTCTTGTGCAATAGGTATCCATTTTAAATATGGAGTCCATGATTGTCTTTCATTTGGTGGCCAGAAACCGGCAAACATTGCCTGTGCTGAAGTTGATGTCCTATTATCTTTACCAGTGTATACATGTAGCTGGAAGATAAAAAGTTCAAGGTTTAAAAATATAATAAGAATCATAAAAACTTACTTCAGGAGGGTTATAATTATCTCCAAAATGTTCCCCATAATATTTATGCAATATACGACCTAACTCAAATTCCTGTGCCAAACCATTCTGAATAAAAAAAACTGATTTTCATTTATATTCTTTAAAAATACATTTGTGAGTTCACCAGGATATCCAAGTTGCAAATAATCCAAATTTGGTGTTTCACCAGGAAAATTCAAATAATGTGTAGGTAAACGTTCACCATGTCGAAACCACTAAAACAGCAAAAAAATCATTAAAAAAAATATTACCACAAGTTTCATGAACTCACAATCTGAACAAACTTCAAAGTAGCCGTAGAAACCCGCACAAAAACTAAAATCGTCAGAAAATACGAAACAGTACGCATAATTTTGAATAAAATAAAAATGAAATAAAAATGTGCGTCGAAAAGTAATATTTTTCCTTATCAATAACATAATCAATGTGCTATATCAATTGATTGGAGCAAAGCGCAGAATTTATGTCTATCTTTGATTGTAGCATATGATCGTAGCATATGATATTCCGAAGATATGGAAACTTTTTCATTTTCTTGAAAAAAACATGCAATTTAAAGTATAGCAGACACATTCTTTGTTCTCTTGTTTTTCCTGGATTATAAAAAAAAACAATTTTAGCTGAAAGCATCAAAATAACAAGGCGTTCGTCTGAAAAATACGAAAGAAATTGCCGCTACCTCATTTTTTGTGTAGTTTGTTGAGAACAACATCAAAATTATTCTGGAATTTGCTGAAATTGTATATTTTTTGATGTTTTCATTCATTTCTTTGGACTGCTTTAATTGTTTAGATTATTGATCATTTATCTGATAAAACATAAAGTATAATTTGAAAAAAAAACTTCAAAAAAGAAGAAAAATATGAAAAAGAACATTCATGAGGAGAATCAGTGTACATGAGAAATCACGCAAAATGCGTTTCATTTTTTGAGGGTAGAACGGTTGTATAAATTGTAAAAATTGAACTGATGCAATAACATATAGCGAGGTAGAGGCAAAAAAAACTTACTAGATTAGATTTTTGGTATACAAAAGAAACAATAATATAAATAAAATATTCTGTAGTGAAAAATAAAATGTTTTTTTACAAGAGAATATAGAATATGACAAGTAATGCAAAAGAGTCCTGAGTTTATGGTTTACGGATTGTGATGATATCATTTTTGTCGAATCGAAAAAGGAGCAAAACGATCAAAAAATAAAACAATGTCTTAATGGAAGTTGTAATAAATATGGCAAATGTGGGGAAGGAATATGGAATATTATTAAATAAATATCAACAAAAAACAGAAAAAAAAGTAGAGGTGCATGTTGAAAGAATTATACAGAAAAAAGTAGTCATTGGCGGGGGGCTTGAAAATCTATAGTCTTTAATCACGAGGGCTGTTTTAGATGACAACTAGAAAACGAACGGTTTGGTATCTTTGGCATGTATTCTAAAAAGCATCTTTTAAACGGTTAAACAACGCTACATTTCCCTGAATCCAAAGAAGGATACATTAAACCGTAAAAGAAAAACAATGAAAAAAACAAACACGAAGGGAATCGAGACAAGAATGGATGATGAGATTTTGAAAACAAAAAAACAAAAATGTTGATTCTCATGATTTCTTTTTAGAGGACATTTAAAGTGAGGTAGGTTTTCGACTCATGTTTCTTTTTTTGATCTTTAAAGAAAAATGCTACAGATACTAAACTATTACTAGAACGGGCACACTCTTCCGAGAAAAAAAAATGTTGGTTAATATTTCAAATCTTTTCCATTAATTCGAAAAAGACAAGAATATTAGGAAAGACAATCGGTAAAGCTAACAGAGTTACATATTAACGTTGATAAGAACTTTTTTTCCCGAGAAAAACAAAAAAATCATTAATTCGAACATGTTGAAAAAACCAAGTATTCTGGGAATTTCTATTACATGTACCTCAGATACAATTGCTTAGAAAGTGTACATTGACACACGTTACGATTAAAAATTGAGACACGATTTGATAAATTTTGGAAAAAGAAGTAAAGTAAGCTAATCTAGCTAATCAAACAATTACATGTAATTCTCGAGATATTTCGTGTCTTTTTTTTAGAAATATTTTAAAAATAAGCGTAAGATTTTTGAGATGATTTCAGTTGTAGAGAATTTGCAAGAATTTGGCGGTAATGACGAATAAACGAAAAATATTCTCAGAACATTTCTCAAAACGAAAAAAATCTAGACGAACTTATGGGACTAAAAAACAAAAAAATGGGTTAGTATGTAACGTAGGACGTAAGAAGGGGGTATGTTACTCATGTGAAGATTGGATTAGATGAATGTTGAAATTCAGGGAATCACTGGCGACGAATTCACATCGACTGCATTTGAATACGTTTTCAGGTCCGTGGTAGCTCATGTGGATGTTGAAAAGAGCTTGACTCTGAAATACAAAATATTTGTTTTTGAAGCTTTTTGATTTGAATTCTTACCGGGAATGACAAACGACAATGTGGGCAAGTGAGCTGTTGATACACTTCCTCTCTCTTAGCCTAATATATACAAAATTAAGAACAGAAAGAAATGTTTAAAAACAAACCTGAAGAGCATTGAAAGCCATGCAAGCTTGATGAATCAAGCTGCTGAATGCTCCTGGTTCATTGGCATTCATCATAATTGGATTTTCAGCGATTGGAACAATTGGCATCGGCATCTGAACTGGAGCAGGAGTTGGTTGAATTTGTTGTTGTTGCTGTTGTTGCTCAACCGCTGGAGATACTGACATTTCATGCTCTTCATCGTCTTTTTCATTGCTCTCAATACTTGGACTCTTTCCTTGAAGTCTTTGGCTGATTTCTTCCAACTTGACGGCCTTGTCGCAAGATGCAGAAGCTAAAAACACCACATTTCTAATAAAAAATCGAATTATTTTAAACTTACTTCTTGAGCTTCCTGTTGGCGAGTTTGCGCATTCACTTCCACTGTGTTCCATCTCATCATCATTATTCTCATTTTCCTCATTATCTTCAACATTTTCATCAGTTTCCATCGATGTCTCAGTATTATTAGTTGTTCCGCTCGAAATACTGTTTCCATTGGCAATCATCGTCAAATTATTGTACAAAGATGCAAGAGTTGTTGGAACCGAAGCATTCATGAAATGGCTCATATTATGGCGCAATTGTTCTTCTTGTGTTGCACAGGTAACGTCGCACATTGGGCATTTCAATGGCATTGTGATCGGGTTTGACAAGTTCGTCAATCCTTGAAGTGAGAGTAACGGATTAGCGGGCGGGGCATTCTCCATTTGATGGTGTTTCAGCAACATTTGACTAGCATAGTTGAGACTTTGACTTGTGACAATTGGAGCAAATCCCAGACTTTGAGCAAGTGAAGTTGGTGGCTTCTCGCAATTATTTTCTGGAACCAGTGCAGGGAACGATGAATAGCTGGTGCTTGGATCATTATTGCTCGATGTTGGAGAGCTATCACCACCGCTGAGGTCAACATTGTCCGGTTCACGACGATGGTTGTATTTTCTGAGATGAAGTTTCAAGCTGTGGCAATATTTGGTGGCATATGTGCAATCAACACATTTGAAATGATAGTGATTGGTGTGACTTTTCATATGGGAGTTGAGCATTGATTTGTTGACGCAGGTGTATGAGCATTTCTTGCATTGGAACGGCTTACTTCCCAAATGATTACGGTAGTGATATTCCAGATGATGTTTGTACTCCGTAACAAAGTTGCAATGTTTGCAATTAAGCTGTTTCTCTGCTGGGATGTGGCTTCTGGCGTGAGCCCACTGCTCGTCTTTTGATGCAGATTGATAAGAACATTGTTTACATTTCAAGGTCTTCATTTTACCGCCACCAGCTCTTTTTGTCTCAGGCTGAAAATCATTAATTAGTTTGATTATTTTTTGATTCATTTGTTTACCTTTTCCGGGCTCTTTCTTTGAATAGTGCTATTTCCGCTAAGCGCTTGCGACACCGCTCCTAAAGCTGATGCAAGATTGATACCACCTTCCGGCAGCAAGTTCGAATTTTCAGTAAAAGCCCGAATCTGATCAAGTGCAGAAGACGTCAAATTTCCTTGTGCCAGTGTGTTGAGCAAGTTTGGTGTCGAGCCAAGATCCAAATTCAGCGAGTTGTTGAGCGATGAAGGCGCCTCTGTATTTGCCATAGAAGCGGCCAATGCATTTGCAGTAGAGTCTAAAATCGAAGCCATAGTTGTTGATAAGTTCATCATGAACGCATTTGAGTTAACGGAAGGTGTTGGTACTTCCAATCGTTCTTTTTCAGCTGCTTCAACAGTTGCCAATATTTTGTTGTTATTAGCTGGATCATTCTTTTCCTTTGGGTCAGTTATTTCTAATCCAACTTTCATTTGTTCCTCAACTGTGTGGCTTTCCCTCATATGCTTCTTCAATCTTCCCTCAGTCCTACTTGTATAATCACACATTGTACATTGATGATCTCCATGAGTGTTCATATGACTGTTATAATGGAATTTTGACGGGCATGAAAACCCACAAATTAGGCAAACCAATGGTGCAGCTCCACCACTACTTGGTGGCGGCGCTAAAATAGGTCCCAAGCCTGGCGGTCTGCAAAATGAGGCACCAGAAGTTGGCGTAACCGTTGAATTATTCGCTGGGAAATCCTCAGAAGCAGGCCTCGGTTCAATATTTGAAAATGCCGATGTTCCACTATGCAAAAATCGACTTGCTGGTTGATCCTTCTTTGTTTCGGTGGTGGTGGCAACTGGTGTTACATCATCTGTCTTCAGTGTGGGTTTTGTCGCCGCAACCGTGTCTTTGAACAATTGTTGGGAGAAGTTCAAAAGAAGCTGCCTATAAAAAAAACATTTGATGTGATAAATGAGTGAGAAGAGAACGTTGTAACTTACGTTTCTTCAATATTTTTCAACTCCAATGCTCGGATTTTCTCCTGTGTCGAGTAATCAACTTCTTCCTGCTCCATTTTTTCAACAGGCTCTTCTTTGACCTCCTCCTTTACTGCCACTGTTCCCTGATTACTATCCCCATTCATATATTCAACATCAATTTGTTCATCACTTCCATTACTTGCATTTTCTTCATCCGGATTGCTTGGGGATTGTGACGCTGAGACATCATAAGAATTTGTATGATCACTGGACTTCCGCTCATCCTAAAAAATATTAAATTTTAAAAAAATATTAAAAAATATAAAGTCGTCACCTCTTTCGGGCTCACATAAGCAGGTTGTGGTTGTGTCGCTTCACTGCTAACAGCTTGTGGATTCGGCATTAATGAAGCTGTCAATGCTGGATTTGCAAACGACGCTAAAGGTCTTGCCAGATCACCAGTCGCTGCTTTCCATTTATCCCATTCGCCAAGTTTGTTGTTATTTGCTGCCCAGTCTGTTGGGCCTTGCCACTCTGACCTGAAAAGTTCAAATTTTTAAAATTTTCGAACTTTAAGTTAGCTAATGTACCCGAACAATGCCGTTTTGTTTACAAAATTCCCAAATTGTGCCGGCACTGGTAATGAACTCCATGCACTTTGTGGCATCACGTGAAATGCTCCTGGTGAACTGTCAGATTTGACCTGCAAAAAATCAAATTTTTTTCTCAAAACTCGTTTTTGCGTCTTCTTTATCAGTAAATGGTGCGATTCACAAAAAAAATGTTGAATCTGTTTTCCTTCGTTTTTTTCCATTTTTTTCTTCATTACTATCATCAAGCGCTCCCAAAAAAGTCTAAGCAAATATGAAAGGATGGCAAAAGAAGAAAAAACATTAGTCAAAATCGAGAGCTCCCAGAACGAATAAATTGAGCAAAGAAACCAAAAGGTTGAACCAAGGGCATTCTATGATTAAAAAAACGGGGCATGGACAGAAAAAAAATCTATTTTTGACGTTGCTCCTATGTTTTTCATTTTTTTCCAATCAAACACAACGTTTTTTTCCCTCGTTTTTTTTTCTATTCCCGTTGTAAGAGTCTGCAGGGGAGAGGGGAAAAAATCGTCAAGAATAAGGACGCCTGGATTTCGAAAGTGTTTTTCTCGGCATTTTGTACTTTCGCAAAAAAATAGGATAAAAATACGTACAAAGGACAAAACAACGCTTTTTTTCCGGCGAGGCCATGTGGTTTTTTTCTACAAAAACAGCTTCTTTCACTAAATCTACTCATCCAGTAAACAACAAGATGTATGAACTTTTGCAGTTTCTGCTTATCGTCGTGTTCTTTTTTTTTCATCCGACAAAAATTGAAAAAAAAGAGAGTAAGTCTCATGTTTTTTTTTTTTTGAAAAGTGTAGAAAAAGAGCCAGTGAGCCAGCCCTTTTTTGACCCCGAGTGCGCGGCATGTGACTTGAAGTAGACTTACATGAACAGAATTGGAGCGACGGAAAGGGATTCTTACATTCTTTTTTTGTTGTTGAATAATATGGAATGGACAAAGGGCATTTTAGGTTGAAAGAGCTTGCGAAATAAGAGATGTTCGGTTTTTTTCGACAAGTGAATATATGCTCAAAATAAAATATATCAAGGTTGGGACTCAGATTTTAGATGACCTGAAATTTTTTTAAAATGTTTATAATATTAATTAATTAAAGTAAATATTTAAAAAGTATCTTTAACAACTAAATGTGAGATCTGTTTTCAACCTAAGATTTTTATAATGTTCTACAAGATGTGTATAATAAGTTTAACGACATTGATTAAAAAAATATCTTGAACTTCAATATTTAAAGCTTCAATATTTAATAAAACCAACTAATTTTTAAAATGGTATTCCATCTAACCCCACACATTCAATTACCAATAATAAAAACAATAATAATACGGTCAAACGACCTTCAAACAATCGCGGAACATCAGTAAATCTTTTTCCCTCCTGACTCCAAAAAAAGAACTTACAAACCGTTCCCAATATATAAATCATAGTAAACCCCCCTTTAATCCATTTCACTTTTTGCCTACTATCACAAAAAAAACAATTTTTTCTCATTATTTCGTAACGCTGTTTTTTTTCGTTTCTTTCCATTTTTGCAAGATGGATGACACATGCATTTCTCAATGAACCAACCAATTTTTTTCTACAAAAACCAAGTTGCAGAGCCCATAAAACTCAAAATAATTGGGACAAAAATAAACGTTTTGAGAAAAAAAATATATATATGGGATCCGGAAATTGGTGGTCGTTTTTTTTTGGAGAAAAAGCTCCCCCCATTTTTTTGAATCTCATTAACTTATGGAATACGCCCACAGATGAAAAAAATCCTAAATTTCATGGCCAGGAAATAAAAATTGAAAATGACAAACCTGAATTGGTGCATGTGGTGCCAGATGAGCGATAGAATCATGATGTGGCCAACCACTTTTCGGTTCTTCAATTTGCGACATTCAAAAATTGGGGTAAATTGCATAAACCGAGAGACTCTCTCCTCCTACGATTATTCCTAATATAATGAATGGATCGAGCAACCTGCAAAAAATGAACAATTGAAGAAAATAATGTTTTTTTTTGTGAAAAAAAAGGACAGCGAACGGTTGAAATATACAGTAAACAATAAACAGGATTTCGTCTTTGTTATTCTTGTCTTATTTCATTAAACGATTTTATTTTTTTATTCTTCATTCTAAAAAAACAGAATAAAAAATTTTCAGGATACAACAGCACATGATAATATTCGTGGTTGTTTCACAACTGTGTACTTTTGTTTTCAGCCAAAAGGGACAAGGGCATAAAAATAGACGAAAAAAAAACAGGGGTGAACGAAAAAAACTGCAAGTTTTTTTTCAGGAGTGTTTATCTTTGGTCAATTTCGTTTCAAAAAAAAATCAAGTTTTTTTTAATCTTCCAAAAACATTTGAGTGTCCCAAATGACACAAAAAACCAAGGAGCGGTTGACACGCAAAAAATTGCTTCGAAACACCACCCGGGGGCGCCAGAGGCAACCGACCCCCGGTGTTGTGGGGGGTAAAGGGTCTTTCGCCTCTCTTAGAGATAATTGATTCTCGGGATGGGCGCAGACGTCAAAAATGAGGACAGTAAAAAGTGCTTGCTAGAGGTTTTTTTTCTGGTCGCTCCCCCCCCCCCCCCCCAATCTTCTCATTTTCTTTTTTTTTCTCCCGCGGGGCGTTGGGAATTGGCCGCAATTCATTCGCCGTTTTTTTTTCCAATTTTCGTTTCTCTCTGGTTCGTTTTTTTTTTGAGATTCCTGTGCCAACGGTCATCATCACTCTTGGACGACGAACAAAAAAAATAATATGAACAGAACAACAGGAAGAAGGGAAAAGGGTCGCGTAGAAAAAAAATCTAGCAGCGGAGAAGAAGAATCGAGAGAAAGAGATATAAAAAAAACCTATCATCTCATTGTGACCTTCGCGTCGTTGTTTGGGATGGATTGATGGGATGCAATGGATGTGCGGGCCGCCACTATATTCCCGAACTCTGATTGCAACTGATTCCGATTTTTTTTCTTCATCTTCTTGGTTTTTTTCCTACACTACCGATATGAGAAGATATATGTGATTTTGGTTGGTGATGGAGTGAAGAGATTGTCCCGAATTGATAGGGGTAACTAGGGGGTGGATGATATGATTCCATATTTCTGACGCAGAATACTAGGTTAATAGAACTTTATTCTAGTTTAAGGGTGTGAAAACTACTTTAAAGGATCCCAAGATAGATAAAAAATCTTTGGTTGTTAAGACTAACATTTTTAGTAACCTTGGGACCTTAGACACGTTGTGAACAACATTTTGGAAAGTAAAAAAACCAAAGTTTTCCCAAAAAAATCGAACAAAGAAGAAAAAAGGAAATTGAAACATACACGCACACAACAAAAAGCGTAAAAAAATCTGCAACAAATTATTCGAGTTCTCAATTTCTACGACTCTTTCTTTGGGTTGGTTCTTCGTCGTCATTTTTTTTTTCTGATGTCTCGTGCTTCTATTTTATCCCAGTCCCAGTAAAACAGCAACAAAAAGATGGAGAAGAAAAAAAAAAGGAGCAAAAGATAGGATGGGCACAATAAAATAATCGCGTTCCTCTGGGGTGAGCCAGTGTACTACAACTAAACTCCGTAGGTTCTTCTCTTAGAATAGAAGATAGAAGAGAAAAGATGAAATGTAGGCGTTTTTTGAGAAATTGTTTCGTTATTTCTTTATCAGAACGGAGAAACTGGGATTACGGTAGATGGGAAAGAGAAGAAGAAAAAAACATTTAAAATTCATTCGAAATGATGGCTCGGAATTGACTTTTGGCGACGACAATTTGGAGTGAGGAGCGAACGAAAAACGCAAGATGTTTCTTTTCACCAAAACGTTCAAACCGAAACGAAACACCAGCTAAAAAAATCCAATGTATCATTTTGTTTGACCAATTGCGCAGCAGTTGAGCGGCTGGTGGTTATGCAAATGAGAAAAACGAAAAAGAGAAAGGAAGGCAAACCACCAAAAAAATATATAAATTTGAAATGGGTTTCAAACAAGTGTTGTCCTCTGGGAGTGGCAAAGAGGGATCGTCCCCCCGATCTTTTGTCGTTGGGTGCAATCATTTCGGTGTTTTGTTCTATTTTGAGCCCAGGTGTAACTATCAATAAACCGAAGGAGGTTTGAAACAAACAAAAATTGTGAGAGGATCATGTATGCACATACAAATAAGCAATAAAACTAATGTTGGCCTCTGGTTTGGGTTTTTTATGAGTTTCTCAAACAATAGGTCTAAATGGCATATTTTCCATGCTATTTTTTTTCAAATTTTAATGAACCTTTCAATGGGACAATGAATGAGAGAAGGACTAAAAATAAATATACATAAAAACGAAGTATATAAAAAAATACGAGTCAAAAAAGTGCAAGAACACTCGAATAAAAAACACAAGAAAGAACGTTCATTTTTGTTATGCTGTGGGGTTGTGTGTCCCCCTCCGGGGTTGGCTGCAATCGAAAAATACTGGGCGGGGCTTGAAGGGGTCCAAAAATCCGTTATTGTTAGTTAGGAACATAGTGCATCGAGTAAACAAGCCTCCCACTCTGTTTTTACTCTCCCCCCCCACCGCTCCGCAATGCGGAAAACCGCGTCAGTAAGTACGGTAATTGAAGAAGCGCAGAACGAGGAAGGACGTTCGCGGAGTGGTGAAACATCATTGGCGAGACCTGACCGCCGGCTGGCCGAATAAAAATAAGAAGACGAAGAAGATTGTTTTTCACGTGTGCCACCCTGGGCACCCACCACCCCCCACCCCGCATTCAAGTCGAACGTTTTTCGGGGCCAAACCCCCTCATAATTATGTGTACTATCTGAACCGGCTGGTCACTATGCCCTCTAGGTTTTTATCATGTTTTTCCATTGGTCACTTAGGGTCAACAAATAGAAAAATACGATAAAAGTATGCGTATGAGAAAACCAAACCGCAAAACATTGAAAGAAGTACAATAGAGGCGGTGCTTTGGTATGTGTAGATATTATATCTACTACGGCTGTAAAGGGGGGGGGGGGGGGAATTGTATAATAATTTTATTCGTCAAGAAATACTGCACCGAAAAAAGAAGGCGATGAAAATAGTACATTCCAAAGATTTTTGAGAATGCATTCTAATTTTTGATTAATAAATTTTGAAGATGAGGTGAAGTTCACATTATTTGCAAAGGTTACGGTAGCATCATTAAAATCTAGCAAAAAAAATGTATTTAGAAAAAAACTACTGCCGTATTTTTAAAGATAATTTACAAAAAATACCTACTGATCATTGAATTCAAGAATTGGACTTCAAATTAAAATAAAACTTCATTAGAAAGAATGTTTTTTGAGAGTATTAACCAGAAAAAATAATGATGGGCAAAATAATCAAAATTTAGCATCAGCCATTTTTTTTGGTGTCTAATTGTAAACAATAAGTGTGTTTCTTCATCAAATGCCCTACCAAAATATATCCTTTTTTTCCAATATAAACAATTTTTTGGTCACATAAACAAAAACTTTCCGCAACCAATAGGTCTTACCAAACTCATCTAAAACGAATGAAATGAACGAAACATCATTAGATTAATCAAAAATCATTGCCAAATGAAAAAAAAAAGATTGGACAAGACTTCCAAACCTTTTTTGAGGAATGAGATTTAGAAATATGTACAAAATGAAAAGGTTAAACAAAAAAACTTTAATTAAAAATCCCTCATTTTTTTAATTTTAGAAACAATCGAGAAATTGATGAAACCTGATAGTAAAATTCAGAAATTCAAAAATTTGAGGGCTCTTGTGAATGAAGTAGACAAACAGGGAGGTTTCACAATAGGAAGCAAAAAAGAGCTGGATATTCAACGGAATAAAAACACAATTTGCTGATTTCGAAATATGTTTGAATGAAATGAAAACATGATGAAAAGCACCTTAAAAGATTTAACTAATTTTACATGTGGTTTGTGGTGAGATTTCAAAGTGTTATTGGAACTGCTAAGCTACTTTAGCAATTCGAAGGAATTATTCGACAATTAAAAAAAAACACGTGTTCAAACATCTTCGACGGAAACTCTAAAAATAAATAACTTTTAATTTTAACGAAAAAAAAGCTGCGAGAAATTATTTTTCAGCTTTATTTTTGAAAGGTAACACCAAAAATTATGTGATGCCTCGAGGCAATAATATTCACACTTGACTGACTTTATTAATAAAGAAAATAACGTAATAAACGCATGAAAATCTAAATTCAAGCAGAAAACAAAATACGAAGTGCTGTGTCACTTTCCTGCTGTGGTTTGATTGTAGATCGATTTCAAAGCTTAACCTTTCAGTTGACCTTTTATTGAATTTGTGAAATTGTTGCAATAATTGCATACTTCGATTACCATATATTTTGAATCGAAACAAGAAGTAAAAAAATTCTGATCTACACGTTTTCAGAAAATTAGCTTATGAAACTTAATTCCGGATTGTGTATAAATTTATGTACTAGTACAATTTATTATTGTTGTTGTTTTCATTTTGAGAAAATAATTGAATTGTTTTTAGTAATGAGATCATTTTTTGAAAGTAAACAAGTGTCCAAAAAAATCAGTTGAACCGAAACGTTGCAATAAAAAAATGGATAAATCCAACGATGCCGGATTTAGGTCATGCGTTGTTCGGAAAAAAATTGATGTGCTTGTTGTTTCACCCTTCACCAATTCAACTCCCCCCCCATCCTTCTTTTTTCATTCCTCTCTTCAAATTACATGTTCTTTACCACTTCATGGCGGTTTTTCATTTGGTGGTTGGTTGCATTTTGAGATGGGTGGTTTGGTGTGCGAGGAGGAAAGTTCGAAAATAAAAACCGAACGATAAAGGGAGACGTGACGCGCTTCGTGGTCAAAAATAGCGCGAGTAGCATAGAGAATTTCGACGCAATTCCAATATGCAAATGAGCGGCGCACGCAACATTTTCTAGAAGAAATCCACCCTCAATGTTTCTTCCATCGTCCATTTTTCCATCCATCGTTCATCCCCCCCCCCACACTTCCATTTTTTCCGTTCTTCTTTTTCTTTCATCCGCGACGTTTTCTGAAGAATCATCAATGCAGTGTTTTGCCATTTACTTCTCAGTCTTCGACGCTCCCTCAGAATTAATGTGTTCTTTTGCTGTGTTTTTGGTTTGAGACACCCTTTGGCCTTTTTCGGGGTGGATTGTTTTTGGGAGAGAAGAGTGAACCAGTACAAATAGTGTAAACAACAACATCAACAATCATAAAAGTGGGCTTGATGGGTATCAAAAAATTGACGGTTCGGTTTGATTCTTCAAAAGGCAGCTGGTCATAAACGAACTTGATTTTAAACAGATGTTGAAAAATCAGATTTTTTCATGGGATTATGAACAGATTGAATATGTAAATTCAGAAAAAGTGGGTAGATTTACCATCAAAGGAAGGATGAAATAAAAATTTTCAGTTGTTTCAACCGATTGTGCTACTAAATCCAGTAAAACTACAGACTGGAGAAAATGAATTACGCTTCAGATGGCGGTACTGACAACAAAAATGACTCTTCCGCAAAGAGAATTCCACAAGAAGTAGTCAAGTTGATTGTTCAAAAAAAACTGAATTTGTAATATTTTTTTATAACCCCGAAGCTAAAAAAAAATAACTTTAAAAAAAACGTTCCGCCTAAATTATATGATCTTGAAAGATGTTCGAACAAATGAAACTATCATCGAAAATTTCGAAAAATTGTTCTTTGGAAATGAACAATATTCAGAACTCACTTAAATTTTTTTCTGTTCTAGCTCCATCGATAACCTAATTACGGCAACCATTTTATTTAAAATCTTATTTCCAACAACATGCTAGTTTATAGGAGATTCAATGAACAGTTGTTTACAAAATATATATTCCTTTTTCTCAAGGACAACAATTTGGAAAAGAACTTTCTTGTTTTTGTGTTTTTCTATTCTCTCTCTCTCTCTCTCTGAAAACATGTACTACACTACTTCCCGTTCTTTCTTCCTGAAAAAAAAACACGAAGCAAAAAAAAACAACAAAAAGTGCAAACAATTGCAAATTTAAGAATTGTAGATACATACCTATTCGAGAAAAAACGACACTTCCAGTTCTTCTGCCGTTGTTCGGAGGAAGTGATGGCTAATCTGAAATGAGGAAGTAAAAACAATTGTGCTTGAAAATAAAGAAAAAAGAATGGTTATCAATGACAAACCAGTGACAAAAAAAGTAAACTGAAACAAATTTGTATCAAGGAAATATTATCGCTAACAAGGATCAATGAATGTTTGCTTAAGAAAACAAAAAAAGGAAATTGCCTGAACGGCCACCGATTATTTCTCTTGATGATCGAAGAAACCAACAAAAAAACTTGCGTAAAAAACTGAAAAGCAATAAAAATGCGTGTTAGGTTTGTTTAAGAAGATAAATTCGGAAAGATACAGTAGGAAATTAGTTTTTTTGCTTATATTTTTTTAAAGAAAAGTTTGAAGATTCTAATTAGGCATCCATTTAAATTTTCATAATGAGGGTCCCGTATAATTGAGACCCTTTAATAATGTTTCATGTTCATATTACCAACAACTAAATGTAGAATAGTAACTGTTTTTTTTATTGAGAACGCCTGACGAAACCAAACCGTTCAAAAAAATTTCGATCAAAGTAGAAACATGGGGGGAGGAATGGCGTGTTTCAAAGCTATAAAGAAACAACAAGGACACACCAGCAACGCCAACATCTGCGACGAAGTCGAAGGAAAAAAAATGAGCTTGTCTCATTTTTCTTCTCGTTATTTTATCCTCAAGGACGCGACTTTTTGAACGGTTTTGGGTTTTATTTCTTTTACCTTTCGATTCCATTTTAATTTCCCATTTTTTTGGGGTACGAATGGGGCTGCAAAAGAAATGAGAGAGAAATGAATTTAGCAGGTATGAACTTTTTCAAAACAAGTTCGTTTATGATATTTTCATAAATATTTGAGGTAGCATAATGAGAAACCTCAAATCCTAGTTTACATGTGAAATCTATTCGTTGTTCCAACCTTTTTCCGGAAAAGAAAATTGATAATTCGAAATAACTACCGTAATCCTCACCTCCTCTTCTGCCAGCCTCATGCTTTTGAAGCCAACTTAATCCGTGTTTCTAATAACCACCAAAAAAGAAGGAGAAGGAAAAATCCTTCATTATTCAGCGTGAAAGTGAAAATGAAAGTGAAATTGAGAACAAACTTTTTGAAACTTTTCCTAAGATATCGAAGCAAAAAAAAAGAAGCTAAATATTGTATGTATGTTTCAAAATTGAACCAAAACATAACTTTTCTGCTTCGAATCCTAATTTTATCAAATAAGTGGTAAAAAACACAACACAATTTCGCACCCCAACCAAAAAAGTGATCAGTCTTTTTTGAACGAAAAAAACATCAAACCGAATTTTTTTGGGGTTGAGTGACATTCGCATCAAGGTCAGTTTTCATAGGAGTAAATTGCAAATAATCGTTTTTTTTTGCAACAATAAAATTTGGTTTTATTTGAACCGAAAGGATGGTTTTTATGGGATTTGAAAAAAAAGTGAACATGACGAATTTAAATAAAAAAATACCTGTAGAATTGTAAATGAAACAAAACGAGATTTTGAGCGGCGGTTGAAAAAATGTACGAATTCGATTTGATCGATCATCATACTTCTTATCAAATTAGTATTAGTTGCAAAAACGTGGTATTGAACAGAAACAAGGTATCAAGATCGAAAAAAAGAAGAGGTTGGATTGGAACTCTATTTTTGATTTCTCATTTTCATTGGCATGGATAATGAAATCTAATTCTAAGAAGTTTCTAAAATAAGTTAATTCTTTTTGCAGTTTATAAGATCAAAGTTTGAACATAAGGCCTTTTCAAAAAATGGGAGAAAAATGAATCTACAATCCATAGATTCACATTATTACGTATTTTTTTTAGAAGCAATAAGGTCGATAAAGTACATATACTACATCATGCATTTGGTGCATATTAATTGTTTCAGACAAAAGTAATTCTGTCTGGTGATAGAAACATCGAGCAATTTGTAGAATAAATGTAAATTATTAAAAAACCTCTGAAGAGTGGATAATTTTAGAAAGGGGCATTTTTTAAATGTGAAAACTGTTTTTTTTTTTGAAATTGGTGTTTGTCTTACTTTTTTTGACTTAAACTAGCCATCGTAAGAAATTGAATGCTGGCTTCAACTTTTTTTTAGTTTGGTGTTCTCTCTTAATTATGAAAGTAGAACTTTTTTTAAACTTAGAAAGATACGGTAGACTATAGTTTAATTTTTTAAATATTACTTGTGTATATAAAATCAAAATGATTGTTTACTTCTTTGACCACTTTTTCATTATCTTCTTTTTCTTCTTCTTCTTCTTCTTTTCAAATCGTTTTAATTGAAAAATGCAAAAACAAAATCAGCGATCGCATTGAACAGCTGATAACAAAGTTTCATTTGATATGCATTATGCATATATTAAACCTTTGTTTTGCAAAAGCGTTCCGTGCCTCGAAACCCTATTCAATTGTTGACTAGTGCAAAACAAGTGCAGCCAAGTGGTCACTCGGCAAACGGCTGCCCGCTTCGTGCCTGGTACCATCGCCCTTTCGACCAACACTTTTCTACTCGCTGGGTGGTCACTCTGAAGACGAAAACGAACGTCGAGATAGTACGAGACGCAAGAGTACATTGCAACATAACACACGCATAAATACACAAAAATATAGCGAGTAGCCATCCTCTCTTTTTCCACTTTTTCTATTTTTCTACATCTCCCCCCCCCCCCCCCCTTCATTTCTTTTTCCAAGATAAACCACCCGGTAAACAACTGGGGGGTAGGCTGGCACTGACCGGCTCGGACGATGCAGAGAAAACAGACTGGTCAGCTGTGTTGTTTGGTGGGAGAACGCGAAACGCAAATGACCATTCACTGCGTCTCGCTTTTTACTGTTATGTTTTCGAGACAGATTTGCCAAAGGACGTGTCTCTCCAACGTTTTCCGTCTCTTTTTCTCGACGTTTTTAGAAAACAGAACAACAACAACGCTGCAAAAAGAGAACGTTGTTCTTTACGGTCAATTTTTTCTTCGAGGGACTTTTTTTTGGTGCAAAAATGGGATTTTTTTGAAAAAGTTCAAAAACAACGTGCTCTGGGAAAAGAATCGAGAAGAACACGTTGCTGGTTATTCATAAGGTTTTTTGGCAACAAACAACTGAAATTTTCATGTTTTTTTCTAATTTTTCAGAAAAAAAATGAAATTATATCAAATTTTCATCTTGATTAAATTTTTTTGGAAATAGTAAAATATGTTATTCGAAAAAAAAAAATGTAAAATATGTTATTCGAAAAAAATTCAAATCTTGGTTTTCTGGAAAAATACTTTCACTTATAAAAAATTGTAAATTTTAAAAAATTCTATGGTTTTTAAAATACTTTGATGCATCATAAACCTCCACTCATCGTCATTTTTTTGAGGAATCACAAGGGTCAATGAAAAATTATCAAACGGAAAATTTTATATTATCGGTTTGTTGAAAAAAATTATCAATTTTTTGTACATGGAAAAAACTCATTTCAAAAAATATTATATGATAGAGTTAAAGTGGTAATTATTAATAAAATCTTCTATAATTTTGATTTTGGGGTTTCCAATAAATTTCTATCAATTAAGCAGATTGGTCAAAATTATACACGATGAAAATTTGTTATGTTGTTTTCTACGAAATGTAATTATTATTCCTCTTATAGAAATTTTTGATCAAAAAGTTTTCTATATTAAAACAAAAAATCACACCAAATATTACTTTAGTGTTTTTTTTTGAATTTAAACTTATCAAATCAAAAAAAAAGAAGGACAGTGCAAAAAAAAGTATGAGTTCAACAAAAAATGAAGGAAAAAACTCTACCGCTTTGAAAAAAACGGTGATAAAAAAACGTACATTATGATAAGACTCCCTTTTTTTGAATTTTCATCCGAAATTGTTCTTGAACATCACAATTTTTGTGGAAGAAATGTTTCTCAACTATTGTCAACTTAAAAATTTTGGATCATCCTTTTTCTACTAAAAGACCGCAGCGCAACCGCTCGCATTAAAAAAATAGCACGACTCTGTGAGCGACTTAGCTTTTCTGGGTAGATCAAAACCAACTAGCATGATCACGAATAATTGAGTTGACAATAACAAACTCGAATTTTTTATTTAACTTTCAAAAACGCACAATTGTTTTGTTCATATTTATTCCGACCTATTAACAGATTTTACTCGTAAAGAAATAATAAAGAAGAACTGTATAATTGGGCTTCAAAATGCAATACAAATGAAATTAAGCTTTCCACAAGTTCTGATAAAAATCTTATATGGTAAAAAACAGTGATCCAAAAAGAAAAAATATAATCAGCAGGAAATAATTTTCACAACATTACAGAGGAACTTAAAAGTTCACATTGATTTCAAAATGTTATTGTTTATCATGTGATTATTTAATACAGCAATAAATTAAATTTAAATTCATTATAAAACATTTTTCTCGTCCATGCATCTCAATAATTATATACCAAGAATTCTGAGAAAGTTTTTAAATGAGTAAAAATAACCAACCTTTGAAAACTGAAAGGAATGAAAGCACAAACTTCAAAATAGTTTCTTTTATAAGGATTTCTTTGATGAATTTTATTATTAACAAGCTTCGAAAAGATTTAGAAATGGATTATGAGGATTATATCAAATGAGAGTTTAATTTTATTTATGGAACACCATAAAAAAGGGAACAGCGGAAATTATCTGGACATAAACATATTGATGGTTCAAAGAAATTTTTAAAAATGATCTTCATCTTCACATTGAACTTGTTAGTGATTTATGATGGCAATTCTGAAAATATGTCAAAATTTTGAAAAAATAAATGATGCGGGTATTTCGGAATCGTTCTTGTTTCAAATACAAATGATGATCTAAAAACATTTTTTAAAAACTGGGGAGTTATGCTCTTAAAATGAAAATTCTGGTTTAATTAAAACCTATAATTCAGGAGAGCATATCGAAAGATTGATGAATAGCGATACTAAATTTAGGAAACCTATTAGCTTAAAAATGGTTTTGAGCAGTTGATAGATTTCTTCAGCACTCAATTTTCATCCGATCTTGCAAAAAGAAAAAATAACAAAAAAAACGCGAATTCTAGCGGTATCGAATCTGAGCCTCACATTTAGAAACGAAGTTCAATTCCGTACGGCTGTTTTTCACATTTATGATTTGTTTTATTTTTATTCGATCAGAATATAATAATAATTTTTTTTATCTATTTAAAACCTTCGTAGATTTTTTATTTTATTTTTCAAAATTTCGAAAACTACGTCGGCATTTTTCCTAGTAGAAATAAAACCATTATAGAAAAATCGTTCAGAAAAAAATTAAATGAGGTCTACCTCGTCTAACAAATATCAAATTTAGTAAATCCATTTTTTCAAAATTCCCAATTTCAAAATTCACTGACATATTTACCTTGCGGACCGAATATCTTCGTTGTCACCATAATTCATAAAATAGGGGATTCTCCCGTCATTATTGGAGCATGTTTTGAATTAGCTGAAGCACTCTTCCCTGTTGAATATTTAATAAGATCCAAACAAATATGAAAATAAGCTATGAGAATTTTTACAAATAGCAATGGCGATTTTATTAAATAATTTTCGTTTTTTAAAATCAATTCTGATTAGTTTTTTCAGTGTTCTTTCTTGGTTTAAAGTATGTTTCCATAGACATAAGTTTCGTGTTTCTGTTTCATTATTTGGTGCTTCTCAACAAAAATTTCAATCATCTCACAATATTGTTATTCCAAATTTATTTTGCAAAAATCATTTCACTGTTATTATTTTTCAGTTAATGGTCGACCTCTTCGTATGTCGATGAATAACTCAGATAACATTAACTTTTTCTTTACTTCGTTATCACAACAAAATTAGTCAAACAAACGCTCGGAAACCATATCGAAAACACACAGAGAAAAACATTGAATTTCCTATGAAAGACATAATTATTTTTGGTTTGCATTAAAAAAGGGACTTATGATATTGTACTATATTAGTTGCACGATTATACTGGTTTATCGCAGTCCTACAAAAGATGATGATCCAAAGTATAATAATAATAGTATGGTCCGTTTCACGGGAATGACTTTAAACAAGTCTGAAACAGAAGGAAACATTTTTTCATACTCTTGTAAGAAAATTCCACCTGATCGAATGCCGTTTCAAAAATAGAACTTAACTGACGAGAATCCACGTTCACAACACAAAAGTTCGACTTTTTTTGGGAATGTGTTCTTGTAGTTTGCCAGTAATGCGCCGGATCTACAGAACGTTAATAAATCGTTAAAAGTATCCACAAAAAACAAATTTCTTCAACCGATTTTCATTCGGATTGAATTTTATATCTCGTTGTTTTAGCTCTGTATCACAGGGATTTTTGAGTTTTTGAGATTTTCAAATTTTATTTTAAAAAATATCTATTCAAGATCAACCACCTTTGATTGTAGAAGCTGAATAAGCATATGTAGATACTCACTTCAGAACATTTTTTTTTCAGTACCAGGCTATTTTTTTCACCGTGACATTATATCTGTACAAATCTGAAATTATCTTATTTCCACAAACAATTACAGAATCGTCAGAAGATTCACTAATTTGTTTTTTCTTCTACCTCGCTTTAACACCTTCTCAATTGCTCCGAAACGATTTATTTCATACCAAATCCATTATCTCATTTTCAAAGTAATAAATAATTCATAACCCTCTCAAGTCAAGTTCGATTTTATGAACAGCTCGCGGACAAATTAGCACTTGTCAAGCAAAAGTTGAATTAGCAGTGCCGCCATGCTTTGGCTCGTAAATTAAATGAGCTTCACGTAGCGGAAATGGAGCGCGTGTTCAAAAAGACTTTCTTCGTGTGTCGTCTTCTTTTCTTTTTTCTTTTTTCTTTACATCTTTTCTCTTTTTGTCAGTAGAAAAAAGGATTTAGCTTTTCAGAAGTAGTTGGTGGAAAGATTTTCTTTTTTTCAATCACTAAACGTATTTGGATGGCTACTTTTCTCAATTTTTTTCGTAGAGGCTTTTACTTCAAAATTCAGTTTAGTTTAGAACCGAATGCGACCTTTTCCGCTTTGAACAGGAGTTCACTATTAATTTTTGTTATTCCTTGAATTTAACTTTTTCTTCATTAATTAATTTTTTTTTATATATTTCTTTTTACATTAAATATCTGTCATTTTCACATGTTTTATGAGCAAGTATTTCATTTTGACCACTATAATTCTATTAATGTTTCTCAACACTCTATATGCCTGCATTTCTGTTCAGCAGACCGAACATTCCTCCGTTCGTTCCTCTTATTTTCCGCTATTTGCATTACACTAGTTCTTCATCTCACACCTGAACATTTGTCGGCCGAATGGTCTAGTGGTATGATTCTCGCTTTGGGTGCGAGAGGTCCCGGGTTCAATCCCCGGTTCGGCCCACTTTTTTTGTTATTTTTCAGAAAGAAAATTGAAAAAAAGTGAGCTCAAACTGGTATCAACAAATTTTTTCGCAAGTATCCGGGTTACCTTAGATTAATAGCTCAGGATAGAATGTCGCAAAAGTACAGCACAACGCTGTTCTCTATTCTAACGGTATATTCTAATTTTAACACGATCCTTTATTTTTCATTTTCCTTTCTAGATATACGTGATAAAAATAGCCAAAATAATATGAATCTAATCCCGACCATAAACATAATCCAATCCGTATCAAGCTGACATGTATTATTTTAATCTTCACGATTATTATTTCTACGGAAATTGCGTTTTGCCAGATATTTTTTAAAAAATTGCCTGGACATAGGCAACTTACTTATAAAGAAATATTTTACAAAGAAAGTGTCACAGAAATGATGTTTTTTGCTTTCTCATTCTTGATGGATAATGATATCGGATTCTTATTTTTGCTCTCTACGTGTTTTTTTTCCATAGGTTTTATGCTTTCCATATTTTGTTTCTACTCTACTAGCAAGAACCGGTTGACTACCCTACAAAATTTTGGAAAACAAAAAAATCAAGGAAAACTATTATTTAAAAAAAATTAATTCTAAATATTGAAAACTATGATGATTCGATGAAAACATCGTCAAAAATTGTGAAACTTTGGATATTTATACCGTGAGATCATCTTACACAAATTTTAGAAATATATAAAATAATAACCTAAATATATCTAGAGACAATTTTTGATTGATACGTATCATAAAATCAATTTTCTCCTCAATTTTTATTTGGAAAATTTATAAGCTCGTGATATTGAAGACAACGTATTTTATGTTGAAATTCTAACGAATCCCTATCATTCAAGTCGACAACAACTGACGAAATTTTCAAAAACCGCGACAACACGTGAAATCAAAAACATAAATAATAAATTTGCAAAAGTGGGCAAAACGTTACAATTTTTCGCGTCTTCTCCAGCAACGTCCTCATTGTGCTTTTACCTCACGCCTTCCTCAAGGTGTTTTCGTGAGTTGTTTTGTCATTGTGTAACCCCCCCCCCCCCCCATTTCCCTTCTACCCCCATTCACTTTCTTATTGCCTTCTAGCCTTCCGAAGTAAATTTTCGTAATTTCCGCTCATTTTCATAACGCGAAAAAGAAAAAAGTTCTCATTTTTCAGCTTATTTTTTTTTAACAAAACAAATTTTTGACAATGCTCATCATATCTGTTAATGTGTAATAACTTTTGGTAGAAACGTGAAGGAAGGAAAAGTTGACATCCAAAAGTACCTCGCAATTTATTCATGTAAATGCGAGTATGAAGTTTGTCGCAAGAGCACTTATAAGTTTTTTTTCTCCCCATTTCTTTTATTTTCCTAGTTTTCCACAATGTTATACATAATTTGGACTATTTCCGTTTTTGGCAGATGCTGTTTTCCTTCACTTTGGGAATCTTCTGTTTTCATCATATCGAATTTCCCTTTTCGAATAATTTGATTTTCAATTTTCTTTTTCTTTTTCAATATTTTGTTCTACATATGTTTTCAACACTCGATGCAGCTGGATTTATAAATGTCAACAACTAAATGTTTAAAAATGACAAATCGATTGGTTTTGTCACATTCTGAAAATTCAGATTTATGCATATCCAAAATTCTCGAAACCTGCTCTTTCCGGATTTCTTGAACTAATTCAATTTCGAAGCGACGTTTTTGTTTTTTTATTGTCGATAAAATATTAGAAACCCTTATTTAATTATAACCAAAAAAACGCTTTAAAAATAGATTCCTAATCGTTAATTTTTTTATTTCTCCCCCCACACTTTGAGCTATAGTGCGACTTCTGCTATGAAGTTAAATATTTAAAGTTTTCTTGCTGATAATTCTGGATCCTGGTAAAATCCAAGTAACAGAATATTCTGTTTTCTAGGATATTGTTATAGAAAATGGTTCGCAAATAGTCTTACGTTAAGTTAATGTTAAGAAAATAGATTACTTGAAATAGGAAGATTTAAAAAACAATTTTTCGAGTTGATAGAAACTTTTGTATTAAAATGTTGAGAAATACTGTTGCCTCATTTCTATTCATACGAGCTCCATAAACTGGAACTTTGCCAGCACATCTTCTAAAAAAAAACAAAATGAAAACGATCCACGTTATTCACGTGAGAAATCGGTGTGCTGGCAAAGTTCCAGTTTATGGAGCTCGTTTGGAATAGAAATGAGGGAACAGTAGCTCCAACATCAACTGCTGACACTCTGTCATCTTCTCCGTCTTAAAAATCTTATTTACTACTCAAAACTATAACATATAAACACATTAGTCTATAAAAAGTCACCAACATAACAAAAAGTTGAAAGCCCCTTTTTTCCTGTGCATTCTAACAACAACAAAAATGTAATGCATAAAACATGCCAGTAGCTGTTGCGTTTTTCTTTACCTTTTCATTTTTATATTTAATCTGGCCCACTCCTGGAAAAAAAAGTAAATTGCACTTTGTATTAAGTCTGACGATGTAATTTGATCGGACGTAAAGGTTGGACTCCTTTTGCTCTCCCCCCGACTCTTTTTTTGTTCTTCGTGGTTCAAAACTTCTTATTTTTATTGCCATCACGGCGCAATTGTCGTGCTTTATTGGTCCAAAAAGAAAAGGGGTTTTCCGGCAGTCCTTGTCATCTTCATCATCATTATTACTATTTTTTCTAACTATAATGCTTCAATTTTTTCAGTAATTATATGAATGATGTGCAATAAAGAGATTTGATGGGGGCCGTTATATCACAACTCGGATTCAATCAACCGTTTTTATTAGCATTAGCAATGTGAGTCATATTTCTTTCCAGATGGATTGCTTTTGGAAAAAAACTAATAAAAAAAGTGTTCATTGGAAATTTTTTAGTTTAGTGACTCTTTGTACATTATCGAGAAAAAATATAAAGGTGTATTAAGAAACGTCACAGCAAAAAATTCCTAAACTGCGAAACATCTGAAAAGTATGTTTCTCTGTTTTCGATAATTTTGATAAAAATTCGATAGCTGAAAATTTTAGAAAAAATTCTGAAAAAAAATTGTGCACATTGATTGAGTCGATTGCATCGATAAATGTAATCTAAATGAAAGTGATTTTATTTAAAAATTATTGTTAAAATTATTGATAACAACGAAAAATGAAAACCTGGTCGATTAAAAAAGAAATCAAAAGTTACTAGCAATGTTCACGATTTTTTATGCAGATTTCTTGTGATTTTTACATTTGCAAAATGTAATCGGATTTTTTTTCCTTTAGCTACGTTTGACTTTTTCATTTTTCCGAGCTTTTTTCCGATGCATTTTAACGGTTTAAAATGCGGTGCTCAATTTTGCTCAATTTACTTAATCAAAGATCCATGTTTGGCTGGTCCAGCAGCGAGATCAGACTGAATTCCCACTTGACTTCATAGTTCAATGTTCACAAAGGTATAATTGGCGTTAATTATCTGAAATCCTCCAACATTGAAATTTTTCATCAATTTTACCAAAAACAGAATACCTCCAACCATCAATGATTTTTGGAGCGGCAAAAATATTTTTTCCACAAAAAAATTATTTTTAAACTTACGATTTGTATCAAAATTAAATAAATTTGTGATAAAAAATAATATGTAATACTCAATAATCAATTGTTTATTTTCAGAATTGTTATATTCCTGGCAGTAACGTTGGCAATTGTCGGAACTGATAGCAATGACAATCTGACTTGTGAATACACCCCAATTGTAAACATTAGTTAGTTTCATTGATGATATATATAAATTATTTTCAGCCTCAAATCCGAATACTCCCTTCTATTCCCGCACCACCACCTCCTCGAAAGACAATGTGATCATTGTTGTACTTATTTTATTTTTAGAAATATTATCACTTTTTTCAAATACCAAATCAATTTTGTATAAATATTTTTATTGGATTGAAAATCAATATATTATAATATACTTTTATAAATTATATAAGGTCTACTATGAAATTGGTTTTATTTCGAAAGACGTGAGATAAATATACTATCTACTTATAACAAAAGCGTAAAAATGCTTCAAAATCGAAACAGTAAAAATATGAAAGCAGGAAAATTGTTATGTAGAATTAATAAATAATCAGAAAATATGTGGTGAGTATTTACTTGGGGAACTCAATAATTGTGTGGGAATAAGTAGAAGGGTTGAAAATCATCTCCAATTGATCGGATTCTACGCGTCTACCATAGTAACGGTTTTTGAGGATCTGGAAATTAAAAATTAATACAAGACGTTTTTCAGAAGGCTTTTTAAAAGTTACATATAAAAATTTGCGAAATTTGGAACGATCTCTTTCATCTCGTTTTCTTTGAATAGCTAAAACGTTATCAGCTTCTTGGGTAACTCTAGCCGAACCGCCAAAATGTTGAACATCGATTTCAGTGTCACCCTGAATAGAAAATATAAGAATTGTTAAATAAAAAAATCACAAGTACATCAGTTTTCCTTGGATGAACAACCATGGTAACATGAATTTGTAATTGAGTTGCCAATTGACGCATGTATCCAACAAACCGATCTTGAAGATGAAAGCGGTCAAGACCGCTTGATTTTTCATCAGCCATCATTCCTTGATTGATCAAAAATTGAAGGTTATCGATAACAACATGTTGAATTCCACTATTTTCCACATGGATTCGAATAGCTCTTGCAATTTCGTTAACAGACTTTTCCATAAACTCTTCAGAATCGAGCATAGTTAGCGATGAACTAGAACGCTCAAAACGATCCAGCCATGAGTTGATTGAGTTACTATATTCAACACGATGAAGTGGAAGTCTGAACGCATAAAAACATTTGTTTGTTAAATTTTCTTTTTTGTTAATAAACTAATAAACAAATACAAAATCTACATTAATTTATACGTAAGAAATGGGTAGCATGAGTAGTATAAGGTAAAGTATGTACCCCTTGTCATGTGACATTGTTTCACTGTTTCTACATACACCGAACTAAAACTAGGCACAATAAAAAAACGGAATTTTCCTTTAGGAAACTATCCAACAGAAGAATAAGCTTCTACACAAAAATCTAGAACACGTGAACTAATGCTGCAACACATAATCATTTAAACACACTGCCTCGCGCACAGAAAAGCGGATAAAAGCATTTTACATATCACGGCTACATCTATCACTGTAATCACAATTCTTACTTGAGGCCATTTTTATAGGAATTTGTGCGCGCGAGGCTTCGAAGATGTGATGGACTGCAGACAAAGGAAAAATAACAAAACTTTGTTAGTTAAAACGAATCAAAAACATGTTTCTTGAGGTCTCACTTACCCAGCAAACTGAACAAGCATCCAATGAAGGATTTTCTTTTCCGGCATTTCGAAACTGCAGAAGAGTGTGCGGATCTTTAAAACGTTGTTTTAAAATTTTCTGCATAAGAAGGTTTAATTACTCCTTGGGTGAATAGATCAAGCGAATATTCGCATAAAAATGTTGTTTTTCCGTTTCCAGTTCCACCAGTAAGAACAGTCATCTCGCCCGGACGAAGACCTCCCAAATATTTGTTAAGAACAGCGAAACGTTTCCACTGTAAAGAAATTCACTGTTATCCACTAGTTATTATTAAAAAAATGATACTTGTCCGAATCCAACAATTCGATTAGATGTATTGAGAAGATCTGACCGGATACCTTCACGCATGTCCAAATCAGTCATTGAACGGAAACCACGTTCTCGCATACGTACAACCTAAAACAAAAAAAATTACAAAATGAACAAATATTCTCAAATTACCGAGTTTGCAAGTGCACTTCGTATCAATCTGTGATCTCCATTTCGAACTAATTCAATCGGTCGTTCCTCGTTTTTCACAAGTAAACATTTCAACGTGTTCAAAGCACTTCCCCAATCTTTGGCATAACTCATATGTTGGACTGGGAACCAAAGATAGATTTTATCAAACTCCTCCAAGTATGGAATCACATGGGGATCGAGTATTTCACCCATAGGAAGAGCGAACACCAACGCCTTCGTTGCTTCATAAATTGCTAACGCGTCACGCTCATTTGTTGTGATCACTACTCCACGGTCAGAAAGAGTTGCCATATGAAGGCCAAATATTCCAGAAAACTTTTGACGTACTCTGGATATATTGATTTTCTCTAAATATTTTTAAAACTATAACTTACGAAGTTTCATCTGGCAACGGATAATTTTCTTTTTCCATTCTATCGCCAACTTTCCGAATCAATTTTAAACCCATTGGGATGCGAAGTCTCGATGTCATTCCTCGATAACGTGGAAATAAAATAGCAGGTTGACCATAAGTATCAGTATGAACACGAATGTTGAAACGAGCCAAAGTTTCAAATGAAATGTTTTCAATTCCAAGCATTCCTTGTAATTGTTTGAAAATTGTGAAGTCATGTCCGCTCAGGTCTCCAATATCCAAACTATTGTCCCAGTATCTCTTTATATCGGCGTCTGGTGCAGCGTTCATCACTTCAGATGCGTCGAGTCGAGGAGATGGAGCGTCAGAACTTTAGAAAAATATAATATATTTATAATATAGGTTTTTGAAGAGTTTATGAGACTTCATAAAGTCACAGTACCATAGAAATTCCGAAGAAAGCAGCTAACCAAAACATTAAAAAATCATTTTTTCCTACATATTTGACTTGAATAATTTTCAGAAATTCAATTCTTTCTCTACTGCAATTTGTAAGCATTTAAATTTCAGGACAGTTCAACAATTTTCTGTTCGAGAGGAAGTAAGCAATTTTTTTTTGCGAATGCATCTTGAAAGCGGAAATAAGAAAAAAAATTGAACTCCGGTATTGGAACAACTGAAACTCCGAATAAATTTTTATATTCAACAAGACTTTATTTATACCTATCAAGACCGTGAGACGCCAAGAATCTTAATATTCTTTAGAATCATTTATTTGTTAGTGACCTAATTTAAAACAAAACCGAAAACAGCTGTCAACCATTCAGCAAACGCTTTTCATTGTCAATTTTTCCAGAAATTAAACCAATTTTTTCAATTTTTATCAATTTAATAAATTTTTCCTCGGATTTCTATGGTCCCGTAATTATTAACAATAACAAACCAAATTTAGTACAACAATAACCACAATCACAAAAACAACACAAATAACCTGAAATCAAAATCGTTTATATGATTCATAGATTCTGAAGCACTGATAAAACGACTCGTTTTCGGAGTTCTTCTTGTTTTCCTCTGCCGATGTGTGAAAAATTCGTCGTCGCTATGATCGAATGGAGCTTCGTCGGGGCTTGGAAGAATTGTATAGTCATCCATATCAATCCATGACACTGCTTTCGAATTTAATGGTGGTAGAAAACCACTACTTGATGATGATGTTGCAGGAAATGAAAATTAGTGTTTTTGAGATTCAAGAAGTAAGAAAATTTAAATTTAAAAAAACTTATTTTTTACGATTTTAAAATAACTTTTAATCTAATTAATGAAATATTGGTATTTTCTTCTAAATGCAGACAAAAATTCATTTTAATAAATTTGAAGCGAAAAAAATTGAATGTTGTTTTCAACTAGATAACCTAAAAAAAGGTAAAGTAGGATGTTTTTGTGTCAAATCGTTTTCAGTAACAAAACATAAGCGCCATGACGAACAAATAATTGTACGAAAAACCTTTTGTGCATTCCTTTATTCCTTATGATATTCGCAAAATTGGGCACCAACATACACATTCAAAACGCTTTTTTTTCTAAAAAAAAATTTCTCAAAGTAGTGACTACTTTCCTTTGAATAGAAGACAATTATGTGTCGTGGAATTAGGGAACAAAAAACATTCGAGGAATTTCAATTTTGTGAATTTTTCCTTGTTTGTATAATGGTATGACCTACCAAACTGATGGGATTGAGCATCATCATCAGAGCTTGAGAACAAATAAGATTTCCTGGATATTCTAGAAACCGGCCTAGATTTCGAGCGTGGCATTGATCTCATGAGCGAATTTTACCGCAAACCGGTTGGAAAATACTCGAAACAATATCGAACTCAATTAATAAAACCAGAAATTTGCGTGGGCGTTGAATTGAATAAAAGTGCAGTTCAAATTAACCCCAAAATCTGGTCGTCAGAAGTGGGGGCGAATAAAAATTGCCTGCGAGACCAGGAGCACAATGGGGTACACCTCACTTTTTCGAGCAATAATCCTATGGTTGAGTGAAAGTTTGACGGAGCAAAAATGCTCTTAAATAGAAAGCTATCTTCGAAGGGTTTTCTTGTGTGCGTGTGTGTGTGCTACTTGAATGGGCCCTACATTTTTTCCAAGGATAAAAAGCTGTCTGATTTTTTTCGTTTTTTTCAGTATCGCTGGTGTTCCTTATACGGAAATGGTAATAAAAATGCGATTTATAAAAAAGTTTTCTTTTAATGGTTATAGATTTAGTTTTTTTTTCTTAAATTGGGATTCGAAAATTTCTCACATCACCCTGAATTTAATTAACCAAAGAAAACTAAAAATTACAACATTGAAACAAAAAGACTTGAAAACTCAAATACACGATTTTTGCTATTAACCAAACAATAGGACGGCAACCGGAAGTTACTTATGTCCAACAAATCAATTTTTGACAATAGTGGCCGTAAGAAGGAAAAAACAAGGAAAGGCTTCTGTTACAAAGAAAATAGTAGGTTTGGGGGGTGAAAACTTACTCATCACGAAATTTACCGACTTTGGTTTTCTTCCGGGTGTCGATCTTGTCCATAAGATTCAAATAGCTCACTCGATCGTAAAGATCGGAGTCAAGCTGAAAATACGTTTCTTAGAACTGTTTGTGGGGGGGGGGGGTTGCAAATAAACTCACTTCGTCCTCCATGAATCCCGGCGGAATGGTTTCAAGTTGCTCACAAGTCTAAAAAAATTTGATTTTATAATATCCTTAATAAAAAAATTAAAAATAACAACGTTTAAAGGAAGATTATGTCTTGACAAACAACAAAGTTTTGGTTTAGTGTGACTTTTTGATTGATAGTTTAAAAAATCATGAATTTTTATCATTAAAAGTTAATTTCATCCCCATTAATGTAATAAATATTGACTCACAGATTCCTAATCTAAAAACGTTAAAGACGAATCTATTGGTCTAGAGAACATTAAAACTTCCTATTTGTCATGCGAAATAATATCTAGAAGATATTTTGAAAACGGAAGTTCATTTGGTTTGAAATCTCAGTCTTGTCTAGGTTTTCGAAAGCGATCAAGATGTTTGTTCCACCTTTGGATAAAGAAAGGGTTTGAAAAACAAGATCGTAAATTTTTCAAGGCAACTTTACTGCTAACAGTTCAGAAGTTCCAAGATGTTTTAGTTTTTCAAAATTCTTTAAAGTATATAAAAACACCTAACTTTGAAAAAACATCTAAAATTTTTTGTAAAAAAGCTCGCGAAATATAATTTTTATTTTTCTTCAGCTCTTGAAATATATTAGTAAACATACGGAAGTTTACCAAAGTCAGAAAAAGTGAAATTTGAATTATTGCGCAACATGTGTTTTAAACGTTTTGAACTTCTGCAATTTTTTTTTGCTCCATGAATAACAATAATTTTTGTTTACCGACATGCATTAAATTTTTAAAAACTTGAATTTGTTTTCACTTCAAATATGAAAATGAGGTCTCACTAAACAATAGCTTGGTAAAATTAGAAATGAAAAAATAAAATCAGGTTTTCATTTGGAACCACACACACACACGAGCCGAACACCGAAACAGGAGTGAAATAAAAGTAGCATTCTTTTGGCAACTTATTGGGCAAAAATATTATAAAAAGGGGGCGGATAAGAAAGAGGAAGCGCTCAATTACTTGTTACTCAAGGCAAAATATACCTGCTCGGAAGGAAATGTACAATCGTTTCGAGCAGTATGGCCATCGTGATTGCACCGCTCAACAACATTTTCAACATGAACAGAATACATATCCATCACACGAAAATGTATATATTCCAGCTCCACCCCATCATCTCTTTCTTTCCCCGCTCCTTTTTATAAATAATTATTCAGATTTTCCCGTTGATTTGGCACGTATTGCTACAGACGTCCAACCCACCATTATTACAAATAAAAAGATTCCAATAAGCTTAGGGAGAGGATTCTAAAAGTGTACATTGAAATGAATGGAATGCGTGTACTTTCAGGATGTGTACAATTGTTTTCAACCGCACTTCCTCTAGTTTTTAGACTGTTTCACGCTTGGCTGATACATTTCTGAGAATGATTTTAGCAGATTGCTCTACTAGTTTTTTTAGTCTATCCTTCTGGACGTTTTTTGAAAAAAAATTGGGTATCAAAATTTATAGGGTTCATGAACATAAATTTAATAACTAAAGTCATGCATATGACATACCACCATATTTGAGTATGATTCAGGAAAAATCTAATAATAGATTCACTGATTGTCACGAAAATATGTTTTCACCTTATTGTTAATCAGAGAAGTCGGGAGGTCGACAATCATAAAAAAATGATTCAATTCGTCAACAGAACCGTTTTTTTTGGTTTCGAAAAAATGTACTCGTTTGAAAGTTGACATACCATTAAAAACAGTGCTCAACACTTCCTCTTCATTGTATTGTTCTAATCCACGGTGGAACGTCTTCATAAAAAAACTCGGATTGTTTGCCAGAATCGTTCGCATCTATTGTTTCACCCCCCATTGCACAAAATTTCAAAACTTCAATACCAAAAATATCGAATTAGCAACAGACTATGTTTGTCATTTCTCCATCGTCTTCACCTTTTTCGTGTATAGAAGCTTTTGGGTTTTAAACTCTAACCCCGCGGAATTTTCATCGCACCCTGATATTTCGAGCTTGTCGAAGAGACGCAGCGCATCCCGATGCTGCAACCACAACGATAAGCCGCCGGCCGCACACTGTACAAACTCGAAAAGGGAGGCGAACCGTTCGTTGACTCCACCCACCCCAATATGGGTATTTTGGAAATTGCTCAACCCCCTTTCTATACTGACCATTTAGTTTCGAAGGTCACTCGGATTTTTTGGAGCTGCTTCGGGATGTTTACAACACCGATACTATTGGTGTTGCTACCAGTAACACTTGTTGCTCAATCTTTTAATCAGACACATCTTGGATTTCCTGATATTTGGGATGGGGATAAATATAGAGAATTGTACTGTCCTAGCAAAAATATTCCAAAGTGGTTAGGTGAGTTGAAAACACCGTTCTTTTTTTCCTGATTTTTGTTGGTCTTTGTTTCATCAATATTTAAATATTTTTAATTGGTTGTATTGTTTAGACGGATATTTCCTTTGTCAACTCTCAGCTTCTTACGGTAATTCTTCGGCACCAGAAGGTGAAAAGCTTAATCATATGATTGACGCAATTGGTGCTGTTGGATCATTCCATATTAGTAATGGTCAAGTAAGATAATTCAGAATTCGTTATAATTTTATAAAAACATTTTTTCAGGTTGTATTCTCTGCCCAATACTACCCAGCTAGACCTTACAAAATTTGGGAATTCTATGATCGTAACATGAGCAAAGCTAGTGTCCCATGGGCTGGATGGTCAGATTATAATTTAACTGCTATGTCTCGTTGGGAACAAGTTCCCGCCAACGTTGACTCAGCTCGATTCCATCCAAATCTTGATTTCTGGAAAGTTGGAAATAGAATAATCGCCGGAACTGAAGCGCCATACTGGGTCGGATATGAATTTGATGTGAGCCTGAAAATATTAAATCACATCTTTGAATTAAAATCACGAGAATTGTAGGTTCGCACACTTCAAAAGTTCAAATTGTTCCCATTCAAAGAAGAGAATGATATTTTCTCGACACCAAGACACACGATGATTCCAATTTCAATGGCTATTCATGAACGAAACGATCCAGATGGCACGATTTGGGGATCATTCTCTGCGATGAACTTCGAAGAACACCGCTTTTATCAGGTAAACAAAACAAAACAACAGTTGTTATTGACACGGGGTGCGAACAACACATAACACAAAAGTTATGTTTACAAGTCAGTTTTGGTCACTCCAATCGCTTGAATCTCGAACAAACGGTAGTCGTTCGCTGCTGCCTCTATGCTCACGGTGCGCAAAATCCATACATACACATTCCTCCCCAATAAAGGCACACAAATGGAATAAGTTGGAGAGTAAATAATTCAAATATTTTTCAAACCACACGATGTCACCGGCTCCTATTCATTTCAATATCGCTAAATGTGGTTTATATACCGGCGCCTCCCCAAAAAAACAGATTTGAAAAGAAAACAAAGTGGAAAAAAACGTTCCACCATTTAGAGAGATGTTTTGGTTAAGTACATAAGGTGAGAAGAGGGGTGGTTCAAAAGATTCAGATTACATTGAGTTTGCGTGCACTAGAGTAAATAATACATAGATGTAGCAGTGGTTAAAGTGCAAAAAGTCAATAAACGTTTAACAAAAAGTATCACTATTTAGGGAATCTTCACGGTTGACACTAACGGAGTTCGCAGGGTAGTTGGACTTTACGATTATGGTGTTTGGGATACCAATGCTTGTGGTAACAATGATGAATACATTGGAGATAAAACACTTTTGCCTGGATATATTCATTCAATTACATCAACTGAGAACTATATCATTTTGCCAATCACTTCATTGCTTATCAACCCATGCAAATTCAAAGAACCACCATTGAATAACATCCGATCCGCAATTCAAAAAGGCGGACTTTGGGGCATGGACTTCTACGATATGGTTCCAATGAGGTAAACAAAAAACATTCAAACAACTGTCAATCATATTTTATAGATTCCTTATATTCAACAAAAAGACTCTTGAATTTACGACATCTAAACCATTGGAAGTATTCCCATCAATGTTCGTCACCCATCAGTTGAACGCCTTTGAAGCCGACGACGGAAACTTGGTTGCTGACATGGTTGTTTATGACTCTCATGACCCATACGTCAAATACTTCTATACGGATTTCCTCACAAAACAACTTTATCCAAGCACTGCTCGTGTCTTGAGATTCACGTTGGACAGCAAAAAACAAAGAGTCATGTACAATTATTTGATTCCACAAGAAACAATTTCCGCCGATTTCCCTCAATTTAATCATAATTATGAGCAGAAAGCTTATCAATGGGGATATATTGTTCAACATCCGTTCGCATCAGGAAACAGTATTTTAAAGGTTTATAACCAAATTTTCGGAACCTTCTTTTTAATATTTGTATATATCTCAGATTAACGTTGACGAGCCTGCCGGAAATCGTAATTTGGAGTTCAGAGCAGAATCTAGTTTAGTCCTTCATGAACCTTGGTTTGTTCAAAAGCCAGATACCAAAAAAGAAGATGAAGGTGTTCTAATTATTCGCGGTTTGGATACTTCTGAAAACAAAGGTTTATCGCTTATATTCTATTTCAATTAAACTATACCAACTTTTCAGGTGTCTTGCTCGTTCTTGACGCTGAAACCATGTCAGAACTCGGAAGAGCCTATGTTCCAATCTCTATCCCATTCGGTTTCCACAACAGATTCTTCTCGAAAAAAGATCTTGGACTTCCTGAAGGATTCCAAGTTGGACAAGGACAGTACCGACCAATTGAAAAGAAGAACGGGCTGTCGACTCTGCCTTTAAGGAGGTTCTCAACAATCCAACCAACCACTTCTACAACGTCAACAACCGCTGCACCAACTACAACGACTCCAACAACCACAACGGCACCACCAACCACAACGACAACAACTACAACGACGACAACAACAACAACAACTACCACCCCAGCGCCAACAACGACAACTACAGCTGAAACCACAACAAGAACAACTCAAAAGACAACTCCTCCAACAACCACAACTGCCTCAACAACCACCTCAGCTCCATCGACATATTCTGAAAAGCCGGCAACAGTTACCACCCAAACATGGACACCACCAACTACGACAACCACCAAAAGAACAACGCGTAATTCTAATTAATAAAACACTATGAAACATCTATAATTGATTTTTAGCGCAAACCCTTCCAACTACCACACCAAAAATTCCACGTTGGTGGCCATTAGCAGGAGCTGGAAGCACCGAACTTCCATGGTGGCAGAAAGTGCAGACAGGCCAAAACACACTTCCTCCACTGTTTCCGGTTGCGAAAAGAGTTGAAGAAAAAGAAGAAAAGAAGAACTTGGTAAGAGATTTTCCAACAATTAAGAAAAAACGAAAGAATGTTCAGGTTAAACCAAACGAGGCTGAAAATAAGGTTCCTCAAACTAAATCTGTCGTTTCAACTGGATCAATGGACGATATTTATGATCAGACACTTGGAGCACTTTGCTCATGGCTTCCAAAGGTTTTCACTTCAATTTCGAACGAAATGTGCTGGAAACAAGGAAAATCTGCTGCGAAGTGAGTTCATTTCAAAAAAACAGATATTTATTGTTATGTTCGCCTACCTATTCCCCTCACCGATCACAAATTTGAATATTTCGATCGACGTTTATTATTTCCCTTTTGTTTTTTCACGTACATAATTGGGATGACCATTAACTGCACCGAATCATTAGAACTTTGTCTACCCTCCTTTTTTAGACAACATTTCAGATGGATGGCACCATTGGCCTCAACATATGCTGAAAGATTCCGTATGGGACGCGCCAATCGAAAGACATTACCTACCGACACACCAAACCTCCAGCCATCTTTGAAACAAATGGACTTTAATCCATTCCCTGGGCAACAAGAACCAATTCGCTTTGGATAACTATGACAATTTATTTTCAAACATTTCGTAGGCAACATTTTTTGTCTGAAACTGATACTTTTGGTAGGACGCATCGTCCATTTAAGAGCAGGTATTATGCTCAAAATAACCATATAATTTTTCGTGTTCTTTTTTTTTTGTTCTTTGAAATTATTTATTTACGCTTTCAATTGATTACTGGTCAAAGTTTGCTTTCGCGCAATAAACGTTGCTCAAGTTTAAAAAGAAACATGTTTGCTGAGAAAAAAAAACGGACATTTAGTTCGGAAACAGAATTCAGTGTTCACCGACGTATAAATACATGTAATAACATCATTAATAAAAATTAAAAAGTGAAGAGGGTCGATGCTTTATAAACAATAAAAATAAAATAGATTAGAGCAACTTGTAAGACGCCAAAGTGTTCTCACACTTTCCTATTTAGAATTGGCGGGAGCGTCCTTTTGGCTTTTTTTACGACTTGTACATATCAACATAGACCCATATGCTGTCCAAAACTAATAGTCTTATTTTTTTAGCTAGGATAGAACGAAACAGTGATTTTTTAAAATATTTTTCTCTGTAGAACTTTGTTTAATTTGAACATATTTGTACTACAATCTTTAATTTAATTCAAAAGAACCGGTTATTATTAGTAGATTAAAGCTATCAGTCGAAAAATCTGGTCCTAAATATAATATAAAATAAATCTTGTAAAATGAGTGTCTATCTTTTTTGAGAGATTTTTCAAAACTTGTCCACGGAAATATTAAATTTTGTACGATCAGTGATATTATTGTCAAAGTGTAGTTCGAATTTCAGTGACGACAGTGTTGCGTAAACTCGTGACAATCCGATTTGCAATCCGACAACTCTAGTGATAATTTTTATTTAAGAAAAAAAGGTGAGTAAAAGTTACATAATTTAAGTAAATGAATATAAGATTTGATAGTTTGAGGTGAATGGGAATTTGTACTCTATTTCCGACAAACAAAAATATTAATCAAACATTAATGAAAAAATATAATAAAACATTCAAAGCCAAAACCAATATGCACTCAATCATCGTCCGAACTGTAAGCAACATAACACATATCGTATCTTCCCAGGCGGAAGAAGTCGTCTACTTTTTTTTCTTTTTTTGGAGGTGGTTCTTGAGGTTCGACTTCTTCGACTTTTCGTCTGAAATTATTTTTTGTACTGATAATAGAGCCAATATAATTCAAAACATATTAGGCTAGTTTTTGAAAATACCCTACTTTTTTCCCGCCTTGATCAGTTCTTGCTCCTCTCTTTCTTCACGTTCACGTTTTAGTCTTTCTTCTTCTTCTTTTGCCGCTTCTGCCAACATTTTCTCGTGAACTTCTTTTTCGAGTTGTTCTTCTGAAATATAATATGTCTTTTAAGTAATTTATATTGTCAACTTAAAAATTTTGGATCATCCATTTTCTACTAAAAGACCGCAGCGCAACCGCGCGCATTAAATAGCACGACTGTGTGAGAAACTTAAATTTTTAGGGTAGATCAAAGCCAACTTGCATGATCAAGAATATTTGAGTTGACGATAGAAAATAAACAGATTTTCACATTTTTTTTGATTATTGATAAACATTTTGACCCTTCCAATTAGTCTATCTATACGAAAATCCATAAAACGTTGTCATTCCTTCTCTTCGCTTCTTCGAGGTTCAATACCTCTCTAGTATACTGTATTCAAAATCAATTTACCTTCTTCGCGCCTTTGCCTCCAATACTCCCGTCGCTCTAATATATCCGTCTTCATCCATTCAGTTGGAACAATGTAATCGAACTTATCCGGATAGCTGGACGACGATTGTGGTGTTTTATTGTCATCTTCTTCATTATCCGCATCGTAGTTGTCGTACTTGGGCAATGACTTTTCAGCACTCATCTCAATAAAATGAAAATATAGCGATTTTCTATAAAACGAATAATAAGCGTCTTCGAGTCGCCCACTGGTATCCTAAGCAACGGGGAATCTAAGGAGAAGCAAATTGAGACAATTTGGAAAAGTGGGAGAGGTTGTATGAAAAGTTACGAAAGCAGGTGAGAGCAATAGTTGCTTTCAGAAAGTGTAGAATATAAAGAAACATATACAAAAGTAGAGTAGATTTCTTATATCATTGCTTTTATCATTTCAATGTATATATTCAAATATATTTACATTAAACTAAAATGAAAAAAATACTTTATTTGAGAGATTCATTTTAATATTGAGGATAATATTACTAAGCTCATTTGTATTATGAATTAAAAGATATTTGAACACATTGCACTCGATGAAATATTTACAAAAAAAAGCACAACTGCTTATCAATTGATAACATTGAAGGGGCAAGTCATTTATCTGCACTAGACCAGAAAAATAGAACAGAGTATAAAATCTGTGGATGTTTAGAACATTGTCATAATATTCTAATTTTATCGGCAGTCGTGTCTTCCGAGTACATTTAACAAATGAGCAAAAACGTGTCTTTTTTGCGACGTTTATTTCAAATTCACAAAAAAACTAATCAATCTTACAATTTTGCTTCTTTATTTGAGACAAAAAATATTAAGAAAAAACTCGCAATAAACCCAAAATTAATCATTTGTTTCTAGGATAATGAAATTGGTGCCTTGTGTGATGTTTCTGGTTCCAAATCTGGTTACATCTGATAAGGTCAGGCCTTTCAGAAAATTCCCAACTTTGTTCACAAGCTGTAAAATAAGGCCATGATAATTGGACAACCGATGGTATTATCTTCCTGAAAAACTGTATTAGGAATTGCGATCTGGTTATTATTACCATCCGGAATTCTTCAGACAAGCATATCTGTCATTATTGCTTTTGACAAACAATGTATGTGTATATTCCAATTTCATTGTTGGTCTTTGAATATCGGTATTGTTGAATGTGATCAATGTTGCAACAGCCTATAATTTTGTTTTATTTTTAAATTTTGGCAGAATACTCAATTACCAACATGGTTTTCCCAATAGGTGTCCTCATTTCCCAAGCTCCTGCATTTTTTCTGGCCAACCCCATTCCAAGCCCTCCATCTTCCCACAATGGTTTACATTCGGTCACTGATCCCTTATCAGATTCCGAAAAATTTCTGAAATTTCGTGTTTCAAGGTTTCCGGCATATATTTATCATACTTTCTCAATTCTCGACGAACAGGTGATTTTCTCTGAAATGGAGACGCTGGTAAAATACTGGTATAGATCACATTTGAAGATAATGAAACTGTTACACATATCTGAAATGTATTATATTCTCCCAATTATTTTTCCATTGTACACACTTGATCAATTTCAGGTGGAATATTGTTAGATCCAAGCGCATGAACAGAAGAGAGTAAGACGATGTTCATTCCAATTAAAATTAAGGAGAAAATCAGAGAGAAGTAGAAAACGGCATTGTGAAAAAGCATTGAAAAATACCTAAAAATGCACAATTTGAAAACGACACAAAGATATTTACCTAATAAAACTCCTGCAAAATTTATGTCTATGGTAGAAACTATTGTGTCGGCATGTGTAATGATAAATACAAGGAATGCAGCAAAGTAAAACCCAAAAAATGTACATGATCGTCGAAAGAATTATCCAAAAGGTGTAGCCGATACAAGTCCTAGTACTGTACTGACACTGAAGGTTACGTTGAATTTAAAAAAATAACTTTGAATGTTTTTACATCAATTCTTGATCTGATGTCCGCAGCATTTTTCATAAAGTTTTTCATTCCGCTGTCCTTTTTTCTTTGATCTGGTATTGATTTCATACCCCCATTGCAAACATGTTCACCATCATCTTCTGATTCAAATTGTTTTTGATACTACAAAAAAACCAACATTTAAATATATTAAAAATATATCAATTACATCTGGATGTGGACCGATTGTTTTTAGTCTTGCCCATCTGATAGGCCACGTTTCATCATATTCGCCTAATCGACCATCCACCGAAGCGGTACTGGTATCAATTGCAGACTCAAAATGTTTTCTAATTGGAACATTTGCAGCTACACCAGATACTGGTTGTTGAGGTTGTTTTCCACAAAGCATACGCTTGTAAGAAAAATAAAGAACCGCTAAACGCCACAATAAGGAGATTGTGCATGCGAAAGATGATAATACTAGCGGCCAGGATAGGATCTGGAAGGTGTTGCATAGAAGTTTTTAAAAGTAACAAATATTTACATTGGGATTCGGACATCTGCAAGCTGCTATAAACACATAGTTGAATATTGTCATAGGTGTATCATGAAGAATCATTATAAGAAATGACATTCGAAAGTTGTTGAAAGCCTATGAAATTTTTAAAAATTATCCAATTTTATATTAAATTGATGAAAAACCTGTGTCCATTCTAAGAAGGCTTCAAAGACTAACGCACATCCACTACGATAAGGAGTGATATCTAAACGATGCGCAAACGCATTTTCAATACATAATACCAGTAAAAGCCAAGTGAGCATCGAACCACATACCGCGGTGACCACTAATGAGACGATAATCCATGTACTCAATGGAAATGATGTGACATATCCCTATAAATAATATTTTTTTCTCAATAAATGCCAACACAAATTACCTTGACAACAAAACTAATGTGAAGCCAGGAACAAATTGAATTAATAACATAAACTACAAAAGAAAGAGCATACAATGTATGAAGTGTTTTACCTGAATTTTAGAAATTCTTGAAACTACTCTACAGCTAACACAAACCCTTTAATAACGGCGTACTAGACGAAGCCATAGCAAAACCGGAAGTATACAAAGTGTTGAGCAACGCCAAAACATTTCCAGATTTGACAGACGGTGAAGTAAGTTCGTCAGCCATTTTTTAAATGAAATCTACACTCGAAAGCAAAACCAAGTCACAAATAAAGTAAGCAATAGCATTTTCTATTTTCACTCCCAGAAAAAAAAAGATGCATACTGCTTTTCTCCCGGATATACTCATCCGGTTGTTTGCATGTCAAGTCTCAAATTGTGACACGCTTTCTGGGGTTCACGCAATTTATCCATTCTTATCGAAATGTTTTTGTAAGAAGAAAAGGGTTTAGTAACAAAGCGTTAAGTTTTGTGAAATTTATTATAGGAAGTTTAAGAATAAAACAACTAAAAATGAACTAATAGAAAAAATTCGTTGAAAAGAAAAAAAATAAGGAAAAATTTATACAGCGTTGGGGGAAGGATTCAACAATAAAACCAAGAAAATTATTGCTTACAAACAACATTTAGAAGTGAATATCAAGAACCTGATTCTCATCTGCATCGAAAGCCTTATTATCAATTGAATATCTTGTAGAATGCTCGATCTCATTATCGTCTGCACCATAATCACTGTCATCTTCATCAGTAGTGTAATATGTGTATTCGTAATAGAAGATTGACAGAAGTGCGAATATAATAATAACAACAGCCATTGCAACTGAAATCAAAGTAAAATTGTAAACAAATAGAGTGAATTTAATTGAATTTTACCTGCATAAACAAAGAATTCCACAGCCATGTTTTCGAAAAGATTGAGAATTGTAATAATGACAATGATTGTGTCACCGAACGCCGTGGTCAATAACCAAAACGCTTGTACCATTGCCTTCATTGATGGTGCACATTGAGAATATGCGAATTCGTAACCGGTAATCGAGAAGAGAATTTCGGCAGCAGTGATTACAACAATTTGAGGGATTTGCCAAAGGATTGAGACGGAGTTTGATTGGACAACTTGGAAAACGTGACCGCTTGGTTTGTCCTAAAGATTTCTGTTATTTTGTTTCTTACTTTTCAGGAGAAATTACATGAGAACCGGTCAAAGAGAAAACGTAGACTCCTCCTTGCGCATAAATCTCGGTATAAATTCCAGTAGCTTGAACAATGGTTGCAGACTTGTTGTAAGTTTGTCGATGAACATCTTTTGGCGTGTTTAGAAGATAGAACAGCTGCCATTTTCCAGGTTTCACGGCGTTGTAATTGTATTCGGTTGCAGTAGTAATCTTTCCGTTTGTAACTGTTAAGTTCCCTTTTCTGTCATCGGTATGGTCATTGTAATCAGTTTGCCAAAAGTAAAAGTCTGCTGGTCTTCTTGGATCACACGGATGATTTGGATCAAAACCGGAAGCGTCGGTTCTACACATAGCAAAGTTACCAGAATATGGAGTGTCAGTTGCGGTAATAATACTGAAATGAAGAGATATTTTATTGTATTATTGTTGTTTAAAATACGCCATCGAAAATTCTCCAGTTCCATCTGTTGGCTTATCTGTTTTGGCAACCGTTTGATAAACACCAAAATTTCCAATTGCCACATACACCACCTTTTTACTGATGGCATTAACATTTATAGTAGTTGGCAACCCCTAAAAAGTGATGAATTACAAAAAAAAGATTTGCTTCGGTTTCAAACCGCTGGGCATCCAGCCAAATAACTAATAGTGTATTTTTGTGTCCATGTGGCATCTTTCTTAGAGCTTCCGAATTTGGTAGTGAACAATTTGTACTGTCCGTCCTTATCATTTTTGTCCTCGTGGAGGGTTGCATTTTGAATAATCGTTTTGGTTGTGGTTCCATCAGAAACAGTGAAAGAGCATGAAGTATCAAATTGATTCCAGAAACTGACGTAGGATTGGCCAGCTGGTGGAAGTTGTGGAAGAGTAGTCTGAAGTTTAAAGTAAGGTCTGATAATATTAATTTTAATAGTTACGTTGACTTGGAGTTGAACGAATCCTGTGATCAAAAATGACAAAGAAGCAAGTAGACCTCCGGCCACCATTTTTCTAAGTGGACTGTAAGACATAATTATTGTCAGTGTATTCATAGACCTTTCAACACTCACGTCAATTTAATGCATTTACTAGCAAGTGGATATATGATAACTTGGAAAAGTGGAATGAAAACAAGAATAAGAACAGCGTTCAAGGTTTGCATTTGATCCGGAAGAAGGAGCAAACTATCGGACAAGCGACAATCCATTTGAATTCCTTGAATAAGCCAGACAGATCCTTGTTGATCATAAAGTGCCCAGAACATTGGTACTGGAAGGAACATAACAAGTACACGGAGAAGCGAGCGGATGTCTTCGATAAATTTGGCTTTTTGACAAAGTTTTCTGTTTCTTTTCAATTCTCTAAGTTCAAGACATCTGAAAAATATTATGTTATTTTTTAAAATGTGTTCAATTTTAGTCACTTCTCATCTTTAGTGCAATCGTGATTATCAAGATAGTGAAGCAACCAATGTTCCTTGTTTCCGGATCCTTTTTTGAATTTGTTACCGCAAGCTCTCTATAAAATGGATTACATTTTTCTTCATTTGACGAGATTTAATCCACTCACGATCATTACTCTGGATACTTCACCGAACACGTTATCCTTTGGCGGGTTTTTCTTATACCAGAAAGATCCTCCCATAAACACCACTAAAATTTCAGCTCATTTTTTAACAATAATAAAGCGATAAATCTTACATGTTGCAACAATCATAAGAATAGCTGGAATACCAAACGCCATTGGGTAGCAAGAATCTTGTCCAAGGCACGGTTGAGCTGGAAATCTTATTTTTCATAGTTCGCTTTAATACTCAAAGAATACATCTGAAGATTGGGGAAATAAAAGTTGAGATCATGGATCCAGCGTTGATTGAGAAGTAGAACATCGAGAAAAACAATGAAAGCATTCTTTCCTGCCCAAGCTCAAATTGATCTCCTCCGAAAGCAGAAACACATGGCTTGATTCCTCCAGTACCAAAAGCAATAATCAACAATCCGGCCAAATCCATCCATCTGAAAATATCTAGTTTCTGTTAACTTTAATTGTATGCTGTATAGAAAATATTCAAGTTCATATCAGGGTTATTCAACCCATATTCTTATCATTTTTTAATTTTTTTTTATTTCTCCTTTTTTTGTTATCTTGAACAAAAATCAGGAATGCCAAAGGTTTCGCAGGTTCGTAAAAAATGTTGCATTGATAACTGATGGTAACATTTCGGAGAAGCTAGTGATTAGGTAAGAAAAAAACTAACGGGTGAATTGATGATTGATAATTTTTAATTGAAGCAAGAGCGAGAACAACTTGTCCAATAGCATAGAGGATTGAAACTGTGAAGATTGTCCTGAAAGAAAGAGCTTTTGATTTCGGGTTTTAAATTCATTTTAATTTCTAAAAAAATAACTTTAATCAATAATGCAGGAGGAAATTAATTAATTGGCGTTATCCAGAGAAGGGAGTCTTGTTATTTTTTTGACGAAGTGCATGACTAATAGTGAATTATCTTCAAGCATCAAGAATCATGATACAAATATTGTTTTTATATTTTTAATGCTTATTTAAGCTTTTCATAAAGTTATAAGGAGAAACAACTTTTTTTCACAATAGGTGGTTTTCGGAAATACAAAAAATGTATGGAGCAGGTTTTTTAAAGGATTGTCATGTTATAAAATCCATGTTGTTTTAGAATGAATTCGCGATATTTAATAAACGTTTTCTTTTATCTAAAGTGTAAATATATCAGAAGAAAGACGGGTAATGAATTCAAGAATCACAATACTATCAAATGATACTATTGCTACGCTAGATTATGTGCGTTTTTCTGTGTATACATATATGCTCAATTGAAAAACATCATTGTTTCCGAATTTGTGCTATTGGATCCACATTGAAGCACGAAGTTCAAAATATGAATTTAGTTCAAAATATGAATTTAGTTCAAAATATGAATTCAACTAATTTTTTGAAATACACTGTTTTCTTTCAATATTCACCAGAATTTTCCAATATAACCGTCAGCAATAATTGATCCAAGAAGAGGTGTCGTATAGCAAAGCACAGTAAAACCATTGAAGAAAATTGTGGATTGTGAATCAGTGAATCGCAAAACATTGAGAAGATAAAAGGTCAACACAGCTGAAAATTCAGAAATGATCATTTGGTTTTTGAACGTCATGTACATTTTCAAAGAACAATCTAACCGGATTATTTGATTTTTTTCTGTATAATTGAAACTTTGTTCAGTGAAGTTTCCATTTTTTTTGTTCTTATCAATTCCTTTAAAATTTTCGCATGCACTTTCTCTTGCAAAAATGATTATTCTTACAATGAATGTACCTAAAAGAGAAAGTTTCTAAATTTTCGATAAAAAAAGTAAAAATGTAAATTCGGTGTACGTGGGTTTCTTATCACAGATTGTAAATTTATGTTTTAAAAACTTCAACTTGGATTGCAAAAACTAACTTCTCATTCCATAATATGAAAATCGTTCACAAAACTCGTTGGAAACAATGCAGAATGTTGTTTTCGGCCAGTGTCTGATCATGTCGGGCCACGTAGTGTACATTTTCTTTTCCGGTAGTGCGATATTTTCCAATGCATTATTTCCCTTTTTATCTGAAATTCAAATTTTTAGAAGGAATTTAGAAAACCAAATATTTTTTTTCATAAATAATCTGCTTATCGTGTGACTAACGTCCGCATTTTTGTATTTTTCTATGTAAAAAAGTCATTAAATGTTATTTTAACAGATAAAGAAACAATTTCAGAGTTTATTGCATCAGATAAGACATCTTTCACAGACCAAAGTATAGCTGACGTCAAACGTTGAAATGATCGAAAAGGTGCAAATTGTTTTCGCGATTTTCTGATATTAAGACTTGTCAACTTTGACAAAAAAGTGATAGAAATAGTAACGTTTGATTATCATAAATAGAAAGATCCTTAAAAATAACTTGAGAAATTATTACTATTATTCAGAGTCTTTTCATCTAGCAATAAAAGATCAGAAATATTTCTATAAATCTTATATCTTTAAAAAAATTCAAAACAAAACCGAACCTCCGGAGCTCGTGCTGCCGTTGTCGTCCGAGTAGGCCATGATTGGCAATACTGATCGAAAATGAGCTCAACAACGGGTTTATGTAACAAAGAGGGAAGTTAATAAGAGGCGAAAGAGAAATAGGCGTGCGGGCACTTTTCAACGTCTCGCGTTGAACGTTATCAATTGTCAGCTTCAAATGGCATACTGTTCTTTCTCAATTCTATTATATTTCACTCATAAATTTTATCAATTCCTTGTAAGCTTCTACGTACATTTACTCGCCTGCTAATCGGATAGGTTGGGAGTCCTGACATGCAGGGAATGCATAAAGAAGTAATGCTGGTGGAATTGTAGTGAAGAATTCTTCATTGTGTGGTTGTCTGGAAAATTGTCAGTTTTTCCACTACTTTATCACTATTTGTTTTGTTTCGCGGTTTATTTCGTGAGAAAGCGGGGTTAAAATGTAATCATTTTCTCGACGAAAATATGAATTGCCTTTGAATTTTGATGATTTATGATGTAATATTATCAGGGTTGGACAGTTGAATGACAGAATGAAAATAAAAGAGTTCTGAGAATGATTTTTAGCACTTTAGTCATGTTGCCGGCATTCTGACACCCTATGACTTATGAACGTCATGGAAGTACATTCCAATATGAACACATGAATTGGCTTTGATAATTTTAATTCCTAAAAGGAAATTATTTAAAAAAATGTGAAAAATAGTTATTAATGAGACAAGAAACTAAACTGAAATTTCAATTTACCGAATAAATGAAAGTATAAAAAATTTCTTCCGGTGTTTACCTTCAAATAAGTGTTCTGACTCTATGTATAAAATAAAGATCTGATAAATCACAGTTCAAGAAAATAAGGTAAAATGTAAATGAGTTGCATAAGTTGATCGAATTTCTTTGAAAAATAGATGTTTGTTCGAAACTTTGTAAAAAAATTGAAACAAAGAATATGAGAGACGAGAAAAATAACTGTAATCACTGCGAAAACACTCATTGAGTAGAATTTTTTGAAGGCCTTTTTTATGATTCAAAAAGTCAATCTCTAAACTCTTAAACTCGTAGATCGAGATCCTTTCTTGTTAATTCATCATGAAAATAAATTACTAATAATTTTTTCAATGAAATGTTTCCCCCTGGTGCGCACGGTGTTGTTGGAAGATCGTAAGAACAAATATGTCAGAACTTTCCCCAATTTTTCAAAATTACTTAAGAATCGAGCCGATGGCGTAATTATTTTCAAAGAACCGGAAGTTTAAAAAAAACATCAATTTTAACACATTATTTCCAATCGTTATTTGGAAGCCATTCACTTTTCTCTTCGTTCAGTTCGCCCAATTAACCTTTGGAATCGATGCAAGGTGAAAAGATAACATAAAAAAGTTTAGCAAAAAACCTGTTGACAACGTTGCCTTTACTCAGAAAAAATGATTTTTTGTTAACTTCTTGAGCGAACTGAAGATGTTATTTTTATTTTTTGCCTTATCTTTGCCAACGTTATCTAATACTCAGCCTGATTTTTTTGGTCCTCCGCCACCACCTGGTAAGATTTTTTTTGATTTTCCAGTTTTTTTTCGAGAATCAACATATTTACAGACGATTTCTTTTTTCCAGGACCTCCTCCGCCGTTTGGTCCACCGCCATGGCGCAGGTAAATTCCAAGTTTAGTAATTTTCTTTTCTGATTATCGAGAAACTTTCTTTTGCGCTTTTCTAATTGTTGAAGATTTATTTTGAAAATAATTCTCGTAGTTGTTTTTTTTTAAGGGGACCATTTGGACCACCTCCACCATGGCATAGGCACCATCATCGACACCATTGGAGACGACCACCACCACCATGGGTATGTCTAAGAGTCAACAATATCATTCGATTCAGTTTAGGAGTTCTCACCACCTCCGCCTCCACAGCCAACAGCACCACCAGCTCCCCAAGCTCAGGAAGTCATGTTCACTCCAAATATTGACAATGTTGTCAACTCTGTGAACTCGAACACGGCACAATTTCAAAAACCTGGTGAAAGTTATGACCGCGTCGTTCAAATCATGAGTTCGTATTTTAATCGAAAATCGAATTCACAGTTTGTAAGCTGGAAGATTGAAAAAAGTACGCCCTGCTAATTTTTTATAGGATATTAATGCCGAAATTCCAAATAACGGCCTCACAAATAATGAAATGACAAATAATCGGAAAATAGCAGGTGCGGTTTTTGAGAGTGACATGGTTAGTTCTATTTCTTCGATTTCAAGGATTATTTTCTGAATTTAAGGTTCTTACCGTATCTCAAATGAACAAAATAGCACAAAATGGACTGAGAATTAAACGAAAAATGAATCTTAACGGAACTACATGGGGTAGAACAATCTCTTACAGATTCCTAGATACAGATTCCAGTTGGCAAAATCAAATTATGAATGCTTTAAGGTACTATGAGTTGAATACTTGTATTAGATTTAGTCAAAACGGACCTGGATCAGATTATTTGGTTTTCAATAAAGGTGAAGGGTATGAAATAAAAAATTGAACTCGTACAATTTCCTTATTTTTTAGATGTTATTCAAGTGTTGGAAGACTTGGTGGTCCTCAAGAAGTGTCGATTGGATATGGATGTGAAACAGTTAGTTCAATTTTGAATCAAAATTATTTGATTTCTCAAGTTTTAGCTCGGAATTATAACACACGAAGTTGGGCATTCTTTAGGATTTTGGCATGAACAAGCTAGACCAGAAAGGGATTCTTACGTCAGGTTAGTGAAATTGAGTCAATGTTTGAAGATTTCCAGCTACTCTTGCAGAATAAACATAGAAAATGCGGTTATAGGCTTAATAGGACAATTTGACAAAAGATCTTGGTCAGAAGTAAATGAGTACAACTTACCATATGATTATGGTTCTGTTATGCATTATGCCCCACAAGTAGGTTAAAATATTACATTCAATAATAAGGACAATTCAGGCATTCTCTAAAAGTTCTACTTTGAATACTGTTGAGCCTTTAGATGCTGCGTTCATCAATACAATTGGGAACCGAGTAGAACCATCTTTTTTAGACTTGAAACTTCTGAACGTTGCTTTCTGTAAAGGTAACGGTTAAAATATTTTCTTAGGTTTTCAACATTTACAGAAATTTGCCCGAATCATATCAACTGTTTACATGGTGGTTATCCTGACCCAAACAATTGTGGTCGGTGTAAATGTCCAACTGGATTGGAAGGAACTTATTGCGAAAAGCTACAAACATCAAGTAATACTCTATTTCTCCATTTTTTCGAATTAATGAATTATGTAGATCTGAGAAATTTGAGGTTGTGGAGTTGAACTACCACGAGCCGATTATACATGGAGAAATATTTCGTATTCTGGAACATCCGATTGTTACTGGAGAATAGCAGCAATAAATCAAGGAAAGATTCGATTTCAACTAACCTACGTTTACTACAAGTGTACACCAGTTTGTGAGGAGTTTGTAGAGGTTTGATATGGAGTGATGATCATAAAAAATATATACTCTTATTTAAGATAAAATCAGGATCAAATCATGAAGTAACAGGATTCCGGCAGTGTTGCAGAGTCAACGTTGGTGAACGAGTCAGTCAAGGAAATACTATTCTCATTATTTCAAAAGCTTCTCAAAATTCGCAATTCGTTTTGAGATACAAAGCTGATGGAGCCGCACCACCTTCAGCACCTCCACCCAGACCTGTACAAACACCGACAAGTTGCTTACAAGTCAATACAAGTTATAATTTTCAATTTTAGCCTTTTCCACAATGTGGTCAGCTTGGACGACATGCACCGAAAATTGTGGATCATGCGGAACACAGTTCAGGGAGCGTTGTACTAGCACAAAAAACTGCTCGTAAGTATTAAAATGGATTTATTTATAAAAACATACACATACTATGTATATAAATAAAATGTAATAGAAAACGAGAAAAACAAACGCGTGCTTGCAACACTCAACCATGTCTTCAAGGTACAACAAGAGGAAAAAGAAGTGCTCTTCAAAACGACAGTATGATTTTATTTTTAATTTCAAAACACAAGAACATTCATTTCAGCCAATAACCGCTCAAAACGTTATGGGGAATGGTGCTGTGCCAGATTTGTACTACATCGTGGAGTGTGTGTCCCAGTCCGCAACGGCTGAACCTCCTCGTAAAATGATCTTCAACCCGATTGTCATTAGTAAATTTTTGAAAGTACTTCTAAAATGACCTTCATACATAACAAAATGTTTCATTATGCAAATAACGCATTGTCGAACAAAGCTATTCATACTACAAAAACTTTCACGTTGAGTAAACAAACCATAATGTGTCATATTTGTAATAAAAAAAACAAGGAATATCTGGATTAAAATTTAATAAAAAGCGCTCGAAAAATATTTTTTTGGCCTGTAAAGACCACCGAATTTTATTTTTTGGTACATTTTTGAATACAGTAATCCTATCACGGATATCAATTGAAAAACGCGAACACCGTCGAAAATTGTACATTTATTCTAAATGACTTTAAATCGCTATTGAAAACATTATGAAGTCAATAATGTGAATACTGTTTTGTACTGATGCGTTGTTTTAAAATATCTTTACCACTTGAAAAATAGAAGGTGACGAGCCTCGCGGGAAGGTCACAGCTGAAGCTTCTTGAAATGTATTATTCCAAGTAGCATTTGCGGAAACTGGTTATTTATGTGAGACCATATAAATATCCGCAGTTTGTTGGAATACTTACAAAATCTTCAATGGCATCAAGCATTATTATTCTTCCGGTTTTGTTAGCATTGGTAAACGCTTTATTCCAAAAGATTTGATCTAATGTTCTTTCATGTTCAGGCTTTATTCGAGCTGTCGCAAGCTCAATACCCTTTCGGGCGCGGTGGTGGCTGCGGTGGTGGATGCCCAACTCCGATGTGTCAGCCACAACCACCATGTTCTGCACCTCCACCAATGCCGATGCCAATCTGCCCACCACCGCCACCATGCCCCCCACAATTCTGCCCGCCGCCGCCAATCTGCCCTCCACCACCACCACCAATGCCGTGCCCGATGCCACTTCCACCACCACCACCACGACCATGTCCGTGTATGAGCAGACCATCATATTATCCACAATTTGCTCCGCAATACTATCAACAAAGTTTCCCAATGGCTGCTCCAATTCCTTCAGCTGGTGGATGTGGAGGCGGTGGTGTTATCCAGCCATCTGTTAGAATTCCAGCTCAAGTAGTTTTCAGATAAAAAATCAGAAAAATTAGCATCATTTCAGAACGACTGCTGTTGTGGTTGTTCTTCCCCATGCAAGTACAAGTCCTTCAGAAGAGCCGCATTCGCCTCCAAAACTGTCGACCCATCTTGTAACAGCTCCGAACTCAAGAATATAATCTTGGAGGTTGGTCCTAATGCAACCCTTCTTTTGAAACATTTAACAAATTTCAGAATATTGTTGACGATGCTAGTGAATCAAAACGAAATATTCAAAAAGCTGCAGAAGATAGTCTTGGGATTGATATCAATGTCATTTGTGGAAAAGGAGAATTCAGCTACATTGCTCATACGAACACTTTCTGTCAAACTTCTAAATATGATATCACTTGTTATGCCTTCAAGCCGCTGTAATATTTTCCATTTCTTTTGTATGATTTGTATGTGTTTGTATGATTTTTGTAAAACCTTGTGCAACTTTATTTCATTCCATATGAAATAAACCCAAACTCAAATCCCAAACTAAAGGCAAACAGATACATTATCACAAGACATACCCGAATAACCTATAAAGGCAATAAATATCAATGTAAAAATACTATATAATTAGTTTAACAAATTCGCAACAAAATATATTAAAATTCCAGCTAAAATACTATCAAGGAGCGACCAGATTCTCTTTCAAAAGCTTATAGGAATACGAATTTCTTGAAAGACCGAACATGTTCCGACGCTTGTCACTGAAGCATAAAAGTGAATGCTCTCTGGCGAAGAAAATAAGGAAGAAACTGAATAAAGCCATGAAAATGATAATCGGTATCCAAAGTGTTTGGTCAGCGGCTGACATTGTCCTGCTATAAATTACATCAATTATCAGATTATTCAGAATTTGACTTACTTGCTAACAACAAGATTTCTTGTAGAATCTCTTAATGGGAAGAATCGCATGTGGTATATCATAGCTCCGAGAGCCCATTGAACCTCTTGTCCAGATATTTTCGAAACACTCTGTAAAAGAGACACTCCATTTTGTGAAAAAAAAGAGAAACAAAACTAAGAAAACTTGTAACAAACCTGGAACTTGTTATTTTTTCGATCAACAGAGAATCCTTCATGAAGAACTGATGACACCCATGCTGATTTGAAACATTGAGTTCGCAGTCTCTCATCATCTGCTCGAGGGTAAAGCAATTTTTTGGCTGCTGCCTGAAAATATTTAAAACATGTTATATTTTAAAGAAAACTCTATGGGAAAAATGGAGAAATGAATAACCCAAAACAGCGATTCTTAAGTTAGTAATTCGATAACTATTAATTCGTTTAAAAAATTGAAAAAACAAATTTTCACCATATTCTCAACGAAAATGAGCTTATTTTGTGGTATTATTTTCAATTTTTTCTTGAATCTCGATATTTTTTGAATTTCATTTATCACGCCGTGTAGTATAATAATAAAAAATTACCTGAATTGTTGACCATCTTTGACTACAAAACTGTTTCGATTTCGAAGCAACATCTGACGCATCATAAGCACCTCCTAATCCCAAAACGTCATGTGTTGAATACCAATACTCAGAAAATCCGTACATTTCAACATCCGACAACTTGATATTTGGTGCTGGCACTGCGCCAAAGAAACATTTTGTCGTTTCGGGCTTTGTGCAAAGTTCCGACTTTTGATCCGGATCTAACAAATCGGTCACTTCTTTAAAACAAGAATCCCAATTTCCCGTTCCTCTTCTCACGAAGTTTACTCCATTTTCCAGTTGAACTGTTTTATGGAGATTTAACGGTAAGCAGTCATCTTGTAAGACTGTTCCATTTTGAGCAATCAATCGATTTTGAAGCTTGTGTTCGTATTTTCGGATTCCTTAATGATAATCTAAAGTTAATGTTTGAGAAATTGAATTCTTACCTTCATTGACTCCATAACCCAAAAATGTGGTCACAAAAAGTTTGTACTTGAACGATGAGTCATCTTCCCGGCAGCCCAAATTTATCTGTAAATCAGTTAGTTTCTTTTTTTAAATAAAAACCATCATACTCACATTTTCTACATTTGTGCTCATAAAATCATCATCTCGAGACAACTCAAAAGCAATTTGCATACTAGCACCACCCATATCAATCATTCCCACCGTCTTTGGCCTCTGATCCGACGGTCGGGTGCCAGGAAAATCTGTGATCCTCGGCGACGTTCTGTTGAATTTCCCTAACGCGTAATTAACAGCTATCCAACTATAAATTCCTTCCCATTTGCCTTCAATTATCCTAATATGTTCCTTCATCACTTGCATTGTCGTCAGTAATGGGAGTTTGGTTTGGAGGTTATGGAGAACCGCCGCTTTTTGGCTGAAAAACAAATTTTCAAAGGTTCAGTGACAATATTTAACTCACTCATCCGGCAGTAACCTCATCCCAGCAGTGGCAAAAATAAATACTGGAGTGAATGCCCGTTTCTCTTCCGGAATATGACTTTCTGCTAATTCCATCAATGGCTTAATATATTCTGCGGATTGTTCAGGTTTCGTTCCAAATGTACTAAGTCCTGGGCTAACTTTTTTCATAACAGGCTTGTTGTCAAACATCACTGGCTCTATTTTGATAAGTTCAGAATCTTAATAAACTTATTTATTTGACAAAACTTATTTTGAAGCTATTACCTGAAGTGCTAATCCAACTATAAACAAAGAGTCGCGTTCCAGTTGATCCAGCATCACATATAACACCATAAGATCTTTCAGACTCTGAAAAAATAACATTTTTTGAGCTAGTAAATTTTTGATTCATAAAATTCAACACACCTGTTTGTGAAGTCACCGCTAAGACATTCGCTTCTACTGAATAGAAAAATATAAGCAGCGGCAGTAAAATAATTGCCACTGCGGCTAAACACATCAATCTTAATGTCATCCGCATGGAGCGGTCACCTCATCCGGAACCTGTTGAAAAAAATTAAAATGTATGTTAAAATAAAACATAACTTTAAATAACGATAGGTTCTCAACCAGGGTTTCAAACAAAAAAGTGAAATACTCTACAAATTTCATTCACAGGAATCAATAATTATGAATCAAACCGGTAATTGTGTTTCAGATCAAAAATATAGCAATAAATGACTTATAAACGATATAAATTAATTGAACCTTGCATTGTAATGTCTGTTATCCGAACGACGTGGTTGATGATAAGACTGACGGTGGTAACCTTCTCGTGGGTGTTGGTAAGGGTGATTTTGATGATAATTTCCGCGCGGTGCACGGGATTGGTAATGTGATCGATGTTGACTTTGCTGATATGGTTGTTCCATATATCCGTGAGATGGATATTTATGAGATCGTGATTGTTGTGGTTCATGATGTTCTTGGTGCTCTTCTCCGTGTTGTGGATGTTGGCTGTACTCACCTTCATCATTTGGTTGGTGTTGCTCATGATTAGTTGGACGATGTACTTCTTGATTGAAATAACGTTCAGGTTGACGATCATAATACTGATCATATTGCCGGTTTTCCTGATGACCGACGTTATCTTGTCGGTGATGTGGTCGCTGGTATCGCCCGTAATGTGGATTATAGCCAGCATGTTGAGGGTCTCCGCTTTGTTGATGATCATATTTTTGACGATGCGAATAATGAGGATCTGTAGAAAAAAAATCTATAAAATTTGGTTTTGGTGTGTTCTTACTTTCACCCTTATAATAACGACCCTTATGATGTTCCCGTTCATATGGTCTATTGAATTGTCGATCATGATAATGACCGGAACGATAATAATCACTTCGGTCGTACGAATCTTCGCGCTCATCTCTATCCAGAACTGTCGGCTCCTCCACCGTCAGAACCCAATTTTTGCTGATATCTTCGTTTATCCATGCTCTTTTATTATCTCGTAAATCGGCTAATTCGTATACGGTGGCCGGTTGAAAAGAAGTTACAATTTGTTTCTCTGAGTCATTTTTCGCGTTCTCCGGTTTCGAATTTGTCATAAAATTTGGATGGTTTTTCATAAGTTCTTCTCTTTGCTTTTGTGTGAGTGGAACATATTCCTTCCTCTTACTTGGATCGACTGACCGTTGCCGAGTTTCAAATCTCAATCGTTCGACTTCTTCTTGAATTAGCATTTGCTTTTCCCTTTTATATTGCAATTCAGCCGCCTCGTCTTCTGGAGTTTTTGGTAACTTCAATCTGTTCGCCAAAAAGCGACGCGCGAAATAACTTTGAACTTTCGGCTTCGTTTTCGGTCTCGGTCTACGAAGTTTGCGGCCCATGTTTTCAAAATGTTTCGCTGTTCCAATTGCAACCTTATACAATTCGTCAGGCAAAAATTTCGCTTCATCATAGAAAATTCTTGCAAATCCAAATGCATAACTTTCATTACGAGTATATGTAATGACATCGGTCAGTGCTTGCGATTCCTGAAAGTTGTTCAAATTTCTTAAGATTTATTTTTCGTTTCGAACCTTTTCATAAATTGCCGTTCTTTCCGAAAGTTTTCTCAGGGCTCGAATCATGCGATGAATTTGAGCGGAAAAGGCTTCAGCGTCAAACGGAGCAGTTATTCCAAATGTATAGCTTGGCTCTTCTCTGTCCATTTTGCAGTGTCGAATATATTTCACAGGGAATGGTTTATAATCAGGATAGTTTAGGTCAACATTTAGCTGAAAATTAAAAATAAGTAAAAATGAACAAAATGAGCAAACGAGAAATAGGTTACTTACCAAAATAACTTCGATGAAGTATCTTCCTCTCAATTCTTCTGGTAATTCAGCATCGTTTTCTTCTTCGTCAATAATCAATGGTGGTAATTCGATGTGGAGGCCATCACTGCAATCGTTTTCTTGAATACAAGTTTGTCTAGGTCCTTTTTCCTTCTGGTCATCGTCATTCTGAACACATTCTCCATCTTCAAGTTCAACTTCTTCTGTCTTGACTTCACTCTCTTCAGATTTCACTACACCATCCCCATCCTCGGGTTTAACTTCATCCTTTTCAGCGTTAGATTTACTTTCATCTGTTTTGTCTTCGCTATTCTCATCTTTAACACCGTCATCTTTTTTATTTCCACTTACATCATTTTCTTCATCTTTATTGGTTTCTCCAGACCTTCTCTTTCTGCGTTCCTCTCTTGACTTATCTTGAGCTTCCTTTCTCGCCTTTTTCGCATGTTCCTCTTGCTGTTTTTCCCTTGCTAAAATCGTCTTCTCATCTTCCTTTTCCACCTCTGGTTCGTCTTTCACATCTTCTGATTTTACTTCATCTTGGGTGCCTTCACCACCCTCCTCACCCTCTTTCGTCTCAGAATCAGTAGGCTTCTCACTTTCTTCTGGTTCCGGAATGTGGTACATAAAACGGTCGTTAAGTGTTCTTGCTCGGAAAACAGCAAACAGATTACGTTGAGAGTGTACATCTTCGGCGGTGCCAAGGATAACCGTTTCTTCTTCTTCATCAATGTTTTTCATTTCTAGGAAGAGATCACATAATGCAGCATAGTTCCCACCATTATCAAAATCTTCAGGTTTCACAGCTTCCCTTTGATTTTTTGATCGTTTTTCATAACCTGCAAAAAAAAATTTTTAAGCCAACGTTCTGAGGGAAACACTTACCACAAATAGAATACGACGCTTTGTTGTATTTCGGATCAATTGGTAGAAAAAAGCATCGCTTATAAACTGGTATCGCATCAACTTCGCGGATCGCGGCAACTCCCAAAACATTTATTGTTCTAATCTGTATTTCACGATTGAAAATATCCGGCCAAACGTCAGTTAAAACTCCAGCGGTTGATACACCACAATTGAAAACAGTGAATGAAGATCGAACATGTGTTTTATGAAACTTTTCGGCAAGTGGTTCCATTTCGCGATTTTTCATAAACATCCTTCTAATTTTACCGTTTTGGGTAACTTTTCGAGACTTTATGGAAAAGTCGTAAATAAAAATTTCGGGCGATTTGATATTTGATTCCATTGAGAACTGAAAGAAAAACAAAATTTAAAAAAATAAATGAGTTATGTTTAGTTTACCGTTTGATCAAGATTTCCAGTGAAAATATAAACGGTCGATCCAACATCAAGGCTTCTACAAGTGTTGTTCCAAAATTCTACCAAGTTTTGTGTGCTGATTGATTTCGTACTAAAAAATGAATAAAATTAAAGAGAGATATCATTTCAAATCGTCATTTGTACCTAGCTAAATCCGAAATTTTGTCAAAAACGGCCGCTTCATCCAACTCTATAGCTTCCGTACCGCGAAACTGTAAAAACATGAATTTGTCTGTGAATTAATTATTTATAAAACTTACAATTCGAATAGAATCCAAATATACCGGCTCGGATGAAATATGTTTTGCAAGTGCTACGAAAAACTCGCATGCTTTATCATAACACGAGTATTCAAGACCTTTCTGCTTGACAAGCATATTGAAACTGCTGTCTAGTAGAAAGTAGGTGATACCCATTGTCTGAAAAATAAAACAAAAAATTTGGGAAACATTTTTGATATCTACAAAAAATGGTAAATGAAAAAAATACATTCTTTTCATATAAGAGCAGCAACCTTCGTGTAAAAATTAGAAGAAAAACGGTGACAATAATGAATTATATTTAAATTAAATAAAAATAAAAAATGGCAAAGCGGAACACAAATTATATTGTTGGCAAATGCGAGAGTGTGTGTCAACTAACGAGACGAGGACAATGAAACGGTTAAGGCAAGACTTCCGTGCGAGACCCAAGCAGGCGGCAGTTTAAATTGTTGGTTAATTGAGGAGGGATTTTAAAATTTTGAAGGAAATAATGAAAATATATTTTTTGAATTATTTGAATATATTTATGTTAAAGATTTGTATCATTTATTGACTATTCGTTTATATTTTCATTGTTATTATGTGTATAATATTATAAATTTATCAAAATAAATTCAAAAACCTATTTTTTTTTAGAAAATGTAGTAATTGACCTATTTTTATTTTAAAATCAAAAATTTTCCGTTTCCAAATATAAAGAAAATCAAAAAAATACATTTCATGGAATTACTCGTTTCCTAAATTTGAATTTCCTGTTTTTCTTTATCATATGGCCGGCGGCATGGCAACATAAATATCGAGTTAACGCGTAGGAAGTTTTTTGTTGGTTGTAACCTATATTTATTTTTTAGTACACCTTTAAACTGCTTTGAATAAAGTTCATGACTGCTTAACTTTCCATGGGAAAAAATAGTGACGAATAGCCAAAAGTTTATTGTTTAATATATAAGTGTACTTCATTCCTCGAACGGAATTGTAATTATTTAAATAGGTTACAAGAAAAACAGTTATATCACAAAAAGGATGCAAATCAAGCAAAAAAATGAAAAAAAAAAACTAAAAATTATGTCGTTTAACTCTCTGGTTGAACTTTCTTAACGATTTTGTAGACATAGATTGCCGGTTCGTCATACGCTGCTATAGCAATGTTGCTCCCACGACCATTTGTAAATTGAGCACCAACAATTGCGCAATTTGGATGGGCGTTGACACATCGGAATTCGTACTAAAAAATATTTTTTCAAAAAATGTTTCAGATTTTTTCAACCTGAAAAGCGTGCGGCTTTCTTGTATGCAGTTTGGAAACCGTGAAAGTGGTGTCCTCGGAAGCAGTCAGAACGTATGCACTTTCAGGAGCAACTGAGATGCTGGTTACTGCTCTGGCATGAGCACGTGTCTGAAAAAGGGGTTCTTTGATTTACAGAAGTTGGTGTTTATTCATACTTCACACATTAAATTTCCAGATGCTACAGAATATAACTGCACCATCCCTCTCAATGTTCCAATCAGAATGTGTTTTCTGAGGATGTTGATCGCATTTATTGGCTGCCTAAATTCCAAAAATAAGGAAGTTCTTTCACTAAATTGTTCAACTTTGTTTGAATTCGAGACTGGACTCCCTTCAACGGTCGCTGCCAAACAATAACCTCGCCATCGGTTGACGCACTAACAGTCACTTCATCATATCGGCAGGTCGCAATATCAACTACTGGACCCTTATGCTCTCTGAGGTTTCTTTTAACACTAACACCACTATCTCCTTGTGACAAGAATGTCAGTATATCTCCGGAATGAGTTCCAACTAGAATTGTATTGTCATTGCATGATATTCCCTTGCAAAAAGTGCCAACATCACGGTTAACATCCATTCCGTGTTCTTTCAAAGCGGATTCTAGAGAGAGAATGAACAAAGGACGACTGTTCTTTTTATGAGTATCATAAAAACCAATCATATCATAAGTCCCAACAACGCAAATCGGTTGATTTCTGCATGATGGGTGAACCAATCCGACCTAAAACTAATTAATATATGGACTTCTTATTGTTATGCTAAAAAACGAACAGAGGTAATTTCCGGCGATTTTCCAGTGCCAGTATCAACTGTGACAATACTGTTCCATTGTACTTGATTTTCTGTTTTTGCCTCCCAAGACCCAACATGAACCTATTTATGAAATTTATTTATTCAAAATACAACTGAATATGAAAAACATACCGTATGTCCAAAAGTCACCGCCATAAAAGTGATGTTCCGGGTATCCAGCCAACAAACCGATAAATTTCCACTGTATGGTGAAACAACTCCATATGGAAGTGGTATTTCGTGTTGTTGTTCGAAATTCATAATAGTTGCTTCTATAATCAAAAATAAAAATGTATATTATTCAAAAAAAGGTGGCAGAAAAGTAAAACAAAAATGATTATAGACACCAGCGGCAGCTGAAAGATGCGTTGCTATGGCGATTTTTCTCACAACACTGAGAACCTAAAATATAAAGAGAAAGTCGACTTATTTACATTGAAATAATTTAGGGGGCAATATGGCGAAGTTAAAAAAAATTTTTTTTGATAATTAAATGTTTGAACTGAAATAATGCAAGGGGAATGTTTTATGATTTACATTCTGATGGAGTAAAAAACAACGAATTGTTGCAAACATTTTCCAACACTCTTAATATTCATCGTGGGCTGGAAAAAAGTATATATCCAACATATTGTGATTCCAACACATTTCATTTTAAATAAAATATAATTTGGAAATCAAAGAGTACAACAAAACAAGAAATAAAATGGCGATTCCCTATTTCATAGTTATAGTAGCGGTCAAAAAGAAACACCCCTTTGGTTTTTCTGTCATAACTCCGCGCAATGTTGGAATTTTTTGATGAATCGTAACGGAAAAGGCTTATATTAATATAAACTAATCTGTATTTTAAAGAAAAATATTTTTAGATTATAATATACTTAATTTTAGAAGTGGACCTTAAAGATAACCAGTTTTATGAACGGGTATTCACGGATTTGCATGAGTTATATCTGGGCTTGATATTTCCGCGCTAGAAATCAAGCGTAAAAAGGTCAGATCCACGATGATAACCAATTTAATTATGTAAAACGGCTAACCAATCACAAATTGACAGAAATATAGTGTTTAGATCGCATTAACTGGTCGCTTCACATTCATCGAATCTCATGCCCAGGTTCATGTCACACAAATCCCGGAATTCTCGTTCATAAAACGGGTTATCTTTAAGTTCCACTTCTAAAATTAAGTATATTATAATCTAAAAATATTTTTCTTTAAAATACAGGTTAGTTTATATTAATCTAAGCTCTTTCCGTTACGATATTCACCGTTGAATATGTCGGATTTACTTAAAAATTGTGTTACTAACTATTCTGATCTCTGTTTGTGAATATGAATATTATATGCAATATTTACATTATTTTTCTGTTTTCTTATTATATTGAGTGTTTAAAAACAATATTTAAAGTAAAAAAGATCGACTGGATTCAAAGATCTAGTCGGTTTTACGGTGATCCACCTGTTTCACCGACTCGCTCCCAAACTTTCATCGATAAAGTTTTTCTGAATACTGTTTTTGCAGTTATTTTGAGCTAAAAATACAGTCAGACCTTTAATAAAACTAAAAACGATAGTTTTACATGAAAACTCTATCATAACTTTAAAAAAAACATTCCTAACAAACGCTGTCTGAAAAACCAAAAATCGCAAAAATCACAAAAATAACGAAAATATACTCTAGTATGAAAATTTTTATGAAACTTGGGAATTTAGATTCCCGTCGTGTACTGCATATCATATCCAAATTTCATTGAAAAATTTCAACTATGCGCGGAGTTATGACAGAAAAACCAAAGGGGTGTTTCTTTTTGACCGCTACTGTACTTCCAGCTCATTCTTTTCAGTATTTAAAAAAAAAATGAAATTTGGATATGATATGCAGTACACCCCCCTCTATTCCTTTCATAATGGAAACTAAACTAAAATATTATAATAGTTCTATTTCAGAGTCGTTTTCCAGAACTACGAGAAAAACCAAAATGTTTCTTTTCCTAATTTTGAAAAAGGTTTACAATAGGAAAACATATTACGAATTTTGCAAGAAAGCGTAATGCGTGAAATTGGGAATTAAGGATGTGCTTGGAGCCGAACTTTTGAAAAGAGTGATAATTGTTTACAAATGTGGACAATTTATAGTGTTTCTATATAACAAATATTATCTTTTTAGAAATGACTTTTTGAAGTTGTCGAATTTATCGTTAAAAATACGAATCAATGAATTTTTTAAAAAACATCATTTTTCAATTTACAACGTTTTGTAAAAGCTTTACAAAGGTGTTCATAAGTATGTTTTTTTCATTGACAGCGATTCTCATGTTCGAAAGTACAAAATAACACCTTCGAAATAGTGCTTATGTGGATTGTATAAAGCAAGAGATTCATATTTTGTGCATGGTAGAAAGTGCCGAAAATCATCGTTTTTGTCAATAATATTATTTTTTTTAATATGAAGCGTTGACTTGTTATTTTGAAGTTTTTGTTTATGTACAATTGCAGTAAATAACCAGTTTTGTGATTTTGGAAAAACGTACGTCTTCAAGTTTTAATTTATCGAGATGGTTCATAAAATCATGTCTAGCTCTTTGAATTATGTAAATTCTCAATCTGAGAAATTTAAAATTGATGTTTTCTATAGTATTTTTCTGAACTTCCATACTTATTTTTTTCAAATACATGTATTCTTCATTTCTCCATAGACTTGGCGCACATTTATTTGTACCAATGAATAAATAAAATTAATGTCAATCCTTTGTCTGAAAATGGATTTAGTTCTGAAAGTTGAATTTAATTTTTTAATTCAAAAAATTAATATTAGTTTCGCAAACCTATAAAGCTTTCCATGAAAACAACTTTTTTCCTTCAACTCAAAACAGGGGGTTATACAAGTTGTAGTATTAAAAATGATCAAATGCGGTGCATCCAACTCACGGAAATGAGAAAAAAGCTTTTTCTATTAGAATATGCACGATTTGTTGAATAAATACCCATAAAACCGAAAAAATACACCCAATTGCAACATGTGTTCAGTCAACATGTTTTTTTTTCAATCCCCACTCTAAACAGCACCGATATATTGTGGTTTCCAATTTCTCAATATATTTCTTCATTGCACCCAATAAAAAAGGTCAGAGCAGCAAAATGAGGAATAAGATTCATCATGAGAGTAAGAGCAACACAAAAAAAATATTTTTTTTTAGGAAAAGACTCACTTCAGCATTCATATGCGCCTGATTTCTTGACGAACCTAATAGTGATTGCATTAATTATTGGGCATACCTCTTTTTTTTTCTTCTTTTCGCACTCACAAATTCTCCATCTGGAGTGAGCCTTTTCTTTAATTCTGCTACATGGCAGCCTTCTGCCAAGTATAACTTGATTGAGAAATGAAACAAATTTTTGAAGCTTCTTTTTATATTTTCTTGTTTTTTTTTCAATTTCAGTCAGTGTCACAATAAACCGTGTGGGTTTAAAATCTTTATGAACTATCAAGTCGAAAACAACAAAATTTATCCTGGCTGATGAATTCTAAGAACATTATTTTGGTTTCTTGGTTATTGTCAGGATACATTTTTTTTAATCATGGAGTGCTATTTGTGACGTCGTTGTGATTTAAAGTATCTAGTCTTCACATCGTTTTTTTACCTGTCAAAAAATGATGTGAATACGGTAGAAAAGTGAATGATACTAAACGTTTTTTGGGCAATTATCATTTTAGAATTTTTTTTTAAATGTTGCTTTGACGTGTTTAGTCATCTTAATACTATTCGAACCCTCTGCGCAGTTCTGAACGCGAAAAATACGACCATTCGGAATCAGATTTCTGATATCATATGTACGACTCATGTTTGATGTTTCGTTTGCGCATTTTCAAAATTATTTTTACTGAATATCACTTAATTGTTAAGATAATTTGCGTTTTCAGACAGCCAACTTCACCATACGTATCACAACAAAACTAGACTTAAAATCCTCACATTTATTTTATAAACTTTGATAGTTCAAGAAACATTGAGATGCTCATATTTTTCATTGAAAACTCCAATGCAAACAAAAACACTCAGAAATATCAGGTTTTTTCTCTCACTTCAATATGTATTCGTGTCGATATAGCAGTTTAATTAAGATTGCCATTCTCTACAATGTCGCATATTTTTTCCTGAATGAATTGGTGGTTCTTTCCTCTTTGTTTCTTTGAAAGGACAACATTTCTTGTTTTCAGTCCGCACATTTTGTGTATAATCTGACTGAATTTTGTATTGAAAAGCGTCACAAGCCCCCCTGAAAAATAACATTTCGTTGGTATAATCTGCCAACATGATGGGTATAAAAGTGCGTGCCTGGAAAAAAAAAGTGTTAAAGGAGAAGAATCTATTATCTTCAATAACTTCGGGATTGTTATTACGTTAGATTCTTTTATATTGTTACTCTTCAGTGTAACTTTTTCTGATGAGCTGTTTCATACTTCATTATTTTTTATTTCATGCTTTTTGCAGTCTATTAGCTTCATAGTTTGGCTTTCAAATGTTAGATCATTCCCTTCTTTCTCTCTTGTTTGTTGTTAGAAAACGTTTTGAGGAATCCAAAATATTGTTACTTTCAAAGTGACTTCTGTAATACGTTTTTCGTTTTTTTTAAGAATTCTATCGTATCATTCCTAACATCTTATTTTACAGTTTAAAAAATTAAAGTCTAATAATTTGACAACTTTTTTCTTCCCATGTTATCCTCATGTTTTCCGTATGACATCATTTCAAGCCCAAAATGTTTTCGATTCTCCACCCTCATCATCTAAAAATAAATCAATCAGCTCCTCACATTCGTAATTTGATATAAACAGAAAGTTTTTTTTTCTAGACAACCAAACTGGGCAGTAGAGGCATGAAGTCAAAGCGCTCACTGATTCGTGCCATTCTTTTTGTGTTGCGATTGCAGAAGAACGTTAGTATCCGACGAAATGAATCCAGGCGCAACACTATTTTTGCATCGCGGAATATTGTTCGGTAAGATGATGAAGTAAAAAAAAGTGTTACATGAAGTATAGAATAGAATAAATCTAGTACATGAATAGTGCACTGGTTGACAAGAGTTTCCGGGATCAGTCGGCTACCACAATTTAATTAGGGAAAGCTTTTAGGGTTCATGAAACGAATGAGAGGGAGGAAATGTATTGTTTCCGTTTAGAAAAACAATCATGTTGAAAATCTTAGAAACAAAATAGAACAACAGAAATCAAATTGTGCTTGTACTCCCTCAACAACCGATCAAAAATGTGATGTAGGATTATGTATGCATCTGTCGTTCAGACTTTTATTTCAATTTCCTGCACTCCTGTTCTTGTTAAAAAATGTTTTGTATTTTAAACTAAAAATTCTAAGAATGGTGTTGGTAACAATTTTCTTTTGATAACGTCATTCTGCTGATACTGAAAATAAATCTTCCGTTCTAATGAAGATTTTGTATTTTAGCTATGTTGATTTACTTTAACCTTCAATCACAATAACAGATTTGCGGTGTACTTTAGTTTTTAATTTAAAGCCATCGTTTGAAATTCTAAAATGTGCAATTTTTAACTTTGGCCGCTCTCTGAATTATTTTTCGACAAGATTTCGCATAAATTGCTTTATTATTTTGATTTCTGATTATAATTATTCAATATTGATGTCCTAAAGTTTATTAAAATCAAAAATTTACTTTCTTTAAAATGGATTTAAAAGTTCTAAAATATATGAGAGAAACTTATTTGTTTAATTAGCATCTGATGTCAGGGTACATTCTTACTGGAATAGCACCAAATTATGCCGAATAAGTTGATCATTTATTCGTGATACGTCATTATTTGAATTCTTTCTCTGTTTCATTCAGATGTACATATATATTAAAAAATGTACAATTTTTGTTCTTTTTTTTATTTTCCCTGAAATTTTGAGCAAACAAATACCAATATATTTGCTCAAAGCGCATTATTTTAAGATAGAAGTGCACTTCAAAATGTTATGAGTGTTACTATTTCCACAAAAGGTTTCATTTACATTTCTTTAAAAAAATGCTGCAGAACCAAAGAACCCAGGCGAATCGATAATATCGTTTTATCGAAATAACCCAAAAAATTGCCTGTGCATTAAAACAAAAGATCAAATTATATTTTGAGTACAACATACATATGACTTGTTGCGAAGCATTTTTTATAAATTTTTTATCGATGGGAAAATTGAACAAAACATTTACGACATATGGCTGGCAATTCCGGTTCCGAGAAAAAAAAACAGAAAATGAAACCGGATGATGATTACTAAAGAAAAAAATGGAGTGGACAAAAAAATAAACAAACAAAAGCAAAATCAAAAGGAAGAATATTAAAATGTTTTTTTTTCGTCAGATGTGAATCTACAAGGCACCGAAGAAGATCTTCACACAAATGTACACAACGTCATCGGAATAGTGCGCCGAGTAGCTCCTATCCTTTAAGGTTTGTTTTAGTCTTTAATTTTTATCGAAATTTGTCACTATTCTTCAGGTCGCCTAGTGTTTATCGTAGTTCTTTATTGGATGGTCAATCTCAACCCGATATTGGTTGCGATTTTGGCAAGTTTTTTCAAGATAGAACTCTAAAACTTTTACATCTTGTGACAATAAATCGTAAAAAATATATATTCGACCACAAAAACAGCAAAACATTTCTATTCCCAACAATCTCGGTTTACAATAATAAAACAGCCGTCGTATTATGAAAAAAAAACATTCACACTTATTGTATTATATCTTGGTTTTTGAAAGCTTATTTTGAGGGCAATTTTGATAAATTAATACATCTGGCCAATGTTTTATCAGTAATTCTTAAACGATTTCCTCTTTCATTAAGTGTGCAATGATAACAGAAAAAAAAGCCAAAACTTTAGTAACCTGTCTTTGACTGCAATGTTTATTGTCAAATTGCGAATTTTTTTCAGAATCCATATTTATTATTCGAGAGTAATTTTTCCAGGAGCTTTTTCTGCAATGCCACAACCATATTTGGTTGGCTTAGATGATTCAAGAGGTAAACCACTTCTTAGTGTTTGTGCAGGAGCTGCGCATACGTTAGCTTCTACTGCTTTGTTGTGCCGTCAACAATCACTAGACGTGCCAGCTACCAGGTAAGATTAATAATGTTGTAGCAGTGTTCATATATTGTACGGTTTTCAGAGCCTTGGAAAAAGTTGCATCCGGCCCGCTTCTTAGAGGTGAGGATTTAAACAGTCTTGTAAAGTTCTGTGCATTTATAGTTTAACATAATACAGATTATTATAATAATAGTATCCATTTTTTAAAAACGATAGATTATTTTGAAAGACGAAGATTATTTTTTGAAAAACCCTTGCGACGTTTTCCGGTTTAAAAATGATAGCTTCAACCGTTTATCATTGCTTTTCAAATAGACTGTTGACCTGTCAAAAAATTACTAAAAGTCAGAAACCAAGAAAACAAATATCACTTTTTAAAAGTTGAGAAAGCTTTAATTTATTTGACCGTTTGATTCTGTTAGAAACATACGTTGTGACTAATTTTATAGGGTTCAATAGAAAAACGATAATTCTTGAAACTCTATTGTCTGATTATTTTGTACATCTAAAATGTATATTTGAATATAAAAGCAAAGTTTCTTTAAAAGCGGTATTTTTCTCATTTTTTTCCCTAAAACGGCTTAAAACAATGAAAGAATTTCGAATATAGAAAACAATTTCTGGAAAAAATACATTTTTTATACAATGGAGGTCATGATTTCGAGAAACAATTGAACTGAAGAGTCTCATAGTCAGCCACTTTTTGCAAATGGTTGTCGATTAACCAATTTTGCATTTTGGAACATTTCATTCACCACCCTGAATTCTGAACAGTTTTCACAAACCGGATTTAACAACGAAAAATGCCACCTTAATTGTCAACACATAAATTCAATTCTCGTTCTCCATTTTTTCAGCTTGTGAAAAAATTCGTTTGATCATCAGGGTTAAATTAGTTCTATCATAAAATATTACAATCGTAATTGGTTTTTCAAGATGGTAGATTGAACATATCTGAAAACATATCGAAGTACAGACTATTTCTTTAGTTAATATTATAATGGAGAAATTAATGAAATGTTTCAGAAGTAAGTTTTAGTTAGGAAAAAAGTAAGGAAAACAAAACTAAAAGTTTTATATTGGCATTTTTTGATGGATGTTGTTCAACATTTATGTTTTTTTTGAAACAAATATTTACGTTTTTATATCGATAAGGTAACAAAAAAACAAAACTTTTCAATCAATCATATTTTGAACATTGAAGCAGAAGCTTCATTTAAAAAAAAGGAAAACCAAAGACAAATGATGTTCACTATTCTGACCTTATTCGACTGTTACATCTCCTTTAATATAAGCGACATTTATTGCCGAACGGGCGCCCAACCCATTATCCTTTTATCCTCGATGAACATTTGCATAGCCAACATAGTTATCTTAATCATCCTCCATACCAGAAACTTTCTCTTTAACCCCACTTGTTCGTTCATCATAATCATATATTTTTTGAAGGAATTTCCGTGCAACGTCAATCCAGTACTGAATCCTTTGAAAAGCGACGAAGCGAGGATGGTGGTAACAAGTTGCAGAAGAAGGCAATAAAAACAAATATGATCAGTATGTATGGTATGTTATTATTGTTTTTTCAGTTTTGTTTATTTAATCTAAAATGTTAGAATAATGTGATCAAGTTTTTAAAAGTTTTTCCTGAATCCAAGCAAGTTCAATTTTCAATTTTAATTTAGTCAGCTTTATTGATATTTTCTTAATTTGTTAAAGCCTATAAAACTGTCGAGCACTTGAAATAGGGATTGTTTGCAGGAGTTACAAATTAAATCAATTTTGCTATACATATTCAGAAATAAATTATCAAATCGATTTTTGGAATAGTGATCTCCTATCTAAAATCCTCCTGTATTTTTTACCGAATAAATTTTGGTAGTTAATGTGATTTTAAAATGGTGATTATTGGTTTTAAAAAATCAGAAATTCTGATAGCTATTTTCTATAAACTGTTTTTTTCCACAGGAGCACTGCTAGCAACTGAACAAAACGACAGAGAGGCATTACAAGTAGTTATCGAAAAGAATCAAATTGATATCAATGCGCCGGTTTCTGGAAATTTCGAGAAATACGCAACAAATTGGACACTTTTGGATGTAGCAATTCATTTGAACTATGAAGAATGCGCACATTTGTTACTTTCCAAACATGCTATTGAAAACCCGCATAGTACGTTTGTAATTGCCCCTTGATATATCCATTTGATGATTGTTTCAGTGAATACATTGGAGAAAAGGAAAAGAGCTATAAATGAAGCTCTTCAGTACACAAACAACGAAATAAATGAGTTGAAAAATGGTCCACATAACAAGGTATGATAACTCTTCTTTACATGTAAAAAACGCGAGTGTTTCAGGAAAATGAAAAACAGTTAAACATCCTTTATTCTCATAATAAATTGATCACAAGAATGAAAGAAACCATTGAAAACCCAATTCATATCGATCCACCAGTGTCGGCAAAAGCTGAATCGATTTCTAGAGCTCGTGCCTTGATCCATATTACGCATTCTGAAAATTGTAACGATATCATTTTGAAATATAGAGGTGACTTAAAACATATTTGCTAGAAAAAAAACAGTTGTTTCAGTTCAATGGTCGGTTTATCCAAATTTTGACAAGATATTTGGTGAATGTATTGAGCCAAAACATGAGGATAGCCCTTTAGTTATCAACGGTTTAGAGAACGGGATGAGTTTTGTCTTTCGAGTATTCAGCATTGGAATTAATTCCGAGTCAGAATCAATTGTATGCTCACCGGGACTTATTGCCATCACAAGTAAATTTGTTTTATGACTTTTTTTATTAGAGTTCAATTTAAGATTGGGATGATAATGATGCACACAAAAAGGAGAATTGGCAAGATAGAATAGAATCGATTGAGTTGCTTTTAGATGATGTTGAAAAACATCGACAAAGTCTTGTTTGGCAGAGAGGTAATATTAATTTCATAAATCGGTAATAAATAAATAAAAAAGTTTTAGTATTCCCAATACTTGAATCCGGTGGAAGAAAGAAGAAAACAGCGTCGATTCGAGAGCTGTTCACAGCAACTTCAAAGTTTTCAAAGCATGCAACATGCGGTGTATACTTGGCAACTTTGATTTATACCGAAGGAAAAGTTTTGTGCACTGTTGATGATTGTTTGCCAGTTCTTCAAATTGATGAAAATATTACTACGGTGTCAAAAGATGATCATCACTGGCTCATCAAAATGTCAATGTGTTGGGATCAGATAAATGGATTGATGGAAAATAATCCAAATGCGTATTCAAATAATGTTTCTCTGAAGTAAGCAACACTTTAAGTTTAACATGTCTATTTTCGATGTTTCAGTTTTCGAAGCAAACTGATAAGTGCCGCCATTGCAATGCAAAACGCATTAGGATTCCGAAACATTGGTCATGTTCACTATTTACCAATCACCCATGAAAACTGCATATTCTTGCTAACCGTACAATTTGTGGATTCCGAAGCGTTGTACCAAAATCTGACGCTTCGGTGGTTGACTTTTGACAAGTTGTTGCGTAAAAAGATGTCAGATCCTGCAATGGACACCTTGACGAAAGAGACAGTTAATATATTGAACTTTTTTGAAAGTAGCCAGATTCCATTGAAACGGGGATTATACCTCTGCTATTTGAAACTTCACTCATCTCTAAACTCTATAAGAGTTGTAGTGCCTGACAATCTACCATCAATGTTGCCATTTGTACATGTTAGAGATAACGCACATTTGACAAAAGAAGAATGGCAATGGATTAAGGTGTGATTTTTAAATAATTTTGAGATAATCTGAAAATTTCAGTCAATCGATTTGAATGAAGATTTCATGGCAACCCAAACTCAAGTCGCACTTCATTCTATGTTGTCCACTGCAGTGACAACACTTCTTCATGATCTTGATATTGATAATGATCTTGTACCTGGTCATCGTTTGTATCATGCTGAAATAATTCAACCAAATGACAATGTATCGATTATTCTTATTCTTCCAAGATCCGATGACGTTTGCTCTGTTCCAACGGGTTCAACAAAACATATCGATTATTTCGAACAAAAAAGAGGGTGTAGCAGTATTCCGATTCCAGTTTTTGAAATGAGTACGTCTCCACCATCAGAAAAATGTTAAATCTAAATTAATTTCAGTTCATCACGGAACTTATCAACCGCAGTTTCTTTCAATGTACTGTCGCTTATCAATATTCTTGGAGCATTTTATAATGATTTCTCAATATGAACAACGTAAATGTTTACTAGAAAACGATTCGAAGGTTTATAGGAACCAGACAGAAATTTTGAACGAATTTCAAGTAAATCCTTAATTTATTTAATGTTAATCCGATTTTCTAAACGTTCAGAAAAGACTTGACGAGATTTGGCAGAGTTCACGATGGATTAGCCGCGTTGCTCTTGAAGCTCGAGACAAACATGTCAAGTAACATTTTCATCATTTTCTAAATTCACTTGGAACATTGATGTTTTTACAGAGTTTCAAAAAATGCCGTCCCGCTCGGTAGATTGATGGCTCCACTTTTCAATAAAGAGGAGGAGTCTGGATATCAGAGTGATAAGGTTATAAATAATGGAAACGAGGAATTAAATTTGAATTTCATATTTTTTCAGGGCGATAGAGTTACGAATCTTCAGGTGCAGGCTATTGCATTAAATCGTCCAAGATCGCTTCTAAACTCACCACAGGAAAGCTATAGGGACATTGATAGGTAAATTATTTGTTATACATTTATTTGTTATACATTTGACTTCAAAACAGACGAATGGTGAACGGGCAATAGATATAGCAATAGATTGCTCCATTTTTTATTTAAAAAAACGTGTTACGCGGTTTTTTTTGCGGACCCCCCCCCCCCCTTCAACAGTTATGAGAAATATATGTCTTCAAATGTCATCGAATTAAAAATAATATTTAAAATTTGAGCCAATTATTTTTGTACAGTTGATTTTCTCAAAAAATGTAATTGGCTCGTATTAGAACAAAATGTTGCCTAATATAAATTTTGATATTCGATTCAATACTTCTTTCAAAATAGATTTCCTTTCAGTCCTTCTTTAAAATTTAATTGAATCAATCAAAACATTTCAGTATGTATCGTCGCCGGAAAATTTCTGTTGACAGCACATGCATTGCTTCAAGCAGTCAAAATAATGCAACAGCTTCAAATTCACTTGTCACTGATCGTCCGTCATTCCGTGAAGATCGCATAATTCGCGGCAATATACATGTCACTGTTGTATATGATTGTCGCCTCCCAAAAGGAACAAAAATTGCACTTTCAATTTCCGGAAACACTACAGCACAGGAAGCAAGTTTTCAACAACATTATTTGTGAAAAATTTAAAAACTTTCAGGTCGTAAACTTGGTTCTGGAGCAAGTGGCCAAATCAACAACTAGCATCGAACAAGATATCGTCATGGCTGATGTTTCGGAATATTGTTTAGTTGTCGTCGTCGGTCAAAGAGAGCGTCGTTTGAAAAATGAAACAGCGGTTTTGAAACTCGATGCAAACTGGGCAAAGGGTAATCTTCTTATCAGGAAAAAGGCTGATTTTCTAGATGGAAGCGATCTTGGCAACGAATCAATTGTTTGAAAGTTTAGTTTTTAAAAAAACGAACTTATTTTGGGTAAATTTTAATCTTCAATTCATATTTTTGTGTTGTTGTTGTGCAATAATGATTAAAGAACATCGAATAAATAATTTTCTACATTAACTTTATTTACGTTTACAACGGAGAGAAATAAATTGATTTTTTTTTGTGTCTTAAACATAATATAGAATTCGCATATTCAGTTTCGAGTGGTTTTTCTACAATGAAAAAAAGTTATAAAAAGAAATAAACAAAAGATGACATAAGAAAATGGGGGAGATTACGAAAAAAAAATTTAAATATATAATATATTTTCTCTTAAAATGACAATTGAGAGTTGGATGCACTTGTGGGCTGACTTTCCTTGAAATAGATGAATAAATCAAGATAAAATTTTTGAAAATAGAGCTGAAAATATATCTTGGAAAAGTCAGACTATTCTAAATATTATTATTATTTGACAAGAGTTGGCATTACTTTAACTATTGTATTCTGAAAATAAATTTCTAGTATATAAAAAAAACCTTGTAGTAAAGCTACCGTGAGTACTCTGAAAAAAAAAAATCAAATTATGTTTTTGTTCAACATGCCTATTAATTTCATTTTAAATAGCTGTTAAATTTTATGTTTTCAACGTTTTTTTTTTGCTTGAACATGTTACTTATAAAAGAAACAATTTTCTATTGACTAGATAAATTACAGTGTTCAAAATTTGTCACGGCGATAGGAATTTTCAGATAAAATAAACACTTTTTAGAAAGAATATTGGAAAAGAAGCATTGAAAAATCAAAAGGATAGAAATAGGAAATACTGATATTATCTCAGTGATCAGAAGTTTTGTGGTGGCAATTGAAAAAAAAAGAAGTTTGATTGAAAAAAGGCATATGAAACTCGATGACAGATTAATTAATGTTGTTTTCAGAAAATAAGAAAAAAGAGCTTTAAAAATTGTTTTGCTGATTTGTTTCACGTGCTGCTTGCTTTCAATTCGGTTGCAATGAGAGTTTTAAAAGATTCTTAGGTCATCAGTTTAACATATGAGTTGTAGTTGGACACATCTCTTTTCAGAATTTCTCGCACTGGTCCCATGACACGTTCGAAACGTGCGCGATCGAGTTTGATACACTTCAAGTGCGTTTTTGCGACGACGGTGGCTGCACGTGGACGGTCGAGAAGAAGTGCAATTTCTCCTGAAAATATGAATTGATAAGTTATTTGTGTCTCTGTGGGGAGGGATCGTGAATTCATAAAAATATAATTGCAGTAAGAATAACAAAATAAAAATGTTGTTTTTAATTCTCTAGTAAATATTATAATCTAATTAGCGAGAGTGATTGGTTTTACGATTGTTATGCTTCCGAAGAATTTAGTTCACGAAGAATTTAGTCATAAAAAATTTAGTCAAAAAAATGCCACTACATGTGCACTCAATTTGATCTTACGAAAACGGTACTCCGCGAAAAGATATCCCAGTTTTCTACTTTTCTAAGGAACGCTGTTGCAACATATATAAATAAACATTTTACCGAAATAGTCTGAAGATCCAAGATGACCAACAACATCAAATGGAGCATCATCACTTCTCTTTTGTAAAACATTCGCCTCTCCTTCAAGAATAATAAAGAATTCATCTCCTGGTTGTCCTTGCTCAACAACATGCGTTCCTGGCTCGAAGTCACATCTTTCCAAAGCGTCGGCCACATTCGCACGCTCCCATTGATCAAGATCCGCCAGAATTTGCACCTTTGACAAGAACTCGTCATACATTTTCCTCTTCTTGGTCACTGAACCCATCAAAATTCGTCGATATGTGAGACGATCAATGGCCCAGAGCTTGACATTGGTCTGAAAGAAAGAAACGTGCCTTTTTTTAATATTTTCGCCTTTTCTATCGTTGTTGAAAAACATGGACCGGAGAACGCATAAAATAAATTGTTATGTGGTTTTGCCCCAATGATTTTTTTATTAAACTTTGAAATGTGAAGAGAGGGGCACTGATTTATGTGATTTTTTATTTTATATATATTTTTATGATATTGTTGGTTCTTTGTTTTCACGAAAAAAACTAAAAAGGTTTTCAAAAATAAGAACTAAAAAATAAATTACCTTTGCAATAACTGTAGCCGCTCTTGGTGTGCCATAAATAAGAGCCAATTCTCCAAAACTTCCTCCTTCGTTGATCGTAAGAACGTACTCATGGTTGACGTAAACGTCAACGGTCTGAACGGAAAATGATAATTTAAGCCAAAGAGCTTTAAAAAACGCACTCCTTTGTCAATGACATAGAAATTGTCTCCCTCTTCGCCTTGCTCAATAATTGTCTCGCCGGCAGACTTCTCAACCGGGAACATTGCGTCGTACATGGTTTTTTGCTCGTCTTCTTCCAAATGAGCAAAAAGCAAGTTCTTTCTCATCGCCGCCTCGAGCGACTTGCGAGTAGCATCGTCTTTCGGAATCACAACCTGAGGGCAAATTTTGATTATATTTATTTGTTCCGGTATTCCATTTTTTTGTATCTTTGAAATTATTTTTAAAGAATTAAAATTCTGCTGCTTCAAAAAACTGAAAATGAAATTATGTTAAGCTCTCAGAAGGCTAAATATTAGTTAAAAATAGTGAAATTTTAAATTTATTCAGTAAGGAAAAGTAAAATCTACTCTTTCTAAAATCTACTCTTTATAACCAAGATCTCAACATGAAGCTTCGAATTTGATTTAAAAAAACTTCGATAAAATAAATGGAGCTTTTCTTACATAGATCGGTAATGGAAAATCTTTACATCCTATTTTGATGCTCAATCTAAAGCATATGCGTATAATTACCTTTTTGTATTCAGTGTCATCCTCCTTTATAGGCTCAGCGGAGATTCCTGTTCGCCGTCCACCCGATCGTTTTGGTGGTTCGATGATAATATCGTCGTCATCAGCAGCATCTGGATGTCCTCCTTCCTGAACAAAGAATGAGATTGTTTAAAAGCCTTCAAACAACTATATTTCACTTCAAAAAAATTCCGCATAAACCCAAAACTTACCATTTGCTAACACAAAACTTGGCCAGGTCAGACTGAATTTAAAATGAGAAAATAAAGAGAAAAACTATGTAGAAGGTGTTTCTTTTTTCAACCCTCCCAACCTTGAAACCTAATCAAATGCAGCACGAGTTGACTTGATTGGGTTGTGTCTATGTGTGTATGTGTGTGGCAAGTGTGTGAAAAGAAACAAAAAAAAACTTTTTTTGAGGTGCGGTTTGAGAAACGCTGTATATTTCTTAGTTAATGGAGAGGGCGGGGTGGTGCCGGGGGGGGGGGGAATGAAAATGAATTACAAACGGCCACTTTTTAGTGAGTAGCACTTATTATTTGTTTGATGTGTTCAGACCGTACGTAGGAGGCGGTAAAAGATGACAAAAATATTTGCCGTTGTTCAGATTTTTCAAGCTTGTCGGTACACAATGACTGATTAAATATTGCATGTCGTTTTTAAAACGTTTTAAAAGGCCTTTTTTTTTACATTATTACAGAAACTCACATTTGACATTTTAAAAAGCTGAAAAATAAGAAAATAGTAAACTCCACTCGACAAGAATGAGAAACTCGAAAGTGAAGTGAAAAGCGTGGCGGCTTTCTCTATCTAATGTGCTTTTCAGTATCAATGAATCTTCCACTCTTCCAACAGAAACAAACCGCCCCAAACCCTCCACTTCGCAGTAGTCAAAACCAGCAACAAGCTGGGGAGAAAAAAAAACCTACACAAAATACTCGCCAATTTACCCATTCTTTCTTCAAAAGTGTTCCAGTGGCGGCCCCCGGTGAGCCCCCTTCACTCCCCCCTCTCCCTCCCACTGTTGTGTCTCATCCTTCAAAATAGATCACCAATCGCAATCCAAACATTTTGGTTGGCAGCTCGTCGTTTTTTTTTTTCGCCTCATATTTTTTTCTTCTGGAGGTTTCTTCTTTTTCAACTTATTTTCTTTTTTGTCAAAACATCATGAGAAAGTTGTTGGGTTTCTAGCTCTTGCTTCCCATGGGCGCAGTTTTTAGATGAAGAATTAGTGGAAGCGTCATTCATTTTTTATGATTATGTTTTTGTTGGCAAAAATGTGAAAGATAATATGTTCAAATATAGAAAAATGATGAATCCATAATTGGAGGTTGAATTATCTGGGGGAATGATAGAGTTAGCACTTTTCATCACAATTTAATTTTCAATATATTTCTCTGATCCATGTACACTTGTCCGCTAATTAGCCTTATTTATTGATTTTTTTTAAACAAATTCATGAACTAGCACACCTCCTTTAAGATTCATTCTCTAGAAAACTTTTAAACTCATCTTATTTAAGCCAAAACTTCGGTATAAGTTTATTTGTTAAAATACTGAGCATTGTGCTTACTTAATGAGTCCACCAAGATTCCTCAACGTTTCTAATTGGTCACCAATGTACAAGAATCAACATTTTGTTTTATCATCTCAACCTTCATCAATTATCAAAAATATTTTTCAACTTTTGGTTTTGAAGTATGAAATATTAAATTTGTTTCGTCACCCTCTAATACCATCCTAATTCTCTTATCATGTACACAAAAACTGCAAATTAGGCAATATTTGTGCACATAATGTTCTCCGTACATTTCTACAATAAAAATGACACTAATATCATAAATTGCCTTCAATTTTTGTCTTTCAGTTCCTTCTCTCTCGAAGTGCAGCAATAATTATGTTTATTAGAGAAGTGGACACGAAACAAAAACCTCCAAAATCTTTGCATTTTGGTTTGTTTTCCATTTGCAAATCTTATAATAATAATTATTATTTTCTCGCTCATCTCACCTTGACAGCTTTCGCATTTTTTGCAGCTGCTGACGTTTTCGAATTTCTGCGACTACTCAACTGCTGCCCCATTACATCCCAATGTTTCTCAGATCTTCTCTATATTGATAATCAAAACAGCAGAAATTATAAGAATCAAGCTTCTAAAAAAAGAGACAATTTCAGACAACTCTAGCTCATCGAGGTGTGAAATAATAATAAAAAAATGAAGAAGCCCATCAAAGAAACAATGAGAAAAAATACCGCATGAAATGAAAATGTCAAGGCAGATGTTTCAGAATAAGAAAAAAAATGAAGAAAGGCAGAAATAATTGGTCGCCGACCACGTAGACCCCAGGAGGTGGGGCGCCGCCGATAGGCGCACACTTGACCAGGCATCGCGAATGAAAGAAATAAATACATATATTCATATTTATATATGTATCGAGCAAAAAGGAGGCGAACAAAAAAAAAAGGAATTCTGAATATCATTTCTTGTGTCAATTTTTTTTCCTCTTTTAAAACAAGAAAAGAAACACGCCCACTTTTATGCGGCCAACACGGCGAATGCGAATGCAGGAAAAAACACACATATTTCTATAACATTTTGAAAAATCGATTTTATGGAACGAAAAATCGCAAACAAAAATTAATGAGAATTACGATATGCATAAACGATTTTCTCTGCGGTGGGTGTTTGTTGGGATTTGTTAAAATCAATAATTAAAAATAAAAATTAGGAATCCTTTATTGGGTGCATGTTTGGTAGAGATGGTAATTTTTTCAGAAAACTGTGGCCATAGTTTTTGGCATGTTTGAAAAAGCCAAATGTGAAATTTTCAAATAATTGTGATCTTTGAACACAACATAATTTTTCCATCAAAGCCGTCGGTGCTCAATCAAGAGAACTAGAACTTCACAGAGGCTTTTTTTTTATTCTAAACTGGAAACCCATTGGTAAATTCAATGGAACATTTATTCTTAATTTAATCCTAATTTTACTGCTAATAGGATTTCACTAATTGCATCCAATTCTTTTGGTTAAAAAAAATACATTTTGATTTGAAAGAAAAAACCGTTTTGTAAACGAATTTCCCTACATTTATTCAAAGAACATGTAGTTTTCAAGTTCATTCATTTATCTAGAAAACCGCGAAAACAACCAGGAACTGATGAATACAATTACTAGAAAATCCTGACAGGACTCGAGTCATCCCAAAGTTTTATTCACTTTTCCAAACACGAAAAAATAAATTTAATGGACCACAGTGGTTTTCAATAGAGAAAACTGATATAAACACACACATACACATAGATACATACTAGAAAGAAAGGCGACACAAGCTTCAGATCGACATGACGTGTAAAAAACAAAAATCTGCCTGACTTCTTTGTCATTCTCAACTTGACTCTCAGCACTATTCGCGTTTTTTTTCTTTCTTTTTTTTTTGCGGCTACCAAATCGTCGCTCTTCTATATTTTTGTCCCCTTCAACAGAGTTGAGAATAAGAAGAAATGAAAACAACGAGCTAGTGAGCCACATGGATGTACGCGACACCAAGTGGGCCTTCTTCTGCTCTTCGGCTCTCAGGCCCATATTATCTGTGTGTGTGTATGTATGTGTGTGTGTCTCTGAATCCACATCCATATCCCATCCATATCCGACTCGTTTCATTCACACAGACATTAACTTCTTCTTCTTCTACTACTTCTACTTCTTCTAGCTAAAGCTACTGCTTCTTCTTCTTTTTCTTTTTCTTCATCTCTTTCAGAATCGAAACTGCTAAGCTTTTTTCCAGTCGCATATGTATACAAATTTTTTCTTATCCAATGAGTCTTGATCATTCAAATTCCAAAGAACAAAATGAACAGGAAGAAGGAAAAAAATTAAATAAAAAATGAAGGAATGTTTGAATGAATGAAAACAGCATTAATATCATTGAAAGGCAAGAAGCCACAAAAACATTGTTTGGTATAAAAAAATTTGAATTTTTTTCATGAGAATTTTCTCCAAAATATTAAATAATGTCATGGAAAAAGTCGGGGGATGTATCAATGTTGCAACTTGACATTTTTGAATCTTAACATTTTCTGTCAATGTTTTTAATGCAAAATCATAAGATAAATAAAGATGGGATAAATTATTTTTCTCAATTTAAAGTGTTTGTTTACTGATTTTCAATTGTTGTTTTAATCTATTCAGAAGCACCAATTATTAATGAATTTGTCAAAAAAAAATTTTTTTCGGGCGCACGTGGGTCCAAAACAGCTTCCGCAAAAGTGCGGAAAGCAGGCGGTGGCAGTGCAAAGCGGGCGGTGCCACCACCCGTTTTTGGGTTTTTGAGGGACCGTTTTGCTCAAAATTAAGCTTTTGAACTGAATTTTTTTGTAGATTCCGTTAATAATAGGCGATTCTGAGTCGATTAAAGCAAAAATTGAAAATCAGTAAACAGACACTTTAAATAACATAATCAGTCCTTTTTCTGAAATCTATTAATTTCCAAAATTCGAAATTCGAAATTCTCTTATTGTCAAATATTGCTTTAGTTAGAAACCTTCGAAATTGAGAAATAGACTTAGAAAATGGTTAAACGTGTTTGTGGACCAAACCTGGCAGAAATACAACCAAAAGCGAACTTGCTAAATTTTCAGAATACTTGAAAGTGACTATACGATTTTACAATTTTCGTTTTTTCTTGTAACATCATTTCATTATTTTTGGTCCTAAAAATGTTGCTTGGTACCAATAGATAGATAATCCTATTTTCTGTTAAACACAAAAGAACAATGTTTATGCTCTCAAATCATATTTAAATGGTTTTATTCTTAATATATTGTCAAGTTAAAAATTTTGGATCATCCATTTTCTACTAAAAGACCGCAACGCAACCGCTCGCAGGAAAAAATACCATGCCTTTGTGAGAGACTTAGATTTTCTGGGTAGGTCAAAACCAACTTGCATGATCAAGAATATTTGAGATGACAATACTTTAAAATGATTGACACAATTATAGTTCAAAATGTGTGAGCTCCTTTTTTGGAATATTTTCATCCAACGCTCAAAATTTGAGCCAATTGTATTTTTTTTGCGACACTTTGGTCAAAATAATATATATAATTGCCAGAAATTTTGGAAATTGTTCTAATTTGAAACTCTTCAGTTAGTTTTTGAAAGGAATAAAATACTCTAAGCGTTAAACAAATATAAAAATATATAATTTTAGTAATAATTGACGGTGAATATAATTTGAACAGACTAAAAGCTTGTGCCTTAAAGGCAGCTGGTCAGTTAACACTTTCCAAATTCAAGGCAAAAATTCGAAATTCGATAGGGAGCCCAGGTGGTCCAAGGAACAATACCAATGTGATCTAATCCCGACCGCGTCGCGCGGATACGCGCCCATTCAAATTTTGATTTTTCAAATTTGGACGACTGCTAGGAGGGCGTGGATTTATCGGTGTGATTTCGCATAAATTGTGAGAGAAACGCTCTAATTTTTGAAATTGAAATCTAGTAGGGACAAATTAACTGAGCCACTGTCTTTAAAGCCTGTACGTACAAATTAGGATTTTTATAAGCAAACAATATTCATAAAGTTTAAAATTTTTGAATTCTACCCAAAAATATTTTTAAAATTATAAGAATTATTCCATATTCTTATTCAAAGCAAAGTCAAAACCATTTTCGCACTACAAGAAAAACAAAACGTAATTTCGTTTGAAAATTTCGACAGATTTCCGAATAATGCAAGGTTATACACATTCACCCAAGGAAAAATGCCCATCCCACAAAAACATCATCGTGAAACAGAACATTTCCATCAACGTCTGCGATTTTCTCAGCTGTTTATTTTCGATCCAAATGAGAATAATAATTTCAATGTGGCGAAAAACAACAAAAAAAACACACACATACAAAAATACCATCTGTACCGTCGGAGAAGGAAAGAAAATCATGTGAATTTCATTGACGATAATCACGAGAAGAAAATAAAGAGGGGGGTTTTTTTTCGAAAAACGAAGACGGAAAAAATTACATTGAACAGTGGTTTCGGAAACGCACTTCACTCCAATCCAACAAAAACGGGATGGGATTGGATGGGATGGGGTTCGCTTGATTTATTGTATGCAATAAACCATTTTTTTGTCGGTTTCTGTAGGACTAATTTCATTTCTAAACAATTTTTCTATAAATCATCGGTTTTCCCCCCAAGATGCACTCCCTCCCTCTTCCTTAAAAAAAACCAACGCAAATATTATCGTTGTTTCTGTCCAAATTAAATTCGATTAACAAGTTTTATATTAAAATAAGATTTTGATCTTCAGGGGTTTTGCGGAATTTTTTTTCAAACAAAAGAGATATAAAAAAAATAATTATTCCCCCTATGAAATACCTGAGAGCGTTGTTCGTTTAGTTTTTCAAAGTGGTCCTTCAAGAAGAGCACTGGGTTGTCTGGCTTATGAATGCATAGTACCACTAAAAAGGTAATTCAATAATATAACAGAATTCGTTTTTAAAAAAATATATAAAATATCCCTTACCAATCGCCTCCTTGACAAGCTGTTGAATATTATGCCGTTGGACGTAGGCTTGGCACTGTGCAAGCTGATCCTCTTCGTTGCCACCCGACATATAAGCGAATATACCTATGAATTGAATTGAATTAATTTCTGATTATTATTCGAAATAAAGTGAAAAACGGTACACAATGAAAAAAAGAGAAAAAAATTGATAAGCAAAGACACTCATACACTATGCGGTCTATGGGGGATGCCTCAAGTAAAAGAGATCATGTAAAATTGAAGAGGATTCGAGAGCCAAAGTGAAATGATCAGTGTACAGCATTTTAAAGCATTTATTGTGGAATTGAGCATCTTTAAAATGATAATTAGTTTTTTTTTTCAGAGATTGAGTTTGCGCTACACGAGAAAATGTTGCGTAAACAGCTTTTTTTCAATGAAACGACAGAGAAATAAAAATAAAAATAAAATACGAGTCTCATCCAATTCATTTCCGATCAAACAGATAAGGGGGGTAAATAACATGATTGATGAACATGGTGATATGTTTGAATTGCAGGTTAAAATTGCAGACCTGGCCTACAATGAAAGGAAATTCATCCTAGACATCGGATTCCTTTTTTTCAAGTTTCCGGGAGTGTACATCTGTATCATGAGATGCTACATAAAATAGTCATTTTTCAATCTCAAAATGGGCCATAAAATGAATATAAAAGAAAAGAACCGCTTTTCGTTGATACAGTTTCCCCCACGCCCATTCAATTTTATGTCTTTTCTAATTTATTATGACTTTTTTCCGCCGCAAATTATTATTTTTTCGAACGATCGTCTTAATTTTGAGCTATACTAGCCAACGAATCATTCATCTCCAAAACCTATAATTTGTATTTTTCGTAACATTGAATAATTCGGGGGTTTGGTTTGGCAAAGAAGGGAGGAAAATAGGGTGACGAAGAACAATCATCAATTCTGCTTCTTTTCGTTTTTTTTTCCTGTCATTCTCTTTTTTTTTTTCGTTTTGGTTTGAGCCGGAGTGACTGCATGGAGCTTTGTCACATAACTTAATCAATCGATTTTGATGGAAAATGAGTAGAAGGCAAAACTGAAGAAAAATGAAAAGAAGAAGAAGAAAATATTGATGATCGGAAAAGCACGTGTTGTGTTGTTGAGCAGGTTAAAACCTATCTTTTGATGCGAGGTTCGAATGAGCCGGTGGAAAAGTTTCAAACGAGAACGTTTATAAATAACCTAGACAGCCGTTTCATAGCAACAAAAACACATTTACTATTAATAAGAAAAAAACAAAGTCAGCTTTGCTTTTTTGAAAGCAGGTGAATTTCATAATAAAATAAATTGAAATATACATTTGGTGATGTATACAATTTTTTGGAACATTCAGAGATTAAACCAATTTTTCGGTGACGTAAATTTTTAAGATTTCATGCGGAAAATCACGTCACGAGTTATTTCATATTTCACACATGTCTTTTAAAATGAATCTGAACTTTTGAATTCGTGTTCAGCAAGACTCGTATGGTTCTCACAATGTTTCAATTGTGTTCAACTACGAGTGACTACCTCAGTGGATGCTAGGATGTTGAACTGATTGTGTCTACCTTTTTTTGCAGTAAACCTGTTCGAAAAGGTTAAATTCGATGTTTGAAAAACCCTAGTTTTTATCATGCCATCAGTTCGCCAAAAAACAATTAATAATTACTCTCATTTATCGATTTAATTTATAAAATTTAAATAAATCTCGGCTTGAACCAGTTAGAAAAACATTTACATGTTCAAAAAAGTATAAAATACGCTTTTTTCGTCCAAAAATATGAAAACTCTTTAGAAACAGGTGTAGACAATTTGTAAACCGTAATTTGCAAAAACTGCTAATTATTATTTATTTATTTGTCAAGTTAAAAATTTTGAATCATCCATTTTCTACTAAAAGACCGCAGCGCAACCGCTCGCAGGTAAAAATAGCATTACTTTGTGAGAGACTTAGATTTTCTGCGTAGGTCAAAACCAACTTTCATGATCAAGAATATTTGAGTTGACAATAAGACTATTAAAAAATATATTATTGCTTCGAATGAGCTCAAAAACCTACATTTTTATATTAAATCATAAAATATCTTCACAAACGTAATGTTTTTGTTTTGTAGCCTCTATGAACAAAACATCAGACCTATACCTAACCTACCAATGCAGTAAAAACCTCAGAAACGTTTTTTTCCATTTGCCTAAGTATGTTCTCACCTCGCCGACTTCAATCAAGACTAATCCAAGATTATCTCCTCCAATTGTCTACATTGCCGCAAAATATAGAAAAAAAATAAATGGCACACACACACACACGCACGCGCACAAACATACACACATACAGACATTGAAGAGAAGAAGTACATTTATGGGAAGAAGTAAGAAAAAAAATCGACGACGCAAAAAAAAAAGAAGAAGAAAAAATGGAAAGGGAGGAAATCATGAAAACGAGCGCCACTCACAATATACACACATGCATTCAAGAAAGGAAGGAATGCGAAAGAAGGAAAAAAAACACGAAATAAGAGCCAATGAATCATGGAAGACGGCGAAAAAGGAAGACGCAAAAAAATTGTTTTTTCCTCAAACTCTACGTTTTCTACACTATTTCTTTTTCATTTTCGTCAAGGGTGCTACTGGAAAATTAGCCATATATGGTGTAAGCCATAAGGATGCATTTCTACAACTGAAAAAAAAAGAAAGCCAACGACACATCATACTCTTTCGTAATTTTGACCAAAAATATCAGACATGTGATCATTTTTCAACCAATATATTATGGAACAGTTATATTTCCAATACGCAAATAAATATGCAAGACTAAAATTCTTTCGCAAAACTTTTTATTCGACACTTTCAGAGAAGAGAAATCGTTCCAACGAGTGAGAAAAATGAAAAAAAAATTTGCATTTCCAATAATAATAATTTTTTCACACGCATATGTACATTTGTCGACTTACAGTACCCTCTCACCACAGTCCTTTTTATTTCTTTCATGGAAATAAATAACAAAAAAAAATACACACTCACGAAATTTGATATTTTTTCCATCTCATTTATAGGCGGCGAGCAGCGAAAAAAAAAGTGACAACAAGAAAAAAACACTGAAATGTGCCACACATCTACTTCTGCAGTCGGTTTGATCACCGAACATTGAAATGTTTGAGGAATTTTTAGGTTTTCCCCCTAGTGGCGGGTTTTTGGCTCAAAAACGTTTGAAAAGACCAGAAAAAAGCTCACATTGAATCTGTTCTTCGCTCGAAGAGCAAAAAGCAAAAACAATGATCCAGGGAATTCGAAGAAACAAATATTTCTTAATTTTTTTTCGTTGAGTTACTTCATATTTTTTATTTTTGTGGAAGAAAATATGTTCCCAAAAGAATAGAGTTTTCCTTACTGTTATTATAATTCTAGAAAAAAAAGGAAATTCAAACTTGAAAAGTGGAATAATTAAAAATTCATTAAAAACTAGCAAGAGTATAAAAATTGAAAGGAGGGCTTTACAAATCTAATAAATATACCTTAAGCGAAACCTCTTACTCATTCCAAGACTGTTTTTTTTTTAATTTTGCTAAAACCGCGTAGAAGCCGAGAAAACGGGCTTCGAAAAACAATGGCCTAGAAACAGTTTCCACCAGTCTGCGGACGTTATTACGTGAAAAATTCAAGCAGTTTCTGTAGGTGAACCCTTTTTCTGAGCCACTTTCTTGAAGCGCTTTTTCTTGGCTTCTACGTAGTTTTAAAAAAAATTATGACATATCTGGAATTCGTATGATATCATCAGTATTTTCATGCCAGCTGCGGCATTCATTAGCTCCATATCGTCCTCCTTTAAATATAGTTTTAGTAAAAATAAACCAACGGATGAAATAGTGAGATTCCAGTTAATTTGAAAGCAATTAGTTTTTTCTGTTATTCTTAACACAATTTCACTAGCGAAAATTTCTAGTTAATTAAAATTTGTCAAAAAAATGCACCTGCTTTTTTTAATACGCGAGAAACCTCTCCTTTCTCACAAAGTCGATAAATTTTCCATTCAACTTTTGGTCTATTTGTTTTTCCTTTCAAACTTTGCTCTTCTGACAGATTAGCACAAATCCATACTACAAAAAATTTGAGCCAAAAAAAAAAGGCGAAACATAAGAAAAGAAAACCTCATGCTTGTCCAAAAAAAAAGGAATCCTATGGTAAGTATCTTCTTTTTTAGTCTCTTTTTTCTGAAATGGTGAAAAAAGATGCTAAAGAAAAAAAAAAGAAGTTTTTCTTCGTCTTCAAGCCACTTCGTCTATCATCGTTTTCTAGCTGTATAATTTTCCTCCCATTTTTGTCTGCGACACGACGCCATCCTTCTCTAAATTCTCCTTCTCCTCACCGCGCATGGATGTAAATCCAAAGAAAGAAGACGTGTGCACGACGAGTTGTTGGCGAAAAAAGAACTTAGCATTCAGCACATGCATACACTCGTGTTTTTTTTCTTTTCTTATTCGTTTAGATCGCAGACGAAAAAAAAGGAAGATGAAGAAGAAAAAAGCTTAAAGGAAAGCTAGTGACGGAATTTGCTAACAGAAAAATTATCTGTAATTGGCATCACAATTCCAAGTTTACTTTAAAGGAGGAGACCACCTAGAAGCCGAGAAAATGAGCTTCAAAACAATGGCCTAGAAATTTTTCCACCTGGCCGAACTTTTTCCAGTGTCCTTTTCTAGGCCATTGTTTTGAGACGCGTTTTCTCGGCTTCTTGATGGTTTTAGAAAATTTTGAAAACAGATTTGGAATGAGTATGACGTCTATTTTCATCCCAGATGCATTCGTTAGCTCCGTAAAGCCTACAATATGTTGAAATTGATAGGAAACATTTTGCCGAAACTTAGACATTGAAAACACGGCAGTTCAAGGCGTTTTATCAATTGTTAAAGTAAATGCATATCGAATTTTATTTCCAACTTTTGAAAAACGGTTGACATTCTCTTAAAATCTGTTATCGACGTTACTGCAAACATTTTCTAATCTATATTTTTTTATAATCAAAAAAATATAAATGGAAAACTCCTTGGAAATTCTCAAAGTTCTTGTCGAATCAAGAAATGTTTGAAAAAAACCCAATTCGGAAAGAAAAAAGTTAATTCAAAGAAAAACAAAAAAGTTAGATCTATTCGAAAAGAAATAAATAAGAATCTGCAATCTAATTGCTATGAAGAAACCCTATTTTGATGTACACTTGATCAAATTCTCTAATTCGAAAAGCTCCCATTTTGTCGCCCTCCTTGTTGATAATTTGAATATTTCATACTTTGAATATTTCCAACTCAAAAAAAATGAATTAATGAGTTGATAGAAAAAAACACGACAAGTTGGTTTTTAGAATGTAAAAACGGCGCTAAATGCAGTCGACAAACTAAATTACGGAACGTGTTAGAGAGATGCGAAAATCGAATCAAATGAGAGAGAAAATAAGAGAAAAAAACAAGGCGTAAAATCAAATGAATCGAAAATGAAGGAGAGGAAGAGCTAACACAACACTTTTCAATATTACAAACAAAAAGATGAATACCTATTGGATAGATAGATTCCGAACTAACCAATCTTTCAAAGATTGGATTGAGTGAAAAGAGTGTATTTTGATGTTGTCATTTGTTTCTGAACAGATATCAGGACGACATTTTGAAATAAAAATTGAAGAATGTGTATGGTTCCAAGTTTTACAAACAAAATATTTTTCAATTGAAAAACATTTTTTTGAATTCAAAATACCATATTGTAAACTTCGAATCAATCAAGTTTTTTATCAAACATATGTTACAAATAAAAATTAATGGGTTTATTTTTCATAAAATAACAAAATATTGATCATTGATCACATTTTAAAATGATTATTGCGGTTAACGTTTTTCTATTCGCTAATTGACTAAAAACGAAATTTTAAAGACAGTTTTTAACAAATTTTCATTCTTATATATTAAAAACAAATTTTTTTAATTGAAAATTTAGCATTTTCGGAACAAAAATGCTTCATAAACCGGAATAAAAATAAATTAACACACGATTTCACTGTATTTAGACTCACGATATACAAAATGCCTCCCTGTTTATACGTATATTGAAGTGAATATGAAACAATTTGTCGTATATTTTCACGCCGAGGGGAATGAAATGAGAAACGACAAAAAAGTGCGAAGTTATGATTTCAGTGAATTACATTGCCTTTCATGGTGAATATTTATCACTCTCCGACAAAATGATGATGGCGGCGTTGAGAGACATAGACATCATTTCATTGAGTATTCCAATATTGAGCCGGTGCTTCTCGGCAAAATAGTGCGGTTCGTTGAGAGTGTGCAGAGATGTCGCTGAATTTCTCCCCATTCCTTTCCCCCCAAATTTTCCTCTACCCTCTTTTCCCTCTCGTGTCGTGAATATTTTCGACATCTCGACCATGGTCGGGTCGCGTTGCGTTTTTTTCGCGAAGCGGCCGTCTCCCTGCGAATCTTATTCAAAGTGGCGGAAATTCAAACATCCAACAGCTGACTTTGAGGAACGCAGGGACACATTAGCAACAGGGGGGGGGGGAGGAAGGAGGGAATAAAAAATAATATAAAACGGCAGTGCAGAAATTTCGAGCACACAAACGTTTTTTTTTGATTGTGTTGTGGTTGCTTGGCAACCTTTTTTTTATTCCGACAGACGTTTATTATAAGAGCGAATATAGAAAAAAGAATTGAAAGTAAGAGAATATAAAATTTGGATGGAAAAAGAAGCTGGGAGAAAAAAAGTGCGATAGAAGGTCTATAGCGGCATTCTAGCTTTTTGTATTAGTACCTACATTTTCTGAGATTACTGCTCGGTACGGTAGCAATCAAATATTTTAGTTATTCATTTTTTAAAACGTATTTTGGCTATTTATGGCTATGCAAACGAAGCAACAATTAACGGTGAGATTATATTAGTTTCGGAAATTGAATAAAACAATTGTGGGCTTTTTAATAATAAATGCAATAAAAACCGACATTTTTAGGATAGAAAAAAATGTGACCATAAATATGAGAATTGTAGATTAAGAGCTTCTTATATTTTTAATACTGATAAATTTTTCTTGGTGAAAATTAAAAAAAAACATGTACTCTTAGAAAATCACAAAGTTTAAACATTTTTAAGTTCCTGCTTCTGTTTTGACTGCCAAAAAAATGAAACTTTTTAAAAATTCAGAAATGTGAGCTTCATTGCAACAATTTTTTGAGACACCCTTTTTAACAATAACCCGAGGAATTTATCCTGACTTAAAATTCAAATATTTATGCATTTTGGGCTTTCTGTTTTGTCAATATTTGTTTTCTAAAGTCCTGAGCCTACATTTTTTTCAAAACAAGTATTATGCGACCCTTACGATAGACTCAACGGTGCGGTGACAAATACTGATTCTTGTTTTCCAAAATGATATTTTAATTTGACTAACTTAAATGTAATTTTTAGACTTTTTTCATTAACTCATTTTTTTAAAATGAAAATCAACACTTTAAATTTGAAACCGGTTACCTTACCCAATTCTGGAAAATTGATGTGTTTTGAAGATAAGAAAAAGAAGAAGAAGAAGGAGAAGAAGTTGTTTTTCTCTTGAAATATGTCTAAAATTGATGTTTGATTTAAAAATGAGATTGATCTTTTGAACTTTAAAAGGATCATTATTTGGTTCCAAACCGTAACATTGCAACATTTTCGTTGTTCAACACAATTTCATCAGTTCATACACTTACTAACATATTTTATTTATCACAATCAAATTACGATTTCAAATGCCCTTATCACCGTCAAGAAAAACCACCGCCAAGGCAAGGTTGTTCCGGAATCTTTTGTAAACCTTGTCCCTCAATTTTTCATTCAACATTTTTCGAGGGAACATAAAAAATTATGGCGAAAATGTTATTTCCCCGTTGTCATTAGCACCCAAAAATTTCTTTAATTCTAGATTATTTTTCTTTGGTTTTTTCCTCATTTCCATTGCAAACAAGCCAAAAATATACTAAAATAAATTTGTTTTCTTGTTTATGGCAACGGCAAAAAAAAATAATTTCCCATGGAATGGGCTTTGACTCATAAAATTATACATAACACAACCACAAAAAACTTTACTTTTTGAATCATTGAACAAAAAGAATATTGTAGTAATAAAAAAAAATGTTATTTTTGTTCATTGCTTGCCGTTTTTTTTTGTTCTCCTATTACTTTTTATTCAGCTTTACGAGCTGCGAAATAAAAAGAGGCGAAAAAAAAGCTTTTTAGCGGAGCAGTTTAATAGTTTCCGATGTACCTATGAAAAGCGAGAACAATTCTATTCAGCAAATTTTTCAAGAAAAAACCAAAAATGTATAGTTCAAAAAGTCTAACTAAAAAAGGATTTGCCTTTTGAACTATACAATGTCCTTATGTAAAACGTTTTTCAGTATTAAAGTCTTTTCACAAAAGATTTTTTATACTTTCGAATTTGTGGCTCTCAAGGGGCTACTAATGAACACATTCTTTGCACAAAAGAAGAAAAAAACAAACTTCGCCTATTCATTAGATAAATTTTAGATTTGCGTCACTTCTTACAGTAGACTTTGACTAATTGGGTATATGAATATGTCTCAATTTTATTTCTCAGAAAATGATAGACACTTCAAAAGAAAAACACATATTAATTATAGTTATGAAAACGTGTGAAAATTACGAAATTTCAGGTTGTTGTGAGAGTCAGGCCTTTGAACAGTAATGAAAAAGCAAAGAAAGCATTTCAATGTGTTTTTCCGTTGGATAAGAAGGTTTAGATAAAATAAAGGAAACTAATAATAATTTTTAAAATGTTCAGAGAATATTATTGGTGGATCCTGAAAAATTTGATAATAATATATTACGCCAAAATCGACAACATGAGAGAAAGTTTGAATTTGATGGAACTTTTGGACCAACTTCAACGCAGGCAAGTTAGAAAATTGTCTTTTCGAATTAAATTAGTTTAAAAAACAAAAATGCAATCGACACTTTATGATTTTGTGTAATTGTAGTTGTTTAAACTTTATGAATAAACACATAGAACATTTTAAACAAAATACTTTTTTTTCAGGAAAATGTTCATGAATCGACAACTGGACCAATTATTGATTCAGTAATAGAAGGGTACAATGCAACTGTATTTGCTTATGGTGCCACGGGCTCAGGAAAAACGTACACTATGATTGGAACAAAAGAACAGCCTGGATTAATGACATTAATGACCAAGACATTATATGAAAAATTGGATGATCAATTTCAAGTTCTATTATCCTATATGGTATCCATTCACTTCATCCAATCGAAATAAGAGTATTATCTCAATGCATTTCAGGAGATTTATAACGAGATTCTACGTGATTTATTAAACCCGAACGCAGCAGATTTGGACCTTTTAGAAGATGAAAACGGAAATATTCGGGTGCCGGGATTATCATCAGTCAGAGCACCAAATCTATCAAGGGTAACGGAAGTCCTTTTTCTTGTTTATTTCCTATTTGCTTTACGTCAAACGAGGAAAATGTTAATATCCGTTTTGTTCTAGTAACACTTGAAAACATTGATCCAGAAGTGGAAATAAAAGAGGGACTAGAAAAGATTAATTTATTTCCTTTAGATAATGCAAATCTTGCAAGAAGGCAATTTGAGACGCACTCAAGAGGCAACAATGGCAAATAAGACGAGTTCAAGGAGTCATGCATTGCTCCAGGCAAGATTTCTAAATTTGTTGAACATTTAGTCATTTTGAAAAAAAATAAAACGGACGAATCCGATGTCATTCGAGGTAGATTGATTAGGAAAACTTCTTAAAATACAAAAATGGACTAATGGACCATTGTGTTAAAATTTATTGATCTTTTTTTTAGGTTATGATTGTCAAAAACAATTCACTACACAGCAAATTATTCATGATCGATCTTGCTGGTTCCGAACGGGCTTCAAATACACAGGTAGGTCAAAAAACATAAAAAAAAGGATGCAATGATAACTTATATTACACAATCAGAGTTTTATTGAAAAAATTATATATTCTTTTTGTTAATCAAGAGTTAAAATAGAAGAAACCAAAACACAAATGTCCTTTAGTATTCGAGCTGTTATAAAACGCAATACTTTTTATGCAACGTGGTCAAAAACGCGGTCAATTTTCCAGCAAAATATTGCATTGTGTTGTGTGAGCCTACCTTTTGCGTCACTTTTTTGTCAACCTACGCCAATAATGTGGTTTTCAAATCGCACCATATTATTAATTTAATTATCTTCAAACAAAAACATATTTAATTTAGAACGTCAGGAACGTATCCTATTTTACAGAATTATGGAATCCGTCTCAAAGAGGGAGCAGCAATTAACCGTTCTCTCTTGGCATTAGGAAATGTAATCAATTCCCTGGCAACCAGTTAGTTACATTATTAATTCAAAAAGTCGAGACCTTAATTTCAGAATCAACAAAATATGTCAATTATCGGGACAGCAAATTGACGCGACTATTAAAAGATTCATTAGGAGGGACTGCGAAAACTTGTATGATCGCACATGTTACACCGTCTAGTTCAAATTTCGATGAAACTTACAACACATTAGTTTATGCTTCAAGAGCAACAAATATAACGAATAGAATGGTTCGAAATAGACCGGCTTCAGCTGATCAAGTTTACTCTGAAGCAATGAGTACAATACAAAAGGAGATGAGCTCAAGAATGAAGAATTCCTCATCGCTTGTTGGATGTAATTTTTGAATAATAAATTGAAATTCAAGATAAATTAAATCCTTTTTCAGTATCAGGAAGAACGAATCAGAATCAAGCTGCTGACAGAAGATATAGTAGAAGTCGGCCAAAATCTATATCAAGGAATAGTAGTTTATCAAGAACACCAACGAACGGTGTATTAGATGCTAGAAAAAATGGAATTTCTCTTTTCAATCAATTGAAGGAGCAGTTTATAAGCTTGACCGAAAAACAAAAGAAATTGAGGTTTGATAATTTAGAACTAATCTTAAAATAGTTTTAAATTAATAATTGTTTTAGAGAAAAGTTAATGTTTGTGAACGAAGAATCATATTCTATAGATATGGCACTTGTGTCAAAAAATGCGATAGTTTCCGCTTGGGAAAAGCATAGAAATAATAAATCTGCTGAAAGTATAGATAGATTGAAGCAGGATGGCGAAAAATTGGTAAAATTAAATTTCTGAACACAGTTAAGGTATTTCAATATTCTTAGAAAAGCCGCTTGCTGGATCTTTCGGAATCCCGGCAGAAAGTTGAACGAGCATTAAGAAAAGGAAACGATAACGCTGAAAATTTGGAAATAAGGATGAAAACATTAGCAACAACTACGGAGCAGAAAGAAATGATAAAGCTAATGGTGAAAATGGCGGAAATTGAAGCGCAGAGTAATTTGATATTTTAATGAAATATAAACAATTGAATGGGAAATTTATTTAGAAATCTCAGCGCTTAGTGATTTGGCAATCAAAGGCTTGATAATGGATAGGACGGATATTTCAATTGCAAAGCTGCAGAAATATGAACTAGTTGCGGATAGACTGATTGATGGTCATCTTGATGGTAAAGAAACAATGAAATAAATGTAGTAAACTGACTTATTGAATGGGAATTTTCTAGAATCAGACAGAACAAAGCTTGAAGAAGAATACAGAGTTATCAAAAACCAGTTCCATTACCATTTGCTTCCGCTTAAAAATATACAAACAACTGTGTCGTGGAATTCAATGCTTCTGCCAAAAATCAATAATAACAATAATGTGTTAGACGACAGGTTTTTTTAATTCGGGTTTTGATATAAATTTGTAAAAAGCTCATATTTCAGAAATGTTATACGAAAAAAGAAAGAACAGCGTGATCCGATTCAGCTTCCTGTTATTTCAAACGGGCGAGAACGTTACAATCTTTCTACAGATTCGACGGATGGTTTGTGAATATTTATTCACTTTGATTTAATTAAATTCCATTTCATTTCAGATGATGGGGCCTTGTCTCCATTCAATGATCGACTACCAATAATTTAATACTATATTATTTTTTCATTTCAATTTGTGATTCACTCCTATCCAGTTCTTTCTTCAGTTTCTTTAGTATTTACTTTTTATCGTGTATTTCAGAACACTTGTGATAATATTTGCAAAACTTTCAGATCTTTTTTGAACAAATACAAAAGAAAACATGGTTTTTGTAGAATGTATAGAGAGCGTGTATAAATAAAGTACTGTGTCTAGACAACAATATCTTTCCAGACAAATCCATTAACAAAACCAATTTGAGTCAGATTTTCATCATAAAGTTCAATGGTTCTTTTGGCTGGTCCTTCGCAGTTGATCGTGATAATGAAGCTGCCGCAAATTTCAACAGGAAGACGGATTTGTTCAATCTCAATAAGCTGAAAATGGTCCAATAATTTTGGATAAAAACGTTTATGCCTACTTGTCTGAGTTTCAAATCAGTTGTGAGACGAACCATGCTCTCGAATAATTGTGTTATTTGTTTAACATGGAGTGTCTAAAAAATTTAAAAACGTTAATTATTTTTGAGAGATAAGGTGACTTTTTCTGGATTTCTATCAACCATTAAAAAGTACAACTTCGAATCTTTGCTTTTTCCAAGAGTCAATACCGCATCATCCTCTAAGATCTCTGCCAAATATTCGGAAGTCAATGGAACCTTCTCCAGTTGGTTGAAAATAAGATTACACTTCTTTTGTTTAGCGTTTGGGATTTGAATAGCCGAGCCACAATAATCAATTCCATTAACCATTGTTCGAACAGCGTGTGGTCCAACAGCTACAGGAAGTGTACCCTTTCTTACATGTTCCAAATGTTGAAAAAGCGAATTTTCCAAGAAGTATTCTTTTGCATATCTGACGAGGTCTGGGACAACAACAGTAAGAATTTCCATTATTGGAATAATACATAAATTCCCAATACATTCCTACGACTTTTATACCAAATTCCGAAATTCGAAAAAAGTTGTCTAATAGTACATGAATTTATGATTTGGCCAATTATACATCAAAGGCAATATTGACAATTCCATCAACACAAAGTAAGAAAAGAACCTAGGACAGCAAAAGATAGTATTGATCACACTTAAAATTAACAAATATATCAAACTTGATTCAATTATATTTGCGTGCACTTGCGTAGACTTAGGCTGATCTATTTGATCATCTACTCTTGCACAAACCCGAGAAATATTTTGATCAAAGTTAGACTTAACCCCCCCCCCCCTCTTCGACGATACAGATTAACTCACCTTTCTATTTCTTCAGTCAACCGATTGACACTTTTTGTTTGGCGCCGACGAAATTTTTATAAATTTCAAAGTTTTTGGCAGCAGTAAAAAAATAATGATTCGTTATGAATTATAGTTGCACAATTTTTAGTTTTTGGAAAAAATAAGTCAAAAAATTTGGAACGCTTCACGAATTTGCGTGTCATCCTTGCGCAGGGGCCATGCTAATCTTCTCTGTATTGTTCCAATTTTAGTATATGTTCTCGGAAGAACAAAAGTTATTGAGTACATGTTTCTTATATATGCCCCTGTTTTAATGCACCCGACACTTTGCGGGTTGTGCAAAACATGATGAATAACACTTCGAAAAAATTAATCAGAATTTTGGCTCTACCGCATAACGGTTTTATATTTTTCGAAATGAATGAAAAGTAGTATTATTTCTGCACTTCAAATGCGCTTGAAATTTAAGTGGATTTCGAAAGAAAATCTGTGAAACAAAAGTGTTTAACCCTTGTTTTTTGACATCATATAAAGACGATTTGGTTTCATAATCCTGAATTGAAAATTTTCAAAAACATAGTACAATTCTCGATAGAAATAAGAAACAGCATATCAAAAATTATTATTTTTTGATGTGCATTTTGTGAATATTCCAATATTTGAGATTTCATAAAGATATATTGAAGTTCATCCATTTTTAGAACATAAAAAACAAAATAAATTCGATCTAAGTATTGAAACATAGAGATTACAAAACTTTCTATTTTCAAATGTTCACAGGCTGAAAATGTTATCTTGTTTTCCATATTTTGAAAACTGAAAACTTTTATGTACGTGTTCACAAAGCAATAAACTCACAATGCATTTGATATTTTAATCGCGTTTTATTTGAGCATGTTCCAAACACCAAAAATTTCAACGCCATAAAACAAATGTAACTTGATAAAAGAGCCGATCATTTTCATCCACTTATCCATTGTACTCTTACTGCGCGTAGCATCAGTTAATCTTCAGTCCTTGTAATTCATCTTATTATGGTACTAGAACATGTTACAAAGAGGCTCACATCTTATATTTGAAGTACATACGTCAATAATCATCTCAAATGGCATTTTTTGTCCAAGGCAGTATCAATGTCGACTTTCATTTATCAAGAAAGATTTTCGTGTTTGCTCAATTAATCCAAACATTAGAGTCTTTCATCAAAAATTTTATATTTTTTGACGAAATCTCCCCCCGCTACATTGCGTGATGCAATTTTGTAATTTTGGGTGGGCGGTTACTTTACTGTAATACTTTGTAAGTTCATTTTTATTCATTTTTTGCACACCGACTCTGCTACATAGCTGTTCGGTTCAACATTTTTTTGAATAGAAAGTTTATCAAATATTCTTTTGTGGACACGTTCCATCAAATGTGTTATTTATTTGCCAAGGAATTGAATACGTGGCAATTTTATTCTTATTTTTGAAAATCGTAAAAGAAAAACATTTGTTGAGGTTTTCCTAATCGAGCTTTTTTATTTAATTCTTAAAACGTATGCAGGATTACCATGTAATAGTTTATGACTGTAATTTTTCATTTTTCGATCTACATAGGTTTTCAGTTTTCATTGACCATCGGAAACCAAAAAATAACTTCAAATAATGTATTGTGTGATATTGATAAAAAAAATACAACGGTGACTAAATTCCCAGTAGGTTAGAAACATTGACAGTTATAGTTCGTATGTTAAATCTCTAATAAGTCTTCGTAAAGTATATTTTTGAGTTATTTTTGTTATTGAAACTGGTTTCGCCATCAGTGTTTTCTTTTGAGGACCTGAACTACCAGTGACACCACTTTGCTATTAGCTTTTTTTTCAAGAAAATTTTTAATTTAAAAAAAAATGATGCACAATCCTTAAAATATTGATTTCCATTGAATTACATTGATTTCCATTAAATTACTATTGAAATACATTTAGCACCGAATACCTAGTTCAAAATTGATTCGATAATTATTCTATATTTGCTCAAGTTACCTTCCTTTGACATCTAAGATGGCACCGAATGATTACACTCACTTCCTTTGTCGGTGACCGAAAAAGAAAGTGAGGTTGTTGTTTTTTTTTTCATTGGAGCACAATGAAACGCATTATTTCCGTTGTGCTAGTAATTCATATATCCAATAATTTTTTTTTCGTTACAAGTTACACTAAAGTAAGTAATCTCTTTTTTTACAATATGCATATGGGATGTTAAAAGTTATTTATTAGTTCGATGACGCGTCAGAGACCATCTTCTCGCCTTTTTATGATCAGACTAATAAAACAAACGAATTAATACATTTTTTATATATTTGCTTTGCCATACATTTTTGTCTTACTCTTCAATAATAATAATAACACTTATAAACATCTCGTGATCAATATTTATACCATATCAAAATTATCTAATAAGGTCCAGAAAATTTAGATCTTATCTGCAGTAAATTCGACCAAGATAAATGACCTGCAAAGATGATTAATATATACTCGTTTTGACAGGTTGTTGGCATTGATTATGCGACTTTTTTTTGTGAAATAAATTTAGAATAACAGCTGCTAGATGTGCAAATACTGAATATTGGTACCCTTTTTATTTTGCGAAAGTTTGTACTTTTCAATTTTTTCGTAGATTTCTTTCTTGTTGAAGATTAGATTTTAAAATCTTTCAGCGAAATTCAGCGATATTTAAATAGCGATGGGAATAGTATCACGTCGGTTGATCGATGCGAGCTATCACCAAAATTTTGATCTTTGTGATTATAAGTAGGTTATAATTTCGTTTCTAATTTAAGAGTTTTGAGAATTAGTCTTGCGCTCGCTCTGCCATACACCATTCACATGTTTTTCTTAGCATAAATAACATTCACGTTTACCTCACTGACAAAAACATCCTCGCAAGAAAAAAAAAAACAAAACCATAACATTTCAAGCTCTTGGCAAATTGCCAGACAATGCATTTATTTCCCTCTTCCTCCTCACTCACACATTAACACTTTTGGCAAAGTACCATAAAGAGGAACATGCAGATATTAGTAAGAAACGTGCATTTCTGTAAGAGGTCAGCACAATGACCTGTCTTTCTTTTCTCCCTCTCGAGACACACCATGGACCAGGAATGCGCGCGGAAAGGCACCCGCAGTCTCCTTTCCCACTCACCCTGAACGCTCGTCCACCATGCGACGCACACTGTGCTGTCTAGTGGGTCGACATTTGCTGGTGTTGTTTTGGACCGCGCGTTCTGCTCTTCACCATATGCCCCAGATGCTTTACCCTCATTTTGTCGGTTTTTACTTCTTCAATTTCATTGATTCGTTATTTGCGTTGCCAATAATTTATTCAATTGTTTAATTTAATTTCATCATTTTTTCTTACAGAAGCCATGTTGGGTGTGCCGTTCATTGATCGGTGGCTATCCAATACATTCAAGCCAAAAACATTCGATGATGCTGTCGATCGTCTTAGTTATGTTACCACTGCTACATTGCTCACATTTTTCTCAATTATGGTCTCATGTAAACAGTGAGTATTCTTTTTTCTTTCCTTGATAGTATTGTCGTGAACAACGAATATTTTTCGAAAAACTCGGTAAAAATGTAATACATGAAACATATCAAATATTTTACTGCTTGAATATACTTTTACGGTTCATCGCGACTGAACAGACAGCAAAATAGGCGCGCGAATAAGCATAACACTTTTATTTGCACATCACTCTGTAGAATTTACGCGCGATAGGTTTGCATTGTTTTTATGAATAAATAATTTGGTATTCATGCTAAGGCAGTGTACACAGAATAATAGATCATAGAGTTCTCGAGAGGAGGTGTCAAGCTTACTAGTTGAAGTGTGGATTTTATTTTCTCGATATTTACAGAAACGAAGGGAGTTGTTCGCTTTTTCAAAACGATACAATTATGAAGGGAACATATGAAAATTGTCATTTTTTATCTTTTAAGTAGAATATAAAAAGTATTAGTTCTGTTTTTATTGATCGGATATGATCAACTTTTAAAAGTAGATCAAAGTTCAGGAGGGCGTGTAATATCAGCGGTATACAAGTACATAGTAAGTAAGCACAAAATATGTGTTTAAAGTTAATTTTAACTAAAAATACCGTAGTACTGTTATTACTGCAGAACATTATTATTTTTTGGTAATACTCACAAAATCGTAAATAGCATATTTCCCACGATGACACAATGCAACTAGGTACTGTATATCTATTTTTATACGTATTGCGTCATTCTTTTCATATACAAAAAAAACCATCTACAGTAATCCAATGTGAGAAAGCCCTCAAAAACCAAAAAACAGTATTATGTAAATCCTTTAAAAAATTCTAGATGAACATGAAGAACGACTTATTTTTCAGATATGTAGGATCTGCAATTCAATGCTGGATGCCAATGGAATTTAAAGGTGGTTGGGAACAATATGCCGAAGATTACTGCTTCATCCAAAACACGTTTTTCATCCCGGACCGCGCCGAAATTCCTGGAGACGTTGAGGACAGACAAAAAGCCGAGATTGGCTACTATCAGTGGGTGCCGATTGTCCTCGCCATCCAAGCGTTCATGTTCTACTTGCCATCGTGGATCTGGTCGTCTTTGTACAAGCAATGCGGGCTCGATTTCCCATCGGTTATCAACGAAGCAGAAGCGTTGAGAACGAATGACTCGGAGACACGGAGAAAGGGAATCAATAAGCTTGTTGCATTCATTGAAGATATCTTGTCGACTAGAGAAAAGAACGAATATGGAAGGTTCTATTGCTACAGGTGACAAATTGTGTTCTTCTAGTAGTGAATATTGAAGTTTATCTTTCAGATTCGGACGTGGTCTTGGATCAATGACATCTATGTTGTACATTTGCATCAAATTGATGTACCTCACCAACGTCCTCTTGCAATTCGTCATCTTGAACAGATTCCTTGGAAATGAATACTTCTTGTGGGGATTCCATGTAAGTCGATCTTCAGTTCTTGAATGATAACTCATGAACAAAAACATATTTCAGACATTCTTTGATCTCTACAATGGACGTGAATGGGAAGATTCCGGTGTGTTTCCACGTGTGACTCTTTGCGATTTCTCTGTCAGAAAGCTTGCCAACGTGCACAGATACACTGTTCAATGTGTTCTCATGATCAACATGTTCAACGAAAAGATTTATCTTTTTATTTGGTAAGTTTTCATTCATTTTTTGATAATATCAAACGTGTTCAACGATTAGATCAGCCTAATTTCTTTGCACTTTTCAAAAATAGTTTAATGAAAATGGTTTCTTGCAGGTTCTGGTTTGTCTTCGTTCTTATCACCACCCTTATCAACACCCTTTGCACAATCTATCGTCTGAGCTTTGCAACATCCAGACATAATTACATTCGTTCCTTGTTGAGCGGACCACAACACCAATTCAAGGATGAGTCGTCGAAGATGCCAATCAGAAAGTTCACCAACCATGCTTTGAGACAAGGTAAAAATTTAATGAAAACAAAAAAAATTTATTTAAAATTATTTTCAGATGGTGTTCTCCTCATGAGATTCATCGACGATCACGCTGGAGCAATGGTCACGAAGGAAATCTGTGAAAACTTGTTCACAAACTTCCTCGAGTCCAATCCCTACCATCACCCAGCCATTCACCATCCAGGCCACTCGACCAAATCCGCATCTCCAGGAGTGGAAGAAGGACCACATGAGCACCTTTACACTCCAGAAAAGATTGGATTAATGGCGCCGGACTATGCAATCAAACATGCTTAAGTGTTCACATAACTAAATTCTCAAGAAAAAAAAACTGCCTCCGAATCTCACATTTCACTTTTTTTTTTACAAAGACTTGTCTTGTCCTATTATTTCTGCTTATTTTCGAAATCTGTAACTTTGTTTTTTGAACCTGTTTTATTTTTGATTCTATACTGTAAATGCATAATTTGATTATGCTTGGTATTATTATTTTTAAAAATAATTGCGACATGTTTTGATTATTCTTAAAGATGTTTCCCTATTCGGAATTTAACTTTCAAATCGATTTATTACGAGTTTTATTCCAATATGTGAAGTTTGGTTTACAATTAATAAACGTTTTTTCACGAATAATTTAGCGTTTAGTACCAGCAGTTCGAAAAGTCCTGCAGATTCCCGTATTTGTGTCGCATAATTGACCCAACGGACATGTATTTTGACAATTGAGAGTGGATGGTCCATTGAATGCTGTTCGGAATGTACGACACGTACCTGGAAAAATTAAATGAGATCAAATATAAAATTGAATGTGTGCTAAAAATCGTATATTTGGTCTAAATATTCCAACGAAATTTGTAGTAAAAAGTGCATGTTAAGTATACATATTTTTTTACAAATTTATTTCCTAGAAAATACATTTTTTACCTGTGTTATAGTCGCACATTTGCGGAGAACAGCAAAATGTTTGCCTAGAGTTTTGTTTACAGCTATCTCAAATATTGATCTTGTACATAACTAAGTTTTAAAATAAATGTATTTTTGCTCACAAATCGCTTTGCACGGTTTCAGTTCTGGTTTAAAGCAGCAATTTATTATAGATTTAAAGCGCTTCATGGTTGAAAAACTAATTCTAGCGACTGACAAGGATTTGAAATAGCTCACCGTCATTTTAAAATTTTATATTTTTTAGTTTTTGAAATATTTATGTATTTAAGAACAATTTTCACAGAAAAAGTTTAATTATAATTAATAACCAATAATGGTCTCTATTAAATGAGCTATTATACTTGAATATTGGTTCAAGAGTTCAAAAGTTACATATGTTTAAAAAACGCCTCATTTTTTGCGCTTTCATTGAAAGGAGCACTTTAAAATGTATTCAAGACATATCTCATGGTTACGGCAAAAGCGAATCGTCTAATTTTGGTCACTTACTTCACGGTGTGTAAAAGTGAACGTACACCATGGTTGCGGACTTTCTTGCGGCAGCCTTTGTGGAGGCGGGGTTTTGACGCAAACAGTGCACAGTCTTGGGTCCGCCCCCTGTATTATTTTTCAGTTTTTATTAATTTATTTTTGTTTTTGATAGAAAAAACATCTTTCGAGCATTTTTTTCGTCTGAATTTGAACAAATACATTTTTTAGAATGTTTAAGTTTTATTTAAAATCGATTTCACGCGAATTATCGTATTTTTATTGCTGTTTTCATCAGTTTTTATTATTTTTTTGAAAAACAATTCATTTCCAGAATACAAATCGAGACGAATCATCAACATCACTGGGATTTTGTTCAGGAAGAAACGTCGACAGTTTTTCGATGATTTCTCCTGCAGTTCTTCATTTTTCGCATCCGCAACAGCTAGATCTTCTTGTATTCTACAAGATTTATAGGTAAAATTTATTAAATCGCGAATATTTCTGTATTCTTGCCAAAATTTTTCAGAAAATCGATTAATAACACAATGACGACGGATTCTAGCTGGTTTCGAATTGAAGAGCAAGTCAATATTTTTATTCGGTGAATTTTTAACAATATTGTTCCATTCCACAAATTATATCGTAGGTTAGTTCTGTTCTTTCAGGATAGCCCATTCCTAGAATTACACGAGAGTAGCGCAGAACCTTCCGAGGACTACAAATAACCAATAAAGTAAGGAACAAGTATATATTTTTGTACATAATTCAATAAATAATTGTTTTTAACTGAATAATACTTTTATTATATTCTCTTACCTGGAATAGAGTATGAGCATTAAAAAAACTTTATATTATTCACAATAATAATATTTAATATGAAACCTTACTTTTCCGATTCGTGTTTTTCTTTTCATCGTGAACGTTGGCGATATAAAAAAAACCAGTTAGTCGATAATTTTCGTTATTGTTCGATGGTAGAGCTATCCTGAAAGAACAGAAATAACCTACGATATAATTTTTGGAATGGAACAATATTGATAAAAATTCACCAAATAACAACATGTGCTTGAAATTTCCACTTTTAAAAGCTAATTATCTTTTAATCGCATCTTCAATTCGAAACCAGCTAGAATCCGTCGTCATTGTGTCATTAATCGATTTTCTGAAAAATTTTGGCAAGAATACAGAAATATTCGCGATTTAATAAATTTTACCTATAAATCTTGTAGAATACAAGAAGAGCTAGCTGTTGCGGATGCGAAAAATGAAGAACTGCAGGAGAAATCATCGAAAAACTGCCGACGTTTCTTCCTGAACCAAATATCTGAAGATAATAATTGAATTCGGCTTTTTATGTTTGTTTACCTTATCAAAAAATATCCGTAACAATTGTGGAAGCATATTATGATAAAATTCCAGTGATGTTGATGATTCGTCTCGATATGTATTCTGGAAATGAATTGTTTTTCTAAAAAATAATAAAAACTGATGAAAACAGCAATAAAAATACGATAATTCGCGTGAAATCGATTTTAAATAAAACTTAAACATTCTAAAAAATGTATTTGTTCAAATTCAGACGAAAAAAATGCTCGAAAAATGTTTTTTCTATCAAAAACAAAAATAAATTAATAAAAACTGAAAAATAATACAGGGGGCGGACCCAAGACTGTGCACTGTTTGCGTCAAAACCCCGCCTCCACAAAGGCTGCCGCAAGAAAGTCCGCAACGACAGATTTCTGTAGAGAGTCGTTCACTTTTACAAACCGTGTTACTTCACTATATACAACAGGTCTCATTCAGATTTTAAGTTTATGTTAAAATAACATGTCTAGTGAATTTTTATAACCTTCTTTTTTGATTTGGACCCGGACTAATACTATACTAAAAGCTTGTGCACAAAAACATAAATTACTAACTCTTCACACATCATTGTTCATTATTATCAAGTTCCACAAAAAAATTCAAAAACAAAAACACAAGAAATCTGGTAAAAATACAACAGAACTTTTAAAAAGTGTCAACCATTGGAAAAGAGGGGGGAGGAGGGATTGGGTAATCTAAACTACAATCACGTACCAGCGTAAATCATGGAGGGCAAAGAATGAGGGGGGGGGGAAGGGGGCCTGTACAACATATGACATCTTTCAGAGCAAATTTTGTAGAATTTCTAAATTTTTTCTAGACACAATAAAGTCCTAGAAAAACTAAGCACCGTAAAAATGACACATGAAGTTGGCATTTGTCGAATTTTGAGAGTTACTCTCCAAAAAAACGCGACAATTGTACTGAAACCTATCCTATACTAAAACTGAGGTATTCTGGGTTTGATACCAGGAACTTGGTCCTGTCTTAACGACAGCAGGCTCAAGTTCTCGGAGACCATTAACCGATTTTGATTTTTGTTGGGATATTTTTTTGTTTTTTTAAATTTTTTCGTAAGCAATATCTAACTAGCTGAAGCTAACTATTAGTTATTGAAAAAAAAAGTAATGAGGGATTTTTATAAAACGAGAACGGGGAAGGGAAGGGGGACTACGTCCAGCGTATATGAGTCCGCAGGATGAACTGATCGCATGTTCTTGTTGACGTTTTACACTCTTCTAGTTGAATCCGTCTCAAACTTTTTGATGAAAACTTGAATAATGATGAACGTTGATGTGTGAAATTTTTTTGTCTGAAATAATTTGAACTAATATTTGAAAACCAAGGTGGAAAGTTTAACTCACTTAGAAAATTAAAATATTCAACTAACGGCATGGTGGGATAACGTTCTAAAAACGTCCCACTTGCACTCCCCAAGTGTAAAATTTGATCGATCGCTACCGCAAGCTGCTGTTGTTAATGATCATGCAAGTCATTCTCATTATTCCCTTGCCAATATGTTGTTAATTGCTGTTTGAAAGTGGAAGGTATGTACAGCGGCGCCGGATTTTTGATCGTCTAAAATAAGAAAAAAAATAAATTACAGCAAAAATAGTATAATCGAGAGAAGGTATAAGAGAAATGATGTTACGTTTCAGAGGAGCGAGTGTTCTAGGATATCGATTTTTCTTTTTCTTAAGAGAAAAAGTGCATGAGCATGCGCGATTCTCGCCGTTTTGGGTGATGAAAACAAAGACTTGATGTACACTTGAACGAGAAGCGTAGAGGAGAGAAGCTCTAATGAAATAATTAAGAGAAGTGAGATGTCTTTCTTTTATAAATTGGAGGATCTTTGATTCATGAACGCATCGTATATTTCTGAATTTCGATAAGATGCAAGAAAGACATTTGCGTTTATTAATAGAAAAGACAATTCTAAAGAGAATACTTTTAGGATCACTACCACTGTAGGTTTTGTTTTTGGTGGAAAAAAACGGACGACTGCTTAAAATGACCGATTTTATGGCAAAATGAGGACTCATGGGCGTGGCGGGGTGTTGAGGCGAGAGGGCGGGCGTCAAGAGGCGGCAAAGAAAGGACAGGACACATCGGAACAAGACACCGGCAGACACCCCACCACAACGATGAAAACGCTTCAACACAGCCAAAGCCACTCCTCCTCCGAACAACGGCACGACAATTTTTTTGTTTCTTGTCGCTGATAGGAAGACGACGATTGTTGCGGTCGTGGATGCTGATCGTACAAAATGCGTTGTTCTCGCCTCGGCAGGCCCGCATCGCTGAGTAGCGGCCCCAAAAGAACATTTCACCAACGATCGAGAGACCACACACGAAGAGAATAGTTTATGTTCGTTTTTCCTTTTTTTGAGATGTGATGGGGTCTTTTGGGGGGTGGGGGCAGAATTTATGGGGTGATGAACGAGCGCTCGAAAGAGAGATGGTGTTGAAAAATTGTAGAGTCGTGATGAGAAGAAACATTGCACTGATGACAGAATTTACATATTAGGGAAACTTTTTTGAACATTTGCTATGCAGAACGAGAAGACATCTATTCCAAAATGTACTTTGTGAGCTAAAGTTGGAACAGCCCCCCTCACTGGCTAAAATTCCTAGTTCACACTCAACTCCCCCAAATTAAAATAAAATTTAACAGTCTCAACAAAACAGTTCAAAGAGTACAAACTACAGTATTCTTCATACAATTTAATGTGGAATAAATAAAACATCAACCTTAAGATTTTAACGTTTATTTTATAGGTTACGGTAACACGTCGCATTTTTATACATTTTCATATATTTTTATTATATTTATTATATTTTCAACGGCGAAAAGTGCGTTTTTATGGGATATTCCGAAAATAAATCAGCTCTGTCATTTTTTAGTCTTACAGCGGGCTAAAATAATTCAAGTGGTTGCCGAACATATTTAAAAAAATGAAAAGGGAAGTAGATATTTTTTATACGGGAAGAAAATATTTGAAATTGATTGGAATAGCTGATAAAAACAATAATTTCATGACAAAAATATTTGGAAAAGACCTCAATTAGAATTTTCTAAAAACTAGGCACTAAAAACCAGTGATGAGTTCTCTCAAAACTTTAAATATATTTTTTTGAATTTTCGTTTCGCTGTTAAACTTTCGTAAACAATCTAGAACCTCAATTTAAAAAATTACAATAGAGCATTTTCATATTGTTACAACTGGAGCACCTTTTGCTGATATATCCGACGTGTCAAGGTGTTATTTTTCTGAGTTGATGACAACTTCGTCATAATGGTCACTTGATAGTTGATAGTAGGGAACAACCGAGTAAAATTTTTTTTATCCAACGTTATGTTTTTGTTATTTTTCATAACATTAGTTTGAAAAACATTTATTTTTCATTTTTGCTCAAATTTATTTATAAACGAAATTGACCAATTCTGTAAAATTGTGCCAATTTGCACAACAGAAACGATACGACCCGGCACGTTTTTGCACACAAATTTGTGGCTTATTATTTTTTCTCAATATTTTCCTAATAATTAAGACGGAAATCTCAATAATCAACTTTAAAAAAAAGAGAAACTTTGAGTTATTCAAACGAGACAAAAACACATGAGAGTAATAAAGCGTGCGAAAAAGTAGAGTCAAACTGAATAATAATTTTTGAGCAAAACACGAATGAGTCATTATACTGCATCTGCCGGGCAGAAATAATATTTTGAACCTTATGAACAATGGAAAAAAAGGCCGAAGCCTTCTCCCAGAGAACACAATCAAATTTCAAAAATTTTTGCCCTTTCCTAGCGTTTCTATCAACTTTCCATCCATTTGAAAACAATAGATAAGCTTGTATTATCTATCAAAACTGGATTTCTCTTTCGTTTCCTTATTCTTCTTCTTTGCGACTTTCGTTTGACTCCCGGTTTTATACATTCATTTGGGTCACCTTTTCAATTGTTTCGTCCACGTTTTTAATCCACTCCGCTTCATCTATCATCCCTTTTAGTGATGAGGAGTAAAATTTATTTTCTGTTTATTTTGAGCTTCATTTCAGCTGTGTTTTCTGAAGATGCTACTCCGTCACCGAGTGAAGAAAGTACAGTTATTTTTTAAATTCTAAAAAATATTGTGAAAATTGGTTTTTGTTTTAGTGGTTGATCGTCTCGCGGTTAATCTAGCAGGTGCCTTTGTGAAGAGTATGTTCCCTGAAATGGAAAGAAAAGCAAGCACTGAAGCCCCAGCAGCTGCCCCTCCTCCAGCACCATCTTCTGACATTCGTCGAGCACCAATAAATCCTTTGACAGCTTCAATGGAAGGGTACTCTCGTAAGTCTTCTATGAGATTGGAACATTCCGAAACGGAAATATTAAATAAATCTAACTAGAGGGAATTTAAACGAACGTTTATGGTACTCTTTTGGTTTGTTCATTTTTTTTAGCAATAATAATAGAAATACCCTTCATGAAACAAGGATCCAAGCTACCAGATTTGTGTGAAAAGGACAGCGAAAAATTTTTTTGTAGGATAATTGTGTTATTCAAAAAAAATCAACGGCAGAAATAAAAAATAAACTTCGCGGAACTTTTAGAAAAGTAAATCATTTTATATTGGATTATAACGACGTAGATTTTTTTCAAAACGTCAATAAAATTTTTTAAAACGTCAACAATTAGCCGAATAATTAATTTATCACCAATTAAAATTTTCAAAATTTGGAACCATATGATTAACGCAATAAAATTTTCTATAAGTGAAAAACTGAAATATTTCCAGCTTCATTTGCTGCTTCGGAATACAATGCCATTCCGCAACTTTCGCAATCTGGCGACTCCCCTAGAAATCCGTTCAGTTATCAAGGTCAACAACCATCACCTTATTCGCTGATGCCAGAAGTAAATACCTTTTAAAAATCATAATTCAAAAAACATAAAAAAATACTTCAGACGTCACGCAGCAGAACTTCTCAAACAAGTGGAATGGACGGCTTGGGAGCTCTCGCTCTCTCAGGCATGTCAGGCCAAGATCTTCCTGGTATTCTCGCTGGACAAGGCCAAGGTAATCCTCAAGCTATCAACGCCGTACGCAACCAGGCATACCTTGCGGAACTGGCAAAACATCAATCGGAACTGAGTGCGTATAGTGCGAAACAAATGGAATATCTCGATCAACAAAGAAGATATCAACAAGCAATGATTGATCATCAAGCTGGCGCGGCGGTATAGTTTCAAACTTTGATTGATTGATTGATGAGTTTTTGTTTTATTGCAGCTTCTCATGCAAAAACAACAGCAAGAAGTTATACAGGAACAGATTAAGAAAATGAAACAATCTTATGGTGTAGGTGGCGAAGTAAATTTAGAAGAAAAACCGCAAGGAAATGTGGAATTTGCTGAAAACGACAACACCGTTGGAGGAAGATATCTCACTGCTAGAGCACGTGGAACAAAAACGATGAAAGTTCCAACAAATAGAAGTGCATTTCGAGGACATTGATAAAAATTGAAGTTAATTTGTTTTCAGAACTCGAGGATGATGATGTAATTGCAAATGACGAATATCTCAAAGAGTACTTCAAACAAAATTACAACATTGACATCCCAGATAATGTTGATGACTTATCGGCTGACGAAAAGGCTACACTGAGGTATTAATTTGAAATATTCATGATGATGATATTTCACTCAAAAATTGCAGAGCATTGAAAAAAGAGCTGTCTAGACGAAAGGAAAAAACAGAGACAGATGGCGTTTTCAAAACAATGGACAAATTGAAAGCGTAAAACATGTTTTTTTGCAGAAATATATCAATTAGAATGAATTCTTGTAGAAAAATGACGAATGAACGCGCCGCGCCATCAAGCAACAACAACTCGCCAAATGAAGCATGTGATCAATGTATTCCGATGAATATTAAAATGATGCGAGGTGCTTGGACGCAGGTGCAGTATTTATAATTATTTTTGAAACGTTTTCGCATTTTCGAATATAGATTTATGGCAATCCGAAAGTTGTCAACAAAGTCTTTGGAACTATTATGAGTCTTGAAAATTTGAAAACATCTGGAGGAAGCACCAAAATGTCAAAGAAGAGAGCGGCATGTGTCGGAATGGAAATTGGAAAAACTTCTCATAGAAAGAGTTCCAAGATGAATCTTTTCTTTAGGGATACCGAGGAAGGAAATGAACTTCATGAGGTTCAAATATCTTTATTTCTTATTAAATATCGACTACTTTCAGTTAAGAGGAACCGTTAACGTTCGTGACAATATAATGAACATCGAGACGAATTTATACAGGACACATAGTAAGCATTGGTTCTTATATTAGCAATAAAGTCCATTTTTTTAGTGTGCCTTGTCAAAGCTGGACCATCTGAGTCAGATAGATTGGAATATGTTGTATTAGCTGAGACCGCTGGAAAGAATGCTTGTCAATCGTACCATGTTTTCGTGAGAGATACAGACGAATTCAACAGAAGACACTTTGATGATGTTTCAGAATTCATGAAAGCGGTGAGCAGAAACTAAAAAAAATCAACCTTGTGACTCGTTTTTCAGCAAAAAGACGTCCTACCTGTAGGAGCACTTCCAAAATCATCCCTTTGTGAATTGAACGCTCCATAATCCGAACAAAAAAAGATAATAAAATCCCGTGTCATTAATATGAATCACATTTGTAGAATAATAAATGTTTTTATTACTATGATTATGAAATCACACGTCAAAATATACACGTCAGAAAAATTGTGACCTCTAAAGCGAGATTTGAAATTATAAAGATGAAAATTGTTCTTCCATTGGTGGTAAAGTATGACGGCGAGTGTCACTGTTTCTGCGGGCTAGCACAACTTGATCAGTGGAAAGGTCACAATCATTGATTGTCATCTAGAAGTAACTATTTTAAACTCAAGAAAACTTGATTTTGTTACTTTTGGTGATGATTTCAACGATTCTTCTTCCTTACGATTTTCCAAGCTACCGATTGAACTATTATCCTCAGCAGTACATTCACTATGCTCACTTTTTGGATGGTGACTGTTTTCTGAATCTATACTTTGTCTTCTATTCATCATACAAAAATTTGGGTCTTCATTCTGGATCACTCTGTAAATTTTTCTTCGTTTTTTATAAAATGTTGTTTGAACTCACATCGATGTAGATTTTGATGAATTCGCGCCATCTGTATTATAGATTTGTGCCCCCTTTGATCGATTTTTGAAAAATTTCATAAAGAAAAATACGAAGAAAATGATAGTTCCGGTGGTAATACAAACGCAAACAACAATAACGGCATACATCCATCTGAAATAAAATTTCATGTTACTTTTTATAACTGAAATAAAAACCCTGGAATAACAGTTTCTGTTTGGTTCATTGGTGTCGAAACTTCGATAGTAGTCTCCGAAAGATTTTCAGTGGTTTCATCTGGAACTGGTGTAGTAGTCAACTCTTTGAATGGATCGACCAAAAGTGAGCTGATTTCATCAACAATTTTGTTTAAACCTTCCATGTAATTTCTTTCGGTGAACAAATTTTTATATTGAGCTAATGAATTGTCAAGTTGTTCTTTTGGCATTGCAAGATCAGCGCCAGTCTGAAATGAAACATTTAGTTCAAAACAAATGAATAGGTTATTGTCACCCAAAGATAGATTTGCTTAGCTAGTTCAACTCCAAGAACAAGGATATAGTTTTTGCATGGCATTGTGTCAAGACCAAATGCCTCACGGATACCATGACCAAATTGAGTCTGAACCCAAATTGAAAACTTTTTTCCTAGGATTGGATGCTTACCAAATCGTTACTAGTTATACTTTGATTGCTTGCGGTATGAATACGTTTTGCAAGAATAATGAAAATTTGCACTGGCTCTGTTTGGTTAGAAAAACATTCTGGACTCGCGTCGTCGACGTATTGAATCTTGATGTCTTGTAATTCTGAAATAAGCACCTATTTTAAAAGCGAGAAGTTTTTTAAATTTGTTTCACGATTTTCTTTGTAGATTGTATTCTTAATTGAATTTTTATGTAATATGATTTTTTTTGCGTAGATTCAAAAATGCGGATTGAAAGCGACTCACTAAAAAAAATCGCAAAATAGATATACATTTTGTTATGGTAAAATAATCAGCTTGAGGTCTTTTCTGAGAAACCTGATACAAAAAATTCGTGTTTTTACAATACGTCTTTTTCAGAAATTCACTACGAAAAATTTAAAATAAAATAGAATTTTTATATCTGTCAATAATAAGGTACATAATTAAAGTAGATTATTTTAGCTTGTTAACATTTTTTCGAGTTCCATACAACCTTTTTGAATTAAATCAAAAAAAAATTGAGATGCACTTACTAGCCATATGCTGTTCAACATTGTCTAATATTGTCTGTCTCCATGTGTCTGTTAAAATATGATCGGGATCACACAAAGTTCCATCGTGTGGAACATTACATTCTGTAGAGTTTGTTCTAGGATCGGGATAAGTCATTGGTTCCCATAACTGCAAAAATAAAACCAAAATTCTTGATACATGAGAAATTGTAAAAATTTGCTCCCTTTTTGCATGCGTGTCTAGTCATGTGCATTTCGGACAGTAAATATGTTTTGTTCTCGTCAATGAGCCACTTGATAATGAAGCTTGCTTCGTTTTCAAACAATCTTCACAGATAGCCAACACCGAAGGAAATACGAAAATGAGAGGTATTTAGAAACGGATTACTCATTGAAATCAAGGTATGTATGTCAGTATTGTTCAAACAAGAATGGGGGGGGGGGAGGTTGTAATGATAATAGGGAAGTTTAGTTTGTTACAACGAAGTTTTGATCTGGTTAACAAATAAATAAAAAAAGATTACATCAAGAGCTGATCTTTGAAAACCAAAAAAATGAACGGAATTTACAAAAAAAAACGTTAAACTTACTTCCGTATCTGCTCTCAACACTGTACCAGATGCAATGATCAGTGATAATAAAGATAACATTGTTGAACAGATTTTCTGAAGAACATTTTATTTGAAATTCACTTGCACACTTTTTAAAAATTACTTTCGGATTATGAAAAAGCAGTGAAAAACTAATTTCTTAGTTAAGTTCTTAACTATTTAAAACGTTCTAGATGTAAGGGAATATTGACTATGAGTTTAAAAATTATATCAATAAGAATACAAAAACATGAATGCAAATACAAAATTTTCTAATTTTGTAACGACATAATTTTTCAAGTAAAATATCACTAAACCGTACTACATTATTATCAAGTTAAAAATTTTGGATCATCCATTTTCTGCTAAAAGACCGCAGCGCAGCCGCTCGCATTTAAAAATAGCACGACTGTCACACTTTCCTTTAAAATTTTTTTAAAAAACTTCTAACTACCCTTCCAGCCTATGGAGTTGTCCCCCCTTCGAAAGCGACTTTAACATTTAAAAGAAAATTAAGAATTTTAAAATTATTAAAAAATTTTAAAAAAAAATCTCATTATTTAATATTATAAGAGTGTAATTAAAAATCGGTTTATGATTGGCATTCTCGCATGTTTAAGGTCTTATGAAATACCAAAATTTAAATAACCAAAGTTATACCAAAATTTTATTGGATTGCATAAATATTCAACAAAAAAAGAAGTTTTAAAATAATTGAGAAAAATTACCTCAATATGATCAATGTATCAGATAAAATTCACTTATCATCAAAAATAGGTGAGAGCTGATGAATGAGCACGATCCTCAAGGCACAGCAGCAAAGTGGTCAGTATGTTGACCGTTTCTATCCACTTGATATTCGACTCACTTATTTCTTTTTCTCTACCTTGCTCTGTCCTTCAATGAACTACCGAAATCACCACATTCTCTCTTCATTTATCTTTATACTTCTGTGCTCCGCCCTTCCTGATTTTGTAACAACTTCCAGTGTTCCATATTTTTTGACCGATGTTCTTTGCATAAGCGCAAGCTTGACCAAACGCGCCTAGGCGTTTTTTGCAATTGGTGTTGTATACCCATTTGCGGATATCTTTTGGAACGATTTGGAGGAAAAACCGACGAAACAAATGGAAATCTGAGATGCGGCTTTCAATTTGATGCTCGCCTCCGCGATGGCGCCGCCAATTGCTAGAGAACTTGCTTGTTTAGAAACAATGTGTTTTGAACAATGAAGATATTTTTACGGTAGAAATTTTGAGGGCATGAAATGACGGGAACAGTTGCAGAAAGAATTATGATAATGTTGTAATAAGAATATCGATGTGCTGAACTATTGACAGTTTTTTTTGTTTTTGAAAGAAATACCTACTAACACCTGATCAAACGTCAAATGCTCTAGCAGAATGATAAGTTCCGTAAAATGGTAATAACGATTGAGAATTAAAATAACTCCCGGTATTTTTTTGTCGGGGATATATTGATTTGAAGAACAATAATTCAGAATTAAAAGTCAAAAAAACGAGGAACAAATTACCACTAAAATCTATACAAAATTCATAAAGAAAACAAAGATTTGTGCGCTCGCTGAAGCATCCACTTTCTGCTAAGAAATCATGGCGCTGCTAAGAAAATCATGGCGCTGCTAAGAAATCATGGCGCTGTAAGAAATCATGGCGCTGCTAAGAAATCATGGCGCTGCTAAGAAATCATGGTGCTGCTAAGAAAATCATGGCGCTGCTAAGAAATCATGGCGCTGCTAAGAAATCATGGCGCTGCTAAGAAAACCATGGCGCTGCTAAGAAATCATGGCGCTGCTAAGAACTCATGGCGCTGCTAAGAAATCATGGCGCTGCTAAGAAAACCATGGCGCTGCTAAGAAATCATGGCGCTGCTAAGAACTCATGGCGCTGCTAAGAAATCAAGGCGCTGCTAAGAAATCATGGCGCTGCTAAGAAATCATGGCGCTGCTAAGAAAGCATGGCGCTGCTAAGAAAATCATGGCGCTGCTAAGAAAACCATGGCGCTGCTAAGAAAATCATGGCGCTGCTAAGAAATCATGGCGCTGCTAAGAAATCATGGCGCTGCTAAGAAATCATGGCGCTGCTAAGAACTCATGGCGCTGCTAAGAAATCATGGCGCTGCTAAGAAATCATGGCGCTGCTAAGAATTCATGGCGCTGCTAAGAACTCATGGCGCTGCTAAGAACTCATGGCGCTGCTAAGAACTCATGGCGCTGCTAAGAAAATCATGGCGCTGCTAAGAACTCATGGCGCTGCTAAGAACTCATGGCGCTGCTAAGAACTCATGGCGCTGCTAAGAAAATCATGGCGCTGCTAAGAAATCATGGCGCTGCTAAGAACTCATGGCGCTGCTAAGAAATCATGGGGCTGCTAAGAAATCATGGCGCTGCTAAGAAAACCATGGCGCTGCTAAGAAATCATGGCGCTGCTAAGAACTCATGGCGCTGCTAAGAAAATCATGGCGCTGCTAAGAACTCATGGCGCGGCTAAGAACTCATGGCGCTGCTAAGAAATCATGGCGCTGCTAAGAAAACCATGGCGCTGCTAAGAAATCATGGCGCTGCTAAGAACTCATGGCGCTGCTAAGAAAATCATGGCGCTGCTAAGAAATCATGGCGCTGCTAAGAAATCATGGCGCTGCTAAGAAAACCATGGCGCTGCTAAGAAATCATGGCGCTGCTAAGAACTCATGGCGCTGCTAAGAAAATCATGGCGCTGCTAAGAACTCATGGCGCGGCTAAGAACTCATGGCGCTGCTAAGAAATCATGGCGCTGCTAAGAACTCATGGCGCTGCTAAGAACTCATGGCGCTGCTAAGAACTCATGGCGCTGCTAAGAAAATCATGGCGCTGCTAAGAAATCATGGCGCTGCTAAGAAACCTATGTTGACATTAGCCACATTTCTATGATCTATTCCAACTGACTATCGTGTTTTGCAAAAAAATCTGTTTTATGACTTTTTTGATTGCGTTTTGCCGCTCCTTTTTTCAATACAATTTTCTTTTTGATGAACGGAATAATTCTATATTGTTTTTTCTTGTATTTTTCCAATTGAAATTTGATTTCAATATGATATGACACTCACGAGTTATTTATCGCGCTATTAACGATGAATAGAGAGGGAGCGACTGTTCAAATGGTACTTCCCTATTTTTCTGCATTCTTCTGATATATATATACATATAATGTCCTGGAATCGGCAATGCAATGCAAAAAAGATAAAAACTTGAAATATTATTTACTGATCCATATTAAGCATCATTAATTAGTTTTGTTGAAAAAAGGTTAAATGAAGGTAATGATTTATTTCGTTTAACAACATTTTTTAACCATGACAATTTTTTTGTATTGTCAAGATAATAATTTCTGGCCGCTCGTTTTGCGGAGTGTCGTTGGTAATTTACTCGCAGCGCGACCGAAACGCGCTCAAATTCAAATTTCTCAGTTGGTCTTGCGCGTAGCGGTCGCGTTGCGAGTAAATTCCCAACGACACTCCGCAAAACGAGCGGCCAGAAATTGTTATCTTGACAATAAGTATTGTTCTTTCATTTTAATTTGGTGACCTAGTAAACACATAGGACACCAAAACTTACAAGTAATAGAGTATTAGACTAATTTCCTATATTCAAAATAATTTTCAATTAATCCTCATTTAAGCAACTCAAAAATATTTATATTTTGGCTAGAGATTGTATATCTTTTGATGTATATTTTAAAACTGAAAACTGTAAAAAAACACCAATAATGCGACAAACATTGTAGTTGTTCTCATCACTGTTTCAATTCGCCACTAGAAAATTCATTAGTCATGCAGCAATGCATTTTTATATCTTGTCGCATTTCGTGAAACTCCCACTAAACTGAAGTTTGAGAAATTCTGTCGATTTTTAAAATTCTTTAGATATTCTATTTACACTGAAGCTTACTATTAGGCCACATCACCATGTAAAAATTCTGCCCCCTTTATAACATTGATAAACATCAGTTTTCGTTCAAAATAACATTGTTCAGAATTTGTTCGCTTAGTCATTATATTTGTACATTTTGATCTGTTTTACATTTATTTAATTCTAATTCTGATTGACATATCATGACGTTGAATAAAAAAAAACATTTTTTTTCTTTCAATATAGGATTATGTCACATTTTTTTCGTAGATATAAACTTTAGGAAGTTCAGAAAATAATATAATTCATCTCCTTAGCAACAAAGTTGCTCTTTTCCAAACGTTTTTTTCTAGATCACCCCCTCCCCCGCCCCCATAAAATCTGACCACACTGTAATTTCACTGCGAAACTCACTGCAATTCCAGTCAACAAAATCACGCGAAACTCAATATATTTTACATAATTCAAAACTCACTTTGAGCAATTTTTGTTTGTTATTTGACAACTATTTGCTTTTCTTTCCATTTGTCCGCCCTGCCTAACTAACAATTGTGTTACATTTGTAAATACTCTAGTGCAATTTTTTTCATCTTCATCAAAAAAAAATTGTGTCTTTTTTTTAAAATTCGTTACAATTGATTATCATTTGCATGGCATCTTAGGAATAAGCTTCAAATAAATGTTGTGTCACGAAATTTATCAGGAAAAAAGTTGTGGGTTTTTAAACATTTTTTCGGCTCATTAGAATTACCATCCACTTTTGTTTGCGTTATCAGTTTTTTCTTGGTTTCTTAAGGCCATTCAATCGTCATTTTCTAGTTACATTTTTGAGTTAATGCGATTTTTAAAAACGATTGAAATTGAGAATGATTTAGAGTTACTTATATGGTTGCATTGCAAATAAAATAAAAATTTTTAATGGAAAATATATAATCTGTGAGATGTTTAAAGATTATGTGTTTGTAAAAAAGGAAAAAATGAATAAGGCCAAGAATCGAGCGAAATACAAACATCAGTCTTAGATTCGCTGAACTCTCAAGTGATAGATAATTTGAAAACGAAACCATAATTTTTGTTTTCAATGTTATTTTCAGTTTTTGAGAAATTCTAACTGAAGTGATTCATAAAAACATATCAATATACGAAAAAATCATCGTGAAACTGCTCTAGTTATTGTTTTCTAGTTGATTTTTTTGTAATAAGACCAAGTATCCATTTCGACTAACTATAAGGGAGGAATTGGTAATTGTTTTTGAAAAAAATGAGATCCTGAGAATTCCTAAAAATCTTGAATTTCAACAGTTTCACGACAAATATTCCATGCTCAATAAAACTCTTCTATTCTCAACAAGGCTGCATCATCGTATCGATAAGTACCGCATACCTGTTAATTTGAAGGAGGACTTTACGGAGATAATACATGTACCTTAAATGAAAATAGACTTCATTCTCATTACAAATCTGTTTTTAAAATTTTCTAAAACCATCTAGAAGCCTAGGAAACACGCCTCAAAACAATGGCCTAAAAAAGGGACCACTTGGCAGAACTTTTTCCTAGGAGCTTTTTTCGTTAATAAAAAGTTGTGCAGAATGATTATATTAGTTTTTTTTTAATGTTTTTTCATCTTTTTTTGAATATTTCATGTCTGCGGACTAGTTTTCGCCGGTGGTCCCTTTTTCTAGGCCATTGTTTTGAGGGGCGTTTTCTCTATTTCTAGGTGGTTTTAGAAAATTTTAAAAACAGATTTGGAACGAGTATGAAGATTATTTTCATCCTAGTTGCATTCATTAGCTCCATAAAGCCTTCCTTTAAGTATTTTCTAGAAAAGTACTTTTTCGTTTTCTTAAACGGGCTCGGTGATATTTTGCCTAAATTTACTGATCCAATCAAAAATCCCCGAAGAATTTCAATCTCATTATTTTATTGTTTTAAAGACATGAATCTCATTATTTTTGTTTTTAATATACATTGCGATTTATGATCATTGTGGGCTATGTATTCACCAACCAATAATTTTCAGTTAATTCGACGCCCCCTCAACTTCCGTCTTTAATTTTTAAGTTGGTACATTTGCCCAAGTATGGTTCATGTTTGCATTTAGCGAACTTTCAATTTAAATTTTGTTGTTTGAAAGTTTAAAAAGAAACAAAAACAATTTTAAATTTTCTAGTCCCCACTTTCAGTAAAAAATACCGTTTTTATATCTTAAAATAAAATCTGAAAAAAAAGGGAAACGATAAAGTTAAATGCATTTCGGCGTAAATGGGACGGCATCCCTCCCACAATTCGACATAAAATTTATCGGGAAAAACTATTTTTTTTTCTTCTTGTTCTTCTTCTCGACTTGTTGAGAAACAAGAATGAAGACAACGAAGAATGATTGGGGGGAAAAAAATTCTCTTTCGGCATTAATTCTCAAAAATTTTTATGTCCATCTTGTGACGTGCGAAAATGATCTATTTTCGATCTAAATCATGAAACTAAAAGACGTTGAATAGATAAAAACTTATTCTTTAAACCTTAAGACTTCTTCCCAAACAAAAAAATAATGACAATTTATTTTCTTTTGGAGGACACACTGACGTAAGTTCTATTCAGTTTTGTGTTCTCCACATATTTTTTCGATGCTTTTGTTTGCCGTGATTCAAAAAAAAACAACGAGTCCTAGGCCAAGAGAAACAATTATTGAGAAAGAAACAACAACAATTGCATAAAAAAGTGATTTTTTTCTGAACTTCTGGAAATTTTTGAACTTTTTTTAGAGAATAAATCAAAAATGTTGCAAAATGCATTTCCTGCACCCATTTCAAATCAATTCGCCCTCAATTTTATTGATATCTTCTCACTTTCAAATTGCTTATCAATAAATAAAAATTAATGAATTGGATTTTTTGTTCTCTTCTTTGAGTGATTGAATTAATTTTCTTAGATTTCTACAAAATTGATAACATTTTCGTAATAAACCACACATTTTTTGATCTTTTTGTATACCCATATACACATTTTTTTCCTTCGAAATAGAATTGAAAACCACTTCAAAGGAGGGGGGTGTACAAAAAATTTTTTGAATTTCAATCACTTGACGATACTTGTGTATATTTTATTCATGAATTTTCGAAAATCACGTGAATATTCAATGTATCGCTTTTTTTCTATTTGATTTGATTCGGAGTTACCAATTTGACAAATTATATTCCAAAACAAAAAAGTGTTTTTTGTTGGGTGACGTGAACTAAACTTGTCTGGACGTGCCTGGACTAGTTTGTATCAAAACAGTGAGACCTTGTCTATAAATTTTTAAAGTTTTCATTATCAATGTTCTTCTTCTTCTTTCCTCACACATTTGGCCATTGTTTCTGAATCAGCTCAAAAAAAAACTTTTAGAAAAATGTCATGGAATGTCATAAAAATGATTGTGAACAAAACTGTGATATCTTTCATCATTAGAGTTAGTGGAGGCGAAATAAGGAAACATTTTTGCTTATCAAAAATGTTTTGCTTTGTACTCTCCTCATTCCTCCTTTCATGGTTCGGTCAAAATTTTCTGGTCAATTTTAATTTCTAAAATAATATTTTCTTCCATACCACATGCTATTTTAAAACGTTTCGTTTCCGTAAATATATTCAATTTTTTCTTATGGGGGGGGGAAGGAATCTCTTTCACATTTCTTTTTTCATTCTGCGAAAATAACCAAAATTTCGATTCGAATTGTATAAAGAGACGAACAGAACCAGAAAAACATTTCGTTTTTGTGAATGTGTGTTATCTATTTCACAGATTTAACGACGACTTTTTGGAATATTCAATACATAAGTGTTTGTATTCCACCTCTAATTCAAATGTTTTTTTGAATATTCATGAGACACACAACTTCCTTTTCAAAAAAAAAACCACGTCGAAGGTTATGGAACAGAACCAGTCGACAGAAATTACGGACTGCCGCATTTTTGGATGTTGTTGTTCAATTACCTTCTGACTATCAATCATCTTGTTTCAAAGACAAGGAAATTGAACATTTTCAAAGGTGAAAGTCTTTTTTCTCTCTCTATTTCCATCACGACTTACTTCAGAATTTCCATTCCTAAACAATATTGTTCCTGAATACACATTTTGTAACTTGTGTAGTTGACCATTGTTAAAAGATGCCCATCTTGACAGATGTTTGCTGCCAAAATAAAAAATATAGATTTCTTGTGGTGTATCTTTCGACTTGATGTTGATCAAGTCAAGATAACATTACAACCAGGTCATTTTTATTTTAACGATTAGTTTACAATAATGTTCCTACAAATTCGAAAACATTATTTGTTAAAAAAAAGGTTTGATGTCCGTCACTCTATTAAAGTAAGTTCTCTTGAATACTTCTTTAAAAATTCCTTCCTCTTCTGCGAAACTAACGGCAGAATTATAAACCACTTGAATTATTTGTGTAGATCATTGAAGAGAGTTTTCTTTTTGAACTTATCGAGTTCTAGTATTTTATTTCTTGAACCACATTTTTTTGTTGGATATTATCTTAGAAATGTTAATTTTTTTTCATTTATGATGCGATTTCAAATCTCCTGATTGCTTCATTAAAAATATTCATTCACAAAATCAACTTCAAATTAGTCTCGATATTTTTGGAGAATCACAAAAAAAATGTTCTCTAGTTTTTCACAAAAGTGCTTCACTTGTAAATTTGGTTGAAGGATATCAATTCTAGTCAGTGTATGATCGATGTGCAAAATTGAGTTTTGAGGATTCACAGATTAAAGTCTTATAGTTAGTTTTATCATAAGACGTAGTGATTTCAAATTCTGAAAGCGTTATTTTCCACTTATCTGAAATTTTCTTTAATTTTTCACATGTGTCACTTAATGTTATCCATTATCACAAAGCATTAAAAAAAGAAACTGGGATAGAAATGTGTCATGTGGTACATTTATTCTTCGGCGGCGGAAAAACATCTGTGTGAATACAACCTATCATTAGGTTGAAATTTCATGTGATTTTTTCGATTCTCCCATCCATATTTATTATAAGATTGTGAAGAGGAATAATAGTCGAGTATGTCGCGATTCGGTGAGCCTTGTCTGAATGGAAATCGATTTGAATACGATTTATTGGTTTGGAAGCGACAAACGATAGCTTATTAAAACTAGGCATACGTTTTGAAGACATCTGATCATGTTTCTTTTATTATTTAACAAATGTACTCGGTACAATTGTTCAACAAATAAAGTTGTATTAAATATTCAAGGTGCAAACATCATAGAATCATTTTATTACAAAACGTAACACCTTTTCAAGCAAACATTTTGAGTACAGAATGTTTAGTTTAGTCGCGCTCAAGTGCATTTAGCACACCCTGATAACTTTTGCGGCATGTCTTTTAATGACTCAAGAGAAAAATAATGACACAATCTCGCACATTGCATTTTACCCAAATCAGCCATTACCCTTTGCAATCTACTTTTATGAAAGAACCTAAAAAATGCATATAATCTTCTCCAAGTTGTCCTGTTTTTTTCCATGTTTCTGTGCTAGCTTCGGCTTCTTCTTTCACTCGTTGTCGGTTTTTTCGAGAGGGCGATTTTTTCCCTCATCCCTCGACTGCGATTCACTCTATTTTTCTTTTTTTTCATGCATTGTTGCTCTTTCTTCTTATGCTGCTCTCGATGAATATCTATCTATATTTTCAACATTTTTCTTTAAAACAATTTTTCAAGGAAATTATGTTTTGTTTACTTGTAGATCATTTATTTTGTGTCAACATTTCGGTCATTGTAACATTTTGTTTTTGTGAAATTTAATTGATCCTTCAATTTTTTTCAGTAGAAGACTAATTGAGGGACATGTTCTTCAAAGGATTAGACTTTAGTTAGTCCAATTACTCTTTACTTAACATTCTTAAAAAGATTGAATTTGCCTGGACAACAAAATTTAACCAAAAAATCATTCCCATTTTCCAATTTCGCTTTTTTTTCTGATGTAACATCCAATAATGTTTTTTTTCTTTTTTCTCGCTCTTAATTGAAAATTTAAAAACGTTTATTTTTTTCATCTAGATTTTTCCAGAAAACAGAAAACTTCAGAAACTTTCGGCATAATTCCAGATGACTAGATTCAGTTTGATAACTGCAAATGCGGGATCTCTTTTTGAGCCAGATGGTAGATTACACGCTCCCTGGTTGAAAACAGTTACACAGAAGATAAATGAGGAAGATCCGGATTTTTTGATTTTGCATCTTCAGGAGACTGGTGGAAAGAAGTTTGTGAAATTATTTGGATAAGTGAAAGTCTAGTGATTTTACAGATTTGCTGAATGCTCGAAACAAGTTCCAGTTATTATTTCAAGTTTGAACAACAATTTGACAAAGTTTGATTTTCTCAGAGCATATGTTGATATTGACTACGAAGCAATTGAATATACGGTATTCAGTATTCAGTATTTAGAACCTCCATAAATTATTCAATTTTCGTTTCCAGGCACTGGGAGTTGTTTGTTTCGTTAAAAGAACTCTATGGCCACACATTTCCCAATTCAACTTCCACACAAAATCCTACGAGCATTTAACAAAACCGACTGAAGTCGTCGCTCACGGATTGGAAAACTACCCATTTGTTGTAAAACATAAATTTCCGAAAGATTTCTGGCCGTCTATAAAATGGGGAAGAAAGGGATACATGCAGACAAGATGGAAGATTCAGAACAGGTAAAAAAACATATGAGAATGTGTCATGTAAAATGAGAAGGGGGGAGACGGGAGAAAATTGAGGAATGCGTGAAAAACAGCTGTTTGAGCTGATGAGATGTTTTTTTTGTTGAGAAACTAAACAATCTTTCTACATTGTTAATTTTTGGTTTTTGAGATGAGGTGAAAACGAAAAATTTGAAAGAGAGTAGAAGAATGAAAATGTATGATATTTTCCAGAGTTTTTGATTTCGTCAACGCACATCTTTTCCACGATGAGTCCAATCTTGCAATTATCCACGAGGTGAATTTTTCAAGATTTTTTTTTTCAAAATAATTTTCTGAAGATATATTTCGATCAGGAAACAAAAAATAGTTAAAACATAATCTCCAATTTTCTTGAAGGCAAAAAAAATTGTGTTTTGCATTCCTAATAAATTAATCATGGCAGCATTAACTCTTCCAGAAGAGAAAGTTTTGCAAAATCGGTTTATTTCATTAGATATTTAATGTTTTGTATTGCAATTTAAGTCCTTTATTTTCTGCTTTCAAATTGGTTAAAATTGTGACATTCCCGAGGAAAATAGATGCTAATAACTTTGAAATGTGTCTAGAAATAGTACAATTTTGTCCTTAACCACATTTCAGTTGTATTTCCATAAAACAAACAGGGCAAGGTAATTATTTTCAAAAAAGAATGTCAAAAATACTTAATAAAAGGAATGTTCCGATGCATTCCAGGAATGAATCTATTATTTCCGGATAAGATACTAGCAAGGATTCTGAGATAAAATCTATGAATCGCTTTCTATGATATTTAATTATTATAAATTCAAAACGGTAGAAAATTAAAATCCCATCATTATATTTAATAAAATTATTGTTTTTAAGGATAATTCTTGTTTTCTTTATAAATCCCAAGCGACGTCAACATAATGAAGATTTTTTTCAACTTAGCTGAGCACGAGTTCATGTTTTTGACATTTTTTCTGTTAATTATATCACGTGTAAACCAAATAGAAATTTTTAGATATGCAGGAAAATAATAAGAAAGACTATTTGTACTGAAATAATAAAAAAAATAATTAGTACATCAGAAATTGAATACATTAAAAATACACGAAACATGTGGTTTCAATTAATTTTTTTCAGAATCCGGAACTATACAGTCAAAATCGTAAAAGGGCATTGGACTTTGTTCTTACAAAAATGAGCGAACTTGAAAACGGATGCATCCCACTTCTTTTCGTGTTTGGCGACCTCAACTTCAGACTTGATTCTCGCTCTTTCTTGAATGTAATTGCATTTCTCTGGGTGACGAATTCACTTTATTTACTTTTCAGAGAATAACCGAAAAGACAGCACAACATGCACTTGATGACCAGGAACAAATGGGATCACTCGCGGAGGGACTTCAGGATTCAGAGAAGAAAAGTTTAAAGCCGGTGCATCCTTCCGAACATTTGAGAAGAACTGTATCTGCAATTGAATTTAGGAGAGAGAATAGCGATGAAAGCAATCCGAACTGTGTGCTGCGTATCGAGAAAAAGAAATTTGATTATTTCAACCATAAGAAATTGCTTGATGATTGGAAATCTTATTTGGATGATGATAAAGAAGCGCAAAATTTTAGAAATATGTATGAATTGCCTATTGACTTTCCTCCAACGTAGGTTACACTACCAAAAATTTATAAAATTCTTGACTTTCTAGATACCCATGGAGTGAAGATCCAGAAGATTCTGAAACTTTAATGAAAACTAGAGCACCCGCTTGGTGTGATCGTGTATTGATGAACTCTACAGCTTTTCAAACCGTCGAGAAAGGAAAACCTATTTATACTTCGTTCGGAATGGAAACTTGTACTGGAGATCATAAAGTAAGTTTTTGGCGGGACCCTGCTCCTTTAGTGCGGATTTCAACTAATTCTTTATTTTTTTCAATTTTAAGGGGCATTACCGAGCTAATGAAGGAGGGCATTACGGAACTAATGAATGCATCTCGGATGAAAATCCTCATTCCAAATATGTTTTTAAAATTTTATAAAATCACGTAAAACCACAGAAAACGTCCTTCAAAACAATGGCCTAAAAAAGTTTCCATCATCGAAAACTAGTCCGCGGGAGTTTTTAATTGAGGATTCCAAAATTCGTTAGTTAAAAAGGGCTAATTTAAGAATTCTTCATTAGTATTCATTAATATAATATACAAAAAGCTCATTGAAAAAAGTTCGCCCATGTGGAAACCTTTTCTAGGCCATTGTTTTAAAGTGCGTTTTCTCGACTATGAGGTTTTCGAAAATTGTGAAAACAGATTTGGAATGAGTATGACGTCGGTTTTCATCAAAGTTGCATTCATAAGCTCCATAACGTCTTCCTTTAAATGTTCATAAATATTTATATTCAATCTTCGATATTTAATTTTCCAAAATTTTATTGGGTTTGAACATCCAGGATCTTAAACTTATCTGTTTAAAAATCAGGCTTCTTTTTTTAAATCATAAAATAATTTTACAGCCTGTCATATTATCATTCGAGGTCAACAATTAGATCCTGGTTGTGGTTATATTATCGGAATTCAAAAAGTCATGAGGTTTGGGGGGATTTGGGTTCTTCTTCAATCGAAGGATTTATTGAAATGCTAATCATCATTGAATTATGAAACAAAAGATGACGGTTCGATCAAAGTTATCAATTTCATAGAAAATATTTGTTTCACCTTTTTTTCTTGTATTCTTTCTTCTTCTTTTCATTCATCGCACGTATACACGGGATGTTTCCGTTGAACCATCATAATCGTTTTTCTGCTCCTGGATTTTATTTCATCAATTTTTATGGTTTCTTTTGTCCTGTCCTTTTATTTCTTCTTCATTTCTTTAAATATCATTTGAATTCTTTTACACATTTCAAAAATTATCTTGATTTTTAGGGATACGACTAGCATCTCTTGTGATGAGATTGATTCACGTGGTTATTATTTTGTTCTTCGATTTTTCCTATCCAAAATGAACGTTTTTCTCGGGATCAAATGTTTTTATTTGTTAAAAGCCAAAAAAAATTCAGAGTATTATTTAATCGAAATTATTGGGAAGAGATAATTGATATGATTCAAAATATTACTTTTTACTCAAAAAATGATTTTATCATTATAAGAAAAATACAAGCAATATCGATAAAAACCCCAAACGAAACATTCTACAAAATCGACTTTTTTTATTTTTATTCTTCCCAAACAAAAAATGTAAGCTGTTTCGCTTTTTCCCCCTTTTGGAAGCCATTTTTATTGTTGGATGGCCAATTGTGGGAGTGGTGCTTCAACGGTAAGGACACCGTCGGTGGAGAGTGTTGACGAGATTTGTTCAGGATTGGTTCCACGTGGCAAAAGGAATTCCTGCAAATCAAGTATTTATTATGTTTCTTCTATTTATTTTCAGGTTTGATCAATTATTCGTTTCTTTTTAGACCCGAAATTGAATAAAACAAAGATATGTTTTACGAAAATGTGTTCGCGAACGTCAATATATCTCCTTCATAACATTAAAAAATGAATAAACTTTTGAAACGAGTCGATTTGGAACAAATAATGTATCTATATATAAGAAATGAATCCATCTGGGGTGAAAATAAACTTCAGTCTCGTTCCAAATCTGTTTTTTAAATGTTCTAAAACCACCTAGAAGCCGAGAAAATGCGCCTTAAAACAATGGCCTAGAAAAACTGTCCTCCTGAAAACTAGTTCGCAGGCATGAAAATCCAAAAAAAATTGTTTTTTTAATAAAAAGGACTAATATAAGCATTCTGCATAACTATCTATTAACGAAACACGAAAAAAGGTCATACGAAAATGTTCGGCCAGGTGGACACTTTTTCTAGGTCATTGTGTTGAAACTCATTTTTTCGGCTTCTAGATGGTTTTAGAAAATTTTAAAAACAGATTTGGAATGAGAATGAAATATATTTTCATTAATGTGACATTTATGAGTTCCGTAAAGCCCTCCGTTAAATATTTTCCGAATATGACAAACATGTTTATGAACCCAATTATTTTTAATTAGTTCCCAATTATTTGTGTTTTTGTAATGCTTTTTCTAAAGTAAATCATGTGAATTAATTAAAAATGCGCCTCTTAATTTCTTCGTATTGTATTCGTGGTTAAAGTTTTCCTCGTGTCCTAAGAAATGCACAAAGCATCTATTGACCTTTAAAAAATTCTCTTTTTTAAGTCATTCTATTTAAATAATCGAAACATGGAAAAGAATATAATAACGAAATAATACGATTAGGCAATTGTCTACTGTTCTGCCTAATCGCATTATGAGTCAATTGTTGCAAAATAATGATGAAATGATAAGTACTGATATGAACTTTGTGCAATGGTATGAAGTGTTTTAGTCCATCATACAGAAGCTGTAACTTTCGATGTTTGGTGTACATTTTTCTTCATCAGTTAATTTTTCAATAAAGGGGTAACATGCAAATTTTTCAATTGGTCCGAAATATTCATTACGGTTTAAGCTACGTCTTGCAAAAATTACCTGATTATACTCTCTGAAGACAGTTCTTTGGGGAGTTTTCTCCTCATGCTTGGCATGAACCAAAAGACGATTGTCAATGGTCTTAACAGTAACCTCCTCTGGCTTGTATTGTGCAACGTCGAATCTGAAAAAAAATTATTCAGCATGGAATGGATCAAATTTTAAAAATTAACCTCAATCTGAGAGTCTTTCCATCACTCTCATCTTTAATGAGTGGACTTTTCAAGTTGTCCAGGTATGGGTCATAGGTTGGTCGGAGAGCCATCAAATCACTGGGTCCTGTAAAAGTGAAAATATTTGAAAACGTTATTTTTTGCTTTCCATTGTGAAAAATGAATCTTTTATGGATGTAAAATGAAATGTTGTGAAAAACAAGGTTCTCGTGAAGCATATGGTCAAAAACAAAAATATTGTTTTGTTTTCCGTGTATAAAAATCGCTTCACGAAATGTCGCTCAAACAAAAAAAGGTTTTCATACAAAGCACAAAGAAAAGCACCAAGCCACGTTTTTTTGTTCGAATAACCTGAGCGACCAACAGATCCTATGTGCATGTCAAAATGTTGCTAGGCATTCATATTGCCTGGCATTAAATGCCTTGTTGTAATATTTCATCAAAGCATCAACAGAAATAGTTTCAAAAAAATTTTAAAATGCAATCGCCTTTGGTCTCCAAAATTTTTATCGTTCTCGCTGAAAAATAAATTCCACGGCAAATTTAAGGCCCGAGGCTTTCAGAAAATAAGCGAACGGAAATAAAATTTGAAATCGTACGCAAGAAGCTTATTTCAACACAAAGACCTCAACGTTTTTTCTTCTTCATATTACTTCAAAACTCTGGGTAAAAATGCGACAGAGGAAGACATAAATTCAAGATAATAGCTCTTTTGGGAGTGGATTGTCCTTTAACAAAGAAATCAGTTGAAAACATGGTTTGTACCCACAAAATCAAAGCTAACTTAAGTGAGCTTTCTCCTACAAAAGATGTTTGCAAAAATAACATGTTTTCTATTTTGTCCATCAGCATTTATTCAGAACGAACACAGAAGAGGAGCGTGCCAAAAAAAAAATAAATAGCGACAGAAAAGTGCTGTCATGAGCGGTTGGGTGAGCATGCTTTGCTCGCTACTTTTAGTTCATTTTCCACGTTGTTCGCCCCCAGCATCTCCATTTTTTCTTCGCATCTTTTCAATTCTCAAGGGGAGGCGAACGAGCTATTTTTTAAGGAAAGAAAAGGGTCATCTGATTTGAATTTTTGATAGAGGAGTGGTTACCGGTGAAAGATGGAGGCGGGATTCCGAAGGCGCCGCGATTTGAAGCTTCGTGGTGAGCGGAAGTGGTCGAGTACGCGTTGTATGGCTGATTTGAGATGGCCGCCGGCGCTGGTCCTCCGTTTGGACGATAGCCTGGAAAAAGTTGTAGAATTAAAGAAATAAGATTAATCAAAAAAATTAATTAATTTTTTTTTAGATTTTCTTTTTTTTGGGATTCCTAAAAACTAAAAAAAAAAATTTTTTTGAACGTCAGAATTTGCACAAACATCGAGATGGCTGAATGCGCAAAATGTTAATGCCCGCGGAACAAAGAAAAATAATTTTAGAGGTCACTTAACATTCAACATAGCTAACAATTCCTCAAAAAGAATTTAAATTCATTTTTTTAATTGAAAAAAATTATATCTAGAAAAACGAAATTCATAAGAAATTATATTTTTAAATCTGTAGAGTAATATAAATTTTTTTGAGATCTTAAAATCATGAGAAAATGTGAATACGTTTTTAGAGCATTTCACTTTTATGAGATTACTTTGTTTGTGAGAATAAAAAAAAGAAGAAAGCAACAGAAAACAGAAAATTCTTTGACAATGTGACGCTAAAAATTGAACGTCTTCTTTTCTCGAAAAATCACGATTTGACCTTTTTAACCTTGCCAACGAATTAAATAAAACACAACGAAATTAAAATGTCGAAAAATTTGAAAAAGTATGAAGAAATGAAGTTTTCGCAAGAATAATGATGAGGGGGCATCATTATATGAGTTCCAATTGAAAACTGATCCATGGGTAAAAATGACGAAAGGAAAGGGTGTCTGATTCTTATCTTATACGTACATCTAAATATTTTTCGGTCGGTCGGTCGGTCTTAATGGATTTGAACTGAATTTACATTGAATAAATATTCTCGATAGCGTTATATCAAGAATGAAAACGGATATGGATGTAGTCTTCGAGTTTAATTAACTGGAACGGACATTTTTATAACCTTTTTTTGTTATTATTGTTCATCCGATGTTTCAAGGCCGCTTCATTTTTTCAATTCATTGTCACTTCTATTGTTATGTGGAATAAAGTACTGAAACATATCTCTAAATAATTCTTTTTTTTTCGTTAAAGCCTTATTTTTCAAAAATAAAAAATGTAACGTCATGAACGCGCAAATAAAAATATTTAGAAGCTCAATTCCGTTGTTATTTTTAAGAAATATGAAAATTAGAGGGTTTTGTTTTATTGTTAGAAAATATTTCTTCAAATAAGAGTGTTTGAAAACAGATAAAAATTTAGTTTTACTAATTTATAACTTCGAAAGCTGTGTAAATGAAATGTTCTCCGCATAATGATCTAGGTTGATAAATTAAGTTGCGGTGTAATTTAAACACATTGGTCAATTGTTATTAAACTAAAAAGTTTATCAATTCAAAAAGTTGTAAAATTGTTTAAGGATGCGTATAAGAAACTAAGTAAAAAAACCTGTATTGAAACCAATTTTGATTAAGTAATAACAAAAAAAATTAATAATTTATTCCTACATTTTGTTTATAACTTATTTTTAATTAAACAATGTTATGTTTACAAATGTTCATATCAGTCACAGTTCATTTTGAATCGTACCCATTTAATCAAAATTTGCCGAAATATGAATGAGTCGGTTTCTATTATTTTTTCTGCCAAAAAATGTCACGTTTAAGAACATTAACTCTAAAAGGTCAAAAAATAATTTCGAGAAATTTCTACTGATTTAAGAGTAGATGGAAATTAATTTATATGTTTTTCCGAGCTCTATCTTTCCATGTTTCAAAATTTCAAAATATTTTTGTTACTCAAAACAAAATTGCTAAACAAAATTGCATGAAAAAAATTGAAATAACGAAGTATTAATAATTGCAACCAAATAATTCAAACTAACATTTTAACATAGAATTTGAAATGTCAAACAAATTTGACATTTTTATTATGATATTTTGATAAACATAAAATTGTTGATAAGTAATCAAAAAAATAGATAGGAAGCAATCAATTTTCAAACAAATGAATATACTAATCAAAAATCAATCCGTAGAACTTATGTGATATGAAAAAAATTGCTTTCAGAGTATTTCACCTAAAAATGATTTGCTTCTCGTTTTCGCATGTATTTTCATTAAATTAAATCTAAAATTCTTCACCTGCTTTTTTGAACTCTAAAATTCCAAAAAAAAAGCTGTATTTACCTTCGAACTCTGATCTCAAGCGTCTCATCTCATCCTCCACACGTCTCATTTCCTGCTCAAAACGATCGCGCATATTTCCAAACTCATTATCAATCACCGAATAGTTGCTGCGGTTCACATCAATACGACGTTCCGACATGTTTCTGAAATATTAAGATTTATTATTATTCCCAAATTATAGCTTATAGTTAAATAAAAGCTGAGCCCCTTTTATAGTCAATAAAAGGAAAAAATAAAACCATATTATGTGACATTTTTTATTTTTATAAAAACTGCACAATGAAAAAAATGAATAAACAGAAAGTTCGGGAATAAAAAGGCACAAGTAGTGTTTTTTTTTGTTTAGAAAAAACACGAATTCAGAAGGTGAGAGAATGATGATGGTGAATACATATTTGGCGTGTTTTTTCTCCCTTTTTTATTGTTCAAGGACAGTTGAGAACATTTCGCCCTATTCAAACGTTTTGCCCTTGTTAGGTAGTTTTTTTAAAATTCAAATTAGATTTTTAAAAAATGAAGCCTACCGTTTGGAATAATTCATCTCTCGGGAGTACATTTTTGTTATTGTTAAAACAGAAATGAATCAGAAAAAAGAATTGTAGTCAGAACGGAAACAGAAGAATGAAGACGGGGGGAAAAAATATGAAAAGTGGAAAAGCGCGGAAAACAAAACATAGGAGCAAAAACGAAATGGTATTGTAAATATTTTTCCCTTTTTTCGTATGTGAAACTATTATTCAAAACTATTACGCTATTGTTCTGGAATATGTAAAACGAAGTGGAAACCCCCCTCTCACTCAACAAAGTGTTGACATACTCGGAAATTGATTGAAAACATGATACTATTCATACAAAACGAAGGAAAAATAATGAGGAATGAAAATAAAATCTTAAGATGCTCAATTATTATGAAACATGATAGGATGAGGGGGGGGGGGGTAAGAAAAACGCTTTTCGAAAATAAAGAAATAAATAAAAACTGATTTTAAAACTCTTTATTTTTGTTTAGCTTTGTTGCGTAGGTGTATTGATAAGAGAGATAGGATGCATATCGTTTTCTAATCGCCGGCCAGCTGACAAGCCAGAAAAAATCATACATTTTTGCTTGGGATACTTCAATATGCTGTAACATTGCAGCTGTATTCAATCATTTTCGTGTTCCCAATAGATTTTTTTGTTTATTTTTTACTGTTGTTCGCACATATGTTTAGATGCAGTTAAAAGCATATGCAAAAAAAAAGGTTTCGAATTACGTCAATGCGTTGAGAGCCTCTTTTTTTTTGGTTCGTTTTGGAATGTATGTTTCGCAATTTGAAAGTTAAAACTTCAATGTTTATTTATTGAATACAAAAACCTTTCGTCGAAATTAGTCTCAAAAATTATTTTTTTTTAAGTTTAATAAATTAAAAGTCACGAGTTTACAAGCAAAATTAAACGAATTTCAAAACAGTTGTATCAATGAAATGGAATGCGGAACGGGATTGATAACACGATTTTCATTTTCTGCAGAATAGTGTGGAAAAAGTGGAAAAAAAGTAAAAGTGAAGTGATATGTAAGTAACCAAATGGTTTGGTTTAAACAGATAGCTGAACTGAAGTGAGATCGAAGGGGCAAAATTTTCGGCGACTTATTAGTTAAACTATTTTCTCTGGAAAAAGGACACAAAAAAAATTAAAACAAAAAAAAATTTCTAGGGGTTGAGTACACAAAAGAAGAACCTAAACACCAAACAGACTTCTTCGTCGCATCACCTCGTTCTTCTCCAAATCATCTTCTTTTTTCCATTCATTCCTTCCCGATGGCGACTTTTATCTGTCGTGATTCTCCGCGACTTTGTCAATTATTTCGCCTACTTTTTGTGTTTGGTGCGTTGTCGCTGCTGTTACCCGTTGTGTTATCTAGGCGCCTGCGCGTCATCCCGCTCGTGGTGTATGTGTATGTGTATGTATGTGCCGACGGCGATTGTGGGCAAAAGGAGAATGAATCGGGGCACACAAGTAAACATTATGCCAGAACAGACGAACAAGAGATGAAAGGCCGATGTGATTGTTGCAGCAGAGTTTCATAATTATTATTATTTGTGTTTATTGGAATTTTGCAATAGGTCTTTAAGATTTAAAAAAGGCAATGAGAAAAACTAGTGTGAAGTCAAAATACAATAGAAGAAAGTCTTAGCCATTTGAAAAGTTCAAGGAGAAGCCTTAGAAAGCCAATGAATGTACCTGTAGTAAAAAATTAAACGCTTTCGCAATCGAATCTATTTTAAAAGTTTCCTAAGCACATTAAATCTGAGGAAAAAACGCTTCAAAACAATGACCTAGAAAAAGTTTCCACCTGGCCGAACTTAAAGTTTTCTATGCCATTGTTTTGAAGCTCGTTTTCTCGGCTTCCACTCGGTTTTAGAACATATTAAATACTGATTTGGAATTAGTATGAGGTCAAATTTTATACAAGTAACATTGATTAGCCCTGTGAAGTCCTCCATTAAAATTATTGACAAAAACATTTTTTGTTTTGAAAATCCCGAATTAGTATTTTATACAACACCTATATTTTATACATGAGTAGGTGGCGCTCACCAATAAAGTATTTTAAAATAATAAAAATTTAAAATAACGTCCTAGAGAAACCCATGTTATTGGCTTCTAGGTCATATCCCCAATTTTATTCATAAATTATTGTTTATGCACTCATGGTTTATTGGGTTTCTAACTGATTTGCGTCCTTTATATGCAAATTTTAAAATCGATTAAATTTTTCCCAGTTACAAGTAAATTTCTGGAACAAGCCAAGAAAAAAATTTAGAAATTCATTATTCAAATATTTCAGGACAAATTAGTTTTTTGCTGCATTATGATACTGTCATATTAAAAAAAAGAGATATTTAAATATTTCTATCCAAAATTACAAAATAAACAACAAAAACAGTACAGTTTTTTCACATTCCAATTTTATTTACTTATTATAATAGTAACGTGGTGTCATCTACGCGAGATGATGCTTTTGTCAATAAAATCAAAAATAAAATGAATTTGAAATGAACAAACAAAAGGTAAATTGAAAATAAATGCATAAATTTTTGATAATGTTTAAACAACCTCAACAAAAAATTTATGATTTTGAAATAATATTACATTTTACATTTCAACCACCACAAACAAAAAACGTTTTTTCCGAAAGTTTGCTTTGAGATTTAGAGATCTTCTGAACTAACTAAAGCAAAACGCAAATAGTAAAAACTTCTGTTTCTTTCAATTTTTTTTGTCAAATTTTCGCTTCTGTTTCAAACTTTTTATTTAAATCATACAAAAAAGCGCAAAAAAAATTCAATTAAGGCAAAACGCAAGAAAAAAGCAAAAAAAAAGTCATGTGTTATAAACTCGATAGAATCATCTTAAAAGAGATTCGCGGACTACCAATAACATTTTTAACGAGAAAAGTTATTTCCAGAAAAAATATCAGAAAAATAACTGAAAACTGGGAACACGAATGACATTTAAAAAATACAAAAAACAAACAAACAATTTAAGTGAAAAAGTACAACATTCGACAATATTCCACACAAAAATTAAAGATGCACACAAGAATGAAAAAAGGCGGGGCTGGTGTTCAAAAAGATTTACTCGTTGAAGTTCCGAAAAAATTACGCAAATAATAACTAAGATATTGATGCAAATTAATTAATGAATAATATTTTTAAAAAAAACGTATTTAGCAAGACAAAAAACAATGGGATGTGTTTCTGAAATGAGATTTAAAAAGAAAAAATTCAAAATTGTGATTGATGAGAGGGGGGGGGGGTCAATTAGTTCCGGTGGCTTCTGCGATACTTTTCTTTGCCGCAACTATAAGATAGTATAAAGTAGTTAATGGTTTAGCTCCTCTGAGGAATGGATGCGCGAGAAGTTCACTGGCAGATCCGCGTCTATCAACACACACATCAAGAGCAATGTCGATGAATTCCTGTAAATAGTTTCTTTAACACTGAACCTCATAATAAAGGGAGCCTATTATCTATTGCCAAGATGGAAATTCCTGACCGCTCGTTTTGCGTAGCATCGTTTGGAACTTCCTCGCAACGCGACCGCAACGCACTCAAATTCAAATTTCTCAGTTGGTCTTGCGCGTTGCGAGGAAGTTCCCTACGATGCTACGCAAAACGAGCGGCCTGGAATTTTCATCTTTACAATACCATAAATTTCAAAATATTTTTTATTCAGATATTTATCGTGTATGTACATTTTTTTATAAATTTCTGAACTTTGTTAAATTTGTTCAAATTTGAGACTAATTTTCAAATGTTCTGGTTCAATCGTTACTATTAATGCAACAAGATCTTGCCTTCATTTCTTACAGACAAATGTCTTTAACTTTTTCACAATTTTGAGACCTCTCATGTAAAGTCAAAACCCTGAATTCAACAAAAATAGTCCGCAAATTCCCTCATCCATGTTTTTAATTTGAAAATTGTTTATTTACAATACCTTAAACAGTGGTGTCAATCCATCTCTGCCCGGAAAATCTGGCTTTCCATTAGTTGCAATCAAATAAATTGCTCGAAGCGGGTTCTCATTCAAATATGGTGGCTCTCCTTCCACCATCTCAATTGCCATAATTCCAAGCGACCAGACATCAACTTTTGGCCCATATTGTTTACGTGTCACCACTTCCGGGGCCATCTAAAAAGAGATTTTCTATTTTTATTTCACTAATTTTAGAAAAATACCCAGTATGGAGTTCCAACCATTGTTGTGCGCTTGCGTTGTTCAGGTGATAGTTGTGCACAGAATCCGAAATCGGCTGAAAAAAATGATTAATGAGATATATTTTGTTCCACAAATAGAGAATATCTTACTGAGTTTCACTGATCCATCCATTCCAAGAAGAATATTATCAGACTTGATGTCTCGATGGATAACATGTCGACTGTGCAAGAATTCCAAAGCCTGAAGCACTTCTCGACAAACCGCGGCAATCATCCCTTCTTCCATTTGACATTCGGTGACCACATCGGTAAGCGAACCACCGGCCAAATATTCCATAACTACCCATAGTTCATCAGCAACGAGATACGAATCCAAATAATTTACAATATTCGCGTGCTTATTCTCACGCATAACCAGAATCTCATTGATAATCAGCTCCTTCTTCGGCTGATCTTTCAAATTCATCTGCTTGATCGCCACCTCCGCTTCAGTGCTCATCTCAATAGCAGTGTAAACACTTCCTGAAGCACCAGATCCAATTTTATCAACTTTTTTGTATTTTCTATCAGGATTTCCGATTGACACAATTGTTCGAAGTTTCGCCAAAACTTCTGCATCTGTCATCTTTCGCTTGGCTTTAGCTCCTCTCGCCTGAACACCATACTGACCACCTTTGATCAGTTCAACAGGCTTGTCATCGTCCTCCTTCGGTTTTGTGTACTGAAAATAAGAAACAAATGTGTTAACTACAATATAACTGTGAATGCAACATACAATACTCAGTGTTCTAGCCGGGCGATCTGGAATCGGTGGCGGAGCTGCGTCAGCTGGCTCTTCATTTTCCGGAACTGGCGGTGGTGCATAACTCTGAAATTCGCCAGAAAAATTTATTAAATTTATGTAGTGTTTGAAAGCTTAATTTTGTTGAATAAAGAAAATATCGTCTTCGCTTTTTATTATAAAGCACTCGGAACACTTTTGTTTGAAAAAGGCAAAAACCGAAACGTTGTTTTTTCTCAAAATGTAAATTTTGAACGAAACTTTGCGAAATTAAACTTATTCAACGAAACTTACTTTTTTACGTCGTTCAATACAACCAAATAACTTTACAGCCATTCTTGCAACATGAAAAATTTCTTTAAAAGTCGTGCGCATTTTTTAATGATTATCTTATCATTATTTATGCGTATTTTGAAATACAAGTTTCAAAAATTAAATTATGAAATTCATAGACTGTTATTTACTTTTTGATAATATTTTTAATACAACTCTTTTTTCAATAAACAGTAACAATGTAGCAAAAATACTATAACAGGATAAAATGAAGTGTAACTTTCGAAACAGCGGAAGTGAACCTTTGTTTATATATTCTTCAAATATTGATAATAAAGTTCGATGAAAGCATGTTAGTTTATGACGTCTATGTCTATTTTTATAATTTTTAAACTCTGGTCGGTTTCAGTAATCTGTGCTCGCAGGTACTGGGCGATGACCCAGAGCTTGAATCTCGTTTCTCTCATAGAAGCCCCAAATTCAATCTTCGTATGGCCTTTTGATCTACATTACATGATCTATATGACTCTATTCGATCTACACAGGAACTAAAAATGTTGCAAAAAATGCAAAAATTAGCAATTTTCGCAGCAGGTTTAAGCTATATCGTTGCATGACCATGTCCATTTGAACGCAATTTCAGCATTTATATGCGCACACCGTTGAAATGTGCCTCGCAAAAAAGTGTCAAAACATTTTTTGGTCTCGCAACGATATCTCGTAAATCTGAGGCAAGAAATAAAAATTTATTTGTAATTTCTGCAGCATTTTGATTTTCTTCACATTTTCGTATTCGTTTTGAATTTATCGACGATTCATAATGCCAAACCAAGAAAAGTTTGTTAAACCGAAAAAAAAAGAAGCTGTTTTATACATTTTACGTGCCTTTATATTAATTTTCAATTTTAGGGGATCAGCTCATCAAAAGTTATGACGATTAACTAACGATTGACGATTAATAAGTAATTAACAGTATTTTTGCATCACAATGTAGAAATTTCTGCTTGGTTAATTTGCAAAAATCTCGATTATCGGTCACCTTCGAATGTTATGAAACTCTTAAACTTCTAATAGAAATTGGAAAGAAATCCTAAACCATTTTTGACCCCCCAAAAAACGTAATTTTACTCACCGGTGGCATGCTGGAGCGGTTATCATTCAAACTCGATGTTTGCTGCACAACTGCACTTGGATAATTATAATACGGATAATTACAAGTCGCCATCTTTGGATAATTCCTCTCCTGCAGCTTATTTCCATGATAAGGCAGCGATGAGGTACTATATGGCTGCGGCTTCAAACCCGATGTTGTCGCTGCTCTCGCCGACGGAACATCATCTATAAACACTGTAGAAGAAACTGAATGAAATGAATGAGCAACTGATGATGAATACTCACTCATATCATATTGCAGCCATTTCTGTCCGCCACTCTCCCCTTGCGTGTAATATTTAAGAGCGTCCAACACCGCTTGAGGATTCTGTTGTTGTTCTTGTTTTGAAATTTGAGAATCTGTTAGCAATCTGGCCCATGCTTCTGGCATCCCCTGAAAACAAAACATTCATCTTTTATAATTACATTTGTATAACAATAGATTTACAAAAACAAACAACTAAAACCGATTTTTCTACTCGCTTCAAAAACGGTGTGAACATTGTATTTTTTCCGTTTCCGTTGCATGTTAGAACTCTTTTTATATGTTAATCTGGTGTGATTATCGTTTCAAATGCAACAACTGTCCAAAGTATGCACCGTTTTTAGTTGTCTCTTTTTCGAAAGCATGTTCCATATTTGAACATGATATTGTCAATCTTACCGTGAATTCTCCTGTCACTGGATCGTAACCAACATGAATGGTATGCTCAAAATTACTAGGGCGAGAGATGACAGGCTTTTCAGCGGCTTCCTTTTTCTCCTTATTCTCTGAAATTTCAGGATTTTTTAAAGTATGGAAACATTTGCTATTACTTTTGAGGAACGGATTAGACATCTTCTTTTTCTTTGTTACTTCCACTGGCTCTTTGGGCAAGGGTTTCAATCCAACCACCTGAAATAAAACAAAATTAAGAGTTGAATAGCCTCTTTAGTGTTAATTTACCTGATGCTCTCTAACTGCCGAGCTGCTGAAGCGAATAGGAGGCGCTGGTGGTTTCTCATCATACGATGAGAAGCCTTTCATTTTCTTTCTATTGCTGAAAATACAACACTTGAGCATCTCGGTATACGAATGATTTTTCTCTCAAGAGACAAAACTAAGATCGAGAAGGAAGGAACAAAAAAAAACTTCGAAGAAACAAAAAAAAATACAACAACAGACATTTGGGGTGATAATTGGCACAACTTAAGACTACGGTAGATATGAAATATTCAAGAATTGATATGAGCCAATTACAAAAATCGGTTTGGTCAGAGTGAATATTTTGAAAATTGTAAAATTGTACATATTGTGTGGGCAGAATGTGCCATCGTTGACAAAAATATCCCCCACCCCCCGTCATGGGGGGGGGGAATGAATGTATGTAAGACCAGCCAACAAAAAATGGAAAAAAAAGAAAAATGATAGGGCGTCACAAAATTGCAAAGGATACAGATGGAAGGGAGATGCAATGAGTAATCTTGTAAAAAGCATCAATGGGAGTGATTGAGGAAGAATAAATGAAAAAAAAACACGAATTGGAAACGAGGAGAAGGAGGTCGAAATTGGTAGCATCGCGCAACTATGGACTTTTTCAGTCAATGCGCTTTTTTTTCTACGAGAATCAATTTTTGATGTTTTGTTTTAAAAAAAAAAAGTTTTAAATGTAACTCACCCACGCAACAAATATTATCATGACTTTAATATTTCGTTGCTTTAGAAAATAATACCTCTCGCGTTAAAAACTTTGTGACTAATCGTCGAAACCCAAAACGAGATAAGACACCGAGATTATTTACAACGACGCAGTTTCTCCCCTCTACCCGTTCAAAAATAGATCATTTGGCACAAACCCGAACAGCAGGATGAAGAAGAACAAAAAAAAACCTTGGCCAAGCAATTGCCAAAGAGATATCGAGCAGTCGGTAGAAGATAAAATCAATCAATAGTCGACGAATAGAACGGAACACAGACACAGACATACACTCGCACATATACAAAGGGGTAAGAAATTTGGTGTGGGGGGGGGGTGGATTGAAGTGAAACAGATAGAAGAACATTGGATACATCTAATAAACATTTTGCGGACACTTATCAAGTTAGAAAAAATTCTCGAAGAAAAGTTTTCTTTTCTCGAGTTGCACTTACTATTTCCAATTTGTTTGATGTTTGATTTGTATTGTAATAAAAAATGAAAAGGGTTACGATTTTTCTTTCTGGATTCAATGAATTGTTTGCACAAAATAGATTCATGTTTTTGGAATCAAAAGTTTCTAAAGAATTACAAGAAAGGATTCTTTACAATAAATAGAAAATGGTTCTTTTATCCAAAAAAATGGTTATTTTATAAACATATTCAAAACGCGTTTTGAGACGATGTATCAATATCAGCGAATGGATAAAATTTTGCGGAAGGGACGCGTACTATGCTATCCTATCAGTTCCTAAAATCTTCCCCCGGCCCTTCTTTTCTCATCATTCAAAATATTCGGGGGCGTTTGTCCCCCTTTTTCAATTCTGTCAAACCTTTTGTTATTATCATATATCAATTGATACAAGAAGAACACAAACAGACACTCATGAAGACCTCCTCGCGCGAGAAACTAGTTTTTTCGTTCTATTATCTTGATGAATTCTTTCAATTTTTGTTGGTATTCGTAAAACAAAATTTTGAACTTGATGGTGATATAGAGAAATATAAGTTATCATCAGTGACGTTTTGAAAAAAACACACACACATACGTAATTGTTATTAATGACCGTTAAAGAAGAGTTTTTGATACACACCTGTTCGTATGATAAGCAGCTGCGTGGGGCGATAATTGGTTATTTTATTTTGTTTTATGACAACTAGAAAATTTCCTCCAATTTTCAGGGTTCACATTTTTATGAAGAAACCTCTTTTAAATACCAAAAATTGTTAGAAAATTTCCAAACTATGGAAATAAACAAAAACGCTGATTTTCCAAAAGATGAAGCCAAAATAAAAATCAGAACTAATCGATATAGTTTTAAAAATACCGACAAAACAACAACATCTGTTCGTTATGTGTGAAATTCTCGAAAAACACAAGAGGAAGGTTGAAATGTGCTTTTTGAACCACCTAGTAGTAAAATGAAGTGAATCTAGTTACTTCTAAAAAAAAAACTAGCCGCAGCAAAACAATTTTTTAAATAAAAATAAAACCCATAATAATGAAATAAATCAAGTTTAAATACATAAAGAGCGTTACATAAACAAATACATCAAAATATGTGCAAACACCAATTCGCATCATTGCACTCATTGTGGCAAACTTTACGACAATTATAAATATGAGAAGACTGAGTTTTTGCTGGTTATAAAGCTCAAATATGGAGCTCAACTTGAGCGAACAATTTAATTGAAGTATTTAGTTTAATGTTTATTTTTTTTAATGAAAAATTACCCAATTTTTGGGTTTACATAGAAAACAGTGGTGAAGTAAGCTAACCCAAAGATGTGATAGATTGTCGTGGTTCAATTTTTTTTGATAGAGATGTAGGAGAAGAGGAAGACTAGTGAACTTGGTTGTTATTAAATATTTTAAATATTTAAATATCAGGATACATTTTCATGTCCGCTCACTTTTCGGTTGATTTGGATAACGCGAAAGTGGACACGTTCGAATAACAGATTTAGATTGGATAATTACGCGATCATATGGCTTGCAACGTCTACGAAACCATTCATTCTTCCAACAATAATAGTGTGAAAAATCGCTCAATTTTTCATTTTATAATAAGCTGATTGTTTTTGGATGAACGGCGGTGGAGAGTATGAAATCCAAAACGTATAACGACCACATTTCAGCGACAACCACTGTCGAGGACTGATTTGAAAATTATTGGTGGATTTCTGATCACAAATGGAATGAAACTTTTTAAAATAAATTATCTGAATAAAAATTTTAAATAGATAATAGCAACTGTTTGTTTCAATAAACACCAAGTTATGTTTGTAATGCGGCGTCCTTTACCCTACTGAAAGAGGACTTATTGTGTTAAATTCTATCAAGTAGGTCTCACATGTGATTTTTTTGTCAATCTAAATATTCCTGATCAATCATCTTCAATTACACCACCGGGAATTTCAAATAACATTTGTCGACATTTCTGTAAATAAAAATTCACGCTGCCTGAAAAGAACAGATGCCTTTGAAACTAAAAAATGAAGTTTCGAAAAACTTCAATGAATCTTATTGAAAATTGATCGATATACTCAGCCTAGGTTGCTTCATAGCAGAAACAACAGCTCATATTTATGTTTTTTTAATCAAAGTATAAACTACGTCCGAGATGAGTGTACAAATAAAAATTCGAAGTCTGGACAGCTTGATGTTCAATATTGTGAGCAAGAAAACATTTGTTTGATGAAACCTGTGAATAAATATGCCGGATTTTCAGTAAAACGTGTTTTTCGAGCCAACTACCATGCGATAGAAGGCCCTTTTTCCAAAAATTGTGGGTGAGGGGAGGCTTTCTTATGCTCCGCTTCGATGTAAAAACGAAGTATAGATTCGAATTCCACGCGAGTAAAATGCACCAAAATGCAGAAACATAGCTTGGGGTTACGATGAACAGTTTCGCCTTCCAATCCCCATTCACCCGGGTAAGATTCACTGGACCAACGCAACCAAACGATGCTAAAATCCCGATTACTTGTCATTATTTTGCACCCGACATTATGCTGGCCACGCTAAGTGCTATATTTTATGTGGAGCTCTGCGTCTCTTCAGGTTTAGTTGCTTCGATTTAGCATATTCAGTGTGAGAGAAAGCACAATGTTTTCATTGAAATTGATATCTTACCAGGGAGCTTTTAACCATTTTCATTCCGTAACTTGCTAAGTTTTTCAATTTCGTCGGTTTTTAATGGGTTTTGAAATAGTTATTTTAAAATTTATAACTGAAAAAGTTTGTAAAGCTTCTAACAAATTCCAAGACCAGAAACAGAGAAAAACAATATTTTAATAACAAGGCGTTAAAAATAATAACAAAAGACTCGAAGTTCATGCTCGAATTTTGTACATCAAATGATCTCGAGCGTTTTTTAAATATTATGAAGTTTTTGCCAATTAATTTTGCAATATATTCGTTTTGAGCTAATAAAAACTTTTTGTTAATCAAAAATGTTGTGTCGAAAGTTTTAAAGGTAATAACTTTGATCTTAGGGTGTGCACAAAATTGAGGGCTTAACACTAGTTTATAGAACTTTATCAAGTGAATACTATTGTATTACATAAGGGATATATTTGCTTGTAAATTCTTTAATTTCAGATATCATCAAAGTTTTCTCCATTGCCGGCAACTGTCTCCACCACTTCTAAGATTACGCCGTGAAATATACGATTAGCGCATTTTGTAAACTAAAAATTATTTTTTTAGACCTCTGATCTCTCCGACAATCTCTTTGCCATAGAAAATGAGCTCTATCTCACCAATTGCCAATGGTCTCGAATGGAAAAGGAGGTGTGACAAAAGTGAGTCATGAAAAATTAATTTTCCAGTATAAAAGGGGGAGATCCTCGTTCCTAAAATCATTTTGTTCATTTTTCCTTCTCCAGTCTGTTTTATGTTCTTGTTTCTTTATAACACTAGGAATCTGATGATTTTTCAGTAGAAATCGAAAAGATCATAGCAAAAAATTTAGCATTTTGTTCATTTAAAAAGTAATTATTTACCCCAACATGATTGGAATTTAGGAATTTACTTAGAGTTAGAAACGTAGTTTAAGTTGAGCAAGTATAAACACCTAAAAATTTTTAGCCTTGATTAAGGTTTTAAGGCTTGGTCGAGTTATAATCCTCGTGATCTTGAAAATTGGCCTATTTTGGGAACAATGTTGAAACCCGTCAGTTCAGTTGCGGTTAGAAATCCGAAAAAAAAGGGGGGGGGGTATACCCCAATTGTTAGTTAGAGTTTCTCCAAAACACCATTATTGTTATTTACAGCCTATTTTTCACATTCAGCATTTTTCCGTATATTTAGAAATTTATTTACGATAATGCAAATGCGGATTCCAAAATTGATCTTATACACAATTTTATTTTTTATAAAATTTTATTAGTCATTTTTAATCTATTTTTTAGAATGAATATCACCCAGTTCCTCATCATCGTTCAGTTCCAAATTTCAATTGCGTGCACCGCTTCTTGTCAAAGTCGTGTCCTATATGAAGGAAAATATTTCAATAATTATAGAAAGGATTACAACGAAGGTTTTACAACTATGTGCCTTCCAAAAGTAAGTTTTGTTTTTTATACAAAGAAAAGAAATAAAAATGACAAAATTCAAGGAGCAGGCAAAAATTGTTGAAGAAAAAGAGTATACATCAGTTGAAAAATCCATTGCTTGTTTCAATCACACAGCTTGGTGCGAATTGCCACCAACAATTAGACTCTATGATTATCATATCACGTGTTACCAGACAGATGCTCAATTGGTCATTCACAAGGTGAGAGGGATAATTTTCATTACAAGAGACAAATTTGAAACGTTCATGGATATTTCCTAACTTATTTCGATTGCAAGTAAAAGCGAGGGATTGAGTATATTCCTTCTAGTCCAATTTCCAAAAACTCGTCAAAATTTGACAATAGACCAGCTGTAACTTGACCCGTTATCAACATTTATAAAGTTCATGGCAGGATTTTCATTCAATGTGCATAATTACGAAAACTTTTATCCATATTTTTTTCAGAATATTTTTTAGCCTGTTTCACCTGGCTGTTTTTGAATATATTGAAGAACATTTCTTAAGTTTAAAATTGTATCCAATTCAATACTATCAACATTGAGCCATGTAGAAGTTTAAAATTTCAAACTTGGTGTGCATAGTAGTAACAATTTATCAGTATATAGGAGGAGCTCCTTCTAATAATCTGGGTCTTAAAAAAATTAAATAACATAATCAGAACTCCCTTGTTAGGTAATTAAATTTATTTCCAGTACAACTGTGCCTTATTCGAAATTCGTTCACGGGACTATCGGTGGCCAGAAAAATTGACATGTGACATATTACATGTCATCTGCAACCGCAAAATTGATGCATTCGTTTTAATCAGTGATTCAATCGTGGAATTGCTTAGCATTGACGTTGATGGTATCACGGAAGGAATTGAAACAACAACGGATTCTTCGACCAACCAATATGTTTCCACTCTCAGCGATAATAACGGTACAACCACGGAGGAAAGCGTTGCCATAACGGAGGAAAGCGTTGTCCACATCGCCTGGATCATCAACACTGTGCTTGTCATAATTATTGCGCTTGGATTATTGATTTTGATTATTCATTGCATTCGGTATTTGCTTATTTTCAAGTTGCTAATCAAATTTATAATCTTACAGAAAAAATAGATGGAGAACATATCACATAAGTAACCAAAATCAAGCCATCAATTTGAACTAGTTCGAAAATGACATCTAAAGCCCCAATGCCCATTCAATGCCGACACCAGTTTGAAAATTGTGATATGACTGCTTTTAAAAAATATTTTTGTGCCTTCATTGATGATTTTTTATTATATTATTTGAATAAATGAGTATCAGAAATGACGAAACAAGAAAAAAATGAAAAAATATCATGCAAAAGTTTGAGCACCAGACTCAAACTCAAATTAAAAACCAACTAGATTTTATTCGTTAAACGCTTAATAAAGTGGCTTTGTTCAATTTCTTGCAAAAAAAAAATGAGCGTTCTTTTCACCCCCCTAAGATTTACATTGTAATGGAGCGCGAATGTTACAATTATAACACAAAGCTGTACACACATCATTTGAAACCCTCTTTTTCCCGTTTTTCATTATTGAATGTTTTTAAATTGGCATTTTTTCGAAATGAGAGATTCTCGAAAAAAATCCTTATAAACGGTGTTTTGTAACTTAAACTTTTCAAATGTTTTTCCCACTGAAACAAAACGTTCTTTCCAGGTATGAATTTTCTAAAATTAGTGGCGTCAACAGAAGCTCTTCAATTCGCGTCGGCAGCGAGAAATTCATTCAATCAGTTTACAACAAGACAAATAACACTGTAAAAAAACACGGTTTGAAAAAGTATTAGGATTATTTATTCTTTTCTTTTTTTGAAATTTTAGAGTACTCAAAGGAATTGGATGCAAAATAGGAGGAAAAAGTGCTGACGACTTCTGAATATTGGCAGATGATTGAGATGAAAGATCGCAATTTTGCAACTGTTTGCATCCCGAAGAATATGCTTGTTTTTTATCATTCAATTTTAAAGGATTAGAGCTGACGAAAGTTTTGAGCAATGCATTTCTAGAAGTCTCCACAACTTTTATAAAAATAATGATGTATGGGCTTTTTAGCACGTGAGTTATTTTTCATTAACTATGTATTTCAAAAGTTTGAAAGTGAGAGTTTCATTCAAATAAATAAAAAATTACAGCGTTATTGCAAAATTGAAACGCTTTGAGCCGCAATTTCTTCATAGAAGAGTTGATCAATTAGGATCTACAATTCTGCATACCCAAGTTTAGCCAACTCCGGCTATTATTGAAGAGTGCTGACGCCGAGGTTATTTGCTCCAAAAATTCTGAAGGACGCGCTGCTCTACATGAAGCATTTGGATCAGATGTTAACGCTCTCGACTGTGATTATTGTTCACCACTTTTCTATCTCATTTAGGTTAATTTTTATATTCATTATTTTACTGTTAAAATTTTTTTCAGAAAAGAAGTTTGCTGGCAGCGAAATCGCTTTTATTGTTCAATGCTGATACAGGAAATCTCGAAAACCTACAGAAATGTTCAAAGTTGGTTATAAAAGAAAAATTATTTAACGAAAAACGATTATTTTTTTCAGCAAAATGAAAACATCAATATGTTCAGGTTTAAAGGATTATTATTTACGAGAGCCGAGAAGTTATATGTGGCAGGAAAATGTTATCAATCATATAGCTCTCAGAAAAAAACTATTGATAATTATCTGGAAAATTTGAAAGCGAACGAGTTCTTAAATTCGAAAAATGTCAATGTTTCATTTTGTAATGTTTGTGGATCAACGGCGGCGGATAATATTGTATAAACCCCAAAACGTATAAAAAGCACATTAAACATATCAGCGACAACTATTGTCGAGGACTGATTTGAAAATGATGGATTTCTAATCAAGAATGGAATGAAGCTGTTTTAAAATAAAATACCTGAATAAAAATTTAAAGTTGATAATAGCAACTGTATGTTTCGATAAACATCAAGTTATGTTTGTTATGTCGCGTCCTCTACTGAAAGATGGCTTATTGTTATTAAAATCTATCAAGTAGGTCTCAAATGTGATTTTGTTGTCCACCCTGATCACTTATTTTCGACTACACTGGGAATTTCGAAATGCATTTGTCGACATTTGTGTAAATAAAAATTCACGCTGCCTGAAAACGAAAACATGCCTTTGAAACTAAAAAATAAAATTTCGAAAATGTTCAATGAATCTTAATTAAAATTGATCGATATACTCAAGTCAGTCTAGGTTACGTCATTGCGGAAACAACATGCTTATATATTTTTTTATTGATATCAAACTTTTAATAGTCGACGTCTGAGATTTTCGATATCAGGCCTATTGGCTAGGGCACAGTTGCACCAACGTGAAGCTAGGATCTTGATATTTTGCATGCCTAGGCCCCCCTTAGAAAAAAAAAGATATTCAATGATTTGAATAAGAAAACATTTGTTTGATGAAACCTGTGAATAAATATGCCGGACTTTAAGTAAACGGTTTTTTCGAGCCAACTACCATGTGGTAGAAGGCCCTCCAAAAATTATGGGTGAGAGCAAGGCTTCAATGCATTGCTACTACTCTTGTGAAAACGAAGTATAGATTCGTATTCCACGTGAGTGAATAGCAACTTGCTCAGAAGTATAGATTCTGATGGCAATGAGCACCTTTCACCCGAGTAAAATTCACTGGTCTCGCAACCAATGCAACCAAAGAATGCTAATATCCCAGATTACTTGTCATTTTCTTGTAGCTTACATTATGCTGGCCACGCGAAGTACTATATCTTGTGTGGAGCTCTGCGTTTCTTCAGATTTAGTTGTTTTGATTTAGCATATTGCTATTCATTGTGAGAGAAAACCCAACGTTTTCGTTGAAATCGATTGTCTTACCAGGGATATTTTTAACTATTTTCATTACCGAAATTTAGCTCATTTACTGAAGACGAATCCGCTATGAATCCACCGATTTCTCAATTTTTAGCCTTCACTTAAAAGAAGTATGAAGGAGATGTGGGCCATCTAAAATTCACAAAAACACCTTTTCTGAAAACTTCAAACGTCCATAACTCGCTAAGTTTTTCAACTTCGTCGGTCTGAAACGACCAATGAATCTCTAAAGTTTGCATTGCTTTTGAAATAATTGTATTAAAATGTATAATTGAAAAAGTGTGTAAAGTTTCTAACAAATAGCAAGAGCAGAAATAGAGAAAAATAATTTTTTAATAACAAGGGGTTAAAAATACGAACAAAAGACTAGAAGTTCATGCTCGAATTTTGTACATCGAATGTAAATTGTCCCCGAACGTTCTTTAAATATTATGAAGTTTTTAATAAATAATTTTTAAAAAATTCGTTTTGAGCTAATGGTAAACTTTTTGTTAATCAAAAATGTTGTGCCTGCTCTTAGGGTGCGCACAAACTTGAGGGCTTAACTTTGTATTATATTTTGAAATGGTGTGCAAAAGTAGGACAAGTAAATACTATTATATTATGGGTATTTTCGCTTGTAAATGATTTTGTTTCAGAATTTATTAAAGTATCTCCATTGCCGGCAATTCACTTGACCACTTCCAATTACGCCGCGAAATAAAAGATTAGAGCATCTGTTAAAAGAAAATTAATTTTTTAGACCTCTGATCTCTCCGACAATCTCTTTGCCATAGAAAATGAGCTCTATCTCACAAATTGCCAACGGTCTCGAAGGGAAAAGGAGGCGTAACAAAAGTGAGTCATCTTTCCAGTATAAAAAGGAGACATCCTAGTTCCTAAAATCATTTTCTTCATTTTTCCTTCTACAATCTGTTTTATGTGTGATGAACTATTTGTGATGGCTGATGAACTATTTGTCATTCACCAGGTGAGTATCTATGTTTTTCATTACAAGGGACAAATCTTAAGAGTTTATGGATATTTCCAACGAGGCCTAGCTTATTTCGATGACACAATCTTCTTGCAAATCGACAGTTTCCACTTTTGCGAGTAAACGCGAGGAATTGCGTATATTCCTTCTAGTTCGATTTCCAAAAACTCTCCAAAATTTGGCAATCGATGAGCTGTAACTTTGCTCGTTATCAGAATTTATAGATACAAGTCCATGGCAGATATTTCATTTTCATGATCTGGGTCTCAAAAAAATTAAATTAATTTTCAGTACAACTGTGCCTTGTTCGAAATTCGCAAACAGGAATATCGCTGGCCAGAAACATTGACATGTGACATATTACATGTCATCTGCAACCGCAAAATTGATGCATTCGTTTCAATCGGGGATTCAATCGTGAAATTGCTTAGCATTGACGTTGGTGGTATCACGAAAGGAATTCAAACAACAACGGATTTTTCGGTCAACCAATATGCTTCCACTCTCACCGATAAGGAATTGAATGGTACAACCGCGGAGAAAAGCGTTGACATAAGCAACACCTCCTGGATCATCCACACTGTGCTTGATATAATTATTACGCTCGCATTATTGATTGCCATTATTCAATGCATTTGGTATTTGCTTATTTTCAAGTTGATAATCAAATTTATAATTTTACAGCACAAATCGACGAAGAACACAAGAAACAAGTAACAATTCGGTCCAGGTCAACAGAGAAAATCAAGCCAACAATTTGAACTTGGTCGAAAATCACATCTAAATACCTCCCACTGCCCGTGCAATGCCGATTACAGTTTCAAATTATGTAATATGACTGCTTCTAAAGTGTTTGTTTACTGATTTTCAATTTTTATTTTAATCTACTCAGAATCACCAATTATTAATGAATTTAACAAAACAAATTTTTTGCGGGTACCCATGGACCCAAACCGGCTCCCTCAAAAGTGCCGAAAACAGGCGGTGGCAGGGGATAACGGGTGGTACCATCACTCGTTTTTGTTTTTTTCAGCGGCCGTTTTGCTCAAAATGAGGCTTTTAAAATGCATTTTTTGTCGTTGTCGAGTTAATTAATAATTGGTGATTCTGAATCAATTAAAACCAAAATTGAAAATGAGTAAAACAGACACTTTAAAAACCATTTTTGTGCCTTTTTTGATTATATTATTTGAATAAACGAGTATCAGAAATGACAAAGCATGAGAGAAATGAAAAAATATCATGAAAAAGTTTGAGCACCAGACTCAAACTCAAATTAAAAACCAACTTTATTTTATTCATTCAACGCTTAATAAAGTTGCTTTGTTCCATATCTTGCAAAAAAAAAATGAGCGTTCTTTTCACCCCCTAAGATTTACATTGCAATGGAGCGCGAATGTTACAATTATAACACAAAGCTGTACACACATCATTTGAAACGCTCTTTTTCCCATTTTTCATTATTGAATGTTTTTAAATTGGCATTTTTTCGAAATGAGAGATTCTCGAAAAAAAATCCACATGAAAAGTATTTTGCAAAACTTGACCCGCTTCATTTTCTAATTTAAATTTTTCAAATGTTTTTCCCCCTAAAACGAAACGTTCTTTCCAGGTATGAATTTTCTAAAATTAGTGACATCAAAAGAAGCTCTTGAATTCGCGTCGGCAGCAAGAAATTCATTCAATCAGTTTACAACAAGACAAACAACACCGCAAAAAGACAAGGTTTGAAAAATTCTTAGGATTAAGTATTTATCTTTTTTTTTGAAATTTTATAGTACCCAACGGAATTGGATGCAAAACAGGTGAAAAAAGTGCTGACGACTACTGAATATTGGCAGACGGTTGAGATGAAAGATGGCGGTTTTGCCACTGTTTTCATCCCGAAGAATATGATAGTTTTTTATAGTTCAATTTTAGCGGATTTGGAGCTTATGAAAGTTTTTAGCAATGAATTTGTAGAAGTATCTAGAAGAATTGGTGAGGTTGTCAGTTTTTGAACCTTTTTCTGAATGTTTATTACAGATGCTGTGCAAGTAATTAATACAACTGTTGAATTGATGGTTAGTAAACCAAATTTAGATCTGCTGTATTATGCAGCTGCTGGTGGTCTAAGAGGATATATCCAGCAGAAGCTAAACTCAAACAAGCAGTTAGTCCTCAAATTTTCAAGAAATCAATAATCAGGATATTAAATTATAGATTTTTAAATCAAACATTGAATAATAATAATGAAACTGCTGCACATGTCGCCGCAAAATTCAATCAGGATGTTTTACGATTTTTAGTTATTGATGGATTTAACGTGTCAGCAAAAACAAAAGATGGGAATAATGTTGCACATTACGCTTCAAATGGGATTATTGCCATAAAAGCCCTAAAAGAGTCTCTGAATCGCGACGCTTTTTCAAAATTGATGGTTGAAGAAAATAATTCAAGAAGAACGGCGGTCCACAATGCTTATAAAAATAACGATGTATGGGCTTTTTTTAGCACGTGAGTTATTTATCATTAGCTATGTGTTTGAATGAATTTGATTTTCAGAATCGCAGCCAGATATATTTCAACACCCATTTATTGTTCCTGTTGTCACAATTATCAAAGAGTTGAACAACGATGATGATGTGAAAAAGTTTGAAAGTGAGAGTTTGATCCAAATAAATAAAATATTTCAGCTTTATTGCAAAACTGAAACTCTTTGAGCCGCAATTCCTTCACAGCAGAATTGATCAACTAGGATCTACAATTCTGCATACACAAGTTTCGCCAACTGTGCTCCGGCTATTACTGAAGAATGCTGACGCCGAGGTTTTGGCATCCAAAAATGCTGAAGGACGCACTGCACTACATGAAGCAGTGATACGTGGTGATATTGATGCAGTTTTGACATTTATTGCTTTTGGATCAGATGTGAACGCTCTCGACTGTGAAGATTGTTCTCCACTTTTCTATGCCATTGAGGTTTGTTTTCATTCATTTTTATATTTCAATTGATGGTGCAATATTTTCAGAAGAGAAGCATGCACGCAGTGAAAGCACTTTTATTGTTCAAAGCTGATACAGGAAATCTTAAAAACCTGCAGAAATGTTCAAAGTTGGTTACCAAAGAACAATTATTTAAAGAAAAACGAAAATTTTTTCAGCGAAATGAAAACAGCAATATCTTCTGGTTCACAGGTTTATTATTCAAGAGAACCGAGAAATTATAAGTGGCAGGAAAATGATATAAATCATATTGCTCTCAGAAAAACTGTTGAGAATTCTCTGGCAAATTTGAAAGCGAACGAGTTTTTCAATTCGATCGCGTTTGATGGAGGTGGCATGAGAGGTCTTGTATCTCTGCAGGTGAACATTTTCGGAGTTGTTCACGGGAAACAAATACATTTTCAGATTTTGCGTGAAATCAGCAATCGATACAATGGGGATTTTTTGAAAAGTTTTAAATCATTGGGTGGAACATCAACTGGATCGATTTTAATTTTGGCACTTGCGAAGTATGGCGATTTGGATCAAGTAACAAAACTTTATTTGAGACTGAAGGTAAGATATTCCGTGTATTATTTACTTTGCAGAGATTTCAATCTTATAGGATGATATTTTCTGTGGATCTAGACCTTATGATGGCCAGAAACTTGAAGACTTATTGACAAGTGAGCTTGGAAATGTGAGCTTGAATCAATTGGGAAACGAAAAACAGATGAGGTTTGATTTTAATTTAATAACACATCAACCCAATACGAAATTTCTAGATTGGCAATTACCGTTACAACAGTCAACGTAAGCCCGCCAAAGTTGGCAATTTTCCGAAGTTTTTCTCTGCCGAAAAATATTGTGGATGATCGTTTTACGTCGCTTGAAAATTTCACAGCTGCGCAAATTGCAAGATGCTCTAGGTTGGAGTTTATTCGACTGTGATCTTTTCTCAATTAGAATGTTTACAGCGCCGCGCCAACATATTTCAATTCTGTGAACGGAAAATATATGGATGGCGGAATTATTGCAAACAATCCATCATGTGAAATTTTGTGTGATCAGCAGACAATCAGTCTCCTGTTGGTAAGTGTTCCCAAGGTTGTAGGCCCAATAAGTGCCAATATTTTCAGCCGGAAAGTAAACAACAAATGAAGATTATGTTGTCGGTTGGAACTGGTCAAACCCCTCAAAAAACAACAGCAAATGTTGATGTCGCTTTTCCGCAAACAACGATTTCTGGCTTCGTTTCATCGTTGAATACATTGGCTCATATGAAAGATGTTTTTATAGATCAAGTAAGCTAGAGTTGGTGAAAATTCCTATAAAAATCATGATATTTTTAGCTAACGTCTGCAGATGGTGTGAATGTTGATAGATCAAAATTGATGTCATGTGCAATGGGAGTGTCGTTCTTCAGATTTTCACCAAAGCTTTCTCAGAATTATGAACTTGATGATGTAAGAGCGGATCGCTTGATTGATATGATGTGGGAAACAAAGGTGAGCTCAAGACATATCCAGTTTTTTCAAAATTGTCATTTATTTCAGATATACATGCATTCTCGTCTCAACGACATCAATATACTTTTATCTCTTCTTGAATAATTTTCATTTAAGTTAGTAAGAGCCATAATTGTGATAGCCATAATCATAATAGTGATTTTTTAGTCAATCCGCATAATTGCCATTCTAGCCATAATTGTGATACTAATTTTTACGTGCCGATAATATGAAACATTTTAAAATGTATACCAAACGTTGTGATATTCTGAAAGTACCCATCATATAGTCGGATTATTCTTTTTTGTACTGTCAATTTGGTTTTATAGTAACTGCTGTTGAATAGTCAAGAAAGAAACAATTTTCAATGTATAAAGCTGTCAAGCCACAATATGGAACAACGAGAAGCCGGTGTAATTATTTGGAGCAAAACAAAATTTTGACTATGACAGAAAATTATTATAATTACAGACACGTCAAGAAGAGGATATGAATAGTTAGAAAAGCAAAAGGCACGTTGAAAGTGGAGCAATGAAGAAGATTTTTAAATAAAAAACAAAAAATGAAGTGAACTAATGCAATGAGATTGGAATTGGTTTTGAGTTTTGATCACGAACTCGGAGTGGAATCCGTTCACAAGGGTCCAAAGCGGAAATAAGTTGTGGAAGCCAGACCAAAGCGTGGAACAATCCAATAATGTTGACAAGATAAACAGTTTGGAAGAAAACTCGGACTAAATAAGCTGGGACGAGAATTGTGCATAAGAGCCCGGTAAGCGTTGACCCTACAGCTTGGGTGATTGGCCAACCAACAGAGGCTAATGTATCGGTCACCTATAAATAAGATTTATTTGTCGATTTATAAAAAAAAGCATTCCACTACCTTCTCTTGGGAAGTTGTGTATTCTGATCTATGGTAGCGATAACAAATGTGGACTGAATAATCGACAGCCAGTCCAATAGCCATTACAATACATCCCATACTGACTGAATCCAGATCTGATCCCAACAACGCCAAACCTCCACAAACACCCATGGAAATGGACAAAAGTGACCATGTCATAAGGAAAACGGAAAGCTGTAAAAAACATCAAAGCTGAGAATTTCCTGTTCAGTTTTCTCACCGCATCAGGTAAGAAGAAGAAAGAAATGAGAGCCATCATTGCCAATGCTGAACCGATAGTTTGCATAGAAGATGGTGCGATGGTGTGACGTTGATCAATAAGGAAAGGACTGTAAGATAAAAAAAAAAGATCATTTTTTAATGAATATATAAATGCACCTGAAAATTCCAGATAAGAACATGTCGTATTCTGGATATTCCTTCAAAATGTCTCTCCAGTTGAAAAGTTCAGCTTGTCGCTTATCCCAACTGTCAAGCCCGTAGAAAGATGTTTGGAATGAGAATGCAGAAATGCATGGTTCTCCATTTGTGACATTGTCGTAAATTTTCACCTTGTCTGAAAAAAAACATTTCAGAATCTAAATATAATCATTATGATACAACCTCTGTATTGTGAATAATCAAGCTGTGCAAAAAATTCTCTCATATTCTTACGATCGTAAAAATCTACTGTGTAGTTAATATTCGGGAAATCGTTCAAATATTGCTGGTACTGCCAGACCCAAAGATTTGTTGATACTCTTCCGATAGAATAATCGGTATGTTCCAAACGGAAGACAAGTTCGTTTAATTTTGCACGAGCACCAGCATCACGAAGATCTGGTGGACTCATGATGTGAAATGTTGGCATGACATTATCGGCCCAGATGTATTTATCTGAAAAACAAAACTAGTTTCAATGAATATTTTAAAGAAAAGGTTACCAGCAAGCGCAACAAAAGTTTGAATAGGTGAATTGTCACGAATGTATTTGACTGGTGAAATATCTACTCGGAGAATACAACATCCATAAATTGCTAATGCGGTGTAGATTGGGAAAAGTGCGAGGGATCCGATTCTCACCCATTTTTTCATAATGAATTTGGAGAATAGGTCACGGAAGAACTTGTGCATATATGGTACTGAAATCAATCGAATTTTGTTTTACTTACAAAGTTTGCATCAAACTAACAATCTTTTGTCTTTTCATGATGCTGGTAATCAATGTGTTCCTCTTCATATCGACTAGCATGCTCAGTTTGATTTTCTTCATTATTAACTTTTGAATAACAACATGAAGCCAATCCTCCGGTTTCTTCTTTGTCACCAGAAAACTTCAAAACGGCTCCGTAGAAAGTGATTTGCATCAAATAATCAAAGAAAACACCAACAGCGGTAATGATACAGAAATCGGCAACAGCTGGCGTTGAGCACATAAGCCATCCGAGCCAGAAACAGAAGAAGTTTGTGAATGATGTGACGGTGATAGAAGCACCAGCATCTCCCATGACCAGCGCTAATCGAGTTGCTGGTGATAACTTACGATCACATTCTCTCCACGCGGCAACCATGAGGAAATCATCGTCCACACCTGAATCGGGTTTTAGAAATATGAAATCGCGGATTGTGGATTAATTACCAACTGCCAAAACAAGGAACGGCATCGTAGAAGTAACTGGATTGAATTTCGCTCCAAAGAAGAAGAACGTTCCAAAAGTGCAGATGAGAGCAAAAATGACACACCAGACACCAAGATACATTTCAACTGGTTTCGATCTCAAATTTAGACGTTTTAGATTATTCTTGGGTTGTTTTCATTTTTTAAAAATACACATACTTCCTTTTATCGCAACTGAAATTTACAAGCACAACGAACAACATAAGCATAATTGTGGCTGGAACTGCAAATGGGACAGTGGTTTTAATAATTTCGAGCATTTCATCATCCATGGCTTTGTCGCTGAAAAAGATATTCGTCATGTTCTACTTCCGATTTTTGTCACATACTTGTGTGGAATGAATTGAAGCTCGCTATTTTCAGAAATTGCCTCCCAATAAGTGTTCAGTTTTTGACGGTATGCATAATAAGCTGCATTATTTTCAGGAGTTGCTGGATAATTAACAAACCAATGAATTGTTAAAACACGAGCACCTTGGATCTCATTTTTCTCTCCTTTCACATCTACGCCATAAATCACCTAAATTACCTTGCTTTTCATTTGAAAAAAACAACTAATGATTTCCATACGTTTCCAATATCTTTTGGCCTATTGAACAAGTAAAGAACCGGATAGGACAATTGCAAGTTTGGATTGGCTTTAATCTTTCCGTCCTTGAATAGGACGTCAGCGTGTTTGATCCATAAATTCAAGTTATTATTGCATGTGGTCGCGCCAGCATCTTTTGAACAAAAATCTTCCAAGTCCCATGTTTCACCATCTAGCTCATTTGTCACTTGCATCATCTGAAAACTTCTTTTCGATGTTTACAATATTCAACCAATTTATTACGTCTTGTGTGTATTGAAAAAGTGGGCCAAGGTATTTTGATTGCAAAAGATTGTCAAACTTTCTATGAACCACATAAAATCGAAGAATGTCATGCTTGGCAGGCACTGAAAAAAAATCACATTCCATTTGTACCGCTCTCGGTACGAAGAGCGAGAGAACAAGCGAAGACAATGAGCGAAACTCTTGTCTACGCGTAAAAATCGGATAGAAGCCAAAGAACCAAAAAGCGATATGACGTGATATGACCCGGTTTGTGGATATGGATGAATCATATACATAAACAACAAGAAGATTTGAAATATAAAAATCCAGGGTTTGCGGTCATTAACAATCAAGTGAGTGTAATTATTATTTGGGATCATAACAAATCAATAATCTAGAATCCCTAGAAGGGAAATAATCAGCAAAGTATCTACTTAACTATTACACGATTATTCGAAGAACTCACCCAAATGATTTGCTGCTCTATTCTTCTTTCCATCTGCTGAACGTCTTGGTCTTGAAAGTCCTGTTGAATTGTCAAATTCTGAATGTTCTTCCTCTAGCGCTTGTAAATCCCGTCGTAGTCTTTCCATTTCAACATCAGGGAACGCACAATTGCTTTCAGTACAGCCAAACTCACGACGATGACGTTGTGGTATAATGTTTAGGTCGCCAAGTGGAAGTTGATTGAATTCTTTAGTTCTTTCGAACTCATATCGAACCTGAAGATGATTAGAAATCTGCTTTACAGATAAAAATATTTGTCGATTACCGGAGCATCAAGAGGAACAAAAAGACGATAAAGATCTAGATTAATTTGCAAATAAAATAATCCCGGGATACATGCCAAAGTGACTGCCAATGGCGTTAACAGAAACCACCATTGATGTCTTGCAACAAACAGTCCATAGTTATAAAACACCTTTACCATCCAATCTTCAAACTGCCTGCCATAGTTTGATAATGCTGAAGGCATGTTTACCCTTCGGTGGTTCAAATACTGAAAACATAATTTAAATCTATACGCGTCGCAAAAAAAAAACAAAGTGAGAAGAATAACACGAAAACTTAAAAGCCAACGCAAGGAATCGAAACAAAAGCGAACAAAAGTTAAGTATCCGTCGGCTACAAAGATGTTCTCACACCTAACAGGTTTCTGGCAAGCTAATGGATAATGTTCACAAGACTGCGTGAAAAGACGAAAAACAAGGAATGGCAATTAATGTAAGAATATATCCAACGGATTGGATACGATATCGGGCGGACTGAGAATAATAAAAATCAAAATCAAACTGTTTCGACTTCATCGAAATAACCAATAATAAAGCATACCTCTTTTGTAAACCGTTTGGTATTCAAAACAAAACGTAACGTTATAAAAAATGTTATTAAAAAAACTTGAAATACTTTCCGAAGTTATTAAGTCTGGCAGACGGAATAATGAAAGCGGCGAATTGGCCGAATCTAATCGCGCAGAAAATTTCGAATACAGATAATGAAAGATGTAAATCTATGATGAATAAAGCAGAAGAAAAAGCACAGAAACTGTTTTTTTTATAAGAAAAAACATGTATGAAGAAAAAAATTGCAAAACGATATGAAAAAAAGCGGAGAAGTCTCAATTAACGCAACAAGTGTATAAAGCAAGAAGATGAACCAGTCTAGTTCCCCAAGAATGATAGAAAAGCCAGTATATGTCGAGAGGACAATCGCTGACCCATATTTGAATCCGAACATTTCTCTTCTTCTTCTTTTGGCGATCTTGACCGTAGGGGACAACCGCGTTGACACCAAAACGACTTCAGTCTCTCTCTCGCTCTCTTCGAAACGACCACTGACGGCGATGACGCTTAGCCGCTGATGACCCTTTCCTTCGTTTTGCGATTTGCTTGCTATCACATGTTGTTCAGTTTGAAAGTGGAGTTGAATTGGCGGACGAGGAATGGTATATATGAACAAATGAAATGACCCTCTGGTTTGTTGCCGAATCCTTTATTGTAGGTGTGTATCGTTTTTACGCAATCCGTCATTAGTAATGTATCAGATTTCTCGGGAACTGTTTTTCTGAGAAGGCCGTCGTTTTTTTCGCGGAGGGAATTCGATATACAATACTGACAGAGAAATTGATGCTAAAACATGTTTGGAATATTTAATACGTTTGTAATGAATGTATTAGTATTGTTTTTCGGAGAGAAAAATATCAAAGTAAAAGAACGAGAAAGACATTTTTTCAGATTCCCCTATTATTCGAGTGTTTAAGTTTCAAAAACCAAAAAATGTTGAGCTAAAATTATTGACAACAGTGTTTGAAAAACGAGGTTATGTGATTGTAGAATAGTGTTCAAATATTTATAACAATAATCCAATAATTTATTTTAGCAATAAGTTTTCTTACTTTTTTTATAGAATATCGGTATTTCAAAAATATGTAGAACTTCAGAACAGCTTAATTATTTAGATTATTTTACTCGTTTTTGACTACATTTAAAAATTGGGCTTTTAAAATATTTGTATAGTTATTTTGATGCAATAATCTTTAAGGTCTTCAAACTTTTATTAAATCAATAAACTTTAACGTTTAAACAATTTAACTGGGTGAAGTATTATTAGCATTTTTATCATAATTGAATGTCTATGTTTTTAATTATTAATTTTAGGACAATTTCGCTTTTTCGATGTTTTTGTTCACTTTGAAACAAATTTCGATCAGACTTTTACTCATTTTTATTTACTTCTTAAACAGTCTTAAAAATTATTTTAGATATTCTAATGCTGAGGTTGCTCTCGTGACATTGACACAACCCTTTACGAATTGTGTTGAAAACTCACAGAACTAAAAATACTGCTTTCGTCTTCATTGTTTTCCTAAATAATGTCGCCAATTCACTTGAAATATAATTTTCACAAGTCCAAAAAATGTAAAACATTTTTTCAGAGAATCTGAACATCCTAGAATATGTTTTACGAGCAAACCTGTCATTAAAAATTCATCAATTTCTGCAATTTTCAAGGCTTCCGTACATCTTTTTTGGGTTTTGGGTTGTAGCATTTGATAGTTTACTAAAACACACTTTTCTAGTTTAAAAATTTTTGACTTTAATTTTTGCCGCTAATTTCATGCAGAAGACTAGAATAATTTATTTTTCAAGTGAAGAATGTGTCCGCCTTCGCATTCTTGACGTTTGCACTGATAATCCAACATGCAAAGCCTTTTTCTAAACGCTGGTTTTGTTAGAATTTCTTTTTCAGTAGGTTACAGCGAAATTTATAAAGGAAAATCTGCAAGAAAATAAGGTGAAATAATTATTTTCAATTGTTTTGTTTTTAGGTAGTTATTCATAATTTATTCTATTTCTTTTTTGAGCAAAAACAAACCAAATTGTGAATTTTCGAACACAAGTGAGACATTACTATTCACATCATCGAACAACTATGATTTGTTTTCAAAGCCCTCCAACTATGTGCATTTCCACTTGAGTATCAATTTTCTATTTTTTGCTCATTTCATTTCCATTCTTTTTTTCGACCTGCATGAATTAACAGATGACGTTCGCTACGTGATCAACATCAAAAAAGCAAAGAATACCTATAAACACAATGAAACTAGCTGTCAAACATGTGAGATTTGACGGTTTCGGGTTTCGAAAGCTTTGTTACAACAGCGTTCAACGCTAACCTTCGCTCTGAACATAAAGTTTAAGTTTCATTTTCGTATATAAATGAGTACCATCATATTCATGTTGATCAAACAATTTTGTTCAGTTGAAAAATGAGATGTTTATTCTTCAAAATAATATTTGGAATTTGTTCATATTTTTCTCATCCAATAATAGTGAGTCTGGACCCAATATGAAATGTTTGTTTACTCATCAAGGATTTCCAATTCAAAGTTCTTGTTCCAAACGAAATGTATTCAGTACGATAATGAAAATGTTAAATTTCGACCGGTCACAATTTTTTATTAGCATATATTTTAGAAATTTTCAGGATTTCCAAAATGACTCACATTGTATATCTGTTTTAATTTTCTGTTCTGAATTTCGTAACCAGAATTTTTCTCCAATTTTTTAACCAAATTTTTTAATTTCTGTGTCTAAAATTAAGTTGCCACAAATATTTATTGTACTTGTGTACATTCACGTATTAAGATTCACGTTTTTTAACAGTTTTGTTAGCTAGGAAATTACTGATACACCATCTTTAAACTCCTAAATGTTCCCTATTCAATAAAATTCTGTATTATCTATAAATCCAATTTGAAATGTTCCTGTTATTAGTTCTAATAGTAAGTTCAATTCAAACATTTCACATTCTATTCAACTTCCCTCGGACATGACAGTGAAATGTTGCTTTTTTTCAAGTCACATTTTTTTCAAACTTTCTAATAACAGGAAAAAACAAAACCGGAAGCAACCTATTTTTAAATTTGAAAAAAAAAGAAGTCTAACAATAGGTTTTTGAAAATTCAAGTAGACTAGAAGTAAAGGAGATGTATGATTTTCGAACTTGTCCGAAAAAAATAAAGAAAAGGTGTCTTAGAAACATCAAGCTTCTTTTTTTTGAAAAAATGATGCTTTTTTTGTTTTTTGTACCCATATTTTGAGTTGCTTCTCCCTGAAATAAAGTACTGCTAGTGATTTCTTGAGCCAGACTTCTCTATCAAAAATTGTTTTTTTGAAGTGCCCGCATGCAAAACTTCCTCTGTTTTTGATGTTCATTGTTTTCTTGCTGTTCAATTTTTTGTGAAATTGTTTTTCATTTTTAACAAAAAGTGCATTTGTTATTTTTTGAAATTAAGCCCAATTATATGAAAATGTTACATGTATATGCATGCATTTCAAATTCATCCATCTTTATTATTTATTAGTGATGACTTCCGAAATTGCTCATTATTTATTTTATAATCCATCATTTGTCAATGTTGTAATAGTTGTGAATTAGTAATTTTAGCCGGATCTTCAAAATGTATTCTTTTTAATTTAAACCTACAGAACCACTATAATAATGCAAAAAACTAATAAGAAAAACATGAATATTTTGAAAATTTTTGGAATACTGAAACTAAATAGTTGAGTTATATAAAGAATGTCCATTCCAAACACCAAAAATTGCGGCTCGCGCACAATATTACTTTCACTGATTCATCACTCAACCCAACCACTTATTGCTTTTTTTACACATTTAGAGCTTCCATCTATTTCCTGAATAAGAGAAGGCCGAAATTTATTGGACTATCAATGGAGAAATATTGCCGAGTTTAAGATCACCATTTGGTTGAATGAAATTTTCTCATTGGAGGAAATGGCACGGAATACAATTGTTGGTCTGATGTGATATTTCCTCAATTTGGGTGATTGATAAAATGTCAAAGTTCAAAAAAGATCAAAAAACATCTTTGAATGTTATTTCGCATTTATAATTTCAAGGTGATTACAAAGATTCTATAAGCCATTTTGTTGGAATTCGTCCATTTTTTTTTTATTTTTAAAGGCATTCGGAATTTAAGAATTAGGGGGTTTTATTCATCGCAGTTCCTTTAAACACAGTTTACTTTTGAATATTAAAATTGATAAAATGCGCTTCAAAAGATATTTTTGATTTGAAGTTGATTTTGTAAAAAACTTTTTTGAGGTGAGAAACATCAAAAAATACCCCAAAGTTGTTTATTTTCAAAACGCAAAATATAATGTTTTGTTAAAGACAGTGTCCCATTTAATTTCAAAGCAATGTTTTTGACGCTAAACATAAAACCAAAATGTCAGAAGAAACTACCTATCTCTATTATGAGACTGTTATTTTCATATCCATTTTTTTCTCAAAATTTGTATTATATTAACTGCCATATTGTCATTAAAATGAAACATTCCCTCTCGCCAACTAAATTCTGATTCGAGCACTTCTAATTATAGCAAGGACATGCCAAAAATGGATCCCGACAACGCTTTTTCCAGTAATTGCCGTTGTTCCCTCATTTTCATGTGAATTCAACTTTTAAAAACTGTCCAGACGAAAGCATTTTTTTCGGAACATATCTTTAAAAAATAATCGAGATGCTCCAAGCTTTTTCATTTTTCTGAAGTGGCCATGTTTTGAACCTTTAAATCACATTTCTCTTTTCAATTCTCAGGAAGAGGAGCAAATTTTCAAGCAGTATAGATTCTATGAATTTTTCATTTTTGAAGCAAAAACCACAACACAACACGTCAAAAAAAAATGTCATACCTATATATCACCACTTTGTCTAACAGAAAAGCAATCTCAATTCTTTCTGCACATTGAAATTCTTCATCTTTGCTCATGCTATTCCGAGAAGGTATGAAACCTTCTGTCTACAAGTAGGCAACCTTTCCGCAATATTTCCCATTTATATTTTTCATATGTATATCGCGATTTTCTTCCTTTTACCACCATTTATCTGTTCCGGTGAACAATTCTAATATAGATAGAACCCAAAAAAATTTCATATCTCAATAATGTCTTACAATTGAACAAAACACACTGTGGCAGCCAGCGAAGAGCCCCCAATTGAAATATGCTTAAGGCTTTGGCCACGCCCTCTCTTTTTTTCATTTCAGGATCTTTCTCAGTTTATGTTTACACTTGATGTGCTCACTTTTGGTTCGGTTTCAGGAAATACCGTCTGAGCAATCAACAATTCCGAAAAATATGTTATTTGCCAGCTCACTATTTTTATTATTGTACAGGTAAAAATCTCTCAGTTGTGAAAAATCAGTAATTTTTGGTTTCAGATTTGCTGAAGCTGGTCGTAGTGAACCTGTACCTATTTATCTCGACGATTTGCTCAATGCCGGTAGAACTGTTTATGATAATCAATCACCTCCTGTTCAAGACAAAGGTTGGTTTTTCTGGTGTATCTCATTTGAAAATTTCTGATTAGTTGTCATTTATATCATTTTCCTATTTTTTGCTCAATAGACTTCTTGGGAGGTCCATATTATTTTTTGTTTTCGCGTAAGACCTTAGAGTCGAGAACGTGTTTTCCTACCCCACGACCGATCGAATCCATTGTAAATTTCACGATTTATTGGTATTTTATTTTAAAATCAAAGATAATTCCATCTTTTTTCTTGTTCTGATTCAGATCATTTTTGACCGAACCATTTTTTTTTTGAATTTGAAAAAACCATTTTTACGAATTAGCTTTTTTAAAATAATTTTAGAATTTCCAAATAATGTTCTACAACTTTTTTTAAAACTTTTTAACGAAACGACTTTGTTTTAAAACGACTTTGTTTTGAGAAACTGTGGGTTTGTATGCAATGTTTTGTCAAAAATATCCAAGTCTACGATTTTTCAAAATTATTAAAAAAATTTTGTTGTAATGTGATTTTTCTACGATTCAAAAAATATAATTTGTGCTCGAAAGCTTTATTCGATTGCATCCGAGTTCGCAATTAACCAAAAGATAATTCGATCTGGCGTGAAAGAAATGAAATTTCGATCCGAATCCGGACATGGAATCCTACTAATTTTTTAAATGATATTCTATGAAATAGAACAAAACAGACATTCATTTACATAATCGCCATGAGTTAACACTTAATCTTCTTTCCCCCAGAAATAAGGAAAAGTTCATTCGAAAGGAACGGCTAAGAAGCAATTCATGTCTAAAACACTTTTTTAGTTTTCGATCAATTTCATTCAATGCGGTAAATTGTGCTTATGTCCTTCCGAATATCAAAAAATTATTATTCGTTTTATATTTTCATGAAACAACCAGTATCCGGTCGGTTATTCTAAAAATATGTAGATGATGTGTGCCTACTGCATCCGAACGAACTCATAAAATTCTCCTCCTTTGCAGCCGTTTTTTTTAGCCTACACACGATTACTCGTGTTTTTGCGGTTGAAGACAATAAAACGCGAGAAAGTTGAACTTGTGAGTTAAAAAAACGGGGAGTAAAGAAGATAAACCAATCCAATTGCATTCACCTACTGAAGTGTCGAGTTTATGAAGCATAAGAAAAGAAGAAGGGAGAGGGGGTATATTCTTGACAAAAATACTCGAGATTTATTGCAGATGGGATAGGGGAATTTCAATTTTTTTAAAAAACAAAATTCAATTAAGAAATTTAAAATTTACAGAAGAAGTCACAGTTGTCGAGCTGGCTATGTATATAGAAGGAATGTCATCTTTCCGAACGCAAACAATGGTCAGTGTTCTTTGTTGGAAATTTGCAGATGGTTTTAATAAAATCCACTTGAAAGAAATTAAGCTAGACTTCAAGAAGCAAATTAAGAGAAACCTCGAAAATTCGCGAAACGAAGCGGAACTTATGTTTTCTCAGAATAGAGAGTAGAAAAATAATCACACGTTAAGATCTTTATAAGAAACTCTATTTTTAAAGTAAATCGAAATAAGAACCACGATCTTTGAAGCTTTCTATGATTTTACTCAAAACAATTTTCACCAGAAATATTATCAAAATTAATTTTTTTTGACAGGATTTCCAACTAGACGTGTATTTCCAACAATTCTGGAGGGATCCCAGGTTATCGCACAACGAATCCCGACGAGTTTTAGTGAAAGATAAAGCAATTCTTCACAAAATGTGGCATCCTGACGTCTATTTTGCAAACGCTCGAATTGCAGAGTTTCATGAAGTGACACAGCCAAATTTTCTGGTTTGGATTCAGCCGGACGGCTCGATTCTTTATGACACCAGAATTTCAATGGTTGTTGTTTGTACTTTGAACCTTGAAAAATGGCCGCTAGATTCGCAGAGGTGTCATCTTCGAATTTTAAGCTGTAAGGAGAGAAGAGAAATTCGCGGAATATTAAAAAAAAATGTCGGATATTTCTTAATTTTCAGATGCTTATACTACGGAACAATTGATCATTAAATGGAAAGAGGATGAGCCAATAACTAGAAATCCAACAATTTCAATGTCGGATATGCACATTGTTGACTTATACCCAGGGTTGTGTGATGGAAATTATTCTACAGGTGACGTGCATTTTTTCAATGTCTTTTTACTATGACTTTGCTTAAAAAAATAGCGTAAAATTCCAACACAGCAAACAACAATCTCTTCCCATAGTTTGAATAGGTAATAGTGCGTGACAAACACCTTTGAGCCACCTGATGCTTTTCACAACGAAAAGGTTGAAAAAAGAGAATAAAGAAATTCGCCCCTCCAAAGGAAGTAAGGTGTTTATAATTTGATGATGGAAGTCGGAAGTTGTAAGATCGAAAGTCTGAGTCAATTATTCAACGAAACTCCGTGACGGAATAAAATATTTTATTCGTATTTTTACAGGGATTTGGAGTTGCGTGACTGCCGAATTTTTTGTGAAGCGGGAAATTACACACCATGTTATGCAATCTTATGTACCGACTACTTTGATCGTTGTTATTTCCTGGTAAGCATGAGAAAAGAAATTTGGACGGAACAGTTGAAAATACACAACAATTTGTATTCATAAAAAAGAGAGAATTTTTCAAGTTTTGAGGTCGTATACATTCTTAAAAACTGAAAATGATTCTTAGCTGCTAAGCATCTCATAAAAATTAAAGCAAAAAAAAACAAGAGGACAAAATGAAACAAATGTTTGCACAGCCTCAGCTTTACGAAAAATTTTCAACAAGGAATCAAGTTTTTGCAACGAAATGCATTGAAAAAACACTAGTCCAAAAATGTTTTCAGGTCCGCATATCCAAAATTATTGAAATTCATTTTAAAAATTTAACACATTTGTTATATTATGGACAATTTCACTATGTAGTTTTTTATAAATTCACCTTACTGTCATGTTGTCACTCAATTATTCTTGATCATTGCGTTCGGAAGGCTGCTCAACCTCACAGCCGCTCCGCACGCACGGTGACCTCCCACTCAACGCTGAACTATTGGCAGAAAAATTAATTTTTCAAATTTTCCGGTGTGTTGAGTGTCGGCAGCCGCGTCACGTGCGTGCGGAGCGGCTGTGAGGTTGAGCAGCCTTCCGAACGCTATGATTAAGAATAATTGAGTTGACAATAATAATTTTTCAAATGAAAAACGAAAAGAAAGATTTAAAGGATCAGATAAAAACTATTATCGTTTATTTTCAGGTTCAGTTTCTGGCTCGATGTTGAAGCAGTCCCAGCTCGGGTTTCCTTAGCAATCACCACTCTTTTGACATTATCAACCCAAGCCAGTGCCGCTCGTATGGCACTTCCCGAAGTCAGTTACATGAAAGCAATCGACGTCTGGATGGGAGCCTGTATGATGTAAGTTTGAAATAAAACAAAGCATGCGTGGGTGTTTGAAAAAGATGCTATTTTCAAAGATGACGTCTCGGATATTCAATTCCTTTGCTTTAATCTTGTGTTCACTTGATCCTTTCTAGAAAACAACAAAGATAAATAGAATAACATGTTTTCAGGTTCGTATTTGGAGTTATGATCGAGTTCACAATTGTTAATTATGCACAAAGACAAGGTATGTATTTTTTTTTGTTAATGTAAATTAGAAAAATATCAAAATTCTGAGTTTCTCTAAAAAAAAATGAGCACATTATGCATGTGCTCACCTGCTTCACTACTGTAATTGCTGATGTAATCTGGCACCTAATCTCGTATGAGACTGAATAATTTTTTGGTTTTTTTCCGGTTCGCAAAACTGTTTATCTTTTGTTTTCAAAAAAAAACTGAACTGAAAACTTGTTGTTTACACAAATCATTATTATTTTGTAAATCTAGGCAGGAAATGGCACCGCACCGATGCTGAAATAAGTAGGTTTTTACACGTTTCGCCCAAAGAAAAATGGAAGAAAATTGTTGTAGTAATTATTTATAAAATACATGTTTTTTATTTCAATTTTATGTTACTTCTCAAGTCCGTACTTCTATTGTGTTGAATGAAACGGAATGACTTTTTTTGAATAACCTTTTTTGAATGAAACGCAAGTTTTGCATGAATCATCTAACCCCCTAACTCAATTTATTTTTTTTACAAAAAAGGTAATGAGCTTGACAAGAGAATACAATTTTTGTTTGCCTTTGCAAGTTTTGTTCAAGTAATTTTTACTAGCTTCTAACATAATCTTTTCTTTTTAACATTTCCAACACGTTGGTATGTGCTTATGATCTTCATTTCTCTTTGAAACCTCTGGTTTATTTTTTCAGTAATGGCATCGTCTTTGGAATCTGTCAGAACCGAAAAGAAGCAGTCCCGAGATATTAGTGCGCAAGCGAAGCAACTTCTGTACAAGTTAAGGCCGAATGACAGGCAGCAAGTTGTCGAGGTAGGCCGTATTTTCAATGAAAATATATGTGCTTCTGCTAGAAAATTTTATGTGATTCTTTTTCGCAAACAAACGCAAAAAGCGATAGGTTCCACCGAGATTTGAACTCGGGTCGCAGGATTCAAAGTCCTGAGTGCTAACCGCTACACCATGGAACCGCTGTATACTCATTGAATAAATGTCGCATATAATGTGGAGGCAAATGACTCTGTCTGCCTCGACACTATATGTTTTGCTTTGTGTGCTGAAGAAAGTTTCTTTTTAGAATATATATCTGTTGAGAGATGGGTTTTCAACATAGAACATTTAGTTTTATGATTTGTTTTTTATTATTTTTTTTGAATTCAAAAGTTGTTTTTGCAATCAGAAAGTTTCCTTTCTAGTTTTCGTGAGTAAAATATAGAAAAAATTATTATAAAGTAACGAAAACTTAACCGAATTTTATAATGAAAGAATAGTTATGTATAAAGATTGGAAAGACAACTTTTTAAGTAACACTAAACTGCACTGTACTCTTTCTTTATCATATTTTCTAGGAATGCAATGAACGAATCCCTATGAACAGTACTGCTTTTGATGAAACAAGCCACGCATACAGTAACAGTTTTTCTGATGAAGAGGTAAATAAACATTATGAACCAACCTCCCCATTCCGTCTTGTTCTTCATCAAATCGTCGAACTATGCATGAAAAATGTGTTTCAATATTTTTAGAAAATCTTAATTGTCACATAGTTTGCATGTTCAAAGTGAAGTCTAGAGATTATCCCTGTTGCATGAATCCTCACTAGAAGTGATTACAAAATCACATCGATTTATTTTGAAGGCTAATGGTAGGAGCACGGCTCAAGAGAATCCAGAACATAATGAAGTTTGGGAACAAGAAACATCATTATCAGCTGGAGTCTGGAAGGAAAGAGACTTGGAAACAGCTGAAAGATTGGCAAATTGGAACGAACGAGATTGTGACGCGAATTCTCCGCTAGTCCCAAATGGAAGGTCGCCAGGTATATTTAAAAAATATTAAAGTTAAAAATTATTTGCTCCGATTTTTCAGTAACTGTTCGATATGGCACTTCAGAACCGCGACTCCGAAAACAACGCAGCAATGACAGTCAGCATAGGAAAAAAGACAAATGGAGTTCAACCATCAAACAAATTCAGAAAAACAAGTTTGTCAAACAACTATATGAACGAAATATATTCCCCACTAATAATTTCAGAAGAAGCAATTCAGTTTTTGGGTAAAAATAATATCCTCCAATTTTCTATCGATACCGTGTTTGCTATTCTAACCCTAAAAAATTTTTAGTTTTTTCCCGGCCTCACTTTTCTTTCTCAGTTTTGAGTGGCTTGAATGAAAATCTATTTTTTTACGGATAAGTAAATTTTTTTCAGAAAAATGGCTGGACGTAATCGAGCCAAGAAAATCGATCAAACGAGTAGATGGATCTTCCCTCTGACGTTCGTCATATTCAACATTACCTACTGGACATATTATTTGTATTGGAAAGAATAATCGGATTTTATCCTCAATCATATTAAACTGTTTTTAAACTATCGTTTCTATTATACATTTCTTGGCTTATGGGTGATTTTCGAATAATTTGAAAATATCCTGCTTCTATATCTTGTTCACGGTTTCTTTTTTTTTGCTTTATTTCGCCTTTCATGTTATGTTTTCCAATTTTTCTCGATTTCCTCATCCTTTTCTCATTGCGAATAAAGTGTGGTTTGAAAAAAAAAATGAAAAACCTTATCATTCATTGGTAGTGATCTTTCAATAAAACGTGTTGTTTTAGGAAAAAGGGTGAACTATCAAGTGTAACCCAATAAGAAAAAACAACAAAGATCAGGAAGAAAATAGATTGTAAATTCGTCGTGATATGTTGATCTTCATGATAGTTTATTTTCGACAATTACATCAGCTCACAGAAATGATTTGCATTTTAATACAGAATAAATTACTTACGAAACCTTATTTGCTATCCTTTAAAAAGTGCAGGGGTTAGTTCATATGTTACCAAATAATGGGACAGTTCAACAGAAAAGATAACAACAACTCAAACTCGATCTATACTAAAGAAAAAACCTAACAAGGGCTTCTAGAGAATTATTTAAATTTGCACGTTTCGTTCAAATTTTCCATAAAATATATACGCTTCACACAAAAAGTTGAAATTTTCGTCATTTAGAAGTTAGATAAGGATTTCCTTTTAATTCGCGATTAGCACACTGAAGTGACTGTGAACTTTTCAAATAAGTTCGGGATATAGCTTCGCAAAAATCGATCTTCATCAGACTCGAGTTCTTCTTTAAATTTAACGAGAATTCGACTCATGCATCCAGCAGATAAATCTGTTCTTTGCGTACACAGAGATAACATTTTAAAATTGTTTTCGCTTGCATATGTTTTCCATGTGGCGACGAGAATGAAAATAATTAAATTTTTAATTAGAAATAGGTAACAACAACTGTAACTTTTGTTATTTTAATTGAGAACTATCTTCCTATTGAAAACATGTACAAATTCGATGAACTGGGAGAAGTAGATATGAATCACACCTTCATGTCAGTATTCCAAATCGTCTACTTGAAACTGATCATTTACAAAAACTTTACGCAGCTTGTCATCATTTTTAAAATGACGCTAAGACTTCCGCTTCATTCACCAAACTTTGAAAATAATTTATCAGTAGAAAGATTTTTGATTCTTCGATCTTTTTTGTTGCACTTCTTTGCGCGATATATGTTGACCACATTGTAACGAAACGAATTCGAACGAAAATGGTCATTAGCAGGCGTATCATTTTATTTTTTGATGAATTCATTAAAGAGGCGTTTCACATCGCTTAAGTAGTATAAAAATAGAGTGTATTTGCTTCGAATTATCAGAAGTTCAACACTTCCAATAACAATCATGAACTCTTTGGCTCTTATTCTTGCATTTGTCATGCTCATCGCTTCCTGCATGGCCAACCGTTATGGATTCCCAAATTCTTATGAGAAATTCCTCGAGAGAGTAAGTTTGTTTTTATAGTTTACGCAGATTTCCTTTAACATCGATTTTCAGCAAGGAGTTTGGGATAGCGGCCGTCACGATGTGAGAGACTCGTACAGATCACGCAAAAGTTACGAACGTGATCTTCGCGATTTGTTCGAAGACTGGAAGAGACAAACAAAATGGGGACAAAAAGACTACAGATCCAACAGATTTAATACACCAACTGGAGGATTCGGACGTTACGGATTCAGCGGCTAATTTTTCATTTTTTTTTCCTGAATACTTTCTAACATATTGTATTTCGATAAAATGTTCTTAATTTTAACGATCCTCGCCATTAGAATTTATTTTATTTTAAATTTCTCGTGAATGAACAACTTTTAAGAGATATCCATGCTACTTTTTTCATTGGGATGGTTTACCGTTATGCATCATCGAACTGGAACAGTCATACTACCTGATAGGACTTTGATAAAATAAAACGATACAGTAGAAAGGCGAAAAATGTTAACTTTCTATTGAACAAAGAACTTTTTAAAATCTCGTTTTTCTAACGAAAATAAATAAAATTTATAAAATGTTATTTTTTGGTTTATATTTTTTGAATTGAAATAGTGAAATTTAGTTTTTCATCAAGTTTTAACATATAAATCAACGACATATTATAAATTCAAATTAACGCCAAAAAATACTGGCCGAGGTTTTGCAAACAAAAAAGTTCGGCCACCCGTTGTGGCTAGTCCATTGTTTTTTGGCAAATTTTCAAGTATTTGAACGTTCTTTAATTATTTTGGAAAACTTCCACAAAAGTAACATATTTTCTCAAAATTTAATAACTTTGGTTTGCAAAACAAATAATGTTAGTAAGTGCACCTCAGAAATTTTAAAATACAGTTTCTAATCTCAAATTAAGAATACAAAGATGCCAAGACCGCATCTGTGACCAAAAAAGCCCGAGTAACAAAAAGAGATACATTTTTGTTCCCCGGATTTGGAGTTCTACTTTTAAAAAACAAGTAAAATCAAATACTATTAATAATACACATTCATTTGATCCAGGTGACCAACAGCGAGTAGTTTTGTAGAAAAAATGTCGGACTTAACTTTAAAGTCAGACAATTAGGTTTCAAATGTGATTTTATCATTCTAAATATTCCTGACCATTCATTTTCTACTACACTGAGAATATCGAACAACATTTGTCGACATTTGTGTAAATAAAAATTCACGCTGCCTGAAAAAGAAAACATGGCTTTGAAACCAAAAATGAAATTTCGAAAATCTTCAATGAATCTTATTGAAAATTGATCGATATACTCAGCCTAGGTTGCTTCATAACAGAAACAACATGCTTCCATCGCCATTTGGGTTTACCCTTTTGCATTATTTATTTCATATTTATGTTGATATCAAAGTTTAAAATACGTCCGAGATGTGTACAAATAAAAATTCGAAGTCTGGACAGCTTTATGTTCAATATTTTGAACAACAAAAGAATTTGCTTGATGAAACCTGTGAATAAATATGCCAGACTTTAAGTAAACGAGTTTTTCGAGCCAACTAACATGCGATAGAAGGCCCTTTCCAAAAATTGTGGGTGAGAAGCCTTGCGGCTTCAATGCATTGCTTCTACTCTTGTGAAAACGAAGTATAGATTCGTATTCCACGTGAGTGCTCAGAAGTATAGATTCTGATGGCAATGAGCACCTTTCACCCGAGTAAAATGCACTGGTCTCGCAACCAATGCAACCAAAGAATGCTAATATCCCAGATTACTTGTCATTTTCTTGTAGCTTACATTATGCTGGCCACGCGAAGTACTATATCTTGTGTGGAGCTCTGCGTTTCTTCAGATTTAGTTGTTTTGATTTAGCATATTGCTATTCATTATGAGAGAAAACCCAATGTTTTCGTTGAAATCGAATGTCTTGCCAGGGAGATTTTAACCATTTTCATTACAAAAATTAATCGCATTTACTACAGACGAATCCGCTATGGATCCACCGATTTTTATATTTTTAGCCTTCACTTAAAAGGAGCATGTAGGAGATATGGGCCGTCTAAAATTCACAAAAATGCCATTTGTGGATACTTCAAACGTCCATTACTTGATAAGTTTTTCAACTTTGTCGGTTTGAAACAAAAAAATGAATAAATGAACCTCAAAAAAGGCTGTAAAGTCTCTAACAAATTGCAATAGATCTGTAGCGTATGCATGAACGTATTTGTCGACAAACGCGGTTTGTCGGCACCGTGGTTCTCGGCCCTGAGAGGGTTTCGGTATATGAAACCGACATAAATGTGATGTCATGAGCTCGCTGGAGTCGTTTTTCTTTATCATTAGTTCCTACAAGCTCACAGGACCGAGAACGAAAGTACCGACAAACCGCGTTTGTCGACAAACACGTTCATGCATACAGCTAGAACAACATAATTTTGTAACTACAAGATGTTAAAAATTAAAAAAAAGACTATAAGTTCATGATCGAATTTTTGTACATCGAATGTAAATAAACTCCGAGTGTTTTTTTTTTATTTTATGAAGTTTTTGCTAAATAATTTTGCAATATATTCGTTTTAAACTAATAAAAACTTTATATTAATCAAAATTGTTGTGTCTAAAGTTTTAAAGGCCATAGCTTTGATCTTAGGGTGTGCATAAAATTGAGGCCTTAAATTTCTATTATAGCTAGAACTATAAAATTTTATCAAATCAATACAATTATATTAGGGATATATTTGCTTGTAAACATTTTAATTTCAGATATCATCAAAGTTGTCTCCATTGCCGGCAATTTTCTCGATCACTTCTACGATTTCGCCGTGAAATATACGATTAGAGCATTTTGTAAACTAAAAATTATTTTTTTAGACCTCTCATCTCTCCGAGAATCTCTTTGCCATAGAAAATGAGCTCTATCTCACCAATTGCCAATGGTCTCGAATGGAAAAGGAGGTGTGACAAACGTGAGTCATGAAAAATTAGTTTTCCAGTATAAAAGGGGGAGATCCTCGTTCCTAAAATCATTTTGTTCATTTTTCCTTCTCCAGTATGTTTTATGTTCTTGTTTCTTTATAACACTAGGAATCTGATGATTTTTTCAGTAGAAATCTAAAAGATCATAGCAAAAAATTTTGCATTTTGTTCATTTAAAAAGTAATTATTTACCCCAACATGATTGGAATTTAGGAATTTACTTAGAGTTAGAAACGTAGTTTAAGTTGAGCAAGTATGAACACCTAAAAAATTTTAGCCTTGATTAAGGTTTTAAGGTTTGGTCGAGTTATAACCCTCCTGATCTTGAAAATTGGCCTATTTTGGGAACAATGTTGAAACCCGTCAGTTCAGTTGCGGCTAGAAATCCAAAAAAAAAGGGGGGGGGGGGTATACCCCAATTGTTTGTTAGAGTTTCTCCAAAATACCATTATTGTTATTTACAGCCTGTTTTTCACATTCAGCATTTTTACGTATATTTAGAAATTTATTTACGATAATGCAAATGCGGATTCCAACATTGATCTTATACACAATTTTATTTTTTATAAAATTTTATTAGTCATTTTTAATCTATTTTTTAGAATGAATATCACGCAGTTCCTCATCATCGTTCAGTTCCAAATTTCAATTGCGTGCACCGCTTCTTGTCTAAGTCGTGCCCTATTTAGCGGACAATATTCCTATGATTATAGAAAGGATTACAACGAAGGTTTTACAACTGTGTGCCTTCCAAAAGTAAGTTTTGTTTTTTATACAAAGAAAAGAAAGAAAAATTACAAAATTCAAGGAGCAGGCAAAAATTGTTGAAGAAAAAGAGTATACATCAGTTGAAAAATCCATTGCTTGTTTCAATCACATGGCTTGGTGCGACTTTCCACCAACAATTGGACTCTATGATTATAATATCACATGTTACCAGACAGATGCTCATTTCGTCATTCACCAGGTGAGTATCAAAAATTTTCATTACAAGGGACAAATCTGAAGCGTTTATGGATATTTGCAACGAGGCCTAGTCCAATTTCCAAAAACTCGCCAAAATTTGACAATCGACGAGTTGTAACTTGACTCATTATCCATAAAATTCAATACTATCAACATTGAGCCATGTAGAAGTTTAAAATTCCAAACTTGGTGTGCATAGTAGTAAAAATTTATCAGTATATAGGACGAGATCCTTCTAATAAGCTGGGTCTTAAAAAAATTAAATAACATAATCAGAATTGGCGACTCTCCCTTGTTAGTTAATTAAATTTATTTCCAGTACAACTGTGCCTTATTCGAAATTCGTACACGGGACTATTGGTGGCCTTGGATAAGGTCCTGCACCATACTCGATGTCATCTGCAACCGCAAAATCAATGCATTCGTTTCAATCGGTGATTCAATCGTGAAATTGCTTAACATTGACGTTGGTGGTATCACGGAAGGAATTAAAACAACAACGGATTCTTCGATCAACCAATATGTTTCCACTCTCAGCGATAATAACGGTATAACCACGGAGGAAAGCGTTGCCATAACGGAGGAAAGCGTTGTCCACATCGCCTGGATCATCAACACTGTGCTTCTCATAATTATTGCTCTCGGATTATTGTTTTCGATCATTCAGTGCATTCGGTATTAGCTTATTTTCAAGTTGAAAATCAAATCCATAATCTTACAGGAAAAATAGATGGAGAACGTATCACATAAGTAACAATTCGGTCCAGTACAACAGACAAAATCAATCCATCAATTTGAACTAGGTCCAATGACATCTAAAGCCCCAATGCCCGTTCAATGCCAACTGCAGTTTGAAAATGATGTGATATGACTGCTTTTAAAAAACATTTCTGTGCCTTTTTTGATTATTTTTGATTATATTATTTGAATAAATGAGTATCAGAAATGACGAAACATGAGAGAAATGAAGAAATATCATGCAAAGTTTGATCATCAGACTCAAACTCAAATTAAAAACCAACTAGATTTTATTCGTTAAACGCTTAATAAAGTGGCTTTGTTCCATATCTTTCAAAAAAAAATCGAGCGTTCCTTTCACCCCCTAAAATTTACATTGCAATGGAGCGCGACTGTTACAATTATAACACAAAGCTGTGCACACATCATTTGAAACGCTCTTTTTCCCTTTTTTCATTATTGAATGTTTTTAAATGAGCAATTTTTCGAAAGGAGAAATTCTCGAAAAAAATCCATATAAAAAGTGTTTTTCAAAACTTGACTCGTTCCATTTTGTAATTTAAATTTTTCAAATGTTTTCCCCCCTGAAACAAAACGTTCTTTCCAGGTATGAATTTTCTAAAATTAGTGACGTCAACAGAAGCTCTTGAACTGGCGTCGGCAGAATGAATTTGTAGAAGTCTCCACAATTTTTATAAAAATAATGAGGTATAGGCTTTTTTAGCACGTGAGTTATTTTTCATTAACTATGTGTTTGAACGAAATTTGATTTTCAGAATCGCAGCCAGATATATTTCAACATTTTTCATTCATTGTTCCTATTGTCACAATTATCAAAGAGATGAACTATGACGATGATATGCAACAGTTTGAAAATGCCAGTTTGATCCAAATAAATACAATTTTTCAGATATATTGCAAATTTGAAACACTTTGAGCCGCAATTCCTTCACAGCAGATTTTATCAATTAGGATCTAAAATTCTGCATACCCAAGTTTCGCCAACTGTGCTCCGGCTATTATTGAAGAATGCTGACGCCGAGTTTTTGGGCTCCAAAAATGCTGAAGGACGCACTTCTCTACATGAATTAGTAATGCGTGGTGATATTGATGCAGTTTTGACATTCATTGCTTTTGGATCAGATGCTCGACTGTGATGATTGTTCAACACTTTTCTATGTCATTGAGGTTGATTTTTATTGTTATTATTTAACTGTTAAAATATTTTTAGAAGAGAAGTTTGCTGGCAGTGAAAGCGCTTTTATTGTTCAAAGCTGATAGAGAAAATTTCGAAAACCTACAGAAATGTTTAAAGTTGGTTGTAAAAGAAATATTATCTAAAGAAAATTGATTATTTTTTCAGCGAGATGAAAACATCAATATGTTCTGGTTTAAATTATTGTTATTTACGAGAGCCGAGATGTTATAAGTGGCAAGAAACTGATAAAGATCATATTGCTTTCAGAAAAAAACTGTTGAGAATTCTCTAGAAAATTTGAAAGCGAACGAGTTCTTAAGTTTGAAAAATGTCAATGTTTCATTTTGTAATGTTTGTGGATCAACGGCGGCGGATAATATTGTATAAACCACAAGACGTATAAAAAACACATTAAACATATCAGCGACAACTATTGTCGAGGACTGATTTGAAAATGATGGATTTCTAATCAAGAATGGAATGAAGCTGTTTTAAAATAAAATACCTGAATAAAAATTTAAAGTTGATAATAGCAACTGTATGTTTCGATAAAGATCAAGTTATGTTTATTATGTGGCGTCCTCTACTGAAAGAGGGCTTATTGTTATTAAAATCTATCAAGTAGGTCTCAAATGTGATTTCGTTGTCAATCCAAATATTCCTGACCACTTATGTTCGACTACACCACTGGATATACTCAAGTAAGTCTAGGTTACGTCATAGCGGAAACAACATGCTTATATTTTTTTTGTTGATATCAAACTTTTAATAGTCGATGTCTGAGATTTTCGACATCAGGCCTATTGGCTATGGCACAGTTGCACCAACGTGAAGATAGGATCTTGATATTTTGCATGGAGGGTACCTAGGCCCCCCTTAGAAAAAAAAAAGATATTCAATGATTTGAATAAGAAAACATTTGTTTGATGAAACCTGTGAATAAATATGCCGGACTTTAAGTAAACGGTTTTTCGAGCCAACTACCATGTGGTAGAAGGCCCTCCAAAAATTATGGGTGAGAGCAAGGCTTCAATGCATTGCTACTACTCTTGTGAAAACGAAGTATAGATTCGTATTCCACGTGAGTGAATAGCAACTTGCTCAGAAGTATAGATTCTGATGGCAATGAGCACCTTTCACCCGAGTAAAATCTCGCAAACAATGCAACCAAAGAATGCTAATATCCCAGATTACTTGTCATTTTCTTGTAGCTTACATTATGCTGGCCACGCGAAGTACTATATCTTGTGTGGAGCTCTGCGTTTCTTCAGATTTAGTTGTTTTGATTTAGCATATTGCTATTCATTGTGAGAGAAAACCCAATGTTTTCGTTGAAATCGATTGTCTTACCAGGGATATTTTTACCATTTTCATTTAGGAAATTCAGCGCACTGCATACGGATTCGCTATGAATCCACCAATTTTTCGATTTTTAGGCGTCACTTAACGGAGCATGAAGGAGATATGGGCCGTCTAAAATTCACAAAAATGCCATTTGTGAATTGTTCAAACGCCCATAACTAGCAAAGTTTTTCAACTTTGTCGGTTTGAAACAATAAATGAATATCTCAAGTTTGCATTGTTTTTGAAATAATTATTTTAAAATTTATAATTGAAAAAAGTTTGTAAATTCTCTAACAAATTGACCAAAAATAGACCAACATAATTTTATAATTACAAGGTGTTAAAAATAAGAAAAAAAGACTATAAGTTCATGATCGAATTTTTGTACATCGAATGTAAATAAACTCCGAGTGTTTTTAAATATTATGAAGTTTTTGCTAATTAATTTTGCAATATATTCGTTTTGAACTAATAAAAACTTTATATTAATCAAAATTGTTGTTTCTAACGTTTTAAAGGTCATAGCTTTGATCTTATGGTGTGCACAAAATTGAGGCCTTAACTTTGTATTATATTTTGAACTAGTTTACATACGTTTCGCAAGTGAATACTATTATATTAGGAATATATTTGGTTGTAAATTATTTTTTTCAGATTATATTTTGTTCAGTTTTCTTCATTGCTGGAAATTCACTTGACCACTTACGCAGTGAAATAAGTGATTAGAGTTTTTGGTAAGTAAAAAATTATTTTTGAGACATCTGATCTCTCCGACATCCTTTTTGCCATAGAAAATGAGCTCTATCTCACAGATTGCCAAAGGTCTCGAATGGAAAATGTATCACAGAAGTGAGTCATGAAAAATTAGTTTTCCAGTATAAAAAGGGGAGATCCTCGTTCCTAAAATCATTTTGTTCTTCTTTTCTTCGACAATCTGTTTTATGTTCCTGATTCTTTACAACACTAGGAATCTGATTCTTTTTCAGTAAAAATATAAAATATCACATCAGGAAATTTTGAATTTTGTTCATTTAAATAGTAATTATTTACGCCGACATTATTGGAATTTTCTTAAAGCCAAACATTTCTTTATCAGTCATTTTTATATATTTTTTCAGATGAAACCCATCATCCTGATTCTCATCACAATTGCACTCTTATGTGACGCGAAGTTTTCCCCCAATCTTTCTTGTCAAAATCGTATATTATTCAACTCTGGATATGCCCACGAATGGAGAAAAGATTATAACCAAGGATTCATAACTCAGTGTCTCCCAAGAGTAAGTCTTGTTTCTGATACAAAAAACCAGCTAGAAAGAACAATACAAAAAATTCAAGGAGCCGGCAAAAATTGTTGAAGAAAAGGAATATACATCGGGTGAAAAATCGACTGCTTGTTTCAATCACACTTCTTGGTGTGAATTTCCAATGGTGCCAATCAAACTTGATGAATATAAGATCACATGCTACCAGACTGATAAAGTTGCTGCCATTCACCGGGTGACTATGTTTTTTAAATTTCACAGGACACATTTTAAGCGTTTCTGGATATTTCCAATGACGCCTAGCTTATTTCGATGAATCATTTATCTTGCAAATAGGCGGTTTCCACTTTTTCCAAGCGACGAATTGAATATATTCCTGAGTCCAATTTCCAAAAATCGCCAAAATTCGATATTCGGATTAGCTGTAATTTTTCTTTTGTTGCCTAATCAAATTTATTTTCAGTTTAAATGCCGATTCTTTGAGATGCGTACATGGGTCTATCAGTACAATCCTAACATGTCATGTGCCGTTATTGATGTTATCTGTGACTTGAAAATTGATGTCCTTCGCTCAAGCGGATTTTCATTGTTAAAATTTCTTGGCATCAATATTAGTGCAATCAAGGAAGTAATTGAAACAACTATGATTCCAACGGTCAGCAATTATGTTGTCACTGTCACCGATTATGAAGAGAATCATACAACTACCTTCAACAATGCCGCGGAAAAAAACAGTTACAGTTACACAAGCAACAAGGAAGCTCATCGGAATATGGAAAGATTTCTTCTCATTTTCTTTGTTGTAATTCTTGGGGTCACTTATTGGATTGCAATGATCAGATTCATCAGGTAATTATTCATCTCCACGTTGATAATCAAGTTTATAATTTTACAGTACCAATGGATGTGAAGGTCAGGAGACAAGTAGCGATCCGGTCCATTTCAATCGAGAAAACCAAAACGTCAATTTGAACTTCCCCAACGAAAATGAGATCTGAATGAAAAAAATATGTCTTTCAAATGATATGTGTTAAACGTTCATGTGCCTTTTTTTGAACATTCGGTGTGATGTTTTATTATGTTATTTTAATAAATCAGTAACAGAAATGACTAACTATAACAGAAATGAAAAAAATATAACGGAAATGTTTGAGCTTCAGACTCAAACTCAAGTTACAAACCTAGAAATTTTTGTTCTTTAAAAGTTTAATGAAGTGGTTATAAAGTGGAACTTACGAAAAAAAAAATTAAGGGTACCTTTAGATTTATTATACACTAGTGCGTAAATTGTATCATTGGAAAAAAAAACTCTGCACACATTAATTGTTTTTGACTTCCTTATTTTTTAAGTTGAACTTAAGATCGGGAGGTAAAATGTCATCTTTTTCGTTTCTCGGCACTTTTTTTCTCGTAGAACTACCTTTTTGGTATCTTTGTAATCGGAATTTGAGATTAGAAACTATATTTGAAACTTGCCGAGTGGAACTTGCTCGCTGTTTTTCAAACTACAATTATTAAATTTTGAGAAAATATGTTACTTTTGTGGAGGATTTCCAAAATAATTAGAGAACGTTCAAAAATTTGAAAATATGCCAAAAACAATGGACTAGCCATAACGGGTGGCCGAACTTTTTTGTTTGCATAAACTCGGTCAGTATTTTTTGGCGTTAATTTGAATATGTAATATGTCATTGATTTTTTGTGTTTTATTTGTAAAAAACTTGACGCAAAACTAATTTTTACTATTTCAACTTAGAGAGGTATCCAACAAAAAACATTTAAAAACGTTGTTTTTCTTAGAAACAATAGAAGTAGGTAGGTTTGCTTCTTTTTTTTTGCAGAGCCATGGTTTCTCAACAGCGCCACGGTTTCTAGTTAGAAAAACATTATTGTCAATTAGAAAAAGTATCACAATTCCAATTTAAATAATTTTATCTGTTTAAAAATTTCGTATTTATAAATTCTGTACCTTGTCTCGCAACAGCACCCCGGCTTCTTATCAAAATTTCTAGAATGGACTTCGGTGATGTTATATTTTACAGATATATAAAAATCTGACCTTAAGGCACGCAATATTTTAACTTTTTTCACTCTTCGAGACATATTCAAATTAACGCCAAAAAATACTGGCCGAGTTTTTGCAAACAAACAAGTTCGGCCACTCATTATGGTTGGATTTGGCGACTTTTCAAAAACATGGTTGTTCACTTATTATTTTGGATATCTAGCAGAATAAGCCGTATATTCTCTCAAATCTGAATTATTTTGATTCACGAAACAAACAAATTCCGTCAAGTGTATTCCGAGAAACACAACAATTGCAATTTGAACGTCAGAAAAAAGAAGTGTAACCTTCGGAAAGGACATTTATTACCTTATCATTCACAGTAATTGTTGTTTCATTGGCGTTAACTGCGAAACTAGTTGAACTTAAATAAGACGTCATAGTTATTCTATGTCAGCGTATTTGACAAATTAAAAAATACAAAAAAAATACACTTGGAAGCTTGTATTCGTCATTATTTGGCTAATATCAAAATGAATTGCAATTGATGTCAATCTCAAAAAAAAAAACAATTATGAAAGCACCATAGAAAAAACAATGATACCAGAACAAAATGTTTCACACAGACGTCAAGGCGTCAGTTTGAAAAAGATTCAAGTCAGTATGACGTAGTGAATTTTCTGAGTTCGACGAGTTGCCATTAAAAATCATTTAGGAATTGATTGTTCATTGAAGTGCGAAGCTGGAAAAACTAAAAAATATTTTTTAGGAAATTGTTATATGAATGAAGAAATTACTGAAAAGTCAGAAGTCCTATAATACTTCAAAACAATAATGAATACTCGCATTGTTATTGCTTCTATGCTTCTTGTTGCCGTTTGCATTGCTCAAAATCAATGGCCAGATGCGTACGAAAGATTCCTCGTTAGAGTAAGTTTCACTCGCAAAGTTCGGTTTCAATTCGACATAATTTATTACAGCAAGGAGTTTGGAACTACCAACAACACCAAGTTAGCGAGTCTTACCGCCAAGTTGGTGGATACGAACAGAATCTCAGGAGGTTGTACGAAGACTGGAAGATACAGACTAGATGGGGAGAAACAGAGTTTGATGAAACTCGTTTTCAATAACCTGTCGGAGGATACGGACAGTATGGAATGTCCGGTTAAGCTCAGAGAGCTTTTTTGAATTGGAAGAATAAAGTTTTTAATGAGTAGTTTGTTATACAACATCAGAAGTGTTGCATAGTTCAATGATTGTCCGCACTGAACACATGGCATACATTTTAACAGAGTGATCAACATGACAGAAGTCTGTTTCGATGATCTTGTCGAAGATTGACGTTGGGGAATACTAACATTTTGCTTATTATTTTTACGTCAAGGGAACAAAAATCACACACACACACACAGTTTGTTCTGAATACCGGTCAAAAAGCAACTTTATAATTCATTCAACTCAATAAAGGCGTGGTATAGATAATATTAACCACGGATACGCTGAGAATGAAACCTAATTTTTAGAAATGTTATCTTCAAAGATCTTTGATTCCAATTCCAAAAAAAAAAATAAGAAGACGCTATAAAAGCAGAATCGTTCCATCGAACAGCCAGAAGTCGTTAGACACTTCTGAAGAAATAATCATGAACACCCGGGTTCTTGTTTTCGCTTTCGCCGTTCTGGTCGCCGCATGTGTTGCTCAAAATTCTTACGGATGGCCAGATGCATACGAAAGATTCCTTGCCCGAGTAAGTTGTTCTGATAGGGTTTTTGTTCAACTTCTATGATTTTCAGCAAGGAGTTTGGGACTACGAACGTCATAGAGTCAGAGACGATTACAGAAATAGAAATGGTGGGTATGAGCAGAATCTCGTTACTTTGTATCAAGACTGGACCTCTCAAACCGGATATGGACAAACTACATTTGACGAGACAAGATTCGTTCAACCAAACGGCGGGTATGGTCAATACGGTTTCCCAGGCTATTAATTCTTTAAATTTCAATAAAGATTTGCATTTTTCTTCGTGTGATACATATTGAGATGCATCACTTTGAAAATGTTGATAATAATGCTGACTTAGTCGATATAAATTAATTGAAAAAACGAAATAGCTTGTTTCGCTTTCCTAGAGTTAAAGTGGAGATATTTACTGGGTTTTCTATTTTACTTTTGTTTATTTTTATTCATGGAAAATACCAAAAATCTTAAGGTTATCAGAAAAATACAGCAAATTTTGTTAGATTTTCATGTTACAACCTTTTTCTTCAAAATAAATTGCATAGCCTTTCTGATGGAAAAATGATGAAAATATCAGAAAAGTTAGTCATCCAGGTAATAAAGGTGTTTCGTTGATCATTCACTGATACGATGATTTAGACTTTTTGTTGTCTATCTCTTTTGCGTTTAACAAGGACAAGATTATCAGATACTGTACTGCACTCTTTTGACAACAAATATCAGCATTCGACTGTAATTGCATGGATGTCCAGAAAAAAAGAACATCTACTGAAAAAGGACAAAATTTTTAAAACCCTCAGAAGCTGTTAATCACTGCCAAAGATTCTAATGAACTCAAACGTTATAATATTGGCTTTTGCCGTGCTTGCATTTGCTCAAAACATTTACGGATAGCCAGATGCATATAAAAGATACCTCTAAAGAGTCATTTCATTTGATTCATTTGTTAAAGCTCACTAATGAATAATTAGCAAGGAATTTGGTCAGGGATTTCGATAGACTTCGCGAAGGCTACGAGCAGAGTTTGATTGAGTTGTACGAAGATTGGAGATTGCAAACCGGAAGGGGAGGAGATAACTTTGACGAAACTAGATTTGTGACGCCAGTAAGAGGATTCGAACGTTACGGATTCGTAACATATGGATAAATTGTATAGTATGTATCTGACAAATTTTTTGCACAATTTTTTTTTGTTCTTTGCTTGTTTGACTTTTTTGAAAATTTACTCTATTGATAATTTTACTTGTCAATACACTTGTAGTATATGAATATTAACATTTGACAAAAGGTTGTGAAGAAGTTTTGTATTTTCTTGCCCAGTAAAATTGTTACATATAATAATTTCAATGAAATAGATCATAATGGAATTGATAATTTTTGCGCATTATTCTTCAGAAGTGCTATCAGATTATTCTTGTTTCGATGATTTTCAAAATGACGTTTTGTTTCTTTAAAATTGACCCACTTCTTTATCCAACTTCCTCTTTGCTTTTGTAAGTTGACATAAGAAAGAAAACAAAGATAGACAATGATAAAACTATAGCGTAATAGCCATAACAGACCAAAATTTTGAAGAAATATATCATTTTCTTTCATTTGACAAAAAGGGGCGGATGTTTCATCCACAACCGTTGCTATAAAATAAACGAGTTCTTTTCAAAAATCAGAAATCTGAAGTTTCTCGATTCGCTCGAAATGAACACCAAAGTACTTGTACTGGCATTTGCCGTTCTTGTCGCTGTCTGTCTTGCTCAAAATCAATACGGATGGCCAGATGCTTATGAGAGATACCTCGCAAGAGTAAGTAAACTGTTTTCTGAATTCATATGATAATGAAAATCGATTTTCAGCAAGGAATTTATGATCTCGAGCGACATGAAGTGCGACGCGAATACAGAAACCGCGAAAGATATGAACGTGACCTTCTCGATTTGTATGAGGACTGGAGACGACAAACCCGATATGGATACGATGACTTCGATGAGAACAGATTCGGAGAGCCAGTCGGTGGATATGGACGTTACGGATTCAATGGATAAATTATTTATATCTGGAAATAAACATTCTTGAAACTTTATATCGGACTGAATTTATAAACACATAAACACATATCAAGGTGAACACAAATCTGATAAACAAATTTTTTTAGTAAACAATAAAATGAAGGTGTTTGTAATTTCCAGAACTCAACATACAAAAAACGTGTTCTTCTTTATCAACACTATAATATTACAGAACCCGAAACATACTCAAGTTTCAAAGAATGATGTCGCGTACAAATATGCCGATAATAAACAACATATATCAAACAAATCTTTTCGATTGAAACCTGTGAATAAATATGCCAGACTTCAAGTAAACGGTTTTTTCGAGCCAACTACCATGTGGTAGAAGGCCCTCCAAAAATTATGGGTGAGAGCAAGGCTTCAATGCATTGCTTCTACTCTTGTGAAAACGAAGTATAGATTCGTATTCCACGTGAGTGCTCAGAAGTATAAATTCTGATGGCAATGTGCACCTTTCACCCGAGTAAAATTCACTGGTCTCGCAACCAATGCAACCAAAGAATGCAAATATCCCAGATTACTTGTCATTTTCTTGTAGCTTACATTATGCTGGCCACGCGAAGTACTATATCTTGTGTGGAGCTCTGCGTTTCTTCAGATTTAGTTGTTTTGATTTAGCATATTGCTATTCATTTTGAGAGAAAGCCCAATGTTTTCATTGAAATCGAATGTCTTGCAGGGAGATTTTAACCATTTTCATTCCGCAAATTTAGCGCATTTACTGCAGACAAAATCTGCTATGAATCCACCGATTTTTCTATTTAAAGTGTCTGTTTACTGATTTTCAATTTTTGTTTTAATCGACTCAGAATCACCTATTATTAACGGAATCAGCAAAAAAATTCAGTTCAAAAGCTTAATTTTGAGCAAAACGGTCCCTCAAAAACCCAAAAACGGGTGATGGCACCTCCCGTTTTGCACTGACACCGACCCACGGGCGCCCGAAAAAAATTTTTTTTTGACAAATTCATTAATAATAGGTGTTTCTGAATAGATTAAAACAAAAATTGAAAATCAATAAACAAACACTTTAAGGAGATATGAGCCATCTAAAATTCACAAAAATGCCGTTTCTGAAACTCGTTTTGAATAGCTCGTTTTGAAAATTTGACGTTTTGAAACGATTAATGAATCTCTAGCGTTCTCATTGTTTTTGAAATAATTATAAATAAATTCAAAAAAAGGCCATATTTATTACTCAACAACATTTTCCACAGTAAGCCAAAGTTCAGAGAATAATATATTTGCAAAAGTTAATTTCAGTATCATTAAATATGTTTTCTGCAATTATCTGAAATTAGCTGCAATTAAAAACAAGCTTTCTGCAATTAGAAATTTTTATTAATTGATTGAAACGTGATCATTTGTTTGTCAGAGATCATATCTTAATAGTTGTAAACAAGATCACCGTCACACTTGTTCAAAAGATCTTGCTCTGTTGAGCGCATGGCTTTCCTTATGGAATAGAGCTAATACTGTTTTTTAAAGAATTCAGGTACCGACCAATTCCAGGCTGAAGAGTGTGAATTAGCATTCCAGGCTGAAGAGTGTGAATTAGCATGGTGCAGGCAGAAACAATCACGAACGTTTTCATCAGAAGTCGAAATTTGTGCCAAAAGCCTAGCAATAACCACTCGGCTAATAACCGTGCAGCTTGCCCGCAGCGTGTGGTACGCTTGAACCAAACGGGCTTACCTTTACCTTTACCTTTTTATTTTCCTAACCTTTAAAACACAATTGACTCAAGTAATCCTATTGTACACTGCATCGAATAACGTCAATCCTTTGGTACTGAAAAAGATTTTTTAAAAAAATCCTGCAAATCTAAAATTAAAACAATTGTCTTTTTGATTATGACGCTTTATTTTTATAAACCCGCAATACTGCCGACAATAAATTATTCACTTTAATTTACATTTCAAATCATTGTTCATCCACACGTCATTCTTTGTGAATCACATTCTCCTCCGCAGTTTCATTCGGTACAACCACCATAAATTCCGTATCCGCTGCATCAATATATCGTTGAACGAACTGCTTGATATTCTCCACAAGTGCTGGTTTTTTAAGCTTCGAGTCCAAATTGTAGAACCTTTTTGATAATACTGATATTTTGCTCATAGGAAAATATAAAGCTAGCTTACTTTCCATCCTTTGAAAGAATTGGGAACCAATGATGACCCCGAACAAATGGAATCATAGACGTTGAAGGAATATTGACAATTATTGCAGTGATTAAATCAGTATTCAATTTATTTGCTGTCAATCTTTTATCAAACCAAATCGTTTTTAGATTGTGTAACTGCAGGGCTGCCATCAGAATATTGACGTCGTAGTTACCCAAACCTATCCAAGATCTGTAAATAACAATAGACTCTTAATAAAACGTTTTGTAATCCGAAGACTATATATTTTATTTTAAAATTTTACTTTTTAACATTATATAATAAATTGATAGAATCTCCAAGAGTCTAACTGAAGAGCCCCAGCCCCTTAGGAGACCATCTTTGCTTAGGGGCAACAGGGTCGACTAGGTTTTCATTTTTTAAAGTTTAATTTTTTTAAATGTACTTATTTATTTAAAAAAGGTACCTATGCGGGTTAAACCATCGACTCTCGTTGAACGAATAACAAATTTCATCCAGCTGAGCAGAGGTAAACTCTCTTCTTTGAAGAATATTATTCAAGGTGTGAACTAAACAAAACTGAAGTTTTTGTTTCTCATGATATAGTTCAGGATCACTCATCTGTAAATAATGCACTACATAAAACTCATTCTTTGGGTCATCCAAAGTATTGAGAATGCATTCATACATTGTTGTAAACCATTGTTTGTATCATAACACTTTATCAAAACAATAACCATTTTTATATTTAATAAATAAGACTTTTTTCGTGACAACACAACACCTGCAGAGGAATAGTAAAATTTCTCGAAAAATGATAGAAGACCAGTAAAAAACCGAAGAATTAAATAAACGCTTTGGAGAAATACTTCACAGTTCCAATTGCAAATAAAACTATATCGCAATGAGTGGGACTTTTTGGATCGACAAAACTTAAAACACTAGAAATGACCGCGTTTTGAAATGAGAGAGAGAGATGGAGAGAAGAAAAACCAAATTATTAATTTAACAAGAAAAACGAAAAAATTAAGGGGGAAGAATTTGTTTAGAGTTCATCCTTATCATCAGATCCCTCATCGGCTCCTTCGGCTCCTTCGGCTCCTTCTCCTCCGGCTCCGGCGTCCTTGTACAATTTGCTGACGATTGGTTGAACCTTGGATTCCAAGTCCTTCTTTTGTTCCTTGAGCTCTTCAGCTGATGCTTCGCTGTTGCTTCCGAGCCATGAGATGGCCTCATCAACAGCTTCTTCGATAGTCTTCTTGTCATCTTCATCCAATTTTCCTCCGAGCTTCTCGTTGTCTCCAATTTGGTTCTTGAGAGAATAGGCGTATGATTCAAGTTCGTTGCGAGCTTCGGCCTGTAATTTTAAATTTTGATATGAATTCCCTACTTTATCTATTTTATTACCTTTTCTTTAACCTTCTTGTCATCTTCAGCGAACTTCTCAGCATCATTGATCATTCTCTCGATATCTTCGGGGCTCAATCTGTTTTGGTCGTTAGTGATGGTAATCTTGTTCTTGTTTCCAGTTCCCTTATCCTCAGCGGTAACGTGAAGAATACCGTTGACATCAATTTCAAATGTAACTTCAATTTGTGGGACACCTCTTGGTGCTGGTGGGATTCCGGTCAAGTCAAACTTTCCAAGTTGATGGTTGTCCTTGGTCATTGGGCGTTCTCCTTCAAAGACTTGGATGGTAACAGTTGGTTGGTTATCAGCGGCAGTTGAGAAAACTTGAGATTTCTTGGTTGGGATGACAGTGTTACGCGAGATCAATTTGGTCATAACTCCTCCGACAGTCTCAATTCCCATGGTCAATGGGTTGACATCAAGAAGAACGATCTCTCCAGTGTCTTCTTCTCCAGAGATAACTCCTCCTTGAACAGCAGCTCCGTAAGCAACAGCCTCATCTGGGTTGATTCCGCGGGATGGTTCCTTTCCGTTGAAGAAGTCCTTGATGAGTTGTTGAACCTTTGGAATTCTGGTGGATCCTCCGACGAGAACGATCTCGTGAACGTCTTCCTTCTTCAAATCAGAATCTTCAAGGACCTTTTGGACTGGCTTGAGTGTAGCACGGAAGAGATCCATGTTGAGTTCCTCGAATTTGGCACGGGTAAGAGTTTCAGAGAAGTCTTCCCCATCGAAAAGGGATTCAACTTCGACCTTGGTTTGATGTTGGGTAGAAAGAGCTCTCTTTGCCTTCTCGACCTCACGACGGAGTTTTTGAACGGAACGCTTGTCTTTGCGGAGATCCTTTCCGTGCTTCTTCTTGTACAATTTGATGAAGTATTCCATAACACGTTGATCGAAATCTTCTCCTCCCAAGTGAGTATCTCCGTTGGTGGCCAAAACCTCGAAAACTCCGTTGTCAATGGTGAGCATGGAAACATCGAAAGTACCACCTCCAAGATCGAAGACAAGAATGTTGCGTTCTCCTGAAATTGTAATAATTTAATCTGTTTTTCATGACTCTCATTTTTTTCGACTAGTTTTGGTTTATTTTTCGATACTAGATTTTGACATAATAATGTACACAAAAGTGTACCAGTCACTGACCGAAACTGCACCAGTACCGCACTTTTTGTTTGCACAAATCGGTCAATTGTGCGTCGGTATACCAAAAAAAAGTAGGCAAACATTCTAATGACTGTTATTTTGTTAAACCTATTTTGATAACCTACCGTCTTTCTTGTCAAGTCCGTAGGCAATAGCGGCGGCGGTTGGTTCGTTGATAATACGGACAACGTTCAATCCAGCGATAGTTCCGGCATCCTTGGTAGCTTGACGTTGAGCGTCGTTGAAATAGGCTGGAACGGTGACGACAGCGTTCTTGACTTCCTTTCCGAGGTACGATTCAGCGATTTCCTTCATCTTGACGAGAACCATAGCGGAAACTTCTTCTGGGCTAAAACTCTTTTGCTCGGCTCCGACTTTAACTTGGACATGTGGCTTGTTGCTCTTGTCAACAACCTGGAAAATAATAGCTTTTTTAAAGATAACGTAGTCTTCTGATTTGAAACTTACGTTGAATGGCCAAAGCTTAACATCAGCTTGAACAGTCTTGTCATTGTAATCTCTTCCAATAAGACGTTTGGCGTCGAAGATGGTGTTTTCTGGGTTGATGGTGAGCTGATTCTTGGCAGCATCTCCGATCAAACGCTCTCCTTGCTCTCCAGAGAAGGCGACATACGATGGGGTGATTCTGTTTCCTTGGTCGTTGGCGATGATTTCAACACGTCCGTTCTTGTAAACTCCGACACATGAGTAAGTGGTTCCGAGATCAATACCAATGATAGTTCCGTATTTGGTTTCCTGTAATTTATTAAAATTAATTTTTCATCAAAAAATATCTTTAAATTTACCTTCTTTTCAGTTGCTTCTTCCTCACAGTAGACGCTGACTGCGAAAAGGGCTGCAAGCCCAAGAATAAATAAGGTTTTCATACTTAGATTCGGTTCGATTCTGTAAATATGTTACACTTATTATGAAACGGATCAAGAAGGACAATAAGAAAGCAAGAAGAATAGCTTGGGATCCAAAAAGATGTATGAGGTTTTTAGGTCGCACAGTCTGCTCAAGGTCACCAACGACACGATAAAGTGGTACGGCGGTGACACTGACCGCGAGACAACGTAGAGTGAGAGCAAACTGAACGATCGACTGAGGAGTAACGCCGCATAGTCGACGTGTAGTCGGGAGAGACATTTCAATGCAACGTCAGCACAGCGGCTCTTGCAGGGCGGTTAGAGACGCAGAGGCAGCCAATAGGAGTTGAGCGAGTGGTCTAATAACACGTCAGTTTAGCATCGAGATAGGAAAATGGTGTTTGGTAATGTTAAGGTTTTCAACGGGGAAAATACATTTTTTATTTGTTGGGAAAAAGAGATTAATGACTGGAAAATGCGAAATATTGTTGTTGTTGTTCGAAACGATTTTGGTGAGAACTATGAAATAATATCTGTATTTCCTGCATTACAAAATCTAAAACGTCATGGGGTTCGTTTAAAATCTGACGGAAAAAAAATTGAGCTGTCAAAACGTACACTTTTCACGAAGCTAAAAAATGTTAGACAGTTCAACTTCCTCCATTAAAGCTCTAATAACCTGAGATGTTTTCAACAGAAGAATCCTTACTCAAAAAAGTAAAACTGAAATCCTCCACTAAATCCTATTAATAAAAAAGTTGTTGGAAGTTTGAGACAGACATTAATTCTTGTTGTTTAAAATGCACTAAAGTACACAACGACCTTTAGACCGGAGTAATTCTTCACTTGATAACAATGTATACTATTGTATCATGCGAAGAACAAAAGAAAATTTGTATTCCAAATCATAAAAACGAAACTGGATCATTCCATTTTTCTATATAGTGTTATTAACAACACGATTACTTGCGAAATGTCAAAAAAATATTTGACTCCTGCAATGATTGAACAAAAAACGGAGATGATCCATTTGATGGTAAGGTTACGCAATGTTCATCAATCTTAAGAAGATAAGAATCGCGGGATGGATAATTGTGTGCGGAATGATCTTTTTGCGGCGGCGGCCCTAGTGTTTTGATATTGTATGGTGAACCGAAAACTTCGGGTTAATGAATTTGATACTCAAAGGAGAAAAATAGTACCAGAAACTTACTTATTGTGAATGTTCATTTTTTGACTTACTTACAACAAACCAATGTACTGTGATGTTAATATACTAATATTTTTGTGGTAAAAATTCATTAAGGTTTAATGAAGTAATTAAAATAGAAAGTTTGTCATTTTAGTACGGAAAGACTTAAGGGAAAATTTACGAGAATAAATTTCTTGGCTGAAAATTCGGATATACGGAAATTCAGTTGTTTTTCTAACAACAAATAATCCTATAATCTTTCTGAACAAAAACTAGTTAATTTTGAGAAATATACAATTTTCCGACGGGACTTCTGAAAAAGTATTGTCAAGATAATAATTTCTGGCCGCTCGTTTTGCGGAGTGTCGTTGGGAATTTCCTCGCAGCGCGACCGCAACGCGCTCAAATTCAAATTTCTCAGTTGGTCTTGCGCGTAGCGGTCGCGTTGCGAGTAAATTCCCAATGACACTCCGCAAAACGAGCGGCCAGAAATTTTTATCTTGACAATAATAAACAACTTTGAAAGATTTGGCGAGTTTGATTTCTTGTGCATTGTGAGTAATTGGGCAGAATGACGAACCCGTCTTGATTGACCCTTGGTAAATAAGAGCAGATTGATAAAACCTAGTGCCGAAACGTTGGAATAAATCATTTTTTATCAATCTGTGCTTATTTACCAAGGGCCAATCAAGACGAGATCGTTATTCTGTCCAACTTTCATAGAGTCGTAAGTCGTAATCTCGATGTAATTATATTTTTTCTATTTTTCAAGTCATCAGATGAACGCATTTCCTGGAATTTCCCGTCCTTCCCTGTTGTGCAGTTGACACAAATACATATGTACGTTACATAAATAATGTTTAAAAAATATAGATCAGTGCAAATTAAAATCCAATGTCCGAATTTATTCTAATACGTATAGTAAATAAGAAAAAGTGAGAAAAACGAACAAAACCTCAATTTTGTTGAAAATGTCAAAGTCAGATGTTCAAAGTTATTTTCGATTACTATATATTTTCTATTAATAAACCAAAATTTTATAAGAAAAAACCGGTTTCTTAATTTAAAAATTAACTGCGCTAACTTCAAATTATAGTTTTGAATAACAAGAAAATCGATTGTCCACAGAGCGTTGTTGCCACGGAACCCAGCCCAGTGAACTCAACACATCCGTTTTTTGTTCAATATTTATTTTTTATTCGTTTTTTAGACAAAATTTAAAATAATCATAAATTTTTACAGGATTCCAATGACTTGGCAACTATCATACCTGCTTTTTTTATTATTGTTCGCTGCCGTTTCTGCAAAATTCCATCATTTATTATTGAGAGTAAGTAAATAATGGAAAAGTTTTAATCAATTAAAAATTGACAATTTTGTAGGATGATTCTCGCAGAAATATAATAATCAGTGACTTTGGATACGGAATCAATGGTACCATTGATATTGGACTTGCGAATTTCACAGTTCCGGACAAAATTAAAGATTCTGTCGACTCGACGGAGAATGCCGACAAATTGGTATCATTTCTTATCTATAGAAACAGAAACAATTCTGAAAATATTCCAGGGTGTGATAGGCTTTTCACTTTCACGTGGATCAGAGATAATGAGAGGGGTTGGATCAAATCCGCATGTTTGTCAGCTTCAGCAAACTGATCAAGGTTTTGATGCGATCTTTTTCTTTGCCGATCTGCCGAACAAGAGGTTAAGGATTTATCGAAGTGGACTTGGGAAAAATATCAAAATTTGTGCAACACCCTATGAGTAAGTTTTAGAAAAAGGTTTTAAAATTTATTTCATAACAAAACATCGAGCAAATATAATAATTTTCTTGTAGTTTTGAGTGAACTTCATTATTTAATTTTTCACGAAAAAAACATTTTGTATCAGTTTTCCAGACTATTTTTATTAATAAGATATTTAATCGAGTGTTGATAGTAAAGAACAAGAAAGGATTTGGGAGTATTTTAAAATCAAGCACATATTTTATTAGAAAAATGTGCATGATTTCGAAAATTTTCCCAAAATAAGACGAAAATTCAAATAAACATCTTAAAATTGATAATTTCTTTAAAAACGCTACAGCATAGAATTGAGGAACAGTCGTTTTTTTTGTAAAATAAGTTATCTAATTGTTTAAATAGTAAAAATTTCGCACTTATACTCGAAAATGTTTTTCTAAAACAGAACCTATTAAATTTCAGATGTGCTACTGGCGATGCGATTCGGATTCCGGCGGTTGAGGAGATCGAGAACGAAAGCAAACCAACAACCAATGAGCACGCTGGATGGTTCCGAAATTTATTCGGCCGATTTTTGAATCCTAGTGCACCTCAAATTGCATACGACAATTATGTTCCTTTGGAAGTTCATAATGGCAACCAATTCTCTACAAATGTAAGCAGTTCATTTTTTTTTCTTGTTTTTTAAAGAGAGTTTTGCAGATGTCCATCAGGTTTGTTGGTAAAGTTATTGGCGAATATGTGTTCATGTTTCACAATTGTTATAACTATAGGGCTCATGGATACAGGTAAAACTTATAATTGAATTTTTTGAAAATTTATCATTTTCAGTGACCGAGTAGCTGTTGATTTCACCATCGATCTTGTAGAACGTAACACTAATTCTTACTTATCAGTCAGCGAAATTCCGAAACCTCAAGTTCTACTCTACATGTCCATTTTGTTCTTCTCTCTGGCTATTTATTGGTCCCATTTGTTATGCAGATCAAGGTTTCCTATTTTTTTGATTTTTTTCAGCTCATTATGTTTTTACAGCTCTGAAAATATCTACCGTGTTCATAAATTTATGACAGTATTGGTATTCCTGAAGTCATTGTCATTGTTCTTCCATGGATTAAATTATTATTTCCTCAGTAAATACGGAATGCAGAAAGAGTTTTGGGCACTTTTGTTTTATATTACGCATTTGTAGGTTTCTGACATTGTAACCAACATTATGATTTATTGTTTTCAGGCTGAAAGGGCTTTTGTTATTCGGAACGATTATTTTAATTGGAACAGGATACACATTTATCAAACAATTCATGACTGATAGAGATCGAAAAGTGTTCATGGTTGTTCTACCGATTCAGGTATTTTCAAAAGCAAGCGAAAAAGTCAACTTTATTTTAAATTACAGGTACTCGATAACATATTCTTGATAATTTTGAACGAAAGTGAACTCGGAACCGAAAGTCACCAAACTTGGCTAAAACTGTTCATTCTCTTGGATATTCTATGCTGTTTCCTCGTTGGACTTCCAATTGTATGGTCAATTCAACATCTTCACGAAGGTGCAACAACTGATGGAAAAGCTGCTGCAAACTTGAACAAACTTCGACTTTTCCGCCAGTTTTACATTCTCGTTGTCGTCTACATTTATGCGACAAGATTATTCAGTGTTATGTTGAGGGTAGGAGCAAGATATGCCTATTTTTACAATATTTCTGTTTTTTTAGTACTTATTGCCTGAAACAATGGATTGGGTGGTGTCTGCAGCTGTTGAAATTGTGACTTTCTTCTTTTTCGTCATTGTTGGATACAAATTTCGCCCGACCAATAGCCATAATTACCTTCTTTTGAACGCAGACTTTGACAATTATGACGTTGAAGCGTTGCTCAAAGATGGTGCAAATAAAGATGACGAAAGCCATGAAGTTGATCAGTGAGTTTTTAATTTTGTCTAAATAAAAGTTTAGTAAAAATTTTCAAAATGTGATAGAAGGGAAATAAAATACAGAAAATGTTATTCAAGTTTTCGGTATAGGTGTAGTTTTGGTCCAAATTTGAAAGACTAACTATTAGTGTCTAATTAAAAAGAATCATAAGGTTCTGTATCGATTAAATTAATTTACGATTTGATAGATTTTGTTTTTTTGTACATTAACTTACTATTACTGAATCATTTTTGACAATGACAAGTGTTTTTATCAAAAATATGACCGCTGAAATAGCTCTGGTGAAAGCCGAAAACCAAATTTTTTCAAAACAACGAACCAATAACACGTAAAAATGTAGCTGACCTACTACGAATTTTTAGAAATTAAATTATTAACATCTTCGTCAGCTCATAAACTATTGGGTTGTACAGAAAGTTCGTAGAGTTTTTATGAGAATGATTTATTTGAACAAAAAACAATAATTATAGCAATAAGTTAATCAATGATGTATTTTTTTTGCTGCTCGCAACCTCGGCCTACCTCTTGACCAGTTTGGTGATACCATTCCGCCAAAAACACCCTGTTTGGTGTCGAATAAGTTGTTGAGTCAGTTTTTGAGGTCCTCTTTGCCGTCGAAGGTAGCACCCCTCATTGGTTTGACATGGATCGGAAAAGATGATACTCCACTGGCGCAAGGTCTGGAGAGTATGTCAGTGTTGAAAAACTTCCAATTCGAGCAGTTGGAGGGCGGATTTAACGACTTCTGCAATTTTCGGCCTGGCCTTGTCGTGGAGCAAGATGTCTTGGCCTTGTTGATCGGGCCTTTTCAGTCGAATATCCTCATTTACGCGATGCAGATGCACAATGTAGAGGTTCTTGTTGACCGTGGCGTATCTTTCAAGCATTTCCCAGTGCCCCACGTCTTCGCAGTCCCGCCAAACCCCAAATTCGTCGAATTCGGAAGGTCGTCCGCTGCGAGGCATGTCTTCGATGTTGAAGTCGCAATTTTTTGAACTTCGCAAACCATTTCTGTGCAGTAGACATGGCTTAGATTCATTTTCAATACTGTTTTCTTATGTCCCGAGCGGCTTCGGCTCGATGAAGAGCGAAAAAAAGCAGGTGTCGAAAAAGCTAATTTTTGCCTCCTGGATAGTCCGTTTTTCGGAGCCTTGCAAATGATGAAAAATTAAATTATCCAAAAAAACCGAAAACGCAGTTTTGTAGAGCAGAACAAGCTCGAATGAATATATGACCTTTCCTAAACGCAAACATATCGCTGCGATATGCAAGACAATGTGACAACTCTACGAACTTTCTGTACAACCCAATAGATTTGGATTTCTTTAAAATATTGTGATCTTCTCTTTTTCAAGGAAATTCTGAACAGATTTAGGGAGTTTCTAGGAGTAATATTTAAAAAACCTCTTCCTAGGTCACCGTCTTCCATTATTTCTTTGAATACAGAAGATAAAACTTATAGTTAATAACTTTTTTCAAAAGAGTTATTTTCATTGTAATTGGGACTCATAAACTGAAAACGAATTTGCAAAATTTTCAGATGTTTGCCAACCGCTTATACTGATGCAAATGTTTCGAGACGAATAATTTCTGATGATTCGGAGAATGGACAACAGAAGCTTTCGAAAAAGAGGTAACAACCCAATTGTACACAAGATTATGTTTATATTATATTTGTTTATAGCTCGTTGGGTTTTGAGCAGTCACTTATTGGTTGACCTTCCCCTCCCGCGTGACAGCAAAACATGCCAGTATGTACGAATAATCCATTTTTTGTAAAGATTTCTTTTCAAAATATTTCCAAGCCAACAATTTCCATATGCATATTTATTTAATTTAATAATAATATGTTCTAAACATTTTTCCGGGTTTTTAATGAATTTAGTCTCTGTTTATTTCTAGAAAATTCATTCTTTTTTGTTTCATTACACTTTTTTTTCAAAAAAGAATAATAAAGATGACGTTATCTACAATAAAAATCTTCTTTTGTTTTTTTTTGTGTCTTCCCACTGGCTATTAACCATAAAACCAATAAAAACAAAGTCCACTCTAACAGCGAAAGAGTGTCTGTGAATGTGTGCAACTTCGCGTCAGCGTGTATGCATATACAATCAATCTTTTTCTCTCCTTTTTTGCATTTCGAACATTTCATGCAAATCAAATCGGTTTCAATTGTTTTCGTTTAATTTTATTGATGGCTTTCATTATCTTTGGGATTAATTCTTTTAAAAGGTTTCAATGATGTTCCACATAATTAATCTTATGGTTAAATTAAAGCAAATAATGTTTGATTAATTGAGATTCCAATTTCAACCAGACATTTTTCTTGTCTCTCTATTCATTCTCCACACATGTATTAAAAGGTGTAATATTTCTACTGTTAGATAGGGAAAGAAAGTTCCTCTGAATCATCATATTTTTTGCCAATTTTTTTTGTTTCTCTATCTTATGATGTTGTTGAACAATTGCTCCGAAATGTTTTTTTTTGTCTGTGGAGAAACGTATCGTTTTACAACAGTTAGTACACATTTCTCACATGCAATGCTCGAGTTCTTAGCGTCCAAAGTTTTTTTTTAAAAACACTTGGTGGCTCATACATTCTTTAAGCTCCAAGAACTTCATTTTGCCGTTCCCCCCATTGACTCCCTTTTGCTATTTTTTCGTCCTTCTCATCATTAGCGGTGGCAAGTTTTTTCATATTTTTTTCTTGCACAATCAGGCCTAGTTTGCTTTTGCTTCCATTTAGCATTTCATTCCGCCGAAGGTATGTATGTTTATATATGCTGCCGTTCAATTTTTCTTCTTCTTCTTCTTGTTATAAGTGTGTTGACACACTTCACTCCTCTATATGGCATCGTTATTTTGTTCTTCTAATTTTTATACATTAGTGTTCTCTTTTTTTTGAATCCTTGAAAAATTCTATCAAACTTTATTATCGAATCAAAAGGCGACAGATTGTTCCCCAAAAAAAAATGACACATAAAAAGTTTGTGGCATTAATTTTTCGGTTGTTTCTCGATATGTTTTCGTTTATTATTTTTTTTTTACAGTCCTTCGGTCAAAGTACTAAAGAAAACGAAGGATAATAAATTGTGAACAGATTCTTTCAGAAATGCGCCGATAGTAATTATATTATCACAAAAGAATTTTTCTGAGAAATGAGAGATGATAAGGGGGGTGATTGCTTTGTTTCGGCGGCTGCAAAATTCACTTGCCAAAGTGGAGTGTTCAAAGTTTTATTTCCTTAATTTTTGTTCTTTATTGATAACGCTTTTTCTACTTCTTTTTTTGTTGGTAGACTCGTATATAAATGAGTTTTTATTTCTAGATGACGGACTCTGGGAGCATTAAATCAGAAGGAACCTGCAGCTCGATAAATGAGGAAAGAGAGCGGGCTAGGATTGTACAGAAGGTTGTGGAAATCAAGGATCGGCTGAAATCTTTGAATGAGGATCAAGAAAGTGAGTTTTTGAATAAAATGTTTCTCTGTCCGTTTTAATTAACCAACAGAAATCAATTGTTGTGCTCTAAATGTTATTTTTCGGGCTGATTTTTTGAAAAAAAATTCATTTTTCATCTAAGATATTTGACAGTTTGCAACTACACCTAGAAAAGGGGTCACTTGGCAATTTCTAGAAATAATTCAAGATCTAACGTTGATTTTCTGTGGTACTAGATTCGATAGACTATCTCCCAGAGTGTGAGTTCACGCGGAGAGCCTTAACCATAGGAAAAGTTTGGGGGCTCATAACTCGGCTCACAGAAACATTTAGCAGAGTTTTATGACGGATTCTGATTCTCCATATTCCATTCTATGTACCCTCAAATTTGTAGAAGGTTCTCAAACGGTAACTTCGAATAACTCCCTTGTAAAACGTTATTCTTGTCTATGAAATTTAAATTCCACTTGATTTTTTCTAGAATTTTTTGAGGAATTTACCCGCAGTTACATTCCTCAAATATTAGCTAAGAGAGCATAAATAGAATATTTGAAATTTGTTTTTTTAAAAGTGATACATATGTTTTTATGCCTACTATTTTTCGCCCCAATATCACTGTTTCAGATATTTGCAAATAGTTTAGAATCCCACAGAAAGGTTCAATAATCAAACTAAGTTTTCCTTTTTTTTTATAAACAAAAAATAAAAATATATTTCCCAGGAGATGTGGTCAAATTTTTGAGTGTAACTCGTCAGTCAGAAACCACCAGGGGAGTTGGAAATGAAAATCCGCAGCTGGTTCGAATTAGAAACAATTTTGAACGGCAGAATCGAAAATATACTGGAGATAGAGAAGAATTGCAGGTTGGTTTTCTTTTTGCCTGTTATTTTATCACTCAAAGAACAATTGTTATATTTCTTTCCAGAAAAAGCTTGATCAGTATAATGAAAGACTACGACTGATTGATAAAGGGGAATATGAACCGAGTCCGAGTAAGGCTAGTGTTATTTCGCAAGGGTTGAGGTATGAAGTCACTTGGTTGTTTTCAAATAAATAAATAAATACATTTTTTTCAGAAAAGCAGGTGCAAATGTGAAAGGAATGAGAGACACTGTTATGACGGCACCAATGGAATTTGCACAGAAGATTAAAACTGCATTTGGGTCTGCTGACAATGTGAATGTTCCAAGAGAAGGTGTGAATTTATTTATAAAAAATAAATATAATGAACAAAAAGCAATATATCACATAATAAGGTTTCGCGTCAAAGATCATGTTTTTTAGCAGATATGAATAAAGTTATTTAAACATGACATAAGAGAGGATTAACACCGGAAGGGCGAACCAAGATTTTGAATTAGAGCTGTTGCAAACATCGCTACTACAGCAGCAAATTTCTTCAACATGACCATCTTGTTGGGTGTTTTTGCTGCATCCGTTTTGCTGAAAAAGAGAAAAATTTTAGTTTTTCTGTTTTTTTTTAAATAATCACCGTGCAGGTTCCAATATCACAACCCTTTGCGATTTTCAAAAGAGCGCCTTTTTCATCGTAGTGTTCCTCTCTGTAATTAGGAAATAAAATAATCTCTGAAACCTTTCAATGAAAACAAACTTGTAACAATAACTGTTAGTGGCGCAGGTGTCAGAACTGTAGGAATTGTATGTTCCCGGATCGTTATAGCAACGGAAAGTGCATGAAATCGAAATAACTGCTAACAAAACCAGAAATAAAACGCGTGTGTAGTTCATTTTTTGAAAACTTGAAAATGTCATCATAGATGCCATGCGCAGCTATTTATACAATTGAAAATGTTTGAGATTTTTCAAAACGGCTCTTCTATTTGCATATCACTCCCTTTTCGGTATTCTTCTCAAAAAGTGCCCTGAACTTTTCATCCTTGGAATCATCACAAAAAAGTAAATCTACAATATCAACAAATTTAATCTACAATACACCTTGATATTTACTATTTACACTGTGATTAAGACATACGTTTAAAAACGTTTTAAAATTCAATGAGGATTGATGAATCACCGGGTAGCTAAATATGAATGATGTGTTTTTTTTGCAGGCAGGTTGGGACAATCAACATTTTTCACGGAACGTCGAAGCGCAGATGGAGAAGATGGGTTTCCGCCGCATAATCGGGTTCGTGGAAGTTCGACACTCCCACCAAATATGTCGATGAATATTGCCGATTCTTTGAACGTCTCATATTCAAGACCGGGAAGCTCTGTAGAAGATTCGAATATGTCCATGAACGTATGCTTTTTAAAAAGAAATGAAATTTAAAAAAAAAGGGTTAATATTTTTTGTATATTTAGTACCAAACTGCAAACAATAGTCTTTATGTCCCATCAACAAATCACGTTCATCTGCAACCACAGTCAATCTCCCCAACCCCTCAGAACGATTTGGTGCCGCAGCTCATAGAGCAAGTGAAATCGTTGAAACAAGAGATCAAATATTTAGATGCGAAGTATGAAAACCTTAAGGTTTCAAATATCACTCATATTTCATATTTTATTGAAATGTTTTCCAGAAAGAGGTTGCTCATGAGATTGCAGTGTACTCTGATGCTTTAGAAGAGGAAAGATATAATATCACCCGTCTGGAGAAGAAGTTGAATGATACAATTGAACTTCATCAAGCTGAATTTGAAGTGAATCTGAATGATGAATTAACAATGTTTCAAATATTCTATTTTTTCAGTCTCTAAAAGAACAAAGTCTTGAAGCGACGAGGGTTGACTACCAACATAATGATAAATTTAAAACAATTGAGGAAAGAATTGAGTCCGTTCAGAATCAGGTAAATATATGTTCAAACTTGATTGATCAAACTTCTTATAATCCTTGTTGCAGATGATAAGGATGGAAAATTCGATTGCTGATACGCTGGCTTTAAAATTATCAACTCCGGTTTGGGGAAATGCCGCACTCTCGGGAGCAAATATTCTAGTATGATTTAAAGAAAACAGTTTAATGAACAATTTAGAAATTTTTGTGTTTTTAGGTCGAAATTCTTAAAATTGTGCTATTCGTTGTGGCTAGTATTTTAGATTTTATTAGACCACTTACTGGATCAAGGTGAATAATAAGAGAAAAGAAAATCTATCTACTAAAAGTGTTTTTTGCAGAAATCGCGCCGGTCTGCTGGTTGGGTTGGTTGTGGTTCTATTTCTTTTTGGGCATCACATGTGGAAAATTGATCCAAGGAAGTTATTTACAAGCGGCGGTGCTGCTGCAAAACCTGATGTTGATCTTTGAAATCAGTTCTTACACATGTTGCCTCCTTTTTCATGTTATCCAACCATTTGAAATAATATTTTTTGATGTGAAAAATTTTGAAGAGTTCAAATTTTCCAAACATTTTCTGGAACCAGAACAAAAATGGGTTTTAAATATGTCTTACAAACAGTGAAAACGATTCGATTTTTTTTTCATTTACCTTTGGCCAAAATTTACAGTTTTTTCTTTCGGAATTATTCAATAGTTCACTCTGATATATAATTCTGTCGATAACATTCCAAATATTCGCTTCATTTTTTTACTCAATGCTGGTGTCTTTTCTTTTCTACTTTTTGCTTTTAGTCGATCGAAAATTGTATTGTGATTATTTTGTGTGTGTGTTTTTTTGTAGAGCTAACCACGACCGTTTTGCCATGTTCATTGTTTTAAAGAGCTTATTTTTCATGTACTTTTGAGATTTACTGGGCATAAAATGTTATTTATTCGCCAAAATATAGTTCTAAAAATAAGATGTATATGTTTTTAGTTTTCAGATTTGTCTGGGAAGTAGCTTCTGCAAGGAACACGTTCGCCGGTCTTTTGACCACATCTGAAATAGAGTTTATGTTGAAAAGAATCTATTTTTAAACTATAGTACTTGGTCAGTGTGCAAACAGCACGCGCATTTGGATTGGCATCATTGATTTCCAAATCGTAGGCAATTTTCATGCACTCGCCATTATTGTTGATAGATTTCACGGCATGTTCCTGTAAAAACAGAAACAATCATGGAAATATGACAAATATTGTGGATGAACATACCGATTTGGTAATTGATCTTCTCACGCGGTGGTTATTGTCAGCCGGGAAGGCAGAAATCAACGAAATGAGAAGAGCAAGAATGATAAAGAAACGCATTTTGAAGCAAAATGGATATGAAGAAATGGAGACCGATTGCTAAGCTTTTATATCAGTTTTCAAGAAATCAGAAGGACAATTTTTTGTTTACCACGTTTTCAAGTTTAAAACAGTTGTTCATTACAATATTTTTTGAGCGGTTGGAACTGATTTATTTTCTAACGTCTGAAAATGAGTAACGGATAATTGATTAGCAGGTATTTAAAAGAAAGGCATTTTTATAGTGAACCACAAATTGAAACTATATTAACCTGTAGGATTCGGATTAGAAAATGCACATAAGAATAGAATTCTGGAATTAGTTCAGAAAATTCCAATACACTTGCCAACTCGTTGTGGTTTTCACGACGAATTGAGCGGCAAACGAAGAACAAATGACTTGTAATTAAAAATGTGGGTTCTATCCCTCTGAAAACAACATTGAAAAAAGTGTTGTTGGCCACATATTTGGACGCGTATCACACAAATTTCTTAATAATTAGTGAAGAATGCGACTTTCCGTTATTCAACATCAGTAGATGATTCTTTAGGCCAAATTTGTTGTGAAAGTATATTCAATGCTGTGAAGGGTAATGATTTATGCTCAAGTTGAACACCGCCTCACTTTAATGTCGCAATAAATTTTAAAACTTTATAATCAACAGATGATTGCGTGTTGAAGTTCAGAACTTTTTGAATAAAGATTATACAGAGGGATAAATAAGGCTCAATAAACAATAAATCATTTATACCATAAATGTTGCGACAACAAAGAAACGAATAATATTATCGATCAAAGCTCTAATTAACCAACAAAAAGAAAATAATGCAATTAACAAAATGTTATTAAAACCGGAGATAACAAAAAAATAATGAAAATAAATCGCTTAAACCAACTTAAACAAAGAATTCAGTAAAAATGACCATAAAATTAAACGTTTGGTGCTTCCTCCTTCTGTTCGGTCGGATTTTCATCTGGACGCATTGCTGGGAAGAACAGGACTTCTTTGATGTTATTATTATCAGTCAAGATCATAGCAAGACGATCGATTCCCATTCCCCATCCTGCAGTCGGTGGTAATCCGTACTCCAATGCGTTGCAGAACGTTTCATCGACTGCTTGTGCTTCATCATCACCAGCTGCTTTGTCCTAAAACATTGAATCAATTTCAAAGTACCTTCCATCATTTAAAGTTACCTTCGCTTGTTGTTCAAATCTAGCTCGTTGGGTGATTGGATCATTCAATTCGGTATAAGCGTTTGCAACTTCTCTGGTGACTACAAAAAGTTCGAACCGTTCTGTTAATCCAGGGATGTTTCTATAAAACGTTTACATTTTTAAGTATAATATTTCAATTTCAAACCTGTGCCATTTCGCAAGTGGACTCATGATCTGCGGATGTCCAATGAGAAAAGTTGGAGAGATGAACTTGCTTTCCAAGTATTCTCCAACGAGTTTGTCAAGCAACCTGGCGGTTGTTCGTGGTTCTGGACAATCGACTCCTTTTTCGCGAGCAATTTTGTCGAATGCTTGACGAGCTTCTGAAAACAAAACATCATGTATCGATTCATATAACCCGGGATACTATTACCTTCTGTGTGGAGAATAGCCGGATCAGGGAGTTCAACGCCAAGCTCTTGAGCCAAACCTTCATACATATTAACCCGTTTGAATGGTGGAGTGAAATCAATCTCAAGCACAGGTTCCGTATCTTGTCCATTTGGATGGTAAGGGATTTTGTAAGAACCGTGAATAGCTTTCACCATTCCACTCAACAAATCTTCAGTCATTTGAATAACATCTTCGTAATCCGCATAAGCCATATAAAACTCGCAAGTTGTAAATTCTGGGTTGTGAGTGAGATCAATTCCTTCGTTTCTAAAAAGTCTTCCAACTTCATAAACACGATCTATTCCTCCAACAACAAGCATCTAAAAAACTTTGGTTTGAAGATGAATACAACAAAAACTCGGTTGTTATTACCTTATGATACAATTCTGGTGCGATTCTCAAAAACAAATTCATGTCTAAATCATTATGATGAGTGATGAATGGCTTGGCAGTCGCTCCACCAGCAATTTGGTTCATAATAGGGGTTTCGACTTCTAAGAATCCCAAATTGTCCAAATATCTTCTCAAATAGGTGATAATTCGAGATCGAGTGACAAACGTATTCTTGACTTGTGGATTCAAGATCAGATCGAGATATCTTTTACGGAATCTTAACTCCTTATCCTTAATTCCATAGTGAGAATGTGGGAGCATATGAAGACATGGTGTCAATTGAACTACATCAGAAGGGATGATTGAAAGCTCTCCAGTTTTGGAGCGTGTTGGTTGGCCAGTGAATCCAACAATGTCACCTCTCTTGATACGATCGTGAAGAGTGGTGAACTCAGATTCTCCGTTTTTATGGAATCTTGCATTTGCCATAACTTGAAGTCTAGTACTTTCACCGTGAACGTCGTAGAAGACAAGCTTGCTTCCAGATTCGCGTTTCGAGAATATTCTTCCTGTAAAATGTAAAATAAAAACTATTTAAAAATCAATATAATACCGGCAATGCTAACAACATCTTCATGAATCTGCTCTTTCTCCAAGGAGTCATATTTCTTGATAAAATCCGTAATCGAAATGGTAACGTTGAATTTATGCGGGAATGGATTGTCGCCGACTTGACGTCTCGACTCAATCATCTTAACTCTCATATTGAAATATTCCTGTGGATCAGATGGATCCGCTTCCTTCACCACTTTTGCCGAAACATTTTGTTGTTGTTCACCTTTTTGAGCTTCCTTTTCAGCTTTTTCTTTCTCCTTCTGAGCTTGTTTCGCTAGTCTCTTTTGCTCGCTGTAATAATGTTCTTGTTTTCTTAATCGGGGGTTTTTTTGAATAAAAACTTACTTTTTACTTAATTTCTTCTCTCCTTCGACGGCTGACATTGTTGTCACCTGCTAATGATATGTACCCTAAAAATCTTAAAAATTTGATCCTAAAATGTGACAAAAAGGAGGGAAACTGAGTTTTTGAGAAATTTTCAAAATACAACAACTGTCGAGAATAATATTCAGAATTTTTCCATTCCAAAAATTACAATAAAACGTAAAGGATGAATGTAGATTGATACGTAAAACTAATTAAAAGCACGAAGTAAAACGAAATTCCAAAGTAAAGACAGGAAAGCGTTGTGAGACCCATGTGCTGCGTACTCTGTTCATGTGTGCTCTCTAAACCAGATGCTTGTCTGCTACTACTTTCTATCTGTTTTTCTGTCCATTTTATGTCAATCTGTTTTGAAATAATATCATTTTTGATAACGCATCAGAAAATTTATGGTTTGAAAAATTGTTAGAAAAAAAGTAGGAGAAGTTCTTATTGTTGCTGTTCGATGATTTCAATCGATTCTTGAAGGGCAGTTATAAAACGATGAATGTCCACATAATTGTTATACAAATGAACTGGTGCAACACGAATAACATTTGGATATCTCTTGTCCACCTGAGATTCTTGTTATTAGTTCAAATATATTACGAATATGAACTTACCGCCACTCCACGCTTGACAAGCTCTTTGTAAACAACGTCGATTGGACTAGAGAATTTAAGAGAGAGTTGACAACCACGTTCGTGGAAATTTTTTGGGGTTATAATTTCGATTGACATTTGACTTGTACGTTTTTCAGAATCCTTGCCAAATAAGGTATTAATCATATATTCCAAATATCCAGTAAGGTAGCATGATCTTGTACGAAGATCTTCCATTGATACCATTTTGAAAATTTCAAGACTTCCTAACATTGCTGCAACAAGATGGATTGGTGGATTACTGATTCTGTAGCCAGCTGCTCCTTCTTCAAGGTCCAATTCTAAAAATAATACATTTCCTAAAAACACCTTTACTTTTAACATACTGTTGTCCATTACGAACCGTGAAGACATTTTGTGACTCCACCATCCTAACATTCTGTCTCTATCATCTTTTAAAAAGCGTTCATGAACGAAAAGCCCTGCAATTCCACCAGCACCAGTGCATCCGTATTTGTAAGTGCACCAGCAAGCAAAGTCCACATCCCACCAGTGCAAATGTAGTGGAACGTTGGCATAAGCATGAGCAAGATCGAATCCAACAAGACATCCCTGAAAACAATACGTTTTTTGCACAAAGCGAAATTTCTCTCACTTTTCGATGTCCAGCTTCGGTAATAGCTCTCATATCAAACAATTGTCCAGTATAATATTGAATTCCTGAGAAGAAAATAATTGCGATTTCATCTCCGTTCACTTCAATATAGTCCAAAATATCTTCAGTTCTAAGAATGTCTTCACCTTCTCTTGGTTCCAGACATAGCTATTAATTATTAACTTCGTTCATTTCATAATATTGATTTGTTATTTACCATGCTTTTTTCAACATCTCCTCCTTTCAATCGTATCTGAGACTCGACTGCATAGTGATCCGATGGGAAAGCTTTCGACTCGAGCAGAATCTTATGCCGTTGTTCGGTTGGTTTATAGAAGGCCGACTAAAAGTATAGATATCAAAACATCACAAGCATTTGTTGTCTCACCAAAATAATATGAATATTGACTGTCAATCCATTGCAAACGGCGACTTCTTCAGGTTTTGCCCCCACCAATTGAGCAACTCCTGGAAGGCAATGTTCATCAGAATAAGCCCATGGAATATCTCCATTCGTGTGCCCAAAGACGCCCATTCTTGCCCATTTGTTCATTTGTTCAGTCATGATACGTTCAGTGACTTGGGGCATGAGTCCAAGAGAGTTGCCGCAAAGATAAATACTATCCGAATTCGGGTCCACAAGTCCGCTATCAACTGAAATTTTTAAAAAGGATTTTGATGTTAACTGTAACTGCTATTGCTAACCATCCGGCAAGTATCCAGCCTTCGGGTAGTGAAAATGATCTCGAATTCCTTTTAAAGCATCACTATCACTCATGAATTTTGCAAGTTTGATGTCAGTCAAATCAGTAATATCTCTTTCCTGGAAATATGCTTTTTTCCGTGAAAATCTGTTAATTTCTATGATATTATATTTACATCGGCCATCTTTTTCAAGAACTCCAATACTTTATCCTGTGTACAAACACATTCTGGCTCTGGTTGCGGTGGCTCAGGCGCTGGATTTTCTTCGGCCATTGGGAATATTGAACTGAAATTATCAAACAATGAAAAATCGAAAGAACAACTTCGTAACAACCGACTTGCAGTACACAAACGAAAAAGATTGTTAAAAAAAAAACGTATTTTGAACACATTTATCCGGACAACAGCTGCATCGGAGAAACAAACAAAATCGTAAAATAAAAGAAATTTGTTACAGAACTTTACGGAACAAACTTTTTGTTATTTATTTTAGTAGCACGAAATTAAATGAATAAAGACGGAAATAAAAATAATTATCTGAAAAAAACTCATAATGATCGAATATCACTTTTATAATGCGTCAATATGACAACATTTTTCGATCATGTCAAGGTCAATTGCATGCGGCAAAAATCAAATTGATACATTTCTGATAGACATGAAGAGATGTCAGTGAAATTTTGATAATATTGATTGATTACTTTTATAGATATGGATGAAATAAATGAATAAAAAACCAACAGAAAAAGATGATTTGCATTACGTATACCTGTTCTTTATCTCGAAATTCGGTTTATCATTTCATTGAAAAGTTTACGTGTGTCTAGACAAAAAAATATTTATTTAATGGTTTACGTACAACAAATTGAAAACAAAAACTCGTATTTTTCTGACAAAATGCCTGACTAATTATTAAAAACATGAACAGCGAACTGATGAATATCTGAAGAATACAAAGAGTTGAAAAGTGGACTGTCGTATGCTGTGGATGTTAAAATTGGATATGCATTTGATAATGATGGAATATATCTGGCAAGTGGTTGGCTTTCACCTTGAACACTCTATAAAAGTAAACTTGATCAAAAATATATTAGAACAATTCTATTTACCTTCAAGGCTGCTGAAAAATAAAAATCGAGCAGACTGTTGAATGTTATGATGCTTTTCTCAGATTCCAAATTTTGATTCAGTTTTGTCAATAATTGGATGACCATCCCATTAGTGTTCTAAAACAGTTTTTGATAAAATTGATACAATTTAAATGATAAAATTTATAAAATTTAAATTAAAAAACTGTACCATATCATCTTCTAATGGCGCTACAAGTTTAGACAACAGACCAAAAGTCCCAATTCTTGTGCCAATTTTGTCGAAAAACAGTCGAACTTCATCTTTGCTTCGGCTTTCACTCAACTGCCATCCTTTTAGCTCTTCTGCAACCGCTTCAGCAATTGATTCCATCAATTGAGGCACACCTAAAAAATTTGTACCTTTTAATATTGAATTGCTTTCCAATATTGTAACCTTTTAATGTAAAATATTGCACGCATTGCAAAAATATTCTGCGATTTCCAACTTCCATTGGCGATTCTTCAGGGAAACCATTGTTCGAAGAACTTGCATTTCCAATAACGGAAGTGATCGAAGAGGGGAGATATTGTTGCCTGAATTCAATTGTATTTATAAACTTCAATAGATTCGAAAGATTTCAATTACCATGCATTTGTTTTCTTTCTATTTTCAAATTGTGCACATGTGTCCGCCGCAAGAATCGAAATTTGAGCCTTCAATGTAAGAGTAAGTATCGAAAAAGCGTAGGCAACAGAGATAATACGACTAAACGTGTGTTTCTGAAAAATTGTAAATTTAATACATTTCCAAGAAACCTAAATTTCATACAGCTAACAAATTCCACTGCTGCATTTTTTGTTCAGTTGTCAATTCTTTATTTTTCAAACCGAGTGTGATGCTATCACAATCAAAACGCGCCTAAAATTCACAGTTAGATAAACAATATGCCAAAAAAACATTAATTACAAACTCACTTCAATTTGAGTGGTTATCGATGGAATCAGATCAGTTATAGACTGATCACAGGAACGATGAGTGGAATCAAAAATGTAATGACGGCGAGCCTGAAATTTTTTGAATTGTGAAATGTTTTTTTTTCAGAAAATGGTACCTGGTTAGGGAGTTCTGAATGAACATGAACATTTTCGAATGTTCTTTCCCGGGATGAAGAAAGTGAATATGCAACAACACTTCCAATCAATGCGCTTCCTGCAAATATTGATCTCTTTGTTTAATTTTTAAATGTGGTTATAAACATTGATTTCATTATTTCGAATATTCATATCTGGTTTTAAAATACCAAGAGAAAATAATTTAAATATTCATTTTTGTGTGAACATATGTGAGTTTATCCACGGCTTGTAAAAATGAACCTGTGTCATTCGCGCGTGAACAGGATGGTTGCGCATTGTCCGCAAGCGCAGATCAGAGAAAAACCTCTTCAAACTTCACGCTATTTACTGTAAAATAGCGCGTGCCACAGTTGCGTTTTCCTTGCCACGCCCATTTCTGTGCAAAAATCCTGAATTGTCGGGCGAAAAATTTTCCTCTTTCCTTGGTTTTTTTTTTACAAACCGTGTTATCTGGCCGACGTATTGTTATGCCACTAGTTGAATGCAAATAATTATAAATATTTTGTCCAATTTAACTTTTACATCGATCTCTTTATTTTAATTTCATAATTTTTTTTACATTGAGAATCATTTTTAAATACTTTACTATTTCTGACGTTTTGTTAAAAATGGGTGACGATTTTTAACGAAAAAAATTAATAGAGTCAGCCGTACTCTAAAGTTTATATTTTAGAAAAAGTTTAAAAAAATACCTGCAATAATCTTGCCTTTGTGACGTTTCGTAAACTCCCAAGCTGTGGAAAACATCTGAAATTAAAAAATTACATAAATATAATGTTTTAATTAGAAATAAAGAAAAAAAAACATTTGCAATAATAAAGGCATGTATGGTATAAATAGATGAGGGAGTGTAAGAAATTAGGAGGTAACGAAGAACGACGCATGTTATCTCTTACCCCCTACAACGTAGTTTGATAGTACTTAACTTGATGAATACTCAAATGTGTTAATACAAAAGTACATAACCAATGCATTATGATGAAACTTTTAGCGTGCTTTGCTAATCCTCTTCATTAAAGATATTTATGAAAATTGAAATTGGAATATTTTTAAAAAAATGCAAGACCAAAATTGTTAAACGTCAAGTTTCGACAATTGTGAAAACTGTATTTTTGAAATAAAGATCCTATATTATTGTGATACTGTTGAAAAGCAAGTTACAATTTGTACAATTTGTATGGAACTTGCGCCGTTTCCCCGAGATAATATACCATTACGGTGATTGTTTACGATTCTGTGTTACCTTCACTTTATATATTCTACTTTTCACTTTTGTGATAAGTGGCAAAACCATTTAAAAAAAATTATATTACATATTATTCAAGGAACAAAGACGTGGAAGGTGATATTAGTGAAGTTCGTGGCGGTACCCCTCATCTAATGATCCCGAAGCCTCTTCTCTGCTACACCAGACTAACCAACCATTAATCTCCACCACCAATCAAAATCATAAAACAAGGACCAGTGGATGAATAGGAAAGGAAAATACAAAAATGAGAGACAATAAAGCTGACATAAGAGTCCTACGAAAACCACATTAAAAATTTTGGCGCTTTCCCGGCATCTTCTGTTTTGATCTACCTCGCTGTTTGTGTTGCTTACACTTAGCAGACTGAAATCCCTCAATTCAACTGTAAAGAAATCTTCTCTTTATTTCCAATCTAATCTCAGCCCCATTCACAGTTCTTAATAGGAATATTTTTTATTTTAAAATTATTTTTTATTTTTTTATATGTACTTGCAAAACTATATACTCTTGACGTAATATTATTTTTGGTTCACCAATAATTGATATATTTCGACTTTGTTATTTTTGTGTTTCAAACTAATCCCAACTATAATCTTTCTCTAATCTAATTTTGTGTTTTCTTCATTCATGTTTTCCGAGTTACAACGTCAGCTTTTAATGATAATCGCATAAAAATTCGCTAGTTGCTAAAAATAAATTCGAATCAAAACTCTTGGCAAACCACTTCAACACCCTACACATTTTTCTGTTCGAAATATCAATCTCTCGGCTTTTGAAATATTTTCGTCAAAGATTGCTTGAACTAAAAAAAAATCTGGCATTTGGCGTAACACGTCATGAGATCAGGATTTATCATTTTATTATTTTCTTTATTGTTGTTCGTAGCGTTTTCGCAAAGCAGTAAGGACAAAACATGTAAAAAAGGAGTGGAATACGTAAATTGCCTAAAAGTGAGTTTTTTATTGAAACAATTTTCATTGTATTTTCTAACAAGGGAAGTGCGCGAAGTCACCATCGCCGATCGAGTTGAGACCTATACCATTCGATAGAGCTTTCAAGCTAGGTCTAGAATCCGTTTTAAAAGTCTGCCGCTTCGACCTGTGAGCATGTGAAACATGGGCTCAAAGTTCCTTGACAAAGAGGTGTGTATATAAGCGCACCTGAACCCTCCTACCACATGTGGCTGCGTGGTCAAGTGGGTTAAGCACTTGGCTATGAAAATATTTTCCAAAAGTTCGATTCCAACCGGTTGGTAATTGTTTTGCATACTTTTTTCGTTTTGTTTTTTTTTGTTTAAAAACGTATTAATAAAACAATTTACAAGTTTGCCCATTTTAATCATTTTTCATCGTTATTCATTTGTCAATTTTAATTTTGGTAATTTGTAAATGTTCACCGTTGTCAATAATCAAAATCGTTATATTACTATTTTCATTCAAAATTGTTTTATTAAAACGTTTTTAAACAAAAAAAAACAAAAAGAAAAAAGTTTGCAAAACAATTACCAGCCAGTTGGAATCGAACTTTTGGAAAATATTTTCATAGGCAAGTGCTTAACCCACTTGACCACGCAGCCACATGTGGTAGGAGGGTTCAGGTGCGCTTATATACTCACCTCTTTTTCAAGGAACTTTGAGCCCATGTTTCACATGCTCACAGGTCGAAGCGGCAGACTTTTAAAACGGATTCTAGACCTAGCTTGAAAGCTCTATCGAATGGTGTAGGTCTCAACTCGATCGGCGATGGTGACTTCGCGCACTTCCCTTGTAAGAATTTTCGCAGGAATGGATGAACTACGGATCTGCTACACACGATTATCAAGATAACTTTGGTTCTTCAGAAACGGTCGTTAAGAAATGCAACGATTATGCCGTAAAGTTTGTTCTAGTTCACAAATCAATATCCAAATTTTAGACTTGCTTGTCAAAAAACAAATGTGATAATGAGAAAGGGAACGAAACAATCAAAGTTGTGAAATCTGGATGTTCACTTATTGGTTTTTTGCTTGGAAAATTTGAAAAATGTCTTAAAACCATTCGCGCTGCGGGTTACGAATGTGGTAAAAACTTTGATGCGAATTTGTTAATGATGGTTTGAGTGTCAAAAATGTTTACGGTTTGAATAATTAATAACTTTTAGAATGGGGAATTTGATAAGGATTACAAAACAAATTGCGAAAAGACTCTTGGTAAAGACAATTGCATGCATGATCGAGTGTCAGAAGTTTGTGGAGACCTTGATGCCCGAGATTTCGACAAGGTAGTTAGCAGTAAATGTATATTTTATTAAAAATAAATTTTTCAGTTCATTGGGAAACCGTTCACAAACCTTTGCCGGACAAAGCTTTAAATCTACACAATTAACGTTTTATTAATATGGATTTTCAATTTCATTTTCTGCAAGAAATCGTTGAAATTTCAATTTTTTTTACTTCAATTTACTTCCTTACAAATAGTTATTTTGTTTCTTGGTTACGATGAAGTACAACATTTGTTGTCTGAATCATAGCTTATGCTAGAATAAAAATAGAAAAAAAAGTTCTACCGTGAGATTCATTTCACACATCAATCTCATAGTTGGCTACATTTATCGCAACGTTGCAGAATGAGTAAGATAAATCATTTGTTTCCTTACTCAGAATCATTTGTTACCTTACTGGTTTGTATAATTCGTTGAAAATTGCCAATTTAATTGTGGAATGAACTAGTTGCGATTTTTTCAACAATCAGAATGTATACCGCAATTCTGAAAGCCCTCATGTGTGTATGGGGCATTTTTTGGAATTTACTGATTGTAGCTGCAATTTTGAATGATCAAGTCCTCAGAAGATCGTCTACTTTTTTGCTGCTAACATTGCACTTTCTTGCTTGCACTGTTGATGTTGGTTCACGACTGGTTTTCGACGTTCCATCTGAAATTTTGAATAGACCGCTATTTCGACTTTCTGAAAACTATGGTATGTTGATTTTTTAACAATTTTCAAAATAATCATTTTCAGATGATTTTCCAACAAAACTCTTTCATTTTACATCTTATTCTTGTTGGTTTATCCAGCTCTATTCTCTTATTGCAATCGCCGTGTCGCACATTCTTGCAGTTTATTGTTCGTTCTATTATTCGCGCCTAACTCAAAAAAAGACGATCATAATTAATCTAATTATTGTTCTTTTTTCAATGATCTCTGCATTCGGTGTCTGGTCTCCAAACTTTCCAATCATTTTTTATACCTCGTACTGGGGTTGGGGTGAAGATCGCACTAAACCTCTCGTTCAATTCTTTTTCTTCTTGAACTATGTTTTGCAGGTTCAGTTTTATTTTGAAAAGGTCTGCAGAGGTCTGCAGTGTAAAAGTATTTTTTCAGACAATTGTTTTTTGCTGTCTCTTCTTAGCTGATGTTATGATTATCTATAAAATCAGTTCAGTTAAAGAAAACTTATTCCCGACTTCAAGATCAATAACTGTATGTGATATTTCTGAATTTAATATCATTAAACTTTTTAAATTAGGTGTCATCATCAGTGGTTAGTTTAAATGGAGAACCCGTGATCAAAAACCGTCCTAGAAGTTTAACCGAGCTCAAAGTCTCGATAAACTTTATTATCGTTAGCTTATTTTTATTGATTCAAACTTTGATCTACAACATATGTTCTCAGTAAGTCATGGGACTCTTAAAAATAACATTTTTACCAATTTGTAAGGTATTCTGATCCAGTCTCAATGTTCCTATTATTCATCGCCCCAATTTTCCGTGGAAGCAAATGTCTTGCCTATCTTGTTTCTGGAAGTGCTCTTCGTAACGCCATAAAAAATTTGATTCTTTGTCGAAAAAAGATCTAATTTGGAAAAATGCCGAATTTCTCACATAGCTCTGCTGTGATTGTATGTTGAACGATTAATAAATTTCATGTTCTGTTAAAAGTGTGTGGGAAAAATCAAATGTAGGTTCAAAAACCGAAAATTGCAAAAAAAAAAAATACAACACAGAAATGAAAGTAGCTTAAGTGTTATCAGTGCTCTTTGTTACGAAAAAAATAGAACAAAGAAGTTTATCAGGTTGATAAAGAGTGCACTGTCTTGAAAATTCAGTGTGGACCGTTTTTTCATTTTACTTTTGAAAACCGGCTGAAGAATGATATTATATGCTAATGTGAAAAAAAATTCTACTAATTTTGAGGTAATTGTTTTCATGATTTGGGATTAGTTGTGACAAAGTTTAGACGGTTTCCGGTAAACGGACGGAAAATTATTCTTTTTAATTGCACTGACAGATACGATGAGTACATTTATAGCTCAACAAGTAACGTTTGAAATAGGTACGGACGTGGTAAAAGCGTTACAAATTTGTTTGTTTTTCAATCGGATAAACGAAAATATTCGGGGTTTAAATATTTTCTGAAATATATTTCTTTAGCTGCACAATATTTATTACCTGGCTAATCCAGGACACATTCAAAGCGTATTTGACATTGATGGATTGCAGTGGAGTTTTGTTTTTAGCGAGCAGAAAATTGTTTTAGAGCTGCTTTCCTTGATCGATCCAACCGAATCGGTGCAGCTAATTTTGAATTGTAGAGATGACAATTATTGCAAAAGTTGTGTGAGTTGATAGTTTTTATTTTATTACTGAAAATTGCAGACTTTGCAGATTTTTGATGTTGATATCTCTAGAAAAGCATTCGAAATTGACTGGGAATCTGGTAGTCATTTGATTCAAATTGAAGCTCAGCAAATAATTGAGTAAGTCGATTCTATCAATCATAAAGCAATATGTTTTTTCAGAGAAGAACAGCTTCCTGGTTGCGATTTTTCCAAACCTGATGATTTATCTGATGCGGTGCTTGTTGTTGAAAATGAAATGTTTCACGTTCATTCGATCGTATGGGCAGAACAATCCTAAATCTTTTCAAATAGTAACAAATTTCCAGTTCCTCAGCACACTTTCACCATATTTCAAAGTTCTCTTTTATGGCAATTTTGCAGAAGCTCAAGATCTAAGCAAGCCAATATTACTAACCCATGTTACACCATCAGGTCTCAGAAATCTTCTAAATTGTGTTTATGCATACCCATCGAACTTCAGGATTACTAGTATAGCTTTTTTATGAAATTCGATAAAGTTCAGCCATATTTCAGAAAAAAATATAAACGATCTCTTAGAACTCGCAAATTATTATGATTTCCGAAATGTGACATCTCTTTGTGAAATGTATCTGATGACATCTCAGTCTGTTACTTGTTCTCAGAAATATCAGTATGCGATGCACTATAATCTCAAAATGTTGAAAGTAAGTTGCATTTGGAAGACTGAAGACATTAACTGTTCATTATTTTCAGAAATCTCTTCAGATGACGGAACAATAAAAAAGGACCCATGACCTTAATAATAAATTCTGTGAATTAGATAATGATTAAACAATAAATGATGAATAGAACAAAAAGAACAAGAAAAAACAAGAAATTTGGAAGCTACTCGGTATTAACAACTTTCCAATTTATGGCATATTTTATTCCAATAAAGGAGGGCTTTACGAAGATGATAATTGTATCTTAAATGATAACTTCATACTCATTCCAAATCTGTTTTTACAATTTTCTAAAACAACCTAGAAGCCGAGAAAATATGCCTTAAAACAATGGCCCAGAAAAAGTGGCCACCTGACCGAACTTTTGCCTATGAGCTTTTTTCGTGTTTCGTAAATAAATAGTTATGCAGAATGCTTATATTAGTCCTTTTTATGTTTTTCATTTTGATTTATGTTTTTTTTTTAATTTTTTTTTGGATATTTCATGCCTGCGGACTAGTTTTCGACGGTGGTTACTTTTTCTAGGCCATCGTTTTGAGGCGCGTTTTCTCGGCTTCTAGGTGGTTTTAGAAAATTTTAAAAACAGATTTGGAATGAGAATGAAGTCTATTTTCATCCCAGATGCATTCATTAACTCCGTAAATCCCTCCTTTAAGGAAAAGCTTTGTTAAAGAAGGTATTTAATTTTGGAAACTGTAATTTCAATTATTTTGAAAATTTTTTGACAGTGCTATAATAGAATTAAAGCAGAAATGGAGGGGTTTGGGAAAAGTTGCACAGTTGAAGCACAAAAAACCCTCACTAGGGAAGTCATTTGAAGTTTACCCAAACCATCGGTGGAAATGAGGTTTAAATGAACGGTGAAGATCAGAACTATGAGTTCTCAAAAAATTAGAGTACAATACGAAGGTATGCCTGAGATATGCTCATGTGACGTCACGTATGCGTGTAGGACATGTGGTGTGTGCATGGTGTGCAGACTGAAGTTGACAAGCTTGAATAACTGTAACTCGTGAACGACTCAACCAAATTTAAAGTTTTATAGCTTATTTTGAAGCCAATAAACAATTCTATGGAACTATAATAAAAATTATTAAAAATGATAAGAAACTTAATTAAAAACTTTTAAAAACTGAAAAATTACAAACCTCGATAAAACTAACTTTTATCGACTAAGAATTACTTCGAAAGTATTTTTTTCGAATTCTTTGGAAAAAATACATAAGAAATGTTTAAAAGAAATAAAACTTCGCGTCCATCTAAGTCTGATTTTTCAGTTTTTAAAAGTTTTTTATTAAGTTTCTTATCATTTTTAATAATTTTTATTATAGTTCCATAGAATTGTTTATTGGCTTCAAAATAAGCTATAAAACTTTAAATTTGGTTAAGTCGTTCACGAGTTACAGTTATTCAAGCTTGTCAACTTCAGTCTGCACACCATGCACACACCACATGTCCTACACGCATACGTGACGTCACATGAGCATATCTCAGGCATACCTTCGTATTGTACTCTAATTTTTTCAGAACTCATAGTTCTGATCTTCACCGTTTATTTAAACTTAATTTCGACCAATTGTTTGGGTAAACTTCAAATGACTTCCCTAGTCAATGTTATACAATTTATTTTTGTTTTCAATTTGCTGGTCATTTGTCTGTCGTTGTTGGTCTAAATAAAAATTTGTTTCAAGGCAAAAACGAAAGTAACAAGTGTGAAATTCGAATGAGGGAACAGTAATAAAAATAAATTTTCAGTCACATTCAGTGATATTTAGCTGTATACGATAATCTTTGGTCCGTTGCCATAAGATTGTTTATGTGCGCAGCTCTGCTGTTTACGGAACACATCACGTGCTCGTGTTGTTTACCATAAGCTATTCTGGAATTTTTGTTGTGTTGAAGTTTTTGGCCATTTTTTAACTAGATTTTATCTTATAAACGCTGAACGTGCTAGTATTCTAAACTTTAAATGTTCTATTAATAAAATGTTTATAAGTGAAATAATTTTTAGAAGACTTTTGATTTATAATGAAGAGAAAGAATTGTTATTTTGGTGTGTTTTTTACTATAAGTTATTATTTTTTAAATTGTTTTTATTGTAAATGCTGAAAGAATTTATACTTTAATCTTCGATGTCCCTAACATAAATTGATTTATAAATTTTTAACCCACCAAGCAAAAGTGTGAAACCTACACTCTATTATGTATCGTTTTCGATGTCTTCAAAAACTGTTCAATGAACTAATCTATGATTATGTATTTTGTATTCAAATTTGGTTGTTCTTTAATTAAAGCTATCGCAAAGTAAAAGTGAATCCCATCCACGAGCGCCCCAATATCTCAAAAATAAATTAATTTAATCTTCATTACTGAATTTTGAAATTTCGAACATTCCAAGAGAAAAACCAGTGATCAATGGTATTTTTTTCAGTTTTCAAAACATGGGCAACACTCATTGTTTACAAAGGAGACAACGAGGTCATGTAAGAACACAGATAAGCGAATTCAGTCATTAGTAGGTTTTTGATACGCATCTTTTAACATAATATTAAATTTTATTCCTTCGTAAAGCATATCCTGAAACGTAAAATATCTTCTTTTTTTCAAAAAAAAAAATCATTTGTTCAATATTTATTGTCTGTTGAGATAAGGAAGAACAACATTATGGTATTGTCCTGGCTACAAACTAGTTTACATTAAAATGTTATTGTTTACCATTTCTTTCGTATTGATTATATTAATAAAAACCTTTTACAGAGAAAATGCTACGAATTAGAAACACGCGTCTCCTATTTCTGCGCAGCATTTCGGACAAAGGAAAACCATGGTCAGATCTCAAAGTTGGAGTAGTTAAGGAAGCATTCCTTGGTGAGAAACGTGTAGCGTTGAGTCCTTCTGGTGTTGCACTTCTCAAAAAGCATGATATTTCTATTTTGGTAATTTCAATACGCGGTCTTTACCATAAAAATACAGATTTTTAGGTTGAGAAAAATGCCGGAAAACTTGCTGGATTTTCAAACGAGGATTATTTGAAGCAAGGTGCTAAAATTTGCGATAACGATGTTTATAGAGCCGATGTTCTATTAAAAGTAAATAGGATATTTCATTTTTTAAACGAAAAGTTTGAATTTTAAGGTTCGCCCACCATCAGTGGAAGAAATATCAAAGTTTCCAACGGGATCCACACTAATTTCGTTCATTCAACCAGCACAAAACATGAACCTTCTAGAATCATTAGCGAAGAAAAATGGAACCGTTTTTGCAATGGATTGCATTCCGAGAATAAGCAGAGCACAAGTTTTTGATGCGTTGTCATCAATGGCTAATATTTCTGGATATCGCGCAGTTATTGAAGCGGCGAACCATTTTGGAAGGTTTTTCACCGGTCAAATCACTGCTGCTGGAAAAGTACCACCTGCCAAAGTTTTGGTAATTGGTGGAGGAGTTGCTGGCTTGAGTGCCATTGGTACAGCTCGAGGAATGGTGAATTTTTATTTATTTCCAATTTACGTGAAATTTTTTTCAGGGTGCAGTTGTTCGTGGGTTCGATACTCGTGCGTCCGTGAAAGAACACGTTGAATCGCTTGGAGCTCAGTTTCTGACAGTCAACATTAAAGAAGACGGTGAAGGTGGTGGTGGATATGGTAAAGAAATGAGCAAGGAATTCATTGATGTATGATTTGCTTAATATTTTGTTTAAATTTTGAGTATTATTTTTTGAAAGGCAGAGATGAAATTGTTTGCTGAACAGTGCAGAGATGTAGATATTATCATAACGACAGCTCTTATTCCAGGGAAAAGAGCTCCAGTTTTAATTACAGAGGTATTTATCATTGCCTTCAAAAAAAACAATCGATTATATTTATAGGAAATGATCAAAAGTATGAAGCCAGGAAGTGTGGTTGTTGACTTGGCTGCTGAATCGGGAGGAAACATTGAGACAACCATCCCGGGGGAGGTTTACACAAATCACGGTGTTGTACATATCGGGTTCACGGATTTGGCATCTAGGTGAACCGGAAAAAAATTAATTCTAGATGAACGATTTGCAGATTGTCTACTCAAAGCAGTGAACTTTATTCAAACAATGTTGCCAAATTTCTTCTATCAATCGGAGGGAAAGACAGATTTTTAATCAATAAAGAGGATGACGTACGAATCTCCAAACTTATCAGTCCTTATAATATAATTCCCAGGTTACTCGTGGAGCATTGGTCCTTCATAACGGTGAAGTTACTTGGCCACCACCACCAATCGATTTCCCGGAACCAACAAAGAAGGCATCTGCTGTAAAACCGGCTAAATCTGAAAACTTGCCGATGATCTCACCTTTGAGAAAAACTGTGAATCAATCATTGCTGCTAACATCAGGTATAAAAAAAGCTACGATTTTTGAACAAAATACTAATATTCAGGGCTTGGAACATTAACCACCCTCGGATTGACGTCAACAAACCCGGCAATGGCGAACATGTCATCAATTTTTGCACTATCCGGCTTGGTTGGATATCACACTGTTTGGGGTGTTAAACCAGCACTTCATTCTCCATTGATGAGTGTTACCAACGCTATCTCTGGAACTACTGCCGCTGGCGCATTGTGTTTAATGGGAGGTTAGAACTTATCTTATGTTTTCGAATAAACCTGCACATTCTACTTTTAGGCGGTTTGTTCCCCACGAATTCCTATCAATCGATGGCGTTACTTGCAACTTTCATTTCATCTGTGAACATTGGCGGAGGATTTCTGGTAACTAAAAGAATGTTGGACATGTTTAAACGACCAGGTTCTAAACTAACGTGAAACACAATCTATTGTTGGTTTAGGTGATGCTCCTGAATATAACTATTTATACGCGTTGCCAGCTACTGTTTTCTTAGGAGGTTATGGGTACGGAGTTCTAGCGGTAAAAATTAGTTTTTTGGTTGTTTTTCTTAGTTTTCTAATTTTTCAGAACGCACCAATGATCCACAACTATACCTATCTGGCGTCATCACTCTGTTGTGTAGGAGCACTCGCCGGACTTTCTAATCAACAAACAGCAAGGGTTGGAAATGCTCTAGGTTTTTAGTTCAGAGGTTTTAATGCTCAAAAAAAAATTCAGGAATCATTGGTGTAACTGGAGGCATTGGAGCGACTTTGGGATCCTTAAACCCAGATTTAGACACATTGCTCCAAATGTCAGCCTCACTAGGATTGGGGTCTTTGATCGGAGTTGGAATCGCAAATAAAATTAAAGTTACCGACCTACCTCAATTGGTCGCAGCATTCCATTCATTCGTCGGTCTTGCAGCAACTCTGACTTGTCTTGCTAACTATATCAAGGAGCATCCACATTTCCTTGCTGATCCGCAAAATGCGGTGGCTGCTAAAATGGCGCTTTTCCTTGGTGCTTATATTGGAGGAGTGACATTTACTGGAAGTATGATGGCGTATGGAAAACTACAAGGACTTTTAGCATCAGCACCAACATATCTTCCCGCTAGACATTTGATAAATGGCGGTTTGCTTGCTGGAAATATCGGTGCTCTCGGATACTACATGTCGACTTCTGATTACGGAGCAGGGTTGTCAATGCTTGGAACAACTGTTGGATTATCCAGTATGATGGGAGTTACTCTTACTATGGCTATTGGCGGAGCTGATATGCCAATTGTTGTAACCGTTTTGAATTCATACAGTGGTTGGGCGCTTTGCGCCGAAGGTTTCATGTTAGATAACAATTTGCTCACAGTTCTTGGTGCCTTAATCGGAAGTTCAGGAGCAATTTTGTCTCATATTATGTGTAAAGCAATGAATCGCTCGTTGATCAATGTAATTCTTGGTGGTGTTGGAACAAAATCAAAGGGTACTGGTCAAGCAAAAGCTATTGAAGGAACGGCTATAGAAACGAATTTTGAGCAGGTGAATTGAACTATTGTTTGAAAAATTTATTCAATTAATTCCTTCAGACTGCTGATCTACTGGTAAACGCAAAATCGGTTATTATTGTTCCTGGATACGGATTGTGTGCTGCTCAAGCTCAATATCCTATTGCCCAATTGGTGAAAGAATTGATCAGTCGTGGCGTGAAAGTGCGATTCGCAATCCATCCAGTAGCTGGTAGAATGCCTGGACAATTGAATGTACTTCTTGCTGAAGCTGGTGTTCCTTACGATATTGTTGAAGAAATGGATGAAATTAATGATGAATTTAAGGATACTGATGTGACGCTTGTTATAGGTTGGTCGCCAAAATCAATTGATTCTTTCGTAAATTACATTTTTAGGATCTAATGATACAATCAACTCAGCTGCCGAAGATGATCCAAACAGTTCGATTGCTGGAATGCCTGTACTTCGGGTCTGGAATTCTAAAAAAGTAAGAACCTATTACTTTTAACGCGATAACTTATCATTATACTCACTACCAGGTTGTTATTGTCAAACGTACACTCGGTACTGGTTACGCAGCTGTTGACAATCCAGTATTTTTCAATGAAAACACATCAATGTTACTCGGCGATGCGAAGAAAATGAGCGAGAAACTACTAGAAGAAGTTAAATCTAAATCATGAAAATAGTGTTCTTTAAATTGTTTATTTTAAATCGAAATGCTAAAAATCGGCACATTGAGACCTGAAGTGTAAACATATGAAATCGAAGTTGAAAATTAACAGAAAACCAATGAGAAGTTACTATAAAAGTGCTAAAATGTTTGGAATTGTAGCTATAAGCGTCAATGGAATGACAAGAAGGCGAGGGCCACGGCGATGAAGGTGAATGATGAGAAGATGGTTCCGACCGAGTTACATGGGGTGGCTGGCTGAAAACGAGAAGTTATCTTAAGAGATTTTATTTTGTAACTTACGCTATCGTTTTCACATTGATAATACCAGAGTTTGATTCCAAAGTTTCCAGTCTTTTTCAATCCATCAACATTGTCTCCCGAGTATGCACATTCACGAACTGTTGTTTCTTCTCCTTCGACAGACTAAAAATGGTTAAATTATTATTCTACGTTCAAGTTTCTGAATACTTGAGTAATTTTACGGCATCCAACTGCGTTTTGTCCCTTGTATGGTCCTTCCGAAAGTGGAGTACATGCCTGAAAAGAAAAGAGAAACATTTTCACATGGTTCAGTGCTTTTTTTCTTTTTTTAAAGTTCTAGATCTATTTGTGTTGTATACAATGGACACTATATTTTAATCAAAATAATACCTTTTTGAAAGCAGTCAAGGCAGATGCGTCATTAACATCACAAGATGAATTTTCATTGGAGTTACATTGGAAACATTGGATATTGGCACTAACACCCAAAGCGAGGGCAGCAAAGATAACGAATTGAGCACCGCGCATCTGAAATATTTGAAATCAAATGACAAACAAAGAACACACACACAGTAACGGTGTATAATTAAGTAAAAAGAAAAGGGATAATCGATACGGGAACAACACCACCCGAAATAGTTGGAAAATAAGAAGCAAAAAGAAATGGTTGTGGCAAACGAGTAAAGCAGGAGAAGCATTTATGAACGAAATAGCGTAGGAAAAGGAAGGGTTGTAGATTACGCCAAATGGACAGTTGGAAGAGAAAAGAGCTCGTCGTTGGTGAGAGAAAAGGTTGCGGATTTGATGAACTGGGTTGTCTCTTTTTGCAAGGTTTTCCCTTTTTGAGAATGAAAAGAGTTTTGAAGTGAAAATTTCAAGAAATTTCGCTGGTCGCAAGAATTTTAAGTGTCACAGGCATTTTAAATGAAAGTGCAAAATGTTGCGATAGCAGCTGACACAAAACGCCGCATCGAAAAGAAATGAATTGAGAGCGTCTAGTAGTGACGCAGTTTTTTTAGATGTAATATTTTTAATAAATTTTTATGAGCATTGGAACAATAAATTCAGTTTTCATTTCGGTACTGTTTGCATAAAATTGGAAAAAATGGATTTCTTCCAGTTTCAATGAAAAATAAAATTGACAACGTTTGGAAAAAAACTGGCAGATAAATGAATTGATACCAGCAAGTCTGTGTGTATGTGTGTGTTCTACAAACTTTGAGCGGAAAATTTACCAATGTGATCTCATAAAAACATTCATACGATTTTACTTGTTCGATGACCTTGGTAGAGTAAAAAAAAATGTTCGTTCAAGGTTTCAAAAACAAAATAAATCTAAAAATAAACCAGTACTAAATTTGAATTTGATAATGCATCTGTCATCAAACATAAGTATCATATATTTTTTTAATCCATAAAAAGATTATATTTTACCTGATAATCAAGGATTAAATTCAAAAAAAAAATGCATTCCAACTACATAAAACATCAGTTGGTTTTGCAAGAAAATAAAAGAGACGTTGATGAAAAAACATACACATAAAAGAAGAAGTCACCATCAAGAAGAGCAAAGGTTCGTATTACTTTCGTCTGCTCAGCATTTAAACAAACAGACAAAAAAAATTTTTTTTGGTAGCTTCCACTCTTTTCTTTATTTACGAAGTTAAGAAACGCAAATCTTGAAATAATTTTGAAAAGAGCACACAATTGTAATGTATATCAAATCAAGTGTGTAACAATTTTTGTGGAGATTGAAACATTTCGCCGTCTTTTTTAATGGTTTACGTAAGAAGAAACTGTTATCATTCTATAAGTCGATAAAAAGTTTTTTAAATTGCAACAATTTGATGACCGGCATTTTTTTTCCGTTTCAAATTAAAGTATAGCCTTCAAAAAAATATACATTATAAGTCCAAAAGCATATTTCATTTCATTTTACTCATTTTAAGTCTGAAAATTACCGAAAAAAAACCTTCTCTCACAAAAGAAAAAAAATAATGAAAAAATAGCTTGGTCACTGTTTACCACGCTCAAAAAAAAACTAAACAATTTTGTCTCACTTCAAAAGTCATAAAAAATAAGAGAACATCGATTTTCTTCCGAAACAGTAACCTTAACTTGACTTTTGAAAATTATTTTGACCTTGAAAAGTCTATACGGAAAAATGGACGCTAATTATTTCTCGGCGCTGTTTTTTTGCTGATCGAAAATACAATGTGCAGGGTATATAAAACTGATCTCAGGTGGTAGGTCTGAAGTCTTGAGGTGCAGAAACAAAAAAAATTTTCAAAACGTTATTGGCTTATCTTTTTGAAAATTGTTCTGTTGGTTATGAATGTTTTTTGCTCTTTCTTAAATACTGAAAACCTGTTAATGATTTTCAGGTTTTTTAGTAAGAAAGTAACGATTTTTCAACGGAAGTAGGAAACAGATAATTCGAACATACGTTCTCAATTTGAATAGTAAAATCGGGTTTGAAATCTGATTAAATAAAATATTACAATTCGAATAAAGTTTTAAAAATCGTTATAATATTTTGTAGAAGATTATATTTATTTTACAACATAATTTGTATACAAAATTTTTGCGTGGTATATAAAAAACGTTTGTGTGCCTTATTTCCGTTATTACAATGTCAATAAGCAATAAAAAACAACTTTGGAGGAAAGATCAATTTTTAAAAAATATGAAATTAGTAAGGAAGAAAAATGTTAACTTATTTTCAATCTTTTTTTTAGACAACCAACCCCCTTCATTTTTTTAAAACAAAAACCTGTTTATATCTTTCTATGTAATTTATAATGTTCACTTCCGAAAAAATATAACAAGTAGTAATTGAAAAAAGTTAGGTTAGGTTAAAAGTAAAATTATTTATAATGCTTTATTATGAAATATAATATAAATATGACAAAAAAAAAGAATAGCTATATGAAAGATCATATTTTTCGTTTTAAAAGAAAAAAGTGCAACTTTAAAGAAAGTCATGGTTCATTTTTGGTGAACAAGATAAATTGTTCAAGAAAAAACACAGTTTTGCATAGAAAACAAGCAAATTTGATTATAGCGAAAGAAAAAGGAATAATTGAATTAATCAGACACCATTAGTGACGGGCACCGGAGAAGTGGATGCTCGCACAGATGTATCCGATTGTTCGGAGCTGCTCGCGGATAGTCGCATCTCTTCTTCAAAATCGCCAAGCATCGCTTTTAGTCCCATTATTTCGCCCTTGACTACCAACAGTTGCGGCAAGTTTCGGAAATCTTCAAGCACTTCGTAGTTTCGGCACATGTGAACGATTACCTGAAAATATACATAGATGTTATGGAAATTGACTTACGAAAATATTTTGCGTTTATTTTAAAGGTTTTCCTATTTCCCAATTGGAAATAACATGTTATTTCCAAAAATGGAGGATGATTGGAAATAACAAATTATCATGGTTCAATAATTTAAGTAGAAACCTTTCAATCAGAGCTGTCGTTTCGGCCAGCCGGCCTCCCTATTGTAACTAATTTTTCAAATCTTCCCAATTTTTATTGTAAAAATAATTAAAGGCAGCTTGTCAGTTAACTCGATCCAAATTCAAGTTTAAAAAAAAAGTAAAAATTCGAATGGGGACGCAGAAGGTAGAGAAAAGAATACCACTATGTAGCACAATTCAAATAATTGTGTTTCGCGCCTATTCCGACATCGTTGCACGATCCACGACCGCGTTGCACGAACACGCGCGCATTCAAATTTTGATTTTTACAATTTTGGACGGCTTCTATGAAGCGTGTATTTGTCGGTGTGATTTCGCATAAAGTGCATTGTACTATTGTCAAATTAAACATTTTGGATCACCCATTTTATACTAAAAGACCGCATCGCAACAGCTCGTCGGTGAAAATATCATGACTTGGTGAGAGACTTAGATTTTCTGGGTAGGTCAAAACCAACTTGCGTGATCAAGAATATTTGCATTGACAATAATTAGAGAACGCTCTAATTTTTGAAACTAAGATCAGGTAGGGTCAACTTAACTGAACAACTGTCTTTAATTAAATTACCTAATTAGCTTTAATTTTTAAAATGCTGAATGACGTATCTACATAAGAAAAACAAATAAAAAACACTGAAAAAATATGGTAAATTGAGAAGCATGTTTTTTTAAATTATAGAAAGACACTTTTCAAATTAAAACTTTTATTTGATAGAACGATTTCTATTTCCTAATTTTCATTATTTTTGTTGAAAATAAAAATGCAACATTTTGCCGGCCGGACACTTTTTTAAAACGACAGCTCCGTATTCAATGGCAATTTTTTTCGAAAATATACAGTATGAAGTTATCCGGGAGTAAAGAAAGCATGTTTTCTTTTGTCTAACACCCATAATCAGGCCACATCGTTTCAAAATTGTTTCACCTTTTTCAAATGTTCATGATCTGCCAACTCCACAACGGTCCCCCTGTTGATCTTCTCCAAATCCAATTCGCGAAGATATATGAACTGAAAACATTTTCATACATGTTCCACCATTATTTCCATTTCACAAAACCTGCAATTTCGGCATCTTCTTCGCCATGTACGAGAAAAGTGAGTCCGGCAAAAACGGATAATCCACAGGTTTGTCGACAAGACATACTCGTTCTACTCGTTGCTCAAACTTTCCGAGTGCTGTCATAAGCGGACCCTGAAAAGAACAAGAGATAGGAAACATTTATGCGAGATGGAAATTGAATTTCCTGCATTATTAATATGCTTTTAGTAAGACATGTTCTGTTAACCCTTGCTCTATTTTTTAAGCTGATTTTTTATTCTTTTTCGGTCCATTTGTACTGAAACTCGGGGGGAAAAAAAATTTAATTTAGTAAAGTGAAGCCTAAACTTTCCCTCTTTCATTTTTTCCCCAAAAATAAGCTGTCTTATTCCAAATGCGTGTTTATGGAGTTGCACACACATATACATTGCACAATTTTTTTTTCTCAGAAATATTTTTTTCAAATTTCAGAAAGATCATATTTCATAGTACGTTTAGAAAAGATATTCATTTCAAATCAAATCGTGAGTCTCTGCAAACCTGAGAAAAAGTTGTATAATGTTCCAAGGAGTTGAAAAAATATTGAATTGAAGTTGTTTTTTAGAACCAACTTTTGTCATGAATTTAAAACGAGACAAATTGGTACCCAAAAATAACGTAACCAATCACGAAGAAGTGCAGCCTCTTTTGTTATATTTCCTTGAACTAAATTTCAATCTAGCGTATGTCTGTTCAACCGAAAGAAATGGAAGCAAAATTTTGGCTTTTTGCTACTGAACCAAAAATTTGGTTTTATTATTTCTCTGCAAAACATAACCAAAAGAACACAGGTCTTTTGTGCAAAAAAGATGGATGGATGTCTGAGGATCCCTCCCCTGAAAACAACACTTTTTTCCCAAAAACCGATATATCTTCGAACCAGCTCGAAACTTCTGACAGCTATCATTACTTATCTTGAAAAAAAAGGCGACAAAGAGAGAAAAAGGCAAACGGTCGCTTATGATACTCCCATGGGTGTTTCTAAATCTTAGAAGTGATTGCCTCTACCATATACCTTTGGGGGGTTTTGATATTTTCAAAGATCAAGCCTCCAAAGGACGTTCATAGTACATCTATGATGTTATCCCCAGTTCTAAAGATCGAGAACCAGACCTACCTCATGCTCATCGAAATGACAGGAACAACAGTAAATGTATGCAACTTGACGCTTCCAGAAGATTGGGCCATCGAAGCTCAGATTCATTGTCATTTTTTCATGACCTGAAAATAATATTATAAAGTGTGTTTTGGAATGAAAAAGTGACGTTATTTTCAAATTTTTTACTCGAAATTTTTTCAATAAAAGATCTATGGTGACTTGAAAGGCACATTGTGGTTCTAACGACACTACTACTGGACCAAAAATCGACAATTAAAGGAAAATGTGGAACAAAATTGTGTTTCAATTAGTGGATAGGAGCTTGAACTTTTAAAAGTTAGAAAGTCATGAAAGTAAAATAAATTATCAAAAAAACTGGCTGTAGCGGTTCTGTGAAATTTTTTTTTGCAAAAACGAATAAAATTTAAAAAAAAATTGATCACAATATTAAAAATTGTGAAAAACGGAAATTGTTTCTCTTTTTTTCTTTTTTTGCATGTTTCAGCCTAGCCTACAGTATGCCAATTTTAGATGCCCTTTTTTCATTTTCCCCCTTCCCACCATCACTAACCTGAGCAATGATTCTTCCTGAAAATAATATAAACCCAAACTGGCTTCGAGTCATTCCTTGTCGCCTCCATTATACTATCTTTCCAACCACGCGAAACCCTTTCAAGTCTGAAAAAAAAACATAAGAATTCGTACAGCAAATAAAACAAAAGAAAGGGGAAATAAAATTTGAGGGGGGGGGGGGGAAGAAAAAAAACGAAAAGTGGCTCGAATTTACGCCAGACTTTTATGGACCATTAAAAAATTGCCTCTGTGGTCAAGACCACTCACTAATTTTCCGTTGTTCTTATCTTTTCTTCGAAAACAAAAAAATTCATTACGAAATTTGAAGACATTTGGACGATCATCGACGATTAAAATAGAATAAATAAGATTTTCGGTCACGAAATGAGGCGAAGTGCATGTCTGGCAAATTAGAATGTATCTTTTGTTTCAAATAAATTGGGTTAAATTTAAGTTAGAGCTCTTGCGTTTTTCTTTTTGTAACATAAATGCTTTTTTTTTTGGCTGGGTGGTTGTCTTGTCCAAAAGTCAACTATTCAAAAACAACAAAAAAGGGTGGTCAAACAGATAGCCAGTAAAAAGTCTCAAAATAGAAAAAAGGATAGAATGTAAACAAAATGAATCTTTTTGGAAGGAAGTGCGAGAAAATAAACCACGGATTCTAGCGGGAAGAGTAATTTAATTTGGATGTTTTGACGCTTTGTCCAAAATTTTTTGCATCGCTCGATTCATAAAATAACGTCCTAATTCTAAATTTGTTCGACATGATCACTAAAAACTTCTACAAAATGATGAACAAAGAAAGTGGACCGACTTCAGAATAAGGGCGTGCGTCTCCAGAGAGCACAAAGACAGCTGCGAAAGGCTGGAAGAAAGTGATGGGACGCATTTGGTTTTGGTCTTCCTTTTTTCCTCCCAAAAAAATTTTTTTTTTGCTTAGTTTCACGGTTGGCGCCACAGCCACCCCATTTTTTCCGCCCTCCGCCAAAAAATCCCGAAAAGGAAAGAATAGAAGCACGGAAAAGCGTGGTTTTGTCGTCCTTTCCTATATGTTTCCTACGCTTTATGCATTGAGCATGTTGCTGCGTATATATGTATGTATGTTTCCACTCCACCCCCTATTTTTTTTATTTCACTTTTTTTATGTTTCAATATAATTCTGGAGGGAATTGGTTGGAAAAATAATAGCCTGTTGACGTTTTTAGAAATCGAAAAAGCCATTTCTAATATTTTATGTACCGTTGAATCAAAGAATCAAAGGTAAAAGTGTAAAATGCAATTGACATGACTTGAAAGAATAATAACATATCATCTACGTGATGCGGACAAAACTCCGAGGATACAAATTAAAATTCTTTAAGGAAAGATCTGGAAAATGGGCACAGAACTTGCAAACTTCATAATACAAAAAATGCCGATAATTTTAAAAATTAACAGGTGTTATTTCTCGGTGAGAACGCCGTAAAATGAGTAAATCAGATTGAAAAATAGATTTTCATCTTCGAACTCCAATTAATTCAATTAACAAAAAAATTCAAATTGAAGAACCTAACTATAACTTTTGGGCTGATGATGAACTCATTTTAGAGGATCTTTGGATTACTTGGTGCAAATTGAACAAAAACATTGTTTTCCAACGATTCGGTTCGTGGAACTATCATCAGGTTCATGGAACCATCATCTGGAACCATAATTAATGGAACCATCACCATCACCAACTCTAACTATTCAAAAATCAGGACAGTATTATCAGACAACAAATAAGGTAAAACTCAACCAAATTATTTTTAAAATCTCAATTAGATTTGAGTTTCCGTAGGCGATACTCTTCCAAGGTTTTTCCTAATCAAAAATTTGGAGAGTCCTCTTGTTTTTGACAATATTACCAGTTATTGTCAAGATAATAATTTCTGGCCGCTCGTTTTGCGGAGTGTCGTTGGGAATTTACTCGCATCGCGACCGCAACGCACTCAAATTCAAATTTCTCAGTTGGTATTGCGCGTTGCGGTCGCGCTGCGAGTAAATTCCCAACGACACTCCGCAAAACGAGCGGCCAGAAATTATTATCTTGACAATATGAAAAATTAAAATTAAATGACAAAATCTTAATTTTTTCGACTCGAAGCAGAGATTTTGGACTCCATCCCCCTTTGAAAAAAAGAGAACTAACAAATAACAAAAACTCTCTATTCAGAGATTATCTCAACTTCTAGAAACTCAAAACTTATTCAATGTCCCATTTCATAAACTTTTCTAATTAAGTGACTGTTCAAAAAATTAGAAAAATCAAGAACTAATCAATCATTCGGACCACTCGCAAGGGAAAATGGACATTCGAAACAGTTGTTGCCTCAACAACAAATCGGACCCGTCAAGCTCAAAATTTTCGACGAGGCCGGAAACAATCATCCAGCATGATTTATAAAAGAACTGGCGGTCACTAAAAGCAAAAAAAAAGTGAATGATTTTCACAAAAAAAAACTTATATAGCTTCGAGCAAATTATGTGAATTTTTTTCGGTTTTGAATACTACAAACGAGGTCCGTTGTACGAGTGATGAAAAAGAGGTTTAAAGCCTGAAGAAAAAAGATGACACAGAATTGAAATGAACGTTTTGAGAGGGTCCAGAGACGCACCACCAACGCAAGAGTTGTATGTGAGCGAGTGTGTGAAAAACTGCGATAATGATGAGGATGAGGATGTCGCTGATACTTTAGTTTCTGCACAAGAACAGAAAATCATGAATATTCTTTTGGATGATTTGTTGGAACACATGTTATTGGTCTTTGAAAGAGATCGTTCATATAATTTTTCTCCTTTTGATGGATTAGATTTTGTTGAGACGGAGTTCGAGAATTTTGTTCCAGACTTTTAGAAAAAATTCAAAAATAAATCAAAATAGAGAAATGCGGAACTAACATAAAAATGAAAAGTAGATGGACATCCTCGTGATGAAGCATTCTCAAGTGCATTATTCAGTTTTTCTTTAAAATACATTATTTTAATATGGTTATGGGTAACGAACTTTTATTCGTTTTAATTTCAAAATTAGCTTCAGATCTGACCATAAACCGTAAACAAAAACGAACTTTATAAATATTAGTCGATTGAAAGAAGAAAGAAGTGTCAAATAAGCTGAAAATAATATATTTTATTCTGAAAATATGTGTTTTTATATTTGCTAGTTTTTTAATCATCAATTGTAAAAAGGAAACTTTCAAAAGAGTTTGTCGTTGAAAGACTAACTGATTCATTAAGGCTCCCAAAATTTATTTACAAGCTTTCAATGTTGCAATTCTAGAAAAGTTCGTGGATCAAGCATCAGCATATGACTAATGAGAATAAATACAGAACAGAAACTATGGTAAAATATCAAACGAGGTATTTACGCAAAAGCAAATTTATCAGTAGTAGTTCTAATATGATACCCGTAAAATATTAATGATTTACTAATTAAGATTAGCTAATCGTCAAAATTCAAAGTTTCTTTCAAAAACACACGAGAAGCCGTTTTAACAAAATGAAGGTTTAGGTAAAATTCCCAAGCTTTCACGGTTGATCTAAGCTCCCGAAAAAGTACAGATTGAGTATTCCACTAAAATAGAACTTCGAAAGTACAGTGTTTCCCTAGGGAAAATCGACCGCTTTTGGACCATAAGTTCAAATTAAACCACGAGCTGGCAAAAAACGGACCGAGAAAATGAAATATTTTCTTTAAATATGCGGAGAAGATGAAATTTAACAATTCAACATTCACTGTCAATGCAAAATGATTCAGAAAGTAAGCTGAAACAAATAAGAATTAACCAACCAAACCGAAACAACAAAAGAAAATAAAGAATGCCACAACTTTTAAGTATGTTTTTTCAAAACAAACTTAATTAATTTGGAGAGCAAGATTACTGTAAAGAACATTGATTGCTGGTTATTGACGCACGTGTTTGTTTTCGAGAACTTTGAATTTCGTATTGTTATTCCCAAAAGTTGTTTTGTTCAGAAAAACCATAGGAATCAAAGTATTGGAGGGATAGGAATTGTTTTCAAACGGTTTTTGTTGTTTTTTTTTTGTAACAATGTACTAGAAAACAATTTTACTGTTTTATAGCAGCACATCTGGTTAAGTTAACCGGTTAACAAATAAGCGCCATGACTTTCTTAGCAGCGCCATGATTTCTTAGCAGCGCCATGATTTTCTTAGCAGCGCCATGATTTCTTAGCAGCGCCATGATTTCTTAGCAGCGCCATGATTTTCTTAGCAGCGCCATGATTTCTTAGCAGCGCCATGATTTCTTAGCAGCGCCATGATTTCTTAGCAGCGCCATGACTTTCTTTGCAGCGCCATGACTTTCTTAGCAGCGCCATGATTTCTTAGCAGCGCCATGATTTTCTTAGCAGCGCCATGATTTCTTAGCAGCTCCATGATTTCTTAGCAGCGCCATGATTTTCTTAGCAGCGCCATGACTTTCTTTGCAGCGCCATGATTTTCTTAGCAGCGCCATGACTTTCTTAGCAGCGCCATGATTTCTTAGCAGCGCCATGATTTTCTTAGCAGCGCCATGATTTCTTAGCAGCTCCATGATTTCTTAGCAGCGCCATGATTTTCTTAGCAGCGCCATGACTTTCTTTGCAGCGCCATGATTTTCTTAGCAGCGCCATGATTTCTTAGCAGCGCCATGATTTCTTAGCAGCGCCATGATTTTCTTAGCAGCGCCATGATTTCTTAGCAGCGCCATGATTTCTTAGCAGCGCCATGATTTCTTAGCAGCGCCATGACTTTCTTTGCAGTGCCATGACTTTCTTAGCAGCGCCATGATTTCTTAGCAGCGCCATGATTTCTTAGCAGCGTCATGATTTCTTAGCAGCTCCATGATTTCTTAGCAGCTCCATGATTTCTTAGCAGCGCCATGACTTTCTTAGCAGCGCCATGACTTTCTTAGCAGCGCCATGATTTCTTAGCAGCGCCATGATTTTCTTAGCAGCGCCATGATTTCTTAGCAGCGCCATGATTTCTTAGCAGCGCCATGATTTTCTTAGCAGCGCCATGATTTCTTAGCAGCGCCATGATTTCTTAGCAGCGCCATGATTTCTTAGCAGCGCCATGACTTTCTTTGCAGCGCCATGACTTTCTTAGCAGCGCCATGATTTCTTAGCAGCGCCATGATTTCTTAGCAGCGTCATGATTTCTTAGCAGCTCCATGATTTCTTAGCAGCTCCATGATTTCTTAGCAGCGCCATGACTTTCTTAGCAGCGCCATGATTTTCTTAGCAGCGCCATGACTTTCTTAGCAGCGCCATGACTTTCTTAGCAGCGCCATGACTTTCTTAGCAGCGCCATGATTTCTTAGCAGCGCCATGATTTCTTAGCAGCGCCATGATTTCTTAGCAGCGCCATGATTTCTTAGCAGCGCCATGATTTCTTAGCAGCGCCATGACTTTCTTAGCAGCGCCATGACTTTCTTAGCAGCGCCATGACTTTCTTAGCAGCGTCATGATTTCTTAGCAGCGCCATGATTTCTTAGCAGCGCCATGACTTTCTTAGCAGCGCCATGATTTCTTAGCAGCGCCATGATTTCTTAGCAGCGCCATGATTTCTTAGCAGCGCCATGACTTTCTTAGCAGCGCCACGACTTTCTTAGCAGCGCCATGACTTTCTTAGCAGCGTCATGATTTCTTAGCAGCGCCATGATTTCTTAGCAGCGCCATGATTTCTTAGCAGCGCCATGATTTCTTAGCAGCGCCATGATTTCTTAGCAGCGCCATGATTTCTTAGCAGCGCCATGATTTCTTAGCAGCGCCATGATTTCTTAGCAGCGCCATGATTTCTTAGCAGCGCCATGACTTTCTTAGCAGCGCCATGATTTTCTTAGCAGCGCCATGACTTTCTTAGCAGCGCCATGACTTTCTTAGCAGCGCCATGATTTCTTAGCAGCGCCATGATTTCTTAGCAGCGCCATGATTTCTTAGCAGCGCCATGATTTCTTAGCAGCGCCATGATTTCTTAGCAGCGCCATGACTTTCTTAGCAGCGCCATGACTTTCTTAGCAGCGCCATGACTTTCTTAGCAGCGTCATGATTTCTTAGCAGCGCCATGATTTCTTAGCAGCGCCATGATTTCTTAGCAGCGCCATGACTTTCTTAGCAGCGCCATGATTTCTTAGCAGCGCCATGACTTTCTTAGCAGCGCCATGACTTTCTTAGCAGCGCCATGACTTTCTTAGCAGCGCCATGACTTTCTTAGCAGCGCCATGATTTCTTAGCAGCGCCATGATTTCTTAGCAGCGTCATGATTTCTTAGCAGCTCCATGATTTCTTAGCAGCTCCATGATTTCTTAGCAGCGCCATGACTTTCTTAGCAGCGCCATGATTTTCTTAGCAGCGCCATGACTTTCTTAGCAGCGCCATGACTTTCTTAGCAGCGCCATGACTTTCTTAGCAGCGCCATGATTTCTTAGCAGCGCCATGATTTCTTAGCAGCGCCATGATTTCTTAGCAGCGCCATGATTTCTTAGCAGCGCCATGACTTTCTTAGCAGCGCCATGACTTTCTTAGCAGCGCCATGACTTTCTTAGCAGCGCCATGACTTTCTTAGCAGCGTCATGATTTCTTAGCAGCTCCATGATTTCTTAGCAGCGCCATGACTTTTTTAGCAGCGCCATGATTTTCTTAGCAGCGCCATGATTTCTTAGCAGCGCCATGACTTTCTTAGCAGCGCCATGACTTTCTTAGCAGCGCCATGACTTTCTTAGCAGCGCCATGATTTTCTTAGCAGCGCCATGATTTCTTAGCAGCGCCATGACTTTCTTAGCAGCGCCATGACTTTCTTAGCAGCGCCATGATTTCTTAGCAGCGCCATGACTTTCTTAGCAGCGCCATGACTTTCTTAGCAGCGCCATGACTTTCTTAGCAGCTCCATGATTTCTTAGCAGCGCCATGACTTTCTTAGCAGCGCCATGACTTTCTTAGCAGCGCCATGATTTTCTTAGCAGCGCCTACGCTTAACATTTTTCAACACTTTCTGCGTAAAGCTACAGTACGAAAGTAACGTCGTTGTTTTTATTCCAACAAATTTAAGATAATTATGACATGTATCTCAACATAATAACCTATAGACAATAAAAAAAACTCACAAGTCAGTGTTCCTCAGTCATCATTTATTACAATTTCGTGCACCAGTTTCAAAAACACATAAATTTCGATGGGCTCACCCCATTACTTACCTTGTTCTCTGTCGCAGTGTCAAATGCGAGAAAATTCGTACAGCCACTGGTCTGGAGAACACTTCAACCGGATCAACGTTGTTCATATCATACGATGTTTTTTGTTCAGACATCCCTGAAATAAATGTGAAGAAAATGGGGGAAAATAAGCAGAAATGTAAAGATGGGGGGAGGGTGGTGGAAATGGTAATTGAGGATGGAAGCAAAAGCTTATTAAGAAAAAGTGCATGAAAAGGAGTGAACATGAAATAAAGTGGAAACAAAGATTTATATCAGATTGTTTCTGCACTTGGGATGGATTGATGAGAAAGTGATTTGTTTTCAAGATTCCATTTTTTGCAGAAACTGAAAACTGCTCGACAAATGGGGAAGGCTGGATAAATTGAAAGCACTTTCAAAATTTTTGAGATGTTCGAACAATTTATTTCAAGTCTAGGAAAACAGAAAAACAAATAGTTGTGAGAGCCAAAGACAAGACCAGTGTTCACTTAAGAAATTTCAAATTGTAACCATCAAAATTCACACTGAGAAAAATGATACCGAAACATATGCGGCAAAATATCCGAGTGTTTCATTAACGGCCAAGGAATAATAATTCTCAGAAAATGTATTATTTGCTCACTCTTTTCAACTTTTCCCGCCATTCGAGAAACTGAAACCTGAGAATAATATCCAAAATATGCATTCCTAAGACAGGAGATGGTGGGATACAAAACCAATTTTCCAACTGAAGCGCAAAAAAAAATTGAATATTGAAATTGGAAAAAAAAGATGTCTTCACTGGTGTTACTTTTCTTTTTCCTTTTTTTCTTTCTACAAATATTCCACTACATGAGTATTTTTTTCTTTGCGGTGTTGCACTCGAAAGGGAACATCAATTTATCATTTATAGTCAGAAGTTTCGAAAAAAGATTAGGACGACCTCCTACTTCTCTTTTTGCTCCGAAATAATAAAAAAGAACAAAAAAAGGTGTCTATTTTTTTATTTTGGATTTTGACGCAGAGTGATTAGACCTACTGCGTGGGTTTTAATTAAATTTTGAATTCAATTCTCCTGAGAATATGCTGCAACCTTCTAGTTTAGGTGATGTTTTTTTTGTGCAAAAAGTGTCCAAAAAGAAGCAAAAAAGACAAAATGGGCCAACATTAAAATATGAAAAAAGGCCAAATCTGGTAGAAGTGCATATGAAGGAAAAAAATAAGGAAAATGGAATTGTTCATGTATAAAATTGGGATGGATGTTTAAGACTATGGGAAAAAATATGCACTACACGTTATTTTCGATCTTTGTTTTTGGTAGCTTTTTACGAATGGAAAACACATCGTCAGGGTTAAAATTGTATATATGTGTGTGATGATGTTTCAAAAATTGAGTTTTTTTGATAGTTAAAAATTGAAATGTTTTTCTTCAGAGAAAGGTTGATATTCATGGAATTTTGAGGGGCGACAGCAAATTAATTTTTTTCACAGAATTAAATAAAGCAATAAAAATTTGAAAAATATGGTACCCATAAACGTGAAAGACAAAACTAATGAATAGAAGCGCTCGCTTTCCGTTTATTTTATTTCTGAGTAGTAATCTGCAACTTGATATACATTCCCTCAAAAATTTGGCAATATGTCGCGCATCTCAACGTTAAGTTTCAGTTCCAAAGGATTCCAAACAATTGCTAACTTCTGCAAGCGCGTCTAGTCATTAGTTTTGTAATTCGCAGGTACCATTGTAATTTTTTAAAAATTGTATTTGATGCTTTATGAAGCATCTGTTATTCCAGTTTATATTAGTTCCTAGTTATGTAGACATACATATGTCCCTTAAGATTTTTGCAGAATCTTCGGATTACAAAAATATTCAACTGTGTTTCTTATTGTTGAAACCTTTTGCTGTCGTTCATTAAAATTTCACAAAAGAAAAAGTTAACTTTTAACTATCAAAACCACTCAATTTTGAAAACATCATCACACAAATATACTAATTTTAACTACATATAATTATTTTTGTGAATCATATTTTTGTGAAATTAAATATCTTTTTAAATAGTTTGGATTACGTCTCTGAAGATGGTTGAAACTTTTGATGAACATTCGATTTGCTTCTGTCAATAAAGGGTCGTGTGTACTAAGATTGAGTACTAAGATTTCGTCATTTCCATATTTCGCCTTTAAACAATACATAATACAGTATCACAAATGAGATTTAAAGATACACTTACTAAAAACAGTCAGGTTCTCAGAAAATGCTGAGATATCCGAAGAACAAAACAAAAAATAACTCTATTATCATTTTTTTTAAACTATTTATTTAATCGTGCCTTACGTTTTTCATTCGCCAGTCGCAACTTTTCAAAAGATATCTTTCGGCAAAAGCAAAAAACTTTAATTCCGTTGCCGGGAATCGAACCCGGGCCTTATGGGTGAGAGCCATAAATCCTAACCACTAGACCACAACGGACACATCATACCAAGAGGCAGAGCACTAGTATATGCTAGACAGCAAACGCTCGTTTTCTTTCTTCTTTTTGTGGTTGTGGGTTGTTTAGCAAACATGCAACGAGAATGAAAGAAACGAATGTAGTGTAATGAAAGAGGGAAGAATTTTAAGAAAAAAATAGAAAAAATAGAAAAAATAGGAGAACAGGGAAAAATGAGTCTCTTCTAATTCCAAACTAAAATATATGTACATTTTCCTGAAACGAAGATGAACACTTCTGCTATGCAATACAAAATTAGTACTGGAGATAAACCCTAATTAAAAAATGTGTAAAATGTATAATATTTGCTAATTTTGATATAAAATTGAAGAAGGAATATTTAATTCAGACATTTCCATTCCAAGAAAATAATATAATCTATGATCTTATTTCTTCTCAAGATATCTTAAAATGTGTCAGTTTTTATTCGAAAAACTTTTCGAATTTCTCAGACTTTTCGCAGAAAAAAAATTGATAAGCACTGAACACATCATTCAACACGAAAATTTATGTGCATGACAAAAACCCCAAAAAAATTGCGAATTTCAAAATAAGCTCAAAAAGATGCTACCATTCCATCAATCTAGAATAAAAGGGCGTCAACTCACGGAAAAGACAGCACATCAAACGGGCAAAGAAAATGCGTCGAGATTGCGTGTCTAATTTGAAATTTTTGGTGATGCTGTGCAATATTTAACTATTTCAACTGTTTCTCAATGAGATGCTGCTTCAGTGACGAGAAAAAAAACTAGGAAGCGCAAAAAAAGTGGAACGGGTTTGGCTTGAGTAGCAGTTTCTGAGGATGAAGTGAGCATTCCATTTTCTCAAAGGGCACCTTATTTGAAACACTTCTTTTTTTGTCGCAAAATGACACTAATTAACTTTTAAACATTTTTCCGAATGTTGCGATGTTTGTATAAAATAACTGTGTGTATTTCCAAAAATAAAACATTCATTCTACAAGAATAAAAATAATACATAAGAACCAAGTGAAAGAAAGATGGAAAAGAATAATAATTGAAAGATAGCAAACAAAAAAAGGTAGAAAATAAAATAAAACGATGGAATGAGTTCATAAAACAAAAAAAAGTGGGTTCATTCTGTCCTGAACATAAAACAATTTTTTCATATAGCACCTCAATTGCTTTATTTGTGAGCTTTTGAGTTACAGTGAAAGAATACTTAATTCAAGGTAGATTTACGGAATGAAAGAACCATATAAATCAATAATATTAGGGTAGAAGAAAAATACAGAAAACCGGAAGAAAACGATTAGAATTTTCTGTGACAAGATATTTTTTTATAAACTTACTTTAGAAAAAAATATCATTAACTAATGCAACCCATAACTTTGTAATTGACCCTTAAATTAGGGATTTTCTTATATAATTTTCGGTTCGGCAGAATTTTCGAAATTTTACAATAAAATGGAAGTAAAATAGAAAAATGTGTAACCTAATGGAAAAAAAATCTCATTTTCTTGCTCATTAGAAAGAGAATGATGTGCTGGAATTGGATGTGGTATTTGATGTGCTGTTGGTTCGTGGCGATTGCAGTTCAACCTAAATTGAATTTGAAATGAAGATTTTGCTCTTGGAAAACAAAAATGAAAATGTTACCGTGACTCTGTTGATGGGTGCGTTTGTTGGGTAAGACGGGCAAGTTGGAACGCCGGTTGGAAGGGGGTATGATGATGGCGTGTCGAAATGAACTTCATCGTCAAAGTCATCGTCTGAAATTCAACTTTTTTAATGATAGATGATTGGCAGGATAATTTTCAAGCGAAAACTTTTCATTGTAATTGTTGTAACGATAGATTTTAAAAAATTTATTTTAATAATTTTGATCGGAAAGCTGATACATCAATTCGGAAAGCTGATACATCAAACATTGAATTTAACTTCAGCTTTCGAGATTTGTACAAATTTATTAGCATTGCTAATACCAAAAGTATTCAAACGGTACTGCTAAACAGCAATAGTAAAGTACACTATCGTTCAAAGAACAACTAAAGTAAGGGAATTTTGGCTTGTTTTTCGAGTAATTATTGGCTTGATTACCAAAGAAAAAACGTAGATAAATTACTCTTGCGGGTTTCTTTATCTCAATGCATTCGATACATGTCCATTATCTTCTTTTGCTCTGTTTTGTCTGCTCTGTATTATATTTTGATGTTTTGAATAAATAAAATAAATAAATAAAAAACGTAGACAACTTGGATAAAATATTTTTTCCAAGCTGTGATTTTTTAAAGCTATTTTTACATTTAATTAAAATATTTTTTGAACGTTCAAATTAATTAAAAAATGGTATTATTATATTTGTTATTTTCATTTGACTACATTAAATCTTTTTTTTTAATTTGGAAAATTTTAAAGCTTTCGAATGTTACTTTGTTGTTTGTTGTTTTTCTTGAGAACAAACAAAAAACAAAAACATCACTTGCTTTAAAACTTTTTTGGAATGAAGAAAGTTGTTTTTTTAAATGCTGATAACCACTAAGATAGTTGGAGTAATTTTTTTTGTTTTTGTTATGACTATACTGTAAACACTCTGAACATTTTTAAAGATAGGGTTCTTGATAGAACTTTCCAGTTTTTTAAAAAATCAAATGGCACTCACCAGAAAAATCGTCGTAGAAACTTTCGCGGTATCCACCAGTTACTTTTGTAGTTTCAAATTGTCCGCTATTCCCAACATTTACTACTTGAATTGTGGTTTTTGGTCTACATACACTAAAATATTTGTTTTATTTATTTTTATTATTTTGGAACATATTTCTTACGGTGGCGGCGGTGGTGGAACCTTCGGTCGCTGAATAGTAGCAAACTTCGATCCTGTGCTCATCAATAATGTGCTACTTCCGGTGCCCTGAACAAGAATTTAAAATTTAGTACTAGTTTTCACTAGAACATGCTTACCGATGATTGTGACATTTTTCTGCTTTGATATGGACTGGCAGCAAGAACTTCAATTTGTCCATTTTGGTAAGGACTTGACGCATTATCGTGTTTTGATTTGTATTGTTTGAAACAATTCAGCATCTTCGACAAGAAGGTCTTCAACAAGAACCAGGTGAGAAGAACCAAAAAAACCGCTATTGCAAAGAACACCAGAAGCTGAAAACAAAAAGAACTTAATGCAATTAGATCTGAACAACTAATAGAATATTTAAATAAGGAAAACATCACTATTGGGCGGTATGCAATTAGTTCATATCTATTGCGGAATGGCGGCGAATGATACGACGAAGGAATGGCTAACAGCTGTCTTACTAGTCATTGTAAACACTGATGAAAGTTGAGAAGTGTACACGTTTTTGAGTTCTCAACGTTGAATGACGAGAGACATACTTCATCATCCAAATTTTATTAGGTTCCTGGAGGTGGGATATTTCAACAGAATAACTGACTTGAGGAACCAAAATGTGGAAAAAAAATGGAAGATTCGGAGGAAACAATGAAAGAGATGTTGTATTTTCTTTGAACAACCACTTATGGATATAAAAACCACTAATAAAGATTGTCATCTCAATATGTACAACCATCCGCTTTTATTATTATCTTTTTCTAATAATGCCATCTAAATATTAGGCCATTAAGATCATTCAAAAGATTCACATGAAATTATCTATCAAGACAACGGAATAAATAAAAAAAACAACAACATTTTGATATTTGACCAGAGGAAGGAAATGAGTATGAAACTAAAGAATGACCTCGCAAATCTCAGTTGGAGGCAGCACGACAGTTGCCGCATTCTTATTAGCGCGGATATCCGTTGATCCGTTACCTTGGAGAGTCATTTTCATAACACGTTCTCAAAAACAATGTATTATGATTGATGAGTTTGACATTAGAGGTGCTGAGGTGTATTCTTTTTATTCTTTGTTGACAAGAAAATTGATTGAAGATAATTGGACCAAAGCTTACAAAGGCTAAAGTTTAGTTGCGAAGCGTTTTTGCGATAACTTTTTATAACTTTTGATTCAAGTAAAATTCAGCTTGAAGCTTCATTTATTAAAGTAATCTAAAACTACATTTGTTTCTTATTCCTAGGAGACCAGAATCTGTACAATCTTTACGGCGACGAAATACTTTAAAAACTGATTTCAAAATATATAAAAAATATCAAACTAAAAAGAGGTTTATTGGAATTCCCTTTTCTCTTAACTTAAATACAGTGGATCAAGTAATTTGACCCTACCTTATTTGAATTTCAAAAATTAGAGTATTCACTCATTAGTACACTGGAATTTATGCGAAATCGTACCGATAAATGCACGCGTCATAGCAGCGGTCCAAAGTTGCAAAAATCAAAATTTGAATGGTTCGCCGGATCGTGCGACGCGGTCGGAATTGGCAGGAAACACAATTATTTGAATGTGGCTACATAGCGGTACTGTTTTTCAACAACCTGGGGTCCAATTTGAATATTGGTTTTTTTCATAGAATTTAGGTAGTGTTAACTGAAACGATGTTTTTAAAATTTTAATTTTTGTTCATTTGTTTATGAAAACATAATTTTCAAAAATTTTTCGGTAAATTGATAAACAAGAGACTTATTGTGGAAAATTTACAGACTTGAAAATGTGCGAATATGGGTTTTTTTTGAAATATTAGAAAGCCAAAAGTAAACTAGAGAACAGAAAAATCACGAATTTTGACAGATTTCTTAAACCGTTAAAAATCAGAAAGGTTCCAAGTTAAGGTAACATCGAACCAGTTGAAAATTGTGGTCATTAACTGAAACTTACCAGGAAAAACGGCTGGACAACGTTTTGACAAGTGTGCGCTTGACAATTCCACTGTGAACACCGATCGGTTAGGCCACAATCACAATCTTCTCCTTCTTCAAGCACTCCGTTACCACAAACCGGCTCACTCCTACAATAATAGGAATTTTTGGCAATTTATTTGCTAACCGTATTAGGAAAGTCAATCAAATGTTGACACCTACGCGGAACAACATCAAAAGAAAGTTTCCACACTTATTCACGCTCATTTTTTTCGACTCACTTTTCCACAGTCACTTGTTTTGGCAAACATTTGTTTTTATATATCATATTAACAAATTGTTGAGCTGTACAATCATGATCAAATCCTCTGAAAACAATTTATTTGACGTTGATACATATTCACCACTTACGGAATCTTTAAACACCCATCATCTTTTCTTGAATCCACCGGTGTGCACGCGCAATTAGGCACATAAATAGACTCATTCTTCGGGCGGTGCGGAACCCCAACCAAATGTGCAATTTCGTGAAATAATATCGAACCCATCGCTCTCGGTTCATTCGGATAAAACTGCAAAATATATAACATTTTTGTACACATTTTCTCATTTTGCGAAACCAATTGGGAATAGCTAATTTGGTGCAACACAAAATTACGCACATTCGTCAAGATGCTCTTATGGTGTCATCCACACAAGTCCCCCACTTTTGCTAACTGGGTTATATTGAGGATTGCTTTTATGCATGTTTCGTAATAATAACAAAAATATCCGCAAAGGGCGTAGAAATAAAACCATTCCCAAAACAACATTATGATCTTATCGCATAAAAAGTGCGAAAATCTTCCTGTGAAGAAACAATGTTTTAATTGAAATTGAGGTCAGTTAAATTCAGGAAGTCCCTTTTTTAAATTATTTCCTTCCCCCCTCCGTATCTTTAAATGTTTATAATTAATCACCATAAAAAGCGTTATCAAAGTTTATCAAAAATATATTGCCCTGGTACCAAGGCAAAACGCCATAAAACTCATCATTTCTTTAACTAGGTCAGTAAACCAAATTCACCTAAAAAAAAAGAGTATCATGCAACTAACCCCGGACAATGCAACCGAATGTGAAGAACACATTCCACTAACATAAGCCAATCCACCAGCGTATTTGTACGAAATCAATGTGGCGAAGTCGTGTTCAGGCAGTTTATGTTTCCTGGCATTTCGATATTCTTGGAATGATTGAAGACTCAAATCGCCTCGATTTGTTTGAAAAATTTCAGGAATCACTATTCCAACGCTCAATTGATTTAGATATTGATTCGCTTCATCTACCATTTTCATGATGTTTGCTTTTACTCGATACATGTCATTTTCATAGAATGCGGTCTGAAGATGTTGGCTATTGTTTGTAACAATGGTTACTTCTCACCGTTTTATTATCCACAAAAATGAGGCCTCTCATAAAAATTGTGGTGCCTGTTGGGCTGCTAGCCAAGCGGTAATCTGGTGCTTTAGCCCCCCAAACAGCAGCACCATAGTCGATGTAAACAGTTGAATGTTCCTACAAATGAAACTTCTTACAATTTTTGAATAAAAATAGTTACTCACTTTTTCAACTTCTGCCAATGCCGGCCAAAAGTTCAATGCTAAAAACAATACCCAACAAAATTTTTGCATAATGAATAAATAGGAATAACAACGAACAAATTCAGCGCATACCTGCAATAAAAAAGATTGTTTGAAAAGAAACAATGATAAATAAATAATAAGTAAGGAACAAAAATATATAAATAAAGGTAAAACTAAATGAATAAAAGTGTGATAAAGTGAGCAAATAGGAAATAGATTTTTTCCACCGGAATCATTGGTGTGTAATGTATTTTTGATGTATTCGGAGGGTAATAGGGTAAGAGAAAAAGTGGACGCCCTGGAGAAAAAAGTGTTGAGGTTATAGTTTTTTACGGTGATTTATGACAAGATTGTTGAGAATTGACAACAAATGGTTTTTTTTGAATAATAATTTTAGGAAAAAATAATAAAATGTAGGTAAGAACTATCAATAGAAAAATGAAAAAAAAAATAAAGTTTATTCTGGTCAATTGGAAATAAGAAAAAATAGTGACAAGCTTAATTAATAGGATCAAGGTGAATCTAACAAAATCTGGCAACATATGGGTTCATCTACTCAACATCTGTCCACCCGAAAATTCCCAGAAGTTCAATCCAAGAAAATAACCAATAACCAACAGGTTGGAAAAATATGAGAAAGTGTGTATAATTACCACATGTTTTGTATAATGTATACATTTAGATTGTTTATCGCCTGACGCGATTTGTGAATAAGTGAGAGAGGAAGTTTTTCAAGTAAAAGTGCCCCCTCGTTCGCGCAAAACGAACCGAGGAGAGCGGCAAGTGGACGAGGGCGGGAACGATACTTACTTTTGCAAAACTGCCGGGGGTGACCTCTTCCGGATGGAATGTCTGGTGCTTCGGGATTAAGGCTCAAGGTGTAGACGCAGCAGAAAGCAGCTGTGGAAAGTGCACGGATAGTACAAAAACGTATGATGAATAACCAGCAATTCAAAAGGGCATTATATTAAGAATTCTATCAAGGAATGGTTCATCTTCTAAAGTTCAAGACGATTGCTCATTTTTTTTCTCTTCTCGCGCATGTTTTTTTTGCCTTCGTTGTCCCGTTTTTTAATCTTATTGAACGTTGTTGCAAGAGGAAACGAAACAATCTTGGTATGCAAATGCGCGTAGAATAGTGAGGAGAAGAAAAACGATTATTGTGGAATTTCCCATGAGATATTGTGTTGTGTGTGCTGTTATTCTTCAAGTTGCAATTCATGAAATAAGAATAGTTTTTGAACGCTCTTTTTTTCATAAATAAAATATGGAATTTTAAAAATATTGCCAAAATTTGACAATATCCTTTAGTTATGTTATATTTATTTGAAAAATCATGATAGTTACAATTTACACAATTTTATAGTATGTTTTAGAGAATCACAAGTTTCAATGTTGCAAGTGCACTCTATTGAACAGTGTGTTCGTCTCCAACGCTTGTTTCTCAGCACGAAGAACTTTTGAAAATACCATAAACACACACACATATCAGCAGAAGTTAACATGTAGACGACGGTTAGAAAATTCGAGCTAAGTCTACTGATTTTGTGAGACACACAATATTGGATTCGAATAAAAAAGCAGAAAGATCTGGCGGTTACTTTTAATGTAGGTCACAAATAACGAGGGCGATTTTTTGGGTTCCTTTTTTCGTTGTCAAAAATCGAAACAATATGAAACGTTAAATTATTGAGGCAGCCATTTGTAAAAAATTAGAAAAAGGCTAATTTATAGGCGATTCAAAAAATTTCAAAAAACCTGCTAAAGCCCCAAAAGAGAGGCCAAGAGAAATATCTTGAAAATGGCTAACTTCGACATTTTGAGAATTCTGGATATGTCCACTCTATCTTGGAATAATCATAAAACCGCAAGCAAAACGAGTTAAAATAAAATTTCAAAATATATGCTATTTGAAAACGAAAATGAAAAATCTGTTGTTTCCGATTAACAATGTTTATAGCTCAATCCAATGAGCCAAAGAAGAGTGTGCTGCCCTCTTCAGAACCAAAAACGGATGAGCTTCTTATTTATCGGAAATGCAGCTGCTGGTTTATGCGAAATATTTTTTCTGGTCGAAATAATAGAAAAAAAAACAAAAGTAAATAAATCCAGGGGGGAATAAACGAACAAAAAAGGTGAAACGAATGGTGAATCTTTATAAAAACGAACGCAATGAATAATTAACGAGCGGTCATGAACACCGCCACAACGATTTTGTTGTTCGTTCAGATTTGGGGGTGATACAAAAGGTTTTTATGGTTTTTGAAGACAATTGTGTATGTTTTGTATTCCGTGCTAGGGGGAAAAGAATAAAACAGAATATTTTTTGAAAGCACAAACATGAAGATGAGTCATGACGGGAATGGTCAAGCATGTTACTTGCAAATGTGAAGGTTAGAGGGGGACAGAAGGACAGTAGAAAAGGGCTGGTCGCTGCACATTGTGAATCTAATTTGTACTGTCGTGCGATAATTTGACTATTAATAGGGTTTTGTGTCAAGATAAATGACTGTCCTTTTGAACTATTCATCAAGGCAAGGCACAAAAACATTTTGAATTTATAAGGTCAAAATGAAAAATGTCGACTGCAGTTTTAAATTCAATGTTTTAAAAATGAAATTGAAACTTTAATTTCTATTATTGTCAACTCAATTATTCTTGATCATTGCGTTCGGAAGGCTGCTCAACCTCACAACCGCTCCGCGCGTACGCGACGCGGTGACCTCCCACTCAACACACTGAAATGTTGGCTGGAAAATGAATTTTTCAAATTTTCCAGTGTGTTGAGTGTCGGCAGCCGCGTCGCGTGCGTGCGGAGCGGCAGTGAGGTTGAGCAGCCTTCCGAACGCAATGATCAAGAATAATTGAGTTGACAATATCTATATAAAATGTTTTTGAAAGTAGATCATAGGAACCAAGAGTTCAGATCGCTTTTGAATTTACATTTAAGATTTTGAAGCTGAAAACGAGCAGAGGAAAAATATTTGAATTTTGAATGATAGGGCCACATTTTGAATATTTTGGAAATAAGGTGATATTTTTAATTGAAATATGCAGCTGAAATCCTCGGAGAATATCAGAACAGCATTATGATTTTTCTCTTCTTTTAAAAATGCGAGAAAAATGGAAAAAACCTCAGTTTTAATACTTCAAAGATGTGAATGCTTTCCAAGTTCTCAGCAATTATTATTATTGTCAAAACTTTGAAAAGTGAAAAATAAATCAAAATAATCGAAATGAAAGCCCTATAAATCGGTGTCATATACCCTATTAATTGGATTATTTTTTTCAAATAATGACAAATGTTAGTTATAAATCCCAATACTAAAATAAGCTCAACAAAAAAAGCATCTCATTTTTGTTATACCCAGTGTTTTCCCAATGATTCCATCGCAAATGGTATTATTTTCCCAAAAATTAAACAAAGAAAAGGTTATATTTTCTCACAGAGCAAAATGTGAAAATAACACAAAAAATAACGTATAAACGGCGACTAAAGGGAAAGTATCGACGAAACAAAGGAATACTGGTATTGCTGAACGCGACTAATACTACAAATGTGTGCTATGAAAAGTGAATTGTGAAACAAAACGCGAACGAGTAGCCAAGTTCTAACAAAAGAATGAAACCGGAAAAAAAGTTCAATTATCATTAGGAAGAATGATAAATGTGTATGAATATGATTGGGAAACACAAGCTTCTGATAATAAATGTGTTTAAGTATCAGAAGTAATTTGGAAAACAAAGGATGTTTTTCTTGTCCAAGAAAGATAAACCCAACTTCATAAAACCAAAGAAAAAACATTTTTGCGGTTTGCATGACATTTGATCGAGAGCAGTGGTCATCTTGTCATTAATTTTGTCATAGGGTGTCTACACCAGACGCTCAACATAATGCCTTCTCCACTGCTGCTCCAGTTTTAATGCTACACTTTCAAGTACTTGTCACGAAATGCTTGCTTCTTCTTCTTCGCAATTATAATGGTCGTGTTAATTCGAGAAAATTTGTGGAAAATAAATGTTTTAGAAACCTGGAACGAAACTTTGCAGAGAGTAAGGCTAAATTAAGAATGGGCTCGATTGAATTAGAGAAAGGAGAAATGTGCATAATGAAATGGAGTTGGGAGCCAAATTTCGTAATGGAGTGCGAATTTCAAAACGTTTTGGGTTTCTGGAATGAGGAGTTATTTCCTTTTGGAGCTAGGGAATTTAAAGAGAATATGATAAATCAAATAATAATTTTTCGTTTTACCGAATTCTAAGAACGACGAGATAGTTGGACTCTTTAGTAACGATTTATCGAGTTACACAATTTTAAGCTAGTTAAAAAAACCTAATTGTCTACTCCTGAAAAAGTTCTTCGGTTTAAAAAAATGTAGAATACTAGTTGATTAAATTTTAGTCAACACTGTGTAAAAGCAGGCGGAATTTGGTTTGCGTATCGTAAACTCAAAAATTCTTGATCATTAAAGTTGGTTTTGACCTACCCAGAAAATTGAAATATCTCACACAGCCGTGCTATTTTTATCTGCGAGCGGTTGCGCTGCGGTCATTTAGTAGAAAATGAATGATCCAAAATGTTTAACTTGACAATATAATAGAAAAACAGGAAGTTAAGACTCCCAATCAGTAGTTTTAAAAATCCGAATACAGTCAAAAATAATAATATTTTTATTATTTCTGAAAAAAGCAACTTTAAAAACTGTGAAAGTTGGCGGGAAGACGCGGTTGAATAGCTACTTCCAAAATTGAAGTATTCTGTCTACGTATAAATCAAATATTGCACATTTTCTCTATAAGTGAGAACAAAAAAATTGGAAAATATTTAAATTGAGATGATGAACAATGCTTTAAGGTAAGTTTTTTAAATCTTAAAATTTAAAAAAAAACCAATAATAAAAAATGAAGAAATTGCAGCACGAAAAAGTATGTTTTCCAACGGTGTTACTAAGTTTCAGCTGAGAAACATTTAATTAATTTCAATATGTTCCGTTGCACATGTCGTCAACTAACATTTTTATTGCAATTCATCTGGACAAACGTTGCTAAACATATTGAAACGTACAATGTCCCCTATATCCGAACATTTTTCCAGATGTTTTGCTTGAAAATTTTGAGCTTTACTAAACTCATATATTACAAATCTGGGTGGTATAAATTGAATCAGAATAGTAAAAAGAAGTAGAAAAAATATGTGAAAATTGAGAGCAACGTATGTGAGAGTCAGTGTATAAATTTGCATATTCCATGAATTTGCGTATGCTATAGACACGTTGGCCTGATTGATACTCTTGAAAAAGTGTAATTTACTACTGACAATTTTTTTGGGAAAGAAAGGAATTCCGTTTTAGGTTTTTTGGCAAGGGAGTGTTTTTTTTTTTCGAAAATAGTTATTTATTATATTATACAGACGTAAGACACATCAGGCTTGAATCTCTACGCTCAAAACGGAATTAATATATATATTTTTTAATATTATGCTGACTCTATGGAAAAATATTCTTTAAAAAACACGATATTTTCTTCACATCATAACAGTTTCATGTTACGTTTAAAACACTTCTTTTAAATTTGTCGAATCTCAATTCACGGACCTAAATATATGTTTTCTGCTATTATTAATCTCGCGAATGAGTATTTTCTATTGAAAATGTTGCCCAATTTTAAGAATGGAGGAAAATGAGAAAAAATTGTAAGTCACCTGAAACAACGAAATCATCAAATAACTGCGTTCGAATTACTGACAAAGGCTATTTTGTGTGAACTGGATCAGACTTAAAAGAAAACTTAAGAGAGCCAATGAATGTATTATGATGAAAATAGACCTCGTACCCATTACAGACATGTTTTGAAAATTTTTAAATAATACATAGAAGCCGAGAAAACGATCTTCAAAACTGTTGCCAAAAAAGTTTCCACTTTTTTGCGCGCTATATTAATGCATATGCTTGAATTAGTGGATTTAAACGCATATTGTTGAATTTTTCTAAATCATTCACGTAATAATGCCCGCATACTAGTTTTCGAGAGTAGAACGTTTTCTAGACCATTGTATGGAAGCCCGTTTGATCGGCTTCTACGTGGCTTTGAAAACCTTTAAAGACCGCTTTAGATTGAGTACGAGTTCTATTTTTTGCCACAGGGACATTTATTGACTTTCTAAAGTCCTCGTTTAATTTGTGAAAGGAATTATACAATATTCAACCCCATTTTAACAAATGGATCTTTAAAGGAGTTTTATATGTTTTAGATCGGTTTAAAATTCAAAATAAAGTTTATTTAAAAATCAAATTTATGTTGTGATGGTTCTATGTATTATTTGAATAGATTCGGGCGGAAAATCTCAAAAATTGTTGTTATTTTCGAGTAACAAAGTTTCGGAAAACTTGACTACTAACAATTCAGTATAACCGATGAGAATTGAAGAAAGTGTCATAATTAAAGAATTCAGGAAATGTGTTCCGTTAAAAAATAATAATTAAAAATATCAGTATTCTTCAGTTGTCTTAATTTATTTTAAATCGAATGCTGAAAAACGGCAAGAACTGCAGTTTCTGCTATTTTGCGGTCGAGATTGTTTAAACGGAAGTGTACAATGGTGATATTAATTTAATTTTCACAACCCTTTTCGTTTACACGAAATTTACATGAAAACAGCGCGATCAATACTTATAGCTACTCTGTTTATAACATCTCAAACAATGTCCATATTTTCACACTTCAACTGATAAAGTGTGCCGGAAATATAGTGCTTTATGATGAAGTTCTTGATAACCTTACAATAGTTTTTTAACGCTTTGTGGTTTATGTCCCAATACAGATTTAGAGTGGTCACATTTTACTCAAAAATTTTTAGTGATTCTAAATCCGGTTTCTAGTGATACTTTGACCTATTGCGAAACATTCTATTATATTTTTTTCCCAAAGAAACACCAAAAATCAATTTGAAATCCCAAGATTTATTCTGTCTAAAAATTCCAACCCTACAATTCACAAAACACTACACAAAAGCAGGCAGTATATATAGACAATATTAAAATGTAAATGCAGGTAAGACTAAGACACCCAGAAACAGAAAAAGGTAACAATTCACAGAATTCCAATAATAAAGCTTCATGAAAATTAAATGCTAGGAAAATTTTAAAAAATTGCGTAAAAATAGAAAAACTACACAAACATGACATTATACCCCGTTTTGAAAATTAAAAGAAATTGCTGTTCATCACAATTCATTAGTATGTTGTTTGTCTTCATGCGCTATCCGGACTATCGTTTCTCGGTGAAATTTGTGGTGATGATAATGGAGTCACCGAAAGACTACCATCGGTTTTGATATCAAGTCGGGGGGAGGACATCTTAAAAATATTAGATTTAAATTCAGTTTTGTTGTGCCAATAGAAATTGACTTACAATTGTGGTCGTCATTCTGACTGAATCGTGTGTTCCACGATGAACCATTAGCGTCCTCGACTGGCAGAATCCCTTGCCGCAAACTTCACACTTGAATGGTTTCTCCTTTTGATGGATGAACTTGTGGTCACGAAGATGGTCTTGACGTCTGAATGCCTTTCCGCAGATGTCACAGGAGTATGGTCGTTCATCAGTGTGTGTGCTAAAAATATGAAACGATTATCATTGCTTCAAAAAGAATTTCGATAACTTACCGTTCATGGATGAGCAAATTATACGACTTGGTAAAATGCCTATCACAATATTTGCAAATGAATTCTTTCTTCGGACGACTGGCTCGACCAGGTGCTCTTCCACGCCCAGGGATCATGAACCACGGTTGTTCATAAGGTAACAATGTCCTTGATGGTGTTGACGCAGTATCCCTCTTTGAAACCTCCTCCTTGATTTTCTGCTCCGATTCTATAGAATCCGCTAGATGTGTGAAATCAAACTTCTGCGGCTTAATCTCACTTCCCGGTGGGCTCATGAACGCTCCCAAACTCGGTGGTGAACCCATAGCTGCTAGTTTCCTTTGCTGGATCATTGTTTGAAACTGTAGCTGTTGTGCAAAGAAGATTCTGATGAGTTGCTCGTTTGGAAATGGCACTTGTGGAAAGATTGAACCTCCAATAAGTGGCTGACGTGGTTGTGGCCAAGGGAACATTGTCTCTGAAATTTATTGATATTGATCAGGTGCGTGTGTTCGAGTATGATAAAAAAAATGGAGAGAAACAACAATATAGATATTCACGAAGGAATTGTCAGATAGTAAGTAGAATATTATCGACTTAGTGGTAAGCTTCTACAAATAATACATACTACAAAATGTAATAATCGTTGACCCTGGATTGCATTCCGAATAGTCTATACCATAGGCAAGAATGTTATCATATGTACAGCTTTATTTCATGCTGTCAATAGTGGCAAAAATGTTAAAGAAACAAAATTTGAAAAAAAAACCGTCCCTTCATCAAAAATTCAAAAAAAAAAGTGTACAAAGGAATGTAGCCCGTTGCCTAGCTTGAAGAAAAATTTACGATGATACAAGAAATGTGTACATGATACTGAGTAAGGAACATCCATCTTGTATAAACAAATTTCTTGCCGCAACATCATAAACTCAGCTGGATTTTTGTGCATCCTCCCATTTGTCGGCTCAAACGCGAACCGAAATTTTATGATTTTGGTGATGGGAGCTAGGTAATCCGACTCCCGGGGATAGGATTCGAACAATCGGTATTGTTGTGCCCAAACCGAAAAGATGATCATTTTTCTACCAGCCTACATATACTTTGACTAAAATGATAACAGACCTCTTTGAATAGAATCAGAAAAGGCGACAATTTAAAAATATGTTATAGCATCGAAAATTTTTTTGATAATACTAGGTAATAAAAAGTGTGAAAAAGCGCCCCCTCCGGTTGAAAACGAGCTACCGGTGCTCTATGATCAAAAGCACCGCCGTTTGCCCTCCCTTGGTCTTAAACAGTATTTTGTGTTGTTGGTCGACAAATTTGAGAAATTTTTTATTTGAGACGACGAAGCAAAACGTTTAAAATGGGAAAGCGATAATAGTTTTAATCGGAAATGACTCAAAAAATATATTTCTATAGCTCGCAATTTTCCGGCTGAAATGCTGCCAAAATGTGATATGTAAACATAAAGGCGAGAAAGGATTCTATAATAGTTAACGGAAATGTGAAGAGCGCTGTCTATAGTTGTATATTTACAGAAGGGGTTAGGATGATACCATAATATTTAACAACCAGGTTTTTTTTTGAATTTTTCTCATGTTTCTTGAATGGAAAATGAATAAAAATATTTTAAAGTGTATTTTGTCCTTCCATGATAGGGCATTTATTGAAAAAAGAATTCATGAAACATAGAAATAAAAAAAACTAGGAAATCGTGCATAATCACTTAAAACGGAACTATTAGAAAACATTATTACCAACCTCTATATGGATAACAATCACAGTGTTCGGAAAGTAAAACAAGTCCAAATGAAGGTGTTGGATGCCAGTGCCACCCCAGAAGCAATCGAAACACCGGCGCTGCCTTATTTGCGTTGAAGTTCGGCCCCGCCCCCCACGACTGGCTCACTGCTTGGTTGCCCGTCATACTGTAGATAGCGCTGCTGTGTACACGCCCATAGGTTGTCAGCTATCAGAGGTGTGAAAGTGAGACTTAACATGATAGAGATTATGAGAGTATCAATAGAAATATTATTGTGTGAAAAATTTTGATGAAAACGCTTGTATGAATTTGTCTAATGTGTTCTCGAAAATAATTCAAGTAAAAAGAATTATGAACAGTTCCAAGTTCAACATAAGATCAAGAGGCAAGGCTTATATCATAAAGTTAGTAAATACACTTGAAACTTCAACTCCAAATATAGCGACATTCTCGATATTTTCAGAACTGATAATTCCAATATTTGTGGAACGTTGATTTATTTAATTTCACGAGAAAAATGAATTGTGATAAAAATTATTCACGATTACTTACTAAAGTATATTTTTCTTAGTTATCAGGAGTTGAGTTCTTATTCACTGAATTGTCACTTCTGACGCTGCTGTTATGAGAAAACCAGAAGTATGACTAAAAAGCAAAATCGATCTTGTATATAGATGCCAGTTGAAAAACGTTAATATAAAAAGCCTATTTGCCGCGCCAAACATTGTTTATCAGAGTTCTGATTTTTCTGAAAGACAAAATGGAAAAATAACTGCGCGCCCGCGCGGCTGCGGTAGGCCGCAAAGGCTGCAGTGCAATGCACACCATTACAAAATTGCGGAATGCACGCAATTTGACGACCAAAATTTTTAATCGAGATTTTCTAAGCTAAATTTTAATGAATAAGCTAAAGAAAATAAGGTACAAACTTTGAGAACAACTCATCATTCCGCAAAATATCATTTCCAACTTTTTCACTTTTTAATAAATCATGTTTCGAAGATTTTTCATCTCAACTCCCTGAAAAAAGGGTTCGATCAGTAGCCACTTGTAAAATGAGGCTGCTGCGGCCCAAAGCCGAGAACGCGACACGACCGCTTCGCAGAATGCGGCGGCTTTCAGCCGTTCGAGAAATAGCTGAGCTATTTCTCCGTTTCCCTGGAGTCTGGTAGAATCTCTATTAACGGCTATCAATTGCTATTCATCTGTGGGATTGTCACTAATTCTTAATTCACATGGTATTACTTTCTTCTAATACATGTGAACTTTTCAAAGACAACGTACCCAGTTATTACTATTTTTGTCCCAAGAGCTCCAGGGAAAATTTTCAATAAAGAAGTCCTACAAGATAACTATTCATGGTATTTTTTAAAAATTATTTTGTTAGCCATTGTTATGAATAACCGAGAAATAGCTGATGATAAAATGGGAAATTTTATCGTGAGCTATTTCTCCGTTTCCCTTGAGCCTGATAGGATCTCTATTAACGGCTATCAATTGCTATTGATCTGCTGGATTCTCACCAATTCTTAATTCACTGGTTCATCAGAAAAAAAGTATCTTTCTTATAAAAATCATATAAGCTCCCTTCCAAATCGAAACTAAAAATAACATTCGGGAAAATTTGAATTGTCACCATCATATCAATCTAATCCAGAACAAACAGAAACCCTATTATCAGCACCACCCGAATAACAATTCAAGTGCACACCAATGATTACGCCAAACCCTCCTCCCCACATCTATGAAAATGATTTTACGAGTTGTCAAACATACCTCAAAAGAGGGTTTCCGCCATCATTAAAATCTCCAATTTATCAATTACTTCTCTAACACCTTCAAATAAACCGAATAAAAAGGAAGTCGATAAGTGAACAGAAAACGCTGATATTTTTGGAAAATGTACATACAGAACTATGACCATTTTTCGCGAACGAGAAAATTTCAGTCATGTTAATGATAATGATAACAATAAGCACGTCTGCATATTGTAAGTAAGTAGGCAACAATTAATCCTCTTACCTCAAAAGGAGGAGCACTGATGGAAAAAGTGGCAATAATTGTGAGTAAGTTGAGAAAAATGCAAAAAAAAGAATGTAATCGTTTTTCTTGAAAAATTTATTACTCACTTCAGGAAATGACATGCCATTTTTTGCGAATGATTACTGTAACTATGTATTGTTTTCGGAGCATACTAATTTCTATCGGTAGAAAAAAGAAGATCAAGGTTTTAAATTTTTTATTGCCCTAATATGTTCATCAGGAAAATAAGGTCCTGCTGAGTTTGTATATATCCAATCCAGGGATGAGCAAACAAACTTAAAAAGTAAGTTTTTTGAATCAACACCTGTACCGACAGAAAGTAAGGATTAGTAACTGCGACCGGTAACAATACAGTAAAGCAAAAAAACAAAAGACCGGAGTTTGAGGTAGAAAAATTGAAAAAAAAAACATTTTTTAATTAGAAAGTGTGCTATTGTCCTTTTAATTTTCGTTATGAGTCTCGCTTTTTTTCTGATTTTTGATTTAAAAATAATCCTACTCTCGTAGTCCTACCCGGCGGCAATACCGACAACCAAGAAAGGAAAGGTTAAAAGCCTGAACGGTTTTATGATACATCTTCACCGGGTTATTTATACAAACAAGCTTTGTTATGTTTGATATTTAGACTTCAAGCATCAAACACATTGCTGAATAGCTAGACACAATGGTTCACGACAATAGATAGGTATAGATAAAAAAGGGTGCGAACCGAACCCTTACCACAATTAATTGTAAAATTTTGAGGAAGGAGCTGTAAAAGGAGGGCGGCTTCTTCTTACTTATGAGTCATGTATACCTACCTTACACACGGGTAATTGTTAAGGAAAGGAAAACAAATGTGGTCGATGTTATTTTTTTTTAGAAAAAAGTGTTATTTTTTGATAAGACGTTTTTTACAGCTTTTTTGGGACTACCTATTACGTAAAAACCATTAGGCGGCTCTTTTGTAAAGCTGTTTTCTATTAGGTAATTGATATCATTGACACTATTTTTACTGATGTTTTTGTGTCATATTTGGCAAATTTTCAAACATTTGGGGTAAAGAGGGCTATGTTTGAATAGTGAGGGAAAAAGTGAGCACTTTTTCTAAAAAGCAGAAAAAAAATGAAAGAACACCACCTCAAGGCATCTCGCCTACCGTATTCACCGAAAAAGGTGCGGTCGATGCATTGAACTGGTCGTCTTTTTTTTCTTCTTTTTTTAATGCCCCGCTAAAACTTTACTCAAATAACATGAACAGCCATTTGTGGATTGATGAGAAAAGCTTCATTCTACAAATACTGCAGTAAGGAAGAGCAGTGATTTGTTAGTCATCCTTCATTCTCGGACGTGAGGTGTAATGTACATACACAAATACAATAAATTTGGATGATAATATCCTGCTTTGTTTGGAGGAAAGATTTTGTTGCTGTTAAACCGACAAGAGGTTTGCACAAATTGTCCAAAGCATTTGGATTCCTTATAAGGGGGGAAAACAATAAGCAATACACAAAAATCCACCCAACTATAAATTCAACATATTAATTTGAAAGGTGCCCAGATGTCTAGTAAAACGAGTACCAGCCGCACTAACCGGGAGAAAGAAAAAAAACTTAATATGAATTTCGATAAAACATGGGGAGCAATAAAAGGTGCGCGTTTTTGAAAACGATTACTGTGCTAGAGGGGCTTGCCACACCTACACAAGGGGGGAATAAGAAAATGGAAGGAACTACCGAAGAGCGCGAAATATGAGGTGTAATTGGCATGAAATGTCGTAAAATTTCGATATTTATGGTTTTGAATGAGTTGAACAAATTGCTGCCAGATTTATTAGACATTTTCGGAATTCATTGTTTTTAAAGAATAAATATAAGGATGATAATTCAGAAAAGTATGTTATAAAAAACTGATCACAAAAAGACAAGCAAGTTTTTGTAGTTACGAAGCGACAAACGCGCTCTATAGAATACGGAAGATCAGCATAATTACATAGAAATAAGTTTTTTTAAAGCAAAATTCTCAAATGTTTAATAAATCTTTTAAAAATAATATTTATCGACAAAAGAATAAGCAATGTTTTTTTCACATGACCAGCAACTCTGTTGTTACAGAATTTTGTAAACAAGTCAACTTAGAATGGGGCTATGTAGAATTGAGAAAATATGTTTTTGTTGTTTGTATAAATTCTTGTGGAAATAATTGGATTGATTTTAGTTGTATGAAAAGCAAGAACTTTTAGAAGATGACTTTGAGAATATCTTTGAAACTATCTCATGGAGACGCAACTGATTGGGCCGCAGCTCAACATCGCGTTCTTGCTTGTGAAGTTTTAACTATCTTTTAATTTTAACATTCAGCGCGTAGATCAAAAAATACAGCATGGGGTTACGGTATAAGCAATGATTATCAGTCTGATTGACTTAATAAATTTCACCTTCGGTAATTTCAATTACCAACCATTGTTATTGTCACGATAATAATTTCTGGCCGCTCGTTTTGCGGAGTGTCGTTGGGAATTTCCTCGCAGCGCGACCGCAACGCGCCCAAATTCAAATTTCTCAGTTGGTCTTGCGCGTTGCGGTCGCGCTGCGAGGAAATTCCCAACGACACTCCGCAAAACGAGCGGCCAGAAATTTTTATCTTGACAATAATATGCGGAAAGATCTTGTGGGGCTTCAAAAAAGGCCATGGTTTAAGCAAAAACGTTGATATTTTTTGAAAGAAATATGGAAGGTTAGGAAAACAAAAATGACCGGCCTAGTATATTTCTTTAAAATTAACGGATGAATATTCTAACAACAGACACCCCCTCGAGAAATCATACAGCAATATGTCTTTATTTCCGGCGGTGGTCTTTCTCTCAATTTTCCCACAACACAAAATATCGTGGCTCTTCCACAAAAATGTATACAGAAAAATGTAAATCGTTTAAAAATATCTATTTTTTGAATTGATTATATTTTATCGGTATATCTTGTTGCTCATTTCATACCTCTGCAGCTTGTCAAGGAGGACTTATCTCGGAGGATTTATCGGATACATTAATAATACAATTCGCCAAAAAAAAATTCACCGGAACTCACTAATTTTCAAGCGGTTCTTTGTTTCCCCCCTTCTCGATTTCCTTTTATGATTGTAAAAAGTGGTTAGATCATAAACTTACCGTAGTTGGATGAGGTGTCAGTTTGATGCACATCAGCATACACACTTATAAGCGGGACTCACAGCCATAAATTGTTTTCTTTCTATTTTATTATTCCTTCTTCGTTGCCTACAGCCATCGACTATCTATCTATCGTCTGTTTCCTAGTTTTTTTTCATTCTTTCCGGGAGGGAGAATCGATTTCAACTCGTGTGAAAATTGAGAGTTATTCTTTTGACTGATTTTGCAAACAGAAACGTAATGGGTTTAATGAATGGAACAACAATAACGCAATTTAGTGTCTATCATATGCAACAGATATGTTTGCATCAGCAGTAATCGCTTACGTAATTTGTAGACAGTCACTAGATTTTCATTTCCATCTTGAAACATTTGGGTTGGAACGAATGAAACATTATGTATACCTTATCAATCTACCCAAGGTGAAAAAGTTAAGGTTTTAAGTCATCTCCCTGTGACCGACTTTGATTTTCTTCATTTTATCAGCATTTTCAAACTTTTACGACACCGCTTACACCAAAAGGATACTACAAAAACTGTGAAAAAGCCTTTCGCTTAAGGTTTATTACTAAAGAAGTTATATACTCAAAAATTTTGTCCTTTAATGGGAAAAGCTTGCTATCATGGCGGTCTTACTTTGATCTGATGCACAGAGCGTTAAAAAGTTTTGTTTGAATGAGCCCCCCCCCCTTTTTCCACCTTTCATGCGGTATTTATGTATATATACATTGGCATTATAATCACTAATATTATGACAAGTTCCAGTTGGTCAATGGGATAATCGAAACAATAAAGAAAAGTTAATTCGAAGCGGATTTGACATGGAACTGAAAAACAAAATTTGATAACAAAATTGAAGGGGTAGAAAAGGTGCTTTGCACAGTGATGAAAAATAATTGATTTTTTTCCTTTTTCAACTGCTGAGGGAGGAGCCGATATGGATTGTGAGAAATTTTTTTGATTTTGTCGTTTTGAAATTTCGAGGGACTTCATAATTATAATTTTTTGCAGTGAATTAACAAATAATGCTGAGGAAGACAATTAATATTTGATTTCTGAAAAAATTAAACATCCAGGACCATCTTCGTGTCTGAAAAGCCTGAGCCTAGTAAAAATAATAATTTTGAAATTTTCAGCAACAACTTAAAAATACTATTAATTTCTATATATAGTCGTTGGTCACATTTTGTTATCTTTCTCATACATTCTTCAAAAATTAATCTAGTTTTAATTTACGGATTATGAAAATAAATGTATTTTAAATTTCTAGTCTACGATTTTGTACAACATTAAAGTCTAAAACTTAAACTGAAAAAAATTTAAAAATCGTGAAGAAAACAAAACATTTTCAGTCATATATTTTTACCAGAGCAATGTCGAGTGCATTCCAAATTTCTGAGCATATGTTAAACAGCGTTCAAATATATGAATTGCGAACTTTATAGTTCTGGAAATGTGAAATCTTTATTTTTTTTTTTAATTGCTTTCAGGTTTACCGCTACATACAGTTTCACCGTGGTGGTATCCAAGTCGTTTTGATTATATTTGACTTATTTCTCGTCGACAGAAAATCTCAAAATTCTATATATAAATTTTTGTTTAAAAAAATCAAATTGTTTTCTGGCATTTTATATTAAGTTGGACATCGTGAGTACATATCACATAGATTTTACCGCCTCCACACAAAACATAATAATAAAATTCCCAAAACGATCGGTTGTCCGGAAATGCGCGAGCACGTTCTTTCATGTGTCCGACATCTTGCTCATAAATATAACCAACACAAAAAACGCTTCGGTCCAGTCGTTTGTAAGCTGATGGGAAAATTGTATACTGTTACAATAGGCGTTTTTGTTCCAAACTATGATGCACCCATAAAAAAGTTTTTTTTCAGTGAACACTTGGTGGGAAAGTGTTTGTGCCAAATGTATCTCCATCTCTTTGTTTGGTAAAAATGTTTTATTTACATTTTTTTTGGTATAAGTTCAGGGGACACATCTCGAGGGGGTGAAAAAAAGTTGATTTTGACGATTTTGATACATTCTAATGACGCAAGATATCATCTCTTGTTTTGGATCGAATAACAAAACAAATACTTACTACGGTTGGTACCAAAAAGCGTTTGCCGCCTAGAAAATAATGTCACTGTTACGGTAATCAAAACAAATAGGGAATCAAGCCTTCTTCTACAATATAACGCGCATGCGCCAAATCTCCACACTCGCCGACAAAGGAGTCAACACGTCGAAGAGAGGAATCCAGCGGATAATCCGAATATCAACAATCAACATTGACTTGTTTGATACCTTTTCAAATGCTTTGATCGTTACCGAGTTGAATTTTATGTTCATTTATACCAAGGGCTCAATACTGCACCCGGAAAAATAATAATCGTAAATCAAAACGTTTTCAAAACCTACCGTAGTTGGCAAACATTTCAATTTTTATCTTAAGAAAACGTTGACACTTGGGAGCTCAACTAAACGTTGTCTATTACATTGGTTATCAGCATTTTGAGTTCGCTACTGCTGATAGTTAAGCGGATTATTTTACAACGCTTATTCTTAATGATTGCGTAATGATTGTATTTCTACCATACATTCAACTTGATAACCAAAATTGTAACATTTACCTTACGAAAAGTTGGTAAAAATGGGTTGTTAGGTTTATGTCCAAAAAACTTAAAAGTACAAAAAATTCATTCCGTTGCCGGGAATCGAACCCGGGCCTTATGGGTGAGAGCCATAAATCCTAACCACTAGACCACAACGGACACACAATACCAACGAGGAGAAGATGAGAATATAAAAACATTCAGGTTCTCGTAAAATGCGAAGAAATCTGAAGAAAACTTTAAAAATGTGCCAAATTATTAATTGCTATTAGTTGTGCGTTACATTATTCATTCGCCAGCCGCAACTTCTCAAAAGATGGTTTTAGGCAAAAGCAAAAATTTTAATTCCGTTGCCGGGAATCGAACCCGGGCCTTATGGGTGAGAGCCATAAATCCTAACCACTAGACCACAACGGACATACAATGCCAATGAGGAGAAGATGAAAATATACAAGACAGCAAAAGTAACAAAAAATTTCCGTCGAACACTTTTCAGTGAAAAGAACTTGTGAGAAAGAAAAGCATTGAAGTGAGTGAGCGCTTAGAAAATGTCATTCATAAACAGCATAAACATCATTTAGAAAATGCGAGTGAGATGTTGTGTCCGTTGTGGTCTAGTGGTTAGGATTTATGGCTCTCACCCATAAGGCCCGGGTTCGATTCCCGGCAACGGAATAAAATTTTTGCTTTTGCCTCAAGACATCTTTTGAAAAGTTGCGGCTGGCGAATGAACAATGTAACGCACGACTAAATTAACAATTAATAATTTTGCACATTTTCAGATTTCTTCGCATTTTCCGAGAACCTGAAGGTTTTTATGTGAATCTTTAAAATTTATTGTTTTTTTTTTCTTAAAAACAATAGGATACTTTCAGAAAAAACTCTCTTTCCCGACAAATCAGCAGCAATTCCATCTATAAAATGAGACAATTTAAAAAACATGTCATTTTTAGAACATTTCTTTTCATTTCAAATTTTTCCATGACACGATGAAACAAAACATTTCCATTGGGGGGCAAGCACGTCCGATCGTTTTTATAATGACTCATCACAATTTCTCTGGCATTGCTTTTTGCCTTATTGAACATGTTTCATAAATTTCAGCGGCGTCCGATTCTTTAAAACATCTTCTTATTTTTTTTCTATTTTTGATCGAGTGTTATTTGCCAAAAGATGCAAAACAACAATTTCTGTGTTGAGTGAGTCGGTTTATGTGTTCGGAAAATGATGTTTTTGGGATAGGTTCACACGACCACAAGATCCAAGAAAGCATAACGATCGACGACAATCAAATGTGAGCAAGTTTGAAAAAATTTAATAAAATGGTTTTTTTTGTAGAGCTGGGACAATGATCTGAAAGGGTTGAGTGTGCCGAAGCAAGATAGAAGGAATTCGCATACTGTAATTTTTAAATTACGAAGAAGCTGTGTTACCTATTTGGGACCCTTATTTCTTAATTAATAGTATTAAAGTAAAATTCTAATGATTTTCAGATCTATATAAATTTGGATATTGATTAAGAATTGTAAGATGTTTGTTTCATAATATCAAAAAATTTGAACTAGATTGATCATGCACAAAATTTAACTTTTTTCACGACTATTAAAGTAATTCTAAAATTTTTTAAAGCCAATTTTTCTAAACCTATTTTTAGTTTTATTTATAGATTTAGTAGAAGTGAATGCCCGAGCATTTATTTTTATAATGATCTGGACTTAGCTTCATTTATTTGAAGGGAATTTATTCTTTTTGTGCTTATTCTAAATGTTTGAGATATTTTATTAACCTGGTTCAACATTTTCAAACTTGAAATGAAAAATATAAAATTTTCTTGAATTATTCTAATGTTTCTCCAGCTAGCGCAACTTCTGGAATGTGCGAATCGATTGTCGATCAGTTCTGAAAATATTTGCCAAAATTCGGATGATATCATCGTAACACCACCACCACAGCGAAGCAAATCATCGAGACGAACTTCAATTGCGGAACTTTCGGATAATGGAATTACCACCAAAAATAGTGACGATTGTGTTGTGGTATTTTTAATGTCTCGTAAAATATAGAGATCTTTTTTTTTTCTTTTTTCAGCTCACACAAACTCTTGGGACTTCAACAACGTATTTCTTTCAAAAAGACCCTAATGCAAAAAACTTGAACTTGCGACCGTCGGCGGTTGAACGAGGACTATACAACGTAACAACATCATTTTCTGGAAGTAATTAAAGATTTTTTAAATTTTGCAGTTCGACGACGCCATTAAAGAATCACCTATTAAAACGCAAGACACACCAAGACCTTCTATTCAATTGTCAACAAAACCATTGAAACCTTCATTTAATCTATCATCATGTAATACAATTCTAGAAGTTCCAGATAATACTCAATCTCATAGACCATCCCGTTTTGAACGTGGGCTTCCAACAGTGAGTTGTTTTGAAAAAATCATTTCAGAAGACTTTCGAACCATTAGGTAAAATTCCCAACAACCCAACATGACACTCAGCCGTTTAGAGGGAGGGCACTTCATAAGGTATTCGAAGTGTGTGAAAGTTTCAAGTATATTTTATCTCTTTTGCAGCACGGAAACCGAGCTCCACGTTTTGGAAATGACTTTGATGTACTTTTTTCTGTTTAGAAATAATTTAGTGAATGAGGAAAGTTTCAGCGAATTATTGAAAATCGAAGGAAGAAGTTAGAGGAAGAGGAAGCTCGTCGTGAAAAATTGAACTTGATCCGTCCAAGAACTAAAGGTATTATTTACTTACTATTAATTATTTTATTTACTGTCAGTAATGCGTGATTTTTATTGCTGTGAGAAAAAAAAATTCTATAAAATTTGTACAAGATTCAATTTTCTGAAATAATTTCCTTGAGATATGTTTTTCTCATTGATTTTTGAGATTCTGAACTAAACTATCAGAAAAAAACTGTAAATATCGTTGTAATATTTTAGAATCAGGAATCAAGTTGTTTTCCAAACCACATAGTTACAACGGAGATCAACCAGCGCCTGCATCAGCAAAAATAATGGATGTAAAAATAATTTCAAATATCAATTCACATCATTCATTAATTTAGGAACTTCGAACTCAAATCGACGCCGGCGAAGTTGATAGAATTGTGAAAGAGAAGAAAACAACAACGGTGACCGAGACTAGAGAAATTATCTATTTTACGCATCGCTTGCCTTCTACAATGACAATATCTACCAAAGTCTATCCTTTATGCTTCACTGCTTTCGCTTTTCATTAAAGGTGTCTTGAATAACTTAAAACGATAAACTTTCAGCTTACTCCAACAGTGGTTCCAATTTCTGCTCCAAGCCCAAAACGAAGATCCATCACCAATACCGAAGGACCATTGTATGATTTATTTTTAAAAGCATCCTGCAATTGACTCTTCGATTCTTCAGACCTTCGATCCTTGATCGCCCTTATGTTCGAGCGCAACCAACAGGCCCTAACATCACAAGAAATGTGACAATACAAGTTCCAAAAGGAATGGAACGAGAAGATGCACAAACCATACGAAGAACTTCTCAAACTTCTGATAACGTTAGGTTTCATAAATAAATGTTGTGATAGGGAGCAATTGACTGAAATATCAAATAGAAATACGCTTTTTAAGGTTGCTGACAACAGAGGATAAAATCGCTTTAAGAAAAAATGCATCCAGATATGAGCATAAAGTTAATCATCCTTTGGATGATGCAGCTAATGATTGTCGTCAAAGTTAATTTTTCTTTAATAATTATTGCTTTTCGATTTTTATTTGAAATTTCCTGTTGTATTCAATTAACTTTTCTACTTTTGCAGGAATAAACATGAAATGATCATGATGATTATGTTATTTTGTAATAATACGAATACTGTAAAAATGTATTGAGAATATACAGTCTCCAAATTTGCAATTTAAAAGGAAAGCAGTGCTTAAGATCACATTTCAGGTTTTCCACCAGAAATACATGAATTACATCAGTCGAATAAAATTATAATCATAATAGAAAATTCGTTTTCTCTGTTTCTTTATAGAATCTTCTACACTTTTACGAACAATTAGTTCAATAAACGGGAACAAAGGTGATTGATAAAACAATAGATTAGAATGACAAATGAAACAAAGATTAGAATGATAACTGGGGATGGTGTAAAATTGGAGATATTTCTGGAATACACGATATATGTACATAGTTAGTTTTCGAGAATTTGAAGATTCATAAAAAATTTTGAAAAATTTATACTGAAACCACTATGCTTGCTCCAAATGATTTGATCATTACGATGGAACCATAATTAATATAAATATATTTTTCACGAAATAAAGAATTTCCCTTTCGAGAACACCGACTAACTAGGAATCCTATTTTCACGACCTACGTTTTTTGGAAAGGCTATAATGTAAATGGTTTGTAACTTTTGAATGGCTTTATCAATTAAAACAAGCCGTAGCTCAAATTAAAGATAAAATAGTGTATTTTAATAATATTAAAAAAAAATAAATAAAAATTAGTGTTTTACATATCAAAAATAGAAAAAAGAAAAAAACCATTTTCGAAAAAATGAAAAGATGAAAGTTTTGTGCATTAAACTTTCATCTTTTCATTTTTTCGAAAAAATTTTTTCTATATTTTTGATATATAAAACACTAATTTTTATTTATTTTTTAAAGATATTATTAAAATTCACGATCTTCATCTTTATCTTCAATTTGAGCTACAGATTGTTTAAATTGATAAATCCATTCAAAAGTTACGAACCACCAAACTGATAACCTCGAAAAAACGTGGATTTAAAGGCGCATGGCTATCTCAGATATACGGTGTTTGTGGATTGTAATATTTTCACATTTAATTATACACACACATACCTACGTATATACATTATATCCTTTCCAAAAAATGTAGGACGCGAAAATAGGATTCCTAGTAAGTATGTAGGTGCTGAAAACAATCAAAACGTTTTTGAAAACGTCAACCGAAAGTACATCTAAAGCATCAATAATCAAGAATTAGATGATCGTTTGTAGAGTTCATTATTTATCTTGCTATCAATTCGACTTTTCGACAGTGTTTAGTGTTTTCACCTAAATTTTCCCGGACATCTTCACATTTCAAAGTGATTTCTGCAAGCGTTTTAATTTCTAAATTTTGATCGATTTCTTAAATATCAAAATTGTTCACCTTTTTATAAGATAAACCACTATTTATGATTATTAGGTCAATTAACAAAAAAAGAATAGTGAAAAAAAAACGCTTGCAATATCCCGATCTGATTGATAGAAGTATTTACTCACACTTGTCCATTTTCGAAAGTCGGGGATGTGGTTGTCTATTCTTCTATTGTATTATAGTAATTCCTTGATAAACGCTTGTCTACCAACGCAAAACGTTCAAGGTTTGTTTTTTAATATTTCCATTGTAATTAATATTTTACCTATGAAGCATAGATGGAGCTAACTGAATAGAAATCTTTCGCAATAAGTTCTACACATATAAATAATAATTTTACTTTTTTTTTACGTCACTGAACATAATCTGAAACATTAGTTTTTTAGTAACCACAACTACAACAACAACAACGACACCAGCACCATCATCAGCTCGTGAGTTTTAAAGCATTACATGAATCTGCAGTGTAAACAAATTAATATTAGAATAAATTTCATCTGTACTTTTAAATCCTTACTTTAAATAGACCTAAATAAAACTTTCAGCATGTACTGTCTGCCCACCAATTTATGGAGCTGGTTGCCTGAGTGGCATTGCACCTGATCTTTGCGCCTCCATTGCAGAAGTTGGTATAAAGTATACATTGGGTCTTTTACCTGGATATAATTATGGTGATGCAAATACTTGCTCGTAAGTTTTTTATTTGTTTCGTTTCAATCAGGACAATTTTTAAACAGGACAATTTTTTCGTGCCCTGTTGGATATACTTCAAAAGTCAAAGAACTAATAACAGGCTGGGTGGTCGATGGACCAAGTTTAGTGATAGCAACTTGTGAACAGACGGGTGCAAACGCTGGAATATGGTACTATGGTATTCCACCTCTTACAACACCAGTTGAAATTGTTGCTTCGACATGTGAGCCAATTATCAGCGGACGATGAATCAAATGGCTGAAAATATGCAGATGATCATAATAATTAATAAATAATAATACTAATAATAATAATACTAATAATAATAATAATAATCCAATAATAATTCCCAGTTATAAATATAAATAATTCATAGACAACTCGAATAATATCTTGTGATAACAATTTTTCTAAATTGAGAATAAAATCTATTTTTCAGAATGACATCATTTTTTTTGAAAAACAGTTCAAATTTAGAAAGCATCCCGAAATAAAGATATTTTTCTCACTTCCTTCCACTCGTCTAATTTAAAAGGCCTAACTACACCGTCTTCCTCACCCACAATTTCACTGATTAAAGGGACTACTGACCAATTTTCAGTTTTAATTTCATTTTCATTTTCTTTTCCAGATTTGAAAACCCATGGAAGAAAATTTTTTTCGAAATTTCCTATTGCCGTACTCGAACAATAAAGAAAACCATTTTCAGGTTTCTTGGGAGACTAACTGGCGAGAGAAGGCTTAAACGAGAGAGGCGCAGAAAGTTAAAATATATCAGATGAATGAAAATTTTAAAACTTTTAAGTTTGAAGTAAACCACCCCCCTCCCCATGAAAAATGCATAAAAACAAGAAAATATAACTATTTACGATATGGTGAGAGCTAATGGTGGACGCTGAGAAGGGAGTTTATACAAAAACCACCCGAGAGGACAGTTTTGATTTACTAGTGAGAAACAGAGGATACACATTAACAATGATATGCGGGAGAATTCAAAAAAACAGGATTGTTGATCGAGATTTGTTCCAAAGATCGTTGATCTGTTTCAAAAAGTTCCGATCGTGACGTGATTCATAAAAGACACCGTGTTCATAAAAGACACTCGCTTAAAAAACTGATGTGACGAAGACGAAAATGATAATCTAAGAAGTTTCCCAATTTTTTAAAATGCAACATAATTAAAAGTTGTGTTGTAACTATAGAAAAATGTTCTGTTTTCAAGGAAATAATCTTCATCACTGGTATTGAATTTATAGAAGTTTGTTGGGTTGTGACATCGAGATTGTTCCGATTATTGACATGATTTCAGAATGGTTTGAAAAACTTGGTCAGCAATTCGTGCGGGATAAACTTCAATGTCATAAAATTTCAATAAAGATTTTTATTTAAAAGTTTTTAGAAATAAAATGTTGAATATTTTGAAATGCACCACGCTCTTGAAGAAGATTCTCAAACAATTTTATTCCGTGATCAATAGAACAAGCGCATTCTCTAAACTTGCTTGAGAAATAACCAACAATAATGAAGAATTTATGTCATGGTCTCGGATGTATGTATTCAAATACATCAACAAAACGGATCGAGCGCTGTGTGATGTTGCTGATAAATACCGCCAAAATTATCAAGCATTCTCGCTTCTACTTTCTCTTCTTCAAATTCCGTAATGTTGCGAACAAAACGGTTTTATAATTCGTTTCTAACATGCATTTAATCAGCTGTCCTTGTTTCTCGTAACGCTTCTGTTCCTGGTCTACGTTTATAAAAAATAGATGGGAAGTAAAGGAAAATATGAAAAGAAAATTCAAATTTGTAGCATTACAAAAACTCTTGCTCTTTTGTTAAAATGAATTATTGTTCTATTTTCTTCTATTTCAACGTTTTTTCAAAGCTCAACTACATAATTTTTAAAAACTTTCTGTTGTTCAGACAAACGAACATCTGAACGAAAGCAAAACACAAATCGGGAATTTTTTTTCAAATCGGGAAATTTTTTCAAGTCAATTAGTTAAAGGAGTTCATTTGTATATCCATTAGTTGAAGGGAAACGTTCGAGATGTGGCTCTCTATTGTTTTATTCACAATTGGTCATGGATTTCTTGAAGCTTGTCTACCTACGCAGAATGTTGGTAATATTTTTGATTTTCAAAATAATTTAAATGTAACAATGTTGTCTTACTACTAACAAAATTTACATTAATAATTCAATTACTGATTTTTCTTTTCGTCAACAATGGTGGGGTGCCTGTGGTGACCCCTTCGAGTACAACAACTGCTGGTGTGTTTTATTGATTTTTTAAGTAGAAGTTAAAATGAAATTATTTATTTTTCTTCGAAAATATAACGATAAATGACAATTTTCAGTAGCAACTACATCTACATCTACAACGACAACGACTACTACTACTACAACAACAACTACTACTCAAACACCACTTTCATCAGCTCGTGAGTTAAACGTTGAATATACTTCCATAGTTTTTTAAAATCTTCTAATTTTCAGCTTGTACCGTTTGCCCGCCTGTTTACGTATCAGGTTGTCTCACGGGCGGTCTTCTTCCTGAACTTTGTCCTACCGCTTTGACAGCTGGTGTAACATACTCGCTCAGTTCACTTACTGCTGTCATTGATGCTTTTTTCGGAGTTTCAAATTTCTGCCAGTATGTTTTAAATTTGTTTGAAAATTTTGTAATCACTTTGGCTACTATTCCAGGGTCACTTTTCTTTGTCCAGTTGGAACAACCATCAAAGTTAAACTACCTATCGTAAATACGGTTGTTCCTGGGCCTTCTGTCGTTTTTGCTTTTTGTCCGGAGTCGGGAGCAAATGCTGGTACATGGTATTACGGAATTCCACCTTCACCTGTTGAAATAGTTGGAACAACATGTGAGCCAATCATCTCGGGATGATAACACGTCACATTACTTGAAGAATGTGCACTATATTACTTAGCGATTGTACAGTTAATAAATCATTTTTATTTTTTGTTTATAATTTAGTTTTATCATAGAATCATACATAATATCAGATTAAAATCAAAAAATTTGTTATACTTTCTAGAATAGGAAAAAAGCCATAAAAGCTTTCACGGTGAGAATGCAGCCAAGACCAACAAAATTACATAACGATGTGAAATTCAAAAATTGGGTTTAAATGATTTAGAAAGTATTTTTGACAAGAAATAAAATAAATAATTAAAATAATTAAAAAGAAACAAAAAGCGATATTAAACATTTTTTAAATAAACTTGCGTTGTTAAACAAGAGATCCACATCTCAAAATAAAAATAATTGAAAACCACATTGATCTAATGATGAGTGGAAACCGAATTATAAAGAGAAAATGTATGTACCTGATGTATGTTTTGTGTCAGTTCAGTTTTTCCACCCGTGAAAAAGGTCAGGAAATCAGAACGAATAGAAAATTGTATATCTTAATAACAAAATTGTTGATAAGTATATATGAAAAAGCGACAACATCTTATTCTAAAATTGTTTAACATGTTTTCCCGTATCAAAATACGAGCGATAAATTGTGAACTACAATATTTTTTAAAATGTAAGAAATTGCCTGGTATCCAACGCTGTCGTCTGAGCCGGCCGGGATGACCGACCTCCCTATTATAAGCAATTTTCAGAAATTTTTTGTAAAATCAATTAATTAAATTACTTATTAATTAGTTTTGAATTTCAAAATGCACAATGCATCCATATGAAAAAACACCGAAAAAAAGTTGGAAAATTGAGAATCGTGGTACTTTTAATAATTGAAATACACTTTTCGTATTTAAAAACACTTATTTGATATAACGATTAACATTTTATAATTTAACATTGTGTTTTGTTGTAAATATAAATTTAACATTTTGGCCAGAGGCCGGCCTATCAGCCACTTTGTTAAAACGACTGCTAGCATCTACTTTTTTTGGTGCGTTAATAAACTCCCTGAAAAACGGATAAAACAACCATAAGCTCTGGAGTGCCGAAAATAATATCTTGAATTTATCACAAGTCTTTTGTTTTTACAAATTTTGAAAAACATACAACTTCTTATCCTGCAACTATGAAATGGTCAAACATCTAGAATAGAACAGTACCATGATATTTGTTGTTCTTGATCTATTTCAAAGAAATCTGTGAAACATCTCGATCGCATCGAGAAGCAGATATCAATTTTGTAACGAGATACTACTCTTCATTCTTTCGGTTAAAATGAAAGACCATTTTATCTTCTGATTTTTTTTTTCTCAAAGATCTGCATTAAATGTATATTTGGTCTGATTTTCTGACTTTTTTCACCGTTGGAACAATTGAACTGAACATTATTCACTTAAGTACTGATAGGATTAATCGAGAACTTTCCGCTCATCATTTGATCAATTGAAAACATTGCAATGTGGTTGTCTATTATTTTTATTATCGTATTGAGCTGTGGTCTTCTGGATGCTTGTTTGCCAACACAAAATGTTGGTTGGTACAGTTTCGAATTCCCAAAATATTTTGACATAATATTTTAGATTTATTACAAATAAACTTTACTATTAAAATTGAGTTATTGATGTAAATTGTATTTATTTACTGAAATCAATTAACAACTTTTATAGATTTGCACGTTTTCCAAATTTACATTCTCATAAGCAAATTGTTTTAACGTTTTCACACTCCGTCCCCCTTTTCAGAAAAGGGGGGATCCCAAAAAGGCGGCAAATAAGAATTAATCCAAAATATTTAATATTATATGTAATATTATCAAATTTTATATTTTCTAAGAATGCAGTGCATTTTATTTGCAAATATAAAAATTTAAGTGTACATATTTGGTGACAAATAGAATGAAAAAAGTAAACGTGAACCGGAACAACTCATTTTCAGTCTCTGCAATAATTCATAACATCCCTTTTAAAAAACTAGTCATGAAATTTACGTTGTGGATTTTATAGGCTTATTTGAACCTGTAGTACAAAATTCGAAGGATTCTCATTGTATCGGTCCGAGTTTCTCCTATGGAATTCATGTGAAATTATCAAGCAATAGAAATTTCCGCCTTATCAGTTAAACATAGTTAATTTGGAGAGTGACTGAATCTAAATAAAGAAAAAACATTTTCACGTCTTCAAAACGTATTTTGGAACATAATCATTGCAGTAACAACTACAACTACAACGACCACTACAACCGCTACACCGCTTTCGTCATCTCGTGAGTTTTCAACTGAACTAATTTTCAAAAAAAATATTAGGAAACTAACTAACTAAGTAAATAAAGGGGTTAGGAAACTAAAAAATGATCGAAATTTTATATTTTATTTATTAATTTACAAATTTCAGCTTGTACCGTTTGCCCGCCTGTTTACGTATCAGGTTGTCTCACGGGCGGTCTTCTTCCTGAACTTTGCCCCACCGCTTTGACAGCTGGTGTAACATACTCGCTCAGTTCACTTACTGTTGCCATTGATGCTTTTTTCGGAGTTTCAAATTTCTGCCAGTATGTTTTAAATTTGTTTGAAAAGTTTGTAATCTCTTTGGCTACTATTCCAGGGTCACTTTTGCATGTCCAATTGGAACAACCATCAAAGTTAAACTACCTATCGTAAATACTGTTGTTCCTGGACCTCCTGTAGTTCTTGCTTTTTGTCCGGAGTCGGGAGCAGATGCTGGTACATGGTATTACGGAATTCCACCTTCACCTGTTGAAATAGTTGGAACAACGTGTGAACCACCCATCTCGGGATGAGAGCACATCGTGATGATTTAAGAATATTCACTACATTACATAATAATTGTACAGTAATAATAAACATAATAAACAGTAACATAATAATAATAATAAATATTTTTTTAATGATATTTATCATACACATAATCATGAAGTAGGTTAGGGCAAAAATGAAATTCGAATAGATACTTGGACCCAACATGAAACAAGCACAGAATATCATAGGAATCAGTGACATAATTCGCGTATTGTCAAGCTTAATATTCTTGGCCGCTCATTTGCAACGCGACCGCAATACACGGAAGTTTAAATTTTCAATTTATTGCGACGCGTAGCGATGCAATTCCCAGTGACGCCGTCAAAAATTAGTGGCCAAAAAAATTTATCTTGCAAATAACAAAATTAAGACACACTTTTTTCAACGTTTAATCGATGTTCAGCTATAGCAAATTGTCTGGTTTTAGAAACCTATCATAAGAAGTTTGATAACTTTTTCGAAGTCGCTATAAATGTACGCTTATAATTCTTAACCAACTCTATATTTCAGAAAATTTCAAACATGAATAATATGACCGTTTCAAAAACGTTTAGCTCTCGCCCCATCAAAATAGGCGTAGCTCATATGCCAGTTTTCTTCGAATTTTGAGCTGTTGAAAACATTAATTATCAAAAACTCATATAAAATCCAGAGTTATGTTCTCGACGAAATCAAGAAACCGGTCTTTATCAAGGTTCACTGGAACAAAATCGAAAAGAACAGAGAGTGACTTTTCATCAGTGGCAGCTGTAGGTTTGGAAAACTGTCGTGTGGCAATAAAAAAAAACATTTGTATCGGTTATTCAACTTTTTTAATTCAATTTTTTTGCATTTTAAGTGTTCAAGAATTTATGAAGACAAGTTCTTCAATATTTTTTAAAATGTGGCATATTGTGTAAATCCAACAGGTCGTAACATATACACAAAAAATCTTGGAAAAGCAACATTCGTTTAAATCATCGAACCTTATTTGTTATCTTCATTGATAAATTTCTAAAATTCAATGTAAACGAATCAGTTTGAAGGAAAGTACGGGAAAATATAATAAATGCACATCATAAATTGGAAACTCTAATAATAAATTGTTATCATAAATCACTTTTGAAACACTTTCAAATGTTATTTCTCACAATCAGTTTTTGTCTTTCCTAAAGATCATTTGCCGGTTGTCTTCCTGTTATTATCTTCGTGCAACAGGTTATATCTACACAAAAAAAGCCGGTGAAAAACTTTTGATAGTGACTAATGAACTATTCTTGATAGTACCTAACGAACTAATCATCATTTGATTTCTCGATTGAACAGCTTCACCAATCGAGATGTGGTTCAATATTATTCTATTCACACTTGGTTGTGAATTTCTTGATGCTTGTATACCAACACAAAATGTTGAAGGTAATTTTTGCTCATCTTTCAAAAGCGTTATTTAATATTGTTGAATTTTTAAAACAATTTTCAAAACCATTCGCGTTACTTACCACAAACTAACCTGTAGATTTTTAATTTGACTTTCAAATTTTTTTCGTCAACACTCTGGAAGCCATCACTGCAAACCTTTTGGATACAACTACATCTGGTGTGTTTCAAAACATGAAATTTATAATTTAAAAATTTATGCAAAATTATCGAATTTGTTGCAGGATTAGCTGATTCTAAAACGACCACAACATCCACAACATCGTCAACATCCACCACGACTACTACCACAACTACGACTACAACTCAAACACCATTATCATCATCACGTTAGTTGTTCATGGGTATATTTCTTATAAACTAAAGTGAATATATTTTGGAAGTAAATCGGCGTCTGCTATAATAAATTGTTCAAAACGAAATGCGGATATTGTTTTAATATCAATCCATTTGTTTCAGCATGTACCGCTTGCCCTCCTATTTATATATCCGGCTGCCTCACATCCGGTCTTACTCCTGATCAGTGTGCCACTGCTGCAGCAGCTGGTGTAACATACAGTGTTGGACAAATTTTTCCCGCTGTACCTTTTTTTACAGCGACAGATTATTGCCAGTAAGTCTGCTAATAGTTACAAAACTTCAATATCATTATAATTTTCATAATTTCAGGCTTACCTTCATATGTCCAGCATTTTATGCTGCCAAGTATAAGGAAATTTTCACAGGATCTATTTTTCCGGTGCCAGGAATAATTTTCGCTTATTGCTCCCAATCAGGATCGGGTGTGGGTACATGGTATTGGGGTGTACCACCGTCAACTATTGAAATGGGCGCCGTAACATGTGAACCAATCTTTCCGGGATAAGAACACGACCAGTTATCTAGTAAAAATAATAGTGTTTGTATAGTTAATAATTGTTTTTAAAAATAAATTTTGTTCCAATAATTTTCTCAGCGTATCCAATTGAAAATGCTTTAAAAGTAAATGTCGTTTATTAGAATTGCCGATGAACCATTAACAGTTTCATGGTAACATACAATTGAATTTTGAATGGGGCCTATTGTAAATTGAATGAAATAGCTAATTATTGCGCCAATGCCGTACTTTTAATACAATTATTAGGTTGTCCCGAAATGAATCCAAATTTTTTTCTGTTTCACCGCGTTCGTTTCTCGAGGAGTTTTTTCCGTTTTTATTTTTTTATTTTATGCATTAAGTCTTTAACAATGAATACGTGTTTCCGTATTTCAAGTGATCCTTGTTATGGCGGAATTTCTCTTAAAAGATAAATATGCCCTCATGGGTTGTTTCCTTTACGAGTTCCTGTTGGGACATTCAGCCGCTGTTGCTCATCGAAATTTGTGCGATGCGATAGGCACCGACACCCTCAAATACGAAATGGTGAACTTCTGGTACCATCGCTTCAAAGAAGGTGACGACGATCTCTCGAACAAGCCACTATCCGGCCACCAACAGCTTGAATTCGACGAGCGTTTCCAGAAGGAGCGGGAGGAAGAGACCAGATCAAGTGTTCGTGAACTGTCTTCGGCACTTGGGCTACACAAAACAACAATACACCGCCACCTCCGAGCAAGTGGAAAGAGCCAAAGTTTGATCAACTTGTTCCTTACGATTTGACTGATGATCAAAAGAACATGAGTTGCACCATTGCCTTGTCTTTGCTCAGCCGAAAACGAAACACGGTGTGGATTCAAAATATTTTTATTGGAGATGAAAAGTGGTGTGTGTTGGTCAATCATAGCAGAAAGCGTAAATTGATAGCAGCTGGCGAAATTCAAAAAACAGACGTCAAGGGAAAATTTCACGAGGAACAAGATTTGGCGGGACAATAAAGGCGTTATCTATCGTGAACTTCTTCCAGATCGAGCCAATGTCAATGCGGACCTATACTCTCTCCAAATACAAAAAATGTACGATCAACACCATATCCTTCGTTCAGGAGCCTCACGAATACTTCATGACAATGCGAGACCACATGTCGCTTTGGCGACCAAGGACAGACTGCAGGCACTGGATATCGAAGTTCTGCCACATCCAACGTATAGTCCGGACCTTGCCCCAACTGATTATCATTTGTTCCACTCACTTCAAACACCCCCTCAAAGATTTGAAGTTCGACGCACCTGGAATCGTACCTTGATGACTTTTTCTCCTGCCAGTCCCCGGAATTCTACGCAACGAGAATCGAACAACTTCCGATGCGTTGGCGCGAGGTCATCCAACCACATGGTCAATATATCAATCATTGATAATTGTTTTCAATTAATAAATTTATGTTTGAAAAAATCATAAAAATTTGGATTCATTTCGGGACAACCTAATATATCATCACAGTAATGCTCCCTCGAGCTTAATGATCTTGAATCAAGATTTGTCTGGTTTTTTCTGGAAAACTGCAAACAACCTAAAGAAAAAATCGTAGTTTACAATTTTCGCAGCGTGACATACGACAAAAATCAGCGATTATGTATTTTCTTGCTATTTTTTATTCGAAAATTTCGAAATGAACATTCAGAGTACACAACATTCCCGCTTTGTGCATTTTTAAATTTACTAACAAGATCAGAATGAACTTGTTCTCTATGTTGTTTCAAATCAAGATTTGTGTCTAGTCTTCTTCAAGTTTGTTTCGTTGATGTTACTGCCTTCATGGTCGGGTATAGACAAAAAGCCACAGAAATAAAATACTCATTTAATTGCGCTTGAGGATTTAATCACCGAACCTCATTTGCCATCACAATTCACTTCAAATGTTCGAGATGAGGTTCTTTCTCATTTTATTACCATTTTGTAATTTTTATCTCGATGCTTGTCTACCAACCCAATGTAGATGGTAATATCTTGTTCAGTTTTGAATTATTTTTGTCATTATCAATTGCTTCACTAACCAAACAATAATTACAAATGTATGCATATTTCCGTAACTGTAACTTTGTTTGAAACATATTAAATAATATTGCCACAAATATATTTTTGAAACTCAGTATTGGTAAACATGAAAATTCAATATAAAAGAATCAGTTTGAAGGAATATACGAGATAATATAATAAATGCACATTGGAAACTCTAATAATAAATTGTTATCATAAATCACTTTTGAAACACTTTCAATTGTTATTTCTCACAATCAGTTTTTTCTTTCCTAAAGATCATTTGCCGGTTGTCTTCCTGTTATTATCTTCGTGCAACAGGTTATATCTACACAAAAAAGCCGGTGAAAAACTTTTGATAGTGACTAATGAACTATTCTTGATAGTACCTAACGAACTAATCATCATTTGATTTCTCGATTGAACAGCTTTCACCAATCGAGATGTGGTTCAATATTATTTTATTCACACTTGGTTATGAGTTACTTGATGCTTGTATACCAACGCAAAATGTTGAAGGTAATTTTTGCTCATCTTTCAAAAGCATTTGTATCAGTGTTCCGATCCGGATCGGATTTCGGATCGGGTCAATCCGGATGACAATCCGGATCGATCCGGATCGGGTCAATCCGGATCGGGTCACAATCCGGGTCAACCCGGATCGGGTCAATCCGGGTCGGGTCAATCCGGGTCGGGTCACAATCCGGGTCAATCCGGATCGGGTCAATCCGGATCGGGTGAAATCCGGATCGGATCTATAAATGTCGTGTATATTTTTTGTAACGTTTTTGTTCAGAATACGCAACTGACTAATATCATGACCATAATCATGACTGTCTATTTTTGAAAAAAAATTTTGTCGGACAACGTGTAAATTTTTCGAAAAAAAAGTTTTTTTCGTTTTTTTAATGTTTTTTTTTTCGTTTTTTGCTCAAAAATGTTACAAAAAAAAAGAAGCAAATTTGGCAAAAAAACGAAAAAAAATTGTATAAAATTTTTCGAAAAATTGACCAAAAAAGTCATCAAAAATTTTCAAAAAAAAAAAAGTGTTTTTTTCGATTTTCTGTCAAACATGGCGCGAAATGGAAGAAAAAGATAAAAACGACCGTTTAAGTTCAAATTTGAGAAAAAATTCTAAATTTTGAGGTATTTATGGCTCATTTTAATGTGCATTTTTGGCCAAAAAGTGTCATTTTTACGCACGTTTGGCCATTTTTTCAAACTATGATCTCCCTTTTTGAAGTTTCTTATATCATTCGATAGGAGAAATTATTTTCTACCAAAATTCGTAAAATTATACCCACAACGGGAGTTTTTCATTTGAAAATTATGAAAAACTAAATCCAATTTTCTATATTCAACATTTTTAATTCTAGCAAAATTCAACATTTTTAATTCTAGCAAATTTGTATTCTGAAAATTAACATTTGCAATTTATAGATCCGAATTTAACCCGATCCGGATTGACCCGAATCCGGATTGACCCGAATCCGGATTGACCCGATCCGGATCGATCCGGATTGACCCGAATCCGGATTGACCCGAATCCGGATTGACCCGATCCGGATCGATCCGGATTGACCCGAATCCGGATTGACCCGGATTGACCCGAATCCGGATTGACCCGATCCGGATCGATCCGGATCGGGTTGAGCGACCCGAAACCGAAAAATCCGGATCGGATAGATCCGGTTCGGAACACTGATTTGTATAATATTTTCAAATTTGAAAAATAGTTTATTTTTTGCATTTAGTTATTTATTTGAAATAGTTCACAATCATACCGACTCAAAAAAGCCAAATAAATTATCAAAGGGAAGGCGAGCCGGAAGTAAGCTGTGAAGATATCAATCCGTAGGGCTGTGAGCTTTATTTATCAACCCGTTCAGATCCTGATTTAAAATCTATAAAGGGGATTAAAATATTTTTGTGAAACAAATATTGAAGATGATAAATTCTTTTTGTAAATGAGGAACGAAGAAGGCAAGAAAAAGTAAAGAGCAATTTAATCAGTGTTCTCAATTGGTAAATTTGTTTATGGTAGTTTTTTGTTTTTTTATATTTAGAATAACTGAAATGTTGAATAATTTTAAATTTTTTACCATTAACACAAATCCAAAAATTTCAATTATCTGTAATATTCGACATTTTCCGACTTTCTGTTAATCCACTGTGAATGTCTTGAGCGCAATAACTTCGTTCGGTGCTTGGAAATTTGAATCCGCGATTCCAATAAAAATGCCTTTCTATGAACATATTTATGATTTTGCTTCAGGCTCATCCTCGTCGTCGGCTTTGTCTAATTCCAAAACGACGACAACGACAACGACAACGACAATGACTACCACCACCACAACCACAACTCTCACGCCACTTTCATCATATCGTGGGTCAACTTCCAATTTTCTTTCAAAAATGAAAAAACAAATTAGAATGACACCTTTTTTATTTTGTCTTTTCTTTCATTTTTCATTAATTTTTTTTTAAACATTAATTATTTTTAAATCGATAAATTTCAGCATGTTCCTGTCCACCTGTTTACGAATCTGGTTGTCTCACGGCTAATCTTCTTCCAGAACTTTGCCCTTCTGCTGCAGGAGCTGGTGTTCACTATTATATAGGCACACTACCTCCACCAGTTTCCACGATTTTTGGCATTTCAAGTTTCTGCTTGTATGTGGCAGACCTTTTAAAGACATTAATTAACATTGTTATTACTTCAGGGTCGGTTTTGCATGTCCTCTGGGGTCTGTTTTCAGAGTTAAAATACCAAATTCAAATTTAGTATTTCCTGCGCCGGGTGTGACACTTGCTTATTGTCCAGAGTCTGGGTCTCGTGCAAATAAATGGTATTACGGCGCTTCACCTTTGGAAATTGTTGGTTCAACATGTGAGCCAATCAGTTCAGGATAAGAACACGATTCCTATTGGATAAATCCCTAATAATATTTTTATCGCTACTAAAAACCGACCCCTCATCCTCAATTATTTCAGAAAATAATTTCAGATATTGAGTTTTCCGTTTTTTATAAAAAATTGTATACTTTCTATGTCAATATGTATATCTACGGGTGGATTCAATAAAGTAATTTTTTATCTATAATCTATTTTTTATAAAGTGAAATTTCAACTTTTTGGAGTTTTTATCTCTTCACCACATTTCGGAAACATTCTTCGAAGACCATTACTGAAGACCGGAGACTGACAAAAAATTGCTCAATTATCAATTATCGATGGCATTTTCACAGAATCTACAAAAATTAATGAAACCACGGCTCCAACCACTACTAAAAATAAAATCAATCAGTGTTGCTGCTGGCGATTTTCCTTTTCGGCAAATTCGAAACCAAAACGTTTAACCTAATAATAATGAAACCCTGGCTAGAAAATGTTGTATTTGAAGTTAATGAGCAGTAGTTTCGATTATTATAAATAAAAGTTTAAAATCCTGTAATGAGGTTAATATTGAGAAATACTGTTTCAAAAAAGTGTCCGCTTATAATATAAATGAGATTAGAAAACGAAGAATTCTCAGATACTATCAAACAAATCAGAACACAATTTGGCATGGAACCGTTTTGATACCAGGGCCATATATCAGTGCGCGAATGCTATTTTTTAGCAGTTTACCAGTTATTCGAAAAATTGATTGGAATCGTTTTAAAATATATTGATTCGAGAATACCAATCGTTTGAAACTCCAGGGCAATATAACAGCTGGATTATAGCAGCCAGCGAAAGATGTCTAGGAAAGATATGCAACTGATTAATTAATCTTTGTATAGTTAATAAATCATTTTTGCAACATTCGTTTCTCTTTTTGCGTTCTCAATTTTTCTTATATACCGCGCAAATTATTTCAGGCATGAAATTCGAACGGAGATCGGGCAAGAGATAAAACAGAACATTCGAGCGGTCTGAAAAAATTCAAAAGTGTTTTTTTTTTCGTTTATTCAAAATCTGTTAGAATTAGATTTCCTGTTGAATAATTAAAACTTGTGTATTTTTCTAGAATGATATGCAAAATTGTAGTCAATTTTTAGTGCTTCCTCAAGCTGTGATGAGTTTGCAGATGAGAACGATGTTTATTTTTTAAATCAGATATATTTTTATTGCCTATTCAAGAAAACACTTTAAATTAATTTATTATAAACGTTTACCAAAAATCGTCATTAAAACTATGGAAGACCCTTCAACTGGAGTTCCCAATTAACGGCATGGTGGTGGATGAAATCGGTGGTCCAAATGTTGTTTTGATAGATATTTTTTCATAGTGATTCTGAACTGCTTTACTATTAGGCCATAAATTGAATTAAAGATTTTTAAATACAATTTTTCGCGTTATAGTCTGTAAAATATAATTTTGAATCTATCCACATTTGAAATGTGCATGAAATATCATTTTAAATGAAATTAAGAACAATTTTTTGTTGTTCAACAAAAAGCTTATTTTGTTGTACAACATAAAGTTAATAAAAAAATTGTAGTTCATCATTGAACTCTTCGTATCACAATAACTATACTATGACATCAATTTTGATCAGAATTTGAAAAAAAAACGATTGTAAAGTTCATTTTTAATTTGTCATTATTTTGTTCGTTCCTACTCAATTTTTCAAGGCCATACACATCCTTGGACCATTATTTGTATGATAATCATCTTCAGAATTAGAACTTATTCACTCGATAACTGCGCTTAACAGTGTAGTATACGAATTCTCTCCGTTCAATCCGTTCAGCTATGTGGGTGGGCCCCAAGCAACAGTCACTATGAGTTAACTTCACCATCAGTATTAATCAAGCAACGAACTATAAGTACACAAAAATGTTTTGACCTGCCGATTAGAAAATGATTAAAAAAAATTTATAAACAACACAAGATTTCACCGAAAAAAAATCGAGGTCATTTGCGACGATTGAACGCTGTCCTTTTTTGCGCACGTCTAAAGAAGAAAAGTTGCGATTTACCGCGCCGAACGGACGGTTCTATCCAGTTTTTTATCATGTACTTTGGAAATTCTTACAGTACTCTGCCGCAACATAATAGATATGCCCACATATTGAGAAAAAATGTGGGCGGTCTTATACCTGAACATTGAAGAATGAGTTCATATTTAAATGAAGCGTTTTTATTGCAATAATGATTTATTGCTTTTATAGCAAAAAGATCCCTTTTCTGCGGAAAAAAAAAAGTTTTTTTCGAAGGAGAGTTAACTCTTGTTTATATGGCCATCCTCAAAAAAGTTGTTGTTTTCATATAAATTAAAGATTTTTTCGGAAAAATAAAAGCACAATCGCTAATTTTTTTGTTTTGAATAACAAATCTCGGTGAATTCTGTAAAAATATTATTGTTTTTCATCACTTTTTCGAAGAAATTCTAGAAACAAAAACAACATTTGCCCATGAAAAATTCTCTTTTGTCATTTGATGGTGACTAGCTCGATTGTTCGACGTTGTGTTGAACACAAAATTCATTTATTATTTCTTTTATTTTACAGTTTTGCTACTTTCAAAGAAAAATAATTTGATTTTCAGGCTTGCACACTTGAACTATGGTTGAAATTCAAAGGGATTTGATCTACTTCCGCGACTACATCGCATATGCTGCCGTTCACTCGCTCATGCTCTATCTGCTCACATTTCTGGTGATTCTCCTGGAGCATTACATTCCATTCATCAGCAGCGACTATCTCACTGGCAAAATTGTGATCTTCTATTGCATCTGTCTTACTGCTGATGCTATCTACCGCCAGAAGAACTATCCAGCTGGACCACCGCCACTTCCGATCATTGGAAACTCTCTCTTCGTAAGCTTTTCGAGCGAAATTTTGAGAAATTAATAACATTTTCAGATCAATATCGTCTCTCCCGAACTCTCTTTCCTCGAATACCGCAAAATATATGGACCAGTCTTCACCCTCCACTTAGGAAGTGAGTTAAATTTCATTGACAACACAACTTACCTTTAAATTTTCCAGAACCAACCATCATTCTCGCAGACTATGACGCAATTCAAGAAGGAATGATTGGCCAAGGCGTCCACACATCTGGAAGATCGAGCAGCGAATCATTCGTCCTCTTCACTGGCGATCGTGTAAACGGAGATGGAGTCATTCTCGCAATGGGCCAGAAATGGAAGGAGATGCGTGCTGAAATCACACGATTTTTCGGGTTTTTAACTGTTTGAGTTGTATTTTTTAATTTGATAGTTTAATTGTAGACGCATTTATGGAAATGAAATGGATGAGCTTATTCTTCACCACACTCGCAGCTTGGAATATGAGATGAAGAAAATTTCGGACTGCAACGTAGGAAACTAATTTTAGACAGAATGTTGGCAATATGTTTCTTTTCCAGAGTTTGGTTGATATTCGAGACCCACTTGCTGGTGCAATTGCAAATGTCATCCAACAAATTACAATCGGACGCACGTTCTTATTCCAAGATCAGGAATTCCAGGATCAAATGAAGGATATCAACGCTGTTGTCAGAGAGGTACACTATCACAAAATATTTGAAACGAAAATCTGGTTTCTCAGATCATGACTTTGGAAGTCTTCCTCGTCAATAAATTCCCAATTCTTCGCCACCTTCCGGATGGAATTCTTCCCAAATGGACCACCTACAAGAAGTGCGGATTTCGTTTGCAAGATTGGTTCCGCAAGCTCCTTGTCAATCACCTCTCTGAAAGACATCAGGGAGATTTCATGTCCCACATGGTTGATAAGCAGGAAGCCGGTAAGACGTTGTTCAAGGATCTTTCGATCATCTTGACTTGCGGCGATATTTGGACCGGAGGAATGGAAACCACTGTCACCACGCTTCGATGGGGAATCATTTACATGCTGAAAAACCAGGATATTCAAGCTCGCTGTCACGAGGAGATTGTCAAAGTTTTTGGAAACGAAGAACCTGACATGAGAAGAACGACAGAAACTCCATTTGTGCGTGCGACCATCTCAGAAATCCAACGTCTCGCCAATGTTTTGCCTTGGGCTATTCCACACAAGTACGTAGAACAAGAAACAGCAATTATATGTACATATATTTATTTTTCAGGACCACATCCGCATGTGTCATCAACGAGAAACGAATCCCAGTCAACACTGAAATCATCCCAGCACTTGGAGTGATCCTCTCTGACCCGGTCATCTACCCAGAACCATCGGTATTCAATCCGGAACGCTTTTTGGACGAATTTGGAAACTACAAGAGTGTCGAGCAGTTCAGACCGTTTGGAATGGGACCACGTGTTTGTTTGGGAGAGAGAATCGCCAGAACTGAGTTGTACCTGATCTTCTGCAGCCTGATCCAAAACTTCCGCTTCTACCTCAACGACGGTTTGTTCGACGAAAACAATAAAAATAAATTTAATCATATTTTCAGACGACCCGATCCCATCCACCAAGAGAGTCGTTGGCGGAATCACTGCTCCACCAGAGAACTACTGCACCAGAGTGGAATACCTCAAAGTTCGCGAAATCAGATAACAAGCTCATAACATTTAATCAATACCCCTTTCTTATATTAATCCATATACCTTATTCCCTCCTTCAATTCTTGCTTATAATGACAAAAGGTACAAAATCGATTATCGTCATTGCCAAATCAATCGTAACCTCGTATATATCTGTATGCTTTATTGTAGCTAGCCCAAAAATTTTCCCAATCGTTTATTGTATATTGCAGCTTTTGGAAATAAAATAATTGACAAAAATTGAATTCATAGAATCCCCCCCATCAGAAAACTGGACATAAAGCGAACCCGGAATGCGAACTATCATACAAATAATCTAGCTTTTGGAATGTTAATAAGTTCTGAATACAATAAAAAAATTAGGTAACTTTTGCGAAGGCGACCCCATCATTTTCATTTTCTGGAACTGGATATCTCGTATTGAGCTCGAGTAGAAGATCATCTACGCTATTTTCCTGAAAAAATCTTTATCAGTGATTATCCATGAGCTTCTGCGTCAGAATTCGGGTTTTTATCTTTCAGAATGAAAAGTGCTACAAACACGATTGCATTGTACTATGATGCAGGTTTTGAACTGAAAAAGTTTATTCGAAAAAATAAGGACACGTTCAACGAAATTGTCAATACGTGTTTGAATGACAAGTGGGTTTGATGATCGATGGATAAGAAAAAAATCATGCTCTTCACGAACTAATGTCGCATGACAACTATCCATCTTGTTTGGAAACGTTCACTTTCTATACGAATACGCAATCGTCTAAACAAAGTATTTTTCGAAAAAAAATGTGAGTCACTTAATCAGAGAAGAAACTTAAGGTTTGCCGTCAAATCGAGCGATTCATCGAGAAAGGGGACTAACATCAATGGAGTTTTCCACAACGGATCTGGTAATTTTTCAAGTTGTTAAAAATATTAACCAAAATTAAGGCGGCTTGCACAGAAAGTATGAATATTTTACTATTCCCCCAAACAGATCAAGCCGAGTTATCAGTTTCCAAACATCACTTTTTCTGGTTATCAAGCTTTATATTTATTATGAATACGATTGTGTAGGGAATATTTGAGATTCTAAAAATCTGCGACTCGGTTCGAATATAGAGGGATGTAGAAGTTGAAGTAATTCTGAGCAACATTATCTTTTTTTTGATAAATAAACATGCGTATCAAATAATCTTATCATTAATACGAGTTGAAAGAAAAACAAGAAAAAATACTGTTTCAGTTAGGGTCCGCGGCTTTTTTCTATATTGTATTTTATTTTCGTTTTTCTAGTGTTCTAGTAAACATAAAACTTACTGATTAAAACAATTGCTTTTCTGTTTTTGCGGGTTAGCTCTCTGTAGTTTTTTGTTAGTTACCATTACATTATTTTCAACACAGAAACATTGTTCTTTCCATGTGAATCTTTTTAAAAAATTCGTTGCACATGCTAACTTTTGCCTGGTGTACCGTAAGACTACAAAAAACGACATTCAAAGAACCTCACAATGTTTAACTTGGAAATAGAAGAATGCTCATTTCGTACTAATCTTGAACGACTCTAGGGTGATTCTAGTAATTTTATGTTGTTACAGAGAAATTATGGTTTTTATGGTTTTTTAAATGGTTGCTATTAGTTTTAAAAATGTTTAGTGTTTCGATCTACTCATTATGAAGTTCCAAAAAACTAACGCTAAGTTTTTCAGTAAAAAAACATTTGAATGAGGGCTTTACGGAGGTAATGAACGCATCTGGGGTGAAAATAGACTTCATTCTATTCCAAATCTGTTTTTAGAATTTTCTAAAACCACCACCGGCGAAAACTAGTCCGCAGGCATGAAAAATCGAAAACAAATGAAAAAAACATAAATAAGGACTAATATAAGCATTCTTCATAACTATTTATTAACGAAACACGAAAAAATCTTATAGGACAAAGTTCGGCCAGGTGGCCCCTTTTTCTAGGCCATTATTTTGAGGGGTGTTTTCACGGCCTCTAGGTGGTTAAAAAATTTATATACAGATTTGGAATGAGAATGAAGTCTATTTTCACTTAAGGTACATTTATTATCTCCGTAAAGCCATCCTTTAACATTGTTTTAAATTTAAAATTTTCCCCTACAGAGTTTGAATTTCTGCACTTTTGATTTCATTCACATGTTTTACATGCATGCGTTCTCAACTATTATCGGAACTTTTTCAACAAATTCATTGATAAAATGAGAACACAGCAGTTGTCATTTTTCAGCAGATGTGAGAATGTAATCTCAACAATTTCAAAGCACTTACATCAATGACCACGAATCGTTTTTTATCCTTTGAGAATAAATAATCTTCTCCTTTATAAATATCAAACCACATTCCGTGTATGTGAAGTTTTCCAGATTCAAGATAATCTTTCAAAAATTCATGCGATGAAATATTGACAAGTTGCTGAAGGACATTAATCTGAAGAAAACAGAGTCAAAATAACAAAGAACAGGGTGAGTTCTACCTGAGAAAGCTTGTCTTCAACTGGTAGAAGATCCATTGGATCAATAATGGCTTCAAATGATTGACTCGGTGAAACTTCACTATCAAATGACATTGATGATGGACCGCGGTGAAGTCTTTCATTCAATCTGAAGTAGGTTTGAATTTTTGTTTTTAATTTAACATGGTGTTGGAATTTTTTTGGTCTTCAAATTTTATTGCAATTCTTAAAATTTCAAAAACAAATTGCTATTTTTTTTACATTCGACACAAATAATATAGATTTCAAAGCTTGTATTTCCGCATAAATATGTATCACTAAATATCAGTAAATTGAATATATTTAGACATACATATTCTAAATACGAATTACTGACAAATTTCAGCTTTTACCAGGATGTATTTAAGGCACCATGTTAAAGAGAACAGATTTTGACGTAACAGACGATCTACAAACGTTTACGATGATGACAAATATGTTCCAGGATGGAATTTTTAAATTGTGTAATTTTTAACGCAATAATTACATAACTACATGAATCGTCCCATGAATGCTTTTTGCATTTCCTGCTGAACATAGATTTTATTCCAAATTTTTTAAAACTGTTCTGTACCAGGAAAGATAGAAGATAAACCTTGTAACTTCTACTCAATGGGTAAAATCAAACCTTTTCACCGAATTAAATCCATTCCGCCGAACCCAATGATCCATTGGAGAGGTCGCATCAAAATTTTTCGGGCATTGATGAAGCCCATACAAAGTGTTGATTGCTTTGCAATCTGAATGTCCGCATACAACAATGTGACGAATTCCACCTCTTTTGACGGCAAGTTCAAGAGCTGCCGGCTCTGTGTTCACAGATACTTCCGAGTACGCACCTGAAAAACAAACGATTCCAAATCATTGAACTCGTTGAAACAAGTTCAAGGTTTTCACTATCTTATCATTTTATTCAAAAATAACTCAATTTAATTGTTATCATTTTTGTTATTTGTTATAGTCAGTTACAAATTTATGCAAAAGCAAAGAACTGTGAACATTCGCTTTTGATTCTTGTTGGATCTATTGTGTGGCAAAATACAAAAACGGTTTTCATCGTTGGTCGAAGACACAAAAAACTACAACACTTTAGACAGAGATCGATCTTTTATCGTTTTATTTCATTGATATGGAAATTGTTGATATGGTTGGATATTTTCAGAAAAAAAAATGAATTTACCATAATTTGGAGCATCGGGAATCATATTTCCAGCGTTTCTAACAACGAACATATCTCCTACGCGAGATTGAGTAAATCTCGTTGGCAACATACGTGAATCCATGCATGTGAACATAACAGCAGTTGGCTAAAATATAAGACATGACCATCATTACCGTCCCAGAATCAGACTCACCGCCGGATTATTCTTTATTTCCTCAAATTGTTTCACCATATCATTACGAATTGTTTGTCGAAAATTGATGACACCACGCAAGATTTTATTCATTTTGTACTGAAAAAATGAGCATTTCTTTAGAGTCATTTTAGGATAAAAACTCCGAAAAAAGGAAGATAAACCAGAGATGAAAGAATGTCTCTCGAGAAAAGAGAAACAACAAAACATAACAATGTAAGAATCATTTTATAACAAATGCCAGCCGTTTCACGAGGAAATAAAAAAACAGTCTCCTTATGGAATTCGTGTGATATTGTGTGTTTTCTTATCAGACGATTATGGCAATAATAATAAAGATGCGATAATCTATAAAACGAAATGGCAAAAAATAAACCGTGAATAGCAACAAGTAGCAATGGTCGAGATAAGACGCTTTTTTGTTACATTGGACACTGGATAATCATCTTAGAGTACACCCAGCCAATGTTCAGAGAACCTTTTTCTCACTTTACAGCGTGCAACGTAGCTATGTTCTTGCAACGATCAGTCTCGTGCCATACAAACTGATCGATAAATTGTTATTTTTCAATACATATATATGCTATTTCTTATTGCAAAGATCACACATCTGAAACCAATGTTTATTGAGTAAATATGCGTCTCACCCTGCAACGAAAAAATACACCGCAAAAAAATATCAAAATCAAAATTCAACCTAGAAATGTGGATAGAAAAAAGAAACCTTTTGATCTCTGTCAAAAAAAGCCTATTTGCTTATTTGTCATTGTAAATTTTGCGAACAGTACTGTTCATTGTCTCTTCAACAAAATTATCGATTGGGTGAACAATGAAAGGAATTGTTGCGAGTCCAAGGCACGTGACTGTCCATTTTCTTGCAGTGGTTGGTAGTTTGTTTGATTTTTGAAGGATCAAGTTGGTGAAATAGCAGAAACGATTGATTGTGAACCCAGGGATCAGAACCGATGCAAAGGTCTACAATAATCATGTTTTGTTTATTTCACAAATTTGTTTCTTTTTGTGTGATAAATACCTGCCAGAGAAGAGTATCCGCTCCTACAATTGCAACACGTTTTGAATCAATCTCGGATGACTTCTGAACATTTTTGTTAAAGTATGAATTAAAATTCTTATTATCAAAAAATTACCTTCGACTCTTTTAAGCCTTTGTCAATCGCATCAGCTGCAACATAACCAAACGCTACAACATATGAAAATCTAACAGCTGCTGGCTTCAGCATAGATCTGAAAGCTTCACCAATCTCATTGGCATAACCTAAAATAAACGTTTTTTTTAGAATTCTCAAAAAAGCAAGATCTTAAACTCACCCATATATCTGACAGGTGTATCTCTAAAAATGTCGGTTTCGGCAGCATCTTTTGAGGAAGACATCTGAATCAGTTTACTATAACAAAATATAGTGGACAAAACAAGAATCAAAATCGGTAAAAATTTCCGAAACAAAGGGGGAAAAGTGTTTAACAAAGTATCACGAGAAAAAAGGAAACACGTTTATTGAATGACGGTGCTAATAAATAATCAATAATCACAAAAACCTCAAGATCCAGGAATAATTACAACAATTACATTTTTGTTTCAGTACAAAAGACTTTTAACAAACGTGTTAAAACCGAGAGGAGTCTGAAGGATGATAAGCCCTTCAATATAACCGATCACAACACCGGCCAGAATATCGGTAATGTAATGACGACCAAGAGCAACTCGTGAAATGCCCACAATCACTGGGAGCGGTGTTAGTGCAATGGCCAGATTGGGTGAAAAGCTGTACCTGAAAATAGTAAGCCTCTTTCACCGGTTGATAAACTTTTCCAAAGTTTGCATAGATTTAGCTTAACATTGGGGAAAACGGTTACATTGATAGTTTATTCCCCTCTACATGAAAACCTACAGAAAAATGTATAAAAAAAAGGAAGGAATTGATTTTTCATTTTGTTTATGACAAAATTAATATTTTCATTAATTACGTTATTGTCGAGATATTTTCATGGCCGCCCGCTTGCATTTTTTTTTGATTTTCAGACAAACAACGTATGACCCCGTCGTATTTGCTGCGTTACGTGCTCTGAATTGGAAACGCGCTCTAATCGAGCGGACAAGAAAATTTGACTCAACAATATTGAACAGGAAAGTGGTAAAACGTTGAATTTGATTTGATAAATAATGTACTACAAGAAAACATCGTTTTGGTTCCCAATTGGATATCTGGTTCTTCAGAAACAATTTAATTTTTTAGATTTTTAATTAATTTCTGTTCTTTATTCAATATTTTGAAATTTTTTCTAGGTTTTCGAAGTTTAGCATTTTTTTAAATACTCCAGTGAGTCTGTTTGTATACTCCAAACTTTTATGATGTATTTTGATTTAAAAATTATTATATTTTCTCTGACATTTTATCACAAGTCTTGAAAAAACTTACAGAATTGTTATTAACATGCAGGCGCGGGAAGAGTGACCGGATGGAAATGAATATTCATCGACAGTGTGCTCGAGAATCTAAACAAAAAATTAAGTATCATAATATTTCGAACAATTTACCTGTCCGTAACATTTTGTTGGCCTTTCTCGAAGTACTGCAAATTTGATCAACGCCACGACAATGAGATCAAAGTAAAGCGCTAAATTGACTAAAAGCAGAAAGTATTGCACGGTTTCTCCCCAATTTCTGCCATATGAAAATATGAGGCCAAGAAAACTGCACACAATCCAAGGGAATCCGTGAATCTGAAAAAACAGCACATTCCAAAAAATGAATCTATAATTTTTTTGTTAAACCCACCGACCATTCCACCCATTGACATTCATTTGGAAACTTATTCCTTTCATGAATAAGTCTTGAATATGTCTCATCAGCAGATTTACCCCAGAAAAATACTGAAGTAGGCATTTGTAACAGTTTCAAAACGTTTATTTGCTTACCTCGTTCCATTAGGCAGTCGAAAAATAGTCGACTGCAAATTTATAAATAATACCGACGTTTTGGTACACGTGTGCTAAGGCAATAAATACGATGAAAAACAAAACGAAGACTTGTCGAACAAACTCAGAGCAGAGAGATATTGGAAACATGCCAAAAAAGTTTGGAAACCTCTTCCACTGATAGCAATCGCTAGGCCACTATCTGTTACGGCAGGACCGTGCCTAGAATGATTTTTTTTGTTTTTTGCTTATTTCGCAATTAATATTGAAATATTTTCTATTAAAAGCTTTTATTTTTAGTGTTTTTTGAAGCAACATAATAAAAAAAACTCTAAGGATTCTTCAAAAAGCAGAAAATTTGCTCTGTTGGACTCCTAGAGTTTTTTTTCAAGCGTTAATCTTTTGGATACTTCAATTGTTATATAATTAAACTTTAAAATGCAAAAATAACTGGAACTGTGAATTTTTCGCTTTCCAAAGATACTACGACGAAGAAAAAATGTATTATTTCGGATATTTAAAAAAAAAAAGAAAAAATGTTGATTTTCCAGGGTATAACTTGTGTTTTTTGTTGTTTTAAATTGCTACAAATTTTTTATCATAGTTTTTTTCTGAAAAAAATAGAAATACTGATTGCTGAAGCTTAACTTTTTAACAATATCTAGGTAAAAAAAAACTAATTTCTATCTACAACATAAATTCTTACAACAACATATTTCTTAAAATTTTCAATTATTGCGATAACTTCTAAACATACTAATTACGTTTTTTAAAACCATATTTTAACTTTTTCTTATGAAAACGAAAAATATTTGTCATGAAATCATTACAACCGGACTGTTTTCAAATTCACAAATCAATTATTATACTAGTGTTTTATTGAAACGCAAAAATCGATGGAACAATCTTTTAAAAAAAGGAAACCAAAATGTTTCAAAGATGTGATAATCAATTAAAAACACGAAACGAAAAAGAAAATGATAACTACCCGGTGAGTAAATAAAATTAATGGTTTTAACATTGAATTGAATTCGTCGGCGATACTTGTAGGGATTGTAATTTGGCGACGGACAAAATGGTTCGTGCCACTTTTTGCGGGTTTCGCTTCGAGAGAATATCCAACGGTGAGCAGAGCGTTGTTTCCGGTACTCCAAGTTTCTTGCAATATTGAACGAAACGGTCAACATTTAGCTTCGATCTTGCGGTTGGGGTAGCCTAAATTTGAGTTAAATTTATTTTTTGTATATTCGTTATTTAAAATTTTTGTTTTACCGATTCCGTTGGTGACGCGAGTATAATTGATGCCGGGCTAACTTTATTTACAAATTTGCAAAGTTCAACACCATCTGACAATTGCAAACTAAAGCTGATATCATTCTTCGATATGGCAAACGTTGGACCAAGTTTTTCTCTCAAAATTTTTCTGGCATTTTCAACATCATTTGCTGGCAGGGTCCGATTTCCGGCTTCTGGAAAAAAACCAATGTTAATTATTCCATTTATAAAAAATTTTCTTACTGTTCAATCCAAAAGTGCTTCCTGTCGTAGGTTTTATGGCTGGTTTCACTCCGCTTGGTTCTTCAGATTTCCTTGTGATCGCCGAAGCGATCCGTGTTCTTGCAACCACTGGATTCCTCACTGCAGCCGTTTTTGGACCAACTGCAGATGTTGCTAAATTTGTCTTCCTTGCAATTCCAGTCTTCTGAAACATACAAATTTAAGTAAGAAAAATAAACCAAGTAGGGAAAAACAAACTGCTGGTACATTGCCATTAGTTGTATTAGCTACTGGTCTTGCATTCTTCATCATGGGAGCCACCTTTGATATAGGTTTTTTTGCTGAAAAATGCAGTTATCTAATTTCGTTCAATCTCTCCCAAACTCACTTATTCCTGGACTCGACAAAGCCGTCATGTTATGCTTTGTTGCATGATGGTTATTATTATTATTCTGTTCGTCTTGGGTGTTATTATGCTTAACATTCTCTTTTCCAACAGGTTGCGATGGAAGCGACGAAATTTTGTTGTGAACGACCTGCAAACCAGTGTTTTTTTTAATTTTCAGTTTTCAAACTACCTGCACATTGTGTGGCTTTGAATTAGCAGCAGCTGGTGCTCCTTTAGGTTCAACTAATTCCTGAAATTTTCATAATTACTATTATTCTCGCACAAAAATCGATATATCACGCAGGGTGTCTAATACTATCATACAATGTTTACAAAAATTTGTGAATCGACATAACGAACTTGAAAAAAAAAACAAATTGGATTACATGCAGTATTTTAGTGTTACAATACCAAGTTAGTCACCGAAAATATCAACAAAAAGTTGATAGCTATAGGTAAAATCGTGTGGATGGAAAAAGTTGACAGAGAGAGAGAAAAAACCGAAAACATTGTGTTAAACAAAACCTGCTAGTCATATCGCTGGGTCAAAGAAATGTCGCTAGGACCAGAAACGTTAGGAAATTCGAAATTTTAGAGTTTTTGGTTTTATTGAACAACTCACTTTTGGTCGATGGAGGTTATTTCCATTATGTCGAATATCATGATGAACAATCGATTTGATCGGTTCGGTCGAATTTCGCGTTGTTCTGTAAGCGATTAGTATGTTTTGTTGACATAGAGAAGCGTTTTGAATGTTAAATTCTCAGATTAAGACAGACAAAAACCAATCAAAATAGTCAGTTTCCCCCCGAAAAATTTTAAAATCCCGATTATTGAAAGCGAAAAGATGTCATATTTTGTTCATTACTAAAAAACCCCCCCCCATCGTAGCTCTTCAAATCAACATTTGAGCGACATTTCCGCCGGCAATAATTACCTCGATTCGTTATGATGATGATCGTGTTTTTCGGCTGACATGACATTTCTCTTTTTATCCAAGCCATCTTGTGAACCAACCGACATCGAGGAGCCAGATGTTCGTCCTTCCAACCACTTGAAAATATGAACCATGCCCTAAAAGAGTGAAACGATTAATTATTTTTTTGTTCAGCAAGATTATTTCAAAAAGAAGGGTGAAATTAACAACTCACTCTTTCAACCACTTGAAGTGGTGGGCTTCGAAGTGGATTGCATGAAAGACAAAGGTTTCGCAAATCTATCATTTTAACGAATTCTGTTGGTAAAAATGATAAATTGTTCAGCGAAAGATCCAGGGTTCTCAATTCCAGAGATGAACAAAGCTCAGATGGAAAATCCTCGATTCTATTGTTCGAAAGTTTCAACACTTTCAGTGACTTTAAGAATCGTAGATGTCCTGGTAAAACACGAAGATCATTACGACTTAGGTCCTGAAAACATAATTTACTTTTTTTATTCAAGTCCCTCAAATTTCAAAAGCTTACCAAATGTGCCAAAGTCGGCGCCAAACGCCTTATAGCATCGGGTATTATTGAAACTTTGTTACCGGCCAAGATTAACGTAACCAGTGGGAGATCGAACAGACTATCCGGCAGATGTGAAATTTCGTTAAAACTGAAATAGGTTTTTTGAAAAATACTGGTTTTTTTAAAGAAACCTGAAATCCAAAAAAGTTAGCTGCTCAAAAGAAGAAATACACGTAGGAATGGTGCGAAATCGATTGGATTTTGCAATGCATGAGATCAGACAGTCAAATGCCGAAAAATCGGCTGGAAGTGTAGAAAGACGATTATCGCTCAAATCTGAAGAAAAAAACGATGGTTACTGATAGTGGGAGACTGCTGCTGTTCGTGGAAACGTTTGGATTTTTATGTATGTGCTTCTTTTAAATATTAAGTTCGTTGTAAAAACTATAATCAGTGTAGATTGTGATCATTTAACCAAAACGATACATTCTTTCGTCGTTAAAATATTTTTCAAGGATTGTGAACTACAATTGGATTAATTTAATCGTCTAGAATTCCCGTAGCGGATCCGTAAAAAAATTCTTATCACCTTTTTAGGAACAAATAATGTTGGTCAATTAAGCCGATTAGTACTCATTTTGTTATTTGATTTTGAAATTAAAATTTTCAGATTTTTTGATTTCCAATGATTGCAAGTACAGTTAAAAATTTTTGAAAACTCGTTTTCTCAAAGAAACTCAAAAAATATTATTTTTTTTCTTGAAAAAATCCCTCGAACACCTAAAGCAATGACTTGTCTGTGCGCCTGATACCACCAAATATTACTTAAAACAAATAAACAACGTATTTTATGCCCCCTTTTTTGTCGCTTACTTTTTTTGTCATGGCTTGTTTGTCAACAAACAAAATCTTGACACCGATAGGTTACCCCACGTCGTAAAAATGAGCGGGGGAAAAAAGTTCGAAAAGTGAGATGCATACTCCACTTACCAATGAATACAACATCAAGAAGTTCAATGTTTGAGAATGCTTCGACAGGAAATTCGGCAAGACGCAAGCCGTGCAACAACAATCGCCCCGAATATTCTGCTTCTTTGAAACTGGTGCCCACTGACGATGTGTACGGAATTGTCTGCAAAATACGTTTTTTCTAAAAATTGTGTTTTTTGCTCCTTCCCCAAAATGATAATCTGTATTGTCAAAAAAAAAAACAACCCCTTTCTAAATCTCTCGAGACTTTAAAAAAAGATTTAAAGTAATGTCGAAAAGTGCTGCCATCTCCAAAATTGGGGGGGGGGGGGGGGCGCACTTTTTTGTTCTCGTCATCAATCAACTTTCCATTTGCAAAACCTCTATACTTTTCTGCCGGGGCAATCCTAGTTTTACACAATCTGGGAAATGAGAATCAAAAACAATATATATATATTTGCGGTTTTGTTTTATGAGCAGCTCATTTTTTTTTGCATCTTTTCTTTTTGAGAATGATGAATCCTACACACTTGCTCCGAAGAGCAGTGTTTACAAATAATTGGCTGGATAAATTGCACTAGTTGTTCACTACTTTTTTTCCTCGGAATTATTTATCGCAAATTGGATTTATTTGAGAGGAAAATGGTGACATGTGAAACATGCAACGAGATTTGCACCCTATTGGATTATGCATAAATGAAAAACTAGTGAAAACACGGTGGGCCAGCATGGAGAAATTTAAAATTGGAATTGTCGATATTGATTGAGATAAAATTGTTATACATTTTTGCTAAGCAAAAATATAAGAAAAATACGATTGATAAAATAATTTACAAGGTGGGATAAAGTGAACCAAAATTGTCATCACGAACAACGCCTTGTGCGTACACCGTTACGACAAATTGCACACACCCAAAAATTCAAAGATTTTACAAACGGCATTTTAACGCCTACAATGAATGAAAAAATAAAGTTTTCGCGTTAATTACATAAATTATGGCTTAAAATCTAATTTTTTCGCTCCGAATTTCAAAATTGCGTCCCTGAATAGCTGAATATAACGCGTTTTGTGAAACCGTGCCGCACAATTGCAAAAATGCTACGCCTGCTTTTCTGCGTCCAATTTTGAATTGTCGTACTGAATTTTCTTAGTTTTCACATTAGCCCAAATATTTATAAAAAACAAAATTTCATTGAAAATGTGATTTTTATGATAACAAACTTTTTTCACATTTTTTCTGAAATGTATGAACTTATTATTAGCTATTGTCAAGATAATAATTCCTGGCCGCTCGTTTTGCGGAGTGTCGTTGGGAATTTCCTCGCAGCGCGACCGCAACGCGCTCAAATTCAAATTTCTCAGTTGGTCTTGCGCGTTGCGGTCGCGCTTCGAGGAAGTTCCCAACGACACTCCGCAAGACGTGCGGCCAGAAATCTTTATCTTGACAATAGAAAATTTCAGAAAATTTTTTGTAAGGGTTCAAATAGTGGGACTTAATTTTTTTTAAAGCTAAGCTGCTTTTCTCTTTCGAATTTTACCATGAAAGTTTCAGAAATTAGAGGAGACCTAACTTGAATGGAAGCAAAACAAAAAAAATCACCAGGCTTCATGTGAAAAGTTTCAAAATAAGCTTCTTTTCCTATTTCCAATGTAGAAATTCTGATTATTATGGTTCAAAAAGCATATTTTATAAAATAGTTAATAATAAATACAAACCTGTCCAAAATGAATAGACCCCGTCGAAGTAGTCGATCTGCTCACCGATGGTTCTGATGAATCATGATCAGAAACTGATTTATTTTTCGCATTCAACCCTAATCCATGGTCAGTTGCATCGCTCTTCTTCTTACGTTTACCCGTCCAAGGAAACGTGAGCATTTCTATCTAAAAATCAAAAAACTATGATTTGTTGTTTTTTTTCAATTTTTACGGTTTCATGTCAAAAAAAAAATAACGGAGCTCAAATCAATTGGCCAAAAAAAAACATGAGAGGACATGAAAATTAGGGGTTTAACGTTTAGAAAAATACACATAAAACAATCCACAATAATTGCAGATGTGCGCTTGGATTGAGATGAGAGAGGGCAATAATTTCTTCGGGAGAGGGGGTCCAAAAAACACGTATACATATACAAGCGGGGACAAAAAAAAGAAGCGGCTTTGACAAGGAAACAAAAAAGAACTGAGGAAAACTCGAAGAAAATGGACGCGTCGTTTTCTCCTTTTCTTTTTTTGTCTTCCCTTTCCCCTGCGATGAATCACCGCGAAGCTCGCCTCATGTACATTTTTGTGCGCGGGTATCGGACAATGTGTCTATGTGTGCAAATGGTGAACGAACTGCTGCCCATGGGTGGGCCACAAAATTCTCTCTTGTCTATTTCTCTTCGGAGGTTTGGTTTTTTTTTTGAATGGGAATATGGTGTCGGACAAAAAAAGGAAAAATGTAGTATCGCTTGTCACAACAACAATATATGGTATAGATTTCTTTTGGACAGATGGTTGAAAATCTGTGTGAGGTGGTTGTTGAAAACGCGTTATTTTTTTGTTTCAAAAACGGTGGTGATGTGTTATTTTTGGACGATGCCGGCATAGAATTTGCATTGAAATGCGAGCATTAACCACACGGGGGCACAGGAAGACAAGCAAGAGTTTTTGGTTGCCGCACGAAGAAAGGGTGGAAACATTTTGAAATTAGATAATGGACTTGTGTAAAACAAGCAAAGTGGGGGCAAGTTTTGGCAAAACCAAAGCATGTGGGATGGGAAATGAAAGAAGCATTAGGAAAATTATTTATTTTCTCGTTTTTTTTTGGTTGATAACAGTTGGACGGAAATCAGATTATTTCGAAGGAACAAGGTAAACCTCGTATGAAATAAAGACCTATAATTTGAGTAAATATGATTCAAAGAAAAGACGGAGGGGGGGGGGGGTTGCCTGAGAATTGAAATGGTTTAAACAGGTTTTTTGTGCAACTTATATTGGCAATTAAATCTAGAAAAAATCGTATCCAAACCTTCGATTTGGAGATATTTAAAAAAAGTTTTGATTACATCTCAATTTTCTTATGTTTCTGCATTTTTCATTCGTTTTGTTGACATGTGTCTTTAATAATTGTAAAGCTGTCTTAAGCTAATTCAAGAAAACGCAATAAAATTTTAACTAAAAATAATAAGTTTCAGAAATGCTCGGCTACAAATATTATTGAAATTTTTTCGGGGTTTGAGAAAAACGGTAGAACAAAGTGAACCATTTATAACGAACTTAAGAAAATTCAGAACGACAATTAAAAACTAAACGCAGAAAAGGGGGCGTGTTTGGGTGGTGACATTTTTGCAATTTTGCGGCTCGGTTTCACAAAAAACGCCTTATATTCAGCAATTCAGGGACGCAATTTTATAATTCTTTATGAACAAATTAAATTGCGTCGTATTGCATGTCTCTAACGCTGAAAATTCATATTTTTCCGGCGTGTACACGTTAAAATGCCATTCGAAACAAATTTTGAATTTTCGCGTATGTGCAATTTGTCGTAACGGTGGACACAAAGCGTTGCGTATTAAAAAACTTATTTGATATTGTCGAGATAAACATTTTGGATCATCCATTTTCTACTAAAAGACCGCAGCGTAGCCGCTCGCAGATAAAAATAGCCCGACTGCGTGAGAGATTTAGATTTTCTGTGTAGATCAAAACTAACTTGAAGGATCAAGAATATTTGAGTTGACAATATAACGATTCTATTTTCTAATTTTTCATTTTTTTTTTGAAAATAAACATTTAAAATTTAGGAGCGACGCCGGCCACTTTTTTATAAATACAGCTCTGATTCTCATAGTTAAAAATAATGGCGCAAACTGTAGGAGCTGTTTTGAAAACCGAGAGTACGTTGGAAAAACTTAGAATACCGTGTAAAATTCAAAAATTGGCTTTCTTTATATTGAATATGCAAAAATCAAAATAAGTACGCCCTATTGCACAATTCGCTTTGACAGAGTCAGGTGTTGAAAAACGACCGTTCGCTATGGATATTTTTTTGTTTTTTGTTGAGCTCTGATTTTTGAGTTATACATTTTTTGAAAGTTCTTGAAATAAATTACAGATCGCATTTGAAACTTAGTTCTGAAAACAAACTACTTGCAAAATTTTCTTGGAAACAATTAGAACAAAACTAAATACGTTGAAAAAATAAATAATGTTCTCAAAAACATCAACGAGAAGCAACAAATTAGAACAATACGCGTAACCGAAAAACATTCAAAATCTCAAAATCAAATATAAAACACTCTCTCGGAAGGGAGAACAATTTCCCCCCAACGCTGCCAACAACAAGCCCCGGTCCACCTTGTTTCGCCGACAAAATAAGACATTCAAATCTGATTATTTTTGCATCCGACCAATACCAAGAAAAAATATGAACTCTCTATCAAAACTAGGGTGGCGAGGTACACACTCACCTTACTAAATGTCTGCAGGCGAGGAATAAAATAGTTTCAAGGGCACACAACACGAAGACAGATGTTCATTCACTTCTCCGAGAAAAAATGCAAAAAAAAACAACAAAGAAATGAGATAGATGGGCAACAAAAAATGGAGGAAAACGATGAATATGGGGGGGGGGGGCGAAGAACTAGATGAGAATTTGCAAGGAGCACCGCAGTAATGGGTTCCTTTTTAAGAACAAAAAAAAAGGAAAAAAAAGTGCTTTGAAGAAAAGGAAGCTTTCATGGAAATGACAGATGTGTTCACTTATGAGATACTGTAGCTGAGTTGTCTGAGTTATTCAAGATATGACCATATTTGAAATAAGTTCTCACGTTTTATGTGATTATAAGTATAACGCTGTGCGAGTTTGATTATTTTCCACACCTTTATTACGTCGTTTGTTCGGTTGTATACGTTTAGGTGTCTGGTGTTCAATGGTGGGAAACTACCCGCAATTTGAAGATGAAAAGTATTTGGTCACAGCTAGCCAAAAAAAAATACAAAAACACAACGGTTTACGTTTCATCTCAACAAGCAGAAAATTATGCATCAACGTTATACGGTTTCTACATAATTGAATAACTGGTATTCACAATCGTATACGTTTTGTAGTGAAAGTAATTCATTTCGGAAAACGTATAATTTTTCTGTTTTTGTTGTTGCAGTCGAAAAAAAGAATCATTCAAATTTATTAAACGTTCGATTAAATTTGTCCTTAAGAGTCTTGTGTTTCAGAACAAAATTTTTGATTTTCAAAACATGTTTTCTATCGATATAAATAAAAAGAGGTTTGACCACCGAAAACAAGATTATTGATCATGTTTTTTTCTTTTTTTTCGTGACATTGATGAGACGAGCAACTCGATTTTTTGATGCATAATTTAGATATACAACACATTTGATATTAATGAGGGTTAGAAAGAAAAAACGTCTCAAAAATTATTCAAAACGCTTTCTAATTTGTCAAAAAAAATGGAAAACAGTTTAGTTATCACAGTGGGCGAGTAAATCAATTCAAATCCAGTCTCATTTTGGTATAAAAATGCAAATGTAACTAGGCTTGTCACATTAAACATGTCCCAACCTTGAGATCGCCCAAAAAATAGCAATTTTCACCGACCAGACTCAATCAAACTCAACAAGCCCATTGAAACTAGCGCCCAGCCCTCTCTACTGAATGCGTTTGGGTAATGAGGTCAATTTTAGCGAAGAAAAAAGGAACACGAGGACGGGGGGGGGGGGGGGTCTTACTTATACTCCTTTAACAAGGAAAAAACACTGGGGCGTGACGACACGCTCACAAAATAAAGAAACATTTGTCTACATGTTTTTTAGGATATTTTCTTGAAAGAACCTCAAAAAAAAACTCGGAGGACTTGCCAAAACTTTCTTTTCATTTTTTTTATCGCGTCGTCAAAAAGTGTGTGAGAAGATAAAACCCCGGGATGAAATGACCGCTGGTTGCAAATAACAATTTGTCAGAAAATAACGAAGGTTTTGAGGATTTTTTTTTCGAAATGAAAAAAGAACCATTTGTGTTCCTCTCAAAAAAAAATTGATCAAATATTTGTTGCACTTGTTACATTATGTTACATAAACGCATCGGAAATGTATACGATGACAAAATGTGCAACCGTTGTCCAACGCTTTATGTTTCAAATATAAAAACACCTGTACGGAATTGGTAATAAAAATGAGAAATTATATTTTTTTTTGTCGTAGCATAAAACAGATATTATTAACAGATATGTATAATTAATCCGGTTTACTGGTCAGATTTCTCACATCTGCAAACTAGTTAGATAATGATAATCTTGGGGTTTTAATTTTTTATTTAATCTAAATTTTTCATTAGATTATCTCAAAAAATTAATTTTTGATAATAGTTAAAATGCTATTGCATGAAATTTTATGCAATTCATGACATGATTTTTTTCTAGTTTAATAATAATTGAAAATAGTCCTCAATTTAAATTTTTGAAGCGAAAAATTACTCTAATATTAAATATATAATTTCCTCGATGCCAGAAGTTCATTTCTTTATAACTTATTTCTATTTCCAGTTTCTCGATTTTGCAAAAAAAAAAGTTTCGACCACGGCAGGATTCGAACCTGCAATCTTCTGCTCCGTAGGCAGACGCGTTATCCATTGCGCCACGCGGCCAGCAATGCAACATTGGGCAAAACGACAATATATATTTGTCGGCTGATGTGTGCCCGCTTCTCTCAATTTTCTGCCATCGCTCTATGTTTCAAAGTTAGTGAGGGTAAGACAGAAAAAACGACAATTTTCGCTTGTTTTTCTGTTATTAGTAATTTTCTGCTTGTCGGGGGGTGAAACGCAAATTACAACTATAAAAATGGAACGGTTTTTCAGCCGTGAATTTTTTCCACAAATAACCGGATTGAAAATGTAGATAAGTCTTGAAAAATAGCAGATATGAAAGGAATGAAATACCAATAAAGTTTGAGGGATTGGAGAAAGATGAAGAATCTTCATGGAAAAACGATTGTTAGCTTTTTTATTGTTGAGATAGAGGGAAATAATAAAAGAAAACATATATTTTTTATTTCTGAAGGAGATTTCCTGATTTGAAAAATTTTGAAGCAGAAAAATTCAGAGATAACATAGAACTTTGAACATTAAAAAAACATGAGTTCGGCTTTATACCAGTTACGTGATGCTGAAAGTTATGAAGATACTATTTTCTGCTATGACGTTTTTCGAATTTTGCAAAACCCAACTTTAAAGGAGGGCTTTACGGAGGTAATGAATGCATCTGGGATGAAAACAGACTCATTCCACATCAGTTTTAACATTTTTCTAAAACTACATAAAAGTCGAGAAAATGAGCTTCAAAACAATGGCCTAGAAAAAGGGACCACCAGCGAAAACAAGTCCGTAAATCCAAATTAAATGAAAAAAACATTAATTAATATGAAAAGCATTAAAAAAGGACTAATATAAACATTCTTCATAACTATTTATTATTGTCAACTTAAAAATATTGGATCATCCATTTTCTACTGAAAGACCGCAGCGCAACAGCTCGCATGTAAAAATAGCATGATTTTGTGAGAGACTTAGATTTTCTGGGTAGATCAAAACTAACTTGCATGATCAAGAATTTAAAGAGTTGACAATAATGAAACACGAAAAAAGTTCATAGGAAAAAGTTCGGCCAGGTGGCTACTTTTTCTATGCCACTTTTTTGAAGCTCATTTTCTCGGCTTCTAGGTGGTTTTAGAAAATTTTAAAAACAGATTTGGAATAAGAATGAAGTCAATTGTCATTTAAGCTACATTAATATCTTCTTTAAAGACTAATGACAAATTAAAAAAGACAAATTTAAATTATATACCACAATTGGAGCCAAAATTGATTTAAAAAAATAAAAAATAAATTTTTGCCTTACAAAAATCCAGTTTTGAATTGGAGTCATCTATAAGAAATGTTTCAGAGTTCTTTTTGTGAAACCTAAAACACATCATAAATTCATTTTTTGCACATTATTGAAGATTGACAAAATTAATCAAATGTGTAATAAATGAACCAATAATTTGTCAAAAGTGAAATATAAATTGACGATAATCCAACAAAAAACATGGTCATCGACACAATTCAAACACATAGATTCCAATAAACCACCCTTGTCAATTCGCCCCCCGTTCAAACGTTCGCAACATGAAAAAAAAATGAATGTATACTAATGTTCTACATTTTGCAGCCTCAATTTAATACTACGAGAGAAAGAGAACGATAAACTCAAAAGCCGCAAAAACATGACAAAAGGCGAGAAATGATGATGAATCTAGACGCCTTGGGCAATCCAGCATATACTCCAAATTTTTTGGTTTTCTTTTTTCACCGAAATAAGTTCTGGACAATAAAAAGTATTCTTTCTGGAACTTTTTTTTCTAGAAAAAAAAACTAAAATGCAGTTGTAAAAAGATTCTTAGAGGGGATGAAAGAATCGGATTACAACGATTTTTGAGGTTGTTGAGGACGTAAAAAAAAGAATAAAAACATACATTGGGGGGGGGGGATGAAAAAAGTGCTTGAACTGCCAGAAGCAAAAAGTGATCGGGAATGATGATACACATCAGAAAACAAATCATCAAGTTGAAAGAAGCGGTCTCGTCGCCCAAAGGAGGAATACTTGATGCTCCCTAGAGCCTTTTATGAATACGAATATGCTAATACATTAGTCGAAAGGATGGCGAAGAAACTGGAATTGAGAGAAATGGTGATGTGCGAAAAAATTTCATATATATATCTGATTTTTTGAATAAAGTTTTGGAAAAATGTGAAAGAAAAATGTTGTTAAATATTCTTTATGCTGGAGAGATATTTGAATTATTTGTAGTCGCGTGAGGGATATGAGGATGAATGGATATATAAGAAAATAATGAGGTTCATGAAAGCTTGCCAATGGAGATGGAGATGGAATGGCTTGAATTTGGAAGGAACGAGCCGTTTTTTTATAAACATTTTCTCAGTTTTGGAGATGGCCACAATTTTCAAAAACTTCTCATGATGAAGTATATTATTACAAAAAAAAACGTTCTTTCTATTTTTTTTGAGAAATCAGAAAATGAAAACTTCAAATTATTTTTATATGCTTTTTCAAAGTCTACAAACACATGTTTTTTAACTAGAAATAACATTACAAAAGTAGTGAATCTCATCAGTTCACAACATCGATGAGCATAGGAAATTGAGTAATTATCAAAATTACAAGCGTTTGGGTTTAATACTCACATTGGTCAGCGTTTTGAAAACCTAAAGACTTGTTCTAATTTATGATCGGAAACCGTAACATTCACTGCCTGACTAACTGAAAAGTCGCAAAAACCAGAAAAAAATATCAAAAATGTGCTCCAGTATGCAGAAATTTGTATGGTACTTCAGAATGTAGGTTCTAGTCATGCACTGCATATCATATCCAAATTTCATCAAAAAATTCCAACCATACTCCGAGCTATGACAGAAATACTGAAGATGTATTTCTTTTTGACTACTGTATTGTCAATTCAATTATTCTTGACCACTGCGTTCGGAAGGCTGCTCAACCTCACAGCCGCTCCGCACGCACGCGACGCGGTGATCTCCCACTTAACATACTGAAATATTGGCAGGAAAATGAATTTTTCAAATTTTCCAGTGTGTTGAGTGTCGGCAGCCGTGTAGCGAAAATTTGAAAATGTTCTATTAAATTCCTCTAAAGTAAAAGATACAAATCAGACTAACAGAAAAGTTGTATTTTAAAATTTGGCATCAAGCCAACAAAATTAAAAATCAATAAAATAATTTGGAGAATCTCAATAAAGTCAGTATCTACAAAATCCAACAAACTGATTCAACAGCTCTTGCAAACAGTAAAGAATGATAAGAATTTGTAACAGATCTTCAACTTAAAACGTGCCAACATTTCTGAACGCAAAAACCAAAGAACGCAAACAAATCTCGACCTCCCACCGCCACTCCTCTTTTAAAAAAAACTCTTCAATTTTTTGTTGTCAAATCCAAATTACAATGTCACAGGTTTGATTGACGACATAGCACAAAAGCCGAAAATATCTTGAGAGCTTCACAACTTTACGCAAAACCGTCAAACAAATATGTGTTTGTCGTCTTTTTTGACTCAAAAAATTGGCGGAAAAAAGGGAAAGGGGGGTGAAGTGTCGATTTTTTATAATCTTGAAACAGATGAAAAATTTGCACCCTTGGGACTATTGGATCAGAAAGCAACTAAACAGGAGTTATTTCAACGATAAAATTATTGAAAATGCATATATAGAAAAAGGCGTTGGTTGTTATACCAAAAATCGGAGCTGTATAATAACAACCATAACATTCAAGTACTATAAAGCGCAGAAGGTGTTAAAAGAAATGCGAGAGGATCAGACATAAAGAGTTTGCGTATAAGTATCGTCGATTCGAAACTAAAGAATATATTGAACGAGAAGGTTATATTGCTGTAGTAACATCACATTTTATAAATGGAACGTATAATGAAAAGATGTTTCAAAAGGGAAACAAAAAACAATAAGATCTATTCAAATTAACGAACAATCAATTTCAAATCTACTCGAATTTGAAAAGTGTCTAATGTTTGAAAATTTGAAAAAGTACTCATACTTTTAGTCTTTTTTTGGTCTTTATAAACCAAATGAAAAAGAAAACAAAATATAGGAAGTATTATGAATTAAATCGAAAACTACTGCGCTAATCTTTAGAAACTAGAAACTACACGTAAATAAAAAATCCTGTAATGACTCTATGAGACTTCAAGAAACCAACCAGTAAACACAATAAGAAGTATCAAATTTCTGTCCCAACAAAAAAAATACACCAATATTAGAACAGGTAAGTATTTGGGGGGATTAATAGGTTGTTTTGGATAATCCAATCGAACAGCAACGTGGTGTTCAACATTATTGCCAACGAATAAAACAGTGTGCACACTATAGAGCATCGAGATCAAAAAGAGCCCCCCCCCCCATCCTACAACAGCTGGCTCAGAATTGTCTATCTATTGATGAAGACGTTTTTGAGGGAGGCAATTGCAATGGGAAGGATGAAAATGATGAGATGTCGGGGGAACAACAACTTGGTGTTCTTTCGTTTTTTTTTCGAGATATTGATTAGTTGAGCAGTTTTTTGTTGGATGATTGATGGATGCCAATAATATCTTCAAACTATGTGGCCAAAGAAAAACAACACATAAAAAACAACTGAAACTGACCAGCACTTATATAGTATCCGTTTTGAAAACAATTTTGTTTTCGAAATTCTTGTTGTTTGTGCCAAAATAGCCACACAAACATGTTATGTTATTTTTTGGGTGTTCTTTTTGTGGTAAACAGAAAGGCGACTAATATTCTCAAAAAAACGAAACATGGAAGTTTTTCACAGGATTACCAACGTTTTTCTTTTAGTTTCCTGTTTAAAACGGGTCATTTTTTATGGCCCCATTTCTAGGAAGAAGTTTGAAAGTTTATTTCGGGGGATTAGGCATGAGAACGTTGAACACTTCGAAGCTTTGCAAAAAATGAGCAAAAAATAGCTGGAAAAATAATAAGCAGCAGCAGTTATTAAATTTTTGAGGGAGACCAGAAAGTTCATTGTCCAAAAAATTATCGAAACATTGAAGGATGATTTTAAAGATATCTGTTCAGTTAATTTGACCCTGCCTGGTCTTAGTTTCAAAAAATAGAGCGTTCTCTCATTAGTACAATGCAATTTATGCGAAATCACACCGATAAATACACGCTTCATAGCAGCGATCCAAAGTTGCAAAAAACGAAAAAATGCGCGCGTGTCCGTGCGACGCGGTCAGTGTCCGTGCAACGCGGTCGGAATTGGCGCGAAACACAATTATTTGAATGTGGCTACATATCGGTGTTGTTCTTTGGACCACCTGGGCTTCCATTCGAATTTTGATTTTTTGGCTCGAATTTGGATCGTGTTAACTGACAAGCTGCCTTTAAGCAGGTTTTAAATAACAGTTAGATCGATTTAAAGGAAAATCCTTCAAAATTTTTATAACAAATTTATAAACCACTTTTTCGTATTTGTAGCTAGAATTTTTTAAAACTATTTTCTCACTATAAAAGTAAAATTCATATAAATTAAAAATCTGAAATTGAAGAACTTTCTGCAGTAGAAAACATTTTAAAATCGTGATATTTGAGCTGAGCTTTTGCATTTTCTTTACAATGCCGTTGGCGACTCAAAGATCAAATGATACGCCAAATCGTTTTTTTTTTCTCGAACTGTGGCACGAAAAGCTATAGACGCACATAAAAAAATTAAAAATCATATGATTTTCTTTAGTTTTCACTGTAATTTTTTCGTTCTTTGTAGTTAGTTAGCTGCTTCATCGCTAAAAAAAATCAGTGATCGAAATTTCAGTAGAAAACTGAAACATATTTTTGAAAATGAGAACCATTGCTTCGTAAAGTATTAAATTATCGCCGTCAGGCAAAAAACTAGTAAATTTCCAAAAAAAATATATTTATTCTTTATTACAGTAAATATTAATAAATTAATCTGAAAGTGAAAGAAACGTTTTTTTTTTCGAGATGTGCATTAAAATTAAAGTCATATGTAAATAAAATTCTACCAAATAAAGTAGGGCAAAACATTCAAAAATTTGGATGAAATCAGAAAGTAATTGACGGATGACAAAAAAAATGGAACATTTATTTTCGTAGGTTTAAAGGGAGGCGAGGGCGAGCGGTTCGCGGGTCTCGCAGCGAACCACCGTAGGCGGTGGTGCGGAAATTTTCAAGCGTCCTAAGAAAAATTTTCGAATGAAGAAGTCATTCGAGTCTTTTGTTGCCAACACGGATAGTCGAATAGTCTTTATAGTTGTTTTTGATAAATTTGCGACATTTTCTGTTATTCGGACTGCTATTTACGGTTTATCAAGAGGAATAGATGGTTTTGAAGGAGTTTCATGGTGTGTACAGCAGAGGGTCGAAATGTTTAAGATAAGTTTTTGTTTTTATCGTTTGTAAAAATTTTAGCGAAATTTTCTGGCGATGTCCAACGCTGGTTTGTGACACAAAGAAGATACCCGGAAAAGCGATCTTTTCGTGTTTTCAAGTTCTTGGCGGGAAACGCGTTTTTGGGATTTTTTCGACAACGAGCGAGCGTTGCTACCAGTCGGACGAGATTAACGATGCAGTGGCTATGTCGAAGCTCTAACAAGGTCCTACGAAGGAAAGTGATGGTGTTTGGGTCAAGTATGAGACAAAGGAAGCTTATGGCCCATCGTTTGGTTGGTTCATTTCCGGATAGGAAATGTCAAAGATAAGTTCAAAGTTTTTCGTTTTTGTATTTATACTCACATTGTTGCAGGGACCTTCCAAGAGTGCAGACAGTAAGGCTTGAAGGGAATGGATCATCGGTTTTGGCCTGTGTTGGATTGAGGATTAGGCCTTATGTAAGAGGTGAAGCCCCTGTTTTTCGCCAAAATGAAACGGATTTCATTGGAGCATAGGAATTCCCGTTTTTCCTTTTTATGAGCTTCTTGAAGCATTTGTGTATGGGAGGAGCGTCATATAATCGGTGAAAAGCGATATAAAGGTGAAACAGCACGTTGAGTTGGAGTTGGAGTTGAAGGTTGTTTGTGTATGCGGTGAAGGATCCTCATGTTTCGAGTTTTTCGATCTTCGTGAAGCTGGGGATAGGAAGGAGTTAGTATCGCATTTTATGGAGGATCAATGACGCATAGCTCCTATCTGGAAAGGGATAGCCCCAGTTTCGGTTAGAGTGAGGCTTCAGTTTGGAGCAGTAAAGCCCCTGTGCTTAGAGGAGGTTTTCCTGTGCAAGTGTTAGAGGATTGGAAAATCCAGTTTTTGAGGATAGATGTTCAAGTTTTATGTTGATAGATTGAAATCTCATTTGAGGATCGGAGTGTTGTCCAGTTAGTGGAGGATCGAAGTTCAAGTTTTTGGATGATTAAAAGCCCAGTTCGAAGGTTTGTAGTCTCGTGGTTGATTGGTGAGGATAGAAGTACACGTGTTTGGGGAAGCGTTGTTCCCGAGGAATAATTTTCCAGTGTGAGGATCCAGATCCTGAAAATAGAAGTCCTGGCTTCTGAGGACCGAAATCTTTAGTTTTGAGTCCAGTTTGTGATAGATGAAGCTCGAGCGTCTGAGGATCGAGATTTTCAATTGCGAGGAATGAAGGGGTCAGTTTGTGGTGGATGAAGCTCCCTCGTCTGAGGATCGACATCTTCATTTGTGAGGATTGAAGTTTTCCAGTTGTGTTGGATGCAGCTTCAGAGTCCGAAGATCGAGTTTTTCAGTTGTGAGGTTTTGAAGTTCCAGTTTGTGACGGATGAAGCGCCATCGTCTGAGGATCGAGATTTTCAATTGTGAGGAATGAAGTTTTCCAGTTTGTGTTGGATGAAGCTTCAGCGTCTGAAGATCGAGTTTTTCAGTTGGGAGTATTGAAGCTCCAGTTTGTGGCGGATGAAGAGCCAGTGTCTGAGGGTCGAGAGTTCTTCAGTTGGGAGTATTGAAGCTCCAGTTTGTGACGGATGAAGATCCATCGTCTGAGGATCGAGATTTTCAATTGTGAGGAATGAAGTTTTCCAGTTTGTGTTGGATGAAGCTTCAGCGTCTGAAGATCGAGTTTTTCAGTTGGGAGTATTGAAGTTCCAGTTTGTGGCGGATGAAGAGCCAGCGTCTGATGATCGAGAGTTTTTCAATTGTGAGGATTGAAGTTACAGTTTTGTGATGGATTATGCTCCAGCCTTCAAGGGTACAGTTCGTGAAGATGGAAGCTCCAGCTTTTGAAGATCGAAATCGCCAGTCTTGGGAATCGAAGTGCCAGCGTTCGAGATTTGAAGTCAGGTTGTGAGGACCATCGGTTTTCCAGTTTTTAAGGATTAAAGCTCCTGAGGATCAGGATTTTTTCCAGTGTTTGTTGTTTCAGTTCGGTATATCCAAATTTCCAGTTTTTGAAAAGGATTGTTTTACTTTCATGTCTATTGAAGTTACATTTTGAGGAAGGACCGAAGTTTTACGAAGATTCAAGAATCCAAGTTTCAGTATGGAAGACTGACGATCCGGTTGTGAGATTCCGAGGGCAGTCTAGATGTTTGAAGTTTATCGAAGATTGAGGTAAAGAAGTGATGATCCAGTCGTCGAGGATTTCTAGTTTCCAGTTTTGAGGTGTGAAGTTCCAACTCGGAGGATCCTACTTCAAATTAGGATATGAAGTTCCCTTTTTTGTAGGATCGTATTTTCCAGAATCCAAGGTTCTTTTGAAGAATTAATGGTCAAGTGTTAGGCGAAAGGAGGATCAAGCCGTCGAGGTTTCGAGTTTAAAGTTTTGTCAAGGATTCTAGTTCCAGTGTGATGTTGGAAGTTCCAAATTAGGGGATCCTACTTCCAATTAGGATATTGGAGTGTCCGTTGTTTGAGGTTTTTCGAAGATTGAGGTACAGAAGTGACGATCCAGCCGTCGAGGATTCTAGTTCCAGATTTGTTGTGTGAAGTTCCAACTTGGAGGATCCTACTTCCAATTAGGATATTGGAGTGCCCGTTTTTCTGGAGGATCATATTTTCCAGAATCGAAGTTTCGAGTTTTGAGGATTGATGTACAAGTGTTTAGGCGGAGTGATGATCCAGTCGTCGAGGTTGCTAGTTACCAGTTTTCAGTCATGAGGATGCAAGTTGCCAGTTCGACAGTTCAGTCTTCAGCATGTTGACTAGCGAAGACCAAGAGGTTTTTGACGAATGAAAGCTTATGTGAGTTTGAGTTAGAATATGGTTTCCAGCTTCAGGAGGACAGTGTGGACGTAGTTGAGCTCCGTCTCCCTGGCGCCGCAGTTGGTTGACTGCTTTGTCTCAGCCAGTCAACCCTTGTGTTTAATTTTCGAAGTTTCTCATGTAATACGGAATATTGTTTGGCACAATAAAGACCTCGCTTCCCAAAACCGAAAAATAAATAGTATTTTTAGCGGAATGTAATGAAGCTAAAATGGAACATTTATTTTCGTAGGTTTAAAGGGAGGCGAGGGCGAGCGGTTCGCGGGTCTCGCAGCGAACCACCGTAGGCGGTGGTGCGGAAATTTTCAAGCGTCCTAAGAAAAATTTTCGAATGAAGAAGTCATTCGAGTCTTTTGTTGCCAACACCCCCACCCACCCACCCTTCAGAGTCATAGCGATGAGTGAGACTCAAAAACGGCAGCTCGTTTGGACTTCTCACTCTGGTAGCGTCTAATTCCTTTTTCAGCTTTCAGATCATCATTCTGGGTACTCCGTTTTCCATGGCATTCTACCAGCAGGATAGAGTGAGCTCGGAGTCAACGCTGCTACAGAAGTGCATCAAACCGCCGTTTGGTCATCCGTCAAGCCAAGGGTACCGCAGAACTTCAAGCTAATTTATATCGCTCACATGTGGTTGTTTTTGCCAAAATCAGTTGTTTTGTTGTTTATTTCTTATTTTTCACACTCTAATTTTTAAATATGTCGCCCACATTATTTACCCTTTAAAATCGTCCTATCCCGGTGTTTTTACCCCTGTTTTTGTGGACCAGGCATCCTAGTATTTCTCAGTTGTTTGATTATACTTGCCATCCCTTATTTTCACAGGTCCTTCTCCTGCATCCTAGTTTTGTTCCTCACAAAGGAAGAGCCTTCTTCGCATTAGAGTATGCTTGTACATATTTACGGCTTGCTGTCGTTCTTCCCAGTATTCCCACTGTTTTTTCCCGACCCCGCATCCTAGACAAACTCCGCGTCTTACCCCTATATTTTCGATATTTTGCCCTCTCTAAATTTTCATTAACCCATGTTTTCCCCGACCTACATCCTATTTTTGTTCCTCAACAAAGTGGAAGAGCTTTCTCTTCCACTCCCTGTACACACTTACGTTTCTCATGTAATACGGAATATTGTTTGGCACAATAAAGACCTCGCTTCCCAAAACCGAAAAATAAATAGTATTTTTAGCGGAATGTAATGAAGCTAAAAATAAACCGTATTGTTCGAAGAATTTCTACAAATACCAACTTTCATGCAATAAAATTATTCGTCATTCGTTTTCTCATCTCCCTCACCGCTGTCCCTTGCGGCTCTCTTACGACTGACATAAGTGTTCCTCTGAAAATATGACAGTAAAGCGACACAGAAAAACAGTCCATCTTACGTTTCTACGAGTCCAAATGTATGTTATTTCATTGGACTTCAGAATGACTTCTTTGACGTCAGAGGTGCGGACTTCGCTACTGAAATTTCAATTTTATGTATGTATTTGTGGAATCACATTGCGACTTACATCTGACGCTTTAATACATTTGGGAAGGTTTCATGTTTGAAATTAGCAAATCCTTTTCTCATTTGTTTAAGAGTGTGAAGACGTTTATCATCGGTTGATGCAAGTGTTTGAAAGTATCTTCAAAAATTCTAATATTTTTCTAACAATTAAGTCAACCTTACGGAATTGATTTCAAAATTTCAATATCAGGAAGGCTATCAATTCGTATCAAATAATCACCATAACCCAAATATTCGGTGAAAAGTTCTGAAAAGAAATAATAAATTAATCATTTTTTCAAAAAAAAATTACCAAACAATGATTGAATCACAAATTCCGGCAGTTGCTTGAACTGCTCAGTATCTTCAGCATTGTCCTGACCGTTCACATTCTTTTGATATGACCGATGTGTATACGACTGGATTGCCGTCACCGGCTCCGTGATCTGAAAAATTGCGACATTTTGAAAAAAAACATCTTCCTGAACATTTGCAAGCTTACCGTTCCCAGCAGAGCGTACATCAAACGGGCTACTTTCCCTTGCGGCTCTTTTGTGGTGTTCGGCTGCTTGAAGTTTGAAATAGTTAGGACAAAATCTTTCTGAAATATATAATCATTATAAAATTCGTTGTTTCACGTTTAAAAATCACCTTAAATGGAGCACATGCATCTGCTGGAAATTTATGAACCTGCTTCATGTTTGAAATATGCGGATTTGCAAAAAATAAGACGTTCGATTCCTTAACAACTTCTGATGGACGTTCCGGCGTTTTTTTCTGTCGAGCTGCTAAAATTCGAAGCTGAAAATGTTTTAGATGAATCGCATATTAGTTTGCGGAAGAAATATTTACCATAACATTATTTCCTACCGTCAAATTTGCCATATTTTGCGGGAAATACGCGTCCGGCTCGGTTATAAAATCAGACACAACTTCAAAGTTTTGTTCGATGAAATTCTGAAAATTTTTTGTATTTATTTTATCACAAGTTACTAGGAAATATAGTAATCAAACCTCAACTATCGTCATCACATTTCCTGAATTTCCAGCGGCTATTGCATTATTAATGTATCTTCCACAAGTTGTGATGTACAAATTTCCATTGACGATCAAGTTTTGTAACTGGTCTGTAATAAAGGAATGATATTTTTTTAAAAACATTAACTATGCGATAACTCACTTTGCAGACCCGACTTGTCGGCTAAATCACTGTTTGACTGGTCGGATTGCTCCGAAACGTCGTTTTCATCATCTAATTCAACTTTGACTTGTTTCAACATTTCAAAAAGATTTTCAGGTGTTTGAGATGAAGTTGGTTGGTCTGTAGAATTAGTTGTTTATTATTTAGTCAATCATTCTAATTTACCTGAACTTGTAGGTGAATTGGCATTGTCCAGTCTAACTTTCTTTCCCGATTTTTGATTCCTAGCACGTCTATCCATAGCTAATATAAATTAAACCTGCAAAAAGGAAGTTTATTACAACTACATGTATAGGTTTCATCAAAGAATAATTGATTTTTGCGCTCAAGAAAAAAGGATTAAGGAAAAAAACATTGGAAAAAACTTACAATTATTAGATTTTTCAAGTTTTAATCAAAAACGTCTCTTAGCGTTTATTAAGTCCATTTGCGTAGGTTTGTTAAAAATAGAGAAGAAAACAAGTCAAAATATGGCTGCGACAACTACTTTGCTTACGATTAAAGTCGAGGCAGTGTAATATAGTAAATAAGTTTCTCTATTGAGAGAGAAAAAGGAAAAGAGCACATAGGAACCTGCTCAAAAGAAAAAAGAGCAGAAAGCTAAAACGTTTTTAGAATATATTTAGTTTTTGAGAACGAAGAAATATTAAATTTAAATTAATGAATGCGAAAATGTATAATTCAGAAACATAGGAAAAAAACAATTCATATTGCTCCGGAGGAATATTTTAGTGGGTGAACATTTTTCGACAGTGTTCCCAATATTGCAAAAATAATTTTACTCTTAGATTACACTTTAAAAAAGCTGTTCAAAAATCGTTATTAATATTAAGAATTGGTCTCACAATGTCGGATGCAGCATGCGTCCACACCTATGCATACGACTTAATCCGATGTCAAAACCTCTCGCTTTTAAATGAACACTCTTATGCGAAGGGCACGGGTCGCGTTTTTTTTATACCAAATCTAGTGGTGCCAACATTTCATATCGATTCACAATTATTTCCTAGCAATTAGATACACTTAATTGCAAATTTAAGACGAAAATTATCCAATACTTCGCATTATGTTTCATTAAAATTATTTTAAATTTAAAAAAGCTCATTATTTTAATTTTATAAATTCGGAAAAAAGAAGAAACAATGATTATTTCTGGGAAAAAAATTTAAAAAGTTCAATTTACAAAAAATGAAACTTGTTTATTTTAGTCAAAAATATCTAACCGGGTGCAATTAAAGAGAAAATAGTTACGATGAAAATGAAAAATAGAAAATTTTAACATGTCCGTTAAAAAATGGCTTTAAAAATTGTCTAAATGTATGATTTTCGACAAAAAAGTGAGAATTTCCTTTAAAAAAATAATGTTGTTGGTTTTTCAAATACCTTTCCTTCCCAGGAAGGTCTCAAGGCGAAAAAAGGTGTGTTAGTGTTCCTGGAAAATAATGTTACCCCTTTATTTCTTTTTTTTCCTTCTTCCCTGTATATGCAAGGGAAAACCATGCCACCTGTTGTAAGGTGCACATTACATGCTATACGAATAAATAAGGATTCGAGTATACGATTGTAACGCACTACATTTTTTTATGGACGTGAGTAAATTGTATATTTGTTTTTTTATTGATAAAATCGAAATAAAATATATTTGGAAACCCCTCATTAAAACATCTTTTACGACTTGTATTACTTAAATGCACGTTTCGTTGATTTAATAAACCACACAAACAAAATTAATTTTTATTTTCAGTCGAAAAAGGAAAATACAATACATTTTTCTTAAAAATGGAGTGTATTATTTGCCATTTTTTCAGATTGATGCTTGTTTTTGATGTCAAATTCCCAGAGAATCAAGAAGTATGTAAGAATTGCCGAAAAAAGCTGAAATAATCAATTATAATTGTGTAGAAATTATTCTAAATTTTGTAACATACACTTAACAAAATACTGCGGTCCATGAAGAAATAGTTGCATGCTGAGAGTGTTAACTTTGTCGAATGAATTTGAAGGGTGAAAAACGTCATTTGTGCCTAGAAATAATTAATGATAAAGATGGTATTTTCGAATAATCACCAGGACAGTTAGGTCACGCTCTTCGCAGAATGTTTCATGATACATACGGAATGATGCAGACACCAATTTTTCACCCTGAAAACGATATATGCAATGGAAGAAAAGACATCATGAAAGGTAAAACTTACATCTTCATGAATCATAAACGCTGGAACACTGAAAAGAAATAACACGAGGACTGCGTTGATGATCCAGATTATGATGGAAATTATTTCGGTCCAGCAAATTGATCTCGAACTCAACATCACAAACATCAAGCAACAGAAAATGGGAATACAAACTCCGTATGCGTAGAAAAGTGCAAAGCTGTAATAATCCTCAAGAACCGATTTTGCGTTAGCAATCTTTTGGTAGACAATCTGGCAATCGTGAATTTTCTTTATCGAACTTTCTGGAAGTGGGCACCTGAAAAAAACGCTAGTTCTAGAAAATGATCACTGACTTACTCATCTTGATGCTTAGGGAGCATCATCTCAATTAGATATTTGATACTTCTTCGAAGCATGGAGCAATGCTGATAAAAAAGAATAGCTACTGCTGATATTGCAGTTCGTGAGACGAATAATGCATATGCATCAAGAAGAACGCAGAAAATAGTTTCAGAAGAAAGGTTTGGTGTTCCCATGATATAAAGAATGTAACCCCATTTAGCCACTGTCAGAAGGTTGTATATAAAAAAATTTTAGTTTTTAAACATACATGCATATGTCGAAGCCATAAGAAGAGCCAATACTGCCGTCAATACAGAGAGAAAAATGTTCACGCGGCATTGTCGACGTTCTTTCTCTGGTGTGCGATAGTTTATCTTTCCCTCGCAAAGCGCCTGAAATTTTATTTTATGTTAATGGTAACTACCAAACTTCAAAAAAAACCTGAAGAGGGGTTAGCTGTTTTCCTCCAAGTGAATACAGCAAACAAGAAGCAAGCAAACCGCTTTAAACAATTTATTGATTTTCTAAATTTATTTTCTCATCAATAAACCTCATCATAATCAAAGCATTGCACAATGTGATCAACGATCGAGGATTGGCGAAAAATTGTTCCAAACTCTCACGCTCACCGCTAGCTTTCAAACCAATTTGATGGAATTTGCGTACAGTTGTGAACAACTGTAAAATAATTTAAAGGATCGTCGAAAATTTAATTTTTACCATTAGTGAAAATACTAGCCAACTGTAGATACGAAACAGCACGGTATAAGAAGATCGAATTGAGTGATTCAGTCCAAGAACCAACAGGAGATAATAAATGGGGTAAAGAGTTCGATCGCAAATAGCCCATTTATTCTGGCTGTTGAGAATTCGAGAAATCATGCACTTTTTTGCTGGAAAATTCAATTCTCTAGGAGTTGAAACCAACATTTTCTTTTAAATGACCAAAACCCCGATTCCAAATTTTTTTCGATCCTTACACCATGGTTACAAAAGTTAAGTATTGTTAATTGCGGTTTATCCCTTTTTAAGAAAAAAATTGCAAAACATTTGTCATCAAAAACGGAAAAAAATAAGAGAAATGTGACCTAGAGTGCGGTTGTTTTATAAATGAACAAATTTATGAGGGGCATATGAATATTTAACGAAGTTTTGAAAGCTAATTTTCTACCAGCTGCAAAAATTTTTCAGCTTTAAACAATTACAGATTTTTGAAAACTAATATTTTTCATTTATCTCTTGTTTTTTTTAAGCCTTGGGTAAAAATCTAATAGTTGACAGAAAATTTTTTTTGTGACTGTGAATACCCTCCCATACCCTCCCATACCCTCCCATATCATGAAAACTTTTTTTTTGAAACTCACCTTGCTCAATTTCTCCCAACGGACTTTCACAATTTTCAGTTAAAATTGAAGAGCTTCTAGATTTTTGCATGATGACAAAGTTTGGCGAAAATGAAGAAATGAGCACGGCACCGGAAATTGTTTAATCAAATTTAAATGAGTTTTTACGGGGCGTGCAGAGATTTTGTTGGTATACGATTGCATTTTCTAGAAAAGGTGGAGTTTTCCTGACGCGTGCCATTGGTGTCACATTTCTGAAAATTAAAACCAACAACGTGAAATTCGTAAATATCTTCATGTTTGTTTGTTAATTAACCAAAACCAAAAAAATGTGACAGCTCTTTGAAATAACGGTACGAAAGAAGGCGATACAAAATAAGAATGAAAACCAAAGCGGATAAGCATTTTCTCAAGGTTTTAGACTTTTTGAAGACTGTTGTGAAAAATGTTGGCTGGTTGGGAGTTTCTTCGCTCATCGATATGGAGTGGGGCGATGAAACTTCCAGAAGATGACGTCTTTCTAGAAGTGATTGGTGACTTTTGGCTTAAACCAAGTGCTGAAATGATGGAGATAGTTATAGAAAATATATATAAAAACATACCTAATGGAATGTGTTCAACACTTTTCTGGCGATAAAGCAATTCCACAGATGGAGCCTTTTTGGTTTCCGGAATTGGCGCTTCCAACTTGGTAGAAGAAGCCAATGAATTATGGCTTTTTACACTCTCCGCCTTTCTACTTTTCACTCTATCAGAACCACTGGTGCTTCTGTTTGAGAATGGAGTTGGTGAATGAGCATTTGGAGGAACTGCTAAAGACTTAAGGATGCTAGAGCTTTTAGATGACGAACGGGATCTAGAATTGATGAGGTTTTCGGGGGATATGGTTTTGTGAGGAACATACAAATTCCCTGCTTTTTCGTTGACAGATGATGCACGCGTTGAGCTGAGATTGGTTAGAATATGCATGAGCTCATTAATTTGGACTTGAATTCCTTGTTGGTTATGTTGGAACTCATCCATCTGTAGAATATTCAATTGAAAGTTATCATGCAAAACAAAAACAATTAAAGAATTGCAAAGAAATTATCTAAACGCTTAATTAATTTTATCTCAGCTTATTACCTAATAATCTAAAAAATAATGCAAACTCAACCTTATTATCGAGATGAATCCAGTTTCCATCGCTCAATTGTTTGATATTGGCAATTTTCTCCTCCAAGTCCCTTCTAGTATCATTGATAACACTCTATAAATTTTTAAACCTAATTTTAGATTCCTAAATACTCACCAAAAGCTCATCAATGCTATCTGATCCCAAAGAATTAATCCCATTTACTTTGTCCTTCAACAATTCCTGCTCATTTGACAATTGATTAATTTTCGCTAGGATTTCAATAAAATCCCCAGCGCTTGGAACCACTTTCAACGTTTTCTGTAATTATTTAAATGTTTTAAAATTTAATGTATTTGATAGGAAATACATCTTTCACGTTTTCCAATTTTTCCAATCGGTCACAAATTTCCTGGATTCTTGCCAATTGATCGTCCCATTGATTTTTACGGCTTTTTTCGGTTTTCTAAAAGGTGAACGCTGATTTTAAAGGTTTTCTCTTTTATTTTTTAAACCTTTGGAGTGGCTCCATTCAGATGCTGCAAAATGCTATCAAGTTTTTGATTAATGTTTGACAATTGTTCCTAAAAAAAGTGAGGGAATAATTCTAACTTTAGAGGTATCAATAAATAAAACAAACATGAGTATCAGATGGTTTGTTTTGAGCAATGTAAACCGTCTGTGGGGCTTCAGCTCTTCGAACCGGAGCAAAGTTATTCTCGAACTCCTGGTCAAAACGATCATTATGCTGAAATCTTTCACCTACTCACATTTATTTAAAAAAACGAAATACCTGATCAACAAAACTTCGACGATAAATTATCTCCTTTCTCCTAACAGTAGGCACTTGTCTCGACATGTTTTTTTTGCCAACCAATAGTCAAGCAAACACAATTTCAGAATAAAATGAAACAAGCCACCTTAAAATTATACATTCTTTTTGTTTTGATTTCGTTTCTATTTCATTCGATTCGTCAACATTTCTTCCCTCCACGCCTTTTCGCGAATAAAAAATTAGTATACAAAATATGTTTGGAAAAATGAAAACATTTTATTCGATAAAAAAAAGAGACAGAACATAAATTTATAAAAGTGACAATTAAAAGCATCGCATCAAATGTACTTTGGTATCCGGTGAATAGAAGAATAAAAAAGCTTTTTGCTTGGAAGCGTAATCATATTAGATACATCGGGAGTATGAATATTGAACGGGTTGGTTAATAGGTTTTACGAAGGATTTGAATAGAACGGTATTCACGTTGAGATGAATTTGGTGAATCGGAGTTTCCGTTGCGAAGGATTCCGTTTGTTGTACTGACTGGAGATTCGACGCGGTATCCACCTTGAAATAATGCTTATTTTTATTTTAAAATTGAGTTAAAAGGATACCATTTCTACTTTCAGATCTGTGTGATTGAGCTCTTGAGCTTGATCTTTCTTCCTGAAGGGTGTTGTTACTAGCTGAATTTCCAGTGTAGCCGCCTGAAAATATTGAGAATTAACCTCACATGTTGAAGTATTGAGCAAAAATCAAACGATCATTTGTTCACTCTGTGGTAATACAAAATAAGACACACCCATGGAGAGAAGAACCAAATGGAACATGTTAATGGGTTTTTGTTAATCGGGAAAATTGAGGGGGAAAAGTTTTGAAGAAACAAATTTCAAACAAAACAACAACGACCTTGCTCAAAATTGTTTCGAATGGTTTCGAACACTTGACGCCCTGGGGAACGTTGTTCTGGGGTACTAATACGCTCTAAACATTTCTTGAAGGTTTTTTGAAATGCGATCAACACAAATAAGCCAAGGAAAAATACGTACCACTTGCAAGTTTTGGTGCTGGACTGTAGGAACGGGCTTCGTTTCTCATGGTGATATCATGTGGAGACAAACGGCTTCGTGAATCATTGCGGTGGTAGCTGTAAGAGTGAGAAGAATAAACATCTCCTCCTCTAGATCCTGGACTCTCATTGTAACGATCAGCTCTTGAGCCACTTCTGCTAGATGCGCTGCGATTGTCTTGTTCAGTTTGTACATGGATTGGAGAATTGAGCCCGCGGTTAGAACGCAAAGTTCCTATAAAAAACAATATACACAAATTTCGTTCGTTTATATTTGCTCACCTGTTTCGAATCTTGGTAATGTTTTTCCAGTACCTTCAATTGGAATCAATCTTTCACGAGAGTTTAATGCATTTACGGTTTTGTTAGCTTCAACAGAAAGTCGACCTTTCGAATCAATGCTACTTTGAATCGAGTTGTAATTAACATCTTTTGGAAGTTGATACTTGCGAATAAAGTACATTTTGGTGAAGTTATCACGGTCACGAATATCTTCATGTCTTCCTTCAATTAAAAGCGTGTCATCCAATGTTTTTACCTAAAATAATAAGATAAATAAATGTTTTTAAAGAAAATGAATACCTGAATCTCTTCCGGTCTGAATTGATAGCAATCGACATCAACTGCAAATTTCCTCTCGTCGTTAACAACTTGAGAGTTCACATCAATTCCCTCTTTAAAGATTGGCTCAGCCCATCTTGGATACAAATCCATCCAGAATGGATCATTTCTCCAATTGCGGTCAACTCGGTCAAGCTGAGTTGAAAAACGTGGCATGATTGCATCCATTCGGGGCCAATCAGTCGGCCAGTCTTTCCAGAAATTGTCGCCGTCACGGGAAAACTGAAAAAAAGTTTTTTTAAAAATAAAATAGCGGATGGAGTCAGTTAAAAAAAAAATATTCTGCAATAAACCAATTTTTTCAAAATTTGTATAATAACCATATGATTTAAAAAATTCAATACTAATTCAAATTGAACTCCAAAAACAAAATACGAAATAGTGAGTGGACGATGGAAATAAGTGAGGGTAAGTTGCGGTCGCGACCGGATTTTCGTTGAATACAAAAGTAAAATGAGTGCGCAAAATAATAGGCGGCTTAGAGGCGAAAGTTTATTATACGCTTGACTTCAGGATGTGTTTCAATACGAAAAAAAATGGAAATTAATTTTAAAAACTTACTCTATTGAAAAAATCTCTTGGCTTTGGCCAATCCAATGGCCAGTCATTGAAATCATCCAACCAGCGATCATTGTCATGCCAGAAGCCGTCTCGACGGAAATCAGCTCTTCGTGTAGCAAGAGTCATTTTGTAGTATTCGAAGGTACGCTGAGAAACAATCATTTTGAAAAATATTTGAATTTTTGAAGTTTTGATTCGGTTTATAAAGAGGATATCGATGGTAATTGTTTAATATGAAAATTGAAATTTGTAATCGAATTTATCCGCAAAAATTGAATAAAAAAGTAATTTTGGTACCAAATATTGAAAAATCGAAAAAGAGGGCAAGCAGAAATGCAATTTGTGAAAGCTTTTATAAGTCAAAAAAAAACTTTGACTTTAGGGCGTGGTTTTTTGTGAAAAAAAAGGTGGAGAGCGGGCCAAATACTGACGAAACACGTGAACGCGTCGCAAATTCTTTTTTTTTGATGAAAAAAAGGCGATTTTTTATGGCAAATGTTGACTATGTTTCTGTCAACACTTTGTGAATGGTATTTTAGGAGAGCGCCCAACGTAGGGATGAAAATAGAAAGGCAGAAATGGTAAGTAGAGAGATGGCGAATAATCAAAGATGACTCTGGAAGTTTTGTAGTGGTGGAGGTACGAAAGAATGTGTAATTTTGGTATTTCGGGGAAAACGGGAAAGAAAAAACTACACTTGAATGTTGTTGATATTTTTCTGTATATTGAAAATTAGAATCTTGCGTGTTACGGGGACTGATTGAAAAAAAATTGTTTTTAGAATTTGGTACTGAAAGAAGACATTCTTGATATTTTTGTTATTGTTTTTGTGATTGTGATAAGCTCAAAAAAATGGAGGTGAAATAGAGAAGCGTCTTCTTTTCCAAATTATAAATTAACATCGCTCTTGGTTGAGAAAATTAATTATTTGTTAGAATCTGAAACTGGATATGAACTTCTTGAGCCAAATAAACAAAATCTGAATAATATTGAAGTAATTGAAATTGAAATTGTAGAAATTGCAATCAATATATCGATTGAGCAAAGAAGGAACTTTTTTTTGAAAGTTTATATTTCGATCTAAATTTTGATTGAAAAATACTATTTCAGCTTTTAGGGGTACTGGGGAAGGAACAAGGTAGTCTAACCATATTTTTGATTCTGAGATTAGAAGGAAAAAGTGAAAATCATTAACTAGTAAAACTAAAAAATGCGATTGTGCAGCAGTTCAAAAGTTTTGAATGATGTGGAGAAGGAACAGTTCCAGTAGAAATGAGCATGTCAACCCCAACCCGACGCCTTGATTATATACCCATCTGAAAAAGGGCGTTGGCTGGTCAAAGTTACCCTATTTCGTCTGACTCAGCGTCGACCAGAGGCTGTTCCATTTTTTCTTATTTGATATGTTATGTTTTCCTCTTCCTTTTTGTCTCAGCCCCCGCCCTATCATCTGAACGAAATTTCATCACCCGAACGATATGATCTCCCATTGAAACAACATGTCCCTTCCCGTCAACATCATCATTTCATTGGCGCTTCGAGAAACACCCAGAATATATTTTCGACGCAAAAAAACTGGTTTCATAATTCATTTTTTAGACATTTTTTTTCCGGAAGACCCTAACATTCTCCTTCAATGAATGGCATACAATTTTTTGTCTGTTCTCGTTCTTGAAAAATATAATGACATCAATTGTTGAGAAATGCCAACCATTTTGCTTCCCACAAAAATTGGCATTTCAGGAAAATCATTCGAGGGTGGAATTGAATTGAATTGAAATGTATTATTTTTGTCATTCCGTTCCTTTCCCCATTTTCATAATCTTTCAGGCATCAAGAATCGAATGTACTCAAAAAATGCGTGGGTTATCAAATCATGATTGATTATTACTCACTGGTGGCCTAATCCACTTCAAAATGGTTTTTTTATTCGAGTTAAGTATACAAACTCTAAATTGGGTATTTGAGGTTGTATAGCATTTGTCCATGTTTGCTTAAATGTGAGTAAAACATACATTTTTTCAATGGAAATGGTTTTAAAAAAGGGTTCCAATAAGTTCAAAGTGAGTAAGTTCAAATCGGACAAAATGGAAATAAATATCATTAGAAAAAAGTGAATTACAAGGACTTGAAGGAGCCGTGTTGTTTATCACGATCGGAAACAATCAAGCTAGCTGCATCTTTGATTGGCCAATCAACGTTGATATCCTCGTCAAATGGGTTGATTCCTGAAATTCAGTTAATTGCTGACTGTTTATAACGTTGTAACAAGAATGAATATTCCTATGTCTTTTTCAAAGGGACAATCATTAACAATGATAAACCAAAGTCGGATGAGAAATTGTGTTTATCGCCAACTTGGACCGCATCGAGCAAGCGAACGGTTTATTCGAAAAAGAAAACAAAGTTATACACTTTGTAAGTCGTTATTATTTCACAGAAAAAATAAGAAAACACTTTTTTTTCATTTTTTTAAACGAAACTCGGTATGAAACTTCAATAAAAATGATCGAATTCGACTTTACATTCATTCATTGCAAATAACCTCCACAATTAGAATATTGCGTAGTTACACTGCCAAAAATTGAAAAAAATGGCAAGCTTGTTTGATTTCAAAATATTTTTATTCGTTTTATTTGCTTCTGCTTTATTCTCTGATGCAAACATGAATAGTTTAATTGTTATCAAAATGTTTACCCTAATCTTAAAACGTAGCAGACTGCAAAAAGCGGAGGATTTTAATGAATCGAACAAAATTCGACGTTTAAAAAGATTTTTCAACCGTACCGAACTCAGTTTTTGGATCATATACAGCAGAGCACTTGTAAGTGACATGAGCTCCTTCCTTGCTCAAGACTTGGAATCCGTGAAGGAATCCTGCTGGGATCCAGAAAGCATGCTTGTTATCGCCATTCAAGATGACTCCATGCCATTTTCCGTACGTTGGGCTACCCTTTCTCACATCAACGGCAACATCAAAGATCTCTCCGGATACCTGAAAATTATAGTTTTTTGATTTGAAAATGGTTGTTACTCTTACAACAGTGACAAGCTTTCCCATATGTGGTTGAGTATGAAGACCTCTGAGAACACCGTAGAGAGAAAACGAGTGATTATCTTGTTGTAAATTCTCAGTGAAGTTGATTTTTTCGGCCCATTCGGTTTTGTTGTAGCTTTCAGAGAAGTATCCACGCTCATCAGGGAAGACCTGAAAATAAATTCTATGAAAATAAATATAATTCACAAAGGTACCTTTGGCTTAATAACGCGAAGATCAGGAATAGCTTCAATAATTTCTTGTTCGAGTTGGAAACGTTTTGCAGGTGTTGGAACGGACATGATCGAGTGCGGAATAACGAGAATAACTGACCATTGGTCATGTTGTATAGCCTTGACATCCAATCTTGATACTATTCCCTCCTAAAAATCTGTTTTCTCTTTGTATATGACCTATTATTTTACTTTCTGTTTTTGTCCAAAAGATTTCAAGGATAGATACGAATATCTATCTAGTTTCTGAAAAATGATAGATAGTGGTCAAGCTTGAATCTAATTCGTAATATCGAAAACAATAAAAATTCTAAGAACTGTCAAATTGAAACGTTCTGCACGGTTTCAAATTATTGTGAGAGTTATCAAAACACTGAATTCCGAAAAATTACTTACAAAGATCAAAATTATGATATTAGATTATTTTCTGTTCGAAATTTAAATGCAGTAAAACATTTTTGAATATTGATTGACTCTTCCGACTATTTTCTAATTAGTTTTAGCATCATAAAACATATAGTAAACTTAAACCTGTTTTTCTTGCTGGTTTTAAAATCAAGAATCAAAAAAAAAAAACTATTCTACAAGTTTAAATAACATTTTTTGAGTCGAGAATATTTGAATTGTTAGTACTGAATTGTACTGATCGCGTTATATAAATTGTCTTATTTCAATTAGTCCTGGACGCTGCAATATTAATTTTTAATTATTATCAATTTTGTATATAAATTAAGTTTATCCGATAATTTCCAATTTTTCGCTATCAGTGTCAAAAAAACTGAATAATATGATAGTTATCAAATATAAAGTTAGTTTAGATAAAGAACCATATAGTTCTTTTGATTTTTCTCAAAATAGTTGAAAACATATCTACCTGTAATTTTTAAAAACATCAAAGAGTTGTTATAAAATCTAAGATAATATATTAAAAATGAATTTTTCAGCATTTTCTCTGACCTTTTTGTTATATTTTTCATTTTTTAAGTTTCAACATAAGCATTTAATTATTTTTAACCTAAATTAGTGTTTTAACGGTACGAACAAGTTTGTGAAAATCCGTGGTTATTTTATTTTTTTATTATAGTTTATTCGACGTTTTGTATTCCAGACGTAATGTTGATATTTAAAATCATTCCGGCAGTGTAATCTGCATTCTGCACACGTTAAAATCTTCCTTCCTTCCAATGAAATATTCAAAAACATTTATCAGAAAAAATATAATTCCCAGGAAAAAATCGTCTATCTGAAACAAATTGTTAATCTTATAGTCAATATTTTCCTTTTTAAAAATCTCCGAAAATAATGGACAAAAAATAATTATCTTACTATGCACCCCCTCTCAACATTATTATATAAAAAAAGATTACCAGACCTCAAACGTTATTAATTCCTCTTTCTTCACAAATGCCAGTTGATCTTACCCGCGATGCGCCAAAAAACGCACACCAGGCTCAAACCCGTGCCTATATAAGGTGACCCCCACATGTAGTGTTCTGGTTATCTGCTGTTCAGTTCCATGCTTGCTACTCATTGTTGCCGTCTTTCATCACGTGCGTCATTTTAAGTGATTGATATTACATTATCTCTCATTTTCGTAGTGTGGTCAAATTCTAGCCCTTTTCTACCAGTTTATCACTCAAAATTTGTGCTGATTTTGTAGCCAAATTTTCAAAAAATAAGGCTACCCTTTGTATCGTTTGTTTTTATTACTGATATTATTCCTTTGTTTTAAAACAAAACCTAGCTTGCACACAAAAGCCAAACAAACATTTCACGCGATATCTTCAACTCAAAACTTTTGTCAAACCCTTCGGACGTCACTAATAGTAAGGCATTTTTTAAAACGTGTTCTGCACGTTTCCACACTCGCTCGTCCACAAACACCCTCCCTCTATCGCACGCTCTTTCGTTTTTGTGTTTTTCTCAACATCGGGTTCTAAAAGAGCGAACAAAAAAATTGAGGACGGGCTGTGCAGTCCGTGGCGTCTGTTTACTAAAAGAAATATCAAAAAATGGTTATTTTTTGTATGCCAATTGGTTCTTTTGGTCTGGCTATCTTATTTTATCTTTTAAAGGCGCGTGGAAAATTATCAATTTCTTGGTCTTGTTGTTGTAGTAAACGAACAAAAATTGTGTTTGTTTCGGGTCAGTTCGCTGATAAGACAACGAAAAACCTTCATTTCTTCCATTTTTTTCTCTTTAATCTATCATCTCCACTTGCAAATTCCCTATAAATACACGTTTTGCAGGTAATCTGTTCACCAACTCTTGCTGAAAATGAGCGTTTCCAAGAAGCTTTTCACCACTGCCGTTCGCGGAAAGTAAGCTTGTTTCTATGTTTCTAGAAAATTCAAAATTGACAATAAAGAATAAAATTTTACAGATCATGGTGGTCGCACGTTGAAATGGGTCCACCAGATGCGATTCTTGGAGTCACTGAGGCCTACAAAGCTGACAAGAACCCAAAGAAGGTCAACCTCGGAGTTGGAGCCTATCGGGATGATCAAGGAAAACCATTTGTTCTTCCATCAGTCAGAGAAGCTGAACATCAAATCATTGCTGCCAATTTGGACAAGGAATATGCAGGAATTGTTGGACTTCCAGAATTCACTGCACTTTCTGCAAAGCTTGCTCTCGGAGAAAACTCGGATATCATCAATAACAAGAGAATCTTCACAACTCAAAGTATCTCAGGAACTGGAGCTTTGCGAATTGGATCGGAATTCTTGGCCAAATACCACAAGACCAAGGTTATCTATCAACCAACACCAACATGGGGAAACCATGTTCCAGTTTTTAAGTAAGGATTATTTCTCATTTGTATGAAACAGCTAATTGATTCACTTTGCAGATTTGCTGGAGTTGACGTCAAGAATTATCGCTATTATGACAAGAACACTTGCGGATTTGATGAGGCTGGAGCGTTGCAAGATATTGCTTCTATTCCAGAAGGATCCATCATTCTTCTTCATGCCTGTGCTCACAACCCAACTGGAGTTGATCCAACGGTTAGTATAAGAAATCAAGTGTTTTTAAATTTGTGATGACTTTAGCGCGAGCAATGGAAGAAAATCTCCGATATTGTAAAACAACGCAACTTGTTTGTCTTCTTTGATATGGCTTACCAAGGATTTGCTTCCGGAAATGTTGATAACGACGCGTTCGCTGTTAGATATTTCATTGAACAAGGTCACAATATTGTTCTTGCCCAATCTTTTGCCAAGAATATGGGACTTTATGGTGAGCTTATTGGCACGTTTAGCGAGTATATCAATGATTTCTTTAAGGTGAGCGTGTCGGAGCATTCTCTGTTGTCACCTCTGATGCTGATGAGACCGCCCGTGTTGCTTCTCAAGTCAAGATTCTTATTCGCCCATTGTACTCCAATCCACCAATTCACGGAGCTCGTATCGCTGCCAAGATTCTCTCGGACCCAACTCTTCACAAACAATGGCTTGGAGATGTTAAATTGATGGCTGATCGTATTATCGGTATGAGAACTCAACTCAAGGGTTTGCTTGCCAAGGAAGGATCAACACGCAACTGGGAACATATCACAAACCAAATTGGAATGTTCTGCTTTACTGGAATCAACCCACAACAAGTCGAGAAACTTATCAAGGAACACTCGATCTATTTGACCAAGGATGGACGTATCTCGGTTGCCGGAATTTCATCAAACAATGTTGCTTACTTGGCCCACGCTCTTCATCAAGTAACCAAGTAATTGAAGTCACCAACACATTTTTAATGTCAACACCGGTCATAATAGACTTCAATTAAACTTTTCAGAAAATTACACAATTATTCGATCGACTTTTTAAAACTTGTAGTAGCATTGGTTTTTTGCTTTATTATTAATTGTATTCCAACCCAGTGAAAGTTTCCCGAAATCTCCCGTTGATTGTATTTGTTTTATTCATATAAAAAATAAACCGGTAGCAAAAATTGTACTTGACGCTTGAGTGATGCTTATACTCACATCAGAGAAGCTGTTTCAGCTATAATCAAAGAATATGCTGTTAATAGTAATCATCAAGGTTATCCAAATGAAAAACTGCAAAAAATTAAAATATCGGATAGTGAGATTAACAGAAAAAATTTGGAATTTGAAGTTTTGTACAGAACTTGATTACTTTTTGAAGAAAATTTGAGAAATGCAGCATGTAAAACCCTTAAAGCTGGTTTTCTTGGTTTTTAAAACGGAATTGGTGATAAAAATATTTTTTCGTTAGCTGAAATATAGTTGTATTCATGTAGGTATTGTTATGTTATAGACAATGATTACGAGTTAAAAGAAAAATCTCCGGTAATTATTGCAAAGTTAAGCAGTATGACTAAAACAACACATTTTGAGGGGTTACATTAATTTTACAAGTAGAATTTCATTAATATTTGTATGGAAAACGAATTTCTTTCTTTCTACGACTAGATAAGTATTTCATTTTGAAAACAAAAGTACAAAAGCAAGTAAAAAACGTTTTTTAAAATTGTCATTACAGTCGAAAACCGCTTGGAAGGAGAGAGCGAGGGAAAAGAATATACGGAAAGTACAAAAAATTTGAATTTTATTTTTCTTTGCGCTAATTTTGTGTTGTAAATAATCGTTTGCACACCGCGTTTGAGTTTTTTTAAGCGGAGTATTAAAAAAAAACATTTTCTGAAATATTTCAAGTTTTCATTGACTTTTTATGATGAAACTTTTTATCACATCTGAAATTCTGATTTTATAAAAGTACCACTAAAGTTTACTGTTTTTCCTTTTTTTACCTGTTTGAATTTCATAAATTTGTCCATAGCTACTTTTCAATTTATAGTGATAATACTGCTCTAAATTTTCATCGAAATGATTTCAACGATATGGTGTTGTTTTTAACAGCTCAGACACGAGTTTTTTCTCCGTCCAATCAAAAAAACCTCTGTTATTTTGTTCGTGAATCAATTTCAATCTCTTGACGTGATTAATTAATCGCGCAAAAAAGATCAAGTGACAAAAGTTCAATCACTTGATCGAATCAGTGTTAACTAATTGTGTGTCTTGTTGTCGTTTATTTAGATAAATGAACCTACATATATTAGGTTGTCCCGAAAGTTATTCACTTTTTTTTCTGTTTCACCTCGTTCATTTCTCGAGGAGTTTTTTTCCGTTTTTATTTTTTTATTTTATGCATTAAGTCTTTCACAATGAATATGTGTTTCCGTATTTCAGGTAATCCTTATTATGGTGGAATTTCTCTTGAAAGATAAACATACCTTCGGGGGCTGTTTCCTTTACGAGTTCCTCTTGGGACATTCAGCCGCTGTTGCTCATCGAAATTTGTGCGATGCGACAGGCACGGACACCCTCAAATACAAAATTGTGAACTTCTGGTTCAATCGCTTCAAAGAAGGTGACGACGATCTCTCGAACAAGCCACTGTACGGCCGCCATCAGCTTGAAATCGACGAGCGTTTCCAGAAGGAGCTGGAGGAAGAGCCCAGATGAAGTGTTCGTGAAGTGTCTTCGGCACTTGGGCTACACAAAACAACAGTACACAGCCACCTCCGAGCAAGTGGAAAGAGCCAAAGTTTGGTCAACTTGTTCCTCACGACTTGACTGATGATCAGTAGAACATGCGTTGCACCATTTCCTTGTCTTTGGTCAGCCGAAAACGGAACACGGAGTGTATTCAAAATATTTTCATTGGAGATGAAAAGTGATGTGCTTTGTTCAATCATAGTAGAAAGCTTCAATGGGTAGCAGCTGGAGAAACTCCAAAAACAGACGTCAAAGGAAAAAAAAAGTGATGCTTTCGATTTGGTGGGACAAGAAATGCGTTATCAACCGTGAACTTCTTCCAGATCGAGCCAATGTCAATGCGGACCTATACTCTCTCCAAATACAAAAAATGTACGATCAACACCAACTCCTTCGTCCAGGAGCCTCAAGGATTCTCTTGCTTCATGACAATGCAAGATCACATGTCGCTTTGACGACCAAGGACAGACTGCAGGCGCTGGATATCGAAGTTCTTCCACATCCACCGTATAGTCCGGAACTTGCCCTAACTGATTATCATTTGTTCCGCCCAATTCAAAACTCTCTCAAAGATTTGCAGTTCGACGACCGAGAGCACCTGGAATCGTACCTTGATGACTTTTTCGCCTGCCAGCCCCCGGAATTCTACGCAAAGGGAATCGAACAACTTCCGCTGCGTTGGCACGAGGTCATCCAACAACATGGCCAATATATCACTCATTGATAATTGTTTTCAATTAATAAATTTTTGTTTGAAAAAAATCTTAAAAAAGTGAATAACTTTCGGGACAACCTAATAGTTTTATAGAACAACAATATTCACAAACATATTTTAGGCAACACTCGATCTTCGTCAAAAAATAGTCAACATTTTCCAGCAGATCTAACAAGCATAAGTTATCTATTTCCAAATTTTATCCAACATGAATATTCAAAAACATCTTTTCACCATAGTTTTTTTCACAAAAAAAAAGAAAACCAATTTGCCATTCACATTTGAAGCATTTTTCAAAGCTAACAAAATAAATAGGGCGTAGATACTTTCAAATGGAACATGAAAAGAATTATGAGTGACGTTGTTCAATGAAAAATGGGAAACATTGAAGTTGATATGGGTTCAATGAGTTTATTGCATGTTTCATTTTTTTTTATCTGAGAAAATATAGTTTTAAATTTTTATGAAAAATAATTTATTTCTAGCGTGGAAAACATAGTGTTTGTTTCATATTTTTGTGAAAGTTCTAGATTATGTAGTATTTTGAAAAATGAGATTCAATTTTTGACAGAATAGGAATATGTCACTATCATACCCAAACTAGTAATAGCTAAAGCTTCAAAAATTAAAGTTATCGCAAAATTTTAATAAGTTAAGATGTGATAGACTTGATCAGTTTGACCAAACCCAGAACTATGGACGTAGGACGTAAAATGAAAACTTTTCCCTGTTGCAATACGTTTGTGAACTCAAGCTACTCATAAATTATCAATGTGTTCAGATTTAAAAAATACTTAATTACGGGACAGAATGTTTGTTGCAATGTTAGTGTAATGGAAAAAAAGATGCTGATGTTATATTTCATTCCGTTTTTTATATTTGAAAAAAAAAACTTCTGACATTTGCTGTGATCCTTGAATTGATATAAAGAAGATTAAGCTTTATTTTCTTTTGATGATATCAATCTGATCCGCAAACGTAGTTCATCCGTGTTGTAATAAGTTCACGTATTATATTTTTTTTTAAACTTCTTTGCAATATTGTTTCAATTCTTAATTTCGTTAATGTTTAATTGGAATTTTCTCAGAAATTAATTATAAAAATACGCCAGTGAACATCTTCACATGGTTTGAAATCAAATGCTCAACAATCTTCGGTTTTTAGTTTATTATAGACGTCTCGAAAATATATTTCAAATTCATAGCTCGAATGCTATTAAAAGGATCAAATCTAGGAAACGAATCTGATGAATCAAAGAACACAAAGTCTCAAGCCTATGGTCCAGTTGTTTTGATTTTACACTCGTGTTTTTTTTTGTCAATTCCACTAATTTGAATAACGCGTATTCAAAAAAAAAATAACAAAAAGTTTATTGCTTTTAATTTTGAACAAATTGTACTTCTTTTCCCATAATTTGATGACTCCTAGAGAGAGAAAAATGTTAGTTCCGGCTCTCCAGCATAAGTAAAAAAATTAGCTAAAAATTCTCCTATTCCTTCAAAAACTATAAAATATCAAGCATTAATAAATTCCTTTATGTCATAAAAAAAACAAAGAAAAATAAGACTCAATGAAATCATTGTTTTTTCTTTGAAATTTCGATACTTTTTCCTCTCAATTCCCTTGAATGAATGAAATGAAGTAAAGTACTTGCAGTGATCTATGAGGTTTTCCAATGAAATGGTTGGATATTCTGCAGGTTTTGAATTTCCCTTTTTCCAAATTTCAAAATAAATGTACATAGACAAAGGCAACATGACATATTTTGATTTTAGATTTGCTCGTTTCTGGGAATTTCACTAATTTTAAATTACTGCTTCTTCTTGTGTTACATGGTTCCTGGGAAGCTTGTCTTAGATGTGAGTTAGTCTGATGTATTATTCTATCACTTAAAATATTAATATCATTATTATTTAAAGGCTTTACAATTCATAATTCCGATGAAATTGGATAGATCAATACGAAACTTCGGAAGGTTAATATTGTAAATAGTTTTGAAATTTATTAAATTTATGTGGCTGCTAATCAAGCATATTTCTAGTCAAAAAGGAAAATGTTCGTTTTGAAATATGGTGTGAGTTGCGTCGTAAAAATGTGGAAAATGAAGTAAGTTTTGCTAAAGAACTAACGTTAAGCCCAATTGACTTAATTCTGGCGTTTTTAAAAAAAACTTATAAAATTGTTACGTTAGAGAAGCTTTAATTTAGGATCAGATGGCACATATTTATCTTGTTTTGTTAGAAAGACTATAATTTGTCTGGCCAAGTCCTTCTTCTGAAAAAATTGTTTGGTAAGCTTCGTTATCCCACAAATATAGGATTGTGGAGAAATTCAGAAAATTTGAAACCCGAGAAAGCGATAATGGGCTTCCAAAGTCTCCGAAGCATATGACCGCAATTGAAACATAATGTCTGCGTCAAGACGATTGATATTGTATTTTTAGAAACTTGTATGAGCATGATAAATGGGAAATCTATTGGAATTTTGAGAAATACTGAGGCTATGAAAATATTGTATTCATAAATCACGCTGGTCTAAACAATTGATTGGAAATAATTTCAATTTCCATGAAACAAATGTTGAATTTCGGCTCACTCTCACAAAGTTTCAAAAGAATCTTTGGTTTTATTTTAATTTTCTAAAAACTAAATTGTGTTATACGGAACGTTTTTTTTTCAAGTGAAACCCTCCACTTCAATCCAAATTCAAGAACTTTTCTACCACCTACCATCTTGTTTTTCAAAGAAGAAATTTTCTTGCAGCACTTCCTTTTTACTCGTCATTTTTTCTTCATGTTAGCAACATACTTTTACTAGAAACTTTAATTCAACAATTTTAATTGCTGCCGCCTAGGATACCCCCTCAACTTTGGTTCATTCCTAGCTTTTTTTTTTCAAAATGTTTTCTTAGTACTGCAATTAATTCAGATTGCAAATGAAGAAAAACAACCAGTGACCAAAAAAAGAAAATATTTCTTGCAGAATATGATGTGTGTCTACTTTTTACTCGGAATTGTTTCCTTGCATTGTTTTTTTTCTATTTTATCGACTTCTCGATATTGTCGTGCTCATTCTTATTTTTGTGATGCTTCCAATTTGAAAATGTTCCCCTACACCGACCGCCCTCATTCGCCTCAAACGAAGAAAATAACACATTCATTTTAATAGAAAATGAAGAGAATAACATAAAAAATATTCTTTTTTTTTTGAAATTTATTTTATTCTTACATTTTGATTCGATTTATTGATTATTGTTCCACAGAAAAGCTATTTTAGTCGAAGAAATTTAAATAAGAAAGTTGACTGTTTTATTTTAGAATAAAGGTCTTGATTCGAACTTCCAGCATTCTCAAAAAATAAGAATGAATTTGGAAATACTGTGTCTTATCAAACAATTTTTCAAGTTTTTGAAAATTTCAATATTCATATTATATTATTATACGTTTTCAATTATTTTTTTTCTGAAATTGCAAAAAATTTGAAGAAAGATGAACAATATCCATGTCATCTGACTAAAAACTTTCGTAAAACTTGTTTTGTTGTTATGGTGAGTTGTTTTTAAAACAACAATCCAAGCGCGAAAATGTATTTATTTATTCAGACATTTTCTAGCTTTGCTCGCATTTTTGTAAAGACGGTTAAAAATCAATGTGGTCAAGTTAACTTATCCGTTCAAGAAATACTGATTTCACGGAACCTAATAGGTGAAAGCAAAAGCTTACATTTAAGCAAAAATTAAAAAAAAAAAGTTTTTTAGATAGTTTGCTTTATTTTTTTTCAAATTTCGAAGGAAAATGGCAAATGACAGGCGTTCATTCCCCCCCCCCCCCCTGTTTAATTGGACAGCGTCTCCTTCAGAATCAGTGCTCATTTCGCTGCAAGAATATCCGCCCAATTGCACCACCACCTCCACCAGTGATTGTTTTGTCAGAGTTCCTTCCGTTTTTCATTCCGTTTTTCTTTCTTTGAAATGTTTTTTTTTCCTTATTTATTGCTCTAACTCGATTCTGTCGACTCATCTGGGTAATTCACCAGCTTCCGTCTTTTTTTGTTCGTCTTAATCTACATAACAAGTCGAATCTGGTCGGGAAACAGAATATAGACATAATGCAGACATCTTCTTCTTGAAATACATTTTTTCTGATTTTTAAACATTTTTTGTTTCGCCAATCCAAAGAGAAGATTTTGTTGAGTCAAGAAAAATATACTTAAAGTCCACATAACTTTTTGTAGTTACATTTTACATATGTCGAATTCTCCAGAGAATTTTGATTTAGCAAGGAACATCAACGATCATTTAGTAGAATATTGAAATGATTATGTCACGCCAGAGTAAAATTCTATAAAAATGAACATGCTGTACTTTTGAAAAACTTCTAAATTTAAATATTTTTTCGCTTCCTACAATCATTGAAAGTCTTCGCATTTCACTGAATTGTGTTTAACTATGTTTTTAAAAAATATAAAAACAAATAATGTATCAGTGAACTTCAAAACTAAATACAACCGTTTTAATAGAAAAATTCCATTTATTTATTTATTTATGCCAAGTAAAATCATGTCATCAACATTACAAATTAATTTCTATAGTGATGAGAAATCTTTACTATTCCTCTGGTACAACTTTTATGACAACTAAGTTCTGTAACCAATTCAGGGCTGCATAAAAAATTGCATGAGTAACACCGAGGTAAAACTGAACCCCGATGCATTGAATTCCCTGAGTAGGCCATCGTCATTTAGTTCACGAAAAACCTAACAAAAATGTGGTTTTCATCACACACGTGATCAATTCGAAAATCTGAACTAGTCTGCATAAGAACTACAAGCGAAGTTTTCAAAGTGTTTTTAGATGTTTTTGATGAGACCTATGTAGCTTATACGAAAGATTATGTTTCACAGATAAAGGGACTTTATTTCGTTTTTGTGACGAAGATATGATTTTGTGGAGCTTAAAATTTTATTCGTAGGTTAACCTATACTTATTTCTAGTTTCATGTTACTTGAGGGTACGTGATGTTATGAAACGGTAAACCCTTAAGAGTTTTAAATTTTAGAAAACTATGTTTTCACGAATTCCATTAACATTTTCATGTTCCTTGTTTTACCATTTCTATGTTTCCTTTCTCTTGGAATGTGTTTGTGAGTAGTTTAGGTTCATTAATTTTTCACAAGTCTTAAAGAATACCAGAACAACCTCACGGCTGCCATTTTATAAAAAACGTGTTTTTTGCAGGTATTCTTTGTGGGAACTTTATTTTTGTTTTAAAAAAAGGAAGAGCCAAAATAGTTAAGTGTCACGGGTTTAAAAAAGAAAGGAATTCAAAGATTAGGTATACTGGTTTTGAGTTTTGGAAAGACTAGTTTGGCACAAAGAACGAAAAGTCAGTTTTGAAAGTATTCCGTTTTGCAAAATAATTGAGAGGTTTTAACAATAATCCCCCCATTTTTCTCACGTGTGACCCCTTTAAAAAGATTCCTTTCTCAAGAGAAATTGTAGCTAATAAATTTTAAAACTCAAATGGAGGTTTTTGTGGCACAACCAAAACAATTTTTTTTTCATTTATATGAAATGAAGCACACCGACAACATATGATATTATTATTATGCAAAATTACAATTATATATGAATGAATTTCTCACAAAACCATAAACTTCTTATAGGTCTATAGGAAAAGTGAAGAGAACGTGTTTCAGAAAATTTTAAATCGTCGGTTTTTTTTTGTTTGCACTTTGATGCTCGAATTTTTAATTAAATGAAAATCGGATTCAATTCAAAACTTTAGATTTTGTACTAACAAAGCAGTTTAAAGAAAAAAGGCCACATATTGTATATTATAAATTGATTTTTTCAAGGTTTTTTAAAAGTGTTGTAGCTCTGATGTTATTATTTAATTTTTCCTTCACCCATTTTATTTATGCATATGTATAAAAACACCTTAAATAATTGTACTTTTAAGATATTTGGTCTTGTTCAGTGAACAATTTTTCAGACAAAAAACCGCACATTTGTGTTTCTTCAATCTTTTATTCTCAAAAAATTGGTCTTAATCCACATGACGTTCGTGTTAGTCGCATTCGTTCGAACTCAAAAATGTAAAAATGTTCAAAAGATTTATTACCTGATTCATCAATTTTTTGTTAGGAATAACCTCATTTTTTTGTTTCTTTTCTTACCAAGTCTTTGCTGTTTCATTGATCCCGCCCCAAGCGGCGAACCCTTCAAGTTATGCTTTTTCTTCTACTTCGAAAAGACCAAATTATTTACCAAAGCATTCGTTTAAGATAAACAAGTGACGTGTGAATTTGTTTTTTATTGCGTGATAAAGTTATTTCAAATTTTGATCCAGCTCACTTGAAAAATAATCCAAATACGTATTATTTTTCTGAAATCATTTTATTCTAAATTATTTTTATATCCCACTCCCATTATTGGATTTCAGGGAAATAATGTCTGTGGATCACTAATTTTATCGGCACAATCTCAATTTATTAATTCGAATGGCTTTGTTTTTTTTTAAATGACGTTCGAGTCCTGGTTTATTATAGTCACAATTTCCATTAGAATTTCTGGAATTTATTTGGTGATGTTTTTGTATGTAATAAAATATAAGTGAAAAACAATTACAAAGTCATTATTGACATAAAATTCCTTGATGACTTTCTATTGCATTTTTCAAAATATTGCAACATGAGTCACAATAAAAATTGAATGAATCCAAAATTTTGAATAAAAAATTTTCACAAAAAAAAAATGTGATGACTCGAAATTAATTGAACGCGTTAAGTGAGCTAGACATCACTTACTCTTTTTCAACTTCAACATTTTCCCAACTTTTTTCAATTGCTTCAGGTGTTTGATCTTGGAAATTTTCTTGCAATTTTGCCTTTTACTCTTTGACGTCAATTTTCAGAAGATGTTAACCGTTCTTTTTCACTCTTGAACATTTTTCAGTATTATGCATAATGGCTATATCAAATCATTCACTGGTCATGCGTGAGTGTGAATGCCTTCATGAACCTATCGAGGGAGCTGCAGGAGTGGCGAATTTGGTTAGTTATTGCTCATAAGATCGCATTTTCAAGAAAATTAAATTCATCGAAAATTTCTATCCAACCTTACTATTACGGATAAGTAATTACAGGTGCTCATCGTTCTACTACTGCCAGCAATTTCATTTGTCGGTGTTGTACTCAACTTTTTCAACATTTTCATTTTTTGCGAGCAGAAAAATACAGCAGCTAAATATTTAACGGCGTTGTCTTGCAGTGACGTAGGTAAGGGGGATCAACTTGTCTTTTTTCCTCAGTTCTAATTGCTCAACTTAAAGTAAGATTAGTTGGGTTGCAAGGAATTTGACTTATAACAGTCAATAAAAATAACAATGGGGCAAATCTTGGAAAGGGAAATATTATGCAATGTTTAAAGAGGTTAATGTGTTCTGAGAAGAAAGTTCTTTGTATGAGCTTGAAAGGATTAGCTAGAGCATATGAACCAACAGGAGGTTTGTAAGATCTTCAGATTCAAAAATCGAATTACTTGAATGAAGACCATAAACATTTTCTGATAAAATAATTGTTGAATGTTTCCTAAAGTTTTGGGATCTTGAAACGTTAAGACATTGACATTTAATTTAACAATATTGATATACTATTCCGGAATTATCAAATTTCAGCAATTCAATGCGATTTGATTCTAACCTTGTGAGGAATTAATTTTAAGATTCGGTGCAAGTAAATCGAAATTTGAAAATGGAAACAACTTTCTTTTTTCTCATTTTCATGAAAGAATTTTGTAGTATTTCAGCCTTAATATTAAATATTTGCTACAGTTGTCTTAAGAAATTTTGAAATTATTATCCGCAGCAATTGCTTCGATGTTGATGTGTCTTGCAAGACTAATATATTCTTAGCACATATTATGATCTCTTATTTCAAAAAAAAGTAAAGATCTGTTTCATGCAATGTTGTCGTTCGTGCGTGAACATGTTTCTTGAGACTTCTGATCTATATTTTTTCTTGACAACAAGGACCTTAATCTAATTAGATGCGTCAAAAATATTTGTATTATTTCGCAAAGACAGTTATTTATATTCACCAAAGCATGCAACTTACGAAATAATTCCAAAAACACATATACATATCTTTTCAGGAGTATGTATGGCCGGCATCTTCGTCATTTGCTCCGATTCCCTTCGAGCTCATTCATTTCTCATCGACCAGATGTTTGTGTTCCTCCTACCGAAAATTATACCACTCGGCCTATTCTTCCAGGTTCGCTCGCTTTCATTTTGAAGTGTCTCTCTTAATTTGACACAAGAGGCCTATTTGACATATTTGAAGAAAAATTGAAGGGAACAAAGATTTTCAGAACATTAGCACAAAAGTTTTTGGAAATATGGGACCCTTGATAATTTCCCGGGGCATTGTGCGATGTTTTTGAAGTTGTTTTTTGGATTCATATTTTTTTGGAGGAGATTTATTATTATCGTGATTTTTTTTTTCGAAGAATTGAAAAGTGTGGGGGGGGGGGTAAACAAACACATTTGGTTCTAAGATTATTATGAAAATGTTAGTTATTGTGTATTTTAAAAAATAGAGGAATAAAATATTTTAAATTGAAATTTAGAATTTCTGACGAGAAAAAAAGTGATAAACGTTCAAGGAATTGGGAGAGTTATCAATGGCAAATTGAACTGAAAACGAGATTTAAAACAGAAAAAAAATAAAATTTCAGATGCTCTCTGTTTATATAACCGTCTTGGCAGCATTTGATTGTTTTTACTCCGTTCATAGGTTTCACAAAACTTTCAAATTTTAAAATAACGTCTTGTCTTTCAGAGGATCAAAATCTGAAAAATGTCGTGATTCTTGGGCTCCTAGAGTTTTGGCATTAGTGGTTTTATCAGTAGCTGCTTACAATATCGTCCAATTTGGGGATTTACAGGTACTTAACTCATCAAATATGTTTCTCGTTACACGTTATAAGTAGCATTTCAGGCTATTGAATGTCTACACCCAGATAACTACACTCTATTTGAGTTGTGTCCCACCGAAATGCGGATAAGTGAAACTTATGTAGTAGTTTACAAGTGAGATCTTTTAAATTTTAAAGCTTTTGATAATTCGTATATTTTTCAGAGGTTATCTTTACGCTCTATCAATGGCATTTCTTCCGTTTGTTCTGCTTTCAGTGCTGACTATTTCAATAATCGTAATACTTCGTCGAAAAGCAAATCTTGAAAAAACAAAAGACGGTAAATTATTCATCAAGTGCAAACAAGTCATTTAATACTGCAACCTCATTACATTTTTCTATTGTTAGCACAAGAAAAAAACACAAAAAAAAAATTATAAAGAAACAAACCAAAGATTATTTCAGACTGCGACGTCGAGAACGAAAACAACCCAACGGTACTTCTCCTTGTTATTCTTCTATTTTTATGCTGTAATTTGACATCTCTTCTAGTTAATGTTTTTGAAATGCTGAAATTGTAAGTATCCAAGGCATTTCCATCAAAAACACATAACAAATTTCGAATTCCTTTCAGCAAGCTGACCTTCGAATTGGAAGCCGTTCTCATTGACATTGGGAATTTCTTGGTTGTCATAAATGCAACGGCGAATTTTTTCGTTTACATCGCTTCGTCTGAAGAATTTCGAGTTTCATTCTATAGGAAAATTCACTCGCTATTCCGAAGAAAGGACAATAGAGTACCGTTAATTCATGACCAAAGGCTACGTTTCTTCAGTCGTCAACCCATTGCCAGCAGCTTATGATATTTCAATGCAATTTTATTCGGGTGTATTGATCTCCAGAATCAAACCTTTCATTAGTTGTATAATTTGACGAGTTTATTATTATTTTTCTGATTCTGGTTTGGGTAAATGTAATTTCTCTAAATTTGTGTATTTAATAAAGTGATTGAATCTGAAACTGATGAAAAGGAAAAATACGGAAATATTTTTTAAAAACTCATCTCTCAACGTGAAATGTTTCTGCTTGGAAGTTTATAATTGAAATGATCTGCGAACAAAAATTCTAATTGTAAATCAAATTTTCTGAAAATTGTTAAATGAAAAAAAAAGCGAAACCATTCTATGGCTTCTGAGAGTAAGTACTGTATATCAGCCTACCAATCCACACTACCATTACTCCAAATTGGATCAAAAATGATTTGATAAAAAATGATAAAATAAAAGTGAAAGCTTCACTTATTTATTCGAGCAATAATGAAATAATCAAACCAGCCGGACTTCAATAATAATACAAGTATAATATAATATAAATAAAAAGGCACTATAATTAAGCAATATCACATAACCCTTGCAAATATCACAGTTTTCTTTAAAACATTAATAAGAGCGGATTGTTCCGAGACCCGTCCATTGATCAGGAACCACCGGAAAATATGAATCAATAGCTTCTGAAAATCTAGCACAATACATTTCTGGGCTAAGAATTGTTGGTAAGTGTGCGCCAGGGATCGCCACAATTTTCACCCATGATTCGAGTTTTTTATCTAACGTGTATGTTCTCATATAGTCGACAATGCCGAGAATCAGTTCACCATTGTCATCGTCAACTCCGACAAGAAGTGAGTAATCCATGATGGACTGAAACAAAAATGTATTTTTAAAAAATTGTACCAGCTTCTCACTTGTGAACTCAAAAAGTGGCTATCATTACTGATAGCTTGATTCAGTGCCGCTTTTGAATGTGGAAGAACATAAAGCTGCTGATTCCAAAGATCCTTGACAAAGTTTTCATCAAGAAGCACCAAATCAGTTGCACTTTTTCCAGTTGTTGCAAGTCTGGACAAATATTGAAATTTTCTTTCGAATTCATGATGAAAATATACCTATTTCTTAACGATCCTTTCAAATCCCACACTTGACTAACATTGTGGTTATAAAACAAATATTCCATTACTAAAATATCAACTTTCAATGTTGTTGTCTTGCTTTTGTATCCTATCCGAAAAACACCATAAACCTATAATTGAAACATTCGAGATATATTCCTGGATGAACTGAACCTTGCATAAAGTTGTGAGCTTGTTTTCTGTTGCCGAAGTTGTTAAATAATCAAAATAGTTTGGCGCAAATTTGACAAACGATTGAATTTCAAATCTTGACATTTGTTTCACGACAAATCGATCATCTTGAGTTCTGTAGAAGAATGAGCCGGATTTACCACCCTGAAATGCATCAGCTAATCCTTAGATTCTAAAAACGGATTAATAACGACTTACCTGTGGCGTCCAAAATGTACTATTTGACAAAGATCGAATGAATGTTTCTTCACCTTCTGCAATTAAGAGTTCCCTTAGTTTTCTGAACTTCTCAGCGTAGAAGATCTGAATTAAATCCTTAAATTATAACTTGTTTCTCAACTCTATTATCACCTTAACATAATACGATGTGTTCTCATCTTCAAATTCCACTTCTAAATGCTGATTCGATGCAATATTATCACCATCATTATTAATCGTATCCTTCAAAGATGTGGATCCAACCGAATCCACCGATATCGTATCATCCATTCCTTTTGTATAATCAGCAGCCGACAACGCGTACGCAATAATACTCCCAATATCCGGCTTGTAATTCCCGCGAGCGTCTTGAATATCGCGTACCACCACTCCAACTCTTGGCTGCAATTTTATCGACAAGTGTAAATAGCTTGGAAACGGGTTCTCAATCTTGCGAAGATGCGAAATTTCTTGCGTTTCATCTGCGCTCTTCTTTGCGCTTTTAATATTGCCATAGTTTTCGTTCCACATCATGATCAAAGTATAGGTGATTTCACGAACACGCATAAAAGTGTTAGTAACCTCTCTGAACAAGTTATCATTAGAACAAATGAGTTCATCTTCAGTGGCTAGAATTTTTTTGGCAAATGCACGACTTTCTCTGAAAATGAAAGTTTATACGATTTTTCCAATGCATGAAATGTAATTACCCCGCTAAAGACATTGTACTTTTAATCATTGATGACAACTTGATGACGAGAGTATTTGTTTGTGAATCTTCATCAAGTTCCGCCAGTTGAAGATTTGTTTCCTCACAAATTCCAAGTGCCAAATTTGCGATACGCTGAACATCATCTCCAAGCTCTTTTTTGCTGACTTTATGAACTTTTACATAACAAATAATTGGTGAGAATATGACGCGATACGGTTTGATCTGAAAAACAATCATCTTTGAAAACAATGACACATAATTACTTACAGCATTTACTTTAAAAGTAGTTACTAAATTTTCCATGGCAAAGAAATACAACTTTTCGTGGAAGAAACAATGAGAACACTGATTCTGCGAATTGGTTGGATAAATAATATCAGTTGTGAAACAAGAGTTCCCCAAGTAATCCAGAAATTTCGCAAACGAAAGGTGCCAAAGATCGTGATCAAATTTCACCATTTGCGACGAGCAATTGCATTTTGAACAGTTTCGCCAGGCCATTATTGCGCTCTGTTGAACGCTGTCAAAAGAATTATCAATTTCACTGACGACTTGGGTGGATATTTCGATGCACACTCTTCCGTAGACAAGTTTTCGAGAATGGTCAAGCATTGACACTTCACAATTTGATGATGGACATTCATAACTGCGATTGAAGCAGTACCTGTGAAACAATTTGAATTTTTTTAGAAATTTTTGATTCAACGCTAAGTTCGCCGATTTTTTTGTTTATAATTTAAAATAACTATTATGTGTAAACTCTCACAAAACCCTAAAAAAATAAACATAAATAATAATAAAACACAACTCACTTTGTCAAAAACTCTCCAACCGTCATATCGTGATCATTGTAATATTTCATACTAACCACCCACGGTCTCACACAAAAATACGGAGCATTTGGCGATTTTCTAGAAAACGATCCAAAAAGAACAGCAAGAGTCTGATGAAGTCGTGGATCGAGAACATCACGTGGTCGATACTTAAAACCATAGGTTTTTATTTTGAAAACAAATGTGTTTAAAAAAAAACCTTCATCTTCATGTTTTCCTCCTTTTTCCTGAACTCAACCATTTGGATTGTGCGTCGTCGAAAGTTTATACCGGCAAGCGCTCTGAATGATTTAGCCATATTTGTTAGAATTGCGCCTCTCGTACTAGTTCCAAACGCATGACGTTTTTCAAGTATTGGAAATGGCTGAAAAAAGTTCTTTATCCGCTTTTCCGCCTTTGATATACCTTTTGTACAACAATATCAACGTCTGGATCTTTTCCATCAGTTATAACCTCCAAGTCTTCTGAATCAAGAAGTTTGTACAGTGGTTGCTTGAAATACGAAAGTAACGGGCAGGATTTTCCAGTGACAGTTTCAAGGAATGGCGGCTCGAATTCAATCACAGGCGAGCTGCTGAGCATTGCATTGTACAACTCTTTTTCAAACGCTGTCTAAAAATTAAGCATATTAAAGCTCAAAAAAAAAAGTCGGTTACCTTTTCGTTCTGAGAATAAAGAATCGCTCTACGTTTTTCGCACACAACACAATCAGATTGCCGGCGAGCTATTGATGTGTTAAAGGCATTTAAATAACATTGCTCCAACTTATTCGAATAAAAAACAGTAACCAAAAATGATAATATTCGTTTAACAGCTTCCAACTCTTTTACATTATCCCCTTTCAACAACACCGTGCATCCTGTCGATTTTTGGCAATCCGCAAAAACCAAAATATTCTTCAACGTCCCATCCTTGAGAACCAAACTTCTTTGACTAAATTGCGGACAAAATCCTAATCTCTGCTCAACGAGTTGTGCATCGGAGTTTGATACAATATCAGCGCCCGTTGAACGTGAAACACGTTGAAGTGAGCTGATTTTCACGTTCACCGCAACTTTGATTCCTTTGGCTTGTAGGAGTTGTGCAGCTAGTCGAGATACACCTCCTTCAACTAGAAGAAGTGAAGCCTTCTTTGAAGCAATTCTCTCAATTTGCTTTTCGAGAAATTTTTCTTCTTGCACTATTATTGGCTCAATTGATGATAGTTTGTTAGAAACTCGTTCGTATTCAATGGATCCACTAACAATCATTATTGATTCATTTGTACTCTGAAAATTGTTTAAATATGTATTCACTTTTAATTTTTTAAATTAAAAATCAAAACAAACCTCAGTTTCTTCATCATTTCCGTCGCCGCTAGATTCGTCATCATGATGAAGTAAACTCTTGCTACATAAGACTCCCCAAACAATCTCGGCATCAGCTTGCGAACCTTCTATCGGCAGTTTTTTGATATGAACGTAATCTGCAATGTTCATGGTATCCCCAAATGGGACATTGACCACAACAGAATCCGCTATCGTTCTTGCCGTATTCAAAAGTACATCTTTCCATGTTTCACCATTTATATACTCTCGTCTAATAACTTCATCTAACATTCGTTCGGTATTTCGACGAAACAACGACTCCAGATTGCCGCGCAACTCTTCTTTCGCTGCGTTTTCCATAGATTCATTAAGAGTTCTAGAAGGGTTCACAAATATTTAACGAACCATAAAAATGAATACTCACAACGACGGGAACGTAATTTTCCTACTACCTGTACCATCATTTGCTACTGCATCCATCATATCAGAAAACTCGCTTGAAATGGCACCTGCCGCTAAATTCGCATACGCAAAAACATCCGCCGAATCAGATGTTTCATTATTAATGACTCCATCCATCCCAGGATTCATGCTTCTAAACCAATCAGGACCCGATTCTTCTTCTTCGCTTATCAGTGAACTTATTTGATTTCGATATCCCTTAAAATTTCTGTTAAAACTTGACGCCACTTTTAAAATGAACTCACATTTGTATTACTCGGCAGCTCTATTGAAGTACTGGCGCATAGTTCTTGAACAGACAAGATGGTTGGAATACCCGTAGGTTTTGTGGCATTCGAATCTTTTCTTACTATATTCGGAGGTATATTTCTAGGTTCGGAAGGTCTTCTAGATTCTGGAGGGCATAACGACCATATCTCACCATTTGAAACTGTTTTTACAGTTTCAATGCTCGAGTTTTTGCGATGTTGATACCGATCGGCACTCGCTTTACGATGTAATGATTCCTTCCCATTTTGCTTATTTTCTATTTCTGTTTCTTTTGATAATCTTTGGACCTTTTTAGCACAATAATCACATAGCCTGAGATCACCCATATATCCTAAAAAACGTAAATGCATATGTGCATACAAAGACAAAAATTATAGAAAATTTCCAACCTAATGAAGCACCATCAATATGACTGCTACAACACTTGGAGCAGAAAATTTGTCCACAAAGCCTACAATGATGTCGTCTACGAAAAGTTGTGAATCGTTCCTCACATTGGTAACATTCTCTTCCAGTTGAATCTGGCATCCAATATTGCTCTGAATTTTTAAACATGTTTCTCTTTTACACAAACGGAGAAAAAAAACTCACTGAAATTACTATCATTATAATTTTTGAGCCTTGGATTTACTCTTGATTTCAGCAATCCCGAAAATTTGTCTCCCAATGATCTTTGAAATCCACTTTCTTCCGATGTTCGTGATTCTACAAGAAAATTGTGTTTTACTACAAAATAATGTAGAAAAAAAAACAACCTTGCGACTCTTTTCTTTCTAATTCTTGTTTATTCCCATCTGAAGGTCCCTGTTCCGATTGTTCTGGATTTTGTGCCGTTTCATCGGTTCGAAAAATCGTTCCAATTAAACTAGAGAAATAGCCCCCTGTAAATAAGGACAATATCAAATGAATATCCTTTTAAAACTACCAGTGTTTGCTGCGGTTTCATCTTCTTCTTGTGCTACATCCAACTTTTGAAAAAATTGTATGTTGTCATTTTCGTTCATAACCCTGGAAAAGAAAATAAAATTATTTATGGATATTTGAAACTTTTTTAAATATCCAAAAACAAAAGATTAAAGATAAAAACATCAAAAAAATAGAAGAATTGTAATTAAATTCACAGGAGTGCAGTAGAGCGAACTTGATAAAAGACAAGTGTTCACTGATGAACTAACTTGTTAGGATTGAATGCCGATTGCCTTGTAAATTGTTATCCTGTAAAATGAAATCAATAAAAAAGGTACACAATAAAAAATCAAACATATTTTTGAATAAATTGTTGTTTTATAATCTGATACATTTAAAAAAATATCTTATGAAATTTGAATGAACGAACAATATTTCATGTAAACTTACGAATTTTCAAATATTAAAAATAAACATGAAAACACCATTTTTAACGAAGCGTAAACGTAAAATTCTGAATTTTAAAAAATGATCAAAATTCATTATCAAAACAAAAATTTTCTCAAGCGAAACGATAGATTCATGTTTGCGGTTTCCAAAGGTACTTCCTCATAATTCAGCTTTCGAATCGCTATATTTAAATTATGTTATTAGTACTTAATATGGAGATATATGCCGCCTAAAACAGTTAGCAAAGCTGCTGACGTGTATAATATCTTTGGTACTGTTTTAAAAAAATATGGTTCTCGAAGTATTGGGTTGTACAGAAAGTTCGTAGAGTTGTCACATTGTCTTGCATATCGCAGCGATATGTTTGCGTTTAGGAAAGGTCATATATTCATTCGATAGAGCTTGTTCTGCTCTACAAAACTTTGTTTTCGGTTTTTTGGTTAATTAAATTTTTCATCATTTGCAAGGCTCCGAAAAATGGACTATCCAGGAGGCAAAAATTAGCTTTTTCGACACCTGCTTTTCTTCGCTCTTCATCGAGCCGAAGCCGCTCGGGACATAAGAAAAGTGTATTGAAAATGAATCTTAGGCATTTCATTTTCAATACACTTTTCTTAGGCACAGAAATGGTTTGCCAAGTTCAAAAAATTGTGACTTCAACATCGAAAACACGCCTCGCAGATTCGGAATTTGACGAATTTGGCGTATGGCGGGACTGGGAAGGCGTGGGGCACTGGGAAATGCTTTAAAGATGCTCCACGGTGAACAAGAACCTCTACATTGTGCATCTGCATCGCGTGAATGAGGATATTCGACTGAAAAGGCCCGATCAACAAGGCCAAGACATCTTGCTCCACGACAACGCCACTCCGAATATTGCACAAGTCGTTAAATCCGCCCTCCAACAGCTCGAATTGGAAGTTTTTCAACACCGTCATACTCTACAGACCTTGCACCAACGGAGTATCATCTTTTCCGCTCCATGCCAAACCAATGAGGGGTGTCACCTTCGACGGCAAAGAGGACCTCGAAAACTGACTCAACAACTTATTCGACACCAAACAGGGTGTTTTTGGCGGAATGGTATTACCAAATTGGTCAAGAGGTGGGCAGTGGTCGCGAACAGCAAAAAAAAACATCATTGATTAATTTATTGCTATAATTATTGTTTTTTGTTCAAATAAATTATTTTCATAAAAACTCTACGAACTTTCTGTACAACCCAATATCTTCGGTCAGCGGTCATCAACAGCTGGTTCATAATTCTATGAAGGTGGGGTAAAAATGTTCTAGAAAATCGAAGCTGTTACGGAGATAACTGTTTGTAAGCATAGGATCTTTCATCTACCCTATTGAAAATATGCACTTTTAAGTGCTTAAAAACGCCCAAATTTCAATATTTCTTTATGATTATTGTTTTTCATTATGAATCCCCAGTACATGTTAAACACCGATTATATTGAGCCATACACCAATTACAACCATTGAATATTCTTTTCGATTTGTTTTCGCAAAGTGTATCCTCCTGGGATTTTACCTGACCAATTATGTCTTGCATCAATCCCGAACGTTTGTTTATCACATGATTTGAGGCAATTATCAATTACAGCTGTTTCTCATATGTTTTGAACGTATACATTCCGATTAGTGTGCTCTCTAATTCAACTTTCAAATTTTTATATTTAGAAATCCCTTTAACACCTAAATGTTTCAACAAATTTCCTCCAAAAAATCTTTTACCCATTCTCAACATTTCCCAAAAATTCTCAAATAAAAAAAAGAATAAACTAGTTAGTGCTATTTTTTGCTTTTGATCCCAAGATATTTCTCTGACATTAAGTTTCGATTACGAAGATCTGATGGAAATTTTCCAAATATTTCACAACCATATTATTATTTATTTTTATACGTATTGGCAACAATTATATGTCCAACTTATTTCCAAAAGTAATAGTACGAAAAAAATAATTTGGAAACATAATGATAGGTTTGATGTTTTATCTTTTTCTGTTCGAAAAGGGATAGAGCAATTATTCAATAAGGAATTTTAGTTTGTTTGTGAGCAAAACTAACAAGGTATCATTCTGGATTTTAAATCGCCCCTTTGAGCATCACCATTTTTTGTTTTTCTTGTTCATATTTCAATTTTCAATTCTGAAATTCTAATTTTGAAAATTTTTTGATTCCAACATTTCTAACGTCTCAATGAATTAGCACTCTTCTCATTGATATTGTTGTTTCACACTGTTAATCAACACAATATTTTCTAGCAAAATGCTCCCTACAACAAAAAACTATCAATTTTACTTTGGAGAATTGGTCAATAATCCACTTCCATTAACGACTGAGCAATCTGTTCAACTCTGTCAACAGGCATTTTTGCCAACAATGATTCAACAAGATCCGGCGCCTCTCGAACTTTCACGCATTCTTATGTCTGCTTTAAGAAATCCACTTGAAAACGAGATCAATACAGGAACTCCGATGCTGGCAGAACTTATGGGAAACGGCCAAGAGAGTCTTTTCAAAGGTTGGACTGGTATGGCTCCAGAAACTCAGTTAACACAAGATCAACTGAATCAACTCCTTATTTTTCAACAACGTTCCATCATGGAAATTATGAACAACCGGAATTCAGCATTGCCACAAAATTCGATAAGCGGAGCAGATGTAACCTTTGGGACTTTGTTTCCTAATCCACATCATGCAAGTGTTGACTGCAAAATGAAAAGTTCGTGGCAGAAAAAGGAGAGAAACATTTTTTGCAAGTACTGTACCAAAGCTTTTAAACACGGACGTGATGCACGGGTTCACGAACGGTTAGATTGATCGTTATAATTTTTTTGAAAATAATTTTTGCAGCATTCATACAGGCGAGAGACCATTCTCCTGTGAACAATGCGGAAAAAAATTCAAAGCAAGAGCAACTCTCAAAATGCACAGTCGAATTCATGAAGAAAGAAAATCATACACTTGCAAGATTTGCTATAAAGTATACATCAAACTAGATACCTTCGAACGACATGAGAATAAACATGCACATGAAAGAATGATAGTAACTCTTGTAAGTGTTCAATTATTTCAACTTTCATTGAGATTATTTGATTCAGGCAAATCTTGACACTAATTCGGTGCCCAAAGAAAGTCAACCCGCAACACAAAATTCGTCACCAACAATGCCAATCAACGAGCTTCCAGACAGTGTTTAAAAAAAATAAATACGACCCATAAATAACTTTAAAAAATCATAAATTATTTCCACCTTTAACGTCCTTCCTTCAATTTCATAAATACAAAAAAGGGATCTTCCCAATCTCAGGTTTTTCTTGAATAATAAATATTTTGCCGTTCTGGCGCAGCTTTTCGATCATCCTCAATTTTCGCATTTTCAAGCCATTTTAAGGCTTATTTTCATTGATTTTGTGTCTTAAATCTTCGAAAATGTGTCCTTTTCGACAATATTCAAAAAATTGTCAAAATGTCGAAATGTGCTACTTTAAAAATATGGTCGAAATCCCATGGTCGAAATGGTCGAAATAGTGCGCTAACAATTTTGAATAAAAATTGCTCCCGTATGGTCATTGACTCGAGGCGAGATATTATTTAAAAAAAATTCTAAAAATACAACGTTAATCCACAATATTAAAGACTTCAAGCTTACTTTATTCTCGAAGAGCACTCCAAGCATAAACCATCAATAATCAACCCATTATCATAATTTTTGTGTCCCAGATTCCTAGGTCACAAAAAAACTCACACCCAATTTCTAAGACACCTAAAAACCCACACCCAATTTCGGCATAGTATTATACAAAATGAACACAAAAATTTTAATCATCAATCCAATTTCAAACATAATTCATAGCACATACAAACACTGAATTTTTAACGCAGAGATCATCCATTCCAAGTGGTGTGATCATTCATTCCAATCGACATCTTCTTCCGGCGGTAAAAATTTCTAAAGTCATTGATTAATTTAATGGTGTTGCATTAAGTAAAGCTTACCACAATTTTTGCATGAATTTGTGTGATCGGAATAATTCCACATCGTCCACCCGATGCCGGAGATGCCGGTCGACCATTATTGTCCTCTGTAAGAGGAACCTTTTCAGCCTCAACCTGCAATTTTGGTTTTTGAATTTTTGCCAAATCCCGCGCTGCTCTAATGCCGCATCCCGCAAAAATCAACTGTATCCCGCATCCCGCAAAAAAAAACTTGATCCCACATCCCGCACTCCGCATTTTGAAAAAAGTCGATCCCGCCCAGGTCTGACCTGCATCCCAATCAACCTTCCATTATCGCTCCAACAACTTCCACCGCTATTGCCTTTAAAAGAGCCACTCGAGCCCAGAAAACGCAATCTTGATGTAATATCACTAATGATTCCTGCGGAGAATGATATATGTGATGTTTTGCCATGAATAACCGAATAGCCCATCTGAAATCATTTCAGTGTAGATAATAATCAAAATTCATAAGTTGTAGGTAAAATACTTAGTTAAACTTACCAACACGTATTTCATTCCTCTCTTCGGCTCAACTGCTTCCATAATCAAATCTCTGTCGCAGAGTTCGGCGGATTTAGATTGAAGCACAATTAGATCGAGGGCATCATCAACTAGTACTACGCAAGTATCAACAACCACTTGCTGGTTTTGATATGACGAAAGTGTAATAGAATCGCCTTTTACAAAATTCTTGTTTTCCCCATGACGGTAGGTAATTGCCAGATTTTTCGTCACCGGGATAGCCGATCTTTTTAAATTGTCTTCTTTCGTATAAAACCAAGCATATTGGCCTATTCGAGCAACTATATCTCCATCCACAGGTAGCGGTTCCAACTCAAGATCAATCCTTTGTCGCTTTCTAGATGTAGATCCTAAAACAAAAAATTAAATATGCTCAATGAAAATTAAACCTTCAACGTCAGCAGAAGTGGATGGTCTTGAAGGAGCTTTATCCGATTCCACACTGAACTGCATATTTGAAAAGTCCTCCGGTAGTATAAACGCCGTACCATTGTCATTCATTCTAAATTAATTGAAATAAATGAGAAATAATCCACATGTGACTTACTCGCAATGAACTTTCACGCCAGTTAGTTCATACGATAAAGAAACAATCGCCTCATCGGCAAGCAGGAAGGCAGATTTTATTGAGCTTCTGGCGAGAACATTTTGAGTCGGCACGAAACTGACTTCCTTGTCGTGCATCTTGATTCGAATAAGTTGAGGCATTTTTGCACACGAATCAATCTAAAAACAAAGAATTAATTGTTTTTAAATATTAATTGTTTTTAAATATTAATTGTTTTTAAATATTATTCTCAAAGAAAATCCTAGAAGAGTATGCCCGGTAAAAAATTAAGAGTCGGTTTGATAACCAAATAATTCCAAGAAAACAATAAAACGTAGTTTCTCAACAATTTTATTACAAACGACTTAATATAACACAAAAAGCACAGGAAAGGGTCTAACTGAAGGTGTTCGAAAATGTCTAATGTATGTATATTAATATATCCGTTGTATCAAAATTGGCAAAATTTTTTCTTTAAAAAATCAATGAGCGCAAGTAATTTGAGCGTCATGAAAACACGCAAGACTTTCAAAGAAAATACGTTATACGTGAAAAGAATAAAAATAACATGGAACATTACCTTATTAATCCGAAAATAGTTGAAAATCAAAAAATTGGTTTGTTTTCTTACATTTTAAGCTGTGGCATACAACGATGCTTCACATAATCAGCAAACTGTACGAAAAAAATTAGTTTTTGCTTTTTTTCTCTCTTAACTCTGTAAGTGTCGTATATAAGATCACATATTTCTAACGTAATCGACCACGTAGAATTCAAAAAACATGGTTTCAAAAAAAAACTTGCTTTCATTAAAAAATTATTCGTCATTTTTCTACGAATTACTAAGACACGTTGAGTACTTTTGACCATTAGTTGACATTTTTTAATTTTTAACTCTGGGTGCTATTATATTCGGAAAGAAAAAACATTTTCTCTTTCTAATGAGCTATAGAACGTAAAAATCGGTTGAGGGATTCCAAAGTTACCTGCCGTCAAAATATGACTGTTCCTGCAACAGTGCGTTTTGACTGTGATGACGTCACACGTGTGTTCGTAGGGAAAACCGCCGCATTGAGAATTTTCCTTCTCACAGTTTATTAAGGTCTTATGTTCCTTTAATTTCCACTATACTTTTAATTCACCGTCGTATACACTAGAATCTACTTCCCTATAAATGTTGGAAAAAGGCAAGAGGAAAATAATTAGGCAAATTTATTACAATAAATAAGGAAAATAAGAGTAAATAGGGTATTGAGGGTTTGACGCGGGTCGTAAACCGTGAAGGTGTTATTAGCTGCTCACAAATTCGGTTTTATAAACAAGCAAGCGCGCTCTAAAAAACCGACACACTCGCAGGTTAAACATAACGAGGGGGAGACTATACGCAGACAACTACCTCCCGCCAAACAACACTCTCTCGCAGAAGAGGGAAGCGCGCGTTTATATAACCGATTTTGTGAGTGGACTATAGAAAAGTAGGTAAAAAAGGCGTCGTCGGGCGTGGAACGGAGTTCCTGGGTCGAGAAGTCAAGTGACTAGGCATGTTAAAACGGAGGAATACGGACCCTCCGCATCCCAAAAAAACGGAGGTGGAGCCTCCACATCCCAAACAAAAACGGAGGGGGAGGCTCCGCATCCCAAAAAAAAGGGAGGGGGAGGCTCCGCATCCCAAAAAAAACGGAGGTGGAGGCTCCGTTTTGTTGCCCCCCTCCGTTTTTTGAACTTTTTACACCTGTTACAGGTTAGAAAAACGGAGGCGGAGGCTCCACCTCCGTTTTTTTTTGGGATGCGGAGCCTCCCCCTCCCTTTTTTTTTGGGATGCGGAGCCTCCCCCTCCGTTTTTTTGTGCGCGAATGCGGAGGGGGAGGCTCCACCTCCGTTTTTTCTGGAGGCGCCTTAAAAAACGGAGGCGCATTTATCATGCCTACAAGTGACTGACGAGAACTGGCCTAAAAGATGATAGAGTTTAGTAACAGGCAGAGACTACACCACATGCACATCCAAGTGCATGTACTGTAGTCCCGCGCATTCAAACCACAATATTGTTTTACCTGATATTTCATTCTTTTCAAGGGTTTTCATGGCGGTCTCGGCCGCCGTGACAATCTTCATATATTTTCAACTACACTATTTCAACCTTGTTACCAAGCTCTTATTAATGGATTTGAGAATGGATTGAGTAAAAAAGAAATTCGAAGATGTTTTGAAAAACAGAATTTTATCATTGAAGAAAAAGAAAATGTTGAAAGAATCGTAAATGTAGATGTTTCATCATCTTTAGAAGATATCCCAGATCCTTCAGATATCGATCCAGATAAAAAGACTCTCATAATTTTCGATGATCTGATGCTTGAAAAACAAATTAAAATAGAACAGTATTATACTAGAGGAAGATATAATAACATTGATTGTTTTTACATTTCTCAAAATTATATCAAGTTACCTAAAAAAACAATTAGAGAGAATGCTAATTTTTTTATAATTTTTCCACAAGATAAAGTGAATTTACCTATATCGAGATCATTGCTCTGAGATTGATAAACCAGAATTTCTAGAAATGACTATGGAAATATGGAAAGAGAAGTATTCTTTTCTGGCAATTAAAAAGACAAGTGATCTTGAAGAAGGAAAATTTAGGAAGTATTTGAAATACTTTTATTTCTTCTAAGGAAGCTTGCTTTCGCTGTTTTTTTAGAAAAACCTTCTCATTTCTTTTTGATCACAATATTTTCCGGTTTGCTTGTTTGTCCTAAAGTTTTTGCATATACATGTGTGACTCCATTCAACTCAGCTCCAGTTTTATTTTTTACATCTTCTATCTTCAAACGAGTATTCAAACTACCAAGATCACCTATATCACCTGAAAGTAAAGCATGTCTATCTTTCTTGGACAATTTAGATACATGGACAAATTGAAGTTACCTCTTTTTTAATCTCTGGTTTTTGGATAAGTTGTTTTTGTAATACAGTGTATTTTTCATAAACATCAAATTTTTCTGAGACTCTTCAAAAGCTCTTTCATATTGTTTTGCTCTTGATAGAACATTTGTAACGGTATTCAGCGCACATTCTTTTTCACTAGGAAAGGCATTTTAACATAAAATTGAAATTTGATTGAGACCTATTGTAAATGGAAGGTCTTGATTAGTGCAATGAACCATTTAAAAATCCCGGTTTCTGTTTCATCACAACACACAATAAATGCCTTTTTCCTTCCTCATCCCAAGTGAATTCCAATGACAAATGTAAAATAGCCAGAAGGACACACCGCTGGGACCATCATATTTCACTGCGTGACCCCGCTTTTTTTTAGCCGAACAATCCGCCATTTGTTTTTCCTTGTGAGAAACTGATTCATATTTGGCTTCTAAGGATATCAGGATGGATACTCCTAGAGATTCAATTCCAATTGACAGGCAAACTGGAAGAGTTCGAGGTTCTGTAAATATGCTGGATATTCAGAAGAAAGTGGAATGGGTGCAAGTAAGTGGACGGTGGACGAGAATGTTGGTAAGTTTTCTGAACAATAATTTAAGCAATTAATTTTTTTAAATTAACGCCAGGTTATGGGACTATCTCTCACTCCCGAAATTCTAGATACAAATAATAAAGGAGAGGATGATGACAGAATTATAATTTTTCTTATCCCAGGTAACTATGATACAAAAATTACATTTTATTAATAACAATGATCCAGGTAATCCTGGAAACGACAGCTTTTATGCAGATTTTGGCGACAAAATAATTCGAAACTTGATCGCACGTGAAGAACGCCTCGGCAATAGAAAGGTCCAATTCTTATTTTATGCGATGTCTCACTTAAATCATGTTCTATTGCCGTCAGATCTTCGTTGCTCACCAAATCATAAAGTCAATGGTATGTCAAGCAATTTTTATAACTCAACAAGCAATACTGATTTTTGAAAATTCCCAAAGGATTAGATGTTTGGTCTCTTTATCCAAAGAAATTTTTAGTTCTTTGTTCTTTGAAGTTATTTTTTTTAGAAAGATTCAAATTGAATGATCAAGTTCAACACAAGCTGGATTTTGTGAATGAACACCTACCAAGAGGCAATAGAGTGTACATGATAGGTCATAGTATTGGTTCATACATGCTTTTGAGCATTCTACCATACATCAAAGAAGACTTTAATATCAAAAAAGCGATTTGTCTTTTCCCAACCATTGAAAATCTCTCAGAGACTCCTCATGGAATCCGTCTTCGAAAAGTGATTTCCGTAAGACATTGAGGAATTATTCATCACAGAAATTCGTTATTACAGACATTGGACACAAATGATTGGCTTTCTAAATGCTGCTCGTTTTGGGTTGACTTACTTCCAAGGTCAACAAAGCGATGGATAATCTCAATGAAATTGACATCTGAACATGCAAATCCTGATATGGTTTCATCGTTATTGGAACTTTTCCACATGCACGTTTTCAGAAATATTGTGCACCTTTACAATGACGAAATGGAAAAGGTTTGAAAACCAGTTTACCGTATGAATGTGGCACGTTTTCAAAAAAGAATTTTTGCCATTGCATGTCGAGAAAAAATTGTTTTAACATTTTTTCCAGATCGGTCCGCTCGATGAAAACTTGTTGCTTCACAAGCACTTGATCTACTTTTACTATGGAACAAACGACGGATGGTGTCCAATTAAAAACAGTATGTTTTGTTTTTAGTATTAGAATACATTTCTTATATTCTAGGTGAAATGATGGGTGAGCGTCTACATCGAGGACATGTCATTATTGATAAAGATAACTGTGAACATGCATTTTATATTAGAGACTCTGCAGCAATGGCTGAACAAGTTATTCAATTAATTGTTTGAATTTGTTAAAACATGATCTTTGCATTTGCTTATTAAAACTCCGCATCATGCTTTTAATATTTCATTATGTATATAATAATATATATCACACAATATCGTTTATTGTCAGGATAAAGGTTTAACTAGAATTAAGAACTTTAACGCTCTGTGAATTTGAAAGATAGTGTATTCCCCATTCCGAGCTCTTCGTCGCTTCTCAAAATTTCAAGAATAATAATAATAATAATAATAATAATAATAATAATAATAATAATAATAATAATAATAATAATAATAATAATAATAATAATAATAATAATAATAATAATAATAATAATAATAATAATAATAATAATAATAATAATAATAATAATAATAATAATAATAATAATAATAATAATAATAATAATAATAATAATAATAATAATAATAATAATAATAATAATAATAATAATAATAATAATAATAATAATAATAATAATAATAATAATAATAATAATAATAATAATAATAATAATAATAATAATAATAATAATAATAATAATAATAATAATAATAATAATAATAATAATAATAATAATAATAATAATAATAATAATAATAATAATAATAATAATAATAATAATAATAATAATAATAATAATAATAATAATAATAATAATAATAATAATAATAATAATAATAATAATAATAATAATAATAATAATAATAATAATAATAATAATAATAATAATAATAATAATAATAATAATAATAATAATAATAATAATAATAATAATAATAATAATAATAATAATAATAATAATAATAATAATAATAATAATAATAATAATAATAATAATAATAATAATAATAATAATAATAATAATAATAATAATAATAATAATAATAATAATAATAATAATAATAATAATAATAATAATAATAATAATAATAATAATAATAATAATAATAATAATAATAATAATAATAATAATAATAATAATAATAATAATAATAATAATAATAATAATAATAATAATAATAATAATAATAATAATAATAATAATAATAATAATAATAATAATAATAATAATAATAATAATAATAATAATAATAATAATAATAATAATAATAATAATAATAATAATAATAATAATAATAATAATCTTTTGAACTTTGTTTGAATACAATGTTCACGAAAAAAAATTTATTTAATTTTTGTACCCTTTTCTGAAGTTTGTTGCATTGCTTATCAGCAGAAATAACGCACATTTGTTGATTAAATTGATTGTTGGTCGTCGGCAGATATTTTTTTGATAAATTAAATTAAACTTGAACAATAATCTAGTCTGCCTCGTCGAAAACGTTCTGATCCCCTTGATACAAGTTCTCGATTTCCAGTTCCGATGATAACTCAAATATGCAACAATTTTTGAAAATTGATTTGAAATGAAAGATGCATGTCACATTTTTGAAAATTGACAGAAAAATCAATTTTACATGATTTTTCACCACGCAGCATCTCGAAAAATGGGACAAAGTTCCTGATAATCAAATTTCAATTATAAAATAGCAAAACCTATAAAATTGCAAAATCGACTGCTAAGCATAGTTAACGTTATCAAAAATTAGATCAGTTATAGTTAGTTATTGATTATCTCAATTTTAATAACTGTTTTAAATAAGAGAACACTAAACTAACAAGTTTTAAAATGACTGCGAGATCAAAAATAAAAGTCACATATGAACGAGAATTTAAGTATCTCTGGAAAATTTGATATTGGGGGACTATGTAATTTTTTAATTTCCTTTCTTTGTTTGCATTTTGAAATTATTCCATTATTTCCGCATATTTTTAGGGTGCAGTATTTACTTAGAACTTACAATCAACACGTGTTTTAAAAAATGAAAGCATGTTTACTGATATGGGAGACACGTTTGCCGACAATTTAATGATCGGTAAGCAAAGTGGCATAATATGCATTTAGGATAAGAAATTGTGCACCGAAAGCATTTTCTGATTTAAATTCAGAGATCAGAACATCGGAATATAAAAATGTTTGAAGTCTGCAGAGAAGATCTTGAGAAAGATGCCATCTGAAAAAAACATCGATACAAAACTCACACAAACCAGAAATCAAAATCACACCATTAAAGAAAAACTGATGAAAGTTTCTACACATATCGCTCAGGTCATATTAATCTCGTAATCATAATTTTTAACACTATTCAAACCTAAACCGCTCTGCTTCGCTGCTCACTTCAGACTCGAATCACAAAGAGGCGGAAAAGTTGGCACATGCCTTGTCTAAAAACGTTGGTTTGATAAGAAGACAAAAATTTGTGGGGCATTTTAAAGACGAGAAAATAAACTACCGGTAAACTATGCGACTACCTTGTGCTATTCTTCTTGCATCTGTTTTATTTATAGTATTTGCAATTGGTATCGTGTTATTGATCCCATTTCCTATTGTAATTTTTCAAAAACTCGTTGACTCACAAGTTTATTTACAGTCAGTTTAAAAAAATGATGTATACTATTGTTTTCGAAAACAAACAAATTTTTAGAAGGCAAAGCGATGGGCAATTCCCAAAGTCTACATTTTACTGGTCTAAACTTCCAGCAGTACAATATTTCAATTTCTATCTTTTTAATATTACAAATCCTGATGAAGTTTTATATAATGGTGCCACCCCTGCCATGTTAGAAGTGGGACCATATACCTACGCGTAAGTAATTCTCTTTTTTTATATTTGATTGGCATTTCAATATTAAACCGGCATGTTAGTAGAATATCATAAACTAAATTTTTGATAAGGAAACACGAAACAACTTTTTTGCTTCTTTATGATAATTAGATGTACAAAACTTAAGTTAAACATTTCTTTTTTTTCTGAAATGGAGCAAATTCCGGGAACGAAATACTTGTTTTATGTTTCGTTATTCAGACATAAGCCGATTGAATATTTTCCAGTGAAACAGAATTCAAAGACTTCATTGAGTTCCGGGACAATGATAACAGTATTTTTTATCAGAACAACAAGACATGGGTTAGAAAAAAAACGTCGGTTTAATTTTAACCAGATATGGAATTATAGATATTTGACAAATCTCGATCATGTGACGACTGCAATTTTGAAGATGTGATGAACCTTCCAAATACTGCTTACTCGGTTAGACAAAAATTGAAAGTGATCCGTTAAGTTTAAATTTTTAGACTCTCGTATTCATGGAACTGGGCTTACCAAAATCTCCCGTTGTTCAAATTGCAATGGATGTTTTGGCAATTTTACTTGGGGAGCAACCGATAAGGTTATTAAGTGTATTAATGAAATATAATTCACCTTATTTTCAGAACAATTTCGGCATCTGGCGTGCTATTTGTTGGATATTCCGATCCTCTGATTGACTTGGTCAATAGTCCATTAACAAAGGTAATAAGAATATAGGCATTCGTTCTCATAAAAAGTTTAGTTTATAGGCTCTGGTTAGTTTTCTTGGTAATCCGGCTCCCATGCCACAGGTCGTTGCCGGTGGTTATTTCCCACAGTATAATCACACTTGTGATGGGAATTATACTCTACTGACTGGGAAAGACAACACGGACAAGTAAGAAAATTGTCTTCAAAACAATCGATTCAAACTTCTTACAGCACTGCATTGATTCAAACATGGGACGATATTACTCACTTATCATGGTGGAGTACTGAAGAAGCCCAAGATATTAGAAACTCAGGAGATGGATCATTTCAAAAACCTGGTCTTCAAAAAACGGACGTTTTAAAACAATTTCAATCATTCACCTGCAGAGCATATAATTTGAGATATGCTCAAGAAGAAAGCTATGTTAATGGCATCCCTTCGTTGTCGTTCAATATTGATTCTGATTCTTATGACGCAGTGACACATTCTGGTTACAGATACGAAAATTTTGAAAAAGTTGTAAGTATTCTATAGACTGCTTATACAAAAAATTGCAATCATTATTCTCACACAGGATTATTTTCCAAAATGGCCATGCGGAAGTAATCACACTTATCACGACAATGGAAATTGTGCGATGGTCAATTGCACTATTGTAGATAATTTCTGCAGTTCTTGTTGTAAAGGCTCAAATATTAATGGAACATATCTCATGCCCCCTGGAATTACACCGCAAAGATGTTTCCCCGGTCAAAATAATGCGTTACCATTTGGCGCTTTTCTAACCGGGCCTCATTTCTATGGATCACCGAATGAAGTTACTGATAAGATGATTGGCATACATCCAGATAAAGAGAAACACTCATTAGGAACTTTCAAAATAAATCCAGTGAGCTTGAAAATCCAATAACATTGAATAAACCCATTTTCAGGCAACTGGCTCGACTGTTGGCGGAAAATTCAGAATGCAATTATCACACCCTATTTTTAAATCAGCTTTCACGTAAGATTGCAATCAAAATTCATCAAAACATAACAAATTACAGCACAATGAGCAATTCTCCAAACACAATCATGCCTTCGTTTTGGCTTGATATTAACATCGAAATGAGAGATTATGCAATTAATTTCATATACTTCAATGTAGTAACCCTTCCGAACATAGTGCTTGGTGTTGGAATCGCATTAGTGGCCATTTCTATAATAGCGATACTTCTGTGGGGTTTTCTATACTTCAGAAAACGACGGAATAGTTCTGTGACAATTTTCAAGAATAACACAAATAATAGAATAGCTTCGTGGACTGTAACAGACTCAAATTAATTTATTAGGTTACTTTTATTTTTTGCTCGTAAAATTGTACTCAAATGATTGTGCATAAATACTTCGTTTTCATAAATTGCGTTATAAAACGTTGGAAATACAAATATAAATAGTAAAATGCATGAAAAACTCCTGAATGTGATCAAAGGCTTGTGATTAGAATACATATTAAAAATGAAAGCAAAGGTTCGAGGCGGGGTACTAGTGGCATTTAGATTTGGTTCGAAGAATGTACACAAAATCACTAGACAAAACCTAACGAAAGAAGAAATATACACGTGATGTAAAATTGAATGATGGTGACTGGATAGGAATTCTGAGGAAAATAACATGTTATCCGCGCTTGAGATAGGTGTAAGCCATTGTAATTGCAGCTCCAATGAGTGTCATAAGCAAGAATCGCTCCTTTCGTTTTTGAGCATCAAGCTGGCTTTCCAAATTGTGGACACGATTGATTAAAACACCTGAAAACATGATTTTCTATTTATTTGTACAAAAATTAGTATTTTGTAAATGTTTTTACCTATTTTTTGATTATTTTATGGAGCGATCTGATCAACACTTTTCTGTAGCACATTTTGAAAGTGAAATGAAACATATATCTAGCCGGTTTCAAAGAATGTGTGAAAATAAAACAGAGAGAAATCCATAGTTTTAAAAAATATGTGTTAAGCCAAAAACGGTTACAGTTTTGAAGGTTTTTGGATTATCGTTTTTGTTTCTATTCATACCTCAACATTTTTTTGAAAAAAATCGAAACTTACCGAGTCTCTTACGCATCAACTTCGCTTCTTCATACGGATTCTCCAAATTGGAAGCCGCCAACGAATCAGGCAACGACTGAAAACATTTCATATTTCCAAAACTCTTCAACTTTTCCCCCCACTCACTTTTTCTTTGGTTGCATTATTATTCAACGTTCCTTCAGTCAGATGGAAAACGTTTAGATGAGAAGGGACTTCCATTCTTGCCGTCTGTTAAAATTATCTATGAACTTCAAGAATAAAATATGGCAAATTCACCGGTGCATTGTACAGTCCATGATCCGCAATAATAGTTTTTGCCTCGCCATTGACTGTGATATGATCCGGAACACTCATTTTTTCCAATATCGCTCCTCTAGCTGATTCAAATCTACTCATCTACAAACATGATCGGATTAATAAATGATTTGAATAGATAGAATAAAATTGCATATTTTCTTTTTGTCGGTAAAATCTTGTAAATTCTTATAATTTTTCAAATTTTAATTATTAAAGCTCACCAGACTGTTAATTGGATCTATCGACATCAAATCTACACCCGTAACAGAAAGATGATCCGGTACTTGCATCATTGTGACCTGAAAAAGAAATGAAGTTAAATTTTGGTACGAAAACTGAATAGAGTGAATGTTCGATGTAGTTACTCGGTATCACAACCGATGAAAAATCAAAATAGATGAAATAGTAGTATTACAAAACAACATAAACATTTTATTACCCGCACTGAGATGTGATAACAGATAAATAAAAAACTAAAAACTGAACAAAAAATAGCCCTAAATCAAGATTGATCCAAACCCTAAATTCACTTCTTTTCCTTTTCATCGTCATTGGCTGAAATATCGCATTTATATAACAAACTAAACTTTATAAAAACCCACTTTTGAAGCACTCCGTTCTCATTGCGCACTCCATAAACGCCATTAACTGTTCGCCGCAAGCCCCATTCTCCATTTCTTCCTCAGACGATTGTTTCTGACAACTGATCGCCTCTCTGAATTCGTAGCCACATGGACTTGCAACAAGATGACCGACGCAGTGGCATTCAAAGTTTACACTTCCATCTGGATTGGTTGGTCCTGAGAAATAAAAACATGGAGATTCGGTAAAGCTTTTGAGAAAAGGGGAAAATGTTTTAAATCGAAGTTGCGTCGGCCGATAAATTGGAATTTTGTCAAATTTTGCACAATATACATAAAATTCTAAATATTTTATTAATCACTCTTTACAATTTTTCTAAAAATGCAAGTTTGGAACACCATAACTCGGTTCACAATTTTGGAATTAATTTAATTTCAATTTATTTTTAAAGATAAAAATGTATCAAACTGATTTCGCTCTGAAAATCACTACATTTACATTTTCAAGCAAATCAAACTGATTTTGATGAGATAGTGTAAAATAGGGGTAAATTTAAAACAATCCAACTTTTCGAAGGTGGTGATAACTCGACCCAAACCTCCCAGTGATGCTTAAAACTTTCAGGACTGTGTATTGAGCCTATTTAGAACTGCAAAACTAAAAGCACAACCAAATCGGGTGTAAATACTTCCCTTGTCAAGGCTATTTGAAGTGTGCGATGTGTATAAACGGAAAACAGTATATATATTGTATTTTGCATCATTATGACGTCTTTTAAACTATTTCATAATTCTTGCAATCAATTTGCGCAAAATATACCACCCTTAAATCAATTATTTGCAGTTATTCCCCTTTTATCAAAATTTTATTTTAAAAAAAATGAAACTAACCTGGATTAACACTCGGATAAACCTCCGTTGGGTCAGTGTTCGCAATTTTTTGAATATAATCATCCTTGATATCATCCCAAAATGTAGTTTCCGGTATTTGTATTACCTGTATACAATATTTCTATTATTTTATTTCAGAACAATAAAAAAAAAAAACAAAAATACCTCGTCTTTTCCAACAGCTTTACTCATTGTCTAGAGAATTAACCTGAAATATGACAGCATTATTTTTTTATCAAAAGTCACAAGTCTAGCAATTTTAAAGATTGAAAATGTGAAAAACAAGGTTTGTATTTCAAAAAAACAATAGACTCGTAAATCGACATGTGCACCTCGATAAACAAAAACGCAGCAACGCTTCGTGAGACCTTAATCAGGTCAGTGTGCATGCGTAGCATTGTTGTGCATTTTTGAAAGAGCAATAATTTATTTTCTAATTAAATAAGCTATACAAAATGTATATGCCAGAGCATATTTCTGGAACTGGATATCCAATGAATTTTACTGGAATAGAGGTAAGAATGAAGGAAAACAAAAACAATGTTCAATTGTAACACTTACAGACTTCTGATCTCAATGTGCCAAATATTGATCAATTACAAGATGAAATGATACATACGGCAGCGGAAGATTTCAGAAGAGAGAACGATGATTATCTCAGGCTTATTGAACATATATCACAGGTATGTATTTATGAAATTCGAGACAATATTAAAAGCCGTTCAGCAATACGATATGGACAGTGCAATTGAAACAGACCCAGTGAGACAAATAAAATTGATGCGCAAACAATTGAGTAAGAAATTTCTAACTTTAAACATTGAACCATTCGTTCTCACTATCAGATAACATGCGAATAGCAGTTGAAGTGTTGGAAATGGAAAATGAAAAGAGAAGTCAGAGGGAACAGGTAAGAATATATTCAAGTTATCGTGTCTTTAAAATTTGAAATTAAATATATCGAAAACTGGAAAAAAAAACTTGTAAAGCAAACTATTTCAAAAATTTCAAACCTCGAAAAATGGTCATTTACACATACTAAATAAATTTAAAGATGTTTAGGTAAAGAAGGTTTTTTAGACGAGTCCAAAATCGAAACTCTTTTGAAATTAGTTGAAAAAAATAAGATTTCCTGAAAACTCGTAAATAACCAAAGTAGTGAACCTTAGAATATTATAAATAAAATATTCCACAATAAATTCGAATGAAATTCGAGTTCGATCATTGAGTCACCTTTTTTCGGGGAAAATATCCCATTTTTTTGGAGAAAAATTGAGATGAATTTCGAAGATTCATTTTTGCCAAAACATTTCATTTATTTCGATAATTATATTTAAAAATCTTTTTATCAATTTTAAATTTAATCTAAAGTAAGTGACAATAACATTTAAATTTATGATCAATTTAATCAAAAGCGTTTGAAAAATAGAAAAAAATAGATAAACATCAAAAAATTCGAACCAATGATATTTTCCATTGTGATTTAAACAAAAAACCATATTCAAACAAATTTTATTCAGATATAAGAGATTTGGATATAGGAAAAAACAAACACCACACATTTGTTACTTATTTCCCGCCATTCGATGACTACACTAAAGTCAGCGAACAAATAGTTGAACGCTTTGTTTTTATCACTACGTTTCTCAATAACCCATGATGTCTATAAAAACCGCTGATATCAAATTTTACAGATAATGGCGTGTGGATTGGCAGGATTGGCGGTCCTTACTCTTGTTGCTCTCTTCAAAAAATAATTTGTTTAAATGAATCTTTTTATTTGTTTCGTTCTAGTCCCTTTATTGCTTTGATACTCATTTAATTTCTGCTTTATTTTAAAAATTGCATAATTTTTAAATATTGATCCTCAAGAATTTTATTTGGTTGTGAAAATAAATATATTTCTTTGAAAATTGCGCGTTTTTTGGGTTCGGTTTCCACTCCTTTAACTTTCTATTTTATCGATAATACTTGAAAATTATCAACGATAACTTATTTTTGCAGTGCAGTTATAATACTACAGGGTGAAAAATGATAACACGGGTTTCATCAATTCGTCGAATAACTATGGCGTTTGGTAAGTTTAGCTTTAAAAACATTGATTGTTAAAAAAACAAAGTTTTTCAGCGTCAACTAGTTCAAACAAGACGTATTTGAGGATCGGGTCGGTTAGAGTTCCACGCAGAGAAGCGAAGAATCCAGACTTCGTTCCAGCATATTATGGTTGGAAAATATTCCAAATTAGAAGATATAAAAACGTATTACATTTTAGGAATTCAGAATCAACCACCTTCGAATTTTTTGCCTCATTTGAAATGGTTAATTCAGAAAGATTTGCTTAAACAAGATGTGTTTTTGCTAGGAGTTCCAGGGAAGTCAAGGCTAGAATTAGTTTTGAGATATTTGGTAATTGATAAAAGTGTTTTTTTAGTTATTAACTTATTATTTTTCCAGGAAGCAACAAACAGAGAATTTGAATATTTGTCGATTACAAGAGACACAACAGAAGCTGATATCAAACAACGAAGAGAAATAAGAGATGGAACTGCATTTTATACAGATTTGGTTTGAATCTTTTATTAATTCGTTTTTTTCTGAATACTTTTGTTTTAGTGCGCAGTTCGAGCAGCGTTGGAAGGAAGAGTTCTTGTTATTGATGGTGTTGAACGAGCTGAAAGAAATGTGCTACCAATTCTTAACAATTTGTTAGAAAATCGAGAAATGCAATTAGATGATGGGCGATTTCTAATGAAGCATGACAAATATGATGAATTGAAAAAGGTATCTTATAAGCCAATTATTCTAAAATGCTCCATTTTTATTCAGAAATACGACGAACCCACTCTCAAAACAATGGGATTAGAAAGAGTCTCTGAAAACTTCCACGTCATCGCATTAGGACTTCCAGTTCCACGCTTTCCGGGAAATACACTTGACCCACCATTCAGAAGTCGTTTTCAATGTAGGAATATTCATGAACAGCCTTTTCAAGTAAGCTTGATTAATTTCTCATGGTGCCCCATAGTAGAAGAATTTGAATTTTTTTCAGACTTTCTTGGAACAAGCCACAAAAATAGCACCAAATGTTAGCGAAACAGAGCTGAATGACTTGGTATCCTTGGTTTATGCATTTAATTCAGAAGCTTCGAGTTCAAGGCCGAGAATTGCATCATCTGTGGTTGAGCATGTTTTAGGAATTTGGGTAAATTTAACGGGTTGAAATGATGAATGAAATTATCTTCTTCAGAACAACAACCCTAACTTTTCTGCCGGTGAAATAGTGAATATTTGCTATCCAGCAAAAGAAATTCTGTCCGAAAGTGAAAAGGATTTGATTGATCAGTTTAAGAAAAAATTTGAATTGGTGAGTTATTTGAAAAGAAAAACTGTATAAAATTGAAAATATATTTTCCAGAATGACAGATCAAATCCACGAAAACTCGGTGCATCGACTGTCAACGGAAATACTCAAAATGTTGCAGTTGAAGAAGACGGAAAGAAGATAAAGCTGGAGCTTCCGATTGCGTCACACCCAACGACGGTTGAAACATCTTGGGTACCAACAAAACATCAAGAGACACTTCTAGCCGACTTGGCAATTGCCTTTTCAAAGGGTGATTTTGTACTGATTGGTTCAAAGGGATCAGGAAAATCGAGAATTCTTATGGAACTTTCAAGACGATTGAATTTTGATTTCGTTTCCATGGTTTTGCATCAAGTAATTTTTTATGTAGCAGGTTAGACGACATTTAAACCATTTTTTGAAATTCAGGACATGAACACTCGCGAACTCATTCAGAGAAGGCATATGAAGGAAAATGGAGACACTGTTTGGGAAGATAGTCAACTTGTCAAAGCAGCAAGAGATGGAACAGTTTGTGTTTTGGATGGCGTTGAAATGGTTCATCCAAGCGTACTCATGTCACTGTCGCAACTGATTTTCCATCGCCGGTTCGATTTGCCAAATGGTCATCGGCTCATTGGAGAGAAAGAATTTGAGAATATTTTGGAACGTGATGGGCTAACGGAAGACGAGCTTGTTTCTCGGTAAGGTTGAGCAAAATGTTGGCTGAAAGTAATATGTAACTTACAGAGGTGTATTCAAAATCCCTAATTCATTCCGTCTGCTTTTGGTTGGTGAATCGCAGTCTAAAGATCATAAATGGATAAACGAAAATATTTTGTCAATTCTCCCATTTTTCACTGTACCTCAATTATCAGTACCAGAACAACTTTCAATTATCTCTGCGTAAGTTTTTAAATCTCAAATATTTGAGATTAGCACAACAACAATTTGTCTTTCAGGATGACAGATGGTTCTAACACGTCTGCATTGAATAAGATTGCTTCATTTGTAAAAACTATCAAAGAATCTCATGATTCTGGTCTCAGAAACGCTGGAAGCTGTCTTTCACTTCGTCGTTTGATACACATTGCCAAAAGAGATAAAATGCAGCCAGGTCATTTGAGAGAGCTTGTTGAGAAGGCAGCATTATCGAAATTTTTGCCGCAGCTTACTAAAGAAACGTTTGAACACGAGTTAAATCAGGCAAAGATTTTCAATGATGAAAGTGTACGAAGCAGAAATGATGTTTCATATATTGACATGATTCGAGCTCAAACCAATCACGCGGAAGAAGAAGCTCTTATTCCAAACGTGTTATTCCACGATAATAAACAACATCTAGAAGTTTTGGAGGATATGGCAAGAGATATGAAACTTGGAAGTCATTTGCTTTTGATTGGAAATCAGGGAGTCGGAAAGAATAAGCTTACTGACCGTTTCCTTCATTTGACAAATAGGCCAAGGCAGTACATGCAACTTCATAGGTAATATTATCAATAGTTGATTTCATAATTAATTAATATATTTTTTTTTCTTAAAGAGATACAACAGTTCAAACCCTTACCATACAAACAGTCGTTGAAAATGGAATCATACGTCATGTGGATAGCGCTCTTGTGAAAGCGGCAAGAAGTGGACAAATTTTGGTAATTGATGAAGCTGACAAAGCCCCTCTTCATGTTATCGCGATTCTTAAAAGTCTTTTGGATACTGGAACTCTTGTTCTTGGAGATGGTAGAACTATGATTTCTTCTAAAAACTTGTCGGCTGATGATTTGAATAATGAGAAGATTGTTCCAATTCACCCAGGTTTTAGAATTATCATGCTCGCTAATCGGCCAGGATTTCCATTTTTGGGTAAATATATAATACACATAAATTGCTATGTAAATGTTTTCCAGGCAATAACTTATTCGCAGTACTAGGAGATCTGTTTGCAATTCATATGATTGACCATCCAAGTAGAGAAAGTGAACTGCAGATGATTAAGAAATATGGGCCGAGTAAGTTATTGTAATTAGGTTTCAATATAATATTGTTGTAATTCAGATGTGAATGACGAAATACTGAACAAATTGCTAACAATTTTCAACGAATTGAGAGATAAAACTGACCAAGGATTGTTGCAGTACCCATATTCCACTAGAGAACTTGTGAATATTGTCAGACATTGTAATGTGAGTAGCAAATCTATCAATTTATATTTTTCATACCACTTTATTTTAATTGTTTAGGAATTCCCGGATGATCCTTTGCCAGAAGTTGCCCGAAATGTCTTCGATTTTGACTCATACAATGAAGATACAGTTGCCACAATCGAGGCCGTTTTCCAGAAACACGGCATTCCACTAGGCTAGTCTTTAAATTTGTTTTTTTATTTTATTTGTTAAATGAAGATTTTTTCTGAATTCTTGACGCAAAATACTTTTTATTTACAGGAATTGAAAAAATTGGCGAGAAAGTTTCGGTAGCAGAACAATTCTCTCTTGGAGAGCTGAAAAATCTAGGCAAATGGGGGTTTAAGAGATTCGATCTTACAGGATCATATGGATTTTCAGCGCCAGAGAATGTGAAAATTAGCGTGAGTTCGAACAACGCACTGAAATATGTTGAAAATCATTTTGATTCAGAGCTTTGAAAGTATTAAAACGAGTAATCATCCACTAGAGAAGACGAGTACCAGAAATTTGGAATTTTCTGAACAGTTTTGTCACTGGAAGCTACCAGTTGAAGAGGATAATATTGTCTCGGATGCAATTCGAGTGAACGATGATCTTATTGTTGCAACAGTAAACCCGAGAAAAATTCTTTACATGAGAAATTTTATGGAAACGCAAAGTGCAGAAGAATTTGATTTGCATGATGCTTTGAAGTATACAGACGCTCCAAGATTCCGTTTGAATTATTTGGGAAACAATAAAGTTCTTTGTTTTGAAGAGAAGGTAATTTTTATTGTTTATTTTTTTAAAACTAATTCCGCAAAAAGTTATTTCAGACCGGTGGAGTATTCCTCATCGATTTGGAAAATAAGACAATAAGTGTTACTGAAAGAAATGAAACGTTTGCGAACCAAATGGAGGCCTGTAAGTTTTTTCTCATCACTCCTCAAAATGTATCGCTAAATATTTCAGTGTTCAATGTATCTCAACGTCACTGGCGAATGGCACCACCAAATGGAACCTCAGCGATTGTTTACGAATGGTCGGTGAAGCTCAAGTGTATTAAAATCCAACTATTGTTTTTAGGAAAGGTGATGAAATGTTTATCTATTCACCGAACGGGGAAAACGTTTCGATACAAAGTGGCGCAGTACCATTCAAAATAAAACGAGTTGTACCTGTAGCCGAAAATCAGTGGATAATTGTGTCGACGGTAACGAGGCTTCATTTTTTTAAAATAAATAAATAATGACGTCTTTACAGAACGATGAAAATTATGTGTTAAAAAAGGAAAAGAGCGAATGGATCATCGATGAAATGAACCACAATCTGACTGAAAAATTTGACACAATCTCAACAAAAGCAAATGGTTCAGATCTTTACATGGTAGCTGAACCATATTACTATTTGCATGGAAAACATCATCCGGAAGAAGTGAATTTTGATCATTGTATATTTTCAAATAATGTTTATTTCACAGAAACATAATGTAGCGGGTATAGTCCGACAACAACCCAAACAGGTTGTAGACTCTAGAAGACCATACTATTTATCAGATAAGTTTTGCGAGAAATCTGTTGATCCTTCAAGAGAGGTTGCATATTTGGGAAAGAACATAATTCGAGCTAGACCAAATTGGGAAGTTCCAAAAAATGTATTGAGCAAAGGTTGGCAAAAGTCCCATGCATTTCAAGGAAAACATGGTTGTATTTCAGATGTTCCGATTTCGCATGTAGCTGGATTCCTGGAAGCAATCGATACAGAAGCACAAAAAGTCTGCTATGTTCCGGTGCCAAGTCCGTTTGGATTGAATTATCACAGAGAATGGTTAGGATCGATCAGTCGGACAGGATTCGTTCTTGTTCCATGGAGTGATGATAAAGTTCTTACAATTGACAGTAAATCAGAAATAAGAAGCTACGAACTAACAATGTCTGCATTGTCAAATTCATTTAATGAATGGAAACGAATGTCATCTGGTGGTGACGAAAACTTGAGAATGGAGTTTGAACGTGAGAAAGACAATTTTGACATGTCGAAGTTGGATGAGCCAAAACTTGGAAAGTGAGCAATTAAAAAAAATAACTCCTCAAATAAAATTAAAATCATTACAGAATTGACCCGAATAACACACCGCATCACGGAGGTAATCAATGGATGGGTGGAACAGGAGGTTATAACACTGCAGGTCTTGGAGGGGTCGGAGGTCCGTTCAGACTTGATGCAGGTCACGATGTTCATCAAATGTCCGATTTTGCAAAGCAACAGGTGCCGGAACATATCTTGAAAAAAGCAAGGGAAATTGCCAAAGAAGAGTATGCGAAGAAATTACGTGTAATGAATTTTTTCCGTTTAAATAAACCTAAAAAACATAGTTTTCAGGAAATAAACATGTCGGAATATGATGCGAATGCATACGAAAATGTTTGGAACAATGTGAAGAGTCATACCAGAAAATTGTCATCTGTCATTGACCAGTTAGAGGCTAAAAAGAAGGAGAGAGAGTGGGCAAAACATCAAACGAATGGAGATCTTGATGATGGAAAACTAATTGAAGGAGTGACTGGAGATCAGAATATTTATAGGAGGAGAATCGATAAGGAGCCAGATCCGGGAGCACCACAAACGAAGCCAAAACGACTGAAGATGTGTTTTGATGTTTCTGGATCGATGTACAGGTTCAATGGATATGATAAAAGGTTGCAACGGTCTTTGGAAACAGCATTGATGGTCATGACGTCGTTGGATAATAAAACTGAAAAAGTTGAGGTAGGAAGATAGTTCGGAAAACATTGGTTACGTTCAATCCAGCATCCGATCGAGATAAATTCAAGATCTTTTCATATTTTTCTGTTCGCAAAAAAAAGACATTGTTTTGAATTTGGTCGCTTACTTTTAAGTGTATTTTTCAGTACGACATTGTTGGGCACTCTGGTGATTCGCCATGCGTTCGATTCATTGACAAGACACATTATCCAAAAAATAACAAAGAACGGTTGGATACTTTGAAACGAATGCTAGCCCATACACAGGTAATACGGTAATTTTTCTGCCCTCCTCTCAGAATTTAAGATTTAAGATTTATTTACGTATTAATTATCGTTTTCAGTATTGCTCAAGTGGTGACAACACTGTAGAATGCCTTGAATTCGCAGTCAAAGAAATGGCAAAAAGGGAGGATTATGATGAATCTGTGGTAATCTTGGTGTCTGATGCAAATCTCGAAAGGTAAGAAAATGTTAATCATTCATTTTGCATTGATTAACTATCCCATCGTTTTTTATAGAGTTCTAACAACCGTGATGTGTTTTTTTTTCAATTCTTGCAAACTGCTAAAAGTAACAAACACCTTGACCCGTTTTACACTTTTGATAAATGAACATGATAATATAATTTTTGTTTCAGATATGGAATCAGACCGTCACAATTGAAAAAAGAGATGTTGAAGGAGAATACAGTTAACTGTTTTGTAGTGTTTATCGGATCGTTAGGAGAACAAGCAAATCAGTAAGGATTTGTTTTTATTTTCAGAATTAGTGAATGGATATCTTTTTTTCAGCCTGCTCGCTGAACTGCCAGCTGGAAAAGCTTTCGTTTTAAAGGATGCCGAAGAACTTCCAAAAATAATGGAAACAATTTTCGCATCGACTATTGCTCAATAGTGTTGTAAATAAGTAAAAATAGTTAATTTTATTGAATCAATAAATTATTTGTAGAAAGAAGAGTTTTTGTGCGGTGTCATTAATATCTTAAGAAAATATGTTTTAAGTAAGTTTGTTATTCCAGCATATGTTTGAGATGTAGTATAATGCTGATCAAAATTTAATGTTCCGAAATACTGGATTAAGCAGGTGATTTTTTGGTATATTCTGGCAAAACGTAATGCTAATCATAAAATTTGGGAAGCTAAATATCAGCTAAAAAAATAGAGCTCAAGATTTTCAATTCACACAATAGCTTTCAATCTTTCCAATACTTTTACAGTGATTATTTCTAAAAAAGGATACATTTTCTTAGTTTTCAATAGGAAAACAAGTTTAAATCTGAAAGTTTTAAATTTTATTCATTTTTGATCGATATTAGTGCATTCAGAACTAAAATATTTAAATTACTATGATTGTCTTATCTTCTATTATAAAAACCGAACAAAAACAAACTGCAACTGTCAATTTAGCTCAAATTCAGAACCCTCTCAGACCTCCCTTTCAATCAAATCTACAGTATCCCTTTCTGAATTTCTAATAGGTTTAACCTTCAACAATCTTCTAAAAAAACCATTGTAATTAAAAAACGAAGCCATCCGCAAAAAAAAGCAGATGAACGATGGCAAACGAAAGTTTTTTCTGGCTCGGCTGGCGCCAAACCGCAATTTGGATAACCTTGGCGTAGCTAGCAAAAAAAAGTCAAATGAAAGTGTGTAGAACGTCTATGATGAATGGTGAGGTGCATCACTGTAGAAGTTGAAATCCGATGAATAAAAAACAACGCGTTCCCTTTTTTTCTATTCATGAGAAACTTTGAAATTATGGTTTTTCGTCGTTTTCGTTTTTTTTTCATCATCATCTATTGTCTGATGATCCAAGGACAACAACTCTGTTGGAACCGGCTAACGATGGTGCCATCAAAATTTTCGCTGAACAAGCAAATAACAAATAAAACTGTAGTTATCCGTTTTTCTTATACTTTTTATGTACATAATGCAAAAAGAGAAGTTTTTTTTTCTTCTCATCGAATTGAAAATTGTGAACAACGTGTTTTTATTCTTCAAATAGATATTTTCGTATGAAAGTGGAAATTAAACACCTGTTGCACAAGATGGCAGAAACGAAGACGGCTGGCGATTATGAGATAACGGGTGAAATCTTGCTTTATTTGCACTTGTAAACAGTTTTTTGACGATTTGAGGAAATGAAAGAAGAAGTGAGAAGAGACAGATTTTTTTGGCATTGTTTGAAATATTGAACACCTTTTGTTCACAGAAGAAGGATCTGATAAATGAAAGCTGTTCAAATGATGGATTACCGAAATGTTGTTATCATTTGTTGCGGATTCAGAACAATAAATGAAAATAAATCAGAAAACATTCAATAAATATAAGATTTTTTTAGAACAAAAACATGAATTGAACGATAGATAATAGAGTTTGTTCATTAATCTCTCTCATGTTTCTGTATTATTGCAGGTTCGTTTGTTAAAAAAAATTAATGCATCCCCTGCTCAGCTGAAGAGTAATTTTAAAGACAGTGAACAATTTGATAACAAATTATATCACACTTTTTCGTGGTACTGTTTATCTCACATAGTTAATCCTTAAAGCCAAGCATCTAACAATTTCTGCGTACTCACAAAATTGTTGAAAGTTAGCTTTTTCTGGTAAAAATGACTTTATTTCATAAAAACTACAAACTTATATTACGCAAAAAATAATTGAATTTATTAAAAATTGCTTAGACTTGAAGCTCTAATGTTATATCGTAGTGTTGTGGAATGATGCTTAAGTTCGCAAAGCTTTGAACAGACTGACACATTTTCTTAAATTCCCATATTGTTTTTGAAAATTACTATTTATTCCTAGGTTCGTTTCGTATGTAGTACATGGAACAAGATTTAAGAGTACTAGAATTTCCAGTGGATTCTGTTATGTATTTTGTAGATGTTTTCTTTTTTTTTTTTTGTGAACATTTATTCTTGCAGTTTCCTCTAATTGAATATTTTGAAATAATAAAAAGTTAAGACTATTTTTGTATTCAAACTGTTTCTGGCGAGAAATCAATAAAGCCCGTTTTACGTTGGATTCTTGAGAAATTACCTATTATTTATATCTTTTACACTTGTTAAACGTCTTAAGTTCTACGGAGAACCTAATCCTATTCATCCGGCCGCTAAGACATTTGTCATAACGAATCGGAAAATATTCATCCTCTAATACTTGTTCAAAGTTCATCTCAGTTGACCGATTAGCCCCCCCCCTGATAGATGAACGTAATCCATCCGTAAACAGTGGTCCCAAACAACTTGTTAATTTACGACCCGAGAACAAACTTTTGTGTGCATCCATAATAATTACAGTAACCTCATGTACAATATCTTCCTACTCCTTTTGTTGATGAATGAGGAGACAGAATTCATGTTGCGTCGTATAAATCATTGAGTGCGAGCATAAAACACATAAAAACACGTGTAAATCTCAGGATATCGATGACATTTATAGTTAGCCAGATTATTTTATAGATATTGACTTTATCAATATATTATAATTTATATCACGATTTACAACAATTCAAATATTTCGGAACGACTCAATTTGTTTTCAAGATACAAGACAAATCTACACTCATATTTTGAATCGTTCATCGCCATTTTTCTTTGGCATTTTCCAATTTTTATTCGAGAAACAATTTACCACATCTAGCCGGTTTTTTACTCACAGCAGCATGAAAAAGTGAAAAAAAAACCTTTCATTTTTTCTCTCCTTTTTTGCCACACCGTCGCCCTCCTCCCACAGGATCGTTCACCGATGATGCGCAACCAGAAGCATCAACGATATAAGCAAAAGAAGACGATGTGAAGAAAAAAAATCGAAAGTGCCGACTAGAAAAACAAGAAAGCTTGCATCTACGGGCACCTTTCTCCCTTTTTTCTGTATTCATCTTTGCATTAATACCTTTAGGGTGGTCTTTCTTTCCTTTCCATCAACCGTTTTTCTTTTCCATTTTTTTTCTGTTCTGAAGCTGTTGAGAAAGGAGCTTTCAGGCTGGCTGGCAGCTACCAGGTTTGTTGAGAAAACAGAGAGCGAAAACGATAGGTGCGTATCCCGCCCATTTCGCGCACGCGATCCCGCTGTGCTTGCCTTACAGTAATGCAGTTTTTGGCACCAGGCTGGTTCCATTCTCATTTCTTGGTTTTAGACGCTTTGGCAACTGGTTCGTAGATGAACTAAAGATACTGAAAGTTCATAGGCTTTTTGGTTCTTCAAGAATCACATTTTTACAGTTTCTTTTGTTGCTAAAACAATTGATATCTATTATCTCTCGACAATATACTTTCTCTCTACTATCTCGGCACCATAGAAAGAGCGATAATAAAGAAACATTGTGATGATAGTACATACTACCGCTATTGTCTGAAATACTCATTTGTTCTTTTATAAATAGCTCGCTGAATTTCGAAAGTAACTTTTAACTTTTTCTAATAATTTAGAACTGAAATAAAATCAATTCGTGAAATTCAGAAATTTTACATCACTTCAATTTTATTAATGATTTTTCAGTACGAACTTGAATTTGATTTGCTAATTTTATAATGAAAATTAATGTTTATCTTACGTTTTCCTCCATTATTGTTGATGAAAAATCCATTTTTGAAAATAATATTTAATTCATCTTTTGATTTTTCTGAAACAGGCTAGATTCTATCAAGATTTGGTTAATGGTGAAGAATATAATTAAACACACTTATTTACAAAATCTAATTTTTTAAACATATATTCATTGTTACACTGCAATACTGTTGAATGCAATATTATTAAGACGTTTTTTAAACATTAGTTAAAATTAAAATTTTATGAAAAATCTCAACAAATCAGTAAAAATTAGGATAGTTCACAATCTAGCCAACCTCTATCAAAATTAAGTTATTTCAATGTCTAGGTCTGTGAAGTACTGTTTTTTTTGCAGAATTAATTTGTTTTTTTTGACACTATTAAAATATTGAATTCAAAATTGTAAACAAATGCAGACTACCTGCTGTTATATTTTCAAATAAAACAAGTCATCCCCCCCCCCCCCCCCCGGTTGATGGTTATCGCTGAGCCATCAATGAATAGAATACTGATCCGATCATGTTGCCGAATGGATTGCTTCTTATCTCACTGAGAATTTCCGATGGCAGCATCAACAGCAGCAAACCTAAAACATGCGCATTGTTTTCTGATGTCACCTCTCTACCAACAATTTGAAAATAATCGTTCCCATCACCCTTTTTTTTTGACTCACGTTTTTCTGGCCGTTGGGATGAGACAAATTTTTTCGGAAATTAAAAAAAATACACACACATACGTAAATTGTTCCATTGTTACCTGTCCTCTCTATTAACTGCCGACGCTTCCTATATTTTTTTTTGTCTTGTTGTGACTTTCTTCCTGGCCATTTGCATCTCCCTTCAGGGGGTAAGAAGGTGTAGCAACCATGTCGTTTTTCTTGTTCTTTTGCGTCACTTTTTCTAACGATTTTATTTTATTCCTGATGCGTTAACTACACCAGAATACACATACACAGAGACACCTGTTGACATTTCATTGTTAGGTAAATTTTTTCTCTGACTATAATCCAACTTTAGACTGGTTTTTTTTCCTGCTGAAGTTTTGACCAAAATAATTTTTTTTTGAGAAAAGTTGAATATTTTCATTTTTTTTCAGAATTGATTTTTTCCTGAATTCTTTTGATGAAACATCAATGGAATTCATCCTTATTTTTCATTCCTTATTTTCAATTAAAAATATTCTAAACTTCACTGTTTGTGCATTATTAATTGGTCTTTTTAATATCTAAAGACATGGTCCCACTAATGTAGTTTAGAAATTATTGAAGTTGATATTAACAGTTTTTTGATTTTTTTGTTCATGTAGCATGTAACATGAACTATCAAGAAAAACATGAAATGTAGATAAGTTAAAAATTTTAAAAAATACAAGAAAAATATCAACCGAATTTCTAAAACTTGAATAACGATGATTAATTCTAGATATTTTGATTGAGACAATCATATATTTTGTTTTTGTTATTTTTAGAAGTGTTTTAAATTAAAAAGGGGTGTTTTCATATTTTTAACATATTGTGAAAATGTTATTTATATTGCAAACGTTGTTTTTTTTTCTATCAGCGATTTCCACATTTTTTTGGGTATCGACAGCTGTTGTCACGGTATTTACATTTACTCGAAAAATGGGGAAAACTATAAAGAAAAACAGAATAGAAAAACATATTTTTGGGTTCACCTGTTGCGCAAGTACACCAACTGCAAGTTTTGTCTCGTATTTTTTGCCCATCTATAAACTTCCCGCGCCAAACATAAACTTCACATTCTTAACATCATCATGCATGCTTCTCCACCTTTTTTTTTTCATTCCTTTTGAAAATTTTTGGCGGCGCGACAAGAAGAACAGCATGACGGTAACAACACATCATGCAACATTGGCAATGCCGATATGTATGTTGTCGTAAGATCCTAGCGTCAAATAATAAAAAATAACAGAAGCGAAGAATTTCTAGACATCCAGAAAAATTGACACTATTTCCACCTGTTTCACTAATTCTTTTCATCTCTTTTTCATCACCATTTTTGGGCATTATGTCATCTCTCTACACTTCCCTTTTTTTTGCGCGCAAGTTTTGTAACTTTTCCACCTCTTCACATCCTAATTCACTTCATATCTCTACAGTGCTTTTTTTCAGTATTGCTTTGGCAATTGGGATATCCTCCCCCCCCCTCAATTTCATTGGCATTTTATTTCACTTTTAAAATTTTTCAAATTTAAACTTTGAAAATCATTAGTTCTGGCATTCAGCTTTGTTAAAACTTTAAATTGGTTTTTGATTATTTTACAAAAAAAAAGGAACAAGAAAAAAACGATGTGAATGCGTCAGTCTAGGGTGAAACCATTGATGAGAAAAAAATCGAAATTGCCGCTAGCATTGATAGTCAAAAAAAAACGATGTCGAGAAAAAATGGTGTATTAGCGCGAGAGAATGAGATAAAGGGAGTTACGGTTACCAAACAGCAATCGGCAAAAAAAAACGAGAGGGGTCTATCGGTACCAGGCACCGTCGGCGCTGAAGTGAATTGCCATACTCACACTTTGCTTTCTTCAGGTCGCCGTTTTTTTCTTTTTTTTTCATCATCATCTTCAATCGCTTGATTTTTCTTCCTTTCCCGTGTTGTCCCACCACTCACTTATTTTTCGACCCCCCCCTCTCTCCACATTTTTTTCTGATGATGTTCACTATTTCAGGCGTGTGTCGACCTTCAACTCAGTTCGGTCTTTGCTAGAGTAGTAGCCGTTGGCGGATTTCGCTTGGCGCTTTGAGTGTTCATCACGGTGAACCCGAGAAAAAACCACTCCGACAGTAAGCAAGGGAAGTGCCGTTGCCAACGATCATAGTCGTTGTCGCCATCGCCGCTTCAGTAAAAGGAGAGAGCCGTCTTAAGACGCAGACCATCAAACAGCTCTTACCTTTTCGATTTTGTGGGTGGGGTCGTGTGCAGGCTACCTAGAAAAAAAAACTGTGAGGGGAGAGCGACATACTGTAGTTTACTGGACTCTTCCACCTCAGTGCTGAAGAGGACGAACATCGTAACTGTAAGCCACGCCTCCGAGTGCTGGTTTTCTCCATTTTGAGGGTACATTGACAATTGTTGGACCTCGTCGTCATTTACACTAATCATAACTGCTCATGGTTGGAATTGAAACAATGGTTTTGAAACCGAATCTTGAAGCTGAAGTGTGTCCAGTTTGCGGTGATCGAGTATCGGGATACCATTATGGACTTCTAACATGTGAAAGTTGCAAGGTTAGTGAAATTAAAATTTTTGATTCGTGTTTTGATATTAGGTAAAGGTCGTTTATTGATAAGGTCGTTTGTAAAAGTGGGAGTTTCTCTTGTTTCTTGTTACTTATGGGGCGTTTTTTTTCGCTTTCCCGACTCAGGGACGTCACATCATTTTCGGGTTGGCGAGCCCCCTCAAGGACAAGATGACTTTCTTATAAACCCTTATTTGATACATATATTTTTTTCTTCAATTTGTTTTTTATTTTTAATTTTGCAGGGCTTCTTCAAACGAACCGTTCAAAACAAGAAACAATATCAATGTTCAGCGGAATCAAATTGTCACGTGGACCGGACTTGCCGAAAAAGGTGTCCAAGCTGTAGATTCCAGAAATGTATTGCAATGGGAATGAAAATGGAAGGTAGGGTTATTTTTTAATTTCAAAACATATTCTAATTTATTGAACATATTTTGAGTAAGATTATATCATAAACAATAGAATACCGACTCGATATTCTAAACTTGATCCTATCACAGTAGTAATAGATGGATGAGTTGTCAGCGGTCAACGCAACAGTCTTAACTTTTATAATTATTATCTGATAAATCGTCTTAATCCTTCCCTTTTCAAATAAGAACCGAAATCAATAAGCTTTGGTGAAAGTGAGGTTCTCGCTTTCACTGAATACTTGACAAAAAGCGTAAAGAAACGTATGTTGCAACATTATTGCCATCGGCGAATCATTGCGATTGACAAAAAAATCTTGTTTTCTTATAATTGCGCAAGAAAAATGGCTTTTTATGGATTTATCGCTTCTTCTTTTTTTTCGGGCTTGCCGTTTTTACGTGACAACAAAAACGATATATAAATTGAAAGTGAGAGATGCAAAATTGGATGTGTCAGGGTGGATAGAAGGCAAAAAACCGGTATCCCCCCACCCTCAGTACCATCTTTAGGTTGGCGCCTCTTTTTTTTTCAAAAAAAAATAGAATGAACTGAAAAGTTCGGAACATAAAAAATGAGAGTGTACGGATATAGGTGCATAGTTATTCAGGATTACCCTTTTTGTTGTTGGTCATTCACGGCTGGCTAGAACTGGATGAAAGAGAAGAGCCGGTACGATAATTAAAGGTTTCAAAGGGGTACTTTGTTGAAAAACATGAGTGTCAGGACAACTCATTCGACACCTCTCAATTGTGGGGTTCTAGAGGGTTACAATGTGCGGCAAAAAAGAACTTCAGAGATGTGTAGATTATTATTTACGTTTTTTTTTGTGAGACAGCCGACTAATAGGCCGTGAGGTATAATGATACTTTAAAAATGCCGACATACATGCCGGAAAATTGCAAAAAAACTTTATTATATTCCAAAGAGTTATAGAAAATAGTTTCGGATAATGAGTTTCTTTATTTTAGCCGTGAGAGCCGATCGCATGAGAGGAGGAAGAAATAAATTTGGATCTTTTTACAAACGGGATCGTGCTCACAGGATGCAAAGAAATGCAATGAGAGTTAATGCAACTTTGGGACCAACAAGCACGCAACAGTTTTATCATCCGGAACATCAAGTTACTAGCAGGTTTGTAGAAATTTCTCTAATAATTGCAATAAATTTTATAATTTTCAGCACTCAAGATCAAAACGCTCAACTGCAGTACTTTGATCAAGCAAAGGTGAAAACTGAATATATCAAAACTGATTATGATGCATTGCTCCAAAGCCCAACTCTATCAAGCAGTACTAACAACCCACAAAGTAAAACTGAAATTGCAACAAGTTCCTAATAATAACAATTTTTTTGCAGACTTCATCCTCCGCCAAAATTACCTCACAGATCAAGACAGCCTTGCAGTATTACTTGGAAATTCCATCGACGATCCATTGCTCAGAACTCACACATTCCCTGTTACTTACTCAACAGCATCTACTGTGAAACAAGAACCATTTGATTATAACGATCACTTTGTACATCCTCAAATTCATGATTACTCTTTTCATCCAACAACTGCCACTTACATGATTCCGATGACAACCACACAAGCTGGAACACAAGTCACAAGTACTTCATCAAGTAAGTTTTAGGATTAAAAATAATCTTTTCAAAAAAAATTGTTTTTTTTTTCAGATTCTGGACAAGGTTCTAACCGGTCGTCACCATTATTGCCAGTTTGCCCAATTCCAACCGAAAAGACAGTCGACCACTTCTATAACAGTTCCTTGACAGAAATGTGCAAAGCATTACCGGATGAAAGAAAACTTTCAAAAACAGTGAACGATATTTCAACAAAATGCAAGCCTGAACCTTTATTTTTTGCAATGGATGTTGCCGAGGCGCATTTGAAAGCACTTGTCGAATGGGCGAAACGTGATCATTTCTTCAGTAAATTGAGTGTGAGTATATATTTTCTTTTGTTTTTCACAATACGGTAATAGAAAAGAGGTACCCTAATTTCCTGTGCGATACACATCAAAGAAAACATTTGTTGTGAACCAATTGCAACACCATTAAATACTCCTTTTCCGGTGTTAAATTGAGAGGGACCGCTCATCCACTTATCTTTTGTTAGATATACAAATATTCTTAATTGTTTCTTCTTTTCAGATGGAAAATCAAATGAATCTTTTGCAATCATCTTGGTCCATTATTCATATGGTTGATATCACTTATTCGATGACTCGAGGAGATATCGCAGTCGCTTATAAACTGAAAAACGGGCAAGAGTGAGTAATTATAATATTTTCATCTAAAAGTTAAATATTACTTATATTCTCGTTACGCAATTCAATATAAAACAGAACCCGATATATGAGATCAGAGCGATAAATCTTTTGTAATTTACTTTAATGATCCAGATTATTAAAGAGCCCGCTTTACCTAAAGAAATGACGCAAAAAATAGATGTGATCCGCTGATAATTCGGTTAGACGGCGAGCGTGAGAAATTGCTACTAAACCGGCAATAAACCGTCCATGTGTGGATTATAGGTCAATTCACGCAACAAGCGGTTTGAGTAGAAAACATTATGAAATTTTATTGAAAGAAGATGGCTGTAAAATTTATTTGATGTTTACTTTTTCAGAGTGCCGACCGGTTATATTGCTTCACTTGGTAACCAAAGCCTGGTTGTGCAATGGAATGAAATCGTTGCCCGATTAAGAACTCTGCAATTCTCAAAATACGACTATTGCGTGTTCCGATTCTTGGCCTTATTTGACAGAATATCTGACCGACAGTTTGAAGACGTGATTTCAGTCAGACAACAACTTCTTCAATCCTGGTCAAATATGAGGCAAACAATTGAACTGGTTCCGATTTTTGAGCAACTCAGGTAGGTGTTCGAAATCATCATTATTATTTGCATTCGTCCTTGATACCTAGAGATTCAATCAATCTTTTTTTCCAATCCGTTGCCAAATTAGCGACGTGCTGTATAATTAGTGGTTGTAGGTAGAGGGGAGATGGGGTGGCTCCTCTTCGTTTGCCCACACTTTTTGTATATCGTAAAACTTGTACAATAAGAAAAAAAAGGAACAAAGATTTGTTAGGGTATTGAAAAGTTATAATAGGACTGGTCCGTATGAGTGGAAAGGGATTAGGAGCAAGAAATATGTACATGTATTGTTGCGCAGCAGGTGGCAATATGAATATGTAGCCCGAATAATTGACTTTAGATTGGGATTAAGAAAAAACTGTAAATCGTTTTGCATAATAATAATAATAATAATATTTTTCAGAGCAATGGCTTTGGAAGCTCAAGATTATTTAACCCAAAGCTTTAATGCTGGAGTCATCGGAGAATCTAGAGATAGTTCGTTGTTGTTTGAAATGCTCCGATCCCCTAGAAATGCACCACCGCCACCAACAACAGTCTACAATCAAACTGCCTACGTTCGCTGATGATACCAAAAATGATTTGATTATATTTCATTGTTTTTAGCATTTTTAGGAGCCGAAAACAAAATTTCTTTCTTTCCTTTTTTTAAAAGTTGAACTGTCTTCACCTAATTTCAAGCCCTTCTTTCCAAAAATCTCTCAACCTCCAAGATGCCCTGTAATATTAGCGATCTCGCGCTCACTTTCTTGTTTTCTAAAAAAATTTGTTTCTTATTGCATCCAACATTCCCTGCCCCTATCCCAACTCTGTTGAACAACTTCACTTTTTAAATCCAAGAATCTCGGGTTCTATGTAAAAATTTTGATGAACCCCTCCTTTTCTCGCATTATTCACGTCCTCTGTTTGTAGTTTGTGCAGCATTTTTTCATGCATTTGTGTCAACTGATGAACGGTAAATATCGATTTCCAGAAATTTTTATTTTAAAAATATTTTTTTCATTCAAGAAGTATACATACAAATTACCTGTTTTTACTTGTTTCTCTTTTCTCTTTTACTCAAAACCTTGTGGAGCTAAAGCTTTTAATTTTAGAGCACGAAAGTTTTAATACTGGATTGATTTCTCGTCCAATTTTGTTTGTTTTGAGTATTTAATCCATTTTTTTCACCAAGAGTTTTGTTTTTAATGTATGCCTAGAATTATCTTGGATATTTCCTCTCCCCCAAAAAAAACTTTAAAAATGTTCTCCTTAAAAAACGGATGAGTATTGTATTATAAATGCAATGCAATTTTTATATATATATATAAGTATTTTTCGATTAATTGTTTGAAAACGTTTTATTATTATTATTATGTATCTTGTTTTTATGCACCGAGACAAAATGAAACATTTCTTTTTTTACAACATTGGTTTACAAACTTGTTTACAAAAGTAACATTTCGAATAACGATTCTCAAGAATACAACTTCAGTTTTTAGTTCACTGCATCTGTCACATTTTAAACGAATTATATTCTTCGTTTTTTTTTGTCAGTTTTCTCTACCCACAGGGAGAAAAAATCGTTTACTTTTTCTATCGTTTCCATTTTTTATTCTTCAAATGGCACGGTAGGAAACGATCTCTGAAGAGAATAAAGAAAAACGATGAGAACAGAAAAGAGGCGCCTACCGTGGTGCGTAAACCTATGCAGCAAAAAGCGAGGAAAAGATGCCGCTTGAAGCGAACCCCCGAAACTGGTTTTTAGATGTGTCTTCTTTCTTATTTCTTCATGCCACCATTCAATTTTTTTTTGCTTCCTTTTTTTTCATCGTATTTCATGGAGACGTTGCTGTGGGTGACTGTTTGCATGAAGGTGTGAGATGCAGAAAAAATGAGAGGGAGAAGTGGTTCTTGGGAATAAATGGTTTTTTTCCGATGCGTTGGAAAGAGAAAACTTGCCAAATCGATTATGTCGATGAGGAAACTTTGGTTCGAGAAATATTTGGTTTATTGAAATACAGGCGGAAGATGAAGAGGGTTGTTGAAAATGAAGACAATGGTGGTTATAAGTGGGGGAGTGAAACATTTATTTCAGGGTTGGTTATAGCTGATTGTGAAGGGTTGAATTTCCAATTGGACGTTGATCAGAACCACAATTTGGAAATGAAATTGTTGGGATCCAATATCAAGAATAATCCGAAAATCTCGGAAATCTGAAATTAAAAAAAACGATGATCTGATTGGCAACTGATTGATCTAACTAAAACGTAACACCGAAAATCTATCATACTTGTGGCAGACATTTCGACGCCGTTGATTTTAAAAGAGAACAAGGAAACATAAATCCTCAAGCAAAAAAATATCACAATATGGAGCTTATTTGTTAATAGAACCGCCAAGAAATACGGGTCTCAGAAGATAATATGTTAAAATTAATCGCACTGAAAAATGCACATATTTATTTAGTTATTACAGTAATTTTGCTAACTAGTAACCTAAATTTTATGTTCTATTGTTCCCTCAATTCTACTCCAAACGCGCTCCATAATCTGGAACGTTGCCAGCACACCTCCCAAGAAACAAAATGCAAACGATTCCTCACGTGAATAACGTGAAGCGGTTGCATTTTGTTTTTAGAAGGTGTGCCGGCAAAGTTCCAGTTTATGGAGCGCGTTTGGAATAGAAATGAGAATGACAGTAATACCAAATCTTAAAAATAAAATATATTTTCAAAAATCCTTCGTATTTTGTAAACTCAGATGTCGTATTTATAAAGTTCACATGCGCAATTAATGCCCAAAATTATTATTTTTCCAAATTCTATACGTGGACCTAATAGTTTTTAGGGTGATAATTGAGTTTCATCTTTATTTTTTTGTTGAAAAATGATATAATCAAATTAATTGATTTTAATAAAATCAAAAATAGTTGGAACTAATACACTCGAACTCTGAATAATGATCTACATTTTCAATCGGTTATTTGTTTCAAATATTCAACCAACGCCAGATAATTGAGCCTGATTACCATTACACTCATTATATATTTTCCTCCGACAAAACAATTTTTCAAATCAAAATTACTCGGAAATCAATTGATCTCTCTTTCCCATCCCTCACGTTATAATTGCTATTTTATGAGCAATATCTACAAATCCACTCCTTTCATTTTCACCGACTTTCGCATTCATCTTCTACAAAAATATCTCCGTCAAGCCCACCTACCGTAATCCTTTCATCAGAGACGTGCCATTAAGACAATCCGATTGCCGATCGCACACCTCATCCAATTTTCTCATGCCGAAATAGAAAATGACTTTCCACCGACCTCATAATAATAAAACTCCTTTAATGGTTCAGAAGAGATTATTTCACTAGCGGTTTTTCTTGCTGCCAACTGTGTTTTTTTGTTCTTTCACTGATTTTCACTGGTATTAGTGAGATGTCAACCTTTCGTTTTTATGTGAGAACGGTGGTATGAATGAATTGTAATGCTAATGAGGAGATGGTGGATATTGTGGGATGAGCTGTAAATTGGTATAATCCTTGAATACATAACTTTTGTTTGGCAACTGTGATGAATATTCAGTTCCGTGAAAATTGTTATGTTGATTTATAAATACAATCGTTTGTTCAATGGGAAATATTAACCAGAACCAAGTTGGGAATATTTGTGTTACTTCATTATTACACAGATGTTTTCCGAGCCTACAATATGAATTAGTAATGATTCCAAACCAAAATAAATCTCAAAGCTGACAAATTAAAAAAAAGAAAAGGAAAAGGAAGCATCTCAAATTTCTAAAGAGGTGTCAAATTGGTACGGAGCCTTCTTCACTTCAGCTCATCCTTAGGAGTTCGAGTGAGTGAGTTGCGCCCTGTAATTATCTCCTTGTTTTGACCTCTCACCTCTTTTTCAAGATGGTCATTGTTTTGTGTTTTGAAAACATATGCATGTTATGCAAACTGCCGAATAACCAAAGTTCTGTGATTGATACAAGATTTTTGAAAAATTTAGCTATGGTAAGAAATTACATAGTAGCTTTCGAACAATATCATTAATAACACAAATTTGTAATAATGAAGATGTGTACTTTAATAACCACAGTATTCAAAAGAATTGTTCTTAATTTGTCATCAACAAATTATTTAAAAATTTTGATTACTTCAACAAGGAAACTTTAAATCATTCAAAATTACGAATCTTTCAAACCAATTTAGGCCAAAGAGCATCACACCTTGATTGAAAAATATTTGCAGCATGTACTTTAACATATTGGAATTGTGTTTTAAACAAATTTAAAAAATAACAGCAGCTTTAAGAATACCTGATGCTCAAATATTAAGATTTTTATTATCAGTTTTAACGTTAGCAGCCCTTATTTTCTGCAATTAAAATAAATTCTATAAATAAATTTTTATTGTATGGAAATTGAATGAAACAGTTTCAGATTTACAACATTTTCAAATTGATGTGACCCCGACTCACTGCAATAATTATATTTATTCAGTATTACCGCATCAAAAAAAACATTTAAAGAAAAACTCTAACAAATTCATGATCTCGACCCAAAATTTTGAGTGTGGCAGTATAGGAAGCAATGAAGAGCATTTTGAAAATGAAGAAGAACGAAACAATGGTGAACAATGTTTCTGCGACGCTGCCCATTTTCGATGGAGTAGTCGGGATAACCCAAATGCAAGTGCTAAAACATTTTTTTAAAAAAATAGTTCAATTAGCAAAGTTTAAAAAAACAACCTCTCAAGGAAAACCTTGTATGACTGAAATAAATCCGGCTGATCGTATAACTGGTAATAAAATCTTAAAATTTCATTTTTAGAAACCGATTTTTTAAAGAATATCATACAATAAGCGTTGAACAATGACATTTACTGCACTTCTCATGATTCATTTACTAAAAAGTTCATCCGTTCAAAAAATATTAACTAAACGGAAATAAAACATTTCCGGAAATTACTTTAACAATTGAATAGAAAAGTACCGTTATATTAAAAATTTCGAGAACCGGATGTTCGTTTTTTTCTTAAAAAGGTTAGTGGTACAGTGGTTTAAAAGTCGTTTTTTGTCTATTGAAATTTAATTTTTGCTTGAAAAAATCTATGAAAAAACTTAAAATAAAAAAACCAAGTTTATTTGACAAAACGAATAACATGAAAATTTTCATACCTCTTTTTACTGACCAATTCTCGAGTGACCAATTAGTAAAAAATATCTTATCTAAATTTTTCTAAATAACTGAAAGAATCTGTTAATGAAGTAGAAATCTTTTTTAGGGCACATCCTCAAATTCGCTTGAAAATTCCAATGATATAAATGGAATCGATTGTTGTTGAACGTATCCTTAAATTATTTTTTATAGTTCACTGTCTGCTGTAAGTTGAGAGAGTGTTGCCAATTTAAGATTTGTAACCTCGGAATGAATCCACCAAATTTATTGGAATAAAACGTTTAGATAGCATATAATCTCAGCTTGACAATAAACGTTGATAATTTTTAATTACCTTAAAAATGATATATTAAACATTTTTATTATAAATTCAAAGTGTTTGAGAGCCGTAAAGTGAAAAATAATTTTCTTCTACGTAGTCGAAATAAGGTTTTTCACATGACGTTTTCAATTACGTAGTATTCAAAAAATTAATTTTCATTTCACAAATTTTGGTGCTTGAAAAAAATTAATTTTCAAAAAAATAATGAAAATTAATATTTAAAAAAAATACAACAAAAATTATCAAAATTCTGTATTGAACAATTTGTAGTCGAACCAGTTGCAGTTCTTGCTAATTGCAGGTTGACGAACTATCGATGCCTTCTGGAATTCACCCATCACTAATAAATCTGGTCAAAGACAGGTCAAGCTCACTAAATTTCCGTTGCGATTGGTCAAGACTTGAATGTGAATTAACTTCAACAATCTTTTTTTAAAAGGTTAATTTTCAGCTATTTTAAGTAAATTTTCACACGTTTTTAAAGGTGACTCTGTGGGATGAAACAAATTAATTTTGATAGTTTTGTCATGTTGAACATTAGAAACGTAACTCATGTTGAACATTAGAAACGTGTATTGTATTCAAAGACCTGTATAAATTTCGATATCCGATACCCAATTTCTGCTATTTTAATTTTCTTTAAAAATTTTCCGTCTTTGTTTAAGCGCATAAAATTAAATATTATTTTTTTTACAAAAACTTGTTCCGTTCCTTGAGGTCTACTGTAATAACATTTTAAACGACTTTTCATACAGATGATATTCATAATTACCATCCCTGGAAAACTCAAAATCAATTTGCAATCAAAATGTTTCTCGGTGCGTAATTATTTAACTATCAAAAACTCATTCATTCTTATATTTTATTTTTTGGTTATCCATGTTGAAAATATAATAAAACTATGATTGTTTAAACCAAAACAGCGATTAGCGCTGATTTTTGAACCAATTCTCAGCAAATGAATGATGGTCTTATATTCGGCATTAATGATAAAACTCTCTAGTTTTAATTGCTATTTTCTGGAGTTCTTTTTTAAATGTTAAGACGTTTAATCCTTACTATTAATGGGCATGAAAATTTATTTGAAAATTATTTTCAATATATATTTTTTATTTTTCATCTTATGAAAAAAGAATCATGACCAGATTAACATTAATGATAAACAGAAGTTCTGTAAATAATAAATATAATATGCCTTGTGTTTTGAACTTGTATCCAACCATGTGCTGGTATCGAGAATATGTCTGGCAGGTTCAAAAAAAGTTCATTTTTTTGCTGATCATTTTATGTAGACCATTTCAGAATCTTAATTGGGTTCTTTTAATATTAAATTATTTTTTCGACATCGGTCTTTGTTTTGTTAATAGAACATCTCTCAGCAAGCTAGACAATGTTTCCAGCAGACGGAGTTATACTAAATTTTTTCGCTCCAATCCGCTTATAGGTTATTTATGTTTTAAGTAAAATAATTCTACATAAAAAACACACAATATTAGAAAAATGAGAAGTGCATTTTCTAATAAAAGGTCACCGCTGCCTACCGAACTATTGTTTTCGACGCGTTCATTACGAAAATTGAATTAATCCGAAGAATGTTGACAATTTGAAATTATTTCACTATAGTTAGTTTTTGTTTATTATTCCAGTATTCCATGCAAAATATAATAGCTATCATAAAAAATGACCAAAAATAAAATTTAAAAATCACAATTTTACACTTTTAAAAAGCAAGGAGACCATTAAAAGATACTATTAAAGCAGTTAAAGCAAAAATAAAAATATAATTTTGTGGGTGATGTCACGACAACAATTATTTGTGTGACTCATGATTGTTTCCTAAATTGAACTTGGCTGCGCTGCAACAATTCGTTTGGTGCTTTGATCATTGTATGTTGAGCTCAACAACGAGCATCGTGTGTTTTTCTGGAATATTTTTTCAAAATTAAATTTTATACAATTTATTTAAATTTACTAACCGTGACTGGCTTATTTTTAAAAACTCTTCGAATTGAGCCAAGAAGCATTGTGAACGCAGCCCTGAATTGTTCATTGCACAATGTGTACAAGCATGGATTCCAGATGGTTGAGCTGAAAATAGACATGTTTTCTCGTGTTTCTAATGAAATTATTTATTATAATTTCAGCTCATAGTCACGCTACTGGTATTAAGAATGCGTTCAACAATTGTTCATTGAGCATTCAACCCTTCATCTATTCTTTTTAATATGGTTACTCAAGACATGTTGCAGTGGACAGCAGTCTCTTTGTTTTTTTTTTTGCAATGTCTTCAGCACCAGGAAAAAAACATCTAATCAAATTGTTGTTTTACTGTTGTTTGAGCACAAACAGATGTGTCAGATGATATTAAAAAGGAACCAAAAAAAGACAACCAACATGAATACAATAACCTCTGATCGGCAAGAAAAATTCGACAAATTTCAAAAAAAAAAACAAACCTCATAGAGATGCAATGTGTGATGAGACCAAAAAGGTATTCTTGGTCTTTGACAAATTTTGGAAGCCAGGAGTAATCTCTCAAGAAATTGAAAACAACTGATGGCAACCAGCAAACGAAGAACACTCCGACCTGTAAAAATTTCATTAGCTGGTTAAAATAATTTCATACCGAAACAAGTTTATTTCGAAACCCATCATTTTATAAATTATTGTGTAAATAAGAATTATCCTCATACTTCAATCATCAAAATACGCAACAAGGACACCCATAAGTCAAAAATTTTTGCACTAGACGGATGAAAAATATTTTATTTTCCTAAGCTGATTATTAATCCGATAGTTGTTTTGGGTTTTTAAAAAGTTTACTCCAAGAATTTCACGAAATTATTTTGAAAAAATATTTCACTGTTGTATCAAACCACATACCATAGCCATAAGCATCCGATTTGTACGAATTCGGCGCTGCAGGGCTGCCTTCCTTTGGTCAGACATGAGCTCTTTTTGACTTCCTCGTACTAAGATTCCTCTTCGTAATTTGCACGAGATTGCAGTGTAGCAGCAAGCAATGATAATGAATGGGACAACGAACTGGATGACAAACACAACAGTTCCTGTAATTTCAATTTTTTTTTCGCAATGTAAACTTTAAAGGATTAAGTCACAAACCATATATACTACGCATGTGATCGTCTCCTTCTCCCCATTGCTCAGCGCAAAAACTTCCGCAGAAAGACAAATATGTCACCATTTTTTGTTTTAAAAACATTGGGAATGAAATTGCAATGGCAATTGTAACATTCGACATGATCATCCATAGTGCATGTCTTTGTTGAATAGGCCTGAAATTCGTTTTTTTGCGAGGTTATTTTAGATGAAATCACTTTTTCGTTGGATAAACAATTAGAATGAATCTGTCGATGGCAATGGCTGTAAGTGTTAGGGTAGAGAAGCACAATGAAGTACCCTGCAAAAGTTGTTTTTATTTCTGTGCTTAAATGAGATCAAAATTTGCGATAACTCACTTGAATTAAAGGAAGTAATTGACAAAGGTGTTCTCCAAACAGCCAGATTTTCGAAAATGCACTGATGGGAGTGACAGTACCACTTACAATTGCTACCACAATATCGGAAATCGACAGCGAGACGATGAACATGTTTCGAACTGACTGCAGCGATTTATGACTGCGGACTGAGATGACAACGAGTAGATTGCCGATGAGTCCGAGACTGAAACAACACGGCATTTTTGTGTTTTGCTTTCAACATGATTATTGAATTTCAATATCTGAAGCTCAAAACAAATGATGTCGTATTATGTTTGATACACACCATATTCATGTTTTCGTTTCTTAAGTTAATAAGATTTAGGTTCATCAAAATATATATCATGACATGCTTCAGTAGGGATTTTTGATTCATCAAGTTTTACAACTTTTCACAGTTTTACAGCTGTGTCAAAATCGATATTTATTCGTTGTAATTATGGTTTATCAAGTACTGCTCTGTAAGTTTATGTCCAGTAAGGGAAATACTAAAATAAAATCTAGAACATAAAGTTGATTAGAGTGGTTTTACGAAATTAAGAGAAAAAAAGTTTGTTGAAGATTTAACAAAAAACATATGGCTCGATTGAAAATTTTTTAAGCATGATGCTAAATATTTAGTGTACGGTACCAAGAAGGCAACTGCAAAACTATATTTTTAATTATTGCACATTTTCTGTTCCTTTTTTTTTCAAATCCTACTTTATGCGAACATCTCAAAGATAAATAAAATTGAGAAACTACCACATTTTCAATTCAATCGACGCTGAATTTTCTCACCCCCTCAAAATTGTTGCATGTCTTCCTTAAATAACTCACGTCACAAAAAACAAGTAGATGATGAAAAATATGAACTGCGTGACTGGATGCAGAGTGAGATCATTTTTTGTGTTCCATAAGTATGCCCGAATATCCGTACAGTTGCTCATTTCCCGTCTCTGTAAGAAAACGTTTCATCGAGGGTGAAGTATTGAACAGTACACACAAAATTTAAAAAATACTTTCATAATAATAAAGACGATAAAAAGAATGTATTTTCTCATTGTGAGAATAATTAGACACTCTGAAAATTTGTGGGGTATGATCTTAGTGGGTGTGGCCAGAGAAGGATATGGGAAAAAGAGCCAGCTCGACAAACACACAAAAAAACATGGCATATTTGAAGTGCAATGAATAAATGAAAAAAATGGGGAGTTGCAAATGTTCCAATCTTGTTTTTTTTTCTCCAAACATTTCAAATTGATGTTTGAATAACTATTAACTAGACGAATTTTAAAAATTTTAAGAAAAAAAAACGTCATCTTAAATAATAGTTTCACTAGACACAAATTACCATCGACATTACACTTTCAAAACATCAAAAATTACTCATTTCAGCATTTGAGATCATGTTTCGGCAATGAATATTTTCTGTGCGTTATAAAATACATTGAGACTAGTGACCAAAATGTTTCATTTTTGGTCGTTAGTAAGATGACTTCCGGAGAAAAAATATTGCAAAAAAACGAAACTTCAGAGATGCTTTGAAGTTATAAGTAAGACGAATCTGTATAACAATTTTATAATCCAGCGTGAATTTTTAGACTTACTTTAGTTGTAAGTAATAAAAAGAGGCAAGAATTTTACAGATCACATTAATTGAATTTTAAAGAAAGTTAACAAAATCTTACAGACTGCGCGCCATTGTCCAAAATTATGGCGAACGATCTTTCAAAGATCTTATGACTAGATGACATTATTAACCCTGAAGTATCAGAGGAATTATGTTTTTAAAAATGGCACTTGGGTCTGAAGATCACAGCTAAGAACAACACGTCAATAATTTTATAAAAAATAATGTTCATTATGGCGAATATCATTTTTTTGCGAATTGAACAAATCCTCCCAAATCTGTTTGGTATAAAAGTAATGTAAGGTATCTCCAGACTTCGATCTAGTGAGGATTCCTATTCCCTGAGCAATTTGAATTTTGGATCTTTGAAACAATTCTCATTCATTTATAATTATCTTTGTGTTATGACCTCATAATTGTTTCATGCATAAACTTTCAAAACATTTTAAAGAGCAATTTAGAAAAAAAGGCTTCAATGATGTCCCCAAACCTATGTATTGAAGTTAGAGAACGTAATTTAAAATGTATACAGATTTTTGAAAAAAAGAACTTCAAAAAAGCTCAATTCATCTCTTGACTTTAAAAAAGAAGCTAAAAAGATAGACTCACTACCAAATATATTTATAATACATAGAGAGGATATAATAATCGACATGGGTGGCTTATTTTTCAATTTGCACTCCACTCTATTAAGTTAGTAAACTTTGAGAAATATTAAAAAGCAGTCGTCAAAAAATGTTTGGAAAATTCGTAAAAAACAACAAATTTTCACATTTTTTCGACTTCCAATGCTTACAAAAAATGGCTATAAAATAAATAAATCATTTTTATAATCTTTTCTTGAAAAAGCTCGATTTTTTTCTAACAAAAGAAATCTTTGACCAGAGACTAAAAAAACAACAACCAACTGAAAAAAAAGAAGAAAGGTCTTGTAAACAAAAATAAAATAACAGATAAAGAAGTGTTCATTATATGTGAATATACAATTTGTGATGCATATCTTCAAATTTTCGCCCTGCTCAGGAAAAAATATTATTATGGAAGGTTAACATTTTATAATTTTATTTGAGACAGGTTAGTTATTTGTTGTAAAGAATATATTGTGTTTCGAAGTAGACAGGACGCAGAAGGAACTCAATATTAATATTTCCAATGATTTAAATAAGTTATTTTGTTGAATGCCACCCAGGAAATTTTATATTTCATTTATTGGAAGAAGCCAAATAAGTTATTCTTTAAAACGTATTTCAACACACAGTCTTTTTTTAGAACTAAAAGTCATCATTTTTGAAGATACATCAATAATTCCGATTTTTAAAATTTCATACAAAACGTTATGCGTGCAGAAAAAGAGTTTTTTAACAGCTGAAGTGCGAAAATGTAAACTTTTGGGCATGCATATATCAAAATCTGTCATAAAATCATTGAAACAAATATTTATTTTAAAATTACTTTTAAAGTAGAGAAGCACTTTTTTATTAGAACGATTAAATGCAAAAAAGCACCACTAATCGAATTACTAAATATAATTGACAGTTGAATAATCATCTTCGCTCGGAAATTGGCTGACTAATCACAATATGGTATGGAGCATCGCGAAGAAAACAAAAACAAAATAATGTAGGTCAATTTTCAGCTTAATTCATCGAGACACGCATCATTGAATTTCTCTTTTTTATTTCTCATCAGTGAGGCAACAATTATTTTCCTAGGAAATCTACAAGTTGTTATAATGAAAAGAGGACACAAATGCATTTTTTATTCAAAATTTCCACAATCTGCGGATGGAAATATAAATTTTGAAAAAGAGGATCAAGTTTTTCCTATCATTTCGAAAAATGGTTTTTAAATATTATTTCCAAATTCGCAAAAAAACGATAATCTTTGCAGATGTTTTTTACTTCAATATTCGTTGTTCACTTGGACTTGTTCATGAATAACAAATCTCTACTGAATTCATTAAAATAATATTTGATAGTGAGACACACAGGTTAAAAAAAAATGCAACCCCATTATTTTTAGAATAGTATTTACAATATATTTTTGTAATTATCTTGAAATTTTTGTCAAAGGAAGGAAAACCATAGATTTGCTAAAGGCTCTTTTTAAGTCCTAATTCATAATTCAAAACCCGCATCATGGAAAGAGATCCATTTTATTTCTGCAAGAAAACGCATCACGACAGTGGGAAAATAAAGAAGGGTTCATTTTTCAAAGAAAAAGTTTATCGAGTAAAAGTTGAACGCAAAAGTTTAATCTTAAAAAGTTGCGCTTCAAACTCTTTTGACACCTTCAATATATAGGAAACGAATCTGCAGACTACTTTCTTTTCAACAAAAAGACTGCTACGAATTTAAAAACTATACCGAGCAAAAAAGTAGGGGGCGAAGTTCAAGGGTGAATAACAAAACAAAAAATGCAACAAGATTCGTGTACATCTTTCTTTGCGAAACAAAAACCTAATTTTCATGCAAGAGTTAGTCTAACTAGTCTATTAACTTTCTTCGGCAATTTTTTTTTAGTATTTTTCAAAAAATATACACTATTGTCTAAAAATAGCTACATGTTCGGAGGACGATAAAAAAGAACTGAAATTTCATCTGAAGTCAATTTAAGTGCAATATTTGGGACACACATTTTCTTTGTTCGGTGTTGAAATTCAAGAAAAGCTTTTTTATTCTTTGAGAGGTTTTTGGTTGAACCTTACAATGTTTGTGTTGTTTTTGTCTTTTTACGAAAGGGAATTAGGACATTCTTAAGTGGCAAAAGGGGTAAATTGAGAAAAAAAAACTACACTTTTTTCAGTCAGACACTGTCAACTTCTGTGTTCTATTGCAAATAAAAGGACACTTGATGAAATGTGAAACAGGCGATCTTTAAATGAAACGAAAAACTAGGAAATAACTTCTTAATTCAATGACCTTTGATGTGCAGTCATTATAATAATTCATTAAACTTTTGGTATAATTACTATAGACAATATCTCGAATTCATAATTGGTCGCGGTAATAGTAGCAAAGATCACAAAAAACGGTGTGAAAAAATTATAAATGATTCAAAAACACTAGAGATTTTCAGAAGCAGATTTCTTGAAAGTCGTTGGCACAATACACTCTTTTTCCAAGAGTTTGTTTTTCTAGAGATTTTCATTATTTCCATTTTTCTCGTTTCAGGATTTTTAGTCTTAAATGAGTTTAGAAAAAAACAACTAAATATGTCTGGATTCGTCGAATGTCCCGTGGCCTGATTTTATTAGTCTTGACATGTTTTGAGGGTTCTAATACTTATTATTGACAATTGATGATTGAATTAATTTAATGAAGATGAAGACAAATATCATACTAGAAAACATTGCAGAGTTAAAAATATTTACATGTGCTCAATGTCACATCAAAACAATGTAATCTACTGTGATTCTGTTAATAAAAACATAGAAGCCACAACACACACTACTCATTTACGACAGACATCAGCCGGCGTGAAAATTAAGTATTTATCAAAATATGCTTACTTTTGTATCGAAAATCTTGAGTATAATGAGTTTTAAGATTCTGTGTCTATTTCGGTAACTCTGACATAAAGCCACAAGGTGATTTTTCACATGTTATTTACTAACATATGCGCTTATCTTCAAAAACAACAATTCATCATACTCGAGTCACAAATAGATGGATCCAAGTTATGTACCCATTGCGTTCCATTCTATAAACTACATATTGTACTTCATATTCATAAACAAGCCAAATATATTTGGATGAATTAGTCGAAATATGTTTTTTTTTTAAAGTTTTCCAAACTTTAGAATAAATTGGTCATCTAATAATTTTCTAAAGCTCACATTTTACAAGAGTCGGAAAACGGGCAGAACGGTTTTTAAAATTTCAAGAAAAACACATTTTCAATTTCCGGTGTTGTTGAAAAGAATAATCGTTTTAGAGAAATTGAGAATTTCAAATGAATAAAAAGATACACATACATTTTTGCACCAGATAAAATAATATTTTCGATCTGAAAATTTCTATAGAACTTTTTGGAAAAAAATATTTGATTGCTTCGATTTAAGTTTTTTTCATTTCAATTTCAATTTTGAGAAATAGGGCAATTATTTATATTTGTTCCCTTTTAAATAAAAAAAAAATTTTATCAATAGAAAGAATTATGTGAATTTAATCGGAATTTTGATATCCTAGATGATTCAGCGTTTTTTTTCCTTAACACAAGACACTTTAGAGGTCGAAAAGTGATCGGGACTTTTTTTCAAGTATTTAAAAAATTGTCTTTTTAAAAAGATAAATGTTATATTTTACTGAATTCAACAAGTTAAAAAAATATGGTCTTATATACTATAAGAAGATATCGCATCGAACTTAAACCATGTTAAGTCTCCGATTATTTTATATCCAGTCCTGATCCTTGAATTTCATTGAACAAAGTTATGAGTCATTCAGAATAAGAAACAAAAACCATAAACTAATTTCAATATTGTTGAAAACCTGTTAAAATGAAAAAATGAAAGAATTTTCTGATGTCTGGTTTGAAAATAGACATCAATTATATTTTAAAATGACAAAAATCATTCCATTGCTAAATTGTTTCGATAACATAGATATCTGAAACACAAGTAACATGAAAAACTGATGTAAAATTTTTTTTTACAATGACGTCGTTTCTCAAAAAAATAAAAAAGCAAAGCACAACATTTGGAAAAAAAATCTTGCTAGAAAATGATTGACATTGTGAGGAAATTTGAGAAGAAACTCTTCAGCTGAGATTTACTATTAGGGTGTTCGTTTTTCTCATATTTCCTTCAATTTTTCCACATTTTTTTCGTCGTCATATATGTTCATATGATATGCCAGTCAATTTGAAATGAAACTCTTCACAATTTTTGGTGAGATTTTGATATATTTTATGGTGAAGAGAGAATTGTGCAGTTTATTTGATCAATTGAGAAATAAACACATAAATATAAAAAAGACGAAATATTCAAAAACAACGGTAAATAGGAAAAATGAAGGAATATTTTTCAAAAATGTTTACATAAACCCACTTTTTATCAAAATTGGATTGAAGAATTTTGTTTGCGACCGTTGATAGTTTGAATCTTGAAGGATCTACCAATGTTTCGCACTGTCTTTAGCAAAAATTCCAAAAAAACAATTCTTTAGAGAAACATCACTAAAGAGTTTTTTTTAAATTTAACTAGAGAACGCAGGCAGCAGACGTATCTTAACGTCAAAATTGTTTTAAAAAATGGGGTTGACGTTAAAAGATTTAAAATGAATTAATCAAACTTTGCACATTGGTTTATGGTGTGAAGCTTTTAGGGCTTGGTATCAATATTATTGCATATGCCCCATCTTGAGAAATTCTATCTAATTTTTCTCGACTTTCATTTTTTTTTAATTTGCGAACATCAGATGTGTTAAATATGAGAATTAAACGAAAATTTCAAAAAATTTAATATTTTTGGCTGTATCTCAACAAAGAATGTCGTAAATGACATTGAATGTTGTTCGGAATGTTGTAAGGTTGTGTTGAACAAGACGTTTTGAGGACAATTTGCGGAAGTCCAACGAAAAAGAAATAGAAAAACAGCCTCAAAAAAGTTTTTTTTTATTTTTAAAACGATGTATGAATATAATTATAGATCGTTTGAGTTTTGATCATCGAAAATAATTTATCCTCTTTGGTCAAGATTTGTTAAAAAAAACAAATTAAAAAATTTTGAACGTTTTTTTTTCAAAATCCTTGTGATCTCAAGATGTTAAAGATCTTGATCGTTGTTGCTGAAATGAGTCACATGATAACAACAACATTTAAAACATCTCAAAATTTGTTGGTTCACATTTTTATTATTTTTTTTCGAAACTTTCAAAATTATAGCCAAAAATAAATGTTTTTTATGTATGTCTTTTTTTCAGTTAAATAAAATTTACTAGGAATAAAACGCCGGAAAACACTTTGAGCTTGGTAATGTAAACAGCTTCGAAAAAATTATTCATTTAAATTTTTTGGTGTCGTAAAGAACGGAAACTATTTATGAAGTTGGTAACGAAATTATGAAGGTGGTGTGAATATTGGCTTTCGAATTTAAATATAATTTCAAGTAAGATCGGATACTGAATAGATTTTGTATTTTCAAATAACAATAAAACCTCAATTTTTTGTTACATGGGTGTTTTCATGCTAAATCATCATCTGATTCATTTTCCAGGGATTGCTTCTATAAATCAAAAAAAACTGAAAACTATGCACCCTTAGACATAATCAATTTTAAAAAAAACCGTCCATAGTTTCAGTGCGCTATAGTCAACTCAAATATTCTTGATCATGCAAGTTGGTTTTGATCTACCCAGAAAATCTAAGTCGCTCACGCAGCCGTACTATTTTTACCTGCGAGCAACTGCGCTGCGGTCTTTTAGTAGAAAATGAATGATCCAAAATTTTTAACTTGACAATATAAGAAATTCTGTTGGAAATCACTAGTTCGACTTCATTTCAGTAGCTTTATACTAACTTCACTGATTAGTAAAAAAAGCTATTTTAAGCAATCCGTCTGGCTTCGGAAAATTAAAGGAACAAATTTATAAATAAATATTCACAAATGTTTCCACAGACTGAAAACAAAGAAGAAAAAAGCGAAACCAAAAAACAATAAAGTCGTCATCAACTAATGTAAAAAGAAAAGTTTTCAAGCGTGCGCGTAAAATAATATGAAGCTTTGTGTGTCACTCATCTTCGTGGGCGGTAAACAAGCAGAGTAAAACTTATCATATTCAACACACATAATTTGAGATTCTTCTGTAATTTTCGAGAACAAATGCAAGTTCCTGGAAAATAACTGATCTTTGTCGTAATTTGCAAAGGAGACAATTTCTTGAAGAATGAATGGGCTCATATTTTCAAGGTTTTGAGATGAAGGAACCCTCATTCTAAAATAAATGTTCAAAAAGGAATAGTTTATATTTATTTGCAGAACAAGAAGATATATCCGGAACATACCGATAATGAAGTTTGTTAGAACGGAAATTGTTGAAGATTTGTTTTGATGAACACAATTCTCAACGTTTTCTTGTTCCCCCTTTGTAGGAAACTTATTTTAGGGAGGTTGTTACAAAAAGTTCTATCTTTCTAAAGCTTTTAAACATCTGGTTTATGGCAATTCCGTAAATATTGCGCACTTTGAAATGAAAAATTTGAAACACACAAAAGAAACGCCCTAATACACAAAAAACAATGCTCATCTCAAGTGTGAGGTGGTGAAAAAAATTGAAACATTAAAGATGTTTGCTCACAAAGAATGTACAAAAGGTGGGCAATTGTTGTAAAACACATTTTTCGAGAAGTTTTCAATCAAAAAAATGAAAAAAAAAGGTTTTGCTTTTCCTGGGAGAATAAATATGAGATCTGCAGCGTTCCTTGGCATTTATTTTTCACAATATTGTCAGCATTTATGAGTGAAAACTCAAAAAAAAAAACTAATGCTAAAAAATGATTGACAGGAATTCTTTTCAACTGATTTCCATCTCGAAATATTGTTATCTTGGGAAGTTAACTCAATGGGAACTGATTTCAAGGACGATATACATTTGAAACTACCCGTTTCCCAATTATTGTATATTTTTACATTGCTTTGAAATGAATGACAACTGAAAATTAGCCAGGTGAGCAGTTGTAAGACATTCGTCATAACGGTCACGTTTTTATACAAATTGACAATTATAATAGGTATCAATGTTCTTCATAATGTTGTGAAAACATTTGAAAACCATGTGAAAACAACTCCCTCTAACTACAAATCAAAAAAATGCATGCAATTATTTAACTTTTCAATTTATTTACTATTTGTTTCATTCTCATTCTTTTTTTTGTCAAACAACACAACATGCTTGATGCTTTCCAGATCCCACACCCTTTTAATTTACATTTTTGAACACTTTTAGATGGGATTTCAAAAAAAAACATATTGAAACATGCATCATGCTTCACCCACACGTTTTCAATTTACTTTTTGCTTATATTCTTTGGTAACAAAAAAAATTGGACTCCAGGAATCAATTTGAAAATGTCTACACATTCAGATTTTTCAGGTTTGAAAGAAAACTTGGTCAAAAATAATCAGGACACTTTAAATTTTAAATTAGTTTTTTTTAGTGCTTTCTGGGAATGGAGTCCAATGAAATTAGCCTTAAGTATTATTCTTGAAAATGAAACCAAACTTTTAATCAAAATAATGTTGTCTATAAAATATAAACTGTTTCAATGTGCATAAGAAAAACTTTGAACCTTGTCAAGCAACGAGATAGATAAAAATGGAACCAAACAATGGCTTGTTTTTCTATTCTGTTTTATGTTCAGAAATTCTTTTCTTCCTTATTTGAAAAACAACATACGAGAAAATTACTTCTTACTTCAAGGTTTGAAAGATTCGCGTAAGAAAGCAACCAAAAACACTTGACAACAGAAGAAATAGATGCTGAGATGGTTCTACTAATCATATACTAATTTGACTTACGTAGAAAAGGGAAGATGATTTGATGGTAGACAATCTGAAATTTTATTTTTAAGTTGCGTAAACAAGGAACTGAAAAAAGAAATGGATAGCGTAGGTTTTCCAAAAACAAAATCAGAAAAAGGGCGTATATTGTGATCCAAAAATAAAAACCATCTGCCGCTAAGATTGGATTGTGTTTTAGAAGTTTGGACTTTCACATGTCTCAAATCATTTTGGGGGATGTATTATGGAAATTTTTGATTTACACTAGTTTTCATTTATTTGAAGGTTTGATACCCTATTTACATAATTCCAGTAGAAATCCGTAACAATTGTAACAATTATTTTGGTCGAGACCAACTAAGAATTTTGGATTTGAGCCGAAAATGAGCTCCCAAGAAAATTTTGCTAGACAATAAGAGTTGGAAGTAAAATTTCTTGAGAAAAAACGTGATAATTTGCTTGTTTTGAACCGGAAACTCAGAAATCTCAACAAAGGATCTTTTCCTGGAAGCCAATCGTTGCTCGATTACAAAAACCTTCGAAAAAATAAAATTGCTGTTGACTCGACACCGCTGACTGACCTAATTTTTTTTTTCAGCGGTACTTGGAAGCAAAAACATATTTGTTACTTTATAGAAAACGGAGCTACATACGTTTTTCACAACTTGAGAACATTTTTAGCTCATTCGAGTCTTGGGAGAACGAAACGGATTACTGTAAGACCTCTAGACATGTTTTCTCCATATTGAACCTTAAGTGTCCAAGGGCATGTTTGTGTATTTTTGGGTCGACAAATAAATTTTTGTTTTAAAAAAATGAGCCCTCAAAATGAGATGTGAAAACTAGAACAAATCAAAGGAAAAAAATAAATGAAAAATAGAAGCACTTTCATTAAAATAGACAATAGGGAAGACATATTTTTCTTTCCGTTTTTTTTTGCAATTTCAAGGCTTATGTATGCCTTCTTAAAGTAAAAAAGAAATACTTTCGGTAAGGCCAAGGGGCGGTCTTTTTGAACACCTCAGTGCATATGTTTTTCCTTGTTCATCGTTAGAATTTCAATGAATAAACTTAAGTGAACAATAACAGTGAATGGAAGGGCATATGGAAGGCACGGATAATGAAAAAAACAACAAGATGTCCTAAAACCCCACACCTTTTTTTTGTGAAAGTTACAAGCGGACCTTTATTTTTGTGGTTCCTGTTTACATTAGGGCAAAAATATTTCTGACTTTGCCCCTGAAGTGTGTTGAAATGGGCAAGCTATGAAAAATATGCGGAGCTAATAACTTTCTGATATAAAAATAGACCTTGTACTCGCTCGAAATATGTTTTGGAACATTTATAAAAATAGGCACCGAAAAATGTGTATCAAAAACATGACACCGAAGCAACTTTGATTAGTTCATTTTAACATTTTTTGAAACTTTTAGTTAATAAAAACTTAACAATGATAAAAGATATGATTATCTTTTTCACATGGCTTTTATTTGCAAGGCATTTCATCAACTTTTGAAAAAAAAAACGGGATCTCGAAAATCCTTTAATAAATTCGTTGAAAATATGTGCTAACAAAAATCGTAGCAAATTGTGAAGTGAATCCATAAAACTACTATGCAAAAAGACATTTCCAAGTTGTTTGATCGGTTGAAATATTATTTTTTGGAAGTTCCTTTGGTGTTTGAAAAAGTGCGTTCTATGAGCAAATTTTCATGAAAATTATAACACATCCTGTGTGTTTTGTTTACGAACTTTTTTTTCAAGTTTTTTGAAAGATGGAAAAGGTAGCAAAGTCTGACGTGAGATAAATACGTAAATTTTTTTTTTGATGAATTTTTCATTAAAAGCTGGGTAGAAAGTAAACGATGATTTCGTGAATACAAAATAAGAGAAAAAGCAAAAAATTGACCTTGAAACTTTATATTCTAACAAAAAAAACCATTTAGAAGAAAATTCTCTAGTTTAAATAAGTGATTATTTTTCTTTATGCTAATTTATATTTCGTCTAATGAGATCAACGTTAGCCAAGGTGTCACTCACTCAATTACAAATCTCATGAATTAATCGTTGAATATTTTCAAAGATCGGAAGAGTACACGCAATTTCCTGTGACAACTTAGAAGAAACCAATCATTTTCGAGACTTTTGCGTAAAAACAGGAGACAATGTGTCACTTCCTGTTGTGCTATTTTCGCAAAATATGTGTTTTCCGTTTCAGAATTGCATTTTGCTGGATTTAAAATGCGAGTTACTAACAAAAGAAGTATTTCAGTCTGACGAGCTACTTTTTGAACTTTTTGAACTGATGGAGACTGAACTGATTGAATTAACAAATTATGGCAAATAACAACATTACTACTACATATAATAATTTTTAATCTTAGATGTTCAGCTAAAACGAAAATTTGTTTCATTGGTTATTCGTGTTAATGTGGACTCAATGAGAAACATCAATATTTTGGGATCTTCTCTCTTTATTCACGTCAGTACTCTACTTTTTAATGCAGTTTTTTATGAAGTCATATGCATGTTTTTGCAGTGCACCTTTAAAATCTCATGTTTGAATGAGCGGATATCATTTCAGGATCAACAACAAGTAACTGACGTTGAAACTCACAAAACTTAATTTGAAAGTGCCATGGGTCTTCCCGTAAAAAAACTGAAAACAGAAAATCAGGATAAGCCGAGATGTGAGATATCGATAATTTTCAGGAGCATTGAAATTTCGACAATTTTTATGTCTAGATTAGGCATGTTAAAACGGAGGAATACGGACCCTCCGCATCCCAAAAAAACGGAGGTGGAGCCTCCGCCTCCAAAACAAAAACGGAGGGGGAGGCTCCGCATCCCAAAAAAACGGAGGGGGAGGCTCCGTTTTGTTGCCCCCTCCGTTTTTTTTTTTGAACGTTTTACACCTTTTACAGGTTAGAAAAACGGAGGCGCCTTAAAAAACGGAGGCGCATTTAACATGCCTAGTCTAGATGTAAAAATTAAATTATCAAACTTCAAATGAATAGTTTTTCATACTTGAACATATAAAAAAAATACATAATAAACACTCATCAAACTTGAGATCTAGCTAACAAAATTATTCTATGGCTCTTTAAAGTAATAAATAAATGAATTTTTATTTTTCGCGAAAATTTTTTACAATAATTTTGAAACACGGAATATTCCTGCCTTAAATATTCAAATAAAATGGAAACATATGTAGATTCAATCAATAAGTAAATTATTCGGAAAAAACAGTGGTCAAGAATACTTGTCTACTGTAGGAATATCTTTAAAAAACCCGAGATACCACATAAACTTCAAATCATTTTTATTTGTTTGAAACTGAAATAAACGTCAATTTTGTGTAAACTTTCAGTAAATGAGGAACCGAAATGTTATCCAAAATATTTTCTTATTTATAACTCCCATTTCTGCGATTTGAAAAATGATAATGAGCGCTGATGTGAGTGGTCTCGCCCCAGTATCTTTCAAATTGTTTTTGTTAGAATTATTGAAGAAAAATGTTTGTGAACGCTAAGTTTGTTGTCATGAAAAAAACAGCAATGCAAAACAGAAAAATAAACTGAACATGAAAAAAATGAATAAAACGCGCTCGAAACACTTCATCAATTCGTTTTACGAGGTTCAACACGCGTCGTAAAACAAATGGCTCAGGTATTCAAAGATAAATATGCTCAAATAAAATTATTAGGTTACGGATAAACGATTTTTTGTGTAAAACAGATCACATATGTTTATTTTGATAAAAAATGTTGGATTTTTAAAAATTTTTTGAAGCAGGGTCAATAATATCTCACCTTTCATTATTATTTTAAAATTGTGGATATTTCTTAATTTTCTGATATTGTCAACTCAAATATTCTTGATCATGCAAGTTTGTTTTGACCTACCCAGAAAATCTAAGTCTCTCGCAAAGTCATGCTATTTTTACCTGCGAGCGGTTGCGCTGCGGTCTTTTAGTAGAAAATAAATGATTCTAAATTTTTAACTTGTCAATATCTAGAAAATGGATAACGCTAAATTTAGCTTTTTGAAAAGGGAGACACATAAAACTTCAGACTCTACAGGAACCATTTTCAATTTAGGCTTTTTATTGCCTTATTTCATTTCTCAACCTATTATTTTGGTCCATTTATAGGTGCTTCAAAAAGTAATTTATGTCGCATAAAAAAGTTTTTGAAGAATAATCAAACGGTGGCGTTTGATGAACAAAAAGTTGAAGTCTTTGAAGTTCCTGAAATATAATGTTTTTTAATGTTTAACTGGAACATAATTGAGATTATTTACAGTATACTTAACTAAACCCTGAAAATCAATGTTATCAATTTTTAGTGATTTTGAGGTTGAATTTTTTTCATGATGATCGAGGTAAAATTCGAAAAAAGGTATTTATTTGTGATAAATTCAAATTTTTTAATCAAATTCATCATGTTGTAGAAAAAATTGTTTTTTTTTCATATTGGACGTAATACTCGTCTTTATAAAGGTTAAGATAGAAACTAGAATTTGGTTTTCTTAATGAGACTGAAGATTCACATCTAAAATAAATATATAAAATTCTATAAAAAGTGTTTGGTAAAGTTGAGTCGTCATTCAACATTCTACCTAGAAAGCTGCGTGTTTTGTCTCAAGATTATGCAAATAATGCTAATAATAAAGACACGATATTTTCCGGTCACGTTTTGCGGTTTGAGTAGGCAGCGAAAAAAACAACTTAAAATCAGAACATAGTTGCATGTTTTGTTTCGTCTAAAAATGACATCTTTCGTCTACGAAAATTTGATTAAAGAAAGTATTGGTTAGAAACTAACACATTTCTAACAATGTTTCTTCATTTTGTATGTAGTTTGGATTCCGACAACAATAATGATGATACTATTTTGTTATGATGTTGTTGTTTCCCGTTTCCATATTTAAAAAAACACATATTATTTCTAGCCTATATCAAAAATTCACGGAAAACAGGGGAAAAAAACTTCAAGCTATTATTGCATACGATCGTGAGATCGAGGATTCGAGTGGGAAAAATAGGAAGCGTGTCTTAACTTAAGTGGAAAATATGATGAACGGCGTTTTGCACAAATTTTAACGTCTTCCGGGACAGGAAAGGGCTCATTTCGTTGTTTTTTTTTCAATAGCTCCTATTTCTTGACTTGGCCGGTTTTGGAAAGTGGTTGAAATTGTTTGGTAGCAAATGCGCTGTTATTATTGGAACCAAAATAAGAAGTTGTAACAAAATGAGTAATAGACGAAATGGCAATTACGTACAAAAAACATGTTGCTCATAGAGAATAGAAGATTAACGGACACTTTTCAGAATTTTTATTAAACTTCGTTAATGTGTTAATTTGAAAAATAAACAAATCGGCATTCTAATAATGAACTAAAAAATTTTAAATGTCTTAAAATGAACTTAAGTTAGTCACTGATTTGCTTTGAAATTCTACTATATGAGAACAGGTTCGATTATACAAATTTGATGTATTTAGGCTTATATCATTGGAGATGCTTGAATAGCCAAAGATAAATATTCAATTGATCTTAAATTCTAAAAGAGATCGAACAAGAAGATATCGTCATCTCAATCAATGCACAGATTCAAAGGGATTCTTTATTGAATTTGGAGTTTTATTCCATTTTCATTTTCTTATCGATATTTCAAAACCTATTAAATCAAAGAAAAATTTCTAAATTTCCTTTTCTAGTACGCGAAAAAACACATTTACAGATTAAGGCGGAGAAATGGCCTAACCGCTCGGCCACGCGAGAGAGTGCATGCGAATGGGAGAGTGTTTGCAATTGTTAGGCCATACGCCGCCTTAATCAGCATATATGTTTTTTGTTATAATAGAAAAGGAAATTTGGAAAATTGTTTTTGCTTTTATAGGTTTTCAAATATCGTGAAGAGGATGAAAAAGGAATATAAACCCAAAATCAGTAAACAGTCCCCATTATTTTATCTTGTCAGGCCATTTTCAAGAACATAAATCTAAATATCTTTTTTAAAAACTAATATGAATGAAAATAATACATCACAGGAATTCAAAAAATAATAACATTCAGTAAGGACAATTATTGTAGAAAAAAATGTTCCCATAACTGTGATGACAAAACCAATCGATAGGCGCAATGACATACATAGGTGTGAAGAAATGACATATGCAAAAAGGGCTCCTTTTTTGCAAATGAGTGGTATACGTCGACTAGTTTTATTATTTTTTCATAAACAACACATAATGTGGTTCCCACAATAATTAATCATGGTAAGTACATAAAACGTTCAAATCGGGAAATAAATTTTTGCAGGATATCGTTGTGATAAACGTTTTTTTTTTGTTTTGCAGCCCTGTGGAAGAATATTTCTTTTCTATGAGAAAAATCAAGCTTTGGGAGAGAACAAAAAATATATGGTGACAACACTTTCATTGGATGTGGAGGACCATAGTAGACGGCATTAACAAAATGAAAGGCGGTTCCGTGACAAACAAATTGTTTCTTTGTGGGAGGTCCGGTGGGACTAACTTTTTGTTTGGCACATTCTAGAATTTTTTGTACGACACAAGATGAATAGAATCACATCTTAAGCGAGAAACAAATAATACATGGCTATGACAAAATGAAATATGGACTTCAAAAAGATTACTATTGTGATAAATGCACCACATTTTTAAGGCGTTTGTGCATTTGGCCCAGAAACTACCTCATAGATATTTCGACTATTCCCAACGTTTTGGTTGAACCAATATTGAACCAAAAAGTCATTGATTCAGGGTGTGTCAAAAATAAGTCTGCGTAGGAGGTGAACATTTCGAAATTGTAGCGAATTATGCATCATATTTCATATCGGATTTCAAAGTTTGAAAGTTTTTAAGGCATTTAAATTCTATTAATAAATTTTTGCTTTTAAAGAAAATATCAATTTTCAATTTTTTACAATGGGAAAAATACATTAAAAACCCCAAAATTTAAAATTTTTAATGTGGGAACTATTTTTTTTATTATTTTCAACACATCAATAAATTGACTTCAAAAAGTTCACATTTTCTAGGGGAACAATTGCAACAAACAGAAGTGGATTTATGATAATGATGAAGTGTTTATATACATATATTTTTTTTAAAGAACCATGCCTGTGGGGGTCATAAATCAAAACAGAACATTCTAAATACCGGCTAAAAGGCTCCTTTCAAGTTGAACATTTCGCCGCGAAACTATGTTTCAAAAGCTGAACAAGAAAGCCTTTTTTTAATGCTCCTAACTTAAAATACAAAAACCGCAGTCATTTAGGATCCATTTAAAATATATTTTCCAGCTTAAAAACTTTGAAAAACATGTCTTTCAAAAATACCGAGGGAACAGCACAGAACTAAACAGAATTGTGATTCACCGGTTCATTCAGTATTTTCAAACTCTAAATATATTTAAGAAATATCTTGGGATTTGAAAAATTTTGTTTGGATGTTTAATAGATTTAAAACTAAATTATATTTGCATTCTAAACATAAATATTCTATATGATGTTATAAGACTTCGCTTTAGATGTTTGATTCCAAAGTGTGGATATACATACCACTGAAAAACTAAGAAAATTTCAATGAATTTCAAGAATAGTACAGTTAATGGCTTCACTGAATGCATCATTAAATTTATGGATTCCAAATAATAATAATAACAATTCTCTCTTGTTTAAAAATATCACAGCTATGTACAGGCTGTTTTAAGATTATAAGAGCACAATCTGTAGACGTTTTGAGTTTAAGTTTTTGCTCAATGATGTTCTGCTTTTGTTTAATTATTCAATACATTAAAATCATTTCTACGGATATTTGTCAGAAAACAGCTACAAGACTGGAACTGCCTTCAAGACACATTAATGGATTATAACCGGCTGATTTTATCTGAAAAACAGGATATTCTTGTGCCTTCAAAACTTTTATTTATTATGTGAAATGAAATTAAATGAGAGTATATAGTATATTTGAGCTCATTTTTTGTAAATTCGGATTCTACGCGCAGTTCAATCCGTTTTTTGCAAAGTGATATTTACTTTTGTAACGTCTGCAAGTCCTTTGGAAGAGCACTGAAACCGTGGAAACCTGTTCGGAAATGGCTGTGTTATTTGGTTTTCTGATTGCCTGAAAATTAGATATTTTACTTAAACTTTAACAATAAAGTTCTTATTAATTATGAATTTACTATTTTTTTTGAATGTTTTTTCCAACAACTAAATTTTATTTTATAAAATAAACTTCACTTCTTTCATATTCTAAACAATGAAATACACCTTGAAATAATACCCCGCAGTAATATTTTTATGAAGTATCCAGATCGCAAAAATCGGCGTTTGTTGATCATTGTTGCACGCACATGATACTTCTGCAAGAAATGTTTTCGAAAAACTCTAATTGCTGTTAGACTTTTGAACGAAACAAATGTTGACAAATTGAGATAAGAAATAATATTTTGGTGGAGTCAGTGATTCGAACATAGTGCAAGTACGACATGCTTCTCTGAAAATTTCTTGAAAGAACTTTTAAAATTAAATTAAAATTAAATGAAAAACAATTTTATGACGGAATAATCAAATGAAATGACGTGTTTTATTTGCGAGATTTGTTTAAAGAATATAAATTAAGTAACCTTCATTTTTTTCATAAAATTCCTCAAAAATAATGGAGTGCTAATATGTATATACTTCAAATTATCGGTGACATTAAGCAAAGGTTAATAATATGTTTTTATACATTTCTTCGAGTATTTGCGTGCAAGTTGCAAGTTTTACTGATTTTTTAAACTAAATTTGAAACCGATGTAAAGTAGTAATTTACCCTATATTCCATTTTTAAAGTTGTTTTTGTTAATGCAAATTTATCATGTATAAACTAATGTTATCCAATTCTCATTAAAAATTTGAAAATGAAATGCATTAAAATATGCATAAGCCAAAACCCGAAAAATCGAGATCTCGTGAACAATTTCAAAAACATAGACTTGTTTATCAAGTTTGTCAAAAAATAACTTGAATGAAATGTCTTTTTTTTCAATTTATCAGCAAAAAGCCGAATGGTTTTGTTTTCCATCTGCAAGAAACAACGACGCAACTATTAGTAATCTCATCTTTTCACTCATTCTTTTAATTACACGACCCCATTACTTTGTACTTTAAGCCTATTCACCCATTTCGAGCCGAACTCCTATGAAAAATTGCGTATCCTTAATTTTCCTAGAAATTTTTTCTCAATTCAAGATCAGCTCTCAATTTCTATGTTTTATGAATCGTGTACAACCTTTCTTTTTTTGTGTCAAGCTTCATTTTCTTGAGTGTTCACTGAAGCATCTAAAAAGTTCTCCAAGGTGTCATCTTTTTTCATTTTTTTCAATAGTTTATCGCTTTCTGAAAAGTTTTCTGGACTAGAATTTCATTATAGGTCTTTATTTTTGTTTCTTTTTCAGATTTTTGGATTTTGATTTCTGAGCACAACCGAAAATGTGGTAGTAATAAAAAAAGGTGTGATATGATGGTAGAGCGTGATAGAATTATAACGTTAAATATGTTTTTCAAAATTTAAAGATTTTTTTAAATAGTTTTCATTGTCATCTTATTCGCAATATTTTAAATTCATTGGAACGTAAAAATTTGAGAATTCCCTATTTCTGTGCTCAAACCCCCCCCCCCCCCCCCATTTTCAAACCTGAGGCGCGTGAAATGGCCTAACTGGTCGACCACGCGCGAGATTGAACACCAGAGTGTTTGAAATTGTGAGAGTGTTTGAAATTTTTTGTTGAAAACGTAATTTTTGTGTATTGTCAACTCAAAAATTCTTGATCATGCAAGTTGATTTTGACCTACCCAGAAATTCTAAGTCTCTCACAAAGTAATGCTATTTTTACCTGCGAGCGGTTGCGTTGCTGTCTTTTAGTAGAAAATGGATGATCCAGAATTTTTTAAGTTGACAATAAAAGACAGACATAAAAATGTAATTTATAAAAATTAATAAAATTTGCTCGAATTTTGCACATACCGCAATTTTTCTAATTTCTGCTGCGATATGCGCAAATGAAGCCATTTCTGCCGACCGACGCTTAACCGGCCAAATTTGTTTTTCTCAGAGATCCCCCAGTACTGATCTCAACTGTAAATGTTTCCAAAATAAATTCCTCAGTTTTCGTTTATTAATATTCGTTTGAGCCAACTTATAGCACTTAAACAATTTAAATTTTAGCAAACTTTCCTACTTCTCGTTTTTTCGGCCATTATTTTTTGTATTTATTTTAGTACATTAATTATAATTTAAAATTAATCTGACAACATTTGGACTTTAGAGTCCTCCTATACGAACACATGTTTTATCAATATCTCAAATCGGATCTTGTTGTTAAAAAAAACGAAATTGACGGCTACCTGAAAAAAGCGATTTTTGATTGTTAGTCTGCAGAAAAGCGGGACATAAAAAATTTGCATTTTTTTGGCTTATCTATCGAAACATCAACATTATGAGCTTGGATTGACTTTTGAAACAAATGTGCATGTGAAATAAATTGGAAAAAAATAGACTTTGGTTTTCTTCTTTCACGGAGTGTCCGAAGGAAGATGTTGAAAGTTTGAATAATTCCAATAAATTTCAGTGGTTAAGTTTCAATTTTTAAAATTTGTCTCATTTCAAGGTAAACTAAAATGTTGATTGTTTTCGCTTTGTTTTTTTTTATCAATGCTTTTAATATAATTTTCCTGTTCAATGTATTTTGAGGAACACAATTTTAAAATGAGCAAATGAAAAATATTTTTAGCTCGAGAATTCGATTAACTTTCCTTTTTTCGAATAGAAGTTGGAAATGAAAAAAATGAAGAATAAGGCGTTTAAGATGACGTGTTGTCTTTCTTAAAAAACCATTTCATTGTTACCCTTTTTTCGATGAGCAAAAATTATGAGGACTTATTATTCTTGGAAGAATTTCCAGTTTTATCCATTTTTTTGCCTTACGGTAAACATTTTGGTTCTTGCTTTCAAAAATTTAACGTCTCGTTTTTTTTTAAATTTTTTTTATTTGTTTTGAAAAAAATGCATCACGAAGAATTTCATACTTTCGTATAATCCCATATTTTGAAAAATTAGTTTTTGTTATGTTCCATACGAGCGAGCTCATTTTTTTCAGCGAATGAAGAAAACAAAACAGGAAAATAGACAGGGAAGTACATTTTTATTAAAATATCCTAGTATTGTTATGCTAGCAGTTCTTTTTGTTTCAATACTAATTTTGAATTTTGGAAATAATTTTTACCTTCCGGACATATGTTAAGATTTTGATGAAGACACTAACCATTTCAAATATTTTGAACTTATCAAGGAAGTTGTGCGGCCTATATTCGCACATTCAGTATTATGAGAATATAGAGCAAATTTACATCTGGATCTACATATTACGGATTTTATAGGAATTAATAAATAGAATAAATTAATAGTAAAAATCCATTTCATTAATTCTTTGATCTCTTTTTCTGAACCAATAAAACACGAAAAATGGGTTTCAATATCATGTTGTGACCATTATTCACACGCTTATCTGTCTGAAATTTACGAAATATTCCAAAAGCTGACTTTTTTCACTTTCTTAGCTATCACACGCACCTATATAATTTCTGTAACATAACACACTCCTAACAATTATTTAGTTTTCATCGAAACATTAATTTTTGGTCTTGTTTTTATAAAAACGGACCTGCTTAGCGCGCTGCTAAATGCAAACGTGGGCCTGTTGGTCGCCCTTCTAACTTGGAATGTGTTTTTGCGTCGACTTATGCATCCAAAATTTTCATTTACTTCGACCACTCGTTTAAACAAAAGAGGTTCCATATTTTTGACTTCATGCCGATTAGATTTGAGAAGTTCAATTCAATTCCGAAGTAAACAACATCTCAGTGTAAAAGACAATTTCCGGTCTTCAAAATACGTTTGTTCATTTTCCAGTAAATTGATTTTTCAACTTAAAATTTATGTTTTATTCTGTAAAACATTACAAAAAACCTCATATCACTTTATTTTATAAAACAAATCCAGAGCTCTCACAAAACAAATCCACAGCTCTTCCTCCTCATTTTTTGAAGAACGTTGGGCGGAGCCAAAAAGACCAGAGCAGCCGTGAAAGACGGGGAAACTCGTCTCGCTGCTTTCTCGTTCAGATCGCATTTGAATGACGACCTTATTTCTTTTTTCATTCAATTTTTATAATATAAAAAATTTGGAAATTTGTTCCAGGTATGAGTGTAATGAATATCAGTGCGGGATGCAGTTTAGAGAGTCGTGCAGATGGAAGTTGCTATGGTTTGGCAATTTGTGGATTCTGTTATGATTTCGGGGAGACAAAAAAACTTTCGAAGGAGTACGAATGGTTCAATTTGGTACGTCTGAAATATTTTTCTTTATCATAACACTATTCATATTATTTTTTTTCCGAAATTGTAGTTATTTTCGTGACCTTTTCGATATTGCATTATATTGAATCTCAGCCGGATTGTTTTCATTATGCTGAAAATCCGAAACAATGATGGATAGGATTAGCTAAGCCTAGCAAAGTGTATTTTTTCAAAAGAGAAACTTAAAAAATGAAAAAGTGATAACCCTCAAAAAGTTTAAATGGATTAAACAGCTTTTGAAAACAATAATATAAGACGTTATTGGAAAAAAAATCGAAATTCGAAAAAAGATCGACCGTGAAGAAAAAATAAAAATTTAGAAAAATGTATTATTATTTTGCTGTTTTTCTTTATTTTTAAAACTAATTACAAGACATTTTAATACAAAGTCATGTATGTTTTAGTACAAAATTTTGATATTTGATCGAAAAATTCAAACTCAAGATCTTCAAGATTATTCAGAACTCCTTGACCGCGAAGAAAAATTAAATTTTCCAAGTGCTTTTCCATATTGTCCTTAACAAAACTATTCATTTCCCCCTCAGTCTTCTGTTTTACTTAAAGGCAATTGATATTCTGTGCGCAACTTTTTTTTTTCACTCATGAACAATTTGCGTCTAATGATTTTTAACAAAACTGAAGTTCAAAACGGCTACAGAGAGGGCTAATTCTTTTTAAATGTCTGTGAGAAAGGAACGTCGAGCATCAATTGGATTGAAAACAAAATAATAACGTTGTTTTTGTAAAATTATATTACATTTCTAGTTAACTACGTTTGTTTTTTGTGTTTAATTCCATCCCCCTTTTGCATTTGCTTCTTCGGAGCCTATGCCAAAACACCAGGAAATGAGATGCGAAATTACAAAACCAAACACACAGCAAAATATCAAAGGGAACACCAAAAATAACCAAAACAAAAGTTCAAAAATTTCCAGATCGTCATTGGAGTTCTACTTCCGTCCATTGGATGTCTCGGACTTGTTGGCAATGCCCTATCTGCTTTCACTTATTCCAGAAGAGAGATGATTTCGAGCTTGAACGTGTGAGTTGGTGTTGTCATGAAAACATTATGCTGAAATGCCTGAAGCGATGAAAAACTGCTAAAAATAATATTTGTTATTTACCGATCTGGAAATACAATTGAGGAATGAAGGGGAAATGTATCGTTTTTTAAAATTCTGAGCTCAATGTAGCTTATCGTGACTATTTCTCATAAAATACATGAAAAATGTTGGTTTTTCTTGTGACTGGTATGAATAATTACACCTTCCTACATATCACTTTATGCATAATTTAAGAAGTATTAGCATTAGAAAGTTTTTACGTAGTTTGCAGAAAAGGTACTTGACAGAATTGGATCTCATCTTTTAAGCTTTTTTATTTGACATGAGAGCTCATTTTTCATAGAAATGGCATGTCAAAAACTTGGAAAATAAATATTATGGATGTTAACAGGGGATACAAAAATAAACAACAAAGAACCTAAGGAGCTTTTATGCCAAGTTGAAGTACACATAATTTTCCAATTAATATTGTAAAGCTAAAAGTTCTGTTTTTGCCGCATATGTAGGTCGGGCTGCCGTTTTACCAATGAAATAGAAAGAATCATCTGAATTTTTGGCTTGAAAATAACTTTTGGAACTTTAGAATAAATTATTAACCTCCGGGTAATTAATAGAGAAAAGTACTTTTTTCAGATACCTATTTTCACTGGCCTGCTCGGACATTATCATCATCCTAACAGCGTATTTCTTATTCTTTTTGGAAAATATGAGGAAACGATCGGAACTAGCAGCATACTATTTTGCAGTTCTATCGCCTGTTATGTTCCCATTGGGTCTTACAGCGCAAACACTTTCAGTTTTCATAACTGTTGCATCAGCTTTTGATTGTTTCATACTTGTAGCAGCGAATGAGAAATTCAAAACGCGGTTCTGTTCCGTCAAAACATCTGTAATTGTAAGTTTAGTTTGTTCAATGTTTTCTATCATTCGCCTTATTCCAGTTCTTGATTTGCATTATCATCGCAGCATTTGCTTACAATTTTCCTCATTTGTTTGAAATTTACGTGATTGATTGCTGGAGTACAATGTATAACACAACGTTAAAAGATGTGTGCCCTACTGCTTTACGGACAAACCCGGTATAATATTTTTTTGGGTTTAAAATAATAATTTTAAGATTTCTGTTTTTACTTATGAAGGTTCACGAATTGGGGAAAGTCCAGACGCAAAAACTATAATTAGAGTAGTATGTAAAAAAAAGAAAATAGAATTTGTCGGCTTCTAGCAACCTGTACACGAATTTCGATATTATTTGTTGTCAAATATTTCGAATTTAAGTTTATTCCTCTCTTTAATTAATTCATCCCCCCATGTGATGATCTTTGAAATGCAACTAAAGTGTTCATGAAACAAAACACAGTGTTTAAACCATGTTGTCTGTCTTCTAAATTCTGCCAAAAAAAATTTGAAAACACCACCATTCTAATTTCACAATGTTTTCTTTCGACAAACAAGCCGACATAATCTATATTGGATTACTTTGGTCCGACTTCCTTCTGTCGAAAATGAATGGAAACTCGAAAAAAATTTGAAATATTTTTTTAGGTTTATTTCACAATTTATTACGCCTACATGTACACTATTATTATGGCTGGGGGGCCAGTGTTTTTGCTGATTATTATTAATTCAGCTATTGTCATAAGTATGAAAAGGTCAGAAGGGAACAGTTCAGAATCGGATATTGTCACCTTGGTTCTAGTTGTCTGCCTTTTTATCACTTGTAACATATTGGTGAGTATCAATCATTCCTGTTTTACAAATAATATCTCCTATTTTTCCAGCCATTAACTGTCAACTTCCTTGAACTTCTATTTTCAATTATAAACAGTTACCTTATCGATTTGTCAAATTTGATGGTTGTTGTCAATTCATCTTGCAACTTTTTGATTTACTACGCCTTTGGATCCAACTTCCGGCGGACTCTACGTCATTATGTTCGAACGGCATGGACGAACAGAAGTTTCAGAAAAACGCGTCGTGGAGATACATCTAGCGGCAAAATTGCGCTCCCACCAACCGAAGTTTTGATCTGATTTTTTTCGATCTTATCCATTAGGAGATGTTTTATTTTGTAAATCAGATTTTTAACAGACCATATTTGATGTTTACTCATTTCTCCAGTAAAAAACTGTAAATTTCAAAATATTGTATGTCACGTGTTTGTCTTCAATTTTTTGGTAATCTTTTTTCTGATCCTTGATTTTTTTTTAATTTTAATGTTGCCTACTTTACCTTCACGACCCTTTTCTTCATATTTTTAAATATTTCTCGTGAATAAAAGGAAAAAAATTGGATGAAACCCATTCTAATGTAAATTCATGCAAGTTTTTCTATACATTTTTTCCCACAGGTTGCAACAAAAAAGAAGACAGAAAGAAAACATACATTAAAAATTGGTGAAATTCAACCTTTTGGCACGTTTTTTTTCTTCTCGAAGACAACAAAGCGTTGGCAGATTTGATTTGTCCACAGTAAAAAGCAAACAAATAGAGAAACTGTTCTCGCGAAAAAAAGTTTACCTATTTTCTTTCTTGATCATTTACACTCATATTCTATGTTTGATTCGTTTTAACCTATTTTTGGGGTTTGTAAACTTGAAAATTCAAAAAATGATATCAATTAATGCGGATAACTGCCTTTTTATTTTAATTATATTTGTTACTCTGGATGCATTCTGCTACGCGTTTACCAAGGTGAGTAATTTGTTTACGCTAGACTCAAGATTTTTTTTTCAAAAAATGTATGTTCTCGAAAATTACGAAAATTGCCCAACAAAACGTGAACTAATCCGGAAAGGGTAATCCTTCAATTTTTTGCATCTGATTTTGATGGCTTCAGTGGATTAGAAAACCTATTTTTAAAACAGAAAAAAAGTGCAAACTGTTATTTATTGTTATATTGGGAACATTGTCAACATAACATTTTTATATCATTCAAGTTGGTTTTGACCTACCCAGAAAATTTAAATCTCTCACACAGTCGTGCTATTTTTACCTGCGGCTACAACGCTTCTGTCTTTTAGTAGAAAATGGATGATACACAATTTTTAACTTGACAGTACATTTTGTTAATTCATATTAGGTTGTCCCGTAAGTTATTCACTTTTTTTTCTGTTTCACCTCGTTCATTTCTCGAGGAGTTTTTTTCCGTTTTTATTTTTTTATTTTATGCATTAAGTCTTTCACAATGAATATGTGTTTACGTATTTCAGATAATCCTTATTATGGTGGAATTTCTCTTGAAAGATAAACATACCTTCGGGGGCTGTTTCCTTTACGAGTTCCTCTTGGGACATTCAGCCGCTGTTGCTCATCGGAATTTGTGCGATGCGACAGGCACGGACACCCTCAAATACAAAATTGTGAACTTCTGGTTCAATCGCTTCAAAGAAGGTGACGACGAACTCTCGAACAAGTCACTATACGGCCGCCATCAGCTTGAAATCGACGAGCGTTTCCAGAAGGAGCTGGAGGAAGAGCCCAGATCAAGTGTTCGTGAAGTGTCTTCGGCACTTGGGCTACACAAAACAACAGTACACAGCCACCTCCGAGCAAGTGGAAAGAGCGAAAGTTTGGTCAACTTGTTCCTCACGACTTGACTGATGATCAGTAGAACATGCGTTGCACCATTGCCTTGTCTTTGGTCAGCCGAAAACGGAACACGGAGTGAATTCAAAATATTTTCATTGGAGATTGAAAGTGATGTGCTTTGTTCAATCATAGTAGAAAGCTTCAATGGGTAGCAGCTGGAGAAACTCCAAAAACAGACGTCAAAGGAAAAAAAAGTGATGCTTTCGATTTGGTGGGACAAGAAATGCGTTATCAACCGTGAACTTCTTCCAGATCGAGCCAATGTCAATGCGGACCTATACTCTCTCCAAATACAAAAAATGTACGATCAACACCAACTCCTTCGTCCAGGAGCCTCAAGGATTCTCTTACTTCATGACAATGCAAGACCACATGTCGCTTTGACGACCAAGGACAGACTGCAGGCGCTGGATATCGAAGTTCTTCCACATTCACCGTATAGTCCGGACCTTGCCCTAACTGATTATCATTTGTTCCACCCAATTCAAAACTCTCTCAAAGATTTGCAGTTCGACGACCGAGAGCACCTGGAATCGTACCTTGATGACTTTTTCGCCTGCCAGCCCCCGGAATTCTACGCAAAGGGAATCGAACAACTTCCGCTGCGTTGGCACGAGGTCATCTAACTACATGGCCAATATATCACTCATTGATAATTGTTTTCAATTAATAAATTTTTGTTTGAAAAAAATCTTTAAAAAGTGAATAACTTTCGGGACAACCTAATAGTTTTTTGCTTCTGATGCTCGAAGCATTTTTTTCCGATTGAAGCAGCATTTTGAAGTACTAATTTTCACATTTCTTTGGCGAGCTATTGATTTAAACTGTTGTTACCGTTTTAAACTCACCGTTTTAAATTTTTTTAGTGTTGTCCTGATCAGCCGGATTCTTCACAACCTTTAAACGACAATTCAAATGTTCCATGTTTTTCATACAACAAAAACTTCATGGCTGACAGCTTAGATGAAGCAATGTTTTCATTTCCAAATTTGGTGTCTTCCGACCAGTCTACCCTTTTTTCAAAACCATCAACAAATGGAGATGGTCCAACTACTGGGAACGCTCAAGCGATGTCAATATCGGTAATTTTTAAATGTATTAATGTTCTCCACTTATTTTTCATTTCGATATAGAGTGCTATCTCTCCGACGAGTCGCAGAATATCAATATCGGCGGTCACACAGAATACAGGCTCATCGTCCGAATGTAATACGTATGATTGTATGAGCTGTAAATTATCAATTCTCAATGGCTTTTTGGATAATCCTAATTTGACGCAATCAGATAGAGATTCATTTTCTGCTGAAAGACAAGGGTTGATTTTAAAATTAGGAACAAACGAGGGATTTTGCAAACAAAATCGAATGCAGAGAAAGCGGCGAGAAGCCCAGAAAAATAAACAGAGTGGTAAAGATGTTGGTAGAGTCTTGAAAAAATAATGAACATTTTAATAAACTGGTTTCAGGCCATTTTGAAGTCATATATACAAATTAAACAAAAAATGGACAAAAATTCGAATACTATTAATGAAGAACAAGCTTCAAACAACAATACGAACACTTCCTTGTTAGGAGCTGTTACAAACATTGGTTGTGTATACAAGAAAGGAGATGCTCTTCATACAGAATCTCAGTGGTGTGGACTTTGTAGTATTTGCTGGCAATGGAGGAAGCTTCCACCAGAATATTACCCCAACTATTTAAATGAAGTTAATTGTGACCTTGATGATGATAAGTGTTTATCAGGTAATTTATAATTTCCGGGATTTTAAGACCTTGAATTGTTTTGTAAGCATTTCTCTGTAAATTTAAATTTTATTCGAATTTCATAAAGAAAAGTTTCTGTATTTTTTTCTTCAAACCGGTAAGAAGCTTACAGGATTTGGAGAATGCCGAACTGTTACGCGATCAATCGACGTAATGAGGAAAAATGGTGATCAGTGGGAAGAGCTGACGATTGATACCATTATTTCTTGTGAATGCCAAGTTCAAATCGGAACTCCGATACACCAGCTGGTTTCGAAATGAATTAATTAATGTCTCTTGTTCATGAATTTTGTTTGTAATATACATTGTATCAAAAATGTTAGATTACGATATTATTATAATGAATTATCAACAATATTTGCATGTACATTAAAGTAAAAACGGAGTTTTCATTCATAAACGATAATTGTGTGCATATCAATTCCAATGAATAGGAGTCAACTGATTAGCAGCGGAAAGTGAGCTAGATGTTGGAATGAATCCTAATTCCGTATAATCTGAAATGAAATCATTTTTAACTTATTATTAGATTTAAAAAATAAACAAACCTTTAGGACAAAAACTCATAGGGTAGGTTGAGGTAATAATAGGAACAGGCTGTGTATTTGAAGTGGAAGGCTGATTGGGAACAATTGCAGGAGAGTTTGGAATATTTGAACTCGTAAGACCATGATTGCTGCGCCACAAGTTGAAAGCTGCTTGAATACCATATCCATTTTTCTCATCAAGAATTGAGCGTCCGAATAGTTTTGCGCCATTTTGTTTCATCTGAATTATATTTCATGTTTGTTCCTTTTTCACAAAATGAATATACACACCTCATCTAAAAACGAAATGTAATCTGTTGCAATTCTCAACGTATGAATTTTACTCATTTTATCGGAAGGCATTGATGGTATAAGTCTTCGAAGTGTAGAAAAGGCATCATTGAGCTCCTAAAATAAATGAAATATGTATAAAATAACAAACAAGTTGGATCCTGGTCAATTAGGCGGAAATGTATAAACATATTGGTGTGCAATAAAAATCTAGATATGCAATAAACCTCTGGTATATTGGACTATTAGTTCACACGTTGTAATAAACATATCTGGCAGACACATTAATGATTGGGAAAAAGCCTGCGGAAATGGTTGGGATAGAGGAAATACAGGATGGCTCAAAAAAGATGTGACTGATTGAACATTTGAAAAATTTGAAAAAAACTTTTCATTTGCTCGTTGGGTCAATTAACAACTCATTTTAAATGCTTTCCGAGGTTTTGAGGGTGATACAACAAAAATGTTCTTGTAAAAACAAAAATTTATAATTGTTATAAGGTTATTCATGGAATAAATGCCTGCGGAATAGTTTTATAGGAAAGTTTTTTAGACCATTGTTTTACAACGATTTAGACCAGTCTTTTACTTGCTCTTACATACATATATTTAGAAACATCTTTAAGGTGCATAAATGAAGTATTGTTTGTTTATTTCACTATAATCAACCTTTATTAATCATGAATAAATTTAATTTTACTTGAAAATATTGCAAAAACTAAACTTTAAAAAGTTCAATGAATTGTACCTACTCTCTTCGAAAACATATTTATAATGAATATTTCGTGTTTTCCTAAACCATCATTATTCAAAATCTCATGTTTCACCCTCCAGCTCTTCCACCGTCATTTCCCCCCTCACCGATCTGTCACCATTTAATCTTGGTTCCCTTCTCGTATTTTATTGCAAAAACTTTTTCCGCCATAAAAATCATCGAAAAAGTTGGAGGGAAATGTATACGGTAGGTTTTTGACGGAGGAAGAAGAGAAAGAAAAATAGTGATGGCTTTGTCCGATATATATGTGTGTGTCTGGTAATAAATGTTTTGGTTGCGACATCTGGAGACGATTGTGAAAAACGAATCGCGAGCATAGAGCAACTCGTGAAGCGATGATGAGTCGAAGGAAAAGGTTTTTTTTTTGCATTTGGTTGGTAATAGGGTTAAGAAAACAAAATCTGTTAAATGGCACAGGTGAATGAGAGGGGATTGGAGTCGAATATACGCTCATAGTTATTTTTCATCGAAAAAAGTGGTAGTAAAAGTAAGCACTTTAGTAATTTGGGAAAGAATGTGGTACGAAGAAATTTATATCAAACACCTTTCACACAATTTATTTTATGTTTTGAATGATGTCAAACTGTTCTATGCAGCTGGTTTCTTTCCTGTTAGATTTCTTTCCGAATCGTCTGCCTGTAACGAATTTTTTAAAACCAAAAAAGTGTCGAAGAGTTGACTGTAAAGCAAGAAGGATGACCGGTGCATCGGAATATAAAGTTTAGCTATAATTTGATAATGTTCTAGAATTGAACTGGTAATACAAAATTAAAAGTTGACTTATAGTTAAGCACAAGGTTTCGATTTGTGCTCAATAAAATATCAAACTTTGAGCTTTTTGAATTAACCGGTCAAATTAAACCAATGTCTTGCATTTGTAAACAGAAAAATTGTGATCATGTGATCACAAATAAACAAGTCGATGTCAAGATTTTGAATAATTAGGAAAAGTACATCTTCTGTGCTTGCACTAATTACGGCTGATCACAGAAGATCATTCAAAAGTTCAAACAACAGCGCATCTTTTAAGTAGCTCCATTTATTCTTAGAATCGTCACTTTTTCTTAGCAGCGCCATGATTTTCTTAGCAGCGCCACGGTTTCTTAGCAGCGCCACGGTTTCTTAGCAGCGCCATGATTTCTTAGCAGCGCCACGGTTTCTTAGCAGCGCCATGACTTCTTAGCAGCGCCATGATTTCTTAGCAGCGCCATGATTTTCTTAGCAGCGCCATGATTTCTTAGCAGCGCCACGGTTTCTTAGCAGCGCCATGATTTCTTAGCAGCGCCTCGGTTTCTTAGCAGCGCCATGACTTCTTAGCAGCGCCATGGTTTTCTTAGCAGCGCCATGGTTTTCTTAGCAGCGCCACGGTTTCTTAGCAGCGCCATGATTTCTTAGCAGCGCCACGGTTTTCTTAGCAGCGCCATGATTTTCTTAGCAGCGCCAAGGTTTCTTAGCAGCGCCATGATTTCTTAGCAGCGCCACGGTTTTCTTAGCAGCGCCATGATTTTCTTAGTAGCGCCAAGGTTTCTTAGCAGCGCCGTGATATCTTAGCAGCGCCATTATTTTCTTAACAGCGCCACGTTTTCAAGTTAGACTTTCACAACGAAATATTTGCGACGGAATATGGGTGAAACTGGGTTAAATTGAACAGATGGAGTTAGTCTTTTTTTCAAAACATTAGACAAGGTTTTGAAGTGAGATCGATTTAACCGTTACTTTTACACATTTATGTTCGGTGAATATGAAATCCTTCTTTTCATTTCTTACAATTTATAAAGACAAGGAAAATACACATGCGACATTGATAAAAATTATAAATCGATATCTCAAAAAAAAATGACGCGGAAAATCCAAAAATAAAATATTTGAAAAAAAAAATCTATTACCAACCTTGGTCCTTTGTCTTTCTCTCCGGTTTGCACAAGCCCTCTGCATCACGTTTTCTTCCATATTTTTCAGCGTATTCTTAACAACAACAACATTTTTGCGTTTTGCAGTCATCTGACTAATTTAAAACTATTCATTAAACAAACGATCAGATTTCAAAAAAAGGATATATCAAAAAAAGAGCGAATGAGTTCGGTAAGGAGAATGAAGAAGTATGAGTAGGTGGAGCCAGCTCAGCCCAAGTAGCGTGCCTGCACGCTCCTTGATCTGTGTGTTCTTGTTTCGGAACGATTTGAGCAGTGTGCAATATATCAGCCGAGTGCTTTGTTTTTTCCTTCGTTCAATTTCGGAAACGTTCCACAAAGTCACAATTTTTTTTGGGAAGAAATGAAGATGAATTGTACGAACAGTTGTTTAGATTGTTAGGTGACAGCTTTTCTGAACTATCTGAAATTAAATAAAAATTATAACCTGCCCAATAACATGTAAAATTATCTTACAGTGAAAAAAAAGATCTGAAAAATATTATTTAAAAAGTGGTTTCAGAATGCACACAGATGATATCGTGATTGTAAAAGCTATTTATGAGACCGACCAAAGTAGAAATACAAAAAATGTAGGGATGCTTTAAAAACAGGAGAATATGATATTTTGAAAACAGAAGGGTGATTTTTGGCTTTGTTTCGCGCAATATTTCCATTAAAAATTGTTTTTAAAAAGGTTGGCGTGAATAAATTGAAAACTCAAAAAGAATAAAATAATATTTTTTTTTCAAGACCATTAAATCTCCAAGAAAAAAAGGCATGTGCTCAAGGACTGCTTGTCTCGAACTGTTCAATTATTCAGTCTGGAACATTATTGGCACAAAATCCTGCATCGGAAAAAAATTTCATTTTCTCAGATCAACTGTTTTTTTCCACCGTTTACGCTTTTGGAATCCGTGTGCCCGAAAAACTGAACATATAATATACAGGGTGGCGACTAAGTATTCGTCGCAATTTTATGGAGTTGTTAAAAAATTATGGAGCTTAGAAAACGGAATAATTGTAGATGATTCTAGTAGAAAAAATATTTTATGAACTGCGTTTAAAGTTACGATCAGGAAAACCGAACGATTTCATAGTTACGAGCATTTTCCTGAAGCTACCTCGGTTTTCTATGCCTAACGTAAGGAAGGTGGGGATTTTCGTTCATGTTTGACAGTTCATAATTATCGATCTGGTTCCTCAAAATTTTTTATTTCCATCTTATAATGTGAAGTATGTTCATGCGTTATAAAAATGCAATTGACAATGTTTTGCTCATGATCGCTATATTTTTATTTTGATTGACTAGAAGACTGATCGAGACAGTCATATCAAACTGGTTCTAACTGATTCTAACCTTCATAAAAACCGTTCAGGACTTGGAAAACGGTTGAATATGGACAAGGTTATGAAAAAACACCTTATTTTTATGATAAGAAACTTTCAAGCCGGTTCAATGAAAATTGGGTGGGAAATTCATGAAAATTCTTGGGTGTCGTACTTGCTCGCCGCCTGTTCAGCGGTTTCCAAATTGCTGAAGTTTGATGTACGATAAAATACTTATCTGTTCACATATCATGTTGAAACGCGTCTCAGCTATCAGAAAAGGACTAATGTACAATTTTCAAAACAAAAAACTATGTTTATTCGTTATGTAAAACTAGGGGAGCAAAATGAAATCAAATGACACGATTTTTCAAAGAAATTATGATTTTTCTTTCAAACGTCCTAGCTTTTTTGAATATTTGAAAATAATCATAAATCTCAGTGTTGAATCAAAATTTGAACATTTTTTTCTTAATCACGATCAAAAACCAACGCTGTGTAGCATGAAATAGGCGAACAATAAGCGGATTTCTATAAATAGCTGGAAAACTTCGAAATGTTAGCTACAAGAACGTTGACTTCTGGTCATTACTGTGAGCTATTTTCAGCGCGTTAGACAAAATCGTCAACCAGCTTTAATAGAAAATTGTTTGGATTAATTTTTTCCTATTGTGCGGTTCGAGATAGACACGTCATGAAAAGTTATGAAACATATTAGGAGAACTCGCATGATTTTCTATTTTTTTTGACAGTGACTCATCTGAAAAATGGGGAAAAGACAGTGTGTGGGATTGAGTGTTTTAAAAATTGTATTTAGAAGCGTATTCCATACGTCGCAGTGTTTCGAGGATAACGTGTGGCAGTGACTCATTCTGTTTTTAGTTAGGCGTCAGTTGTTCAATAATTTTTCCTTGTCTTTTCAAATCAAGTCCGAAATTTTTTAATCTGTAATATTGCTGCCATTCTTTTGAATTACCATTTTTGTTTTAAAAATACATCCAAAATTAACGAAAATAATTATAAAATCCACCATTGCCTTTGAATTCTGTTAAACACTTTCTAAAAAAAATTTACAGAATAACAACGGGTATTCCAATGAAATATATGCTGGTCTTATTCGCCGTTGTGGCACTAATGAGAACCGAAGCAACAATTATGCAATCAGCATGCGATATGTTGATCAATGTGCCTTTGAATTCAATTGAGAAGTTTGTGACATTTGATGACATGAATGTGATTGTGAAAAATTCCACGAGTTTTAAAAATCCAACAATTTAGGTTACGCTCATTTCCGGCTCAAACAATAACGTCACTTTGCAATACTGGGTCATCGAATGTATCATGCCAACATTTTACGAAGACGAAGATTTCGCGGACAATAATAACTGCATCTTTCTAAAAGAATTGGACCTGAGCCTTCAACCACTGGTAACGAGTACAAATTCAATTCATGAAATAACTAAAAAGAAAACCATTTCTTTCAGATTAACGAATCAAAATCAATCAAATATCACGCGATGGCAGGTTGCACTTTCTTGGACGAAGATTGTATTCTCATGAAAGTCTGGTGCGCTGATATCGAAATGATCCAAGTAATTCCCATTAAAGGTAAAACCATTTGTTTATAACACACAACATTTTATTCGTATTTTTTCAGCTTGGGCTATCTTGATCTCCGCATTTTCTTATGTTTTCGGATTGGTATTCTTCCTATTGCTTTGTTCAGATTTAGGGTTTGATGGATGGATTCTTGAATTTTAATGAATAAGGATTTAGTTGTGTTTAATAAGTTTAAATATTTTTAAATAAAGGAACAGATAAACATAATGTTGTGAAAGAGAAATAAATGAGATAAATACTAGTATCTTCTTTGAACATGAATTGGAAGAGGGTCGTGTTTCTCCGCTTGAGCAACATTCCTCTGGTAGTTTAGTACTTCAGATATCAAGTACAAAACAGCAATCAGGTCTAAAAATTTATAAATGATCAAATTGAAAACAAAAACTTACAGAAAACTTGACAAATTTGAAAAATCAGCATTGTGATCAGATAAAATTTCCAACGCCACTCTTTCAACGCATTAAAATCTGTTTAAAAAAATGTTTAGTTTATATTTAATAGCTTTCTAGAACTATCTATTCCAGAATAATCTAGAACTTACAAAAAATGGTATACCAAATACAATATATTGCACCAACAACAACCAAGAAAACAAGAATAGCTGTAGCGCCGAATGCAATTTTCCAAAGAAACGATTTTTTGAGTGCTGAAGCTAGTAGAATTAACAAGCTTGTGAAAATCTGAAATTTTTAGGATTTATTACACCTATTAGAAATATATTTTACCGCATACGACAGTACTATTATAAAAAATATATCTGGAGCAAAAACACATGTTAAGACAAGTGCGGCAACAGCGTATACCAATGTTATGAATGCCAGAATTATCAGCAACTGCTTTAAAAATAGTGTAGAGCCTTAAAATAATGTAATTTTTTGATATCAATACCCTACCCGTATGTCAAAGCAACAACATATTGGCTTCACAATCTGAATACAAGCTATAAATAATTATGAATATATTTTTGAGCTGAACTCACAACCATTCGGCTCTTAAAATGATGTCCGCAGTAGCGATTAGAAGCATCATCTATGACGACCCTAGTTGGTCGAACCTGATGCCTCGCCATTGAATAATGCCGAAAATCTGTAGGTGTTTCGTACATCAAGAAAAAGAGGAACTTTTTATTTATTGTTCACAAAAAAATGAGAAGAATTTTTGAACAAAAGAACAATTCAAACCTGAACACGCCATCGTTCCGAGCATTGCCGGTTGGAAATTTTTGTAATAGTTGTGAATTAGTTCGACTGCTTTTCTCACAATAGATGAATGATTCACATTTTTTCTATACAAAATATGTACAGTTTCTTATTATAATGTTTGAAAAGAAGTATACAATTTTGATTGATATTTAGAAGCCAGCGTGATTTTTTTAAAAATTATTCCACTCCCACTACATTTTAGATATTTAAATAATCAATTTTCATTCTTTAGCCAATAAATTATGTCAATAAATAAATAAATAAATATTTTTTTAGAAGATTTGTTCAAAATCGTAGATTATATAATACAAAGATTCTATAAATAAATAAACCGAATATTTTAATTTAAGTACCCAAATTGATTGATTTCTTTTACATGATATAGAGATCAATTGATGATTTGATGTTGGAAGTTCACTGAAAAATGTTTAACTTGTTCTAGCTTTTCAGTCAAAAACCTACAGTTGATTCTTTGCTTCCAATTCTAATATTTTTAACAGAACAAATCAGTTTCCTTCCCACTTAAAATCAATAATCAGAATGAATCAATCTTCATCCTCGTCTCTCATTCTTTTAACATCCGGCTCATCATCTTCGTCATCCTCCTCTGCCGCATAACTGTCATCGTAATCTTCATTGAGGCTATCATTCGTATAATGATATGAACTTTGCTGCTCTTCAATTGTGCGACTATCAATCTCCTCGTACATTCGTATCCTAGTGTCACTAATCTCGTCTGGCATCGCATAATCCTCATCAACTATCAAATCTTGCGACGGTTCTTCTGGTAGAGGATCTTCATCACTCGAACTCGCCGATTCCAAACGCTTTTTGGGCCACACTATTTTTTCCACTTTCTTTTTCTCAACAACTTCCTCCTCAATTTCCTCCTCTTCAATCGAACCATCATCCGACACTTCATCCCACTCTTTCGGAATTTCAGTTGGTGTGTTATTTGGCAAGATGCCTTTGAAAATCGGGTCACATGACTTCATTTTCTTCAGAAATCCAATAAAATAACGATGACTCTCATGAATTTTACCAGCGTTGCGTTTGGTGGATGCAATTTCAAGAACACTGGAAAAAAACTAACAATTGGTGGAAAATACCACTTCAATCTTACTCTATCCCTTTGAAAATGTCTGGACAACCTGATATCAATCGATTATAGATTTTTCCCAATGTGTTGAACGTCGAAATGTAATCGGTCCATCCTTCGGTGAAAATTGTCGAAGCCTGAAGTTAACATATTTTTTAAAACTAAAAACATTATTCAACTAACCAATTCGGGTGTTATTTTATCAATAACAATTTGAATAACATTAAAGTTTACAAAATTCTCAGGTAGAGCGTCAGCAATGTACAAAAGCAAAAGTGCATACTTCTTCAAACCTTCAGCATCATCTTTGTTAATAAGACACATGAGATGGTTTCGAAAAACCTTGGTAGCATATTCAGCAACATATTCCTTTCGGATAAAAGTTTTGTTGTAAAATGCATCCACTGTGTTTGGCCCTTCGATTTTAACATAATCCAATTCGACACACTTCTCAAGAAGTTTCATCCACGCTTGAGCCGCCTGCTCAGTTTTCTCAAGCTTGGAAGCTGCGATGATATAATTGAGATAAAGACATAGATATCCTTGATTTGTTTCCATTCTGTCTTTGTTATGCGAGAACATTGTTTCCATCCTGTCAAAACGGTTACAATAAACCAGTGCCATTGAAAAATATTGAATAAATTCTTCATAGCCTGTAAATTAATTAAATTTTTTAATCGCTGTCATAACATTTCAAAAAGCTGATAAGTTGACTGTTTTCTTCAAATTGGGAAAAAGTAAATGATTATTTAGAAAAAATAAAATATTTATTTCAGTCTGATGAGAAATTTGAATATTTTCCACTAAAATCATCGATTGATCAACTTTTATAATATAAATAAATCTATTTTCACTCACCAAACTTTTTAATAAGTCCATTTTTCTCATTGAACTTCACCAGGTCAACGAAACGATTCAGAACTTTGAAATTCCGGTCATAAGGATGCTGCAAACGTGTTCCAAATTATACTTCTAAAATTTCTTCAAGATATTACCGCTAATGGAGCAACTTGGTTCTTTTTCTTTTTCTCATCATATTCTTTTCCCCAATATTTAACATCCCGAAGTGTTGTCGGCTTCTCAAATAACTTTCTTTTATTGTCTCCTTGATACCTATCGTCATAAAATGGATCATAGTTGGCGATGCAAAGCCCTGAGCAAAGAATTGTTAAATTTTAAACTAAGAAAAAAACCAACATACCATGCGACAAATCAAACAATCCTAATTTGATATAGCTGAAGAAAAATTGTAGAAAAAGCTCTGAATTTTCTTTCACGGTGAAACCCTTCGGAAGTTTGAGGAATTCTTCAATTGGATTCGGTCCATGACTGTAATTTTTATGATTGATTGCTTTAAAATACTTCGTTTTATTCTGTTTAAATACCCTTTTGTAATTTTCCCAAAAATAGCAATAGTTGGCTGATGAGTAAGATCGAAAAAACTGTGAGCCGCGTGATCTACCAATTTCTTGTCGATCCTGAAAAATGTAATTAATTTTTTAAAAACATTTCTCGCTCTTACTCCACTTCCTCTACCGGCGGTTCGACAGACAATAAATTGAAATTCTCTGAATACCACTTCTTCAGCAAATTGGTCACATCGTCCCGTTTTACATTGGTATTTCCCAGGTTTTGAGTAGTCGTGTGAATGAAATTCGTGAAACAGACTGGATATTCTTGTTTTAAAAGCATTGGAAAGGTTTTATTCTGAAAGTATGGGGGTTTTCGATTAATAATATTACTTTTTAAACATACCGCAAGTCTTGTGGTCATTTCAGGGTATAGAAGAATAATAGCAATATTCAAATGAAGCTCTTTATCCTTAAATTTTTGAGCAACATGACTAAATAAATCAAGAACTTCTCCTCTGGTTTTCATCTGATATCCTTCTGTAACAAAATAATTATCCAAAAATGGACACTTTTAATAAGAAAATAACCAATTTGAATATTTCTGAAAAACCAGGAATTTACGTTATTTTTAAATTACAAAAGCATGCATTTAATTTGTTAGGAAGTACGTTCTGTATTTGTCTCTTTTTGAATCCCATTTTCATAACATTTCGGTCAATAATCTCCAAATTTCGATCAATAAAAACAGCTTACTTCTAAAAAAATCACAATGCTGCATAAATTTCTGCTGGAAGAGGTACATAGCAGTATACAACGCAAATTCCGGCCAAAATCCCGCCCCAACTTCTTGCATACATTCCGAAATGAATTTTGGCACGTCCGAAATATCTCCATATTTCATTGTCATGTGAAGTTCAAGATTCTGAAAAGGTGTTTGCTTGTTTCGTATTTTTGAAATAAATATCAAAACTTACATTTAACAAATGTGGTGAGAACGCATTTGGTTTCATTGCGCGAATCCAAATACAACGACTTTTCGCCATTCGAAAATCATTGGTCCCGAGGATATAATCCGCCAGATCTGAAAGCCATTTTGTTTTGTTTTGCAGAATAATATGTCGTAAAATTATAAATTTACCCTGGTCAGTTTTAACATCATAAAATAGTCCTTCCCATTTGTTTCCCGCAATTTCTGCAAACGGTTTGAATATTATTTTCAAACAAGACCCATCTGTCATTCTGAAAAAAATGCTAATTTTGTACTTTTAAAACGATTACATTTTTTTGAAAATATTTTGAATAAAAACTGTTTAACAATCCATGAAAAAACTGAAAAAATCATCGAAAATACGAAAAATAGGTTAAAAACACACATTCGTAAATATACACCAATGCGTTGCAGCGTAGCAACGTACTCAACTGTTCTGTTCGCTGATTTGCAAAAATAGGAAAAACGACACACAATTGCCTATAAGTGGGCCTGTTCACCGCAAAAAAAACGAAGGGATTTATAATTTTTTTTTTTCAAAAACAACAGCCGTTTTCATAATAATGGAAGTCAGTGAAGATTTTCAATTAGACATGCTGATATAGGATCCGTTTCGGAAGGTGCCGAGGGACGGTTTGAAAATGGGGTTTTTAGCTGAAAATCTGATAATTTGCAAAAAATCGAGCAGAAAGTTGACAGAAACTCAATATTTCTGAATAAAATGTTGAGGTTGACATATTTAGCGCAAGTAATTACATCAACCATGTGTAAAAACCTGTATCCCATCATCTGTTTAATATTTTCAGACAATCTCAATTTTGTTAGAATGACCAGATCTATTATCAAAGAACAACGTTTCAATATCATGAACCACTATATGCAAGTTTCAGCAGTACATATAGACATTGCGATAAACTCTTAAAACTTGATTTTTAAAAAAATACATTTTGACTGCGATGAATATGATTGTTGGTATATTTTCTTAAATTTCGCATAAGATGCTCTGTGACGTTTCAAGATTAAAAACGAAAACAAACCCCCCTCCCTCTACCGTAATCCCAAAAAGTGCAAATTTGACAGCGTCAACGAATCTCCAACACTCCCTCGCTCATTAAAGTTTTGCTAATTTTTGCCGAAACTCACCAGATGGTTTCACAGAGTCAGTAATTGAATATAATACATATGTATGACAATAAATCAATCATCAGATCTGTTGTGTTTAGAAAATACCGCAAAATTTTGACTCCCCACAACTTTTGTAACTTTGCTCCACCTACTAGAGTCCAATGGTTTATGTATAAAAAGCCCAATAGTTTAACAAAATTTTAGACGATCTTTCTTTTCTGTTTTTTGTTCAAATTTCAAAAACTCGTACGAGTTTCTTCTTAAAGAGGAACTGATACAAGTGTTAAGTATAAATACAAGTTTTTAAGTATTTTTAAAAAAACAAGTTTTAAGGTATTTTTCATAATTTTTGAATACTTTGTTTATTTTCAATTTAAGAACCAGTTGGTTTTTGATTGACGGTGATAAAATCTGGAATAACAAAAGTTGATGGCAATAATACATAAGTGAACCAAAAACAAGAATTTGCAAATTTTAATACCATGTGTGTTTTTTTTTGAATTTTTATTCGGACAATGCAAATCAATTCATTTTTAGAGTATTAAACTTTTATGTAGTTATTTGATGTTTTTTAAAATAAAAAGTAAGGATCCTATTATATTTCCCACCTGTCATCTTTTTAATCAAACATTAAACAAATACTGTCAAATTATCACACATTTAAAAACTGTTGATGTGTTTTTTTTCAAAAGAATCTATTTGCACTGTTATGTTCATAAGACAAGAATCTTTTGAGTAAATAATTACACTAACAAAATCGAAAAGATCAAAGTATTTAGATACAAAATGCAAAGGCTTGATGAAAAACAGTATTAAAATTGTTAGAAATCGCTGGTGGTTATGAATTAAACTGCAAAAAAATATAACTACCCAATTTACTTGGATAAATTGACGTTTTTTTGTTAATTGCTTGATCATTGAAGTTAAAGAGTACCATAGTTTGAAAATTGATAGCAAAAAAGCGAATTTTATTGTTAATTGATCAGTATGTTGTATTTTAACACCATGCAAACTAACGAATGTTGACATCATTCCCACATTGTGTCGAACAACAAACACATTTTCCAAAAATTCCAGCATTTTGATCGTTTTTACGAAAAATGTGTTCTTTTTTTCAAAATTGTCCAGACTTCCAAGCAAAACATCAAATAATAATTCTGATAGATTCTCGGAGTTTACAACAATTTGTATCAAAATTGTACGATGTATTATTCCAAACACCCATGTGACACATTGCGCAAGAGACATTCTAGTTTATCCAATAATTATTCTATCATCTTATTCTTCGACATTTCGTTATGATTTCCGTATCCTTTAAACAATCCACCGCTTTCCATATCATTTTCAAAGACTTTTTTGTTCCTTGTTTTGTTGTTGTTGCCACTTTGTTTGCCTAAAAAAAACAAAAAAAAACATTTTTCTCGTCATCTTTCGTTTCAGTTTTACAAAAAATACCTTCAAAATGGACATAATAACGGTTTTCTATTGAACCCCTCTTTTTATACTATTTTTAACATTCGATGATACTTGTTCACATCTAGAGTAACAATTTTAAACAATTCCAATAAAATTTGTTTAACTGTTGGTATTTTCCCGCCCTTTTTTATTATTAGGACATTAAAAGCGGTAAAATAATTTTTTTTCGTTATCTGAAAAAATTGATAATTTTTTTCGTGCAAAGAAAAGTGCATCGTTTTTCTTAACAATTTGTTTCACAAGTTTTTGTTTCGTTGCAGACGTGTTTAAAACGTTTTAATTTTACAGATCAACATCACAAACCTTGGGCTTTGCTAGTGAATGAAAATTTTGTTCGTGGCGAAAACAGTCAAAGGTGAGGATTCGTTTCAAATAAATTTATTTTATTATAATGGCAATTGCTGTCATTAATAGTGGGTTCAACTCAATTATAATTGAAGCAATAAGAATAAAGGAGAATTATAAGAAAAATTGTGTTTTTTAATAATGATTTTAACTTCTGGAATTTCCTTGTTCTTAATTTTAAGTAGACATTTGTGAGGGAATTATTCTTTTGATATCGCCGTATCTTATCAACAAAAATTAATCTTCATATCAGAAGGCGTAATTATGGCTTTTTTGTAAATTTTGTTTCATTTTTGCTTCACAAAACATGAAGGAAACAAAGCAGAAGTGTCAAAATATATCAATATTAACAAAGAAGATCAACACAGATTTTTCGCACAATTTTACAATCAAAGTTTTTAAAATTGTCAAACTTTGAAATGTGATCTGTATACATAGACAGAGTGTGCGGTGAAACCATAACTTATTTTGTCTCTTTTTGTATTACATGTTGAAATTATGTATTACCGGTTAAAAAACCTCATCGCATTGATTTAATCTTGTAACGATGAGATATGGTATTCCATCGTTCATAAAATATTTTGTTTTCAAAGTGTTTTTCAATTGATTTCTCAAACTCAATATCTCCTTTTGGGTGTCAGTTTTTAAAGAACTGCAATCAAAATTAGACTCTTTGAAAAATGTCAACTTGTCTGATAATGAGGTTAGCTAAAAAACCAAAGCGTCATGTGACTGTGGAGATAAATGTATTTTTGCGCAAATCATGACTTTTCGATTTTCTTAGCAGCACCATGATTTCTCAGCAGCGCCACGTTTTCTTAGCAGCGCCACGAGTTCTTAGCAGCGCCACGGTTTCTCAGCAGCACCATGATTTTCTTAGCAGCGCCATGTTTTCTTAGCAGCGCCACGTTTTCTTAGCAGCGCCATGATTTTCTTAGCAGCGCCACGATTTTTTAGCAGCGCCATGACTTCTTAGAAGCGCCACGAGTTCGTAGCAGCGCCATTTTTTTTAGCAGCGTCACGTTTTCTTAGCAGCGCCATGACTTCTTAGCAGCGCCACGAGTTCTTAGCAGCGCCATGATTTTTAGCAGCACTATAATTTCTTAGCAGCGCCATGTTTTTTTTAGCAGCGCCATGATTTTCTTAGCAGCGCCATGATGTTTTAGCAGCGCCATGACTTCTTAGCAGCGCCATGATTTTTTAGCAGCGCCATGCTTTTCTTAGCAGCGCCATGACTTCTTAGCAGCGCCACGAGTTCTTTGCAGCGCCACTAGTTCTTAGCAGCGCCATGATTTTCTTAGCAGCGCCACGGTTTCTTAGCTGCGCCATATTTCCTTATTTTAAACAATATCCACTTCCAATATTTCAGAAAATATTCACTTTCAATTTATTTCAGATAAGCATGTCCACTCCGTAATTATTATACAGTATTATTAATTTCAAAAATTATGAATCCAAATCATAAATATGAAAAAATCAGAAATATTTGTTTGTTTCCAAGTACATAGAGAGATATGTTACTGAATTGGGACTACTATTAATACCGCGCATTAACATCAGTTTCAAAGTATTTTCAATTTGTTTCATCAATTTTTGTAATGTTTTCGCGGGGAAAAATATCAAAAATATTTACTTAACTTGTTAAGTGGTGAAAATCAATCTTGATCACAACACAAAATTAACATTATTTGAACTTTCTCCATGTGTACTTTACAAGAGCTCTCGGTTTTTCAATATCAAGATCATTCACAGAAGTGCTGATTCGAGCTGCATAAGAATTAAAAATTAAACTCATTATTATGACTTTTTATATTCGTTCATTTTATTCCAAGAAGTATTAACGTAAAAATATTTTCAAGCGCAACAATTTTATCAACAAACGGGAAGATGTATAACAAAAAATATGTATATAGAAAACGTGGTAGAGTTTACTATTTCGAGTTGTGGTATGCAACATATTCTCTAACAGCAAGCATTCTTACTTTTTCTCATCGAACAGATATTTATTACGAACATAACAACAGTGTTGAAATATACAATATCATAATCGTTGTCTGTCTTATCAATTGGCCTTTTATTTGTTGCTCCTAATCAATTTGACTTGCAAGTTGAAATTTTTTTGCCATTTATTGAGTCGTCTAGAACTCTGAGTTTTGTCTTTGAATGCTGTTTGCCTAACTAATTTCTAGATATATTACAAAATGGTAAGATGTGGTTTAATTTTTTTTTGTAGTAGACATTCTGTGGAAAAACAAAGTACGAATAAAAAACGTATGAACACTAATTTGAAAAAAAATATTACAGACCAACGAAAGGACAAGGCTTCTTGACACGGCTCAAGGTCAAACAGAATACTCGACGATGGGCCAAAGATCAAATTCCATCCCTGACAATCCTGTTAAAAAACAGATTATCACCATTTTGGATGAAGAAGTTCAGATTTTCTCGTACAAAAGTACGACAGAACGCAAGGTGGATTGATTTTACAAATTATCATGTGTACAAATTATTAAATATCAATTAATTTCAGTACTTGCTATGGATTATCACAATTCTGACACTTGGGTTTGCAAGACTTTTGCTTCATTGGTATAAGGAGGCATTTGTCAAGCTAATGTATATTCCTTGTGATAATACAGAAGCCGATGTTGTTATGATGAAGTGAGTTTTTAAAAATTGTTTGTGGGATTTAATTTTAGAAAAGTGTCGAATTGTTTTGCTTAATTAGAGAAATCACTTTATTATTTTTTAATAATCAGATGATTTTTAAAGAGAACGACTGATAACGAGTTCTCGTCAAATTTTGCCCATATAAAGTACTTTAAAGTGTCCAGAGGTCACTCCGGCGCATTCGTCTTCTTCAGCAGAATAAAGTGAAAACTCGAAACAATAATTTTAAAATCTAAAGACTGCTTCCAACATTCTGCGATAAAACCAATCGTTAACTTCCAGAGATTCTCACCAAGTATGTTCAGTGAAAAATGTGCACCACATCACCGCAAACACGTGCAGACCATTGGTATGTCATTTTCACATTCCTATAAGAAATGTATAACATTTTTGTGCATTTTTTTGAATTTCATTAAATATGTACAGTGTAAGATTTGAGTTCCACGTCGAATTGTCATAAAAATTTAATTGCAATGATATCAGTATAACTTTAAAAAATTTTATTTTAGGATAACGGGACTTATGAAAATATCAACTATCTCAAATACTTTATCTATCGAAAGATCAAGTACGTTTATTATGAAAAAATTGATCAATGGATCAATCCGGCAGATATCGACAGTGATGTAAATAATAGCGTATTGCTTTAAGTAAAACTTATAATATTTCCAGGCTCCATTTAACATTTTTATAAAAAGCGTGAAAGATGATGAAGGTCTGAGTCCAGAACGTGTCGAAATGTTCCGAACTGTTTATGGTCGAAATTCGTTGAGAGTGGAGTTAACTCCTTATTTGAAAATTCTTCTTATGGAGGTCTTAACGCCGTTTTACATTTTTCAATTATTTTCGTAAGTTTTGATTTTTTCTTGGATTTCAAAATAACTACTCGAGTTTGCAGGGTAATTCTTTGGTATTCTGACCATTATCAATATTACGCAACGGTTATCGTAATTATCACATCTGTATCAGCTGTTATTGAAGTCAGGAATACGAGAGTTCAAGAAGTGAAAGTTCGAAATATGGTTGGGAGTAGTCAGATGATATCCGTATTAAGATCTGGAACTTTTGTTGAAATAGATGCAGAAGAGGTAGAAACGAAACTTCAAATTGAAGCTTCTTTGATTTATCAATATTTCAGCTTGTCCCAGGTGACATTTATCAAGTACCATCGCATAAGTTTATTCTTCCCTGTGACGCACTTCTTGTGAATGGTTCAGCTATTGTCAATGAATCAATGCTGACTGGTGAAAGTGTTCCTGTTACGAAGGTTCCACTGACTGCAGCTGAACATTGCTCGGATTCTGTCAGATTTTCTTCAGAGAAGCACAACAGGCATACACTGTTCTGTGGAACAACTGTTATTCAAACTAGGTTTTATGGAGGAAAACCAGTGCTTGTGAGTTGTGTCCAAAAATAGTATTTTTGATACATTTGTTTAGGCTCGAGTTGTTAGAACCGGATTTTCGACTTTGAAAGGCCAATTGGTTAGGTCTATCATGTATCCAAAACCCATGGATCCACAATATATGAAAGATTTGTTCCTAGTTGGTTTCTTTTTTTCTTTTTTTCATTTATAAATATCAAAATTGTGTTTTAGTTCATCCTTCTACTTGCTTGTATTGCTGGATGCGGATTTGTGTACACAATCACAATCATGATCTTAAGAGAAAGTACATTCGTTGAAATTTTGATAAAATCTTTGGATATCATAACAATTGTTGTGCCACCAGCTTTACCGGCTGCTATGTCCATTGGTGTTATCAATGCTTGTCGTCGTTTGCAAAAACAACTAATCTTCTGTATTTCTCCATCTACATTGAATGTTTGTGGACAGATTCAAGTTATGTGTTTTGATAAGACTGGAACACTTACCGAAGATGGATTGAACTTTAGTTCATTGAGAGCTTTAAAGAGAGTTGAAGGAAAACCAGAGTTTACCGACGAGTATGAAGCATTGGATCCTAATGTGATGCAAACTGATGGAGCAAATTTGGATATCATAACTGCTGCTGCTGCTTGCCAATCTCTGACAAGGTTTGAAAGAATAGAAAAGCGGTGAAGGTAATTTCCTGTTTTTAGAATTGATGGACAGCTTCACGGAGATCCATTGGATCTAATTCTTTTCGAGAAAAGCAAATGGGTTATCGAAGAGCCAGCAGAAGGAAAATATGAAACCATGCTCTTCGACAATGTTCAGCCAACTATTTTGAGACCCGCGCCGGAACATTCGATCTTTCATAAAGGAAATGGCGAATACGTGATTATTCGTCAATTTCCTTTCAGGTGCACAATCTTTAAATAATCTAAATTCACTATAACTTTTAGCTCTGCTCTCCAAAGAATGTCAGTCATTGTGACCATTCCTTCAGAAGATACAGCTCACGAAGTTTCAATATACGCAAAAGGGTCACCTGAAATGATAATGTCGCTTTGCAATTCGGCATCGGTTCCGAAAAACTACATGGTATATTCACTATACTATCTGAAAGAAACCCATTGATAATTTTTCAGGATATTGTTAACAATTATGCTCAATCTGGTTATCGTCTTATTGCTGTCGCCTCCAAGACAATAGAACTGAATTTCGCAAGAGCAATGAAAGCACCAAGAGATATGTTGGAATCTGACTTGGACCTTCTAGGTTTGATTGTGATGGAGAATAAACTGAAAGATGTGACACTTCAAGTTATTAATGAACTGTTTCTGTACGTCATAACGTCATCAAATACGCAGACAATTTGAAAATATTTCAGAGCAAATATCCGAGCAGTAATGGTGACGGGAGATAACCTACTAACAGCAATGAGTGTAGCAAGGGAATCTGGAATCGTCAGACCTTATAAAAAAGCTTTTTTGATTACACACGACAGCTCAAAACAAGATCATTGTGGAAGGACACAATTAATGATTCAAGAGGTGAAAATTTCATGATTACCCTTATATAAATATTAAGGATTTCAGAGTGTTTCAAGTTCGGAAGCTGAAATAGATACTGACTCTCAAGTGCGTGCATTTGATAAAAAACTGCATTTACAACCTTCCAAGTATCATTTGGCTATTTCAGGTGAACGATCTGAGGATAATTTCTTCATACTTTGACTATTTTATTCCAGGTCCAACATATGCAGTCATGGCCAACGAGTATCCTGAGCTTATCGACCAATTGACTGCTGTTTGTGATGTATATGCTCGTATGGCACCAGATCAGAAAGCTGCATTAATTACTGCTTTGCAAGAGGTTGTCAAAATCCAGTTCTTCACTTTTTTATTTTGAACTTAAAGATTGGCTGCAAAGTAGGAATGTGCGGTGATGGAGCAAATGACTGTGCAGCGTTGAAAACGGCAGATGCTGGAATTTCATTGTCAGAAGCGGAAGCTTCAATTGCAGCGCCATTTACATCTAATGTAACGGAAACTAACAGTATTTGTTTGATAGTAAAAGTTATTTTTTGCAGATTCAAGATATTCGTTGTGTTCCAAAAGTTATCAGAGAAGGAAGATGTGCTCTAGTAACATCCTTCGCAATATTCAAGTACATGGCTGCATATTCATTAAACGAATTTTTGTCGGTGATGTATCTTTATTGGATTAGCAGCAACGTATCTGATGGTCAATTCTTATGCATCGACATGTTTTTGATCACTTTAGTCGCTTTAACTCTCGGAAATACTGGACCATCGGACACATTAAGCTCAATTCCACCACCTTCACGACTAGCAACTCTTTCATCGGTGTTTTCTGTCATTGGACAATTGACTATCAATACTCTACATCAGTTGATAGTCTTCGTTCTTACTCGCAGTCAACCGTGGTATAATTCGGATTTAAGTGGAGAAGAGGATACAACAAGTTACGAGGTTAAAATTCTCTTTTTTTTTGGATTTATTTTATATTCACACATTACAGGGAACATCTTTATTCACAGCTACTAGTTTTGTCTATTTGGGTTTGGGATTCGTTTATTCCAAAGGAGCACCATATCGGAAATCAGTTCTAACCAATTATTTGCTTTGCATCATCGTAGTGGTTATTGGAACGGTAAATAATTTGAAATATTGTGTTTTGTAACAATAAACTTCTAGATAACATTGGTTATGGTACTCGTCAACTGGAATTTCATCAATTGGTTAATGGGCTTTGATCCTATTCCAAAAATAGGATATCGCTTGTTTTTGATTGGTACTTCTGCAATTTGCATCGCGATCTCAATTATTTATGAGCACGTGTTTGTTCAAGGTTTTGTTGCGACCTATATCGAAAAGTATGTATTTTTGTAATATAAATTTAGAAAATGTTGTAATTTAGGAAACGACGAGCTCGAAAACTTTGTCGACATGATCCTTCGCTTCCAGCATATGAAAGAATTTTACACGCTATTAGAGAGGATCCACAATGGTTTGAAGATGGAATCAAGAAGCCAAGTCATAAGCTACTGAATGAATCAACAACTACTAAATTTTAAAGCATTATTTTTATAAGGGTCTTGCATTCAATTAATTATGAATGTTTACATAGTTAGGATTTTTTTTTCTTCATTAAAACTTATTTTATTAACATATTTTTCACAGTGCTTTACACCATTCTTTTGCTGTTTTTCTAATAGTAAGAAAGCACAGAACCTCACATTAAACTTTTGTTAATCAACGTCTTTATCCACGTATTCGGGTTTTCCCGTCATTTATTCCTGGGTCTAATGAAATTGTTTTTCTGAAAAAAAATGTTTTAAAATGTGACACGCAAATTGTGTAGAAGTTTTAAATCACAAGGTTTCGAAAGACACATTATGGTCATAAAAATATTGTGCTGTTGGGTAAACGTTTTTTTTTAAATTTCACAGTGAAAATGTTTTTTCAACTATCTAGCGTTTTTTTTATTAATCTGTTTCATCTTCACAACCATTCCAATAACCTTTCAAACTTTTCTGACTAGAAAGTTTCGGTGAACATTGAACAGGCTACACAATCTCTTGACTATTTGTTTCAAACTCTGTAGTAACTGTACATTTTGTGACAAAAAACACAGAATGACATAATCGATTTCATAATGTTCTAATGATAACAAATATTTGAAGGGAGGGTTTTTTATATTATTCTGCTGATCTAAAACATTTTTGCTATTTATACCCATTACATTTCTTGAGAAGGTGCACTAGTTTGGATCTGTAGGGAGATTAGATTATAATCATTCCTATGTTGTAAACCTTTGTAATGTGTTATTTGCCTCCTTGGTTGCGTCTACGAGTTTTGGAGTTAGCAAGTTTATGATTTTTCATATCTTAATATCTTCTTGAATTCTTAATGAATAATGTAAAGATAAATTTTGACCTTAAATAAAATTTTTGTCAATTCTCATAACTCTTTATAATTTCCTGAAATGCTAGATTTTCGGCTGTAGCTCTTTGTGAAAGAATCCTTGCACACTGAGAGTATTAAAAAATTATAGAAAAACAGTAAACCATTTTTTGAAGACTGTTTACGCAACTGTACTCAAAAGAAATCTTTCAATTTAATTCACTCGTTCAGTTTTTGCAGTTAGTTTCTCAAATACCTTTATTTCGACGTAAAGGTGCGAAAAAGAGATGAAATATTCCCCTTAAACTGAAATTTGCATGAGAAAATGAATTTCCTGCATTCGTCAAGTCCTGTCTAAACAGTCTAATAGAGCACGTTTACTGCATTTCAATGTTTTGCTTCTCTGCGTCGCGTCTCTTCACCCTTCTTGTTTGATTTTTCGGTTTTAATTGATTTGATTTTAAGTATTGGTATAACAAAGTTAAATTGTCAAACACCAATCAAGGTTACCGCATTTTTTTCTCACCGTACTAACAATAAAGAACCCCTCAAAAACACGTACTTTATTTTTTTCAAAACAAAAACACCCATAAATAGAAAAACAAAATACGAAATATCACGTACTCTCTCTTTTAGGTAGTTTGAACTATAAATCTGTTTGAACGATTTATTGCGAATAAAAAGTTGTGGTTTCATTTACTCATTTTTTTACATCTTTTTGCACGATTGATAAACTTGTTTACAGTAAAACGCATGATTTTTTTCAGAGATGTCTGATTGGAGTTCTTGGTTTGAATTTACTATCTTTGACGCCATCTTTCTTGTGGTGGTTTCTGTTATATTTTTCTACTGGTTGACCAAAAAGGAGACGCCAATGGCAGCACTACCAAAAGAGGTAAGAGAGCAACTTTTAAAAAATAATTCTGAATAATAATAATTGCAGCTTGACCCACTTCCAATGGAAGACATGACTGTTAGCGAGCTTGCCCGTTATAATGGAGTTTCAAATGAACATATTTTGTTTGGATTGAATGGAACGGTAGGTTAAAATTTAGTTAAAACTTATAAGACATTCTAAATTTTAGATCTACGATGTTTCGAAAGGAAGACAATTCTATGGACCTGGAAAAGCGTACGGAAAATTGGCTGGACATGATGCTACTCGCGCATTGGGAACTATGAATGAGAGCGCTGTTTCTGACAAGTTTGATGATCATGAAGACTTGACAGCGTCGGAAAAGGTACAATAAAATTTCTATTACTAAAAAAAGATATACCTCAAACAGGAATGTATCTCAAACAGGAAAAATATTAGAAGAATATCTACCATTTTTACAGGAAACTGCAGGAGAATGGGAATCTCAATTCAGATATAAATATCAAACTGTTGGACGTCTGATTCGTGATACTGATAAGAAAGCAAACTATGGTGCACAATATGCTTCGGTTCGAGGAGATAGAACAATTGAAGACTTCATTGTTGTTGACAAGAAGAACGATTGAAAAAATGTAGCTTGTTCCCAAAATGATTACCTTGTTGTGATGCACTTAAATGATTTCTACGAGTTATGCATTCCTATTTCTTCCTTCAACATTTTTCACTTTCTCAATAAATTTGTGATTTGATTCAGGTTTATTTTTTCTAATAAAAATACATATTTAGATACAAAGCATTAAAAAACTTTTTTTTGGGAAATTAAACAAAGAATACAGTTTAGAACAGTCCATCAATAACTTCAGTGACGGGATCAATGGTAATGTCGTAGAAACATGGACGAGTGTTGAGTCCTGGCATTGTAGTCATTTCACCAACCAATGGATAAATGAACCCTGCGCCTACAGAAGCACGAACATCGCGAATTGGTAGAGTAAAACCAGTTGGAGCACCCTTCTTCGATGGATCGGATGAAAGTGAAAGGTGAGTCTTTGCCATGCAAATTGGCAAATTGGCAAAACCATGTTTAGTGTAGCGGTCAAGTTTCTGAAATAAATATAAGGATGAAGACGCTTGAAAAATGAATAATACTACCTTCTGCGCTTCTTCCGAAAACTCGACACCATCGGCTCCGTACATTTCCCGTGCTATCTTTGTAATTTTTTCCTCTGATGAGAGCTCTAAGTTATACAAGAAATTGAAATCGGCTTCTTTGGAAGTGGCTTCAACAACTGCTTTTGCCAAGTCAACAGCACCTGAGCCACCTTTGGCCCAATGTTCTGACACAACTGCATCAACTGCACCATAAGACTTTGCTTTTTGAATGATAAGTTCTAATTCACGATCAGTATCGGTTGTGAATTTGTTGACGCATACAACAACAGGAACACCGAACTTGTTTGCGTTTTCAATCTGAAAAAAATCGATGTTTTATCTATTGAAAATGAAAATAGTAAAAACCTGTTTTCTCAAGTTACTGTCACATCCACCTTCAACCAAAGGAAGATTTTCATTGGTATATTCGGGTTTGAGAGGAGCACCAGCAGTGACTGGTGGTCCTCCCCCGTGCATTTTCAAAGCACGAACGGTTGCAACCAAAACAACAGCAGATGGTTGAAGACCAGAGTAGCGACACTTAATATCGAAGAATTTTTCCATTCCAATATCAGCACCGAATCCTGCTTCGGTGATCACAAATCCGTCTGGACCAACGAGTTTGAGAGCAACTTTGTCGGCAAGAATACTGCTTTGTCCATGAGCAATGTTGGCAAATGGTCCAGCATGCACAAAAACTGGTGTGCCTTCCAAAGTCTGCATCAGATTTGGGCGGACTGTGTCTCTCATCAAAACCTAGAAGCATTATTTAGAATGAGAAAAGTGTTTGATCCAAGACCAACCGTTAGCGCACCAGTTACTCCAATATCGTCTGCAGTCACTGGTCTTCCAGTTTTATCAAAACCAATAACAATTTTCGAAATTTTCTGTTGCAAATCTGCCAAAGAAGTGGATAATGCAAGAATAGCCATGATCTCACTAGCGACAGTGATATCAAATTGGGTTCTTCGTGTGTGCCCCTTTTCAGTAGAGCCCAAGCCAACTTCAATAGCTCTCAAGAAACGATCATTTGTGTCAATAACGCGATTCCATGTAATAGTATCAGGATCAATATCAAGTCTTGCAAACTGTCTTCTTTGGTCAGCATCAAGATGTTCAGCATCGTCTACTCTTTTGATACCAAGTCTGTCCAAGCGACGAAGCTGCACTTCAGTGAGTTTACGAACACCCGCTTTGTTTTTTGGAGCGAGCCGGTTGAAAAGTGCTTCATCGGTTTGCGTGGATTCGTGGAACATTCTCACATCAATTGCAGCAGCCAACAAGTTGTTTGCCGCTGTGACTGCATGGTTATCCCCAGTTAAATGCAAATTGAACTCTTCCATTGGGATTACCTAAACTCATATTTATACCGTTCCTTATAATGTGGTATGTATTCCTCACTTGTGCATAGCCTCCTCCAGCAGCTCCTCCTTTAATGCCAAATGTCGGTCCCTGAGATGGTTGTCTAACACAAGCGAACACATTTCTATGAAGATGGGCGCCAAGAGCCTGAACCAGCCCCATGGTAGTCGTTGATTTTCCTTCTCCAAGTGGAGTTGGAGTGATTGCAGCAACCACAACATATTTTCCGTTCTTGACATTGTCCAAGCGTTTCAAAATGTCCAGAGAGATTTTTGCCTTCTTCCTTCCGTAAAGATCAAGTTCTTCGGGTTTCACACCAATTTCTTCAGCCAACTATTGAAAAATATATATTTGAGATTTAGAATTAGACTCAAAGAAACCTTTTCAATATCCTTGGGTGGTTGAGCTCTAGAAATAGCGATATCCGATGGGACTGGATCCAAAACTTTTGGTTTCAAGTAAGTAATATTCCAGTTGCTCTGAAAAAATTAAATTTGAAACAGAACATATTCTAAAAACGAATACCATTTTAACAATGACTTGAACAATATTATTTTGTTAAATGATATTGAAAAATAACTTTGACATCGTATTTTATCCGTTACTTTTTGTTTACGACCGTTATTTTTTGTTTACGATTTAACTTTCTTTTCAAATCTTCAATAACAAACATTTTGTACTGGTCGTTCTTATCTTTCAATTGGCAATGTAAAATTTGAAACAAAAACATACAATTTTTGTAAGAAGATTGTTATTATAATAATGGGTATAAGTTGTAAATTAAATTTTTATAAATACAGCTTGAACAATTTTTAACTACTGATGTGGAACCATTATTTCAAAAATAAGATTTCATTAGAAAACATACCATTTCAGCTAAGATTATCAGAACAATAAGATAGAATTTGAATAGATTTCAAATGTGTTGAGTAATAAAGCAAGTGTGCGCTTATAAACATATCGTGTTTGATCGTTTTTGTACTGTTCACGCTCGCATTATGTGTCCACTTGGTTGATTGTTGATGATCTTGTACAGAAACAAAGTTAGATAAGAGAAAATATTTTTAAAGAACGATTCTATCTTTCGTCACCGTCCGAGAAAAATCAAAAGCGCATGGGAAAATGATCAAAAAATGTAGTCTGATTTGAGTGTTCATTGTTATACAAAAGATGAACTGAAAAAATCGTTTACATTCTGCACAATAGTGTATTTCGAGTCGAACTTGAATTCACTTATTTGTTTTTGTTTTTACTCTTTTTGAAATAACAATTTTTAATCATAAATTTTTGTTTGGAAATCGCTCGTAGTCACACACGTTTTCACAGTGGCAACAATCATCAACATATGTATGTACCTTTCAGAATACAGACTCTGTCCACTTCATGCTTCGGTAAAATATCCAAATATCCACACTGATTACGTGAAATCTCAAGTTTTTCTTTTCAAAACAAGACGTTTGGGTGTGCCAAGTTCTACAGAAAATTCGTGGCGAGATCTCAAACGAAAGAGCATGCAAAAACAACAAATTATTGTGCAATTTTCCCCAGTTTCCTCCGGAATTCCATGCTAGTTTTTTGAATTCATAGCCGTGCTCGAATTTCTTTAGATCATGATGAAAATTTACAGATTTTAACATTGTGGTCATTCCAAACGAAATGGTAAGTATTCCAAGACGTTGGAAATAAATCCGTAGCAATAAATAAATTAATTGAAAAGTAGCTTGATAGATGCAAATTCTACCACAAGTGTCATACTAGTATACTTCCATAAATAAATGAAATTAATAAAAGTTGACCGTTTCGCCCCTAAGCTAAGATGGTCTACCAAGGAGTTGGGGCTCTTCAGTTAGATCCCCTTGGATTTCTATAGATTAATCTAATGTTAAAATAATTTATAACTATATAAAAGAATAACAATATAACTTACTTCATTTTTAATCCAATGCCTTTGTCAAAAAAAAATCCATACTAGTTTTTTTTTCTTCCTTGCTATATTTTGACTTTCATATTAATTTTTCTTTTACCACTCTGAGGAAAAGTATATTTCCTGTATTCTTATCCCCTACTTTTAAAATAACTTTAAAATGGTTTTTTTCCAATTCCTGTTCGGATGGTTCATTTTGTCTGATCAATTTCAAAAGAATTTTGATTCTATAAATCCCCGCTATAGAAATATAACACCACAATTAGTGATCGCTATTTTGAATTCACGTTTCAAATTAATCTTCAGTGTTGATCATTGAAAGATCGTATTCAATCAACAAGGAAGTTTAGCAAAACAAATTGATTATTCCATAACACATTTCCAAAATAGTGGCCGAATGTTCAGAAAAAGTACACAAGGAAACACTCACTGCAATTATCTAAAAAAATAATTGTTTGTAAATATAACTTCCATTGATATAAATATTTTGGCCATTATCTACACAACAAAAAATAAGCAATAATTTTCAACTGTACTTTTTGAAAAGTCTTTAATTTTCAGGTGTCCAATCATCATGTTGTGCAATGTAAGGGTAATTTCAATCTGTGTGCAAATTATGAAGGCTGATAAGTAAGTCCATGTAAATATATTTGATAATGATGTATTTTAGTTTTCAAACTTAATTATATTGTGAAAAAAAATCGAATAAAGATTTATAGAAACTATAACGGCTATTTTATTCTTTGGCTCCTAAAGTAAAGTTCAATCGATCAATTATACAATATTCTGGGAATCTTGACCATGTTTCTGCCAATTGATAACCATTTATGTTGACCTAGTAACATGTTATTCGAAGAAGCGCAGACAGTATATGATATGTGTCCTATGCATGAACGCTGATCTCTTTTAATGTGTACTTGTGTTATTTGAATACTATTGCATAGATCTTAATCTTTTTGGTCGCTAAGATATTATCATTTCAACAATATTCAGTCCACACATGTCTCCATTTCCTCATGGAAGCTTGTTTAAAACTTGTCTTCACTCAATTCATTTATAAAAACGAAGTTGTCAAAGACAAAAATAAAAGAAACCCGACATTTTGGCTTGAGATAACAACCCTTCAACATGCAGTCAATTATGCATATAAAACCTTTTTTTTATGTTTTTACAACTATTTAAAAACTGTATGTTTCAAATTCGGCTGCATAAAGCACAAAAACTCAATGAATATTTTAGTGGATGAAACTTTTTTCTGCATTTTTTTGCTCGTTTTACTCTCTGGTCTATGTTTCTAATATTTGTTTTGTTTTTCTCAGAATGGTCGCAGAACTCATCAGCGGGTTGGAACATTCAAAACAAGTGTTGATTGATGTTAAGAACCATATCGCTGAAACAAGAAAAAGCCATCCACATTTCAATTCAGTGTTGGCGATTGTTCAGGTATGTTCACAATTTTTTCCACAGATGTTTAGAGATTAACTTTTGTTTTTTCTCAATATTTTCATCCTTCATTATAAGAAATAAATATTTTTGATTTAAAAAAAAAGCAAATTTCATATTTTAGGTCGGAAACCGTTCTGATTCAAACGTCTATGTTGGAGCAAAAATTAAAAAAGCGAAGGAAATCGGAGCCGAGGGAAGACTTATTAAACTGCCAGATACCATAACACAAGGTGACTTGGAAAGAGAAATTAAAGCGTTGAATTTTGACAACGAAGTTGATGGAATTATCATTCAAGTAGGCAATTCTTAACCCTTTTAATATTTAGTAAGGTTAAAAGCAATTTATTACAGCTCCCTTTGGATTGTAAGCATCACATTGACGCAGAATCCGTCATTGATTTGATTGATCCATTGAAGGTTTGAAATAAACATGAAGCGTTATTTAATGAAGAAGTATTTAGGATGTTGATGGTCTTACAAGAATGAATGCAGGACGTTTGATGAGAGGTGAATTGCAAAGAACTATATTCCCATGCACACCGTTTGGATGTCTTTATCTTGTTCAACAAGCTACCGGTAAACAAAAATTTTATTAATTAATTATAAATAACGTAGAAAATGCTTTGACTTCACCAAAAAACTTGTCTATTACTTTTGAATTAGTTGAAATTGTTGGTAGATTAACATTTTTGGAGCTTCCAATAATTTTTCTGAACGTTATATTGAAAATGAAAAAGGCTTCTTTTTACTCAAAACGTTAATATTTTTCAGGCGACAAAAACTACGTGTCTGGTAAAGAAGTAGTCGTACTTGGAAGATCAAAAATTGTTGGATCACCAGCAGCTGCACTTTTTCTCTGGCACAATGCTACAGTGACGGTTTGTCATTCGAAGACAAAGAACGTGAAGGAAAAATGTTTGCAAGCTGATATTTTGATTGTCGCCATTGGAAAGAAGCAATTTGTGAAAGGTGACTGGATTAAGCCAGGAGCGGTAGTTATTGATTGCGGAATCAATGTGGATGAACCCACAGAAGAAGGAAAGAAGAGTAAACTGTACGGAGATGTGGATTTTGAAGCTGCGAAAGAGGTTTTAAAAAAAAATTGCCTAACTCGGAATTTCGTTATTTTTTCCAGGTTGCGGGGTACATTACACCAGTTCCAGGGGGTGTTGGCCCAATGACTGTTGCAATGCTGATCAGGAACACGTTTGAACAGGCTAAAAGGAGAAGAATTCATCACGAGGTTTGTTGTTTTTTTTTCACCCACCAGCGAATCGCTAAGATTTTTGCTTTTCAGTTTAATGAATGAATGAATCTGCTTTTGCACTACACTGCAACAAATACACAATTTTCTTCTTGTGATAAGTGCCAGGTTGTTTGAAGATTGCGAGTTCTTTATCTTGTTTGTGTTTTAAATATTTATTTGAATGAATTTTTTCTGTTGAATTTGCTGCCTTAGGAAAACAGATTTAGAGATGCATTATCTCATTATTCTGATAAAAAAGAACAAGGAATTTTGAATCTTTTTAATTTTCATGCGAATAAGAAACAAGTGTGAAATAGTATAAAAAGATGTTTTCAAATATTTTTGAGGAGGTTTACTTTCAAAAATTCGCTTGGAAATATACATCGGTTTCAAAAATAAACATTTATAATTTGAAAATAAAATAACTGAAAGTACAAAAATGTGTTAAAAACTTGAAACTAATAGTAAGTATTGTCAAGATAATAATTTCTGGCCGCTAGTTTTGTTGGGAATTTACTCGCAGCGCGACCGCAACGCGCTCAAATTCAAATTTCTCAGTTGATCTTGCGCGTAGCGGTCGCGCTGCGAGTAAATTCCCAACGACACTCCGCAAAACGAGCGGCCAGAAATTATTATCTTGACAATAGCGAAAATGAGGATAAATTAATGTATTAGAATATAATTAACAATTGTAAACTGATTTTTCGAAAAAATTGTAAACTGATTTTTCAAACCACCAAGAGTTACTTATATTTCATTTTCAAAAGTTATAAACAAGTTAATGGCTACCGAAGTTTCCAATGAAAGTGAAATAAAACAATCAATTAACAACGAGTATGGTTTATTTTTAATCAGAAATGTTATTTTGTTTACAAAAGAAATTTTTTGTTATCTAATCTTCAAAAATGAACAACAAAACCGATAGGAACATTTCAAGATCATTGGTTGATAGAGTTAATCAAATTTTCGATCAGTCCCACACGCTTAGGTTGAGTTACTCGCTTGATGACGATGTACAAAAACGGTTTCTTTTGATCTAACGTTTTGTCACTGATCGAAATCAACAGCAACCAAAGAAACGATCACACATTGAAAGCGTGATGAGAACAAAAACTACGGCAGACCGTCTCGGCTAAACGCGTGCATCTTTGTTATCATTCGACATCTTTCGAGTCTTTTCGCATTCTGCATTGTTGTTATTGTTCTGGCAAGGTTGAAACGAAGTAATAATGGTAAGTTTTTAAAAAAATTATAATCAAGAGTTTGATTATTGTTTTGCTGTTTTTTCTGCGTGTTTCAGTGGTTCAAATCTAGCTTATTCCCTTACTGTAAATACAACATTGTTATTTTACAATTATTATTTTCATAACCATGATTAAAAATTTCCAATGACAGCAAAAAACACTTTTTTAATAATCAATTACACGACCCTCTCATTCTGTCTATGTTAATTTTGTGTGTTTGTATTTGACGATATTGATAAGAGGCCATATTCGGAATCATTTTATCATATAACTATCGTTTGCGTTTGAAAACATATTTTTTTCAAAATTTTGTGAAAGTAAGAATGGTATGAACCACTTATAGTTAGGCTTATAGTAGTCGTTATTATTCAGAGTACCTGGAACGTCAACTACTTGACACCAACTCTGTTGGATCCAGTTCCATCGGATATTGCTATCTCGAGAGCTCAACCACCGAAAGATATTGAAAAGGTAATATTATTATAGTTATTCCTACATTGATATCAAGTTTTTTCAGGTTGCTGGGGAAATCGGCATTCTACCGGATGAACTTGACCTCTATGGAAGGAAAAAAGCAAAGGTTTCACTTGATATTCTTCAACGATTGAACAGCGTAAAAAATGGGAAATATGTTGTTGTGGCTGGAATAACCCCAACACCTCTCGGTGAAGGCAAATCTACCACTACCATTGGTTTGGTACAAGCACTTGGAGCACATCTTCAAAAAAATGTTTTTGCCTGTGTTAGACAACCGTCGCAAGGGCCGACATTTGGAATTAAAGGCGGTGCAGCTGGAGGAGGTTATTCACAGGTTTTTAACATATTTATTGTACATTTCTAAAAATATGTTTTTAGGTTATCCCGATGGAGGAATTCAACTTACATTTGACTGGTGATATTCATGCCATCACAGCTGCTAACAACTTGTTGGCTGCTGCTATTGATGCTAGAATGTTCCACGAATCCACACAAACCGACGAAGCACTTTTCAATCGGCTCGCTCCAAAAAACAAAGCAGGTGTTCGTAAGCTCACTGAAGTGCAACTTCGCCGCTTGGATAGACTTGGAATCCCACGTGTTGATGATGCGGAGAAGTTAGATGAGGAACAAAGAAGACAATTTGTCAGACTCGACATTGATCCTGATACTATTACATGGAACCGTGTTATTGACACAAATGATCGTTTCTTGAGAGCTATCGAAATCGGATTGGGACCGACTGAAAAGGGACGAACACGAAGAACTCAATTTGATATTGCTGTCGCTAGTGAGCTCATGGCGATTCTTGCATTATCCACGTCTTTGGCAGATTTGCAACAAAGAATTGAAAGAATTGTTATTGGTTCTGACAAATCAGGAAAACCTGTTACAGCTGATGATATTGGAGTTACAGGCGCGCTTACAGTATGTTTTAGTTAACATAATTTAAGATTCGGTCTCTAATTCATTTGTTAATATGTAAATTGAAAAAACAAGAACCACCTGGCATTCTTATAAAATCTTAAAAATTTAATTTAATTTAATTTTTAAAATGTAAAAAATTGATTCAAATATAAATATGAAATATCAGGTCCTGATGCGTGATACAGTTCGTCCAAACCTGATGCAAACTTTGGAAGGAACACCAGTTTTCGTACATGCTGGACCATTCGCCAACATTGCTCATGGACAAAGCAGTATTCTTGCTGATAAAATTGCCTTGAAACTTGTTGGTCCTGAAGGATTTGTGATTACCGAAGCAGGATTTGGTGCCGATATTGGAATGGAGAAGTTTTTCAATATTAAATGCCGCTACTCCGGCCTACAACCATCTGCGGTTGTTTTGGTTGCGACCGTTCGTGCCTTAAAAATGCATGGAGGTGGACCTGCCGTCACGGCCGGAGCTCCATTGAAACGTGAATACTTAGATGAAAATCTTCCGTTAGTTGAAGGCGGATGCGACAGTAATTTGAGAAAACAGGTGCGTGTTTTTTTCTAAATTTCAATTTTTTATTTTATTTTATTTTCAGATTGAAAACGCAAACAAGTTTGGTATTCCTGTTGTTTTGTGTGTGAACAAATTTTCCACTGATACTGACCGTGAATTAGAGCTTGTTGTTCAAAAAGCAAAAGCTTATGGTGCCGCTGATGCAGTTGTTTCGGAGCATTGGTCTCAAGGAGGAGCAGGTGCGGTAGATTTGGCAAACGCACTGGTGAATGTAACTGCTGAACCAAAGAACTTCAAGTTTCTTTACGATTTGGACCTCTCTCTGGAAGAGAAAATCACAACTATAGCTCGAGAAATTTATGGAGCTGATGGTATAGAATTTTCTGAGGAGGCCCAAAAGGTGATTTGAAATTTTTGTCATTTTTACTTTTTCAATTATAACATAAAATTGTTCAATTAGAACATAAATTTCAGAAAATTGATCGTTACACTAAACAAGGATTTGCAAAACTTCCAATTTGTATGGCAAAAACTCATCTTTCACTCTCCTCTGATCCAACCAAGAAAGGTGCTCCAACTGGATTCACATTACCAATTCGTGATGTTCGTGCTTCTGTTGGCGCTGGGTTCATTTATCCATTGGTTGGTGAAATGACTACAATGCCAGGTCTCAACACTCGTCCATGTTTCTACGACATTACCATTGATCCAGTCACTGAAGTCATTGACGGACTTTTCTAAATTGTACATATACATACACTAATGTTCATAATGTTAATTATCAGAATGATTGTGATTTTATTGAAACGTTAGTTATAAAATGGTTCATGAATTTAAATGAAAACAATTGCTTTTTTAAATGCAGGTAACAGTGGAAAAAAGACAAATCAATAACTCGTATGAAAGTTGCGTAAAAGTTTCGAAATATCTTTACAGCTGATATTTCATTTATTCTTCTTGTTAGCAACCACAAATTCTTCCAGTGATCTGTCCCCTAGAACTGATGATAAGTTTCCACCATAATTTGCTTTCTTATCAGTGTCTCGGATTAACCGACCAACTGTTGGATATTTAAACTTGAATTGACTCTCCCATTCATTTACCGTCACCTGAAAGTATAGTACATATGTTTTGTATTTCAGTTAATTTAATAAAACTAGCCTTTTGAGATTCTGTCAAATCTTCATGATTGTCAAATTTAAGAGAGACGGCAGCGTCTTTCATCGTTGCTAAAGCTCTTGTAGCATCGTGACCTGCCAATTTTCCATAAATTTTGCGAGGACCGTAAAACTGATTTCCTTGTGAAACATCATAGATCTGCGACAGAATTCTAAAAAGATGTTTAATTTTGTTTAACTCACTGTGCCATTCAATCCAAGTAAAATTCGTTTGTTTGAGCTTCCATTATAACGAGACAACTCTTTTACAGTCATATCTTTCATTGGAAGAGGGTTAAGCTAAAAAAATGAAATTTTGAAAATATTATGAAATGCGGAGATGATCACATTTGGTGGAATAGTCCATGGTGTTTCCTTCTTTGTAAGCCAATAGAAAAACGTTGCAAAAACAATGATAAGAAAAATAGCATCGAAAATGGTGAACTCGAACCAGGAACTCCAGTCAAACATTTCTGAAATGATAAAAAAAATGGAAAGCGAAATGAAAAAACCGAGATCTTTGAAACAAACCATGAATCAAAAATACAAAGGATTAAATTGGTAAACCACCCGCGGCTTCAAAATTACAAATCGCATAAAGGGATTTAAAATTAAAGTTCAAACCATCGATAAATCAAATAAAAAAAAATTCGCTAGGAAATGTAAAATCTCGATTTTATGGTTTGCTATACTTAACGTTTCAAGTACTGTGTGGCGAACACGAAAAAAACTACAAATCAAAGTTTGGAAGCAATAAATTTTAGTTTCACCATGATGTTTGGTGACGATATTAAAATTAAAGAATAATAGTGACCGGGGTTTATAATACAGTATTTGGTTTTTTTGAACGTAGACGCCCCGAATAAAACTTTATTTATGCCGGAGTGATGTTATGACTCTCCTAAAAATGACAAAGAAGTTCTAAGAAACAAAAATGTATTAAAAATTCAGAATAAGGAGGAAGTCGTTGAATTGCTTCCTCATTCCTCATCAAATTGCTATTTGAGTGCAATCATGAAAACTGTTGATCGTTTAAAAAAACCCGTAAATTAGGTTAATTTTTCTTCCGTCGAATGCGATAGAAAGTCGACAGAAAGTTGATTTTTTGATTCTTTCAACAATTAGGTTTAGAAAAAAAATGAACTTTGGATGTTAAACGTTTTCAGGGGGTTTTCACGGTTTTTTTTCATAATTTCAAAGGAATGATTCTCGTAATTTATTTATAATTATCATAGTTGAATGAAACAAGAAAGCAGATCATAAATGTGGATTCAAGAGTTGTGCAATACAATTTTGCAGTTTTGCTTGGTATCTGCTTCTCTCCGTTGGTCTAGTCAAAGAACCATCATATGGTAAAGCATCCACGGATAGTTTTTCGGCAATTGCACATTGAACGCGCCTTGCGAAATCTTCATCTGACTCTGAAATTAACACAATTTTGACAAAAATTATGAAATAGTGGACCGGAAGAATATTTTGACATGTGTGGTAGATAAAATATCTCGATTATAGAGCACCAGGACGTCATTAATCTAATCAAGTAAGGAAGGTAAGTTTTTTCGGCCCAGAATTGATCACCAAATCTGGAATAGCAGCAATTTAAAAGCATTATAAAACGTCGCAAAACAAACCGTGAGTTTTGCTTTAATGCAATAGGATAAATCCTGACATGTCCGTCAAATACAGCTTTTCTGAACTGCAGCACACACTTATTATTAGTGCAATATCCTTCCGGAAACAGTAATACAGGGTATGTTTTTTCATCAGCTTCTTTTGCATGTCGAATGATAGTTTCTTTTAGACCATTCCGGTCGGAATTGTTAAAACGATTTATCAAAAGAACTGGCGTTAGATAACCTCCATATTTTTCGATGAAATGCACGATTCCACCATGAGCTTGAGCAGTTACAGTGTATCCTTTAAAAAATTTTACTGCTTGATATAATTTCAAAACACACCTTTCCCGTCAAAATCGGCATCGGCATATATGGTCATAACGTCATTTGCACTTATGTGATTTGAAACCACAATACCTTAAAATGCAAAATAGTTCAGGTTGAAAATAAAATAAACACCAGGAACTTCTGGACGGTTTTCGGTATTATGTGAACTGATAATCAGTCCTGTTGAAATGTTGAAAAACTTGGCAAAAGATATCCCAAAATAACGAGCTGAAATAAAATCAAGTCTACATTCTATTATTTTGAAAAGGAACTCACAATATTTTTGATCAACATTGAGGAAAAAGCAGGTCAATGCCGAAATTATGAGAAAAATAACGGTGAACATCAAAAAACATATTCGAAGTGGGAAAATGAAGAACCATCGAATCAGAAAACTGGTCAAATGCATAAGCTTGACAATAATGTGATTGGGATGCTTTAATAAATATTTCCTTCCAAGTTGTAAATGGAATGGTCTTCTCAAGTCATCTTGTAGAATAGATGAGATTCCAAATGTCAGCAAATCGGAAGATATTTCGAATGGATTCTCATAATTGCCTGCGAAAAACGTTTGATACTTTTCCCGGAGCAGCAAACATACTCACTATTTTTTAAACTTTGAACTGTCAAAAACCGCTCTTTTCTGATTGTGCGTCCAACAGTTTCATGGTCCTCTAACACGTCGAAGAAATCACCGAACCAGTTCACAACATTCAATGGGATCTGACCTATGATTTTCAAGTGATAAACATGTTTGTTGTACTTTGTTCGTTCTTTTTTTTATCTTATCGTGTAATTGTGCGTTTTTCTTTGAATTTTTGACAAGGTTTTTTGTGAACAAACATAACTAAACATTGAAATCTTGGAAATTCTTATCGGAATTATACCATCGAACCATAGGGTCTAAATAATTATCAAACCTAAAAAGGAAGTTAAAAACAAATTTGTAATAAAAATGATTAACAGATGAATGTAACTTTGTAGCCTGAGATGTTGTTCTATTATTATCAAAGATCTAAAACATTTATTTTGGAAAAAAATGTTGTATTAGTTCTTAAGTTAGATTGAATCGACAAAAACAATTTTTTGGTGAACGATGAAGAATATTACACTTTCTTTATACTATTTTTTTGGTCGGGTTTAAAAAAATAAACAATCACAGATTCTCGCTCCCAAAACAAATTGTAAGCTTTTTAAAACAAAGTGATATTTAGATGAGTGTTAATATTACAAATCATCCTTAATTCAGCAAAATCTCACCCCAACTTCTTTTGAAAATAACCAATAAAATAGTAGACAAGAAAATAAACAAGAAACATACCGAATAATAGTAGAAAAAAGCTGTCGTGATTGACATTTCGTTCAAGATTGAATGCAATACCAACTTACAAATTTAAACCGGCAACATAAAACAGTTCACTTTCTGCGATAAGCCATCAACACCTCGGACGATATATTAGGTGGTGGAGTTACAAAATATCGCGAATTGCTTTCTTGACATATTTTGTTTTAGAATTAAAGAGGCGGGATCACGTCACCTGTTCATATCTATCAATCAGTTGTGTTGCAAGAAAGTTAACAAAAAAATAGAGATCATTAAAAGAACAAAAAGTTTTAGTTTTTTTTTAAATTTTAAAAATTTCATAATTATTTACAATTTTTAAAAACATAGGAACTGTTCATAAAATTGATTGATAGAGTTTTTATCTGTCGTTTTTTAATGATTATTGTTCACCTAAACATTGTTTTGAAAAATAGTGTTTCATGTTTGTCACAAGAATGATCTTATAAACGAAAAATGATATGGAATGTTGGGAACTTTCTCAATGCAATATAATATCAGAAAAAACAATTTGTTGGTTCTAATTAGTAATAAATTCATTAAATACGGCGAAGCCTATAAAACAATGAACAACTAAACTCAGAGATCATTCCTGCCTTTATTGTTAGATACAACTAGGGAATGAATTATAAATGCTGGAATGGAATGGTATCACAGTACATTACCGACAAAAATAACAGAAGAAGTGCATGTATTTTTAAAATAAGGTTAAAAGATTATTAAAGAGCATCCTGATTATTATTAAAGAGCATCTAAACCTCTTCAAATGTGTCTTGTAATTTTGCAATTACTTCATATCATCTACAATCGTACGAATTGTGAAATTCCGTCAAGATTTATGGACAATGTCTCAAGTTCAAGCTGTTGTTTTTCAAAATAACACGTGGTTTCATAATTCAGCAAAGAAATGTTTGAATCAATTGCATGACAATGTATTTCTAATCCAATATATTTTATAGCTTTACCGCGATTTTAACGATCTTGTAGCCTTTGATAACTTCTGATGTTTGAAATGTTTTGTGAACAATTCATGATTTATTTTATCTGTAGCCGTCGAATACTCAAATGAAAATGAAACTTTAAGGTCGGTATTCATGTCGAAAAAACGGGAAAAAAGTGATTCGAGTAAAGATTCTTCTCTTTTCCTTCACTCGAATCACTGTTTTATAGAGAGTGTATGGAAAATGAGCGGATAGCAGATTGCGCAATTATGGATCAATTTTTTTAGACAGGGAAGATATATGTGTTGTGAAGTTTCAAAAAATCGGAAGAGACGGAGAAAAAAGCGTGGATTAGTTATCAATTTCGACCAATAAATTGTACTTCTGATGGAAAATAATTGTTTTGATGAAGAAAAAGGTCATTTTGTATCAGATCATTGGTTATCCATTTTCTTTCTGCTAATTAAAAAAAATATATTTTAAAAATGATCCATCTCTAATTTTTTTTGCTTAGATTTTTCTCAAAAAGCATTCTTTTCTCTGATCCTGCTTTTATTTGTATAAACCTTTCTTAAAGAAAGCTGTTTTGTACAGTTTCTTTTCAAATAAACCGAAAACATCCACCCCCCCCCTTAATTAAGAACTACCGTTCAATTATAATCAATTCATTCAGTTATGCAAAAGTGCAACTGTTTGCATTAATTTGTGAGTCCTCATAAATATTGGTTTACAACCTTTTCATGCTTATCGCACCTTTGTTATATGATTTTCGTACTAGAAAATGTGTTTTTACTCTTATCACTTTTTTCCTGTCTGGCGATAGCTTTTCAAGGAGTTCATTATACAGTTTTTTTTTGAGTTGAATTGAACAGAAAATTGCGACATGATCTCGGTCTAATTTTCTTGATAGTAGCAAATTGGGTTGCATTTGCATTTGACGGAAATGTGCTTTTCTGGTCTGTGGGTTTTTTGTTTTGTGTAATAAACAAATGACGAATTAAAAATAGATTAATTATCAGAAGCGTATAATTTAATCTTGATAATGTTCATAAACCAACACTTCAAACAATAAATTTGCATGTAGCGAAATCAATTTATTTTGAGGCAGGCGTGTGTTCCCAACTCTTTAATTTTAATTTTTAATTTTTTAACTCTTCATCTTCACAATGAATCAATCATGTGTTCCATTTTATCAGTCTTTAATTGAATACAGTATACATTTCAGAACTTCATGCTTTTTATTTGATCAATTTCAACATATAAAACGCGATTATTTTAAGCTCATTATCAAAAGGCACATTAAATGTGTAATGATGGATTCTTCTGCCTTTTTCACTCATCAGAAATGCATTCATCGAAGCCATAATGCAAATCACAGCCTCCGAAAACACGGCGATATGCTTTTCTAAAGAATCCGATGCATTCTTCGTTGTAATCTTCTTTTCCCAGATCAATGATTCCAAGATTGTCTCCAGTTTTCTTTGGATCGTAGTATTTGTCCAAAATGGTGACGGAGTGGCAATATGGCTGAATTATTTTTATTTACAAAGTGATGATTTCTTTGGTACAACCTCGGTTTTGATGCAGCCAGTATGGGTGATAACAAAGGTCAAATTACGCGGTCCTTTGTGTCTTACATCGCCCTCTAGAATGATAATGTTTTTCGATTTGTCGGTAAGGGTTCCAATTTGTTCTCCTTAAAAATTAAAATTATGAAATTAAGTTATTCCATAAAAATACCATTCTCATAAACATTGATGTCGAGAATTTGTACCGAGGTTGGCATGAAAGGAAGATCATGTTTTCTGTCAAGATGTCGGTCGCAAAAAACCTCTCCTTTCAACATATTATCACCTCCGATGCAGTTCAAAGAGTTCCAATCTTTGAAATAAAGTCGAAAATTTTCTTTCCTAGGGATCGACTTTTTCGGAGCAGCAAGCCTCTGTAAACGTAATTATTAAATTTGGACTTTCTTATCATAGAAAACCACACACGAAGATAACACTGTGTGAAATGCACTTACTATCAAGTCTTGATGTTGTCTGGCACTTTCCGTTAAATCGAAATATGATTTATGAAGGCCAAAATAATGATCTTCGTCGTTTAAAGCTTGGCTACTATCGGATTTGTCAAAGATCCCATTGTAGCAGAAAGCAATGGAAACAAGAGCATGAATAAAAAGCAATTTCATTGTTATTACCTGAAATATGATTGTTTTTAATAGCCACTATATCAAAAAAATAATATGTTCCAATTATTAAGGATTTTTTGAAACCATTAGCTTATCATGAAATGGCCCCTCTATATCTATATTTTTTTTGACAATAAAGTACAGTGCAAACCCCGCCCAGATTCTTATTTCTCGAGTCCTGTGGTTTTCTCTTTTGATAACAGCTTATGTGGAAACAGTTATTTTTTTGCTAATTTAAAATGGAATTAAAGAGCGCTGAAAGTTTACAGAAGCAGGGTGAACAAGACGCAGTTTTTTTTTCAAATATTTCAGCAAAAGAACGCCGAAAGGCGGGACGAATTATCAAATGGAAACAGGGTGCAGAAATGAAATGATAGAATTTTGATAAATACCGACGAAAACGTCGGAATGAGAATGAAGACCAATCTAAGCGGCACTTTGTAGTAGGAAAAACAATCTCATTACACAAATGGATGAGACGCTAAGAGTCTTAAAACCAACATTTTGTTGGTTCGTTTTCTGTCTGAAACAAAAAGCTAATGGATTCAAATGCTCAAAAAGGAGAGGATAAGGAGGAGGAGGGTGGTATTCAATATTGTTGGTTTTTTCTTTCATGGTTAACTGGTGTCGTCTGAGGATTACAACGGAACTGACGCGATGGGAAAACGAAATACGAGACGTTGCGATTTTGATAATTTGACTTTTCATCATATCTGGGGGATGAGTGCTGCTTTTTGCAACCCATCTTTTGCAAATGTTTTCGGTATTTATTAAACATCCATCAACAGTTTTGTTAGTCAAAAAGGTTAAAAGAAAGGACCAATTTCACCATTAAAAATATCTTGTAAACGGTAGAATTTTTATAGTATCGTTGAATTATTTTACTAAAAAAACACGTCATATCAGATCGAAAAACATTTTTGGCTTTATTATATTTTCTTGTTCGAGAAAGTATAATAAAGCCAAAAATTCTAGCAGTTTGATGTCGCATTTGCAATTTGCGAACGAAATAAAAAGAAGTCATCAGAATTGTTGGTTATATCATAAACAGGGAAGAATTAAAAAAAATAATTCAGGATATTCTTCAGAAAAATTGACATGTTTGATTGATTGATTTGATTGATTGATTTTTTCTGACCATTACCTAAAACAGTTGTGGAACTTCGGTTTTAATCAGCGCCGACCCAATTCTGCCCCGAATGGCTTTGGTGATTTTGAATTGCAATTGCAAAAAATTTAGACTGGATTAAGGATCAGCCCGCACCGACCTGCAAAGGGAAAAATTGGTTTCGAGTCGGTTTGAGGCAAAACCAAAATACTAAAGTATTTGTTTTGAATCTGAAATATTAAATGAATATTTTTGTTCTTTTGTAATTTCTTAATTCAATATTTTCAAAATACATAGTCTATATCCTTACCTAACATCCGAAAGTATTAACCATGTTGTTTAACAGCAATATAATCATCAACATTGTAAGATTAACTACACCTAGCATAAAGAGGAAATTCCCACGATTGTTTTTTTTTGATCGGCTCACTAGGAAAAACTAACTTACACGTTTTTAGGATTTATTTCGACATTTATCCATCTGTCTGAACTTATATTCTCATTTGTGGTTATTCTAACCAACTTTCATCATTGAACAATTTTAATAATAATAATAAATGTTCACATGACTACTGTGAGAAAATGGAATGTCCCGTATTGTTCATTTGATTTTGCAACCCATTGAAAAGTTTGAATTAACATAGCATAAAAGATTTAATAATAATTTTTTTGAAACTTTCGGTTCAAACACCCACACGATGTTTTTATTATGTTATTCGTTCGAAGTAAACAACATAAATAAATTCATAATTCTCGTGACGGTTTTTGAACGTGTTGCATCTAACGTTCTCTGCATTTTCAAACCGGATATTCAATTGTTAGGAAACCAAAATATAAACTTTTTTGTTGTATTGTTTAATAATATCATTTTTTTTTCTGCAAAAAATAACGAAAGGGACTATTGAAAGCTATTGTTGCTTCAGGAGGAGGAACAATTTGAGCATCGCTGCACTGACGTTGTTATAAGAGTACTATCGAACCAACTGAGTTTTGCTAATTAAATATTTTAATAATTAAGATGTATTTACATGAAATAAACGTTTTATTACATACCAACTATGTTACACTTCTATACTTGTAAAAAGTATCAATTAATCTCTAACATGTTGAATTATTCAAAGTTCAAAACATGCATCTCATTTAGTCTCAATGATCAAAATCTTTTTAATTTAGAAAAAATTGTTTATTCATCGTAATAATATTGATTCTGTATTGTCAAGTTAGAAATTTTGGATCATCCATTTTCTACTAAAAGACCGCAGCGCAACCGCTCGTATTTAAAAATAACATGACTGTGTTAGAGAGCGTCTCTGGGTAGGTCAAAACCAACTAGCATGATCAAGAATATTTGAATTGATCAAGAATATTTGAGTTGACAACTTGCGCTTTTGGGTGCAGCTTTACGTGATTGGCAAAGTGCCAACGCGGCAAAAGTTATTAATAATTTTGGCTATACAATATCGTACCGAGAAACTTGTTGTAATATATTTTGTTGACACATTAAGAACATCTTGTTGTGAAATGATGCGAAAGTTTATAATAACGTTTTTTTTTAAATTGTGCATTGCAATAGGAATTTCATGACCGGATTCTGTTTTGTAATTATACAGTTTTCAAATAGTCCAACTTAAAATATATAAATATTTTAGAAGAACGAGATATTTTGTGTATTCAATGTAATTTTTCCATGAAATACCATCAACAAGTTTTCACATAAACTTTATTCGTGTAACAGAACCATCAAAATTCGCAATTTTCACATCTCCGAAATCGTATAGTTTTTAAATCGTTTTTTTTTGTGAAAAAGGCAATGCAATGTGCTTCAATATTCTCCACAAAAAATATTTTTTGATGGGAAATTGCATATTTATTAACATTTTTTTGTCACCCCGATATTGCGAATCGATGGAAAACCGTCGTTATTCATGAGAGCCTTTGTACATATAAAGCATCGTCTCGGGCATTCATATTCATTCGCCTCCAAATATTTATGTCTTTCCTTTTTTCCTATTCGCTTCCTTTTTCGCAACTATCGATTGGCACAATTTTGTATCGTGGACGTTAAATCTTCCTTGTTAAAAACGCCGCGACCAACGTTGTGCCGACTGATGGTTGGAAACTTTACGTGATTCTTCGAGACAAGGTTGGTAAAGATCATGTTATAACGATAATTTTAGTAAATTTGCACGGTTTCACTATTGATTATCAGAGATACAGAGTTTAACTTCGTACTATAATTTATGTCTTTCCGAACTCGCGTTCAAAAAAAGTTTACAAAAAATTGTTTACGGAGAAAAAAAAGAGATAAATCACATTTCAACGCCGTTAGTGAAAGTGAACACGGCTTATCTAGTGCCATAAAAAACATAATTTTTCAGTAGTTTTTTTCCAGTTGTGAATTTGCTGATAATGAAAAAATGTAGCTGGTCGATGCAAGAACGTTCTAAACGGAAATGCAAAATAATTTATTTGATATTTTAAAAGTTCAGGCACGAGTGAACTTCGGGCACTTTTACGCACTGTTCCTCTTTATTTTGGATGATATAACGAAAAAAAATCAATAAACGAGTCAGGAGAATTAATTCATAAATAAAACGATTTAGCAAATTATTCAAAAATGATCTCCGCAAATTCTGAATTTTTTCGTATTACTTGCAAAAATGAAACCAAATCATGAACAGTAAACCCTTTTTGAAAGCAGCCACCAACATCAATTCTTACGTTGTAAAACTCCTCAGGCTTGCTGCGAAAGTTTCTGGAAAACATTTTTCAGATTTTATTGACGCTTATTTTTTCGTTTCCTTCTAATATTCACCGTTTCATATCACAGGCCCACCAAGCAAATTCATTTGCACCCCAGTTCTTGGCATAGCTTTTTGATTGACACGCAATTGTAATTCGTTTAATCTTCTCGCATTTTAATCTCAAGTTCTGGGATGTTGGAAAATAATACCATTTGATGGTTAGAACTCCATTCTTTATCTGTAATTTGCATTGTTGCAACCCTCATAAATAAAAAAAATTCCTTCGTGTTCATTAACACAGAAGTTAATCAGAGAAAGATGATTTTTGATAAAAATAATTGTTCAATTTAACAAACATTTTGACAAATCTTGCGGTAGGGAAACGAAAAATTCAGAACAGGTCGAAAAGCAGAAAAAAGACAATTTGTTAAATATTGAATAACTCACTTTAGACCACTCTTCTTCAAAATCTGCCATTGCCAAAGAATGTCAAAAAATTACTAGAAAAAATATTATTTTTATGATTTCGGAAATTAAAAATAGCAAAATAATAAAAAAATATTAAAGTTTAAAACACAACTATGAATAGGAATTTTTCAACACAATCAATAAATGAAAATGCATGACCGAAACGGAGCTGGGTGTTAATGTTCGATAATACGTCTATGCGTCTTATAATTGACGCATTTATCTACCTTGAGTCGTAAAAACATTTTTTCAACAATTTGTAAAAAAATTGTGTGAGATGTTTTGAAGAGATTCTTGCAGGAATTATGTTTTCCATTAATGCAAAACAAACAACCGTTCAGAGATTTGTCTATATCATATTATTAATATAAAAATTGCGTTTTTATTAGAAGCTGACAATGAGGACAATGTTTTATTATTTGAAACCCCAAAGGTAAATTGCAATCAAACTAAATTGCAATTACTTCATTAATTAAGACGACCAGAATAAAAAAATAAAAAATAAAAAATTATTAAATTCGTAGAACATCACTGAACCACGATGTCAGTCATTTTTGAATGTTTTCGAATTGCGTACACAAATGCATTTGCATCTTTTACTGTGAAACCCTTCTTGAAACACTCTCCAACGTCAATTTTAACATTATAAAACTCTTCAGGTTTGATGCGGAAGTTTCTGGAAAAATCGATAGAAAAAAGTTGATGACATTAAATCACCGTTTCATATCACATGCCCACCAAGTATGAAGATCACTGGATCCCCAATTTTTCTCCCAACTCTTGGCTTGGCTCACAATTTTGATTTGTTTAATATCCTCGCACTTGATTTTTAAGCTCTGTGTTGTCGGGAAATAATACCATCGAATTGTTAAAACGCCGTCGGCTACCTAGAATAGAACATTATATGGATCACATATTTCTACAAACTCACTTTAGACCACTCTTCATCAAAATCTGCCATGGCCAAATATTTTCTTATATTTTTGATCTGTAAATTTTCAAATTTTACCAACAAAAATAAAATTTTAATTTCAACAATGATGCAATAAAGATCATATGTTTTTATGCCAAAAATCAATAAAACTATTTTAACAGAGTGTGGTGTCAATGAAAAAAAAACTTTATGCGTCTAACCCGTGCTAACTTTTTTCCACCTCTGTTTATAATATCAAGCTTTTTTCCGGAACATTTCTCTAACAACGTGATAACTGCATTTATTCTAGTATTTTTCTTTAAAAAAAAGAAAAACATAAATATCTTCTATTCTCATGCGATGTTTGATAAACACAATTGAAACAAATAGAAACCGTAAATAAATATGTTTTATTACACTGTTTTATTGTTGGGAGATTATATTTTTGTGATATCAAATCAGGTCAATTGTTTACTTTTTTGGGGGATCTAAAAAACAACTCACTAGGGATGCTATTTTAACATAAATTCGAAATTTCAATAAGACCTTTTGCAGATGAAAGGTCTCGACTGGTATAGTAAGTGACTAAAATTTTACGATCCACATTTGCGGTATTCCTGAGATATGGCCTCCGATGTAAAGTGTGCCTTAAAACGAGTGTGCAAAAAATGAAGCATTTTTTCAAAAACGTGTAACTTTTGAACGGGTAAACCAAAATTTATGTGTTATAGCTCATTTGATAGAGAAAATGATTGGCTACAAAACTATAATAAACAATATTTTACGAAAATGAGTTTTGAATTCACAAATTTTGAAAAAATTGAAACTTGTCAAAATTGAAAGTTTTCAGGTTTTCTTAAAACTTCATCCAGTTGGGCGGCTTCTAATAATTTCAGAAAATTTCAAAAAACTTCCTTTTTTAAGAAGCAATGATGTTTTGTTTTTCAAATCACATCATTCTTATTCAGTTTTTTTTATTACATCTTTGAGCTTCTACAATTGTTTTCAACTTTCGGAAATTTCTAGTTTTTTCTTTTATTTTTATCGACAAAAAACGACTTGAATTTGGACATTTTTAGAGAATATCCGGCTTCTGAATAGTTAATCGATTTTAAAAAGAAAAACCACTACTTTGAATGTGAAAATTATTAGAATTTTCAAATTAATTTTTATGTGGTTATTGAAACATGAACCAGGAAACTGAAACAATTAACGCCGACATTTAAAAGTTGCATCATTTTGATATCATCAAAAACCACATTGCAGAACCAAAGAAAATGCTAAATTTCCGATTCAAACCTTCATTTTTTTCTATGCGACTGTCACAAATATCTCATTAAAACACAATAAAAATATCAAAAATTGTTTTATTTTCCTCGAATTTTAAATTAAAAATAGGGAATTGAAATATCCCATTTTATTCCTCATCAATTCGCTTTCTCCATGAACCGAAAAACAACGGTCGCGATGATCCCATGTCCCCAAATGTGGACATTGGGCCGTATCCTTGGACCTAAAAATGAGAGCAAATAATTAATAAAAATGAGAACTTTGAGTTTTCAAAAATGCAGCAAAAATGTTTTTTAAAAATAATTAAATTATAATTGAGCAACCTATTTATTACCACTTTTATAAAACTGATAATTAAGTAACACTATGAAGTAAACACATTATAGAACACTACAATATTTAGGAAAATTTCAGAATCCGTTAAGAATCTTCTAAAAAGTTGAAACAACAATTTGTTTTGGTGTTATCCAGAATCTTAAGTATAAAATGAACGAACATTTTATACTTACTAGGAATCCTATTTTCGTGTCCTACGTTTTTTGGAAAGAACTTAATGTATATGCGTAGGTATGTGTGTGTATAATAAAATGTGAAAATATTACAACCCACAACTACCGTATACATGAGATAGCCATGTGCCTTTAAATCCACGTTTTTTCGAGGTCACCAGTTTGATGGTTTGTAACTGTTGAACGGCTTTATCAATTTCAAAAATCTGTAGCTCAAATTGAAGATAAAAACATGAATTTCAATAATATCGTAAAAAAATAAATAAAAATTAGTGTTTTATATATCAAAAATAGAGAAAAAGAAAACACTTTTTCGAAAAAATAAAAAGATGGAATTCCTGTGCATTGAACTATCATTTTTCGGATTCGACGCATTAAAAAACCTTTGTATGTAAAAAAGGTCGAAAAAAATACGGTGGGAAAAAAAGTTATACGACATAGAAAATTAGGTATCGCCCCATGCGCAGGGCTGTGTGTGTGGTGGAGGTGTGCTGCACCAAATGCAAAACTTTTATTTCGTGTAACTTTTGAACGGATTGATCAAATTAAACAATTTATAGCTTTTCTGAAAGCAAATTTCTTAAATATGAGTAGCCATGTTTAAAAAATTAGATAATTTACCTTTTTCCAAATGGAAAACAAAAAAATCTTTGGAAGACTCACATTTTACCACATTTGAATAGGTTATTTGCATATGCGCAATTGAAAATAGGTAAATTATCTAATTTTTTAACATGGCTACTCATCTTTAAGAAATTTCCTTTCAGAAAAGCTATAAATTGTTTAATTTGGTCAATCCGTTCAAAAGTTACACGAAATAAATGTTTTGCATTTGGTGCAGCACACCTCCACCACACACACAGCCTTGCGCATGGGGCGATACCTAATTTTCTATGTCGTATAACTTTTTTTCCCACCGTATTTTTTTCGACCTTTTTTAAATACAAAGGTTTTTTAATGCGTGGAATCCGAAAAATGATAGCTCAATGCACAGTAATTCCATCTTTTTATTTTTTCGAAAAAGTTTCTTCTGTTTCTCTATTTTTGATATATAAAACACTAATTTTTATTTATTTTTTTACGATATTATTAAAATTCATGTTTTTATCTTCAATATGAGCTACAGATTTTTGAAATTGATAAAGCCGTTCAACAGTTACAAACCATCAAACTGGTGACCTCGAAAAAACGTGGATTTAAAGGCACATGGCTATCTCATGTATACGGTAGTTGTGGGTTGTAATATTTTCACATTTTATTATACACACACATACCTACGCATATACATTAAGTTCTTTCCAAAAAACGTAGGACACGAAAATAGGATTCCTAGTTAAGAAAATGTAGTTTACCTGTCTGGACCGTTGTTCTGTTGCCCAAGACGGAAGGCCTCTATTAAATGAGACAGACTGCCACTGAAATAATGTTTCCGTTTTTCTATGAAAAAAAAACAAATTTACCTTCAGAATCTTTGCCACAGACTCCGAAATAATAAAAACAATAAAAATGGTGAGCAACAGCTTGAACATATCGAATTCCTTCAAAAATAAATTCTAAATTCCATTCAAAGAGGGCGGAACTGAATTCCGGAAAAAGAAGAAAGCTTGAAATTGAGAAAAGGTAGTCAAGTGGGAGGTTCTCTATATGAAATAATGTCCCACGTTGCTCATTGATGCACAAAATGTATGTTAATGGACGTAGTTATTTTTTAAAGGTTTGTTAAGGGTATCAAAGGAATCAAAAAACAACAGCTTTCGGGGAGAACCAATAGTCACTATCCAAAAAGTAACCACTCCAGAATTCACAATTTACAACAAAGTGCTGTCAATACAGCAAAAACCACGTGAAAGACTCCGTGCCCAACTCCATTAGTTCGATTAAAAACAAAAAAAAACAAAAAATAGCTGAAAGGTAAAATGTATTTGCCATCCCGAATGATTTTAGAGAATAGAAAGACGGTGATGTTGTTTGTACCTCCAACATTTATTGGACTAATAAATGAAAATAAGAATTTAAAATTGCTCAAAGAGTTGGTGCACACTCGGCGGGTGTGTTGAACCATGAATCATCTGGTTTTGCTGGAGTCATTGTTTCATATTCATATGAAACTTCATAAACGGTTTCCGATGCATTATCGTCAGCAGTGAAGTATGTATCCCAAGCTATCAATGCTCCTGAAAAATAAAATAAAAATAAAATGGAATATACATAAATCGAATTTGAAAAAATGCGGAACATATCGTATTACATTTGAAATAAAATGGTTTTACAAACAACTAACATCTTAGAAAATTGAATGAGTTCCGTTTTTTTTTTTGCAAGAATGTTATCAAATTTCATTTATTTTCAAGGCATCAAAATAAATTTCAAAAATCTTCAGCCACAAATTCCAGGAATCTTATTTTCCTTGAACAATAAAGCTTATTAGCACCAAAATATTTTTTGGTTTGGTGAATAATGAAAAATTTATTTCTTTTTTGGAATGTGTATTGTTTTTCTTCTTCGAATCAAAATTTAAAAAAAGTAAAGGTTGCCTGTTTTTGCATCTGCATAAGCTGTTACCAAAAATGCTTTCTGATTAATGTTTGATGAGAGAACCTCGTTGGGATTTCCTTGGTATACAAATACTTTCTCATTGTTGTGCGTTTCTTCCTGGAAAAATATTGGAGTTGCTTCAAAAATTATGTTATTCAATTAATTTTTTTAAACGTTTATTTTTTGTAAGTTATAATAATCATACTCAGAAGCAGAGCTGTCTTCTTGCCGGCTTCCCTATTATAAGTAATTTTTCAGGTCATCCATATGAGAAAAACAAGGAAAAACACTGAAAAAAGTTAGAAAATAGAGAATCGTAGTTTTTTTAAAAAACTGAAATGAATTTTTCGTATTTAAAAACTTATAATCGATATTGACAACACAAATATTCTTGATCATGCTAGTTTGTTTTGACCTACCCAGAAAATCTAAGCCTCTCACAGAAGCATGCTATTTTTAGCTGCGAGCAGTTGCGCTGCGGTCTTTCAGTAGAAAATGAATGAATCAAAATTTTCAACTTGACAATATAACAATTTTTCCATTTTTTCTTTCATTGCTTATTGTTGAAAAGAGAAGTTTAAAACTTTGGTACTAGGGTGGCTGCCCCAATTTTTTTGAATTTTCAAACATCATGCTATAATTTCACGTTTTGATCAGTTTATAAAAGAGGAATTGGAAAAGAATATATTTTCTTTTTTCATAAAATTTAAAAAAACTTGTGGTACTGTTTGTGCGAATGCCTCTATAAAAGTAATGCATTTTCAATGGTCTTCAATTTGTGAAAAAAATATTTTATTTCCCGAAATGAGCCCAACTCACAAATTCCGAATGCTGACGCTCCAAAACGGTCATTCCCAAATTTCTAATATAGCTCATATAAGTTGTATTTTTGTCGAATGTGCATGTCTAGAAGAAGAAGCAATTGCTTTTTTCGTTATAATTTTTTATACCGGAGTTTCTGCTGAAGTGTCATACCAATAAGAATGTTTCTCAAACGCGTAAATTGTCAATACTGGGCTAATTTGATGAACAAGTGATTGATTCGTGTTACTTTGGATCCAGAACGATTCGTGTCTTTCGGTTTTCTGAACATTTTTTAAACGGCGTGCTCCAGAATGAGATAAACAGTACCGGTTCTTCGTCATCATGTGTACCTTCTGGATATCGATAAGTGAGAATATATTCTCCCTCTTTTTTCGAATACTGATCAATGAAGATCGAGAAATTTTTAGACGCGTCTCTGTGAGTCTCATTAGTGTTTGTTCCAGTTTCACCTTAATTTCAAATGTGTTTTATTCCCAAGGAAATTGTGTTCGAATGAAAATCTAAACTTACCATTATTAAAAGACCAAATCAAAGCTCCTGATAGGCATCCAATGAAAAACAGGGATATCACCAATCGAATGAGAAAGCCGTAAAGCCTTCAAGAAATATTCGGTTATGATTTTCCATTATACAATTTTTTAAACCTTTTTGAGCAATCTGCAGATTCAACATATTCCACATCTCCATCCTCCTCAAATTCATCTTGGTAGAACCCGGTTTTATCGGGAATGCTCATCTGAAAATGTTAAAGACGTGTGTTTTTTGTTTTCAATTAAAAAAAATAAAATGTCAAAATTTGCGTCTTGTACAAATGACACTAGAAAATTGTTGAATGGTCGTAAAACGTGGAATAGAGTAATAAACGTTTCTGAAAAAAAGATTTATCAGTAATGTTTGACTATTGCGTCGTTTTGGGGAAGTTGGGAGATGGTTGAAACGAAATAATGCAATTATTGACGTATTTTCAAACGGGAGCGATAATTTTTAATGAAAAGAAGAGTGTTGACTATTACTGTCCAATTTAAATATGGTATTATCTTGAAATAATTATCATTTGTTTTTCTGAAATTGAAGTTTCAGAAAATCATGAAATTGCAATTGTTGTTTTAAGTGAAACTTAGGTTGTGAGCTTCAAGTTTAAAATAAGATACACTTGATATTATAGCGGGACATCGGTTAAAATTAACCGGTTAACCGATTAAGTCGGTTAGCCGGTTAACTTTAACCGATGTCCTGCTATACATGATACTGAATGTTTAATAATCAAGAACATGTATTTACATAATTCTGAAAATTGCCAGAAAAAATACAATATTTTCGAGCAACTGCTTTTTAGTATTTCTCAGAACGATGTGTTGTAAGCCGAATATTTTCTTATTCATGACGTAAGTAAGTGTTTCTTTTTTATCGAATTCTGTAAAAACATAAAAATATGTATACACTTCATCTCTCTATCAAAACTCAATATATTTTTTCAGCTGCCTTAATTTCAGGCAATTTGGCAACAATTTGATGTGGCATTTTCTTCAATCACCGTCCAATTTGTATACATCACTTTCTGGAACATTTGCAAAAACATTGTTCAATATACCCCTTCCATTATTAACAACATTTATTGTTTTGTTTTTGTCTTTCCCAAAAAAAAAAAGAAACCGTATGTTCCCATCATTCCCTATACACAAATTCCAACATCATAAAGGTGTTATCTTTGAAAAATCTTCCATATTTTTATCATTCAATCTCAATTTTCGATGAAACTGTTTTTTTTTTCAAAAGGGTCTGTCTGCTGTGTTCTCTGTTCTATCAATTTGTAATTGTTTTTATTTCATTTTCAATGAAATTTGGTTCAAAAAATAATCAATATAATGAAAGTTTTAATTATGCTGCTTTTTTTAAAAATGAATTTAAATTTAATCTCAATTCAGAGAATACAGAAAATAATTCCATTTCTCATCTTGTTGGTAGTTCTTATTTTTCTCTCACTGTATTGTTATATTCCAGAGAAAAATGACATGTTTATGTTATAAATGGGTTTAAAAAAATGTTTAATTCGCAGAAGAAAAAAAAAAGATCTACCTGGAAAAATGTTTTTTTCCAAGAGTTTTTGCTTCTAGTAGTATGGGCTCCTAGGGCACCAATTACATCTGTGAATTTTACTTCTTTTTTTTGCATTTAAAATGAAAAACCGGTACATAAACTTTAAATGTTATCTTTTGCAGTGAAAACCTTTTTCCAGGTGTCTCGTTTTCACCGTTTTCCTTTCTTGAATTTAAAATTTTTTTAATACCCATTCACCATGTGGAAAAAACGAACTTATGGTTTAAAAAATCTGCAAGCACCGTTCTAATGCGCACAAATTTATGCGCAAATCAATCTAAAAGCGTATAAAAAACTAATTATATCGGAAAATGAAAATTACGCCTAATTTTTAGCAGTAACATCACAAAAAACATGTTTTAATTAAATTATTTGAAAAATTTGAATATCCTCTAAAATGGTGTTAGCAGCTCCTTGCAAAACGCCATTTGCCCCACTTTTCTACATTTTCACGTCATTTTTTCATCAGAAGTATGTTTTTTTACATTGCGTGCCATATATTACATAAGAATGTAATTTTTCAGCGTTTTAACGTCATTCATATGCTCTGAAATGAATTCCTTCAGCAAGACCTAGTTTATCAGTCCAACTAAACTTTTGATTTTTTTTTCTTAGATTTTCTTTGTATTCGCATAAATACGATTCTTTAAACCAACAAGACACTGTTCAACTCTGTTTAAAAAGTTTAGTTACATATATTCATTTGATAACAATTACTAATAACTAAATATTTATTAATTATCTCGTAAATCTCCTAACCCGCCACCCTATAAATATATTTATTAATTATCTCATAAATCTCCTAACCCGCCACCCTATAAAAGAGTCGTAGTGAAAAAAAAACATCGTTCCTTTTCTCAAAAGAGACTTTCTGCGACCACATAGTTTGAATCAATAGGGTGGTCTCGCTATTCCGGGGGAAATCGAGAGAGAGAAGAAAAGAGATGGAACCAGCGAAATAGTGCATCGCCTGTGGGGACAGACAACAAAATGCCCTCTTCTTCCTCGTTTTGTCCCTTTTTTCAACTATCTTAAAAATAGTGGCTCCATTCAGCATATGTATGTATATATACACGTATAGGGTCCCTTCTTGTTTTCATCATTTTATTGCATTGTGTATGACCTTATTTTTCAACAAGATTTCTTGATTTTATTGCATAAATTTACCTTTGATATAAATATTATTTGTTTTATTTGCTGTTCTTTTTTTTCTCACTTTCTTGCAAACAAAAATACTTTATTGTTTTCAGTGTACAAAAAAAACGATAACCCGGATTTAATTCAAATTTGCTAACTCAATATTCATAACCATGAGTAAAAGGGTGAGATTATTAAACAAGTTATCACAAAAAAACATATGAAATCGAGTTTTCTTTTCAGGGTAGAAAAACGGGTCCAACTGTAAAATCGGAGCGGTCACAAACACGAGGAGGAAGAACAAGGAAAAATAAACAAAATCCTTACCCCATGGAAGCTCCAAATTTTCTTAATTACGAGCACAGTAAGTCTAAATTTTACTTTTAATAAATCAATGTTATCCGTCAAAAAATGTCGTTTTAGAATTGTTAAAAATTATGATTTTAAAAGCAATATTCGTGAGAGTGAGAGCGAAAATAACAGCACGTCAGCGCAGGCCTTTGCATTGCGCGTTAATAAATAACATGTGTTGGCGAACGTGTGGGAGGAGCTTGAAAAATATGGGCAGAGAAAGTTTTTTGATTTACTCAACGTTTTTTTCTATCAGCCGACACTACTTTCATTAATGATAATAGTAAGTTAATCTACAGAATTTCTGTATATTGCTCTTTTAATTAACTTTGACTGTTTTTCAGTTTAGAAAAAAACCCTACTAGATTTTCACATGTCATGATCACGGTGCCTACATTTTTACAAGTTGTTTTTCAGAAATCGCCACACAGTTAAATGACGACTACATTCCGAACGGGTTTTTAGCGCACGGTTTCCATTCAATGCCGAACAACCAATACCCCATCGTTCCGCCACCACAGTCATACATTCATCCACATCAAGCGCAGTTTCAATACATGCATAATTTTCCACCATTTCAAATGACGGCACAATTGCCTGCATCGACTGCCAATTTTCCTGCGGCAGTTCCTAACTTTCAGTCAACTTCTCATGGCTTCTCAGCGATTAGCAATTCTCAAATGGTACCTCCGTCCGCAATGCCAGGATTAACCGGAAATGTGCAAGCTTCGAGTTTTGTAGCACCGAATTTCGTTCGACATAATGCGGGAAGTTTTCCAAATAATCAATTCAATATGCCAAACTATCAAAACTTCAACATTAATGCACACAATGGTCGAATGGAATCGTTCCAAACACCAGGACAGCCGACGGGCATTGTCCCTGTTAATACAATTAGCAATCCATATGCACCAAATGCACCTCAAACAAATCATCGACAAGACGCTGGGCAAGCTAAAAACCATCATGTCCAGCAGCCTAATGAAGCCATGCAAGTTGGAGAACACCACCGCCAACTGGCTCAGTCAGCAGTTAACGAAACATTCAATTTGCAACGAAGCCACCAGTTAAATGCCACAAGAACGCCGGGAGTGCATTACTCTCATCCGCCAAGTTTCCGAACTCAACAGAGCCCAGTGGAGCAACATATTGCAGAAAATCAATCACGCGTTGGATGCAGTAGCGGATCTTATTTAGGAAGTAACCAGTTACATTCGATTGTACCAACGAACCGAGGTCCATCGAGGCAATCAACATCAAACGATCCTTTGAGAACTAATCTGGCATCAGGAGACTATCAAATGTCAAGTAACCCAGCTAGCATTGGTCCGGACACTCCCATTGCGGATAGCCCATGTTTGAATTCGAATCCCGCGAGCATAATCCGGAACGATCAAATTGACCCCGACTTCAGTAAGATAACGAAGAAGTCTCCCTTATCGCGTCAATTGACACCAATTTCGACTGGAATGGGTCAAAAAAGCCCATTTCCACCTCGCTCTACCCACAATGAGGAAAATACTTTTGGTTTAGTTCAAACACCTTCATCATCAATAGGTGTTGACGAAGTTCATCAGGAAAGTAACGCTTGCACAGGAATCGAAATTCCATTCATTGATAGGTTGATGACCGATAACGCTGTTGGCACATCTCAACTGTCAACAGAACTTCCTGGTGCACCTGAGCATTCCAATTCTGGTGCAATGCTGCACCATAATCAGCTACAACAACAGCAACAGAATCCTATCTTTTCGCGGTCAGCATTGAAATCAACTTCTTCAGAACACTTTGACGATCCATCATGTGAAAAAGGAAATGACATTCAATCGAGCCGTTCCGCCGACCAATCGTCGAACATTGGTATTGCGAATCAGTGTCAACCACAAGAGCTTCAACCACATCAGCAACAGCAGGAGCAAAACTTTTTTCCACCACTGCAAACAACTGCGCCACAAGAAGCGGGATTCAATTGCCACCAACAAGGAGGAAATACAGCATTTATGAACCATCCCACACCGTCACAAAATGTTGACCTTGCTACTGGAAAGAGCCACGATCAGCAAAATCAAGTACCGTCTTCACCTTCACTGCAACCTACGTTTTCGCTACCACAGTCTCAATACAATTATCACCAAGAGAAAGGAAATGGAACTGATTTGAGTAAACCACTGACAATTGAACCGGTGCAACATAATTATCAATACGAGCCACCGAAACAATTCAGTATAACGCTATCGCCAGGATCACAAGCATTATTGTCACAAAAATCGCAAAACAAACAAGAAAATGCGAATGAAATTGTTGTTGTGAGCGAAAAAAGCTCCCAAGATGTGTTGCAAGTTAATGACAACATTTGTTCGACATCCGTTCAGACGCAACCGCCTCAACTTCCAAAAATGAGTGAAAACGCACAAAGAACAGGATATTCTCATAACAACTCATTATATGTGCAGCATCAATTCGATAATTCGATTGATGTCACGAAAAAATTAGATGAATGGTCTGCCAAATTCATGCCGCCCTCCCCAGTTTTTGAATTAAAAGATAATAAAAGCAATAGTGGAGCATCAAACAAGCATAATGACGAAGTTTCGAAAGATTTAGCTGGGAAGAATTCATCAATATTGAATGACGGAAAAACAGGAGCAACAAACTCACTTCTAGTTTTAGAGACGGAGGCAATGGTCAACGTGGAAGAAATACTTTTGGATGATGAAACGAAAGCATGTGAAAGCTCAAAATCGTCTCACACAAATGAAGCCACACCACGAGAAAATGTTCAATATAATCTAGAAGTTTCAAACAGTTTGAATTTGATCGACAACTTTCAAGAGCCGACTCAAAACTCTTTGAATTCAATCAATATCGTGGAACCTCTCGTGCTTTCTACAAGTCCAAAACCATCTGGTAGATTTATGGAAGGTGAGAATAGTTTCGGTGAACCCACATTATTTAAGTTTTGCAGATTTGATGGAAACCCGTGACAACATGATTTCGAGTACAATGACACCGAAAACTACAGAAGAATCTCAAAAAATTGCAAAAGGTGACAATTTGCGAAAATTTGTTTTTCGAAAAAATGATTTTGTAGATTCCACGACCATGCTGGAACAGCAAATGTCATTTTCTTCGCCGTCGGTTAGTAAAGAGGAAGAGACATGCAAATCATTTGGAAAAAGTAAGGCGTATTTGTTTAGGTGCTTATGAAAAACAACAATGTTGCAGATTTTGAAGCAATATCGTTTGTAGTGTCAGCAGATGCCTATAAAAATCAAGAAACCTATGGTTGTGAACAAACAGTTGATAACGATACTGCAACCAATGAAGATGGTAAAATAAGCTTACGTGATTTAAAAAAATTAGAAACTAATGATTTAAAAATGAAACTTTGTAATAGTAAGCAACTAACAAAAAGTAAGCAATATAAAGCGGCATGACAATATGTGGAAAACATTGTGGTAAAAATATTAAATCAAATTCACCTACACCGTTGTCGACCAATTAAAATTCGCAGCATGTAACATTTTCTACATATTTTTTGACTGATTGATAACAATAGTATTTTTAAGTTGAAAAGTAAACCAACGACTTGTAAGGAAAAAGAGTTGTAGGCAAACGTTGCAAAAAACGTTGCAAAAAAATGAAATGCTTTGCATTCAAAACCGCAAGATTTAGAAAATCAATAAAATTGAATGCATACAGCGTGGTGATGTCATTAAAGGGAGGACTAGCAGGGGGAGGACTAGCATTTTCGCGCGGGCACGTTTTTGTTCTCCTGTCATCTGTACGTCACTGCCTAAATAAGTATGCAGCTACTCGCGCGTCATGCAGTGCATGTTGTTTTTCATCGGGCTATACGCAACACTTGGAAGTTGAGGTGAACATGAGAAAAAAGGGAAATGAATATATTCAAAACAGAAGGATGATAATCACTGATCTTGTTTTCTTTTTTGAAAACCAATTGTGTTGCAAAATGATTAGCATCCTTTTGTTTTTCCTTTTTTGTCTTTTCATCTTTATCGCTGCTGCCATCTAGTTTGTTATCCAGTGAAAGGGTTTTTGTTACACTAGCTTTTTTATAATGTACAATTGCTTGAAAAAAACATTTAAATGAGCGTGTGAGAAAAGGGCTTTCAAAGAAATCTGTTAAGAGAATAACAACCAGGGCAAGTGCATCGTCTTAAAAAACTGGAGATTGTTTAACAAATTGTGTTACCCAAATAGAAACGAGTTGGATATTTTGAGCATTTTTTGATTAAAAAAAAACAAGTTCCAAGCTTCAGAAGATCTTAGGAGTATTCAATGCGAGTGAACTAATTTCAATAAATGTTTTCGAATAATAATATAGAAGGAAATTCAACCTTAAAATAGAAATAGCCTAGAAATATGTTGTTATAGTTGATGTTAGTTTGAAATTTTGTTATTGCCACTGTATTAGATGATGGAATAAAATCAATAGTTGTGAAACTCTTGTTTTTTATAAAGATTGAAGGGATTCTTTACTGTTTTTGGATTTCTATTCCATTTTCATCTTCTTCACAATATTTGAAAACCTATAAAAGAAAAATATTTTTGCGAAATTTCCTTTTCTAGTACTCAAACACGCCAATTTCAAGAATAAGGCAGCGAAATGGCCGAATAATTGCAAACACTCTCACATTCGCATGCTCTCTCGCGCGCGGCCGAGCGGTTAGGCCATTCGCTGCCTTACCCTGTAAATGTGCTTTTTTCGTATACTAGAAAAGGAAGCTTCGATAAATTGATTTCCTTCTATAGGTTTTCAAATACTGTGAAGAAGATGAAAATGGAATTGAAACCCAAATTCAGTAAAGAGTCCCTTTAATGGACAATATTTCGAAAAAAAACCTGGATTCATTTTCAGTATCAAAATCGTTCGTGTCTGTTCCAAAACTAACAATAAAAATGGCTGATCAAATCTCAAACAAAACCGAAGGAATTGAGGAGCATGTTGCGATGGAAACTGAACCAACGACATCCGAGTCTGGAGAATCACAGAATACTGAGTTTGTCGCAGAAGCTGTTCCTCCTAACTCACCACAGTCCCAATCTGGTTCTGAAGGTTTGAAAAACAATAGCGCAGTAGAAGTCAGAGATATATATTTATTTTCAGCAGCAGTTGAATCGCTTGTATCTGGAGAAGTTAAAAAGAACACAGTAGCAATGGGTGATCAAATTTCGAAAGACACTGAAGGGATTGAAGAGAATGTTGCGATGGAAACTGAACCAACGACATCCGAGTCTGGCGAATCACAAAATACTGAGTTGATCCCAGAAACCGTTCCTCCGAACACACCACAGTCTGGTTCTGAAGGTTTGAAAATAAATCGCGCAATTAAAATCAGAAAAATGTATTTATTTTCAGTAGCAGGAAAATCACCTGTGCATGGGGAAGTTAAAGAGCTAACAGTAGCAACAGATGACCAAGTTTTGAGCAAAACTAAAGTGGTTGAAGATATTGTTATGAAGAAAACTGAACCATCGTCATCCACGTCGAGAGAACTACAGAACTCTGAGTTTGTCACAAAAACTGTTCAGCCTAACTCACCAAATATGCCATCAACTTCTCAAGGTTTAAGAAACGACGATGCAAGCGCAACCAGTGAAGAAAATACACGTAAAAGAAAGTCTAGTGAGCAACCGGAAATAGCTACGAAACAACAAAAAGAAGAATATTGGAAGGAGCCCAAATATGAGGGACCTGGTGCGGAGTGGAAAAAGTCTTATAGACTAATGGGATGTGTTAGAGAAGAAAAAGGCAAGGACGGCAAAATGGTTCGGGTTAACATCATGCATGAGAACGGTTGCATTATACGTGGTGAGTATTTTCATGAATTTTTTGAAAAATAATTAAATGTTCAAAGAAAATCAGTTTAACTCAATAACATTCGTATCGTATTTCTTTTAAAAGTGTAGAAAATAATGTAGAGAAAAACTGGTCAGTAGAAATACTAAAAACCCCAATTGAATTGGCTTGTCCCAAAAAACACGAAGCCTTCACAAAATGTGAAGTAATAGTAACCGTCACCGCCACGCGTTTATGTATTTGCAACACCATTTAGTCAGTCGGGTTTTTTTTTGTGTATATTTTTTATTCGCGTTTATATCTCCATATGCTTTCTCTCGCACAATTTCGCATACACACGATTTTCGCATGGTCACTAATTTCGTAGCTATGTTTTATTCAGGTTACCATTTTTGTTCATTTTTTGGAAACAATAAAAAGTGGTTTTTCATCTTTGAAATTTTACCATTTTGTTGTTAATTGTGATGGTTTCACGAACCAGAATTTTATCTTCATCTTAGCTATGAACTTCCTTCAGGCAATTATAACCAGACTTTTGAAAATTAAATCTTCTTAGTACTCTGTTTTTAATTTCGTCACCATGTTTTGATAATAGAATATACATGTAAAAGTGCACTAAAAGTACATTTATTGAGTTCATTTCTGGCAAAACAAAAAGATATATCAATTTTTTGAAAGATATTTTAGGGATTTGATCATTTTTAATTACTATATTTGCGAAATACTTTATCACAAATTTGTTTCCAATGATGGAAACAAAAACTAAAAACAATTCCAAATAAATTCACGCTCCATTTCACCTGATATCCACATCTCGTATATCCGGTAATGCTGTTTTCTCAACATTAGTAGGTGTTTTTTGTAAAGTATAACACCTTGCGATATTTCGTCGCTTTGTTGAAAGTAGGCGTCTAATTTAAGATAGGGAAGCAATGAATTTCATGTTATTGTCAACTCAAATATTCATGATCATGCAAATAGGGTTTGACCTACCCAGAAAAGCTAAGTCTTAAAGCACATTTCGAATCGACCGCGTGACTTTACAACTTTATTTTTTATACAAAATTACAAGTTAATTTGACTTCAGAAGCCTGATTTTAAACATTTTAGTTCCTCTAAAACTATTCTCAAGTTATTGGTTTTGTCGTCATGAAAATGATGGCTTATTTTTTATCACTCATTATTTTCTTGATGTCACAAAATAGTATTGAAAACTGACCAATGCTCTCATGCTTTTTAAAAAATTGTTTAGTTCAAAACCATCCGCTTACTACATATTTTGAGTGGGAAGAAGTGAACCTACCGCATTTCCTATTGTGAAAATAAAAGAAAGATAAGCGATTGAAAATAGTTTCGAAATACCACTTCCCACACCACCTGCATGAACAACCTCGTTTACTCAGTCACCCAAATAAAAGCATACAAAAGTTTTTTTGTATGTTTTTTTCCATACTGTTTGTAGACATTTTACTTGTAAGTTCTTCTCTCATGTTTCCCAAGTTTTATTATTGACTTTCTTCAATAGTTGCCGATGTAGGAAGTATTTGTGGATATTTAATAAAAGTCCACCATAATTAGTAAAGATTAACCATTAGAATCTTGTTTTGAACAAAGAGAAATGTAAGTGATGAAGACGAATTGGCTGCCCCCCCAACCACCTTCGAAAACTAATTGTACCAGGCCCACCACTATTTTAACTATTGTTTTGATGCCAATGGTGTTGATTCATCTCGGCGTATGAATTGAGAAAAGAATTGGAATGAAAACATGCGTATACATACGAAAATTTTTCGCTTTTTCTCTAGTTCGATATTCCTTGACATTTTACATGGAAGAGTTTTGAAGGTTCTTTTGAATTTAAATAAAAAACAATCGCATTCTTGTTATGTTATGTCATACTTGTAGTTTTTTTTGGCATGAGATTTAATTCATGGGAAGGGTTAAAATGTTTTTTTTTAAACTAAATTCTGTACCTGCGGTCGAACATTTATTCAAAGCATACTCAAATGTTAAGAACTGACTATGAATGTTTAAGAATTCAAAAGTTTGGAATGTTTAGCAAACGCCCAATATCTACAGAGTTGGGTATGTTGTCCCAAAAGACGCAAACTCTCTGCGCATCTCTTTCTCGCGTTGTCACCTTTTTGCCGCACTAGTCAATTTTTTTCTCCTGTTTTTTTTCTAGATAGTACGTTCATTTATTTCGAAAAAAATGGGCATTCTCCGTTTAAAGACCTACATCCTTGTTTTTTCATTGAATTTTTCAAAGTACATCAGATAAGTGATGAAACAATATAGATTTTTTCACGTTTTACTTTGATTTTTTTTCAAAAAATTTGGAATTTTTTTGAAGAAAAATATTTGTATTTCATTTATAAACTTTGAGAGCATCATGATTTATATATTTTATTTTTAATTTCACTTACAAATTTTCTATACCTCACCTTTTTCTATAATTCAAGTATGTAATAAGTTCTTCTAAATTTATAATCACTGTTACTCATATTTTCTTTCTGTCTAATATGTTTTATGAAGTTTGCGTTTTTCAATTTTTTTTAATTTCAAAATGTTATTAATTTTAAGCATTATATTTATAATATGTCTTCATTTTTCTTTTAAAAAATACCTAAAGAAGATAAACACAGTTTTTACTTTTATTTTCCGGTTATTCATGCATATCACTGTCAGCAACAAAATGATGTCAACTCTTAATTGGAGTATGACCACTTCCAATAGTAATACACAGTTTTACGGAACCATTTTTCAATTATTGAAATATCAATAATTTGAAAAAAAACAACAAATAGGTTGATTTATTAAAAGCTCCTCATGATAATCCACTTTTTTAAAAATGTCTCGTTATTCAAAACTTTTAAACTGTTTTCTGGCCAAGATTAGCTGTAGATTCCCCTAATAACATGCTTGGCCATTTGGTAGAAACAATGTTGCGCATCTTTCATCAAAAAACAAAGTCTCACGTGTGCGGGAAGTGGTTTCTTTGTGTCACACTACTTTTACAATGCCTTTATCTGGCAATAGATTTACCTTGTCCATTGTTTCGAACGCATACACTACCTTTTCAATCGACTCTCTTGTCTAGAAGATTCTTGGAACATTTCCTTGGTGCATCAAGATTTCACATCAAGATGTTTCATTTATGTATTCTTTTCAGTGAAAAGTTGATTTTCTTTGGAAATAAATACCATTTATTTTAGTTTCGCAAACATTTTTGAATTTGGTTACATTTATTTTCTTCTTTGGTATTTTTAGTCCAATTTTTCGAAAAACTCTGATCAAGCTATTTTGAAAGTATATCATATTGACATCATTTATAACTTTTCTTCAGTACCACTGTGCCAATTTTCCAAATGCCATTGAAATTTCAAATAATCTGTTAGACCCATTTTTTCACCACCAATATAAATGTCAAAAGTGAAAAATTGGTAATGAGTTTCTGTTGTTTTTTTTTTTAAATTCGGCTGCTGTTGTTCATTTTTGCATCCAAGTGATCTTGAGGTGAGCCTCCCCCGCTCCCTGAATGTCAGAAGGTACAAGATGATGAAAATGCGATAGGGTTGAAGGCGAACATTGGCATGAACAGTTGTGCCTTTCTTTTTGAGTTTGAGTGTGAGGGGTAGTAGCATCAGCTCCAAAATGCACCTCCACGTTTAAATGAGCAAATATCTTGAGCAACATATGCTGTGAAAAGAATGGCATGAAGAATGAATCGAGAAAAGCTTTCGTGGGTAATTATCCAATGAATGCCTATTTTTTTTGCTGATAAGCTTCTTAATTGAAATCAACAATGTTTTTTTTTATATTAGATGATTTTCTTTTCGGTGAAGAAAACCACTTGAAAAATGAAAGTTGTTGAACTCAAGAGATTTATCGGATAATTGGGAACACGTAGTATACATACATACCTAAATCAAATTGAAATTGATCATTTTCAAGAGGATGAGCAAGGATAAAAGAAGCGAAGCTCGCATTGATAAAATGTGACAAGGAGAACGTTGTCGCAAAATAAAATTGTTTCAATAAATTGAATTTTTCTTATTTGCGATAGTCCCAACATTGCTTAAAGTACAGCTTTTGAATGTTATTTGTCGAGCAGATTCTTTTTTTTTACGCCCTCCTTACGTCTTTTTGAAAGCTCAAATTTGTTTGTCGAGCGTTTTGGAGGGGGGGAGTTTTATTCGGTCGATATAAAAAAGATACTGTTGAGATAAAGTGGGGTGAGTCGGAGGGGGCCTTTCGATTTTTTGACTTCATTCCGTCATTTTTCATTTTGTTAAGAATTGATAAATATTGATATGTTATAGGTTGTTAAAAGTTTTGAATTTTTTGAATCAGGAGCCTCTTTTTTCCAACCTTTGAAACATCCAACAAATACTTTCGGTAAATATATAAAGTTTACTGCTCTTTTACTTGGAATTCGAGTTAAAACCAAGCGGTGTTTTTGTTGAAAATTAAAACGTTCCTTCGAATTCTAAATGTTTAATTTTGAAAAAATATTTATAATCCAAACATCAGTATTGGACTTCAAAACACTTTTAATTTATGAACACCCCCCACCCCCCGCAAAAACATTTCTCTCACGGAAAAAGCTTGAAATCAGTTGTAGTGATCAGCTAAAAATGATAAGGGATACCACATCACGATCATCTTTCCTGAAACGTTTTCTTCAGCTTTTCCCTCCTTTTTTTTCACCCCCGTGTGCCAAATATCATTTCGCCTGTTTCCCCTTTTTGCCTTCATCACATCATGTTGGTATGAGTAGTGTCTTTTGGGAGGGGAAGTAGATTTTTTTAATTTGTCCGGCTCAATCTCGACACACTCTCCGACTTGCATATACACAACGCGGGGGCGCAGTGCAGTGTCGTTGGATACTGCCCGCGGGTAAACGCGGCTGCCCCCCTTCCCTTTAGCTGATTTTTTTTGTCACCAACTCGGAATCTCTAAGGTTTTGCATTGTCGCGCCGTTGTGTACGATCAGTGTGTAACGGCATTTTTCGATTTTTTCCCCTCTCGTCACACTCGATCCTTTCCTTCTGATGCCTAGTGCAGCTACTTCTGCCACTGCGATGGATAGATATATATCTTTTTCCCCGGGATCAACCTTCAATATTATTTTCGTCGTCTAAACTCTCAATATCTTTTGGCTTTTGCTTATCCACCCCACCCCACCATCATTTTAGAAATCCGAAAGCATATCACTTCACTGATTTGACTTGGGGTCCACTCATTGATGACTCCTCTGTTTCAGAATACTTTTTTTCCCCAATTTCGTTTTCTTATTTTTTTTCCAAAAGAACATCTGATTGTTAATGTTTACAAGCTATTTGCAATGATCGAAGAAAAAAATAAACAAAACAGTACACAAATATTTTCGAACAATTTTCTATTGAAATCGAATATGAATCATTTTCGCACTACTTTCTTTTTTTCTAGTCTTCCTGAAAATTGTTTTATTTTTATTCAAAGATGAAATGAAATGTTTTATAATTTTCAGGCATGCCAGAAGGAAAGGCACCACACTTTCCACAACAACCAGTCGCTCGTCAAAACGACGATGGTTCACTAGAATTGGAATGCTTTGTTGATGCATCCCCGACCCCAACCATCAAGTGGTACTATGACAATGTATGGTTCAGCGTTTTATTTTTTTTTCACAAGTTAAAGTACAAAGTTTACAGAATGAGGTCAAACAAGACGGTCGATTCTCTAGCAAGCTTGACAACAGATCTGGAGATTCATTCTCAGCCATTCTCTCAATCAAAGTGAGTTGTTTGGTCAATCATATTAAAAAATATAATGAACAGCACTTTAAACAAAATAAAAATTGGTTTAAAACAACATTAATCAATCTAATTAAATAATCTATTTTGTTGTTAGTCGTTCGTTTTTGCTCGCTTGGCAGGCCTGCTCTTTCTTCTTTCTGTCATTTTGTCTTTCTTTTTGAATGAACGAGAAGAAATGTGTAAAGCGCCGATGATCGGGGCTGGCATGCCGTTACACAACATCCGAGAAGAAGGACATTGAGATAAACGACTCTATGAATTCATTTTTTTTTCTCTGACAATCTTGTTGACTATGAGAACAAAACATAGAAAATAAATAAAATTATGTTGTTATATTTTAATAATAATGTTTTTTTTTCAGGATCTTGCTGATGCTGATGCTGGAGCATACAGATGCTGCATTGTCAACCCACATGGAAAGGGAAATGCTAACTTCAATTTGAAGTTGACTGGTTAGTGAAAAACTGTTTCTGTTTCAAAATAATAAAGAATTGTTTTAGGATTCTCGTCCCCAACCTTCATTGAGAAGCCACAAATTTCATCCCGCGATGACGGACAAGTCATGGTTATGGAGTTCCGCGCCAAATCCATCCTTACGCCAGCTTTTGTCTGGCATAGAATCACCTCATCAGGTGGTGAAGAAATTGTAAACAACAATGAACGCATCCGTGCTGTTCTCCAAAAAGAAGGCGATATTTACTACTCGGCCCTCGAAATCAAGGAGCCAACAAAGGAGAAGGACGCCGGACAATTCGTCTGCACAGCGAAAAACGATTCCGGAAAATTGACGGCCACATTCACCGTCAAGTTTGAGGTTCCAGAAGGAGCGCCATCATTCACCAGAAAGCCACAGATCCTCCAAAAGACGTCTGCTGGAGGTGAACCAGCAATTTGCTTCGATATTGGATACACCGCCAAATTGAACCCACAAGTAGGAATTGATTTATTTGGGATTTTCTATAATTTCTAATATTTTTTAGGTCCAATGGATCAACCCAAAGGGAAAGAAGCTGAAGGAGAACAGCCGTATCAAGTTCTACGGATCAAGCGATGGAGCGGATGGCAACTTCACCGCTATTTTGGAACTCACAGTAAGAGATAACAATCCCTGTTTTTGTAGAAAATGTAAAATATTTACAGAACTACAAGGCAAAGGATTCGGGTACCTACACCTGCAACATCAAGAACGACGCCGGTGAAGCAAATGTTGAATTGACCCTCAATATTGAAGGTTAGTTTCAAATAACATATAAAAAATCAAACTAATGCCAACTTTTTTCTCAGGACCACTTGATGATGGAGCTGAAGACAGCGAATCATAAACATGACGTCTCCGATCTTTCTTTTTCAACCAACATCAAAGCCATAAAAAATGAAAATAATGGTGTTAAAAAATACCGATTCATCGCATTGCGTTTCTCTTCGATTGAAATGCTGTCATTGTTTTATTATTTTTTTTTGTTTCTTTCCAACAATTTTTTTGTATTGTCTTGAAATTTTGAGTCGAAAGATACCAATGCTTTTTTGAAACCGTTTCATTTTCATAAAGATATAATTTTTGTAAAATTGAATTGATGAATGCTTTAAATATAAGTTGGTTTTTTTGTTTTTCTACAAAAGATAACAACGCTTCAGGACAAGTTGGATTGAGATACTTTAGGAATCTAAGATTTCCAAGTTGCACTTTTTTGCAAAAACGAACACTGCAAACAAGATGGAACTTTTGTTTGCTCATCTTAACAGAACGGCTATTGAGAGATGAAGATCAAAAGCTAAATATGTTGCGATCGAAAGTTTCAGCATTGTTTTAATGTTTATAAACCTAGTAATAGTGGAAATTTTGAGACTTCTTCAAAACAGTAGGAAACAGAAGGAAAAGAAAACCTTCAAAATAGAAGGGTGGCAAAATCTCTTCGTTTAGCATACTATTTTTGTTCTGTTGCGTGTGTGTTGTCAACTCTAACATTCTTGATCATGCAAGTTGGTTTTGACCTACCCAGAAAATCTAAGTCTCTCACATATTCGTACTATTTTCACCTGCGAGCGGTTGCGCTGCGGTCTTTTAGTAGAAAATAGATGATCCAAAAATTTTAAGTTGACAATACTATTCCATTATTCACCGAGTTAAGAGCATTTTTCAAGTTTCGAGAAACTTGAAAACATCATTTGACATTTGCGTAGTAAATTTGAAACGTATCAAATTTCACGATTTGTTAAATTCAACTGATCAAAAACCTCACTATTTGTATCAGCATTCGCAAAAAAGGCGGTCTTATTCTTTTGATACATAGTTGAAATTATCGCGAGAACTAAAACTTCTCACCCGGAGCGAAATAGAGAACAATACGTGTTTTTTGTTTTGAATAAAAACAGACGTTTTTTATTCAACAAAAACACAAGTAGGAAATAAATAAGAAAGCGACGAAGCAAAAAAATATTTCGCACGAATTCATGAACTATTTCTAAAAGTTTTCATTTCATGAGATATTTCGATTTTTTATAATTTTATTTATTTTCATTTTGAGGTTTGATGCAGAATACGTTTTTTTAGAGCTATGATTTTTTTGTCGAAGTTATGAACTAGTCTTACTTTTTGTTAACATTTTATGAATTCAACATGTTTTATTACATCTGGTTGCAATAAAAGTTGTTGAATGCTCGATGGGTCTGGTACTTGAGCAAATCTCATAATCAGAGTTCAAATCTGTGGGAGGATTGTAAAGTTTATCATGCGTAGGGAAAACACTGTGAAGAATTAAACACGGATTGAATGAAGTGGACTTGGACCGTGGAAAAGATATTAAAATAAAGAATTTCTTGAAAAAAAACCTGAAACTATGTATAAAAGTGCCTTCAAAGGATCTATTATGTGATCTCCAAGAATTTCTCCGTCTTTGCAGGACTTGAGCCGTGCTGGCTTTAGACTCCAAATTTCAAATGTGTATTTTTTAGCTTTGCAAAAACATTTGAAAATGAACATTTCTAACATTAATTAGACTTTTGTTCACACCTTCGTTAAAATAAATCCATCTTCCGTAAACTGAGAGAATTAATATTCATCGCTTTATTATTATAATTCAAAAGTTTTCCTTTTTCCAATAAAAAGGTTCCTAGGTGTTCAACTAGGAACCTTTTATTGGAAAAAGGTGTTCAACTAATTTAAATATTGTTTAGCTTTTCTAAAAATTGCCAAAACTATAATTGGTTTCCTACACCCTGGAGAAATATTAGGAAACCAAAATTGTTGGAGAATAAACATGCACAAGAGGAAGAAAAATCATTATCTAATTAATAGGGTACCAGATTTCTTCACACGATAATTACATTTCATAGTATGTATATTTTAGACCCCCTTGCTTCAAATTTTCGCATTTTCACGCAATAGCTTCTCAAAAGTACATTGTATGGTTTTCTTTATATAATAAAACGTCAACCTAGCAATAAAAAATAAATCGAAAAAACAATGGATCACAGGATAAAGTATTAGGCTTAAATGCCTTTATTTTTATGTTAAAATAAGGCTTTGGATTTTCTTTAAGTGATCATTTAATGATCATGTGTGCCCTTTTTTAGCTCCTTTGTTAAACACTATGTCTTGTATTTGTTGCTCTATTGTTTCTGTTGTTTTTGACAAGTCAACCCTGTGGACATTATGAGCGTTTTTCTTCAAGTTTGCTTTTTAAAAGTGTTGCCAGTTTTTCTATTGTAGACAGAGACTGAAAATCGCGATACTATTCTACTGTTTTTTTTTAAATTTTGATATTTAAATGTTGTTTTCTCATAGTTTGTAACAAAAACATGCAACAAGAATAAGCATGATGCTCTTAAAATACGTTCAGCATACATTTTTAATGACTCCTATTAATTTTATTCAAGTTTCATTAACAAACCGATTTGCATCAGTGGTTTCAGATGAGGAAAGAAGCTTTTAAAAGTTTTTCCTCATCTTTTTGTATACGGTATCTCATATTTTTTATGTAGAAGTGATGTGGCAAAAGATGAGTATGTTCATAATCGTTTATTTGTGTTGTCCCCTAATAGTAAATACAGTATTTTTTCCAAGAATCAGAATTTTCACAAAAGTAGATTTTTTGAACCGATAAAATCTTTTAAATTTTTCCCCCAAACTTTTCAAACGCAGGTAAAACTTCTAAAACACAAATGATTGAATGCTTGGACTCTCGGACATAATCTTTTGAAACGAGTGAACAGCCATTGCCTCCTCATAGACACAGATTTTTCGAAAGCATTGGACAAACAAAAAAAAATCTCGTTCGCTTTTTTTAGTTTTGAAAAATGGTCATATCTCAAACAGCATTCCGAATTCATTTGAAGGATTTAAACACTTCGGTGAAGCGCAACAATGAGTGCTCATTTTTTCCGTTTTCTTTGAAATATTGCTAATCTTTCTATTTTTGAACTCAGCGTTGTAATAGTTCAAAGTTTTATTTGTTGCTGAAAACGTGTGTGTTATTTCTGAAATTTGGAATATTTTCCGTCAAAATATGCTTTTTAGGTGGCAATTTTTGTAAATGGCTAAAAACCCTGCTTTAAATATCCTAATTCTTAGTTTTAGATTTTTGAAAATATGTAAGTGAAACTGAACATGTAAGTAATATATGTAAGTGAAACTGAAAGATTATTTTTTCTAATTGTAAACTAAATAAACGTCAATTTTAAACTATCGCAGCGTTCTTTTCAGTTTCGGCACAAGTCGCTGGATAAAACAGGAGTATACTTCTCCTAATTTTATAGTAGGAAATATATTCTAAGATTACTTGATTATTTTTCAACCAAATTCACTGTAGTAAACATGAAATGCTAACAATTCACAGCAGCATTTCAAAAATAGAACGATTGTCTGCTTTTAATGTTTTCAAATATGAGTTCCACCAATTAGTTTATGCGCGTAGTCTTCATTAGTTGGATTGAGCGAAATCACTTTACCGAGATTATTAAGCACAAATATTTATTTTTCAAAAAGAATGGCCAACATTCGACTAATCAGATAATCATCAGGTCCTAGGCTAATACCTGAAAATGTGTTACAAATAATTACATAATACAGATTTTTTAAATTAATTTGAGCCTTACTATTTATCTTCCTTTATTATTTTCAAACCATGAAATATAAATCAATGCAGATCAGTTTTTGCTTTTATCCTCTTCTCTATTTTCAATTCACATATTCTTGGTAATTGCGTTTTGAAGACTGCACAACCGCACTGCCGCTCCGCACGCACTCAACACTTTGGAAAATAGGCCATCGCGTCGCGTGCGGCGGAGCGGCAGTACGGTTGAACAGCATTCAAAGCATAATGATCAAGAATATTTGAATTTAAAATATCAATATCCCATTTGTTTTTTCCATAGATGTGTAACATGTTTTTATCACCCTTCTATTAGATTTTTGTTTACCGTCTGAACGGTTTATTTTTTAAAATCCTATAACGTTATAATAAAAGGTTATAAACACGAATCCCATTCAGTTTTATTCATATAGTACATGATGAAAACCACGTCAGCATTCAAACAAAACCGAACGTATTTGTGGAAAAAAAAACACAGAACGTAAAAAAAATAATTGCAGTATTAAGCTTGTGCATTTAATAGGCACAAACAAGAGCTCTTTGAGAAATGAAATGGTTTCTTTTTTCTTCCATCCTGCAGAAAATTCCACCTCAATTGCCGTATTTTTTAAAACACTTGAGGAGTGTCCATACATGCATTCTTCTCTTATTCTATTATTTTTAGAAGGAAAACGCTGATAGGGATTTTTTTGTGATCCGGCTTCTTTTACATGTAATCTTCTCTTTCTTAAGCCGTTCATCAATTGAAAACAAAAATTTATTAGAATATTCATCACATTTATTATATGGACATATTATGTGGATTCATGTTTTTTGTTTTACTTTTTTAAAAAAAACCTTATACTAGTTCACCTTTTTTTTTTAAATTTTTTTCATTTAACAATAACTAAAAATTTCAACCATAAAATTAACCCGTGTAATTCAAGGACATCGCCATTTTCAAGAAAAAAGAAATCCCACAATTTCCCAGCTCCTCATTTTCCACCACAACCCATTTTTGCTTCTTGTTCGATGATGTTTGTATATGAATGTTTTTTTTTCAGCAATTCCCAAAAGATCTAAAGAAGTTATAAAAATCTCCAAACATATTTTAACTTAAGTTGAATCGGGGTCGTCAAGCCATATCTGGTTTTTGACGAGTGCGTCGAAGTAAAAAAGAGACGATAGAATTAGGTTAGGGAATGATTGAAAATAGCAATTTTTTTCAAATAGCAAACTCATATTTCTCAATTTCGGAAGTTAGTTTTTTGATCATGATGTCACATGTTTTATGAGGCTTCTGGATTAAGCGCAATTTTTTTGTTGCTTCTTGAGATATACACGTATGATTCAAAAAAAAGTTTCGAGAAAGTGATTACTTAAGATTTTAAAAATCTATGTGAAGCCTAGAAAACTGTAATTTCTGAATAAGACCATCATGTTCCAAATGAAAGGGATTGCGAATTTAACAAATTATTACTCTAATTAAAAAATAATCAAGAGATAGGTTAGTAGAACCTTAGAATATGGAACATTTTCAAATTAAAACAATGAACGTCTTTTTCCCAAAACTCACGTAGTTTTGCGAGATAATTGGCACAACACAAAAGGAATTTCCGAATAGGAACTTTCCCATTACCTTGGTCTGCGAATTGCCTACCAAATAGTTCCGTATTTCTGACAAAAAATTTCCCCGATCCAAAGTTTATTCACCCTCCAAAACCAAAGTATCATTTTTTTATGATATCATTCTAGAATTCTCAGAATAATCCTACATTGTTTTTTTTCTAAGTTTTCATTATTTCATTCTAGGAATTCTTTCATTATATGAATCTTTGTCTTTTCAGAACTATTTTTGAAAATTGCAGCAGCGTATCATGTTTCAAACCCCCTTGAGAAGACAGATCATCCTAGTATCATTTTCTTGCAAAGATTAGACGAAAAATATTCGCAGTAGAAAGGAAGTAATATAAAATATGAATCTAAATTGCGAGATTTTTACTCAGATTTCCTATAAAAGTTGAGGTCAAAAACTAAGCAAAATTATTTTTCAGTTTTTAGAAAGGTTCTTTGTATAAGTAATTGGGTTTTACTAAAGAATTGTCTTTTTCCCACTGGTTACATGTGGATCATACATTGCTCCATTAAATTTAGAGTTACATTTAAATTTTTCAAAAAGATTGAGCTTGAAACATTTTTCAAGTCCCGGACCCCGTAAGTTTGAATTTTAAACTTTTCAGTTGTTAGATGAACATAACTTTGAAAGTTTCATCTTGAAAATTATTTTGAAAATTTTCGCACTAGTTGAGTCCTTATAAAATTTTGGGTGACGACGTATATTGTGCAGAAACCCAAAAACCAAATATAACGCCGATTTATTCATTTGAATTAATATGTTTTATGTTAGAAAAAGTGTGGCTTCAAGATTAGTTTTTCTTAGTTTTTGTAAGTCTTTTTTATGGTCGCTCATAATTCCTTTTCTTAAATTCCGTTTCTTTCATCAAAGTTTAAAATTCATTAAGACCAACAAGTTCATCATACTTTCAAGAAAGCGCGAAAAGTTTTGATTATAAATCATTTTTCAAGTCATCTCCGATCAGACATGGAACCAACATCATGCATATTTATGCAACATTTCTTCAACCACATCAATCATATTTTCATTCCATTGGAATTTTTTTAGCATCATCTTATCAAATACGAAAAAGTTTTATCAAATTTTTTGAACTACACCTTTTTTTTCTCGATCCAAAATCGCTATTGATCTTCAATTCTGAAACCATAGCTTCCATTTTTTATTTCATTTTATGCTTTAATAAATCCTATCCTGACGCAACAACCTAAAAGTAGAATAGGAATGCAACATTGCGGAACAAAAACATAATTCTTCTTTGGAAAATGCCACGAAACTAAGTGTCAGCCCAATGAGCTGATCAAACGTCAGCGTTATAAAAAATACTGCTTTTATCTAAAAAATGCTGTTTTTTTTTCTTGAGGTGTAATCTTCATTTTTCCTGTCATCCGAATAATACCCTTGTCATTATTTCCCTCCATTTTTTTTTTTGAATATTTTTTCGGAAGACTTGTTATAAAAAGCCAAGGAAAAATCATAGAAGCATGAAATCTAATGTGGTAAGGGGCGGTGTTAGATATATTTTTTCAATACTAACCTCATTTTTGGTCTGTTACGTACCCAGTCAGCGGGGCTTTTTTTTGGGATTGTGGGAGGAAGAGAAATACCTCATTTTTTGGTTGATTCTGGAATGTTTTTAGTGTTGTTCGCTTCTTTTATTTTTCCTGTTGCTATGTATGAATGTCATTTTTGGAAGTGGGGGGTGGGTCGATTATTCCGCATTCAACCTTAATTTTATTTCTGATAAATTTGTTTTATTTGAATGTACTCATGAAACAAAATCTGTGTTCTTACTAGTTCAATAAAAAAAGTTTCCCCCTAATTCCTAATACGAAAAATTATACATATCAACATTGGATACGCTATGATGTTTGATTTAGTCCCTTCGACTGCATATTCATCTAGATGAGCTCAAAGTTTATTAAATTTCCGCTGACTTTCTTCAAAATGTTCTGTTCTAATGGAGAGCATAATTCTTGAATAAAAAGTTTATATTCTTATTATTTTCTTAAGATTTTCAAGACTTTATATTCACAATTATGTAATTAATAATGACATCCCTATAAAATAACAATATCTTCTGAAAACCTCCAAAATATGCATTGAAGATCAATAAATTTAATAAGGCTTCCTCAATATTAAACGTAATAATGTCAAAAAACAATTTGTTATACATATCTTTATCCAAACAACGCGTATTAACCAAAAATTTTTGTTTCTTAATCTAATTTCCCCCCCCCCTTTTTTATGCATCCACAAAAATTGTTCCGATGACTGATGGTCTGAACTCGACGTTTTCATTTTTCATCATTTGAATAAAGAAACATTATTTAAATTTTTTTCGTTTTTAGCGTCGAGAATTGGCTTCCTATTCAAAAATTAAACAGATCTATCAAAATTCTAATGAGATGTCAGCTCTTTCATTCAAACAAATAGTTTTTTTAAATATTTTAGCCTTGTGCATTTTCAGTCTTTAGTTGGATTTTTATTTGGGATTATCTCATATTCACGCTGTTAATTGTAATTTTAATGACGTATTATTGATGTATGGTTTGGGTGCTCTACCTCTTTTTTTCGAAAAATGAAAAATCGTCAAGAAGCACTGGTACGCTACATCATTGATAGCTTAAAAGATCATTGTTGAGTTTAAGACAAGCTTTTCAAAGGTCAATTTGTGGTGATTTTGATCTTAAAATATTTTGAGTGTAAGATTTTGATCTTAAAAACGACTGCCAAAGTTGCCCCTCAAAAAAATTGAAAATAACCCCTTCCCCCAGCACAAAATGCTCCTTTAAAAAAGCAACGATTCTTTGAAAACTTCGAAAACTTCAGTATTTAATTTTATATTTCGGTTTCATTTTACTATTGTCAAATTAAAAATGTTGTATTATCCGTTTTCTACTGAAAGACCGCAGCGCAACCGCTCGCAGATAAAAATATCATCATTTTGTGAGAGATTTAGCTTTTCTGGGTAGATCAAAACCAAATTGCGTGATACAGAATGTTTATGCAGAGAATACAAAGTTTGAATTTTCCTCAGTGCCCAAAATTATACTCTATCTCAGATTTTTTGATTAAAAAATTTCCATAAAATTAAACCAGGTTCACCGATATAACATTCAAAGTTATGATATTGCTTACTATCTTATTGCTACCTCATAACTTGAAAACTTATGAATATTGTTCCAAAAATAGAAAATGTTTAAAAATAGTGAAAATTTTTTGTCAAAATGTATTCTTTTCACATCATGACTTGCTCCAAATGCATGTTTAGTCTATTTGTTCATGTGACACATAATATAAAAGGTATTTTCCAAAAACATACTTTTAGTAGACTAGTGACCTTTCAAGCCAATTCTTATGACGATTTCTTGAACAATATCCATAAACCCAATTCACCTCAAAAAAGCATGACAATTAATCCCCCTCTATTACAAAAATAAATGTCAAAAAAGCGATTTCTTTAGTATTCCTCAAGAGGTTTCAATAAGATTCGGTCGTTTTCGTTTTTTTCCCCTTAAACTGATTTTAAAAAAGCAGAGACCTTTGAGGTTCGATGCTCCTTTATTGAAGATACACTTCAAAATGCTAGCAAGCCTAAAAATTGAAGATACACTTCACTTTTTCATCATCCGTTTTTCTTTCCAATTTTTTTTTGTCAGAAAGCCAAAATAACAGAGCCAATGTAAATTTCAAGTGTTTTTTTTATATTAATGAGAAATCATTCTAGGAATTAGGTTTTGCAAGTCTATTTGAATAGATATATCTACAAGCTGAACTGATCATCTTACACGAGGACAAAGAAAAAAATATATACATGTATTCCCTTTTTTGCATTTCACTTGCTTTGCAATTCAATTCATTATCGTGCCAATAAAATCAGCATATATGTATCTATTACATTTTAATGTTATATGTACTTATATTCACGTATTTGGTACCAGGAAAAGTTGTCAGACTGCATTTAATACGAAGAAAAAGTGACAACTTCATTAACATTCACTTTGGATTAATTAATTTTTTATTGTTGTAATTAGAACTTAGCTTCATTTTAGATATTGTGGAGTTAAATTTTGAATTGAACTGGATACGGCTACTAGACCTACCAGGTCATTAGTAACAGGATCTTTAGATAGATTTCAAGATTATTCAATTATTGGGCCATAAGCCTTTTTGAAATTTCAGAATATTTTAAAATTTTTTAGAATGCTCAATAAGTCTGCGAACTCATTATTTAAATTTCAATTAACCTTTAAAAAACTTTGTGAATGAAACGCTTCATTAGTTCCGGCCAAGTTATGCAATTTTCAAAGAGCATTAAAACAATCTTTTGAGTCATTCAGTCTACCCCATATGTTTTTCTAAACAATAATAGTAATTGAACTCATTTATTTATATATTTATTTATTGTGTTGAGCACCAAAAAATTGTGAAAAAAATTAATTATTGAAACAAATCAAAACATGATGATTTTTGCCATCCTTACGATTATTATTCAAATAGCTTCCAAATTTTCATAAGCTGCTGAATTTTCGCTATTTTGAAAATATTCGAAAAATGTATCTTCAGAAGTTATGAGAATTACGCGCATTGAAATTTGAGGCGTCAAACATGCAAAAACAAATAACGTTTCATCCTTAAATTTAGATTTTGAAAAAATCTTTTCAAGATAAATATTTTTGTATTTATCTTCCTTGCAAATTGTATTCCAAAGACAAATTCAAAGATTTTTCAAGATTTGATTCTAGTCTACATACAATATGTTCTCTCTTCTCTCAAAACTTCATGACTCCAAAATCTCTTTTTTCTCCCCTGTAATTCATTGTTTCCTTTTGTTTCTCAAGTGTTTTTTTTCTCATTACATTTTCCCATCCACCAAATTGTTAGATCAGCATCCCCTCCAGAACGAAAAAACATGTTATCTGATATCCGTTGCTATAATTTTTTTTCTTCTCTTCGTCATCTTCACCAGACAATTTTTCCTGTCCATCACAAAACTCATAGTCAAAGGCAGCATTTTTTTAAAGTTGAGGGCGACCTCCGAAAAATTGAGTTTTTTTTTATTGCGAACGTTATATCTTGAAATCAAACGATTCTATGCTTCAATAGCTTTCTTAAGTAACACCATAAGCCGTTAGTCGTCTTTTTTTTCGTGTACATTGAATCATGCTCCTTTTTTTTCATTTATATCTATAAAAGGATGTATTTATATACATATATTTTCCATCAGCATGCTCATTCTGAAAAAAAAGATGAAGAAGAAGAAAAATGAAGCTGGATAAGCTTATGGCGGGACAGAGCACAGCCTTACATGTTGCACCGCCCTAAATTGTTATTTGTTCTACGTTTTTTTTGTATCATCAACAAATGATTATTGCCCAGAAATGCAACAAATAATGTTTTCAGGGTTAGATTCTTTCTGAGCACGACATTCTTCTGGGATTAAATGCAGAACATCACGTCGGATACCAATTGGGATTCACCCTATAGTTTGGTTGTGCAGGTAAATTGAAATTTCCGTGAAACCAATGAAATAAATTTGTTTCTGTGAATTATCCCTTATATATATATAATTTAATCCTTTAGTAAAAAAATTAATGCGACACTGGATGAAAAACAATGGTAATATTAGTCTGATTTTTTCAAAGAACTAACAAGATGTAAGAATTATCAAAAAAAAAAGTCAAACTCAAGAAAGTTACTAAAAATTCAGATGTGAATCAATACGGAGTACCATTCAGGTTTATTTATCAGACAAAGTTAAATTTCTGAAAAACGCTTCTAGTTTTTTCATCAAGCTTCGTGCCTATTTTTCGTGTATAAGAGCCCCCCCCCCCCCCCTTTAGAAATATCTTTAGCGTAGCTCCGAAAAATCACGCCTTTGAACATACATTAATTCATGAATAACAATTATCGGAAATTAGACACACCACGTTTCCGGATTGATTTGGCTTACTATGTATTAGTAATTTTTTTAAAAAAACTAAAAAAAAATCTACGAAATCAATTTCACAAATTTTCCGTGGTTTTTGTTTGTTCTTTGTTGATAAGAAAACCACTATTGTGAGAAAAAATATACTGAAAGTGTAGCTTGTTGGGAACTAGAGATTTCCTTACAACTTAAAAAAAAAGATTCATAACTTTTTGCTTCCGCTGGTTTTTTAAACGTATTTGGCAAAGAGTTGTGAGCGATGATTGAAACCTATGGGTTTATGAAGCCTTCAAATAAAAAATGTAACTATGGCTTTTTTGACACATTCATTAAAAATTAATATTTTAGTAACATTTTTCAAAGATTATTTTTTTGTTGAAAGCGATATGTTAATGTTCGAGGAGTTTTGTTCTACGTAGTAAAGTGGACAAATAAAAGATATGCTTATCAAGATATACTTACAGACAAATAATCAACAGCCTTTTTACGACAAAAAACAATTTATAGGTGTTCGTGTGGATAATCATCATTATCCTGAGTCTGGAAACGATTATTGGAAATGCAATGGTTATATTAGCATATAGACTTGAACGAAATATTAGTAAACAGGTAAATTATTCTTATGAGGAAATGAAAAAATAAATTCTTCAGGTCAGCAATAGGTATATTGTTTCATTGGCAATCTCAGATTTGATAATTGGAATTGAAGGGTTCCCATTTTTTACTGTCTATGTTCTTAATGGTAAAAACACATAAAACAATATAACAATACTAAATTCGTATGTATCCGGTTACAGGTGAAAGATGGCCTCTTGGATGGGTAGCTTGTCAGACTTGGCTATTTTTAGACTATACTTTATGTTTGGTGTCAATTTTGACGGTATTGTTAATTACAGCAGATCGCTATCTTTCTGGTAATCAAATTGGTCACAATTAAAAATTAATAAAATTTACAGTATGCCACACAGCGAAATATTTAAAATGGCAAAGTCCAACAAAAACTCAATTGCTAATCATTTTTTCGTGGTTCCTTCCGGCTGTCATTTTTGGAATTATGATTTATGGTTGGGAGGCAATGACAGGGCAGTCCCATAGGTTCAAAATGACGAAATGAAATGTTTGAAACAAATGAATTTTTCATTTCAGCATGTCTGGTTCTGCATGCTCGGCACCATTTCTCAGTAATCCTTATGTGAACATGGGAATGTATGTTGCGTATTATTGGACGACATTGGTTGCAATGTTGATTCTTTACAAGGTACAAAATGGTATAATCCTAAGGAATGTAGTTTTTCGGAACCAAAAATTCATTTTAAAAACAATTAAAACACATAAATAGCGTTCAAATAACTTATGGTATGTCTTTAACTCTTAAAAAATCAGTTTTGTTTTTGAGAATTACGATGACTATTTTATAAATCGTGAATCAATTTTTGTAGGGAATTCACCAAGCAGCAAAGAATCTGGAGAAAAAAGCAAAGGCCAAAGAACGACGTCACATTGCTCTTATTTTGAGTCAAAGATTGGGTACACAGGTAATCCCTTCTTGTTTGTTATTTTTCTAACGTTATTAAAACTATTTTCAGGTCGGTGTTTCATTGATGCTTCAATCGAAAGCTGAAAAAGAGAAGAATCAGGAAAAACAGAAAGATAGCGGATTTGGAAACAATCAAGCAACTGTGAGTTTCTTATACATGTTTTAAAACTCGCGCTTTTTGAGCTTCAATTTTTCCTTTATCCTAGCATGATCCTTTTTCACATTCCTTACTATCCATTCAGGAGCTCAATCAACGAAGATTCGGTTTTTCTGAACCAGAATCGAGTGAATTTCTAATTGAATCGAATTCAAGAAATAAATCGGTAAACTTGCATGAAGGACCATTCTGTAATCTCGCTTGTAACTTCTTGATGTTTACTTACTATTAACTGTTGCATGATTTATATGATAACTCATTTGAATTGTTACAGAATTATTAACATTATGTGTTTTTCATCATTTTCTGAAAAAAAATATTTCGAGTTTCAGGGATCTTTGAACAATGAAAGTGATCAAAATCTCGGAGTGATTGAGGAAGAAAAAAGTGGTTTCTTTTCTCGAAGGTAAGAGTTTTTTCAAACTTTATTTTTAAATAAACACTTTTTTCAGAGAAAGCAATGAAAGCTATTATCCTGGACCACATCCAACGGCCGCCAACTCACGAAGATGCAGTGAAATGGAAAAAGTTTCACTTTTGAGTGAGAATGAAGGTGTTTCCGCACCAAGACAACCAAGATCATATGGACGTTTGTCGTTGAGGTTAGAATGGATTTGATGTTTAGTGGAGTGAAAATGTTTTCCTCAGATCAAGATATAGCGGAACTGGAAGTATTACAACAACTCAAGAAGAAGAACATCAGGCTGTTGAAAAGACCGATAGTCTGGGAAAGCTATTCACTGATGATGAGTTGAATTCGGTTTTGAATTTTAAAGAAGAGGGCAAACATAAAGCTGTCGATTCGAATAATGACAGTGATACAACTTCAGTGATTTTGAGAAGAAGCCGGAAGAATAAAAAGGTTCATTTTCATGAATTATAGATAATATTACAGTACGTGAGGAGGTATTTCATGAAAATTCAATCTCACTATCAGTTTTTTGATAAGGATTATGATATGTTTACTAGATTTCTATGAACAAAAACGTCGTACTCAATTTAGATATTCTCAAAAATGTTCGAATAGTGCCTAGAAATCTGGAAGTCTGAGTCGTCATTTGTCTCCATCAAATATATCTTCTCTGCAACGTCCTCTAATGATATTGCAAAAATTTTCACTCGTTTAATTTAATTTAAAATTATTATTCTGTACTCGTACTTTTGGGCTTATTTTTAGAAGATCAACATGAGATGAAATATTTTTTCAGAATAAAAGACCACGTTCAAGCAGACGTTCCGAAAAACCAACACCTAAACGAGTCGCCAAAATCCGTCAACCCGAATCCGATGCAAGCGTGCCTTCCGCTTCAGGAGAGCTCTTACCGGTCTTAAGACTAATGCTCATCTATTCCCAAACAAATTCAATCTTTTCAGCTCGATGAAAATTCTGAAAATATTGAAGTGAAACGAGCTGATCGATGGATTGTTTCAATGAAAAAGCGAATCGCTCGAGCTCTCATCCGTCGTCGGAGCACTAGAAGAGAACCGAGAAGTCGAAGTAGCAGCAACAGCGAGTAAGTTTGGTTGAAATGCAAATAAATGGAAAATATTGAAATCCATCATACTTGTTTCGGTCAATTTGTTATTCACAAATATTGACATTTTGTTAGAAAACATTAAAAAAAGCTGATATTTTTTCAGTGACTCTTCATCCGATGTCGAGACAAACCCTTCAAATGAAAAAAATAGTAGCCTTCGAATTCCTCAACTTACTGTGAATGAAGAGCAAGAAGTTCCACGTGTACCACAACCTGCCGAAACCGAGGCACCAGCTCCAAAAACTGATACATTTTTGAGTGCTTCGGGGTATGAAAGAACAAATGGAAAGTGTGATAATATACGAATATTAAAATTTTCAGTGTCTCTAGAAAAATTTCAACTATCTCCACTGCCATAACAAGAGAAAAAGTGATTTCATCTATTTTTGCACCAATTGCGGTTTTCAATAGAGGTCGTAAACAAACGAAAGCTGAGAAAAGAGCTCACAAGGCTTTTAGGTAAATGAAAAAATTAAATTTAAAGTTAAAACACAAGATTTATTTAAGAACGATAACATTCATTGTCGGATTTTTTGCAATTCTATGGTCCCCGTATTACATTATGGTAGTTTTTTATTATTAACATAAACTAATTTTAAATCGAAAATTTATTTTAGGCAACAGTATACGGATTCTGCAAAGGACTTTGTATACCATCATTTTTGTACACATTGTCATATTATATGTGTTACTTGAATAGCAGTGGCAACCCATTTGCTTACGCATTGGCTAATCGACAATTTCGTTCTGCTTTTATTCGAATGCTTAAAGGAAATTTCAACAAAGTTGCATAATAGAAATACCAACTTTTTTAATACAATTAGATTCTATTTTACGGGTTCTCTTATAGTTATTAGATCTCATATATATATAATTTTAATTTTAGTTTTACTTTATTTATTTTAAATTTTCATTGAATAACGTTTTTCTATGCAATTTCCAAATCATTGAGTTTTTATGCATTTGTGTTTAGTAAAATACTATTTGATAAAATAACGCTTTAAAACATCATGAATGAAATAAATAAAATTGATAATTGGTCTACAATATATTCAAAACATTCTGAACCGTGTTCTCTTAATTGATAAATCTTTCAGGAGAAAAGAAGGAAACATCAACAGTTGTTTCTTTACCGGCTGCTAATTCAGCAAGCGCTCTTCCAATTCCTGGCGCAACTTTGAAACCCGAACCAGAGCCACAACCACCAACAAGAACGTTTGCACTCTTTGTTGGGACTTTTCCAATTACATAGTGATCGTCTGGAGAAACCTGCATTTTTTATTATTGATAAAAATTATAAGAAAAATTTTGATATAACTCTACCGTGTATTTGCACCGATCAATAATTGCTGGTTTCTCTGCGTCAATAATTGGCATGTATTGCTTTATAAATGCAGCAGGTAGTTCAAATAATCTTGAGGATTGATTTGAAGGATGTTGAAAATTTTCAAGTGGGTCACCAGCATGATAGCAAAACTGGAAATATAGTTGAGATCCGAGAATCTTGATAGTTAAACGACTCACTTTCATCATTCCCGGATGATCTGTATCTGGAAGCGAGTAGTGAAACTCTCTTAGACTCATTTCTTGAACAATCGATACTGGAAAATGATCCTCATCTAGCAAATGACTATTAGATTCTTCTTTGGTCTTCCAAAAGCAAACAGCTACACTGATTGGCTGATTAGAAATTGTCAGTGAAAAAATTCCGACAAGAGTTACCTACCTCTATTTTGAACGTCAATTCTGGAATAACCTTCTGGATCCATGCACCGACGGTAATAATAATTTTCTGCGAAGTATAAGACCCACTATTTGTTTTCACAATAACGTGACCGTCTTCTTCAACATAGCTCTCCAGGCATGTATTCTCTTTAACTAAACCACCTAGGTTTTGGAATTCATCTTGAAACGCATGAAGCCACTTTTTTGCATAAATTACGCCTCCCATCGGGTCAATCAATCCTTGCCAATTTTGATCAAAGCTAAATTGTTCGTATCGTTTTCCGATTTGCGGGCCTTCCAAAACTTCGTGTTCAATGTTATATTGACTTAGATTTTGTGAAATCGTTTGGATTTCGTTTCCAGTCGAAGCCCAGAGAAGCCCAGTTTTTCTGAAATATTTGTTTTTTTGCAAATATTGAATAAAAAATCTCACTTCCAGAGCTTCTCTCCTCTTGTCTTCTCAAGATCAAAAATTTGTTGATAAGCATCAGAAACTAATGGAACATATTCTTTCTCAGTGTGCGCATATCGAGTGATCCGACTTTCGCCGTGTGAGCTCCCATTTTTGTGGCCCAGTTCATACTAACACAATGAAAAAGAAATATTGAAGGAAGAAAACGTGATTTATTACCTGTTCCAACAACAATGTTTTCAAACCAAGCTTCTGGCAATGATAGGCAGTGCATGATCCAAAAATACCAGCACCAATTACTATAACGTCAAAATCGGTTGACATTTTCTAAATGAATATCACAGACAGAGAAAATAGTTTTGTAATCAAAAGGTTATCAAAATCAGTTGTTATCAACAAGTCGTGATATATTTTCTATACAAAGATGCAATTAAATTTTTATGTTTTTGTACATTAGATATATTGTGTTCCTGTTATTATTGGTTTTTTAAAAAAGTATGAGATTGTAATTTTGGTCACAAATTCGTGGTGTGTCTGAACTTGTTAAAAATCGAGAAAAAAGTTAGCCGTGACTTGACTTGACAATATAAATTATGAAATCGGTTGCTAACGCAAACGCCGCACGCTACATTTTTTCCCGTTTGGCTTTCCGTTCGCGCCCTTATCTTGTGATGTAATCCTTTTTGTCACATTTCTTTGATTGACGTTTTTCGTATCAGCTTATTTGTATAATTTACCCTTCCAATTATTTTTATTAAGAAGCATTTGTCATTCTTTTTTGACTTTTAAGATAAATTATTGTCAACTCAATCATTCTTGATCATTGCGTTCGGAAGGCTGCTCAACCTCACATGCGCTCTGCACGCACGCGGCGCGGCTGCCGACACTCAATACGCTGGAAAATTTGAAAATGCATTTTCCCGCCAATATTTCAGTGTGTTGAGTGGGGGTCACCGCGTCGCCTGCGTGCGGAGCGGCTGTGAGGTTGAGCAGCCTTCCGAACGCAATGATCAGGAATAATTGAGTTGACAATATAATTTTAAAATTTTGGAATTTATGTTGGTATTTTCCCATTTTATCTTTATACTTCAATATCAGAGTTTGTATTCCATTCGCAACAGAATTTACCGACTGCGAATTTCAGCAGTGCTCGAGATGATGTTTTTGTTCAATTCAAACACCGTTTCTATTCTCTATGTCTGGCAAAAAATGGAAAAACTTTATTCTAAACATGAAAAAATACAGATTTACTTCACAACTTTTTGGTATTATGTTTTACCTTCGTATTAAAACAATTCGAGAACACAAAAAGTAACGAGATGCGCAATAGGACCAGTCACAGGAAATTATAGATTTTTACTACTGCTATTTGTACAGAAAAATATAACGTTAAAATTATTATTATTCTGGAGATATGTTGTTGGTTGAATCGCCGATGATGTTCAATGGAAGGGACCTGAATCTGTTATGATGAGAAGAATAATATTTGAAAGTTCTAAAGAAGTGAAAGACATACGATAGATGCATGACAAATCGTGAAATTGATAGTGAAACACATAGAGACACTTGTGTTAATCATTGTGAAATTGAAAATGAATCAGTAAGAAGTGTATATCACGACAATATTCAAAATCTGACACACATCTACCGCCATTTACAAACCTTGTTCTTGGCTGATTCGCACTGTCTTTCATGCTGATGGTTTCTGTTTGACGGCAGATGAAACAGAGCTTCTTTTGCATTTCAATTCGAAAATGTTTGCTGCTCATACAGAAGAGTATGAAGTTTGCAACTTTACTACATGTTACCACTGTTGAAGAAATCGCTACCATTGTGTACATCCATCCCTCTCCGTAGAATGTGTCAAGATGGAACAGATACCTAGAATATGGGTGCAATTCTGTTTTAATATTGAATTTTACTTTAGCGTTCGTTTTTTCAGACTTCGAACTGATTATTTCCTTTCTAAATTTTTTTCGAACTTGTTCGATTTTTTTTAAATCTTGAATAACAAAACAATAAACAACTAACATGTAAGCATATAGAAGAGCCGAGGGAATATGAGATACAATGTAACATGTGACGATAGCAGTGACGGTGACAGTAACGTGTCGTTCAGCTTTTCCGACATGACGACTCCAAACCCCACTGGAACACAATTATTATAAATAAAAATTATTTTTATTAAAAGACAAGAGAACCTGTTTCCAGAATGATGTCTCACAACATCCGATCTATCAGCGAAATTTCTCAACAACGGGGCTGGATAATCATCTGATCTTGTAGAACTTCTACCACTACGACTTTTCTTTGGTTCAAAAACTGCTCTACGATTTTTCAAGTAGTACAAAAGGCAAGCATTCAATGTAATCAGAAGAAGCATCGGTATCAAAACGTGCATTACAAGGTTCAAGACTGTGAGCACGTGAAGAACCGCTGGTGTTTGAACAGATATAATCTTTGTACCTCCCTGAAATACATGATAGTTGAAAGGTTCTGTGTAGTACCAGCTTACTGTAGAGTTTTGCGAGATTCCGAATGAAAAGTTCATATGGAAGCTTATTCCTCCAGTGAATAAGAATATTAGTGGAATAATTATGCTGTCTTTTTTAGTACATCCTCTGAAAACAATACATTTTTGTAGAATGCTTTGAAATATACTCACGAAACCGATCGTCCAGAAAATGGAGATTTGATTGCCCACAACCGGTCAAAAGAAACCACAACAATTAACCTGGAAATATTTTTTTTTTTTGAATGATAAATTAAAATTATTAAATTACCATGTACTAGCGGCTGAAAACCAATTGACTAAAAATGTGAAATGAGTTTTATTGTCAAGGTAAAAATGTGCAAAACTTGAAAAACATTTTCTAGGCATACCCATATCGTCTGAAAATGTTTTATCATGTTCTGATCCAAATTTCAATTTTTACCTCTACATGGAATGTAAACAATGCTCGGCCAGCGACTCAACTGGTTAGGGCTCATTGATAGAAGATAAAGGATATCACACATTGCAGCAAGAGCCAGCATTGTGTTTGTGCTGAAAATTAGCAAAAAATTGATTTAGAGTAAATTAATCGTTTATATCACACTCTTATTATTCATTTCTTATTTATCATATATCATATTATTATTATATTTTTTCTTTTTTACATGCCGATTGATGTAATTTAGATTTTCAGCTGTCATATTCATAGTTGATCTTTATAGAATTTTGAATAAGAGGAAATTCCTCATTTCTTTCTCACAAAATCTAGATTAAAAATAATACCTGCTTCGCATTGTTCGGCTCAACAAAACAATCAAAGTGATAGTATTTCCACCAACTCCGAGAATTGCTTGAGCCGGAAAAGTCCATTCACAAAATGATTCAATCATATGCCCAATTTCGAAGTCTACTGACATGCTGAAAAGTTTTCTTTAAAAAAAAGTTTAAAAAAAAACATTTTAAATAACATTAAAAACGCAAAAGGAAGTAGCACTCCATCATTAATTGTGAGTAACAAAAACAAATAAATGTCTCGAGAGATTCCAATATTTTCTGATTCTATTTTTAAATTTCAAGTTCGGATGACATATTCAACAAAACAGATTGAAATTTTGAGGAGATATCACACATTGAAAAAGGAATAATTGACTTTTCTATACATATGCTAATATGCTTTCCTGGTTTCAATAAAATAACACCAAAAGTTTGAGGCAGGTGTTTCTGAATTTTTTCATAAATTCATTCGTCTAAAGTTTTGGTTTTTAAAATACTTGTTTAGAGATCATGCCGAGAAAACCTAATTTGAATTTAATTTCGGTGAACAATAATAAACAAACAAGGTGTGACATTTTAAAATCTAGTTTATTAAAAAAAAATTATCTACGAAGCAGATAAAAACTTGAAAAATTTTAGAAATAAGAGCATTCCTGAAATTTCGGCCTTTGAACGTTGTGACTTTGGAAAATTTTAATTACGCATGGGAAAGAAAGAATTGAACAGAGAAGCTTGACGTTTATCATTATAAAAGTTATGACTTTTAATGACCGAATTTTGCAGCTAAATGAAATCTATTTCAATTATATTTCAATTGACAATATTCGTACTAATTGATTGTTATCAAGCAAAGCATGAAATGGTTTATGACTCTAGAATTCTGCAAGCTGGGGGCTACAACGACGAGCTGTTGGCTACACCGACAACATAAATTCATAAACTGATATTGAACATTTCCTGCAGATGACTAAGATTCATTATAAGCATGAACGTGATCTATTAAAATAAAAAAAGAAATTGTAAAAAGCACACGCATTTCCCTGTGTTAAATTAGATCTATAACGACGTGAGGAGTTCAATTATAGACGCTTCTCGCAACATTGCATTTGAATAAGATGCGATTAGAGGATAAGTTCGGAAACAAAAACTAAAAGTCGAAAAAAAGAAATAGTAAGAGGGAGGAAAAAAGCTGAAAAACACTGGTAATTCTTCATCTTTTACACATGGCGACGGAATTATTAATTATTTCACATTAATTATTTGATGCGTTTGAGTGAAAAATTGTGAACAAATGACATTTAAAACACTGTTCGATGTATTTGCAAGATAATTGAAAATAGTTGAATATGAGAAGTTTAGAGCATTGAAGAATAGAAATTGACATCCTACTATAAAATGCAAATGTTCAATGATAGGATAATCGGATTGCTTTTGAAAAAAAAAGAGCGATAAAATATAAAATTTGAAATGTATAAAATTGAATATTCCACTTGCACACTTGAGTTCAGAAATTAAAATAATTTCATTTTCCTAATGAAAAAACAAATTCTTCTCAAAACTAAATAATATTCAATTCAAGAAGATGAATAAAAAGGAAATAATATCTGAAGCGTGTCATTCCAAAAACAAACCAAACTCTCTTCATAGTCAGGTCTTTTTTTATTTTCACGCTTTTATATTTGATCAAAATCATGCGCATAGATGAAAAAGCAACACAAAAAAACAACACAATTTTCTTTGATCAGTGAGCGGTAGTGGTTTTTTCTAAGATATCGTTATTAGTAGCATGATGAATAATGTTTTATTACTTTTTCATAATTGCTCACTGGTTTCAATATCGTAGCTTAGAGATTGATCTCATCGTTGGACAAACGAAGAGTTTTTTTTAGGAATTTCCGATCCAAAAATAAAAAAATGATCCGAACGTTTATTGAAAGATCTTTTGCTCCATATTTACACAGTTTCGTTTTCACTACTTGGTTTTGTCTTTTAGAGTCGCATAAAAAGTTAGCGGGTACAATGTGTCTAGGTTTACTTGACGACATTGGGAATTTGTGCATTTTTATTTCCGGTGTAAGTTTGAGGAATTGAGGTTGCAAAGGTCAGCAGGAATACTTTGGAAATAAAGGAATATTTTCAGGGGGGAGAGGAAATATTAAAATGTAAGAAATTGTTAATTACATCTCAATTTGGTAAATTGGAAAATGTATATTTCAAAAACCGAAAAGAGGAATTCGCTGCTTATGAATTCAAAGTTAAAAAATGAAGAGAACAAATTATTAATAGCAAATGATACAGAATGATAAGGAACCAACAATAAATAACGGATATGTGAGAAAATTGTATAACAATGAATTGCTAAAAATGTTTGAAATTAAATTATGATTCAGTTAACCACGTCTTTAAGAGTTAGAGTTGCCAAAAAAATATGCATAAAGTAACCTAACATATTTCAAAGTTATAAAATTTACTTACTATTGAGATATAAGCAGGAATAAGTAAATAGAATTTGAACCACTGGCACCAATAATCCAACTAATAACGTTCGCCCTGAAGCAACTCTGAACGCCTTCTAAAAAGATCTGTCCAAAGATGCAGATGAAAAAAAAAGGAAGATGAAGCGTCTAAGATTATTGTTCGCGACTATTACCACTACTATTAGTTTAGGTTGCACGCCACTCAGCGAGGTTCTTGAAAAATTGTATGTTGCCGGAGGGCGTCATATAAGGTGGTTTGGAGTGGATCATGAGGGTCGTAGGTTTGGATTTCATTGAGCCTTCCCTTCCATATTTGTCCAATTTCTTCAGTATCATGTGCTTTTTCTACCCATTCTTTTTTACACTTTTTTTCTTTCTTTTTCTTTCTTTAAATCGGTTATTGAAATGAAAAAAAATATATATTTAGATAAATATATACATATATGTGGAAAAAAATTATTGAGAGGAATATAATCAGGATAGACCAACAAATAAAAGTGAAGAGAATGATTCACAGAAAATTGGTCTCGTGTTTTTACTCAAAAAAATCGAGCTTTTCATTTTTCATGTGACTAATTAGTATGGCGAATGAATCAGATTATAATTATCAGGAGGTGATGCATTAAAATATGAAAGAAATATTTCCTAGTAAACAGAAAAAAATCTTAAAAACCTCCCACTTTGAAATAGAAAATTTGTTCTATAGGCATTGAAGAATGCCTCGTTTGACTTCCAAATTTAACTCGCCGGTATCGAATTTCAACATAATCTTGAATAATCATAGCAACGATGGTTAGATGAGACTTTTATTTCAAGAACAACAAACAACTTGACAATACATCTGGAGGCTCCAATTTATATATAGTGGTGAAAATAACGAAAAAAATGGAGATCGCAAAAATTCTCTGGATGCAACATTCATTTCTTAAGAGATGTTGCAAAGGAAACAAAGAAATGTAGTGGTAATTAGTTATAGTTTCACACTTTTTTTTTGGCCGTCCCGGAAATAGATGCACGTTTTTTTTTGAGAAACGAACCTTAATAATTGTTCATAAATCAAAAAACATGTGAAATTTCATACCTCGAAAAAACACACACACATATATATTTGGAAGACCATCCGTGGCATGACTGAAGAAAAAATACGTGTTTCTGGTTTATGTTAGTGCAATTTGAACTTTGAAATGCTTAATTTTAGGGCTACAAAATTGATTTCCCAACACTATATTAAATATAAAAAGATTGACTAAAAACATGTAAACATGTTTAATAATAATAGTGTTTAGATAGAAGCTTCCTGATTCGAAACAACATTCTATAAAAAAAATTATTTGGAAAAATCTACAATACGGTTTCAGGTTTTACGATATTGACTATTGTTTCATAGTTTAGTGCTTTGATAATAGTTACATAATATTTATCCAGTTTAAAGAAGGGCATTACGGAGCTATCGAATGAAAATGTAATGAAAATAGACTTCATACTCATTCCAAATCTGTTTTTGAAATTTTCTAAATCCGATAAACTATGTTTTCACCTTACCCAACTTCTTCGTATGAGATTTTTTTTTCTTTAATAAATATTTATAGAGAATACTTAAATTAGTCAAATTAGTCAACCGGTTAACCGGTTAAATCGGTTAACCGGTTAATTAACCGGTTAATTTTTAAAATCCTGAAAAATAAGGTAGGTTTCAAATCAACATGAAATTTAGCGAAATAAAGTCAACATTTACCGTCAATGTAGGTAGAAGTGAAAGACACTTAAAACGCATAAAGATGCTCCAGAACGAACATGAAAAATTGGAAATTTATATTTCATATTTTATGTTTTTCTTCACGAATTCTCAATGAAAACTCGTTATCTTTTACACATTAATATTCTGATGACTATTCAGTCAATTTGATGTTAAATATATCGATATTACTACTTTTTGAAATACAGAAAACTTAGCTGAAAATGTTGAAATTTATGAAAATGTTTAGATTTTCAAAATTTTTCAAAATATTTCCGAAGCTAAAGCCCTTTCATTCTTATTCTCAAAAAAATCTGTCGATTTCATCAATTTTGAACAGTGAAAAAAGCAATTAGAAAAAAATACTTCGCGTGTGTGCGCTCATTGCATCACGTGTGTGTCCACATTCCTACGCCAATTTCGATCGATATAATTAACATCGAGGCATCGCGTGTTTTTCTAATTGCTTTGCTCACTGTTCAAAATTGATAAAATCGGCTGATTTTTTGAGAATAAGAATGTAAAGGCTCTAGCTTCCGAAATATTTTGAAAAAATTCGAAAATCTAAAAAATTTCAGAAATTTCAACATTTTCAGCAGGGTTTTCTGTATTTCAAAAAATAGCAATATTGATATAATTAACATCAAGTTGCCTGGAAAAGCATCAGAATACCAAAAAACAAAGAAACTGGTTCGAAAAACCAAAAATGCATCTACTGTTCGCTTTTTCACAGTTCTTCATTAGCACCTTACACCCAAGAGCTACACCTCAGATTTTCTTCTATTTGCCAACTCAGCTCGAGAAAAAAGTGAATAAGATTACATTTCTCAAAAATGTGAACAATGCGAGTTGCGTACTTTAAATATCGCTAACAATTTTTTAAATGAATAATCCTATTGAAAAAAAAATGCAAAAATGGTACTCTTTAAAATATTTGGAAACGAAAAATATTTAAAAACTAATTGACAGCTTGTGAAATAGAAAAAAATCAATGTTTTTTTTATTCCATTATGCTTTACAATTTAACCGGTTAACCGGTTAATCGGTTAACCGGTTAACTGATTTAACCGGTTAACCGGTTAACTCGGTTAACCGACATTAACCGGTTAACCGGTTAACCGGTTAATTTTAACCGATGTCCCGCTATACTAGATATGGACATTTATTCAACCCGCCTCCTTTCAATAACAAGTTGGTTCTTGAAGATAAATATCAAGTTCAAATCTGCGGAAAAGTGAGAATTGAGTTGAATTAACAAGTGATAAATTCTGTGAATAATTCACAATATCATGTCTTTAGTGTCAAACTGATGTTTATGTTTAGACCAAATAGTTTAAAATTATTTGACTAGTAAACAAGCTTTTCAGGAAAGATTAATCAAACAATAGTTATCATCAGAATACAAAAAACGTAATATTTTAAGATTTTCCAAATACGGGGAGGCATTCGTTTTGATGCTTCTATTTTCATATGTCAAAACCTATTTTCTTGAATGCTCCAGACAAAAATTAATCCATTTAACTCGAAACGATATTTCGAATGTCGGTCTCCGAGATTGGATCAACAATTTTTTAAAAACTTTCTTTAATGAATTAAGTATTTCAATTTTCAAAGCAATTAGGGGTTTTTCTACAATACTTATAAATTAACAGGAATTATTTAGATATTTGTCATGAGTTGGGTAATCGACAAACGAAATTTAAATTATTATATTAACAAAAACTGAAAGGAAACATTTGGTTTTATTTTTCTTCTTCCCGTATCATTATTAAAGCTGATTATTATATCTGATATTTTTCAAAAAATTCCGTTCAAGAAAGGTTAGAAAAAAAATATTAACACCTAATATTCAACACAAATTTGTTGTACGAGAAAACAAAACTTCAATATTAGAGAAAATATAAATAAATATAACTAATGAAACGAAAACCAAAGTATCCATGAAAAAAGAAATGTAGAGCTAAAGGTTATCTAGGTCATATAATCACATTTGAATTGTGCCAATTGAGTCTTGTGGCCGGATACATTCGAATATCCTTTTTTGCCAATTACTACTTGAATTAAATGGATATTGTTGCGAGATGGAAAGTAGTTGTTCCTGAGATAAGAAACAAAGAAAAAAGAATACATGCACATTAGCAAAAAAACTGGATTTTGAGGGAAAAACAAAGTAAATGTTACTTATCAAGGGAGTAAAACTAATCATTAAATGCGATTTTCTTCATAAAACACTGGGGTGTGGATAATTCGAATTTCTTGTAACTGGCGTTACATAGAGCAAAGATTCATGTGAGCTGTGGTAGCAGTGATTAATAAAAGATGGTTTATTGAACGTTTCTGTTTTACTCAAGTTTGTTTCGTCGATTTGAATATTCTTATAACTGTGTATGTTTATACCTACTTGGTTTTTTAAATAACTTTAAATTTTTTATTAGTTTGAAAAAAGCGGTCAAAAAATTTGGAACGCTTCACGAATTTGCATGTCATCCTTGCGCAGGGGCCATGCTAATCTTCTCTGTATTGTTCCAATTTTAGTATATGTTCTCGGAAGAACGAAAGTGCATTCGTTTATTTCGTTTATATTTATATGCCCCTCTATTACTGCAACCGACGCTATACGGAACACGCCAACTGAAGTGATTGTCAAAAATGTTGCACAAGTAACGTCATTTATTGTACTATTTTTTGAAATAAATTCAAAAATGATTTCATAGATTTCATTTTCACATTCAAACTGACTATGAGTTGATTTTATTCCTTCGAAAGTTTAGGTACGAAAAAATGACGAACGCAAATCAAATTTATGTATTTCCCAAATTTTTTCGTTCAATATGAACCAGATGTAAGGTATAAAACAAAGAATATTTTAAAAGTGTTGACGGAAACTAAAATAATATCTTCGCTTTTATTCATTCAATCCCAAAAAGAAAAATTCAAACCAGAAAGAAATTTCAACATTTCCTATTTATTAGAAAGAAGAATATTATCGTACGGCTTACTCCTGGTACTTCTTGATTTATGAATGACGATATAAATAATAGCGATCCAAATAATTAGAGAAATAAGGACGACTAATACCCAAAGAGCGTACCACGAACGGCGATACGCGGAGAGCTGAAAATGTTATCCCATCACTAGAATGTCTGAAAAGCATGCTCTTACTTGAACTCTTTCCTCATTTGTCAAGTCAGCATCTGGATCAACAGCAGTTTCAGCATCTTTTGCTATATATTTACTGATAAGATTAGCTTCCACATTCCAAAATTGAGGATCAGGCCAATGGATTTCACCTTCAATTACTCTGTAACATTCACCAATTTTTATCCGAAGACCATTCAATCTCTTACTTCATTGGTACATTAACTGAAACATGCTGAGTATTATTCTCTGTATAAACCGGCCAATTGAATCTCGTTGTCGATGGGTCACCATTTTTCACAAAATTAGTGAACATAGTGCACAAAATTTTCGACATTGTCTCATCTCTTTTCGTATATGGCTCAATTTGGAAATTGCTCGTGTACCCTTTTGAGAAAATGAAAGCATGATCGAGTCCATGGAATGCTTCCTTTTCGACTGAAAGAATGATACATTTTGCAAAATGATATATAGGGGGGTTAAAAACCAATTTCATCCTTCTCCACTCTTTTGATTTCAACTGCTTTGTTTCCAAAAAGTGCAAAATACTTTTTCTCCTAAAACTTCAGTCTTCTTCAAAAATTGATTATGTGAAGCTTACGGTTTCATAAATCGGACTTTCAGGAATATAATCAAACGAATAAACATAAGCTGGAATACCCTTTTCAGCATAAGCAGCGATTTCACGTTGACAAGGAGCTACAAACTCAATATCTGATTCAACCTAAAATTGTAAAAAATTGTAATCGCACAATAAAACCATATGATTTAACCTTTTGAAGTGATCCTATCACTTGCTCAGCTTTGAACTCATTTTTCGGAGTTTCTAAATATCTCACAAATGTCGCATTGGCAAGAAGTTGAATAGTTGAATTCGACAACTTCTCCGACGATGATTCGTGAAAACTATTGTCGATAATCCGATAAACTTGTTCTTCGACTTCCGATCTCTCCATTTTTCCCTTCGAATGCATACTGTAGAAAAGAGCTGAAAATGAAATACTTCCTTCTAAACACGTCCAAGTTCGTAATTAACCTTTTTTATGTCCCCACTCCTTTCTTGCAACACCAGTTAAGATAGGAACTCTTGCGTTATTTTCAACCAACTGAGTTCCAGCGAATGGTATTAAGTCCCCATCGATCACCATTTTTGAGACACCAAGTTCGGCAGCAAGTGCTTTACGGAACAGTGGTGATGAGAAGTTGAGCTCCTTGCGAAGACAATTCATTTTATCTTCGTGTGCCATGTCAGACTGAAATGTGGTTCGCAGTTTTTGGATATCTTCAAAACTCACTGTCAAACAAGTAATTCGAACATTCTGGAAATTGCAGAGCGGTTTTTTTGTGTTCTCCGGTACAAGTTGCTGATACTCATCGCCTACTACTTCTTTTGTATCTTCCTCATTGATCCATTTTTGGCATCTGAAAATACAGATTTTTCCTGGAACAGCACGAAAATGCTCACCTCAAGTAGGCGACTAAATTATCAACGTTGTATGCTGGATGACTATGTCTATGAATTGCCCATCCTGCTGTTGCAGATCCACTCATTACAATTGCTTGATGAACAAGCCCTTTAATTAAAATTGATTCCGAATTTTGCGAATATTTAACAATACCAACTGTTCGTGGTGACAAAGCCAAAAGACTGGCTGCAGCACCTCCAGCGCTTTCACCCATAATCGTAACGCTATTCGGGTCACCATTGAATTGTTTCATATTCGATTGAATCCATTGAAGAGCCATGACCATATCCCAAATTCCAAAATTTCCATCAAGTTTATCACCGTTTTGAAAGTTCAAAAATCCTAAAATAATACCTCTGGGTTATCAAAAAAAACTTTTACACTCACCAAGCGGCCCCAGTCTATAATTAATTGACACAAACGCAACTCCTCGTTGCACAATATTTTTCGACAATACTTCCATATCTATTCCAGTATCCGCTGAGCCAGCTAAAAATGATCCGCCATGAATCCAAACCAGAATTGGGTATGTTTTCGACTCATCATCATTGTCCTGAAAAACGTTGATTTTCATTCATTTTTGATTCCAAAAACATGTGTAGGAAAAAAGAAAAGAAATTGTTTAGAAAACCTTACATATGGCGAAAATACGTTAAGATAAAGGCAATCTTCACTCTGATTTTCCATATTCCCTTTCGCAAACTTGTCGTTTTTATGAAAATCCATAAACTGTAAGCATGGTGGTCCATATTCAATTGCTGATAGCTCTTGGTGCCAACGGGTTTTCTTTACAGGACGCTGAAAAACAATTTAAAAATGTTTTATGTGAATTTTCAAAAAAAATAGAAACACAATTTTCAGACAAATATTTCAACGTTATGTAACAAAAAAAACAAAAAAATGTGTTTTTTGTGCAACAGATCAATCATAATCCCAACAAAAAATGATCTTCTTAACCAACCTTTAATCTCAAGTCACCGACAGGTGGTTCAGCATATGGAATTCCTCGAAAAATCTGTATATGTTTCCCATCAATATTATAAATACTTCCTCGGACGAGTCCCTGCTCAACCCAAACCGATCTCGACTTTTCTAACAACTGCGTTCCGGTTAAAACTACAAGCGAAAGGAAAAGTAACTTTCTCATTTCCTGACAAAAAAAAATACGATGAATGGCTAGTTGTGCAAGGTAATAAAAACAGAAAATGAATCGAGTTCCGAGTTATAAGGTCATTAAGTTTGGAGTAAACGTTGAAAAAAAATAAAAGAAGTGGACTTGCATTATAGATCATTTAAAATTGAGATAGAAAGGCATACGTAAAGATTACAACAGATCAAAGTGAGGAGACAAAGCACATGAGTGAATGGCTCTGGAGTTTGGAAAGATGCACCCGAACATTATTGAGAAATGATGCATATGATTCTTATCATCATTCATTACTTTTTCGAACATTTGCTTAATGGTCATTCTTCTAATGGTTCCTGTTTTAAATGTAGTGTTAATCTTTGTAATCTTATTGTTATTTTGTTTGAAGAAAATCACATTTATTTCTCACTAAACATTGAAATAATTATAATGCTGAACAAGAAAGAGATCCGTAAAATTATGAAAAACGAGAATTGATATGTTTGTTATTTACATGATAGAGGTAAAAAATAACAATGCAAATGATATCCAAAAGCTCGCATAATAATGCGAAGCCCAGCATTCCAAAGTATGTGAAATAGGATATCCGGTAGCAGCGAACTCATCAGTGAACGGCATCCCAAAGAAAATCAAGTGGTAGACTGAAAGAATGACGAAGAACCAGTTGACAAGCCGTGCAACAGGGGACCTCTGAAAAAACGTATGACGGATTATATTCGAGTCTCTTCTCCCGACAAGAAACACTCTTTTTACCATTTTTTTGTAATGGTCGCACGAATTCTTACATGCTTTTGATCGAACACAAATCATGAGACAATTGGCGAATTTGTCACGGAACGCTAGAAAAAATCAACATTTTTTTATAAAGCCGGGACGGCAATTTTTGTTCTTCTTACTTGTCTCGCAAAATGCAGTAAGGCCTAGTCCTAATAATGTGGCAGTCATTTGGAAGTCGAGTCCCTGAAAAAACCAACATTTTGTCTGAAAGTTCGATCAATTAGATGCTCGGAAAAATAAAAATTACGCTTTCCAAAAAGTATCATTCCAAAAAGTTATACAATTTAGGAATTCCACAGAAAATTGACACTAAATTATCAATTTTTATAATTTCTGCAACCATTTCTACAACTCATCAAAAATAATGTTGCATAAAGTTTGCAACTACTTTATTTATAGCTTCGTAAGGTTTTTTTTTAATCCGAAAATAAAGTGTAAATATTTTAAATAAAATTTCCTAGAAATTTCACGGGGTGGACGCTACGACACTCCGCTGTGTTTGTGTGTGACCGGCAAATAGCAGTATAGCATTGTGGCGTGTTTATTTCAATTTTCTCGAGAAATTTCAATAACTTTTTTTTCAAAATTACCAGGATTATAGAGAAAAAAATTCTGCATCTTTTGAGACTACTCTTACTACCAGAATTTGCTTTTGTGCCGAGAAAATTCACTTTTAGACCTTAGAAACCTCTTTACTCAAAAATTTTCAATAACTTTTTTTTTAAAGTTAGATATTCTTAATCAGCGTGTAAAATGCTATTGGAAAACATTTATCTCGATTCCAGAAAAACGTTTTCGAAAAAAAATTTGTTTGGTTTTTTGAAAATTTTCGCATTTTTCTTCAGGAAAGTTTATGAAACTCATAGATTATGTTTGGAAAATCTTTCGCAACAATTATCAAAAAGAATCAGTGGCAAAAATGCTGCTGACATCCGGCAAATTCGATTTTAAACGTGTCATTCAACACTTCACTGAGCCACATTCTGCCCAGGGGCGCCCAAAATTGGTATTCGGAGGGTTCTGATGTAGTTTTAAATACTTGGACGATATTCGCCAATATCCAAAGTAGATTATTTTTTGCAAAACGTTTAAATGGAATCGAACTTTTGATGCGCGCCTATGCCATAATTTTCATCTGTTTTATCCACTTTGCTAAAAAAATGTGTGTGCGAGAGACGCAGAGAAAGAGACAGTTGCACACAGAAAGGGGGAAGGGTACAGTTCGCCACGCCGTGATTTACCAGAAAAATTTATCAATTTTATTAATCAATTAGGTTATATCAGTTTTGATTAATAATTTCTTGTATTCATTCTTTTGTCAAATTGCTCTGTACAAGCTTTTCTATTATTTTGATTATTCGGAAAGATAATTAAAGACAGCTGTTCAGTTAATTTGACCCTATCAGATTTCAATTTCAAAAATTTAGACTTTCTCTCATTAGTACAATTCAATTTATGAGAAATCACGCCGATAAATACACGCATCAATGCAGCCGTCCAAAGTTTTTAAAAAAATCAAAATTTGAATTCGCGCATGTCCGTGCAATGCGCTCGGAATTGCCGCGAAACACAATTGGCTACATATTGAGATTGTTCTTTGGACCACCTGGGCTCCCATTCGAATTTTGATTTTATCCTTGAATTTGGATCGTGTAAACTGACATGCTACCTTTAAGCTTGTTTATTTTTCCGTATAAAATAAAACAGATTCAGAATTCAACATTAAAGAGTTTCGATTTCGGAGTTCTGGTTTATTGCACTACTATTTCAGTATACAACATTCAAGTGTTCAGGCTATTTAACAACGCTTGTAACCTTTGTTAAGTTTTTTACAAAATTATTACCACCTTGATTTTTCAGCTGTAAATCTTATAATATTCCTCTCATGAATATTTGATCATTGATATTTAACTAGGAAGTAATTCTGGAGTAAGTAAAATATCATTTGAACTTACATGTAACAGTGAACTGACAAGAAAAGTGAAAAGCACGTTCAGTATCGCGCGACCAGTAGGATTTGTTGAATAAACATCTTTAACGTTTTAATTCAATCGTTTTAAAATTGTTTCAATTCTTACATTTATACAAAAATGTATGCATTGGCGTGTTCCAATTTGTAACAATAGTAGAAACCGATCTTGGCACCTCAACTTCTTTGGCATTCACAATTGTGAATTTATAACCATAAAAGATGGCAATGGCTGAAAGAAGAACCTCATTCTGCGCCATTCTGATAAAAATTTTCATACCTTGTGCAACAAATGATACAAAGTAATGACTACTTCGAAAAGAAGAAGCTGTTAAAAATTGATCTTGTAAGGTGAAGTAAATTGGGATGGTTTCAACAAAACATGTAGAGTATAAAAATGCAACCAATCCAAAAATCAAATACTTGAATGAATTGAAGAATTGCTGGAAATTTCTTGAATATTTCCAATTCTTAAAAAAATACTCCTCACCGAAACATAGTTCTCAGTTGTTTGTTTTAAATCCACAAATGCCTGGAATGAAGTGTACGGTCCAAAAATAACAGTTGGCGGAAAATAAAGATAGTCGAAGAATTCTTGTACATCAACTCGTTTTCCTTCACGTCTTGCCGCTGATACTTCAAATGCCATTGTTGCCAATTTCATGGTATGGATCATCAGAATTCCGCGGATTTCCAGAAACCTTTCCATTCCCTGGGTAAGCTGTCTGAAAAATTATATATCCTTACACAATTTTTTTCAGAAAAAAAAACAAATTACATGGTTATGAGGGTCAAAATGCAGAGAAAAAGGACGAAGTACCCACCATTCCATTTTCGGAGGAAGAATGTTGCACAAATTACCACAATGCTAAGCGTATTGAAAATTGGAAGTAATATCACGCTCTTCGTATATTGTTGAAGTAAATAATTAGTGAGTACCAAATTCATAGCAATCCTGAAAATCCCCCTCGACTCTGCAAATGCAAATTTCGATTTAAAAAATTGAAAAAATATATACTCACCAAACCAAATAACAATTTTCATAACAACAGCTACATAAAATAGTGCCTTGAGTTGAGTAAAATATGACGGAATCATTTGATTGGAACAAGCAGTGAAAGAAAAATCAAGGGTTAAATCATGTTCCAGTTCATCGATGTCTATACTACCTAGGTATTGCTCCAGTAGTTCTTCATCCACTTCCATTACCTAAAATAATTTATATAAATAGCTTTTATTTCGAAAGTTTTAATAAAAGCGAAAAAAAATAAAGAATTTATGAAAAATCGGGGGGAAAACCACAATTTGAATGAGTCCCTTTTTATTGTGTCGTTAGAGCGCGTTTGTTGCAATGTTCTCTAAAGTCTCTTCAACTACAATGCTTCCTCAGTTATTCATTATAAATATACGTATAGATGTATAAAAATAAGTTTTTCTAGACTTTTCAGATTATTGGGTTATCAATGAACGTTTAATTATAGTAATGCTTGAATTCGAAATGTATTTACTAGTATATTCAACAGAAGAAAAATATGCAATCCAAAATATGAAGTTTCAATGTGTCACTCGAATGAATAACCATGTTATTTTAATTTTGAGTAGATCTATTTCAAGAATCACCAGTTTTTTGAAACCTTTTTATGTTAAATGTCACAAAAATCCAATTCTTACAAAAATTAGCTCATAATGTGAACAATTTTATTAATTTAAAGTTGCATTTTATTAGAAATTTTGAAAAATTAAAATCCGCTCATTGTTTTCGTATAATTTTAAATTTTTGAAATTTTTAAATAAAATGAAAAAAAAAAGCAAAAAGGTTTCAAAACTTTTTCCAGGTCACCAAAAACAATTGAAAATTTTCAAACGCATCATCTCTATATTTTACAATGCGGACCTTCAAAGCATCATCAATCAATCAATACGCAAGTGTCAGCTGGTTAATTTTGCTCAAGGAATTTTGTCGGAAAAACGATTTCGTTGCATCATTACTACACGAACATCAACATTATCACATGTCTAAATGCGGTTGTCGTTGTCTCAAATTTTCTTGAATTTACTCACTTTTTCATTGGTTATTTTCACTGTTGGATCAATTTCATGCCCCGAAGTTTCGTTATCTCAACGTCCGAAACATTGTAAAAAGGAGTGCGTTGCAGATGATGATTGTAAAAAGCATAAAAGGTGCATGTGTGATGGAGAATGTGGCTTGAGCTGTGTTAATCCAGGTATTTTCAATATGAATATAAATTTGAGAAAGAAAATTGTAGCTGCCATGTGCCATCCTCTACCGAATATTGAAAATGGGTTCATAAGAACCGCGGGAGATTTTCGATTTGGTTCGAATGCTGAATATGGATGTAATAAAGGATACATATTGATTGGTGCTAGTCAAAGAAGATGTCAAGGAAATAAAGAATGGAGTTCTTCACAACCTGTTTGTAGATTACAATGTAAGAATTTTAAAACGTATAAAACTCCAGGAGTATATAAAGAGACGTGCAAACTCGGTATAAGAGTTTTACCTGAGACTTAGATAGAATGAGCTCTACATGAAGTCTAAGAAACTTTTATAAATTAAAATATAATTTTATGTTAAATATTTATTGAAATTTACCGAATATAAGTTGCGATTTGCTCAAATTAAAAATAAAAATTGAAACTTCCAGTAAAATGCGGTCCGCCACCAGAAATACCATTCGCAGTGCATGACGGATCCTCCTTTTCTGGGGAGTACGACCTTGATGCTGAAGTGGCCTACAATTGTATACCAGGCTATCATAAATTCAATGCGAAGGTAAATGAGACACATTTGTTCCAATCACATTAAAATTTAAGGGATTGTCTATTTCGAAATGTTTGTTGAATCGTAAAAATGTGGCGCAGTGGTTCGGTCCGGATTTGAAGTGTAAAGGTTCGTAATTCTCCCTGTTTTTTTAAATATAAATAATAATAATTTCAGCACGTGCTTGTCCTGATCCTGGCGATATTGATAATGGAATCCGCGAAGGAGAAGTTTTTGAATATCCGCACTATGTGAAATATACATGCAATCCTGGGTTTTTACTTGTTGGTTCAACATCTAGACAATGTTCAAGTAGTGGTGAATGGACAAGTGAAGCAGCAATTTGTAAAGGTTTTTATCTAGTCACTCATCACTTTCAGAAGAACTTACGAAAATTTCAGCTACGGAATGTACTCGACCATCATCTCCGCTTCATGGAACAGTAGTGGGAAGCTCTCTTGTTTATCAATCAGTTGTTTCATATTCTTGTGATCATGGATATCGCCTAGTAGGGCAGGTTCAACGAATTTGTCTAGCGGAGGGCATCTGGGGAGGAAATGAACCAAAATGTGAAGGTATTAAAGTTATCTCGAAACCATTTCAGACCAAAAATTCCTCTTGTTCAGAAATTCGATGCCCTGTTCTCCCAATCCTACCAAATGGTTACATTGAAGGGAGTGAAACGTCTTACGGAGCTGTTGCCATTTTCCGTTGCTTAGAAACCATGACACATGAAGGAGCATCAAAGGCAAAATGCATGGAAGATGGGCAATGGAATGCATCTTTGCCAAAATGTTTGGCGTCTTGTAAAGTTCCAGAAATACAAAATGGTCGAATAAGAGGGAAAACCGAAGGACAGTTGATTGCATCAGGATCGAAAGTAATTGTTGAATGCAACAAGCAACATGAAGCCAATATTGACGAACGATTGGTTTGTAACAACTCAACGTGGTCACATGTTCCAGTCTGTAGTCCACGTGAGCCAGCTAAATTTCTTGTTTTATAGCTCGTTTTAACAATTTTTTGCAGTAAGCTGTCATGTTTGGCCACCAAGAGTTGCTCACGCTAGAATTTTGTTTTCAAAATCATCCCACGGATCAATTGCAAAATATGAATGTACCAATGGCTATCATCCAAACCAGAAAAATCAAATCATCAAGTGCTTGTATGGAGAATGGACAAAAGATGGCCCACCATTGAAATGTCTTCCAAGTATGATACTCTAATGTGTAAAAATGTATAGTATTTTATAATAATTGTTTTTTAAAGGTTGGTGTGAACATCCAAGAAAAACTTATGGAACATTTCCCGGTGGTCAAATCCTACTAGAAGGTATTTTGGGAGCCTACGAGTTTCAGAGTTACATTCAGAAGGTGGAAGAAGGAAGAGCTATTAGTTTTCAGTGCAGTAAAGGGAATTATTTAATTGGTATACATTCTAAATTATTTTATTTTAAAAAAAACAAGGTTTTTAGGGGCACCAAAAGCCACATGTGTAAATGGCGAGTGGATGCCAAAGGTGTCACCAAAATGTGTATCTCAAACTCATCCAATGATTGAAGGCAAAATATTATGGGATAGAAAAAAACGAAGTTTAGAGGGTAAGCTCAATTTTTAATTATGTGCATATATTCAATGATTTTATTTCGAAATCCAGGTTCACATCACGCTAAACAACTCTATGGAAAATGTGGTATAATCCCTTTCAAAATGGAGAGAATAATATCACAATTATCGGAAAATGAGATTTTGGTATGATTTTATTCTTGAAAACGTTTTTTTTCATTCAAATTAGTTTAAAATAATTTTTAAAATTTCAAAAATATCTGGCATCATGTCCCTTCAGGTTATTTGCAGGGAAGGATACGAATTTGCTAGCGACACAATTGACGGAAAATCGGTGTGTATCGATGGTAAATGGCAATCTGAAATTGCGGATTGCATTCCAAGTAATAACTGAATCCTTCAAAGTACCACCGAAACTGTTAAAATTTTTTTTTCAGAATCTTGTCGGGTCCCAATACGGTTGCATGTTTTCTTTTTAAAATCGGGTACTTCACAAATTCTTCAATCAAACGATGCGGTAGAAGATGGAACTGTCGCGCAAATGGCATGTTTGAGAGGATTTCACTTGAATGGCAAGTCAATTTCGATTTCAAATTGCTAGTTCTAACAGTTTTTAATTTCAGGAAATGGTATATTAGAATGCAATAAAGGAATAATTAGAGAACCGCTAGGACATTGTGTACCTCGTAAGCACCTTCGTTTAGGAAAATGAAGTTTGTAAATTATCAGTTACAATTTTCAGAAGAATGTGTTTTAACGGAACTGGTTGTTGGGAAATATGACACTACTGCAGGAACTATCAAGAATGACGAAAGTGTGATTCTAATGTGTAGCGGTTCAAATATCACCATCTCTTGTTCGAAGGGAAGTCTTTCACCAACACCATCTTGTTATGAAAATGGTAAAAAAAAAGAAAGGAAACGGATATATTTTGTGAAGAGCAAGTTTCAGAATCTCGTTTTTGTGTTGCACCACAAGATACAACACCAGCGCTAATATACAGATACCAAGGATTGAAAAGGCTGAATATTGAGCGGTTTCAATCAACATATCCCAATGGAACCATTTTTCAATTCAAGTGTAATGACAAAGAAGAAGCTGGTGGTATTGAGTGTGTGAATGGAGAATGGATTAGTAATTTATTACCTTGTGGTAAGAATAAAACAGAATATTTGACTGATTGAAACATTTTTCAGTAACTACGAACATTTCTAGCAACAGTTTTCCAAATAGTGATGAAATGTGTTCGTCTCCACAGTTAGAACCAAATCAAAAGATATTCAACGTTGACAACTATGTACCAAATTCGAATCATCAATTTGCACATGGCACAGTACTTCTGGTAAAAACGTTTGTTGAAAAACAGCAAATGAATCTTTCGATTCCAGATAGGATGCCTCACAGCTACTAGTATCACAGAATGCGTTCCAATGAAGTGTAGGAGAGGAAAGTGGGGCCAAAAAAATCAACTAATATGCCCAAAAAGTAAATCAACTTATCAAAATTATCAAAAATGAAGAAATCTAATTTCAGCTGAGACCACATGCCCACTAAAAATGAATATAAACTCACACACCGTAATATTTCATGTGCAGAAAAAAGAAGCAGTGTTGTTCAACCAACCATTTGAATCTGGTTCGAAACTACAGTTTAGATGTGCAAACATGGGAATGGAGAAGCTGCACGGAAAACGTGAATTGGTTTGCAATAATGGTACATGGAGCAGCTCCATACCTTATTGTATACCGATTCATTCGACTACTAATTCTGTGCCGATCAAGTATTCGGTAACACATGGAACTCATGCTATTTCGTCGAAAGGTGAGCTGATTGTTTCAAGAGCTGCAAATGTGGTACTCACTTGTTTAACTCCAAAACTCACGTCTGATGCAATTTGGGTGAGCGGAAATATTCAATTTTTCATAGTTTGAAAAATTCTTTGCATTTAGAGGGTTACATCAACATATAGAACTTATCCGACATCATGGACGCGGATAAAAACATCAGACTCTGCTGAAATAGATGGTTATGAGGTTATAATTTTTTGTAATTATGTTTTTAAAAAAATAATTTTTTTTTCAGATTTCTATTATGAGTGCTCAACCATTCGACAGTGGCATGCTTCACTGTGTTCTCCCAAATGAAGCCAGAAACTCGATTAAACTTTTAGTGAATGGTAAGACCTAGATTTTGACGATATCACTAGCAACAATGCATTTTCCGAGAATCGCTGCCCAACTCTTCAAGCAATGCCAAATCTACAAATTCATCTGTCAAGTATATCATTTTTCATTGGAACAGTTGCTCAATTCTCATGTTCTTCTGACTATTCTCTACAAGGTAGTCGAATTTCAACATGTTTGGAGGATGCAACTTGGAGTCATCCGATGCCAAAATGTGTTGCTTCTCAATGTCCAGCAATTTATGTTAATGGTTCAATGATGACTGTGACGGTCACTTCTTATAGAACCGGCGGTGTTGCTCATTTCAAGTGTCATAAAGGGTTTGTAACATGTTTTAAGAATATAAATATATGTACATAATTATGGATTGCAGATTCACTTTGATAGGAAATCAGAATCTACATTGTACTAGTGATGGAAGTTGGGATCATGAATTCCCAACATGTAATGGTATGAACAATTATAGCTACAAATGATAACCTTTCGTATTTTCCAGTTGTCAACTGCCCATTAATCATTCCCCCGAAAAACGGGCATTTAATTGGGGAACCGAAAAAAACGTACACCAAAGGAGATATCGTAATATTCGGTTGCATGCCAAACCATATCTTGACCGGTGGCGACTTTGCAGTTTGTCAGGTTGATGGGCAATGGAGTAAAATAAAAACAAAATGTTGGATTTCATTTCAATTCACAACGTTTTTTCATCTTGTTTAGGTGACGCATTCTGCCGACATCCTGGTAGACCGGATCATGGTGCTACAACAACCGTAGCGAAGGATTACTATTCAATCGGAGAGAAAATTGTGTTCTATTGTCCGTCGCCAACCTATAAACTCAGTTCGGACAATGTTTTGATATGTATTGCACCTGGTCAATGGTCCAAAAAGTTGCCTTTATGTCTACCATATAATAGTTGAAAAATCATTGTTTGTTGTCCTGTTCTTTTTTGTGTTCCACTTTGAAATATATTAGATATATAATGAAGTTTCATTCCACCGCTACACCTGATTGATTAAATAAATACCTGAATAAATAAAATCTTAAGAATCTTAATTTTTGTGTCTGCGAAAATAAAAAACGACAATTGTCTACATATGCAAATTGATGCTAATCGTTTTCGTGTTTTAAACCGTGGATTTTTTCTTCTCATGCTGAACAAGCTGAACCCTATATATGTTTGAATGATGAAATATTCGGATGAGATAAAAGAAAAGTACGAATTTATTGAAGCGGTACGAAACCATTGCGCAATTTGAATTGGATTTGATGGATATGTTCAAACTAGAATTTACCACAATAGGATACTATTGTGATAATAGAAGTTTCGAAGCGTTGACAAGTTTTTGCAGACAGTTTTCGACGAAGGACAAAAAAAGAGGAGTGAAGAAAGTGTTATGTCCGGATGTCGTTTGAATTTTGTTGGCGAAATGAATACTGTATGTTGTCTTTTTTGGTAATTAATATTCAAAGTGTTTATTGAAATCAAAAATACCATTCATAGATGAATATCCCTTTTCAAAAAGCTTTAACCATAAAAATTTAACCTTGTAACTAATGGGTTTTTTGATTAAAAATGCCAATGAATCAAGAAATGTGGTTTTGCTGCCAAAAACCAATTCAAAATACAATGCAACATGATTTTTCCTACCTCTTTCATTTTCACATTCATTTCGAACAAGACCGTTAACCCTGGCCAAAGTGCTTTCTCTTTTTGCTAATAGAATTTCTATTTAGCATCTTTTGAATACTTCAGACACCATCAGGTTCGGAAATGACAAAAAAAAGCCATACAAGACTAGAATTGTTCTTTTTGTTCCATACAGTTCTATTCGAAATTTTGTACAATGAATGAAAAATTGTTTATTCCACATAAATGTTGCAAGGAAAAAAACAAGATGCATATCTCGATACATATATTATTTCCTGTCTATGAAACATAAGTTCAGATGAAAACGAAATCTTTTTAAGGCTTTGCCAATGTCTCAAGTGGTTTTCAAAATACTTTTTGTCTATGTTATTCTGTACAAAAATCTTTGATTCCTAATAATAATTACCTATTATTTCACTTTACAACTTGAAGCAAAATTTTCAATTTGTGTGTATTTGGTTGACGCATTCTGAAAGTATTTCATTTGTGTTTTCTTTCTTCACTTGGGGGAACAAAAAACATCACAACACGTTTTTTTTTGAAGTACAATTTTTTATTTTTTTGAAGATCCGTACAAAATACTTGCTACACATGCAAGTGAAAGAGATACATTGGACAAAAAGAGAATTAATATCCTGGGGCAGTTCTTGGTGGTGGGCAGTGGTCGCAACCTCCTGGTTGTCCGGTTTCTCCATCGGCACCATTGTCTCCGTTGGCTCCTGGTTGTCCTGCGGCTCCTGGGGCTCCGTTGTCTCCTGCTGGTCCTTGTGGTCCTTGTGATCCTGGGTTTCCTGGGGCTCCTGGGGCTCCGGCTGGTCCTGCTGGTCCGTCTGGTCCTGGTTGTCCTGGGGCTCCGGCTGGGCCTGGAACTTCGTGAACTTGTCCTGGGGCTCCTGGAGCTCCGGCGTTTCCTGGTTGTCCGTCTGATCCTGGTTGTCCTGGGGCTCCTGGGGCTCCGGATGATCCAGCGTTTCCTGGGGCTCCTGGTTGTCCGTCTGATCCTGGGTTTCCGTTTGGTCCCTTTGGTCCAGATGGTCCGGCTGGTCCTGGTGGTCCGGCTGGGCAATCGAAGCAGAAGTCATGTGCTGGAGCTGGGGTGGCAGCTGGTCCGTCTGGTCCGTCGTTTCCTGGGGATCCTGGTTGTCCATCAGATCCATCTTCTCCGTCTGGTCCTGGGGCTCCTGGTGGTCCGGCTGGTGAAACTCCGCATCCACAGCATCCTCCTTGATGTCCGACTGAGAATGATCCTTCAACGGCGGCTGATTCGTATCCAGCTTGACGGCGGGAACGGACTGATCCTCCTGAGACTTTAGCAAGAACTTGGGTGCGGGTAACCTCTCTCCAGATGTTTCCAGATCGTGACCGACAGAAATCAACTTCAGATTGCATAACTGATTGCATGTGTTGCATATAATTGTAAAGCATTGGGACTGAAAGGACGCATACCAAGGTAGCGACGGTTGAGACGGCAACTCCGACAAATGCCACACGGCGGATAGAGGTAGCTTCGAGCTCGAGTTGTTTTTCGTCAACCATCTGGAAAACGAAAACAATTTATGAACATTGAAAAAAAAAGAAACAAAATTTGAGAGCAAACTTGTAGCATAAATACGGAGCATTTCGATAATATTTAAAGAAAAAGTTGAGTAAGCGAAAAAATATTTAAAAATTGACAAAAATAAGCAAAAAGTGCTTACCGTATTTGGCTTGATGAGATTGCCGACCTGCTTTTCTGCCCTCGGCGAGCGACTTTTATACCAAGGGTAGGCGGGCGATCTGGCAATAGAAAGAGGCGTTGAAGGTGTACGCTGTGAACGGAGACGTTGGACAGGTTAGAAGCGAAAAATAGAGAATCAAGAGACAAAGCTGGCATGCCAAGGTCGTGATTGGTGTTTCAGAACCCAAATGTTTTTTGCGTCAAAACCGCGTACCGTTTCTCTACACAGTTCGATGCTCTTTTCGCCCGTTTTTTCATCTTTTCCATACCACCTTCGAGGAAAACTATACTTATCAAAAGATATTTTTTGAGAGAAATGATACCATTGGGTTTCTGTTTTTTTTTGTGAACCCACCTTTTTTGAGTGAAATACTTGGACAATTTAGCAAAGATAAAACATCAAAAGCAAAAAAATCGGTATGGGAGTTTTCCAACAAGTTTTTAAAAATTAGTTTCAGTAAGTATATGAAAAGAATAAACATTTTGATGAACTCAACTTTATTCATTTTTTTTAGTTTCCTACATTTATTTCACTATTTCACTATGACTGAACCACATAAATTTGAGATAATTAATAAGAACTGAGAACAGTATCAGTAAATTCACAATCTTAAATGACTTCATTAACCTCAAACAACTTCATTAGGACAACGAATCGACCTAAATTACACTTTAACATCAAATCGAATAAATCCTAAATACTATTGTCTGTCCAACAAGTTTATTCAATTGAGGAGTAACCTCTTCTTCCTAACTTTTGAAAACACTTTCAAAGAATTACCACTTCTTGAAATTTCATTTTCTAAAACCTAATGACTCATTACTGTTTCGAACTGCGCTCATTTTCGATTGAAATTAATTTACAAAAAATTCAAACCCCCCCCCCCCTTTCCTCGCTTTTAATTAGAAAATGTCTCAAACAAGTATCTAGTAGACAAATGCAGGATTTCAATTGTTTAATTGAAATTCTGATATAATAATATAAATTAGGCGCGAAAATGTGATCACCTTTTTTCGAGGTTTTCAAATAAACAATATTGGCATCTTTTCAACATTCACTTTGAAAAAACGTCATTTGCGGGAAAAGGATTTGTTATACTTAAAAGAGAAAGCATTCCTGACACTTTTTTTCCCAACCATTTAATAAACCTGGGCGGATTGACTATGCAGATGATGTACAGATGTACATAGGGTGCAAAAAAAAAACATGGTTTTGGTATTCAAATTGACGCCTTTTGTTATGGAAAAGGAATACTCTGAAAGGCTGATTCGATTAAGGATTAAATGATTTTTTATAGTGTTTTTGGGGGATTCTTCATTCAAGGGATTATTCTCTGGGATTTGTAGTCAAAAAAAGGTGTTTTGTTTCCTTGTTACCTTGAAGGGAAAGTGTTTTGCTTTTTTTTTTTGGAACGGTTTTTGTATTATGTAAATGTGATTTCGGGTAAAGTGAAGAAATCGAAAGCATGCAACAGTGTATATTCGTTTGGAAGAAGAAGAAGAAGAAGCATCGTTGTGGAATTTCAAACATGCTGTTGAATTAAATGATTAGAATGAGAATACGATGTTTTCATCTGGAAAAGTTTTTTACTTTTTTTTGATTTCCTGAAACACTTTATGCTTGATCGGAAATGTAGAAAACTTTTCAGATGCAATGATCATAATGGCGGCAAAAGTAAACATTTTAAAAAAGGGAAACATGAATCCGCAAAAATAAATATTAATAAAAATTACAGTTTAAGTTCAGTTCTCGATTGATTTTCAGCTCATGAAAACATACTGTCGAAAAGGAAACATTTTTCCGAAGAACATTTAAATAATCAGGAAGTTCTAATCCTCGGAATTTTTGCACACTTCACCTGGATTGACTTCAAAAAACGTACTTTAACCGGGTCTGCCTTGGGTCAATTTTGTGGGTGAATAAAAGGAGCGCTCTACGAAGATAATAAGCGTACCTAAAATGAAAATCGACTTCATTCTCATTCCAAATCTGTTGTTAAAATTTTCTAAAACCACATAGAAGCCGAGAAAACAAACCTCTAAACAATGGCCTAGAAAAAAGGGCCACCTGGCCGAACTTTTTCCTATGAGCTTTTTTCATATTAAGGTAAGAAATAAATATGAAGAATGTTTATATTAATCCTTTTTTATGTTTTTTTCATTCAAATTTATGTTTTTTACATTTTTTTTGGATTTTTCATGCCGGCGGACTAGTTTTCGCTGGTATCCCTTTTTTTCTAGGCCATTGTTTTGAAGCGTGTTTTCTCGGCTTCTGGGTGGTTTTAGAGAATTTTAAAAACAGAGTTGGAATGAGAATGAAGTCTATTTTCATTCAAGGTACATTTATTATCTCCGTAAAGGCCTTCTTTAAGTTCAGTTCTCGATTTTCAGCTCAATTTTATTCGAAAAATTGTTTATTGTCGATAAGGAAATATATTTTAGAAGAACATTCAAATAACCAGGGAGTTCTAAGCCTCGAGGTTTTACATATTTCACCTGGATTTTCTTCAGAAAACGTACTTTAACCTTTTCGGATTCGGGTCAATTTTGTAGTTAAATTTTTTTTAAAATCCGGTGAAATGAGATACTCTTTTACCATTCTTAAAATCATGGAAGCTTTTCTCCCTGATATCATTTTGTACATACCTAAAGTGCAACAAGAAAACAGAAAACTTAATGGGATGGTATGGTGCATCGAATTATCTCAATCGATGAGAAAATACGCAATCGAAATTCTAGGTCAGGTTATTTTTTTATTTCCTCTTGGTTTTTGGGTCGTTTTTTTCTCATTAAGAATTTATGATTAATTAAGTGTCGCGTCTTTTTTTATTCATTCAGAAATACATTTCCTCATTCATATCGAATTCATCTAGCTGTTCTTATCACGCTCCTTCTCATTCCGCAAATGAAAAAGCTGAGATAATGAAACATTGGCAACAAAAAACATCTAAATAACACACATGTTTTTACTTCCTCCTTTCTTCTCAAAAAAAAAAGAAAATTCTATCAGACACCGGTTGCGACCGACCGCACCGAAATTAGATTGTGTAACAAAACCACGTCAAAAAAGAATCGAGTAGGAAACCATTAATCATGCAACTTTGTTAAAAGGTCGAATATTCAGCTTTTTTGCGTCACAGTATCATGGGAGTGTTTCTTCAGGTGTTTTTCACATCAGCAGCCATTTTTTTCTGCCTTTTGTTTTGTCTCTTCAACTCATCATGCAGAAAAGCCTGTTCGTTTCTTACATAGTTTTTGTCAATGATGACCGTGTGTGCCGTTTGACGTTTGACGTCTAATTATCATGTAGAGGCACTATGCCATACCCATTCTTTTTTTCGATACTCACTCTTATCGTTGTTCTTTTTTTCACAAATGTTTCACAACGGTTTTTATTGATATGTTTTTTCATGTAAACCGAACGACGAACGGGGGAAGCAAGAAAAAAGAGAAGGATAATGTGGACTTCGATTTCCTTCTCCGCCTACCATTTTTTTATCTGATGCCGTTGTTTCAAGGGCATCTAAAATCGTAATGATGTTTACTATGTTTTTTTTTCCTGGTCAATTCATTCCGATCATATTGGAATTTTTTTTTGCAGTATTGTGTAATTGGTGCCAAGGTTGGACCCGGTAGGAATGAGGAAATACCACATAGCTTTGAAATAAAGAAAATGATAAGGGAAGTGAAGAATAACAAGGAACATCAATTTCCAATTTTAAACAAAATTATACATCAACTTTGAAAAAAAACTTTTTTAAAGAGGAAGTTTTTAAAATGGTTTAAAAAAATTGTCTATCAATTATCATTTATTTTTTATTTTGCTTTGTGTAGTAAGATCACTTGCGAAAATTGTTTACAGTAATTCTTTTTTGAAAAACAAAAAAACGTGTCAAAAAAATGAATCAAGATTAAAAATTCCGTTGTTATGTCATTTCACTTCCAATTATCAAAAGGTCAACAACATCACAATTTGCCAGTCATCTTCTATTTTTCAACAAAAATTCTTAACAGATAAAATCAACGAAATTTTTTGATGTTACGTTACACAATTCAAAATTGTTGAAAAAAAACGATTTTATTACTCATCAGAAGCTTACAGCAAAAATTTGAAATGGAAAAAAATAATTAATCATTGGAATAACAAAAAATGTGTAAGATTTTGCGTTCGGAATTAATTATATGTTGATGATCGAGGGAAACGTTCTCAAGGATGAATTTTTCAACTTGTTTCTATCGCTGCGGTTGTGATTCATCGTGGTTTCTGAACATAGAATTGAGGAATATTCGCTGAATAGGGATTTTTGAAATTAAAAAAAGTAAATTATTATTGAAATTGACAAAAAAGTGAGATGTATAGAATGTGAGTACTAAGAACAACTTTCTATTTCAACGGTGCAAACAAAAAAATACTCCAGACATTGTTTTTAAAATTGTGCTTAAAGGGGGCTCTTTAATTTTGGGTTTTTTTAAAATTCCCTTTTTCACCTTCTCGATGTTTGAAAACCTAAGAACATTTTTCGATATTTCCTTTTCTAGCACATAAATAAAAAAATACAAACGAAGACGGCGAAATGGCCAAACAATTGCATACGCCATTTTGGCGCCTTTTGTCTGTATATCTGCTTTTTCAGGTACGGTAAAAGAAAATTTTTAAAAACTGTTTTTACTTGAATAGGTCTTCAAATATCGTGGAGAAGATGAAAATAGAATAGAAATCCAAAAGAGTAAATAATCCACCACAGAGGTTTTTAGGGGACTAACTTCCAAAAGTAAGTCCCTCTGAAAATTGTCATCCATTTTGCTTGCATTTTTTGCACTTTTTTGTAGCTGGCGCAGTTTTTTGTTGTAAAAGTGGTATGATCAAATTGAGGCAGTTTAAGACGAATAGTTAAGGAACTCTTGAATATAATTTAACCTAGTTTTTGTACACATTTTAACATTTACCGGTTGCTGAAGTAAAGAAGGTCTGCTTATTAAATGAGAACACCAACTTCGATGAATTGGAACACACGATTTACACCATCACTATTGAAAATGTTGTTGGTGATTATTTTTTAAGATAATAGCAAATATAGGATCAACAGTGGCACCAATCAAAAAACATTTGCAATTAGAACCTGTTAACGAATTAATGGACTGCGGAGAATAAATAAAATAGCTTTAAACGTTAAAAAACCCTAATTTGACCATCCACAAAAAAATCTCCTAAAAAACCAAAATAATTCGTTCAGAAACTGAAAGTTGGTCAAAAATTCCTAGGCCACATTTTGGCTTCAAGTCTATATCTAAAAATCATTAATGGATGGCAAATAAAAAAAAAAATTAATCGGTGCTCAGTTATGTTTCCTGAGTACAGTAATCATTGAAAACCAAACCCGAAGAGAAATTGAAAAGCAAGCGACATGGAACATTTTTATCAACTTTTTTTAATGAGAATTGCAGCTTAATAAAACTTTTTGCATTCTAATTTTTTTTGTAAATGATAGTGATATTTGGATTTTTCTTAATTCAAACCCCCTCCCTTCCATTTTATGTTTCCACAGCTCTCCCTTTAACTCAATTTTCATAAGATTCGAACATGTCATTTGCGAGAAGTACGAGTCCATTTTTTTTCAGATACGTCATATCTGTGACATCCCTACAATCTTAAAAAGTACGATTACATGGAGACCCTGACCCAATTTGATATCAGAACCCGTCGTCAAAAATTTTTATAGAATAAATGATAGGACGATTTGAAGGCGAACTGAAACAAACATGTGCAATCAGTTACTGGAACCACGTTAGTACTATGCTAAGCTGATTCAAGAATGCAAATAACTGACAGAAAAGTGTTTCAGATGGGACAATTTTACAATTGATTGTTATAATCATAGGATTCATAAACATTATTGTTGTTATAATCACATGATGCTTTCTCTCATCGCTAATATTTTTCTAGAAACTTCACACTAATAGTTCAAAACTATCAATAAATTAGCTTCAAATCACCTAAATAAATTATCAGAGACCAACCACATTTTGACATCACATCAGGTTTCCCTCTTATTATCCATCACTTTTTTGGCAGCCAAAATCATCCAGACTGTAAGCAAATGGCCCATTAGGTGCAATTCAAAATAACTTTTTTTTTCCTGCATGTTTTTTAAAGTGTGACTATTTGGATGATTTATGAAGGGATGCATGAATAGTTCGTGTTCACAATCAAACAAGAATTCAACTTTTTTTTTCGCTCGAAAAAGTTTCGAAATTTTTCATTTGACAAAAGGATTCAAGAAAGAGGGAGACGTTCTAGTTTCTTGTCATATTAATGTGTTCACCTTGAAATTTTTTCTGGTAATAAAAAAAAAGGAATTTTTGGGTACTATCAAATTTCAAACAACAGCTATCTTTCAAACTCATAAATGATAGGAATTTTTTTAGGTCTCTGGTTTCAAGGTTGAGTAGAATGTGGCGTTTTATTCAATCACTGAACATTGATTTTACACTACGGTGCCTGACTTTATGGAAACTGCCAAACCCTTTGCCCTGAAAAGAAAAACCGAAAATGACTTCATTTTAACATCAAAATTATTAGGTAACTGATTATTACTTATTGGTTTTGTAATTAGACTTCCTGATTGTCAAAAATTGTTTGATCAGTGTGAACTTCAACGCCCTGTTCTCTGAAAAGAAGAATCAAGTTGAAAATTCCAAAAAAATAATATAAATAAAAATCACTACAGCCATTAAAATTAGCGGGATCCTAAAGAGAGAAAATTGGCGCTGCTAAGAAAACCACGGCGCTCCTAGGAAACCGTGGCGCTGCTAAGAAACCCTGGCGCTGCTAAGAATATCTTGGCGCTGCTAAGAAATTATGGCGCTGCTAAGAAATCATGGCGCTGCTAAGAAATCATGGCGCTGCTAAGAATATCTTGGCGCTGCTAAGAAACTATGGCGCTGCTAAGAAACCGTGGCACTGTTAAGGAAACGTGGCGCTGCTAAGAAATCATGGCGCTGCTAAGAAATCATGGCGCTTCTAGGAAACCGTGGCGCTGCTAAGAATATCTTGGCGCTGCTAAGAAATTATGGCGCTGCTAAGAAACCGTGGCACTGCTAAGGAAACGTGGCGCTGCTAAGAAATCATGGCGCTGCTAAGAAATCATGGCGTTGCTAGGAAACCGTGGCGCTGCTAAGAATATCATGACACTGCTAATGAAATCATGGCGCTGCTAAGAAATCATGGCGCTGATAAGAAACTATGGCGCTTCTAAGAAATCGTGGCACTGTTAAGGAAACGTGGCGCTGCTAAGAAATCATGGCGCTGCTAAGAAATCATGGCGCTTCTAGGAAACCGTGGCGCTGCTAAGAATATCTTGGCGCTGCTAAGAAATTATGGCGCTGCTAAGAAACCGTGGCACTGCTAAGGAAACGTGGCGCTGCTAAGAAATCATGGCGCTGCTAAGAAATCATGGCGTTGCTAGGAAACCGTGGCGCTGCTAAGAATATCATGACACTGCTAATGAAATCATGGCGCTGCTAAGAAATCATGGTGCTGCTAAGAAAGTCATGGCGCTGCTAAGAAAGTCATGGCGCTGCATGGCGCTGCTAAGGAAGTGTGGCGCTGCTAAGAACCCATAGCGCTGCTAAGAAACCGTGGCGCTGCTAAGAAAATCATGGCGCTGCTCAACATCGTCCACAATTCTGAAAAATCACAACTATATGAGATTCACATTTATAAATTTACTGTGTATGTAGGAACAAGGAATTAGACATTTTTTGTTTTCCCCAATTTTTAAAAATAGTATTGAAGATATTTTTAACGTCCTACATTCACAGAATTTTTAATGAATACAGCAGGAAGAGGAGCAATGGAAAATTAATTTTCGTAAAGGAGCTTAATTGATTTAAATTCAATAACATTTCATGCTTGCGTACCTGCAGCTCACCAAGCGAATTCCCTTCTGTGTTGCTCGTTTCATATTTTACAGTTATGATACAAAAACGATTATTTTCTAGAAACCTTATATTCACAGCTTTGAGATTTTTGGGATTCTAAATGTATGGTAGTTGTTTTTAAATATTTTGATAGTAAGATTTCAAAAATTTGATTGAAAATACTAAAAAAAAACATAACAAGAAATACAATATCAGATATTTTTGAAACTTTAAATTCGGTTTTTAAATCTTAAACAACAATGTGTGCTAAAAAAAATGCAAAAAGTGAATCAAGTGTTTCTTCACAAAAGGAAAAAAAGGAAAAACTAGTTTTAAATCATTGAAAATTATTTTTTTTGCATTTTTTCTGACGTGAATATTTTTCTTCATAATAAATTATAACTTTTTGTATGAAAAATTAATTTACCAACTTTCAAGCGAGTAATTTTTCATTATTTTTTCAATGTTACACAGTCTCTTGTGAAATAACATTTATCCTTAACTTTTTTTTGTATATCACCTTATTTATTCCTGGATTTTTTTCTAAAGAAGGTATTCTGCTGACCATCGATATCTCTTTTTTTCAATAACTCTCCACTTTTGCATGATCTCACAAATATCTCATCGAGTCCATCCGTGTGCAAACCATTACTTTTCATCGACTCACACATTTTGGCATTTGACCTAGCCTGTGTTTTTTTTTCTAATGACGAGCAGTTTTACTTTTTGAAAACGACGTCAGCATTCAGGTATCAATCCTGAGTGCTTATTGATTTTTAATGTTCACCTTTTTTGCTTAATTTTTTTCTTTTTGTATTTTCAATGACTTGAAAAACAAAACACTATTTTGACAATTTGATGAATCTTTCGATGGTGTTTCTTAAGTTGAAAATGACGCTGGAATTTTGATACTTTTTTTAAACTATAGAGAGGCTTACTAAACTATTACAAAAAGTCTGGAATTATTTTATTATATGAAATTTCAGTCTGACACTTATTTATGATCCCGTATTTTTTGTCTCGAAACCATTAGGAGAAAAGAGGAAACTGATAGTAAACCAAACAATACAAATTTGATTGATATATCGAAAACATTTATCAAGTTCTTAGCTACTTCGTTTTTTTTCAAATGCTAAAGTCATCTTATTTCAATTTTTTGAGCGAATAATTAAAAAAACGTTTTCCGCTGTCATAATTTTTGATTCTGGACCTCTTACTTTAGTATTTTGAATTATTTGACATCCTCGGTATTATTTTGCTTTCTAGAGGGACCATTCTGCTGATATTAATGCTCTTTTTCTGAGACCTGTTTTGTATTTTGTTTGATACTCTCACTGTTTATTGATTGCCCGTGGCGCGCTCCCCTGCCTTCTTCAACGCTGTGGATGGCGGTCGCGTTCTCTTTTTCTCTAACCCTCTCAATGATTATTGATTGCGCGAGGCGCGCTCCACTGCATTGCCTTTTTCTCTAACCCTCTCAATGATTATCGATTGCGCTTGCCACAACTGATTGCGTTCGTTTTTTATTTTTCAAATTTACGTCGTCGCCCAAACATTTTTTTTTCGATGTTTTGTTGCATAAATATTAGCATTATTATCTTGTATTTTTTTTTTGAAAAGTCTCTGAAATTTTGTTCACACTTTGTCCGACTTTTTGCTGCATTTCGTTTTCTTCAAAAACTGTTGGGTTTTTTTGAGAGTTGTCAATTCTTGAGCTTGACTGATATATCTAATGTTAATTTGCTGTCCACGTAGTGAATTTAATCAAGACTTTTGAAACGTACTTTTGTAAATCTGTAAAACATTGATTGCACTTGCGATTAACCACATTTTTTGGTTTTCAAATTGGCGTTGTCATCCAGAGATTTTTCCTTTTCTTTTTGATATTTTTTCTTTTAATTTTCGGGTTTGTGACGGTGTTTAAAGACATGTCAGTTTTCAAAATTGTCGTAAATGGCATCAGCATGGTTTATCGATTTTTCATATTAGGATTTACAATGCTTTCAACTCATTTTTAGAGATCCAACCTGGAGTATTAAAATGCTAAAATTTCACATTTAGCGCATAAAAACTCGGATCATGCACCTAAAGGTTTATGTGACTTTCTTTACTCAATTCATATTTGTCTCTATCAATGTTTCAGTTTTTAAATTTGATTGGACAATTAATTAATGATCTTATGTTTTTCTTTCTTTCACGACTGGACTAATACTCTATGAGATAGAAAACGAATATTGAAAAAAATTCGGTTTATGTTTTTTAAAATTTGATTTTTACACGTAATTTAAATTGCAGCACCCAGAATGTTCTATTTTCAAAATTCTCTGATACGTACCTTACAAGGGAAGTATACGAGCAAATGTTAATTGTTTTGAATGGGAGATAGCTCATTGGAAAGATCATATTCTTGTCTACAAGGTACCGTTTTCATTTTTTGCCGATGGACTCCTAGGAGCTTTTTATGGTCCCTCAAAGTTTTTGCCCAAATTTACGTCATTTTCCCTCTCACATATATTTGGTATTTCACAATCAGTTTCCAACAGGCTTGGTGGTGCAGCGCCAGTGTGATTGACTAGTAGACATGAGGTCGAGGGTTCGAACCCCAGCAATTTTTTTAATTTTTTTTTGTTGTTTTTTTTGCTGCTTTTGTGAAGTTTCAAGAGTGTTAAATTCCTGTTTTCAAATTTTTCGAAGCGCGAAATTCTGTATTTGCGTTGAAATCCCATAAAACCTTTTTGGGGCTTCAGGGCAACATAGGCGAAATTTTACAGTGCGTCGCAAAATTCCAAAGGGTCCCCCCCATGGAAAAATTTTGAAAATTTTTTTTTAAATTTAAAATCTCCCCATATTATCAGAGGGAGTCTTACTAATGGATATTTCGTGTTTTCCAAAATATTAGCCATCTTATGGAGCTATGGCCCACGTAGCAATAGCTCAAAAACCTTCAGTCCCATACACAGCAAACTGTTTCCTGTATTGGAAAGCGCGATAGGCTAAATATTTATTAGTAAGACTCCCTCTGATAATATGGGGAGATTTTAAATTTAAAAAACATTTTCAAAATTTTTCCATGGGGGGACCCTTTGGAATTTTGCGACGTGCTGTAAAATTTCGCCTATGTTGCCCTGAACCCCCAAAAAGCTATTATGTGATTTCAACGCAAATACAGAATTTTTCGAAAAATTTGAAAACAGGAATATAACACTCTTGAAATTTCGCAAAAGCAGCAAAAAAAAACAAAAACAAAGATAGCCTAGATTCGAACCCTCGACCTCATGCTTATCAGTCAAACACACTGGCGCTGCACCACCACGTCGGTTGAAAACTACATGTGATTTACCAAATATATGTTAGAGCGAAAAATGAAGTAAATTTGGGCAAAAACTTTGAGGGACCATAAAAAGCTCCTAGGAGTCCATCGGCAAAAAATGAAAACGGTACCTTGTAGACAAGAATATGATCTTTCCAATGAGCTATCTCACATTCAAAACAATTAACATTTGCTCGTATACTTCCCTTGTTACAAAAAAAAACGCGAACATTTCCTTAAATGCGTAGCGCACCCCCCTGTCATCTTCAAAGTTGTTGATGACGCCCTCCTTGTCTTTTTCTCTATCTCTCTCAATCGTTATCGATTGCGCGAGGCGCGCTCCACTGCATTGTCTTTTTCTCTGATACTCTCACTGTTTATTGATTGCGCTTGTCACGATCGATTGCGCTCTTTTTGGTTTTTCAAATTGACGTTGTCGCCCAAGCCTATTTACATTTTTTGTTTCGCAAATATTAGTATTATCTTCTTGTATTTTTGGAGAAGCCTCCGAAATTTGGTTCAAACTTTTCTCGATTTTATATTTCGTTTATTTTTTCTTCAATAATTTATGAGTTTATGACTATATTTAAGAGTGTCCAATTCTTGAAAAAATGTTAACTTTTAGTCCATATAATTAATTTAACAAAACCTTCGAAACGTAATTTTTCATCAATTATGTTTTTTTTTTCAAATTTATCTGATTCTCTAAGAAAAAATGCGAATATTTTTTTAAATTCCTGACGCGCACCTCTGTCACCTTCAACGTTGTCGATGGCGGCCATTTTAGTTATTTCTATTATCCTCTTATTGATTGCTTTCGCCATGCAACGCTGGCCTCCGCCACCTTTTAATTTTCTGCTTTACAAACTGACTTTTTTGATTTTTCTTTGAGCAAAGAATATCATTTTTTGGAAGATAAGTTAGATTTTTGAACTAAACCTTACAACGTCTTCAAATATCAAGTTCCACTTTTTTGGCCCCTTTCCACGTTTCGGAAGAAGTCGGTGGAAAATTTAGGTGCGCTGTATTCCATTTTTTGCCTTGTTTTCGTTTATTTTTCCTCAAAAAGTTGGTGGGATCCCTAAAAAGCGAATGTGACGATTTTATTATTTTTTGTTGTTGTTTGTTTCCCTAAAAATTCAACTAATAGTGAGAAGACGATTTTAAAGGACAATTATCGGTCTCCATATTCAGGTCTCCATTTAGCTAATACCCAACACTTTGGTAGATACTTAAAGAAATTCAGATTCGAAACATTCATTGACACCTACTCATTTAGTTAGTTCAAAAAACACGTTTCGAAATTAATTTCAAAGTTTCGAAAGTCTACATAATATAAAATGCACCATTGTTGATTGGATGGCCCACTCTTTGTCTTTTTCTCTGACCCTCTCAACGTTCATCGATTGCGCTTACCTTATCATGCTGACCCCCTTTCACCTTCATGGTTGTTGATGGCGCTCTGTTCGCTAATTTTTCACTAATCCACGTAACGTTTCTTGACTGAGTTTGCCATGCACCACTGACTTCTATCACCTTCGTTTTTTTGTTTTTCACGATAGCGTTGTCATTGCAATTAATGTTGAGGAGATATTACAATTTTAAATTTTCTTGATAAGCATGGGTAAATATCCTACTCGAAGTTATGTTTCGTTCCTTTTGCATATAATGTGAGCGTATAGAACGCCGATTCACATGGTTTTGGGACCCTGTCACAACTTATTTTTTCCTAAAATTGTAAATGTTGTTTCATAGTACCGGCTGATCCCAGTTTTGGAGTTAGTTATCTTTTAATGGTCCTATCTAGGTATTTAAAGTCATTCTAGCTTATGGCAATTTTAAAACTTCCCGTTAACGAATGTTTTGGATCCATTTCAAAATTTATCTACTAACATAGATAATCAGTTTTAATAGTTCAATTATTATTAGAAAACCAGTTAGTAAGTGAGGCCTTTGCGCCGTAAAGTTTTTTATTTTCTCTAATCCTCTCAATGTTTATTGATTGCGCGTGGCGCGCTTCTCTGCCGTCTTCAACGCTGTTGATGGCAGCCCCATTGTCTTTTTCTATAATCCTCTCGCAGTTTATTGATTGCGCTTTCCATACCGCGAATGGTTTTTGTGATTCAAATTGGCGTTTTCATCCAAACTTTTTTTAAACGTTTTGTTGCGCGAATATTTGCATTTACGTTTTTTTTTTTGGATCCTTCATAGAAGTTTTGTTGAAACGGCCCCTGAAGTTTTGTTTTGTTTTTGGTTCTTTTTCTTAAAAAATGTCCGATGACAATGTTTTTATAACTGCCAATTTTCGGAATTAAAACAAAATTTCAAACGCTTGTTTAAAAGACTGCTAGAAAAAGAATCATGCTTTATCTCCTATGTTTTTCTCCCCATATCTTAAACTTCATGTTGGCCCCTATTTTTTTTCTTTGATTCGAAATTCATTGACCCCTAGATGTTAACTTTTAGTTAGTTCAAAACATCACGTTTCACCTCTCCATTATTTTAGACAAATTCTTGAAAGTCATTAAATTGATTGATCATATTCAAAAGATTGCATCTCCTTTTCATGTTCAAAGTTGTTGATGACGCCCTCCTTGTCTTTTTCTCTAACCCTCTCTATGATTATCGATTGCGCGAGGCGCGCTCCACTGCATTGTCGTTTTCTCTGATACTCTCACTTTTTATTGCTTGCGCTTGTCACGATCGCGCTCTTTTTTGTTTTTTCAAATTGACGTCGTCGCCCAAACCTTTTTTAATTTTTTTGTTGCGGAAATATTAGTATTATCTTCTTGTTTTTTTTGGAGAAGCCTAAGAAATTTGGTTCAAACTTTTCCCGATTTAATACTTCGTGTATTTTTTTAAAAATAATTTCCGAGTTTATGACGATATTTAAGAGTTGATAATTCTTGAACAAATTTTTACTTTCAGTGCATATAGTGAATTTAACAAAACCTTCGAAACGTAATTTTTGTGTATTAATAGTAAGTCCTTAAGCTAGAAAACACATTTTTAAAAATCGTTTTATGGATTTTATTTTTGCGGTTTACACGTTTTCGAAACTGCAGCATCAATTATATTGTTTCAGAATTTCTCTGATTCTCCAAGAAAAAATGCAAATCTTTTTTTACATTCCTGACGCGCACCTCTGTCACCTTCTACGTTGTCGATGGCGGCCATTTTAGTTGTTTTCTATGATCCTTTTATTGATTGCTTTCGCCATGCAACGCTGGCCTCCGCCACCTTTTAATTTTTTTGCTTTTCAAACATTGTTGGCGGCGGGCGCTTTGTCTTTTTCTCTAACCCTCTTGGTGATATCGATTGCGCGTAGCGCGCTCCCCTGCCACCTACAACGTTGTCGACGTTTTTTTTCCATTTTTCGCAAAACAAAAACGCATAAAATTCATCGTTTTTCTGGAAAATTATTATTAGCGTATTTGGTTTTTACTTTACTCGCTTACCGTGCTCTTTTTTTCTTTTTTGTATGGCAGTGACAAGAATTAATTGTTTTTTTGCAGATCTCGTTAACAGAGACTGTAATTAAAAGACGAGTCCGGTCCGGATTTATTTTAAAATTAAAAACAAATATATTAGAAATTTTCATTTGCCCGCCGCGCATCAAATTAATTAATTAACTTAAGCGTGTCACGCCAAGTAACCATGGTATGGGATTAGCTTGTCGTCTGTACCGCCTGCAGAGGCGTGCTGTTTTTTCAGTATACAATAGGATCCTTGGAACGGATCCTCGAAGTCGTTACCACGCGAGCTAGGTGGCGTACACTCTCCTCGGGGAGTGTAGGGCTTAGCCTTTTGGGACGACACGCTTGGGACGCACGCGGAGTATGTGGCGCAGAGAGGCTGTCCAAATTACCATGAAGTGCTTGGTTTGGCATAGAACACGACTGGAGAAACAGGGCCAAAAAATTTATAAATAAGAATAGTATTTTTTCTCCAGTGGTGGGCACGGAGACACCAATGAAGTTGGCCCTCAGAAGATCCTCTTCTGGGGTGTGCTGACACTGACTGGTGAATCCACCGAAATGTTGTCGTAAAGGCGCTTTGCGTCTTGTTCCTGCGGCACTTTTCAAGGGCATTACGCGTTTTCAAGTATATATTTTAAAAGGTTTTTTTTCTGATCACTTCTCAATTAATTAATTATAGTCTAGTTTAGTAAAGTAAAACAATTTCATTTTTTCGTTTGGTAAATTCATTTGACCGGCTCGCTTTTTCTTAATTGTTCTCTTGGCAATCATCAATCAACAAATGGTCTGCCCTCAAGAACGGCTCACGTCTCTCATTGTGGTAGCTGTTTAGAACTGATCCTGAACTTCTCAGGTTAGTTTGAGTTGGACAAATTAAAATTAATAGTTGTATTTTTAGATGCAAGAAGCGCCAGGGACATGATCTTTTGTTCACTTCCACTCAGAAAGATCAGAATCGTGATTGAGTTTAGTTCATCGCGGAACGTGTGCAGTTGTCAAAGAATGGTGAGTTATAAAAGACAACAACCTTGAAATGTTCTTTGTGACTACGAATCATCAAAGAAAATTATCAATGTTACCATTTTCTTACTTATTTATTTTTTCAGGTTCTTCGAGAGACCATCGCGATTTTTCAAAACAAATCGTCAGCTTGGACCGCGAGATCTTGCTCGTGGTACGTTGCACAAAACTTTATGCAATTCAAGAACTCAACAATTTTCAGGATAATGACAACTGTCTACGGCGACAACAGCAATGGAAGATGCAAATCCGTACAACACCGCAATAATTGGATGCTAGACAAGCTGCCGATTGTTTTTATTATAAAACACAGTTCTTTCACGATTTGAGTTTTACAGCTTGGAAAGTTTGGGCAATGGCAACAACAGCAACAATGACAACAATGACAACTATGACAACAATGACAACAATGACAACAATGACTGGACAGGCTGAGACTAATAGTTTTTTTTACCGGAAATTTGCTTTTGATTAAAAAATCATTTACAGTGGTCTATGGAATAACTACCGGTAATGTCATCAACAATTCTGAAGGTTGGCGATGCTGCTGTATCGACAAATTCGCCATCTGGAAATACAACAACGCTCCTGAAACGACAACATCGACCACAATCACGCCACGCTGAAAATGAAGACGTAAGCTTCAGGTGAAAACACGCAGTTTTGTCATAACTTGTCTTTTACAGTTTGAACATTTTGTGCAAAAACATCAGCAGTTCAACATCATCCAACGGGGACATTGAAATCTGGACAGCATCTGGAACGACAACACCAACAACAGAGGATGCTGCTCCGAAAAAAGGATTTACTGAATGCTGCAAAAGCTGTAGATTTTTCAAATGAACACAATCAGTTTTGGTATGATATTTCTTTTACAGTATGGGCATTTGTGCAATAACAACATCAATTCCCACAATGCCCAGCAATTCGTCAGCATCCAACATCATCCATCAGGGACAATGAAATCTGAAGTGATGATGCTGTTCCGAACAAGGATTGGATCCTGGAAAAGCTGTTGATTTGAAATCACGCAGTTTTGGTATAATTTGTCGTTTACAGTTTCGACAACTTGTCCAACATTATCAATCCACAATGCCCTGCACATCAGCAACATCCAACATGGACAGTGAACTTCCAACGAGGATAAGGAATGCTGGACACCGTCTGAAACGATGATGCTGTTCCGAACAAGGATTGGATGTTGGAAAAGCTGTAGATTTTTCTATCGAAACACGGTTTTGGCATAATTTGACTTTTACAGTTTCGACAACTTGTTCAACACACTGCCAAACACTTCAACATGCAACAGGGACACGAACTTCCAACGGGGACAAGAAAGTATGGAAACCATCTGAAACAACGACAGCAACAAAAAGATGATGCTGATCCGACAAGGATTGGATCCTGGAAAAGCAGTAGATTTTTCTATCGAAATCACACAGTTTTGGCATAATTTGTCTTTTACAGTTTCTACAACTTGTTCAACACACTGCCCAACACACTGCCCAACACTTCAACATGCAACATGGACACGAACTTCCAACGGGGACAAGGAAGTATGAAAAACATCTGAAACGACGACAGCAACAAAAAGAGGATGCTGATCCGACGAGGATTGGATCCTGGAAAAGCTGTTGATTTGAAATCACGAAGTTTTGGTATAATTTGTCTTTTACAGTTTCGACAACTTGTTCAACATTATCAATCCACAATGCCCTGCACATCAGCAACATCCAACAGGGACAGTGAACTTCCAACGAGGATAAGGAATGCTGGACACCGTCTGAAACGATGATGCTGTTCCGAACAAGAATTGGATGCTGGAAAAGCTGTAGATTTTTCAAATGAAAACACGCAGTTTTGACATAATTTTTATTTTGCAGTTTGGACGATTTGTTCAACAACACCAGCAATTCAACAGTATCCAACAGGGACAATGAAATCTTCAAATGAAAACAATTGGACGTGCTTAAGAAGATCACTAAAAAGGTACACCTTAAAATTCTTAATGTTGCTGGAAATTTGAGGAAAAATTTCTGGAATTTTTAGAAAATCTCGAAATTTCCAGATTTCATTTTTAGAACTTGTTTTTTATAATAGGTGGCCAAGAACAACAACATCAATGTTCACAATGCCCAGCACAAGCAACATCGCCAACAATTTCTGGACAGGTTATGGGACGACGACAGCAACAAAAGATTATGCTGATCCGAACAAGGATTGGATGCTAAAAAGCTGTAGATTTTTCCAATGAAAAAACGCAGTTTTGTCATAATTTTTATTTTGCAGTTTGGACCATTTTTGCAAACAATAACATCAATGCCCCAGCAATTCAACAGCATCCAACAGGGAAAATGAACTTCCAACGAGGACGACAAGGAATTCTGGACACCATCTGAAACGATGATGCTGTTCCGAACAAGGATTGGATGCTGGAAAAGCTGTAGATTTTTGGAATAAAAACACGCAGTTTTGACATAATTTGTATTTTGCAGTTTGGACGATTTGTTCAACAACAACATCAATCCACAATGCCATGCACTTCAGCAACTTCCAGGGAGGACAGTGAACTTCCAACGTCGACAAGGAATTCTCGACTCCATCTGAAGCGACGACAGCAACGGAAAGATGATGATGTTCCTAGCAAGGATTGGATCCTGGAAAAGCTGTAGATTTTTCTAATAAAATCACGCATAATTTGTCTTTTACAGTTTAGAGAATTTGGGTAACACAATTCAGCAGCATCTAATAAAGACAATGAAATCTGGACAACATCTAGAACCGACAGCAACAAATACACGAAGGCTGACACCCAACAATGCGAAAACGAAAACAATGTTGGAGACTACTTCAAATCTGGCAACGTGCAGCGACACAACAACACAAATAAGACTGACACGATGTTTTTGATTGGCCGATGTGAATGCAACACGGGAAAACAAAGCTGTAAGAATTTATGAACATCAAATTGTAATTTTATCGGATCTGTTGTTTGTAAAAATAAAAAATTTCTGAAAATTCGAGAATAAGTTCCGACATTTTCAGAAAATCTTGAATTTTCCAGAAATTTCATTATTAGAACTTGTTTTTTATACTAGGCGGCCGAAGGCTATCGCCAATTTTTTATTTTGTTTAAAAACTTGCGAATTAAAAAAAAATTCAATGTCAACATTTTAAAATTAAATGAAAGTTCAATTTTAATCATTATGGGTATTTTCAGGACACCTACACCACCATGTCAACATCGACGGGTGCACGATCAATTGAATGGGATCCAGGTTATTATTTATTTCAAGAAAAAAAAAGCTTGAAAATTCGTATTTTTACAACTAATAGTAAATTTTTTTTAGCTGCTAAGAAACCGTGGCGCTGCTAAGAAAATCATGGCGCTGCTAAGAAACCGTGGTGCTGCTAAGAAATCATGGCGCTGCTAAGAAATCATGGCGCTGCTAAGAAATCATGGCGCTGCTAAGAAATCATGGCGCTGCTAAGAAATCATGGCGCTGCTAAGAAACCGTGGTGCTGCTAAGAAATCATGGCGCTGCTAAGAAATCATGGCGCTGCTAAGAAATCATGGCGCTGCTAAGAAATCATGGCGCTGCTAAGAAATCATGGCGCTGCTAAGAAACCGTGGTGCTGCTAAGAAATCATGGCGCTGCTAAGAAATCATGGCGCTGCTAAGAAATCATGGCGCTGCTAAGAAATCATGGCGCTGCTAAGAAACCGTGGTGCTGCTAAGAAATCATGGCGCTGCTAAGAAATCATGGCGCTGCTAAGAAATCATGGCGCTGCTAAGAAATCATGGCGATGCTAAGAAAATCATGGCGCTGCTAAGAAACCGTGGTGCTGCTAAGAAATCATGGCGCTGCTAAGAAATCATGGCGCTGCTAAGAAATCATGGCGCTGCTAAGAAATCATGGCGCTGCTAAGAAAATCATGGCGCTGCTAAGAAACCGTGGTGCTGCTAAGAAATCATGGCGCTGCTAAGAAATCATGGCGCTGCTAAGAAATCATGGCGCTGCTAAGAAATCATGGCGCTGCTAAGAAACCGTGGTGCTGCTAAGAAATCATGGCGCTGCTAAGAAATCATGGCGCTGCTAAGAAATCATGGCGCTGCTAAGAAACCGTGGCGCTGCTAAGAAATCATGGCGCTGCTAAGAAAATCATGGCGCTGCTAAGAAAATCATGGCGCTACTAAGAAACCGTGGCGCTGCTAAGAAAATCATGGCGCTGCTAAGAAAATCATGGCGCTACTAAGAAAATCATGGCGCTGCTAAGAAATCATGGCGCTGCTAAGAAACCGTGGCGCTGCTAAGAAAATCATGGCGCTGCTAAGAAAATCATGGCGCTACTAAGAAAATCATGGCGCTGCTAAGAAAATCATGGCGCTACTAAGAAAATCATGGCGCTGCTAGGAAATCATGGCGCTGCTAAGAAACCGTGGCGCTGCTAAGAAAATCATGGCGCTGCTAAGAAAATCATGGCGCTACTAAGAAAATCATGGCGCTACTAAGAAAATCATGGCGCTGCTAAGAAAATCATGGCGCTGCTAAGAAAATCATGGCGCTGCTAAGAAAATCATGGCGCTGCTAAGAAATCATGGCGCTGCTAAGAAACCGTGGCGCTGCTAAGAAAATCATGGCGCTGCTAAGAAACCGTGGTGCTGCTAAGAAATCATGGCGCTGCTAAGAAATCATGGCGCTGCTAAGAAATCATGGCGCTGCTAAGAAACCGTGGCGCTGCTAAGAAACCGTGGCGCTGCTAAGAAATCATGGCGCTGCTAAGAAATCATGGCGCTGCTAAGAAACCGTGGCGCTGCTAAGAAACCGTGGCGCTGCTAAGAAATCATGGCGCTGCTAAGAAATCATGGCGCTGCTAAGAAATCATGGCGCTGCTAAGAAACCGTGGCGCTGCTAAGAAACCGTGGCGCTGCTAAGAAATCATGGCGCTGCTAAGAAATCATGGCGCTGCTAAGAAACCGTGGCGCTGCTAAGAAATCATGGCGCTGCTAAGAAATCATGGCGCTGCTAAGAAATCATGGCGCTGCTAAGAAACCGTGGCGCTGCTAAGAAACCGTGGCGCTGCTAAGAAACCGTGGCGCTGCTAAGAAATCATGGCGCTGCTAAGAAATCATGGCGCTGCTAAGAAACCGTGGCGCTGCTAAGAAATCATGGCGCTGCTAAGAAACCGTGGTGCTGCTAAGAAATCATGGCGCTGCTAAGAAACCGTGGCGCTGCTAAGAAATCATGGCGCTGCTAAGAAACCGTGGTGCTGCTAAGAAATCATGGCGCTGCTAAGAAAATCATGGAGCTGCTAAGAAAATCATGGCGCTGCTAAGAAATCATGGAACTGCCAAGAAAATCATGGCGCTGCTAAGAAAATCATGGCGCTGCTAAGAAAATCATGGCGCTGCTAAGAAAATCATGGCGCTGCTAAGAAACCGTGGCGCTGCTAAGAAACCGTGGCGCTGCTAAGAAAGTCATGGCGCTGCTAAGAAATAATGGCGCTGCTAAGAAAACATGGCGCTGCTAAGAATATTTCATTTTGTCCTGAAAAATGATAAATGTCTCAGAATTTAAGATAAATTTTAAAAATTAACAAATTGATTGAAAATATTGATAATTTCAGATCACCAAATCTTCAACCATCAACAATTGAGGATACTATGCATAGGCCACATCAACAGGTACGTCATTTATATTCAAAATGTCTGTTATTTTCCGAAAAAGGCCATGAAATGTCAGAAAATTTGGAATTTTTCAGATATTTCATTTTAGAATCAATTCTCCGTAATTGGCGGCCGAAGGCTATCGCCAATTTTTTATTTTGATCCAAAACTTGGGAATTTTTAAAAATCGTATTTTTAAAACTAAATTTTAGTACTAGGCGGCCGAAGGCTATCGCGAATTTTTCATTTTGTTCTGAAAAATTATAAATTTCTGAAAATTTGACCCATATTATAAAAATTATCAATATTTTCAGTAAATTTGTAAATTTCAGATCACCAAATCTTCAACCATCAACAATTGCGGATACAATACATCGGCCACATCAACCGGTACGTCGTTAATATTCAAACTATGAGATTTTCAGAAAAAGGTTTTGAAAATTTTGAAAATTGTGAATTTTTCATAATTTTCATTTTTACAACCAATTTTTGGTACTAGGCGGCCGAAGGCTATCGCCAATTTTTTATTTTGATCCAAAACTTGTGAACTTTTTAAAATCGCATTTTTACAACCAATTTTTCATACTAGGCGGCCGAAGGCTATCGCCGATTTTTTATTTTGATCCAAAACTTGAGAATTTTTAAAAATCGCATTTTTACAACCAATTTTTCGTACTAGGCGGCCGAAGGCTATCGCCAATTTTTTATTTTGATCCGAAAGTTGTGAACTTTTTAAAATCGCATTTTTACAACCAATTTTTCGTACTAGGCGGCCGAAGGCTATCGCCAATTTTTTATTTTGATCCGAAAGTTGTGAACTTTTTAAAATCGCATTTTTACAACCAATTTTTCGTACTAGGCGGCCGAAGGCTATCGCCAATTTTTTATTTTGATCCGAAACTTGTGAACTTTTTAAAATCACATTTTTACAACCAATTTTTCGTACTAGGCGGCCGAAGGCTATCGCCAATTTTTTATTTTGATCCAAAACTTGAGAATTTTTAAAAATCGCATTTTTACAACCAATTTTTCGTACTAGGCGGCCGAAGGCTATCGCCAATTTTTTATTTTGATCCAAAACTTGAGAATTTTTAAAAATCGCATTTTTACAACCAATTTTTCGTACTAGGCGGCCGAAGGCTATCGCCAATTTTTTATTTTGTTCAAAAACTAGCAAATTTTCAAAACGCGTTATTACATTTAAATTTTAGGTTATCTTCGAAATTTTTCATTATCGAGTTAAAAAATATATGTGAAACCGCGCAATCCATCATTGCGCTTACTACGTGAAGTATTTTGATCTGTCTAAAACCTTATTTCCAGCTTAAAGTTGTTAAAGTAATTTCGAATGTAACTGCAAGTTGAAATTGACATTATGAGAAACAATGACGTTTCAGTTAATGATAGTTATCCTGCACACTTTTTCAAAGTTTAGCAGAATGTTTTTGTTTTTGCAGAATGACGCAGCTTGCAAAATCATGTCCGCCAGACCCTGCATCGCGTAATTTTATGCTTCAGTACTGCAGAAAGGACGAAGTGATAGTGAATTTTTAAGTGAATTTTTAAAAAATTAATTTTGAATCGGTTAATCGTTGTTGTTCAGATCAGGCATATCGGTGACATGCTGATCGATCGCGGATTCAACGGTCCAAATGCCCAGAAACCCCATGGTACAACGACGACGACGACGATAAAATACTAATAATTGTTTTGTTTTTACTGTCTATTTATGTTTTTACTTTCTATTTCTGACTCGACGGTCCCCTCCCTTTTGTAAATATATTGTTTGTTGGGAGGTGGACTCGTTGAAAACGGTTGCGGTGCTGGTCCTATTTTCGATCATCAGATACTGTTCATCCTGGGAAGCTAAATTCAATCGTCGTTCATTAGAATCGAGTAAAAAGCGCGTCAGTATTTTCTTCGCGCACCAGCTCTTCCATGACCGTCGTCCATCTTGTCTTTTATCATCACATTGTCTGGTCTTTCCGATTCAGTCCCTCGAGTTTTCCATTATCGCAATTATTCCGCATTTTCCTGCATTGCAACAGAGACCAAATATGATTAATAGCATTCGTTGCTAAAAATGTTGATAGAAGTTAAGGTCGGTCATTCCATTAAAATATCAGATAGTAATAATTTGTTTGAATTTTCGTAATTTTGCGCTGCTAAGATAAGCATTGGGAAGCATGGTGCTGCTAAGAAAAGCATGGCGCTGCTAAGAAACCGTGGCGCTGCTAAGAAACCGTGGCGCTGCTAAGAAAATCATGGCTCTGCTAAGAAAAGCATGGCGCTGCTAAGAAAAGCATGGCGCTACTAGGAAAATCATGGCGCTGCTAGGAAAATCATGGCGCTGATAAGAAATCATCGCGATGCTAAGAAATCATGGCGCTGCTAAAAAATCATGGCGATGCTAAAAAACCGTGGCGCTACTAAGAAATCGTGGCGCTGCTAAGAAACCCTCGAGCTGCTAAGAAAATCAAATTACATGGGGTCTCGTTTGCGATATTTTTATAAATTTTTTTAGTCTATTTTTGGTCCAAGGTTTTGTCTTTCTCGACCATTTTTAATCATTAACCAATCATACCAATCAATCATAAGTTATGTTTTTACAGTCTTTTGATAGTGAATAAAATTTACCTTCATTTCCAGGTACATTTATTGAAGACATAGACTTGTTCTTTAATAATACACTCTCCAAAATATGAAAACGTGAAGTATGATTTCCCAGTAGTTTGTGTCCAAACATAAACACTATGTCGAATAGACTAATATGGAGCCAAATATCAATCGACTGATAAGATATGATTGTCAAATTATTATTTTCTTTTCTCATTATTTTTGAACGTCAGACACCGACAACTGCATTTTTTGTGATTTTATTATTATTATTATTAAAAAAATTATCCTTACAATTATGTTTCAGATGCGTTCGATACTATTTCTATTCGCGGTATTCACCGCTACATCTGCATTCCAATATTATTCATTAGCTGATACATTCCAAGCAGTACTTGATACTGAAAAAGCATTGGAAGAAGAGCTCCGAGTGAATTTCGAGAATGCTAGAGCTGCCAAACAAGAAGCGAGAGAAGAGGCTGGAAGAAAGCTGAATGAAACACTGTCGAAGGTATCCGATGCCATTGAACAAAAGAAAGAAGAAATTGAACAAGCAAAAGAGGTAATTATATCAGAAAACATGGAATATTTTTCAGTTTTTAGGAAGAAAAGGCAAAAAAACAAGAGAAAATTAATGAAGTGCTCCAAAAATGGAAGGAAGTTGGATCTCAATTGAAAACTATTTCCAACCAGGTCAAAGAAAAACAAGACGCCGCACGTGCTGAAAAACAGCAGGTATTTAAATCATTTAAAACCATTTTGGAAACTAAAAACAACAGGAAATCGAACAATTTGTCAACCAGTTGAAAGAAGCATTCGATAAAAGGAAACAAGAAAAAGAAGCTGAAAAGGAGGAACTTTTGGAAAAATGGAAGGCAGCATCTGAAAAAATTAAGCAGCAGAAGGAAGAACTTCAGGAGCAGATCAAAGTTGCCAAAGCAAAGTTAGATGAAGAAAGGAAGAAAAGGTTGGAGCAATTGAAAACTGAGTTGAAAGAAGTGAAAGATCTAATCACCGCTGAAGTCAAGAACCGATACGAACAGAAAAAGCAAAGAGAAGCTGACCAAAAAGCTCATATTGAAGATTTGAAACAACAGGTCAAGGTAGAACAGAGAATAGTTGGTATTTCTAATGTCACAATTTTACAGGATGGTGAGTCACAATTGGAAGAAGCTGCAAGCAAGGTTGGAGAACAATATGGCAACTATCAGGCTCAAAAAGATGAGCTAACTACCTTGATTCAAAACCTGTTGCAACAAGGTGTGAAGGATAAAATTTCAAACCAGTTTTCAGATGAATTGCAGAAAAAATTGGATAAGGTTATTTTATTATCATAACACACCAATTAAGAGAAGTTTTTCAGGCTGCGCTCAAACAAGTTTTAGAAGACAAGAAATCAGAAGCTAATTACCATGTTGCCACCAACCAGACAGAGGAAGCTAATGGTGTGAAAATTTCACAAAAAGCTACAGTACTTGACGAGTAAGAATTAAAAACAAAAGCGAACTCTGGTTTTATCACATTTTTAAAACAGAATCACAGGAAAAGCTGCTTGGGAGACAATCACCTGGGTACTTCTTGCACTTTGCATATTGCTGTCTATTGCTTTGATCACCATTATTATCTATCAAATTAAACAAAAGAGCCAATACGAAAGACTCGATGGTCATGATCACACAGCTGAATTCGGACATCGCAATCATGAAAGAGATCCACTGCTCCCGCCAGTCGCCGTCCCGACCACTGCACCGCCACTTGCTCCAGCAAAAGAAGAACAACAATTCTAGATTTGTTTCTTCATCTTCAAGTTAATGCGATGTATCTTGATGTTTGAATTTTGTAAATATAAAATTCTTTTGTATGGACTTTTAGCAATGCACATCTCGTAAACAATAGAGATAACAAATTTGAATGATGCAATTTCTAAAATAATTATGGAAAAATCATATGGTGTATGATGGACATAAACATAAACTTGACAGGTTTTGTGACTTGTGTTGTTTTACGTGATTATACAGAGCAATCACGAGAAACAAAGAGACAATAGGTAGAGAGTTGATAAGTTTATTTTTTTTATTGCCAGTTTATTTTCAAATTGGTCTTAAAAACAATATTAATTTTTGTAAAGGAAATCAAATTTTTATAAGACATCTTGCCTTTTCAGTACGTAACCTCATGATAGCGAACTCCACTTATTTGAATAAAAAAATCTAGATCTGACGCAGACACAAACTCTGAACTTCAATATTTGATTAATAAGCAGGTTGAAAATATCATAGGCACAAAGTTTCGTACTTTGAAACAAAGCAGGTTTTGCTGTTCTTTCCAAGAATGCTGGAATTGGTATTTAATTCTATGTAATATATGGATACAGTTGTTTAGACTTGAAAGTTGATGTAACTTTTAAAAACTCTTCAAAGATTCGGAAGGAATAAACAAAAAAACTATTTTTGAACAGTCGAAATTCACGAATATGGAACGACAACAGTGATATTTAATTGTATAATTAAAATAGTGCATTTTGCAAATGTCGTTGATGTTGAAGTGCATTGGACAAGCTCATGAGGATCATTCATAGTCAGTCGACTATGCACTTTTTCGGAAATTAAACGAGCAAAAATATATAAAAACAATAAAATCTGATTACAACATAAATTTTTGTCTCGAATATTTTTCACGTGCGATGTCTTCTAGTAATTCCAGGTTGTGATATAATTTTTTTTGTCATTTTTTCCTACTGTCAGTTGAAAAATTGAAAGCAATTTCATGTGAATGAATAATTTTTGTTGACAGTCTTATATGAAGTTTTCATCTCATTGGATTCACTCGTTAAATGCAAAATATTTTCTCAAATATTGTCTCCTTCAACTTAATGGAATCAGAAAAAGAAACGACTCTTCATTTGAGAGCCACACATCGGGTCACACTTTTTTTTGCTTCATTATTCGCAACACGAAGGCGTATGCAGAATTTTTGTGGCTTTGTTAATTTAAAATTGAAGATTTTGGTGTTTACTTTTTTCTATTTTTTTCACCCTATTTAAAATTCTCAATAGGATAAACCGTAAATCATACATTACTACAATTTAGACCTTTTTTCTCAATGTTCCGCCCAGCATTCAAAATCAGCTCTAAAAATGACAAGGGTTGTTTACTATAGCGGGACATCGGTTAAAATTAACCGGTTAACCGGTTAACCGGTTAATGTCGGTTAACCGGTTAACCGGTTAACCGGTTAACCGAGTTAACCGGTTAACCGGTTAACCGGTTAACCGATTTAACCGGTTAACCGGTTAACCGGTTAACCGGTTAACCGACATTAACCGGTTAACCGGTTAACCGGTTAACCGAGTTAACCGGTTAACCGGTTAACCGGTTAACCGAGTTAACCGGTTAACCGGTTAATCGGTTAACCGGTTAACCGGTTAACCGGTTAACCGGTTAAATCGGTTAATCGGTTAAATTGTAAAACATCATGGAACAAACAAAAAAATTGATTTTTTTTCTATTTCAAAAGCAGTACATAAGTTTTTAAATTTATTTCGTATCTAAATGTTTTAAACAGAGTACATTTTTTGTATTAAAAAAAAAGATTATTTATAAAACAGATTGTTAGCGATGTTTAAAGTACGCAACTCCCCATGTTCAAATTTTTGAGAAAAAAAATGTATTCACTTTTTTCTCGAGTAAAGTTTTCAAATAGAAGAAAGTCTGAGGTGTCGCTCTCGGGTGTAAGGTGCTAATGAATAACTGTGAAAAGGCGAACGGTATATGCAATTTTTGGTTATTCGAACCAGTTTCTTTTTTTTTTTTGCTTTTTTTTTAAACTTTTTTTGCAAAATCAAGTAAACCCATCTAAAATCCCAATTTATCGAAATGTCGTATGATTATGTGTTTGGTACGCAAATGTGCGTCCCGGTGAACATTTTACATGTTTCGAAATTTTAATTCTGAGCAATTTTTTTTTTTGAATATATTTATTGTTTTTATTCCCGCTTCGGGTTACTTTTTTGAATAATTTGTTATGAAATATTTTTTCAGCCATGGGCAAAAAGTCTAGTCCACTGTGGAAAGCTATGGATGAAAAGCAAGAACGATTTCACTGTAAACATTGTCAGGCCAGTTTTTCGAAATCAACAGGATTGAGTAGCATTGATTATCACATAAAGAAGAATCATCAAGAGGCTTATGAAGTTTTAATTAAAGAAGATTTTGATAATAGAAAAGCAGGTGTAAGTCTTTTCCTTTTATTATATTTATTTTGTATAAGTTTTTTCAGCACGAACGGGTTGTGTCAAAAATAAGTGAACAAACGGATGCCAGTGATAGGGCGATTGACAAAAAGATCTTGGCCAAGTAAGGACTTGATTCCAAATGAGCGAAATTAATGATTTTTGTAGATTCGTAGCAACAGCTAACGTATCACCAAGAATCCTTCAGAACCTGTGGTTTAGGGCATTCATTTATAGACTGCAGCCAAGTTATGTGGTACCATCGTACAAGACGATTGATAGAGAAGGAACGATATTACACGACTATCTGAAGGAGTCAACTTACAATGTCGTGAAAGAAAAGAACGTGAGTAAATTGATATGTTCCGTTTTAGATGGTTGATAGATGTGTTTCAGTTTGTTTTAAGCACCGACTGCTGGTCGTCAAAAAATGCAGACTATTGTGTGATGAGCTTAATTGTTCATTTCATGAGAGACGATTTCACAAGGTCCAATACGGTAAGATCTAACTGTTTTTACTACAATGGCTATTTGAACATTTTTAGGTGTTGGCAGTAGTCGACGTTCAACCTCCAAAGACAGCTGAAAATTTGCACAAGTGTATGAAAGACACACTTAATGGGATGGGGCCAGGCCCATGCAAAAATTTGATCGGTGCAGTAACAGATGGCGATTATTCTACAAGAAAATCAATTAGATTGTTTGGAATCGAGAGGTAATAAATTGTATTGTCATTCGATTTTGAAATGCATTACTTAAACTTGCAGTGTTCGTTGTTGTGGGCATGCAATTCATTTAATTTGCCAAAAGGTCTGCACCGTTGGTATGATTCCAAATATTATCGAAAAAGCGAAACAGGTGATCAGCAGATTGCACAGAAGCCCGATAATCAAGAGAAACTTTTTTGAGTGAGCTTTCTTTTCATTCTTATTTTATTATTTTATTTATTTGTAGAGAATCGAGAAGCCTTGACTTGCCAGGGAAGAAGTTTAGAAGTTTCTCTGAAACACGATGGCTTGCCGCTATCACTCTTATTCAGGATATTGCGGAATACGTAGGCAAAGCAAAAGGGATAGTAAAATGAATAATTATATTTTAGAACGAAGTTTTGAAATGCGTAGAATCTCTTGAAATTCTAGCTCTCGACGAAGAAGAAGAAAAGTGTGCAAAGTTTATTGTCGAAATTGCACCACTATACCAAAATACGTTGAACGAGGTAAAAAAAACGTGAAGCATGGAATTTTGCTAATGCATACAATTGTTCCAGGTCGAACGTGACGAAAGCTGTATTTCAGAGGTGATTCCATCGCTTCAACATATTGTACATACCATTAAACAAACGGAAGAGTACGGTGATAGTAACAACCCGAATAATGCAGTTGCCCTCAAAATGGTGGAAGAAACCGAATTCAGGTTGTCTGAATTTACATCATCGCAGATTTCGGTTTGCAGCTTGTACTTTCATCCCTGTCTTGTCAACGTTGACGTCTTGCCAAGCGGTTTGGCTTGGAGCGATGTAAAAGAAAGAGTGATATCGTTTTTTGGTGCGTTAATAAGATTATCAATGGAAAAAAAAATATTTTGCAGACGAGAACAAGGAAAAATTTCCGGTCGATATACCGGGCGAAGTTCTGAGAAAAGCACCGACTGCGAAGAAGTTCAAATCGTTTTTCAACACTCTTGGTCACGATTCGTCAACATCTACAACACCATCAACAATTTATCAAAAGCTTGAAGTAAGTTTGTTTTGCTCGATTTTCTTATGACACTTATTTGCAAAAATGTTTTTAGGCAGAAATGAGAGATTATGAGAGAATGTTGACAGCAAATCGTCCGAGGCTGATATCAAACGTATCTATTTGGTGGAAGAGCAGAGAAGATGACTTTCAATTGCTGTCCAAAATGGCACTGTTTTTCTCACTATTCCCGGCTTCTTCTGCTCAAAATGAAAGGGTGTTCAGGTGCGTTTTGATTCTACGTTTTAAGTGCGAATGTTGCAATTACATACCACGTTTCGTATGGCACCGAGAAATAATTATTATTCAGCAAATGTGGAATTATCCTTGGAAACAAGAGGCGAACATCGATGAAAGCCGAAACATTGGAAAAATGGTTAATTATAGGATATGACGGAGCAGAGGAACAGATATCAATGATGTCAGAGTAAGGCTTTAATTTTTTTTAATTAACTTTTTTTTTTCTTTTAGATCTAGCGGTGCCACCGAAACTCCCAACATAGATCTCTTCGATCAGTCGTTTTGTGATATTTTGGAAGATGATTACGATCACTATTCTTCTGAAGGAGAGGAAAGAGGAGAGATTCCAGTTCGTCACAACGAAAACGCAATTCAAAATACCAATGATCAAATTGATGAGAATTCGAATAGGCAACCAAAAGCACGAACAAAAGCAAAAAAATCCTATAAAAAAGATCCGAAATTGTAAATTTACAAAATTATATACACTGTTATTGTTAGCTTACTTTTTATTGTTATCACTTGTTATATCATTTGTTCATATTATGTCTACTTTTTTCAAAATTTTTCTTGATTTTTTCTGTTTTTTCTAATGTTTACAAAAAAATAAATATCGGCATATCAAATTTCATGTTTATTTGAAAACTAGCTTATATTTCAGGTGTTTTCCAATTAACCGGTTAATTAACCGGTTAACCGGTTAACCGGTTAACTCGGTTAACCGGTTAACCGGTTAAATCGGTTAACCGGTTAACTCGGTTAACCGGTTAACCGGTTAAATCGGTTAACCGGTTAACCGGTTAACCGGTTAACCGGTTAAATCGGTTAACCGGTTAACCGGTTAACCGGTTAACCGGTTAACTCGGTTAACCGGTTAACCGATTTAACCGGTTAACCGGTTAACCGGTTAACCGGTTAACCGGTTTAACCGGTTAACCGGTTAACCGAGTTAACCGGTTAATTAACCGGTTAACTTTAACCGATGTCCCGCTATATTGTTTACTGTTTTTCTTAATAAATCATAAATTTTACGAATGCATTTATATAATATATAATACTGAAAACAACGGATTGTTTAATCAAATGCTGTAAATAGTCAATGTACATAATATTATATAAAACTTAATGCAGCATAAAATAAAATTATACTTCAGGAGCATTTATATAAATGACGCTTGAACTTATTTCCATTCGAAAGAACTTGAAGATTCATGCATCTGATTAGATTGCGGTGTTTTGATTTTACATGTGCTTTTTATTTCAGTTTCTCAAAATTTTCATCAAAAGAAATGCCTGCAGATGTATTTTTTTATTCCGAACATGTATCCGATAAGCAAGCGAGTTTTTTTATTAGATTTCCTTGAAAACATGTTTTTTTAATCATATGTTTATCATGCCTTAAATAATACTACTATAGTTTTCCTTTGTCAAGTATAATCACAGATTTAATTTTACCATAAGTTCGGACACTGAAACTACTTTTATTTTCTGTTCAAAAGATGAAAGTCAGCTAAAAGATGATGAAGTAATTGTACTTCGCACTCACTATTAACTATAAAAATATCTTATCCGCGTGAGAGTTTTTCTGCTTATTCGGTTCATTACTTACATTATTACGCAAGATTGAATTTGTACTTCCGAATTTTGCAGAGGCTGAAAATCAGTATTTATGTCAACATATAGCTTGTGCACAATGATCGCTTCAATAAATAAAACTTGCGTGAACGACTGGATTTCAGCGCCTGGTACTTGTTACGAGGATTCGTGCTGCAGTTCATTAGAGGTATTGATGAGACGCTCTAAACAAATTACAGAATAATTTGCAGACGTCAAAGTCATGGCACTATCGATTGGCTCAATTATCACATGTAGTGTTCAGTGTTATTGGCATTATTCTAGCAATTATTTACATCAAAAAAGTCCGTAAAAAGATAATACTTCCGAACAACGTCAAAATCTTTGTTGACTGTTTTATTGGTCTTATTGTTCTTCATTCGATCGACATGATTTTGTTCCACGTAAGCATAAAAAGCTAAACTATAAAATTGAATCGTGTTATTCAGATTTATCATTTGTATCGATCGGCTCAAGTAATTGAATCGGATCCGTGTTCAGTTAGAGTAACAGTTCAATTTTGTGCGCCGTTCAGATATGTCTATTCGTTTTGCACAGTTGCTTTGACTATCGGGCTTTACTGTCTGTATGTCGATCGATTATTGAGTCTATACTGGAAACGATACACAAAACTGGAAAATACTATACTTCTGATTTTGATTGTTCAAGTGGTGAGTAAGCTTTTGATAACTGCGAAGTACTGTAAAGATGTGGGAAAGGCGATTCTAAGGATCGAAAAACTAAGTATATACTCTCGAAACTTGCAAAGGAAACCAAGCACGGCTAAGCAACGGGTTTTCTAGGCCTTTGTTTGAAATCAGGCTTTACGGCTCCAACATATTATTTAAAAATTCAACAAGCATTCGTGTAGTGACTAGTGGGTATACAGGATACGTTTGTTTGGAGTACCTTCTTCTCATCTGTACAGTCCTCCTTAAAATGTTCAAACTAGAAGCTTATAATATTGATTCTCAAATTCATACTTATCAGTGAACAAGTCTAGTTTTTTACAAAAAAACTAAAATAGAATCACATATTTGGTTTTGTTCTGTTTTCAAACATGAGCTTTTATAGTTTTTTTTCATTTTTCAAGATTTTGTTCATCTGATGAATAATAGTGATTTATGACTTCAGAGATTTCTGATAACGGTGTGTTAGGAGAAGAACAGAGTATAATTATATTTTGAAGCTATTAATTTGACACATATGTTGTTTTGTCTGGCTCTTTTCTTAACCTAATTCACATTTTTGACTTTATCAGGTTGTTATTCCAAGTTGCCTTGTTGCTTGGGGTTTTCGTAACGAAGATCCTGGAGAACACCTTCTTTCATGTATCAATGTACCATCTGCATCTTCCAAGGATTTAACAGCGGCAACAGCTGCCATTTTCCCACTAAACATAATATGTTTTGTTCTATCAATATTTCTATTCCGGGTATATCAAAAGCAGGAGCAAAAGTAAGATACAATTTTCTGAAACAGTCGACATTTAATTTTTGTTACAGGACTCGTTTTGATATGCCTCGTCATTTTAATGCAAAAGTAGACACTGGATGCTCTGAATTTCTTTTCAAGATGACTGCAACCCAATCATTTTTTATAGTACTTTATCCTATTTTATCATTAAGCATGCGAACCTTCTTCACAACTATGGATAGACCATATCTATTGACATTTGCCACAATGACATATGTATTTTAAAAAGCTCGAATAACGTAAAAATTTCCTGTTTTTACAGATTTTTAGTATCTATAGCACCGCAGTTCTGGGAATTATGGTTCTACATGTTGTGCATGCAGAAGAAGGTCGGAGGAGTACAATTCTGAATCAATTGAAAATGAAGTCTATTGGAGCTGAGGGAGCAGATAATTATTTCAACAGTTTAAAGTCACAATGGGGTTGATTCATTGACAAAAATAGATTTACGGCGAAAATTATTGGAGCACATTAACCTCTTAAAGGGATTCTTTACTGTTTTTGGATTTCTATTCCATTTTCATCTTCTTCACAATATTTGAAAACCTATAAAAGAAACATATTTTTGCGAAATTTCCTTTTCTAGTACTCAAACACACCCATTTCAAGAATAAGGCAGCGCAATGGCCGAATAATTGCAAACACTCTCACATTCGCATGCTCTCTCGCGCGCGGCCGAGCGGTTAGGCCATTCGCTGCCTTACCCTGTAAGTGTGCTTTTTTCGTATACTAGAAAAGGAAGTTTCGATAAATTGATTTCCTTCTACAGGTTTTCAAATACTGTGAAGAAGATGAAAATGGAATTGAAACCCAAATTCAGTAAAGAGTCCCTTTAAGTTCGTTTCACTGAACTGTATTGTATAGTTCATTTATGTTTTTTTAAAACTCATTATGTGGATTTTTCATAAACATTTTTCATTTAATGTCCGTATTTGTTACCTCGAGAATGCAGTCTTAATTTCTTAAATTAAGGCCTAGGAAGGTTCTAGACCATACTCTAATTCGTTTAATTGGACTTGACAATTTAGTAAACACATTTTCCTTAACCTTTCTGATCTCCGCGAATAAATTCCGACGATCTTGAACCAGCAAAAAAATTCCGAAAATTTAAACAAATTAGCGCTATCAGATATTTTAATGGAATGGTCGACGTTAACTTCTATCAACATTTTTAGCCACTAATACTATTCATAATCATAGTATGTTTGATGTTCCAGCGACATGCGATTCGAATTCATCAGTATTCAGGTCATCATTACATCCGCAAAAACTACAACACTTTTGAGCAACTTCATACAGTGATCATGCCTCGTAAAAGTGGATGGAAGCACTATTTGATAGCACATCGCTAGACAGTTCAGAGTTATCGATTTCGAGTAGCAGAAACTGTGTTGTCAGCATAATTTTTGGTCTCTAACAAGATAATTGCAATGCAGGAAAATGCGGAATAGTCGCGAATCTGAAAGACCAGACAATGTGATAACAAACGACAAGATGGACGACGGTCATGGAAGATGCGCGAACAAAATGTTTACTGACGCGCTTTTGACTCGAATCTAATGAACGACGATTGAATTTAGCTTCCCAGGAATATCTGCCGATAAAAAATAAGACCAGCACCGCAACCGTTCTCGACGAGTCCACCTCCCAACAAACAATATATTTACAAAAGGGAGGGGACCGTCGAGTGAGAAATAGAAAGTAAAAACAAAACAAAACAATTATTAGTATTGTATCGTCGTCGTCGTTGTACAATGGGGTCTCTGGGCCGTTGTACCGTTGAATCCGCGATCGATCAGCATGCCACCGATATGGATGATCTGATCAACAACTATTAACCGATCCAAAATAAATTTTAAAAAACTCACTTAAAAATTCACTATTGCTTCGTCCTTAAGCATAAAACTGCACGATGCAGGGTGTGGCGGACATTATTTTGCAAGCTGTATCATTCTGCAAAAACCAAAACTTTGAAAAAGTATACTATCATTAATTGAAACGTTTGTTTCTCATAATGTCACTTTCAACTTGCATTTAACGTCGAAATTACTTCAACAACTTTAAGCTTTCAGAAAGATCAAAATACTTCACGTAGTAAGCGCAATGATATATTCACGGTTTCTCATAGAATTTTAAAGCTCGATAATGAAGAATTTCGAAGATAACCTAAAACTTAAATGTAATAACGCGTTTTGGATCAAAACAAGTTTTGGATCAAAATAAAAAATTGGCGATAGCCTTCGGCCGCCTAGTACCAAAATTTAGTTTTAAAAATACGATTTTTAAAAATTCCCAAATTTTGAATCAAAATAAAAAAATGACGATAGCCGTCGGCCGCCTAGTACCAAAAATTAGGAATTTTTAAAAATCACATTTTTAAAAACTAAGTTTTGGATCAAAATAAAAAATTGGCGATAGCCTTCGGCCGCCTAGTACGAAAAATTGGTTGTAAAAATGCGATTTTTAAAAATTCTCAAGTTTTGGATCAAAATAAAAAATTGGCGAGAGCCTTCGGCCGCCTAGTACGAAAAATTGGTTGTAAAAATGAAATTTCTGAAAAATTCCAAATTTTCTGACATTTCATGGCCTTTTTCTGAAAATATCATAGATTTTGAATATAAATAACGTACCTGTTGATGTTGCCTATGCATAGTATCCTCAAGTGTTGATGGTTGAAGATTTGGTGATCTGAAATTAACAAATTTATTGAAAATATTGATAATTTTCAAAAATTCATCATTTTTCAGAACAAAATGGAAAAGTAGTTATAGCCTTCGGCCGCCTAGTACCAAAATTTAGTTGTAAAAATAAGATTTTTAAAAATTCCCAAATTTTGGATCAAAATAAAAAATTGGCGAGAGCCTTCGGCCGCCTAATGCGAAAAATTGGTTGTAAAAATGAAAATTATGAAAAATTCACAATTTTCAGAATTTTCATGACTTTTTTCTGAAAATTTCTTAGTTTTTGAATATTAATGACGTACCGGTTGATGAGGTCTATGTATTGTATCCGCAATTGTTGATGGTTGAAGATTTGGTGATCTGAAATTTACAAGTTTACTGAAAATATTGATAATTTTTGATAGCCTTCGGCCGCCTAGTACCAAAATTAAGTTTTAAAAATACGAATTTATTTTCCGAAATTAATTTTTTTCTAGAAAAATACTAACCTGGATCCAATACAACTGATCGTGCACCCGCCGATGTTGAAATGGTGGTGTAGGTGTCCTGAAAATAGCCATAATGAATAAAATTGAAATGTTTTTTAAATTTTGAAATGTTGAAATTGAACCTTTTCGAATTCGCAAGTTTTTAAACAAAATAAAAAATTGACGATAGCCTTCGGCCGCCTATAACCAAAATTTAGTTGGAAAAATATGCATTTCGAAAATTTGAACTTTGAAATTAAAATTTTTTAAATTGCCAAGTTTTGAATCAAAATAAAAAATTGGCGATAGCCTTCGGCCACATAGTACGAAAAATTGGTTGTAAAAATGAAAATTATGAAAAATTCACAATTTTCATGGCCTTTTTCTGAAAATTTCATAGTTTTGAATATTAACGACGTACCGGTTGATGTGGCCGATGTATTGTATCCGCAATTGTTGATGGTTGAAGATTTTCTGATCTGAAATTATCAATATTTTCAATCAATTTGTTAATTTTTAGAATTTATCCTAAATTCTGAGACATTTATCATTTTTCAGAACAAAATGAAATTTTCTTAGCAGCGCCACGAGTCCTTCGCAGCGCCAATGATTTTCTTAGCAGCGCCACGCTTTCTTAGCAGCGCAATTGATTTTCTTAGCAGCGCCACGCTTTCTTAGCAGCGCCATGATTTCTTAGCAGCGCCATGATTTCTTAGCAGCGCCATGATTTCTTAGCAGCGCCATGATTTCTTAACAGCGCCATGACTTCTTAGCAGCGCCACTGTTTCTTAGCAGCGCCACGGTTTCTTTGCAGCGCCATGCTTTCTTAGCAGCGCCATGACTTTCTTAGCAGCGCCATGACTTTCTGAGCAGCGCCATGACTTTCTTAGCAGCGCCATGACTTTCTTAGCAGCGCCATGATTTCTTAGCAGCGCCATGCTTTCTTAGCAGCGCCATGACTTTCTTAGCAGCGCCATGACTTTCTGAGCAGCGCCATGACTTTCTTAGCAGCGCCATGACTTTCTTAGCAGCGCCATGACTTTCTGAGCAGCGCCATGACTTTCTTAGCAGCGCCATGACTTTCTTAGCAGCGCCATGACTTTCTTAGCAGCGCCATGATTTCTTAGCAGCGCCATGCTTTCTTAGCAGCGCCATGACTTTCTTAGCAGCGCCATGACTTTCTTAGCAGCGCCATGATTTTCTTAGCAGCGCCACTATTTCTTAGCAGCGCCACGGTTTCTTAGCAGCTAAAAAAATTTAGTTGTAAAAATACGAATTTTCAAACTTCTTTTTTTTCTTGAAATAAATAATAACCTGGATCCCATTCAATTGATCGTGCACCCGTCGATGTTGACATGGTGGTGTAGTTATCCTGAAAATACTCATAATGAATAAAATTGAACAAAAATTTTTAATTCGAAAGTTTTTGAACAAAATCAAAAATTGACGATAGCCTTCGGTCGCCTAGTACCAAAATTTAGTTTTAAAAATACGATTTGCTAAAATTTGCAAGTTGTGGATGAAAATAAAAAATTGGCGATAGCCTTCGGCCGCCTATTACGGAGAATAGATTCTAAAATGAAATTTCTGAAAAATTCCATATTTTCTGACATTTCGTGGTCTTTTTCTGAAAATAACAGACATTTTGAATATAAATGACGTACCTGTTGATGTGGCCTATGCATAGTATCCTCAATTTTTGATGGTTGAAGATTTGGTGATCTGAAATTATCAATATTTTCAATCAATTTGTTAATTTTTAAAATTTATCTTAAATTCTGAGACATTTATCATTTTTCAGAACAAAATGAAATTTTCTTAGCAGTGCCATGTTTTCTTAGCAGCGCCATGATTTCTTAGCAGCGCCATGATTTCTTAGCAGCGCCATGATTTCTTAGCAGCTCCATGATTTCTTAGCAGCGCCATGGTCCCTTAGCAGCGCCACGGTTTCTTAGCAGCGCCACTATTTCTTAGCAGCGCCACGGTTTCTTAGCAGCTAAAAAATTTAGTTGTAAAAATACGAATTTTCAAACTTCTTTTTTTTCTTGAAATAAATAATAACCTGGATCCCATTCAATTGATCGTGCACCCGTCGATGTTGACATGGTGGTGTAGGTGTCCTGAAAATACCCATAATGAATAAAATTGAACTTTCATTTAAAGGGACTCTTTACTGAATTTGGGTTTCAATTCCATTTTCATCTTCTTCACAGTATTTGAAAACCTATAGAAGGAAATCAATTTATCGAAGCTTCCTTTTCTAGTATACGAAAAAAGCGCATTTACAGGGTAAGGCAGCGAATGGCCTAACCGCTCGGCCGCGCGCGAGAGAGCATGCGAATGTGAGAGTGTTTGCAATTATTCGGCCATTTCGCTGCCTTATTCTTGAAATGGGTGTGTTTGAGTACTAGAAAAGGAAATTTCGCAAAAATATTTTTCTTTTATAGGTTTTCAAATATTGTGAAGAAGATGAAAATGGAATAGAAATCCAAAAACAGTAAAGAATCCCTTTAATTTTAAAATGTTGACATTGCATGTTTTTAATTCGCAAGTTTTTAAACAAAATGAAAAATGTAATAACGCGTTTTAAAAATTCCCAAATTTTGGATCAAAATAAAAAATTGACGATAGCCTTCGGCCGCCTAGTACGAAAAATTGGTGGTAAAAATGAAAATTATGAAAATTCACAATTTTCAGAATTTTCATGACCTTTTTCTGAAAATTTCATAGTTTTTGAATGTTAATGACGTACCGGTTGATGTGGCATATGTATTGTATCCGCAATTGTTGATGGATGAAGAGTTGGTGATCTGAAATTATCAATATTTTCAATCGGTTTATTAATTTTTAAATTTTTTCTTAAATTTTCAGACATTTATCATTTTTAAGAACAAAATGAAAAATTGACGATAGCCTTCCGCTGCCTATTAACAAAAGTTAGTTGTAAAAATCCGTATTTAAAAAAATTTGCTCGAAAAATCGGAAATGTTCCAAAATTCATTTTTTTTTCTTGAAAAATACTAACCTGGATCCAAAATAATTGCGCCTTCATTTGCTGATGTTACCATGGTGTGTAGTTGTCCTGACCTGAAAACATCCAAAATGAACAAAATAAACTTTTTTGAAACATTTGAAATTGAAATTGAAATGTTTTTAAATGTACAATTTTGGTTCAAAAGGAAAAGTTGGCGATAGCCTTCGGCCGTCTATTACCAAAATTTAGCTGTAAACATTTGTTTAATTGTTTCAAAAACTCGGAAATTTTCCAAATTTTGCTTTTTTTCTTGAAAATTCTAACCTTGATCCAATACAATTACTCTTGCATTCGCTGATGTTGTCATGGTGGTGTAGTTGTCCTGAAAACATCCAAATGCATAAAATTGAACTTTCTTTTAATTTTAAAATGTTGAAATTGAAATTTAAGAATATAGAGGTGTACCTTTTTGTGACCGTTGTTGTGCATCCCCAATTGTTGTCGATTGAAGACGTGTTGATCTGAAATTCATAATAAGATTTAAAATGTTAATTCTTAAAATTTTTCTCGAATTTTTATAAATTTCACATTTTTTTGACCATTTTGGTGATCTGAAATTTTTCAATGAATTTGTTAATTTTTTAAATTTTTCTTAAATTTTCAGAAATTTATCATTTTTCAAAACAAAATGAAAAAATGGCGAGAGCCTTCGGCCGCCTATTACGAAAAATTGGTTGAAAAAATGCAATTTCTGAAAAATTGAAAAATCTGAAAACTTATAACTAATTGAAAAATTGGTGATAACCTTCGGCAAACTTTACAAAAACAAGTTCTAAACATGAAATTCCTGGAAATTTCGAGATTTTCTAAAAATGCCAGAAATTTTTTCGCAAATTTCCAGCAACATAAGAATTTTTAGGTGTACCTTTTTATGTGGTCTTATTGAGCACGTCCAATTGTTCTCATTTGAAGATGTTCATTGTCCCTGTTGGATACTGTTGAATTGCTGGTGTCGTTGTTCAAAATGTACAAAATTTCGAAACTGTAAAAGAAATATTATGCCAAAACTGAGTGTTTTCGTTTGAAAAATCTACAGCTTTTCAAGCATCCAATCCTTGTTCGGAACAGCATAATCGTTTCAGACGGTGTCCAGCATTCCTTGTCCTCGTTGGAAGTTCACTGTCCCTGTTGGATGTTACTGATGTGCAGGGCATTGTGGATTGATAATGTTGAACAAGTTGTCGAAACTGTAAAAGTCAAATTATGCCAAAACTGCGTGATTTCAAATCAACAGCTTTTCCAGGATCCAATCCTTGCTAGGGACATCATCCTTTTTTCGTTGCTGTCGTCGCTGGAGTCCAGAATTCCTTGTCGACGTTGGAAGTTCATTGTCCTTCCTGGAAGTTGCTGAAGTGCTTGGCATTGTGGATTTATATTGTTGTTGAGCAAATTGTTGAAACTGTAAAAGACCAATTATGTCAAAACTGCGTGAATTCATTTCAAAAATCTACAGCTTTTCCAGGATCAAATCCTTGTTCAGAACATCATTATCGTTTCATATGGCGTCCAGAATTCCTTGTCCCTGTTGGATGTTGCTGATGTGCATGGCATTGTGGATTGATGTTGTTGTTGAACAAATCGTCCAAACTGCAAAATACAAATTATGTCAAAACTGCATGTTTTATTTCAAAAATCTACAGCTTTTCCAGGAGCCAATCCTTGGTCGAAACAGCATCATCGTTTCAGACGTTGTCCAGATTCCATTGACCTCGTTGGAAATTCATTTTCCCTGTTGGATGCTGTTGAATTGTTGGGCATTGATGTTATTGTTTGCAAAAATTGTCCAAACTGCAAAATAGAAATTGTGACAAAACTGCGTGTTTTCATTGGAAAAATCTACAGCTTTTTAGCATCCAATCCTTGTTCGGATCAGCAGAATCTTTTGTTGCTGTCGTCGTCCCAGAACATGTCCAGAAATTGTTGGCAATGTTGCTTGTGCTGGGCATTGTGAAGATTGATGTTGTTGTTCTTGTACAACTTGTCCAGACTGAAAGAAATGTTACGACAATACTGAGGGCGTTCATTTGAAAAATCTACAGCTTTTTCAACATCCAATCTCTTTGGCGGAACAGCTGACCATTATTGCTCTCATCGTTGTCGCTTTTGCCCAACAATTCTTGTTCCTGGTTATGGTTTCTGTTCCTGCCCGCTGTAATCATCGATATTTGATGAATCTGTTCGTCTTGAAGCAAATCCAACTCTTGTTTGTGCTCTTCTGTGTTGATTGTCACCGTTCCAGCATTGTTTTCAGAGCAATTGTGCTCGTCATCGAATTGGAAATGATCAGAAGCGTTGTTGTAGTTTGAGAAACGCTGTCAGCCAGTAAGCATTGCGGATTTTGTTCTAGCGAGACTCTGAAAATAATATTTTCTATCAACAACAAATTTCTAACGAAATAACGATTATTCTCAGCCTATCCAGTTGTAATTGTTGGGTGCTGTTTTGGTGCTTGCCATTGTTGATCGCGGTGTTGTTGTTGTTTTTGTTGATGTTGTTATACCAATCGTTAAAGCTGTAAAACTAAAGTTATGAAAAAAAAAACTCTGTTTTTGATTTTTTTAAAAATCTACTGCCTGTCTAGCATCCAATTTATACTGCATAGCATCCTCCTTTCTTGCTGGCATCGTTCCAGCAGCCGTCGTCGTCACCGATAGTAGTTGTTGCTGTTGTACTAATTGGCAAAAGAGCTTGCTGCATGGAAGTGAACAACAGGTTTATGTTACTCGGTGCCATCATCTGAAATACAACGATAAATTCTGATTTTTCGAAATCAAACAAACCGCAGAACTTCAGTAGCAATTCCAAACGGCAACCACAATGAGCGACGTTCTTGATGGGGGGCAGGCCAATTGTTGACTGATGGTTGCCAAGAGAACAATTAAGAAAAAAGCGAGCCGGTCAAATGAATTTGAAAAAAAAACGGTAAAAGTAAAAATGTATCTATTTTCTAAACTAAACTATCTTTAATGAATTGAGATGCAATCAGAAAAACAACTATTAAAAAACTATACTTGAAAACGCGTTATGCCCCTGAAAAGTGCCGCAGGAACAAGGCGTAGAACGCCTTTACGACAACATTTCGGTGGATTCACCAGTCAGTGTCAGCACACCCCAGAAGAGGATCTTCTGAGGGCCAACTTCATTGGTGTCTCCGTGCCCACAACTGGAGAAAATATTCTATTCTAACTTAATAATTTTTGGACCCTGTTTCTCCAGTTATGTTCTATGCCAAACCAAGCACTTCATGGTAATTTGGATAGCCTCTCTGCGCCACATACTCCGCGTGCGTCCCAAGCGTGTCGTCCCAAAAGGCTAAGCCCTACACTCCCCGAAGAGAGTGTACGCCACCTAGCTCGCGTGGTAACGACTTCGAGGATCCGTTCCAAGGATCCTATTGTATACTGAAAAAACAGCACGCCTCTGCAGGCGGTACAGACGACAAGCTAATCCCATACCATGGTTACTTGGCGTGACATGCTTAACTTAACTTTTTCAAATTTTGACGCGCTGCGGGCAAACGAAAAATTCTAATATATTTTTGATAATTAAATTTAAATCCGGACCGGACTCGCATTTTCATTACGGTCTCTGTTAACGAGATCTGCAAGAAAAACAATTATTTCTTGTCACTGCCATACAAAAAAGATAAAAGAGCACAGTAAGCGAGTGAGGTAAAAACCAAATACACTAATAATAAATGCATTAATTGCAAGAAAAACTTTGAATTTTGTGCTGTTTTTTTTTGCGCATTATAAAAAAAATTATTGTTTTGCGAAAAATAAAACAAAAACTTTGAAGCAAAATTCCCTTTCAAAAATAAACACAAAGATAAAATGAAGATATTTGCGCAACAAAAAATTTAAAAAAAATTAAATGACAACGTCAATTTGAAAAAGAAACAAATGTGAAGGTAGAGGAGGTCAGCGTTGAATGACAAGCGCAATCAATAAATATTGAGAGGGTCAGAGAAAGAAACAAAAAGGCTGCCGCCGACAACGCGGAAGGTGGCAGGGGGGAGAGCAAAACGCAATCGATAATCATGGAGAGGATTAGAGAAAAAGACAAAGCGGCCGCTGTCAACAATGTTGAAGGTTGAATGTGGCAGAGGAGCGCGCCACACACCAATCAATAAAAATTGAGAGGATTAGAGAAAATAACAAACTTGACGGCGCAAAAAACCAACGGAGAACGATGTTGTTGGATCACGAAAACGAGAGACTGTGTGATAATTGTAATAATTGAAAAACGCTTTTTTGAATAGCTTTAATTTTCTGCAAGATTCCGTCGGCTTCTCAAAAAACGTAAAAATAAAATACAAGTGGTTTAAAAAGAAAATGCAAATGGTGATATTTGAATAGGTTTTTGGGTTTACTTCAAAAATCAACCTTATCTTCCAAAAAATGATATTCTTTACGCAAAGAAAAATCTAAAAAGTCAGTTTGAAAAGCAGAAAATTAATAGCTGGCGGCGGAGGCCAGCGTTTCATGTCGAAAGCAATCAATAAGAGGATCATAGAAAAAAAAAACTAAAATGGCCGTCATCGACAACGTTGAAGGTGGCAGAGTTGCGCGTCAGGAATTTTAAAAAAACATTCGCATTTTTTCTTGGAGAATCAGATAAATGTGAAAAAACCGCAAAAATAAAATCCATAAAACGATTTTTAAAAATGTGTTTTCTAGTTCAAGGACTTACTATTAATCCACAAAAATTACGTTTCGAAGGTTTTGTTAAATTCACTATATGGACTAAAAGTTAACGTGTGTTCGAGAATTAGCCACTTTTTAAATATCGTCATAAACCCAGAAATTATTGAAAAAAAATAAACGAAATATAAAATCGAGAAAAGTTTGAACCAAATTTCGGAGGCTTCTCCAAAAATACAAGAAGATAATACTAATATTTGCGAAACAAAAAATTTAAAAAGGTTTGGGCGACGACGTCAATTTGAAACACAAAAAAGAGCGCGATGGAAAAACAAAAAAAGAGTTATCGTGACAAGCGCAATCAATAAACAGTGAGAGTATCAGAGAAAAAGACAATGCAGTGGAGCGCGCCTCGCGCAATCGATAACGATTGGGAGAGTTAGAGAAAAAGACGAAGAGGCCACAATCGAAAACATTGAAGATGACAGGGGAGTGCGCAACGAATTTAAGGAAATATTCGCGTTTTTTTGTAAGATACGTATCAGAGAATTTTGAAAATAGAACATTCTGGGTGCTGCAATTTCAAACATAAAATTTACAAAAAAACCATAAGTCGATTTTTTTTTCAATAATCGTTTTCTATCTCATAGAGTATTAGTCCAGACGTGAAAGAAAGAAAAACATAAGATTATTAATTAAATTTCCAATTAAATTTAAAAACTGAAACGCTGATAGAGACAAATATGAATTGAGAAAGGAAAAGCATATAAACCTTTAGCACGGTGGGATAAAGTGAACCGAAATTGTCAGCACGAACAACGTGTTTGTGTGCGTACACAGTTACGACAAATTGCACACATGCAAAATTAGGATTTTTTTTTACAAATGGCATTTTAACGCCTACAACGCATGAAAATATGAAGTTTTTGCGTTAAATACATAAAGCACGGCTTAATCTAATTTTTTTCACTCCGAATTACAAAATTGCGTCCCTGAATAGCTGAATATAACCCGTTTTGTGTAACCATGCCGCACGATTGCAAAATGCCACGCCCTTAAAAACGCCCCTTTTTCTGTGTTCAATTTTTAATTGTCGTAGTGAATTTTCTTAGTTATAGTCGGTTCACTTTAGCCCACCGTGTTTAGGTGCATGATCCGAGTTCTTATGCGCTAAATGTGAAATTTTAGCATTTTAATACTCCATGTTGGTTCACTAAAAATTAGTTGAAAGCGTTGTAAATCCTAATATTGAAAAATCGATAAGCCATGCTGATGCCATTTACGACAATTTTGAAAACTGACATGTCTTAAAACACCGTCACAAACTCGGAAATTTTTTCAAGAAATATCAAAAAAAAAATAGAAAAATCTCTGGATGACAACGCCAATTTGAAAACAAAAAAATGTGGTTAATCGCAAGTGCAATCAATGTTTTACAGATTTACAAAAGTACGCTTCCACTTTTACAAAAGTACGTTTCAAAAGTCTTGATTAAATTCACTACGTGGACAGCAAATTAACATTAGATATATCAGCCAAGCTCAAGAATTGACAACTCTCAAAAAAACCCAACAATTTTTGAAGAAAACGAAATGTAGCAAAACGTCGGACAAAGTGTGGACCAAATTTCACAGACTTTTCAACAAAAAAAAACCAGAGTATAATGCTAATATTTAGGCAACCAAACATCGAAAAAAAAAGTTTGGGCGACGACGTAAATTTAAAAAATAAAACACGAGCGCAATCAGTTGTGACAAGCGCAATCGATAATCATTGAGAGGGTTAGAGAAAAAGGCAATACAGTGGAGCGCGCCTCGCGCAATCAATAATCATTGTGAGGGTTAGAGAAAAAGAGAACGCGACTGCCATCCACAGCGTTGAAGAAGGCAGGGGAGCGCGCCACGGGCAATCAATAAACAGTGAGAGTATCAAACAAAATACAAAACAGGTCTCAGAAAAAGAGCATTAATATCAGCAGAATGGTCCCTCTAGAAAGCAAAATAATACCGAGGATGTCAAAATAGTTCAAAATACTAAAGTAAGAAGTCCAGAATCAAAAATTATGACAGCGGAAAACGTTTTTTTAAATTATTCGCTCAAAAAATTGAAATAAACTGACTTTAGAATTTGAAAAAAAAGCGAAGTAGCTAAGAACTTTATAATTGTTTTCGATATATTAATCAAATGTTTATTGTTTGGTTTACTATCAGTTTCCTCTTTTCTCCTAATGGTTTCGAGACAAAAATTACGGGACCATAAATAAGGGTCAGACTCAAATTTCATATAATAAAATAATTCCAGACTTTTTGTAATATTTAGTTTAGTAAGCTTCTCAATAGCTTAAAAAAAGTATCAAAACTTCAGCGTCATTTTCAACTCAACTTCGGAAGATTCATCAAATTGTCAAAATAGTGTTTTGTTTTTCAAGTCATTGAAAATACAAAAAGAAACAGATTACGCAAAAAGGGTGAACATTAAAAATCAATAAGGACTCAAGATTGATACCAGAATGCTGACGTCGTTGTCAAAAAGTAAAACTTCACGTCATTAGAAAAAACACAGGCTAGGTCAAATGCCAAAATGTGTGAGTCGATGATAAGTAATGGTTTGCACACGGATGGACTCGATGAGATATTTGTGAGATCATGCAAAAGTGGAGAGTTATTGAAAAAAAGAGATATCCATGGTCAGCAGAATGCCTTCTTTAGGAAAAAATCAGGAATAAATAAATACGGCAATGTACAAAAAAAGTTAAGGATAAATGTTATTTCACAAGAGGATGTGTAACATTGAAAAAGTTACTCGCTTGAAAGTAATTTTTTCGTAAATTATTTTTTCATACAAAAAGTTATAATTTATTATGAAGAAGAATATTCATGTCAGAAAAAAATGTAAAAAATTAATTTTCAATGATTTAAAACTAGTAGTTCCTTTTGTGAAGAAACACTTGATTCACTTTTTGCATTTTTTTGGCATGAATACCCTCACTGATGTAAATATATTGTAAAATAGCGATATTCAAAAATATAAAGAGTAAAATAGAATATCGAAGAAAAAATAATCAGCAAAGGTCAGAGAAAATTGATTTTTAAAAGGAGGGAATAATTGAAGAACATTATAGGGTCGAATTAACTCCAAACTTTACACACATTGTTATTTATATTAAAAGAAATGTTAAGATTTAAAAACCGAATTTAAAGTTTCAAAAATATATGATATTGTATTTCTTATTATGTTTTTTTAGTATTTTCAATCAAACTTTTGAAATCTTATTAGTTCAGGGAGAGTCAAAAACGTTTTAAATAAAGTGAAGACATATTACTGAATTTAAATCAATTAAACTCCCTTCCGAAAATCAATTTGCCGGTGCTAAACAAAACCGAATTCTTTCTGTAGTATTCATTAAACATTCTGTTAATATAGGATGTTAAAAATCGCTTCTATACTGTTTTTAAAAACTAGAGAAAACACAAATAACACTAATTCCTACACGTACAGCAAATATATAATTGTGAATCCCATATGATAATGATTTTTCAGAATCGTTGACCATGTTGATATCCTTCAAGTTGGAACAATATCTAGTGATTAATAAAGGATAAAATTCACATTGTGCTCCCGACCAATTCATTAATAAATTCGTCATTTTATAGAACTGCACCTATTACAAAAAAGAAAATGTGACCGTTAGTACCATTAAATATTAAAGAGAAAAAATGCATGTGAAATTTCGAGCATTGAAGCGGGTTCAACTTATCAAATTACCGGGGACCATTATTTTTTCATGATATAAATTTGCTCGTTATATTGAAATGTCGATATTTTATTCTCACTATAGACTACGTATTAAAATAACTAGCACGCTGGTTCTCACATATGGACGCTTGCTCCGTTGACTGTCCAAGAAAGGTCAACAAAGCTCCGCCCACTATATAGGCTCTGAACTGTTTCCGTTCATTTAATTAACTAGAAATTATGTCCGCTTTTAAGCCAACTGATTTTGCGCTCAACTCCGCCGATTTTTCACCACTTGAAACTTCGGCCGAAAACTCTCCAATTCTCAGTGGAGATAAAATATCTGAAAAACCAATGGAAAAACCTGCCACCAAGATTCGTGCCCAGAAGCAGAAGAATGATAAGGTCTGTAGCAAAGAAGTTCGATTCGCGAAGGTTGTCAACGCTACTGAAATCCAATCTCGCAAGGATCAACGTCGTCGCAATGCTGGAGCACCGATCACCGAGGAGATTTGTTCAGGCAACAAGCTCAAGCTCAGATTGGCGAAACCATCGAATAGAAGTCACCCTTATGGACCACCTGTCGACTGTGGAGTTCCTGGAGTCACCAAAGAGGATATCATCATGGCGGACAGACTGTATGCGAACATGTCACTCAGTTCGGAGAACAACACCATTCGTTCAACGGATGGGGAAACAACTGTGCCACAGGTGAATTATTTTACATTGTTTATTCTTATACTCTCTCATCGCATACTTTTTTTTTAAATTCTTTCCATTTAAAAAATAGAAATCTATAATATCTTTTGAAAAATGATGCTAAAACATACAATTCTGTAACATTATTGCTAGCAAAAATTAAGAAAAATTATACTTTATTGAATCAAAATTCGAAAATACAAATTGCAACAAAAAACTCACTTATCATCATCCAACTTTCTTTTTTCTTGTCTTCTCAGTGTGCATTGCTGCTGTTGTGCTTTTTCCAATACCTCAAAATAATTTAAATTATTTGAAAATGTTTTTAAAAAATCGATAAGCTCACCATATTCATATTTGAGGGCGTTGTTTATTCATCGAGTTCGAACAACAAACTGTTTGCATCAGCTGAAAGTTTAAAAATTATCCAAGGTCATAAATAAAAGAAAATTTAAGATGAGAGAATATACGAAAGATGATATTCAAGAAAATACATATTTTTTAAAAATTCACAATTTCAGCTACTCTTCACTGGACCATTGTCAATCCTGAAGCCATCAACACTCAACAGCAGGAATAGAAGAAGTGCTCGCATCAATGAGAAGTCACAAGAGGAAAGAGCCACGACGAAGTTTGTCACCACCAGAAAACGCCAAGGACGCAAGGTTAGTTTGAAACAAATAATTATTTAAACTTCAAGAATCTTCAAAAATATTCTTATTTCCTTGGAATAGATATATTTCTACAAATTTTAAGCGTGAAATTTGAGCTAATTTTAGACGCGTTCTGGTCGTTAAATTTAGAAATCTCCGACGCATATATCGATTTTCAAATCAAAATAGGTTACCATAACATTTAATCTTTTCATTTGATCCTTTTTCTGCCATAATTTATATAATAATCGCATGAGAAAACGCTGCAACTTTAGATTTTATGATTAAATATTAGAGAGGTTCAAAGAAGATGATAAATAAGTTTAGGTTGTTGAATTGGATGAAAATTTCTTATGCAATCTCGATTTTCTGTTAAATTTAACCAATAATTACGTGACTTGAAAATTGTTTGAATAAAGGTTAATTTTGAAGTGAAAATAAAATGAAAGATATAAATTACTCACTTTCAGATAAAATAATTAAAAATCAATATTTATAGGATGAATCCATTCTGGTCAATGACAATCATCTCAAGAAAAGGAAGGTCTCCCACTCTGTCGATGATGTCGTGAACATTGCTTCGGATGAGGTTGTGGGACGAAAGAATCCAAGGAAGATTTCGACGATGGAAAATGCTCCTGATCATGGGAAGCAAATGGACGAGGAACCGGTCCGAATCGAGGACCCTGCAATGGAGGTTGTACCGGTTAGCGTCAGAGACCCGGATGAACCAGCAGTGATTTTTATGGATGATGATACAGCTCCTGCAAATGATGTTTTGGTTAGTACGCACTCGCGGAAAACCAATGGAAGAGCGCATGGAGGGAAGAAACGGCAATCAGGCCACAACACATTGATATCAGCGACTTCGGAAGCACAAGTGTCAGCCAGTTTACTGGCCTTAGGATCGGACGCTGGGAATGGTATCAATGCAAAAACCAAAGGAACAAAAGCTTCAAAGAAGTACAAGAAAAGTCAAAAGGATCGTAAGGATAAGGATATGAGCATCGTGATTCTCGATGATACAGAGGAAGGGATTGAAACCGATATCACCTCTGAAAATCCACAAGATATCGTTTATGGGCCACATTTCAAGCACTCGATTGACATCAGCCAAGGAAATTGGAGCCCTGCTCACCAAATGGTTGTTCAAGGATTGCTCGACGATGCCGATTTTGCGTGTCTTAGGAAAGGTGCCCGCGATGAGAGGTTGACGGACAATTGTGTCTACTTCGGGCTTTTGCAAGCTGTAAGTTAAAAAAAAACACATTCAACATACATACCATTTAATTTTTAAGGCTTCCGTCGCAAACAGCAATGGGCACAATGTTTCGGTGTTCGCGCCTCAACTCTTCACGCAATGGAGAAGAAACCAACAGCAGCCGAACGGAAACATCGGGTTCACCAGGGAGCAAATACTGGACTTTGCATACGTGAAGGAGCAACAAGCTGGACGACAATTGGAAGATTTCCTCATGCCGCTTCATAAGGACAATGGCAAAAATACGGCTTCTGCAGACGCTCACTGGTCCCTTGCCTTCTTTGATGCGAAGAAGTGCAGCGTAGTTGTCTACGATTCCTTGAAATCGACAAAGCAATCTACAAAGGAGCAAACGATCAAGGATATCAAAGGAATAATGGAAAAGTTGGTGTCCCCAGAAGCATATCGTCGTCTCAAAGTCCGATATTGCTTCTCAAATCATGTTGAATATCAACAGGTAATCTAATCAAATTCATGTTCATATTAAAAGAAACGTTATTTTAGGGTGGTATCTCATGTGGAATCCACACAATTGTGAATGCCCGACGACTTATGGAAGGACGAAGAAGTTTGGTGAACAAAACTGGTGAGAAAATCAACCAAAGAAATGAAAGGGACTACCTTCATGAAGTTCTTAAAACAGTGAAAAGGGATCTAGGTTAGTTAGATTTCTCAAAATACATTACTTAAACCTGTTTTTTTTAGACGAGGCAGTTTTCGTCTTCGCTATGAATCCAGTCAATGCGCCACCACATATCCCGGCACCAAGTCAACCATTGAATCAACGATCTAGACGGGACCATACGGAAACAATTAGGAAGATCCGTAGATGCATTGAGTACTACAGGAAAAGGAGATAATTCGTGAGTTTATTTTCAGAACTTAATTAGAAAGTAGTTACAACTTATATATTTCAACAGAAAAACCAAAAATAATTTTTTGAAAAGGCTTAAAAAAGTTAAAAATTTCTGGAAATTGACGTTTTTATTGAAAATTCTTCTTTATTTTCTTCCTGTCGAATTAAATAAGTTGAAAAAAGTTACAATTGAGATAAATTAGAATAAGAAACAAGAAAATAACATTAAAACAAGTTTACGTTAGAAAAAACACGAACACAGATAAAATGATGACAATTATCAGTAAATGTTCGTAAGTTTAAATGATTGCACACATTTTCAATTGCGTACTTTTACACCGTATCATCATTTCTCGGAAAAAGAAATGGAAAAATAAAAATAATGTGCGCAATAGTAATGGAGAAAAGGATTTGGTTATGAACATAACAATTTTATGAATTTTTTAGCGGTTCCGTTGATTTTTAAAGGGTAGAGATAAAAGATTCGGACAATTTTTTGATTGTCGTTGTAAAATACTTTTTTCAGTCTGTCTGGCAGCTACAATCAACTACAGTGCCATAATAATCTTCAAAAAAACTAAAAAAAAAAGAAATAAAAAAAAAATAAAAAAAATAAAAATAAAAAATAAAAAAAAATAAAAAAAATAAAAAAAATAAAAAAAAATAAAAAAAATAAAAAAAAACTAAAAAAACATTTTATTGTAATTTTATATGCTTTAATTTAAATAATTGAAGTTTTCAATTGTATTTATGTTTATTTTCATCATTCTCATCTTTGAACTAATTTACTTTTAATTTTTATAATGACGCATTTTCATTTTTGTTGATACATTGTGTTTCAACCTTTATACTTCATATACGATGAGTGTTCCAATGACGCGATTGGAAATTTGGAGACAAGATGAACCCCGCTGAATACTGAAATATGTTGAATGGATCGGAGTGATGATCGAATGGCTCGGAGTGATGAAATTATACGATAGGAAGATCCAAACCAACTGCTGAAGTGGAAATAGATGCTAAATTCTGCTATGGTATTATGAAATGTCTTCAAGTTCATTTAATTAGCGTGCTTCTTCTTTCAAGGTATATAAATTTTAATTTCAAGACTGAAAACATATTTTTAATTTTCAGACTATGAACACTCTACATGGCTGAAGTGGAAACAAGTTTGTCATGGATCTTCGAAGTGTCAAGAATGTGAATCAGAAATTGGATATTGGTTCAGTTGTTGGAAACTGATAGGAAGAGAGACGCCGACACATCTAGAGGAACGAACTCAATCAAACAAGAAGTTATGCGATCAAGATGATGAAGAAAATTGGTGCTTTATTATTATGGAATGATGCTTTATTCAAATTCACTCAAGTTTGGAATCCAGTCAGGGTATATTTAAGAAAATTTAATTTTAAAACCGAAAACAAATTTTTAATTTTCAGATTACGAACACTCTACATCGCTACAAGTTTATCATGGATCTTCGAAGGAAATCGTGTCCAGAATGTTGATCAGAAATTGGAAATTGGTTCAGTTGTTGAAAACTGATAGAGAAGAGACGCAGACACATCGAAAGGAACGCACTCAATCAAGCAAGCAGTTATTTAACCAAGGAGATGAAGAAAATTTGTGATATTATTATGGAATGATGCTTTATTCAAATTCACTCAAATATGGAATTCATTCAAGGTATATTTAAGAAAATTCTATTTTAAGACCGAAAAATAATATTTTTAATTTTCAGACTAAGAACACTCTACATTGCTACAAATTTATCGCGGATTTTCAAAGGAAATTGTGAAGAAATTTATAATGGGATGGCATTGTTTCAAGTTCACTCAATCAGCATGTCAAAGTTCAAAATATTGAATCCATTCAACGTATAAACAATTTTATTTGGAGATTGAAAGACAATAGTTTTATTTTTCAGGTTGAAGAGTTCCAAGTTGTCAATATTCAAGCAATGTCATGAATTTATCAAGATTTCCAATGTTTTCCAATCCGAGCGGACTCAGGGAAAGCAATGCACCGGAACATTCCCATTTTGTCCGTGGACAAATCCCGGACCGTCCCGGACATTTACAGTTTTGCTCTAACATGTCCGATTTTCAAAAAATTCACTGGAAATGAAGCTAGAGCGTTACTGAGCTCTTTGGTGAAATTTTGAAGCTCCACCTAATTTTCGAGTAATGTTACACATTTTTTTGTTGGCGGCTTTATTTGATCGAAAAATAAAATAATGAAAATGAAATGCATATTTGAGTATCAAAGATTTGAGCTAGAGCCTCCAAATTTTACTAAGGAGGTCAGTATTGCTCTCACTTTCATTTGCAGTAAAGTTTTTGAAAATCGGACATGTTTGAGCAAAACTGTAAATGTCCGGGACGGTCCGGGACTTGTCCACGGACAAAATGGGAATGTTCCGGTACATTGCTTTCCCTGAGGATGATGAAGTGAATGCTAATATTCGGTGTCCGCGACATAAACAATGCTAACAAAATTCAACTGAAGGTCTCAAAGCAGTGTTAAAGGCTTTTGAAGTATAAATTTTCAATTTCAAGACCCAAAAAATTAATACTCATGTTTTTTAGATGACTCTACGACATCCAATTATTAAAATAATCAGTTTACATTCATTGATTGCTCAACTGCCAAATTCGAGTGATTTTGCAACTTGGTCAGGATATGCCGGAGTATAAACCAACTTAATCAACATTGGGACATTTTCGAAAGGCTTTTGAAGGTATAATGTTTCAATTTCAAGATGCAAAAAATCAATATTCATGATTTTTAGATGACTACATGACATCCAATTTTTCAAAGAATCAATTAACATGCATAACTCCTACCACTACAAAAATCGAGTCACTCTGCAACTTGGCCAGTATTTTTGCTTGGAAAAGGAACAAATTCAACAATATTTGCATCGAATCTAGTTCAGCATTGCCAAAATGTTCAGCTGTATACAATTTATTTATTATTAAGGTACGATATTTCAAGATTTAAGACAAAAAACAATATTCAAGGTTTTTAGATATGCCACACCTGGCGGTCAGCAAATGAGATGCATTCAACACATATTGCGAAAAAACAAAGAAAATGAAGAATTGCATCAATTTCTATGTCAACTACATTAATCGACACTAACAACAAGATTTCCAAAACTCAACCGAAGACAATAAAAAATAAAGGTAAAAAAAGAAAAAAAAGAAAAAAAAAAGAAAAAAAAAGAATAAAAAAAAATTAAAAAATTAAAAAAAATTAAAAAATTAAAAAATTAAAAAAATTAAAAAAAATTAAAAAATTGTTTTTGAATTTCGTTTTTTTGTAACCTGTTTTTATTTCAAATTTTTTGTAATATCCAATTGTATTAATTTCTATTTTCATATTTTTTTAACATTTTCATCATAATTTTTATTTATATTTCTCTTTTAAATTCTCATCTCTCATTTACATTTTTATTTTCGTTCTCAATTTATTTTTTAATTGATATCTTCATTTTCATTTTTTAAAAATTATTTCAATATGCCCAACCAATCGGTCGGAGCAACTTATGCTATGGAATATCAATCATCACATTGTGCCAAAAAACAACAATTCATAACTTGTGCTATGGAACTTCAATATGTTTCAAATATTCTGCGGCTGGTAATAAAGGTAAATAATTTCAATTTTTCCAAAATAACATGAATTTATATGTTTTTCAGGATCATGTACAAATTGACAACTTCATTCATTAATAATAATAATAATAATAATAACTTCTGCGATGACGAATCTCAATGTGCCACAAGAAATCAATTCAAAACTTGTGCTATGGAACTTCAATATGGACTAATTATTCTGTGGCTTATAGTGAAGGTAAATCATATCAATTTTCCAAAAAACAAAACATGGATTTATATGTTTTCAGGATAATTTAAAAATTTACAACTTCATTAATAATAATAACAACATGTGCTCTGACAATCATCTTAATGTCCCTAATAATATCAATTCAACATGTGCTATGGAATACCAATATGGAGTAAATTTTCTGCGGCTTATAGTAAAGGTAAATCATTTCAATTTTTCCAAAAAATAGCATTATTTTATTCTTTTTTAGGATCATGTACAAATGGAACAGTAATAATAACAACGTGTGCTCTGACAATCATTTTAATGTGTCAAAAACAAATCAATTCAACTTGTGCTATGGAATTTCAATACGCTCCAAATATTCTGTGACTAAAGGTAATCAATTTCAATTTAAAAAATCATGAATTTATATTTTTTTCAGGATCATGTACAAAAAGCGACCTGTGCAAATATTCTGTGGCTTATAATAAAGGTAAATAATTTTAATTTTTTTCTTAAAAACATTAAATTATTTATTTTCCAGGAGCATGCACCAAAAGGAAGATTTCAATGATAATAATTACTTGTGCAATGGTAATCAACTCAATGTGCCAAACATATCAATGCGAAACTTGTGCCAATTATTCTGTGACTTATAATAAAGGTAAATACTTTCAATTGTTCTAAATGCAATTAAATATTTTTCAGGATCATGTAAAAATGGAAAACTTCATTCATTAATAATAATAACAACTTATTCGATGATGAATCTCAATGTGCCACACGACATCAATTCAAAACTTGTGCTATGGTATTTCAAATGTGCCAAATATTCTGTGGCTTATACTAAAGGTAAATTATTCCATTTCTTTCATGAAATATGTTTTTTTTCAGGTTTATGTACAAATGAATAATAATAACAGCAATCTGTGCTACGACCCTCATCTCAATGTACTAAAAGAAATCAATACAACTTGTGAATTTCAAATACGACGGACATTTTCAAAAGCTAAAATAAAGGAGGAAAAAAAGAAGACAAAACGAAAAAAAGGTTAAAAAATAAAAATAAGAGAAAAAGAAAAAAAAAGAAAAAAAAGAAAACAAGAAAACAAGAAAAAAAAGAAAAAATAAAAAAAAATTAAAAAAAAAAAAAAAATATTAGTTTTAAGAATTTTGTTTTTATTGTAACATTTTTAATATTTATTTCAAATTATAATTATTTTCAATTGTATCAATGTTCATTTTCATCCCTTTTTAAACATTTTCATCATAGTTTTCAGATTTGTTCTATTTTCATTTTTATTTTCATTTCCATTTTCCTTTCTAGTTCTCATTTAATTCTTTAATTCTCATCTTCATTCATATTTTCAATTTAATTTTTATTCTCATTTTACTTTTTTTCTCATTTAATTCTTTAACTCTCATCTGCATTCATATTTTCAATTTTATTCTTGTTCTCATTTTACTTTCTAATTTTTATTCTCGTCTTTTTTTTTAATTTTCCATGTGCCAAACAAATAATTGCAACTTGTGCTATGGAATTGCAATATGTCTCAGATTCTGTGGCTTATAAAGTAAAGGTAAATTATTTTGATTATTTTTAAAACATAAAATTTTTTTTCAGATTCAGTTTCAAATGTGCTATGACAATAATCTTTGTGCGCCAAAGAAAACAATGCATCTTGTGCTATGGAATATCAATATGTCCCAATGATTCTGTGGCTTATAGTAAAGGTAAATAATTTCAATTTAGTTTTTAAAAAATCATGAATTTATATGTTTTTCAGGAGCATGTACAAATGGAACAGCGATAACAACAACCAGTGCTATGGCAATTATCAGCCAAAACAAGTCAATGCTATGAAATTTCAATATAACCAAAGAATATGCACCAAAGAGAATATGTACCAAAGATACCGGTTCTAATAGTAAAAGTAAATAATTCCATTTATTTAAACATGAAATATATATTTTTTAGGATCCTGTACAAAAGGAACAAAAATAACATCAATCTGTAATATAACAATAATCTCAGTGCGCCAACCAAAAAATGCATCTTGTGCTATGGAATATCAATATGTCCCAAAGATTCTGCGGCTTATAGTAAAGGTAAACTATTTTAATTTTTCTAAAAAAAAATAATGAATTTACATATATGTTTTTCAGGAGCATGTCCAAATGGAAACGAATAACCCCTTCATGGGCTATGACAATTACGTGTCAAACAATGGATTTGAATTGATAGTGATGGAATTTTCGATAAAAGGTGAGTGTAAAGAAAGTTTGAAAAATAAGTGGAATTTTCTTAAGGAATCATTTAGAAAGTTATCGAATAATTACTTTTTATTTCATTTTGTCCCTTTTTAACGTTATATTTTTTAAAGCTAATAGCTTCTTCTTTTCATAATATTTTAAGAGATTTTTTAAAAAATGTCCTTGATTAATTTAATCATCTTCGACCATTAATAATTATTACCACACCCAAAAATGGTCAGGTATTTATGATCAACTTATTTTATGGTTTGCTTACAATATTAGTTTCAAAATAGAAAAAAAAAGTCGGCATCAATGAAAAGAGGTATCGCAGTCACAAAAACGGGGCAAGTATCAAAATTGGCTTATCAAACGATAACATTTTTTCATCTTTTTAACTACAGATAGGGCAGCTTCAGTGCGCATTTCTTGTTGCTCACCAACCATGCGTTTATTACTCCCGCTGTTATTAATCACAGCGACGGCTTTTGCCGCTCCAAAAGGATATGGTAAACATTATCACTCTTTTTTTAAAAACACAATGCCTTCCATTTAGAATCGACATCAGTTTTTGAATCGCTCCCCAATTACTATACGCCTTTGGAAAAAGAGGAAGCACTTCATGTTCGAGCAAAACGTGCAGTCTATGCTGCTCTCGGACTTTCAAACTCCTGCGAACCTGGATGGACTGGATCAAATTGCGAAAACCCTATTTGTTCCGACACTCGACCAACACCGCAATCAGGACAAACTTCTTTGATTGAACTTCTGTTCTTGCAGGGAAGTTGTAATGGACAATACTATATTCCTGTTGATTCGGATGGCTCACAAAATTTGCAAATCCATGTCACTGCGGCTGGAGTTCCATTCATAAACATGACAAATGAAGCTGGTATTGTCGTTCCAGCAACTTATATTTCAAACGGTGATGGTTTTGCATTGGCTGTTTATGCAAATTTCCCAGGAGGAGGTTACTCTCTATCTATCGACAATGGAAATGTGCCAACCACTGAATGTATCGTTGAAGTTAACGTAAGTTATATTTTTCAAATTATTTAGGTGAAATTGAATTCTATTATTAATGTGATGTAAACCTATTAGAAATTTGAGAATATACTGTATGAGATGCTTTTTTTCGGGGTAGTTTATGGAATATTTTCGATACCACGTTTTTAAATAAAGTAGTAAAATGTTCATTATCTATTGGTCATCTCAAAGTTCATTTTTCAATTCGGGAATTTAGTGATTGTGACTTTTTTTTGAATTAAAAAAAAATATATGTGATATTTTTAATTTAATTTAATTTCACAATAATATTCGGATCTAAATATTTCTGAATATTTTAGTATATGTTTCAACGAAATTCCGTAGTCAATGGACTCTGAAAGAAATAATTGCATTAAAAAAATGATAAGAAAATCAAAATGCCAACTTTTTATGGCCTCCTTTCATCACTTTACTTGCAGGCGAAAATTTGAAAAGATAGCTTTGTGCCATGAAAACGTGGTGTCGTAAAATTGAAATGAAATTAAACACGTTGGCATCACACAATTTTATTACAGAGTGACACATCATTGAAAGTCAGCGAGGGTTTTGTTAGTACACCACAATCTGACGACCCACAAAATGGCGAATCTGCAGTGGATGGCGTTCCTTTGTACTTTGCAGCACATGTTGAGGCACAGCGTGCACCAGCGCGTAGGAAATACATATCATACACATTTATAGACATACTTTTTTTGCAGAAGTGTCAACCGTCACCATTAGACAAGGCAATTCGCTGACTCCTGTTTATAGATCTCTCTTGACAAGAAGGTATTAAAAAATCAAAAAAAATTATGATAAGAAAACCACGTTTAACACCAATGATTAATTCATACATTCTTTAGATACCAATGCGGATATGAATACTACGCTGGTCAGTGGCAATGTTCCCTGGGAAACACATATTATTATCATGTTTGATTTTTTTAAAAACAATTCCAAAAAGTTACATTTTTTTAGATTGACGGAACGGATTCCAACGGATATCCCTTCAGAAGAACTGGAAGATTCTCCTGTCTTCGTAATTAATAAGAAATATTTCGACTAAAATAAAAATAAATGAATTTTAGAACAACTCACAACTCCTGCGCCGCCGCCCACGACTGCAGCCCCAATCACTTCTTGCTACAATAATGGAACACTTTTGACGCCAGCTGGCGGGAACCCAACTTGTTTCTGTACCGAGTTATTCACTGGAACACAATGTGACAAGGTGAACTGTATGAACAACGGTTTCCCTGATCCGGATGGAAACTTGTGTGCCTGTGCAGCTGGATACCATGGAACCAATTGCCAAGATGGTATCGATGATCGTTAATGATATGGTGATATTGTATATTTTTTAGTTACCTGTCCAATCAACTGGGAGCCATATTTGGTGGATTACAAAACATTGATCGTCGTGATTCATGACACAGTTTCGATGAACCAGTATATTCAGGATATTGCAACTGCAATTTACAAAGAGGTATTTATGAAATGGAATCATGAAATCGAAATATTTCTCTATTTGTAGATCACTACTAACAACATGTATGACTACGACGTCTATAAAGGATACGTTCTTGTGAAGTTTGCAAACGGAAAATACACCAACACTTATTACACACCATACAATGAGCAGAAGTTCTTGACCGATTTGAACACAGCTTCTACCAATACTGGAGCATGTAGTGATACAACATTCGACGCAATCACCACAATCTTCACTGAAATTGCGGTATACCAAAAATCGCCAATTTATCTTTTCACTGATGCTGTTGCTTCTGATGTTGAAAAATGGCAAACCGTTATTGAAATGAACACCAGAGAGAAATTCCCAATCTACACTTCCTTCTTCGAACAAGATGGATGCAGCTTCGACGACATGGACCAAGGGCTCCAAGCGATTGAATATGCCACCTATTACAGTGGTGGAATGATCTTCCGACCAAGTGCCGCCAGCTTGCAAACTATTGTCCAAAACGTAATCAAGGCTACTGCTTACAAGATGAATTCGGTCTTGATTGACGATATGCTGACTTGTAACACTCCTTATCCAAGAGTATTCTTTGTCGATACTTCCACAACCGAACTTTTCATTATTGCAACTGGACGTAAAGAAAATTACTTGTTGATAGATATGATAATTTTCAATTTTCAGAAAATTTGGCCATTGGTGTCACCGATCCAAATGGAAATACAAACACATTACTTCCAATTACAACCACCGGAACTACGTTCATTTACGAGATCGCTAATCCAGTTGTTGGAGAACATTTGCTGACAGTTTCTTCATTGACTGTAAAAAATTTTTTAAAACGGCATATAATTTAAACAATTTATATTTAGGGCAATACTCCATGTTCGTACAGAGTTCAAGCTCGTTCAGAGTACGATTTGTTCATTGGAACCAGTACCGGAGTAAACGATGACGCAAGTGATTCAGAGCCAGTTGTCGGTGAATCGCCACACATTGTCGCACAACTCACCGGCTTGAAAAACAATGTTCAAGATCCATTCCGCTTGTTTTCTGAGATTTCGATCACTAGCAATGTGAACACCGAAAACATCTACCAAAAGCCAATGTACTACTCCAGTGGAAAATATAGAAATGGATGCGGTTTTCACATGTATTTCGGTGCTGCTAGCTTCTGTGACTTTAGCTCTCAACCATTTTACGCAACCGTCTATGCCGACGATGGCCGTGGATTTACCATTCAAAGGACAACTGTGGGATTCTGTTCTGCAACTCCAACCACTCCGCAACCACCAAACACTTGTATCAATGGTGGAGTTGCTGATCCAACAAATAATGCGACATGCATCTGTCCACCAAACTTCTCCGGAAGGTACTGTGAAAACATTCAATGTGTAAATGGTGGAACACCGAGAGGCGGAATCTGTACCTGTCCAGTTGGAACCGGCGGAACTTTCTGTGAACAATACATGTGCACAACATTCAATACCAATCCAGATATTTCTTTCGATGGACAAACACTCGCATTCATTATTTCGAGCAGAGCTTCAATGCAAAACACTATCAATACCATTGCTACAAACGTTCAAACAATGGTTCGTGACATCCAGCAAGCAAGCGATAGATGGATCACAAGATGGATTATTTACGTCGCCAATGCCAATTCTGTCACTCTCATTGTCAATTCCGATCAGCCAGCTGCCTTTGTTCAAGGAATTGTCAGTCTTGCGGCAAACCTCTCACAATATACTGAAACCTCTGACAATTGCCAAGTACAAATTGAACAAGCAATGTTGGGAGCCGCAGTCTTGTCAAACAGAAGATCATCAGTTTGGGTGTTTGCAGACTCTGACGGACCAAATGATGCAAGCTACATCCAATTATTCGATATTGCTCAAGAGAATCAGCTTTCTGTGCGTTATTTTGATTAATTGCTTTATTATTTGACTTTTTCAGCTCAACTTGGTCGGAATTGGATCTTCAATTTGTACCGCAACGGAAAATAGTGGACAATTCCCATATTATTTGAGAAGTCTTGCCGAAACAACCGGTGGAGAAATCTACATGACCGATAAAATCGATAAGGTTTACACATTGTTCAAACATGATATTAAAATATATTGTACATTTCAGATCTTGCTGTTCATTGTCAGTCTTTACAAATCTGCCGTTTCTCACAGATACTTTGCCGAAGATTGTTCCAATGGAGTGAATTACTACATGCCTGTTGATGGATGGACGCAATCACTGACACTCGCAGTCACCGGATCAGATCTTTATGATGTAAGTGTCACATTCCCTGACGGACAAAAGGCAGAAAACACCGATTACGAACTTGACGCAATCAATGATCCTGAATTGAAATTGAAACAATATGTTGCTGCCTGCGACGGATCATTCTGGAATCATAGAGATCAAAATTGCTTCCAATTCCTTGGGAAAAAAGTGTCATGGTTTGAAAATTTGGAATCGTGTCATGCAGAGAAGGGACATTTGCTTCATATTGATAACCAAGCCACAAACGATTATGTCAACGGTTAAATTACATAATTTTGAAACGTACAACTAATATATCCACATTTTAGTGCAAGTTGGAAACACAGCCTCAGCTTGGATTGGATTGCTCTTCACCAACGGCGCATGGTATTGGGATGTGCCGGGTGGAAACGTTGCCCAACCGCTCACTGGATACACAAATTGGGCAGATGGAGTTGATCCGACTGCTCCAAAATACAATACTGTCGTCATGAATCCTGATGGTAAATGGGAACCAGCTGATCCGATGAACACCAGCTACTTCGCTTGTATGAAACATAGATATGGTCAAGGATATTATCCTGGAGAAGAAGTCAGTAAGTATAACATATCTCGGAGCTGTTAACAAATAATTTCTCCTCAGATATTGTTCCACCTGGTCTTTGGAAAATTACCGTCAAATCCAACAGTGGAGCTTGTGCCATTCAAGCCAGATCGCAATCGGAAATTCAAGTTTTCTTCGGATTTGTCACTGACCCAAGAAGCGATTCTCCAAGCACTTACGCTAATATTGATTCCAGTAATTTGTTGTGTTTTTTGATCAGTTTTTCAATTTTTCATTGCAGCCTCAAACTATTTGGTTGCTATAGCAACTGGAGTTGCACCTTACACCCCAGATACTCGACCATCTATGGAAGGAAAATTGAACTATGCCGTGTTGACATCGAACAGAACAATTACTAACTCTCTCCCACTTGGAGAACGCCTGTGCTCTTATTCTGTAGTTTCGAGGCCGTTCAGCTGTCCAGTTGATGATACCTCAATTTCTGAATTCTCTATTACAGTAATTAAAAAATATATAATTCGCAACTACTAACCTTAATTTTGGATTTCAGTTCTCTGGAATCGACCAATATGGATACGCTTTTGAAAGATATGCTGATGCTTTGTGCACCAAGACAGTACCACGTTGTTTCAATGGCGGTTTTGCGAATAATGGACAATGTATCTGCCGTGCTGGATGGGTTGGAATAACTTGTCAAACACCAGTTTGTCAAAATGGGGGTATTGAACATAATGGTGCTTGTGACTGCTCAAGCGTCCCACAATTCACTGGACAATTTTGTCAACATGGTAACACTATATTTCTATATTTCAGCTCTTAAAACTTACAATTGTAGCCCATTGTGAACCTCCATATCCAACAACTTTCAAAGATAATGGTAGAACCTTGGCAATTGTTTTGGAAACATCTTATAACATGGGATCATCAATCTTCCAATTGAAGAGAAATTTGAAAGCGTCACTTGATAGCATTAACAGTGATCCAACTCTTCAAGGATGGTTCGATAATTATATCTTGTATCCATTCGACTCCAGTTAGTTACACAAAGCTATTCCAGGCAAAAAATATACTTATTATAGCCGAGAACAAAGCTGACTGGTATCAACCAACCATCTCAAGATCATCGGATGACATTGTCGCTGCTGTTCAAAACATAACTACAATGGCTTGTCCTGGAGCAAACCCTTGCTCATCACAATGCCCACGTCCAATTGTTAGCGTGCTTGACTCTGTTCTCAGTTTGGATGCAGTTGCTGCACCGAACTCTGTCATCCTTGTCATCACCAGATCATCACCTGAAGATTATCTCCAAGTTTCGCACATTGCTCAAAAACTTCAAGACACTAAAGCTTATGTATTTCAAAAATTGTGGTTATTTTTGTAAATACATTATGATTGCAGATCAATTTCGTATTGCCAGCGATTGACTCACCATGTGGAAATGGTTGGAACAACCCAGCAGTTGACTCATTGTTCAGAATAACTGCCTACTCCCTAGGAAACGTTTTCACTGTATGTACATATTTTTAGATAATGTAAACGAAAAATCTGATAATTTCAAGATGAATGCCGTTGACCTCTCAAAGAACTTCCTCACAAAATATATACCAACTCTTTATTCATCTGGTGGACTTGCTGCTTCCAGCGGACAATGTGAAACCAACGAAGTCTTGTTCCAAGTAACCATTTTTTATGTAGCTACTTACTTAATTTTAAAATGTTGCGTTTTAGGTTGAGCATGAAATGTACGAGTTCTCAATTGACTACTTCCATCCAGCGCTTGAAAATATTAAAGTTTATGATCCATCGGGAGATCAGATCCAACTTCCAGACAATATTATCACATCTGATAGCAACTACATTGCAATTATACCTGTCAATGAAACTGGTGCAACACGAGCTGGAACATACCGTGTCGTTCTTTCAGGAACTGGAGGAAATAACTGTTTTACTACCATCAGAGGAAGATCAAATCTTGAAATATACCTTGGTTTTGTTGATTCGAATGATAACTTTAATGGCGCTATTTCTGACAATGCTCATCATGCACCAATCAATCGTTAGTTTCACAAAGGGGTGCAGAGTAATCCTTTTTTTTGTTTACAGTTGAAAACAACACCGTTGTTGTTCATGTCAACAACTTGGGTGGTGGATCAGTAAGATATGTTCAAATAGTCATGCCAGGGCGCGGATTGGAACATACCACTGAAATGCGCAGACGTGATGCAGAATGTAGCTATGAATGGTATGCCAATACTCCATATTCATTTGATCACGACGTAAGGGTGTTGGGGAGATATAACGTTTTCTAACTTTAAGATTATTTCAGCATTACTTTGTTATTATCTACGGAACAAGTGAATATGGCAGCAACTGGGTTAGAAACTTCTATGTTAGCACTGTTGGAACCCGTCCGCCAGCGCCACGTTAGTCGCAAAATTAAAAGATAATTAAACATGTTATTTTTCATTTCAGCACCACCAGCAACTTGTGATTTCTCGACTGTTAAGCAAGATACATTGTTCCTCATCGACAGTTCTATCAAGTCTCCAGATACTGTGTTCGCAGTGGTATTTTTTGCAGAAACAGAAACTCGTGTAAATTTGTAAATTTTAGCTGAAACAATTTGCCGTTACCTCCGTTCAACCATTCAGCTATTCAAACAGTTATGCTCAAGTTGCGGCACTATCTGTTGCTGATAAGGCGTATGGCGGATTCTCTTTCAATGCTGGAGAGAATTCCTACGCCCGGGTGTCTAGTCTTATCAATGATATGCAATATATTGGTACAGAAGGACAGAATGTTACATCGTATGTTGGTTATTTGTTTGCAGAAATTGTAAATTTTTTAGAGCTCTTCAATACGTTCTCGACTTTTATGATAATCCAGCACAAGGTTATCGAACAGATTATGATGTGAGACATCTATTGATCTATGTCACGAACACGAAGTAACCGGAAATCTAATAAGTATTTCTCAGAAATGAATATATTTCAGCCCGACTGATGCCGATCCATCTTCGTTGGTTTCTTCGATCAAACGTTCAGGATTATATGAAGTTGTCGTCATCGCTTTTAACATGGATGCCGGCGAACCACTGAAACAAATGGTTAGCAGCAATTGCTACTATTACTCCCAAGATTTCAGTGATTTGATGAATTATGGAGTCAACTTTGTTCAAGGACAATCTTGCAAACGTTTCAATTTCTGTAATTTCTAAAAAAATTGTTAAGCTAATAAACACTCCTTCTTTTTTTGTTTTCTTGGTTTAAATTTCAAATTCACATTTGCAAACTTTGAAATTTCGAAGATAGGGTGATAGAAACTTCAATTATTTTATCAGTTTTCATATTCCCAATTTTGATCAAAAAGCAAATAGAGGAATTACATTTTTATGCTGAATCAACATTAATTTCCAATGTACGAATTAAAAATTTGTTCATAAAGTTTATTAAATGTAAGCCGATTACAATCAATGAAAGGTAGAAGTTTTGTGATTACAATTGAGTTTTCAAACAAACCAAGATTATCATTTAAACGAAAAAAAAAACATTTGTGTATGTTCTCAGAGGTACGAATCGGTTGTTAAAAGTTTTCATACGAGGTAATATTTGTTTCAATGTGTCACAGGGTGAAAAACTGGAAATTTTTGAGTTGAACAATACAAATACAGATTCATTCAAGGGTATAATAAGACAATATATAATTTTCAATTTGGAAAGAACGATTTAAACGGTTGCAAATTTTGGAAGAGATTTGTAAAAAAAAACATAAACTTTGTGAAAAAAAGTAAACCATATAAAATTTGCAAAGCAAATGAAGGTAGATTATTCATATATTTCTTGCAGGATAACAAGCGATTATTTTATAAAAAAATGACAATTCGACAATATACTCACAATTGGATTTTAGACGGGCAATATAGTAAAAGTGTTTTGACAAAAGCAAAATAAATGACAAGCACACAAAAAAGAGAAACATTTTCATAATCATCATCAGATAGAGCAATCAGAAATATCATCAGTTTGATACACAATGGAGAGGGTCCCTGAGAAAAAGTAGGTTTTCTTTGTTTTGAAAAAATGACACCTTCTTACAGATACATCGGTTCAAAACAAAAAATTCCCAAGCTAATGGTCTTACTGCGTTAAATTACTACTTGGTGACTAAAAACAAATACAAAAAGAAAACAATCAAAGGAGCATGACGAAGAATGTTAGGCCCCAAAACGCTGACAGAGCAGAATTTCGAGGTGGGTTTCCTGAGATGAAGATTATTCCTGAGTTTGAAAAATAATACAATCCCTGAGTAACAAGAAGATAAACCAAAACGAATCATTTCTTGTTTAAAGTTGTGAAATGACGAGAAATGTGTTTTTGAGTTAGAAACGTTTACAATAAAAAATCAAAACATCTGCTGACAAGAATTTTACGATATAGTTATCAAAAAGAGACCAATGTGACAAATTCCTGAGTTTGATGATTCCTGAGAATGAAGTTTTGAAAAATAGAGGTTCTGAGTTTTAGAATAGAGGTTTCGAGTTATAAAAAAAACAAAAAAAACTTGAGAAGGACAGCGAAACGAAACGTTAACAGAAATCGAAGGTGTTTGAGTTTTTCCTATGATTTTGAGATACAATTCAAAGCGCCTAAATCATAATAAAAAACTAATTAACCAATCGATGGTTTCTATTAAATGGGAATTGTTTCATAATAACAAAATTTTGAAGATAGAAAAGAAGTAATGAGTGGTGGCAATTCGTCTAAAGAGTGGCATTTGTCAAAAATAAAAAAATAGTGTTAGAAGTATATAAAGAATTTGGAGCAATAAATGCTTAAAACACACACAGAAGTACTATACAATAATAGATTTCTAGAATTTGGAATGAAGCGCAAAGAAATTCTAATTTCCTAATAGTAAAGTTTGTTTTCCATGTACAAGAAGTTACGACATCTGAAGGTATAATTGTGTTGCATCACATGATTAATGAATAGTGTCACCGAGATTTTAGAAATCACAAAAAACTCAAAAATCGGGTTGGAACGAGCCCAAAATTCGAATGTGAAGTCTGAAAAATTTCGTTAAATGTAAATGTGTCACGGGGATGCGTTTTTTTTTGATACAGATTATCGGGGTGATTTAGCGCTAATTTTTTCAACACTGGGTGGTGTACTGGGAATTGAAGGAAGGTAAAATAGGATGCAAGAATAAATGAACGGTTTCGAGGCAGAAATGAATAGATGACCGACACAGTTGAATGACACACTCTGCATAGATTCGACCGGCTTGTTTAATGAAATACAATAAAACAACGGAAGAAACGAGGCGATTGGAAGATCTTCTAGACGGGCGACAGTGATTCTGATTTGACGGTGAAATCACCATTGTTTGCCAATTGGAGTAATGATTGAGCGACGGCCTCTTGGGCGGCTTGTCGGTCCTTCATTTTGAGAGTCTAAAAAGTATATATATTTTTTTTTTCTGTAAGGTTTTTGTTTTTACCCCGAGGGTATTTAACAATTGTCCAATCTGTACTTTATGCATGTCACTTGAAAGAAGAGTCTCGAACCCAATCTCCGGTTTTGGTTGGAGTGCAGTCAATCCTAAAGAGTGGATGGTATGGCTAAGACTTTGTGGAAGATCTTCTCCGAATCTTTTCTGTAATAGTTCCTGTTGAGCCAATGATTCCTCACGATGGCTTTTGGTTTTCTTGGCATGTCGGACACGTCGACAACGAGCGGCCAACTTGCGCATCGCCTCACGGAACTTATCCCAGAAGTCTTCGTCATGATTGAACTTGTCTCTCAGCACTTTCCAGCAAATATCTGGAAATTTAAGAAAATTACTTGATTGTAGAACATTTCGTTCGCATCATACGTTGGATATAACAAATTCCTTGGATTGGCAAGTTTGAATAATTCGAATGATTAAGTCCAGCAACAGTGGTTTGTGACATGAGTCTTGGACCAAAAACACGCTTTTCTGCGAGTTTTTTGCACAGTTGAATCATGCACTCTCCAACATCTTTTTCCTCATATTTTTTGCCTTGGATAATTTGTTGGATGATTTGTTGTTCAGAAACTGGTCGGAATGCTGAAATAATTGTATTTATCATATAGCCTTAACTTATTGAAAAGTTATATGTACTTGGTTCAGATTGAAGCGCTTGTGGTACTGGAATTTCGATCTTTGAAATTGCTTCAGCGCTCAAATCTTGTTGACGAACAATTTTGACAATATCATCATTGACTGGTTTCTGAAAATGGGTTGCAAAATATTTAAAAGCCCAATTAAAAAAATTAAGTACTCTTGGCTTTCTCTCTGGTCCAATTGTGGCTGCAACGGTTGCAGGCTTGATTGCACTTGATGATGGAGCCGGTGCCACGCGGAGAGCTGCATTATCAATTGCTTGTGCATTGGAATAGAATGATTTTCCATCACAATTCAGAAGAGCTTGAACCACTTGTTGTTGTGCTGTATTTTGAACCGCTTGATAAAAACTCTGTGCGATTGGTTCCTGGAAATAATTCGTTCACTTGCTATCATTCCCCCTTTTCAATTTTTATTTTAAAGTTTCTTATCAGCCTGGCGAAATGCCAATCTATACTGTTCATCGCGTGGTCTTAAATCGAGTTCCATTTATCTATGTGTGGCCAGTGACGGCACCGTCGTTGTAAATGAAACAAAGAGTGACGCGTTTTTAAATATTCGACTGTTCAAATAAATGAAAAAGAGAGTTGAAGAACATTTTTGAAATGGAAAAAAAAAACGCAGACACTTGATGATAGTGCAAATAGAACATGTTGGCATGCGAGTCATATGTTTCACCGTGAACAAAAAAAAATGAATGAATTTCCCACCTGTGCGCTTGCTGAAGAAGTTGATGATTCGCTTCCATCTCCAACGATGTCGATATTTTGAGACTCGGAAACTGAAAATCACAAAGAATTAATTAACGAATTTAATTTAAATCTTTTTTTCATTAAGTTTCGTCAAATCTTCTAAACTAGTTACGCAACTCTTTTGGTTGTGCATTCTGCAAATGTGCCCTAGGTTTGCACTTTTTCAAAGCACATTCGAGCCTGAATATATTCTAATCGAATCACATGCCCTCTCTCCCGGTTTTCTTTCTAGACTGCAGAGCTTTTTTTTCCAAAAACAGGATGAAGAAATTATAATCATGGCTACAGTAGACAATGACCAACAACTCTACTCGGTGTCCCCATTTTTTTCAGTTTATTTCCTTCATGAGAGTTATTTCTGTCTCACTGTTCTTGGACTTCCAATTAATTAAAACCGAATCAAAGAGAAACGGCATAAAAAATGAAAAGATATTATCAAGCTGGCGTCTTTATCAATTTTTTGTAAGGGCACCGAGAGGACAACTGTTTCTATAAGAACCATGGTTCGATCGGGAAGGTGAACGATAAATAGGAACAAAGTTCTAACAGAAAGAGTTGAAAAAATCTATTGCACTATACATGTACTTTCATATCAGATTTCAGATCGATCAAAAAAGGAGAAAAGCGTAAAAGTGCAATTGTATAATAATTTTTTTACCTATCGAGCTGTCAGTCTTCTGGCCATTACTATCCACGCTGGATGGGCTGCTCCATTTAACGGCTTGTTCATCAGCACTGGGGACTTGGATTCCAGTAACAGGCATCGTGATATTTGCCGTCGGAAGTGCTGGTGATTGTGCGCGCAGTGGTGCCATCATCCAATGGGGGAACACAAATGGGTTCGCTGAAATAAATCATTATTTTTGCAAAAAAAAAGTCGTCCTCGATTCATGGAACATGGTCGGGTGTCAGTTGTTCAATTGCACCGCAAAGTTCACTAGTCTTTATTTATTATCCTTTCTTTCAACATTTGGTATTTTTAGAAGCATCAGAACAAACATTTTTCTGAGAAGTTTTGATAGACCTATCAATGATAACAAAGAAAAAAACTAAACGTTCTGAATGAAAGGTGTTCAATAACTGACAAACGAATGTCAGTTATAGAGTTTTATGGTGTTTGCCGACAACGAATGGTGCCACTCTTCAAAATTTTTTGATAAGTTGGTCGACGTCCAAAGTACTTTCTTTGTCTTTCAGATGATAAAAAAGGAAAACCTGTCTAAAAGAGAACAGAACTGTCAAGATAGGAAAAAGGTCGAAACATTCCAGAGGAACGTTTTTTTAAAAAGTTTTTGTTTTCATTGCTTGAACTTACTTTGATTCAAAACTCCTATCGAAACCGGGCACTCAGGCTGAGTAGTCGGCGACGGTGGTGCGGCCGAACGCTTGCGTACAGCATTCTGCACTGCCAGAGCATCATCAGATGTGCTAATGGCTTGCGGTACGCTCGCTGCTTGCGATTGTTGTGGTTGAAATAAATTTGCTACCGGAACGGCCGCACCTAAACCGTTTGCAGCAGAATACAATGTTGGTATTAGTAAGTTAAATGTTGTCCGAAGATCATTTACTTCTCTGAAAAAAATAGAATTCATTAATGGTTTTTGAAAAGTTTTGTTTTAAAGTTTCAGAACCAAACCGTACTTGAAAGCACTAATATCAGATTTAATAAGATACTGCGATTTGCTGTTCGCTTGCATCAATAAGTTCGTATAGAGAAATGGCAGAGTCATTGCAGCTTGTTGTTGTTGAGTCAATTGCAGTTGTGGGGGCGTCGGCGGCGGCGGATAATAAACCGATATTGGACGAACGATGTTATTCGTTGACGATGATGGTCCGGGTAAATCCATTATTCTCAAATTGATATAGTTCCAGAACTCGTCGTCCTCGATTTCACTATCGCTGCTGTTATTATTCCCGAGAATTTTGAAAGTGTTTTTGTTTTCCTTGTTCGGAGACGTCGATGTTGATGTGGTCGAAGAAGTTGGCGATTTGATGATTGGTTGATTGACGATTGTGTTAATACCGGAAAAAATGAACGAAACGATACGGTGTAACTGATAATTTACGAAATGAGAAACGGGGAGAGTACAAACAGTTTTCAAATGAACGGGGTAACAAGGAACGTCAATAGCTAATGTTATCAGAATGTTCAATGGCTCCACCCCCTTGCCTCTCTCTCTTCTCGACACCTCTTTTTTTGTGCCGTGATTGCTAGTTGTGGCTATCTTTTTTCCTGGACGAATCAACGTGTTCGTCAGTTGGCAGTCAACATCAAAAAGAGATACAAAAAATTTCAGTGATTGGAAGTGATGGGGCCAGTTCGATTCGCAACTTTTTTTCTCATCTTTCATACATTTTTTTCCAGACGAAAATGAAGAACACATGAGCTACAGATATCGGATATCTAACATGGATTTGATGTGCATAATGAGCGGCTTTAGGCATGTGAATATTTGAGCATGTGGAACAAAAAATTGAACAAGTGTAAAATGAGAGGATTGAATGACAAAATAGGTTGGAACTATACGGTTGAACTAGCAAAAAGCGCATACAAACTTTTTGGTTACATTGCGAATATTTAATGTATCGAGAAGACATTGTTTCTTCGTGGCGCTTTACTCGTTCAAAAAAAGATACAAAAAGATATGAAATTGTAATGTTTAACATTTAGACAAATCGCGACCCGTAAAAATTTAATACTGAAAAAATAACGTGTCGAATTCATCACAGAAGGTCATTGAAGTTGTCTCAAAAAAAAAAGAAGAAGAGAAGAAAGAATGTGTCACTTGTATTATCTATCAAGAAATTATGAAACAAAAAATGGAAGGTTCTTTTTTTTTTCTTCTTCTCCTTTTCCTTCTTGATTACTTCTCAAGAACGACCAACCACGATGGAATGTTGGTATCTCATCTAACGAACTGGTTAACGTTGAACCATTCTATCTCATTATTTTAAGATACTTTGAAATGGAACACGAGGCGGCATTAGAAAAAATTGAAGAGACGGGCATTGCGATGCCAAACGATTTTTTTTGTCTGTTTGATCGTGAAACAAAATCGGAAATTTTTCAACGTCAAAACGAATGATAAAAAGTGCAGGAATACGGTTATCAAGGTTAACACTTTACGTTTAGTTTTTTTTGTCTATATAAAGCATTACAATGAACACTCATTGTCTGTGTTTTGACCTATTTAGTTTTTGATATTCAGTCTACAGTATGCTAGCATAAATCAGAGAGAATGCTTTAAGCCAAAAAGCGGATGTATAATTAGCATAAGAGAAGAGCGCTGTTGCTCGATGCCGTTGCCGCCGAGGGCGAGCGATACGATGGAATGAATGAAAGGCAATCAAGTTGCACCAGAAATGGATTGGATAGATTCAGGGTGGAGCTTAAATTTTGTCCGTTGATATATATACTTTTTTAATCAACAGGAAAACCGAAAATCTTTAATTAAAAAACTCTAAAAATTGAACTTTTCTAAACCAAAGGTTGGGATATTGCAAAAACCCCAAATCAAAAAGTGCAATTCAATGAAGGATCTTTTTGCTGCGCTGAATCGCAGGTCAAAAAGCCGAGAGCGCTCCTTTGCCCCTGGGGGTGACGGAATGATGTGGTTCAAAAAAGAAAAGTGGGGGGAAAAAAAAAGTCGTGGGCAAAAAGAGTGGAAAAAAATTGAAAAGAACGTGCCCTCCCCTAGGCTAGTCGGATGAGCGCGGCCGTCGATTCGAACCAACCGAACGCATTGGTTAAAAAAGTGCATTTGTACTATGCCATAAGATCTATCATGAGTGTATGTGTGCGTGTATGTCTGTGCTGCCGATTCGCTGCCTACAAAAGTTCTTGTTGGTTTCCAACCTCTACTAAAGTTCCATCGTGTTTTTTTTCGAACATCTCTATCTTTTTTTTGCGATCCCTATCTACCATGGTGTTCCGCCGTCAAAAAAAAGATGGAGTGTTTGCACTTTCACCTTTTTTTTTTCAATTTTTTTGTTAAATCGGCTGGTCAGTTACTTCAAAATGTGAAAATTTTACGTTCGAGATGGGACCAAAACTACTTGTAGAAGGGAGTAATAAAAAAATAAAAATGAAAACGAAATCAGTAATATCTGAAAAGCTTGCACTTTTTGAATAGAAATGGGCGGAGGGAAATGAAAAAGCTGGCACATGCTTAGACTATTCAGTTCAGTATTCACATTCATAAAACTTATTTCAAATAATGCTAATTATACATGAAAAGATGTGCTACTTTTTTGATACAACTTTTCTCTGAACAATTTTTGTTTCATGGGTATATTTTTTCTCTTAAAGGTACGTAGGTCTTCCAATTATTTTAAATTGGCTTCCGTTTTTGCTTCGTTAAGAATTGAGGTTGCCCGCTGCAATTCTATGAAAGAGTGTAAGGAAACTTTCCGTCCCCTCCTGAAGTAGCAGGAGGCATTGATGATTCACACATAGGATACGGCTTCAAGAAAACTTGGCAAGGAGCACGAGATGATGAGATTGAATGTACGAATTCAATTTCTATCTTTTTTCGCTTGTTTCGCTTGAGAAAAAAAAACTTGGAACAACTTTTCTTTCATGAGCACTACATACACCATGCGACAAAAACTATGCCTCCGGCACAGAAGTGCACCGGGTGAATGTTTTGTGTGCTTTATGCCTAATGCTCAACAGCGAAGCCAGTTTTTTTGCGGGTCTACCGTTCCGATGAAATGATCATTTGACTTTTTGCAAACTAGGTGGTCGAAATGAAATTCGATACACTGCTCGAGAAGAAACAGAAGAAAAAACGTTCATTGAACATATGTTTTCTTGGCACTACTATGATTGGATTATGAATACATAAAATACCACCTGACACCATTTCCGACAAGGCCTACATTAGCAAAAAAACTTTAAATGCGATTAAATGTACATGGTCGCTGTTTCAAGATGCTGATAACATATCTGTTCCCTTCGGTAATTTGAGTCTGTTTCAGATATCATTTCATTTTTTTCCTTCTATTCGAAAAGGGGTAAATCGTATATATTTAGATAAACAATTTTGAATGAAACATGCTGGAATGGATAAAAAGAAAAAAGAATGAAATAAAGGATGTGGTGGAGTGCATCTGGCTTGACGAAGCGAAACATTTTCCAATGAATGAAAATGGAACAAAAAACGCCAATTTTTACTTACTTCATTTCTTTTTGCCAGATTTGAGTTAATGGACCTTGATTTCTTGCATCGACCTTTGGAGCAGAACTTTCTTCGCATAGATGAAATAAGTTTTGGACATGAGTTCCAAATGAGACCAATATGTACTACTTTATAAAAACTTATTTTAAAGATGTTGGCTCAAAACTGATATCATTTTCATGAAAAGTGCAGATCTATGCCTTGTTTCGAACGCTTCGTCGAACTTCGAGTATTACACATTTTGAACAAATGAAAATCAGTTCATTTTGCAGGTTTTTAACGAAAATATAATAATAATTTGGCTCGAAAAAAGAAACTATGTTGATAAATTTGGTTACGCGCGTTGTCAGTTGTCACACATACACAACGGGAAAACAGAAGAGAAAATTTATTGGCGGTGCATTTTTTTTCCCTCTCTGCACTATACGATTTCCAAAATGTAATAAAAATACAACAATTTTAACGCGTTTTTTATATTTTCATTTTTCACTCTGATCGAAACAAAAACGAAATTTTATACAAAAACTGTATATTTTAGGGTTGTATATATATATTTTTTTATTCGGAATATTCAGCGAAAAACTATAAAAATGTACACGGTTCGACGATTCTATTCTTGCTCTTTCTTCTTCAGTGTCTATCGAACCACTCAAAAACGAAAATAGGCTTACAGCGAAAAAATTAGAAGAAGAGAACGACGGCACGAATCCTAAAGGATATGTTGGAAAAAAAGGGCAATTGCTTTTTTCCCGAAGAAAGAATAAAATGAAGGGTGGGGGGGAAGAAAATCCGTAGCTAACCTTTTTCCCTATTTTCGTCCTAGACAAGAAACTAAAAAAAAAGAAGAGCTCAGACATGAAATAAAAAAAAATGCGACAAAAAGCACAAGTAAAAAAAATCTAGGGGGGTCCTTTGAAACAAAACCTCGGACGTACCACCCATGAAGTTAAATCCCCTGGAGAGTGGTGTCGTCAAGTCGGTGGTGGTTTCCCCTCTCTTTTTTTCTAGGTCTCAGTCAGATTTATTTACCAAGAAAATTTCAGTTTTTGGTTGCCAAGTCGAAAAATGTTTTCAAAAAAATGATCAGAGACATGGTTTTCGATTGGCAGCAATTTTGTGTTCTCGGGGGGAAATTGCAAACAATTAGATGTACTTTTGAACAGTTTTTGTTTCCATGATTATTACAATGGGAGGTCTAGAATCAAGTAAATCGGAATATTTCGTTTTTTTCTATGTTATAAGATTGATGGGAAAAAGTAGATTGTGAATGATAACATGGTTTCTGTAGATTTTTTGGCGAATGGATACAACCAAGAATCGACTGAATCGAACTGTACCGACTTCCATGACTATAATTTTTTCAATGGTGGTGTAAAGCACGAGAAGAAGGAATAATGGAACTTTTGAAAGAACTGAATCACCGGAAAAGAAATAAACTTTGTAACATGGACTAGAAAAAAAAACGTTAAAACCTGGAGAACAGCCAAAACCATCATCATCGAAAAAGAATGAACAAAAAAATTGAGAAGAACGAAAAATTTTCTATCTTCTCACTCATTCGCTCTCTCCCCGCTTTTTCATTGTTTACAGGAGGAAGCGCAGAATGAAACGTTTTTTTTTTCGTCGAAACGACGAATGAAACATGAATGTCGGGAGTGGAAAAAAAATGAGAATTGGAATGATGCCAATAGACTAACGTAGTATATCGAAACGATGGAAGAAGATAAAAAAAACAAACGCAAAAAGCGGAGAGTAAAGAAGAACTCGAGTGTTCATTAGCTGTCCGACAAGCCCTGCCAAGATTCGCTGAAGCTTGATGAAGGAAGAACGAAACACGAGATACTAAATAAATGTACTGGAGACGGACGGATAGGATAGGAAAAAGAAGAAACGAATTGGATCGGAAAAAAACTTGTAAACATGTTGCATATTTGTTTCACGTTCGTTGGAACGTTTAAAACATCCAAAATGACTTTTTTTTTTGGGACTTTTCAAGTGATAATCATCATTATCTAAAAGTGCATCATGCAGCAACTGTTCCAACGGTTTTGACAAATGCCAATCCCCCTTCTGCTCTTCCGCTTTAAGTTAAGTGAATGAGCAATGTTTCAGACATCACATGTTCCTCTCTCCCTTCAATTCAATGAAATGCCTATCGTAAATCGAAACAAAAGTTTTAATGAAATTTAAATGAAGATAAAAAAAAAGAGAAGAGATGCCATCCTTCAGTTTAAATAAAATCAAACTATTTTTTTCGATGCCATTGTCTTTTTTGATTATTGTTCATTCTTTTCAAAGACATTGAGATAGAGAGAAACATACATCAAAACCGCCATCAAAGGTTGCAAATAGAAAATAAACAACAACAACAACAGTCAAAAGCCGATCGAAAAATGATGCGGAAAGAATTTTTGTTCTTTTTTTCCGATTTTATGTATTTTTATTTTTATTTTTCTCTCTCTCTGCGTTTTTGATTTTGCCATCATCAACATCAACAATTATGATCCGCCCCGCCATATTGAAAATAAATTTATTCGGGCCAATTTTTATGCCATTTCGCATGTTGACAACCGGTTGCCGCCGATCATTCGAGAGCTTTGGCGGTAGCGGCTGGGTCGCGAACGAAAAATTGTTCAATGTTTGTGTGTTTCAATGGCGCGAAGACAAAATACAGCCAAACCGTAAGAGACAGGGAAGCGTCGATCGCGGGGCGGAGGGGGAGGTTGGGAGGAACTGAAGATGAAGAGATGAACGCAGTATGTTTTTGGGGGCCGCGCCATCCCACCTAACGTCTCAAAAATTCTATTTTCTCTATTGATCATTATAATCTTTCGGTTTTGAAAGGCATGAAACACAAAAGCAAAGAAAGAAAAAAAAACCTCTCTCTATTTCTTATTCCCACTGTCTGTTTGTATTTATGTTTGATTGGGATCGCTTTTTGGCTTGAAGGAAGCGCCAACGGCAAACTTGAGCGATCTTTCTCTTTCTCTCTCTCTCTTGACTGGGTGGTCTTGATGATTCTCTCAACTTCACTGTTTCGTTCATTTCGTTGTTCGCATGATTTTTAAAACAGGCAAAAAATGAGAGCGAGGGGGGTGAAACGGGAGGGGAACGATGATGGAAACACAAAGTTATAGACACTTTTGATTTACAAAAGTTTGGAATATTATTGAACGGAAACTTCAAAATTGATGGTGCACTGTAATGGAAAATCTTGTATTAAATTCGGATTCAAAATTTTGAAAATCTTTAAATTTTTAACAGGGCAACGAGTATGTTAAGTGTGAAACATAGGCGTTCTCAAAATGATGTTCAGTACTGTGCAGCTCTAAAATTATTCCTAGCTTAAAAAGATTGGCTCGAAAAAAACAGATCTAATCAAAGACACAAAAAAATTTCATTATTTTCCAATTTATCAAGTTAATTGACATTGAAAAAAGAAGAACACAAGGAAATTGTTTCTGACATGATGTCAGTTCCGATCATCACATAATATTGAGAAACAAAATAGACTAACCGCTGATTTTTGGTTTTGAACGTGAGAATTCTCGACTCAATAATGCATCAGGAACCTTTAAAAATACCTGAACCGTTAGCACATTCGATTGACCCAAAACTCAAAGAAAATTTTTTAGAGAAACCGGAACCCGCCACTAATACGAGTCAGGAACACTTCAAAGTTCGGAAACACATGAATAAAAACCATCAAGGCGTAAAGCAGCTGAAAATGCAACATTCATGGAGGGAGAGCTTTTGGCGATACTGAAACGTTCTTTCTTTTTTGCTTCTTATTTCTGTTTCTCTCCGCGTTTTTTTTTCTCTTCACATTCCATTTTTCCACTTTTTTCCACCCTCAAAAGGGCCCTGGGGGTCGGGCCTTCTGGAGCATGACTACATGTCGTTTTCGGAGTGGGTGAGAAAAGCCGGAAAAAGACGAGAAAAAGTGACATGGAAGAGGAAGGGCTGAATGTTTATAGACGAATTGCTCTTTTTTCATGTGTATGTGTTTCTCTCTTTTTTTTTAGTTCGCCCTCCCCCCACCCCGTCCTCCAAGCTTCAAGCGTCCAAGCGCTCACCCTCAGGGGTTTGTAGTAGTTCTTTTCTGGTTGTGTGTGCTTTTGTCGAAACTCCTTGCTTCACCCCTAGGCGCCGTCGCCGAGCTGCGGCCATACTAAAAAAGCGTCCCTCCCCTAGGCAATCGAGGGGAAAAAATAGATTCTGGAGCGCTGGAAAAATGAGAGATAGGAATGGAGCGGCAATCCAGAGAGTGATCGTTTCGTTGGTCGGTCTCGGACTTCTGAAGAAAGGAGCGCGAGCACTTAAAGGACGCTTTTCCATCGGCATGCTAGCATAGGGGGGGGGGACCTTTCGGAATGGCTGAACTGAAAATTTTCGTATCCCTCTTTTTTGTTGCTACACTTCTCTCTTCTTTTTGCGTCGTTGTTGTTGCATTTAGCTTTTTACGAATGCCACTAATAGCCGTAGTAGCATTTCTATGGAACGATGCCATGCTTCTATTGAATAATGTATTCAAGTTTCGCTAAAAAATCGCACCAACTAACGAAAAAAAAAAGTTTCATCTTCTCATCTACACAAACCTCATTTGCATATTATATTCCGCAGGAAGGAATGAAAAATGAAGACATGGAACTTTTTCGGAACACAACAGAACACACTTTGGGAAACGAAAATGATTGATGCTTTTGAACAACCGGGGTTGAAAAATAAAAAGCAAAGAAGTTTAAAAAATGTTTTTTGTTGTTTCTGCTAACTTCACTTTCAATGAGAGGAACGTTTCTAAACAAGTGTCTCAGGGTCGCGTCGGAATGTGGAAAACAAAAAAACCCTAATGATAACGTGATCACTGAATGTAATTTTTTGAGTGATTTCTGATTCGTTGACTTTTTCGGATTTTTTTTTTGAACATGCCAACATGTCAACAAAAAACAGAACGACATGAATTATTTACTTCGAGAGACAATTCAATGTTTTTGTATGAACAACCAACTCATCCTTTTGAAAATCAACTAAAACACAAAATACGACCAGGGGGTATCTAGCAGGACCAAGTTTTGAAATATATCAAATTCTGTCTATTGAAAAATGTCCCTGTTAAAAATTCTGGCATATTCAGAAGGGATCGGACGAAGGGATCGGGAAGTAAGAGCTGATTTATAAGATACTATTCATTTTTAATGAGGACAAAAAATGTCAAGTTTATATCAGTCGACGTTCAAAATTTCATCAAAAAATTAAAAGTTTAAAAGTGGTGGAGGCCCAACTGGGCCCTCTTTGAATCAATTTTAAAAGATTGAGTTTATTTCTTGGTAATAAAATTTTCAAAAAATAACTATTTCAAAGTTAAATGCTATTCTTGTCTTGATTGACTCCTCCTATCGAACTGATGACAATACCGTTCCGATAACATGTTTATTATTATGTTCATTGTGACTTTGAAAAAAAAGTAGACTACTCGAAAAAAATCACACAAAACTTCGTTTTTTTCTGTATTCTTCTATTCTATTCTTCCGGGGGGCATGTGACAACTTCACGAGGGCATGTGACGAATTGCAGCGAACAACCGAACATGCGCCTACTTTGGCGAAACATTCACATACACACACGCGAGAAAAATAAAAAAAGTTTCACGTTGCATACATTATCTCTAGCCGTAGGGTTGTTTCTGGAAAAATGTTGCAGAAATTCCCTTTTTTTCCTCCTTCTTCTTTTTTCAGTACGTCTCGGAAAAAAAATGAACATTGCTATCCTAGGGGTGGGCAACTTTGAAAGTGTCAGCGAAAACAAGTTCTTGCCTCGCCGTCCGCCCGAATAAAGTCCATATTTATATATATTTATATATTTATAATAAAACACATTATAAATTCTTGTTTCAAACATGAATGGGGGGGATTTGGATTGATGAAAATATTGAACATTTCTAGTTTTTTTTCTAATTCACGTGTCGATGTTTACACAAACAAGAGGGTTCATATTTTGAACGAGAAGTATGAAAATGTGAAAATGTCATGTGACAAATGCAGGTGCTAAAGAGTTTAATAAATTTTAAATTTGGCACAAAAGTATAGTAGGAAAACACGTTCAATTTTGAGTAAAACTTCACTACGGCCAATATTCAGGAAACATATGTTTCTTGCAAACTTCCGGTATGGTAACTATTTTTAGTTGGAACGAAGTCGGAACAAGTTTTTGAACGTTTAATTTTGAAGGATCGAAGAAAGTCCGAAATGAAAAAACGCGTGATTTCGAAATGAAAAAAAGTAATCTTAAGAAAAAAAACGCAACTAATTGAAAAAGGGGGTTTCAAATGTTGCATTGTGAGCCAAAGTATCACGCGCTTTTAGCGCATTCAATTTGAAATGAGAAATAGGGGGAACAATGACAGCATTGTCAGAAACGAAGCATATGTAGTAGAATACAATATTACTATTGTTAATTTTCGGAATTTGTAACACATCACAAAACATGAAAAACTTGATTAACAAATACAACGTAAAAATCTGTAGAAGTGTGAAACCTGAAAAATCTGTAAATGCATGCAAGTACGGTTTGGGTTCTGAATGTGTCGTCAGCTTTCAAAATTTATAAATTAATAAAACTAACCGCCTGAGTTCTTGACATCCAGCACAGGAGACCTGTTCCAGGGTCTGCCCGTCTTTCCTCCAACCCTTATACAAACTATTTGATGGTTCCTGCTGTGAATAGCACGGAAGTACATTCATTGCAGATCTGGAATAATTTCTGATTATTTGAAAAAGTAAATTGGTTTATGATTCATTATTTCTTGATTTTGGAAAGCGAATCTTGAGAAGGATTTTTTTGTGCTTCATGGTCTGATCCTTAGGGTTGAAATAGGATCGGTAGGCGCCTAGCTTCTAAAGCTTGAAAGATTCGATAAAGTTATTATTAGAAAATTTAGAAGAACTTTTCTAATAGTTTCTCATTAACTTATAACTAACCATACTTATTAATCAAGAATACCAATTATCCGGTCTATATTTAAAGCGAATATCCATAAACTTGCACTCTGTCAAGGCACAGTCCCCAAAACGAGTGCCAAAAAATGGCTATCGTTTGCAACTTGCTTTAGGGAAGGGGTCCTGGCATTGAGTTCTTAGACAGATATGGAAGGTATGGAAGTGTAAGCAGTTTAAAAAAATTGTTTTGGTAACAATTCAAACGGTCAACTTAACAAAACAAATTAAAATAAAAAGTAATTGAGAAGTGTTGAGAAAATGAATCTCAATATAAAAATTGAACCTCTAAAAAATTACGAAATCAAAAAACTATATTTAAACGGCTGCAGAAAAACTGTCCGATTGTTCGTCTAAATGGTAACATTTTCAATATTATCTTCTTTTTTCATATTCAACCTCTAGCTTAATGCATGCCGAAATATCAACACCGGTTCTTTCAACATTTTTAATTCCGTCTCTTCTTATTGTTCACTTCTATTCACTTCTTTTTTTCATTCATTCACCACCTCTAAAACGATACACGTTTCAGCATGTTCGTCATTAGCCAGCTTGTTTCGGCATTTAGAATATTCGTATCGCCGAGAGCGGAAAAAACCAAAACGAGGGAGACCTCCCCTTCTTCTTTTTGCATATATGCATTTTGTTTGGCGAATGTTTTGACCACACATATTATTGCGCAACGTTTTTCAAAGAGGGGGAGGAGGGAAAGCAAAAGAAGCCTAGAGCAGCGGACCTTTTTGCAAAATATATACTATGGAACGTATAATGTAAAAATAGGACGGCGAGAGAAAAGAGCAACACAGAATATATTTATTTCGGAATTGAAAAGGAGCGAGCGAGTACACCGTAAATTCGTTCAAAGAGCATAAATGTTGCGAGGGATTTTATAGTGTTTGAAATGGAAAAACCCTCATTATTTTGTATTTCGACTATTTCGTGCAATTAAAAGTATGGGAACACTTCCTAAAACTACGACTATCTATTTGAGAGTTATTATTTATTTATAACAGAATTTTTAAACCACATCTTACTAACAATGAATTTCAAGGCAATATATAAAAACACAAATTATTCGAATCGGTTGAACGCAGTGAAAAATTATATTGGAACACAATTTAAGAGCCTTATAACCATAATTTCCTTACATTCTCACAGGAACCCACAAAAAATAATCGACGTTCACAGTGAAACGTGTTTGAGAAACAAATTTATATTTGAGGAAACATAAAATCAATGAAATTCAAATTCATGTTGGGAAACAAATTGAAATGATTCATATTATTTTTAAAAACATTGAGAATTCATTGCGAGGAAGTTCCCAACGATGCTACGCGAAACGAGCGGCCAGGAATTTTCATCTTGACAATAACAGTAGAAAATAATGCAATTGAAGTTCTGATATCATATTTTGAACAAATAAGCAAGTTGTTTTCAAAAATCTTAGAAACAAAAGTTAAGAAATCGTTAAATTTTGTGAAATGCAGGAAATCAAAATTCAAGTTCAAATTTTGACAAGGGGGGGAGGGGCGCTGCCTTTTTTTGAATTATTGAGATTTTTTAGTTATAAAAAAATACGAAAAATTACTTTTGTATGATTTCACAATTAAAAATTAAAAACTGAAGTTGATGACCAAACTTCCCTCTAACACAGTTAATTGGTAATTTTTTTGGCCACATTTTTTGTCGCTACCGTAGTTTTTTTAGGTTTCAGAATTAACATGTTCCACGATACTGAAAACTTGTTAAGCAACAAGCAAAAAAAATTTTTTGGAGTTAAGCACTCCAGAAATAATTTGAAATTTAATTTCCTACAACAAAAATCAACTCTCAGATGATATGGAATACAGAAAATTCAAATCATGTGTTACGAAAGATTATCCATTTCTTATGTATTTGGACTTTCATTTTAATATGTATACTTGTTTATTTTCAATATATCGCTTCTTTATACTATTAGTAGATCATAAAATTTATGGTACCCGAAGTTCATTTTTCAAATTCCCCTGTTCAGACCACACATTTTGCTCCATGCTTCATCTTGTCGCCAAATGAAAGTGTACACGCGGAATTTTTCACCAATGGCGCAACCAAATAGAAATGACAAGAATTGTGCAACCCCCCCCCCCCCCCCCCCTTCTCTCTCATTGAAGCTTTTCTCTTTTCCATTTCTTCTTCATGCCACCGACTAGTAGTATCCGGAAAAAATGAAGAAAAGCGATGAGGAGCAACAACACAGGGACCCCCCCGATGGACGTTCTGCGTCTCCGAAATGGCGCAACAACTCCGGCGGTCTATCAACTACCAACACAACGAAGACGCAACAACCATTCGAAAATGAGAAGAACGTGTGTGACGTTGGAGTGTGTGTTTGATGGAGAGAAGATGCAACTCAGGACGAACTGACGAAAAAAAGTGCGTCGAAATTCAAGAGATTTCGAAAGAAATTTTGCCATTGGGGCACCCACTTTTTTTTTCAAACACTCCCATCTCTTTTTCGTTTGCGTTTCGAAAACGACGCGCCTAGTTTTTCGTACTATACTGATGGTGGAAGCGGAGAGCAAGCGGCATGGAAGAGGGGGGGGGGGGGGGGGGGGGAATTGAAGACAAAAAACGTTTTGTATGCATTTAATAAATAAATGTCATGTGTCGTTCGAAAAGCTCATGTAGAGCGTGGTTCATGATGGTGACTCGGCATGAAAAATATCTTATGATTTGGAAATTATAAGTTATGGTTGTTATTTGCCAAAACATTGTTGTTTACAATAAAATGTTCTCAAAAAAGTTTGATTCCTTATTTGAATGCAAAAAACGAACTAGTTAAACCAATTCAAGGTTTTGTTCGGAGAACAGTTAAAGCGACCTTGAACGTACGACTGTCCGCTATTGAATTTTTTCGCGTTTAAATCGCAACATTCTATTTTTTTCAAATGAAGACAACCACGCACCAAACTTTAGGGAAACAAAAAACCCAAAGAACAAAAAAGTTCGTTTTATATTTTCGTAAATAAACAAACTCCATTTTATTTTCCTACTTCGAAAAAAAACCATTTCCTGCCTCAGGTTGTTCGGGGTTATTATTGACTTAGCTAGCCTTTTTTGTGTTGTCAATAAGAAAGGGTTCGTTTTTTAAGGAACAAATTTTTTCTCGGGAAAAAAAACTATACACTGGATTTGAGAGTTGTTTACTGGATTAGGCATCTTCATGCTTTCAAAGAAAAGGAGATTAACTATAAGAAAATAGAAAAACAAGTACATGTTCTATTTTTGTTTGCAGTTTCGTAATAAAACCAAAAATCGAGGTTATAAAACTATGATTGCAGAAAAAATAGCATTATAGAGCTAATCATGAATATAGTATTATGTTTTTGAAAAATCGTGATCGAAAAATAAACATTTTCAGAAGACAAATGCTCATTATGGAGCTCTTACAGTAGTACTAGCTCGGAACAACATATCAATAATATCAAAGAAATCAATGTTGAGAGTAAAATGTGAAAAAATCAAAGAAGAGGAAAAAACTGATATCGATGTAAACAATATTTTCCTTTTGCGAAATTGATGACTTGTTTTTTGAAAGTTTTCACAATTTCAATACCGTTAGAATCAGAAAAACACAACAAATATTTTTATAATAATGATATTAATTATACTTACCAAAATTAACGCCTGTTTTACTGACTTCTGGGTATGGAAGGAATGCCCGGTGGACGCCAGTGTGGAAAAGACGACTGACTGCAGAAAAGAGCGCACGAACGCGGTAGGTCGAAAGAGTCGCTGAGGCGCGGAGGGAGGGCGACAGTGAGACGCTCGAAACGATAGCGCTCCCTCCCCTCCAATTTTTCTTTTTTCACTTGCCTTCCCCCCTGCAGAGATCTATTGCTTTCCGAGGTGGTAGAAAGAGTGAAGAGTAGGTGGCCATTCCAATAGTTCACAAAGCAAGGAGATACAGATCGGCGCGGGGCGCCGCGCCAGTACTGCATCTTGAGAGATATTGGGAAAAAAACCTAATCGACTGTAGGCTTGATTTCTCTCAAACCTGCGCACTGTTTTTCCAATCTCATTTTTGCTTACAATAGCGTTGCCTCTGTGCATCGGAAAGATGAACAACAGAACGCGGCGGTGTGCCAAAGTGAAAAGATCGTAAAACAATTCGTGAAGACTCATGTGGCGCGTTTCCTGTGATTTTTGTCGTGGCGTTTCATGTCGTTAAGTGGATAATATTTTCATCAACTGAAAGATATGGTCTTCGTTTTATTCTCAATTCAATTAACTGACGTTTCGATTTTGTGAAAAGAAAACACATTGAAACCACTGACGTGAAGCCTCGTGTACACCTGGTCAAAGAGGATCATTTTACTTTAACAATAATCTTTAGTCCTGAACATCAGCCACTTGTTATTCATTGTCAATATGTTGTCTTTTTTTTGAGCTATCACATAATTCAAGAACAGAATGCTGTAAAAACGTGGACCCTCCGAAATTCAACAGATTATGTTTTTATATACGTTGGGGCAAATATATCCCATTTTTCCCCGATCTTCATTATCATTTATCTCAGCCTGAAAGAACAATTGGAACAATGTGTCTGTGCAATGAACATGCATCAATTGTTTAATGCCGATTTCAATAGGAAGCCTTCATGTTGTGTTTTCTTTTTCATCATCTCAAATCCACCACTCCCCCCCCCCCCCCCCCCTCCATCTACACCGTCAATTTCTTTTCGCAACATTCGTACATAATCAAAAAGAAAAAAAAAAGAAAATTGAAGAAAGAGACGCCACCCATACGGTTGGTCATTTAATTCGAGCCTCTTCGTTTGTTTATGATGATAGTGCTAACATCGGCAAAAACGTATTTTTTCCTCGGCCCGTCTGAAATGAAACGTTGTTGAAAAAAACACACAACAAAATGTTACAATTTTTCGGTCGTTTTTATGTTATCAGAACGATTTTTGTATGCTTTTGGACAAGGCAACTGGCACGGTATATGTCTCGATGGGCAACGGGAAAATTTGATAAACATGTACATACATTCGTACAATTTTGAAAATGTTCTTCACCCATGTGATAAAATAAAAATTGTTTAATTGAAAAATTAAAACTACGCTGATTTTTCAATTGTTGATAAAAACTTATAAATTTATAAATTTATATACAACATACAATTTTTGTCTGGAGAATTTAGCAATTGTGGAAATTGCAAGCACGAGGGACTTTTGACGCTACAGATCGATCTGAAAAACGACGATGCCACATGTTTCATCCATTTTTCAACTTTCCAACGTGTGTACAAAACTTCAATTCATTCATTTCCGTTCAATTGTTGTCTATCATGAAAAGAAATGAAGCAAAAAGTCGGCATCTGTCATTCTTTTCAAAAATACGTTTTGATCAGTCAGCTGTTTCAATGATTACGTTCTAAAGCGGCATGAAACCCTCCCTGTCCCGCTTTTCATAAGGGATTTTCGACAAAATAGTAACACTTTTCGAAACCGGAAAAACAGGACACACGACACTTTTTTTCGCGCCTACATTCTGCTTCTTTTCAATTCTCTTCCATTTGCCCCGAATCGACAGTAAGTGTGGTATTTGGCACGCTGTTGTGGTTTTTCAAACAAAAATTTGAATAAAAGTTTTGATGCGTTTTTATGAGGGGAAGACGCTGAGAATGCGAATTGTTTGAAGAAGAGTTTGGGGGGGGAATGCAAAGAAGATGAAACAAACTTTTTCCTAAAAAAAAGTTCCATCAATGTCTCCCTTTGTGACCATTCTAGTCCCACTCATGTGTATACTTTGCACATCCATCATTTTATGACTCAAAAGCTTTGTGTTTGTTTCTTTTTAATAGCCAAATGGGGACTTTCAGTTGGTTTTTTTTATATTCGAACCGCCTTGTTCTATGATTTTCAAAGATATTCTCAATCGAGATTTTCATCGTCTAGCAACGAGATTTTCACTCGCTAAACTTTTGCATATGGCAACAACCTTAGAAACAAAAGAAAATCGAGGGAAAAGGGAAGATCTAGTCAGCTGAGATGCTTGTTCTTTTCTCTTTCAATCTGTCAGAAAGAGACCCCACAAGATCAGGTTCTTCGGTCGGTACGGGGCGCGCGGCACGCAAAAAGTGAAAGGTGAACATTTGAATGTCTATATCACATATGATTTGGCAACATGTGAAGAAGAAGTTAAAAATGAAATCTCGGGGATTGGAATTATCATTCATTGCTTCTTCTCAGTACATGGAGTCTAAAATCTCTGCAAGATATTGCTTAGAAAGGGATTTGAAAAGAAAATTCATACTGCGAATAGTTGTTGAAAATAGTAATATCTTGATTAATAATGTATGTTTTTCTCATTTTATAATCCTGGATTTATCAGCTGACACGATATGAACGGATTCATCACCAAAAAATATTCATATACTTTACGAGTTCATTTTGTATAGATATTTATACATCGGAATACTTTATATGTATAAAAACGGAAGTTTTTTGCATCTGCTTTCTCTAAGACTTTCTCACGAATCAAATATTTCAGACAAGCACTCTCGTTATTCAACATTTTCATCAAAACATTGTTCGCAAGGTCGTTGTTAAGTAACCTTCAAATTTAATTTTCAAACGCGAAAATGACATTATCTGTTCACCTACATACACAAACAACCAGTTACGTTATAGCCATATGCATATGTTTTATTGCAAAATTTTAACATAAAGCTGCCATACATACAACATATCGCAGTAAAATTAATTTTCACTTCGAACTTTGAATAACCTGTTCATATGTTGCTAACTAGGGAAGTACACTCTAGTGTACACGACGCTGAAGTAACGGTTTAGTGGAAATGAAAGGACCATAATACCTAAATAAACTATGAGAGGGAAAATTCTCAATGCGGCCGTTTTCCCTACTAACCCATGCGTGACGTCATCACTGTCAAAACGCACAGTCGCAACAACGGTCATTTTTTGACAGCAGGTAACTTTGAAACCCCTGAACCGTTTTTTATGTTTTATAGCTCACTGGAAGGAGAAAATGTTTTTCTTTCAGAATATAATAGTAAACAAAATAAAAAAACTAAAAAATGTAAACCAATAATCAAAAAAACTCAACGTGTTTTTGTGATGTGCAGAAAAATGACTTATATATTTTTTTTGAAACATAGAATTTTTTTGAAATTATGATTTTCGAATTCTACGGGTTCACTTACGTATTACGGAAGTAAAGTTGTGTGCGCTTGCCGTTGAGTTTAGAGAAAAAAATAGCAAAAACCAATTTTTTTCGTACTTTTCGCTCATTATATGTAATGGTGTGATGGGAACAGCTTTAAATGTAAGAAAATATTATTTTTTTGAAATTGAAAGTATTTTTCAAAAAAAAAATCAGTAAAAAGCTCTTATTTCTTTTTTTTTCACATTTTCAGATGAAGTCTTCCCTATAGCATTGATTAAAGGCACATAGCAAAACAATTATGTCGCGTCCCACTTGGAATTCACTTGAAGGCTACAGTAACGCCTCTTTAAATTGCTTATTTTATTTTTTATTTTATTTTTTTTTCATAGTTTTTATGATTTTTTCCCAATAGTGATGATCGTTTGGTTTTAAGGATTAATTAACTTGTTATTTTATAGATGGATAAAAAAAAATATGGAAAAACTACAGAGATTGTACAGTTTGTCAGAGTGAGTAAATTTCTTCACCAGTAATTTTATGAAAATAATTCAGAAAGGAAACATCTACAAACAGGGAAGACGATACAAACATAGATTTTCTAAAATTCACAAAGATAAGCCAACGGAGGTGGTTTCACTAGGGAAGTACACTCTAGTGTACACGACGCTGAAGTAACGGTTTAGTGGAAATGAAAGGACCATAATACCTAAATAAACTATGAGAGGGAAAATTCTCAATGCGGCCGTTTTCCCTACTAACCCATGCGTGACGTCATCACTGTCAAAACGCACAGTCGCAACAACGGTCATTTTTTGACAGCAGGTAACTTTGAAACCCCTGAACCGTTTTTTATGTTTTATAGCTCACTGGAAGGAGAAAATGTTTTTCTTTCAGAATATAATAGTAAACAAAATAAAAAAACTAAAAAATGTAAACCAATAATCAAAAAAACTCAACGTGTTTTTGTGATGTGCAGAAAAATGACTTATATATTTTTTTTGAAACATAGAATTTTTTTGAAATTATGATTTTCGAATTCTACGGGTTCACTTACGTATTACGGAAGTAAAGTTGTGTGCGCTTGCCGTTGAGTTTAGAGAAAAAAATAGCAAAAACCAATTTTTTTCGTACTTTTCGCTCATTATATGTAATGGTGTGATGGGAACAGCTTTAAATGTAAGAAAATATTATTTTTTTGAAATTGAAAGTATTTTTCAAAAAAAAAATCAGTAAAAAGCTCTTATTTCTTTTTTTTTCACATTTTCAGATGAAGTCTTCCCTATAGCATTGATTAAAGGCACATAGCAAAACAATTATGTCGCGTCCCACTTGGAATTCACTTGAAGGCTACAGTAACGCCTCTTTAAATTGCTTATTTTATTTTTTATTTTATTTTTTTTTCATAGTTTTTATGATTTTTTCCCAATAGTGATGATCGTTTGGTTTTAAGGATTAATTAACTTGTTATTTTATAGATGGATAAAAAAAAATATGGAAAAACTACAGAGATTGTACAGTTTGTCAGAGTGAGTAAATTTCTTCACCAGTAATTTTATGAAAATAATTCAGAAAGGAAACATCTACAAACAGGGAAGACGATACAAACATAGATTTTCTAAAATTCACAAAGATAAGCCAACGGAGGTGGTTTCAGTTCCCGAGAGAGAAGTGAACCCGATATAAGAGCAGAAAATTTCAAGATTTTCTTTTTTTCAGGGATCCTTTTGGAAGTCAATCCAAAAACAATTAACAGAAGCATCTGTGTCAATGTCGAGTCGAGAATCAAAAAAGCGTATATCTAGGATTACGCGTAATGATCCTTATTTGTTTTAATGCTCAAACGTATACATTTTAGGTGCTTTAGATCAAAATGACAGTCGTGCGATTTCTGATGATGATGATGAAGTTGCATATGAAGACGATCATCGAAGCTCTGATGAAGGCAGTTTTGGTTTTCTCAATCCATAAAATATTTCAGAATTTTTAGAGTATGATGATGAACCGCCTACTAAGCGTTGTCACATCATTCGTACACTTCCACAGATGAAAAAAATTATAGAAGACCATGCAAATAAAACTTGGTGTTACTCAACGTTGGCCAAAAAACATTACTTGCCAGAAAATCGTAACGCTGGATATAAGCTTATTAGAAAGTATTTAAAAAAATTTAAAACAGTTGAAAGTATTCCAAAAAAAACCATTCCAGGTTTAAACAACTAGTTGGGGAAAATCGAGAAAATAATGTTTCCGTACAACAAAAAATCAACAAATGTACGCTAGACAGCTTTACTTACAACGATGAGCAGAAACTATCAATGAATGGTAGATCTTTGCAAGACATGGCTCGCACACACGCGTTCAGGCTTAATAATAACAACTTCAAGGTATTTTAAATTATGATGATTATAACTAAACACGGCATGTTTTTGCTACCAAGTTTGATACGAACTTCTCATTGCGGATTTTCTTGTTTGGAATGAGGCAATAGCGTAATGTTGGCGCATTTGGCGTGATGTTGACGCATTCGGCAGGATTGGCGGTTATTCGAAAAAATAATTACTCACTATCAGTTTTGTTTTTAAAATAGTCATTTCTGTAAGAAAATTTATTTCCACTGAAAACATAAGCTTTAACTTTTATTAGATGCTGAATTCACATAAAAGTCAACTTTTTTGATTGAAATTTTGAAAAAAAAAAATCCATCATTATCTTGAAAAATGCCTCTAAAGACCTCTGAAGTAAAAAAACACGAGGCGCGAGCAATTTAATGGAAGGGGTTTTGCAATTGTTAGTCCACGGATGCAAACGGGCTCTATTTACAAGTATTAAAATATCTGTTCAAGCGGTAGCAAAAAACGTGCCATTATTAAGTAATGTAAAATCAATAATTGAAACAGGCATCGTCATCATGGCAGAATAAGTTCAAAAAAGAGAATAAAATTGTAAGTCGCCATGTTGATAAGATTGTTGCCAAAAAAGTAATTAACAACCCAAAACGCCTTGCTGATGCTATTGAAGATTTTCGAAAAACAAAAATTACGTACATTGCTGATAAGTATAATCCGAAAGAAGTGAGCTTGCAGAAGCGTTGTATATATCTAAAAGTTGTTTCAGTTATACAATGTGGATCAGATGCCGTTGAAAGAAGAGTTGTCGGGAAACAGAACTTTGACATTTAAAGGACAGAAAACGGTAACAAGAATGGTTCAACGTGTTGATGCAACGAAGCACAGCGTTACATTAAACATCGTCATCCGAGCAGACGGAACCTTGGCCAAACGGCTTTTTATCTGTCTAAGGGAACCAAAACGCCCTCGAACGTTTGACCAACAAGTAGCGCCATTTGAAGATCTGAGAGTGGTTAGTAGTAAAAGCGGAATGCTATCAAAACAACTGATCACGATATGGATGACTAGGGAGTTCCTACCAGAATGTGAAAAATCCAGTGTTTTGTTATTGGACGCATGGCCTGGATACTTTTCACTCCAAAAAATACGACAAGTGAGAGCCAAGAAACTCGAGGTGATTTGATAATATAGCCCTAACTAAACGATATTTATAGATCATCACATTCCCTAAGAACACTACTCCAATTCTTCAGCCACTCGATCTCGTGTTTAATAGAAGTTTTAAGCATTTTATCAGAACTTGTTGCGACATCATCCGACAGAAACATGCTGAATTCCCAATTTCGAAAAGGGAAAATTTAATATCAATTCTCAATTTGTTGTATAACCAGATCAAGGCCGATCGATATCGAGAGTTTATCAAAGAAGGATTTTTCAAAGCTGGTATTCTCCGAAATCATCCAGAAGATTACGAAACCCCTGCAACGTATTGCTTCAAAGATCGAAATTTGTCCATGACTCCGTGTCAAATTAACGCCTGCGGACATCGATCATTTATCAAATGCTCGCATTGCACCTACACCATCTGCTTCGAGCATGCATTGAAACACCGCCATGGATAGTATGATAGTTTCTGACTTGTAATATTTTTTATTAAGCATTTTCTAGTAAAAATGAAAATAAACGAATAAATCCTTTGTTATGCAAATAATATCAGCTGTTCAGTAGAGCACTTTTGCAACTTGCAATCCTCTGCTCTTCCGCTAAATAGTGCAACATGTTTCTGTGATGCAGGTAAGAACAATGAAGGTGTTCGAAAACTTTTAATGTATATTAATAAGTCGGATGTATCGAAATTGACAAAGTTCCTCTTAAAAAGCAATTTTAGTGACGTGAAAACGTCGCACGCAAAACTTTCAAAGAAAAGTGAGTTATATATGAAAATAATAAAATCAACATTAAGAATCACTTTAGTTATCCGAAAAAATTTGAAAACTAGAATGAAGAACAGTTTTCTTACATTTAAAGCTGTTCCCATCACACCATTACATATAATGAACGAAAAGTACGAAAAAATTGGTTTTTGCTATTTTTTTCTCTAAACTCAACGGCAAGCGCACACAACTTTACTTCCGTAATACGTAAGTGAACCCGTAGAATTCGAAAATCATAATTTCAAAAAAATTCTATGTTTCAAAAAAAATATATAAGTCATTTTTCTGCACATCACAAAAACACGTTGAGTTTTTTTGATTATTGGTTTACATTTTTTAGTTTTTTTATTTTGTTTACTATTATATTCTGAAAGAAAAACATTTTCTCCTTCCAGTGAGCTATAAAACATAAAAAACGGTTCAGGGGTTTCAAAGTTACCTGCTGTCAAAAAATGACCGTTGTTGCGACTGTGCGTTTTGACAGTGATGACGTCACGCATGGGTTAGTAGGGAAAACGGCCGCATTGAGAATTTTCCCTCTCATAGTTTATTTAGGTATTATGGTCCTTTCATTTCCACTAAACCGTTACTTCAGCGTCGTGTACACTAGAGTGTACTTCCCTAGTAAGGTGGGCTATGGTAGGGGGAAGGGGACACACACAACATGTCTCGTAATTGTGAATGAAATTGAATGAATTTGAATGGATATATTCATGTATTGGTACACGTTTTCATTGTATTGTGGAGCTGGAGAATAATAAATCTTTGGATTTGTTAAGTGTGTGGAACTTCAGAAACGAGGAGTTTGAAGAATGAAGAAGAGTACGCATTTGTTGCTCAATTTACTCACTGATGAAAACAATACCTTTTAAAGAATACTTTGCTCACGAGAACATGCCTTGATGATGTCAAATTCTGAAAAATTGTAAACAAAAAATTGTAGCCCTGAGACCACACTCACATGTTATACATGAAGTGCTGGCCTTTTGAATATTTCATAACGCAATTGTTCTGAGCTAGTTGAGAAAATAGGTGTTTTTTTGGACTTCTCGATATCTTTTAAAAATTACGGTAGATTCCCTCGAATTCTTAAAATTTGATTTTCGCACCATAAATAGCATTCGGAAACAACAACTGGAAGAAATCAGTAAGCTCCTAAAAATAGAGATTTGAATTCAGGTGGTTTTTTAAGAGAAAATGTTCAAAATAAAATAATTTTTACTCTCACTTACAATAAACACTTACGAAACTACACTATTATGAAAGTATTGCATTTCTAAAATGTTGTAAGGTAAATTAAAAAAAGAAATACAATGACTTCCGGTGAAAATAAGAGACTAGTATTATACAAAATGCTTGTTTACTTATTTTTAATTTTTGTTTTAATCTACTCGGAATCAATTATGAATAAAATACAAATGACAAATTTGCGGGTAGTGCCAGCACCTGTTTTTTGGAGTTTTCTAGACCGTTTTTTCTCGAAATGGAGCTCTTAAACCAAATTGTTTTGTTTATTCCGTTAATTGTGGGATGCTGAATCGATTTAAGCTAACATTTAAAATGAGACACTATAAAGACAAAGATGAGAAGAATTTACCTCAATCACAACAACGCTCCCCCATTAGACGATGTTATACCGCGGCCCTGGTCACATCCGACCTATACGACATGTCTGATGTTATGGGTACATCGTATTTTCCTCAAAGAACCTTGTTAGATCGATGTTAAATGTAAATTTTGACATGAAAAAATAAAACAATTTAAAAAATGCGGAAAAAATGCCGAATTTAAGTTTTTACGACCAAACTTCGATTCCTGGTATCCTTTTTCATAATTTCTGTTTTTTTTGCAGTTTTTCATTTCGGTAAGCAAATTTGAGTTTCTAAATGTTTAACCAAGACTGTGTAGAGTCCTTCTCCTAATTGATGTTAAATGTAAATTTTGAAATGAAAGAGGATATCAAATCCCTCACCTGGGTGTCTGGTTCTTTAAAAGAATCTCAAGATCAATTTCACAGAAATCCAGACTAACATAAAACAAATGCATTAATGAAATGTGGTTTGTAAATGGTTGAATCACAAAACTAATGTGGTCATAATCATTAAACCGACACAGTCAACGTTTTTTTGTGGTTTTTGTTATGTATTGAAATTCGTTTCAGTCGATTTTATTATCTTTCTCGTTAGGAGAAATGAGAATCAATCCCATTTCTCCGGAATTTAAGATTTTAAGGTCTCGTGGTAGAATTGGATTATTGGAACCCATTTCTGCTGGAAAATGCATCAAATGGAATAAAATATCTGAAAATAGAAATTGAAACAATGCGTTTAATCCGAAAAAGCCTGACGGAGTGAATGTTAATGCGTTGAAAGATCGTTGATTCAGATTTTAATCAAAAGAGGCGGAGGTATCGTGTGGTTGACGAATTCGTTGTTTTTTATTGGACCAATTCCTGATGCAAAATTCACTTTTGGAATTCAAAATACAGGAATTCAGTATTCAAGAATTTGACCCGTTTTATCCAGAATTTCTCAAAAGTTCCCGTTTTCTGGGTTTGGAAAACAGAACATTGAATGTTAAGAACTTGGTTAAGTTCTGTTTCATTATAACATACATATTTTGTAAACGTATGTAATATTATGAAAGCATGTAAACATATTTTTCCTGAAAAAGTGTGCTTCGTTTTGTTTATTTTTACAAATTTCACCTGTCCCAACATATGATAATTGTTTTCGAAACCCCATAAGATTATTTCCGTGATTTTCAAGAAAATAATCATAAGATGAAAGAATACCTAAGCATGTCAAAAGAATGAGAGAGCATCAATCCTAACAAAAACTTTTAAGTACTTTTCCAATCGTTGACAGAAAAATGGCGTTTTTTTCGTTTTTCGAACGCCAGCACAAGCATTAAAACATAACGGTGTGCAAAGGTCAAATTTCATATTTCAGCAGAACGACCGTTTTTTTTTCAGCAACAACAAAAAGTGGTTTCAAAGCTTTGTTTCTCTTCTTCACATTCAATATTTCTGCTGATCGTTTTAAAAGTTTTCACTCTTTCATTCCGATCACCAAAAATCCTTTTTTTTTCTGCATTTTTCCCTCACGTTAATTGCTTCGCAAGTCATTTGATTTGTCCGTTTTCTTGTAATAAATAAATTGTTCAACTGAACGTAAAAAATACGCAGTTATTTGCAAATTTTTATTACGACCTTTATTGTTTTCGAGAATCAACATCAAAAACACATAATAGGTCGGAAAAGGTCAATTTAAGCCGTATAAAATTGCTTTACTTGCTCGGCATCATAACTTACAATCCGCTTTTTTCTTTATTTTTTTTTAAATTACGTTCCGAGGCTCATAACGCTTTGCACAAAAATATTTGAATTTTTTACACAAAACTACCAAAAAAATAAGAAAATGACATCCATTTGCCCCCTCGAGAACACCTGAAAAAATTTAAACACATAAAAATCACAACAAAATATCTGAACGTTCTTGTTTTCTTTTTCTTGGTTAAAAGAAATGTGAAGTGATCGGTGAAAATTTTTCACTTTCATGTCATTTTTTTGCGTGATCACCCTCAAATAGTCTAACACTAAAAATCAAATACCACATTCGCCTCTGTATTCTTACCATAGACTGTTTTATTGAACATCACCGAAACCACTACATATTTTTAACCTTTCCGTATGATCAGATGCCATGGAGTACTGTGACCCGACCTGAGTTCATATGTTCATTTATGACCGGTTACTTTCTAATAAAAATTTACAAGAAATATAAAGAGAGGCGCACTTCATAACACATTTTCTGAAATTGAAAACTAGTTTTGCCTTCCCTTCCGGGTTTTAAACAATAATAAATAATATTTGAAGTTTTTTGCTATTTTATTTTTGACAATTAGATTATTAATATGAGGCAGGATAATTTTGGAAAGTATTAAACAAGTAAACGTTTTATTGCTAATTTAGACGTTAGCTAGGTTCCTATGCTTATTGTCATTAATTCCAATTATTCCTTTGTATTCAAATTAGGACTTTGCGACATTACATAATTTTGCGGTTTTTTTTCACGGACCATGATAGTGAGTTTTTAATTCTTTTCATAACTACTACGAAAAATAAGGGCGAAATAGCGCAGAAGAACTCGCTGCGTTCCTCTTTTTTCGGATTAGTTCCTAGGACGCTAGATGGCAGAAATTAGGTAATATCTAACGCGTCATTTTTCTGAGATGTTATATGACGCTATTGATGGCAACTTTTATTAAACGTGATAGGAATTGGCGAAAAATTAGTATTTTTCGCTCAGATTATTTGATTTTTACATTTTTATTGAGATTTAAATATTTTATAGTTAGGACTTAAACTACTAAAAATATTACAATTCAAGTAAGGTGAACGTCCTATTTGAAAATGGTTTTTTTATCTTAAAATTATCAGTTAAAATTTTTTCGATTTTCACATTTGTCAGAATGAGTCCCATCCTTCTTCAAAAAGTTCGTTTCAACTTGACGCTTCATCAATGTTTTTCGAATTTTCAAACACTCTATCAAACGAGCGTTTAAATTACTCGTTTTATTTATAAAATAAACATTCGGAGAATACTAACACACATAACCAATGAGTGACGTTTAATTCATTTATGTTGCTTCTTTTTTTTCAGAATTTTTTAAGCAGCTCTAAAATGTCTGGAATTGAAGGTGATGTCACCTTAAATATTCCCTTTTCCATTCGAAAGCAGAAGTTCAAGTATTTTTCTCAAAGTTTTGAATGGGTGCTTTTCAAAACATGACGTTTTAGTATGAAAGATGGGTCTATATTTATCTGAAGTGTCAGCTACTGAAAACGCCAAAATCTTTCCACTTTTTCTTCTTTTTTTTTGATTGATATTTTCGTTTTTATCGCGAAATGTAGAACAAAATACACAGTGGATATTAAATAGAGTACAGAAAAAAAAGCAGAAGCAATAAAAAATTTGTTCGTGACTCTCTGAAAATGAGAAAATGATGGTTTCCTTTCAACAAAAAATCATGAAAGTAAAAACGAAGTCGTTAGATTTTATGGGACTCAGCAGCTTCAAGTATTTTTTTAAAACATTAACTAAAAACAATGAACCCCCGGCATTTGTAAAAAAATGTTATTGCTTCGTGATTTTTGAACTAGAACATTTCGTTCGGAACGCATTTAGTGCTGCCGAATCTTTTGTTTCTGGCACACGTACTCAATGATTCAGAACGTTTTTAGAATGTTAACAATATTTAGTCGGCTAAGCTAAGGGTTTTCAAATCTCGTTTAGCTCAGTGTTTCTTAATTGCTTACTGTTCACCTTTCTCCAAGGGCTGTTTAACTTCGGTGCTAAACTGTGACGTTTTTATTAATGCTAACACGGATCCAGGGAAGTGTTTAGTGACTGGAACGAACGAGGTTAGTAAACTACGACTTTGCACGTTGACTGAAAATAGAAAGCACCTTGAGCCAGCTATTATTATATTTTGCAAACCTAACCGGACCTGTTTTTCAATAACATGTTGCAATATTATTGTAACAGGTTAATCGAACTTGGAGAACAACGTTGCTGTGTTTACACAGTACTTACGGAAACGTTGCTAAAAATATTTTTCCTCATATTTACTAAAAATTTGCAAAACAAAATTGTTGTTGTTTTTGGTTGTTCGTAAATATGTTGAGATAATTTCAGAGATATTAGCTTAAGATGTAAAAAGTTGGGTACAGTTGTTCCACTTTCTGAATCTCATTAAACTCAATATTCTATTAAACCTTCTGTTTACAGTTTTCTTTTCATTTAACTTTCAAAATCAATTAAAGCTCGTTGTGCCGTGTTTTCAAGCATAACAAACTCGAACTCTTAACCTAAAAATAAATTGACAAAAAAAACGATTATGAACTCAAATACCACGCCTCCTTCCTCCTCGCAGTCGTTTCCATTACGTCTTCGATTCCTGCATTTTCTTTTTTCTACTTCTCCTTTAATGGTCTTTGGAATGTAAATGTCATTTTTCCATAATATCAAACGTCATTTTCATAATACTTTTGCTATCCTTCTGTTCTTCACTTTTTGAGAAGCTGTCAAGTTTTTTTTCTAAAAATATTTCAAAACTAAGCCGTAAACAAAGCTCATGATTTTTTCCAAACTGTAATATTCAATGAATAAATAAAACCAAAGTATTGAAAATGTTTTCTATATTTTCAAAATTATTAACTTTTTGTAGCCCATAATGAAGCTATCATTCCTGTAGTCCTGTTCTGGTCATTGAATCCTTCCATTCAACAATATAATGTCAACCTAAAACGAAAAACTACCAGAGAAACGATTAAAAGGTAGTATATAAAAAAATTGTATTCCCCTTTTAAAAACCTCAAGTCATAACCTCCAACTTTCCGCGCTCTTCCGCCATTCCCAGTTGTAGTGGGGCACCCGCCGCCAAATGACCGTAATTTTCTAATTAAACAGTTCCTCCCTATTGCTATTCTTGTCTTCTTCATCTTTCCATTTTTACTTCCACCACCTCGTTTCCCCTTCCAACAACCCTCAACGTCTTCAAAACTAATTTTCCATCGACGCAATTCAGTTCTCCCCCCATTGTTTTCCCTCTTGTTTTCTAAAGTCTATCCATGATTTCCGGCGCTGATGCCGACGGAGAACATTTGAGGTGTTGTTGAACAAATCAAATCATTTGGCTTTTTTTTCATTGTGTTATACAACACGTTTTTTTGTAAATTAGTTGTGACAGCGAAATGTTCGTTTTCACTGAAAGTATTCAAAAAGTGAAGTTTCTACATTTTTGTTGGATTTGTTTAAAACATTTTAAAATAGACCAGATGATATTGTCGATTATTTCGGCTTCTGAAGAGCTTGTTTCGATTTTAAAGTTCTTTTCAAAGAGTGTAATTATCAATATAAATTTTAGGAGTTCGATTCTCTTATTTTACTTGATGGCAAAGTATGTACAACCTGTAATTATACTTTTTCAAAGCGTTTATAAAAGCCTTTAAAAGAGCCTAATATGTATTTCATATTTTCAGGTAGACTTATGAGGTAAAACTTGGCCAGCTGAATCTACTTCGAATTAAATTTTGATAATTTTGATACGAAAAACATGTTCGCAAGCATCACAATTGGTGTCCTAATGATGAAATTTTTGTCAGCATCGACAAATTGTAAACTTTTTGAACACGTTCTTAAAATATTTTAACATCTAAATTCTTACAGTTCAGTCGTGTCTTTTCCTTCCAAATGTTGAGCTTCACGAAGGAACCGTGCATGAGTTTGACACCCCTAGAATCAAAGAATGTTGTGTGGCTTGCTCAACCAGTTCATGCTGTATTGCCTACACATACGACAAGAAAAACGAAAGGTTTATTTCTTGTTAAAACAATATGAATTTCAAGTTAAAATCTTTCGTTTCAGGTGTTATCTCAAGAACTCGATTGGTTATTCGACGGAAGATAGCACCAAAACAAGTGGGCTCAAACCAAACTCATATTTTGGTAACTGAACAACAAACAAGTTTAAAGTTTTAAATTTTATATTTATAGGACGTGGTGTCAGATTGAACAATGTTAAAATTCAAGGTGATCAAATGAATAAAATTGAGCTAAGAACTTATGAAGAATGCAAGAATTACTGTATCGGTGAGTAGTTTTACTAATTGTACTTTTGATGGGCACAACGAGTTTTTCTGAAAATATAAAAATCAATTCAATTCTCTCGGAAAGACCACTCTTATTTATCTTTTCCCTCGCATCAAGTGATCAACATATCATCTTTAAAACGATAAAAGATAATAGCCACGCTGAGAAAATAATGAGAACACTTCTCATAACAAAAAGGTCCTACGGCATTGACGAGGATGATTTCTTCTCAAGACGACGACCAAAAGTTTTGCTGCATGAAAGTTAACTTCCGGCCGTCATAATGGCTAAACCTGTCCTTCCTCTAGCAGAGGCAAAAGAAAACACAATTCGGCGCCATTTCTACAGTATATTCTATAATTGAATTAACAGTTTGTTAGTAATCATGAATTAACAACAATAGAAGACAAAAACCGTCCGCAACATTTGATTGAATTGAAGAAAGTTGCGAATTCGGGAATTCTGCGCCACGCATGTTCGATTGATAGATCAATGACTTTTTTAACATTCAGATCATTTGGAAACATGTGAGAGAGTGAATGCAGGAACTGATTGATAGCGAAGCAATTTTTGATAACTTATTTGATCGTTGTCATTTTTTCAGCATACAAAGTCTTCTCATGGGTACCAGCAGAAGATAAAGATGAGTCGAACGGCGTTTGTGGATGCACAATGAGAATCAAAACAATACAATATGCATTTGGATGCTCTTCGGAAATTGTGCCAAATAATCCTTGAATATGTAAATTTCAAAAAAAAAAAAAGAAGCTTGGACTTTCTAGTGGCAAATTTGTAAATGTCTCCCAATCTTGAATATGTTTTTGCTTTACAGTACTTCTAGAAACAATACTGATAAAAAGTATTTTTGTGCAACTATTATCTTTATTTTCAAATGTACAATACTTTTACAAATTGTGTCAAAACACCCGATTATATTTTAACTTCGAGCTTATAAGAACCAGCTATAACAACCATGTGAAACAACCCATCCCCCTAACCTTTCACATTTTTTGTAGTATGTTGTAATTAAAACATTCAATGGAAATTGACATTTGTAAACATTGCAGTCGTTTGATGTTTTGTCTTTATTACCTTACTAGCTAATGCATTATGATTATAGCCAAAAGTATTCTATTCTGATCTCTATCGCTACTAATTTCTGATTTTTCTGTATTTTTATTTTGAAATAAAGTTAAACCAAAAACGAAAAAAATGTGGTCTTCGAGATAAATCGAACTTCTGAAGCGCGTCATGATCTTTTACAAAGATCGCTCTTCATAAAATTTATTTCATTCTATTAACGTCATTGGAGTGAACTTATCTTGTTCTATTAATTTCCTGATTGTTTTTTTTATCAGCTTGAAAAAAATAAGGATGAGGACTTTGTTGACATATGCTAGGTCTGAGGTTATTTTGATATCAAAACAGATTTCAAGTGTTTGATAGATTTTATTTTTTTTATCGAATCTTGAAGTGTTTTGATTTATGCCACGGGATCCTAGTAAGTGTATAAAAACGGAATAACAAAATGATATCTGCGCAGTTGTTTTTTTTTCATTTCAATCGTCATCTTTTTCCTAATGTTTCCTTGACAGATCTATATGAGTCATTTTGAAACATCACTTTGATAACTGATTCGAAACCGATCGAATCTTCATCTCATCACCATCTCCTCAGATTATGTCATATTTTCATTTTCTCTAACGCTATCAATCAAAAAATTTTACTATAAAAGAAAGCGCAAACGTTGGACAAGATGTACATGTCGCTTCCAAAGCCGAGGAGAAGAAACAGTAGAAACGAAAGTTCCAGAGCAGCGGCAAAGCATGTATAACATGTATCTTTGTTAAGTGATTTTTAAACTGATCAATTGTTCACTCGATTAGATCTTTTAAAAACCACTAAAAGTAGCTTGCTATAATGTTATGTTCATTCGTTGAAAAACTAACTCTAACTGTGCCATTAACACTAACTAAATATCTCCTTTTTTAAATAAATACATTTTGCAAAATATTATTTTCTCAATTGAAGGCATTTTCGAAATTTGAGAAGTGGCGATGATCTTTATAATGAAAACAAAAAAATATTATTGGTTGATGAAGATAGGGTTATTTTTCATAAATGGAGGCGTATTTTTGAAAGTGTTTCATTGAAATACTGCATTTTTTTCAAGAGAAAACCGTAAAGATTGTTTTGAAAGTAATATAATGTAGGTTTTATCTTGTTGTTGCCTAGTGCTCTATTCTTAATTTCGTAATGATTATTGTGAACTTGAACTTCGATGGATGGTCAAAACGTCACTCTATAAGATCCTAAAGCGAAAAGTTTTATAATGATATCAATTCTTTGCACCCATTATGTCCGAACTTGTCCTAGCTGACTAGGAAAGTCGGAAAGAAGTATAAAAATTGCGTAGTTTCTGAGATTTTTTCTGTAAATGTTTCATGTTTTGAGTAACATTTGACGCCTTTTTTGGATTTAATTTGTCCTTTTTGTAATCGATTTAAAGCCTAACAGGAAAATAACCTGGAGGGTTTTTCTCAGTTTTTAATGACACATGGCTCATTTGAAGAAGTTTTTTCTTACGCTGGTGAAGGAACTGTTTTCAAAAACGGTTAAGTGAGTGTTCGAGCATAAGTTTTGCAAGCTCAAAGTCTGAAAATTTGCAAAAAATCTAACTTTGAAGAGCTATACTTGGCTCAAACCCAATATCGCTTCGTAAACCTTTTCGATTATTATAATGATATCATTCTTCGTTAATGTGCCAAATTTCAGCAAGCTTATAAATTTTATGAAAACTCATCAAAACTGTCATTTTCAAAAAATTTCAACCAAATTCTCTGAAATTTGGCACATAAACTAAAAATGGTTTCATTGTGATAAAATAAGAGTTACACTCTGCGATATTGAGTGTGATCCAAGTTACAGCTCTTCAAAATTCGTTTTTTTGTGAATTTTCAGGTTATGAGCTCGAAAAAATCATGCTCAAACTATTGCTTAGCAGTTTTTGAAAGCAGTTCCTTTGCCTTCCTTTGTAAATCTAAATTGTTTAATTAAACAAAATATTATGATTCAAGTTTTCAAACAAAATATTAAGATTCAAGTTTTTAAAAAAGTCCTTGTTGTCTTAATATTTATCAATAAGATTTTGCAAAAAAGTGCCTCTGAAACTAGTTGCGCAGTACAAGTTACAGACCGTCGGAGGCTGCCTATGTTTTGATGCCAATCACGTGAATATCAACATGAATCTTATGATTACACTACAGTCTATCATTAATTTAATTCAAAATTTTATGAGGTTGCGGCTTTTGCTTTTATTTTAAATTTGTGATCAAATTGTGACGTTTTTATGAACGTGAACAAGTATTTTCTTTTCAAAGCTTTTTTGTAAATATTTGTTTTAAATGATACATGTGACGTTTGATATGGGGGATTTCCAAACTATCCGAAAAGCATTATTTTAAATTATTAGTAAATTCTCAACTGTTCATTAAACAGCAGAAAAAAATTTATCATATTTTAAAAAAAGTGTTTCACCTAGTTCATTTTAGTGTGCAGTAGGCATCTGTTTTTCAACGTTATGGTAATAGGAGCATTTACGTCAATAATTGAACAATATCAGTTTTATGAATAAATAGCAAAAACAAGCTTTCGAAATTTTATGAAATAGAAAATTACCTTTACAATAAATTTCGTAAAAAAAACAAAATGAATCACAAAGTAAATTCCTGAATAATATGATTACCCTAACAATGTCCGCCCTCAACTCATAAACCATTCACGAACCAGAAAATATCTCCGACGCGTCTCTGATCTTTTGCTGATCTATAAAAGTTCGCAAAAAAAGAGTCGCGTCAAATGAAAATATTTGCATAAACCAGTGGGTATGAAATTCGCCGAGAAACTGATATGAGTCAAAGCTGCGGGCCGAACTGTCAACACGGTAAGAATCAATACTGTTTGAAATTCAATGAAATTTTTACATTATACCGCCCATCGGGTTTTCATTTTCAGTTGAGCCTCCCATTGATCTATCAATTCAAAAGTCATACAATGTTCGGTAGAATCTAATCTTCGTATTTTTTCTGTTAATTTATAGGCATTGTGCGTTGATAAGACATCGCAGGAAGAACTTCCGGTTTCTGGTCCTTTTGTTTTTTCGTTATTTCTAGGGCGCGTCTGAAATTATTAATTTAAAAAAATGATGATGATTCATCAAATTCAATTTCCATTTTTGAATTGGAAAAACCAGCTGTCAAATCAAAAGCTGGACAGATTTTGAAATGACAACAATCGCTTTTTGCTTGTTTGCTCCGTTGGTGCCGCCGCCCTCGCAATATTTTGTGTGATATCATTTTACATGATATCGAGACATAAAATTTTCAAATTTTTATGCACGTTTTCAGGCTTGCACTACTACGAAAAATCAAATAAGCTGATGCGTTTTCAAGCAAAATATCGATAAAAATAAATTCGAATTTATCAGTATCTTTAGTCATGTTCACCTTCCTCCAGCTTATCATTGTTTTTATTTGAATAATATATAATCTTAAATGTACGTATGACAAATAGAATTTTTGAATATATTTTGCTTTTATGTTTTTGTTTTAAAACATCGAATCATCTAATGATTTCAACTCAAGTAGAGCCACTTAGATATTTGTTTTATCAATGATATCATAACACCAAAACTATTTTAAATATGTTCTCAAACATCAACCACTTGAGACAAAACAACTTCCAAACTCTGTGTAGGTGGAGTTTATCTATAAAAATCCGTACCAAACATTCATAATTCAGTTTTGTATTGAATAAAAATCATCCGCATATCTCATCGATCATCGGTCTTCATATATTTTCTTGCCTATGGCATTTCTTGTTTTCAGATATATAACTAGGAATGAACTAAACTAACCACTTGATAAGACAAAGCCTCATCTTTTTTTTAATCACTTATCTATGTACATTCCTCTTATTTTTGCAATTACAGATAATAGCATTACCACAATAACAATGTTTGCATTTTTTGTATTATCTGCTGTTTTCGTCGGAGTTCAAGGTGGTGAACATATTCTTCGACTTCACGGTACGGTATAGACTCAATTTGAACTTTTTTGTTTGAACACCATTTTATCAAAAAAGGGCAGAGTACTTTTATATTTTCCAGATGGTGTTCACGCTCCAACCACATTGGTCGGTGTTGAAGAAGGATCTAGTATTTTGCTTCGTTGTGAACATCCAAATGGAAAAATTGAGGCGTTGAGATGGTTACACGGCGGTACAGCAATCAACTCAGAATACGTTAAAACAAAATTGTAAATCATATCATTTTTGATGAAAATTGTAATATTATTCACAATTTTGCAGAGATGCGTCATATGTTGAAATTCAGTCTTATAATATTCAAAAAGACGACGGTGTCTACGAGTGTTCAGCGGTAACAATTTTTGAAATTCCTTTTAAAAATGTATTTTTAAAATTTCCAGAAAGGAATGTCGGCATCTTATCGGTTGAGAGGTGATAAGAAACACATTCTCCCTGAAGGTTTTCGGTATTGTTTCGGTGAAGAATTGGCGAGTTGTGATCATGCTGATTTTTGCCAAGTTGAGATTAGTACAAAGATTCCAAGTTGTGTGTAAGTTTTTTTTTAAAGAGATAATTAACTTTTTACTTATACCGTAGAAATTCATTATTTTCAGATGCGAATCGGGTTGGATGGGAGCATCCTGCGACACACTTGACTCGGTCAGATCACACTCTATTATTTCTCAACCAGTCTGCAATTACTGTACGTCTTCTTTAACACTGTAGCTTAACGCATTTTTTTTCAAAAAATATCATAATAGTATTCCGAAAATTGCTTTAGTCCTGTCTCCTGTGCTTTTACTAACTTCTGTCATAATTAAGATATTTTTTTAAAAATTTGTCCTAACATGCCTAACTAATTCTCTTTTTTTTCAGGGCCACCAGTTGTGACTTTCCTTGGCTTCGCTTTTCTTCTTTTCCTACTTGCTTACGGAATTTACAAGTTCAAAGTGCGCGACCCGCACCATTACTCAAAACACTTCTCATCTGTTGTTAACAACAATGGTGACAAACCTCCAATGTATGCAGCATATGTCTTTATTATTGAACAAATATTAAAATTCATTTCATTTCAGGGTTTCTGGAGAATACCGTACCATCAAAAACGGAAACGTGCCTGTCGATGAACGTCTCAACATTGTTTGAAATGAAAATGATAATTTGTTTTCTCAAAACAGTAGCAAATTCTTGTTTGGGGGGCTTGTGGCAAATCAGAAAAAATCCTTAAAGTTTTAATTTAAGCTTTCGTTAATATATATTGATGATCTCCCAGTTTTCAGATATTTTTCACTTATTTTTCTGTAATTTTGCTTGTTGTTTGTTGTGTGAACTTTGTCTGATGGAAATGTTTAATTACTGTTGAGTTCAATTTGTGACTGATGAAGCATAAAATAAATATCATCTCATCAATCATCGCCCGTTGAACTTTTAAATACATTGAATTCAGTACTACAATAAGATTTAAATTATAGTTACTTGTAATAGTTTACATGATATTTAGGGGTGTAATGTGGAATGTAATGATTCTCAAAATTGTGAAAATTTGCATGGCAAAATTATATGGTCATAACAGAAATAACGCCCTGTATTTTCCTCTGAAATATGTACTAGTTGATCATAAAAATGGAATGTTGTGATAAGCGTATGTGAGTGTATGTTATAAAAAAAAGGAACGCATTGCACACAAGTTGTAGCATGTCGGTGGCGCTAATAATGGTACATACATCAGCGGCATGCATTCCTCAACTTTCGTTCTTCCGAGAACAAACGCAAAAATTGGAACAATACAGAGAAGATTAGCATGGCCCCTGCGCAAGGATGACACGCAAATTCGTAAAGCGTTTCAAATTTTTTTGAACAACTTTATACATATTTTATAATGACGATACGCACCTCACAGTGATTAGTGATTGATTGTTTTTTTTCCATTGTTTTTCGTATTTTCTTGAACCCTTCCCCCTCTTTAACAAAACCTAAAAAAGATAAATTAATACCTCTAATAGTAAGCAATCCTTCAAATTTTTAAATTTCTTGTGAAGCTTAATTCAGGAAAAAATTAGTAACTTTTTTCTTCTTTTGAATTTTCAATTATTCTCAAAAAATCACTTTTATTTCAGAACTACCAAAACAACAACAACACCGAGCACAACAACTCCAACAATAACTCTTCCATTTGAAAAACTCGAAATCGACGTTTCACAATCATCGGAGCTGAGGCGGAAACAGAACAGTGCTTCAAGCTTGGGTGATTAAGCGGCTCAACGTCGCAAGAAAACACGGAGAACCGCTAAAACATTATGCCGAATTAGGAGCTGATGGCACCTTCATCCGATGTTGGAATGGTAACGAAGGTCGCGTCGAGCAATGCGTCGACGACGGAGGACGAGTGTTCGAGAATGATGACAGAATGGGGTTAGTAAAGTGATTTGGTGTTTCTTTTCTTTCTTGCGAGAATGTCCCACTGTTTGTTATAATACTGTCATTACCCATGGTTTTTAGTACCTTGCCAAAAAAAGTTGAATGTTGTTGTTTGTTTCATATAATTTGAACAAAAGTAAGGGGTGTCATGTCATTATGAAACGTATATCTCAGTATTTAATTTAAGGGACCATGGAGAGTGTACAGCTCCGTTAGGAACATGAAAAAATATGGAATTTGACATCAGCAGCAGCAATTGGTATTACATACTTCTCCATACCATTCAACAATTTGGCTATCCTACACCGCTCCTCCAATAGCAGAACCCCAGATTTTAAGGTATATTTTTCATGTCATGTTTGTTTATTATATTTAAGTAATCTTATTATGTATGTTTATGTTTATGTAAGATTTTTTCTGGCCACGTTGAGACATTGAATACAATGGCGTTGAACAGTTTTTTTGAGGTTTTTCAAATTTTAAAGACAATAAATCTGTTAATATTTTTTATTTTCTTATTTATTTTCCAATTCTTTTTCGAAAGAGATGCAATTTGTCAAAATTGGTACACCTGCTAAAAAGTTATAGAACGTCAAAGTGTAATAATTGCGAGTCCTACTGACGTCATCTAACAAATCTCGGAATAGTAATTTTTTCCCCAAAAACAACTTACTAGTTAGGGATCCAAAGAAAGTATAAATGGTCAAAAAAATGTTTGTAGTTGTTTTTTTTTTTTGGAAAAATCAGAAATTTTTTCTAAAATTTATTATAGGCCTATTCGTTCGAAATCTGGAAATCTTTGGAGGTCCTTTGTTTTAGGATTTTTATTATCAAGAGCTATCTTATTAAGTATACTGAATTTATTTGACAAGAAAATACAAGAAAAAATACAAGAACACGTATCATGTTACAGAATCATTCAACAGATTAATATTGTACAGAAAATAATAAAAGTTATCTTACTGATTTCTGAAAAAACCAAAATTTTCAGCGTTTCCTTCTCTCAAATGGTAAAGTCTTCGTCCGTCTCCAACTTGAGATGCTCGTTGACCGTAAAACAAAGTTCAGCTGTACCATCCTCCATTATCGTAAATTTTAACCGACCAACTTCGGAATCGTTTTTGGCGATGTAGAGAATGCTATTTTCCTCATTCAACCTGGAAATAAAAATGTATTATAAAAGTAATAGTGTTTATGGTTTTTTACCAATGACGAGAATGGCAGAGATCCACGAAAAACATATCCAAATCAGATAGTTCGTCGAAATAATCGCAGCAGCGTGTCTGGAGATAGAAATAATAGTAGTTTTCTTCATCCGTTTCGATCCAACGCTGAAAAAAAGTTATATATTCAAAATATGTTGTAGTTTTTATTTACCTTGAGAAATGTTTTTAACCCAGAAGGAGTTAAATTTTCAGACACTTCGCTTTCGAATCTTCTCAAATTTTTGAATTTTTCTATGTCATCATCACTAATTGAAACAGATTTGAGGCATGTTGCTTCATAAACCTGAAAAAAACGTTGGCTTTAAACTAAACTTTGGTAATTTACCTTTTCAATACTGGAAAAATCATCGAAATCAGCATTGCTGTCCAGGTGGAAGTTGAACTCCCGATTACCAATGACAGTTAAGAAGTTGATCATATCATCCGGTCCAGAGGGAGCAATATCAATAGTTTCTATGCGATCCCATCTCAATTGACGGATGAATTGAAGGGTCGTTTCGTTGGCGTCGCGCTAAAAAAAACAAGCTTATGAGCCTGAAAAGAATTTAATTCAAACTTACTAAAACTATTTTCTTCACGTATAGTCGGTTAGCAACTGTTCCAATAAAACTTTCCAAATGTCCACGGAACAAAACATTCCATTCTTCATCAGTCGTTCCTTCATACTTTGGTCTGATTAACTGACAGCCGCTACCACTTTGCAACGAAACTCTCGCACTGAAATTCATAATTAAATTTAAATTTTCTGAAAATTTTGAATTTACCTTCTAACTGTTATTTTGTTGACATATTTATTCGAGATGTCAACAACATGTTTATCAATTTTTGAACAAAATCGTAAGTTCATTTTTGTTTCCATCGGAAGATGAGCAAAAATTTGCTCTTTCACTTCAACAGGAACAATGGCGAACGACATCTTCGGAAGTTTTGATTAGTCTAAAAATGATTTTTTTATTATGGCGAGAAAAATATTTAGCGATGTTTGAAATAATGATTTGAGGAATGAGTAGAGAAAAATTATTTTTAAATTAACAGTCAGTCAAGTGAGCAGAATTAGAAACAATTAAAACTAAAAAACAGAACGAAAAAAGTCCATTGCTACCGGTTGCAACAGCGACACAGTTTGTCCAAACACAGAGGACTTGAGTCCAGGAATGAGGTAGCATTGCTGGATCAGGTCCTTGAATCCCCTAATAATTTAAATCCCGCCCCCAAAGAAGATACCACTTAAGTGACAACGCTTGACAGGTTATTGATGGATCATATTTTAAGATTACCAATAATTTTTGGTAGTGTCAGGTTGCCCGCGGGAAATATATTACCATTTTATACAAAGGAAATGCCGAAAAGTGTGAAATCAAATACGTGATAAATTTACAATGGGAAATTTTCGTGTTAGAGTAGATAAATAACAATAGCGTCTTCAATTTAAGACAATCATATTTTCAATCGGCGGCACGTCTATAAAGAAGGACTTGACGCAGGTTTCAATGTTGTTCAATCGAACTGAAATTAAATTTTTTGTACCGAAACTATAGTAAAAAAAAGCGTTGCAAAAAAGTAGAAAATAAGGTCAATAGAACTTGGCCACCAACTTGGCCGAAACTTTTACGTTTGTGAGACCAATGTTTGATTCCGGAGGTTTGATAAATTCTTATCAATTAACTAGGAATCCTATTTTTGCGTCAGACGTTTTTTGGAAAGTACATAATGTATATGCGTAGGTATGTGTGTGGATAATAAAATGTGAAAATATTACAACTCACAACTACCGTATACCTGAGATAGCCATGCGCCTTTAAATCCACGTTTTTTCGAGGTCATCCGTTTGGCGGTTTGTAACTTTTGAATGGCTTTATCAATTTAACTTTTGAACGGATTGACCAAATTAAACAATTTATAGCTTTTCTGAAAGGAAATTTCTTAAAGATGAGTCGACATGTTTAAAAAATTAGATAATTTACTTTTTTTCCATTGGAAATATGCAAATAACCTATTCAAATGTGTTAAAAATTGAATCTTCCAAAGATTTTTTTGTTTTCCAATGGAAAAAAAGTAAATTATCTAATTTTTTAAACATGTCGACTCATCTTTAAGAAATTTCCTTTCAGAAAAGCTATAAATTGTTTAATTTGGTCAATCCGTTCAAAAGTTACACGAAATAAAAGTTTTGCATTTGGTGCAGCACACCTCCACCACAAACACAGCCTTGCGCATGGGGCGATCCTAATTTTCAATGTCGTATAACTTTTTTTCCCACCGTATTTTTTTAACCTTTTTTACATACAAAGGTTTTTTAATGCGTAGAATCCGAAAAATGATAGCTCAATACACAGGAAGTCCATCTTTTTATTTTTTCGAAAAAGTTGCTTCTTTTTCTCTATTTTTGATATATAAAACACTAATTTTTATTTATTTTTTTACGATATTATTAAAATTCATGATTTTTTCTTTAATTTGAGCTATAGTTTGTTTAAATTGATAAAGCCATTCAAAAGTTACAAATCGCCAAACGGATGACCTCGAAAAAACGTGGATTTAAAGGCGCATGGCTATCTCAGGTATACGGTAGTTGTGAGTTGTAATATTTTCACATTTTATTATCCACACACATACCTACGCATATACATTATGTACTTTCCAAAAAACGTCTGACGCGAAAATAGGATTCCTAGTAAGTTGTTATTTTTTATATATGAACTTTTTCCACATGATTTTTTAACCTAATAAAAAAATAATTAAAAAATTTGATACGCTTCACGAAAAAATGGATCCAAGCAGGATTCAAGTGTTTTTAGACCAATTTTCAATTTTATGCGAAACCTTAACATTTCAAGATTACTTTCTTGCTAAATATTAAAACCACTGTTAACGAATATAAAATAAAATTTCCAATCTATTTATCAACAAAGGGGTCGTAGAAATAGTTAAAGTATTATTTAAAATATAAAATTAGTCAAAAAATTTGGAACGCTTCACGAATTTGCGTGTCATCCTTGCGCAGGGGCCATGCTAATCTTCTCTGTATTGTTCCAATTTTAGTATATGTTCTCGGAAGAACGGAATTCTAGGAGTGCATGTCGCTTATATATGCACCCTTTTCAATGCAACCGACACATTACAACTTGTGCGCAATGCTTCCCTTTTCGTATGCACACATGATATGTTCAACGAACAACGCTTCGTTATTACGGTGACTGGGATGTAAGAATATTGAGGATATTTACGAAAAGAACTTTATGAAAATTGATTAATATCAAAATATCCTGAGAATGAAAGTCAAACTGCAAAAAAGCTTTTCATTGTTTTAAAAAAAGGGAAAACAAGCCACAATTTCAGAATAATTTTTGTATTTCTGTTCGTTTTTTTTTTATTTCATAAATCTTATTATATTCCATGCCTAAAAAAAGTAATGATATAAACTAAGAAAGAAATGAGGTACAATAGGTGAAAACTTAAATCATGAATTGAAGAAACGGTAGCAATATTGGGCCCCAAGTTATTCTCAATCCAAAGGTTTTATTTTTTTGTATAATCATTGTAAACAATGATGTTAAATGCCTCTCGGTCCCCGTTGCAGAGCTATGTAATATTCGCAGAACGTCTACGTCCATTCTTGGACCGAACGACACCTTCTTTACATCGAATTGTTTATTGGAAATTACAAACATGCTCCAACGTACTAATTCTCTTTCCTGCAGTATCTGTCTAATTCTACAACTTGTTCATGTTCTCTAGCCTAGAACACGTTTATCTATTCTTGTTTAATACTTTCAATTTCTTTTTTCTTTTATTTCAGATCAATAGATTTTCTTCCAATTTTTTTCAAACTCTGATATTAGTTTTAATTATATATTTTTCAGACAAATGGGGCTGAAAACGCAGATTGCACTTCCAGCAATTGGATTATTGCTATTGAATAAATCTACAAGTCTGGAAGCCCAACTCACTGTTCATCAGACATGCATCCACGTTGCTATTATTGTTGGAGCACTCGTTATGTTCGTTTTTCCGATTGAAAGCAATTTAGCAGGTATTTTTTTAAAAACTTATTTTCGCTGAAAAAGTTTTTCAGAGCTCGGATTTAGTTTAAGCAGACTTATAAATTGCTTCGTTTCAAAAGAGGATACATCTTTTCTCAAGTTTGCATTTTTGAATATTAAGCTGCATTATCTTTTTCTGCATACAATACCGCGTAAGTTTTCTGTCACCCAAAATTTAAAAACCTATTCTCTTTTTTTCAGTTTATGTGTCCCTCTACTTTGTACATGGAAATCATTATTATACCGGGAAGGAAGAATCAAGATTTGTTGGCATTTTCAATCATCCACTGGTGTTCCAAATCATTTTGCTTTTTTGTTCAATTGGTATAATCAATTAGCGACTATATTCAATATCTTATATCATTTCCTTTAAGCTTTGGTTATCCGTACTCTCAAATTCGAACAGAAAACGAGTGTGAGAAATTTTTTGAAACGTTTACCAATGGGAGGTTTACAAATTGATGAAGAAATGGTGTTGGTGAATTCGCCACCACTTGAAATTTATATGGGAGGTGAGTTTTCTTTTGTGTCAAACATTTTCAGTAAAACTTAAACTTTTAGGAGCATCAAACATATCGATATATTTTACATCTCATTATTTTGTGTATACATCAAATTTTGGAGTTTCACTATCAAGAATTGAAGATATAAGCATGTCTATTGTAGAATACGTCACAACGGTTTATGATGAAATGGAACGGAATTGCGTCGCAGTAGATGTAACATTTGCAGAAGATGGAATGGATCCGTTACGATTGAGGTATTCAAATCACCTTACTTATTTTTAAATTTGGTTTGTTTTTAGTATAATTGCGCAAGATTTCAAGAAAATTTTCGAAAAAAACAACATAAGGTTGCATATTCCACCAGAAATAAAGATTCCTTCATATTTAGTGTATGTATTCGCAAATGTAAGTTATATTCCCAAAAATTGCAAACGATTTTTAAAAATACTTAAATTCAGGAATTTCGCAACAGAATATCTCTCAATAAGCCGGTTAGGTATAACGGACCGGAACAAAGTAAGGAGTGTTATGCTTGCCAGTTGCCGAATCGAAAAGTTTTGTTTGTGAAAACATGTGATGGACACAGAATAGGCTATGAAAGAACAAATGGTGATGTTGTTGTTACGGGACCATGTAAGAGTGGATGTAAATGTGAACCACATTGGTGTGTGGATTGTATTGGGAAAGTTTTTGCACCAACAAGTGCACAATCAAGTGATGCGTGGATGGATATTATTGCCGAATGTCCATTTTGCCGGTTAGTTTTTTTTTGTTTAAATATAACTTATTTTATATTTTGGCTAAAATGTTGCTTAATAGATCTGAAATTGAACGTTACATAATGAAACGATAGTTAAAAAAAAATTGCAAAAAATTAGAAATGCAAAAATAAGGACACCCAGAATCGAATAATTTTTTTTCGTTTTTGAGACCAGAGTTCGATTCCGGGTACCCTTATTTTTGCATTTCGTCGTTTTTTTTTAAATTTTCCCCTATCGTTTAGATATATCCTATTATATATTTGAAAACGCCGGGAAAGTGTCTGTTAACACAAATCTGTGCGCAGTTTTTTGTGTTTCCGAAGCCTCCGTCATAGTAAAATTTAGGGGGTAGAAAAACGGTAAGAATACATTTTCAAAAGACGTGGAAAGGATTCGAACACGACACCTTTCGCACAGCGAGTAGGTTACTTAGCCGTTAGACCAAAGGGGACACATTGCAACACATTGTTTTTTGCTACCACTATATTGGAGAACTCCATTGTTGGTGCGGGCACTGTGAGCGAGAACAAAACGGTACGAGAGAAAGAGTGAGGGGGGGGGGAGAGGGCAATGATCGTCCAGCGTGCATACATTATTTCGTTTTTTCTTAATTGTTATTTCTGCTTTGCAATACTGTTAATTAAATTATCGAAATGGCGGAAAGCATGAAGAAGGTACCAAAAATATGAAAAAGCGTTGGGCTTCTTCGGTTTTAATGGCGCGCGTTCAAATACTTTTAGCTCCAAAAATTCTGTTAATATGAGATGGCGGACTTAAGTGACTGTACCAGCGGTGAATGGATTGAAATATGAAATTTCGCAGCGCAGCGGCGTTGGAAAAACGATCAAAAGTATTGGAATGCGTGCCGAAGGCACGGAAGAAGCGAGCCGCAGGCGAGCTTCTTCTGTGTCTTCGGCTCGCATTCCAATACTTTTCGATCAAGAAATTTCGGTCCCGACTACTAAATTCAGAAGGTGAAATCGTCAAACAATTGAAAGTGAAGTAGCACGCCGAAGGCGTGTTGGGGGCGACGCCGGAGACGAGCCGTAGAAAAAGTTTTTATTAGAATTTGTTTAGGTTCAAGAGGACGTAACCCAACGAAATAGTAAACTAAAATATACTCGCGATTTCAAAGAACCGATGCGCTTTCCGCGCTGTTATGTACCGCTAGATAATTATTGCTCATTTTCTGAAAAGTCGAAGAAAAAAGTAATAGTGCAGTGAAATAGCACGCCGAAGGCATGTTGGGGGCGAAGCCGGAGGCGAGCCGTAGAAAAAGTTGTTGTTGAGATGAGTTTAGATTTAAAGAAAATAGGCGAAATCTAAAAATATATGATAAACTAACAACTAACTTCGGATTTCAAAGAGTAGCTAGGTTTTTCATCACCGTCTTTGGTATTCCATTTTGATATCAAGATTTTGATATTAAGATTTGAGAGGAATGTAACAAAAGGGGCACGCCGGAGGCGTGTTGGAAAGCGAAGCCGAAGGCGAGGCGTAACCCAGGAGTTTTGCCGCGTAGCGGCACGGAACTCCTGGTAATATAGTATTTCAAATCGATTAAGCAACATTTATAACCTGCTAATATTCCTCTTTCACATAATTTTTTTTTGAAAAAAAAGAAGACTGTAAAAAATAATTTGATGACCTTGATTGAACCAATTTAACGCCGAAATTCAAAACAAAATTTTGAATCAGTGTTAAAGGTAATATTCAAAAATTTTTTCAGGAGGAATTACTGCATTGAAGATATTCATTTGGTTGCTGAGGATGGAGATGAAGCAATGGTAATATAATTGTGTATTTCTTTTGAAACTAATCTATTGATTTTAGGAATATCCGTACTATAACAACGCTCCGGACAATATGAATAACGGTGAAATTGTCGTCCAAGATCATCTAGAAAACAACATTTGAAATAAAATAGATTGAATGTTTATTGTAAATAGTAACTTTTCCTCACTGAAAGTAGTAATTGGTTAAGTGAAAAACTATCAGTATTGAAGTTCATTGTCAACTAGCCATAAGTCTTAATTACATGCGCTAGCCTTCTTATTTGTAATTATTGAAAATGCCTTCCCATTTTAACTTGCTTTTATCTATTACCAATTGTGCCGGTGTTATGATTATGAACAAACTTGTATCAATATTGCATTCTTCGAATTCTTTGTTATTCTATCTTCTCATGTTTTAGCACCCAAATATGTATGTATTTATCCTTCTGAAAATAAATTATTTTGTTCAAATTGTCCAACATTTTACGTTTATCAGAAAATTGAATTCATCCAAAACGGAATTTTGACCGCCCGGAATTTAGATTCACTTTTCTTCCAAACATTCGAAAATACCGAAGACTTTTCTACACCCTCTCCGTTATTTATAATGTATGATGGGAGGTGAAAGTTTTGATACAAGTGATATATTCCGAATTATTTGTTGATAATGAAAAAGAGATAACTGGATCCAGCAGTGACCATGAACACAGATGTCATAAGAATATACGCATTCGAGAGAAGACATCATAATATGTTATTGTGTTGCAAATAAATTTTATCCCGCGCACCAAACACGGTAGACCTCATTTTGCATACCCCCAATGATTTTCACTTTTCATTGAAGATTTTAACTTAATTTCTATCATTTTAACAAATAGTTCAAGGCTAAATATTTTGAAAACTTGCGCATATCCTTGAATAAAACATGTTGCATTTCGTTAAGAAAGGAACAGATAAAAACACTTGGCTTATTTTATCGGGAAACTGTTAATCATTCTGGTTTTATCTCTTTTTTTTAATGTTGGGTGATTGAAAATATCGTTTTGGTCATTTCTTTGCCACTTTTGTATATTTTTCCAAAAACATGTTCTTTCTTGATTGTTCCAAATCACTTTTTTGTGTCGATTCCGTAGTGATAATATTTATCGTAACCAGATTATTTCTTCAGACGTGATTATAGTTTTTGGAAAATCTACAAATGCCTACTGATTTTTCAGCAATGGAAAATCTGATAGAGCTGAAGTAAGTTTAAAAAAAAACAAGGTGAAATATTTCCAATTTCTTTCAGTGATCATTCTGAAGCTGCAATCACACAAGTAATTCACGAACGATTCAAGAAGAATAAAATTTATGTAAATGAGAAAATATGTTTTAAATAACAAATTCACCATTTTCAGACAAAAGCCAGTGATGTTCTAATAGCAATCAACAATTTTTCAAAAGACCCAAACACGTTGAAGGAACCATCAAAAGATGCGAATATTCACCGAGTTTCTAGAAATGCACTAACTAGAATTTCTGAAAAATCAACAAATCATGAAACAATCGCATTTGGGTGAGTATTGAAAAAAATAACAACTTCAAATTTTATCATATTATTTAGAGGAGAGTCTGGTTCCGGAAAATCATTTCAAGCATTTCAAGTGTTGGAGTATCTGACATCTCAAAGAAATTCAACTATTAGGCTTGAACAGGTATCTTATAAATGTTTTTAAAGCTGTTTAATATGAGGACTTTGGTTTGATAAAATTTTATCAACTTTGATTTTAAGCTGCATCCATTTGTATCATGTAATAATTACTTTTAACTAACAATTTTTCCAGATCAAAGCCATTAAAGCAGTTTTACAAAGTTTCGGATGCGCGAAAACTTTGAAAAATGATGTGTCAACAAGATATGGATGTTCTTTCGACCTATTGTACAAAGATGCCAAACTCTCAGGCTTGAATATAAAGCACACGGTTCCGTTGGAAGTCTCGCGAGTGGTTTCTCAAAAACCAGGCGAGAGAAACTTCAACATTTTTTATGAAATTTGTCATGGGTTGAATACTGATGCAAAGAACAGTTTTGGCATTCGCGAGCTTCAGAAATTTTTCTATTTGAATCAGGTAAGTGATAAAGAATGGTTATGTATATTGAAAGTTTGGTTTTTTAGGGTAACTCTGCTGATAATATTCACATCGATGAAGATCGTTTCGATGATGTTGATAATGCTCTTGATACATTAGGGTTCTCAGAAGACCACCGATTGAGTATTTACAAAATTGTTTCAACAATTTTGCATATTGGAAACATTTATTTCAAAACAAAAAGGGTAAGAAATGCTCAATGTTTAAATGAAATAGCAATATTACTTTTTAGGACCCAAACGTTGAAGGTGAAATAGTGGATATTGGAAATGCATCAGAAGTCAAATGGATTGCATTCCTTCTGGAAATTGATTACGAAATTTTGGTTAACGCACTTCTTCAGAAAAGCGACGATGGAATATCCAACATTACTTTGAATACAGCTTTGGATAATCGTGACTCTTTGGCGATGCTTTTGTATGAAGAATTGTTCAAATGGGTTTTGACAAGAATGAGCGTTCATTTCAAGTGTCCATTAAATACTGGAACCATCTCTATTATTGATCATTATGGGCTTGAGGTAGTTAAACACTGGTTTTTAAAAAAGTTCTATATGTTTTATAGAAATTTAATAATAATGGATTGGAGGAGTTTTTGATCAATAGTGTAAACGAAAGACTCGAGAATGTTTTTGTGAAACACACGTTTCATTCGCAATTGGTGGATTATTTGAAAGATGGATTGAATGTTGAGTACAAGGTTATTTTAAAAATAAGAAAACATGTAATTATGAAATTCCAGGTACCAGCAAGTATTGAAAATGGAAAAGTTGTTGAATTGCTATTTAAAAAACCATATGGATTGCTGCCCTTGCTTACAGATGAATGTAAATTTCCAAAAGGAACCAATGAAACATATTTGGATCACTGTAATTTGAACCACATCGATAAAAGTTCATATGGAAAGGTTTCAAGAATAATTTTTAAAAAACTGTGGAAAATCATATGAAAAATTCAGGCGAGAAACAAGGATCGGGAAGAATTTGGAGTCCGTCATAACTCTGGAACCATTTGGTACTCTGTCAATGATTTCTTCAGGAAAAATAAAAGAGTAGTACCTGGTCAAACAATAAAAGCGTTATGTGAAAGCAGAAACTCGATTATTTCCATGTTGTTCAAGGGTTTGGATGCTCGTGAAGGATCTGACCTATTTATTTCTCAAGCTCAGTTGATAATGAAAGGCGTTCATGAAATTGTGCAAAAAATTGATTCGTGAGATTTCAAGTGAAAAAAATAAATTTACCAAAAATGTATTGTTTGTAGGAGCTCTTCTCAATTCGTCAGATGTATCAAAAGTAACAACGAACGACAACCAGCAAAATTTGATATTCCAATGGTTAATCGACAGATAAAGTCATTGCTGTTGTCTGAATTATTACAATTTAGAATGAAAGGATATCCTATCAAGATTGAAAAAAGTTTCTTTGCCAGGCAGTGGGTATAATAAAAGTTGCTCAAAAAATAATAATAATTTTCAGATATCGCTGTCTACTTCCGGGTGATATTGCAATGTGCCAAAACGAAAAGGAGATTATTTTAGATATTCTTCAAGGTCAAGGAGTCAAATATGAGAATGATTACAAAATCGGAAGCAAGTTCGTATTCCTTCGTGAACGTCTCTTCGATGTTTACGAGACCCAACAAACCAAAATTTGTGGAGATGCTGCAATTGTCATCCAGAAAAATATCAAAGGCTATGTTGCGCGCAAACAATTCGAAAACAAGAAGAAAGCAATAATAAAGTTGCAAGCAGGAGTGAGAGGATGGAAAGCAAGACGGGATTATATTGTGCAGCGTGAGGAAATGTTCAAAACACTTGGAAGAACTACGAAGAGGAATAAAAGATTGGAAGCATATCACCAAGCGTTGGAAAATATTCCAAATGAAGTACTACTGTGAAATGCAAGCGTCAAAAGAATTATATTTTTCAGGTCGAGCCGACTACATTTGTTGGTTACATTGATATTGATAAAGACGCCAAGAACATTATGAGTAGGCCATCTTCGGAAAACTCGTCTGATGCGACTTACATTACCAATAATTATTTGTCCGTACCTATCAAAACGTTCTTATCCAATATGACGAGCAAAAATCTGGAGGAATACGCTGAAGAAAATTTCAAAGGACATTTATTAGAACCAAGAAGAGAACCAATAATGACGCCATTTTTACACAAAGAATCGGAGTTTGATTTCAGATTGTCTGTTGAAATTTTCAAGCTTATTTTGACATTTATGAACAATAGAAAGATGACGAAGCCACAAAGAGACGATCTTGGGCGGTATATTGTACAACAGGTGAAGCTTCAATCGAACAATTCTTGAGATATGTATATTTATAGGGAATTTCGAATCCTTGTCAACGTGATGAAATATTGGTGCAAATTGTCAATCAATTGAACAAGAATCAAGATAAAGTTGCTGTTGATTTGGGTTGGAAATTATTGCATATGGCGATTTCTGTTTTCCCACCTACTGAAAATTTGATACCTACTTTAATTGGGTATGAAATATGTCGAAATAAAACAAAAACGGTCAATATCTCAGATTTTTCAATCAGCAAGGCAACCCGTTGAAAGAACAACTTTTTTCAACACTTCATAGACGACTCAAAATTTATGATAGCGAAATTTCGAGAGAGCTTCCACCATCAAAACTGGAGATTTTAGCAACGCCTGCAGCGCATCATACTGTTGCCGAGGTTCATTGTTATGATGGTCTAGCTTATGATGTACATGTTAATCCATGGATGACCGCAAATGAAGTAGCTGAAAGGATTTTGAAGCAGAGGTAACCAAAAATGATTTTATTTTTAATTGTATGTAAATCAATATGAATTCTAGAGGGGTTGGCGTCCCAATTGGATGGACGGTTGAAGTAGAAACACCGTCCAGAGTCTACGCACCAACAGGAACCCATTTCATCCATGATGTTTTTGCTGAAATTGATGGAGTTAAAATTAGAGACGATCAAAAGGTCTTCTTTAGCTTCCCTCCTGAAAAATTGGTGAAACCTCAACCAGCAGCAGAGCCTGAAGTTCAACAAGTTGCCGAGCCTATCAGAGAACCGACACCAAAAGCGCCAAGAGAGTTTCCGACTCCAGCAGAATGGAGTAGACGACCACCGGTGACACCGAAACCCGTTGAAAGACCACCTAGTCGAAAAGCGCCGAGTGAGGACTCTGATGAATCAATTGTTAGGGAGTTCAACGAAGAAGCTGAATATGCGTATACCCTTCCTATGAAGAATAAAGATAGACTAGTTGGAAAACCAATTGAAGAGAAAATTGAAGAAAGTGACATTTATCCTGATTATGAACCAATTATTGGGCCAATTCAACACAGTGGTCAACCAAGGAAAAACGAAATTACAGAAGAAGTACACAATGGATTGATCTCACCGACACTTCCGAGAAAGACATATTCCAGGTCGGGCGAGGTTGCTGTTTAATATAGAAATTATGTCTTTTTCAGAAATGGGAATGAAGAATATACACCAATAAACTTTGCTCCACCTCCGACGTTCAACTATCCAACGCAAATGCCAATGATGCAATATGTTCCAGTGATGATGGCTCAACCAATGATGCCCGGTCAGCCAATGGCAATGATTCCACAGCCTATGATGATGTCACCACATTTTTCATACACTCCACAGTATCCTCAAGGTAAGCTAATGAGATATTCAAAATATAAGGCCGTCTCTGTAAGAACCGAACTTTGCGTGCCTTAGGGAAATATTTTTATATGATCATATAGCGGATGCCTAGAGTAACTGGTTAGATGAAGGATTTTGCAAAAAAATCGTTTACCGTAGCGCGGCGACGTAAAATTCGAAAAAATTCGAAATCTTCAAAAATGGTTCTAGAGTATTAAAACTGATATCATTTGATAGCTTTTAGCTTGCTGATCATTTCTTCAGTTGAACATTTGTTTCTATCTTTCTTAATTTTTGCGCTATGACGCAAAATATTCCAAAAATCAGCATTTTTTTTACTTTTTCAAAAAATTTTCTCAATTTTTGGAGAGACGTCTCCGCGAGAGAGCAACCGTAAAAAGTCCACGTTACGTGCTATATTATAAAAAAAAGAAATCAAAAAATCAGGTGGACTATACAGGGTAGACGACTTGTTGAATGTCATCACTTTGAAGCCAAAAAAATAACCGTCAAAACTGGTGCTTTGGTGCGTTGCATAAAATGCATGTAAACATTATTTTTTGCTTTTTCCGAATAGAAGGCATTAAAACATTATTATTTCAATCAATATTGTTGATGAAGATTTTCTAAAAATACTTGAACAGCAATGTCAATGAAAGTATTCGATTTTTTCGTGAAAAATTTGTTTTTTTTCAATTTTTGACCATTACGAAGTACTGACATTCAAGCTAACTTTTATATTTTTGAAATCTGCGTGTTCAAATACGTATTTTGACTAGGTTTCGTAACCACTTTCGATATTGCATTGATATGTATCAGGCCGCGAAACATGATAAACCCGACTCACACCCAAAACAAAACAGCAGCTCCTATGAAAAACTAGTGCTCCTACGGATTATTGATTAAGAGCTATTATGAATTAATGGATATTAGTGTGTCATTCAATTTCATTAATTTGGTGACCCAAAAATATTGCAGTCCTTAGACATGTTCGCTCGAAGTGTGATATCTCAAAAATGTAAACTCGAAATAGGCTCCAAAGTTTGACAGTTTGTAACTTTCCAAATTGTGGTCCGTTTCGCTTGTTTTATAGCTCGTTTGATAGAAAAAAAGTAATAATTTATAATAATATAAATGACATTTAGCTAATTTTATTTAAATGTAAGTAAAAGTGGGGCGAAATGTAAAAACACCCATTTAAAATAGCCTTGCAAGCATTTTTTACGATTTTTAAATTCTGCATGATCGAAAACCTGTGAAGATGCCAGCTGTACATGGTTTCCGCCTGATTTACAAAATAAAAAAATAAATTATCACTATAACCGTGGAAACTCGCGCTAATTCTGAACTGAGTGCGCTGAAATAGTATCTCTATATTTTCTTCCCACTTTTGTTACATTTTTGTAAATGTATCTAGATTTTGCTTACAAAATAATAAATAATTACATTTTTGCTATCGAATGAGCTATAAAACAAGCAAAATGGACTACTAGTTTCAAATTTACAGTGTGTCAAACTTTAGAATTTATTTTTAGTTAGCGGTTTTGAGATATCACATATCGAGCGTACATATCTAAAGGCTACAATATTTTTGGATCGCTAAAATAACAATACAGAATAACTCAATTATAGCCATTAATATAAAATAGATGCCAACAAAATAATCCGTCAGAATACCATTTTTTTCTAGTTACTGATTTTTTGTAAACTGTGATTTTTCTAAGCTTCTGCTCCAGCCGAAATGAAGTTTATCGCGAGCGATTTGGACAAATTGGTGATATTTAGCACATCTAGTTAACATCACACATAAAAATTATATCATGAATCGATTTTTTTTCAAAGTAACAGCAAGTTTAAAGAGGTCATTTTAAAGAATAGTAGGATATTTTCCACACCGGCGAAAAGTGATTCAAATCACTTTTTTTTAGATTTCTTATAAATTTCAGCATTGCGGTCACAAATTAGTCTCATTTTTTTGAATATAAATAATCAACTGACATTATTTGTTTAGCTACTGCTGAAATTACGAATATACTACGCGATATAGCAAAGTCGGTTTTGATTGTGGGTCAGGTTCATTATGTTTGGCGGCCTAATATATATCACAACATCTCGAAACCTAGTCAAAATACGTATTTTAACACGCAGATTTCAAAAATATAAAAACTAGTTCTAATGACAGTACTTCGTAATAGTCAAAAATTGAATAGAACACATTTTTCACGAAAAAATTGAACACTTTCATTGACATTGCTGTTCAAGTATTTTTAGAAAATCTTCATCAACAATATTGATTGAAATAATAATGTTTTAATGCCTTCTATTCGGAAAAAGCAAAAAATAATGTTTACATGCATTTTATGCAACGCACCAAAGCACCAGTTTTGACGGTTATTTTTTTGGCTTCAAAGTGATGACATTCATCAAGTCGTCTACCCTGTATAGTCCACCTGATTTTTTGATTTCTTTTTTTTATAATATAGCACGTAACGTGGACTTTTTACGGTTGCTCTCTCGCGGAGACGTCTCTCCAAAAATTGAGAAAATTTTTTGAAAAAGTAAAAAAAAATGCTGATTTTTGGAATATTTTGCGTCATAGCGCAAAAATTAAGAAAGATAGAAACAAATGTTCAACTGAAGAAATGATCAGCAAGCTAAAATCTATCAAATGATATCAGTTTTAATACTCTAGAACCATTTTTGAAGATTTCGAATTTTTTCGAATTTTACGTCGCCGCGCCACTGTAACCCAACAGCAAGACCTGAAAACTGCTCAGTTTCATAAACTCGGCGTTTACTATATGTACAGCGAATATCAACTCTGTAACTCTCATATTCGCCCTAAGGCAGGGCCCATTGCCTCACAGGTTCACTCTTATAGAGACGGCCTTATATATACATATGAGTGAAATAAATAAAATCTTCAGTTCCACAATATGTTGTACCTGAGCCAAATGTTTTGTCACCACAAAGTGTTAGATCCCGAGGGTATGAACCAATAAATGCTCAGGATGACAGGATGCATTCACATGGATATTCTGAACAGCGTAGATTCAGACGTGGAGAGATTCCGAGTCAATACTCTACAATCAGAAACATGCCAGTTCCAGAACATCATGGAGATGTTGACCAATTCCTAGATGCCGTTTTCAACCAAGTTCTTTCGACCGATGATCACAAGGCTGCTGATATTTCTGCCAACCAAATTGCGATGTCAATCAAAGGTGGAAGAAATGGTCCAAGACCTGAGGGTTTTATTGAACAACCAAGGGAATATTATCAGGGGTATCCAACAATGAAACGTTATACCACAGCAGAGTCACCAATGAGAGAAAGGGCACGAAGTTTGCCAAGACATGTCACATCTCCTTACGACAATTTTGGAAGACGACCACATTCAAGGGTGATACAAAAGTACATTTGTACTATTTTTGCAATGCGGTTTTATTACAGAATTCATATAGTGAAGAATCAACATCTTCTGATGATCAAATGGACTACCAATTGAGAGTCCCAAGTCGAGAGAGATCTCTACCACGATTTGATGTTCAAAATGGAAATGGTAGTTATCAAAAACAAAAAGGTCCGGTTTATATGATGATGCCGGTACAGGTTAATGGTAAGAAAAATGATAATGCTGATTAACATTTTTGTAAAATTTCAGAAAATGGTGAAATGATTCTGTTGTCTCCAGTTGGTACGGACAATGTGAGCAAACTTAAGCTACATTTTGACTTTTAGAACCAATATTTTTTTCAGAGATCTCGTTCAAGACTTATCTCTGACAGACACAAAAAGCCGGCGAGAGGTGTTGAGAAATACATAGCCAAAAGATCCCCATCTGTTGATGGCTATTCTATGAAGCCACCAATGATAAGGTAACCACTTTTCTTCAAAATACGTACTCGTATCTTAAAATTTCAGAAGAACACCAGACGGAATTGAAAGAATTCAAATGATGGTAAGTATTTACCCTGTTGAAAAAAAAATGAGACGTCATTTGTGTACCAAAATACTATCCACTTTTTAATGAATTATTTCGTTTATCAGCACAAAAATGTTTCGTCGATGCCATTTGATTTGAAGCATTTTTTCTTGTCTTTTTTATCATTTCGTTTTACTATTTCATCGATTTTCCGTGAGTTTGCTGTATTTGCACCCAACTTTGAAACATTCAAATGTTGCCAAACAGTTTGTTGACCATTTATGACATTGATTCTTTATTTTGTTGATTCAAAATATATTTACTTTGATTCAACTCTAATTTATCTTTTCCTTTTTTATTTTAAATGATAAAAAAAAAGTTTGAAACTTTTTGCTGCAATTATATATGATGATAACATAACAACGAAAAAATCTTTGTGGTCTTTGTGAAGGCAATCTTTTCCGTTTTATGTTTTTATCATTATGTCAGAGCCTGAAATGAAAAAAAAAGTTGAAGTTTTATGACGCCTCGCGCGTTGAAAATGCATTTTTCTGTATTTTATAATCATTAGAAATGATAAAAAAATTATGTTTCAGGCACAATCAACAGTTGGACGACAACCAAACCGATTTGAAGATTTCCGGACGCTTCCTAGAAGTGAATCGAGGTCACGTGATAGGTATGTTGTATCATGGCTTTGAAATTAACTATAAAGTCTACATTGTTAATTGGGTTTGTTATTTTTATGATTATGGACTCCTTCAGAAAGCGTAATTACGTTAATGAATCGAAGCAAAGCCAATGACTTCTTGGAAATTCCCTTAAGATAGTTAAAATTAACTGTTGAAATATCACTTTAATACTTTTTTTCAAAACGTAAACCACTGTATAAAATTTTGCAGAATGGAAGCTCCACTCATGACTCGGCAAATCCCACCAAGAGTAGACTATAATCATATGAACGGAAAGCCACCATTAAACTATAGATCGCCATCACCAGTTCCAGCTGATCGCAGAGTAGGCCTTTTTCCCAGTACACCAACGTTTGAAAAAATGAATTTCAAGGGGCTTAATCGCCTTCCAGTTGAATCATACGCGGAACCAGTTGTTAAAAATACAACTACCAATGGTGAACAGTTATACCCCCACCGTTTCAACCTTGAGCATGAAAAAGCTGTGATTCGCGCTGAAAAGGACAAATCAAAAGAAGCTCTGAATAAATTGAACTCACAATTAAAAGTACGTTTTCTTTCTTTTTTTACCTAACCATATCACATTTAAACTAACAGAAAGTTCCACCACCAATCGATAATGTTCGATTGATTCGTCCTAATCCACCAGTACAACGCTCACCCTCCCCAATTCCACCTGAACCGACAATCAGAACACCTGTGAGATAATATCCAATTCCAAAATTAAAATATAATATATTTAGAGCCCACTTCCGCAACAAACTCCGCAACCCGTTCGTGAGAATTGGGTGATACACGACGCGGTTGACCGTGACCCAAATACACAAGAACGAGTCAAAGGATCTTTAATCAGTAATCTTGATTTATTCAAAAAAACTGAGCATAATTTATTGGGTTTCAGAAACCCCGCCACTACCAGTTCTACAGAAAAACAACCATGCTGATAAACCAGCAATAAAGCTTGTTACATCCCCATGGAAACTTACCATTCGAAAAGAGATGTTTTACCCTGGAGAAATGTTGAACGATATTCAAATCATCGACCAAGTTTTTGCACAAATTATTGGAGATTGTAGAAAAGCGTACCCTTATAGAATCCGTTTACAGGATCGCAAAGATGTCGAACATGTTTTGAGTGCGTTGTTTTCATTTATTTAACTTATATTGTTCAGGAAAATTTTGTTGTTCAGGAAAATACAAAATCCCACCTTCTGATCTGAACAACCAATCAAAAATTTCGCCAGACGTGAAAGTCGAAATTATTGAAAAGGCCAGACTCTGGCCGTTTTATTTTAATCAAATTTATGAGGTTATTGAAAAAAGACCTGACGAATCAGTTGGAATTTTGTTTGCCATTTCTGAACATGGAATTCGATTGATTATTCACACACCGCATGATATTGAGAGCCCATTGAAGATTCATGATCATTTTCCGTAAGTTTACAAGAGACAATAAGAGAAATTCAAGGGATTTAGTTTCGAAACAATTGTTGATGTTTCGTTGGAAGCAAATGACCTTCTCGCTGTCCATATTTCTCACGAAACCGATCATGATGCATACACTTCCGTTCGCATTAAGACAAACCAGGCTGCTCAAATCAAGAAAACTTTGGAAACTTGCATTCGTGGAGGAGCGGTTCAGAAACGACGATTGGTCAGAGCTCTTGAAGATTATTCAACAAATGAGATTAACCATCTATCGTTCAAACGTGGTGATGTTATTGAATTGGTAAAAATAAAATAAAAACTTTGAAATATAGAATTCTAATATTTTCAGCTTCCCGCACCTGAGGGCGACATCCCACCCGCTAGAGATTGTCTCTACGGACGAATTGAGAATCGATTTGGTTTCTTGCTAAGTCAATATGTTGACTATAATCATTCTGAAAACGTTCCACCTTTGAAATTTGAGAATAGCGATGAAAGAGTAAGTTTCTTTATGAGGAAAAATATTTAAAAATATTTTTTAATATTTAGGATGAGCATGTGAAATTCTTCGGCGACGAAATACCATTCTCTAGTGAGAGGTTTACAATGTTAGATTTTGCTACGAAATATTTTAGAAGACCAAAATTGAACAAAAAACGTAAGAAAATAAAGCTTACAATAAAAGTAATGCACACTTTATTCAGAAGAAGATTGGACTTGGGGAGACATTACCCAAGCAGTGAAGTTCACCGAGAAACCAATTTCTCATTCGTTGATCAAAGATTTCGAAAATGAGGAAGATAAATTAGCGGTTGAAACATTCACCGCCGTCATGCAATTTATGGGTGATGAGCCGATTAAAAAATCAGAGTCCATCACTGATGCAGTCTTCAAAATCTTGATAATTTGCCATAGAAATCCACGATTAAGAGATGAAGTTTATTGTCAGTTGATCAAGCAAATTACAAGCAATACATCTGTCAAGTACGAAAGAAAGATCAAAATATCATTAACATTTCGAACTGATCATTGGTTTTTAGGGCAGATAGTTCCATTAGAGGTTGGCGTCTTCTTTCAATTATCACTGCCTATTTCTCATCTACACTCACTCTCAAACCATATCTTCTTCAATTTCTTTCGGAAAATGCCGAAGATGTACAGAGACAATTTCATGGTAAGATTATTAATCATTGAAACGTAATAAGTGTTCAGCGAACTTCAGGAACAGCTAAAAATTGTCTCTTCAATCTCCATCAAACGTTCAAATATGGCGGTCGACAAGTTTTACTCAATGCAATCGAAGTACAACAAACAACGGTACGTCATCACGCGGGGGCAAATTGAAAGAGAATTGAAACATGTTGCCCTTTTTCAGGATGGGCTATCCCTCCGGCGACAACCATTCTTTATTGCACGTGATCACAGTGTTAAAAGCAATTTGAAAATGGTCACTGTTGCTGAAGAAATGATACAAGAATTGTGTAAAATTTTGAACGTTCGGAGTCTATCCGAACAGCAAGAATTTTCGCTTTGTTACACTGTTGGAAAAGGTGAAACTGGGTGCAGATGAAATAAGCAAATAAAACGCTTTTTATAGAAAAGCGAATGCACTATTGCAAGAATGATGATTATTTGATGGATATTATCACAGAAATGGAGCATAAAAAGCTTCAATTTGAGTTTTATCTTAAACGAACTGTTTGGATCCATCCTTTGAGATTTGATAATAATGCATATGTTGATTCAATGTTTGATCAGGTAAATAAAAACAAGTTTTGCCAAGATCAAACTATTTACCATTCTTAGGTCATTGATGATTATCTTCGTGGAACTACAGTAGCTACGAATTCTCATGGTCAACTTACAGCTGTAACTAGGGAAGAAGTCATGAAGCTTGGTGCTTGTCTTTTCCTTTTACTTCCGGACAACGGAAAAGGATTGACAACGTTGGTATTTATACTTGATGCGAGAACCGATATAGTAATTTTAGGAAAACTTTACCACAAATTGTGCCAAAAACTGTGATGGAGTCAAAATCGAGAAGACAAGAGGAAATGATCCAACGAATTAATAATGAAATTCGAGTTTTAGATAGAAGATATAGCCCTGCAGACTTGAAACAATTGTTCCTTGGTAATTATTACAAAAGAAGAAAAACTGTCTCAACAACTTGCTTTTCAGAGCTTCTTTCAACATGGCCACTCTTTGGTCTTTATCATTTCCGTGTTAAGTCAGCAGTTGAAAATGGCAACCAATTACCAGAGGTCATTCTAACAATCGGCAAATCTGGTGTACAATTGTTGCAACCAAAATCGCAAGACGTTTTTAAACAATGGAACTATGTTCAGGTTGCAAACTTTCATTCATATTGTTTTAGTTAATAAGTTTTTTAGATAACTTCTGTTGAAAGTGTGAAGAAACCCTCTTTCAAATTGGTACGAATGGTCACAAACATTTCTGGTGAAGAAAATGTTTTGGACTGTAAAACTGATGAAGCTGATGAAATTGCACATCTTATCGGACAGTATATCCACGCAATTACTGAAAAAACCGAAAGAGGATCTACTGAATTATAATTTGATAATTTTCAATAATTATTGTTCGCAATAATACTAACAAAATTACTTTGATTTTCTAATTAAAGCTAACATCTTTCATTTATCCCAGAATTCCTTCACTATACCCATCATTCAAAGTTTGCAATACTTGTACGTTATGCCAGTTTTCCTTCAATTATTTCCAAAAATAAACAAATTGTTTCTTTGAATTCGGCGAACTTTGTTCTATAAAATTTGAATAATAGCACTATTAAAAATTGTAGAATAATCTGTTTCGCGAACAGTCGGCAAGAAAATTTAAATAAACTTTAGAGAAAAATAGGAATTTCACGCTCGCTCCAAATCACACAATTTCTAAGGGATAATTCAGATTTTTTTAGGGTTCTCAATTGCAAGTTCGGCGAATACGACAAGACATGTGCCTACATTGTGTTGTTTTCTCTTTCTTTCTGTTTGAAATAGATGGGTGTATAAATCTTACTGTAAGATGAGGCTTTTTAAAAATGAAAATGTGGGCGGGTGCGATGGAAACGGTGATGAACAAAAAACATCAGTTTCAATTCGTTTTTGGTACACTGTAACCTCTGTTGTTTTCTCGCAATTCAAAAGACCAAACTATTGGTCATTTGTGATTGAATCATCTATCAAATCGGCAGTTTGCTTTTTTTTTCAAAATGAACATCGTTCTTTATTTCATCGTTGTTATTATGGTCATCTTTGCGAGCGTGGATGGAAGGTTGGTTAACTTGTTTTTTTTAATCTAAAAGGAAATTAATTAATAGGAAAATTGCCAAAATATTTGAGAACAAATATTTAGTTTTTTTTCTTCTTTATCTCAAAGAAGTCAATGGTTAGTTCTTAGAGAACAATTTTTTCTAACATCAGCTGTTTTCAAACCATCAATTCAATTCCATTGACAATATATACTGACTTTGAAAGCCAGCAATTCTAGGTTGAAGTTTGACGTGGTCCATACACATTGATCTCAACAAGTCTCATTATTTTCAAGAGTCAGCTTTCATGAGGTTTTTTATTTCTATTGGTTTTTTAATGCAAATTCCTAAAGAGATATGCACGAACTGGTTACCGTATTAGACTAAACTCTTAATTTTAAGCATACGAATCCACTTACTAAAATATGATTATCAATTATTCGTTGTCCAAAAATATTTTGAAGTTAATGACGTAAACATCAGGAAATGACGTAAAACTGTAGTGCATCAAACCAGGTTTTCATACAAATAGTTTTATCTATTTTTTTTCAGACGCCGAATGATTACCGATGCAGACCTTAGAGAGGAAATCCGAGTGAAGCGAGAATTTCTGTTTCGCAAAAGCCCACACATTCAACTGAAATTCAACTAACCTATTGATCAATATATATATAGCTTTCATCATTTTATCGAGTCGATTAATAATGCTTTAAATGTATTTTTGTTTTTGCTATAAATGACCTTTCGCGAAAAGCATCATGTCAATAAACTGTTATTCAAGTTCAGAATAGATGTTATTTAAATTACAGAATATAAAAAATGACGTAGAGGTTTACAAACTAAAAGATTCAGAAACAAATAGATCGCAATTATCAACGACAGCAAAAAAGTTAACATTTATTGCTCAAATCAAAACTGATAAGAAAAAAAATTGAATAACTGTTTCATTCGGAATGGAACTGGCCCTTTGATTCCTATAAGTTAATGCGATTACTAATAATTGCAGCTTTCAATTATTTTAAAATATTTATCGTTTTAAAATAACGTTCTAGGGTCAACTTTTATCTTTTTCAGTGTTAATACAATCTTAATACAATCGATTTCCAATTTGCTTATGCAATTATTTTTCAAAACTAAACATTTCAGTCATTTTTTCCAGCTGCAAAAATGAGCATAGCTTCTCAAATACCATCAGCATCAAACTCGCAGGGTTACATTTCGTCCAAAGAAATGTTGCTTACTTATATTCGGAATATGTCAAAAGCTGATATAAGGAAACTTCTGAGTCCAGTTCGAGAAGGAATTCTGACAGAAAATACCGTTCTTCATTTGAATACACAGTTTGCTTACTCATTTTTTTATTCGTTAAATTCATATTTATGTTTTTATAGAAACTTTTCTGTTGATCATGTGGTTGTTCCAATAACTATCAACGATTTTTTGAAAGAACTTCAACCAAGATGGATGCGATGGATTCATACCGGTAAATTTATTATTGGAGTTCAACAAACGACAGTGTTGATAATTTATTTGATAAATTGCAAATACTTCAGCACCTGGTGAACATGATTTGGAGGAAGGAATTTTACCAGCACATGTCACTTTTGATCATCATGGTGACGTGAGTTTTGTTTTACGTTCCAAGGGGAAGAGAGCATTAAGGAGTATTAATTTGAATTGATAACGTTCTAATTGACTTTTGAGATTTCTGATTGATTGATATGGATATTGTCTTTTTGGACCCATTTTGATAGAAGAACGATAGTTTTCAGTTCATAATAGACGTTTAGGCTTTTGAACCATTTTCGGGGACAAGGATGAACAACCTAAAAAAACCAAATATGACTAGAAAAATCAGAATGTGCAAAAAATAAAAGGAAACATAAAAGTTGAGGCATATAACAACAATGAAAGGTGAATACACCCATCCCAATAAGTGAGAATTGACACATTGGAAGTCTATTTTTCAATTGACCGTTGATATCTGTATTTTTCCCAGATAACTTTACAGATATCTCGGAATCTTAATTGCAGAACGTTCCAACTGAAGTCATTTGCGAATATATCAACGACCTAGATAAACATCAAAAAAGGGCCCTTCTCAACTTGGTGAGAGAAGGTATTTTAACTGATGAATGCTTTATTAATGTTGCAACGCATGTTGGTCCAGAACGGGTTCAAGTATTTTCGAATTTTTCTTGATTTGCAGCAGAATACGATGTTTAGGTACCAATGACACGAGTTGTAGATGTATTAAGAGATTCAGAGGAAAAAGAACGCGAGATTTACGAAGAAAAGCCAATTTTATTAAAAATTGTGACGATGAAACATTATTCATCAGCGTGTTTTGATAATCACTACAGATCAGGTGTTTTTGTTTTTTTTTTAATAAATGAGCAGTTTTTTTCTAGATTTGAAAGTGAGAACATTAACCGCAACACGTTTTACCATGCCGGTCTGGTACACTGTTTTATTTTCAATAATGACGTTAGGAACTTTTGCTTCACATATTTGGTCGCAAGTTACTAATTATTCTGATATGCAGAACACTTTATCACTCACGCTACCTACTATTATTTTAGTCGTTTCAAGGTTTTTTATTCACAATTTGTATCGTTCATTTGAAAGTTTTCAGTTTATTAATAGGCATGCTTCTATATTTCAATATTTATATGGTTGCTTTCTTATGCTGCTGTGAAAATAACTACACCAACAAACTTGTAACCAAAGATTTGGATTATTCAGCTCTATATATCCACTTTTGGTAAGCTTTTTTCCCTTTCATCCAAAAAATCCTCATGTTCCAATATTTTCCAGCGAAATGAATCATTTTGAATATCGAATATATTGTGTAAAAGGCTTGCAATTCACACTATTGTGGTATACAATGTTATTAGCAATATTCGCACATGAGCATGATTTGAATATATATCCAGCATTAGTTTGTGTTTTGACAAATGGATTTGGTTTGATGCTTTTTGCAAGAATGGCTGAATTCTTCAGAAGATGCCGAAAAACACGAGACGGATCTTCGATTGCTGCAAGATGATGTTAACAAGCATCATAATTCTTATTGTTTGTAATTTTTGGCGTGATGTAATAAATAAAATGTAATGTGGATAGAAAATAGAACTAGTTAGTATTGTTCTAAAATAATTAGCTAGTTCGGAACTAGCAATTATCAGTTTTAACGGATTTCAAAATTATGCGAGAGGATATATAAATTGCGTTTACGAGAAGTTTCACGTGTTAGATATTATTAGAATGAAAGTAGTCATAGTTCTCTTCTGTTTATTTTGCCAAAAATATGTAACTGCATGTGCTTCAACTATACCGACCGGACTACCTCAATGTAAACTTAACTTTTTCTTTTTAAAAAAAAGGTATGTGAGCTTTTTTCAGCGAATTGCTGTTCAGTTGACGTAGCAGACACTACTTCAACAGGTAGATTTCTGTTCAATCCAGCTCTTTCCACCTGTCCAACTGATGCTACTTTTATATGTAGTATAAGCGCAGATGGATCAACGGCAACTACGCAAGTAGTAATCAATGGAAATCAAGTGGTTGGTTAAGAATTTTGCGAGCTAGATAAAGCTCATTTTTCAGATTGCCAGTGGAGCAGGCGGCACAAACTCGATGGCAACTATAACTTGCGATTTGACAGATAAACAATGGAAATACCAGACAACCACCGTTGTTGAAACTATCGGATGTACTGCCTGAAAATAATGTATTCCGTTCTTTGTTAGAATTTATATTATTTTATTGATATCTAAAACATGTTGTTTTTTTTTCAATTTGTTATTAATTTTTTTCTCTTTGAAATCTTTGTATTTCAACTGTGATAATAATTGTAATAATTAATATTATTCATGTGTTAATTATTTTTTCGTAAAATAGACATTGTTTTAAACAAATATCGTAAAAAACGAACCCACCCATTTTCTATAGGATATTTCAAAGATGACCCAACTATAGAGATCTTTTAAACTGGTCTGCTGAAGTTTTTTAAGGGGTTATTATTGTGTAACTATGGTTAAAATTTCCAAAATTCGTAGAAAAATAGATATGCAAAATAGAGATGCGTCTTGTCAGAATCAGTTTGATCAAGAGCTTAAACTTTTCTGATTATCAAGCCTGCTAACTTCAAGATTTAGCAATAAAATGTACTTTGTTAGCCCCAAATGTCGTAAAAATTCAAATAAAAAAAATTATAGCCCTAACATGATTATTTTCATGAAGTACTAATTTTCTCTTAAATTTCTATCACTCATTAAAAATTGAATAAATGAAGGTTTGGCCTCAACGACACGTGATATGTTTTTTGCATCACTTTAAACTAAAAACATAATGTTGTGGCCTGCGAAAAATTTCAAAGTGTACTTTTGCCCTGCGTGTTGGTTTTATGATTTTTGAAAATATTTATGTGCTACAATACTTAACAAATTGTTAACTTTTTATCTAATTTATAAATATATTTAAATATAATACCTTCCCAAGAAAAACTAAATCAATTTGAAACAGGCTCATCGAAACCATTTTAAAATATAATTTTCAAACCATTTTTTAAAATAAAGAACCAAATTTTAATGCGAAATGAATGAAGCATTGAAAACAATTCACTTGCGCGTCAGTTATGTGTGTTGGTCCGCAATGCACACATGAATATTCTAGAAAATTGCATCATTTAAAAGTCCTTTTGTTTTTCCCACATATTTATCAAAAATAATTGTTTTGTCTTTGTTTCACGACATGTTTTTCACTACGCGTGTACTAGTTTATTTTTCCTGCTCACACCAACACAACTTTTGACTGACGCGCTTGTTGAGAACATTTTTATATTTCAGTTTTCTGGGTTACCCAAGGGTAATTTTTGAATTAATTGTTTTGAATGGGCTCTCACACCTATCTCGTGCTAATTTAAATGTAAAAGCTGGTATTTCCAATGGTTTCAAGCATATATTGAACAAAAAATCAATTTCTTTGAAGATAAAGCATCACAAGTTGTGTTTTCCCAGCTAATTTTTATGTCAAAACAATGGAAATTGTCTTTTCTTCAAATTATATTCGGCAAATTTACGTTTCTTTTTAACTGTTAGGAAATTTATTTACAAAAAAGTCTTAAAATCAAGTTTTTTCAGTACTAAATTTCATTCAAAGATGACAACAAGAACACCAAAAAAGTTTACAATTTTTTTGAGATGCAGAATCAGCAAAAGTAAAAATTGTATTCGGTAGAATTTTGAAAAAAGCCCCCAAAAGATAATTAAAAATTTTTTAATTTTTTCCAGTTATAAATTTCAATTTTTTATTGTTCAAAATTTAATTTTTGATCTCCGTGGAGCGAATTTTCAACTCGTATCTCATTTTTCTATTTATAAAAATATGCCGTGTGTTTGTTCACCTCATACACTTTTCTTTTAAATATTTATAAACTGCTGCAAGTTTTTTTTTCTGCTTTCTGAAAGTTTTTCAATTAATTATTGTAAATTGTTTTAACTTGCGGCATATCAAAATAACATCCCACATAAAAACTTCATTTTTTTTCAAAAAAAAAACACACACACATGTGTTCCGGAAAGAAAAAAAAGAAGGAATTAAATAAACGTTGCCAAAAACCGGTTTTTTCGAGAATAGGAAGAAAATGCACTCCATTGAGAACAGTGTGGGTGTTAGAGATGAGAGGCGAGTGTTTGTTGTCGAGAGGTTTGTTGTACATTTACGGCCGACGCAATAAACACGTGCTATACTATCTTTCACCAAATGTCACGTCGTTTTTTTATTATAATAATTTGTATAGAATCTTTTTGATTAAAAAAATATTTCCAAAAATTCCTCTCAATTTAGGTGGAGATGTTATTTTGAAATGAGCGCACACTATGTAGTTTTAGTTGTGTTCTTTCTATTAATGGCACTGGTACCATATCGTTATGGAAATATCGTCCATGAGGACGATGAACCATTGGAACTAGTCCCTAGCGACTCAATAGAGGTATTTGAAATTTTCTGTTTTAATATTTTTGTTAATTTATTCATTATAATTTCAGGATGATTATTCTACAGTTCAATGCGGGAGAGGAAGCCTAAATATTGTTCTCGTAAGTTATTAATATTACGATTTATATAAAACAAAATAATTTTCGTCAGGCATCTACTATTAATGGGGTTTTAACAGCACTTGATGGAGAAACTGGCGAACTTTTATGGCGATATGACGGGGAGCCTCTATTACAAGGGACTTTAAGCACATCTGGACCAATTAATGTAGGAGGGACTGATTTGCAATTGATACCAACTTTGGATGGTCGACTTTTTTCATATGCACATGATTCAAATTTGATTGAACCTCTTTCAGTCACTACCGAATCACTTCTTGAGGTTTGCGATTTTAATTTTTATGTCTTTACAATTGGAATTCACGTGGATCCCTTTATTCTAGATTCACTACTCTTTTAAATAATTTGATAATTTAAATACTTTCAGTCGACTGTTCGTCTTGGTCGTGATGCAGTTGCTGGAGGAAAAAGTGTATCGACTGTAGGCATTGATCTTGTGACGGGAGAGGTTTTTTGAATATCAAAATAAAAATCTAACAGTTTTTTTACAGATTCGGTACAAATGTTCACTTGATTCATGCGCAAATACCGAACAAGCGAGTACAAATAGTCATTACCCAACTCTACTAGTGAAAAGGATCTCCAATTCAATAAGAGCTTTAGATTCAGTCCTTGGAACAGAACGCTGGAATTTATCGACCGCTGAAATTGATTGCAGTATTGCTGGAATCGGAGCGAAGAGTGAGAGAAAGTCAAGAATTCAGCTGTTACTGCGACCACCAGATGGGATAATAACAGCGAATACTCGTTTTAATAATGAAGAGTGGAAAACAAATGTTGGTGGGCATATTGCAAATGTATGGCATGTTTTTGATGATTCTATAAAGGAGGTTTGTAAAATCAATAAAAACGAAATAATACACATATTTCTAAATTCAGGTTTCATTATTCGATCCGAAAAATATTTGGACAACCCAATACGAAGTGGGACACCGGAAGGGTAATGGAATGGCACCACAATCTTCACTTTTCTATATGGGAACATCCAATGGATATCCGTTTATCATTCAAAGTCAAAAAGCAAAGAAAACTTTGAAAAAGAAGATGAGTGATATGCAGGATATGGAGAATGATGCAGCCATAACATTGACTGGTGTTAGTTCTTGTTCTGCAAATTCTGCATCAAATGGTCTTGGATATGAAGTTGAAGATAATGGACTTCGTAAGATTTGCCTTTTAATGAGAGCCAATAAATTAAACTTCTTTTCAGTCATCGTTTTACGAGAAGCGTTTGGAAAATCCCATAGTAAAATGATAGAAGACAACTCTGTCGCCAGGTCACAAAGCCGTGGAAAGCTTACAATTGTGGCGCATAATGCCGACCCGCAGGCGAAATTCACTTGCACTGGGCGGAAAAATTCTGGAGTCTCACTTATCGGTGCTGAAAATTTGAGATCTACCTCAATGCAGAATGAAGGCGATCATGGTTATCTTGTATTGGACTCTGACAGTTGTAGACGTTCTTATGGACCAATACCTTTGCCAGTGAAAATGTTTGAAGGAGTAACGGGTTATATAAAGTGAGAATTTTTGGAAATAAAAAACATTTTCAAATTATTTTTAGATATTTGATCGGTTTTCTGGCCTCCACATTTTCATTCACATTTTTTGCTTATTATCGAAGAAGGACGGATCGCAGTCTTCGAGCAATCCAATCTTCATCATCAATTGATTCTGAAGTGCAGACATCGTTATTCTTGTCGAAAAATAGTAAAATTTTGGTTAGTTTGGAAAAAAAGCTTATCTTTTGAATGATGATTATTTATTTCAGACATCAGATTCAAGTGAAGATAAGAAAGATAGCAACGTAAAAGTGTCAGAAGTCTCAATGAATTCTGAAGCTGTGGAATGCATAATCAGGAGCGTAAGATAAATTCATAAGTTTCATCATTTTTAAATGTTGTGTTTTTTTAGCCTTTGAAAGAAATCAAACAATCGGAGTCACCAAAAATGAAGACTTCATCATCTCAACGTAAGAAAAGAGAAAGCGAAGTTCAGTTTGAAAGTTCAGAGGATTATTCCACCGACGATATAGAAAGAAAACGATTGCTCAGAAGCCGAACGATTTCTAGATCAAGTTTAGAAACATTCAGAAGTCGTTTTGCTGATGAATTCGAAGTGCAGAAATTAATCGGTCATGGTGGTTTTGGCGTGGTTTTCCAAGCAAAAAGTCTTGTTGATGAGAATAAATATGCTGTGAAAAGAATAGCTGTTGCTGATAAGTGAGTTAATTAAGAAGAACCAAAAAAATTGGAAACGTATTTTGTAATTTTAGCGAGAAAGCTCGTGATCGAGTCCTTCGTGAAGCTCGAGCACTAGCATTGTTTGATCATCCTGGAATTATTCGTTATTTCTACGCTTGGGAAGAACGCCCGCCTCGAGGATTCCAAGAGAAAGAAGATGAAATTCTGCTTGGAAAAATGCGATCAGAGAAACTGAAAAACTTGCATAATGTCAAAAAATTGAAGCGTATTGAGAATATCGTTAAATCTGGAACGCAGAGCTTATCGATGGTGGAAAGTTTTGAGATGCCACCAGTTGTTGGTCATACTGCTGACGACAGTTGGAACACTGAGAATAAGCCGGAGAGAATTGTAGCAGGGAGGACGACATCTGAAAGTAAACGTGGATTAGGTTTGTGTCATTTCAAATATTTGGCAAAAAATGATTGGAGTTTTAGCTGGCGAGGATTTTGAATCCGACTCGATGGTTGTTGATCGCTATCCATCTGAAGATGGCTCGTCATCATCATCATCGTCCGATTGTTCTTCGGACTCGTCGGATTCTGAAGAAGAGTCAGGTTATCGAAGAAGTGAACCGAAGTCTTCATCTGGTGGAATTGAATTTGTTAACGATTCTGAGGATAAGTTAGAAAAGAATCGAATTTCACAGGATCTTTCCCTGAAAAATAAAGTGAGATTATTTATTACGTTATACGGAAATAACAGATAAAAATATTTTTAGGCAGTGTTAGACGCAACCGAAAATAATGAAATCGAATTGAGAGAGATAAACGAGCCAGTCGAATGTGCATATTTGTATATTGTGATGCAACTATGTGCTGAGCGCACTCTTGAAAGCTGGATTCATAGAAACAAAACGTCGGAAAGCCGAAATTTGGCGACAATGAAACAATGGATAAAACAGTTGGCAGAAGCGTTGGAATATTTACACGCGAAGGGTTATATTCATAGAGATTTAAAGCCAGGAAACGTGTTTTTCTCTCTGGATTCGACACCGAATCGGAAGATTTTGAAAATTGGAGACTTGGGATTGGCAACAAAAACAGATAAAGCTTTGGAACATGGGCCAGTTAGAGTAGCATCTGATGGGAAACATACGAAAAATGTTGGAACAAGGTCATACATGTCGCCAGAACAGGTGAACATGTTGCAATTTGTAGAAATATCATATTTTTTGTTGTTTTAGCTGTCCAATCAACGATACACTGAAAAAATTGACATCTTTGCTCTAGGACTTGTTGCTACGGAGCTTATCATTCCCTTTTCCACTGGCATGGAACGGATGCAAACGTTCACTTCATTCCAAAAAGGAGCAGCTCCAGAAATTTTGAAAGAGAATCTTGAATCGGTAAATGTTGAATTTTATACTTTTCTTAAGGAAAAACACATTTCAGAGAGAATTCTTAATGCAATTAACAAACGTGGATGCTTCTGCAAGACCAACCGCTCAAGAAATTGCAAATCATGCATTCCTTTCGTAAATAAATTGTACACACTTTTTAAAGAGATTATCATCTTATATTTAAATCACATTCTGTTCATGTTTTTAATCTTTTTGCCTCGAATCTTTTTTGACGAAACAATTTATTGTTTCACTTGTTTTGATTAGTGAATTTTATCGAAATTTTCGGTTACCTTTTCTAGGCTCATTGTTTGTTTTTGTCCGGGTTTTAATGGTTTATTTGTCAATATTCATGTAATAATGAACCTTTTCCAGAACATGTTTTGTAAGAAGTTGGGAAATAAAAAAAAACAAAGAAAAGGAAGCCAAACGATTTGTCACTCTTCTTTTTCGTAGCCGCGTTTTTTTCAACAAAGTTTGTTCGGTTTTGAGCAGATGGGGGGCATAAAAAAGCATCATTTTTCCCTATTTGTTAGTTTTTCTACGTTTTTGAAAACGTCGCCCTCGTTAGATGCTGTATCCTTGATGCTATATTTTTTCTTTAGTGAATCGCATAGCTTTTTCAACGGGTTTGAAGAAATGGAAATTGTTTTAGAAAAGAAGATGGGTTCCTAATGATTCAAGGATTATCCATTGGTTAAAGCCGGTGTTGAAATTGAATAGGATTATTCGAAATTTTATGAATGGAGGTTGGTTCCGGCATTTATTTGTATTTGGTTGCAAATGCATGACATTTTCTTCAAAGTTTTGTTTTGTCATTTTTGAACTTTTGGGTTATTCTATGAATCGGTAAACAGCTCGCTATTATAAAAGTAGAACTATTGAAGAAAGTGGAATTATATTCTATAGATATGTGTAGCAAATTACAGGTGGAATATGCTGCCGAAAAGACGAAGCTTCTGAATAATAGTAAGTTTTCTTATTTTAAATAAAAGAGGTTATTCATTTTTTGAACAAAGGTTAAAGTAGAGCGATAGGTTGTTTAAAGTTATTAAAGTGTCTGTTTACTGATTTTCAATTTTTGTTTTAATCGATTCAGAAGCACCTATTATTAACGGAATAAATAAAAAAATTCAGTTCAAAAGCTTAATTTTGAGCAGAAACGGTACCTCAAAAACCCAAAAACGGGTGGTGGCACCACCAGTTTTGCACTGCCACCGCCTATTTTCCGCATATTTTCGTGCACAATTATAGTTTAATAGTCGAAGTTTAAAATGCATCGCTGTATTTTTAGCATAAATCAAAATCACTGAAATTTATATTATTCTAATTTTTCTTGAATGACGTCATATTTCTTATAATCGTTAACTAATGTTTTCCAAATTCGAGTTCAGAGAATGAGAGCCTTGGATTCCTGAAACATGTTTAAGTTTAATTTTTCAAAACCTATTCTATCAGTTGTTTAGGTTTTTTGATAATTAGTTTTTGATGTGTGAAGTTACTTGCAAAAGTTGTTCATTATTTGGATAGAGTAGAAATATCGAGTTTCTCAGGTATAGTTCCGCTTTTACAATCTGAAAATATCCAATTTTTGAAGACGAACTTTTCAAAGTTTGTCAAATTTTGTTTCTGCTTCACTTAAATCTAGTTTCCGTTATTCGTTGTTTAAAAAAAAGTGGTAGATCTGTTTCGCATGTCCATATTTTCTTTCATGGTTTTATTTTTCCTAGTTTTGTCACGAGAAAGAAAATCCACATTTTCTGTTTTTTTAAAACGTGTTATCATAAATTTTAGTCATAAATACAAATAATTCGTTTAAATCCAGATCTACCCTCTCATTTCTCCATAAGCGACAGAAATAAACCACATTAAAAGGTGTCAGTGTTTTCTCGAAATTGCTATGAATTTGAAATGTTTAAAATTTTGTCGAAGAGGAAATACATACCTTTAGTTGACACACAGGCACTCACTTTTATGTACATTTTCAAAAGCGGTTTGCTTCAAAGTCAATCATACAAATCAATATTTGGTACTAACTTTATTCAACAAGCAGTTCAAACTACTCACTATCAGCGCCTTTGAAAATGCCATACATGCCCTTTGGTCGTGAGTCCTTGTTTAGAGCTTTGTTATTCAAAAGAGAAAAAAAAATGTTATTTTCCCTTGTTCGTAATCGAGTTCATGCTCATTTTTCCACTCTTTTTTTCCGTGACACTGAAAAAGATAATTATGTCGTTCTTCATCATTGTCCAGTTTGAAACAAATTACCGGAAAGGTTGTTGAGACGAAAGTTTTACTTCCCAGCCTTTCTCATTTGTCCTATAGTTTCTGGTTTGAATATGGAGGTATTCAGATTTCGGTCAGTTGAAAGTTTAAATCGAGAAGATGGTGAGAATTCTTAATTCTGTCTTTCAAAATTATAGATGCTTCTTCACCAAGTTTGAATTAGCTTTAAAGGCATACTCCCAGCTATTTTGACCACATTTAGTGTCTAAAATTATGTCTAAAATTAAAATTAATAAAAAAGGGAACTAAATGTTTAAAAAAACAGAATGAGGTAAACTTAAACGCAAAGAATAGCAATTTGAACGCCAAAAATATGAGCACCATATCATATTTTTATTTATTGAAGTGCACTTGTCTAGAAAATTTTATGTTGGTGAAAATCACCAAATAATAAAACATACCCATTACGTCGCCGTGACAACAAAAGGAAAACAAAAATAAAAAATGAGAAACGAAATTTGCCCAATTTTTTGTGAACCAATTTCAACAACATTTTTCATTTCTTCTCAGATATGGCAAGAACAGACTCCGACGCAGAAGCGCCAGGATCCATATTCAGAAATTCCTATGCTTCGTTGATGAATGACATTCCACCTTCAACATCTTTGGATGAGTTCAAGCAATCCGTAACGCATTTGACGGATTTGATTCGGCCAAATATAACGTAAGTCTATTTTTCAATTTTTGTTCAAAACAAAATGGCTATTTTTGTCCACGGAGTTTTTTTTGTCTTTTTTTCGCACGAAATTTAAAACCACAAAGGATTTGAAAAAAATTAGAAACGAATTAGAGTCGAGAGAGCACATTGCAATCCTCGATTCTTCATTATATATTCTATATATCTCAAAAATTCCAAAAGAAGAAAAGTTGATTAAAAATAATGTGAAGAGACATGCGAAGCAATATCTAAAATAAGATACATTTTTCACGTTGACCATGTTTTTTCTTTTGTTTTATTTTTCGTTTGATTAATGTGACACTCTTCTCCCTTCTATAATTTAACACAAAATTGCTCTTTTTGTCCGCAGTTATTTAAGAATCGCAAAAAATGCGTAAATTTTGCTTTCCGGCGCTTATTTTCCTTTGGGAACAAGCCTAAATAACACTTTTTATCCATATATGCATCTTTTTTTTCTGAAAAAAAACAACAAACGACGCAGATTTTAGCTCTGTATTTTTTCTAAATCTCGTCGTTTTAATAAGATTTCGTTGAGATTTACTAATTGGATCAATTTCAAGCTTGGTTTACTTAAACATTTTTTTTTTGAAAAAGAGCACACAATTTTTTGTGCACACTAAAAACATCGCTAGAAACGCTGATTTGTTTCCGGAAGCCAAAAAGCGTGCTTTTTTTCATCATTCTAGATAATTTGTAAGTCTGATGTACTATTGAAAAACATTAGCGTTTTTTTTTGGTTAATTTTTTTTACTCCACCTAATTTCAATGTGAAAAAATCAAAAAAGAGGTGACGAATAGGAAAAAAATTCAATTGTCTGAATAATGACAAGTTTAGAAATGACGAAAAGAAAGCAAGCTATTTCAGAAGCTATTTTTCAACATTTATTGATTATAATTCCACACTAGTTTGTATTCCAGAAGTTTTCATTAATTTTCGTTGTTGAGATGTTTCGATGACTAATTTTCACTTTTTTTTAATTTCAATGTTTTGTTCTCTGTTTTTATTTTTGTTTTTAAAAGACAGTATTATATCATTTTTCGTATTTTGAGGTATCTCTTATTGCATCTGTGAAATATCTATTTTTTTAATTGAGGCTTTGTTCTAACCTTTGCTATACTGACATGATTTTAACGCAATATTCATTAACATTTTAGACTAAAGTTGCAATTTTTGTTTTCAAAATATTGCTTTTTAGGCCTTTTGGGTGTTCATTTTTTTAGTACATTTTTCAGTCTTTCCCATGAGAGTTTTTTTTAAAACTCCGATCCGAAACTGAATAGATTTATGTAACTTCGGTCAGCAAAATTAGGGCGTCAAAGAATCCCACGATTTTGTTTCTCTTGTTAAAATTGAGCCCATTTTAATGTTTGACGATTTTATCTGAATATATAAATTAATTTCATTTCTGTATAACTTTTACATCTTTAAAGTTCTGAGCTTTAACCAAAAAAATGTGTTCTAAAAATGCTATGCCCCTCTAATCTCGCAATACTTCCGTCTTTGTGCACTTCTTGGGAGCCAAATATTTATAATAGATTTTTTGGACTTTTTGTTGCTCAAATAACGCATTTTATATGTTATTCATATTCAGATTGTTTATAAAATATTGATAAGCTTTGTTTGCCATATTTGAGCATAAGCACATAGAGACAACCATTGTCTTTATGAATTTTAGGTAAATCAATCTTAAATCTTAAATGTTAGGTATACAATTAGTCAATTTAAAATATTTTAGTCTAGAGTGGTTTTTAAATAACGTTATCGTTTTTATGGCATATAAAAACATAATTGTTTTCAAAAATTGCTCTATAGTATAAGTATTTTCTAACGTATTTTCTAACGAAAATATTCTGCTCACATTTTCCAAGAAACAATTGCTTTTTTAACTTTAAAATCTAACTTTTTTTTGTTACAAATTCAATTTATGTCAGTTAATTTAACCTCCATGAACAAAGAAGACAACACTCTTCATGAACTTGCACCAAGTCGAAAAACGTCAACAAATGGATTGTCACCAGCAACAAGTCATCAGCTACTGGAGCTCGAGTAAAGTTTTTTTTTTGAAAAAACAAACATTGTTTTCATATGTTATTTTGCAAAAATACATGAAGAATGGACAGCTGATAAATGAAACCATGCGAAAATTGAGAAAAAAGTTTTCTTTTCTCAAAAATCGAACAAATTTTTTGAGCAAATAAAAAAGAGCAATCTTCTCTGTTGATTTATGTTTCGATAGGACTCTTTCTCAAACATTTTTTATGTGTTAAACCCCCACCGATTTCATTGAAAAGATTCATATTATATCTTCATATCCACCAGGAACGCTTTATTTCTTTCTCGTGCCGTCCAAAACCTCAAAAAATCTTTTTCCGCACACATTATCAAATTTTTTGACATAACGCTGAGTTGATTGAATAAACATCTAAAAGCAAAGTGTGTGCAGAGAAAAAAGCTTTTTTTTCAAACTTTATGCACCAGAAACTTGACAGTTGCCATTCATTACCAAATGATATCAAATTCAAAGGAGAGAAACAAGATGTGTAAGTTTTTTTTAAATGAAAAATTGAGTAATTTAAATTCATTGAGATTTAGTGTGTTGTATGTAAATGTTAGAAACAATGCACATGTTAAAATTATGTAAGCAATGCTATCACTAAATTTAACTGCAGTATCAGTATTTTCAAACTATCAACAGATCACTAGTTGCTTCAAAAATCAGAAACGAAAACGAATATTTTATATTAGCAAATTTTATTAGAATTTTTTAAAGCAATTGCTATAGGAAGTTATGTATATTGAGATCAAAATAACATTTCCGTCTGCATGGATAATAATAATGTTATTGAAAAATTGTATTCCAAATCTGTAAATTTTAATTTTCTGTTTGATTGGATTCTTTATATTTCATAACTGTTGCTTAGAATTTTTATTTAACTCATTTTGAGATAAAATCAGGGGTTTCAATTACTTTTTGTAACACACAAAAAAGAGTTTACTGCGAGTAAAACTAAATTTTTAAACTTCAGTAAAAATGTTTGATTTTTTCAAAATCTACGCAAAAAATTAACTTTGAAACATTTATTAAATAAATTGATTTCAATGTTTTTTGAAGTGTTAATTTCGAAGCCACACAGGCTAGTATAATCATTTTTCCTATTTCGAAATAATAGACTTTTAATTAACAAACTATGTTAAAGGACAACAAATGCCCATTCTCTTTTTATGGGCTCTCAATTGTATACAACAATTCTTCATTGTTACTCCATTCTCTCAAAAAGGAGCTAGTTTAGGCAGCGATGCCTCTACAATTTTTCAAAACTGCTTTCAAGGAACACAAAAACATCTTCTCTTTATTTTCCTGCTCACATAAATTTCCAAAAAACCTAGGTCGTTTTTTCGGAAGATTTCTCACTTGGACGCTTTCCAAAAAATGCCTTCCTTAAGAGCTACTATACGACAAATAATGTGAGTGACTTTTTCGCCTCATCAAGTCGTTTATTCCATGTCGAGAAAATTATAGTCGCGCGCTCATTCTTTCATATAATGAAATTGTTTTTTATCTTCCGGTTGATTCCTATAAAATAGAGCTAATAGTTTTGGTGAATAACAGAATGGCTATCAAAAGTAGGGTATTTAAGCTCGTTTTAATAATGACAGCAGACCAGTGATCATGTCATCCAATGAAAATAATCTAAAGTGCCGGTGACATACTTCTTTTTTTAAATAATAAAAAGTTTAATTTTTATATTTCAGTGCTCGAATGCAATATGGAGTTGACACAAGTTTAAAGACAAGGCTGCAACAGTATTTTATTGAAAATCAGAAATCTAGTAAGTTTTAAAAAAAATCTTCCAGTTATCAATTTTTTTGAATTTTAGGTCTGCGAATCAGACTTTTCAACGTATTTATCAAATTATTATCTTGTATACTTTATTGCGTACGTGTGGTCAACGATGAAAGACAATATCCAAAACCGTTTCCATATACGGACGATCCAGTTCACGATGAAACAATCACAATTTAGTAAGTTTTAAGCGGAAGTTGTTCGAAATATCATCACAGTTCACATAAATTTTGTTAATTTCAGCGATTATCTTCTCTGGATCGACATTGATTACACAACCTGGGCGATTCAAACAATTGTCGCAAGCATCAGTATGGCCGAAACCATATTGGTTTTCTACTTGAGCTATTCGGTAATTGAAAATTGTTAGAGTTTATAGAACGTCATAAATTTTCAGGGAAGCATCATCCGACTTCTTATCAACATCCATTTTCTTCTTGAACTTGTTACCAGCTTTCCGTTCATATTATCGGTATTTACAACTATAATCATTTTGAGGTTTTATTTTATTTTCAGATATTTTTTGAATCGCTTCGGAATTTATTCGTACCAGTGTTTTTGAATTGCTGGTTGGCGAAAGGTGCATTACAAACAATGCTGGTCAGTCAAGATAACAGTTTTAATCAATTTATTTGTTTTCAGAACGATTTGAATAGAAAATCATTTATCAGTTCATCTGCACTCTTCCGGCAACTTCTGCTCTTGTTTTCAGTCCTCATCTGCCTCATATTCACCGGGATGTGCAGCATTGAGCATTTTCAAAGAGCTCGAGCAAAACGAATAGATCTGTTTAAATCGTTCTATTTTGTTATGGTCACTTTTTCAACAGTTGGTTATGGAGATTGGTACCCTGATTATTGGATGTCCCAACTTTGTGTTGTAATTCTGATTTGTGTCGCTTTGGGATTGATTCCAAAACAACTTGAAGAACTGAGCACAACGTGGTCAGAGAGACAGAAATCTGGTGGAGATTTTGGTGGTTGGAGTGGTGTGGAATCGCATGTTGTGGTTACTGTAACAACCCTAGAAGTGGAATTTATTAGAGACTTTCTTGAAGAATTCTATGCTCATTCTGAAAATCAGCGTGTTCAAGTTGTGCTATTGTCCCCAGCTGAATTAGATAATCAAACAAGAATCTTGCTAAAAATCCCACATTGGAATGATCGTGTACATTATGTAAGAGGTAGCTCATTAAGAGATGAAGACTTAGATAGGTTTGTGGCATTTTTTATGATAGAAACAAATAGAAAATAACGACTTTAGGGCAAAAATTTCATCTGCAAAAGCTTGCTTCATTCTTTCCGCTAGACATGTTAATAGAAAAGTTGCCACTGATGAGCACACCGTTCTTCGTTCATGGGCGATCAAGGATTTTGCGCCACATGTTAAACAATATGTTCAAATTTTTAGAGCTGAAACTAAAATGCATATTGAGCATGCCGGTAAGTTTACACTTTCTTAATTTTTTTTTCAGTTTTTAATATTTTCAGAAGTGTTGATCTGTGAGGATGAGTTCAAATATGCACTGCTGGCAAACAACTGTATTTGTCCTGGTATTTCAACATTCATTACTCTTTTAATGCACACATCCAGGGGAGAGTGAGTGACATTTGTTTTAAACAGAATAATCATGTTGATTACAGAGAAGGACAAAAATCTACAGAACCCTGGCACAAAGTATACGGATTCCATTCTGGAAACGAAATGTACCATATTAAAGTGATGGACTCAAAGTTTTTCGCAGATTTTGTTGGAAAATCATTCAGCTATGCAAGTTTTCATGCTCATGAATCGTAAGCGTTTCTAGTTGTCCCCTTAAAATATTCCATCACTTTGTAGATACGGAATTGGTCTTATTGCCGTGTCACCGGATGGAGATACATCGAAAATGAAACTAAATCCAGGATTATCGCATAAGATCGAATTGACGGATGTTGTGTACTACATGGGATTAACAAACGAAGAATCGCTTATGGATTTCCGAAAAGACCTTCAGCATCAAAAAATCCGGGCGAATGTGGCATCATCTATTGCAAATATTGGATCGGTGGCAATGGATATGCCAAGAATTGAGAAAAATGAACTGAATCTTAAGAAGAAAAAGAAGAAGGATAAGGCAGCTGATGAGATTAATTTGATAGAAGTCGGAGAGCATGTACAATCGAGTCGTCGGCCGTCGATTGCAATGGTGACTGAAGGAAAACTTGATAGTTCTTCAGATTCAGATCAGGAAGAGTATTGTGAAAAGTGTCGAGGTCATTGCATTCAGCACAAGTAATAAACATCAAGAAAACGTTAGTAAAAGTTCTATTTTTAGATTGCAACGGACATACCCACAAGTCAGAACTTACATTGGATCATCTAACACGGTTTGTCATATGATGAAAGAAAAGAGACCATTATGTTGTTTGAAACTTGATGAAGTAAATAAAAACAAATTTGAAGCTAGCTTCTATTATTTCTTATTACAGAAATGCGCTCATAAATCAGCAACATCCGCAAATGAATATCATTGGAGGAACCGACCAATAATTCTAGCCGCTGATCGAACAAGTAGTGGAATGTATAACTTGGTAATCCCCTTGAGAGCTTATTACCGACCGATCCATGACTTGCATCCGATCATAATACTCCTTGAACTGCAAGATGAAGACTCATTAGATGAAGCATTTCTTGATGCAATCTCTTATTTCCCAAATATTTACTGGATGAAAGGAAAAATTGGAAACCTTGATTGCCTTCTGAGGGCCGGCGTCAGTGGAGCAGAACATGTGATAGTTGTGAAAGAGACTGCCGTTATTGCCGAAGAACATACAGCTGATTGTAGTACAATTATAACAGTTCAAAAAATCCACAGAATGTTCCCACGGCTCCGCATGATCACAGAACTGACACATGCAACAAACATGAGATTTGTTCAATTCAACCCGAACAATGCGTATTCGTTAGCGCAATCAAAGTTCGAGAAAAAGGAACGGAAAAGGGGATCACATATGCCATTCATGTTTCGATTACCATTTGCTCAAGGCGGTGTGTTCAGTGCAAACATGATGGACCGTCTTTTATATCAGGCAATTATCAAACCATTTGTTGTTGATTTAGTTAGGTTACTTCTTGGAATCGACCAACAGAGTGGTTGTGGATATCTAACCTCCGTAAGAAATTTCAAGTCTATGAATACAACAAATTTTTTTTTAGTTTGTGATTACTAAAGAAGATCTCTGGATCAAAACCTATGGAAGACTTTACCAAAAACTTTGCAATTCTGTTGCAGACATACCTATTGGGATTTTCCGAACGAAAAAGATGGATGCAAAAACGGTTAGAATTTTATTTAAAGGTTTTCTTCACTGCTCCCAGTTTTGCCATACATGTATTTAGAATCACCATACTTACAACTGGGTCGTTAATTAAGATTATTATACCACTATTTTTAGGTTTCACTCGATCTCCAAGAACAATGTCATGGTTTCGAACTCTCTGAACTAGGAAGGAATAAAGACATGTACGATCATGTAAAAAATCGAATGAGGCTCCTTGGAATAAAGGACAGTCATACTTGTAAGTAAATGTTCCTTATTGAAACATTTAAGAAAACAGTGTTAGGATATACATATATGTAATTTGTTCACTTTAGTGAAACCATTGAAACAACGAAGTTATACTGACAGTGGTAGGTGTAGAAAAATTTTATAGCTTGTCACGTAAATGTGTTTGCTTCTGTAATAGATGATATTGTCAGATAAAAAAAACAAACAATATTTTCAGTAATGGAAGGAAGTGACGAGAAGGCGCTTATTTCATACGTAATTATCAATCCTGCACCAGATCTCGTTTTGGAAGAGAAAGATATTGTGTAAGTTGCAAAATTTTATAGTTAAATTACACAATACAACATTGTCAGCTATGTAATCCGAAGTCCTCTTAAAAAGGATGCAACAAACAAACGAATCAACCCAAGAAGAGGGTTACAACGCTGTAAAAACGTATCTGAAACCATGGATGGTGCAAATACCTCTCTCCCAACAATCATGTAAACTTATGAAACAGTTTATGAAAACTAATAACAAATAAATTTTTCAGAATTGATGAAAACAATCTCTAATCGTGCTGATGATTTCTGTACAAATTGATCATAATTATTTGACGGTGCTTTATTTAATAAACTATGCATTTATACATATTTTTATGTAAATATTCAATTTTTTAATTTTTCAAACAAATAAACGAATCAAGTGCTGAGCATTGGCTGGACAACCAGTTATTGGGCATCTGAATATTTTGCATATAAACCTTTTCGAAAACGTTGAAAACTTACTTTTGATAAGTGGAAACATATTGATTGATACAAGTATAACAAAAAACATAACCCGAAACAAAAAGTGCTGTATCATTGACCCTCTTCTTCAGACAAATTGGACATTTGTTTGTATCAATGCTCAAAACTTCACTTTCTTTCAGGATCTGTAGTGAAATTACGGATTTTTATTAAAATCAGCATAATAATTAAAGTACCATTCTATGCGGTGGCGGTGGAATCTTTCCATTTGACTGCTTCATACCCATACCTGACGCCAAATCAGTATTGTACATAAAATCCAAAAATTGAACAAAGAATAATCCATAAGCGAACAAACGAGAAATAAGTCCAGGCAGGCTCAAAAAGAATCTCCAAAATCGGTTGATAAAGCTGAAGAAAAAATAAAATTTAAAAAAAAAAACGTATCATCTTCAAATTACCCAGACTGCAGATGGCGTGGAACAGAATTAAAGCTCTCAATATCGTCAGGTGTCAGATGTCGAAGCAGCGCTCCGCTGAAATAAAGCCAAGGAGAGTGGATAGAGCTGCGATTCAAAATGTAGGCCAGTTGAAGGAAGCTCTTGAGAGCCGTCAGGCAAGTTTTTACATATGGCCAGATAAGTACGAACAGTTTTTTGATTTTCGAGCGGACATCCTGTAAAAATATTTTCTTTAAAAGTTTTAGTAAAGTAAATATGCTCTAGATAATGTGATTTCGATAATTATGGTTAATTTCAATTGCATTAATATAAAAAAAGGTTAAATATTTAAAATTCACCGAAAATGGCAAAAAATAATGGCCTAGAAAATGAGAGATAATAAAAACTAGTCCGCGTATATTTCAGAGCTGGGAAATATTTTACGTAAGACTTTTTTTCAGAGACTTTAATGGTACCTAACTCATATGGTAGAGTTTTTCGAAATAGTAAGAAACTATTTTTATACATGTTTTTTTAATAATGTAAGAACATAATAAATGCTGGTGGATTTCTTGAACTGAAAGTTAATCGGAATCACTCTCTAACAATTATAAAGAAAATGAGACATTTGAATTTATAATGTTATTCCTTTAGTTTTCCACTTTATCTGGTTTCAAAATCACTTTTGTCAATTTTTGACAGATACTCAAAAATTAGGTTAGCTTTCGATCAAATGAACATATAGGTTTCAAGTAATTTCTCAAATAATACTACTTTTGGGATAAAAAACGCACCGTAATCGAAGCCCAAGGTCTCAAATCATAAATTTCCTTCAATCTCTCATGCATTTTATTGAGCTTATTCTCAATATATGGCCAACCAACTAGTGTTAACAGCGACAGAACTCTTTCTCTTCCCTCCGTTGGTGGTTTTCCAGTATTTTTGAAAACTCTTTTCATCGAGTAAAAATTTTCCGTGAATGATGCTCCTAAAAATAATAAGGAATTTTTACAATGTTCCGAGTATGAAAAAATACCATAATTCTTCAAATAATAATTTTCGAGAACCAAATCAAACAGAAGATAATATTCATCAAAATTTTTGTGAACTTTTTGAAATGTTTTCGGTTTGAAGATGGCCAAATACTGAAAAAAATCTTATCATTTTTTAATTACAATAGAATAATTAATAACCTTTATCAAATGCTGCAAAGCTGGACGAATGGATTTCTCAAGATTTTCTTGTGAAAGTATGTCAAAAACTGATGGCTGTGCAGCTTCAACAGAAGATGGTACTAAATGTGAAGCTTTTTCAATGCTACCCATAGTTTACTGAAATAACTGTCGTAAATTCAAACAATTAATGATTTATAGCAAAAAAAACGAAACAAAAAAGACGAAAATCAATGTATGGCGAAGATAAAAACATACGTTTGGTATGCAAGTTGATAACTGCAACACGCTACTCCAACAATCAACCTACGTTGTAGTCCTTTAAGTCTTCCCTGTCTTCCCCCCTTTTTTGGTGAGGAATGATTAGATGTAAAGGTCGATGTGTAGGTCATTTTTGTTAATTGAGCGATATCTTGAAGATTATCTTGTTGTTGGAAAATATTTGGGGTTTCAAAAATTTACACGGTTAAAGTTTGGCTTCGTATTTATGAGAATTTTTTTAAATTAAATATTTTAAATTTTTTTTTCGTTTGTAAATGATAAATTTAGGTTTATGTTTCGTATTGGGTTTTTAGCTTTTTGTAGAACAAAAAAAAACAACAAAAAATCTACAATCAACAAAAAAAATGAGCAGAAACTCATATCTGCGTACATATCGTTTTGTATATTCCATGAAAGATGTTTATTCTGAATGGAGCAATAAAAATGTCAAATATTTATTATTCACAATCAATAAAAATAACAAACCCACATGAACATCACAACTGAATCAATTATAATCAGCAAGAAACATTTATAATAATTAAACAACTGAAAAATTGAAGATCAAGTTTTGAGGAATATCAAAAATGTGAAATAAAGTGAAAAAAAAGCATGATGGCACATATGAAACTTGTTGTGCGTGTTGAGCTATTTGACTGAGGGAACGATAAATATATTTTAATAATCTCAAGAAACGAGATTCAATTTTTTTTTATAAAATCAAAATATATACTCGTATAGTGCATTCAACTAACATTCACAAGACTTGTGATAAAACTGGGCTTTCGTTGGCAAATTTTACATGCATTTTTGGTAAATTGTTTTGTTTTTAAGTAAACGCCATTTGTGAAAATACCAATCTCAAAGGAAAATAGGGAAAAAAAGTGGGTGCAAAGTGAAAGAAATATGAACAAAATAATAGAAGAGAATTTGAATAATATATACTTCACCGATACGTGCGTTGATATTCATCCGTGTATGTGTAATTTGCGTAGCCACTGAAAAATAAAATGCATACCGAAAATATTCATGTTGTGCAATCTTTTTTTTTTGAAACGAAAACTAAAATATTTGGTTTCTTCGGCCACGTTTGAAAAGATCAGATCCTAAAGAATTTTCATTGTCAGTAAAAGTATCATACGGTTTTGGTCTTGTATCATAAGTGTCGGTGATAAATGATGACATGTGATGTGTTTCAGATGGTGGTTCCACAATGCTGGAATCAAGTTTTTGTCGAGCTGGGGAACAATATCAAGTATGACTTACTATTTCGGGAAAGTGTGCATCTTTTCATAAAGTCCTGTTAAAGAATTTGAAATTACTACAATTGGCACCAGTAATAATAAACAAATAAGCATACACATCCATGTTCCATTCTAAAAAATATAAATCAATCATTAATTTCAATTCATTAAAGCTTACAAATGGATCAACTGTGTAAGTACAAAGGGCCATAGTTGAACTTCTTCCAATTTGCTGTAATGGCTGGCAAGAAGTAACATCAGTTTGCATCTGAAATCACTTTTTTCACTACATAAATTCTAGCTCAATTCCCTCTTACCTTAACCCTAACATGTTCAATATATTGATCAATGTGTCCAGTCATTAATTCAAATTCTTCCTTAGCTCCGCGATTGAAGTGATCCTTCAAATTTTCCGATAGCAATGCTTGAGCATGTTGAAGTTTAACCAACAGTGATGAAACCGGAACTTGTAGTTGTGTGAGTCTATGAATTTTCAAAAATTAAACATTAGCTCAATAAAAATTAACTCTTACTTTTGATCCAAAATTGTTATATTTTCATATAACGCATGTAGCCTGGCCCTGAAAGGCTTTGCAAATTGCGATTCCAATTCACCAACTTGTTCAAGAACCAAAGTAACCGCTTTCGGTCTTCCAGATGTGATATCCAGTGATTCTTCAAATTCTCTAGTCTTTGATACTAAATCTAACTCATCCATTGCATGCTTGATCTGATTATTTGAATAATAAGTGCAACTTTTCAAATTTCAAAAACCTACCACATTCAAACCCTGCTGACTAATTTTAGAAATATTCACGGTTGCCAATTTCTCAAGATCATTTAGATCATTTCTCGAAATGAACGTATCTAACGGCCTAATCTCTGGCATATTCTCCATGGTATTTTGCAAAAACTTCTGTAGTTGATTGTAAGACTCCATTTCAAAATCTTTCAGACTATGAAGGTGATACTTCTTATCAAAATCAAAAATATCATAAAGTGTTTCATTTCTCTGGCAAGCTCTTATAATATCAGCCGGCGATTTTTGCTCCATTATTTCTTGCATTTCATTAGTTGGCTTATGTTTCTCTTTCCAAATTCCGTAGTATCTTTCAGCAAGCTAAAAAAGCGGCGTTTCAATAACGAATAAAAATTAAAAAACTCACCGAAAGCGCATCAGGTCGGCTAAGAGGATTTCTCAAAGGCTGACACACCAAATTCGTGGCATTTTGAGAGATAAACATAAGTGCTGATGTAGTAACTGCCAAAATCACAAACAGGAGTAAGAATACCCAGACTCCGCTGAAAAGTTTAAGGTAATTCCCGCTGAAAACTAAATAATTTACCATCCGTAGAATCGGCTTCCGGTCGTCCGGACGCAGCAGTCATCGTTGTAATATGTTGGACGCCTACCACAGATTCCGTAGAGTATTCCGAAAAGGAAGCAGAGAGCGAGAAGTATGTAAATACTTGTGAGAACTAGTGATCCATACCATCTGAAAATAAAAAATTGTTTTTGGGGAAGGCGGGGAATTTTTAATTTTTTTTTAAATATTACAGTTATCCGAAATAAAAACATAGTACCCAAATTTTTTAAAAATTGTTTGGCATTTGATTTTGTTTGAAACGTCTTGTTGCAGATTTTTTCGTTTGGAAGTTAATATTCTTTCAAAATTTATTCAGATAGTTTTTGCTAAAATTTTAAAATTTATGTTGAAAAGTGTAATCAAATTTCAGGAGTTTCTTCAACTTTTTCAATTCAAAATCCCACCCCAACTTACACTATTTTCATATACGCCACAGCCGATGACTTCTTTGAATCGCTCACTTGCGAGACCGCATTATGCAAAGTATCAAAATTAACTTGTCGGAGTTGAGTGGAAATTGTTTCCGCTACGACGAATAAGTCATCTCCAATTTGTTTGAGCATATTTTGAGCCGCTGCAAAAATATTCATATTACAAAAACATATCAATGGTATTTACAATGCGTTTCCTTATCGATTTCATGCTGAATGGTTCTTTCTAATCTTTCAAATTGTGCATTCGATTCACCAAGAACATATGTGATATTTGCATTCACTATTTGATGTAGAGCATTCAAAGTTGATGATGAAAGGAATTTCTAAAAAAAACGTCCAATGCGCAAAACCTTTTTTTATAATTCTTACAGGATCAATTTTCAATTGTGTCACTGCCAAACTATCCAAAAGTCGTTCAGCTCTGGTGCACATACTCTTGACTGGCTCCATTTCACTTGAAACACAATTCAAGAGCTCTTCAGTAGCTGTGTTGCGTAAGCGCGAGAATTCAGCCTGGAAAATAGAAAGTTTGGAATCCATATTTTGGCAACAAAAAAAAATACCTCAAATCGTAAGCCTTCTTCATTAACAAATCGGATTTTCGAATCTATACCCTCTAGTTCTTGATTAATTTCTTGAGCGACGTTGCTAACATTGATCAGAACATCAATTACATGAGCACCGGTTAGCTTTTTAACTCTGTCGACGACATTATGTCCAGCTGTTGTTAGCTGCTTGTTAATTGTTGTGTTCAAAACTTTGTAGTCTTCGATTAACAGCTTTCTGATTTGCTAAAAAATACGCTTTTGGATAGTAAATCGAAAATTAAGATCGAAATCTGTAAGTAAGAATAATATTATGATTCTTACCTCATCATTATCTCTTTTATATACACTCAGATCATCAACACATTGATTTATCCTATTTGGCAATTGATCTAATCCAAATTGTGCATATTGACTAGTCATCAAAAGAGTAAATGCAGAGAATCTGGAAATAACCCGATTGTTTGAAAATCTTCAAAAACATTAACGAAAACTTACGCATTTACGCTAACCAGAACAAAGAGCAGTAGGTTGCACATACTCCTCTTGCATGCATCATATCGTGCATCAGTTGTTTGTTTCTTTTTAGAATTCGAGCAACAACAAACACATAATCTGAAATTTTTTTCACAAATTCTCCCTGAAACTCGACTTTGAAATCTCACTTGTAAAGCATATAGAAGAATACAAACATCACACTGAAAATAACAAGCCCTAGGCAAATTCCAAGCCATCCTTTCTGCCATTCGATCCACTGAAAAAATTGTTTTTTTTTTCAAATATTTCGCATCCCCCCATGTTTAACAAAAAATTTATCATTTCAGGCTTTACAAACAAAACAGTTTCTTTGTTTTTCCTTTTTTCGTGATCACCGACTACTACAATAAACCAATCTTAAGAACAAAAAAGCGACCCGACGTGATGTGCAAAATGTAAACATTTGATTTTAACCCTTTATGGGGTAGGTTTTGATTCTAAATGTTTTGTAAGCTGTGTTTTTTTTTGTTTCTCGAGTAATCAAATAATGACGAAAGGAGAGGAGGGAGAGATCGTTTCAAAGATATTACAAATAATATATTTTATGAACAATAGTGTCGAGTACCGCTGAAGTATCTAGTTCACCTCGACCTGTTACTATAAACGATGTTGTTTTTTTTTGTTTATTCCCCCTATTAAAGTATTCTTCAACATTAAGTGTATGATTCATTTGATACACATCAAATCTTATGGCAAATGCAAAAAATAATTTCCGCAACATGTCATTGTAACTTGATATTTTTTTTCTTGTTATTCAATAATAGAACGCTTAGCAGAATTTTCGCATATAAATATTTGAATTGTTGTGTACCTAGTGAGTGACCATTGGCGTTTTCTGGTTTTTTTTTCATTTGTGCCATGATGGTTTGCAATGTTTGCTTTTGAGACATGTTTTTCATTTGGAAAGATGATCGGGATTATAAGATTTTTTTGGAAAAGACGAATTGGCCTAGAATTGCCATCTGTCCTGATACACCATTAAAAGTCGTTTGGGGAATTTGCTTATTAAAAAAACAAAAAAAAGGGGGGGGGAGGACCTTGTGATGACATGAATGTGACAGATGGCTCGAATGAGGTTTCTCAAAGAAGATTTGCGATCTCGAAGAACGACATGAGGAAGTGAGTATTCATAAGAATTTGAAGCATTGATTATAACTCCCCTCAAAAAGATTTATTATACGAAATAGTCACTTCACATTTCATTTTATTCCATTCCAACTAAACGGCCCATAAAACTTTAAGAAACATTCCGAATATAGAATTTCGCTCGTTTATAACATCATAAAAATCGTCTATTCATAAACATGCAGCAAGCCTCGCTGTCTCCCCAAAAGTAACGTTCACCCGTGGATAAAACTAGGCAATAATCCTATTTCGGGTGAACAGGAAGACATTGCTGGCCGGGAATTGCAAAAGCTCTCACTTTTTCCAAAATACATTCAAATCCTATTATCATATACTTGGAATACTAGCGCGGCGGTTCCTTAATCAAGTTTCTACATACTTTTGTCACTGTTGTACGGGTCACTTGCGTTAAGAATGTTGGTTCGAAAGATTTATTTTTCGACGAGTTGGTGGACTGGGGCACGACAAAGTAAATCCATTATTTACTCAAGGTTTCAAAATTCTCTAATACATAATTCATAACTGAAAAGTAATTTTTTAAAATTCTGTAGGAAAAGGTGATTAGGCGGGAAAATATATAGTGATACCAACCCAAGTCAGCTGTCAGAAAAAAATCAGAATTTTATTTATTGGCAAGCTCAATGAAAATGCATAACAACAAAATGCTTCTGAACTTTAACAAAGAAAATGTTCATGATTTTGAACAAATAATGAAAAAGTGAAACTCGACCCAAAACCTGAAGCGGACACCGATTGTTAAATTGGGATTCGGAGCTTTGTTTACAGTTTCCAAAGAAAATCGTTATTTTTATCCATAACCCAGAATTTTTCTTAATTTTCCGCAAAATATCATTTTCTACGATATATTTTTTAAAAGTCATCATTTGATATTTTCATCTTTCCCATATGAAAACTCCACAAACCTGCCAATACTTGTTCTCAAGTGACGACTGAAGTTCCGACAGATTCCCAACCAATGCTTCGTTGCTCAATAGCTCTAAAAACACGTGTTTTTTTCTTTTTTCACATCATTTTTCTCCCACCAAACATACAAATTACACTAATAATGCATGTGGGCATTTATTTTTGGGAGGAGGTAAACGTGGGAGACCAAAGAGGGGAGGGGGGGATTGTCTCAAGTGTTTGCCTAGTTGATTTGCTACGATACTAATCGACGTAAAAGCTTAGGATTACTTATGAAAATTCATTTTTCAAACATCTTAAATTTCACTATAGTTAAACTCTCTTTAGTTCTCCAAATGTTGTAAGCAAAGTACACAAAAAACTATGAAGTGAACGAACACTATTCAAAATACTCCCTTAGGACTTATACTATTTTCGTTCCAAATTTTTTTGGCTCTTTTTTTTGATGGTGAGAAAGGATTTAGAGGGAGGACAGACGCTTTTCTAAAAAGCGAAATTTTAAAAAGTTTTTTTTTCCATAAAAACGAACAAGTGAGGCGTAAAATGAAAATTGAGGGTAATCCGACTTGTTTTTAAGTGTATAGGAAAAAATGAATAGAATGAATACCTCTAACAATAATACTATTAACATTTTGTTTAAATTTGTGATGTTAATAGTAATGTGATAGAATTTTCTCAAATCAAAAAATTTTTCAAAAAAAATGGCACCAACCTTGATGTGGAAATGGTGAAGAAACCCAACTGATAAATTGATCAATGCTTTGATAATAAAAAGTTAATACTGCATCAGCTTTTCTGCCGGTTCCATCAAAAGCACCACATTTGTATTGCTCAGTCGGCTGGTATGGAGCAAAGTCGAGATTTGCAGAAACATGTACTATGAATAATAATAATAATATTCGCATATTTTTTTCAAGATCGAAATAGTCTTCAAAATCCCTTCCTGCCTACAATTAAAAATGCATCATTTGAAAATCACCACAGCGGGGGGTGTGCTTGATTCCGTTCGATTCAGCGAATAGATATGATAAGAGGGGTCGGAAATTTGATGATTCTAGTAGTCTCAGAAATTCAGATGAATCAAAGCAGAGAATACCAAAGCCAGTGAAGACGAACAGTTATATGTACAAACAAGCGCGAGACAGAAAGATCATGGGAGAAACGAGTGGTAGGGGATGGCCGACCTTGCGGGAAGCGGGGAGGGGTGAGGAGGAAGGCGGGGGGCTGCTGCGCGGCTAGCGGTTCGTCATTTTTCTATTGCTGCGTTTGCCGCGGGGGTTCCGAGGCGGCAGCTCACGACGAAGAGAAGAGATGAGCACCTAGAAGAAAAATGCGAAACCAAAGAGAGATGTGTTGGAAAAGGCGGAACAAGAATGACGGGAAAAAAATGTGTCTTCCCAATGGATGTAGTTACTACGTTAAGTGAATTTTGTTAAAGCTTTTTTGGTGTTTTGAACATTTTTGTTGCCTTCAAATTATTTGGAAGGGGAAAAAAGTTAATTAGTGAAAAAATATGTTAAAAGGTTCCTGAAAACCAATTTCGTACAAAAAATCATTAGTTCCCAGAAAATGTATAAATATCCGGTAGAAAATGAAAAAAGAAGAAATAATTGTTTTTTTTTCTGTTTTTTGGTGGGAAAAGAACAGCATTAAGAAAAAAAAAGGAAAAAAAAGAAAACTTTGAATGAACGTTTTAAAAGCCGGTTAACAAAAAATGAAGTTTCAGGTGTGGTTTATCTCAAAACACTTTTATCTGAAAATGAATTCTAGACATCAACAGCGATAATATAACATTATAGTGTAATGAATTTGAAATAAAACTTCATGTTTTTCAAAAAAAATACCACCGCTGAATTTGTTCGAATTGTTGTTTCATTTTAATTAATGTATTGTTTTGGGATGAACGTTCAGAAATCAAATTTCCAATTTTAAACGAGGGAGAACTAGCCGGAAAACATTGATTTCAATTATTTTTAGTTTTTTTCCTTACGAAAAAAAATGAGCCCAACTAAATGGGCACATGAAAACTGCAAGCTAAGGTACAAAAATGATTTATTGAAGTTATCCCAATTAGCTTATTTTCTCCAATCAAATTTGAATATTTTAAAATTCCTACTGAAAGTATTTTTAAACGAAAATCATATCATTCAAACCACGAAAAAAATGTTCGAAAAAATATGAAGCGTGACTTTGATCGATCTTGCATGTTCACTAGTAAGCGAACAAGTTTTAATTCGGTTTGATTACGAACATTTTTAACTTTGATTCGAACTTTTTTTCAAACGCAACCAAAAGTGATAAAAAACAATTTATTGTATACTTTCATGATTTTTAGACAGTTAGAAAAAGTTTTTAAATGAAATTTCTACTACAGGAAAACGATCCAAATCATGTTATCCCGAATACTGTAGCCAATTTGCTCAGAATCTAGTATTATTCTAAAGCTTAAGAAAGGCTCTACAAGCTCAATAGTGTAAAAAAACTTGAAAGCTCGATTTAAAGTTGGATGTGATCACAGCTACGAAGATCTGTTTTGAGAATGTTCTTATAGTGAATAAATCGTGATCTATAAACCGCCTACGACACAAGTTAAAGATGTTGCTAAGCTTTTCTACATGATAATCATAATTTTAAATGTATGACTTTATTATTAAGCCACGTGAGAGATGTAATAATTTAACTTTAGAAATTAATACGCTTACGAAACCAATTTAACATGTTTTAGATACTCAAAAAATGTTATGCTAAAGGAAAACGATACACTTTGAAATATATTGCATTTTTCATAAAACATTTCATACATCAAACTTTAGAAACGTAAATTTTAACTGCACATTCGATGGATAAAACAAGGATAAAAAAATTTGTCAACACTAATACGCGCTATAGTCGGCACATCTTCTTCAAAATTGTTTTCGAATAAAAATTGTGCATCGCCGACATACATAAAGCAATTTTTTCCAATTTCTGAATTCTCTATTGACAACTTCAAAATGCAACTAGAGTATGAGGTCAAAAAACGCTCACTAAAGATGGGGGAAAAAGCGTGAATGACAATAAATAACGTTCCCGACACCTAATTACATGAATTATTTATTTTCAACAGAGTTGTGGTATATTGCAAAAAAAATAATTAGGCACTTGGTTTCAATAGCGAACAACGGTTTTTGGATTTATTTGACCTTCATAGATTTTTTTAAAATAAAAATGTGATGAACACCTAACTTTGAAACTTGTATGAAGTTGATTCAAACTTCGCAAAGGATCAGGGAAGAATAGATTTGAAAAGATTCCGTGATGCGATTATATTCTGTTGTCCGACAACAAAAACTTCATTTTTCTTTGAAAAGTGTCAAGCATGAATAGTATAACAAAAAATCAGCTCAGTTTCACAAATTAACATCATCATCACGTAAAATAAGAACGAAAAAAAAATTGCACATTTACAAGGAACTAATCAAGAAAATAAGGAGAACCTAATCATGATGACATGATGGATTTCTTGAGAATGGCGTTTTTTTCTTATTTTTTTCTGGCAAATGCCATGAAACAATTGGGTTTTATTGAAATTTTGAGACTGAATTTTTCTTTATTGAAATGTTGGTTTCTTTGTTCAACGATTGCTGTCGGCACTAGAGTATTGTTTTCAATTGTTGAAATATCGAAACGTCATTCCCACTCTTTTTTCTTGTGATGAGAGGTTGCACCAAAACTCGTCTCAAGCGTCCTTCTTCGTCTCCACCTAAAACCAGCAAAAAACAGAAGAATGAAGTTATGGAACAAAACGCTTTTGTTCCTCTCGCTCAATTCAAAGAACTGAAAGACCGCTTTGCTATTCTGGAACAACTGGTAAAGGATTTCATACCCGACATCTCTGCAAAAGTTGATCTTATTATTAAATCGAATGGTGCTGTTGATTGCCAATCGTTGATGACTGGAACTTCCACGACAAGTCCGTCTGGGGATGTCAAACCCTCTTATGCGTCGATTGTTATTGGTGGAGCAGTTTCCCGTTCGCAAGCTGTTGTTGATATGATTGAAAAGAAAAAGTTCGCGGTTATTGAGAAACTCCAGGACTCGAAAGATGATTTGCAGACTGATAAGGATAAGTTGTTTATTAACAAGTTATGCAAAACCATCAATATCCCGCCTCCGATTTCTTCCTTTAGAATACGCTCCAAAGGACCATCTCGCCCGCTCAAGGTTGAATTCTCCGAAGAAAACCACCGCAATTCGTTCATTCGCAACTTTATCAAAACAATGAAAACTGATGAATTTGCTGTGGACAACGTCAATCGTCCTCGTGCACGGCGTGACTTGACATTGGACGAGCTCAAATTGTTGAAAACGAATAGGAAATTTGCTTATGATGAGAACAACAAGGTAAAACAAGTCCGATTCTACATTCATGATATTCATCTTCGCGAATTTTCTTCCCCTCGTCCTTTTCCCAATGCTTTGAACGACCCCCCAAATCATTAGTTTCTCAGCTCAATTCTATTAGTCATTCAAGTGATTTCTTAACAAATTGTATTCTTGCCAATGTTAGAAGTTGTGCATCTAGTAGTCTTATTGAAATGCTTTATGATGAACTTAAAACTTTAGATATCAATTTAGCCTTCATAACTGAAACCTTCTTATCTAATTCATGTCCTGACTCTCTCTTCAATCATGACTTCTATCAAATATTTAGATTTGATCGTATACCAGAATATTCTAAAAAAACTGGTGGAGGGGTTGCTATTATTGCTAACAAATCACTTAGTTGTATTGAAATTGATATTAACATGGACTTTCATTATAAAAAACATCTTTGTGAAGTTGTATGTATTGACATTCTTTCTTTAAACACCAAATTTCGTTTTTTTCTTGTTTACAGACCCCCTCATCTTACTAACTTCAATACTGATTGTCTTATTCATCACCTAAATTGTTATTTTTCTAAAAACTCTCGCAACATTGTCCTTGGCGACTTTAATTTACCAAAAATTAACTGGGCCTATTGTTCAACCAATTGTGATGCGTTATCTGTTTTTTGCTCTTCCAATGGCCTTACTCAAATTGTTGATTTTCCTACGCGTTATGGTAACGATTCTTCAACTATCCTAGACCTCATCTTGTCTGATCCGGCCCATATTTCAAATGTTAAGGCATCTCTTCCCCTCCTTTCTTCTGATCACATCTCTATTACATTCAACTTAAAATGTGAAAATCACCTTACTCTTACCCCACTTTCTCTTCCTTCTAAGTCCCACCTTAATTATAAAAAAGCTGACTTTCAAAAAATCAATCTAGTTCTCTCATCTTTCAACTGGGATAAACAATTTTCCTACTTTTCATCAATTGATACTAAATTTGCACATTTTCTTAAAATTGTCAACGAAATTGTGGATGATAATTGCCCCTCTTTTAACACCAACCATATCATTTCTAATCATGTATCCCGAATCCCAACCTTTTCGGCCAAACTAAAGCGTCTTCGTCATCGATTAAAATATTTTTATTCTGCTTCCCCTAATTCACTTGTAAATCTTAGTTCCTATTTAAAAACTAAAAGAAAAATTAAGAAAAACTATAAATACCGCCTCAAATTATATCACAACTTCTTAGTTCATTCTCCCTCCCACAAAAAAGTGTCTCGTTTTCTTACCTCTAAACTTAAATCTAATACCTCTATTCCAACCTTAGAACTCAATGATGTCCCCTATATAACTGATGCTAGTAAATGCGACTTGTTCTTAAATTTATTTTCTTCTAATTACTCCGTCCACTCCTCATCTATTCCAAAACTAAAATGTAATGTTTCTAGTAATTCTAGTATAGACTTTTCTCCTCACATTGTTCATATGTATTTAACCAAGCTCCCCTCAAAAACCAATTTCTCGTCTGATAGAATTAACTATCTTATTCTAAAAAAATGTGCCACTTCTCTTGCTATTCCACTTTCTTTATTGTTCCAAGAATCGTTTCATTCTTCCACCATCCCTACTTATTGGAGAACTTCTTATGTTATTCCGGTTTTCAAGAAAAATAAGAAATCTAATCCCTCTAACTACCGTCCCATATCCTTAACCCCCACCTTATGCCGTGTTATGGAAAAAATCATTATCAATTGTATCAAATTTCGTTATGGCCATAACTTTTCATCACTTCAATACGGTTTTCTTAATACAAGAAGTTGTAAAAACTCTCTGCTTGATATGGTCTCTATCATCCAGCATAACTCATCCAATAAACGTTTTACCGATGTTATTTACTTTGATTTCAGGAAAGCCTTTGATTGTGTCAAGCATGACATTCTTATTTCAAAACTTAGCGATTTCGGTTGTGATAATCTATTATGCAATTTTTATCTTGATTTTCTTTCTAATAGGAGCTTTTATGTAAAAATTGGTAATACCCTATCTTCCTCCCCTGCCCCAATTCCATCCGGTGTTCTCCAAGGGACGGTTAGTGGTCCCATTTTATTTATTATATTTTTAAACGATATCTTTAAACTACAAACACCTGATGTCAAAATCCTAGCATTTGCTGATGATATCAAAATCATTGGGTCTAACCCCACAAGTATTCAATCTGTAATTAATGCAATTTGTGACTGGTCCAAAAAATTTGAAATGTTTCTTGCCCCTGATAAGTCTTTTGTCATACATCATGGCCCCTCTAATCCACAATCTATCTATACAGCCAATAATGTAATCATTAGTAAAGTCCCTTACATCAGAGATTTGGGTGTTTTTGTTGACTCTAGCCTAACCTTTAAATATCATATCAACCATATTTTGAACTTAGCCAATCTTAGGGTTTCTCAAATTTTAAAATGCTATCATTTTTTTGATGTTTATAAATATATCCGTATTTTCAAAATTTATGTATCTCCTCTTATTGATTACTGCTGTGAAATTTTCTTTCCCTCTCTTACAGCCTCACTCATTCAAAAAATTGAGGGCCCCTTACGAAAATTTTCTAAAATAATTTTTTCTCGTTGTAATATATCTTATTCATCCTATGAAAATCGCCTACATCACCTAAATATCATAAAAACTTCCCATAGGATTCTCAATTTTGCACTTTGCCATATTGCGAAATGCCTCAAATGCTTAACTCACCAACCATCTTTTTACGAATTTTGTAGACTATCTAAATCATCCAGAAATCCAAATAGAATTATTCTTATTAAAAAACCATGCCATTCTTTTTATGATAAAATCATTCCACAATGGAATAAAGTCTCTCATCTTATTGATCTTAGTCTCCCCTACCCTAATGTCAAAAAATGTATATTCTCAATCTCTAAAAACATTGTATAAATCTCATGTTACTCACTTCTTTTTCTGATGGCCTTATACTCTTGCGGGTATATGGGTCTTTGTAACATTCAATTGATTATAAATTATTCATCCGGTTTCTTCATTTTTTTGTTTGTTCATTTTTTGTTATGATTATATGTTTCAATTGAATTTAAATAAATAAAAATAAACGTCTGAACATTTTCTAACAAAAGAATACCTACTTTCAAAAGGATGATTATTTCACACTTTCATGAATTCAAAAAAGAATTAGATGAAAGCGTTAAATTTAAGAATTTTGAGGTGATAAGAAAAAAAGCCATAAGTTGAAAAAAGTTGGGGTTTTAGGTTTTTGGGACTTTTCGACGTTTGAAATAAGGTTTTTTTCATTTTTAATCTCTAATAGTATATCAATTAAAACAGAAAATAAATAAGTAAAAATGACTTAAATATCATAATTTTTGGAAGAATTATAATTTTCGTTGGAGAAGTGAGAAACTGTAAATCAAAAAGTTTTCAATTAAAACGCGTGCTTCTCAAAAGTTCCAAACGACAAAAAAAATGGCAGATAATGTTCGAAAGTGATCTCATTATCGAAAACGAACAGTATTATTTATTGAATAACATTAAAAAAGAGGCCGACACCACCTAAAGTTCAGCTGTACAGCGTACAACCAAAAAAAAACTGGCCATTGTCATCATCACGATGTAAAAAAAAGGAACATGTATCATCCGTGCGCAATACCAAATGACCCACAATCTTTTCTCCCTTTGAAGCAACATTTCGTGCTTACACTTTCTTTGGGTTGCGAGTGTTTCATTAAGATAAGGAAAAGAACTGGGGGTAGTAAGTAACTTGAGTATTGTGCCAAAACAATAGCAAAATGAGAAAGAGGAAGGAAATAGAAGAAGAAACGATTGCCAAAAATTGAAGCTAATAAAGAACATGACTAACAAGTGAATGATGGCATTGTGGAATGGAAAAAAGGGGTTTCTATTAGCAAGTTTTTTCTCGCGATTAGCCTCACTTTTGTAGATTTATTATGGGCTTTTTTGATTCATGTTATGATTCAAGACAGCTATAAAAAACAATTTGATCAATTGCGAATAAAATTATTCTGGAATGTGGAACAAACATTAGACTTAAAAAGAGTTAGCCTTCAAAAATTGGTAATAAATTTTGAAAGTAATAAATGTGAATGCACTTGAAGTTTTTATTTACTTTTTTCTACATTAAATTATAGAGAAATAGGCCCGTTGAAACTAACAAAACAAAAAAAAAAACAATAAATTGTCATCTTGAAGACGATTATATCTTTTTTCAGGAAAAAAAAACAAAAACAAAGAGTTACAAATAACTATTTTATGAGGTAATACATATAACCCCAGGAAATGTTTTAATCTTTTTTTCTGAAAAAAAAACAGCTGGAAACTTCTAGTTTTTAAAAAATAAAAGCTATAATGTATCCTTCATGAAAATTTATGCCTTTAATGCCATGGGAGAATCGGAGTATGTAATTTGAAAGGATGAATAAAAAGGTCTCAGAAAATCTATTATGTTTCAAACAAGAAAAAATGATGGTATATCTTTTTTACTGAACTTTTTTTACTGAGACAGACAAAATTAAAAAAAAAAAGATGTCTGGGCTACTCGTGAGAATACAAGACCAGGCAATAGACAAAATTAAAGTTCTTGAATACTTTGTACCGAAAAAGAGAAGCGTTGATATATTTATTATTGTCAAGTTAAACATTTTTGATCATCCATTTTCTAATGAAAGATCGCAGCGCAACCGCTCGCAGGAAAGAATAGCACGACTGTGTGAAAAACTTAGATTTTCTGGGTAGGTCAAAACAAACTTGCATGATCAAGATTATTTTATTTTACAATATTTTTTAACACCTCTATCAACGTGGGTTCAGAATCACCTAAGCCCACTTTAGAATTACCGGAAACCAGTTAATTGTCAGATAATTTCTAAAATTCATCAGAAACAGAAAAATGGAGAAACTATAATCAAATACAAGTCCAAAACTTGGAAGTTGATGTTAAAAATTGCAGTCATTTATTGAAGAAAGGAAAAAGGACGTCCAAGGTAAGCTCTGAGTTTTGAGAAACACAAAAAGCTCTTATATTTTATTGAGCAGCTCTACTGATTCGAACACAAAATTTGAAACACGAAATATAGGATCGCATAGCAGTTAGTGACCGAAACAATGACCAATTTACAAACAAATCATCTTATTCGGTCTTTTCTTTCTACTGATGTCTTATTTACTTTGATAAAGCCGTTGCGAAAACAAGACCAGTCGTAAAAGACCGAAGAATCTTCGGATGACATAACGTTGTATAGATTACAGACAGAAGTATCGTAAATGAAATATAATAATGATAAAAAGAGTTATATGTGAAGGGGTTTGAATGTAGCTCGAATTTTTTTTTATAATAACAGGGGGAGGGTGGTCTTTCAAAAAATGTTTATTCTCCCTTATTTGAAAAATCCCAATTGTGAGAACTTTTCTATACTTCCAGTCATGATTCTAAAAAATCTCTTGTTTTAAAAATTTTTATTTCTTGTATGACTTTCGCTTAGAATACGTATTTAAGGAAGAAACCTATGTTTTAAAAATTGGTAAGTTATCTAAGAAGTTGACCTAGCAATGCTGGAAAAATGGATAATTTTTGTAAAACACCGCAGAAAATAAAAAACAAGAAAATAAATAAATTTTCAACCAAAAAAGTACAAAAAACTAATTTAAAGGAAATTGTTATTTTTCACAAAAATCATAGCGATTAGTGATGCATCTTTTTCATTTCTTCAAATAAAATAAAACAGTTTGAGAAGTTTTAAAAACTCCTTATTAAAACATAACTAACATAATTTTTATAAAAAATGGTTGTGTGGCTAACGCTGGATCATTTGCATGTTGCTTAGTTTTGGCAGTGGCAACATTTAGCGCGTATGGAATTAGGAGTGTGTTAACAGTATAAAATAAGATTCGATACTGACATGTGACATGCAATGTGACATTTGTTGAGACATTCAATATTTAGTTATTGAAATATAAGATTTACTTTTTTCTAAATTATTAATTAATTATTTGTTGATGTTATTTTAATTACTATGTCAAATGTGAAAAAACTATCTTAGTTTTTTGAAACTTGTATCATTTTTATTTTGAACGTTTGATGGTAAAATTCATATTATTTTTAAAGCCTCATTTAATTTTGTTCGAGTTGGAGATATTATTTTTTTCAAAAGCTTTTAAGACATTGTTCTTTTCCTTTCGAAAAAAGAAATATTTTAAAAATGTTAGTTTCATTAATTTTTGCCGCTGTAATGTAACAAAAAATCAATGTTCATTACATATTCTGAGCATAACACACACTACTAACAAACAACTCTTTGTAGTTTTTTTTCCATAACGTACATTTTTCATCCCGATTTGAATCAACAGCACGACTCCCTTCTTTGAGAATATTTTCAGGTTTAACAACACAATTCAATTTTCTTTTTCTCTCTCCAGATGTTTCGCGAATTTTTATTTTCTCCGTCTACTATTCTATGTTTTCTTCACTATACAAATTCTTTTAAAAAGAAAATCTGAATATGAAATTGAATTGTTTTGTTTTGTCTTGGTACTCTTTCTCATAGCCCTTTTATATATATTTTTTCGAGATTTCGAAACTAGCAGCAAACGAGAAATTTTTTCCTCTCTTTAGCCCACTTTTTTTCTCGTTCATTTTTCTTTTTTATGCTCTCCACTTTTTATCAAAAAGATTGGACAAAAAAAATCAAATATGTCGGGGGTGGCTGCCGTCCAGAATCATCGATGAGGGCATTCACTCGTATTACAACATTGTTGAGGAAGGTGAGAAGAATCTTCCACGATATCTCTTATGAGCCCCGCTTCCCGAAATAAATGATCGGTTTTAAGAAATAGTGTGTGATTTAAAAAGAGTGCAGCGCATCAAAACAGATAGCTCCGGTGTCCTCCAGGATGTGTATTGTACTATACTACGTCTGAAAGGGGGGGACCAACTGACACTTTATGTTTCTCTTTCAATTTCAACGTGTCTTTAATACACTTTATTTGATTTTTGTTGTTGCTCTTAGCTGATCAAATCCTCGATTTTGCTGTCTTCTGTCTCGGCTTTCTATCCAACCCACGCATCAACCATCATTATTTCAACAATTCTTTTCTTCTAGTACATCCCAGTTTTGAGCTAACTCCAATTCACCCGTTTTTCTATTCAACTAATAATTTATTCAATGCTCATCTCTTTTTACTCAACTTTTTTTCAATGAAGCATTCGCACTGCAGCACCCATCAAATCAAGTCCTCAGAGACCCTCATTTAAAATTTTACTCGCGTTTTCTTTTTTCGCTCATTCATTTTAATGCTCGTAGCTGTTTATTTTGCAGGCTTGGAAAAAAAAGGTGTATATTCCAGCTGGTTTGAAATTGTGTTCAACATCTGCAAGCTTTTAAAAGCATAATACCAACTACTAATTATTTTTGGTTTCTTTTGTACATATTTACGATTTTACAAATCCTGGAGACGTTTACTGGCAATTAAGTTCAAACAAAAAGGCTTTTAACATTATTTGGAAGCGATATGTTAACTCAATTCACTCGCACTGAACATAAATATATACAAATGTTTGAAAATCCAACTTTTATAGCAATAACTTTAGCCAAATTCAATAATAATTTCACTCGCACTGCATCAAATACACATGCTTTCGGTTATCCTACCCCTTGCTTCATTCCCAAACACCCTCAAAAAATTTCTAACCTGTCTCCTTCTTCTAACAGTTCGTCTTGCATTTGTTAATTTATCTCCCCCCAATTCTTACCAAAATTTCCTTTGTTCACGATGCTAGCACTCGCACATGGCGATCACGCCTAAAATTTCAGGTTTTTAAAAAATTTCAGAGTTTTTTTCTATTTGCCGGTTTATAGGTAAGATCAGGTTGTATTAGTTTGAGGTAATTTCAAGGTAATTTAGATTTTTTTATCGCATGACTTCTTAATTTTTTTGGAAGAATTTTTGGTTATTAAATATCAAGTAATTTTAATTCCAGTTTCACGAATGAACAATCATTACTGCCTAACAAACCTCAAACGCTTAGAAAAATTAGCAGTCACTACCCTAAACCTCACCAGCTCCTAACTTCTGTAATGCCAATTATGTTTTTTTTTAATTATTACTTTTCTTCCCCTTATGTTGAATGGTTTTTAATTTCCCTTTTGAACTCTTAAAAACACTCCCCCCACTACTTTTAGCCGTTTCTTCTTTTAACTCACGTTTCCACCCTCACCCTTTTCTTCGGCGAACTTATATTTATCAATATAATTTCTAACGCTTTTTTTCACAATGCTTTGCACCATGTAGTTCTTGGCAATGTTATGTGATCATTGATGTGTATAACACAATTTTTAGGAATGAGCCAATTCGAAGAAGCTGTTCGGTACGGAGGTGCCCTTAATGAGTCCGACGGAGAGGTAAACAATAACTATAAAACTGAATAAAGAGTACTTTTGAAACATTCAATTTAAGAGAGTTCAACACTTTTATATTTCATTAAGAATACTGTTTCAAGGAAAACTTTCACTTTTTAATAAGTTAGTTAATTTTTTATCGTAAAATTCGACGCAGCCACGGACTAGTAAAAAAAACATACTGCAAAAAATCGTTAATACTTTTTCACTGTCTTAATAAAGAAGAACATTAGTGCATCCATTATAGTAAAATTTACATTTAAAAAATATTTAAGTTAGGGAAAACGGATTGTTCATTTAAAATCCGGTAATTTCTTAGGTTCAGTATGTTTGGGAACGTATTCCGTTTCAACAAGTATCTTTAAGACTCGGTACATTCGTAATTGTTTTAGATTCACTAGACGTTCGGGATAGATTCAGAGAGAGTTCCAGTAAAATTTTTTAGAAATTTTTTTAGAAAGTCATCAAATCATTAAAATCTTTAGACAGATTTATAAACCATTAATATCAAAATGTCCATCATTAAATTGAAAGAACATCTTTTAAAAATTAGCTATGAAAGTTTGTTATCTACGGCGATATCCAAATTTAAAATTGAAAATTAACTTTTTGAATCGGTGAACAAAATGTAAACTCGATTAAAGTTACCACAATTTAAATTCGTAGTGATTTTAATTATAACAGACCATATTTTCGTTACTTTTTAGGATGCTCAACGCAAAGCCGAGGAGCGTGAGCGCAAGAAGGCTGAGGTTCGTAAACGTCTCGAAGAAGCCGGACAGAAGAAGCAAAAGAAGGGATTTTTGACACCAGAGAGAAAGAAGAAGCTTCGCGTATGTTTGACATGTTTTTTGACAATTGAATTGTAGATTTTCAGAAGCTCCTTTTGATCAAAGCCGCTGAGGATTTGAAGAGACAACAATTTGAGAAAGAACAAGAACGAATTACGGTAGTTTAAAAAAAACAATTTTTGAATTATTTGGTCATTTCAGATCCTTCAACAAAGAACAATTCCTCTTCCAAGTGTTGACGATATCGAAGACCATGGTAAAATGAAAACTATTGTTTTTGTAAGAATTATAATTTTAGGCAAACTTGAAAAAATCTACTCGGAATTGTTCGAACGACTGTGCACACTTGAAGAAGAGAAATATGATATCAACAGTGTTACCGTTCAAATGGAGACTACAATCAATCAATTGAATATTGAAGTGAATGATCTCCGCGGAAAATTGTGAGTGTTTTTTTAATCATTTTGCGATTCACATTAATAATACTATTTTAGCGTTAAGCCATCATTGAAGAAGGTGTCAAAATACGACAACAAATTCAAAAAAATGGCGGAAGCAAAGAAATCCGACGAGACCAAACATCTTAGATCACAATTGAAGGTTGTTAAGAAAGAGAATGTTTTCGCGCAATTGGCCAACACGGTAACAAGATCTAAGAAAACCACATAAAGTTCTGAGTTTCAGAAAAAAGCTGAAAAGCCAGAATGGTCTAAAAAGAAGGATGAGAAGAAGGAAGAAGCTGCACCAGAACCAGTTGCAGAGCCAGTGGAGGAAGAAGTTGCTGAAGGTACGGAGGAAGAGGAGGAGGAGGAAGAGGAAGAAGAATAAACCTTTTATTCTGTTAAACTGCTCATTTGTTTTCATATCCTACAAAAATATTCCTTTTTAAATTTGGTCTTCAATATGTGCCTTTCCCTCTTTTTTAAAATAAAATAAAACGTATCAAATGTAAAAGAAAGCCTTGAACAAAGTTTGAAATAACTTTTCACCTGCTTAAATGTCAAAACCAAGTTTCTTTAAAATTAATTTATGCGTCGAATTTAAGAAAAAACCGATATTTTCCTGGCTTAAAAAACACCTGTCTTGTAATATGACATAAAATGAGAAAATCGGAAAGATCTCGCTCAGTCTCAAAAAAAAATGTTAGGTTCCGGTGACAAAAATTATTTTTCGAGCTTGGCATTATTGACAAAGGGTATTCATAAGTCGCTTGGGACTGGATTAGAGGAATACATTAGTTCTTTGATTAACTTGGATATTTTTCTTTACAATTCTGTTGCTGTTGTTTGTAAGTTTGATGTTTTTTTTTCAAAATAACAGTCGTTTTTAACAGGTTTGTTGATATATGGAAACTTGTTGAACGTTTTGAAAACGGCAACTTCCTGTGGTTTGGTGATTTTGATAAGAGCAATGATTGTCTTTGAAATTATTTCGTTCATCTCCACAATTTTGGTACAAAAGGTTTAATTTTTTATTTTAATATATTTTTTTATTCGAAAAGAATTAAAATTATAATTAAACTTCAACAATTTAATCTATGTTTTATAATCTGACACAAATTCGTTTCTAGGTTTGTACTTTATAGGTGAGCTTTACAATCGGAAGCTTTGATTACTTCACCATGTGTACCTATGACTACATTCCGGGTTTCCTGCTCTTTATATTCGAAAAAATTTTGAGAGCTCAAGACGCTTTTTTCTGGGCTTTAAATGGAACAATCTTGGTCTACCGAATGGGTTTTCTCACAACTTCCAGGTTTTCAACATAAAAATTTAAATCAGGTTAGATAATCTCTTTTAGGCAACGAATCCAAACCTTGTTCTACATTTATCTGCTCCCAATCACAATCTTTCTCATTCTTCTGTTTGGAACCAATGCGGCATGAGAAACTGTTTTGAAAATATCTTAGAAATATTTTTCAGACCATCCATATTGAATATTTCATGATCGCAGTAATGCTATTTTCATGGACCGTTAATAAGAAGTTGATGGTTGTTCAACAATATACCGCTGGTTTGTCTAGTGATGAGATCAACAATAATAAGAAATTGAACCGACTGAACAGCATTCAAGTATGTAAATTAGGTGATATTCGCAATTAAGTTTTTAAATTTTCAGATGTTTTTCACATTGTTGTTCTACTTTTTCAAATTTGGCACATATTTTGCAATTCAAACCTCGATTACAAAAGAACAAGACTCTGTATACTTTGTGTTCTTCCAAGAAAAAGTGAAACCGGAATAGATAATCGTTAATACAGTTCATTTTACAGATTTTTTACTTCATAGCTTCATTTTGCTCAATCATAAACGCTGTACTGTTTTCATGGGCAACATCAAGTTTTTCAAAGCAAACTATAACTCAAAACATCCCATTGCCAGTCACGACAGCCACTCCCTTTTCAAGAAGGCCGTCTGCCATTTCAGCATATTCCTTCACAGGCTCATCAAGCCCTATCCCACCGCCACTTTCAGCTAGAGTCAATCCGAACTTTTTGCATATTTAAGCTTTTTCAATCAATGTTAACATTTATTTTGATTTAAAAAAGTTATTTGGCGAAAATATTATTTTAAAAAGTAGCTTGCATTGTCGTTGGTTAGTAGAGGCGCTTCTCGAATCTGTAAAATAAAGTGTTTTCTGCGCGGTTTATGATAATTGAATAACTTACGAGTGGAGTGAATGAACACCTCCTTCAAGTTGAGCATTTGCTGAACGACGTTCAAAGCGAATGATTCCATTTGTCACCTTCTCACTGGATAAAAAATCAACATTCATTTAACAATTTCTTTGAGTTTGACTTACTTGAACTCGTCCAAAGATTTAACTCCGATGTCTTGCATTCCGTGTTGGACTCCTTTAATAAGGTATGGCAAGAACTGAAATCAAAACTCTAGAAATTTTCTCTCGAAAGTCGATAAATTACCGAGTGGCAAGATCCACGATCTTTCATCGTTGCGGAAACTCCTTGAGCAACTTTGATTTTGTCGCTGTCCCTGGAAATATGTATTATCGAAATACTTTAATTATGAAACATACGAGGTGAAATAACGATCTTGACTCGAAGCGTGCATCTCCATAGCATCAAGCGATCCCATTCCTCGATATTTCTTCACACGAGTTCCACCACTTCCCCAGAAGTATTCACCAGGGGCTTCGGTTGTTGCTGCCAACATCCCACCCATCATTGCTGCTGAGGCACCAAGTGACAACGCTTTTGTGATGTAGCCAACGTCTTTAATACCACCATCGGCAATTACTGGTACACCAAATTGACGAGCATATCTAGACACGTCGTAAACCGCGGTACCCTGTGCTCTTCCAACCGCCATGACTGAAAATAATTATTTCTGATTCTATGGTCAATAACTCTTACTTTCTTGGGTGATACAAATCGATCCGCTACCCATTCCAACGCGGAGTCCATCAGCTCCTGCATCGATCAAAACTTTTGCTTGTTGTCTGCTGACGACTGAAAATAAATACCAGATTTCCAAAAACTTTTAAGACAGCACTGTTATTACCATTTCCAGCAATCACTTGAATTTCTGGATGATTCTTTTTAATCCATTTCAACATATCGACTTGATAAATCGATGTACCATTGGAAGAATCCTGGAATCATGTAGAAGTCATGTTAATTTTGAAAAAATTGTTCTTACAATGACAATAATATCAACTCCAGCTTTGGCTAGCAAATTGACAGCTTGTTTCGAGCTCTCTTTCGTGTTCACAGCAGCTCCGCACAACAATTGTCCTTTTTTATCGTAAGAAGCCGTTGGAAAATCTCGCGCAGTTAACAAATCAGTACGACAGAAAAGTGCACATAATTGACCCTTGTTGTTGACAATCGGCAATTTTCCTAAAATTCAGAATCGAGAAATTAAAAACACTGTGTCTTCATAATAACCCAATCTGTGTTTCATCAACAAGTCCATTGAAACCTCTGGCGCGTCATGAATTTGTCCGACTACAAGTTTATCAATTGGTTCCATGATCTGAAATTAAGAGCACCTCTTGTCTGTTAATTTCTCTTCGGAATATAGACATACTGTAGTGATTGGTGTCTTTTTTTGCGCAGCTTCATCAAAATCAACAAAATCAATGTCTCTTCCAGTCACCATTCCAATAAGCTGCGATCCGACTAAACCATCTTCAGTGACCGGTGCTCCAGTGTGACCAAACTTCTTTTTTATTTGAATCATATCAAAAACGGTCGAATTTCTTGAAAGACATTGTGGATCCATTACAAATCCTTGCTTGAAACGTTTCACTGTTTTGACTTCAGCAGCCTGGTCTTCAGCAGTTTTGAAGTTTCCGTGAATAATACCAATGCCACCATACAACTGAAATACAATTATTTTTCTGTTAATTCCTTCTCCGAAATTAATTACCGCCATCACAATCGCCATTTCAGCTTCGGTAACTGTATCCATCGGTGAAGACACAAAAGGAGCACTAATGCTGATATTTTTTGTAATTTTCGTATCAAGTTTGACATCGTGGACGGAGAAATTAATGAATCCAGGCAAAATGTTGAAGTCGCTGAAAAGAGAAGAATAGTAGTTGAAAAACAAAGCTAGTTACTTGTAAGTTATTCCAATTCTGTGAGACATCATTTCAGTAATACTTTCCCCATCGGCGATCGAAGGATCAAACTCAATCTCATTTGAAACAGACATGCCTGAAAATTTTATTCATAAATAAAAAAATAAAATGATAAATTCCATTCGGTTGTCTTCAATCGTTTATATATAAGCCACAAAAATTCAAAAAAAAACATTCTAGGGGGCGGGCGGCACCGTCAAAGCACAGTTTATTTTTGTATCGATATTACACAAAACTTTCGGTCTAGGAATATTTTCAAGAATGTTTACAAAAGAATATTACACTTTTGTGCAATTTCTCAAAATTTGTCATAGGGGAAATATTTTGAATTCCATTAGAAATTTCAATAAGGGTACAAATTTAAGCAAAAAAGGTTTATGAACGAAAAATTGTTCAGATACATTTTTCGACAGATATTTTTGCCCTGCCCTAGGACATATAAAACATTCCGGCCGAGGGCCTGCTTGGGGGTCTAAACGACCGGTCCGATTTAAAGTATTTCGTACAAAATTCATTGTTTTTTGAGTACAAATTTTCAGCAAACAACTGCTGATAATTTACTTAGTAGTAGATAAAGTCAAAATAACTGATAAAATTAATACGCTCGGAAAAATAACGTCTTCCTTGCTCTTTTTTTGCATATTCGACTATAGTCAAAGCATGTACAATAATATTTTGGCGAACGTATAGCTGTCTGTTTAAAGGTTTGTATTTCTTAAAAACCTTACTTACAAACCTTACTCTGTTCAGGCCTGAATTAAATTTGCTAATTATGCGAAACATTTTCTAATACGTTCAAATATTCTTAGTCCGTTGAAATGTACCAAAAATAGTTTAAAATATGCGAAAGTTAAATATATCTGAAATTATAACGTTCAATAGTTTCCAGTGTTAAATTTAATTCTGCATTCTGCAGGAAAATACATGCCAGAAAAGCATTGTGTTTTTATTGAAAACTTATTTAACAGTTAAAATAATAATAATTTCCGCCGCAGTCACACTTCTAAAAAAACTAAAAAAAACAGAGTTGGAAAAATATGAAAAAAAAACATCTTCCCAAAAACGGAAAAAAACCATTCGATATACGACACAAAGAAAACAACCAATAACTCGATGATAACAAGAGTTTTTTCCCACAAAGTACGACTTGCACGGCTGTGGATGGTTCTAAAAGGTCATTTTTGGTGATTCAATGTTATAACGAACAAAGAAAATTGTGGCATTATTTCGTTTAGTCTTCGATGGTTTTTAGAGGGTTCTGCTCTTTGGGGAGCTTCTCTGGGACTATTTCAAGGGTATACCTTACGTATGTCCCAATAAGACAACCGTATGTTTAGAAATGTCAGCTTGATATAAATTGAAAAGCTAAAGGTACAAAATATTTTTTAACTTAAAATTTGACCCTGTAAACAAAATATGAGCATGATTCGGTTGAATCAGCACATTATCCAGAAAAGTGATTCCTATATATTCACACTATACACAATTTTTTATAGAAATTATCCATTTTCTATCCTTTTTTATACTTATTTTTGACATACAAAACTTCATCAATATTATTTATTTTAAATTATTTTATTATAGACAATAAACAACAAAAAAGGTCGTGAGTTGATTTCATTTCGAAAGGGAGTATAATATAAAACATAAAACATAGCTGCAAACTGAGGAATGGCTCATTTTCTGAGATGTTCAGCGTCCGTATAGGACTTTAAAAAATCCTTAATGAAAAATAGGTAACAAAATTACAAAGAGTTGAACATTTTCACAGGAGAATTTGTGAAATTCAGAGTTTCTTTGGTTCGAAAAAAGCTTCACTTTTGATAATATAGTAAATGACCGATGACGGATAAATAATTAAAAAACAAAACTCGTTTGATAGAATAAACTTGACAGTGAAAAATGAATGAAAAGAGGAACGGTGAATAGAGACAATGAAAAAGAAAAAATATATATAGGCAATGAAATACATAGCATTCGATTTGTAGTTCATCAGATTTCCAAGTTTACATATCGTAACGATCACCGTAATTGCTGTAGGGGTGGTCTGACATAAATGGCTGGCGCGTTGTGCTGCAAATACATTATTGTATTCTGAAAATATGGTTTCAGTTTAGTTTTTGTTAAACAATTTATAATAAAACATGATATTAATGTTGCTTTTTTGCAAAAGTTCAAAACACACTAAAGAATATCGTTTTGTGTTCAACAAACTGCTAGATTGCGAACTAGATGTCTTGTTTATTGTTATTTTTGATGAAGAGATTAATTATCATAGAAAGATTAATTATCATACTATAAAGATTGAACACTTAATATTTTAGCTCATTTGTATTAATTAATACGTATTTGGATGGAACTACACACTTGGTATTTCAATGAAATCCTTCTAGAGTTAAATCCTTCCGCTTCTACATATATGTTATTATCTCCTACCTTGATTTTTTCAAAATTTTCGCAATCGTAGTGAAAATACAAATATTATATAAAAACTTAGACGAAATTCGTTGAAATTTAATAGAATATTCCACCTGAAGTGATACAAATCTGACGCATTTATTATTTTACTTCCCCTAACTTTTTCTTAACCCAACCTATCTTCAAGTGTTTTTGAACGTGATTTACACTCCCAAAAGACATGCGCAAAGAAGCAAAAAGATAATCATGCCAGAAAAAAACACATATTTATCCCTCGCCTACCTTGTATTCCCAATTTGCGCTGTATTCTGGCTCCAGAGTGGTGTTGTTTGCTCATCAGCCGCCGTTGCAGACGTTGTATTCGTCGATGGCTCAGTTCGCTCTCTGTCAAAATTTGTGCTCAGAAAAGGAAAGTTAGTGCAATGGAACGAAAAAAAAAGAAAGACAATTGATTTAAAGTTTGCTGCTCCAGTAGATTTTCCGAGTAATGTTCTGAACAAATTTGGTTACCTGGTTCTTGGATTGAACACATGTGTTCCATAGATATCGACAGGAATGTTCGAATCATGTGCTCCTCTTGGGAAGAACGGGTCATCTTCATCAACTTCGACATATTCATGTGGTCTGCAAAAATAATATTTGAAAGTCAGCAATTTTTCAATTATTTTAAAATGATCTCTAAACTTTATCAAAGCGCATCATCGACGACTGTTCACCGTTCGCAAAATTAAAATAAAAAGTAAACTACGTGCCATTGCTAATTAAAATTATTATATTGAAATACATTTCAAAAATCACAAACAGGGCAGCAAACGGGTTGAACTTAATCCAAGTAAATGACATAGGAAAAACTCGCATCCTTTTCTACACAACATCTTTGTACATACCCAAATGAAACGCGCTTATTTAAGGCTGGAGAAGTTTGAGACTTTAGGGTCGTCGCTGGTGGCTTCACCGTCGGAATCACCCAGTCATTATTCAAGGCCGACTCGTAACGAAACGGTCGAACTCGTACCGGATATGTGTATTTGGATCTGTCGGTGTGGGTGATTGGTATATTTACACATTGTGTTTAAAATAAGTTTTTGTGATGAATATGATGCTAACGGGCGCACGATTAACAAGAATGTAAATTACAGAAAAAACTCACAATCTTGAGAAAAGATGCCAAGTTCTGGAAACAATTACAAGAAGGATGAACAGAAGGATTCCAAGTGTGAAGACGCTGATGAAGTAAATACTCATTCCAGCCACGGATTGATCACAAGCCCCATAATAGAAGTTTTTGATATCCTCGTGGAAAACATAGCAAGACGAAGAGCTGGACACAGCTCCAGCAGATTTCAGCAACTTGGTGATATCATCTCCAACAATTGATGACGAGTTCGTGATCTGAAATTAAATTTAGAACGTAGATTAATAAAATTTAGAACGTAGATTAATGACACAAGGTTTTTAAAAATTGATATTTTATTCAACTCCTTTCAAAAAAGGCTCTATCAACAACGTATTTTTAATTTCTATCCATTTCAAGCATATAATTAATGTTTTACACTGTTTTGTATTAATTATTTAAAAATAACTTATAATATTCATACCGTTTCACTAGAATTGAACGCAACTTCCATCAAACGATCCAGTTGTGATTTGTTTGGCGGGATATTATTCAAAAGAGCCACATGTGAAGCGATTGGCAACGGTAAGTTGTCATGTGATGTAGATGGCGCGCATGAGTTGTAGAATTTGACAGTCTCATAAAGATTTCCTAATTGCTTTCTTGTCACTGAATCACCATCGCGACAAAAATCAGAGAATGCCTGAAAATATTGAATTTCTAATTGTCACTCTGCATGTTCTTCTCTTACGATTGTCAATGGGAATGATACTGAAATCAGCGCCCATACGACCAGGAAGATGAAAAATCCAATTGCGCTAAAGACAACAGCACCCTTTTTGGACTGCTTGCAGAACGAAATAACACCAGCAAACAGAACACACATTGTAATACTCAAAACGATGACAAGGAATGCCCATCTGAAAAAAATGTAAAATTTTGATTTTACTTCCTTCTCACAGTTGCAATATTATTTTAATATACATAATCTGGTTTAAATAGCAACAACAACAGATGCCTCCCTCCTTGGATACAACTACTTCATCATTTTTTTCCAACGCCTTTCGTGCTCATCCATCATTTCCTAGTTACTCTGTCATAATCGCAACAATTGCTCATCTCGTAAAGAAAAAGACAAACCGATTTTAAATTACTATACCTTTCGCTTTCGTACGTTGATAAAACTTTTCGAAGTTTTTCAAGAATATCCAAATCGTCGTCATGTTTACTTTGGAACAGTTTCCCATTTTTGGCAATTAGGTCGACTTCATCAGTGATGTTCGTGAGGATTTTATCAATTTGTTGCACAACCTGGAATTATTATTTCTACTGAAAAATGTCTTCCCACAAAAGACCCACCGTTGCATTTTTTGTTTTCTTCGATTCTTCGTGTACTACATCTGCCAAATTTTTCAAGTGTACCGTGGTGTTAAGAGCAGCTTCTTGGAATTGATCAACCTGAAAATTTCGAATAAACGAACATTCAGAGATGTTATTGTTTTTACCTCCATCATAGAAATTTTGTACGATCTCTTTGTGTTGATAACAGAGTTGATAGAAATCGACATTCCGCGGTTGACATGTTCGTTCGAGAAGAGGCAGACTCCAAGCATTACGCTGCAAAAAATTAATTACCACTTCCTCATTTAAATTGACATCAAAGGTTAGCTTTTGAGTCACTAAATCGGAATATGCTTTATTCCTTCAACATCTTTTTTATTTTTCACTAATTGGTCTCAGATGTCAGAATCGGAAAACAATTCCACAATTTTTTCAAAAACGGAAACGACTTACAAACAGATGACGGAAATGATGAACAAAATCGTGGACAATCGCCGCACGCGTCGCCTTGTTTTTCCGGTCGTCTCATTTTTCCGGCACGATTGGCAGATCCAGACGATTATGATTGTGATGAGGAGTAGAAGACTGATGGCCGCTCCCAAGCATGCCAGTAAAGCCAAACTCTGGAAAAATTATAGCTTTGGTACATATTTTGTTGGAGGAGGGTGTGTTTAATAAAAACACAAACTTGCGACTTGTTTTTCTAAAAAATATCTGACTAGTAGTTGATTAGAATAATTCTAAAAATCTGCGCATCAAATTTCGACCATTAAATTGAAATTTTGAAAACGAGGTTATCCTTTTTGATTGAGTTTTAAAGACCTCGCGTGCTTAATTCATATCTTTTCAAGAACACATAATTTTAAGATTTTTTCCAGATTTTCAGATTTTGTTTTTCAGCGTGTTTAAAAGCTTCTCCTGATTAAGATTTTTGTCAGCATGAAGTTTTAATTTTAACATTCTTTCTTGTTTGCATTATAGTGATCTTTCTGCCACTTTGGTGCTCACAAACCCACTCATAGTCATCTCATTTTTTCTTTCTTCAAACCCTACACATTATACTAAACTTTTAAAAACGAATTCTAAAAAGTCTCGCCTCAATTACTAAATGACCTTAAATGTCTATAATATGTCAGTTTATATCCTCATCAAAAATCCCGACGTCTTTTTGCCCTTTTTGAGCGACAACGTAATTTCCACCAAATCGAAATTCTTCTCACTAGGGAAGTACACTCTAGTGTATACGACGGTGAATTAAAGGTATAGTGGAAATTAAAGGTACATAAGACCTTAATAAACTGTGAGAAGGAAAATTCTCAATGCGGCGGTTTTCCCTACGAACACACGTGTGACGTCATCACAGTCAAAACGCACTGTTGCAGGAACAGTCATATTTTGACGGCAGGTAACTTTGGAATCCCTTAACCGATTTTTACGTTCTATAGCTCATTAGAAAGAGAAAATGTTTTTCTTTCCGAATATAATAGCATCCAAAGTTAAAAATTAAAAACTTGTTAACTAATATTCAAAAATACTCAACGTGTTTCAGTAATTCGTAGAAAAATGACGAATATTTTTTTAATGAAAGCTAGTTTTTTTTTGAAACCATGTTTTTTGAATTCTACGTGGTCGATTACGTTAGAAATATGCGACCTTATATACTACACCCACAGAGTTAAGAGAGAAAAAAAGCAAAAACTAATTTTTTTCGTACATTTTGCTGATTATGTGAAGCATCGTTGTATGCCACAGCTTAAAATGTAAGAAAACAAACCTTTTTTTTAATTTTCAACTATTTTTGGATTAATAAGGTAATGTTTATGTTGTTTTTATTCTTTTTACGTATAACGTATTTTCTTTGAAAGTTTTTCGTGCTTTCATGACGCTCAAATTACTTGCGCTCATTGATTTTTTAAAGATTAATTTTGCCAATTTTGATACAATGGATCTATTAATATACATTAGAAATTTTCGAGCACCTTCAGTGTTTTACTTGTCTGCATCACCAAAATTTATTGTTTTAGTCGAAGAGCGGAAGAGTGCAAGTTGCAAAAGTGCTCTACTGAACAGCGTTAGTAAGAGGTTATTTGCATAACAATAGATTTATTCGTTTATGTTCAGTTTTACTATAAAATATTTAATAAAAAATATTGAAAGTCCAAAATTATCATATTATCCATGGCGGTGTTTCAATGCGTGCTCGAAGCAGATGGTGTTGGAGCAATGCGAACAATTGATAAATGATCGTTCTGCACATGAGTTCATTTGACACGGAGTCAGCGACAGGTTTGCATTTCTGAAACAATACGTCGCAGGTGTTTCATATTCTTCCGGGTGATTTCGGAGAATCCCAGCTTTGTAAAAAGCTTCTCGGATGAACTCTTTATATCGATCCGCCTTTAGCTGGTTGTAGAGCAAGTTGATGATGGATATAAAATTTTCCCTTTTTGAAATTTGAAACGCTGGATGTTTGTGACGAATAATGTCACAACAAGTTCTGATGAGATGCTTGAAGCTTCTGTTGAACACCAGATCGAGAGGCTGAAGCATCGGCGTTGTGTTATTGGGGAATGTGATGATCTATAAATATATTTTAATTAGGGTTTCATTATTAAATCACCTTGAGTTTTTTGGCTCTCACTTGTGGTATTGTTCGGAGTGAGAAGTATCCTGGCCATCCGTCCAACAATAAAGCGCTGCCTTTTTCACATTCAGGCAAAAATTCCTTTTTCATCCATATGGTGATAAGTTCTTTAGACAGCATTCCACTCTTACTGCTAACTACTCGAAGATCTTCAAATTCCGCAACTTGCTGTTCAAAATTTCTTGGGCGTTTCGGTTCCCGAAGACAGGTAAAAAGCCTTTTAGCCAAGGTGCCGTCTGCTCGGATAACGATATTTAAAGTTACGCTGTGTTTTGTCGCATCAACACGCTGAACCATTCTAGTAACTGTTTTCTGTCCCTTGAACGTCAACGTCCTGTTCCCCGACAGCTCTTGTTTCAATGGCATCTGATCCACGTTGAACAGCTAAAACAACTTTTAAGTAAGTTTAAAAAAAAAACATTGCTGACTTCGTTTGGATTGTACTTATTAGCGATATACGTAATTTTCGTTGCACGAAATTCGGCGACAATATCATCAAGGTCTTTCGCATTGTTGAGCACTTTTTGACCAACAGACTTATCAACGTGGCGACTCACAATTTCGTTGTTCTTTTTAAAGCTATTTTGCCATGAATGTGACGCCTGTTTCAATTATTGATTTTGCATTACTTTTGTTATTATCATCGGGATTTAAATAGTACTTTGAATTGTTGGTTATCCAACCTGAACGCATGTGTTCGAGCCATTTCTTGCAATGATCTGCCATTCATTGACAATTTCTGCTCATCGGCGAACTTGAATGATTCTAGAGTACAATGGTTGATTTTTCTTTGTATAGAAACATTATTCTCTCGATTTTCTGCAACATATTGCTTAAACCTGAAATGATTGCAAAATATTTTCTGCCCTTTCTAATTTTTAAAAAATACTTCTTTATTAGTTTATATCCAGCATTTCGATCTTCTGGCAGATAATACATTTTCGCCAAAGTTGAGTAGGTCCAATTCTTATTTTCATAATCCTCTAGAATCTGTTTCATCTGTGGAACAGTACGCATCGTATGATGACGCTGAGGTCGTTCAATTTTATATTCTGAAAACTCTGGCACAATTTATGATTTAAGAAAATCGAAATTGCCTTCATCAGAACTTTGGACATCTACATGCTCCTTTTCATCATCACTGTCTTTATCATCAGAAATTGCACAATTGTCATTTTGCCCTAGTGAACCTAAAATGCTGATTATGAACATTATAACAAATAAGGATCCTTACTTTTAATTCGAGATATTCTTTTTTTAGATTCTCGAGTGGATATGTTGAGCGATGCTTCGTCTATTTGTTTTTCGATCGATTTCCAAAACGAATTCTGATAAAAATGATATTTTGAAATTGTCTACCCTGAATTCGTGTTCACTTCTCTCTCAGCAACAGAAACATCCGTCGTTGGCTTAACTTTTGGAATCTTTGCGAATCTACCTTTATGCCGTCGTCCGCGTGTTACTGTTTTGCCGTTCTGAATAAAATATCATATAAAATGCTGCTAGAAAACCAACTCACATTTGTAAATTCGACTGTTTCTGTTGTTTTTGTGCGAAATTTGTCATTCATTTTTTTTCAATATGATTTTACACCAAGTTCGTAAATCCTTAAAACATAAATATCTGATAAATTAAAAAACAATCATAAAAATACGAAAAAAAATTGAAAAATAAATAAAAATAAAAATTCGTTACTGTAGCCTTTGTGTCAATTCCAAGCGGGACCCGACCTGATTAGTTTTTGTTATGCGCCTTTAATCAATGCTATAGGAAAGAATTCATCTGAAAATATGGAAAAACTGAGAATTAAAGTTTTCATCGGTTTTTCTATCCGAAAATAGTTGAAAATTAAAAAAAAGGTTTGTTTTCTTACATTTTAAGCTGTGGCATACAACGATGCTTCACATAATCAGCAAAATGTACGAAAAAAATTAGTTTTTGCTTTTTTTCTCTCTTAACTCTGTGGGTGTAGTATATAAGGTCGCATATTTCTAACGTAATCGACCACGTAGAATTCAAAAAACATGGTTTCAAAAAAAAACTAGCTTTCATTAAAAAAATATTCGTCATTTTTCTACGAATTACTGAAACACGTTGAGTATTTTTGAATATTAGTTAACAAGTTTTTAATTTTTAACTTTGGATGCTATTATATTCGGAAAGAAAAACATTTTCTCTTTCTAATGAGCTATAGAACGTAAAAATCGGTTAAGGGATTCCAAAGTTACCTGCCGTCAAAATATGACTGTTCCTGCAACAGTGCGTTTTGACTGTGATGACGTCACACGTGTGTTCGTAGGGAAAACCGCCGCATTGAGAATTTTCCTTCTCACAGTTTATTAAGGTCTTATGTACCTTTAATTTCCACTATACCTTTAATTCACCGTCGTATACACTAGAGTGTACTTCCCTAGTCAAATCCTTTTCAACTTCAATTGTCCATGAAAGAAAAAACATTCTGCCATCATAGACTTTTATTCACCTCATCCTTTTTTAGTTTCCTCCTCTTCTCTCTTTCTTTATTCCCACTAAAAAAAAAACTCTCAAAGCTAATAAAAACATGTTAAATTATGACATATCCTTACTTGATTGAACAAAAAAAAACACTCAAAATGATAGTGGGTAAAAACACATTCTTCTTCTGCTACCCACTTAAGCTTTATGTCCAACTTAAGTACTAGGTTTGTATCAATTCAACTACTACTTTTCTTCATTTTTGTTTTCGTTTTGAAAATGAAAAAATGAGTAACATTATGGCAGCCTTAGCAACGAGTAAAAAAAATATGCGTGTTGTCTATATATAAAACAAATTGATGTTGTATAGCTTCTAGCCCCGGGGGTAGGAAAATAAATAAATAAATAACCGGATGAATAGAATCACAATTTCTCTTGTCAATCTGTTTATATCAATTTTTCTGTCCACATGTTTACTAGGAGCACGGCAAAAGTCGCCCCGAGAATTTATGAGTAGTAAACACACATCAAAACAACAAAACGGTGTTGGTTTCATCAGTCGGAAAAATCTTCCGCTTATCTGAAAATTGCATCTCGAACTTCAGGGAGGGATGGAGGGTAAAGCCCAGATTTGTCAAAGGGGTTACGACTAAGATGAATGAATGTTTGAATATTTAAGTGGTAGAATAAGAAAAGGTCATCCGAGATGGTCTTTTGTTGTTTATGTCTTCAATGGATAGCGTCCTTTAATTGAAGAGATAGAGAGAGAAAGAGAGGGGAGACTTTGATTGGGGCTTGTGTTAATTCTCACGCTGATACAATTTCAATAATTAATTTTATGACTTCAGAAAGATTGAATTTTATGTCGTGGGAAAATTGCTGCAATCGGCGTTGTTTACTGAACATTTTTACGGAGTTTATTTCGAAATTTTATAGAAAAATAGACAAAAAACGTTCAATACGATGATTTATTACATTAATTAGTTGTCAAACATTTCCGGTTTACAATTTTAATTTCCAAATTGAAGGAGAACGTGAAATTTAAAAACATTAAACTTTGAATAACTAAAAAAATCATGTTATGAATTCGATTTTGAATAAATTTCAGTTTTATGAGGATCAACAAATCATTTCAAACTTTATTATAAAGTTTTTGCACAATGGATGTGCATTATATTAAACTTCAAGGATATAATCGTTTACCACATTAGAACCACTTCAAAAATTCCAAAAATGAACGTAAAATTTAAAAATTTAAAAGTTAGTTCCTGAGGGAACGTTCTCGGATCGATACAAAATTATTGACAATAATAGGAACCATTTAAAGAAAAAAAACCAACCTGGAAATATTCACTATTCCAATTCAAATTAAAGATGTCCTTGGTCCAATGAAACTTGAAGTTCAGTCGTGGCACTAGCGCATAAAGGTCGATCAGAAATGAGGCAAAAGTCATCCTTTCGTTCTCTTTTTAAAACTGTTTTACTACTTTTCACAAAAAAGTAAACAGCTTATTCCATATTCTGAAAAAAAAAGAAAATGAGAGTTTTAAGAATTGTCACACGAAGCGGCAACACTTGACAAGTGGTAGTAAAACGGCAACAAAAAGCTCTCTTGAGGATTCGCGTATATCTTTTTAGGAAATGAAGATTTTGGAGGAAGTGAGAAAAGAATTGTAGAAGAGTAATTGAGAGACGAAATGATGAAAATAAGCAAAAAAATCTTGATGAATGAATCAAAATGAGTGCAAGTATGTGAACAAGAAGGTTCGAAAAATAAAAGCAAAAGGGTTTGGGGGGGGGGGGGGATAGAAGACGGAGAAGAGCGAGAGGGGCGGGCAGTTTTTGTGCGCAACAAGGAAAAAATTTGTGAGAAGAAGCGGCAGAGAAGAAGCCGAGTCCGACACCAGCCTCATCATCATCATCATCATCATCAACGCTTTTGGATATGCGAGCAAATGACCACCAATGGCATTTTACGTTGATTGGAGCTAAACGAAAAGTGTGCTAGTGGTCGTCGTCGCGGTTTTTGTTCATGACTTTTTTTTCTTTTCAAATTTGCCGAGAAATTGCACAGATGTTGGCAAAGAAATATAAAACCGGAGGGAGAGACATGTGGATTATATGGCGTTTTGGTTGGGGCGGAACAAATGATCTATCTGTTACAGATATATTCTCAAAACAACACAACAATAGGAGGTCAGAAGGTTTTATTTATGAGCAGAGTTATTGTTCCGGAGTGCTTGTTTGCGACAAGGAATCGCGGTGTTCACCAGAAGTTTTAAACTTTGCAAAATTAGAAGATATCTTGGTATTTCATTCGTTTGAATTCTTCATTTAAATATTCAGAAAGTTAATCAATTAAAAATAATACTCAATTTGTATTAAGATAATTTTTTGGATTAAATACGGGATGTCAATGTTTCACACCATCAGCTTCAGAAAGTGACTATACTTATTTCTTCCGAAATCGGATGAAATCCACGCAAAAGCTCGCCAAATTTTTTTTAAAACTAGCGGGTTAATGGCAGTTGTTCAGTTAATTTTACCCTGCCTGATCTTAGCTTCAAAAATTAGAGTGTTCTCTCATTAGTACCATGCAATTTATGCGAAATCACACCGATAAATACAAGCTTCAGCAGTCCAAAGTTGAAAAAATCAAAGTTTGAATGCGCGGCTGTCCGTGTATCGCGGTCGGAATTGGCGCGAAACACAATTATTTAAATGTGGATACATATTGGTATTGTTCTTTGGACCACCCGAGCTCCCATTCAAATTTTGATTTTTTGCCTTGAATTTGGATCGTGTTAACTGACAAGCTGCCTTTAAATTTTCCAAAGATCAACTTATATAACTTCTGGGTTCAAAATTGACGATTATTACTTCTGATATTTCATGATACTTTTTTGAAAACAACTGCAATCCAAAAAATCCGTTTTTAATTTATTCCTGAATAGTGTAGTCACGTTAAACAAACCAAAACAAACTCTGAACTGCTTCTTAATGAAAAAAAACATATTTTCATTGTAAGTTAAAAAAAAATTTGGATGTTTTCGCTCAAATATCCAGCCCTTCATATCTAATTCTATTTTTGTTAAGATATTCAAAAGAAAACACGAAAACAACAATGCCGAAAATCTCCTCAAAAAGGAAATTTGCTGTTCACGCTCTCCTATTTTGAAAAAATCAGAATACAGAAATCAATAGACGAGGAGTGGACAAAAACAACAAACATTTCGAAAAAAATGAAAAATGCGTGGGAAAACGGGGTCCCGAGTCATAAAAGTCATAAAAATGCAATCCAAAATAATGGCATAGAAAAAAAAACTTAGCTCTGGTCGATGTTTGTTTCTGAGGATTTGATGCGTGATTATAAGAAAATTTTTAAAGAACGCTTGCATTACGTTTTAATGACAACTTTTGGCTGAAAGCTTGTACATTTTTGAAAGAGATTTTCAGATTTTCGGAGAATTTTGAAAGTACACGATGTATGTGAATTAAGAGATTTTTTTTCGCCTAAATCACACTGGTTTTGCACTTATTTTTGTTTAAATTTACATTTACATCATTTTCAGCATTTTCCCTAATTCATTCTGCTTTTGAGAAACTATTAACAATACCTATACAAAAAAAATATAGTAGGAGAAAGAAGATACATAACACAGAATAAATGGAAAAGCGCAGGTGTTTTTATGAATGAAAATGACCTTCAACATTATAAATGTATAAAAAAGTAATGTATTTTTCTCTAAAACCTGGTGAAATGAAAAAACGAACGTTCTTCTTTTCAATGGCATGAGGTTGAACCCGTTGGAACTTTCAAAATGCGGAACAAGAATAAAAAACAGCATTTTGAATTCAATTTTCAGCTCAAAAAAAGTTTATTCAAAAGCGTTCGATAGACACGCAATATTTGTATTACAAATACAACCTAGTCAATGTGTCAACACAGAAAAAAACAAAAATTTTTCGATATAGAAATATTTTGAAATAAGTTTTACAAAATTATAGTCTGTTGATTCTTTCTCACAAAGATGATGAAGAAATGTGTTCTTTTTGCCAAAAAAAATATGGCGGAGAGAGAGAGTGAGAAAGAAAATGACAATGACAGGTGGTCAAGTTTCAAACATGTTGTTTATTTGTATATATTACAAGGGAGGTAACAAAACTGCTAAAAAAATGAGTGAAGAAAAGAAAAGAGAAATGAAATCTTATCAAAGGTGATTTTGCGAGTTTTTACGAGTCTGTCATCAAATCGGGGCACAATAAATCTTTGGGGAGGGATCACATATTTAGTTTATTTACAGAAATGAAGAAGAGATTACGCAGATGTTTCCGAGGGGGTAAGTAAATTGGTATTTAGTACTTCTGGTCAGTATAAACATTGGAAGAAATAACAATTTGAAATAATCGCTATATAAATCGTTGACAGTGGATGCTGATGGCATAATGAAATGTTCGAGGTTGGAAAATAGCAATGAGGCAGTTAAATATGTCAGGAGAGCAGACACGACAATCGCATTGGAAACTGTGGAGGGATCATAGCGAAAAGGAGGCAAAATGGGGAGGAGGGGACATGTACATTTGATATCGATTGACTGTGCGCGCTGTTCGATTGTCATCTATTTTGCAACCGTATATACTTGAGTTAAGGCAGGGCTCGGCGCTTTTGAACGGGAGACACATGCGCGGCTGTTTATGTAAATATTACAAGCATCGGACTACTGATCGCCACCACATCATCAAATTGTTTGTTTGCTGAATTATGGATACATTTGATCGTTTTACGGAGCTCGTATTATGACAGAGAACATTTTGATTCTATGATCCAGAAAATGTAGTCTTTTTGGTAGGCTAATTACAACCGTTTGTCACCTAATAATACACTATTTTATTTCCCTAGTTGAAAATAACAAACTTCTTTATAACATATTCATGGCCGTGAATTAAAAAGTAAGAAAAAACAAAAAACATCATGTGCTAGGGAATTACATAGTGAAACTGTTGAGTGTGACTTCAAATTTGAGGCAATTAGCAACTACTTATGATAATCACTCTTCTAGGATGTCTGAGCAAAATTATATTTCATTATTACCTTATATTTTATTTCATAAGTTCTTCTAATTGCTCATAAAAAATTAAAGGTTTTATGAAAAATGAGTTTCATTTACAAGGTTTTTAAAAATTCGTGTTTCAAGCCTGAATGTTTCACGCAGTTGAAAACCCGCGCTCTGGTTACATTTCGTAACAAAACAGAAAAAAACACGAATCTTACTCAAACATGCACAAAAGTCAACTTAAATGATACAAAACCGAAAGAATAGCCACAAAAAATATTTTTCGCCTTTGATAAGAAACAGAAAAAAAATGCATTGAATGAAAAGTCAAACAAAAATGTGTGGATGTTTGTGACACAAATGTTTTGAATAAAAGGCGCGTTCTTTTTCTTTGAAATTTTTACGAAAAGTATTGAAAATAATATAGGAAAAAATGCTGGAAGAAGAAAAAAACAGCTTAATGCTCTAAGCTTTTGTTATCTGACGGAGCTGTTGTCAACACATATTTAACTGTGTGATTTTCACGGTCAAAAAATACATAAACACACAAAAGAAGCTTAGAATTCGTAAGCTTACAAGAAATGTTATGAAAAAGAGGAACAATGGAAAATGTTATTAATAAACACTTTTTTTTGCAAGTACTACTTACTTATAAACAAGAGAATTACGTATTTTTAGTATCGATTCGATGTTGGAAATGCTATAAATGTTATGGAAGGCTTTTTGTCTGAGTAAACAAAACCTATAACAATAAAAACGGCTTTCGAACTGTACATAACTTTCCCACAATTTATATTATATTGTTGTCGTTTGTTATGGTTATTAATATAATCATAGAATATACAATGTAAATGGTACTGATATTAATAATAATAGCTGCACTAAACATATATTTTTAATCATAAAACAATACAAATACATTTTGTGTTCAGAAAAAATCTAACACTGTTTGGGATATCTTATCTATAAAGTGCCTATTTCGTTTCATTTCAAACGTTTTTATGACACCATTAGTCCGATTCCGAAAAATGAAATACTGTCCACAATAAAATGTAAAGATTGCAATCCAAATGAGATTCACCTCCTAATACTACTAATGGAATGTAATTGACAGATATGTACAAACATTTTTTTCCGACAGAAAAAAAACAAGAGCGAGCAGCATGGAACGCACAAGACGTTGCATATTGAGAGTGGAGAAAAAATGGGGCGTGGGGGGTCATCAACACAAAATACGATTCAGAAGGGAGGGAGGTCCCTGTGTAAAAAATTTATTGCATCCTTCCTTTTTTTTTCGTTCACATCTCTGTGGAGGATAACGTGTGGATTAATTTTTTCTTCTTTCTTCTTTTTGTCTTGAGTTTGAAAGGAGAAAAACGACTGAAATGGCTCACATACTTACTTTAGATATGTGTTTGCACTTGACAGAAAAATATCGAAACGTAAAGGGAAAGAAAAGAACATCATCTGAAAATTGTATTAGGTTGTCCCGAAAGTTATTCACTTTTTTAAGATTTTTTTCAAACAAAAATTTATTAATTGAAAACAATTATCAATGAGTGATATATCGGCCATGTTGTTGGATGGCCTCGTGCCAACGCAGTGGAAGTTGTTCGATTCCCTTTGCGTAGAATTCCGGGGGCTGGCAGGCGAAAAAGTCATCAAGGTACGATTCCAGGTGCTCTCGGTCGTCGAACTGCAAATCTTTGAGAGAGTTTTGAATTGGGCGGAACAAATGATAATCAGTTAGGGCAAGGTCCGGACTATACGGTGGATGTGGAAGAACTTCGATATCCAGCGCCTGCAGTCTGTCCTTGGTCGTCAAAGCGACATGTGGTCTTGCATTGTCATGAAGTAAGAGAATCCTTGAGGCTCCTGGACGAAGGAGTTGGTGTTGATCGTACATTTTTTGTATTTGGAGAGAGTATAGGTCCGCATTGACATTGGCTCGATCTGGAAGAAGTTCACGGTTGATAACGCATTTCTTGTCCCACCAAATCGACAGCATCACTTTTTTTTCCTTTGACGTCTGTTTTTGGAGTTTCTCCAGCTGCTACCCATTGAAGCTTTCTACTATGATTGAACAAAGCACATCACTTTTCATCTCCAATGAAAATATTTTGAATACACTCCGTGTTCCGTTTTCGGCTGACCAAAGACAAGGCAATGGTGCAACGCATGTTCTACTGATCATCAGTCAAGTCGTGAGGAACAAGTTGACCAAACTTTGGCTCTTTCCACTTGCTCGGAGGTGGCTGTGTACTGTTGTTTTACGTAGCCCAAGTGCCGAAGACACTTCACGAACACTTGATCTGGGCTCTTCCTCCAGCTCCTTCTGGAAACGCTCCGCGATTTCAAGCTGATGGCATCCGTATAGTGACTTGTTCGAGAGTTCGTCGTCACCTTCTTTGAAGCGATTGAACCAGAAGTTCACAATTTTGTATTTGAGGGTGTCCGTGCCTGTCGCATCGCACAAATTTCGATGAGCAACAGCGGCTGAATGTCCCAAGAGGAACTCGTAAAGGAAACAGCCCCCGTAGGTATGTTTATCTTTCAAGAGAAATTCCGTCATAATAAGGATTACCTGGAATACGGAAACACATATTCATTGTGAAAGACTTAATGCATAAAATAAAAAAATAAAAACGGAAAAAAACTCCTCGATAAATGAACGAGGTGAAACAGGAAAAAAAGTGAGTAACTTTCGGGACAACCTAATATATCTTCAGCATTTCAAATCACATGAATTGCTTTTTGAAACGTAATGCGCTCTACATTACACAGATGACCAGAATTACGGCATCGCTATAACTGTGAGAATTTTTTCTGACAAATTATGATTAATTTTTGGATAATATGATGGATCATTTTTCTTTGTTAAGTGCCTATATTCGGTTTTGCTTATTTTCTGGCGATTTGAAATCATAAATAAATAAATAAAATTAAAATTAATAATTGAAACCTATCTTTATGACATTTACTCTTGTTTTCAGTGCTTCTCAAGGGCATAAACTGTAGCGACACTACAATTTTGCTCATCTCTGTATAGGCTACATAAAAAAATATTTATTTCCATAATTTTTGTAACAACGCATTAAAAACATACTTTTAAACTTTTGATCGATGTCTGAATTGTTTTTACATTTGTCTGTAGTTTGCGCTGGTGCAGCTACAAAACATTTTTGAAAAATCGTTTTATTAATGATATTGTCAACTCAATTATTCTTGATCATTGCGTTCGGAAGGCTTCTCAACCTCACAGCCGCTCCGCACGCACGCGATGCGGCTGCCGACACTCAACACACTGGAAAAGCTGAAAAATTAATTTTCCCGCCAATCTTTCAGTGTGTTGAGTGGGAGGTCACCGCGTCGCGTGCCTGCGGAGCGGCTGTGAGGTTGAGCAGCATTTAGATTTTCAGTAGATCAAATTATTTTGTCGCTTTCTTTTTTGGCTCCTTCTCAATTTCTGGAGCTTAAAAATATTAAAACAAAGGAACCTTTCTTATACTTTCTTTGAACTCTAAGCGTTGTATTGATGGAAAATGTAAAAAACCAGCAGAAATTCAAATTGAACTAACAAATATATTTATTAAGGTTGAAAAAATTATGCTCGAAGAATAATTTTGAAAACAGAATTCATCAAAATCTAGAAACTGTTACATATTTATGCTGACTGTTTTTCAACCAGCCTATAATACAATCCACGGCGTGCCAGCAATGTTTGATGTGTTCCTTCCTCAATTCCTTTTCCATTTCGGCAAACAATAATCTTGTCGGCGTTCTTAAAAGCAGTATTATAATGTTCGACCATTCATAAATTTCGCGTTTACCTGAATTGTGGACAAACGATGGGCAATAACGATGCAAGTTCTTCCGAGTCTTGCTTTGTCGAGTGCTTCTTGAACAATTTTTTCGCTTTCTGTGTCAAGGGCGGAAGTGGCCTCATCGAGGAGTAGAATCTTTGGATCTCTGACAATGGCTCGGGCGATTGCGATTCTTTGTTTTTGACCCCCTGAAAGACGTCCACCACCAGCTCCGACTGACGAGTCATATCCATCTGGGAGTCCCACAATGAACGTATGAATGTTGGCGAGGAGGGCGGCTTTCTCAACTTTTTCCTGCGGTACGTTTTCCAAACCGTAGGTGATATTTTCTCTGATTGTGAGATTGAACAATGTTGGTTCTTGTCCGACGAGAGCTATATGATCACGCAAGTGCTTCACAGAAATATCTCTGATGTCATGGTCATCAATATTCTGCAATTAAATCAAGGTATTATTTCAATTAACTATGAGTGATAAATATCTTACCACAGAACCACATAGCGCATCGTAATAACGTTCAATTAACTGAATTGTTGTACTTTTACCACATCCGGATGGTCCCACAAGTGCGACAGTTTGACCATATTGCGCTGACATATTGAATCCATCAAGGACCAAGTTGCGGCGACGGTTCGGATAAGCGAAGTAAACACCACGCATAAGGATATTTCCTTTGATTTCCTAAATGAATAAAATATAACTGTTAAAATAAAACATAATTCAGTACGGGAGTATCTCCTGACAATCCGCGGTTGTCGATTACAGACTTCTGACGGATCATTGTGAACATAATACCAGCCGAAATTCTAGCTCTGATGTATTCTGGGAAGTAGGATGCAGCTATCATCACACTCATTGACGCCATGTTCAATGCTTCGATAACCCTACATCAATGAATAATATAAATATAACTAGTCAAAATTCTTACTGGAAAACAGTGAACGGTGTGCTCCATTGGTTGTTTATGAGCCAGAGGCCGAACATGTAAGCCATTGCGAAATTGAACATGACAAAACTTCCAGCGAGGGCGAAAGATAAAGATTGCCATAATCCGCGGACAATAGCTCGCCGATGCGGTTCTTTTGACGCTGCTTCAAAAGCTTGGTACATATATTCTTGTTTAGTAAGAGATTGCACAGTCCTCCAATTTGAAATCGATTCTGTTACAATTCTACTAGCTTCAATTGCGGAATTCATATCCTTCTGTCCGCGGAATTTGAGATATTGAGCTACTGAACTTTGAACCACAACCAGAAGAAGAGCTGCGGCGAGCCCAATAGGCGCCATATTCCACCCAAAATAAAATGCAACACCAATTCCACAGAACAACGAAGTAACTCCTTGAAGAACCTCAGCAAGACGCTGATCAATAGCCGCTTGCACGTTTGGTGCATCGGTTGCCAATCTTGATGTTAGTGAACCAACATTATGTTTCGGGTCGTCAAAGTAACTTGCATCTTGTTGAAGAATATTCTGAATTAAAAAATATTAAAAACAAAATGTTAGGATTTGTTTTTACTCTAAAAACATCCATTCTTAATCTGCCACTCATTGTTTCTCCAGCCTTTCCAAGGAACGAACCAGAAACAAGTGTACTGATACCTGAAGTGAGGGCGAGAAGAAGGAACCATAAAGAGTTTAAGAATGCATCCAATGACATGCTTTCGCCACCAACCGACAGAATCTGTGGAAACAATCGAAATTACAAAAATTTCAGAAAATTTCATACTTGGAAAAGTCTTCCATATACAATAGAAAACGCTGGCCAGGTGAGTCCTCTAACGAATGTGAAAAGAATAGCGACTAGGACTTTTTTCCTTTCCTATAATTAGTAAACAAATTGTAATTTTTCACAGCTTGGAAGAATCTCACCGGTCTTGCATATCTGAATATATCAATCAACGATGCCTCCATTCCACCTTCCTCGATCATTTCTTCTCTTGCGCTCTCAAGTTCCCACTCTGGTTCCAGTGTTGTTGTACTAATCATACTTTGTCTGAGGCGAGTTGAGTCCCGCAAAAGACTCTGCTGTTTCTCGCGCTCATCATCAGACGTAACGGCATCCCTGTGGAATGAACGATGAATTTCTTCGGATTCCACGTCTGAATTTAATCGTTTTGGTAAAAAAAAAACAGTTTTCGATTGGAGGAAATAGACACACAGGGGAAATGATTTAGTAATTGTTAGTTTTTGTTAATCGGATAGGACTAGCCTAGAGGGAGACGATTCGCAGGAAAGTTGCAGAAGCACACACCGTCAAGAGTTGTGTCTTCTTTTGCTCTATCGATTTCTTGGGCGCGCACCATGCTGGCATAAATGGTTGATTGATCCGCAACAAGTTCATCATGCGTTCCTGAATCAGATATTATTTCCAAGCTAATCAAATTGATTTTATTCACCTGATTCAACAATCAGTCCTTGATCGAATACTAAAATCTTGTCGGCGTTACGAATGGTACTCAACCTGTGTGCAATACAAAGTGTTGTTCTTCCTTTCGATGCTTTATCCAATGCAGTCTGCACCATTCTTTCGCTTTCGGTGTCCAGCGCACTAGTGGCCTCATCAAGCAATAAAATTTGTGGATTGCGAACAAGGGCCCTCGCAATCGCTACTCTTTGCTTCTGCCCTCCAGACAATTGAACAGCTCCTGAACCAATCACCGTGTCGTATTTCTAAAAAAACAGTATTTTCATTTTCAGAACGTTTAAAACATCTACATCGCTTAATTTTTGAATAAATTCTTGTGCATTTGCCATTATGCATGCCTGTTCAATATCGTCATCAGTGATTGAATCATCACCCATGCGAATGTTTTCAGCGACTGTTGCAACAAATATAATCGGTTCTTGTTGAACAATTCCAATTGTGCTACGAAGCCATTTAATGTTGTATTCACTAACCGGAATATTATCTAGCTTGATCTAAAAAAAACCCATTTTTATTGAATAAACTTCAAAACGGATTACAGTTCCAGCTTGTTGCTCATAGAATCTCATCAGAAGGCCAATACTTGTAGATTTTCCGCACCCAGAATGTCCAACTAGCGCTACAGTCTCACCAGGATTCACAGTAAAGGAAACACCTTTCAAAATTTTGAGATCTGGACGAGTTGGATAAGTGAATTCAATATTTTCAAAGGTTAATTTTCCTTCGATTTTCGATGGTCGGTGTCCAACGTCACTAGTGCAGTTGATAACTGGTTCCTTAATTTAAAAATAATAACAATCTAGCAAAAGATCAGGATCTTACATGATCAATAACTTTGAAAATATCTTCAGTTGCAAGTTTTGCTCCAGTAACTGATCCAAGATGTGGAGCAGCTTCTCCAAGCCTTCTAGTTCCAATTAAAACCGACCAGAAGACTCCGAAAATAGCTCCTGGTGTTAAAACTCCCGATGCTGTCAGAGTAGCACCATACCTGGAACAAATTTGCATCGCGATTACATCCGTGTTGAGTTTATGGTAATTTCGTTGTTTTTTAATAATGTTACTCACCAAAATGCAAAGGCCATCGTAGCAAACATGAGAATCGTTGGAACTGCCGTGCAAATTGAGAGAATCACAGCTTTACGTATCCCCATTCGACGAGCTTCATCTAATTGATGGGAATATCTAGAGTAATTTCTTATTGTGATGAAATTTGTTTTTTAAAAAATACGACAAACCTATTAATCTCAAATGGCTGAGCGTTAAATGCCATAACTGTACGAATTCCAGCAATTACCTCGTTAGCCATACCACCAGCACTTGTATAAGCAGACATTTCGTTTTTAGTAGCTCTTGAAAGATATTTTGCAGAAAGATACATTGAACCAAGTTGTAGAGGAACTGTGATCAGCATGACCAACGTTAACTGCCAACACATATAAAACCCTAATGAAATGCCACTAACAAAACACGCGAATCCAGAAATAATGACTCCGACTTTGTCGCCAAGCCCATCTTTGATTTTCTCAATTCCGCTGCTCATTCGTTGAGTGAGCCCTCCGATAGTCTGTTCATCAAACCATCTAGCATCTTGTCGGAGAACAGAACGCAGGTAGTGTTTTCTGATAACATGAAGTCTTCGTTCGCACATTGTGAATAAACAAGCATTCTAAATAGCATCAAAATTATTAATTCGGAAAATAATTCAATTACCGAAAGATAAGAAACAATGAAAAGTGCGATCCCAAGCAAGAAATAATTCAAACAATAGAATCTAATCTCATTCCCAAACCAGGTATAGTCGAGTGAACCATTTTTATATTGTGATTCTCCCACCATCAGAGCATTGGTAATCCCTCAAAAATTGAGGTATTCAATTATTACATCTCGTGTGTGTTTTGAAACTTTTTGACCACCTTTTACAAAACTGATAACAGTATGATTTTTCAACGTCTAATTTTGAAATGCAAAGTAATTTTTAATCTGTTCAAAAACATGCGTTATCACTTTTTGTCATCATTTCCAAAAAATATGTACCAGATGTGTCAAAAAAATTAGTTCAATATATTAGTACCTTCAAAAATCAAACTATTGAAGGGCATCAAAGCACCATTGATTGCGCTGAATACCAGTCCTCCAGCTAATAACAACCAGTCAATGAAATTGGACCATCGAAACTTAAAATAGTAGTTGGACCTTGAGGTTTAAAGTTTTTTTTAAATTACCACGTTGAAAAAGCTAGGCTCCGCTTCTTTGGGATGTTTCGATGTCATTTTGTCGAGCGGATCGACCTTTCCTGGTTTAATCTTAAATAAGAATTGGGATAACAATTTAAACCAAAATGAAACAAAGCTACCTTCATGATTTATCTTCCGTTATCTTTTCTTTTCCAGCAAAATCTGAAAACAAAAAGGATTGCGACATTAAAATACGAGCAAATATTTCACACTTCAAAGAGCCTTCAAAAAATAACAAACTAAAAGCGAAATTTGAGAGATAGAATGATAAAAATTGTGGATTATATACTGTTTGGATAGAGAATTTGGTGACAATTCTAGCAACACTACGAAAAACACTTGCTAAAGCGTGAAATTTGCATTTATTATGTGATTTCATTGCTCCGCCTCTGCTCTTTTTCATGGCAATCATTTTTTTTCCGTTTGACGTTATCAGTTGTTTGAAATTTTCGGTAAAGTCATACACTACAAAATACGTTGTATTTTTTAGCAGTTACAATGATCATTCAATTCAGGAGTCGGAAAGATTAATGTATTTCAACGAGTTCATAAATTTGCATTATTTTTTTTTGTAGTACTTGTTATCAATGAAAACCTATAAAGTAAGAAATACACAATCCGATTAATAAGCTTATATTCCGAGTAAAAGCAAATAGCGCGTCTATTTTTAATTAAAATTTTGAGGAGTGACTGGAATCATCATTGAATCTTACGCAATATTTGAAATTGATCATTTGTTGCTTTTTTCGATATATTGTTGGAATGAAATCAAAAAATGACGAAAGTTTATCATATCAATATATTATTAAGATTAGGAAATTGAACAATAAAGTGTTAGTTTCACAAAAATGCCTAAAATTTTTCCTGAAATCTCATAAAGTTACAGGGTGCGATAAAGTTATTTAGTCCGATTTTTGACATCTTGTTGGATGTCTACTTTGTCTTCTTCAGGTTGAAAAATGAGACACGATTGAGTAAGAGTAACTGCTAGAATTTTAATAAGCTCGTCTTCGGCTTTTCGGTTTTAAATCTTGAAAATACAAGCGATCAAAGGAGTCGGAGTAAGTTTTTCGCATCCTGTAGAATCATGAGTCTACCTGTTAAGTGTCTTAAAGGCCTTGAACAGATGCAATATAAAAAGACATTCACACAAATCTGTAAAATGTCAAAACAAATAATGTAACAAATGAAAGAAAAATATGATAATAAAGTGATTATTATTTAATTGCAATGTTTCTTAGTTTTGCACCAAACTTCTCCATCCTCACAAATGCATTCAATGCACTTATCATTAAAATGGGTCCAACGATCACCACTTTTGAATTTTTTTCCATCATCGTGGCAGTTTTTCTTGAGATTGTGACGCCGTTTTCTGAAATATTACAATTGTGAATTTTAAGTATTCAATAAATGAAACCGAAACCTTTTTTTGACTTTCTCATCTTCCCCGCCGATCACATTACGAGCCAATGAAGACGTCGACGTACACATTGCATCACAACATGTAGTCCACAAATTCAAATTAATTTCTGGTAAATCATCGCACTTTTCATAAAATTCTGTTGAATTTCCATGATAAATAAAAACATCTCTTTGCACTCTGTCAATGTCATCGCCATTGGTACACACAATTTTTGATAGTGAAACTTTTTTTATTTGTCGAATTTGATTTTTGTTGAACATTTCCTCGTTTTCATACCTGAAATCAGAAATATCTTCAAATATTGAATAAGCTAAATTGACCAAAATCTGTCGCCATCTCTTAATCTCCTAAATTGATCCGCAATAATGCACGCAAACGTTGGTCCCATTAATGCTTCTGATGTTCTCTTTTCTGTTACTCCGCCAACCCAAAGATCAATATTTTCTGAAAATGCTTTTATAATTATCATTTTTCAAGCGATTTTGCACCAGGAACTCCATACAACTGCTGTAATTTTTGAATAACTGTGTCGTTCTGCACAATATTTTTCATTTCAGTCCAGCTCATTGGAACAGTCAAATTGCAGAACTTCCGATATTCTGTCCACGTAGGTAAACCATGATCTCTTCCACGTTGTATATTTAAAGCTGCCAGATCTAGTGCAACCTAAAATAGTTAATTTCTTTGAAAATCCTAAAATCCATAATTATTACCTCATGATACCGATTGAACAACCTTTCAGTCAATTCCTTGTTCAAAATTTGATCAGGTCTTGGCAATTTAATCGGTGCCGCGAATAGTCCTCTCAACAATGGATCAACTCCACCTTCTGATACTAATCGTTCAGGTGCAAAAAATGCCTGTAAAAACAGAATTGAATGATTTAAAAAAAACGAATTTCCTACATTGTGAAGTGGCAAGTGACCTTCTTTAATTTCTTTGAAATTCTTATCAAACCGGTACAAATGAGGATTTATGAGCGTGTGAGCAAATCGAAGTGCAGCCGTTGCGAATTCATTTGCTATTGTTGGGTTAGTGTCAGGGTTATAGCCTTTGTATTCCCCAATTATTTCATTAAATGTTGATTTTCCCAGAATTTTTGGAAGCCATTCAGAGAAGGTGATGTGTTGAAGAATGCCGCCAATTATTTTACGAGTTTCTGCATTATAAGGTATAAACTTGGTTTGAAAGAAGCTCCGGTACCTTGGAAAATAGTCTCTCCATCCCAGTTTTCATTGACTTCTAAAAGTTTTGCCGCAATTCTATTATGTTCTCTCAGAAAAATTGTGTGCATGCTCGTCAATCCAAGTTGTTCATTGGCTCTAATATCTCCAGCAAGGAAACAATTGATTGGATTTTCTCTCGAATAATTTCTCCGACAATCCATTTCGGAATCTTTTTCAAATGGCATGTATGGTTTGTTGGCTCTGAAACAATTCGAATATCAATTTATCAACAAAAATAGGAAAACTTACGATGAAACAATATCAAATCTCAACAAGCCAAAGTCGCTATACAAATCTCGAAGTTCTAATGCTTGTTCTTCGCTGTTTCCGTAAATCCCGGATGCGTCCAAATAGGAGGTGAGCTAGACATGAAACATAGACCAATATATCAAACAAGACTCACCAAGTTCAGCTGATCGCGATAAGTGACTCTTTGAAAAATTGGTGATGTTTCGCCACTTCCACAGGCTGCTCCGTTTCGCTCAAATTCCATGCAAGGGTATTTTTGGTACCTGAAAGAACTAATATTTTTCTGAATCAGTAACTAATCCTACAATCCGGTATGAAGTTTGGGATCATCAGCTTCGAGTTGGATGTTAAAACAAGGGTCGGCATTTTCACATGTTCGATTGCAGAATGCACCTTCTCTGTAGCTGTGACGAGTAAGTGCAGGAGCAGTAAGTGTAAGATCATGGTCTGCAATAAAGATTGATGAATGGAATCACACCACTGAAGTTATTGAATACCTACGAATTGCCCCCATTGCATAGTCATGGCCGTCAGATGGTCATGTGGTGTGATCTCATCACTTCCAATTAAAATTCTTGAAACCTTTCGAGCATTTGGAAGCTCATATCCGTTATACTCCCGCCCTTTCTCCCATCCAACCGGTGTATTGAAACCATTTTCATATCTTGGTGGCAGTAATCGCAGGAATGCCATTTCAGAAACTCCCCACATTGGATGCTCATAGTTGTTACATTGACCATCATAGGATCTATATTTTGAGAAGAAACAATAGTCCTCACAGCTTTCGACAAATTGACCAGTTTGACATCCAGATTTTTCCATCAGTGTTTGTACATAAGAAACTGGTAGGACTGCTTCATACGAAACGTTTGGTGAAATCATGGCTGACGTGAATTGAAGGCCTTGAATTATTATTTTGCTTAAAATACTTTAACCGGGTTTGCTCACCATTATCAATATGCATTTGAACGAGTCTAATACTTTCCTCATAAATTTCACGAGCCTTGCCGAGATCAACTTTTTTCAGAGGTATGGCAAACTTGAATAGTTTTCTCAAATCATGAGGGGTTTCAATTTTATCCAACTTATATTGATCTTTCGTAGATGACAGAGCACTTTCTACTTTTTTCCTAGCTTCCATTGCAATTTGATCAATTGTTTTGTCATCAAGAAGCGTATCAATTTTTGAAGTCAATGATTCGCCAACCATTAACATGGCTTGTGCAACCGCCGACCCAACACTATTCACCGCTTGGCAGGTGAAAGTTCCAGAGTCATGCCGAGTTACTTTCTCTATTGTGAGCTCGACATTGTTTTCAGAAATCTAGTAAAGTAAATTTTAATAAAACGATTCCCACGCATATAAAATTACCGTGAATCTTGTATTTCTTCTCGGAATTCTAGTTCCTTCAAAAAGCCAAAATACATCAGGTGCAGGAACTCCTTTTGCATTACATCGAAGTGTCACCATCTGTCCAATTTCAGCCTTTGTATCCATAGGTGGGTCCACAATTACGGGTTTTTCACTAGAAAACAACTACAATTTTTACATGTTGGTAATGAAAACAAACCTAGCAGTGAGAGAAACAGCAATAATATGGCTGACAGTACCAAAAGTGTTCTTTGCAGTGCATGTGTATTTTCCGACATCAGACTCCAAGAATGGGTAAATTCTCAATGTGCGACTGGCTCGTAAATATTTATGCTTTCTTGATTCAACGATTTCCTGTAAGATTGTTGGTTTGAGGAAAAAAGACATTTTTTTCAAAATTACATTATTTCCAAATAACCATGTAATTTCTGGTGATGGGTTTCCTGAAGCTTCGCAAACCAGTTCCAATGGCTCACCATCTCGTGAAGAAGTATCTTGTTGCTCAAAAGTGAATTGTGGTGCTGAGCCAAACTCCGATGTAGCGGATGTGGAAACATCGGATTTTCTTGCAGGTTGATGTTGATCTTTTGCATGTCTCAGTCGATCATATGCGCATTTGATGTCGCTTTCTGATGATGTTGGGACAATCATAACTCTCTCCCCATTTGTACGCATAATGCTATTGAAATTTGTAATTTCTTCGTTTCTGAATAAAAATACAATTTTTAAAAACTTTACGAAAGTCAGCGGAGGTTTGAAAAATCAAAATATAAATTCCATTATGTATGAAATCTTCCTGGCCTAATCATATACAACCCTTCGATTCAGAATGCGAACCAAAATGGTCAAAAAATTTGGAACGCTTCACGAATTTGCGTGTCATCCTTGCGCAGGGGCCATGCTAATCTTCTCTGTATTGTTCCAATTTTAGTATATGTTCTCGGAAGAACGAAAGGTTAGGAGTGCACGCCGCTTATATATGCCCCTTTTTCACTGCAACCGACACTTTACTACTTGCGCACAATGGTATACTAACCACATACACATAAAAAAGTAACGTTTGCTGATTAACGAAGCAATTATTGCTGCAGCAAGAAAACAGTTGATAAAAAAAAATGAACATACGGAATCGATCTATAGAGAATTCTGTTTACAGTTTCAAATTACTCACTATCATTTTTGGTTTTGATTCACCCAGAATTAAGTATTACGATTCAACAAAAACTATAATTTTGAAACCTTTTTACGGGTTTCCGTATAATTTTTTGGTAAATCCTTTAATAATTCTTTCTTTAATGATTATAAATAGACTAAAACTTAAATTGAAAATCAGTAAATATCCCGTTAACTTTTTATAACTTGAATAGATAACTCACCCATCAAGCCAAACTGTTGAATGATGGAACGATTCTTCTGTAGATTCCGGACAAGTTAGCCATTTTTCACCATCTTTAACTTCCGACGTTGGACGTTCACACTTAAGTTCAGCAAGAGCAAGCTGAAAAAGGATAACCGTTTTTTTTTGGAATACAAATTTATAATTTTTTTGAACTCACATCTGCAACCATTTGTCCTCTTAATTTCAAAGGAAAAAAACACCTTGCAATTGTGAATTTGTTTTGGTTTTTCAGAAGGGCTACAGATTCCGCAAATTGTTTTAAATGAACCATCCTGTGCATTTGCAAAAATATATTATGTATTCATAAAAAATCATTTTAAGAAACCTGCAATCACAGCTCCATGGATTTCCAGCCATGTGAACCATTTTTATAGAAGAAGTCATTGTTGAAGGGAAAAAGTTGTTGGGAAGGGATTGAACTCTATTCTTCGATAAAATAAAAGTTTGCAAATATGGGCTGTTTTTGATGAGCTTAAAATTAAAAGAAAATTTGAATTGAGAAATTTCAAAAACTCACATTTTTCTCAACTTTTGAAATAGTGTTGAACCCTAAGTTAAGATTAACCAATTTGTTTGGTGAAGATGAAAGTGATGGGACCAGACGTAAACGATTTTTAGATATATCCAGATACTTCAAACTCGGTACAGCGTCCAAAACAAATTCTTCAATATGTCTGATACTATTATTCTGGAATTCCAAGTGTTGTAAGTTTGGAAACATCTCCAAATCAGATTTTTTGATAGATGTGAGCACATTATTTGCCAGATTTAAGTGAGTTGTGATGGATGGTATAGCACTTGGAATACTGGTCAAACCTGAAAAGAAAACAAATTAATTGTTTAATAATTCAAAAAAATGTTACCTTTTCCATTACAATTTACTGTCATTCCAGTGCAATGGCATTCTGTTGGACAATCATTTGCAAAAATCAATGGTATGAACAAGAAGAAATTTAATAACCACATAGCTGAAAACATCAAAGATTTGAAAAACCAGATGTGACACTTTTTCAATGAATGAATTTATGAGGAGATATAAATTGAATCACGATCTCTTATCGAAATAATTTCCATCAAAACTCAAATAAAACTTTTAAAATCAGGAGTGCTTAAAAACTTGACAAATTAAATAACCATCAATTATAAAATAATGGCAAAAAGACGAACGCAAAGTCAATTGATCCTGCGAAAAGGACACATGTTCTGGCGATAGCAGCTTTTTGATGAGCCTATCAGAAGAACTGTGCATTGTTCCTTTGTAAACCGGATGAAGAAAAAAAAAGAGAAGCCGACAGCAGAAGACAAAAAATTGCAACCGAAAACGTCGCCAGATGTTGTGGAAGGGGGGTAAAAACGCCAGACCTATTTTGTTTCTCGTTCGCCGTCCTTCATCACTATTACTTTTGTTCTTTTTTTTTGATATCTGAATGATGTTCAAGTATCAAATGTAAGTATCATTGGGGGGTTGCAGTGGTTTGATTGATTATGAACCTTTGTTTGGAATGTTGCGTTTTCGCGCATTTTTAAAAATTTCGTGATAGTGAATAACATTTATTAGAAAAATGAAAAAAGAAATTTCAAAGAAATTTAAAGGAGAGCTTTACGGAGATAATACTTGTACCCTAAAGAAAAATAGACTTTATTCTTCCAATTATGTTTTTAAAATGTTCTAAAACTACCTAGAAGCCGAGAAAACACGCCTCAAAAAATGGACTAGAAAAAGTGGCCACCGGCGAAAACTAGTCCGCAGACATGAAAAGTCCAAAAAAATGAACAAAAAAAAACGAATGACATAAGCATTCTGCATAACTATTTATTAACGAAACACGAAAAAAGCTCATAGGAAAAAGTGGCCACTTTTTCTAGGGCAATATTTTGAGGCTCGTTTTCTCAGCTTCTAACGGGGGTTTAGAAAATTTTAAAAACAGATTTGGAATGAGAATGAAGTCTATTTTCATTTAAGGTACATTTATTATCTCCGCAAAGCCCTGTTAATATGTAGTAGTAAATTCATGCGTCTTCAAAATTAGAAGATTCAGAAAGATGCGATGTAATATGGTATAGAAATCAAATGTCTTTCCGGAAATATGTTAAAATTCAATAAGTTGAGCAAAATCCCATGAATCTAAGAGTAAAGAGGCATTGATTTGAGCGTGTTTTCATTAACAAAAATAGTTCTCTTAAAACCACATTTTTGTAGCTATCCCACAGCGTTCTTAAAGTAACTCCAACAGAACGAAATTTGCAGAAAGAGCCGTATTAGATCAATATCACACTGTTAATCCCACTCATTCGTGCTTTTTTAGTATGAAATTACGCAACATATATCGCTGGTTCATTGAGTCATAAACAAATGTTTGCCAGACCTCAATTCTGCAATTGGTTTTATGATATAGAAGGGTGGCGATGGGAGGGTTTATGATATTCTCGAGAATCTGTTTTATGGCTTTTAAAACACCAGACGTGGCTATCGCTTCGTTTGCTCATTTCCTCCTACACAGTCGTCACTTTTGTGTCCAAAATTTTATAATTATTGTTTTGCACTTTGGTATCGAGGCTGGCACCAAAACTGTATTCATTGAACAGTTCCAATTATATCCTCTGATTCATTGTTTTGTATGTTGTTTATGGGTTACTCTTTTAATAATCCCATTTCAAACAATTTTACCGTTTCTATTGGAGAAAAGGAGCTGTTTTGTTTCATTTTTTCAGAGTTCATACTTTTGTCATCGTTCATTTTTTACGATCATTTTTTCATCATTCAATTTTTACATTTTTTCAAAAATGCATACCAAAATTCTAATCATTACATGAGTTTCAGATGAAGTGATAAAAACAGAATCTGGTGAATTGTATGAAAATATGAATAACTACATGAATAATCAACTGACATTTAATGTTTTATCAATTTTGACCCACCAACCCTTTTTTTCAGTTTCCATCAGAAACCACAAAATAGAAGTCTCCATGAAAATACAATTATTTTATTATCAATAAAAAATATGTGTTTCAAAATGTTTTGTTTTTTGGAATTCTTCCATAACTTTTATCAAAAAATAATTATTTTCCGAAAACTTATTATTGTCATTTTCAATATAACACATCAAATTTCCTTCACACTATTGTTTGTCCATTTCTCATGCGATAACATTCCATTTCAAATTCCAAAACAAATCGACCTTTGAAAACATTTTCTGGCCCTAAAATGATGTCACAACAGTTTCTCCCTCTAACCTTTTCTCCGAACGATTCATCATGAACCCTCGGCGCATATCTTCACCAGAATTCTATCCCTTCCTATATTGTTGTTGTTGTTGTTGTTGTTCCTCCCATATCCATCTCCTCATTCAAATAATTGTATTCATCAGCTGAGGCACACGGTTTTGCGGGACCGTTTCTATACGCAGACACTGTCACCAGCACAGTCTTATTGATTCTCTCACTCTGTCGTCTCTTCAACTTGTATATACTATTTCCATGCATATTCACATTCGGACATGTCCTTTGCTATGTTTTCGGTGCACCATTCGCGCATACCGTCTGGCTGGTTACATTTTATTTCGCTTCGATGGAACCATTCAAACCAAATCCTTCAATAACAGCTAACGTTGTTTTTCATTTTGCCTATTTTTTTTTAAATTATGACTAAAAAGCGTTTTAGTTTCATCAATCAAATAGTTGATAAAAGTTGCACGTTTTTATCAAGCATCAAACCGACACAGTTCTTACCGAGAATCCTTTTTTTTTCGTTATCATTGCCTTGATTATAACAAAAAAATTGGAAGAGTAAGATAATACCGCGTTCATCATTGTTGACCAATTGAAAGGTATCAGGTCCTTGATCAGTATATTGATAGATAAGAAAGATATACTTTCATTCGGTTTATATATTCCATAACTATGAGCTTTGTCTTTTCTTTTGTCCAAATTATTTTTTACGCAACATTCTTTATTTCGGCTTCTTTTTTTAGGTTCTGGTCAAGTTTTGTTTGATCTTTCCTGGCTACCACCAATATTTTATTTGCTAACTAACGCCTACTGACCTCAATACACCTCCGGATCTTGTTCCTTTACTTTTTTCTTGAGTTCACATTTGTTTATACATCTTCTTAGAATGTGCCAACGTGATTTGTGGTATCCTACCAATAGGTGAAAATGACAATAAATCTTTATTTTCTCCTCAAGATTTTTTTTATTTTTTGCACTTTCTATTTCGTAGTGTAACATACTATGAACGTTTTGTATATAAAACATTTCAAACAGTTTATTTAAATGAGCTTTCCGTAGGTCCAGTTTAAAACATGCGTTTAAGAAAGGTTTTATCTAGCTATAAATATTTAAAAAATAGAACTAACCTCGTCGATTTGGCTTTGTTTCTAGTTTCTACGCCATTCCTCGTTTTTAGTCCATTTTCAATTTTTATTCCCGAACTTTCTGTTATTTTAATACTATATTTAATCGTGAAGAATGGCGGAAAACATCTTAGAATTGATTTCATAATTTTGCCAGTGCGTTTTTTTGTCAGTGATTCATTTGTTATTACAAGAAAACATGTGTTCCACCAAAGATTTATTTTTAGCTCCAATCCAATTAATTTAAGTTTTTATTACAATATACTCATAATTTGTCAAATTTCATAGAATTATATTGTAATATAAAGCCGCTAATTATCTCAAAACCTGATCTATCCACCAATTTTCGGCTATCCGAGTTCATCAGCTGTCTAGTAGTAGGTGTTGCCGGGCGCATATGTCCCTAATTATATGCATCATGCATTTGGGGGAAGAGCACTGACCCTTCATACCCTTTTTTTCAATCCTAGATACCGAACACCTGCCACTGAATTCTCGAGACAGTCCACTTGACAGTAAACCATTCATAAAAACAATTTTCATTATCTAGATAAAAACGCTTGATTCTGATTCTGCTGATTTCCTTTTTATCTTCTGTTATCAACCGCCCACGTAATATTCAAATTTCCAAAATTGTCTACTATTACTCATCGGTTGTGAATCATCAGTTATCTATATTTCTTTTTTTTTCAGTTTTTATTTGCACTGCTTTCTATTCCTCTACCCCTCTGGGCACAATGTTCTCATTCTTTTTTTTTCAAACTGTTCAAAATCGATTCAATGCTTTTTCCGCTCCTTTTTCTCATTGCGTTAATGCATTTTTTTTATTGGATTGTGTCTTTTCAGACCAACGTCAACATTTTCCACAGATCCATGTAACTAATTTTTATCGGGTGACATTATTGCTGAAATGCTGAAGATTTTTACGTTATTACTGCTGCTGTTCGGAAGAAGGTCAGCTTTTCAACTACCTGATATTTATTCGGATGAATTAGTTATTCAGGTGAGTTTTGTAATGAAAAACTGAAAAATTTATGCATTCTGTTTTGAATTTTTTTTTGGATTTTCCAATTCAAAATTAGTAACTTCGTATTTTTTTGGCATCCTGTTTTGGTGACTTAAGTTAGTTTTAAAAGCATCGGAACGGTGGATCAAAAATATACGAGTTTTTCAGAAGAACGCTGTGATTGGGAAATTTGTTGAACTTGAAGAGAAAGACACATTGGTTCTAAAATGCAATGGAAGATTTGGTAAATTTTGAAAAAAAACACTCCAGGAAGACACAATTAAATTTTTTTTAGATGATCTTGACTTCCATCTGCCAAATAATTCAGACCATGAAGGATATAATAAAAATGATGTTGAGGAAAGAGCCAATGAATCGTTTGACGAGTATTCTCGTGATTTGGTTCTTGTGATGAGTAACTTGAAACAATCCGATACGGGTTCATATGCCTGCAGATCTGAAACACATCCTTCGTTGAATGATACTGTCTACGTTTTTGTGAAAGGTTGGTTTTATATTTAAAAAATTATAGTTGAAAAAAAGAAAAAATAATAATACATGTGGTGGTACAGGAAAATCACATTTCGGGTTATTCGATGGTAAGTAAAAAAAAACATCAAATTTAATTTTTGGCAAAATTAAAAGAAACAGAAAATAAAACAAAACAATGTATGGTGATTCTACTCTTAATTCCAGGATCATCGGCATTTGTTCCTCTCAAAACGGCAGGATTCATCTACAAAGTTGGCGAATCGGTGATTCCATGTAAAGCGACGAGCCATTTTGAGAAAGCGGATATTGAACTTTATGTAAAAGGGGATAGAATAAAGGAAGCTCGAAAGGCTTACAATCACAAGTGAGCAAAATTGTCTAATAAGTAGAAAACACCATAAATATTTCAGATATGGGTTCCAATTGAATAATAAGATGTATCACGCCAAGCAATTTTCACAAGTTCAATTTGAATGCAAATACACGGGATCGCCAGAATCGACTGTTAGTTATGTGATCAGTGCAGATGATAAAGATGCACCGGAAGAAAATGACTTGCAATTGTATTGGGTTGAGGTATACTTTAATTGTAAATGGTACTATTTCTTATGTTCTCAAATTACAGTCAACAGAATGGCCATATGTTGACGGGAATTTTTCAATAAATTGTGCGTTGTCATATAATGGCACCGAAAGTTTCCATTATTATAAGAATAGTCTTCATGTTACTTGCCCACAGTGTAGTTCTAATGCTGATGTGAGTTTTATCAATAAATATTATTAATAAATTATTAATTAATAAAATTGTAGGGTCATGCGGTTGCTGACAGAGACCGTAGGGTTGGCAACACAATTAATGCAAATATCAAAATCAATTCGCTGAAACCAGAAGATTCTGGGGATTATGTATGTATCTGGAAAATGGAAGGTCGTGATGAGGACAAAGTCCTAACAAAAACTATCAAAGTGTCACCAAAGAAATCACAAATTAGGGTGAATTTTAAAATATTTTTGTCATTTTTAAGTAAACGGTTTACAGATTATCGAACGTAGTTCAGAGAAGGTTGTAGTTCAAAAAGGTGACTCAATTGAACTTTTTGCAAAAATTGCCGTGTATCCTTTTGAGAAAAATGCTTATAAAGCGACTTGGAGAAGGGTAAATTATCACTAATTTTAAAGAAACTTCATTAAAAAATGTGAACTTTCAGCAATACACATCTCCTATCAAAAATGAAATAGAGAAGGAATCGATAATAAACGATAATAACAGAGTAATCACAAATGATTTTAATAACTTCGAGTTTTCTGAAAAACTGGTCATCGACAGAAGAATTGTTGACACAGATTTGAGTGGAACGTGAGTTTTTTTAAAAGCACTTGGCATTGAACAAAATAGTAAATTTGCAGATATATCCTGGAAGTTGTTCATAACGACACATTTAAAAATATCGAGTGGCAAGTTGCAGTGAAAAGCTCGACGATCAAGACGAAAATTTCAATTCGCGAGCCATCATCATTTGTGTTTTTCGACCAACCGTTCCATCCACCAAACACTCATTTACATATTGATTGCATTACTGAATCTTTGCCACCAGCAGAAGTAACGATTAAGATGAGAAAGTAGGATTTTCAGTGTTAATAATTTTCTAGGCGGAACTCCAGAATAGGGAATAACTTCACTAAAATAGAGACGTCCGATCTTTTTAGTTTTTTTTCAGGAAAACTATGGAATTTTTCAGGCTTCACGACAATAAACCATTTCTTGATGTGGATCCAGCTGAACTTCACGTCGCTGGTGGAACCTTTGAAAGTGGATACATTTGGAATGCTACAATTGATGAAGATATTGAGGTCCAATGCATTGGAAAATTGTATGACAAACAAGATGTAGTGACCAGAAAAATTCGCATCGCTGATCGAGAACCGGACGTTGTCAGAAAAATAATAAAAAGCGCTACAGCAACTTCATTAGAAAACCCGAAATTGATTTATGAAGGTGACGATGTTGTTCTGGATTGCATTGTTCCACATGAAGAGGATTGGTAATTTTTTGTGTTTCAGGCTATAGAATCTAATTTTTTATAGGACCGTTGAGTGGTTGTTGGCTGGAAAGACGCTAAAATCTGAACAGCGAGAAGAAGGACATTCACGACATACTGTTTTAACGTTAGAGTGAGTTTTTTAAAAGACGGTTTAGCATCAGATTAATATGGTTTGCAGGAATGTAATAAGTAGCGATAGTGGAACGTATACATGTCGCGTTGAAAATGAGGGAAAAGAAAATGAACTTAATCAAACGATAAATGTGGGAACAGTTTTGAAACCATATAATAGTATTGATGGCAAGGACAATCCCGTGAACTTGCAATATGGTGAATCAGCAAAGTTCAATTGTAACCTTATTGGTGACCCCAATCCGGACTATGAATGGTTCAAAGATGGAAAAAAATTTACACACGGAGAAGTGAATAACTTAACGATGATGATCCCACATGTTAGTCATGATGATGAAGGGGTGTTCAGCTGTCGAGCAACGAATCGAGCCGGAACGACAGAACAAAAGTTCAAGAGCAATATAAGAGGAGCGCCAACGAGTTATCTTGCTGAGTTCATCGTCGTAATCTTCATACTTATTATTGTTTTGATCGGTTTTGGTGCTGCCATTTTCTATTTCCAACGACAAAAAAACAATGATATTGAGTGAGTTTATTTTTTTAAATTTATATTCTATTTTTAAAATTCATGTTTTCAGACATCTCAAGGCATTGTACGACGAGTTAACAAAACGACAATATCCAGCTGTGACGGAAGAAATGTCAAAAGTCCCAATTGATCAAAGAGTTCAATCACTTCCGTGTAGAGAAGATAATGACATCGATTTGAGTCAGTTGGAAATTGGGCCTATGGTATATCATCAGATAGTGAACACAAATAGCAATTTTGTTTTCAGCTTGGACATGGAACCTTTGGAAAAGTTCAAAGAGGTTACCTCAGAAAAGCAGTACCAACCAGTGAAGAAGAACAGCATGCAAAATTAGCAGTCGCAATCAAATCGCCATTGGTAGGATACAGCTTAGAGCAGAATAGAATGTTGGCTGAAGAGTTGAAAATAATGAATGCTATTGGGCATCATCCGAATCTTGTGACATTGATTGGGGCAACCCTTCAGAATATGAGAAGGTTGGTTTTAAGTATGGATATTTTCGAAACTAAAAACATGTTATAGTGGGCATCTGAACATCGTGTTAGAACTTTGCACTCTTGGAGATCTGCGTGGATATTTGATTAAACATCAGAACAAATTTATCAACCAGCTGAAAACCGGGCCTGTCACAGCTGAGACGGATTATTTGCAACCAAATAGTTCCTTTGTGCAGGATCATTATGAAACAGAACCGAATGGAACAGCAGAGACTCAACAACTTTTAAATACTACTGACGGATTTCTTACAACAACTGATCTTGTTTCATTCTCTTATCAGATTGCGAACGGAATGGAGTATTTAGCATCGGTACCGGTGAGTTTTGTGTGAAAACATTTCGATGATGGCTCAAAATTGTTTTTCAGTGTGTCCATCGTGATTTGGCGGCTAGAAATATTTTGCTTACTGGAAATAAAATTGTACGAGTGGCTGACTTTGGCCTTGCTAAAGAGCATTGCGGAAAACAGTACTATAGGTTTCATTTTCATTTTCCTTTTCAAAAAATAATATCAAACTTTTTCAGAACTTCACGAGCAAACCATGAAAAAGCGAAGCTACCGATTCGATGGATGTCACCCGAAGCAATGAGTGACGGAAAATACACCGAAGAATCAGATGTTTGGTCATATGGAATCACGCTTTATGAAATATTTACACTTGGAAAGAAGCCTTATCCAAGTGTGCCTGATGAACAAACAATTCAAATTAGAGATCTGTTGTTGGAGGGTCTGAAAAATCCAAAACCCGATTTTTGTCATAAAGACATGTGAGTTTTTATAATACGTTTCTAATCGATATATCCGAATTTCAGTTATGAATTGATGCTCACTTGTTGGGCTCAAGAACCAGAAAAGCGTCGTAATTTCTCGCATTGTGTCAAAGTCTTTAGAGAGCATATGGATCTTGCTTCATCGGAGGTTAGAAATTGAAAACTTGAATAATTGTTAAAAAGGAATTTACAGCTCGCCAAAACATTGGAAATTGAGCTGTCGAGGGAAAGTGAGAAACAACAGCAATATTCGAAATGGCTCGAGCGGCCAGTCGAAGTCCAAGATCCCAGAGTACTAGTGCAATCCTTGTTACCAAGACGATCGTCGGAACAGGATAGATATCGATCGCAAGGGTTTCCAATGAAGGAAATTTAAAAATAAATTGTTATTGTTAGGAAGTACCCAAAGAATTTAATGCCACCCAGTGCCATTTTTGAAAAATAGTCATATTGTTTTCTTGCTTAAATTTCATGTTAGAACTGCCAATCATTGATTTCAACATGTTTAAGGTGTTTCATTTTTTTTTTGAAGACCTTGTTTTTTACGGTTTTGTTAATTTATCTGTGACAAATTCGGTTTTTTTTCTGTATTTTTGTTTTACTGCATGATTTTTTGTAATAAAGTATTATAAGAAACGTGATAGGATCAGAATCGTTGAAAAATTTGTTTAACTGCCAATTTTAGATTTTTCGTTCTTTAATTATTGTCAACTTTAAATTTTTGGATCATCCATTTTTTACTAAAAGACCGCAGCGCTACCGCTCGCATTTACAAATAGCACGACTGTGTGAGAGACTGTTAGATTTTCTAGGTAGGTCAAAAACAACTTACATGATCAAGAATATTTGAGTTGACAATAATTTTTAGGTACTCTTAAAAGATCCATAATATTTTTAGTTTCTTATAGATTAAATAAAACGTCAGAAGCATGAAAATAAATCATATAACGGTGTACGTTCCGGTTACTTTGTTACCATCACTCAAATATGTCTACAAGCAAGATTGTGAAATGCTTGTTGTTTCCTAGGAATCCTGGCTGCATTTTGGCTTACTTGCAAGGAAATGTGTTGAGAACTGGATAAGACTGGACGAGAATTGAAAGAACTTGTGCTATCGAATAAATTTTTCAAATATTTGTAAAAATGCAGTTTCATTACAAAAACAAACTGGAAACAATTTATTCGTCGTGTGAAATCTAATGAGTAATGGAAAAATATCGATTTGACACATAAATGTTGGGGATAAAACCTTGTCCGTTGCAATTGGTTTCAAAGTTCCGTGCTTGAACCATTCGGCAAGTTTGGATCTTGGATCAGCGAGCATATCAGTTCGACGGACCTAGAAATATGGTCATATTGTTTTTTTACATATATTTTTAGAACGTTGTTCTTCTGTTTTTTGCATTTATAAGAATTTATTGCTATATTTCCAGTATTTATAATTTTCCATCGTTTTCGAAAATTTGGGGTCGTAAAAAACATTTTGAGTGCACAATCCAAAAATATTAGGACTAACCGTATACTTCTTCCCACCAACATTGATATTTCAAATATCATCAGTGTGTCTTGGACGTGACATCTGAAAAAAAGTAAACAAATAAGTTTTCAAGAAAATACTGTGCATTGTTCCTGTGTAAACCGGATGAAGAAAAAAAAGGAAGTCGACAGCAGAAGACAAAAAATTGCAAACGAAAACGTCGCTAGATGTTGTGGAAAGGGGGGTAAAAACGTCAGAAATAATTTGTTTCTTGTTCGCCGTCCTTCATCACTTACTTTTGTTCTTTTTTTTGATATCTGAATGATGTTCAAGTAAGTATAATTGGGGGGTTGCAGTGGTTTGATTGATTATAAACCTTTATCTGGAATGTTGCGTTTTCGCGCATTTTTAAAATTTCGTGTTAGTGAACAGTGTTCCGATCCGGATCTGATTTCGTATCGGATCAATCCGGATGACGATCCGGACCGATCCGCATCAGGTCAATCAGGATCGAGTGACAATCCGGATCGATCCAGAGATAAGATCTGAGTCAAGTTAAATAAGTGTGGTAGGGGTCAAAAATTAATTTTGTGCCACAAAACCTGTGAAGTGTATCGGCGTTTTGGGCGAACTCCCCGTTTTGTCGGACAACTTGTAAATTTTTCGAAAAAAAATTTTTTTTCGTTTTTTGAATGTTTTTTTTTTCGTTTTTTGCTCAAAAATGCTTCTGTTGTTACAAAAAAAGAAACAATTATGATGTTTACGATATAAAATTGGCAAAAAAACGAAAAAAAAATACCACAAAATTTTTCGAAAAATTGACTTTTTGGTCATCAAAAATTTTCAAAAAAATATTTTTTTTCGATTTTTCTGTCAAACATGTCGCTAAATGGAAGAACAAGATAAAAAGGTTTTCAAATTTGAGAAAAAAGTTCAAATTTGAGAAAAAAAAATCTAAATTTTGAGGTATTTATAGTTGATTTGAATGTGCATTTTTAGTGTAATTTTTTCGCATGTGTGGCCATTTTTTCAAACTATGATCCCCACTTTTTGAAGTTTCTTATATCATTCGATAGGATAAATTATTTTGCACGAAAATTCGTAAAATTGACATACAGGAGTTTTTCATTTGAAAATTAAGAAAAACTAAATCCAATTTTCTGTCTTCAACATTTGTATTTCTATCTACAACGGCAAAACCGGGAGTTCCCGCCGAACGCCGGGATACTTCACAGGTTTTGTGGCAGGACATTAATCGTTGATCCTTACCACACTCACAAACGAAGTTTCAAGTTTATAGCACAATTATTCCGTGGAATAAGATGGTTTTTAAAATAGGCCGAAATTTTTTAATTCTAGCAAAATAGTAAAATTTGTATTCTGAAAATGAACAATTGAAATTTATAGATCCGAATTTAACTCGATCCGGATCGATCCAGATCGGATGGAAATCCGGATTGAGATATCCGAAACCGAAAAATCCGGATAGGAACACTGCTACTGACCTCAATACACCTCCGGATCTTGTTCCTTTACTTTTTCCTGAGTTTACATTTGTTTATACATCTTCTTAGAATGTGCCAACGTGATTTGTGCTATCCTACCAATGTGTGAAAATGACAATAATGATTGATAGATTTTATTTTCTCCTCAAGATTTTTTTTTGATTTTTTGCATTTTCTATTTCGTAGTGTGTAACATACTATGAACGTTTTAGATATCAAAAATTTCAAGCATTTTTTAACTGAGATTTCTGTAGGTCCATAAATATTAAAGAAATAGAACAAACGTCGATTAGGCTGCGTTTTAGACCATATTTTCAATTTCTATTCACGAACTTTCTGAACTTTCTGTTATTTTCATACTTTATTTCATCGTGAAGAATGGCGAAAAACATCTTAGAAATGATTTCATAATTTACACAGTTTTTTCATTGCAGATAAAAAAAACTGTTTCCTATTAGGTTGTTCCGAAATGAATGGGAATTTTTTTCTGTTTCACCTCGTTCATTTCTCGAGCAGTTTTTTTCCGTTTTTATTTTTTTATCTTATGCATTAAGTCTTTCACAATGAATAAGTGTTTCCGTATTTCCGGTAATCCTTATTATGGCGGAATTTCTCTTGAAAGATAAACATGGGGTCTTTTTCTTTTACGATTTCCTCTTGGGACATTCAGCCGCTGTTGCTCATCGAAATTGGTGCAATGCGACAGGCACGGACACCCTCAAATACGAAATGGTGAACTTCTAGTTCCATCGCTTCAAAGAAGGTGACGACGATCTCGCGAACAAGCCACTACCCGGCCGCCATCAGCTGGAAATCGGCCAGTGCTTCCGAAAGGAGCTGGAGAAAGAGCCCAGATCAGGTGTACGTGAACTGTCTTCGGCACTTGGGCTACATAAAACAACAGTATACAGCCACTTCCGAGCAAGTGGAAAGAGCCAAAGTGTGGTCAACTTGTTCCTCACGATTTGACTGATGATCAGAAGAACATGCGTTTCACCATTGCCTTGTATTTGCTCTGCCGAAACACGGAGTGAATTCAAAATATTTTCATTGGAAATGAAAAGTGATGTGCTTTGTTCAATCATAGTAGAAAGCTTCAATGGGTAGCAACTGGAGAAACTCCAAAAACAGACGTCAAAGGAAAAAAAATGGAAGCTTTCGATTTGGTGGGACAAGAAAGGCGTTATCTACCCTGAACTTATTCCAGATCGAGTCACTGTCAATGCGGACCTATACTCTCTCCAAATACAAAAAATGTACGATCAACACCACTTCTTTCGCCCGGGAGCCTCACGGAATCTCTTACTTCATGACAATGCAAGACCACGTGTCGTTTTAGCGACCAAGGACATACTACAGGCACTGGATATCGAAGTTCTGCCACATCCACCGTATAGTCCGGACCTTTCCCCAACTATTTATCATTTGTTCCGCTCACTTCAAAACTCTCTCAAAGATTTGCAGTTCGATCACCGAGCTCACCTGGAATCGTACCTTGATGACTTTTTCGCCTGCCAGCCCCCGGAATTCTACGCTATCCGCTGCGTTGGCACGAGGTCATCCAACAACATGGCCAATATATCACTCATTGATAATTGTTTTCAAATTAATAAATTTTTGTTTGAAAAAAATCGAAAAAAAGTGAATAACGTTCGGGTCGACCTAAAGCGTCAGTGGATAGCAGCTGGAGAAACTCCAAAAACAGACGTCAAAGGACAATTTCATGAGAAAAAAGAGATGCTTTCGATTTGGTGGGACACGAAAGGCGTTATCTACCGTGAACTTTTTCCAGATCGAGCCCATGTCAATGTGGACCTATACTCTCTCCAAATACAAAAAATGTACGATCAACACCACCTCTTTCGTCCAGGATATCGAAGTTCTGCCATATCCACCGTATAGTCCGGACCTTGCCCCATCTGATTATCATTTGTTTCGCTGACTTCAAAACTCTTTCAAAGATTTGTAGTTCGACGACCGAACGCACCTGGAATCGTACCTTGATGACTTTTTCGCCTGCCAGCCCCCGGAATTCTAGGCAAAGGGAATCGAACAGCTTCCGCTGCGTTGGCACGAGGTCATTCAAAAACATGTTCAATATATCACTCATTGATAATTGTTTGCAATTAATAAATTTTTGTTTGAAAAAAATCGAAAAATTCCCATTCGTTTAGGGACAACCTAATATTTTGGCCAAAAAGTAGTCTTTTTGTCGCGTTTTTGGCTATTTTTGAAACTATGGGACCCTGAGTTTTTCATCTTACATATCATTCGATAGAAAAAATTTTCTATAGGAATTCGTAAAAAATATACATATACCGCCAAAATGGGCTTTTCATTTGAAAATTATGAAAAACTAAATCCAATTTTCTATCTTCAACATTTTCATACTCAAAATTATTTTGGGTTTTGTTGTCAACGATAAAGTTGTAGAACTTAATGAGAGCTTTCGAATAATATACATATCTGCTCGTAGTACGTAAAATAAGCAAAGTTATAGCCAGTCAAAGTTGTAATCCAAAACGGGGAGCTCCCCCCGAACGCCGGGACACTTCACCGCTTTTGTAGCACAAAATTACCTTTTATCCTCTACCACACTCACATAAAAAGTTTCAAGTTGATAACACAATTATTCTGCCTAGGGCACGATGATTCAACGCGACACGGACATCGTCTCTTAAGTCTGGCATCAAAGTACATACGTTTTTGTTTTCATTTTTTTATTGCACGTAAGTTTTGTCAGTGATTCATTATTACAATAAAACATTTGTTCCACCAAAGACTATTTATTTAGGTTCATCAGCTGTCTAGTAGTAGGTGTTGCCAATTAATTATGGGAAAATACTCAATCCATCATAAAACTCGAACAATTACATATATTGAGATACAATTTTTTATTCAAGAAGGAAAAAGGTCTGACAACAACATATTACAAAAGATATTCGGAAGCCCCTCCACTTTCTTTTCTACAAGCCTTCAAGCGCTTCGGGATACTTGCGATGGTGGCCGCAGGGTAGTTGGTGGTAATTGTGTTCCAGATATCTACCAATTCCGTTTTCAAGATCTGAATCGATGTCACACGGCTTCTCTCGATTCTTCTCTCCAAACTGTCCAGAATAATCCATTGGATTCAAATTCGACGGTAAACAGGACCATAAATCCTTGATTCATACTTCAGGAATTTCATACTTGAGGAGCGTCATTGTAGGTTTGGCACCATGAGCGGTCGCCTAGTCCAGTGCCCTCCAGAAAAGTGAGAATTAGTCCAAGGAATTCTTTATGATGTCCTGGCGATAGAATTGACCATCAATTTTGACTCCTTTATCAACGAAAACTTTATCGACGACTGGAGCCCAAATCATAAACAGCTTCTCATCACTGAAGACGACTCGTTTGAGATCATTCACCGCGGCCCAGTGGAGTAGGCGTTGTACTCTTATATACCGATTTTCTTCCCCTTCAACTTTAGGTATTGACTTTTGCCAATCTTGTAGGACACCATATTCAAGTGTTTTTCGACAACATTTCGGACTGTTGCTCGGCTGACGTTGAGCTGCGTCGCCATCTTTCTCATGGATTGTCGATTTTCACGATTGATCCTCTTCTTCATCTTATTTCTCAGCTCCGGAGTATTCACTATCGGTTTCCTGCCTCTTCCAGGTTTGTCAGACACTGTGTTTCGTTTAATTGTCCGGGCCACCAAGCTACGGTTCACTTTCAATTTAGCAATCTCAGAATTGCGTATTCCAACTGCAGCCAAATTCAAAATTGTGGTTCTCTCTGAACATGGCCTCATAATTACCTAAAAAATACAAATGGTGACGAGCGATCAGTTTTAAAACAAAGAAAAATATTTTTAAAAAACTATTATGAAAAAAAAAAAATCAAAAATGGGGTTCGGGTGATAGCTTCGCAAAAATCAATCTTCACCAGCCCGGAGTCGAACCAGCATCTGACAGAAATCTGCAGGCCCATTGCGGATGCCCGGCAGTGCTTCCCGAATGAACCGTTCTCTGCTATAAAACCGTTCTCTGCTATAAATGCGGAGCGGTGGGCAAATTTCCGTCAGATGCTGGTTCAACTCCGGTCTGGTGAAGATCGATTTTTGCGAAGCTATCTCCCGAACCCCATTTGAATATTTTTTCAAAAAAAGCCTTTTCAGTGTGCCAATCGGCGAATTAAAAGGAAATCCTTTTCTAAATTCTAAAAAAAAATTTTAAAAAAGCTACAGTACTTTTTTCGCGATGGAGCGCGTCTTGTTCACATTATTAATTGTCACCCTGTATTCCTCTACCCCTCTAGGCACGATTTTCTCATTCCTTTTTTTTCAAACTGTTCAAAATCGATTCAATGTTTTTACGCTCCATTTTTTCATTGCGTTAATGAACTTTTTTATTGGATTGTGTCTTTTCAGACCAACGTCAACATTTTCTACAGACCCATGTAACTAAGTTTTATCGGGTGACATTATTGCTGAAATGCTGAAGATTTTTACGTTATTACTGCTGCTCTTCGGAAGACGGGCAGCTTCTGAACTACCTGTTATTTATTCGGATGATTTTGTTATTCCGGTGAGTGTTGTAATGAAAAACTACTGACTAGGAATCCTATTTTCGCGTCAGACGTTTTTTGGAAAGTACATAATGTATATGCGTAGGTATGTGTGTGGATAATAAAATGTGAAAATATTACAACTCACAACTACCGTATACCTGAGATAGCCAGGCGCCTTTAAATCCACGTTTTTTCGATGTCATCCGTTTGGCGGTTTGTAACTTTTGAATGGCTTTATCAATTTAAACAATCTATAGCTCAAATTAAAGATAATTTGCGCGTATGCAAATATCCTGTTCAAATGTGTTAAAAATTGAATCTTCCAAAGATTTTTTTGTTTTCCAATTGAAAAAAAGTAAATTATCTAATTTTTTAAACATGTCGACTCATCTTTAAGAAATTTCCTTTCAGAAAAGCTATAAATTGTTTAATTTGGTCAATCCGTTCAAAAGTTACACGAAATAAAAGTTTTGCATTTGGTGCAGCACACCTCCACCACAAACACAGCCTTGCGCATGGGGCGATCCTAATTTTCAATGTCGTATAACTTTTTTTCCCACCGTATTTTTTTTACCTTTTTTACATACAAAGGTTTTTTAATGCGTAGAATCCGAAAAATTATAGCTCAATACACAGGAGGTCTATCTTTTTATTTTTTCGAAAAAGTTTCTTCTTTTTCTCTATTTTTGATATATAAAACACTAATTTTTATTTATTTTTTTACGATATTATTAAAATTCGTGATTTTATCTTTAATTTGAGCTATAGATTGTTTAAATTGATAAAGCCATTCAAAAGTTACAAACCGCCAAACGGATGACCTCGAAAAAACGTGGATTTAAAGGCGCATGGCTATCTCAGGTATACGGTAGTTGTGAGTTGTAATATTTTCACATTTTATTATCCACACACATACCTACGCATATACATTATGTACTTTCCAAAAAACGTCTGACGCGAAAATAGGATTCCTAGTGAAAAATGTATGTATTCTGTTTTGAATTTTTTTTATTTTTAACTTTTATTGACAAAAATAAGTAATTTCGTATTTTTTAGCACCCAAAAATATGTTTGCTAATTTAATTTAATTTTAAAAGCATCGGAACGGTGGATCAAAAATATACTAGTTTTTCAGAAGAACGCTTTGATTGGAAAATTTATTGAACTTGAAGAGAAAGACACATTGATTCTAAAATGCAGTGGAAGACTTGGTAAATTTTGAAAAAAAACACACTCCAGGAAAACACGATTTAATTTTTTTTTAGATGATCTTCACTTCCATCTGCCGAATAATTCAGACCATGAAGGATATAGTAAAAATGATGTTGAGGAAAGAAAGAATTTGTTTGACGAATATTCTCGTGATGTGGTTCTTGTGATAAATAACGTGAAACAATCCGATACGGGTGCATATGCCTGCAGATCTAAAACACATCCTTCGTCGAATGATACTGTCTACGTTTTTGTGAAAGGTTGGTTTTAAAATTATAGTTGAAAAAAGGAAAAATACAAAATTAATAATAACATTTCGGATTATTCGATAGTAAGTTTTTAAAAAAAGAAAATTTAATTTTGACAAAATAAAAAGAAACAGAAAATAAAACAAATCAATGAGTGGTGATTTTTTGGTTAATTCTAGGATCATCGGCATTTGTTCCTCTCAAAACGGCAGAATTCATCTACAAAGTTGGCGAATCGCTGATTCCGTGTAAAGCGACGAGCCATTTTGAGAAAGCGGATATTGAACTTTATGTAAAAGGGGATAGAATAAAGGAAGCTCGAAGGGCTTACAATCACAAGTCAGCAAAATTGACAAATTAGTAGAAAACACCATAAATATTTCAGATACGGGTTCCAATTGAATAATAAGATGTACCACGCTAAGCAATTTTCACAAGTTCAATTTGAATGTAAATACACGGGATCACCAGAATCGAATGTTAGTTATGTGATCAGTGCGGATGATAAAGATGTACCGAAAGAAAATGACTTGCAATTGGATTGGGTTGAGGTATACTTTAATTGTTAATGGTACTATTTCTTATGTTCTCAAATTACAGTCAACCGAATGGCCATATGTTGGCGGAAATTTTTCAATAAATTGTGCGTTGTCATATAATGGCACCGAAAGTTTCCATTATGATAAGAATAGTCTCCATGTTACGTGCCCACAGTGTAGTTCGAATGCTAATGTGAGTTTTATCAATAAATATTATTGATAAATTATTAATTAATAAATTTGTAGGGTCATGCGGTTGCTGACAGAGACCTTAGGGTTGGCAACACAATTAATGCAAATATCAAAATCAATTCGCTGAAACCAGAAGATTCTGGGGATTATGTCTGTATCTGGAAAATGGAAGGTCGTGATGAGGACAAAGTCCTAACAAAAACTGTCAAAGTATCACCAAAGAAATCACAAATTAGGGTAATTTTTAAATATTTTTGTCATTTTCAAGTAAACGGTTTACAGGTTATTGAACGTAGTTCAGAGAAGGTTGTAGTTCAAGATGGTGACTCAATTGAACTTTTTGCAAAAATTGCCGTGTATCCTTTTGAGAAAAATGATTATAAAGCGACTTGGAGAAGGGTAAATTATCACTAATTTTAAAGAAACTTCATTAAAAAATGTGAACTTTCAGCAATACACATCTCCTCTTAAAAACGAAATAGAGAAGGAATCGATAATAAACGATAATAATAGAGTAATCACAAATGATTTTAATAACTTAGAGTTTTCTGAAAAACTGGTCATCGACAGAAGAATTGTTGACACAGATTTGAGTGGAACGTGAGTTTTTTAAAGCACTTGGCATTGAACAAAATAGTAAATTTACAGATATATCCTGGAAGTTGTTCATAACGACACATTTAAAAATATCGAATGGCAAGTTGCAGTGAGAAGCTCAACGATCAAGACGAAAATTTCAATTCGCGAGCCATCATCATTTGTGTTGTTCGACCAACCTTTCCATCCACCAAACACACATTTGCATATTGATTGCATTACTGAATCTTTGCCACGAGCAGAAGTAACAATTAAGACCAGAAAGTAGGATTTTCTGTGTTAAATAATGTTCTAGACATCTTCAGAACTCCAGAATGGGGGAATAACTTCACTAAAATCCGATTTTTTTTACTTGTTTTCTAGAAAACTGTGGAATTTTTCAGGCTTCACGACAATAAACCATTTCTTGACGTGGATCCATCTGAACTTCACGTTGCTGTTGGAACCTTTGAAAGTGGATACATTTGGAATACTACAATTGATGAAGATATTGAGGTCCAATGCATTGGAAAATTGTATGACAAACAAGATGTAGTGACCAAAATTATTCGCATCGCTAATGGAGAACCGGACGTTTTCAGAGAAATTAAAAAAAGCGCTACAGCAACTTCATTAGAGAACCCGAATATTATTTATGAAGGTGACGTTGTTGTTCTGAAATGCATTGTTCCATATGAAGAGGATTGGTAATTTTTTGTTTTCAGGCTGTAGAATCTCATGTTTTATAGGACCGTTGAGTGGTTGTTGGCTGGAAAGACTCTGAAATCTGAACAGAGAGAAACAGGACATACACGGCATACTGTTTTAACGTTAGAGTAAGTTTTTTAAAAGATGGTTTAACATCGGATTTCTATTGTTTGCAGGAATGTAACAAGTAGCGATAGTGGAACGTATACATGTCGCGTTGAAAATGAGGGAAAAGAAAATGAACTTAATCAAACGATAAATGTGGGAACAGTTTTGAAACCATATAATAGTATTGATGGCAAGGACAATCCCGTGAACTTGCAATATGGTGAATCAGCAAAGTTCAATTGTAACCTTATTGGTGATCCAACTCCGGACTATGAATGGTTCAAAGATGGAAAAAAATTTACACGCGGCGTAGCGAATAACTTAACGATGGTGATACCATATGTTAGTCTTGATGATGAAGGAGTGTTCAGCTGTCGAGCAACAAATCGAGCTGGAACGACAGAACAAAAGTTCAAGAGCAATTTAAGAGGAGCACCAACGAATTATCTTACTGGATTCATCACAGTAATCTTCCTACTTGTTATTGTTTTGATCGTTTCTGCTGCTGCCATTGTCTATTTCCAAAGACAAAAAAACAATGATATTGAGTGAGTTTCTTTTTTAAAATTCATAATTTATTTTTAAAATTCGTGTTTTCAGACATCTCAAGGCATTGTACGACGAGTTAACAAAACGACAATATCCAGCTGTGACGGAAGAAATGTCAAAAGTCCCAATTGATCAAAGAGTTCAATCACTTCCGTGTAGAGAAGATAATGACATCGATTTGAGTCAGTTGGAAATTGGGCCTATGGTATATCATCAGCAAGTGAACACAAATAGAAATTTTGTTTTCAGCTTGGACATGGAACCTTTGGAAAAGTTCAAAGAGGTTACCTCAGGAAAGCAGTACCAACCAGTGAAGAAGAACAGCATGCAAAATTAGCAGTCGCAATCAAATCGCCATTGGTAGGATACAGCTTAGAGCAGAATAGAATGTTGGCTGAAGAGTTGAAAATAATGAATGCTAATAGCATCGGTACCGGTGAGTTTTGTGTGAAAACATTTCGAAGATGGCTCAAAATTGTTTCTTAGTGTGTCCATCGTGATTTGGCGGCTAGAAATATTTTGCTCACTGGAAATAAAATTGTACGAGTGGCTGACTTTGGTCTTGCTAAAGAGCATTGCGGAAAACAGTACTATAGGTTCCATTTTCATTTTCCTTTTCAAAAAATAATATCAAACTTTTTCAGAACTTCACGAGAAAAACACGAAAAAGCGATGTTACCGATTCGATGGATGTCACCCGAAGCAATGAGTGACGGAAAATACACCGAAGAATCAGATGTTTGGTCATATGGAATCACGCTTTATGAAATATTTACACTTGGAAAGAACCCTTATCCAAGTGTGCCTGAGGAAGAAACAACTGAAATTAGAGATTTGTTGTTGGAGGGTTTGAAAAATCCAAAACCCAATTTTTGTCATAAAGACATGTAAGTTTTTATAATTTGTTTCTAATCGATATATCTGAATTTCAGTTATGAATTGATGCTCACTTGCTGGACAATAAAACCAGAAAAGCGTCTTCATTTCTCGCATTGTGTCAAAGTCTTTAGAGAGCATATGGATCTTGCTTCATCGGAGGTTAGAAATTGAAAATTTAAATAATTGTTAAAAAGGAATTTACAGCTCGCCAAAACATTGGAAATTGAGCTGTCGAGGGAAAGTGAGAAACAACAGCAATATTCGAAATGGCTCGAGCGGCCAGACGAAGTCGAAGATCCCAGAGTACTAGTGCAATCCTTGTTACCAAGACGATCGTCGGAACATAGATATCGATCGCAAGAGGTTCCAATAAAGTAAATTTGAAAATAAATTATTATTGTTAGGAAGTACCCAAAGAATTTAATGCCACCCAGTGCCATTTTTAAAAAATAGTCATATTGTTTTCTTGCTTAAATTTCATGTTAGAACTGCCAATCAATGATTTTAACATGTTTAAAGTTTTCATTTTTTTGAAGACCTTGTTCTATACGGTTTTGTTAATTTAACTGGGACAAACTCAGTTTTTCTGTATTTTTGTTATACTGCATGATTTTTTGTAATAAAGTATTATAAGAAATGCGATAGGTTAGAATAGTTTTATTTTTTACGGTCAATTTTTGATTTCTCATTATTTAGGTACTCTTAAAAGATCGATAATATTCTTAGCTTCTTATAAATTTAAAAAAAACGTCAGATGAATTATATGACGGCGTACGTTCCGGTTACTTTGTTACCATCACTCAAACATCTCTACAAGCAAAATGATGCTTCCTGGCTGGATTTTGGCTTACTTGCAAGGAAGTGTGTTGAGAACTGGATAGATGACTGGGCAAGAATTGAAAGTTCTGACCAAACTCGCGTTGTTGAAACAATTTTACAAATATTTGTAAAAATTCTGTCTCATTACAAAACAAACTGGAAAAATTTATTCGCTGTGTAAAATCTAATGAGTAATGGAAAAATATCGATTTCACACATAATTTACAAGTTATCCCATTCATCATAGGCAGAATTTGGTTGGAATTCTTCCTCATTTACTGGTTTTTTCTTGAGCGCAATTTGATTCTGAAATTTGGGTTCATGTTTCACTGTTGTTATCAGCATTGTATTCTTAATTTTTTTAATGAGTCAACTTCATTTATTATCTTCTCAAGATTACCTGTTCGCGCTCAAATTGCCAGCTTTCAAAATCTCTCAAAGTTACTTGAACATAAGAAGTAACGTAATGTTGCTCCTCGGTACGTTGGTACTTGTTGAGCAAGTCCAATGCAAGCTCTTTCAGTTCTGCGAGATTCAGTGCTTCGCATTCACCAACAAGTCTATAAATTTTTGTTGTTAATTTCTATTCTCGTCGCATATAAATCACTTTGCCAAGTCATCGGGTTTGCTAGGAAGTGCCAGAGATGGAACAAACTTTTCTTTTTTCAATCGCAAGTATGCCAAAATATGTCGGAAGCATTTGGCATCACGATCTAGGTAGTAATTACCACCCTGGAATTATAAATGTTTTTCAAGCTGTTGGGGATAATGTTGGGGATAAAACCTTGTCCGTCGCAATTGGTTTCAAAGTTCCGGGTTTGAACCATTCGGCAAGTTTGGATCTTGGATCAGCGAGCATATCAGTTCGACGAACCTAGAATTATGTTCATATTTGTTTATTTATATTTTTAGAATATTGTTCTTTTGTTTTTCGCATTTGCGCGAATTTGCGCGAATTTTAATTCTTTACTTCCAATGTTTATAATTTTTCATCGTTTTCGAAAAATTTGGGCTTGAAATTAAAAAAAAAACATTTTGCGTACACAATCCAAAAATATTAGAACTAACCGTATACTTTTTACCACCAACATTGATATTTAGAATATCATCAGCGTGTCTTGGACGTGACATCTGAAAAAGTAAACAAATAAGTTTCCAAGAAAAAAAATATATATTTACGGAAAAAATATATAAAAGGTCTTGTGTCTTTTCAGCTATTTATACCTTGTCGAAGCTCAAAGGAAACAATTGTCATATCGTTCTAGATAGAAACCTTTTTCCTGTCAGTCTCCATTATTTCCGACAATTATTAGAATACTTTATGCTTTATTACACAGGAAAACACAAATATTTTTCATTCACTAGTAGATCAAACCTTAATCGCGTTTTGACAGATAAAGAAAGAAAACAACCTTTTTTTGTAAATTGAAAACTAATATGAAATAACTCAAAACAACTTCTAAACAATTGTATAGAAAAAGTAAGAAGCGTCGAACAAGAAAAAAGGTTGTGCTCAGTCGTGCAAACAACCTCCTACTTTTCCTTTTTACTTTTCTTCCACTTTTCCAGTCCCTCTCTTTTTGAAATAATTGTTTCCGTAGACGAATAAAAGTATGTAAAATATATATATATCCACGTTTATTGAATCGATAATTGAGTATTCATTCTAGATGAGACCATAAAAGGATTATTATTTAACGAAGCTCGAAATCCAAACTGCTTCCTTTGGAGCTGAACGAATTCCGATGCATAATTACTCTCTGAAAACACGTTTTATATAGTTTTGAATCAGACACAAAAACCAACATTTGCATGGCCATCTTCCCTTGAATCCTTGTAAGCAATTAATGGCGCCATTGGTGACTGTCTATAATAAAAAATAGCAAAGGCAACGAGACATATAGGTTCTGTGAACGCTAATGAGAACCAATGATCATACACAATAATTACCTTAAATTTGGCTCTCCAACGTTTATCAAGTTGCTTTGTGGTGTTTTTCGTAAATTCACGTATAAATTGTTTTGGGATGGAGTATCTGAACAGTTTAACAGAATTATCAGTAAAATAAAAAAATAATAAAACTTTTCTTCCAGTTTCTGTTTTTAATTTGGGTCCTTCTTCTTGTATTTTCAGCAGCAATGTCGTAATCCTCGATTTCTGACGCTGATTGTTGTTGGGGCTGTGCACGTGTTGGAGCTTGATTCTATAAATCCAACAAAAAATAGAAGGATTACTGCATCTACTTATATTTTTTTTATAATGAAATCTATATAATTTGTGGACAATCTAAGATAAAACTCAGAAGCTTGGTTGAATATAGTTTTACCGCTCAAGTTCCATAAAGTTTCATTTCTATAAAGTTTCATTTTCGAATATTACCTTTCCACTCCAAGCCACTTTCACATTTTGTTGGAACGATGCACCTTCCCTTGGTGGGCACTGACAATATCCACCATCTTTTCCAGGTGGTCCTTTTCTACCTGGTATACCACGAAGACCGTATTCTCCGTGATCTCCAGTTTCACCAACTGGACCCGGAAACCCTTCAGATCCTGGAGGTGCCGGTTTCCCATTATTGCCGGGATCTCCTCTCGCGCCGGGAAGCCCGATGGATCCAGGCCCTCCCTTTGCACCGGGTAGACCAACAAGTTGTACGAAATCCTGTCCAGCCTCGCCGGGATCACCTTTCGGTCCTGCTCTGCCTGACTGTCCTCTGGACCCTGCCGGACCAACAGTTCCTGGCTCATTCGTTCCAGGTATACCAGGGTCGCCAGGTATTCCAGGTCGGCCTGGCTCACCAGGATCACCTCTCAAGCCATCCTCCCCGGGAGGTCCTTGCGGACATGGCGGGCAATCAGGTTCGTCAACTTGATAAATTCCGTCGGTTCCATCTTTGCCAGGCTCTCCGGGTAGACCATCATTTGGATATCTACCATCTTCGCCTGGTGGTCCTCGTGGACCTTTTGGACAATCAATAACCGTGCAATCTGGAAAAAAAAATATAATAATACAGTACGAAAAAATACGTCCTACCACAGATCTTAGGTTCATCTAAATGACTTTTTCTTCTACCGCTCATATTATTATTGTTATTATTATTATTATTTTTCCATCGCTGCTGCTTTCGCCAAGCCTGACGGACTGTTCTGAAGTGCTCATCCTCAACGGAAATCAATTCATCTTCAGCTTCAGATTTTAAAACCTAAAAAGAAATAAATCATCCATATCCTTTGAGAGTAACAAACCTTCAGTCCATCTGCATGATCGCTCAAGTTCAATGAAACCTTTTCAATATTTACAACTAGATAAATATACAAAACTGTGCTAAAAACAATCAAAAAGATAGAAATGATAGATGCAATACGAGAAGCTGTTTGAATCACTTCATCATTTTCTAAGCTCTTTTTCTTCATCTGGAAAATAATAGAAAATAAAATGTATTGTTGAATTATGAAAATAAGGTGAAGTGAAACAAATCGAACGGCTAATAAGTCACACACACACACGGCGTCTTCAACCCGATCACAAATTGGGTTCTATAGCTTGTCTAGCAACGTATCATGCGAAAAATGGAGAAAATGAGAGGAAAATGAATGACGATCGTCGATGCCTCCAATCGAAAACTCAAATTATTGTTTAATAATGCCGCACGAGTGAATCGAGCTTCGCCCCGGTTGTTGTCCTTCTGAAGGGGGGTGGTTGGCGTTTTTGGTATGAGGAAGAAAGGGTTTTGAAAGTGACAGTAATAGTGCAACTTGACAACAACCTGTGATGTGTTTATTATTTGGTTTTATGTGTTTTTCTCTTAAAAAATGGCAGCAGTACTTGTGATTTCTTACTGAATTGTGTTATAATTATAGCACTTGAAGTTGAAATTGTATTTTTAGAATTCTGAATTAAATTAGCTGGAAGTTGATTCTTTTGATTTTTTGATACATTGTAAACACGTGATGAACATCAAAATTTCACTGAAGTGAGTGGAGCAGTATCACTGATGCTTTGTGAACCTCAGTCCACGAAAATTAAGATGTTAACATTAAGCTGCAAGCTCTGTTTTCAAAACGGTTCGATCAGACGCGACGTTTTTTTCTCGAATCAGAATCAGCATAAAAATGAATGATGTGTTCTTTTAATGGCCGATATCAACATCTGCCTGTGTTGTCCAACAGAGCGTGCTTCTGAATTCGAGTACTCAACATTTCTAAAACCTGCAATGAGCGTCAAATGTAGAAAACACGTTATTAAGATATTTTTGTATTTTGTGCGGTAGCGTGTAGTTTCAGCAAACTGATAGTGAGTCAGTCATACTTCAAAAAATGAGTAAACCTAAAAAGCACATGGTATGGAACTGTCAATTGAATCATTTTCACATCATTAGAAATGGCTTGTGATCGTTCAAATGTGATTTAATAGTTGTGAAATTTGTATTATTAATGGTTCGACAGGCGTAAATTGTTGGGAAATGCTCAATGTTCCCGTTGAAAATTATCGAGACCCGGATGATTTTCCCATCAGAGCAGAGTATTTAAGGAAAATAAAATGTTGTAGATGCATTTGGTCTCTTTTAGAAAATACGATTGATCTATATATTTTTTCCATTTTTTTCCCTATTAACAAGTAAGTCGATTTTTCTATTTTTGAAAATATCCTTACACTCCGAGCAAACTACTGAACTACATTTTCAATCCAAATAATACTAACTATAATGTTATTCGATATCTTCTTCAGACACTTCACATACCGTTACCGCTCCTATAATTCCTGGCTTGTTTGTGAGTAATGAAGAGGATGGAGAGAAGAGTATTGTTTTCAAAAGAAATGGGAGAGATACCACACAACGGATATAAAGATGTGTGGTCAGGCACAAAACAGTGAGAAGATGCTCTTGAGAACCGTGCGCATCGGTTATCGATATTATTTACAAAATTCATTCGGTATTACGACTCGACTATCTGGCTGGCTGCTATGTTTCTTCATCTGTCAATTACTACATTGTTAAGTAGTGGTGCCGCTCTTATTATCGTAATTTCTTTTGTAATAAGTGTTGCACATTGCTTAACAAAGTAGCTTTATTGAATCTTTCAGTTTGCTAATCACTTAAAAATCATTCATAGGCATATTTTTACTGTAAATCCTTCTGTTTTGCCTGTTCGATTGCGTGATATGATAAATCCTGGCGGTTGATGTCGAAGAGCTTCTCGTTGTATGCGAAGCATATGAAGTTGCGGTGGATGACCGTCGCACTATAAATATTTTAATTTGTCTCCAAGTGATAATGCGGTTTTCTTACATGGTGGTCTTGTAGTTCTGATATCAGTTTTTGGTTCAGGTACAGTATCAAGCTTCTGGAAATTTGTAATATATGTTTAAAAAACAATTAAAACAAAACCTCATCTTGAAAATCACAAGAATCTTCAAACCGACTACCGGATTTCGATCCACGATGTCCATTCGAATTTGTAGAAGTATCAAAAAAGTCCAACTCTTTGAATATAGGCTCTTGACGAATCTGTTCCAACATAGGTGCTTTCTTTATATGTAATCCACTGAACACAGATAATCGTTTATCAATATTGATACTACGCTGTTTGTTGCTATTTTGATGTGAATTAAAGTTTTTAAGTTTTTCTGAAACAAGAAGGGTCATATCAAAAAAAGTCCATGAAAATTACCGATATTATAAAACGCCAATCTTCGAATATTCCTACGATCAGAATACTCAAAATTACATCGTTGAATATCATCATCATCATCAATTTCTGGTGGATCATTGGAACATAGGGAATTTGAAAGAAGCTTGAAAAGGAAAACGAAGGTTTCCATTAGAGTTACGCAACTACAACCCATGAAAAGTGAACTGGCGCCTCCGAGATAACCTAAAACGTTGTTTTTTCAGAGCAGTAGTTCAGACTAAATTTACATAAAATATCAACAATTCCAGTCTTTCTCGTTTCACTAATTTCTAGTCTAATAGGATCGATTTCTATCGTTAAAACTGTTAGATTCAATTTTTGCCAACGTTTTGAATAAAATACTTTGTACGAACTTTCGTGACACGCTGGATAACATGGATAAGCTGAAAAGAAATATATGAAAAAAACTAAATTTAAAAATTGACCTACTTTTTTGAGATTCATTATTTGACCGAAATATTTCACAATTTGCTCTAGAATAAATTGAAGTATCATTATGCTGTAACCATTTTACATCGTTCCAATTTTTAAAACATGGTGCTCTTTTGAGATCAAGGCGGTTATTCTGAAACAAAATTTAGTGGTAGTTTATAAAAGTTAATAAAAACGTACCTCGAAAAAATTTTAGTCTTAAATGATGGTTAGTATTTGGTGAAGAAATCATATGATATTTTTGAGGTTCACTTCCAAGTTTTAGATATAAATCTGCAAAATTAAGAAGCTATGAAATTTTCAATTATCGAAAGAAAAAAAAACAAACCAGGAATTGTGAGATGTAACACAAGTTTTGATATGAATGACAAATTTATACAATATTTACTAGTTTGGGAGCAATGAAATTTGTTTTGAGTGCTCAAATCATTACAGGATATTCTGTAAATATAATAACTTTTTTCAGTAAATAAACATAGCTCAATAAAAAAAGCTTACAAGTTGTCAGAACAAAGTTCCACAAATTCCGATTCCCTTTCATTAGCCAACTCATAAATTCTCAAAAACGTTGGTTGTAATGCATACGCTTGAAGCATCGTCCCACACTGCAAAAAAAGCCGATTTTCTTATTGTATGGTAATAGCATTAAAATTTTTAATCGTATTAACAATGTGATTCATTTCTAAAATTATTTCTGATCCAAAAATGAGAGCTCACAACGATCATATAAAATACAAGGCACGTGGTTACAACAAGGCACCAAAATATGAGCGAAGGCCAATTGAGTCTTGAATTGAACATTCTAATCTGAAATTTTAAGATTTATAATTTTGTTAAAATAAGTCAAGGTAACCATTCCATGAAATGTTGTCATTGTTGTATACTCATCGCAACCTTTATGCCCATTTCGAAAATAATGATTTGTGAGATAATCAAGAACAGATTCCTCAACTTCATCTTCAAATGGTTTATCATTTCCTATAGCATCTGTATCGATTGTTGTTTCACCACCTTCATCTATCGCTAAATTTTTTTATAAACTTCGCCATTTGTTGTAACAAAAATAACTTACTCGAAGCTGGCACAGCACTTTTCGACAAAATACCACTCTCGTCATGCAAACTGCTAATCATTTGAAAATAATGATAATAATTTTTTTAGTGTTGCTTATCTAATTTCCTCTCCCACCCTTTTCTACAATTCATTAACTTAATGTCATTTTCAAGACGACTGAACAAATCGTTTATTGATTCAACAACTCATAGAAAACGAGAACAAGTACATCGGTTACAAATGGTAAATTAAGAATCTAGTTAAGACAATCACGAGACTCTCCTGGGAGCACGGCATTGATGTTCAGGATTCCGATGTCGAAGGTTTTGGCAGGAGTGGCGCCTTCGGTGATAAAGTCGTCTGGAATGATAATCTCGACTTTTCTCCAGCATTCCTATAAGTATTTCAATTTTATCATTCGTTTTGTGATAGATTGTTACAATTGCTTCATCATGACAGTTATGATAAATGTTGAGTTTTGGGTCAATTTTTGTCCATTCTGTGTCATTTCCAGAGAGCTCAAATTCACCATCTGAGTTACTCAATGCTTCAGCCATGAGAGTGTCCTTGACTGGAAACCAGATATAAATAACAAAGTAATGACTAATAAAATATTATTAACGTACTTGGATCAACCTCGTAAAGCTTCAGCCTAGCTTTCTCGTATCCTTTTCCATCGCACAACAATTTTCCTTTCACTGCTGTTGATTGAACTTTCCGGATTTGAGGGACAGAGATTTTTGGAAGAATATCTGGCAATGGGATGGCCATGCAAAGAATAGGCAAAAGAGTCATAAAAATGTACTTCATTCTGAAAGAAAAAGCGGATAACAATGAAACAAGTGTCAGGGTTTTATATGAATTTGACTTCCGTTATGAGTAATACATTTAACATTAAATACGAAAATAGGTTGTGAAACAGACGATATCATAACAAAAAAGAATCATTAATGAATTTACAAGTCATTGATGAGACGAATCGAGAAAACTGGACGCGTAAAGAAAATATTGGGTTGAAGTAAGTTTACAACAAAGAAGACGCTATCTTTTATTTTCATGGTCACTTTTTGACAAAAAGTTAGCTATAGTTTTGAAAATATGAGAAAAAAGGCTTGAGAAAAATACAAAGAAGTGTATGTATGTACAATATTGAAAATTTTGCGTTGTTATATGAACGAACTATGGAAACAAGCTTGAACCAATCGAGCGGAAAGGGAAAACAGAAATAAATTCGAGATTTTCATTCTTTTGGAGGTTGTCCAAATTTTTTAAAATAATTTTTTCATTGATTCCAAAACGTTAGCTTTAAACATTAAGCTCATTTCTCTCTTTTTCAAAATTATGGCATAATTGAACTAAATCCGTGGAACACTTTGGCGCAGAATAGATTTCAAGTTAGTAGATGGAGCTATTGACAATGTTAGATCATCTTTTGCAATGAGAGCGACGACTTTCCTTTCAGCTCCTGTAAGTTAAAAATGTATATTAAGAAAAAGTGGATTTAAAGCAGGATTCAAGGGTTGTAAGACAATTTTTTATGCGCTAAAACAATAATTCAAAAAGAAAAATATTAGACGACACTTATTTTTGGGGACCAAACATTAATTCCGGTTGCCCTTCACATTTCTAATTTACTTGCTTGCTATTATTAAAACCACTGTTTAAGAATATAAAATAAAATTTCCAATCTACTAATAAACAAAACTGCGTAAAAGTAGCCAAAGTATTATTTGAAATAGAAAATTAATCAAAAAATTTGGAACGCTTCACGAATTTGCGTGTCATCCTTGCGCAGGGGCCATGCTAATCTTCTCTGTATTGTTCCAATTTTAGTATATGTTCTCGGAAGAACAAAAGGTGCGAAAAACATGTTGCTTATATATAGCCCCTTTATAGTGCGGCAGACATCGTACGGGTTGCGCTAAATTGTATCCAATTGGTGGGGACGTCGTTTTTTCACACCTAATGTTTGGAATATTTATTTTTATTTTTTTAATTATCCTTATTTGGAATATTTTAAAAAGGTGAAAATCGTACCAAAAATTTGATCCGAGTTGAATGCATCTCTTGCACTGCTAGCACACGTCATTTTATATATAAGAACTATTTTGTCGGTTTTTGCCGGTCCAGGGTCCCTGACAATCTGAAAACATCTTTATTCATCAGTTGAAAAATTTTAAATGAAACTTTTGATAGAAAATTAGGGTTTTCTTATAATTTTTAACTACATTTTCTGAGAAGAAACTTTATTATTTTATATCTTACAGACAAATAAATAAAAACAACGAAACCTGTAATCTTTGAGCCATTCCAGGTTCTAGAAGACAAAAAACCGGGGAAACTCGATAATGTTCATTATCACTACACTTGATCTTGACGGCTATTCGATGACTACTCCCATTTACCATCATGTGTCTAGATGCGCCGCCTTGAGAAGCGGAAAAATGGGAAATCTTGAAATATTAAGATTTTTTATGAATTCAAAATTTGCATACTTTAGGTGTGATAAACAATCCATGGTCGTCCGAGTCATAGATCATCCTGCAAAATGAAAATATTCTTACGTATAATTTGTAAATTTTATATCCAGATGTGAGGTGGAATGATCGTAGTTATAATAATGTCTTTAATGCTTTTCTTTCTGTTCCGGGCAAAATAATGAGAATGAAGAAATGTATATGACAGAGAGCAGGGAGAAGTGCACCCACACAAAAATATTTATATATCTTGTCCATAAACATATCTTACGTAATGAGGTTTGGGGGGGGGGGGGCACTGAAGGGTCAATTTTTGTTAGAAAAAATGAGAATTAAATTTTGAAAAATGTTTATTTGATAAGATGTTGATTTTGAAAATAGCGATATGTTACACTGCATAGACAACAAAAACCCATGTTCGGTTAATGAGATTCTGTAGTTTTTCCGGAAAAGAATTATTATGAAGGAGATGTTTGGTCACTTGTCAGTGAGGACACCGCTTAATTGACCAATAAAGTGTTTCTGTTAAAAAGAGTGTTTATGCAGCACCCTTACGAAATATATTCTGAGTATTTCAGACCGAGTCGGAATCTGAAACTTATTTCACTTTGTTTTATAACCACGGGAAGTTTAATTCTGTACATTCAAAACTGGAAGTTTAATTCTATATATTAAAAAATATTTTTAAAAAAAATATTTTCATGTATCCAAAATTCCAAAGACCACAATTAAATTTGCATGAATATTCATATAAAAAATACAACGATCAGTTTCTTTAGTCAAAACCAATTCACTTCTTGAGATAATCAAACTGCTTTAGATAAAAAAGCTAACTCAAAAGATGCAAACGCCAACCAAAAACTTGTCCCATATGAAAATGGTTGGCATTTTTGTGGGTCTAAGTAGAGAATATTAAATGGTGCCAAGTATTATCCCGTTGGGAGCGATCCAGGCGGCAGTTGACGAATTTCAATAGCCAAAGAAATGTCGTCTGCAGCATTTTGACGACGCCGACGCCATTGCCGCCTTTGCATGGCTTACCCGATTCTTTTCATTTTCAGGCTTTGACACTCACAATAGGATAACATGCTCAATGAGATGAAGACGAAGAAGATGGAGAAGAAGAAGCCATTGAAGAACAAAAGGGACGGCGACTAGGCTGAAAAAAAACACAGAATTAGGATTAGAGAGGCAAAATGTATGTGTTGCAAGGAGGTTGTACCAGTAGAGATGGATTTTCCAAAAAAAATTATTGAAGCATAAACCTGATTAAAAGTAGATTAGAAATATTTTGATGTTTGTTCCTACTTTTGGAAGTCTTCGGGAAAATTATTATTATATCTCACTTTTTTTCAGAATTCTTAGATTTTTCAAATAGATTTTTCAAACTGCATAAAAATGAAATGATAAATTATTTACTAATTTTGTAGACGTAAGAATTTTGAAAATATCCAATTGAGAATTTCAATTCGAAACATTTTTTATAACTTTTGGTCAGTATCAGTAATAAATGATAAAAAGGTTTAAGAGCAGATCCTGAAGTTTTAATCTCGAGCTGTTACACGTTTTTATCGCTTTATTTTTTAAAAAATTCTGAAGCTCCAAAATCCGCAATGAAAATATTTGAATACGTAGTTGCAATTTGATTCATATGTACCAGAAACAATCAAAAGTGGTATATTAGTGTTAAAGCAGATAAATAAGATGTAATGATTGTCTTTTTATTTTTTCTCCACTTTTCCAATAATACAAACATATTCTTCATGGTTTCTTTTTGTTATTGTTTTCATAACAAAACAAAAAACAATATCGCCATTAAAACAAACAGGCCAAATAAATAGGAAAAAATGACTGTCTCTTCATTTTTGTTCAGATGCCGTTGTAAATTTGTTCAGAAAAAAAAAGACTCTCCAACTATACGTACCTTATCAATTTTTTTCAACCAAAAGGAGACAAAATCGAAGAAAACTGAAATCGACAAGTTGATACGGAAACCAGATTGTTTTCACGGCATTGACTGTCCATTCGTTTTTGGGGGCATGATAATCGATGCCGATTTTCGTGCGGCAACTTATTTTTTAAAAATGTCTAAATAAGTAATCGTTAAATTTTATTTTTATCTTTTCAGCTCTTTAGAAATGTGAAAAACTTCCGGTATTTTTTAAAAGAGTGAATTTATTTTTTGAATAACTTATTTATACACGTTAAGTCATCTATGTACCGATCAAATGCAGATCAAAGTCAAAAACTGACAGGTCAGCGCAATCAATTCATCATTTTGTAAATGATCAAATTTTTCGGTGATTTTCATTCAAAACACTTCATCTCACCCAATCGCTTTTTTAAACCATCTTTTACTTGCACTTTTCAATGCCCTTTCATAATTGTTTCCATAAATGGTTCCTATTTTCAATTTACAATTCAGTCTGGGAGAGCAAGTGAAACATGGGTAACGAAGACTGTGACGTTGACGAAGCGCCGTCTACATTTACACGGCGCACATCAAGAACAGGAAGTATTCGAAGATTATTAACTGTGAGTTTAACGATGTCATCATCCTTCAAATAAAATGTTACAGAGTAGTTTCCGGAGAACCCGTAAAATTTTCGGAATTGAGAGGGAACGACGACCTGAACTGGAGGAAAGTTCTAGCCTTACAGTTGAGGAACAGGCAGAATGTTTAGATGTTGTTGAAGAGATTGAAGAAATTGACGAGTATGAATTTTCCAGTTTTGAGAGGGACGATGTATTGAGAATGGTACTGTTATTTTTGATTTTATTAGAATGATTAGATGATTGAAATGAGTTTTTAATGCTGACACTTTTTACTAATTGAGGGGGGAGGTGTACAGTCATGGGCTAAAAAAAGGGAACGCTGCAGAAATTGCCCGCGAACGTTTATTCTAAAAAAGAGCGTTTAGCGTTCGATTAGGTGTTGAATTGTGTTGAATTTGCGAATTAGGGAAAGGATATGGATTAGCGTTTGCGTTAGTGTGTAAAATAAACTATTAAAAATATTTAATTAAATTTTTTTTAGTTTTAAATATTTTTTTCCATTTTTTGGAATTATCTCAAAAATTCAAATTTTTTCTTCTACTGGATAAAATGTTTTCTCCAATTTTTATTATTTTTCTGTTTATTGACAGCCAAAATGTCTACTAGTGAAAAACCTAATGTTTTCTCCATGAACCAAAATCCCAAACTCCAATGTTTATGCCAAATTCCAACTCCTGTCAAAAAAATAAATGAATTTCTTCCAGAGTCGAATATCAACACGAACAATTAGTTACTTCCGACACCCTGCCAATAAAGATGACCAAATATTTACAACAATGAAGAGTGTCAAAGAGCCAACCGATTGTATTCTAGTGAAGTTTGCTTGAAAAAAAACTACATATTTCTAATTTGCCGGATTTTCAGATATTTTCCAAAGGACGGAAAACTTCACGATACAAAATGTTCATTGAATAGTTTTGAGAGGAAGAGAAGGTTTCGTATATTTCTCTTATCGTTCAAATTTTTGAAGTTAATAATTTATAGGTATCATCAAGTCTTTGGTTTAGACCACCACGCGAAAGAGCAACTGTTTTGTCCTCTGCAGGCATCACAAATCGAGTTCGCGTTCAAAAGTCAAACAAAAACTGATCTGATAATAAAGGTGATTAATTTTTTATAAAATATTTTCTCAACAATTGAGGTTATTTCCAGGTTCAAGCACCAAACGGAGAAGTCAGTAGTTATATAAATCCAAAAACCCACGAATATACAAGTTTCACGCCCTCTAATGTGAGTAATTTCCTTCGAATTTTTCATTTATCTGATCTAATTAGAAATTGAAATGGGTGGGGCTGACAAAAAATGGCAAAATGACAAAAAAATGAATGTCGTGTGTAGAAACTAATAGCCGAAAAATTCGAAAAATGTGTGTTGAAGAAAAATGTATGATTGATTATAGATTGGATGTGGTCATGGTACTTGGTTTGTACATGTTGCTTCAAGAAAGGGTTGCCGATTTAAACACGTATTGACAAAATCATTTCATCTTATCGGACAAGGTGACCAGCACTTTTTGAGCCCCCGATTTTTAAGCGTTTTAGTTCAGGAGTTTTATTTTTCGAAATTGACAACCATCACCAAATCAAAGTCGTTGAAAAGCTTTGGCTCGATTGCCTCAACTGAGTAATGGCCATTTATCAATTGCAATCAATCGCATAGTTCATAAATTTTGTATCGTCAGCTTTATTTATGTATTTTTCAAGATGACTCGCTTTAAATAAATCTGTTGTTTTTTTGGGGTTTCTTCTTTTTTCCCCTTCCGGCTCCCAATTGCCAGATGGTTAAACTTGGGTCAGCTTGCAATCTGATGCAGACCAGGTCGGTGGTCTTCTTATGAAATATGATACATTTACAATCTATTAACTTAAAGGAACTTTTGAATACCTCGAAAACAAAATGAGTAAAGGTTGATTATATATTTATCTGATCAATTCTTCATTTTGTGCCATCAAATAAATGATCATTACCATTTCCACTTCACAACTAACTACAACTTCATCCCCCCCTACCTTGTCCATCTTTGTCAAATTCTTCTATTTCCATTTCACTTGTTTTCTCTTCTCATCTATACCTTTATCTTCTTTCAATTATCGATTGCGTTGTCTTTTTTTTTAATTTATCAGCGCCCGCGACTGTCCGAAGCATTAGAAGTCGTCGGCAAGAAAAAAAATTGAAAAAAGAGAATCGTTGTCGTTTGTCACCCCTCTGTTTTTGTGTTTGTATCTATCTTACCGCTTTCAAGAACATGACAAAAAAAACTTATTGGATTCGATACGCTCGTGTTCGCGTTTTTGATACATCATTTGTCATAAAGAGATGAGAAAAATGACGGAATACAAAATTGATAGTCATAATAGTCTAGAGACTTGTATATAATTGTTTAGGTGCTGCAGATTAGATATCAGAACTCCATTTTTTTTCCAAAAGTTTCATTTTTCTCCATTTTCAAAGTAATAGTAATTTATGCGAACAGATGTCACAAAATTGTTTCAAAAAATGTCTTACAAGATTTTGCTCTCTCTCTTCCGATTCATATGTGAAAACAAAACACATCTGGACGGATTCTGATTCGAACCCCCAATTTAACGCTCGTTTTCGGAATTTTTTTTAGTTAACATTCCATTCGTATTTATTGACGGACCGTTGACGAAATTATTGTCGGCTAATTATAATAGCTAAGGGGACAGCGGTTAGAAATATGGAAAGGGAGCGGGTTATATTTTTAAGCTCTCATCATTTTTGAAATCTTGAGAGATCTGTTCGTGGAATTTAATTTCAAATCAGTTTCTGATGGCATTTTTCATGTGATCATATCAGCTTGCGCTTCATACTTTTCGATTCAAATTGCAAAACTCATAGGAACACAAAAATTTTGAAAAAAAAACGTCATTGATCACAAGTTCATTACTGGTTTCGTTTTTTTTTAGATGGAAACATGATTTTTTCTTGTCGGAATTTATGAAAACCTATCTGAAACCTTTCGCAAATGTTGCAATAAACCGGTTTCTTTCCTTATATTTCTCGTTGAGTTTGACAACTACTCGTTTTCTAGATGATAAATCAAAATACTTACACCTTTTTTTTTTGATTTTGGTTAACATTTATATATTTTTTATTTTATCACTTCTTTAGTTTAACGTTTATAGGTTTGCTATATCAAACAAGTTTGATTAAATTTCTTCTGACTTTAGGGAGACCATGAACCATTGCTTTCCCATTTCGTACTGAACTTTTCCGTGTACAGTATCCGGAAGAGTTCAGCTTCTAAACGTGCCTGATTTTCAAAAACGTATCTTTTATCACTACTAATTTCGTCTTGTTTAGACCTAGAATAGACCTAGAATTACCATTTATTTTTCGTGATATCAGTTTTTTTCACGAAAAGCCATTAAAAATAAATATAAAGCTTTGAAACAAGGAGACCACTTATGCTCCAGTAGTAAAAACTTTGCGAAATCTATAGTAGCTTAGTTCCTAACTGGAAAACACATCATCATGAGACTTCAACGAAAAACATTGGCTACCGTAACCTTGAACAAAAGTTGACTCATAGTCAATATTCAATTCAAATCATACCCATATTTCCGGTTGCTCAATTTGCCAGATGTGAAATATTTTCGTTCAAATTTTGTTCCTCACATTCTTTTTATTCACACATATCAAAAAGAAAACCATTCCTCTTTTCCACGTGCACGTTAACTCAACACAAAGTCGCAATTTGTTTCATATGGCGAAAATGTGGCTGCTCCGGTGAGATGCGCAAAATTTATTGAAGGGAAAAAAGTATCATCATAAGAAGCGCACCAAAAGACCCCGTAAATCACCGAATGCACACACGTTTCGCTCCACCCCGCACTTTCGTTCTTTCAGTAATCTTTCTCTCATTTTTTCAAAAATATTTTCTCAAGTTTCAGGTTTAAGCTGGTATGTGCACTTAGCACCGGAATAATGAGAATCTTGTTGTTACTAGAAGTTGTGGTTTTTGTTTTATCAGCTGTTGTCGAGAATGGACGGAATTATCGAGGTATCGAATTTAGTTTTTAATATTCTTGAATAATGTACATGCTACAGAAAATATTCCAAGATTTCGAAGTGTACATCAGCCACGTCACGAAGTGTATCTAGGAGATGAAGTAAGATTGATACCTAATTTTTTTTGCATGTGAAAAAAATGTAATGTTGCGATAAAAGATGAAATTTACAGGTCAGATTGGACTGCCAAACAATTTCAAAAACGCCAACATCTGTTGAATGGTATCGCAATGATAAGCAAGTGACAGATTCGAATAAGGAGTATGCAAGAATTGTCACAAACAATAATATGATGATTTTGGACATCAGGAATATCGATGTTTCTGATCAGGCAAGACTATCATCTTGATTTGTTGATTGATTCTCTTTTTGAAGTTCATTATTTATCTTTACACTTTTTTATTTTAGAGTATCATTAATTTATCATACACAAAAAATGATTAATTATGAACATGTTCTTTAGAAACTGATTATTATGTAGAGAAAAGGAAATCCACATTTTAGGGACTATGGTCATGTCGAGTACACAATACATTTGGCCAAATTCAAAGAAACTTCACAATTGAAGTGATTGGTAAGTTATTTATACCTGCATGTCTTTTTTTCCGCTTGATGATTTCTCGTTTTTTTTCTATCGTTGACATGAAATATCACTTTCTTTTATCAGATGAGGATCGGGAACTGCTGATGGGGGGTAAAGATTTGAGAAAGCTTTTAGGTAAACATATTTTAATGTTTTGCGGGTTTTTGAAAAGATAATTGGAAAGCTCAAGGTGTTTAAGCTCTCGATTCTCATCTGATTTCGGAGGGTATGTCATTTGAAAAAATTATTGATTAGTGGGCCACACTCAGATCTAAATTGTATAATACCCGGATATCCATAAACATAAGAGTTTTTAGATGTTTTATCATACTTACGTACTGTAGTTGGATTCAACGTTAATATCCTTCTGTTTCTAATTATTTTAGTGTCATACCCTCCCCAAGAAGTAGATATTGTTTTTCTCTAGCATGGTGTGATGAGTATTTCAGATTTCTGCGACTATTTCCTGATTCCTGCCATTTCACGGCATCGTATTCCAATGGAATGCATTTGTCTTTGGCACTATAATCGTGAAGCAAAACGAATGGATATTGACTACAGCGCTGCAACACCTGACACCTGTAATAAATATGCAACAAGAATGATAACCAGGGCGAGGAAACCATTCGCAAATATTCCATGCTTGGATGATAATTGTAAACATGATATCCCATCTTTCAATGGTCTTCGATTTCCGACTTCACTCAAAAATCGTGTGAAAAATGCCTCTGAACCTTCTGTAACGCGTGTGACTTTGAATAGTGATGATGTGCCTCCGCATGCTGGGAGTGTAGAAAATGCTAAAAGTAAGTAATTGTTTTGCTGTTTTTAGATCCAATAAAGTTATTTGATTGGTTGACATCCCATCGTATTTATGATGTTACTCATCTTTTACCTCGATTGGTACCGCATCATGAAATTCCAAGGATGAAAAAACAACTAAAAGGATGGGCGAAAATGAGCAATGAACAGAAAATCGCCAGGGCTAGACATATTTTAAGATTGAGGCAGATTAATCATGCTTTGGCTAAGAAAAGTGATTTATTTCTTTTGAATAGTTTTGTAATGTGAAGCTTTTCTCAATTAGCACAGCAGTTTCAGAAACCGAATATATCAATGCAGATGATGATGAGGATGAAGATGAGGATGATAAATATATTTCACCAGATAGTAATCTTAAAGAGCTGAACTCAACAAAACGAGGTGGTCTAAAGAAAATAAGAGAAAACTGAATAATTGTCTTGCAGAACCGCCGACATTCAACAATATTGACGGTCCTGCAATACTTAATGAGACACATGGTCTTCCAGCTGGAAGAACAATCAAATTGGGTTGTAAAGCGGACGGATATCCAACACCAAAAGTAGGTGTTTGTGCTTTAAGCTTATTGCAACGATCACTTTTGCAGCTTGTGTGGTATAAAAATGATCAGTTACTGACAAAAGAGAGTTCAAGAAATGGTGGCTACGATTACAAGTTCAAAAAATGGTCGCTCGAATTGGAAGATTCGGTGATTTCCGACACTGGGCATTTTAGATGTGAAGCTTGGAACGATATTGGATCGGCCACCAAACATTTTAACGTCTTCATTATACATCGATCAAGGACACCTCCAATAATTGTACCGAATGTTCTCGTCAACGTCACCGTGAATGTAAATGATACCGCGGAGTTCAAATGTAAAGTTATTTCTGATTTGATTCCTCATATCATGTGGGTTCGAATCAATTTGGTCAATGGCTCCTTTCACTATTATAATGAAACTGCAGCAGAGTTTATGTTCAATTATACGGAGATGGATAAAATTGATGTAAGTATTTTAACGGTTGTTGAACGATCTTAAACGGTTCTTATCAGAATGCACATGTTCATCATATTGGTGATGAATCATTTTTAACACTTACAAACGTCACATTAGATGATCAAGGATTATATGCATGTCTCAGTGGAAACTCATTAGGCATGACAATGGCAAATGCATCTTTACTGGTCAATGAATTTGTTGTATACGATATTCCAACTGGTGATGAACCACTACCTGAAGGATCAATAAGTATTGCTTCAATTATACTTTTAGTGTTGCTGTTCATGGTCATTTTGATTGTTCTCTTAACCATTGTTTATGCTATTCTAAGCAAAACAACATTCAAAAAGAAAGGTATTGTTGATGAAAGTGTTGGACTGATGTCAAAGAAAAAAAGGATCATCGTCAATAAGAAACCACTTTCTGATGATACCGACGGTTGGGACAGCGTGCCATCACCGTATCAAATACAGGTTTCCAAGCAAGCATTTTAGTAAATGTTCATGATTTTATGTTTCAGATCATTGAAGAGCCACTAACTAAACAAGAAGCAATGATAAGGCAACAGAAAGCAAAAACAGGAAATTCAGTACTTTCTGAATATGAAGTTGATCCAGACCCAACATGGGAAATGGATCGATCAAAGTTAACCCTCGTTCACATGCTAGGTGAAGGTGCATTTGGTGAAGTTTGGAAGGCAACCTACAAAAAATCGGATGATCCGAATGAAGGAAATGAAATGGCAGTAGCTGTTAAAAAATTGAAAATTTCTGCACACGAGAAGGAGTTGATTGATCTTGTCAGTGAGATGGAGACTTTCAAGGTAAATTTTCACGGAAGTTCCTTTTTTTTCAACACTAATACAATTCCAGGTGATCGGAGAGCATGAAAATGTACTCCGACTTATTGGATGTTGCACTGGTTCGGGGCCAATTTATGTTGTTCTCGAATTATGCAGACATGGGAACCTTCGAGACTTTTTGCGAGCTCATCGACCAAAAGAAGAAAGACCAAACAAAAAATCGAGTCAAGAAATTGGTGACTATCTCGAACCACGAAAATTGGCTACTAGAGATGAAATCGTAATAAAATAGCAATTGAAACCAAATAACATATTGTAATAAAATGTTCAGGACATCATCCCCCATTTGACACAGCGGCATCTGGTTGCATTTGCATGGCAAGTTGCAAGAGGGATGGATTTTATGGCAAAAAAGAAAATCATTCATCGTGACTTGGCAGCGAGAAATGTGCTTGTTGCAGACAATCACGTTTTGAAAATCTCAGATTTTGGGTTGTCGAGAGATGTGCATTGCAACGACTACTATAGGTTTTCTTGTTTTGTTGTGATACGAGCAAATATCTGAAATATTGGTTTAGGAAACGAGGGAATGGACGACTTCCCATAAAATGGATGGCTTTAGAAGCATTGGATTCACATGTTTACACAATTGAAAGTGACGTGTAAGTATTAAAATTGGATTTGCCTTGTTTTGTTTTTCTAAAATTATATTTATAACTTCAGATGGTCGTTTGGAATTCTTTTATGGGAGATTATGACTCTTGGTGGAACACCCTATCCAACAATTGCAATGCCTGAGCTTTATGCAACATTGAAGGAAGGATACAGGATGGAAGCACCACATAATTGTCCAGATGAAGTTTATAACATCATGGTTGCATGTTGGCAGGAAAAGCGGGAGAATCGCCCATCTTTTGGAACAGTTGTTGACTATCTTGATTGGATGTTGGTACAATCGGTTAATCCAAATGCCATAGACATTGATTATCATGTAATATTTTGTAATTTTTGAGCAAGAAAGAAAAACAAACATTTCCAGAGTCGCCGCTTCCCTGAACTGAAAACGTCGTCAGGCCCAGCTTCTCCAACATTCACTAGAAAGAAGAGACACCGGCCATTGTCAATGCCAGTCAGTTTTCCATCTGGAGGGGTAAACTTAATCAAAATTATTTTTTAAAAATATTCATTTTTAAAGCCGCAACATTCAATTTGTGACGACGATGACGATGACGAGATGTCTGGAGACAATTTTAAATTGATCAATCCAAACGCAGATACGTTTGAAAAATATCATTTCTATGCGAGTCCGGAGAAGAAAGATTTTCTTCCACACCCTACGATCAGTAAGTGATGCTAAAATACTTTTAAAAAAAATATGTTTAAGATACACTATCCGATAAATCAAAAGAACAATTGGAAACTGCTGCACAAGGGTATGTTCAGCCAAACATGCTTGCTCGAACAACTAGTGGAGTCGCAAACCAGTCTCTCGATTCTGCTATCGGATCACCAGCCTGGCCTTCTTATGAACGCACATCTAACAATAATCTCCACGGGCAGAATGCTTCTTGCTTAGGTTTGTTAGAGAAACGCTTTTTAATATAAATAAGAACATCGCTGATAGTCAAATATGTCAATAATATATCCAAAAATTGTAAAATAATTCAGGTGGAAAAAATGACGAAGACAAAATACGGTTACTAAATGAACATTACTTTTACAAAGAGTAATATTTGCTCAAGGTCGGTCTTCAGTGTTCGTCCAAAATATTAAAATCACTTATACTTTACTTATTAATAAAACACGAAGAAAAAAACTTACTTCTCTAACAAATCTCACAAATATTAAATAACTGAAAAGTGGCCTTTTTAGTAAGGTTAGCTTATAATAAATAACATGTGCTTAACAGAGATTAATGAATATTGCATATAATGTTGTCAGTTATTATCTGCTTTTTCAGTTGAAATTTTGTATTTTTTCCAAGTTAGAATTGGTTTTTTTCAGGTTCAACTCCTCATTATCATAACATCAACCCCAAAGTCCAATATACTTATTTCAATTTTGATAAGAACTCTATTAATGAAATGGCCAGGTAAACTTTAATATCCAAGTTATCTCGAAATTCCAGATTTTATTTTTTTTTTAATATCTCAGCAGTTTACTAAATTTTCAGGTCACGAGATAGCGCAATTTTTGAAGAATACTACTCGTCTCGCCAGCCTTCAAATATTCAATATCCTCAAATTTATATAAATACAAATATGTAAGCATTTTCAATAGTTTTCTGGAATTTCAAAGAAAACCCTTATAATTTTCAGGACCACGACAAAAAAGAAGACAAAGGAAACAATTGTATAATATGCATATGTACAATGTTTCTTGGATAGAATATCTGTTCTTTTTTCTTTTGTTTTAATCATCTAGTCATTCACGACTAGATTTCTGCTTTACTTGTTTCTTCAATTCAAATAATAATAATAATATAATTTTCCGAAATATAGAATCGTAATATTTCATATTCGTTTCACACGATTCAAATTTCAATACGGGAATATATTATTCATTATATGTATGTATTTGCCGCTGAGATTAGGACCACTATTTTATATTTTTTCCTCTTTCAATGCTTTCTTTTTTTTTCGTTCTTGGAGTATGCAACAAAAAAATCAATAACATCGAAACCTCTTCATAAGCATCATACTTATAAGATACAGACGCTTTGTGGTAAATGTATGACACCTACTGTTCTTGTCATCGGGGCGGGATGAGTAGAATGTTTGCATAATCATATAGAAAAACAGAGACACACAAACCACGCCACCTCATTTTTTACTCGCAATTTGTTTCATTCGTCTCACTTTTTTTATTAATAGCTCCTTTTTTTTCATTTATTTTCTAAGAAGATGAATTGAATCAAAAATACATATTGTTTAACTTAGCTACCATTCATCTAAAGAATTTTTATTATGAAAATCTTAATTGAGACATTTCTTATTAGACTTTGGATTGTGCTTTATTCAGTGTGGTTATTAATTCAACGTTTTTGCTCTTTGTGCTTTTTGCTGCTTTTATCTGAATAAGATTTCTTTTTGAATTTAAGAAATACTGACCAGGAAAAGAATTTTATCGAGTCTTGAGATGAATTGAAAGTCTTCTGAAATCAAAACAATATTAATAATGACCTTTTGTTGAAAATTAGATTTACTTATAAGATTAGCAACATTTTATAAAGAGATTTTCAAACATTTCTTATTGAATAATGTCTATATGAATAAATCCGAAAGAGTCATGTTTCCCTTATCTCAAAAATTAAAATAAAGAGCTACAGTAATCCTTAAAACTCGGAATTGATAAGTTTTCCGTATTTTTTTTATTTGTGGTAATATATTGAAGTTAAGAAAATGTGTTTACATCAAATTTTTAATTCCATATTTTAAAATTGAAAATTTATGTATATTTTTACTAGAAAAACAATGATTCATACACCACTTACAATTAATATGTTGAAGTTGAAGCTTTTAAACAATTTTGAATGTTGGTAAACATCTGGTATTGATTTCAAACTTTGAAATGTATGTATCATCAGGAAAACTAGATGCAGGATTTTTTTTTCGTTAATATGTGATTGATATTTTTGTTTGTAAGCTGATTAATGAGAGTTCTCACCCTACAATGACTGTCGAACTCTATAAACATTGCGTTTGCACCGTTATTTCTCCCAAATATGTATATGTATGTACATTTAGTAAGGTGTTACATTATAGGAATGCCAGAATTCTCAACAGCAACGCTTTTTTATTGTCGTCTATGTTCATTGTTTTATTATTCTTGATGTTATTTTCAAGGCATTTGATTTAATTGATTTGAAGCACATTGCTTGACTCCATTTGACATTTTTAACGCAAAATATCGACAATTTCTCAAAAATAAAAATTTCTTTTTGAAAATTATCACCTCTCACTCATTTTCCCAATTGCCAGACATTATTTTGTTCCGGCGCTTCTCCGTTCAATGCACTTTGATGAAAAAAAATGAAATAGAGGGTCAAAATTGTGGTTGTGGTTTTCTGACCCTTCAAAATTAGAACAAAAAAAGTGTTTTCTTCGTCTCCTCCTTCTCTAACAAATAGTGGATAATTTCTTCAATCCCGTGCAGAATGGGCTCTTGGTGGATTTATTGCTGTCATTCGTTCAAGCAAACCTAAAGATTTGTGTTTTCGGAAGCCTTCGCTTTTTTTTTTGCTTCATACGGGTTACATCAAATTGTTTCTTTATTTTAAAGAATTGCATTTTTTTCAAGTTGTTTTTGGTATGTTTTTATATTAGATAAAAGAGCACGTGACGCGACTCGGACTTGAGTTTTAAAAACTTCATGTTTTAAAAAAAATATATATTTTGTTTAACAGTTTTAACTGTGAGGTTAACATCACATCTATGTTCCTAGATAAGTTCATCAAATCAATAAGAAAACATTGTGAGCGAAGAGCGACATAGTTATGCACAGCTCACAATTGTTGTTGTTGTGTGACGTGATTGGGAGGGTGTGGGATATATACCGTTATGTGGGTGAGAGAAATTGCAAATCATATGCACAGGAAGATAGAAAAAGGGACGCTTGGTAAGCGTCTTCGACCACCACTTCCATCCTTTTGTTTTGTATCCCGCTGACCTTATTGCTTTTTTTATATGATTGGATTATCTTGTGTATACCTTTTTTCGAATATTCAAAAAATTTTGATTACGTCGTTGTTTTTGATCAATTTTTCAATTATTTCGTATTTTAGTTGAGGGGATATTTAAAAAATTAATTTTTGAGAATGTTGTCTGCATTATTCGCATGAACTTTCATACTACAACTATAATTTTGCGTTTCATTTAAATTTTACAAAAACTTATAAATTGAGTTTCAAATTTTTAGTAACTAATTTCGCCTGAATTTTTCTTCAAATTCCACATATTTGATAAATTTCTCTCTCATCATGAAATGACTGTACTTTTTTGAATTTCATAGATTTCTTCAAATTAATTGAAAGATTCCAAAAAATTCAATTTTTTATAAATAAATATAGAATATTAGTGAAAACTGTCAATTAAAGTTAATCTCTTCATCTGAAGATATCTGATCCTCTGGTAAGTTAATTTTAAGTCGGTAGCTCCCGCAAAAAAAATTTATTGTGATGGAAACTTTTCAAATTAATGAATAACTACCAGGTATTCTGTTTGTTTACGTCAATTTCCATATTTTTTGACTATGACTTAGGAAAGCAACTGCACCACCAAAATAGCGTATCGGTTCTTGCTGCCGTTGTGTTTTTAGAAGTTTATATAACGTCCAAACTGTCCAATTGATTAAAAAAAAAGTCTGTTTCATGTAACCGCAAAAGTGTTCAAATCAACACATCCCAAAAGATTGATTTCTTTCCATTCACCAGAACATAGTCGCATCGGGCAAAGATTCGACACGAAACACCTCTTTTTTAAATTCCTCCATCTCCTCCATCATCTTCCTTTGGATCAAATGCTATGATCATCGGTTGTGTTTTTTTTTCTTCTGTTTAGGGAAGGCATGCTGATTCTATGGTGCAGGAGGGCGACACTCAATGTAATGAACGCCCCGATCTTCTGTCAAAACGTAATTTCACTAAACACAATCTTAGCAAGGTCGTTTATATTGAATGTTGTTTTTTTTCGCTATATTTTCAACAACTTTGATAGAAAATTGGTTGAAATAGTTGTATTCTAAATTTTTCACTCTGGTTAGTAGTTGAAAAGGCAATAATTCCGTTTTTGTGCGAGCAAAATGGACATACTCATGCTCATATATACATAGGAGAAAAAAACAACTCGTCCTCCCGGCTAGTAGCATCAAATTCGAAAAAGAACCGATCTAGCCTCCCTCCAAACACCAATTGTTATGTCGCGACGACGGCAATTCATATAGTTTGAAAGTCGTTTTTTCTTCATCCTTCGTTCTTCGTTCTTCTTCTTCTTCTTCGGTTTTTCTCTTCTTTTTCGCGTTGAACAAAAAGTGGCGCCCGACCGGTGGTGGTGGCATCGCTGAGAAGACAGCCGAAAAAAAAAACTGAGGGCCTTCGCGTATCTCTTTATTTTCAAACATCTCCATTTTTGTTTAGAATTCGAGTTTTTTGTTTTGTTTTGTTGCATTTTTAATTTTTTCCACTCTTTGGAAAAAAGTTGTTTTCAAGAAAATGTAGCTTTTTTCCAAGTTTAGACATTTGTTAACGTTAGAACTTTTTAAAAAATCGGAAAATTCCCAATTTCCAAAAAAGTGTCATTCTTAAATCATCCACGAAAATTGCCGAAAATCTTTAAATGTTTGTTTCAATCAATATTTTTCAATTTGTCATTTCTCAAAGCATGCCATTTTGTCTCCCATTTCACGTCCTAATCTTGATTGAAGTTCACAAGTGTGTGGTGAAAAAATGATAAAAAAACACTTCGACACAGTTGTTTGCGATTTTTTTGGAGACTTTTTTTAACAGTCGAAGATTTTTTAAAAATTGAATTAGGATTGGACGTATTGATTTGATTTTGAACTTTGGACAATCAGATCCATTGAAACTTGATATTAGTGAAATAACGTTAAGTCAAAATTCTAAAAATTTTTCAATTTTTTGCAGCAGTTTTTATCATACCTAGACGTTTTTGATCAGATAATATTTGAAATATCAGATCTTACCAAGTAATTTCAGTTCTACCAAGTTTTATATTTTAGATGTTTCGATTTATAAACTTCTCACAACTTTTTTAAAATTTTCTCTCGGTATTTTAAAATACGAGTTTATGATAAAATATCCGAAGCATTTTTAAGAGCTTTTTTTCTAAAAATTGACCTTATAAAATCGGGGTATTTAGAGCATATAATTTTTAAGCAATGACAACCCTATCTTCTATAGATGATACACATGCTTTTAAAAATAAAAACGCTGATTTTTTATTCATTCTTATTTTTCAAATTTTAATATTTAGAGTGAAAAAAAGGGAAATTTTATTGATATGCACTTTTTGGTGTTGATATTTTGTATTCCAATTTTGGTGTGTTTCCAAAAGAATTTTCGAATGTTGTTTTTAATATTTAATATGTTAATTTTCTACACCAGATTTAGCATTTTTCTTCGTCTTTTTCGTCAATTTTTCATTCTTCATTTGTTTCAATAATATTCCCCAGATTTTATTTCTTACACACTTCTCTATGTTGCTCATTTTGAAAATTATAAAGTTTCAAATTAATATTCTTAATAAAATCCAAGAAAGCAAAAAAAATCATTTGAAAAACAAAATAATAACAAACTCGATCCACCATTTGAGCATTCGACTTCATCTTGATTTCTACCAATTTCTTCTCTTTTGTTCTTCCTCTGTGTCGCGCATTGCTTTTCTTAGACAAGTATTCGCGACTCAATAACATGGATAATTAAATTTTTTTTGTTGCTTCAGCTTCTTCCTCCCCCCCCCCCCATTTTTCTAGAAAAATGTATGGTAGGGTTTTGACACTCACTCCAAATGAAGAAGGAAATTTTCATGGGTATTCTATACAAATGAGCACATCAACATCATCATTTTCGTCTTTTATTCATTTTCTTTTATCTGAATTTTATGTTTTGCAAAATAAATCGCAATACGTTTTTTTTTATTCCAGCGGAAGGTAGAACGAGCAATTCAGACTTACAACATACAAGACAGACGTTGGCTTCTTCTTCAATGTCTATGAAAGTTGGGTAAGTATTTCATATATATACTATTTATTTATGAATTAATCAATTGGTGTACAAATGGGTTTTTTTTGGGGAGGAAAAAACTGGGCCAATGACAAATTTTGAAGGAAACCAAATGAGTTATGTAAAGCAATTGATACCACAGCTGCACATATACACGTATTTTTCTCATGTCTAGCGATCATTAAGACGACGATTATTGCTCTGTTTTATTTGGTTTTGGTAGCGTGGTGGATTTCAAGAGTTTTCTTGAAAAACAAACTCCAAAAGTTGAAATTTGATGAATGCTTAGTTAAACCTACGTAATCGAGATGTTGTACATAATTTGAAGTCATTTTTTGAATGAAAAATAAGTTTAGAAATTTTTAAAGAAAACCTGATGTGTTAAAAATTGGAAATATTTTGGTTAGCCGAATTTTTCAAAATTATATTTGGGTTCCCCTTGTGGTTCCAAAATTCTTCAAGTTTGCCTTAGCACCTGACTTTAAGAAATTTAGTATTTAGATAATTATTTCCTTTTAATTCGCCGATTGGCACACTGAAATGGCTTTGAAATATTCTCCTGAACCCCTTTTTAATTTTACTTAAAAACTCCAGTTTTTAACGATAGGGACAGTTTAATTGATTAAATATAACTCGGTATAAACTTCCCAGATAAGAACAAAATGTTGAATTTAGAATAATTGTTCTATTTTCAATCATTCTGCGAAATTTCAATAATTTTTGGGTTAATTCGGTATTTTTATTAACTATTAGTAACTTCCAAAATACTCGAAATTTCGAACTTTGGCGGGCTAGAGCTCGACTCAACCCTCCAATGATGGAAAAACCATTTGAAAATTGTATACTTGTTAGCATTTGGAATTCATGCTTTTGATAAAGTCCCAATCTACGGAGTTGTGAGTGGATTTTCGATTGAATACATTTCTTTAAAGCGGGGCTATATGTATATCATCAAAATGTTTTCTTAGCGTCTTTTGTAACTACACTACTTATAATTGTTCTGAAAATGTTAAGTATTTAAAATAATTCAATGTTCGGCTTACTTTTTTGGTCAAATTCAGAAATTCACTTGAAGAAAAATGTAAAGATGTTAACTGAACAAATTAGAGAGCTTTCCCAGTTCAAACAAGTAAATTATTTATGTTTCTAATTTTTTTCGCCAACAAAATATTGTTCATTAAAATTTGAAGATGTTCATTTCATCAATTGACTTTGTTATCTGCTCACCAATTTTCCAAATTAAACTATGCTGTGCGCGCCAAAGATCTTGAAATATTTTGAAACTTTTGAAATTTCTTTCTGCAACCTGAAATTTGAATCATCAACGATCATTTGTAGATTATCCCTAGACAAAATATTTGATGTAACTCATGGCACTTTGCACTGATCGACTGTGAGGGATAATCTGCATTCATTGAAAACGGAAAACATTGTTTTCGTTGATATTGGGAGCTGTTTAAAGAAATCAACTCTCAGTGCTTATTTTCTAGTGGGAATTCTTTCCGTTTAGGTAGATGAAAATTTCTGAAAATCAACATTTTTGCGGGATTCAGCTCAATCGCGTGGAATAAAGTCAGTTCTTTATCAAAAGGAAATCAGTTCAGATTTTAATTCCGACTATGAGCATACATAAAATAACTGAAAATTCACTGAAATCTTTTCCATACCTCCTTTTTTGTTTAGTGATGATCGTTGAACATTTCGGCGTTTTCTATTTTTGGTATAACATAACAACTTTGTCTACCAAATATCTGTGAATTTTTATGCTCCGCAGAAGAACGTGCAATATCTTGGATATTTTACTAGAGGTTTTCTCTTGGTTAGTTTCAAAAAAAAAACATTTAAAAATATTGAGGATTTTGTGTACGTTTTCACAGACTGAAGCGTTTCTCGTGATTGAAAAAAATATATATCGTCTGTATTCTCAAAGCTCTATTTACTCGTAGTCAGACATTTCGAGTTAAGACTTACACATAAAATTGATAATCTTAGATTAACCTGATTTTTAGGATGAGTAAACATGCTTATACATATTTCGAGACGGAAAAATGAATACAATAGCGGAAAGCAAAAATTTTGAGATTTTTCTCAGCGTACCTAAATTTTTAAAAAATTTTTGTAATTTATTTTAGCCTTTTTTAATGAGCAGGGAAAACAATTTTCATAAGTTTTTTCGAAAACAAAAAATCAATAAAAGTACGCGAGTTACAAAAAAATGCAAAAAAAGGAAAATGGAAGGCAATTTTCAGGAGTTAGTCCCTCGAACGTCAAAATTTCTGTTGTATTCCAAATTTTATTTTACCCCCTATTGGAAAGTTAGTCCCTCTGAAATTACGGTCCATTGTTTCAGAATTTGTCGATGTTTGTACACTTTTTTGTACGTTAAGCATTTTTTTTTGACTATTATGGTTTAAGGATGGGGTTGTATGCTCAAAAAGTGTCGATTTGTTAAGAAATCATAAGTAGTTAAAGGCAGCTGATCAGGTAACACGATCCAAATTAAAGGCAAAAAATCAAAATTCGAATGGGAGCCCAGGTGGTCCAAAGAACATTACCAATATAAGTCACATTCAAATAAATGTGTTTCGCGCCAATTCCGACCGCGTCGCACGGACACGCGCGCATTCAAATGTTTATTTTTTCAACTTTGCACGGCTGCTATGAAGCGTGTATTTATCGGTGTGATTTCGCATAAATTGCATTGTACTAATTAGAGAACGGTCTAATTTTTGAAACTAAGAACAGGTAGGGTCAAATTAACTGAACAGCTGTCTTTAAGGAAACCTTTAAGTTTGATTTTCTGCACATACATATTTAAGAAAACACATGTTTACCAATGAAATTCGACATGTATGAAAAATGGTAAACAAAACGTGAATACCAAAATAAAAAAATCCAACAATCGAAGCCTATTGGAAATATAAAGGAATTTTTTAAACAGACTTTTTGATATCAAAGAATTCCGTTTTTGATTATTTGAAAATATTTGTGATTTAGATTTTTAAAAACTGATTCATTGAAAAGCTTACAAAATTTTTATTTCTAACGTTATGAAATATTTTCATAGTAAAAATAAAATGCATTATTTTTTTCAGGTATCCAATGTACCGTGGATTTTCGCGTCCAACCCAGCTGCCATTGAATGTGAAAGACATGCCGCCAGGAGCCGCCTCAACATCAGCGTGAGCTTTTTTTTTGTTTAAATATTTATTTGAACAGTTTTGAATAGCATTTTCTCAAAAATAAAAACGAATTTGTTCGGGTTATTTGTTGAAAATTAAGTGTTCTGTACAAATTTAAATTTATTTTCGATCACTACCTCCAAACGTCATGTATTTTGTCATTGTGATATATATCCCTACTTGTAAATCATTCACCAACTGAATTTCATTTCTCATTTGATTGAGCACCCACCTCACTAATTAGTTTCGTTTCCGGCCTCTGCCTCCGTCTTTACGATTTTTTTTATGGCGGTCCGTATTTGATTTATCATTTATTTTTAGACAAACCTCCCCCAAAAACAAAAGCTTATGTATTTGTTGTTATATTTATATGCATTACCCACAAGCGAAATATGCTACAAATTGTTACTATTGGTCCAATCGCGTCGACCTTCACCAAGACTAATTATTGTAGGATCAGAAGGGGTGGATTATCGTGACAGGTGCGCTTCGGCAACAATCGCTTTTTAAACGCTTATTCTGCTCAAACGGTTTTTGCCATACCCTCTTTTTTCTCCTTCGATTACTCTTTATTACTCACTTTTATTGGTGAACACCTTTCTTTCTATCATATGTTATATATTGAATGCTTCATTCTCCTCTCTATGCAAAAATTTTGTTTTTTTTTCTGTTGGAAAATAGAGAAAAAACTTGTTCTATATAGATTTTTTTGTAATACAGAAAAAAATAACACATAACGTGATGTGCGAAATCATGCGTTTACAGAAGGTTCAAAAATTTGAATTCTGTTCATGTTATTTTAATGCTTTGAACTATTTTTACTTGGCTCAAATTTTGGTTCTAATTATTCAATTTTATACTATATTGAAAACAGAATTTTTTCAGTTGTTGAATGTTTTTTTTATTTAGTTGAATGTTGTAGGAGTTTTTTAGGAGGGTATAATATAGAAATTACGAGAAAACATGGTTATTTAGAAAAAAACCGACAAGATACTGATTTATGAATGAATATCATAAAAACTGAGCCTACACTCAAAAGTTAAGTGATTGTTCCTAGTTGAATCTATTTGAACCGTTGTTAAGTACAATGTCATGAGTGCGAATCATACGTTCGGTGCAATGTGTTCGATATTTGTACAGCATACTTTTCTTATTGTCAAACTAAATTTTCTTGGCCGTTCATAGACGTTGAAACTTCTCACTCGATCTCACGCATTGCGGTCGCGACGCCTTCGATGTTATCAGTGGAGCATCTGAAAATGAGAGGCCAAGAAAATTAAGCTTTACAATTTTGTAAATGAGCGTAGTATTCGGGGAAGGTAATAAAATTGGTCTGTGCTATACGTGTACAATCGCTTCTAAATTTGTTTTTTTACGCACTGTGTCTATTATTAATTGTTAGAAATTCTTCTGCTTCATAGTCAGCCTTAGAAATTTTAGCTAATATTTATCTCTCAGTTTAGAGATTTTCATTGTATGACCTTAACTTTGTTGAAATTTAAGGTTTGAAACCTAAGATTTTCCAAAATCAAAGATTGTTTAGTAAAATTTCACAAGTTGTGCAGACTGTTAATGCAGAAAATTTAAGCTGGTGGTCACAGATAAAAATGTTTATAACCATTTTTTATTCACAACTTCTATTGTGCTGAAATATTAGATCCCCCGGAGCATCGCTTGAGGAAACGCACGAGCACTTATACCCATCGCACGCGTGCATACACACACACATATATACATACAGATACACACACACACACACACCCTTCCTCCCTCCCTCCCTCCCTCACACACAATACTGTTTGCGTACTATGCTTCTTCACTCTACAATCTCATGCGTTCACAGCCATATTTCGCTCTGCATTATACGACCTACTGTTCTCTCATGATTCGTCATGATGCCTCACACCGCGCACCGGATGACCCCCGGCAGCCTTGCCCTCCCCCCCCCTTCTCACAAGACTTGACGCGTTTTTAGTACAACTACTACTTGTTTTACGAGTTACCCGAAGCGTCAAATATGGAATAACGGAGGAAAATGATACACCAATTTCAGTAGGCGAAGTGAGCTTTGTGAGAGAATGGTGGACAATTTGAGATCATGCTGTATTGTCGCTATAGCTGTTGATTAATATCAGTTTTCTAGATGTTCCAAATGATTAAAATCTTATTATCGTCAATGTACAAGATCTGTGACAATAGGCCTAATCGATGACCGATTTTTGAAGATGTTTTATTTTGAAAGGAATGCGGAGAGTCAATTTCATTCACCAATAACTTTAGATACTTTCATGAAACAAATTATTTTTTGAAAACTGCAAATTTAAGCTTCCTTCTTGCAAAAACCATGTTGTATAACAATGCAATTTCAAAAGTAAATAACATGTGATTTAACAGAAACTTTACTTTCTCAAATTTAGAGCCTACAGAAACACCAAGAAAAAAAACCCAAGTAATTTTGTAACACTCCATTCTGATTATTTTTTTCTTGAGTCGTATGACGTAGAAGACATAAGGAAAAAGAGGCAAACAAACATCCAGTGGAAAAAAAAACACAAAACATCTAAATTACGTTGAGTTCTAACGAAAATGACGTCTTTGAAAAAAATAGTTACAAATTTTGGCTCGCTGAATTATTCAACACTTTTTTTGCTATTTTTAAATACCGTGAAATATATATTTTCGAACGTTTTCTTCAAAAAAAAGAAAGATTTCCGAACGTTATTTTTGAATCAATAGAGGAAATCAAAAAGCCATTGTTTGTCCAAAAATGTAAATAGAGGAAATAATTCCTCATTGTTCGAAGCATTCGTTAGACACACTTTTCGAGTTTTAGTTTGTGATTTTTGACAGTATTTTTCATTTTTCACTTATTTTTGAGACTTATTCTAAAGAGTTCAAGATCTAAAAAATTTGTTTTTCTTGTAGTTTATAATTTTGAGATTACTGGGAAATTCGTTTTTTCGTAAATTCGTACCAATTTAGGTCTTGTGAGACTTTTGTCAGAATATCAAAAAATCCATAAAAATTCGTAAGTTTCTATTTATTTTTTTACTTGATCTAATGATTTTTTAAACTTTCTGATGCTAGTACTTCTGGTAACTACAGAAACCATAATTTTTTATTTATCATGGTAATCTATTAAAAACAAACGAAATGATTTATTTGTTTGGTTTTTCACAAAGAAAAGGAAGCCAAAATAAGCCTTTTAGAGCTTACTAGTTCCAGCATCGCTTTCTCAAGAAAGCCTTTGAAGTTTTGTTTATGAAATCATCAATGCAGTTCTTCTTTTGACGAATTTTCTGACATTCCTTTTTGAGAATTGTTATTTTTCAAATTCATACTTTAAAGCTTGATTTTTGATTATTTGAAAGAAATAAATATTTTTGTGACTATTCTTCATCTCAATATTATAGGAAAATATTTTTGTTGATATTACACAAAAACATATTAAATAAAAGAATTCGACTTTTCGTTTGCAGCAAAGAAAAAGAATCAAACTGCATTAATCTCGAATTTTTTTTAGAAAACATTTCATTTTGCAGAATTTTTTTTTTCAAAATTAATGACTCTCACAAGAGACGGTTATACAATAGGCTTAAGTTTTTTTAAAAGAAATGATATATTTGCTAGTATCGCTGACGCAGCTATGGAGTTTGCAAGAAAAATTGCAACCTCATTCGTCTTCATCAAAAATTGAAAAAGAAAAGAAACACGGACTAAAATAGGGGAAACAAAGTTGTTGAAGATGTCGGTCCCTAGGGCGATGACACGTGAATGTAACACGTTCCTATTTTTTTTTCGCCGTTTTTTTTCTTAAACTTGACAGTTTCTTTTTTTTTGCATTTTCATCACTTTAAAACCACAATAACTACATTATTTTTTTCCCTCATTTACACTCATAAGCCTTCACGAGACCAAATGTATTTCAACAACTAATTTCCTTAGGGACCACGAAACCTAAAGCATATGTCCCCCCCCCCCCGCTTAATCGTTTCAAAGAGGAAAAGGGTCCTTTTCTTCCCCCCCCCCCCCCAAATAGGGGGAGGGGAAAATTTCTAGAGAAATGTTGAAAATAGGGCGACAGAGCCGCCACCACGAACATAATCAATGATGAATGATTGTGAGCCGCAAAACTAACGATGTCCCTGTTCCGGGGGAGCGACATTTCAAGTATCCTCGTATTCTTTTCCCGTTCCGTTTTGCCTCATTAAAACATTGTGTTATTCGATTTTGAAACAAAATGCGCCGCTTTAGCTGTTGTGATCACAATCTCTCCCCCGGTAAAGCCCTTTTTAAGGGTGTTTTAAGCGAGCCGCCTTCCCGCTTCTGTTCAATTATTTATAAGTTCCAATGCAATGCATGAATGTGACTTCTTTCAGTTTTATTCGTTGTGGTATATATGCATACGATACTTTTTTATCGGTTTTTTTTGTGAAAGTTGGGATATAACAAAAAGAAACGACAAAAAAAAGTTTTGTGGATGATTGAGTGGGCCCCACGACGATTGACTGTGTTTCGAGACTTTTGGTGACCTTGGCCTTGGGGGGGAAGAAGGGGCCAACAGAGGACGGGTGGGAGTAAGAGGTAGATGTGGCTGGCGGGAAGGATTGTTTGCGGTTTTTTTGGCTGTCGATCGTCTACTACAATCTATCTGGTCTCACCTATCTACACCTAAATGTGCGTGTAATTCACCATCGATTGTGCCGCGGAATGTTGACCTCATACGCCATTGATTCTTCTTGTTTTTTTTTCTCTTATGTTTCGGCTATAAGGACCAAGAAATTGTTGACTTCTTGATTTGACGTTTTCATCGTTTTTTTTGTCGTTTTCTGACGACATTTTTGTTGCATCAAATTTCACTTCACTTCGCAAAATTATAAATATGATCTGTACGGGCGTTGAATTTCAAGTGCAATCTTGATAATTATGTTAAAGTTCGAAGTTTTGTTTTTGGGAATGATGAAATTAAAATCGTCGATAAAATGAATACCTCAAACCCAATTGCATTTCTTATTATATTCGAAGAAAAGAGGGACACGGAATCTTTCCTTTTGTTTTTCGTAATAGATTTTTTATAGTCGGTCATAACATCGTAGAATATATAATATTGTTTGAAAAGACAGATGCGCAGTGAGAAAAGCGAAATTGTTATGAGCTAGATGTAGAAATTTTCTTTTTTTTCTATTCTATAACTTTTTTTTAATATGAACCGAATGGTTCAAAAAAACACGTTTTCAAAAAATAAAATACAGCTACCCACGGTTTATGGTTGATTCATTGCGTATGTGGGTCGATGGGTTTTTTTTGTAGGGCGATAGCTAGATGTGTTAGTCAGAGCGGAGGTGTTCTAACTTTTTATTTTCAACTAGTCGTTGTTTTTGTGAAGACGGTTTTTAATTGTCAAATGGTTTCAGTAAAAAAAATCAGTAAAATCCAAAAAATTAGAAAAATCCTTGGTTTTTTTCAAATTCTCTGACAAATTACGATGCAAAATTGCGTACCAACAAGTTGCGTCAGGGAAATGACGCAGTCGTTCTATTTTTACTTCAAAAAGCGAAGAGCGATCATTCAGAAAAATCACAATTTTCCCATGGTGATTTTGAAAAGAATGGAGAAGTTTGAAAAGATTGGTGAAGATACGCAAAAATTACTTCTGCTTTCGAATTAGTACAGCATACTGTACATATTGGTTTTCAGTTTCATTTCCCAAAAAGAGTAGGATTTTCTTGCGATTTTGAATTATCTACTTGACAGATTTTGAATTTTTGAAGCTATTGTCAACTTAAAATTTTTGGATCATCCATTTTCTACTGAAAGACCGCAGCGCAACCGCTCGCAGGTAAAAATAGCATGACTTTGTAGGAGACTTAGATTTTCTGGGTAGGTCAAAACCAACTTGCATGATCGAGAATATTTGAGTTGACAATAACATATTTGAAGCCAACTAGCGGACATTAAACTAGAAATAAAATCAAAAAGTTATTTTTTTCATATAAGCTCAAATTAGACTCTTTAATCCTTTTCATTAACATTTTAATCTAGTTTTTGGTCTTAAATTCAAAAATCTTGACATGCGGATTTTCAAGATTTTCAATTGTCTTAGCACTTTAACCATCAAAGCGAACGATATCAGTTTCTGATAACGGCCTCAAAGTTATTCCGACAGATTGTTTTCTTAAATTATTTTTTTCACCAGACATTTGGTTTTCATTCATTTTTTTCACACACCACCTTCAAGATTTTTTGATATTAAAATCCATGCTTATTATGGGATTTGAAAAAGATAATCCCTATCAAATTCAAACATTTCAACGGGGAATTAAATGTTTTCTTTTGCATTTGAATAGAAATCTCCGACATTTTTGGTATTTTTGAGATTTTTTTTTCCAAAAAACGAGACACCCCCAACATTCAAAAAAAAACAACATGTTGCCAATGAGTTTGGAGCAAAACAATTTGTCAGATAATCTACCGTATCCCTCTGTTGGCCTCTTCAGACAAGAAAGCACGAACGAGCCATCCAGAAAGAAATGTTCCTTTTTCCTTCTAGCTTTGTCGCCTCTAACAATACGTCGGCCCCTTTTTTTCCAAAGACTTTGCCCCCGGGCTCCATCCGTGAGTCGTCGTGTCCCAAACGAAAAAAATTCCGTTTTTTTTGGTGTTAGCAGGGAGGGAAGGCGGGGGAAAAACGCGGGGTGATGCTTTAGCGTCGAGCCGGCTCTAAAATGACCATTGTTCCCTCACGGTCAGTCGTTTGTCAGAACTTCGTCTATTCACTTACTCTCTCCGTTATGCTGGCACTGCGTCTCAATTATTTGTGTTCTTTCACGCTGAATCGATTCTGAGCTCCCCCTCCCAAGTCCCTTCTTCCCCCTTGTTTAGCACGTTGACCCCTGTTTTTCGTTTTCTTTCCTTTTTTTCCGTTTTCTTACTTCTTTTCTATTTTTCTTCTTATTCCTCACAACAAAAACATGGAGAGAGTCTTCATCTTCATGCTCACTTTTTTTTTGTTGTTGCTCCATCTTCTTTCATGTTGCTTTTGGCTGAGATGGAGTTCAAAGGGCCTCTGTATGTTTAGAGCAAGATAGAAGGATCAAGAAGAATGGGAAGCAAAAGACAGGGAAGGGCTTGAAGCTTCATTCAATCCAGAATGGGAAAGAAAGAAAAAAAAAGAGATGAAGGAATAGAATAGGGAAGAACTATAGTTTTTGTTGTATAGCCGGAGGAATTTCTATCAGGAGGGAGGAGTGTCGAAAAAGAGAAAACAAAATGCACCATTGTTTTTCAGATCTGTTTTTCTGTGCTGAAGCTTCGTATACTTGTTTTCCTTGTTTTTTTCCTCATTGTGTTGAGATTAAAAAATCAAAAAGGCACAGAAAATAGAAAAAATACAGTATTCAAAACGGAAATCTTGTTGAAGTTACTTCGTTATTTCAGTATTAATCCCTTGTAGGGTGAAAATTAGTTTCCCGTTCACTTATCAAGGCACATTTTCAGTACTGAACATGGATTTCCGAGAAAAAACTCGGGTTACTGTCATAAATATCCCATTCTCATCTTATTTATAAATGCTTGCTCTTTTATAATCTGAGCAAAAACAGTTTTTTATTCTGGTTTCGCTCCCCACGGAACTATTACCTCGAATTCTGATTTCAACTAAACCCTATTTTGCAAACAAAAAATGGATTTTTTGTTTGAAATTTCCAGTCAAATGTTGAACAAAAACCTGAAAAACATAATAGAAAATTCTGTCTGATTCTTTGTCTCTTTTTGTTGTTAAACGACATATTGTTTGTAGACTTTGTGTGACAAACAGAACTCATTATTATTTTTCTTCTATATATATATATATATACATGAAAATCAATATATTTTTATTATTTTTGTTGAAAAAAATTTGCGTTCCTTTGAAGTGTCCCCCCGGCTGGTTGAAATATGGTGAGCATAACCTTTTCCCTAGCACACCCCCCCCCCCCCCCCCCCCCTTCTTTGTGGGGATTAGTCATAAGAATGAAACATTGCCCAGAGGAGGGAGGCAATAGGATTAGTTATAAATTTTTCAAAGCTTTTCAAATAGGCGATTTTGTTTATTTTTTTTCAACAGAACAAAGGAAATTTTCTTATTTTTATTATATTTCTTATCTATAAGCAATGCATTTTGTGTTCTATTTATAGTCACAATTGTCAGTTTTTATTATTTTTAGAAATGCCTCTTATTTTTGGAAAGATCGTCAAAAGGCTTTTTTGAAAGTATTACGCATTTATGACGACATTGAATTATTTTTAAACTTATTAGTTTTTATATAAAATCAGGATTCTTTGTTGTTATCAACTTTATTTTTCACATCACGCTCTAAAATCTTATTCCACGAAGCTTTATCAAAAAAAAACTTGCTTAATCCTTTGCTTCTTTGTTATTCGAGAAAGTACTTTCGTTTTTTTTTGTGTCTGGCGGAAAAGCTTTAATGTTAATTTTTTCTAAATTTTTATGGCTTGGATAAAAATTGAAAATATCATTCAGATCTGTAATCTCAATAATTTGACAGTGTACTTAATTTAATAGAAGTTATAAGGGCTGAAATTTTGTGCGATAAGCTATTTGTATTTTTGGGGTTAAAACGAAACTGTTAAAAAACCGTTTTTTAAATATATGTTGATGTAAATTTTTAATAAATGGTTATATTTCTTAAAACTCAATATTTCGATTTAAAAAACGCATTTTAAGGTGTTTGTTTACTGCTTTAAATTGTTTCCTTTAATATATTCAGAATCACCAATTATTTATGAATTCAACAAAAAACAGCTCCCCAAATTGTCTGGTGGGAACACCTATTTTTTTGGTTTTTGAGGGACCGTCGTTTTGCTCAAAATGTAGCTTATACTGAATTTTTTTTTCGAATTCATTAATAAGAGGTGATTTTGGATTGATTTAGGCCAATTTTGGATTGATTAAGGCTAATAATGATTAAACAGACACTTCAAGTCAAGGACCATATTACCTACTTGAGATAAATAAGCTGAATTAAGGGGACTAAAGTTTCTTGAAGTTGAAAATACTTCAGTATTTTCGAAATAAAAAAACTCGGCCAGTTTATGATTTGTGCATTTGAAATTCTAAGCGATAATCACATGTTTCCATAATCCATATGGGTCACAATTCTTAACACGTGAAAAATGTGCTTACAAAAATACTTTAGGCAAACATCGGAACGAAGCAGCGAAATTCGGTCGATGAAATATTGAACTTTTAAAATAAAAAATATGCAAAATCGGTTTTTTTTAAATAAATAATTTTTCGGTTTAAGATTCTCTCTGTCTCGAAGTCCTAAAATAGGCACGATCTACCTGATAAGTTATTATTCTTCACATCAGAGACCCCCTTCCGAAATTCTAATGTTTTTTGTTGTGTTGAACTTTTCAGTAATCATTCATAATTGTAGTGGAAGTGATTAAAAGAGATGCTCCGCCTTGTGTGTGTATGTATGTGTCTCCGTTGAATTGTAAATGAACAGGCGCTTGAAAAGAGTAGAAATTTTAGACGGATGGAAAAAAGTGTGTAATTTTGAAGTCAAGATGCAAATGAATGTTGAAAACGCGATCGGATCGTTATTTTCATGTTTATTTCTTGTTGAAAAAAAAACATACGACATTTTGGTTCATTTGCTTGTTAATATTCCAGTTACAAATTGTTCTCATACTTCTCAATCATCATCGTTTTGGATAAGGAACAAAAAAATAGTGGGGGGGGGGCAGACAAAATCTTGCTTCTACGGTATATCTGGTTTCGTAGCATAACAATGACGTTCTGACTTCATTCATGACTGATGGTTGTATTTCTATTTCTTGTTAGAAGGAAGGAATACAGCCAAAAAAAGTTTCGACGAGATTCGAGATAGTTTGAAAATTTTGGAGACTAGATGGGACACAGTAGAAGGTGACAGAGATACAGATAAGAAATAGCCATACTATTCACATCTTACTTTTTGGCGTAGAGATGAACAATTTGCCTAGACATTGAATATGAGAGAAGCAGAGAAAGACGTTTTTTTTTTGTTGGCTACTTCAATTCAGGTTTCCAGCCCCACAAAACAGGTTATGCAAAAACCCCCCAACCCTACCCCCGATCCTTCCCTGAGGCGATCGCCCCGCGGCCATCATTATCTCTCGTTCACCCAATGTTTCTGAACAAAATTTTTCTTTCCCTTTCCGTCTTTTCAACCTCTTGATTGTATTTTCCATTCTTTTTTCCTCTTCTCTCTCTCTCTCTCTCTATTTCGGCTTTTACATGCCCCGATAGTTTTTCTATTGATTTTTATCAAATAGGTCGTCAGGGGGTTTTGAGTACCGTTCGGATCGGGTCATTAAAAATTCAAAGTGTTTTCGTATTATGCTATGAACTACATTTTTTTTAAAGTTTAAGTTTTTATTGATTCTTGGACCTTATGCCTGTTTTCAGCAGATAATATTAAACTATTTCCACCCATTTTGTCCTTCTCGATGGTATTCTACGAGACCAAGCGTACCGAATTATATTAGTACCATAGTTTTATCATAGTTCCTATCTTAGTTTTTGATTTTGAGGGGGCACTGATAACTGTATTTGTTTTTCGCTATGATGTTTCATTTTTCTGTTATTTTCCTTATGCTTTATATTTTCACTGTTTCCTTTTTTCCCTCCTACACTGATCAAACAGTTATGCACATATGTATAGTCGAAATTTTGTCTCCATGAGCACACGGCGTATCTGTCATAATTTCTTCCCGATCATCGATCGATTTTCGAAAAGTTTTCCTCGCTTGAAAAGTCAAAGAATTTTTTCCTGGTAACGAACGTTACTGTCCTACATGCGACGACGTCTTCTAGTTGTTGGAAAACTAGTGAAAGTTTTTTTGGCTGCGCTCTACCCTGTCTAATACCCTCCTCGATAGTCATACTGTATCCAGTTAATTATATGAATTCACTGTTGTTGGTTTTTTTTTTGAGGCCACCGGTTGGGTCACTTTTTTTCACGTTGCCCTGGTTTTATATATTTTTGCTTTATGATTTGTCAGTTCATCTTAAAGTTTTATATTTGACACGTCTTCGAACTTTATTTTAGAAAAATATGAAAATCCGTAATGTTGTAGAAAGGGTGACCAGAATGCCACGCCGGAAAGCTGGTGACGGAGCACCGACGGCGCCAAAAGCGCCCAGGTCACGTAAGAAGAAGGTGAATTTGGAGGAGAATAAGCCTCCAGATGCTTACGATCCAATGATGTCCGGGAATGGCTATATGGATGGAATGGAAGGTGGAATGTATCCACATCCCGAATTTGCACCTTATCCTGGTTATGGTCATCCGCCACCTTTTGGCAGTCCTGAACCATCGAACAGTCCTTATACACCTCAACCAAATATGATGTTAGTTTATCAAACAAAAAAACCGCTTTTACCAAAGTTGTAAAATATGAGAAAATGCTATCAAACCTGAGAAAATATCCTTTTTTAATCTTTTGTTTATATTTATTCGTTTTTTGTAGGATGAGACAAATGCCGCCACCTCAACAACCACCAGCAACCCAACTTGGACCAGCCCCAAGTGCCTTGGAATTTAGAATACATGAAATGAACCGAAGATTATATATCTTTAGTTCAACTGGGGTACGAAATATTTATTAGTGTTTTATTAAAATTAGGAAATAACAAAAAAAAATTCCAGATTTCTGAAAATGATCATCAACAATGGTGGGACGCATTTAGTCACGAGTTTTTTGATGATGACTGTAAATTATGGTTCATAACACATGATGATTCTCCCGCGATGAAAGAAGAAAGGTTTTGTAAGTGGAACTTATAGCAAAATTGTTCAGATTTTTATGATCCTTTTTGCAGGTGTCGGCAGGAATACAGTGCCGCGATTTTTCCGATCAATATTCCAGAGCGGAATTAAAGAATTAATTTACGTGTTGAGAGGTGCTAGTAGGGAATCTCAATCGCCGTCTGGTCTACCGTCATATGAAAATGAGAACGTGCTGCAGGTTACAAAATTCGATTTACCTGTTCATACGGAGGTACAGATCTCTCTATATCTCTCTCACAAAACATATTCTAACAACAATTTTTAGGTGACCACGGAATGTAAGCTTTATGTCGAATTCACAGCATATGATGAAGTTCTGAATCATCGTATAAGATCATGGACGTTGGAAATTAAGTCATCTGAGGAATATGTGTACCAAGAGGTAAGTAACGACGTTGAAATTTATTTATTGATTTCTCAGAAAAAACAATGTCGAAAACTATTAACGTTTTGTTTTTCGTTTCTTTTATCCATAGTTATGTATTCTCATGGGAATTGTCATCCAGACATCTAAGACGGTGGAATTTTTCGTTGTCCCTTCTCCCCTCAGCTTCCCTAACAGCGGCTCGCTGAGCACGTAATGACTTGAATGTCGAAATAGCGTGAAGACGTTAGAGCGAGGGACGCTTGAAGAATTTGTCGTCGTGTTTTGCATTTTTCGTCAGTCAGTTGACTTGAAGTATAAAACCGAGTTGCCAGTTGTATTGGGACACGGGGGGGGGGGCCGAATTTACATAAAAATTTAGTGATGGGGGGGGGGGCTGCACAAGTTGGAAAAGTAGGAGGAGGAAAAGCTTTGTTGCTTCAATGATTGCAAATTTGATTGCATATATTTGAGTAAACGATTCAGAGTGAATTGGGGTTACTACAAAAGAGGGGGGGGTCAAATATAAATATGAAGCATTCATAATTTTTGCAAAGGAATATTTTGATGTATTCTGTAATTAAGAGTTGAACATAAATTAAATAATGAAACGTTCCGTAGAATGAATGAGGATAAACGAAATTTCAAAAAAACAAATTCTGTGAAAAGTCCGTTAGTTAGGATAATGTTACCATGCAAAATTAGTTCATGAAAGCGTAATGCGGATAAATTGTTTTTTGAGACAAGTTAATTTAACTAGCACGTCATACTTGTTAATAAATCTAATTAATGATTCTATTTCTCTTGTTATTTTCCTTTTATTATCAAATTAGAAAAATCGTATCGCAAAAGACAATTTTTAGAAAAATTAAACCATCGATTTTTTTCAAGAAAAATTGACCTAATCCCTGAATTGCCACAACAAGGCAACATCGTACTGTTTGGCACCAGATTTGCGTTTTAAAAAATTGTGTTTCAGCACACTTCAGAACCTTCGACTACTTTTTAAATTTATTATTTTTGAACGGCTCAGACGCTATTTGTTAATTTTCAAAGGTTTTTATTAGAAACCCAAATTTATAACCTTTTTTTTTTAAATTCAAGAACAGTTCCCCGTTAAGCTCTTTGTTAACAAAATGAAATTAAGCGTTTTCAATTTACAAATCAGTAACAATTTCTCTTTCCTGGATGATGGTCGATATTTACACTAACCCGAATTAATAAAAAATGAAAACTCAATGACGTTCTCAGGCCGGGCAGAGGTCGAAGAACAGTTTTCTCTCAAAAACTGAACTTGTTGAACTCACTCGCTTCAGTTGACAAGTATCAATGCACTTTTGAAACGTTATAATTAACTTCGAATTTATGAGGCTATTGCAGCGAAAGGTGTACTTTAATTCAGTCCTTCTGCAAATCTTATATTTATTCACTTACACGGAAGAAATATATAATTGACAAATTGCTAGTTACGAATTTTAAAATTGGGGGGGGGGGGAAAGGATAAACGGCACAATAAACGACAGATTGAAAAATACAACAAAGCTCAATTAATTTTTTTCAGAACTATCCACGAATGGAAAGCACTGAAAGACGACGAACAAGCAAACTAGGATTTTTCAATCACACACATTCGATTCTGACGATGGCAAAGATTTTGGAGCCGATGCAAGTGATAATGAGTTTCGCAAAGGGCGGGGTGAGTTAATCTTTTTCGCTTTTCAATTGCTGGTTGTCATCAGCGGGCTTAAATTCTTATGCGAATTTCTCATGCGAACTAAGAGATCAGATTTATCACACTTCTTATGTTTTTTTCTTGATTCTGGTCGGCTGATTAGAAAACTCATTATACAATTTTTTGTATTCATATCGCAGATATCAAGGGATATATCAGTAAAGTAGATTATGTTTTTTGCTCCGCCCCCCTTTTTCCATTAGTTCTTAACTGATATGCTCATGTCTTTCTATTTTTCTGTTTCATGCCATACGAATATTTGATTATTTCAGTATAACACGGATACCAGAGACCTGATGAGACGAACAATTTTCTTTCATTACGAAAGGAGTGAAGCGGCGACGGCACAGAAGAGGCACATGAGTAAGAGTAAATATCATGCTTTAACAGTAAAAAAACCGAAACAACTTTCTTGCAGATGCTCCTCAAATGATGATACCAGCAGCGGAACCAGAAAAACCGAAACCTGCGAGGAAACGCCAAAGAAAACCAGCGGCGAACAGTAAAGCGAAAAAGAACGCAGCTGCGAATGCGGTAGCGGTTGCTGCAGCAGCGACAAATCCAAGTCCAGCTCCATCTAATCCAGCATTTCAGCAAAATGCGATGAACCAGAATGTGAGTTCTGGATTAAAAAACATTTTGAAAAAAACATTTTAAATTATTAAATTTTCAGTTCAATCCATTAACATACCAGGATGTGATGGTCGTTACGGAGCCCACAATGATGGGTGGAGATTATGGTGAAGATGACCAGCGCGAAATTTCAAGGGTTGAAAACCCGCAATACGATCCAAATAGCATACAAATGCACCAATTGGGGCAAGGACCGCCACAAGGACAACCAATGGGAATTAACGGGCCTCAACAACATAACAATGGTGCACCATCTACAATGGGTCCACCGTCGCAGTTGGGTGGTCCAATGACGAATCAAATGGGTCAATCGATGCCAATATCACAGATGAATAGTCAAATGAGCAGTCAGATGAACAATCAAATGAATAGTCAAATGCCAAATCAGATGGCAAATTCAATGCACATGCCAAATTCTATTCCGAATTCGATGCCCGGCGGGATGAATAACCAGATGACGAATCCAATGCAGCACCAGAATCCAAATAATATGCCGATTTCAATGCCGAACGCAATGCCAAACTCGATGAACAATGGCGGGATGAACAATCCAATGTCAACGATGTCAAACAACTCAGTTCCAACGGGCATGCAATCACAGATGCCAAATCCTATGACGAGTTCGATGCCGCCTGGCTACAGCTTTCAACCTCAACAACAGTGGCCACAACCACCAAACTCGGCGATGATTACTGGATGAAGAGATCGGTTTTGGTTGGAATTATTGTTTCATTTCATTCGTCTGGAAATACCTCAGAATTGTTTCAGTTTGTGTTATCATTCTTTTAAATCGATATTATTGTCCCCCCCCCCCCCCGCATTGTCATTCAACACAAAAAAAACGCTTTTTCGAGTGTTATTATGATTTTTTGAATTATTTTTTAAATGTTTTATTCCACAACGATTTCAAGACTGGCATCATACTTTTTTTTATTTTACTAACTTACTTTGTCATTATCTCCTTACGTTAATTCTCGGATATGTTTTTTTTAAATCATTTACCAATATTTCAAAAGTCACTACTTCAAAATCAAAAGAACTTCCTTGCGCCGATAACATGTTTTCTGTGTCATTTAAGAATCAAATCGAAAGAGAGAAAAAAAAATTAAAATAAGAGGTTCATTACTTATATGAAAAGAAATCAACAACATTTAATGGTGATCAAGAGATGTAAATAAAGATTTTCATTGAAAATGAAGTTTTGAGAACAATAGATTTTCAAATATTTCGCTTTTACCCCCTGCGTTCATTTGCAATACATTTAGTGCACAGTGTCGTAAAAAAGATAAAATAAGCTCATTTTTTGTCGAATGTTTTTTTAAAACCTAATATCATGCTCTTATTTATTTCCACTTTTTGTATATCCTACACCAAGAGTTATTATGATGTTTCACAGCTGTTGAATAATTCTTTTTGTTTTTTTTTTCGTCATGTAAAATGTTGTTTCACAGTGATTTTTTTGTGAAATTTTAAAGAAAGCAAAAAACAAAACAAAATAAAACTCATAATTTTTTGGGTCCGTGTTATCTTGTGATTAAAATTTCTAAACTTCTGTAATTTTTCATCAGCGATGATAACGAAATCAAAAATGGTTTACTTTTTTTATGTTAACGTTCATTATTTCCATCAATTCTTCTCAATTTCGATTGTTGAAGATCTCACCACTTATTTTCCTGTATTTTTATTGATTTTTTGGAGAGTTTTATTTCTGAATATACATCAGTACCCCAAAATTCAAATAAAGATTTGAAATATAAATATATACAGGTTTATTGATTTTTTAAAAATAAAATATATGTATAATGCAATTTTTTGAACATTGGAGATCAGAAAATGTGACATTTTGGAATGGGGTGGGGGGATCAAGAATGATAAGAAGATGTTATGGTGAATAAATATGAAAAAGAAGGTGTTTTACGAAATTGTTTGAATTGTTAAACACTTATATTGAAGTGGTTGTAACTTTCGATTGAAGCGATTGTTTTTGGGCTCATTGGTGGATCGCTTGAGTTTGAGAGGGTACGAGAAGTTTTCCGGAGTAGAAGGCGAATGTATTTTTTCAAACGATTTGTGAAAGCGATGAATACAAATGCGTTCACTGATGCTGAAATCATACTGAGAATGTCGGAAAGATGTGATTGGTAGTAGTCGACTCTGGAAAATTAGGGATATTTTATTGTATAATACGATGTTGGGTTTATTTTCGATAAATTTTAGGTGTTATTCAAGTGAAATCCACAGTTTCAAAGCTCAAAAATTACATTTCCCGTTTTCTAAACAACTATACATTTTCACAGATAAAACGTAGTGTACTGCAGCGTCATTCATTTCCCACTTATAGAATATATCTTATTCGAGATTTTTATAATATCTAAATAACACCAAAGCATGAATAAGATTAGATAATCTTGGATACAAAACAAGCAAAAACGATTGCTTTAAACTTATTAAAAAGCAGATGAGGAGATTTATTTTCTATTTAAACCGCTTCTCATAATAAAGTGATTGACACTATCATACCCATAAAATTGATTTGCTTTCTTATTTAAAAATGTATCTTGAAAGATTTAGGAAAGATGAAAATGAATAATTGAAATTCCATTAACATTTTAAATAACTTAACGGGGATACAAAACTTGTAAAATTATTAATTTATGCTTCTCATAATCGATTTTTTGTTTTCTAAAATATGAATACTGCTTTTCAATGAATAGTAAATCCCCCCTCCCTCCCAAGGTCCTCGTTTTTATGAAGTTTGTGGGCTTTTTCAAAATTTAGAATTTAGTATGACCGCTTTTAGATTCGAAATGCAGACGCTTATTAGTAGTTGATTCGCAAAATTCAAAGTCGAAGAATGATTCACCCGGTCATCAATAGGGATATTTCCTTCAAATGCACACTAAACAATGTCTTGGAGACAAAGAACAAACACACTTGAAATTTTAATTTTAATTTTTTCTATTCATCTGAAGAATCAGTTTAGAAAACACTTTGAAAAATGATGGTGGCCCAGAAATAGTGTTCTTCAAATCTCTAGTGCAATCGTATTGTTCTAACCTTGTGGGACATTCTTGACTCAGAATCAATTCCCATTTCCGTTTCAGCGTATAAAGCTTCAGGGAATGGAATCCAAGATTCAGCAAAATGATCAAGACAATTGAGATTGTTGCCCGAAGTTCTTGCTTCTGTCGATTGATCTCCGCTTTCTTGGGGAAACATCCGGCCAGTGGGTGACTGAAAATAACGTTTCGAAATTAGAGTATTCTTTTAGTTTCCTTACGTGACACTGGTATGTTTTGGTTGATCAAATGCAATATGCTGATAAGTGTTATGACGACTTTTATAAATTTCGTAGAGAGTGAGAAGCGAGAAAATGCACATCCATAAAAACGGAAAAATATTACTGAAAACAGGATCCAAAATTGAGTGGTAGACGAACCGATAATTAGAGAGAATCTGCAAAATTTTAAAATTTTTAGCCACCAATTTTTGATCATCTAAAAAGAGGCAAATGTTGATTTACACTGTTGGATTAACCTTTACATTTTTCTAGGATGATTTTTTTTTCTCAATGAATTCACCCTTTGGCACATGCAGACAAAAAAAACAAAAACACATGTATTCGGTTTCCAATCTTGTCTAATTAATAAGAAAAACTTTTGTTTTCACACACCTCTGTTGTTGCAATTCGCTTATTAATTCGAAGTTGTGGTTGAGTTCGAACTTCGAGCTCTAATAGAAATATTGGTGAGCGGAAGAGAAGTACCGAGAAGATCATTGCAATTAAGACGGTGTGAGCACGACTAACTGTGTCACGGAGACGGGCAATTACTGGACGAGATATCTGGGGGGAAAATTTAGCGAAGTGTGAATAAGAGGCTCTCAAATACCTTCCAATAGCGGTGTGCTGAAAGGGTTGCGATTGTCCAAACATGCATAGTACTTATAGTGACTTCGAGTCTGAAAATATATTATAATTTTTCAATCGACTTTTTTAAATTTTTAAATACCGCGGCATCGTGTGCTTTAAAAAACGCCGTTCCAACATGCAAAAACGATAAAATGTATGATTTTTCGAATGATGATGGTCACAAAGTTGTGGTAAAAACTCTGTAGCCAAAGTGATCATCAGCATTACATGATCCAACAACAACAATGCTTTCAAATACACGAAAACCCCTGATGTAATCGTTGGCGGTTTGTAGAGAAACCACTGAAACAAAACAATATCTTCATTTATAAATATTTTTCCTCCCCGGAAAGAAGCGTATCCATTTCTAGAACACCATGTGTGCCAGGCTCTGACAAAATATTCAACGGGCCATCTTTCAATTCACAGAAATATATCACATTTCAATGTCAAATTTTGATTGTGAGAATGAGACAAAAATTTGCAGAAAACTCACCAGAGCACACGAATTGAAAATTATGCCGCATGTTGCAATTGGCAATAGAAGCAAATTGTTAAGAGCGCGTAATTGAAAGTAGAGATCATGATCGTGAATGCGTGGCTCGTGATAACAGGCTAATGAATGGCCCGGAAAGCTGAGAGCAATGTTTTCACTCATTTTTTGTATTCACATTGATTCTGAAGAAAACAGAAGAATTAATAGAGTTGTTGGTAAGAACTAAAAAAAGAAGATGAATTCTCAAAAAATGAATATCACATAAAATTTGAAAAATGAACCCATTACTTTTTAGCCTTTTACGAACAAAAAGTAAAGTAAAAAACCAATCAAAAATGATTGAATGAAACCAAAAATGATGAGCTAATAACATATAAGAAACTATGTATTTGTATACAGTAGAAAATGTGACGAATGTAGAAGAGCAAAATAATGAAAGAATGCAATAGGATATTTGTAAAATAACAATAGACATGGAGTGCTTTAGATAGGGCAGCCCCTCCCTTTTTAGGAAGACAAAACTAGGGTTAGGACTTTTCCCGTTTTCAGAATGAAGATTGGATCAACATGGAGTTGTTTTTCAGTGAACTAACAGCATTGTCAAAGCTAAATATTGCGTTGATTTAAGCAGTTCAAATCTATAACTTTTAGTCATTCGTTTTCTGATAAAGTTTCAACAAATTTCATCATTTTTTTAAAGTCGTTTAATTCCTAAGACGGCTTAACAGGGATGTCTATCCCCAAAAATCAGAAATTGCTCAGATTAGGTACGAAACTTCAAAATTGACGCATTATAAAATTCTAAGCTTTTTAACACACAACTGGAGATTTTGAGACATGAGCTTTCAAATTTCAAATTTTTTAAAAAACGGCTGTGTTGGGATTTTTAAATGAAAATTTCTTATTTTTCTTAAGATGTTAAGAAATGATTTAAAACATATTAAGAAATGAGGATCAGAATTCTCGTTTTTACTGAATAGCACTGGAGACAGTAACTTGATTTTTTCTGCAAATCAGAAAACAAAAAAAAACTCATTTGCAATTTGAAAAAACAAAAGAAATAAATAACAAACTGCTAGAAAGAAATTACAAACATCTACAGCATTTTAATATTCTTGCGTTTTGAATAAAAGCAGGATAAACCAATACAAAATGTTTGGATTCTCAACACATTTCTGTGTCACCTCTTACATATTTGTACAACAAGCTTCATCAGCCTACTTCATTTCAAAGAAGGATATTTATTGAACAAATCTGGTGAAATAGCGGAAAGTGACGAATTTAAAAAAAAACAAATGGTGGTTGAAAACAAATCTTTTTTCGGTGAGAAATGTAACAAAATCGTACACGAACTCGCAATATTTTTCATATATTTATTCAAAGATTTCATATTTTATTCGAAACGTTTCACATAATCTGTGTGCTTTTGAACTGAATCATGAAACTCTACTCTATTGGAAAATGACTATGACAATTTTGGAAAAAAATGACAACGTCACCATTTCAAATGAAGAAAAAATCGAAGAGAATGAATTAAATGTGAACTTATAAGTATTTTTCAAAAATTGCCAAAAATATTTACCGTATACATAGAAACCTTTGAAACTCAAAAGTCCACAAAAAGACAAAAAGTGCACCTACCAAGTAAGGAATAGAATATATAATCCGATAGACAAAACCACTGGTGGGACCAATTAATTTTTCATACTTGTCCTGTCTAGCAGGAAACAAAAAACTGCTGGCTCGCGAAAGAAGCGGGAAAGAATGACGATGCGTGAAAAATAGGGGGCGGATGAAAGCGTTGCGTTGTTGCTTCAGGTTTCAGCAGAGCCGCTAAGGAAATCGGAGAGCAGAGAAAATAATCTTTCATGGTGTTGGGCACAATGTTCCGTGGAAGAACGTTTAAGGCTATAACATTTTCGAAAATTTAGTTAGCTTGATTGTGTAGTTTTGCACTAACACCTTGCACTTAAAATTTCTAATAAAATATAAAAGATCATGTGACTTCGAATTTTAAAGCATAAATCGTAAATCGAATCAAACACAGCAAAAGAACATAGAGCATATTTGAAACAAATCAAAATTGTCATTCGAAATGTCGTCCTTTTCTTTAAAACATGAGCTGTGGGGCTACTTAAGTCAAGCGAAACATTCATAACTGAAAACATTTTCAATTGAGCTGCGAAAATTAGGTTTCAAGCTTTAAAAAAACAGTTGTAGTAAGAGTACATGTTGAACCCGCTAAGAAAATCGAACCCAACGGCCAGATATCAATGAAACGCCTACATATTCCGTTGGATATATTGATAATTCGTCTCGTTTCCGTTATCAGTGAATTGGGTTCGCTTACGATGTTACCGGACTCGCTGTCTTTTACAATTTCAAATTTGTTAATCTTAACTCTTCATACATTAGACATCTAAAAATCGGTATCACATGACTTCATTTTTCCAGTTATAGAAAAAAATCAAATCAGAGACACCAAAAACGAAGAACAAATTTGGAATAAATCAACATTGTGAGTCAAAATGTCGTCATTTTGAATAAAATGAGCTTGAATGAGCAATTCAACAAGTCAATAGTGGTGCTTCATATAATCGAAAACCTGATGGTGAAAATTAAAGACATCAGAAGAAAGTTGGTAAAGGATGGTATCAAATATTTTTAAAGCTTATTGCTAGAAAATCTTGAATTTGTAATAAACAAAGTTTGGATAACTATTGTTATTGTCTTACATTTTTAGATCTCTTTTAGCTAAAATGTAACAAAAGCACTAGAAAACATGAGACCGATGTTTTGTTTACTGTTTTTTGGATTTATGTAAGCATTCTTTATGGTTTTGTAGCAACAGCTGTGATTACCTAAATGAGAGGAACAAAAAGTTCAGTAACAAAAGTGAAACTATTAATATCAGTTATTTTTGCTTGATAGTTCACGACGACCACATATTTGCATATGTCAAATACATTGTTCGGTCTAGTCTATATTTGCAGATTATTCAAACTCCCCATGTGTTTTCGATTTTAACTCAAACTGACATAAAACAAAAATCCATCCTTGGACAGATTTTAGATCCCTTGAAACATATAAATTAATCTTGGCATGTTGCCGAAGGGCAAAGTGAATTATAATTCAGCAACGTGACAGAAAAATATAAAAACGTACTATGTAAGAAGTTGTATTATTTCAACAGAATCAAAAAATTTTTCAACAGAATTTTTAACATTTGGAAAAAATGAAGTGAGTCACCTGTAAAAATCGGGTCAACATTTGTGAATTTTCAACAGCTATACCAATAAATGAGGTGGAAAACAAGCAAAAAAATATGGAATCTGTTTATAAATATGATGAAAAATGACAAACGAAGAAGGAAGCAAAGTGCATAATGTATAAAGTCGATGAATTTTTAATTTTTTCTAATGATAGATTTTTTTACGTTGAATATTGTTGGGTAGATTTTTATTTTAATAATGTGCTTATTTTTAAGCTGATTTTGCTAAAATGTCGAAAAAAATTTATTTTCTCTAAATTAAATGCAGAGAATCTTCAAAATATCTTTTTAAAACTTTTTTCAAAGATTTTAGAATTGTCTAAAACAATTGTTGGCGGGTTTTTTGTTTCATTTCTTTGAAAATATTCATATCCAACCTATTTCATGAGATGTATTTATTTGTCATTTTTTATCGTACCAGTTTTAATTTTCTTATATTTTTTTGCGAAAGAATCCACCAATATTTTAAGGATCATTTCAAATTTATAACTACTTAAGGTATTATCTGGTGTTCAACTACTAACGTAAATTATTTTTGAAAAAAACAACAAAATTTTGAGTTGATTCCAATTGTTGTTTTTTTTCGGAATTTATCATAGACGAAATGAAAGTTTCAGCAAAGTTTTGCAACAACATTACAATTGGTTGAAATTTAATTATCTGTCAAAATATGCATTATACCAAGATTCCATTGAACTTTTAATAATTTTATGTCTAAAATGGCAAAAAAATGATTGATGTTCTCGGAAAACAAAAACATTCGAATTCTTGTTGTCATTTTAAAACAGTTTTATTGATTCTTCAAGCGTTCCACATTGTCTGTTATTATGTCATCATTGCACCTGTCTATCGATGGGGATTTTGGCTCGCACCTTACCCTTTTATGCATCTAAACTTATAGTTGCATACACTCTTTAGAAGCATTATAGCAATGTTCTAATATAGTAAGTTAATAAAGTTATATCTTAACATATTTTGGTTTATAAAAATTGTATCAAAAATTGTTAAGTTTGTTTGCTGATTTTTATTTTGTTGCAAAAAGTTCTACATAACTTTTGAATAAAGATATTTAAAGGTTTCTTATTCAACTGACCGCAGCTCATCATAATATAAGCGAGCCGCGAATTCTACATTCTTTTAAAATATATTCTATTTCATTTGCAAAAACGCAACTATTCATTCTATTTTTTCATGCCTCACCCTGCGTCGTAACGAAAACCAATTAAAAAAGAGTTTAGCATGCTGGTAAACATGTTGAACAAAGCTTTGCATATCAGGAAACAACGCCCAATACCTCTCTTATCAAGGTAATTTCAATGAATCATTCATATGTATTTTCAAAACTTTTGATATAAAACCATACTATTTCCCTATTTCAAAAATTTTCAACTGATAAACCATGATTACATTGAATGAGGAGCGGAGCAACGCAAACTGTCAATGATACTCTTCTTGAACTCCTTTTTAATCGCAAGTTCGCTGATTCATTTGAAAGTAGTGACGTGGCTCACTGATAGATGTATTACTTCACTCGTTTTCTTATATAAAGCATGCCTTTTCTGCAAAGGGCGTACTGATTTGCATTTCAATTGTAAATATTTGATATTTCGAATTCATTTTTTCTCAAAGCCTTTTTTGAAGTTTGTCACTTTGAGTGTGTTTTGTGTTCTCCTTCTCTCTTTAAAATATCACAAAAATCAGATTTTATAAAATAAAAATCATTGGAAAAAATATCCGCAATATTTGTCAGCCATCGGTATCGGTAAACAAAACCTTTGATATTTTTCATTGTTTCACTATGAACATCGATTTGTAGATATTTTTTTTTGTGCAAAATTCTGATCATAACACAGTTCTTATCGAATCTTCCGTTTCATTGTTTCAAAAATGGTGCCCGATGTATAGTTTCTTTATGACCAAAATAGTCATTAGAATTTGTCGTCGCCATGCACTCGCTTAGTTAGTGAAAATATTTAGTTTTTCCGTACGAAGCTAAAATTCCGTTACCAAGCATCCGTCAACGCGCATCTAGATGTTTTGTCTACTATTTTTTGTTTTTTATACAAATTTATATTTTTTACAGAGTTCATCATGTGTTTATCCGGTTTGTCTCAGATTCTTTATGGCGTTGTTATGGCTGGAAGTGCACTTTTAACAGCGGTAGCACTCTTCACGCCAAGTAGGAATTTCAAAAATTCAAATTTCGACTTGATTGAAAATACAATTTTCAGGTTGGAATACAGTGGAACAAACAAATTTAACGAACCTTGACTCTTCAAAGTGGAATGGTTTGATGCCATGGTCATGCATTGGAAATTCACAAGGTTCAACATGTACAGATTGGTGGGCTGTGAGTTTTTAAACCTCGTCTGAAACAATAAAAAAATGTCTATTGTTTCAGAACCTTCCTGATTGGCTCCGTTGCGTTGTAGTTTGTATGATCCTCGCATTGATTGTTGATGTATTCGCAGTTGTTTACAACTTCTTGACATGCCTAGCATGCTGCTGCAAAAAATTCATTATTCAACCTTTGACTCTTTTCGCCTTGGTTTCAACGGTTCTACTACTAATTGCTGTTATTGTTTACGCTTCTGAATGGGGAGAAATGTTCAATAAAGATGCACAGAAAACACAGGTTTTTTAAAAACATTTCATAAGTTAATAAGTAAAAAATCTAATTTTTCTGATTTAGGAGATTTTTTCAAAGCCGTTTTGAAAAAATAGAACTATTTTTATTTCTTGTAAATTTAAAATCATAATAGTTTCTTTTCAGCTTGGATACTCATTCTGGCTTGCAGTTGGAGCTCTTATTCTCTCAGCGGCTGATGTTGTACTAGGTGCCATCACAGTATTCCTAGGTGAACGCTGTTGTTGTTAACTTATTTTCATAATTGTTGGTAAAATCACTTTCATATGACATGTACATAATTCCAACCATTTGGTTTTCACTATTTCAATAAATAATTTGTTAAAAAATTAAATCAGTTATATTTACTTTACTCATGTTAAATTTTGAACTCAAATTTTGGTCAGACGTATGTGAATGTAAAAAAAGACACAAGTACAAACAGATCAGTAAGTCGGGGCGGCAATAGACAACCAGGAAAAATATTAACATCGGTACATGTTTGTGGATGGTATTCCGAACTCTGGCAGAACATATGAATTCTTGGTCTGTGTGAGGTGACGTGTTTATAACATCAAGTACATTTCATTATTTGTTGTTTTCTAAGAGTTTATAAGACTAGTGGGCGTAGTCTGGAATGTTTTGAACTGGTTCAATATTGGGTTGAATAAGAAATTTGGAAAATGTACAAAACATTTCACCTAATGTTGATGATATTCTTGCTTTTCCCGTAAACAAGCATATAAATATGTCGAAATTTTTGAATGACGAAGTTTACGATGTTTTATTTATTCTTAGAAATGACGATTAATATTTTGAAAAAATGACAATTAGAATTATTTATGTATGTGATTAATTTGAAATATCTCAATTTGAAATTGTTTAAAACAACTCAAAATCGTTTTGCAACAAGAGAAAAAATAAATAAATGTTCGACATACAAACTGGATGAATTATTAATGAAAAAACCAAAATATACGCACACAAGCGCAATTTATTTTTGAAATCAGCAAAAAATATAAAGTTTTCATCACAATTGGTCCAAAATAAACTGAAAAATGTAGAATTTTCTTCGTGTAATCGACTTATTAGTTCCGATAGCCCTCCGAACATTGACCGTTAAATTACATCAAAATGCAAAAGAGGATTATTATTTTTGTTTATATATGTGAAATGCTCTAAACGCGTTCTCACTTTTTAAAATAGGTTTTCATGAAAATTATGAGGAGTTTCATCAGAGTGACACGGCATTTCAGACTGAATAGCTTCACCGGGGTTAAGAAATTCTAAAGCTTACGTATCACCTCAAATCCTGAGTACATAATCACAAGCGATCAGAACATATCCAGAATGTCTAAATTTTGTCGTAAATTAATGAAAATATAAAATTTTCAAAATTGTATCCACAAGTTATGAATATTCAATACTATTTCATACAAATGATCCTCATTTTTCTTAAACTACAATTGTGTTGAAATTTTGAAACTTAAGTTAGCTCCAGGCATCACTTGGCTAAATTTGAAATTATTGTTTTTCTATTTCCGCCACACCCTTTTAGAATCCTAAACTGAAAACTTTCAAAACTGCAAAATAATTTCAATTTCAATTGACCCCGCTTATTCAGCTCTTCCGTATTGTTTTCCATTTCACACACGTCAACTAAACAAACTATTTTTTTGTCAAACCAACACATTCCTCAATAAAATATTTTGAACTGTTACTAACTTAACTAAACAAATGAACTCCCGCCTAGGCAGTAAGTAAAACATGTGTTTTAGGCATTTTGAGTACAAACTGAACAAACTTTTGGTCAGTCTTTAACCGAAGACGGCAAAAAAAAATTGCAGAGATCGAAATTCGTACAACAATCGTTTTCTGCTCTTTGGGAAGGCAGTGCCTGGTTTGGCTGACTAATTTCGATGGAGACAACGAACAATTTGGTTTACAAGAAGTCTGATTTTGTTGACTGATAGATTTAAAAATGGATATTTTAAAGAAAGATGTTTTGTTTATTTGTTCATTAACCCGGATGTGAAAAATTCTTACTTTTTATTGTTTATCAGGTAAACAGAACAAAATTTAGAATCAAAAAACAGCGTCATTATGAGTATAAGGAAATTGACAAAGTTATCAGTTTGACAATAAAAACATATACAATTGTACGCCCTCTGAAAAAATTTGAAAAACATTTTCAGACCAAGAAAAAATTTAAGATATTCAAGATTTTATTGCATTTTTTTTTGTTGAAATAAAAGTTGCAGGCTATAAACATCAATAATAAAAATATACATATATCGCCTGATATTGTTGAACTGTGGTTTTAATTTAGTTTCCGTGATCCTTCTACAAAAAACATATATTTTTAAAAATAGTGAAAAGTTTAAAAAACAAATTGTTTCATGATATTGAACGGTATAATTCAATATGATAATATTGACAAACATGCAGAAAATCGTAAAAATCAGATTTTTATGGAATTTTGTTCATGATGTGATCTTTTCACTATCAAAAGTTCAAAGTTTTCATATAATAGTATTTTGGAATGCTGCTCTTGGTTAAATGGATAGAACAACACTATAACAATATTTTTTGAAGTATTTCCAATTTGGAAATGTTTCTAACTTCTCGATTTTAATATGCTAATTCTAGCAACAGATTACATCACTGTTACCATCGTAATTGCAGAATTAAAAATATGTAACTGGTAATTAGCGTAGCGAGAATTTTTTTTAGGTTTGTTTAAGTCTTTAACAAATATTTTTTAATCATATAGAATCATCAAAACATCAATCAGTGATTGTTTCTTAGACAATCTAAGAAGCTTAAAGTTGTGAAGTTCTTATGGTTAAGTTAGACATGTTTATCGGAAATCATTTCAATAAATGTTTTTGTCGGTTACTGCCCATTTTTTGTTATTCTTTTTATCAATAAGTTTTCGCAAAGTTCAGTGACAAAAATTTTATATTCCAAAAAATGGTGATTCAAATATGACGATTGTTCTCTGCGTGATTTTATGAAGTGTTAAAAAAGATCAGCGTTACAATTTCCACGATTTTTTGTTATCCCCCAATAACGCCAAAAAAGTTCCATAAATAGGTCTGAAACCTATTAGGCATCTTATCTTCTTTTTTTCTGATTCCATCTGACGGAAGAAAAAAGTTTGTCTGGTAATATTTGTGAATTGAACTGTTTTGTGTGTGCAGTTTACATTAAACCGATCGACACAAAAAACGGTTTTTTGCGGGGGAGACCAAAAAGTTGTACCGCCCCATTGTCAGCAGCATTCTCTGCTCCTGCGCCAACGGGTATAAATTAGAGCAGTTTGGATTATTCGCAAACAAAAAAAAACAATTCGAACTCGAAAATGAACTCTAACGATGATATTCCTACTCTTGCTGATTTGTCCGAAATTCATATTGCTGACACTGGTCATACTGTAAGATTTACTATTATTATTCCTACCTTGAATTGTATTAATTTTCAGGAGAAAAAATATGAAATCAGGCCTAAAGCTTACTCATTACCGGGACGACGCCCAAATATGGATAGCAAACGAACATCACGCTTTGGAACTTTCAAACAATCGGTTAAACGACAAATCTCCGGAAGTGTTAAAAGGTTGACTTTTTTAAAAATCTATTCATAATCTTTAAATTTTTTAAGTATTGGTGCATATGCGGGTAGGATTGCAAAGCCTGCCAATGCATATTTTCGATGGAATCTTTTATTTACATTCCTCATTTTTCTTTTCATTACTTCTGCGATTTGGATTCCTGTTATACCAGCATTAAACGTATGGACACATCAAAAAATGCAAAATATTTTGAGATTTTCAGGATTTTTCACTCGAAATTGTAACCATTATTTCCATCATTTTACATTCCCTCTGGATAATTGCCATTCTCAATGCTTTAAGATACACTTGGAGGCTACGAAGATTTGCGAGCCACGAGATTCGACTTGACCAGGTCAAAAATGAGACGGGGCTGATAGTGAAGCATATGGTCGGATTGTGCGTCTACAAAGAACCATTAGAACTTCTTATGGATACGGTAGATAGTGTCACAACTCAGCCAGATGCAAAGAAAAAGATTACTGTTGTGATTGGAATGGAAGCAGGAACTCCAGACAAGGAAGAGGTAACTGAAATAGATTAATATAATTCTGATAATATGGTAACTCATTAAGAAAAAACGAGCACTTCATGAAAAGTATGATCCTCTGTTGGAGAAGTTCATTGTTACATTCCATCCACGTGGATTGCCAGGAGATATTCCAGGTATACAAAGTCAACAAATAATTGAAACATAAATTAAATAATTCAGGTAAATGCTCAAACTTTAACTACTCTGCAAGAACAGCGGTCAGACAACTGAGAGCTGATAAGAACTATCCACTACAAGAATATGATAATAATGTAGAACTTTTGGTTACAACTGGAGATTGTGACAGTGTCTTTGGAGACCGCTACTTTGACGCGCTGGAAGAGGACTATTGGAAAATCACACCAAAGGTAAATAAAAATCTTTGAAGATGTTCTGAATCTTAATCATGAATCTTTAGCAAAGAAACTTCACTGTTTGGCAGTCTCCTTTGTTCTATTGCATCAACTTGGATCAGTCGCCGTTCTTCGTTAGAATAACTGGGCTTTTGAGAGCATTTTTCATGATGGGATATTTGATCCCATGGAACATCAACACTATGAGTATCTTCTCGTTGACTTTGAAACTTTTTGAGGATGGAGAATACACTCATCCAGGATATCAGGTTAAAATTTATTAAATATTGAAATAAAAACAATTATTTCTTTTCAGATGGACGATATTATTGCATTGATTCGCTGGTCACTTGCTGTTCGCCGTAAATGTGTAATTCGAGCCATTCCAGTGGCAACATTGTCCGGTCCAACAAGCGGTATAAATAATGAAATATTGAAGTAGTGAAACGATAAAATTTTAGGTAAAAACTATATCGATGAATGGTACGAGTGGGCCAGACAAATTAGAAGATGGACAATTGGAGCAGCTGAAGTGTTTCATTACTTTGCTATCAAGTTTTTCCAACTTCCAGTCACTGTTTCATTCTCATTTGCTGCAAAATTCATCTTCTACTACGGGTTTCTTTTGTGCATTGCTTCCATTTACACCCTTGTTGCTCCTATTGTGGTAAAAATCCCTAATTTGATATTTCAAAATTATTAAAAATCATTCAGACCCCAGCAATGCTAAATGCGGTCAACCACGGTGTTCACGGATTAGTAATCCCAAACAACAAATGCTTCATGATCATCATGTTCAGTTTTCTTGGGCTTCAATACATCTGGTTCTTCTGTGTTTTCGCAATCAATTATCTTTGTCAACCGGTAAATCCCTCTCCGAATACCTCTACATAATCCACATGTTAATATATTCAGGTGTTCCCTCGCAAAACGAAGGACAAAACCGGAATTATCCGCAACATTTTCCATTGGATCATGACCTGGCCAACCTTGATCATGTATTGTTGTGTTGAATTGGTTGCCTTTTTGGAGGTAATCCCTTTTCATTTTATACCTATAATTTTGAATAATTGTCTCATTTACAGGTTACGGTCCGCGGAAAATCAGTATGTTCGCATAACGCGTCGAAAAAGGACAACCTTGTTGCACCGGCACCAACTAAAACGCCGGATAGAATGGAGGTGTAATTATGAACTAATTAGTCAAGAATTGTCATAGATGCATTTGCACTTATTCAAAAATTTGCATGCAAAAAAATTATTAGCGGGTACACCATTGTTCAGTTATCAGAATTTTACATAATAAAGTGATGATCAAAATTCCAATGTCTTGTTACATCACCATATCTCTGTTTTTTTCCTAATCTTCTACTATATCATTCTCGTTGTTCCGGCTGGCACGAAGAACTTTTCGAGAGACATGCGCCCACGGACAATAATGAAATTGAGCGTTTTTTTCGGAGACATCTACTGGGTGTCTCAATTGAGCTTCTTATCACTTTAACCTGTCGTTCTTCCTTAAGATGGACGCGAGTCAGCGAAAGTCAATTCATAGGTGACCTGAATAATACGGAAAGCGTTGAGAGACCGTTTCAATTGAGGAGACTGCCAAAGTGAAAGGACAATATGGGACACTGGGTACTTCTTTTCTCGATCCAACTAGGTCGAAAATGCGCGGCTGTGCGCAATCGCCGAAAACCCTCCCCCTGGCGTTAGTAGTAGAGACGATTTGCATCCACACTTGTTGGTTGCACACATCCAATGATGCGTTCTCTTCTATGGTGCTTGGCTATTGCCACGACCTTCGCTTCAGCTGCCATCAATGATCCATCTGTTCCAGTTGTGATCCATCTTCCACGACAACAGCATAGACCAAGATTTTTAGGACAAGTGAGTTTTTTAACCAAATTTTGCAACGTTTTTATTTTCTCGGTTTCTAGGTTGCCCCACCACGCGCTGTTGAATCAGGCGGTCAAGCCCCAAGCGTTGCTCAACAAAACGCAATCGCTGTCCCACAAGCCCAACAGCCAATTGCTGGCCCACCAGCTCCACCAGCCGCTCAACAGCCAGTTCTTCCAGTTGCTACAACTGGAGAGCAAAGCTTCGCTCCAAGACCGGTTTCCGTTCCACCACCACCACCACCAGTTACCATTCCACCAGATGTTCAAAACCAATTGATCAAATTCTTCGGACTCGATTCATTCGGAATTCCAGGACTCACTGGAAATCATCCAAATGGATTTGCTGGAGCTGTCCAAGAACTTCATAATGCCGGAATTCCAGTTCAGGGACTCCCAATGGAACATATGAATCCAGAAGCTCAAGGAGTTGCTAATAAGCCTGCTGATGGTAATCATGAGCGAAATCCTAATCACAATTAGTTTGTTTCAGATGTTTTGGCCCAAGCCAATCCAAACTTCCAAGACCAATTTTCTCAACTTCAAAACGCTGCTAACAATCCAGGACCATACAAAGGGGGAGCGAGTCTTCCACTCCCAGCTGAACAACCAGGAGAGAATGGATTGATTGGTCTTCTTTCCAATTCTATCAGAAAGGTTATCAAAGAAAGTGAGTTCAAAGACTAATAGTACTTCTTTTGAAATGATATTTTATAGCCGGGGTGAGCGACGCTCTTTCAAACTCACTTCCAAATCTTCTCGGAACCACATCCGGATCTGCTTCTTCCGCTGCAGCTGAATCAAACGTCCGCCGCGCCCCAGTTTCCCAGTCTCAAGATGATGTTGCCGCACAAGTCGCCACTGCTTCATCTTCCTCATCGTCTTCCAACATCCGTAGACAACCTTCCGCTGCACAGAGAGCACTTTCCGGATTCGCCGCCGCTCTCGGAGGTGGAGGCAACAACTCACCAACTCACGCTGGACTTCCAAGAATCCCAGGAATCCCATTGTTGCCAGGAGGAATTCCAAGAAACTCTCAAGGACAAATTGATATTGTTAACTTGATCGGTAAGAAAAATCAACATTTTATTTAAACGAAAATGTTTTCCAGGATCCGTTACTAGACGTGTTTCCAACGGAACTACCCTCGCTGATGTTTTGCCACCAGAGCAACTCCAAACTTTGGCTGACAATGTTACCGATGCACTTCTCCCAGAAACTCCAAATGTTGATATGTCCAAATTCATGGGAAGATGGTTTGAAGGAATCAACTCTCCAAGAGCAACTGAACAAAGATGCGTTGTCCATCACTGTGAGTTTGTGAATCAAAGTCGAATAGGATTATCTTTATAAATTTGCAGACGGAGGATTGACCCGCAATGACAAGACCGCTACTTTCACTTCCCTCAAGATCTACAGAGAAGGATCAGAATTCGGACCAGTCAAATACTCAATCGGTTATGCTTTCCGTGGAGGAAACAAAGATGCCATGCTTCAATTGCACTCTTCTGAAACTAGTGATGCTCAACCATGTAAAAGATACAATCACATTATATTTTAAAAAATTTATGTTTTTCAGTCTGGATCTACAAGCTTGGACCAGAAGGAAAAGATCCATTCGGAAACCCACAATACGAATATGCTATCATTTCTAACTGGGTCAAATATCCAGTTACTGTTTTGGTTAGAGATCCTGATACTTTCAAAGCAAAATACCAAAAAGAGGTAGATTGTTTACCATTAATTATTTGATCAACATTTTATTTTTCAGGTTCTTCGCTGGTTAGAAGATCAAGGATTCCTCAACGGATTCATGAGAGCATTCAACCTTCTTCAACCTGCTGGATATTCAAGCTGCCAATACGCTGACTCAACATTCGAAGTTTTCGGAAAGTAAATCTGAAACTCGAATGAAATGAAGAAGCATTCCAACGGGCCATCTTAACTAATAATTCTTATTTTCCACCTTCCAAAATCTCTGAAATGACCTCTTTTTATTTTTCTTCGCCAAACATTCCCCCAAAATTTCATTTGTACATTTTAATAATAATGGATAATTATCGAAATAATTGTCCTGTCTAATTATAATAAATGATTTGCTCTATAAACCCATGTTGTTGAAGGCCATTAATGTAAATGAAAACTATGTACAAAAACGTGCAATTAACATCCTTTGGAATGTGAGAAAATTGTAGATATTATTTCATTGTGAATATTTATTTGGGTTATGGGAAACGATGAATGGTTTTGCATGAAACATGGAACATGCAGGTACGACGAACAATCAAGAAGACGAAGAAAAGAAGAGGAGCCCCCTCAGGGGACAATGGGCGGGGTTGTTACTTGTGAAGGTCAATATAGTGACTTCCATGCAATTCAGAGACGATTCACTCCAGTTGACCATATTCGGCTTGTTAGAATGCAGTGGCTTCAAAGTCTTGCTCTCGCTTGGTGCGTGTTCAATGGCGTTTCGGCGATTGGCGAAAATGCGGTAAGATTTGTATTGTTGTGTGCGTAAGTTGTGTTCTGTCTTTTGTGTCCGACAGATTTTTATCTTTTTTCGTTTTGTTGACTGCCGATTGTGGTTCAAGGTTATTTAATTTCAATCCAGAAAAAGTGAATGATTGATCACAAAGTTTCAAAGTTCAAATATTTTCAGATGGATTTCCAAGCAATCACTGGGATTATTGGAGGAATCGGGAAAATGCTTGAAAGCAAGATGGAAACCATCAACGTTCCATCTGAAATGATGATGGGAAAATGGTTCCAAATGTACAAAGCTGCGATGAATTTTGATGTGGTTCGAACCCAAATGTTCTGCCCTGTTGCTTATTGTAATTTTGAACAACTTCTAATAATACTTGCTTTATTTTTGAAATTTCAGTCTCACCAAACCCAGTCATGGGCGAGGAAGGATTCTCAATGCAAGAAGCTTATAAAGTGGTTAACAAAAATGGACCAATCGAAACATATAAAAGAGATATGAATAAAGTCGGACCAGGACAATACTGGATGTACACTGAAGAATATTTTTACCCAAGACAATTTTACATCATTGGTGCTGGACCATCTTTCGACAATTCCACCGGCAATGCTACCGAACCACTTCAATACATCATTGCTTCTGACGCCAACCGACTTTCACTTATGGTTTACGCAAGAGATCCACTCGTTTTCTTCCAGGTAACATGCGTTTCACAATTTTTTCTTGGATCATGACTGATAAGAGATTTCAAAAAAAAACCTTCATTTTTCAAATTTTTGATAAGATAACAAATCTAGGTTAGCTTATCAGTTTGATTGGTGGCCTTATTTTCGACTTTCAAGAAACGAAAATTCACTGACAAATAATTCAAACGTTCGGGATAAGAAAAAGTGAAAGTTTTGCAGAAGTACAACAGAGAAGTTGTGGAGTTCATGAACAATCATGGATTCGGAGGAACTGTTTTCTGGAATAGCCCAAAGCCAATCTATCAAGGACCAGATTGCGAATGGCCAACCGAGAAAGAAGTTTTTACTAGAAGGTGGATTAAACCAAATTATACCAAATAAATGTCTCTTAAATCTGGTTTTTTTCAGAGTGCTGAAGAATAAAGACATTGCTGATCGCAACAATAATGGAACCGCAGACCCAATCCTCTCTGGTATGCCATTAGCCGACATGATCCGCGATCCAAAACGTACTTTGGAAAGACTGGTTGGACCGAAAGCTCTTCAACAAGCCACTGCTGGCATGACAGTTGGGCCACCAGCCAGCCGTGGACAATGACCTCATTTCCACTGAATGATTCTCATCCTCATTTCCCCATATTTTTTACATGTAATAATAATAATAATAATAATATTAATAATCGATAATAACAATTTTTTAAGTTCATTTTCATGGTTACAGTGATAATAAAAATTGATTTTCGAACGTTAGTGTGTTGAAATTACATCACTTCATAAATTCTCCGAATCTGTTTCATTTTTTCAGTATTTTTTCCATCTCTTTTCAGTGAAAACGATATCTCATTTGGACGGTTAATCGTAAAAGCGCTGAGTGCGACAGCAAAAATTCGAAGAAAAAGAGGGCAAGATTCGTGAAGATAAACTCGGAGAAGAAGACAAAGATCGAGAGAGAAAGAGAGAAAGTAGGCAGGACACGGCAAGATACAGGCAGCCGAAAACAGTGCTGACCCTTACTGACGACACACCTTCCTTCAACCATCAATCCGATTGTTGTTCATTCTTGACTGTATGCTCTCTGTCGGACTACTCGTCGCCTTGTCAGTTGGGCTGGTTGGCGCCCAACTTGACGCTTTCGCGTTGCCATCAGCTCAGCGATATGCAGCAAAACCAACTGTTCCACCAGAGTTCTCAAAATATTTTGAGCTTGATGGACACGCTCGCGAATTGGTCGATTCCTTGTTAGGGCCAAGACCAGGTGGTCTTTTCCCAGAAAAGACTTTTGAAATTGGATCTCCATTGGACACTGGTGCTGGATCAAATCAACCGACGCATACTATTTCGAAGTTGGAGAGAACTTTGGAGTCATTCTTCACCGCCCCAGAACCAGCTCCAGGACAAGCGCTCCCACCAGGTTTTGGATCGGGATTCTCACTTTTGAATAACAACAAGGCTCTTACATCATTCGGAGGCGTTCGCAGATCACCATCAGACAAAGACAGAAAGACAGCTGCAAAGGAAGAGTCGGAAGTTGAAGGATCCGGTGAAGCTAAAAGCTCAATTTTCGGAATTCCAAATGTGAGTATTCATTCTTAAGCTGTAAATTATCGCAGTTTTCAGATCTTCCCAAATCTTCCAAAGCCTCCAATCAACGAGCCAGACCCAAATATCTACCGAAAACCAACCATCTCAGTCAGTAACAAGGACGCGTCAGCAATTCCATCAATTTTGTCTGCTCCAGCAGTCCCAGAAGGAGGATTCCTTCCAACATCTGACATTCGCAGAGCTCCAGTTTCAGTCTCCGAAGTCTCCCACTCTATTGATGATAAGGATGACTCTTTGAACACCGAAGAAGTTTGTTAATATTTGAATTATTAAAAATAGTTATCTCTTTCAGTACGGAGGTCTTTCTGATGAATCTTCGAACTCATCTGGAGGATTGATTGGAACTATTTTAAATCTTATCAATATGGGATCCAAAAAAGCAAAGGAAGGAGGAAAAACTACAGATGGCAAAGCAGCACCAGCCCTTGACGACAAAAATGCCATCGGAAAAGCTGTCTCCGGACTTCTTGGAGGAGAAAACAGCCCACTTCCAGGAAAGAATATTCTCTCTAGCATGTTGTACAAAACATTGACTAGCGGTTCAGTTGACGTAAGCGATAACCTTTCAAAACCTCCCTTGAAAAAATCAACTTTTTTTCTTTCTAATTCAGAACAACGACACAATGCCATTGACCGAGAGAAAAGGAAATGAATCGATTGTTCTCACGCCAGCCCAGTCGGCCGCCATCAGCGAAAACCTTGAAATGATTCAAAATTTGATCATTCAACCATCTTCGCCACTGTGTACTTCAAAACCAGAGCCAGTTGAGTTTGATTTGGATGGCTTCATGGGACAATGGTATCAAGTTGTCTATTCTCCACCACTTTCTACTGGACCATGTAGTATGGTTGCTTACAAGAAATTGAATGATGTTGGAAATGGAGGTAAGAATAATGATTGATTCAAATATTCAGAATGAAAAATCATTTTATAGGAGTTGGTTCAATTTTCGAGGTCTTTGAGTACACCACCGATGGAACTCCATACGGAAAACCGACAATTTCCTCTGGATATTCCATCATTAAAAGTCCAGGAGAGCTTATCTTCAGAACCACTGCTAACCAAGATGATGTTACCGTTCATGTTCTTCAAGTTGGACCACAAAACGCCGACGGTCAATATGAATACGCTGTGATGTCGACAAACTGCAACTTCCCACTCTACGTTTTCGCTAGAGATGCTACAGTCTACAAGCAGGTAATTTGATAAGAAAAATCTTTTCACAACGTTCTAATGCTTCATTTTCTTCAGAAATATGAATCAGAGGTCAACGATTATTTAGAGAAGAAGGGTCTCGTCAACGGCTTCTCCAGACTTCTCAACATCGTCTCCCCAGTCGACAACTCAATGTGCGTCTTCCCACCATCACTCTTCAACATCCAAGGAAAATAAGATCCCTCTATAATTATGATAATTTTTTAACTTGTTAACCAAATCTCATTCCAAAACGAAACTTTTCTCTTCATACCCTCGGGTACCATCGCTTCTTTCCCCGCTTTTTTAATTGTTCTTTCGTTTTTTTTTGTTATTTTTTTTCAAAACTTGTCTCCCTCGTTTCCATGCTTTATTTAGGTATGGAAACAAAAACAGGCCGTGGTTCAGTGCATTCACTTGTAAATAGATACTTTTTTGTTTTAAGATTTCAAAAGACAATATTTTGATTCGATTTTAATAATTTTAATAATGTTTTATATTGATAATAATAATGCTAATAATTTTTTTTGACCAAATAAAGTTTTTTTATGATATATTAATACGAAATAACGTTGAAATAGTATATTAAAAATATAAAACAAAATGCTTAGAGTTTTACATAACAAATTTCAAAATGTTTCGACGGGTTTCATACGTTTCTGTTTCACAAGTTTCTAGAAATTTAAGTAATTAGGTTTAATAGACCCTTTATTAGAGACATATTTTTATTTCAATTTTTTTAAACTTTTAAAAAGACAGAAAGAGAACTCTTTCCAAAACCATTCACCTGTTCGTCATAGGTAGTAATTATTACGAACCAAAAGATCATTTGAAGGCCACCTTCCCCTTAAATGCTGCTGTAAATATCTTGTTTTTATTGTTTATTTACTGCACTCAAATCTGCAGAACAACTGCGCAAATTGCGCAATTATAAATGTAGCTGTTCTACTGAACTACCAGCTTTCCACTCATCATTCATTTCACCGAAATCTTCTTTCAACGGGCGTGTTTCGTTTCATGAAAAGTTAATTGCGGTCAGTGAAAGTGGACACAATGGACACACGGCTATAGGTAGGGGGGATGGATGAATCCAAGTAAATCCGATCAGGAATCGGAGAGACGCAAAAGAAAAGAAAATTGGGCACGAAATGATAGTGAAAGCCAGCCGCAATCGACGATGGACATTTTGAGGTCAACACATATAACCACTGTATTCAATTCCACTTCCACACTTTAAAGCCGCAGTTGGGATTTCAAACGATGCAACGACTGGTGGTGATTGCAATTTTTGCGGTCCTAATTGGGACGAGTTCTGTATCAGCCGGACCTGATAATGCTCCTACTTTTGATAGCCTTCCATCAGGCCTTAATACTGCAATCAAGGTTTGTGTTAACTAATTTAAAACATTTTCAAAACTATCAAACGATTTTAGGATGCTGCTTTGAGCACCGATAACAGTGATAAAACTTTGGTTAAAGTTGGAGAAGTCGCTGAATCAATTTTGAACAAGCTTGGATTTGCCACAAGAGATGAAAAGGAAATCAGACGTGCTCCACTTCCAAGTCAATTTTTTGGAGTAAGTTCATTTTTCTATAATTTTAAGAGATATGATTATCATTCAGAGCGACGATATCAACCAAGTTATCGAAGAAGCAAATGCCAACCGCGTTGATCTTCAAGGAATGACATCTGGACAAATCGCAGGACTTGCCCCAATCCCAGTTCCAGGATTTCCAGGGCCTCAAGATGCTCCAACCATTCCAGGAGTCAACACAATTCCAGGATTGAGCAACTTCAACTATCTGGTCGGGCAACTTTTCCCACAAATGATCCCACCAGCAAACACTCTTCTCGGTTCTTCAATCAGTAGAATTCTTCCAAAAGACTCTGCTAAAAATATTGCGAAGGATGTATTCAGGTAGATATATTAAGAAGTGTAGATTTGATAATAATTGAATTTCTTTAGAACTGTCCATCCAGCCGCCGAAAACGTTGACGTCGCTAGAATGATGGGAAGATGGTTCCAAGTTATCAACTCTCCACATGTCATCCGCGAAGCTTGCACCGTGTCACACTGTAAGAAAATCAAAATTCGATAATGACTTTCATTTATTCATTTTCAGTCGGCGCTTTGACCAACAACACATACTCTGCTTCCTTCACCATTTTGAAATTCTACAGAGAGGGTAATCCAAGCGGTTCACCAAGGTATGCTTTGGGATACGGGTTCAAATCTGGAGAAACTGGACAATTTGTTCTCCATAACAGCAACTCTGCAGATGCTGAGCCATGTGAGTAGAGCTCGACTTTTTTTTATAAATCAATTGATATTAATTACAGTCTGGGTTATCAAAAAGGGACCACTCAATGAATACAAACAATACGATTACGCTATCATCTCAACATGGGTCAGATACCCAGTGTTCGTAATTGCTCGTGATCCAGAAAGATTCCGAAAAGAGCACATGAAAAATGTTCTTCAATTCTTGGAAGATAATAGTGGGTTTTGGGTATAATTGACCCTCGAAACAAAAATATTTTCAGACTACATCAACGTTATGACCAAGGCATTCAATATGATTTCCCCAGTCGACTACGAAGCTTGCCAATACACTCCAACCTTTTCAGGAACCGGGAAATAAATTAATATGATCACTGTCGTTATTTTCCATCTCCTCAAATTTATCTCGTTTTCGGGTACGATATTTCCCAAAAATTTCCCACTCTTTGTTTGTGTTTTTTCAAACATACTTAATATTGTATAGCTTTCGGAAAGACGAATCGAATGAATTGTTTTCAATTGTTACGTAATTATAAATAATAAATAATAAACATTTTTCAAATCATTCAAATGTTGTTGAAGATTGTGTTTTCATGTTTAGCATTTAGAAGAAAGAAATGAAAAATCAAGTGAAAGACTGTCTTCAAGGTCTTATCTGCAAAAGTTATAACAGATCAATCAAATTCCCGACAACATTTCAAGAGACACCAAACAGAAATAATCGAAATCTTGACAAACGCGAACATTTTGAAACATGTAGGTCAATTAGATTTTTATCATCACAAGCTGACTTAATTTCCAAATTTTTTGGTGTCTTGTTGTGCCTCCTTCACTTCTAGATGCTGTCACCACCGAAAATAGTTTCAACGAATTCGAAAAACCCGATGTGCCGATTAGGTCACCATGACACATCTGAAAGATATGAGGAGATAAATATATTTTGTCACGGATATGTTCCGTGATCAAATTAGAACGAGGTCATTTGAAAACTGATCCCGAGAATTTGAAATTCTTTGTTTGGTTATTTGCAAGTGACATGCTTTTTGATTTTGAATGAAGAGGGATTGAAAAAAAAAGTGAAAGAGATTTGAGAAAATGGAACATTTTTTACTATGATTTGTGTTTTGTTAAAGATAGATAATAGTGTGAGAACGAAAACTTTGGAAGGGTTCAAAAATTTTAATTCATATTTGGTTCAAAAAACCTATTAAGAAATCTAGATTTGATCACAATACTGAAAAATGACCACACTACTGAAAACGTAGGAATTCTTTTGATTCTTGTCAGTAGGTTTAAAATGAGCCGGGTGTGATAAATAGATCAAGGATAACAGAAAATGTGATTATCTATCGAATGGAAAAAAAAATAATATTTTGGTACGGTGAGAATTATTCGGTTTCCAAGGCCACGTGTGTGTTTTATCGTTGATTTAAAAAATTCTTTCAACCTAGATCCATTAACTGTATGTGGTGCATCTTTTAATGGGTCTAAAATGGATCTAAATGAGTCTTTAATGGTTATAAAAATAAAAATTCTCATGTGAAGTAACTCGCGGGATTTAAAACTATAAAAAAGAATTTGAAAAAACTGTGTAATGTTTTCAAACTCTGTTGTGAAAAACACGTTGCTAGGACTGAAAATTCATGTTTAATTTCGAATTTTAAAAACTTAGAATTAGATTCAGAGTATTATTTTCATAGTCCGCAGTTTGATTCTCTCTTTTAATTTTCGGCACGTAAGCACTTGTATTTGAAACTTTCTCACAGAGTAATCTAATACCTAAACAATAGTTATTTTTGACAATTTTCTTATTTTTGAATTTAAACGTCCAAAGAACCTCATTCGATATCAATTTTCTCGTTAAATTCTTATCCGTCATAAACAGCATTTTCAGCTGTTAGTTCTTCGAAATGAATTATTCGGCAGTTGTTGCAAGATTTTGGAAATAACACAGGGTTTCTGAGAAATCTTTGACAACATTGAAAACATGATGTTTTGGTTAGATTAAGACTTGTTATTTCAAGAAAAATATACAATTGCACAAATCTTGAAAATTTTGTTACTACAATACGATGTTTTCCACTTTGTGTTCTCAGAATACCCGATTATTATTGTTCAAAACACACGTGACAGAAGTGGCTGAATGTAGAATTAAATGTGTACTTCCATTTTTATAAGAAACCTATTATTTCAGGAATTAGTCTGAAAAGAGATTTTTTCTTGAACTTTTCAAGTTGTAATTATTTTCACCTTTTGTTGAGAACTACTAGTTAACAAGTCAGTTTTGGAAACTTTTTAGTAAAATGCTTATTTCGTTTTGAAATATTTCCTATGTACGGTCATTCTAAGTGTCTTGGAATAAATAACACTTTTGTTTTCCTACGGTTTTGCATATAAATTTCGCCGATCCTAGAACGACCTTCTGGAAAAATATCCTAAAAATAGACGTAAATATCACATAGAAAAGTCATCTCATTACGAAAAGGACACATCTAGCTGTCCTCGTAAAAATAAAGACAGAGCTATAGTAAGCAGTGAGTAACACAGGCTTCTCCCTTCTTTAAAAACAAAATCGATATAGCCAGTGGAAGAAGAAGCTTGTGCTTTTGAAATAGTCTAACCCCCTCACCCCCTTTTTACATTCTCTTCTAGTCCTTTTTTTCCACTAACTATTATGTTATAGAAGGCCGTTTATTAAGTTATGAGTGTCCCCAGGTCAAATAAACCGTTGGAATATTGGATTGGTAACTTTTTATATTTTAAGTATTACTTTCTCAATATTTTTCTAACTCTCAGGAAGATGTACAGACCCATACTTGGAGAAAAAGGATCGCTTGAAATGCCTAGAAATGTTGTCAAATAAAATCAACGCCGAGCCGGAAGCTGCAACAATTTGTGTCGACCTTTTAGCACATAAAGTTGTTAGTCCTGATCAAGATGAAGCAATTATCGCAGTACAAGTATGTAATTTTTTAAACAATGTTCATATATTAAATTTATTTAGACAATTGATTACTTGATGCGAAACTGCGGCGATAAAGTACACGTGAAAGTTGGAAAATTTCGTTTTTTGAACCAATTGGTAAAATTAACAACCCCAAAGTACTTGGGTTCTCAAACATCGGTTGAGATGAAAAATTTGGTTATTCGATTGATGTACACGTGGCAGAAAACCATTCCACACATTCCGAAATTTAAAGAAGTTTATGATACTTTAAAATCCAATGGATTAATAACCGAAGATCCGAAAATTCCAGAAGAGGAAATAACAATTGTTCCGCGTGAGTTTTTTTTTTCTGCGTTTGCCGTTTTTTCTGGGAAGCCAGAAAGTTTTTCGATTTATTCTAGCAGGTGAAAAATATTATAAAATGTCTATATTCTATGTTTCAGCAATACATAAAATGTTTCCAGCACCAGCACCGCGTTGCGCCGTTTTCGAAGATGAGGAAAAATCGAGATTATTGAAAAATCTGTTGGCAAGCAATAATCCTGAAGATTTGCAAATGGCTAACCGACTTATCAAGAGTCTTGTTCAAACGGTAATATTTGTTATTTTAGATTGATTTAATATATCCACGAAATTTTAGGAAGAAAGTAAAATGGCAAAAATTCACGAAAGGAGACGAACTCTTGACAGTGCCATTATACTTTGTAAAGCCATCGATCAATTTAGAATGGACAAAACTGCGCAGTCTTTGGGTCTTTCATCTTCTCCTATTGATATTGACGAAAAACTTCAGGTAGGTTTCTGAATATTGCAATTGTTATTATTTTATTTGTTTTTAAGACGGCTTGTGAACAATTAAGCAATATGCAAGGCACACTATACGGTTATGCCAATGAATTGGCAGAGGCAAATGATCCTTGTCTCGAAGAAGTGTTGAATATTAACGATCATATTAATAAACTTCTCCCCAAAAATGAGAAAGAATTTTCGAACAAGACAAGAATTACGAAGAAAGACAAATCATTATGTAACTTAATTATCAAAATACTCATGATTTTCAAATGTTTCAGTGCTTTTGGAAAACGAAGAACTTTTGGTTTTAAATTCACCAAATACTGAAAAGCCTCCAAATCAACCATCCAGCAGTGATGCTAATTATTTAGTAAGCAATCCGTTTACCATTAATTCACTGATGCTCCTTTTTTCTAGGAGGGAAGTTTGTTGAACAACATGGTGGAGTCAGAGCTTTTGGAAGACGTAAACGATGTTCCATTCATAGGATTTGATAAACACATGACTCCGGTTTTACCAAGAAGATCGGGTCAAAAAGCAATGAATGTTATGAAACCCCACGAGAAGTCGATTTTTGAAACAGACTATCTAGAAAATCAAAGACTTCCCGAGTAAGTTTTCTGAATTTTGAGAAGCGGACGAATCTTCTGTTTAGAGTACCAAAACCTTTAACACTGAACCAACTTGTACCAAATCCACCTGCTCTTACTCTCGAATCATTGGATTCTCTTCTACCATCAATCGCATCAAATCAAAGCAGTCCTTCACCAGTTTCAATCCCTGAAGAAGTTGTGCTCAATCCTGCGAATACTGTTTTGCGTGAGTTTTGAAAGATTTGTCATTTTTATCCATTGAAATTTTGTAGAAATCAAAAACCCGCTCGTCATTTTGGATAATGATGGCATAAGGGTTTTGCTCTACTGGTGCAACAATGATAACAATGCGGAAAAATCAATTCTGTCATATGTTATCTCTATACAAAATCATAGCACGGAAAAACTTACAGATGTGAAATTAATCGCCACCACTTCTGATAAAGTGAATAATTCCGAAACAACAGTCTTCCAACTATTTCATTTCCAGAACGTTGCCGTACGACTTCAATCCTCAAAAACTGATCTTTTGCCATTCAACCTAAATGGCACTCAAAACACTATGAATTTATTATTATGTGTTCTACCATTCACCAATGTTAAACAAGTAGAATAATGACGCAAAACGACTAAAAATTTCAAATTTTCAGGTCGATATTGATTTTTCTTTGACATTTGTCAGACTTCTAGATGGCTCAATCAGTGGAAATTTCATTCTTCCCTTACGCTGATAATATTTCCATATTACTGATTTTACATGATTTCGCTTTATTTTTGTTTTCTTTCCAGAATAAGTATATTTACAACTATTATTTTTGTCTTTTCATAAAGTTGTTCATTCTGCGTATTTCATTCGTTTTTCGATACGATAGCTATAACAATTCTCAGAGTTAAAAAAAACACCTTGAATACATGTTTCTTCACACTAATAGACCAAATTTGTTAGGCTTTCATTTTCAGAACTGAACTCGATGTTTTTTTTTGAAGTTATTTTTACTTAACATAACAAAATTCGAAGATTATGATATAACACGCTTGTCCGAAACAGCTGAAAATAAAACCAAATGTTAGATATCAAAAATCGAAATTGTCTAAAGTCACGTCATATGAAATGCGATCTTACAACACACGAAGAAATCACGCACACACGATATAGCTATGTAAATATTCATAAAAAATATTGTTAAACAGAAAAATGGAGAAAAACGGTTTTTGCATATTAATTCCATAAATGTGGAGCTTTCACTGAACCGAATTTGCACTTTTAAGTGGCAAGGAAAACATAATTCAAATACATTTTTAAAAGGGGTTCAGAAAGGCAAAAAATTGGAAAATTAAAAATATCAGAAGAAATCAGAATTTGTTCCATTTACTTGTGATTTTTGATTAAGAATATTTTATACATAAATAGGGAGAAATTAATTCTAGTTTTCTAAAAGATTGTTTTATACCATTCAAGTTTTAAGGTTTCCTTTTGATTATTACATAAATCCTAGCTAAACATATTGTGATACGGTGTTAATTAAATCGATAAGAATATGACGCTATAACAAAATAACGCGTGTTTTTTGTAAATGGTGAGAACCTTTCTCTCAACTCTCCGAGATGTACACTGTCTCTAACAGAAAAGTGTCCCTGCGTTATTAGTGCAGTAGGGCACCCTTACATCATTTGCCTTAGACGTCACATCTTCACTCATGCATGATTTGTAGTTAAACCTCTATAAGTTGCTGGCATGTTTTCTTTTTTGATTATAAGAGTTTCTATCATACAAATTTTACGAATCAATCAGCAGAATTTCTATTTATTTTAGATCCATTGTAACATTCCCAGCAAAAAGCAAGTTTTATATTTACAATAACAAAATACATATTTTTCTCTTTTTTGTTGATTCTTGGCCTGCCCTTCAATCTTTTTTTTTGGCTGAACAAAAACAAAAGAAAACGTTATCGAACGATAACCAAAATATGTATATCTTTTATTCTTTTTTTAATGTTTTGCGTCTTGGTTTGGCTTAGATTTTCAGAAAAATTTTTATTTCATTAATAATATGCGAATTATGAATTTCGTTTTTACATTTTTGTTACATAAAGCAGTTATCAGTACGCTGTCTGAGTTGATAATCAACAGAGCGTATATACAGCATTACTCTGCGTCCCTATCATAATCTGGTCACTTGTGATGTTCAAATTTTTGCTATTGAAAAATTTTTGGGCAAACCACTCTCTTATTTATATTGAATTGATTTTTTTATTTTATGAAAAGCTTTTAAATTTCTTTATTCATTACAACTATAAAACAATTAAGAACATATTTCAGTAAAAATGTCAGGATTTGCTCAAATGCAGGATGATCGCAGTGGATTTGTACTTCTTGCTGGAAATTCACATCCAGAGTTGGCTCGATTGGTGTCTGAGTATGTTTTTTGTAATATTTAATTTATAATGAGCATTGTTCGTTTTTTTCAGGCGACTTGGAGTCCGCCTTGGAGATGCAACTGTTTACAACAAAACAAATAGAGAAACATCTGTTGATATTAAGCAATCAGTTCGTGGAAAGCATGTTTTCATTCTTCAAAGTGGATCGAAGTAAGCAATTTTTGACTTCAAATTATGAAAAAGTACATATTGGTGACACTCTTATTCGGTTTAGAGATAAGAAAACGGTCACATTTCATTGAAAGAACATTTCACTCAAAATTGTAACGCAAAAATAAATATACTATTTCAGAAATGTGAACAATGATGTGATGGAACTTCTCATCATCATCTATGCTTGCAAAACTTCAATGGCCCGCAAGATCACTGTTATCATGCCGTATTTACCATATAGTAAGCAGTGTAGAATGGTCCGTCGTTCATCAATCCCTGTGAAATTGTTGGCTGAAATGATTTGCAAAGCTGGTGCAACTCGCATGGTTTCACTGGATTTGTATAAGAAAGAGATTCAAGGATTCTTCTCGTTCCCGGTCGATAATCTCCGTGCTTCTCCATTTTTGCTCACTTATATCAAACAATATGTAAGGAGAATTCAAGATTTGTATTAGTGAAAAATAAGTTGTGGCCTACTTTTTGGGCCGCAACAAGTCTAGATTCAAAATATTATATTTTGCCTTTGCAAAAATCGCTTTCTTTCATACTACAATCCTCTTTTTCCCATTATATGTGTATACTTTTCAGATTCCGGATTATAAAAATGCGATCATTGTCGCCAAATCACCAGGAGTTATGAATAAAGCAACTTCATACGCTGATCGTCTCCGCCTTGGTAAGTATTTCAAACATCTCATTGTTTTAATTATGCAATAACTAAAACCCTTAATCTTATACACAATTATTTCAGGATGTGAGTTTCTTATTAACCTACTCATTGTTATTTGGTAATTGTCTCTAAATAACTTTGCTCAAAATAATGACAATTGAAAATATTTGTGAAGTTTTTTATTCCATATAAACACTACGTATCACAACTATTACGCACAGATTAAATATGAAAACTTCTACTTTCTACCTATCTTACTATTTATACTTCTTTTAACCACAATTGTTTTGTCTTTGTCCCCCAACAATTCATTTTGCGTGGATCGTTTTTGTGACAGAAATATATGTTGTACCTTCAGGCGTGGCCGTGATTCACGGAGAGCAAAAAGATCCAGAAGAAGCAGGAATGGAAGATGGCCGTCAATCACCGCCACCAAATATCGCATCTTTTGAGCTTTTCCCAGGTTGGTTGGAGAAAAGAATCTAACTGGATGATGAGATAATATTTGTATTATTTTAGCACAAGAAGCGAAGCAAAAGCCACCATTGACTGTTGTCGGAGATGTTGGTGGAAGAATTGCAATCATGGTGGTAAGTAGAATTTCATGAGATTATTTTATATTAGTTATTTGGTAGCCGAAAGAAATTTGGAAGGGTTTTATTTGATTTCATTCATAGAAATCGTATAATTTTATTTGTATCAAGCTGTAAAATTGAATTTCTATATACGAAGGAGGGCATAGCGCAGCTGTTAGCTAACGTTAGTGGTTCCGCTTGCTGTGCGCAAGATCACGAGTTCGATCCTTCTTCAAGTCGACCCAGCTTTGAATGGGTAGTCGTTCTCCACGAAGGAAATAGACCCTTCCCTGGCCCGGAAGAAGAAGGCGAAATTTGTGCCAAAAGCCTAGTAGCCACTCGGCTAATAACCGTGCAGCTTGCCGCAGCGTGTGGTACGCTTTGAACCAAACGGGCCTATACCTTTAATTAATAATAATATTTACCTTTACCTTTAATTAATAGAATTCATAACTTTTTCATATGTAATGACACTTATTGCAAGGTTGATTCGATTTTTAAGGCTATTCGAACCCAAAAAAAACAATAATGAGTTAAAATAATTTTAAAAAAACTTTTATTTTCCAGGATGACATTATCGACGATGCACAGTCATTTGTTGCTGCCGCTGAAGTTTTGAAAGCAAGAGGAGCCTATAAGATCTACGTGCTTGCGACACATGGAGTCCTTTCCTCAGACGCTCCAGCACTTCTTGAGGATTCGCCGATTAATGAGGTCATTGTCACGAATGCAGTTCCGCATGAATTGCAAAAAATGCGTTGCCATAAAATCAAGACGGTTGACATTTCGTTGATGCTTTGTGAGGCGATTCGCAGAATTTTCAACAACGAATCAATGGGACAACTTTTCCGCGATATCACTTTGGATGATTAATCTGGTTGAAGCACATTTTTTTTATAACAACGTAAAGAATTAAAAAAAAAAAGGTTAATGATGTTTTTGAACGGAATTTGGATTTTTGTTTTATATTTTAGAATATTTATCTAGTTCAAAATCCTACATTCCGGTGACATTTCTTATGTTAGTTTTGTTTGTTTCAAGACTTTTATTACTTTTAATTTTTTTTCTTATTTCCTTGCCATTAAATTGCACAATTTCTGATTTGAGTTTTATTGTTCAGCATCAACATTATTGTGACAATTGAAAACTTTTCTTATCATTTTCGGTCTTTTGAAATAAAGTGTTTTGATTGAAAGTTGGTTCAAAGAGCAAGCATTTCGATGTTTAGAATTCTTAGCTTTTTTTCGTTAAAAGCAAATAGAAGAATTGATGTCTCACAAAATTTAGCCGTTTAGTTTTCCTGTTGGGTTTTGAACATGTAGGCTCGATGTGAGCCTGCATCAAACGTATCTCTCACATTCTTTTTCTCTTTATGATTACACTGATTTCAATTTTTTTCATTTTTTCTACGAAAATTTGTTTTTCTAGAAACGCGCAGATATTTATTGATATGCATAACATGAAGAAGAATCGTCCAAAGGAAACATTTGATGTTTCGAATTATATTCCCATTGTTGGATGGTTGCCAAAATATGAAGTTAAAAAGGATTTGGTAAATGATATTATTGGAGGAGTGACGATTGGAATTTTACATGTACCTCAAGGTGAGAAAGAATAATTGAATAACATTTTTTAAAATGTTTAATTTCAGGTATGGCATATTCATCACTAGCTGGATTGAAACCCGTAAATGGACTCTACACATCACTTTTTCCTGCATTAATTTATATGATTTTCGGAACTTCTAGACATGTTTCAATAGGTAATTCGAGTTTAAATGTTATAGTTTTGTTTAGACAAGTATTAAGGAGTTTTTGCGGTTGTTAGCTTGATGTCGGGAGCTTGTAATCTTCGAGTTACTAAGGAAGTGATCGAATCAATTGGGAATGATAATTCAACAATGGATGTGGAGTTACCGGTGGAAATTGCAAAGTCACTAGGTTTACTGGTCGGATTTATTCAAATCATATTATTTGCATTAAAAGCAAATCATTTAGTTTCATATTTATCAGATCAGGTATCAGTAGCATCATCTCACGACTCTATCAAAATACTCATTTTCTTATCAGATCATCTTTGGGTTTATTACCGGTGCTGCAGTGCATGTGTTTACCGCTCAGATTAACAAAATAATCGGTGTCTCGCTACCGAGACATAATGGGTTTGGGAAGCTTTTTAAGGTTTGTTTTCGTAAATCAGATGATTTTTTGAAAATCTGAGAAATTTAGATTTATCACGAGCTTATTAACAAAGTGATTGAGGGAGAAACAAATCTTACAACTTTTGGAATTTCAATATCGGCAATAATTGTGTTGTATGCTTTGAAATATCATGTAACTCCAGCATTGTGCGCGAAAACAAGGGTGCCAATACCTTATGATTTATTTGTGGTAAGGACATGGTTATGATTCGGAAAAACAAATAACTGTGAGGTTCAGATCATACTCGGCACCGTATTTTCAAAAGTTTTCAACTTGAATGACTTGTATGATGTGAAAATAATTGGAAAAATCCCAACAGGGTATTAGCTGCTCACAAATTCGGCTTTATAAACGAGCAAGCGCGCTCTAAAAAACCGACACGCTCGCAGGCGAAACATAAAGCGGGGGAGACTATACGCAGACAACTACCTCTCGCCAAACAACACTCTCTCGCAGCAGAGTGAAGCCCTCCGTTATGCAACCGATTTTGTGAGAGGACTATATCAGAAAACGCATTTCTAGAGGAATAACTTTAACAATTTTCATAGGTTACCTTTACCAGCGGCACCGAAATATGAGCTATTTGGATTCATGATTTCCGACGCAATTGCAATTGCGGTGGTAAGCATGGTTATCACTATTTCAATGGGTAAGGTATTTGCAAGTAAGCATAAATATGAACTAGACGTCCGTCAGGTGAGAATAATGAGAATATCTATTAGAATAAGTTTAATTTTCTAGGAATTCCTTGCGATGGGAATAGTATCATCAGTAACATCGTTGTTTCCCTGCTGGCCTCCATCAACCGCATTGGCTAGGACTATTATCAATGATAACGCTGGAACAAAAACTCAGGTATTCACTACAATATATTGGGAACAAGAAATTGTTAATTGTATAAAAATTCATTGAAAATCCGGCACCAAATTAAAGCAAACAAAACAATTATCTCGAAAAATATCATATAAAATTCTTTGCGTAAAGAGGTAGCCATAGAAAAATAAAGAAAATAGAATCTATGAAGCGGTTAATAAATAAAAAAAAAACGTGTTTCAGCTTTCTGCTATCTTCTCAGCCATTATTTTGATAATGGTGCTGTTTTTTATCGGTCCGTTCATGGAATCATTACCAACGGTAAGCGTTAAAATACTGAATTTGATTGAAAATAAACATTTTTGGTGTCTTTTATCATGTATTGTAATCGTGGCGCTTAGAGGAATGTTTCTGCATCTGAGGAATTTTAAAACACTTTGGAAACAGTCGAAAATTGATTGGGTATAAGTTTGCCTCGGTCACAATAAAATAATTTTAAAATTTCAGGCAATTTTTGCAATTACTTTCGTCGCAACTGTGATTTATGACGTGGTGCCAGGATTATTAATAGGAGCAGCATCAGCGCTCACATTTTCAATGATTAGGATTCAAAGGTAAGCAGAAAGCTGACGTAAAAGCGAGACGTATCACAAAAATTATGGCAAAGAGTTGGCAAATGTTTGGGTAATTATTTTCTCCAAGCAAATTTTGCTCGGAACTCATCATTTTCATAAAAACGCTTGGTTTGTCCGCCAAACCAGGTGTATAAGGATACTGATTGACAAAACACGGGCTTCACAATGTTTTGAACCCACCTGAAAGAATGACAACATTGTTTATTAAAAGTTAAACAATTCTTACCATTCTGGATTGTTTTCGAGGCAGTTACAAAAAATCCTATCAGCTTCTTCACGTGCAATGTGTAAATATTCTACGAGATTATCATGCTGTAGACAACATTTATTGACGCCTGAAGAATTGATCAATTGAGATATCAAAATTAAAGGGCACGTGCACCTTGTATATCTGATGGAAGCGAAAGGATGAAAGAGAGGAAGTTTGTAGCTTTTCCAATTCCACAACTCCAGGAAACAGCTGAATTTACTAAAAGAACGGTGATAAACACTGATCGAAGCATACTGAAAAATGTATAATGATCTTTGAAAGTACACCAGACAAAACGTTTGTCAATTTTTGATTTCTAGAAAAGATGAAGATTAAAAATGAAATTGTAACGCGATCAATTATATAAAAAGAGACACATGCTTGCTGCACATTTCGCTCAAGATGTTTTTGATTCGTTTTATGAAATTGATGATAGTCTCTCAAATAAGAAGCGGTTTTATTTGTATTTGTGATTTTGTCGCCTCTGGAATGAGAAGAATAACTGCACTGGGAGGGCTACCGAAAGAGCTCATCGCTTCCTTTTTGTGCGGGTTTAAAAGTTGAAATGAACGGATTCGATTGTTTTTTTCGAAGCAAATGAAAGAATCTGGATCTTAACGAGGAAAAAAACAATTGAAACTTTGTGGAAACAATTGGAATCAAATGTTCGAAGAAACAAGTGGCCGGTGAGCAATGTAACAATCTTTCTTGAAAAAACAAACATTATATACAAATACGACCAATAGATATGAAGAAAACGTGAAACGAATTGGGGGGGGGGGGAACTTTCCACTAATTTACAAGAAATGTTCCAAATAAATGAATCAGTGTCAAATAATGGTTGTAGAAAAGGGTGGCTTGAAAGCCATTTTCATTTTTCTTCAGTTTTTTTCCATGTTTTACCGGAACAAGATACTCAATGCTCGCGTGTGTCGTCATACAGGTTCTCCAGCGGCACTTATGAAAAGCAAGATTTTTAACAATTGTGTGCACTTTGCAGTGACCAATTGAAAGGACATGGTTTGTTGAGATTTTGATTATGAGCGGATTGGGAATAAGGAATTGGGAAAGGGTTTGATGGTTTGAACTGTTTGGATTTTTTTGCAGATCATCACCATATGTTCAAGCTGATCCTGAATCGCCACCCGATCGGTATTTTTTAAACTCTTCTTTCTGTTTTTTAGTATAGATAAGGAACATGATTTTTGAAGATTATTTTTAAATTTTTACACTGGCAAGTTCTTTTTAGATTTAAATTTGTAAGATTAATAATTTGGACGATACTTCGCATTTATGCGGGGTTATCGGAGCAAATTTATTTTAAATTGATAACGTTTTTCAGGAACACCCTTGTCGTTCACTATTCCTCATCGCTGTTTTACTTCAATTGTGAGAAATTTGAAAGAAGGTTGGATGAATTGATCAAAAATCGGTTCTTCGTTGAAACCGTTTCATCTGACGGGAAAGAGGATGTTAAGATGATTAGCAATGAAGCCCTCGTTGAGGTGTTTTGCTCTATTTTTGGATAGAATTATATATTTTGTTTTCAGAAGCTTGTGATCTTTGACATGGCCGGTGTCGCAAACATTGACGTGTCTGGTGTGAACCTGCTGCTTAAAATTAGAAACAATCTTGAAAAGGACGGTGTTTCTTTTCGCATAACCCATGTTCATGGTAATTCAGACATTTATTTTCCTAAAACACCAATTAATATTTTTTTAGAAAGCTGCTTGCAACTCATTAAAAATGTTGACAATAAAGCTAAGCTATTGATATAATTTCTTGATTATTTTGTGATTTATTTCATGTGATACAATATTCAATTGTCTTCTGTGATAGTTTTTTTAAACTACATGTATGATTTCATATTCCCCCTTTCAAACCATGTTGGTTGTGCCCCCTTTCTCAAATTGGTTGTTTGTATGTGTGCTCCGAAATAATAAAATGAAGCTTCGAGTAGGCTTTCTGTTTTCGACTCTCACGCACCAGCTCACTGCTCCGTGCAGTAACTAGGACAACGGTGGGCTTTCATTATTTTCGTGAAGAAATATCAAAAGATAATCTAAATAGGATTTCGTGCCTTGGCAGAGAAGAAAACTCATTATACTATGAGTGTAGATTAAATATACGAATTTTCTCATATCGTAGGTAAAATATTGGTGGAGTATCCTTGGCAACCGCAGGTGAGAAAGTCAACGACATTATATTCTTATGAATTGAAACCTTTTGTTGCTGGAAATTTATTATTTTCTTATTTTATGGGAATATTATTTGAAGGTATTTTAGGATGATATTAGTATTATGAAAGTAGGTTTTATTTGTTTTGATTACCTTCGTTTATCTTACTGATACTTTTTAATGACATCTGAGCTCAGTGATTCTCAATTATCAGTTAGAACACTCATTTTTCTTTTGACCTTTTGTTTTAATTTTATCAGTAAACAAAAAAAAATATTGTGCTATCAAGAAACCATCTCTCAATGTACTATCAAACGTTTGATTTGCCGATTGTCTTTGTTATCTAGGTCTTTTTTCCTGTTCGCTTCCCTGTGTTGTTCCAATGAAAAATGCGTGCAGTTTGCAGAAAACGTTCCGCCCACCTTCATTTCTTTGTAGATTCTATTTCTGATTTGAAGGACTATCAGACAAAATAATATAAAGAAACGCTTCTGCCAAATGAACAAAAATACAATTTTGATCAAGCAAGGAACTCTTTGATTTTTGTAACTAATTGTCAAAAATATGAATTTTCAATTGAAATTCAAAAAAAATTGGCGTTGTGTTCAAAAAACTTATTAACACCTAATACATATTACATTTAAATAATTTTCACACAGTTAACGACAATCTTTGCCATGTTTTTTGGCGATGGGCTGCCCTTCTAGGGTATAAGATGACTCAACAATGAGGGTGCGTCATTCAAACAAAAATTTTTGTTCAGTTGTCTCGTTTCATTTTTGTTTTGAACGCAATTTTTCAAATTTCTGATAAAATCCTTATAACGTTATCAATTTTATTAGTGATCAACGAAAGAAAAACAACCTATAAATTATCGAAGAAAAACTATTAAAAAAAATATAGTCCAGACAAAAAAACAAGAAGCAATTATTTTGGGATGATTTATTTATGTAATCTTTAAAACAAACGCATTTCAATGCCTTTTCTTTTTCTTTTATATAATGTGAACCAGGTTTTATGTTCCAAGAATTGATAAAAATAGTGAACAACACAAATTGTTTTGTTTTGCAGTTCACGCTGCTGAAAGGTTTATCGTATTCAAATTTCTAATTTTACAAATTTTCCCCGTCGATGTAAATAGGGGTTTATTAGAAGTTTTGATTATTAAAATCGAGTGTAACATATAGTGGAACATTGTCTTTAAAGTGTTTGGTTATGAACGAGGAAAGTTCAAGGATCGAACACATTTAATGATATTGATACAAAATCAAATTTATTTTCGTATCAGTTTTCCAATCATTTCACAGAATTTTTTTAAAAGCCACATCGATGTAGGACAAAACCGATAAATTTGAAATGCCATTCGTTCATCTGTGGTTTTTTTGCAAGAGCGGCATTTGCGTTCTTTATCTCCCCTTCCCCCATTTTCCTCCAATTCAATATCTGCGTCTTTCCTCACATGTATATTTTGCCGAAACTCTGTTCTGTTTTCCGTGTCTATATGCGTCTCATCCGGCGCTGGCTTCGTCTTTTCTCTACAATCACATGCCCACAGCGTTATTTTTTCCCGTCCACTTTTCTCCTGCCACCGGCGCTATCTTGTTATGCCAACGCATTTCTTTCCGTTCTACTCTCGCTTTATTTTTGCCCCGCTGCTGACCATCGCCGGCGCAGTTGACAATTTTCTTTGCACTTTCCTTCCTGTTGTTTTATAAACAATTTTTGTTTTTTTCCACTTAAATAATCGTTTTTATTTTTAGAGGATGAGTAACGAAATATCGTTACATGAAATCAAAAAAATCTTGATAGAAGGAAAGGCGAAGGAAAAAACGGTTCGACGGAATGTTGGACGGCCACCAACGCTTCCAGCAAGGGATGTTCACAGCGATGACTCTTCTGACGAGGACGAGCAGGACACATCACGAGTTCGGAAGTTGTGCGAAGTGTTGGTGGATGAGAAAATGGACAGCGGCAAAATGAATAAATCAGAGAAAAAGCTGATAATCGACAAAGCTGCAGAAATGATCGATAAACTTGTTCCGGTTGCGATCGAAATGTCGAAAAAACTGATTAAGCAAAACTCAGAGCATGTGACCGTTAGAGCAACGTTGAAGGCCACCGAAGAGAACGCCAAAGATGATGGTAAGAAGGCAACTGAAAATGACAAAACGTTAAAGTCAACGGTTTCATCGACACGCTTTTTGTCTTCATCGCCACCTTCTACATCAAACGAACGACAGGCTGTTGGAAACAACGCGAGCGAAACATCAAGTGAGCGCCGAGACATTGCTTCTCCTAGTTCCGTCGCTTCATCAAAAGAGTCCAGCGACAACGGTGAAAAATTCGAGGTGAAGAAGAACAAAAAAAGTATTAATTCCATTGTCGCGAGATTGAGCTCCAGAGTTAATGCGGGACATGCAATTGTTGAATCTGAGCAGGAGCCACCAAAAAAGGATGCTCCCGGCAAAAGTGGAAAGGATAGTGAGAAGAGAGGTTTTTTTAAAATTATTTTATAAATATAAAAAAAAATAGAAATTATTTTTTCAGTGGAATTGGAAGAAACAAAACCAACAACATCGAAAGCTGCAGCTGGAATTAACAAGACCAATGAACAGAAAGGTTTGAAAAAATTAAAACAGTTTAAGGGAAGAAAAATAAACAATTTTTACAGATGCAAATGATGCTAAATCTTCAAAAACTTCAATGGTGTCGAATACAAACAATGAAGGCGAACGAATTAAACAAGTTGACAAGAAACAAGGTTTGAGTGCATTTTTTCAATCTATTATCTGTAATAACAATTCTACAGGTGAAAATAAAGCAACAACCGCACCGCCTGAATCTCAAGCAAACACGACAGAAGGAAGCAGCATGAATCATCAACATCAGAGAGGTTTAGAGAAGTTGTCTTTGTTTATTTCTGAAACAAAACATGATATTTTTAGGAAAAAATAGTGCCAAAACTCAAAGTTCGTCGAAGGTGGTTTCAGAATCGGAAAGAGAAGTTCGTGGCAAGAAAGTCGAAGTGAACACTGGTTAGAACAATATTCTAGACGAAACAAAAATGTATATATTACAGCCAGAAATGACAACAGCGGTCAAAACTCTTCTAATCGTGGCGCTCAATCGAATCAAAATGGAGATACTAATAATTCTCCCGCTGTTGGACAGAATTCACCGAATGGTAATAATTCCCTTCCTCATAGAAACTTGATTTTAAAATTCTAGGAATTGCAAACAAGATTCAGTCAATGAGACAGCATCAAGGAACGTCTTCAGTTAATCCCATGCGAAACAATGCAGGTTGGGATCCTTTCTGTCCGAATAAAATCTTGAAAAATTAAGCCACATTTTCAGAAAATTTAAACAACGTCCAAGTTCTAGTTCAGCCGGTTCGAAATGCTGAAAGCAGCCCACCCAATGAGGAAATAAACCTGCCAAATATTATGGAGCCAGCACCGCGAAATGCTAACAGAATTGATCTTGGGATAATGCCATTCCCACGACCAATGCAGCGTTTTCGTATTGATTTGAATGAAAGAGGAGATGTTGCGTTTAATCCTAGAGGAGATGTTGTGTTGAATGGAAGAGGTGCCAGGAATAACCGGGAGGTAGAGGTTCGATTTGAAATTAATAGAGTCGCAGCAGCAGTTCCTCCAATTATCAATATTCGTGCAATCGGACCACCTCAAATTCGAAATAATAATGAACCAGCAGCCCCTCCATTGGTTTTTAATCAGGCAGCTGCAGGTCGTGCTGCTGAAGCACGCGCAGCTGAAGACGAAAGAGCTCGAGCCCAAGCAGCAAGGGAAGCAGCAGCGAGAGAACCATCAGCTGCGGTAGTAGCGGCTGCAGTAGCGGAAGCTATGGCAAAGGAAATAAGTATGTTTTTTCCAGTTTTGAACATTATTTGAAATATTGTATTGTAGAAATTGAGCCAGAGGACGACTACCATAATGATGTAAATGCTAATAATGATTCTGGAAGAAACAGTGGAGAGAGAGGTGTTGCTGGACTTCCCGTTCGTGAAGAGCTCAGAAATGGTGACTCATCGGATCACTCAAATGGCTCATCGGATCACTCAAATGGCTCATCGGATCACTCAATGGATGTCACTTATGAAGCTTGTTATGAGAGAAGTGCTAACATCCTCAAAAATCTGTTGACAAGACCGTATTGGTCTGAGGTAAAAAATTGTTTAAACCTTCTTCTTCCTTTGATAATAGAAATAATTTCGAAACCTCTTGTTTTTAAAACTGAAATGAAACACAAACCTTTCTACAGTTTTAAAATTTACGGGCTTTAGCTTCGTCGTATACTTGAAAAATGGCATATAGTGAGTGGTTTTGAAAAATAATAGACATCCGAATAATATTGAAAAAAAAGGACAAAACGTTTTTTTAAAACCAATTTTCGACCTTTGAACAAAATTCATGAAAGTATGTAATTTCTAAGTAGTCTGAAATTGTATTTTTTGAAAATGGGTTGAACATCATTTTTCGACCATTAAACACATCAAAAATCTAACCAAGAGAACAAGATTTAACTTAAGTGAGGGACGTAGCTATTTTTCCAATACTTTATCAAGATCCTTGGCCCTGTGCTCTCGAATCTACTCGACAAAAATAATTACCATTTTCAGGTTTTGGAACAGCGAAATGTCTGGCCACTATCGTATTACCCGCAACCCATGAGAGGGGTCACTGAAGCTATGATGACCCAATCAATGCAACATATTTTTGGCGACAAATTTGATTCACTATTTTCCGAGCATTTGACGGCTCAGGAAGAGTTTAAAACTAAAATGTAAGTGGAATTCAAGTTGAAAATAAAGGAAATAGAATTAGATGCCTGTCTTAACAAATTATTAACACGGATCGTCAAAAAGTAGAGTTTTTAGGTATCTCAACAAAAGGAGATACTACCGCTCGTTCGCCAGTTATCCATGTATTAATTCCGCAAATGACGAAGAACTTCAAGCTGGATGCTTGGACAAGGAATCAGATATAGTGAAATACAGAAATGGCATGACAATGGATGTCGCCCACCGAACGACGGTAATTGGAAAATTAGATTGATTGCTAGTCTAATCATAAATTCAAAAATAGGCACTCTACTTGGAACGAGACCACAAACTGCAATTGCAGAACATGAAGAATTTCCGCGCCGGCTCGACAGTTTGGATAAAGTACGATAGTGTGTATTGGCCGGCATATGTTATTGGTCTCGAGCCGTACGATCCACAAAATCGCGGACATCCCAAAATTACAATCGATGAGGATAACAATGAGTATGATGAAATGATAGTAAGTTTGGGTAAACTAAAGTAGCTTCAAAAATTAGATCCAATAAAACTCATAAATTTTTGTAAAACATAAATAAAGTTGAGAAAATGCTTTTTAAAGCTTTTCTTTACTGTGCCTGATTTCTGACTCGTTTTGATCAGAACCTCTGGCTGAAAACAGACATGAGAAACAAGAAAAGAGAAAAAAAATATGTATTTGGATCTCTTTTTGGATCTCCACAGGAGGTTTTTTTTAAAAGGTTTTACGTATGAAGGATTAACTTTCCAAACCGATTAAGTGCATGAAAAAAAAACATGTAAAAAAGTTTTTAAAACAATTAATTGCTCAATGTAACCATGTTTTCAGATTCATGTCAAGTACACCGACGGTCAACGTGGATACAATAAGGTTCGAGATGTTGAGAACTTCATGCTCAGTTTTCCCGTTCGGTTTGACCCTGCCAAAAGCAGTCAAGACTATGTGAATTCTGTGGTCCAAATAATTGCAGCTACAGGAGAGACAGGATATTTCGAAGAGTGAGTAATCAGGGGGTATATTTTGTTAAAAATATAAAAATGTCTACAGTTTTTTGAACGTGCCGGTTTATGAAGGACTCAAAAACGCTGGTTTTTCACTGGATTATATGCTCCCTTTCCACAAATTGCGTTGCACCAACCCGTTGCAAGTTTCCGGGGTGAGATATGAAGAATTGAACGAAAATTGCAATAAAAAACGTTTTTAGCTTCCGGATCCGCTCGTCTTGCAAGAAGTACGATATATTTGGGAAGAAAATCAAAAAAATGGGATCAATTCAGCGGACTTTGAGTACCCACTAATTGAATTTGAAACGCCAGTTACCACCAAAAAAAGGGGAAAGAAGACACTATCAGTAAGTTTCAGCAAATGTTGTCAGAAAGTTCTGTTTAATTTTACTGATAAGGTGTGCGCCGTAACCCTAATTTCTATTTGGAAACGCCAAGATGTTGATATGTAATATAATCAGACTTATGTTTAATAACAAACTTTTAAAAACACCTCTTGTGCAAATTTTATGATAATATTTTTTTAGACATGCGAAAAAGTATTTTTGCACAACATCGAGTTGGCACATTTCTTAAGTTCCGTGGATTTCAATAATAAGGAATACCGAATGTTGCCGCTCGTTAAGCAGCCGACTGAATGGGTCAGAAAATTGTAAGATCTATTTAAGAAAGTTTTAACATAAGAAAAGCAATTCATTTCAGCCACATATTGATAAAGAGGCGCATGATGAGTATGAGTACGACTTTCCCTAAGTACAAAGGATTGCCGTTAGCCGAAAGCAATGTTTTCAAAAAGAGAGAAGTTTCAGAGTTCAACTGCTGCTCAGTTGGGACATATGTTGTAAGAATTCAATTAAAATTAAACGAAAAACCAGTTACAATTATTCTAGCGCCACGAATATCCACATGCCAAATTTCTTCTTCCAAAAATTGACGAGGAGAAAAGAGATGTGATTTACTGTGAAATTGGCAGGAATTGGACTGATAACAATCCAGTGAGTCGAAAAAAATAATTGTTGGAAAAATACTAAAATTTTTAAAGATATTAATGGCTAACGTCAAGGCAGAGTTGTCAAAAGCTCTGAAAACGATCGAACATCATGCTGCAGCATTAATCCACAATTACATTGATGAAAAAATCGGCAACCCCAATGCTCCCAAGCCGATTCTTCATTGGCCAGAACAACTTGATAGATGGTGCCAACAATTTCGAGCAGATGGAGTTTGTGAGAAAATTTTGGACCTCACATTTGAAGAGCGGGTCACAGTTCATCCGATTCAAGGAAATAATCGTCAAGCAGATGTTCCTTCTACTTCTGGAGGATCAGTTCCATCTACTTCTAGAGGATCAGTTTCTTCTACTTCTAGAGGACCAGCGAATGAACAAATACCGGAAAAGGAATCGGGAGAGGGAAACTCAACTTCTTCTGGAGAGCAGGCGATAAAACCAAAAACTGGCGCCAAGAGAGGACGCCCAAGCAATTTGGAGCTTGCTAAGCGAATGAAAAAGTGAATAATTCGCTATTTTTTTAAATTATTGTTTGCAAAATATTTTTTTCTATGTATGTTTCTCATAATTTCTTGTGCATCTTGGGAGATCTCTTTCTTTGTTTTAATTTTAAGCATTCATGTTAGCATAACTGTATTGCCCTTTTCTTGTATTGTTTTCCCAAGATCTCTTTGATGACCTCCCTTTTTTTCAAGTATAATATGTTTCAAATATTTTCATAATATGATGATCCCCCCCCAGAACTATTGCAACTTCTATCAACTTTCTTCGGTTTTATGAACCATATCACAATTTGCGTTTTTCCTGACTTCATCTTCTTCTAATTTTTTATTTTCCGATCTTATTTGAAAAATTGTCAATTGTTTTTTTTTTGGATATAATAAACAAAACAATGCAATTAAATTTTGCTCTCAAGAAAGAACGTTTCAAAAAATGGATTCCCATGGAAAAGGGAAGCTTAGGCTTCTCAAAAAACGATTGGGTTTCAGCAAAAAAAGATTAAAGAAAGCATTCTTCTTATTCAAATTATTTCGAGGTCTTAAGAAGGAAACGAATTGGTGTATATTTTTGTTCATCGCGTCATTGTTCGGTTCCTTTTCTCATAGTAGAATAATATTTCAGAAATTAGATTTTTTGATATTCTTTGTTACGAAAGTGGTGTTTTTTGGTGAGACATTTGAAGTTATCGAGAGCATTCGTACATGTTTTTTATACTAGATATTTTCTGTTTTTATAAAAATAAAAAGGGGTCTTGAATATTCTATGAAACCCAAAATATTGCATGCTTATATAGACGTTCTCAGAATGGTTTTCTGAATTCTTGAAAAAAGTGTTACCCTATCATTATAGTCAGATTTTTTAAAAGTTAAGACTTTAAGAAAACTTTGAAGCGGAAAATGTTACAATTATAGACTTCTCAAATTTTTTTCGATGTTTTCAATCAAACCATTTTTCTGCGCTTTAAGTTAGTAAACGTAAAGTCAAAAATTACAATAATTAAAGCTAACATTTATATCATCGAAATTTAAACCGTTCATGTATTTTCTCACGGACGCTAATAATTTAACAATTCAGCAAAAAAATATTCAATATTGATTTTACACATTAGCTAATATTGTTTACTCATACCAATTCCATACACGTTGTATAAACTGGCACGCTGCCAGGAAATCTTCTGCGACACATCATGCAAACCATAACCATCCTTAAAGGAGAACATTATAGAGAATATTAATGACGTTAAACCGCCGAAAAATGACATACTTATGTTGTAAATGGGTTTTTAAAATTTTTAATTCACGGAAGAGAAAAACGGAAAACACGAGGTACATGCCAAAATGTTTCCACTGCGGAAGAGTTTTGGTTTCTAGTCCGCGATAGTTTGGGTTCCTAGGCCTAGCGCATTTTTATTCATTTTTTGTTTTTTTTTGCATTTACAATGAAAAATTTAAAAAGTTTTTGTAGGTTTCTCGTTTTTTCTTCTATGAACATTTAAAAAAAAGCTCATTTGTAACACAAGTGTGTTATTTTCGGCTATTTAACACCATTTACATATATTCTCTGGAATCCACATGACCGTTCGGAAGTTAATTTGAGGAGCATTGCAGAGTACCAGATAAATAGAGAGCGTATAACATTGTGATGAAAAAATCAGTACTTTCCAACAAATTGTATATTTTTAATAACAGTATATCCCAGTTCTTTATCAATTGAATTTGAAGATTCTGGAAGTATGCCAATTTATTATACGTATTATTTCGAAACTTACTTTACTGAAGTTCAGTTGGTGAAATTCTGATAGAGTCTCCCTATCATTTGCAGACTTGTCCATAGTGACGTTTTAAATCAACAATTTCATGTCATCTATCGATTAGAAATGCTTCACGGTTTGCTTTCAGGTTTCCGTTGTGTTCTAGTATTCTGTTACGCGAGATAATTGTTATGCGTTTTTTTTTTGTCAAGCAGACAATTAGCTGAGATGTATTCATCGTTGTCTTAATTGTTTCTTCATTCTCGATTCTTATTTTAACCGTCGATCAGTTGAATACAAAGTGAAAAATCATCCCTTTGTGACTATAAAATATCATATTGTGGAAAAATAAATAAAGATACATTTTGTATTTTAATGATTGTTTTCCTTAAAAAATTTAAATTTATCTTACTCATTCTCATTTTTGATCACCTAGTAAGTTTTCTAACATGCAGAATAGTGACGAAAAGCTATTTCACTAGCAGAACGTGAAAAATGGCTTCTTTTCTTCTGTCACTCATTTGTTCTGTTGTGAATTAGCATAAAACCGCAAAAATGACTTATGCGGTCAGGATATGCCTTCGAGAAGATGTAATGCCCTAAGGCCAATTTTGTGCATATACAGATGATGATACTTTTTGCCTAAATAAGGGTTAAATATACTACTTTTGTTTTTAACATCTTATAGTTTGATGATTTCTGAACAGATCCTATGAAAAAAAAATGAATGAACTTCCTTATTAGGGATTAGATGTGTAAAGGTAAACAACTTACAACCAATTAAACTTGTATTTATCCGATTGTATGGCTTATACTAAGACAGGATAATATATATTTGAGCTGATGCCAACGTAAACTGCCATCATTTCTAATAATCTTGAATCGGAATTTAAGTTGCATGTATTTCGTTTATTTCGCTTCGAACAAATTAAACAGGAATTTGTCATGCTAGTTTTAAGAACAAATTATGTTCTAATCAAGATTCGTAGGTAGACAGGATGTAGAAATCCTGAAATTTTATTTTATATATATTTCTGAGAAAAACACGTATATTTTTGAACGTCATGAGCAAAAATATGGATCAAGTTGTTTTTATTTAAGTTCCAGGTTTTGAGACAATCATTTGTTTTGCGGGATATTTCCAAGTTTGTCGCAACTATTTTATAAAATATAGATTCTAAGATCTATTTTTCTTTATTTCCATGATCAAAACACATGTTAATGTGCACTTTTCAAAATAGAATGAAATCTCTTTTAAAGTGCATTAGATTCCAGAAGCTTTTCTTCTTAAATTTCCTTTGAAATAAAAAATATATGGAAATTTTCTTGTACCAATTAGTTTTTCACCACATATCTGTTTCAACTTTATTCTCTTCGTCAGCAAACATCAAAAAAAAGGGTGAGAAGGTGTCAACTAATCCCTTGAATTGATGGTTTTAGCTCTATTGTTTTCAAAGTTCATAAATGTTATTTTGCAGAAAAAATGTGATAAAATCATATGCATTAGGAAAAGAAAAATAACTTTGCGAACCGTGCGAATTTGGCAGAAATACATCATTTTTATAGTTTTTTTTTTAAATATTCGTTAAGCTGAGAGTTAAAAAAAGGGAGATATCTTAAATCCCACCTGAGTTTCCGTTGTAGCAGTAATATTGAACTGCTTTTGAAATGATACTTATCACACCACAATATTTCTTGATTATTAATCATTCATAAAACAAATGCTTGTCCACATGTCGGTTGAAATCAGTTTCCCAAAGGTGACACAACCAATATATGTTATTAGCTGCTCACAAATTCGGCTTTATAAACGAGCAAGCGTGCTCTAAAAAACCGACACGCTCGCAGGCGAAACATAAAGAGGGTGAGACTATACGCAGACAACTACCTCTCGCCAAACAACACTCTCTCGCAGCAGAGGGAAGCCCTCCGTTATGCAACCGATTTTGTGAGAGGACTATACCTCAGAATGCGCGTCTTTTTCTTAAATTTTCCCAGCTTTGATTTTTTTCTTTGACGTGGGATTTTAAAGATTAAAGTTGTATTGTAAAACGGGTTACGGTTAAAAATAGGAAAATCTTGGATTTTCAGCACATTATTTTGAAGTTTGCATTAAAATATTGTTTTTATAAGACAGTTGAATTATAGGATAGTCTAAATATAAATATATAATTATACTTCAGTAAACCGGATAATCTTTGTTATCAATAAAAAAACAAAGCGTCACAATCCTATATTGACCCAAAATCCACGTGTCGGAATCACGGTGTTTCAAAATAAGGTTAAAATCTAATTTCATAAAATTAAACCTTAACAACCTCGAGGAGCTTTTAGAACCATGGAAACATTTTATATAATATGCTTAAACATGCCTTAAAACTTAATAAAATACGTAGAGTTTTGATTTGAGTTGATAAGAACGTCACCAATTTCGTAGAATAGACACGGAACTTTTACTAATGTAAGAAATAAGTGGAACACTGCCTTTGGAAAAATAGGAAGTAGAAACATATTTACTATTTTTATCAGATAATCAATTAACTGAATTCTTTGCTACATGAAATCTTGGGGATGCCACAACAAGTTAATACTGCGGTAAACGCTTAATATTCAATTACAAGTTTTTTGTTTTGTTTTTAACCTATCAGCCAATAGTTTTCAAATTCGTTACGCTTAACATTTTGAAATTCTGTTCGGCAAAGCTCAATAAACAACTGGTTAATTAAATAAAATACAAACCAATTTTCTGATATCAATGCTTATTCAATCATTGTCAGCGAGCTATGAAAACTCAAAGAGCAAATTTTTGAAACTTGCATCGCCTGTTTCATTTCTTTGTCACTCCAATTAGTTCCTAATCAGATATTCTGAAAAAATACAACTATCAACATCAATTTGCATTTTTATTTCATACATCACTCCTAAAATTTAGTCTTTAGTTTTTCAAAATGTTTAAAAATTCTCCAAATGTCTTCAGGTGATATTCAGCACGAACACTCATTTTTCTGAAATCAGCATATGAAATTTTGTTATAAAAACGCCTGCCGCCTCTCCTTTTTACCGATTTTTGATTGAGAATTGAACCTCCCTCTATTCTCATTTCCAAGCTTTGCAGTTAAGGCTTCTCCACCCATTTCTCGTCGTTTTTTTTTTCGTGAAGATACAAACATATCTCTAGAAGAAATCCAAACGACTAAGAAGTGGATAATTAACCAATGCAATTCAAGTGTCAATGTTGATTTTTTTTGCTACATTCTAGTCTTTTTTTAGATTTTTGTAGATTTAGATTTGTATCGAATAGTTAAAAAATAGAAACATACATAAAAAACAAGTTAATAGACTATTGCAAACATTTTCAAAGTAGTGATATCATTAATTTGATCACTTTATACATAGCGGACAAAAAAAGGAATATGTCGTGGCGTAAATTTTTTGTGTGGATTGTTTTATGAATGCGGATCTAAACTTTATCAAAATGTTAATCTATGAGAACTTACTTGCTAACTCATAATACTACTGTTCAATATACTTTTTGTTACACCATTATTAAAAATCCGAATCTGTCTAAATATATGGCATTTATATAACTAAACAGCGTTTTTATTTCCTTTTGAAATCATAGAACCAAGCTATGTCGACCATATCAAATTTGAGATTCTTGCGAAAAATGAAATTTTTGGAGATCCGCAATACGCCAAAATAAAATTCAGAATTGAAATAAAACTTTGTCATTTGTGATGTTATGGTTGTCATTTACAAAGTATTTACAACTTTCTACAAAATGTTGCGGATCTCATCAGGATCAGCTGCCTAAAACATCCGGCTCAAACATTCCAGTAATAGATAAAACGTGAAAAATTTCATATTGGACATATTTTGAACTATTTTTACACAATTTAAGTATTTTCGATTTTTCGTTGAGTTCTGTAATAACTTTAGCGGCTGTATATTTTTTACTAAAAAATTATAAATTGAAAACTTCAAAGTTACCATAAATCGATGAAAAATGAAAACTGAGTTATTGTCAAGATAAAAAGGGCCGCTCGTCTTGCGGAGTGTCGTTGGGAATTTAATCTCAACGCGACCGCAACGCGCAAGACCAGCTGAGAAATTTGAATTTGCGCGCGTTGCGGTCGCGCTGCGAGGAAATTCCCAACGACACTCCGCAAAACGAGCGGCCAGAAATTATTATCTCGACAATATTATTGATCGAAACAATCAGATCAAATTCGATCTGATCATAAAGCTGATTTAATTCTTCTTTTCTATGAATATCCAGAAATCTTATTACTTAGTCGGTGCTTTTAAATCAAGATATACTCTGATGCATCACTAGGTCAACTGAAGATAATTCAATCCGATTTCTTCTTGCCATCACATTTGTCGATGCACCTTATGAATAGTTTGACTGAAATATTTATATTCATTTTGGATAAAAAATTTTTATTGTATTCTTAGCGAATAAACTATTTTGAGATGGTGGGAAAGTATTGAAAAAAACGTGAGAAAAGGGCGAATTTTTGAACATGACAATGTTCAAAAAAATAATTCGCAATGATTCGATCATGAAGATGTTTTTTTTTCATCATATAGTTAGTGTAAACATCAGTTTTTTTCTAGGAATTAAATTTTTATTTAAAATTGTTCCAAAAATGTTTCGTATTTCATTTTCATATTTCAACATCATCACTTGGAATATTAAAAAATTTAATTTTGGATTCAAAGTAGATGCATAACTCACTAAAATGGGTGTTTTTTAATATTTTGCAGAATTTTTTAAAACACCCACATCAACTATTAGGTATTTTTATATTTTTCCACGCTTCATCATTCCTTCTCAATTGCATCAAAGAATGCCGTTTTTGTTATGTGAATAAATACTTAATTTTTCAGTCGGCATTTTTTTTCACATTTTCGGCGCTGAAAATTGAAAACTAAACTCTACTACGATCAGCTAAAATGATCATTTTTAATCTTTTGAAAGAATACGACTAATATCAAGTTGGAACCGTATCATTATGTTTATAAGGATTAGATGTTTCATTGTTTTAGTGAAATTTAGAAAAAGTAAATGTATATATTAAAATACTTCATAACTTGCAATCATGATTCAATAACTGTACAATTAATTTTTTTAAACATCCTAATTTTTCATTTTTTCTTATATTCAGCATACCAATTGTATCCTTGGCTCTTTTTCTATTTTCTTCCGTCGCTAAGGAAATCTTCTCAAGTCAAAAGGCAGAAAAAAAGAAGAAGCTACAAGATCTTCTTCTCCCACCCACGTCGTCGTTTTTCGAGCTTTGTTTCTTGAAGAAAAGTCGTAAAAATGAACTTTCAAAATTTGACCGATGAGGAGAGAGAAGAGCTTCAAAGGTATTGTGAAACACTGCTGCTTCACTGCTAAAGCTAGAAATTTATTTTTTAAAGGTTTTACAATGAAACTGTGAGTTTTGAGCGGAAAATCGGGATAATAATCCCATCAATTTTTGCTGTCATTATCTTGGTTGGAGTGATTGGAAATGCATTAGTTGTTATTGTAGCATTTGGGAGACAAATGCGGAATTCAACGAATACTCTTATCATTGGTATTTTTTTTTGAGTTTTGTTTTCAACTTCAAAAATGTGAGATGTTTTCCAGGGTTAGCAATATCCGATATAATGTTTCTTTTACTATGTGTGCCGTTTACTGCGATTGATTATGCCGCCCCGACTTGGATATTCCCGGAATGGACGTGTTCTATGATCAACTTTTTTCAAGTTTGAACCAATGGGCGGAACTCAATAGAAACTAGAATTTCCAGCATACCTCAGCATACTGCAGTGTTTGGACCTTAACGATGATGGCAGTGGATCGTTACCTTGCTGTGGTATACCCAGTGGAGTCGCTGACATGGAGAACACCAAAACATACAATGATTGCTTTGATTGTTGTCTATGCAATTATCGTAGCGTCGCAGGTTTTATTCGACACCGTTTTGTTCAAGAATAAAATGTATTTCCCTCTAGATCCCAGTTGGAAACATGCATGGAATCTATGTTTATGATTTTATAATGGAAAAGCGATCAACATGTGCAATTGTGAGTATTGCAACCGCTGAAGCAAGCCAGCAATTGGCTCGAACATATTTTATGACGTTCAATTTGTTCGGTTATGTGCTCCCTCTCGGAATTTCAGTGTTTTTGTATTGGAGAATGTTGACCCGTCTTTGGCGTACACCGCGACCTGGAAATATTCAACCAACTGCAAACGGGCAATCGGTAATCGAAAATTTGATTTTTATTTTTATATCCAAATTTTCAACGCTAGTTTAAATAAATTTCTGAAACGTGCTATCATCGTCCGAGAAAATCTCTAAAAGATTCACGTTTCTTTTTACTTTACTTTAATTGACATTTTTCATTATTTTCAATGAAAAACACGTTTGTTTCCTATTTCTCCCCTCCCTCACACCTTTTAAAAACAAAAATCTTTAATTATCTTTTAAGCCATCTGCATTCAACTGCAGCTCAAGTGTCCGGTGTAGACCAGAAGCAAGGCGGAACAAGAAAAAGGTTTGTTTCTCCTTTTCCCCACATATATTTAGAATACATCATTTTTTTTAGGTCACTCGACTAGTACTCTGTGTTCTAATTATCTGGGCTCTTTGCTGGCTGCCTCTTAATGTTTGCTTCTTCATGTCAGGAATCTCATATCCTGAACCACTTGTCATTTCATACGGTGTTATTATGGTTATCGTTCAGATTTCTAGCCAAGTGTTGGCTTACACAAATTCATGTTTGAACCCTATTCTTTATGCTTTAATGTCGGAAAACTTTCGAGATGGTGGGAACATGACATTTTAGGTGTTACTTTTTATATGAAATTCGGCACTTTTAGGATTCATTCGGATTATGAAAAAGTCAATTAAAGCTGTGACGTTTGGAAGAGCATTCAAAAACCTTCATAAAGTATCAAACATCATTCAAAATCTTCAAATAAAACTTTCACTCGATTTCAGACAGCTCTACGCACTGAATTGACACATTATGGACCTCATGGATCAAACAGACAACTGAGCTCCGAAAGAACCGTTCTACTGACTGAATCCACTTCGACAGCTCCTTATATGACTGCAACTATAAAATCAAATGACGAGAAAACCCAGCAATCGTGTTCAACCACTGTAAGAACAATTACTGTGGGAAACAAATGTTCACATTCTTTTCCAGATAGGAAGAAGCAGCTCAACAAATAGTTATAATCTATGAGTTCATACAAATCGTGTGACGGTTTTATTGAAAATCCATGAGTATTATAAAATATATTCAAAATCAACGGGAGTAGATAATAATTTTCTTGAAGTGAATGTAATACAAATGTGCAATTCTCAAATAATACTTTATGTTTTCATTATTGTGATATTTTCCTCTGGGTTTTTTCAATTGTATATCATTTGTCGAAAAAAAGCGTTTTTAAAAACAAATAACTATATTTTACAAAATGTTTATTCATTTTGAAAGTCAAGATAATTGCAAATATGTTTTTAATGATTGATAAATAAATTATTCTATTTGCATAAAGTTGTATTTTATTTTCCAGTCCTTCCTTCGAGATAATAAGTCAAACAATCGCCTTTTCCCTGAAAACAACAGTAATTTGTCGAGTTCTCCTTAAATTGCATTTCGCCGCCTACCTTTACTTCGATTTTTCCTCTTTCAACAAGCTGGAATTGAGGGAAAAAGCAGTGAAGTAAATTGTAGGCTCCTTCCGAAATCTATAATTATTGCTCGTTTTTTATTGATATGAAAGTGCAATTTGAGAATACCTGAATTTTGTTAGCCACTCCTGTACTTTCCATTCTAGATGCCATGTTGACAGTGTCACCGAAGAGGCAATACCTAGGGGCCGCTAAACCAACAACTCCTGCCGCAACTGGCCCACTGTGGAAACCAATTCTAACCATCATTAATTCTTCGGGTCTATGGGCTAGTTTGAAGTTACATATAAACTAAAACATAATTGAACATTATTTCTAAATATTTGGTCTTTACCGCTCTCATTTTCAGCGCAACATCTGCAATATGCTGAACATGACTGTTTCCATTTTCAGTTGGAACCCCTGACACAATCATATAAGCATCCCCAATAGTTTCCACCTAGAATTATAAAACATCAAACATCATCGGATTATATCTAATCCTTTACTTTATAAGCATCGTGTTTCGCAATAATCGCATCAAATCCGCTAAACATATCATTTAAAAACGTAACAATCTGCAGGGGAGTAGAAGTTGATGATATTCTCGTAAATCCTCGAATATCGGAAAATAACACGGTTGCGCAACTATAGAGCTGTGGAAGTACTGGTTTTCCAATTTTCAGATCCTCGGCAATTGATCTAAAATAACGTTTATTTACCAAATAGAATCTTGAACTATTGCTCAGAAACGATAAATGTAGTGCTGTGTAAAACTGTGGCTCAACCACCGCTTACAGATGCGACAGATTTGCACAAAGTTATCAATAATATTTTGTGAAAATCCATGCTTCTGTAAGCTGTAGCAAGACTATAGTGCATGGGTGCAAAATGAATATTTCAAGGGCTATACTTACTTCGGTAGCATACTGTTCAGTAGCCGATCTGCTTGTTTTTGAGCTTCCTCTAATAATGAAGTACGATCCCTAACCATGTTTTCGAGATTGGCGGTGTACTCTTCCATCATTTTCATCATCTGATCTACCAATGAACCCTTTCCTCTGAAATTAGATCGACATTACGTTGAAATAAAAATCATTCATACGTTGATTTCAGATTTGCGTTGACCATAGCTCTGACTTTTTTGATTGGAGGTCTCATTTCTGGAATTTCCAACCAACAAGCTTCAAGACATGACAATAACTGCAAATTAAATCCTTCGTTTTGATTGGATGAAGGGAATGTTGGCCGGATCAACTGATCATCATCATTTGCCATTGACAACATTTCCATGAGTTCTTGAATTGGATTGTATTTGTTTTAAAGGAATAATGTTATCCAACCCTTACTATTAACACTTTTGTTCCTTTCATGAAAAGGCTCCACTCTGAATAAAATTTGATACAAAACCATTCCTAATGAGTAAATATCAGCCGGCTGTGACCCTTGCGGCACAGTTTTCGTGGTCACAATCTCACGAATAATTTCTGGAGCTTGTTGGAGATATTCTGAAACATTCAAAGCTTTCAATTTCAATTGCGTTCAGTCGATCATACTTTTTCTGAAAATATCGTGTCCCGATTCAGCCCCTTCATCATCTGATGATTCAGCGTCCGGATTGATTATGGGCTTGATTTCATTGCGTTCGATCTTTTCGGAAATAATTTGCTCTGTGGCAAAATTTGTCAATTTTACAGTCCAATTCGAATCAACAAGACAATTTTGAAGGCAAAGCATTCCGTGATACATTAACGGTGATGCATGGAGATAAGTGAGCCCCTAAAGTTTATTTTTTCTTCCGGATTAATATTAAAAACTGCTTGCAACCTTCACAACATCCTTGGCAAAAGATACTTGGAAATTTCTTCCTAATTTCAGCTCGTCGTTAAACAAGATATCTTCCAAACTTCCTCGGGAACACAACACCCACATAACAATAAACTCATTTTGTTGATTGAAAGAGATACCGTAAAACTTATTCAAGTTATCGTTCTCTAATATTTTCAGCTCTTTCAACATTTTCAACTCAGATTTTGGAAACGTAATGTTTCTCACTTGGGCATATCTCTGAAAATTTTAATTTCCTCTGAAATTTATTTGGGCCAACAACCTTTATAGCCAAATTAACACCATTTGAAATTGCTTGTTTTGCAGCTATCAATCCATTTTGTTTCGAGTTCATACTCCCGGAAAATGAGCCTGAACTTTGTGACTTACTTGCTAGTGAATGTTCGGATTTCTGCAATTACAATTTGGTAATTTTACGTTATTTACAAGAATTCCTACCGATTTGCCTTCCAAAATTTTAACAGACTCTCTTGAAATACGCCAAGTCATGTCGTAGAGTAGACGTTCCTTCCTTAAAAGTAAATCACCTTATTAAATTTAAATTATAACGATATTCATACTGTTTCATATAAATTATGTAAACAATTGGACCACAAATTATCAAAATAAGTATAAATGAAGCAGCAATAATATATTTTCGATAATCACATAGGCTACCAGTAAAACCACAACGTGGGACAGCGGGTGGAAGCTTTCCATTATCATATTTCCAGTAGTACTGTTCAGCTTCGTGGGCAACCTACAAATAATTTTCGGAAAATTATAATTTCTGAATTTTAAATACATGTTCCGAGCATTGTTCTTCATTCATTTCACATTGTTTTCGTTCTGTGTGCTTAGCTTCTAATTCTACAACAATCTGAAAGGGTCAAATTGTAGTGCTCTCTTTCTCGGTAGTCAATTTTTATATTACTTTCAAAGTTCCATTAGTTGTATAATATGTTGCATATGAAGGTACTCTGATAGCTTTGTTATTCATCAGCACTTGACCGGTCGCCCCAATAAACTGACGATTTGTCATTTTTGCCCATAAAAGTGACCCATTGACATGAACGTTATAGCTGTTGGTTTCCTTGAAAGCATCTCGAAGAGCCAAACCATACAGGAAAAGGGCATCATACAATGACATGTAAGACGTAATAGCATACTACAAATGTTCTAATTTTTAAGGTCTACTAATAATGAGTGTCTGCTCTTACATTACTTGCTAGAACTCCGGTAAGGGAACTAAATTTGTTTTGAAACTCATCAAAAAATTTCTTGTCATAACCATGCGCTGTTATAATGATCGAGTTTTCGAATGCAGCTTTTATTTCTTGTTTATCAACATGTGGACCCTGAGCTTCCCATGGATAATCATCATGTTCCTAAATTTCATTCTTTCAGTGATATATTCTTATTAAATCAAACATACATGCGCCAACCACGGAATAATGAAAACATATTCCTCTCGTTTTAGTTTTGAACGGGACACTGCGATCATAAAGTTTGTGACGGAATGAATATCCATTCCCATTTCTACCACAATAACTGAAAACCCATGTTTTTTGTAATATAAAAATTAGGTAGAAAAGAAAGACACTTACTTCTTGAATAACTGCATAATGTTGCTATTTTCCCAGATGCAAGAATCTGCTCGGTAGTGGCATCTTTATCAATTTCGACGACAATGTTCAAATTTATATCATTTTTCTTAATCTGATGGTGTAGCGACTGCACAGATAATCTCTCGTATTCAGAAACCGGGCGAACAATACCAATCTGAATGCATTAGATATGAATACATGTGCATTCAATATATTATATATATATGCATAATTTTAGAATTTTTCTTCGTTTAAGCTTGCACCGGATATCTTAATCCTTTGCTCAAAACAGGGATTAACATCTAATCCATGCGTCAATTGCTGATATAATATCTTAAAGATATTAGAAAGGAATTTGTGAAGATGTTTTGAAATGAGATTTGCTTCGTTTTGATACCAAACTTAAAAACATCCAAACGGTGGATAATAGTTTAATAGGATGTCAGCAAATGAGATTAGGTTAAGTATATCATAAACGATTAGTCCTCTTTTGGTACTTGTTACGAATTAATTTCAAGATAAAATAGAAAAAAATTATGGGGAACCTTTAGTAACATCTATCGAAGAACTTATGAAAACTTGGTTGGAACCACAACTTTCTTGAAGGATTCGTCAAGAACAAGATTGAGTAGGATGGAAAATTACTATTCATCATAAATTCACGTCATTGCTTCAGGTACAAGTACAAAGAATTTAAAACTCGAATTGTTTTCGTACAAATTCGCATTAAAATAATCGAGTGAAAACATCTGTAGTAAACAAATTTATATCAAGTGTCATTTTGTTGAAGTAATTATTTTTATTTCATTTCAAACTGTCTGTTTGGCATACGACTTTTAAGAAAAACATCGCTAGCTTTCATAAAATACTGCAGTATGAGCAAACTATTTTTATAAAACTTTATTTAACCTCCTATAGGTTGTGCACAAAAACTGAGCACGTGTCCGTAAACAAATATAAATCAAGTAAGCACTGTTCAATTTTTCGTATTTTTGAGACAATTCAAACCTTAGAATTGTTCAATGAAGCTTGCCAATGCTCTTTAACTTTGTGATCGTTGGTTGTTTTAACAAAAACAGATAGACTCTTTATATATAAATATATTATTTTGTATAACTATGACATATGTGTTTTTGAAATAATCCATTTCAATTTTGACTTTAACTCAAGCTAGAGCATCATAAATCTTATCGTATTTTTATTTTCGCTCCAAGTTAGCTTGAATAACACATTTTGGAACAACAAATAAAAAATTCATTTAAAAAAACTCACTTGGTCCCATCGATTCAATAACAAATAGGTGACAGTCGCCTTTGCCATTTCACTGGCTGATGTTAATGCAACTGATCCAAGAGTCGGAAATTGAGCCCTATCTGATAAGGCATCATCACCAGACATGTGAGCAATTATCGGAACATTCCAACGAGGTGCAAGGCGACCAATTACGAGCATTTCTAAAAATTATTCAATCATCAGACAATAATTCCGAAATCTCATTACCATTGTTGCAACCGGGACCGAAATAGACAGTGGTGTTTTTAATGTAATGAAGAAATGCAGCATGTTCTACTCCCGAAAATTTATTGCAACTTTCCATAGTATGAACTCTACAACAAAATTATATGCGTTTATCATTCGAATATATTTTACAGTAAGCTATAATTTCGTGGCAAAATATTCCTTTTTTTCAAATCATCGGCACACATTCTTAACACGTCTGGTTCATGAGCAATTGTAGGGTTAGATGGATGTAAATGTCCTATTCTGACTAATCCTTCGCCTGAAAATTTTTAATAATCGCAAAAGTTTGCAAGAAAGAGAATACAACTACTTAGGACAGTTGACTGATGTTTTGCAATTTCATCATTGCTGATCCGACTTATCGATCGCAGTGACTCGACGTGAATGAGACCAAATAAAAGGTAGTAAATGATCATTTGTCATCCTAGAAAACAATAGGAACCGTGTGAAAATTTTAATATAACTTACCAAATAGTCGAATTGAATGGAAGCTAGATCAAAGTTGGAATGAAGTCTCAAGTGGTATCCGGCTCGGTAGGCGTTGTACGTCGACAGCCCATCTTATCAAACCGGAAGATGCCATCGGAAGTATTTACATCATGGTTAATGGATGTCGATGAGGCAAGGATGTAGCGAACATTGAAACTTGAAGATGGAATAGAGTAAAATGTGCATTAGTTTGTTACTAGAAAAACGTTTAATTCATGAAATTATTTAATTTGTTAATATGCATCTCTTGCTACTAGCGCATTTGAAGAAAACATTAACCATATTAATTTAAGGGGTGTTTACTTCCAACACGTTTCAAAATTCTAAGCAATATCAGATGAATAATTTCAAAACACACGGAAAGCTAAAGTTGTGAACATATCAATTTCGTACAAAACAGATAGAACATTAGTGCATTAGCTCGAATTATGCATATTATTTCTACATAGCGAGCCGTAGATAAGAACCAAAGATTGAACATTCGAAACAAAAACGATTGATCGACAATCGTAACAAGATGATTTGATTTCTAATCGTATGTTCACAACATCGATTTTTTTGAAAATAGAGTGAATCCAAAGGGAACAACTTGTATATATCAAAAGATCATTCTTTGATTACTTCTGCAGATTTTATGGAATATTCAGATAAAACATTTTAACGTACTGTAGATATTGACTTTCTGCATTTGACAAAAATTTTTGACTTAGAAATTGATTGTATTATTTGTCTGCTAAAAGAATATAAAATAGCGGCGGTTGGAGTATTCAATCACTTTGTTCCCATGTTTCATCGTTTCATAGCATTCCGTTTAAATTATTCGAAATTCCGTAATCTGACTGTAAAATATGTTGGAAATATTTGATTCCACAAAAAATAATAAATAATAATTACTAATTACATTGTTATTATCGATAATCCATCAAAATATATTTTTTTCTCTTTCCTCTGTAAATCTAAAACCGATTCCTCAACTTAACTTTTTGTTCATCCAAACAAATCGCCCAACAAAAAAACGTCTGCAATAAAACTAGTGGCACTTTCTGTCCAGCGTTCTTTTTCACTTTTCTCTAGCACGCTGTGTGACCTTGCCACGTTCTCTATTCTTCGTCCCCCTCGCTATTTCTATCCCGACAAGAAAAGTGTTTAATGGTCGCCACACTGTTGTATGGTTTAGTTACAAATAAAATATGCTCCCTTACTTTTTTTTGTGTATCCATGTTTCGTATTTTGTGTGACTAGTAGAAGGTCAGATTTCGATTCAATAACCTTCCGCATCGGTATTTTTAACTTTATTTTTTAGTATAAAATTTAGTATTTTAAATTATAATATGTGGGTTAAAAATATGGTAGTTGATATCTCAAACATAAAGGGGTTGGAGAAATATTTTTTAATCGAAATAAATGATATTTCTTTGTTATACAATTAAAATTTGATGGGCGGGGTATTAATGTCGGAAAAAATGTTTTTAAAAAGTGATTCAAGTGAAGTAAATATATTTAAAAAAAAAATTTTTTTTTTCCTTCGCTGAAATCATTTTTTCGTATTTGCCCCTTCATAAATACGCCATCAATGTTATTTTTTACGATTGATCAAACTTCACTAATATATGATCAATAGTACACCGACAGAATATGTTTGGGTAAACTTACAGAACTTTGGCGAAGTACTAATTTAGTATCCATGAATAAAGTACACTCTAAATTTGTCTTTTTTGACTTCCATTCTCAAAAACAATTCTTTCGGTCCTATATTCAAAAAAGGACGGTTTTCATGTCGGTGAACGCGTCAGCAAAAGTTAATAGTTTTCAAAATATTTTTAAAGTTTAAATAGTATTAACCGAATGTCTAAAAATTGTAAAATTTAGTCAGTTACAAAACATTTAATATTCCAGAAATACTAATAATAATGACCATTTTTGTGCATTCAATGTTTCATTGATTGATGAGTTGCTTATCTAGATAACGGTCTTACGACCTTGGCACACACTACAAAATGTAAGGCCACACCTCCTCTTCCATCAAGCACTCCAATCTTCTATTTCATTCTTCTTTTTTTGTTTTTACCGTGTCTCCACGCAGCATTTTTGTCCAATAGTTAATTTCAACTTATTTTCAGGAATAACATGTCTTATGATAACCTTCTCCGCGATTTGACCATTGGGGACAATGTTTACAAGTATTATGATTTGAAGTCACTTAATGATGCTCGTTATGGTATCGTTTTTGTAATTAAAGATATAATCACTTCAAAAAAACCTTTCAGAGGAGCTCCCAATCTCCATCAAATACCTGTTAGAAGCCGCGATCCGTCACTGCGACGAATTCCACGTCTTGAGAAAAGATGTCGAGACTATCCTCGATTGGAAAAACAGCCAACGCAACCAAGCTGAAATCCCATTCAAGCCAGCTCGTGTCATTCTCCAAGACTTTACGTTAGTTTGAATCTATTTGTATTTTAAAGCGTCGAAATTTTACAGAGGAGTCCCAGCTGTTGTCGATTTGGCTGCAATGCGTGATGCCGTCCAAAATATGGGAGCCGACCCGGCCAAGATCAATCCAGAATGCCCAGTTGATCTCGTCATTGATCATTCTGTTCAAGTTGATCACTACGGAAAGTATGTTCTATTTTTCAAAATTTGAGAGAAATCACAAAATCATATTGTTCAGCCTCGATGCCCTCGCCAAAAATCAATCTATTGAATTTGAGAGAAACAGGGAGCGTTTCAATTTCTTGAAGGTATGAAATTTTTGTGTACTTTCTTTCCCTACCTTTCACAAAATATCGCTCTGTCTATTTTACACGTTATTCCAAATTAAATTGATAGCGAAAAGTCACGCTATGTTTCGATATCAATCACAACATAGTTCAATGAACATATAGATAAACCGCACAAAAAACGATTATTCTGTTGTTATCAGAAAACAATCGATTTTTAAAAAATTTCAGTGGGGATCAAAAGCATTCGATAACTTGCTCATCGTTCCACCAGGATCGGGAATCGTTCATCAAGTTAACTTGGAATATTTGGCCAGAACTGTTTTTGTTGGAAAGAATGGTGTTTTGTACCCAGATTCAGTTGTTGGAACTGATTCTCACACTACCATGATTGATGGAAGTGGAGTCCTCGGATGGGGAGTTGGAGGAATTGAAGCTGAGGCCGTTATGTTGGGACAACCAATTTCCATGGTTATTCCAGAAGTTATTGGTTATGAATTGGTTGGAACTTTGAATGCAACTGTTACCAGCACTGATCTTGTTCTCACCATCACAAAGGTAAATATTTCTTTTTAATTCGGCCACAAGTTATCTCACATTTTTCAGAATCTCCGTGATTTGGGAGTCGTTGGAAAGTTTGTTGAATTCTTTGGAACTGGAGTTGCTTCCCTCTCAATTGCTGATCGTGCAACTATTGCCAACATGTGCCCAGAATACGGAGCAACTATTGGATTTTTCCCAGTTGATAGCAGAACCATTGGGTAAGATCAAAATAATGAATAATAATTTCTTATTACTCTTTTATAGCTACCTCACCCAATCTGGCCGCACTGAGGAATACACTCAGCGTGTTGAAGGATATCTCAAATCCGTTGGATTGTTTGTTGACTATTCAGACAACTCCTACCGTCCAGCATACACTAGAACCTTGAAGTTGGACCTCACAACTGTTGTTCCAAGCGTTTCTGGACCAAAGAGACCACACGATAGAGTTGAACTTGCCAGCCTTCATCAAGACTTCACCAAAGGTCTTACTGACAAGATCTCTTTCAAGGGATTCGGATTGAAGCCAGAAGAGGCGCAAAGAAGTGTCACCATCACTAACAAAGGAAGAACTGCTGAGCTTACTCATGGGTAAGTCATACAACATCTCGGATTGTAAATATAAACAATTATTTTAGATCCGTTGTTATTGCTGCTATCACTTCATGCACAAACACCAGCAACCCAAGTGTCATGCTTGCTGCTGGACTTGTTGCCAAGAGAGCTGTTGAACTTGGATTGAACGTTCAACCATACGTTAAGACATCACTCTCCCCAGGATCTGGAGTTGTCACCAAATATTTGGAAGCATCTGGATTGTTGCCATATCTCGAGAAGATTGGATTCAACATTGCTGGATACGGATGCATGACATGCATCGGAAACTCTGGACCACTTGACGATCCAGTCTCCAAGGCTATTGAGGAGAACAACCTCGTTGTTTCTGGAGTTTTGTCAGGAAACAGAAATTTCGAAGGACGTATCCATCCATTGGTTCGCGCAAACTACCTGGCTTCCCCACCGTTGGCTGTTCTTTACTCGATCATTGGAAACGTTAATGTTGATATTAATGGAGTTCTCGCTGTTACTCCAGACGGCAAGGAAATCCGCCTCAACGATATCTGGCCAACCAGAAGTGAAGTTGCCCAATTTGAAGAGCAATTCGTTAAGCCACAATTCTTCCGTGAGGTCTATGCCAACATTGAACTTGGATCACCACAATGGCAACAATTGGAGTGCCCAGAAGTGAAACTCTACCCATGGGACAACAACTCTACCTACATCAAGAAGGTCCCATTCTTCGATGGAATGACCAATGATCTTCCACCACAATCGGACATCACCAACGCTCATGTTCTTTTGAATCTTGGAGATTCCGTTACAACTGATCACATTTCTCCGGCTGGATCGATCTCAAAAACTTCGCCAGCTGCTAGATTCTTAGCTGGACGTGGTGTGACAGCAAGAGATTTCAATACCTATGGAGCTCGCCGTGGAAATGACGAGGTATGAGACGATTTTCCAAAAAATTAAAATAATTTTTAAAAATTTCAGATTATGGCTCGCGGAACCTTCGCCAACATCCGATTGGTCAATAAATTGGCGTCAAAAGTTGGACCAGTCACCCTCCACGTTCCATCTGGTGAAGAATTGGACGTGTTCGACGCTGCTCAAAAATACAGGGATGCTGGAATCCCAGCTATTATCTTGGCCGGAAAAGAATACGGTTGTGGATCATCCCGCGATTGGGCCGCAAAGGGACCATTCTTGCAAGGTGTTAAGGCGGTGATTGCTGAAAGTTTCGAGAGAATTCATAGATCCAATTTGATTGGTATGGGAATCATTCCATTCCAATATCAAGCGGGACAAAATACTGAAAGCTTGGGATTGACTGGAAAGGAACAATATAGCATTGCCGTTCCTTCTGATTTGAAGCCTGGACAACTCGTTGATGTGCATGTATCTGATGGAAGAACATTCCAGGTATATAATTATTTCTAATTCAATGATTTTAAAACGATTTATTTTTTGCAGGTTGTGTGCCGTTTTGATACTGAAGTTGAGCTTACTTACTACAGACACGGAGGAATTCTTCAATACATGATCAGAAAACTCATCCAATAAACATCTCCAATAGGGTCATTTTAAATATTTTACGTTGTATCATTATTATTCTAGCTTTTTGATTTTTTTAAAAATATTTTCCCAATAGATTATTTTGTGATATTATGTACTGTGATTTGTTTAGTATGAATTTCTCAGTAAATAACGATTTTTGGAACTTGCTTTATTTTACTCAAATAGTTCAGAAAAAGTGATTCCTAAGACTCATATGGCGAAAAGGGATTAGAAACAACCTCTCCCAGTTGGTTCTTACTTCAAAAATTGGTGTAAACAAAAGATAGCAATCTTTTATTTTTGCGTATTTTTGATTTAGGTGTTAACTGACACTCAATTCAGTATTTGTCGTTAAACAAAAGTTTTTTCAACAAAAATGATAACATGGTACGCCGTTGTACATATATAAATATATATTTTTCGCCTTTAACTTTTTACGCGGTGTTTACATTTCACACAGGTTACGATGCAAATTGTTCTATTTTTTGTTTCGTAGAAGAAAAATAGTAAAATAAAAATTGTCACTGTCGTTTTTCGTCGGGTCGGTCGGTGGATCGAAAACGAACCCTTCTTGTTTACTGGACGTTTTTCGCGATTTTAATTCGAGTTGACAGGCCTAAATTTGGTTGGGACTGTTTGTTTATAGTAGAAAACTTATTTTGTGGTGTAATTGCTTTTTTTCACATTTAATTTCGTGTTGGTCAATTTTTTAAAATTGAGGAATCGAAATATTGAGGAGAGTTTTCTAAATATAATTATTTTAAATATTTTTTTAATTTTCTTTAGTAAAAAATGAAAATGAAAAAAATAGGGATGAAAAAAACGCTCTTCTGAAAAAATTCCATTTTTTTCAATTCTGCAATTATTCTGGTGAATTTAAAAAAAAATATTTTTTTCAACTACAATTTTATTTTGCATCTGAAGCTCTTTTACGTATTCTCCGCAGTCGTTTTTTGAAGGGTAATCATTTTAACTATTTTTTAAAAATAAATCTCGAAATTAAACACATTTGAGTATTGTCGAAAAACTTCACGAGTTGTTGGTTTAGACCTACAAATGTTTTATTTTGACCTATTTTGATTGTAGTTTTCTATTTGATCTGTTGCAAACATCGGGAGGAGGGTAGAGGCAAAATTTGTTGGAGTTGCCAACAATTTACAATGATATGGTCAGTTTAACTTTCAGTTTTAGTTAATTTACGTTTTTTTTAAGTTTGAACTTTTTTTTGATGCCATCAAAAGTGTGTTTTGACAGTGAGACAAATTTGACTAGTCTATATGATTGTAATTATGTAATATTTTTATTTAAATTTGTTATTCTTAGGCTGAAAATTGTACCGTACACAAATAGTCCGTTTCCTACAGAATATTTTGTTTTTTGCGAGGGTATCGTCATTCAAATTTGAATTCATATAACATATCATTCAATAACATTCATTCCGTAATCATTGAATTTACAGATGAATTGTGTTTAGTGTTTTGTTATCTATTTTTTATATTTTTTTACACTGTCCGCATTTTTCCACATTTTTAAAATAACTTGAATAAGTTTTGATTTTCTTCTTAATTGCAGTAATTTGTACTACATTTTGTTAATTTTAACTCAACTAATTGATTCTGAAAATATAGTTTTTTTTCTTAAATTATTATGTTCTATTGAAAATTAAAATGAAAAATACAATTTGTTTACTTTTTTCCAATTTGATAGACTAAAAATAGTTTATAAATATCAGACCTGTAAAGTAAACTGATTTGTTATTGTGTCTGTGTGTAGTTTGATCAATAATGAACCCGCCAAAACAACCGGCATTTGTGCGTGCATAATTTGAAACATGTCTCCGCTAGTACGCTCATTACTCAATGCCTTTTTTCTTTGTTCAATTCGCATATTGCTCTCTTTTCAATTTTTTTTGAATATTTTCTAGAATAGTTTCTAGCCTAGTAATTTGATAGATCGAAAAGTAAACGTTTTTATTTCTAAATAAAAAAAAGAAGGGAAATCCGATTACTCACATGCTTAACGCCAGGCCATCAAGCGATAACGCCACGTGTTGGTGGAGCACAACATAAGCTTCGGGGAGAAAAAGTGTGGGGTGAGGTGATCTTGGCTGACCGATTGGCTTGTTTTTGCGTATGATTCCACAACACAGACACAGCAACTATACACTAGGAAAGCGACAAAATGCCTCGTGTTACGACGGCCAGTTGGCCATCATCACGGACAAGCAGATTTTTTCTCAATTTTCTCTTAATTTTGAATACACTACTATCAGTGACATTTCATATTATGTGTTTTTTTTCGTTTCGTTTCCAAAACCTTTTTTACCACTTTTAATCTGTTTCACGTCGATGATAATGATGATGATGGTCTGGCCCCAAGTTAGCGCTAGTTAACCTTTCATTTTGATTGATAGACTATTCCTTGATTTGATTTATTTTCCAATTTTTGATAGCCTGGAATATTATTACTTTTGTTTTCAGTGTTCATTGTGTTATGGTTAGGAATGTAAGAAAATTTGAATTTATCAAAAAATAAATATTATTTTAATGCTTGCTCATATCGTCATTGTATTTTATCAGCTCAGAGCGAGAATCGTTTACAATTTTATTCAATCATTTGTTTAGTTCCATCATTCCTCAACGCCGTTTCTTTTTAAATGGGCAAAAAACATTTCCTTGAAGTCTTTTATGAAAAAACGATTTAAAAGGTTTCATTTTATTTTTGACATTTATGGAATTTTCTTTAATTCTAATTTTTTTGATTATTCTCGCAATTGCTATCTCTGAAAGATGGAATTATTAAATTTTTAGCGTTTTTTTTTAATGTTTTGGATGATAACCGTTGAAAAAAGTGAGAGCGTTGACTGACCAGACCATCAACCGAGTTGTTCGATAGTTAAACAAAAAATAGTTTGGTTATACCTTTTTAAAAAAAAATTTGCAACTGATAACATTTTTTCTTTTCCGGTCAAAAAAGCAAAAAGAATGGGCCGAACCGGGGATTGAACCCGGGACCTCTCGCACCCAAAGCGAGAATCATACCACTAGACCATTCGGCCGACATTTAAACGACAGCCGGTTGGGTATAACATTGTGGAATGAAACAGAGAAAATGTGGCGTTTGCGCGCGCTTCTCTACATTCTTCATTTATTTATTGTTGTGTGAGTATCATGATTTATGAGTGTTTCACTTTTCCGTTTTGTTTATCAGAAAATTTTGATAGGCAAGAATAAAAAATGCTTCTTTAAATCAAATAGATAACAATTAGCGGTTTCTTTAATTCTGGAACATTTTTTGTCGATCAGTGGTTTTATTTCGTTCTGATGTGTATGACATGAGAGTTATTTTTAGCAAACTTTTGAATGATGTGAACAGAATTGTTGTAAAAAAGAAATGATTGCACTTAGAATCGGCTAAATGTTTAATTTTTTCTGAGAGCCACTCTCATAACATTCAAATGTCCCTGTTAGACAACATTCAAACATTTTTTGTTTGTTTTGCACATCGTCTGTTTTTTTTTCTTCATTTTGAATGAATTCTTTGAATTATTTGAGAGAATATTACATCCACGTTTTGGCTACAGTTGTACGATTATTGTGCTACTTATGAGTACTATAATAGTTTGAAAAGGTGCTGTGTTATAGGCGTTTTGTAATTTTTTCCATATTTTCTACATGTTTTTTTGGAATATTTGAATAAATTCACATGGCATTTATGATCGGGTTTTCGCAGTTAGATTTCGCTGTTAGATTTAGCTGAAGATTAAGCTTTCTTCTCACTGACAACATGGATTTTATTAAAATGACCTGAGTTTCAGCATCAGTGTTATTTAAAACCTTTTATTTATTATGAAAAGCACAAAATCATAACAGAGCTGTTACACTGTATTTTTATCTGTTGCTCACTCTATCTACATTTTTCCATCCGGCTGTTTACGAAGAATGTGGAATTCGTATGTTTATACTTATCATTATTTGTGTCCTTGTGGCGTATTTAGGATCTTAACGGCTGTCACGGTGGGCTAAAGTGAACCGATTCTAACTAAGAAAATTCATTACGACAATTAAAAATTGAATGCATAAAAGCGGGCGTGGTATTTTTGCAATTGTGCGGCACCGTCTCACAAAACGGGTTATATTCAGCTATTCAGGGACGAAATTTTGAAATTCGGAGTAAAAAAGATTAGATCAGACCATACTTTATGTATTTAACGCAAAAACTTCATTTTTTCATGCGTTGTAGGCATTAAAATGTCATTTGTAAAAAATTCTAATTTTTGGGTGTGTGCAATTTGTCGTAACGGTGTACACACACACAAAGCGCTGTTCGTGATGACAATTTCGGTTCACTTTATCCCACCGTGATCCCCACTTTTCTGGTTGCGTCTGGCTGGATTGTGCTGGTGCAGCACACTGGCTATAGTTCAACTCATAGGTCTCTCCTTATCGTGAACTGTCATCGTTCTGATCTTGTAGTTTCACAATTCGTGCTTTTAAAAAATCAAAAATATTTAGTTTTTTTCTGTAAAAACTGGTGTTTCCTACCCGACTTTTAAATAAAAAAAGTTTCAAACAAAAGAGATCAAATTTTGCTACTTTGGGAAATGATTGCTAGAATTATTTTCGGACGGTTTGATTGATCAGGTGTTACTACACATTTAGAATCACTTCTTCAGCATTTTTCTAAATCAAATCCATAATAAACCGGTTCGCTTCAGTTTTTATACGAAATTCCTAATATATGAATGTATTCGGTTCGGCTCTGTTGTCGCCAATGACAACCTTTAGTTGGTATAAGGAAAAGATAATGAAATTGATGTGGCAAGTAAATCAAACGTGATGAGCTGGCAGTTATGGCAAGAGGATCACTAGGACAGAGGGAAATCACTTCTCATTTTTGGAATGGGATAAGAAACCTCCTGATAAACCTACTGTGCTATTAACTATGAATAAATATGTCTTTAAAACCTAATTGTTCCACAACACCAACACACAACATGCTTCGGCGCGGTTCCTGTACGCGGCCGGAACATTTGGTGCATCGACCGCTGTTGATAGAAGTTGGGTCAAGACAGGCTGGAGGAATTCGGAAATCATTGGTGGTGGACGTGTTGGTGGAATAGTGGCCAGTTATGCGGACACTCGGGTATGAAGCAATGGCTCTCGTGGTGTCAACTGGAAGTGGAAAAAATTCAGCGGCAGTTAAGCGGGACCAAGGTAAGCATTTATTTCAGGTTACAGGTCAAAAAGTCGTGGCAGGCGAGTATTGTGAAGTTAATAGTAGGTCAGTGAGATGTGATCGTCATGAGGAGGACATTTCGGAATGGACCAGACAAGCAGCCGTGTATGTTGATGTAAAGTGATAATAAGGTAACTGGCTGCAGACCTTGGGTCTATAAAGTCCCAGGCGGGAAAAGACCACGGGTCTATAATCTAGAAAGCTTTGGTAGCGTGAAAGGGAGGTGAGTAGAACCTACCAGACACCAAGCGATCGATGAATAGTATTGTTGCGCTAAGAAGATAGCCAAAAGTAGGAAATGATAATAAACCTGGTTTTGAGAAAAATACAACTGGGAAGTTTATTTAGTGAGAAAAATAGGAGGTTTCAGGGCACAAGAACGTGACCTGAAGAAATGAACAATTCCACAAACGAGGATAGCCAGTTGATAGTTGCCATCCGGCTCGAAGTGGTCGCAAATCAATAGGTTTAAGGATGAATAGAAAGGAGGACTTCGAGAGAGAAGAAGTGGTTGTGGAGCAGGAGGTATGAATAGGTAATTGCGGGGTCAGCAAAGTAGAAAGGTTGCAGGACGCGAAGAACGAGAGCGGCTTCATTGTCTCCGGATTCCTTCGTAGACAAGAAGGTAGTTATGTGTGGATTGAAGGAGTGATGAATGCTGTTGGGAGGCGTTGGCGTCTGGAGTCCCAGATGACTCAGATGGTGGACCCGCCCACAAGGAAGTCGCTGGTCTTGCTAGAGCAACAACATCTGGCTAAGCAGACGGATTCGGGTACAATTCGGCGTCTCGAAGAGCAAGGTATCAGACTGAGAGAACAAGTGGCGAAGTTGGAATCGAAAATTGATGAGTTGATGACTAAGCCGGCGGCGAAGGGTAAGTAAGGGTAGATAGGGCATCGAAATGAAGGAAAGTTACAGAATCAAATTCGAGATGCTTCGAGTGTGGGCAGGAGGGGCATTTTGCTCGCGAATGCTCCTCCAGATGGGAACGTAAGCAACGCGAAGCTGAACTTGAATTCAAATGGCAGGAGCTGAGAGTGAAGGAACAAGAATTCCAATATTGCGCAAGCTCGGGTCAGGTGCCGCAACAAGCGTGTGTTGGTGTTCCGATGTTTCAGCGTGGATGGCAGAACGGGCCGGGGCAGCACGGACCACCGTTTGTGGTACACGAGCAGCAACCGACGTTTGGGGTACAAGAACAGCAACCGACGTTTGTGGTACAAGAGCAGCAACCGATGTTTCCGCAACCACAGCAGTGAAGACCATCATGAAGACCAGGAGGCAGAAACAAGTTCGATTACATGAAGTAGTATCCGTAAATTCAAAATAAATGATGTTTCTTGGTCTTTTGTTTGTTGTGTACAGGTCTAGATCTTGGAAATATTGAAAATCGGCTCATAAGGAAGTCGGAGGTTCTGCAGAAGCAGACAAAATAGGTTACTAATAAATTTACTAATGCTAGTAGTGGGGCGTATAGGTTTAAGTCGCAGCACCTGCGACTCTAGGGCCCACGAAGGTGGAGAACGTATGCAGTACCAGGCTCGTCGCCTTTAGGCGGAAGAGCAGCGTAAACGACAAAATATGGTAAATGGAAGGGCATGCAATCGTGTCCGACTATTGGTCAGCGAAGAGAGAGCGATATAGGCAAGGCCAAGTCTATAAAGTTCCCGAGTGGTAAGGCAGCGTTTGATGCGTTCGATTAGGGTCGGAGGAGCGTCGGCAGAGAACATCTGTGAGATAAGTGGGACGTGGGTAGGCGTCGAAAAGGCTGTTTGGGACGTGGGTAGGCGTCGAAAAGGTTATTTAGGGCAGTGGGCAGGCTGTTTGGGACGTGGGTAGGCGTCGAAAAGGGTATTTAGGGCAGCGGGCAGGCTGTTTGGGACGTGGGTAGGCGTCGAAAAGGTTATTTAGGGCAGTGGGCAGGCTGTTTGGGACGTGGGTAGGCGTCGAAAAAGTTATTTAGGGCAGTGGGCAGGCTGTTTGGGACGTGGGTAGGCGTCGAAAAGGCTGTTTGGGACGTGGGTAGGCGTCGAAAAGGTTATTTAGGGCAGCGGGCAGGCTGTTTGGGACGTGGGTAGGCGTCGAAAATTAGGGGAATAGGAATGGAAGGAGGGGAATAGAAATGAAGAATGAGAATAGCAGAAGGTTATGAAATTGGAAGAAACTACAGAAGGAATCAGAGGTTACGTGAACTAAGAAACAGGTGGAATGAAGTTCGGGTCAGATGTTCGCAGAAAAAGGTCATTACTCAGTAAACTGAATAAAACGAACAAACGGAGAGAAATTATGTCGGAGGAGAATCTCTTATTCAACTTGTTTCAATTGGAAACATCTGATGGGTCGGACGTTGCTGGATCGGGGGTGGAGGATCAAGAGGTGGAGGCACCGGTGGCAGCGGTGGCAGCGGCGGCGGCGAGCGGAAGAGTGATCGGAGGGGTCAAACAATCGATCACAAAGGCGGCGGTGAAGGCGAACAAGGTTTGTGATTTGTTTGAAAAATTTATTGAAGGCGTCATGAAGGCGGGGCGCGCAGTGAGATGCGTGGAGTTTGAGGAGTGGCGTGGGAAGCTCGCTGCGGCGGAGAACTCGTTGCTGAGGAACAGGGAAGCGGTGAGGAACGCGTTGGCGGACATGACGGATGAAGGGAGGCCAGCAGCGAGGAAAGAGTTGCAGCAGCATCAGGAATTGCATGGCGTGGCGAAGCTGTTGGACAAGGTGCGCGGATTCCTGTACGAGATACGGTCGTTGTACGAGGCGGACCAGGTCGAGCGGTCTGTTACGTCGTCCAGTAGCAGTGGACTGGGGACAAATACTAGGAGTCGTCGTGCCGGGCACGTTAAAAAACCGTCGGAGACGGGGTCCCGTTATGGACGAGCCTGGAAAGGCCAGAATGCGTCGGAAGGACGAGTATCAGCCGGTAAGGGTGGTAAGTTGTTTCCGACTAACAAGCCTAAGGAGTCTTCACATTCCAGGGAGTCATCCGCCGTGAAAGAGGTTGGGTCTCAGGAGGTCCGAGAGATGATGAAAGCGCTGCAAGCAGGCCTGGACAAGGTTAACGCCACGATGGAAGATAAATATTTGTCGTTAGAACGTAAGTTCGAGAAAAGACATAAGAGACCGGAGAAGGCGTCGAGGACGAATGGAATGTATGTTTCAGGGTCGGAGAGCAGTCAGGCATCACGTTCGTCTCTGGTGGCCCGACGGGGGGCTGAGAGGAAGCCGCGGAGCCGGCATACAGGCAAGAAAGACGTTGGCGAGGTTGCCAGGGTGACGACGGATGTAGCGACGTCTGTGTTCAAGGAGGAGAGGGCTGGACAAAGAGGCAGCAGGTTGGCAGGTGAATTCTATAAGAAGCCTAAGTTTCCAATGCCTTCCTTTTCAGGAGATGTTGCGGAGTATCGGGCCTTTAAGGCAATGTTCTATGAAGCGATTGAGGGGAACAGGGACATGACGGACCAAGCCAAGATGCTTGCAGTTGTTAGCATGGTGTCCGGTGAGGCGGCCGCAGCGTTGAAACACCTGGGAACGGACGGCGAGAACTATGAAGCAGCGTGGAAGCTTCTGGAGGCTCGATTCGGAAATCCTACGTCGTGGCGCTGGGAGATGTTGACGAAACTTCGAGAGCTTCAGAGGGAAGGCGAAAGTAAGCGTGAGTTGAGAAATCTGTGCGATAGTATTAAAAGTTATGCGTTGCAAATTGGCAGGCGCCAACCTCGAGATTTGGACAACATATCTGAGATTATGAATTTGTGGAGCAAATTCCCGGAGGCGATGACCGATCGGGTACGGCGTGCGCAGATGGCGGACGGGTCGGACTGGTCGTATATGCAGTACGTGGAGGAGTTCGTCACGAACGTGGAGCTGCAACCAGAGGATTTGAGTGAGTTTCGAGCGCTAGGCGGAAAAAGGTTGACCAAGCCTAAGACGGCGATTAATATGTTGTTGGCCAAGGATCAGCAGAGTCGGAACCGTAGAGAAGGTCAACCCTGGAAGGCGGAAGGTAGGAGAGGCGGACCCAAGTGCCAGTTAGATGGGCGACCGCATGCCACGGAAGAGTGTACGGTGCCAATGGAGGAGCGAAAGAGTGTCGCGATCCACAGAGGCCTATGTTTTCGATGCTTGGAGGGCGACCATATGGCAAGAAACTGTGAGGGCATATGTGAGGGCTGCGGTAAGGGTCATCATTTTGTTTTTTGTAGGAATATACCGGCGCCTAAGAGGTCCTCCTTTCAAAGATTTCGTTCAGGTGGAGGTGGGAGCTCTCGAAGGAGGGAGCAACAAACGCGTAAAAAATCGGAATCATATGAGGAGTGGGCGGAAGGAGCTGGAAAAGGGTCCTTTCGTGGGCCTGGCGGTCAGCAGGACAAATTTAGTGCCGCAATCGAGCCATCTCGTCAATAATGGCCGTAAGGTAGGTCCCAGCAGTCATAGGAGCAGGCGGAGAGAAGTTGGTCGTAGCTGGGACCTAAGAGACCAACACGAGTGCATTGGGGTCAATGTAACGGTAAGTAACGCGGGGCTGGAATGCTCAAACAGGTCGGGACTGTTATATCTATTTTTTAGGGTCAAGAATGGACCCATGTGCATCGGCTTAGTAGATTCAGGTGCAGAAAGGACGGTGATGACGCGGGAGTGCGCCGCTCGAATCAACGGATCAGTAAAAAGGAAATTGACGTTGACGCTGAAAGGAATCAACTCGGAAGTGCAGGTGAAGTCTCAAGAAGTAGCGTTTCACGTACGACGAGTGCGGACCAAACCGGCGGCGCCGGCGACTCCACGATGGGAGGAATGGGTATGTTTTACAGTTCCCGACATTAAAACCGGATGGGTTTCAGGCCACGTCAACGCGGAAGAGCGGGCTAACCTGGCAAAACATGGCGTCACGGCGGCGGTATGGGGGCTGGATCGGCAAATCGACTGTGTCGTAGGGATGGATCTGTTCTTGCAGCTGTGGGATGATCACAACCGGTTGGACCTCCTGAGCCGGTGGTACGCTTACGCTACACCGTACGGGCTGGTGGTGGGAGCAGCCAGGCAGCATCGTATGTGGTGTCACGTGATGGGAGCGGACGACGCGATTGGGCCTTGGAATCAAGCGGTCGAGGGCCTGTGGTCATTGGATCACTTGGGAATCGAAGAACGGGAGTTCAGTGAGGCCAAGAGAGCAGTCAACGAAGAAATTGTGGAAAGATTCCTCAGGGAGGTTAAGATAGTGGATGGAGCGGCACAGGTATCTTTACCTTATAATGGTAAAGAATGTCGGTTAAAGGATAATTTCAGTGTGGCACGCCGACGATTGTGGTCGCTGATGATCCAGTTGGATCGGAGCCCGGACTTGATGGGGAAATATGCGGCGATCATTCAAGAACAATTGAAAAGGGGCATCATTGAAAAGGTCCGGCGGAACCAGAAGCCGGAGGGACCGGTGTACTACATCCCTCACTCTGCGGTGATCAAGGAGTCGTCTGCGACGACGAAGGTAAGAATTGTGTACGACTGCTCATCGCATCAAAGGAATGAATGGTCCCTTAATGACTGTTTGCATGCGGGGCCGTCCATATTGCAGTCTATCATGGGGATTCTTTTAAGAAGTCGTGAGTATAAGTATATTCTGGTTTCAGACGTCGAAAAGGCGTTTCACAACATCGGGGTGCAACCGGAGTATAGGGACGTACTACGGTTTCTGTGGTGGAAGAACCCGGAGCTCGGGACCGACGATGGGAATCTAGAAGTTTTTCGGTTCACAAGGATACCCTTCGGTATGACAAGTTCACCTTTTCTATTGGCTATTTGTATCATATACTTTCTAGTGGATGAGGAGTCGGCCTTGGCAAAGATGATTAGGAAGAACTTGTACGTGGACAACGTGATTTTGGGAACAGCGGACGCTGAGGAATTGTGGCGGCTGTATAACGAGTTGAAAAGAGCGTTCGCGAATATGAAGATGAACATCCGTGAGTTTAAGACTAACGTTTCGTCAATAAACGAGCGCATTCCAGCAGAAGATCGGTTGGACGGCGAGGAAACTAAAATGCTAGGGCTCATATGGAGGTCGGCCGATGACTCGTTGGAGATTAAGATTCCCAGACGGTCGGGGGAAAGCTGGTCCAAACGAGCCGTGGCTTCGCTGGTGGGAGCGTTGTATGACCCAGCGGGGATACTATCACCGGTAGTCGCACGAATGAAGGTGTTCCTACAAGACCTCTGGATTCAGCAAAGAGATTGGGATTCTGGGTTACCCGACGACGTTATGCTGGAATGGGACGAGGTGCGGAAGGACTTAGAACCGTTTGAATATCGGATGCCGCGGCGGATATTTAAAGACGCGGAGATGAAGGCGGTGAAGCTGGTAGGGTTTTGCGACGCCTCTATGAAAAACCACGCTTGTTGTGTATATTATAGGATCGAGTATGTATCGGGGGAAATAGACATCCGCCTGGCGATGGCAAAGAGTAGGGTGAATCCATCTAAAGGAGATTTGACGATTCCGAAGCTGGAGTTGATCGGGTTACGTTCCCTAGTAAATCTAGTGGAGTCAGTGTTGAAAGAATCGGAAACCCAATTTGAGAACGTCATATTAATGTGTGATTCCTCGGCGGCATTGTATTGGGTCAAAAGCGATCGAATGTTAAAAACCTTGGTGCATAACGCGACTAGAAAGATAAGGGAAGGGATGAGTCGGATTGATGACAAGGTCGGTAAGCCTACCGAATTGCTGTTCATTGACGGGAAACTTAATCCTGCAGATATCGGGTCACGAGGCTGTTCGTTGCAATACTTGAAAGACAGCGCGCTATGGAATCAAGGACCTGAGTTCCTGAAGGACCCGCCGGGAGAGTGGCCGCACAGGGATCGCAATTTCAACAGTTTGCCGGAAGACGTGGAGCCCGAAATTCTGGCGGAAGTCCGAATACATGTGGCAGGAGTGGAGCTCGGAGAAGAGGAAGGTAAACCGCACTCGAGCTGTGTGCCTTATGGTCGCACCAACTGCTACTGGAAATTGGTAAGAATTATGTTCAAAGTTGAGGAGGCCGTAGCTAGGTTTCGAAGAATCCCGGTGCTGTCAGGCTTTCGGGGAGGATTGTGGAAAAGAGCTAGGTTCTGGCGAAAGTTTATTCTTACAGAACACCTCAAGGAGCTCGACAGTAGGGGGATGTTGAATCTGCCCAAGGAGGCCATGTCGGAAATTGATGAGGACGGCGTTATCAGGATAAAAACCAGGCTGGATATGGCGTATCTGGATGCGGATACGATCCGTCCGACGTTTATCGGATCGGGACATCGGTTAGCCGAACTGTTGATACAAGACATGCATGTAAGGAAAAACCACGGCGGCGAGGACATTGTCGGAGATGCGATTCGACGTAAGTATTGGATACCAAACGTTCGGGTACTAGTGCGAAAGGTGAGGAATCGGTGTGTACATTGTCAGAGAAGAAATGGGTTTCCTTTCAGGCGGCCAGAGTTCCCTGCCTTGCCTATCGAACGAGTAATGAAGGAAATTCCGTTCCGGAACGTGGGCATCGATTACGCCGGACCAGTGATGGTGAATATGAGAAACGGCGAGCTGGAAAAACGTTGGATATTGCTGGTAACTTGCATGTCGTCGCGGGGAATATATCTAGACGTAGTTCGGGACAATACGACGGTGGAATTCCTCATGGCAATGAGACGATTCATCGGGCGGCGAACGAAACCGGACAAGATAGTATGCGACAATGCCCCAGTATTTAAGCTCGGAGTGGAGTTGCTCAATGATGAGGTAGAGAATTGGGAAGAGGATGATTTGTTCCAGGAATTTCTGGCAAAGAGGTCTATTGAGCAGGTATTCATCACTCCGTTGAGCCCTTGGCAAGGGGGATTTTATGAGAGGCTGATTGGCGTAGTTAAAGCATTGCTTTTCAGGACTGCTCCGCGAGCCTGCTGGTCGGATGGAGCGTTAGTTACGGCATTAGTGGAGATTGAGGCGGTGGTTAACAATCGGCCAATCTCGAGGAATGCAGGGAACGCGGTGGACTACGTGGCACTTCGGCCGATAGATTTGATAACTCCAGGAGCTCAAATCACGCTGGGACAAGCGGAAAGACTGGACGACGCTATTTTTCGAGGCTCGGTAGCAGAAGAGACGACGCGAAAAATGATTGCCGGACTGGAAAAGGCCAAAGAGGAGGTATGGAAGTTCTGGATTGAACATTATCTGGTTAATTTAAGGGTTTCTAGGATGAAGAACGGACGGTCAGTGGCAAGGGAGCCGTTGATCGGAGAACTAGTATTGCTGGTCAAAGAAACCGTGAGCCGAAATGTATGGCCCATGGCAAAGGTGCTGGAAGTGGTACGGAGCCGGGATGGAAATTGCCGACGAGTGAAGTTGCTGTGCAAGGGTTCAGTGATATGGAGAGCACTCAGTTTGGTCGTGCCACTGGAGATCAGATCGAAGGAAGCGGAGGAGCATGATGCTGCCGTTCTTAGCGGCAATAACGTGGAGGCGGCGACGAACGAAGCATCCGCAAGCGGCGCGGGGCGACGGGTGCAGCCGCCACGGGCAGCCAAGGCCAAGGCTCATTGCAAACCGCAATGAGGTTTGAGCTTGGCAAACAACGGCGGGGGCGGCCAAGAGCTGATATCAGCAGGGATATCGGTTCTTGTTCGTCTTGGGGACAGAGGCTTGACAAAGTAAAATAGGACGTGTTGCGGAATACGGGGTTTTACTTTGGCAAGAGTTTTTTTTTGAGGGGGGAAGGCACGTACCGTGAAAGTAGTGGTCTTTTCAGGAATCAGAGGGCGCCATGGACGTGGACCCAGTGGAAGAGGAGCTGTTGAAAGGCGGGGAAGACGACGTCGTCGATCCACCGGCGGATCCCACAGTTCTGTGGACGGATCGCGAAGTTATGGACGAGGTGCTGCACCAGCAGGGACGGACCAAACGAGTGGCAAAGGTAAGCCTCGAGCAGTTGAAGGCGATGTCGGGCGTGGTTCAAGCCAACGCAAGAGCCTCGGAGACAGTGGCGAGGGCGGCCGAAAAAACGTCCAAAGCGGTGCAAGAGTTAGTGCAGCTATGGCAGCTGCAGATGGCAAGAGAACATTCGGAGGCGTATGAGCTGAGAGGAGCGGCGGCGGCTATGTCACAACAATGGCAACAACAGTTGCATGATTTAAAGAAATGGTGGGAGGACCAACACGGAGCGGTCGTGGACGATTCCAATTCCAAGATGGTAGCCGCGAGTGAACAAGCAGGGAGTTCCCGTATGCCCGCAATCCCTCATTACGTAAGTAAAACCTGTTGTCTTTGTGCTAATAATCGGATTTCAGACGCCGGTCAAGAAACGAGAGGCTAAAGCAGGGGGGATCCCGAAGATAGCAAAAACGTCACCCATGAAGGGTTCGCCGGGGCGAGTTGGTGGCGTGGGACGCGCTCTGAGGGGACTCGGAGGGAACGGGGCGGATGGTAAAATAAAGCGGCCGTGCCCGCTGTGCGCCAAATATGATCACGCCTTGGCCGAGTGTTATGTTTATCCAACGGTGGAGGCCCGATCGGACGCACTTATTCAAAGAAACCTATGCCGCCTCTGTGGAAGACACTCATCGGATTCGGAATGTCGCACAGGGCGCCAGTTGTGCACCGAGTGCAACGTGCATCACCCACCCCATTTGTGCCCAGGAAAGTGTGGAAAGAAGAAGGTGGCGTCGGCGGAGGTCTAGAGAAGAGAGATTGGAGTAGTATTGTACCAAAATCAATAAAGTCTGAGATTGTGTTCTTGTTCTTGTTTTTTCTTGTTTATTTCGGATTTAGGAAACCAAAGCCGAGACGGCACCGGCGGGACGGTCAAAACTATGGCGAGGGCGCCTCTGGGGGTCTACGACTCCCAGGAATTGCTCCGGTGAGCGGGAAATCATTCAACGTCTTTTACGTCACACACCATATTAATCCACAGTTGCATCATCAATTCCATGGAATCATCATCAGCATGAAAACTCATCGGACCACTGAACAACATCGAATGCTGCTGATAATGCCCCATCTTCTTCGGGTGTGCGGAGTGTTGTCGCCAATGACAACCTTTAGTTGGTATAAGGAAAAGATAATGAAATTGATGTGGCAAGTAAATCAAACGTGATGAGCTGGCAGTTATGGCAAGAGGATCACTAGGACAGAGGGAAATCACTTCTCATTTTTGGAATGGGATAAGAAACCTCCTGATAAACCTACTGTGCTATTAACTATGAATAAATATGTCTTTAAAACCTAATTGTTCCACAACACCAACACACAACATGCTTCGGCGCGGTTCCTGTACGCGGCCGGAACAGGCTCTATTTCAGTTTGAAGGTTTCAAAGCCTTTTAGGAATACCAAAGTTTAAAAAGATATTTCTAAACTGCTCAAAGGTATTATAATAACTCATGAGTGTGCTAATTTGTGCGCTCCGCTCTCTTTTACAAGAACATACTATTTTACATCTCTTCACCGATGAGTTTCTCTCAAGTCTAATAATCCTAAAACGTTGAAATTGGCTCAATGGGTGTTTTTTTGTTATTCTTAAATGTAATCAAAGTTCAACTATATCACATCTTACGAGTTTTCATATCAAAGATCACCGAGCGATTTATCTCAAACTCCATTTACTTTACACAAAAATTTTGAATGAAAAACATCAACATGATTCAAAAATTCAAAGAAAACAATATGTTTATCGTGCAAATAATGCTTGTTGTTTCATTTTCGCTTTTTTTAAACGAGGTACTGCCCTGTTCTTACTTTTGCGCATAAGATTTGTACTTTTTGTATAGAATTGGGGAACAAAAATTCATTTATGTTACGCTTTTTTTGCACCTTTTTTTTCTTTCAATTTGTTTCTAGATGAAACAGAAACAAAGTAATATCGATTTCTGATCAGCCAAACACTTGACGATGGTTTGTTTCTTTAGTTGTTTTTTTGTTTCAAATTTTTTTTGTGCATTGGTCACAACTCCTCCTCCCTTTCTTTTCTTGTCGCATTCTTTGTATCTTTAAAGTCGAGAATGAAAATTGGATTTCAGTTGTCGCTTTTCTGAAAGATTGTTTTGTCTCACAAGGCTTTTATTTTCGTTTTTTTCACACTGGATCCGGAACAAAATTACAATTTGTTCTTGTTTTTAGAAGGATATGTTATAATGAGTGATCAATCTGAAATTCCAACATCGGCGGCAACCACTACCACAACAATTGATGAGATTAATGATGGAAGTCATAAAGTATCAGATGAAGGTCCACCTTCTCCGCCGCCATCTATCGACGAAAGTTACACGGCTAATCCATACCACATTAGTCCAATAAAAGTGAGTATTTCCAAACTTGTTCCTCTTTTCTATTTGAAAACATGGCAAAAGCATGTGCTTCGAAAAATAACAACAACATTTCTGTTTTCGCTTTCTCCCATTGTTTTTTTTGTTGGACCATTTTATAAAAACAATAAACAAACAACAAAATGCCGTTTTATTTTGTTTTTCAGAGCGACACTGATCTGATAACCGCAGCCGCTTACCTTAAAAATCTGCCGCCTGAAAATCAGCCACTTATTTATTCGGATCCCGAGCTGCACACATTCGCCGAACTTGGAATGAATCCATTAAGTGTTGAAACGACGCACCAGCCGCCGGCAACAGATACGGCGCCTGTGAGCGTGGTGCCCAGTGAGGGATCGGTGGCAGGAAGCGAGACGCCGTCATTATTGAAATTACCACCGTGAGAGTTTTTTTGACGAATCTTTGAAAAAATACATACATACATGCACACTAGAGATTTGCAAATGACACTTTACAGAAATGCAGCGAGATTGAAGAGTGAAATGGAGATTCGCAACCAGCATTATCAAAAACAGAAGCAATATGCTTCGACAAAGGAGCAGAGAGCAAAACGGTTGACGGATATTGATTTTGAAGGTAGATTATTGAAACTAAAACGGGAAGGGGGGGGGGGTTGAAAAGTTTATTGAACATACAATATATTGAATTACTAGAATAAGTGTTCATATTAACACTGCATGACTAAACAAATACATGCATGAATACTCGTTGGTGAATATTTGAAAAAAAATTAATTATAAATTATAAATTATTATTAAATAAAGTGAGTTGATGAGTGATTTCTTGTGCATTGTAAGTAATTGGGAAAATTGACGAACTCGTCCTGGTGTACCCTTGGTAAATTGGCACACATTGATAAAAATGATTTATTCCAACGTTTCGGCACTAAAGGTCATCATCAGGGAACAGGTTAATTACCTCAAACTTGGGTAATTAAACTTATTAAAATGCGGTAGAATTTAAATTATAATATTCACAATTTTTAGATTAAATATTTTAAAATCCAATATTTAAGATGAAAGACATTTTCCAGAAATTTTAAAAGAAATATCTCTCTTTCGATTTACAGATTTTTTTTTGGTTTTTTAAGAATCGTGAAATTTGTTGTGATTGTTGTTGCTGATATCGCAAACATTTTTTTCGGATCAATAAGTAGAGAGGCCAATTTGAAGTATTCAAGCCTTTATATAATGTTTTGGTAAAATTTGGAATTAGAAAACCTCAAAGCTTATCATTCATTAAATTTTTAAAATTTATTCATGTTTTGGAACCTTTTCAAATTTTGTAGAATTATTTTATAAAATACCGTTGGATGTCGTAGAAAATGTCCAAATTGTGTCGTATAACACGAAAAAGTATTGAAAACCAAACATTTACAAAAAAATTACATTTCAGGAATCCTGAAACTCATTGGCGGTTGCTCCTACTGGCAAATATTGATTTATTTGATGATTTCTGTACAGCAAGTGCCTCACGCAATGTTCAATCTTTCCGTGGTTTACATGATGTATCAACCCGATCATTGGTGCAAGGTTTTCGTTTCGAAAGCTCTAGACATCCCCCCTAAAATTTCTTATTTTTAGATTCAGTTTTTCAACGAAGCATCATTCTCTGCTGAAACTGGTTATACGAATTACACATGGGACCAAGTTTTGAATTCCACAATCGCTTTTCCGAGGGTAAATTTTGATGGTTTTAAAATGTTAAACTCATCTGAAATAAAATCAGAAAAATTTGCACATCTAACAATTATTTGATAGAGATTTTCATACTTTTGAAATAAATATAAGAAGAGTTTTGATTGTTGCAGACATTCAACAAACAACGAAACCACATTCATCATGATCAGTGCAGATATTTCAAACGCGACTATGTTCACATCAAGTTGTCGCCATGGGAGCAAGTGAAGGACATGAATGCATCTGCGGACACTGCAGCGTGCGACGCATGGGAATATGATAAATCGGTTTGTTGAAGCTTGAAGGAAAAAATAAAAAAATGTTTACTGTCTTACAGGTGATGGAGAAAACAGTAGTAACCGAATGGAACAGAGTTTGTGACAACAATTGGAGCAGAGCACATGTTCATATGAGTTACTCGCTGGGATATTTGCTAGGATGTTTTGTTGGTGGATTTGTTAGTGATCGATATGGCAGAAAGACAGCTATTTATGGATTCGGATGCCTGACTGTGATCTTCGGATTTTTGTTGACTTATTCTAGAGAGTTTGAGATTTTCCTAGTGGTCAGATTCTTGTTAGCTGCGTCAAATGAAGCAGCCGATCTTGCCGCTTATGTTCTTTGTATGGAAATCACTGGTGTGAAATATCGGTCAATGGTTGGCTCACTACTTCAAGCACCATGGGCATGCGGATATGCATTCTTAGCATTGATTGCGTATTTGACAAAATCCTGGGCAACAATTCATGTAAAAAAACATTATGATAGTTTGCTTATTTGAACCACCTCGATTTCCAGATGATCACAGTATTTCTACATTTGTTCTCAATGATTTTGATCCATTTCTTGCCTGAATCACCAAGATGGCTTATCCTGATGGATCGCACCAAGGATGCAGAAAAAATCATTCGGAAAGCATGCCACTATAATAAAAGTAGATTGCCAAGTGACTTGGGATTGGTTCGACACGCCGAGAAGAAAAAATGGATGAAAAGGAATGAAAAACCGTCGTATTTCCACTTGTTCAGATCATCGGAGCTTAGGTTTCGAAATGCCATCTTGTTTATTATTTGGGTGAGTTTTGTGATGTTGCAAAGTTGGGCTAAAGATTTATTTTTTGAGAAACCATACATTTAGTTTTAGAAACAAGGTCTTAACAAAATGCATGATAATAACTCTTATTATTTTGAGATTTAGATTGTTTTTATCTGGTTTCTAATATACCTAACGGCTAAAGAACTCGATATACATATGATTAGGAATATTATTAATTATTGAATACATTTGTTTGACCATCTTCATTTTAACAAGATCCGCGAAACCCTAACCCTATCTACAAACAAACCTAAAAACGAAAAAAAATGAAAGATTAGACAGATTTTAGAATGCCAAAAACTTAATTTTTTCATTTTTTAGATCGCCACAGCACTCGTCTACTATGGAATAGTCATTGCACTTTCTGATCAATCATCACCAGGAAGACAAGTTTTTGATGGAAACTTTTTCTTGAATAATGCAATTGCCGGTGCAATCGAACTTCCAACTTTAATCCTATGTGTGTTTTTGTTAAAGATGGGAAGGAAAAAGTCGCAAATGTTGGTTCTCTTCGGGTCGGGAATTTTGTTGTTAGTTTCAGTGTCAATGGTGTATCAGAAAAAATCGATGGTAAGAGAAGATTTGAGTTGTTTCAGAGAATAATTGGTTCTTTTATTTCAGTGGGCCCTTATTTTTATGTTCCTCAGCAAAGCTTGCATCCAAGGTTCATTCAATATTCTATACATTTTTACTTCGGAATTGAATCCAACAGTTGTTCGAAATAGTGCAGTTGGAATATCTTCAATGATTGCGAGAATGGGAGCTGGCGCATCCGGATATATAGCCATCCTTTCCGACGTCACCCTACCATTGGTGCCAATGATTATTTTCGCAATTTTCTCCTTGATTGCTGGCGCATTGGTGGTCTTTCTTCCGGAAACACAAGGCCAACCCCTGCCGGAAACTATTTTGGTATGTTTTCGTTTTTTTGTTTCGCTTTTTTCTTTTATTATATTCATGTACATAGTAATAATCTGGTTTTTTATAGGACTCTGTTCAAATGATCCAAAGAAAGGGCAAACCATTCCCCGGGCGGCCGTTTTTTGGATCGAAAAGTTCGAAAAATGGGCGGCTCACAACGACGGAAAATAATGAGAAAGAGTCGCTTGATGAAGAATCGAAGTATGAAGATGAAGAGGAAACGAATGATGAAAAAATTTAATCGTTTATCAAATTTTATGTTATTTTTTAAAGGTTCACTTCAATATTTATACCTTTTTAGTTCTGGATTTTTAATCCAATTTTTTTTTGTTATGAGGAAGTCTCCAGGTAACGGGAAAGTATTTCCAATTTTTTTGGCAAACGCCCATCCATCGTGTATTTTTTTTTTGGTTTCTTTGTACCAGTTTTTTCAACCGCCTTTTTAAAAGAATGACGGGATTATTCTCCGATGTTTTAGAAACAATTTTTTGTAATTTTTTTTGTTGATTTACTATGTGCTTTACGTATCTGTTTGTTTTTGAATTACTAATGCAATGAAATAATTGAAAATTCCGATAATATTTGAAGAAAAAATGGTTTAAAACATTGTGCCCATTTTGGTGCGAATAGGAATCTGGATCCGGAAACGAAATTTACAAAAAGTTGAAATAGAAGCTTTGTAGTTTCAGATTGGAAGTGTATTTTATAGCAATACATCCGCAAAATTTCTTTTTTTTTATTCAAATAAAATATTTTTAGATAGAGTGTGCTTTTTCGCTATGTATTAAATAAATAAAATAAAAATTATAAATTGATAGTGGAAATTTTGGAGCTTATTGCCAGGAAAAGTCATAAAATATTGAGAAAATGTTTGAGAAATTGATTTTTGAAATAAATGTATCTGTCTTTTTGAACACCAATGGTAAAATTCATTTAAAGGCAGCTTGTCAGTTAACACGATCCAAATTCAAGGCAAAAAATCAAAATTCGAATAGTAGCCCAGGTGGTCCAAAGAACATTACCAATATGTAGCCAAATTAAAATAATTGCGTTTCGCGCCAGTTTCGACCGCGTTGCACGGACACCGACCGCGTCGCACGGACACGCGCGCATTCAAATTTTGATTTTTTCAACTTTGGACCGCTGCTATGAAACGTGTAGTTATCGGTGTGATTTCGCATAAATTGCATTCTACTAATGAGAGAACGCTTTAATTTTTGAAACTAAGATCAGGTAGGGTCAAATTAACTGAAAAGCTGTCTTTAAATTAGTTCAAATGGCTTGATCTTTTCAAAAATTTAATCAATATTCGGAAGTTTTTTGAAGCATGGTTTGTTTTTCTTTTTCATTGGTATACTGTTGTCATCTTCACATTTAGAAAAGCGAATTTTTAGAAATTATCCTCACTTCTTCTATTTTTAGAAAAATTTGTACTTTTCTTCACATCGCCCCCAGATTTTCACACCTTCATCACCCCCGGGAGCTGCAACTCATATTTTATTTACTTCAATTACTACAACCACTGCAGTCGCCCCCGCCGACGTTTTTCAAAAGAGGTAACCACGGACGAACCAACGAAAAAAAGAAGAAGAAGAAGAAAAAACGTTTTTCGCGTGCAAAAGTAACGAATTCTCACATTTCTTGAGTTTGCACTTTCCCCTCTCTTCTATCATCATTCTTTCTGAATAAGGTCACCAAAACTTATTTCAATGGTCATCATCATCATCATCGGAATTCTCTCACTCTATTTAAAAGAGCCACTGACGAATTCTTTTTGCATACAACATTAGAAATGAAACTTAATATCTTTCTTCCGATGTGATGATGTTTCTATATTGAGCCGTGTTGAGCGTTTATGTGCATTTGTATGTTGTGCACATTCTTTTCTTAACAGTTTTGATCTTTTACAGTTTTTTTCGGTGTCTGAAAATGCTAGTTATAAATAAACCCTACATTTGGAGTTTTCTTCAATATTATTATGCTCTTCCCATGCAGAATAATTATAAAGATATGTATCTCTTGGGATTTCAAAAAATAGGAGAAAAAATAAAACTAGCGGAGGAGCAAAATTTTTTCTTGTTGACTATCAATATTTTGTGTTCTAGTTTATGTTTTTTTTGTTGTTGATGCCATACAATTTTTTTGACGACGAATGAAGAAAAAAACATCTTTTTGAATTCTGAAATATTTTTATTGGACTTTATTGGGGTAAAAATATGCCAATGAAAAGGTTTTATTGAAAAAAACTGGGAAAAAATCGAAAAAAAATTGTTGCCTTTCTGAAACTAGTCTGCGGCGGAACAAATCATTTGTTTTTTTTTAATATGTTGTCAGATTGATTAAATTTTAGAAAAAAAACATTATGGAATAATGATACTCATAAATTATGGCTGAGACAGATTTATATTATAACACTATGGAATAATTGGCCGGCATGGTAACAAGTATGGGAATCTAGACCGCTTTAAAATTAAAAATCCAATTTCTTCTTACTATTACTTAAAACTTTCTAAAATAATCCCGACCACAGATCAATGACCTATTGAAAAAAAGACCCCAACCCATTCCTAATGTGTCAACTCACAACTATTTTCATCGGGTCATTATTCATCAGTTTGTGTCATGAATTTATATCTTTCAAGCTTTTCCGTGTTTCCCTTTTTTGTCTTTCCTTGTTATCTATATTCATATTAGATTTTTTAAAGTTGCTTGGCTTTGTCCTTGAAGATGGCTCAAAACGTCGGATAAAGAAAATTAATTATATTGCGTTTCAATTAAAAAGAGCCCAACAAGTAGATTTCATCGTCAAACCATTCAAATTATGTACAACAATGCACAAAAACCGAATCATCAAGCTTTTTTAATAAGTCGACAAGAATTTTTAATAGATTTATATTGTAAGAGACTTGTAATAAAATTTAAGTTCTCTTTATTAGTTACAGTAATGAACAAAACGAAAAACCGCTTTAATAAAATGTTGCGTATGTCTTTCTTAGAATTTTGAATAAAATTTTGTAGAAAGTAGCTGGACCCAAATTTATTTTTAGAAAAGTTTTTAAATAATCATGCTTTTCAACAATCATCATTCAAAAAACTAGTAAACGGACACTTATTTCTAATGTTTCAAATATCAAACAATATGACATAATTGTTGTTGATTGGGCTTTAAATGGCTTCATTAGAGGTTTTGAAATTGACGTTTGGTGCTTATCACGATTTTGATCAGTATGAAGCTTTTTTTAATTTGAAAAGTCTTGGTTTCGAAAAAATTCGTTCCGAGAGGTTTGCGATGCGCCACAGCAGTTTATACTTGATTTTTTTTTCAAAAAAGTGGTGTAATGGTGGTGGAAGGAAGGTTTTTGAAAAAGAGAAGACACATCACTGAAAAGGGGGTGAAAAATAGAAGTCTTGTTTTCTGTTAGTTGTGCCCTATATATCTGCAATATATTCATTGAAGATGTTAGACGCAGAGCATCCTTCTTTTGGTTTTTCGAAAAAAAAACATTTTCCTCTCCAAAATTTCTTGCTCCGCCGTTATTTTTGCGTATTTCGCCGTGGTTTCTATACATTTTTTGCTTTTCATTCCTTCTCTCTTTTTTTTCCTTTTTTCCCAGTTTGCTTTTCAAGCACATGCACACCCATAGTTCTACTATTTGGCCTGGGTGAGTCAGAGCCAGCGCACACCACACCATGGTGAGAGAGAGGCGCCGCGCAAAAATGTCGAGAATCGATGAGGTCTCAAGTCAGGCAGCGTTTTTTTTTTCAATCCTCCCCATTTTCTTTTTTATTTTTTTCGCTTTTTCTTCCAGCTACAACAACCACGACGACTGCTTCGTCTCGACCCTTTGCCGCTTTTACTATTATCGTTGCAGTCCTTCGTGTCGTCGTTTTTGTGTCTTATAAGGATAGAGTTTGGAAGGAAAAAGTGGAGGGGGTGAAAAGAAGGAAAACTGGGGAAGAAGAAGAAAAGAAAGAAGAAGAAGAAGCTGGTTGTTGTACTCACCCCTTTTTCCAAAACCAAATGAGACAAAATCGTTTTGTCTCAAAACTTTTATTGCACTCTGGCACCTCACCCTCCTTTCACTCTACCAACTTTGTGGAAAACTCTTCCAACTTTGTGATGAAAAGTTCAGTGCTCATTGAGCTCTTAGGTTATTCTTCCTCATTGGTTTCATCCGTGAGATTGCATAATTCCTCTTGAAGATGTTTGATTTCGTGACTTTGGCAAGCTAAATTGCAAATCGCATTAGTTTCAAGAAGTAAAAGTATTATATAACGTAAATTTTGCATGAATTTTTTTCGAAATCTAAGGAAATATGCATTTATTATTTCCTTCGTACCAAGGCGAAAACAATATATCATAGATACAATGAATACATTATTAGGAAAGTGTATTCAAATGTTTTTCCAAGATTCTCTTGAAATTTCAACACTTTGATGAGGTATACATTGTGAAGTTTGAGAGGATTTGTTGTTTTTTTTTATTTCTGTTGCTTATCGATTTTTTCTAAATTCAGATTTTTATACATCTCCGATTCTCTAGAAGTCTCCTTGTGTTTCACTAACTTGAAACGTAGCCTGATTCAAACTTGACTTGGATCACAAATGCTAGAAAAGGGAATAAATAAGAAATAATTAGTTTAAAAAGGTGTCCATACACAATGTCTACTTTGTTCACGTTATTGATTGTCTGTTGATGATTCTGAAAATTCTTAAAATGCTAGGAACGTTTTTGTTTTTGCCTTTTTTTAGTTCAAGTGTATCTAAATTTGGCATAAATTACACCTGTATTGACTCGGTTTTAAGGTATTAGCTACAGGTGTTTTAACAGAACTTTTATTTTGGCTTTATGAAGTTTTTACCTGAAATAACCTGAAATATGGCGAAAGATCTTCTAGATTTAGTTCTAAAGGTCATCTACCTCAGATAATAGTATTCAATATTTTAATTACAATTTCAATTATTGTAATATTAATTGGAATCTACAATTCAAGTTAGAGACCTGACTCAGACTTATTTACCGACTGCTTCCTGGTAAAAAAAATGGTTTTGAACTGCTGAATTTATTTCCTTTTGTTTGACGACCATCTTGGAATGATTTCAACAAAAGGATAAGAAATGACCGGAAGTTTCTAAGCATTTTCAATTTCCTGTGTTTGATTAAGTCAAGAAAATACAATTGGAAATTATTTGTCACGACTGACTTGAGATTATAAATCAAGCAACGAATAAACGTTTTGATCTTGTTTTCTCGCGAATTTACACGTGTTCTTGAATATACTTGTAAATTGCAAAAATTCCATATTTCGCTGTAAAAACATTTATAAATCCCTCTTCGCCCCAAAGTCCTTCATTTTTTCACTTCAGTTGAGGTGATTGTCTATTCTCAAAAGCTTTCAGAGCTGTTCTTTGTCTCCAATTTTGACGAGATCTCTTGTGCTCCCCTTTCACCTCGAATCTATTTCTATTCCCTCAATAATCTCGTATACCCCCATTCAAGCTTCTTCTTTTTTTTTTTTGAAAAAAAAAGTTCCATGTATGCATGTATGTATACAAGCTATGGACATATGCATGTATTCTTTTTCTAGCATCTCTTCCACAGCAAAAACAGAAAAAAATGTCTGCAACATACCTAGAACATGTCAATTATTGTTTGCAGATTTTTTCTTCTCAGATTCTTGTTTGCGAGATTTTTGAAAAACATTTTTTTACTCTTTCTTTTTTTCTCTTTCGAAAATTGAAAAGTTTATAGAGTCCAAACTTTGTTTAAAGAAAATTTTGGAAAAGCTGGATTTTGAGGCGGTTTGGGAAACGTTTTTGGAAGGTTTCAACTTTGTTGTTGAAACAACTTATTTTAATGAATATCAAAGTAAGGAAAGAGTTGACTCGGTTAATATTTGTATGTTGTTTACTGACTTACTACTGAAACAAGTGTGATAAAATGAATTGATGTCTTTTTCATCTGAAAACTGCTAAGATCCGTTGAAAATGTTTTTTAGGCTTTTTTGTTGTCATGAACGTCATCAAGTTTCGAATTTCAATCATTTCTCTTCACTTGTATTTTAACGATACAGCCATATTTATCGTTTCAATAATAGAACCTATTTTTAGAACCTTAAATTTCAACTAACCACACATACTTCCTGTTTCCGGATCAAATGAGTCATTCATATTTTATTAGCAACAATATTGTATTAATAGAAAATATACAGTCATTTTGCAAATAATCATGATAATGAGCTTTTATTTTTTGCATCCCATCTTTATAATTTTTTCGAACTATATTATTTTTCATCATAATCTTTTGAAAGGATATTAGAAAGAAAAAACTGAGATGACAACGTCCAAATCTTCAAAATTAAAAAATAGGCTTATCGAAATACGAATCATATTTGAGAAGAAATTTCGTTATTGGAGATTAGCGATTACACATCGATTAATTAGATATGTATATCAGCACCTACAAGAAAATTGAGCTCAAGATGCTTATAAATTTCAGTGTGGTAGGATGTGAATTTCAAAGAAATTCAAAATTTCTTCAGTTTTCAAACATTTTTCTACTTTGTTTTTGAAGATATTTCATAAATGAGTATTCTAAGTTTCACATACACATTTTGAGTTTTTGAAATTTTTAGAGACTTCCTTTTTTTATCAGGCTTTATCTTGTTTATCATTTGATAAAATTTTGCAGGACCTGCTCAAGCGTGACTTATAGAAATGTATATTTTGTTTCACATAGTTTGTAGTTCATATTTTATTTCTATTTTATATATTATTACATTTAAAAACGGTGTTTCTAATAGTATTTAAATAATAAATGTAGTATTCCATAACATTTCAGTATAATATGTATTCATACAAAAATAATTTTGATACTTCAATGTTTGATTCTCAGCTGTTTCTTGATCCGAACGCTTGTTCTAATTTCCATTTCTCAAGCAGATTTTTCCACCTGTCAGCATACAGATTCATGAAATCATTTGTTTCATTTTCGAAAAAGACCACCTGCTTTTCTGAACGTTTTTCTTCGCCCCCATTCCAATCTTCAATCTCATTTTTCACAATTTCTCATTCGAAACTGATCCACATTACTCAAAAAAAAGGCAAACTATCATCCTTCCCCTCCAAGCCCATCCCTAGACATCCCATTCAGTTTTCAACTTTTTTCTGCCTGCTGTGCATTCATGAACAGATAATTCAATTTGGGTTCTGTGTGTGAGTGTGTGTATGTGTGTGTGTGCGCGTATTTCAGTGTGTGTGTGTACGTATGTGTGTATGCGTGTACTTTGCAATCTTGAGCATATCGGATAAGCTGTCCACTGAGTTGCTAATTGTCAACGTTTTGTGCCAAAACGTTTTGGCGCAATACAACGGACGTTTTGTGTTGTTCTCTTGTATGTGTTGTTATCGTTGCGGTTTTGAATTGCTCGGACCACCAGAATGAGCACATATCTTTTGGAATTCCTCCCCCCCCCCTTTCCGCGTCATTATTCTCGCCTTTTTTGAAGCTTCTTCTTGACGCTTACAAACTCTCATTCTTTTTACGCTATTCTGTTTCCACGCCCCCCCCCACTTCCCCACGCATCGTAAAACAACCATTTATTCATTAGGAAAGCTTGAGTAAAACATGAACTGTTTGCAATCCGTCACCTTGTTTTATTCATTAGTCATATCGCATTCAACGCCCGAAGCAATCCCCCATCCCTTTCCCTTCGTAAATTTTCCCCCCTTGAAAATATGTTTTCCTGACCCGACGCCTAACCTTCGCCTACACGTACCATCGTCGCTTTCACTCGCCCAACTCGCACGCCTGATCAACCAAACGAGCATGAATTTATTGTCTCATTGAATGTCTATTTTCATTAATTTTGCATCGAATTTTGTCCGCCTCACAATTTTTCATCAGGGACATGCTTTTCTTCCCGCTTTAATTAGACGGAGAACAATAGGGAGGTCCATTTTTCCGCTTTTCTGAACTTTCCGACGTTTTTTCTCGTTTTTTTTTTTCTCGAAAACCAAACCACTTTCAAGAATTGAAAAAAAAACCACCAAAAATAGCTTGTCTAATCCCCCACCTTTTTCAAAATTCTTGTACACTTGTACTTGTCTTTTTAAACCTCAAATATTTCATATTTCAATTGCATTTCACTGTGCCGTCATAAACCGTGTCTTTAAGCTAAAATTTGAGAACATGCATCGTTTTATTCAATTTTTTTGCAGATAAAATTATTATTATGGACGATCCGTCTTTAATGCCGGATTTGTCTCATCTGTCAGCAGAAGAACGCGAGATAATAGAGCAAGTAAGTAGTTAAGAGAAAGAAGCGAGGAAAAAAAAATAATCCCACATAAGTGAGCTTCTTGTGTAAATTGCCATGAAAAGTGGCTCTTAAACGCGTTGAAAATTGCATGATATCACTTGAATCCTCTTGAGAAATGTTTTCAAACCACTGCCCATGTTCCAGGTCTTCAAGCGGCAGAAAGATGAAGAGGAAAAGGAAACGCAAATGTCACAGTGAGAACATTGAATAAACTGTTCTTTTTTTGGGAAAAAAATCACGTTTTTTTCAGAAAAGCAGCCGAAGAATTAAGCGAGCTGGATAAACAAATTAATGAGAGGAAGGAGACATCGAGAAAATTAATTGGTACCCAAGATGATGCTATTTGTCAAATTTGTCAGAAAACTAAATTTGCTGATGGAATTGGTTTGTTTTGCAGTTGGAAAAAATAACTAAAATCGAATAAGAAAATGTTTAGGTCACAAATGTTTTTATTGCCAATTACGCAGCTGCGCCAGGTGTGGGGGAAGGGCTCAAAGTAAAAACAAAGTTAGTAAGAAAATGAAAAAATAGAGAAAACGGAAAATGTAAAAGGAGGGCTAAACCTTTTTCTTTTTTAGGCAATTTGGGCGTGTTCACTTTGTCAAAAACGTCAACAAATTTTGGCAAAAACTGGTAAATGGTTTCAACCGGAACCGGAGCAGCCGTCACCGCAGCCAAAAATTAGTATTTCTGGTCCGACGCCGACACAATTGCAGCAATCGCCTGATCAGCAGATGCCGAATCAGATGGATCCAAACATGCAGCAACCGATGATGAATCAACCAGTTATGAATCAACAGCAGCATCAGAGGCAGCCAGAGCCGCCGGATAAAATGGGACAAATGAATCAAATGAATCAAATGAACCAACAGCAGATGAATAATCATCATCAACAACCGCTACAACAACAACCACAACAACTTCCTATGCAGCAGCAACAAAATAACATGCGTCAAAATCAAAATCATCAGAATCAGAACCATAATCAACAAAATGCACAAATGCAGAATCGGCGGCAACAGTCGATGAATCAACAACCGCAGCAGAATCAGATCCAGAACCAGAATCAGCATCCAACTCAACAGCAGCAGCAACAGAATTTTAGAAATCAAGGATCTGTTCAGGTGAATATTTATTTTTTAATTCATAGTGGCAGTGAGTTGCCCACAAAAATCTTTTACTTGAAGTTTAAATTTGACAAACAATTATAATTCATAATTTAAATTCAAAGAGATGAAAATCTAGGGAATACATATTAACATAAAATTTAATTTTGAGCGGGACCTATTGTAAATCAAAGGCCTTTGCTAGTTTATTTTGTTTTAGTTTAAAAAATTTAGAGATCCAATTTTACCGTAAACCTAATAGTAAGACACTAAATTTGATAAATATTTCTTCATTTTTTCTAGAAGCTTTCTCGGTCTTGAGATATTTCGAAAATAGAAAAAGATTACCAAATTTTCTCTGCAATTTTGTCGAAAAATTAGCTAAATTAACCCCCACCCGCTCAGAAAAGACGGCCGGCGGTTTGGGGACCCTACGAATGATCAATTCAATTAAAAATATAAATTTTTTAAAATTCTGAATATTCTGTTGAGTATTTGATGCTGAAGTAATCTTAAAACAGTGTACGGAATGTGAAAAAACAAGTTTTCTATTGATGTCAGTTTAATCAAAATGTTCACATTTTCCAGCATCAACAACATCAAAGACCGAACAATATACAGAATCAAAGGAATCAAGTAACGTCAAACGGTCCGCTGAACCAGCAGCAACAACCCCAGCCACAAAATCTACCGTTTAATCAGCAGAACCAGCAGCAACAAGGTCAATATCAGCAGCAGCCCGCCTTTCAACAACGTAAAGTTTTAATTTAAATTTATTCGCGCTTTAGAATTTGAAATTCTGAAGGCCCTCCGAAAAAAAAATTCCTTCGTTAAATTAACATAGACGTCATCTTCAATTATTTCCAGAGATGGGCGACCAGAGACTGGATAACAACCGGAGGCAAGATGATCGTAACAGAGATGGAAATAAGCAGCCGTCATTAGAGGTATTAGCCTTTTTTTTTGTTATTCAAATGGGGAAATTTGTGCGCTAAATACTCAAAATTCAATTTATTTTTTTCTGTCCAGTTTTTTCGGAGCGTATACTCTGTCCTCTCTCAAAAGCACCACCCTTCATTTTCAGAGAACCGCCTCACAAAATAAGTATAGTCTTGGAAGAGCTGACGACGATAGTTTAAACCAACGTCCGATGTTCTTTACTGATAATTCTGCGAATGATATTAATGACCGACGTCAGAATCAAAATTTGCAGGGAAAGTAAGTGTTTTATTTAGTTTTCCTTTAAAAGTTCATAATGTTATTTTCGCAGTCATAACCAACAAATGATGACGAATAGTGGAAATCGAGTAACTGAAGAAAATTATGCATCTTCTGCTAACTTTGAAGCTAAAAAACGTAAAACAGTAGTTTTATCAAAATAGGTTATCAATATTTTCTTTTCCAGAACGGAATCATAATTCACCCCAAAATCAACAAAACTCTCAAGGTGTTCGTGCATGTCCCCCAAATGATGATCATCTAAACCGAGTGAAAAATAGGCTCCATAGGTAACTAAACACCTCGTCATAATAAACGGATTATCCCATGAATAATCCTTCAAACTTCAGACAATTACGCTCAATGTCTTCATCAGAAGAGGATATAATCGCCGGAGGTGGCGGAACTACATTGAAAATGTCAACTTCTGCAGTTGTGGCGGCCGGCAATAAAACAGCGTTTCATGATGACATGGGCGCTTCGAATGTTCAAAGGTTGTCCGAAGAATGTAATTCTGAAAAGGGTTTGTGTGCGTTTGCTTGGAAATTGAATTATGATCTGATTTAATTTTCTAGACTTGCTCCGATACATTTATGGTGACTGCAAGAACCCTGAGCAATCTAGCTCTATGAATTCAATCAAAAGTAATTGCTTTCTTTTTGTTTTGTGTTGAATTTACATATTTTCGAAATATTCTAGATATGCAAAATAGACATAGAGAAAAATCGCTCTCTGTCTCCCCGTCTCGAAACCATCGACGTCATCCGGAGCATTATGGCTCGGGTAACATTGCCAGTGGGGATTTATTAGCGTCGAGAATTCGCACATTTCTATCGGTATGTATATTCAAACCTCGTTTTACTTCTCATAGTCAGCAATAATATTGTTTATGATTTCAGCATCCTGTAACTTGGCAACCATCAGCGGATCAGAAAAGAATGATTGGACATATGATTCTTCATAGGACGGAAAATGGTCCGAATGGGGACTTGGGTTTGAAAATAACTGGCGGAAAGAGAATGGAAACTGGGAAATTAGGTGCTTTTATCAAACAAGTTAAACCGGGAAGTGTTGCTGACACTGTTGGCAGATTGCGACCTGGTGAGTTTTGTTTTTCAAACGTTTTAAATCCTACATGGATTCATTTACAGGTGATGAAGTAGTTGAATGGAACGGTCAGTCGCTACAAAATGCAACTTATGAACAAGTGTTCGACAGTATAGCAGCGAGCAGATATGACACACAAGTCGAGCTGATAGTTAGCAGAAATGCAGTGTAAATAATTCAAATGTTATTCTGAATATTATCTATGACTTGTTTTTCAGACTTCCGGGCGGTGATGACTTTTTAAATATGTCACAACCTCAAGCAAGTTTTTATCCGAAAACTGCCACATTCCCTTCGTCTTCTTCACAGCGTCAGCTTCCAAATCCAGATCTATTCATGTCTCGAGAGCCTTGTCCAGCAGTTCCGGCTCATGCTCAACAAATTTCGCATTCACAGTCTGCAGTTTTTGCTCCCAATGCCTCATTAAGTGCACGAAATCGATCGTCTTCAAGTTACCATTACCCAGGTATTACTATTATTCCCAAACAAAACAAATGTGTCATTTCAGATGCTGATTTTGGCGCGACACCACTTGTCAGGGAACCACACAATCCACAAGCTTTTGGAACGGGTCACATCTTTGGTCGAATTGAAGTGTCATTTGTATATTCTCATCAAGATCGTCAGCTATCGGTGGCGCTCGAACGCGCATATGACTTGCCGCCAAGACCTGACGGCACGCCGAGGAATCCTTATGTTAAGATATTCTTGTTGCCTGATCGAAGTGAAAAGTCTAGACGACAATCAGCAGTGATTGCTGAAACTCTAATGCCGGTGTGGAATGAGGTTTTCTATTATAATGGCTTGTCTGAGCCTATGATTATGCAAAGGGTACTTGAGGTAAGCATTTTATAAGAAAAATAACTGAAGCCTATAAATCTCCATACTTTATAGATGACAGTTTGGGATTATGACAAATTTGGAACAAACAGCTTCTTGGGGGAAACTTTGATTGATTTAGGCACGGTTCCGTTAGACGGGGAGCACTCTTTATTATGTACTTTAGTGGACATGGATGATGACAACCCGCTACGAACGGTAATTACTCTTAGACATGTCATTTGAAAAGTGTATTCAATATTTTCTTTTTAAAGAGGCTGAAGCTTCGTAAATCATCTTACCATCAACCAACGCGTCGTCCACAATCGGAGCTCAATTATTATGAGCACACGCCCTATTACAACCATTTTGGAGCAAGTGGATTTGAAAGAGACGAAGAGCATGATGAATATCTGGACGATGACGATTTAGAGAATGACATTGACTTGGCGACGGGTGGAGTAGTACGTAAAAGTCGCGGATATGATCGTCATCGTCGGGAAAAGTCGCACACTTATGCTGACTGGTCAATAAATCATCAAAACAAATCTGGATACGTGTCGGACCATGGATACGGACGACAAGCGATGATTTCGAGGACGTTTAATAGGCGTCAACAAAGAAGACCGCGAAGTGCAACGGCTTTGATGCATAGTAAGCCAATTTTGAATTTGAACAAAAAAGTGTAAATATTTTTCAGTGGGTGGTCGAGAAGAGTGGTCCGGAGATCATCGGAAATATTCTAAGAATCATAACCATGATAGAACTGAAGAGGAAGACTATAATATGCAAACGTACTAGCTCTTTTCTTTTGAGAATTGTTTACGAAAATATATTTTTTTACAGAGGACCACATGGTTCACAATACTACGGCGGAGAGAATAGTTTATACGAAGATCCTAGATATAAGACATCTCAAAACCACCATATGGCAGCTCAGCAACAACACCAGCACCAATTCCATCAGCAGTCACTTCAACCACAAACATCATCTCACCATCATTTGCCTGGACAGCCAGGGCAATCACAAGCTCCTATGCAGCAGCAACAGCAGGGCTATTATAGCGACGGAAGTGAAACAATGAGTGTTCACTCTTGTAATAGCATGCCGATGATTACGTATGTTTATTACTCGTTACTTGTTACGAAAGTAATGTTGCGTTTTATAGCACTATAAACCGACGAAATTTGGCTGCCAATTCGAACAACGTTGACAACACTTCATTTGATGAACCAACTAGTAGAGTAGCAATGAAAGAAGCCAAGCAATCATCATTGGCCAGCTCATCTTCAATGGCTAATAGTGCAACGAATAGTAATTCAGGAAACACTGGAGCTGCAATGAAGGAAAGGAAAAAGAGTCTAATGACTAGGTTCATTCCTGGAAGATCTGCTGGAGGTACTTTGTGAATGAACTTTCGTTTTGAAATTGTTGATTTTATTTACAGAAGGCAAGCGTACAGGTTTTGCCAGATCTGAAGAGGTTGGAATACCAGGAAACTTGTCATCGGATCGTCTTGGTGAACCAACCCCGCCGTTTCTAAAGCAAGCCAGCAAAGAAAGCACAGATTCTGCACATTCTGACAAGTAATATAATTTATTTTATTTTGTATGAATAAAACCACGATTTCAGCTGGCTTCCGGTCCTAGCTGATGGCCCATTAGGAACGTTTGTAGACAACCTCGGGCCTGGTCAAGTGGTTGGACGACAAGTCTTGGCTTCACCTGTTCTAGGAGAAATTCAGATTGGACTAATGGCCGGACGAAGTGGTATCGATGTAGAAATTATACGCGCTAAGAATCTAGTGGTGAAACCAGGGGTCAAAATTTGTCCAGGTAAGGATAGTGCAGTTTATCACATCATGAATATTTGTTTCAGCGCCTTACGTTAAAGTTTACCTCATGGAAGGAAAGCAATGCGTAGCTAAGGCAAAAACTAATGCAGCAAATAAAACAACGTGTCCCTTGTTCCAACAGCACTTGATTTTCAATGATACACCCAAGAAGAAAATGCTACAGGTAAATACTACCAAAAGAATAACAGATATTTTAAAAAATCCATTATAGATAACTGTACTTGGTGATTACGGTCGAATGGAGCGTAAAGTATTTATGGGCATAGCCCAAATCAGAATGGATGATCTTGAACTAGGATCACAACCTCTTATCGGATGGTACAAACTATTTCATAGTTCGTCGCTGGCCGGCACAGGACCTGTTCGTAAAGATTCCGACGTGTCAGTTGGTGGTGCTCAACAATGAAACAACTTCATATTTACCGCGCAATATTACAACTTTAAGTTATTCGTTTTTTTTTTTGTGAAATTCAATACTTTGTCATAACAATCTTTCATAATTTTATTATTTATATTCAATTGGAGCAATGTAACAACTTTTGTCAGAAGCATATGGGTAATAATTAGATTCTTGAAATTTTTATTGAATCATTTAATAAATTAGTTTATTTATTTATTTAATGTTTCAAAAGGGTTTCAATAGAATGCAACAAACCGAAAGCGTTTGGGAAATTTTTCAAGCTGCAAGAAATTATCCATGTCGGAGTAATAACAACTTTGCGTCAACGATAAGCATCTCATGATGCTACTTGTTGCCTATTGATTTAGAGGAAGTCCGACAGTTTTAATTTTCGGTTTGTTTTCTAACGAATGTATGGCAGAACATATCCAATAGTTGAGAGTGCCAAAAAATCACTTAATTGAAATGAAGGTCAGTACATTTTGTTATCATTAAATTTCACTTTTATGAGACTTTGATATATTTCGGTTTACTGTATTTCGATGTTTGATTTACTGTACCTTGCATCTTAATAATACGTATTTTTTATTCCGAGATAAATAACTCAGGTTTCATAGATGTAATCTTCTAATTTTAGTTTTCGATTCATGTCATTTACAAAAAAAAGTAGGTTGTGGTTTTGGTTTATAATAGTTAGATCTACATATTTGAAGGTCATCAAAATCTAGATCAATCCAGAAAAAACGAAAAGAATTCTAAGATTTCCACAGTAATGAAGCTATATATTCAGAATATCACAGGAAATATTTCTATTTTCTTGATTCTTTCATTCTTCACAATCATTGGCAACAAAAGAGAGCGAGCAACAAGTACATTGGGTTGTTTGAAAGACTATTATTCGGATGTGAGCCTTGCCAGACTTCAGACTTTTCCCAATTTGATGGAGGTTTTAAAATCATAAATTTTTAAAATCGTGTTTTTATTTTTTTGTAGGAGATTGCTCACGTTGAGGATGGCATTGGAATCGTTATTTTGAATCAGGTTTCATTTTGTTTTAATCTTTTGATATACTTCAAAAATTCTAGCACGCTATGAACATCACATTAAACTGGTTATGTAATTTAAATGCATTGGATGACCCTTCCATTTTGTCGAATATTATTATTTTTGCTATTGATTCCCCTTCATTTCGTATTTTATCTTCATTATGGCCAAATCTACGAATATTTAAGCTAGAATTGCCCTCTGTTGTGAGTATCGGAATGTTTGTTAAATTTTAGAATGACAGTTTTGCAGTCTGAGCCTTTTAAAGTTGGTCACTGTCAGTATCAACTGTTTCAGCTGTTACGAGCAAACTTAGCCACTTTATTTTCAATGATGAATAAATCATATTGGATGCTTCAGCCGGACACCTATTGGCGAGAAAACTTGTTTAATTTACTAGGTTGTGAATAATTTGAAATTATGCTCAAAAATCATTATTTTCCAGATTTCACGCAAAAACAATCAACTGATGTGTATCTAGACGTTGAAGGTGAAACATCTCTATCTTCAAGAATGATAGCTGGTGGAAACTTTTTCGTAAGAGCTTCTACATCGTCAACGTTATTTTTTCATCAATTAAGTGCTGAAATTCGGTAATATTTTATTTTTTGATTGGCAGTGCTTTATTTAACAGTGTTTAGGGAGCGTTATACAACTGACAATAATATTATGAGTGCAATGTGTGCCAAGAAATTTGCAGCAATAAATTGCGACTTCATTCCTTACCACACAATTTCAAATTGGAGGTGGAAGAATGGCAACTCCAAACCATCATTAATGCAGTTTGATAGTTTGATACTCCCAGGAACATTAGGAAAACTTGAAAGGTTACAAAAAACCGATGAAAATGAATAAATAAGGAAAAAATTAAGGATGCATCAAGTAGGAGCAAAATTTGTACACCCCGATGGATCTTGCTTATTTCTCGAATCCGCCAACGTCTCATCTCTAGTCATTTTCGACGAAACGTTACCGCTCACATTATTCCCGTCATGTTTCCATTTCTTACGCTTTGCACACGGTATTTGTGAAATTCTCTGTGAAACGTTTCCTTCTGTGGTTGATTTTCTAATAGGCACTGTTTTCCCAAATTATGCTTACTTTTTAATTTGATTAGTGTGTGTTTATGCATCCAAGCATATTCGAAATTCTCAAACCAGTATGTACCAAGTGCGTGATTTGAAATAAAGATAAAAAAACATTTGTATACATATTACCCAATTGCATATTGTTCATTATTCGTTTAAGAATAATATGCATATGATTTTTTGTTTCTTTTCCTTGATTGCTGTAATATCCGCAGCTGAACGATATAACACTGGACCTGTTGCCGCAACTGCAAATGCTCCCCCTCTACCTCCTCCGCCACCACCTCCGCACTTATCTCCAAAATTTGTAAGTTTGATTAATTATTGACATTTTTGTTAGTGAAACTTTATTTAGACATACGTGCAGAACCCACCTTTGCAACCCCATCCAATTTATGCTTCTCCTCAAAAACTAGTAAATCGTCATTTTTTTAACAAAAACGTCATTTTTTTACAAAATATTTTTTTGAAATTTATAGGCTTATGTCACCGAAACTCCTCTAACTACTACTACTAGAAAATATGAACCCTACCCGTCTTTTGAAATTATTCCTCCTAGAAAGGATATCCAGGCAATTACTACTACAACGACCAAAACAGCAACTACAACCATTACAACAACACCAAAACATAAATCCCGTCCTGGCTTTGATACTGAATACAACTACCCAGAACGAAATCTCCCACTCAAAGCATGTTTCTATAATGAGCATGGGTACGCATGTTGTTCTAAGGCACTTCAAAACAAAATGGAAGAAGTAGCAAATGTGAGTTTTATTGTTTCAAAACAATTAGTTTTTCAAAGAATTCGAGGGATTTAGAGACTTCTTAACAATGATACCTTCCATCGTTGCAATGTTCAAAAACTTGCCAACGACCTCCAGAAAGAATTGCAATCTTCGTTAGTTTCAATTAAATCGTGCAACAATCATTTTTCATTTTTATTACAGTTTTGGTGATGATTTCGAGTCGGTGGTTGGTTTGTCTGATTACGCGGAAAGGATTCATTTCCGTAAAACATATGTCTGCAAAATTGAAATCAAAGGAAGGTTAGTAACTTTTTTTTCAATATTCAAAGATCGCTTATAAATCCAGATATATTCTCGCTTATGCAACACCAAACGAAATGAAAGAACTTGTTCGAAATCGTCGAGGATACACCGATGTTCATGAATATAATTTTTGAATTGTCTTATTTATTACTTTGTTTTTCCTCACTTCAATATATGCAGTTATCTATTTTATTTAATGATGTATATATATATACAACAATTTTGGAACCGAAACGAGAATTGAGAGAAACACTGGGAGGTCAATAAAACAATCATATAATTCATGGTCAGAAAGGGACTGGCGGTGATGGCAAATTTTGTTGATGCTCTGATGGAAAACCCCCAAAATAAATTATTAAATGAGCAGAAAATTGCTCATCTGGCGCCTTCGGATATCCATGAATTAAAAAAACATACAAAAACGGTCGAAAAATGACAAGTTGCTGGGAATAACAACATAAATTAAAATAATAGAAAGTGAAAACACCAATATGGTATCATAGCACGGGGGTTTTTTGGGAAGTAACCGGTAGAAAAAATAAAACCAGAAACAATGCAATCACCTATAGACTTGACGTCATTTTTTGGATTTAAAAACAAATCTAATCAAAAACTGCTCAAAGTTTCAAGGTGATCGAATTGTACAGTTTTATATTCAATGGAATATGTAAACCATATACTCCGGATTGAAATGATAAAAATGGGAAACCTAGTGAAGGCAATTTTAAAAAAAAAACAAACAAAATTTGTAAATATAAAACAACATCAAAAGCTTAATGTTCAAACAAAACTATTCAATTAATAGCTTTCTCAAAATGGATTGAGCATCAAAAATTTTCTCAAATTGAAAATGAGATCAGGGAAAATTGCACATGATTATAAGTTAACAAACAAATAGTCAATAATGTATAGAAAGATTGAGGCAGGTTGATGGATTCAAAAGAAATTCCTTGATTTCTCAAAAGTTGTCATTATTTGGATCCGGAAGTGGAGCAGCAAGAGCAGCGTTAACATCGTAATCAGTCATGGTGCTGTCTGCACGTTTTTCAGCATCTCCCATTTCCTCTTCCTGAAATTGAATTAATATTTCTCAATTTCATTTAAAAAACGTACACATGCATCCTCCTTGGCGACGTCCATTACTTGATCATCTGCCATATTTTGCGACCAATTAGCCATTGAAGGCGGACGTGATGTATCAGCACCTTGTGCTGGACTTTGCGGCATTCTGAAATTACAAAGTAAATTCAAGAATTCAAGAGAAAAACTCACGATGGTGACGCGAAACCGTTGGACGAATCTCCTTGTTGACTAGATGGATATGGGAAGTGTTTCTCATTCACAAGAGGAGAAGTGTTGTTTCTTTGGATAAACGCTCTCTTTGCCTCAAAATCCAGATCCTTTGCTGTCAACTTTCTCTTGAGAGTTTGACGGTTGGAGAGCAATATCGGTGAAACACTTCTGTAAAATACTCTATTTGTCAAAAAAAAATCTCCATAGTTTTCGTATACCTGACAAATTTGTTCGTCTTTCCATGACGAGTCGGACTTTGTGACGGACTATGCTTTGGGCTCGGGCTGTACGAGATATTCGGTCTCACCATCTGATGAGTTGATGGCGAGTAGCATTGTTTCAGAGCGTCCGGCAAACGTGTCGGACTCGGGGAGCAGCTATGTGGAATGAAAGCATTGGTTACAACACTGATCGGATCTCCAACCGTCGAGAAAGATGGCGTGCGGCGACGATAGTCACTTCCACCTGGCGAACGCTCGTTTTCGATGGCAATTTCGTCAAATCCAGTGGAAACAAGCTGCGTTGCTTTGACCAATCTTTCTTGAGCGGCCTGAAAATGGAATAATAATAATGGTCTTGTGATGGTTTTGTTAAATTACCTCGCTATCAGCCGAACAATTGCTCTCGCGTCTGATGTTGGCGATTCTTCCGCGAGGCGCGTCGATTCCACGACCAACGAATTTATCCTCAGTCTGAAAATATGATAATGAACGTTAGCTGCGATTTTTTCTCGCAGTGGTTGGGTTTCAGCCATTTTACGGGCTTTCTAAAGTTTAAACGTACTGAAAAAAAATATTTTTGTTAACTTATGAGGTCCAGACTTGTACTAAAACAAACTTTTTTAAAGAAGTGTTCTTGTGAAATAAAATATCGACTTTTACATTCACATTTTTAGTAATAATTTTTAATTAACACTTTCAAATTTTCCGAAAATTGGAAATTTCCTATTTTTCACCTTAAAATGTATTTTTATTCTAATACTTTTCCTTTTTTTATGTTTAATTCATTTGAAAAGGCATTTTTTTAAAACTTACAATGCTTTTGCTGATTTTACGAACAATGTCAGTGTTATCCATGCTATCCTCTTCGCTTCCAGAACTTGGTGAGAGTTTTTCAGAACGGGATCGATATTCCCTCGCTCTGTCGCCGTCTCTGAGCGACAATCCATCAATAGACGAGCGGCTTGAAGTTTCCGAATCCGGCATATTGCCTGAAAATTATTACTTTCAATTTATTTTTTCAAATCAAAATTTTAAAAATAATGCATACCCAAACAATCTGGTCTTTGGAATACGATTGACAGTGGAGACGATTGAGAAATGTTCAATTTATATGTTGGAGTCGAATAGGAAGATAACAAGCTGTAATTTAAAAAATGTCTGAAATCCAAAAAAATAATGATTAAACTTACGGCGAGCTGCGCTGATGCTCATACTGCTCACTCATGAACGACGCAACAGATGGCGCTGGTGATGGAATTGCTTCAATATCATCCATCCTCTCGACTGTCGCACCATTTTCAAGGCTTTCGTCCATTTCTTCCCCTTTGACTGGTTGCTGAAGTTGAACAGCGAACGAAACGCGTTCAGTTTGGGTTTCATTGATAACTTCTTGGCAATTTTCAGCTTCCGAAGCTTTGGCAAGCGAAATTGGTGGTCTGTCTTCACCGCTCATATTCAATGGCTGAAAATAAATTTAAAATTCAATTTATAAAATATTTTTTCCAAAAAAAACTGCGATATTAAGTAATATAAATGTAATTCAAGACATTTCTCAAGTAAAAAACTTGATTTATGGTACAAATAACTTTCATTAACTTATAAAAAATATTCTCGATGTGGAAAAAAACCAAAGAAACGAACAAAAATCAATGGAAAAAAGAATAAATGTAAGAAAAAGGAAATCGTGGACTACTCCGTTAAGAGAGGGTGGAACAGATGTTGCAACCGCGCTCTATTGAAACATGTGTGAGGAGAGTAAGCGAGGCGACATCTGCGCAGAAGTAAAAAAAAAGCGAACGTAGAAAGAAAAAAAGGCGAGGAGGAAAAAACGGCTAGAGGTGAACACAACAACAAGGAAGAAAAAAAAAGCCACACATTGACACTAGAAAGCATCACACTCACGAGGCAAATTCGCTCACATACACACATCGCGTACACTCTTCAACGGACCGAAGCAAAAACAACATGGCAACATTAGAACGACTGTTGAGATCTATTGATGTATAGTGTTCAATACATTACATATTGATAATGGATCGGAGCGAATATTGTCTAAATGGGTCTAGAATACAATTGTTTGTGTTGCATCGTTGCAACAAAGGCTTTCAAAGACCTAGCCAAAAACTAAAAAATGACGGAATAATAGCAAAAAAATCGTTTCAGAAACGTAAAACATCTTTTTCTATTGCTTTCACGTTTCTTTTTTGAATTTTTGCTATTTTTGCGTCGATTTTAGTTTTTAGGTTGACCCATTATTGCAAAAACAAATTGCAACAAAAAATTCGACGAATAATAATAATGGGGCCAGTGATTTAAGGAACAGCAAAAACTGAAAATAGAAATTCAACTTTTAGTGGTTAGATCAAAACAAAAAAATGGTTAAAAGTTCATGGATTACTGTAGATAAAAAATAATATTACAAGTCTGTGCGAATTTAGCATGACAATTGAAAAAAATAACAAAATATCGATGAGGCAAATAAGCTTCAATTTCCAATCTCAAATAAAACCCTTCTCCAGGGACACCTACAACTCACGCTTTAATATATTCAAAACAATAAAACCTACTATGTACTCGTGATAAAAAAGATTATAAAATTGAAAATAAAGGGGGGGGGGGCACGAATACGTTCGCAGAATACATCAGAATTTCTAGAATATTATCTTTGATGTTCATTTTTTTTTCTTACAAAAAATGCCGGGAATTTTTTGTTTTGAGAACGATTGAAAATTGAGACTGAAGGAGAGAACAAAAAATTATTAAATATAATTCGCTCAAATTTAAGAATTTTTGGCAAGAAAAAAAAAACTAATTTGAGCCAATTTCCATCGACACTTGACATTATCAGGAATATTATGTATAAATGCCATTTGAGAAAATGAGTGCAATAAATGGATATATGTATAAATGTATTCAATTTTTTTCAAACGATTAACTGCTACGTATGTATGTCTACTGATTAAATGTAAGCCGAACGAAAAGAAATGCAAAATGTTTAAATATTACAGTTTTTGAAGAAAAATCGCAATTTTTGAAATTAATTTTATATATAGTGAACGCAAGAAAAAGTGTGCAAAAAGACAAATGTGTTTGGTCTACCAAGCCTGAATTCAATTAATTTCCAAAACATGAAAATTGAAAACGTCTGAAGACTACCTACGCATTACGAAAACGACTATACAATGTATATATACATACGTCCTTTAAATTATCTGCTTATCAAATTACAATACCATAAATATAAGCAAAAGTAAAATTATTTAAAACATTTTTTTGTATGCAAGGACAAAGCAAGATAATTAATTTTAGAGTGTTTTTTTTTAAATTGCACCAAAATAAACGCTTTTCGAATTATAGTGGAATCTTAAAAACAACTTAAATTTTATAAAAACTGTGATTTTCATCGATAAATATGTTAAAATAACTTCTAAAATTAAATTATTCTTAAAAAATTAAAAAAATGCTATCAACTCACGTGAACTACAAATGTCGGACTATTTTCTCACGAGTGCGCAACCTAGTCCATTAAATTGTAGTTCACACAGGGTTTTTTTTCTGCCGCATTCTAAAAGTCCAGAAAGCAAATGCTAAATAACATTTTGTAATTGCTTTACATGATCACTAACCTTCGTTTAATATTAAATTCTAGTTTTAACTTTAATAAATATTTGCAAACTATTTTCACATTACTTTTTGTTATTCAAACTGGTCTTGCCGGTTTTTTTTCTTCTGTGAATCTTTTAAATGATGCAACTCTACTGATATTAAAATTGCATTCAAAAAAGAAACGAATACAAAACAAAATTAAATAATATTGAAGAATAAGAAAGTTTGTAAAAATCTCGCACCGAATTACAAAACAGGTAACCATCCTAAAAGAGACTAGAAAATGCGCTCCATTGAAAAAAGGGTATATACATACATATATAGACTTACGAACAAATCGTAATATTCAATTGCGCAATATCAATAAAAATGTAAATTCTCTATGTTTGAGAAGAATGGATGATATTCGGTTTGCGCAATTCCAACGATACATCTGTCCCTGTGCATCACCCTTTCATGATTTGTACTTGCTAAACTGTCTTTGTTTGGTACAGTTGAAAAAGTACATTGGTTGGTTCCGTTTTATCGATGAACAATAAGGAAAACGGCAAGTTGTTCGTTTACGGAAATGTGAAAAAAAACCGTTACATAAAAGTACATTTTAAAAGTAAAGATGGGATTATTTTACATTTTATTAGGTATTTCGGAATCGTATTTCAAGTAATCTTTAAGAACGTGCATTATTGTGTATTTAAAAGAATAACATCGCTAACATCTCTGAAAAATATAAATTGTATATCCTTACTGAATTTATTAACAGAACTAGAAATAGACAAAGAATGAAAATAAAGCTTCATATAAGTGAAAAAGAAAACACAGCGTATTCAAATCTCAAATGACGAAAAATCTTCGTAGGGAATCCTGTTGCAAACTTACAGCCATTTCCGACTGACTGCTGGATGCTACACCGTTTCCGGAATGTAATCGAACGCTAATCAAACGACGCAGAACTTACTTTCGAAAGGATCTTCAAGTGAAATTGAAAACTGGTAAGATTCACTGATGTAATAAATATGACCTTTATTAATGATTGCCTCTGAATCATTATTATTTTCTGGAAGTGTGAATTAACAACCGACTATTCTAATGGGTACATGCAACGGCCAAACATGCAATATAGAATACAGAACTCATGAATCCTGTTTTACTCAAAAACTAGAAGTCTTTAGTAACTGTAGCATAAACAACCGCAAGCATCAAGCAAAACAAAAGCAACAGTTAAGAAAAGTAAAACAAAATGAAAAAGATCCCTATTTTGGATATCATATAAAATGACAAGAAATTCAAAAAAACACAAATGTTTTAAACGATTATATTCTACAAAACAAACACAAGCAAGGGTTGCAGCAAAGCAAGAATAGCAAACGATTTGTTCTTCTAGAAGTTTCGCCTAAAGGCATTCTATTCGCGCTCCAGCGAAATGCAGGATGGTCGGCATTTCTTTTAAAAACAAAACACTAACGCCTTGAGAATTTTCATTTCTATATTATTTACGATGATTCTTCATGAAAAGTGACAACTGTTTTTCAAATCATGGTCGAAATTTCAAAAAAGTAACAATTTTATCTAAAAATAAATTTTTTTTCGATTAAAATAGACAAAAAATTAAAAATGTCTATTTATTTCGATTTTTGGATATTATTAAAAAATGAGAAAGTCTAATTATTTTATTGAAAAAACCATAATTATCAAATTGACAATTTAGTTTAGATTAGATTTCAAAAACCGAATAATCTTTTGAAGAAAATTACGAAAACTGACGTAAAAAGCAAAACATAAAGGATAGTGGGGTTTACTTTGCTGGCGGAGGCAAGAACAGCCGAGAAGCTCGCATTTCGCTGGAGCGCGTTTGAAACTAGTTTTCTTTCCAACTGGTTTTATTTATCATGAAATTCCGCTGAAAAAGGAACACCGTTGAAAAAAGGATAGTGTTAAGAGATTAATTTCGAAATTACTTTTTTGATAATTAATTTCTCCGCATTGCCAGTATTATTCAGCTCTGCAGTTACAACACAATTGAAATATATTTAAAAGTTGTCAAAAAAGCAATTTTGAAGTTCATGAAATAACCAAAAGTTGGAATCAACACGGTTATATTAATAAAACATGCATTTTTTGAAACTTAATTTGAATTTTACCGTTTCGAAGCCTGAATCACCATCAGTGTCGTCGCTTTCAATCTCATTACAAGATTCCACTTCTTCATCCGAAAAATAGTCGTCGTCTTCTTCCTCAGAACTTGAATCAGTTTCAACATTTTTCAGATATTCCCGTTGTCTTGTCTCCATGGGGGTATTATGAAAGATGCTTATTTTTCCATAATACATCAAAACTCCATTCTGTAAAAATGGATATTCATTTTTTGATTTAATGAGTTTTAATTGTTATCAGATTACTTCGTCATATCCATCCAGAGCCGGGTCTACTTTTGCTTTCATTTTGAGCTTTCTTTGCTCTTTTTTAAAATCATCCACATTCCAAGTTTGATTTGCCATTTTCTGAAATATGTATGAATGATTTGTCAAAAAGGAACAGTGGCTTTCAACGGATAAAAATCTATATGAGTGATTCTTTGACTTTTTTGACAATATTGTTATTGAAGTTGCACTATGTGGTGGACTTACCGCCAAATAAATATGCGAAAGGTTTACCTTAAATATTCAAATAAACTCACAAAACAACAGATAGTGCTTCACTAATGCCTAAAACTAAAAATACCCGAAAAATGAACGAGACAATAAATCTATGCTCGTTGACAGAAAGTTAAAAGCAGAAAATTATCACATTTTGGGAATAATAGTTACTAATACAAAAAAGATATCAAAAAATTGTCAAAAGATATGGAAAACCATCGATCGCTATGAGCGGGAATGACAAATGCATACCTCAAATAGCGAAGAGTTGTAAAACGTTGTGCGAAGAGGGGGGTAAGGTATCCCTCCTGCGGATCGTGCACATCTCTGCCGAGAGTTCCTGTATAATTATTGTCTTCTTATCATGGCATATATGCAACTTACACTTGCTGTCTAACTCCCACCAACCCGCAGGAAACATAACTCGCTGTAGCGTTGACCCATAGATTCACACTTGATTTGTTTCGTAGAAAATACACGTAACATTCAGACTTATTGGGCATCCTGAAAAGCGACTACATTTTAAAAATTCGAAAAAATTGAAAAATCAAAACATTTTAAAAGAATGTTTCACATACCATATTGTACAGTTATTATTTCTAAAAAATAAAGTACTGTTGATTTTTAGCAAAGTTGAAAATCTTGATTCTGTTGAACGATACAAAAATTCAAATGTTGCGTGACTAGAAAAGAGAAATTGTTATTTTTTGACAAATCGAAAACTCCAATTGTGCCAAAACATCATGAAGATGGCTCAAAATCCCTTACAATACTTGGCTCCGGTTCAAATACAAATGCAAGGAGTAGTGAATTTCTCAAAAAATTGTGTAAAAATATGTTTTTACTAAATTTATTCCCAATTATAAAGAGTGTTTAACAAATACTGCAGAGTTCTGCTGCAGTATTTATTGAACACCCCGTAGAATTTGCAAAATACCGAATCATAACTGCAGGCTGACTATTAAACGTAAATCTTGCAAGTTGTCCACAACAAAAACTAATACATTTGTTATCTTGAAACAATCAAAAATTTTCAAAACACCAATTTTTTAATCAACATTTCTCGCAGTCTAAATTTCCCACTCTTCCATTTTCACTCTAGTTCTCAACCAGTCTACATTATTCATAAACCAAAAACATTTTCCATATTTCAACCGCGTTTTATTTTTTATGTTTCCTTTTCCCCCAAAATATATTTTTGGAAACAATGTCAAAAACAAAGTTATGCCCCTCGGCAAGTTATGCCCCCACCAGTGTGGTTCACAATGTCAAATCGGATTAAACCATTCCCAAACTCACTTCTTTTTTAGGAATTATTTCAATTCGGAACGGAAATTTTCATCAAACATTCTCTGAAAACAAAACATATTGCACATTGCCTGACGAGAAAACCATTCGGTGTGGTGATTCTCTTGTGAATTGCTGGTGTAACACCAAACAGAAAAAAACATGAAAAAGAATAAGAGTTGCATGCAAAACGCGTTATTTTCCTGCTTTTTCATGCTGCTTTTCGTCAGTTTTTCAGTAGTATGCACAACAAGCTGTGGAAAAATATTTTTGCCCTTGAAGGCTATTATGAGGGCTTTGCTTCTAACATGCCACCTCTATTTATTTAATCGACATTCACACAGGATTTATTTCGAAGATTTTTATAATTCCATATTTTTAGCCTCGTTTTTCCGTCCAATTTGTGTCACTTAAGCCCTTTTAACATAATGAAAACCCCACACTGCCATTTTTTATCCATCTTATTATATTAGAACATTCATTTTTTTTCTGATCCTTTTGAACTCTTTCAAGGAAAAAAACCCCCATAAATCTTTATGCTACCAACGTCTTTTTATTCATTTTTTTGGATATATATATATTCATTTCTTCATTTCCAGAGCTATTCAATATGTTGACCCAATATTCTCGATTTTGTTTATTTTAGTTCTCGTTTTACTTTGAATGTTAACAATCAACATATTTTTTCTAGTTTTGGTGGAAAAAAGCAAACTTTGCTCATCCTGACATGCAATTATCGAAGCTTCTTTCTTTCCGAAAATGTGCATTTCGATTCTTTTCATTTCAGGAGAATGGTTGACCCTGAGAAGACTATTCTCATTTCTTTTGATGAGCATAATGTGAGAGGATTTGTGGCGCCAGAATTTCAAAAAATTGCTGAAATTTTTAGGTAATTATTTTTTTTTATAAAACTGGATAGGTATTCTATTTTTTCAGGTCGAATTTTGAAACAGGTTTTGAAACGGCGGGCGCATCGTTTGCTGTTTTTTATAAAAACAATTTGATTATTAACTTGTTTGGGGGATTTAGAAATGTTGAGAAAAAGCTGTCATGGGAGAAAGATACCACATCAGTCATTTTTTCTACAACTAAAGTAAGACATCACTTTTTGCTTCTCAATGCCGAAAAGTTTTGAAAATTCTTTAGAGCATATCATCTGTTATTTTGGCAAAAACGCTAGATGAAACTAATATATCATACGAAACCAGAATTTCAACATTTTGGCCGGAATTCGCAGCGAATGGAAAAGAGCAAATAACTATTCTCGACGCTGTACTTCATAGGGTATATTTTACGAATCATATACAAATCAGTTATAACCCTTATTTCTCTTTTTTCAGGCTGGACTTGCATATTCGGAAGAAATTTTAGAAAGATCAGATATCAAGGATCCGGTTAGAATAAGCCAGTTTTTTGAAAATGCATCTCCTATGTCAAACGGAAATGAAGTTGTCTATCATGCTTTGACCTTTGGGTGAGCACTTTGAAAAAAAATTTTGGAGAACAAAAACTGCTAGAGATTTAGACTCCTGCTAGATCAAATAGTAAGGAGAATAGATTTGAAGAAAAGAGGGATTGCGCAGATTTTGGATGAAGATTTTGTTGAGAAATATGGTTGGTTTAAACATGAACATTAGAATTCGAAGAATATTGGCTTTAAAGGAATTTCAAATTTATCAATTGGACTTAAAAATAAGAAGGATAATGAACAAGTGGCAGTTCTTACAAATCTCGATGATGATGAAGTGACTAGACAAGGTGATAATTTTTTTTGAATTGTAAAGATGACGATCTCGTTGGTAAATTAGTACAAATGCACAAATTGATAAAATTTTTAATTCCAACGTTTCGGCACAAAAGCCCATCATCAGGGAACATGTTAATTACCTCAAACTTGGGTAATTAAACCAAGTTTGAGTTTTTTTTGAATTATCTTTCCTATTGAACAAACTTCAAAATTTTAGGAGAGTTACAACCAGAAGCGTTGGAAAATTACATGGCTGGGGACAACCCGCATCATTATAAACTATACAACATATTTAAATGGATAACAACAGATGATGTAATATTCGAAGTTGAAATTACTTTTTTTTAAGTTCAAATTTCAGTACAACAACCTTGAGAATCGATTACTTCCAATGCCATCAAATATGGGAATATCTAACGCTGAAGGCTTGGCTCATTTTCATTCAATTGTCACAAATCACGAAATTCTCTCGGAAAAATTCCAAAAACTACTTGAGGAACCGGTCATTGAAAATGGTTTTGATCACGCAATTGGTTATGAAGAAAGCAAAGGATATGGTTTTCAATATACAAAGAATCCAAAGGTTTTTTAAACATTTGCTGAACACCTCAATTATCTATTACAGGGTCAATGGATCTTTGGACATTCAGGATTTGGGGGACAAAACGTGAAAATGGATGTTCACAACAAATTAACGTTTGCTTATGTTTCTAATGGGTTGAAAATTTCGGATGCGGATATGGTTATTCCGTGGAAGAAAATGGTCGACGAGGTCTATAAATTGTTTGATGAACTTTGATGATATTTTATCTGAACAAAATGTTTATAGTGCTTGTTTAGAATTGATTATTGTCCCTAGTTATTTCGTTAGTTTTCCTAATTCTTGAAAATAAATGATTGCAACATTAAACTTTAAAAATTCAAATTACCTCCAAAATGTGAATGGCCTAACATTTGCAATGGTCTAATTTTTGCAAGTTTATTTTTTTAAACATTTTCCTAGTCCTCAAGGTTGTACTTCACGTGGACAATGATGCTGAAAAATCTCAAAACGAACGAAACAGTCTAAAAATCTAACTCCAGGTTCGAAAAAGTTCAATTCAAGGATCAATAACACTTTTTAAAAATATGTTCCATAGTTTTTTTCGTAACAAAGCTTTTCAAAACCGCTAACATCCATTCTCTCTTTTTTTAAAAGCCGACAGATTTGAGCAAACAGTCTAGAATACAAAGCGCGTATTATTTGCACAAAATTTTGAAAACAATTGTTTTCACGCGATTTACCCTCCTCAAAATAAAGTCTAACAACAATTGGCAGTTTTTCATTCCTTTCCTCTCATCAAAAAACTTTTCAAGGTTTTAAATATCCAGCCTAGAAAATCGCCAACATCTGTCCCTTATAATCATCTATATACCCGTTTTTTTCCGTCTGTTGCGTTCCTCATTTACTAGCCAACGAGAAGAGGTGTAGTAAAAACGTGCAGCGGTTGCGCTCCAATGGCAAAACCCTGCCTAGCAGTTGGTGTACATTTGCATGTCACACCAGTAAAAAACGGCTTTTCCTTCTTCTGCTTCTTCTTTTTCGTCGATTTTTTTCTGGCCACTTCAAAGTAGAACAACTTTCGTCGAAACTGGCTTTCGTTGACTACTTTAGAATGTTGGTTTTGCAAATTTTTTGAACAATTATACTATTTTTACAGAATGAAAAACTAATGGTTATTGACCGCAAGAATTCCGGCGAATTGAAGACCTCGGAAAAACGAGCTTTTGTGAAAAAGCGGAGCAAGTAAGTTGATTTCAATATTTCAGAAATATAAAATTACTTATTTTTGCAGGGTCACTGCTTCCGAGGTCCGAAAACATGTCATCAGCGGGTTGCTTCCAATTCATAGGCTTACTGACACAGAAAATGGATTTGATATGGATCTTTCGATCATGAACAAGGTATCCTGGATTTTAAGAAGTTAATTTAAAACTATAGTTTTCTGCAGGTTGCATATACAGATCCTGTCCCGCCAATTGATATCGAAACCCTCCTCGAACAACGAAAAACGTGTCTTTTATATTCGATTTCATCTCCAAAGTCATCAAAACCAATTTTTGAATATGTTTCGGATGATGTTGAGGTTAAGATCATCAGACAAGATCAATTATCAGATCATAATTATACAACTATTCCAAAGTATGCGATTTATATTTAAATTTTTGCAAAAATCATTAATTTTTAGTATTGAAAATCATGTTCGAGATGTGTGCGCATTTTATTGTGATGATTTCTCAATGGTCAATCGAAAGTAAGTTCTAAAAATTTAAAAAGTTAGCAAAATAATAATTAACAACGTAAAAACGTTTCCAGATATGCTCAATTTGGTACAGAAGATATAAATGACCGGTGGAATTTAGAAAAGTTGACTGCATTGAGGTCACTACGCCCACAGTTATTTCAAAGTGGGCTTCGAATTATGGATAGGGAATCGAGTACAGTGTCACTAGAAGGTTATGATACGATAGATGCAGGGAAATGTGCAACGGAACAATTTTATGGTAAGCTTTTTAAAATTATATTTTGCTAATTTTTAGGCAAATTTATTTTAAAAGTGGTCAAGAAAGTTTGAAAATGATTTGTTCAAGAAATTAGCCATTAATTTGTTTTTTCAGTATCCATGTTGAAAAAATCAGCCATTGACAAAAACACTTTATTATACTCCATGCTTGCAAAAAATCGTGTGAAACACCTGATGAACTGCATCGTTAAAAATGAGAAAAACAGCTGGGAGAAACGAGGAATTCCACATCTTCCAGAAGAAGAAGAAACACCAAAACTCTTTGTAAAAGTTGAAAAGGTGTCGATTTTTATCATAGCATTTCAACAAGAAATATCTTTTTTCAGATTGGCGTTGAACCATTCTTTGAGCCGTTATTTCTTTCAATGGCTATTTATGACATTCGATACAAGCAAAAAGTCACAGAATCGGTGTATTTTAATCTGGTTGATGCTGATAAACTTGACATGCTGGGAAAGAATCAACCGAATTTTATCAATAAGTAAGGAGATTTTAATAATTTTGAGAATGCAACTGTTTCAGAAATCTGCAATCTTTATTTAATATCACTGGCCCAGTTTCAAACATGTTTTTGGTAATCAAGGTATTTAATTTGATTTTGATGTAATAGTGAAACAAGTTTACTTTTAGATTGAAAAAGTTTTGCAACAAACGGATGTGTTTGAAGGAAGTGATCCTTATACTGGTATAAAGGAAGAGAAAAATATTGAAAAACTTAGAGCAAGTGCGGAAGATTTTTGTCAGAGATTGGGTAAGGTGCTGCGATTCGAATTTTAGATTTTTTTAAAACTTCTAGGTGCTTATCGAACTGCTCTTGGCTATCAAGTGGTGGATATTCAGAAGATTTTCAGTGTGAATGTTCAAAGTGTTTGTACTGGTGATCGACGTACAGATCCAATGGTTACATCATCGTGCACAATGAATTCTGGAATCACATTAATAAGTAAAAAAATTATGGGTTAAGATGAGTAAACATTGTTCAATTTTTCAGCAAGTGGGCATATTTTGGACGATCGTTGTAGTATCACCAGTGCTGACCGAACATCGATTGTATCAATGGGGTCAACATTGCGAAGGTTTGGTAGTGGAACATCTGCGGCAACTGTTTTCAGTAGGGTTAGAACGCCATTGACGAAACGAAAGTTTACACCGGGTAGGACTTATAATTTGAATTGTGATTCAAATAATTTTAAAATGTTTTCTTCAGCCAATTCGAGTATCCTCGCATCACGTGGAGACGTACCAGACAGTTTGGAAAATATGCCATCATGTAGTCTGAAGTTCACGACATTTTTCCGGCAAGAGCATGATAAACTATCAGATGAAGACATCTATCGAATTTGTAATGAAATCCGTAAAACGAATGGAAAAGTGAGCAGGAAAATGTTCAATTTTGATATGGAACTCACAGTTGCTGGATCAAACAAAAGCAAAGAGTGTCGGAATCATGGAAGTAATATGACTTTGAGTAGTGATACTGTGATCCACGAAGCCATTGAAATTCCGCAATACAAGTCAAGAATGTATAAATCATATAAGAACTTCATGTATGTTTATCCAAAACATATCAACTTGTCGAATAGAACTGGAAATGGGAGGAATATCTTAATCAAAATTGAGTTGATGGATGCGACTGAAAATTCAATGGAAGCTATTTTTGAAAAAGGAGCGGCTCGAACAACATTGTTAAAGTCTGCGAAAACAAGTGTGGTTTATCATAACAAGTAATCAACTTACAAATTTTAATATAATTATAATTTATAATCAATTATAGGACTCCCTTTTTCACTGACGAGATAAAAATAGCAATTCCTTGTGACTTGAATGACGGTCACCACCTTTTGTTCACAGTTTATCATATTTCTTGCAAAGATGGTGACACATCATCCGCTGAAACACCAATTGGTTACACGGTTTGTTTTTTTTCGTGAAAATGATCCTTCCAACAAATATTGTTTCCAAAATTTCAGTGGTTACCTCTCTATCGTGATGGCAAACTTCGCAGTGGTGATTTTCATCTACCAGTGTGCGGTGAAAAACCACCGCCAAGCTATGGTTACCTCGACGCTTCAAAAGCGTTGCCCAACTTGAAATGGATTGATAATCATAGAGCGATTTTCCAATGTTCGACAAGAGTGATTTCAAGTGTTCATGCGCAAGATGACCATCTGGAGAAGTTTTTGTCGGGAGTTGCTAGTTTGAGTTCCAATGATCCAAAGCATCCACCAGTTGGAGAAGCTGTCTTGATTCATAGCATCGAAGTAAGTTATCAATATTGTTTATTTTGATATAAATTTCAATTCAGAACCTATTAAAAGCAGCTCCAGAACGTTTAGTGGCTTTCATCCACTTTATATTGAATCGCCTTCTCTTCTTGGTTGCAAACCCTCCATATTCTGGTATTTTTCAATTTTTAAATAATGACAATAGAACACTTTTTTGTTGTTTCTTCAGATGATGTATCCATGAAAGCATTTGAATGTATTGGCCATCTAGTGAAATTATTTTCAAAAATGTTGGATGCCGACACTGATAGTTACTGCCGAAGTATGCTTTTAGCTGGTTATGCAAGATATCGTAAATTGGCGACCCAAGAATCAAAACCGCACTCAAGTCTAAGACCGGTAGAGTTGAAAAACTCTCCCACTGATTCAAATATGCTTAATAGCATGATTGGTGAGTCTAAAAATGCTTTATAAATAAAAATTATGCAAATCATTGGTTCAGAGCATGTTGAGAGAACGACACATTCGGGAACTTTAAATATTGGCACAACAAATGTCAGGCTTCATGAGAATTTAGTTGAAATTTGGCTACGAGCGAGAGGAGCGGGTCGTGAAAACTCAATTGTTCATGCTTGGTTCTTTTTAGAAGTTATTGTAGGTGTCATTTGGAGCGAAATTTCCAAAAATTTGTTCAATTACAGCTGAAAGCAGCAACTGAATATTTGACAATGACGGGACGAATGTTTTCATCGAGAAAAATACGATTTGGTGAACAATTCTTGAAGAACATTGAAGTTTTATGCGAAATCATTGCTCAAGAAGTTATTTCAAGACATGCTACGGATTTTGAAGAAGCGCGTTTAATTTCGAGTGCTTTGGCTTATTTCTTAAGGTATGATATACTAGAAATATATCCTTTTTTCAGAAAAATTAAGTTTTTCAGAGATTGCTTCTCAATTATTGACAGGACTTATGTGATGAAACTCATCCACAAGTATATCGTTTCATTTTCAGAGGGAATGAAGTATGCTAAAACTTTGTTTTTTTTTACATTCACAATTTTTTCGCAGAAAGTTATCCCAACCAAACGAGATATTGTCGATCAAAATAGATTTTATAAAAATCATCTGTTCTTATGAGCATTATTTGGTTATCAATATTTTGAATGATCTGGAAGCTAAAAACGAAGGGGCAACAACGGCAGCGCCTCCAAAATCGACACTAGCCGCAAGTGCGAAGAAAGGATCTCCGAATGGATGGATTTTGACGGATACGACACGATCGACGCATTATCTTTCTGGACATGTGCTGACGGATTTGAAGGATTCTATCAATTCGGGGAATGCGATTCTTTGTGCAAAGTGAGGCATTGATTAAAAACTGATAAAAAGTATGAAAATGAGTTTCAGAGCTATTGAAACTGTCAAACAGCTTCTACAGTCGCACGAACTGGATAATAGGATTTCAGATAATGATTCAATTGCTCAAGTTGCTCATATTTATAAACCACTAGTGACTATTGTTCTTGATAATGTCGAGAGCTTGTATTCTGGGTCTGTAAGAAACTCGGCGGATGGATCGTAAGTGACGTTTCCTTCTCATATCTTACCAAACATTGTTTTTAAACTATACAGATCGAATATTTCATTCTTGGAGCAAACTTCAAAGCAAGATGTGATGGCTGCAATCGCCGGACGCATTCGTTCTAGCCCAGACTCTACGTATTCCAAACTTCAGCTAGATCTACCTATGACAAAATCGGTAAAAATTAAATAAAGATTGAGAAAAGAAAGAAAATGTAAACTTTTCAGATTTTATGTTCAACGTTCTGGGTTTGGAAACATGTGACACGAAATGATCTTCAAAATTGGATCTCTGCTTTAGATGAACAACAAATGTTGAAACTTTTGCATCTCTTGTATTATACAATGTCAACATTTGAAATTAAAGAAGAGCCGGCCAATTCGAGAGTAACATTAAAATGATCGCTTTTCGAAGTTGTTAAAAATTTATGAAGTTACAGAATTCGATGGGCAAAAATTCAATAACAAAACTGGAGGAAGAGCCAGCAGAGGTGAAATGGAGGACAAGAAGCTCGGAAACGTGCGACTCTCGGACGGAACATAGCTTGTTACAAGATGCGTTGTCTGGTGAAGCAATCGTTTCATGTGAAATTTTCCTATGCGTCATTGAAATTATTGACAATATTATTGCGTGCTCGGCAGAAGCAAAAAATGCAATTTTTCATTTTCTTCCTATGATTTTTCCGCTAATTGTAAGTTTCACAATTTCTTCTAATCGTTAACATTTCGAAAATTCCAGATGAACGGGCTATCATGCAACGTCTCTGATCAAGTTCTAGAAGTTTTGTTCGCCGCTCAACAGAACTTCTTTGCACGATTCCCAGCAATGATTCTTGAACAGAAACCTGAGCTGTGCGCCGAGTTGTCGCAACAAATACTGCGACACTGTTCGGCAACAAAACTCGAGAATGTGAGAACTATGGTAAACTCCTGAAAAAACTGTTATCACTCTCGCAATACCAAAAATTTTTCTAGGCAACAGTTAGTTTGTATCACTTCCTTCGCGAAAATTTCAAGCTTTACAAAAATTTGATAAAAGCGAGAACGTTTTTGTCAACAGCGTTATCAACGCTACTATCTGGAAGTTTTGATCATGATGTTTCGGTTAATGATGAATTTATGATCAAAAGTTTGGAAGTTGCTAATCATCTTGCATTGGAAGACAACTCATTTGATGAAGCGGCTAAACAGAAACTTATTGAACAGATGAAGGAATTGACAGCAAATCTTGAGAAAATCATGCTGAGCACTGTACAAATGAGAGAGCATGTAAACGATTATGAGATGACTATCGACTTGATGTATCAGTTAGTTGATGGTTATTCAAATAATCCGGATTTGAGGTTGAGAGATTTTTTTATACTTTTTTCATTAAACGAAATGTTTCTAGAATAACATGGTTGCTTAATATGGCTGAACGACATGAAAAGCAAAGGAATCTATGTGAAGCAGCTCACAGTTACCTTCAAGCCTGTGCACTTGTCTTTGAATATATTGGTAAGCCGATTGATACAGAACCGTTGATTTTATGTAAAATTTCATTTTCAGACCAGAAAAAACAAAACATGGGCTTTGATTCGCGTGGAGCGTTCACATTCTTCGAAATCACGCCAAATGCCATTAAAGAGTCAAAGACAAATTTCAATTCTGTGAAAAAGTAAAATCAAAACAATTTTCATTCTCAAAACACTATTTACAGTTCCGACGCCGAGAGTCACATTCAGTCTTATCACTTCACTGAAGCAGGGCTTCTCAAGATTTTGGAGAAAGCATTTTCATTGTTGGAAAAAGCGCAACTTTATGAATTATTGTTCCCATTTTCAAAGGTATGTGTGTTTTTTTTTAATTTTTCAAATATATTTTTACAGATTATTTTGAGCTATTGCCATGAAGTAAAAAGTTTTTCACGTGTTGCACATATTCACAAAAGATTGAGTATCGCCGCAGATCAGATAAAAGAAACGGACGAATTTCATGAACATCAATCAGATGCATGGGTATCACCACTGCCAGGTATTGATAAGAGATGCTTTGGAACTTTCTTCCGGGTTGCTTTTTATGGAAAGTTGTTCAAAGAACTTGCGAATAAGGAATTTGTTTATAAGGTATAGAATTTCGCGCTAGTTTCTTTTTTATTGTGAAATTATTTGTTATAGGAGTCGGCATTCTCTAAACTAAATGAAATCAGCAATCGTTTGGAAACGTTTTATACAAACATGTTTGGAGAAGGAAATGTTGTTGTGTTGAAGGATTCGAGACAAGTTGAAACATCACTATTAAATGCAGACAAAGCTTATATTCAAATCACATTTGTTGATGTTTATTTCTCGGATGATGAAAAAATGGAACGATCCACTTATTTTGAAAGGAGGAATAATGTGAATCGGTTCTTTTTTGAAACGCCCTACACTATGGAAGGTAGAGCACAAGGGGATTTGTCATCGCAATACAAAAAGAGAACAGTTTTGACGGTCGAGAACTCGTAAGTTTATATAAATGACTTATTAGAAGAAAAATTGTTTTTGACAGTTTCCCATATGTCAAAACTCGTCTACGTGTGATCAACCGATCAATCACCAATTTTTCGCCGATCGAAGTCGCCATTGAAGATATCGAGAAAAAGACGCGAGAATTGGCGGCAGCTGCGAAGCATAAAAATCCGAAAATGTTGTCAATGATGGTTCAAGGTGCAATCGGGACGACTGTAAATCAGGGACCATTGGAAATTGCGAACGTTTTCTTGGCGAATTCAATGCATGATGAAAGAGGCAGACCGATGGATAGGCTTCAGAATAAGTTGAGGTTGTCGTTCAGACATCTTCAGTATCGAGCGTTGGAAGCGATTGAATTGTCGAGACAATTGATTGGGGAAGATCAGAAAGAGTATCAGGTATGTGTTTGATTTCTAATAAAGGTTGATAGATCGCAAAACAGTTGCGGAAAGTTGTAAAAGAATCAAAGGTCTCATAAATTTACAATCCATCATAAATAAAGTCTTATCACGTTTTTTTATATCGATTTTTTTCATAAATAGAATAAAACTAAATAGAATAACAATTTTAATACTAATTCGACCGTTTCCCCCCTAACAGAACCCAAGGGGGTTGGGGCTCTTTAGTTAGATCCCCTTGCAATTCTTTTGTATTAATATCAAATGAAATTATTATTAAAAATGAGAATATTTAGAAATATATAAGGTGAATGAAACTCACTTCATTTTCAATTGAATAAATCCAGAGTCCAATAGTTCTCAGGCCAATATTTGAGTGATAAGATAAAAGTAGAAGAATCGTGTACATTTGCGAGATCCCAGAAGTAGTAAGAATCCCCTTGATATACCGAACCTCACTAAAGACTTGTAAGTAACTATTGTAAATAGAATGGAGTCATATTTATATACCTAGATCAAGAATTTCAAAATAATTTTCAGGAAAACGTCGAATCAAATTTCAACAGTTTTGTGACTCATCTCAAACCAATGCTATCCCGAGAGAAAAACGAAATAACGTTCTCCGAATTTGGAAAACCAACCGTTGTATAATATCATTTTCTTCTTTACTTTTTGTTTTCATGAATCTCATACCCTTATCTCAAAAAACAATCATCCATACTTCAAGTTTTAAAACTCCATGAAGAAAGACTTTATTTTCAATATTCTGTCATAATTAATATTCCTGACTGCTCCCCCCCCCCCCCCCCCCCCCGCGTTATGTGTTTAAATTTTTGCTAAATTTCCAACTGGTTTCAAAAACGAAAAAAAGACTTTGTATCAATAAATAATTTCATTTTTTTTTATCTTGAAAACTTAAAGAAGATTGGCCATGCTTTTGCTGTGTACTAACAGGACGTGAAATATCATAAATTGTGGGAATTATGGGTTTTTGAGGAGGAGTGCGCTTCATTCTTGAAAAAAAGAAATATTTTGCAGAGTGTTTTTGAAGTGGCGTTTTTCCCCCTCTAATCAATTTTTGTTTCGAAACGTTTTTGATTATTATTTCAACATCAAATGGTTATTGTTCAAGTTCTAGTGATTGACGTTCTGTTTTGTTTGCATTGTTGGCTACCGATTTTTTTTTTGTTTCAATTCGTCTCCGTATTGTAATTTTTTTTTGTTGATAAATACAACTGCAACCATTGTGATTGAATGTTAAGACGAAATAATCTGATTTGTTCGATGACATTTTTCGGTGAAAAAAAAAAAGGTTTTCGAAATCGTCTGCAAGCGAACACCTTAATTTTATTTGTTCGTTCATTTGTTCCAAACATCTAGTATCTTTTTTGTACTTTTGCAAACACTTGAAAATAGCAAGGAAACTTTTTCGAACACATGACATTGGGGAGGGAATCAGGAAAATGCGTCCGCCCTATCAAATGTTTCAAAAACTGTTGTGCTATTCGCTTTTTCGTTTTATCGTTGGTTTTTTTGTTATCAGCTATCGTTTGTCGTTTTCATTTCACTTTACACATCATGCTCCACGGGAAAGGGGATTTTCTTCAGCTTTTTTGCAGAAATAAAAAGATTGGAGAAGACACGTTTTTTTTGTGATTCGTTCTGTGGGGGGAAGTGGGGTCTTAGACATTGAATTTTTTTATGTTATAGGTATTGCAAATTTGAACAAAATTTCATTTCCTTATCAATTTTGTTATATTTGTTTGGCAGTGTTTAGTAGTTCTTTTTTATCGTTTGCCATTCCTGATTGTTTGCACTTTATATTTTATTTTGCATTTAAATTTTTTTGTAGGGCAAAAACCAAACAGATTTTAATTTTTAATAACCCACTAATCAACAAATAAGGTTTATAATCCGTTTCTAGACAAATGCGCGTTGAATTAAATGCATATTGGTTACAAATCACACAAACAACATCATGTTTTTTGTCATCTTTGAACCATTCCCCCTTTTTTTTCCACCCAATTACACCAATAAATTATCAATTTAGTTTGTCACTTTCCCGAAATAATTGATATCATTTCTTTCCACGAAACTAGTGGCTATTGTTGCCTGAGAGATTTATATTCGTGAAAAAGTAGTTTCCCTTTACGTATTTTGCCGCGCGTTTTTGAATGAAAAAAAGCTATTAAAACTGCGATTGGAATATAAAAAAAATAGCTTCGATACGATCTCGAGGAAACATTTATTTCGTTTTAGCCAGTATCGAAGTATCCTCTCTTGCCTTCGAATCTTCTAATTTCCTAGGAAAAAATGACCTTCTTACGTGGGTCGATACTCCTCTTGTTTTTCTGTTCTATTCGTTCCGTTTTGGTGACAAATAACAACGAAAAAAACATATATCTGCACGCACAATGAAGCAATAGATTTTGTTTTAAATGTTGCGATCGACACAAGGAAAGTCCTTTTATGTGTTTGTATGTGAAAATCAATTTTATTTCCATTTTTGTTTCTACTTTCTCTTCGCTCTATCATTTGTCCCGCTTGATCATATCGTATACATACACAACCCTCTTTTTCGCCCCATCTCTTCATATACCCGAACCATTTTCGGCATTTGAATTCATTTCAACTATCAATACATATTCGAAACTTTTTTGTTGTTTTTTTACAATACGCGGCGGTATTGTTTGTTGATTGATTTGATCCGATTACATTCAGTTTTGATCAATTGCGTTTATTATTCCAGAGGAATGGCGGACACGGCTGTTCTGATTCCGAAAACAAGTATGTGTGAGCTCCAAGCTCCGTGTTTTAATAATCGATGGTAATTAATCAAAAATGATTTACAGACTGGGTTCGTCTTGAGATTGAGCCTGTCCAGGTTAGCTACGATGATGAGAACGCGGTCAACTTCGCAACTGTTCAATCGGTTGTCCCAGGAGCTCATGGACTTTACTACCGTGACAACGGTGAAAGAAGGGCGTTGTTGTAAGTGATTTCACAATTTTCCTAAAAGTTGTTCGAACGTTAGAAATGAAACATCAACAAACTCGGTGTATTTTTCTCTTTTTTCAAATCAAAATTGATGAGAAACAACCTCTCATCTCTCTCAATTTTTTACCACAAAAAAAATGTCCGCACGTATCAAAATGAAAAATGTGATGAGAATTGATAGATCTATGTAAACAATTTTGACAATAGAAATGTGATAAATTATTCTTAAGAAAATGTTGAAAACCGGTATTTTTGTGTATAAAATTAGCCATTAAATTTATCTTTCAATGAAAAAAAGGTCGATTTTTGTTCAGGTTTGACAACAGCACTGGAAAAGTTGCATCACCACCAAATGGCTGGGACTCGACGCCGATTTATATTCATTTAGGTGAGAATCATGTCATCAATCTTATCTGTATCAATCAGTGAGAAATGTTTGGTTTTTGTTAATCGAAAACAAATTACAGCACATGGATCGAGACATGGAACACACTTTGCTGATTACAACAAAGCAAATGATGCGTTTGAAAGAAACATCTCAGCAGTTCAAAAACTTTTCGGTAATTCATTCTGACGAAAAACTGAACTGACATCTGATTCGTTTTGTCGTTTTTGTTGTAAAGTAAAAACCCACAGATTTCTGAACTTTTCCATTATGTTAAAATATCAGATAAAGTACTAACAAAACGAAACAAATACACGTAGAACAATTTTCAGCTGTTGCCGGGCTTGGCGGAAAAACCAACAAAGTGTACAGCGCGTCAAAGACAAGAGCACGCAGCTCGTCGAAGAAGAATCAGACAAGAAGCCAATTTGATGCACAACCGGAGAATGTGCATATTAGTGAGGAGAGTGATAATACAAAAGAGGCGGTTGAGAAGCAAAACTCGCAGATTGAGAAGTTGAAGAATAAGAATGCTGAGCTGAAATCGAGAATTGCGGAATATAAGAAAGATTTGGCTGTTTATAAGCGTCGAACCGATTCTGCGAAACATCATGGTTATTTCGATGAGGAGGAGAACTTCATTCGAACCGCTTCCGATGGAGAGGAGAAACGATCCTTGGAGCCGAATGATCATGATATCGAGATCAAGTAAGATTTGGAGTTTAAAAAAATAAATAGCAAAAAATGAAATTGTTAATCGATTTCAGATTTTGATTTTGTATGAAGATTATCTCAATAAGTTCAATGCAACCAAATATATTCAGCATTTCAAGCCAAAAATATTCAGCATTTCAAGCCAAAAATATTCAGCATTTCAAGCCAAAATTCATATTCAAAACTTAAAAATCATATTTTTCAGCAACTTGCACCTTGTTATCGAAGAATTGAGAAACAAATTGGCAACCAGCGAGAGTCTCAATAAGGAAATCGAATCGAAGTTGGGTGACAACCAAGAATTGTTGAAGAACGCTAAAGAAAAGTAACAAATTGTTATCACATTAGCGTTGTTTCATCGAATGTTTTTTTTGCAGAGTTGCCTATTTGGAGAACCAGCTGAACTCTGATGCTCATGACGAAGTCAAATCCACTGCTGTTCGCTCATTAGAAGTGAAATTGCAATTGGCGAACAACTCGATTCGCAGACTTGAGAGCGAGAAGCTTGAGCTTCAAGAATCGAAATGGTATGCTCAGGAGAAATTGTGTGAGTTGGAGAAGGAGAACGGATATTTCAAGGGAATTACAGAGCAGCTTAAGTATGTTTAACGAACCAATTCGGTATTCTAAATTTCTCATTTCAGGGCCAGAGCCGACACATCCCACTGTGAGAAGCTTTTGAAGGAGAGTGAAAAACGAGTCTGGGAATTGAACGAAGAAAAAAGCAAGTTGGAATGGAGACTTGGAGAATTGTCCCAATGGTGGAATGATTCAAAATGGAAGTAGGGAGGATTTCAATAAAACAAACACATGATATAAAAACCGGGTTTTTCAGGATTGGTGAGCTCGAAGCTTCTGTCGCGCAACAAAGGAATTTGCTTGACACAGCAAACGTAAAGATTCAAAACCTCAATGACGAGTAAGTAATTTTTGAACCTTAAAAATAAATATTTATCGGAAAATTGTAGATTAATACAGGAGGTTAGGTAAGAAATTTGAGTGTTTTTATTTTTTATGTTTTTGAAAGTGTTGATTAATCTAACACAGTGGTGCGGAGTGTCATTTTCAGTAAATATTGTTTTTAATTAAAAAATAATTATGATTTCAGAAGCACCACCGGGCCACTCATCGTTCCACGTGACGGATTCACTCTCAGCCAAGGGCAAAGAGGCAAATGGCAGCTTGCAAAGTCAGTTTATTCATTAAATTGTAGTAAATTAGCCTTAACTTATAGTGGAAATGCACAACCATCATTTGCTGCCTATCCATCGATCCCAATTATCCCAACAATCCCAAGCATTGCTGGACCACCATATTTTGGCAGCAATTCGGGAGATGGTAGAGAAGTCACCTTGACAATTGATACAGAAAACGAGGATGTTTATTTGATGGTTTGTTATTTTATAAAACATTACTTCTGACATGAAAACGACGTTGTTTTAGGGTTCATTCATGAACTGGAAATGTGGATTGAAGTGTGATAAACTGACAAACGGAAAGAGAGGAGCCGTTGTGACTCTCAGTCGTGGAAGGTAAAACTTATTTCGTTTTTGATACATATCTATGGTTTTCACGTATTTTTAGGCACGAATTCCGTTTTATGTCCAAAGGAGAGTTCATCACTTCCGGAGATTATCAACAAGTCGCAAATGGCTTGGGAGGACAAAACAATGTCATCTTTGTTGAGTAATCGTATAATTATTAATCATTTTATCTTCTTTTTTTGTGAACAAAAAACTTCCAAAAATACGTTGCGGTTCAATTTTGCAGTTAACCAACTTCCCCCTAACTTTCTCTTGTATTTGCTCGTGTTATGTCTTTTTATTTTGCTCGTGGTACAGTACTATTCTTACTTTTTAATGGGTGCCAGCTGACGGTAACTGTTCGTGTTAATAAATAATCATTGAATATTCAACAAATGCAGTTTTTTATTGTCAAAACAGGCTAATTACACGTGGTAAAACCGAAAACAAGTGAGATGAGGGGCACAAGAGGAAAGGCATATTAAAGCATTGGGATGATTTAAACAAATGTAACCAGTAGTAATCTACCACAAATTCTGAACAACGAAAATAATTTGATCGTGGCCGGCACAAATGTCGATGTGCCAGAATTTGGCATTTGGCTCCAGCAAAATGCATCCGCTCTTGTTGCCCGAAATGAGAAGCCAATAGCCCCATTGATAAATGCGGACAGTTTCCCAAAAGATGCCGGGCAAAAATGCAGTGTAGACCGTATGGGTTCTGCTAGCTGCCATCTGTAAAATTGTGAATTAACATAATATTCTAAAAATATAATTTTAAAACTAACATAGGTCCTTGGTTTTCTGTTCGGATCCCAAAGTTGATCAACGGGAGTTTGGAAAGTCACCGGTGGAACGAATGGAAGTTGAACAAAATCAACCCTTACTTGAGGCATCTGTGAAGAAAAAAACTTAAATTTGTTTTTAAATATTCGATAACAAATTATAATTATGAACAAAGAAAAGATTTGACAAAAAGTAAATACCAAGAAACAAAAAGAGGACGCGACACACATGTGTCATACAATTTTCGAAAGTTCACCAAAAACGATATGTGAGAAAATAAAATGAGGAGCAGTGCATATGTCTATTGAACACGAGACCACCATTACAGGATGCGAGAAGAAGTAAGAAAACAATTGAAAAAAATCAGAACGAAAAAAAGAATATATATTCAAAGAAGAAACAATATTGGACGCAAGTTTAAACATCTGTTGGTAAAATGAACACCATTTATGATCAGTGTGGTGAATCTATTGTATAAAAAAACATTATTAAACGTGATGGAAATTTTCCGTATGGTTTTTTGTACTTCCGTGGGTTATGGCAATGCAGATGGTGTGCTGAAAAATAATTGTGCCTAGAGAAATGAAGCCACGAACTTCACGGATGTGATTTTTAAACAAACCTGAATATTGGTAATGTATTAAACTTATCAGAAGGAGATGGAATTCAAATAAAATGTGGTCACTACGCCTAAACAATTTGTAGTATTAATTTATAAAAAAAATTAGACATTAAAATTGGTTCCCTGTTTTTAAAAGAAATATTTATTGTTTTCCATAACTTTCCATGGTTAGTTTCAAATGATTTTAGTATTGTAGTTTGGCGAATTATTTTTTGTGCATTGTATTTTGACTATTTGATTGTGACGACCCGTCTGATTGTTCATCCGAAGAATGAGTAGTCCGAAATCAAAAATAGGATTTCGAACTGTTATTTTGAAAAAAAGTAGCTGCTTTTAAAATGTTTTAAATTATGAAAATTTAGTCAAAAAATTTGGAACGCTTCACGAATTTGCGTGTCATCCTTGCGCAGGGGCCATGCTAATCTTCTCTGTATTGTTCCAATTTTAGTATATGTTCTCGGAAGAACGAAGGTAAGTAGGTTCATGCCATTTATATATGCCCCTTTTTCACTGCAACCGACACATTACAACTTGTGCACAATGCTACCTTTTTCATATTCACACGTGTACACAAAGGACTTTTTTTTGTACAATGACCGTGATTTAAGTTAGGAATGTTGAAGATATTTAAGAGAAAAATTTGAAAAAATTAATATACAAATTCTCTGATCATGGTAAAGCTTCTCATCATTTTGAATAGCAATGTAGAAAATATATCATAATTGAAGCATAGTTTCAATATGTATTTATTTTTTCAATTTTGTAAAACTTGCATTATTTTTACTTGAGATATTGCAGCTTTATCATAAATTCAGCACTTGAAAAAACATTTGGGCACATAACGTGAGAATTCGCATAAAAAAATTGGCAGAATTAGAGGCCCCAAAATTCATATAAAATCCCATAAAACGAATTCATTAAAACGAAAAATTAGTCAAAAATTTGGAACGCTTCACGAATTTGCGTGTCATCCTTGCGCAGGGGCCATGCTAATCTTCTCTGTATTGTTCCAATTTTAGTATATGTTCTCGGAAGAACGGAGGTGTTGTTCGTCGTGTCACTTATATATGCTCCTGTTACGTTGCGTCCGACACTCTCCGGGTTGAGTTGATTGGTATTATATCACATTTTGTAACATTGGAGAAGAAATTATCTTGTTTTTTTGTCTATCGATATTTTTATTGTACCTCAAAATTATTTAAATAATGAAATTACTTTTAATTTCTGAGACCAGTATTTTTTATAAATTTATATTTTCGAGAATTTTATTTCAAATTTATTTCAAATGTTTGAATGTGAATGTTTTTCTTTTTTTTAAATTTTAGATTTTAACATTCGTTTTCAACATCAATGACATAATACTTATTAGAAAGACAACATAGTCCAGTGGATCTTTCATGTACCAGCTCTGAATTTTGTTTCTTAAAATATGATCATTTTTCAAGAATGATTAAACCCCTTTTCTCAGCAATGAAAAAATAATAAAACCCAGAACACCTATCGAAATGACTTAACACAAAAAATTCCTGAACGCTCCGCTCAGTTCATTCCAGATGAAAATTTTATCGTCCCGAATAATTTCCCTATTTCTTTAATCACCCCCAACCTATCATCATCTTTTCTATCAGGCGTTTTCTGATGTTTTTTCCCTCTTTTCATTTACTTTTTTCTTCTTCAGAGTTGGATGGCAAATGCGTGAGCAACTTCAAGTGTAAAGCATGTTCCGAGGAGTCATTGGTCGAGGAACAGATGGCATTCGATAAGTTTTTCCCGAAAAAAAAAGAAATGTTGGGAAAATAGTGGATAATGGCGGAAGGATTTGAAGAAGCACCCGCTGAAACCTTTTAGTTTACTACACGATACTGTTGTTTTTCTGCCACAGAGAAAACGTTGACGGGACACATTTTTTCAAGTGTAATAGCTCTATGAGATTTTTTTGTTTGATGCCATGATGCAATTGCCACACTTGGAATGGAAAATATGAAAAAAATATATATATTGAGCTCATCTTCACAATGCAGGATAATCTCAGATATTTTGAATGAATCAACAATCTTTAGAATTTTGTCTTGGTTACCTGGGCGACTGATACTTTGCAAAAATGAATAATTTTTTTCGTAGACATATTATAAGAAAAGTTTTCGTTCTTTCCCAAAAAAATATTTTTTAGGAAATTAAGTTTTGCTCGTTGTCTGCGAAAAAGCGAAAAACTATAACCTTGGCAACTCAAATTGCTTTATTATTTATATTTTTTCATATATATATATTTTCTTAATTTGAAATCCACTTCATTTTTGTTCTCGAAACGTTTATTTCATATCAGTAAACATTGAGCAGTTAGCACGTCAAGTATATCGCATTTCATTCGACTTATCCTCTAAAATCCCTGATTTTCTCCAATATTTTTCCCCTCCAAACCCGCACACATTATGAACGTTCGAAACTGATATAAATATCATCTTCACAAGTAATTTCGTTCACCCCCCTACTATTTATGAATGGTTTTGGCCAAAAAAACGCCGTTTCTTTGGATGCTCAAAGGACCAAATTGAAGAAAAGAGTAGATAAGATGAAGAGAATTTGATCCGTCTTGCAAATAACTTTTCGGTGGCAGTTGGCAAAAAGACGAGGAAGAAGAAGAAGCAAAAAAAAACGACCAAAGATAGTGGAAAAAAAAGTGTTGTGTGCTCGAAAGTTGAAAAAAGATGTTATATGGCACGGAAATTGGAGAAACTGCGGGAATTGTTTGTATGAACTTGTTGCTTGTATGTGGGGATAGTTGTTCAATGGTGGTCAATGTTTGTGGTTTTGTTAAATGGAGTGGGGGTTTTGCACTGGGAAAACGTGAATTTTTTAAAAGTTTTTTTTGGTAAGACAATCTTTTAAAGAAACCTCTTGTTTGGTTAAAAAAAATAGAATTATCGGATACCTTATGAGACTAAAAAATAAAGTAATTTAAAAATAAATTTCATTTTCTCCGAATTTATTGAAGTTCAGTCTAAAAGTTTTCAGATAATATGACGAGAGATCGGCTGTAATCTTGCTTTTCCGAGTTTTATTTAATTTCCAACGTTCTGAACCAATTTTATTAATTTCCGTTAAACTCTTATGATTACATTAAAAAAACAAACAAAATTACAAATTTAAATTCAAATTCAATTAGTATTGAATTTTACGTCTATGTGTAGCTGGAGCTGGATGGATAATGATACCTATGACCTCAAGTAAATCAAATATCCCAAAAAAATTTGTTTGTAGCTTGCCTTTCACAAATAACTGAACCCGAGGTGTATCCAGAAAACAGTATGGTACTGTTCCCTCAATTCTATTCCAAACGCGCTCCAAAAACTGGCACTTTGCCAACACACCTTCCAAAAAACAAAATGCAAACGATTCCTCACGTGAATAACGTGAAGCGTTTGCATCTTGTTTGTTAGAAGGTGTGCTGGCAAAGTGCCAGTTTATGGAGCGCATTTGGAATAGAAATGAGGCAACCGGTTAACTGATTTAACCGGTTAACCGGTTAAATCAGTTAACCGGTTAACCGATTAACCGGTTAACCGGTTAATTAACCGGTTAAATTGTAAAGCATAATGGAATAAAAAAAAACATTGATTTTTTTCTATTTCACAAGCTGTCAATTAGTTTTTAAATATTTTTCGTTTCCAAATATTTTAAAGAGTACCCTTTTTGCATTTTTTTTTCAATAGGATTATTCATTTAAAAAATTGTTAGCGATATTTAAAGTACGCAACTCGCATTGTTCACATTTTTGAGAAATGTAATCTTATTCACTTTTTTCTCGAGCTGAGTTGGCAAATAGAAGAAAATCTGAGGTGTAGCTCTTGGGTGTAAGGTGCTAATGAAGTACTGTGAAAAAGCGAACAGTAGATGCATTTTTGGTTTTTCGAACCAGTTTCTTTGTTTTTTGGTATTCTGATGCTTTTCCAGGCAACTTGATGTTAATTATATCAATATTACTATTTTTTGAAATACAGAAAACCCTGCTGAAAATGTTGAAATTTCTGAAATTTTTTAGATTTTCGAATTTTTTCAAAATATTTCGGAAGCTAGAGCCTTTACATTCTTATTCTCAAAAAATCAGCCGATTTTATCAATTTTGAACAGTGAGCAAAGCAATTAGAAAAACACGCGATGCCTCGATGTTAATTATATCGATCGAAATTGGCGTAGGAATGTGGACACACACGTGATGCAATGAGCGCACACACGCGAAGTATTTTTTTTCTAATTGCTTTTTTCACTGTTCAAAATTGATGAAATCGACAGATTTTTTTGAGAATAAGAATGAAAGGGCTTTAGCTTCGGAAATATTTTGAAAAATTTTGAAAATCTAAACATTTTCATAAATTTCAACATTTTCAGCTAAGTTTTCTGTATTTCAAAAAGTAGTAATATCGATATATTTAACATCAAATTGACTGAATAGTCATCAGAATATTAGTGTGTAAAAGATAACGAGTTTTCATTGAGAATTCGTGAAGAAAAACATAAAATATGAAATATAAATTTCCAATTTTTCATGTTCGTTCTGGAGCATCTTTATGCGTTTTAAGTGTCTTTCACTTTTACCTACATTGACGGTAAATGTTGACTTTATTTCGCTAAATTTCATGTTGATTTGAAACCTACCTTATTTTTCAGGATTTTAAAAATTAACCGGTTAATTAACCGGTTAACCGATTTAACCGGTTAACCGGTTAACCGGTTAACCGATTTAACCGGTTAACCGGTTAACCGCTTTAACCGGTTAATCGGTTAACCGGTTAACCGAGTTAACCGGTTAACCGGTTAACCGAGTTAACCGGTTAACCGACTTAACCGGTTAATCGGTTAACCGGTTAACCGGTTAACCGATTTAACCGGTTAACCGGTTAACTTTAACCGATGTCCCGCTATACAATATTGTCAAGATACAAATTTCTGGCCGCTCGTTTTGCGAGGTGTCTTTGGTAATTTCCTCGCAACGCAACCGCAACGCGCAAGACCAACTGAGAAATTTGAATTTGAGCGCGTTGCGGTTGCGTTGTGACGAAATTCCCAACGACACTCCGCAAAACGAGCGGCCAGAAATTTTTATCTTGACAATACCTAAGTTGTCTTTTGGTGGAAAAACGGCATTTCCCTTTCTAACGTAATTCAGTATAAACCTCACTTCAGCTTAAATAATGTGAAACTTTGAAAAAAGTGGAGGTTTGACATAATCCGACAAAAAAAGACGTTCAAATTTTTTGAAACGAATTAGCTTAAATTTCCAAACTATCAGATTTCTAAAATTCTTAAAAACCATCACTTCGTTTTTCTTTATTAGTCTTTTCTTGGTTTAGAAAAGATCTTTAATCTACCGGTAAATGTTGTTGCCACACTGTCCTTATCTTGCACGTCTATTTACAGACCGCTGAACCAGAACGTCAAAAGAACATCCATTATTATTGGAAAAAACAAATCGTTCACTTCTTGTAAAAACATTGTAAATAATCTCTCAACTAAAATTGCATCACATACTTACAATGATTCGTCCAAAAATCAATTTCACAATCGACCACAGAAATACATATCAATTCTGTTGATTTCCTACACAAATGATTCATCTATTCATCGTGTGAAAAATGTCAGTTTTCATGCATATTTTGATCATAATTTGTCATCGATAGTGAAGAAACCTTTACAAAAATATTACAATGTAGCTGCTCGACCTCATGCTTCTCTCACGGTGTCCGATTTCTTTTCAAAAAAATGAAGAAAATAACAAAAAACTTTAAAGATTAACGATCGCTTTTATAACTTTCTGAAAAGAACCAAAAAAAGGTCCGGGCCAACCGAATGCCATTTATATTATTGTGCAGAATATTCAAATGCGTTGTGACCCGAAATTGCAGCCTATTATTTATATTTATGCAAAGTCAATTCAATCAAAAAACCACTCAATTCCACTTTCTTTTGTCCAGTGAACATTTGAATTTAAGAGCTCTTATGCTACGTTACTGCATATATTTGTATGATAGTTTGATATGCATGACATTGACGTTCGTAAGACCGGAATGGAAACCAAAAACGCAAAAAACTAAGCCATGACAGATAACTTTAGATAAGACACTGTGAACTGATAACCGACGAACGTGCTATTCTAAAGAAGTGCAGAGTGAATTCTATTGAAATAAAATATTGAGCGGCTGAAAATTGTTATTTCCGTTCAGAGAAACAAAAGTTGATATTAGACGCCATTTTTGGTGTCGGTTTCAATGAATAATTCAATTTTTCTGACGAAGGACAATAGAAATTTTTGACAAAAAACGTCTTTTTCAAAGGGTGGAAAAAAGGGAAATGTGGCTATCTTGTGAAATCTAAGCAAAATGTTCATCCTCAATTCCCAAATGTAACCACAAAAACTTGTCATCCATCTAGTTACTGCCCATTATTGGACTTATTTTCCACAGTTTTGCAAAACGTGTCAAAATCAAATGTATGCCATGTTGTTTGTCAACACATCATCCATCTCACCCAATTACAAAAACGCACAAAAACAGAAATTCTAGAACCACTATGTAATCCTCTTTAAATTTCATCCTATCTAACTTCCTTTTCTCTCTCATCTAACAGTTTTTTGTCGCTCCCATCCGAACGGCCTGCCCAAAATGTAATCCCGGGGTGGAGCGAGCCCGATCACTGTGTTTGCATCAACAAATTTCCCTCGTACTTTTGCGTGTTCTCTAAACGATGAGTGTGTTTTTTTGTGTTGTCGGCCCGTCGACGCGAGCGCGAAAAAACATGCGTCGTTGTTTAGTGGGCGGAGCTTCGTAGAAATGCTGAGAGAGACCTACTCGTCCTCACTTCACTGCACCAGAGTCGTTGAAGACATGTCCGTCGCTCCAGAAGTTGTTGCCAAGATCGAGGAAGGCTATGCCAAGCTCCAGGTTAGTTATAAATCAGTAAACGTGTCCAGTAATTCAATAGTATAGGGCAATTATTAATAGTAATTTTTGCAATTCAGAAAAACCAATATTTCCAATCAAATATAGGAAAACCAAAGAATAAAAGCACACTTCTAGTAAACAAAACATAAAGATAGAAAAAAACAAACCAACAAAAAAAACAAATTCTTTTTTTTTCAGGCTGCCCCAGAATGCCACTCGCTTTTGAAGAAATATCTCACTCGCCAAGTTGTTGACGAGCTCAAGAACAAGAAGACCCAACTCGGAGCTACCCTCCTCGACGTCATCCAATCCGGAGTTGCCAACTTGGACTCAGGAGTCGGAGTCTACGCTCCAGATGCCGAGGCCTACACCCTTTTCAAGCCACTCTTCGACCCACTCATCGAGGTACGTGTGAAATGCAACGAAGTAGTTAAAATTGCGCTACGGAACGAAACCACCGCCGCCCGTGGTCATTGTTTCATTGCGAGAAACCATGAAATTGTTTGTTTCCTCTCACCCGCCTCTCTCTGCGTAAACTTTACTCTTTTGCATCATTTTTCGTAACGAGCCGTACAATTTGATCAATAATTATATAGATGAACGCACGTTCGCAAGGGAATTCTTTTGAAATGACCGTCTGTTTTTGGTCTTTTGGTCATTTTAAAGTGTTTGAAGGACATTAATGAATGATTGAAAAGACCAATGGAACAAAAAATTGGTTTTGTTATAAATAGATACGAAATTTGAACAGATGTTGTTTACCATCTGTTTTGTATCGAAATTTCCGACAGCTAAAATTTTTTAAAAATGAGAATGAACTTTCAGGATTACCACAATGGATTTGCTCCATCTGCCAAGCAACCAAACACTGATCTTGGAGAGGGAAAAACTTCCCAATTGGTTGACCTCGATCCAGAAGGAAAATTCATCAACTCCACCCGTATTCGTTGCGGACGTTCCCTTCAAGGATACCCATTCAACCCATGCCTCACCGAGGCCAACTACCTCGAGATGGAAGGAAAGGTTAAGGCTATCTTCAACAACATCACTGACCCAGAATTGGCTGGAAGCTACTTCCCATTGGACGGTATGACCAAGGAAGTCCAAAACCAACTCATCAAGGATCACTTCCTCTTCAAGGAGGGAGACAGATTCCTCCAAGCCGCCAACGCTTGCCGTTACTGGCCAAAGGGACGTGGAATCTTCCACAACAACCAAAAGACCTTCTTGGTCTGGGCCAACGAGGAAGACCATCTCCGTATCATCTCCATGCAAGAGGGAGGAAACGTCGGAGCTGTAAGTTGAAAATTCATCTAGAGATTTCATTTGTAAATCAAAATTTTCCAGGTTCTTGAGCGCTTGATCAAGGGAGTCAAGACCATCGAGAAACAAGTTCCATTCTCACGCGACGATCGCCTCGGATGGCTCACTTTCTGCCCATCCAACTTGGGAACCACCGTCCGTGCCTCAGTCCACATCCGCTTGCCAAAGATCTCAGCCAAGCCAGACTTCAAGAGCATCTGCGATGGCTTGAAACTCCAAATCCGTGGAATCCACGGAGAGCACTCCGAATCTGAGGGAGGAGTCTACGACATCTCCAACAAGGCTCGCTTGGGACTCACCGAGTACGAGGCCGTCAAGCAAATGTACGACGGAATCAAGCATCTTATTTCATTGGAAAAGGCTGCCCAATAAATGTTTTGAGACATTTTAAAATGATTTGAATCTCATTATTTTTTATAATTTTTTTGAAATCTTTGTATTGTAAGCGCCCATTGAATAGATATGGCAATGGTACTGTAGATTTACTTTATATTTTTTCGTTATGGAGTATTGAATAAATCTGCAATCTCAAATGGTGTAATGAATGCTTCAACAAAAATCAAATCTTGTTAGAACGAGAAATTCTCGATTAATTCTTCAGTTCTAATCAAATATGAGAATAAAGTTCTCCCAATTGAGTGGAAATCGAATTACAGCTGTAATTATATCTCCCAGAAATTTGGAGTTTTGCACGTTCAAACTTCCTGCTCTTTTTTCCGGGATTGTTTGAGCAGTGAACAAAACAATAATTTCAACACAATTTTCAATTGAAATGTTAGGCGTCAACACATTTTATGTAAAATTTGTCGTTGTTTCATCATCACTGATGAAATATTTTCATAAAAAGAAAAACAATTAATAATTGTCTCGTTCATTATTCATTCGCTAGTATTTCGTTAGTTTTAAAAATAATTGCCGAACTACTATTTATTAAAAATAATAAAAATGCTCGCGATGTTTGTGACGACAAACCTCATTAATTGTTGACAATTTTTTTTTGAAAAAATTGTTGCTTTTCTTTGAAAACTCATGAATATTTTAAGAATTTCATGTTTTTTGATGTGAAAACGAGACGAGTCTTATATCCGGATTTTTTTTGCGTCTATAGTTGTTTTTAGTGGAGCCATTGTTTTTGTATACGATGGCCATTTTTGGGAAACGAACAGTTTTTTTAATACTCACAATAACAATAACAAAAACAAAATTTTTTTGTGCAATACGTACACAACTATAATCCGATATTGCTGGCTTGTTTTGAACCAAACATTTTTCTAGATAATAGTTTAAAAAACTGTAATTTTTCGAAGGGTTTCAACCAGTAGGCGCTGACAAAATGTATACGAATGGGACCGTCAATCGGGGTACCAATTGCCATAGGAATTTGAAAATATACGGATTCACTCTGCATTCACATTCATTTTTTCGTCGTATAAGGGTTTTAAAACGACTAGCCTTAAAATTAAAAAAATCCCCAAAATTGCACAATATTAGCAACAATTCATTTTATAATTTTATAATGGTTATTAATTGAACATTTGAAAAATGTATGAAAACCTGAAAATGTTTTTAAATTGTGAATAAATGTTGATTCAGATGGTTTCAAACTTAATTTTAGACCTTTTTTCGTTGCGGAAGTAAAATATGCTTCAAAAATAATCGTTTCAATCTTACTCTTTTTTATTGATAGGACGAGAATAGGTCAGTTATAAATCTTGTTAAAAAAAATAACGATTTAACAAAGTTAGGTCGTTCCGAAGATTTATCTGGGCGCTAGTTTCAGGTCACCATTTTTTTTTAGCTCCCACGCATTTTTTTGAAACTTTTAAAAGCATTTATTTATAGAATATATGGTTTTTTTTCGTCCCAATCAGATGAGGGACTAAGCAGTAATTCGTTAAATGACAAATTCAGCATTCATGTAAGAATTTGTCAGTTTTCAAGAGCAGTGATATTGGAATGATAATGTCGAGTATTAAAATTTTCAAAGTTGAGTCATTCTGAGAAAATAGGCTAACGGTTAGTTATCAACATCGGAAACGTATTAGACAAAACTATTTTGCAATAAAATAAAGAATATGCAACTCATAAAACAAATCGTGGAACGCAATTTCCTGTTCCGGTTGGTTGATGGAATTCTCTAAACATGTCGTCAACTAGTAAATAGGGCAATTTATTGTTTCATAAAAAACAAGTAGACTTTTGTTGTTTTCAAATGATGAAAGAATGCGAGAAAAATAATTGTTTTTTTTCCTATTATTATAAATATGTATAGAAAGTGTGAATGTATTTCGTGATGAATGATATCTGCACTTTTATGTCACAAATTTCGGAGTTTAAGACGCTTGCAATAATTTTATCTTTTTTTGGGGTGCACTTAAATCAACTAGAAAGAGTGTGTGAAGTTTTGAAATGCGAAAATTTGGAAAAAAAAACGTGTTTGTTGTTGAAAAAAGCGATGATAGAAGTTTACCGTTTTTTTTAAATTTCAAATAACGTGATAATTTTTGATTTAACTTTCAAAATAAAAATACAAAAATTGTTAAAAATTTTGTAACAAATGATGTCATTTTTAAAATAATTTTTGTATTTGTCCTTTATTAATTTAAATTTTATATTATATACATACCGAATACCGAAAGAATGGTGAAAAAAAGAAGAAAATACAGAGGGGCATGGAAATCAAATTATTGTGTTGAAAAACAAAACAATTTTCGTTTTTTTAATGATTTTGTCATTGTTTTATTGTATTTTTATATAAATTAGGTTTTAAAATCGATCTGGCAACACTAGAAACATGCGTAAAGTGATCATTTCATTTATTTTAAAGCTTTTCTTAACACTTAATATTCTTCCAAATCTATGCTGGTTTTGAGTTTTATTTCAGAAAAACTGCCATTTCACAAAAAATCTAAATAAAACGCTTTTTTATAATCCCGATGTTTTGCCTCTGAAATAATTCTTAATAAAAATTGTTTTCTCTAATCGGTAGAAAAACACCAGATTCCAATATTAATCAAATAATGATAAACGTGAAAAGAAATCAAAAAACGCTAATTGTAAACACTTGTTAGAATTTTCTTAAATTGAATCCTTAGAGTTTTGCTAACAGAGTACATAGTTGTTAAACAACACAATAACAATTATTAGGAGGTATTGAATATGAAAGGGATGTAATTTTAAGAGAAGAAGGTAACTGAAAACATTTACAAATTAAGAAATTGTTCTCAAAATTAGGTTTCAGAAGTTTCTATTTCAAAAAAACACATCTTAAAAAACGAAGCAATGTTATTGTGGGGTAGCATGGTGTTAGAACGATTTTCGAATATTGTCGAATATTCCTACCGATTTGAAAACGATTCACTTACTTTAGAGCAATTGAAATGTTTGCATTCAAGTTCAAGCACACTTGTAGATATGAAAATTTCCTTTTTTTAACGGATCAAAAATTACATAGAATGATAAAAAAAAAGATTTCATATTTTTTCCAATTTTAGATCTCTATATGTTCCATTACCCTAAATCTTTTCTTATAGTTTTGCATACAATCGCTTTTTGTATTATACTCTCTATTTAAAAAAGTTACAGAATTCTAAGGACGAAACTATTGTTTCTTTTTCCCAGAACTACACATTTTTCGGTATGATCAAAACTCTATCTTGATCAAACTAAAAATCAAAACCTCTAAACAAACAAAATTGCTAAACTCTAATTATTTGTTTTCACCTTTTTTTTCTTATAATATTGGAACCGTTTACCTCAAAATCAAAGTTCAAAGCGTCACATTCAATAAACAAAAATCTGTAAGACATTTACAAATATTTATTTTCCAACAAAAAATGATGAAAGTAATGCACTTGATTAAGATTGAGGGAGGGGTGGTTGAAAGGGTACATCGGAATAAAATTTGGATGCGTAAAATAAGTAGAAAATATGAAAAAAGAGATTTTAAATAATAACACACGAATATTGACCAAAACAATCAAATGATATATTTTCAATAAACATTTGGTGATTAACAATCTGAGAATTTATGAAGACCTTCGAGGAAGTACACACAATTTCACAAAACACAAAAACGATTTTTTTGCTCATTTAACAAATTGAGATGCCAAGTGAATAATAGCAAGAAATGGGAAAATATATGCATAACTAATTTACCTAAACCGTAATATCAAGAGAGAAGAGGAGTGAAGGAGGTAAAATCATTCCAAAAACGATCAAATTTCTGGAGATTTTTTAAAAAAAAGTTTTGAGAAAAATGATTTTTTTGATTTTGAAATATGTATTGCATTTTATTATTTTTAAAAGATATTTTTCATTGAAGATCACTGGTTTGAAAATATTAGAAACGGCGCAGTTTCTAGGAAATTTTGATTTTTAGGCTTTCTGAAAAGGTAAACTAGTTTGAATTATTGATGACAAGATAATACATTAAACGGAGATATAGGGAAAATAAAATAAAAATTTGATACCTAGGGACGAAAGAAGAAAGAAATAAGGCTTACCATAACAGTGCGTTAGTGACTAGATGTTTGTCATGTTTTACTCATCGGGAATTTGATTTTTGACATCTTTAAGGGACAGTGAGAATATTTTTTAAAAAATTTGCAAGAATACAACAATTTCGGCAAGAATAATAATCCGAAGGTAAGTAAACGGTGCATAGAGTTCAATTCAAATCTAATCATCAACAAAAAGACCGGATCTATTCATCAGAGTTCCGACGATCCAGAATTTCTTTGATATCGTCTAGTTTTCCTGATGATTCTTCCCGAAATCGGTTCACATTTGTCGTCATTCCGGTTTGTAGTTGAACCAATGTGTATATTGAATTTAGGGCCATTTCCATGTTCTTTTCTAGCCGGGAAATTCGAGCATCAACACTGACAAGGCACTGTAATTTAAATCGGTTTTTTTCATTTTGTTGCGTAAATTTGTTATTTTTGGAAGTATCAAAGAAGAAAAGGAATTCTAAGAGTTTTATGAAAAATTAAAGATATTAAAGTAGCATTTTCGAGTGGAGTGTAAACATCAATAATCTCCTCTTATAAGCTTTATTATATTTATTAAAATAATCTGAAATTATAATTTTTCAAGAGTCAGATTTGAAGTAAAAAAATAGAATGATGTTCGTTTTTCCTATATTATTTTTTTATTTTTTCTGGTTCACAAAGTATCAATATTAACATCAAAACTCAGTTTCTAAATTTTAGTAGTTTAAAAATAAATATTCAATATTCACCTTTCTTTCTTTTGGTCTATTTACCTGTTCGATTTTTGGAGTTGTTAACTGTTGTGCCCTCAGGTCACAAACAGCCGTAGCAATTGCTCTCAACTCTGATTGCCAATTCTCATCACAAAAATCTTCTGAACCTTTCTCATCCGAGCAATTCCCATCATTCGATGATGGAAAACCATGATGTTCGCTCATATGCTTGGCCAAGTGTGAACCTGAAAAAAAGGTACCATTAAAAACAGCTTATTTCGAAATACGCATTTTTTGTCTCCCCGGTTTTCTTTTCCTCTCATTCATTTGAAAACAACAGTTACAACGCACAGGCTCAATTGCTTTTGAGTTAGAAGCCAAAAGGCAGGCAGTAATGTGTTTTCGGAGCAACTGTCTCTAAGACGGACAGATATCAACTGTCGTTGCCGGTTGGCTTCACTATCTATTTACGTGCCATATGTTACCCCCCACTCACCAGAATCCCACTATTTCTTGTACACTGTCACATTCTGTACATCAAATTGCTTTTCTTTTTTTCAAAAATGCAATGTGATTGTAAAGTGTCGTGCAAAATTGATAGATGCTTTCTTTGGATTACAAAACATAAATTCAAAGTATACTTTCATAAATACTTTTATAAAGTTATCAATCAGCTGCGGAAACACTTTTCATAATAAGTATAAGCCATGTTAATCATTTTCCCCCTCACACTCCACGCATTTGAAAAAATATATATTGATCATGCTGAGAAAAAAAGAGCCTTGTGACTCAAATGCTCCTATTACGGAAAGATATGGTTTGACCGGGATTACTGAGAGAGCCTCACACAGACATACAACAACTGGTAATAGTACTCCCTGGGGGTGTTTCAGAGATACGAGAAGCCTTGCCTAGTACATGCAATATGTAATAGTGTCTCTGCCTGTGTACATGTAAGCTCAAAAGGGTTGAACTCTCTCTCTATCTCTGTGAGTGAGTGTTTGTATGTGACTGGCAACTGCCTGCCAATATAGATGACATTGTAGATGAGTTCTGGACGACTTCTATCTACCATTGGCCGTGAATTCATATGAATATGTGCGCGTATGTGTACACAGTGTAAAATGTTCATCTCAAAACGAAATGATGTCTCATGTGTCACGAACAATATTTAATGGAAATTGCAATAAACCATATGCACATGCTTATTTGAAACATTAAAACTGGAAATTAAAAATTGAATGACACGGTTAACTAATAACCTAATAAGATAATACTAGAATTATGTGTTGCATAAAGTTAATAAATTAGAAAACTTTTTCGAACTTTGACTAATCCATCAATCCTATTTCTCTAAAAAAAAAGATGGAACTTTCTCCCCCCGTCAACAGCCAATGGAATAGAGCGACTCGAATTGGAATGAAACTAACTTTTTCTAACGTGTTTTCCACATTCTGGACATTGTGTGCCTTGCTGGAATTTTCCATCGTTGCTGTTCGGACTGTTGTTATTCTGAACTTGAGCAATCAATGCAACCAATGATGCTTCACCGCCGACAGTGTTTTGTGTCATAGCGCTTTCGAATGCAAAATCGGTGTCAATGTCGATTTTTGGCATAACTGAAAAATTGGGAGTTTTTGTTCAGTTAAATTTCTTTCAATTGTTCTATGAAAAGAACAATTCGTGATTCATAATTTCAGATATAATGCCATCGTTTTGTCCCGAAAAAAGTGTTCAAAATCTCTTTCATCAACATCGAACGTTATTTTTAATGTAACATTTTGTGAATATTATGAATTTTCTAAAAAAATGTTCAGCGTTTTAAAAATTAGCGTCAAAATTTAATTTAAATTATTCTATTCAACCAATTTAAATAATTTCTAAATTAAAAATCTATGATTAAAAATTCTTAAACAAAACGTTATCATAGTCACCCCTTTGAAACACAGTAATTCATTGAAAAATGTGGACAATACTCCCGATTCCTACAAAACAATCCAATCATTCAGAATATAGGATGTAAATTAAGAAAGCCTGTTATTTTTCCAATATGTGCCAGATGCCAGTTTGATAATTGTAACACAACCGTATACCCGCGTACCCGCCAGTACCGTCCACTTCTAAATAATCCTCAATCCTATCCTTTTTCCTGTCCCCCCTTTACTGCCCCTTCTTCTTCATCATTTCGCTTTTGCCCATTATCGCCACCTGTCTGCTCAAATGACCCGGTGCTCATCTCTGAAGAATATGAATGACCGAATCAACCATAAACCTGACTTTCGCCCCACAATTCACCCCCCATGGGCGAACAAAACGCCTTTCGTTTCTCCATTCAATGTTCATGAAAAATCAGAAGGCACACAAAAGAACAAAATGTGCGTTGCCATTTGACAAAGACGTTGTTCAGCTTTTCTCGACTGTTCGACAAAAAGGGCTTACACGGCTTCGTTTACTTCATACATGCGCCACACAATTCCTTTTCCTTTTCCTATTCCTTTTCCCTCTTCATTTTCAATCTTGAAGAAAATGGTGAGGGAGCTGTTGGTGCTTGAAAAAGGGAAAGAGCTAGTCACCCGCGAGCTATTGAAAATAGACCAGTGTATTTCAGCGCTTCTGTCTTCGACGCACTATCTCCTTTCTTGGTTATTTCCTTTTAAGGCCCGTTTTTCGCTACGACAACACAAAATAGCAAACAGTAGTTCGCTGGTCCGTGCATGTGCTTCTTTCTCGTTTTGTGCTTGTGGGGGAAAGAAAGGAAAGAGGAGTGGCGGTTTTCGAATTGGAAAAACGAAAAACGGCTTCTGTCCCTTCTGTGCACATGGCTTGAAAATCGATACGCCGACGACACGCACAACAGAAAAACAGAGATGATGTCGCACGATAGAAACGATGATGGCTGTTTGGTCGGGTTCTGTTTTTCGAAAAAACCGAGTTTTGAATATAAATGGACACGACAGCCAAAATGCACCAAGTCACTTTCAAATCCATAGTTTCTTATGACAGCTACCAAAAATGTTTTTCAAAATTTTTGTCCCTTGCTTTGGAAAAAGAAACATTTTTTTGTGAATTAATACGGTCAAAATTTTAAAATTTTAATGAGGGGGCTTTTCGGCAAGGATCAAAAGATTTGAAAAAATTATTTTCAAGCGTACAATAGAAATGTTTACTATATCCTATTCATTAAAATAGAAATTGCCAAAAACTTTTGTCGGCAACATCAAAGATTTATAAGAATTACCTCATCGATTGATAAAAAGTTAACAAAAGGCGAAACTCTTTTGTAGTTGCCTCATTCCCGTTGTCACGAATTTCCAAAAAAACAATGGGGTTCCTTACAATACAATCGTAAAATAAAACTCTAATCCATCAAAAGGTATCCGGTTTACAACTAAGGCCTGGCGTACCATTACGTTATACGATTGATACGGTGCACCAGAAACCTTTATTTTTTTTGAAAACATCTTATCTGTTGCCTAAGCTTATTCTCCTATGTCAACCCGCCATATGCCGAGCATAAAAGTTTATAAGTATTTGATTCCTACACTACAGTTTTTGGGATGCCAGATGCTTCGACTATTTGTGGGTCACAAAAAAAACTAACGCACATGAGTGAAAGAAGAATGAACACATTGTTCGACGGACAAAATATTTTAAAGTGGGATGAAACCGCAAAAAAAACGATACAAACTTACTATTATCTGGTGAGACGCTGGTTTCTGGGGTGTCTCGGAGATCAAGTGAACTACTGTAGTCAAGGCCGAGGGAGATGAGGATGGATCTGAAAATAAAAAAATTGAATCGATCTCTGTTACAAAATATACAATACCTTTCTTGCTCACTTGTCAGCTCTCTGGGTAGTAGGGGTGTTTCTTCTTTATCAGTACCATTCGTACCATTAGTGGTGGTGGAAGTAGAAGTAGCCTTACTAAACAAATGATTATCATCAATCTCCATTTTGATACTATTGTTATTGATATTCACAGCATTTGAGCTTGAAGGCGTGCTAGCGGATGTAGCAGGTGACGGAGGTATCAATACGCCATTATCCTGAAAACCCAATTGTTTCAATTTCCTTTCGAATTTCCGGGGAGCACCCAAACCTTTTTCACAATAATATCATCTTTTCCAATTGCCTCGTTTTGCTCCTTTTTATGATGTTTCAGAATATGCTTCGTTAGATTTCCTAAAAGAAATTCACTATTTTTGTTATACTTCCCATGGCAACAATAGCAACCAAACCTTTCAATCTACTTGATTTTCCACAAAATTTGCAGACATATGGTTTAAGAGCTGTGTGAACTGAACGGTGCTCGGCGAGATTTGAACGGAATCGGAATGCTTTGCCACATGTTTCACATATGAATGCCTGGAAAAAAAGGTTGTATTTTTTATTGTATACTTGTGTTGTGTTTCATGATCTTTCGAAATAACAGTTTTTATTCAATGTTTTCAATGAACAGATGATCAAGCATGATGAAAAATTCTCAACAGTTGCGTGGGCGAATGAGATGCACGAAACCAACAACAACAACCCCATCGAGTATAATTGAACTTTCTTACAGAGAGAATATAGGCCCGAAAATCGTTCTCTCTTTCGCTTTCTGCATCGTCAATTCGGCTGTCAGATTGGATATGAGAATCGAAAAATAGTGCGCAAGACAGTGGAGAGTGATTGAGCATCTGGCTCCTATCTTGTGCTCTCACAAAACTCGTCTGTGCCAGCTGTGAGAAAGTGCCCGAGCTGTATATATGTAATTTGAAAAGGACGGCTCTCCTTCTCCTGGATTGAGTGAGATAACACAAAACATGTAGAAAACACATTCTTAGATGAAAACAAAAGTTTGTTTCTACAGTGAGACAAAAATCGCAACATTTTCTTCCAAATGCTTTTAACTCGATTGAGGGTCAGGTGCCATGCATCTCTTATCCCGTTTTATTTTTTTTATTTTTGTGCGACCCGTCACATACACTAACCGAACAACGTAAACAAGTATTTTTCTGTCAATTCTGGAAAAAAGTACGACTTTGGATAAATCTTATGAAATATCAGTAGTCAGTGAAATTTAATCAAAATGGTATAATAGTTTCAATAGAATTTATCTCCAGGTGAATTATAAAAGATAATGAAAGCCGCACAAAATCCGAATAGGATTAGGGGAAATGTTATTACAATATGATACGACTGATATGACTCAAGCAAAATAGGCTACCGAAATATGATGTATTTTGTTTCATAGTTCAAATGCACTCTCATGGCTCATTAGTGTTTCGAAAAGTTCTTTCTTGTTATGTCGGAGATTCAAACATCCAAATTAAAAAAAAACTATCATTTCTCTTGGGTCGTATTATTACAACTAACTTCAAAAGTGAGCCGATGAATAGCTCACCGATTGCACCAAATGAACACAACTTTACACAAAAATTGGTAGATACAGTATCTCAGATATCACCTGTGTCGTGTTGCCGCCAATCACTCAGAGTCTCTACCGTAACAAACTGTAGTATCACATGTTATTTAAAAAGTAATATAGTATATGTTTTTTTAATATATTGGATTTGGTATTAAAAAATGAGAATATATATATGTATAGTGCATGAGAAAAAGTGCAAGCTTGGGAATAAAAAATGAGTCACGAGATAAGGAAACATGGAGAAATTCCAAAAAAAGGCAAAAAAATGAAAGAAAAATGAGAGCTGAAAGTAAACCAACCTTATCGGTGTGGAACATTTGTTGATGTTGCTGTAACAGTTTTGTTGAAGTGAATGATTTTGGACATTGTGGACATGTCAAACTATCATCCGTCATTAATGGAGAGGATACTGCTGACGAAATGCACACTGACATTTAAATTACTGAAAATAAAAATGTTCGAGATTATTTGTTAAAATAAAAATAAAATACAAAAGTTTGAGAAAACAATGAAAATGTGAATGAAAATGCTCCAAAAGTTAAACCAGCTGATGTTACTTGTCAGGTGTTGGTAGTTGTGGTACAGAGTGAAAATGAGAGAATAGACTACGGACCGGTGTATTGAATGTAAACCGGCAGACGGGGGAGGAAAAGGGGGCGGCGCTTAAATGTCGAAGAAAACCGAAGTGTGCTATCGTTTGGCAAAAAGGATAGCTTGTCGATGTCGAATAGGGCGAATGGCTAACAATAGCTCAGGGGGATTTTACAGTGAGCAACTGACATTCAAGTAGGCGGGACCGGCGGTTTAGTCCGCCGTAACACGACTACTGAATCCTGCGCGACGATATTGAAGAACAGGAACGAACTGACGACGTGAATCGTCGCCCCGCCCATCGTCTTGTGCATAACGTTCTAGCTTGTGGCGGTTGGCAGAGCCGCGGACTGCGTCTCGCTGATTTCCTCGGTATTCGAAACCGGCGGCGGTCTGTCTACAGCCAGCCGGGGGGCCAGTGGCTCGTTTCCTACTTGGAATGTGGAGTGAGGCAAAAATGGTTAGTGAATACGTTAGTCGTAGAGAAAACAGCCATCGCACCAGAGCTCAAGCTTTTTCTCGCTATTGCTTTTCTCACTGTGCCAGGCGGATACTGCACAAAACTATTCATTATTTGAATATATAGATATATTCCAAGAGTGGATGTATATGTATTTTATCCCCCTGGCTGTAGTAATATGCAACTCTGATGAAAATGCACATCTCATTCGGATAGATTGGTCTGAATAAGACGATGTAATAAAAATAATGGCTTGGAAATGAACAAAAAGAAACAAATGTAAAGACCGTGCGTGTAGAAGTACAATGAGCATAACATTTTCTGTCTACATGATTCTGATTTTGATTCTGAAAAGTGCAAAAGCGCATTTATGCAAAAACGCACTTTTCATTTATTAATAGAAATAAAGTTTTTTTTAAACAGTTCGTTTAACTACAGTAACCGTTTATCTACAGTAACCAAAACGCTGTTCGTACGACTAAAACAAATAACGTTACCATTTTTTAAAGCTTTGAACTTTAAGCAACCGTAAACCTGACGTGACACTGTTTTTGTTGATGCCGCCCAAAAAATCAGAAAAAAAGAAACACGACACAATAAATCATGAATTTTCTAGGGACAACACCGAATCTTTGTTGTTTATCAGAAATGAAGTGCAAGTGTACAAAAGTTAAATATTTTCCACAATAGGACAGAACTAATATTATAGCTAAAATTAAGTTTTTTATTTTAGAAAAGTTATGTTTTTATTCTAAAAAAAACTGAATGAATTTATTTTCGCAAAAGCTCTGTGTACAATATCAGAAAGAAATAGATGAGAATTGGTAAACAATTGTATTTTTCCACTGTTTTTTGTGATATTTGGGAAAATGAGAAACAAGAACTGTTAGAAATTGATACAATGACGTTGTTTTTATTTTTCACGCAAGAATAACACTATTGAGATCTAAAATTTCGAGAGTTGCGACTGTAACTGATCTATTCAAATAATTTATTTCCAAGTTCATTATATTGTTTTCCAGCTTCAAGCTATTTCGTTCTTCTCACTTCAACCATACATTTTTTCGTTCTCACAGGCTCCACCAGTCGATTTTTTCGTAATCTTTTAGCGGTCAGAAAAATACACGACATTTGGAAAAGCAAAACGCCAACCCGGCACTGAGAGACGCTAATGGTTGCCGCGAGCAGAAGAAGCAGAATAGCAAAAAAAAATACGGGGCGAGCAATTGGCGACAGGCTTTTGGTAGAAAACTGCCACGACGACGACCAACGACAACTACCCTTCCCTTTACTTTTTACATCATCATCATCATCATTGTAAGCGCGGTGTGGTGGTGGTGTTGGTCGGCGGGGCGATTGGGAAAGGGACCATGCAGAAAGTTTTGTGTGCCAAAGCTTTCATCCCTTTTGCTCGTCAACCTTTCTTTTCATACACATATATCTCACGCACCGTGGCGCTTTAGAGGGAGTAGGAGGGAGAGTCTGTGTGTTTCTGTCAAAATGCGTTTTCTCACAGAATTCGTCCGAAACAAGCTCTGAGGAAGAAAATAGGAAAGGACTCTTGCTCAATCCGTATATGTATGCGCGCTCAAGTGGGGCTGTCTGTTTCTGTTGTTGCTAGATAAAGGGTTTCGACAGCTTCTGCTGGTTAGCCAAATGGTCGAGCGATTTGGTGAGCCCAATTAGCAATATATTCTGGCGGTTTGTATTTAAAACGAGGGGAGCTTAGGATTTGTTGTGAGATGTTGTTGCATTGGATTTGAAAGGAAGACCTGAAATACAAAATTTGTGAGTGTGTGTGTGTATGTGCATGGAGTGGAGGATTGTTTAGAGCCGCATTAGAGACGTATGAAACACGGAAGAATTTTCGTAAAAAAAGACAAATATTTAAATATATGCATGTTTCAAAAAAACAAACTTTTTCTGAAAATTTACCGCTAATAAAAAAGAAAAGGTCTTACAACGAAGTCGAATTTTAAAAAAACGTTAGCTTTATTGAAAGCTTGGAACTTTTGAAATATACTATGAGTAGCCTCGGTGCCCCTGGACGTCCAAAAATAGAAAATGTTTAAAATGTTTTAGAATACTTCATTAAATCACAATAACTATAACAGAAAACTGTCGGATTTATTTTCATCGGTCATCTCAGCTGCAATTCTTTCGGAATCTTCTGGAGAGCATACCCGCAGTAGTACACAAATATGACGAGAATCCAAAAACTTTTCCACCTGCAAAAACGAAACAAAAATAATTATATAATCAACCCAATGTTTTTTTTTCCCGTCACACTTCAAACGATCAAAATTTCCTGTTGTTATGCTTCTTATTTACGGTAATTGCTAGGTACCATTCAAAAGCTCAAACCAGCTGCCAGCTCTTCTCTCCTATGTCGGGAAGCTTTCTCTATTTATGATGATTGAACGCGCTCACGCAATCGGATTTGTAATTAGAACGTTGATGGATATTAGCAAAAATGTTTATCTGCTTTGCTCATTTTCTCAGGTACCATATACCGCTAATAAACAATTCTCATTTCCTGGCTGAGCGCTAGATTTCCTATTTTTCACGGTATCGCGAATAAAGCCCCAACGAGGTTTTATCTGATTTCCGTTTTGAGTTGAGCTCGCTGTACTTTGTACATGTATTTGTCACGAGCAGTGTTCCAGTCATGCTCGATCGTTTAGGCGCACTTTCACATTTTTGCTGCAATATGTTCTTACGTATTCCATTTCAATCAACTCGCAATTGTGCACGATGATTAATCTCAAACGAGGGAAAAGGGAGTGGGAGGGGAAAAACGGGGGGGGGGGCTATATGACAAGAAAAGTAATATCTGTGCTTGAACTATAATTTGGAAAGGCGTTTCCTAGACAACCCTGTGAATGAGACTTAATTTCGTTCAGCACGAATAAAGCGAAAAAAAAGAAATTTGATCAAAGAGGTAGCTGATTTACCGAAAAATATGTAAGTCTAATTCCATATCGAGATAAGGGACTTATTATTGTTTTGAATGTTGTTTGTAATCTACTAATATTACGTTTTTCGGCTTTCAAATAATCAAAAGATAGAGCCCGGCGGTCATATAAACCAATATATCCGCGGAATTAAGGATTAGGAAAAGCTTATAAAATTGCATACAGAAAATAGTAGCAGGTGGTGATGCATACCTTATTCGAGTATTTTTCTACTTTCTCCGTCATGAAACGAATGCATTGTGCTATTTCTTCCGACCTTTCATGAAACAGGGCCTCGCAGTCTAGACGAATCATCTCAACCACATTTTTCTGAAATAAAATTAATCATAATCATCATTATTACATGCGTTAGTATTTTTGAACTTTTTTCGTAGTACAAAAAAATTCCCTAAAGAATTATGCAAACTTGTACTTTTAGCTGAACAAAGTCGTAATTGACGCCATAAACTGCTTTAATACACAAATCGCAGCTAATTCCAGCAATTTGATTGATCTGAAAAACAAACAATTAGGGGATTTTCCATTTCAAATTGATACATACCTTCTCTTCAAAATATTCAAATCTATTCGTCGTGAGCATTGCACTCTTTTCAGGATTTTCAGCGTTCTCCGATTTTCCAACATTCCTTCGGAATCGGTGACCATTGGACTCTGATACCAAATATAAAACAGCAATGAGAACCAAGCGCATTTTTCGATAATACCAAAACTATTAAGCTTTTTATATGGTGTAAATAATAAAAGTTGAGTGTGAACGACGGACGGTAATAAATGTAAAGGAACGAAATGTGATGGTGTTGGGTGGTGGGCGGTCGGTGGTCAATAAGATACACTTGAAAATTGGGTAAACATAAAACTTCTGATTTCCTACCAAATAGTGTGCTACCGTGAAAAATAACCAATTCATTCAATCTGTTTGAAACTGTCTGGCGGGTTGCACTTTGCTCTTTTGAATAAAAGAAAGTCGTGCTGTTGTGTTTTGATGTAAGCTAACAATTGGTACATTAAGGACATGCAAATTTGAGAAAATATTGAAATACATAGTGAGATTGTAGTTTAAATTGAAAAACATGTCTCAACTGCATAAAATAATTTTAAAATTTGAAGAAAACGGATAAAGTAAAATTTTAAAAAATTTTTGAGTTCAAATTTTTGAGTATTGCTAGGAAATGGAAAAATAACTATTAATTTTAGACTATTCTGGAAAAAAGCATTAAAACGATGTAAATTGATTGGTAATCCATCGTATTTTGAAATCTTGACTTGAGAAAATAAAACTGTTTTAAGGTTAAACAAAACTTGAAGAAAAACTAAAGACGGTGTCTCGTTTTTAGAATTAAAAAACCCAAGATCAGAAAAACAAGAACCAAAAAAACCCAATCAATCAAAAAAAAAGAAATCGAGAATTCCCCAATCATCGGATCATACATTATAAACACGTGTTCCACTTTATCACATTTTCACTTCTTTCTTCAACTCATTATTTTCTCTTCTTAATACAACTTTCGAAATTACACCACCATATGTCATATTGAACAAAAAAATGATAAACTTTCTGTTTCTCTCAATCGATCAAATTTTATTATCAAGATTAACTACATAAGATTTCGATTTTCGTAGTCTTTTTAAAAATTGAAATAGATTTTCAATAGCGAATACAAAAAGACAAGTAGATATTGCAATTAGAAAACTTCGGAATAGTTGCCAGAGATGATTGTTTATTGATAGTGGGGATTTTGGGTTATTGGTTCTTATCTGAATATAGATGTCAAAATTGTTACACTAGGTGATCAGAAAGGCATGAAATTTATACCTCAAATGGCATTTTCTTTGTATTATAACCATGTCCTGTTGTGATAATTGCAACTGATGGTAAAATCTCAATAAGAGCTTTGTTAAACTTTTTCAAAAGTTTCTTCTGCTTTTTCGAAAATGTAAAAGCAACGTAATACGACGGTGCGTCTTCATCTCGAACTATCAAAAATTTCTGATCAGTATTCAACCATGAAAGCTGTCCAGGCAACAGTGCGCTATCCACTGTTGATTGATAGATTCCTCCCCGCCTGTAATATAAATATTCAATAGAAAACCATTCATTTTCACATTTCATTTCTCAAAAACAACACATGTTTTCCGATTGATGAACCAAAATGTATATGGTTTCGAACCTTCTGCTCTCCGTCTGTACAGTATTTGCAATAAACACAGTCTCCACGAAACAAGCAATGCACAAAATTGAATTGACAGATGTAGCAACCAGATGTGCGCCACATTCGGGACCAACGGAAACACGTATATAATTTATATGCAAACAGCCAATGCCTCTCTTTTACTCCGTTCATTTTGTTACCCCCCCCCCCCCCCTCTCCCTTCTTATTTTGCCTGTTTGCTACCATGCTTTACATTGTATGCAAATTATCCACTTTGATGCAGATATTTACATGGAACGCGACAAGTAGAAGGGACTTAGGCACACATGAATGCAAGGTAATGGAGTGCACCACCTGGGTGGTAATAAATTTTCCTGCTCCAACCTAGCTTACTCATTAAACAATCCGGTAAATGTTGGAACGTCATGCAAACGGGGGGAATGAATGAATGAATTTTCTTACTGTATCAATGCTTGAACATCCTTTTCACTAAACGCCCGTCGAATTGGATTCTTCTTAACAACTTGCTCGAACCTATTGCACGTTGCTGGAGTACACAACATTGTTTGAGTTCCAAAAGCGGCGAAATACATTTTCTTCTGCTCGACAAGATCTGAAAAAAGTGAAATGATGCTGATTTACATTTTTTTTGGTACATCCTACCTAATGCCTCTTTTATAGACCTGAATGGGATATCATAACTCAAGGGAACTGATAAAAATGCATACATATCTGTTTGATAAAGTAAAGATAGAATAAAAGAAGTAAATAACATGACGAGCAACAATACTTTTGAACTTATTTTGAATGTTGCGGCGTTAGTCTGAAGAAACGTTTTTTTTTAAATTATTTTGGCAAAAAATCATGGTATATATCAAAGTAATTTTTGTTTTCATTATTTTTTCTACAGAATCTTTTAATTGAATTGTGTATTTTTCTCTTTTTTCAATAATACCCGTGAATTTTTCTTCTTGTAAAATTAATCTAAAACATATTTAGTTCATTAGTAATCTGTTTCACAGTAGAATAAAAACTTCTGATGTAAGTTGAACTAGCGATTTCTTTTCTAAGTTAATTCTAACTAAAATTCAAAATATTTATATTGTTTTTAAAAATTATTTCAAGCATTCAATGTTTACATTTTTCTTTAAATTAAGAATTCAATAATACCGAAAACATTTCAATAAAAACTTGAGACATTCGCATCTTCCTGCTCTCACTCATAACTTTAACAAAAGTTAGGAAAACCCCCGTTCCGTGCAGCAACAGTACAGAAAATACGATAAAAATCCAAACAGTTCTGGAAAATGCGTTAAAAATGAATTGTCGTGTACATGTTAGTGACGGTGGTGCAACGATAAAAATGCTCTGAAAGCTAGGGAATCAATTGGAATTTTGGAACTATTATGTACTTCAAAATATCGAGTTGGGTATGAGAAGAGTATCGCTTCTTCACGTTCTGGTGACATTCGCATTGATAAACCAATCACGTCGAGCTTTCCTAATCAAATTTTTATATTTTTTGAAAGAATTTTCTTTTACACCTACCTTCAATCAATAATCCAATCATACCGGACCATGAACCATTTGGAAGTTTTGCACCAAAATCATATTGTTCTCCAAACTCTTTCCAAACGTCGATCTGAAATAACAATTTTTGAACGAACAATTTTGATTCAATGCATACAATAGTATAATTAACACCAATCAACTTGAAAACCATTTTCAAAACCTCCACTTCAGCTCCAGGTTGCTTACAACTCGGCTTTTCAAAACATGTCTGCGCATCTTTCTCTAACGGAAAAACACCAATTCGAATATTTTCAGACATCAAAAAAATAACAAAATGTTGTGTTTAATTCAGCAGGTAAAAAAATTGTGACGATTGTGTAATTCGACACCGGTCATCGACTTTCTTATTCGCTGTCCATTTTCTTATAACAAGTACGTAACACTACCAGGTACAGATACTTCATTCCCATTTTGAGCTTGATATTGAAAATAATAAATAAAATACCCAGAAACATTAAAAATAACAATAACATGAAAGTAATATTAACAAAAACAAAAATACACGAAAATACTAATGAGGCATTATTAGGTTACAAAGATTCGAAACTTTACAATTGTTATTCATAAAATTTTAAACAGTGATTCACTGCCGTTGACCACGTTTTAAACGATTTCAAAAGGATAGCTCTCGAAGCTTTATTTGGTTCGAAAGTCTTATCAATTACTATCAATTCCCGGAGAATATCCTTCGACCAAACACCTTGTGAATATCCAGCCAGCATTGCAACCCCTCTTGCAGCAACATGATCAGAATCTTGAAGTCTTTCGACATTTCGGTTCAATAAATCAGCAATACACTGGCAAATAAAATCATTGTTTGACACTCCGCCACATATTCTTTAAGAAGTTTTTTTTAATCGTCAGAAACAAAATTGTTGCAACAAACCTAACTGCTGAATTTTTATTGATATACACCTCCGATTCAGCGGCTGAATAAATTTGATAAACTCTGAATGCTATCGATTCTAAAACTGCTCGTATCCTGAAAAAAAAGCATGATATAAAAAACCCAATATAACTTACATATGAGCTTTCGAAGTGTTTGGATGAATTGCTAAGAATCCTGCACACGCTGACTCGTCATTTATCGGAGTTTGAATACCACCAAACGCCGGCACAAAAACGGTTCCATTCGTGTTTTGTACAGATTTTGCGATATCCGAAGTGTCGATGACGTTTTCAAAGAGTCGTAAAAATGTAAAAAATTAATTTTCATATTTTATTAATAAGCTTATCTATTGATTGTGCCCAATGAAGAGCAGTCGCGGTATCATGAGCATTTCCCTCTGCTACGTAGTCTGTCTTTCCATTAATTCTCCATGCTACCAGTGGATATAATCCTGGAAATATTCTTTATTTATATATGTATTATTAGTTTTTATTGTTTATTATTTAAAATTAGTGCTTATTATTGATCTTGTCTTAAACAGATTTCTCAAAAATTGCTTAATTTAAATGTTTTAAAAAAATTAGGTAATCAAGCTTTTATTTTGTTTAATTTGAGTTTAAATTTAACTGGGAACAAACTTATTTTAATGTTGATTAACAAAACTTTTGAAAAAGAGCTGACATATTTGAAATGTATAAACTTATTAAAATAACATTTGTAAAAACAAATTACTGTTCGTTCAATGCGATTCCAAACGCGCAACACTGTTTTCGCAAGCTTGTGTGGCCTTTTCCGTGCCCGTACGAATTGGAAATATCATTTTTGAGTCATAAATGCATTTTTGGTATCTATTGGACGATTTATGAAAAATAAATTTTTTTGTCCGTGCGCCGGAACACCCCAAAAAATCGAGGTTTGTCAGTAGAGCGCGTTTGGAATCGGCTTGCTTCTACAGTACAAGTTTTAAAGGGTACAAATCAATTCAAGTCACAACGAGAGAGTTAAAAATGCGGATAGGGGCTTAATATTGAAAAGTATACAAGATTTTGTTTCCAAAAACCGAGTGTACTTTCTTAATCCTGGTATATAGGGTGATAACTGCTCGCTCATTCCACTATAATACTCGTTCCATGAACTGAAGCATTTCCCGGACGCTCTCCCCAACACAACTTACAAACTGTTGTGTAGTGAACGATGGTGAGGGCTTGCAATGTTTCTAAAATGTCCTGGCAGTGTGCCAGAGAGCGTATAATATTGGAATAGTGATTAGATAGTGTGCAAAAACAAAAAAATCTTTATGGTATTCCGTCAATCAACCACCGGAATTCCAAGCTAGTTTGTTGAATTAACATTAATTTTCGTTTGAACTTGCAAAAAATGTTCTATTTAGTTCAGATGAAGTTTAATTATTATTTTTTCATAATTTATAGTTGCAATAAGTGAATTCACACCTGACATAGAAGCATACGGTTCATTTCCAGTATGAACATTGACGAAGGTACCAGTTCCTAGCGTTATTTTCACGTCACCCTTTTCCCATGCGCCACTCCCAAACATTGCCGCTTGCTGATCGGCAAGCTGATAAAATTTAAAGTTCGATTATTGAACTGATTTAAATTAGTTTACCACTGATGTGATCGTTAACCGTTTTCCGATATGCGACTCATCAAGAACTGGTAGTTTTTCTGTATCACCAAAATTTGAATCAACAACCGGCGAGAGAAGGTCTGATGGAAATCCAATGATACGAAGAACCGTGTAGTTGTACTTGTTCTATAATTTCATTGAATTTCCTATTAATAAAGATCAAGATCATTTCTTGATTTCTCAATGACATTCATTGCAAAACAAATCGTTCACATGTTGTCACTTTATCAATTGATATATTTCAAAGAACCTAATCGTTAACCTCGAAATGAAACTGAACTTACGATCCACGGGTCAAACATTCCAGATGGAGATACATTTGAAGCTTCATGACAGATTAAGTTTTCATTTGAAGATTTCATCATCAGCCATGTATCTAAACATCCGAAACCTAATATATTCTTTTCGTGCAGACTCTGAATCTTTTCCGACTGAAAAAAATATTTGGAATGATTGCATCAAAACATAAAAAAAAACTACCCGTGATATAGTGACCATTAATCTATGGGTCACCATCCCTCCCAAAAATTTCAGACGCTGAGCTGCAAGGAACCTATTCTTCCTTGTTAGAAAATGAAGGATTTGACCCGACATATGTAGTCCCTACAATACATAAATTTATTTCTAATTCACAATTTTCTTAAACAAAACCACCTTTATCATCCAAGAGTTGTTCATCTCTTCGCAGATTTTATTAGCTCTTTTATCGTTCCAACATATTATGCGACTTTCTTCTTTCCTCGTTTCTCTGGAAAATACATTTTTTTTGCTAGGTCGAAGATTTTGTGGGTAACTTGTTCCATAAAACTATCGAGTTCCTTTGTGTACACAATCCGATCTTGACATCAACACCTGCGGGAACACTCTGATCTGAAAAAGGAAAAATTGATGAAATTCATCAACAAAACTTTAATGCAAAGAGGGCTCAGGAACCAACATTTAAGCTAAACAATTGGATGTCAGAAACAAAAATTTCAGAATTTTAAGACTTACAAACTTCTTTAATAACTCTCAAATATTGTTCAAAAAGATGATCCGGATCAATTTCCACCAAAACCGCGTTATCATCACTGGTCGAATATATCGTATTTACCTGAAAACCAAAATTCAAGTGTTTTTAAAAACATATCGTCAATTCATACCTTTTCCTGGTAGCTTGCCACTTCTTTACAATTGGAATCATAGAGCACTGATCTGATGGTAGTAGTTCCAATATCAACGGACAGTATGTAAGTAGTAGTGGCCATTTTTCTGAAAAATGTTTTAAATGATGATGATGAAAAAATAAATGGCAACATTTTCGCTCAAAAAGAGTGTAGTTATGCAAAAACTTATCAATATAGTTCAAGAACAAAACACGCTATCATCATGTCGATGAACTATTAGACTCTAAGAGACATAAACATAGTATGAGAGAAATAGTAGCGTCATGTACATAACAAAACGTAGAAAATCGGAACAATTTACGCGAGAACTGTGTCTCAAACTACAAAAAAGGATGATTTTGGAACTGATGTCGATATGATAATCCAACCAAAACTCATTTCACAGTTGAAAGGATGTCTGTGTTTATTTCAAACCGGGAAAGAATTACTCCAAAGAATTGTTTTAAAAAACCTGCTTTCATTGTGATAAAGAATCGTTTTTTACTATAGGAATCTCAAGAAAGGCTTTTAATATTAGAAAATTATGCAAGGGGCATCATTCTATTGTAGAGACGACGAATCCTAGCTCATTCAAAAGATCTTATAGTTAGCGACACAAACTTTTCAAAAACTGCTAACTTAAGTAGGCATCTGAGCACAAGTTACTGTAGTTCAAAGCCTGATAATCAGTTAAAATTCGAACCTTGAAAGTTTATAACTTATCCCAATCTTGATAGAATGAGATGAAAAAATGAAAAAATCACAATGAGAACATTCTCAACAAAATTTGAATAAATTCGGTAAAAATGCTTTAAATCGCCACTTTCTAACCCTCAAATAACTAGCTGCTTTGCAAAAATATCAATCATATTGCTCATTTTTGAGTTCGCCATTCCTATCACGCTTGACAGTCAAATATTTTTTCAGCAGTTTTTGTAATCTGACTATCCTGTATTAGCTCTATCGAAAGATCTAGGTTTTATCAAAAACGTGTCTGTAAAATATTTAAAATAACATTTCCCTATAAAAAATGAACACTGAAAGGTGAACTATACCAAAGAAAAACAATAAAAAACACAATACAGCCGAACGAGTCAAAAACAACCGTTCGCATATCATTTCGGTAGTCAAAAACAAACAACAATAGAGCAAATTTAACATTTGATCTTACCTAAAAACATTTGAAGTCTGATTTTTAGATTATTCTGTGTCAATGTGTTAATTCTTTCAAAAACCAAACAAAAAAAACTGGTCGCTTAGCAACATACTCTTTTCAATTAAAAAATAATTTTTCAGCAGTTATTATGCAGAAACTGCAAGCAGTACAACTCCGTAAAACACAATTTTTGTTAAATGAAATGTTTATTAAATTTAAAAAAAAACTTTAAAGCGACAACAAAAACAAAATTGCAACTTTTAATATTTCTATAACATAAATTATCCGTAAAAAAACCTTATAAACAAAAATAAATGCTCATGACAACATATCTTTACAAGTGAAGACACATCGACCGATGCCACGTGATGGAAATTAAAAAAATATATTATTTTTGTTTTGAAACTTTTTTTTGAACCAACCTGCTTTCTCAAAAAGACCCAACAAAATTTAGAGGAGAAAAAAAAAGAATACAAATGTTAAAAACATTTTACAAAACGTCACAAACTTATAGACTAGTTGCAAATTATTGAACGATATTGTTCGATAATTTTCCATCAAAATAAATATGGTTGTTATTGAGGAATTTTCGATCACACAAGCGAGAAAATATTAATTAAATATGATAACAAAATACGACGTATTATCCGAAATGGAACTTGAAAGAGTGTTCACCACCTCCACCTCCGAATGGATTATGGAACCCTCCATGGAATCCGTGTGGGAATCCGTGACCATGATGTCCTCCACGTTGAGCATCTGCGTCTAATGGATCAATTCCTTGATCAAACTGACTCCTCTTTTCTGAAATAATCAAATTGAGCTGAAATCAATCAGCTCTCAAAACTAACCTTCATCAGTCAAAACTTCTTTAGCCGATGCAATATCAATGAATTTCTTCTCAGCCTTCTTCTTCTCTTCTTCGTTGCTAAAGTTATCTGGATGCCATTTTTGTGCAAGCTTTCTATAGGCTTTCGTAATTTCCCTCTTGTTTGCATTCCTCTTCACACCAAGAATTTTATAATAATCTCGCTTTCCAGCTTGTGCCTTCAGACGTTTTGCTTGCTCCAATCCTTCTTTTGCTTCTTTCAACTCTGGGTTGACTTCAGTCGCCTTTTGGTAATCTTCGATAGCTGGAAATTAATCAAATGTTATTGATTTTTAATGGATTTGTTGAACGTTTGTGTTGTCAAGAGAGGATTAACTAAGTTTTGTAATGCTTACAGGGTTTTTGAGCTCAACATTATGGTGAAACGAAGAAAAAATAGAAAATTGGATCTGATCATCAGATTTTCTAAAAGATAAAAGCTGCTGGTACTATTTTTCACTTCATGCATTTCATTCGAAGCTTGTCAAAAAATCATAAATTAACACCATCCAAATAAGTAAATTTACTAACCCATTTTTAAAGTTTTTTAGAGTTGCAAAAAATGTTTTAAAAAAAGAACGTCATCGTTCCAGTTCAAAGGTTTCGAAGCAACCCAGGTTTCAGGATCATTACATCAACAGTGTTTTTGAATTTTCGTGAATTAACGTCCGCAGCGTGTTTTAATTGTCGTGAATTACTTCTCTTCGTCTAAACAATGCTCAGAAAATGAATTTCATGTTCCACTCATATATTTTTTGCCATCCACATAAGCAGTTTCGAAAAGCTTACCAGAATCATATTCTTCTTCAAGAATATACGCCTCAGCTCTTTCACAAAGAATCTCAGCATCTGACGGATCTTGATCCAAAATTTCTGAACATTCAGCAAGGGCTTCAGCAATATGTCCCGCTTCGCGATTACATCTACATGTTAGTCGGAAGACGCTCAATTGAACAGATGAAGTTGGGTCAAATTTCATGGTTTTTTGTCCTTCTTCTAAGCATCCCATCCAGTCGCTATTTTGAATTTTCTTTCTCATAGATTCTATAAAGTTTTGAATGATTATATAAAAACTGAGAATCATGACGTTACCCAATGATTTTACAACTTTTCTGAGCTTTTTGTAAAATGGATAGCAACTTTTGTGGTCTGGATTCAATTTGAGACATTCACGAATGATGCTGAAATTTAAAAAAAAAATTAAAAACATTGCTGATATTTTGAAGTGAGTAGCTTACTTCAATGATTCTTCCAAATCACCAACTTGATAAAGAAGTTGTGAAGTGTCAAACATATTATCGGTGCTGTCACTGGTCAATTTTGACACAATTCTCATATCATGAATCGCTTTTTTCAATTCACCGCGTTGCTCCAAACATTTTGCACGCATTCTGTAGAGTGACGCATCCCAAACTTGAACCTATAATCAAATTTTGTTATCGATCGACTGGTTAGCGATAAAATCTTACCTCAATAATATGATTGATGTATTCCTCTGCGGTTTCACAATCTCCTGCAGCGAATGATTGCTTAATTTGGTTCTGATATTGCCTGTGTTGTTCAATGAGTGCAGTTTTGTCTTGGATTTCCGTATTTGACGAATCATGATTCAGCTGAAATTATCATCAATTTACTACTCATTTTTACAATATGTTTCAATTTACCACAACGTTGTAATCATTCTCAGCCGCTTCTAATTCTCCTTGTTTCAAAAGAATATTAGCACGTTGAACGCGAGCCTAAAGTTTATTAAAAAATAATACATTACTTCTGAAAATCAACCAACCCCGTAGAAGTCTGGTTTCAATTCCAAAACTCGTTCCAAGTCAACAATAGCCGACTTCCCCCGGCCCATGGCCAAATAAGTTGTGGCTCTGCGATACATGGCTTGGTAATTTTTTGGATCTAATTCAACGGCAGCATGATATTGTGTCAAAGCATCACCAAATTGAGCCTAAACCAGTAAAAAATAATGCTGATAAAGAAAATCAACAATTTACCTGTGCTAAATATCTACTTCCAAGTTCTAGATGCTTTGCCACTTCGTCAGCAACTGATGCATATGTGTATGCTGAAATAAACCATGTTTTAGTTTAAAAATAAAAAACTTTATTTCAAAACTCACCAAACAATGTGCATAACACGAAACAAGCGTGTTGATAAATTGTCATATTATAAGGCCAATTATCTGTAAAAAAATGGCAACTTCGAAAAAGTCTAATAAGCAAGAAAATAAATCCAAGCGGAAAGTGAAAAAGAGAAACCAAATATGTTCAAATGAGGTCAAGAAAACTGGTTCCACGTTTCATGAAAAAAGCAAACTACAATTATTATAGAATTGGTGTTCGTTTCAACAAGATATAAATCAAAAATGAATAAAATTATTTTTTGACTATGTTCCGAGAACGCTCCTTAAGAACTCCTTTACTATGATAAAAATGCAAGCCAACAACCGATAAAACACAACTAGAGCGTTTATGCTGACGTTGCCTCTGTGTGTCTCGCCTGTCTCTGGTCTCTCTAACACACGTCAGCTAAACTTTAGCAATGAATAGCGCTTGAAAAGTTGCGTTTCAAAAGGAAAAAACTAATATTTTGAACAAAACATTTGATTTTAAAGTTGAATAGAAACAAAATTAAATATTTTCGAAACAATTATATGGCATATATTAAGAAACAAACCGAATAAATAACGCTGTGGTACAACATTCCTTTTTTACTCCGTCCCTTGGTTTAGTTCGAATGTTTACCAAACTCGCGTGGCGAGAGTAATGTATATAACTTATCAGAAGGACACGGAATTCAAACAAAAAGTGGTCAATACGTCTAAACAATTCGTAGTAGTATAGAAAAAGTTAGACTTTTCAAATTTGGTTCCCTGTTTTGAAAACACATATTTATTGTTTTCCATAACAATTTTTACTTTCAAATGTTCAAATGAAAAATAGGATATCGAATATAGACTATTTTAAAAAACGGAGATGCTTCTAAAAAAAAATTATGAAAAATTAGTCAAAAAATTTGGAACGCTTCACGAATTTGCGTGTCATCCTTGCGCAGGGGCCATGCTAATCTTCTCTGTATTGTTCCAATTTTAGTATATGTTCTCGGAAGAACGGAAGTTTAGGAATGCACGCCGCTTATATATGTCCCTGTTTCATTGCAACCGACACATTACGACTTGAGCACAATGCTACCCTCAGACATGCTATACATGCATTTGTAAATATTCATAAGATGACTTGAAGAATGTTCCAGTAACCAAAATAATGACAGTTGCAGAAATTTTTGAGAAATAACTTTAAAACTGGAACAACGCTGTCGTTTCGTATTTTTTTTCAGGTTTATAAAAAAATTTGCAAAGCCAAAAAAATCAACTAATTAATCATTCAAAAACTGGTCAATTGCTAAAAAAAGAGGTTTACCGAGAAATGAAAACATACCTGTGATAGAAATAGAATTCTTATCTCAATTTTATTTTAAAATTTTTATAACCTCATCAATGCCGAGAACTAGCACTTCAAAACCTAGAAAATGTTTCCTCCGCCGAAAAATAGTCCGTGGGCATAACAACATAAATTAAACGAATCCAGAAAAATATGAAAACGTAAGTTAAAATTACTAATTTAAATGTTTTCCATAATATTTATCAATAAAAAGCTCATAAGAATAAAATCGGCTTTACTATTAGGAATACATTTTCTAGGTCATTGTTTCGAAACGTGTTTTCTCGACTTCTACTTGGTTTTGAAATACTTTTTAAAACTAAATAATTGAGACTGAACACCTGTTATATTTTTTTAAAATCAAAACTACATTTATCAACTTTGTAAAGCCCTTCTTTAATTAGTTTTAAATTGTAAGATACAGAAAATCTGATGAAAAATTGAAAATCGTAGTTTTTTTAATTAGAAAATAAGCAACTTTTCAAATTTGAAAAAAAATGTGAAACTGCACCTATAAAAATTTTCAGAATTACTAAAAATTAGTCAAAAAATTTGGAACGCTTCACGAATTTGCGTGTCATCCTTGCGCAGGGGCCATGCTAATCTTCTCTGTATTGTTCCAATTTTAGTATATGTTCTCGGAAGAACGAAAGTTTTGGAATGCACGCCGCTTATATATGCCCCTGTTTTACCGCTCCCGACATTTTACAGGTCTGCCAAATTGTTTCGCACTTTGAGATAGTTGATTGTTGTGAAATAAAGGACGCTCTTTTTAGTCCAATACATATTAGTACAACTTTGATAGAAAATGTACATAGATATCTCAACGTACTTATTATTATTGATTATTTTTCTGTAAAGTTTATCAACGTTGGAACTTTCTATGATTGAAAGATGAAGTAAGTTAAAGTCTTACTTTATTCTTTTAATAAAATAAGGAAGGGGTCTGAACTGAAAAAACCGCAAACCGGGTTGCCTCGATTAGACGGATGCTTTTTATTGTGTCAAAAACTGAAAAACTAAATTAAACTGAAAAACTATTTAATTTGAAAAATCAATGTAATTTTGTTCCAGCAACCAACAAATCAGCACTATCAATGGAAAATGCCCTGGAAAAAATAAGTTCACAATTAACAAAGTGCACAAATGTTGTTCCAAAAACAAAAATTTCGAAATGGGGATTTATGTCCTTTCTATTTTTTGAATGATTCACATTTATCAAGAATTAGAGATGTGGGTAATGGGCACATCGGCACAGCGGTTCCAAGTTACAAAGCTTTATTTTTCCATAGAAATGTGTGTCCTTCGAATGAAGGAATTTGTTTAAACAATTTAATCAAAGTAAATAATGTTCTGTTCCATTGACAACTTTTATTGTTTTATGTGTTGATAAAAGAGCATTTCAAAATTTGAGGAAGAAATCGAATTTCGATTGCAACTCTTCATGTGCATTTTCTTTCGGTTTATATTACCATATTGGGATAATCCTCAACAAGTGGCTCGCAAATCAAACGGGATAGCGTCATTTATCTAAAAAGTGTCGCATATTTTGAAACAGCTCTTAAACCCTCATTATTCAATGTTCAGCCTTGGGTTTTTGATGACAGCTGGAAGTGTGCATGCCTTCTGTTGGATGTTTCATGCCGCAAAAGACGGCGCGCATCATTTTTCTCGATTTCGTTCTACCGTATCCATCATTCTTGTCACTGACAGCTACTGACCAGATTTCTCACACCCTTTTTGAGACGAAGAAATCTCATCGGCTCGAAACAAAACAACGGTCCCTGTGTCCTCATTTTCATCTGTCATTTTGTTGCCATTTCATTTTTTGTAGCACCCAAAAAAGGAAAAGATTGATACTCATCCTTTCTTCTTCTTCAATATTTTTCCTTTTTCCTCAACATTTCGATGTAATCATTCAACACATTTACACCACCTGTACACTACATGTACATTCCTTACGCATTACTCGACACTATAAAAATTTATAAATTTTATTCAATCTTTCCTGCGTTGCTCGTTTTCTCTCAATCGCGTTTTTGGTGCTTATTCGGTTTTTCTCAGCACCCGACAACTTTTTTGATTCATTCCCTAAAAAAACGTGAAGTGCAAGATCTTTAGGGCAATATTTTCTACTTGCGCCAAAACAGGAGGCTTGGGGGGAAGACCATTTATCAATTTGCCTTGGTGCCCGAACCACCAACCACACTCCATGGGGGATTATTTGAAGATTGAGAATACTTTCATATTGTTGGTTCTGTTATTTTTTCTCATCTATTCTTTTTTGTCTAAAAGTTATGATATACCTAGTTCCAAGATACTCATACAAGTTTTGTATTTTTGAGATGACCAGTTCTTCTGAAATTTAGTAAACTTGACCTGTTTACCTCAAAAATTTGTTGATTTTATCAAAAACGGAACGGAACGGAGAGAATTCTCGACATAGGAAATTTGCCGTTTCGCTCAGAACGGTTTAGTTGCAGATTTCTCACCCCCCTGTGTTTGAAATTTTTATTCAAGCTTTTTTTTTTAGCTTTTAGTTATTCCACGTAACTCAATTTACTAAAGACATCCTGACAGTTAACATAATCCAAGTTCGAGGCTAAAAATCAAATTTCGAATGGTAGTGCATACAGTCGAAAAAACAGCATAAATATGTAACCGCATTCAAGTAATTGTGTTTCCCGCCAATTCCCGATCCACGACCACCTCACACGTTCCGACCGCCGTTATAAGGAACTCATTTTTCGATGTGCTTTCGCTTAAATTAAATTGCACTAATGAGAGAAAACTTTAAATTTTGAAATTGAAAACAAGTATCGCCATACGAATTGAAAAGCTGTGTTTAGGTAAACTCAAATATCAATTGGAGTTAAACAACGGTTATTTTGTAAACTTATATTCTGAAGCTTTTTGGTTTAGTCCTATTTTGAAAATTATCACTAGAATGTAGGATATAATTAACTCTGACTTATTTCCGATCCTTTTCCTTCGGATAAGTCATGGATTACGAGAAAAGCGAGAATTCAGAGACTAGAAAATGGTAGTACTTCTGAGCCGTTGGCTTCACAGTGATCGGAATGAAATCATATTATTAGAACTTATTCTGTTATTTTTAACAGCCTGAAAATGTTCTGAAGGGAAGCGACAACCATTAGTTAAATTTTTAACTTAAAAAAGAGTAGTCCTAATTAACCTTATCTTTAAAATATATGGCAGAATACTTTCGTCTCTCTTTGTAACTGTAATTCAGTTGTAACATATCTCGAGTTCAAAATATTTATTATCGAAAAGTAGAATCGAAACGGAAGAGAAAATCACATTTTCTTCCTAGATTTTGGTGCTTGTGGACTTTAAATCAAGCAACACAAATCTATAGAGATCAATAAAAAATTAATGGCTTTTTGAAGTGTGGAAGCTTTTCTCAATCATCGATAGATTTTCCTATTTTTCCAATCCCCCCCAATCTTTGCCACAACCAGTTCATCCTACCTGAACTTCAACTGAAACACTAATCTCATTAACATAAACTTTCAATGATTTCGTTTTAAATTATGAAATCTTTTCGAGTGTAATCCGTGTGGCGATTCGGATTGCTCAATAAAAGTGGTGGATATTTTGGAAGGCGCTACTGACCTTTGCACAAACGACTTTACATTCACCGCCTCAAACTCGCTCACTCTTTTTTCAATTTGATCATATATTTTTTTTCTTGAATACCCATTGATTTATCGGCGTAAATGTTTACTCCATTTTTTCGTGCTCTTCTTCATTTCGAGGAGTTTCTTATTATTGAAACAATACTATCAGGTTTCAGTCTTTGATTGGGAAAAGACAACAAACCATAAAACTTAACGCGAAAAGGTTTATCAAAACTTTTGAAGATGATAAGTATTTTCGAACATAATTTCAAAAATTTTTTTTGATATTTGATCAATTGTCGTCATTTTCATACCTATTTAAATAATCTGGAAAATTGTCATTTCTCAAAATTTGAACCTTATCATGTAAAAATTTATATACTTCTATGCCTCATCATTTTTCTATTCATTTTTATGTACAGAAAATGAAATGACCTTCTCGTTGGAAAAATCTGTGAAAAATGTATCAATCTTCATTCGAAAACTGATTCCAAAAACAACGGCGACAAGAAAAAAAAATAATGCGCCAAAATCAGAATGTCCTGTCAATCGAACGTCTGTGCCGAGTAAAAATGGAGGGGGAGGAAGGGGGGTGAAAAAAAAAGAATAATGGATAATTTTTCATGTCGACACTTTTTCAATTGACTTGGCGATTCCTATCGTATTTTGAAAAGGAAGAGGTTCAAGAAATGGAGGGCGCTGGATTTCTGTAGATAGCGAGCGATTAATGGTGGGAGGGGGAGGTGGGATGAGATAAAACATGCGGCAAAATATGTTGGGATGTTTTGTTTTTGTTTCAGGAAGCTTCTGAACTTCCTTTATTTTACTTTGGAATTTTTTTATGTTGGAATACTTTTACACAGTTAGGAGGGGACCAACATTTGAATTTTTTATCAGTTTATCTCTTTTGAATTTCTTGATTTGTTATAGCTTTTATCAGTTACTTTCCAATCGAATCATGATCATCACTGATATGAAACAATCTCAGAGAAGCTGAAACGTTTTCGAATTTTTCCGTATACGTTTCCCATTGGTACAGAATTTGACACGATTAAAAAAAGTTTGAACAAAATTTTGGTTTCGCCCTAGAACTCCTAAGCACATGGGGGCCTAATTTGAAGACCTACCGAAAAATTTATTTATATTTCAAATACACTAATGATTTGAAGCCCGAGTCCAATGTCCTGAAAATCCAATTCAGAGAAAAAAGGATCAACACCTTGATTTTCTAAAACGTATTTTTATGAAACGTTTTTTTAAATTTTTTGTTTAAATCAATTAGAGCAAAAAATGTTCTATTTTTAAACTCAAGTCTTGAATTTTTGGATCCAAATATTTTTTCCGTAGTTTTCGCTATATGCTTCCTAATTATTCGATAAAATTGCATCAGTTCTTGAAATATCTTTAACATCATTTTTCAGTCTGATTCTATCCCCAATCACTGAAAACCCCCAACCAAAAAAGGTTTGAAAAAATTGTTATCAGAAAAGATGGAATAACGGCATAATAATCAACATCGTTTCAATAAAAATGGGTCGTTACAAGAAAAAAAAACAATGAGATATTGCATTTTAATTTATTGTTGATGTGAAGTTTTCTTCTTCCACTTCTCTTCGCTCCTCTCATTTTTTTTCGACTATCCTTATCAATTTTGTACTCCCTATGGCCAATTTAACACTGACTGAATGATGATGACTGTGCGCCATGTAAAAGATATCAATATTGTTGAAAATGAGAAACCACTTAACACAGCGCCTTTATGAAGACACTAATAAGTTTTTAAGTGTCTTTTCATTTCAATTTCTCGTTCTTATCAAGTCAAGAAAACGCTTTTCCTCCCAAACAGAAATACCTTTCAAGAGCCACGAGGATGGACTTTTCTGAAATTGAGACAACTGAAGCAGTTATCCTTGCTTATATTCCGCCATTACACAATTTCTCTCAATCACCTCCTATCTTTTTCGTTCTCTATATTTACTGAGATTTGTAATGTTTTCAAACATTTTGTTCATCTTTTTTTTTCTGATTTATTTTCTCAATTCTTAACAAATTTTTTGTCTGTTCTGTTTTCACAATAATTGTGTTTTATCTTTCTCGAATTTTTTTCCCCCGGTTTTTTCTGCTCCACCTTTCTTATCAGATGATAGATTTACAACACAGTTTGATTTAATACATTTCTCCGGGGGTTTTTTTGTCCACTGTCACCGTTTTCTTCTTGAAGAACAGTTTAAAAATGATTTTTGGTTCTAGAATCAAAATATAATATTATAGAATTTCAGTTTTCCTGTTGACTTCAAGTTTTTTTTCGGTTACCGTAATCCTGAAAATTGTCTAGTTCTACGTGACATTTTTGTACGTCCCACCTCTCAAAAATTGTACAAAAGGTTGAATTAATATATTTTAAGGATGGACCTCGACCCAAATATTGTGGTAAATCATGAGGATTTGGCAGAAATTGGCCCATTGCTGTAAGAAATCATTTATCAAATATCTTAATCACTAATCTGTTTTTTTTTCTTTTGAAGAGAACATGACCCGAACTCGCAACAAATAGGAATTAATCAAGGTTCAGGCAGTCAGAAAATTGATATGTGGAGAAACAGAAATTTTGATAGCGGATTTCAAACAATGAATCATAGTGAAGTATCGACACATTTTATGTTGTGTGAAGGTTTTGAATTCCTTTTTCAGGCGCCTTCTATTATTTCATCTTTGCATCCATCGTCGCATATTTCTGGAGTTTCTTCGGTTGCAGATTTTGATCAAATTCCGTCATTATCAGATCAAGTAGACGATTTATATTTATATTTATTGAATCTGAAATTTTAATTTTTTCAGCAAAAACAAAAGTTTGATAGTATTTCCTGCGGTACAAATGAATCACAATATGGAAGCGCCGTCAGAGCTATCCCGGAGCTCACAAATCTTATGAAGGACCAAGATCATGTAAGAATATTTTAATATTTTTTAAAATGTATCTATTGCCTAAAACTGTCATTATTTTTAGGCTGTTGTTCATAAAGCAGTTTATATTATGCAAAACATCGCAAAAATGGATGGAGATCCGATGAGAAGACAAGAAGAGACAGTTATCAAGGATATACGCGTGGTTTTTGCGTTGCGCGACATTTTAAGAGAAAAACTTGAACACCCGGTATTACACATTATTAACATACATTCATATTTTTTGATTGATGATTATTTCCTTTTTCAGAATATTATAAGGGTCGCGCTTGGGACGCTTTTTAATATTTGTAACAGAACGGAAGGATTGGATTTGATCTCGAATGCGATTAATGCACAGCCTGATTTGATTCAGTGTTTGGTTAATCATATTGGGTAGGAAGATTATGAAGAAACATGTTGAGAATGGAATTTTCAGGACTTTTCAATTTTCGTGCTATAAATATGCGATCCTTACACTGCATTCTATTATTTCTGATAAGCATCGAGGAAGTCAAGCTTTGATTCTTGCGAGGCGATGTGAAGCATTAAAAGTAATTTATCGTCTTATCGACATGCATGATTCAAAAATTTTTGGAAATAGCTGAAGATGGGAAGGATAACCAACAACTAAAACAACAGCTCCAAAATTTAAAAATTACTGTTTGAAGTTGAAAATTGATATTTTGAGGTGTTGAAAAATTTCTGAAACATGCACACATTTTTCTTCAATTTTCCCCACTTCATTCGTCGTTTTCTTTTCAGCCAGCTTGTCATTGGTTAGATGCAGAAAAAAGCGAAAAGCTTCTCCCAGTTATCGTCGACCTTGTCCGAATTCTTTGCGACAAGCAGAACGACCAAAAAGAAATGTTCATCAAACTTGGTGGCTCCATGAAACTTCTTCACATCATTCGCGTTTGCAACTACGAAAACTTGTTATGGAGAAGCACACAACTGTTGAAAACATTCTCGAATTTCGTAACCAATTATTAAATATTTATTGGAAGCCACATTAAAAGTTATTACAGAACGCCGCGGACTTGGTTTACTGCGGAGCTCGCGAAATTTTATGCAGATTATTGACTCATCAAAGTCAACGGCTTATTATTTCGGCGTTGGAAACATTGAGAAATACTAGTGATGTGCCATCACAATATAAAGAGGAAAATCTTTTGAAGTCGTTGGTTATGTTGATTGGAACTGGACATCCAACTGTTATGCTTTATGTTGTACAGATATTATCAAACCTTGTTGCTAATAACAAATTCAATAAGGTTCGTTGGAATGATGCCAAATTAAAAAAAATTAATTAAAATTAATTTGTAACTTGAACATCTAGAAAATAAATTTAGATAGAGTATTGTGGTGTTCAGGAATCTTAGAATTTTGAATCTGATCATTCAAAAAATTAATTAAATCAACAGAATATCTTCTTGTTCACAAGCAATATTCGTTTTTTTTCAGGAATTCCTAGTATGCAATAACGGAGCCGATCTTTTACTGCGAGCCCTACACGAAGCTTCATCATACCTTCCAAGATTAGGCGCCGATGATGCTCACTTAATGGAAGAATATATGGTTAAAATATCAAATTTGATCCCTAAATCTGATTTTTTTTGACTTACAGGAAAGTATCGTTTGCGTGCTCCGACAACTCTGCGTTGGCCACTCTTTTGCTGATAGAGTTCAAGCGCTTGTTTTCAAACAACCTCTAGTTTTTCTTGAAAAGCTTCTGCTTATGCGTCCTTTATTGTTGAAACAGACTTTATCGGTAATAGGCTGTTTTAAAATATTGCAGAAAAACGCAATGTTATTTACAGCTTCTTTTGAAATTGGCGCCAAATAATGGTCTTCTCTGTAGATTCAGAGATACTAGATCTGGAAGAACAACATTTGTTGAACAGATAATTTACATATGGAAAGTTTCGTGTAATCAATTGAGCACTGTAAGAAATCCAAGGTGCGACTGAAAAATGGCACATATTCAACTTTCAGGGTGAAGTTATTGAAGGTGTCCGTGTCAAAGAATTGATCCACCATTGCGTTGAAATTTTGAGGCTTTTGAGCCGTCATCACGATCTCGTAGACCAAATTGTATTCTTCTTGAGAACCCCCGAAAACAATCGCCTTGTCGATAGCCAAACGTTTCTGCCAATTTTTGTACTCCAAAAAAACAACATCGACGAGAACACCAAAAAATCAGCCCTCTTTTTATTACACAATTTAATGCTCAACGATCAAATGTCAACACTTCTAGAGAACAATCAAGTTTTTATAAATCTACTTCAACAATTCAAAGTTTCTCAAGTGTCGTCAGAATTAGGTTTTGATTCTTACTTTAGTGATTTCTGCGATGTAATATTTGCGAAATTTCAGCTAATATTGCGGACAACATTTTGAAAATGATGATTGAGAAAAAAGAAAGGAACATGTTTTCAAGGTTCACAGGAACTGTTGATGTTTGTTTAAATAAACTTTTTCAAATGATAAGATTTCATTGTTTTTCAGAACCGGTTCCCAACACCAGCTTCAATGGAATCCACGACAACAAATGAAATGATGGAGTTGTCTGGAGCTGGAGAAGCGATGGACGGCGCTGGTGAACAATGGTCTCAGCCTTCGATACTGGATGATTATTATGGAGACATGTATTCTGAAAGTGTTATGAGCCGAGAACCTTCAAGTAAGAAACAACTTCAGAGAAATGTCGATACGGTGTTATTAGTTGTTTATAAAATCTGCTATATAAACGTGAAAAACCTCTGTCAAAAAAATCGACACGCCACGCGTGAGGGCAATGGGTAGGGATGCGTTGCGTTGTCTGATTATCCCTCACCACACACTATTTCGCAAAATAGGGAAGTTCACGTTTATGAAGCCGAATTTGTGAGACAATAATATATAAACAATACAGATACTATTCTCCATTATTAAAAATGCCTAATTAAGATCATTGTAAAGCCAACATTCTGATTAATGTCTTGCCGAGTTGGCAAATCAAAAAAACAGTCAACAAAACTTGTGGTTTTATTGAAATATTCATTTTAAAAATTTAAAGAGTTATTGAGTTAATTCATAAACACAAAGAGTTATTTAACCGAGAACTGCGCCTAAATTTTTAATTTCATAATGATAATTATGATAAAAATTAACGTTTAATTATATTATGACAATTAAAGTTTGACATCTAAAAAATTGTTTTTTGCAATGAATACCAAAATTTAAAAATTTCAGAACCTTACAACTCACCAACATATAATTCACCAACGCCAGTAAATCAGGAATTCCCGCCAGCAACCGGACTACCACCATTCTACCCAAACCAGCCTTCAACTTCCGCATACCGTCATACAACCCGTCCCGCTCCTAGTCCATTCCCCCTCGATTACGGCTCACCACCCCCCTCGTATCCACCTTATGGTCCTTCATCAGTTTCTTATCCTCCCCCGAGACCGCCGAAATATTGACATGTCATTTTATGATAATCTAATTATAAATTATTACCACTAAAAATACCCTATGTTGAAATCTTTTCTGTCTTCTGAAGTCTTCTTCTAAAAAATACATTCCTGCAAAAATTAAATTGTTTAGCTACCGTTTTTTTTCAAACGTCCTTCTTTGTATAACACAACGGGTTTTCAAAAATATTTTATTTTTTCTACGTAATGATTAATTGAAAAATTTATGAAAACAAATTATGAAACAATAAAGTGTTTATTATGAGAATTGCATAAAGGTGCTCGATTATTATTTAAGCCATTTGATTCATCTCGTAATAAATACCCCCGAGATTCATGAGCTCATCATGAGTTCCTTGCTCCGCAATTTCACCTTGAACAATAACGTAGATTCTGTCTACGTTTCTAATACTTGATAGGCGATGTGCAACTGAAAATTTGTATCAATTTCATGAATATATTTTTTAAATGTTCTAAAAACCGAATTGCCGTAAAAGGTGGTCCAAAACATTGGTTTTTTCAATAATTAGACGTGCTGTGGTCATTTTCAAACTCTACTTACTTTGAATACAAGTGCATTTGGTTTTTCCAGCAATTTTGACCCTTTCAAATGCGTGCTGAACTTCCTTTTCACTTGCACTATCTAATGCTGAGGTAGCTTCATCTAATAATAAAACTGTTGGCTTTCTTATGACAGCTCGAGCGATCGCAATTCTTTGCTTCTGTCCTCCAGACAATTGCGCGCCAAATTCGCCAACCTCCGTGTCGTAACCATGCGGCAAACTTGTGATGAAATTATGAATGTCTGCTATTTTCGCAGCTTCGATGACTTTATCAATTGTCGCTTCACTTTCCATCATACCAAATGCGATGTTTTCCTATAAATTTTTACGTTAGTTTTATTTTAATAGTAAACATACTCTTATTGTGAAACTGAATAAATCTGGTTCCTGACCGACGCATACAATACATCTTCGCAGATATGCAGGATTAATAGATTTGATATTATATTTGTCAACAATTACAACTCCATCTGTGGCGTTGTACATTCTTTGGAACAATGAGATAATCGACGATTTTCCTGAACCAGAAGGCCCAACAAGTGCAATTGATTCACCACCTCTAACCTGTGAAATTAGGTTTCAGAAAAATCAGAACAGTGTTAAACTATGTGCAAATTACCTTCATATTAATATGATTCAATACTGGAACTATCGGTCTTGTTGGATATCTGAATGACGTGTCTTTCAAGCATAGGTTTCCTTCGAGTTTCTGCAAGATTCATCAATTTAAAAAATGATGAAATTTTAAAATTAATTCACCGGTCTTAATCCTTCCTCCGTTAGATTATCCATATCCACTGGCGCTTCCCTAATAACACGCATTACATTTTCAGCAGCGATTTGAGCTTTTGTCAGATCCGTAACAGAGGCAATCAACTGGGAGAAGAAATTCGCACCGAACTGTGTGAGAAGTACAACTCTGAAACGGAATAGGTAATTTGAAAAACTAAGCTCCGTTCACCTCATATAGTCAAACACAGAAATTTCGTTTGCCAACATCATAACTTTTCCGAAGTATAGTGTGATGGCGATAAGAATGTAAGTGAATGAGTATTGACACGCAAATACAAAGGCAGAAATTATCGATTGTTTCTGCATACACCTAAAAATTGAGCATTCTGAGGTATTTCTTGAATATCTTACTGAGAAACAGGTTTCAGTGCAGCACAAAAGACATTATAAAAATGTGACTGTAAATTATAAGCTTTGATGGTGCTCATATTTGCCAACACAACTGATGCAAGATTTGCAGCTTTTTTCTCTTCTTCGTTCATTTGACGTTGCCTAGAAGGAAATTGGTAAAAACTTGACAAATAGTGAGACTCAAATACCTCTTGCTGCCTTCGCGAATCTGCAGAACTCGGATAATGAAATAAGCAGGAAATTGGAAGGAGCAAAGTAACGCCATCTTCCAATTGATGTACAAGGCACATGCAATCGAGAACAATGAGCAGACTACTCCAGGGATCAACATATCCAGCTTTTGTTCCATGATTTCATTCAAAGTTGAGGATTCATTTATAACTTTGTGAACTAATCTTCCAGGACTGTTACGTTCTTCATCAAAATATGCGGCTCCGTGTCGAAGGACCTTAACGTGTTCACTTTATTTTCTGTCAGATTACTACTACAATCATACCTTCCTGAACATTTCTGTTCTCATGAACATACAGAATCCATGACCATATAACGCAATGAACAAACGCTGAAATTTAATTTATTTTCAACATTTACCAATGTTTTCTGTTACTCACCCCCAAAGCTTCGAAGATTGTCTTGACAATGATCAACGCTGTATAAACCGACGCAACTATAAAAATTTGTAAAGCTCTGTCTTCATCCCGTGCTATTGAAATCTGAAAATCCAAAAACATTCTGACAAAGCCAAATCAAAATCACCTCAAGAACAGAAGCAACTTGGAAACAGATCAAAAGATAAAAGACAGCTCGTACTATAGTGGTTGGGATTGCACCAGCAAGTAATGGAAGTCCAGAACGATACGAATAAATCAAGTCCTTTACCACAGCGAATGATGTTTCTTTTCCAGGGAGATCAGTATCATCTTCCTCATCAAAATCTTGTTTTACATCGATGTGCTGATGTTTTGAATACTTGTAGTCTAACCTTTCAGACTTCTTCTTACTCATTACTGGAAAATTTTAGTTGTTCTACTATCAGCGAAATATTAAATTATTAGTATACCTGGAAGTTTCAGTTTATCTTTCTCCATGCTGTTAACAGAATAAGATTTTCCAAGTTTTTTGTTTCCACCTAGTGAACTTCTTGCCCAAGCTCTTCGCTGTTGGTCCGGATCCTACAAATTAAAATGTTTCATTTTATCGCAACTTTTCAAACCCTACCAATTTTTGTGGAGCATTAAATGACTGTTGTGGTTGAATAGATGGCTTTTGAACAGGTTGTTCTGGATGAGCTAGTTGGTCCAATCTCTGATCATTATACATTTTGTAAAAAATTCCGGCTGTATCGGTAAGCAGGTCTTCGGGTGCCCCTTCTTCGACAATTTTACCCTCATGAAGCACAATGATTCTGTCAGAGTTTTTGATTGTTGAAAGTCTGAACGTTTACAAATTAATAACGTAAAAGCGCACTGAAAGTGTTAACCTGTGAGCAATGGTGATAGTCGTTAAACCTTCAGAAGCAAGATCAATTGCAGCATTAACCTCTTCTTCGTGAATGTTGTCTAAAGCTGAAGTTGCTTCATCGAAAATCAAAACAATTGGTTTTCTGATAACAGCTCTTGCAATTGCAACGCGTTGCTTCTGTCCTCCGGACAGTTGGTGTCCTCTATCACCAACTCTAGTTCTCATTCCTTCAGGTAAACGGTTAATAAAGTTCCAAGCTCCAACTTTTCTGGCGGCATCGTTAATTTCTTGCTGAATTCAGCGAACCCTTTTTAAAAAGTGTGGTACTTCAATTCATACCTGTGTCGCATCTAGCCTCCCATATCGAATATTATCACTAATTGTTCCGTCAAAAAGAACTGGCTCTTGACTAACAAGTGAGCATTGAGCTCGGAGGTCATCAGGACACATGCTTGCAATGTTTTCCCCGTCTAGTAGGATCTGGAACGAAACCATTTAAACTATCTTTATATCAACATTAAACTGACAGATCCCTTTGTTGGATCATAAAATCTCAAAAGTAATGCTGTTAAAGTACTCTTTCCACTTCCGCTGGAACCAACAATTGCAATTTTTTCACCAGCTTCAACGTTGAATGATATTCCACGGAGAACCTGTTATTTTTCAAAAACTCTCATGAAAACGTGTAATATTTCATATTCATACCTCGGTCTCCTTCCGACTAGGATATGAGAAATGAATATCCTTGAAATGAAGAGCACCCTTTCCCATGAACTTCATACTCTGTCTTCGGTATTTACACCTGGTTACTGGCACAAAATCAGCATTATTATCAATTGAAGCAAGCTCCATCTCAATTTTTGGCTGTTCATCTTAAAATAAATTCTAATTGTACATTGTTCCGAAACATGTTCCCTACTCAAAACTTCACACATTTCCTTTGCATTCTCTTTTGCTCGTGATGCCCCATTAATATGAAATCCAATAGAAATTGATGTCACACACATGTAGAGCATGTTGATAGCAAGCTGATAAGATAAACTGTGTTATTAGGGTATAATAAAAATAGTTAGGAATGATACCGCGCAAAGACGACCTGGAGAGTTATCAGCAACACGCCAAATTCCATAACAAAGTGCTCCAGTAAATATAAGTTCGGTGAGAAGGATCTAAAGAAAAACGCTCTTATGATAGTACAGAAACAATTTTATTTCTGATTATTCAAGACTTAACATTAAGTTTCAAACGAGGGGTGTGTTCTATGTTCTCTGTTCTTATAAACATCACCGCCTTTACAAAACTTCAATTGTCTCAAAATAGTAAATTAACAATTTTTTTTGATTGTCAACATTTGTCTACGAGTTCGCACGCACCTGTGTCAAACTGTCAAAGACTACTGACGACCTCAATCTTTGTTCTGTCAGCTTACTATGTTCTCCAGACAATTTTTCGAACCTAAAAATGAGAAGATAAAAACGGAATCATTTTCACAAATCACTTGTTGATTGTTTGTTTTTGCGCTGCAAATGAAATGACCGTAACGATGCAATTGAAAGTTTCATTGACAAGATTAGTGATTTTATTCTGCAGCCTTGTCTCCTCTTCTAATGTGTTCGCAAACCACTAAAATAACATTTCAACTTTTTTTTTCCATTAGTGTATATCTAATTGATAACGCCTACTACACTATACCTTACTGTACAAAATTCTCGATAAAATTAATAGTGGTATAGCTAAACACATGAACAGGGTCACATCCCATTGAATGTATACACAAACTCCAATGTTCACAACGAGGTACGAACAAATGAAAAGAACCATTGGAAGGTGATCAGAAATTCCATTGTAAATTGAGTCGGCGGATCTTAAAAAAAACGGTATGATCAAAGAATTTCGAGAATTTGTTGGTGATAGTCACCCTCCCACGCATCACCATCATTACGATCAAAACAAAATTTATATCATTCTATTATCTCGCCGTTATTTTATTTCTTTTTAATGTTCATCTCTCCGATTGTTCTTCGATATTGAAGTTGAAAAGGTTATACTCACTCTTGTAACATTGCAGCCACATGGCCACTCTGTCTTGATTCTAACCACGATATATCCATAAGAAGTAGCTTTCTAATATACGCCTTTTTGATGCGGAACACCTGCCTGATTGATGAAATTTCCCAAACAATACGCTAAAATGGTAGTCTATTGGAATTCGCTCCTATTTAAAAAACCTGCGTAAAAGCTGCAATAAACATTGCAATCGACAACCCGAGCATAGAAATAAACGCAGGAGTTGCGGATTTTGTGAATTCTTCGTCTATTGGATACTCCGAGTTGGTCAAATTTTTAAGTCCGAGTTTTCCTTCTTCCCTCAAAATTGAAATAGAAACAAAGTTGCCCATGATTAGCCATACGAACGGAGGAAGGGCTGATTGGAGAAGTGCACTTATGAGTCCAATTGTCATTAGCTGAAAATGTATAATATTTTTAGCGAACTTCAACGTTTCACTGATTTTAAATGATGTCAAATACATATACTCGAATAGATTCATCTTCGATTTAAAAACTCTTTTTAATCCGTGGCACCATTTCCATCTTTCCCAAACTGGATATTTTATGTCATATGATTAGGTTCAATTTTATGAAATTATCAAAAAATAAACTTGTTTGAAAATATCATACAAGCACGTGAATTACACAAATTAAAAAAAAAGGTCAAAAAATTAATATCAATATAGGTGTGCCTTCCAATTACAATCACAACTGAGGACTTGAAAATTGGAAATTATCAGAGAACAAAAATTACAATGTTTGTTACTGTGAACTGAAGAATAATTCATGATTTTTTAAATTCCTTTGAAATATTTCATTATAGAATATATGAACTTTGAGAAATCAAAAAACCAACAAAAAAATTATAATGTACTGCCCGGCTTTCGCTCAAACCCGCGAATTCAATTTTTGTGTCAGATTTTTTTTCATTTCATCTGGAAAATTCTAGAATTTTTCTATAGAAAAAGTTTAAAACTCTCAAAATTTGGACCGTGATTTGGAAAATGGTTTTGCTTAGACCCAAATAAAACAAAAGTTTCAAAATTATTCGGGCAAAGTTGTCAAAAAAATACCAAAATTTTTGAAAATTATTTTTCTGAACATATTTCAATCCCTAATGTCCTATTAGGCTTCCAATCTCTAAAAAATTATGTAATCCATTTTTTAAAATATAAAATTTCCTTTTAAAATTAATTATACCTGTAAGTCAATATTATCCGCAAATGCATAAAGGTTCCGATAAGACTGGAAAAATCCGACCTGATCCCCATTCTTTGAAACTTTTTCTGAATCTTCGCTATTTATTTCATATACTGAAAAACATTCGCTGTGTTATTTATAGAATTTTAATTTGTTTACCTTTTTTATTTCGTTTCAAATCATCAACGTATAATGTTGAAGGCTCAATTGGATAAATAATCGACTTAGTTGATTGTTTATCTAAGTCACCTGTTTTTTCATTATTAGGCATCTGAAAACCAAAAAAAAACATTTGTTTTCACCAAAATTGAAAGAAAAAAGCGATGGGATAAGACAAAGTAAATGATATTCGGTTTGAATAAGATAACGGAGAAAAACGGTTAAAAAAGAAAATGATGAAAAGTTTTCACATCATCGCTAATCACATTTAACCAACATTTCAACCACGGTCAAGGAATTCATTGAAAACAACCCCAAAAAAGACCATAAGGAGGTCTGAAAAAGTAGATTGCGTTTTGGCATTACACACAAAGAAACAATTGATGATTATATCGAAGGTTATCATCTGGTTCTTCTACGCCTTCTTCATCTCTTCCCATCTTTTTGTCGCTTTTACTAGAAGACAAATTCTAGTGCCTCTCAAATTTTCTCGTTTTTTTTTGCTTGTTACTGTTACTCTGTTTTGTGAATTGTACTCCAGTTCCCCCCCCCCACTGCTATCACTATTTGCGGCAAAATTTTAATGTGTCAGGTAGTAAATGAGTATATATTATGTGATAATGGGCGCCAAATATAAAATCAAAATGTAACTGATTTTGTACAAGTATTTTGAAGCGAACATTTGTTTCGTTTTCTACCACTTCTCGCTATCAATTTTAACTATAATGGTCACTTTTTGTAACTTTTCTGATTGCTAAATATCAATCTGATAATTGACCTAGACGTTTTGTCAGATTTTTTTAGTATGCGTTGCATCAAAATGATTTATTTGAAACCATTATTTTTAAATGTTTTTGACAATCAAGTATGATTACTAATTATCATTTCTAACTAGGGTTATACAAAACATCATTATCATTCATAATATATAATTATATTTTATATTTTTACATCAACAAGGAAGTTATCAGTAAACATTTTTGCTATCAAAAAATAGATCAAAAATACATAAATCAAAATTTTCGAAAAAATAAAAATAAAACCAGATATTAAGAAAACAAAACATAAAATCAGAAAAATACAAATACAGTGATGACAAATTCAAGTGTTTTGGCTATGAAGTACAATAACCCCAGAATTCTATTGAGCGTTGCATAATGTTAACAAAAACATGTAAGAACAACATCTGACAGAACCTACTACAACACTTGGAAAATTTTTCTTAAGAAAACTTTTGTAGCAAGAAACGAAACATTTGTTAATTCAATCAGGAGGGCATGACAATTCTTCTCAAAACTTCTTAATTTTCATCAAAAATTTTTGTGTTACTCAAAACATCATACATCTGAACGCCTTTTTTATAAACTTCTATTTCAGATCTTCTGCTTTTGACTACATATGGTCGCTTCGAATTGGCACTTATTTGTCATATTCCTAATTTTTGTGAGATTTCCTGGTATGTTAGAGAAAGCTGAAAATATGTTTCGCTTATTCATTTCAGGTAACAATGGAGAGACAGCTGATACTGAGGAACATATCGTGGGTCTGGAAGAATTCTTAACTGATTTGGATCCAAACACTAGCGATGTTGTAAGCGCAGGGAAAACCAAATCTAATTAAAAATAATCCAACATGTTTGTGAGGATTCTGTAATCTACGGAAAGCGGGAAGAACACTTTGTTCTTCCTTTCACAGAACGTGAGAAATGAGGGATTTTTAGAATTACATTTTATATTCTCTAGAAATTGAGGACTATCAGAACCACGACTTCTTAAAGTTGTATTTTGTTTTCTTAAAATAGCAACAAAAGACCTTGGAATCCTAGCACACTTTTCTGATTTCTAAATAAAGTTAAATATAAGTTTGGGAAAGCTCAAATCACAAGACATTCGATGTCTTTTGAGCTTCTCGAAGTATTTAAGCATAAAAATTATATGTTTTGATGGAGCTCAAACAATATTGTGCTCTATTATTGTGGATTAGCCAATGGAATCGCCACGCTCAAATTATTTGCAACTAATCACTGAAATCAGCAAAAAAATTTTAAATAGAAAATCATAAAAAACACCAGTTTCTGATTTTTGAGAGATGGAGTTTTAAGTCAAGTTACTAGTAGATTAGAGTTCTATTATCGTTTTCTGTTGTTGATTTTTTCATCATTCTTCCTCAACTTTTCCCAATAATTGGTTTTCAGATATTGGACCTTCTAGAAGCTCAACAACTTCCAACAACTCGAGGCAATCGAGCAATGCGAAGAATAATGCGGAAATTACCGCCACAAATGTTGGCCAGATTATTCGAAATATACAAAGAAATTCATGAACAATAATAAACTGATATTTTCTTGACATTGTGTGTTTTTTTTTAAAGATTCGTAACATCAAAGAAAAATGAGTCAAGTTTACATTGATTAATTTTATAAGATAGAACTCATCTCATCGGTTTAATTTCGGTTTTTTTTATAAATTAGAGTTTGCCAGCAATTTTTCTAAATTTTTTTCAACTTTTTCACTCTAAATTATGTGGACACTTGAGGTCGCCAGGACGAAACTTATAGTCGGTGTCAAAAAGAGCTACGGTGTAATAAATTTAACCGCAAGATGTTGCAAAAATGAAGATGAATCGGGCAGTTGGGGGTCGGGTGACCTATAGAAATATCCAGATCAAATTACAGAAACACTGAGAACCATTGTTTAACAATATCTTAGAACTTTCAGATATTGTTTGAAAAACTATTATTAAAGAATTGAGGAATTCATCTCCTTTGGTTGGTTCTCCGGGTTCAACTTGAAGAAGGTTAAAGATAAAGCGAGGATCTACAAATTGTAAATTTATTTAAAGCCATTTAGAAGAATACACATTTCAAATTCAACAACCTTCAAAATCACCTTTTCAGGGTTTCCGACATTTTTGAAATGACTTCGAGCAGGTACTTGAAGTACTAAAAAATTGAACATGAATCCTGATCCTATCTTTAAGTAGATTTTGTTGATTTAATTGAACAAATTGTTGAACATTTCTGTCAGATATCACTTTTTGTTTGTTTGTATACTTCCTTGAAATTTTGTTCGCTGAAGTTTAAATTTTGAAAATGAACTCAATTTTAATAAATATTCTTGAAAACCTTCAAACATCTTCATAACAATATTAATATTTTTTTCTCTAACAACAATAATATTATTTTTTTGCGACGGTGTGAAAAATACTATTTTTATTCTGGGAAATATTAATAAAAATCTAGAACATTTGGATAACAAAAGCTTGAAAGTTAAAAAAAAACCATATACTTTTTCCAGAATCTCTACCAGAACCCCCTCAGGATATTCATATATCTTCTCATGTAATCGTAAAACAATTGACACAAAGTGAACAATTCCACATTGAGACTAATAAGTATGTGTCATCGATAAAAGGGCACGCAATCGCCATCTTTATTAATAAATATGTCCGCGGCGTTATCTCCAACTCGATGCCTCGTTCTCTTAACATTCCCGCTCTTTTGTAGCGTTCCCCCCTTCGTTTACTTTTTGTTATCTCCGTCTCATTTACCTAAATCTCTATCATTTGCTCATTCTCTCTGCGCGGATAACTTTTGTAGAGTGAGTAGTAGTAGAAGAAGACGCGTACATATTGCGGTCCGAACGGGTCAATTGTGGTATAACTATTTGCAATATTCGACCTCCGCCCCATTCCTTTACCTCTCGTATTCTTCATATCTCTTTTCTTGCATAATGATACTGACATTTTTTATTTTATGATTATCATCATCCATGTATTATTATTTTTTTGAGTTTTATAAAACATTGTTTATGTTGCATCTTCAATTTTTTTTTGTAAAAAAAACATCTGTCACAATTTTTTATACGATTTCGCATCAGTACCAGCCTGCCCCTCTAACAATATTTCTCTTATAAATTTTTCTTTTACGCAACATTTTGTTGAGCTTCATCGTATCGCCAGATGTTTATTTTTTAATAAATTTATAATCTGGATGAACAGATGTGTTCCTCCAAAGTACTACAGTTTTTAGATTTTTTTCAGAAAGCTATAATACTTTCTACTAGTTTTCTAAGGGCCAGCTATTTTAACTAATAGTTTTCACATATACTTACGTCTTTCTATATATGTAAATGGTCCCGCTTGCCTACTTTCCTTGTTGTTTCTTGACCTAAGACAAGTCAAGATTCCTGTATTTATTTGCGCGGAGTTACTATGTACACTGCTCGAATGACTATTTGCCACACAATAAGCTCGACAAGCCGTTCCATCGTTCGGTTTTATTGGCTCGTCGAGCGGTGTACTGATAAGTATAATAGTTTTTGTAGAGACATAGGTCCATTGATTGACTTTCTTTGTCTTAATTGATATCATGCTCCTATCAATCGTTTTTAGTGCATTGATTTTGGGAAACAATAATTTGTTTTACAGTAAACATCCAATCCAAACTGAATGACGATAGACAGACCTCAAAAATGTCACTATTAATTTGGTATTTTTGTGCTGCTATTATATGGGAAACCACATATGCCCAACCTGCTGAATTATATCCCAGCGTTGATCCGAACCATTATGGAGCAGATGGAAACCCTTGCTACGATCGCCAGTCCAGGTCGCCACAACGATGTGTGCCTGATTTCATCAACGCCGCTTTCAACCTTCAAGTTGAAGTGACCAATACATGTGGTGTAAGCAAACCAATAAACTTTTGTGTTCAATCTGGTCATACTGGACAAAGAAGTGTTTGTGAAAGTTGTGATGCTCGCCATCCGGTATGTTTCTTTTTTTTAAAGTTTCGCGAATAATCGAAAATTCAGGATTTTGCGCATCCATCAAAATATCTTACTGACTTCAACGTAGGCAATAATGAAACCTGGTGGCAGTCTGAAACAATGATGGAGGGGATGCAATTTCCAACTAGCGTTAACCTCACCTTGATTCTTGGTAATTTTTGAAATCAACGACAATTTTTATTTTTAATTTAAATAGGTAAAAAATTCGATATCACTTATGTTCGCCTGAAATTCATTAGCCCAAGACCTGAGTCATTTACAATCTTCAAAAAGACAGAAATGGAAGACGATTGGGTACCATGGCAATATTACTCGTAAGTCTGCCAATTTATGATAGCAATTTATTTTTTATGATATAGAGGGTCCTGCCGTGCAACATATGGATTGCCAGACAGAGCGCCAATCTTGCCAGGAAACGAAGCAGTTGCGCAATGTACCAAGGTTTGTGCAAGACCAGAAGGGGAAAAAAGAAGATGTTTGGATTTTTACAGGAGTTCTCCGACATTTCCCCAATTACTGGAGGAAATATTGCGTTTTCAACTTTGGAAGGCAGACCATCAGCTCACGCGTTTGAAGATTCGGATGTTTTACAGGTTGGGGGAATCGAAGTTTGATGAATAAAATCAATTTCTAAACATATTTTCTAGGAATGGGTTACGGCATCTGCAATCAAAATTTCACTGAATCGAATGAACACCTTTGGAGATGAAGTTTTCAGAGATCCACAAGTATTGAGAAGTTATTATTATGCCATTTCTGATTTCGCCGTTGGAGGAAGGTAATGAATAATCTGAAACGGGGGAACAAATAGGTACATTGTTAAAAATTTTCAGATGTAAATGCAATGGACACGCTTCGGAATGCGTTGGTTCCTCTTCAGTTGATGGAGAGAACAGACTAGTCTGTCGTTGTGAACATAATACGCAGGGAGCTGATTGTAATGAATGTTTGCCATTTTATAACGATCGTCCATGGAAGGCAGGAACTGCTAACGAAGCGAATGAGTGTATCGGTAAGTTCTGGGATCGAAATTAAATCAAATGTCTGGAAATCGTATAGTTGAATACTCGCCAATTGTAGGGTTCTCAATATCGTATCGCTCCTTAAACAACCCTCTATAATATTTTTTTATAAAGAAAAAAACTATTTTTTTTAGCTTGCAACTGTTCTCAACTTTCCAATCGATGCTACTTCGATCAGCAACTCTTCGAAGAAACCGGAAACGGAGGACACTGCATTGACTGCCAAGGAAATACGCAAGGTGTACATTGTGAGGAATGCGTTGCAAACCATTGGAGAAGGCCTGGAGAGAATTATTGCGTTTCTTGCGGATGTAACGAGGTAATGAACTTCCGGAGAATAATCACTGTCTTATTAATCATTTTTTTCTAGATTGGATCGCTTTCAACACAGTGCGACACGGAAGGAAAATGTCAATGCAAGCCTGGAGTCACTGGACGCTATTGTGATCAATGTTTGGATGGATATTTTGATTTTTCAACAAACGGTTGCAAGTGAGTATATCATATAATATCATTCGTGAAAGATATATTTCTTTAATTGACAGCTGTTGCTTTATTCATTTTACATTGAAAGGTCAAGATACTTAATTTTAAATTTAAAAAAATCAGATGTTACAAACACTCTAGTCAGAACCTTTTTTTCAGGGATTGTGGATGTGAGGCTTCTGGATCTTTGAACAACCAACCAAGATGTGATTCAACAACGGGATCATGCACATGCAAGCTGAATGTTGAAGGAAGACAATGTGACAAATGTAAACCAGGATACTTTGATCTGTCAATCGAAAATCAGTTCGGATGTACACCATGCTTTTGCTTTGGCCATTCGTCGATCTGTTCAACCGCTGACGGATACTTTGCCATGAATGTGTCTAGTATTTTCGATGAAGATAAACAAAAATGGACTGGTGCGAACAGAATTGGACTTCAAGATACCCAATGGGCTGAATTGGATAAGGCTGTTGCTGTCTCGGACGTTGACAATTCTCCTGTTTACTTTGTTGCACCTGAACAATTCACAGGCGATCAAAGAAGCAGTTACAACCAAGACTTGGTTTTCACTCTTAAAGTTGCTAAGCATGTAACGAATCAAGATGTCAAGTAAGTTTCTCACCAGTTTTTACATAAAAATATTCTTCTTTTCACTTTTCAGAGATGTAATTATTGTTGGAGCCGATAATCAAGAATTGTCCACCTCGATCACGTCACAAGGAAATCCGTACCCAAGCACTGAATCCGGAGTGTATCGTTTCCGCATTCATGCTGATCCGTACTACGGATGGTATCCAAGAATTAACGAGCTTGACTTTATTGGAATTTTATCGAATATTAGTGCTATCAAGATTAGAGGAACTTATTCGTATAAGGATATTGGATATCTTTCAAATGTTCATCTTGGTACTGCTGGAATTGCTCCTTCTGCTTCCAATCCAAAGCAAGCAACATGGATTGAACATTGTGAATGTCTTCCAGGGTATTAAAAGATCAATTGTATTTATTTTATGTACCTTTTTTAAGATTTGTCGGACAATTCTGCGAATCTTGCGAGCCTGGCTATCGACGTGAAATCAAATTCGGTGGACCTTTCAACAGATGTATCAAATGCGATTGTCACAATCACTCGGACAGTTGTGAGGCTGAAAGTGGATCGTGTATTTGTGAACATAATACAGCCGGTGACACTTGTGAGAGATGTGCTCGTGGTTATTATGGTGATGCTTTGCAAGGAACTACAGAAGATTGTCAAAAATGCCCATGTCCGAATGACGGACCGTGTATCTTGCATTTGGATGGAGATGTTCTTTGTACCGAATGTCCGAATGGATATACTGGACGAAGATGTGATGAATGTTCGGATGGATACTTTGGAAATCCGAAGGAAGAAACTGAATGTCAAGAATGTTCTTGTTCTGGAAATACAGATCCAAACTCAATTGGAAACTGCGATAAGTAAGTTAACAATATTCTTTCAAGACATTCTATTAAATTAAAATCGAACAGTAATTAAAAAATGTTTCAGAATCACCGGAGAATGCAAGAAATGTGTCTACAACACGCACGGATTCAATTGCGAAAAGTGCAAACCGGGATACTGGGGTGATGCTCTCATCGAACCGAAAGGAAATTGTCAGTCATGCGGTTGCTTCGCTGCTGGAACTCGTCGTCCAAATAATGATTACACCCTATTGGAATGTAAGCAAGAAGATGGACAATGTGACTGCTTGCCAAATGTTATTGGAATTCAGTGCGATCAGTGTGCGGTAAGATTCTTAGTTTCACTTTAGTATGCCAAATTTAATTAACTTTTTTCAGCACGGATTTTACAACATCACTTCTGGAATTGGGTGCCAAGAATGTAACTGCGATCCATTGGGATCTGAAGGAAACACCTGCGATGTTGTAACGGGACAATGTCAATGTAAGACTGGAGTTACTGGAACAAGATGTGATCAATGTGCTCCATACCACTTTGGATTTAGTGAAAATGGATGCCAACAATGTGATTGCGAACCAATTGGAAGCGAGAATCCACAGTGTGATGTTAAAACCGGGCAATGTTTGTGCCATGAGAACGTTGAAGGAAGACGATGTGATCAATGTGCTGAAAATCGTTACGGTATCACTCAAGGATGTCTCCCTTGTGACGATTGTTATACTCTGATTCAAACAAGAGTCAACGGTTTCCGCGGCAAAGTTAAAGCATTAGAAAACACACTCCAAGAAATTATCGAGAATCCTGCACCAGTTAATGATAGTGAATTTGATGAAAAGGTCAGAGAAACTGCTAAGGATGCTCAAGCTATTTGGGACCTGGTTAAAACTAAAACAAGTAAGTGAAATCGGATATTTTTGTTAATTATAGAATTACAATTATAGAAGAAGGTGGTGGTCAAGTTAAACAAAAATCCAAACAAATCAAGGATGATATTGCTGACGCATTAGCTAGATTGAGTGATATTGATACAACTATTGCGGATGCTCGAGCGTCTGCCGATGAATCTGAAACCGACTTGCGACGATGGGAAGTCATCATTGGTTAGTTTTGTCTTTTCACTTTCAATATAGTAAACACTTTGAATTCAGAAAGCGCCCGTAGAGAAATGGAGAACGTGCTTCATTATATGGAAAATGAAGGTGAAGAACGAGCCGCTGAAGCAGCTGACGCTAGCAAAAAATACGGAGAACAAAGTGTGAAGATGTCCCAAATCGCCCACGAAACACGAACAGAAGCTGACAAGCATTTGAAACAGGCGGAGGATATTGAGAAGCTTTCCTCTGAGGCAATTTCAGCTTCTGCACAGGCTAAAAAGGAAGCGAGCGATGCTATCTATGGCGGAGAGCAGATTTCACGACAAATTGCAGAATTGGAACAAAGACAGAATCAACTCAACGAATCGCTGTCGAGAACATTGGCTTTGGCTGAAGAGCAAAGAAAGGCTGCAGATGAAGCGAATACCGCTGCAGCGTTGTCGTTGACTAATGTTGAAGGTGTTCGATTGCCGAATGTTAATCCGACGGAATTGAGAGAGGAAGTTGAAAAAGTGAACGAAGAATCTGACACGACTACTGAAAACTCAGAAAAGGAGAATGAGCTTAATAATGAATTGTTTGAAGAGGTTGAGAGAACCGTTGCTGAAGCTAAGAATGAGTTGCAAACGGCGCAAGATCAGCAAAAGGTTGCAGATCAATTGATGGCAGATGTAGACAAAGCGAGAGCCGAAGTTGAAACATCTTTAAAAGCAGCTGAAGAAACTTTAACAGAGGCCAAGGCCGCATTAGAGACGTTAGAACTTTTCAATAAACGAATTGAGGAATCGAAAACCAATGCTGAGAATGAATTTGCAAACTCTGCGGGAATTATTGATTTGATTGATAATGCTAATAAGAAAGCTGCAGATGTTGAGAAATTGGCTGGCGACGCGTCTAAAGAATCAGATAATGCTAACAAGCTCGCAACAGATGCTGGTAAATATATCAACAAGGTCAAAACTGTAAGTTGAAGATGTATTGTACGAAACTTTATAAGCTAGATGTTTTCAGAATGGAACATCATTGCGCGAACAAGTCACTGATACTCAAAACTCAGCGGACGCGTTGAAAGAGGAAGTTCAACAATTTATCGAAGAACTTGACGAGACGAAGGAAAATTTGAATTACTATAAAAAACAGGCAGATGAAGATAAGCAAATGGCGACGGAAGCTGTGAGAAAAGCGTCATTGGCTAAGAAGTCTGCACTCGATGCAAATTCAACTGTTCTGGTTGAAGAGGAACAAGTAAAGAAGCTTATTGATAAATTAGGTTGGTTACTTTTCAAATTTTTGTTGCACTGATAACCATGTTTGAAATTTTTTCAGCCACACTGGAAGAAACGAATAACGCGGAGCTTGATCAATTGGAAGAAGAACTTGACGAGCTGGAGAAGATTCTTGCAAAAGCTGAACTTGCCAAGGAAGTTCCAGTTTATCAACTTTCGCGACAAGATGAAGAAACAAGAGTTTTACAGCTTAAGAATGATATTTCACTTCTTCAAAGAGAGGTCAATTAAAAAAAACAATTTTGGAGTAGGGTATATTCTCTATTTTCAGGTGATTAATCTGGAAGAAATTCGAGATAACATTCCAAGCAAATGCTTCAATGTTATTAATTTGGAACAAGAAGGACAGAAGAAGTAAAGTATATATGATACGATCTTTTTTGATTTCAATTTACCCATGCTTTCTTTCTCATTTTCCATTCTTAACCTTTTGTGCTTACGTGTTTTTTTTATTTTGTTTCCTAATTCATTTTCCCTTTTATCTGACAATGAGGTCATCATGAGTATAAAAAAAGCACCAAGTGCAATTTACAACTACCGGATTTTCTATCCTTTTTCAAGATGTCAAAACTCATGGTGTATTTAAATGTTGTCGTTTATATATCCAACGCTTCCCAGTGTTTTGACCTTATCAACAATTTTTTCTAAACTTTATTTGCTCCAGGTCGTACTTGAACTTTAACGGTTTTTAAAGTGTTTTGTTATTTTTTTTTCGTGTGATATGTGCTCGTCATATCGATGATGTTGTCAGTTTAAAATCACAATCTTTGCTCTCATTTTGTTTTGAACATATACTGCCGTTCTTCTTTAACTTTCAGAAAATCAGATATTATACGATTCTCTCTTCACGCTACTTACATGCCTTTTTTGTTTTCTTTGTTTTTATTTGTATTTTTGCCAATCCAAAGTTTAACTTTATATTAATAAACAAGCTTTTGTAAAATTTGACTTTTTTTTTTGAAGAAAAGACTAAAACGTATCACTCGTGAAATGGGATCACTGATGTTGTTGTTGTCCAATAATAGTTGGAAGAAGACATAAAAGATTAATAATCATTATGAATGTTGTCAACAATCTGATGAATTTGAAGATATTATGAAACGAAGTTTAGTCATTAAAATATTGAATCGGGAGTTCAAACAAATTACTCTAGGTGGAATTTGATTAAATACGATGGAACGAGATTTTAGACTGTTTTTTTGTAACAAAATCTTAATTCAGGGATTTACAATTCGAGAAAAACCTTATCATATCTCTCAAAAACCAAACATGACGTAATCAATGCAATGAAAGATCAATAGATAGGATAGTAGTAACCTTAAACGGCCAACGTGACAGTTATATATATATCAAACATGGCAATCGTTGATCAATTTTCTGAAGTTATTCAAAAATTGTTGAATTCTGAGAATGGTCAACATGAGCCGCTTACAAACTTCATCGGAAATGAGTTCGTGCCCACTGAAACTTTAATGGACTCTTTTAATCCGGCAACAGGACAACTATGGATCAAAATTCCGGACTCTTCCAAACTTGATGTTGAAAAGGCGGTGGAATCCGCAAAAGAAGCATTTGTTTCGTAAGTTTTTTGCATTTAGAGTTTGTTTACGAAATTTTTTCAGCTGGAAGAAGACATCAGTAAACTATCGTTCTAATCTGATGATTAAACTAGCAGATTTGATTGAACAATTTATCGAAGAGCTTGCAGTATTAGAAAGCCGAGATCAAGGAAAACCAGTATCGCTGGCTAAGTAAATACTCTTTTGCCTTCTTTTTCAGAAACCTTGGGTTTTCAGAGTTATGGATATCCCAAGATGTGTTCAAAACTTCCGGGCTTTTGCCACATCTAGTTTATATCAGACAACAAAGTAACTGATTCTTCACAATTTCTAGATTTTCATTATTTTCAGCTCTACTATTATTGAAGAACCTGTAAAAGCTCTCAACTATGTGAAGTATGACCCAATTGGAGTTGCAGGACTCATTAGTCCTTGGAATTTACCTTTGTATTTGGTTTGTTTAATTGGTTTTTCCCCTAAAGGATTTCAGAAAATTTCAGCTTTCATTCAAAATTGCACCGGCTCTTGTCGCTGGAAATACAGTTGTTTGCAAACCAAGTGAACTAACTAGCGTAACAGCGTGGGTATTGATGCATGCTATCAAATTAGTTGGTGAGTAGATTAGACAATAACTTTCAGTATAAACAATTTGTTTTCAGGTTTTCCACCGGGAGTTGTTAATCTTGTGATTGGCAATGGCGCAATTGCTGGTCAAACACTGGTAGACCATGTTGATGTTCCAGTGATTAGTTTCACCGGAAGTATGTAGTTATTCTTCGAATGTTTCATATTTTACTAAAAATGTCTTAGGCACAATTATCGGTAAGAAAATTCAAGAGAATGCTGCGAAATTGAATAAGAAAGTGTCACTCGAAATGGGAGGGAAGAATCCAGCGATTGTTTTTGAAAACTATAATGAAACCGATCTTCCATTGATTGTTCGGTGAGTTTAGTTGTAGTTTGGATTTTAAACAAGTAAACGCCTTCAGATCATGCTTCTTAAATCAAGGTGAAATTTGCCTTTGTTCAAGCCGGATATTTGTCCAGAAAACCGTTATAGACGAGTTTGTCAAAAAGTTTGTTGATGAAGCTTCATTGGTTTGATTTCTTCTATTTCTTCTAACAATCTATGCAATTTTCAGTACACTGTTGGAGATCCAACTACAAATGCCCGCATCGGAGCCATGAATTCACAGGGACATTATGATAAAGTTAAAAATTATATTGATATTGCGAAACAAGAAGGTGGAAACGTTATCTGTGGAGGTGTTCAGCAATTGCAGGGAAATAATTCAAATGTTCGTACATCTTTATTCGTACATCAAAAACCAAACACTCTCAAAGTTTCGGTTGCATTATATGAAGCAGTTTCTATTTCTTTTTTAAATTCGAATTTAAATTCTCGTAAGATTATAGATGTTTTTCAGGGTTGGTTCATTGCTCCAACAGTTATAACAGGATTATCTGATGACTCAAAATGCATGAAAGATGAAATTTTTGGACCTGTTGTTTGTATTGTTCCCTTTGAAACAAAAGAGGTAAAAGATTATCCACATTAAAGTATTTCCGAGCATGAGATGCATATTTTAAACGTGTTATTTTTTCTGATATGGTTTCAAATTAATATTCAAATTTTTCAGGAAGTTATCGAAAGAGCAAACTCTACCCAATACGGACTATCGGCAACTGTATGGAGCTCGAATAATAATGATTTGTTGAACACTGCAAATGCCTTGAGAGCTGGCACAGTTTGGTGTAATAGCTGGCTGGTAAACCAATGGCTTTACTTCCAGCTCTTACGTGATTTTTACAGACTCGAGACTTGAACATGCCATTTGGAGGGTGTAAACAATCAGGAATTGGAAGAGAAGGAATTCATGATTCTCTTCATTTCTACGCCGATGCTAAAACAGTTTGTGTTCGCTTGTCTTAAGTTACATAATTGATTAACTTGAAAATATTTTAATTTTCTTAATAAAGAAATTTGTTACGACAATTACATGGTGGACAAGTATAAGGCGAGTCAGACGGGTTCAAATTCGCTGCATATTGGCAGACGAATTCGAGTGTTTTGTCACAGCTTACGCCAATCCATTGCCCTGTGGAAATGAGCATCGAAGTGCAGTGGACATCACTATTCGGGCGGTCTAAAAAAATTATTTTGAAATATTATTTATTGTGAAATAGGATTTTACATTGCCAGTTTGCATATACGAACTTGCTGCCGTCTGTCCATCGCCAATCAGTGGTCAAAGCTCGGTCGCTCCCTCCAATCCAGAAACTGTCAAAAGTGTGGTCGAATTCATCGCCAGAATCAGCTAAAAAATATTCCATTACAATGATGAATTTTGAAATGTTGGTTACCAGCAACCCTATGGTTCTGAAAAGCGTTAATAATTTTTGCGAGATGCATTCCATTTTTCTCACAGAATCTCTCAGCCGCATCGAAAGATGCTAAAACGGCGTTATAATTGAAGCATCTGAAAGAAAAATGCAAAAAGGGATTAATATCTAAACGTACTGATTCTGAAAAAATACATCTGTTCCACGGCATTCGTTGGCGGCAGAAACAGCTACAAGAAGAAAGGAAATTTGAAATAAAAGTTTCAACATCTTTTTCGTTCGGAATGTGTTCTGAGCCGCTAATCGCCTTTTTATATACAGTTTCCGAATTCAACACATCGGCTTATGTTATCGGTAAGCAAATTAGTACTGTAGCCAACGCCCATCGTTTTGTCTGATATTAAGCACATTTTCTGTCTGATATTAAGCACATTTTTCAAAAGATTATGTGAGTATTAGGATGAGAATTTTTTTGATAGACAAAAATACTGCATAGTTTTAAAAAAAAGTCTGAAAAACTAAATCTAATTTTTTATATTGAACATTTTCATACTCAAAAAAAATATTTTGGGTTTTGTTGTCAACGATAAAGTTGTTGAACTTAATGAGATCTTTCTAATAATATTGATTCTGCTCATAGTTCGCAATATGAGCAAAGTTATAGCCAGCCAAATTTTAAAGGCAAAACGGGGAGCTCCCCCCGAATGCAGGGACACTTTACAAGGCTTGCGGCACGAAATCGCATACGAAATTTCAAGTTTCTAACCCAATTATTCGACCTAGGGCACGATAATTCAACGCGACTCAGACATCGTCATCGTCTTTTCAACAGATTAGGTGAGTATTAGGATAAGAATTTTCCTGATAGAAAAAAAATGCATTGTTTAAAAAATAAAAGTGCAAAATTAAGAGTTCCATTAACATTTGCTGATATGAGAATTATTACTTTCTAAATTAACCAACACCTTTAAAAATTTGCGCTACAAAATGTTTTTCTCTATTTTTTTAAAACAATATTCATTCACAATTTTATAAAAACCAGCACTTCAAATAAATTAAATTAAGTAGGTTAAAATTTTTTAGGATGCATTGTTGATCCTCTATTAGAAACATGTGACTTCTTATACTTCAAATCAACAGTAAAAATGTGACTGCGATTTATTCCAAATTCAAATTCATTTCTGTCAAAATATAGTAGAGAGGATGTATCAGAACTTTGCGAGCTATTCAAATTATTTATCTTTAACAAAAAATAAAATAATTGGATATCAATAATAAAATGTATTTTAATAATAATAATATGTAAAAATATTATTAATTATTTAGAGTTGTGCTCGAACATGGTGGACACGGTGGGCATGTTGAAGATGGAGATGGTCCAGAACCGCCGAGATATTCACAAAGATAATTGAGCTCAGTATCACATTTCACGGAAATCCATTTACCGGTCGAGATCAACATAGCAGCGCAATGGCGATCTTCGAGTGGTTCACCTTAAAATCAAATCAGCTTTTGGTAAATTCCGTCCTTTTACCTGCTCGCCAGTTGCTATAGTTGAATTGCGTTCCGTCCGTCCATCTCCAATCACCAGTGGCGGCTTGGTCACTTCCACCAATCCAAAATCTATCGATCGTTTCATCGAATTCGTAACCAGAATCGGCTGAAAAAACCTTTTTCATGGTCATACTTTTGATCGAATGACCTACACGCAATTTGATAATTTTCTGGCGCATTAAGAATCTTTACCAGGTTCATTCCATACTTTTGACACATTCCAGAAGCAATATCAAAATTTCCTCGTACGGTTGACCAATCATAACAACTGAAAATCTTTTGAATCCAAGACTTATCTCATTTCAAACCCACTTGTTTTCAAAAGAAGTATCTGTACCACGGCATGCTGCATCTGCGGCAGCGGCAGCACAAGAAATCAGCAACACAGCGATCAGACAATAAGAACCCATAACCATAAAATGAATTCCAGTAAAATGATACAGCTAGCTTTTTAAAGCGTAAGGACGCCCACAACATTTTCTGATAACGCGTCTCACTAAAAAATCATTGAAAAAAACTTTAATATTCATAATATCGATGTAAGAAGATTAAAATGTTGAATTATCAGTTTGCGATACCAAGATGTTTATACCCCAAATGTAAAAATATATTCTTCCGTCGTTCTTTATAACAAAAATCAATGAAAACAAGTAAAAATGTTTATTTTTATTAGAAAGATGTTTGCAGACGATTTATAAGTGATTAATGTAAAAAATACAAGAAAATATCAGAATGAAAAAGACAAACAAATTGACATAGATCAAATGAGTTCTGGACAAAAATAAGAGCTAGTTTTAAGAATCACACTGAGGTTTAGGTTTCACACTGGTTTCGAAGTTTTGAAATTTACAACAAAAAACATTGGACAGATCATCAAATGATCCTTAGATTCGGTTGAGTTTAAGTATTATTCAATTCAAGTTCAGACTTGCTTTGCATTTAAAAAAAACGATAATAAAGTTGATAAAATATGAAACCTGTGATTACTTTTATAATTCACAATTATTGAGAAGTGTTTTTTTTTAGATATGTAATGAAAAGTTTATACCTAGACTAAATAATGTAAAGACGACACAAATATGAAAGGTAACTAGTGCACGAAAGATTTTTTGTTGGATAGTGTTAGGTTTGTTTTGATTAGTTATAATGATTGACATAGTACGTCACAAATTTGTAAGTGTAAGTAGGAAAGTTTTGCTAATAAGTAATAAACTAATAAGTAATCAATGTGATAAATAATGATTTCAAAAAATGTAAGATATTTTCAAAAATTGATTAACTCCCGGCTGCAGTTTCAGCCAAAATTGAATTAACACTGGCAACTGGAGTGATAGAAGGATTCTCGTTTGAAACCTTTGTTTCAACGTCAGTTTTTACTTCGTCCTCCTTCCAAGAATCGACATGTTTCGACTCATTTCGTTCCTCGTCTTCTTTTTCTTCAACAATCAATCCGCAAAGCGATGTCTTTGGATGAAACTCCTTTTTATCATCATCTCTTCGAGAGCTACTTGGTTTCTCAAAAATTGGAGCCTCATATCTAAAACTGTGACTATATTATTGATTTTTAATGATAACCGCGCAATACTTTTTTAAACTTACTTTGTTGTTGTATGCACGAATTTCGGCCTATTATCATGTGAGTAGATGGAGTTCAAGATTTTTTGCGTGAATGGATCCGAATACATGTATTCACCAGGGACTGTAACTTCTATATTGGGTTTTCAAACACACGGTAATTATAACTGTCTTACTTGGCTCATAACTCCTATGCTTATTTGGATTATGCGACGGCACTTTTTCAATATAACGCAGTGGCCGATCTTTCTCCTCTTCTCTTTCATTCTTCGCCTTTTGCAGACTAGGATATCCAAAACAATCTTCTCCTGGCCTGTTAAATACACTTCCAAATGATGATGTTCTAAAAAATATTTTCTTTAGAATCAACAAACATTTTTAAAAAATTAACCTTATCGGACTCTCAATACTATTTGATGATCCTAACCGTCCTTTCGAAGTCGACAAACTTGGAAATTCCATTTCAACGTGATGATCAGTGTCACGGCTTGGCGCCGGCGTTGGATAGGCGTGTCGTCCAAATGGGCTACTTCTCCCTGAGCCAAAGCTTCCCGATCTGAAACCACTGCAATTAAATCGATTTTTGGATGAAACCTAAGCAATGTGTTTTTTGCTTATAAGATTTTGAAATGCGCAAGAAGATCCTATTCGTTGTTTCTGAGATATTAATACTATTATCGCTGACCGCCTAAAAATAGACAAGAAAACGCGTAAAGTACGGACAAAAGCTTTTGTTAATATTAATTAGTTTTTCAGTTAGAATGAACTTGCAAGCAATTATTTTACATGTTTTGACATGAACCCTTAAAACCTTGCCGATACAGAAAAATATAGATTATTGATTTTTAAGCTAGATTTATCTAAATATCTCCAACAAAAATTCATGAAGAACTTTGATGTTATGCCTAAATTTTCCTTTCATATTTCAATAGCTGGTTTCGATGGAAATGTATCTTTACTCTCCTTCAAGTTTGCTTTCGCGACACTGATTCATCTGTTTTTTTTTTAAAAGAACCGCTCCCTCAAAATACGATACCTCAATCTCGCATCCTCATGCAAGTCAATTGAAGCCAAAAAGTTGGTGCTCGAAGATGACGGAGAAGCCGTTGAAGAGCTCAAAGAAATTCCAGATGTTGACGTATGATTTGGTGAATTTGGTCTTTTCGGCTTTTTCACTAATCTTCGGAAATCGTTCAACCCTATGAAACTGTAAATGAAAACATTTTTGTTGATAGATGTTGAGCTGTTTTCAAAACCTGAACAAATTCTTGCTTCCCAAGGAAAAAGCTCGTTTCCTGGCATCGTCAACTGTCAGGTTGTTCGACGAGTTATCATCCTTTGATTTGGAAACATTCTTCTTTTTATCCGTCTCTTTTTTCAACGACTTTGAAATTTTTGGCTTCTGAGGCGCTTGTTCACCAGTCACACTTCTACCTCCAAACGAATTTGCTCTTGGAGCGTTAACAGGATTCAGATTCGTGTTCTTGACTGTGGCCAATTGTTGGTTTGAGTTCACCACACTGGTGCTGTTATTCATCGATGATGAGTAGCAACTATCGCTGCTATCGGAAATGTAAGATCGAGCTTCTTCCAAATTGTAAACAATTTCCTCTTTTTGTGGTGGTGGTGGTGGATCTATAAAACCGTATTATTTTTTAAAAAAATATACAAAAAATGAATCTATAAACCTCTAGGAAGCGGATTTCTCGCACTTGGATAACGCCATTCTGATGGGTCCATCTTTGAATAAGTGGCATCGTTACTCAAAAGTTGATACGACTTTTTCTTTCTTGGAGTCGATGTTGAAGGTTCGTTTGGATCTTGCTCCTTAACAATGGAATTATTCATGATTTATTAAAGTATGTTCAAACAAACCTCTTCACATTCTCCCTCAATCGGTGTACCATCTTCGGCATTGATCATTGTGGAGTAAATCGAAGGTGATTTGAGCATCCTCTCTTTTGTCAACGAACTTGTTGAGCCAGCTTTATTCAAGCTATCACCTCGATTATTTTTCGAAAACTTTCTTCCACCAAGTGCTGCTTCAACTTCTCCTCTGTCCGACTGTGTTGAATGCTTCTTTTGTATCGCAGCTCTCATCGCTTCTTGGAGTCCTGGCTCTTCCTTTACATACCTTATTGTGTTTGACGATCTTCTTGGTCTGAAAATCAAAAACTAATGAGTTTAATATTCAAGTAGCTGCTTTTTAGAAGTTCACTTCGACTATCAATTTTGTTGTTAGTGTTAGACGAGGAAAAAGAAACAAAAATTAACATAACCATGCAGAAAGGAATTATAATTTATTCAAAATGAAAGGGGAAGAGGTGGGACAATCACTATTCGCGATACGTATCAAGACCTATCAGTCAACAGCCCTCCCAAAGAATGAATCGATCCACGTGGTTGGTCAAATCTGTACTTATTATTTTTTTTAACTGTTCTTCTTTTCACATGCTCAGCGAATACCTAGCCAGATGCATATCTTGAAAACTTCCCAAAGAACATCTCGGGCGATTATTTCCAAACGGAGAAGAAGGTGCCGAGTCATTGATTTCAATTGAAGCAAACGACAAACTATCAAGTAATCTCAACCGCCGATCTTTTGCGGTAAGTAATGGCGTGGAATCAAGTGAAATCATATTTCGGTGATGAAGGTGTGGTGAAGGAACCGATAATGACTCCATCTCTGGTGTCGGTGAGTCACTCACACTGTTCAACAAAATAAAAATTAGGAAGCAAAAACAAAGGTGTTGTTTTTCATAGAAGGATATTATTCTTGTTTTTCTTGAAGCAATGTCTTATTTGAATTTTACACATAATGCGTTCATTTGTAGTTTGCTTCATTTTTCTTTCCCCCATTTGTTTATTAGTAGGTAACGTACGAAATCAATATTCCAGTGCTCTTACTCTACAATTATACGCTTTCAAAAATCTCATTTTATATATTCATTCATTCATTTTTCAAACAAGGTTGTGCATTTTATGTTCGATAAGACTACACCCATTTTTTGTGTACTTCTACGAGAGAAAAAAAGTTCGCCCCCCCCCCCCCCCAATTCTAATTATGTCCGTTGTCTATGTTTCTTCATTTTTCTCTTGAAATGAAAATTGATGGGCCTCTGATGAAAATGCATGCAATGTTTAAATGCCGCCCGGTACAAAATTCTGTTCCGCTGCTTTTGTTGCTCCAAATATTAATGTTGTTAAAAATCAAATCATTTCTACAATTTTTCAGATCGAAACATAGAATCAAAACCAAATTATTGTCAAGAAGGGACTTTCGAAGACGTGAGTTCAATATCGACATTTTACTTTTTTTTTAAGTATTTCAAACATACCGCTTGTGCGATGTTCGTTCTAAATTCCGTTCCTGTTGAATTCTTTCATTTCTCATTTGAAGTCTGTAAACGGATTTCGTTTAGAAAAAACAACGCTTTTGTTTCATCTATGTCTTACGTGCTCGGCATAACCATATGAATCCGTCTTCCCGCTTCGCGATCAATAATATTTCTGAGCGTCTGATGAATTGACGTCGACACCTCGATTGAGTCACAAAGCACTAATAGTTCGGTACCACCAAGCACCACTCCGCTTCCAAGTCGTAGGAAAAAGTATTTTTCACGACAACCAAAGGTAGCAATGAGCGGACGCTGTAGACGTTACGCTTTATTTTGTTCTTGTGGTTATTATGTGCTTACCGGGAATTCAATAATAGCGTCTGCGCGAAATGGAGGAAATCCAGAATCTGGACATCCATAAACCGTCGGTTCAATTCGTCGATTTGCCAATACCACTGTGTGCGAGTAAAAGCATAACCTAAAACATTGTTTTATTTGTTTTTCATCACATTCGAGGTCTGATATTATCATCTTCAGTTTAGGATTCCGAGCAACATCAGGACCCAAACTGAAGCTAAGCCAATCTTATTACCGTTTATTGCCGGAAATATCCTTCATTGTTTCACAAAGATTCACATAACCATCTTCCTTTCTAGACTTTCGATATTTTTCGGCGTTTTTTGTATGCGGTACAACTTCAACATCATAAACTGACTCGAAAACTTCAAAAGGCTGACAAGGCCTTCCGAGCTTAGTTTGACGGGCAAGAAGTAGTGCTTGTAACAATGCTTGATACCATTCTTCCGTCTGTAACTTGTTAAATTACTTATTTTCTTATATGGTTTTCAAATACCAGTTCTTTAGACTCAGTAACCATTACAAGAGTTTCATCCGGTCCCATTATACAAAGACATCGCTTCATTTTCAAGTCGTACTAAAAACATTGTTTTCGAAAACAAATTCATGATTATTGCTTACGTGATTATTGTGTATATTGAAGGATGTGGCCAAGTCAATAATATGTTTTGCTGTTTTTCCATTTCTAAACGATTTCTCCGAGTCATGAAGCTCAAATGCTCTTTTTGAAAGCACCGCAAAATAAGTCTTTTTTCTTTTCTGAATATGTAAAATATTATTATTATTATTTTTATTATTTTATAAAAGAAATTTTATTTAATCGCTAATCCCCCCTTACCACTGGCGCAAATCCGATAACAACATTTGAGCATTTGATAATTCCCTTTGCCAGGTCGGCTGTTTGTTGCTCAGTGAGTACTGATGTTGTAGGCGTGCTATCACATAATAGCGAGAGGTTTGAAAATTGCGAAAGTGTGTCCAATGATTGTGGAAAAACAATTGATGTTTCTCCTTTGCGTGAACTTGTGTCATTTGCTGCAAGAGAGGGAATTTCGTTCATAATTTATTATAGTTCGAGGATTTTTTATAAAAAAAAACTTTGCGAGCAGAAAATTGTGTTTATTTCTTTGTCAAAATTATCTGCTATGATCAAAGAACAATTACTTTTGATCTTGAAATTTTATTAGTTATTCTCTGCTTTAAAAGTAAAATAAAGAGTTTCTCAAAATAGCAAGAGTAATGTAGCGAAAATTGGAATTTTTCGTTTTTCTTTTTCTACACGCCTAGAAGTATTTCACAAAAATGACCACTGCAAATGACTTTACCAAATTTTCTAAAAATTTTGCTCAAAATTTGTCACCAAGATTCCTTTAAAAAATTATTCATTTCTATCTATATTGAGCCCAATTATGATGATCTTTAAAGCTTATTAAACTTTTTGAGAAGCAATCTCAAAACTCACCTGAGTGAGCTTTATTAAATGAGCTAGGTAGGCTCAAAAAAAGCTGCATTAAATTAAAAACACTTCTCGTGTTACGTTGAAAACCTTGTATTTTTTAGCCTGCGTTGTTTAATGCACTTCAATGAGCTGGATGTTCTTTGAATTGTTAAATAGCTTCTTTACACGTCATTCTGGATTACAAAGTCTCATAGTTAATTTGGCAAGTATTTAAAAATGAAACACGACAGATTTCCATTGGTCGGTTCAATTTTTGAATGATAAATGTTAAGAGAACTGAATTGATAGCCCGTTTAAGCACCGATAAGTGATTATTTCACCTTTTATTTGAATTTTTAAAAGTCTACCCATCGATTTCATGAGCAGAACAGTTTCTTATACTCATAACCTTTAATTTTATTTTAAAAAAACTTACTGCTTGAAAGTTTTGACTGTTGCGAGAATGTCGAGCCCTTCCGCGACCGAATCCCGTCATCCGATGATCCAGCCACTGTGGCTAAAGGCGTCCTCGATAAATTCGGTTGCGATCCAGACGATGTTTCCGTTGATGTACTCCGTTGTGGGTCTAAGGTCTTTGATGACGTGCTCGGTTGTACGCATGATGCATTAGAAGACGATGAACTGGATTTTGCAAATGAGTTTTTCGAAACTAGTTGTGGATCAGATGTATTATTGCTAGATATGCTTGGCAATGAGTCCGAAACTTTAATTGTTGATGAAATAGGCGCAGGTTTTTGGTTATTCGGTAAACTTGACTGAACATTAGCTTTGTTTTCTGTCGGTGAAATTGATTGCTCTTCTGAGCTTATGGCTGTCGATGAATTGATGTTTGAACTTTCATTAATAATCGGTGGAATTTGCTGCAACACTGCCTCCGGGGCATTTGAAGTCGTTGGTTTCGAATCGGAATCCTTCTCTTCTGAAGAACATAGTTCTGTGTCCGATTCCGCAGCATTTGATGGTATTGATTGTAGGTCAGACTCGTTCACCGCTGAAATCTTTGATTGCGGTTCCAACGCGTTTGACGAACTTTGCTGCAGCTCCGATTCGTTCACTGTTGAAGTACTTGGTTGTGAGTCCAACGTCGTCACAATCGACGGACTTGGTTGCTCACTCGCTTCTTTCACATCTGATGCAGTCGACTGCGAATTCGACGGCAGTGTTGCCGTCGATGGCTGCGATGTCGTTCCACTTAATTCTGACACCGCTGCGTCGAACACAACAGTCGTGACGACTGTTTCCTCTCCTGAAAAATTAACAGTAATCAAAAGAATCGAAACAAATAAACAATAAATTTGATATAGACGTGTTTTAGAGGTAAGTTCATAGAACGAGTGTGAAATGTGAATAGTTGGTAAACACTTTTTCCCTCCAATTTTATAATGCTACTACGGTTTCGCAACACGACACAACTCATTGTGAAACTAGAATAATTCAGTATATATCAGCATGAGAAATGTGAGGATTGATTTGATGATTTAGCATTGCGAAAATTTTTTGTTTTCTCAGTCGAAAAGATATGGTGTTGTTTGTGTATACGACACCGAACTTGAATGTTTGACCAATGAGAAAAATCAAAAACTTGGTGTGGTCACAGGCAAAGAATTGATTGAGTACAAGGTTATTCGCAAACTCTCTGAATCCCGAATCATTCTTGACATTTAAAAAAAATATCATGTACTTCTAACTATTCTACATATTTGATGACTTCTTTGGTTTTCAATATAATGTGTATTCATACATTTTTTCTTGAATACCAAGAAGCACTCAGACTAATTAATGAGAAAATTCAACAAAAAAATTGTCTGTGTTGTATTGGCAAATTTAATGAGATCAGAAAGCAAAATAAATATGATAAATAATAAGCTTTGGCAGAAAAATCAAAAATTCAAATGATCCTAAATTATAAAGGTTATTCTTACAAAATTTAGCAAGGATTTTCTCACAAAAAAGGATTAAAATAAATTTTTACAAGCTGTTTCAATCGTATTACAAAATGCAAACCACTCTGTTTAAATTTTCGTAATTAGCGATAGAGCAACATAACACACGTCATTAAAAAAAACTGCTTGGTAAGACAGACAGGCGAGAAAAAAGAAAGAAAAACGTTAAGTACAATAAGAAAGAGAAAACTGAAATGTTTCGCGCGACATTTTTTTCACACAAAAGGAAAAAGCTTCAGAAAATGAAGATGAAGTTTTAAGATAAACGAACGTTTTAGTGTTTACAGTGGAGGTAGGTAATATCGAAAAAATAAAAATTGCAATAATTATTTTTAGTTGAGGCGTCAGTGATGTTTATGAAGTTGAAAAAGAATATGAGTCATGTGAAAAAGTTGAAAAAAAAACGTTGACTTAAAAATTCATTCTCAATGGGATATTTTAGTGTACTAGAATTTTAAAAAAATAGAACAGATCCATCTAGAACATCAAAAATGGAACGTTTATCAATAAAACCTTTGAAACTTTTTTTTATTGTTTATCGGTAATAAAAAGAGGAGAATAAATAACGATTTAAAGGAATTCAGAGAACAAAAGAAATGGGAACAAGAATATCGCAACAAATGAGATAAAATCAAGGGTGAACGTTGAGAAGATGACAAAATGAAGCACTTTTCCAGGCTATGACAAAACACCTGAAAGTCTTGAGAATGTAAATAACAAAATCGGAGATTGGCTAATCCTTCCCAAATCCGCCCTCCCAAGCTTCGCGTGTGTGTGTGTGTGTTTTTTTTTGTTGGAAAGATTTACCTAATTGCCCATACTAACTAATTTGTGCTAAAGCAGCACCCGAAAGATGCATACAGGCACGTCTCTTTTTTTTTCTCTCCCGCCGATAGAAGATAAACACAAAGTGTAGAACCTGGGTCTCCTTGATTTTCAACGTTATTTAACGATCAATAACCTCGCAGCCAGTGAGTGGAAATTGGGAAAACACGCGCGAGTGTGGTGAGCGTACCCGTGAGTGTTTTCTATCCATGAGAGTATCCTGCGTGCTTTTTAAGTGTGTGTGTTTGTGCTTCTTTTTTTTTACATTTCTATTGCTTACTTGCTTGTTTACTAGTTCAACTTTGGTCACTTACTTTTCCAGCTTTTCTTATATAGATTTTTCCTTTTTCATCGAAAAGGGAAAGGAAAGACCTTTTTCATCAACTTTAATGATGAATTGCAAGAAAAAAAGGGTCAAAAACCCGCTTTTAATGGGAATAACAAAACATAAAAAAAGTGAAGAAGTATTTAAAAATGTTTATACTAAAGGTAAAATAATTATAATGCGCTTAATGGATAGCTTTATTCGTAAAAGTGCATGTACTTTCTAGGTGCAAAAGTATGTTGTGATTTTGTTTAGGGAATTATGCATTTTTTGATATTGCGTGCTTCTCGAAAACATTCTTGTTCATTTGATATTTATAAATTGCACTAACAAGGAGGTCTCAATACTCGCTGAATTTTACTCGAGATTCATTTAGGATGCGATTGAGTAAAAATAGAAGCAAGAATTCTTAGAAATGGATCTAGTTGCTCTACGGTGAGAAAGGCGTATGTTATACAAAATTGTACCTAAATACAGTTAATGGGAAAGCTATTTGTAAATAAGCTTTGGGAGCAATCAAAAGGAAATCACTAAATTGTAGGGAACTTGGATTACAGAAGATTCTATACGCGAATTTTGTGATTTGAATCTGTTGGCGAAGTGTGGAAAAATTTCAAGATATTTCAACTGATTGCTGTCAATTCTTGGGGACCATTCGACAGAAAATTAAATTTTCTAGATTAATTTATTCCGATCGTCAAGTTTCGTAAATTTAAATTAAAACGTTCTGATACCAACACCAAAAACCGAGTTTTCGAAATTTAAAAGTTTTATTTAACCTTTTTCATCCGCCGTTTATTAAAAAAAACATATTCTTTCAAGCTTCGTAACCTTGTTGTTATCAAAAAATAAAAATAGAAATTGAGTAAACCCGTTCTATTAACTAATATGATTTTTTTTTCCAAAACATGAAAGTTTTCTGTTTTTCTCCCAATTTTTAATACTCCCTGATGAGCAACCAAATGCGTAATCAATGTATCCAAAATTAATAATCAAAAATCCGGTGTAAAAACAAGAAATATGAGTGGAAATTGAAAACAAATCCGCCCGTTCCTGACAAACACGATTATTTCTGATATTTAATGAAAAAGCTTTCTTTCTGGTTTTTTCTCAATCTTTTTTTCCCCTAAGCCGATAAAACGTATTTCATATTGAGAAAAATAGTGTAAAGAAAAAACGTTTTTTCTCGCAAATTCAATTATTCCAAAGCCAAAACATTTTATCAATTTTTGATCCCGAAAAAATGATGAAAAATAGGGAAAAAAACGTTTCGAAAACATGTGCTAGCTTGTTTACGAAATGTTTGGCCTTGGACTAAAAATTGGAAAAAAAAAGAGAAAAAAGCGGAAGGCGGACAGAAACACGAACCAAATAAACAAGGTATAGAATGTCAGTGACGAGAAAAAACCCGACAAAATGAACTATGGTTTCCGAAAGAAGACATTCCGTTGATATCTATTTTGTTTGGTGGAAAATAATGACAAAAACTTGAGAAACAAGCGCGACATTCTCGCAAAAATTTTTTTAGACGATTCTAACAATAGATTCGAGCGTGATTTTGATTTTAGCTTGGCCTTTTGTTGTTTTTTTTAACTTGGCAAAATGCTTTTCCAAATTATATGCTTTAGTGATTTCATACATCATGTGAGGCTGGGAAAATGTGTTTTTAAATAGAACTGAAAAAAAAAATTACCGAAACCCTCAATTATCAGTTGAGTTATAGGGAGGGCGCCCTAGACCGCTTTGATGATAAAAGAACGGCAATTGTTTGAGAAGTCGACTTGATTCCTTGTATTTTAGTGACGCAACACACAATTGTTCGAAAAACAATCGTTGCAAACGATGGCTGCAAACGATTCGCTGGAAAGAAAGATGGGTGTTTTGTATTGAGAACAACAACAACGAAGTAAATAGAAATAAATAAGCATATGTGTGAGAAAAATGGGAGGGAATGAATTAGTGTGTGGTTGTTGCAAGGTCGGGAAATTATGATGAGCATTGAGAAACATAATTGAAGAAAACAAGAAAAGGGGGAAAATATACATATACGTCTGTTGAAGGGAAATATTCGTTGGGAATGAAAAGTTTCAAGAAAATGTAAACACAAGTTGGCGGATAAAATGAAATTAAGATTGTGGTCTTATGACATGTTTGGATATTTTTCATAAATTGAAAATGTTTGGAATAATTGAAATGAATTCAAAAACACACCCCCTCTACTTTTAAGCTTTTTTTTCAAATCCTGAGATGGAATAAAGTTTAGCAAAAAACTGGTGGAAAACATTGAAAATGTTTTTATTATCAATTCACGGAAGGATTAAGAGTTTTGTACTAGATAGACCAAAATGGGGGGGGGGGGATTAAGCAATTCAATATGTTTTTAACACCCTTTATAAAAAAATAAGGTTTAGAAAGTACAGTAGTCTTTAATTTTGCATTAGACTAATACTTTTCGCATATATTCAGATTTTCGAAACACGATTATGAGGTAAGTTCCTTGGATTTATTTAATTTATTTGAAAAAAAACAGCGAAAAAATAAATAACAACTTTAAATCGTAGAGTTCATCTAGCTTTATAATCTTATTTAGAAAAGACCGCCCGAAAATTGAATACAGTATTCTTCTCATCTTTTCTAAAACTGACTATGAAGATCTCATCTTTTTATCAGTGATCCAATATAGAACAGTATCGTAAAATGACCGGTTCGGAGAATTGGTTCAATGTTGCGAATATTTGAACTGACAGGCGGAAGCGCTGAACGATTGCACTTTTGTAAAACGTTAAGGTCAAATTCAGATAATTTACAAACTAGATACAATTTTTAGAGCGATTACATAATACGAAATAATGTTATCTTGAATGTTAGGACAGTGTTGTTTATTATGTTTTAAAAAATGTCTCAAATATTATTATTATTGACTGCAATTTTCGAAATATTTGCACAAAATTTATTTGGAATGAACGCCCTTTTTATTCATAATTGCTCAAAAAATTGGCGAGAACGTTTCATGACAAATTTTAATAGTGAATTCTCAGTACACATTCAAAAGTCGATTACGGCTATTTTTAGCATTTTATTTTCAATATTTTAAAGTCGTCATAATCCGCGCAACATAAAGAGGGCTATAAGTATATTATCCAAAATTTTTAGAATTTCAAAAAATAATTCGTCACCAGAAGAAACAATGAGGAAGTGTAAAGAGGATTTTGAAAGAAAAATTGAAACCGAATTGAATAATTAAATTCATTTTGTTTACAATTATTAATAGTTGATTGACGTTTTATGCAACTCAATAGATCAGTTGGAGATAGAATGACATTCATGGAAAAAAAGTGTGATAATTTAAACCAAAAACAACTCATGATGTTTTGTTCGAGAGACTAAACTGAATTGCTCTGTTGGTTTATGATAAAATTACATTATACTCTAAAAAGTTATTTTATTTCTTGTCAGTGATATCAGATTATTCTTAAAAATGCTGAAAACGTATGTTTTAATATAATTTTCGGGGAAAACTGATATTCATTTTTTTCTTTCAAAAAATCAATAAACAACGATTTTTGAATTGATCTTGTTATAGCTTCCAAACATTAAAAATTATATTAAAATCTAGCAACACGGGATTGAACAAATCTCAACCCCATGAATGGTACTTTGGCGCCAAAATAAATAACAGTTAAGAGACGTTTTCAAAATCGCGAATAAAATTTTTTAATTAATCATTGGTTTGTTTTTTTCTTTTTCATGGTGTCAAAATTTCTTGTTTGATTTGTGAATAATTTTTTGAAACCAAAAAAAGACATTAGAAAAATATTGTAAATTAGTTTTTTGGAGAATTTTTTGAAATAGAAATTGAATATGTTAAGATATGCGTATATTGCAATTTTTAAGACCCATCGGTTCCAAATAAACTAAACAACTATCTGGAAAGCATATCCTCTGTTAAACCATTTTTGTAAAAAACACAAAAAAAAAGAGTACCGGTTCGATGAACCCTATGATTTTTTCAACAAAAACGAATTGAATGTTCGGGATTTTGTTTGTTTTACTTATCGCGTTCGTAGTGCAAAGTCAACTTTGAAACGAAAATAGGAAAACTAACGAAGTTAGGGGAAAATTAACTAACCAAATGAAAGGAAGCCGTAGATGTTTGTTATTTAGTTTCTTGTTACATGAAACCCTTTTTTTTGCTCAATGTATTTGGCTTAACTGGATGATCGTTCTTTTGACAAGAAAGTGATAAAACATAATAGTGCATTAAAAGATTCAACATAAAAAATGTTTTCATTGAAAAGCAAATTGAACGGATATCAACAACATCACGATACATTTTTTTCCCTGATGTAATACATAATGCAATTCCGAGACTATGACGTTTGAACAGGTGATCAATTTTTTCCGACTGCCCACATAATAATGTTTGAATAAATAATTATGATGATGCGCAACATTTTTTACATTTCTTCCACAGCAAACATATTGGTGCATCAAAAAGAAGAATTGAGTCGACCGGTATCTGGATTTGGTTTTCTTACCTGCAAAGATGTTTATGCCGTTCGATATAAATAGGGCATAAACAGTGCCCCGTTTATTAAAATGTCTCGATTTGAAAAACAATGCGACTTTCTGAAGATGCGGCTTCTGAATAAAATAATGATTAAATTTGGTTTACCAACTCTGAAAACGAATACACTGATGACGCACTAGCGACGCACCGGTACACGCGAAGGTGCATTTTCAGCTCTAAAAGATAATGTACCGGTGCGATTATATTCGTCAATCTTTACGGTGTTACTTTTACAATTCGAATAGCAAAGCAAAAAAGGAAGAGAACTTCGATACTATTTTTTCTAAACCAACATTTTTCAGGATTTGATCGTCGTTAATGGATGAGAATTTATTGTGATATGGTCTTTATAGAAAATTCACCAATGGTAGAATATCTAAAAATGTCTGTTTGGAGCATCTCAAAGTACCTAAGAACAAGTGAGTGATACATATAATTTGAATTCAAATGAGATGTTTTTGAGACGAAATTTAACATAATATCACGTGTACTGATGTTTACGGCGTTAAGAACCGAGCGGCAAAGTTGTTTAATCCTTTACTTCCATTCTCAAGTGGCATTGTGACTGAAACTCATTTTTCGTAGTCAAGTTTCTCATAGGTTACACATAAATAACCTTAACTAACACTAGGGACAATATAAAATATTTGATTGTTTTGATTTGATATGGAATAATGTTAATTACAAGTTCTTAGAACTGATTGAAATAGTGAAGGATAATATTGGCAAAGTAACCGTAATCCTGAGATTCACGTCTTCATGAATTTTGTCGGTTGTAAGTATTGGTTGTAGTTCCGTTAGTGTGTTACTTACGAATTTTATGATCACTGTTTTTTAAACGGAAATTAAACTATCGTTATTTCCGATATTTAGGCGAACTACTACTGCCAAGTGTTGCAACCCACGTGTTATATGTTTTGAATCACTATCAATAGTAGGTTCGGCTTCTACGACTTCTCTCGCCTTATTAGAATAAATTGCGAGCTTTCAAATAGTAAGTGTTATTACGTTGAATTGGTTTTAATTTGAAACCTATTGTAAATAAAACAACTAAAAGTTCTGTTCTATTTGGACTAATGAAAATATGAAATGACTGCCACCTGTTCATTAATTAACGTTTCCATTAGTAAGTCTAGGCCTCGATGTTTTTCTATACTGTCCTTGTTATTCGATTAAGAAAGTCTGCAATTATACATTTATTTTCCACAACTGTTGGTTAGATAGGGGGTTTTGTTATAAGTTAAAAATATAGTTTCTTTGTAGGTTTTTTTGACTAGGACTCTGAAAATCGCCAAAATTCGTGAAGAGTTTTCAAACTTCTAGCTCTGAATACAAACCTTAAACCCTCATTTAGCAGTAATGGATAACAGTTTCTTTACTAGCGTACAGTGTTTTTTCGAGCGAAATTTCAAATATCTCCCTTGTTAATCATACATCACGAAATGTATAACTTGTGGTAATTTTGTAAATTTTTTGATACCGCAAATTGAACAATTCTCGCTCAAACTATTGACACTATATATCAAATTAAAACCAAATCAATTCTACAACGCCGTTCCTGATGAGCTCACAAAACAGTCATGGTTGGAAAACATTTTTTTTAATCAGAATGATGCCAATTTACTAGATAGTACTAGCGAATCAAGTGGGAGGCATCAGCTCAACCCACGTTTTCGAATTGCAACATTTAGTATTTACTTGTTCGCCTACATCGGAAATTGAAATATTTCGATTTCCGTTCAAAATCTACAATTCGTAATTTTCGAACTGTTTACTGAAGCATGACGAACATGTTTCATTGAAGGACGATGTTATACTTTCAACAATTAATCATTACATAAGTTTGAACAAGTTCAAAAAATTTCAAATCTCCTTTTTTTTCTCAGCACGTTGTCATTTGTTAAAAAAAGAAACATTACAATGTTGTTAATCCCTCGAAAATATACGTCAAACCTATTCTCAAAATCCCACTCCATTGTTATTTTTAAATTCTGCATAATGACGACGTGTAAAATTTCGACGAAACCAACGTGCAAAAAATCTACAAAAACACGTCAGCTTTCATGTTTTCGTTCATTTCTAACTCTTGTTTAGAAAGAACGACTAGCTGAAACTTGCAACATTTGAGCAGCTACTGAATTTCAATTCAATAATTTGGCCAATTCCTAACCTTTTACTATTCTAGAACTACTTGTACAATTTCACAATGGATTATCGGCATACTACTCTATTATTCGTAGCTCAGTTTCTTATTTGTGTTATTGTTGAAGCAAAGGTAATAATTATTCAACAAATTGTTTTATTTTTCAAATGAAGATTAACACTTTCAGTACAAGCGACCTCTAATTGAGCCAAATGACCTGATTGGTTCAACAACAGGTTGGAAACGAAAGTTTACAAAACATATAATATTATCTAAATTTCAGGTTGTCCCGAAGGTATTGAACCAAGAATACACTGTCCATTTAATGAAGGTGAAGCAGATAATTGGACATGTATTAGGTTTGCAGATAATTACAGTTTAAGTGCATTAATTCACACTTTTTTTAAGGTATAGTGACCTTTGCAATGGTAGGAATGATTGCCCTCATGGTGAAGATGAAACCGCAAGCATGTGTATTTTCCACGCTTACGTAAGACACTGTAATCAAAATTTTATTTAAATTAATATTTTCCAGAGAAAGCAACAAGTTAAAAACTTAAAGACAATATTAGACGAACTACAAGGATGATATATCAGAGAACCATAAGCCTTTTAATGCCATTTTTCATGATTAATATATTGCTGGTCTTTTTTAAATAAAGAGATCTCTTATTCTAATTTTTTTGTTTCACAATTGCATACACAAAATATGGAGTTAATTTGCATTCCGCGTGAACTAACATGCAGTCTATGTTTCATAAAGTGCGTTTCATTTTCGTACAAGGATTAATGATCTCTTTTTATTTTTAGTTTCATTGATACAGTGCGAATTTTATTAAAATTATTTTTAAAAAACTAACATAAGTTGAGAAATTTATCTCGCCATATTTAATGGTATCTATTTATTTTTAAATACGACCGAACATTGACTTCATTTCTTTTCCAGAAAGTGCTTAACCTGTGAAAGTCTCGATTTGTTTCCCACGTGACGTCTCATAGGTTTGCTCATGTCACAATTATCAACTAACATCAAAAAATAGGTCATTGAGGGCAAGAAATACCAAAAGATTTCACGACGATAAAGCGAATAATATTTTCTTCACTTTTTTCCGTTTCTAAATGTTGACTTTTATTTTATACTTGAAAAATGAGAAAAACTGACTTTTCACGTTTTATGCGACGTAGAAATCGAGTTTTTATGGTTACAACAATTTTTACCTTTTTTTGTGAGTCTGGACGAAATTTATATGAATTTTGAATGTAGTCAACAATTTTGATTCTCTTTTAAACAACGCGATCTTAAAATAAATAAATGATAGCTTTAAATAATCTCATAATCCAAAGTATTTAGATATAGCTTAAAATAATATAGTTTAATAGAACTGACCGCCGGATTAATTATTTTTTATTCAGTTTCCACACCTCGTACGTATACATAAATATATTTCCACGTTTCTTTGAGATTATGCTTTGGTTTTTAAAACCTAATTTTTTACCAGAAAGTAGAATTAAAAAATTCAAAAGATAAGCACTGTACTTTATTTTATCAGCTCTAGATGAACCGATTTCACATTTGCACTTATAGTTAATAACGTAGCATTTACTTTTCTGACCTTGTACAGTCCTGTCGTATCAAATGCGTCAGTATCGTTCTTAATATCGTCCCGTTTGAGATTTTCAAAAATAAATTAGTTTGTGTTTTAATCTCATGATTCAAGCTAAATTGCCATCGATATATTTTTGATAATAAATGCGATTTATTAAAAAACGTCGAGCCGCCCAAGAAAAGCGCGATTTTTGCATATCAAGTAGAACACGTACAAGTGTGACGTCATCAATTTGAATAATGAATGTACGCTCTACCGCAATTTGATGATGGACGCGATGTGTAACTGATAATTTACCAGTTTTTATGCGTAGTTTACCTAAACTTTTCAGATTTTCTCGAATAAACACTTTACTTTATTCATTTTTTGCAGCATGCCAGACGAGGTAGTTGCAGCCGCTCCGGCAGCTGGAGAAAACGCGGGTGAACCTGCACAACCGGTATTTATTAAGAAAACGAATTTTTAAAGTTTGTTTTTATTTTAGAGAGGATGGATGGCGACACTTCGTGGGATTGTTCAACAGATGATGATCTTTTACTTCATCAGCTCCATCCTGAAAGGATTTGGAGGAGGCGGTGGTGGTCAAAACAATGGTACAGCGGTCTCATCAGCACCTAAGGGACCAGCGGCCAGGAATTTGTTCCCATCTGGGCAGTTATTCGATTTATTTGTGTATCTTGATGAATCGGTAGGTGCAAATAAATATTATGTGCCTTAAATATATTATGTTTTAGGAGGAATTTTTCAAAAACTTCGAGACTGGAAATTTAATTTGGGAAAAACGAAACATGCGTTACGGTGATTGGACGGGTGGACCAGAAAATGTAAAAACTAAAATTTTGCATACATAAATTTTAAATCCCAATTTCAGGATGGTTCCTACTCAACGCATAAAACTTTCAAAACACCAGAAGTACTTCTTCGCAATCAATCCTACTTTATGCACACTTTCATTGTAAAATCAGGGCAGTCACCAAATCCAAAGGACAGAAATTATATCAGAGCAGAGGTAGTACATTATTATCTTTTTTAAACATGAAAATTATATTTTAGGTTGTGTATGCGGTTAAACAACTCAACAAATACAAAAAGAAACACTATAGAAAAACTGCAAACTTGCTTACCGGACAAAGTGAGCAAAGTGACGAGGATCTCGCAAAAGCAGAAATTATGAAATTTGAGGTGATATTATTTCAATAAATTAACAATTAGCATATTTTAATTAATCAGGTTTTAAATTTCTGGCATCCTAATATTTCAATCAATCTGGTAGATGATCAAACGAATTGGGCACAAGGATCAATCCCACCTCCATTGGACAAAGATGTGAAATTCACGCCACGTGGTGACGTCTACCATCCGATTCTGTTTTACAACACTTATTGGAATCTTGGCGCTGATTATATGCCAATTAATGAAACTGTCAAGGAACTCAATCTCACTGTTTCGTTTTATCCATTATCATTGTTCAAATATCAGATGTATGCCAGTCAAAATGTGAGATTTTTGCAGTTTTGAATTATTATCATTCTTCTTACGGTTTTAGATGAGATCTCAATGGAGTAATGTTTTACAAATGGATCAAGAAGACGATGATCAAGATTCTGTGAAACAAGCTCTTCTTGAAACAAGCCCAATTCTTCTTGGAATCACCGCAGTTGTTTCGCTCCTGCACACTGTTTTAGAATTTTTGGCATTCAAAAATGATATCCAGTTTTGGCGCAGTCGGAAAGATCTTGTCGGACTTTCAGTCAGATCAGTTTTGTTTAATATTTTCCAGGTTAGTGTTATTTTTTTACTTTATCAATATTATCCTCAAGGATCTAAATTTTAAAAATCCAAAATTAACTTATTTTTAGTCACTGATTGTATTCCTCTACATCTGCGACAACGATACCAACTTTGTTGTGAAAATGAGTGTTGGAGTTGGACTTTTGATCGAATGCTGGAAAATTCCAAAAGTTTTGGATGTGAAAATCGATAGAGAGAACAAATTTCTGGGTATTTTCCCAAGAATTAGCTTCAGTGACAAGGGATCGTATGTCGAAAGTGATACCAAAATTTATGATCAGGTAGGAGTTTCTCAAAAATTTTAACGTTTATCTCATTTATTTTCCAGATGGCATTCCGTTACCTATCAATGGTTTTGTTCCCACTTCTTGTCGGATATGCAATCTATTCAATCATGTATGTTGAACAAAAAGGATGGTATTCATGGGTGCTCAACATGCTTTATGGATATCTGTTGATGTTCGGATTCATCACCATGACGCCACAACTGTTCATCAATTACAAATTGAAATCCGTCGCACATTTGCCATGGAGAATGCTTACCTACAAATTCATCAACACTTTTATTGATGATCTCTTCGCATTTGTCATCAAAATGCCAATGTTGTATCGTATCGGATGTTTCAGAGATGATATCATTTTCCTGGTAAGAGTTATCATAGAATGGCTTTCAGTCTGGCGCGGTTTTCAATGGTTTATACAAATTTTGCGCTTGGAACAATATTTTAACTCTATTATTGTAAATGCTTATTAGTTTTGTGTCGGGTTGGCTGTTTGCCAATAAAAAAACTCACCAGAACTTTTGAGAGTTGTTTTGGAATGTTAGTGTTTTGACTTTCACTCGTACCAGATTGGAATTCATAAAGTACTGCGTCTCGGAACGATCCTTATTGTTTCTATGCAAAATTAGCTGTATCGGTCGCAGCGCATAGAACACCGATTCAAACAAAAAATATCCATTTGTGTATTTTTCAGCGTAACGTTTCGAAACAGAAGCGTTTTTCATAGTTGTTCCCTAATAATTGATAAATCACATTGTTTCTTATTTAGATCTACCTCTACCAACGCTGGATCTACCGTGTTGACCCAACCCGTGTCAACGAATACGGTACATCCTTGGAACACGAGAACGGAGTTCCAGAAGCTATCGAGGGCACCTCCGCTCCACCAACAGAAGGAGAAGAATCCAAGAAGGATAAGTAAGAGTTGTTCTTTTTTGTTATTTATGCTGTTAACTTAATAATTTTGAAATGGGTAGCGCTTTTCATCGACCTTTTCTTTATTTGTTTCTGAAAAAAACGATTCTCAAATTATTACTGTTTCCATTTATGAATAACCCATTTTCCATAATATTTTATTCCCAAATGTTTTGTTTTTTTTGGATGTGATATTGCCTTGTTGTGAGTTAAATGACTTTTTTTGAGTATCGGTAAATTAATAAATGAATATTTATTTTCTGCTTTTTTTATTCACAAACCAAATTCGACAAATTATGTGTTACGTGTTACGCAATGAAGAAAAAAAAATGGAAAACAGAAAATTAGTGTCGGAATTATAATTGTATGATTTGTCACTTGAGAAATGAAGCCATCCCGAAACATAGCCCCCACAAATGACTGTATATGTATCTATTTTTTGAATACACATCTTTTTTTTTTCGAAAGTCGAATGATGACGAGGCGCCAATTTTCTATTAGCTTTTGCTGTATGTTTTTTGTTTCTTTTTCTATCGGATGTACGATGGCTTGATGCTGACTTTTTAGTGTACGCTTCGCTGAAGGTTACAGGTATTACGTAATGTATGGCAAATTTTAAGATTTTTTTTCATTTTTTTACAGAACCTAGTTTCTAGTTTCTAAAACCCTATATATAACGAGACTGTAATTAGTTCTAGTTGAGAGAGGTTTCACTTTTCTGAAACCAGAAAAATAAAACATCTTTCTGTTTTGATATTTTTAAAATTTGAAATTTTGAGGAAAATGTTGGTTGGTTGAAATGGTGGTAACCCCCCCCCCCCCATCTCTTCTAATTTTGACATATTAACAAAAAAACAGTTCCATAGTTAAAGAAAAAGTGAAACTTCTTGTCACTTTCAAATACCTACATCTTCGATGACATGAGTGCTTGGGTATCCTTCAGGCGAATCCATTTCGCCAAAAAGGTATCGCCATCTAATATGGCATCTGGTTTTCACCGCCCCCCACCCCCTCAATTCCAACATCTCCCTCTCAATTTTACCTCCGCTTTTTCTTGTGCTATGTACATACACTTACAAATTCTTTCGATTTCCTAATTTGCATGACTCTTCAATGGGCCGCAAATAAACTGACGACTAAACATTTTTTTTCGACGATCAAGGTAGAAGAAGCTGAAAGTACGCAACAAAACAGTTCTGGTTTTTTTTTTCGGAAATTTTTTTGACAAGCTTGATACGTTTTCTATTTGATTATATAGTTGATGAGGGAGAGATCAACACTTTTTCTGGTGCTGCTGTTGCAGATTCTTGGAATAGGTGAACTTATCGTACTGTTTTGGTTTGAAACAATTGTTTTGTTTAGTTAGTTCTTTACGTGTTTGCACCAGACGACATTATAAAGTTCATTCAACTGCTATACTTCACAGGTATATCTATATTTTGAGGGAAACTTTTTATCTCACAAAATTTTTAGAGTTGAACTAATATCAGCTGAAAAATGCGTCGAACGATGTATTGAAAACATGGAATATTGTTTTATTGCTCAATTTGTTAAAAGTCAAAACATGGTAAGCTTCTGAGATTTGAAGATCCTTGTGAATTATCTTTGCTCAGACACTTGGAATTTGTACACATCATAGTGAAACATCCGATCAACTTATACATCCGGATGCAACACTAGATCCATTAACAGTTATTTATCAACTTCTTGATAAATGCCCACCATTCACAGCAAGCGACATAACTCATCGAATATCAAAACTTCATAGGGACGCCCTACAAGATGGACGAGTTGATGGCACAAACAAGGCGCGCCTCGCTGATGCTTTTTTCCCTGAATCTCGAGATCATCTTGGAGCTGATGATGAGTTTCAATTGGAAGGTGAACGGTACGCAGTAATGCGATCGATTGAAAAGGTTGAAATAGAGGCGTCGAAAAGTCGAGATGAACTTCCGAGAGATCCCTTTAATGATGGCCCGAGATTCCATCAGTCTTCACATGAACGTGACAGAGGGGATGATCGAGATCGACAAAGGGATCGGAGCTATTTCAAAGGTTCTTTTTATTTCATCAATCGATACTATATATTTTTAATATTTCCAGAAAATCACAAAAATCGTGAAAAACCAATTCATCCAATTGTTTCACATAATAGTCAAGGAAATCAAGCAATAAGTGCTCCATTTGCGTCAGGTTCAATAACATGTGGAAGCTCCAACTGCGCTCATCTTGCGTATCAAATGGATAACGCGCCATGTCCAGCACGACAAGGGGATCCGTGCGCACCAAAAAGACCTTGTGTAAGTTGATGTGTTAAAATTTATAAAAAACGGTTTTTTAAGGAAAGAGGTGGCGACTGCTACCCTTTGTCCGATGGTGGCGGTGCACAGATTCCAGTGCCGGAATGGACAGAATGGACTGCGTGTTCAGCTAATTGTGGTGCTTCGATGAAAACTAGGCAGTGTTCAGGTTCGCTTTTATCAGATTTCCATGGAAATTATTTGTTCTTAGGTGGAATTTCATGTATTGGGCCTTCTAGCCTCCCATGCCCAACAATCGAATGTGCGACATGGACACTTTGGTCACCGTGGTCACTGTGCACTGCATCATGTGGTGTTGGTGAAAAACAACGTACTCGAATTTGTCAGTCTGGAAGAAATTGTCCCGGTCCCAGTATTGTACGTGCCTGTTTTTTTTGTTGTGTATTTTTTGGTGGTTGTTTCTTTATTTACTTTTCCGAAAATTGTCAAAACTGTTCGACCGGCATCTACTTTCGTTTTCACGCAATCGTCGACGAAACTAGCCGCCGGCAATGATGTTCATTTCTATTCTGCCGGTTGCGTCATTTGCGGTTTGGCAAGAAGGCAATTAGTGAAGCGTTTGTTGGTTTCCGGAGAGGGGTTTTTTCTTTCAAAGTGTACATACATATTAAAAGAGGATTGGCAAATTCATCACAGATCTCATAATGATTTTTGCAGGAGATTGAGGCTTGTAAGTCGATATTGCCTTGCCCTTCATGGTCCTCATGGACGGCATGGACCGGTTGTACAAACACGTGTGGCAAGGGAATTGAAAGACGATCGAGAATATGTCAAGTAAGAAAAGCAATTATAACTATAATTAAAATTAAATTGTCAAAGGTCAAATTAAAAACTACTTGAAATTTCTGAATAGCATAAACTGTGTGAAAGATTATTTTGCAGAATGGAATACTCTGCCCGGGACCGGCTACAGAAGAAAGAACTTGTGATAAAGGGCCATGCCCACATTGGTCCACTTGGGGCCCGTGGGACTCTTGTAGCAAGGAATGTGGAGGTGGATTCACGGTGGGTAACATCAAAAGCTTCATTCTCAGAAAAAATGCGTTCAGTATCGATCGAGAGATTGTATTGATGGTCATTGTGAAGGGGCGTCAGAAGAAAAACTTTTATGTAATCAGCAACCATGTCCTGAGTGGTCACAATGGACAACATGGACTGTTTGTGACGAAAGGTGCGGAGAAGAAACCATCAGATTACGTAACAGGTAAGAAATCCGTACAACTATCTTGAATAATCAACTTTTTTTCTTCAGAAAATGTTTGAATGCGGAGAGCAATAATATGTGCGAAGGGCCAGCTCAAGATCAAATGTCGTGTCCTTATAGAGATTGTCCGAAGTTCGAAGAGTGGGGTGAATGGACAGACTGCTCCACAACATGTGGACAAGGAACACAAAAGCGGTAAATTATAGTGAACTTTGAAAAATGGTTAAATTGAAAAATTTTAGCACTCGAGCTTGTGACACACCAAACGAGTGTCGTGGACCAACTGAAGAGATGCGCTTCTGTCAAGTTGCTTCCTGTCCTTATTGGGGGGATTGGGCGCAATGGAGCGGATGTTCGGTGACATGTGGACGTGGAGTATGTGAAAGAACACGTAAATGTATTACTGATGAGTTCCTGCGACTTCCAACATTGGAAGAACTTGAAAGAGACGATTCACTTGAGAAACATGGTAAGATATGAGCATCAAAAACTAAAGTGCAAAAGTGTTTGAAAACAACTTTTTTATTTGAGAACAGAAATCATATCTGTTCGTTTTTTCATTAACTCTCAAATAACGTGGAACGGATAATGTTTCAAAGTTTTTTTTCTGTATCTGTAATAAACACTTTGAGTTTTTGACGCACTTATCACATAGAAAAATGCCCACGCTTTTAAAAAGAATGATTTTTCCCGGATACAAAACTCCTTTTTTTGTAAAACGTTAAACACAAATTTCTCCAAATATTATTCCAGAAGCGAAAGAAGCACTGATAGCACGTGCCAAAACAATATCCAAATATCGAAGAACTAATGAAACGAGATTTTCACCGCTGAGAGTTTCTTCACTAGAAGCGCCAATTGGTGGAACTTGTGATGGTCCAGAGACCGAGACAAAAGTTTGCGACGCCGGACCATGCTGCTCGTGGGATAATTGGTCGGATTGGTCGCCATGTATTGGGTGTGGTCGTGATGGAGTTTCCAAACGAAACAGAGTTTGTTCCATTGACAAGGAATCGTCTGGCGGATTGCCCTCCCATGGTTTCCAGGTTAATTTTGAATTATTTTGGCGAATAACTTAAAATATTTTGTTTCAGGAAGATAATAGAGAAACATACGTGACCCCTCCACTATCATCGAGCCCACTGTTAGCTGGTTTATCACCAATTATTCCGTACGAAGTTCATAGGGGAAAACGACAAGTTTTGTTTGGAATAAATGCCAGACAACAATGTCATTGTCCTGGTGACTCATTCCAAACCAGACTCTGTCCAGAACCCGTTCCATGTCAAGACCCAAACCCAAAATGTGAATGGTCGGAGTGGGGAGAATGGTGCGGTTGTACCAGGTGTAGAGTAAGTTTTGAAATGAGTCATGGGTAAACTGTTCCACTTGTTTTTTGAAGGGTGGTAAAGAAACACGTCGACGATTCTGCGACCGAGCATCGGCAATTAGAGGAGGACCAAGTCGCCCAGATGCTTCTTGTGATTGTGGTCCGGGAAATGATGTTCAAGAAAGAAATTGCCCAATGCGTTCTGTAAGTTGTGCAAGTTTTGTTTGTTTGGTCAAAGTTGTGTTTTCAGAGCTGTTTTGGACTTAACGACGCGAAACAAAATTCAAGAATCGATGACCAAAGAGCAAAAGGAGCGAGTTATCGGCATTCTTCAGGACCGTATCACGTTCAAGGTGGTCCGAGAGAAAGAGACCCAGCTGGAGTAAATTCTAGAAATGATGAACAGTATGTTCCAATTGATTCAGTTATTGGGAGAGTTCAGGTGATAACAAGCTATTTTTTAAATATTTTTATTCTATATTTTCAGTTGAAAGGAAAAGATGAATCTTACAACAAAAAAGATTCACCAGACTCTTTTGTAACAACAGATTTTCCTTACAAGGTATCATATTGATGGTGAACAGCCTTAAGAATGACGAATTTTAGGTGTGCCATTGGTCAAAATGGTCAGAATGGAGCAGTTGTCATGAGAATTCAATAAAAGAAAGAAAACGTTTCTGCGTCGGTGAAGAAGGTTAGAAGATAAAAATGCGGAGAAGTCAAAAAATGGTTTTTTTTCCAGAAACAGAACTTGTAAGCAATTGCGAATGTATTGGAAGACCACACGAGGAAGAGCATTGCAACGCTACAGGGTTCATTGAACAAAGCGAGGAAGAGACTGATAAAGATGTTGACATTAAGTAAGCGGTTTAATTGAGCATAAAATGTTTTTTTCAGATAGAACGTAGCTTGGATAAACTTCTTGGATCAACAGAGGTTGATGATACGGAGGAACCAAAATCAAAAGTTATTAGCTCTTTGAATAGTGTTCAGGTGATAAGGTTCAACATTTTGGATTATTGTGAACTATTCTTTTAGTGTCAATGGACGAGATGGTCACAGTGGAGCGTTTGTACAGTTTCTTGCGGGGATGGAAAACGAATGAGAAGGAGACGATGTCCTTGCGGGTTTGGATTAATTTTAGAGATGAAGTAAGATATGATATTTTTTTAGTGAAACTGACTGCGGGCCAGGTAGCGACTCTGATTCGGAACCGTGCCAAAACCAACCATGTGACATTGGATTAGCTAATGAAAGAAAAAAACCAATTTTTACTGTATTACCTTCTTCACCAAACTCGCAGAATTGATTTCAAAATGGACAGTCAGTAGACATTTAACGAGTCAATTTTTAATTGTGTTTCAGTTAAATTTTCAAAAATACTTCTTCAATAGATGTGAGATAAATAAAAATGTCTTCTTATGTTATTTTTATTTTCAATGTTGATGAATTGACCTCTTAGGTCAGGTGTTTGTGTAAAGTACTTTTTTTTAAATTTCACCCTTTTAAAAAACATATAAATTGAGAGCTTCTCTTGATGAGAACGAAAAGTAACAAATTGAATGGAACGGAGAAAAATAAAATTAATGAAAGTACTAGTCCACCTGACCTGAAATTATTTCACATTTTTCTGCATTGAGCTGCTCCCCCGCAACCAGGTCAGCTGTTTGCGACCTGTCAAATATTACGCAGGTTTCTTGTTCTGCATCCTGTTGTTTCATTTGATGTTCTTTTTATGATTCACGTGAAAACTGAAACTTATCTAGTATGACTCAAAAATGCCTGAGGTAACTAAATATTGTGAAATCGTTAGTTCGCATTTTTTGAACGCACAAAACATTTGGAACGCAGGTATTGAAACAACATCAAATTTGATGGATAGTCATCATTGAGAAATGACAGAAGCTAGCAAATTGGATAACGTTTCAGTGTAATTCGTAATATTCCTGAATGTTGTGGATTTTGTGGTTTGGTCTAATTTTCAGAGATGATTTACAATGTAACGTAAAAATTTTTAATGGGCTTAAAAAGATGGAAGCTCAATAAATCTCGTCGAGATTGTCCAAAAAATATGAAAAGTATTAAAAAAATCCCACTGATATTAGTAGAATTTTTTTTCACTCTAAAAATATCTATTGATCCGTGTGCATTGGCAAAAGCATGTACCTTTCAATTTTTTGAGATAGCTTCTTTTTATTTAATTTTTTTTGTGAACCTGCACAGAAAATAACCCTCGAACCAGTCCTTTCTGTAAGCCTAACATTTTTTGTCAAAAAAATTTAAATATCAATTGTTTCGTAACATTGAGCTGACCTGATAAATTGAATTATTGTTGATCTGTTCGCAAATGACATTTATAAGCTCGAAGACCATAGGATTGTGCAAAGACAGCTGCGACACCTTGTTTCTTCGGGCGCCGCCCACAATCCCTCATCTCTTCCGCGAGCCCCTTGATCATTTTGTACTGAAGATTAGGTTTTTCGCACCATTTACTTTTTTAGTTTTTCCGTTTTTCTGAATAAACATGGGTGTTCGTTTTGCATGGGCTGATGATGATGCCAAGTGAGTTATTATTTCATACTTTACATTATCTCAGAGATTTATTTTCAGAAACGGACTTGAATGGGCTCCACCCCTCCGTATTGTCGCTGTAATCACTTTGATTACCTCTACTTTAGATGTTTTAGCAGATTTGTTAGTTTGTAACAGGTAATTTCAGTTATTATCCATTTGTTTTTCATTTCCTTAAGAAATATTCAGAATCGCGGACTATCTTGGAAACTTTCAAAGCCAAACTGCAATTTACGCCGCTTACGGATATTTCTTTTTCACTGGAATTAGCCTATTTGTCTATATTTTTGAAATGGTCGACGTTTGTAAAACATTGAAGTACGACGAGGAAAACGTGTTCTTTGCTCGACTTGCAAAATCATTGGTGTTGGTTCTCGAAGAGGTAACATTTTTTTTCCGATTAACATCCTCCAAAACAAATTTTTTTGTTCTCCAATGTTTTGCCACAATTTTGACAAAACATTGTGGAAGAAATGAGAAAAATAACATTTTGGTAGTGTAGGCCGAGGGATTTGAGCGATGAGCAGATATAATCACATCTGATGTGAGCAGATAAGTTGTATCGTTGATGGCTAAGATGAAAAAGTTGAGCGTTTTTGTATAATGGAAAAGTGAACGGGGTACATCGTTGAACTCAGTTTCATCGATGAACTCTGATCAAAAACTTTGTAACATTTCTGCTCCTCCAGAAAAAAATCTGTTGATGAATCGTTGCATTGGTAGTGAAAGCAATTTGTTAGCACAAGAGGTACAAAAAATTGAGAGTCAGATGAAATATTTCTTCATCTTTTGATGATTTATTGATTGAAGTGTAAAAGACTAAACGTTTTTTTTTGAATGTGATATTAGAAACATTCGGTTCGGAAGTCTCTCCTTCTCACCTAAAAAACAAAACAACATTCATATTTACGCTGTGTTAATGGTGTCTAGGCTCAACTGCTATCAAAAAAAAAGAGGTGAAATGATTTGAGGAAGTGTTGAAAGTCGTATGTTGTGTCACTTCAGTTATTCATCCAATCGAACTTTGTTGTCGAAATCGAATTCTATGCAATGCCAAAAATTGGTAGTTAATGAAGAATTTGTTGTATTCTTTTCAAAGAAAATGGCGCACGTTCAGAATAAATTTCGATAGCGGTCACAGCGTATTAAAATGATGACGTTTGCTGCAAGTGCAACCTCATTCTATTCCGAACCATTTTTGAACTTATTGTGAGAACTATTCATAAGATGTCACCCGAAAAGTTTATGCCCAGTTAGCAATAACCACTGGGTTCTTCATCGATTAATCTCATCGTAATTCTCCAACTTATAGTGAAACAAAACGTATAATTTTGATTGTAGCAAAAAAAATAATTGAAACATGTTCAATAATATTTCACAGACCAATTCAGCAGTATTCGTTTTTTTTTTGCGATTTGTCTTTTTCGGAGCTTTAAGAACAACGTAAACGCAAAAAAATATTCTACGAAAAAATTCAACTTGGAATCCCCAGCGATTTGAAATTAACGTTATTTTGAAATTTTTAAGCTCATTCGTGTTTTACAACTAAAATCCATCATATCTCATAGATCCTAAGAATTTCATTCTTTCAAAAAATTTATTTATTTTTCAGGTTCCTCTCCCAACACTAATGAATCTACTCTTCACGAACGAACCACGACTTTCACTGGCCTCACCAGTATACTTCTCATCGTGGATCAAACTTGTAGCCCTTACATGGGGTCTTGTGAAGTTCACAAAACTTCGATTTTTCTGGCCTTGTCTTCCATTAAACCCAAAGCATGATTTCACGTAAGTTTTCTTACAATATATGTTTTCCAATTTCAAAAGCCAAAGTTTACAGAGAAAATGTTCGTCGCTGTTTCACCTTCACAATGTATCGCATTTGCATGGTCATTGTTAACATTTGTCATTTTTTGGCCATTTTTATAGTGATCATGAATATCATTGCAAGCAGCACTGGTGGACGACAAATCGATGTTAGAGAGCAAAAATTGTAGATTATTTTATTTCCTAGAGGTTTTTTGTAAATGGGTTCAAATACTGGTCATTTCGATTAATAAAATCTTTAATTCTCACGTTTCATATTGTTCAACTCAGCACCGTAGGCGATCTTTTTTTAAAAAAGATAACGCTATACTAATAAAACGGCAAAAAAATTTTCAATGTTCGGCATTCTAATTATTGATAAAAAATAACCTTTGTTTCTTTATTTCAGCGTGTGTTATCAATTGAAAAATTTATTAGATGGTGGTAAAAAATTATCAGTAGTAAATACCGGTTTGAAAATACAAAATACAGGCAATTTTTTGTGAACATATAGAAAATAAAAAATGTCCTAGAATCAATATTTGTAGTATGTTGATCACTGATGACACAGGCTAATATACCAGTTGTGTTTAGCTGTGAAGAACTATGGAGCAACTCTTCTGAAAAAAATGGGCGTATTTTTGTAATATTCTTATGTTTGAAACTATACATCACACCAATATATCGAATTTGATGACCTTTTGGATAAAATACAGGCGGCGGAATATATGGTTCCGGCGCTAGTCGACATCGCCTAGGAGCATAGTATACTAACTCGCGTCCGCTTATTCGTTCGTCACACCATCTGAAATGATCAAGCATCGAGCGAATCATAGCAATGAAACGCTCGAAATTGTCATCCTTTGACATCCATACAGACCCGGCAAAAATGAAGTTCAGAACCGACAATGGGAATGTGAATAAAACAATTTTTTTGAAAATTCTGAAAATAATTTATAAGAATAGAAATTTATTTAAAATTGCATACGAGAAAACAAGTTGCTCTAATTCTATAATTAAAGGAGCATCTTCTTTTGCACCCTTGCTTAGATGAATCAAAAGTCCAAAGCATGCTCCTAGAAAAAGTGGCGTCGTATATGGTGATTTGTCGAGAACAAGTATGAATCTTCTCATTTTATGCTGAAACATTTATTATTTTAAAAACTAATTTCTTTCAAAAATTTTAGAAGAAATATTATTGATGGCAAGCTATAAATGGAAAAAGGGCAACAAAAAGGACAAGGAATCCCAGATTAGATATTAGAATTGCCTATAAGTGTATCAAAATTTTAATTCCTGATGGTTTCTTAATTTCTCTGTGAATTTTTGTCTGGTTTTTGAACCATTCATAGAACAACATTTTAAAGTCAATACATAATTCATAAAAGTCCTTCACAGCCACAGATTTTTTTTGGTTTCACTTGGGCGGCCTACTCGATTTTTAGCAGGATACAACAAGGATAATTCAGCTGGGCCGAAGAGGTTGAATTTTCAAGCCCATTTCGGACGGGTTTAAAAGAAAATATTGTAGTACGTGACAACTTTCGTGCCCCAAAATCGCTTAAATTTTCAAATTTGCAGTAGTTTAAAAGAATTCGATAACATAAACAGCTGAAAAAATAACCAGAGGTCTTGAAAAAATACCAAGTGGTGGTTTAGAGAACGGCTTCTTATCGTACGGAGAACCAAACAACTGGTGTTGTTCGTTTTTCATTTAAAAGGTTGATTTATAAGAGGAGGGTTATCATCAGTTACTTTTTTTCCATTTTTTTCGGATGATAAATTGCCTTATGATCAACAGCATACAGTAAACGTAAAGAACACCGAGAAATTTGATAATTTCTTCTTAAACTATACAAATTTTGCTTGTTCCATTTTGATTTAATTCTTTTTCTCTAGTTGCAACCCATTTTTTGTTCATAAATTGCACTGCACGAATAGTGGTCAACGTGTATTACTGACATGGCCTAAGAAAACAAACAATACAAACGCGCTCTAGTGAGACACACGTCAGCCAATCGTATTTGAACACAACGCAATAACGCAACCCGCCCCTTCTCAGACGTATTGGATAGGTGCTCCTTTGCGTGTATTCATTATTCTTTTGTGGATCAGACTAGGAAGGTAGCTGCTCAGAAAGGATAATGGCTTTTATCAATGTGTTCATCGCCGTATTGGGTAAGATTTTGTTGAAAATGTTTTAATTTTAGAGGAAAAAAAAATCTTATTTCGAGTTATTTCTTTCAAATAAAAAATTTTAAAAATACTGTGATACCTTCAAATAAAATGTCTAAACAATTTTAACACATAAATTCACATGATTCTTCAAATAATAACATTTTTTCAGCGATTGGGGCAGCCCACGGAATGTATTCCAAGAAAGACGACGTCGTTGAGCTGACTGAAGCAAACTTCCAATCGAAAGTCCTCAATTCTGACGAAATCTGGATTGTTGAATTCTACGCTCCATGGTGTGGTCATTGCAAAAACCTCGTCCCAGAATACAAGAAGGCCGCCACCGCGCTGAAAGGAATCGCTCGAGTTGGAGCTGTTGATATGACCCAACATCAATCTGTCGGAAGCCCATACAATGTTCAAGGATTCCCAACTCTTAAAATCTTCGGAGCTGACAAGAAGAAGCCGACTGATTTCAATGGTAAATTTTTGTTCTTTTTTTTTAGGAAGTATTTCCTTGCTTTCCGATCCGAGAGATAGGAAAAGTTGACCACGTAGTGGGCACACCATGGCACTGTAAACATTACTAGATTTGTGCGCAAATTTTGAGACACCGGTCACGTCAAAAGAGTACTTTTTATGTGTATTTAGTTACTGTTTGCTCAATATAGATAAATAATCGATAGACATAAACGACCTTGACGGTCATTGAGAAACAAAATAGGGAGAGGTAAAAAGTAGGGCAGGATAATTAAACATGAAACAGGTTCTTTCTTACAGAAATTATAAGAATTATATTCCAGGACAAAGAAACGCTCAAGCTTTCATCGATGCTGTTTTCGCTGAAGCTAAGAAGACGGTCTCTGCAAGACTTGGAGGAAAATCATCAGGAAGCTCTGGATCAGGAAAGAGAGGAGGAAGTGGAAGCGGTGGAAACGGCGGAAACGAAGTTGTTGAGCTTACCGACGCTAACTTTGAAGAGCTTGTTCTTAACAGCAAGGATATCTGGCTTGTTGAATTCTTTGCCCCATGGTGCGGACATTGCAAGAACCTCGAGCCACACTGGAAAGCCGCTGCAAGCGAACTTAAAGGAAAAGTTCGTCTCGGAGCTCTCGATGCCACTGTTCACTCTACAACCTCGAACAAATTTGGAATTCGTGGTTTCCCAACTATTAAATATTTCGCGCCAGGATCTGGTGTCTCAGATGCTCAAGATTATGATGGAGGTCGCACCACTTCCGATATTGTTAGCTGGGCTAATTCGCGCGCTCAAGAAAATTTGCCAGCACCTGAAGTTTTGGAAGGAATCAACCAGGAAGTTGTTGAAGGAGCCTGCAAGGATAAGCAATTGTGCATCTTTGCCTTCTTGCCACATATTCTTGATTGCCAATCGGAATGCAGAAACAACCACTTGGCTATGCTTAAGGAATCAGCTGACAAGTTTAAGAAGAACCTTTGGGGGTAATATAATTAATAAAATGTATGAAATAAGATGATAAATTTTCAGATGGATCTGGGTTGAGGGAGCATCGCAACCAGGACTTGAGCAAGCCTTTGAAGTTGGAGGTTTCGGATATCCAGCGTTGACTGCTTTCAATGCTCGCAAGAACAAATTCGCCGTTCTTAAGGGATCATTCGGAAGAGACGGAGTACATGAATTCTTGCGTGATCTTTCTTATGGAAAAGGACGCACTTCATCGCTCAGAGTAAGCAACGACTTTAAAACGATTGTATAACAATTTCCTTTTTTTTCAGGGAGATGGATTCCCAAAGGTTGAAACAATTGAAAGATGGGACGGAAAGGATGGAGCCCTCCCAGCCGAAGATGACATTGACTTGTCGGACGTTGACCTTGACCATACTGAGCTTTAAACATGATTGAATTTGGGGAATTTTAACTTATTTTATTTTTTGTTGTTTTCAACGGGTTTTCTGATGATTACTCGTAGGCATTTTCTGTAATTTATCCCGTTTTCAATGATTCGGAGTGCCTTTTAATTCTGACAGATGAATTTGAAATAAAGTCTGTTCGAAAAAATTCACAATTCGGGGGTTCTTTTCAATTATTACTCGATGCAATGCACTTTGAAAGTGCATATATTCTGCAGGAAGTTTTAATTAAGACCGAGCCAATCAAACCACGATAGAAAATTTCCCGCGACCGAGATTAATTATTAATAATTATTCCTTTTCATTCAAAAATCTTTTTGAAAGATAAATAATTATTTGTGGATCCGGTTGAGTCACAAAAAATTAAAAATTAATGATGTGAAAATGAAAATTCTATGCCCTTTTTTCTCCAGAAGAGTTCTTCACAGTGAAAAGTGCTCTTCAGAGACTTACTATACAAAAAAGGCTTCAAAATGCACACATGTTCAATCACTTGGGAGTGATGGGTTTTTGATGTTCAGCATGCACTTCTTGAAGACGTTTTTTCGACATGCCCAACACTTTTTTTTTCCTCCAAACACAAAAAAGCTAAGGAATAAGAACACTCGTACATTTCAGATGGTTGGAAAAGATAAGAGCCCCCCCTTCATAAGTTTAGTTGCTCAAATGCTTATTTTTTTGAGAAGTTTAGAAGTTTTTTCATATTTTTTTGGTGAGGATTGTACTTTTTTCTTTTGTCTAGCTAATTCGAAAACAAAACTTTGAGGTATCAGGATTCGATCTCATTTTGATAGTGAAATGATTGTACTACAGTAGTACAAAGTATTTTTGACAAAAGGTTTCAGCGAGAGACAAAAAAAAGAAGTTATCACTATTATTTTCTTTTTTTTGTTGTAATTTCAATATTTACATTGTCTCCCAGCAGTATTTTAAGATAACTGATAATTTCATTATATTTTGAGAAAATGGTGGCCATATTGTTGAAATATCTTGAAATAGATATTGTTTTGTTGGAGCTGTTGTTTGATTTTTCGAAACGGAAGTGTTGATCATACGTTTTTTTGTGCAAAGATTTTGAAATAATAATAATAATTCTTTTTCTGAGGAATTAATGATCACTGATAAATCTGCTGTAATTGTTTTGAACATTTCTTACTGGTGCCAGCGTTCTAAAAATTCCAGATGAGTAATCAAAACTATAAATATTAAAGCGTAGGATTGCTTATTTTTATCAGTGTTGAAAATTTTTTGCTGTTTCTCATGTTCCATGTTAAGAAAAATCCACTCTACTGCACTTTTCAAGATTTGAATCCAGCGGAGAAGTTGGAAAATGAACCTAGCCCTCTCAACAAAATTAGATTGGACGACAAAAGATGGGGGGAAGCGTTTGGATGGGACAAAGGAGCCTCATATATCCGAAGAGATTTATGTTGTTTTTTACATGTTGAAAACCGAAAAAAAAGGACGTTGCACTTTGACAGTTTTTCACTCTACTTTTTTGTTCACTTTCTGTGATTCTCCACTTCACTGCAACATTTCGATTACATTAGGAACGAAATCATTCTGCGAAGAGGGCAGATGTTCCGCATTCGTTGTCGGCTTCTGCTCAATCTAGACCCCGCCTCATCTTGCACGTGTGTCGAGTGTATATATGCGCTTTTTTATTTCATATAGACGGTCGCATTCGAGAGTCGTCTCAATCGCAACATTCTTTATTTTTATTTCGTCTTGCATTCCATCTCTTTTGAAAATATTCCTCCTTCTCTCAATATTTTGTTTTTTAAAAAAAGTATGAGCATCGTTGTAATTGTTTTTCATTTGCAGACACCCTGCAAAATATTTAAACATGTCTACATTCAAGTATTGCGTCTTCTCATTCTTTCTCATTTTCTTCATCGAGTGCGACGTGACAGCTGAGCGCAAATCGAGATCCAGAAGGGAATTCACAGAAGATGATGATTCGACGTTCACAGGTCCTGGTCCAGCTTGTGATGTTGTCTGCGATGCGCAATGGAAAACCGAGTACCATGTAAAATATAAATAGCTTTGGGTTGAATTATTGTATTTGTTCCAGCTCAACTTCCAAAAGCTTTACGATACGGAATACTTCGAAATTCCTATAGACTCATCTATCACGAAAAACAAAGGGAACTTGAAACTCTTCTGCACCTCAACCAATCAGAAGTATAACTGTCTACGTCGAGAATGTAAAATGGCTAGAACCCCATGGACTCCTGAGAAGCATATCTGCTTGAATAAATATGATGACTTCGAGAGGAACATCAACTGTTTGAGGTAATATTTTACTTTTTTAATGGTGACTAATTGGAGCTTGTTTGACTTTAACAACCCACATTATTTGTCCACGAGAAAGATATGACAACAATTTACTACTAGGTTTATTTAATGAATTTGTTAGAAATTGTAAAAAGCCTCGTACCAAAATTTATGATGCTCAAAATTTTTGAAATGATAGTAAAAGCTACCAGTTAATCAGTTTTATTCGTTACCTCATCTTTGGACATGCAGCTTACAAAGTTTCCCAAAGTTTTTAAACAATATTATATTATCTTAAATTCGAGTAATTAAAAAGAATTCTATATTTCACAGTCTGACGGATCGATATGTTCAAAAAGAATGCAGCAATGTTTGCAACAGTATCCCAATCGAGTTGGCAACTCAAGAAATCCGGCAGATGGGAGAATTGGAATTCAGTAAGAACGAGAAGACCGCATTCATTGAACAAAATCAGCACTGTCATTTCATTGCTTGCCACCAAATGTGTCATGTAAACTCTGCATAGCACTTTTTTTTCATAGGTTTTATTGATATTTCAGGAGTACATTATTAACAAGATCTGCATTGATAGCTCAGTAGCAGCTCGTGCCGTTGTCAAAAACTACTATGACTCGTATTTCATTAGGGAGTACACTTCACTAAAGAAAAACGACCACGGCGATTTGTACTCCAGCTTCTGTAGGAGAGTTACTCCTGGTCTTGATGAGGTGAAATAATAATTGTTTTTCGAATTAAATGCTAATTTATTAATTTTAAAGAACGCCATCACTCCCAACATGACACGTGTTAACAATCAATATCTCGACAGAATTAAAAGCGACATTCGAGCAATCTTTGCAATTCTTGATTAGACAACTTCGTTCTTCACATGTGGTTTCCATAACAAAGTCGTTTTTTTTTCATTTTTAACTAGCCAGAGTCCATTTGATGTGTTCCGTATGCTACCATATACTTTTGAACTTTGGAAGTTTTTGAATTAATGTTTTCTCTTTTTCAAATTGCACTTTTTGATGGTGCTTTTTTAGTGTGCTTTTTTTTGGTCATGAATACTTATTATTTTGTAGGACTTTCTTAATTTTTTTGTTGTTTTGCTGATGAGAGTCAGATTGTTTTAAAATATTTTTTACAATAACAAGTTTGTGTAAATCCAGTGCAATAACGTTCATTGTGAACAAGCCTGTAGTTGATGAAAAATTGTCAACGTTTTTGTTGCTTTAATAAAAGATATTTTAAGAAATTTGCGTTGTTAACAGAAGAAATAATAAAATAAAGTTATTGTGGTTGAAACTGCGTTATCGATGCATAATAAAACAAATATACAAAAATTATGGTTTGGAAAGAAACACGTGAAATTTTGAAAAAACAAATTATAATTTATCACCGTCATCATAATACATTACATAGTAATCACTATCTTTGCGGTAGTTTCGGACTGTTGTAGTTGGTCTCGGAGTGGTTGTGGTCCTTGTGGTCCTTGCTGCCGTCGTAGTCGATGCAGTTGTGTATCTTCTCGTAGGTAGTGTCGGTGTTTGAGTTGTAGATTGGAACCTCGGATATGTTGTGGTAGGACTTGTGGATGCAAATGAAATCTGAAAATTTTAATAATTCGAATCCATGCTGCATTAGTTTATACCCTCGTAATCGTCGTTGAACCTGTTTCACCTTTCCGGATGTCTACATTACTGCCAGCGTGGATTCTCTGAAGAAAGTGTTATCAGAAAAAATTTGTGAAACATGTGAACATCATGCCTTTAAAATTTTTGGGTTTGTCGGTGGCAGTTCGGCAGTGACAATCGTTTCAGTTTCTTTTTCATCGTCCTCACCTCCATCGATTGAAAATGAAATTGGTGGCATAGTTTCTGAAAATGATACCTTCGGAAGGTGTTGCGTTTTAAATGACAATTTTTTGATTTAGAAATAGTTTTTAATAATTATTTCCTAACTGATGTATTTAAAAATGTTCACATATTAAAATCTCAACACCTGATCGCAAAACGCTTCAAATTTCTAGAATCTTGTAAAGCCATTCAAGGCTCTTCAATAGAGATAACTTTACAAAACATACCACTGAAATCAGGTTTCAAAGCAACAGTTGGTTTCGGACTGCTCAAATTATCTGTAGATTTCACAATTTTTGAGGATGGTGGCGGGGTTTGATCAAGTGTTTCATACTCTTCTGACGCGTCACCAACTTGTGAAACCTAGTGGAATATTGTATTTTGCAAAAAAAATCATATATGAAATCCAACCTCGCTATAATAATCTTCACTTCCACTTTTCTTGTCAACACTAAACTCAATTTCTGGTGCCTTGTCAACGGCTTTTGCTACAGTTTCACCCTCGCCATCCTCGCTGAAATCAATACCAAAGTCGCCATCTTCAGGCATGAGTTTTGAATTCTTGCTCCTGGCTGAAAAATAAATTAAAAATATTTTTGTATTTTTACACAAATCTTCTTACTCAAATTACTTTCTTTCTTCACTTCGCCCAATGCACTTCCAAATAATTCTTCCATTCCAGTTCCAGCGGTGAATTGGGATATCAATTCAGGATTTGATAGCAATTTTCCAATAGTTTCCCAGCCATTTGGATCATTTACAAGAGTTAATGCTGTCTGATAAATTAATGAAATTTTAATTAATGATGATGTTGATTCAAGTTTAAATTTTGCAGAATATTGTTGATTGGAGCTTTGAACATCTAGTTATTTTGTATCGAAGTTTTTAAATTCAAAATTCATGAGACAACATTTTTACATCAGTTTTTTTAGAATTCTTTAAAAACACAATATTCTTGATCTAATCATAATTTAAATGAATAATTACCTGAAAGTTACTGAACATTTCAGATTTCCTAAATTTGTCGATTGCTTTGTAAATATCTCCGCAACTCAGTCTGTTACAAATCCCCAGGAATTGCTGAAAAAGACTATTTCAAATGAAACTTTGTATGGTAAATTTCCCAACCTCTGGCAGTTCTGCCCCATGATCTCCTAACTCTCCTTTCGATGAGGCTCCCATCAATAAAGTGTCAATTACTTTTTTGAAATCGAAATTTCCTAAAAAAAAAAGAATAATTTCACTTTTAAAAAACATGTGTCAAGTTCAACATATCACATATAATTGCGCAATGAAACCTGTTCAAATGTTCGATAAAATCTTACCAATTTTGCCACTATCCGCTGCAGCATCGTGTTGTGGTGCTGGCTGAATTTTTCTTTGCTGATCCATCATTCGAAAAATGCCTGTTAGAATTCCACGTTCACCGAATAGAATTTGAGTTGCTTCATCTTTTTCAGCTGGAATATATGGAAGAATAAACTCAAATTTTGGGAGTAAAGTAACCTTGGGAGACCGGTGGAATATCGTTAGATACAATCGGTTTAGTTTGCGCTGTTATCAAAGCAGCACATGATATGAAAATTGTAGTAATCTTCATTTTTCAGCATCCGAAATGGAGCATTAAACGTTTAGGAAATATGAACTGGTACACTCTTTTTGCGTAGAGCTTGTGTTTTGTTCCTATAAATTGGAGAACATTTTCAAAATTGAAATTAGAAAATCAATGAAATGGATAAAAATGGTGAAGACGATGGAATCGTGTCAATGGCATAATTGAAAGTGAGAAAAGGCCGAGAGAAAGTAGAGGGGGGGGGGAACAGGGTGTCTATTTCAGCTGTATGTTGAGATGACTCATTTTACAGAAGAAAGGTTTTTTTTCTAGAAATTACATTTGGTTTACACAAATTGACTATGAGGGACGACGGCATGTAGTGGTGTGTGGCATTATTGTCTGTTTGTTCATCAAACTTAGCATATGAGTAATTCACAAGCGTTTTGGTTTGGGTGATTGATTCGAGGTAAAGAATGACAGAAAATCTTTGGCATTGATAAGTTCTTTGTACGAGACATAAACTGAAAGAAAGTTCGGGTTCATTATTTGTCGTACTTTTTAAATTCCAAATGGTGAGAGATGTAAAACCAATTTGAACAATTAACTTGAGCTGGAGACATGGGTTCCACCACGAGCATAATATTTCTACAAAGTTTTTATGATTATGAAATTAATTGAAATTCATCCTATGAATAGGAAAGAACCCTTAAACTTTTTTTATATTTATCATTGCTGATGTATAGCGGTTATTTTAAAAATTCACGATTTCAATGAGTATTAAAAAATTCCATACAAAAATATACAAATTTATTGTTAGTCGTTTCCTTTGATCTGTAACTTTTTTGTAACAACTGTAACTTTTGTAGGATTGTATGATGACGTGCTTTTTTCAAATTTAAATTCATAGTTTTTTTCACGTTTAGTAGATCAAGATTGTCTTAAATATGCGAATACAACATAAATAATTAAGATTTAGTCACGATTTTCAAGGTTACGCTTCTTTCTGTTTTATAGCTTTCAAATCACATTTTTGAACCCCATAAGAGATTAGGATAGTTTTAATTTTAAATAACTAACAAACAGTAGCTTTGAGCGTTGATTAAAATTTTAAATACCATCAAAATATCTATACATTATAAAATTCAAGAATAACTGAAAGTTTCGAAAAATTCATGTTTTCAAGACACTATACTTGACCAGAAGATAAAAATAAAGATTTATACAGATTTATCTGATTGCGCATCATTACAGTTTTCCATATGTGACTGAATTTCAAATTATTTATTTTGAAATTCCAAAAAAAAACAATTTTTTTGAATTAGACTCTTTTTTTTCCAATCAATGGTATGCTTTTCCGAAAATGGCAGTTAGGAATAAAAGATCGAAATAATACATTCTAATATCATATTCGACATGACATGAGATGAATTAGTGAATTGAAATCAAATAGATTAGTTTAAGAAAATAACGCAACTTCTAAAATTACCTCAAACACTCGCTTTCCAAAAACAGGTATAAAACTAATACAATCAATCTGGTTTATCAATAAAACTTAAGACAACAATAATCACAAAACAATAGACAAAACAACCATCGAGATTTACATAAAGGTTCTTAATTGTACAGGAATAAAAAGAGGATCGACCACTGTTTCTATTGCCTTTGAAATTCATTCATTTTTCCCTCCTTCAGTCACACACATATAACAACCAAAACTTGTTCTTCGTTTTACTGGCGACGAAGGGCTTCTTAGCATACTCTTCTTCAGCGGATTATGCATACAATGAAAAACTGTAACTTTCCATTTTCTAGGAAACTCATTTTTTACTCTGCTGGTTCTTTTTTTTTCAAAAGAAGCTTTATGTAATTCCATTTATAAATAATTCCAATTAAGAAGTAAGATCTTGGAAAACATATTTATTGTTAAAAAAAGTTAAATGAAAAATAATAATACCATGTCAATACACTTATTTCAAGCAGTGGTCAGAATCACATCAACCGAAAAACCGTATTGCGCTTGACGCAAACTTTTTCATTCTGCCTATATAATTTTTAAATAATCGATGTAAGTCGTAGGTTATTCTTTGTTTTTCTTGACAGCCTCGAATGGATTCTTCATTTCTAAGAGATCAGTTATGAGATTTTGGACGTTGCGCTCCTGCAAAAAAAAAATGAAAATCAGTTAACGAATTAAAAAAAAACGGAAATGCTTGGTATGATTTGCAAAACACATCTGTTTTTTAATTAATGTTTTTATTTACCTGGGTGTAGAAACTGACACCATTTTCAAAAGTAATCGAATCCTTCCGTTTGTAATATTTATCATCACCGCATTCTTTTTTCGCATCAACTATCCATTTTCGGGCTTGCTCAAGTATGACATCTCTCTTAAGCCAAATATGTTTTTGTGTAATTTCCTGAATTAAAAGTGTTTATAGTTGTTTTCATGGAAATTGAGTGTTTTCTAGGAAGTATGCTTCAAAATGTCTACCTTGAAATGTTCTGGCGGATTTCTCAATTGTTCCCTTATTGCGTAGTTCAAAGTTGCTTGCTCGATTTGCAAGTTGTATCTTCTAGAATAATCATCGCCTTTTCCGGTCCCTTGATATTTTTCGAATCCAGGTTCGTTGAAGTATGGGTCACTTACAAAAATCAAACCCTGGAAATTGTGATACACTGCTTACGCTTTCAATATAATAAAACAATACCTGAATACTGATCAAAACTTGCAAAAGTGAACAATATGGATTCCATTTTTCTTCGGGCCTACCTTCCCAGGTACCCAAGATTGAAAGGCAGATTTTACCATCATTGTAAAGATTTGGATTGAAGCGAACGTTGCCAGCTCCAGTTGTTAGGAATGCACACTTTGGTGGTGACATTGGGTAACTGGAAAGAATTTATTGTATTAATTGATTCTTTCGATTTACTTTGTTGGGAAGAACACGTCAAATTCAAAGAGACCATTTGCATATGGTGTCCCATCAGGGCCAGAGATCAATACTTTCAAAATATCACATCGACTATCATCATAACAAACATAAATGCTATTGCTTGCATTTAGAGGTAGAACATTGACTAGAGAAGCCAATTCTTTTGCAATTCTTCTTGTTCTTTCTCTCAAGTTTGGTGAGTATGGATTTATGCTTTTCGCTTCCTTTTTGAAGTAGTAATTTATCACTACTTTTCCGTAATCCCCAATGAACCTGTAAAGTAAAACATTCAATCATAAGTTCAAGAGTTTCAAAATGCACTCTACTGACTTATAAGTTTGCAGTTGAAGTCGTTTCATATTTTCTCTATAAACTGCGTCTTCATCACTGTTTGAAGGATCCTGTGATGAACAAGGCTCATTTATTGACTTCCTACGAACAGCTGCAGTTTGAACCCGTTCTTCAGGGGGAAGGCTTGCTTCGTACTCGCGTGCAGATTCAACCACGTACTGAAAAATTCATAAGTTTAGTGCTCGATTTAAAAAAAATATAAGAGTTACATCACAGAGTGAAGTTATTTTTAGCACAAAATCATTCATCCTAAAGTCAACTTCTTTGAATGTTCCACCCCATTTTGCTTCGATTGATAAAAGATTTTCCTTGAACTTTGGAATGAGATCCTTTGCAATTGAACTTGCTTCAGGATGATAGGGCTTGATTAAGTATGGAACAAGTTCGGGAACCGCTGACATACAAGCAGTCGTCTCCAACATTGACTGCAAATAAAATCCTAGATTTCTTTGAACGCATATTTTTTAGTTTCAACCTGATAAATTTCAGAATGCTCAGTTACATCAAAGAAGCTGTCATTTTTCAAGCTATATTCTAGGAAGCTGATCAAAGGTGAATCAACAATAAGTTTGATAACCGCCGGTTCCATATGCTTCAAATCTTCAGAGCTTTTCTTGCTCATTGTCATTGGAATTGGCCATCCGACCATATAAGCGTTCAACACGTTCAAAAGCCATGAAAGATGTTCTTCACGCAACAATTTGTCTTCAACCTATAAAAAAACATAATAAAAAAATTTAAAAAAGAAAAGCTGTCTGAAAACCCACCGTCTTCTCTAAATCCCAATGTGATTTCGTTGAACCCGTTCCATAACCAGTACCCTTGTGAGACAATGAATTTGATGAATTTCTTCTATTCTTCTTTTTTTGATTAGCGGAATTGTTTTTCGATCTGAAATTGAAAGTTTTCTTACGAACGAAGAATTTTGTTTAGAACAAAAGGCAAAATTTGAAATAAAGCTTTCATCTTCATAAGAACATAAAGGATTTGGATTCAATGTTAATTTCCCTGAGAGTACTTTTTTCTAATGGTTTTTCATTAACCTGGTAATTCTAAAAAATAATTAATTATAATGTCAACTCAAATATTCTTGATCATTGCGTTTTGAGGGCTGCTCAACCTCACAGACGCTCCGCACGAACGCACGCGCCTGCCGACACTCAACACATTGGAAAATTTTGAAAAATTCATTTTCCCGCGAATTTCCCCGCGAATGTTAAGTGTCCCGCGAATGTTAAGTGTCGGAAGCCGCGTGCGTGCGTGCGGAGCGTCTGTGAGGATGAACAGCCTTCAAAACGCAACGATCAAGAATATTTCAGTTGACAATACGAAAATTTGAATATGAAAATGTTTGAAGCTTTCCGGAGATTTTTACATTCTCTGAAAACTTTTTCATTCGATAAACCCGTAGCTTAATATCTCAAAAGAAAAAGATCAAAACATTTTTTAAAAACCTACGAATTGGCTTCAAAGAACGCGATATGCGATATATTTTCAAGTAGCGTGTGAAGAATTCCGCAATGAAACATTTTCGTCTTAACACTTGGTGTAGCGTCATTGATGTAACTATAAATATTTTTTGTTTCACTTTCAGCAGATGTTTCGATCTTACGTGGCTACTTTCAACATATGTGCCATTTTGACTGGTTGCTCATTCAGTATATATGTTATCCGCTCTAAAATAGTCAACGGTTCACCAGGTTCTAGTGAAGTACTTCCTCTTGTTGACCAACAATTGAAGCGTGGCAACCAAAGACACCCAAACCAACAGCTTCTGGATCTTGACTTTCCTGAATGACTTCTTTTGATGAATTTATTTTTAACTTTTATAAAATATTTTCCGTTTTTGCCACTATTAAACTGCTTTTTGCTCATTATCTCTATCAAAACAAAGATCTCACTATATATCAGGTAATATTCGCCGAAGGGGTAAATATTCTCCTTTTTTTTAAAAAACAACCTTATTTTGGTGACTTCGTGCTGGTTTGCGCCTGCCCAAAAAAATAACGAGCTACAATTTTTTGTCTGCAATTAGTCATAAAATTCGAAGTCATTAAAAAAATCAAACATTATCTCGGGTCATCTCGAAAAGGAACTCTGTCTCGAAATATAGCAAATTTGCAATTTTTGTCCGACGAGGACATGCACTTTACGGTTTCCTGATTTCTAGTGCAGCATTTTGGATTCGTTGAGCTTTCTTATACAGCTCAAGAAAAAAACGAACTCGATTTTTTCTTTGAAATATGCACATTTTCTATAAGGTAGGTCTACAAGAGATGAACATGAATAATAAATTACGAGAAAGTCTGAATAAGTAGGTTAACAACGTGAAAAATTGGGTCGGTATGCAAAAACTAAAAAATGAAAGGGTTTTGCATGCAGAACAGCTCAAAAAGACTGTAAACACGTGGTTTGTTTAAATGGTTTTGAAATTTTCTGAAGAGGTCGTTTTCACTGAACTAAAGAAACATTTTTCAAACTTTCAAATTATGAACGAGTTATACAATTCCTTTAAAAAATTAAACTCACTTCTGCTAGGATAAGGAATTGCACTCAGACTTGTTGTTCTTGTGTTTTGTTCTGTCATCTTTTTCCTTGGAGCACAATTTTTTTCGTGTATTTAAGTTTGAGAATAAACCAATTTTAGCGTATATAAACAATCTGTAAAAAAATATAAATTTCAAACAAAAAGGAGCGTTTGTTGACTATAATTGATGAGAATGAGATACGAAAGGTCAGAGAGAAATTGATTATTCCATGCATGGAAGGAGTGCACCTGCTCAGCCCTAGGATAGCTTCCAACCAGATGGTTTGATCTTTTTCTTTTCATTTCCATAATCTCCATATGCACTCATTTCGAAAAGGAGAGCAATAACAGTAAACAAAAAATTAATGGAACACGAAATGAAAAAAATATGTACATGAATTTTTGGATTCTTTCAAATGATGAAAAAAGAATATATATATACATATACGGCACAAACAAACTTATGTTCGAGCCACCCGTGTTTTTTTTTCTTCCTGGCATTCATTTTCTCAACGAAATATAATACTTTTTGCGATCCATTTTTAGTGAGATGGGAGACGACACAAAAAAAAATCGTATGATTTTTTAGCACGTAAAATAATAATGAGGAACAGAAAAAAATGCTGAAAAAAATCGGGTAAAATGAAAACGATGAAGTAAAAATAGTAATGCAAGTGACAAGCGAGCAAAATAACTGTGAACAAAAAATAGGAAAAGTATTATTATTTTTTGTGCTCAAGCTGAAGTGAGTAAGATTCCTTCCAAATTTAAGAGCTAATCATTATTATGAAGGTGTTACTACTTACGAATTGTGAGTTATAGATATTTTTCTGATGGCTTGAATTATTTATTTTTGCCCTAGGGGGGCGTGTTCTATGATTTTGGTCTTCGTGGAGAGTTCAAAAAACTACTGAAGAGGAAAGCCAAAGAAACCTTATTTTCTTGATGGGCGGGATTAGAGACCACCCAGGATTTAATTGAAATGAAAACTTTGAAGTGCTTTCAGAAAAAAAGCAATTGTTTTTTAGAGGAATGCTAACAATTATGGTTAGATAGCTGAGGAATCCCAATAAAAATGTTATGATACTATAGAATGGGGTCATATTTGTGTACATAGTTTAACAGTGCTTGGAACGTTTAATTCCCTTCAGTAAATAGTTCTTCGGGGGGGGGGGCATAATACTCCTTTGCTTGGACTACGGTAGCCTAGTAAAAATATCATGATAATAATTTTTTCGATCTCACTGATAAAAATTAATCTTGAGAAAAATTATTCTATAAAGTTAGAAGTTTTTGCAAGAGTTAGATTCTAAATATTCCCACAATGATCATTTTTTAATTTTTTTCTAGAACTTCACACACCTTTGAACCAGCGTTGAAAAAATTATACATATATTCTATTTTTAGAGACTTACGCCATTAAATAAAACACAAACTGGATGATTTCTGAGAAAACGAATGAGAAAATTAATTTAAAAAATATATTTTAAAGCTTATAAAAAATGTGATTGACTAGTATGAGAATATTGCACCTTTAAAAAACATTATTCATTACCGTCGGGGTTTAATGACGACACTTCTGGATATATTTTTATTACTAATAATTTTCCAATTGTATTTTAAAATAATTTCAATACCTACTTAACGATTTTGTTAAAGGTTGAACTTGGAGGAACGCCCAACATCGTATACATTAGCTTCTCAACCGAAAATGTCGGCTTAAAATATCGCGCAATGTGGTTGCGTTCAGAACAATATACTTTAGAAGTCGTTAACTAGCGATGGAAAAGTAGAAAACGAAAAGAATGAAGGTTCAGAGGACATGTTTAGTGACTGTTGGAAAATGGCGGAGGCAGTGATGGAGTGTTTTGAATAATAGAGCAGTATCTTGACAAATGACTGAGATAGAAAAAAAAACGATCTTTTAAGTTAGTCTCAATAATTCCATCTTTTCATTCACAAACATAATAAATACAAAAAATCGGATTGTTTTTCCATTTGTTATTGAAAACACTACCCCTAATGTTACTTATTTTTGCGTTCACCACTTTTTCGGCTTTGCAAACAAAACATCGTACCTTTTACCGGAAGTCAGGTCTATTCAATGTAAAAGAGGATTGGGTTGAAGAACATTATTTTTTGTTCAACTTCACATGACATTGAAAAATGTTCTGTTTTTGCAAAACTAGAACTTGTTTTATTTATAGGCAAAGTTGTTCTTATAATTAATCAAAATGAGTTTTCAGGAAAGAATAGAATTAATAATGGGAATTTTTCTCACAGCCGTGATTTTTTCCAGAATACTAGAGAACGTGCAAAATGAACGATTTTCAAAAAAAAACGACTCTGTTACTTCTTGGGAAAGTATTAGTAACGCGGGCGGCATGAGAAAAGTTTTTGGTTAAACCCCGTTTAGGTCGTATTCATGTGTTGAACTGGTCGATAAAAAAAAATATTCGGAGTGAAAATTCTCTAAATGAGAGCTACAAACTAGACTGTATAAAAAACCACTTTATCTCGCAAAACAAACAAAAAACGGAATTGTAAGATGAAGAAGAATCCGTTTTATGAAGAATAATGTATCACGAATTTTTTAAAAATTCATTGAAACGATGTGATACCAAACAGTTTTGAATATTAAAAAGTTCAGCACTTTTTGAATCTCATCCTAAAGACAGATGTTCAGTTTTCTAATTAATAAGAAGGTTTTTGTTTCCATTTTTGGTCGTAGAAACATTTTTAGTTGGTATCAATAAATGTAAAATATACCTACTTTGGTTCAAGATTAAGTTATCCCGTTACCAGAGCAGTCTAGATATTTCAACTTTTTTCATTCAATTCATTGCTTTATTTTTAAAAGTAAAAAAAAATGACTTCATAGAAATCATTTAAGTGATGTTCGTAAACTATTAGTGCAATTAAAAACATTACTAAAAGTTGTGAGTAAAAATTCGTTGACGTAGTTTTGTTCCATGTCAAGTTTTTAAGAAAAAAAACCTGCTTATGATTTCAAATTACTTCAGATTTTTTTCAGGAAACTTACTAGGAAGGAAACTATTATTATTATTAGAACCGGAATGACGAAAACATGTTCCCACTTGAATGAAAAAGAAAGTAACTTTAGAAATGTGAGCTGCGACGTTTTTGGCAAGGGTTTGTTTTTTAAAGAAAACTGCATAAAGTAAACTAGCTCATAAAATTTCGGAGTTTTGAGACATTTATGATCAGTTGACAATTTTATGGGATGTGTATTCATAACATCCAGTTCTCTTTATAAAAGCCACTACATTTTTAAAACAAAAAATTAGTCATCAATTGGGATAGATTTCAAATTCCTTGAATTTGAACGCAAGAACAAAAAATAGGTGAAGCGTTAAATGAAAAAGGAAATGTGAGAAGTCAAGGGAAAATGTGGCCATGATAAATTGTTTTTTTTTTCTTCTTTTTTTTATTCGTAGAGCAGAAAAGAGATTGAATATTTAATGAAATGATAATTAGCATCATTTGATGTGAATCGAATACCTCAATTATGGGGAGGATGTTGAAACGCACTTGGCGAGATGAGATAAAGTGCGTAATGGATTTGACAACTTATGACAATTTTCGGAATGGTTTTTGAGATTTCAAAGATTTATTTCTCAATGAAGTATGTGTGGGAATTGTTGAGTTTCAAATAAGTTTAATGCTTACTTTTAAGAGAACCGCGATTTTTCTTCCATTCTTCTAAATATGACAAACTAAATAATTTCAGACACTTCTGCAGGTTATGTTAAATTTAGATCAATGAAAGATGTGACTGGAATGATTTATCTGTGAAAAATTACGAAATCCAATAAAAAAGGGAATATTCAAAATACAACACCATTTTCAATAAGAAAAACCTGGTTTTCATTACCTCGGTTTTTTTCGTGCTACCTAGAACTGAGTCAGAGATCTGAGAATATTAAAGAAAAAAAATTGTGAGAAAATATATACCTAGTTTTTTTTGCGTTTGGTTACAAATCTTGAAGAGGCAATATTTTGAATGGAAATATGAATTATCCATGAGTGAACTGAAAACGCACTAGTTGTCTGAAATACATTTTTTTGAAAAAAAAATGTATTGGATATTTGTCTCGTTGCTAACGATAGGCACATCGAACGGCTAGAAAACAATTGTAATTAAAATTAAAACTTTTTGGATCAAGAGTGATCATATATTAATATAATATAGGTTGTGACTTTTTATGTGACTTTTTATGAATCTTCTCATCAACATCTAGTTTTAAAAAATTCAGCAGTTATCAACGATTTATCCCTGAAATCCTATTAATGCCCCATGAAGATATTTATGACCAAATGCTTTCTTTTTAAAAAAATCAAATTTGATTTTAAATTTTTCGCCGAAATGAGAAAAATACTTTGAGAGAAATGTAAAATTTCAACTTCAACTGCTAGAAAAGGTCTCTTTAAATCTGACAAGATTAAATAAATTCGTTTCAAAAACTTGAAATTTCTCCATACCTGATAATAAATATAAAAAAAGCAACATTTCCGTGAAAGTATTTTTTAGTATTTCCTGTAGGAAATGGATTAGTATATTTTGTATCATCACTACACGGAACGCGCACATTCGCCTCACTAAAAAGCGTAAAGAATACTTTACTGGTTCGAAAAAAGACATCCTAAAAAATACTTTAAAGGGGAATTATGGGCTTTCTTTTCCTCATGCGAGAAGATCAAGAACCATGGTTTTGTTTTTTGTTTTTCCTCGTCTCTTTTTGTTTGCTGAAAATTGAACTTCGAAATTTGCCCTTTGGTACAATATATAAAATAGTCAAAGTCCAGGATAATCAGCCATTAATTCATAATGACCTTAACATAACCCTTATTTCAAAGCCCTTGAAACGCACTTTGAGGAGCCCCCCCCCCCCTAATATATCTTATTCAAGCTTCTTCCTATATTCACAACTAATTCATTTTCCAGAATTCAATTCCCATTTAAAAATAATTGAGAATGCTCCCTCTTTATTAGGATGTGTTTTTTCTCAATGGTGGTAAAAAAGAAAAAAATGAGCATTGCAGCATAAAAATATCTAGCATACCCGGAAATGAGACAAATTCAGATGGGGGAATATGTTTTTCTGTGCAAATAAGTTATTGAAGCGCATCATGATTTTTGTTTTCATATGTCAAATGAATAAATTATGCAAATTTTGAACTAACTTCAATCGAAATCGCTATGATGGGTACATATGAAGAAAAAAATTGTTAGAAAAACGCATAAAAAATGCGGCACAAAAAATGTAGTGAAAAGGGTTGAGAATATATAAAAAATATGAATATTTGTTTCCCCAAAAATGAGTTTTAGAGAGGACCACAACAAATAATACATTATTTAAAGAGTATTGGTCCTTTTTTATTTAAAATTTGCCAACAATAAAAAAAAAGCGGAAACCAGAACGACTCAGCCCTTGCGAACGTTATTTTGATGACATTTTGACATGTAAAACGACTGCATTTTCGATGAATTTTTGAGGTTTTTACTTTTCGGGTTGCATTTTCATAAAATATTGCCTTATTTGGATCTGAAGAAAAAAATAATAACATCTAGGTTTGTTTTCGATATGGTTAGAATAACAAACAACAATTTTTTGATTTTATGAAACAGCTGAATGCCTGGCCTGTGGAATAAATATGAATTGTGACGTGCAATATTGTACATGTCATTATAAATATTAATTTTTCTTTCAAAGAGTGAAAAAGATATTCATATATCTTATGAAAAAGACCACCGCAAAGGTTATAAATATATGTAAATGGCTAATAAATTAGAGACTAGTGTGTAGTTTTGACGTTTGTTTTTTTGTTGTTGAAATGTTCAAAGAGACAAGTGAAAAAAAGACCCCTTTCTGTTATGCCTGCGTTTTGCTAATGACAGCTAAAAAATAAAACTTACAAGGCGATTAAATGAAGAACTTCCGATTTCTGATCATCTTTTCATTCATTTTCACTATTTATCATAATGTGTTTTAACGAATTAGTCATTCGTGACGAATGCGCCAAAGCACAATTATTAGAAAAGAAGCACAAAAAATATTCCACATCCTTATTCTTAGAATCAGGCGTTAAAAATTAAAAATTTTTTAAATTTTTTTTGAAAGTCAACATCAATAATCTTTCCAAAAGAATTTGTCAAAAATATGAAAACATTTTAAAAATATATGCAAAATAATAGAAGTGCAACAAATAAAAAAAAATATATAGAACGTTGTTTAAATAAGAAAATAATATTTTGAAGTAAAGCTAAATTTAAAATGTCGTGTTTTCAACTTCAATTTTTTATGTTTTTTTAAATTCAATTATTTATTTATTTCTAAAAAAAATTCTTCCGAAGGAAATTTCTAAAGGACGTTAAAGTAGGATTAAATACCGTTTGCTCTCAAAACTCGATTTATTTCGAACGTCATAATCAGTATTGGAACGTATTCAACATTTTCAAAGATGAAATCATTTGAAATTACACCACCTGAAAAAACTAAAAGTTATACTACAAATACCTATATTTTTAAATCAACGTATCAAAAAAAAGCATCTGGAAAAATAAACTAAAAATACACTTTGTTATAAATGCACTACATAGAATTCGGCGATTCAAAATGCTTGTTATTGTTTTTCAAAATATTGTTTTTCTGTTTAACTAAACATCGTTTCGTTTAAAAAATTTGGTTACGGCTAAAACCAAAAAATCATTTCAACAGAACCAATTATGATGTACACATTAACTCATAATTGATCTTAAAATGGTTTAACTGATACTTTGTGCTGATCAATTTTTGTTAATTACAAATAAATTGAATAGTAAGAAATTTCCCAGCTTATTGAAAGTTAGAGTTTGATTATCTAATGCTATTTAACTAAACGAATAATGTCTGTTCTCTACACCCCCATATTTTGGAAAACAAAATGATCTGCAAAAAATTTCCTAATTTAGAATACAATTTTTGCATGTGTTTGTTTTCCATTAGTTTTTTTTTTGGAATTTCAGCTTACTTTTAAGAAACAAATCAGTAATAAATAAATTTAAATTCTAATAAGCTATTTGCAAGATTTGAAAAATATTATTCGCTGAGATCAAAATAATATGCGTTTGACTTTTTTTTTCGTTAGCTTATGAGATTGGTGCGATAAATCATCTAAAATGCCTCAATGTGAAATTAGAAATATGTTCACATGATCTTTCAATATTGCAAAATGTACATTATAAACAAGACCGAAAAAAATCACATAATCACTCAAAAAAAAATAAGACTCCCACTGTTTTTGAAGTTTTTTGAGCCTCTAATTTGTTATCTATGTATCTAAACCTGGTGGGCATTAGCATTAGTAGCCCATTTTGGCTTCTCAAGTTAAGCCCACTCGTTTTTCTTTTGGAATTTGACTATGAGCAAACTTTCAAAGTTTTTCTTAACTGAATTCTGATATAGTGACTATTTTCCCCCGAAAAACAATAAAAATAAACGTTGTTTTCGCTGTTTTTGTTTTATTTAGAATAACGCGAAACCGCAATTAGAAAATTGTTAAACTACACTCGATCATGCACACAATTTTATAAATCAGTTCCTGAGTAAAGAAAAAAAAAACGCAATTTGGAGTGTGAAGCACTTGCTCAGATTATTGGCTCCTTTGTTGTCGAAAAGTGAACAAGGCAAAAAATGCGGACAAAATAAAGATTTTGAAGCTAGTTTTTTTTCAAGAAAAAAAAACAGAAGCCTGGGATTTTGAGCTCTCAAGGAAATGAGAAAAGAGAAGGGAGGTTTGGATGCGGATTGAACGAAAAATGTAGGGTTAGGGCAATTTTTGTGTTGGCTTATGAGAACATGGGAAGACTTTTTCTTGATTTTACAGAACTGTCAATGGGAAATGAGAAGAATGTGGAAAAAAAGTTTGGAATTGTGCAGATTAGTAACCTACACAGAGGAATTTATGCACTCACTTTTGATGACTTTTAAGCATCCAACAGTGCAGAATTGGTTTTGAGCTTATTTTTGATATGGGCGTCTCAAATACTTAAAATCAATATTCAGAAGACAATTTTTTAAAAGAAATCCACAAAAAAACTAGTAAAAAAATTTAAATATTAAATTTTTTTAGAAATAGAAAGATTTCAATATATTTAACAGCTCAAAAGAAAGAAAAATAATATATCACGGGAAATGCGTAATTCTAATCCATTTTCAAAAACCAATGATTTTTTATGAAGTTACGCTGGATTTTTCCTACATTATTCTTTTCGATTAACACAAGTCTTGAACGAAAAATAAATGTTGGAGAAAGAATAGAAGACAAGAAAAGTTGACGAGCTTCAACGAAACTAACTAATTTAATTTTGTTATTCGTAAGACGTCCTGAGCCACTGCTGGCGAATGTACTTGGAGAACGAAACAGAAGGCGTCTTGGATTTGTTTCGACTGTGTTAGATTTTGGTTCCTTATTTGAAAATTTGTTGTTTCACGAAAACATAAAAAAATGCTCAATGATTTTGTGATTAAAAAAGGATATTTGAAAAAGGATATTGACCGCGAAAAAACACTATGTGCAATAGAACAACTGAACATTTTTAGTATTGGTACGAGACAATTTATTTGTTGGTCTTTCATAAAATTGGCATTCGAATGGTTGGATCTTTTTGGAAAGATGGATGTTCTCAACATATGAAAATTTAGTAAACACCGAAATGGGGAAAAGAAAAATGAGCGATGTTCAGAACCGCATAAATCCTAGATGTCACTGGGGCGCTCAATATGAAAATTAGGGTTGATGACGAACTCGACTTGGTGGACCCGTGGGTTAGTTGACACAATTTAAAACAAATTTATTGTTTTCCAAAAGGAAGTCATCTACTTAATATAATCAACATTTCACAAACAAACCTCATTTTCTCGCTTTATTTTGATAATATAAGAATGAAAAACTAGCAAAATGATTGTATAATATGTACAATTGATTTGAAACATTCTCATTTTAGTAGGAAATCAGAACAACCCAAAAATGTACATATTCTCATGATACGTAAATGGCAAACAATTCAAAACGTCACTGATAATTAAGAACAAGAATTACGTATTCTGGAAAAAAATACTGATGAACTTGGTTACTTCAAAGCTATATCTTATAGTTAGCGAAAAAGTACAGTTCGAGTAAAAAATGTAAATTTGAATTTTATGAGATTTTTAAACAGGTTTGGACTCTTTTTTCACCGCGGCTTTGAAAAATAACACAATTTGTATAAAAATACCGTTTAGAACAGCTTTCTCAATCCAGGTTTTTGATTTTTTATTAATAGTGAAATTAGAAAATTTGAATTCAGGATATATGAATATTTTGTTTGAAATTATACTACAGAATTTATAGTAATGTAAACATAATTCAGTAAATTTAAAAAAACAGCTTAGATCGATTACGAAAAACAAATAATCAAATGTTCAAGATTGTTTTCCTTTCTGATAAATTGGTTTTTCTATGGGGCACATTTTTGATAAATAATAAACTAAGATTTGGCAAAAACCCAGCTTGAAATGTGATTTTGAAAATCTAATTAGTTTCGTTGTTATAACGGCGACTCATAACAATGTAATATGCTTAAGAGATCAATAAATTAATTGAATTGAATTTAAATGTATTAGAAATCAATAAAAGTTTCAACGATTATATGTTTTTCAACAAAAAAATATGAAAATATATGTCCAAAACAAAATAAAAAAAACTGGCTGAGAAAAACAGCATAGACAAAAATAAAAAGGAATGCCCTTGGTTGAGTGCACTGGCGGTATACCCCCCATGTTAGAGGACAATGAACTTTTGAAGAACAGAACAAAAACAACTGGAAAGGTTAGTGAAAAAAATTTACCGAACATTTGTTGGGTTTCTTGTAATTCAGAATTGTTAATTGACACGGTTTCTATTTTTCTGGTCTCTATATTTCAACGAAAAAAAAAACAAATCTAATTTTAGAAACCTCATTGTCAATTGTTCGAGAAAATAAAGGATTTTATATGTATCATAAATAATAATAGAAGATGATGTAATAGGTTTTTTGACGTCAAATAAATAAACCTATTTTTCAAACGACGTTTTTTTATTATGCGTATTCTGTATAGATAAATTAAAACAAAACAATTTCTTCAGGAGCTGTTATGTGCAATCAAACGCTTGAGGTAATAAGTTTTTCAAATTTTGTATAAAATTCTATGGAATAAAAAATGATACAAAAAAACAGAATTCGTATGTTGAAAAAAACAATAATATGTCTTGAATTACGAAAAGAGGAGCGTTGTTTAATGGCGGAGCACCCTGAAAAACAGAGTGGTGAGTATGTATTGATGCAGAAAACAATGAGATATTCAAAAAACAAAAACCGAATTTTTTGTTGTGTTATTGGTTATTCTTAATTAAATTTATTTTTGGACATAGTGGGCGAAAGGGTTGCTATGATTTATGATATTCAGTTATAAATTTGGAAACAGAAGGATTTCAAATTTTAAATGGGTCTGCTTGAAGACAATAAAACCCCGACTACCAAGATTGACGTATAAAGAGTTAACCCAGAGTAAAAATACTTAAATTAATATCAATTTTGTATTCTGACTAAAAAAAAATTTCCCACACCCTCAATATAAAATGAGATTTTAAACATGAAATACCATGAATATTTTTGGTCGGCTTGAGAGAGAAGATAAAAACGAGAAAAATACTTTATTCTAAAAAAATATTTATTAAGGACGGTAAATAGAAAAACAAGAAAAATAAAGAGGACACCATTGTCCTATTATTGTCAACAAAAAATGTTGTATCATGCAATTTTGTTTTGATCTACCCGGAAAATCTAATTCTCTCACAAAGTCATGCTATTTTTACCTGCGAGTGGGTGCGCAGCGGTCTTTCTGCAGAAAATGGATGATACAAAAATTTTAATTTGACTATAATAACAAAAAAACAACAATGACAATTGATTTGCACGGAGTGGTATAACTATTAATTTTTCGAGCTCAAAAAATTGGATAGCCATCTGCGCCACACTACACTGTTCAATAACACAAGTTGTTGCTGTGAAAAATGATGGGTTGTTGTCTTGTTTACATGAACTTTTCGTTCATTTCGATTCCAAACGCGCACCACTGTTTTTGTTATGACACTTACCGTAGTTTAAAGAATGATTCAATAACATCTCTCTGTTTGCTTTTCAATAAATTAAAATGACAAGAAAGTAATTTAAACAAAAGTCGCACACATTTCACTTTTCTTTGTCCGCTAGTGAACTACAGCAGCGGTGGTCCAGTGGGTACAGTGTAGGAATGCTATTGGAATGCTATATCAAGGCTCAATTCCTCTCAAAAATTTTTTGATTATATGTTTTCTTGACGTTACTTTGTTTATTGAAAGAAATTGTTAATTTTATAGAACTGCTCGAACATTTTCAAGGTTTGTTATCATATGAACAAAAAATATTGAAAAAAAGCACAATATATACTCTGTACAGCTGTCGGTACTAAAAATAATGATGGGTTTCGTGAAGATTACAGTAGATTTTTCTCCAATTAAAATTAAAATTGGGTTTTCCGAGGGCTGAAATCGTCAATAATCGTTAGTGTCAATAAAACATTGATATATTATATGCTTATTTAAAATAATTTAAAAATAATTCTTTCTGTTTTAAAATTGCGAAAAAACTTCAGAGGTTCAAACTGAAGTTAGTGCTGAAAATGTTCTCCCAGAAAAAAACAGCAACGAAGTCTTAATCTAATACGACGACTAAATTAATTGGCCACCCAAGAAAAGTTAATAGGTTTCTTTTTGGAGCTGGAAAAAATAAATGACTTTTTTACTGTTGATTTTAATGTGTCTGCACGAACGAAGCTGGACTCTTTTTTTCGGATATATTTTCAGCTTGTTAAGGAGATGGCAAGAAATGGGTTCGAAGTTTTTTGCACAAAACGTTTTTACGCTTTGAAGGGACTTATTTTGCAAACGTGACAACTATCCTTTACTCCGTTTTCATGTCACAACAATATCACGTTGTATTTTATATATCAATGATAGAATCAATACAATAATAAAATCATAAGATAGAAGTAAAGTAACAAATACCTTTTTTAGATAGAAGTAACAAATATCTTATTTTTTATAAAATCTCCCAAAATGCCTGAAACTTGAAAGACATCCGTAAATGCGACCACGCAGTCAGGGTCCTTGGTGGGGTATAGGATTGTAGACATGGCTTTACTCACTTTAGGAAGACGGGTGTTGAGAATCTGAAAATAAGCGATAAAAAATCATTTCTCTATATTAACTGCCTTGATGTGCAAAAAAAGGTAACACGAAATACTTTCCATTTAATTTAAACTGTAAGTATGAAAGTGATGCTTACCGTGAAAAGATGATTGAGAAACAACTCGCACGAGTAACAGCTCCAAGAACCGTTTTCGATCACCATTCCTTTTGAATCTCTGAAACATTACATGTCATATTTTCATTTGAAGGATTTTACTAGTCCTCTAATTATGCTTTGAATGATTAAATTTCATGATAAAAAGACAGTTATTCGATGTTATTAAATAACTACAAAAACAAATAAACTTACTTATCTGGGCATAAAAACAACAAATGGCTACATGTAAGGAGGTTGGATTCTTCTGTAGGTACTCTGGGGAAAATCGTATCCACTAGAGTTTGGAGAATTTCGTTGGCTGATTCCGTTTCCAAAATACATTTTTCTTTTTCAGCTCCTATGTGACATATTCTTGTAATAGCCGAATTCGCATTGTACAGGAAACCCTTCAGGTCCTAAACGGGTTCTTAAATAAATAGAGTTTTGCAAATACAGATTTATACATTATCTAATAGAAAAAATATTTACCGAGTTAGCGTCTTCTACAAGGTTCGGACAATCCGTACAGTGGTCATATCGACTGAAAAGTTCACAAATGAAATAATTTATAACAAGGATGTGTAGAATGAAGAGCATTTAAAAAAATAGCAGAACTTACTCGGACAAGTGACACGCATTCGAATAAGTGCAGGTTAGACAGTGGCTTGCAGACACAGAAATAGAAAGACTGTAGAGAATAAGGCACAGTGGAAGCAATTTAGCGTGGTTAATCACCATCAATAAGTTTTCACAAATTTAGGGAAAATTTAGCTAAAAATTGTAAAATTGGGAAATTGCAGTTGCTTATCAGCAATCTGAAACGCATTTTACTCTATTGTACTTGGTCCTGTATACAAATGTCAATCACAATCCCTATCAATCTAAAATAAGACTGCTGATTGCCTGATTTCTGTCTTCATGTGCAATGCTTCAATCATGCTCTTTATCAGTCAAAAATTATGTTCTTGGACTCTGTTAGCTACAAATTAGAAACTCACTAAGTGAAGCATGCATCACTGTTTCCAAGAAAAGATAAGAAGTAAACGATGCATGAATCTGTCAACGAAATGGAGACACGAAATAAAATATCAAAACAAAATGAAGAATATGTAGGAAAGGTAACATTTCTTTTGTAATCCAAACGTTTCCATAAGCCATTGTAAAATGGCTATTTTAATTATGCACCGTTTATGCTCTGCTTGAAGTTCATCATTATTAAGAGCAACTTTATTCTGACAATTGATGTTTCACAGATCTAATGTAATACTGCTGCTTTCTAATAACATTTTTATTGAACAGACAATCTTTTCTTGATGCATTGCACATGAAGACAGAAATCAGGCGATCAGGGGTCTCATTTTGAATTGACAGGGATTGTGATTGACATTTGTATACACGACCAAGTACAATCGAGTAATTTGTGCGTATAAAATGCGTTGCAGATTGCTGATAAGCAGCCAACTGCAATTTCCCAATTTTACAATTTTAGCTAAATTTCCCCTAAATTGGTGAAAATTTATTGATGGTGATCAACCACGCTAAATTTCTTCCACTGTGCCTTATTCTATTATAGCGGGACATCGGTTAAAGTTAACCGGTTAAATCGGTTAACCGGTTAATTAACCGGTTAATTTTTAAAATCCTGAAAAATAAGGTAGGTTTCAAATCAACATGAAATTTAGCGAAATAAAGTCAACATTTACCGTCAATGTAGGTAGAAGTGAAAGACACTTAAAACGCATAAAGATGCTCCAAAACGAACATGAAAAATTGGAAATTTATATTTCAGATTTTATGTTTTTCTTCACGAATTCTGAATGAAAACTCGTTATCTTTTACATATTAATATTCTGATGACTATTCAGTCAATTTGATGTTAAATATATCGATATTACTACTTTTTGAAATACAGAAAACTTAGCTGAAAATGTTGAAATTTATGAAAATTTTTAGATTTTCAAAATTTTTCAAAATATTTCCGAATCTAGAGCCTTTTCATTCTTATTCTCAAAAAATCAGTCGATTTCATCAATTTTGAACAGTGAAAAAAGCAATTAGAAAAAAGTACTTCGCGTGTGTGCGCTCATTGCATCACGTGTGTGTCCACATTCCTACGCCAATTTCGATCGATATAATTAACATCGAGGCATCGCGTGTTTTTCTAATTGCTTTGCTCACTGTTCAAAATTGATAAAATCGGCTGATTTTTTGAGAATAAGAATGTAAAGGCTCTAGCTTCCGAAATATTTTGAAAAAATTCGAAAATCTAAAAAATTTCAGAAATTTCAACATTTTCAGCAGGGTTTTCTGTATTTCAAAAAATAGTAATATCGATATAATTAACATCAAGTTGCCTGGAAAAGCATCAGAATACCAAAAAACAAAGAAACTGGTTCGAAAAACCAAAAATGCATCTACTGTTCGCTTTTTCACAGTTCTTCATTAGCACCAAGAGCTACACCTCAGATTTTCGTCTATTTGCCAACTCAGCTCGAGAAAAAAGTGAATAAGATTATATTTCTCAAAAATGTGAACAATGCGAGTTGCGTATTTTAAATATCGCTAACAATTTTTTAAATGAATAATCCTATTGAAAAAAATGCAAAAGGGGTACTCTTTAAAAAATTTGGATACGAAAAATATTTAAAAACTTATTGACTGCTTTTGAAATAGAAAAAAATCAATGTTTTTGTTTATTCCATTATGCTTTACAATTTAACCGATGTCCCGCTATATATTCTATACAGTCTCTCTATTTCTGTGTCTGCAAGCCATTGTCTAACTTGCACTTATTCGAATGCGTGTCACTTGTCCAAGTAAGTTCTGTTGTTTTTTTTAATTTTCTTCATTCTACACATCCTTTTTATAAATTATTTCATTTGTGAACTTTTCGTCGATATGACCGCTGTACGGATTGTCCGAACCTTGAAGAAGACGCCAACCATTTACCGAGTTGGCGTCTTCTTCAAGGTTCGGACAATCCGTAAATGAAGATTTTCACAGGATTGATCAATTTTCAGGAACTACTGTTTTTGTGCATTCCCCTTTATCATTCTAAAAATTCTGAAAATGTTATGCCACTTACCGTAGGTGGACCAGTCATGTATTAATGATAATGGAATTCTACATCAATGTTCAATTCCTCTCAAAATTTTTTTGATTATTTGTTTTCATTTTTACTTTTACTGTGTTTATTGAAATAAATTTTAAATTTTTATAGAACTGCTCAAACAATTTCAAGGTAGCCCTTTGCAAAACTCAATTTTTTTTTAATTGGTACCAAATCGTATGAATAAACATCTTGAACAATATTTACAGCAAAAGCAATAAAAATAATTCTGGGTTTCGTGAAGATTACAGTAGATTTTTTCTCCAATTAAAATCAAAATTAGGTTTTCCGAGGGCTGAAATCGTCAATTTTCGTTAGTGTCAAAAAAACATTGATAAAAACTGTTCTTCTAGAAAAAAATAGCAAAGAAGTGCTAATCTAATACGACGACTAAATTAATTGGCCACCCAAGAAAACATTTCGTTAATAGGTTTCTTTTTGGAGCTGGAAAAAAATAAATGCCTTTTTTTACTGTTGATTTTAATGTGTCTGCACGAACGAAGCTGGACGTTTTTTGCGGATATATTTTCAGCTTGTTAAGAAGATGGCAAGAAATGGGTTCGAAGTTTTTTTGCACGAAACTTTTTTTAAAGCTTTGAAGGGACTTATTTTGTAAACGTGACCAATAGCCTTCTGTAACCTTAAACGCCTGCGATAGTATTCAAACTTTCATTGTTCTTGATTATTTTGTTATTCAATCAAAACACGTTCAATTCAAAGTGCTTCTACTTTTCAATCGATCGTTTTAACACGTGAAAGTTCTATCTAGGTAGATATGTATTCTCAATTTGAGGAAAAAAAATATTTTCGTACCAATTTGTCATTAACAACTTTATTCAATTAATTAAAAGGATTGTTAAACAATTTATAATTAATTTTCTATAGCCTTGAAAAAAAAAGGATTTTCAGCAGCACATTTTTTGATTATTTATGTTTTCCAAATATTATAAAGTAGATAATCACGAAATATATACAACGACTCAGAGAACAAGAACATCTCACTATCAGTGAGTTTGCAAGTTGAAAACTTCTATTCGCCCAGTGACCACATCAAAATTCTGAGTAAGGTTACTTGTTTCTTTACTTGCTGAGGAACGTCTGCAGATCAAATTTCTCAAACAACGAAAGGGATTGATTTTCTTGAAGATCGTACGTACCAATCCTAAAAAAATGATGAATGGTCTAAGGAATCGAATTTCGTACAAACTTTTAAGAGCATTTCGATAGTATTTTATGATGAAGATTGTTGGAAATGGGTCAATTGCGGGATAAATTGCAATATTCACAGCCACAATTCCTGATGCGGCTCCAAGATTAAGGTCGAGAAACGGAGATATGATAAGAATACTCACTGGAAGATGCATCAACAATGTAGGGATCAGAGCCTGAACAGCTCGATTTAGAAACAATTTTCAGTCTTGAAAGAGGCATACTTGTGCTAAAATAGCAAAGAAAAACTGTGACTGCAGAGTTTTTAATTTCCTAGATGTTTGAGTATTGCTCAATGCTTTCGAAATTCGGAAATAACATTTGATGCCAAAATAAATTATGGAAAATAGTGAAGAAAGCTGCAAATTTTTGTAATAACAACAACCAGCTAAATTGTTTAACATACCAAAACCACGAAATAACCTATGTTTCCAAAGAAATGTGGGATATTCAGATAAGCGTCACCATTTTCATCCGTGAGATAAATATGCGAGCCAATGTAGACATAATCAGTTTCTCCCATATTAAATATAGTTGAGATTTCGTCCCTGAAAACAAATCCATTAATAAATTAAGCAGACAGTTCTCAAACTTTATAAAAGCTGTTGTTTCCAAAGATGGGGAAAGAATGAAATACGTAATACTTCCCCAAAGTAGCCCATCGATCAATGGCAATAATAGCCACGAACAGATTTTCCAGGATTGAAATGATTGCAAAATTGAGCTTCTGCAATAGCGATTTTCAGTTTGTCTTGAACTTAGGACGCATAATAATCACCCTGTTACTGCAAGGTATCGATATATGAAATGCAGCGAAAAGAATGCCATAGATGAGCCAAATAAACCACACCAAACTGCTGAAATTTTAAGATTTTTTTTGAAGAGATACGTATGAATGGTTCAACTTCCCATCTAAAATGGTTGCCACTTCAGATGTCAAACGATTTCTTTTATAATCGACAATTACCAGAAATATAGAATCAAACGAATGCACAATCTGTAAAACAGGAATCACTTGAGCTGTATGTATGCATAAATGCTTAAAATACCGGTGATGCAATGATATCTATGATTGAATAAAAGATTTGAAAAATCGATGTTGAAATCATCAAATATTTATAAGATCCCAATTCTCTCGGAGAATATTTGATGATAAAAATGATAGTCAATGAGTTGAAACATAAAGAAGCTCCCAACGATATTTTCTGAACAGCGTGTTGAAATTCACCCCATTGCAATCCGAACAACATTTCTAGAGCCACTAGAATGAACAACTAACTGAGAGATTCGATATATGAAAATAATGTGGAATTGAAAAAATCTTGAAGAATACTCGTTTCATATTTAAAAATTTACTCTAAGGAGATGTCGTAATTGCTTGTTTTTGAACAAATGCTAACATTTTTCGATGTTTTCGAGATATCGAATTAGGTGAACTTGTGCCTTTTGGGATTGCTTCATCATGTATCACCTCTTATTTCTACTCTTAAAACTTACATTTTGAAATAAGAGTTACAAGGGAGGCAATCAGAATGTGTAAATATTTTGTACACTAGTTCAGCCCAATATGGAATTCTTATGGTAATTACTAACTACCTTTGGAGAATTGAACAGCTTCACGGTTACTTTCAAAATAATAAATGAAAGTTTAATTATAATTCATATTTACAGAACTAAAAAATTTAATTTATGATTTCAAACCATTTAAGAGCCTTTCTAATCGTTATGCTATACTTGCAGCTCTTACAACTACGACCTCTCTGGAATTTGTTCCGGTTTCCGTTTTCACTGAAACTCGTGATATGATCATTAAAACAAATTCTGAATATTTCGTTTTAAATAGTTTGCAAATAATTAAATAACCAACTTAAAATCACAATTCGGTAGTTTCCAATAATGAAAATAGTTGGGAGAGGATCTAGACTGCATTTGTAACAGCCACTATTCCAGATGCCATCCCGAGATCTTTGTCAAAAAATGGGTAGATTAAGATTAAACAAACGGGGAAACGCATTAAAATTATTGGGATTAGAGTCTGAAAACTATGTATTCTGTTATTTGACGATAATAAAACTTGTGCAAGAAGTCCAAAAAACAGTTGTGACTGCAAACTTCTCTGGTTTGTTGAAATTGCAGTCTTATTTAATAAACGGATTATTTCAAAGTAGCAACGGACTGCAAAGTAAGCAACTGTGACCAAAGAAGTTCCCTGAAGTGTGACTTACTGATTGTAGATAAATTTGTGGTTTCTTCTTCAGGACCACAAATAACATCACATCCCCAAACAATTTCAATAAGAAGATGATACGAACTTTCCCATTATTCTATTATTGTCAGCGTTCCGCTTTTTATTAACTTGTTTTTGGAACGCTGAAAAACGCTATTGATGAGCCAAAAAACCACTATAAACAGCTAAATATTATATTGTTTGACAGGGCTATACCGGACAACCAAAAAAAAAAGATAATTGAAGTGGAAAACATGGAAAACAATACGGATACATTCTGAATTTCATGCTGAAACTTACCTATTATGAAGGGAAGCGTGAATATTAGCACTGTTTGAAAAATAAAACCTTTTGCAGTATTTTTATTTTTGTTAAAGGCTGAAAAACAATAGTGTAAAATAAAGTAACGTACGGCGGCAGAATTTGAAACTCTCTTGGGTTCATCCAAAGGTAACGTTTGTACAGGATTAAGCGGAACTACGGCGTTAATATTTTTCAAAATGCCTTTTTTTAAATATTTACAAGGCATTTATAATTTGGAAAAAATAATGAAAGTTTTCATCATTTGAAGATTTTATGGACATTATTTGATCCAAACCCGCTGATTCGGATCCAACTCCTTCCTAATGTGTCATTTCTCACTTCTTTGAGCGCGTCTATTCATCATTCATTGTTGTCATACACATTATATCTTTTAAATTTTATGTTATCTTTTTTGTATTTTTTAAATGTTTTGCATTTTCTTATTTCTCAATTTATAATAGTTTTTGTAGGTAATTAGGTCGTGTCCCTGAAGATGGCTTCAATCCCAAAGGTATAAATAAATTTAAAACTATTGTGCTTCTATCAAAAAGGGCCCAACACGATGTTATCGCCATCAAACAGTCAGAATATTAATTTGCAGCATTTACCTTAATCGTCTTGTTTATTCTACAGATTTGTTGTTGTAATTTATATTCAACTATTATTAAAAATTCCCTCTTGGTTTTATATTTAAACACCCAATCCATTCCAAACTTGAAAAATAAAAATAAACATGACTCAAAAAAGATTCAAGTTACTACAGAGCTCGCTTACAAAGTTGTGAGATATTCAACAACGGGATTCAAACTATTTTATTATCCTCGTCTATCTTGCTGATGAGAGGCATTCAGCAGCACGCCATCGTGTTTCCGATTTGACATCGGATGAGGACAACGCCCCCCCCCCCCCCTTTTTTTTTCCAAAAAGAAAATCCTTGTCCGTTTTGTCACTAACAGCATTTTTACACTTGCATTTTTATATTTGACGTTTGATTTTAGTCTTCATGGTGAATTTTTGCCATCTCTGGCCGTGAGAGCAAAAAAGAGTTGATATCGAGTTTTGGTGGAGATGAATTGCTTTGAGAAAGAGACAGTGAGTTATGATGAAACATGTTGTTCTAGGGTTATGACCATCGTTTGCTCTTTGCTTTTTTTTAACTTTGTTCTTTCTAAAAATCTAAAAATGTTTCATTTTTTGAATAGTCTAAATCAAAACACACGTTATCTCTGAAAAATTATTAGAACTCAAAATCTGAGAACTCGAAACAACGTATTCTTATGTGATTTTGTAAAGCTCAAAAGCTCAGGAAACCAGAAATGAATACATACATGCATATGCAACTTTTTGTGGTTGCATCACGTCCCGTCTACACCCAAAAACATGTCTCCATTTCTCTGTATGCTTCGCCGTCGTTGTCTTCTCGAGGGATTGTCCCACGGGACCGAGCAAAACCGGCGTAGTTTTCTTCCTCTATTTTTTCCGCCTCATCCTTGTATGGTGAATCCAAGCGCGGCCCGTGATCTCTATCCGCTACTCTCGCCAACCAATCTCATCTCACCAAAAATATGAAAGTTGAGGAGATTCAGAAACAAGCCCGGGGAGACGGAAGAGGGGCGCGGTCTTTTTTTTTCTTGGTTTTTCTACAACAATCACGCTGTGACTCTTTTGGTGGGCGAGAAGGAAAAAAATTGGAGAAAAGTCTCCGCATCATTGGAAAGTTTTTTTGTTGGAAAAAAAAATCATGCCTATCCCTTTTTTGTTGGTTTTGTCGCTTTTGAGCTTGTCGTGACCTCCATGCTTGTTTTTATTTGGTTTGGGATGAAGTGAAGTTCAGTTTTCTGGATTTCAACCAAAGTTAAAAATTTATAACACTTTCCCATTTTTAAAATCATATCTGAATATTTTTTTAAAATCAAAGTTGCATTCAAATTTGATTTTATTTGTAGAATTGAACCTTACTATTTTGTAAGAAAAACTACTATTTTAACTTTAATGTCCTGTTTATTAATTGTACTAATTATGCAAAAATATTCTGATTTCTGATTATGGATGAAAAAAAATAATTTTTAGGCTTCCCATTGTCCTCAAAATCCCTATGCTTCCAATTTTCATATCGATAAATATTTTTCACTCATAATAAATTCATTTTTTTAGCCCAAACTCAGTAACTAAAATTTTATATTAGCTCGCCATTGCTCGCCTACCATTTCATACACATTTCGCTCCAATTATATTTTTTATCACAATTAAAGAGAATATGGGACCGATTATTTAATTCTTTCGTGGCTCGTCTTCTTCTCGATATTTTAAATCATGAATTTTTTTTTCGAAAATTGTAGTAAAATCAAATGAAACAGAAAATCTGCGTCGGTTTTTAGTTAAAAAAAGTAACATTTGCGTCCACGAACGAAGATTTTCTCTCGTTCGATTACCACAAATAACCTTTTCGAAAATTACCTTCTTTATTGAATTTCAAAATATCAGTTTTTCTTATAAAATCTAAATTTGGTCCATTATTCAGTTTTAATTTGTAAGCGGATCTCTTAAATTTTCGTTAATGTTGACAAAAAAGTATAATTCTTCCGTGTTGTTTCCCAAAACCCTCCGTCACTCATTACCAACTTTCCAAACTTTATTATTATTTTTTTCATCTTTCGTCTTTAGTTTTTTCTCATTTAAATCATGATTTTTTATCACTTCAGATCAGTAGATGCTATTGCCAAGGAGTAGTTGATATGTAGGATAGAGTTGTTCGGTAACATCTGGAAATGCATTGGCTATTATTACCATTTATTCTATGGTGGCATTATAATTTGTCAAATTGTACGCGACATGTGTCGCCATTCGAGTTAACCGTCAATTCGGGAGCGATCCGCGGAGAACGGCTGTTAATCGATGGGCAAGATTATACTGTGTTCAAAGGCATTCCGTTTGCAATGCCACCTGTTGGTTACCTCAGATTTCAGGTAAGCTACAAAAACTCAAACAATTCCACAATTTCTTTTCTTAATTCACGTCTATTGGAGGAATTTTCTTACTGATCGTGCCTGAACTTAAAATCATTATAATATCAAATAAAATAAATACAATCTATAACATCTAATTTGTAAATAACTTCAGATGCCAAAAGAGCCTGCCAAATGGCGAGGGGTTATGAATGCGACACAATATAGGTTTGTTTTCTTGTTTTCTTTTTGGGCGTCAAAATCCTGAAAAAAATACAATTTTTCAGTGCAATGTGCATGCAAAACATCGACGAGAGAAACGCTGACGAACCAGAACGATATGTGGCTCATGTTTCAGAAGACTGTCTATATTTGAACGTATTTTCTCCAACCCCTGTATAAAATTATTAGATGGATAAATAACGTTTAATCGCATTTGTTTTCAGTACCAATACACCAATGAGACATATCCGGTAATTGTTTTCATTCATGGCGGTCGGTTCCAAACAGGCTCCGGAAGCGACATTCCACAGCGGGCAATTCTCAACAACTTTGTGTCACGCAAGGCGAGTAGTATTTATGATTTTCCGGAATGACATCAGAGATTTTTTTTAACCACTTCTTGATAAATCTCATTTTTGCAACAATAGACTTACAAGGGACGTGTATTTACGATTTTTTTTAGAACTAAAACTTCTCAATTTTGGCAAGCTTATAGAAAATTTTTTTAAATTTGCGTTTATAGAAGTTCGAATCGTAAACATAGAACTTGAGCCAAGTTATCGTTCCTCAAAGTTCAACTTTCTTTCAACTTTGAGCTCAAAAAAATCATGCAAAATAAAGTTTTTGCAGAAAGAAAAAAACGTCTGCTTGACAAAAAAAATTAAACAAAAAAGACTAATTTTAGAAAGTTTTGACGCTGACGACATGGCGAAATATCCGATTGGCACATCCTCTTCTTTTTTTCTTGTAAATGTTTCACTGATTGCATTGACAGTGAATTAGGAGGGTTTTGTGAACTTTTTTATGTCAAAGATTTTTCTTTCACTTCACTAGTTTTGCAAAAAGATGATTGAGAAATGGGATTCGAATTTTTTTTCCGTGAATCTTCTGAAAAAAAGTTGAGAACAAAAAAGAATGTGACAATAGGGAAATGGGATATTAAGTTGTGACTCAAGTTGTGATATTGAGGAAGAATATTTCACTTTTGTATGTTAAGTAGCTATAAAGCTATAAAAATTTGAAAAATTCAGAGTTGCGAAGTTAAAAATATAATTTATTCATTAACAATTTTTAGATCGTATTTGTAACCTTCAATTATCGTCTTGGACCACTAGGTTTCGCTTCAACGGGTGATAGCGTTTTACCAGGGAATATTGGATTATGGGATCAAATTTGGGCTCTGAGATGGGTCAAGGTTGAAATATTCGAAACATTTCCTTTCAAAATCCATTATTTCAGACAAATGCAGAAGTTTTTGGCGGCGATCCAACAAATATCCTGCTCATGGGGCATGGCACAGGAGCAGCATCGGCATCATTACTAGCACTGTCACCGAGAGCGGATGGTTTATTTCAGAAAGTTTTGCTCATGTCTGGGTCTGCACTACAACCGGGATTTGTGAGGAATACACAAGTGAATGCAACATGGAATATGAATGAACGATTTGGTTGCAGGTTTGAATGTTTCACTTGAAATTTAGTCGGAAGTTTGAATATTTTTCAGAGCATTCAATTCTTCAGAACTGTTAGATTGTGCTCGGAAAAGAAGCAAAGAAGAAATATTCCAGCTGAGGGTAATCTTTTAAAAATTATCATAGGAAAATTTTGAGAGCCGGTATTTTTTGAACAATTGAATGAAATTACAAACATTCAATAGGATAAACCTGAACTTTTAAATTTTTAGATTTCTTGAACTGAAAACCTTATTTTCCAACGTTATAAACTAAAACCCTTACATTTTGTTAGTCACATGTTTCATTCTGATTTATCAATCATTCTCATAAAGGACATAATTTTTCAATACCCCCTTTAAAGGGATTCTTTACTGTTTTTGGGTTTCTATTCCAATTTCATCTTCTTCTTGATATTTGAAAACCTATACAAGAAAAATATTTTTGTTAAATTTCCTTTTCTAGTACTCAAACACACCCATTTCCAAAATAAGGCGGCGAATGGCCTAACAATTTCAAACACTCTCACATGCTCTCTCGCGCGCGGCTGAGATGTTCGGCCATTCGCCGCCTTACCCTGTAAATGTGTTTTTTCGTGTACTAGTAAAGGAAACTTCGATAAATTGTTTTGCTTCTATAGGTTTTCAAATACTGTGAAAAAGATGAAAATGGAATTGAAACCGAAATTAAGTAAAGAGTCCCTTTAAAGTCTGAATACTATTGAACACATGTCCCTAGTAAATGTTTTGTATTACAGAGGTTACATTACGATGATTATGAAGAGTTCGTACCGATTGTTGATGGAATCGGAGGTATTCTACCAGAACCGCCGGAGCAACTTGCTATTCACCGAAAGAAAACCCCAATTATGATAGGGACAACGAAGGATGAGAGTTCCCTACGAATATGTAATTTTAACATTAAACAATTTTCCCTCTAACTTTTAATTATTTTGCAGTGCTTCTTAACGAAAAAGAATTGAATTTTTCATCGGTAACGTGGGAAAATGGAGAAAAATTGGCTGAAAATTTGACACTTGGGTACAAACAGTTCCAAAACCATCGATTAATATCAGAAGGATGTAAATCAGAATACGTTTGGAGACAAGTTGACCCCTCTTTTTCTGATTCCGTTTTATTTAATTCATTGCTAAAAGTAATTTCATGATCTATGTCCGTCATTAAGAATAAAATTTTCAGATGTATTCACATTTCTGGTACGATGCTCCTGCTTCGCAATTAGCTACCTACTACCTCAAACACGAAGTACCAGTCTTTTTGTATTCATTTGACCACATCAGCGAAAATTTTTATGATATTGATAGTAAGTATATCTCTAATAATTAAACAAATATATAATTACGCTCAGGAGCTTTCCATGGCGTGGACAAATTACATATTTTTAATGTTACCCCAAGATTTCTGACAAAACGAAAGGATATGAACTGGCAGCTGGATCAGAGAGTTGTTGAAATTTTTTCAGAGCTTGTTACAAACTTTGCAAACTATGGGTTCGTATGAATTTCATATTCGCAATACGTATTTTGTTTTCCAGAACACCAACGCATGAAAATGATGGATTCAATTTCAATTGGACGACAACGACAGCAAAAGAATTGAGTTACTTATCTATCACTGATAGTCCTAGTATGCAAGTTGGTTTCCGATGGCAAGGTCATGTTTTCTGGAACTGGTATGCTCGATCGTTAGATGCGGTCGATGTTGGGAATATTCAACGAATTGCTCAACTTGATAGAGATGTTGGAAATTGGCAGGTAAGCAAGAATTATGTGTAGCGAGCTTCTTTCTTAAGACGAAAATTGAAAATAGGAAAATATTTGGACCCTTTTACTCAAAAATTTGAATATACTTTTACTCACAATTTAGAAAAATTCGTAAATTGATACAATTTATGAATATTAAAAATTTATGTTAATATTTTATATAATCCCTTGATACTTAAATATTCTATTAAAATATTCTTACAAACAGAATCATTGGTTATTATGAAAATATACCTAATTTTTCCCTCAATTATTTTCGGTTTACTTAAAATCGTGACGGGTTTTTCCTTCTTTTGGAACTCCTGAGAGTTAAAACAAAATTCAATTATTACAATAACATTGTTTTATTCTTTTATCAAAACAATGGTATCGCAATAAAAATAAATCAAAGCCCAACAGCTCATTTCCAGTTCGCGACAGCAATGCTATCCTTCTGCTCCCTATTCTTCTTCGCCATTCTTGTCGGTCTTGCATGTTACTGCACACGCAAAGAATCCGACGAAGATGAACTCTGAATCGTGTAATTTTGTCAGATTTTGTGTTTTTTTGGTCCGAAACGTTTTACGATATTTCACATCCTCATATCCCATATTTAGGAGCACATACTTCAATTTTTATGAGCCTATTTTTTAGAAGTTTTTGATTAAACCCCCCGATTTTTCTTTATCAATATAATTTTCTGCCATTTTTAAATATTTCTTTCAAATAACTCTTTCCGATTTTGTTTCCATTTCACAAGAGCTCAAAATATAAGTTATTAATGCGAATTGATTTGGTTTTAGTTCATTGTTCTTTTACAAGTCATTCAATATTTCGAATTTCCATTTCATTTCAATAATAAATCTTAAAAATCAAGAAGTTATGCATATTAGTATTATTGTCAAGATAACAATTTCTGGCCGCTCGTTTTGCGGAGTGTCGTTGGGAATTTACTCGCAACGCGACCGCTACGCGCAAGACCAACTGAGAAATTTGAATTTGAGCGCGTTGCGGTCGCGCTGCGAGTAAATTACCAACGACACTCCGCAAAACAAGCGGCCAAAAATTATTATCTTGACAATACATTAATGTAGTGTGGACAAAGTGAAGTAATCAAACATGTAAAACACAGCAATACAAAAAAAATTCAAAATTGTGTAACGGCAAGAAGATAAAATATTTTTCTGAGTTTGTAGATAAATAGGGGTCAAAAGTATGAATTCATTTCAGAACAATGGATATGGATGTTGAAAGAGTTATAGTCTTGATCCTCACTAAACCAAAAGTAGTATTATAAGTAGAAAATGATTGAAATATGGTGTAGAAAAAAACTGGAACAGTATCTTGTAATTGTTTCCAGGAGGTTCACATTCGCGGCTTGTGCAAACTGAAAACTATATTATTGATATTGTCAACTCAATTATTCTTGATCATGACGTTGGGCTGCTCAACCTCACAGCCGCTCCGCACGCACGCGACGCGGTGACCTCCCACTCAACACTGAAATATTGGCGGAAAAATTAATTTCTCAAATTTTCCAGTGTGTTGAGTGTCGGCAGCCGCGTCGTGTGCGTGCGGAGCGGCTGTGAGGTTGAGCAGCCTTCCGAACGCAATGGTCAATAATTGAGTTGACAATATACCAAATAAAAAAAAAAGCTTTTCACAAGTTTTAAAAGTTAAATTTTTCAAACTTTTCATTATTTTAAATTTTAGACGTCTATTCGGACTTATGTATCAAATATTTTTCCGCAATTTTCAAAAAAAAATAAATTTCCCAAAAATTTTTAAAATTCAAACATTTTCAAACCAGCCGTTTTTATTTGGCTCATTCATATTTAAATTCCTCAAACTTCAGTTAAATCACTTTTCAGTTCTTTGATTCAGATGTTTTTTTCTGCTGTAAGCAACTTGTGTCAAATAAAATTATCCCGAAATTGAGTAATAAATGCAGAAACATAAAACACAGCGCATGAATAAATATTATGCATGTCGCGAAAATAATAAACCATTGAAGTTCAATGAGCGTTCTTGACTAGACTTGGCGAAAAATAACTTTTTTTTTTGGGCTTTTAGGTTTTTGCTTATTAGTTTTGAGTAAATTCGATTTTGACTCGAGTGAATAACACTAAAACATTGGATGGGAAAATATCATAGATCTGAGTATGACCAACAGAGGCAAAGAAGTGTTTCTTTTCTAGGTATGTTTTTATTTGGGGAATTTTTTAAAGAAACATCTTTGAAAATTCACCTTATCCTAAGAAACATTCAAAAGAATTGTGGGTTTAACAATGACGGATGTTGACCGAGTGCTTAATGGTCACTGGTTCAATCTTGGTGACCTGAAAAATGATCATATTTCTGAAATCACTCGTTTTCAACAACCTTATCATTATCGGTCACACAGTTGAGCTTGTGGCGAGTAGTCGGAACCGGAGTCTATTATGTTTTCATTTAAAATTTTGGAATTTTAAACTTCCCTCACCTTTTCGCGGTAACGTTCTTCCATGGTGCCGGAGCGGTGGAAAAGACGGTTGCGCTTGACAGCAGTGACAATCGCGGCGGAATTTTCAACAGTATCCGGAGTTGTTACCGGATCGTTAAAGTTTGCAATTGGTTTTTGTTTGTTTGTAAGAATATTTCCCATCTGATAGTGAAAGAAAAATATTAAATTAAATACTCATAAACAAATTATTCAAATGAGCAACGAAACATGAAATAATTCAGATGCAAAACCGACTCAACAAGAGGTAAGAATAACTGAAAGGCGACATGGTTTAAAAATAACTCTGCGTCTTTTTTTCTCAGTGTGTCTATTCTGGCTACTGACCAATTGCTCCTAAATGGAAAGAAGCGTGTAAATATTTTTTTTTCCATGTTTGACAGATGTTGCCATTGTTTATTAATCAGAAAAAAACGAGATTTGTACATTTTTCAGAATGAAGAAAAGAAAAATAATATCAAAGTGACAACCAACTATTTTTCAAACAAATTGTTGAAATTCACAAACAAAGTATGATAAAACATAAACATTGTTTTTTTTTCAAAATGGTCAAAGAAGCAACGACTACGCTTCGAAATAAACAAACATCGTTTGAAAATAAATTTCAAGGCAGGTAGAGAACAACATATTATTGTAACGTGCCTCTCAAAATTCCGCGATTGGCAGTATTTATTTCATTTCTGAGAAGCTAGTAAAAAAACAACCGCAATCCTCCAAGAAGAGCGACCTTAACGCTTTCGAAACCAAAAACAATGGTTGACATTTTGTGTGGGTGTTACTTTTAACGCGTAAAAATTTCTTTTATGTTTGTTGTTTATGAAAATGAAACAAAGTGTGAAAAATAGTTCAAACCAATACTGGTGGACAAATTTTCTAACAACTCAAATTATATTTACAAAAAACTGTTCACAACCGAGCTTCAATTCAAAAATAGTAATAAAGAGGGTTTATAAAATATTGATATAAGAATTTTATGGAAAAAATCAACAAAGCTGTCCTCGACTTTTCATGAAAAACGGATTTTGATTAGATTAAATTGAAAGAAAAAGTGTCTACTGACGTCTGCTTTCTTTTCATTCTGCAAAACACTCATCTTAATAGAGTGTAGTAAAAAAACCAAATTTTGAAACTTTTGTTTAATTATTTTTAGTGAAGATAAAACAAGTTAATATTAGAGAAATAATAAAAAATGGAATAATCCATCGTTCGACCAGAAATTGTGATACACATGTTTTATTTGGAATAACAGAAAAAAAATGAATAAGATTTCCTAAACAAAGAGTTGGATTTCTTTTGTGTCATATTCTCTGTTTTAGTTGGAAAAAAATGGAATCTGAATAGAAAAAAAGACTATTGTGTAAAGGAACATAACAAAAGGTTGATAAATACGAAAAAAACTTGCAGAACTAATACATAAATTGAACTCCATTTCATAGTCAGTATAACCCATTTTGTTAAATTGGAAATCAAGAGTGCGGAATTTCAATTTATTTCGGAAAAAACGCGACCGTAAATTTTAAAATAATACGTTACAGTTAGCCCTAAAATAGCAGTTATTAAAAAATTTCCAGATTTTGATGCCCTATATTAATTTTGTACTATAAGTTTTTTTTAAAACGTGAGATAGATACTAAATATTTCTATTAATATCGTCGAACGTTAAATTTATATATGATTGGGTGGCAAATATAATTTTTCCTCCATTCAATATAGGCACAAGCTCAAAGTTATTTCAAAACGATAATGGAAGATTCGTTAACGCTAAATACCAAAAAACAACGAGCAAACGTCGACTGTGTTTGTTTCGTGAAAAACAAAATATTTCGACCCTTTCCTTTGCTGAATGATTTCTTGATTAGCCTCCAGTTTGTGTGATGTACTTTTAAGAGTTTTGAGCAATAAAGATGAATAAAACCCAGTTAACATAAAACGATTAAAAAACGGTTTACAACGGAAAGCTGGAAATTTGTTTAAATATAGTTGATGACGCTGTTTTACAAATTTCCTAGTTTCTTTAGAATGTAACGCGCTGCTTTACAAACTTACGCGCTGCTTTACAAATCTACGCGCTGTTTTCGAGTATCTGCACGCTGCTTTACAAACTTAGGCGCTGCTTCAGAAAGCTCGGCGCTTCTTTAGAAATTTCCGCGATAATTTAAGAAGATTTTTTGATATTTTAAGAATTTTATGAAATAAATATGGATGCAAATTAATGAATATATAACGAATATAAATTTTAGAGATGATTAATATATATATGATGATACATGACGAATTTTGTAAAGGTTATATGGGCGATACAGTGGGAGCAAGTGTCGGTTTATAATAAAATTGCACAAAAAAACAAAATATCAGTGTATTTCGTCGGTGACTGAATGTGGTCAAAGGTGGCCTCATGGTCTACATCATGTCTTCCTCTTCTTCGTCAATTGTAGCCATAGATGGTTTTGGTGGTGGTGGAGATCGCAACTGAAATAATGAGTTTGTTATTATTTTCATAAAATGATAACTTTTCATTTACGCGCTGCTTTAGACTTTTGCTTTAGATTTGTTAAGCTTCGCGTAAATATCTACAGCATCGCTGAAATATTAATATCTTAGCAACGTATAAATAGCTAGTGTACTAACTTTGAACAAATTTTTATTGGATGTTGATGTTATGTACAGTACCTTGTGAGAATTAGAAAAAAATTAGAAAATACTTACATTTTTCTTGTAGAGAGTTTTGGAATGGGTTCTATAATGACGTGGTACTTCACGTCGCGGACGTTTGAGTGTTGCATTGACAGGTTGATCAGAAAGTTCATTGTTTCCAATCGATGTGGAAGTCCCCTCGGCTTGAGCAATTTCACTCTGGTATTGAAGCAAAGCCTAAAATAACTTTCATGTTGTTCGACCAAAAGTATTTTTGATATATATGTACATACCTCTCTCGACTTTCGGATGGAATCATTTCTGACCAAAATGGAACGTGGATAGCGTCTGACTACATCAGAAATCGGCAGCACGGGCTGTGGAATTCTTGTTGGGCGAGATGGACTTCCATTTGATCCATCCGCCGGGCGCTGAAGTTATCAACAAATTTTCCTTTTTTTTTCACTATTGTGAGAAAATTTACCAATTTTCTTCTTTGAACTTGCAAGCAATAGGTGCAACAAACTTCACATCTGTTGCCAATGGTTGCATGTTTGACGTTTTCTTGTTTTGGGCGCAAACGTTGTTGTTCTCCTTGATGTGATTGACGTTCAGCGATCGAATCGTTCAGCGAGCCCAAATTGTCGGGGAATGGACGATCAATGTTTTCCATGTAGATCGCATCTAGCTTTTTCATAGTTTCATTTCTATTACGGTTCTTTTGACAGCCGAGACAGTTTCCCATTTCTAAAATTGTAATATTATGTTTTCATTGATTGTGATAATTAGATATCTAAGGAGTAACGATTAAAAAACGGCAAATCTGAGCACTGAATAATTATGAACTTCTATAATAAGAAATTATTGAAATCGTTCTTCAGAATCGTCATGTCATGTGCACAAAGTTAGGATCTTCCATGAAAATTATGAAAATTAATAGTAAGTATTTAAAAAAAGACTAACTGTAAAGGAGTTTAAAGTTAAGTGTGCGATTTAGCCTAAGAAACTCATGAAGTTAACAATGGTTGTGATATATTAAATGAAAAATAGTAATTCTGAATCCATACCAGAAATAAAGATATTTCGGTCGTGAAACCGATGATGGTAAATGAAGAGCAAAATGGTCTATCAAAATATGAGAGTGGGTGGTCGGTGGCAATGAGAAGTTTTTTTTTTCATATTCTTTTATAATCATAACACCTGCCTCAGCGAAAATGGAACCACCTGTTGAAAGAAGAAGAAGTACTGTATTTTAAAAAAAAGTAAATGAACATTTATGAATAATACAGTAAAACCATTTTATACAGGAATGACTCAATATGAATGTCACCCGAACGATTTCGCTGTAATTTTTCATGCTGACAGAGTCACGAAAATAAGATTGATTATCTATGGAAATTCAAACAAAATAAAACAATCAGAAACTAAAAAAACAAATTATAAATAAAATATATTGATGAGTCAACTCGTATTCACTCTCTGTGTGTCTATCCTAGACAGTGGCAGATTTGATTTTTTTAAAAAGTTAAATTCATGTTTCTTCTTGTTTTCCAGTGTGTATTCAAATATTCAAATTGTTATTTGAATGACTAATAGGGAGGGTCTTCAAATGGATCTGCCTTAGCGAATATCAAGAAATTTATTTCGATTTTTACACATGAACGTGATAGCAACGTAGGTTTTTTTAAAATTCAATTCTGAAAATATTATTAGAAAATTGATGTACTGTGAAAGATTATTATAAGGTCACAATTGTAATGTCGGACGTTCAGAATCGGTCCAATGTACCCAGAATTCAAGTCGAGTATAATTGAATTGCAACTCTCTGAAATTACAAAATGTTAAAAAATTATGTTAAAATTTTAGGTTTTTGCATTCCTAAGCAATACGTAACACTCTTGGAAAAACCAATTTTTGCAATTGTAGATTCCTCATATCCAATTATCAGTTCAACATTCTCTGTCATAATATGCTTGAATTTTCAAATTTAGTCAAATTTAGCGTGAACTCACACTCTGCGAAACTGTCTATCGAATCAAGTACCCCAGGAAATGATCGATTGGTGGTTCAGTGGTAGTGTGGGAAGTTGGTGTGGGTAGGGTATGGGTTCGATCCCCGCCCATGCTAAACTTTTTTGGAGAATTTTGGAGTTTTTTCCAGCCGTCATGTTTTAGTTATGTTTTAGTTAAGGAGTTTTATGACGGATTCTGATTCGCCATATTCCATTCCATCTACCCTCAAATTTGTACATAGAAGGTTCTGCAATGGCAACTTCGCGTAACTCCCTTGTCAGATAAGGCGTGTTAAAGTTTTTTTTTAAATTCAAGTTTTTGCTGCTCCAATATACATCGCGAAAAACTTTAATTGACATTTATTTATGACTGCTAGTTAAAATTGTCATTTGTTCTTCTTTCGAAACCATTTAAATTACGGATTTAAGAATTTTCCCGTTACAAATTTATATTACATATATAAAACAGTAATTACATCCATCTCTTGGAATTTGGTAACAAATGTGGATCGTGCCTGCTGGCTCCGCACACCGTTCAAGGCTGATTGTGAACGTGAGCAGCTGAAAAAAGTACGGAGTGTGACCAAGTTTTGTTTTTACTGTCCAGGTGGCACAAAATGGTTTTTTTCTTTTTTGTCCCTGGAACCAACGAGAACAGTTTTTATAATGTTTTTCATCACTTTATGAATACTTCTTCTTTTCATACAGTAGTTTCCATATTAGAAAATGAGCAGGAAAGGGATTGAACATTTGTAGTACATTTCATAAGAATAATTTATTTTGAATATAAGAAAACTCTGGATTCAAGGATTTTGAAGGTTCTCTGCTTGCGGAGGGAATGATAAAGTCTCGTAGATATTTTCATCCATGTTCGGGACATCTGGAAAAACATGACTTATAAACAAACGGTTGTACAATAAACTCACAGTTGTCATATACACCGTAACCCTGTTTTTCTGAACCTTCACCAAGAATTGGAACATTGAATCCATTGAAATCATTTCTATTCTAAAATAAAACAATTTTTAAAGGGTTGATTCATTGTTTCATTGCTTTTTGAAACAGAATTCATCTTGAAAAGTAGGAGGATTATATTATCAAAATGAACGTTTTATGGTAATTCCCCGATCAGAAAAAATCCAAAAGCTTAACAGAGGATAATTCCGAAAGTTGAACGAACGTTACATTTTTCACGTTAAACTATCAAAGATTAATATTGTTAGAAAGGTTTTAAAATCTAAAATATCTAGGTTTTAAAGCGTCGTTTTCTAGTTTATGTTAGTTTTTTTTGAATTTGCATTCCATTTTCAAATTTAAAAAAAAACTCACCTTTTCCCATTTCGAAGTCTTAACTTGTTTTGGGGATGGAAAATAATAAAAATCAAAATTGCATGTCTTGTTACTATCACAATTTTCTGATATGCAGCATAAATTTCCCATATCGGAACTAGTCACAAGTTTTTTGAAATACAAAATGAATTCTCAAAAAATGCTCAACTTTGAAATGAAAAAATGCATAGGCAATCTGTGGAACAGTGTAATCTAAACATGTGTTCAGCTCGGAACGTGGTACAAGATTGTTTGTTTTGGTTTACAAAAAATAATTCTGTAAGCTAAAATTAGAATCTTTGAGTATCTCAATTCAATTCAAATTAGGATTATTTTTGATTTGCAACACGAAGTACATTTATTGGCTGACTTTTGATATAAATAGAATGAAGATAAAAACGATTATTGGCATGTTTTTCGAATGAAACAATTAAAAAGTTGTGGTGGAGAGATAAATTCCGGTTGGTTTCTTAATCAATCGGTACTTCATTTTCGCCCGAATCTCAATGATAGTTGTTCGGGTGAGAAGGCCATTGGTTCGGCTCGTTTTCCAAACCACAAGTTGAGGTCATTCGGTGAGAATGCCATTGCTTCAGCGGCTCTTTTCCCAAATCGGAGGTTGAGATCATTCGGCGAGAAGGCCATCGCTTCGGCAACACGTTTTCCGAATCGGAGGTTCAGGTCGTTTGGTGAGAATGCCATGAGCTCTCCTGATCGTTTTCCGAATCTGAGGTTGAGGTCGTCTGGTGAAAAAGCCATTCCTGATCGCTTTCCAAATCGCAAGTTGAGATCATTTGGAGAAAATGCCATTGGTTCTCCAGATCTCTTTCCGAATCGAAGGTTCAGGTCATTTGGTGAAAAAGCCATGGGTTCTCCAGATCTTTTGCCAAATCGTAAGTTAAGATCGTTTGCGTTAAACTGAGCACGTTTGATGCCTCTAAAAAGTAATAATTTCTATCCTAACGTCACATTTGGAAGTAACTCACTCTGCATTGAACAGTGTTCGTTTGCTAAGCTCCGGAACCGGAACATTTGAACTCTCCAATATTTCATAAGGTCTCACGAAAAAGGCGACAACCGAAAATGGTAGTGCAAAAAAGGCAGCAAAGAACAGTGTCATTTGCATGGTTTTTTTGCGGGTAACCTGCAAATGTTTTATTTTTGAAAAAAATGAGGATTAAGGAATGAGACAAGGAATCAAAAATGACAAAGAAAGGGAGGAATATCTGGTAGACCGCCCCTTGCGAAGAATAATAAGAAAAACACAATAATGAATTAGTGTTCGGAGTGACGAGCATGAAAGGAATCTCAAAATCTTACGGTATTGTTATTGAGAATGACATTAAAAAAGTCGAATATTTTTATTAATTCGAACTTCGTTTTTATTGTTTTTAATACATAAATCGCTTGGATGTTCAACTTTTTTGTTCTTGAAAGCAAGCATCATTGAAGCCGCAAGGAAGGGCAATTCAACTGACTTCACTCATAAAAAGAGGTTAATTAAAACAATGGACGATATGTAGAAAGAGAGGGTAAAAATTTTCGATGAGCGACTTCTAATTGGCATGAAACGAGGAGGTTTTCAGTCGTTAGCTGTTTTTTGTTTCAGAAATCGAACGTCGGGTAATTATAAAAATGTGGGAGGTTTCTAATCCCGAGTGATGTGAGCGGTTCTGAAACATTCAGAATGTTTAAAATAAGAAAATTTATGTTCAGAAGACTATAAATGTTTATTTTTTTTGGGGCGGGATTTGTGACTGGTTACGAATGAGAAAAAACGATAAAAAAGGGAAAATCGTAAAAAATCAAGATTGAAAATTAGAAGCTAGCACGAGATTTTAAAATTTGGGAACAAAATGTAAATTTAGACCCACCCTCTTTAAGCAATTTGAGGAAATTTGAAGACAATATTCACACGAGAAAACTAGCCAACAAATCGAAAAATGCTTCTGAAAATGGGTTTGAAAATTGAGATTTTTTAGTTATTGGGTTACGCATAAACACGATGCTAAATTTCAAACGAAAGGGCAAAAAGATGAAAAGAAACAAAAAAAATGTGTATTTGTTTCCGGAAGAAAGGTCACGTATTTTCTGAGAAGGATCGAAGAGGAATATAAATGAAGATGCAAAATTTTGATGGATGAATTGAGTTGTTCCGAATGATTTTTTTTCATTGTGGGAAGTTCAAGTTATCTCGTATAATTGTTTCCGGAATTGAAATTAGTAATTCCATTAAAGTTCACAGAATAATTTGAGAAATAAGGTTTGAGAACACATTTTCATTGCTGAAAACAACCAAACAATGCCTGAATTAAAGTCAAGTTTTGTGCTAAAAAGGGAATTTGCTTTCAAGAGATTTTTGCAGGTGGATTTTCCTAATTTTTGAATAAAGTTTTAAAAATGGAATTATTGAACTCATTTTCAAGAAGAGGAAAATCAAAATAAATTTGTTTTTTTTTTTGAAACTTCTCAACTTTCATAGTCTTCGCTGAACTCGTCACAAATGGCTCAAGGATTGGATAAATACAGTTGAACTAATCAAATATAATATTGTCAACTCAAATATTCTTGATCATGCAAGTTGGTTTTGACCTACCCAGAAAATCTAAGTCTCTCACAAAGTCATGCTATTTTTACCTGCGAGCGGTTGCGCTGCGGCCTTTCAGTAGAAAATGGATGATCCAAAATTTTTAACTTGACAATAGCTAAAAACAATCCAAGAAGTTTTGCTTCAAAAACTTCACAGAGTCAACCTACATAGAACACAGATGACGAAAAAACATGCCCTTTTCAATTAGGTCTAGTACAACTCAAACTGAAACTTTTTTTTATGAATCAAGCTATTTTTCCTGTTTTTTTCCAGCCGTTTTTTTGTTTGCAGAATATTTGTATGCTATAAAAAATAAGCTGCATCATCAAAAAAGCAAGGTTCGTAGTACCACTGGCAATTCTCCACAAACCCCTTATTAACTCATCGAAATTATCAGCAAAAATAGATAAAAAATAAAGATATGAAAAAATAGATTTGCACAAGATCTTCTAAATTTAGTTTGAGCTGTTCTCTGTTTTTATAGTTAGTTAACTATGGAACTATAAAAAAAAGGCAAAACAGCATAATAAAACAAAAATTAACGCATCAAAAGTTTCTTAACTAACCAAAAACCTCTGCCGTTGAACAATATTCTTTGCTCGAGACCCAAAACAGAAACATATATCAGCTTTATTCAAATTCTAGAATTTAAAAAACAGTCAAATGCAAATTTAAAAAACAGAATCAAAGAAGCCTATTCGAAATTCTACAATCAATCATATGAAGGGAATGCAGACGACAAAAAGGATTCGAAAATTTTGACAAATATCTATTTCAGTCTAGGTTGTTTTATAAGGAATCGAAGCAAAAAATAAAGTGTTTTCTCACTTTATCCTCGACGTGAATGAATGCATGGAACAATCGAAATTTTGAATAGAACTGAAAAACTTGACATCGTGAAACGGTAGCTATTTTTGAATGCTTTTGAATTGAAAATGCCAAACAATGTCACTGCAAGAAACTTATCCATTTTGAACTAAAAAACAAGAGCTGGAGGATATAAAAATGAGGTACTCAAGTTTTCGTTCCTTCGTTTCAAAATGCATGACGGGGGGCTTCATTTCAAATTTCAGTGACGATGAGCTCACATTTGTTTTGGATAAGGTGTGGATATTAGAACGTTGGTCATTTTTAGAAATTATGTTTGGAACAAAGTTGACTAAAATATTTAGAGCTTCTACTAACATAAGAACCCGTTGGTTCTCGGCTTTGTCGCTTGTGTCGGCTTCCCGCCTGTCTGTCTCTTTCTTTTTAATTTTTAAATAGAACTTTACTTCAATATAAATTAAAATATTTTTTAAACTGTAGTTTTAAGCAATAAATGTTTCAACACAAGGCAGGGAGGATTGACTGAAATATTCACTTATCAATTTTAATGTCAGTTTTTTTTGTTTTTTAGAATTGTTGGTTTTTCATCACAAACTAAAACGTTTTCATTATTTCATTTATCCAAGTTTCCCTGATGATGGTTCCATGAACCGAAACGTTGAAAAAATACAACTAATATGCTGGTCTATCAAGACGAATTCGTCAGCTAACCAAATAATCAACAATGCACAAACACAAGTCATCAACTAATTAAATTTAATATTCATAAATTTATATTAACCTTAAAAACATGGTACTCAATATATACTTACAATTTGAGTTTTCATATAGTTTGTAAAGAAATGTACTGTAGAAATTAACCAGACCACGCACTTTCTTTGTTACTGTGGTCGTACGTATTGGAAATATTTTCTTATCCATGAATTCATTCCTTGCCAATTTTGAAAAATTATGTTTTTGTACGTGCACCGGAACAAGTCAAAACAGGTGTTAGGTAGAGCGAGTAATAGCAAAATGGCAAAATGCCAACAGTGCACACAAACACAGGGAAAAGTAGCGGACGACGCTCTTTTTTCGAGTTGTGAATGTGTACAGTTGATATTCAATACTATTACAACACAGGATCACAGATTTGAATAAAATGAATTGAGTTTTTATTATTGTTTTTCGATTATTGTAAAGTCGAAATCTTGATTAGGTTTTATTGGCGCTTTTGACAATTGCAAATTGCTGTCACATATTTGGTTGTCTTGGCTATATGCATAAGAAAAATATCAGGATTTTTGGTTTTTCACTGTGACAACGTTTACCTTACAAGTTATAAATGTCTTCATTAAAAGTTGATAATAAATAGGTGGCTACTGTTAAAGGGGATCTAACTGAAGAGCTTCAAACTGCTGGATTAACCGACTTAACTTACTATCAGGGGCGCTTTTTAGGAATTTTTTTAAAAACAACATTACTTCTATAAATTTATTCCACTTCACAAATTGTTTGTCTCGAAAAAATTCCTTGTCATATTATAACTTACATATATAACTTTCTTCTAATTAGAAAAAAATGCCTGAGTCTGTAGAACAAAAACTTGTTTTTTAATTATCTTTTCTCCTTCACTGCTAATTTTCCAGATTTAGCTCTGAGCATAAAACATAGCACTAGTAAACTTCTGCAGGTTTGTTGCTTGTTTTGGTCCGGCCATAAATCCGTTATGTTTTTTTCGTTTCGTCATGCGCTTCTCCGAAACGTTGCCAAAAAAAGAATAAGTTTACGTTTTTCAAGATGACAACAAATAAAAATATTCTTACATAAAATTTTATAACCTTAAAGAAAGGACAATAAGGGAAATGCAAGAGTATGGGGGTGAAACAAAAACATAATTATGAAAATTATATGTAGTTTTTATTACAATTCAAGAGATCTAGATGAATTTGAAAGCAATGTAAAATGCAAAAACTCCAAAATAATTGAATAGTGATTTGTTCGCTGTCGAACAAATCATTGATCTGTCTAATTTGCTAGGCCTGTAAAGAATTCTCCGTCCATTTAATGGTTGGACTGGTCGATAATTCTTCTCTGATTTGGTGTTTTTTTCTGTCTCCAATTGTCGAAGGAGATGAAGCTGAAAAATGTGGTATTTAAAAAAACAACTGCACACTGAAGCAAAACTTTATTTAAGATGACTTTGTCACGAAATCAAAAACCAGACAAAAACATGGAGGTCTTTTCGTGATGTTGAAACATTTATTAGAAAGGGAGAAAACAGTGCAAAAAATTGTTTAAATACCTGGTGACTAGACACTGCAATTGGTTCCGCCAACAATGTCCAAATAACAGCTTCTTCACAGTGAGGGGTGGTCAAACTTCCGTCATATCGATAAAATGCTTCGGTATCGCGGGGGAGAACATAAAGAGAACGAAACTCGGAAATTTCCACAGATGTATCTAGAAAAAAACATTTTTGAAAAACTTAGATACATTTTTTAATTACTATATCGTTTGATGCTTGAAAGTTGTTCGGAAATTGGTGAAAAACTATTGGCAATAGGATCAGTAGTTTTGGCTAAAAATACTCCAACTACTGCAATTCCGTCTGGTCTAGTTATTGCTTCTTTCATTGTTAGACCTTCTCTGACATGAACAAGATGCAACTAAAATTAAAAATAAATTAATTGGTCATGTTTTTCTATGAATCAAACCTCAGCCGGATAATGCAAAGATCCAATTGCATGCTCAGAACCAACAGAATCACGTTGCCCCCAGTGAAGATGAAATTGTGCCAACTTGTAACGATGTTTTAATCCACCACCTTGGATCATTGGTTGCCGATGTTGCCAGGTCTCGAACCCTTTTGCAATTACTGAAAATGACTGGTGTGACAATTGTATATTGTTCAGAGTTGTCATGCTTACAAGTTTTTCCAGTATTTTGTAACGTAATTTTTCCTTCGAAATCATAGTTCAAGAAATGCATACGATGAAGGAGCGCATAATCAACATCCGGTGCTCGAATATCAATTGGCGACTGAAAAACGTGATTCATTATTATATTTTATAATCAATCTGACAACAAAAATAACTTTAACTTTGTTCTAAACTTTTTTGAGCGACTTTTTCAAAGTTTCAAGTTCCTAAAATAGTTCAGATGGCATCCGAAAGTACCATGAGATAGTCATTTCCAACTTGTGAACTGGTTTGAAATCAAATTTAGCAAATACGCTCGTTGGATATTATAATTATTGTGACAATGAGATCAAATCTAGCATCCAAATACATTTTTAATATTCTGGTACCAGTTACTTTTAGATTGACGATAGGGAGAAATTTCATTAAAAAATTTAGAACTCTAAAAATTTGACTCAAATTTCATTCACATTTTTTTCACAAATTTAATTTACTTTTTCCATTGGTTTTGTAGTTTTGGATCCATTTATTTGTGTGTTAGAACTATTTATTGTTTGAGTAATTTTGGTTTGAACGTTCGACCATTATTTCTCAACTCAAAACCAATCTATTATATCATTGAAACATCATCATAAATAAATTTGCGGAAGATATGTACCTCCATCAATTCAATAAATTACCAACCTGTCTAATTGTGTTCTGACACTTCCCTACCCATGTTTCTGGCCCGTTGTCCAACTCATACCCCCAAGGTTCCGTAGCATCCTCGCCGCCATGAATCACTGAAATGGCCCAATCAAATTATTTAATGTTGGCAAGGGGTATTAAAAAAAAGAAAAGCTGTCGGGGGGAATATCTTCATCAAAGAAATCCCGCTCAATTGATATAAAACAAAACACACACATACCCGCCATGCTTTCGAACAGCGTTAAAATTAATAGGTATCGCATTTTGAAGCAGGTGTTGGATGGGTTTCGGTTTTCAGTACCTCTGAAAATAATAATGTTTCCTCGTCAAAAAAAAAATAAAAACACATGAAAGGTGGTTTGGAAAAATGAAATAAAAAAGAGCCAAGGAGAAGATGGGCGACTGAATTTGATTTCGAATATCAAATTTTGAGGACCTTTTGAAAAAATGCAAAATCTATCTATTGTGAAAATGAAGAATGAAAGATGAAAAAGAAAACGATGTTGTTTATTTGAAGCTTTTTAAGGACCTTCTTTCTATTTCATCTTGAAGAAGAAGAATCATTTATACAATGTAATATAAAACTTTTTTCTTTCAACATTTGATTTTCTCATCCTCATTAAGGCTTAAGACTGCGATACGAAATGAGTTACAAATTAAAAGAAAAAGATTTATCGCATTTTTTATTTAGGAGGAACTGATAAAAAGTTGAAAGAATGTTATCAAAATTCAAACATCATTTTAGAAACATTTTGGTTAAGACACAAATTATAAATAATGTGTCAATCAAAACTTAATTTAAACAAAAGTATTGAGAGATATAATTTGAGCTGAACAAGAGTGGAGGGAGAAATCTGAGGAGCAGCCGTTGGCCTCTTTCTAGTTATTCATCATTTCTTTAGGTTATCTACAACACCAAGCCAAAAACCTTCGGTGCCAAAGACCACAGACATGTCAAATGAAGGTCGGATTCGTGAAAAGAAGCGCTTTCGAGAAATGGGGCATATGAATTTTTACACTTTTTACCTCTTTCAAAAACTTTCCATGATCTTTGGAAAAAGCTTGTATGAGCACTTTTTTTTCGCTGGTTAAAAATATACCGTTGTAATATTTTCAAAAATTTGTTTCGCAGAAAAGTTTTTGAAAAAAACCCCGTGGAAATTGTTGCCCACGAGAAAAAGTAAAGAATAGCTCAAGGAGTTTCGAAAAAAAAAATTGGCGATGGGTAAATATCAACGAACTGTTTTGTTTTCTTGCTCAAACGCACAGAGTTTGTCAAATGGTTTGCCGAGGACACTAATATAATAAATGGCAAAACTAAAAACGTTCGTCACATTTAAAATTCATAATTATGAAGTTGCTCAAAACTAAAATGTATGTTTGAAAATTGAAGATGCGATTCGGAAGTATTTTTGGCTCAAAGTGCACCGGATGATGGATAAGTGGTGATTGGGTTTAATAGTGTATCATAAATGTTTTAGTAGTGGGTGGTTTAGTAGGTTTCGAATTGGTCAAAAGTTTATGATTTCTAATTTTTTTTAAAAACGGGAATGAGATGAACTGAAGATATGGAATATTAACAAAATCAGAAAGTTCCAAACATTTGATTTATTGCATTTTCTAAAGAATGCTTGAATTCAGAATAACGGACTCCTTGTGGTCAGAACCGAGTGCATTGTCACAAATAACAAAATTTCTCTGATTTGTGACATTGAAAAAAATTATGAGAATGCTTAATTGAATCTCACGTACTTTATCTCATGCCTACAATATACGTCAAGATTTAACTTTTGAGATTCTGGATTTTTAAACTAGTCTGTAAATTTGACAATAACAACAAAACCAACTCAAGCTCGAACATTACTGCTCTTATTGTCGCGAATTTTTTGAAATTCTTATGAAAATGAAAGAAGAGTTTTGGAACTACAGAGTGTCTTTAGATAAAAAACACCCGATCGTTCCACGACTTTCAATATGTTTTGAGGAATGGCCCAGATAAAATGCATTTTATACACCTCAAAGTTTACAAAAAAAAATCAAAGAGAAACTTCTTGTGTCATCCATCAAACGTTTCAAAAACTCAACTCTAGTTCAGAGACTTCACTTCAGTGGTCACTGATCACAAGCTTAAGATATTGTTAACGGTTTATCAGAAACTTAACTCTTAAAGACGGTTACAAATTTGATAACGCTATTCTTATTTTGGGACACATTATTTTACGCAAATTTGTTCTCTGCTTTTAAGAACCAAAAAAACACGGTTGTAATTTTTGGGAAACCTACGAAAAATAAAAATTGCAATAACGTTAAAAAAACTGAAAAAAAATGTTTGGTATCAATGAGCTTGATTAAAAAATTTTGTTTTTGTTGGGTATTATTTGGAGAATTTTTTTTATTAACTCAGAAAAGATTCAATATTTAGGGTCAACATTCAACGGCTAAGAAGTTCAATATTTACATAAAACGACCATTGAAAAATTTTTATAAAAAATCACAGACAAAAATTGCAGAAAGAGCATCTAGTAACTGAATACAGATTGGTAAAATTAGAGCCATGGACATAACAGATATTTTTTCATCGCATCATATAATGTTTCGATGAGTCCTGACCGCCGTTCGATTCGGAAGAAGAGACATAATCCTATTCAAAAAGGTTATTTTATAGTTTCTTTTCCACGTGAAAAAACAATGGAACAGTTCTTTGGAACTTCCAAAAGTCATTTCGTATGTATTGTTGTGTGAACAAAGATGTATTATTCTTGTTGCGGAAACAATCAGTTTCGTCTGAACCTCAAAAGATGCAACTTCTGATCAAACTTTAGCAAAATTTCAAATTTGCAGCGTTTAAAAAAATTGAACTTTGATATTTTGGCTGGCTCAAAATTCTGATTCTTTAGGATTTCTTAAAAAATGGTATTATAATGGATACGGTAGGATAACTTGTTCTCTGAAGTATGATATAACGAGGTTACTGACATACTTAACTTAATTTGCTGATGACTAATTGTTTAATTAAACAGAAATGGAACACAATCAGAGGAATCTTTTTTCGAGGAACTTTGACTAACTCCGACATGAAGTTTCTAGCTAGATGTTTAATTATTGTTAGTTTGCGAAAGTTAAAGTTTTTATGACGCATTGATGAATAATCAAGGACGCTTTAAACGAACACACTTTCGGCGAATGTATTCAATTTTCAAAGAATGTAACAGTTTTGATATTTTCGTTATGTTTGATCATTGATTGTATTTATTCCCTACCAATTTGTTCCTATAAAAAATGAGGAAAAGTGTATTAAAAAATAGAAAAATCGAATTCGCGATGGCATTGCATGATGAATAATAGGTGGTTCAATTGAAAACAATCCGGAAACTAAATAAACCATCGAAATTTTTGTTTTCAAAAAATATGACTGTGATTGAACCGTATAAAAAATTATGGGGCGTGGAGGGTACACTGTGGAACCAGCGTTTTGTTCTAGAATTTAATACATATATATATTCATTTATTACGAGATTCTCCCAAGTATTATATAAATTTTTTATTGAAAAATTTCAGTTTCTATGGGAAAATTGATAGAAAACAGTTACGGGTATACAGACTGTACTTTGTTCCAATGTAACACCATGAACATGCTCGTTTTTCATCATTGGGATGATATTCAGCGTTCTTTTTTTTCACCAATAAATATTCAAAAATAAAACGACGCTAAAAGAGTTTTGCAAAAATCATTCGGAACATTTATAAAACTAGACGGAGCATATAATTTGTTATCAAAATCCTTTTTTCTTCTGTACAAGGTATTTTATTCCATGCCACCAAAGACACATCGTTGCAAAATTGTCCGATTTTTGGTCTGAAGCTCACCATCTCCCCTAATAATGAAGAATTCGTCGATCGTTATGACCATGAGCCAGAAACTGAAAAAGTTTATTTTTAAATGATAAATTATGACAAAAATAAATTAACTCTCTATAGTTCCCTTTAATACTCAACGAATGCATCAACATCGACCCTTTCTTTTGAATTTGAATTGTAAAAACATATCCTGACTATCTTATTTTAGCCTGTTCTGAAAAATAAAACCTTATGTGGAAATTCCTCTCATTTCGAAAATAATTTTGAAATATTCACAAGATCTTCTGTTTTGGATTTTAACATCTGTTTATGACACATTTGCATAAAAAATATACATTTTATATTATTTCCAGAAATCTTCATCCATTTACCAATCCTTCAACATTCTTTAACTGAATTCGGCGGATACAAAAACTCCGACTAATGAGGGAACATTCATTCTATTCACGATTTGTTCCACGAGTTGTTTTTTGTGAACTCTCTAGAGAAAATTTAAGGAATTTATTAGCATTCCAATTTAATTAATTCGTGACAGCATGTTCAAATATAAGTTTTTTTGTTTGATGATGATCATAAACTAAAAGAGAACACCACTCAAAGAATATTCTCGTCTTATATACTCCTCAAAATTAGGAAGAGGAATGGATGTAATAGTAGTCAGCATGCACAATTTTTATGAATTTGTTTGTCAATTTCTTACACATTATAATAAATTGTAAATTCATGTTTTTTCCATGGCGAAAATCCGGTATAGAAAACTAAAAACAAGTTCTAGTTTTGGAAATATTGTGGTTTTTGTTTATATTTTTCAAAGATTTGATCTTCAGATTTTCTTTATGAAATTCGAAACCTCCAAATTAATAGTTTTCCTTTTAGTGGTATTCAAAATGTTCAAAAGGTTGATTAAACCTTGAAAATTTTTAGATAACTTCGAAACAACGGACTATAAAAAATTAGTCAAAAAATTTGGAACGCTTCACGAATTTGCGTGTCATCCTTGCGCAGGGGCCATGCTAATCTTCTCTGTATTGTTCCAATTTTAGTATATGTTCTCGGAAGAACGAAAGGTTAAGAGTGCACGCCACTTATATGTGCCCCTCTATCACTGCAACCGACACATTACAACTTGTGCGCAATGCTATCCTCATTACATAGACACACATATAAACATACAGAAGACGACTACTGTTCGTTCAATTCGATTCCAAACGCGCACCACTGTTTTCACAAGTTTGTATGGCCTTTTCCGTGTCCGTACGTATTAAAAAAAATATTTTTGTGTCATAAATGCATTTTTGGTATCTATTGGACTAATTATGAACAATAATTTTTTTTGTCCGTGCACCGGAACACGCCAAAAAGTCTAGGTTTATCAGTAGAGCGCGTTTGGAATAGGTTTGCTTCTACAGTACACTTTTGTTTTACGGTTACCGAAATTTATGAAAGTTAAAACTATTTATGAGAAAACATAGGTAAGCTAAAACATAAAAATAAATTCAGAAAAAAAAACAGCTTCATGATATTATTGTTATGGCTACGTTTCAGTTTTAAAAAATTATACTCGTTAAAATTAGAAAAATAATTCAGATATTTTAATTTTAAGATATTGATAAACTTAACTTCAATTAAACCCCCCCCCCTTTGTTACCAAATCTAATCAATTTAAGAAAATTGATCAAAAAGTGATAATTTTATTTAAATTTTTATTTTAACAGTTTTACAATTTTATAGTGCATCTATGAGAAATAGGTATCGTTTTTTCTAATTTAATGTTCTTTTTTAAATTTATTTTGTTTGCAAATTTTTTATAGAATTCAAATCTTAAAATATTTGAAAGCAATTAATTTATTTTTTTCAAAAAAAAATGAAAATAAACATTTCACATTTTTATGGTTCCATTCTTGACTTTTTGCTCCTTCTGATTTCCCCAATTCATTACATTGTTTTATGATAATGTAACATGACAGATGCCAGAATGTTCTTTCATTCTGACTAATTTGTGTCGAAGCTTCTATGAATCACTTCAAATCCAGACAACTTAGAATTTGCACTTAGAGAGCTTTCATTTCTTGTTAATCAAAAACAGTATTTATTTCACAGTTTGTCTGTAAGGCATCCCATTGTTTTCACAATTTGACTTATTCGTTTTGGGACTTGAGTCTGTTGAGAGACTTTTGTTTATATCGCATCCGATCTGTTTTCACTTTTTTTGCAATAAATTTGTTTAGAAAAATCGGCTCCCGTTTTAATATCACGGAGATTTTTATTTCTTGAGATTTTATTTGTAGACTTGCGTGATCACATCATATTATTTTATAAATGGGTATAATATCTGTCTATTGTTTGATAGAAGGCTCATAACGCTACGATATTTTGTTTGATGTACTTCTTAGGATTTGTCTCGTTAAGGAAATTATTCAATAAGTTTATTTTTTCTCACATGGCTCGCTAGAAGTTCGGTAAATCCTGGTTGGCAAATCATCAAAGTGAAAAAAATGAATTAATCAGGCAATATTTTGTATCTGAATTTTTTAGAATATTTTATTCGAAGTTTTACCGAAAAAAATAGTTTGAGAAATACTGATTTCCTTTACTATTTTTCATTAGAGTTAACCGTTTTATATACGCATTGTTGCAAAGAATACATTTGGTTTCGGCCCGGATTAAATAATTTAACTTAGTTGGTGTTCAAATTTTCAAAACTCTGATTAAACCTGGAAAAATGTAGATAAATTCGAAATAACGGACTATAAAAAATTAGTCAAAAAATTTGGAACGCTTCACGAATTTGCGTGTCATCCTTGCGCAGGGGCCATGCTAATCTTCTCTGTATTGTTCCAATTTTAGTATATGTTCTCGGAAGAACGAAGGTGAGTAGGTTCATGCCATTTATATATGCCCCTCTTTCACTGCAACCGACACATTACAACTTGTGCGCAATGCTATCCTCTTTAAATAGACACATAGATAAAAAATAAGTACAAAAGACGCCAACACTTTAGTTTACGGTGACCATTTTTCATTAGAGTTTACCGTTTGCCGGTCGCATTGTTGCAAAGAATACATTTGATTTCAGCCCGGAATACCTAATTTAATTTAATCTAGTTTTTATTTTCCATTGTTATCATATCTCAGTTGCCTTTCCGCGGCGTGAATTTTTTTTTAAATGTAGAAATTTCATGAACATTTTTTCAAGTACGAAAATGTCGTAAAACGGTTCCCCAACTTTCTTACGATTCAATAAGGATTCGACCATGCTGATAACATATTATTGAATTCCTGACATTTCGATTCTTTTTGAAGGTACAAGTTTTCAAGTCGATTTCCCATGGCACTGTGGTCCATTGATTTTTATGAAAAGTAACTTCTAATTAAATTTTATCGAGCTATTAAACAATATGTTATTCGTCACCATAAAGCTAATTTGTGGACCGAAGAAATTTTCAGGCCTCAACAAAACACAAAAAACTATTAATATCTATACTAATAAAACATATTTCCTTTCTTAGAAAGCAACATATTTTGATGTCCTTTTTTATAGCCGTCAGGCGTCTACAATAACTAAATTATATCCCCACTCCCTTATATTTATGCAAACCACAAATCCTCCATTTAATTCAATGTACTTTTCGTGTTCCGGAATTGATATTAGCAATGGTAGCCGTTTTTTTTTCAAAACGCAAAAACGAATGTGTATTTGAACCATTCCACGAAGTGAAAAAGTAATGAAATTGAGGCTACGAAATGGGATAGTGCTTCTAATTGAAGAAATAGGTTTGTGAAGCTGCAAAATTTTTTTGTGGGTTTTACATAGTAATTGTGAAAATTTCAACCCTCCCCCCTCCCCCCTCCTATTCACTTTAAAATCGCATTACAATTTTGTTGTTTGTTTTCTTGAAAAAAAAAATTTCCTAAAAAATGTTTTCATATTTTTTGAAATATGATAATCATTAAACATCTCTTCGCTAATTGGATTAAACCTCTTGAAGAGAAGAAATATTTACATAGGTCTTGATGATCGTTTTTCCTATTTCTAATGTCCCACTCCCTCAAAAATTATGCAAGTCAAATATATACATTTTTACATGATGAATATTAAATGAGAAGTAGAAAAGAGCAATCAAAGTTTTTTTTTCTTCTGCGTCTTATAAACAACCCAAAGAACAATAACAATAAAGGGGTTTTTAATGATTTTAGGTGATCAACTGGAAGAGAAAAACATGAGTAAGTGAATGGTGATTTTCAGGAAATGTATGTAATTTTTTACGGTGATAGATTTTTTTCTATTGGTTTTGGCAATATTGTTCCTTAAGTTACGAAGGAGAAGGAAATATCAAAACAGACGTAAATAAAATTCAAATTCAATTCCCTGACGTTCAAAAAAAGCCACATTTTCCGCATTGTCTATTCTACTAATATGAGTTAGGTTTTTACTAGGAAAATATTTTAAATTTCTGTTCGAAGATAGATGAATTACACCACTATGAATGTCTTATTGTGTTATTGTCCGTTCACAATAAATTAAATGCACATTCTTTTTGGACAAGAAGGTTATTTATTTCCCTCTCCTGATGGTCATGGGCCCAGAATTTTCACCCTAGTTCAAAATACTCACACAAATTGCTAAGGATGGATTTAAGCGGAGTAATACACTACTTTTTATGTTTTTGTGCGTCGTGAAACATTAGAGGTTCATAACTCACCAACAAACCATTAGATATGTGAAATTTGACGCAAATGGCAGTGTTTAACATGACTTCAACATTATTCTCATTTAATTTAAAAATACATAATATTCAAATTTTAAATTTTGATTTTAACATTTTATCATATGTATTAGTTGGAAAATCATAATTTTAGTACATAGCAACTTCAATAGTTTGCTCAGATTTTTAGAGCTCAAAAAATCCAGGTGGTGCATTTTTTGTGTATATGTTTATTTTGGATTTAGTCTTTATTGTCTGACACTACAGTAAGTATAGCGATAATTATTATTTGTAAATATGTAATTATTCAAGATTTCATTAAATATATTCAAATATTTTTAAATGTTGGACAACATTAAAAATTGGGGCTTCTTTCCGTTTTTAGTTTGATACTTGCCAGATAAACATTTTTTTGGGAAAGATTAAGAAAATAAGCCTCTAGAAAGCCTCCGAATGGTGAAAACTCTGGAAAGCGCAAAGAATAATCATAGAGATTAAATTTCTCAATGTAAGAATTTTAGAAAGAAAGCATTTTTAAAAGTTTTTTCCATTAATGTATTTTTCGTTGAATGGACCGGGAACTATTTTAAAATGAAACAATCTCTTCTCGAGAACGCATCAAAGCTTTGCTGTATTCACAAGAATTGGAAATGAAACAAGTGTTTTTCATTGGCATGCTATTCCCATACTTTCAACTTCCGACAAGATATCTTAAGATGGACATAGTAATTGCTAAACTAAGTACTAGAAATTAGTAGTCAAATCTAATGCCGAATGCGTAACTGATACGTCTATGCATAATGACGATGAATGCACAAATCAGAAAGGATGGGATTTAACTGACCATTTCTTATTCACTCGTGATTTTGAAGTATTTTTTAACTTAATCAGCTTAATCTTTAAAATCACAAAACTCATTAGAAAAACAATAATAACAAATATCGGAATCACTTTTTTCTTCAAAATATTTTCCCAATTATAGGATAAAACACCCACTTCCTAATGTAATGAACTTTATATTATTTTTTATATCTGGCTTCTCTGTTCATGAAATATCCTTGATTTCATTGCAACGGAAATCTGCAACAAATCTGTTTGTATTTGTTTAATGAGAATTTTTATTTATATGAAAAATATATCGGTATTATCCTTTTGCGGTAGCGGAAAAATGGTGTCACATTATGAAGAAAATTCTGAGCTTCTTGTTTTTTCAAATGTAAACCAAATTTTACATTGTCTGTTACCATTTTTTTTTTTTTTCCTTTCCTCCATATATTCTAATTCTTGTCCATTTTACAAATGAAGCAAATAAAAATGTATCTTATCGCATTGAGTCAGCTCATTTTAAATATCACACCGTTTCGACATTTGTTCCTGGCTACAAAGTCTGGAACAGCCGATTTAGAGCTGAAAACCCGGAAACACAGTTGCACTTTTTTGCAACCGTAGTGCCCTTTCGGTTTCCGGATCCGATTTGATGACATCGACTGGTGCCGCATTCGTATTTCTGCAAGAAAATATGTTTTAAGACCGTTTTTCTTGTACCATTTTAATCGTTTATGAACGTAATATTGTCAACTCAAATATTCTTGATCATGCAAGTTGGTTTTGACCTACTCAGAAAATCTAACTCTCTCACACAGTCGTGCTATTTTTAAATGCGAGCGGTTGCGCTGCGGTCCTTTAGTAGAAAATGGATGATCCAAAATTTTTATCTTGACAATACTTGTATCTGTATTTTAACAATTTTTTACGGTTTTTAGTGAAACGTTTTTTTTTGTGCATTTGAGACCTTTTCATTGTTTAAAACACTCAACATAGATATTTTCAGGTAGTTAGACTCCATCACTAACAAAGGAATTTCAGAAAATCTACTAGTCAACTGTCGAAAAAATAGTTGTAATTTATAGTAAGTTTTTTTCTCGAATTTATTATGTTAATTACTTACGTTTTTTTCTTGATTTATGATTCACTAAAGTATGATAAACGATGTAGGCCGTTACTTGAAAATGCACGAGTTAATGTTACTTCGAGTGGCAATTGCCATACTAAAAAAAGAGAAAATATATTGCTTACGGAACAAATGTTTCAGGATAAAAGACGCAAATAGGATAACTACCTGTAATTGCTCTGTTTACTTTTTTATTTTTCTTACATTTTTTAGATAATTTTGAGAGAAGATTTAAAATTGCTAGTAGTTCTAATTTAAAATTAGTGTACTATAATTTCAAAAACCAATGAGAATACTGTACATCATTTTTAAAAATGTTTTTATTTTTCTCAAATAGTTTTCTATGACTTTCTATTTTTTTGTGCACTTTAAGCAAAATAGACTTATAAGCAAAATAGTCTGGATTTTCCTAATTTAAATATAACTTCTAGCCCCCGAAGTTGAAATGTAAAACCCAACATTCAAAGATTAAACACCTACACCTTTTAAACTCAAGCTTTAGGGAATCGAAGACTTTAGATTCAAAAAAAACTTCTTTTTTTTTCTTATTTTCTATTTGGCTCTAAACCTCGACGCACTGAATTCCCATTTTTTCCGGGCGAGTAACTTTTAGGTATATAAAAAAAATAAGAAAAAATTTGGTAGACAAATACACAATTTTTATGGGCATTCATTATATTGAGACCCTTGGATCGGCTAGAAGTTTTTGTTGCACGAAATTGGTTCAAACACGCTCGGAATACCAATTCAAAGAAAAATTTTCTAAATTTTTTCATAGACAAAGATCATTTAATTTACGAGTGAAACCAATTGTTTTTCCATTTTGAGGATTTTCCCCCAATTCTTAAAATCGAAAATGTTCTAGAAATTGCGTTGGTGTTAAGCGTCATTTTTTTTCTTTTCAATTTTTATATTTTGCACCTATAGTTAATCTCAAGCACATGTCATAAAACACAACCCACTATTTAGCTAAAAACAATCATTTTGAAAAATATAATTATTGGATTATTCGAATAGATTAATTTATTAATAGATTTAGGATGGAAAACTTAGAAATGCTTTAATTTTAGAATTTTTATTAGTTTATTATTAAAATTTGACGCGTTTTCCAGAGATGAGATCTTCAGTAAAATGATTTTTCATATAATAAGAATAACAAAATCCAATTAAATTTATATCATGTTTATTTCTGTTTTCTTTTGAAAAAAAACACATCATTATTCTGTTTTCTAGACGTAAAAAGAAAGAAGTCGACCATTTTCAAACTTTGAACTGACAAAAACAGCATAGAAGCATTCTCGTGATTAAAATAGAGGGAAAAATGCATAATATTACGGCTTTTTCAGAATATTAATTTCTATTAAAATTCCCTTTTTTTTCGATGTCTTTATGTGCAAAACACCGGAAATGAATGTTCGAAACATTTTTCATTTATTTTTTGTCCTTTAACTATCATTCATTCGTAAAAAAACCCTATCCCGATTTTTTCCGACATTTTCTGTTTTTTTTTTGTTGAAGAAGTAGATTAAATAAGCTCTTGCTTTTCGGTTATATTAAATGAGTTCGCTACAGTAATCCTTTTTTCTATAAATATGTTTTAATGCAATTCATCGGAGTATTATCCGAAAATATATTATTTTAATGTTATTCGTTTGATTTTTAAATGTAACGTAACACGTTTTTTTTATTTATTTAAAGGCCAAAATATTAATTTTGATTATTGCAAAAATTCACGTCAGCTGCTCCTATCTAAGCATTTTTGGGGCTTCATTGAAATAACGAAAAGCTTAAACCAAGTTGTTTGAATAATAACGATAGTTTTCCGTATGTCCATCCCTTTAAAACTCCCACATCTTCATCCAGTAATTAAAGTTCATTTGAATTTTTCTTCTGCAGAAAAAAATATAATTTGACAAAACAATATCTATAGTAATAGCATACTGGAAATAATATTTTGGTTCAAATTAAAGTTCATTTATTTGTCGATATTTTTTGAACGAATATTTTTTTGTTCCTATAATGCTTGTTTTAATCTGTGGGAAGTAGAAGTGGAAGAAAAATGAAAATTTCATTTTGAAGATTTATGAGCAAATAAAGTTTGCAAAATATTGCAAAAAAGATTTTTAATTCATTTTTGTTCTACAAAAATTTTAACCAATAGCTTCCATTTAATTTCCATAGCAAGATAAGTATTTATCCTATCGATAGTGGAATTTCCTTAATTTTTACATTGACCGTATCGTTAAAGTCAAACTTTATATTGTCAACTTAAAAATTTTGGATCATCCATTTTCTACTAAAAGACCGTAGCGCAACCGCTCGCAGGTAAAAACAGCATGACTTTGTGAGAGACTTAGATTTTCTGGGTAGGTCAAAACTAACTTGCATGATCAAGAATATTTGAGTTGACAATATGATCTTAAAATTAACAACCTGTCCGAAATGAGCGCAAAGATTAATAATCGTATTCTCGAAATTTTGTGCCTAAATGAGAGGAGAAAACGGGATTAAGGCACTTTATTATAACAATACTGATAGAGATAATTCTTTAGTCTACGTGCTTCAATATTTTTTCCACCCATTCACAGGACTGATTATATAATTTTCAAAAAATGTTCAAAACTTATAGTTTCTCAAACTCTGCTTTATTTTATAGTTACGATATTTCCGCAGGCTGACGCCACCATGTAAAGAAATGAAGAAACTCTGTTACACAGATGCAGATTTTATACTCTTGTTATAAATTAAGCAATGCCTTTAAGTTAATCGAAAATATTTTAATGATGTTTAGATGTAACATGAATGATCCTTTCCGAGCGAGTTAACTATACTTTAAATAAAGTAAATGGTCATCCAGTAAGGTATTAGGATTTTTCAATATTATATAAGCAGCGTCAAGTGTGCAGCATACTTGAACAAAACCTTACTTTTTTCGTGAAATATACTTTTGTTTGTGATTTGGGAAAAGCTAAAAATTTTTTTTGTAAAACTGATATTTGTGTGAAGATGAGATACAATAATTAAAACAAATAAAATGTATTAATATTCTACCTTTATTTTGCAAAATTATGAATTTCTCTATTTTTTTCAAAAAAATCTCATCAACAATTTCCTTGAAACATTCCGCGTCCATTTCTCTGTCTTCATAATTTTCACAAATTTCCTGCCTACATCCGCCAAACGGAAATGTCTAATATCAGTTATCACATTGATAATAAGCGAATCTTCATTTTGCTCTCGACGCAAAAAAAAAGTTTTAAAAGAATGATGATCATTACTCTTCGCCAAGCCTTTTTCATTTGCATTTTATATCGAGAGGAGTACCATTAAAATCAGAAGCTAGAAGTAAAAATATGTAAATTTACGAGTTCCTGAGAAGCCATCGCGGTTGCTCTTTTTAGACTTTTTTATGTGATTTGAAAGCACGGAAAATGCGTTTTATATTTTACTTTTTAACTTCTGTTTATATTTATTGTAATAATAAAAAAAAACGAAAAATCTTTGTTGACAGCATTTACAGTTTTTTGTATTTGTAAATTAATTATTATCGCTTATGAATTGAAAATAAGATATTTTTTTGCATCATTCCTATAATTTCAAATTTAATTTTAAAAAAATTATATTTTCAACAAATTATGACTAAGTATGCGCAACGTATGTAATTTTTTCTACTGTGCCATTCAAAGAGATTTAAGCAGAAGAAGACGTATTCGATTGATATGTTTGTTGTCAATCCATAGAAGTGAGGGATTAAACGACCGATTTGCATCAATCCGGCAAAGGGGGGTCGGTGTATGCAATGCAAAGTCATCATCGTAATCATCACAAAGTTATGAATATAGATATAGATGGACATCTATAGATGTATAAAAAAAATCCTCCTCAGGTTCTATTTTTTGCCATACTGAAAATGAAAAATGACACTACAATATTCTGTTTTTCCTGCTTCAAGCTCTTCATTTTTTGTCATCTTTTCGAGCTCCTTTTTTCCTACTTCATCCAATGATAGTTATTGAATGTGACGACTTTGTCTCTATATACATTTCATTCTTCGAGCTCATCATCAAAGCTCCCCCACTTCTATTCCATTTTTTTCCCCGACTTGCTTAAAATCATCTTAAACTGGAATTTCGAATAAAGGCGGGATCAGCAGATAAACACCGCCTTTGGTGTTATTTTTGTCGTCGATTATTTTCCTGCAATATTTTATTTATAATATTGAATAAAAATTCATATATTGTTTGCTAATTAATACTCAAGGGGTTATTTGAAGGAATAAAATTAATCTGAGGCTGTCATCAACGCTTTATTTTTTTTTCTAAAGATGATGTAAGTTAAGCTTTTTCATTTATTAATTTTTTTCATTTATCCCTTCATTAAATGAAGACAATGTTCATTTCTTCTCTTACTCATTTTTTATAAAAAAAATGGGCACAATCAACAATTAAATTTCTTCGGAAATAGATGTAATTATTTTGCAACGCATGGTTAGGTATTCTGAAGAATTTTTAAAGAAATTTCCTCGGAGTTTAAGGAACGTTCTTTTTTTCTTTTTTTCAACGAACATTATTTGTTATGAATTCTTGTTAAAAATTCATAGTATTTCTTTATTTGTGTTTATCTCAAAAAACGAACTATGATGTTTCATAATTATTGTATATCGCTTCATAACTATTCAAATTATTTAAAAATAGTGATTTCCATCATCGTTTCCCAATTTAGGTATTATCTGGTTCATTTTGAACTCATTAAAATCAAAAGTAATGTAAATTTCGATCTAGAAATCTATAAGAAGCTCTTATAAGTTTTGCTAGTGTGCCAGTTCTGAATTATAAATTTTTATCAAATTTTTAAACCTTACACAGAAGCTTCATTATTTCACATATGTAAATATTGTCAAGAACAAATTTCTGGCCGCTCGTTTTGCGGAGTGTCGTTGGGAATTTCCTCGCAACGCGCGACCACTTGCGAAATTTGAATTTGAGCACGTTGTAGGAAATTCCCAACGACACTCCGCAAAACGAGCGGCCAGAAATTGTTATTTTGGCAATATCTTTCTGTAAATTGTATTACTGTTTTGCTGTATTATTCAATCGTGCGTGAGTGCGCTTGTGTCTTCCGTAGTAACTATGCGCAGCCAGATCGCGCGTTGCGTAAGCGTAACGCAGATACCCAGGAAAATGACAATTAATTCTTCTAAATCATTTTGCATTTATTCCAGATTTGTGAAAAACATATTGTTTTTGTGAAATTTGACGCGCATACTGTCCCAATCATTGCGGATTTCTTATCGTTTTTGGTTTTATGATAATTAATGAGTTTGTTAATTTATTGGTGCCAGTTGCGGTTTTCAGCTCGTTCGAAATAAAAGTTCACCAACTCACAGCTACGATAAAGTTCCTTATAGAACAGTTTTTATTAGAAAAGTTCTTTTCGAAAACTTCCGGAACATGTCGTTAATAATTAATTGTAACTATTCTTGATGCAAGCAACTTTTTATCTCCTTCTTCGTTGTTTGTGTTCTACTTTCATCAACAAATTTGGGTTTAACCTAACATCTCTAATTTTTTCTCAAATATTTTCCAAAGGTAATCTGAAAGAAAACAATAAACACAGTTTTTAATGCTCGTTGAAAAATATGTGTTTAACTTTGTCTAGAAGATAAAATATAAATACTACATTTGTCTAAATAAAAATAACAAGATAACAAGAATTATACCTACGTTCTTGCTACATTAGTTTATTTTCACCTGTTTTTGCGAAGTTGTGTTTCTTTATACCAGTCGTTCAATCCTTTTCTGAGTAACGTTCGGTTCCATATATTAAAATATTAATTTTATAATGCTTATCTCAAGATTTGCAACAATTCGGTGAGTTCCCTTTTATTTTTTTTCCTCATAACGTGATATTTTTAAATCTAGTTGAGAAGCTTGTAAAAGATGTAAATTAGAAAAAGAAAGGAATAAACAACATACTCGAAAATATGATTTTTAGTGCACTGACACTTTTCAAGAGTTGTCTTATTTTTAAGAAATGATGATGTTGTCTCACCTGACATTCGAAAAACAGATTTTTATAAGGAAAAAACCCAATATTTTTAAGCATTTCATTATAATGATAATTTTAGATCTAACTTTTTTAAAACGTTTTCAGGTATCAGAAATTTAAGAAAAGGTTCTTAAAAACAATCCATCGATGCGGATTTTTCTGGTGGAGTAAATTGAAAAATGCCCGCAGGCCCTCTAGACAGGGGAGAGGGTCAACAAGCATCAAACAACTTCATTCTCCGGATTTTTTGAATTTTTTTTGCATATGTAGTCATTCTTGAAGTTATGAGATATTGAATTTCACAAAGTTTCTAAATTTCGTTCCCGCAAACTTATTACGATGGTTGTTAACACGTTTTTGGTTTGACGTTTCTTTTTTCTGACGCTATTTATTTGACAATGTTTTTATAAATATATCCAAAAATCGTACTAAATGAAAAATATTTATGAAAATTTCACCTTAAATTCATTTTCCTGAAGCACTATTTTGGAGTCATTTTTATTTTGGTTGATTTATGATTCAACGTCTTATTCCCTTGTTTTTACCCTCTATGAATTCAATGGCATAACAGTCATATGTTTTTCTGAGCCATTAGCATTTATGTTCGCAGCAACAGTTCAATATATCGAAAATTAAAATAGGAATGTTTGTGAATTCAGGAAAATTTGTTAAATATGACTCCCATTCGAGATATACGTTTTTTTAGCCCAAAATAAATTGATTTGAAAATTACCAAATTTATATTTCTATTTTCTACAATTTTTAAGCACATACTGACACGCTATTACGAATAATAACTTCTCTTTTTGTTTCCTCACCTATTTTTACTTTTATTATTGCCGTCATCTCGAAGAATAGCACGATTAAGAATATTAAAAAAAAGGGGTGTCGTCTGGCCACACATGACGAAAATTAAGCTTGTTCCGACGTAGCTCGGTATTAACGAAACACAAATAGTTTTCAGGAATAATCCTAGTCCAACTCGGATCGTTTTTCTTACTTTTCTTTCATTTTTAAAACCCTAATAAGGTCTTAAAATAAAACACATTTCACCGTATCGGGAAATAAAATAAAAACGAAACCATTGCACATAACTTCTCGAATTCTTTTTGATTGACAACGTTTCACCCGTCCTTTACTAAATTGCATACATGTCAGAAAATAGAGATCAACATTCTTCAAGCAAGCGTCCCCTTCACGAAAGAAAAAATATATAACTTTTTTTGCTTGTATTCCTTGCTCGTACCTATTCAAAAATTCAATTAAGCACCAAAAAATCTGCGATATAGAGAGAAAGAGTCTCATTTTTGTTTATTGCCTTTATTTTTTGAGTTACTCGCCATTTTTTTCCCTGCATTTCCCCCACGCTTTACTTTGCATCATTCTTCTGATCACAACGATGAACAAAATAAGGTTCTTAATTATTTAGCGGATAACATGATTCCATATAATTTTTGAGTTGACTAGACAAAAAATTGAACATTTATGAAGTGGTTCACATTTTGTAGTACTCTTATTTTCAACTCCTCCCACTTTTTCTTGACAAATGGATGACATCTTATAGCTATGTATTACTTCTTCTTCTTCGTTTTATTTCAGGTCATGTTATTTTTATGATATTGTTCATCTTTCTGACCTTTTATAGGAAAAATGTATTCTCTGATCTTTTCAGATAATTTTTTACAGCTCTAAGAAAGAGCTTTAAATATTTTTGTTCCTTGTTCGAAAAAAAAGAGATTAAAGTAATATTCCAAATTAAAGAGACCTAAAAACCGTCAAAGAACTTTAATTAAAAAGAAACGGCAAAGAATGAAAAATAGACAACAAAATGAACGCAAAGTTCAATGGTCCAATTTTTATGTAGATGTTATTCCTGCGTTTTAAATTGTAAAATTATTTTGATCTCACCAATCATAGTGAAAGACTTTTCCGATAGTTACATTTTCATTGAATTTCAATCTCAACTGTTCATTTTTCAGGTCGAGTTATGTCATGACGCCCGTCGACGACACCTACACATTTTTTCAAGTAAGTCTTCCTCTTAACATCAATGTTGTAAGTTTACCATACACATGTTTATGCCCTACTTTTTTTGTTATTTTTGTTATTTTCAACTCCACACCCACCCAAAATCGTCACTAATAGCAATTTTAGCAGAAAAGGCAATAGGATTAAGTATTAATCACATCCTCCTTTTTTGGGACTCATTCAAGTTATGCGTACACATGTACAAATATTTTGTGACACACAAGTGCCAAATTTCATAAGCTTTTCCTTTTTTGAGAGCAGCTGATTGACTTTTCTATTTTTAGTTGGGTGAAAAAGATGTTTTATGAAAAAGATGTTGTTTGGAATACTTGAAATATCAGATGGCAAGATTTTTTTTGACTGGTAGTGCTAAATGAAAAAAAAAGTTAGGTCTCAATATTCATAGATTATAGTTCTATGATAAAATATTTTAAATATTTACATATTGAATTTCAAAGATTTTTATTTTTATGAAAAAATATCAAAAAATCGAGAAGACATAACATTTTGAACTCTCTAATCTCTTTTTCAATTATTAAAGAAAAAGTTATAATAATATCAAGATTTGCTAAAACACATGATTCATTTGCTCAAATCCCTTGTCTTGTCATCGCATTTGCGTACCAATAAAAGTTTGTTGCTCCTTGCTCACAATCGCATTATAATTAGAAACATTTACTTTCAAATGGTTTGTGATGACCAAACAAGGAGTAGGGAAAACTTTTTTTTCAGAAAGTGTGGAAATATTCCTGAGACCCAGAACTAACTAATCATCATAAATGTTGTGCGTGTGCACATTTATACCACACCCCTTATTTCTATCCAGTTAATCTCGTTTATGTCACAACGAGTCGCCAGAAAGAAAAAAAAATTGAAAATGGGGGATCTTGAAGTAACATGGAAAATTTAAAATCGATCAATAATGTTTTTACAGATTCTAAAAGGCAGTGCCCTTTTTCTGTTGGTGATTTGGACGATATTTGCAAATTCACTGGTTTTTATTGTTTTGTATAAGAATCCGAGGTTGCAAACTGTTCCAAACTTGTTGGTTGGAAATTTGGCGTTTTCTGATTTGGCGCTCGGATTAATCGTTTTACCGTTATCCTCGGTTTATGCAATAGCTGGAGAATGGGTGTTTCCGGATGCGTTATGCGAAGTTTTTGTTTCAGGTAAAAATCATAAGTGAAACTCAATCCAAAAACTGACGTTTTAGCTGATATTCTTTGTTCAACTGCATCCATTTGGAACCTCTCAATAGTAGGACTCGACAGATATTGGGCTATAACTAGTCCTGTAGCTTACATGAGCAAGAGAAACAAAAGAACAGCTGGAATAATGATCTTGTCGGTTTGGATTTCAAGCGCATTGATCTCATTGGCACCATTGTTGGGTTGGAAGCAGGTAAAGATGCATATACAATCATTGTACTGAAACAATGAAAAAAAAACAGAAAACAAACAAACTAAACATGTAAACGCGACAGTTTATGAATAAATCATTCGAATGATGTTAGTACTATGTTTTTTTTAGTTAGGAGGGAGGGTTAATTTTTCACTTCCGTTTTTTATGTAATGAAGGCGAATTAGAAACTGGAATCGAAATATGACACGTTCAACATGATGTAATTTGAACAATTCGTGCCAAAAAATTATAAACATGTAGTCGATATAAAATGTTTTGAATATCAAATCTTCTTACAACAATGACATGCTATTTTGACTAGACATTACCTTGACAATCAAGGTTCAGTTAAACCGGCCTTACTCATTTTCATGAAATTCCATGTTTTCTCCGGATATTAGAAAATTGTTTGAAGGTTTTCTTAACTTCTCTTGATTTCCAACGCTCTTTGAGAATACCAACCAAACTTTTAAAAAATGTTGAAGACAAAGAAGTGTCAAATAAAATCTACAAAATTCAGAAACAAGGGACGGCAATTTCTGAATGATTAACGGGGGAAACAAACAAAATTAAATTTGGATATTGTCAAAATCAAAAATCCTGGCCGCTCGTAGAAGTTCCCAACGATGCTACGCAAACCCAGCGGCCAGGAATTTTCATCTTGACAATGACAACAGAAGTTATTACGTTCGAGGGAAGAAGCTTATCTCAGCTGAAGGCATTTTTCTAGTTATTGTTATAAAACATGTGAAGCCAAAAATTAAAAAAGTTTAGCGTGCATAACTCCAAAGCTGCATGTACATAAGTATCTTTAAAAAAATTTCCCGTCACCTTCCAGAATTCAACCAAAATTTATAGTTTTTTTTATTTATCAGCATCATTTCTCCAATTTATCATTTCATTTTCAGACCGCACAAACTCCAAATCTGATCTACGAAAAAAACGACACGATTCGTCAATGCACCTTCCTAGATTTGCCAAGCTATACAGTCTATTCAGCAACTGGCTCATTTTTCATTCCAACACTTCTTATGTTTTTTGTATATTTCAAAATTTATCAAGCTTTTGCGAAACATCGTGCTCGACAAATATATCGTCAGAAAGTGAGTTTATTAAATAGATTTTCACATATTTCTTTAAAATATAAATATTTAAAAAAAAATGAACATTTGATCAAAATTCGACTAGAACAGTCATCAAATAATTAAATTTTTGCATGAAAAGTCCCCCGGAACATTATTTATTTGCTTGCTGAAGATCGGTTCACATTCAATGAAACTTCTTTCGCCTCTAGTCTTTTTTTCAAGATAATATTTGTTTCGAAAGTTTTTTTTTAATTAAAAAAAAATCGTACATATTATAATACCTAATAATCAATTTTTATTTTAGCTGGCCGTCTCGTCTCATGTAAGAACAATTTTTTTATTCATTTTTCTAGTTATTGTATTCACCGCCAGTGTATTAGTGAATTCACCTAGCACCTTACACGGTTTTATGTAGTTTTTAAAAGCACAATTACACCCTACTTTTGTGATGTTATGATATGTTCTAAAATAATTTCACCATGAATCTGTGAGAGAAAACTGTTATTTTCTTTTCTTACCAGATTCTTCAATTTTGGCTGAATCGAAATTCGCATGATATTTCCTTAACAACATCGAAAAATGCTGATGATTAGCATGACCTTTTCTATGCAAAATCTTTTCATCTATCAACCTTAAAAATGAACTGACAGATTCCATTAATTTTTCCTGTAATAAAAATCTAATCGCATGGTGGGCAAAACGACTGTTTTTGATTGAATCTTTTGAAGAAAATAAACAATTTTTGTAAAAAAAAATAACGATAAAGAAATTGAAATTCTATTCATATTGTTCCTTATTAGAACACAAATATCACTAGACGTCAGTGAGAGTGAAACTGATAGTACCAGCTAAACGTTCAGTTTTTGGTTCATATAATATTTAACAAAATATTCAAGAAAACATTTTTTAAAGAATAGTTTGCAATTTTTCATAATTTATATATTTTTTAAGTTTCTGGCTCAAAGTATTCAATTTCTGCTTAAATTTCAATTTCATAAAATCTAAAACTTGCGAGGATTTAGGTTAGAAAAAATAGCTCACTTTAAAAAAAATGTTTGAGAAAATAGTTCGAAACGTGATCACATCTACTATAACCAAAACGTTTAGAAACTGTCCTTTCAACCGTATTTTCACCTTTTCAGAACCCTTTAGAAAATCCCGGAAACTGTGAATTGACAAGATAAACCTGAAAACACCTCCAGTTAAACTTTAAACTTTCATTATTCCATGCAAGAAAAAAGTATGAAACCCTTAAGCCATTTCTTTTGTTTTGCGAGATGCTGCACACACTGAAAATCGGATTAGATGTTTCATTTCACATTGTTTAATTTTTCACCATTTTCATTTTTCATATTTTCTGTTCTAATTAGCCGATAACCAGCAAAAATCATTGGAAGAGATCATTTCGGTCATTTTGTCAATTTCATATCCCCCCTGATGTCTTGATAATTGTGTGGTTCAATTTATGATTTATTTTTAACTCCTACCCCCTGATAAGTGGTTATTGTCTGATTGGCCTGGGTGTGGATGAAATTGATAAAAGAAAATTTGGAAAATATTGATCTTTGTTGTTTTTAGGTTATTCGAAAACATATTGAATCAACGATTCTTCATGAAATTAGTCATGTACTCCCGACAAGTGATGAATTTGCGAAAGAAGAAGAAGAGGAAGAAGATAGTAAGTTGCTTGAAATTTGAAAATTTGAAAATTTGAAAAAAATTGATTTTCTAATGTTGATAGTTGAGATGAATGAAAATAAGAATCTCCTGAAAAATTGTCCACCATGTGACAGTATTCATGGGTTATTTTACCGAATGAACTTAAAAATCATATGACGTTTTTTGATAAAAATGATAACTGATTCGAAATAAAATATTTTTCAAACTTTTACATAAAGTAGATAATATACTCTGTTCCAGTTAATCTTTTCTTAATAAATATTTTCTTTTGCCACATTATATCCTTTCCTTTTTTGCATAATGTTAATATTAATAAGAAGATCTTTCTATTTTCAGGTGAAAGCAGTGGACAAGTTGAAAATGGACTGGCTAATGGGAATGATGCTATAATAGAGGAATGTGAAGATGAGGAGTCTGACGAGAAAAGAGATGTATTTCATCACATCAACATTTTTCTGCAGCAATCTTTTGAAATTTTCAGGATCATACTTCTATGACAACAGTGACTGCAACAGTTACCGGACCCTCTGAAGCACACTATGTGAAAAGAGAAGCAAAAATATCAAAATCCGTTCCTGCGATTGGAAACAAGGAAGTGACTATTCAGAAAAGAGAAGCCAAAGCAATGAGGAGTGTGATGACCATTAGTTATGAGAAGGTGAAAAGGCATAAGAATAGGTAAGAAATAACTGTGCTTTGAATTGTGCTTTTAATCCGAAAATTTACAGAAAAGAAAGAATCTACCGAAAAAGTTTGCAAAGAAAACCGAAAGCAATCTCAGCTGCAAAAGAAAGGCGCGGAGTTAAAGTTTTGGGTATTATTCTGGGATGTTTTACTGTTTGTTGGGCGCCTTTTTTCACGTATGTCTATATTTTTCATGCATTTTTTATAAGCTATTCAAATTTCAGAATGTATGTCTTGGTACAATTTTGTAGAGATTGCAGTCCAAATGCTCACATTGAAATGTTTATCACATGGCTAGGATATAGTAATTCTGCAATGAATCCTATTATTTATACGGTAACAATTTTGTTCACTGTCTAGTATTAAAATGATTTCGTTCCCAGGTATTCAATCGAGATTATCAAATCGCGTTGAAAAGGTTGTTCACTTCTGATAAGAAGCCATCTGCCACGTCAAGAGTTTGACTGAAAAACTATGTAATAACAATTTGAATATTTTATAAATAGTTCAAACTATTATTGACATTTTTGTATTTTCAAATGATAATATTTATGTTATTCTAATATCCCTTTCATATTTCCATTACACGTTTCTCAGAAAACAAGAAAAGTATGATGTCCTAGTGATCCAAGAGATCAAAAGGTATCCTTTTTAATTTTTTTGAGCAATGAAAACCATGAAATCTTGTCAAAATGAATCATTTCGGGTAGTAAAAATGTTAGAAATATTCTTTTGTTTTTTTTTTTGAACGATTATATCTGAATAAATACTTCACATGTACAATGAAGTTGTTTTTTTGAAAAATATTTTTTAGGTATCAGTATTGCTAACTTATAACATCTGTGCAATTGAATAAACATGTGACATTTATATTATTTTTAATTTCTCAAAATTGTGGAATGAAGAAAAGAAATACACTCATCCGGATTGATCAAAGAAACTCACCGAAAACGCAGTATTTGTTCTAATATCGAGAAAAAAAACGGTTTGTTTGTGCTCTTTTCTTCAACACATAGTCAAGAGTGACGATCAGACATACAGAGGGCTAGGGTCAATTGACATTAACTGTTGAGACATCTTTTGATATTTATTTGATGAAAAATATTCAATGTAATCGAGATGAGTTTGCTCAAAAAGGTGTGTTCTGATGACAATGATATTTTATTCAGCGGAGACACGTTTGAACAACCGTCGATTTGAAGAACCGTTTGGATTGAAGTATGTAAAATGTTTGGCGCTTATATTATCAGCATTAGCAATGATTGGGTCAATTGGCATGTTAGGTTTTGGAATTCAAGTTTTAGTTGAAGTCTCCTTCACTGCCCCAATAATTGGGAATTACAAAATTTTGTACGGTCCATCGTTAGTTGTTCTTATCGGGTTTCTAACTTTCACTTTAACACCGGTTGGTTTTTATGCAATTGTTACCAAGAATACAAGAATGATGGCGATGGTTAGTCGGAGTATTAAAAAATTTGACAAATTACTTTTTTTCAAGAATATTCTTGGTGCATTTATTTTATCCTTATTTTGCATACTGTCGGGATATATTGGATATTCTTTAAATGAATTTGTTGTCGATGGACAAATGGAAAAATACATGAACATCTCGTTGATGGAGGATTATGGAAACCCAGAATTCATAGAAGTTAGAGGTAGATGGGCTCGAATGCATCAGCAGGTACCGTTTGAAAAATTCAGTACAAAATGTTTTTTTCCGAAATATGTAACATCATAATTTCAGTTCAAATGTTGCGGAACGAAATCAATGGACGACTGGATCAACAGCTTCTGGTATTTGAATCAAGACGATTTGCCACGAATTCGACTTCCTGAAAGTTGTTGTGCAACTTGTGAAACTGTTCACGAAAAGTATTTCAGACGTTTTTTATAAACTCGTTAAAAATCAATCACTATTTTTCAGATATTGCGTAGCTTTCCTAAACCGCGATGAAAAACCATCCAAGAGAGATGAAGAAAATCAAACGCTTTGTTTGTTTGGTAACCATTTTTTTGTTTAATGTTGTGACTTGTAGTGATATCATTTTTCAGCTAGCAAAACATGCAAAGCTGCAGATTCCTCGCCGGCCAATAAACCAATCTGTCTTAACAAAGTTCTACGAAGCAAACCAATCGCAGATGCTTTTCGGCATCCTTTAGGCTGTTCTAAACCTGTTAAAATAGTTCTTGAATTTTTCACTTTTCGAATTTGTGTCTACTCATTTTTGTTCTTCATAATTTTATTCTTGAGTACCGTTACCTGGTTTGTTGTTCATGAGATAAGTGAGCCAATTCTCCCGCTCCGTGTTATTTTCAGTAATTTTTAATAAACATATCAAATACTTATTTATTAGTCAATAAAACTTTGAAAACACGTATTTTATGAGAATACAATTGAAGATGATGGTTGTAATTTACTTATTTTTCTTCGTTTCGTTTTCGGTTTTTTTAACGGGTGTTGTCGCGGCGATCTCATCAGATTTTCGTTTTAAAATCCAGAAAAGGAATCCAAAAATCTTTTGAATAAAATAAAGAGGAGTAAGAACTATAAAAAGACAAAGGTAGAAATCTTGTCTTCTCCAGATTGGTTGCCAAGTTGATTGAAAGTATTCAAACGAGTGATGACGTCCGATATGATCAATTGCGTGAAGGGCTGCGGCAAATGGTCCGGTAGGTCTTGCTTTGAATTCCTTTGACATTTCCTTGGCAGTTGTTTTGTATCTAAAGTTCAACAGATTATATTTTTAAAGAATTTTGCTTGATTACCTTGAAGTTTCAAGAACTTTCTTGATAGCTGCAGATAATGATGTCTCCGTAAGGTCATATTTCTCAATAACAACTCCAAGTCCTTTATTGACTACTTTTTGCAAATTGTGTCTATTGCTGCCATAAAGTGGTACTCCAACAATTGGAACTCCATGTGCTACTGATTCCATAATTGACGACATTCCACCATTTGTGATAAAAAGTCGGCATGCTTTGTGTGCTGAAACCGAAAATGTTATCTACAATTTTGAAAAACACACATTTTTACCTAACAAATCGTTTTGCGGGATAAATGTTGTCAAATTAATATGTTTTGGAATCTTCTCTTCATCAATGCCATCCAATTTCATGTACGGTCCAACTCGCCAATAGATTCGATATTTTGTCAACTTTGTTAATGCATTCAAAACAGCTCTTGCCTGAAAAAATATAAAAAAAATATATCCAAAAGTAAAAATGCATCTGATTACATGTTTTGCACTCATTTTGCTGCTATCCGCTTGAGTACCAAATGAAACAATAATCATGCCTTCTTCAGCTGAAGCAATTGTTGTGTTCCACGGCTATAAATTATTGCATTTCAAGGATGTTTACTCGAAATAAACAAAAATTACCGAGAACAAAGGCTTTGGATGATCAATATGCATTCCACCAACATGGATAACATTCGGTGGGACAGATCTTGGAGGTTCCAAAAGTGGATCAGAATTTACAAAAAATGCTACGCTTTTTTGTTTCAATGTGTTCAATTCTGGGAAGTTTTTGAGCCTGAAAATAATATTCCAACGTTTTTCTAACAGATAATTTCTATATTGTACGTTTTCTTAATAGTGTAGTCATTTGCAAAAATTGAATGAACCGGCTCATCCAATCCTCTATAACGTTTCGAGACAAATTTCGAAACAAATGGTATTCCAAGTTGAGCAGTCATTTCTTGTAAATAGCAAACGCTGTTCCTATAAATGTTGCATATTTTGCAATCATCTGATTCGGCAATCAAGCAATTCGATGGGGAAACGTCAAGGTTGACGCTTGTGCCGGAAGCGATCAAAGTTTCATCAGTGAACCCTAAAAATAGTATGTTAGTTCATATTGATAATTTTTGAAATTCACCTTCAGAATCGAAATAAATTGTTGGGACAGATATCAGATGTGTTAGTGCATTCAGGCATGGATTTCCAGAATAGACAATTGCCAAGTCTAAAGATTCTTTTTTCAAAGAATCAACCAGATTGGAATTTAGAAGCTGAAAGTAATATGTTTTCATTTTTTAAAACAGTATACAAACCTTGTAACAGCTAGCATTATGCGCGTTATAGTACGCTTCAAGGTAGTTGTCATAATCATAACCATTTGCCCAAGCAACATTTGGTACAGCATCCTCTAACGGTTTGTAAAGATCCCTATAAATTGACAGTTGATCACCTTCTCCTTAAAAAGCAACTTACTTGTTTAAAACATTTTTAATAACTTTCTCTCTGACTAAATGAAGCTTTGGTTTAACCAATCGAGGTTCTTCTGGGATAAGTACCGGCTTAATTGAAATCACATTATGATGTCTTAAAGCCAATTGTTGTGCCAAAAACTCAAAACTGTTTCTTTCAAATTGATTGGTCCCAATCAAAAATATCAGAATATTCAAAGAAGTAACCGTTTGGAATAAAGTCAGAAATATTAAACTTCTCATCTATGCAAAAACTTTGATGATAGAATGAATTGAGACCGCAACAATTTACGGGGGAGAACGGGCAGTGAGAGGGTGAGTCCTGGTACCGTGCAAATATTGAGACACTTGGTTTGGTTAAGTCGACGTGGCCATTCCATTTGCGAAGAAAGGGTCAACTTGTTATCCAAACAGATTTTCTTTTTTATTGTGCTCACTCGGGAAGTAATCCTTATTATGTGCTTGGCAAACTGGTTAGGCATTATAGGTTTAGAAATGAAAAGTAATTGACAAAAATACAATTTTAAATAATATTTTTATGGAATTTTATCCTGAATAGTGTTATACTGAAATATTAAAACACAAATTACCATAGAAACTGAAATAACTTTTTTTTTAGAATGTAAAAATAAAAATCATATTGAAAAAACAGGTTAAAAACTATTTTATGGCATTTTTCTTAAAATAATTGTTATTTTCCCTCTCCTAATCGCTGCTCAGTTTTCGCAAATAGCTGGAAATTATCCTGAAAATTATCCGGTCCACTAAATTAGTCTTCAGCGTTTTATAAATCCAGATTTATTCATCATTGTCTCTTCACCAGATAGTTCATCCAACATTATAGCGAAAATATAGAAAGTACTGACTAGAAAAACAGAGAAAGAAAAGTTGAGAAAACAGCTATATTTCACAGAAATGTACTCAAAAATGAACGGGCACGACAACTCAAGAAAGTGGGAATTTTGTTTGGCTGAAAATTTACAAGAAATTTTGAATTGAATGCGATGATGCTGCTGCTGCTGCTCTTGCTTGATGATCACTCTTCAATAGTATCTAAAAAACCGACGACCCGTTCCACAAAGCTTCCACCGACAGCGTTTTGTTCGTAGAGGTTCTGAAAAAAAGTTTTTTTCTAACAAATACATTTCACTTTAATGTTGAATTACCTGTCAATCTTTCTAAATCGTGTGGCTGAACGTTTGAAGATTTTTCCAAAATTTCACGTAGTAATGTCACTCCTCCTTTAAGGTCTCGTTCCTGAAGAATTCGAGAATTACATTGTCAAACCGATGTTTAGCACTTACTAGTTGTAATCTTTCTAAATTTGTAATATCGCCTGCGTTTGGTCCCAGTAATGAAGCCTAAAAATAGAACATTAAACTACAAATTACTTCTTTCATTTTCGTGACGGGGTCATCAAGATCGAATGCATATTTGATTAGTTATAAGAATTAATTGTTATTAAAAGACGACAAACCTGTGCTATTTCCGAAATGACGAAAAATACCAATATTGAGCAACATTGAGACAGCATTTCGCACAAGTGGATCGACTTGGATGAAGTCGATGTATCAGAATAGTGGTCGTCTGGATTTGTTCCTTAAAAACTCTTTTTCACCTAGATGAAATGAGTTGTATTCTCCAGTGAATCGCGGGGGAGAACGAAGCTAGTTATAATAATAACGATGATTTCGTTCAGCCTGCAATACTACAATATTTCGAAGGTTAGCTTAATGAATCATTTGTATCACGTCACAATTTTTTGTGACGAAAACGCAACAAAATTTAAAAAAGAGGAACGAATAAGTGAATATATTTCTTTTTTCTATATCCTATATTAATAGGTCATTTGGAAGAGGTCATAAATTTTAAAACAAAATGAAATGTTTTAATTATCAAGAAACGGAACATAATGGAATTTAAAGGACTTCCTAGGGAACGGAAACAAAAACTCAAATAAAAAACTGATTAGTTTTTACCAAAATAGGAAAATCCTCACGTTTTTATACATGGAATGAGGGAGGAGTTACAAACGGATTAGAAAGACTTGGAAAAAGGTGATCTGAGATTAATTGGAATTGAATTTGGATGGGATATTCTTGATGATTAGCAGAATAGAACATGACTTGTATTCTGACACATTCCATGAAACCTTATAATGTTTTAACATAGTGGTTTAATCATACACATATTTTTGAAAATACGAGTCTCTAAACTTTGAAAAACACACTCAGCGACTAGATATGTTTTGGCATAAGTCCTAAGGACGTCAGATCTTAATTCCGGTCCAATTTATATTTATTTACTTCTACGAACCATGGAACACATCGAAGATAGAAAATCATGGGTTTTGTGAAACATAATTTGTGAAACATTAAAATATCTATTTTCCAATTCAAATGTCTAACTCATTCTTCTCGAGAAGCCACAAAATGCTCAATAAATGATTTTTTTCCACATATTTGAAAATATGTAGTATTCCCAGAAAATATCAATATATATGTACGTGTTTTATATTTCTTGCAATTTGGGATACTTTTTTGTAACGTACAACGTCATAGAATATATTTTTAAAATGTACTTGGACTTTATCACATAAGTTCAAAATTCGGTTAATTTTTTTAGAAAATATAGTCGAGCCTAAAAAATTTGACTTTTTCATGTAGGATGTTAAAATTACTTCTTCGGTTGAAAAACGAGTAAGATATTTCGACATGTCAATAACAAAAATTGGTGATATAAAGTACAAAACAGAAACCTTTTCTGATTTCAAAGGATTTCAACAGGAAGAATTTTTTCTTGTATTTCATGCTAACAATAAAAACATGTGAAGCAATTACCAATACGGAATCGGCAATTATAATAAAACAAGGGTTGAACAATATTCTAGATAAATGGACTGAATATGGAGCTAGAAACTGTATGGATTTCAATATTGTTAACATAATTGATCGTAGATATTGGCTTTACTCAAAAATTATTTTAGAATCGTTTAACTTAGCCGAAACTGTAATTAGTGTGTTTGAATTAAACAAAAAAAACCAAAAAGTACTCCTATGGTCACAAAGTTGTCGCACTTCTGAACCTTAAATTATGAAAAAAAAAACTTTATTCATTCTCCAATATAGTCTTCTCAGAAAATATACTATGTTTGTAACTATCAATAGAAAAAAAATTAGAGATAATGAGATTATGTTGCAAACTCGATTAAATCTTTTATTAATCTTTTTTAAGCGAGGGTGGAGGCATATTAACTACATCCAAAATAAAAATTATAACAAGAAAAAAAAGTGACGATGATAAGAAGCGGTCATTTAAAACAATGAGCTTTTTTTAGAATGGTGTTCGTAAAATAGGTTTTTTTTTGAGAGGCGGAGCGACTTCCAGAAACATTGTGGGAAAGGAACGTATGACGAAACGAGACATTTTTCCTTTAAAACTATGAAAAATGTAATAATGTAAGATGGGTCATTGCCAATATGGAAATGAGAGAAGTACGTGTGAAATTCGAAGGTATAATAGAGTTGATGAATGAGTTAACACTACGAAAGACAAAAGTGGAGAAAAACCACAAAATGAAAAAGTGTGGCTCGATATGTGAATGTGTTTTGAACACTGTGAAAGTACAGATATGTATATTTTTGAAGTTGTTGAATGATTTTCGGAGTCTGAATCTTTGCACTCGGATCTGAAATGGGTAAAAGAATAGAGGAACTTTGGTAGGGTTTCAAGTAAAAAAAAAATTAAAATGCAATAAGTTTCCTTATGATTATAACTTACTTTTTGTGAAAGTGATAAAAATTAAATTCGTCATCTTTCATTAAAAGTTGAAGGATTACAGTAATAATGTTTAAAAAAATCAAAACAGACTAAAATAATATTTTCCATTATTAGTCATTTTCAGACTCTTGTGAATAAGATGATTCGGATCGTATATAATTTTATTTTGTTTTTTGAAGTTACTAGTAATACCGAGGGAAACTAGTTTAAGTTCCGATTAAACAATGGTACCTAGTTTGAATGAAAAGTCTTGGTTCGTATATAAATTTCTAAAAAATTAAACTCATTTAAATTCTATACGTGCTTCCTGACCTGGCACACTGCCAGGACATCCCCACCTAAACAACTTTATAACTTTTGTGTGGTGAACGTGAGTGCTGTTCTTGGGAGGGCTACCTCTCAGTCAAAAAATGGAATAAATAGAAAATAGACAGAAAGACGTAAAAAGAATGTTCAATGTTTCTATAACGTCCTAATTATTTTCCTCTTCCGTGTGAAAAAACACACACGTCAATATTTAATTTATTTGCAAGATTATTTGAGGATGTGTTCCGTTGCTTTTACCACTGTTTTTCTAGGTTTCAAAAATGCCGTGAAAATTGAACAAATAACCTGTAAAACATCAAACTGTATGATCAGTTTCGTCAATGTTCAGATTACTTACGCTATTAATTGCGATACTTAATTACGATGAAAATTGTTAAAGGGCTAGGAAATTTGAAGTGAATCTGAACTAAAAACAAAGCGATGCTTTAGACTAAAAAAATATCTAATACAACAGTTTTTTGAGGTCAGTAAACCTTGTAAACCCGTCAAAATATTAGCTAAATCACCAAAAGAATGAATGCGTATCTTGTGATTTCGGGCTAATTTCTCATAGTTATGTGAATCACGTATACACTATTTTTAGAAACGACAAAAACTGCTAACGAGCTTTTGTTGCAAAAATGGTCATTTCGGTTTCACAGGAGGATTAGTTTGTTCTCAACAAATTGACGGAAAAGGATAAAATGTGTGTGCGTAACCGATTCTTAATGGAGAAATCCCAAATCTTTTCGACGTGATATTTCCCTTTTCGATATTGTAGTTTCATAAGAAAAGTGTAGGTTTCTTCGTTAATGGAAAATATTAGTAACTGCACGATTGTTTTCAGAAAGGACGGGATTATTTCGACGAAGTATTGACGAAATTATTTCTGAAAAAACTAACATTTCTCATTTTTATATAGCGAACAAAAAAATACCACAATTATGAACATTATGTCTTAATATTTGTTTAGGAGTTTAAACAAGATTTCAGTCGGTTGTTCAAAAATAACGAAATCGCGGAAGTACAATAAATTAAATGTAACTTTTGCCAATCGCGAGATTATTTATTTTCTTCAACAGTGTGATTGAATTACAGTATATAAATTCAAAATAGGCAATAGCTTAACATAAAATGAAAAAAATAAAACACATTATAGAAGAACTCTAGTTTCTGGTGCGAAGCAAAACAAAAAAAAATAATAAAATGTAATTTTTCCGAATATGGGTCAACTGATTACTAAACTAATTTGATTTATAAACAAAGAGATTACAATGTGTTTCGGAAGAAAATCTGGTTTTTAATCATGTGTTTCAGCAAAAAAAAATAAATAATGTTTCAATAAAAATTGGTCTCAATCACCATGTGTTCCAAGTCGAAAGCATATAGTTAATGTCACAAAGAACCTGAAACTGATGTTCGGAAATTAAAGTTCAGATTGTCAATCAATTTTTTCGGCAAATACGGAATTTATTCATGACAAAAATAGCGTACCAATTAGTTTCTGGCTTGAGAAAACAACACGAAATTTTTAAAGTGACAAAAACTTGGACAGAAATAGAAATGGAAACAATAAAAACCGGGTTCCAGCTCATTTTGTTTCTAGAAAACATCATCTCCGCGTTTTTATTTGCTGCCCGGAAAAGTCATTGAAAAGACAAAAAAAGTAACTAAAAAACGTGTGGGTAGAAAATGATGCAGAAGTAAAATTAGTTGTGAATATTTTTCATTACTTGACTTGACTTGGTTAGTTATAGTGTTTCAATTATTAAAGACAAATTATAATGACTTACTATTAATTGAAATGAAAAGTAATAAAAATAAGATTAAATGCGGAAAATGTCAGAACCTGAACAACACCTGATCATAATTTTTCTCTTAAGTATGAAGTCCCGATGTCTAATTTTTTAACAGTTAACAATCTGTAAATGATCAAATAATCGTGTTATACCCACAATTATTTTACCTTTTTTTTTAATTCGCCGTCCACAACTCATAAAATATACAGTTTTTACTTGAACATACAAAGATACTAGCCGTAGTAAAAAAGAAAAATGAGCTTTAAACATCATAACAGTGAATTTCTTTCTAATTGCTCTGACATTTTCAAAAATTCATCACATGCCCTTCCATTTCCACTATACATTGATAATTTTTGTTTTCAAATGTCTAAATACTATCCCCAGTGAGTAACTAATTTGTTAAAAAGTTCAAATATAATGTTAATTTCTTTGCTTTTGAAAAAAAATGCTGGTTTTGATAATGAGAATGATTTTCCGTCATTACAGGAACATGTCAATTTCAAAACTTCTTCCAAAAAAAGCGTGGGTCGCTCGACGAACGTCATTAAGTGAATAGCATCCCATTTTTTTTTAGGAAAGAAGTTCCAAAAACGAAGAAAGAAACTAATGAGTTAATTTTTTCTGCAAGTTTCGTGTTTTTGGTTGTTTTTTATTTGGGGTGATCGGGGTGCCAGAAGTTTTTGCATCTGTAAAATGATTCCTTTTTTCACAAAATTATTGAAATATTATGATGTCTTGAGAATTCATTTGTCGTTTTTTTTGAAAGTGAATTATTATTGACAAAGTGACCAATACAATTTTTAAAATCGATAATGAAAAAAATGATAAACATATTTATTTCCCTGAAACTAGTCAATAATAATTAAAAATTTTCCATATTAGTTCAATTTTCAATCTACAATTTTCATAAGATAATTTCTGACTGTTCAATGTTCATCCGAACGATTATCATTCCAAAATGCAAAATTTTTGTACATCGAACAGTAATTTTGAAAAAAAGGAGCTGCATCGAAAATGTTTTAAATTATGGAAAATCGGTCAAAAAATTTGGAACGCTTCACGAATTTGCGTGTCATCCTTGCGCAGGGGCCATGCTAATCTTCTCTGTATTGTTCCAATTTTAGTATATGTTCTCGGAAGAACGGAGGTAAGTAGGTTCAGGTCATTTATATATGCCCCTCTTTCACTGCAACCGACACATTACAACTTGTGCGCAATGCTATCCTCTTTACATGCACCCATGAACATACAAAATATGACTTGAACAAAATTCCTTTTTACGGTGGCCAAAATTTGAAAAGTTAAAATATTTATGAGAACACCTTTATGGGTTCATTGTATGAAATACAAAAACTAAATTTTAAAAAAGGAGACATCGAGATATTGTTGTGGTTCCGTATCATTATTTTAAAAATCATATACGCATATTAAAAATCAAAAAATAGTTAAGGCGGTGGAGATTTTAATTTTGATACAATTATGTAGACAACTTCTATTTTAAAAATTCTATTGTTAAACAATCTAATAAATTCAACAAAAATCGGGGTTTTTTAAATCTTAAAATAAGTTACTATTAAGATTTGAAAACATTTTTTGAGAAACTACACCTATGAAAATTTTCAACGTTATAGAAAATTAGTCAAAAAATTTGGAACGCTTCACGAATTTGCGTGTCATCCTTGCGCAGGGGCCATGCTAATCTTCTCTGTATTGTTCCAATTTTAGTATATGTTCTCGGAAGAACGGAGGTAAGTAGGTTCAGGTCATTTATATATGCCCTTCTTTCACTGCAACCGACACATTACAACTTGTGCGCAATGCTATCTTTAATGCAAGTACTCATTATCACACTATTTAAAATATAGTTCCGTTGTAGAGCTGAAATGGATAATAATGACAAGAAAATAGTTTGAATAAAATTCTTGATTTTTTTCGTATTGAGTTTCTAAATTCAATTGCTTTTCATCTGATTTTTATAATCTGATTTCGTTAACACGTCATTTCCGCTTTGGAGAACTCGTCGTCATTATGGTCAATTGTAGGAAATTTATTTTAGCGAAAATAAGACCTTCAAAAATAATTGTAACCCTGCTTGAAAAAAAGCTTTTCCCACGTGTATTCAATTTCGAGTTGTAATTAAAAATGTTGCATTTTTGCATTGACCAAATAAATATTTCTTTGTTCGAAAAAAAATGTAAACCGGGTTGCGAAGACAAGAATTAAATTTAAATTTAAAAAAAACAAGAAAAATAATAAATTTACAAAAAAAATCGAGGGGGCGAGTTTTAATATCCAAATACAACACGGAAATTTTTCATAACAAGAATCTTGGGAAAAATAATCAAATTATGAACACATGCCCACAAATCGTAATAAAATTATACTTGTTTTCATCAGAATCTCTTCGATCCACTTCTGACTTCGATTATTCCTTCCGCAGTTGGGCTTGCAGGAGCTGGGTAGTTTTCAGATGAATTCTGAAAAATAAGCAAGGGAAATTGAAATGAACGAGATAAGAATTTCAAATTTCCTTTCTTACTTTATTCCAGAATTTTGCAGTGTTGTCTCCTGCGGCGTAACAAGTCCATATTTTTGGTGTTGACTTAATTGGTTGAATGATGCCTGAAAAAAAGTAGATAACATTGTTTAGAATGGCAAAAGCTTTTTAACCAAAAGTTATCGATTTGAACAAAAAGCTGTCCTTCCGTGCACTCTAAAAATATATTTTATACTGTACCTAGAGTGCAGTTCTCAAAAAATTTGTACTGCTTCCCAGAGGCAAAATCATCCTTCTTATAATAACAAATAGGATTTATAAGTGAGCCACTTTATTGATTTACAGTGATTTAAAATTATAAATTAAAAAAGGAATTTTGTATCACTTCTAGACACGTTTTTGTGGCAAAATAGATTTTTTTCATAAAATATGGAACCCATTTATAAAAACCCTATTTTATTTATTCTCAAAAATACTTGGCAAAAATCCAATAAGATTGTTTTTCTTTAAAAAAAATACTTTAACTATGTACCTTTGTCAAACAATGGAGTTCGTTCTCTTCCAGCAGTCATTGGTCTTGATTGGCTTTTTGAAACATTCAATTTCGATTTTTCAGTAATATCCTCATCGTTAGTAGTGCTGAAATTGTACTTCATTTCTTTTTTAGAATATTTTTTCGTTTTTCTTACCTTCCAAATTCCGATTCAGGGCTGCTTTTGACTTCCAGTGTTATTTCTTTACGCTGCAAATAAAATTCGAAATATTATTCCTTCTCTACTTTTCTTGAATTGAGAATAACAAATATACTCACTTTTTTCCGCTTCGCGTCAGGAATTTTCAATTGACTTTCAATCAACTTTGGTTCTTTTCTAACAACGTTGTGTTCCTCTTTCACTATTTCGACAGTTACTGGCGCAATTTTTGTGTTTTTCTTCACACTTTTGACTGCTTTCTTCTGCTGGTTCTCAATCTCACTTTGATCCGATTCGGTAACTATTGATGATGATGTTGTTACATCGATATCTCTTGAAGCCCTAACTTTTTCCAACGTTTCCTTCAGTTTGGCTGACATTTCGCGATCTTCTTGGGATATTCGGGATTGTTCTATTTGTTTCTCAAGGCGGGCTTCAGAAAGTGTTCGGAATGATCTCTTGTATCTTGCTGAAAATTTTTTTTTAATTTCAAATGCTAAAAAATTATTTTGGAATGCTTTGGATTTTAGATTTTTTCTTTTTTAAAATTTAATTTATAACCTTTTCAATTAGTAAGCTTCACTTTCAGTCATTTTTTTATTTATACATTTAAAAAGCAGTTTTGTTTTTGATTGAAGCTCTCCCCCCCCCCCCCTCCCCTCATATTTCCTGTCCATGTTTATTCCTCATGTTGTTAAATTGTTAAATGTACAATTTTTTTATTTTTCTGGCTTTCAAAGAATATGTGACGCTTGCTAATTTGATCATTTTGATATAATATTTATAACTACAAATTATTTCCTTATTATATTATTTTCGAACGCTTACGTAAACTGAATGGAATCATTAAACGATATTTCCATTACTTTTTCAGTCTATTGAAAATATTTATAGTCAACAATATCTTCAAAAAATGCATAATCATTCCGGTTCTATCAAGACATTTTCCCGAAATTTTTTTTAGATTCTTCGTGATAGATACAAATATTTCAAAGGACCACCAAAACGTAATAACATAATCATAAAAACAGCCCCCTAACATTTTGCATATCTTTACATCAAAAAAGTCTCCCTGGAGATTTTTCCAGAAGTTTTTTTTCAAAAATAACATCTCTTCCGACCCATTCAACTCTCCCAAAAAAAAGAAATGATTGAGTGTTGCGAACACGGAAAACCAGAGCGTTCACTGTTCTTTTTTAAGACTGTGTTTTTAACGAAAAAACATAAAAACGAAACGTTTACTCATATTTTCTTGATGTTTATCAATTCCTGCGTGGTTTTTGTTGTGATTTACGATTTTCATGTACCATTCTAACTCATTATTCATTTTTAGCAATATTTTTCTGTCCCACAAATCTAATAGGCTTTCTCAATAAAAATTTTGATATGCTAATTGCACCATTTCAGCTCATTTTTAATTGAACTCAATTGCCAGTTGAAAATTAGAATTCCTCCACAACATTGTCATACTTCATGAAGTTGTCTCATTTTACTTTCCCCCCACCCTCTCCACCATCATCATCCTATTGTTTTGCTCATTTTTTTTTACATCTTTTTAGTAGAAAATAGATTAGAAATGCATAAAAAATGCGGTTTGATGCTGCATGGCTGATTTTGTGAAGGAATAACTTACCAGTTGAAAGAAAGAAAAAATAAGCATTCAGTAACTAACTATAGGAAATTGTTATTTTTTTCGATTTTTAATAAGGTAGCTCAAAAGTGGACTTTACGAAGATTTCAAGTTTACACGTTTTTATCCTAAAACTATAAGTCAGAAAAGAAAAATCGCAAAAATGAGAAAAAAAGACTAGAACCCGGAATTAGAGTTTAGTAGTTTTGACACAAAGTTTGGATTCCGGTGTTCTTTTTCGGAATTCCAGTTTTTCGAAAACTGTTTCCTTATTGTTTCGGCATGATGAATTTCCGATAGATTTAGCAGTACTTATAGCTTGCGCTAGAAAAACCTTTAAAATTGAATATTATAAAACTCGAAATAAAAACATTGTGTTTCGTTCAACTATCTGCTATATCAAATAAGTGGTTTGCATTAGCAAAGGATACTCTTAATCCTAATTTGCGGGCCTCTGATCGTTTTTTCAGATATCTAAACTCAAGTCGAAAGTAAAAATTGAACATGTTCATTCGCAGTTTTATTTGCTTCGAAATATATTCAAAAAATAATAATAAAATCCCTTCAGAAGTTTGATAATTAATAGTAAGTAAAAGACAATTTTTCTTAGAAACCACTTCCTCAAAAAGTGTGCTTTTCAATTGAGCTCTACAAACACACGTGTTGTTTCAAGATGTCGCTGCTTTTTACCCTTTTATCGAATACATCAATCTTTAAAAAACACTAGAAAATACGTGCATTTTGCATTTCGTGTTATGACCAGTCGAAGGTTAGATCTCACAATACAATTCCTAGCGTTTTTCCTTCACCTGGGAACAAAATACCTCATTTTAAAAACGTAGGTGTACTTTTGGCATCTATACACCTACAAATGGTGTTTTTTTAATAACTTCGTAAGAATTCAAATTGTTGCGTTTTACAAATACGTCTCAATAATTCTCGTCTTCCGCTCAAGTATGAAACTATGTAACGCTTTATTTTCAAGTCTATCTCATTTTCTTAAAATTCATTCCCTCCCTCCAACCTGCCCATTATAGTTGTAGCTGCTCAAGTGCCCTAGTCTCTTTGCAAGTCCGTTTCAACATTCTAGTCTTACCCGGCGCATTTTCTTCAAGGAAACATATTTTTCCTCGATTTTCATTAAAAGTGGACCTTTGGCCCAGTTCAAGTGGTTGCCAATCATCAACTGAGTCCCTCTTTCTTTTTTTTTCGACAAACTCACCCCCCTCCCCTTCTTCAAAAAAAATGTTTTTCAATGGAATGTCTTGGGAAAATTACAATAAATCTTGAATATATTGGCATTTTATGCTCATCCAAGATGGCAATTTAAGTTTTCTTGTGACATGACGCAACATCATGTTGAAGGTTCTGACGGTCGAGTTAGGAAATAGAGTGATGAGAAGGAAATAAGGTTTTGGAAATTCTCATGTCTTTTCGAATGAGAAATGAAACAATAAAAGTTGAACGTCATAAAAAATATTATGTTTTTTGGTTGTTATGGTTTGTTGTAATTGAGTTTAAAAATTTTTTCGAGGAAGTCTAGCTCCTTTTTTATTCCGAGAATTCTAGAGTGACCAAGAATGTGTATCTCTAGTTTCAGTAACATTTTTAAACATTTTTTTGTTGTTAAAATGAAACGAAATTCCCAAACAATTGTTAAAAAAAACTCCTAAAACGCAGCCTTGCAAAAAAACATCCAATTGAAATAGGCCGCAGATCAGTTTGTTAGTGGCCGGCACCTCTGCTTCTGGAAACTCGTTTTATTAAAAAATTATTTTCTAGTTGCACTTTTGCCGTTCCAATTATTTTCCGCGCGTTTTTTTTCAAACAATTTTTCTTTAAGATATGATGTATAAGGACTACATTAATCATTTCCTTGTGCCCCCCCCCCCCCGTTCTTCAATTTTGTTGGATTGGACCAAATTTATAGACCCCAACAAAAAGAAAGAGGAATACAACAAAAAATATATGATTAATGTGGTGCTGAGACCAACTGTAGTTGGGTGCCTTTTCATATAATGTTCGGTTTCTCTAACATGTGAAGTTTCTCTCTGGAATTGCTTGAAGTGTATTTTGTACTCGAAAGAGCACTTCAGGTATACATTCGCTAGTAGAAATCATGAAATTTTACAGCGCCTTACGCGATGTGTAAGAAACAGAGTTTTGGCTCTCATTAAGATTTCGTAAGGAAAATATATTCAATTATTTTTTATCCAAATATGATATTTTGAGTTTTATATTTGTTTTAAAAATATTATTTAAATCTGCTAAATAGGACTGTGAGCATGGTTTCTTGAAATCGTTCGAGGTTTGAAATTCTATGGCTTGAAATCAGATATAAGTTGGACAAATGTTTGAGGATATAGTAATTAGAAAAATTGAGAAGTTCTAAAAATAAGTTCTTTTAAAGAAGTTTAATTGGGATTTACTCTAATTTGGCACGTATATATGCAAGAATGTTCTCGGCAATCGATTGAGATTTTTTAACATTTTTATATTTATAGCTTTACAAAATCATGCTCAGAGCTTTAATAAACATTTAACAGCGTTTTCCTGACAACATGCCCAGCTCTATCGAATAAGCAATTATGTCTGACCAAAAAAACCCCTCTAATGAGTAAAAAAAATATTGGCACTGAAAGTGATCCAACAATTCAACTTCAATCTTCTACTTGGTCATTATCAGACTCATTACCGATATTTATCAGACTCATTACCGATATTTTAAATTTTTCTATTGTCAACTTAAAATTTTTGGATCATCCATTTTCTATTGTCAAGATAATAATTTCTGGCCGCTCGTTTTGCGGAGTGTCGTTGGTAATTTACTCGCAGCGCGACCGCAACGCGCTCAAATTCAAATTTCTCAGTTGGTCTTGCGCGTAGCGGTCGCGTTGCGAGTAAATTCCCAACGACACTCCGCAAAACGAGCGGCCAGAAATTTTTATCTTGACAATACTAAAAGACCGCAGCGCAACCGCTCGCATTTAAAAATAGCATGCCTGTGTGAGAGACTTCGATTTTCTGGGTAGGTCAAAACCAACTAGCATGATCAAGAATATTTGAGTTGACAATACAAAAATAATGATTTTTTCAAGATTTGATGAATTTGAACGTCATTTTTCATTTTTTCGCGCATCTTCACCCAATTTTGTTGGTTTTTTCGTCACTTAATTTATAGCGTTTCATAAAGAATGAAAAATATGTATTGTCAAAATCAAGAGGTGTTCCCCCTCCCATTATTTCGTGCATACTGCTTTACTCCTACAGACGTATCATTCGTGTCTTGTGAGTAATGTATATCCAGTGTTCTATTTTCGTCCTCCCATTTTCTATTTGTTTTTTTTTCTAAAATGTTCTTTAAAATCTCATTTCCCGTCACTCCCCTCAAGAAAAGTTCTCACATTTATCGCCCTGAAATTATAGCCTATGAACGTTGAAAAAAAAAGAACTAGGGAGAACCAAATCCTTGGAAAACTCTTCAATTTTTATGCTAATCATTCCATTATTTTTTTTTAGAAGTTTTTTTTTGGTGGTGAGAAAGACAATTTTTTAGTGCATTTTTATTTCGAATCGGTGCTTTTTTGCATTTCATCCTTTTCTTCACCGCCTGCCCCTCATTCTACTTCCATGGAATAATAGAGAAAAAGCATTAAAAACAGAACAAAACAATGCTGACAGAATAGTAGGCTTCATAGTTCTCAATTAGCTCTTCTCAAACACGTCGTCCACGATTTTTTATTTCAAAATGTTCTTTTTTTCAATTTCGTTTTTTTTCTTTAGTGTTGTAATTAACGCTTGAAGCAAAAAAAAATCCGTATGTGATCAATTGTTTTTGTTCATGTCAAATGCAAATCTTTCAATTTTTTTTTGCATTGACACTAATTTCGTTCTTTCAGGCTTAAAATTGGCAGAATTTTCATATTATAACAACTACTAAAAATATACCTGAATTTTGTATTTTTGTCAAATTTTCTGTTGGAAAATGTCATAAAAATTTTAACGCTCTTAAAAGCCGAAAGAAAAATAGTGAATTTTCCACCCGACACTTAGAAAGGCTTTCAATATCATTTTTAATACTAACAACGCCCTGGAGCTATTTTAGTGTGACATGTGAGTTTCTCTACACAAACTTTGGGAATCTTTTATTTTACTATTAGTGAAGATTGATGAAGAGGGTTCCATTTTTTTCCTTTTTTTTTTGGCAAGACATTTAACTTTGGAAAATGTATGACTCTTGAGTCTGTCAAGAATGTACACGCATCGGTTTTCATGTAATCAAATTCATAAAGCTTTAAACAATGTCGGTATTAATTGAATGAATTTTTATTTATATAATTGAGCTTTCAGACAAAATTTGGGATGTCTAATTGTGAATCCTGTTTTGATTAGGGTAAAAACTGTTTTTGCTCTCCTGAGGATTCCGAAGAATTACATTGAAAATCTTAAATTGAGCCCAATATCAGTGAATTTGATTTTCAAAGATCACCCATGATTTTTTCAGCTAATTCTAAATATGACTTTTCATTAATAAAAAGAATAGTATCTCGTCAAAATATTTAAAAAATTAGAATTTTTTATTTCGGTCTTTGGGAAATTTGTTCTTTTTTCTCCAACTTTAACTTCTTAGAAAATTCACTGATTGGTTTTGGCATGTTATTAGAACACATTTCTCGGAAGACAATTTGGACAACAAAATTGTATTTTCTTTGAAACATAAATATTTCAACAATTATTAAATGGAATGGAATAATATTTCGAATCTTGAATAATTTATTAACATGTGCAATTCACACTTTATTTAAATGCTAACCTAGATACCTAAAATACTTACGCACTTCGAAAAACTTTCATATTCATTCCTCCATTTTCAGATTTGGTTATGTGTTTTTCAGCTCCTTTTCTTGGAACAAATTTAAAAAATCCCATCAATACTGCTAGCCTTTTAAAAAAAGTCTACGTGGGAACATTGTATTTTTTTCTCCATTTCTCAAAGTAAAAATTCACAAACTAACGTTCTTTCCGTTTAGACTTGCTGCCATTGTCGCCGTTGCTTGCTTCAATCGCTCCAGGGTCGGCCCACGGCTCTCCTAATGGATGATCGTAAACTCTGAAAGTTGAACAGTATCCACCTTTATGGAATTTTGGCTTCATCACGATCGACACTATCGCATTCGGAATCAACCAAAACGGACTACAGCGGTAAGTTACGTAACAGGTAAAAGAGTTTTGACATTGTATTGTTACAACACATGGATGAATGATTTACCCTTTTGTCCATGGTGGAGATGGGTTTATGATGATACCCTTCGGAATTTGTGCTCTTTGAGCACGGGTTATTGAATCGCCTGGTTCAATTCCATTCTCATAACCGCAGCTATTGTAGTAGAGGAAAAGCATGAACCATCCGATAACCAATAGAATTGCCCCTATTCCCAAAATTCCAAGGATCATCCACCATTTCATATTGCTTGCATTTTCAATATCTTGGTATGCTGTAAATAGAAATTGGGAATAAAAAAAACTTTTGTTACCAGAACTGGAATATTTTATGAATTTACATCAGTAGTCATGTTATGGTTATTACAAAGGCAATCTCAACCTACTTTTTAAAGTTTACCATCATATTTGATTCTTCTCTCAGTTATCAATGATCGTATTTCATTCAAAACAATAATAGTAAAATGTACATTCAAAAATATTCAATAGTCTTAATCCTTTAAAACTTCAATGAACAAAATTTCATTTTTTTTCTCTTATTTTATTTTTAATTCCAAATTTTCGGCAAAGTGTATGTACTTCTTCACACGCTATATACTCTAAAACAATATGCTTTTTAAAAACGTTTTGTTCATTTTCATTTTTTCTAAAAAAAAACCTTACAAAAAACTCGGGTGAGTGGGTAGTGAAGGATGGCTGAGATCTGTGAGGAGCTGAGATCTTTCAAATCATCAGCAACAACCTGCAAAATGCTTAGGGGATTAGAAGCGCCCAAAAAAAACTTTGTTCAACCTCGCCGGTAACCAATTTCCCGTTTGCAAATGTCACAAAATATAGTGTCGTTGTCTTATTTTCTTCTGATACTCGTCTTTTGAGAAGCTGGAAGAAATGAGTTCGTTTTATATTGCTTTTTTGTTTTCGTTTGTTTGCTTGTGAACATTGAACGCTTCATGTACTTCAATTTTGTATGATGTTCAGGAAAGATATTTCAGATGTTTTCAAGTTATATACCCCTTTCTATATATGTACATTGAATTGAAATAACGTCATAATTGAATCCACATCCTGAGTTTCTGAGATAATAATACATTTTGATAGACTATCTGACTAGTCTGAAGAACTGCGATCTTTTGAACAAGTTTCTAATATGACACTCACGTTTATTCTCCCAGTTTTGTTTTAAAAAAAAACATATTTTCCTCATATTTCTTAATTTGCTTCCGCTTTCCAATTATGAATGTATCATTATTGTTTCACTACAGCTATCCTAGCGGAACGCAGAATTGCAGTTTCGCTTCTTTACTAAAGTTGCTTACGAGTATGTAAAGTTATTGTTGTTGATATAGTGTCTAAAAACCTGGTGGGGTCTGACGGCAACGCTTGTTTTTTCCGCAAATTTTTTTTTGAAAAGAAGAAAAATGAACACTGCCTTTATCTCCGTCGTTTTTTTTCACAAAAGAAAAAAGGAGCTGAAAATGTGTCTCAAAAATAAATTTTCTTGCATAGACACCATTGAAGAGACTAAAAATAAAGCTCTGAAGGGAAAGAAGTTCGAAAACGTTTTTGTTCCCCCTTTTTCCCGTCCCCAGTGTTAATCATTTCAACGGCTTCATTTTTAAAGAAAAATGCGATTGTGTTTTGAGGAAAACATGTTCGTTTTACCGTTTTTTTTAAAGTCAAGCTTTGCGACTTCTAAAAAAAAGAAGAAAGGCTAGTATAGTTTCTAGTATCTTTAAAAAAAAACTAGGGAGCTTATTAAAATTCTGTTAAATATTTTGTTAAAAATTGTAATACACGTTTTTCTTAATTTCTTAATTATATTTTTTGAACATGTTCGTTCTAGAAAAAAACTCATCATAAATTTTATAAAATGTCATTTGAAAGATGTTTTTCAAATTGTTTGTTATACGATTGCATGCTAGATGATTGTTTAGTTAATCATAAGTACTTTTTTTTTAATTTGTAGACATCAATAATCGTTTTCGAAATTTTTAGTGTTCATCCGTCAAAATTCATTCGATGTTTTAAATTAGAAATCGAACCTTCTAAATCTTCGACAATTTCTAATATGCAAATAGTTGACAATTTTATTATAAAACATTAATTTTTACGAATTGCGACATGACGTAAAAAAATAAATGGTGTTCAATAATCAAATTGAGCTTTAATCCAGTTTTAGCATATACATATTTTTTGCAAATTAGTTTAAAGCAAGAAATTTTCTGAAATACATATATTGAAAGATGTTCAACTTGTGTTTCAATTCTAGACCGCTTCAATATATATTTTTTTTACTTTTCAAAATTATTATTCGATACTTGTTTCTTTTTTTGGGCTCGAATAAAAAGGGCGAATACGTCCCAATTTCATATTTTTTCTATATTAAAATTAGACAAAAAGCTGAAGATGGTCTCTTGAGATTTTCAATTGCATCGCTTATGGACGAATGTGAAATCGAGCGTATTTGGAAACTAAACTGTTATTTTTAAACAGAATTTACATCGAATATTTCATTTTGAAATTATTTTAATGCAATCTGACATTATGCTTTTGTGATGCAAGCTGGCTTACTCAAAACGTCGAAATTTCACAAACCGTCCCCAATTCGTATTTTTGTCATGGATGAAATAATTCATATTTCATGTAATTCAACACAAATAATTATTATATCCAAGCTATTTTCAATAATAAATGTTCGTGGGAACCATAACTCAAAATTTTTTGTTGATTATTAGTTCACCTTCGAATTTCTTGTTTCGCGTTTGAACACCATTTATGTTAAAATTCGAAAATTTTAAAATTTAGTGTTAACGTGACAAATCTGTTTAAACTGCATTTGTTAAAAAAAACACAACTTGTTTTGTATGCTTGTTTATCTCATGTTTTTCGAAAATCTTGCTCTTTGCTTCTAAAATAAAACTCTTGCTTCCTCTTTCATTCCCCTCTCCTCTTCCAAAATCTTCCACGTTTTTTATAGTTTGTCCTTTTATCTTCATTTGTTCATCCAAATAGAGACCACCATGAACGCAGCTCCAAGACATTGATTAAAGACGAAAACACGAAGCAAAAAGAAAGAAAAAAAAAAACTATAAAGAGGAAAGAGGAAGCGGTTGTGGTGTAGGGTGAAAGTGACTGGCAATGGTGTATGGGAATGTTTCACCATCCGTTTGCTCTCCCTCGCTTTCCCAATGAGTTTTTGTTCCAAAATGAGCACATTGTGGTAGTGAGCGACGCATTTTTGGCTTCTTCTTCTACTTCTTCTTTCTTCTTTTTCGACTTTTTTTTTTCTTCACTTCTTCCTACCAATGCAATTCTGTTTGCGGTGAGCGAAATTCTGTTGTAGTTGTTAGTGAGCCTGAGTTATGAGCTCGAAATGAGAGCGCGGACTGGCAACTAAGAGACTACGTACCCCCACCACCACCAGCTGAGCACACGCTTGCATGCATACAATTTTTGGTATCAAGTTCACTTTTTTTTGTTGCTTTTTGTCTGTGGTAACCCCAGACACCCTCACACCCATCTTGACATTTTTTTTTATCTTTCGTCTGGTGTCAGTCACTTTTACGTGTTTTCCTTGTTTTCTTAATTAGCTTTTGGAGTTAAGACGTGTCTTGAATTTAAAAATGTGAGAATGAAATTAAGGTTTCCATTAAAAAACTTCCATTTTTTCCTAATGGAATCATAGTATCAGGAAAAAGACCAATGGTGTGGCGCTTAGTATCGTAATATTAAGCTTCAACTTGAGTCAGTTAGAAAAAAGAATAAATGGAAAGCGATTACAAAAATTTAGATTTTTTAAAAAGTCTATTTTCATAAATATTAAATATGTCACTTTTAAATTATAGTTTTTATTTAAATATGTTTTAAAAATAAAAAATGAAGCACAGAAACAATTTTTTTCAACATTCAAACAAATATTGACTAGACAAATTCAAAATATTTCGTTGCGATGAAATTTTTAATCATAGCTTGAATTTTTTAAATCAAAATAAATGCAAATCCCCCCCCCCCCCACTAATTAAAAGAAATAGTGGGACTACTCTTAATCGGTGTGCCAAACCAAATTTTAAAATTATTTTCCAAAAAAAAATTTAACCGAATTTACAGAAATTTTTTAGTATTGCAAATTTCTATTCCATACTTTGAGATTTTAAAAAATATCTTCAGAATATCGGACAAGCTCCAATTTAATCAAAGAACCTGATAGTCACTAAAAAAACCCCATACTAGGGAAGTGTTTAAAAATCTTTTATGTTTTTTCTTCTGATAGTACTGCCCAGTTTGAATAATGCATTTTTAAATAAATTTGGAAAATTTAAAATTATGTTTTCATGAAAAATAGGCCGTCTTTTTATATCTAAATCAATAAATTTTGATAATTTTTGTCATTTATTTGATTTTCAAGCGTTTTCAAACAATGAATTCAAATCGTCCCTTCGAAATTAAAAATTCAAATTATTTTTCCAATTTGAAGCTCAAAAGTATACGATTTTCAAACTTTACTAGTTCAATTTCTTGAAACTTGAAGTAAATTCCCATCGTTTGACCATTTCACGTGCAAACGCTTTGCTCTAGTGTGTTTTTAAGTGCTACTTATCCTATTTTGTTCTATGAAAGGAGTAAAGTCTTCAAAAAAAATATTTTTTTAGTTTGATCAAAAAATTTTCTTTCTGCGCCAAATTTTTTTTGTAAAACAAATGTTGTCAAATATTTTTGCAAAACATGTTCAAATTTACGAAACAACATACTCTACATGTGCGTCCTAACATACATAGATACAAACATTTGGCAACTCGTCACACGCATTTTTTTTAGTTATTTCTTGCGTGCGTCCATCTACGTTTAAAATACTCCCAAAACTGCACAAATTGCATTTCCCGCATTGGAAACGCGTTTGAAATACCAAATACCTTCTTTGTGTGGATTTTTTGTTTTTCCCTTTTTCAAAAAAGCGTGAAAAAGTTTCACTTTATATACATTTTTCGTGAATATTTATACCAATTTGCTACATGGGAGGGCAGCCGCTATTGGCAATGACCCAAAAAGGGTAAGAAGAAGAAGAAGAAGAAGAAAAAGAAGCTTTTGGTGTGTGCTCTCATTTCAACAATCAAGCATACATAGACACACACACAACATAAGATGGCCCACCCTTCTTTTTTTTTGTTTCTTAAAAATTTTGTTGCAGAAAAATATTTTTAAACATTTATTTTGAACATCTTTCGGTTTGAAACGAACTAAATTTTGTATAAGAATAAAAAAGTTGGTATCATTTATGATGTCCCATCATCATTTTTTCTGTGTTTTGGCCATTGTTTGTTGCAAACAACTCAATCAAGGATACGTGAATAGTTGGAGTTAGACAATTTGGTTCTACTTAATTTGACTTGTTCTTACATTCTTTGGGATTGACAGAAAAGTTTTTTATTCTTCCTCGTGTATTCTTCGACCTAGTCGTTTATTTATAGAAAAATTATTTTCTAAAATGTACATTACGTATTTAACGGTCTATTAACAATGTTTCAGAATTTTTATGAAATTTTGGTCAATAATTTTATTAAACTAACTTCAAAAAGTCAAACCTAAAAATTTGGATTTTCAAAACTAGTCCGCGAGAATTCTAGTTCATTTTTGGACCGGCTCTTGTACGGCTCATGCACATTTTCAAATAATTTTATGGTTTTAAAATTCAGTGCAGATATATTAAAATTTTTATAATGACTTATTGAGAGATCTTATTAGATCAAATTAATGCTAATGAGATTAGCATAGCGCTCGAACTCAATCTGATGCTGGTTTTAAAGCGTGCTGAAAAATACATAATTAAAAATCGCTTTGAAAAACGGCATAGAAAAAGTTTTTTAGGCCAGGTAGAATATTTTTTCAAGGCACTATTCGGCGTTAGCTTCATTTATCAGTTACATTGTAAAGTCCTCAGTAAATAAAAATAGTTTGCTTCAAAAATATAAAAAGTTATTCCTAATTTTAAGATTAACAAAAAATAATCAGTTTTTTCTTCTTATTTATATATTTTTCCATTGTTTTCCTGTAAAACAATTTTATAAGAAATAAAAAAAATTGTATTTTTCATCATGCACTTTTAAGACGTTATTCTTCACTTCAAAAATTAAGGTTAATGGTTTTCCAAGAAAATTATTTCCTTGCAAAATCGTGAAATTACCTGGCCGTATTTTGCTCCAAAAATTCCAAACGTTGAAAATGTGAAAAAACCCAAAGCAATTATTTTCTTGTCAAACATCAAAACTTTATTGTTTTCATAAAGCAAAGTTCAACAACGGTTTTTCTTACTCATTCAAACTTCTACTTTTCTCACTACTCTGTTTTTGTCTTCTTTGTTTTGGCCAGTCTTAAATCGCTATTAAAATTGGGGGGAGCCGTACTCGAGGAGCTCGAGCGAAAAATCGGAAATTATTTGAGAGCAATGGGCCTTTCCCCCTTTCTTGGACAGAACCAGTTATTTCATTCACACCTAGTGATTTTAGAAGCTTTCGTTGTTTTTTTTTAAAGAAATTCGTATTTTTTTGGGAAAATGTATATGTTTTTTGGACCACCCACCTTGGTAGAATATTCGGATTCAGTGAATGAAAGATCGGCTGGAGGTACTTGCTTCCTGTGTTTATAAACAGCTATCATGAATGCGGTTTGAACCAGTTTTGTTAATCTCCTTTCCAATAGTGGTGTTGGATCATCAATTCTAGGAGTTTTGAGCTCTAAAATTTATAATTTTTTGTACTTCTAGAAATATTGCAGAAATGGCTTTACCTATCTGAATTTGATAGATATACGAAAATTCATCACTTGATTCATTTGAACTTTTATTGTCAGCGTCAATGAGGGCACCATCTGAAATTATCATTTTATTTTCTAAACGTGCATTTTGAAAAGTAAAAATTAACATTCGCTAGAATTTATATTCATATTAGTAATTCCATTTTAAACGTTTCCGTGTATGTTCATAAATATTTTAATTTGAATTTTAAGTTTGTGAAGAAGTTAAATCAAATCTTTATAGTTTTTAGTTTGTCAAAGGAAGCTTACCAGTGAGATTCTAATGTATTTCAATACGTTAGTTAAAACAGTTCATTGTTATTTTTTCATAAAATATGTTTTTTACTCTTGAAGCTAATAGTAAATAAATTTATTTTTCGAATAGTTCGAAAAGTTTTACCTAACTGGTTCACGTTTTGTGCCATAGTTTCTTTTACTATCAATGTTTAGGGAAACTATTCTAATAAATACAACTGAAAGATATAAAAAATTGTGTGATCAGAAAAAAATTTCTTGCAGTAGATTCATTTTTTCTTTTTACCTTAATGTAGAAAAATATTTTTTTTTTGAATTTCGTCGTTACAGTGACCTCTGTATCAAAATAGTACCCTACAAAATTCTTGTTTTTGTCGAGTCGGAATATTTCAACTATTTCGAAAATTTATATTCTGATTTGCATGAATTTACAGTCCTTAACTACTAGTATTTCTTGAAACTACACGAATGATTAGGAACATTTTTCGTCATTCGAAAATCTAAAAAAAATCTTAATTCATCTTCTAGTGAACAGAAATTTGAAATGAAAACCAACCTGTCGTGAGATCGTTATTACTCGCTCCCAAAATCAGTAGATTTCTGGACGTGAACGAAAAAACAGTCAGATAAATAAGAAGCATTCCATTCAATCCTGCAAACATTTGATAGTTATTAAGAAGCGATATCAAGTGAATGCATATAGAGCACCCCCAATGCTTTTCACCCCGGCATAGCCACACAACAAGTCTAAACCTATCTTTTAAGACCCTTGTTGCTATGGTGTTGACTAAGCTTGGCAAAAGCCAGGGTGGCGAAGGTAGGAAGGAGAGCTTCTATGTATTAGAAATATAGAAGCTTGAGGTGATGGCTCACACCAGCCGCAGAGCACAAATTTTTATCCTACCTTTAAACTGCAGAATGAGAAAGGAATGCGTGAAGCAGGGAGAAGTGAACAAGGTGAAATGCAATGCTCGAATATGAATATATATCCTTTTTTTATCACTAACCAAGCTTCACAGTAATTGATGTCTTTTTTTTTAGTTTTTCAATGAATTCCTCCTACTTTTGCATTATATTAACATGTATTTCGCTTTTGAATTCTAAAATTATGGGCGGTACTTTTAAGACATTGATGTTTAAAAAAAACGTTTGTAGTGCTTACAGTATGATTCGCAGCGAAATAATTTGTATTTTCCATACAAAATGTTGTATTTTAAACGATAAAAAATGAGATAAATAGGTCTGATGTTTTTTGATCAGTGGTATAACTTCCGAATAAAAACATGATTACAAGATGCATGAACCGTCTTTTTAAGCAAAATTGAGCGAAACAAACTGTTATCGGGATCTTTAAGCTAGATAACAATGTATATAATTCAAAAAAAAAGTGTTTCTGTGACATTTTTGAAAATTTTAATAATCATTGTTAAGAATTATACAGCTTCTTATAAGATGTGAATTTAAATGTTCCAAAAATTACTCAAAACACGTTTTAAAGTACAAATTGTTTTAAAATTGTATGTTTAAAATTTTCAATGTTTTTATTAAAAGACATCATCACCAAATGAGTTGAGAAAATGAATTGTATTTTTAATAGTTTTCCACTCATACGACTTTTGAAAATAAAAATGGTTATCCATGACAGTCTTTTTTGTTTCACGTACTCAATACATAGTTTAAAATACACATTTTGATAAGAAATACAACTTGTTAAAGCTTTAAATCAGGGTCTTTATACCGAATTAATTTTATATTTTTGGTTGTTTTTTTTTGTTTTGAAGGTAACGTAGTTTCTTATTTATCATTTTGCAATATGGTTTATTCCATGAAATGTTTTTTTTAATCAAGTTTACGTAAGCTGAAAATTTCTAATGGATAAAAATGTGTCTTCCATTTACGTCCATGGGTACAACTCGAGTACAAACTGATTTGTTTCAACAGAATACGACTGCCTACGTTGCAGCAGTATGAATGAATTATACGAAAATTCGAACCTTGTGGAAAAAAGACGTAAAGGAAAAAATTCACCAACTACGGGAAGAAGTAGGATGAATAAAACGCGGTAAAAATTTAAAGACAGTAACTCACTCAGAAATGGAAAATTGGGTCTCCTACAGAATTTTTCGCAACATGATGGAGCTAACAATAATAGACGTCAACATACTTTTAATTAATGTTAATTAGAACGTAAGAACGAATTATTACGATAATAATTAAAAGAAAAAACTAAATAATCCCATTATTATAATACTAATCAGCCAATATTTCTAATTTCCTATGTCGATATAAAAATTGTCAACCTTTTCAGCAGCAGGATCTTTTAATCATTACATTATCTTGATGTTTTTGTGTTAACTCTATATTTATGCATATTCTTTGAAATTACTACATGTCTAACTAATTATCCAAGAAAAAAATTAATTGTGCTTAATTGCCGTCAGAATTAAAATTTCAGACCACTTGAGTGCAATTATTAACTTTTCTCAGCCTATTTTTATCAGATATCCGTCAACCCAAAAATTTATAAGAAAGTTGAAACCATTAGTTTTTTTTCAATTTTTCCGTAACTATTTATTATTTTTAATAATTCTATACGAGCGATTCTGGAATCTCAACATTATTGTCAAAAACTTTATTTTTTCATAATGAATAACACAATATTTTCTCACTAATACGTATGAATAAATCCACGATTTGCACAAGATATTTCATTTAAATCCTCTCTTCTTTTTTCATATTTCTTCTATATTTTGAAGATCGCCGAGTTTTTTTTTCATCCAAAAGTTTCTATTGTTTTATTTAGATTTTTTCATATTAATTCATATTCTATACTTCCTGAACCAAATGTATAAATGTTCATTATAAAACAATAAAAAAAACTAGAATATAATTGAACGGTGTAATTTCCGGAAGACCTCGCTTGTTCATTTTTTTTGTCCAATCACACGAAGCCTTGTTTTATATTTTTTGTTTTTTTTTCTGCTGTCTCGTAACGGGTTCTATCTCATTTATATATAATGATATTTTTTCATTTTCCTGGTTCAGTACTCTTCCGGTGCTTGAAATTTATTTGTCTTGTTATTTTAACCATTAATTTGTTATCTCATTTCGATTTTTTTTGAGTGAAATGATAAATAATATTCGATCGGAAGAACTGAATAAAAACGCCAACGAAGAAAACATATTTTGCCGACAAAACGCGCATTCTTTCCGCGATTTTTTGTTGAGACGACTCTTTGTGCAAGTTCTTTGTTACCAAAAACTACATTATTTGGTTCTTTTTTCCACTGTTCTATTTTTCATTTTTTTTTTCTTGGGGAGGAGAAAGAACGATGTCTATTTTAGTAGCTCGTTTTTTTTTCAACCGATTTTCAATTCCGATACTTTCTGGATTTATGTTTTTGCGAATGTTCAAAATATCAAAGATATAATAGGTTTCGACTATGAGATGAAGCTTGAAATTTGAAATTTTGGGACCTCTCAGAATTATCATAGTAATCTATCTGAAAACATTCATAGTTTTGAGACAACGTCAGATTCAATGAAAAAGAAAAACGAGGGACTAAAATATTTTAAATTTTAAATTTTTTTAGGATCTAGAACGTTTCACATAGAGGCTAGACTCCGAAACTCGGCCTGATTCTGATGATATGAATTTCAACTCTTTGTACTACATTTTTGAAAATGTTTATCTTGTTTTAACATTTAAAAATTTTCGTAAAAACCCCTATATTTTCAGAAATTTTTATTTAAATAATTATTTTCTTGTTTTATTTTTTTAGAAATCGGGCCTTTTTACATTTCAAAACCAATTCTATCAAATATCATCTTGAATTTTCTGTGGAGTTCATCTTGAATTTTCTATGGAGTTTTCTCAAAAATTCACAATTTCGGAAAATGCATTTCGTTTTAATTGAAGTACCTTATTATAAGCCCCACTCCCTTTTAATGTACAAAAATCAATTCTAATAATAATTCCGGAAACATTATTTTTTCTTTTGGTGACGCCTCCATATATATATAAAATTTAATTTCTGAGAATATCCCCGATTATTTTAGTTGCACACGACCTTTTCATCTTTCTGTGCGGCTTTCGCTGTTCCTAACTTTTGTTCTGTTTCAGCTGATATGAGAGTCATAATCCCTATATACTGATCGAACAATGTGGTGGAAGCCGCACAAAAAAAATAGAACCAATTTCTTTGAATTCTAGTAATTGAAAATTCATGTTTCCTCCCAGACTTGCTCACAAAAACTTTCAAAAAAACAACAACCATTGTTATTCACGTCTAATAACATTCATTCGACTCATTGACTTGCTTTGACGCCGCAATGTATTTAGCTCGCTCGCCCCAAACCCGCGCTTTTGGCTCGCTAGCTAGCTCCCTCTAATCTCCTCTTATTGCCCTCAAAGACTTTTCTTTGAGAGACTTTATCAGATTATTCTATCGGACATTCGACAACAATTATCCGCGGCCATGCAGTTTTTTGTTCGCGTCCATAACTTTTTTCTTGTCGTGTATATATTTTTTTGCTTTGCATTTTTATTTTCTCGTTTTTTTTTCCTCGTCTTTCTTTTCCGATGGATATACTAATAAGTAGATTTGGTATTATTTTTTCGTTAACGATTTCAGCTTTTGTGTCGAAGCAAAAGTTAATAAAACAGCTAAAACATTAGCGTTATATGAATGAAACGCTTTATTATATAATATGTTTGTTAAAAGGTAGTTACTTCCCTTTAAAAAAATCCAAAAAAAAACACCTTGAGTCGACTTATTTGTTATTTTGATTTTTAAATCCATTATTTAATCTGGATAGTTATTTTGATCCAAAATTTATAAAAAAGCTGTGAAGTCTTCCGAATACTCATGGAAATTTGGTACAAGAATTTCATAGGTCTGAAACTTCATTTTTGTGCAATTTAATAAGCATTTTCTGACAAAAAAATGTAAAAGTCGAATTTCCTTTCAAATTTAAAATCCATTCAAAACTTTTATTGCTGTTCTTCGAACTTTTGAACACTTGCTCAACTTTCAAATCCGAAACATTCATTTAATTAACTTCATTTACGCAACTTTCGCACCGTTAACTCAATGTTTCCTTCAACTTGTCAAAACGTCATCACATTGAAAACAATATATTTTGCTCTATTTCTGCCATCAGAAGTACATAATTCTGAAAAAAAAGAAGTTTCATACATATCTTTCGTCGCCGTTATGTTTTTTTTGTTTCAAGTCGAAAAAAAGGAGAAGTCGTTGAGTAATTAATAAAGAAGGCGCGTACCAAAGACTCCACGTGCTTGGTTGGCTAGAAAATTTGGATTTTCTCCTTGACAGCTCATGCATAAGCATTCCAACAGCAAGAAAAAAGGAAAAGGGGGTCCCTTTCCTTTTTTGCTAGTCTGATAGTCTGAAGTTGGGTGTATATTTTACCTTCCAACTTTTATGCAAGTTGGTTCTTTATTGTAGTCTCGGAAATGCTGGATTGTGAGTTTTTATTTTTCAGGAATTGAATTCGAATTTTTTCATATGTGTAAATTTGATATTGAGCCATTGGAAACATTTTTAAAATGAATTCGAAAAAAAAATTCGAGGGCAAGATAGTATAAGAATTTTCATTGCTATTAAACTCCACTTTTATCTACATATTTTAACTCTAAAATTAGGCGAGTCCGTTTGCCAGTAGTCACTTTTTTCCCGTTGAAACTCATCAATTTTTGATAAGCAAACTTATTCAGAATTTTTTAGAAGCAATATTTTGAAGCGAAGTTTTAGAAGTCATCATTTTTTCATATTTCAATCAATCTTTACTTCCTTTTGCACTCATAGGGTTTCGTTTCAAGCTTCAGCTTTAAAAGTGATTAGTCACTGACGGGTTTCAAAACTTTCTCAGGATCTAATATTCAACTCCCGCCTAATAGGACCAAAAATAACAAAACACGTGAATTTTCATACTTTGAGTATGAATAAATAAATAAAAAAGTAAAGTCTCAAAAATTACTTCTCATATGTTGGCTAAAAACTCTCAAATTGTGTTTTTTTTTTCATCTTTCTCACATATCTTCAAGCAAAGTGAGACGGCTCCGGTCGACCGACGAGCACTTTATGAGGTTCCCAAGCAATCGAAAAGATTATCCGCGTATTCCGATGAGTTCTTTACCCCCCGCCAGCTCATTACAAATACATCACAGCTCTTCTTCGTCGCCAGTTGAAGAAAGAAAAAAAAACGAAAACTAGGAATAAAGAAGGCGAGGAGAAAAAAAATGACTATCGTTTTTTTTTCTCCGCCCCAATATTTTTCAGTTCTTTTTTGTGTTACTAGAAAAAGACAACTTTATTCTTCTATGGTCTTCACATTCTTTTGTTATTTTCTTACCGGTTGCTTGGAAGAATAGAATATTTAAATTTTACTGATTTTATTATATCATTCAAAAATATTGTTACAGAATTCTAGCTCTGGTGTTTTGTTATGAAATCGTTTTTATTTTTGAAAAAATTAGGAACCAATTGTGTAAACGATCGATCTGTTTCGTTTTTTTAAGAAGCTAGGTATTCAGCAGGAATCTGCTCAAGTGATGTTCATTTGTTCAAAGACTAATATTTGTGTATTTTGATATAAAATTATTTTGGATAAAGCAGAGCTAGGATTTTCTAAAGTTCGCAATTGATGCTTCTTGGGAATTTCCTCGCAACGCGCTCAAATTCAAATATCTCAGTTGGAATTGCGCGTTGCGGTTGCGTTGCGAGGAAATTCCCAACGACACTCCGCAAAACGAGCGGCCAGAAATTTTTATCTTGACAATATCTAATTGAATCTTGTTCGATTGGACCAACTGACAGGATGGAAAGTTCGAGAATTGCGTCTTGTATTCTAAATCTTTTGCAATTGGTTCTTTTTACAAATTTTCCTACTGTTGTTTTAGCATTTGATACCAATTTTCAGATCGATTAACCAATATTTTTAACTTGCCTTTAAATCTTTTTATAGTTTCACTTTAGCTAGGAAAAGATGTATGGTTCAAGCTTCCAAAATTATTCAGAGCTCTAGTATTTGAAATATTTACGGAATCATTAATTTTAGAACCATGCAAAAATAAATTAAATTTCAAGATATTTAAATAAATTTGATGTTCTGCAGTATATATTAGTTTAATAACCCAATATAAATTTTCGAGAACACATCTGTTTCAAAAAAAATCGTAGGAACATATGAGATAGTAAGGTTTTTGCCCCCTACGAAATAAATATCAGTGATTGTTGTTGTTGTTCGCTGCTTTCTTATTTTTTATTTATTTATTTCAGTATTTCTCATTCTTTCACACAAATGTTACATGTATAGACACGCCGATGTTCCCAGTAAGATAAAGAAGAGAATAAAAAAACGCATAGTGAACATCGTTATTTTCTACTCACATTTTCATACATTTTTGACAAGATGCCGGATTGTTTCCGATCACTGAATTTGACATTCATGAGAATGTTTGCCTTTTTTTTAGAAGTGCTTAACAAATAATTCCAATTGTTCTAAAAGTTATAGTTTTTATGGGGTGTTTTGATGTTTTTTAAAATTTGTAGAGATTGGGTTTCAAAAAAAGGAACATCCTGAAGAATATTTTTTACATCAGTACAAACAACGTGTGTAATAGGGGTGTCAGGTCTCAAGTCAATTTTGCACTGGCTTTGCACCACTTGTTCCCACACTAGGCCAAACTACCATTGAAAGTGAATATTTATAAATTGAAATTGAAATTTATTTTAGTTTAAAAACCGGTAATTTCATGACGAAAGAGCAAAATCTTACATTTATTTGATCCCGAATCTGAATATATATCTTGAAATATTATTTTTCGAAACTATTTTTCATAACATTTGAATAGATCTTTCAAACATCTGGGCAAAAAGTTTTACATCATTTTTTTATCTTGCTTTTGTTGGTTTGTAAATCACTCGATTCCCAAACCTTGTCCTTTGGAATGGAACCTTTATTACTTTAACGTTTTCTTTATCCAAACAGATATTCATTCAAATTTTATTATTTGGTTCATCATATTGTGAAACCCCACATTTTTTTTTCAAAATTCGAAGACATATTTCACGAAAAAAAATATCCGCTATAACCAATGGCTTCTGAGACACTATGTACTTAAACATTATTTTCATTTCATAAACCAATGGACTCACGTAAAACTATGATAAATTACCGCAAAAACTGTCGTCGCTGGCAGAAAAGAAAATATTAAAACGCCTCCAGGTGCCCAGGGACACACGAGAAGTACGAACGCACACTATTATCGAAAATTTATGAGCCGCCGCTAAATTTAATGCTCTTAATTTATTAGGTTATCTTGGCAGGTGACACTACAATGAGTTTTGCGAACTAATAAGTTTACATGAGCTTTCGCAATGAATTCGATTAGGTTTATGAATTTTGCGTTAGGTGGAATAACCACACGATAGTGCAAATATGTAGGTTTGTTTTCGGATATTTTAACAAGTAACTTTTTCTCTAGGTAACAAGACATTTCACATTTTTATTTGAATAATAATTGAGTATGTGAGGGTACTGTTAGTTTGAAGAATATTTCATGTTTCTGCACAATTTCAAAAATTTAAACATTATCTTTTATTTTGTAATTGATTTTCATTTGTCACATGAACTGTAATAACATTGCTCAGATTCTTTTTGCACAAATAGAATCTTAACAATCAGATATTTTAACTTTTTCGTTCTTTTTTAAAATTCATTTGCTTAATTTTTTCAAAATGAGTTTTTTGCTTCATTTTCAAAAAAAAACACAACACAACAAATAACTGACATTGAAAAGTACATATAGAAATTTTAAATTACTTCATCACTTCCACTTCCTTGTCAATATAAACATGTAAAATAATCCATCTTATGTTAAAAAGCTTGTATATTTGTGTCTGTGTGGTTGACGTGATGGCTAGTACATCCATCACCCAAAAGATTGCAACATCAGTCCACTACCAAAACATCTGTTCGAGCCTCAGAAGCTCTCAAAACCAAAAGACATGAGCACCTCATCAATAAGACACGAATTCCCCCCCCATCCCTTGTCCCATTTGCTAAGAATGTGTCCCAAGTGACCTGCGAATCATGTCTGGCTTTGTCCGAATGTTTTACAAACCTGATATTGTTTTCTGGCGGAATCAAGAATCAACATTTTTACCGAATGTTCAAAACGAACGCCATAGTAATAAATTTTCGATTATACTAATCGAATAACATAGAAAAGCGAAAGAAAGGAAATCGTATTTTTTTAAATCATAATGGTCCCGTCGCGCAAGTGCCTTGAACAATTGTTTGAGAAAGGTTTTGACTACAACACAGCTGTTCTAATTTATTACCCCCCTGGAAAAGAATCTACATCCTTTTTTCCTTTTCTTCATCTGAAATCATTCTCGTGTTGTCGAGCCATCTTATCTTGCCAATTAGATGAACTAGCGGATCCGCTTGTTAACATGTCAATTTTCCGGAAAAATTTCTTGCAAGACAAAAAAAAATTCGTAAAAGATATGAGACTTTTCATCAAAAAGAAGAGACACGTCATAGATTCTCAAAGTTTTTCTTAATATTTTTCGAGATGGACAATTGGCGCGGCTGACACGTATGTACGTATTTCACTTGTTCCGCAATGTTGTTGCAACCTTCATTTTATATTTTTTCTTTAAATTTATTTTTTTATAATGATAACACTGCAAAACATTTGGGGTGTCTTATAAATGCTTCAAAGTTAGCTTTGCCCAAAATGTTATAAATTCGTGGCTCATTAAAAATTTGTTTGTGAATTCAATGTAAGGTGAACTTTTCAATAAGTGCGCGGTTCTATATTTCATAAGCCAGTAGGGCTCCATTTTTTGTTGTTTTCCTTATTGTATTCCTTTAAGATTGCAAATTCACTTATAATGAATTCATCTATGATTATTATCATCAAGATGTTTCCCTCACACCTTAATATCCATACAACAGAATTAACTTCTTTTGTCGGTCTCACTATATTTTTCAACTAAAAAAATTGGTATCTAAAAAATATTTTCTTTCACTTCAAAACTAAAAATATATTTTTTGAAACCCGAAAAAAGAACTAACTGGAACCATTCTTTCATTCTCTAAAAGTCTATGAGCATATTCAGAGTGTGTTCTTTTTTTCTGTTAATTCTCAAACTGAACGTTTTTTACGGGGGGATTAGAAAAAAAGGACTTGCTGTAATGTGGTGGGTTTATAGTTTTGTTCGAGGTCGTAAAATAGTTTAGTACATGCCGCGGAGTCAGGGGGCCTGTCGTTTCGTCCTTTTGATTTTTTTAACCCAATCTTTCGAAGAAAAACAGGTTGGAGAATGAAGCTTTGGAGATGTTTTTTTTTGGCATGAGAATTGGAGAAAAGATGAATGAAAAAAACCACACACGTGGAAAAAACTCAAAATTCAGAAATGTTGGTTTTTTTTAAATTGTTTTCGATAGGCTTGATTTTTAAAATTTTAGAAAAGGTTTAACACGAAATTATAATTTATCGTTCAAAAACAAGCAGATGTTTTTTAGAGATTCTTATTGAGTTATTCTTAAAGTTGATTTTAGTGGTACATTGTCTTTAAGATCCGATTTTCTCATGAAAGCAGAAAATGCGTACTACAGTCAAAAGTTGTACCCAGACTTTCAGTCGCTCAAAAAAGCTTCATAACTTTGGGTCAACCTATACAAAATGTAGGCAAAAGAAGCCCTGACAGAGGACAATACAAGCCAACTGGCACGCAGATAATACGCGCATATGTCATACTTAATTTTTTTTTGAAAATAGAGGGACCCCACACGAAAACACTACAACAAAATAAACGTTCAAGGCCCATTTTCGTCTTATTGCTTTTTTTTTTGAAAAAAAAACCACCCGAATTGTTTCTCCACTCTTTTTGGCTTTAAAAATTTATGTAGCACAAAACTCGATGTGCGGTAGGTTCTTTTCGTTTTTCCTTTATCGTCCTCTTAGTCAGTCGATTAAAGAAAATGTGAAGTTGTATATTATAAGTGGCTCAAGAGGCATTCTTTGTGTGTTGCTTTCGTTTTGGCTCATATGATTTTGGAAATTTTTATATTTCGCCAGAAAAGTGATGTAAGTCGGAACTTGTTCTGGAGAAGGGGAGAAAAAATGTTCTGGAGTCATTGGAGCAGGAGAAATTTTGGTTTCCGGGGAATTTAAGTTAGTTTTGAATTTTTCTCTATGTTGTTGGGTTTTAGAGTTACGGATTTTGAAAAGATTTTGAATTGAAGTTTTGTTGTATTTTTAGATTAGGCAAAGTAGTTTTTTTTTTCAATCGATTCAGAAATTATAGTTTTTGAACATCATGCATTTATTTCTAACTAAAACTCAATATTATTTACATTATAAGGTTTCATGGAAAATAGTATTCTTACATTTCATTCTTCACGAATAGATATTGAACTTCTGATATGACAATTTATATTTAGATATATATATATATAAATATATATAATATGATTATATATTTATAAACATATAAAAAAACAAAAATAAATTAGAAATTCAAATAGCTATAACTTGAGAATCCGCCCTATTTGAGCGAAATGAAAAATTGTGTATTAATGCGAAATTTGTTCTCTGGGATGCAATACTCATAGTTTTAACATATTTTCGAAATCCGTTTTCACTCTTAAGTTTTTTATTTTATTTTTATTGGTTATTTTCAAAAATTTCATATTTCATTGAACTGAAAATTGTTTATTTTCCTATGAAATTCCATATTTTCTTGAATTGTCAGTTTGAAAATCCGAACGGTTTTAGTTGCCTACTAACCAGTCTTGTGCGAACTTATGAACCTTCAAAGTTCAAACTTTTTTTCATATAAAAAACACTAGTTGTAAAGAAACATGTGACCCGAGAGAGTTCGTAACTTGGCACACACCCTGTAGTAAAGATCTCATGTTATTTCTTTCGAATAATATTGGACGTATTGCATTCAAAAAAGGCATTTCAATTCAAGCTTCCCATGAAAAGGTGTCCAAACCCCACACCTAGCAACCATTCTCCAAGTGTGAACCAATAAATTACCTATCAAGAGCAGGAGAAATAATCGCAAAAAAACCCCAAAACGTAATTATTCTTCTGTAAACTAAACTGGCACCTGTCGAATTAAAAGCTTCCCGTCGGTCGGAGCACCCCCCCCCCCCCCCCCCTCCGACAATATGCCGTAATGCATTAAAGTGAGTCTAAGGGGGGCAAAGAAGAGAAAGGTGAAAAATGGCTGTCGGTTAGATTTCTTCGTTATTGAGTCTGTCACCCCTGAACTTCTGCTTCCTCTTCAATCCTCAATATTACACCACTTACTTGTGCCGTTGTTGTTGTTCGTAGGGTCAGCGATGTTGCCAATCTAATGATATGTGATTGGTTTTCTAATGAAACTTTCTTTACTTATATGATTGTTGATATTATTATAGTTTAGGGGTACAACAAATCTTACAAGTTCCAAGATGGTACAAAACCGTTTGTCAATTTTTAAAGTTATTCGCTTCCTCGACTTACCTTAAGAACTATTTTCAACGTAAAATGTTTGTCTCACACAAGTTGGTTTTGATCTACCGAAAAAATCTAAGTATATCTCATAGTCATGATATTTCCACCGACGAGCGGTTGCGCTGCGGTCTTTTTGTAGAAAATGGATGATCCAAAAATTTTTAACTTAACAATACTTGTTGTAAACGTTCTCTAGTGCTCACAATGATCTATTTTTCTACTTTTGATCTTCATTTTTCATTTTTTTTGGAAAAAAAAATTCTTCAAAATCAATTAAATTCTTTATCATATTCACAAAATATTTGCTTTGGTAAGATCTCTTCGAGCATGGAAGCTCCAAATCTACATTGATTCTGTCATTGTCTTGTGGTACTTGAACAGGAAACTAACCTCATATTTTCACAGGCATTTTTCAACTCATTTTCTGTTTTTATATCCATCTTCCAGATGACTAAACTTGAAACAAAAAGCTTCATCATGTGTAGAGGACTTTCTTTGTGCCAACTAATGAAACAAGTAATGCTTCTTTTACATATTTATTCCCTATTTTATTCAACATCTTATGACAAAATATTAATAAGACGCAGTCAACCTAAAATGTTCCCCCCCCCCCCCACTTTTCCACAAACCCTTCTAATGCACTCTGTCCTTTCATTTCTTCTTTTTGCTAGTTGCACCAAATATAGGGAATACGTCATAACATATTTCTACTTTATAACCTTTTTTTGATTCTTCAATTTGATCTAGAATCTCGAAAAAGTACAATTATGAAAAATATTCTTTGCTATTAACCTTTTTTCTATTCTTTTTTTTTTTAATTGTTTGTCTCATTCCTTAAAAAGGCCATATTTTTCAGAATAGAGAAAAAAAGCGTCATCAAGGGGAAGGAGCTTTTAGTTATTATTATGGTCCTACGACCGTCTAGGTAGGTTTGTTATTTTTTATTTCAAACGTTTCTGTTATGAAACATGTTTTGCAAAAATTCAAAATAGAGCCGGCACTTGGTTTTGACCCCGGAGGTATAATTTATCATTTGTGTCTACATGTTGCATTTGCATTTTATATGCGTGTTGCTTTCTTTTGATTTCCTCAAGAAAGCGCAATTGTTTTTACAAATTTTGAGCGCAAATTTATTATATTGAATTATCCCACGGATATTCAAATTTCATAAAGAGAGAGAGAGGGGCTTCATCAATGTTTGAATTATTTTTCCCGGCTTCTGAGGTGTATTTAGTTAGTGAAACTATACTAATGTTTTTTCAATATAATTTTTTGTTTCAATCCCTTGTGTTTAAACGTTTCTGTTTTGTTTTCCTATGCTCCTAGGATCATAAATAATTCATTGCAAAAAAGATTCCTTGCCGCAATTAGAAGCGCAATTAGGATAGAAATAATTCGATAACAGAAGGACGGTGGACAAGCGTTTAAAAAAAACACGTTGAATACCTAAATTGAGATGGGCTGGATTCGATTAAATATTAATGCGAAGATGGTCCCTAGGAAATTTTGCTACATTTGAAAACAACAATCTGGCAAAAAACATACATACTTGCCAAGAAAAAAAAATAACCTATATTTTTTACACCTGGGCAATAGCAAGAGGCCCTCTGACATATTTTCACATTTTGAATAATATGTACGAATGATACCACCATCTTCTGCACATTTCCTATCGGTATGTTTTTTTAAAGAGATTTGAAAAATACTTTCTCCTTGAAGTTACCATTAACGACCATTTTCATGGATTAAAAGATTAGAATTAGTTCGAATGGCCAGAAGTTGTTTTTACTGATATATGCTTCTAAAAGGATTGAGTTTTTTGGTTATTTAGTTTAAAAGACATTGCGAAGAATCTTTAGACGTCACATCGATCATAAATTATGAAAATAACAAATTTAAAACAAAATAAAAATTCTTTTAGGTGTTGGATTTTTAGTGAAACTTTTGCATCTGCAAGCGGAAGCCAAAATTTTTCTTAATTTATTTTTTTTAAACATCAAAAAAACAGATCTATATCTAAGGTTTTATGAAAGCCTGATTTTTTATGAAAGCCTGAAAAATCATTCCGCAGGGTCGTGTTTCATCCCAAAAATCAAAGATCCTGCAGATCCCCTCGCTTTTGTTTTTTTTGTAATAAGCTCTTGGCTCTGATATCATTTTCTACAGTAGCCTAGAATAAATTAGAGGAGGTTTCTTGTGTTGAAAAAATCTTCGACACATTCTTGTTTTTTTCCCCTGTAAAACGACCTCAAAACTCTTTATAAAATAGAAGACGACTTTGCCGGCACGTCTCAAATTCAGCTTATGAAGCGCTTGAAAAGAAGGGAAGCGCCTTCCTAATGAGACTAATCGACGGTGTCATGGCAGCATTTTTGAAGCAAAAAGAAATATGAAAAAATAAAGAGTACGGCCCATATGGATGGATCGAATCTCGTGGACGAAAACTGAGCCGAAAGCCAACTAAACTCATCGTCGACGACGCAAACAGAAACGAGGCAAAACGCACAATCGAGCACATACAAATACATACGGCTCATTGACACCACCGTTAAATTGAAGAAGCATTTTGCGCAGATACGGGGAGTGGGAAAAGCATATCTATTCAAGCGCTATAGTTTGTCTATGTTAAATACTATTTGATATTTTTCGAGCTGTCAATCAAGTGTTTCCATTGAACTAAAACACTCATATTTGAGTTTTAAATATTTCTAATATTCTACAAAATTTTGATAAATATTATTGTGAATTTACAACGAAAAAAATGAAGCATGGAGACCACGTTAAGTGTAATGCCACCTCCAATATCGAGGAGGATTGCCAGAGCGATGGTAGGTATTTACATTTCATTTTTTCTTTCAATTTTGAGAAAAAAAATAGTGTTCTTATGTATGCACATCCCCGCTCCTCTATTGCATTTCATACAACACCCTCATTGGTTTTACATTTTGAAAACGATAGGCGTCGTCCGCCCATCCCCGTCTTCTCCCAAAAATCGTGGCGTTGACGATGTCTTGATTGCAAGTGTCACTTCCGATATACCCTAGTTAGGCGCTCTTCTTATTGTGCTCCAAGATTTGTATGTATATGTTCGTTGACGCAAGTTTTTGGTAGTCAATTTACAATCATCTCTTGACTCAATTCGAGGAATACAACAAACATTCAACAATTTCATTTTGTGGTCAAACTCACAATCTTCGTTTTTTTTTGTTGAGTTTTGAAGTTTTGATGTAACTATTGTGTCTACGATAATTGTGCATTTTTTCTAGATATTTCTTCAAAAAATTTAAGTTGAAATGTAATGAGAAGACTAATGTTTTTACATTTAAGAAAAAAATTAAAAATTCTCGGAAAACTTTGGGGTACACTAACATCCTTTTCAATTATCCTTGATCAAAATTTACGAAAACATTAAATGTGTGTTTCCTGTAGATCTGAGCTAAAAGGTTATGTTTTGATATTTTATTTTTTTTTTTAAATACTAACCGGTTATTGCTCATAATGTGAATAACGATTTTACAAGATAACCTACGATGAAGTTTTATATTAGGACTTAAAATGAACGTTTGGGCTTTTGGCGGAATCCACTAAAAACTGAATACATAAAATTAATTCATGTAAAAGTAAAAAATAATTCACGTTAAGCATACACCTTTAAATTGAATTTGTTAAATCCATTCTCTTTATAACCATGCACTGGCGGCATACAATTTAGAGGTTGCATTTTAGTATCATTTAAAAATTGTTTATATTGTTCGAAAAAAACAATTAAAATTGCGCTCCATTGGACAGCCGATTTTGGCAAGAGTCCAAAATAAGGATAATTTGTTTTACGAAAAATCTACGAAAATCTATGATATTTTTCAAGAAGAGTATCTTAATTATGTCAAGGAAAGAAAATAATCCCCAGTTGTTTCAATTTTATTCGGTAGGCGTGGTTTTGGACTCATGCCAAAAGTGGCTGTCCAATGGAGCGCATTTTGAATTTCTTTTTTCGAGCAATAGCGAACATAAAACTCTCGTTATTTCATAATTTTAAATATTTAAAATAAAATTCAGGTTATCAACTAATTTTTTGTTTGAGTTATTTATGTGTATTATGTATATTACCCAGAAAAAAATCAGAAGAATTACATATTTCAATACATTCAACATTTTCATCACTATTAAAATCTTGATCGATTGAATGTTTGGTTCAATAGTCGAAATTTACGAAAAGCTCTTGAGAAAAACGAGGAAAAACTCGGGAATTGTCTTGTTCACGCTCTCAGCAACATCCTAGAATGTCAATCCTCTTACAAACACGCGTTATTTCCCAAATCTTGACTGTATCGCTTTCGGCAAATATTCGCGTCAAAAGTGTTATCCCCCCGTTTTTGCTTTATGTGCAAAAAATCTAAGGAGCAAAGTAAAACGTAAAACGTAAGAGACATCCCGTGTGAAAATTTTGTGCAATTTTTTTTTGGAATTAGTTTGCCAGTCATAGTTTCTTACTCTACATTACCCTATTCAGAGTCTAGGAGAAAAAAAAGTCGAGATGGGTGAAAAGAAAGTTCTTCAAGGGCTACCCACTTGGCTCCTCATGTGCTTCTGATAGATAATTTATTCACTATCGCTTCCGCCCGACTTTAATATTCAATATATCTCTTTTGAACTGAGGCGAAGCATCACCCCCTCTCTCTTCTCTTCTTTTTTTTTTATTTCCATAACTGAATTTACACGCAAAATTATTATACATACATGTATTTAACTAATTCTAAACTCCTCTTTCTCTTTTAGAAAAAAAAGAAAAAGTAATAAATTAAAAAAAACAATTTGAAACCGTGTGTCAAATTGCTCTACCATTGTTGAAGCCATGTTAAACGATACAATGTCTCGCTCTTTGAAAAACTTTTTTTTTGTTTTTGTTTTAATTTTTAAAGTTTTCAAACTAATTTTAATTTTTCATAAAATCGCTTAATTTTTAATTTCAGCATACGAATCTCAAGAAATGCGAACGATTGAACCACGTTGCAAGGTATCCAGTTCATCCAAGCAGTGCAGCACCTCACGATACTAAGTTTTCAAAAACATATCTCAACAAGGACAGAAAGGTTTGTTTTTCTGGGATGGGATTTTACAAAGTTAACCCCCCCCCCACCATCTCATTTTCCATTAGCTATCCTATCCACACTACCGTAATTTTGTTGCAAATACACTCCTTAAAAAGCGTGGAGAAGAAAAAAAAATGAAAGAACTTGTGAGCGACAACGACGACGCCTCAAGCAAATTAGTCCAATCTGACTCAATAGGTTGTCACTTAGACATTGAGCCTTCCTTTTTTAGAGTAATTTTGTTCAAGAAAGAAGGGGGGGGGGACTTCACACTTCTTGTTGTTTTCAAGAAAATTTCTCATTTCGAATTTTATGTTTAATACAAAAAATATATCAATTAAAAAGTGATATGTAGAGAGGATTAAAATTGATATTTGGATTTATTTATGTTTTGGTTTTAAGATAACGAGAAATAAATTAATATTTTTTATTTCCATTACTAATTTTCTTATTTTTTTGATAAGATAGGTTTATATGTCGGAGATATTGAACTTTGATCGATATTCGTGAGCTAGTTCAGAATTGGGTCGACATAGTATTTAGAAAGTATTCCTAATTTTCAGAGGTGTAGATCTTGAGATAATTTATTCACATTTTAAGTTTCAATGAACATATATGGATAATAGGGAAGCAATACTCAATTGCTGAAAAACGATTGTGAAATATTTTTAATGATAGATTTTCATTAATACTGATCCTTTTTACAGTTCTTGTCCGCCGGAATGCTTTTATACTACCTGGCGGCAATATTCAAGGGCTTACATCCACGAGTCGACGACGATTTTGTGGACAAGCTCAATTATCACTATACTTCTGCTATTATATTCGCGTTTGCTATTATTGTTTCTGCCAAACAGTACGTAGGTGAGTAGGCAATTTCCAAAAATCTCTAAATTTATTTATCACTCGAAATATTTCGTTTCAGGTTATCCAATTCAATGCTGGGTGCCGGCACAATTTACCGACGCTTGGGAGCAATATACAGAGAACTACTGCTGGGTGGAGAACACGTATTATCTACCCTTAACCAGTGCATTTCCTCTGGAATACGGTGACAGAAGGGCTAGGCAAATCAGCTATTATCAATGGGTGCCATTTGTGTTAGCTTTAGAAGCGCTTTGTTTCTATATTCCATGTATTATGTGGAGAGGGTTATTACATTGGCATTCGGGTATGTTTGGATACTTTCGAAGAAAATAGAGATGTGAAAATTTTAGGAATAAATGTTCAATCATTAACCCAAATGGCTTGTGATGCCAGAATGATGGATGCTGATGCAAGAGCAGCCACCGTTCAAACCATCGCCGGACACATGGAAGATGCTTTAGAAATACAGAGAGAAGTGACCGATGTGTCGGGACTCTGTGTACAGAAGCGATGGGCAAATTATGTCACCTTATTATACGTGTTCATCAAAATGTTATACCTAGGAAATGTTGTTCTACAGGTAATAAAATTAAATTACTTGATGGTATCTAAAAATATTGTTCAGGTTTTCATGTTGAATAGTTTCTTGGGGACAGACAACCTATTCTACGGTTTTCACATTCTAAAAGATTTGCTGAATGGAAGAGAATGGGAAGTTAGCGGGAACTTTCCTCGAGTTACCATGTGTGATTTTGAGGTACGTAAAATTACCAATAAAACAATAACTACAAGGAATCCTTCTAGGTTCGAGTCCTCGGAAATGTGCACCATCACACAGTTCAATGTGTACTAATGATCAACATGTTTAATGAGAAAATCTTCCTGTTCCTCTGGTTTTGGTACTTCATGGTGGCTTTCGTCTCCGCAGTATCAATGCTCCACTGGATAGTTATCTCATTCATCCCTGGGCAACACATGAAGTTCATCAGAAAATACTTAAGAGCCACAGATTTGGCAACAGATAGGCAGTCTGTCAAAAAGTTTGTGCACAAGTTTTTGGGTTACGATGGGGTAAACAGGAAAACAATTCAATAACATTCTAATAATTTTTATATAGGTTTTCTGCATGAGAATGATCTCAGCACACGCTGGAGATATACTAGCAACAGAATTGATTGTAGCATTATGGCATAATTTCAATGATCGGGTTAGGAAGGTAAGATCATGATTTCACAAAACGGTGTCTTTAAACGCTTGTAAGAGGCGCTTAACCTTTAGGTAAACAGCAAAAACAATTTGGCAGAATTAACCAACACAATATGTTGACAAATAAAAACACGTGTTATCATTCAATTCATTAAAGGCATATCGTTTGCAGAATTTCGAGCAAGTATCTGAGCAGTAAACAGGTCCAAGCTGATAATGAACTACTTGAACAAGCCTGTTGGTTTTAACTCTATGTCTATTAGAAAAATCTAACATTCTGAAAAATAATTGAAGGGGGATACCTCCACTAACAATCTCTGATAGTTTTGTGTCCACACGATGTGCCTTTAGTGACTTGATTCTGATTATTTGATTGATTTTTTTCTCGATCAAAAAATCGAATTGATTTCTGTCAAGTATTATGATTAACCTATGTATAAACCGGGCGCACTGCTTTCTTCAAATTTAACATTTATTAACAAAAGTTGACATTACGTTTTCCCATTTCACCATATTCACGCTGTTTACACTTTCACACTTTATTTGAATTTCAGGTTGGAGATGAAAAAAACTAACAACTTTTGAGAGAGAAGAAAAAAATATGATTTATTAATATGCATGAAATTTTCTGGGTTATATTTATTATTTATATAAATAGAGGGTGGCCGATTTGATTTTTAATAATATTCGAATATTTCCCTTGAAGCCTGTGTTTGTCCGCTTGTTGATGGGGTGGAAGTGTGTTAAACTTTCTTGTTTTCTTTCATATCTATTCCATTCGTCCTTCTTTCTTCTCCTCTTTTTTTTTGGTCTACAACACCTTATAATACAAAAAAAAAACACATGGGCATTTCATTCCGAACCTTGATCTAATCGGACAAACATTACAAATGGGCGATATAAGAGAAACGTTGTTTCGGATCAGGCCACCCAAACCGTCTTATTCATCAATTATGTAACTAAAAAATTTCGTGATATTATATTGAAGATTCAATTCAACTCAACGGAGTCCCTCAACCACTAAACTCTTCTACTTCATCGTTACTACGTATGTGAAACATTATGTACCAAAAATTTTGGCGAATACCATTTTTTTTTCTGTTGTAGCTAATAACTTCTTTTTCATTAATTTTAAACCTTTCATTTTTTGGAATAAGTAGTGTAACGCCTGGCTTTTGTTTCATCTTGTTAACCCCTCTTTTATGCATGTTCTATTGCACAATTTGCTTTCCCTATTTTAATAAAAACGATTGAGAAAAAAAAAGTTCAAGTCCAAGTGTGCCCGGTGACCAACTATGATTATGATTCTTTTGTTTTAGATAACATGTCTTTTTCGAAACGAATTAAAGTAATGCTTCAATGTAATTTCAATTCAACAAACACCCAAAATCCTTGCATGTACCCTCTGGATTTCAGTTTTTTTTTCATCTATTTATCATTTCCCCTTTCAAAGGCTGCTTTTGTTTCACTAGCTGGTGAAAGCCTCCCCTCCCATTGATTTTATATAGAAAATTGCGGGAATTTTGTGTAAACCAAAAATCAAGGAAAAACGTTTCATCGAAACAGTGTCAAATTCCCGCATTTTTCTGGCCTGCGAAATAGCGAAACGTTTGACAAAGAATGTTGATTTAATCAAACATACAAATTTCGAAAGAATGAGCAAAATGTGTAATGTTAATTCATTTGCAGAGTCCCATCGAAATGTTTGAAGGAGGTGTCAGTCAGTCACCGAGTAAAATAGATGCCAATTTTAAGACGTGGCTTCTAGGACAGGCGAGGTGAGTGAAAGTAGAAGTATCTGTAACATTTTCGTGGGGTCAAATAACACTTTTTTTGACAAGTTGGATCTTGAAAGTTTAATTTAATTTATATCTTCTATCCTTTGAGAAAAAACACGTTTTGTATAGATATTGAAATAACCAGACTTATCATTAATCAAAAAAGAATGCCCTTGAGATGTATAAAGTCCGTGGGGTAAAAATAGAAATAAAAACGTGATGTAGTTCTTTGGGACTTTTAGTTATATTGTGATATTTTTCTAATAACATTGAGTATTGAGCTAATGAGCTGACATTAAAACATTGAGCTTCAATTTGTCAAGTAATAAGGACTTTTCTAATTGTTTTTATTTTGAGAAATGGTAACCTGAAACTGTACAGAGGCAATAAATATGGAGTCTGAAACTCACAACTAGTTAGTTTCAGAAATTGATACCGAAAAAATTGATAAATTTCATATTTCTTATCTCTGTGCAGTACTCTTCGAGAAGACCAAACATTTGACCAGACTGTAGAAAAAAGCTCGACTAATTTAGTTCTCAATTAACAAAAAAAAACAAATTAAATTTAGTTGAGAATGGCCTTAACCACTAAACAACTTAAAAGTAGCGAGAGCTCAGTCCGAGGCAGGCAGTGTTTTTTGTTGTATTACAGAGCCTCGGAAGCCAATGGGGGCTCTCGGCTGCTGAGTGCTCGCTAATTGGCCGAAATACCACCCCCAAAAACACAACAATGGAATGATTGAATTGCAGGGCGAAGCCGCCCTTCGACGTGTCAAATCCGACGCGCGGGAAGAAACGCCGAAAATCGGATGGTTACTTCACGTTCGTCTAGGATCTTTACTAGTAGCTGTGTGTACTCCTTCCTGTGCTTATCTGTCTGTCCTCCTACCCTATCCTGCCAATAATGATGACGACTGTTTCAATTTTTATGTTTTTTTTCTCAACTGAATATTTTAAATTTGTTTTTTCTTCCTTTTCGCGAAAAAGTAAAAGTGCCATTTAACGAATTTCCTAACTTTAAAAATGTCTGTAGATCACCAAAAATTGTCAATGTTTCAACAAATTGTGTCATTATTTTGCAACTTTTCCGATGTTACTTTTTTCTTCAAAATTGTTCCAGGGTAAATTTTTCAAATATTTCAAGCAAAACTCAATTTTTGAAATACTTATATTTTTTTGATTTCCCGCACAGTGCCAAATCTTATAGGTGCTTTAATTTTCGTTTTTGATCATTGCACTATTTCACAACGAATTATTTTCCAATTTTTTTTCAATGTTTTACTTTGAACACAAAAAGCTGAGCGAATCTAGTCAAGATGTAAATATTTGCTCTTTTTTTTAATTTTTTAAAATTTTCTAAATTAATCAGATTGTTTTCAAGATCTTAAACAATCCATATTTTCCAATCAAATATTTTTTGGTGACTACACGCGGCGGGTACGCTGAGATTGTGAATTTCAAGAATTTCCCTTCCTTCCTTCCAAAACAAAAATATACCCCATCTTTACTTCCGATGAAAACACTTTCCACATATACCTTTCACACATCAACGTTTTCTTTTAATTTCAAAAACATGAAATTTAGGTCAATTTTTCTCGCCAAAATTTTTAATTCTCGAAATTAAACAACAACAAAAATGTTTCATTCTTTTATGAAAATATGAAAATATATAGGAACCGCACACTCATTCAATATTTCAAAATATATTTTCTTCACAATCGGGTGCTCTATAATTTCCTTCGTTTTTTCGCCCAACGAGATTTTCAAATTTTTCAAAAACCCCCCCTTGTTTAATTTTTTCATTATCAATTAGGAAATTTCACCTTTTTACATATTTATTCCAATTTTATTGTATTATTGCCTTCAAATGTTTTAAAACAAAAGTTTTTTTTGAGAATTTTTGTTTAATGTTTTTCATTTCCATTGTGTTCGATTTGATTGTCATTATTTTATGAATAAAAATATTTACATTATATGTAAAAATTATTTTAAGGTGCAATTTTTATATATTTTCAGATAAATTTAACAGGTTCAAACTCTCACCAAGTTGGGATTAGCTTTAATTTCTTAATTTTTTTTAGACGAACGCGCCGGATTAATAGGATGTCCTTCAATCAAAACTAGAATGTGTTATTAGTTATTGTCAAGTTAAAAATTTTGGATAATCCATTTTCTACTAAAAGACCGCAGCGCAACCGCTCGCATTTAAAAATAGCACGACTGTGTGATAGACTTAGGTTTTCTGGGTAGGTCAAAAAAAATCTTCCTCGAACGAATTTTTTGTGTGCTTATCATTTATTTGGTATTGGATTATCATTTATTTGGTATAATATTTTCAAACATATTTTAAAATCAATTTTAATTCATAAACAATATCGCTGAGTTTTGGCGTCCATAAATTTTTTGAAAGATCTTTAGCAAAAACAAAAAAATTTTAGCAGTATTTGGTTGATGGGAATTGCGGAAGAAGCGAGTCAAACTCGTTTGATTCGAAGAAGTTTAGGCGAGAAGACGCCATTGCCTGAAAATGTTAATAGTTTGGCTATCTGTGCATGTTCTTGTTAATACCTCAAGTTCATTAACATTAAGTTTTTGGCCATCTTGACTTACTCCAACGGTGAAAATCTTGACACCCATTGCTTTGAGACGTTCGATTCCTAAAAAATATTTTACTTTGATTTAAAAAAAAAAAGAAATGTTATATTATCTACCAATGTCAGTGTTTTCAGCACTATAACCATCAGTAAAAATTATCATTTGTTTCAGAACTTTCTTTCTGTCTGAGATCTGAAAAAAAAAATTGTTTTTACCAAGCTTCAAAAAAACTTTGAACCTGATACAAATCGGCCATTCTCAAAAGAGCTTGATTTGTGAAAGTTGTTCCGGAATAGAAATTCGAAAGAGTGACAATTTTCTTGATCTGACTTTTGACAATTTTGTCACTAAAATTCGTGTTAGGATTTGTTTCCGTTTTAATAATACTTACTTAAAACTAACAAGAACTTTTGTTCTAGTTTTACCGGCAAACTGAATAATTGCAACCTGAAACAAAAACAATTGTTTTAAACAATTAAAACGTTTAGAATTACTCTAGTTTTATTTTCAGCAATTGGAAGCTGCTCTATTAATTTGTTCGCCATTTGCAGTTGTTTCTGGAAACTTTGGGTTAAAGAACCAGAAGCGTCAAGGACGATTCCTATATCGAATTCGCAAGTGGTGGTAAGATATGGGGTTTCGGTAGTTGGTGCAATAACGCGGTGAAGTCTGGCGCTTTCTTTAACAGCTGAAAAATTTAATTGGTTGTTAGTTTTTCAATTTTTGTAACCACCTTGAGCGATTTGTTCATCTGTGGCTTTATCATTAAAGCTCACGATTCCAGTTTTGGTGTGGAATGCGTTTGGAATCAAGTGTCGACCTTGTGAATCAACAGGAGTTGGAATGAAGCGGGCTTTTACGGAGTCGGTCTTAATTTATTCATTTTTACATATAATTAGTTGATTACTCCAACCTTAACATCATTTTGGAAACCTTTTCTAGCATCACAGTTTTTAATTCTTTTTACCAATGTACCGTAAGCCGATTCTCCTTGAAAAACATTGTCTGGATCACCAGTAATAATTTCAAGCTCAGTTCTGAAATTTATCTCATGTTTTTTTTAAATATTATCAAATTGCCCTACTTTAAAAATGCATCACCAATTGAAACAGCAAAAACATTTGCGTTTGGAACAGTTTTCAATTTTCGTGCTCCTGATTCAATCAAGTCGTAGCTGTAGCCATCTGTCAAGACTACATAGTTCAATGTCAAGTTATCCCGGCGATTTTTGGTATGTTCTGCGGCGAACTTAAGTGCCTCGCCGGTTGCGGTGATACCAGAGAAGAAAGGTAACGCTGCAAAGTAAAAAAAAATATGGTTGGACAGTTGAGTTTGAAATCTGATCCCCGAAATCTATGTGAGATGTTATCTATGGAAAAGTACAAATGTCGAAAAAAAAATCGACTGTTTGAAATTTGAAAAGTAATAAAACAACTTGGGGTGAACTGTGTTTTGTGAACTTTATGATTGATGATGACACGTACCTTCTATTGCTTTCTGAAGATCAGCTGGTTTATTATATTGACCGAGATGAATCTTCTCTTTCTGTTTCTTCTCACTACTATAGACGATTACTCCAACATGATCAACTGATTCGGAAATGTCGAGACCTTCAATAACCTGAAAAAAAAATTGTTGCGATTATCACGAAAATTGATAAAAAAATAGAAACTTGTAATGTGCGCGTGTTTAGGTGTGACATCGAGGTTATAATGTTTTCAGAAGTTATTTGGATACTTCGCAAAAATAAACATTTTCAGATATACTAACCTTTTGAATAAACTTAATATACAGCTCAAAAACTCCTCTCACTGATGAAGTAGCGTCCACAACAAAAATAAGATCACTGGCACAATTGATACCACTGGCTTCCGCTTCTTGATCCATTTTTGACATCATCTCATTGAAGTCATCAGTCGATGCTTCCCCGGATGGCGGGGATGCTTCAATCCCGCTTCCTGATCCCGTATCCGTTCCCGAAGCATCTTGAGCCTCTATTGTACCAGAGTTATTACCAGAAGTCTCATCTTCATTGGTCAACAGGTCCCCATCACCTGCTACACCGTTCACACTTTCTTCTTCTTTTAACTGTAAATGTTATATTTTGCTGTTTGTTCTTTATCAAATTAATATTATTGTGGGGAAGAAACCTGTTTTTTCGTTAAAGTTATTGATAGTCTATGGGTTGTAAATAAAATCTGAAATATATTACCCGTTCTACCCACGTCGGAATTGGTGGTGCTCTTAATTTTGTAGGAGGTACGTCAGTTTGTTGAGGGACATGAGCTGGCGGAAGATATGGTTCTGATGCATATTGAGAGCTCTGAACATTTCTATATAAACGAATAATATTTTAAACTGCTCCCACCATTGAATGGACAAAAATAGTCAGTAATAATAAGAACCGCATGATGAACAAGTTGGATATTGCTGAAATTTTAAAAATTTGGCAAATTATTAACTTAAAAATATTCTCGATTCTTAAAATGTTCCACCATAATGAAGGATTTAAATATTGGCTGCGAATACAAGTAGAACAACCTAATTTTGATTTCAAAAAAACTAGGCGGGGTTGAATTTTCGTCGCAAAAAAAAGATGCTTATCAAATATTCGGAAAGATGCCATTGACCGACAGAGAAACGGAGATGAAAAAAAACGGAATAGTGCGCAGGTAGTCACCAATTTTTTGAATTGGAATTGGAAGAAAACCTGAAAAGCGGGGGGGGGGGGGGTCGGGAAAAAAATAATGATTGTTGAATTTTGTCGAGATGGTATCAGTTTTTCAGATGGGAGGGGTCAAAAGGGACACTGTTGATAGATCGTTCCTTCGAGGACCAATATTTCTGGTTGGAAATTTCTGGTTGGAAATGATGAAGATGACATTGTTGAAAAATTGAGAAAAGAACTGGAAATGACAATTGTTTTCCGTTTTTATTTGATTTCAGTTTTCTGAAAACAAAGTTCTAGATTTTTTTTGTTGAAATGTTTAGATCTCTTATCTGCAAATGTTGTTTTTTTTTTTTTATTTCGTTGCTAGGGTGTTTTTATTTCTTTGCTAAAAATCAGTTTTATAAATTGTGCTTCACAGATGGAAAAGGAAAACTAGTGGATTTTTCAGATTTTATAAATTCCAGAAATTTGACCCACTCATTCCAATTTTTTTCGGACATTTCCTTTGGCTTGCAGAACACCGTTCTAAAACCAAAATTTACTCAAACTAGTGTACAATTTCCATTGGCAGTTTGAAGCAGAAATTGTTTTAAAAACCTACAAAACGACTATTAGTTTTTCTAATTATTTGCTAATAGATATTTTCACATTAGTGTACTACATAGTTTCAATAATCACATGTTTCTGGAAATCTTGAAAGCCGAATTGTTATTCTGTCAGCTCTAAATAAAATTCAGCTTACAAGGGAAGTACTACAGGTATTTTTCAGATCTGTGTATGAAACCTATCACATTCGAAAGAACGTTTTTCGCAGAGTAAGAAAAAGTTTTGAAAAACTCAAAGAAACAGTTTTTGAATGAAGTTTTTGGGGTCAAAGTTGGGTTAATTCCCGATAGAAAAAGTTGCTCAGCAGTTTCGTTAAACTATTGCTTACTTTCTAAAAAACGCTCTTTCGAATGAGCCAGGTCTCATAAACAGATCTGAAAAACTCCAAATGCACTTTACTTATTAAAAAAAGCACAACAACTCGATGAAGTTATACGAAACATCTTACTTAAATTAATCAAATGTCACAATTCTTCTCATACTTTTTTCATTTTCACTGATGCATTTCCTTGTTCTGTTCTGCTCCACATATTTTCCTTTTTTTTAGTTTGACCCATAACGCAACAAACTTCTACAACGTTCTATTTCAAAAAAATTATTTATTCGCTTTAAAAAAAGACAAACGGAATGTTCGCGTACATCGAAAACAGTTTTCAACTGGCTAGATGAGATTTAGTAAAACGAATTTTTCTGTACTGAATTGTAAAAAAATAGTGAAAGAGATCATTTGATAAGGAAAAAACTGAATGTGAGATTAGAAAATAGTACAACTTTGACTAGATTTTAAAAATCAAAATTCGCCGGGTGAATAAAAATATATACTATAGAATTAACATTATTACAAGGAGTAATCAAAATATATTACAAATACAAGTTAGTAGATTCTAATTTGTGTGCTCATGGATCGGTGCATCAAACTCGAATGTCAAAATTGGTCGCTTCGGCCGTTCACTGAGAAGATCTGCAAAAAATATTTAAATCATTGAAAACACATACTATCTTTAAAGATTCACTAACCATTAAGAATACTATTCCACGGCAGTGTAATATAAGTCAAAAATGCGTTTAACGGCGTACACTCCGCTCGTTTCTTTTCTCGAAGCCCATGCCAAACTTGGGCAAATCCTCTCATTGACCACAGCTTATTTGTTGGTCCTTCATCGAGCTCTATAAAAAGCATAAAAATAGCGATAAACGACAAATTCATCAATCATAGTTGACGGATGTTTTTGTTTTTGTAAACGGTTTTTGTTGTTTTGGAGGAAGTAACGTTTGTTTAACATACCTGTTATTATGTTTTTAGTCGCAATACAAAATATAAAAATAATTTCCTTATTTATATTTTACCATTTAATATGTTTTTCCAATAAATAGAAAGATTACCATCATCAAGATTGCTTCCTTCAACTTCGGGATATTGATTAACCGTGTCAGCTTCACTTTGCCATCTACGCCCTTTCGAAGAATGAGAAGGAGTTGCAATATTCCGCGACGGAAACATTCTTGTACCTCCCGCAAGATTTGTCTCCGACATCCTTCGCTTTCCAAAACTTTGCTCAACCTGAAAATTAATCATGAGTCGTCCTTCATGCCTCCCTGTACGAACTACCCCGGCTAACTCCGAAAAATCAATCGGATTCTCTGTTAACGGCGTCTCATATCCGCAATTTGGCACTCTCGCCACCGCCATCTCTGCATAACCTTTCGCTTGTGGTCCACGCATTCGAACAAACTCCTGTCGTCGCTCGCCATTTCTCATCAACTTTTGCGCCCATTGCCAGGTTGACGACGCTTTCGTATCGTAAACTTGCTTCAAAATCTCATATCGAATTGAGCCAAGGAAAATCACTGCTTCACGCGTTTTTTGCCGATCTCGGGCGACTAGTTCAACGCAAACGCATTCACCATCTCTAACAACCACATCGTTGAATACCTGAAAATTCAAATTCATTCCTAATTTTGAGAAATATATATACATGATGATGATTTAGCCAATACTAGAAGTAAATGAAAATTTAAATTTGTTTTTTTTTTCACACGGGATAATGAAATGTTTTACTTTCTTTATCATCCAGGTGTTTTATTGGATATGGACTACGTCGGTCTATTTCTATTCGAATAATCCTCGAAATGCGATATAATTGTAAACTCACTTCTTCAAATCCATCAATTGCAAAATATAGTTTTGGATATGTAATTTCTTCATTTTCACCCTTGCTATCCATTCGTCTACGACTCGGCGATGGAAAAACCTAAAATTCAATCTATTAGTGCATTACCCTATTTGTTCTTATAAAACATCTGCTCCTATTTTCCTTAAAATAAAATGCAGGTGAACTTCAAATCTCACCACTTACCTTTTTACAATTTTTCCGAATGATTTGCAAGTTTTGAGGACCAGTTTTTGTACAAACCGCACATGTTACATAAAAATCAATCTGCTGCATAATAAGGTTAAGACATACAGTTTCCTCCCAATGATAATTGTCATCACACGGAACCGGTTGGTTTTTGCTTTGTCGTCGGAATACTTGGAGTATGTTTGGGCTCTGAAAAAAACATTAGGGGACGAATGAGCTTTTGAAAACTTACAGTTTGAATATAAAATGAAGATGCTAACTTTGTTTGATGAACATACCAGATCATATCATCCGAGTGTGCTGAAAAAAAAAGAAATGAAGGAAATCGTGTTATTTTCTGTGTTACCAATCGTGGTTCTATATTTTAAAGACATTCTTTACCGAATTTGGGTTTCTATTTCAGAAAAAAAGTGTTTTGAAAGCAAAAACTTCTTTTGAAATTCCTTTTGTAGTACTCGATCGAGCTCGAAGAAGCAGATTTACAGGGTAAGGCGGCGTAATGGCCTAACTGGTCGGTCACACGCGAGTGAACATGCGAATGTGAGAGTGTTTGCAATTGTAAGGCCATTTTGCCGCCAAAATCTGTTAATTTGTTTTTTCGAACATAGCCTAGCTTTACAGTTACAATATGTTTTAGCCAGGGCCAAGATTTCTCACAAATCAAAAAAAAGTTTGAAAAAAAATCTTAGACAACTTTTTTTGATTTTTGAACATCTTATCCGCATTCAAAAAGGTTGTTTGACCCACTGAATTTTGATTTTTCATAGATAAAATCTAACTTCAAAGTTCTAACTATTTTGGCAACCATTTTAACGATTACGCGTTACTTTTTTCAAAAATTCGAAAACAACTCTCACCTTGACATTTGTTTGACTGACAATATGCTGAACCAATTATAAATTCCATGAAAAGCTTTGCCCATTTCACTTCATTATTGTTCACTAGTGTATAGCCGCTCTCTTTAAATTATCCATTATTATTCACAAAAACTCAAAATTTACCTTCACGTGAATTCATTTTCCTCAAAATCGCTACTCTTCGTATCGCCTCACCAACACAAGTGCAAGTTGGTGCTTGCGCCACATTGTTACCTGAAATGTTTAAAAATATATATATTAAATTTTGAAAAGAAAACGCAAAAATACCTTGATTATTAAAATCAAAATCCCAATTTTTAGGCGTGACTAGGTCACGAATAGTAGACGAACCAGGCGGGCTGCTCATTTTGTTTTAATTGATTACTTTTTCTCACGTGTGTCGACTCATTTCCTGTAAAAAACACAAACGAATGCGAAAAAAAGGAATAAATAATTCAAGATGAAACCAGAACAGAACAAGACGGCGCTTTTTAGATTTTTTCTGGCGTTTTTTTTTGAATTGAAGACGACATGTCAAAGGAAAATGGAGGAGCATTTGAATTAGTGAGAGATGCCTGAAAAGGAAAGAGCGGGCTCACTTAACACCAAAAAAAGATGTCGAAAATCAATAACAAACCCGCTTGACGCAATGAGTGTTTTTTTTTTGAAACGAAATTAGTATAATGTCGAGAAAAAAGGAAAAGAAAGGTGAACATTTTCAGCTTTGAGGTAGAAAAAGTTATAGGATGTGACAATGGAAGAGACTTATGGACGAAAAAAAATAAAAAGAATTGATCATAAAGTAGTGGAGGATGTGAGAGACGCAGGGAGCGAACGGGTGATGAGGAAGGTATGCTCTATTGAGACATAAGAAAGGGAAGCTTTTTATGTTTTAGTTGGCGAGTTTTCAGTAGAAAATGAGTGAAAATATGATGTTAAAACGTGTAAATTTTGATTACACAGGGAAACATTTATTTTTGAAATACAAAGAAAGTCTATGAAGCGTTTCTGGCGTTTTTAATGAGACATTGTTCACTTGAAAGAAAATATTTTGCTGAATAAGGGCAAACTGTAAAAAACGCTAAGAATGGGTTTGAACATGGCTTTTTCAAACTAGAAGTCTTAAAATTTGCAAAAAAGTTAGAAATGCTTTAACTTGAAAAATCTCTATGTTTCTCGATGCAATAGTGTGGTTTCGCATTTCGTACATCTACCAAATTTGTGTTCAGTTCAAAAACTTCCAAATTTTGTTAAGAAATATTGAGATTCAGTGAAGTTACATCTCTCCAAGGTTGCAAGTTTTTCGAATTTGATTCCGAAAAAGCCTTTGAGCCCCATGTTCAACACCCTTGATTAGGAAAAGTCACTTTGTTTTAATATAATACAACAAATTTGAGCGAAATATGGAAATTCGGAGAAAATTAATCAGAATTTGTATTTGTAATGTTTATTCGGTTTTTCAGTGTTCATTTGTTAATAAACAAAAATGTTTCAAATTGACAATTCAAGTGGTAAATTCAAAAAAATGTATTGATGGTTTGGTTTTTCAACAAAAAGCAAAGAAAAAATTATCTAGGAATTGAATCGAATGTTTTGCAAAGAAAAAATGGTGGATTTTGCAAACGTATCCTACAGGCGTATGTATTTGTATCTCTTCCTATTTTTACAACGGGATAACAGAAGAACGAACAATAATATTTTAAAACGCAATTTTTCGGTGAAGTGATTTTGATGTGGACAGATTCAGTTAGCACGAGGATGTCATGTAAGGGCCACAATTGATTTCAGAGTTGATCACTTACAAAAGTTTCTTTTCTGGACATTCGATAATGAAACGTCATTCCAAACCTTATTTCAAGACCATTCACCAAAATTTTCAAGACGCTCAATAAATAAGCTCTGTATCATCAGAACCTATTACCATAAATTAATAGTAACTTTGTTTCATTTTATCAAGAATTGTCGTTAGTACCGAACCTAGTACCAACTTATCAGTTGCACTTTCCAAATAATATATTGTTTATTATTATGAAAATATTTGTAATTAGAAACTGATAGTATATTTATGACACCGCTGCATAATTGATAAATAAATCAAACCAAAATACTGAAACAGTTTCACGTTGTGTCAAACAAAAATCTAAATTCGCCATCTTCTGATTATACTCTTTTCTAACTTTGAAACTAGCCAACATGGTTCACTAGTATTCCAAAGATTCTGGCTCTGAAACAATATGGATTTTCAGTTGTTTTTCGGTGGCATTATTGAAACGATATGGGTTAATCTTTTGCTAAAAACCAGTCAGTCACTTATTTCTTTATTCAAATGTTGTGAATCGGTGAGTATTAAGTAAATTATTTATGTTTAATTTATAAACTTATCTCGACGCGCAACAGCATCTGCTATTTTTTGTAAGACACACAATTACGCAGACACAATAGTTCGATACATGTTTCGACATGACCTAGATGAATCAGCAAAAGTATCGTATTTCCTGAAAAAAACTTGAAAAAATATTTTTTGACGTCTTTTTTGTAATTTTTTTCAAATAATTGGAACTCGTCGCCTATTGGAAATTTAAAGTTTTGTCACGAAAAAAGATTGAGAAGGTAAAAATACAGAAGTTCGAGATATTAAACGCGATCTTGATTTTTGTAGTTGTTTTATTCTGATGAGATAATAGTTTATTTTTCGGTAGTCTGACTTTTTGATGTAACATTAAAGGTGTCATAAAACTATCATCTGGTATAGATTCAAGTGGCTCTTAACCATTCGACCCGCCTACTTTATTCGAAGCATCGTTGTGTTTATTGTTTCCTCAAAGTTAACTATTTTTTCTAATGAGTTACGCGTAAATTTATTTTTTTCCAGATAACTGAAACAAATATGTATATAGGCAAAAATCTCACAAGTGTTGAAACTGATGACAATCACAATATTGCGGCATTTGCTGACAGCAATAGTGCAAATATGGTTACCGGTGTCGATGATGTTCAAAACGGTCGCAAAAACGAGGAAATCAACGAGAACCAAAACGACTACATGGATGTCGACGATGATGACGACAATTCAACCGTATTCGATGATAGCAATGACGGCGAAAGCTCTGACGAACAAGACTGCGATGGTTTCGAGCTCGACGACGAGGAATCTCTGCTCCGACAAGCTAAGAAAATAGCTGAAGCAAATTTGCTCAAAATTATCAGCTGTATTTTGGCTATTGATACCAAGGTGACTTTTTTAAATTTCGACAAAACATTTAATTTCGAAACCTTTAAAATTTTAGATAGCTGCCGACTACTGCTCGAACAACTACACTAGTGATCTCATTGGACTGCAAGATCTCAATCACCAACTTGACACGGCAGACGAACTTATGTCAGTAGTGGTAAGTGGAGATATTTGTTTTTTCTTACTTTAGACATCGTGAGTTGGAAAGTAAAATTAGCAGTAGTAAATGTAAATGAAGTATTTAAAAAAATGCATATTTTTCTTCGAAGTCAGCCACATTTCAAAAATTGGTTACGTGTTTGAACTCATTCTTGTATAGGCTTCACGCTAAAGCCGTTTTGGTATTGGTTGAAACTAGTCAGATAATCATACAAAAAAGTTAAAAGTGTGTATTTTCCCATTTGTCAAGAAAAGTTAAGAAAGCATGTTTTGTATTCGAAAATCTTTGTTGCTTTTAAAACTTTCACGCATTTGAACTCATCCTTATTCAATGGGCCGCGTTTAAGCCAATACTACAACTTGTTTTCTTTTATTGTATGTACTTATTATGTCGGCTCCTTAAAAAGAGCAATCCCTGATAGTCTCACCGGCTGCCCATACTTAGAAAAACAGTGTCTCTTTTTTCATTGTGCCGATTTCTAATAACATCGCCATAACATTTTGTGATACCTACTGAAACAGTTTTTATGTAAAAGTATAAAATACAAAAAAAAAATACAAAACCATTATGTTTTTCAGATTATCAACGATGGATTGCAGGATTATTTGAAATACTTCCGTAATATTGCAAAAGACAATAATGTTCACCTACAACTGGAAAAGTTTGAAAGTTAACTCGCAAAGTTTCAAGATAAATTTCCAAAATTCCTATAAATGCACCTGGTTTCTCATATTGATTCTCATGCATCGTTTTTTGTTCAACTTTATTTATATTTTACACTTGGTTTTTTTATTTTGTCGTTTAACTACTGTTATTTTGTTCGTAAAGTGGTCATGTTTCTATTTATAGTTTGCGTTTCGAATAAATTACATAGTAACCAATATCTAAACATTTCAGAAGTAAGATGTGATTTCTGGCCTTGAATCACTTGAGGTATTAAAAATTTGATTTGTTCAGAGTTTGTGAAAGTGTTTGATAAAAGATTATAACCAAGTTTAGAAAAAGGATTAATTGTAAGTCCTATCAAAATGTCATTGTTGAAGGGAGAACAAGAAAATACACCTAAAGAGTCTCCGAATAATATGTATCACTATGTGCTCCTAGTTACAAATTCTATGTTTGAAAAGAGTAGAACAAAACACGAAAAAGTGTGATTAATCCATTCCCTAAAGATAACCGAAATGTTAATCTCGACGTACATCGACGTCAAAAAACGGATTTTTAAAGTCATCATAAACTTTTTGACTTGCTTATTTTCTCATGAATCATTTTCTAAATATCAAGTTATATTTCTCTAACAAATTTTAATTTTAGTCTACATATTATTATTTAAAATATTTCATTTAAAATAAATCAATTCTCGTAATAATGAATGCACCAGACACATCATCACACTCTATTATATCTTTTACCATGTCATATATAAAAATAGTAATAACAATATACATATTTTTTGTAATTGATACCCATTTCACGCTTCTGGTGAGCATATTAATTGCGCAACGGTGGAAATAAAATTTTACCAGCTGCTTATTTCTGATTAACAACAACTTCTCTCCGCATTTCATGTACATTTTTCGGTTAGTGTACTCTTTCTTTAGGATATAAAAAATATTATTCCTACGATTTGTAGGGTGAAATTGTATGTTTCGCCTCGTTTTCATTATTTTTTCTCATAAAATGAATATTATTTTTTTTATCAAATGAATATTGGCCCATTTTTCAGGATGTTCGAGGAAGAGGACGGTTATTCATCGGATGACAGCTCTAACCTACTTGAAAGTGATTCTGTGGACGACAGTGATAACAAAGAAAATGAAGGTGCTGGTGAAAATGATGGAGATCCTTTGTTGATACCACGTTATTTTGCAACTCGTCAAGCGATTAGAACTGTCCAGCTTTCACAGGAGTTGATCAATGAGGTAAGAAACAAACGTCACGCTTAAAGTGGGCTCCTAGGATTGAATAACAGTATGCAATAAAATAAAATTGGATTATCTATCCACTGTTACCAGAAAAAATAGTTTTGACCAAAAATGGTCTAGTAGTACCATAAAACAGCATTAAAAATAGAAACAAACTTTTTTCATAAAATTTATTTCTTAACTTCTGGGTCATGCGTGTTTAAAATCGCTAAAATGCAAAACAAAAGTGTAAGAATTAGGGAAAAAACTAAAACACGATCATCTAAAATAAATTGATACATTTTTCCCATCCTTATGTATTTTTTTTCAACATTTTTTAATGATATATTTAAAGGTAGGCGTCAACTATGCACGAAACGTCTACAGAAATGCGTATTTGGTGTTGTGGGATATTGCGGACAACATCAAAATTGCGGATACCATTCAAATAATGGAGGTACTTAAACATTGATTTTTTTAAATTATACAATTTCTTGCTCACAATGCTGTTTCCAGCACACCACCAACCGATTAACGGAAATTCACAGATTTTTCGAGGATCATCTTGATCGCTGGAGAACAGGGCAAATGCATGAAATGCCAAATATTCGAATTGTCTTACATAGTAGTCCACAATAATTGTGAGAAGTGTAAATGTTTTTTTAATCCCCCTATTGTCTAACAAACAATTTTGATCATTTTTTTTGCGTTTACAATTTGCCATCGTCAGTTTTTTGTGGAAATTAATATGAAATTTTCTTTTTGTGACAAAGTGAATGCTTCCATCTGTTTCATGAATGAATTTATTCTTTTCTTCATTTCTGATTCTGAAGACTAATTGCACTATTAGTATTATTTTCATTGTTGAATCATTGTTTAAAAACAAGTTGGTAAGTGAAAAAAGCTTGACTGGTATGCGTTCTGGACAACAAATCATTTGGGCTAACTCGCATTAGATTTTTATCGAATTCATCATAAAAGTGCAGATTTTCACATGATTTTCATCTTAAGACAAAACCACCCACTCCTTTCTTTGCTTCATATTGACGCCCAGGCACCATATCTCATCACCCGCGATGATTCTATGCACAAAGCGCTGTTTATATCTAGGCAGGCGAGATGTTGAGCCGAAATTTGAATGCGATTTTCGTTGTTTTTTTCAGTAAGCTCGTGAGGCACCCAAGCTCCTAGTTTTTGGGTAAAACCAATATATTGAAGGTGGTTGGACATCGTCATCGCACTGCAGACTATTTTTCTGCTAATTCACGGTTTGTTTGGCGACAATCTTAATTCAAAAGTGCTTTAAGCCGGTTCTCGTCGAATTCCAAAGTCGTCCGCTGCAAGGCTGTCTTCGAGATTAAAGTCGCCATTTTTGAACTTCGCAAATAATTTTTGTGCTGTAGACAAGCTTAAGACTACTTCTACATACGCGTTGCATATGTAGAAGTAGTCTTAAGCTCGACGAAGAGCGAAGAAAAACAGGTGTCGAAATGGCTGATTTTTGACTCCGGGATAGTCTATTTTCGGAGCCTGACAAATGATGAAAAATTAAATTATCCAAAAAAAAACACTGATTTGTAGAACAGAACGAGTGTTTTCAAATCAATACATACACTTTGCCAAACAGAAAACAAATCGTTGTGAAACACAAGAAATTATGAGAACTCTACGAACTCTGTACATCGCAATACGTCTCATGATTTACACCCAGGATTTTGTTGCTTTTAACATTTCAGGTACGGTTTAAGGCATATTTTTAGCTTGTCCGATGAATTTCCTAAGCATGTATAACTCTTGAAAAACCACTGGAAGTGGTCAGTTTTTTGCCAAACTTGATGTGACTCCCTTCTTTCGAAACAATCGGTTTGGCATTTGAAATTTCATTGCGAGTCCCAGCAGTTTTCACGAGTTCGAAAATTTGAAAAAAAAAGATTTTTAACTTAAATAAATAATAAAATAATTATTATTAACAAATTATGTGTCGAAAAAAATAAAACTTACTCTTTTAGCGCGATCACATTTGTATTCCTCAAATGTCTTTCGACTTCAACAAGTGTGTGCAACGTGCTGAGGTCAATTTTGTTTTGGTGAACTGTTAAAAAGGCGACGGTCATGCTTAGTAAGTATGCAGAGAGATAAATGCACAGATCATTGTATCATTGTCCATCTTATTTTTTCATTTTAGTTTATTATTTTAATTTTTTGAAGCGAATATATGGGAAAAAGATTCTTCAAATTCAATATTTAATAAGAAAACAGAAAAAAAACAAAAGTTATAAATTGTCGAAAATTCATAAGATCTGCGATTATTACCGGAATTGTCGAATGTTCAAATGAGTGTTCCGATCTGGATTTAAATCTCTCGGATCGGAGCGGTTGTTTTAAGACAATACTTTTTCAGCTTACATGCTCTTGAACTAATAATTAGGTTTTTGTTGTTTCATTCATTAATTTTCTTGTTTCATTCATTAGTGCATCTTGTTTTTTTTTAGAATATTGAGTTTTTGTTTAAATCACTGGAAATAATCTAGTTTCTAAATTGTTTGTAAAATGGGACACCTTATCACGTGTGTTGCTTTTAAACTGGAATAGAGCCATTTTTTAAAACATTCTCATTTACAGAACGCGGACAGTGGTTTTTTCAACGCTGGAGCATCGCGACAAAAACCACAGTCAAGTCTACACTATCAGAGAAGCACTCGAGGCAATATTTGATAATATAAAACTGTGTTCTTTCTTCCTGCTTTGATTCGAAGCCACCAAAGATTATAATTTAAAGCAAGTGTTCAATTTATAATGCTGAGGCGCTAAATAACCTATCACACTTTACAAAAACACATGCTCAACCGTTTGCATCCATGACGTCGTTGTCTATACCCCTGCGTCTTAATATCCACTGTCATACCATAAATTTTTGCAATTTATAATTTATCTGAACAATAAGTCCAAAAGTAAATTATTTGTTGTTAATTAATTGATTATTTTAATAATTTATCGTTTTACATGCCTGACAATATCACAAAATAAAATTGTATTTCTTGGTCATTTCACATTCATATTTATAAATATTTTCGACATCACTTCCAACAAGATTTCGTTTTTTTTTGAATACCATCACGCCCTGATCATAATCATTAAAATTTGTGAATTTTCATATTATTACCACAAGTTTCTATCAGATTTAACCTGATCATAAAATAATAGACTTTTATTCAAATTTGCGAATTATACTTTCAAAATATCACATTAGCTATCAAGATACTAATAACAATACGCAAGTATTTGATTCAATTCTCAATGACGCTAAAAAATAATGACGAAACTTATTCACACTTTCCAAACACACACGCTCGACCTTTTACATCCATGACACTGTTTTCTAAACGTCTGCGTCTCTATATCCAAAATCTTATCATAATTTTTTGGAATATATTATTTTTTTTTCTGAAAAAATAGTTTTTAAGTTTAACATTTGTTGTTGTTAATTGATTATTTAATTAGTTTCTCTTTATTTCATACTATTTTTCATTCATTGTAATTCAAAATCAAAATTTCCAATCTGAACTGTATTCAATATTTTTGCCAGAATAACGTTCATTATTATTTTAATTAAAATATTGTTGGTCAGCTAGCTAAGAGCATAAGTTTTGAAGTTCCCTTTATTATTTGATAGCCGCTGACCCCAGACATTTTTCAAATTTACTGATTTACTATTAGTCTTGATTTTACGGAAGACCATCTCTTTTTTCATCAATATTGATTATGAAACTATTCCTTCTTTCCTCATCAAATTGATGCTCTCAAGATAATAATATTAAGCACGGATTTTATTCAATTCTCATATAATAACACCTATTCACACCTTCCAAACACACGCGCTTGACCGTTTGCATCCATGATTACGCTTTCTAAACGTCTGCGTCTCTCTATCCAAAATCTTTTCTTAATTTTTCGGTATTTATGGTGCTTTTTGTAAAAATCACTTTTAAAGTTTATTACGTGTTGTTTATTTATTATTTCAACAGCTTTTTGTCGTTTTTTATTCAAAATCCTAATTCTCCTTTCTACAAATCGAAACTTTATCATTTCAATTGATTTTATGACTTTTTTGTTATAATCACAAATCAAACTCTAACTTTTCAATAAATCCTTATTAATTATTTGATATTTGACTCATCTATTTCAATTTCTGAATTTTATCGGAAGTTGGTTTCGTTTTTTTCTGAATACATTAAAATTAGTAAAATATCAGTTTATGAGTGAACTATTTTTCTTAATTAGTGTATTTTCATATTATTAACACGGACTAAATATTATTTCTTGGTAATCTTTGGAAATTTCTCTTGTATATTTGTATTTCTAAATATTTTCGACATATCCAGCATGGATCTATCTTTTTCTGAGTACCACCACGATCTGATCATACAAAAATTGACTTTTCATCGAAATTTGTGGATTATCGTGTCATTATCACGAACTACATATTATTTCTTGGTAATCTTTGGAAGTTTCACTTGTATATTCATATTTCTAAATATTTTCGACATATCCAGCATTTATTCAACTTTTTCTGAATTCCGCTTAAAAGTTTCAACTTACCAATTTTCGCAAGTTTGGTAAACATTTTCTAAAACGCGTATTTTTCAACTTCTAGAAAAGATGTTCAATTTTTTGTCCTTTCTAAACCCAAGCCAACCCTTGAGTTTATAATTTATATTTTGAAAGTAAAGATTTAAAAAGTATCATGAAGACCCGAAACTTTATATCCAATCTTATAGTTTAAAACTAGCGTTTGTTCATTGCGTAGACAACAAAATAACCGTTTCACACCATCAAAAAACAGACGCTCAACCGTTTGCATTCCATGACTCTGTTTTCTAGATGTCTGCGTCTCTATATCTTCTCTATATCCACTATAACTTCTTAATTTTTAGTACATATGCTTTTTTTTTTGAAAAAATAAGTTCAAAAGTTTATTATTTGTTGTTAATTAATTGACTATTTCGATAGTTTATCATTTTATCATGCCGCTTTTATTTGAAATCCGTAGTTTCTACTCCACAAACCCAAAACATGTACTATTTTTTCTTAATTTTTGGAATTCATGATTTTTTTGTGATAGATTAGCTTAAAAGCTGATTACTGATTATTAAATTATTATTTTAATAGTTTCTCTTTATTACATATCATTTGGAAAACCAAATTCTAGTGTCCACCAAACCAAAATTTACTTTTCAATAGATTTGTGATTTTTTCTGACTATAATCACAAATATGAATAATTCTTATTAGTTTTGCGATAGTTCTATTATAAATTCTTATTTCTAAATATTTTTCACCTTGTAGTGGTTTTTTGTTTCATGCCACCATGTTCTGAACATTCAACAATCCATTTTTCATTAAAATTTGTTAATTTCGTGCTTCTTATTTCATCCAAACTTGAATTCTTGTACATTTTGTAATATTTGAAATAGATTATTCAATTTATGTTTCAAAAATAGAGCTTGGGTTGGTTTTTGTTTCATACCTCCATGTTCTGGGCAGTCAATTATCATTGTTTTCATCAAAATTTGCTAACGTTCTTCTTAGGCCATACTTTGGTTTGGATTTTTTAACATTATAGTTAATATTTTATACTTAAATTTATTTGAAAATATTTTTTAAACCGACAACATGGTCTATGTTTTTTGAATACCACGATGACCTGATCATACAATAATGGACTTTTCATCAATTATTTGATGTTTCCTTATAAAGCAATATTTTAGATTGTGATCTCTTTATGATAATTGTGTAATCTATCACTAATTTAATATTAAAAAATAACTCCAATTAGTTATTTCTATTTATTTCTATAATTGTTTTTTTCAATTGTCTTTAAACACCCTTTTTGGAGTTTTTTTCTCAAAATGTTTCATAAAACGTTTTTTCAGGTAATTAATGTTCATAAGTACAATTTGCATCCATAATTCCGTTGTCTATACGTCTGCATTCTCTATATCCAAAATCGTATCATAATTTTTCGGTATTTATGGATTTAAAAAAAATTACTTCCAAAATTTGTTGCTTGTTGTTTATTTATTATTTCAACAGTTTTTTGATGTTTTTTAATGAAAATTCTAATCTTCCATTCCACAAATTCTAACGTTACCATTTCAATAGATTTTATGATTTTTTTTGTAATAATCTCAAATCATACTCTAACCTTTCAATATCAATCTTATTAATTATTTTATTTTTGATTCAACAGTTTTTATTTTAAATAAATTTTTGATTTTTGATTCGTTTTTTCTGAATACCGTCACGCCCTGATAATAAAATAATGGATTTTTCATTCAAATTTGTATATTTTCATATTATTATCACAAAATAAAATTAGATTTCTTGGTAGCGTTTTGATATTTCATGCAAATGTTCATTTTTCTTTATATTTTTGAAAGTTCCAACATGATTTCATTTTTTTTAATGCCGCCGTGTCCTAAACATAAATGAGTTTTTATTCAAATTAGTAAATTTTCATATTATAGTTTCAAGATAATAATAAGCAAGTTTTAATTCAATTCTTATATAATAACACCTATTCACACCTTCCAAACACACACGCTTGACCGTTTGCATCCATGACTCCGTTTTCTAAACGTCTGCGTCTCTCTATCCAAAATCTTTTCTTAATTTTTCGGTATTTATGGTGCTTTTTGTAAAAATCACTTTTAAACTTTATTACTTGTTCTTTATTTACTATTTTAACAGCTTTTTGTCGCTTTTTATTCAAAATCCTAATTCTCCTTTCCACAAATCCAAACTTTATCCTTTTAATCGATTTTATCATTTTTTTGTTGTAATCACAACACAAACTATAACTTTTCAATAAATTCTTATTAATTATTTGATATTTGACTCACCTATTTCAATTTCTGAATTTTATCGGAAGTTGGTTTCGTTTTTTTCTGAATACATTAAAATTAGTAAAATTTCAGTTTATGAGTGAACCATTTTTCTTAATTAGTGTATGTTCATATTATTATCACGGACTAAATACTATTTCTTGGTAAGCTTTGAAAATTTCATTTGTATGTTCATATTTCTAAATATTTTTGACATATCCAGCATTTATTCAACTTTTTCTGAGTACCACTAGGTTCTGATCATACAAATACTGACTTTTCATTAAAATTTGTGGATTATCGTGTCATTATCACGGACTAAATATTATTTCTTGATAATCTTTGAAAATTTCATTTGTATATTCATATTTCTAAATATTTTTGACATATCCAGCATTTATTCAACTTTTTCTGAGTACCACTAGGTTCTGATCATACAAATACTGACTTTTCATTAAAATTTGTGGATTATCGTGTCATTATCACGGACTAAATATTATTTCTTGATAATCTTTGAAAATTTCATTTGTATGTTCATATTTCTAAATATTTTTGACATATCCAGCATTTATTCAACTTTTTCTGAGTACCACTAGGTTCTGATCATACAAATACTGACTTTTCATTAAAATTTGTGGATTATCGTGTCATTATCACGGACTAAATATTATTTCTTGATAATCTTTGAAAATTTCATTTGCATATTCATATTTCAAAATATTTTTGACATATCCAGCATTTATTCAACTTTTTCTGAGTACCACTAGGTTCTGATCATACAAATACTGACTTTTCATTAAAATTTGTGGATTATCGTGTCATTATCACGGACTAAATATTATTTCTTGATAATCTTTGAAAATTTCATTTGTATGTTCATATTTCAAAATATTTTTGACATATCCAGCATTTATTCAACTTTTTCTGAGTACCACTAGGTTCTGATCATACAAATACTGACTTTTCATTAAAATTTGTGGATTATCGTGTCATTATCACGGACTAAATATTATTTCTTGATAATCTTTGAAAATTTCATTTGCATATTCATATTTCTAAATATTTTCGACTTCTCTAACATTGATTCAACTTTTTCTGAATAACGATTTTGATTTTCGTTCGATTTTTTTGAAGAACTTGAATTTCTTATTTCTGTTCCAGCATTTTTTTCTATCATCTTCGTCCACCTTTTTCGAAGCTTTTTTTTCAAATTGCTTATAATCACAAATATTTTCCAGGTAATAGCATTATCAAGAAATCAACAATGGCATCAGTCAGAGCTGAAAAGAATACGAACAAAGTCCGTGGAAACGGCAAACAAAATTCGAGTGGTCCCTCGAAGGCCAAGAAGTTGTGCGAGGCTTCGAAGCCAAACAAAGACCAGACGAAGGTCAAGAAGGCCGATAAAAAGAAGTCTCCAGTGGCGGCTGGGACTTCGAAATCATGTGATCGAAGGTGGTCGGAGCGAGTAGCGGCGAGAAGATCGGCACTCGAGAAGGAGGCAGAGGAGCGGCGGATGGCGGAGGAGCGAAGGGCGGAAGAGGAGCGGAGGGCGGCGGAGGAGCGAAGGATCGCGGATCGTGTGGCGGCACGTGCTGCGGCGGCGGAACACCGTCGAGAGCTACGTCGGGTGTCGGCGGAACGACGGATGGCGGTTAGAGCGGCGGCTAGAGCGGCGGAGGTTCAGAGATTGGAGAACAGAGCGGCGTTGCTGGAACGGATGAGGCGGAGAGACGAGCAGGAGGAGCTGGAGAACCAACGTAGATTGCCAGCTGCGCCGGTTCGTCAAAATTCCGAGGAACGAGCACGGCACGAGGAGTTAGAAAGGGAGATAGTGAGTTTTTAACAATTAGACTTGAGAAATTAGACCATTAAAGATAACACTCTAATAGTTGCTTTTTTTAAAATTAAATTGCACACCAGCGTCTTGTTAGATAATATTAAAAAGCTTGATCTTTTTGTAATTAGGTTTTGTGTTATACCAATTGCATCTTGAACCTCGGTCCAATTTTTGCGACTTTTTGTGAGCGTGAAATGCTGGAAAATGTTTAGTCTGATGTATGTAACTGAAATTTGCGTATGTTTATCAATAGTGACTCTAACATTGACCATGATGAATTAAACCAAAACAGTTTGAAAACGAAATAATCTCATTTATTGCAGGAGCATCTCTTCGATGACGTCGCGATACACGACGACACCCTGCGGGAACAAAGGATGCTTCAGCCGGAGGACACTGATGCTTCGTCACTGGTTCGTTCCACCGATGATGACACCACTGTGGACAGAAGCATCAGTATGCCGAACATTGCAGTCGTCCCGATGGATACCGATGACGAAACTGATGCCGACGAAGCAATGGCGGTTGCGGAGGACGCATCAGTTGGCGAGGTTGGTTTTTATTTTTGGAAATATAATTAGGAAAACATTTTTCTTTAAATTAGTTGACTTAAAGTGAAAACTTTTGAAATTTGAGATTTAAAAAATCAACGATTTTTATTGCAGATTACTCACACATTGTCGGTGGCTACAAGTCATTCGACAATGGTCTTCACGAGTTTCGAGAGCACGCAGGATCCAGTGGCGGCTGAACCGATAATGGAGTTTGATGCGAGGAACCGAAGTGTTGATTTGAGCGGATCATCGGGCAAAAAACGTCGGTTTCAATCGATCGATGACGAAGATGGTGCTCCAGCGGCAAAACGATCATCTGGTGACATTCGAAGCAGCATAAGGATGGCGATGAGTGGGCCGGTTGTGGCGGTAACCAGTCCAGGAGCCTGGCCAATCGACTATGATCTCGCGGATGGAGATGTTGAACCTCGTATGACGAGACGTTCAAGTTTTGGTGTTAGCGATGTGGCGGCGTTGCTCACTAGCCAAATGGTAAGCATTTTGAATTTTTTCCGATCAGACCCGATCCGACACGCTCCGATCAGTTCCGAATCGGAACATTGGTCTGATTTCCGTCTCCAATACAAAATCTAATTAATACATCTTAATTTTTTTTCTTTTCAGACTTCTCCGGGAGTTTCGCGAGGATCGTCGGTGGTTCGAGGCACCGTTGCTCGGCCCAGTTTGCCACCACAGCGGAGACAGGCGGCACCAGGTATTAGGACTGCAGTCCAGGCTGAGCACTGCAGTCCAGTCCTCTATCAAACGCTGGCGGCAATTGATAGAGGTGATACCGGGTGTTTGGAGCCAAGGGCCCAAGATAAATGGCTGACTGATTCAGCCGTTTTCTTGGGCCTCGTCAACGAAGCTGCGGAGGCGAACGCCCGTGGTGGACGTGTTTCGGTCATGCGCCCGCAGGTGTACCGCGAGTTTGCGGAAGGCCGAGCCGTCCCGCGTGCGGGTATTGAGGATATGATGTACTTCCGGGAGCAGCCGGAAGTCATCCTCATACCTCTGCACCACGGGGATGGGTCGAGAAGATCGGTCGACGGGCATTGGGCCTTGGCAGTGTATACTGTCAAAGCTGCCCATGCGGTCGTTTATGACTCGCTACCACCGACACCAAAAGTGAAACAGCAACGGCTGAGGAATTTGAAGAAGTTGTTGAAGGAGCTTCTTCCTGCAGAAGAGCATCCGAGATTCGAAGTGCGCTACGCATATTCGTCCCATGTCGACAGGCAACGAGTGAGTTTTTTCTTATGCTTGTTTTGTGAATTTGGATGTGTGTGTGAACTTTGTTTGACTGCAACTTTTCTTAAATTGAGCTATATTTATTGAAATTAATTGAGATTTGATTTAAAAAAGCATAAAAAGTAATAAAAACATGTTTTGATACCTTTTTCAAATTTTCAACATATGATTTTCTTTAAAAGTTCAAGGAAATGTTCGAATTTACATGATATGTTGCAGCTTGAATAAAGGTCACAATTATATTTCAATAGCGAACGATTAGAAATAACGAGTTCAAATAATTTTTAAAAAATAAGTTGTCGTTTTGGAAATTATAACGTTCGTAAATTTTCGATTATGATTTGTTATCTCAAGAATGCAGGAAATTATTGTTGTGAATAATTTAACGCACATTCCTATTTCTCAAAACATTCTATTAAACTTTTGTTTGAGATTAATCACCCCAAATTTTCATATTTAAAGTATCATATAATTTTCTAATTTTGCAGGACGGATACAATTGCGGTATACACGTCATTGTGCACGCCAGAAGGTTTTTGGGCGGACGGCGAAGCCTGAAGGTCCGTCAGAACGACGACGCCAACGACTTCAATTTGGAACGTCGCAATCTGAAAGGCGTCTTGGAGGGGATCAAGCATGTTCACGGTATATATTGATTTTTCAAATTTAATTTGTTCATATTTATTTTTCAGAGAACATAGATCCAAACGTGGTGCATCAGGTTTACGACCTGCTCGGTCTTCAGCGAAAACGCCGATCACCACGAGACAACACTGCAACGAATGCTCGCATTTGTCGTTGTCTGAGAAGACTTTGAGGCATCAATTGCCATCTTCATCATTTCCATTTTTCCATCATTCTTTTATTCAACTGTTTTGACGGTTTTCAGGTATGTTTGTTTGCAAAACTTCTTATTTTTGAAAACACATTTTGTGGCGGCAAATTGTCATCATATTTTGAACACTTTTTCCAACTTTTTTCACTGTTTTTGAGCAATATTTGATCAAAACAAGTTCCATTTTTCGCATTTTTTCTTTGATATCAAATTTTAATGAGATTTTTAATCTTTTGGAAATTTGGAACGTTTGATTTTCGGTTTTAGCTTTTTGATGCCGGCAAAAAGCAGATTCCAACCATTTTTGATCAATTTTTCTGTTACTTTTCAAGTAATTGTTAATTTTTCTCGATGCGGCGAGAAATCTGAAATTTTGAATCATTTTGTGATCGTTTTTTACCTCTGAGTTCACATTATGTTTGAACAAAATTGTTTCCTTGGTGCGGCAAGGAAGAACTTTTTGAAATTCTCATTTTTTGAGGAAATTTTGGCACAAATCCTGTTTCTGAACAGGTTTCAAGATTATTTTTGACAAAAAGTCATTTTTTTCCATCAATCTTTGAATAGCAGTTTTAAATTCTCGATGCGGCGAGAAATTATGATGAAATTTGTTATTAATCACTGTATGGTCCTTTTGCAAAAGGAATTTTTTCATTTTTAGAAATTACCATGAAATTTCATAGAGTATTCGAATTTTTCTCTTGTGCTTCGGCACTGTCTTCCAAAAAACACACATGGAATAGAGAGTTTTTAACGTCTCTCAATTATCCGCACTATTTTCCAAAGGGTGTTCATTTCGCAATGCAAGAACGCATTATCTCTGCGTCTCTCTTAATTTTGATATGTTCTATAAAAAACCGCGATTAGAACAATTTTTGAATATCTCTTTTTTTAAGAACTTTGTTTTAAGCTTTTAAAATTTGAAAATCTGTAATTTTTAAAGGTGTTTAGTCATCACTATACAAATTTTGTTATTTTAAAACAGTTTGTTATTAATACTAACATAACACTGTATTTGTTTTAAGCGAAAAGAGACCTGTAGTTTGTTATTAAAAAAAGAGCTGCATTTGTTACATGTATATAGCTCTGTAGTTTGATATTTAAAAAAAATCTGTATTTTGTTATTTTCAAAAAAAAATCTGTAGTTTGTTAATTTTGATCTGTAGTTGTTACTGTATATAAAAAAAGCTGTATTTGTTATGTATATAGCTCTGTAATTTGTTATAATAATTTAATTTTAATAATAATTTTGAAAAAAAAACCAATTTTGATGGAATTCAGTGATATGTTAAGATGGCGGTGGGGTTCTAGAAAAGAACAACCTTACATCGATCTAGTAAGGGGGATGTAAGGGGTGGGTGACAGATAAATCATTGTATTATTTTTCTGCTTGTTTTTGAATCCAAATTTGAGTAGTTTTGGATGGTTTGGGTTGCTTTACATTTTCTTAACATATCAGTAATAAAAACCATGTTTTTCCGATTACTGTCGTGTTCCTGAATTCTCCCGGGGCGAAGGAAAAAACTCTTCATTCACCGTGCGATGGGATAAATCCATGGAATGAGTGAATGGAAGTCGCTAGTGATTCCCTTCAGGAACAGTGGACTTCACATCGGAGGTCTTGGGAAGAATGGAGGGACGGGAGAAAAGAGTAAATTTTTCCCTGTCAAAGTAGAAAAATAATGGTCAGACATTGTCTGGATTCGTGTTGCACAGTTAGTAAGATAACTGCGTCGTCTTGAATTTCGATGTTTGGGATGGAAACATCTCATTCAATTTTCGAAAATTCCACCCGAGTGAAGAAACAACAATCAATTGTTCGATGTCGGCGAGGTACAATCAGTTGAAATCATTGTTAAATGATTAAGACTGAAATGGTCGTGCAGTCGATTGTTCACTTCATTGTCGCGGTTAGGCCAGTGAGAAACAGTTGTGAAAGATGCGCAGATGCATCCCTTCTTCGACACTGCAATCTTCCGTCCCTGGCACTTTCACACTGTTTGGGGGCAGCATAGGTTGTCATGGAGACAACACAACACTTGCGACGACTTCGATACAGTCAACGACAACGACTACAACAACATCAACAACAGCGACAACGAAACCGACATCACCAACAACGACGACGACGACAAGAAACGACTTTGTGGCTATTAATTGATTTTCTGTTTTAATAAAAAAGGGGTTTCCTTCACTTTTTCATTTTTTTTCTAGTACAGGTGTCAGTTTAGCACATCCGCCAAAAAGTGAGTTTACGTTTAACTTCCGGGGAGTAGTAGATAACATTTGGTTCCATTAAACAACGGCACGGACTCGACAACTTCATAGTTTTCAAAAATCCTCATACACCTCGCCTTAGTTTTCTGCAAAATTCCTCATACACCTCAGAAATACGGCGTTAGCTTCTCAATGGAACCAAATGTTTGGTGTAACCGCTCATTGGGGGTGAATTCGGTTACTTGTACCATTTCATTGCATCTGACAATGATTTAACAATTCTTTCACAGCATTTTACCTTAAAAACTTGGACAATTGAATGCGGTTGCTTCACCAATTGATCGGAATACGAAAATTGAACTGGAAGTTTCCATGAACGCGTTTTTCGCGGACGGATCAGTTATCAGAAAGCTGTGGACAATTATTGATACATGTCTTGGAAACATCACGAACTTTCATAGACAATTTCTGAGAATTGTTTTTTGAAACGACATGGAAAAATCGAAATTTTCGCCCTTCGCTTCATTCCGAACTCGAAGTTTGAGGTGCGATTCACTGTTAATGGGGCTTGTAATCACATGACCTACGTCACGACTATGTGATTGTCTTGTCAATCGGTGAGTGGGGGGTTTTTCTGGGTCCACGGGTGAAGGATGGAATATTGCAGTATGACGAAAAACATTGTTTTTGTTACTGCTATGTTGAGAACGTGGAAAGTTGCTTGGATCATCCAAAAACTACTCAGATTTGGGTTCAAAAACATGTAGCGAAATAATACAATGAGTTATCTGTCTCCATTTTTTCACATTACTGAATTTCATCAAAATTCCCCCAAAAATCTATACTTTTTGGGGGTGTTTTAAATTTTCCGAGAATCTATACTTCTCGGAAAATTTAAAACAAATCGAAAATCTATATTTTTCGGAAAATTTCATAATAATCAATTTTTAATTTGGGAAGGAGGGAGGGTACATTCATGTACATTTTATAATTCTATACTTTTAAACATTTTTTATAATAATCAACTTTTTATTTGGGAAGGAGGGAGGGCATTTTTTCTAATACACTAAAAAAAATTTCGTAATAATCTAATGTAAATATTTTTTAAAAACTAATAATTTCTTGTCATTTGTTACCATCTTCTTTGTCCTTTTGTAAATATATTCTTTGTTTTTTTTTTCACTCTTTGTAATTTTTATAATAATCTTTGTCATTTTTTATATATTCTTTGTTACTTTTATTAAACTCTTTGTCATTTTTTAAACCTTATTCTTTGTCAATTTTTTTCTTATTCTTTGTCATTATGTACATATTCTTGTCATTTTTTATATATTCTTTGTTATTTTTTTTAACTCTTTGTTATTTTTTATATTAATCTTTGTCATTTTTTACAATAATCTTTGTCATTTTTTAAACATTATTCTTTGTTATTTTTTACTTCATTCTTTGTTATCTTTTTATTATATTCTTTGTCATCTGTTACTATTTTCTTTGTCATTTTTTGACAATTCTTTGTTATTTGTTTCAAAATTCTTTGTTATTTTTTGACATTTCTGTGTCATTTGTTAGAATATTCTTTGTTATTTTTCGAAATTTCTTTATCACTTGTTAGAAAATTCTTTGTAATTTTCAATTCTGTCATTCGTTACAAATTTTGTAACCGTCGGAGGTCCAGTCACCGTCAACAACGTGCAAGAACGGACCAAGTTTGGCAATTGTACCGATTCAAATGGTGAATCGATGTTATTTAAAATGTCACATGTTGACATGAATATAAGTTAGTCAAGAAAAGGTAGGAAAATGTGAGAAAGTTATGAAAAATTAATATTTTCTCGAATTTCAGACTGCTTCTATGTGCAGATCGATACATGATGCTAATCCGAGGAAGAAACACCGATAAAATTGCAATATTTACATCCCATATAACAATGATGCCGGTGACACAATTTGGAACACCTATGAATCCGTTGGAAGCTGATCAACAATTATTTTGAGGAAAATGGTCAAGAAAAAGCAACAATAAGGTGTAACTTTTATGATTTGGTCGAGATCTTACGAAAACCGGTGATTTCAATGGGTTAGCAACGGGTTTGTTATAGATTTTTTCTTTAAAAATGATTTAAAATTATATTTTATTTCAGATTTTGGATGCATAAAGCACTATGATATGGCTCTTCGATATTGATTTCTTCAGTGATGAATATTTGGTGTGGACAAAGATGAAAACACGTTCACAGTCACCGTCAACAACGTGCAAGAACGGATCAAGTTTGGAAGTTGTACCGATTCAAATGGTGAATCAAATTGATTCAAAATGTCATCTATTGACATATACATAAGTTAGTCAAGAAAAGGTAGGAAAATGTGAGAAAGTTATGAAAAATTAATGTTTTCTCAAATTTCAGACTGCTTCAATATACAGTTCAAAATAGGATGCTAATCCCCCGAAAAAAACACCGACAAAATTGCGATAATAACACCACAAAACTACGATGCCAGTGACACAATTTGGAACACTTATGAAACAGCTGGAATCTGATCAACAATTATTTTGAAGAAAATTGTCAAGAAAAAGCAACAATAAGGTGTAACTTTTATGATTTGGTCGAGATCTTACGAAAACCGGTGATTTCAATGGGTTAGCAACGGGTTTGTTATAGATTTTTTCTTTAAAAATTATTTAAAATTATATTTTATTTCAGATTTTGGATGCATGAAGCACTATGATATGGTTCATTGATTTCTTCAGTTATGAATTTTTGGTGTGTACAAGGATGAAAATACGCGAAACGTGAATTGTTGATGAGTTCATTGGAGTTTTAATCTACATTGGAGTTTATTACGTTGAGCAACGGATTTTATTTATTGAAAGCTGAATTTAAATGCCGATTTATATTGAATAATTTGAGGTAAACAGTTCAATTTCAATAATGGCATCTCAATTAAACGTTTTCCAGGAACGATGAAAATTTCGCCGCATCGAAATTTCAACGGTTTCTACAATTTGGATATTAATCGATTTTTCTTTCAAAGTTTGGACAATGGACATGATTTTACAAATTATGTTGCTCTGGGATGGGAGCTCTGGGAGCTCATTTTTCGAATTTACTTGCCGACGAAAACACGTTCACAGTCACCGTCAACAACGTGCAAGAACGGATCAAGTTTGGAAGTTGTACCGATTCAAATGGTGAATCAAATTGATTCAAAATGTCATCTATTGACATATACATAAGTTAGTCAAGAAAAGGTAGGAAAATGTGAGAAAGTTATGAAAAATTAATGTTTTCTCAAATTTCAGACTGCTTCAATATACAGTTCAAAATAGGATGCTAATCCCCCGAAAAAAACACCGACAAAATTACGATAATAACACCACAAAACTACGATGCCAGTGACACAATTTGGAACACTTATAAAAAAGCTGGAATCTGATCAACAATTATTTTGAAGAAAATTGTCAAGAAAAAGCAACAATAAGGTGTAACTTTTATGATTTGGTCGAGATCTTACGAAAACCGGTGATTTCAATGGGTTAGCAACGGGTTTGTTATAGATTTTTTCTTTAAAAATTATTTAAAATTATATTTTATTTCAGATTTTGGATGCATGAAGCACTATGATATGGTTCATTGATTTCTTCAGTTATGAATTTTTGGTGTGTACAAGGATGAAAATACGCGAAACGTGAATTGTTGATGAGTTCATTGGAGTTTTAATCTACATTGGAGTTTATTGCGTTGAGCAACGGATTTTATTTATTGAAAGCTGAATTTAAATGCCGATTTATATTGAATAATTTGAGGTAAACAGTTCAATTTCAATAATGGCATCTCAATTGAAAGTTTCCAGGAACCTTGATTATTGCCGCATCAAGTATCAATGAGTTCAACTATTTTCAATATTTATCGATTTTGGCATGCTAAATTCTAACAATGACAAGTGGTTTACAAATTTAAGTCGGTTTTTGTTGTCGAGGGAGAGCTTTGGAGCTGAATTCTTTAATTTTTTGCTAGTTTAGTTTTGAGAGCAAAAAAGGTATCACATATTTTTTCAGTTTTCAAGCTGCAAATATTTTCTTTTTTTTCAGATTTAAAATCTATACAATGGTTTACGTATGAAATTACTGTTCATTCATGCCGAACAAGGAGAGAGTGTTGTTGAGTTTGATCATGCTTCAAATGTATAATGATGCTTCAGTTTGGAGAATTAAATTGTTAAAATTTGCAATTTAACGTTGATTTTTATTGGAATATAAGGTAAATAGTACAATTAAAATTATGGCATCTCATTTCAATGTTTTCCAGGAACATTGCCGCATCGATGTTACAAATATTTCTACAAATTGTATTTAATCGAGATTGACATGCACAACTTGGACAATTAAATGCAGTTTTTTGAAATTTGGAGAGCTCTGGGAGCTTATTTATCAATTTTGTTGGAATTTTAGTTTTAGGAGCAAAAAAGAGGTATTACTTTTTTCAGTTTTTCTTTACCAATTTTATTCTTTTGATTTTTTCAGATGCGAAATCTATACATTGGTTCACAAATGGAATAATTTGCAAGTTATGCTGAAAAGATTAATATGGTGTTCAAAAAGTGGTAAGCAGATGAATTTGCTGCTTTGAAGGGATAATTTTGGTTGATACAAATGAAATTTATTAAAATTTCGTTGAATCGTCGATTTTCGTTAGGAAATAGGTGACTAGTTTGATTGAAACATTTAAATTTCAATTGAAAACTTTCCAGGACCAGCATTTATTTCGCCGCTTCGAAATTTTGGTGGTTTCTGCAGTCTTTGACATATCTCGATTGATATGGAATGCGAAATTGTTGTGATGATAACAATTATATTGGATTATTGTTTGGAATTGTTTTCGAGATGAACGAATGCGGAAAAATGCGGAAGATTTTAGGCGTGATGCTTTTGAAAGAGCCATGGGAGCTCAAGTTGTGATGTTATGGGATCGTTTTATTCATTTCGAGAATAATCAAGGTGAAAAAAACTTTAAAATTTTCCAGAATGATTTAATTCCCTCAATTTCAGATACGAGGATGCGAAATACAACTTGTGGTGTGAAGTTGGTGAATTTTTGAAAAATTTTGGAGCAATTGTTAGGAGTATTCATGAAACGGCCTTTGTGACAATTTTGTGATAACGGGAGAAAGTTTCGGGATGTTTTTTCAACGTCGATTTTGTGTGTCAACAATATGCGAATTCCTACATGTATTTTTGAAAGATTTTGGAGCGGTTGTTAGGAGAATCTTCGGGACGTTTTTGTGATAATGGGAGAGAGTTTCGGAATGTTGGACGATTTTGATCGAACTTTGGGGATTAGCGAAAAGATTGTGACGATTTAGAAGGATATTTGAAAATTTCGGTAGATTCAGTGGGGTCTGCCCGACAAAAAAAAGAGCTCTTCGGGGCTTGACAAAGAGTCGCCGTCAGACAGAACCCCAGAATTTGGAAGGATGATAATAGGTAATCAACTTTTTTTAAATGACAATTTTTAATTCTATATATTTTCAGGAAACGTATGATGATTTGACCGCCATCAATCAATGTATTGTTTGAATATTTTTTACCGTTTTACCATTCTTACCGTTTTACCAAATTGTGATGTGATGGTTTGGAAAGAGTGGCTGCCGAATTTTATAGGCGATTTTGTGTTTTCCAGAGATTTATTTCGAGGAAAAATAAGGTAAAACAATATTTCAAGCTTCACAATGCTGAAATTTGATCAATTTCAGATACAAGGACCGGAATTCAACAACATAGTGTTACAATTGGGAAATGTCATCGTCAGCAGACGGTGATTACATCTAGAGCAAGTTGATGGACGTTTTTGGGATGATTCAAGTTTTCGAGACAAGTGAATCAGGTGTTTTTCTGCATCAGGTGGTTTCAGTGATTGCGGCAAATTCAGTGTGGTCTGTCTGACAAAAAAAAGAGCTTTTCGGGGCTTGACAAAGAGTCGCCATCGGACAGACCCCTGAATTATGTCTGGGTTATAATTGGTAATCGATTTTTTTGAAATTAAAATTTTAAATTCTGTATTTTTTCAGAAAATCAACTACTCGCCGCTACGAGAAGTTTGATGCACATTTTGGAATCTATGAAGAGGAATTAACGAACGATAGGAATCATTTTGATGCTTGAACAATAATTGGGCCGACTAGGATGCTTGGACGAGAGATGTTGGGCGCGTTCAGGAGGCGGTTACCCGAATTTTCATACAAGTTACAAAGAGGTGTTGAATGCTGTTTAGTTCGTTTAATGGAGTCGCTTTTTGGTGAGAAAATGACATAACGTTCAATGTAAATGTATAATTTGATTGCAGAAAATTCACACTGAATAGTGGTGATTATGAAATGGGCTGAAATTCAACGTTGGACGAACTTGGACATTTGGAGAAAGTATAAGGATTTTCGAGGAATTTATGATGACACGACAAAAGATCACTTTGGAAGTGTTTCAATTTACATGCACAAATGATCAAGGATAGTTTTCGAAATATGCATTAAACAGCGGGTTGAAAGCTCATTTTATGAGCAAAAGGTATTTTTTTCATTTAAAAAAAACTCAAAAATCAACTCCTCGATTTCAGAAAAGGTCTCAACGTCACTGTGACGTTCACATCGTGTTTTCGATACCACAATTTTCTCGCACAATTTTGTGAGTATAATGAAACCGTTGCTTATATCTTGTCAAAAAATGTTTCAATTAATAGTTATAAAAAAAAAAGAAAAAATAAAAAAAAAAAGAAAAAAAAAAGAAAAAAAAAAGAAAAAAAAAGAAAAAAAAAAGAAAAAAAAAGAAAAAAAAAGAAAAAAAAAGAAGAAAAAAAGAAAAAAAAAAGAAAAAAAAAGTAAAAATAAATAAAAAAAGTAAAAAAAAAAAAAAAAAAAAAGAAGAAAAAAAAAGTAAAAAATCAAAAAAAAATCTAAAAAATTCTACAAAACCAAAAAAAACCCCATTTTTTTCAGTATATATTCACCCCCCTTTTTTTTTGTTTTCCCCCCCCCCCCCCTTCGTTTTGTCATTCTTCTGCTCAGTTTCAATCTTCTGCTCAGTTTCAATGCACTCAACGTCAACTTCTAGAACACCCCGATGAGCATCCAACACTGCCGTTTGTTGTCGATTTTTTATTGAGCAGAAGAGGTAACAAATATCAAGTCAAACTTAGTTTTTAGTCATGATTTTTCAGGTTATATAACAGTCAATGATGGTGTTGGAGTTGCAGTCAATGATGATGTTGGAGTTGAAGTCAATGATGATGTTGGAGTTGCAGTCAATGATGATGTTGGAGTTGCAGTCAATGATGATGTTGGAGTTGCAGTCAGTGATGATGTTGGAATTACTCAGCTGTTTTGGATCGAGGCGCTTACGATGTTATTGCATATTTGGCTAGAATTGATAAACTTTGGAATCGATGATGGACTGATTAAAAGTGATTTATGAGCCGAAGGTAACAAATTTTAATATATACTAAGTCTTGAGTAATTATTTTACAGATCTTCAAGTATTGTTACTTTGAACTGAACGTGTAGTGCAGTGAACTTACGATTGGATAGGAAAGATTTATCGATTTAGATTGAATATGGTTATCAGAGGTGCAAAATTCCGAAGTTTTTAGTGTAACTTCACCGATTATCTGGTTTGAGAAGGTAATTTGAAACTTTTCACAAAAATTCTAAAATACAAGTTTTTTAGACGTCACCCATTGGTTTCTAATATTCGATGGAACAATATGTTTCGCAACATCAAGCAATTGGTCAGACTTTCATTTATTTTATCAGCACTTATGGTACAATATTTGATGATAATGAGTAATTTCAAGCTCAAATCATCTGAAAATTGATAAATAGAGTGAAAGGTAACTTACTAAAGTCGCCTTATAAAAATATTATCACAAAATATTTCAGAACCGCATATGTTCCGCCAAAACATACGTTGGCTTCTTCTCATCAATTTTCGTTCAATTTTCAAGTGGTTTAGCAAGATTTCTCAAATCAAATGCATCGATTGGCAAGATTTTTTGTGGTTTCGGAGGAGAGTGATTGGTTTGAGTTACCGATTTGGAACTTCAACCATTATTTAGAGAAGGTAATTTGAAATTTTTTGCAAAAAAATCTAAAATTACCAATTTCTAGATATGAATTCAAATTCAATGCTTATTGGACATATTCGAGGAGGTTTTGCTGTAGATTCAATGCATTTGCCACGTTAGGCTTACATCACCAGTTATGTTCAATCAACAGTTGTGTTGTGGTTTTCAATTTTATGGACTCAAAATTGATTAAGGTTATGAGAGGTAATTCATTAAAGTCATCTCACAAAAATATTATCACAAAAAATTTCAGAGCTACAATTGTCCGCCAAACAATTATTTTTTTCAACAATCAATCAATTTTGAAGTGATATCATTGGATTTAAATGCACAGCTTGGTCGGATATTTTATTAACTCATCTAGATGCATCTATCATAAAATGCCGACACAATTCTGGAAGGTATAGTGCAATGAAAAGTATTCATAAAACATTCAATATTTTTTCAGATTCATTTCCACTTGCAATTATTCTCATCAAATCAGTTTCATCTATTAAGGAGTGGATTCTTACGTGTTTGAATAATCAGAATTTTGTCGTTTTGAATAAAACTTTAAAAAATATGTGTTTATTTTCTTTTTGTTGCCATGAATGGTTAAAAACCATATTATTATTTCATTTTATTCATTTTTTTTCTTGATATTCATTTTTATTAATGTTCTAAATACTATTCTGTTATCATTATATTTATAATTTCGCAACTGCTTTGCCATCATTTGCCTTCATTTTTTCATAGAACGAAGAAGTAGGTGAGACAGAAGAGATGCATACGAGAGGGTTAGAGAACACAAGACAGTTGTTTTTTAGCGTTGCATATTTACGCACTGGTAGCAAATTTCTTTTAAATTTAAGGGGTTTCTGGGGATTTTCTTTACTACAATGTTTTAATATATCATTTTTTTTCGATTTGATGCATTATTTGTAATTGAATGTTCACAAAAAATTGAATAATTTCAATAGAAATTCATAATTGTTTCTATTTCGATGGAATTTCATCTTTTTTTTTTGAAAATAACTGATATTTGAAAATATTTATTATTGAATCGCATTTTTCATATTTGTTGATATATATTACATTTATTTATATTTGTAGGAGATACAAATGTGCCGTCATCGCATCGATCAGTGTGCCGGAACAAAATTGGTCTTCTTCAAAAGCAAGCAACTGGCGAATTGGTGACAAAAATCAGGTGTATTTTATCAATTAAAAAAAAACGTGGTATAAGATCGGCTGATACTCTAAACTATTCAAATTTCATAGCCGAACAAAAGTCTTACCTATTTTCTCAAATGTTCCTTTTCAATTTTATTCAAAAAATTTAGATTTATCAAAATTTTCGAGTCAATTGTAATAATAAATTTCAATTATTTAAAAAAATTTTAAAGTTATAAAAAATGTGTGTATTTGGTCGTAGACATATGAATATTTAAAAAATTAGCCGTTCTTATATCAGGTAATAACTCGCGAGTAACGTGCGCTGTCTGTTAAAAAAAATATCAAAAAGGCTTTTATTTTGTTTTTCATTTTTTACATTGCTATTTCTACAATCAAATAAACACGCATACAAATATAGAATTTCTTCTGTTGTTTTCTATTACTTTCTTAAGTAATGAGGTGTATGAGGTACTTCGGTAATTGGTTGAAATCCCCTAAAATAGCAATACAGACAAAGAATTTTTGAGTGGAATGAAATGGTGATGCAGAACAACGACAAGGATCATCCTGAATTCAAAATTATTATTGAAACTAATATTTCGTTTTTCGAGAAATTAGCTGTTAAAGTGCACTACTCGCGAGAAAAAATATACTTTTAAAAATAAATCGATCGCTACCAAACTTTTTCTTTCAGATTATGACAACAACACAAGCCATCAAATGCAGCGCGATCAACAACAATCAACAACAACAACGGCTGCAACAATGCATTATTGGACAAAGCAAGTGGACAATTGGGACATCCACTGGGGACATGAAAGCGCAACATGTGGTGAAAATGGCGACAAAATGGACAATCAGGTGCATTTTTTTATTAAAAATATATTGATATAAGTTCGGCTAGATGTTTTAATGGTTTCAGATAAACCTTCTACGTTTAGGTATTGCCAGCAATATTGGTCGCGAGAGTTCCAGAATTATGAGTGTTCAAAATTAGTTTTACATTTTGTGACTAAATTTCAATCTGTTGCGTGTATTAGAGAAGTATCTGATATGACTTGCATGTAATTGACTAGTGAGAGACATTGACAAACAAAGATTCATTGTCAATTTATAGAAAATTGTTATTTTTGAAAGTTTTCCTGAGAAATGTGTGTTCAAAAGGACGAAATGAGTGGTAAATTGAGGACTGTTACATTTTCAACCGAATGCGTGTATTAGAGAAGTATTTGATATGACTTGCATGTAATTGACTAGTGAGAGACATTGACAAACGAAGATTCATTGTCAATTTATAGAAAATTGTTATTTTTGAAAGTTTTCCTGAGAAATGTGTGTTCAAAAGGACGAAATGAGTGGTAGATTTGGGACTGTTACATTTTCAACCGAATGCGTGTATTAGAGAAGTATTTGATATGACTTGCATGTAATTGACTAGTGAGAGACATTGACAAACAAAGATTCATTGTCAATTTATAGAAAATTGTTATTTTTGAAAGTTTTCCTGAGAAATGTGTGTTCAAAAGGACGAAATGAGTGGTAGATTTGGGACTGTTACATTTTCAACCGAATGCGTGTATTAGAGAAGTATTTGATATGACTTGCATGTAATTGACTAGTGAGAGACATTGACAAACGAAGATTCATTGTCAATTTATAGAAAATTGTTATTTTTGAAAGTTTTCCTGAGAAATGTGTGTTCAAAAGGACGAAATGAGTGGTAGATTTGGGACTGTTACATTTTCAACCGAATGCGTGTATTAGAGAAGTATTTGATATGACTTGCATGTAATTGACTAGTGAGAGACATTGACAAACAAAGATTCATTGTCAATTTATAGAAAATTGTTATTTTTGAAAGTTTTCCTGAGAAATGTGTGTTCAAAAGGACGAAATGAGTGGTAAATTGAGGACTGTTACATTTTCAACCGAATGCGTGTATTAGAGAAGTATTTGATATGACTTGCATGTAATTCACTAGTGAGAGACATTGACAAACGAAGATTCATTGTCAATTTATAGAAAATTGTTATTTTTGAAAGTTTTCCTGAGAAATGTGTGTTCAAAAGGACGAAATGAGTGGTAGATTTGGGACTGTTACATTTTCAACCGAATGCGTGTATTAGAGAAGTATTTGATATGACTTGCATGTAATTGACTAGTGAGAGACATTGACAAACGAAGATTCATTGTCAATTTATAGAAAATTGTTATTTTTGAAAGTTTTCCTGAGAAATGTGTGTTCAAAAGGACGAAATGAGTGGTAGATTTGGGACTGTTACATTTTCAACCGAATGCGTGTATTAGAGAAGTATTTGATATGACTTGCATGTAATTCACTAGTGAGATACAATGACAAACGTAGATTCGTCGTCAACTTATAAGAAAATGTTAATTTTGAACGATTTCCAGAGAAATGTATGTTCAAAAGGAGTGGTGCTTTTAGTACAGTAATTTTAATACCATTCGTTTGTTAACGCGAGAGGAACTAAATATAATTTTTACGATTCTTTTTAATAGTATTTCTTGCAGGGCAATCGATGAATAATCAGTGGACTCATCAGTGTAGGTTGCTTATTGGTTACCAGTTGGGAAGGATATTATTTTGACGTTTCCGTGACCGTGAAGTTGCCAATAATAGTTATATGGTTTTGGTTGACAGGGCGCAAAAGGTCAGTATCTCGCTATAAACGTTATTATACCAAACGTTTGCAAGATTAGCAGCGATTTTTTTAAATTAAATGGTACGGAAGTTGTGTCATTATAGCGATTTGTAGTGAAAGGAAGAGTATTTCCAAATGTACAATGCACATTTACATGAGCACATAGACGTTCTAATAACAATCTACTGCATGTATTAGAGAAGTATGACCTATATTCATATAATTTACGTGTGATATACCGAGATAAACATAAATTCATCCCCAATTTAAAGGAAATTGAGTTTTTGAAAGTCTTTATGAACTATGTGTGTTCAATTTCTCACGTGAATAACGGATGCGTTTGCATTTTTTTAGAAGAGGTGCTCGCCTAGTGCCAGTTAATGGAGCGCGCATAGAATAGAAATGAGGGAACAGTAATTGATAAGATGTAAATTTAATTGACATGTGTAATACAGTTGTAGCTTAGTTTTTTGAAAACACTTTTTATAAAAAAATCTAAATTTTCAGGACAATCGTTGAACAAAGAGCGGAGTCAGGAGCGTGGCGAATTCAACAATGTCGCTTGGATATTCGTTTCCAGATGGGAAATGTCGTTATTTCGGAGGTTTGTTTTTGAAAGAGTAACTACACAGGATAGTCACACAGGATAATCGGCGAGTATCATAAAAGCATGCTCCGCTGTTTATTTTTCTTGTCAAATTATTTTAGATAGTGGTAGCCTTCCGAAATGTGAAAAATCAGTTGCTACAAAACTAGTTCGTTGTTTTTGAATGTTCAGAGAGTTAATTACATTCAATTTTCGGTAATAGAGCATGTGGAGAAGACATTATATTATTTTCTAAGCAAGTGCATTCGTTTCTAACAAAAATTCGTCCATATTGCAGCACTTGCAGATTGAGGATGACATGACAACTTTGAGTGCTTCTAATATAATTCAAATTTGTAGTTAAAACTGTCACGACTGCGTAAAACTAAAATCCTTTGGCAAATATTTGAATATGCTCAATTAGATATCTGTGATATTCAAAAACCCTGAAATTTTCAGAAAAAAGCCATGAAATTTCGGAATTTTCATTTTCACAACCATTTTTTTGTAATAGGCGGCCGAAGGCTATCGCCAATTTTTCATTTTGTCTGAAAAATGCGAAATTACTGAAAATTCCAGATAAACTTTAAAAATTATCAATATTTTCAGTCAATTTGTTAATTTCAGACCACGACATCTTCAACCATCAACAATTGGGGATACGATGCACATGATTCATCAATTGGTACGTCAATGCAATTCAAAAACCCTGAAATTTTCAGGAAAAAGCCATGAAATTTCGGATTTTTCATTTTCACAACCATTTTTTTGTAATAGGCGGCCGAAGGCTATCGCCAATTTTTCATTTTGTCTGAAAAATGTGAAATTACTGAAAATTCCAGACAAACTTTAAAAATTATCAATATTTTCAGTCAATTTGTTAATTTCAGACCACCACATCTTCAACCATCAACAACTGAAGTTTAGTTGCACAGGCCACATCAATTGGTACGTCAATGCAATTCAAAAACCCTGAAATTTTCAGGAAAAAGCCATGAAATTTCGGATTTTTCATTTTCACAACCATTTTTTTGTAATAGGCGGCCGAAGGCTATCGCCAATTTTTCATTTTGTCTGAAAAATGTGAAATTACTGAAAATTCCAGACAAACTTTAAAAATTATCAATATTTTCAGTCAATTTGTTAATTTCAGACCACCACATCTTCAACCATCAACAATTGGGGATACGATGCACATGATTCATCAATTGGTACGTCAATGCAATTCAAAAACCCTGAAATTTTCAGGAAAAAGCCATGAAATTTCGGATTTTTCATTTTCACAACCATTTTTTTGTAATAGGCGGCCGAAGGCTATCGCCAATTTTTCATTTTGTCTGAAAAATGTGAAATTACTGAAAATTCCAGACAAACTTTAAAAATTATCAATATTTTCAGTCAATTTGTTAATTTCAGACCACGACATCTTCAACCATCAACAATTGGGGATACGATGCACATGATTCATCAATTGGTACGTCAATGCAATTCAAAAACCCTGAAATTTTCAGGAAAAAGCCATGAAATTTCGGATTTTTCATTTTCACAACCATTTTTTTGTAATAGGCGGCCGAAGGCTATCGCCAATTTTTCATTTTGTCTGAAAAATGTGAAATTACTGAAAATTCCAGACAAACTTTAAAAATTATCAATATTTTCAGTCAATTTGTTAATTTCAGACCACGACATCTTCAACCATCAACAATTGGGGATACGATGCACAGGCCACATCAATTGGTACGTCAATGCAATTCAAAAACCCTGAAATTTTCAGAAAAAAGCCATGAAATTTCGGAATTTTCATTTTCACAACCAGTTTTTTATAATAGGCGGCCGAAGGCTATCGCCAATTTTTGAATTTGTCTGAAAAATGTGAAATTACTGAAAATTCCAGACAAATCTTGAAAATTATCAATATTTTCAGTCAATTTGTTAATTTCAGACCACGACATCTTCAACCATCAACAATTGGGGATACGATGCACATGATTCATCAATTGGTACGTCAATGAATTCAAAAACCCTGATATTTTCAGGAAAAAGCCATGAAATTTCGGAATTTTCATTTTCACAACCATTTTTTTGTAATAGGCGGCCGAAGGCTATCGCCAATTTTTCATTTTGTCTGAAAAATGCGAAATTACTGAAAATTCCAGATAAACTTTAAAAATTATCAATATTTTCAGTCAATTTGTTAATTTCAGACCACGACATCTTCAACCATCAACAATTGGGGATACAATGCACATGATTCATCAATTGGTACGTCAATGCAATTCAAAAACCCTGAAATTTTCAGGAAAAAGCCATGAAATTTCGGATTTTTCATTTTCACAACCATTTTTTTGTAATAGGCGGCCGAAGGCTATCGCCAATTTTTCATTTTGTCTGAAAAATGTGAAATTACTGAAAATTCCAGACAAACTTTAAAAATTATCAATATTTTCAGTCAATTTGTTAATTTCAGACCACCACATCTTCAACCATCAACAACTGAAGTTTACTTGCACAGGCCACATCAATTGGTACGTCAATGCAATTCAAAAACCCTGAAATTTTCAGGAAAAAGCCATGAAATTTCGGATTTTTCATTTTCACAACCATTTTTTTGTAATAGGCGGCCGAAGGCTATCGCCAATTTTTCATTTTGTCTGAAAAATGTGAAATTACTGAAAATTCCAGACAAACTTTAAAAATTATCAATATTTTCAGTCAATTTGTTAATTTCAGACCACGACATCTTCAACCATCAACAATTGGGGATACGATGCACATGATTCATCAATTGGTACGTCAATGCAATTCAAAAACCCTGAAATTTTCAGGAAAAAGCCATGAAATTTCGGATTTTTCATTTTCACAACCATTTTTTTGTAATAGGCGGCCGAAGGCTATCGCCAATTTTTCATTTTGTCTGAAAAATGTGAAATTACTGAAAATTCCAGACAAACTTTAAAAATTATCAATATTTTCAGTCAATTTGTTAATTTCAGACCACCACATCTTCAACCATCAACAACTGAAGTTTAGTTGCACAGGCCACATCAATTGGTACGTCAATGCAATTCAAAAACCCTGAAATTTTCAGGAAAAAGCCATGAAATTTCGGATTTTTCATTTTCACAACCATTTTTTTGTAATAGGCGGCCGAAGGCTATCGCCAATTTTTCATTTTGTTTGAAAAATGTGAAATTACTGAAAATTCCAGACAAACTTTAAAAATTATCAATATTTTCAGTCAATTTGTTAATTTCAGACCACCACATCTTCAACCATCAACAACTGAAGTTTAGTTGCACAGGCCACATCAATTGGTACGTCAATGCAATTCAAAAACCCTGAAATTTTCAGGAAAAAGCCATGAAATTTCGGATTTTTCATTTTCACAACCATTTTTTTGTAATAGGCGGCCGAAGGCTATCGCCAATTTTTCATTTTGTCTGAAAAATGTGAAATTACTGAAAATTCCAGACAAACTTTAAAAATTATCAATATTTTCAGTCAATTTGTTAATTTCAGACCACCACATCTTCAACCATCAACAACTGAAGTTTAGTTGCACAGGCCACATCAATTGGTACGTCAATGCAATTCAAAAACCCTGAAATTTTCAGGAAAAAGCCATGAAATTTCGGATTTTTCATTTTCACAACCATTTTTTTGTAATAGGCGGCCGAAGGCTATCGCCAATTTTTCATTTTGTTTGAAAAATGTGAAATTACTGAAAATTCCAGACAAACTTTAAAAATTATCAATATTTTCAGTCAATTTGTTAATTTCAGACCACCACATCTTCAACCATCAACAACTGAAGTTTAGTTGCACAGGCCACATCAATTGGTACGTCAATGCAATTCAAAAACCCTGAAATTTTCAGGAAAAAGCCATGAAATTTCGGATTTTTCATTTTCACAACCATTTTTTTGTAATAGGCGGCCGAAGGCTATCGCCAATTTTTCATTTTGTCTGAAAAATGTGAAATTACTGAAAATTCCAGACAAACTTTAAAAATTATCAATATTTTCAGTCAATTTGTTAATTTCAGACCACCACATCTTCAACCATCAACAACTGAAGTTTAGTTGCACAGGCCACATCAATTGGTACGTCAATGCAATTCAAAAACCCTGAAATTTTCAGGAAAAAGCCATGAAATTTCGGATTTTTCATTTTCACAACCATTTTTTTGTAATAGGCGGCCGAAGGCTATCGCCAATTTTTCATTTTGTTTGAAAAATGTGAAATTACTGAAAATTCCAGACAAACTTTAAAAATTATCAATATTTTCAGTCAATTTGTTAATTTCAGACCACCACATCTTCAACCATCAACAACTGAAGTTTAGTTGCACAGGCCACATCAATTGGTACGTCAATGCAATTCAAAAACCCTGAAATTTTCAGGAAAAAGCCATGAAATTTCGGATTTTTCATTTTCACAACCATTTTTTTGTAATAGGCGGCCGAAGGCTATCGCCAATTTTTCATTTTGTCTGAAAAATGTGAAATTACTGAAAATTCCAGACAAACTTTAAAAATTATCAATATTTTCAGTCAATTTGTTAATTTCAGACCACCACATCTTCAACCATCAACAATTGGGGATACAATGCACATGATTCATCAATTGGTACGTCAATGCAATTCAAAAACCCTGAAATTTTCAGGAAAAAGCCATGAAATTTCGGATTTTTCATTTTCACAACCATTTTTTTGTAATAGGCGGCCGAAGGCTATCGCCAATTTTTCATTTTGTCTGAAAAATGTGAAATTACTGAAAATTCCAGACAAACTTTAAAAATTATCAATATTTTCAGTCAATTTGTTAATTTCAGACCACCACATCTTCAACCATCAACAACTGAAGTTTAGTTGCACAGGCCACATCAATTGGTACGTCAATGCAATTCAAAAACTTTGAAATTTTCAGGAAAAAGCCATGAAATTTCGGATTTTTCATTTTCACAACCATTTTTTTGTAATAGGCGGCCGAAGGCTATCGCCAATTTTTCATTTTGTCTGAAAAATGTGAAATTACTGAAAATTCCAGACAAACTTTAAAAATTATCAATATTTTCAGTCAATTTGTTAATGTCAGACCACGACATCTTCAACCATCAACAATTGGGGATACGATGCACATGATTCATCAATTGGTACGTCAATGCAATTCAAAAACCCTGAAATTTTCAGGAAAAAGCCATGAAATTTCGGATTTTTCATTTTCACAACCATTTTTTTGTAATAGGCGGCCGAAGGCTATCGCCAATTTTTCATTTTGTTTGAAAAATGTGAAATTACTGAAAATTCCAGACAAACTTTAAAAATTATCAATATTTTCAGTCAATTTGTTAATTTCAGACCACCACATCTTCAACCATCAACAACTGAAGTTTAGTTGCACAGGCCACATCAATTGGTACGTCAATGCAATTCAAAAACCCTGAAATTTTCAGGAAAAAGCCATGAAATTTCGGATTTTTCATTTTCACAACCATTTTTTTGTAATAGGCGGCCGAAGGCTATCGCCAATTTTTCATTTTGTTTGAAAAATGTGAAATTACTGAAAATTCCAGACAAACTTTAAAAATTATCAATATTTTCAGTCAATTTGTTAATGTCAGACCACGACATCTTCAACCATCAACAATTGGGGATACGATGCACATGATTCATCAATTGGTACGTCAATGCAATTCAAAAACCCTGAAATTTTCAGGAAAAAGCCATGAAATTTCGGATTTTTCATTTTCACAACCATTTTTTTGTAATAGGCGGCCGAAGGCTATCGCCAATTTTTCATTTTGTTTGAAAAATGTGAAATTACTGAAAATTCCAGACAAACTTTAAAAATTATCAATATTTTCAGTCAATTTGTTAATTTCAGACCACCACATCTTCAACCATCAACAACTGAAGTTTAGTTGCACAGGCCACATCAATTGGTACGTCAATGCAATTCAAAAACCCTGAAATTTTCAGGAAAAAGCCATGAAATTTCGGATTTTTCATTTTCACAACCATTTTTTTGTAATAGGCGGCCGAAGGCTATCGCCAATTTTTCATTTTGTTTGAAAAATGTGAAATTACTGAAAATTCCAGACAAACTTTAAAAATTATCAATATTTTCAGTCAATTTGTTAATTTCAGACCACCACATCTTCAACCATCAACAACTGAAGTTTAGTTGCACAGGCCACATCAATTGGTACGTCAATGCAATTCAAAAACCCTGAAATTTTCAGGAAAAAGCCATGAAATTTCGGATTTTTCATTTTCACAACCATTTTTTTGTAATAGGCGGCCGAAGGCTATCGCCAATTTTTCATTTTGTCTGAAAAATGTGAAATTACTGAAAATTCCAGACAAACTTTAAAAATTATCAATATTTTCAGTCAATTTGTTAATTTCAGACCACCACATCTTCAACCATCAACAATTGGGGATACGATGCACATGATTCATCAATTGGTACGTCAATGCAATTCAAAAACCCTGAAATTTTCAGGAAAAAGCCATGAAATTTCGGATTTTTCATTTTCACAACCATTTTTTTGTAATAGGCGGCCGAAGGCTATCGCCAATTTTTCATTTTGTCTGAAAAATGTGAAATTACTGAAAATTCCAGACAAACTTTAAAAATTATCAATATTTTCAGTCAATTTGTTAATTTCAGACCACGACATCTTCAACCATCAACAATTGGGGATACGATGCACATGATTCATCAATTGGTACGTCAATGCAATTCAAAAACCCTGAAATTTTCAGGAAAAAGCCATGAAATTTCGGATTTTTCATTTTCACAACCATTTTTTTGTAATAGGCGGCCGAAGGCTATCGCCAATTTTTCATTTTGTCTGAAAAATGTGAAATTACTGAAAATTCCAGACAAACTTTAAAAATTATCAATATTTTCAGTCAATTTGTTAATTTCAGACCACGACATCTTCAACCATCAACAATTGGGGATACGATGCACAGGCCACATCAATTGGTACGTCAATGCAATTCAAAAACCCTGAAATTTTCAGAAAAAAGCCATGAAATTTCGGAATTTTCATTTTCACAACCAGTTTTTTATAATAGGCGGCCGAAGGCTATCGCCAATTTTTGAATTTGTCTGAAAAATGTGAAATTACTGAAAATTCCAGACAAATCTTGAAAATTATCAATATTTTCAGTCAATTTGTTAATTTCAGACCACGACATCTTCAACCATCAACAATTGGGGATACAATGCACATGATTCATCAATTGGTACGTCAATGCAATTCAAAAACCCTGAAATTTTCAGGAAAAAGCCATGAAATTTCGGATTTTTCATTTTCACAACCATTTTTTTGTAATAGGCGGCCGAAGGCTATCGCCAATTTTTCATTTTGTCTGAAAAATGTGAAATTACTGAAAATTCCAGACAAACTTTAAAAATTATCAATATTTTCAGTCAATTTGTTAATTTCAGACCACCACATCTTCAACCATCAACAACTGAAGTTTACTTGCACAGGCCACATCAATTGGTACGTCAATGCAATTCAAAAACCCTGAAATTTTCAGGAAAAAGCCATGAAATTTCGGATTTTTCATTTTCACAACCATTTTTTTGTAATAGGCGGCCGAAGGCTATCGCCAATTTTTCATTTTGTCTGAAAAATGTGAAATTACTGAAAATTCCAGACAAACTTTAAAAATTATCAATATTTTCAGTCAATTTGTTAATTTCAGACCACGACATCTTCAACCATCAACAATTGGGGATACGATGCACATGATTCATCAATTGGTACGTCAATGCAATTCAAAAACCCTGAAATTTTCAGGAAAAAGCCATGAAATTTCGGATTTTTCATTTTCACAACCATTTTTTTGTAATAGGCGGCCGAAGGCTATCGCCAATTTTTCATTTTGTCTGAAAAATGTGAAATTACTGAAAATTCCAGACAAACTTTAAAAATTATCAATATTTTCAGTCAATTTGTTAATTTCAGACCACCACATCTTCAACCATCAACAACTGAAGTTTAGTTGCACAGGCCACATCAATTGGTACGTCAATGCAATTCAAAAACCCTGAAATTTTCAGGAAAAAGCCATGAAATTTCGGATTTTTCATTTTCACAACCATTTTTTTGTAATAGGCGGCCGAAGGCTATCGCCAATTTTTCATTTTGTCTGAAAAATGTGAAATTACTGAAAATTCCAGACAAACTTTAAAAATTATCAATATTTTCAGTCAATTTGTTAATTTCAGACCACGACATCTTCAACCATCAACAATTGGGGATACGATGCACATGATTCATCAATTGGTACGTCAATGCAATTCAAAAACCCTGAAATTTTCAGGAAAAAGCCATGAAATTTCGGATTTTTCATTTTCACAACCATTTTTTTGTAATAGGCGGCCGAAGGCTATCGCCAATTTTTCATTTTGTCTGAAAAATGTGAAATTACTGAAAATTCCAGACAAACTTTAAAAATTATCAATATTTTCAGTCAATTTGTTAATTTCAGACCACCACATCTTCAACCATCAACAACTGAAGTTTAGTTGCACAGGCCACATCAATTGGTACGTCAATGCAATTCAAAAACCCTGAAATTTTCAGGAAAAAGCCATGAAATTTCGGATTTTTCATTTTCACAACCATTTTTTTGTAATAGGCGGCCGAAGGCTATCGCCAATTTTTCATTTTGTTTGAAAAATGTGAAATTACTGAAAATTCCAGACAAACTTTAAAAATTATCAATATTTTCAGTCAATTTGTTAATTTCAGACCACCACATCTTCAACCATCAACAACTGAAGTTTAGTTGCACAGGCCACATCAATTGGTACGTCAATGCAATTCAAAAACCCTGAAATTTTCAGGAAAAAGCCATGAAATTTCGGATTTTTCATTTTCACAACCATTTTTTTGTAATAGGCGGCCGAAGGCTATCGCCAATTTTTCATTTTGTCTGAAAAATGTGAAATTACTGAAAATTCCAGACAAACTTTAAAAATTATCAATATTTTCAGTCAATTTGTTAATTTCAGACCACCACATCTTCAACCATCAACAACTGAAGTTTAGTTGCACAGGCCACATCAATTGGTACGTCAATGCAATTCAAAAACCCTGAAATTTTCAGGAAAAAGCCATGAAATTTCGGATTTTTCATTTTCACAACCATTTTTTTGTAATAGGCGGCCGAAGGCTATCGCCAATTTTTCATTTTGTTTGAAAAATGTGAAATTACTGAAAATTCCAGACAAACTTTAAAAATTATCAATATTTTCAGTCAATTTGTTAATTTCAGACCACCACATCTTCAACCATCAACAACTGAAGTTTAGTTGCACAGGCCACATCAATTGGTACGTCAATGCAATTCAAAAACCCTGAAATTTTCAGGAAAAAGCCATGAAATTTCGGATTTTTCATTTTCACAACCATTTTTTTGTAATAGGCGGCCGAAGGCTATCGCCAATTTTTCATTTTGTCTGAAAAATGTGAAATTACTGAAAATTCCAGACAAACTTTAAAAATTATCAATATTTTCAGTCAATTTGTTAATTTCAGACCACCACATCTTCAACCATCAACAACTGAAGTTTAGTTGCACAGGCCACATCAATTGGTACGTCAATGCAATTCAAAAACCCTGAAATTTTCAGGAAAAAGCCATGAAATTTCGGATTTTTCATTTTCACAACCATTTTTTTGTAATAGGCGGCCGAAGGCTATCGCCAATTTTTCATTTTGTTTGAAAAATGTGAAATTACTGAAAATTCCAGACAAACTTTAAAAATTATCAATATTTTCAGTCAATTTGTTAATTTCAGACCACCACATCTTCAACCATCAACAACTGAAGTTTAGTTGCACAGGCCACATCAATTGGTACGTCAATGCAATTCAAAAACCCTGAAATTTTCAGGAAAAAGCCATGAAATTTCGGATTTTTCATTTTCACAACCATTTTTTTGTAATAGGCGGCCGAAGGCTATCGCCAATTTTTCATTTTGTCTGAAAAATGTGAAATTACTGAAAATTCCAGACAAACTTTAAAAATTATCAATATTTTCAGTCAATTTGTTAATTTCAGACCACCACATCTTCAACCATCAACAATTGGGGATACAATGCACATGATTCATCAATTGGTACGTCAATGCAATTCAAAAACCCTGAAATTTTCAGGAAAAAGCCATGAAATTTCGGATTTTTCATTTTCACAACCATTTTTTTGTAATAGGCGGCCGAAGGCTATCGCCAATTTTTCATTTTGTCTGAAAAATGTGAAATTACTGAAAATTCCAGACAAACTTTAAAAATTATCAATATTTTCAGTCAATTTGTTAATTTCAGACCACCACATCTTCAACCATCAACAACTGAAGTTTAGTTGCACAGGCCACATCAATTGGTACGTCAATGCAATTCAAAAACTTTGAAATTTTCAGGAAAAAGCCATGAAATTTCGGATTTTTCATTTTCACAACCATTTTTTTGTAATAGGCGGCCGAAGGCTATCGCCAATTTTTCATTTTGTCTGAAAAATGTGAAATTACTGAAAATTCCAGACAAACTTTAAAAATTATCAATATTTTCAGTCAATTTGTTAATGTCAGACCACGACATCTTCAACCATCAACAATTGGGGATACGATGCACATGATTCATCAATTGGTACGTCAATGCAATTCAAAAACCCTGAAATTTTCAGGAAAAAGCCATGAAATTTCGGATTTTTCATTTTCACAACCATTTTTTTGTAATAGGCGGCCGAAGGCTATCGCCAATTTTTCATTTTGTTTGAAAAATGTGAAATTACTGAAAATTCCAGACAAACTTTAAAAATTATCAATATTTTCAGTCAATTTGTTAATTTCAGACCACCACATCTTCAACCATCAACAACTGAAGTTTAGTTGCACAGGCCACATCAATTGGTACGTCAATGCAATTCAAAAACCCTGACTAGGGAAGTGCACTCTAGTGTACACGACTCTGAATTAAAGGTTTAGTGGAAATGAAAGGACCATAATACAATAATAAACTGTGAGAATAAAAATTCTCAATGCGGCGGTTTTCCTCACTAACCCACGAGTGACGTCATCACAGCCAAAACGCACAGTTGCAACAACAGTCATTTTTTAACAGCATGTAGCTTTGGAACCCCTGAACCAATTGTTATGTTTTATAGCTCATTAGAAGGAGAAAATGTTTTTCTTTCAGAATATAACAGTATACATAGTTAAAAACAAAAAACTGTCAACCGAGAATCAAAAAAACTGAACGTGTTTTAGTGATATGCAGAAAAATGACCTATATATTTTTTTTGAAACATAGAATTTTTTTGAATTTATGATTTTCGAATTCTACTGGATCACGTACGTATTATGGAAGTAAAGTTATGTGCGCTTGCCGTTGAGTTTAGAGAAATAAATAGCAAAAACAAAATTTTTTTCGTACTTTTCACTCATTATATGTAGTCTTGTATTGGAAACAGCTTCTCAAACGTAAGAAAACTGTTCTTTTTTTCAAGTTTTTCAATTTTTCGGATTTTATTCTTTTCGATCTCGTGTTTAACAGAAGTTTTAAGCATTTTATCAGAACATGTTGTGACATTTTTCGACAGAAACATGCAGAATTCCCAATTTCGAAGAGGGAAAATTTGATATCAATTATCAACTTGTTATATAACCAGATCGACGCCGATCGATATAAAGAGCTCGTCAAAGAAGCATTTTTCTTTGAAGCAATACGTCGCAGGTGTATCGTAACCTTCTGGATGATTTCGGAGAATACCAGCTTTGAAAAATGCTTCTTTTACGAACTCTTGATATCGATCGGCCTTGATCTGGTTGACAAGTTGAGAATTGATATCAAATTTTCCCTCTTTGAAATTGGGAATTCTGCATGTTTCTGTCGAATAATGTCACAACATGTTCTGATAAAATGATTAAAACTTCCGTTAAACACGAGATCGAAAAGAATAAAATCCGAAAAAAATACCCGAAAAATTGAAAAACCTGAAAAAAAAGAACAGTTTCCTTACGTTTGAGAAGCTGTTTCCAATACAAGACTACATATAATGAGTGAAAAGTACGAAAAAAATTTTGTTTTTGCTATTTATTTCTCTAAACTCAACGGCAAGCGCACATAACTTTACTTCCGTAATACGTACGTGATCCAGTAGAATTCGAAAATCATAAATTCAAAAAAATTCTATGTTTCAAAAAAAATATATAGGTCATTTTTCTGCATATCACTAAAACACGTTCAGTTTTTTTGATTCTCGGTTGACAGTTTTTTGTTTTTAACTATGTATACTGTTATATTCTGAAAGAAAAACATTTTCTCCTTCTAATGAGCTATAAAACATAAAAATTGGTTCAGGGGTTCCAAAGCTACATGCTGTTAAAAAATGACTGTTGTTGCAACTGTGCGTTTTGGCTGTGATGACGTCACTCGTGGGTTAGTGAGGAAAACCGCCGCATTGAGAATTTTTATTCTCATAGTTTATTATTGTATTATGGTACTTTCATTTCCACTAAACCTTTAATTCAGAGTCGTGTACACTAGAGTGCACTTCCCTAGTGAAATTTTCAGGAAAAAGCCATGAAATTTCGGATTTTTCATTTTCACAACCATTTTTTTGTAATAGGCGGCCGAAGGCTATCGCCAATTTTTCATTTTGTTTGAAAAATGTGAAATTACTGAAAATTCCAGACAAACTTTAAAAATTATCAATATTTTCAGTCAATTTGTTAATGTCAGACCACGACATCTTCAACCATCAACAATTGGGGATACGATGCACATGATTCATCAATTGGTACGTCAATGCAATTCAAAAACCCTGAAATTTTCAGGAAAAAGCCATGAAATTTCGGATTTTTCATTTTCACAACCATTTTTTTGTAATAGGCGGCCGAAGGCTATCGCCAATTTTTCATTTTGTTTGAAAAATGTGAAATTACTGAAAATTCCAGACAAACTTTAAAAATTATCAATATTTTCAGTCAATTTGTTAATTTCAGACCACCACATCTTCAACCATCAACAACTGAAGTTTAGTTGCACAGGCCACATCAATTGGTACGTCAATGCAATTCAAAAACCCTGAAATTTTCAGGAAAAAGCCATGAAATTTCGGATTTTTCATTTTCACAACCATTTTTTTGTAATAGGCGGCCGAAGGCTATCGCCAATTTTTCATTTTGTTTGAAAAATGTGAAATTACTGAAAATTCCAGACAAACTTTAAAAATTATCAATATTTTCAGTCAATTTGTTAATTTCAGACCACCACATCTTCAACCATCAACAACTGAAGTTTAGTTGCACAGGCCACATCAATTGGTACGTCAATGCAATTCAAAAACCCTGAAATTTTCAGGAAAAAGCCATGAAATTTCGGATTTTTCATTTTCACAACCATTTTTTTGTAATAGGCGGCCGAAGGCTATCGCCAATTTTTCATTTTGTCTGAAAAATGTGAAATTACTGAAAATTCCAGACAAACTTTAAAAATTATCAATATTTTCAGTCAATTTGTTAATTTCAGACCACCACATCTTCAACCATCAACAATTGGGGATACAATGCACATGATTCATCAATTGGTATTATAAAACCTATTATAAAACACTGGTTGTGAAAATGAAAATTCCGAAATTTCATGGCTTTTTTCTGAAAATTTCATGGTTTTTGAATTGCATTGACGTACCAATTGATGTGACCAATGCATCGCATTTCCAATTGTTGATGGTTGAAGATGTCGTGGTCTGAAATTAACAAATTGACTGAAAATATTGATAATTTTCAAGATTTGTCTGGAATTTTCAGTAATTTCACATTTTTCAGACAAAATGAAAAATTGGCGATAGCCTTCGGCCGCCTATTACAAAAAAATGGTTGTGAAAATGAAAATTCCGAAATTTCATCGCTTTTTTCTGAAAATTTCAGGGTTTTTGAATTGCATTGACGTACCAATTGATGAATCATGTGCATCGTATCCCCAATTGTTGATGGTTGAAGATGTCGTGGTCTGACAAGGGAGTTATTCGAAGTTACCGTTTGAGAACCTTCTACAAATTTGAGGGTACATAGAATGGAATATGGAGAATCAGAATCCGTCATAAAACTCTGCTAAATGTTTCTGTGAGCCGAGTTATGAGCCCGCAAACTTTTCCTATGGTTAAGGCCCTCCGCGTGAACTCACACTCTGGGAGATAGTCTATCGAATCTAGTACCACAGAAAATCAACTGTTGGTGGTTCAGTGGTAGTGTGGGGAGTTGGTGTGCGGTAGGGTATGGGTTCGATTCCCTCCCATGCTAAACTTTTTTGGAAAATTTTGTGAATTATTTCCAGCCGTCATTTATGCTTCTGAAACAGCCGTTTTCGCTGTTTTGACACCAGCGCCTTATTATTCTAGTCCCTAGAAAGGGTTTTTGACAATAAAACAGAAAATTATTTTTTTCAGTTTTAACACTTTTTTGCCATCAAGTGGTGGGGAAAATTATGAAAAATTTTTTTTGTTTTTTTTATTAGTTTTTTTGACGTTACTTCTTTGACCTTACATACGTGAGTTGGAATACTGTTGGAAACAGCCGTATAAAAGGAAGGATCATGGGATATTTCGATCAGTTATGATGAATTCTACTCTGATAATCCTCGCCTACATCTTCTCCGTGGTAACAGCCGATCCGAAGAAAGTCAAATTGTAGAGAAAAGATTCCGTAGACATGACGAACAAAGCATATATCAGTCGGATTGTCAAATTGGGGAGGTCGATTGCCGATGTAGCCACCCTTATCCATGCGTAGGCCCACCATTCCTGGAAGGTTGGACACGTAAGGTCAAAAAAACTAATAAGGAAAAAACTAATATTTGGACGTCATGTCTACGGAATCTTTTCTCTCCTATTTGGGCTTCTTCGGATCGTCTTTTACCACGGAGAAGATGTAGGCGAGGATTATCAGAGTAGAATTCATCATAACTGATCGAAATATCCCATGATCCTTCCTTTTATACGGCTGTTTCCAACAGTATTCCAACTCACGTATGTAAGGTCAAAGAAGTAACGTCAAAAGAAAATATTTAAAAAAAATTTTTTTTTTCATAATTTTCCCCACCACTTGATGGCAAAAAAGTGTTAAAACTGAAAAAAATAATTTTCTGTTTTATTGTCAAAAACCCTTTCTAGGGACTAGAATAATAAGGCGCTGGTGTCAAAACAGCGAAAAAGGCTGTTTCAGAAGCATAAATGACGGCTGGAAATAATTCACAAAATTTTCCAAAAAAGTTTAGCATGGGAGGGAATCGAACCCATACCCTACCGCACACCAACTCCCCACACTACCACTGAACCACCAACAGTTGATTTTCTGTGGTACTAGATTCGATAGACTATCTCCCAGAGTGTGAGTTCACGCGGAGGGCCTTAACCATAGGAAAAGTTTGCGGGCTCATAACTCGGCTCACAGAAACATTTAGCAGAGTTTTATGACGGATTCTGATTCTCCATATTCCATTCTATGTACCCTCAAATTTGTAGAAGGTTCTCAAACGGTAACTTCGAATAACTCCCTTGTGAAATTAACAAATTGACTGAAAATATTGATAATTTTCAAGATTTGTCTGGAATTTTCAGTAATTTCACATTTTTCAGACAAAATGAAAAATTGGCGATAGCCTTCGGCCGCCTATTATAAAACACTGGTTGTGAAAATGAAAATTCCGAAATTTCATGGCTTTTTTCTGAAAATTTCATGGTTTTTGAATTGCATTGACGTACCAATTGATGTGACCAATGCATCGCATTTCCAATTGTTGATGGTTGAAGATGTCGTGGTCTGAAATTAACAAATTGACTGAAAATATTGATAATTTTCAAGATTTTTCTGGAATTTTCAGTAATTTCACATTTTTCAGACAAAATGAAAAATTGGCGATAGCCTTCGGCCGCCTATTACAAAAAAATGGTTGTGAAAATGAAAAATCCGAAATTTCATCGCTTTTTTCTGAAAATTTCAGGGTTTTTGAATTGCATTGACGTACCAATTGATGAATCATGTGCATCGTATCCCCAATTGTTGATGGTTGAAGATGTCGTGGTCTGAAATTAACAAATTGACTGAAAATATTGATAATTTTCAAGATTTGTCTGGAATTATCAGTAATTTCACATTTTTCAGACAAAATGAAAAATTGGCGATAGCCTTCGGCCGCCTATTACAAAAAAATGGTTGTGAAAATGAAAATTCCGAAATTTCATCGCTTTTTTCTGAAAATTTCAGGGTTTTTGAATTGCATTGACGTACCAATTGATGAATCATGTGCATCGTATCCCCAATTGTTGATGGTTGAAGATGTCGTGGTCTGAAATTAACAAATTGACTGAAAATATTGATAATTTTCAAGATTTGTCTGGAATTTTCAGTAATTTCACATTTTTCAGACAAAATGAAAAATTGGCGATAGCCTTCGGCCGCCTATTACAAAAAAATGGTTGTGAAAATGAAAATTCCGAAATTTCATCGCTTTTTTCTGAAAATTTCAGGGTTTTTGAATTGCATTGACGTACCAATTGATGAATCATGTGCATCGTATCCCCAATTGTTGATGGTTGAAGATGTCGTGGTCTGAAATTAACAAATTGACTGAAAATATTGATAATTTTCAAGATTTGTCTGGAATTTTCAGTAATTTCACATTTTTCAGACAAAATGAAAAATTGGCGATAGCCTTCGGCCGCCTATTACAAAAAAATGGTTGTGAAAATGAAAATTCCGAAATTTCATCGCTTTTTTCTGAAAATTTCAGGGTTTTTGAATTGCATTGACGTACCAATTGATGAATCATGTGCATCGTATCCCCAATTGTTGATGGTTGAAGATGTCGTGGTCTGAAATTAACAAATTGACTGAAAATATTGATAATTTTCAAGATTTGTCTGGAATTTTCAGTAATTTCACATTTTTTCAGACAAAATGAAAAATTGGCGATAGCCTTCGGCCGCCTATTACAAAAAAATGGTTGTGAAAATGAAAATTCCGAAATTTCATCGCTTTTTTCTGAAAATTTCAGGGTTTTTGAATTGCATTGACGTACCAATTGATGAATCATGTGCATCGTATCCCCAATTGTTGATGGTTGAAGATGTCGTGGTCTGAAATTAACAAATTGACTGAAAATATTGATAATTTTCAAGATTTGTCTGGAATTTTCAGTAATTTCACATTTTTCAGACAAAATGAAAAATTGGCGATAGCCTTCGGCCGCCTATTACAAAAAAATGGTTGTGAAAATGAAAATTCCGAAATTTCATCGCTTTTTTCTGAAAATTTCAGGGTTTTTGAATTGCATTGACGTACCAATTGATGAATCATGTGCATCGTATCCCCAATTGTTGATGGTTGAAGATGTCGTGGTCTGAAATTAACAAATTGACTGAAAATATTGATAATTTTCAAGATTTGTCTGGAATTTTCAGTAATTTCACATTTTTCAGACAAAATGAAAAATTGGCGATAGCCTTCGGCCGCCTATTACAAAAAAATGGTTGTGAAAATGAAAATTCCGAAATTTCATCGCTTTTTTCTGAAAATTTCAGGGTTTTTGAATTGCATTGACGTACCAATTGATGAATCATGTGCATCGTATCCCCAATTGTTGATGGTTGAAGATGTCGTGGTCTGAAATTAACAAATTGACTGAAAATATTGATAATTTTCAAGATTTGTCTGGAATTTTCAGTAATTTCACATTTTTCAGACAAAATGAAAAATTGGCGATAGCCTTCGGCCGCCTATTATAAAACACTGGTTGTGAAAATGAAAATTCCGAAATTTCATGGCTTTTTTCTGAAAATTTCATGGTTTTTGAATTGCATTGACGTACCAATTGATGTGACCAATGCATCGCATTTCCAATTGTTGATGGTTGAAGATGTCGTGGTCTGAAATTAACAAATTGACTGAAAATATTAATAATTTTCAAGATTTGTCTGGAATTTTCAGTAATTTCACATTTTTCAGACAAAATGAAAAATTGGCGATAGCCTTCGGCCGCCTATTACAAAAAAATGGTTGTGAAAATGAAAATTCCGAAATTTCATCGCTTTTTTCTGAAAATTTCAGGGTTTTTGAATTGCATTGACGTACCAATTGATGAATCATGTGCATCGTATCCCCAATTGTTGATGGTTGAAGATGTCGTGGTCTGAAATTAACAAATTGACTGAAAATATTGATAATTTTTAAAGTTTGTCTGGAATTTTCAGTAATTTCACATTTTTCAGACAAAATGAAAAATTGGCGAAAGCCTTCGGCCGCCTATTACAAAAAAATGGTTGTGAAAATGAAAAATCCGAAATTTCATGGCTTTTTCCTGAAAATTTCAGGGTTTTTGAATTGCATTGACGTACCAATTGATGAATCATGTGCATCGTATCCCCAATTGTTGATGGTTGAAGATGTCGTGGTCTGAAATTAACAAATTGACTGAAAATATTGTTAATTTTTAAAGTTTGTCTGAAATTTTCAGTAATTTCACATTTTTCAGACAAAATGAAAAATTGGCGATAGCCTTCGGCCGCCTATTACAAAAAAATGGTTGTGAAAATGAAAATTCCGAAATTTCATCGCTTTTTTCTGAAAATTTCAGGGTTTTTGAATTGCATTGACGTACCAATTGATGAATCATGTGCATCGTATCCCCAATTGTTGATGGTTGAAGATGTCGTGGTCTGAAATTAACAAATTGACTGAAAATATTGATAATTTTTAAAGTTTGTCTGGAATTTTCAGTAATTTCACATTTTTCAGACAAATTCAAAAATTGGCGATAGCCTTCGGCCGCCTATTACAAAAAAATGGTTGTGAAAATGAAAATTCCGAAATTTCATGGCTTTTTCCTGAAAATTTCAGGGTTTTTGAATTCATTGACGTACCCACTGATGAATCATGTTCATCGTATCCCCAATTGTTGATGGTTGAAGATGTCGTGGTCTGAAATTAACAAATTGACTGAAAATATTGTTAATTTTTAAAGTTTGTCTGAAATTTTCAGTAATTTCACATTTTTCAGACAAAATGAAAAATTGGCGATAGCCTTCGGCCGCCTATTACAAAAAAATGGTTGTGAAAATGAAAATTCCGAAATTTCATCGCTTTTTTCTGAAAATTTCAGGGTTTTTGAATTGCATTGACGTACCAATTGATGAATCATGTGCATCGTATCCCCAATTGTTGATGGTTGAAGATGTCGTGGTCTGAAATTAACAAATTGACTGAAAATATTGATAATTTTTAAAGTTTGTCTGGAATTTTCAGTAATTTCACATTTTTCAGACAAATTCAAAAATTGGCGATAGCCTTCGGCCGCCTATTACAAAAAAATGGTTGTGAAAATGAAAATTCCGAAATTTCATGGCTTTTTTCTGAAAATTTCAGGGTTTTTGAATATCACAGATATCTAATTGAGCATATTCAAATATTTGCCAAAGGATTTTAGTTTTACGCAGTCGTGACAGTTTTAACTACAAATTTGAATTATATTAGAAGCACTCAAAGTTGTCATGTCATCCTCAATCTGCAAGTGCTGCAATATGGACGAATTTTTGTTAGAAACGAATGCACTTGCTTAGAAAATAATATAATGTCTTCTCCACATGCTCTATTACCGAAAATTGAATGTAATTAACTCTCTGAACATTCAAAAACAACGAACTAGTTTTGTAGCAACTGATTTTTCACATTTCGGAAGGCTACCACTATCTAAAATAATTTGACAAGAAAAATAAACAGCGGAGCATGCTTTTATGATACTCGCCCCTTATAACACAACAAAAAAAGAGACAACAAACACAAGTCTGTATTTCACGTTTTCAGACTATCCTGTGTAGTTACTCTTTCAAAAACAAACCTGTACCATTTGTTGGTCACGGAAACTCCGAAATAACGTCATTTCCCATCTGGAAACGAATATCCAACCGACATTATTGAATTCGCCCTGACTCCCCTCTTTGTTCAACGATTGTCCTGAAAAATTTAGATTTTTTTATAAAAAGTGTTTTCAAAAAACTAGGCTATAACTGTATTACACATGTCAATTAAATTTACATCTTATCAATTACTGTTCCCTCATTTCTATTCCAAGTGCGCTCCATTAACTGGCACTAGGCGAGCACCTCTTCTAAAAAAATGCAAACGCATCCGTTATTCACGTGAGTAATCGAACACACATATTTCATAAAGACTTTCAAAAACTCAATTTCCTTTAAATTGGGGATGTACATGCAGTAGATTGTTATTAGAACGTCTATGTGCTCATGTAAATGTGCATTGTACATTTGGAAATACTCTTCCTTTCACTACAAATCGCTATAATGACACAACTTCCGTACCATTTAATTAAAAAAAATCGCTGCTAATCTTGCAAACGTTTGGTATAATAACGTTTATAGCGAAATACTGACCTTTTGCGCCCTGTCAACCAAAACCATATAACTATTATTGGCAACTTCACGGTCACGGAAACGTCAAAATAATATCCTTCCCAACTGGTAACCAATAAGCAACCTACACTGATGAGTCCGCTGACTATTCATCGATTGCCCTGCAAGAAATACTATTAAAAAGAATCGTAAAAATTATATTTTGTTCCTCTCACGTTAACAAACGAATGGTATTAAAATTACTGTACTAAAAGCACCACTCCTTTTGAACATACATTTCTCTGGAAATCGTTCAAAATTAACATTTTCTTATAAGTTGACGACGAATCTACGTTTGTCATTGTATCTCACTAGTGAATTACATGCAAGTCATATCAAATACTTCTCTAATACACGCATTCGGTTGAAAATGTAACAGTCCCAAATCTACCACTCATTTCGTCCTTTTGAACACACATTTCTCAGGAAAACTTTCAAAAATAACAATTTTCTATAAATTGACAATGAATCTTCGTTTGTCAATGTCTCTCACTAGTGAATTACATGCAAGTCATATCAAATACTTCTCTAATACACGCATTCGGTTGAAAATGTAACAGTCCCAAATCTACCACTCATTTCGTCCTTTTGAACACACATTTCTCAGGAAAACTTTCAAAAATAACAATTTTCTATAAATTGACAATGAATCTTCGTTTGTCAATGTCTCTCACTAGTGAATTACATGCAAGTCATATCAAATACTTCTCTAATACACGCATTCGGTTGAAAATGTAACAGTCCTCAATTTACCACTCATTTCGTCCTTTTGAACACACATTTCTCAGGAAAACTTTCAAAAATAACAATTTTCTATAAATTGACAATGAATCTTCGTTTGTCAATGTCTCTCACTAGTGAATTACATGCAAGTCATATCAAATACTTCTCTAATACACGCATTCGGTTGAAAATGTAACAGTCCTCAATTTACCACTCATTTCGTCCTTTTGAACACACATTTCTCAGGAAAACTTTCAAAAATAACAATTTTCTATAAATTGACAATGAATCTTTGTTTGTCAATGTCTCTCACTAGTCAATTACATGCAAGTCATATCAGATACTTCTCTAATACACGCAACAGATTGAAATTTAGTCACAAAATGTAAAACTAATTTTGAACACTCATAATTCTGGAACTCTCGCGACCAATATTGCTGGCAATACCTAAACGTAGAAGGTTTATCGCTAACTGTAAACCATTAAAACATCTAGCCGCACTTATATCAATATATTTTTAATAAAAAAATGCACCTGATTGTCCATTTTGTCGCCATTTTCACCACATGTTGCGCTTTCATGTCCCCAGTGGATGTCCCAATTGTCCATTTGCTTTGTCCAATAATGCATTGTTGCAGCCGTTGTTGTTGTTGATTGTTGTTGATCGTGCTGCATTTGATGGCTTGTGTTGTTGTCATAATCTGAAAGAAAAAATTTGGTAGCGATCGATTTATTTTTAAAAGTACATTTTTTCTCGCGAGTAGTGCACTTTAACAGCTAATTTTTCGAAAAAACTAAATATTAGTTTCAATAACAATTTTGTATTCAGGATGATCCTTGTCGTTGTTCTGCATCACCATTCCATTCCACTCAAAAATTCTTTGTCTGTATTGTTATTTTAGGGGATTTCAACCCATTACCGAAGTACCTCATACACCTCATTACTTAAGAAAGTAATAGAAAACACCAGAAGAAATTCTATATTTGTATGCGTGTTTATTTGATTGTGGAAATAGCAATGTAAAAAATGAAAAACAAAATAAAAGCCTTTTTGATATTTTTTAACAGACAGCGCACGTTACTCGCGAGTTATTACCTGATATAAGAACGGCTAATTTTTTAAATATTCATATGTCAACGACCAAATTCACACATTTTTTATAACTTTAAAATTTTTCTAAATAATTGAAATTTATTATTACAGTTGACTCGAAAATTTTGATAAATCGAAATTTTTTGAATAAAAATGAAAAATAACATTTGAGAAAATAGGTAAAACTTTTGTTCGGCTATGAAATTTGAATAGTTTAGAGTATCAGCCGATCTTATACCACGTTTTTTTTAATTGATAAAATACACCTGATTTTGTCACCAATTCGCCAGTTGCTTGCTTCTGAAGACGACCCTATTTTCTTCCGGCACACTGATCGATGCGATGACGGCACATTTATATCTCCTAGAAATAGAAATTTAAGTTGTCTATATCAGCAAATATGAAAAATGCGATTCAATCAGTTATTTTCAAAAAAAAAGGAGGAACTTCCATCAAAATAGAAAAAAATTATGAATTTCTATTGAAATTATTCAATTTTTTGTGAACATTCAATTACAAATAATGCATCAAATGGAAAAAATGATATATTAAAACATTGTAGTAAAGAAAATCCCCAGAAAACCCTTAAATTTAAAAGAAATTTGCCACCAGTGGGTAAATATGCAACGCTAAAAAACAACTGTCTTGTGTTCTCTAGCCCTTTCGTTTGTATCTCTTCTGTCTCACCTACTTTATCGTTCTATGAAAAAATGAAGGCAAATGATGGCAAAGCAGTTGCGAAATTATAAATATAATGATAACGGAATAGTATTTAGAACATTAATAAAAAAGAAAATCAAGAAAAAAAGTGAGTAAAGAGAAGTAATAATGTGGTTTAAAAACCATTCATGTCAACATAAAGAAAAGAAACACATATTTTTTATATTTTATTCAAAATGACATAATTCTGACAGTTAAAAAGTATCAACAATTAAAATCCACTCGGTAACAGTTGATGATGCTGAGAATGAAATGAATATTTGTGAAGTGTAGTGGAACGAAATCTGAAAATATTGAATGTGTTAAGACTAATTTTTATTAGAACAATACCTGTCAGAATTGTGCCAAACCTTGCATGCCAAACTGAGCATATGAGCCAAAGTTGAAACCACTGGAACTGATCGAAGATTGTTGAGAAGAAGTCATCAATTGTTTGGCGGAAAATCGGTGTTTCTGAAATTGTTTTGATAATATTTTTATATGATGATTTTGATGTATTACCTTTACTAATCTCTGTCAACTTCCGGATGATTTGAGTATCAATGACTGAATTTCATCTATAATTACCACATAAATGTCGATTGAACGGCGTCCATGTGTTGACGAATAACTAAGGTTTGAAAATCAAAACCCATCAATATGACCAAATGATCAAAATTATGAGCAAAATTCGTTGAAATGATATCCAACGAGCTGGTGACGTTCCTAAAAATTTAAAATTTTCATTTTTTTTTTGAAAAAATTCAAATTACCTTCTCTGCATACAGTGTAAAACATTTTTTACGAAGAACCAAATCTATTACTTGAGCTAAACTCTCGCTAATAATCGTGCCAAACGGTGCATTTGATCCAAAATAACTTGAAAATTGATTGTTTAGAAGGCAACACTTGTTTTGGCAGAACATTGGTGTTTCTGAAATTATTTTGATAATATTTTTATATGATGATTTTGATGTATTACCTATCATAATCTCTTTTAACTTCTGGATTATTTGAGTATCAATGACTGAATTTCATCTATAATGACCAGATAAATGTCGATTGAACGGCGTCCATGTGTTGACGAATAACTAGGGTTTGAAAATCAAAACCCATCAATATGACCAAATGACCAAAATTATGACTAAAATTCGTCGAAATGATATCCAACGAGCTGGTGACATTCCTAAAAATTAAAAATTTTCATGTTTTTTTTGAAAAGATTCAAATTACCTTCTCTGCATAACAGTGTAAAACATTTTTTACGAAGAACCGAATCTATGATTTGAGCTAAACTCTCGCTAATAATCGTGCCAAACGGTGCATTTGATCCAAAATCACTTGCAAATTGATTGTTAAGAAGCCAGCAATTGTTTTGGCGGAACATTGGTGTTTCTGAAATTATTTTGATAATATTTTTATATGATAATTTTAACGACTTACCATTCCTAAACTCTATCAATTTCCTGATGATTTTCATCAGTAGTGACATCAGAAAAGTTGTGCAAATTGAATCCAAATTGGGACGTAAATCTTGACGGGTGATGTTCTAGAAATTAATATTTTTAGCTTTTTTTGTCAAACGATTCAAATTACCTTCGAGCCAATATGTTCGTGGTGAGCAAAAACTTGATAATTGTTGCAAAATGTGGCAAAATGATCGTTGAACTTTTGTTGATAACCAACTGAAACCAAACTTCATCCACCTTATCCAAATAAGCCAAACATCTTCAACATCTCCAAACATCTTCAACGGCTCGATCCAAACAACTGTATATGGCGACATTGCAATATTGTTCTAATACACCATCAATGACTGCTTTATAATCTGAAAAATCATGACTAAAAACTATGTTTGACTTGATATTTGTTACCTCTTCTGCTCAATAATAAATCGAACAGAAAGCGGCAGTGTTGGATGCTCATTGTGGTGTTCCAGAAGGTGAGGTTGAGAGCATCGAAATTGAGCTGTCTTTTTTTTGGTTTTTAAATTTTTTTTTTTTTTACTTTTTTTTTCTTTTTTTTTCTTTTTTACTTTTTTTTTTTTTTTTTTTTTTCTTTTTTACTTTTTTTTTTTTTTTTCTTTTTTACTTTTTTTTTTTTTTTTCTTTTTTACTTTTTTTTTTTTTTTTCTTTTTTACTTTTTTTTTTTTTTTTAACTTTTTTCTTTTTTTTTTGATTTTTTTTCTTTTTTTAGGTTTACATTAAAATTACAATTTTTCACAAGAAAATCAGTGGTTTCCAGTTGCTCACAGTTTTGTGCGAGAAAACTGTGGCACTGTGTAATCCGCACTGAGAACGTTGAAATGCGATCTGAAATCAACGAGTTGATTTTTTGAGTTTTTTTTCTAAATAAAAAATACCTTTTGCTCATAAAACGAGCTCAACCCAATAGCATGGAATCATTCACATTTCGCATTTAATCCTGAAATTCAGCTGCACATTCCTCAAAAATAGCTAGATAATCGTTCGAAAATCGTCCTCCAAAATTCAGAAACCACCATTTTTCATGCAGATCTCAAAATGAAACATGTGCATTCTATTCTTGATTCGCTCGATACAACGGCGACACTCTTGTCCACTGGGAACAAACGCATTCTCCATATAAAAAAACGGAGTTGTCGAAATGATTATCAAGTAACAATTGAATCATATTCAGCAGCATCTCTCGAAAACATCATCAAAAATCGTTCCAAATTCGTTTGAAAATCGATAAAACTGATCCATAAAGTTAGTACCGATCACCTAAAAAAACAGAAAATAATGTGTCTTCTAGCACCAAAAACCCACCTAATCCGTCAAAAAGTTTGTGGCTCCAGTGCCTCCAGCGCCTACACTTAATTCATGACCAAACTTAATGAGATTCGATGAAGTTGCGGTCGAGTGGCAATTTCTCTCGGCGGCGAGAAATACTTGATCTGAAAATTTGTTGATAATGGTAGATTTCAAGAAATTCCACTGGTTACCTCCAACTCCCTACAACAACCAACTTTATTCTCACATTCTAGCATCCGAAACGTATTCTTGGGACATACAATCGCATCAAAACCGATCCGAATCTTCTTCTAAACTCTCTCAAACCACTCATTGCTACCGAAATCGAATAAAATCCATTCTGTCGATCCTTTATCTTTTTCAATCCAAATTTTTTGAGCCGTTGATATCTGAAAATAATAGGATTTGTTAAAGGATCGGAAAAACTGCACCAACATTAGAACGCGCCTAGGTTTGGAACTTTTTCCTGCCACCCCTATCACGTAACTCATGGCAATAACCCGGCGCAATCTTCCATATCATGCTGGTTATGAAGTCTTCCATGGCGGCGGAATGTTTCACCCTGCAAACATTGATATTGAAAATATTACTTAGAAAAAATGTTATACCTTCAAACCAGCATAACGTCAAAAATGAGCTTTGAAAAATGATCCTCGACGGTCAAATCCGCGAAATCCAGCAGCATCTGGCGTTCCTTCTTTGCTTCAAAACCGGCGTTCCTCCTTTGCTTCAAAACCAGAGTCAAATCAATCCATCTCGAAACTTCCTCCCGAATCTCTGGCACAAAAATCGATCCAAATCTATTCCTAAACTCTCTCAAAACCCGTGCTGCTACTGAAAATGAATGAAAAATCCCTTCTGTCGATCCATTATCTTCTCAAATCCATATGCGTCGAGCCGTCGATATCTGAAAATAATAAGATTTATTTAAGTATCGGAAAAAATAAGCGAACTTCAGATAACGCCAAGGTCTGGAACTTGTCCTGCCACCCCTAACTCTTAACTCATGGCAAAAACCAGGCGAAATCTTCCATATGTTGCTGAAGTTTTGAAGTCTTCCATGGCGGTGGAACATTTCCTCCTGAAAAATAGGTATTGTAAATATTACTCAGAAAAATAAATTATATACCTTCAAAACCAGCAAAACGGCGACAAATGAATTCGATAAAATAAAATTGACGAGAAATCGGACAAATCCGCGAAATCCAACAGCATCTGGCGTTCCTTCTTTGCTTCAAAACCGGCGTTCCTCCTTTGCTTCAAAACCAGAGTCAAATCAATCCATCTCGAAACTTCCTCCCGAATCTCTGGCACAAAAATCGATCCAAATCTATTCCTAAACTCTCTCAAAACCCGTGCTGCTACTGAAAATGAATGAAAAATCCCTTCTGTCGATCCATTATCTTCTCAAATCCATATGCGTCGAGCCGTCGATATCTGAAAATAATAAGATTTATTTAAGTATCGGAAAAAATAAGCGAACTTCAGATAACGCCAAGGTCTGGAACTTGTCCTGCCACCCCTAACTCTTAACTCATGGCAAAAACCAGGCGAAATCTTCCATATGTTGCTGAAGTTTTGAAGTCTTCCATGGCGGTGGAACATTTCCTCCTGAAAAATAGGTATTGTAAATATTACTCAGAAAAATAAATTATATACCTTCAAAACCAGCAAAACGGCGACAAATGAATTCGAAAAAATAAAATTGACGAAAAATCGGTCATATTCCAAAATCCAGCTGCATCTCACGGATGCTATCCTCCAAAAGCACCACTATCCACCAAAATCGCATCCAAAATCCCAAAACTTTAATTCCACCCGAATCACTTGTCATAAATCGTCGCAACGTTGTTCCGAAATTAGCTCCAAACAAACTATACATTTAATGAGGACAAACATTCGTTTCGAAACCATCTGTATTCCTCAACTTCACATTTCAGTTGCACATATCTGAAATTGAACAAATTGAATCATTCTGAAGTTTGAAAAGTTATCTTACCTCATTTCTTCTCGAAAAAACGAGAGAAAAATGAAAAATCACATCTTGAGCAACCGCTGCTCCTTCAGAAACATCCGCACAAAGTATGGAGTTCAAAAACAAATCATCAACTAGTGTATGAATTTTCTGATACACTTTCTCCCATCACCTCAATTCCAGACTTCAAATTCTGCATCAATGAATCGATAAATGTCAAAAACCACAGAAATCCTAAACTCTCTCAAAATGCTGCTACTGAAAATGAATGAAAAATCCCTTCTGTCGATCCATTATCTTCTCAAATCCATATGCGTCGAGCCGTCGATATCTGAAAATAATAAGATTTATTTAAGTATCCGAAAAAATAAGCGAACTTCAGAAAACGCCAAGGTCTGGATCTTGTCCTGCCACCCCTAACTCTTAACTCATGGCAAAAACCTGGCGAAATCGTCCATATGATGCTGAAGTTTTGAAGTCTTCCATGGCGGTGGAACGTTTCCTCCTGAAAAATAGGTATTGTAAATATTACTCAGAAAAATAAATTATATACCTTCAAAACCAGCAAAACGGCGACAAATGAATTCGAAAAAATAAAATTGACGAGAAATCGGAAAAATCCAGCAATCCAGCAGCATCACATGCTATCCTCCAAAATCACCACTATCTTCCATAATCGCTTCAAAACTCCCAAAACTTCGATTCCACCCGAATCTCGTATCATAAATCGTAGCAAAATTGTTCCGAAATTCGCTCCAAACAAACTATGCATTTAATAATGATGAGAAACATTCGTTTCGAAACCATCTGTATTCTTCAACTTCACATTTCGGTTGTATTGCTTGTCCAGTTATCTGAAATTGAGAAAATTAAACCATTCGAAAGTTTGAAAAATTATCAAACCTCGTTTGTTCTTGAAATAAACCAGAAAAACATGATAAATCACACTTTGAACAACCACTGCTCCTCAAAAACATCCTCACGAAGTATGCAGCTCAGCAATAATTCACCAACTAGTGTATGAATTTTCTGACACACTTTCTCCCATCACCTCAATTCCAGCCTTCAAATTCTTCATCAATGAATCGATAAATGTCAAAAACCACAGAAATCAGCAAAACTTTGAGGCGGCAAAATAATGACGGTTCCTGAAAAATTTACAATTGAAATTTAAATTTTTTAATTAAATTAATCACCTATATCTTAACCAAAATCGACGCTCAATGAATTGAAGTTGTATTGATCAGCGTGTATAATCCCAACTATCTTGGTTGAGCACCACATTCAGACTCTTTTATCAGAATTAATTCCATATGCAACATAATGTATTGATTTTAACTCATATCATCCTCACGAAACCGGGAAAATAATCATTGTTCCTGGAACATTTTCATTTGAGATGTCATTATTAAAATCGAATTATTTACCTCAAAATTTTCAATCAGCATCGACGTTCAAATGCCAATTTGAATAAAATAAAGCATCATTAACCAGCTTATATAATCACAATGACCTTGGGTGAGAACATCACTCAGTCTCCTTGTCTAGCATAACTTGCTACTGATTCTCTATATACAATGTTGTATATGTTTCACACCTGAAACAATTAAGGGAATATTAGCAGTTTTAAATAATGAAAAAAAATGTGATACCTCTTTCTTGCTCAAAATACCAAAACGGCAAGTAAATTCGAAAAATGAGCTCCCAGAGCTCTCATCCCAGAGCAACATAATTTGTAAAATCATGTCCATTGTCCAAACGTTGCAAGAAAACTCGATTAATATCCAAATTGTAGAAACCGTTGAAATTTCGATGCGGCGAAATTTTCATCATTCCTGGAAAACGTTTAATTGAGATGCCATTATTTAAATTGAACTGTTTACCTCAAAATTTTCAATAAAAATCGGCATTTAAATTCAGCTTTCAATAAATGTAATCCATCGTATTTCTTTTCGTTGCTCAACGCAATAAACTTATACAAAATGTATATCAAAACTCCAATAAACCAATCAACATGCAGTAAACGTGATTTCATCTTTGTCCACACCAAATATTCATCACTGAAGAAATCAATATCGATGAGCCATATCATAGTGCTTTATGCATCCAAAATCTGAAATAAAATATAATTTTAAATCATTTTTTTAGATGAAATCAATAACAAACCTATTGTTAACCCATTGAAATCACCGGTTTTCGTAAGATCTCGACCAAATCATAAAATTTACACCTTATTGTTACTTTTTCTTGACAATTTTCTTCAAAATAATTGTTGATCAGATTCCAGCTGTTTCATAAGTGTTCTAAATTGTGTCACTGGCATCGTAGTTTTGTGGTGTTATTATCGCAATATTGTCGGTGTTTTTTTTGGGGGATTAGCATCCTATTTTGAACTGTATATTGAATCAGTCTGAAATTTGAGAAAACATTAATTTTTCATAACTTTCTCACATTTTCCTACCTTTTCTTGACTAACTTATGTATATGTCAATAGATGACATTTTGAATCAATTTGATTCACCATTTGAATCGGTACAACTTCCAAACTTGATCCGTTCTTGCACGTTGTTGACGGTGACTGTGAACGTGTTTTCATCTTTGTCCACACCAAATATTCATCACTGAAGAAATCAATATCGAAGAGCCATATCATAGTGCTTTATGCATACAAAATCTGAAATAAAATATAATTTTAAATCATTTTTAAAGAAAAAATCTATAACAAACCCGTTGCTAACCCATTGAAATCACCGGTTTTCGTAAGATCTCGACCAAATCATAAAAGTTACACCTTATTGTTGCTTTTTCTTGACCATTTTCTTCAAAATAATTGTTGATCAGCTTCCAGCTGATTCATAGGTGTTCCAAATTGTGTCACCGGCATCACAGTTATATGGGATGTAAATATTGCAATTTTGTCGGTGTTTCTTCCTCGGATTAGCATCATGTATCGATCTGCACATTGAAGCAGTCTGAAATTCGAGAAAATATTAATTTTTCATAACTTTCTCATATTTTCCTACCTTTTCTTGACTAACTTATATTCATGTCAACATGTGACATTTTAAATAACATCTCGATTCACCATTTGAATCGGTACAATTGCCAAACTTGGTCCGTTCTTGCACGTTGTTGACGGTGACTGGACCTCCGACGGTTACAAAATTTGTAACGAATGACAGAATTGAAAATTACAAAGAATTTTCTAACAAGTGATAAAGAAATTTCAAAAAATAACAAAGAATATTCTAACAAATGACACAGAAATGTCAAAAAATAACAAAGAATTTTGAAACAAATAACAAAGAATTGTCAAAAAATGACAAAGAAAATAGTAACAGATGACAAAGAATATAATAAAAAAATAACAAAGAATGAAGTAAAAAATAACAAAGATAGTAAAAAATGACAAAGAATAATGTTTAAAAAATGACAAAGATTATTATAAAAAATGACAAAGATTAATATAAAAAATAACAAAGAGTTTAAAAAAATAATAAAGAATATATAAAAAATGACAAGAATATGTACATAATGACAAAGAATAAGAAAAAAATTGACAAAGAATAAGGTTTAAAAAATGACAAAGATTATTATAAAAAATTACAAGAATATGTACATAATGACAAAGAATTAGGTAAAAAATGACAAAGAGTGAAAAAAAAACAAAGAATCTATTTACAAAAGGGCAAAGAAGATGGTAACAAATGACAAGAAATTATTAGTTTTCAAAAAAATATTTACATTAGATTATTACGAAATTTTTTTAGTGTATTAGAAAAAATGCCCTCCCTCCTTCCCAAATAAAAAGTTGATTATTATAAAAAATGTTTAAAAGTATAGAATTATAAAATGTACATGAATGTACCCTCCCTCCTTCCCAAATTAAAAATTGATTATTATGAAATTTTCCGAAAAATATAGATTTTCGATTTGTTTTAAATTTTCCGAGAAGTATAGATTCTCGGAAAATTTAAAACACCCCCAAAAAGTATAGATTTTTGGGGGAATTTTGATGAAATTCAGTAATATGAAAAAATGGAGACAGATAACTCATTGTATTATTTCGCTACATGTTTTTAAACCCAAATCTGAGTAGTTTTTGGATGATCCAAGCAACTTTCCACGTTCTCAACATAGCAGTAACAAAAACAATGTTTTTCGTCATACTGCAATATTCCATCCTTCACCCGTGGACCCAGAAAAACCCCCACTCACCGATTGACAAGACAATCACATAGTCGTGACGTAGGTCATGTGATTACAAGCCCCAGTAACAGTGAATCGCACCTCAAACTTCGAGTTCGGAATGAAGTGAAGGGCGAAAATTTCGATTTTTCCATGTCGTTTCAAAAAACAATTCTCAGAAATTGTCTACGAAAGTTCGTGATGTTTCCAAGACATGTATCAATAATTGTCCACAGCGTTCTGATAACTGATCCGTCCGCGAAAAACGCGTTCATGAAAACTTCTAGTTCAATTTTCGTATTCCGATCAATTGGTGAAGCAACCGCATTCAATTGTCCAAGTTTTTAAGGTAAAATGCCTGTGAAAGAATTGTTAAATCATTGTCAGATGCAATGAAATGGTACAAGTAACCGAATTCACCCCCACTGAGCGGTTACACCAAACATTTGGTTCCATTGAGAAGCTAACGCCGTATTTCTGAGGTGTATGAGGAATTTTGCAGAAAACTAAGTCGAGGTGTATGAGGATTTTTGAAAACTATGAAGTTGTCGAGTCCGTGCCGTTGTTTAATGGAACCAAATGTTATCTACTACTCCCCGGAAGTTAAACGTAAACTCACTTTTTGGCGGATGTGCTAAACTGACACCTGTACTAGAAAAAAAAATGAAAAAGTGAAGGAAACCCCTTTTTTATTAAAACAGAAAATCAATTAATAGCCACAAAGTCGTTTCTTGTCGTCGTCGTCGTTGTTGGTGATGTCGGTTTCGTTGTCGCTGTTGTTGATGTTGTTGTAGTCGTTGTCGTTGACTGTATCGAAGTCGTCGCAAGTGTTGTGTTGTCTCCATGACAACCTATGCTGCCCCCAAACAGTGTGAAAGTGCCAGAGACGGAAGATTGCAGTGTCGAAGAAGGGATGAATCTGCGCATCTTTCACAACTGTTTCTCACTGGCCTAACCGCGACAATGAAGTGAACAATCGACTGCACGACCATTTCAGTCTTAATCATTTAACAATGATTTCAACTGATTGTACCTTGCCGACATCGAACAATTGATTGTTGTTTCTTCACTCGGGTGGAATTTTCGAAAATTGAATGAGATGTTTCCATCCCAAACATCGAAATTCAAGACGACGCAGTTATCTTACTAACTGTGCAACACGAATCCAGACAATGTCTGACCATTATTTTTCTACTTTGACAGGGAAAAATTTACTCTTTTCTCCCGTCCCCCCATTCTTCCCAAGACCTCCGAGGTGAAGTCCACTGTTCCTGAAGGGAATCACTAGCGACTTCCATTCACTCATTCCATGGATTTATCCCATCGCACGGTGAATGAAAAGTTTTTTCCTTCGCCCCGGGAGAATTCAGGAATACGACAGTAATCGGAAAAACATGGTTTTTATTACTGATATGTTAAGAAAATGTAAAGCAACCCAAACCATCCAAAACTACTCAAATTTGGATTCAAAAACAAGCAGAAAAATAATACAATGATTTATCTGTCACCCACCCCTTACATCCCCCTTACTAGATCGATGTAAGGTTGTTCTTTTCTAGAACCCCACCGCCATCTTAACAAATCACTGAATTCCATCAAAATTGGTTTTTTTTTTAAATTATTATTAAAATTAAATTATTATAACAAATTACAGAGCTATATACATAACAAATACAGCTTTTTTTTATATACAGTAACAACTACAGATCAAAATTAACAAACTACAGATTTTTTTTTGGAAAATAACAAATTACAGATTTTTTTTAAACTACAGAGCTATATACATGTAACAAATGCAGCTCTTTTTTTTAATAACAAACTACAGGTCTCTTTTCGCTTAAAACAAATACAGTGTTATGTTAGTATTAATAACAAACTGTTTTAAAATAACAAAATTTGCATGGTGATTACTATACACCTTTAAAAATTACAGATTTTCAAACTAAAAAGCTTAAAACAAAGTTCTTTAAAAAAAGAGATATTCAAAAATTGTTCTAATCGCGGTTTTTATAGAACATATCAAAATTAAGAGAGACGCAGAGATAATGCGTTCTTGCATTGCGAAATGAACACCCTTTGGAAAATAGTGCGGATAATTGAGAGACGTTAAAAACTCTCTATTCCATGTGTGTTTTTTGGAAGACAGTGCCGAAGCACAAGAGAAAAATTCGAATAATCTATGAAATTTCATGGTAAAATCGAGAATTTAAAACTGTTATTCAAAGATTGATGGAAAAAAATGACTTTTTGTCAAAACTAATCTTGAAACCTGTTCAGAAACAGGATTTGTGCAAACATTTCCTCATAAAATGAGAATTTTGAAAAGTTCTTCCTTGTCGCACCAAGGAAACAATTTTGTTCAGACATAATGTGAACTCAGAGGTAAAAAACGATCACTAAATGATTCAAAATTTCAGATTTCTCGCCGCATCGAGAAAAATTAACAATTACTTGAAAAGTAACAGAAAAATCGATCAAAAAATGGTTGGAATCTGCTTTTTGCCGGCATCAAAAAGCTAAAACCGAAAATCAAACGTTCCAAATTTCCAAAAGATTAAAAATCTCATTAAAATTTGATATCAAAGAAAAAATGCGAAAAATGGAACTTGTTTTGATCAAATACTGCTCAAAAACAGTGAAAAAAGTTGTAAAAGTGTTCAAAATATGATGACAATTTGCCGCCACAAAATGTGTTTTCAAAAATAAAAAGTATTGCAAACAAACTTACCTGAAACCGTCAAAACAGTTGAAGAAAAATTGATGAAAAATGGAAAGATGAAGATGGCAATTGATGCCTCAATATCTTCTAAAACAACGACGAATGCGAGCATTCGTAGTGCTGTTGTCTCGAGGTGACCTTCGGTTTTGTTGCAGACCGAGCAGGTCGTAAACCTGGTGCACTACATTTGGATCGATGTTCTCTGAAAAATAACGATGAACAAATTGAATTTACAAAATCAATATTTACCATGAACAATCTTGATCCCCTCCAAAACATCCTTCAACTTGCGACGTTCAAAATTGAAGTCGTTGGCGTCGTCGTTCTGACGGACCTTCAGGCTTCGCCGTCCGCCCAAAAACCTTCTGGCGTGCACAATGACGTGTATACCGCAATTGTATCCGTCCTGCAAAATTAGAAAATTATATGACTTAAATATGAAAATTTGGGGTGATGAATCTCAAACCAAAGAATGTTTTGAGAAATAGGAATGTGCATTAAATAATTTACAACAATAATTTCCTGCATTCTTGAGATAACAAATCATAATCGAAAATTTACGACCATTATAATTTCCTAAACGAAAACGTATTTTTTAAAAATTATTTGAACTCGTTATTTCTAATCGTTCGCTATTGAAATATAATTGTGACCTTTATTCAAGCTGCAACATATCATGTAAATTCGAACATTTCCTTGAACTTTTAAAGAAAATCATATTTTAAAAATTTGAAAAAGGTATCAAAACATGTTTTTATTACTTTTTATGCTTTTTTAAATCAAATCTCAATTAATTTCAATAAATATACCACAATTTAAGAAATGTTGCAGTAAAACAAAGTTCACACACAGACACATCCAAATTCACAAAACTGGAATAAGAAAAAACTCACTTTTTGCCTGTCCACATGCGACGAATATGCATAGCGCATCTCCAATCTTTGATGCTCTTGAGCTGGAAGTAGCTCCTTCAACATCTTCTTCAAATATCCCAGCCGTTGCTGTTTCACTCTCGATATCGGTGGTAACGAGTCATATACGACCGCATGGGCAGCTTTGACAGTATACACTGCCAAGGCCCAATGCCCGTCGACCGATCTTTTCGACCCATCCCCGTGGTGCAGAGGTATGAGGATGACTTCCGGCCGATCCCGGAAGTACATCATATTCTCAATACCCGCACGCGGGACGGCTCGGCCTTCCGCAAACTCGCGGTACACCTGCGGGCGTATGACCGAAACACGTCCACCACGGGCGTTCGCCTCCGCAGCTTCGTTGACTAGACCCAAGAAAACGGCTGAATCAGTCAACCATTTATCTTGGGCCCTTGGCTCCAAACACCCGGTATCACCTCCATCAATTGCCGCCAGCGCTTGATAGAGGTCCGGACTGCAGTGCGCCGCCTGCACTGTAGTCCTAATACCAGGTGCCGCCTGTCTCCGCTGCGGTGGCAAACTGGGCCGAACAACGGTGCCTCGAACCACCGACGATCTTTGCGAAACTCCCGGAGAAGTCTGAAAAAAAAAATTAAGATGTATTAATTAGATTTTGCATTGGAGACCGAAATCAGACCAATGTTCCGATTCGGAACTGGTCGGAGCGTATCGGATCGGGTCTGATCGGATAAAAATTCAAAATGCTTACCATTTGGCTTGTTAGCGACGCCGCCACATCGCTAAGACCAAAACTTGATCGTCTTGTCACACAAGGTTCAACATCTCCATTATCCACGAGATCATAGTCGATTGGCCAGGCTCCTGGACTGGTTACCGCCACAACCGGCCCACTCATCGCCATGCATATGCTGCTTCGAATGCCACCAGATGATCGTTTTGGCGCTGGAGCACCATCTTCGTCATCGATCGATTCAAACCGACGTTTTTTGCCCGATGATCCGCTCAAATCAACACTTCGGTTCCTCGCATCAAATTCCACGATCGGATCTGCCGCCACTGGATCCTGCGTGCTCTCGAAACTCGTGCAGACCATTGTCGAATGACTTGTAGCCACCGACAATGTGTGAGTAATCTGCAATAAAAATCGTTGATTTTTTAAATCTCAAATTTCAAAAGTTTTCACTTTAAGTCAACTAATTTAAAGAAAAATATTTTCCTAATTATATTTCCAAAAATAAAAACCAACCTCGCCTACTGATGCGTCCTCCGCAACCGCCATTGCTTCGTCGGCATCAGTTTCGTCATCGGTATCCATCGGGACGACTGCAATGTTCGGCATACTGTTGCTTCTGTCCACAGTGGTGTCATCATCGGTGGAACGGACCAGTGACGAAGCATCAGTGTCCTCCGGCTGGAGCATCCTTTGTTCCCGCAGGGTGTCGTCGTGTATCGCGACGTCATCGAAGAGATGCTCCTGCAATAAATGAGATTATTTCGTTTTCAAACTGTTTTGGTTTAATTCATCATGACAAACATACGCAAATTTCAGTTACATACATCAGACTAAACATTTTCCAGCATTTCACGCTCACAAAAAGTCGCAAAAATTGGATCGAGGTTCAAGATGCAATTGGTATAACACAAAACCTAATCACAAAAAGATCAAGCTTTTTAATATTATCTAACAAGACGCTGGTGTGCAATTTAATTTTAAAAAAACAACTATTAGAGTGTTATCTTTAATGGTCTAATTTCTCAAGTGTAATTGTTAAAAACTCACTATCTCCCTTCCTAACTCCTCCAGCCGTGCTCGTTCTTCCGAATTTTGACGAACCGGCGCAGCTGGCAATCGATGTTGGTTCTCCAGCTCCTCCTGCTCGTCTCTCCGCCTCATCCGTTCCAGCAACGCCGCTCTGTTCTCCAATCTCTGAACCTCCGCCGCTCTAGCCGCCGCTCTAATCGCCATCCGTCGTTCCGCCGACACCCGACGTAGCTCTCGACGGTGTTCCGCCGCCGCAGCACGTGCCGCCACACGATCCGCGATCCTTCGCTCCTCCGCCGCCCGCCGCTCCTCTTCCGCCCTTCGCTCCTCCGCCATCCGCCGCTCCTCCGCCTCCTTCTCGAGTGCCGATCTTCTCGCCGCTACTCGCTCCGACCGCCTTCGATCACATGATTTTGAAGACCCAGCCGCCACTGGAGACTTCTTTTTATCGGCCTTCTTGACCTTCGCCTGGTCTTTGTTTGGCTTCGAAGCCTCGCACAGCTTCTTCACCTTCGAGGAACCACTCGAATTTTGTTTGCCGTTTCCACGGACTTTGATCGCATTTTTTTCAGCTCTGACTGATGCCATTGTTGAATGCTTGATAATGCTATTACCTGGAAAATATTTGTGATTATAAGCAATTTGAAAAAAAAAAGCTTCGGGAAAGGTGGACGAAGATGATAGAAAAAAAATGCCGGAACAGAATTAAGAAATTCAAGTTCTTCAAAAAAATCGAACGAAAATCAAAATCGTTATTCAGAAAAAGTTGAATCCATGTTAGAGAAGTTGAAAATATTTAGAAATATGAACATACAAATGAAATTTTCAAAGATTATCAAGAAATAATATTTAGTCCGTGATAATGACACGATAATCCACAAATTTTAATGAAAAGTCACTTTTTGTATGATTAGAACCTAGTGGTACTCAGAAAAAGTTGAATAAATGCTGGATATGTCAAAAATATTTTGAAATGTGAACATACAAATGAAATTTTCAAAGATTATCAAGAAATAATATTTAGTCCGTGATAATGACACGATAATCCACAAATTTTAATGAAAAGTCACTTTTTGTATGATTAGAACCTAGTGGTACTCAGAAAAAGTTGAATAAATGCTGGATATGTCAAAAATATTTTGAAATGTGAACATACAAATGAAATTTTCAAAGATTATCAAGAAATAATATTTAGTCCGTGATAATGACACGATAATCCACAAATTTTAATGAAAAGTCACTTTTTGTATGATTAGAACCTAGTGGTACTCAGAAAAAGTTGAATAAATGCTGGATATGTCAAAAATATTTTGAAATGTGAACATACAAATGAAATTTTCAAAGATTATCAAGAAATAATATTTAGTCCGTGATAATGACACGATAATCCACAAATTTTAATGAAAAGTCACTTTTTGTATGATTAGAACCTAGTGGTACTCAGAAAAAGTTGAATAAATGCTGGATATGTCAAAAATATTTTGAAATGTGAACATACAAATGAAATTTTCAAAGATTATCAAGAAATAATATTTAGTCCGTGATAATAACACGATAATCCACAAATTTTAATGAAAAGTCACTTTTTGTATGATTAGAACCTAGTGGTACTCAGAAAAAGTTGAATAAATGCTTGATATGTCAAAAATATTTTGAAATATGAACATACAATTGAAATTTCCAAAGATTATCATGAAATAATATTTAGTCCGTGATAATAGTACGATAATCCACAAATTTTAATGAAAAGTCAGTATTTGTATGATCAGAACCTAGTGGTACTCAGAAAAAGTTGAATAAATGCTGGATATGTCAAAAATATTTTGAAATATGAACATACAATTGAAATTTCCAAAGATTATCATGAAATAATATTTAGTCCGTGATAATAGTACGATAATCCACAAATTTTAATGAAAAGTCAGTATTTGTATGATCAGAACCTAGTGGTACTCAGAAAAAGTTGAATAAATGCTGGATATGTCAAAAATATTTTGAAATATGAACATACAATTGAAATTTCCAAAGATTATCATGAAATAATATTTAGTCCGTGATAATAGTACGATAATCCACAAATTTTAATGAAAAGTCAGTATTTGTATGATCAGAACCTAGTGGTACTCAGAAAAAGTTGAATAAATGCTGGATATGTCAAAAATATTTTGAAATATGAACATACAATTGAAATTTCCAAAGATTATCATGAAATAATATTTAGTCCGTGATAATAGTACGATAATCCACAAATTTTAATGAAAAGTCAGTATTTGTATGATCAGAACCTAGTGGTACTCAGAAAAAGTTGAATAAATGCTGGATATGTCAAAAATATTTTGAAATATGAACATACAATTGAAATTTCCAAAGATTATCATGAAATAATATTTAGTCCGTGATAATAGTACGATAATCCACAAATTTTAATGAAAAGTCAGTATTTGTATGATCAGAACCTAGTGGTACTCAGAAAAAGTTGAATAAATGCTGGATATGTCAAAAATATTTTGAAATATGAACATACAATTGAAATTTCCAAAGATTATCATGAAATAATATTTAGTCCGTGATAATAGTACGATAATCCACAAATTTAAATGAAAAGTCAGTATTTGTATGATCAGAACCTAGTGGTACTCAGAAAAAGTTGAATAAATGCTGGATATGTCAAAAATATTTTGAAATATGAACATACAATTGAAATTTCCAAAGATTATCATGAAATAATATTTAGTCCGTGATAATAGTACGATAATCCACAAATTTTAATGAAAAGTCAGTATTTGTATGATCAGAACCTAGTGGTACTCAGAAAAAGTTGAATAAATGCTGGATATGTCAAAAATATTTTGAAATATGAACATACAATTGAAATTTCCAAAGATTATCATGAAATAATATTTAGTCCGTGATAATAGTACGATAATCCACAAATTTTAATGAAAAGTCAGTATTTGTATGATCAGAACCTAGTGGTACTCAGAAAAAGTTGAATAAATGCTGGATATGTCAAAAGTATTTTGAAATATGAACATACAATTGAAATTTCCAAAGATTATCATGAAATAATATTTAGTCCGTGATAATAGTACGATAATCCACAAATTTTAATGAAAAGTCAGTATTTGTATGATCAGAACCTAGTGGTACTCAGAAAAAGTTGAATAAATGCTGGATATGTCAAAAATATTTTGAAATATGAACATACAATTGAAATTTCCAAAGATTATCAAGAAATAATATTTAGTCCGTGATAATGACACGATAATCCACAAATTTTAATGAAAAGTCAGTATTTGTATGATCAGAACCTAGTGGTACTCAGAAAAAGTTGAATAAATGCTGGATATGTCAAAAATATTTTGAAATATGAACATACAATTGAAATTTCCAAAGATTATCATGAAATAATATTTAGTCCGTGATAATAGTACGATAATCCACAAATTTTAATGAAAAGTCAGTATTTGTATGATCAGAACCTAGTGGTACTCAGAAAAAGTTGAATAAATGCTGGATATGTCAAAAATATTTTGAAATATGAACATACAATTGAAATTTCCAAAGATTATCATGAAATAATATTTAGTCCGTGATAATAGTACGATAATCCACAAATTTTAATGAAAAGTCAGTATTTGTATGATCAGAACCTAGTGGTACTCAGAAAAAGTTGAATAAATGCTGGATATGTCAAAAATATTTTGAAATATGAACATACAATTGAAATTTCCAAAGATTATCATGAAATAATATTTAGTCCGTGATAATAGTACGATAATCCACAAATTTTAATGAAAAGTCAGTATTTGTATGATCAGAACCTAGTGGTACTCAGAAAAAGTTGAATAAATGCTGGATATGTCAAAAATATTTTGAAATATGAACATACAATTGAAATTTCCAAAGATTATCATGAAATAATATTTAGTCCGTGATAATGACACGATAATCCACAAATTTTAATGAAAAGTCACTTTTTGAATGATTAGAACCTAGTGTACTCAGAAAAAGTTGAATAAATGCTGGATATGTCAAAAATATTTTGAAATATGAACATACAATTGAAATTTCCAAAGATTATCAAGAAATAATATTTAGTCCGTGATAATAGTACGATAATCCACAAATTTTAATGAAAAGTCAGTATTTGTATGATCAGAACCTAGTGGTACTCAGAAAAAGTTGAATAAATGCTGGATATGTCAAAAATATTTTGAAATATGAACATACAATTGAAATTTCCAAAGATTATCATGAAATAATATTTAGTCCGTGATAATGACACGATAATCCACAAATTTTAATGAAAAGTCACTTTTTGAATGATTAGAACCTAGTGTACTCAGAAAAAGTTGAATAAATGCTGGATATGTCAAAAATATTTTGAAATATGAACATACAATTGAAATTTCCAAAGATTATCAAGAAATAATATTTAGTCCGTGATAATAGTACGATAATCCACAAATTTTAATGAAAAGTCAGTATTTGTATGATCAGAACCTAGTGGTACTCAGAAAAAGTTGAATAAATGCTGGATATGTCAAAAATATTTTGAAATATGAACATACAATTGAAATTTCCAAAGATTATCATGAAATAATATTTAGTCCGTGATAATGACACGATAATCCACAAATTTTAATGAAAAGTCACTTTTTGAATGATTAGAACCTAGTGTACTCAGAAAAAGTTGAATAAATGCTGGATATGTCAAAAATATTTTGAAATATGAACATACAATTGAAATTTCCAAAGATTATCAAGAAATAATATTTAGTCCGTGATAATGACACGATAATCCACAAATTTTAATGAAAAGTCAGTATTTGTATGATCAGAACCTAGTGGTACTCAGAAAAAGTTGAATAAATGCTGGATATGTCAAAAATATTTTGAAATATGAACATACAATTGAAATTTCCAAAGATTATCATGAAATAATATTTAGTCCGTGATAATAGTACGATAATCCACAAATTTTAATGAAAAGTCAGTATTTGTATGATCAGAACCTAGTGGTACTCAGAAAAAGTTGAATAAATGCTGGATATGTCAAAAATATTTTGAAATATGAACATACAATTGAAATTTCCAAAGATTATCATGAAATAATATTTAGTCCGTGATAATGACACGATAATCCACAAATTTTAATGAAAAGTCACTTTTTGAATGATTAGAACCTAGTGTACTCAGAAAAAGTTGAATAAATGCTGGATATGTCAAAAATATTTTGAAATATGAACATACAATTGAAATTTCCAAAGATTATCAAGAAATAATATTTAGTCCGTGATAATAGTACGATAATCCACAAATTTTAATGAAAAGTCAGTATTTGTATGATCAGAACCTAGTGGTACTCAGAAAAAGTTGAATAAATGCTGGATATGTCAAAAATATTTTGAAATATGAACATACAATTGAAATTTCCAAAGATTATCATGAAATAATATTTAGTCCGTGATAATGACACGATAATCCACAAATTTTAATGAAAAGTCACTTTTTGAATGATTAGAACCTAGTGTACTCAGAAAAAGTTGAATAAATGCTGGATATGTCAAAAATATTTTGAAATATGAACATACAATTGAAATTTCCAAAGATTATCAAGAAATAATATTTAGTCCGTGATAATAGTACGATAATCCACAAATTTTAATGAAAAGTCAGTATTTGTATGATCAGAACCTAGTGGTACTCAGAAAAAGTTGAATAAATGCTGGATATGTCAAAAATATTTTGAAATATGAACATACAATTGAAATTTCCAAAGATTATCATGAAATAATATTTAGTCCGTGATAATGACACGATAATCCACAAATTTTAATGAAAAGTCACTTTTTGTATGATTAGAACCTAGTGGTACTCAGAAAAAGTTGAATAAATGCTGGATATGTCAAAAATATTTTGAAATATGAACATACAATTGAAATTTCCAAAGATTATCAAGAAATAATATTTAGTCCGTGATAATAGTACGATAATCCACAAATTTTAATGAAAAGTCAGTATTTGTATGATCAGAACCTAGTGGTACTCAGAAAAAGTTGAATAAATGCTGGATATGTCAAAAATATTTTGAAATATGAACATACAATTGAAATTTCCAAAGATTATCAAGAAATAATATTTAGTCCCTGATAATGACACGATAATCCACAAATTTTAATGAAAAGTCAGTATTTGTATGATCAGAACCTAGTGGTACTCAGAAAAAGTTGAATAAATGCTGGATATGTCAAAAATATTTTGAAATATGAACATACAATTGAAATTTCCAAAGATTATCAAGAAATAATATTTAGTCCGTGATAATGACACGATAATCCACAAATTTTAATGAAAAGTCAGTATTTGTATGATCAGAACCTAGTGGTACTCAGAAAAAGTTGAATAAATGCTGGATATGTCAAAAATATTTTGAAATATGAACATACAATTGAAATTTCCAAAGATTATCATGAAATAATATTTAGTCCGTGATAATAGTACGATAATCCACAAATTTTAATGAAAAGTCAGTATTTGTATGATCAGAACCTAGTGGTACTCAGAAAAAGTTGAATAAATGCTGGATATGTCAAAAATATTTTGAAATATGAACATACAATTGAAATTTCCAAAGATTATCATGAAATAATATTTAGTCCGTGATAATGACACGATAATCCACAAATTTTAATGAAAAGTCAGTATTTGTATGATCAGAACCTAGTGGTACTCAGAAAAAGTTGAATAAATGCTGGATATGTCAAAAATATTTTGAAATATGAACATACAATTGAAATTTCCAAAGATTATCAAGAAATAATATTTAGTCCGTGATAATGACACGATAATCCACAAATTTTAATGAAAAGTCAGTATTTGTATGATCAGAACCTAGTGGTACTCAGAAAAAGTTGAATAAATGCTGGATATGTCAAAAATATTTTGAAATATGAACATACAATTGAAATTTCCAAAGATTATCATGAAATAATATTTAGTCCGTGATAATAGTACGATAATCCACAAATTTTAATGAAAAGTCAGTATTTGTATGATCAGAACCTAGTGGTACTCAGAAAAAGTTGAATAAATGCTGGATATGTCAAAAATATTTTGAAATATGAACATACAATTGAAATTTCCAAAGATTATCATGAAATAATATTTAGTCCGTGATAATGACACGATAATCCACAAATTTTAATGAAAAGTCACTTTTTGTATGATTAGAACCTAGTGGTACTCAGAAAAAGTTGAATAAATGCTGGATATGTCAAAAATATTTTGAAATATGAACATACAATTGAAATTTCCAAAGATTATCAAGAAGTAATATTTAGTCCGTGATAATAGTACGATAATCCACAAATTTTAATGAAAAGTCAGTATTTGTATGATCAGAACCTAGTGGTACTCAGAAAAAGTTGAATAAATGCTGGATATGTCAAAAATATTTTGAAATATGAACATACAATTGAAATTTCCAAAGATTATCAAGAAATAATATTTAGTCCGTGATAATGACACGATAATCCACAAATTTTAATGAAAAGTCAGTATTTGTATGATCAGAACCTAGTGGTACTCAGAAAAAGTTGAATAAATGCTGGATATGTCAAAAATATTTTGAAATATGAACATACAATTGAAATTTCCAAAGATTATCAAGAAATAATATTTAGTCCGTGATAATGACACGATAATCCACAAATTTTAATGAAAAGTCAGTATTTGTATGATCAGAACCTAGTGGTACTCAGAAAAAGTTGAATAAATGCTGGATATGTCAAAAATATTTTGAAATATGAACATACAATTGAAATTTCCAAAGATTATCAAGAAATAATATTTAGTCCGTGATAATGACACGATAATCCACAAATTTTAATGAAAAGTCAGTATTTGTATGATCAGAACCTAGTGGTACTCAGAAAAAGTTGAATAAATGCTGGATATGTCAAAAATATTTTGAAATATGAACATACAATTGAAATTTCCAAAGATTATCATGAAATAATATTTAGTCCGTGATAATAGTACGATAATCCACAAATTTTAATGAAAAGTCACTTTTTGAATGATTAGAACCTAGTGTACTCAGAAAAAGTTGAATAAATGCTTGATATGTCAAAAATATTTTGAAATATGAACATACAATTGAAATTTCCAAAGATTATCATGAAATAATATTTAGTCCGTGATAATAGTACGATAATCCACAAATTTTAATGAAAAGTCAGTATTTGTATGATCAGAACCTAGTGGTACTCAGAAAAAGTTGAATAAATGCTTGATATGTCAAAAATATTTTGAAATATGAACATACAATTGAAATTTCCAAAGATTATCATGAAATAATATTTAGTCCGTGATAATAGTACGATAATCCACAAATTTTAATGAAAAGTCAGTATTTGTATGATCAGAACCTAGTGGTACTCAGAAAAAGTTGAATAAATGCTGGATATGTCAAAAGTATTTTGAAATATGAACATACAATTGAAATTTCCAAAGATTATCATGAAATAATATTTAGTCCGTGATAATAGTACGATAATCCACAAATTTTAATGAAAAGTCAGTATTTGTATGATCAGAACCTAGTGGTACTCAGAAAAAGTTGAATAAATGCTGGATATGTCAAAAATATTTTGAAATATGAACATACAATTGAAATTTCCAAAGATTATCAAGAAATAATATTTAGTCCGTGATAATGACACGATAATCCACAAATTTTAATGAAAAGTCAGTATTTGTATGATCAGAACCTAGTGGTACTCAGAAAAAGTTGAATAAATGCTGGATATGTCAAAAATATTTTGAAATATGAACATTCAATTGAAATTTCCAAAGATTATCATGAAATAATATTTAGTCCGTGATAATAGTACGATAATCCACAAATTTTAATGAAAAGTTACTTTTTGTATGATTAGAACCTAGTGGTACTCAGAAAAAGTTGAATAAATGCTGGATATGTCAAAAATATTTTGAAATATGAACATACAATTGAAATTTCCAAAGATTATCAAGAAATAATATTTAGTCCGTGATAATGACACGATAATCCACAAATTTTAATGAAAAGTCAGTATTTGTATGATCAGAACCTAGTGGTACTCAGAAAAAGTTGAATAAATGCTGGATATGTCAAAAATATTTTGAAATATGAACATTCAATTGAAATTTCCAAAGATTATCATGAAATAATATTTAGTCCGTGATAATAGTACGATAATCCACAAATTTTAATGAAAAGTTACTTTTTGTATGATTAGAACCTAGTGGTACTCAGAAAAAGTTGAATAAATGCTGGATATGTCAAAAATATTTGGAAATGTGAACATACAAATGAAATTTTCAAAGATTATCAAGAAATAATATTTAGTCCGTGATAATGACACGATAATCCACAAATTTTAATGAAAAGTCACTTTTTGTATGATTAGAACCTAGTGGTACTCAGAAAAAGTTGAATAAATGCTGGATATGTCAAAAATATTTTGAAATATGAACATACAATTGAAATTTCCAAAGATTATCATGAAATAATATTTAGTCCGTGATAATAGTACGATAATCCACAAATTTTAATGAAAAGTCAGTATTTGTATGATCAGAACCTAGTGGTACTCAGAAAAAGTTGAATAAATGCTGGATATGTCAAAAATATTTTGAAATATGAACATACAATTGAAATTTCCAAAGATTATCATGAAATAATATTTAGTCCGTGATAATAGTACGATAATCCACAAATTTTAATGAAAAGTCAGTATTTGTATGATTAGAACCTAGTGGTACTCAGAAAAAGTTGAATAAATGCTTGATATGTCAAAAATATTTTGAAATATGAACATACAATTGAAATTTCCAAAGATTATCATGAAATAATATTTAGTCCGTGATAATAGTACGATAATCCACAAATTTTAATGAAAAGTCAGTATTTGTATGATCAGAACCTAGTGGTACTCAGAAAAAGTTGAATAAATGCTGGATATGTCAAAAATATTTTGAAATATGAACATACAATTGAAATTTCCAAAGATTATCATGAAATAATATTTAGTCCGTGATAATAGTACGATAATCCACAAATTTTAATGAAAAGTCAGTAGTTGTATGATCAGAACGTGGTGGTACTCAGAAAGAGTTAAATCCATGCTGGATATGTCGAAAATATTTAGAAATACTAATATACAAGAGAAATTTCCAAACATTATCAAGAAATAATATTTTAGTCCGTGATAATGACACGATAATCCACAAATTTTAATGAAAAGTCAGTATTTGTATGATCAGAACCTAGTGGTACTCAGAAAAAGTTGAATAAATGCTGGATATGTCAAAAATATTTTGAAATATGAACATACAATTGAAATTTCCAAAGATTATCATGAAATAATATTTAGTCCGTGATAATAGTACGATAATCCACAAATTTTAATGAAAAGTCAGTAGTTGTATGATCAGAACGTGGTGGTACTCAGAAAGAGTTAAATCCATGCTGGATATGTCGAAAATATTTAAAAATACTAATATACAAGAGAAATTTCCAAACATTATCAAGAAATAATATTTTAGTCCGTGATAATGACACGATAATCCACAAATTTTAATGAAAAGTCAGTATTTGTATGATCAGAACCTAGTGGTACTCAGAAAAAGTTGAATAAATGCTGGATATGTCAAAAATATTTTGAAATATGAACATACAATTGAAATTTCCAAAGATTATCATGAAATAATATTTAGTCCGTGATAATAGTACGATAATCCACAAATTTTAATGAAAAGTCAGTAGTTGTATGATCAGAACGTGGTGGTACTCAGAAAGAGTTAAATCCATGCTGGATATGTCGAAAATATTTAGAAATACTAATATACAAGAGAAATTTCCAAACATTATCAAGAAATAATATTTTAGTCCGTGATAATGACACGATAATCCACAAATTTTAATGAAAAGTCAGTATTTGTATGATCAGAACCTAGTGGTACTCAGAAAAAGTTGAATAAATGCTGGATATGTCAAAAATATTTTGAAATATGAACATACAATTGAAATTTCCAAAGATTATCATGAAATAATATTTAGTCCGTGATAATAGTACGATAATCCACAAATTTTAATGAAAAGTCAGTATTTGTATGATAAGAACCTATTGATACTCAGAAAAAGTTGAATAAATGCTGGATATGTCAAAAGTATTTTGAAATATGAACATACAATTGAAATTTCCAAAGATTATCATGAAATAATATTTAGTCCGTGATAATAGTACGATAATCCACAAATTTTAATGAAAAGTCAGTATTTGTATGATCAGAACCTAGTGGTACTCAGAAAAAGTTGAATAAATGCTGGATATGTCAAAAATATTTTGAAATATGAACATACAATTGAAATTTCCAAAGATTATCATGAAATAATATTTAGTCCGTGATAATAGTACGATAATCCACAAATTTTAATGAAAAGTCAGTATTTGTATGATCAGAACCTAGTGGTACTCAGAAAAAGTTGAATAAATGCTGGATATGTCGAAAATATTTAAAAATACTAATATACAAGAGAAATTTCCAAACATTATCAAGAAATAATATTTTAGTCCGTGATAATGACACGATAATCCACAAATTTTAATGAAAAGTCAGTATTTGTATGATCAGAACCTAGTGGTACTCAGAAAAAGTTGAATAAATGCTGGATATGTCAAAAATATTTTGAAATATGAACATACAATTGAAATTTCCAAAGATTATCATGAAATAATATTTAGTCCGTGATAATAGTACGATAATCCACAAATTTTAATGAAAAGTCAGTAGTTGTATGATCAGAACGTGGTGGTACTCAGAAAGAGTTAAATCCATGCTGGATATGTCGAAAATATTTAGAAATACTAATATACAAGAGAAATTTCCAAACATTATCAAGAAATAATATTTTAGTCCGTGATAATGACACGATAATCCACAAATTTTAATGAAAAGTCAGTATTTGTATGATCAGAACCTAGTGGTACTCAGAAAAAGTTGAATAAATGCTGGATATGTCAAAAATATTTTGAAATATGAACATACAATTGAAATTTCCAAAGATTATCATGAAATAATATTTAGTCCGTGATAATAGTACGATAATCCACAAATTTTAATGAAAAGTCAGTATTTGTATGATAAGAACCTATTGATACTCAGAAAAAGTTGAATAAATGCTGGATATGTCAAAAGTATTTTGAAATATGAACATACAATTGAAATTTCCAAAGATTATCATGAAATAATATTTAGTCCGTGATAATAGTACGATAATCCACAAATTTTAATGAAAAGTCAGTATTTGTATGATAAGAACCTATTGATACTCAGAAAAAGTTGAATAAATGCTGGATATGTCAAATATATTTTGAAACATGAACATACAATTGAAATTTCCAAAGATTATCAAGAAATAATATTTAGTCCGTGATAATGACACGATAATCCACAAATTTTAATGAAAAGTCACTTTTTGTATGGTTAGAACCTATTGATACTCAGAAAAAGTTGAATAAATGCTGGATATGTCAAAAATATTTTGAAATATGAACATACAATTGAAATTTCCAAAGATTATCAAGAAAAAATATTTAGTCCGTGATAATGACACGATAATCCACAAATTTTAATGAAAAGTCACTTTTGTATGATTAGAACCTAGTGGTACTCAGAAAAAGTTAAATCCATGCCGGATATGTCAAAAATATTTAAAAGTACGAACATACAAGTGAAATTTTCAAAGTTTACCAAGAAATAAAATTTAGTTCGTGATAATAGTACGATAATCCACAAATTTTAATGAAAAGTCAGTATTTGTATGATCAGAACGTGGTGGTACTCAGAAAAAGTTAAATCCATGCTGGATATGTCGAAAATATTTAGAAATACTAATATACAAGAGAAATTTCCAAACATTATCAAGAAATAATATTTAGTCCGTGTTAATAATATGAAAATACACTAAACTCATAAACTCATATTTTACTAATTGTAATGTATTCAGAAAAAAAAACGAAACCAACTTCCGATAAAATTCAGAAATTGAAATAGGTGAGTCAAATATCAAATAATTAATGAGCATTTATTGAAAAGTTATAGTTTGTTTTGTGATTATAACAAAAAAATGATAAAATCGATTAAAAGGATAAAGTTTGGATTTGTGGAAAGAAGAATTAGAATTTTGTATAAAAAACAACAAAAAAGCTGTTGAAATAATAAATAAACAACACCTAATAAACTTTAAAAGTGATTTTTACAAAAAGCACCATAAATACCGAAAAATTAAGAAAAGATTTTGGATATAGAGACGCAGACGTTCAGAAAACGGAGTCATGGATGCAAACGGTCAAGCGTGTGTGTTTGGAAGGTGTGAATAGGTGTTATTATATAAGAATTGAATTAAAACTTGTTTATTATTATCTTGAAACTATAATGTGAAAATTTACTAATTTGAATGAAAAATCTGTTATTTTATTATCAGGGCATGACGGTATTCAGAAAAAACGAAACCAAAATCAAAAATTTATTTAAAATAAAAACTGCTAAATCAAAAATCAAATAATTAATAAGAATTATATTGAAAGGTTAGAGTATGATTTGAGATTATTACAAAAAAATCATAAAATCTATTGAAATGGTAACGTTTGGATTTGTGGAAAGGAGAATTAAGATTTTCAATAAAAAAACAACAAAAAACTGTTGAAATAATAAATAAACAACAAGCAACAAATTTTGGAAGTAATTTTTTTAAATCCATAAATACCGAAACATTATGATACGATTTTGGATATAGAGAATGCAGACGTATAGACAACGGAATTATGGATGCAAATTGAACTTATGAACATTAATTACCTGAAAAAACGTTTTATGAAACATTTTGAGAAAAAAAACTCCAAAAAGGGTGTTTAAAGACAATTGAAAAAAACGGTTATAGAAATAAATAGAAATAACTAATTGGAGTTATTTTTAAATATTAAATTAGTGATGGATTACACAATTATCATAAGGAGATCACAATCTAAAATTTTGCTTTATAAGGAAACATCAAAAAATTGATGAAAAGTCCATTATTGTATGATCAGGTGATCGTGGTATTCAAAAAACATAGACCATGTTGTCGGTTTAAAAAATATTTTCAAATACATTTAAGTATAAAATATTAACTATAATGTTAAACGATTTACAAAAATCCAAACCAAAGTATGGCCTAAGAAGAAAGACGTTAGCAAATTTTGATGAAAACAATGATAATTAACTGTTCAGAACATGGTGGTATGAAACAAAAACCAACCCAAGCTCTATTTTTGAAACATAAATTGAATAATCTATTTCAAATATTACAAAATGTACAAGAATTCAAGTTTGGATGAAATAAGAAGCACGACATTAACAGTTTTAATGAAAAATGGATTGTTGACTGTTCAGAACATGGTGGCATGAAACAAAAAACAACTACAAGGTGAAAAATATTTAGAAATAAGAATTTATAATAGAACTATCGAAAAACTAATAAGAATTATTCATATTTGTGATTATAGTCAGAAAAAAATCACAAATCTATTGAAAAGTAAATTTTGGTTTGGTGGATACTAGAATTTGGATTTCCAAATGATATGTAATAAAGAGAAACTATTAAAATAATAATTTAATAATCAGTAATCAGCTTTTAAGCTAATCTATCACAAAAAAATCATGAATTCCAAAAATTAAGAAAAGGTGGTACATGTTTTGGGTTTGTGGAGTAGAAACTATGGATATCGAATGAAAGCGGCATGACAAAATGATAAACTATCGAATAATCAATTAATTAACAACAAATAATAAACTTTTGAACTTATTTTTCAAAAAAAAAGCATATGTACTAAAAATTAAGAAATTATAGTGGATATAGAGAAGATATAGAGACGCAGACATCTAGAAAACAGAGTCATGGAATGCAAACGGTTGAGCGTCTGTTTTTTGATGGTGTGAAACGGTTATTTTGTTGTCACGGCTTGTAAAAAAAACCAAGGAAAGAGGAAACATTTCCGCCCGACAATTGAGGATTTTTGCACAGAAATGGGCGTGGCAAGGAAAACGCAACTGTGGCACGCGATATTTTACAGTAAATAGCGTGCAGTATGAAGAGATTTTTCTCTGACCTGTGCTTGCGGACAATGCGCAACCAGCCTGTTCACGCGCGAATGACACAGGTTCATTTTAACAAGCCGTGGTTGTCTACGCAATGAACAAACGCTAGTTTTAAACTATAAGATTGGATATAAAGTTTCGGGTCTTCATGATACTTTTTAAATCTTTACTTTCAAAATATAAATTATAAACTCAAGGGTTGGCTTGGGTTTAGAAAGGACAAAAAATTGAACATCTTTTCTAGAAGTTGAAAAATACGCGTTTTAGAAAATGTTTACCAAACTTGCGAAAATTGGTAAGTTGAAACTTTTAAGCGGAATTCAGAAAAAGTTGAATAAATGCTGGATATGTCGAAAATATTTAGAAATATGAATATACAAGTGAAATTTCCAAAGATTACCAAGAAATAATATGTAGTTCGTGATAATGACACGATAATCCACAAATTTTGATGAAAAGTCAATTTTTGTATGATCAGATCGTGGTGGTACTCAGAAAAAGTTGAATCCATGTTGGATATGTCGAAAATATGTAGAAATACGAATATGCAAGTGAAATTTCCAAAGATTATCAAGAAATAATATTTAGTCCGTGTTAATAATATGAAAATACACTAATTAAGAAAACAGTTCACTCATAAACTGATATTTTACTAATTTTAATGTATTCAGAAAAAAACGAAACCAACTTCCGATAAAATTCAGAAATTGAAATAGATGAGTGAAATATCAAATAATTAATAAGGATTTATTGAAAAGTTAGAGTTTGATTTGTGATTATAACAAAAAAGTCATAAAATCAATTGAAATGATAAAGTTTAGATTTGTAGAAAGGAGAATTAGGATTTTGAATAAAAAACGACAAAAAGCTGTTGAAATAATAAATAAACAACACGTAATAAACTTTAAAAGTGATTTTTACAAAAAGCACCATAAATACCAAAAAATTAAGAAAAGATTTTGGATAGAGAGACGCAGACGTTTAGAAAGCGGAATCATGGATGCAAACGGTCAAGCGCGTGTGTTTGGAAGGTGTGAATAGGTGTTATTATATGAGAATTGAATAAAATCCGTGCTTAATATTATTATCTTGAGAGCATCAATTTGATGGGGAAAGAAGGAATAGTTTCATAATCAATATTGATGAAAAAAGAGATGGTCTTCCGTAAAATCAAGACTAATAGTAAATCAGTAAATTTGAAAAATGTCTGGGGTCAGCGGCTATCAAATAATAAAGGGAACTTCAAAACTTATGCTCTTAGCTAGCTGACCAACAATATTTTAATTAAAATAATAATGAACGTTATTCTGGCAAAAATATTGAATACAGTTCAGATTGGAAATTTTGATTTTGAATTACAATGAATGAAAAATAGTATGAAATAAAGAGAAACTAATGAAATAATCAATTAACAACAAATGTTAAACTTAATAACTAATTTTTCAGAGAAAAAATAATATATTCCAAAAAATGATGATAAGATTTTGGATATAGAGACGCAGACGTTTAGAAAACAGTGTCATGGATGTAAAAGGTCGAGCGTGTGTGTTTGGAAAGTGTGAATAAGTTTCGTCATTATTTTTTAGCGTCATTGAGAATTGAATCAAATACTTGCTTATTGTTATTAGTATCTTGATAGCTAATGTGATATTTTGAAAGTATAATTCGCAAATTTGAATAAAAGTCTATTATTTTATGATCAGGTTAAATCTGATTGAAATTTGTGGTAATAATATGAAAATCCACAAATTTTAATGATTATGATCAGGGCGTGATGGTATTCAAAAAAAACGAAATCTTGTTGGAAGTGATGTCGAAAATATTTATAAATATGAATATGAAATGACCAAGAAATACAATTTTATTTTGTGATATTGTCAGACATACAAAACGAGAAATTATTAAAATAATCAATTAATTAACAACAAAAAATTAACTTTTGGACTTATTGTTCAAATAAATTATAATTTGCCAAAAATGTAGAGTATGACAGTGGATATTAAGACGCAGGGGTATAGACAACGAAGTCATGGACGCTAACGGTTGAGCACGTGTTTTTGTAAAGTGTGATAGGTTATTTAGCGCCTCAGCATTATAAATTGAACACTTGCTTTAAATTATTATCTTTGGTGGCTTCAAATTAAAGCAGGAAGAAAGAACACAGTTTCATGGTATCAAATATTGCCTCGAGTGCTTCTCTGATAGTGTAAACTTCTGACTGTGGTTTATATCGCGAGATGCTCCAGCGTTGAAAAAACCATTGTCCGCGTTCTGTAAATGAGAATGTTTTAAGAAATTGGTTCTATTTCAGTTTAAAAGCAACACACGTGATAAGGTGTCCCACTTTACAAACAATTTAGAATCTAGATCATTTCCAGTGATTTAAACAAAAACTCAATATTCTAAAAAAAAGAAGATGCACTAATGAATGAAACAACAAAAACCTATGGATTATTAGTTCAAGAGAATTTAAGCTGAAAAAGTATTGTCTTAAAACAACCGATCCGATCCCATTTTAAATCCGGATTCGAACATTCGACAATTCCGGTAATCATCGCAGATCTCATGATTTTTCAACAATTTATTAGTCGATGTCTGAGATTTTCGACATCAGGCCTATTGGCTATGGCACAGTTGCACCAACGTGAAGCTAGGAACTTGATATTTTGCATGGAGGGTACCTAGGCCCCCCTTAGAAAAAAAATACATAATTTATTTGGCCACGCCCCCTTTGACCTAGTGAAAAAAATCCGGGTGGTCCCTAAATCGAAATTTTTAGTTTTAAAGATAAAGTCAAAATCTCATCGGGAATGGATTACCCGCACATTTTTGAGTATTTTTCATGTTGACACCTAATTTCGAGCTTGTCGGTATCATGCCGAAAATTTGATTTTTCTCAAAAAGTGGTCCAAATTTTCCAGTTTTTCCCATTTTTCGATATGATGAAGTACTTGGCCCCGAATGGAAAAATGGAAATTTTTAATCCTTATGATGTTTATCATCAAATACCATGTTGATTTAGCGGAATTGCTGTAACCTTTTTGGGGTTTCAGGGCAAAATAGGCGAGATTTTTGAAAAATTCCAAAGGGTCCCCCCTATGGAAAAAGTTTGCAAAAAAATTTTAAATTTTAAAATTTCCCCATATTATCAGAGGGACTCTTACTAATAAATATTTAGTGTTTCCCAAAATATGAGCCATCTTGTGGACCTATGGACGATGTAGCAACAGCTCAAATACCTTCAGTCCCCGTACACAGAAAACTGTTGCATGTATTGGAAATCGCGATATTGAATGAAGGTTCTTTGAGCTGTTGCCACGCGGCCCATAGGTCCACATGATGGCTAATATTTTGGGAAACACTAGATATTTATTAGTAAGAGTCCCTCTGATAATATGGGGAGATTTTAAAATTTTCGATTTTTTATTCCATGGGGGGGACCCTTTGGAATTTGGCGAAAATCTCGCCTATTTCGCCCTGAAACCCCAAAAAGGTTACAGGGATTCCGCTAAATCAACATGGAATTTGATGACAAACATAATAAGGATTGAAAATTTCCATATTTCCCTTCGGGGCCAAGTACTTCGTCATATCGAAAAATGGGAAAAACTGGAAAAGTTGGACCATTTTTTCAGAAAAATAAAAATTTCGGCATGATGCCGACGAGCTGGAAATTAGGTGTCAACATGAAAAATACTCAAAAATGTGCGGGTAATCCATTCCCGATGAGATTTTGACTTTATCTTTAAAACTAAAAATTTCGATTTAGGGACCACCCGGATTTTTTTCACTAGGTCAAAGGGGGCGTGGCCAAATAAATTATGTATTTTTTTTCTAAGGGGGACCTAGGTACCCTCCATGCAAAATATCAAGATCCTAGCTACACGTTGGTGCAACTGTGCCACAGTATGTTAGACTTTCTGAGACATCGACTCTTATAACTTTTGTTTTTTTTTGTTTTCTTATTAAATATTGAATTTGAAGAATCTTTTTCCCATATATTCGCTTCAAAAAATTAAAATAATAAACTAAAATGAAAAAATAAGATGGGCAATGATACAATGATCTGTGCATTTATCTCTCTGCATACTTACTAAGCATGACCGTCGCCTTTTCAACAGTTCACCAAAACAGAAATTGACCTCAGCATGTTGCACACACTTGTTGAAGTCGAAAGACATTTGAGGAATACAAATGTGATCGTGCTAAATGAGTAAGTATATTTTTTTCGACACATAATTTGTTAATAATAATTATTTTATTATTTATTTAAGTTAAAAATCAATTTCTTCAGGTTTTCGAACTCATGAAAACTGCTGGGACACGAAATGAAATTTCAAATGTCAAACCGATTGTTTCGAAAGAAAGGAGTCAAGTTTGGCAAAAAAAAGACCACTTCCGGTGGTGTTTCAAGAGTTATATGTGTTTCTTATTCTGATCCAAGCGATGAAGATATCGATGAACCACAAATTGTTAATTTGGCAAATGCTGAATCCATGGCGAGAACCATCGATCAGAAAAGATTCTTCTATTAATTTGCAGCAATGGAGATTGATGGGTCAATCAGCCGGTATGTTGTGGGGTGCACAGAAGAAAAAAGTAATTTTGATGGTTTTTAGCATGCTTCGAACTTTGGTATTTTCACAATGTCATGCAGCGACTTCTTTCTTCGGGAATCAAAGTGTGAGCATCAATTATGAAGTGGCTGCTTTGCGTAATGCAATCAATTTTGAAAGTGCAGAACAAATTGATGAAGCATACCTTGGGTCGTTGGAATCGAAGCATGGTTTCTTTGAACTCTCAGGAGCTGTCAGCCATGATCATAGTTATCAACACAGCATCAACAATTGTTTCCAAAATGCTGAATTGCAATGGACTGAGGTGTGTAAAAATATAATCTTATAGATATTTTTATTTGTTTGAGCATTGTTTCAGTATTATTTGACACAACCTTTATACTTCAACTATTTGTTTCTTTTTAACCAAGTAATTTTAGGCTCTTATTTGATAAAACTAAGCTTGGTATCAAATGTCTGAAATGTAAAATCACTCCAGAAGCGCATCACACATCTGAAAGATGATTTAGGACAATACTTTTTCGGTTTACATTTTCTTGAACTAATAATTCATAGCTTGTTTCATTCAGTAGTGCACGGATGCGTTTCATGAACTACTAGACTATTTCTGCTAACGTTCAGCCCCATTTATAGGGGAATGCTGAAAAATCTAATTTACGCGTGTGATTCAATGATAACCATAGATACATTTTTCAAGAATGAGGTGTGTGCAAAATGAGTGGTGCTTTTTGGGACCGTTATAATATCAATGTGTTGCATGTAATGGATAAGTGAAAGTATCAAATCCATAGAGTCATTTTCCAGCGAGTTATGATACCAAACGTACTTTTCTATATACTTTTGCACGGTACTGTATGTTCAAAATGACATAATATGCATCTAATTGACATATGTGATGAAGTTATAAGAATGTTTTCCAGAATCTTGTGTGTTCAAAATGAGTGGCACACTTTCGAGACTGTTATAATATCAATGTGCGTCATATACTACTGAAGATATTAATATGATTTGCATCTGATTGGGGTGTGGCATACAGTGATAACCATAGATTCATCCCAAAGTTATTGGTAAAATGAAATTGATATACTATTATGCTATTAACTTTGGGGGAACAGTAACTGAAAACCATATTTTTGACCCTTTGTTTAATCGTGGTCAGTAGAAGTTTTTGTCAATTGCTACTTTTGTTTATTGCTATTAATTTTGTTGGCGGAAGTATCGTAAAAGCATACCCCGTTTTTATTTTTCTTGTTAAATGATATTTGAAGGTGAATTTTGTGTTTTTGCATTTTTGAGGAACACGTAACACTCTTGGCAAACCTAATTTTTGTATTTTTAGATTCAAGTTACGCGTGCGAGATATTGAAGACGCGGCGAGTTATTGTCAAGATAAACATTTCTGGCCGCTCGTTTTGCGGAGTGTCGTTGGGAATTTTCTCGCAGCGCGACCGCAACGCGCTCAATTTCAAATTCCTCAGTTGGCCTTGCGCGTTGCGGTCGCGCTGCGATGAAATTCCCAACGACACTCCGCAAACGAGCGGCGAAACATTTTTATCTTGACAATATACATATACTGTCAAAGGACTCAACTTTGCTTAAACATTCCCAAATTTCACAAACTCAACGGCAAATTGAAGATTTTGATGTTTTGACCATTATTATAAAAGAAAACCTCATGCAAAAAGCTGCACTCAGCCCGATTTTCCCAATAATTCCCACTTCACAACTGTAGTAGTAATTTTTTCAGTTTTTTGCGTTTTTGAGCATAACAAAGTCCTTATGTCTAGTCTAATTTTGATATTTTCAGATTCCTCAAATTAAAAGAAGATATTTGGTGAAAGTTGCATGCGCTGTTCATGGAGGGCGAGTTGAGGCCCAAGTCGGGCTCCAAAATGTCAACTAGTTCACTGTTTATTTTCGGCAAGTTTCGTTACTTCGCCTATTTATTATTACTGTTAATGTGAAAATTTTAGATATCTTTTACGCTCTCATTGTTTTCCCCTTCAAACCCGTATTTTAGGAAGTTCCACACAAAATTGCGCAATATTTGTATTCTTTGATGTTGCCGAGAAATATGTATTCGATTCTTATTTAGGATATACTTCAAAAATGAGTCATACTTAAGCCCATCTTCATTTTTCAAATCAAAACTTATCAACTAAATGCTTCATAATCACTGCATGATTTGTTATCAACTAAAATTGTCATAGAGGGGGGTCGTAAACTGCCAAAACCGATTGCTCCATCCAAAACTGCTCCAAAAATACTGGCTTGGTAATACACATTGTGTGTAAACAATGCAAATAGCATTCGGACGCTGATGGGACGACAATCAGAGGGGGGAGAGAGACGTGTCTCGAAATTTATACATATTTGATAGTTAGTATCATTCTTACCTAGCTTTTGATCGTTCACACGGCGTATCGTTTATCGATAGCGTACCTCGTATAAATTATATTTTTTGTTGTGTTCAGTTATGCGGTTTTTGAATTTTTTGGTGCTGTTGTACTTATGTGTGAGTTGAAGTTTTTATTTTTTGAAACATAATTTCAATTTTTTGCTGGTTTAGACTCCTTCAACTGCGCTATTACAATTTGATATTTCTAGTATTTCAATAAATTTCGGAAGTCAGATAAGTTCATTTGTCAGATGTTACGGTGTGGATATTGAACTTTTCATTCAAATTGCAACCTCTAAGTAGGTAATTCATAATCATTTCTCAAAAATTTGAAATTTTTAAGCTATACAGCACAATCAACATATTTTGCCCTACAACAAGATGCGTCATTATACAATTTCCAGTTCGATAATTCAACCACTTTCATGGTCCCAACTACAACTGTAATATTTAGAAATTATATATATTTTTCCAAAAATTCATATTACAGGACTTCATCTCTATCACGGGAATTTTATCATTGAGTTGTCCTCTCCAAAATTCCATTGACTCATTCTTAGTTTATAATCAAATTTCAACAAAAGCTGATAAGAATAATATTCAGCAAGGAATTCAAGCAAGATCAAGTCAAAATTCTTGGTAAGCATTTTTTAAAAACAACTCATGTAACTGAAGATTTCAGGTCTTTAAATGCAAATGTGATCAGAAAATGCAATGGGGCTAATGAGTACGGATTTAATTGTAATCAACAGTGTACTGATAAAAATGATAACAATTATTGTTATACATGTGGACCAAATGGTCAAAAAATGTGCTGCCCATCGTATAATACAAATCCTGGTATTAAAAGTGGTTATAAAATACAATTTAAATAGTTTTTCTCAGATGATTGTTCATTATATGACCATATAACAACAATCTCACCAATTTATCAGAATTGTGATGCTGTGAGTTGTTTCAGTCATTTTTCATTGTTGAAAATATTGGAAATTTCAGTCAAAAGAATCATTATACTTCTGGTTCATGATAGGTTTCGTAATTCTTTCATTCTTCCTTATTCTTGCCATTATCATCCTTCTCCTCTTCGTTTGTGGATGCTTCAGGTACACACAATAACAAATATGAATTCCAACACAGCCATATTTATATGTGCACACAGATTATGTTATTTGTATAACACCTCTTTGTCATTTTCAAATGCCCTATTTTTTAGCGCCTCGTCATCAGAATCGAAAACCGACGAGGAATGGATAACTGACCCAATTGAACCAAGAGCAACCCATGGAATTTACGATGGTGATTTGAATCGAAGGTATAATAAACGTGGAGAAGATATTAGGAACCGTGACACGCCTTATATCGTGGTATACTGAAATTGTTTTTGTTTAAATGAAACAACTTAAGTATTTGCAGGGTAGAGAAGGACTTGAAAATCAATCATACTACGATGTAAGTGTCAGGAATGAAAGAAGAGTTTGAGAATTGGATAGTTACAGGACACGTCATTAACTACTGATGAATGGATAGAACCACTACCTCGAAGAGTTGTTCAAGTTTAACATTTATTTGTTATTATTTATTTGTATATGTTTTTTTTTGAAAAAATTATAATGATGAAATAAAAAAGTGTATTAGTTTTTATCAGTCGACCATATATTTTCGAACAAATGATTTGATAGGATTAAATGCCACGTGAAGCATCTGATGAGCGCCCAAAAAATTTTGGAACGTGCTCTCGTTTCTGGAACAGACTACGAGATGACAACCTATTTTCGATTTAAAAAACACTTATTCAGATTTGGCAATTGATTGGAAAAGGTAGTAAGATTAAAATTTTACGTTTTTGATGATTGATGATTTCAGTCGAGTTATCAACTTTTAAAGATTTAAAATTCAAATTTATTAAAATGACCTGCAATATGAAACATGTGACCGATTGTCCTTATTAATATGTTAATTTTCGAATCGCGTCTAATGTCTGCACACGTGGAATTTGTCCCTTTATACAAGTCATTTTTGTTTTTATCTCGATTGCTTTGTGTCCTCTTTTTTTTGTCAATTTTGTGATTCACTAGTTGAAAAAAAACTAAACTAATTTGTTCCAACGATGTGGAATTTGGTGCAATTAATGACAACCTTTTCATTCTGCATTTCCAATTGAAGAGCATTTTTTTAACAAGGGGCAGAAAAGCTGAGTGTGTTTGATAGAACGCGGTTTTAATTGTATTCTCTCTAAAATTTATATTGAAACTCATAACTAAACTTTCACCGCTTAAAACACAATTACATTCCATAAAGAAGAGCTTCCGCTCACTACTCTATAAAGGTCACATCGCTTCTAAAACATAAAACTTCGTCAAATGATTCACACCTTCAAACAGGGCATACACAATCAAGCCGCCAGTATACACAAACATGAACGTATGGAAAGTTGTATCACAGTATTTAACCAAAGTTGTGAACAAGGGGGGGGGAGGTTTCACCCTCAGCTGGTGAGGAAAGCGGCAAGGAAAGGCGGTCGTTTCAGGACGTCGCAGCAATACTGATAGTGAGAGTCGATTTCTCCCCATATTTGTACGATAACAGCCTTTTTGCGTTTCGTTCTGCTCCATTTGATTTTGAAATCGATTTTTGTTTTTTCTTATTATTTTTGTTTTCTAGAAATGCTGCCTTGCGCGAGGGGCATTGGATTTCTAATATTGATTATTGGATGTGGTGCACAATATCAACAACAACAGTATGGTGGCGCAAGGTCGGGTTCGTTTCAGCAAGGTGGAAATTTCCAACAAAATGGAGGAGGATATCAGTCAAGTGGAGGTCAAAGGTAAAAATTCTGTTTGCATGTTTGTTTGTTTGACCTTGTGGATACCTATTGAATCACCTTATAGGAATTTTAAATCTGTTTTCCTAATTCATTTTTGAGAAAATCGATGTTTTTATGTCTGATGTATCACGATGTTTTTATGTCTGATGTATCATATCATCATTTATTATAAATCGCTACTACGTTTTCTTTTTTGAATTATTCTAGCATTATATTTTCACCATTTTTTTTTCTGTTAACGCTTTCTATAACATTTATTTTAAATATATATGATATTCGCTACATGACTAAAAATACCGTTCCATGCACATGTTACTAGTATTCATGTAATTAGATTTCCTCATTTTTCTTCAACAAAATTCTTTCTATACAATTCTTCGTTTTTCAAATAACAACTGTAAATAAGAAAAATGATAAGATCCAATATATTTTTCTCAAATATATAAAAACTGTACACAATAATGCATGCACACACACATCGCGGCCACTATTTCGCATGCTATAAAATTTTAACTTCCTTCGAGTTTGGTCTATTTGAATTATGGAGCATTGTAACGAACTATGATAATAATTAAAATAAACGAACTAAGTTTAAAAAATGTCCATTTCTGGATTTTAAATACATGTTTACCCTATTCACCCGCTTGCGAATTTTAACATCTGTTTGTAAATTTTTGAAAGTTTCAGTAGGTACCAACAATCGCATGTTGTGGTGGGGCCTGGTCCAGTTGTTCCTAATAATTTTGGCGGGCAATTCAAAGAACAAAGGGTGATCAATATTCAGGAAAAGTGAGTTTTAAAAAAATTTGTTTTGTTGTTGTTACAGTCGGTTTTATTTCCCCAGGTGGCTTGAAGGGGGCATTCTGAGTCATCCCGGAATGTATGAATGACTCATTTTTGTTATATTTCAGTATCCAAGGTACATCGCAACAAAATGCGGGGTATGGTTATGGGTCTTCATCGTTTCAGTCAAGTGGCGGGTATCAAAACGGACAGTTTGGTAGATATGGACAGACTGGATATGGAGTTGTTTATTAAAAAATAACAAATCTATTTTCAAAGCGCTTTTTTCAGCAACAGTCTGGAAATGCTGGTGGTTCAGTTCTAGCGAACACTCCATTGTTACTTGACGCGTCGACAGCGAGTCTCCAAGGAGCTCAAGTTGATCTTAGATTGACATCTTATACAAATTCTGCACTTCGACTTCCAAATAGCACCACGTGCAATTGCCCGATATCAAATTGCAACTTTATACCAAGTAATCAACAAAACCAATGTCAATTCAGTTTTGTTATCGTGATTTCATGTGCTGAGTGAGTCCAAGTTTCGAGCATTAAAATATAGTTTATGTTATGTATCTATTGTTTACATAATGCATAGCTGTTGCTATTTTACAAGCAGATCGCGTACTATTTTTGATAACGAAATATTTTTGATAAAATTTGAGCGTGAATATGCGTAAAAAGAGACGGCTGGCAGGTAAGAATCAGAACATTTGTTTACATATCGACTGCGGGGTAGAGAAAGAGTGAAAATGACTAACAAATGATTCATATAATCTTGAAGATAGGGGTGGTAATAATCTAATGTATTTTTAGTCAATCGATCCAATATATCCAATCAAATTTCTACCCTGTACCAGCAAACGGTGTCATGACAACTGGAAATTGGACAAATCAGTACACATTCATTATGAATACCAAGCCTGTAATAATATTTTTAAAAACACATCGAACGGAAAATGAAACTAAAAATTTAGATAGCCATTGATGTTTTCGTTCAACATCTTGGTGTAGTCATCGACTCTACGACAGGGCAGCTTCTTTTCTTCAACCATTTGTCATTGGTATGCCAGATGTTTTTTTTTGAAATATAATTTATCAAAATTTTAAAGGTTGACTCTTTCGTTGTGGACCTATCAAAATTCGATGGTTCTGCACAGGTTCAAGGCTCGCAAACCCTGACCCTTTCTGGAAATATTCAACAAACACAGTAATTTTGTAGACCGTTTAAAAACTTGAATATAACAATGATTTTAGACTTCAAATGGCTCTGAATGTTCAATGTATTAATAACATGATGGGTCCATATTGTGACCTAACTTGTAATAACACGAATGCTCAAGCAAATCAAGCAGTGATTTGCTACAGCAACAGGACCAACACTTTTTCAGCTTGTAAATGGAATGCTTATAGAACACAGGTAAGAAATAATCAAATCGCAGAGTTAAAATCAAACTTTTTAGGTTGTTAACTGTTACGTTTGCACGCATGGAACCTACAATGGAACTTGCGCAGCCGCCATTGTTGTCAATAACTGGGGAGTGGCGTCAGCGTTCAGAGTTTGGACAATTGTTCTAGGAGTTCTATTGGGAATCGCTTTGCTGCTTTTACTTTGCTTGATTTTGGCATACATCATGTAGGAATTTTGAAGAATTCATATTCATAATTAACTTTTTCTCAGATGTTTTAATCGTCGGGTCGTTGAGACTGAAACCGCGTCGTATGAGAATAACAATTATAGGTGAGTATGTCACAGTTTGTATTCCCAAGAAAAAATAAATAAAACTCTGGGTTTATGTTATTTAAATTTAACAAATTAATTGCATATAATATTTCGAAAAAATCATATTCGAAGCTCTAAACTCAGTTGTTAAATCAACAGCTGTGCAACAATTTGTCCCTATAGAAATTAATTAAGATTCATGTGTCTGAGTGAAATAACGGAGGAATAAAAAATCAGTTTAGAACTCATTAACAACATATGTTTTGAGTTTCGTTGTTCGAATAAGTGTTTTACAAATCACGTCACCTGGACCCTATTCATTCAAATAATGTACATTTTTTCAGGATTAAAAGTGACAAAAGCGATGCAGGTTCCGATCAACCTTTAGTAACAAGTGAAGAATGGTCAAGCACATCAGCAACAAGAAAACCAGTTGGAATTTTATCGAAGAAAACTGAAACAGGATCGGAATACGGAGGAAGGCGTCAGCAAGATTCTCCAGACACCGAGGTTCGATTTTCAACGATTCGATGATAACAATTGATCAACTTATAGGAAAGTTATACTGCAAATGGCCAAGTGCAACAAACGACGACCACCACAACAACCACAACTCGTCGAGAACATATTGTTTAATTTAAATTTTTTTAAAACCATTTTCTAAATTTCAGTTCAAAACTTTAATCAAAACTTGAAGATGATTGAATTTCTCTAATTAGATAAATTTCCATCCTCACTGCCCTACGCATGTATTTATATTTTAAGTTAATCTTCTCAAAACTTGCCATTTTTTTTTAAATTTTGGCATCCACGTGTCAACTACCCAAATTATGAATTTCGAATTGAAAATATATTTTATTCGCCATATTTTTAGGTCTCCAATTTTAATTTTCATTCAAATTTATGAATTTATTCCTCACTATCAATTAAAATTATAACGATATGTTAATAATGAGTGAATATATATTTCTGATGATGTGTCAAAAGCGAGAAAACCGAAATAAAATTTCATTTTACGTTAAATTACACAATTGTAAAATGCAAGCCTTAAGCAAATAATGAATGATGTACAACGAGTAAAGAAGGAGGGGCAAGCTGACGAAACAATGGAATATTTTCCTAGACAGTTGAGCTCACTGGAACAACAATTGTGCTCAAAGGTTGCAATTTCTTTTTCCTTCAGATTGAATGTCAGTTGGCAGTCTCATTTTATTGTTTTCTAATGTGAAAACAAAAAAAATCATCTTTTTTTGCGGTTGTCTCAAATTTATCAGTCGCAAAAATTAAAAAAAAAACCAAAAGATATCAGTGCACTATTTTCATATTTAAGTTTTTGCTCTTATTTATACTCCCACTTGATAAAAAATATACAGTCATTCAAGAACTTAAGAAAAAAAACCATCATTTCATTTTTCAAATGCCAGTGACGAGGTAAGTATACTCTCGAAATTTTCCTTTTTTGTCATATTTGTTATCAAGGTGTCATTTCCCTCCATGTCTATCGATTTTTAAATATACATAAGTACTTTTGTTTGTAGAACTTTATTTCATGTGTTTCTAACCTTTGTCGGTTTTGTAGATGAAAAAATTAGAGAGTATCGATTTGATTGATAGGAGCACTTCAAATTCATGTTCCGAGCCGGCGGGAAGTGTAAGGTTTCGATTGAATTTTGATAAGCAGACATGGTTTCAAAATAAGGAATCAAGGTAATATTAATATTTTATGATATTATGAAATTCATTATTTTTCAGGAGTTATGTATTCAAATTATTCACATGTTTTTATGCTTTATTTATTGTAATAGCTGGAATTGTGATAGAGCTTTCGAATTTGATTAGCACTACGGATGCGGCGGCAAAAGCGGGAATCAAAGATCTGGTAATTTTGGATTTTTTAAATTTTGTTATTGATTTCGCGGTCAATAGATGTAATTAATTTGTCCTTTAATTGCACATTCTCTCATCTGTAAATGCAAAAAAACCCAAAATAATTAGTGTGATATTAAATTCTCGGTTATTTTTTAAAAGAAATTCAGAAAATTGACATCTTCCAATTTTTAATTAGCATCTTTCATTTCTCCCCTATAATCTTTATATTTTCAGATTTTAGGAACATGGCTCTTCGGAGGGTCCATTCTTTTCATAGGTTATTGTGCATATGTAGTACATAACATGCATTTACGAGTAATGCGGCAACGTCAAAGCATGAGAAAAAGTGCAATGAGTCAAGACGATAACGAGCCGCAAGTCTTAGCGAATACATCGACTGGAAGTTTGTATTTAAGATTAGGATGCGTTGGTATGATACTTAATTTGGCAGAAAAACGATGACTAATGACTATTATTTTCAGTGTTTGGCATCATTGGTATTATTTATTATCTTCTTATTTTTGTAATCTGCATTTTGGGCTGGAGTTCGAATGAGGGAGAATGCACCGGAATGTTAGTTGTTCAATAATTATCTAGATATATTTTATGAAATTGTATTTTTAGTTCCGAAGCTTTGAACATCTCCGCTGCTGTGTTCTTCTTCGTTCAAATGTGGTTTGTCTACTGCAATGGAAAGGTTTTTCAATATTTTAAAATTGTGAAACCAATTGTTTCAAAACAACATTCCAGATTATTTTCACCGGTGATGGAAACATCGCTAGATTTGGATTGATGCATTTAACTGGAACAAATCTTTGGATGTGGTTGAGATATATTCTCTACGAAGAAGTGGAAACAATAAAAGAGATCAGGTTAAAAGCCATTTAATATCTTTCTCATAAATATAGATTTCAGGCACGTAGATCATTTGAGAAATCATCATCACTTGTGTAAGTTTTTGAACAAAAAATAGTGAAAAATATTTTTTAAAATTTCAGCGCTTTCCAATATCACCGATGAGAAACCATGCCAAGGAGTTCTTTGCCTTTTTGATGGATATAATGAGTTCATGTAAGTAAGCTAATAACCACCAAAGCTAAAATATAAAAATCTTTATCATAGGTACACATGTGTTGTCGAATACTCATTGATCTGTGCTGGTGTCTCCTTCGTATTTTGGACGAATATCGAGAGGTTCAAGGAAAAACAAATTGAAAGAAGAATGAAAAAACGAAGTATTTTGAAAATTGATTGCTCTCGTACCGCAGAAGGACTTTTCGCCGGTTTTGTTTGCATAATTGTAACAGTCATCGCAATCGCTCTTTTTAATGCTTATTCAACAAAGCAAGATGTGGCGCAATGGGTAACCAAGAAAAAAAATAACTATTTTAAAAACAATAATACAATTTTACAGATTTTTGCCTGCACTAACATGTTATTTTTCATAATTTCCACATTCCTAGTCATTTTCGCCTTCTGGAGAATGAAATTCCTTCAATTTCTTATGGTTGACGATGACGAAGAAGATGATAATGCTGAACTTTTGGATCGAATTTTGCTTGTTGTTGGTCTTATAGGAGAGTTGATATTTTCAATCGGTGGAATTTTATCGTTTATCAATAATATGACAATCGGAATTCCACTCGTTATTTTTATCACCAACATTTTGAGACTGGTAAGTTGGTATTCAAAATATTTATCTGAAAGCGATGAAAAAACTCGGTTATGTTTCTTTAAAAATTAGAAAAAGATATGAATGATATTTTAAGTTGAGTTCGCTCTCAAAGAATTCATAAAAAAATAGTTATTTTTAGATTTTTCATTTTGAAAAAAAAACACTTAAAAAACATCTGCGTCTTTATGACCTCTATTGTATATTGGACTTTTAATTAACGAAACATTATTCTACAGCTTTAATTAAGCATTTCTCAAGAAAGTTTATTTAATTTCCGTTTTACGACCATACAATTTCCTATACAATTTTCAAACAAAACAATTCAAAAATTCATTAAAACTTTCAGATCCAAGTAACTCTTCAAAGTGGATTAATAATTGTAGCTGCGCGTCTAAGACTTGTTGAAAATGACGCCCATATGCTACGCTACAAACCCGGAAAACAAGTTATCACTATGTTATTGATGATGAATTGTGCCCAATTTCTAATGAACGTTTTTGAGGCTCAAAAAGTATCCGAAAACACGTCACAATTCCTTCAATATTCATTACATTTTCAGGCCGGCATCAACGACCAAATGATTACCATGTATGGCTCATATTATTGGGCCATAATTGTTCGAGGCTGTTCCCCACTTACAATATTTTATCGGTAAATTAGAAACACGTTTACAATAAAACAAAAAAAGCACACGAATTATTTTAGCTTCCACAGTTCTGCATGTTTCGCCGAAGTATGGAAGAAAACATTCCGTGCACCAAAATACAAGAAGGAAAGTCGAGAAGAAAATTCGTTGAGACAATGAAAAATAACATGTTAATAATAAATTATTAAAACATAGTAAATTAATATATTAAACAAAAACAGTCATAAAGAAAACCGGGGTTTTGCACCAAAAATGTTCGAACTATTCGATTTTCGGAAAATATTGAGAGATCACACAAAAATTATCATTAAGGTCTAATTTTGTATTAACCAAATAGTTTGAACATTAAAGGATTGCACCCTATTACATTAAAGTTTAAAAAAAAGGCAACCAAGTGAATGCAGCGTCACACCGATACTGAAAACCAACCAGTCATAACGTTAAAAATGAATAATATGTTTTAAAAACGTGATGAATTATGCTCACCGAAATGTTAGTTTTGAACTACAAAGACAGAAGCAACTTTGTTGAAAGGAACATAATGAACCTGCATATTTACAAAGCATTATCTATTCAAAATTGTAGTATTACTTTTAAATATGCGCGTTCATGAGAAGTCTTAAAATAAGGAAAATATAGGAAGTGTAAGATAATTGAAAAAGATCAAAAATAAAGATAGTAAGAAGTAAATAAGTCGGGACACTGCATTGAAACATTAAACAAAAATTAAAACTGGTGTAGAGATAGTTTGAGGAAGGCAGGAATTCAATGCGAGAACAAAATATATTTACTCCTCAGAGTTTTCTCCAAGATTGAATTTGCTCTTGCGTTCAACGTTTGGTTCAGAATCAGTTTTTGGGCTGGAGGAGGACGATCCTTGGGTAGAGCTGGAGTCTTCTTCGACGACGAACTTTTTGTTTCCACTCATGACAGTGCGACTCACTGTAATGTCAGCGTTTGAATTATGCAGTTATCGGAGGAAGAGATATAGTTTTGCTTTACTAATTTGTTCAGATTTTTTTAATATGCATATCGCTCAAAATAGGAACTTATTTTAGAGAGCCAAATAACTTACATTTCTTTTCCATCTTTGGTTTCTCCTCAAGTTCATCAATGATCGACACTTTCTTCACAGTTCTCTCCTTTTTGTTGCTCTCACCGGCGCTGATGCTATTGTGTCTTTTCTTGATCAGTTGTTCTCTTTCGGCTCCCCCGATGGTGTGTTGAGCGAATGTTTCTGAAAATTAGCGTTTTTTAAATTGTCTTCCATTACTTATAAAAGGGCTGATTACCATGTGGGTTGAATGGTGCTCGTTTCTTCTGAATAGTGGCTGGGCAAGTACGGTAATAATCATTTTCAGGCTGAAAATTAATAAATTTAGGTAGAAATAAAATTGTTTTTAAAAAACCTCGTCTTCTTGGAACGAAATTGCCAACGGTTTGACAAAATGACGGGAGTAGATAGAAGATCTTTGAACAGGGGTGCGTCTTCCTGCAGAATGTGGAGCCGGCGGAAATAGACAATCATCAACATCTTGAGGGAATGGTGAAACAGTTGGTCTTGGAACGGAGACAGTGGATTGTTGAGTGAAGTCTGGATGTGACTGAGTTTCACGAAGATCTGGATGACTTCTTTCAGCGATTCGGAGAGCTGTACTGACGGAGTGTGGGATATGAAGCATCGAGAAAGTGTGGTCATCAGCTTCGTCTGAAAAATAAAGTTTATTTTGAAATGAAAATTTGATTACATACATTGTTTTGGATTCAAGAAACGTCCGAAGAAAGCCGAGCTCTTGAGTTTTGCAAAAAATCGTGATTCAACTGGTTTCACACCATTATCTCCTTCAATTTTAAGAACTTTCATCACGAATTTGATTGTACATCCCTGTTAAAAAATTGTTTTTGAAAAAATTGCTTTAACTGCAACTTTAACTGCGTATGAACAACGATATTACCTGGAAAAGGGATGTGAAAACAATCATTGCCAACGTTGCAGTGACGAAAATCTGCTTCTCTGCGATAACCCGATCGTCAATCGATTGAACCAAACCGAAACAAACAGCTCCACGGATTCCAGCATGAGTGATGACAACTTGATCATTGAATGGGATTTTTTCATTGTCTGTGACACACGTATTGTAGAGTGCAGAGAGGAAGACCACAACTGAAAATATGTTTCCTTGAAAAAAAATATGGGTCGATATAATTACGTATGAATCGAACAGCAGTGCATCCAACAATAGTGACAGTTACAAAGTTGAGTTCAAATTTGTGATCCCAACTGACTAATGCAAGACCGAGATAGATGAAAATTGCCATTTCTGCGCTATAAATGTTTTCATAGTTTGGAATGTTTAGAACGGATTTGAATTCCTTACGTAGATGAAAACATTTTTGAAACATTGATTCCGACGAATTGCATTTCAGCGCAAGCGTTCATTTTGGTATAATATGATAAAATCATGCAAGTGGCGATTGAGCTGCAATGTTTTCATTTTTTTAATTCAAAAATTAGAAGTGGAATTGAAATCTTACGCCATAATTCCAGAATAATGGAAAGATTCGGCAATTAGATATGTGGCATACGGAGCGGCAAATTGGAACAACGGGACGATGAAATGCTGAAAATCAATGATCGTTAACCCATGTTTTCGAACTATGTTAATTGTTTTTCAATTTTTCGAACACTCTCAATTAATCGCACAACTAAATTTACAACTGTTTTAATGGTTTCAAGGTGTACATGATACTACCTCTCTAGAATATTTTAATTTTGAAAAAAAAAACTTACATTCGTTTTGCGGATAAAAAATCTGACAATTACAACAGTCACAATACCGCTAATGATACCAAACACAGTACCCATAACGGTAACCATCATAAATTGAACGAAAGCAGAAAACGCCTGCTTTGGTAGGGAGTTTGGAGCATGCAATGCATCATCGTTTTTGATAATGTTTAACGCAGTTCTGTAGAGAACCTGCAAAAATTTTGAATTATTTTAGAACTCTACGATTCTAAAGAAACGTACAATAGTAACAGCATCGTTAAGGAGAGATTCACCGAAAATGTGAATGAACAACGATTTCTTGACGTCAATTTCAGAGAAGGTACTCAAAACTGAAACTGGATCGACTGCGGAGATCAAAGCTGAGAACAGAATGAGTGGTAGGAAATCGATTGGGGTAGAGTAGAATGGATTGCAGTAGTAGAGAATGGCGGCTGAACAATTATTATGTATTCGATACTTTTTGTAATACACTGAATAACTCACCAACGGAGAGAGTATTCATAACTGTTCCAACCATCGCAAACAAGCTGATTTTACCCATAGCATTGAAAAACTCTTTTTTGTCCATACACAGTCCGGTGTCAATGACAATTGGAGGAAGCAAGAACATGAAGAAAAGCTTCGGAGAGAGGGTCAAATGTTCCGCATCAATATTTGGGATCATTTTTGTGATACTTGCAATAATAATTCCATAAGCCATTAAGACCACCGATTCGGGAATGTGACGAAGAATTGGGAGATGAAGAGCTGAAATAAGGAGGATTTTATTTTTGTAGGTACTTTGTAGATTGTGACTAGAAAAATCATTTTTGGACTAACACGAAATCTTATTATTTTCAACCTAAAAAAATTTAATCAAATTAGATTACCAAATTTAAAATTTAAAATTTTTTAAATAAAATTAAACATGTTTAATAAAATTCAAATCCTAAAAGGTGAAGAAAACACTTTTTTTCAAAATGGTTTCAAAAAAGTCCTGTTTTATTAAAATTCATACTCAAAAAAGCCCTAGCTGTTTACGAAAAAAAAGCAACACTAACTTCATTTGAAACAGCGTAGTCCATAAAACATCCATCCTTAATTCAACCTTTCTGGCAGAGAACCAAGTGATGTTTTGTTTTTCAGTGTACATTTTTTCTCTATTTTCATCATCTATGTACTTTAAGATTTCTTAAAGAGAAGGTTTCGAAGCAAGTTCGTCATTTCTAGAGTCTATGCATCATGTTAAAAACCCCCATTACTCAGTTTCAGTAAATCCATTGCTCTAATTTTCCACAAATCACATTTACTATGAAGTAAAAACAACCATTTATCGGCCTAATTTCTTTGTTTATTCTGTTCTCAATATTTTTTAGTGTTTGTCTGCATTATATACTACATACTATAATATGGTTTTGACCTACTTTTCGTAAGGATTAAGAAAACAACCTCAAAAATTTTAAAAAATTAGAATTCCCTAATTTTTAAAAATATTTATAATTTTAAAAAACGCACTCGGTTTTACCAAATTGATTCCTATGATAATTAGAACAATAACAAGAACATCTCCAGTCATTGAAAAATCCACATGAAAAAAATCCAACGCATGAATCGCTTCCACAATCTCGCCTTCTTGAGGCTCCTGAATCCACTCAGGATTCTCCATACTGTCGTTGCTGTAAAAAAACAGTGGAATGTATTAATTAATGTAGAATAAAAATTGAATGGAAAATATAAGACAAGACAAAACAGCAAAGACTTGTGTGCCGTTTTTGTTTCTCAAAAACAAACGTGAGTGTGAGAGAAATTTCGAATTATAGGTGAGGGAAAATGTACAAGAAAAAACCAAAAACCTAGTTCTTCTACTTTTGGAAATAAAAGTGCACCGAGAGAAATGGTTAAGGGAAGTTACAAGTTGTATATCTCATCCCAGAAATGAGGGTCAACATAAGGGTCAACATTTGAAAAATGCGTTGTAATAGTCTATAAAGCTGATGACATTTCATCTTCCAATTTTTTAATGGACCTCTGTTTGTTAATACATTGGTTCTTTGTGATTCATTATTTTAAGAAATCAAGAGACCTTCGAAAAATTTTTTTAAACATTGACAGGCTATCAGGAAAAAAGTTTTCAAACCATTCAAAAAATTGAAAAAAAAAACACTTTTTTGCAAGAATGCAAACTTTTCATAAATGTTTCAATCAGAAAGCATTATAGTGAACATCTGGTGAACAAAAGGTCAAAAAAGCGCACTTTCCAGTAAAATTTTTCGAAATTGTCTGCTATCTTTTTTTTGAAATTTTCAATTCAAAGAACACATTTCGAATTAAATATGCCAATTAAACTTCAGTCGTTGGAATAATATTTGAAAATCTCAGATCTTATCGTTTATATCGAAAATGTCATCGAAACAAAAAAAAAGAGTAACTGATAGAAAAATTTTACGAATTTCTTTTAAAAACTCGTTATTCTAAAAATAAAATTTTGATATATTGAAATTTCTAACCCCTAAGAATCTCATAAAACAAAAAAATATGAGGGAAATGACACATCTGCGAACAAAAAGAAAACCTTATCCTCAAAGACCTCATGCTGTTCACATGGTAATATTTTATCCTAGTGAAGAAAAAAACACATAGGAGAAACGAGGGAAATAAGATATTCCAAAAAACACGACTTGTAGAAATTATTTCGTTTTTCGAAAGAATTAGGGTTAAATTGTTGCCTTCATAAGGAATTATTCGCTGAATTTTCGAAACAAAAGTAACAATTCAGTTTAAAACCAGCGCGCGCCAAAAAAAAAACAACAAGCAAGGAGGACAGATGCTAATGGGAAGAGGGATGAGGTTGCAAGGACGACGATGCATAATGCAGAATGACGAAATAGAACAAGAAGCCGGGGGGTCAGATTGTTATGTGCGCGGGGCAATAACAGGGTGCAAAATATTCCCGTAGCAACATATGTTAGATTACTGACCTCGTTGAGTTGTCAGCAAGCAGAAGATTGTTTGGTGAAGCTTCCGTTGTGATGTTGGCAGCGGAAGGAACTGAAAAGAATATGACCGTTGATTTATTCCAAGTTTTTGTTTTTATTTTTGAACCAACTGGCAATATTGCAAAATATTGCATTTTTTTTCTACGTAATATTTACAAAATCATTAATTGATTCAAATACAAAATTGAAAGAAAAAAACCCGCTATAAAGCGAGTTTAATGGTGCGCAATTTGGCAAAAATATTTCTTCAAACGAAATGAATTTACGACCTCAAACTGTGATTCAGATTTTATGATTCAGTTTTGCGATAAATCGAGTCATAGATTTTTTTTTGGTTGAATCACAAATTCGGTAAACAATGGAAAAAATATAGTGTTGATGTTTTTGAAGATTGAATCATTCAGTTTTCGTCAAAAAAGTGTATGGATTCGTTTTTCTACAAACACTTGAAAACGAATGAGAAAACGGAATACACAGATGTTCTTGATACTTTGATTTCAAATTTCCTAACTTTGAACTTATTTTTTAACATTGTGTAATAAAAATAATCGTTTTTAAATAGAAAAAAACACTTAAACCAAAAAAGACCATTTTGTGTCTTGGAAATTCACATCAAAAAAGAGGAAATTTGTTGGTAGGTATCCAGCTGGAAACACATTGTGTCACAGAGTGCTACATTATTTGCGATATCGTTTTTCATAGCTTCCGTTATGCGTTGAATTAATAATTTATCATGTACATATGTTTTTCAAAATTTTCAAGAAAAATACTAATTTTTTGGAAAAAGTACCGTTTGTGATTTGGAGCGCTAACAATAAGATCAGCAGGAATTTGAACTTAGAGCCCAGCATGCTGATCAGCATGTCGAATATTTGACGGATTCCAGTGGTCTGAAAAAATATGATTTCTGAATTAAAGAACGTTGAAAATTTTATTTTGAAAAATCGGAAGTGGCAGTTCTCAAATATCAAGACATTCCGTCTACTCCATAAATAAACAAACTAAATAGTAGGTGCTTATTCTCATTCAAGTGCACCCCACTCTCCTAGATATTAAAAATGAAAAACATGTTAGAGGAGCTGTTCAATTTTTAGAATTTTCGAATTCGTAACATGGAGTTTTAAATAAAACAATCCTAAAACAAGATCAAAATTCAAAAAAATAGTTCCAAAATGTAAAGTGCACACAATCGCAATTTTATTCAATGCCATTGTAACATTTTGTAGAGTAAGACAATTTTTTATAGTGAAATTTGCACGTCCTTCCTGAGAGTGGACCTTTTACAAATATTGATTTTATTTTCGGGCTATTTTAGCTATTTTCATTTATTTGATTTTATATTTTGGGTTATTTTAATGAGGTTCGTTGAATTAATTGATGGTGTAATGCTTTAGATTTACAGAATTCGACATTATGTGTCGAAAAACGAGATTTTAAGAACATTTTTCAGTTAATAAAACGGGTCAATTAACTGAAATAAAGGGAATTCGATCTAAATTTTAATTTCGATTTACTTTCATAATATGACAAAGACGTTAAGAAAGCTTTTCCCGTTGTCCCTTTAACTAATGTAAATTTCAGCCTCAAAAATTAGAAGTGATCCCACTAATTGTAAAACTAGAACATTTTTAATAAAACCTTACATTCAATCAAACTTCTGATTTCTCCCGACGTCTGAAACTGAATCGCCTGGTGTTCTCTATATCTCCGGAATGACAAACGTTTTCTCCTGATCTTTTTAACCACAACGAAATAGGCGGAGTCTGAATAATAAATATAAAAAATAATGATAGCAAAAGCTAAAGTTCTGATAGGCATTTTAAGAATTTCAGAAAAGTGGGTATGGCAGACATTTCTCTTAAAAAAGCAAAATGGATTTTTGTTGGGAACAATACATTTTCTTTTATAAATGTTATGATTGTAAATATTACATCCAGAAGAAAGACAAAAAGACAAAAAAATGTTATTAAAAAAGTTCGGATTTTGAGGAGATCAAAGAAGAGAATTTTCGGTTTTGTTCATGATTTTTATTCTTTTTTTTTGTTATCTGGTTGACCGATCTTATCACAAAAAATATAAATCGTAGAAATGGTTTAGATAAAATCCCATATTCAAAGAATAAGCATTAAAAATGCATTTTTTGCAGGAAGTCTTACAATCATCTCAATAAATTTGCAAGTTGGAAGGATTCCTTCAAAAAACATTTTGTTTCTTTAAATAAAACAAAATCGGAAAACATGGGATTCAAAAATGCTCCTCCTTGATTATAAATTTTTACGATGTGAAAAAAAATTAATAAAGCTCGTTTTAAAACAATTTTTGATTTGATTGGCTTATTTCTTATTTCTTCGTTGATTTATGATATGTACACGTCATAAGATCATCGAGTAAAAGTCTATAAAATTTGAATTTGTTTAGGGTTCTTGTTGAAAATAAAAATATAATGTTTGTACAAAAATTTCCTTTCAAAAGGTTTCAAAAGAAGCATTGAACTTTAAACGAATGGTTCGAAAAGATAAATAGTTTTTTTTTGAACATCGCATCCCATCAAATTAGCATAATGGTTTTTTTTTGTATTTAAATTGTCTTCTGGTGACGAAAACATGAGGTAATTTATGAATGGGTTAGAGGACAAGTGAAATATGACGGTTTTTAGATTTTTCACTCGGATGCCTTGTTGTTTGAAACTGAATTGCAAAAAAATGACGAATTTTTAATATCCATTCTCAATTTTATGTATCAATTTTCAGTTTTCACAAGTTTTAAAACAAGTTTCAAGTTTCTGAAAAAAAACGTGTATATATTTACAAAAATGTGATTTTCATTTTTTTTCCTGAAATCGATGCCTTAAAATGTTTTTGTGAAATTTGAAAAATAAATTTTTTAATATATAAATAATCCAGCATATTATAAAAATATGAATAATTTTGAATTGAATCACTAAAACCTCACAATACGTTTTTTAACCTCAATGGAGTATCATAAAACGAAAGGTAAGAAACCATTAAACCACGAAAATACCAATATACTTCGATATATAAATAATTCGCGAAATTTGATACTTGCCATAAAACTAGCATCATTGAAATGAGGAAAAAACGCAGAGTGCTAGAGAAATCTCTACATTTTTTTTTGAGGAGCTCAATAAAATATCAGATGAATCAAATATGATGTTAATTTTTTTAAGGCTAAGATGAGGATTAAAAAAAGGAAATTTTGTTAGTTAAATTAAGGTATTTCTTCATCCTGAGATGCATTTCAAAAATAATTTTTTAAAAATTGAATACCAGTACATAGCATGAAATTAACTACAAAAATGCAGACGTGTTATTAATTGATAATTGTAAATAATCGTGATTAAAAAATATATAATTGTAGTAAAGATTGAAGTCATAAATATTTTTTACACCTTATAAAATATATTACTCATACAGACCAGACGGTGGACATGATTTCATACTTATTATTCCCTCCCCCCCCCTTTTCATGTTTTCTGAGAGATGTACGTATTAAACGTGTTTCTATCAAATAGAGTGTTCCCTCATTTATAAGCGACGGAACATTTATTACGAATTTGAAAAAAACATAGTGAACGAAAAAGTCGTTTTGAAATAACTTTATATTATCTCTGAAAATCGGAATTTTTTGTAGTATTCAGAAATTAAAAGTGACTTTTTTTTCATACAACCAATTGAGAACTAGTCCCTTGCGGTTTCTAGTCCTCGGTCTTTTATGGGGATAAAAAATCAATTTTTTTTTGGCTGGAAAAATGCTAGATAATTGGAAAAGTGATGTTCAGCATGGAAACTTCTATTAAACATATTGGACGCATTCTTTTCTACCGGTTCCATTGAAATTGTATTTTTTTTCTTTTTCCTTCTCTATTGAATAACGAATTAACCTTAAAAAACGCAAATTTTCTGATTTGTGAAATTAGAATTTACAAAACGAGGGATGTACGCAAACTGTGAATATCATTTAATCGATTCAAAATGCAATTTTCTATGCGTAAACGATATTGTCAACTCAATTATTCTTGATCATTGCGTTCGGAAGGCTGCTAAACCTCACAGCCGCTCCGCACGCACGCGACGCGGTGACCTCCCACTCAACACACTGGCATATTGGCGGGAAAATTAATTTTTCAAATTTTCCAGTGTGTTGAGTGTCGGCAGCCGCGTCGCGTGCGTGCGGAGCGACTGTGAGGTTGAGCAGCCTTCCGAACGCAATGATGAAGAATAATTGAGTTGACAATAACAAAAAAAATTGCAAAAAAGAAGAGCGAAAATAAGTGCACCAAGATTCGAACTTGCTGCCTCTTTGGTGTAAACTTTTACGTTTTTGAGACTTATGTTCGATTCCGGGTGCCCTAATTTTTGCATTTCTACTTTTTTGCAATTTTTCACTATCGTTTAGGTATATAAAATCGAATTTCAGATCGAATAAGCAAGATTTATGGCGTATAGACTTTCTTTAAGCAAAATAATGTAAATTCTTAAAGATTGGCTCCTTTGTGGCTTACAGCTTTTTTCACATTTCAAAGAAATCGCTGCTAAGAAACGTGAATTGAAACAACGTTTCAACGAAACAAATACACTAAACAGGAAAGACACCTATTTCAAGCAGATGAATAATGTAATGTCCTTGAGCATTCAACTTTGTTTCGATGTTGTGGTCCATCGGAACAAATAAGAGATTGAATACATATAACAACTGAACTTCAAAAAAATTAATAATATAACAATATTGAAATGAAAGCACTGCAATTGTGCGCTGTCTATGAATCATCAATAATGATTCCTTGTCGGAATCATTATTTTCACATGTCTTACATATGACTTTTACTTACGCTTAACTGTCTCTAATTGTAATTTTAGAATTATTTGAAAAAAATGAAATGAGTTTTGATCTATGTCATTGAGAAACCGTTGAAACACTCGACAGAATTTTAATGAAAAATTCATGTTCTTTTCAAGACGTTTTTGTTTGCCAAAGAAATTTTTAAAGAGTTTCCGGATGTTTGAAACCCTTTTGCGTTTAAAAAATTAGAACAAAGATTAAACGGAAAATTAAAAAATGTTGAGAAAAAGACATTCTTCTCAACATTTTTGCCTCATAATCAAAATTTCATAATATTTCGTTTCACTCCCAGTATTAAAATGGCTAAAAACAATTTTCCCAAACAAAAAATAAAAAATGCCAATTCAACTTCCAATTCAAAACTGAAAAATTATGAAAATATGAATAGCTATCAATTTCTTTTCAAGTTCAAAAAGTAAACACAGACAACAATTTGCAGCAAACAGCGCAAAAAATGAGCATATAAAAAATCTAGTCTTCAGTTGGTAAATATAGATGAAATGATTCATAGACCGTAGCAGTGCGCGCTCTACCGAACACAATCCTGCCAAAACATGTTGCGGTGTACTAACGTAAAAAAAAAGTATTTTTCATAACTGGTCCTACGGCTATAAAGAATGAATTCTTGGATCAAAAATAATATTTTCCAATACGTAAGGTAAGGAGTGTGTTTAGCGGGCGATGCTCAAGATGCATTTTTTGTAGGATCTCGCAAACACACGTTAAATTAGTCCTTTACGGAGATAATAAATGTGCCTTAAATGAAAATAGACGTCATTCTCATTCCAAATCTGTTTCTAAAATTTTCTAAAACCACCTAGAAGCCGAGAAAACACGCCTCGAAACAATGAACTAGAAAAATGGGCCACCTGGCCAAAATTTTTCCAATGAGCTTTTTTCGTGTTTCTTTAATAAATAGTTAGAATTCTTAGATTAGTCCCTTTTTTTCGATTTTTCAGGCCTGCGGACTAGTTTTCGCAGGTGGCCCCTTTTTCTAGGCCATTGTTTTGAAGCGCGTTTTCTCGGCTTAGGTGGTTTTAGAAAATGTTAAAAACAGATTCGGAATGAGTATGAAGTCTATTTTTATCCCAGACGCATTCATTAGCTCCATAAAGCCCTCCTTTAAAATTAGTCTGTGGTATAGACAATATTCTATGGAGAAACTCTGAAGACATCGTAGAAAATGTCGAGTCGATTGCAAAAATTATAAATTATTTTTTTAAATCGCTTTTAAAATGTTGAGAGAATCTAATATTCTATTGCTTATTAGTGAGCACAATGAACAATTGAACAATATTCAACCATCCCCGGCTTTAGGATTAAATTTATTATCAAGCTGCAATTTTTTTAACGAAAACCTAGAAAATTTTAATAGGTACGAGAATTGTTTCTATTTGTCACAAACTTTCTTTATTGTCAAGATAAAAAAATCCTGACCGCTCGTTTTGCGTAGCATCGTAGGGAACTTCCTCGCAACGCGCAAGACCAACTGAGAAATTTGAATGTGAGCGCGTTGCGGTTGCGTTGCGAGGAAATTCCCAACGACACTCTTCAAAACGAGCGGCCAGGATTGTTTTATCTTGACAATATAATATTTATTATCAAATATAAAATCTAAAATATACCTTCTTTCAACGAAATATAGCTATCTTCAACAAAATATACCTGCCGTCAACCTATGAGCAGATTCAAAAGTATAATAAGAAACAGAAATATGTAGACTGTTTAATATTCTTTTCTAAACTTACCGTAACCTAGAGATACCATTAACATATTGCGACACATTTACATACATCATTAACCGTGGGAAAATATTCAAAAGTAGAAAAAGTACGGTACAATATGGGGTTCAAATAGGCACGGAATCACATTATGGACACTATGAGCCACATTGGTGCTGGGGTACGGGTACGCCACAGCTAATAAAACCGTAATGAGGTTTACGTGCACTATCTCATAGTTAGTGCATTGCAAATTTGAATGTTGGTAAATATGTATCAGTGAAAGAAATAGTCGAATTGTTTCAATGTTTCAAATTTTAGAATAAGAAAATGAAATTGTGAAAGCTGTGCTAACATTTATAAAAGCTGTGCTAACATATAGATATGTACCAGTTCGGCCACCTTGATTGGATAAACAAAGAAGTAAACAAATAAATAAATATAATGGCTTCACAAGTGAAAATGCGATTAATGTCTTGCGTTGGCAACGGTCCAAGTGCAAAATGACAACAAATGGAGGAAGCAATTGTTCATATTTATACATTTTCTTTCGTTTTTTCCCTTAAAATTTATTACTTTGTCATCAATATTTATGTGATTACAATTTAAATTATTTCAACGACATGTTAAGAGTTATTGCAAAAGCCTCTAAAAAATAAATATAGATTATTTATAGAAATTTTCTGACATCTTTAAGAAGTCTCAAGTTTAAAGAAAACTTGTCATATTTTTGGGATGCCCTTTTGTTTTTAAAAAATAATGATTATAGAAATCTGAAAATTTCATTTTCTTTCCATGAAAAAAGCGAATATAAGCTACATCTAAAAATCTAAAAACAAATTTATATGGCTTCCGATTAAAAAAAAACAGAATAATTTTATTATCAACTCACATAATTTTTATCACTATTATTATTATTTTGTTTTTTCAGTGATATCCAGAAAAAAATGAAAAAAACATATACGAAAAATAAAAAAATGATAAGATAAAAAAAGCATCACACTATCATTGTTGGTTTTCAATTTATGATATCCGGCTGAAAAAAAGCACCACAAAAAAATAAAAAAATGAAAATAGAAAAAAGAAAGAAGTGCTAAAACGCCCTTGAGCAGATACAGTAGTGGTCATAAAGATTGTCACAAATGGTTTTTTGAGTATAACTTTTTTAAAAGTTAACCGATCGAGCTGAAACTTTCAGATATAGTGTAAAACGGTAAAATACATTGTTTTAACAACTATATCCCCGAAAATTAAAATAACCTGTGAAACAACAGGAGTTTCTAAGAAACACCGAAAACCGGGAAATATGTATTTTACGAATTTTTTTAGAAGTTATTATAGAGTTTTCATGTAAAACCACATTTTTTAGTTTTATTAAAGGTCTTATTGTATTTTCAGCTCAAAATAATAACAAAAACAACATTCAGAAAAACTGTATAGATGAAAGTATGAGAGCGAGTCGGTGCAAGAGACGGAACACAGTAAAACGGACTAGATCTTTGAACCAATTATATCTTTTTTACTTTAAATATTCTTTTTAAACACCCAATTTAACAATAAAACAGAAAAATAATGTTAATTTAACATATAACATTCATAATCACAGACAGAGGTCAGCAGAGTCCACTAGTAGTACAATTTTGAAGTGAATCCGATACATTCAACGCTGAATATCATAACGGCAAGAGCTTGAATTAATATAAATTAACCTGTATTTGAAAGAAAAATATTTTTAGATTATAATATACTTAATTTGAGAAGTGGACCTTAAAGGTAACCCGTTTTATGAACGGGAATTCATGGATTTGTCTGAAGCAAGCCTGGACGTCATATTTACGCGCTCGAAATCAAGCGTAAAAAGGTCAGATCCATGATGATAATTAACTTAATTATGTAAAACGGCTAATTAATCACAAATTGACAAAAAAATAGTGTATAGATCGCGTTAACTGGTCGCTTCACATTTATCGAGTATCACGCCAGGTTTGCTTCACACAAATCCATGAATTCCCGTTCATAAAACGGGGTATCTTTAAGGTCCACTTCTAAAATTAAGTACATTATAATCTAAAAATATTTTTCTTTCAAATACAGGTTAGTTTTTATTAATTCAAGCTCTTGCCGTTATGATATTCAGCGTTGAATGTGTCGGATTCATTTCAAAATTGTACTACTAGTGGACTATGCTGACCTCTGTTTGTTATTATAAATGTTATATGCAATATTAACATTATTTTTCTGTTTTATTGTTAAATTGGGTATTTAAAAAGAATATTTAAAGTAAAAAAGATATACTTGGTTCAAAGATCTAGTCGGTTTTACTGTGTTCCACCTCTTGCACCGACTCGCTCTCATACTTTCATCGATACAGTTCTTCGGAATGTTGTTTTTTCTATTATTATGAGCTGAAAATGCAGTCAGACCTTTAATAAAGCTACAAAATATGGTTTTCCATGAAAACTCTGTAATAACATTTAAAAAAATTTGTAAAATGCATATTTCCCGGTTTTCAGTGTTTCTTAGAAATTGTTGTTAATTTACCGATTCTTTTAATTTCTCGGGATACAGTTGTTAAAACAATGTATTTTACCGTTTTACACTATATCTGAAAGTTTCAGCTCGATCGGTTAACTTTTAAAAAAGTTATACTCAAAAAACCATTTGTGACAATCTTTATGACCACTACTGTACCTGGTTACCAATTATGTGTCGAAAAACAAAATTTTTATAAAAATCAATTTTACATATGATTCTCACAAATCTAAAGCAAACATCTATTGAAATTAATTGATATTGTTGTAGTAAATGACAGAGAAAATTGATAAATTTTTAATATGATGGCTTATTTTTCTGACGTCGATAAACCACTGAAGGAGCAATATTCTATATAATTCGACGGGTACTTTCTTTGAAATATATTATAAAAATAATAGGCTGATAACAAAATACGTAAATAATTTATGAACTTCTTTTTCTTTTTCGAAATACGTAAAGGATTATAGAAATGTTTATAGAGTTGTACGTAATTTTGTAAGGAAAAATGAAAAAATCAAACTCGGTAAACACTGTTAAACTTTCTCGTTTTTTTTTCAAAAAAAAAACGTTGAAACAAGGCATTAATTAAAATATCTTCTATTCTATGCGGGGCCCGCGTTTTGATAGATCGTGTCAGTTTTATTTACGAACTGTATGATTTCTCTTAAGACTATTGACAACCAAAAAAGATTTGCAGAAAGGTTTAACTGCCCACTCTACCACACACAAATAGACGGAATTCCTTTTTGTAGTGACGTGACCTGATGCTTTTCCGGGTGCCTCCTGTTTTTGATATAAGTTTTTTGATAAAAATAGATAGACATTTGGAGGTGGGGGAGGTTTCTAGTTTGAGTGATTAGAGGATGGGTTTAAACGGGTAAATGAGTTATTTTTAGAAAATTTGTTCTATAGTTTAGCGCTCACAAAAATAGTAATTTTTATCATAAACGGTGTTCAAACATCTTCGAAATTATGTTTGGTTTTTTAAAAATTTAATTAATTTACATCTTAAAACAAAAAAAACCAACTGCTCCACAAAACGCGGCTTACTTTTTTGTTACCAGGTGATTTTCATATGAGAAAATGATTTTTTAAAATGCTTATTTGTTTTTCTCAGAAATTAAGAAAATTTTAATTATCTGAAAATACTGTCGCTACAAGGTATAAATTGATATTTAAAAAAAGTTTAAAGTGTATTTCTGGGTTTAAAAAAAACCTTGGGCCTTTTTAAAAAATCAGCAAATGTAATTTTTGTTAAAAAATTAAAAAAAAACCTGCATTGACCTAGACATTATTCAATTTTTTCAAAAAAAAGACGAATAAATTTTTTATCAGTCTCCAAAAAAAATATTTTGAATTGGATGGAATACCGTTTTTGAATAGGAAGCCATTACCGCTTAAGTAAACAACTAATATCAAACTCTGGTGAAATGTAATTCACATTGTGTTTACAGCATGACGTCAAATATTTTCTTGAACTGCTTCCGGCACATTTTAATTTGAAAATTGAACAGGAATAGCGATCTTTGAATTTCTGTATTGGAAATGGGTGTATGCAACTGATAACTTTAGTGATTTGAAAGTTCAAGTCAATATTTTAAACACTGTGACTATTTGAAAAATAATGTAAGAAACAGAATTACTGAAGTAATAGCTACGATTATCATAGTTATTATTTGACTGTTTAATTTTATCAGCTTGTGAAAGTACAGTTTTATGACTATTTTCAGCAAAGTGGGGCGGTTTTGCAGCGTATGGGTCAATTGATCATGAAAAAGGAGAAAAATACATCTATTAGAACATTGTCAATTATTGAATTAGAATTTTTCATAGTATTTTAAAGCGCTTATTATTTTCGTTATAACTTCATACTCACATTTTAGCGATGTAAAATGTATCTATAATTCTAATCATATCCAAAACTTTTTTTAATGAATTAGATTTTATGAACATGTAATATTTATTGTAATATCTTGGCCTTTTTATCTTCAATAATGATTAATTAAAACTGGAAAATGCACATTTTTATAATAATAATAATAACAACAAATTTTATATCAGAAAAAAGGAACAAAATTTAAGTTAATTTCCATCACAATAGAATTATTCAATCGCTTGGGTCATAAAGAGCTTCACGATCTTCACGTCTTGTAAACCTTTCGGCGATTCGTCCGCAACACGAGCGAATTTTTTCACGGTTGACATATGAAAGTACACACAAGTTGAGGAAAGTCAACAAGAACACAAAAACAATAGCAATCTATAATAAAACATTCATTTTTAACGTGATAAAAATGATAGAATATCGATTTCTATCAAAATTCTTACTTACGTCTCTTTCCCACTGACAACGATGAAGATTCGCGCTACAGTGTTTGCTAGCCATATCTGAAATTATCGGAACAATTTGAAAAGTGAGAAACCGTTTTAAAAAATAAAAAGACGGAGGGAAAAAATGAGAGAAAATGATAGAAAACATAGAAAACACAACCACAGCCTAGAGAGGATTAGTGACAATGAGAAAATTTAAAACATGAGGAATTTTTTGGCCTAATCGTTTGTTTACTGAAAAATGGGGTGGTTGGGACAAATATATTTCCCCTTTGGTGAACACATGGACGCCTTTTCACGTGAATTTAATTGAAAATTAAAGAAATGAGGCAATTATTTTTAAGTTGAAAAAACGGAAATATTTTACGTAAAAAATCAGAAAAATGTTCAAAAATATTTTAATCAGACTTATTTTTCTGATTCATCTAGTTTTGATAAGCGCTGGAATGTGAAAGCTGTTGCATGAGTCAATTGATTTTTTGCAAAAATGACTGAATCAATCATTATTTTAAAATAAATAGCTTAAACATTTCAATCTGAAAATATAAGTTTATTTACAAAATTATTTTTCAATGTTTCAGTTATTTATTTACTATTTGGGGCTCAACGTTGGATTTTTTTCGTGCCGTCAGCCTTCTTATTTTTTGGGAGACTTTTCCACTGATACGTCGAAGATCGAAGCCAACCTGAAAGATTTCAAGAATTTTTTCCTATCCAAATCAATTAATCGATAATAATTTCCAACCTCTCCTAAATTTACATCTTTACTTTCATCCAGATAGATGTAAGCAATAATAAAATGAATCAAAGCCGTAGCAAATGCGATGAATAGAGGTGCTGGTTCATATAATTGTTTGATAATGTCCTGAAATTTTGTGTTACTTTCTTTCCCAAGTTATTTTAACCATCTTTGATGCTACAACTCCAGCAAATCTTGCAAGGAACGCACAAGCTCCACTGATCGTTCCCCGAACTTCTGTCGGAACTTGTTCCACCACACATCTGCAACATTATTCTATTCTTTCGTTGAATTTTCATATTCGTTCTGTCTGCGGAGCATTTCTCCCTTTTCCTCACTTTTCTCATTCCTCTTTGAAAAATACGCGCTGCCTATGTTTAACGTTGAGAAAAAGTGGAAAAAAATGGCAACGCAGCGGAGAGAACAAATTTCCCTTTCGATATCTTGCCATTCTTTACAACTATTTTCATGTGGAGAGATGGCCGAGCGGTCTAAGGCGCTGGTTTAAGGCACCAGTCCCTTCGGGGGCGTGGGTTCGAATCCCACTCTCTTCAGCTTCTTTTTGCAAAATGTGTTTAAAAAAGATACTCACAGGTAACAAGCATCCCAAATGAATTCTATAGACGAATAACCAAGAAGGAAAGTAATAACATAAAGAGTTTGATTAGTTTTGTGTAAATCAAAGACAATAAACAATCCGCAACTTCCCATAGCAACTCCATTGATGAAAAGTGAAACCAAGTGAAGATTTCGGCGACTTATAATACCTAGATAGACTTCTACAAGCCCCAAAAGCTGAAAATAAAAGTTTAGTGATCTAAAACTTCATTAACTATGCAGTATTATACCATTTTCGCCACCGCAGGAACAATAGTCAAAAGCATCTGGCTGTACATAAGACTATTTTTGAAAATGATCACTTCTGAGAAATCCAACATGATTGTTGTAAAATTTGTCATAACCCAAATTGCTCCAAAAAGAATGATTATATTCCGATATTTTTCCTTTCCCCAAATCTCAGTTAAAGTTAACGTTTTGGTACGATATCCAGTTGGAAGAGTGATGATACAGTGACCAGAAGATTTTTCAAAAACATCGTCACATATTTTCTGAGATTTTTCTTTTTTACCCTGAAACGTTTATTTTGAAAAGTGGTGTTATTTTTTTGTTTAAAATTACGTGACAATGAAGCCAGGTTGGACTTTCTGGAACAAAAAATGTGTAGAGCATAGCAGCAAATAATGTGAATCCAGCGCATACGTGTAGGGATATACGCCAATTTTTTGATAAATAGCATATGAAGACGAGCACTACTTTTGCATTTGGCTGAAAAATGATATTTAGTTGAATATAGTTTTTGACAAGTTGCGTTTATCGTGAAACGGGGATTTTATCCAAAAAAAAACTAATTGAAGATTTTTTTTAACGTTGCTTTTCCGCGCGTAAATAAATAAATAATTAATAAATGTTCAGATTTCTTAACAATTGCTAGTTTTGAAAACTATTTTAAAAACGAGAGTTGTAAGGTTGTGCAAAGATTAATTTTCTATTTTTTTCACTTGTGTGTTTTGGCATTAATTGTCAAATTTGTCAACAAAATACTTTTCTTCGTATTGTATATGTATCCGGAAGGTTCTTCGTGCCGAGAGCCTGTTGGCAAGCACCCAACATTATGTTCAATGGAGCGCGCTTACGCTGTGCTTCCTTGGTATTTACAATGTAGAGATAAAATATTGTGGTTTATCATAGATACATCTATTTCGATACCATACCCAATTAGCAAACGCTCTTGCCAAAAACCTAGTCTTTGTTGATATCAACTCCGTAGCCAAGCTCCAGGTAACAATCATCAATCCTCCGGCCTGCGTTCCGATAACAAATCGGCAAACGGCAATAAATATTGGGGACGATAGAAAACCTGAATTTAATTCCGAGGAAAATTCTTTCCGGCTCATTTAGTCACCTTCAACTAGTAAAACAACTGTTGAAAAAAGAAGGACATATTGACAAACACGTCTTCTACCAAAGTGATCGGAAATGTAACCTGGAAATAGTTCAAGAGTAGAGAAAATATGAATGGAATTTGTTATACCAAAAAACATTGAACCTATAAGTAGTCCGCATTGTTGAATGGTTACTAGGTATTGAATTATAGGTTGTTTTACATTTACTTTATCGCTGACCATTTGTGCGTAGGTTGAGTAAAATTCGTCAACTTTACTCTAAACAATTTTAATTTAATTTTAATTCCCCATCGTTTGCTTACAAATCTATAAAAGTTTGTTGTTGGCATATCCCGTGCTTCTTTAATATAGGCATGATCGTCTGACAGCTGCCTTCCGTATGTTGAGAATATTGGATATACATTTTGAACAGTAAAAATCGTAGCAAATTGAATAACAAATAACATAAAAACCTCATGGCGGTTAAGCATTTTCATCAATTTGTAATTATGACGAAAATTGAAGAAATGATTTCTTTCCGACAGCAATGCTTCCGAAATTAAAAATGTTGTTTTGTGTGTGCGCTCTTTTGTTGTTTCTTAAATAAATGAATAATAGAAATGATCAATCTTCAGAAAATTGTGAGTTGAAATCATTAGTACAGTTTTTTGACCTCCAAAAAAATTGTATTTTATGTTTCAGTTACTATTAGAAAAGTGATAACTTGTGTAACAAAACCGAAACTTTTGTATCAATTTTTGTTCAGTGAGGATGAAATTTATTGGCATGTACAGTAGTGGTCATAAAGATTGTCACAAATGGTTTTTTGAGTATAACTTTTTTAAAAGTTAACCGATCGAGCTGAAACTTTCAGATATAGTGTAAAACGGTAAAATACATTGTTTTAACAACTAAATCCCCGAAAATTAAAATAACCTGTGAAACAACAGGAGTTTCTAAGAAACACCGAAAACCGGGAAATATGTATTTTACGAATTTTTTTAGAAGTTATTATAGAGTTTTCATGTAAAACCATATTTTTTAGTTTTATTAAAGGTCTGACTGTATTTTCAGCTCAAAATAATAACAAAAACAACATTCAGAAAAACTGTATCGATGAAAGTATGAGAGCGAGTCGGTGCAAGAGGTGGAACACAGTAAAACCGACTAGATCTTTGAACCAAGTATATCTTTTTTACTTTAAATATTCTTTTTAAACACCCAATTTAACAATAAAACAGAAAAATAATGTTAATTTAACATATAACATTCATAATCACAGACAGAGGTCAGCAGAGTCCACTAATAGTACAATTTTGAAGTGAATCCGATACATTCAACGCTGAATATCATAACGGCAAGAGCTTGAATTAATATAAATTAACCTGTATTTGAAAGAAAAATATTTTTAGATTATAATATACTTAAGTTGAGAAGTGGACCTTAAAGGTAACCCGTTTTATGAACGGGAATTCATGGATTTGTCTGAAGCAAACCTGGACGTCATATTTGCGCGCTCGAAATCAAGCGTAAAAAGGTCAGATCCATGATGATAATTAACTTAATTATGTAAAACGGCTAATTAATCACAAATTGACAAAAAAATAGTGTATAGATCGCGTTAACTGGTCGCTTCACATTTATCGAGTATCACGCCAGGTTTGCTTCACACAAATCCATGAATTCCCGTTCATAAAACGGGTTACCTTTAAGGTCCACTTCTCAAATTAAGTATATTATAATCTAAAAATATTTTTCTTTCAAATACAGGTTAATTTATATTAATTCAAGCTCTTGCCGTTATGATATTCAGCGTTGAATGTGTCGGATTCATTTCAAAATTGTACTACTAGTGGACTATGCTGACCTCTGTTTGTTATTATAAATGTTATATGCAATATTAACATTATTTTTCTGTTTTATTGTTAAATTGGGTGTTTAAAAAAATATTTAAAGTTAAAAAGATCGACTTGATTCAAAGATCTAGTCGATTTTACTGTGTTCCACCTCTTGCACCGACTCGCTCTCATACTTTCATCGATACAGTTTTTCGGAATGTTGTTTTCTCTATTATTATGAGCTGAAAATGCAGCCAGACCTTTAATAAAGCTAAAAATATGGTTTTCCATGAAAACTCTGTAATAACATCAAAAAAAATTTGTAAAATGCATATTTCCCGGTTTTCAGTGTTTCTTAGAAATTGTTGTTAATTTACCGATTCTTTTAATTTCTCGGGATACAGTTGTTAAAACAATGTATTTTACCGTTTTACACTATATCTGAAAGTTTCAGCTCGATCGGTTAACTTTAAAAAAAGTTATACTCAAAAAACCATTTGTGACAATCTTTATGACCACTACTGTATAACTTTCTAGCTGTATAAAGCTTATCATGTCGACAATTCTTGTTTCACTAGCTAAGAACAAGAAGCTCAAAATATCACAAATGAATGAATAAATATTATTTCTCACGTCGGAAATATTTCGATCGAGTTCGTCTTTCGTTTTCGGGGGTTTTGATTAAGAAACAATTAATAACTGATTCAGAAATCACATTAATTACAAAGTTCAATTGAATTAAATTCATCCGATTGCAGCATTGCCAAAAAGTTATTCGCTGGACACACTGGAATATAAAATTTGAATAATTAATTGAAATATTTTTTGAAGTAAACCTTAACATATTTATTCTATTTCTAAGCTGAAATTCAGTTCAGAAAACAAAAATGAAAACATTTGAATGGCTGCTCCGCGTTCAAAATAATTCTAGTATGAAAGAATATTGAACTCTTTATAGAATGGTATTGTCAACTCAAATATTCTTGATCATGCTAGTTGGTTTTGACCTACCCAGAAAATCTAAGTCTCTCACAAAGTCATGCTATTTTTACCCGCGAGCGGTTGCGCCGCGGCCTTTCAGTAGAAAATGGATGATCCAAAATTTTTAACTTGACAATAATCGAAAAAATTGTGTGAACGTAAATGAGCTATTAAAATAAAATACCAATAATATTAAAAACATACCAATAAACTTTTAAAAAAAAGTTGTTATGGTCCAAAAAAGTAAGTTTTCCCGAAGTTTGTCTTCTTGACCACGCGGGTTTTTTGTTTCTTATATAAGGCCGTCTCTATAAGAGTGAACCTGTGAGGCAATGGGCCCTGCCTTAGGGCGAATATGAGAGTTACAGAGTTGATATTCGCTGTACATATAGTAGACGCCGAGTTTATGAAACTGAGCAGTTTTCAGGTCTTGCTGTTGGGTTACAGTGGCGCGGCGACGTAAAATTCGAAAAAATTCGAAATCTTCAAAAATGGTTCTAGAGTATTAAAACTGATATCATTTGATAGATTTTAGCTTGCTGATCATTTCTTCAGTTGAACATTTGTTTCTATCTTTCTTAATTTTTGCGCTATGACGCAAAATATTCCAAAAATCAGCATTTTTTTTACTTTTTCAAAAAATTTTCTCAATTTTTGGAGAGACGTCTCCGCGAGAGAGCAACCGTAAAAAGTCCACGTTACGTGCTATATTATAAAAAAAAGAAATCAAAAAATCAGGTGGACTATACAGGGTAGACGACTTGATGAATGTCATCACTTTGAAGCCAAAAAAATAACCGTCAAAACTGGTGCTTTGGTGCGTTGCATAAAATGCATGTAAACATTATATTTTGCTTTTTCCGAATAGAAGGCATTAAAACATTATTATTTCAATCAATATTGTTGATGAAGATTTTCTAAAAATACTTGAACAGCAATGTCAATGAAAGTGTTCAATTTTTTCGTGAAAAATGTGTTCTATTCAATTTTTGACTATTACGAAGTACTGTCATTAGAACTAGTTTTTATATTTTTGAAATCTGCGTGTTAAAATACGTATTTTGACTAGGTTTCGAGATGTTGTGATATATATTAGGCCGCCAAACATAATGAACCTGACCCACAATCAAAACCGACTTTGCTATATCGCGTAGTATATTCGTAATTTCAGCAGTAGCTAAACAAATAATGTCAGTTGATTATTTATATTCAAAAAAATGAGACTAATTTGTGACCGCAATGCTGAAATTTATAAGAAATCTAAAAAAAAGTGATTTGAATCACTTTTCGCCGGTGTGGAAAATATCCTACTATTCTTTAAAATGACCTCTTTAAACTTGCTGTTACTTTGAAAAAAAATCGATTCATGATATAATTTTTATGTGTGATGTTAACTAGATGTGCTAAATATCACCAATTTGTCCAAATCGCTCGCGATAAACTTCATTTCGGCTGGAGCAGAAGCTTAGAAAAATCACAGTTTACAAAAAATCAGTAACTAGAAAAAAATGGTATTCTGACGGATTATTTTGTTGGCATCTATTTTATATTAATGGCTATAATTGAGTTATTCTGTATTGTTATTTTAGCGATCCAAAAATATTGTAGCCTTTAGATATGTACGCTCGATATGTGATATCTCAAAACCGCTAACTAAAAATAAATTCTAAAGTTTGACACACTGTAAATTTGAAACTAGTAGTCCATTTTGCTTGTTTTATAGCTCATTCGATAGCAAAAATGTAATTATTTATTATTTTGTAAGCAAAATCTAGATACATTTACAAAAATGTAACAAAAGTGGGAAGAAAATATAGAGATACTATTTCAGCGCACTCAGTTCAGAATTAGCGCGAGTTTCCACGGTTATAGTGATAATTTATTTTGTTATTTTGTAAATCAGGCGGAAACCATGTACAGCTGGCATCTTCACAGGTTTTCGATCATGCAGAATTTAAAAATCGTAAAAAATGCTTGCAAGGCTATTTTAAATGGGTGTTTTTACATTTCGCCCCACTTTTACTTACATTTAAATAAAATTAGCTAAATGTCATTTATATTATTATAAATTATTACTTTTTTTCTATCAAACGAGCTATAAAACAAGCGAAACGGACCACAATTTGGAAAGTTACAAACTGTCAAACTTTGGAGCCTATTTCGAGTTTACATTTTTGAGATATCACACTTCGAGCGAACATGTCTAAGGACTGCAATATTTTTGGGTCACCAAATTAATGAAATTGAATGACACACTAATATCCATTAATTCATAATAGCTCTTAATCAATAATCCGTAGGAGCACTAGTTTTTCATAGGAGCTGCTGTTTTGTTTTGGGTGTGAGTCGGGTTTATCATGTTTCGCGGCCTGATACATATCAATGCAATATCGAAAGTGGTTACGAAACCTAGTCAAAATACGTATTTGAACACGCAGATTTCAAAAATATAAAAGTTAGCTTGAATGTCAGTACTTCGTAATGGTCAAAAATTGAAAAAAAACAAATTTTTCACGAAAAAATCGAATACTTTCATTGACATTGCTGTTCAAGTATTTTTAGAAAATCTTCATCAACAATATTGATTGAAATAATAATGTTTTAATGCCTTCTATTCGGAAAAAGCAAAAAATAATGTTTACATGCATTTTATGCAACGCACCAAAGCACCAGTTTTGACGGTTATTTTTTTGGCTTCAAAGTGATGACATTCAACAAGTCGTCTACCCTGTATAGTCCACCTGATTTTTTGATTTCTTTTTTTTATAATATAGCACGTAACGTGGACTTTTTACGGTTGCTCTCTCGCGGAGACGTCTCTCCAAAAATTGAGAAAATTTTTTGAAAAAGTAAAAAAAATGCTGATTTTTGGAATATTTTGCGTCATAGCGCAAAAATTAAGAAAGATAGAAACAAATGTTCAACTGAAGAAATGATCAGCAAGCTAAAAGCTATCAAATGATATCAGTTTTAATACTCTAGAACCATTTTTGAAGATTTCGAATTTTTTCGAATTTTACGTCGCCGCGCTACGGTAAACGATTTTTTTGCAAAATCCTTCATCTAACCAGTTACTCTAGGCATCCGCTATATGATCATATAAAAATATTTCCCTAAGGCACGCAAAGTTCGGTTCTTACAGAGACGGCCTTATATGTTATTTTTTTCTTGTTAAATTTTTTGTTTTCCTGTTCATCAAAAAACCTAAAAATTTAAAATCTACGTAGCCAAGAACATAATATACTAACTTTCTTCGGCGTTACACAAAATTTTTTATTATTCGTGTTTGTGTTTTCGGTTTTATTTTTTACATACAGTTTTTTAAATACCACCTCTTTCATCATTGACCCATTTATTCTGGGGCACTACCCACTTTCAATTTAGGAAAACATTATTACCCAACGATGAACTTAAATCAAGATTGATCGCTAATTTTACTTTTTAGAGCTTTAAAATTACACCACTGATTTCAAAAAACAAAACACAACTTTAGAAACAATCTTCTCGGTTGATAGCTTTTTATTTTCATTTCGTTTTAAGAGAAACAAACAAGAATCACAGTGACTGTGTTTTTTTTTACAACCTCACACAGGGGAGGGAACATATTAGATTTTTTGAGAAGATAATGACCGTTGTTCGCTTCATTGATACAGTCGTTTTTTTTTTCTAAAAATATTTTCCCTTTCTTACGGTTCATTTCCAGCCGGTGAAAGTGTTCAACCTGTCACTTTTTTACTTTCGTGAAGATTGATTTCCAACAAATGTTGGGTGTCATTTAATTTTTTCCTTGTTAAATAAGTTGGGGACGTAACGGGTTTTTTTGGTTTTTTATATAATACAAGTTGTTGCGAATATTGAATTTTTTTTTCAGGTTATGCCAAAATGTATTTTCTACAACTGATAATAATTTCATTGATGTCTGGATCATTTCACTGCGCGCTTTACAATGATTATTTAGAGGTATGTTGAGACAAAAAAAGAACGTAGTTTTGTTTTTAGTTTTTTTTTGTTTTTTTCATGAAAAAAAAGTTTCCGTAGTCATATAATCGTGATTGACATCAAAAGATTACCTCAGAAAATTGTGACTAGATAATTATTTTTAATTTTATTTTTATTAACTGCATTTAGAGTTCTTACCTTTTAAACGTTATGTTTTGACTTCAAGATGAGTAATATTTGACTGAAACAAAGATTTATAGTTAGTAAATGGTTTCTTATAGTTAGTTTTATGCAATTTATGCAAAATCATACCGTTAAATGAACGCCTCATAGCAGCGATCCAAAGCTGCAAGAATCAAGATTTGAGTGCGCGCTACATCATGCGGCTGGATCGTGGATCGTGCAAGGGGTTTGGAATTGGCGCGAGCACAGTTATTTGAATGTGGCAACATATTGGCATTGTTTTCTCGACCTGCTGAGCTAACATTCGAATTTTTATTTATCGCCTTGAATTTGGATAATGTTAATTGACAAGCTGCCTTTAACTTTAAAAAATCGCAAACTTTTACTATTATATTTCTCAGAGGCTTTATCCGACTCCGAACCGTATTTTTTAAAAATTATTTCAGGCTCAATTCATCAGAGACTGGGCAGCGTACTGTGTCGATAAGCACCTTCCCTCCTACGATGCAAAGGAGATAAGCCCCGAAATTCGGAAATGCGATACAGAACGTTGTGTATTTTTCATGTACAAATATATTTCTGAAAATAGACCAGAATTTTTCGATGATTTCGATATATGTTTTGAGACTAACACTGCCAAAAGAAAACCAAACCGACGTCCTCATAATAATCAACATTATCTAAATTGATGTCATGTACTTTTGTTGTTTCATTCCGCTAGAATATGAATTGTGAACCCCTTTACTTCATTTGTTACTAGTTTAAAACATAAAAAATATGCACATTTTACCGCAATTTATCACTTTTTTTTGCCTAAAATATTCGCACGTTCTTCTTTACTACATACAACTCCCATAAGACACATAAACAATATCCATCATAAAAGCACAAAAAGTAGGGGTGGGTGATGACAAGGCGAAAACCCTTCATAATTCTTTTTTTTTTCTGCTTCGTCTATGTTGCCTCGACCGCCGTGAAGTATCCATTTGTCATAAAAAGGATCGTCCACACCAATCCAACAGGGAATAGGAACAGAAAAAATAGAAAAAGCAGTGTTAAAGTGTACTCAACTTCGTAAAAAATTGGGCATAGTTGTAAAAGTTTTTCAGTAAAATTCGGTTTCTCGAAGCTTCTAATTTGAAGAATTTCTATTTAAAATTCAGAAAACTATTCTTTTATGTGAAACCCAAATGGTTAATGAGCAAGCAAACCCATAAATGGTTTCAAAAATCAGGTGCTCGTATTATTGTGTCAAATATCTCGAGGATTAGCGACATGATATGTGTCCCAAGATTATGCAAATCTCAAGAGTTTTATGGGCACTTAACTTGCACCTGTTCACAAGAATTTTTACAAGCGTGGACATATTTATTCTTATAAAATTATTTATTTATAGTTTAAAAAAATTTTTTTCAGAAACAAAACAATTATTGTACTACATAATGATTTTTAAAAAATATATGGAGTATATTTAATGTCACAAAATGTGTTATTTAATCAAGAAATCACAACCTTGGGAAAAAATATAAGAAATGGAAGGTTGTTCAAAATGCACCATCAAATGGGTCATGTAACAATAAAGCTGGAAATACATAATTGGTTTGAAGAGGACCGATCTAAAACAACATATTGTTGATATGGGATTCTACATTAGAAAAAAATAGGAAACATGCTCTGTTGGTTGTGTAATTGAAAACAGTAAATATAATAAAAATGACTGTAAAACTAGATTAGAAGGGTCACACGGTTCACGAGATTTTTTATTGGAAGGAATTATTGGAGAATTTTGTTCGAGGTATTGAGATTATTGTGGGGTTGGAAAAGGGGGAAAAGCATTTAGTAATGGTGTGATGAAGTTGGGCATTGGCCGAGCTTATCGCGTTTCGAGAAACGGATCACCTGCAAATAAGAATATATTTTTTGAGAATTTTAATTTTTATTAATTCAAATTTTAGTTTACGTTAGAAAATGTTTGTTTTATCGTCTTGAACGAAATATGATTTATATAGTGGAATGCACTCATTATCTCCCAAAAACTGTTAATAAAATTTGCTAAAAATCAAAAAGCCAGTTTAGAATTCAATATTTGTGAATAGTTTGATCTGTATATTTTATTAAGATAGACCAAATTATCGTAGCATCGTAGGATACAACTGAATTTTGTAAATTAAAATTATGTAATCGTCTGGTAGAGCAATTTCAAACGTATTTCATTTAAAATTAATTAAATATTATAGTCATAGAAACCGTATACTTCCTGTGAAAAGTTTCTAATACTACCATATTCAGATTATAAGTTTTTTATACTTTTCTGAAATTGATGTTCATCAAATTATAATTCACCCATATTTTTACCTTTTCCATTATATCATCCTCCCATTCAACAATAACCGATTGTGTGTTGATTGTAAGTCCATCTCGTTCCGAATCCGAATCATTTTTTCCTGAAAAAAGACAAAAATCACCATTGGATTAATAGTCCATTGTTTTCCCACTAATTCATCCTGTCACATTTCACACATTTCTCCCCCTTTATCCCCCTTGTCTACAAACAAGGCGGTCTAATTAGCATTTTCTTCTCATTTATCATTTCACTAACTATGTGTTTTGACAATGGACATGGGTTCGGGGGAAATTTGCATTGAAAAAACTACTTACCAAGGAGTAAATATCGACGTCCAATTCGAAGTTTTGGGCATTTGCAAATGACTGCTTGCGGAGAGATCCAGAGAGCAGTCTCACCACGTTGGTGGTTGTCACGTCCTCGTTTGAAAATTGACTCGATAACGATTTTATATTTTGCCCATCCATCAACCATGTCCCTACTGACCACAACAATTTGTAAAGCTTCAAAAAAAAGTTTCGTTAAAAAAAATTGAAATGTTCAGTTTTTGTTTACCATGATCTCTCTTGCAGAACTTTCGTTGATTGAGACGTTTTGGCACAATACGGCACTTGGTACATTTATCTATAAAAAGAACACGTTTTTTTTTCAAAACTTGACAACGTTCCACAAATATTTGAAGTCCCCCCAAGGTCATTTTATTTCAATTTAACTATGCGTTCCATGTTTGCTTACCTTGCTCCTCCGAACTTGTCGATTATGAAATCAGCCTTGGTTGGGATTTCTGAAATTTGAGGTTTTTGGCGGGTTTGACAAATGATCTTTTCTATTATTCTTCAGAAACGGGTTGGATTACATTTATTAACAACAAAAGGACATGGTAAACTGAGTAATGAGATTACTGATGTTTGTTTTGCGCATCTTCTATGGGAAAGTTTTTCGAAAAACTTACTAATACACGGGGTAACGGTAGAACGACTTTGTTGATATCCTTTGGCACATCGATTGCAGGTTGTTCCAGTGACTCCAGGTTTGCAGACACATTGACCGGATGATTGATTGCAGCTTTTTCCAAGTGATCCGACTGGGTGGCATCCACATGCTGAAAAAAGTGAAATATAAAAAATAACACGAATTGAAGGAATTGTAATATTTAATAAGTAAGGAAATAAGTATGTATTATCAGTACCGAAATATCCTTATGTCAAAAAATATGAACATCTTGGTTTATTATTCATTATTTTCAAGAACCCTATTTGATGAACCGAAGGGGAACAATTGAAAGCATTAAAAGAAACCGATCTCTGAATAAAAAAGTTATGACTAAAGATTCGCGCAAGAAAATCAACGCGGAAATTGCCCCCTTGTCATTTGAAAAGGAATACTTTTGGTCGTATTTTACTCTTGATTCTAACATGGAGTATTTGGATCGACGAAGTGAATGGAAATTAGTTTACAAAACCAAGTTTGAAAAATTGATAGTGTGATCTCTGTAACATTAGTGATCAAAGCAGTCTATATCAGTTGCACTCAATAAAAGAAACAGACATTTTCAATCTGTTTTCGTTAAATAAACTCAAATTTTATCTGTTAGTGTCTTTGAACTGACAAGAGTAAACTCTAATGTATTTTCACAACTTGTTTTTGGCTTCGAACCATTTTTTCATCTCAAAAAGAATTTTAAGCATCTCCATGTTCCCTCAGTTTATTATTTTTGGTCACATTGATTCCTCCTTCCGCTCCTCATTTCCCGTCGATATCTTTTCTCAATTATCACAACATTCTTGATGTCAACAATGTTTTACATACGTGTTTCTTATTGCCAATTGCACCACCGCCTCAAAACGCGCTCAATAAATCTTCTCAAATAAATGAGGCAAATTGCAACAGATATCGAGAACACAAGCACAAAATCCTCCGAAATATCTATCTGAACAGCCAATTTGTCCGCACTCGAGATTTTTTGATAAATGAGCTTCAATCAAGCAACCCCTGATCTGATTAGCTATCTCGTTCAACGAGAAAAAAAAAGCCACAAGAAGTTTTTGAAAAACTAACTTGATAATACTGTAAATTTCCGCCGCAAAAACCATTCGTAGCGTAATAATCCAATTTTGTTCGTTTATTCTTCAATCCTTCTCATTTTTATTTTCGCCCCTTTTCATCAAAAAAAAAGTCGGGGGGAGAAAAACAAATCGGAAACAATTTGGGATGCCTAACTAAATTGCGAGTATTATGAGGTGCGAGATGATGCGACGTATTATGTAATCGTCACCCGTCTTATGTATTCGCGTCGGTGACCATCCAAGGCCGAAAAAAATGAAGAGAATAAGGCAATTCCAGCAAACATACACGTTTTTTCCTCCACCATTTCATTGTTTCGTTCAGTTTCACATCCTTCCCACACCCATATTTGTTTTGTTTGCTAATAGCCTATTAAGTCGACAAGGTATTCAAGCGTGAAGTCTTTCCCTGTTTTTCAGCGCAGATGGGTTTGGGTGATAATTTTTTTGAAAATAAAAAAAAACACAGAGACACTCAATATCCTCTTGTAGAACAAGGTTCCAAATCCCAAAGGAATTCTGCACTTTTTTCAAAGTGGAGTGTCTGAAATTGAATCAATTCTAAAGGGTGGGCTAGTGGTCAGACCAAACCTTCCTTTTTTTCATTAAAGGACCACCAATATTGTTTCAAATTTTCTTGTTTGTTTCTAAATGTTTTTAAATTGAAAAAGTTTGCAATCACTATACTTTTTCAATTTGGACACTGGTCACTCCGGGGGCAAAAGGAACAAGAAGATGTGTTTCAATTACGCAACATTTCTTCCTGGTCATTCATTCATTCAATTGAAGCGCACTTTTTGCGGAAGATAGCCACTTGAAGGATGGAAATGAGAAAAAGGGGCCGTGGTTTGGGTTTTTTTAGGTTAAGGCTCGCTGCTGGATGTCAAGAGGCTTTTACAAGCCTTTCGGGTCCCTCATAAGAAAAGAAATATAATGAAATATAATCATTGATGAAAAAAAGTGGATAGGAAGATATTTTTTGATAAATGACTTTTTGATAAAACTTACACTTGCACGCTTTTCGATGGGTCATTGGAAGAGAGGTATCACGAACAAAACCAGGCTTATAAAGGTGCCAATTTCTTCCAGCAGTGTTGTGACGGCAGTTGAGGCAAATACCTCCAGAGCTGAAAGAAAAAACTCATCGATTTTTATCCCACGAAAATTTCGGGATATTTACCGATTTCCACTCAATCTGTACAATTCGGAATCGAATCGGCATCTCTTTGCATGTTGGTTGCAGTTGCATGCTGGAAAAGAAAAAGAAATATAAATGCTAATTTATCATTCAATAATCCATGCACTCTTTTCGCTCGCAGTTTATTTACAATCGCTTGCTATTAATCTAGAATTAATTCATTCCATGTTGTCTACAGTAGGATTAAGAAATTTAGGAAAGATTTTCTTAGTTCTTACATACATTTTCGCATCTTGAATTTAAAATCATTTTTCACTTTTCTACTCATATACACATGTATATATGCATCTTCTGTTTACTTCATTTCTCACACCTAACTCAATCAACTAAATATGAACAGAATTGTTGAATAAAAGGGTACAACAATATTTGTATATCCCTAATACATGGGTTCTGAACAATACACCTTTTTCAATGAACATCACCTGTGTGTGCATACCGAATAAGCTGCCACCAAAAATTTTAATGAATGGTTTTGGAACACAACATTTGGTTATCAAATTAGGATTTAGTTTTTTCAAGTAGGGGCACTTATAAGCGGTTCATCCCTTTTACGCTTCCCTTTTCCCAGAAACCAAAAAACCGCAAAAGTGGAATAATTATAACGAATGATTATTTGATTATAATTCGCGTGAAATGGGGTCTTCTTTTTTAGATCTGCTAAGATGAGTAATAAATGACCAATGAAGGGGGGGGGGGGAAGGTTTTTATGAGTTTCGCGTTTTGATGATTATATTGAGGGAAAGCGATGAAAATGAACTGGATTTCGTTTATCATCACTGCACTGGAAAATATTGAATTTGAATTTTGTTCTTGATATCCCACAGAGATTGTTGTATTACATTTGTAATGAGATGGAACGCCTTTTCTTTTCAATACTCAAGACCGGCGGGGGTGACTGGTATTAATATTAATAATAATAACAACCAATACATTGAGGGTGGCGAAAAAAGGGAGGTGAATGTTTGAGAAACAACTATAACTAATCGGTCTGGCTGCATGGAGGGACAATGACAAAAAGGAAATGAAAATGCGTGTTCCGTTACCACTTGACACTTATTATATGATACATGTTATTAAAATAATGTTTCACTACCCTAATGTTCACATACCTACACAACTGTTGGCTGATGTTGAAGTCGCACGTCCCCATGGTCGGTCATAATGGAAAGGCTTGCACATTTCGCATTCTGTTCCAGCGGTGTTATGCTTACAATCACAAGTGTACTGGAATAAAAATACAACTTTAGAAAGCAATTCAATTAAAACATGTCTCTATTCCCTACTTTTCCCATTTTGTCGAATATGCATCTGCTGGCATGACCATTACATTTACAGCGACCACCGACTGCCAATTCGCCCATTGAGTAGAAGTATCTTTGTTTAACTTCATCATCAGTTTCATTTGAATAGGAATTGACATCGTTTGAAAGGCCATAAAGTTCGGCTTGATCAGGACTCAATCTTGTGAATACCACTTTGATGTCGGTTGCGGTGACCCAATCTTGAAGGACCGGCGAGTTATCGAAATTTTGAGCAGAAGGACGAGATTCTAAGAATGGGAACGCGATACGGTTACCACCTGGTCCCATAATATGAGAGGCAGTGCATACGGCTTCCTGAATTTCAAAAATAAAATGTTTTTATTTCATCTTCCGAAAATCCTACCTGCTCATTTTGTTTAGTTATTCAAACGTCGGGCTCCTTTCCATAAACTCGTCTACATTCTGAAGAGTAGAATTGGAACGGTGTCCAAGTTTTCCCGAAATCGGCAGATTTGTAAAGTGCCATCGAATCTGGCAGTCTTGAACAAAAATGCATTGAAACATAGGTAAGCTCGAACTTCTTTCCAAGTGAAAGTGTTAGCGACACATTTTGGGGACTGAGACTTGGGGTCGAAACCCAACAAGTCATATTTCCAATAGAGTTCAGATCAGTGAGCAGTGAAGCTGGATGCGAGAGTGATGGGTTCGACGCATCACACATTTCACATTGTTCACGAATAATCCCATCAGGCCCTTCTCTAACAGTGCAGAATCTAAAATAGGGTTGTACTTTCCATTCTACCTGTTTTGTTTCGTTTTTCGTTACCCATTCCACAAAACTTTCCCGTTTTTTTTTTCATCATTCGTTTTCCGCCAATCACCACGGTTTGTTAATTGGATTTCGAAAACCTTTAAGAACAAAACCCCGAACATTTTTCGTTGAGAAAATATTTGGGGGAAAACTGAAAAAGTTGGAATTATTTTTTCCGGTTGTTCTATTTTTTTATTACTAGCATGGCACAAGATGGTGTCGGGGGGCTTTTTTTCAATATTCATATTCATAAACGCATAAAAACTGCAATATGTATTATAAAAATTGGTTTTTTTTGTGTCAAACATTTATCAAATAATTGAAAGACTTGAAAGTACAACCCTATTTTAGATTCTGCACTGTTAGAGAAGGGCCTGATGGGATTATTCGTGAACAATGTGAAATGTGTGATGCGTCGAACCCATCACTCTCGCATCCAGCTTCACTGCTCACTGATCTGAACTCTATTGGAAATATGACTTGTTGGGTTTCGACCCCAAGTCTCAGTCCCCAAAATGTGTCGCTAACACTTTCACTTGGAAAGAAGTTCGAGCTTATCTATGTTTCAATGCATTTTTGTTCAAGACTGCCTGATTCGATGGCACTTTACAAATCTGCCGATTTCGGGAAAACTTGGACACCGTTCCAATTCTACTCTTCAGAATGTAGACGAGTTTATGGAAAGGAGCCCGACGTTCGAATAACTAAACAAAATGAGCAGGTAGGATTTTCGGAAGATGAAATAAAAACATTTTATTTTTGAAATTCAGGAAGCCGTATGCACTGCCTCTCATATTATGGGACCAGGTGGTAACCGTATCGCGTTCCCATTCTTAACCTTCTGCGGTTTTCAAATCGATAAATAACAAGAAAAGTACCTTCAAAAAATATTTTGCCAAGCACACGGCTACAAGAGCAATTGTATTTGTTTTCACATCTGTTAATTGGTCCCTCATTAACACGTTGATTTGATTTATTTCTTTTTTGCTTAAATTTTAGATAAAATTATTGATTTTTTTCTAAAAAAAAAAACAAGTAAACAAGACTCACGTTAGGCAGAGCAAAAATAGAAGAAATTTCAGGATAATATTAATTACCACAACAGCGATATGGGTGTTGGAAAAGTCGGGATCAATTCTGAAACTCATATTTTTTTCCAGAATGTATGTACAAAGTAGTGAACTTTTTATTTTTTGTAATAGAACAAGGCAACTGTTAGAAATGTCATTAAAACTGTCCTAAAAGGCTTAAAAAACCAGCTTTTGACAGAGCTTCCTAGATCTCCATTGAAGAAAAAATCGTGTAAAACTTACTGTCCAGTGATCAGGGCATCAATGCTTTGAATGAAATTCACAGATGCTAGGGTCATCATCACGATTGAAGCGGTTAGCTGAGAATTAAAATTGGTGAAAACAGAAATACATATTAAAATTACATTAGTAACGGCTGTTGAAATTTTTCCTCTTGCGCTCACATGTTGCACCTCAATCGGCACGCAAATAAATGCAATTAACTAACGAATTTATTCAAAGAAATACTTACCAAAAATTAAGAAACAAAAAAAAAATTTATTTTTTGACTTACAGAACTTTGTGCTTTTTGTTCATTCTCGGGAAGTTGCTCATCATCCTTTTTATTTTTCAGAACTCTCTAATATAAGCTTCGTTAATTTTGAACATTTTAATTGGAAAAAACCCATTTCAGGCAGTGACTGCATACATTTCTAGTAGTTTCTCGATTGGAACATCAGCTATCGAAAGTTTCGGAGATGTGTTCGTTAGTGTGCTCATGCTTTTTCAAGTTATTATGGATGCAAAGGTCAACTGTTGTAAGAATTTGTTCGTTTTTTTTTCTCCGCTGATTATATTATACTATTTTGCGCTCACATGTTGCACCTCAATCGGCACGCAAATAAATGCAATTAACTAACGAATTTATTCAAAGAAATACTTACCAAAAATTAAGAAACAAAAAAAAAATTTATTTTTTGACTTACAGAACTTTGTGCTTTTTGTTCATTCTCGGGAAGTTGCTCATCATCCTGGTCGGTTCCTAGTTCAATTCTGATCGTTTTCTTCAAAACTGATCGGCGTCGGCCATCTTCAGCAGCGTTCTCCGTATTTTCTACATCGGACTGGACACCTTTCTCATTTTCGATCGGCTTTATCTCGATCTCTTCACTGGAACTCGCTTGTGCCTTTTGGTCCAAAATGGTGACATCTGAACATTACAGATCAATCTTGATTTCGATAAAAATAAAATAGGAAAAAACAAAAACGGATCTTGAATGAATGAATCGAAAACATACTTGATGTAGAACTTCGAAACGAAGTCTTCACCATGGATCCGAACAAATGCCAGTGTACTAGTAGATCTGCCTCCTAATTCGAGATCTTTGTCTTCGAAGTTGCAAATAAAATCGGATTCTTGGTTTCCTCTCTTCAGATCATGAAGACGGTGGAAGTATTGTTCTGCCGCATCACGAATCAAATTGATGTCCCCATCGGTCCAAGAGGCGACTTTAGAATGTTTTTGTTTTCGATAGTCGTCGAATTGAAGGTAGGCATCGAAGAATCCACATTTCATCAGAAGTTCGTGATGTCTGACAGCATCTCTTGCATTTGCTTTTTTGTCATCGGTCTTCTTTAGCACCAAATCCAGACATTTTTTGTACGCAGTCCACCGTGAAAGTTCAGAATGTTTCTGAAAATTAACAATTTTACTAATTTTATTCAACTCGAGAGCAATTTTACAGAATCCGCTAGCTATGTATATAAAAAATAAGCACTTTTTGAATCTCAAAAATCGTTAAATTTACCCATGAAAAGATCTACGTATATCCAATAAAAAAACCTTTAATATAATTTTGGCTTAGTAATGCTAAATGAACAAAAATAATAATAAAAACACTTACGATCAGTGTTCCGATCCGGATCGGATTTCGGATCGGGTCAATCCGGATGACAATCCGGATCGATCCGGATCGGGTCAATCCGGATCGGGTCACAATCCGGGTCAATCCGGATCGGGTCAATCCGGATCGGGTCACAATCCGGGTCAATCCGGATCGGGTCAATCCGGATCGGGTAAAATCCGGATCGGATCTATAAATGTCGTGTATACTTTTTGTAACGTTTTTGTTCAGAATACGCAACTTACTAATATCATGACCATAATCATGACTGTCTATTTTTGAAAAAAAAACAGAAGGGGTGCACATGAAGTTCTTTTTGGGTGTTTTAAGAGACAAGATCTGAGTCACGTTAAATAAGTGTGGTAGTTGTCAAAAATTAATTTCGTGCCACAAAACCTGTGAAGTGTATCGGCGTTCGGGGGGAACTCTCCATTTTGTCGGACAACTTGTAAATTTTTCTAAAAAAAAATTTTTTCGTTTTTTTTATGTTTTTTTCGTTTTTTGCTCAAAAATGTTTCTGTTGTTACAAAGAAAAACAATTATGATGATTTCGATATAAAATTGGCAAAAAAAACGAAAAAAATTCCTACAAAATTGTTTGAAAAATTGACCAAAAAAGTCATAAAAAATTTTCAAAAAAACTTTTTTTTTCGATTTTCTTTCAAACATGGCGCGAAATGGAAGAAAAAGATAAAAACCGTTTAAGTTCAAATATGAGAAAAATTCTAAATTTTGAGGTATTTACAGCTCATTTTAATGTGCATTTTTGGCCAAAAAGTGCCATTTTTTTGCATGTTTGGTCATTTTTTCGAACTGTGATCCCCCCTTTTTGAAATTTCTTATATCATTCGATAGGAGAAATTATTTTCTACCAAAATTCGTAAAATTGACATACCCACAACGGGAGTTTTTCATTTGAAAATTATGAAAAACTAAATTCAATTTTCTATCTTTAGCATTTGTGTTTCTATCTACAACAAGTTGTTCGACAAAACGGGGAGTTCCCCCCGAACGCCGGGACACTTCACACGTTTTGTGGTACGAAAATAATCTTTGACCTCTACATCACTCACAAACGAAGTTTCAAGTTTATAGAACAATTATTCCGTTGCTTAAGATTGTTTTTAAAATAGGCCGAAATTTTTTAATTCTACCAAAATAGTAAAATTTGTATTCTGAAAATTATCATTTGCAATTTATAGATCCGAATTTAACCCGACCCGGATTGACCCGAATCCGGATTGACCCGAATCCGGATTGACCCGATCCGGATCGATCCGGATTGACCCGAATCCGGATTGACCCGGATTGACCCGAATCCGGATTGACCCGATCCGGATCGATCCGGATCGGGTTGAGCGACCCGAAACCGAAAAATCCGGATCGGATAGATCCGGTTCGGAACACTGCTTACGATCACGATCTCGTCGTCGTCCTTCACACCAATGTGTTTTAATGTAGACTTTAGCGAAATAATCTGCTTCCCGTTGTGATATAATTCTTGATAATTTTGATGAATAAACCAAAAGGAATTGATTGCCTCGCCCAATTGAAAATTATGACAAGAAAAATAATCAAAGAACCAACAAAGTCAATTATCTGGAAACCTTCTGCGGTTTTCAAATCGATAAATAACAAGAAAAGTACCTTCAAAAAATATTTTGCCAAGCACACGGCTACAAGAGCAATTGTATTTGTTTTCACATCTGTTAATTGGTCCCTCATTAACACGTTGATTTGATTTATTTCTTTTTTGCTTAAATTTTAGATAAAATTATTGATTTTTTTCTAAAAAAAAAAACAAGTAAACAAGACTCACGTTAGGCAGAGCAAAAATAGAAGAAATTTCAGGATAATATTAATTACCACAACAGCGATATGGGTGTTGGAAAAGTCGGGATCAATTCTGAAACTCATATTTTTTTCCAGAATGTATGTACAAAGTAGTGAACTTTTTATTTTTTGTAATAGAACAAGAAAACTTTTAGAAATGTCATTAAAACCGTCCTGAAAGACATGAAAAACCAGCTTTTGACAGAGCTTCCTAGATCTCCATTGAAGAAAAAATCGTGTAAAACTTACTGTCCAGTGATCAGGGCATCAATGCTTTGAATGAAATTCACAGATGCTAGGGTCATCATCACGATTGAAGCGGTTAGCTGAGAATTAAAATTGGTGAAAACAGAAATACATATTAAAATTACATTAGTAACGGCTGTTGAAATTTTTCCTCTCGGATAGTCGGTTTTGTTGACCTTTGCATCCATAATAACTTGAAAAAGCATGAGCACACTAACGAACACATCTCCGAAACTTTCGATAGCTGATGTTCCAATCGAGAAACTACTAGAAATGTATGCAGTCACTGCCTGAAATGGGTTTTTTCCAATTAAAATGTTCAAAATTAACGAAGCTTATATTAGAGAGTTCTGAAAAATAAAAAGGATGATGAGCAACTTCCCGAGAATGAACAAAAAGCACAAAGTTCTGTAAGTCAAAAAATAAATTTTTTTTTGTTTCTTAATTTTTGGTAAGTATTTCTTTGAATAAATTCGTTAGTTAATTGCATTTATTTGCGTGCCGATTGAGGTGCAACATGTGAGCGCAAAATAGTATAATATAATCAGCGGAGAAAAAAAAACGAACAAATTCTTACAACACTCTGTTGATTGTTAGCGATAATAATTTTTGGGTTTTTTTTCAGGTCACCGTTGAAAATGCTGAAATTGTTGAGAAAAAATTCGTTAAACAAGACAAGTCAAGTTTCAGCTTCCTGTTTATTTTATACACAGTTAATTTCGCCAACATTTCGCTGGTTATTCTAAAAGTGAGTTGTTTTATTTTTCAGAACTCTCTAATATAAGCTTCGTTAATTTTGAACATTTTAATTGGAAAAAACCCATTTCAGGCAGTGACTGCAGACATTTCTAGTAGTTTCTCGATTGGAACATCAGCTATCGAAAGTTTCGGAGATGTGTTCGTTAGTGTGCTCATGCTTTTTACAGAATAGACTTACCAGTTCTTTCTGTTCACTTTTACACTTTCTATGGAGAAGTAGAGATTTCTTGACACGAGAAGCATCCTTCATCTTAGAAAATATTGAACTTTGCTTGAAAAACATCTTGAAAATGAAATAGATAACAACACAAAAACTGAAGAAAATTGCGACGCAAATCGTTCTCAAATGAGACACTTCGTTCTTTCATACCTGTTTGCCAGCACCTTCGAGAAGTTTCGAGTGTGACCACTCTCTCCTTTTCCTTCAGTTCTCTCAATATTTGTGACACCTTCACTCTGGCAATTTCTCTTTCTCTTTGTGTGACCTTCTTTTCTCTTCCTCACTGTGACCAAGCACAATCACACTTTTGCCCCAGTTGAACTAGACGCAAGCGACGAGACACGCAAACGCGTTGGGGTAGAGTGGAAGGGTGATGAGAGTGACGCGTGACCAGAGACGCAGAGGAAGGCGAGAGACTGCCAGCATCACATTCTTGCATTAATCTTTGTGAATAGGAAAGAGACCCTTTTTTCGTCTGAAGTTCGCATTGTTTTCGTGATTTTCCATCTATGATAATCATTGTTTTTATTTTATTTTTCAGTTCCACAACAATGGAAATAGGTTTGCTTCTCATTCTTCAAGATCAAGACGGAGTATCCCATCGTCAGAAGCCAATAACATTCGCTGATGAGGTTTTTTAACAATCATATTCTAACTAATTTGAATGTTTGTTTTAGACGACAATCAAAGAGTTGAGCGAGGCAATCAATTCCTTTTGGTTTATTCATCAAAATTATCAAGAATTATATCACAACGGGAAGCAGATTATTTCGCTAAAGTCTACATTAAAACACATTGGTGTGAAGGACGACGACGAGATCGTGATCGTAAGTGTTTTTATTATTATTTTTGTTCATTTAGCATTACTAAGCCAAAATTATATTAAAGGTTTTTTTATTGGATATACGTAGATCTTTTCATGGGTAAATTTAACGATTTTTGAGATTCAAAAAGTGCTTATTTTTTATATACAGTAGTGGTCATAAAGATTGTCACAAATGGTTTTTTGAGTATAACTTTTTTAAAAGTTAACCGATCGAGCTGAAACTTTCAGATATAGTGTAAAACGGTAAAATACATTGTTTTAACAACTATATCCCCGAAAATTAAAATAACCTGTGAAAAAACAACAATTTCTAAGAAACACCGACAACCGGGAAATATGTATTTTACGAATTTTTTTAGAAGTTATTATAGAGTTTTCATGTAAAACTATATTTTTTAGTTTTATTAAAGGTCTGACTGTATTTTCAGCTCAAAATAATAACAAAAACAGCACTCAGAAAAACTGTATCGATGAAAGTATGAGAGCGAGTCGGTGCAAGAGACGGAACACAGTAAAACCGACTAGATCTTTGAACCAAGTCGATCTTTTTTACTTTAAATATTCGTTTTAAACACCCAATTTAACGATAAAACAGAAAAATAATGTTAATTTAACATATAACATTCATAATCACAGACAGAGGTCAGCATAGTCCACTAGTAGTACAATTTTGAAGTGAATCCGATACATTCAACGCTGAATATCATAACGGCAAGAGCTTGAATTAATATAAGTTAACCTGTATTTGAAAGAAAAATATTTTTCGATTATAATATACTTAATTTGAGAAGTGGACCTTAAAGGTAACCCGTTTTATGAACGGGAATTCATGGATTTGTCTGAAGCAAGCCTGGACGTCATATTTGCGCGCTCGAAATCAAGCGTAAAAAGGTCAGATCCATGATGATAATTAACTTAATTATGTAAAACGGCTAATTAATCACAAATTGACAAAAAAAAATAGTGTATAGATCGCGCTAACTGGTCGCTTCACATTTATCGAGTATCACGTCAGGTTTGCTTCACACAATCTCATGAATTCCCGTTCATAAAACGGGGTATCTTTAAGGTCCACTTCTAAAATTATGTATATTATAATCTAAAAATATTTTTCTTTCAAATACAGGTTAGTTTTTATTAATTCAAGCTCTTGCCGTTATGATATTCAGCGTTGAATGTGTCGGATTCACTTCAAAATTGTACTACTAGTGGACTATGCTGACCTCTGTTTGTTATAATAAATGATATATGCAATATTAACATTATTTTTCTGTTTTATTGTTAAATTGGGTGTTTAAAAACAATATTTAAAGTTAAAAAGATCGACTTGGTTCAAAGATCTAGTCGGTTTTACTGTGTTCCACCTCTTGCACCGACTCGCTCTCATACTTTCATCGATACAGTTTTTCGGAATGTTGTTTTTTCTATTATTACAAGCTGAAAATGCAGTCAGACTTTTAATAAAGCTAAAAAATATGGTTTTCCATGAAAATTCTGTAATAACATCAAAAAAAATTGTAAAATGCATATTTCCCGGTTTTCAGTGTTTCTTAGAAATTGTTGTTTATTTACCGATTCTTTTAATTTCTCGGGATACAGTTGTTCAAACAATGTATTTTACCGTTTTACACTATATCTGAAAGTTTCAGCTCGATCGGTTAACTTTAAAAAAAGTTATACTCAAAAAACCATTTGTGACAATCTTTATGACCACTACTGTACATAGCTAGCGGATTCTGTAAAATTGCTCTCGAGTTGAATAAAATTAGTAAAATTGTTAATTTTCAGAAACATTCTGAACTTTCACGGTGGACTGCGTACAAAAAATGTCTGGATTTGGTGCTAAAGAAGACCGATGACAAAAAAGCAAATGCAAGAGATGCTGTCAGACATCACGAACTTCTGATGAAATGTGGATTCTTCGATGCCTACCTTCAATTCGACGACTATCGAAAACAAAAACATTCTAAAGTCGCCTCTTGGACCGATGGGGACATCAATTTGATTCGTGATGCGGCAGAACAATACTTCCACCGTCTTCATGATCTGAAGAGAGGAAACCAAGAATCCGATTTTATTTGCAACTTCGAAGACAAAGATCTCGAATTAGGAGGCAGATCTACTAGTACACTGGCATTTGTTCGGATCCATGGTGAAGACTTCGTTTCGAAGTTCTACATCAAGTATGTTTTCGATTCATTCATTCAAGATCCGTTTTTGTTTTTTCCTATTTTATTTTTATCGAAATCAAGATTGATCTGTAATGTTCAGATGTCACCATTTTGGACCAAAAGGCACAAGCTCGGGCCAACCTCCGGACATCAACGAACTATACTGCTACAAGCTGTTGGAGCTGATCGCCGTCGGACCAACATGCCACATTGTTCCACCCATCATCACTACTGGAACAAAAACAAGCGTGTAAGGATATATACATATTAGTAACAAGTAGCAATATAGTATAGAAAGTGACATACATACCTATGCATTTGTAGGTACATTGCTACAAAATGGGACGACAATTTTAAACTCATGGAGCACGTTATCCAAGAGAATGGTCTTACCGCTGATTTAGCCGTGCAGCTGGTTTTGCTGCGGGTGTTATTATTTATTGCTGATCTTCATCTACAAAACTGCGGTTTGTTTCAAAGTCTGAAAACCTGAATATTATTGATTTATTAATTTCAGGGGTCTGGAAAGGGACCAATAACATTGCGATTGTTGACTTCGCACCGGAAAATGAGATTACAGTTCATGATGACATCAAAGCCCAACTGTTTACAACTTTTCCACATTCAAGATGGAAAGAAGAGTTCAAAGCAGTGAAAAATAAATTGGACGACAACTCATGGTTGAAGATAGCCAAACAGAATTTGGATAAGTGGGGTTTGTCTCGTAAGATCGAACTGGCTCAAGAACAACTCGATCCCACAAAAGACGTTTTAAAAGGAATAGAACTTGGCTTTAAGAAGCGGAAATTATGCTATAGTCCCACAGATCAACTGAAGCAATACGTCGATATATTGAACAAGAATTTAGAAAATCTTCAAATTGTTTTGAATTCCACTGTTCACTAACAGTAATCTTCGTCTTGCTGGGTTGTACTTGTCGATAGTGATCTCAGAACCATAAATAAAGCGTGTATTCTACCTCACATAGTATCTTTTGCTTTTGTTACTGAATTCACAATTCCTACTTCTCGTGGTTGTATCCATTGTGGTGGTAAAGTGTCTCGCATGAAGATACCTCTACAATTCTTGATTTCCAATACTTCGATTAAAGCAAGGAGATCTTTCTCTAGCTTCATCATTTAATGAACATAATTTTTATTCACCGTTCTAGCGCATTTTTCTCGACCATTTCGACCATTGGATTTCGACCACATTTTCAAGGTAGCGCATTTCGACCTTTTTACCATTTTTGAAAATTGTTTGAAATGACACATTTTTGATGACCGAAGGTTAGAAATCAATGAAAATAAGCCTTAAAATGGCTTAAAAGTGTAAAAATTGCGGATGGGCGAAAAGGTGCGTTAGAACGGCAAAATACATATTATTTACAACTGATAATAATTTCATTGATGTCTGGATCATTTCACTGCGCGCTTTACAATGATTATTTAGAGGTATGTTGAGACAAAAAAATGGACATAGCTTTGTTTTTAGTTTGTTTTTAGTTTTGTTTTCATGAAAAAAACGTTTCCGTAGTCATATAATCATGCTTGACATAAAAAAAATTATCTCAGAAAATTATGACTAGATAATTCTTTTAAATTTTATTTTTATTAATTGTATTTATAGTTCCTACCCTTTAAACTTTATATTTTGAATTCAATATGAGTAATATTTGACTGAAACAGTTAGTAAAAGTAGTTAGTAAATGACTTCTTATAGTTAGTTTTATGCAATTTATGCAAAATCATACCGTTAAATGAACGCCTCATAGCAGCGATCCAAGGCAACAAGAATCAAAATTTGAGTGTGCGCTGGATCATGCGGCTGGATCGTGGATCGTGCAAGGGGTTTGGAAAAGCACAATTATTTGAATATGGCTACATATTGGCATTGTTTTCTCGACCTTCTGAGCTCACATTCGAATTTTTATTTATCGCCTTGAATTTGTTAATTGACAAGCTGCCTTTAACTTTAAAAAATCGCTAACTTTTACTATTATATTTCTCAGAAGGCTTCATCAGACTCCGAACCGTTTTTTTTTAAATTTTTTCAGGCTCAATTCATCAGAGACTGGGCAGCGTACTGTGTCGATAATATAGCGGGACATCGGTTAAAGTTAACCGGTTAATTAACCGGTTAACTCGGTTAACCGGTTAACCGGTTAAATCGGTTAACTCGGTTAACCGGTTAACCGATTAACCGGTTAAGTCGGTTAACCGGTTAACTCGGTTAACCGGTTAACCGGTTAATCGGTTAACCGGTTAACCGGTTAACCGGTTAAATCGGTTAACCGGTTAATTAACCGGTTAATTTTCAAAATCCTGAAAAATAAGGTAGGTTTCAAATCAACATGAAATTTAGCGAAATAAGGTCAACATTTACCGTCAATGTAGGTAGAAGTGAAAGATACTTAAAACGCATAAAGATGCTCCAAAACGAACATGAAAAATTGGAAATTTATGTTTCATATTTTATGTTTTTCTTCACGAATTCTGAATGAAGACTTGTTATCTTTTACACATTAATATTCTGATGACTATTCAGTCAATTTGATGTTAAATATATCGATATTACTACTTTTTGAAATACAGAAAACTTAGCTGAAAATGTTGAAATTTATGAAAATTTTTAGATTTTCAAAATTTTTCAAAATATTTCCAAAGCTAGAGCCTTTTCATTCTTATTCTCAAAAAATGAGTCGATTTCATCAATTTTGAACAGTGAAAAAAGAAATTAGAAAAAAATACTTCGCGTGTGTGCGCTCATTGCATCACGTGTGTGTCCACATTCCTACGCCAATTTCGATCGATATAATTAACATCGAGGCATCGCGTGTTTTTCTAATTGCTTTGCTCACTGTTCAAAATCGATGAAATCGGCTGATTTTTTGAGAATAAGAATGTAAAGGCTCTAGCTTCCGAAATATTTTGAAAAAATTCGAAAATCTAAAAAATTTCAGAAATTTCAACGTTTTCAGCAGGGTTTTCTGTATTTCAAAAAATAGTAATATCGATATAATTAACATCAAGTTGCCTGGAAAAGCATCAGAATACCAAAAAACAAAGAAACTGGTTCGAAAAACCAAAAATGCATCTACTGTTCGCTTTTTCACAGTTCTTCATTAGCACCTTACACCCAAGAGCTACACCTCAGATTTTCGTCTATTTGCCAACTCAGCTCGAGAAAAAAGTGAATAAGATTATATTTCTCAAAAATGTGAACAATGCGAGTTGCGTATTTTAAATATCGCTAACAATTTTTTAAATGAATAATCCTATTGAAAAAAATGCAAAAAGGGTACTCTTTAAAAAATTTGGATACGAAAAATATTTAAAAACTTATTGACTGCTTGTGAAATAGAAAAAAATCAATGTTTTTGTTTATTCCATTATGCTTTACAATTTAACCGGTTAATTAACCGGTTAACCGGTTAATTAACCGGTTAACCGGTTAACCGACATTAACCGGTTAACCGGTTAACCGGTTAATTTTAACCGATGTCCCGCTATAGTCGATAAGCACCTTCCCTCCTACGATGCAAAGGAGATAAGCCCCGAAATTCGGAAATGCGATACAGAACGTTGTGTATTTTTCATGTACAAATATATTTCTGAAAATAGACCAGAATTTTTCGATGATTTCGATATATGTTTTGAGACTAACACTGCCAAAAGAAAATCAAATCGACGTCCTCATAATAATCAGCATTATATAAATTGATGTCATGTACTTTTGTTGTTTCATTCCGCTAGAATATGAATTGTGAACCCCTTTACTTCATTTGTTACTAGTTTAAAACATAAAAAATATGCACATTTTACCGCAATTTATCACTTTTTTTTGCCTAAAATATTCGCACGTTCTTCTTTACTACATACAACTCCCATAAGACACATAAACAATATCCATCATAAAAGCACAAAAAGTAGGGGTGGGTGATGACAAGGCGAAAACCCTTCATAATTCTTTTTTTTTCTGCTTCGTCTATGTTGCCTCGACCGCCGTGAAGTATCAATTTGTCATAAAAAGGATCGTCCACACCAATTCAACAGGGAATAGGAACAGAAAAAAATAGAAAAAGCAGTGTTAAAGTGTACTCAACTTCGTAAAAAGTGGGCATAGTTGTAGAAGTTTTTCAGTAAAATTCGGTTTCTCGAAGCTTCTAATTTGAAGAATTTCAATTTAAAATTCAGAAAACTGTTCTTTTATGTGAAACCAAATGGTTAATGAGCAAGCAAACCCATAAATGGTTTCAAAAATCAGGTGCTCGTATTATTGTGTCAAATATCTCGAGGATTAGCGACATGATATGTGTCCCAAGATTATGCAAATCTCAAGAGTTTTATGGGCACTTAACTTGCACCTGTTCACAAGAATTTTTACAAGCGTGGACATATTTATTCTTATAAAATTATTTATTTATAGTTTTAAAAAATTTTTTTCAGAAACAAAACAATTATTGTACTACATAATGATTTTTAAAAAATATATGGAGTATATTTAATGACACAAAATGTGTTATTTAATCAAGAAATCACAACCTTGGGAAAAAATATAAGAAATGGAAGGTTGTTCAAAATGCACCATCAAATGGGTCATGTAACAATAAAGCTGGAAATACATAATTGGTTTGAAGAGGACCGATCTAAAACAACATATTGTTGATATGGGATTCTACATTAGAAAAAAATAGGAAACATGCTCTGTTGGTTGTGTAATTGAAAACAGTAAATATAATAAAAATGACTGTAAAACTAGATTAGAAGGGTCACACGGTTCACGAGATTTTTTATTGGAAGGAATTATTGGAGAATTTTGTTCGAGGTATTGAGATTATTGTGGGGTTGGAAAAGGGGGAAAAGCATTTAGTAATGGTGTGATGAAGTTGGGCATTGGCCGAGCTTATCGCGTTTCGAGAAACGGATCACCTGCAAATAAGAATATATTTTTTGAGAATTTTAATTTTTATTAATTCAAATTTTAGTTTACGTTAGAAAATGTTTGTTTTATCGTCTTGAACGAAATATGATTTATATAGTGGAATGCACTCATTATCTCCCAAAAACTGTTAATAAAATTTGCTAAAAATCAAAAAGCCAGTTTAGAATTCAATATTTGTGAATAGTTTGATCTGTATATTTTATTAAGATAGACCAAATTATCGTAGCATCGTAGGATACAACTGAATTTTGTAAATTAAAATTATGTAATCGTCTGGTAGAGCAATTTCAAACGTATTTCATTTAAAATTAATTAAATATTATAGTTATAGAAACCGTATACTTCCTGTGAAAAGTTTCTAATACTACCATATTCAGATTATAAGTTTTTTATACTTTTCTGAAATTGATGTTCATCAAATTATAATTCACCCATATTTTTACCTTTTCCATTATATCATCCTCCCATTCAACAATAACCGATTGTGTGTTGATTGTAAGTCCATCTCGTTCCGAATCCGAATCATTTTTTCCTGAAAAAAGACAAAAATCACCATTGGATTAATAGTCCATTGTTTTCCCACTAATTCATCCTGTCACATTTCACACATTTCTCCCCCTTTATCCCCCTTGTCTACAAACAAGGCGGTCTAATTAGCATTTTCTTCTCATTTATCATTTCACTAACTATGTGTTTTGACAATGGACATGGGTTCGGGGGAAATTTGCATTGAAAAAACTACTTACCAAGGAGTAAATATCGACGACCAATTCGAAGTTTTGGGCATTTGCAAATGACTGCTTGCGGAGAGATCCAGAGAGCAGTCTCACCACGTTGGTGGTTGTCACGTCCTCGTTTGAAAATTGACTCGATAACGATTTTATATTTTGCCCATCCATCAACCATGTCCCTACTGACCACAACAATTTGTAAAGCTTCAAAAAAAAGTTTCGTTTAAAAAAATAGAAATGTTCAGTTTTTGTTTACCATGATCTCTCTTGCAGAACTTTCGTTGATTGAGACGTTTTGGCACAATACGGCACTTGGTACATTTATCTATAAAAAGAACACGTTTTTTTTCAAAACTTGACAACGTTCCACAAATATTTGAAGTCACCCCAAGGTCATTTTATTTCAATTTAACTATGCGTTCTATGTTTGCTTACCTTGCTCCTCCGAACTTGTCGATTCGATGAAATCAGCCTTGGTTGGGATTTCTGAAATTTGAGGTTTTTGGCGGGTTTGACAAATGATCTTTTCTATTATTCTTCAGAAACGGGTTGGATTACATTTATTAACAACAAAAGGACATGGTAAACTGAGTAATGAGATTACTGATGTTTGTTTTGCGCATCTTCTATGGGAAAGTTTTTCGAAAAACTTACTAATACATGGGGTAACGGTAGAACGACTTTGTTGATATCCTTTGGCACATCGATTGCAGGTTGTTCCAGTAACTCCAGGTTTGCAGACACATTGACCGGATGATTGATTGCAGCTTTTTCCAAGTGATCCGACTGGGTGGCATCCACATGCTGAAAAAAGTGAAATATAAAAAATAACAGGAATTGAAGGAATTGTAATATTTAATAAGTACGGAAATGAGTATTCAATGTATTATCAGTACCAAAATATCCTTATGTAAAGCAAGCTGAACATCATGGTTTATTATTCATTATTTTAAAGAACCCTATTTGATGAACCGAAGGGGAACAATTGAAAGCATTAAAAGAAACCGATCTCTGAATAAAAAAGTTATGACTAAAGATTCGCGCAAGAAAATCAACGTGGAAATTGCCCCCTTGTCATTTGAAAAGGAATACTATTGGTCGTATTTTACTCTTGATTCTAACATGGAGTATTTGGATCGACGAAGTGAATGGAAATTAGTTTACAAAACCAAGTTTGAAAAGTTGATAGTGTGATCTCTGTAACATTAGTGATCAAAGCAGTCTATATCAGTTGAGCTAAAACCTATTGTAAGTTGCACTCAATAAAAGAAACAGACATTTTCAATCTGTTTCCGTTAAATAAACTCAAATTTTATTTGTTAGTGTCTTTGAACTGACAAGAGTAAACTCTAATTTATTTTCACAACTTGTTTCTGACTTCGAACCATTTTTCATCTCAAAAAGAATTTTAAGCATCTCCATGTTCCCTCAGTTTATTATGTTTGGTCACATTGATTCCTCCTTCCGCTCCTCATTTCCCGTCGATATCTTTTCTCAATTATCACAACATTCTTGATGTCAACAATGTTTTACATACGTGTTTCTTATTGCCAATTGCACCACCGCCTCAAAACGCGCTCAATAAATCTTCTCAAATAAATGAGGCAAATTGCAACAGATATCGAGAACACAAGCACAAAATCCTCCGAAATATCTATCTGAACAGCCAATTTGTCCGCACTCGAGATTTTTTGATAAATGAGCTTCAATCAAGCAACCCCTGATCTGATTAGCTATCTCGTTCAACGAGAAAAAAAAAGCCACAAGAAGTTTTTGAAAAACTAACTTGATAATACTGTAAATTTCCGCCGCAAAAACCATTCGTAGCGTAATAATCCAATTTTGTTCGTTTATTCTTCAATCCTTCTCATTTTTATTTTCGCCCCTTTTCATCAAAAAAAAAGTCGGGGGGAGAAAAACAAATCGGAAACAATTTGGGATGCCTAACTAAATTGCGAGTATTATGAGGTGCGAGATGATGCGACGTATTATGTAATCGTCACCCGTCTTATGTATTCGCGTCGGTGACCATCCAAGGCCGAAAAAAATGAAGAGAATAAGGCAATTCCAGCAAACATACACGTTTTTTCCTCCACCATTTCATTGTTTCGTTCAGTTTCACATCCTTCCCACACCCATATTTGTTTTGTTTGCTAATAGCCTATTAAGTCGACAAGGTATTCAAGCGTGAAGTCTTTCCCTGTTTTTTCAGCGCAGATGGGTTTGGGTGATAATTTTTTTGAAAATAAAAAAAAACAGAGACACTCAATATCCTCTTGTAGAACAAGGTTCTAAATCCCAAAGGAATTCTGCACTTTTTTCAAAATGGAGTGTCTGAAATTGAATCAATTCTAAAGGGCGGGCTAGTGGTCAGACCAAACCTTCCTTTTTTTTCATTAAAGGACCACCAATATTGTTTTAAATTTTCTTGTTTGTTTCTAAATGTTTTTAAATTGAAAAAGTTGCAATCACTATACTTTTTCAATTTGGACACTGGTCACTCCGGGGGCAAAATGAACAAGAAGATGTGTTTCAATTACGCAACATTTCTTCCTGGTCATTCATTCATTCAATTGAAGCGCACTTTTTGCGGAAGATAGCCACTTGAAGGATGGAAATGAGAAAAAGGGGCCGTGGTTTGGTTTTTTTAGGTTAAGGCTCGCTGCTGGATGTCAAGAGGCTTTTACAAGCCTTTCGGGTCCCTCATAAGAAAAGAAAAATAATGAAATATAATCATTGATGAAAAAAAAAGTGGATAGGAAGATATTTTTTGATAAATGACTTTTTGATAAAACTTACACTTGCACGCTTTTCGATGGGTCATTGGAAGAGAGGTATCACGAACAAAACCAGGCTTACAAAGGTGACAATTTCTTCCAGCAGTGTTGTGACGGCAGTTGAGGCAAATACCTCCAGAGCTGAAAAACAAACTCAACGATTTTCATGTCATGAAAACCTTGGGATATTTACCGATTTCCACTCAATCTGTACAATTCGGAATCGAATCGGCATCTCTTTGCATGTTGGTTGCAGTTGCATGCTGGAAAAGAAAAAGAAATATAAATGCTAATTTATCATTCAATAATCCATGCACTCTTTTCGCTCGCAGTTTATTTACAATCGCTTGCTATTAATCTAGAATTAATTCATTCCATGTTGTCTACAGTAGGATTAAGAAATTTAGGAAAGATTTTCTTAGTTCTTACATACATTTTCGCATCTTGAATTTAAAATCATTTTCCACTTTTCTAGTCATATACACATGTATATATGAATCTTCTGTTTACTTCATTTCTCACACCTAACTCAATCAACTAAATATGAACAGAATTGTTGAATAAAAGGGTACAACAATATTTGTATATCCCTAATACATGGGTTCCGAACAATACACCGTTTTCAATGAACATCACCTGTGTGTGCATACCGAATAAGCTGCCACCAAAAATTTTAATGAATGGTTTTGGAACACAACATTTGGTTATCAAATTAGGATTTAGTTTTTTCAAGTAGGGGCACTTATAAGCGGTTCATCCCTTTTACGCTTCCCTTTTCCCAGAAACCAAAAAACCGCAAAAGTGGAATAATTATAACGAATGATTATTTGATTATAATTCGCGTGAAATGGGGTCTTCTTTTTTAGGTCTGCTAAGATGAGTAATAAATGACCAATGAAGGGGGGGGAGGTTTTTATGAGTTTCGCGTTTTGGTGATTATATTGAGGGAAAGCGATGAAAATGAACTGGATTTCGTTTATCATCACTGCACTGGAAAATATTGAATTTGAATTTTGTTCTTGATATCCCACAGAGATTGTTGTATTACATTTGTAATGAGATGGAACGCCTTTCTTTTCAATACTCAAGACCGGCGGGGGTGACTGGTATTAATATTAATAATAATAACAACCAATACATTGAGGGTGGCGAAAAAAGGGAGGTGAATGTTTGAGAAACAACTATAACTAATCGGTCTGGCTGCATGGAGGGACAATGACAAAAAGGAAATGAAAATGCGTGTTCCGTTACCACTTGACACTTATTATATGATACATGTTATTAAAATAATGTTTCACTACCCTAATGTTCACATACCTACACAACTGTTGGCTGATGTTGAAGTCGCACGTCCCCATGGTCGGTCATAATGGAAAGGCTTGCACATTTCGCATTCTGTTCCAGCCGTGTTATGCTTACAATCACAAGTGTACTGGAATAAAAAACCAACTTTAGAAAGCAATTCAATTAAAACATGTCTCTATTCCCTACTTTTCCCATTTTGTCGAATATGCATCTGCTGGCATGACCATTACATTTACAGCGACCACCGACTGCCAATTCGCCCATTGAGTAGAAGTATCTTTGTTTAACTTCATCATCAGTTTCATTTGAATAGGAATTGACATCGTTTGAAAGGCCATAAAGTTCGGCTTGATCAGGACTCAATCTTGTGAATACCACTTTGATGTCGGTTGCGGTGACCCAATCTTGAAGGACCGGCGAGTTATCGAAATTTTGAGCAGAAGGACGAGATTCTAAGAATGGGAACGCGATACGGTTACCACCTGGTCCCATGATATGAGAGGCAGTGCATACGGCTTCCTGAATTTCAAAAATAAACAATTTTTATTTAATCTTCCGAAAATCCTACCTGCTCATTTTGTTTAGTTATTCGAACGTCGGGCTCCTTTCCATAAACTCGTCTACATTCTGAAGAGTAGAATTGGAATGGTGTCCAAGTTTTTCCGAAATCTGCCGACTTGTAAAGTGCCATCGAATCAGGGAGTCTTGAACAAAAATGCATTGAAACATAGGTAAGCTCGAACTTCTTTCCAAGTGACAGAGTTAGCGACACATTTTGGGGACTAAGACTTGGGGTCGAAACCCAACAAGTCATATTTCCAATAGAGTTGAGATCAGTGAGCAGTGAAGCTGGATGCGAGAGCGATGGGTTCGATGCATCACACATTTCACATTGTTCACGAATAATTCCATCAGGCCCTTCTCTAACAGTGCAGAATCTAAAATAGGGTTGTACTTTCAAGTCTTTCAATAATTTGATAAATGTTTGACACAAAAAAAACCAATTTTTATAATACATATTGCAGTTTTTATGCGTTTATGAATATGAATATTGAAAAAAAGCCCCCCGACACCATCTTGTGCCATGCTAGTAATAAAAAAATAGAACAACCGGAAAAAATAATTCCAACTTTTTCAGTTTTCCCCCAAAAATTTTCTCAACGAAAAATGTTCGGGGTTTTGTTCTTGAAGGTTTTCGAAATCCAATTAACAAACCGTGGTGATTGGCGGAAAACGAATGATGAAAAAAAACGGGAAAGTTTTGTGGAATGGGTAACGAAAAACGAAACAAAACAGGTAGAATAATGGAAATGGAGAGAGAAAAATAAGCAGTATACAGTTTTTAAAACGAAGAAATATGGTTTTTACAAAATACTCACCTAGTTGGGCCGTTTATTCCGCAGGTGTCACTGGCTATAACAGGCTTTCCAAAAGCGGAGTTGATGAATTCTGGAACACATCGGACTGGGCGACCGGTATGATCTTGGCAGGGATCGTGATCAGGCGCACGCATTGAAAACTGTAAACAAACATTTAATTATTGAAAAATGAAACCTCGGTCTCATTTACCTGCGAAAAATAGGCCGCATTTCCTGAACCTATCAGGAACAACAATGCGAATATTTTTCCCACCATGTTTTTGGAAAATCACGATAAGCTTCAAACTATCAGTTGATTTTGTTTTTTTCTGAAAACTTTTTCTATCACTTTAAAAAATCCTGAAAAATAATCAACAAAAAAATGTTAAGGAAAAAAATTTCAACGCGACCAGTCTCTCTCTCAGCCTAGAAGAATCATCAAGAAAAGGGATAGAAAAACTGAGGTAGGCGGAGGGTCGGCAAGCATCGGGAGTTTGGAGGCGGGGCACGCATAGCCATTGCTACCGTATACTACTAAAGATGGAGGGTTTTTATGTGTATATTCATCTGTTGATGAATTTTATTATTATTATTGTTTGAGTTATGATTTTGGGTAAAGAAAAGGAATGGCAAGGTGATTGAATGTAAATTTTTGGCTGGCACGCCGGGTGTGAATTATGCGCGATTTGAAAGGAAAATGCTGGGAAAATTTTAGGTGTTCAGGGTTGTTTAATTTAATTTGATTGCAAATATTTTAAAATATACAATTTTAGAGTAAAATGGTTTAAATAACAATATTATTTTCATTATTTTTATAATAAAAATTACTTCCTCGAAAAGTTTTTCAAATCAGAATGCCAGAACTAACTAAATATTCATATTTAATATGAAGAAAGCAACCTAACAACAATGTCTAAAGAAAACAGTGCATCCTTCAAAGGATCAGTGACGCAAAAACAATTCACTAACTATAAATCCTAAAAAACCACAAAAGGTGTGAGAATCTTGCCCAAGACAATAGAAAAAATCAATCATCTGTCTTTCTGGATTAATCCCCTTCACCTCTTACCCAAAACGAAACAATATGTGAAAATGATGACAGGTGAGATGATCGGATTAATTGAAGGAATCTTTCCCACACAATAGCGAACCGCGTTTTCAAATATTCAAGAACATTTTCGCACATCTTTGAAGAATTTCGGAATTTATCGCACAACTATCTAAAGCTTTTTACTACCAGCCGCCCTCTGACATGTTTTAAATATTATTTATTAGGGTGGTGGTATGGGGGGATTAATGAGCTCGTTTTATTTGAGATGAACATTGAATTCATTGTGTTCCTTATGTTTTATAAAACATTGGAAGTTTTTGAATAGAAAACATTGTCCAAAAAAAGAAAGATGAAATAAATCTTCATCCGACAAAAAAGGAATGATTGAAAGAAAAAAACACGAACAGTTCAATCAATTTTCTATCAAAATTGATGGCATGAGCCGGAAGTTTACCTCACACAGAGAAGCGGTGTATTTGAAGTTCAACTGCGCACACATACACGTTTTTCATATTAATTGCTGGTCATCTATTGTAATACGGTACATGAATCACTCAATTTCAATTTATGTGACATAGTTCTTATTTCATTTAAAAACAAAAAAGGAACGTTACGAACAATTTGAGTTGGGGACGGGTTCCTTTTCAGGTACATATCTTGGATCTTGGGAAAAGGGTTGTTCGAATGCATCGCAAAATGTTTTCAAGATTTTGATGGATTAAAAAAATGACATCAAAAAATGACATCAAACCGATATAATTTGAATTAAGTGTTTAAAAGAAAGTTATTGTTTTCATTCGAAATATATAATGTTGCTCATTATATTTTCAAAAGCTTTGCCACAAATTTAAAAAATTTCAAGACATTTTTTCTCAATGACATTTACTGTAAAGATGTTAATTTTAGTAAAACTAAAATCCTAAGACTTTTATTTTCGGGATCCATGTTTCTTCAAATTCACGGAAATGTCCTGGGAGTAGAAAACGATTTTTGGAACAAAAATGAAATGGACAAATATACAAAAATTGGTTTTAAAGACAATATTCCAGTTGATAGCACACAAGATTAAAATAAGTCAAAAGTTCAGAATTTCGATGAAGACAGAGAAAATCAAATTCATTGCCAAATGGAAACAATATTCTAATAACTGCGCTCTGGGCTAGTTTTGGTCCAATCACAAACTAACCTTCTTTCCGGACGTCAATTTTCAATATGCTCAATCTCGAACAAGATAAACATCTTTTCCTCTCTCCTTCAATTTTTCACAGCTTAATTTTCCTTTAATTAAACTGTTGTGCATATCTCGTTGTTTGTCAATTTCCGGTCATCTTCTCACTATTCCTGAATAAGAAGATCAATTACACGATAAAGAAAAGTGGTGCATTATTACCAACTCGTAATCAACTTTTGATGGTGACCAGTACCAATTTGCACATTTCTGACAGCTTTATATTGTAATAGTTATGAGATGAATTGAAGGGGGGAAGATTTTAGAAATGGGGTCAATTTCATTATTTATTACGTTAAGAACAAAAAAATGATGTTTTACTAAAGCAAGTAAAGAAGTGATCTAAAAAAAAAAGAAATACAGAAACGCTAATAATTTTTTGGTTTAAATTTTTTAAAAAATTTTATAACTTTATGAGCATGTCAAAAATAATATGCATTTTTCAGCACTCAATATGTTTGTAAAACAAAAAAGATATGACGGAAACCACTGAATTTGGTATGACAACAAAAACCATTTCGAAATACGGAGCATATAAATATGTATGAATTGTTTTACCCGTCTCAAATGTTTCGTCTAGTGCTCCAGCTGCTCCCGCGCACTATAAACTGGTAAACTGAAGAACACCTTCCCTAAAAATATTTGCGACCAGCAAAACTGCGTGGAATTCCACTGGAGAAAATGCAATTGTGGAATTCCATTGGATTCCGGATGAATTTCCACCATTGACTGGTTCGCGCCACCAAACTCTAACAACGAGAAAGCGTTGAAAAAGAAGTGTTATTGAGAAATTATTGTGGAAATTCAAAGTTTGGTCAATTGAGGTTATTACTTTCGTACCGTATACAATACACTTTTAATTTATTTATGGATTTCGAAAACTGCTGCTACGTCGGGCATGCCATGAAATAAAATCCCATAAATTTTAAAAAATACCAAAAAAACAGTCGTTTTATTATTTTTCCTCTGGAATTCCAAGTGAAGTAATAATGCATATTCTAATGCTTCGTTTTCTAAAAATATTGATCGCTTTGAAAAATTTTTATTTTCAAATAAAAAAAATGTTACAAGTCGAGTAAACCGTTTAATTTTCAGATCGTTTCCATTCCACTACTTTTCACCAAAATCAAAAAACCCTCATTCTTTGAAATCAAATAAACCATCGTGATTGCAAATTGTACAATAAAAATTTACAATCTTTTTAGTGTTCATTTATCAGTAAAATGCTCCATGACCCTCCTGTTTTGGTCACTAGAAAAATGATAAGAAATTATAAAACGCCATCAACATTGTGTTATTTATTCCTCTTTTTCCCACATTTCGCGAATAGAAAATAAATTTTCATCAAAGCTACAACTTTCAGCAGGATAGAATGAGTTCCAGTGAAGAGATCGAGATAAAGCCGATCGAAAATGAGAAAGGTGTCCAGTCCGATGTAGAAAATACGGAGAACGCTGCTGAAGATGGCCGACGCCGATCAGTTTTGAAGAAAACGATCAGAATTGAACTAGGAACCGACCAGGATGATGAGCAACTTCCCGAGAATGAACAAAAAGCACAAAGTTCTGTAAGTCAAAAAATAATTTTTTTTTTTGTTTCTTAATTTTTGGTAAGTATTTCTTTGAATAAATTCGTTAGCTAATTGCATTTATTTGCGTGCCGATTGAGGTGCAACATGTGAGCGTAAAATATTATAATATAATCAGCGGAGAAAAAAAAACGAACAAATTCTTACAACACTCTATTGATTGTTAGCGATAATAATTTTTGGGTTTTTTTTTCAGGTCACCGTTGAAAATGCTGAAATTGTTGAGAAAAAATTCGTTAAACAAGACAAGTCAAGTTTCAGCTTCCTGTTTATTTTATACACAGTTAATTTCGCCAACATTTCGCTAGTTATTCTAAAAGTGAGTTGTTTTATTTTTATGAACTCTCTAATTGAAGCTTCATTAATTTTGAACATTTTAATTGAAAAAAACCCATTTCAGGCAGTGACTGCATACATTTCTAGTAGTTTCTCGATTGGAACATCAGCTATCGAAAGTTTCGGAGATGTGTTCGTTAGTGTGCTCATGCTTTTTCAAGTTATTATGGATGCAAAGGTCAATAAAACCGACTATCCGAGAGGGAAAATTTCAACAGCCGTCACTAATGTAATTTTCATATTTATTTCTATTTTCACCAATTTTAATTCTCAGCTAACCGCTTCAATCGTGATGATGACCCTAGCATCTGTGAATTTCATTCAAAGCATTGATGCCCTGATCACTGGACAGTAAGTTTTACACGAATTTTTCTTCAATGGAGATCTCGGAGGCTCGGTCAAAAGCTGGTTTTTTATGTCTTTCAGGACGGTTTTAATGACATTTCTAAAAGTTTTCTTGTTCTATTACAAAAAATAAAAAGTTCACTACTTTGTACATACATTCTGGAAAAAATATAAGTTTCAGAATTGATCCCGACTTTTCCAACACCCATATCGCTGTTGTGGTAATTAATATTATCCTGAAATTTCTTCTATTTTTGCTCTGCCTAACGTGAGTCTTGTTTACTTGTTTTTTTTTAGAAAAAAATCAATAATTTTATCTAAAATTTTAGCAAAAAAGAAATAAATCAAATCAACGTGTTAATGAGGGACCAATTAACAGATGTGAAAACAAATACAATTGCTCTTGTAGCCGTATGCTTGGCAAAATATTTTTTGAAGGTACCGTTCTTGTTATTTATCGATTCGAAAACCACAAAAAGTTTCCAGATAATTGACTTCGTTGGTTCTTTAATTATTTTTCTCATAATAATTTTCAATTGGGCTCCAATTGTCAATGATTCTTGGTACAGGTTACAGGGAATTCAAGGAGATGAAGAAATTAATTCTGAAGTCCGAAAACTTCTTTTAACAAATTATAACAAGTTTCAAGAATTATCCGGATTTCTAACATATCATGTTGGGGAAGAATTCATTGTTGAGGTAATTCATGACATATTTCTGGTTTATAAATTGGTTTTCAGATTTTCTGCGAGCCGGAATCCTCAGAAGCAAAAAATTACATGATAGCTCAAATTGAGAGTATTTCAAACTGCCACAAGTGCTATTTTCTTTCAGCTGAAGAAGCCAAGGTTTTGTATTCTTCTTTGCAATGGACTAAAATTGGTTTTTAGAGTTCACGTGCCCAAAATCTGAGCAAGCGTTGGACACTATCTACAAATGATGAAACAGTATCCTTCCTTCAACCACCTAGTGCATTAGAATAAACCTATACTCATATACACAACTTTCGAAGCCGGCTTCAAATAATTTTCGATCAATTTATTATTTCAGTTTTAAAAACTGAATATTATTAAAAAGTGATTCAAAGGCAATTTTTCCAAAAAACTTATTTTTGGAAAATACATCAATTCCCAAGTGTCCTCTTCTTTTATTAAAGTCTGTAAAATAAAATCATCATTAACAATGTTCCGCTTATTTATTTTTCCAAGATCGGTGGTTCAACAGCCATTTTATTTTGAAACATTTGTGTTTTTTGTGCTTTATCGTTTTTTTCGCAGAGAAAATCTAAACCACCGCACTTGTTAGTTATAGTTTCAACATTTATTGAGAATAAGAAAAGATATTTTGTAATAATCAGAGAATATTAGGCGTGGAATTCAAACCACAATTAAAATGAGTATCTATTCTTCAGCTATGATCATATGCCCGATTGTGGTGAATATTGCAATATTGGTTGCGATTGGAATCGCGATTTATTTTGCCAAGGTAAGATGAAATTTTGTTAACTTACGGAGGAAATCGGAAAATAGAAAAATCATATTAAAAAACCTGCAGATGTAAGCTTATCAGGTGAATCCCTTTCTGATTAAATGTTGACAATACAACTTTTTTAAAAACAAAATCAAAATGGCAGGGCTCATTCCAAAGCTGCGTACTGAAATACTTTTTTTTCAAAATTCATTCTTGATTATTTATCAAAACAACACCAAACAGTGAAATTTATTATATCCCATTGTAAAATGTGAAAAAAAAGCTGCTAATTTTACGAATAATCCTCTTGAGTTTGTTTTGAATGCATCCGAGGTACACCATTTCGTCGGCCTCGTAACCCCAACCACGGGAATGTTCGAGAACGTCATCTGACTATTTTCATTACTAACCAATGTTTTCTAAAGTCGACATAAATGAAAAACTGAATATTCGAAAATGTATACTTCCAGAGCTCAATTGCCATCACAGTTTGCGTGTTCTTCCTGACAATCGCGGTTTGTGTGCTGGTCAAAGGTTTAGTCACTCGCTATCGCAACCGAAAATATCGGCCACCAATCGTTTCACAAACTAGCAGTAGATCACTGCGGTCCACCTTAACTTATGATCAGTCTAGTGACGTTCAAAACAACTCAAATAGTGTCTGTGTTTGAAGCGTTCCATGTTTTCCAGAATCTCAACACCAAAACGTCTTTTTGGCAACCTGCATCATAAATTCTTTAATCGTCCACTTTCAGGAACTGTCAGTCTTTACAAAAACCAAAAACTTTTCGAGACTAGCATTGTGTTTTAAACTCTCATTAGCTCAGTTTACGCGAAGTTTTTGGAAAACATTCCCCCTTTTTTACATTTCACACCTTCCTTTACATAATCTGATAAAAATATACTTTGTGTTCTCCATGGCCTAATTGGCTATCTATTGCTGCTACCCATTTTTATTTTCTTTCTTAAAATAAAGTATTCAAAGCATCTATTTCTTTTTCATTGAAAAATCGTCACCTTCTTATTTTTTTAATGTGTATATTTTTGTCGAGAATTTCAAAAAATTGTAAATTCAGGGTTAATATTCATTTATCCACTGGTATCACGATTGAACATTTGTGTATTTCACGGACAATTATTACTAGTTTCATTTTTTTTACGGGAACATTACGGGTCCTTTTTATGGGGAAGTAACCTTTCAAAATATCTACAAATGATGGAAACTTCATCTTTAGCGAAAGCTGTTTTTTCGGTTATCTTATCAATAATTTTGTGTTTTGTCTCTTTATTTATTATATTTCAAGGGAACATTAAGGTAATGTTTATTTTTTGTAAATTACACAACAATTTCATTGATATTTGGAAATATTTCTGCTTTTATGTAGGAAATGTAGAAATACGAAAAATACCAGAGGAACGCTTTTAAAAGGGGTAAAGATATTTGATCCATTTCGGCTAGTGTGCAAAATCTTAGCCTTGCCTGAAAAAGTTAGAAAAGAATAAGAAACACTTGTGCCTCAAATCTTTAAGATATCATCGTTTAAGTAAAATATTAACTACTGTATATGACTCTAAAGTAAACCTATTTCGGAAATGAAAGAAGGAGCATAAAAGCTTAATAAACAGTGAAGTAAAATTCTCAATGCGGCCGCGTTCCTCACAAACCCACGTGCATATGCCGTCATTACTGTCAAAACGAACAGTTGCAAAGAATAACGATTTTTCATAGTTTGTAACTTTTGATTTTTTAAAATGAAATACGTAGGGCATTTTTCTACAAATCTCTAAAACACGTATCTCTAAAACATGCAGTTTTTAGTTTTAAACTTCGTCTACTACTGTATTCTGAAAGAAGATGTTATTTTCCTTCTAATGCGTTATAAAACATCAAAATCGATTCACGGGTTCAAAACAAAAAAACAAACACATTTACTTTACATTAGAGTCATATTCACTATAATTGTGCATCCCTAGTAAAAATAAAATCAAATATTGAAGTTAACAACAGTGTGACGACACTCGACATTCATTCGACCTTCTATAACTTTTAAACGAGTTTTCAGAATTCTTTCACGACAATGCTATTGGCCTTTTTATTTTTTGGTTCATTGTTTACGGCTCTAATGGGTATGAAAAAAATAAATGATGAACGTGATTACGTGCCTCCGACTATAAAACAAACATACATCCGGTCACCAAGATCTTCGTCGGATACCACCAGTGTTAAAGCAACAACCGAAATGTTGGCAGTTGTATGATCGTTTCCTTTTTTTCAGTATTTTTTATGTTATCCGTAATTTTTCCAACTTTTCCAACGGTGATTTGTTTAAACTATTTGTCATTTTTAGCGGTGATTTTTTAAAAGACAAATCATGATGACAAATTTTTTTTAATTTCACTTTCCAAAAGTTTTCTTGATTCTTTTGATGATTATTAATGTCATCCTTCCAAATTCACGACAGTGATCTTTAAAAAAGTGAAACATAAAACTTTCTTTCTGACAAATCGAATTAATTTAACATTATGTTTTAGCTCACATTCTTAAAATTCTTATAGTTTAAGTCACTATACGAAAAAATTCCATTTGAATAACAGCTTTTTTATTTCTAGGAAAAATCAACCTTAATTAGGAAGTAACTACCAAAAAAAACTTGTTTATCTTATTTTTTGCAGAGTCTCCATTTAGCACTTTCAATTCTGATATGAGACGTCGTTTTCTGTGTTCTGGTCGTTCATAAAAACGAAATCCTAAAATAACATTGTTTGTGAATTCTTAATTTCAAACTTCTGGTCTGATTATTTACTCTAGGGAAATAAGAAAATTGAGGGCTTAAGGTTTACTAACCGACTTCTGGAACTATACGCAATTAAGAAAAAAATGATTTTCTATTCGGCATGGAAACTAACTAGACTGGAAAATTAATTTTTTAGTCTTCATTTTTGTGAAAAATGAGCACAATACTCATGAAAAAGAAAACTATGGCCTCAATCTGACAAAAATAAAAATAAAAACACCTCTGCGAAAAAATTTACATTTTTTGGCACTAATAGTTTTTATTGGCGCTTCTAAATTGGTTTAAATCATTTCCAGAACTAGTTAAGTAAAGCTTTAACTTATTTGAAACTGACGTTTTATAGCTGTTCATATTAAATTTTCTATGATTTTTCAAATTTTCAATAAGTTTTTTTAAAAGGATTTCACATCCAAAATTGTTCCAGTTCTTTTCCCCATATTAAAATTCAGTTTTTAATTTGAATTCTTTGGTTATTTGTTTTAATCTAAGAATACCTCTACTTATTATATCTATCTCAATTTTTGTAACCCTTATTTGTACTACCTTAAAGATGACGTTTTCATTTCCTGATTTTTCAAACATGTTACATACTACGGCCAAATTTTATTGTTTTTCACAAAACATTACCTGTTTCTTATTATACATATATATGTATATATATGCCATGGTCATTTTACATGTTTCAATGGATATACTGCAAATTTATTTTTACCAGTTATTTTATTCCGTGTTTATGTTTAAATTACTTTAATAAATTGTGAAATTGTTTCTAAAAATTTTCAGATCATCGGTATTTACATTTTTCAACTCTTTTTTATGTTAAAGATGAACGCTCAGAGTAAAAAAAAAATTAAAAACTGTATTGATAATTGTGTCTAAATGCACCATGATGTCATGTCTAAATGCGCCACGTAAATGTCCTGAAAACAAAAGTGTGACAAACTGAAAAATCTTTGTTTCAAAATACAGATACCTTTCCATTTTTATTTCTAGATTTTGTAGGTCAGATATAATGTTTTAAAAAACAAGCAAATAAACGGAAGTAGTTACAAATTAATTTGTTGTTGAATAGTTGTAACGATAAAACTATTACAAATGTTGAAAACAACTGAAACACCGTCGCCGAATAAATTCGAACCACATTCCATTTATCGTGTTTTGGTGACAAATTAAAATGTTCTAGATATTATTTTTAAAAATTGTAAATTGTGATTTTTTGTTGCAGAGCACTGGAAATTCTCATTACTGATTGTTATAGACAATGTGTCACGTAACGTTGAGGTATGAATTTTCATTCTTTCAAATTGCAGCAGTTCGAACTGGAAGCTTTTAATAAAATGAAAACGTCGAATAAAAATGCTTCACGGATTGCAAAGTTTTCGAAATTTATTAAAAATGATAAAAAGTCAAGCTTGAACTTTATTTGGATCAGATATGCTTCTTTCCATATTACATCTGCTATCGGATATTGTTTTTACCTTATGTTATTTTATTAAGAATGTATCAAAATCCCTCTAAATGCGTATTGAATATCTTATTTAATTGAATATCTTATTAAATTCAAATCGCAAATCTTATCTTAATTTGTAAGCCACATGTGGGTTCCTTTCCCTCCCATTCCAGATGTCGAACCAGATAAAAAAACCAACAATTAGAACAAAAAATCGAACAGTTTTGTCTTATTAATTTAACAGTTGAACAATTATGTAATAATCAATGTGTTTCACACAACCTGATATTGTGTAACAATAGCACTCCGCTTATACGGTCATCAACAAATAACCAACGATATTATCCAAAAGCGAAAATAAAGCCAAAGGCAGGGTGTGGGGCTTGTTTTTGGGATATTGTAAGGGAGGATGTGGGGACCGGTGGATATATCTAGTAATGCCACTGCCTTCCCCTTTCGCCTTAATCATTTTTCTTACGAAGTCCAACGAGGGAACGCGTTTTTTTTCTGTTCCTCTTCTTATCCACCGATGATTACGACAGTTTGCCCTTTTGTCATTTCTTCTTTTTTGATTCAATTTTTTGCGCGTTTTCTTTTTCGAAATGCCCATCTTCTCTCATTCGTTATCTAAAGTGAAATTTTATAGGTTTTATTAAAACTTGAAAACAACCCCATCATTCAGTGTCAAAAAAAGGTAAACGAAACAATTTACCTCAATTTTGGTTCTAATTGCTATCGAACACGCTTTCACACATGACTAAATACCATTAATCGAATTCAACTTTTTTTTTCCTAACGCATGATCCCATTAGCATTATTTCCCTCGCATAAACAGTTTGGAACGTTATACCCACCAGAAAAATTTGTTAGAAAATCAAATCTCGGCTTTCCCTACACCTAACAGGATAAGAATCTAATGCATTCTTCATCCATTTTTCAAAAAGATATATCTAACCTCCCAAACTGTTCGTTATTTCCTTCCGCTTGTTGTCAATAATAAGCTTGTTACCGTTTTTTGTTGCTAACAAAGCGGTCTCTTTGAAGAACCAAAAAAATTTCATATAAATTTGATGTAGTCTCGATGAAAAGCTTCATTCTTTCTCGATGTTATATTATCCATGAAGATAAATTCGAAAAGCTCGAAATATACAGGAACATATGTTTGCAAACAGTTTCTATTCATTCTTTTTTTTCGCTTTACTCTTCTTCACGTATCATTTAATTTCGGTGTGTCGATGTTCCAATACAGATATTGTCATGCATACCAAAATGTGTATACGAAATTTCATGTTAGAAAGTGGTTCTCAATTTCGAAGAAGAGATGCCAATATCTTTTTAATGATGAGCGCATGGCTTCATGTCACGAATCGACCGGTATCCCACAATGTTTCCTTTTTTTTCCATTTCTGTTCCTTATTTTCTCATTTCTTTCTGGCCTTAAGTTATGTGGGAGAAAAAACAACAACCTTTCGCTCAATTGCAGGTATGGAAAAACTCGACCCAAAAGAGGAAATACAGTTGCGAATGGAAGCGGAGCGTCTCAGACGCATGGCAGTAATTGGTAATTGTTTACTAGTTGTGGATTAATGGTGTTTTGATGGATATTGTGTTTTTTTTAGGAGTTGCACTTTCAATTGGCGCCGCGATTGTTTGTGTCATGACTGTTCCATTTGTGTATAATTATGTTCAACGGGTTGAAACGGTTCTGCAGAACGAGGCTGAGTTTTGTCGGGTGCGTTTTGTTTAAGGAACAGTTTGGAAATTTCAGCGCGATGTCAAAAAATTGTAGTCTTTCTGAACTCTTGCTAAAAGTTGATGATTATAGAAAAAACATGAAAATTTGAAATGTTAGTTTACTCTTTGAACAGGATCTTTGGAATTTTCTAAACGACGACCAAGTTTTAATAATCACTCCAAAAATATTCAAAATTTTTGCCGTTGCTTCTATTGACGAGATTCATTTTTTTCCTGGAAAATATCAAGATTTTTTTTGGAAAACTTATTTACTATTAGCTCAAAAAAGTTAACAAAAAATTCAGTTTTTATGGCCCATTTTGACAGGACCTTTTTGTCATTAAAGGCAGCTGTTCAGCTAATTTGACCCTACCTGATTTTAATTTCAAAAATTAGAGCGTTCTCTCATTAGTACAATGCAAATTATGCGAAATCACACCGATAAATACACGCGTCACAGCAGCGGCCCAAAATTGCAAAATTAAAAGTTTGAATGCGCGCGTGTCCGTGCGACGCGGTCGGTGTCCGTGCAACGCGGTCGGAATTGGCGCGAAACACAATTATTTGAATTTGGCAACATATTGCTATTGTTATCTCGACCGTCTGATCCCCCATTCGAATTTTTAGTTTTCGCCTTAAATTTGGGTCGTGTTAACTGACTAGCTGCCTTTAAAGACCTTCTCCAAACCAACTTGGCACTGAGTATTCGTGGCGGGAACCTGTCTCTTTAAAATCCGCTTTAAGAACCTGTCGCTTTAAAAGCAAGAGTTTTAGGGAACATTTTTGTGAAAAGAAAAATTTAAAAATCCCTACCCATAATAACTAAAAACTAGGTAGATATTTTTACGTTTTATTCATACCAATTGGAGAAGGTGGTATCAGACACTGTATTAAACTTTATGATATTAAAAAAAAATTTTAAGATCATGATTTTTTACTGTACTTGTCATTTTTCGAAACTTAGTTATTGTCAACTTAAAATTTTTGGATCATCCATTTTCTACTGAAAAACCGCAGCGCAACCGCTCGCAGGTAAAAATAGCATGACTTTGTTGGAGACTTAGATTTCTGGGTAGGTCAAAACCAACTTGCATGATCAAGAATATTTGAATTGACAATATGTATCTAATAATTCTCAAAGTTGGTCAAGTAAAACTTTATATTTTACTTCTATAGGTTTGGTCAATTATTAAAAAACGCTTCGTGAATTAAAAATATTTATGAATTTCACAGTTCGGTGGAATCATCTTTTTTTAAACTCGAATTTCAGTTCAATCCGGATTTGTAAAATTATATTTATATTCTAATTTTGTTTTTTTTACTCACGCTTTCCGTTTCAATCAAAACGAAAATCGACAGCTTCGTAACTGTTATAAAGATCTCACGATCGTCATCCTGATCATTTCTCCATTCATTTTTTTTTACAAATGCCATCATCCTCAGTCGCATGCATATCTCTTCTTTGTCTGCTGGGGCACTGTTCTTTCTCCTCAACTTTTTATTTCCATAAAACATTGTTGTCGTTCTTCTTTTTTTTTCAAACGTTGATAATTCGCCATATATACACACACACGTTGAACGCTTTTGATGGCGCTTCCGCCATCATCATTTATCACCTCCCATCTCCCACTTTCTTCCAACATACAAAAGATATACATTCACAATAAAATATTCTAAAAACGGCAACTGGTTTTTGTTAGGTGTCCGCCACATATTGAACAAAATGGTTTTATTTTTTCGTTGCAGGCTAAACGGGATTCCGTAGTGAGGGAACTGACAAGGACTCAACGGCGAGCTGGAACAAGTAACAGGCAAAAAAGACACGAGGGAACATATGCTGGGTATTCTGCGAGTTACGGAACTTATGAATCAGTTCCGCTGATGCAATATAAATCTCCTGAAGTTACTGAACATGTTGAAAAGTTCCAAGGAAAGGAAGAAAATTTCCAGCAATGTAATTTTTAAAAAATGTTTCATGCAATTTAGTACGACATTTTAGGTTGTGGGTGTGGATTTGGCGCACCTGGTGAGGCAGGGCCACCTGGCCAAAATGGTCATGATGGACGGGATGGGCATCCAGGACCAGATGGAAATCATGGATCGGATCTTCATTCCGATGATACTTACAACATGGCAGATCAATTCTGTTTCGAATGTCCTCCAGCACCGGCAGGACCACCGGGACCACCAGGACTGAAAGGAATTCCAGGAGTGCCTGGAAAAGACGGAGAAACTCCACAAGCAGGCCAGCCAGGAATTCCTGGACCACAAGGACCGCCTGGACCAAGAGTTTGTCTATAATTTTAAAAATAAAGTTTATACGTAATATCTTTCAGGGAATGCCAGGAGAACGTGGAGATGAAGGAGAAGGCGGACCAGACGGTATTCCAATGGAGAAAAAATCACCACCAGGACCAAGAGGGCCATCAGGACCACCTGGACCACAAGGACCACAAGGAAAAGAAGGAAGACCTGGAACCCAAGGACCACCAGGAGAACTTGGACAACCAGGAGATGATGGAATTCCAGGTGTGCCCGGAAAATCTGGACCACCTGGAAAAACAGGAGCAGCGGGTGCGCGAGGCCCAGCGGGTCCTTGCAGTCATTGTCCGAATCCGAGAACTGCACCTGGGTATTAAAAAAAACGAGAGGAATATGCCGATTTGACTGATATTTGTATATATTGCATAATGATCTTCCCTTTCGCCACAGCTCAATAAACCGAGATGGTGTAATATTCATACTTATTTATTGTTTCACAAATAATTTATTTTTTCCTTGCTTCCTCAATTTTCGCTGAGCTGTGTCTCCAATAATTTGTGGTTAAGTCCATGTGCCTTACGCGATTCGTGATTTGTGTTTGATTGTAACGAATATAATTTTAATAAATAATTATTTTTTTAAATAATCATATACGAATATCAAATTAAGATTAGAAATCTGCAGATCCAGGAAAATGGTATCTAAATGTGTTTTTAAGTATTTTAATATTTAAAAAATACAAAATTGTAGTGACAATGTACTTAGGATTCTTCTTTCGCAAACGCTCATAAATTTGATGTCCTTAAAACATTGCTGTACATAAAAGAATATGTTTTTCTCCATATTTAAAAAACCAAAGTTTTCAAACAACAATCATCCCCCCCCCCCCAGTTTTCAAACAACAATCATTTTTCTACCGAACATATTGTGTTATTTAACAGTGAGCTACAGAACTTTTTATCGGTATTGAAATTGAACCATTGTCAGAACCGAAAAAAGAAACATATTATGTGTAACCTTTGAAAAGAACTTTTGTTTGAAAAATGTATAAAACTTTGGAATCAATTGGAAACTTGACGAACATCTAGAAAACTGATTTTCAGAGATGACAAGTATGAAAATGTTCTCTGTATTTTCCGTTTTTGGATTTTTTAATTCTGTTATTGCAAGGGATTATGTTCTTGAAGCTTACAACAGGTAACAAAAATGTTTAATTCTATTTTTTTTCACATTTCTAAAATTGTCAAAAGTTTAGAAATGTCAATCATTCATCCGATCCTTGTGATGATTTTTATCGGCACTATTGTCCACTTAATGAGGGAATGTTATTTAGAAATGAAATAAACAAAGACGTGGAGTGGGTTATGTCTAAAACATTGAAACTAGGGTTTTTTCAAACTGATATTAAGGTTTGTATTAACATTTTTGTAAATCTAATAAATTTCAGAAGTTTAGAGGGACCTTGGGCATTTGATTGAACAACGCGGAAAATTTTACAGCAACGTGGATAATTTTGCTTCTTACATCGATAATGAAATCCTTGATCATTTTGAAAACTTGTGAGACCCCGAAAAAAAATATATTTTTAAAAAAGTTGATGTCAGATGCCTGAACCATCAGAACAGTTCGTTGTTCCTGTCAATTTTACATGAATTGTCGCCGATTCCAGATTTATCAACAAACTTGCCTGACCTTTCAGAAGATAGCAATTGCTCAAACACAAGAGAAATATTGGTTGATTATCTCGGTGCTTTTAGAAAAGTTAGTGAAATGAAGTTTGAAAATTTGAAATGAACATTTTCAGATTGAAAACGTGCATTTTAATCATTTCCAAGTTGATATATTTGAACTTGAGGAAATATATCAAACCCATGAGTTATATGCGGCTGCAAATGTGATTTATGCTGATGATGGGATCAACAGGGCCATTTTTGAAATTGATTCTTACCTTAAAAAAATGCTGTCAATTGTTAAAAAATGGGCAGAAGTAAATAAACATAATCGCCAAGATTTACAATACCAAAATTTTTCAGCATACTCCATGGCTTATCAACAGTGGTACAGAGGAAGCTTTTGATAGGATTATACAGAAGATGAATTTTCAAGCGAATGTATTTGGAGAGTTGAGTATTATGTTTGACGAATTTTTGGCTATTGAGAAAACCTATTTAAAATGCAAAAATGGTCTCCAAATGACCAATGAAGCTGAAATTATAATATGTGCTTGTCATGCACTAAAAAACAAAACTGACAAAATATTATTTCTAAAGGAGATGTTTCTCCCATTTTCTGCATTCAACACTCATCCCTCTGTGCATTTGTCATTCGCACTTTTGCGTACTCATAGCCAGTTGGTAGACGAAGCATCAAAAGTAATACATTACGTGCCATAAAATTTAAATGTATTTTTTTCAGATTGGTTTAATTGGTTCGATTTTAGGGCACGAATTATCGCATTCAATAATCAAAAATTATAATCGAGAAAATCTCTTCCTTCCATATTTCTCTGAAAACGTTCGAAATTGTATTCAAAAACAATTCAATTCAACATGTGAAGAGTTTTCAGAAATCGTGAGAATGATTATGAAGTTTTTTTTCAATTCTTCTTTTTTAGGATACATGTGTTGCACTTCCTAAAAACGTTGATGAAAATGGGTCTGATCTTCTCGGAAATCAACTAGCTTACGAATTGCTAAAAGACTATTACGGTGATGATTTACGGGTAAGATTAATTTCCATAAAATTTATGCATTTATTTTATTATTTCAGACACAACACCCGAAAATAGATGCAACTTACGAACAATTGTTTTTCTATGCTCGAGGAATATGGATGTGCGTTGTGAGTGTGCAACTGTGCATCCAACGGGCAATTATAACTGTTTTTTAGACAAAAAAAGTTGAGTTTAAATCAGACGTTCATAGCCCCGACAATATCCGAGCAAACGTAATCGTACAACTTTCGGAATTCCAATTCGCATTCGATTGCTCTGAAGATAGCCGAATGATTCGTTCAAAAACCGTATGACAAGCATTTTGACGCATTATAAATATTCTAATTTTCAGGAAACCTGCAACATTTTGGGTGAAGGGGCTCCAGAAACTAAGAGACGCTGATAAACCGTTTATATTTTATAAATTTTTGCTTTTTTTGCATTTAATCTATATTTAATTGTATATACATGTTTACATCTTCAAAATTAATAATATTTTGAGGATTTTTTCATAAATCTAAGAAATTCGTTAATATTAAATTTTCTCATCCAAGTGTTTTTCAATTGATCTCTTGTTTCTTCTATTTTTAAGATTTACAAGGGAAGTACTTTAGGTGTTTTTACTCTCCGTTGTTGTAACCTAAAAGACGACGTCAGACAAATCAATTTCAACAGAGAAGAATCTTTCAAGTTCATCACTTTGCGCATTTCAACATGATGTTCGAGAATGACATTTCCATCGACCAAACATTCACTATCATCTTTAGTGAATGCATCCAGATCCACCGTTATCGGAAACTCGACGAATTCCGATTTTCCATTGATTGTTGCGTGAAGCGGGCATCAATTGACCAGAATTCATGAGGATTCGTTTTCGTCGTCCAAACTGATAATTTAACTCTTTCCGTTGTGCATCAATTTTTCAGCTTCCTGAAAAAAATTTTTGTTGAAAAACGCTTTTAAATTAAAACGCTAAATTTCTGATTGAGTATTTCAATTAATCAGAAAAAGAAGGTATTTTCTTTGTTTTTTTTCTTAATTTTAATCTTAATTTCTTTAGACATTTTATTATCAAATCATAACGTTTTTAAAGACTTGCCGTGTGACATCTTTATAATTGATTTTATGCTTCTCGTCGCAGTCGATGATGTTACTTTGTTCTATCACGACATAGAACTATTCCCGAATTTTCAACAAGTGTTTGAGCATTTGCTGATATCATGTGGCCAAGCTGAAAATTATTTGCCTTTTTTTGTCGAAGAAATGAAAATAATTTAAAATTATTACTTTTCGCTATAAATGAGGGAAAATTGAAAACAAGTGAGATGGGTCAATGTTACGTTTTTCTCATTTGATGAGAATTTTGTAACCATACAAAATTTAAGTTTTTCAGTAGGCAGCTACTTTTTGTATTATAGGCAAGAAAATCACGAAAAGAAAAACATATTCGTTATTGCCAAGAACGTAAAAAAAGAAAAAAATGGTCGAGAAACAAAAAAAGTGGAGAGTTAGTCCTCCAAGCTTGGAGTTCTACTTATATGTGACCTGATCATTAAAAAAGTGTTTTTGTCTATTTTTTGGCCAAAAGTTTTTTAAAAGAAACATTTTCATTTTCGTTAAAACATTTTCTTATTTAACAGCATCCAATAATTCGAAAAAAAAACAGTTTCAAGTGATGTGTATAGTAAAGTGGTGTCCCTTGTATAAACTAGGTTCACAGAGATGCGAGTGGATGAAAACCAGCTTTAAACAACAAAAATAAACGCGAATTATTTTCAAGAAGATTTATTAAATTTAAAACAAGAATAAATTACGAAAGAAAGGTTAATTATATTGCAAAGAACAAATAAAATACTAGCCGCAGCTAGACGAATCTAGTTCTCAACTAGAAACAACAAAAACAGCCCAAAACTGGCTAAAAACGAGCTTGCTTGCCTTCTCACAACAAAACTAATGTGACGCCCGAGATGGTGGCCTAGAAACACATTTTTGGGAAGCTAGTCCCTCTGGGTTGGGTTTCTAGTCCTCGGCCATTTATCTCAACATCCCCCTCCTTTAGAAGAACAGGCTCCGGACTGTTGGGATACATCACAAAATAACACGGGTAGAAGGGATATGGGGTCGAACATTTATCACATCGAACCGACTGTTCTTTGACGACTTTCAACTGGTTCTTGTCCCATTTTCCACTTTGTCCATTCATCTCAACTCTCTTGGCCTTCATATTCTGAGGTTTCACTCCAATCTCAACATCTTTCTCCTGATGCTTCTCATTCACACTTGTTTCCACTTCCGAACATCTCCCAAATTGATCTTGTGACTTGGCAATCGAAAAAATTTGACGATTTGGCTTGGCACTTGCATCCAATTGATTGACCGTTGACGGAACCTGAATAACAAAAGGTTTTGTGACATTTGTCACGTTCTTCGACCATCTGTGCCTCGGTTTGCTCTTGCATCTCATCTTGTCATTCTCACGACCTCCGATTTTCTGCTCACTTCCCCGATCACCAGCTTTTCCAAAATTCCTGTCCTTCACTGAACCTCCCGACACAATGCCTTTACTATACATCACATCTTCATTCAATGGACATCTCTTCTCCAACTTCACACGATTCTTCCAAAATGGCAGCTTTCCTTCACTTCCAGCTCCACCAAAATTCTTCAATCTTACTGCATTCACAACAGCTTTCTTCTTGTCTTCATCGACATCTTTCCAGCCAATATGGATACCAAAATTTTCAAACGAATTCGTGCCCAATACAGCATATTCTTCATTACTTTCACACACTTGGAACGAAACACTCTTCTTCTTGTGCCTGATTTCAATCGGAACAACGACTCGGTGAACAATATTCATCTTCGTATTTGACGCATCAATTACATCCAAATCTTTATCCGATGGACTTTCCACAAACTTCTCATCCGTCAAGTTTCCTTTCTTGACTCTGCTCCATGTTTTGGTTGACAACAAGCTAACTTCTGAACCACTATCGATAATAATTGTGACTTCCTTTCCAAGAATTTTTGCTTGTTCGAGTACTAGGCTTCCAGCTACAGCATGATTTCCCTGTCGCAGTGCTTTCTCATCACAAATTACTCCGTGCGCGTATGCAACTTTATTGTTTTCCTGACATCTTGCAGCATAATGCCCAGGTTTTCCACATTTGAAACAATTCTTTCCAAATTTGCTTTCAACTGGCACATTTCCATTCAATTCATCCATTGATCCTACTGGAACAGCATTTGAACCAGAAACCGGTGATGATTTCATTCCTCCAGGATGGCTAGAACCGTTAACATCCCATTTTCTTCCACCAGGATGACTATAACCGTTAACATCCAAATTTCTTCCACCAGGATGACTAGAACCGTTAACATCCCATTTTCTTCCACCAGGATGACTCAATCTGTTAACATCCCATTTTCTACTCCTTTCAAAATTATCAGAATATCCCATTTGATTTCCATTCATCCAATTTTCCTCTTCAAACTCCAACGCTATCCTCTTCAACGTCTCATACTGATCTTTCACATCAACTTCTACTCTCTTCATATTCAAAATACAATGCAACGTCTGATCTCTTTGAGCTGCTTTCAACAATTTCGTCACTTTCAATGGTGCGATTTTCTCATCATCCATATCAAAAGCTTCTTTTGACAACTTTTCAATCAACAAACAATAATCTCTGATCGATTGGTGCTCCAGAATATGCAGTTGATCAAGTTTTCGCATCGACGAGAACGAAATACTGCTTCTCGACTTCTTCAACCTCTCTTGAAATTCCAACATTGTTTCATCAAATGAATCTTTCTTCGGAATGGTTCTAAACACTTGGAGTGCTTTTCCAACCAAAAATCTTTCCTCCAAAATTGTCATCAGTTCTTCATCCTTCTCCATTAGTTTCCCATACTTAGATTTGAACGTTGTCAGAAAACTTCCAAAGTTTCTGTCATCATCTCCAGTATATGCTTTTGGATCCGGCAACGCATTTGCTCTGAACGTTGTTTCCATAAAGCTCATCTGCTTTCTCACCAAATACAATTCATCAGATAACTTGCTCCTGTCCGAAACTCCAGTTTCTTGAACAATATCTTCATTCTTCTTAACATTTTCATTAATGTTATCGAAATTTTCAGAGTTTTGAACAAAATTTCCATCTTCAACAAAATGTTTACGAGCCCAATTTTCAGCTTTTATCACACTTTCAGCGATTTCTGGAACTCGAGTTGGTTCAACTTTCGTGAGTATCGTGCTCCTAGGTTTCGGTATTGGTGTTCCTGGTCCATTTGCCAAACTGATCAATTTTTGACGAACATGACCCATCAATTTTTCCGATTTAGAAGAATCATTTATCAATCCTTTCAACCTCTCACAATTCTCCTTCCATTGTTCCATTTCCTTCTGGACATCTTCCAGTTTCAATCTAATATCATGCTTTTCCTTATCCATTTCAACCAACTGCAATGAAATCTTTTCATTTTCCAATTCAAGAATTTCTTTAGCATTCGAATCATTCGTCAACTTCATCAAAATATCTGCCAATTGATCTCCATTGCGAATATTCACACTATTCAGCATCTCAATGACTTCTCTTTCATTTTCCTTCAATTCACACAAATTTTTGGCAACAGTCACTTTTTCAGCCGAAGAAATTTCATTTCTTGCCAAATTCAGACTTTGTTCCATCAATTTCAGCTTTTCATTCAACTCTTGCACTTCCACAACCTTCTGTTGATTATCATACATCAATTTTGCATTTGCATCTGAAGCCTCTCTGTTAACAGCTTTCTCATTTTCCACTTCTTCCAAAAAGCTCAAAAATTTCCTTTCATTTTGCTTTTTCTCTTCCACAAGTTTCGAATTTTCCGCTGACTTTGCTTCCATACAAACCGCAAGCTTTTCAGTACTTTCAATATCCATAGCTTTCAAAAATATCCAAAGTTTTCGACATTCTTCCATGTACTCAACATTTGCGCCTACTTTTTCAGCTTCATCTTCCTGATCCTCTTTCAGGTTTTCCAATTTTTCCATCAACACATCAAAACCTTCTTTCATTCCTTCGAAAATAGTTTCTCTCTGTGTTTTCGACATCCTTGTTTGAGTTTCAACAAACTTTTCAGCTTTCACAACTTTTTTCCAAAAAGTTTTCAACAATTTATCCACAACCAAAAATTTGCAAACTCCAAACTTCTCTTGAAACAATTTCGAAATATCACCCGCAACCTCTTGCAACCTCTCTGTTGACTGACAGACGCTTTGCTTCTTGGCGATCTCCTCTTTTGACCATTTTGCATCATCCAACGATTTTACCTCATCGAAGACTCTTTGCAACAACTGATCCATGTTCTCCAAACAATTTTCCAATTCTTTACGCTTCACATCATTTTTCAACTGATCACCAACATTTGATACTCCCGAACCAGATGCAACTGCTAATCCATCTCTCGGCACGACCAGGCTAATCCCTGCTAATCCATCTCTCGGCATGTTCCTTGACGAAGACGAGGACGCTGACATCTTTCCAATTTTTCAAATTTATTCTATATCTCTATTTCCAGATATATAAATATCTCAGTATTTATACTCTTTCCACAGAAGAACAAAAGTGAAACGATCCGACGATTCAAAATTTTAACGAATTTCTCGGTCTCAGTGTTTGTAAATGGCTACAAACAACAGAACTTGAAAAAAACGAAAAACGGCGACGAAGATTTCAAATAATTTGCCCAGACGGTCTGTTTAATGTCAACCAATAGGGGAAGACCAAACAAAATCCGAACGTACAAAAATTCGAAATTAAACGGCAAAAAAACGAAAAATTCAAGAAAAATCAATAAACTCTCAAAAACACGAAAATTTTGCTATTTCAGCGGTTTTCCAACTCTGAACGGCTTCGGCCCCCAAGTAAAGTGGTGTCCCTTGTATAAACTAGGTTCACAGAGATGCGAGTGGATGAAAACCAGCTTTAAACAACAAAAATAAACGCGAATTATTTTCAAGAAGATTTATTAAATTTAAAACAAGAATAAATTACGAAAGAAAGGTTAATTATATTGCAAAGAACAAATAAAATACTAGCCGCAGCTAGACGAATCTAGTTCTCAACTAGAAACAACAAAAACAGCCCAAAACTGGCTAAAAACGAGCTTGCTTGCCTTCTCACAACAAAACTAATGTGACGCCCGAGATGGTGGCCTAGAAACACATTTTTGGGAAGCTAGTCCCTCTGGGTTGGGTTTCTAGTCCTCGGCCATTTATCTCAACAGTATACAGTTTTGTGTTACAATTATTACATTCGCGCTCTATTGAAATGTAAATTTTAGGGAATGAAGAGAACGCTGCATTTTTCATTCGCACGATAGAAGATATATAAAACAAGCCAATTTTTAAAGATTTTTGTGATTAAAATTGAGTGTTTTTATTTTGAGATTCAGTCAGATGCTTAAACATTTTCATGATGTTTTTTTTTCATTTCTTATATGTATACAAGTATGGGACAGATCGGTCCAGGGGTCAAAAAGTTATTCATGAGAAATGCATTCTAGAATGAGAAAACACGCACGGCCTTAGCGCTTTATTATATAGTATGATGTATACCGTCATTTCTGATACTGATTTATTTAAAAAATCAAATAATAAAATAACATCGGATGTTTCAAAAAGGCACAAGAAAGTGTTTTTAAGCGTCATATCACACAATATTTCCAAAGTTTCGTTCAGATCTCATTTTTGATTGTCGATGTTCAAATTGAGGTTTGATGTTCTTTGTTGAAATGGGCCGCATTGTTACTTGTCTCGCTTGATTTCCTTTTGTTGCTTCTGTAAGATTATAAACTTGCTCTTCAACTTGCAAATGAGCAAATACCGAATGATTAGAATAGTAAGCCAAAATGCCAGCCCAATAATTGAAACAAAAACCATTTGGAATCGAAAGTCAATTTCGATGATGCTTCTTGTGCGTTCGTTTTCCTTCACTGCGTTTTCGAACGTAGTGGTGGTGACAATACGAGTCGTTCTTGTTTTAATTAATTCCTTGATGCCGCCGTATATGCCATGGAATGCCAACACTGGTAAAGGATTTGAGGGGAAGACATCGATTTGCTTGGGACAGACGATATCAAAGATTGCGCATGGCTTGGTGCGGTCCTGATCGAAATGTAGACTAATGTTGTTAAAAGCACACTTAAACTGAAAATATATTTGATTAACTGACAGGCGAGAAATCATAGCTCTCTGACTAACAAATTTTGGCAATTTTGTGGAATTTGGACAAGAATGAATATGCTCAATTCCCGGTTTAGCAAAAATGGAAACTGTCTTTTTATAAGAAAAATTTCTCATTAAAACAAGTTAGGTCACATTGTACATATCCAGAAACGCTTCATATTCGTCCTTAATAAGGAAAAGCATAGATACTCACCAAATGAATATCTTCTTTATCGGCCTGGTAACACATGATCTTAAATTCATCGCGTCGAATTGCGACAGATTTGGGAAACTCGCAGAAGGTAGTGTGGTTTAAACAAGCAACGGTGTCTTCATTTATTGTGTAGTTGTCTTTTATGCCACTTGATACCGGTTCCTTGAAAATTTTCATTTTTCTAAATGCTTTGTTGTATCATTTTCAAAACTTACTGTTGGGAAGCAGTGAGTGACAAAGCCTTCGTTAGGATATTTTCTGCTCTGATAAACAACATATCCAGCATTGCGCAACAAACGACCTCGACAAGAATTACTAATAGTAGGGTCGGATCCTGCGACGCACAAAATTCCCATTGAAATGAAAATTAGGATTATACATGTCATCCTAAAAAAACATATTAAAAATGACTAATGTAGACATTTTTGTAAAATTTGCACAAATAAGAGGATACTAAACATTTGAGGTATTTATATCGAGCCCAGCCTAATCTACATTACAAACTTTAAGTAAATCTCTGGTGTTTCAGATTTTTACAGAAAAATCATCAGATTCCTAGTGTTATAAAGAATCAAGAACATAACACAGATTGCTGGAGTAAAAATGAACAAAATGATTTTAGAAACTAGAATCTCCCCCTTTTATACTGGAAAGATGACTCACTTTCGTCACACCTCCTTTTCCATTCGAGACCATTGGCAATTTGTGAGATAGAGCTCATTTTCTATGGAAAAAAGAATGTCGGAGAGATTAGATATCTAAAAATAAATTAATTTCGTTTACCAGATGCTCTAATCATATATGTCAATCGTGGAAGTGGTCAAGTCAATTGACATAAAATCTGAAACAAAATCATTTACAAGCAAATATATCCATAATATAATAGTATTCACCTGCCAAACTTTTGTAAACAAGTTCAAAAAATAATATAATATTAAGCCCTCAAGTTTGTGCGCACCCTAAGAGCAGACACAACATTTTTGATTAACAAAAAGTTTTTCATTAGCTCAAAACTAATATTTTAAAATTATTTAGCAAAAACTTCACAATAATAAAAAAACGCCCGGGGATTATTAAATTTACAAAATTCGAGCACGAACTTCTAGTCTTTTGTTCGTATTTGTTATTACAAAATTATGTTTCTCTGTTTCTGGTCTTGCAAATCGTTAGAAACTTACAAACTTTTTCAATTATAAATTTAAAAATACCTATTTCAAAAACAATGCAAACTTTAGAGATTATTTGGTCGTTTCAGACCAACAAAGTTAAAAAACTGAGCAAGTAATGGACGATTGAAGTTTTCAGAAACGACATTTTTGTGAATTTTAGATGGCCCATATCACCTTCATACTCCTTTTAACTGATGACTAAAAATAGAAAAACTCGGTGGATTCATAGCGGATTCCTCTGCAGTAAATGCGCTAAATTTTCGAATGAAAATGGTTAAAAGCTCCCTGTTAAGACATTCGATTTCAATGAAAACTTTGTGCTTTCTCTCACAGCGGATTGTAATACATTATGCTTTCTCTCACAGTGGATAGATAAATTAAGACAACTAAACCTGACGAAACGCAGAGCTCCACACAAGATATAGTACTTAGCGTGGCCAGCATAATGTAAGCTACAAGAAAATGACAAGTAATCTGGGATTTGAACATTCTTTGGTTGCATTGGTTGCGAGACCAGCGAATTTTACCCGGGGTGAAAGGCGCTCATTGCCATCAGAATCTATATTCTGAGCAAGTTGCTATTCACTCACGTGGAATACGAATCTATACTTCGTTTTCACAAGAGTAGTAGCAATGCATTGGAGCCTTGCCCTCACCCACAATTTTTGGAAAAAGAGCCTTCTATCACCTGGTAGTTGGCTCGAAAAACACGTTTACTTAAAGTCTGACATATTTATTCACAGGTTTCATCAAACAAATGTTTTCTTGTTCAACACATGTAAAATCAAGCTGTCCAGACTTTTAATTTTTATTTACAGAAATGTCGACAAATGTTATTCGAAATTCCCAGTAGTGCAGTCGAAAATGAGTGGTCAGGAATATTTAGATTAACAAAATCTCATGTGAGACCTACATTTATTTATCTATTTTTATTTTATTTACGACGCGGAAAAGCAATCGTGAAAAAAAGGTAAAACAAATTGTTAAATTTAAAAAAGGTATATAAAAATATGAAAATTGAAGTGAATATATACAGTTTGGAAAAAAAATTGGGGTGTAATTAGAAAAGAGGGACTGAGAGCGAGGAGATAATAAGAGGATCCCGTATTTATCAAAAATTTTTGAACCCGATAAGGACAGGACAGAAAACAAATTACCCGCAACAAATGGTTCTTTTGGAGATAATAATTGATGAATTGGTTAAATTTCTGGGATATTTATACTTTTCCAAATGGCATCGGGCAAAGGACGCCGCATTAAAAACATATCTTGGTGTTTATTGAAACAAACAGTTGCTATTATCTACTTAAAATGTTTATTCAGGTATTTCATTTTAAAAAGCTTCATTCCATTTGTGATTAGAAATCCATCATGTTCAAATCAGTCCTCGACAATAGTTGTCGCTGAAATGTTTCATGTGTTTCATGTTTAATATTATCCGCCTCCGTTGATCCACAAACATTATTAGTTGTTTACAAAATCGAAAAGTAGAAAAGTGGTAAAGAACCATCACAGTCGAGCATCTGATCCAAAAGCAATGAATGTCAATACTGCATCAATATCAACACGTATTCATGTAGAGCAGTGCGTACTTCAGCATTTTTGGAGCCCAAAACCTCGGCGTCAGCATTCTTTAATAATAGTCGGAGCACAGTTGGCGAAACTTGGGTATGCTGAATTTCAGATCCTAATTGATAAACTCTGCTGTGAAGGAATTGCGGCGCAAAGTGTTTCAATTTTGTTTCAATTTTGTAATAAAGCTGAAATATTTTATTTATTTGGATCAAACTCTCACTTTCAAACTTTTTCAAATCATCGTTGTTGTTCATCTCTTTGATAATTGTGACAATAGGAACAATTAATGGGTGTTGAAATATATCTGGTTTCGATTCTGAAAATCAAATTCGTTCAAACACATTCATAGTTAATGAAAAATAACTTACGTGCTAACATATCCCGTACATCATTATTTTTATAAACATTGTGGACCGCCGTACTTCTAGAATTATTTTCTTCTACCATTAGTTTTGAAGAAGTTTCGCGATTTAAAGACACTTTTACGGCTGTTATAGAAATAATCCGATTTGCAGAGTAATGTGCAACATTATTCTCATCTTTTCTTTTTGCTGGCACGTTAAATCCATCAGCTGCATAATACAGCATGCCCAAATTTGGTTTGCTAACCATCCGTTCAACAGTTGTATTAATTACTTGAACATAATCTGTAATAAACGTTCAGAAAAAGGTACAAAAACTGACAATCTCACCAATTCTTCGAGATACTTCTACAAATTCATTTCTAAAACTTTCTTCAGCTCCAAATCCGTTAAAATTGAACTATAACAGCTGTAATATTATTCGGGATGGAAACAGTTGCAAAATCGCCATATTTCATCTCAATCGTCTGCCAATATTCAGAAGTTGTCAGCACCTTTTCCTTCTGTTTTGCATCCAATTCCTGTGAGTACTATAAAATTTCAAAAAAAAAAAGAATAAATTGTCCTAAAACTTTTACAAACCTTGTTTTTTTTTGCGATGTTGCAAATTGATTGAATGAGTTCCTAGCTGCCGACGCGAATTGACGAGCTCCTTTTGATGTCACTAATTTGTATGAAATTCATACCTGAAAAGAAAGTTTAATTTGCAGGGGAATAACATTTTTAAAATTGAAATTACAAGATGATACGAGTCAAGTTTTGCAAAACACATTTTATATGGATTTTTTTTTCAAGAATTTCTCCATTAGAAATATTGCTTATTTTACAACATTCAATAATGAAAAAAAAAAATGAAAAATTCAGTTTCAAGTGATGTGTGTACAGCTTTGTGTTACAGTTGTTACATTTGCGCTCCATTGAAATGTAAATTTTAGGGAAGAAAAGAACGCTGCATTTTTTTTTCGCAGGATTGAAGAGATGTACAACAAACCAGTTTATTACGATTTGTGAATAAAATCGACTGGTTTTTTATTTCGAATTTCACTCCGATGCTCAAACATTTTCACGATGTTTTTTTTTTCATTTCTCTCATGTTTCGTCATTTCTAATACTCATTTATTAAGATAATCGAATAAAAATCACAACTATAAAAAAAGGCACAAAGAGGTTATTTTTTTCATTCAGTAGTCACTTTCATTGGCCAAGTTGTCGGTTTTCTCTATTGAAGGGGGGGGGCCGAATTGTTACTTGCATCCTGATTTTTCCATCTTGTGCTGTAAGATTATAAACTTGATCTTCAACTTGTAAATGATGAAATACCAAATGATTAGAATAGTAAACCAAAATGCCAGCCCAAGAATTAAAACAAAAATGATTTCGAATCTAAAGTCAACTTTGGTGTTGCTTGTGTCTTCGTTTTCCTCCACTGCGTTTTCGAACGTAGTCGTCTGGTTCTCAACATCATCGGTGACAATACGAGTCGCTCTTGCTTTAATTAATCCCTTGACGCCACGCTGTAGGCCTTCGTACATATGTATCAAATAACGATAGTTGGGGAAGTAATCGATTTCGTGGGTACAGACGACCCCGAGGATGCTACAATCCATGGCGGGGTCCTGATAGGCATATGTACGAATGTCGTATACAGCACACTTGAACTGAAAATAAATTTTATTAACTAACACGCAAAAAATTACAGCTCTCCGACTATCCAATTTTGGCAATTTTGTGGAATTTGGACTCGAATGAATATGCTCAATTCCCGGCTTAGCAAAAATGGAAACTGTCTTTTTATAAGAAAAATTTCTCATTAGAATAAGTTAGGTCACATTGTAAATATTCAGAAACGCTTCAGACTTGTCCCTTTTAAAGAAAAGCATAGATACTCACCAAATGAACATCCAATCGATAAGCCTGGTAACACGGAATATTATATTCATCGAGTTTAATTGGCACGTTTGTAGGAAATTCGCAATAAGCAGTGTTATTGTAGCAAAAAAAGGGGGTTGTAGTCGTTATGAACTCATTTTCTGCGCCAATTTTTATCTGTTCCTTGAAAATTTTCATTTTTCTAGATGCTTTTTTGTTTAAAATACAAACTTACGTTTGGCATGCAGTGAGTGGCAAACCCTTCGTGATAATTTTTTCTGATGTCATAGACATATGCAGCATTGTCTAAGAAAGCACTGTCTAATAAACGTTTTCGACAACCGTTTTTATAGTTGAGTCTTGCGTCGCACAAGATTGCCATTGAAATGACAATCATGATTATACGTGTCATCCTAAAAAACCGATTAAAAATGACTAAGGATGACATTTTGTAAAAAGAAATGCATTGTGGATAAAATGGTGTTTTAGATTTTCACAGAAAAAATCATCAGATTCCTAGTGTTATAAAGAATCAAGAACATAAAACAGATTTCTGGAGGAAAAATGAACAAAATGATTTTAGGAACTAGGATCTCCCCCTTTTATACTGGATAGATGACTCACTTTTGTCACACCTCCTTTTCCATTCGAGACCATTGGCAATTTGTGAGATAGAGCTCATTTTCTATGGAAAAGAGAATGTCGGAGAGATGAGATGTCTAAAAAAATTATTTTTCGTTTACCAAATGTTCTAATCATATATTTCACGGCGTAATCTTAGAAGTGATCGAGTCAATTACCGGCAATGAAGAAAACTTTAATGAAATCTGAAACAAAATCATTTACAAGCGAATATATCCATAATCTAATAGTATTTATTTGTCCTACTTTTGCAAACTATTTCAAAATATAATACAAAGTTAAGCCCCACATTAAGCCCAAGTTTTTGCACACTCTGAGAGAAGAATTATGTCCTTTAAAACGAAACAGACACCTCCTGTTAAAAAATCGGTTTTTTTTAGCTCAAAATGAGTATCTTAAAATATTTAGCAAAAATTAATAATATTTAGACACACTCGGAGATCATTTGCTGTCGATATACAAACCCAATAAGTAACTCTATGCTTATAATCAGTTGCTGGGTAAAGCTTCAAAAGTCGACTCGACATCGTTCATGATTTTAACATATTTTTGGATCAATGGACAAGACATAAATGTTCACATATCAAAATGTTAAACAGAAGGTGTTCTTTCACTGTTTTGTAACGGAGGGTTTCTAATTTTTGGTTCCCAATTTTTATGAAAATTTATCATAATGAATAGAAAGGTTTTCAACCTCACATGATGTTTTTTGTTTGCATTGAAAAATTGAATTTTTGTGAATTACAAAGAAATAGGAAGTTCTAAACTTCTTTACAATTGAAAATAGTATAAAAATAATGGAAAATTCCAAAAACCATCACCAAGTTTTGAAAATGGCAAATTCCATCATTTTGGCAATATTTTGTGCACTCGGATTGTTCAAAACTGTTATTGCACGAGACTATGTTCTTCAAGCTTTTAACAGGTATCCAGATTGGTTACATGTTTCAGGGAGGGTAATTTTTATAGATATATTGATCATTATTCCGATCCATGTGACGACTATTATCGGTATTTTTGCCCGATTGGACAGGGGTTTGAGTTGGTTCGGCACACGCAGAAGGATGTTAATTTATTGGTGGCTGAAACTTTGACGTTGACATTTTTTCATACAGAAGTCAAAGTTTGTTTTTGTTTTTGATACCACTACCTTTATTCGTTTTCAGAATGATATTCAAAATTTAATTGAGTATCGAGGAAACCTTTTGCGGTGATGAAAGAATCTTTAGCGACGACGTTTATTACGCCGTTCTAGATCATTTTGAACAATTGTAAGATTTTAAAAATGCGCGATTTCATTACATTCTGCTATTTTCAGATGCCTCAACAATGAAAACAGTACTTTGTTTTTGGACACGTTGACCCAAATGTCAACTTCGCCAAGATATTTCAGAAATCTCAAAGATCTTGCTGAAGATAAAAACTGCACAAGAGCGAGAACCATACTCGAAGAAGAATTAGAGCTTTTTTCCATTGTGCTCACGAACAAATTACACCCAACGTCTAATGAATTTATTTATTTAGGTTAACATTTTCGAAATGGAACAATATTATCAAATACTTGAATCAAAGGTCGTTACACTTTTAATGCATTCTGATGAAAAAATCATCGGAGCAATGTATGAAATGAGGTCATATTTGCAACAAATGATATTAATAGTTAAAGAGTGGGCAAAAGTGAGTCTTGGATTAAAGTTTAATTTTTGAAAAAACAATTGAATTAAGGAAACTCCATGGCTACAGAATAGCAATACCGTAGAAGCTTTTGAGAGAATTATTGAAGATGTTGATTTAAACATAGATGTTTCTGAAACCCTACGATCGGTGTTGGAAGAGTTCCTCGGAGTGGAAAACAGTTACCTAAAGTGCAAAAATGGTTTGGGAATGAACAATGAAGTTGAAGTTATGTTATGTGTGCACAACGCATTGACACACGCTAGAAATGTGCCTTTCGGCGGAGGTCTTTATTTCAACGCTTACAACGATCATCCATACATAACTATGCAATATCCATTGCTTCATGCTTTGAACAATCTGAATGACGAAGCGTCAAAAGTAGTCATCGTTATTAGTTTGATTTAAGGTGTTTTTTTTCAGCTTGGTGTTGTAGGTGCTGTATTGGGGCATGAATTAAGCCATACGGTTATCAAAGGTTATGAAGAAGGTGGAATTTACATTCCGTATTTCTCAGAAAACGTTCGAATCTGTATCCAAGAACAGTTTAATTCTACTTGTGAAGAATACTCTGAAATCGTAAGTTTCTTTTTCTTCAGACTTTCTTCAGACACTTTGTTTTTGAGAACAAATGTGCTGCTTATCCTCAAAATATTGACGAGAATGGAGCAGATCTTCTTGGAAACCAATTAGCTTATGAACTTTTGAAAAATTACTACGGCGACGAATTACATGTGGGTTTTTTTTTGAAAATTATAGCAAAGTTTCAAATTTAGTCTCAACACCCACAAATAAGTGCAACATACGAACAAATATTTTTCTTTGCACGGGGTCTCTGGCTTTGTGAAGTAAGTTCAAAGAAAAAATAGGTTGCTTTTAACTGTTTGTTGTTCAGAGAGAGGAAATTGGATATGATAAGACATATTCACATAGTCCTAACAATATTAGAGCAAATATCATTGTTCAACTTCCGGAGTTTCAAACAGCTTATAACTGTTCCGAAGACAGCAGAATGATCCGTTCGAGAACTGTATGGCAACAATATCTTTTTTCGTTTATTATTTTCTTTATTTTTAGGATGTTTGTACAATTTTGGGTGCCGGTGCTCCACAAATCAAACGTCATTGAAAATGTTTGCTTCAAGATGTCTACTCTAAATAACCCTATGCTTAGATTTACAAACGCTATTATATTCTTTATTAATTCTATTAGTTAGATATGAATCTATAGAGCAAATTATATCAGACTTTCAATGCTTTTTTTTCAGAATAAAACCTTGAAAAATATTTTTCGTGCATGGTTAGATCTACATATTTCAAAAACTTCAATTTCCACTGTTCGTTTCAAAGTCTGTAATATCAAAAATCAACTCTCACAGAATTATCTTAAAGGAGGGCTTTACGCAGATTATAAATGAAGTTAAAACGCAAAAAAGACATACTCATGTTATAAAAGGGTTTTAAAACATTTTTAATTCAGAGAGGAAAAAAAACCGAAAATACGAGCCACCTGGAAAAAAAGGACCACCGCGGAAGAACTTGTGTTTCTAGTCCGCGAAAGTTTGGTTTCCGAGGCCAACTATCAAATTTTGCGTTTTTTTTAATTCATTTTTTAACTTTTTTTGTTTTTTTTTTGCATTTAAAATGAACATCAGAGCAAAATGTAAAATTTTGCAATTATTTAGTTTCTAAACAAATACAACACTTCCTAGTTTTTCCCATTCTTAAAAAAATGTAGAAAACAACAAACATAACGGTTATAAAAATTAAAATTAAAAAAAAACAAACATTCATCAGCTTGTTTTTCATGAAAATTATAACATTGTTTCATTTTAAATGCAAAAAAAACAGAAATAAATTTAAAAAATACATAAAAACACACAAATTTAATAATTGACTTAGGAAACCAAACTTTCGCGGACTAGAAACACAAGTTCTTCCGCGGTGGCCCTTTTTTTCCAGGTGACTCGTTTTTTCTGTTTTTTTTCTTCTCTAAATTTAACAATTTTTTAAAACCCATTTATAACATGAGTATGTCTTTTTTTTTGCGTTTTAACTTCATTTATAATCTGCGTAAAGCCCTCCTTTAACATTTTCAAACGTCATTATAAAATCGCACCCCCTATTACTACCTCCATTGAACAGTGGTTGTATTTCGCCTGTTATTAGATAGGTTTCCAATTATTAATAAATTAATCATTATGAATCGAAAATTGTTTCGTTTCACATGACATTTTTTATTAGCATTAAAATTAAAAATTCTTCAAATTACTAAAAAATGAATGGTTTAAAATTTCTTTGGAACTGTAAATAGTATAAAAATAAATGGAAATTCCCGAAACACCCTGGGGCCTTTTCAAAAATGAAAAATAACGTCAATTTTGCAATTTTTTGTGCACTCGGATTTTTCAATTCTGTTATTGCACGAGATTATGTTATTTATGCTTTCAACAGGTATCCATGTTGCTAACATACATCGAAAAGCTTTCTCGTTATAGATTTTTAAATCAGTCTATCGATCCATGTGACGACTATTACCGGTATTTCTGTCCGGTTGGGAGGGAATTTAAGCTCGTTCAGCATGTAATGAATGATGTAGACTTATTGCAGGCTGAGGCTTTGAAGTTGACATTTTTTGAAACTGAAATCAAAGTTGGTGTTGTTTTTTTCTTTGATTACCTATGTCCGTTTTCAGCATGATATTCAAAATTTAATTGAGAACCGAGGACAGATTTACAGTAATAGCGAAATTTTTATAGACCACATTTACAAAACTCTTCGGGATCATTTTGAGCAGTTGTAAGATTTTATAAATTTATTTTCATTAAATACTGCAATTTTCAGATGCCTTAACAATAAAAACAGCACTTTGTTTTTAGAAACGTTGACCGAACTAGCATTATCACCAGAAAAATTCAGAAATCTCAAAGATCTTGCCAAAGATAACGATTGCATAAGAACGACACAATTATTTAACGAGTTTGTGATTTTCCCACCGGTGATTAACGTAAACAAAACTAAATTTTAATCGATTGATTCAGGATAACATTTATCGAATGGAAACTAATTATGATATCCTTGAAGTAATAACTGTCGAAGTTATAATGTACGCTGATGAAAAAATCATCAAAGCCATGTATGAAATAAGGTCATATTTGAAGCAGATGGTTTCTATAGTTAAACAGTGGGCAAAAGTGAGACAATTGAAACTGCTTCGATTAAACATTTTTTTAGGAAACTCCGTGGCTTTATAATAGTGGCACTGAAAAGGCGTTCGAAAAAGTTATTGAAGACGTTGAATTTGATATAGAATTTTCTAAAACTTTTCAATCGAGGCTGGAAGTGTTTTTAGGATTGGAAAAATCATACCTAAAGTGCAAAAATGGATTAAATATGCATAGTGAAATCGAAATTATGTTATGTGCCCACAACGCAATGAGAAAGGCTAGTGTTGATTTTCATTTCAATGGAGGCCTTACTTATTCGGCGGACAACCTGCATACAACCATAAAAATGTTTTATCCAATTCTTCATGCTTTGAACAATCTGAATGATGAAGCGTCAAAAGTAATAATTGTTATAAGCTTGATTTCACCGTTTTTTTTCAGCTCGGTGTAGTTGGTGCTGCTTTAGGAGATCAATTGGGTCACATAATTATCAAAAGTGATTACAACGAGAGAGTTTACATTCCTTATTTTTCAGAGAATGTTCGGAATTGCATTCAAGAGCAATGGAATTCGACTTGTGAAGAATATTCAGATATCGTAAGTTTTCCTTTTTTACCTAAAAACGTTATTTTTAGAGCAAATACCCGGCAAATTCCTATACATTTGAAACGAGCGGAGCTGAGCTTATTGGGAGACAACTTGCTTATGAGCTTTTGAAAAATTATTACGGTGACAAATTGCATGTAGGTTTTTTCTCTTCAAATTACAACTTTAGCTACCGATTTCAGACACAACATCCACAAATAAGTGCAACATACGAACAAATGTTTTTCTTTGCACAAGGAATCTGGCTTTGTGGTGTAATGTTGCGTGTTATCGGTTCTTTTCAATCCAATTTTTAAGGAAAGTCAAATGTATTTATCGCAAGCCGATAATAGTCCTGACAACATTAGAGCAAATCTCATTGTTCAACTTCCATCATTTCAAACAGCTTACAACTGTTCCGAAGACAGCAGAATGATTCGCTCAAGAACTGTACGGCAACAATATATTTTTTCGTTTAATTTTGTTTGTTTCTATATTCAGGAAATGTGTACAATTTTGGGTGCCGGAGCTCCACAAATCAAACGTCGTTGATAATTACTTCTCTATTTTTTCAAGTTTTTCATGCCATATTGAGTGCTGATAAAACGTATTATCAAACTACACGTAATATCTTCTTTATTGAACATTACAGTTAGATAAATAGTTCCTGAATTAACTGAAAATTCCAGGGAACTTATATTTCATCCAATCAGTTGAAAACCTGTGGAAAATCAAAATTTTATACAAAATTAAGTCACGAAATCAACTAAAAGTTACAAAAGTAGGGAACGCAACCGAAAGCATCGTTTACAATAATCATCCGACTTGGAGATTTTTTGGACTTTTTTTTGTTAATTTTAACCGTCAACTGTTACTTTTTTTCTGGAAAATCAGATAAACGTAAAACAATCAGAAAAATAAGCAAAAAAATGTATGAAGATAACAATGGTTAGGAAAATCTGAGATTCTCGACATCAGGCCTATTGGCTATGGCACACTTGCACCAACGTGAAGCTAAGATCTTGATATTTTGCATGGAGGGTACCTAGGTCCCTCTTAAAAACAAGTTTTTATTTGACGTAGAGAAAAATCCCAGGTGGTCCAAAAATCGAAATTTTCAGCTTTAAAGATTAAGTCTAAATCTCTTCGTGAATGGATTACCCGCACTGTTTTGAGTATTTGTTGACACCTAATTTTCAGCTCGTGGACATCATGCCGAAAATTCGATTTTTGTGAACAAGTGGTCCAAATTGTTTTTCAATTTTTCCCATTTTTCGATATGATGAAGTACTTGGTCCGAATGGAAATATTGAAATTTTTAATCCTTATGCTGTTTGTCATTAAATCCCATGTTGATTTAGCGGAATCTCTGTAACCTTTTTGGGGTTTCAGGGCAAAATAGGCGAGATTTTAGCAAAAATCAAAAGTACTTTTATCATCTTAAAAGATGATGAAGGTACGGTTTGTTATAAATAAATGAAGAAAAATAGTCGAAAAAGACGAAAAAACAATACATTCCAAAAACAGAGAAAATAATTGTGAAATGCTTAAAAAATGTGTGAAATTCTTAAAGAATAATAGGTTTTCTAGACTGATTTATTTTATTGTTTGGGTTTCAAAAATAAGCCTTTATTTTACCATCTTTGTGAAAGGAATCGTAATCACAATCAAATATTCAATCAAAAATACAATGCACAACAACCTAATCACCACACCACTTCAAGCAAAATTGAAAAAAGTGCAAAAACATTTTTTTTTTAGTTTTTTTTTAAATCAAAACAGCCTAGAACCCAAATTTTTCTTCGTCCATTTAAGGATATCCAAAATTTTTCTCGCCGTTGTTTCCGAATTTTATTGTGCTGATCGCACCTTGATCATCTACAAATGCTACAAAGACAAAGAATTTAATATAAATTGTTTTGTTACGATTGTTCAATATTGAATTGTAATGCTCTGCCCACACACCGATGCACAATATAAAAGTGGCTGAGCAGATTGAGACAATCATTTTGAAACAATATTTTTCTTATTTATTTATTAATTTTATTGTTATGTTCTTATTATTTTTATCTTAATTTATATTTAATAAATGTTTAATTACCCAAGTTTGAGGTAATTAACCGAGGCGGCCCCAACACAACAACAACAATGCTCTACCACGATCGACAATGAATTTAAATTAACAACGAATTTCAATTTGGAACTAATGACACCTCAAACTTGGGATGGTTTTTTGCCACAACACCTACTCAAGAGAAATGGATACAATTTATTTTTGATGCATCTTCAAGATTTCTAATGTATGGACATGAACTACAGAAAGTCATGGACATGGAATACAGCTGCGATCGACCTACGGACCAGGAAGACCAGCAAATTTGGCAGAATTTGGCCAGTGTATGCTCTATGGGTGAGCAATTGAATTTTTTCCTAAGCGTGCTAGATGTGGAAGGCGCTAGGAATTTTATGCTGCAAGATGCAGATGACCATCTGATTCACGGAATGGATGGATTGAAATAATGGAAATCACCGATGAAGACACGAACATCATCAAATTTTCGCAAGGATTACGGATCGAGGCATCGACCGGTCGTATCTCAAAAGTGTCGTCGGACAATGAGGAACGATGACGATTGAACGTCAAATGTGTTACGATGCAATTTTCAAATGTGGTTAGAGTACGAAAACAAAGCTGTAAACGAATTTTCAAAGGGGGAGGGATCGGAATTTTGTCGAATTCGATCTTGGACAGTTTAAGCCGCCGACAACGTCAAACGAGAAAAGTTGCGATTTCCAAAACTTTCTTTGTAATTAATGATTTTTGTCGGTTTTTTCTTCACTTATTTATAAAGAACCATACTCCACTTCACAATTTCCCTAATTTTTTCGAAAGAATATTTTCCTGCTCCCAATTATCAATTATTTAATTATTACGAATAGAAAATTTTTCAAACATGACTTTTTTGTTTAGAATTCTTGGAATTACAAAAAACTGAATAGTTAAAAATTTCTTTTCAATCGAAAATGGTATAAAAATAATTGGAAATTTCCAAAACAACAATTTTTGAAAATGATGAATTCTGGCAAGTTCACAATATTTTATGGAATCGTATTGTTTAATTCTGTTATTGCACGAGATTATGTTCTTCAAGCTTTCAACAAGTAATGAGATCAGATTGGTTACGGGTTTCAAAAAAAACTACTGCAGACACTTTAATCATTCTTCCGATCCGTGTAACGACTTTTATCGATATTTTTGCCCGATTGGAATAGGGTTGAACCTTGAAGGTCAAATAGACAAAGAGATGAATGAACTGGTGGATGAAACTTTAAAGTTGAACTTTTTTGACACAGAAATCAAGGTTTGTTATTTTTTCTTTTTTTTTAATTCATTAAATGTTTTTAGCACGATATTGAAAACATTCTTGAAAATCAATGGAACATTTACAGTGATTATAGTAAATTTAAATTGCGGATATACACTACGCTTCAGGATCATCTAAAGCAATTGTAAGGTTTTACAAGCACTAGCAAATAGGAACAATAAGAGTGAAAATCAGTTTTCATCATTGAAATTAAATGTTCAATATGTTTCTTGGCGAAAAAACGCCTCGATTTGTTCAAATTCCGGCGCACGAACGGGTTCTTTTAAGTTTAAAAACTCGCGCGCGACAATTTGTTACTGACCGTAGATTTTTTAAGCAGACACTTCGGGTCCTGTTTAGGAACAATCGTATTTGACATATTTTTCAATAGACCAATTTAAAAAAAATGTAAAATGCGTTATTGAGCTAGAACGATGCAAAAGACATTTCCGTATGTGGGGACAAAAAACAATGGAAATGTCCCGATTTGCTAGTGAGTGTATTTTTCTATAGATCCTATGATTTTCAGATGTCTGAACAAGGACAACAGTACTTTGTTTTTGGAAACACTGACGGAATTGTCATATTTACCAGAATATTACAGACATCTCATAGATCTTGCTGAAGATAAAGATTGCTCACGAGTTAGCGAAAAATTTGAAAGGAGTTTTCCAAATTTTCTTCCTCCAATTGTAATCAAAAATAACTCAAAATTAAAACAGAATCAACATATTTAGGATAACATTTCTAAAATGGAATTCGATTACCTTTCTCATCAATATCAAACCGCCACCCTTTTAATGTATTCTGATGAAAAAATCATTGGAGCAATGTATGAAATAAGATCATATTTGGAACAAATGATTTATATAGTAAAAGAGTGGGCAAAAGTGAGATTTGAATTAAATCTAAAGTTTTGAAAAAAAAAATTGAATTAAGGAAACTCCATGGCTACAGAATAGCAATACCGAAGAAGCTTTTGAAAGAATTGTTGAAGATGTTGAATTTAAAATTGAGATTGCTAAAAACCTACGATCGGTGCTGGAAGAGTTCCTCGGAGTGGAAAAAAGATACCTAAAATGCAAAAATGGATTGGCAATGAACAACGAAGTTGAAGCTGTGTTATGTGCACACTACACATTGAAGCTCACAAAATATGTGAAATTTGACGGATTCGTTATTCTGAATGCTATCAACGACCATCCAACAATCAATATTTTATATCCTTTTCTCTACCTTTTGAACAATCTGAATGATGAAGCGTCAAAAGTGAACAGTGTGATTATTTTGATTTCACCATATTTATTTTCAGCTCGGAGTTGTCGGAACTGTATTGGGACATGAATTAAGTCATACAATAATTAAAGATTATGGTGACGATGGTGGAATTTACCTTCCTTATTTCTCGGATAATGTTCGAACCTGTATCCAAAAACAATTCAATTCGACTTGTGAAGAATACTCAGAAACGGTAAGTTTCTTTTTTTTCAGTTCTAAACAATTTGTGTTTGAGAGCAAATGCGCTGCTCACCCTCAAAATATTGACGAGAATGGAGCAGATCTTCTTGGGAATCAATTAACTTATGAACTTTTGAAAAATTACTACGGCGATGAATTACATGTAGGATATTTCTACTAGTTTTTAATTTCAATAAATTCAAATTTCAGTCACAACATCCAAAAATAGGTGCAACGTACGAACAAATATTTTTCTTTGCACAAGGCCTCATTTTCTGTGATGTGAAATTGCGAGATATGGATTTATTTTAAGTTGTTTTTTTTTTCTAGGGAAAAATAATTAAATACGATCACACCGATGTACACAGTCCAGACAATATTCGAGTAAATGTTATTGTTCAACTTCCGGAATTTCAAACAGCATACCACTGTTCTGACAACAGCAGAATGATCCGCTCAAGAACTGTAAGAATATATTCTATTTTTAATAATTTCTTGAAAATGTATTTAAAGGAAATTTGTACAATTTTGGGCGCCGCAGCTCCACCAACTAAACGTCATTGATTATTATTTCTCTATTATAATAAATGTTATTTATTAACTTTTTTTTCTGAACGCATAGTAAATGATATTGAAACTAATGCATCAAATTACTATTTGAATACAGGGCTTCTGTTTGTCACACAATACCTCCCTGTAATTGCAAACATTTCATATTTCTATCATGCCTCTGGATCGATATACCGCAGTGTTCCGATCCGGATTTTTCGGTTTCGGATCTCTCGATCCGATCCGGATCGGATCAACCCGTATTGCCATCCGATCGGGATCGATCCGGATTCGGATCAATCCGGATTGGATGAAATTCGGATCTATAAACATGAAATGTTACATTTCAGAATACAAATTTTACTATTTTGCCACAATTATGAAATTCCCGCCCATTTTAAAGCAACAAATTATTAGATGACAGAAAAAACATAACATTTATTTGGAAGAAAATATCCACATTACCGGTGAAAATAGCCAAACATGCGCAAAAATGACACTTTTTGGCCAAAAATGCACATTCAAATGAGCTGTAAATACCTCAAAATTGAGCATTTTTCTCAAATTTGAACCCTAAGCGGTCGTTTGTATCTTTTTCTTCCGCCATATTTGACAGAAAAATCGAAAAAAAGGTTTTTGAAAATTTTGATGACTTTTTTTGGTCAATTTTTGGTCAATTTTGTAGAATTTTTTCGTTTTTATGCCAATTTTATATCGTAGACATCATAATTTTTTTTGTAACAATAGAAGCATTTTTGTGCAAAAAACTAAAACAATTACGAATTTTTTCGAAAAATTTACAAGTTGTACGACAAAAAGGTCATGATTATGTTCTAGATATTTGTATGTTGCGAATTCTGAACAAAACCGTCACAAAAAATTTACATATTCATAGATCCGATCCGGATCGATCCGGATTGTCATCCGATCCAGATTGGTCCGATCCGGATCAATCCGGATCGTCATCCGATCCGGATTGGTCCGATCCGAAATCCGATCCGGATCGGAACACTGGTATACCTGCACTTTAAATTTCAAAAAAAAACCGCAAAAAATAAGAGTTCTGCTCTTAAGACATCAGAATTATCCGTCCAATGACCATTAATAATAGGATTTTTCATACAAATTTTCTTTTTTTTTGAGCTTATTATTAGCAAAATTTTGTTTGTATTTTAGAAACCCCAAATAAAAAAATCATTAGAATCGGTTTTTTTTCAGAACTCTTTTTTTCTTAAACTGTATAAAATTTCCTTCCAAGTTGCAAATTTTATATTTTAACAAAACTTTTTTTTCACAACGCCTTTAGAACTTATTGTTGTTTGGAGGGAAACAAATGAAGAATGCGACTCTACGTTTCTGGAGGCACAATATAAAACCAAGAAGTTATGACGAGTTTCAGTAAAATTCAGTTTTGTAAAATGTTGAAATCAACTTCTATATATTTGCTTGTTGGGTTTGTTCATTTCGTCACCGGTAGAGATTATGTTATCGAATCGTATAATCGGTAATGAAAATCAATGTTTATATTTATATTCTATATATTTATCAAAGAACGTAATATTCTGATTTCACAAGTTTTACAGAGCTAAAATTTATGATTCCGACCCGTGCGATGACTTTTATAGACACTATTGTCCTCTCGGAAAAGAGACCGCTTATGATGAACTTCATGAAGATATTTACAACTTGAAGATGAAAACAATGGAGATGTCATTTTTTAAAACTGAAATAAAGGTTGGTTTCGTTGAATTATAAATTTTCGATTGATAATACATTCTTTATGAGAAGAAACAATTTCGAAATTGGAAAAATATCGTTGAAAATTTGGTACTGAAAATTATTTTGTCTCTTACTTCTTGTTTTCTGTATTAATTTTTTCACGTAAACCTGTAGTTTGACACGATTCAGTAATATTAATATATTTTTGCCGTACGTTTTAAAATTGTTTTCTCAAATTACAGAACGACATCAAAACGTTAATTGAAAAACAAGGTAAAGTTTATGGCGATGAATACTATTTTAGAGAGCAAATCCGCGGTGATTTGGTGGAATACTTTGAAACATTGTACGTGTTAAATATTACGAAATACACCAGCTATTGGAAACATTTCAGATGTCTCAGCAATCACAATAGTTCTATTTTTTTGTCAACTTTGAAGGAAATTACAAAAAAAGAGATGTTTGCGTCAAACTTGGAAGATTTGTCTGAAGATAAAAATTGCTCAAAAACCAAAATATTATTAGAAGGAACTCTTGAATATTATGAACCGGTTGACCTTGTAAAATAATTCTAATCGATATTTTCATTTTTTTGCAGAAGCATAATATATTCACATTAGAAGTTTTGTATTCGGAGCAAGAAAGAAATTTAACCACAACTTTGATGTACGCCGATGAGAAAATAATTAGAGCAATGGTTGAAATTGAATCGTATCTGGACGAAATGCGTTTTATAGTTGAACGATGGGCAAAAGCAAGTCTTAATATCTGTTCAAAGTTTCAAAAATTCAAATTTTTAGGAGACTCCATGGCTCATTAACAGCGGAACAGAAGACATTTTCCCAAGAATTATCAACAACTTCCATCTTGATTTTGACGTTTCGAAACGATTCATGGATGAATTGCAAATGTTCTTAGCTGTTGAAAAAGCGTATATAAGCTGCAAAAATGGAATCGGAATGAGCAATGGAGCTGAAATTGTTATTTGCGCAAATTATGCATTAAAAATATCAGAATCTCGAGTTTCTGTAATTCCACCAATGCAGTTACTCTTACTTGCAAACGCTTTTAATTTTCATCCAGTAGGAACGCTATACTACCCATTTATATATTTATTTTCTCAATTGAATGATGAAGCATCGAAGGTTCAAAGTAGTAACATTAATAAACTAGCACTAATTTGCAGATTGGAATAGTTGGAAACGTTTTGGCACATGAATTTGGGCACTCTATAATCGAAAACTATGATGATTTTATCTATGTTCCCTACTTTTCGGAACACGTTCGAACATGTATACAAAAGCAATTCAATTCAACATGCAAAGAATTTTCAGAAATGGTAAATCTGAAATTTGTTTTTTCTGTAAAATTTACTAACATTATATAGGGTCGGTGTGCTGCATATTCCCGGGGCGTTGATGAAAATGGAGCGGATCTTATTGGACATCAACTTACGTACGAAATGTTAAAGAACTATTATAATGAAAGTTTACGTGTCAGTTACATTATTTTATCATTGCAAAAAAATTTATTTTTCAGGAATACCATTCGGAAATAGATGCGACATACGAACAACTGTATTTTTATGCTAGTAATTTATTTTTCTGTAATGTAAGTTCAAATAAGAAATTGATATGAAATTTCGTATGTGCATAGAAGTACAAAAATCATTACAATATCAACGATACACACAGTCCAAGCAACATTCGTTCCAATGTCTTTGTACAACTACCAGAATTTCAAACAGCGTTCAATTGTTCAAATGACAGTAGAATGATGCATACACTGACCGTATGATAGTAATAGTAACACATTTAAAAAGTTATGTTTAGGATCGATGCATCATATTAGGAGAAGGAGCTCCAGAAAAAAGACATCGTTGATAATTTATGAAAAAATTATCAACGATTTCTTCTTTTATTATTGTCGAATTGAAAATGTTGTATAAGTATTATATTTTTTATTGTCGAATTGAAATTTTATTTTTTAATTGTCGAATTGAAACTGTTGTATAAGTTTTGATACTTGGTTAACAATAAAAAATCCTTTGAATGTTTTTTAATAATAATTTTCAATTATATATGTTTTTTAATTAAACGGAATGTTTCAAAGTCATAATTCCAACTCAAATTAGAAGTTTGAAAGGAAACCAAACCATTGTTAATTATTATCACATGATGAATTTATTTCTCAATTCAGTATAAAACCCCGTAATAACTTTATTTGGGGCGAACAGAATGGCAAATTTTACCCTTTTAACTGTACTTTTCTTATTTTGTGTTTTCAAGTCCGCGGCTGGGAGAGACTACGTGCTTGAAGCATTCAACAGGTATAGGCAAAAATGACTAACTAAAAAAATATTCTTAACAGGCAAGTGGATCATTCATCCGATCCATGCGACAATTTTTATCGCCACGTTTGCCCGATTTCAAAAAAGAAAAAATTGACCTTGATAACTGATGAAGATGTTAGAGATTTGTTGTCCGAAACCTTGAAATTGTCATTTTTCGAAACAACTATAAAAGTGAGTTCAATTTCAAATAGGAATTGTTCGAAGCTTCATTTTTAGGCTGATCTTCGAAACCTTGCCGAACATCAGGGCAACTTATATAGAAACCCGGAAAATTTTAATGGAGAGATTCATAAAGCGATTCTCGCAAATTTTGAAAGTTTGTAAGTTTTAGATATTATTATTATTAAAATATTGGGCGTTATTTCAGATGCCTTAGCAATCAAAACACATCAATATTCCTTTCTACTGTGACAGAATTCTTATTGCCAAGGGAGCCAAATTTAAAGGATCTTTCTGAGGATAGGAATTGTTCCAAAAGTGTGCTTATTCTGGATAGAATTTTAGAGTATGATCATTTAGTTGGGAATTCAGTTTATTTCTAGAAAATAAAATCATAAATTGCAGTCAGACGTATTCTCAATGGAACAAAGATATTGGGGACATGAACAAGGTACTGCTATCAGTTTGATGTATGCTGATGACAAAATCATAGGAGCAGCTTACGAAATTCAGAGATATTTGAAACAAATGCATGTGGTAGTGAAAGATTGGGCTGAAGTGAATCGAAAAACGTTTCACACTTTTAAAATCGAACATTTTTAGAAAACCCCATGGCTCGTAAACAGCGGCACATTAGACAGTTTCCAGAGAATAATTGAAAAAGTCCATGTTTACATAAGTGCCTCCGATTTTTTGCGGAAATCATTGGAAAATTTCATTGAAATTGATCGAAATTATTTGAAATGTAAAAATGGCTTACGAATGAACAATGAAGCGGAAATCATCATTTGTGCATCTCCAGCTTTAAAAAGTCATCCGATTATTGAAAGTTTAGAATTTGACGCATTTAACGTCCATCCTTTAACATTCTTCAGTTATCCAGCCATGTATTGGCTCGTTCAGTTGAAAGATGAAGCATCTAAGGTTCATCTCAAAATTTTTAAAGACACGTAACAGTTTGATGTTTGCAGCTCGGCCTTGTTGGGACAATATTAGCACATGAATTCGGTCACTCGATTATTGAGAATTACAGAGTATATGACAATTTTATTCCCTATTTTTCGGAGAACGTAAGAACATGCATTCAACAACAGTTTAATTCTACGTGCGAAGAATTTTCTGAAATCGTGAGAATAAGAGTCACTAATATTTCCTTTAGAGTTTTATAGGAACAATGCATTCCATATAAATGGAATGTTGACGAAAACGGAGCAGATCTCATAGGGAATCAACTCGCTTATGAGTTGTTGAAAAATACTTATGGTGATGAACTACATGTAAGATTGTTTTGGAGAAGTTAAAGTTCCTCGCATAATTTTGGTTTTTCAGACAAAACACCCACAAATCAATGCTACCTACGAACAATTGTTTTTCTATGCGCGAAGTCTCATTCACTGTAATGTGAGTTCATTCTATCAAATTAGTCTAATATTCAGAGAATCAAATTTAGGGCGAACTGGTAGATTATAATCAGTTTGATCAACATAGTCCGTCTAACATTCGAGGAAATGTTATTGTGCAACTTCCAGAATTTCAGACAGCATTCAACTGCTCTGATGATAGCAGAATGATGCGCTCAAGATCAGTAATGACAAAAATACTCACTTAAGTTATAACAAATTTTCATTTTGTTTGCAGGAACATTGCATCATCCTAGGAGAAGGAGCTCCACAAACAAGGCGTCGTTAAATTAAATAAACAATTAAATCATGTCGCTTACAAATTCAGATAGAATAAAATAATGAATATCTTTTTGTGGCTACCGGGCATTTTATATAAGGGCTGACGTGGGTTCTAGCGATATAACGATGTTCAATCCACCGCCAAACAATTTCGATGTTCTAAAAACTGATAGCAAACGGTTATTTTGTCTGGATTTTGAATGGGAATCAAGGTAAATAAAATCAACAATAAACCCCCCCCCCCCATATGACTAGAGTCTTGATAGAAAGACGATTTTTTCACAATTAAATCCATATAGGGTAAAAATAACTCACAACCTGTCTTTAAGCGTTTTGAAAGGACAGGGCCAAATTTTACGGATTTCTTTCAATTTGTAATTCTTTGATTCCCAATTATTCTCAATGGTACAAGAATTATGGCACAAGTATTATGGTACAAGTAATATGGCACAAGTATTATGGAGGGAGTTTTTACCTTTCGTATAAGTTCCAGAATACATGGCACGATTTGGGATACCATGGAACATTATTTAAATTTGTTTTTTGCATTTTATTGGCATAGAGCATTTGGTCGTTTTTATTGTTTATGATGTTTTACTTGATTCTGAAAAAAACAAGGTTTTAAAATCAATATTAAAACAAGGAAATTAATTTACCTTTTGTATAAGTTCCAGAATACATGGCACGATTTGGGATACCATGGAACATTATTTAAATTTGTTTTTTGCATTTTATTGGCATAGAGCATTTGGTCGTTTTTATTGTTTATGATGTTTTACTTGATTCTGAAAAAAACAAGGTTTTAAAATCAATATTAAAACAAGGAAATTAATTTACCTTTTGTATAAGTTCCAGAATACATGGCACGATTTGGGATACCATGGAACATTGTTTGAATTTGTTTTTTTGCATTTGATTGGCATAGAGCATTTGGTCGTTTTTATTGTTTATGATGTTTTACTTGATTCTGAAAAAAACAAGGTTTTAAAATCAATATTAAAACAAGGAAATTAATTTACCTTTTGTATAAGTTCCAGAATACATGGCACGATTTGGGATACCATGGAACATTATTTAAATTTGTTTTTTGCATTTTATTGGCATAGAGCATTTGGTCGTTTTTATTGTTTATGATGTTTTACTTGATCCTGAAAAAATACAAGGAGTAAATGCCCGGTAAAATATAAGAGTCGGTTTGATAACCCAAATTATTCCAAGAAAACAACAAAACGTATTTTCTCAACAAACTTTATTATAAACGAGTTAATAGTAACAAAGATGTGCAATGAGCACCGAAGAGAGTCTCAGTGAAGATTGTAAACAATCTTCACCAACAAAAACAGTCACAAAAATTGGGAACAATCCCTAAAACCAAAAACAACTGAATTTTTGGATAAAATTCCAAATTCCCTCGAAAAAACTACAAAGTTTCGCAATTACGGAGTGACCATAGTTTAGTGTATTTCTACACAGGAGACGCACAGAAAAAGGGGAAAGTGGAACGGGCAAACGGGGAAAAGCGAACACAAACGGTGACAAGGGGATATTATTACTTCCCCCTCCTCTCAAAATTCGTCCTCCGGCCGAATGTCAAAACAAAAAAAATTATGTGCACGATTATCAATCAAAACAAAATTATTAGTATAACGATTTCACTGGGGCGGCTCATTTTCTGGCTTTCTTTATCTCTGGCTCTCCTTCTCTCCCATCATCCAAACTTTTCAGGGTCATCCTCCACACGTTCTCGTCCATTTCTTCTTTGACCTCATTGTCCATCATGACCATTTTTAGGTATTCCTTCAGCCCGGTCCATGTACTAGTCTTCTTCACATCTGCCAAAACACAGACCGGCAGTCCTCGATTCTCTGACTTCTTGTTCGCCTGAATGTATGTGACTTCTGGCATTCCCGAACATATTCTGGAAATTTTTCCAATTTCCAGCATGTCCTCCAAGGAACCTTCCAGCGGCAATGGCAAAATTACAATTTTTGCCTTGAATTTCAGATTTCTCAATCCCATCACTAACTTTCGAACATCCTCAAACATTGACTGTTGCGGTGTTGATTTGGCCAAGACCAAAACCATCTCTGTTCCAATCAATTGGTACTTCTTCCCGAAATTCTCAGCAATTCCTTCCTTGATTTGAATCACATGTTTTGGTGCATCAGCCGGCAAATCTCCAAACGTGGCAATCAAGTGTTGGTGTTTCAAAACTTTCCTTGGCGGTTCCACTAGCTTTGCAAGTTCCTTTTTTACCATTTCTAGTTCCTTCTCCCAGCCAATTCTTTTTGCAAATTTTTCCACATTTGGACAACTTGCTCCCATTTTTATTGCTTCCTTCTTCGATTCAATTGAGATTTGGACCAGTTTCAACGTCGCAGCAGCTTTTACCTCTTTCGGTTTCATCAATGGGTGACGAATCATCAATTCATTAATTGCAGCAGTTTCTTCCAATGAAGTTGTTGTTAGGCTCCAGCGTCCACTGTTGATAACAAATTGGCATTTGGTGGGTATACACGGACATTCAATCCTGGAAATTTCAATTTTATCACAATCAACTGCATTTTCAGAATTTTTATTTTCAATTTTCAACGCGTCCACGCTCACTTGCGCCTGTTCCTCACTCACTTTCTTCTTTCTACCTCTCTTTCCACAACTCTTTTTGGTCACACATGGTTCATCAAGATATTCTTTAGGTACCAATCTCACTTGTTCCATTGGAACTCTCAATATTTCTCCTTGACCAATAACTGGCTTAATCTCAACTGCTGTTTCGCTTTTTCCTACAACTCTAAACGGTCCTTGATACTCATTCACAAGTTTCGGATGTTTTGAACCAGCTTTTTCCAGTGGAATTCTCAACAAAACTCTGTCTCCTTTCTCCGGAAATTTAATCTTATCCACCTTATTCCTCTCATCAAACTGTTCCTTATAACGCTTCTGCTCTTTCTTCGTTCTCTCCCTCACAATCTCATACGCATTCTCCAACTCTTGTACCAATTTATGCTTATATTCATCTGAATCCATATAGTACAATTTCACTGGCTCCTTATCCTCACAATCCGGAATTTTTGGATCTCTTCCATACAATAAGAAATGTGGCGATTCACCCGTCGTCTCATTCTTTGCAGTATTATACGCGAAGACCGCGAATGGTAATTTTTCATCCCATTCAGCAGGAACTGTCAATTTCTTTTTCAAGATGTTCACAATCGTCCTATTAAACCGTTCAACACATCCATTTGCTCTCGAGTTATATCCTTTGGTGAATTTTTGCTCAATTTTCAAACTTTTTGTCAATTTTTCAACTGTCTCATTTTGAAATTCTGTTCCTTGATCAGTCAACAACACTTTTGGAATTCTCGCTTCTCTCACTAGCCAATTTTCTACCATCGCTTTCGAAATAGTTTCAGCTTTTTTATCTTTGATCGGAATCGCCGTTGCATACTTTGAAAACAGATCAATGATGCTCAATACATATTTGTTTCCATTTAATGAAAGTCCCATTTCAATCAAGTCAGCTGCTACAATTTCCATCGGTTCTTCTGTCACATACGGATTCAATGGCGGTATCAGATGTATTGATGCGTTTGCACACAAACACTCTTTACATTCTTTTGTCCATCTTTGGATATCTCCACTCATTTTTGGCCACCAATAATTTTCCACGATCTTTGGAATCGTTCTCTTTGCAGAACTATGTCCTGCCAAGTTTCCAGAATGATGTTCATCAAAAATAGCTTTCCGTCTACTCTCTGGCACAACTTTTCTCAAATTTTCACCCTTCTCCATCCAATATAAAATTTGGTCAATCATTACAAATTCATTACTAGACACTGATCCTCTCATTCCATCAATTTTTAATCCTTCAATTACTCTTCCAGTTTTCACGCATTCAACAATACTTTTCCATTTATCATCTTCCCTCAACTCTTCCATCCAACTCTTTTCACACTCAACATCTACTAGATTTACAATTGTTTGAATTTCAGTCTCAATTGGTTTCTCAACATCTGTTTCAAAATCATTTGAAGCAACTCCTCTCGACAATGCATCAGCAACAACATTAGCTTTTCCTTTTAGATAAACAATAGTGATTGCATAATCCTGCAGCTCAAGTGACCATCTCAACAATCTATTAGCCAACTTTTTGGATTTGAATAATGCACATAACGGTTGATGATCCGTAAATACAGTTATCGGAAGACCATATATAAAATGCTTGAACCTTTTGACCGCGAAAATCAATGCAAGAGCTTCCTTATCACTCACATGATAATTTTTTTCAGCCGGTGATAAGCTTTTCGATGCGAATGAAACTGGTCTGTATGCTCCATCTTCATCCTTTTGAGCCAACACTGCTCCAACACCACGATCTGACGCATCAGTAAAAATTGCGAATGGTTTTTTGAAACTTCTCGCCGATTCAACATCAGGTTGTATTAACACTGGTGCCGTTGTCAATTTCTCTACCAAATTCTCAAAAGCTACTTTCTGTTCAACATCCCACTTCCATCCAATTTTAGTCGATGTTAACGGACTCAATGGTGACGCGATTTGTGCAAAATTTCGAATGTATTTCCGATAATAATTAGCAAGACCCAGAAATCTTTGTAGATCAGCTTTATTCTTTGGCTCGGGAAATTTCATAATTTTCTCCACCGTACTTTCACAAGTTTGGACTCCACTCTCTGTCAACACATGTCCCAAATATTGAACCTGTCTTTGTCCAATTGCACACTTTTCAGCTTTTACTTTCATTTTTGCCAATCTCACTTTTTCAAATACTTGTCTAACATGCACAACATGATCCTCCATATTCTCGCTAGCAATCAACAAATCATCCACATAAACATACGCACATACTCCTAACAACTCTCCCAAAACATTCTCCATAAGAGTCTGGAACAACGCTGGACTTGTACTCAATCCAAATGGTACAACATTGAATTCAAAAAGCTTATTCATCACTGCAAAAGCTGTAATTGATTTTGACTCTTCTTCCAACTGTACTTGCCAATATCCAGCCAACATATCAAGTGTCGAAAAAACTTTCTTATTTGCAAGCGATTGTAAAGTGCATTCTATATGTGGTAACGGATGTGCATTTGCTCGAACCATCTCATTCACTTTCCGATAGTCTATACACATTCGTACTTTTCCGTCCTTCTTTTTCACTAACACAACTGGCGAAGCATATGGTGAAACACTCTCTCGAATCACACCCTTTTCCAACATTTGCTCTAACAATTTAGAAACTTCATTTTGCAATGCTAATGGAACTGGTCGTTGTTTTTGCCTCACAGGCTTCTCATTCTCCATCTCAATCTTACACTTCACCATGTCCGTTTGGCTCAATTCCGAATCACTAATTGCAAAAATATCAGAATATTCTTCAATCACTTCTCTCAATCCCTCACATTCAACCTTTCCATTTTTCTCAATTTTCTCAACAATTTGATCAAAATTTGAATCACTCTCTTTCTGAACAACATCAACATTTCCAACATTCACACAAGCACCCGGACTCTTATCATTATCCACAGTCACTTCCTCCCAATCCTCTCTTGAATATGTTCCGATAACTTCATGCTTTTTCAACAAAATTGGTGTATCTTTATAATTTCTCACTCGGATCACCGCTTTTCCATTTTTGGATGAACATAGCATGCTTGGCAAAAACTCTCTATGTGGTTCGATCATAACAACTTTTGCATTTCCATCACCAGGATTTTCAAAATTGACAAAAATTTCCTTTTCCGATTTTGGTGGAATTCTCGCTTTTTCATCGACTCTCACTAAATTCTCATCCCTCCATCCAATATATATTCCAAATAGCTCAAAACTATTCGTTCCAATAATAGCCGTATCTGGACCATTCTCAACAACTTGGAAACGTACCATTTTCTTTTTGTTTCTCAAAACTACTTCCATTTCAACTTGTTGTTCAACACGCATATCATGTCTCGACGCACACGTGACTCCAAATTTTTCTGGCTCACCAAACCACACGACTAAATCTTTCCAGTTATCATTTTTCAGCTTTATCATATTCCACTGTTCCACTGGCAATACACTCACCATGGCTCCACTGTCTATCAACACTTCAAGTTCACAGTTCATGATTTTTGCTTTTTCAACCATTCTCACTCCAACACACTTTGAATTTGGTTTTTCCTTCTCACACACTTCCACTGCATGCACACTTGGATTTTTGCTGAAACATTTTTCAGCCAAATGCCCAATTTTTCCACATTTGAAACACTTTCTCATCTCTTGAGAAAAACCGATTTTATTTCTCATTCCCAATGGTTCCAGATTGCTACCACTCGCTGGCGCTTTTTCATTTCCATTTTCAGGCTTTTCCTGCACTCTTTCATATGCTCTTTCCTCTCTCCTAGGCCTATAAACCGGTTTCACATCCCGAGATCTATCGATTCTCCTATTCATCCGTCTTTCCTTTTCCAAATCAAGCGCCATCTCTTTCAGTTCTTCATAAACATTTCCAAAGATTTTTTCAATTTTTCTTTTTTCTACGCACAAAACAGAATAGATATCCGGAAAATTTTCAGCAGCTTGCATCAGTTTCATCACTTTCACGCTTTTATCATTCACATTTGATACATATGCTTCAGCATACACACGTTCCAAAACGATGATAAACTCTCTCAATGTTTGGTCTCTACGAATTCTCAATCTTTCCCAACATGCCAATGCTCTCTCTTTAGAATCCGAATTACTATTTCTCAACCTATTTTCCAGTTCCGTCATCACACTCTGATACGATAATCCTTTCGGAATTGTTTCAAACATGCTCAACGCTTCACCTTTCAAAAAGCTTCCACTCAACACTGCCAAGAGTTCTTCCTCATTCAACACTCGCAAAAATTTTGTCTCGAAAGATGTCCGGAATTTTTTGAAATTCTGTCTCACTCTCCCATCATAAATTTCAGGATTTGGTATCACTGTGCTTCTGTACACGTTTTCCATTCCGATTATCTGCTCTTTCAATCCACCATTCTCATCTCTCCTACTACCTTGACTCGAATTATGCATTCTCGAAGCCGAAACCGGACATGAATCAACACTCATTCTCTCAAACATCTGTTCCATACGGGTTGCCATAACTCTTTCACATCTTTCCTCCATTTCACGGACAGTCTCATTCAAAAGCGCTTTTAGATCGACAGGTTTTTCAATTTTTTCAAATTTTTCAATTTTTTCAAATTTTTCAATTTTTCCAAAATTTTCCAAATTCTCACCTTTCGCAGCTTTTTCCTCCAACCATGTCTTCTCCATACCACTTTTGCTGATTTTTGGATTGCAAACTTGATGATCCATATGCTTCTCCATGAAATCCAGTCCCTTAATTGACATATCTGTTGATGAATCTCTACTTCTATTCAACTTACTTGGCTTAAAAACTTCATTTTCTCCAAAATCCACGCCTTTCGCCAATTTCTTGATTTCAGCTTTTTGATTCATTATTAGTTTGGTTGAAAGCTCCAATTTCCTCCTCAACTCTTCCTTTTCTGCCTCACAATTTTTCATTTGCTCTTCCACATCTTTGAACAATTCTTTCTTTTCCTCCAATTCAGTCTCCAACTGTAGAATTTCTTGTTCTTGCTGAAAAATCCTCTCATTGTTTGTGTCAATTTTTTCACGCATTGAGCCACTTTGTTTAGCAGCACTTTCCAAAGCTTTCACTAACATCGCCGCGCTAGAACACTTCATTTTTTTCATTACTTTCCAAATTTTCCGCGTTTCTTCAGGATTTTCATCACCATTTAACCTTTCAAAATTTTCCATATCTCGCTCAACAAAACATGCCAATTTTTCTAACGGTGCGAACATTTGCTGCATTTTGGTTTTTGACAAAGCTGTGTTTGCTACTGCGAGCTTTTTGGCTTCCTCGTGTGCTTTTTCCAGCTCTTTCTTCATTTTCACTACATATTCATAAACATCAATTCTCACCTTTATTATTTTTCCATCTTCTATTGGTGCCGCTTTTTCCTGATTTTTCACCAATTCCTTTGCCATGGAAGCCAGTTGTATGATTTTTGTTTTTTCAATAGACTCCTCATCTAGTAATGCATTGTCATCCAGCTGTGTTGTCTGCTCAACTATTTCATCAATCAACCCTACCACTTCCTGGAAAAATTTTTGGTTTTTCTCAATTTGGATCCCCTCTTCATTTACGGTTTTCCAGTCACCGTCAGATGAGCGGTCCGATGTTTTTGACGATTGTGTTGCCGCTTGAACTTCGATCAAAGCATCATCCAGGCCGTGAAACCCCGAAAACGATGGTGTTGGTGTCTTGTCAGAAGCCATTCTGCAATTTTTCTTATTATTCTATTTCTCTAGATTTTTGAACTATGTCTCAAAAACACTAGAAGAACAATGCGAAAAACGGGATCCAGAAGTGAAGTTGGTTTTTCAAAAATTTTGTCCAAACGGTTTATTTATGTCAACCACGTAGAGAAGACCAAATAAAATCCGAGCGTTCAAATTATTCGAAAAAAGAGGTTTTTCAAAAATTTTGTCCAAACGGTTTGTTTATGTCAACCACTTAGAGAAGACCAAACAATTTCCGAGCGTCCAAATTATTCGAAAAAAAAAAAGAAAAAGGAATGACGAAACTTGTTTCAATAAGTTTGCTATAGAAAACGTGTTATTTTCCCGAAAAATTTGGTATCTTTTGACTCTTAGGCGGTTCGGCCCCCAAGTAAATGCCCGGTAAAATATAAGAGTCGGTTTGATAACCCAAATTATTCCAAGAAAACAACAAAACGTATTTTCTCAACAAACTTTATTATAAACGAGTTAATAGTAACAAAGATGTGCAATGAGCACCGAAGAGAGTCTCAGTGAAGATTGTAAACAATCTTCACCAACAAAAACAGTCACAAAAATTGGGAACAATCCCTAAAACCAAAAACAACTGAATTTTTGGATAAAATTCCAAATTCCCTCGAAAAAACTACAAAGTTTCGCAATTACGGAGTGACCATAGTTTAGTGTATTTCTACACAGGAGACGCACAGAAAAAGGGGAAAGTGGAACGGGCAAACGGGGAAAAGCGAACACAAACGGTGACAAGGGGATATTATTACTAAGGTTTTAAAATCAATATTAAAACAAGGAAATTAATTTACCTTTTGTATAAGTTCCAGAATACATGGCACGATTTGGGATACCATGGAACATTATTTAAATTTGTTTTTTGCATTTTATTGGCATAGAGCATTTGGTCGTTTTTATTGTTTATGATGTTTTACTTGATCCTGAAAAAATACAAGGTTTTAAAATCAATATTAAAACAAGGAAATTAATTTACCTTTTGTATAAGTTCCAGAATACATGGCACGATTTGGGATACCATGGAACATTATTTAAATTTGTTTTTTGCATTTTATTGGCATAGAGCATTTGGTCGTTTTTATTGTTTATGATGTTTTACTTGATCCTGAAAAAATACAAGGTTTTAAAATCAATATTAAAACAAGGAAATTAATTTACCTTTTGTATAAGTTCCAGAATACATGGCACGATTTGGGATACCATGGAACATTATTTAAATTTGTTTTTTGCATTTTATTGGCATAGAGCATTTGGTCGTTTTTATTGTTTATGATGTTTTACTTGATCCTGAAAAAATACAAGGTTTTAAAATCAATATTAAAACAAGGAAATTAATTTACCTTTTGTATAAGTTCCAGAATACATAGCACGATTTGGGATACCATGGAACATTATTTAAATTTGTTTTTTGCATTTTATTGGCATAGAGCATTTGGTCGTTTTTATTGTTTATGATGTTTTACTTGATCCTGAAAAAATAAAAGGTTTTAAAATCAATATTAAAACAAGGAAATTAATTTACCTTTTGTATAAGTTCGAGAATACATGGCAGGATTTGGGATACCATGGAACATTGTTTGAATTTGTTTTTTTGCATTTTATTGGCATAGAGCATTTGGTCGTTTTTATTGTTTATGATGTTTTACATGATCCTGAAAAAAACAAGGTTTTAAAATCAATATTAAAACAAGGAAATTAATTTACCTTTTGTATAAGTTCCAGAATACATGGCACGATTTGGGATACCATGGAACATTGTTTGAATTTGTTTTTTTGCATTTTATTGGCATAGAGCATTTGGTCGTTTTTATTGTTTATGATGTTTTACATGATCCTGAAAAAAACAAGGTTTTAAAATCAATATTAAAACAAGGAAATTAATTTACCTTTTGTATAAGTTCGAGAATACATGGCAGGATTTGGGATACCATGGAACATTGTTTGAATTTGTTTTTTTGCATTTGATTGGCATAGAGCATTTGGATGTTTTTATTGTTTATGATGTTTTACTTGATCCTGAAAAAAACAAGGTTTTAAAATCAATATTAAAACAAGGAAATTAATTTACCTTTTGTATAAGTTCCAGAATACATGGCACGATTTGGGATACCATGGAACATTGTTTGAATTTGTTTTTTTGCATTTTATTGGCATAGAGCATTTGGTCGTTTTTATTGTTTATGATGTTTTACATGATCCTGAAAAAAACAAGGTTTTAAAATCAATATTAAAACAAGGAAATTAATTTACCTTTTGTATAAGTTCCAGAATACATGGCACGATTTGGGATACCATGGAACATTGTTTGAATTTGTTTTTTTGCATTTGATTGGCATAGAGCATTTGGTCGTTTTTATTGTTTATGATGTTTTACTTGATTCTGAAAAAAACAAGGTTTTAAAATCAATATTAAAACAAGGAAATTAATTTACCTTTTGTATAAGTTCGAGAATACATGGCAGGATTTGGGATACCATGGAACATTGTTTGAATTTGTTTTTTTGCATTTGATTGGCATAGAGCATTTGGATGTTTTTATTGTTTATGATGTTTTACTTGATCCTGAAAAAAACAAGGTTTTAAAATCAATATTAAAACAAGGAAATTAATTTACCTTTTGTATAAGTTCCAGAATACATGGCACGATTTGGGATACCATGGAACATTATTTAAATTTGTTTTTTGCATTTTATTGGCATAGAGCATTTGGTCGTTTTTATTGTTTATGATGTTTTACTTGATCCTGAAAAAAACAAGGTTTTAAAATCAATATTAAAACAAGGAAATTAATTTACCTTTTGTATAAGTTCCAGAATACATGGCACGATTTGGGATACCATGGAACATTGTTTGAATTTGTTTTTTTGCATTTTATTGGCATAGAGCATTTGGTCGTTTTTATTGTTTATGATGTTTTACATGATCCTGAAAAAAACAAGGTTTTAAAATCAATATTAAAACAAGGAAATTAATTTACCTTTTGTATAAGTTCCAGAATACATGGCACGATTTGGGATACCATGGAACATTGTTTGAATTTGTTTTTTTGCATTTGATTGGCATAGAGCATTTGGTCGTTTTTATTGTTTATGATGTTTTACTTGATTCTGAAAAAAACAAGGTTTTAAAATCAATATTAAAACAAGGAAATTAATTTACCTTTTGTATAAGTTCCAGAATACATGGCACGATTTGGGATACCATGGAACATTGTTTGAATTTGTTTTTTTGCATTTTATTGGCATAGAGAATTTGGTCGTTTTTATTGTTTATGATGTTTTACATGATCCTGAAAAAAACAAGGTTTTAAAATCAATATTAAAACAAGGAAATTAATTTACCTTTTGTATAAGTTCCAGAATACATGGCACGATTTGGGATACCATGGAACATTATTTAAATTTGTTTTTTGCATTTTATTGGCATAGAGCATTTGGTCGTTTTTATTTTTTATGATGTTTTACTCGATCCTGAAAAAAACAAGGTTTTAAAATCAATATTAAAACAAGGAAATTAATTTACCTTTTGTATAAGTTCCAGAATACATGGCACGATTTGGGATACCATGGAACATTATTTAAATTTGTTTTTTGCATTTTATTGGCATAGAGCATTTGGTCGTTTTTATTTTTTATGATGTTTTACTCGATCCTGAAAAAAACAAGGTTTTAAAATCAATATTAAAACAAGGAAATTAATTTACCTTTTGTATAAGTTCCAGAATACATGGCACGATTTGGGATACCATGGAACATTATTTAAATTTGTTTTTTGCATTTTATTGGCATAGAGCATTTGGTCGTTTTTATTGTTTATGATGTTTTACTTGATCCTGAAAAAAACAAGGTTTTAAAATCAATATTAAAACAAGGAAATTAATTTACCTTTTGTATAAGTTCCAGAATACATGGCACGATTTGGGATACCATGGAACATTGTTTGAATTTGTTTTTTTGCATTTTATTGGCATAGAGCATTTGGTCGTTTTTATTGTTTATGATGTTTTACATGATCCTGAAAAAAACAAGGTTTTAAAATCAATATTAAAACAAGGAAATTAATTTACCTTTTGTATAAGTTCCAGAATACATGGCACGATTTGGGATACCATGGAACATTGTTTGAATTTGTTTTTTTGCATTTGATTGGCATAGAGCATTTGGTCGTTTTTATTGTTTATGATGTTTTACTTGATTCTGAAAAAAACAAGGTTTTAAAATCAATATTAAAACAAGGAAATTAATTTACCTTTTGTATAAGTTCCAGAATACATGGCACGATTTGGGATACCATGGAACATTGTTTGAATTTGTTTTTTTGCATTTTATTGGCATAGAGAATTTGGTCGTTTTTATTGTTTATGATGTTTTACTTGATCCTGAAAAAAACAAGGTTTTAAAATCAATATTAAAACAAGGAAATTAATTTACCTTTTGTATAAGTTCCAGAATACATGGCACGATTTGGGATACCATGGAACATTGTTTGAATTTGTTTTTTTGCATTTGATTGGCATAGAGCATTTGGTCGTTTTTATTGTTTATGATGTTTTACTTGATTCTGAAAAAAACAAGGTTTTAAAATCAATATTAAAACAAGGAAATTAATTTACCTTTTGTATAAGTTCCAGAATACATGGCACGATTTGGGATACCATGGAACATTATTTAAATTTGTTTTTTGCATTTTATTGGCATAGAGCATTTGGTCGTTTTTATTGTTTATGATGTTTTACTTGATTCTGAAAAAAACAAGGTTTTAAAATCAATATTAAAACAAGGAAATTAATTTACCTTTTGTATAAGTTCCAGAATACATGGCACGATTTGGGATACCATGGAACATTATTTAAATTTGTTTTTTGCATTTTATTGGCATAGAGCATTTGGTCGTTTTTATTTTTTATGATGTTTTACTCGATCCTGAAAAAAACAAGGTTTTAAAATCAATATTAAAACAAGGAAATTAATTTACCTTTTGTATAAGTTCCAGAATACATGGCACGATTTGGGATACCATGGAACATTGTTTGAATTTGTTTTTTTGCATTTGATTGGCATAGAGCATTTGGTCGTTTTTATTGTTTATGATGTTTTACTTGATTCTGAAAAAAACAAGGTTTTAAAATCAATATTAAAACAAGGAAATTAATTTACCTTTTGTATAAGTTCCAGAATACATGGCACGATTTGGGATACCATGGAACATTGTTTGAATTTGTTTTTTTGCATTTGATTGGCATAGAGCATTTGGTCGTTTTTATTGTTTATGATGTTTTACTTGATTCTGAAAAAAACAAGGTTTTAAAATCAATATTAAAACAAGCAGATTAATTTACCTTTTGTATAAGTTCCAGAATACATGGCACGATTTGGGATACCATGGAACATTGTTTGAATTTGTTTTTTTGCATTTTATTGGCATAGAGAATTTGGTCGTTTTTATTGTTTATGATGTTTTACATGATCCTGAAAAAAACAAGGTTTTAAAATCAATATTAAAACAAGGAAATTAATTTACCTTTTGTATAAGTTCCAGAATACATGGCACGATTTGGGATACCATGGAACATTGTTTGAATTTGTTTTTTTGCATTTGATTGGCATAGAGCATTTGGTCGTTTTTATTGTTTATGATGTTTTACTTGATTCTGAAAAAAACAAGGTTTTAAAATCAATATTAAAACAAGGAAATTAATTTACCTTTTGTATAAGTTCCAGAATACATGGCACGATTTGGGATACCATGGAACATTATTTAAATTTGTTTTTTGCATTTTATTGGCATAGAGCATTTGGTCGTTTTTATTTTTTATGATGTTTTACTCGATCCTGAAAAAAACAAGGTTTTAAAATCAATATTAAAACAAGGAAATTAATTTACCTTTTGTATAAGTTCCAGAATACATGGCACGATTTGGGATACCATGGAACATTATTTAAATTTGTTTTTTGCATTTTATTGGCATAGAGCATTTGGTCGTTTTTATTGTTTATGATGTTTTACTTGATCCTGAAAAAAACAAGGTTTTAAAATCAATATTAAAACAAGGAAATTAATTTACCTTTTGTATAAGTTCCAGAATACATGGCACGATTTGGGATACCATGGAACATTGTTTGAATTTGTTTTTTTGCATTTTATTGGCATAGAGCATTTGGTCGTTTTTATTGTTTATGATGTTTTACATGATCCTGAAAAAAACAAGGTTTTAAAATCAATATTAAAACAAGGAAATTAATTTACCTTTTGTATAAGTTCCAGAATACATGGCACGATTTGGGATACCATGGAACATTGTTTGAATTTGTTTTTTTGCATTTGATTGGCATAGAGCATTTGGTCGTTTTTATTGTTTATGATGTTTTACTTGATTCTGAAAAAAACAAGGTTTTAAAATCAATATTAAAACAAGGAAATTAATTTACCTTTTGTATAAGTTCCAGAATACATGGCACGATTTGGGATACCATGGAACATTGTTTGAATTTGTTTTTTTGCATTTTATTGGCATAGAGAATTTGGTCGTTTTTATTGTTTATGATGTTTTACTTGATCCTGAAAAAAACAAGGTTTTAAAATCAATATTAAAACAAGGAAATTAATTTACCTTTTGTATAAGTTCCAGAATACATGGCACGATTTGGGATACCATGGAACATTGTTTGAATTTGTTTTTTTGCATTTGATTGGCATAGAGCATTTGGTCGTTTTTATTGTTTATGATGTTTTACTTGATTCTGAAAAAAACAAGGTTTTAAAATCAATATTAAAACAAGGAAATTAATTTACCTTTTGTATAAGTTCCAGAATACATGGCACGATTTGGGATACCATGGAACATTATTTAAATTTGTTTTTTGCATTTTATTGGCATAGAGCATTTGGTCGTTTTTATTGTTTATGATGTTTTACTTGATTCTGAAAAAAACAAGGTTTTAAAATCAATATTAAAACAAGGAAATTAATTTACCTTTTGTATAAGTTCCAGAATACATGGCACGATTTGGGATACCATGGAACATTATTTAAATTTGTTTTTTGCATTTTATTGGCATAGAGCATTTGGTCGTTTTTATTTTTTATGATGTTTTACTCGATCCTGAAAAAAACAAGGTTTTAAAATCAATATTAAAACAAGGAAATTAATTTACCTTTTGTATAAGTTCCAGAATACATGGCACGATTTGGGATACCATGGAACATTGTTTGAATTTGTTTTTTTGCATTTGATTGGCATAGAGCATTTGGTCGTTTTTATTGTTTATGATGTTTTACTTGATTCTGAAAAAAACAAGGTTTTAAAATCAATATTAAAACAAGGAAATTAATTTACCTTTTGTATAAGTTCCAGAATACATGGCACGATTTGGGATACCATGGAACATTGTTTGAATTTGTTTTTTTGCATTTGATTGGCATAGAGCATTTGGTCGTTTTTATTGTTTATGATGTTTTACTTGATTCTGAAAAAAACAAGGTTTTAAAATCAATATTAAAACAAGCAGATTAATTTACCTTTTGTATAAGTTCCAGAATACATGGCACGATTTGGGATACCATGGAACATTGTTTGAATTTGTTTTTTTGCATTTTATTGGCATAGAGAATTTGGTCGTTTTTATTGTTTATGATGTTTTACATGATCCTGAAAAAAACAAGGTTTTAAAATCAATATTAAAACAAGGAAATTAATTTACCTTTTGTATAAGTTCCAGAATACATGGCACGATTTGGGATACCATGGAACATTGTTTGAATTTGTTTTTTTGCATTTGATTGGCATAGAGCATTTGGTCGTTTTTATTGTTTATGATGTTTTACTTGATTCTGAAAAAAACAAGGTTTTAAAATCAATATTAAAACAAGGAAATTAATTTACCTTTTGTATAAGTTCCAGAATACATGGCACGATTTGGGATACCATGGAACATTATTTAAATTTGTTTTTTGCATTTTATTGGCATAGAGCATTTGGTCGTTTTTATTGTTTATGATGTTTTACTTGATTCTGAAAAAAACAAGGTTTTAAAATCAATATTAAAACAAGGAAATTAATTTACCTTTTGTATAAGTTCCAGAATACATGGCACGATTTGGGATACCATGGAACATTGTTTGAATTTGTTTTTTTGCATTTTATTGGCATAGAGAATTTGGTCGTTTTTATTGTTTATGATGTTTTACATGATCCTGAAAAAAACAAGGTTTTAAAATCAATATTAAAACAAGGAAATTAATTTACCTTTTGTATAAGTTCCAGAATACATGGCACGATTTGGGATACCATGGAACATTGTTTGAATTTGTTTTTTTGCATTTTATTGGCATAGAGAATTTGGTCGTTTTTATTGTTTATGATGTTTTACATGATCCTGAAAAAAACAAGGTTTTAAAATCAATATTAAAACAAGGAAATTAATTTACCTTTTGTATAAGTTCCAGAATACATGGCACGATTTGGGATACCATGGAACATTGTTTGAATTTGTTTTTTTGCATTTGATTGGCATAGAGCATTTGGTCGTTTTTATTGTTTATGATGTTTTACTTGATTCTGAAAAAAACAAGGTTTTAAAATCAATATTAAAACAAGGAAATTAATTTACCTTTTGTATAAGTTCCAGAATACATGGCACGATTTGGGATACCATGGAACATTATTTAAATTTGTTTTTTGCATTTTATTGGCATAGAGCATTTGGTCGTTTTTATTTTTTATGATGTTTCACATGATCCTGAAAAAATACAAGGTTTTAAAATCAATATTAAAACAAGGAAATTAATTTACCTTTTGTATAAGTTCCAGAATACATGGCACGATTTGGGATACCATGGAACATTGTTTGAATTTGTTTTTTTGCATTTGATTGGCATAGAGCATTTGGTCGTTTTTATTGTTTATGATGTTTTACTTGATTCTGAAAAAAACAAGGTTTTAAAATCAATATTAAAACAAGGAAATTAATTTACCTTTTGTATAAGTTCCAGAATACATGGCACGATTTGGGATACCATGGAACATTGTTTGAATTTGTTTTTTTGCATTTTATTGGCATAGAGCATTTGGTCGTTTTTATTGTTTATGATGTTTCACATGATCCTGAAAAAATACAAGGTTTTAAAATCAATATTAAAACAAGGAAATTAATTTACCTTTTGTATAAGTTCCAGAATACATGGCACGATTTGGGATACCATGGAACATTATTTAAATTTGTTTTTTGCATTTTATTGGCATAGAGCATTTCGTCGTTTTTATTTTTTATGATGTTTTACTCGATCCTGAAAAAAACAAGGTTTTAAAATCAATATTAAAACAAGCAGATTAATTTACCTTTTGTATAAGTTCCAGAATACATGGCACGATTTGGGATACCATGGAACATTGTTTGAATTTGTTTTTTTGCATTTTATTGGCATAGAGAATTTGGTCGTTTTTATTGTTTATGATGTTTTACTTGATTCTGAAAAAAACAAGGTTTTAAAATCAATATTAAAACAAGGAAATTAATTTACCTTTTGTATAAGTTCCAGAATACATGGCACGATTTGGGATACCATGGAACATTGTTTGAATTTGTTTTTTTGCATTTTATTGGCATAGAGCATTTGGTCGTTTTTATTGTTTATGATGTTTCACATGATCCTGAAAAAATACAAGGTTTTAAAATCAATATTAAAACAAGGAAATTAATTTACCTTTTGTATAAGTTCCAGAATACATGGCACGATTTGGGATACCATGGAACATTGTTTGAATTTGTTTTTTTGCATTTGATTGGCATAGAGCATTTGGTCGTTTTTATTGTTTATGATGTTTTACATGATCCTGAAAAAAACAAGGTTTTAAAATCAATATTAAAACAAGCAGATTAATTTACCTTTTGTATAAGTTCCAGAATACATGGCACGATTTGGGATACCATGGAACATTGTTTGAATTTGTTTTTTTGCATTTTATTGGCATAGAGAATTTGGTCGTTTTTATTGTTTATGATGTTTTACTTGATTCTGAAAAAAACAAGGTTTTAAAATCAATATTAAAACAAGGAAATTAATTTACCTTTTGTATAAGTTCCAGAATACATGGCACGATTTGGGATACCATGGAACATTATTTAAATTTGTTTTTTGCATTTTATTGGCATAGAGCATTTGGTCGTTTTTATTTTTTATGATGTTTTACTCGATCCTGAAAAAAACAAGGTTTTAAAATCAATATTAAAACAAGGAAATTAATTTACCTTTTGTATAAGTTCCAGAATACATGGCACGATTTGGGATACCATGGAACATTATTTAAATTTGTTTTTTGCATTTTATTGGCATAGAGCATTTGGTCGTTTTTATTGTTTATGATGTTTTACTTGATCCTGAAAAAAACAAGGTTTTAAAATCAATATTAAAACAAGGAAATTAATTTACCTTTTGTATAAGTTCCAGAATACATGGCACGATTTGGGATACCATGGAACATTGTTTGAATTTGTTTTTTTGCATTTTATTGGCATAGAGCATTTGGTCGTTTTTATTGTTTATGATGTTTTACATGATCCTGAAAAAAACAAGGTTTTAAAATCAATATTAAAACAAGGAAATTAATTTACCTTTTGTATAAGTTCCAGAATACATGGCACGATTTGGGATACCATGGAACATTGTTTGAATTTGTTTTTTTGCATTTGATTGGCATAGAGCATTTGGTCGTTTTTATTGTTTATGATGTTTTACTTGATTCTGAAAAAAACAAGGTTTTAAAATCAATATTAAAACAAGGAAATTAATTTACCTTTTGTATAAGTTCCAGAATACATGGCACGATTTGGGATACCATGGAACATTGTTTGAATTTGTTTTTTTGCATTTTATTGGCATAGAGAATTTGGTCGTTTTTATTGTTTATGATGTTTTACTTGATTCTGAAAAAAACAAGGTTTTAAAATCAATATAAAAACAAGGAAATTAATTTACCTTTTGTATAAGTTCCAGAATACATGGCACGATTTGGGATACCATGGAACATTGTTTGAATTTGTTTTTTTGCATTTTATTGGCATAGAGCATTTGGTCGTTTTTATTGTTTATGATGTTTTACTTGATTCTGAAAAAAACAAGGTTTTAAAATCAATATTAAAACAAGGAAATTAATTTACCTTTTGTATAAGTTCCAGAATACATGGCACGATTTGGGATACCATGGAACATTGTTTGAATTTGTTTTTTTGCATTTTATTGGCATAGAGAATTTGGTCGTTTTTATTGTTTATGATGTTTTACTTGATTCTGAAAAAAACAAGGTTTTAAAATCAATATTAAAACAAGGAAATTAATTTACCTTTTGTATAAGTTCCAGAATACATGGCACGATTTGGGATACCATGGAACATTGTTTGAATTTGTTTTTTTGCATTTGATTGGCATAGAGCATTTGGTCGTTTTTATTGTTTATGATGTTTTACTTGATTCTGAAAAAAACAAGGTTTTAAAATCAATATTAAAACAAGGAAATTAATTTACCTTTTGTATAAGTTCCAGAATACATGGCACGATTTGGGATACCATGGAACATTATTTAAATTTGTTTTTTGCATTTTATTGGCATAGAGCATTTGGTCGTTTTTATTGTTTATGATGTTTTACTTGATTCTGAAAAAAACAAGGTTTTAAAATCAATATTAAAACAAGGAAATTAATTTACCTTTTGTATAAGTTCCAGAATACATGGCACGATTTGGGATACCATGGAACATTATTTAAATTTGTTTTTTGCATTTTATTGGCATAGAGCATTTGGTCGTTTTTATTTTTTATGATGTTTTACTCGATCCTGAAAAAAACAAGGTTTTAAAATCAATATTAAAACAAGGAAATTAATTTACCTTTTGTATAAGTTCCAGAATACATGGCACGATTTGGGATACCATGGAACATTATTTAAATTTGTTTTTTGCATTTTATTGGCATAGAGCATTTGGTCGTTTTTATTTTTTATGATGTTTTACTCGATCCTGAAAAAAACAAGGTTTTAAAATCAATATTAAAACAAGGAAATTAATTTACCTTTTGTATAAGTTCCAGAATACATGGCACGATTTGGGATACCATGGAACATTATTTAAATTTGTTTTTTGCATTTTATTGGCATAGAGCATTTGGTCGTTTTTATTTTTTATGATGTTTTACTCGATCCTGAAAAAATACAAGGTTTTAAAATCAATATTAAAACAAGGAAATTAATTTACCTTTTGTATAAGTTCCAGAATACATGGCACGATTTGGGATACCATGGAACATTATTTAAATTTGTTTTTTGCATTTTATTGGCATAGAGCATTTGGTCGTTTTTATTTTTTATGATGTTTTACTCGATCCTGAAAAAAACAAGGTTTTAAAATCAATATTAAAACAAGGAAATTAATTTACCTTTTGTATAAGTTCCAGAATACATGGCACGATTTGGGATACCATGGAACATTGTTTGAATTTGTTTTTTTGCATTTGATTGGCATAGAGCATTTGGTCGTTTTTATTGTTTATGATGTTTTACTTGATTCTGAAAAAAACAAGGTTTTAAAATCAATATTAAAACAAGGAAATTAATTTACCTTTTGTATAAGTTCCAGAATACATGGCACGATTTGGGATACCATGGAACATTGTTTGAATTTGTTTTTTTGCATTTGATTGGCATAGAGCATTTGGTCGTTTTTATTGTTTATGATGTTTTACTTGATTCTGAAAAAAACAAGGTTTTAAAATCAATATTAAAACAAGCAGATTAATTTACCTTTTGTATAAGTTCCAGAATACATGGCACGATTTGGGATACCATGGAACATTGTTTGAATTTGTTTTTTTGCATTTTATTGGCATAGAGAATTTGGTCGTTTTTATTGTTTATGATGTTTTACATGATCCTGAAAAAAACAAGGTTTTAAAATCAATATTAAAACAAGGAAATTAATTTACCTTTTGTATAAGTTCCAGAATACATGGCACGATTTGGGATACCATGGAACATTGTTTGAATTTGTTTTTTTGCATTTGATTGGCATAGAGCATTTGGTCGTTTTTATTGTTTATGATGTTTTACTTGATTCTGAAAAAAACAAGGTTTTAAAATCAATATTAAAACAAGGAAATTAATTTACCTTTTGTATAAGTTCCAGAATACATGGCACGATTTGGGATACCATGGAACATTATTTAAATTTGTTTTTTGCATTTTATTGGCATAGAGCATTTGGTCGTTTTTATTGTTTATGATGTTTTACTTGATTCTGAAAAAAACAAGGTTTTAAAATCAATATTAAAACAAGGAAATTAATTTACCTTTTGTATAAGTTCCAGAATACATGGCACGATTTGGGATACCATGGAACATTGTTTGAATTTGTTTTTTTGCATTTTATTGGCATAGAGAATTTGGTCGTTTTTATTGTTTATGATGTTTTACATGATCCTGAAAAAAACAAGGTTTTAAAATCAATATTAAAACAAGGAAATTAATTTACCTTTTGTATAAGTTCCAGAATACATGGCACGATTTGGGATACCATGGAACATTGTTTGAATTTGTTTTTTTGCATTTTATTGGCATAGAGAATTTGGTCGTTTTTATTGTTTATGATGTTTTACATGATCCTGAAAAAAACAAGGTTTTAAAATCAATATTAAAACAAGGAAATTAATTTACCTTTTGTATAAGTTCCAGAATACATGGCACGATTTGGGATACCATGGAACATTGTTTGAATTTGTTTTTTTGCATTTGATTGGCATAGAGCATTTGGTCGTTTTTATTGTTTATGATGTTTTACTTGATTCTGAAAAAAACAAGGTTTTAAAATCAATATTAAAACAAGGAAATTAATTTACCTTTTGTATAAGTTCCAGAATACATGGCACGATTTGGGATACCATGGAACATTATTTAAATTTGTTTTTTGCATTTTATTGGCATAGAGCATTTGGTCGTTTTTATTTTTTATGATGTTTCACATGATCCTGAAAAAATACAAGGTTTTAAAATCAATATTAAAACAAGGAAATTAATTTACCTTTTGTATAAGTTCCAGAATACATGGCACGATTTGGGATACCATGGAACATTGTTTGAATTTGTTTTTTTGCATTTGATTGGCATAGAGCATTTGGTCGTTTTTATTGTTTATGATGTTTTACTTGATTCTGAAAAAAACAAGGTTTTAAAATCAATATTAAAACAAGGAAATTAATTTACCTTTTGTATAAGTTCCAGAATACATGGCACGATTTGGGATACCATGGAACATTGTTTGAATTTGTTTTTTTGCATTTTATTGGCATAGAGCATTTGGTCGTTTTTATTGTTTATGATGTTTCACATGATCCTGAAAAAATACAAGGTTTTAAAATCAATATTAAAACAAGGAAATTAATTTACCTTTTGTATAAGTTCCAGAATACATGGCACGATTTGGGATACCATGGAACATTATTTAAATTTGTTTTTTGCATTTTATTGGCATAGAGCATTTCGTCGTTTTTATTTTTTATGATGTTTTACTCGATCCTGAAAAAAACAAGGTTTTAAAATCAATATTAAAACAAGCAGATTAATTTACCTTTTGTATAAGTTCCAGAATACATGGCACGATTTGGGATACCATGGAACATTGTTTGAATTTGTTTTTTTGCATTTTATTGGCATAGAGAATTTGGTCGTTTTTATTGTTTATGATGTTTTACTTGATTCTGAAAAAAACAAGGTTTTAAAATCAATATTAAAACAAGGAAATTAATTTACCTTTTGTATAAGTTCCAGAATACATGGCACGATTTGGGATACCATGGAACATTGTTTGAATTTGTTTTTTTGCATTTTATTGGCATAGAGCATTTGGTCGTTTTTATTGTTTATGATGTTTCACATGATCCTGAAAAAATACAAGGTTTTAAAATCAATATTAAAACAAGGAAATTAATTTACCTTTTGTATAAGTTCCAGAATACATGGCACGATTTGGGATACCATGGAACATTGTTTGAATTTGTTTTTTTGCATTTGATTGGCATAGAGCATTTGGTCGTTTTTATTGTTTATGATGTTTTACTTGATTCTGAAAAAAACAAGGTTTTAAAATCAATATTAAAACAAGGAAATTAATTTACCTTTTGTATAAGTTCCAGAATACATGGCACGATTTGGGATACCATGGAACATTGTTTGAATTTGTTTTTTTGCATTTTATTGGCATAGAGCATTTGGTCGTTTTTATTGTTTATGATGTTTCACATGATCCTGAAAAAATACAAGGTTTTAAAATCAATATTAAAACAAGGAAATTAATTTACCTTTTGTATAAGTTCCAGAATACATGGCACGATTTGGGATACCATGGAACATTATTTAAATTTGTTTTTTGCATTTTATTGGCATAGAGCATTTCGTCGTTTTTATTTTTTATGATGTTTTACTCGATCCTGAAAAAAACAAGGTTTTAAAATCAATATTAAAACAAGCAGATTAATTTACCTTTTGTATAAGTTCCAGAATACATGGCACGATTTGGGATACCATGGAACATTGTTTGAATTTGTTTTTTTGCATTTTATTGGCATAGAGCATTTGGTCGTTTTTATTGTTTATGATGTTTCACATGATCCTGAAAAAATACAAGGTTTTAAAATCAATATTAAAACAAGGAAATTAATTTACCTTTTGTATAAGTTCCAGAATACATGGCACGATTTGGGATACCATGGAACATTATTTAAATTTGTTTTTTGCATTTTATTGGCATAGAGCATTTCGTCGTTTTTATTTTTTATGATGTTTTACTCGATCCTGAAAAAAACAAGGTTTTAAAATCAATATTAAAACAAGCAGATTAATTTACCTTTTGTATAAGTTCCAGAATACATGGCACGATTTGGGATACCATGGAACATTGTTTGAATTTGTTTTTTTGCATTTTATTGGCATAGAGAATTTGGTCGTTTTTATTGTTTATGATGTTTTACTTGATTCTGAAAAAAACAAGGTTTTAAAATCAATATTAAAACAAGGAAATTAATTTACCTTTTGTATAAGTTCCAGAATACATGGCACGATTTGGGATACCATGGAACATTGTTTGAATTTGTTTTTTTGCATTTTATTGGCATAGAGCATTTGGTCGTTTTTATTGTTTATGATGTTTCACATGATCCTGAAAAAATACAAGGTTTTAAAATCAATATTAAAACAAGGAAATTAATTTACCTTTTGTATAAGTTCCAGAATACATGGCACGATTTGGGATACCATGGAACATTGTTTGAATTTGTTTTTTTGCATTTGATTGGCATAGAGCATTTGGTCGTTTTTATTGTTTATGATGTTTTACATGATCCTGAAAAAAACAAGGTTTTAAAATCAATATTAAAACAAGCAGATTAATTTACCTTTTGTATAAGTTCCAGAATACATGGCACGATTTGGGATACCATGGAACATTGTTTGAATTTGTTTTTTTGCATTTTATTGGCATAGAGAATTTGGTCGTTTTTATTGTTTATGATGTTTTACTTGATTCTGAAAAAAACAAGGTTTTAAAATCAATATTAAAACAAGGAAATTAATTTACCTTTTGTATAAGTTCCAGAATACATGGCACGATTTGGGATACCATGGAACATTATTTAAATTTGTTTTTTGCATTTTATTGGCATAGAGCATTTGGTCGTTTTTATTTTTTATGATGTTTTACTCGATCCTGAAAAAAACAAGGTTTTAAAATCAATATTAAAACAAGGAAATTAATTTACCTTTTGTATAAGTTCCAGAATACATGGCACGATTTGGGATACCATGGAACATTGTTTGAATTTGTTTTTTTGCATTTGATTGGCATAGAGCATTTGGTCGTTTTTATTGTTTATGATGTTTTACTTGATTCTGAAAAAAAACAAGGTTTTAAAATCAATATTAAAACAAGGAAATTAATTTACCTTTTGTATAAGTTCCAGAATACATGGCACGATTTGGGATACCATGGAACATTGTTTGAATTTGTTTTTTTGCATTTGATTGGCATAGAGCATTTGGTCGTTTTTATTGTTTATGATGTTTTACTTGATTCTGAAAAAAACAAGGTTTTAAAATCAATATTAAAACAAGCAGATTAATTTACCTTTTGTATAAGTTCCAGAATACATGGCACGATTTGGGATACCATGGAACATTGTTTGAATTTGTTTTTTTGCATTTTATTGGCATAGAGAATTTGGTCGTTTTTATTGTTTATGATGTTTTACATGATCCTGAAAAAAACAAGGTTTTAAAATCAATATTAAAACAAGGAAATTAATTTACCTTTTGTATAAGTTCCAGAATACATGGCACGATTTGGGATACCATGGAACATTGTTTGAATTTGTTTTTTTGCATTTTATTGGCATAGAGAATTTGGTCGTTTTTATTGTTTATGATGTTTTACATGATCCTGAAAAAAACAAGGTTTTAAAATCAATATTAAAACAAGGAAATTAATTTACCTTTTGTATAAGTTCCAGAATACATGGCACGATTTGGGATACCATGGAACATTGTTTGAATTTGTTTTTTTGCATTTTATTGGCATAGAGAATTTGGTCGTTTTTATTGTTTATGATGTTTTACATGATCCTGAAAAAAACAAGGTTTTAAAATCAATATTAAAACAAGGAAATTAATTTACCTTTTGTATAAGTTCCAGAATACATGGCACGATTTGGGATACCATGGAACATTGTTTGAATTTGTTTTTTTGCATTTGATTGGCATAGAGCATTTGGTCGTTTTTATTGTTTATGATGTTTTACTTGATTCTGAAAAAAACAAGGTTTTAAAATCAATATTAAAACAAGGAAATTAATTTACCTTTTGTATAAGTTCCAGAATACATGGCACGATTTGGGATACCATGGAACATTATTTAAATTTGTTTTTTGCATTTTATTGGCATAGAGCATTTGGTCGTTTTTATTGTTTATGATGTTTTACATGATCCTGAAAAAAACAAGGTTTTAAAATCAATATTAAAACAAGGAAATTAATTTACCTTTTGTATAAGTTCCAGAATACATGGCACGATTTGGGATACCATGGAACATTGTTTGAATTTGTTTTTTTGCATTTGATTGGCATAGAGCATTTGGTCGTTTTTATTGTTTATGATGTTTTACTTGATTCTGAAAAAAACAAGGTTTTAAAATCAATATTAAAACAAGGAAATTAATTTACCTTTTGTATAAGTTCCAGAATACATGGCACGATTTGGGATACCATGGAACATTATTTAAATTTGTTTTTTGCATTTTATTGGCATAGAGCATTTGGTCGTTTTTATTGTTTATGATGTTTTACTTGATTCTGAAAAAAACAAGGTTTTAAAATCAATATTAAAACAAGGAAATTAATTTACCTTTTGTATAAGTTCCAGAATACATGGCACGATTTGGGATACCATGGAACATTGTTTGAATTTGTTTTTTTGCATTTTATTGGCATAGAGAATTTGGTCGTTTTTATTGTTTATGATGTTTTACATGATCCTGAAAAAAACAAGGTTTTAAAATCAATATTAAAACAAGGAAATTAATTTACCTTTTGTATAAGTTCCAGAATACATGGCACGATTTGGGATACCATGGAACATTGTTTGAATTTGTTTTTTTGCATTTTATTGGCATAGAGAATTTGGTCGTTTTTATTGTTTATGATGTTTTACATGATCCTGAAAAAAACAAGGTTTTAAAATCAATATTAAAACAAGGAAATTAATTTACCTTTTGTATAAGTTCCAGAATACATGGCACGATTTGGGATACCATGGAACATTGTTTGAATTTGTTTTTTTGCATTTGATTGGCATAGAGCATTTGGTCGTTTTTATTGTTTATGATGTTTTACTTGATTCTGAAAAAAACAAGGTTTTAAAATCAATATTAAAACAAGCAGATTAATTTACCTTTTGTATAAGTTCCAGAATACATGGCACGATTTGGGATACCATGGAACATTGTTTGAATTTGTTTTTTTGCATTTTATTGGCATAGAGAATTTGGTCGTTTTTATTGTTTATGATGTTTTACATGATCCTGAAAAAAACAAGGTTTTAAAATCAATATTAAAACAAGGAAATTAATTTACCTTTTGTATAAGTTCCAGAATACATGGCACGATTTGGGATACCATGGAACATTGTTTGAATTTGTTTTTTTGCATTTGATTGGCATAGAGCATTTGGTCGTTTTTATTGTTTATGATGTTTTACTTGATTCTGAAAAAAACAAGGTTTTAAAATCAATATTAAAACAAGGAAATTAATTTACCTTTTGTATAAGTTCCAGAATACATGGCACGATTTGGGATACCATGGAACATTATTTAAATTTGTTTTTTGCATTTTATTGGCATAGAGCATTTGGTCGTTTTTATTTTTTATGATGTTTCACATGATCCTGAAAAAATACAAGGTTTTAAAATCAATATTAAAACAAGGAAATTAATTTACCTTTTGTATAAGTTCCAGAATACATGGCACGATTTGGGATACCATGGAACATTGTTTGAATTTGTTTTTTTGCATTTGATTGGCATAGAGCATTTGGTCGTTTTTATTGTTTATGATGTTTTACTTGATTCTGAAAAAAACAAGGTTTTAAAATCAATATTAAAACAAGGAAATTAATTTACCTTTTGTATAAGTTCCAGAATACATGGCACGATTTGGGATACCATGGAACATTGTTTGAATTTGTTTTTTTGCATTTTATTGGCATAGAGCATTTGGTCGTTTTTATTGTTTATGATGTTTCACATGATCATGAAAAAATACAAGGTTTTAAAATCAATATTAAAACAAGGAAATTAATTTACCTTTTGTATAAGTTCCAGAATACATGGCACGATTTGGGATACCATGGAACATTATTTAAATTTGTTTTTTGCATTTTATTGGCATAGAGCATTTCGTCGTTTTTATTTTTTATGATGTTTTACTCGATCCTGAAAAAAACAAGGTTTTAAAATCAATATTAAAACAAGCAGATTAATTTACCTTTTGTATAAGTTCCAGAATACATGGCACGATTTGGGATACCATGGAACATTGTTTGAATTTGTTTTTTTGCATTTTATTGGCATAGAGAATTTGGTCGTTTTTATTGTTTATGATGTTTTACTTGATTCTGAAAAAAACAAGGTTTTAAAATCAATATTAAAACAAGGAAATTAATTTACCTTTTGTATAAGTTCCAGAATACATGGCACGATTTGGGATACCATGGAACATTGTTTGAATTTGTTTTTTTTGCATTTTATTGGCATAGAGCATTTGGTCGTTTTTATTGTTTATGATGTTTCACATGATCCTGAAAAAATACAAGGTTTTAAAATCAATATTAAAACAAGGAAATTAATTTACCTTTTGTATAAGTTCCAGAATACATGGCACGATTTGGGATACCATGGAACATTGTTTGAATTTGTTTTTTTGCATTTGATTGGCATAGAGCATTTGGTCGTTTTTATTGTTTATGATGTTTTACATGATCCTGAAAAAAACAAGGTTTTAAAATCAATATTAAAACAAGCAGATTAATTTACCTTTTGTATAAGTTCCAGAATACATGGCACGATTTGGGATACCATGGAACATTGTTTGAATTTGTTTTTTTGCATTTTATTGGCATAGAGAATTTGGTCGTTTTTATTGTTTATGATGTTTTACTTGATTCTGAAAAAAACAAGGTTTTAAAATCAATATTAAAACAAGGAAATTAATTTACCTTTTGTATAAGTTCCAGAATACATGGCACGATTTGGGATACCATGGAACATTGTTTGAATTTGTTTTTTTGCATTTTATTGGCATAGAGAATTTGGTCGTTTTTATTGTTTATGATGTTTTACATGATCCTGAAAAAAACAAGGTTTTAAAATCAATATTAAAACAAGGAAATTAATTTACCTTTTGTATAAGTTCCAGAATACATGGCACGATTTGGGATACCATGGAACATTGTTTGAATTTGTTTTTTTGCATTTGATTGGCATAGAGCATTTGGTCGTTTTTATTGTTTATGATGTTTTACTTGATTCTGAAAAAAACAAGGTTTTAAAATCAATATTAAAACAAGCAGATTAATTTACCTTTTGTATAAGTTCCAGAATACATGGCACGATTTGGGATACCATGGAACATTGTTTGAATTTGTTTTTTTGCATTTTATTGGCATAGAGAATTTGGTCGTTTTTATTGTTTATGATGTTTTACATGATCCTGAAAAAAACAAGGTTTTAAAATCAATATTAAAACAAGGAAATTAATTTACCTTTTGTATAAGTTCCAGAATACATGGCACGATTTGGGATACCATGGAACATTGTTTGAATTTGTTTTTTTGCATTTGATTGGCATAGAGCATTTGGTCGTTTTTATTGTTTATGATGTTTTACTTGATTCTGAAAAAAACAAGGTTTTAAAATCAATATTAAAACAAGGAAATTAATTTACCTTTTGTATAAGTTCCAGAATACATGGCACGATTTGGGATACCATGGAACATTATTTAAATTTGTTTTTTGCATTTTATTGGCATAGAGAATTTGGTCGTTTTTATTGTTTATGATGTTTTACTTGATTCTGAAAAAAACAAGGTTTTAAAATCAATATTAAAACAAGGAAATTAATTTACCTTTTGTATAAGTTCCAGAATACATGGCACGATTTGGGATACCATGGAACATTGTTTGAATTTGTTTTTTTGCATTTTATTGGCATAGAGAATTTGGTCGTTTTTATTGTTTATGATGTTTTACATGATCCTGAAAAAAACAAGGTTTTAAAATCAATATTAAAACAAGGAAATTAATTTACCTTTTGTATAAGTTCCAGAATACATGGCACGATTTGGGATACCATGGAACATTGTTTGAATTTGTTTTTTTGCATTTTATTGGCATAGAGAATTTGGTCGTTTTTATTGTTTATGATGTTTTACATGATCCTGAAAAAAACAAGGTTTTAAAATCAATATTAAAACAAGGAAATTAATTTACCTTTTGTATAAGTTCCAGAATACATGGCACGATTTGGGATACCATGGAACATTGTTTGAATTTGTTTTTTTGCATTTTATTGGCATAGAGAATTTGGTCGTTTTTATTGTTTATGATGTTTTACATGATCCTGAAAAAAACAAGGTTTTAAAATCAATATTAAAACAAGGAAATTAATTTACCTTTTGTATAAGTTCCAGAATACATGGCACGATTTGGGATACCATGGAACATTGTTTGAATTTGTTTTTTTGCATTTTATTGGCATAGAGAATTTGGTCGTTTTTATTGTTTATGATGTTTTACATGATCCTGAAAAAAACAAGGTTTTAAAATCAATATTAAAACAAGGAAATTAATTTACCTTTTGTATAAGTTCCAGAATACATGGCACGATTTGGGATACCATGGAACATTGTTTGAATTTGTTTTTTTGCATTTGATTGGCATAGAGCATTTGGTCGTTTTTATTGTTTATGATGTTTTACATGATCCTGAAAAAAACAAGGTTTTAAAATCAATATTAAAACAAGGAAATTAATTTACCTTTTGTATAAGTTCCAGAATACATGGCACGATTTGGGATACCATGGAACATTATTTAAATTTGTTTTTTGCATTTTATTGGCATAGAGAATTTGGTCGTTTTTATTGTTTATGATGTTTTACTTGATTCTGAAAAAAACAAGGTTTTAAAATCAATATTAAAACAAGGAAATTAATTTACCTTTTGTATAAGTTCCAGAATACATGGCACGATTTGGGATACCATGGAACATTGTTTGAATTTGTTTTTTTGCATTTTATTGGCATAGAGAATTTGGTCGTTTTTATTGTTTATGATGTTTTACATGATCCTGAAAAAAACAAGGTTTTAAAATCAATATTAAAACAAGGAAATTAATTTACCTTTTGTATAAGTTCCAGAATACATGGCACGATTTGGGATACCATGGAACATTGTTTGAATTTGTTTTTTTGCATTTTATTGGCATAGAGAATTTGGTCGTTTTTATTGTTTATGATGTTTTACATGATCCTGAAAAAAACAAGGTTTTAAAATCAATATTAAAACAAGGAAATTAATTTACCTTTTGTATAAGTTCCAGAATACATGGCACGATTTGGGATACCATGGAACATTGTTTGAATTTGTTTTTTTGCATTTTATTGGCATAGAGAATTTGGTCGTTTTTATTGTTTATGATGTTTTACATGATCCTGAAAAAAACAAGGTTTTAAAATCAATATTAAAACAAGGAAATTAATTTACCTTTTGTATAAGTTCCAGAATACATGGCACGATTTGGGATACCATGGAACATTGTTTGAATTTGTTTTTTTGCATTTTATTGGCATAGAGAATTTGGTCGTTTTTATTGTTTATGATGTTTTACATGATCCTGAAAAAAACAAGGTTTTAAAATCAATATTAAAACAAGGAAATTAATTTACCTTTTGTATAAGTTCCAGAATACATGGCACGATTTGGGATACCATGGAACATTGTTTGAATTTGTTTTTTTGCATTTGATTGGCATAGAGCATTTGGTCGTTTTTATTGTTTATGATGTTTTACATGATCCTGAAAAAAACAAGGTTTTAAAATCAATATTAAAACAAGGAAATTAATTTACCTTTTGTATAAGTTCCAGAATACATGGCACGATTTGGGATACCATGGAACATTGTTTGAATTTGTTTTTTTGCATTTTATTGGCATAGAGAATTTGGTCGTTTTTATTGTTTATGATGTTTTACATGATCCTGAAAAAAACAAGGTTTTAAAATCAATATTAAAACAAGGAAATTAATTTACCTTTTGTATAAGTTCCAGAATACATGGCACGATTTGGGATACCATGGAACATTGTTTGAATTTGTTTTTTTGCATTTTATTGGCATAGAGAATTTGGTCGTTTTTATTGTTTATGATGTTTTACATGATCCTGAAAAAAACAAGGTTTTAAAATCAATATTAAAACAAGGAAATTAATTTACCTTTTGTATAAGTTCCAGAATACATGGCACGATTTGGGATACCATGGAACATTGTTTGAATTTGTTTTTTTGCATTTGATTGGCATAGAGCATTTGGTCGTTTTTATTGTTTATGATGTTTTACATGATCCTGAAAAAAACAAGGTTTTAAAATCAATATTAAAACAAGGAAATTAATTTACCTTTTGTATAAGTTCCAGAATACATGGCACGATTTGGGATACCATGGAACATTATTTAAATTTGTTTTTTGCATTTTATTGGCATAGAGAATTTGGTCGTTTTTATTGTTTATGATGTTTTACATGATCCTGAAAAAAACAAGGTTTTAAAATCAATATTAAAACAAGGAAATTAATTTACCTTTTGTATAAGTTCCAGAATACATGGCACGATTTGGGATACCATGGAACATTGTTTGAATTTGTTTTTTTGCATTTTATTGGCATAGAGAATTTGGTCGTTTTTATTGTTTATGATGTTTTACATGATCCTGAAAAAAACAAGGTTTTAAAATCAATATTAAAACAAGGAAATTAATTTACCTTTTGTATAAGTTCCAGAATACATGGCACGATTTGGGATACCATGGAACATTGTTTGAATTTGTTTTTTTGCATTTTATTGGCATAGAGAATTTGGTCGTTTTTATTGTTTATGATGTTTTACATGATCCTGAAAAAAACAAGGTTTTAAAATCAATATTAAAACAAGGAAATTAATTTACCTTTTGTATAAGTTCCAGAATACATGGCACGATTTGGGATACCATGGAACATTGTTTGAATTTGTTTTTTTGCATTTGATTGGCATAGAGCATTTGGTCGTTTTTATTGTTTATGATGTTTTACATGATCCTGAAAAAAACAAGGTTTTAAAATCAATATTAAAACAAGGAAATTAATTTACCTTTTGTATAAGTTCCAGAATACATGGCACGATTTGGGATACCATGGAACATTATTTAAATTTGTTTTTTGCATTTTATTGGCATAGAGAATTTGGTCGTTTTTATTGTTTATGATGTTTTACTTGATTCTGAAAAAAACAAGGTTTTAAAATCAATATTAAAACAAGGAAATTAATTTACCTTTTGTATAAGTTCCAGAATACATGGCACGATTTGGGATACCATGGAACATTGTTTGAATTTGTTTTTTTGCATTTTATTGGCATAGAGAATTTGGTCGTTTTTATTGTTTATGATGTTTTACATGATCCTGAAAAAAACAAGGTTTTAAAATCAATATTAAAACAAGGAAATTAATTTACCTTTTGTATAAGTTCCAGAATACATGGCACGATTTGGGATACCATGGAACATTGTTTGAATTTGTTTTTTTGCATTTTATTGGCATAGAGAATTTGGTCGTTTTTATTGTTTATGATGTTTTACATGATCCTGAAAAAAACAAGGTTTTAAAATCAATATTAAAACAAGGAAATTAATTTACCTTTTGTATAAGTTCCAGAATACATGGCACGATTTGGGATACCATGGAACATTGTTTGAATTTGTTTTTTTGCATTTTATTGGCATAGAGAATTTGGTCGTTTTTATTGTTTATGATGTTTTACATGATCCTGAAAAAAACAAGGTTTTAAAATCAATATTAAAACAAGGAAATTAATTTACCTTTTGTATAAGTTCCAGAATACATGGCACGATTTGGGATACCATGGAACATTGTTTGAATTTGTTTTTTTGCATTTTATTGGCATAGAGAATTTGGTCGTTTTTATTGTTTATGATGTTTTACATGATCCTGAAAAAAACAAGGTTTTAAAATCAATATTAAAACAAGGAAATTAATTTACCTTTTGTATAAGTTCCAGAATACATGGCACGATTTGGGATACCATGGAACATTGTTTGAATTTGTTTTTTTGCATTTGATTGGCATAGAGCATTTGGTCGTTTTTATTGTTTATGATGTTTTACATGATCCTGAAAAAAACAAGGTTTTAAAATCAATATTAAAACAAGGAAATTAATTTACCTTTTGTATAAGTTCCAGAATACATGGCACGATTTGGGATACCATGGAACATTGTTTGAATTTGTTTTTTTGCATTTTATTGGCATAGAGAATTTGGTCGTTTTTATTGTTTATGATGTTTTACATGATCCTGAAAAAAACAAGGTTTTAAAATCAATATTAAAACAAGGAAATTAATTTACCTTTTGTATAAGTTCCAGAATACATGGCACGATTTGGGATACCATGGAACATTGTTTGAATTTGTTTTTTTGCATTTGATTGGCATAGAGCATTTGGTCGTTTTTATTGTTTATGATGTTTTACTTGATTCTGAAAAAAACAAGGTTTTAAAATCAATATTAAAACAAGGAAATTAATTTACCTTTTGTATAAGTTCCAGAATACATGGCACGATTTGGGATACCATGGAACATTATTTAAATTTGTTTTTTGCATTTTATTGGCATAGAGCATTTGGTCGTTTTTATTTTTTATGATGTTTCACATGATCCTGAAAAAATACAAGGTTTTAAAATCAATATTAAAACAAGGAAATTAATTTACCTTTTGTATAAGTTCCAGAATACATGGCACGATTTGGGATACCATGGAACATTGTTTGAATTTGTTTTTTTGCATTTGATTGGCATAGAGCATTTGGTCGTTTTTATTGTTTATGATGTTTTACTTGATTCTGAAAAAAACAAGGTTTTAAAATCAATATTAAAACAAGGAAATTAATTTACCTTTTGTATAAGTTCCAGAATACATGGCACGATTTGGGATACCATGGAACATTGTTTGAATTTGTTTTTTTGCATTTTATTGGCATAGAGCATTTGGTCGTTTTTATTGTTTATGATGTTTCACATGATCCTGAAAAAATACAAGGTTTTAAAATCAATATTAAAACAAGGAAATTAATTTACCTTTTGTATAAGTTCCAGAATACATGGCACGATTTGGGATACCATGGAACATTATTTAAATTTGTTTTTTGCATTTTATTGGCATAGAGCATTTCGTCGTTTTTATTTTTTATGATGTTTTACTCGATCCTGAAAAAAACAAGGTTTTAAAATCAATATTAAAACAAGCAGATTAATTTACCTTTTGTATAAGTTCCAGAATACATGGCACGATTTGGGATACCATGGAACATTGTTTGAATTTGTTTTTTTGCATTTTATTGGCATAGAGAATTTGGTCGTTTTTATTGTTTATGATGTTTTACTTGATTCTGAAAAAAACAAGGTTTTAAAATCAATATTAAAACAAGGAAATTAATTTACCTTTTGTATAAGTTCCAGAATACATGGCACGATTTGGGATACCATGGAACATTGTTTGAATTTGTTTTTTTGCATTTTATTGGCATAGAGCATTTGGTCGTTTTTATTGTTTATGATGTTTCACATGATCCTGAAAAAATACAAGGTTTTAAAATCAATATTAAAACAAGGAAATTAATTTACCTTTTGTATAAGTTCCAGAATACATGGCACGATTTGGGATACCATGGAACATTGTTTGAATTTGTTTTTTTGCATTTGATTGGCATAGAGCATTTGGTCGTTTTTATTGTTTATGATGTTTTACATGATCCTGAAAAAAACAAGGTTTTAAAATCAATATTAAAACAAGCAGATTAATTTACCTTTTGTATAAGTTCCAGAATACATGGCACGATTTGGGATACCATGGAACATTGTTTGAATTTGTTTTTTTGCATTTTATTGGCATAGAGAATTTGGTCGTTTTTATTGTTTATGATGTTTTACTTGATTCTGAAAAAAACAAGGTTTTAAAATCAATATTAAAACAAGGAAATTAATTTACCTTTTGTATAAGTTCCAGAATACATGGCACGATTTGGGATACCATGGAACATTGTTTGAATTTGTTTTTTTGCATTTTATTGGCATAGAGAATTTGGTCGTTTTTATTGTTTATGATGTTTTACTTGATTCTGAAAAAAACAAGGTTTTAAAATCAATATTAAAACAAGGAAATTAATTTACCTTTTGTATAAGTTCCAGAATACATGGCACGATTTGGGATACCATGGAACATTGTTTGAATTTGTTTTTTTGCATTTTATTGGCATAGAGAATTTGGTCGTTTTTATTGTTTATGATGTTTTACTTGATTCTGAAAAAAACAAGGTTTTAAAATCAATATTAAAACAAGGAAATTAATTTACCTTTTGTATAAGTTCCAGAATACATGGCACGATTTGGGATACCATGGAACATTGTTTGAATTTGTTTTTTTGCATTTTATTGGCATAGAGAATTTGGTCGTTTTTATTGTTTATGATGTTTTACTTGATTCTGAAAAAAACAAGGTTTTAAAATCAATATTAAAACAAGGAAATTAATTTACCTTTTGTATAAGTTCCAGAATACATGGCACGATTTGGGATACCATGGAACATTGTTTGAATTTGTTTTTTTGCATTTTATTGGCATAGAGAATTTGGTCGTTTTTATTGTTTATGATGTTTTACATGATCCTGAAAAAAACAAGGTTTTAAAATCAATATTAAAACAAGCAGATTAATTTACCTTTTGTATAAGTTCCAGAATACATGGCACGATTTGGGATACCATGGAACATTGTTTGAATTTGTTTTTTTGCATTTTATTGGCATAGAGAATTTGGTCGTTTTTATTGTTTATGATGTTTTACTTGATTCTGAAAAAAACAAGGTTTTAAAATCAATATTAAAACAAGGAAATTAATTTACCTTTTGTATAAGTTCCAGAATACATGGCACGATTTGGGATACCATGGAACATTGTTTGAATTTGTTTTTTTGCATTTTATTGGCATAGAGAATTTGGTCGTTTTTATTGTTTATGATGTTTTACTTGATTCTGAAAAAAACAAGGTTTTAAAATCAATATTAAAACAAGGAAATTAATTTACCTTTTGTATAAGTTCCAGAATACATGGCACGATTTGGGATACCATGGAACATTGTTTGAATTTGTTTTTTTGCATTTTATTGGCATAGAGAATTTGGTCGTTTTTATTGTTTATGATGTTTTACTTGATTCTGAAAAAAACAAGGTTTTAAAATCAATATTAAAACAAGGAAATTAATTTACCTTTTGTATAAGTTCCAGAATACATGGCACGATTTGGGATACCATGGAACATTGTTTGAATTTGTTTTTTTGCATTTGATTGGCATAGAGCATTTGGTCGTTTTTATTGTTTATGATGTTTTACTTGATTCTGAAAAAAACAAGGTTTTAAAATCAATATTAAAACAAGGAAATTAATTTACCTTTTGTATAAGTTCCAGAATACATGGCACGATTTGGGATACCATGGAACATTGTTTGAATTTGTTTTTTTGCATTTTATTGGCATAGAGAATTTGGTCGTTTTTATTGTTTATGATGTTTTACATGATCCTGAAAAAAACAAGGTTTTAAAATCAATATTAAAACAAGCAGATTAATTTACCTTTTGTATAAGTTCCAGAATACATGGCACGATTTGGGATACCATGGAACATTGTTTGAATTTGTTTTTTTGCATTTTATTGGCATAGAGAATTTGGTCGTTTTTATTGTTTATGATGTTTTACATGATCCTGAAAAAAACAAGGTTTTAAAATCAATATTAAAACAAGGAAATTAATTTACCTTTTGTATAAGTTCCAGAATACATGGCACGATTTGGGATACCATGGAACATTGTTTGAATTTGTTTTTTTGCATTTTATTGGCATAGAGAATTTGGTCGTTTTTATTGTTTATGATGTTTTACATGATCCTGAAAAAAACAAGGTTTTAAAATCAATATTAAAACAAGGAAATTAATTTACCTTTTGTATAAGTTCCAGAATACATGGCACGATTTGGGATACCATGGAACATTGTTTGAATTTGTTTTTTTGCATTTGATTGGCATAGAGCATTTGGTCGTTTTTATTGTTTATAATGTTTTACTTGATTCTGAAAAAAACAAGGTTTTAAAATCAATATTAAAACAAGGAAATTAATTTACCTTTTGTATAAGTTCCAGAATACATGGCACGATTTGGGATACCATGGAACATTATTTAAATTTGTTTTTTGCATTTTATTGGCATAGAGCATTTGGTCGTTTTTATTTTTTATGATGTTTTACTCGATCCTGAAAAAAACAAGGTTTTAAAATCAATATTAAAACAAGGAAATTAATTTACCTTTTGTATAAGTTCCAGAATACATGGCACGATTTGGGATACCATGGAACATTGTTTGAATTTGTTTTTTTGCATTTGATTGGCATAGAGCATTTGGTCGTTTTTATTGTTTATGATGTTTTACTTGATTCTGAAAAAAACAAGGTTTTAAAATCAATATTAAAACAAGGAAATTAATTTACCTTTTGTATAAGTTCCAGAATACATGGCACGATTTGGGATACCATGGAACATTGTTTGAATTTGTTTTTTTGCATTTTTTTGGCATAGAGCATTTGGTCGTTTTTATTGTTTATGATGTTTTACATGATCCTGAAAAAAACAAGGTTTTAAAATCAATATTAAAACAAGGAAATTAATTTACCTTTTGTATAAGTTCCAGAATACATGGCACGATTTGGGATACCATGGAACATTGTTTGAATTTGTTTTTTTGCATTTGATTGGCATAGAGCATTTGGTCGTTTTTATTGTTTATGATGTTTTACTTGATTCTGAAAAAAACAAGGTTTTAAAATCAATATTAAAACAAGGAAATTAATTTACCTTTTGTATAAGTTCCAGAATACATGGCACGATTTGGGATACCATGGAACATTGTTTGAATTTGTTTTTTTGCATTTGATTGGCATAGAGCATTTGGTCGTTTTTATTGTTTATGATGTTTTACATGATCCTGAAAAAAACAAGGTTTTAAAATCAATATTAAAACAAGGAAATTAATTTACCTTTTGTATAAGTTCAAGAATACATGGCACGATTTGGGATACCATGGAACATTGTTTGAATTTGTTTTTTTGCATTTTATTGGCATAGAGCATTTGGTCGTTTTTATTGTTTATGATGTTTTACATGATCCTGAAAAAAACAAGGTTTTAAAATCAATATTAAAACAAGGAAATTAATTTACCTTTTGTATAAGTTCCAGAATACATGGCACGATTTGGGATACCATGGAACATTGTTTGAATTTGTTTTTTTGCATTTGATTGGCATAGAGCATTTGGTCGTTTTTATTGTTTATGATGTTTTACTTGATTCTGAAAAAAACAAGGTTTTAAAATCAATATTAAAACAAGGAAATTAATTTACCTTTTGTATAAGTTCCAGAATACATGGCACGATTTGGGATACCATGGAACATTGTTTGAATTTGTTTTTTTGCATTTGATTGGCATATTGCATTTGGTCGTTTTTATTGTTTATGATGTTTTACTTGATTCTGAAAAAAACAAGGTTTTAAAATCAATATTAAAACAAGGAAATTAATTTACCTTTTGTATAAGTTCCAGAATACATGGCACGATTTGGGATACCATGGAACATTGTTTGAATTTGTTTTTTTGCATTTGATTGGCATAGAGCAATTGGTCGTTTTTATTGTTTATGATGTTTTACATGATTCTGAAAAAAACATGGTTTTAAAATCAATATTAAAACAAGGAAATTAATTTACCTTTTGTATAAGTTCCAGAATACATGGCACGATTTGGGATACCATGGAACATTGTTTGAATTTGTTTTTTTGCATTTGATTGGCATATTGCATTTGGTCGTTTTTATTGTTTATGATGTTTTACTTGATTCTGAAAAAAACAAGGTTTTAAAATCAATATTAAAACAAGGAAATTAATTTACCTTTTGTATAAGTTCCAGAATACATGGCACGATTTGGGATACCATGGAACATTGTTTGAATTTGTTTTTTTGCATTTTATTGGCATAGAGAATTTGGTCGTTTTTATTGTTTATGATGTTTTACATGATCCTGAAAAAAACAAGGTTTTAAAATCAATATTAAAACAAGCAGATTAATTTACCTTTTGTATAAGTTCCAGAATACATGGCACGATTTGGGATACCATGGAACATTGTTTGAATTTGTTTTTTTGCATTTTATTGGCATAGAGAATTTGGTCGTTTTTATTGTTTATGATGTTTTACATGATCCTGAAAAAAACAAGGTTTTAAAATCAATATTAAAACAAGGAAATTAATTTACCTTTTGTATAAGTTCCAGAATACATGGCACGATTTGGGATACCATGGAACATTGTTTGAATTTGTTTTTTTGCATTTTATTGGCATAGAGAATTTGGTCGTTTTTATTGTTTATGATGTTTTACATGATCCTGAAAAAAACAAGGTTTTAAAATCAATATTAAAACAAGGAAATTAATTTACCTTTTGTATAAGTTCCAGAATACATGGCACGATTTGGGATACCATGGAACATTGTTTGAATTTGTTTTTTTGCATTTGATTGGCATAGAGCATTTGGTCGTTTTTATTGTTTATAATGTTTTACTTGATTCTGAAAAAAACAAGGTTTTAAAATCAATATTAAAACAAGGAAATTAATTTACCTTTTGTATAAGTTCCAGAATACATGGCACGATTTGGGATACCATGGAACATTATTTAAATTTGTTTTTTGCATTTTATTGGCATAGAGCATTTGGTCGTTTTTATTTTTTATGATGTTTTACTCGATCCTGAAAAAAACAAGGTTTTAAAATCAATATTAAAACAAGGAAATTAATTTACCTTTTGTATAAGTTCCAGAATACATGGCACGATTTGGGATACCATGGAACATTGTTTGAATTTGTTTTTTTGCATTTGATTGGCATAGAGCATTTGGTCGTTTTTATTGTTTATGATGTTTTACTTGATTCTGAAAAAAACAAGGTTTTAAAATCAATATTAAAACAAGGAAATTAATTTACCTTTTGTATAAGTTCCAGAATACATGGCACGATTTGGGATACCATGGAACATTGTTTGAATTTGTTTTTTTGCATTTTTTTGGCATAGAGCATTTGGTCGTTTTTATTGTTTATGATGTTTTACATGATCCTGAAAAAAACAAGGTTTTAAAATCAATATTAAAACAAGGAAATTAATTTACCTTTTGTATAAGTTCCAGAATACATGGCACGATTTGGGATACCATGGAACATTGTTTGAATTTGTTTTTTTGCATTTTATTGGCATAGAGAATTTGGTCGTTTTTATTGTTTATGATGTTTTACATGATCCTGAAAAAAACAAGGTTTTAAAATCAATATTAAAACAAGGAAATTAATTTACCTTTTGTATAAGTTCCAGAATACATGGCACGATTTGGGATACCATGGAACATTGTTTGAATTTGTTTTTTTGCATTTGATTGGCATAGAGCATTTGGTCGTTTTTATTGTTTATGATGTTTTACTTGATTCTGAAAAAAACAAGGTTTTAAAATCAATATTAAAACAAGGAAATTAATTTACCTTTTGTATAAGTTCCAGAATACATGGCACGATTTGGGATACCATGGAACATTGTTTGAATTTGTTTTTTTGCATTTGATTGGCATAGAGCATTTGGTCGTTTTTATTGTTTATGATGTTTTACATGATCCTGAAAAAAACAAGGTTTTAAAATCAATATTAAAACAAGGAAATTAATTTACCTTTTGTATAAGTTCAAGAATACATGGCACGATTTGGGATACCATGGAACATTGTTTGAATTTGTTTTTTTGCATTTTATTGGCATAGAGCATTTGGTCGTTTTTATTGTTTATGATGTTTTACATGATCCTGAAAAAAACAAGGTTTTAAAATCAATATTAAAACAAGGAAATTAATTTACCTTTTGTATAAGTTCCAGAATACATGGCACGATTTGGGATACCATGGAACATTGTTTGAATTTGTTTTTTTGCATTTGATTGGCATAGAGCATTTGGTCGTTTTTATTGTTTATGATGTTTTACTTGATTCTGAAAAAAACAAGGTTTTAAAATCAATATTAAAACAAGGAAATTAATTTACCTTTTGTATAAGTTCCAGAATACATGGCACGATTTGGGATACCATGGAACATTATTTAAATTTGTTTTTTGCATTTTATTGGCATAGAGCATTTGGTCGTTTTTATTTTTTATGATGTTTTACTCGATCCTGAAAAAAACAAGGTTTTAAAATCAATATTAAAACAAGGAAATTAATTTACCTTTTGTATAAGTTCCAGAATACATGGCACGATTTGGGATACCATGGAACATTGTTTGAATTTGTTTTTTTGCATTTGATTGGCATAGAGCATTTGGTCGTTTTTATTGTTTATGATGTTTTACTTGATTCTGAAAAAAACAAGGTTTTAAAATCAATATTAAAACAAGGAAATTAATTTACCTTTTGTATAAGTTCCAGAATACATGGCACGATTTGGGATACCATGGAACATTGTTTGAATTTGTTTTTTTGCATTTTTTTGGCATAGAGCATTTGGTCGTTTTTATTGTTTATGATGTTTTACATGATCCTGAAAAAAACAAGGTTTTAAAATCAATATTAAAACAAGGAAATTAATTTACCTTTTGTATAAGTTCCAGAATACATGGCACGATTTGGGATACCATGGAACATTGTTTGAATTTGTTTTTTTGCATTTGATTGGCATAGAGCATTTGGTCGTTTTTATTGTTTATGATGTTTTACTTGATTCTGAAAAAAACAAGGTTTTAAAATCAATATTAAAACAAGGAAATTAATTTACCTTTTGTATAAGTTCCAGAATACATGGCACGATTTGGGATACCATGGAACATTGTTTGAATTTGTTTTTTTGCATTTGATTGGCATAGAGCATTTGGTCGTTTTTATTGTTTATGATGTTTTACATGATCCTGAAAAAAACAAGGTTTTAAAATCAATATTAAAACAAGGAAATTAATTTACCTTTTGTATAAGTTCAAGAATACATGGCACGATTTGGGATACCATGGAACATTGTTTGAATTTGTTTTTTTGCATTTTATTGGCATAGAGCATTTGGTCGTTTTTATTGTTTATGATGTTTTACATGATCCTGAAAAAAACAAGGTTTTAAAATCAATATTAAAACAAGGAAATTAATTTACCTTTTGTATAAGTTCCAGAATACATGGCACGATTTGGGATACCATGGAACATTGTTTGAATTTGTTTTTTTGCATTTGATTGGCATAGAGCATTTGGTCGTTTTTATTGTTTATGATGTTTTACTTGATTCTGAAAAAAACAAGGTTTTAAAATCAATATTAAAACAAGGAAATTAATTTACCTTTTGTATAAGTTCCAGAATACATGGCACGATTTGGGATACCATGGAACATTGTTTGAATTTGTTTTTTTGCATTTGATTGGCATATTGCATTTGGTCGTTTTTATTGTTTATGATGTTTTACTTGATTCTGAAAAAAACAAGGTTTTAAAATCAATATTAAAACAAGGAAATTAATTTACCTTTTGTATAAGTTCCAGAATACATGGCACGATTTGGGATACCATGGAACATTGTTTGAATTTGTTTTTTTGCATTTGATTGGCATAGAGCAATTGGTCGTTTTTATTGTTTATGATGTTTTACATGATTCTGAAAAAAACATGGTTTTAAAATCAATATTAAAACAAGGAAATTAATTTACCTTTTGTATAAGTTCCAGAATACATGGCACGATTTGGGATACCATGGAACATTGTTTGAATTTGTTTTTTTGCATTTGATTGGCATATTGCATTTGGTCGTTTTTATTGTTTATGATGTTTTACTTGATTCTGAAAAAAACAAGGTTTTAAAATCAATATTAAAACAAGGAAATTAATTTACCTTTTGTATAAGTTCCAGAATACATGGCACGATTTGGGATACCATGGAACATTGTTTGAATTTGTTTTTTGCATTTTATTGGCATAGAGCATTTGGACGTTTTTATTGTTTATGATGTTTTACTTGATCCTGAAAAAAACAAGGTTTTAAAATCAATATTAAAACAAGGAAATTAATTTACCTTTTGTATAAGTTCCAGAATACATGGCACGATTTGGGATACCATGGAACATTGTTTGAATTGGTTTTTTTGCATTTGATTGGCATAGAGCATTTGGACGTTTTTATTGTTTATGATGTTTTACTTGATCCTGAAAAAAACAAGGTTTTAAAATCAATATTAAAACAAGGAAATTAATTTACCTTTTGTATAAGTTCCAGAATACATGGCACGATTTGGGATACCATGGAACATTGTTTGAATTGGTTTTTTTGCATTTGATTGGCATAGAGCATTTGGACGTTTTTATTGTTTATGATGTTTTACTTGATCCTGAAAAAAACAAGGTTTTAAAATCAATATTAAAACAAGGAAATTAATTTACCTTTTGTATAAGTTCCAGAATACATGGCACGATTTGGGATACCATGGAACATTGTTTGAATTTGTTTTTTTGCATTTGATTGGCATAGAGCATTTGGACGTTTTTATTGTTTATGATGTTTTACTTGATCCTGAAAAAAACAAGGTTTTAAAATCAATATTAAAACAAGGAAATTAATTTACCTTTTGTATAAGTTCCAGAATACATGGCACGATTTGGGATACCATGGAACATTGTTTGAATTGGTTTTTTTGCATTTGATTGGCATAGAGCATTTGGACGTTTTTATTGTTTATGATGTTTTACTTGATCCTGAAAAAAACAAGGTTTTAAAATCAATATTAAAACAAGGAAATTAATTTACCTTTTGTATAAGTTCCAGAATAAACATGGTACAAATTGGGATACCATGGAACCTCGGTTTAATTGGTTGGCACATTTAGCATTGTAACTGCTCGTGTTGGTTGTTATTGAAGTTTTTAATTGTTTCTTTTTCTTTTAATGTTTCTTTTTTTTTCTTTTTTTCTTCTTATTTTTTATTTTTTTTTCTTTTTTTCTTCTTATTTTTTATTTTTTTTCTTTTTTTTTCTTTTTTCTTCTTTTTTTTCTTTTTTTTTCTTTTTTTCTTCTTATTTTTATAATTATTGATTTTTTGTCTTAAAATGAGGTTTTTCATACCGTGATGATATATAAATTGTAGAAGCTGATCGTAATCCATATTGAATAATATATAAATAGTTGAGTTCCATCCTCGAATTGCTTTTATCTTCATAAGTGCAAAATTTTGACCATGAAATGTTTGATACCGGCGTTTATTGTAACTGAAAGTCAAAAATTTTAATTTTTAGACTCAAATGTCAAGTTTTCATACCTTTATGATACATAACTTATGAAACGCTCTACTTCTGACCAGCTGTCTTGATAGCTTGTTTTTTCCAACGAAGCAGAAGTGTGTCATCTGAAAACTGTGAATATTGATTTTTGCGTGATCAGATGAAACTTAATACCTCAAAGCTTTTGAATCTTTCCCGTGTCGGTTGAATGGTTTGAAATTAGTCGACTCTTTATTGAATTCCTACACGTTGTTGAACACCTTCCCAAAGCATCTGGGTTTATCTTCTTCAATTTTCTTAACGAATTGTCCGATTTGATTTTTCTGATATCAAAATGATTGCCACGATCCGATATTCCCCTTCAAAACATCCGGCATATTTGTGCTTCCATTAATCCATGCGTTCATTCCTCTTCTATTCTTTTAACCATTGCAGAGGTCCTAGATTTGATTCTGAAGCTCGTAATACTATCACTTAATTTCTTTCCACTGATTTTGAAGCTGTACCGTGTCGATATATTGAGCCATTGAATTTTTCTACCTGAAAATCGTGAATATTGTCTTTTTGCATTCCTCCAAACAATATGGGGTTACCTTCTTTTGATTTTCAACAATCAGTCTAATTTTATACAATTTCTAGCAAAATTCCTTTTTTCCCATCCATCATATTCGTCTCCCATTGTTGCATGTTATGATACAAATAAATTTCCATAGTTTCTCGATTCAAGTTTAAACGTCGTATAAACATCACTCGCACTGTTTCCATGTCAGTTGTTCTTCTTGTCTTGAAGTGATGCTGAAAAAAGCAAGGTTTTATAATAAATAAAGAAAAACTAAAAATTATTTACCTTTTGCATATGTTCCAGATTGTATGGCACAAATTGAAATACCATGAAATACGAATCAAATAGTTTGGCACGTAGTAGGTTATACAATAGGAATCGTAGGCCATACAATAGGCATAATATATAATAGGCATAGTAGTGTGCATAGGTACGTAGTAGGCAACTGTTGGTTTAATTGTTGATGTTGTATTGAGTTGATACTGAAAAAAGCAATGTTTTATAATCAATAGTGAAAAACAAATGTTAATTTACCTTTCGAATAAGTTCCAGAATAAATGGCACAAAATGAGATGCCATGGAACGTCGGTTGAACTGCTTAGCACATTAAGAAGTTGTAACTTCCCATGTTGGGTTGTTTCTTTTCGAACATCCATCGAATTCTCCTTCCATTGTTGCATGTAGTTTGAATAGATTCTTGATCCGATCGTCATCTTCTTGCATTCCAAATATTGTGGAAACATAATGAAAAAAAGTAGAAGGAGTATAAGAATGAAAATGGAAATAAAAACGAGAACGCAAATAAACATTATGAGGTGAAAATGTTTTAAAAGGGAGTGAAAAGGGATGCAATTAAAAATACGAAAGTTCAAAAAATTAAAAGAAGTGACACAATAAAAGTTGTTTTTATTTTTTTGTTTTTTTTTTAATTTTTTTTATATTTTTTTGTTTTTTTTTTTGTTTTTTTTTAAATTATTTGAAGAATTGGCATTGACGCAATGATTGTTTAGCAGCCGCCGTGCCTGAAAACCGTTTTTAACTATGAAGATTCAAAAATTCCCTCTAAAACTCTTTCTTTTAACTTATTTGTTCAATTTTCACTTATTTTTTTTTCTTTTTATTTTTTCGGAGGTGGTACGGTGTACAAAGTACGCAATGAAAAATGTGTGCACTCATTTAAATTGCCGCGCGGCGCAGCGACTTCTTCACATTTATCATCATTTTTTTGCGGTGTTCGTCTTTCTTTTTTTTCTACGCTAGTTTTCTTATATCTTATTCTAAATGTGGTAACTGGTTTTTTTTTCCAAATGTCTTTTTTAAAAACTTATTTAATTCGACCAAAAAACCCAGATAGAAATCTTCACAGAAAATAATACTTTTTTAAATCAAAACTTTTTTGAAAAATTCTTTCTAGTTGTTTTTTTTTGTTGAAATAGATAAGTTTCAACTTCTATATTAGTCTCTACTTAAATTCTTAAAACTCACTCTTTATCTTCTTCTATAATAATCCAGGCATCTTCTGATTTTTCTGATAGTGTCCGAATGATCTCTTCTCGATCGTTGGTTCAATGCAAGGAGTGGACCAGGAACTTGTGGTGGTACATCAGCGACATTTTGTGCAAAAACGAATGCAGCTTGATCTAAAAAACAGAAGTTGAAGTGATGTTTTTTTTAGAATTCCAACTAACCGAGATCTTGTTTCACTGATGTCATCACGGCGTGGAGATAATCCCTCTCCTTTCGTTGGTTGATAGTTTCCCCAATTTTGTTGATGAGACTCCTGCGTCCTTCCATCAATCTACGAGCATTGACAATCACGTGAATCCCGCACGAGATGCCGCCCTAAAAATAATATTTATTTTATTGTAAGTTGTAAATTTATTTTATTACCTTCTGATACTCGACATGATTCGAAAAGCAGTAACGAACTTTGAGCCGTCGGTAAGCTTCTGGTGTCACTAATCTCTTCATAATTTCTTTGATGTCTTTCATTGTCCTTTCCTTGATATTTTTAGACGTCGATTTCAAAGAATCATAAATCACCACTGTCGACTTCTCCGAATCAAAATATGCTAATGACCAGTGAGCATCCGATGAAGCAGTGTTCGTTCCATTGTCACGATGAAGCGGCATCAAAAAGTCTTCCAATTTCCTTTCATTGTTGTGCTCTTTAACATAAGCAAATTCCAGAATTTGTTCCTTGGTGAAGGCGTCATTTCCATTCGGCTGTTGTTGACTTCGTCGCCATTGTGTGTAGAGCTGTGGAGCGAATACGGAGACGTTTTGGTTGGATAAGGATGCAGCTTGCAGAAGACCGAAATAGACGCAGTTGTCGGTGAGCCTCTCATCCCGCGCACCTCTTCGAAGACATCCAAAATCAGCAACATCGATCAATCCTTGCACAACCATCTGATGACTCGAACTCCAGTTGTGTTGATCGATGTTGATTGAATGCTTGAAGATTGGTCCATAAGCATTGGTTCGTGGGGACGCGATGACTGACTGACGATCTTCCGCAAGAGATGTAAAAGTTGCCGCCACAACTTTGTTCAACGCCGGTGCATCCAAATCCATGTCCATATCCTTTCCAACAGCTGTAGTTTTCTTCCCTCCATGCGCATCTTCATTGATTTTCAGCGATTGCTTACTAGTCATAACATCATTTGCAGGAGCTGTGTCATCCCAGTCCAATACAGCACCGGATCCTCTGGTCAAGCTAATGACTGGTGCTGCATGGACACTTTCATCGGCTGCAATAGCAGGGTCCTCGATTTCAAACAGGGCCGGTTCCTCGCCCATTTCCATCCCAATAATTGATCCTTGGTCGACTTCGGTGATTGCAGGCCAATTTTCATCTACGCATCCTTCGATCATTGGAACGCATTCCTTCCGCTTCTTGACTTGGCTGTGAGCAAAATGAAGCAACAAGTTGGCATCTTCCTAAAAAATGTATTTTTAATTATTTTATCATTTCAACACTGCATAATATCATCTTATTGTATTCAACCTAATCATTTTCATCAAACACAACTTATTACGCTGTTATTCGTTTATTTTAAAACCTTGCCAATTAATAATTTCAGAAACTAAACAGTCAGCGAGTCAATCATATGAATTGTGTCACAAAGTGTCAGTTGATAGGAAATTAACAATTTTGTGAGCCGCTATACAACCAAACTGGACTTCAACACAGGTTTCTTGTTTTCGTTTTACAAAAAAAAGGGGATATGATTTTATTTAATTTTTGAGCATGTTTTGATCCAAATTTGATACGAAAAGCGGATCACAAATCTAGAAATTTAACAAATGTTTGAAAAATACGGATTTTTATCACTAATTTCAGCAAATTTAATTTTAATTGTTTCAAATTTCCTGATTTTTTCATTGCTAAAACGTGGCTAAAATGAAATATTGAACCTAGAATTTGCCATCAACTTAACTCTAATAATAAAGGAATAAGAGAGGAAGAAATACAACAATTTGAGAATTTATTTAAAAAACTAACCTCTTGCACTTGACGTTTCCTAGGAATTGTTCCTCTCTTCTGGCCGTTGTTGATGTTGAGCGGCTTGATGATCGGTACCAATGGGTGGTTGATCTGAAAGTTCGTAAAATTAGATCCTTGATTTGCTTGAATCGTTTATTGTTTCTATTTTTTCTCTTAAGCTCATTAATAATTCATAATTATTTAGTTTCGTATTGATTTTTCAATTTTCAGACGCTAAAATGACATTAATCGACCAACAACAACGCTGGACGATGGTGGATTGACAAGAAGATGATATAACGATGGAAAAATTGTAAGTGTTTTGTCTAGTTTTTGATTTAAAAAATAGAGTATATATTTCAGAATCGGAACGGATTGAAGATTTTGTTGTGATAATGGTAAGTTATTTTTTTGCGTTTTATATTTTTTTCTTAATAAAAAATGTATGATTTGTTCGTTTTTTTTTGAGAAATAAAGTTTCAACTAAAAGAATTTCAAAAAAAAATTTGAGATAAGAAAATATAAAAATAAATGAGTACTCACCGCAATAAGTGATGTTTCTCCATCCGTCGAACGGATGGTCCTGTTATCCGAACCGATCGACAAGTTGGCATAAATATTGTCCGCGTTGGCGACGTCCTTCTTCGAAACGCCGGGAATTCCTCCATCAACTGGTGGTCCATATGGACGACTTCTTTGGGAAGGCTTCGTCAATCGAATCTTCATCTTGTGTCCAGCTTGGATTTCCTCGATGACAGGGATCCCAGCACCGCGTCTGCGAGAGTCCTTGCGGGATTGAATAACAGTCGCGTCCACATTCTTGAAGAAACGAACTTCTTTGGTCGTGGTCTTGAAGTTCATCTTTTTGGCGTTGATGTTGTTGCCAGTGGGGTTTTTTGATGTTCCCGACATCTTTGTATTTCCGTTGGAAATTGGAGCAGTGGTGGCCGAATCGGCAGTGAGCATGTTTTGCTTGATAGCAGAGAGCATTGTTGGCTTTTCAGCGGACATAAAGTCTAGTTAAATGAATAAACGTAAACAGTTCCAGACAAAATTAAGGGGTGGAGTTTTGTTGACCTTTCTTGCACAAAAAAATGAGCATCCGTCTCTTCTTATTATGCAGTATCTAACAAGTTGTACATATATCTTTCAAACGATCAAAATGTGCGAGCCAAATTAATATGACTATTCTGAAAAGTTAGCAGCGTCTGTGAAAGATTTGCAGCGTCTGTGAAAGGTTAGCGGCGTTAAACACTAAAACATGCTTGGTTTCAATCGTTTTTAAACAAGTCAGTGTAAAAGTAATTTTGAATTGCGGAAAGTTGTGTTAAGAAAGTTTCAATATAATAATAAAAATCCACTGAAGCATCAAAATTTGTGTTGTTTAACAAAATGTTCTACATGTCTTCTGCAAAGTGGGACGCTTGTGGAATTAAAAAAAAATCCGTTCCTTGTCAAGAACGATGCACTTATGGTGTTTTTTCAACGATAAAAAGTGAAGGGCAAAAACGTGTCAAAATGTTTTAAAATATTCAGCCATAGATATAATTGCACAAAAACAGTGTTTGACTTTGAATGGCGATAATCATGTGATATAAAACGGGTAAATTCGTCATAACCAGTAAAGTCATGACCAGGGGATCAGGAGGAAGTAACAGAAAATATTGCAAAATATTGAATACATTTTTAAAACATTTAATCGGGTGTCTTTGATATTAAATTAGACTTCCATCTAGATTAAGTATCAACTTTGAGTGGATGGGTTAATTCAGTAAATTAAAAATTTGTGACCAACGTGAATATTTGATTTTGTTTAAGCTATTATCTTTTTAATTTTTTAAGCTAGCATATGTTTACTTTTTTTCAAGAGCAACCATTTTCTTTACTGAATTTCTTTTCCAGTTGTTTCCCGATGATTCTATTAATGCTAATATATCCCATATTCCTTATTTTGTTCAAAAATTCCAATTTTTTAGTGATTTTCGGTCATAGGCGCGGTAGTTTTGGAAAATCTGCAAATTTAAAATTTTTTTACAGCAATAAAATTCAATTTTTTGAACAAAACCCGGCACATAGGACATATTAGTGTCAATAGAATCCCCATTGAGAGTAGATTTTAAAAACACGTTAAATTTTCAGATTTTTCAAAATTGCAGTAGGCTTATGTGTACTCTAGTGTACATGAATCTGATAGTGAATTAAAGGTGCAGTGGAAATGAAAGAACTTTTTTTACCTAAATAAACAATGAGAAGAAACAATTCGAAAAAAATCTGAAATAAACTCAATATCTTGAAATTTTTTTAAAAATAAATCCTAATTTTCTCGAAAGGATGTTTTTGAATTCTATGTACCCTAAAAATCAAAGATGTCAATTCCCGTTTGGTTGAATGCGAAAAACTCAACACTTAACATTTTTCTCAATTTAAAAAATTTAAATTACCGCGCTAAAAAAACGGGATCCTACATAAAACACGGAAAATACTGTGATCTCCTAATTTTCTTTCGAAAATAAACATTTTGGCTGAATTAAAAGCTGCCCCGATGTATATGTCGCAACTTGATTATTATTTCTCAAGTATTCGAGTTATTATTTTTCGAAATCAATGAAACACTTACAGATTTTAACAAACAGAATTCAGCAACGGCTCAAAACAAATCTATTTTCGGATCGGCCTTGCATATAATGGACCGGCCTTGCACATAACTGTGGATTTATAAGAATGTCATTATCGATTTTTATTATTTCTGTTTGTTTCTGAGTTTACCGGCTGTTTTTCCGGAAAATCTCAATTTTTTTATTTTCCTGGTGTATAAATAAAATTTTCATTGAAATCGGCTCGAATCTGCTCGTTGCTTTCTAATATGACAATTTTTTGATTAAAATTATGTCCTTGTACCGCATAATAAACATTTTCCTCCTAAAAAATAATATAAAAATTTCAGAAAAATCAAAATACGTACTTCAAATTTTTGTGTTTCCCGCCACGGCGGGAATTTGAAAATAATTGTTTCAACTTCCGGCCGTTGCTACTAAAGTAAGTTGTAATCAAATTATTTACAGAAACAATTTCTGCTGAAATTGATCAAAGTCCTTCGAAGCATATAATTTAACGATATTAAACATCGAACTTTCATACAAAAAAGTCTGAAATGAATTTCTTTGTGCTGAATTTGAATGCTTTTGAAAACAGTCATAACACAAAAAAACATTCCATCTTAAACATTGGTTTTTGGATTAACAAAACAGTTAATGTTAAACACAATGCCACACTATTCAATGTCACAGTATAAAATGTCCAAATATTTGAAACAGCAGCCACAATTTATATTTTTATTCCATATATTAAAATAAATTTTTTGTGTTGACCTTGTAGTTCAAAACGTTTAAAATTTGTCAGGTTCTGAAAACAATAATTTCAGTGACGCGATCAACACAAAACTTTCGGATAACGTTAGTCATGTCAGCTCGTGCTTTACTTCTTTTGGCACTTGTTGCCCTTGCTTCTGCAATTCAAAGGTAATGCTATTTCTGGTAGAAGTTTCTATTAAGATTAATGTTTCAGAATAAAACTCGAGAAGCGAACATATAACCGTGAACAATTAAGCATAAATTCTATCCAAAAGCATTTGAAAACCAAATTTCTCCAAACTTCCGCGTCGAACGATACTGAATACAATGAGAGACTTTCAAATTCACAAAACTTAGCATACTACGGATCAATTACTATTGGATCACCACCACAAACATTTCAAGTTGTGTTCGATACCGGGTCAACCAATTTGTGGGTTCCATGCTCGACCTGCCCATTCGATGATATTGCTTGCAGAGCTCATAACAGAGTAATCTTATTTCGATATTTATATTTTTCGAGCAATTATTTTTTCAGTTTAACTGCGAAAATTCAACGACTTGTACCGCCACTGAGGACTCAGTCGAAGTTAAATACGGAGAGGGATTTATGGGAGGAACCGTGAACTACGACATTGTTTGCGTATGTTTTTGTTTCGATACTAAAGCCGGCTAGTTTAAGAGTTTTTTAACAAATAAGTTGTTCATAGATTGGAAATGAAACGACATATTGTACCGACAACACTCAAGGATTTGGTTGCGCAACTTACGAGCCAGGAAACGTCTTTGTTCATGAACATTTCGACGGAATCTTTGGAATGGCATGGGACAGTATTTCAGAAAATGACATTCCACAACCAATGGATCAAATCTTCGACAATACCGCCATTTGCGAACAAAGACTTTTTGCTTTCTATTTAAGCCGGGATGCTAATGATATTGTTAATGGTGGAGAACTCACCCTTTGTGACATTGATCCAAACCACTACACTGTGAGTTAGAAACAGTAACGGAACACTTGATTTTGTTTCTTTCAGGGAAATATCACTTGGGTTCCACTTGTTTCCGAAGATTACTGGACGATCGATCTTTCGTCGGTCAGCATTGAAGGAATGTCTTACACCAATGGCGCAAATAAAGCTATTGTTGATACCGGAACCTCCCTTATCTATGGACCAATTCATGCTATCAATAAGATCCACCGCACGATTCGAGTTAGAAAAAACTACAGCGGACAATTGGAAATTCACTGCAGCAGAATTCAACACCTTCCAAATATTACATTCAACATTGCAGGGCAAGATTTCATCCTCACCGGAAACGACTACATTCTCCAAAAAACAAACAAATATAATGAAACTATATGCACTTCTGGATTCTCGGTTAATAATGACCAAAGCTGGGTCTTGGGTGATGTCTTCATTGGACGTTTCTACTCTGTATTTGACAACGGAAACAAGAGAGTTGGATTCGCTCAATCTGTCTAGAGTAACTAATTCAATATTCTGGTTGAATAAATTTATTTTTAGTGAATTGTGAAATTTGTTAGGAAATATTTATAGAAAGCTGGAATACACTGCATCAGATGTCTGTCTCCACTGGTGAAACTCTCCAGTCAATTGTAGTTGTTTCTTAAAACACTGTAATTAAAATTACTCTTAACTAGGGAAGTGTCAGGAGCATAAAATACATCAAAAATAGAGAAAAGGAAAAAACATTTTCGAAAAAATATTTTCATCTGCACACTTTTTCTTATTAGAGTTTTTGTTATTATTTTGAAATGAAAACACTGCCAGACGTTTAAGAAACTAGAACAATATGATTTTACATGAAAACTATATCACAACTTCGAAAAAAGTTCGTAATAAATATTGGCTCCCATCAGGCATGATTTCATTTTGGTAATGGACTGTGTTCAGAGGGCGCTATTTCAAGGTACACTCTCAATTTGTGTACAACGAAAAACATTCGGATATTGTCAATTTAAAAATTTTGGATCATCCATTTTCTACTAAAAGACCGCAGCGCAACCGCTCGCATTTAAAAATAGCACGACTGCGTGAGAGACTTAGCTTTTCTTGGTAGGTCAAAACCAACTTGAATGATCAAGAATATTTGAGTTGACAATAGCAATAGCCGAAAATTTACCAGCACCATCTCGCGCCTATTTTCGCTTTACTTTAGTTACTCGAACATTTTGCAGAAACCAATTCTTTCGAACAAAGTCTTCGGAACCATATAATTTAACAATATAATTTAACAAAAGCCGACATCAAACTTCTTTTCGCATACTGTGTTAAAGACAGGGTGTCAGTTTTCGCCAAGCAGGCGATAAAAAGTTTTAAATTAACGCGCTTAAAAAACTGGATCCCACAGAAAATACCTAAAATACGGTGATCTTCCTAATTTTCATGTGAAAATGAAAATTTTTCCTGAATTTTGAAAGCTGATCGAATAGATGTATGTTTCGAAACGTGATTATTATTTTGCAAGTATTCGAATTTATATGTTTTTCAAAACGAATGAATAATTTACAGAGTTCAACAAACACAATTCAGCAACGACTCAAAAAAATATTTTCCGAAAAATGGATCGGCCTTGCATATAATTTTAGATTTATAAGGATGATATTATCGTTTTTTAAAATATTTTTTCTGTACGTTTTTGTTTTCAGTCTGCTTTTCCGGAAGTTTTCAATTTTTCTTATTTTCCGGGTGTATAAATAAAATTTGTATTGAAATCGGCTCTGCTCGTTACATTCTAATATGACACTTTTTTGATTAAAATTATATCCTTCTACAGCATAATAAACATTTTCCTCCTAAAAAATAAAATAAAAATTTCAGAAAAATCGAGACACTTCAAATTTTTGTGTTTCCCGCCACGGCGGGAATTTGAAAATAATTTTTTCAACTTCCGGCCGCTGCTACTAAAGTAAGTTGTAATAAAATAATTTACAGAAACAATTTCTGTTGAAATTGATCAAAGTCCTTCGAAGCATATAATTTAACGATATTAAACATCGAACTTCCATACAAAAAAGTCTGAAATGAATTTCTTTGTGCTGAATTTGAATGCTTTTGAAAACAGTCATAACACAAAAAAACATTCTATCTTAAACATTGGTTTTTGGATTAACAAAACAGTTAATGTTAAACACAATGACGCCCTATTCATTCTTCAAGTATAAAATGTCCCAATTTTTTCAAACAGCAGCCACAATTCATATTTTTATTCCATATATTAAAATAATTTTCTTGTGTTGACCTTGTAGTTCAAAACTCTGAAATTATTGTTTCCAGGTTCTGAAAACAATAATTTCAGTGACACGATCAACACAAAACTTTCAGATAACGGTAGTCATGTCAGCTCGTGCTTTACTTCTTTTGGCACTTGTTGCCCTTGCTTCTGCAATTAAAAGGTAATGCTATTTCTGGTGGAAGTTTCTATTAAAATTAATTTTTCAGAATAAAACTCGAAAAGCGAACATATAACCGTGAACAATTAAGCATAAATGCTATCCAAAAGCATTTGAAAACCAAATTTCTCCAAACTTCCGCGTCGAACGATTCTGAATACAATGAGAGACTTTCAAATTCCGAAAACTTAGCATACTACGGATCAATTACTATTGGAACACCACCACAAACATTCCAAGTTATGTTCGATACTGGGTCAACCAATTTGTGGGTTCCATGCTCTAACTGCCAAACCAGTGATGCTGCTTGCAGAAATCATAATAGAGTAATCTTATTTTGATATTTATATTTTTCGAGCAACTATTTTTTCAGTTCAACTGCGAGAATTCTACGACCTGTGAAGCCACTGAAGAATCATTCCAAATCCAATACGGATCGGGATCGACGGAAGGAACAGTCAGCTACGATGTTGTTTGCGTATGTTTCTGTTTATATACTAAATCCGGCTAGTTTAAAAGTTTTTTGCACAAATCTTTTTGTTCATAGATTGGAAATGATTCGTCATATTGTACCGACAACACTCAAGGATTCGGTTGCATAACTTACGAGCCAGGAAACGCCTTTGCTTATGCAAATTTCGACGGAATCCTTGGAATGGCATGGGACAGTATTTCAGTCGATGGAATTCCACAACCAATGGATCAAATATTCAACAATACCGCTATTTGTGAGCAAAGACTCTTTGCTTTCTATTTGAACCGTGATGCTAATGATGTTGTCAATGGTGGAGAAATCACCCTTTGTGACATTGATCCAAACCACTACGTCGTGAGTTGGAAGCAACAATGGAACACTTGATTTTTTGTTTCAGGGAGATATAACTTGGATTCCTCTTATTTCCGAAGATTATTGGACGGTTGAGCTTTCGTCAGTCAGCATTGAAGGAAAGTTTTATACCAATGGCGCAAATAACGCCGTGGTTGATACCGGAACCTCCCTTATCATTGGACCACCTCATGCTATCAATAAGATCCACCGCAAGATTCGAGTTAGAGAAAACTACAACGGCGAATTCGAAATTCACTGCAGCAGAATTCCACACCTTCCAAATATTACCTTCAACATTGCTGGGCATGATTTCATCCTCACAGGAAATGACTACATTATTCAACTCACAAACGAATACGATGAAACTACGTGCATTTCTGGATTCTCGAATAATGACGTATTAGGTGATCAAAGCTGGATCTTGGGAGATGTCTTCATTGGACGTTTCTACTCTGTATTTGATAATGGAAACAAGAGAGTTGGTTTAGCTCAATCTGCCTAGAGTAACTAATTCAATATTCGTTTTCCGTTTCTTGTTGAATAAATGCATTTTTCGTAAATTGTGAAATTGATTAGGAAATATTTATAGAAATCGGGAATACACTGCTTCAGAAGTCTGTCGTCACTGGAGAGCCTCTCCGTAGTTGTTTCTCAAAACACTATAATTAAAATTACTATTAACTAGGGAAGTGACAGGTGCATAAAACAATTCCATTGTGAGATATATTGTATATGATATAACCATGTTAGTATAAAAATGCCATGAAACATTTTTTACAATACTTTGCTATTCCTGAGTTACTGGCACATACATATGTAAGTACTTCGCCTTGCGTTGGTAGTCGAATGTCGCACCTTTGAAGAGCTGTAACTTTTGAAGGAATTGACCAAATCGATTAATCTAAAGATATTTACATACCATTTAACCTCTTCATTCAAACTTTTTATATTATTTCAGTATTCTACTACTGTAACAATTGAAAAATATGCGAAAACCAAAAAACGTTCAAAAATTTCTAGTTTATTCTGAATTTCGTGAAATGAAGCTTTATTTTTTTAATTTTACGTATAAATACGGGAAAACTAATATGTAGTTGTCCATCGATGTTTCGATTTTGATACTGTAAGATTCGATATTTTGATTTGTGTTCAATGACGTACCAAGCACACACAAGACTCCGCGAATTTCGAAACGGTATGGGAGCCCATCATTGAGTATCATGCTTATTAAAGCTTTCAAATTGCACCATACAAGTGTGCTGACAAAAATGGTTTTTTTTTTCATAACGAAGAAGAATAACGCTAGCGAAAATGTGTACCAATTTTCTATCAAAATCTGGTAAATATATTTTGAAAACTAGGATTTTAAAGAATGGTATAAAAACTGGGATTGTTCTAGTTTTTACTACTATTGGACTATTCTGAACACTGTTGGTTATTATGAATATTATATGCAATATTTACATTATTTTTCTGGTTATGGTGAGTGTTCAAAAACAATATTGAAATTTAAAAAAAATCGACTGGTGTCAAAGATCTAGTCCATTTCAAGGTGTTCCATCCCTTGAACTTTCTATGAGTCGTTTCCATATTTTCACCTTCACACTTTTTCTCATTAGCGTTTTTGTTATCATTTTGAAATCAAAACACTGTCAGGGGTTTAATAAACTAGAAAAATATGATTTTTTAAAAACTATATCACAACTTCGAAAAAATCGTAACAAATATGAGCTCCCATCAGGTACTCTCAATTTGTTCACAACGAAAAACATTCGGATAGCAAAAGCCGTACCTTTACCAGCACCATCTCGCGCCTACTTTTGTTTTACTTTAGTTAAAATCGAAAATTTTGGAGAACCAATTCCTTCGAACAAAGTCTTCGGAACCATATAATTTAACAATATTAAAGCCGACATCAAACTTCCATACAAAATAGGATAAAGTAAACTTATTTTTGTTGAATTTGAATTTTTTTTGTAAACAGTCAACACAATATAAACAATTCAAAAACATTTTATCTTGAATAATAAATAGGTGTTCGGATTAACAAAACAGTTAATGCTAAATACAATGCCACCATGTTCCCTCTTCAACTATAAAATGTTCCAGATTTTTCAAAAAGCAACCAGTTTTTTAAAATTTTTTTATTAAATATATATGAATATCATATTATTATTTGACGCTGTTCCGAAACTTGAAAAATTAGGCTAAATCTCAAACCAATAATTACAGTGGCGTGTTGAACATACAACTTTCGGATAACGCTATTCATGTCAGCTCGCGCTTTTCTTCTTTTGGTCCTTGTTGCCCTAGCTTCTGCAATCCATAGGTAATGATATTTCTTGTAAAAGTTTTCACTAATATTCATTTATTCAGAGTAAAACTCGAGAAGCGAACATACAACCGTGAACAATTTAAAATTAGTGCTATCCAAGAGCATTTGAAAATGAAATACCCCAACCGTTATGATTCAAACAATAGTTCATACAATGAGAGACTTTCAAACTCCGGAAACGTTGAATACTACGGATTAATTACTATTGGAACACCACCACAAACATTCCAAGTTGTGTTCGATACTGGGTCAACCGATTTGTGGGTTCCATGCTCTAACTGCCCAATCAGTGATATTGCTTGCAGAGAACATAACAGAGTAATTGCTTTTTTAGTTATTGATGTTTTTCGAGCAATGATTTTTAAAGTTTAACTGCGAAAATTCTTCGACCTGTATCGCCACTGAAGAATCATTCGAAATTCAATACGGAAAGGGATCGACGGAAGGAACTGTCAGCTACGATGTTGTTTGCGTATGTTTTTGTTAAAAAATATATCCGTCTAGTTTAAATTCATTGTACAAATTGTTCATACATAGATTGGAAATGATACGACATATTGTACCGACAATACTCAAGGATTCGGTTGCTCCACTGACGAGCCAGGAGACACCTTTGTTAACTCAAATTCCGATGGAATTTTTGGAATGGCATGGGATATTATTTCAGTCGATGGGATTCCACAACCAATGGATCAAATATTCAACAATACCGCTATTTGTGAGCATAGGCTTTTTGCTTTCTATTTGAGCCGTGATGCTAACGATATTGTCAATGGTGGAGAACTCACCCTTTGTAACACTGATCCAAACCACTACATTGTGAGTTGCAAACTGTAACGGAACACTTGATTTTGTTTCTTTCAGGGAAATATCACATGGGTTCCGCTGGTTTCCGAAGATTACTGGACGATAAAGCTTTCGTCAGTCAGCATTGATGGAAAGTGTTATACCAATGGCGCACATAACGCTGTGGTTGATACCGGAACCTCCCTTATCATTGGACCAATTCATGATATCAATAAGATCCATCGCAAGATTCGAGTTAGAGAAAACTACAACGGCGAATTCGAAATTCCCTGCAGCAGAATTCCACATCTTCCCAATATTACCTTCAACATTGCAGGACATGATTTCATCCTCACCGGAAATGACTACATTATTCAACTCACAGACGAATATGATGAAGCTGTATGCTTTTCTGGATTCTCGGTTAATGACCAATCAAGTGATCAAAGCTGGATCTTGGGAGATGTCTTCATTGGACGTTTCTACTCAGTATTTGATAATGGAAACAAGAGAGTTGGATTCGCTCAATCTGCCTAAAGTTATTAATTCAATATTCGTTTTCCATTTCTTGTTGAATAAATGCATTTTTCGTAAATTCTAAAATTTTTTAGGAACTATTTATAGTATGCGGGAATGCACTGTCTCAGAAATTAATTTTTTAAATATCGGACTGACTAACGACACTGGATAAAATTTTAAATTTGGTTTCTGTTTTCTGAAACTTAATAGTACTCATCAGATTTTTACTTGTAGCTAATTCTAAAAAAAAGGGAAATGTTGTTTTACAAAAAAATTGAAAACAATTAATTTCCAGTTTACTTTTGCTTCGGAAATACAAAAAAATCATGAAGATTTCTTTATGACTAAGATCTTAAATAAAACAAATTTAAGAATTATTGTAAGAAATTACTTACTATAATTTAATTGAAGTATTCAGAGTCATCATACAAAACTACTTAAAAACGTTTTCAATGTCAATTTTCCATTTTTATGACTTTTCACCATAAATCCTTTTTTAAAATTAAAAATGTAGTTAACCCAATTAAAGGTGTCCAAATGATAATATCGATTTTTAATCAGCTCGATTTCGTAAATATGGGCTCCCATCGGGCATGCATTCATTTTGGTAATGGAACTGTGTTCAGACCAGCATCGTCTCGCGCCTATTTTTGCTTTACTTTAGTTATAATCTAAAAATTTGCGGAAACCATATCTGTTCAATTTTTTCATCAAAGTCTTCTGAACTATATAATTTAACAATATTAAAGTAGACATCAAACATTCACACAAAAAGTCTTAAATGAACGTCTCTGTGCTGAATTTGAATGCTTTTGAAAGCAGACCCAACACAAAAACAGCTATTTTAAAAAATTTGGTATTGTATAATACATTGGTGTTTTGGATTAACAAAACAGTTAGTGTGTGACACAATGTGGCCCTATTCATTCTTAAAGTATAAAACGCTCGGAATTTTTTAAACAGCAACCAGTCTTATATTTTTCCATATACTAATATCATTTTACTACTTTGGACCTGTTCTATTACTTGCAAAACTAGGCGAATTCTCAAATCAATATTTTCAGTGACATTCTCAACATACAACTCGCGAACAATGTCAGCTCACGCTCTTTTTCTTTTGACACTTGTTGCCTTTGCTTCTGCGATACATAGGTAATATAATTTCTTGTGAAACTTGCAACAACTACCAATTTTCAGAGTAAAGCTCGAGAAGCGAACTTATAGTCGTGAACAATATAAAACTAATGATATCCAAGAGCATTTGAAAACCAAATTTATCAAAGGTTATGCGTCAAACAATAGTTCATACAATGAGAGACTTTCAAATTACCAAAACGCGATATACTACGGACCAATTACTATTGGAACCCCGTCTCAAACATTTCAAGTTGTGTTCGATACTGGATCATCTAACTTGTGGGTGCCATGCTCGAACTGCCGATCGCGTACTTGCAGAAGTCACAACAGAGTAATTACTTTTTTTCGATATTGATATTCTTCAATGCATTGACTTTTTCAGTTTAACTGCCAAACATCTTCGACTTGTTCCGCCTATGATGAGCCAATTGAATACGGTTACGGAAGCGGATCGGTAGAAGCAACCGTAAACTACGATGTTGTTTGTGTATGTTTTTGTTTCTGTTTTTGTTTCTATACTAAATTCGACTAGTTCAAACCCATTTCACAAATTGTTTGTCTATAGATTGGAAATGACACAACTCATTGTACCGACAGCACTCAAGGATTTGGTTGCGCGTCTTATGTCGCCTTTGGCGGAGAAAAGATGGACGGACTCTTCGGAATGGCGTTTGACACAATGTCAGTCGATGGAATTCCACAACCAATGGATCAAATCTTCAATAATGCCGCTATTTGTGAACAAAGACTTTTTGCTTTCTATTTTAACCGTGATGCTAATGATGCTGTCAATGGTGGAGAACTCACGTTTTGTGACATTGATCCAAACCATTACACTGTGAGTTGGAAATAGTAATAAAATGATATATTCTTTTTTTCAGGGTGATATCACTTGGGTGCCACTTGTTTCCGAAGACTACTGGAGAATTGAGCTTGCCTCAGTTACCATTGAAGGAAAGACTTATTCAACTGGAGCAATGGATGCTATTGTCGATACTGGCACCTCCCTTATCGCTGGACCAACTGATGTTATTACGAAAATCCAACGCAAGATCATAGCCAACGACGATAACAACTATGAATACAACGACGAAGAATACGGAGAGTACCAGAAAGATTACCAAATTAGCTGCAGCAAAATTCCACATCTTCCAAATATAACCTTCAATATTGCGGGACAAGACTTTGTTCTCACCCCAAATGATTATGTTAGCCAAGATTCAAATGATTATGATGAAACTACATGTTCTTTTGAATTCGTAGCGATGGATATTCCAGCCCCAAATGGACCACTCTGGATTTTGGGAGCTCCTTTCATCGGGCGTTTCTATTCTGTGTTCGATAATGAAAACCAAAGAGTTGGGTTAGCGCAATCTGCCAAGGGTATTTAAGCTTATATTCGTACTTTCCTTTTTATCAACAGTTGGTTTTATTGAATAAATACATTTATAAACATCTCTTAAATGACACATTACTTTGAAGACATTCTCAAACTATTAAAAATAACAAATAAAAAAGTGGAGAGTGAAAAACTGAATGACGGGGCAAAAAAAGGATTGTCATTAATAGGAAACCTAATATTTTTAAAAATATTTTAAGGCGTTCACTTTTCCTCATTGACAGGAATCATTGATGATTTTAAAAAATCAGCTTTATTCGAATCAGAAACTATGTCTGATTGTAAATTAAAATAATGTTTATATTTTGGCAAGTGATCCTATTATGATTTCTATTAAGTTACATACATATATAAAGTGTGAGCCAAGTTATTGCACATCAACGTCTGATAAATGTTGACATTAATGTAGGGATGAGAATATCGCAGTGTCGTATCGCACTAATAAGAGTGTTAAAAACACCTACGTAAGAAAAGTGTCAGATGTAACACTGTCCGTCAAATATAATAAGAACCGCCTACAATTTATTCTATAAAAGAGATAGTACTCACTTGTGAACAGTATTCTTTTTATTTATTCCTGATTCCAAAACACACATTTATTTATTTTTGCTGGTATTCAATTCAGGTTCACGCATACCGCTTTTTTTGTATCATTGTCCGTTTCAAGAAACTATGACACTTGAAAGGTGGCATGCGTGAACCTGATATTATTCTAAATACTATGGATCTTCTTTTCTTTATTGATCCATCCTTAATAAGGTTAAGAGGATAAAATCAGTTTAATTGGAGAAAAATCCGCGTTATCCTAATTTTAATTGCTAAACGATTTGAGAAAAAGTTTAGTATTAAAATTAGGGACATGCGGGTGGATCCATTTTTTGATTATCTGTTTTAAGATCATCAACAACTTCATTCGTACCATACAAATTACTTTATTAAACTTCACTATAAATACATTTCCAGGAAAAAAAGTGAAAGGGGGGAGAATTTCAATATTTTGAAGTTGAGGGTTTACAACAAAAAACTGACGAAAATATTACAAAAAAACCGTACGCCAATGAATAAAATAAATATCCAGATCAGAAAATGAAATATTAGCGAAAATAATTATAGAGGGTTCCGTCGATATAAAAATTTATAGATAACTACAATCAGCATTCGACTCGTAAATGCAAGGATGAATACTTAACAAATTACATTTTTTTTTGGGCTGGCTACAATAATTACTGACGTTTTAAAAAGTGGAAATTAATGCACAAGTCACCGAAATGTTTAAAACTTGACTATATCTATATAATGATGAGGGTCGATTAAAAATTGAAGAAAATAAATGTGACAATGAAGGAAAAGAGAACAGTGAATGTCGATGAAGAATCAGGAACGATGTCGTTCTCGTCAAAAGTTTTTGCTCTAATTACAACACTATCACCGAAGCCAGCTTCGTTTATTTCACGGAATCTCCAGACATATTCATGAGCATGACGAAGACCTTTGATCTCGTAGACTCCTTCCTTATCTGTAAATATTAATTTAGAATATCATTTTTATTGCAATATGAAAAAAAAACTTACTGATATTCTGTTGGGTTAGAATACCATTGAACTTCCAAACGGAATCTGGGATGAATCCATCATCGTCATCTCTCTGAAAATATAGCAGCTAAATAACTTTTTTCGATCCGAAAAATACCACTTTTGAATCAGCTTGTGACGCACGAAGATGTCTGATCTCAATAGCAGTCGTCGGCATCGATGATTCTTGTTCAACTGATTCGATCTTCCAGGTAATTGAATGCTTGCTGGTTGCTATCAATGTTACCCTTGGCTCTGGTGGTGGGTCTGAAAATTATTCTTTTTCTAGAATCCCCCAATTTTCGAGCCATTACTAGCTTCTCTAAGATGGATGATATGATGTGCTTTTGCTTTTCCATTGCTAGCCTCACAGCGATAACTTCCAAGATCGCTCTCATCGACATGTCGAATCTAGAAAAAAATAAAACATTGCGCTTTTCCAAAGTGACAAATAAAAAGAAAGCTTACATGTAAATGAGCCCCTTGGGCAATGCCAACGTCGCGAAGAATATTGTGTCTCGAAGAAGCATTAACCAATTGATCGTTGTGATAAAATGTAAAATGTTTAGCAATTGGGATTGATTCGGTAATGTTGCAATGAATGAATACTTCTCGATCGTTATCGTCAATTACTGTATATTGGACAGATTCTTCGGTAGCGAATTCCGGTGGGTCTGAAAAGTCAGAACAATTATTAATTTCAGTCAAACAATGTAAACTTACGATAAACTTCAATGGCTGTATCTTTTCTGTCAATGACCGGAAAACCTTCCTTTCGATTTTTATCGTACATTTCAACCGTTGTGCACGATACCATCAACCCTACATGCTCTTTTTGTAAACTCTCAATAGTTGCTTCATTTCCAGCAACTTTCCAGATAGTTTCTATAAAATCTCATATAGTTTCATATTTCCTTTCGATAGCAAACCGTCCAAAGGTTCTCCATCCCCATTGGTCATTTGAATCAATTGATGTTTTCCATCACCTCTCGACACATCACAATTCACGGTTAACGGTTCTCCAATGAGTCCTCCAACTATTGTTTCATTATGCACCCATGAAATATGTGCTGTAATTCTTATTTTCATTATTGAATTTTAATTTTCAGGCCTTACGAAGAACTTGAAGAAGAACTTTTGATTCGAAAAATTCGCCGCCAACAGTTCTTGCAATACACACATAAACTCCTCCATCTCGTTTATGAACCGATGTGAAGTGCAATGCTGATTTCGGGAACTTCGTTATACGTGAAGTCATTGTCAATGAAAATAAGCTGAAAAACATTGTCTTATTTCCCTTTAAAAAGATTCTATAAAAGAAGGCCCACCGGGGTGCAAATATCTAATTCAAGAATGGAAATACGACACTTTGTCAACAATTCAGAATACACTCTTTGCTATTTTTTTTTCTAAAAAAAAAAAAAGTACTACTGTACCTTGGTGAACCACCATCGTCGATTTCGCTACCTCCTTCTTTTTTCCAACTGATATCATGCCTACGAACAACGTCAACTTTTTCGAATTCGCAGTTTATCATGAGCTTCTTGCCTGCAAAATTCGGTAATATTTACAAAAATTAAAAAAAAAAGAAAAGTAGGGTTTTTACCTTCTCTGATAATTACCGATCCAGTATCGTAATCCATATTATCAGCATAAATGGCAAGAGCGTTGTCTTCTGGTTTTCCTGGTTCGCCATTTGTAGCGTAGTCTGCAAGAATAAAACATTTCAGAAGTCAATTGCTCCCCTGAATAACCGGCTTTAAACACAGATGTTTTGAACGACTAGACATTGGGAAACATTAGGACATATAGAATTTAACCCATATCCGGTATACAAGGCCGTCTCTATAAGAGTGAACCTGTGAGGCAATGGGCCCTGCCTTAGGGCGAATATGAGAGTTACAGAGTTGATATTCGCTGTACATATAGTAGACGCCGAGTTTATGAAACTGAGCAGTTTTCAGGTCTTGCTGTTGGGTTACAGTGGCGCGGCGACGTAAAATTCGAAAAAATTCGAAATCTTCAAAAATGGTTCTAGAGTATTAAAACTGATATCATTTGATAGATTTTAGCTTGCTGATCATTTCTTCAGTTGAACATTTGTTTCTATCTTTCTTAATTTTTGCGCTATGACGCAAAATATTCCAAAAATCAGCATTTTTTTTACTTTTTCAAAAAATTTTCTCAATTTTTGGAGAGACGTCTCCGCGAGAGAGCAACCGTAAAAAGTCCACGTTACGTGCTATATTATAAAAAAAAGAAATCAAAAAATCAGGTGGACTATACAGGGTAGACGACTTGATGAATGTCATCACTTTGAAGCCAAAAAAATAACCGTCAAAACTGGTGCTTTGGTGCGTTGCATAAAATGCATGTAAACATTATTTTTTGCTTTTTCCGAATAGAAGGCATTAAAACATTATTATTTCAATCAATATTGTTGATGAAGATTTTCTAAAAATACTTGAACAGCAATGTCAATGAAAGTGTTCAATTTTTTCGTGAAAAATGTGTTCTATTCAATTTTTGACTATTACGAAGTACTGTCATTAGAACTAGTTTTTATATTTTTGAAATCTGCGTGTTAAAATACGTATTTTGACTAGGTTTCGAGATGTTGTGATATATATTAGGCCGCCAAACATAATGAACCTGACCCACAATCAAAACCGACTTTGCTATATCGCGTAGTATATTCGTAATTTCAGCAGTAGCTAAACAAATAATGTCAGTTGATTATTTATATTCAAAAAAATGAGACTAATTTGTGACCGCAATGCTGAAATTTATAAGAAATCTAAAAAAAAGTGATTTGAATCACTTTTCGCCGGTGTGGAAAATATCCTACTATTCTTTAAAATGACCTCTTTAAACTTGCTGTTACTTTGAAAAAAAATCGATTCATGATATAATTTTTATGTGTGATGTTAACTAGATGTGCTAAATATCACCAATTTGTCCAAATCGCTCGCGATAAACTTCATTTCGGCTGGAGCAGAAGCTTAGAAAAATCACAGTTTACAAAAAATCAGTAACTAGAAAAAAATGGTATTCTGACGGATTATTTTGTTGGCATCTATTTTATATTAATGGCTATAATTGAGTTATTCTGTATTGTTATTTTAGCGATCCAAAAATATTGTAGCCTTTAGATATGTACGCTCGATATGTGATATCTCAAAACCGCTAACTAAAAATAAATTCTAAAGTTTGACACACTGTAAATTTGAAACTAGTAGTCCATTTTGCTTGTTTTATAGCTCATTCGATAGCAAAAATGTAATTATTTATTATTTTGTAAGCAAAATCTAGATACATTTACAAAAATGTAACAAAAGTGGGAAGAAAATATAGAGATACTATTTCAGCGCACTCAGTTCAGAATTAGCGCGAGTTTCCACGGTTATAGTGATAATTTATTTTTTTATTTTGTAAATCAGGCGGAAACCATGTACAGCTGGCATCTTCACAGGTTTTCGATCATGCAGAATTTAAAAATCGTAAAAAATGCTTGCAAGGCTATTTTAAATGGGTGTTTTTACATTTCGCCCCACTTTTACTTACATTTAAATAAAATTAGCTAAATGTCATTTATATTATTATAAATTATTACTTTTTTTCTATCAAACGAGCTATAAAACAAGCGAAACGGACCACAATTTGGAAAGTTACAAACTGTCAAACTTTGGAGCCTATTTCGAGTTTACATTTTTGAGATATCACACTTCGAGCGAACATGTCTAAGGACTGCAATATTTTTGGGTCACCAAATTAATGAAATTGAATGACACACTAATATCCATTAATTCATAATAGCTCTTAATCAATAATCCGTAGGAGCACTAGTTTTTCATAGGAGCTGCTGTTTTGTTTTGGGTGTGAGTCGGGTTTATCATGTTTCGCGGCCTGATACATATCAATGCAATATCGAAAGTGGTTACGAAACCTAGTCAAAATACGTATTTGAACACGCAGATTTCAAAAATATAAAAGTTAGCTTGAATGTCAGTACTTCGTAATGGCCAAAAATTGAAAAAAAACAAATTTTTCACGAAAAAATCGAATACTTTCATTGACATTGCTGTTCAAGTATTTTTAGAAAATCTTCATCAACAATATTGATTGAAATAATAATGTTTTAATGCCTTCTATTCGGAAAAAGCAAAAAATAATGTTTACATGCATTTTATGCAACGCACCAAAGCACCAGTTTTGACGGTTATTTTTTTGGCTTCAAAGTGATGACATTCAACAAGTCGTCTACCCTGTATAGTCCACCTGATTTTTTGATTTCTTTTTTTTATAATATAGCACGTAACGTGGACTTTTTACGGTTGCTCTCTCGCGGAGACGTCTCTCCAAAAATTGAGAAAATTTTTTGAAAAAGTAAAAAAAATGCTGATTTTTGGAATATTTTGCGTCATAGCGCAAAAATTAAGAAAGATAGAAACAAATGTTCAACTGAAGAAATGATCAGCAAGCTAAAAGCTATCAAATGATATCAGTTTTAATACTCTAGAACCATTTTTGAAGATTTCGAATTTTTTCGAATTTTACGTCGCCGCGCTACGGTAAACGATTTTTTTGCAAAATCCTTCATCTAACCAGTTACTCTAGGCATCCGCTATATGATCATATAAAAATATTTCCCTAAGGCACGCAAAGTTCGGTTCTTACAGAGACGGCCTTATACACACTTCTTCATAAATATATAATTGATACCGCATCTCGAATTTCAGTGAAAATGTGTGAATGTTTCCATTCCATCTGTTTGAAACATTCACCCTATTTTACCTTTATTTGCTCCAAATGTGCATATTTCTTAGAATACCATCTTACACCAAGGATATAATTATATTCAAGAAGCTCTCGAAATAGTTTCTATTTTAGAAGAAATAAATAATAGGAAAGAAATGGAAAGTGACGACATGCGATTTGCAACACAACACACTGGACAACATAGAATTTTCGTTCAAAAATATTTTGACAACAAACCAAAATGACTAGGAGGCTCTTCAATAATGATAGTGCGATTATAGTCATGATCTGGAATCACGACGATTGTGTCCCTTCTCTGACGAGCTGCCAATGAAACTGAAACTCGAGCAATCAAGCAAATTACAAAAACAACAACTTATTTCAAAAAAAAAAAACAAAGATGCATTAAAATGTGATTTTTTACAAAATTGTTACACAAGCTGTTTAAACTATATATTTTGAGAAAACAATTTTATTTTTATTTTCAACAGTTTTTCTAACTGTTGCTTGTGTTTTGAGAAAATTAGTGTTTCGGTGTTAAACGGAATTTGTAAAATATAGTTCATACATTTTGTTGAGACGGACCCGAAATGGAGCACAGAACACAAATCGGGTCCGGGTACTCGTACATTGAACATACCTTGAACTGAAAATTAGTTTCAAAATGTGTCTTGATTATAATTATAATTTTGCTAAATCTTAAAAAAAAACTATTTACGAAGATCCACGTCTTAGTCACTTCATCATAAATCTATCTTCACTTTCATTTTCATTCAAGATAATTCACACAGCTTAAAAAAAATGAAATTAAAGTAAATTTTTTCAGTACTCCCCCCCCCCCTTCTGAACCTACCCAATTGAACACCTTATGTAACACCCCACCATTCAAAGATAATATTTACTCAAAACTTCTCAAGTATCTATAGTTGGCGTCTTCTCCTTTATTTCACCATTTTCCCCTCACTTTTTCGGCTCTTTTGAGCTCATCAATGTGTTACTATAGCTTCCGTATTTCTGAAGAGGTATGTTATCGGATCCCTTTTCGGGGACAACCAACACAAAATTTACATACAATACTCGGGTAATAATATACTCAAATGAATCTGTTTTCTTTGTCTCCTTCTTGACACGTTCATTAGTACTGATATATGCAAATGAGTTTTCGTCGTATTTTCAAATATGAAATGTTGTTCGTTTCTACAAATGAATTCATGAAATTGTGCAACGGGTTGCTGTTGTTTTATGAGTGCATAAATATGGGCGACATTAGGTGAATTAAAATTGAAAGTGACTCGCATCCCCCAAAAATTTTTATGATTCTCATAAACGCGATGAATTATGGAATGGAAACAGTGCCCATTTTTTAGAGCCAGAATAAATGAATTCATAATTTTTTTTCACACGATAGGAACCTTATGTTCACACATCATTAAACTTGATGAAGCTTCATTAACATTTATGCAGAAATTGAATATTCAACGAAACTTTGAAGTGAAAACAAACCAATCCCTTTTTGAAACTTTGACCAAATAGAATGTTCACTTCATTTCAAATAAGAAAAAAGAACTCGGGAGAGAAAAAATCCAATTTTCTAGCATCTTGTCAATGTAAATAACATCTTGTTTGCAACATCAACTTGTTCTTCTTTCGAAAAAAAAAGAACGAAGTACTTATAGAGACAACAGGTAATCAAATCTAGTACTAAAAAGGTCCCCATTCCCTCAGGGGTTAGATGTTCGGTGTATCTTCGGTATTTCGTTTGCGAAACACTTTTTGCGAATGAAATTCAATATTAAATGAACGGGAGAGAGAACTGTAAGGTTCGACATACAGTCCATGCTTGACCGTCTTCGTGCTTTTGAAATGAGATGAAATATCATATTTTTATTTGGTTAGGTCACAATGTGAGCAAAGGCAAATGTTGTTTTTCTAAAATGTGGTTTTTCGATCCAAACTCAACGAAAATGTGACTTTCAACAAAACCTACAATTATCCTAACCGCACCTGTAGAACAATACAAAAAGAATGTTATTTGACTCATTGGTCATTTATGAAAAACATATAGCAACATGCTTGCTGCCGAACCTAATGATTTATTCAACATTTCTAATTCGGACAAAGATGCGCCAGCCTTTTTGAGTTCGAACCGCACTAATTGTCGTGACACGCATCATTTAGTAGGTGTTCGTTTTTGGCGTTTGTTTTGAATTCATTCCGACCGATGGGACAATGCTATTCAAAAATTTTTGGGGTGGTGAAATGAAACCCGACGCCAGTTTTCAGATCAAATATTCATTACCGTATTGATGAGGTAAATGGTAGAACGTAGTAGTCGGGTGGACAAACAAATGTGATTTATTAGAGAAGAAGGGGCTATGGGTTCCGATGTTATGTGATGCGTAATGAGTTAATCTTTCTTGTAGATACTATTTATTTTTGTTATAATATAAGAAGATGATAAGAGCTTGTAGCAGATTTTTTCAATGTTTTGAGGAGGGTACTTATAAAAGTCAAAAAACTGTTAGAACCATATGGTTGTCCAGAAGGGTGGTAATATGTCACTAGATATTGATACTCTTTAGTAATTGAACAAATAATAAATGATATTTCTTAAGTATATATTGAGGTAAACAAATGATTTCATTAATTATTTGGAAATTTGTGACAGAACAAAAATTGTGGTATCATAACGTTAAAAACCGAAAATTTTATAGAATAAACAAAAAAATGAATATCTTCATTTGGTTAGCGTGAAAAATGGACAACAGGCTTTCGAAATCGAATTCTACTCAAAGCTTTGAATCCCATCAATTTTCAAAATTGTTTTTTAAAATAAAATTAATCCATAATTATTTGCGTTGAATCTTTTATTACAAAATTGTGTCTCATAATCTTATTGTAAGTAGCAAGCCCTGTTTTTCAAAATATATATTCATTTAAACCATTGCAATATTTTTTATCTGTTTTTTGGATAGATAAAATTAAATTGTTTTTCTAATGAGAATTTATCGTTTTTAATCAGTTATTTTATTAAAATATGGTTAATTTTGCATTTTTTATGAATTAATTAAAATTTTGTTATTGAATTTAATTATTCTTAATTTCAATTTATATTCAAAAATGACGTCCAATACCAGATTTTTTTTCAGAAATTTTTAATTAAAGAATACTAAAAAAATCTGGAAACAATTTTGAATTCCTTACACTAAAAAGTCACGTATGGTTTTGTTTTTACAAGGTATTTGTGAAAATTTTTAAGATGTTTAAAGTTTTTTAAAAATAAATTTTAAATAAGATCCCCCAAACGGAACTATTTTTCTCAAATTCTACAAGTTCTCAAAGCTTCATAAATCTAACAAAAAGAACATACTAACCTAGTTGTTCATATTCCTTTATTCAACACCAAGAATCCACAAATCTCGTTTTTACTAATATTTTCCACCTCATCAAACCCCCCCCCCCCTTTTTTTTTGAATAGTCAAGCCGTCCGTTTTTTTGTTTCAATCGTCATACCAATGGTTTATGTACTTGTAAACCAACTCTCTCCAGCCAGGTGCTCCAATCCAAGTATTATGTATCCTCATCCCCCCCCGCGCTCAATTTTGCTTAACACTGATCGATGAGTGGTAAAAAAGGCATGGATAAATAAAACAACGTGAACTCTCCGTAAAACTCTTTCCTCCATCTGGACACACACTCTATGTCAACATTGGTCAATAACAAAAAAAACGGATTTTTTCGTTGAAAATTGATGAATCGAAGTGAGCACCAGAAAATATTTGTGGAAAAAGAAACTATTGTATTGTCTTATTTTCATGCTATTCGATAGTTTTTTTTTTCAAAATTTTGTGTGTCTTGTTTGCACTTAAGCCAATGATCGAGATGCTTCTCAATGGCAAACAATACGTTGAAATTATTATTTGAAAATTTTTTGAAAGCGATGCCAAATTTTAGAAGATGCTCAAACAATTTTTTTGCACGATTTCCGGAGCAAGTTTACGTTTACCTCAATGAACAAAAACATGTGGGGGTCTCCTAGAACGTGGTGGAGGACATTTAATAATATTTAGTCAGTTACTCATGCCGCGATACAATTTGATCGTAAATATGTTTTTTTTTTCTGATAAAAACATCTATTCTTCACGTTTTTGCATCAAAAGATTCTTGGCTTCTCTTCCGCACAACAACAAAAAGAGACACAAAAAACCACGACAAAAAAAAGAGGTCTATTAGTGAGAAAAAAGTTGGCAAGAGTCTCTCAAGGGACATCGTATAAAAGTAGGGAAGTTACTAGTAAAAAAAAATTGAATAACCCTATTATTATATTTTTAGTTTTAAATAATTGTATCATAGAGAATATTCTGTTTGTTTTCAAAATAGATATTTATACATTTTGTGGAGTGAAATAGATAGGATAATTTTGAAGATAAAACTTCTTTTTTTTCTTCTGTCGAAAAACGTTTCGAGCACCACTTAAGAAATGGAAAGGGGGCGATTTTTCATGAACTCCTATTCATTGTGTCATTGATGCTTTTCGGAAACAAATAAGCTTTAGAGATAAGTTTGTTATTTTGATTTTTGATTGCTTGAAAGATTGTTGAAATTTTTGAAAACACATTTTAAAATTTGAGCACTTGCTAGGTATTTGATATGGCTTGATTATAAAGGTTTGAATTATGATATCATAAAAATTAGGAAGAACTTTTTGATTTTGACAGCCAATCAAAACTTCAGTGATTTAAAAAAAAATCTAAAACGCTCTAGAAATGTAATACTTGGATCGGAGCTGGAATATATTTTGAGGGTTAGGTAATTCCCAGTAAAATAGCAATCTTAACTTCTTAAACTGAACAATGTCTGGGGCAAAATGAAAATTTTTTCATGTGTAAAATTTCCTTATTTTTCAAAACATTTTTCAAAAACATCCCTTTTTCTACAACTGTTCTTTAAAAGTCAGCTACTACTAAATTCTCAAACCCCCCCCCTCTCCTATGTTCTGCAAAAATTTTAAAAACATACCTGCTCTAGTAGATATTGCTGAAACTAGCAGAAGAATTGAAATCTTGAGCAAACCCATTGTTGGAGCAGAAGATCACTGAAAAGAAGAAGAATTGGGAAATGTCGCACTTTAAAAAGAATCGAAAGAAGAAAACAGAGAGAAAACTTTTTTTTTCCCAAAAAAGACGAAATTGGAAAAGAAGCGGCGAAAAGCGACAAATAAATAGTCGAACGGATTTAGAGGATCACCGACGGATTATTTGTGAAAATTTGTGAATTTTTAGTTAGCGAATTTTCAATCACATTAGAACTATATTTTATGATGCTTGGATCTTGAATTAAAAAATAATGTATATAAAATTGGTGGGGGGGAAGACGAGCTTCTTCTGTGAGCGCGCGATATGTTGTGTACATGTGTGAGTGTATGTGTGCGAGGCAAAATACTTGGGGCGGTCTCCGCCCTCACAGCAAAAACCCTTCTCTACCGCAATAGAGCTGGACTGTTGGCGAAATCGTTCAAATGATGGCCCCGCCTACCGTTTTTTTCTGAAGACTAAAAAAAACACCGTGGGTGGCCGAAATATTGGTTTGTTATACGGTCGGAATCGAAAATTTGGAGATGAAAAAATGGGAATTGGTTATGAAATAGAAAATGTATCATTTGCAGAAAAATTATAATTTGAATAAGAAAATTAATTAACTATTTTCATATTTGATTTTTTCTAGAATGAAATTTCTCCCTTTAGTTTTCTGAATTTGTCCAAACCAAACTTTTGTAGAAAAATCTATACGGAATTTTAAGACTGCTCAATTGGAGCAAAAAACTGATTATTTCACTAAAAAAAACTATACGGTCTGCGAACTGTGGCATGGATATCCTCTTAATTAGTAACATGAGATTTATTTTAAAATAAGAAAAATTATAGTATTTTAAAATGTTCTAGAAATTTTAATTTTTTAAAGAAAATAATTCATTTGTAAAATGACTCATAAAAAAAATAAAAAAGTGGTAACACATTATTTGAATTCTTTCAAAAGTTAATTGTTCATAAAATTTTTGTTAAATTTGTGAAAATTCGTCATTACGAAAATTTCCCAGAATTTTCACAAAATCGGTCTAGTTTCATACTGTTCACCTAGGTTTCTACATAAAAAATTGAAATTTTGAGCGACCAACTTTTAAAATTCGAAAAGCTAAGAAGTGGATGAAGTAGTCGTAAATAGCTCATCGCTAAAAAAACAATTACTACAGCCAATTTGTTACGTTTTCCAACGTTTTGTTGCAATTTACTTTGCCCTTTTTAGCAAATAAATTGTTTTTTTTTCTCTGTTGAAACAAACAAACATTGGTGGATAAACCTCGAAAATTTTAGGGCTTCCTCAATTCGTTCAATAAAAAAGCGAATAGCAGACATAATTTGTCATTCGAATGGAGTTGAGGTTTTTTGGTAGGCAAGAAAAGGGCGTGCTTTTAAGACAAAAACGACATATTCTCGTCTTTTTTTTCATTTGATGCAAGAATAGAAGCAAAAAGGAAGCAAAAAACATGGAAAAAATAAATCTTTATCGGAAATTCTGGGATCGAATTTCAGTCAGGTCTACCAGGCGGTTGACTGCGTCATGGTTGGGTGGAATATGGTAACAATGTTGCCTTGTCGGCTTGGGTACTAAAGGAAGAAGACACTCAGATTTCCGTTTTAGTTCTATTGTCAGTCAAACATCTTAATTATCAGGTTGTGTGAAGTGGGGGGATTAGGAGCAGATTTCCGTTTTTTTTCCGCTAAAAGAATAGAAGCAATCAAAAATGAAAAATATGTCGAAAGCAAAGGGATGAAACATAGATCATTCAAATGGTTTTCGATGTTTCAGTGAAAAAATGTTGAAATAAACTATTTTTTAACTAGAAAAAAGTCTATTGTCCTAGCAGTTTCACCACTTGTCACTTCTTGGCCACTGTTCTCTCGGTTCTATTTCATGGCGCGCTCTATGAAATGGCACATTGCCATAACCGAAAACTGTTTGCGAACACTATGAAAATCAGCGTGGATTAAAAAAAACTATTGTTTTTGAAAGGGACATCAAATTTAACACAACGAGAGGCGTTGAAATATAGGAGTCTTTCGGGAATTTCATTGGATTTTAAATCCAAAACATGTATTTTCAGAACTGTTTCTTGAGAAAAAATTGTTGTGGGGATGATGCTCTGGCAGTGTGCCAGTTCATATAGCGCGTATGGAATTTGTTTGAGGGAACAATAACTAAAAGAGAGATCACCAATTTAAAAAAAAATTTTATAAATAACTCAAACCAAAATTAGAATACGTATAAAAAAATATGAGTGAATTCCATGAAAATTTTTAGAAGTCGAATTCGGTTCATTGTTTTTAATAAACAATGTTGACAAACCACGATTTGCTTTTTTTTTCACTGGCGGATTGTCAAACCCATCCAGTCCACGTACACCTTAAAGTGACACAGTTAGGCATGAAAATTTGCCAATAAAAAAATAAATAATCAGATCTTTTTGCTTGAAAATGTATTTATAAACTAAATATTCTCAAAGTGTCTTTAGTTTAAGCTATTCCGATGAATGAAACTTTATCTTTAATCCAGCAAACTCTAAATTTGTAGGCTCATTATTCCAAAAGAAATCTGATACATTGCATTAAAGAAGTAAAGCAGAAAAAGAAATATATACATTTATATCCTCCAAAAAGCAGCAACAATGAATACTAAAGTTTTTTGAGTGGTGGAAAGAGTTTCAATTCTTGCCTTTTTTTCCAAAAATGAGATGAAATTGGGAAAGAGATGTGTCATCAACAGATTGTTGAAGATTTTTCAAGAGATTTCAATGTTTGGCTAATTGAATTTGAGGGCAGATGAGCATTATTTGGGGTGGATTTTTGTAGTACTAAAGGAATATACCTTCACTTTTTTTTAGAAATTGCAAATGAAAAAAAAAGCGAAAAATTTTACATAAAAGTGGAAGCTCGGGTTACGGTTTTCCCACAAGAGGTGAAACATTTCTTTTCATTAGAAGACAAAAGATATGTATTACTTATGTGGGAAATTTCTTAAGTCTTTTGAATAAATTTCCGGGGGAAATTTTAGTTTTTTGAATGAAAAAAAAATATCGGAAGATCTCGATATGAACATATGACTCAGTTACAATGTCGAAATATAAAAAAACTTGCCCCGCAAAAAAAATGAGGGCACAATATTAATGTATCTTTTTTAACACAAAATGTTATTGGGAGTGAAAATAACAACAAATTCCGGAAATTCCTTACGTCATGTCAAAATTAACACTATGATAAAGAACATTTTGAAAGTGGTTTCGTATGCAAAATTTTGAAACTTGAGAAAGTTTGAAAGAAAATTATGTGGTTGCAATATCTTTCAAAATGATTTAAACCGTTGTGACAATTTAATGATCTCTTAAAAAAGGCTGCTGGGATTAAAACTTTCTGAGAAAACCTTTTCAAGGGTTTCTAAATTTGTTTTAATTCAACTATCTTATTTTTCGCATTTCTTGAAGGTGATATTTAAAAACAAAACGTTTATAAAAGGTGCTCGTAAATGTTTCTCCGGTGAAGAAAAAACGTGGTATCAATTTATGGTCACTTTTTATAGGCTGAACGAAATTTATATGGCGGCGGATGCGTTTGAGCACAAATTTTGCATGAATAGTTAATTGACTATAAATAACAAACAGGTGAAGTAGAGGATAGGTGAGACATGAATATATGATTCGTTTAAAAAACGCGTTGAAGGTTTGAACCTGAAGAAAACGTTTTTAAATGGAAATGAGCATTAACAATAACTGAAAAAACCTAAAAACATTCACGTTGTCTAAAAATTAGAGAATTAGGATCAACTCTATTTTAATCATTGGATTTGCACACTCAAAATTCACGAGTTGGATAATAGGAATCTAAATGGGAGGCTTTTTATATTCAAAAATAAACCATTAAACGGTTTGGAAAAACATCGCCATTCTCGCGCGTGGTTTGTTGCTTGTGATGTTTATATGTTTTTTACATGCACGCAACGATTAGGACCGTTTGTCCGGTTAGTCGTGCAGAGTTAAAATAAAACATTTATTTTCTCTGGTTGGCAGCTTTGCCACGGATTGGTATTTTTGGGGAGATGTCGTATGTGTTTTTCTAGGGACAATAAGACATTTGTGGGCATTAAGACATTTATGTAGATGAACGGGAATCCTGTCTTTAATTGGACAAATTCTGCAGTGCGGAGAACAACGTTAGACTTCATTCGATGATCAGTGTGAGATGTACTTTGATATCAATTCCGTTTTCCCATTTTTTGACTTTTCTTGTGGTCGTATCGGTGTTTCGAAAAGCTCAATAAACCGCACAAATTTGAAATATGTATTTGTACCACTAACCATCTTTGTTGTAATATTCTTCACTGAAAAATCTCTCTTTCTTGATTCACTTGCAACTCTTTTGATATGTTAGTCTAGACATTCTACATACGAACTAGTAAACAAAACAAAAACAAAATAAAACCACAAAAACCACAAAACATCGGAATTCGATGATATATTCAAGAATATTATCCGTCCCGAAAAAAAACCGAGCAGAATTTTAGAACGTTTTCTTGTTTATTCGTCTTTTCCGCTCCTTCCGTTTCAATTCTTTCCATAAATAAAGAAAAAGAAAGGAAAAAATAAATATTCAAAAAGCTGGCCAAAATCGCGACGAACCGAAATGTCGGTATACATAAAAGGTGATGTATGTGGAAGAATAACAATAATAAATGAAAAAATTTAAGTATTATCATAACAATATATCTTGTATGTATACATTTCGCCACACGCGATATTATGATTCAAAAGAGTGATAAGAATGAAAGGGTTTTAGGATTATTCAAGGTTGGGTGTACTGTAGCAAATGGTTTTTCAGTTACATTTACGGAATATGTTATGAACTTAACAAAAATTTTAGAAGGTTGAATGCGAAGTAGGATAGTTGGAAGAAGATATAAATTCAAAGTATCTCACGGCTCCATTAGAACGGACGCACTTTTATTCAAAAAGAAAATATGAAGTTTTATATGGAAATGTCTTGATTATATCTTTTTTCAGTGGGCAGTCGGACTAAAACGGAAAATTATAGTATGTGAATTACACAGAAAATATAATCAGGGTGATATAAATTTGATAAAGTTAACAAAAACCAGATGTGAAATTGAGAAAATTAGCTTTATCTGTCGAGCTGTATTTGAAAAAATAACAAATTTTAAGTTTGAAACTTCGCTACTAGTCTTCATCAAAATGACTTGATAAAGTGCATGGAACTTTTGTTGAACGCTCTTCCTGTTTTTGCTTTCTTTTTATTTTAAATGTTGTTTAAACCAACTTCTAAGGATTTTTGTTTTCTGGAGATCGCCTTTTTTGTTTTTGTATGTCACTTATAAAATTTAAAAAGTTAATGCGATTAGGAAGAATATCTTTCCTTGATAACTCATATTTTTTTCTTTTTCTTTGAGAAAGAAAAATATGCTACGAAATATAATAAGTTGTTTTGTGAATTAATTTAATCTGAAAAGAACCGAGGGCCAGTGTTACCGGATTGTTACTGTGATCCTTAATTACAGTTTTTTGGATCCATCTTATCACTTTAATCACGAGAATATGAGGTAATATCGAATTCGAAACTTTTTAGATGCTTTAATGCATCAGCTTTTTTGAAAAAAATGATGTTGAGTTCTACAGATAGTTTTTTTTGTTCGTTCAATTCGATTCCAAACGCGTACCACTGTTTTCGCAAGTTTGTACTTTTTCCGTGCTCGTACGTATTTAAAATATTATTTTTGAGTCATAAATGCTTTTTTGGTATCTATTGGACGAATTATGAAAAAAAACATGTTGTCCGTGCACCGGAACACCATAAAAAATCGAGGTTTGTCAGTAGGGCGCGTATGGAACCGGTTTGCTTCTACAGTAACTCAATCTAAATGTGGAAGACTGATAATAATCATTTTGGGCTAATTGGCTAAACTTTCATAAATTTACATTATTTTGAAGGATCATTACCACTGTGAAAACCGCGTTTCAAATGAAAATTATTTTTGAACTAGTGGAAAAGATTTTGCCAAATTTAGTTGAAAACCTAAGCATGTCATTTTAATTAAGAAAAAACAATAAAAATAAAAAGGTTTGTAGTTTGTTGCGTCATTTGCTCCAGAAGACATTGGATACACCTGCTTGTATATCGCTGGTATGTTTCATTTTTAGCCGCACAATGAATGGGGGCGATTTCCGAAACTCGTGACTAACAATGTTTTGTTTTGAAATCTCTCAGCTGTTTAGATTATAAAATAAAACAAAATGTATTTTGAAACTATATATTTGATGATAGTTGAAAATCTATACAATTCATCCAAAAAAAAAAAACGAATTAATAATGTGAGAGGTCTGATACTGTACAATTCGTTAAAGACGCAATAAAATCATGCATTTTATGGTAATTCATCGATTTTTTTTGGAGCGGGAAAATACATAAAATTATACATATTTTTTTCGGCGAATTGCTGTTTATGGAAAACAAATAATGGATCGAATATTTCTAGGGTTCAAAATGTCATAAAGTTATGGTTAAAAAGTTAAGGCATGGTCATTATCCGAGGGAAAAACGCGTCTCGATGCCTTATGTTTTTCTCAGATTGAGGTTTTCGTGGCACGCCGCGAAAGAAAAAATCTTAACATTTATTATGGTTCCTAAACTTATGAGTAATTGTATATTTACTCTGTCAAGCCAAAAAAACTGATTAGGTTTTTTTTATTTCGTTGGAAATTGCCAACACGACTGCATACGGAACACAATGAGCGTGGAATGAATAGAACGTTGGAGTTGGCAAATCGCGAACGTTACAAAAAACAAATCAGACTACATAGTTTTGCAGGTGTTTTTAGAAACTAACTAAAATAAGAAACTAACAAGAAGGAGGCTGACAATGTTCATTTTTTTTTTGAATTTTTTTGAAATAAGATCAGAAAATTGAACCCAATATATAGTGAAAAATTATCGTGCCTGCTAGTTTTTTAAAATCGTCATTCCCAGAAGTCGGATGAGGTTAGAACGCAAACGATTTCTGATCTTGAGAATCACATTTTCAACACAAGAAAGTATAAAAAAGAAATTTATGTGAACTCAAAAAGATTCCTCAATAATTATTCACACATAGCGACAAATTCGATCGACGCATGATTTCCCGGCGAAGCAGTCAGAGTTGATTCGGCATACTGAAAACTATTTAAACATCGATATTTCAATATGTTTTCTCACGAGTCGTTCCAGATTGTACATGCTCATTGACTCCCATATAATTGCTTGGTTTACAAATTCTGTCAATACAAATATGACCGTTGGCACAGTCATTATGAACACGGCAAACAACTGCTGGGAAACTGATAGTTTGAGCGGTATTTCCAAAGGCAGTTCTACATTGATTTTTCACACAAATTTGTTTGATTGGGCAATCCAAATCGATTTGGCAAGAAGACGTGGAATATTGGTCTGGATATTGTAATAATTAGTGAAAAATGTAAAGCGATTACATGTTCTTCTCTCATATTGTGACGATTTAGAGTATGAGGATAACTCAACATGACGGCAGTAACCAGAAGCACCACAAGTTGATCCAGAAGGGCATTGGTAGTTTGATTGGCAGCGTGCACCATTAGTACATTGACTATTATGAACGCATCTTCCGTTCTGATGAACGTATCCAGCAATGCATTGACATCCTGATTGTCTACAATCTTGTCTGAAATCAATATTTCTTGACTGTTTTTCATTCGACAATCTTACACACAATACGGATGACGATCTTCGCAAGTTGGATTACAGCGTTGACCACATTGAGCCCAAATTTCGTTATCACCACAACGACCGCTTCCAAATTGTGCAAAACAGAGCACAAGCTGAAAATACAGACGGTTTGTTAGAAATATAACTTTAAAACAAACCAAAATCATGAACAAAAGTATTCCGAGAAGTTTCATATTTGCAGAACAGTGACTAACGTCTGAAAAATGTTTGGAATGAGGAGCCGAGCAAAAAAGAGAAGTGTGTCGGCTGCTCGAAACTTTTTTGGTTGTCAGATGTTCTCCACGTGTTTCAAGGAAACAATTTTTATTGGAAACCGAATGATTGATTTTGTTGCAATTAATTGAACAAATGTTTGATTAAACGAGAATTCTGAAAAACAGCCATAAATATGTTATGAGAATTGAACTTATAGATGGATTTTGAATACTGAAAACTTAATATTTTCCGACTTTTTGATGTTCCTCAAGACACAAACACGTTTTGTGAATAATATTTTCATAACTAGCTCAAATTTTCACATTCCTGAAATAACTGGAACCATTATTATGAATTTTTCTAAAAAAAATTATTTAGATCATTGAAACAACCTTCAACTCCCAAACAATTAGGTGTTTACTATTACTGTGAAAGAATGTCAACAATTGAGCCATTGGTGAGCCAAACGAGTTTTTTTCATCGTTAAAGGTCTGTTGATTTGTGGTTGTTGAAGGTCAATAAACATATTTTCATCAAAACTTTTATTGGGTTTGAAATCTCAAGTTATATATTTACAGTTTTGAGGTCGGCATTTAACAACAAATAATTATTTTCTTCCGTAAACAGTGCTGCAGTATCCCGAAACGCATGAGCCTCCAGTTCCACAATCTGTGCTGTATGTACACCTGGTCGAGTATTGAGAGTTGTAGTTGCTGTTACCGTAGCCGTCTGAAAATTTGAATGCACCTTTTTGGAATAATTGAACAAAAAATATTACTGTTATTGTTATAAATGGTGCTTCCGGTGTTTTGGCAATAATTGTTAAGGCATCTTTGGTTCATTGGACAGTTTGAGTCAGAGTTACAGTAGTCTGTGAATGTTAAACTAATTAATAATATGAAAATGCGTGGAAACTTTTGTTAGCGTTGTTTCCGATGAAAATGACGCAAGCGCCATTTTCACAGATTTCATCGTTGGCACAGTTAGAGCGAGTTTTACAAATTTCTGGAAACATGTTAGGTGTAAGTTGGTGAGTGTCGGATTGTCAGTGTTTCTGAAACTTACTGCTGTTCGAAGAGTACATTGCATTGTTATATGATGATCCAGTTCCGTATTGAGAGACACAAGCTCCGCTGGAGCAGACTTGTCCGGTGTAACAATCAGTTGAATAGCGGCATGATGATCCAGCTAAAAGAATTTTTTTAGAATGTTCAGTGTTTCTTACAAACTTACAGCTGCTTGGAGAATATTGGTATCCACTTCCAGAATAAGAATTGGTGTTGTATGAAGACTGACAATAGTTGTTTAAGCAGGTTTGTCCAGTTGGGCAAGAGTATGAAGTTGTGCAATACACTCCAGTTCCTAAAAAAGTTGTGCTATTTTTCACAAAAAAATGTGCTCTATTAACCAGTATTTCCTTGGGTAGCATATTGGGTGTTCATTCCATAGCTGTTACCATATTGACCATTGACTCCGCTGTTGTAACTCAATGTGTTCACGCATAGTCCGCTTGAGCAAGTTTGTCCGCTGCTGCAGTCGTAGGAAGTTGAGCAAGCTCCATCTGAAAGTTAGAATTCTCATTCTGCTTCATTTCTCTCAAAATCCTCACTAGTGTTGCCATATCCTGAGTTATAACCATTGTTGTAACCATTGTTGTACCCAGAAGTGGTAGTATAGTAGCTTGCACAGGAAGCGAGGCCGAAGAGCTGTAATTTTAACAAATTTTCAAGGAATATAAAAGTTTTAACCTTACCGTAACCAAGAGGACCAATTGCATTTTGTTGCTGATTGTTGAAATGACACAACACTCCACTCTTTTATACTTTTTCAATTATAGGTAAAGTGTTTGCGTTTAGTCTATCTATAAACATGTGATGTAGCTCGATTCATTCGAGTAAACACATGTTTTGCCAAGAAAACGTTAAGAATCCAAAAATTGTCCACATTGGCAGAACAAAGTCAATAACCTGGATACAAATCCGTAGTTAAGTTTGTCTGAACTCACCACTGATTAATGTTATTTGATTCAATGTTGACTTTTTGCCGAATTTTTTTTTCGTCGTTAATAAAACTAATGTAGCATGTGTATCATTTGAAATGATAGATCAAGTAGCTAAAAAAAGATTGATTTGATTTTTTAACCTTTGTGTAAATAAGTTAATTTTTCAAAAAAGTTGTAGTCATTTTTAAACACATGCCTCCGATTTTGTTTGATATATTAAAATTGCTCATGATTGATTAAACCTTCACATATGTTTCATGATACATCTGAACCCTGAAATATAATATTTCATTAAAATGCTGAAACACTTTAAAATCCTAATTTTATGGTGTAGTGACTATCAAAAAAGCCTTCTTTTGCAGTGTTGTGAAGAATCAGAACAATGACGAGATTATGTAAATAAGTTTTTTAAAATGGAATCGATTCGTTGTGCACCAACGATGCTGTTCGGAAAATATATGTACTATTAAAAGGTATCCAGTCCTGAAGCCGATTCGCGCTGAAATACTGGGACTTCATTTCCAATCAGAACATGTAAGTTTAATTTAGGTTTAATTTTAATCACTCTTCCCAGAAATAGTGCTTTTTACCACCATTCAAATTTTAGACTATGAGGCCAAAGGGTTTTAACTAGAATTAATACATTCAGATGAACTTAGCAATGTCTCTAAATCTTATCCTGTGAGAATACTCACGTGTAATTTCTAAATTTCTGTAACATTTGTTTACTGAAATTTGCCCACTACTTGTTTACCCATTGTCAATTATTTACGGTAATAGTGTTTGCATTTCGAAAAAAGTAGTGTAATAATCGTTTCAGTTAAATACAGTCTTTAACCTTTGTTTGTTTGAACTACGGTTTACGCGTTACAAACTTTTATTGATATTTTATATTAGGTTGGAAAGATGTAAGATAAATGAGGGTCCCCTATTTTTGTGCGAGTAAAATGCTTCTAACCAAATATTTTTGAAAAATTCTTTTATTTCGAATAACTTAATAGTTGGAAAAATAAGTGGAATGTTCCCATCTTTTGTTAAATTATAGAAGCTTTAATAAGGCTATTATTTAAACATAGAAGGATAATGGTGTCAATTCCATTTAATTCTAAAAACGTGATTCCTAACTTAAAGTAATAAAAAATATTATTTAAAAAATTGGATCGTCATTATTCTTATTAATTTTGGAGCACAAATTCACTGATTCCAAAAAACATACATATGCTTCTCGCTGCAGTCACTGGTTCTTTATTCATAATGTAATGAGTATAACATCCAAATTCTCCGTTAAAAACACGTTTCGAACCTAGAACAACACAAATTCCTGACGTAAATATTAACATTGGAAACGAACATGAGTGAGTTTTTAGAAAGGAAATAAGCTCGAAATGGGTGCGGTCACAAATCACAACTCATTTATTTTTACAGCTATAGAAAATTTACGATTACTTTGCCAAAAAACCGAGATCAAACGATAGGTTCTTTAAAATACAGTTTGTTTCCTTAATAAAGTTTTTCGCCGACTTTTTCAAATGTTAATACAAATTCATCTTGTCTGTTTGAGTAATAAATCGAAAAGTATTCTGAAATCAGGTGTCAGTCGTACGAAATCTCTTCAAAAACTTGAAATATGTTTAATCTTCAACTAATCCGCAATTCCTGGTTTCTCATTCAAACATTGTGGAAGAAAATCTGAATAAAGAACATAATTGGAAAATAAGAGTGTTCGTTTCATGCTCTTAGCACATCCATTTTTGAACTTTGTTTTATTTTACACAATAACCAGTTTATCGAATCTAAACATCATATCGTTCAATTTCCAATGGAGCTAAACACAAAAACAAGAAAAAAAATTAGAAAAAATTCAGTTAATTTAGGCCTCAAGGGCAGCCAAAGCAGCTGCTTCCTTAGCTTGTCTGCGAGTGTCACGGGAAACGTAGTCAGATGGAACCTGTAAAAATATAAATGTTTTTCGGTGTCTTTCGAGGAACCCAAGTTATTTTAAGATTGCCGTCCAAGTTGGGTGAGCTGATTTGGTTAATGTTTTTCATAATTACGTATTTTTCGAGTTGATTAAAACAATGCGCATGGAAAACACAAGACTTCGTGGATTTCTGCTTGATCTAGATAATTAACACTTGGTTAAAATTACAGTCTGAAAATCTTCCTTTGTCTAATATTTCTAAATAAAAGCTCTTATTTATACGCGAATCGGAACGATCAATAAAAAAATACAAGTCGTCTCTCTTTATTTTTTAACATCGCCAGCTCAAAAAACCCGAGAGACAACCTCGGCTCCATTTATTTTAATAAATTATAAAACTCACGAGGTATCCGAAGATGTAGCGACGTCCAATCATTTCTCCTACAAAGAACCAGAAGACGACTTCGAGGGCGACGGCGGTGTAAACTAATCCTTCCTGAAATTTAACATTTTCTTTTAGGATTTCAAAAAGTTTTCATTATTTTTTAAAAAATACTTTGATTCAATTAAAAACAGCTTATTTAAGTTATAAATGTATCATTAAAAAAATAACTCACTCTAATAGTCAGGTTTTTGTATTGCCCATTTTGGATGAAGCTTTGTACCTTGGCCCAATCGGCCTTGATAGCTGGCAAATCAGCTTGACGTGGTGGAGCGAGCTCATGCTTTCCAACAGCCTGAAAAATACAAAACTTATATATTTTTTAATTTATGTTACGAAACTCACCTTAAGGATGGCGAAACGGCGTGGGAATTGAGATTGTTGGTGTCGGTACAACACGCCCAAGGTGTTGGCAATTTTCTCGAAGAATCCAAGTCTTGGTGCTGCCATCCTACAAATTACACAGATTTTTGTCATTTTTAACCGTACAAATCACAACAAAAATTATTTTAAGGCATTTAAAAATAATTTAACACGTTTGAAAGCTATAGAAATCGCTGAAAATCTTCTAAAAAACGGAAAATACCCTGAAACTTATGAGCCGCCTTTTGCATTGGAGAAGATATGAAAGGACCGCGTAACGAGACCACAGTGTCTCAATAGGGCACACTTGCCGTTTTTTGTCTTTTCTTGTCTGTGTCTCTATATTAATATATGAATTCAGAGGTGTTATAAACATTATTAATTTATTTTGCAATTTTCAAATGTTATAATCCTTTGAGAACGTAAAAATGTAAACTTGACACATTGTTAACACTCACAAACCAATTTTTCAGAGAATGAAGCAAGACGTACATCGTTCAATTAGTAAATTTAGTGCATTAATTAGTGGTACTTGCTTGAGCAAGCATCAAAACACTTTGTCCACCGGATGGCAAGAAAAATTGTAGTTTTCCTTCTATATTTTCAAGGAATTTTGAATATTCGGATAGGTAGGATGAAAAAAAAGATAGTTGAAGCTATAGTTATGTTTTCAGGTATCATAACTACTCCAGATATTGAAATTTCGGTACAAAGAGCGGTGAATATCATAGTTCCTAGGATAAATGAACGAGTTTTGAAGACAAGAGGGAATTGCTTCATCACCCACACATCTTTCATTCAAGTTTCGCTTAATCACTATCAGGATCTATACACAAAAAGTGAGGTTTTTCATTTTATTTCTTTTGAAAAATACTGTTTCAGTCTGTGATCTAGCAAAAGCCGAAATTACTGTAATTATTGGTGCTGTTGATCGTGAAAGTGGTACGATTATTGAAGAGTTATGTGCAGAGCTCAACATCTTGTTTATTCATTACTACTGGACGCCGGGATATTCGCAGTATCAGTTTTTTTCTGAAACTCCTTACAAAGATTCTACAATTTTCAGAAAACATCACACTTCGTTGAACTTGTATCCATCGAATGACTATTCACAATTGATGGAGGAACTCATTAGTCTATGGCGATGGGACAAGTTTGTGTACATTTATTCAAATTATGATTGTTAGTGTTTAAACAAAATCTGATAGGATTAATAGTTAAACCAACAATTTTCAGCACCAAAACAATTGATTGAAACGTTATCCAGATTGGAAAGGTGCCCAGCACTTCTTCGAGCACATAGAGCTGATACCAGCATGATATCAACTGCATTAGCATTGAGAGATAATTGTGATAGGTTCGGTGTTTAGAAATGCTACTCAAATATCAAGTTTCATTACAGAAATCGTTGCTGGCCAACGAAAAACAGAGTACTCGTTGAATTGAGCCCCAACGAGACGTTAACATTTTTTGATGCTTCATTAAAATTAGGAATGATAAGTGTTCATAACTGGTTCCTTATAACTGCTTTGGTAAGATAACCTTTGGTAGTCGAAAATAAGTCTACCAATTTTTGTAGGATGATCTCAAGGATCATCTCTCACAATATACGCACAATGAAATGCGTTTAACACTGCTCACCGTTTCAAAGGAGAGGTGGAATGAGAATGATGTGGATGTGAAACTGCCGGAAATGTACGAAGAATACGTTCAAAATCTTGGTTCAGGATCTAGAACACCATTTGTAACCTATTTTTAATATACGATTGTGACTGTTTTATTTGTTTTCAGAAAGATTTTGCGTTTATTCTTGATGCATTGCTCTTAGCTTGTCATTCTGGTGACCGTCGTATTATGTCTTGCAGTGACATTGAAGATCACATTGGTTTTAGTCTTCCGGTGGTTGAGGCATGTGTAAAATGTTTAGATAATCCATCAGGTTCTTACATTTTTCAGCCTTTTAAAGGACTTACGGGAACAATTTCATACAATGGTACGAGCGACAGAAGCGATAGTGAACTCCATATCTGGGAAATGGGTATTAAAGGAGTCGGTCTTCATGTAATGAAAACTTACCAGAAAAAAAGAGTGGCATCATTTTTTTTTCAGACCGGAACATGGAAGTCATCTGCAACATCAAACGAACTATCAATGAATGCAAAAAACACTCCTGATACACATGAACACCGTCGTGCATCGATTCAAGAGTCCAGAACATTGAAGGTCACTTCAATTCATGAAAAGCCATACGTTATTGAGAAAATTATGTCAGATGGAAGGGTGAAATACGAAGGATTTTGCGTAGATTTACTCGACAAATTGGCTGAGATGTTGCATTTCAAGTATACTTTGAAAATAGTGAAAGATAATAAGTACGGTGAGCTGAGGAATGAGACCGGAGAGTGGGATGGAATGATTGGAGAGATTTTGAGAGGTGTATGTAGCTCCTTATGCTTTTGACACTCAAACTCTATTTTTCAGGATGCTGATATGGCAGTGGCTCCCATAACTGTTACTGCAACAAGATTGGAGGTAATCGACTTCACTGATCCATTTCTTCAACTTGGAATATCAATGCTTATGAGGCAGCCGAATCCAAAATCGACGTCGTCATTGACTAAGTTTTTGTGGCCGTTATCTGCGAGGTATTTGAAAGTGTTTACATGGAAATATTCTAATACATCTTCGTATTCTCAGCGTCTGGACGTCTTCAGCAATCGCAACGGTCTTAACAGCTTTATTGGTCACAGCTGCAGCAATTCTCTCACCAAAGGAATCCAACATGGAGTTTAGTGTACAAAATTCAGTATGGTATTTGGTTTGCATTTTATTGAGAGCTGGTTCTGGTTATAATTGTCAATCAGGTGCAATAAGGTGAGAATATGAGCTTAATTTTGAGAAAATACCTTTAAAAATAATTTTTAGACTAATCTCAACCGTTTGGTGGACATTTACATTAGTCTTAATTGCTCAATATACTGCCAACTTTGCAGCACTCCTAACAGTTGATCGAAAATCAATGCCTTTTAATGTAAAACCTCATAAATATTCTATTGCGTTTATTTTATTATTGTTTAGAGCTTTGAGGAACTTGGAAACCAGACAGAATACAATTTTGGTGCAATTGCCGGTGGATCAACCATGCAATTCTTCAAATATTCAAGACTTGAAACGTTTAGAAGAATTTCGGAACGAATGCACAGTGCGACGCCGGAGGTTTTTGTGAGAACGAATCATGAAGGCGTTGAAAGAGTTTTGAATGAGAAGTAGGTGTTATCAAAGAGTGTGCTGATAACTAATCACTGTTGCAGATACGTATTCTTGATGGAGTCTGCAACTCTTGATTACCAAGTAACCCAGAATTGTAATCTAACAAGGGTTGGAAACGTTGTTCTCGGATCGAATGGTTATAGTATCGCATTGCCGAAGGGTTCAAAATGGAGGGAAAAACTTACACGTCAAATATTGGATCTTAATGAGAAGGGAATAATTCTCATGCTCAAAAATAATTGGTGGAAAAAATCGCAACAGTAGGATCTTTTTTTTCAAATTTCAAAACATTGTACATTTTTTTTAGAGAATGCGTTTCAAACGAACCAGAGAATAGTCAAACGGCCTTGGGTGCAGAGAACGTCTATGGTCTTTTCCTACTGCTAGCACTTGGAAGTGGTCTTGGGATACTTTGTGCATTTTTGGAACATGTTCATTTCATTGTTTTTAAGAAAAACAAGCGGAATGGTCAAACACCGAAATTGCAGCAGATGATTGAAACGTTGCATGCAGAAATTCGAAATTCGCCGAAATTTTGAGAGGATTTCGCAACTGTTTTATATTCTCTCTTTTTATGTCTATGCTCTCTTGTTTTTCAATTTTCTTGGCTAGTATACGTTTACTTAACTTCCTTGCAGTAGGAAACTATTTATTTTTCTTTTAATTTTTTTGTGTTTATAAATTAAAATAAATGTTTTTATTTAAAAAATTTCTTTGGTGTTTGTAGCGAAAACCAACAATAAAATGTCTGGGGCTTATCTTTACAACGTATTGTCTCACGCACAAAATCATCATGTAAGTTTGATGTTTATTTAAAAAATGTTTTCAAAAGGTATAATTTTTAGGCATTTCGAAACACATTTCAAGGAATTTTGAAACAAAGTGCTTATGCGGTTGCAGGTGCAGGAGCTGGAGGACTTGCTGGCGGACCATTGGCTGCGTTGGTTGGAACAATCGTTGGTGCTATTTATGGTTACAAAAACTCTGAGAACTACGACGTATGTTGCTAATTTTTTTCACCTTTTTTAAAATTCTCTTTTGCGAATAAATTAAATAAACCATATTTTGAACATTTTCAGAGTCTTCTTTCAGTTGCACAAGGCATAAGCAGCGATGAGAAGGAAATGTTGACAAATGAGGTTGGTTGATTTTTGTAGTTATACATATAGTGAAAAAAATATTGTTTTCAGATCAAAAGAGTTGTTGGAAGCACAACGTTCTCGGATTTTGTAGAATGGTTCAAACATATTGACCACCAGAAGATATTTATGGATTTGGTTTTCGAAATCGCGAGAAATTCAATGTATTCGAGATGAGGATGAATTTCCACCAATTATGTTGAATATTCGATACTTAACTGCACATAATTATTGTTTTAAATGAATAAATTGATCTTGAGATACAGGGAATGAAGTAATTTGTACATATCCTTTTTTTGTTCAATATCAGTATTATAATTTCAATTGTTATTTGATTATTTCATTTAAAATGTACTGAAGGTTTTTGTTGCAATAAGATTTACTACAATAGAAAAACCACAATTTTCTAAATAAATTCGATTTTATGATAGATTTTCTTGTTTTCAAAATGAACACAATTATCATAGATATTGTCAAAATAAAAATTCCTGGGAACTTCCTCGCAAAGACCAGCTGAGAAATTTGAATTTGAGCGCGTTGCCGTCGCGCTCCGATGGAAATTCCCAACGATTCTACGCAAACCGAGCGGTCAGGAATTTTAACTTGACAATATACATTTTTTTTGTTTTTCAAGATTAACAAGAATTTATTAATAACACCCCAGAAAATTTATAAAATGCTTAAATCATATCGTTCTTAATTGTTTTGGTTCCGGAGCATAATGCACTCGGGCTTCCGTTTTCTTTCCGATTTGAATATTTGGGATGTTGCACAGTGTTCGCTCACTGGAAAAATAGTTGTCCACTTCTGAATTATGATTGAAAAAAGATTTTACCTTGCGAGAAAAAAGGACAAAATAATAACAACGAAAACCAGGAAGATGGTTGTGTTGATAGAAAGAAGTACCAAACGGTATTGTTCCATTGCTGTCAGATAACTTTTCGCTAAATCGTCAGTGCTTTTGAATTCGTTGATGTTTGGTTCTCCTTCACATGAAACATGCATAAAAGACGCCAATAAAAATATCAAAATGAATACAAGCATTTTGATCCCCTCTGAAAAAAAAGCGAAACTACAAAAAACTTTTAAGAACTAATGAGTAAGGACTAATTATTGAAAATATCACTGATGTCAGGTTTCTAAATCATCATGCGATGCATCGAAAGCATCGAAAGCATCGAAAGCAGCGAAAGCAGCGAAAACATCAAAATCAGAAAAGAATTTGCGTTTTATATAATAAAATCAATCACAAGTTCCAAATAAAAATATCAAAATTAATACAAATTTATGAGAGTTTCTCAAAACTCTTATAAAAAACGAAAATTTTGAAATTTAAAGATGTAAAAAATTGTTGTTAAAGGCTGTGAATCTGAATTTCATTCGAAAATAATAGTGAACGAAACGAAAGCAAATAAGATATTTTACGACACTTTTTGTTGTTGTTGAGCTATAAAAATGAATTAAAAACCATCGGCGCTCGTTGGATCCTTTCATATGGACTTAGTTGTACAGTTTCGGAATGAAAATATGATAAATTCACAAGTTCCCTTGTAAATAAAAATGAATTCGAGCATCTAGCATCTGAAAAGCGATACTGATGGACTTTTAAGAATAATCAACAAATATTTTTGATTTTTCTGGCAACTTTAAGTTTTTTCATTGGTTTTTGAGCAAGTGACAATTCGAGAGAAAATTGAGTCGGGAGACGTCGATTGGTGAGAAGTTGTGATTTCCAGAGAACAAAAAGTGTGCTGAACGCACTGTAAACTAAAATGTTTTCATTTGGCTGGCTCAGAGCGGCCGCGACATTTATTATTGTAAATGTTGGTGAGGGAACAGCTTAGCTTTTCCCATTTTATATTTTTCTATTTTTATGATTTCTATTTTATATGTATTATATCTTGTATTATTTTTATCTTATTGAATAAAAGGTTTATTACCCATGTTTGAGGTCCCCATGCGCCCACAACCATTTTAAAAAGTGCCATCTAAGAAAAATGGAAAAATACGTTTAAATTATTCAATTGATTTTCAGATTCAGCGATTTTTTTTGAAAAATAAGTTTATTCCAGGTTGTTATATTCGCCCCTCCATATTTTCAAATTCTTCAGAATCGATTTTCTCGTTGTCAACTGTTCTTGTTTTCTGCTGAAATTATTCATTCTAATTGCACAATACTAATAACTTACGGCACATATTTCGAAATATTGCTATTGCATAATTTGACACTGTTTATAAGAACCATTTTTTTTCTGATAAGCCATTTGAATTGGTGTGTAAATTCAACTCATTATGTCCGGTTTGATATCCAACGATTACCTCACCAACGTAATAAACTACGCAATAAATAATCACGTAAGTTGTAAGGATTCCTGATAAATGTCTTTATTGGAAGTTTCAGAATATTCAAAATACAGCCGTAGGTGTTTTCAAACAAAGTGCTTACGCAGCTATCGGTGCAGGCATTGGCGGAATTGTGGGCGGACGATTAGCCGCATTGATTGGAACGGCCGTTGGAGCTGTTGTTGGATACAATAAGTCTGAAGATTACGACGTTAATTTAATACTGTTTTATGAGTAACCAACAAAACCTTTTTTATAGGGTCTTATTTCAATTCTTCAAAAAATGACCAACGAGGAAAAAGAAGTGTTGAAAAATGAGGTAGGAGATCATTTTTTGCTTCGTGAAGCATTGTTAATTTCAGATCTACAAACTTGTTGGAAGCGCCGATTTTCTTGACTTCCAGCGATGGTTTCAAAACGTCGACCATCAACAGATCTTCATGCAATCGATGGCATTATTGGCCAAGCTTCCAATTAACTTAAGTTAAGAAACTAGGCTCTGATAAAAATGTGTCTTTGTTCTCTTCTATGCACCGAGTCCCTGTTAATAAATGTTTTCTGAGTACGAGAAATGAAAGTCTAAATAGAAAAATATTGAAAACCATCGATTGGTTATTCTAATAAAATCTAGCTCTAAATTAGAAACGATTACAAAACCTTTCTTATTTTTAAATATCGATTTATTTTATGGTAAAAATAACTGTTCAATGGATTCCTATCAGTAAGGACGCTTCATGTCTGCGTTTCTTTTCCAAAAATACAGTTTAAGAACATGTAACAAAAAATTGGCATTTTTCTTACTATTAGAATTGTCTCAAACTTATATCAGGGATATTCCAATTTATTTTTCTTTATTTTTTGAAAGTGTTTAATTCCCAAAACTAAAGAATAAAATGAACAACAATACAATTAATCAGAACAACTGAATTGATTATGGTTGCGCACAAAAGGCTGGGTTTGAAAAATGTTTGAGCGAATTATCGTTCTTGTCATTCTTATCAGATTCTCTATTCATCTTCTTACTGTAAGAAGATTGTTTAAAATAAACCATCTAGCAAAAAATTTAAACAGACCAAAAGTATTTACATGTAACAATTATTGTCGCCGCTAAGAATAAAACAGTAATATTTGCTAGGCAATAAACCAATTTATGGATTGCAATGGTACGGTCTTCTCCTGTTTTCGGGACAGAACTGTTGTTTCCTTGATTATACCTTGTGTAAACAAAGACTCCATGGGCACTACCATGAACAAAATTCGAATTATCATCACAGGAAATAGTTGAAACTGTTCCCAGTATGAGTAGAAGTTTCAATAATTCCATCATACTGAAAATTTTAAATTCTTGAATTGGTGTACCAGAAGTGAAACGTTAAAACTTCAAAATTAGCTGGAAAAATGTTAAAATCACAATAAAAATAGTTTCAATTCCTATAAAAGAAATATATAACAAAACAATTTATCACAGCTTCGTGGCATGAAAATTGTTATTGATCAGATTTGCATATCAAAACAAAAAATCTGACAAAAATCATGCGGCGGTTCATGAAAAAAAGCTTTATACAACTATGAAATGTTTGCTTTTGCATTCTAGCTTTGTATGATTTGTATGATCCTTGAAGGACACACTATGAGATCGCCTTGTCAGGATTCTGACATTGTGAAATTCCCAAAACGAAAAATTTAACATTTTCAAGTATCCTGACAACAGAGCAAGGAGCTAGGGATTACCTAGATTGCTGAAAAAACATGGAAGGATATCTTCAGAAAAAAAAAACTTGCAACCGTTCACCAACACAATAGCTTTTGGGTAAAGTGTTCTGGCAGTGTGCCGGGTCATAAACCGAAAATGGAATAGACAGGTGGAAAAAGTAGGAAACATCAGCATATATCCGATCTGCAATATTAATCAATAATCAGTTTTCAATTTGTTTTTTTTAATCATTATAACCCTGCGTCGATTTATCTGTTCTAATTGTTCAACTCCGAACTCAGCGGGAACCAAAAAACAATGCATCTTCTTTTTTTTTTTCAAAGCAAGGTTGATGTCTTAGCTTGCACACATATGTTACCTCCCACTCAAAATGAAGGAAAAGAAGAAAAAAAGATAAAAAAGAAATGATCAGTGTCCCTGAAACAAACAACAACGGGCTGGAAAAAAACGAGAAGATGCGCCACAAAAATTCTGACTTTACACCGTTGAAAACTTTTTTGAAGGATTTTTCCATCTCCCGCTGGTTTTTCGATTTGTTTTCGATTTGATATTTTCATGCTCTAAAAGTAAGAGCACATGAAACTTTTGCTTTAATGTTTTGACAATTTTTGATTTTTTCTTAAATATGTTTTTTTTTGCAGGATGTCCTACACGAGCTATTTACCGAGTACCTATCAAGATGTGAGTCATTGTTAATGAAATTTAATGATTGAACGCGAAAATTTAGACAAAAATTGTTATCAATGGCGTTGAACTTCTGAACCGGCATGAGATTTCCTCAACCCAAGATCGTGAACTTCAACGATTCATTGACAATAACGCACATTTGTTAGAGTTCAAAGATCGTGAGCCAATAAGTAAGTTTTCAGAAATAATTCATTTTTATTTCTACAACTTTCAGTCGAACAACCTGTAAGAAAAACGCCATCTCATCATTATGATGACGTAAGAAGAAGTTTGAGCCGCGGACCATCACCATTTGAAGGGTCTTACAATTCATTGGATCGATTTTCAACGGCAAGTTGTTATTTTTAAGAATTTCTCTTTTCACTAAAAATAACCATCTTTTACAGCGACGTGAAAAGAAAGTCGATGAGTGTCCACCAATCAATCCAAATGATTTACCAACTTGTCCAAATATTGAAAATCATAACTATACCGACGAATTCCCGGGATTGGAATATCTTTCCGACAACTCTTACATTGAGAATCTTATCAAGCAGGGACAAGTCACAATTGGAAATTCTGGATTAATTAGTCAGCCAGGATCAAGAGTTGGATCAGCAATGAGCGCACCCTACCCCTATTCAAATAACTCGACACTCAATCGTCAAACTCTCACTTCTCCACATCAACAAAGCCATCAAAACAACTCCAATTATTACACTCAATCCGAGCATTCGACAACTACTTATAATCCAAGTTATACTGCTGCGCATCCAACAAGCAATTATGGGGGAACGCAAAGTTATTACGGAAGTTTGAGCAACGTCGGAAGTCAATATGGAACATTGAAAGGAGGTATGAAACACACATCAACTTTACCACCAACAAGCCCATACAGCAGTTTGAAAAGGTAAAAAAGGGAAAAATCAAGTCACTATACAAACATGGAATTGTTTACAGAAAAGGTGTAAGTTGGCTTGATCAGGAACGCGCAAGATCATTGTCCCCCGGACTGCACCAATCCCAAATCACTTCTCGACACGTTCAACATCAATACACCCGTCCAGCTTCAACAATTCATACCACCACATACACCACCACTTATTGAATATATTTAACCACATGTTTTTTAGTGTTTTTTCCTTTTCTTTTTTTCCCGTTTTTTCTTACATAAATTCGCATTTTTATCTATACTTTGTTATTGTTTTTGTGGCGATTTGAAAGAAAAAAGACGTTCAAAACATATGTAGTCAATGAGATGTTACACTAAAACCACTTCATAACTCTCGATATTCATCTGTTGGAAATGAGATTAAAACTTGTGGCGGTGTTTAAAAAAGATCAAGATTTTTGGAAACTGGTTTAATAGAGGGCGCTTATAAAGTTATTTATGCTTACTATTTGAAATAGTTAATGAAGTTTAAAATGATCCCATTATTCTTACAACATTTTTCCCCTTGAATCATTACCCTAGTGATATGGTTTCCCAAATTTCACAGAATATGTTCTAGTTAGTTATGAGTGCTGTTCCTCATCGAGAATTTCCAAATCTTTGATCGGTATCAAGTTTTTTCTCTCTATTTTTTTCTATTTCCTATCAATTGACTCTATCTATGATCCAATCCGTTGTCAGTTGTGCCAGAAATACATTCGTCTTTATCTGTTTTGAAGAAGCAAAGAAGAAGAAGAAGAAGAAGTGTGGGATGAATGCACAATCGCGTATGTATGTGTGCCATATGTTATCGACTGATATCTCAGCGCTATCCTCAATCTCATTTTGTTTCTTCATCATTTTCTTTTCCTCCGACCGAAAGAATGTCATTCAGATATTCTTCTTGGCACCCCCCACACATCCGATGGCATTTTTCAAAAATTTTTGCTTCTTCGTTTTTTATCCATGTTGTTTGTTGCTATTGATTTTTTCGTTTATTTCAGATCAATTCGAAACCATGTCTCAATATGGTAGTGCTGCCAATTTGAGCGGATTCCGAGAAAGAACTGGAAGTCCGTCATATGCTTCATTGGGAAAGCATCGCGTGAGTTTTTGTTTTTTTTAGTTCTAGTTTTCAGATATTCAAAACCTTTGATATATTTTTTTTTGAGATATTTTATCCACTTCGTTAAATTTTAGCATTTAATCATAAAAATATATATTCATAGACTCTGAAACCTGTCAGTTATTGTTTGATTCGTATTTGTAATCTTTTGTAAAAGTTTAATATTATCAGTTCGTCAAATATTTGTTATTTTATATTTTAAATATAAAATTAAATCCCTTTCCCTAACAAAACCCTGAAATGTTTTTATAAAACAGTAAAGCTCGAATTTCTGAGTCATTTTTTGTTACTGTATTCAAGAAACAACTCAAGTTTTATCATCAATTTGTAATCTCACAACTTTAAATAAAAAATGTTATTTAAAATTTTGAACTTATTATCAAAATCCACAAGTAATCTTTCCTTCCAACATTCCTTCCAACGTAATATTATTCCAATCAATATCTTCACACCTCTTTACTTTCGAAAAAAAACACATTGATCATGAAAAAAATTTCATGATATTTTGTTGGTGCGTAGGCGAAAAATAGATCTCGTGCCAGAGAAAAATGTTGTAAAGTTAGAAACAGATATCGGGGGATTGCCAGACATCTTGTTAGAGATCAATAGCCAATTCAAATTTCTTTTGAATAACGAAATTTGATAACTAAAACAATAGACTTTTAGGATGATTATAACCGTTTCGAAACTGCGAGACATGCAGCGCAGCAAAGTACGAGAAGCAGCCAGGAACGCGAAGAAAGTCGTTTCAGTGGATTTGGAGACCGTCCGGGAAGTGGTGTTGAACTTTCAGGCTTCAACTGGGCAGGTGGAGAGGTATCGACGATATTAATGGGATTTAGACGTATTTATTGTTATTTTTCAGATCATTAACTCACCTGTTCAACTCCCAAAACCTATCAGACCACGTACAATGTTCTATTCACCGATTGGTGATGGAACTGTTGCTGCTGACGGTTATGAATTGAAACGGTAACGAGAACTTTGTGTACTGAATCCTAAAATTGCAATATTTTTTCAGACGGCCAGTTGATTTGTCACCAAAAGTAACAGTCACCCAGCTTCAACATATTGAGCGCGGCGCAAAGGGCCATGGAGGTCTTAATATCATTGAGAAAAACTGGAGCACTGGAGGATGTTAGCCAGCTTGAAATAATAAAAGAAAAACACTTGTTTTTTCAGCCGTTGCACCATCCGAAGCTGGCTTTGGAAGTGAATATGGCCCAGGTAGCGGTAGAAACTCAAGAGCGGGAGGTGGCGCATTAAGCCCGGACCCATTCCCAAAAAATCTTGGCGGTCTTGGAAATGGAAAACCCGCCGCTGCTCCACCATCTGACTTTGGAAATTATGCCCCAAAACCAGGTGAGTTTTTATTATGAATTTCTTTTTTTCAGTTAATTTTTGAGTGTCCCTATCCCTTTTATTTTTAATGCCGGAATGATTGAGGCATTTTTTCCCATTTCAGATTCATACAACGCTCGTCCAAGTAGCGGATTGAGCGGCGGACAACCTTATGGCGATGGTGGAAATCCATTTGGTGGGTCTCAATCGAATTTGGGACCGAGAGACGGACGAAATAGCGGTGAATTTGTTTTCCTTTGTTATTTTTTATCCCTCATGTTCCTTTTTTCCAATATTTTTGTAAATGTCCTTTTTTGTAAAATCCGTAAACTAAGAATTCAATTAAATTTAAATAGCTAATTTAAATTTTACAGTTGCTTCTTCTGTATTCTCGGATCCAGCATATCGTTTGGATACAAAAACCGGATATTTGATTACAAATCCAAGAGAACTTATTCATCAATTTGCAACCATGACCCCGGTAGCAACAATCGATGATAGTGTTAACAATACACCGGCAACTGCAACTATTCAAAAACAAAGTTATTATAAGAGAACTGAAGAGACAACGGAGTGAGTTTTTTATCCAATTATAAGACAGCTAATGGATCTCAAATTACTATTTCATACCGACAACAAATTATAACTATATTAAAGTGTTCCTTAAGATTGTGCATCATGCTACACTTAATTTAAACTTGAACGTTGTTGGGATCCCTAAGCACTCAAAAAACACTAATTCTAGAGAACAATACGCTCCACATGCTCCATACAAAGCCCATCATCCAGTCGCATCGCCAAACAAATTTGTCCGCCAATTGAGAGATGACAGTAAGTGTTTCTTCACTCAAACCATTATAATTTCAATACCATTTCAGCCATGACCCATAGCCAAAAAGAAGCAAATACCCATATCGATCCAGTAAATCAACGCGATCCCCATTATCAACAAAGAGTACAAGAAATCCGAACTAAAACCCAATATACCAGAGGAAGCGATGACATCGACCAATTGACTCAACAACTCGTCAGCGGTCTACATACCGGAAAATCAAAATATCAATAATCAATAAATAAATTTGCTTTTTCTTCTTGCTTTCTCCCCATTTTTATTAATTCCATAATACTGATGTCATCATAAAACTTTTCATTTCTCTCTTTCTCTCGAATAAAAAGCGTTTTTATACAAAAAAAAGTTATAGAATGCTTTTTACAACTTCGATTTCTTGCTCTTCTCAAGAACCGCTTGAAGCTTTTGCAAAAGCATCACATTTCCCTTGACTTTGAGTTTTCCGCTCATGAATGCCTGTAATACTTTGCACTTGTTAATACAAAAAATAATCCTTTACGTTACCTTTTGTGCATTCAATTTTCCTGCAGCAATGTCGACAAAATCGTTATCAGCAACGGTCACTGTGGCATTTGCCTTTTCACCATTCTTAATATCGCCAGCATAAACGGATGGGGTTGCACTTTTGAAATCAAGTGCTGTAAACAAAGTTTTAGAAAAAAAACAAAGCTTCGAATAACAATCAAAACGTACTGAATTTTCCAAGTTCGGTTTTTCCGTCGGTGATAACGTAGAGAATGATCGATTTGACAGCTTTAACGACATTTGGATCAGCCTAAAAGAAACGGAAATGTTTAATAAATAAGAAAATGAAATCTTTAATTAAGTTAAAAGCGCAAGGTCGTTTTAGATTCAAAAACTAAATGTCCGATAAGGTAGTTTAATATACATAAATATTTGACAAACCTTGACTCCGTCGGCCATTTCTTGGAAAAGAGCGCTACTCTTGATATTGGCGGGGAAAGCACCACCGGAGGATCCTCCAGTAGATGAAGCAGTAGTTGGAGTAGGAGTCTGAAACTATGGTTTGAATTTAACTTCAATTTTCGATCTATACCTCTTCCAAAACCGCCAACAAACGGCCAGTTTGTTCTTGCATGGTTCCAATGTATTCCGCTCCAGACATATCGGTCAAAGCCGGCCAATTTCTGGCAATGTCGTCAGCAGTTGCGTTTGGAATAACCTTTCCCTTCGACTTGTAATATTGCAAGGTTCCGTACCATCCGGCTCCAGCTTCAAAAACCTTTCCGCTCTCGGAGAATGAATCATGAACCATGTAGGTTACCAATGGAGTGACATAGTCTGGCTTGAGGGCGTCAACAAGATTCTAAAGGGTCATATTCATAAAAATTCAAAATAAGAATAGAGGTATTACCTGTGGCATAACAGTTTCAGTCAATCTGGATCCTGCAGTTGGCACCAATGCATTAGCCAAAATGTTGTATTTAGCTCCTTCTTGTGCAAGAGTGTTTGAAAGTCCAACAAGGGCACTCTTAGCAGCTGCATAGTTAGCTTGTCCAAAGTTTCCATGGATTCCAGCATTTGATGAAGTGACAACAATACGTCCATATTTCTGATCTCTCAAGTATGGCCAAGCAGCTTTGGTGACTGAATATGCTCCTTTGACGTGAACCTTGAAGATCAAATCTGAAATAAAAAATTAAATTGAAATTATTTTGTTACAAAAAATTAAATACCCCAATCCAAATCAGTCATCTTGACAAAAGAAACATCTCTCAAAATACCAGCATTATTGATAACAATATCAATTCTTCCAAAATTGTCGATAGCGGTTTTGACAATTCTGTCACCAAATTCAACGCTGTCATAATTTGCAACAGCTTGTCCCCCAGCTGCCTTAATCTCGTTAACAACCTTGTCCGCCATAGAACTCGACGATGACGTTCCATGACGATCACCTCCCAAATCGTTCACTAAACAAAATGCATCAGAAAAATGAACCAATTATTGATTGCATTACCAACAACTTTGCATCCCCTTCTTGCCAATTCAACAGCATAAGTTCTTCCCAAGCCGCCACCAGCACCGGTCACAATAGCAACTTTACCGTCAAAACGAAGCGACATTTTCTAAAATATAGCTTATTTTTTGAACAAAAAAAGGAAAACAAATTATAACGTGTAACTGTTCGACGCTAATGGCGATGTGTGACTGATAAACAATATCGTTGGTTGCATTGATTATAAATGGGTACAATGTGGTCTGTACAGATTTATTTGATGCATGATGGTGTATGATAACGGTACACTAGAGTATGTCTTGACAATTGTTTTTTCTTTGTAATTCCATCTTTAAAGTGCGGCATTTTTGTTGAATAATGAATAAAGATGGTGGTTTTTCAAAGTTTTTCGATGAACATCTTTTGTAAACTTCTGAAAACTCTATATTTTTAATGCTTTCTAAACATTTCAAGCAATAACTTCATTTTTGGGAAATTAAGTCAACATTAAAAAATATACAATCAAAACAATTTAAACATTTCTGGAACGATTTAAGCACCCAGAAAAATAAAAAATACGGCGTGTAATTCAACATTAATAAAAAATATTAAAAAACGAAGAAAAAAGCTACAACCAGTAACTATTTTTAAAAAAAAGTTTAACATTTTTACAAAGAAAAAATTCAGAAAAAAAAACCGAAGATTTTTTTCTGATTATTCAGGGTTATGTACAAACGTTTCACTGTACAAACAAAGCAATTTTTCAATTTTTTCCAATTCCACCTGGAACATTATCTTCACCCCATTTTCGTTGTTCATCTTTGTATGCGTCAGGTCTCAATTGATTTCGGAGACCGCCTAGCAATTGATATGTAACTTGTGTCGCCATCACAATTGGCCCGAAGAATGTTGGACCAGCGTAGCGGAAGGCGCTTCGCACCACCGATGCACCAGATGCTCTGTCTTCTTGAGCAGCCAATTCGAGATCATCTTTGGTTTGTTGATACCCCTGAAAAAAGACAATAGATAAGTGCGAAATTAACAGTCTTGTAAAAACCATACATCATGTAGTATTCCATAAACCAGTTGCAAACTATGACGTATATCACTTGGCGCCACGTTTTGCGTTCTGCTCAGTCGTCGATTACGGTTGTTCAAATGCGCACCATCTGGCCGGACTTCACGAAGTGCCATCTCAGCAAACGACTGCACGAATCCGGTGACTGTTTGTGCCATACCAACTAATCCAGCAGCCGAGGACATGCCAAACGATCCAACGCCATTTTGAATTCCTCTCACAACTTGTCCATCATGTCTTCTCATCTCCTCCATCGGCATCCAGAACAAATCAACAAAACCTTTACCAATTTGGAATACCGAACTTAATGGTCCAATGCTTGTAATCACATTTTTGGTATCAATGTCGTTTGCCCATTCGCTAATCGCGTGCTGAAATTCAAAAATTATAATTCTTCCAATCGCAATTTCATGAAAAACTTACACTAAAGCATCTTTTCGCTCCAAGCAAACCACCAGTATACTCAATCTCACTCAACGTTATCGGCATTTTATTCAACTGTCCAAAAGCCTTAAGTACTCCCAACAGCGGTCCATCCTTTTCCATACTAATCTTGCTCTTTCCGTGATAATCAATATATATGTTTATTGCTGGCGAGAAGACAAACTCTCTGAAATTTAGTTGATTAGGTATTTTGCTCCCAAATTGCCAAAATTTACTTGAAAAACGTTTGCTCTCTTCCAAATCCTTGCTCTTCTTGTGGTGGTGGCGGAGCTGCGGCCTGCTCCGTGTTCGCTTCGTCAAGATTTTCATCATCAACGGATGATGTACCTTGTTCTTCGTCCTTCGAGTCGTTTTCTTCAAGACTGTCCAAAAAGTTCTGAAAATAATAGAACATTGTCTTTGTTTTGAGTCAACTTTCAAAATAGCATACTCCTCCGTAATCTTCATCCTCATCATCTTCAGTATTAGTATCAATCAAATCATCAACCATTGTTGTTGGATGTATTGATCCCATCATTGTTGAACGCGAAAGAATATCATCGTGCATTCGCCTTGGTCGCATTGGAGTTGCCATACTAGAAAAATAAAGATTGATAGAGTAAAATATCCACGTTTCAAAATTCGCTTACTCATCAAAATCCATTTTAATCGTTTGGAAATTTTGATGCCAATCTCCGGTCATATCATCATCCGCAAAGTCGTCATCATTAGTCAGTACAGTTAACTCATCGTCACCAGGGCTAATATTCTGAAAATTTCAAATTTTTAGAATTTTTACTTCATCCAAACAAACGTACATCCGTTTCATTTGGCAAACTCTGATTACGTGGTGTTTCGAACATGTTTCCTGAAAATGTCCGATATTTATACTTTTCATTTCAAAAATAAACGCGTTAAATGTTACCAATAGATGCAGCGGACATAGTTAATGGAGCGTCAATAATCGGGCGTTTTACCGGTGAGATGAACGTGTTTTTGCGATTTTCCAAATAAGACAAGTCTCCTACAAAGTGTGTTAATAAGCGGTTTTTTTCTTAAATTCATTCACTGTCAGTTTCATACCTAATGGTGATTTTGGCACGATTGGCGATGGTTTCAACGGTTCCATATTTAGTGAAGGAGGCTGTTCAATTTTAGGATAAATACTATTGACCTTTGATGATTTTCGCGAAAGACGAATATTTCTGATTTCAGCCGGGACTTCAATTGTTGGCAGATTATTGGCGTACTTAGATGCAGTTGCTGAAAAATATGAAATCTTTTATGCTATTCAAGCAATCAATAAAACTTACTTTCAACTGGGAAATCAATGTTTTTAATAGTTTCATCAAAGAAATCTGTTAAGAATTCCAATGTATCCTGATCCACATTTATTTTTATTGGCATCATTGAGACACGCATTTTTCCGTCGCGAGCGTGATTATCCAATAATCGTATACTGACGAGCGGAGCATTTGTTCGACGCGGTTCATCCTCATTCGAATACTGAAATCATACAGTGCTTGCGAAAAGATTTAAGCAGTTTGTACTTACCATGTACATCATCATTTTTATGGGACTGGCTTTGACACAATCATGAACTACTATATCGTAAATGTTGAACATTGTATGAGATAATGCTTTGCAATCCTTATCAAAAACTGCATTCAAGTATGTGACCTGAACAATTCCGTCTATTTTATATTTAATTTGATCTAATCCTCACCTTTGTAAGTTCAATTACAACAAATGCCGAATGATCTCGATGTGGTCCACCTTTGGCCTTTGGTTTCACAATTTGTTCCTTTCCTTTTCCTTGCGCATATTCTTCAGTACTGTACGACTTCGAAGGTGACGGCTTGTCGGACAGGTCATTTCCAGCATAAAGATGAACACGGAAAGTCACATCTTTCACGAGATATCGAATCAATGGCACCTCGTGATCTTTGGGAAGGATTGGAAGACCAGTCGCTCTCCATTCATCCGGAGCTTCAAAGTGGTTCATATCAATGACAACAGCCTGATCTTCACCGTCTTCGTCTCTTGCAACATAGCGCACGCGTGCTTCACCAGCCACATTCTGAAATCAATAAGCTAACTTAAAAACACAATTCTGAAAATAATGTTACCGTAATTCCAGAACCAATAATATCGTCATCAACCATACAAAATTCGTCATCACCAGAAAAGGATGGCCCTTTTTCTCTCTTATAAAACTCCGAAAAATCGTTATCAGCTTTCGGCCTATAGTCGGTTCGGAACTCTTCTATCGCATCAACTCCCATCGGAACAGCGTCATCATGTTCAGCTGAAGCATCGGCTATGCAATCTTGAATGAGTTGCTCAATTTCCTCCGGTAGTTTTGATCCGACACTCATTTTTTGAATATGTCTACCATTCGACGCTTCACTCCAAACTGAACCCGCAACACTTTTCCCGTCGTCCGCATTACTCTCCTCATCATTTCCACTATCGCTTCGTGACCTTGGATAGATTTTTTCAGATTTCGAAATCTCGATCACCATGTTTGCCAATGCTGACAAAGAATCAGAACATAACCACATCTGAAAAAAAAACAACTTTACGTTTAAAGTTAAGCATTTTTCATTATTACCTGTATTATGTCATTTCGACACTTTAACTCGTAAACTGGAGACAATCTCTTCTTTGTAGGATCAGTGGCCGCATTTATCATAAGATCAATGTGAACAAGACCGATTTCGAAAATTGGCACAAACATTTTCGGCTTTTCAGCTCCCAGACAATCGAATTTCACACTCTCTTTTCCACATTTTCCGTTTGCTATGTACAAATAAGTATTTTCAAGAATGCATACAGTCTGTAAACATGTCTTTATTTTAAAAACCAGAAAACACGACTTCTGTTTTTACCTTCCAAACGTTAGAGTCAACCAAAAGTGTGCTACTCAAATTGCAAGTTCCAAATACAGCTCGAAGCTTCAAGTCGCTATCCTTGTTTACCCAACAATGATCATAACCGGCGACTACATTGTTTAAAGATATATGAAGATCGGTCTGCAAGGATATTATTTCGATTAGGTAGAAATTATAAGATCAGCTTACAGTGACTTGAGGAAGTTCATAGCCAGGGATGGCATAATCCTTCAAAGTGAATAATTGTGAAAGCTGCGTGAACCAAGTATAACCCATATCGCTTAATGGTTTCGCGTAGAACAACGAATTTCTCAATGCTATACAAAGGAGAACGTCCTTAACATTGATATCCGGTCGCATGTGCATATGCAATCCCACACCAATTGAGTCTTCCAAAGATCCGTTACTCAATTCATCATCTTTTGAAATATATTCCACTTGGCTTTCGCTCTTTGCCCATCTTCCAAATTCTTTTGACTCGATTTTCTTTGGTATTCTACAATCCACACCATCCGAGCTTCCTATCGATGTCTTTGTAGATGTGAAATGGAAGAACGTGTGGTTCGAATCTCCATGATAGCCAGTGGTTGCTCCCAAGTTGGCTTTCTCAAGTTCTAATGCAACTTGTCCAAGTCCTTTCTCAATATTATTCTGTAACATAATCGGTTTTACAAAACCGCCTTCTTTACCGAAATTATCACTTACTTCTTTAACAACAGTATTACACAGTATTGTACATTTTTTAACATTCAAAGAGGTAGAAAAAGCGTGTGGAACAGATCTATTAAACTTTTCCTGCTTAACAGTCGGACGAGGTGTCTCTACCCGTTCATCGTCCTCTTCAGTGTCCGAATCCTCATCACTATCTAAAACAGCTAGATTTATATCGTAATAAGTTCGCTGTTTTAAATTGCCTTGTTTTTGCTGAGGCAGCTCGTGGAAAGCTTCATGTACATTAATGTTGACACTCTCATCACCAGAACGAAGAGCTGGAGCAGCTGGTTGGAATAGTACCAAGTCATTGACCAAACGATTGTACAAAACTTCGAGATACTTTTGTTGAGGAATGTGAAGACGCAGCATTGGTATCACAAATTCCAATTTCAATGACGCGAAATCCATACATTCTTCCAGGAAATTCAACATTTCTTTTCGAGTCCCAGCTTGGATTATCTGAAAGTTTTTTTTAGTTTTATTGATACATCACCAACGAAATAAACAAACCTCCCCGTCTTCAGCATTTCCCTCGGTCCAAAATGTTTGAGGCGTTTGTGAAAACGGCCCTTCCTGTCTACGTTGTTCCATAAAAATTGGCGATGTCATTGATTTTGTCATCTCTTCCGTCATCAAAATGGTTGTTCTACTTGGGCATGGTGTTCGCTTGCTCCTCGCGTCTGTTCCAAACTTTATTCTGAAAGAAAAAACAATAAACTCTAATTGGAGTTTCTGCAGTGACGACGTACTTGACTTTCTCTGCTCCACTTTTAGTTCCAAACAAGAATTTCTTCTGATCATTTGGTATATCGAGCTTCTTTCCACGAAACTCGGCAAATATTTCCGAGCAGGACAAATCAACAACTGTTGCGACTTCCGGATCCTTTGGCAGGGTTACCTCAACATCTTTCAACGAAACTCTTATATATTCATCATGAACATGTCGTTGCGCAAATGGTAAACGTGATGTGCCGGCAGGATCACGAAGATCCGCTATTGGTATTCTGAAACATAATATTTCATTTTAAAAAATTTGGCGAGACTTTAAAAATACCTCAAATCAACAAGCCAATTTCTACAGATGATTTTCATATTTGTCGATGGTTTGACTTCTTCATCCGACGTTGGGAACAAATCATCTTTCAATTGTGGCATTTCTTTTGCTTTCATTTCCTCATTAATCGAATCAAAAAATGGCTTTGTTGCAATCAAATCTGTGATTCTATCAACAATCGAAAAATCCATTTCTGTTTTACAAGCGCTTATAAAAAGCTCAAGCTTTGATTTTCCTTTGATCTCCGAAGGTGATGTGTAAACAATCTTCAAGTTTGGGTCATTTTCCTCATTCTCAATGTTAGAGTAGTCGAAGATTGGAACTCTGATGGCTTTTCCAACGCTCTGCAAATAATCGTTTTTTTAAACAAAATCTACTTTAATTTTCTTAAATACCGGTGCACTTTCTTTCGTCAAATATTCCGAAGCGTCACAGTTTGTGATAATCAATTTTGCAATAGTTGACTCCGAGCTTGCGACTCTTTTGCTAACATAATTCACAGACATTGAAGTCCCAACCAATCGGAGATGATCCTTGGGGTACAAAAGATCGCAAGTTTCACGAAGTTCGCTCAAATTGATTTGTGCAGAGATCGAAAGTTTTTTAGCTTTGACAAAGAAATTTTCCGATTCTGTTCTTAATTCTTCAATGACGTTAAACTTTCCGCCGTTTTCTTTCGTATATTCGGCTGCCAAATAATCGCGATGCGAAATATACATCAAAAATGTTCCAATATTTGCCTTGAAGCATACTTCTTCACGATCGATTGAATTATTTTCTGAAAATGTGAATCAAATGGTTTTCAAAAAATAATAATCAAATCTTACTTAAACTATTAAAACCATCCTTTCCATTATCCGAATGTCTTCCACGACTCTCATCCAAATTAATACTATCAAACTCGCCAAACTCGTCCGGCTGTTGCCAATTTCCAGCTTTACCTTTCAACCCATTCAACGTGTTATTCGCACCATTTCCACTTGTTGGATTCTCTATTGTCTTCACAATCGCCTCATAATCCTCTTTTCCCATGGGTTTGCCATTTTCATTGAAATCAACGTCGTGCGAAACCGACAGAGCGGTTAGCAAATTTTTGACGCTTGCAATTTGCGATGGTGTTGCAAACATATTGATACTTTTGAAATAGATTTCAGTTTCAATTTTGTTTTCGTCCGCTTCGCTAACCATCGGTGCATTCGCTGCATTTTTCAATCGGAAAACAACTGTTGTTTGACCAACAACGTCTGCCAATTTTACTGGATTTGAAAACAATCTGAAAAAAAAGTTAAATAATACTTTTTGATAGTTTCGTTGTTTATAACTTACTCCGGCTCTGCTGGTGCTGGCCGAAGAACTTCCAAGTGTGAAGGTGAACTATCATGCGCCTCGGTCACTAAATTTTAAAAGATTTCTTTTATGAATAAAAGCATTGAATAATAAAACTTACAACTTTGGTAGCACGAATGAAATGCTGTCATATCGCTCATTGTTGAAGCGAACATATCCGTGTTCAAATTGGAACGTTGTGGAGAGTTACCAGGCGTGAGCTGAAAATCCTTTATTTATGGGGGGGGGGGTCGGAATTCATGCCCGGAAAAATACAAAAAACGGATATTACGAAATAGAAATAAATTTGTCAAATCCTGCTAGCAATTTTCGGGTTGAATTCATTACAATTTTTATTAAAAAATTAGAGAAAATCTGTGGTTTATAACTTTAAAAGGGGGTTCTTGAAACAGAATTGTTAGAACATCACTAGACGGTTTTTTCCACATAGAGTATACTCAATTTTCTTGCAAAAAACTTGGAAAGGGGGAAGATTTTGAAAAATTCAATGATATTTAGAATGAAAATTGCAGAAACTGCATTATTTCACGTGATCCGACATGCCTTACTCATGTGTATCATGACTTTTCTAACAAATTAGATCATGTTTTTAAACCATATGTAAAATGAAAAGTTAAATTTGAACCCAGTTCTAAATTTAAAAAAAATTAAATTTACCTGTTTCATTTTTTCACGTCGAATGTGCATGCTTGTGATCAAAACACTAGCTTCAGAAATATCACTTATATTCGAAAACACATCCGTATAAAATCCAAGACCATCCAACGTTAAAAACTTATTCAAATTAGTAATCGATCCAAGACCATGTGGTTGACTAGTGATCAGCTCAGCAGACTTCTCCTCTTGTTCGCAAGCTCTCATCTGCTCATCCATAAATCGAGCTCTTTCACATCTGACCTCAAAAGCGGTGCACATGTCTTTATTAACTTCTGACCGCTGCTCAATTCTGATTGTTGTATTTTCGAGCTCAAAACAAAACCGGGAATAAATCGCATCGATGACTTTTGAGAATGAATCGAGACTATCTTGATTGTTATCATCTTTCTTTTCACTGGAAAATCCTCGCGCTTCTTCTATGACACTGCGCGCCATTTCGCTAGATGACACAAAACTATTCACCACACTTTCCACCATTGAGTTTACTGTAAAATTATTGATATAAGGGTCAAATTTTGGTTTTTATAATTAAAATGATTTGTTATTTACCTGCATCTTTATCATCCATTTTCAAAACATCTGTTGGATTAAGTGTCAACTGTAAATTTGATATTTTCATGTTGGTTGCTTCACCCATTAAGCAAGTCCAAGGAACATCTGAAAAACAGAATATTATTGGTTTCTAAATTCTTACTTATATATTACCAATTGATATAGACCCAATGAAACCATCAACCAGTTTTAAAGGCAAGTTAATACTTGAAAGGACTTCATTTACAGCCTGAAATCGTTTTCTTCTTATTTCAGAAAATCAACAATTTTAAAAACTCACATTTACATTCAATGATAAATCTTCTATTCTTACACTACCATTAACCAAATCTATAGAAAGTTGATCAAGTTCCAAATTGCGCTCCAAAAATTTGCCCAAGTATCGTTGTAACATAAGTCTGCACCATATCTTGTGCATAGGCTTTGTAATATTAAAATTGAATCCCATTTCTGAATTCAACACATTTAATTGATTATTTAAAAGTGATAACTTTAACGAGTACATATAGAGTAAATTTTACTTTTGTGTTGAAAAAACCATATCAAATAAAAAAGTATAGTAAAGGCGCGAGAGATTCAAAAATCACAAGACTAAACGGAGAAAAAAAACTTGAAACATATTAAATAGAAAGTACAACAATGACGCGCTTAGAGTGTGACACATGACTCGAGAGTGCACGAGACGACAGACGATACCAACCGCGCTCTAATGGAATATTGAAGGGAAGTGTTTTCCATGAAAACAGCTGATGCATATGGACATTGCGGGGCAGAAGCAGCTGGTGTGTCAGGTCGAATATTGATCGGGTTGGGAGATGGACGAAAAACAAAAGGCAGAGTTTTGTTGAGGTGAAAAGGGTTTCGGGTCATATGATGATATTTAATTTAGAGGAAGAGATAAGTTGTTCATCGAGCGAAGAGCGAAATGTTTTTACTATTCTTGTTGTGAAGTTTCGAAGGTTTTTATAAAGCTGGAAAATAATTTAATAAAATTATGGAATTTTCTTGATAAATAGTTCAAATAAGAACTAAACTAATAGTAATAAAATGCTTGTTTTCTGATATTTTCCTATTTGTTTTTTTTCACGAGTTCTAGTTGTCGTTTTAAACAATGAAATGAAATTTTCTGTCAGAAAAAAATATGAAATATTCACAACAAGAATTCGTTGATTTTATTCTACATTGTGATCGAGGCAAACTAAGAAATACTGGTAGATTACATTACGTTCGTTACAGTAATGAAAAATTCTTGATGTAAAGCCCCAAAAATATAAATACATCGGAGCGTTCGCTGTTACTTAAAAATAAAATAAAAAATATTTTTCAACTTTGCTAACGAAATTTTCTTCAAATCATCATCATCATTCCATATAATCGCGATTTTGAAACAGACCAACACTGGCATGTCGCCAATAGTGTAAAGTGATTTATATTTTACAACCTTTTGATTCGGAAAGTATAATCGTTTGATGAATCTTTGATTGGAAAAATTGTCGACCAACAATGAAGAAAAATGGGTTTTTTTTTGTAAATATTAATATATTTTTTTAATGAAAAGGTTGAAAAATATCAAATAAAGTTTTAAAAAATGAGAACTATATAAGAAAAAGGTTTTTATAAAGCAATTATCGAAAAAAAATATCGAAAATGAATTTTGTTCTCGATACAAACCTTGAGGACGCTTGTTTTCCCCGCGTTCCCCTAGATGATAACGGGAACGCGCACCCGCTACGCATCGTAGAGTGCCTCGCGTTTAAAACGGCGTTAGTTATGTTGCCGATGGGAAAGGAGAGGACAAAAAACCTGACAAAATTTATTACCAAAACTTTGTGCCGATTCGAAAAATAAAATAAACTATCAAAATACTTTAGAAAAAAAACACCGAGAATTGGGAATTGGTATCATTTAAAATCAATAATTCTTAAAGGAGCTTGAGACGAAAATAGAATTCATAATCATTTCAAACACGTTTTCAAAATTTTTGGAAACCACGTAAAAGCCGAGAAAACGAGCTTCAAGGCAATGGCCTAGAAAACTTCTCCACTAAGGAAAATTAGTCCGTGGACGTTGTGCATTAAAAGTCTAGAAAAATGCAAATTCGAATAAACTCAGCATTCTCAATAAAAATCAATATAAGACACAAAAAGTTCATAAGAAAAAGTTTGGTAAACTTTTCTAGGTCATTATTTTAAAGCTTGTTTTCTCGACACCCCGTAGCAAGTTTTGGAAACAGATGGAATGCATTTTTTTAATTTAAGATACATCTATTAACTCTATAAAGACCTTCTTTACGTAAAAAAAAAACATCTTAGGATCTAGAAAACTACTACAATAAAAATCAATAATCGTTGTTGGAACGTTTACTGCTAACAAGAAAAAAAGTGCAATGACAAGCGATACAGAAATAATAAACAACACATTCCAATAAACAAAAGTATGTCACCTCGAAGATACCGAACGAAACAAAAACAGTTAGTTTACCGATTTATTCTGTATATTTCCCGAACAAAGAAAAAAACCTCTCGATGTGCTATTTTTATCATGTCACTCTTTTAAGTTAGACATGACACCTAAATCGAAAACAAAATATTTTGTGCATTGTCTCCAAAACATGGTTGTAATGTATGATCAATAATAAAACCGTTTTCTTTTTTTTCTTTTTTTACTTCTATTACTTCAAAGGTCAAATGTTGTACTATTTTTTTTCTTTTGGAGAGAAACTAGGGAAACAAATGTTTTCTGCTTATCTTAAGATTTAAAAATATTTTTTGATTAGATGAAAATGAATATAAAAAAATACAAAACATGATCGGAGGGATTGTTTTCCGCAAATTCAACAAAACAAGAAACGGAAAGTCAATAAACAACAACCTGCCTTGCGCAAAAGAATATGTGAAAAACAAGAAGGCGGGTAAACAAACCAAATTATATTGATGTGCTTGCTTACAATTGTGATACAATGATTTTATGATAATTTGGAAAATAAATCAATTTCTTCAAAAAATTCAAAAAAGAAGTAACAGATCGAAAAAAAAGGTTTACAATAAAGCAATATCAAGTTTTATTATCTGTTCGACAATCTGAATAAATGTTTGGAAAATAATTTTTACAAATATTTTGGCAATTTTTGTAAAATGTTTCGTTAATCGATAGAAATTGAAATCATATTAAACAAAAAGGGGAACTGTGTATGGGCCTGAACTATTTTAATTTTTAAAAAATGTAAAAATCTTCAAGAATAATGTTTGAGAAATAAATAAATAATAATTTTTCAAAACTTTCTGCACAAAATTTATATCTTGTTTTCGTATTAAGATTGATTTTGTGAACTGTTGAATTTAACAACCAAAAAATCAATGCTGATATCTGATAACAAATAGAACCATATCTCAGCAAAGTCGTACACGTTCCAACAGAACCATCTGAAGTTCTTAGATCTAACGCAATAATCCTGTCTACAACGCATTAATCCTGTCTTCTCATTTTCACCTAGGGCATCCACAATATAGCAACATTTTGTTGGCAATAGAAATTTGATAAGAATGTTTTTTGAAAAATTAAAATATCATACATAATAAGTACATAATCAAGAACAAAGTTAGAAATGTAACAATCTGATAAGCATCCACAAAAACATTTTCTACATTCGATTTTGGAATTTTTAATTTGAAATTGATATCATTCAAGAAACAGTAAGAAAACATGTTTACATGGAATGATATTAAGCTAACCGTTGCCTATGGCTTTCAAAATAGCAAGGAATACAAGTTAAGAACTCCATTTTTTAAAATGTGTAATTACAATTCTACATTACAATCGGTTAGTATTTCTTAGCACGGCTTCCAAATTTTTTCGCATCGTCTTCGCAGTCATTAGGCCTTAGTTGGTTTTTTAAATTGTTTAGTGAACGATTGGTAAGCCGTAGCGAATAGCACATTGGCGCAAGAAAAGTTGGCCACCGTTCCGCAAAACACTGCAAGTTTTCCGTTATCGATTTAGTCATGCAAATGATTTCTGCCAGTGATCGCTCTTCAAAAGATCCAACTCCATTTTGAATCCCTCTAACAATGTACCCATCTTGTCTACGCATTTCTTTCATAGGTAACCTGAGCAAATCAAAAATTCCTCCACTAACTTGGGATACTGAATTTAACGGTCCGAAACTTGTGATCATATTTGTTATGACCGCTTCTTCCCACCATTTACTGGTCGCGTACTGAAAATAACAATTCAATTCTAGGCTAAAATAATAAACTATGACACTCACAGTTATGCATCCCTCTTCTCCAACTAAACGATCATTACACTGTATTTCAGTTAATACTATCGGCAACTTATTCAACTTTCCAAACGCCATTAGTAATCCAAATAATGCGCCGTTTTCCATCATATTCGTTTTATTCTTTCCATTGTAATCAATATAAATTTTGACTTCTGGCGAAAACACAAATTCCCTGTAAACATATTGTCAATGGCATTAAAAAATTAATGAAAATTACATGAAAACTGTTGTTTCTCTATTGAAAACTTCAATTTTTGGTGAAGAATTATTTCGAATATCACGTGTACAACTTTCATTCATGTCACTTTCTTGACAATTGATCGATGAGCCAGTTTTGTATGTTTCGGAAACTTCTAATTCCGTATCATGAACAGTGTCAGGACGTTCTGTGGCGTCATTTTTTATTTCAGTGTCGTCTCTTGCTGAAGTTTAAAATTTTTAATTTTTTAAAAAGTTTTTTAAATTAAAAAAAATCTAAGCTTACTATCAAATTTTTTGATGATCGTGCCGATTTCATCAATAAAATTCTTTAGGAATTCTAGCGTGTCTTGGTCCAAATTGATTTTTATGGGAAGCATTGATACACGCATTTTTCCATGGTTTTCATGTGTGTTCAGCATTCTTACACAGATTAGTGAAGTGTTCGAACGACGAGGCTCATCCTCACTTGAATACTTAAAAATATTCTATTTTCAAAGCATTACATATGAAAAACCTACCGTGTATATCACCTTCCTTATTTCACTTGCTTGAACATAATCATAAACAATTATATCGTAGATGCTAAACATTGTTTGCGACTTCGTTTTCGAATCTTTACCAAACGTTGAATTGAAGAATGTTATCTAAATCTCGAAAAGCTTACCACTACAATAAGTTTTCGAAATCAACACTTACATTTGAGAATTCCACGACTACTTGATCTAACTTACAATCGTTTAACGTTGGCTTCGCAATTGAATCGTCATTTTCCTTTGGAAAGTTCCGCGAAGTTTCCCCGGATAAATCTTTTCCAGCATGAATATGAACTAGTATGGTGATATTCGTGATGAGAAGCTTATGAAGTGGGATTGGGCTCGCTTTAGAGATAGTTGGTAGTTCCGTCGCTCTACATTTATCGGAATCTTCAAAATGGTTATTATCAATAGTAACAATTCGATCCGCTTCATCATCATCATAGTGAATGCGTGGTTCTTCAGCACAAACCTGAAACATATAAAAAACAATAATTACATGTAGAATAATTATTAACAATCAAAAATCCATCTTCGTCTGTGAAACTCAATATATCATTAGATAGAGATCCTTGTTCATAAGTACTACCGAGTTCAAAGAACTTGTCGTCATTATTTGATTCGTGGGTACTTTTTGATCCTTCAATATCGTCGTTAAGATTCGATTCCTTTTCCGTCTCAGCAACACAATCTTGCACTAATTTCTCAAACGTTTCTGGTAATCCACTGTGAAATTTTTGACTTTCTTTATCTTCTCTTTTCAAATATTTTTGAAATATCTCAGTGTTGAAAATGTCCAAAGCCATGTTGGCTAACGCGGATGAAACATCTACACATAACCACATCTGCAAAAATCGTTTTTAAATAAGGGAAACTACTAAAAATTACCTGAATCATAGCATTGTGGCAATTAATTTCATAATCTTTGACTAAAGAATTATTCAACTCATCAGTTTCAACATGGATCTGAAGATCAACTAGAATGTCGCTCGTTTCAAAAAATGGAACAACTATTTTGCGTTCTTCTACGCACATCTTATCAAATTCTACAGGTTTGTCTACATCCATCTTACATAGATACGTATCAATACTTTTTATAGAGAAATCAATCTAAAATAGTTTTCATAAATTTAAACGAACAAGTTTTTTCTAAAATTTTACCTTCCACAAATTGGATTCATTGCATGCATTCAGATTGAAAGTTTTAATAACAGCTCGAAGCTTTAAGTTGCAATCTTCTTTTATCCAATTATGATCGTACTGAGCAACAAAATTTTCTACTGTTATTTGAATATCAATCTGTAAATTATAATTTATTTTTCTGAATTTATAAAAAAAGTGTAACTGACTTTATTTTTCCTTCCGTTTATTTCGCTAGCCTCATTTTTTATATTCAGCACAACTATTGTTTGTCCAGCAGTTTCGGCCACTTTTAGTGGGATCGCACGCAATCTGAATTACCTATAATTTAAAGCCATTGAATGATGAATATTTCTTACTCTTTTTCCTTTGGAATTTTAGTTGTATCATCAGCATTTGAATTTTTTTTGTCAAACAAAAAACCATCTGTATATAGTTCAATCCCATCGAAAACTACAACTCTATTCAAATCAGCAATATCTTCCAATGTATCCTCTTCATTCGGTAAATGTCCAGAAGAATTATCCACTTGTTCACAAACTCTCATTTTGTTATCCGAAAACTGAAGACTTTTACACCTGATCTCAAAAGCTGTGGCCATACTATCAACTACAGAACATTGTTCAATTCTGATTGTTGTATCTTCAAGTTCGACGAGAAGTCGAGAGAAAATGGAGCTCAAAATGTTCAATAATCTGTCGAATATGCATTTTGTTTTCCATTCCTCATAACTGACTGACCCAACTGTTCTCATACAAGTTCCGGCTATTTCATAAATCGATAGAAAACTGTTTACAGCATCTTCCTCTGTTGAAAATTCTAAACGAGTGATATTATTTAAACTTCCGTAAGCAGTTGATTCAATTTGAGTATTTACCTCTGTTATCTATTGATTCAAAAGTCAATTGCAATTTTGAAATGTTCACTTTAATTGTCCTACTCCATAAAAAACTCCAAGGGACATCTGCAAGAACGTGAATTTTATTAATTTGACTCATTTCTGAAAAAAACCAATGTATATTGATTCAATAAAACCATATTTCTCATCAAGTGGCACATTTCCCTTCTTAAAAACATCATTCAAAATCTGAATTTGTGGTTTATAATTATTAACTTTTATTTTATTTTAAAAAAGTGGAAATAACTTACGTTAACATTAAAATACAAATTGTTCACTTTGACCCTAAAACCGTCAATGTCGATTATGATGTCATCAAGATCCAAATTCTGAACCAAAGATTTTTCAAACAGCAACTGTAGAAAAAATCTGCAGAATATTTTGATCAACGGAAGAGAATTGATTGAGAAAGACATGGATTCCTTTCTGAAATCTTTAGATTGACCTACTTTTAATTTTTTTAAACACTGAAATGACAAAAATTGAAAAATAAATAAGAGCGAACCGTTCAACTTCAGTCGCTGACATGAAAAAATGATCATTTCTGTTAATTTCTCATTTTGCAATTATAATGAGCAATAAAAACGATAACCTGAACGCCTAAGCTGTCGCCGGCCGGTGGATCCTGCCTATTTTTTCTCTCTCTCTATCTCACTTTTCTTTTTTCTCTCGCAAGTCGATCGGCAGGCCGGCTGCAGTTCTGATCATTACTCTAGTAAAAAAAATAACTGCCAAGAATAGCGCAAAACGTTCAAATGATTGTTATAAATAAAATATTATCAATTTTAAAGAGACAGTCTGTAAAGTGAAAAATTGGTTTGTTTAATCACTACCTCTAGCGTGCGGGACAGTTTCTAGAAAGATGTGTTGAACGTAAAATATACCGAAAATATACAAAAATAAACACAATTTTATTCACCGATTATTTAATTTTTGTTTCAAAAACAAATGATTAAAAAAGTTGACAATATAAAGCAACATTAGTTGTTATTATGTTTTCATCAAGTTGTTTAAAGATCGGTTTGTCGAGGAGGCAATTTCTAAAAACTATGTATTTGTTTCTAAAAAAAAAGATTATGTCACCATTTGTGGCACGGTTTCAGCTTCTTGGAATGACACATTTTTAGTAGATGGGAATTTATTCTGCTCGGCAAGGATTCCCTTTGGTACTTGGAGTCTGAAAATATTATGCAACTCCAGTTATTTGTATTCTTTCCATCACGCCCCATACCTCACAAAATCGGTTTCAGCATTCTCTTCGAAATCCGATCTCGACTCTGCCTTCTTTTTTTGCAAAAACGAAATCTTATGTCTGAGCATTTCAGTTGAAGCATTTCGTCTCAATTCCTGTTTCACCACCTTACTCATAAATTCAGGTTCGTTGAGTTGGAGACTAGATACTGACGTGTCAGCAGATGTTGGTATTTTTGTGTAAACACCTCCAGAATCCACACTTTCCATTGTTGAATTGTTACTGGAAGTTTTTAAAATGTATTCTCAATTATCTTTTCAATAAATTTTACCTCATTCCAGGACTTGTGCTATTAGCCTGTCGGATTGGATGGAAACATCGATTGAAACGACAAATTGTTTTGACATGTGGGTTAGAAAAGTTGCAGCTGAATCGTATGTAGCTTCTGAAACCAAAAACTTATATAATATTTATTAATAATTGAAATAATAACCTCAAATGTTCAACAAAAAGCAACGAGTCTCCAGTTGCAAACTCGAAAATTCCAAGGTTCTCGATCTCAAATCCTAGGCAATGTTCACCGGTTCCGATCCTTAACAATGAATTTTTTTTTAAATGAAATAGATTTTCGGTGAAAAATGTTACCACAAAAGAGATGAATATGGAACACAATGTGCACTGCTGTCTCCATTAATCAGTATATTTTCAGAAAGTGCAAGCGAGTAAACTCCTTCTGTTGTTTCTCGTCCATTGACAAGTTTGAGTTTCAGCATTGGGTATGTTTCAGCTAAAAATACAATATTGTAGTTCAAATTATAAATCTTTCTAGAGAAGCCACTCACGAAACTCAAAGAAGGCGTCATCGTCAGTCTGAGAATCTAGTGAAGTACATGGTGCAATAGTGACATACTGAAATTTCTAAAATATGATTGCTCATCTCGTTAAAGATTAAAATACTATAATACCTTCTTAGGAAAACAAATGCTGCTCAAAAGATCGATAACTTTCGGAAGTTCATCACTAGAAAGTTGAACAAAAGTTTCATCTCGAAAGCTGATAATAACAAATGGAATCCCATTTTCGGTTTTTGATGGTTTCAGCGAGACACATTGATCAAGAAGGATTGTTTTGGAGACGTCAAGGATTTTCAACTTTGCCTCTGATTGATAAAGTTCAATTCTTGTTTTCCCAAGTAGATTTTCTTCGTAAAATGCAGCCACGAAGTTTTTCCATTTCTAGAAAAATGGTTTTTGAGTGAGTATTAGTTCCTGCTTTTTGTTCTATTCTATTCTAAGAATAGAGTCCAGAATCTTATCTAAAAATATAATTTTTTGAAGATTTCTTCATTTTTTGACCTCGGACCCTACTAACAAGAATGAAAACACTTTCATTTACCTTTCCCAACAATTTATCCTGAAATAGTTGTACATCAGCAACAAGGACCGGCTCCATCGTTTTTGACAACGAAAGAAACGACACAAACACCTGTAATAACACAAAGAATGTGAACCGGAAACAATATAATTTCGTGTTGTGCACAATGATTAAGAAATCAATCAATTGATAAGAAGAGAAATAAGAGATGAATAATCGTTTCATGAAATCAAAACTCACAACCCAACGTAAATTTATAAAACACACTAATAAAATGTGGCATTTCCCGAGGAAGTCAAGGAAAAAATGAAGTGAAAATGCTCACAAACAAGCTGGAGCAACATGCTGCTTCATAGCTGTCAAACAAAAAAAAATGACGAAATGAAAATTTAATAGGATTTTTTGTAATTTGAAAGAAAAAATTTAATTTTTTGATTAGAACAATTTTTTTTTGGAAAATATCATGGGGGAATCGTAGTTTTGATGAGCAAACAAAACTTTTTGTTTCTCGAAATGTTTACAAAAGGTGGTAGATGGGGGGAGGAAAGAATTATTTAATGGAAGCCAAAAATAGTGCTGAATGGGCAATTTTTGAAAATTCCCCTGTCTTATAAAGAATCGGGGGGGGGGGGGGGGTTGTATTTCGAAACGTGCAATAGAGAGTGAAAATTCGAATTGGTGAGACGGTTTTTATTTAGAAAGCCTTTTTCAAAAAACGCTTTTTTAAATCGAGAAAATTGAAATTTTGAATAAAGTATTTTGAAAAAAATGGTTATGAATTTTTTCGAAAAAATTTCGAAACGCTTTTTTTTTTAAATCAATATTGTTTATTATTTCGTTTATTTTATTTTTTCTATTTTTTCAGTGTACGGTGGAAAAAATATTGGACTTATATAATTTCATTTAAAAACGTTTTTTCAGATTTAAATAATTTTTTAGGAACTTTTCAATAAAAATACCAAAAAACTCTATTAACTTAAAACTCAAATTGAACATTTTGAATTGAATTTACTTTTTTGAGTCAACGTAAAAATTAAAAATTGTAAAAAATTATACACGGAATGACAAAAATTGTGTGTATTTGTAATATTCCCACAAATGAATATTTCGGGCGGTTCTCTTCACAGTCAGGGAATACAACCTAACTTCAAAAAAAAACATAAAAAATAGTATTTTCATTACATATTAATCGTGGGATAAACGCTTTAACTTGCGGCGTATAAAAAGGCCGACACAAAGTTGGGCCAAAGAGCCAAATAACATGACATATTTTCAAAAGTTAACATGACATATTTTCAAACCATCAAAATAAATAAACCACCTAAATCTCATAATTCAAGAACAATTGTTCATCACTAAACCAATTATAATGAAACAATCGCAATGTGTATTTACATTACAACCACTCAAACCAAGATTCCTACAAAACTTTTTGAGCACCGCAAATAAAAATTAACAAGTGTTGACCGGCTGCAACGGCCCGTTCTTTTCCCAACTTTAATTTTTTTTCTGTTGAAGGAGCATATTCCAATTTCTATGATATACGATATTTTTGAACACACTATTATAAAAAAAAAGGTTGAATTTCAGTTGAACATAGTGCGACTAATGCAAACCAAACAAGTGAATCGAACACATTAACAAGCTGCTAATGGGGTATGGGGGGGGGGAAGAAAAATGAAATTGTCTATCAGAAAAGAAAGCTGTTCAGTCTAGTAAGATAATGGATAATGATAATAACACTAAAACAGTAATGTTGTTTGTTTTGTTAATGTTTAGCGCTTAAAACCAGCTCCAGACAAAACGTTTTGATTTCGATGATAAGTATAAATTGTTTGGCATTGTTATCAAGATGAAATATATACACAAGAAAATGAACAAAACTGACCATGAGTTTTGATACAGATTATCAGTGCAAACTTAAACAAACAATATAGAGGCACAAAAGTTAAAATGATGACAGACTCCCTTTTCTCCGCGCAGTCCGCCGCCAGAGACGTTCCACTATACCGGGCGCTAAGAATCTAACTGAAAACGCGATCGTTGGTTGCGCGGCGATTTGTTTGCGTTCATTTTGCAATTACGACATGACAAAAATTAACGGCCAAGCGATGAGAGATGGAGGAAGTGCATTGGTATTAATGTTAGGTCAAAAATTTAATTATTTTGACAATTGCTGAATGTAACCTTGGGATTACATAATTTTGAAATGAACACTGTTCACGTTTTGGTTTGTTTTCGACAATGTTTATATTGTGCATAATTCAAAAAAATTCAAAAAATCAACAATATTAACGAGATCATTGTCAAAATGTAAATGAGGTCGTGGAAAATTCAAATTTTGTATTCATTAAAAAAATAGATGGTGTTCAATCTATACTTTTGTAAGAACGAAAAATTTTAAATTTTTTGAAGGACTGGTAATTGCTTCCATTGAGATAGACTTTTTCTGAATTAAGGGAAATGTTACAACGGCAATAGGATGCCTGAGAAATCTTAACGAGATTGTCCGAAAAACTAGAATACAGCCTGAACAATTGGGGTTTGTGGAAATTTTTCACAAAAGTTTAAAAACAGAAGCTCGAGATATTTAAAAATTTTAAAAGTTTTATCAGGAAATTGGAGAGTTTGAGACAAGTTACTGTGACTGAAGGTGCCAATAAGTTGTTTCTGAGATTTTCTTTTGATAAAACATGGCCAGCGCAATAGCACATCTATGTAAAAAAAATTATATGTACTAAACATATCACGCAAGATTTCAATCAAAATATTTACAAATTTAGAAATTTCGTGACAAAGAAACATGACAAATGCATAAGGTTATTGATACCTCAAAAAATGAAATTGTTTTTGAAAATGTTCCGATGTTGGTAAACTGGAATTGAATCAACAATTGAAGCAAAATTTGTTCCATTTTCTTTGGTACATTTCCAAAGAAATGATTCAGAATGTAATACATTTCTCAAATACAATAATTACACCCTACACATTGATGATCATTGTCCGTTCACCTTTTGAAATGAACCCGTTCATTATTTATTTTTCTATGTCAAACAACAAAACTGATAATATAATACATACAAATTTCGACTCTCACTGACTGGCTTCTCAAATAAAAATAAATCTTGTAATAAAAATGTTACTTACCATAACTAGAATCTCAAGTGATCGTCCTACTACTTATACAACCTTCTCAACTGCAGTAGGGGCAATGAGGGTAGCTCCTTTGAAGTGTTCCGACTAATAAAGCAGAGTAAAAAACAAAAAAAAAAGGGCAGCTGGCTATCGTTCCAAGCACCAATACCAGAAATATGTACGTTCCACCGGAATAATTTCTTGTAGACACTAACTATATAAATTCAGGAATGAATGAGAACCCTTCGAGAATAAAAAACAACGAATTGTCAATACATATGTGGTGTACGATTTTTTGGAGCGAACACGGATTAAATCGTTTCGATTCAATTGAATGGTTTGCCTCAATGCATACAATGTGACAGTATTTCAATAGCAATCTCAATGACAAAAAATGAGTATGCACGCCTTCAGATAATTGACTGAATTGATACTATTTTGCGTTCCCTAAAGCAAGAAGGCGACGAATGAATCAGTTGATAAGAAAAAAAAACATTTTGAAGGAAATGTTTTGAAAATTGGGGGGCTGTAAATTTTGAAACGACACCATAAATACCGTTCAATTCTAATAGTAAATGGAAGCAACCTATGTTTTATAAACAAACCCAAAACTTGATTTGCAACACTCCCGAAACAAAATTGAAGAGGGGGGGGGGGTTATGGGAAGTGAAACGAAATTTTCAGTGATTTGTATAGTTATGTCATAAAATTGTTGGAAGAGAAAGGGTTATGGAGATGTTGCAAAATGAACAGAAATTGGAATTGGTCTAGTAGCAGAGAAGAATTTATGGCTTGTATAACAAGAGGGGAGAGGACAATCGAGTCGTTTATGACTCTTTTTTGTTGTCGGAAAGAATCTCGACATGAGATTGCTCAGCTTACAATAACTATAATTGTTATGAAAAATTCTGTTAGAATAGGTTTGGTTTTGGGATTTTTTTAGAACTCATAACTCTAAAATTTAAAAAAAATTGACTTTGCAAATAATTGTGTTCATATGAACAATAGTAGTCAAATGGAGTGAGATACATATTTTTCAAAACCTGACAAAATTTAGTAATTTAAATTTTTTAGTCGATTTGTATGTAATACCCTCAATTTTTGAGTCGTCACAGTACATTTTGAAATATGAATCACTATAAATCACCCCCCGCAAATTTTCGACAGCCAAAAAAAGGCTTTTCTGTAAACCGCCCTCCCCTCTCCCCATAGTTCATTTTCATACCACCCATAGAAGTAAATTTCCTCCTCCCAAATCGGACATGAGTATGTTTATAAACCATGTTGTAAAAAGATATTGTATGCCGTTTATGTGGGAACAACAATGTCAAAGCGGCTGTCTCAACGACCATAGTTTTAAGGTTTGATGAGACGGTTTCCCAGGGAAATTGAGAATTAAAAAAAAATGGTTGATGAGGATGGAACAATGAACAAAAATAATGAGACAATTTCTGGAATGTGGTTTGGTGGATTTTGATATTGGAGAATAAACTACTCTTGATTTTGTGAACCCGAATTTTTAACATATTTTGAAATTGTTGAAATTTAGAACTAGTTTTGTTGTTTCAAAAAGTTCTCGGAATCAATATGAAATGGACATCCAAAACTCTAAATTACTGTTTAAAAAAATCAAAAAAATAATTCTATTTTTAAAAAATTTCAATAATATTAAGCACGGTTTTTAAAAATTTCAATTATTTTAAAGTATTAATTTAATGAGGATATTTTTGTTTTTCTTTTATTCATTTAAAAAAAAATATTTAGAGGTCTGAAAAAGGAAGTCAAAATTAGAACCTACAACTCAAAAATCTTTAGAAATAAATATGAAAAGCAACACCAGAGAAACTAGAAATGATTTTTACCTCTGTGCCGTAACCTAAGGATGCATCCTCCTCATTTTTTAACTTGACTCATTAAAAAAGACCTGATTCTCTTATACCAGGAAATTAAACATATAATCAATTATATGATTAATTAAACAAAAAAAATTTACACCACAATACTTGCGAAATTCCACCAAAAACCACATACCTAATAGATTCATCGATACGTAAGATAATAGTCAATTGTCTCATGGCCAAATTACAAGGAAAAAATCATCATACTCCAATGATTCAGAAACTGATAAAAATTCTTCTTTGGGGGTAGGGGGTATCTAATGATGTAATCAAATACGGAACCCCTTCTTTTTTGTCCCGTCTTTTTCATTACTCCTCTCCCTTGGCTATATGATAAGAAAAATGAAAACAAGGCCATCATTGATGACTGGAATCCCTTTGAAATTTCACTTTTTTCGCTTTGCTTATCAATTAAATTGACACCTTCACCAATCAAGAAAAGATATATTACGCAATAAAAAAACCTGCATTCTTTTTCATTTATTTTTGCTTCACGGCGGGAGACCAAAAAGAGATTTTTATAACATTTATCAAATGATGATTGATAAGGTTTGTGAGAAGCCAGGTTTTCACATACAAAATTATTATTTCATGAAGGATATTGAAAATGACAAGGGATCATTAGTATAATAATAATAATAATAGTGACAGTTGAAAAACTAACAAAGCAACATGAAGAAATTGATGAATGCTATAAGATTTGAGACAGCGATAAGAGCGCGAGTTGATTAATGAAAATGGGGGTTTTTTGACAGTTGCGAATCTACCAAAAAATTGAAAAAAAGTAGGAGAAAGGTCAAAATCGAAACAGTGTCAAAACACCAGTTCATTTGAATAAGCGGGGGGATGGTTCCATGAAAAGACGCGCACAAATCATCTGCTCGGTGTTGTAGAATCGTCATTTTCCTTTTTTTCCGTTAAACGGAACCCATGTGCGCCACCATTACTATTTCACTGGTGATGATTTATTATGGGTTGAAAATGAACATTTTCCGTGTGTGCGAGTGCTTAATCCATGAGATGAGAAGAAGGTCAAAGTGGTCAAGTGGGATGATGAAGATGTGCATTTTTGAAGTGAAAAGAGTGATGGAAATCAAATGACGGTTGAATAGGTTAACAGGTTGGAAAGTGTTGCAAAGTTGTTTTTCTCATGAAATAAAAGTGATGTTATTATGTACATTCTATTAAAAGCTTATTTTGAAGAATTTTTGAAAAAAATTGTAACAGTTTGAAAACCCGAAAATCGTAAAAAATCACAAAAATAAGCATTATTTTTATGTTACTTCAGAAATTAATTTACAATTATGTACTGCATGTCATACCCAAATTTCATCAAAAATTCCAACCAAAAAATACTGAAGGTGTATTTCTTTTTGACCGCTACTGTTTTTTAATTCGATAAAATGTGACTCTAGAAACCAAAATGAGGTGACTAATCTTCTATGAGCCGAAATAAACCCCACTTTCCAAAAAACGTCAGATAATACTGTTCTCTCTTTACAATTTTATACGGTCTCTATGAACACGCACACTGCCAGAACACCTTCCCCAAAATAGACCGTGATCGTTTGCATGATGCTTTGGGGAAGGTTTTTTGGCGGTGTGCCAGTTAATATAGGAATGAGAGAACGGTAAAAAGTATGTTTTTTTCCAGATTTGTATTATGTAAATTACGAACTTTCATGATTTTCTCTTAACTAAAGTTCTGAATAACATAACATGTCTATTGGATCAATAAGTTTTTTGTTCTACTATTGTCAACTCATATATTTTTGATCATTGCGTTTTGAGTGCTGCTCAACCTCACCGACGCTCCGCGGCTGCCGACACTCAACACAATGGAAAATTTGAAAAATTATTTTTCCCGCGAGTTGTCCAGTGTGTTGAATGTCGGCAGCTGCGTGCGTGCGTGCGGAGCGTCTGTGAGGCTGAGCAGCCCTCAAAACGCAATGATAAAGAATATTTGAGTTGACAATAGCAACTAATTTGAGCCAAAATATTAAATTATAAATACTCTATGCTTTTCATATCCAATGATATGAACATGTAATATTTGGTAAGAATCAATACATCCAGAAAACAAAGGAATTGAACAAACATTGCGTTACAAAAACGGTCAACAACATGTGACTAAAAATCTTCTATCTCTGGAAATCATAAAAACCATGTTCTGTCAGAGAAAGAACCGAAATTAATTTGTCATCTTTTCTCAATTGGTTTATGAACATCACAGTAAAGGAAAGAAGATTTTTAAAATATTTTTATGCATTCATGATTTTGAAACAAAAGCACCGAAAAAAAAATGTTACCTAACATAACGGAAATAAATAAAAAGCTTTTTTTTTCGGCGTTTTTCTTTCTCGACCTGCACATTCACGCAGCGACAAAAGACAAAAACAAACCCCACACTCCCATGAAAACTTAGAAAAACTGTCCACCTGTCTTTTTTGATTTATGTTTTTGTAAAGAGAAAAGAAGAGAAAACAACCTTTTTTTTCCTTTCAACTATTCAAGATGGCATGGGAAAATATTGAAATTTCTTATTAAGATTTTTGAGAAATTTGGGAATATACATATTTGGGTGAAACTGGATTGTAACATGCAAAAAACAAATTGTGTAAGAAAATATTATGAAATAAATTTTCGAACATGTTTCATACCAAGCTTCTCACAATATCCAACTAGAAAATATAATTCTTTGATCGAATGAAACCAAATCCAAACAATCGGACGGCAATACACAAAAAGCTTCCAAACTTATGCAATGTTTATTTCTTTGAAATCGAACATTGAAATCAAACGAGGCTCAAATTACGGGGTGGCGCGTCTTCTTTCAAAAATGTTTTGTCTAAACAAAAACTTTATAAACTTCCTCGAAACGAGATGAGCTTTTCATTCCGCTGTTTTTTTTTTCCCATCCGGCCCCTTCTGTTTTTATTTCAAAGTGTTCAACTCAAAACATGTGTTTGACGCTGTGGATAATAATCGACGGATAAACGTTTGTCTAAAAAGTGCGGGCAAAAATCTCGAGTTTAAAATTATAATTCTTTCCACATTTTTATTTTTATCGACTACTTTGAATGGTTCTAAATGTCTCGTGGGGGGTTTAGATAATTCAGGTAAAAGTTATTTATTCAACAAAAAATTGTTGATAAGAAAATAAGTGAGAACAAATTCTAAATTAGGTACTCTTGGCCGCTTGAGCAAATCCAACCCTCTTGTTTCCATTATCAAATACGGAGTAGAAGCGTCCAATGAAGACATCTCCCAAAATCCAGAGTGGTCCAGCTGGGGCTGGAATATCCATTCCCATGAATCCAGAAAGGCATGTACTTCCACCATTTCCATTTGAGAGTTGAAGAACGTAGTCGTTTCCAGTAAGGACGAAGTCTTGTCCCGCAATGTTGAAGGTAATATTTGGAAGGTGTGGAATTCTGCTGCAGACGATTTCGTATTCACCGTTGAAGATCGGGATAGCTCCGATCTTGTGTTGGATCTTCTTGATAACATCAGTTGGTCCAGTGAGAAGGGAGGTTCCAGTATCAACAATAGCGTCAATTGCTCCGTTTGTGTAAGTCTCTCCTTGAATGCTGACTGAGGCTAGCTTGATTCTCCAGTAATCTTCAGAAACAAGTGGTGCCCAAGTGATAGCTCCCTACAAGAAAAAATATAGATTTGTTCCATTACTATTTTCAACTCACAGTATAGTGTTTTGGATCAGTGTTACAAAGTGTGATTTCTCCACCATTGACGAGATCGTTTGCATCACGGCTCAAATAGAAAGCAAAAAGCCTTTGCTCACAAATGGCGGTATTGTTGAAGATTTGATCCATTGGTTGTGGAATTCCGTTGACTGAAATAGTGTCCCATCCCATTCCGAAGATTCCGTCGAATTTTGCTCCAATAAAGGTGATTCCTGGCTCTGAAGTAGCGCAAGCAAGTCCTTGGGTCTTGTCGGTGCAGTAGGTTGTGTCATGTCCAAACTGTAAACAGGGAGATTTTTGAAGTGCATATAAACTATTTGGATTTAGTATAGAAACAGAAACATACGCAAACAACATCGTTGTCGACGGTTCCTTTCATTGATCCAGTTCCGTATTGGATTTGGAATGAGGCTCCTGTGGCGGTACATGTTGAAGATTTTTTGCAATCGAACTGAAAAATATATCGATAGAAGAATATTAATATCAGAACAATTAATTACTCTGTTGTGCATTCTGCAAGCAATATCACCGAATGGGCAGGTCGAGCATGGAACCCACAAGTTAGATGATCCAGTGTCAAACAAAACTTGGAAGTTTTGTGGTGGGGTTCCGATAGTAATTGGTCCATAGTATTGAGCGTTGGAGTAATCCGAAAGTCCCTCATTGTATGCATCATTGTTTGGAACATAACCTGGGATGTATTTTGTTTTTAAATGCTCTTCGATAGCACTAATTTTATATTGTTCACGAGTATATGTTCGTTTCTCAAGTTTTACTCTGAAAAAAATTAATATTAGTTGAAAGTTTCACAAAAAATATGGTTACCTATGGATTGCAGAAGCAAGGGCAACAAGTGCCAAAAGAAGTATAACGCGAGCTGACATGACTAACGTTATCAGAAATGAAGTTTGGCAAGCGGGGTTTATATAGAAAATTTCGTATTAAGCACGTCACTGAAATTAATGGGCGAGATGATATTGAACTTTTTTACTGATAATTGGTTATCAATAACGGAATTAATTTTTAGGTTGAGTCCACAAGAGCGTGTATTGTTATAAAAAATGCAATAATATAATACAATCGAAATTCAAGTTTCGATCGATAAAAGTTGTCACGAAATATAAATTTCCAAATTTTTTAAATTTCGAAAAACGCTCAAAACAAGGAAACAATATTCATGTATGAAATAAAAATAAAAACCGGTTGCTGTTTCAAAACTTCGAAATCATTTTATACTTGAAGGATAAATTGGGTGACGTTGTATTTAACATTAACTGTTTTGATAATCCAAGCACCTGTGAGTGATTTTGGCAGCATGTTTTAAAATATTTTTCAATCGTAGTTTGCCTATTTTTAAATTGTATCAAATTTAATATTTAAAAAATGCATTTTTGTTTTTGTCCTGTCTGTAAATCAGTTCAATAATTCCAAAATTATATGATTCAATAATGGACTTTGCTTTAAATTTTTGACAAAAACAGTTCCTACAAAAATTTTGATTATAATTGTTCATTATCTAAGATTTTTTGATTACAAAATAATCATAAAAGGTCGAGAAACAGGAGGCAATAAACCAGGAGAACAGACAAAAAATGGAATTGAAATTTTTTTTTTGATGAAAAAACCAATGCAGTTCTAAAAAGTCTAGTTTTGCATGATCTATCAGCTGTGCAAGCGTTGGCAACAAAAAAGATGTTTATTTCATTTTTTTTTTGGTTTACAGATTTTATAACCTTTTTAGTTCAAAAATAACTGATGGCGAATTATAAAACTATTTGACTTTTTTAATCCTAATAATTTTGTACTTACCCCTGATTTTGAGTTTTATAATCTCGAGTCAAATATACAAGTTCGATTTTTTAAGACGAGACGAGGACAAACAATTCCAAACTGTGATTCTGTTTCCAGCAAAGTTTTAGCACAAAATGAAGCAAGAATAACTCATTCACCAACTCTTTGATTTTCCGAAAAACTGCCCTTCGATGGAATATTTTTTCCCGTGTTTTCATGATTGGAAATGAATGTACCAATAAACAACTTCCTTCAGAATTTGAAATTCTTTCAAACTTTGCTAAGTTTTTATATATTTATTTGCTTGATTTTGTCAGGCTTAATCTATGAAAATAATTTTATAAACTATTCATTTAATTTTACAATTTTTCATTATGATAATATGTATAACATTTATTTTATGTAATCCCAAAAAAACAATTAATTCTGAAATTATCACGATTTCTCTCTCAAAGATACATTTTTCAGTAAAGTATATTTCATATTAATGCATAAAGAATCTTATATATAAGAAATTTCCTGTTTTTATATTTATACAATTTTTTATGGTATGACAATAATTTTTCGTGGAGCTTCATCTTGTGAAATGATAACATTGAAGCAAAAAATAATTATTTAACTTAAACACTGTTCAGAAAATAAACTATTTTTTAAATGAAGAACTACTGATTCTTAATTGTTTCACTGAACCGGTAACTCGATTTTAAGTCACTATAAAATTTAATACGTCATTAAAATGGTTAATGTTTATGATAATGTTTGTTGCTTTACTGTATATTGAATTGGAAGGTATTCGAGATACATCGCGATCGATTCTAGCTTCTATGATATTCCAAAATCAAATGTAGTTGCAAAATTGTACCAAAATTCGTTATGCTAAAAGTCATCATCCGGCACAATTTCAACTCATGAACACATTTCAACTGGATATTACCCGTCCATCACCATCCCTCATAACCCCGAGCTAATAGACGCGAAACTCGTAAACAAAACTCAACAATAATTTGGTATGATGTTCATCCTAGCACATTCACACAAATCTCAACGAAACAACCTTCTTCTCTCCCCTTCTCATCCCGCAAACTGCCGGTTGTAAAGAGCATAAAGAAGAGAGTGTGTGAGTGAGTGTAAGTGTATGTGATCTGGAAATCATTCCCAAGTGAAAAACGCGCCGCCGTGACAGCAGACAGTGTAACGGATCTCATCTCGCGTTTCGGCTCCCGCTTCTCACTCATTGATTTTTATTAAAATAATATGAAATTTGAAATATTTCTGATATATTTCACTTGTTTTATTGGTCTTTCTGATGCTTATTTGAACGGCCCACAACATGTTCAAGCAACCAAAGGAAAGTTTATTGTACATACTCTACATTCAGCTAACTTTTTTCCGCGAACAGGTATATTTTTAAAATTTTTCCTAATAACAATATATAATTTTCAGTGAAAGTCAAATGGGAAGCTACACTTAGCAACAAACCAGCCCTTCCTTCATGGCTGAGGCTTTTGCCTTCAAGACACCCGGAGATTGCCTATCTTATCGGTGATAAAATAATTATTTCTAGTTTATGTTCAATGTTTTACAGGTACTCCGGTTACAAACGTATCACAAGTGACCATACATGTGATAGCAAAACGAATGGATAATTTCGAAATTCAGCAAAAAATTCTAGTTATCAATTTGATAGAAGATCGTGGGTTTTCACTTTCAATAGCAGAACCGTCAAAAGTTTTAATTTCAGCTAGGTTTACCAAAAGTACCCAACAAATTTTTGAGCTTCCATTGGACAATATAGAAGTTGAAGAGTTTTTATCAAATAGGAATCAAAAAATCAGTAAATACTATGAACTTTGAACATTTTTCTTTGATTCGAAATATTTTAGGTCAACTAGAAAATGCACTACGCAACAATTTTCGCGGTAAAAATGTAAACCCATATATTTTTGATGTACGCTCAAAATATAACATTCCGAGGGGCAAGGAACATATTTTCAAAAATAAAATTGGGTAAATTTTTAATTAATGATAATTATTTCAAAAAAAACATTTTTAAAGAACTCTCGTCTCGGTTGGAACGCAAGCTAAATTCTATCCTGGAACAGTGGCAATGGTTTACAATTTGCAAAATAATCCAGATTTTTGTAAATCACCTTCTTCGATTGCAATGAATAGATATTTTGCACCTATGTTTTCCGTTGATTGGTGTAACGTTAACATGGTAAATTCAATTTTTAAGATGTTTTAAGCTTTACAACAATTTTCAGAGAAACTACTCATCCAACGATGAAGACTCGATGCGAAAAATCGAGAACAAACCATTAACAACTATAAAAAATGAAAAAACAGAGAAAACTGAAAAATTGGAGCCTCCGCCACAGGAAATCTATGGATACAATGCTTACAACTTCTGGAATAGTGTTGTGCTTTTCCCATCAATTGGAATTGTCTGTGTACTTCTCTTGTTGATTTTGAGTATTATTTTCTTCGGATGTAGAGAAGGTCAAAAATGGAGGGATTATAAAACTTCTAGGTAATATTTCTGAAATCGAGGCGGATGTGTGATAAAGATATTTTAGGGAAACAATGGAAGAATACAATAGTGTTCGAGAAAGTCAAAAACATTTGAGGGAACTTTCAGTTCAGCGGCAATTGTTGAGCATGTCACAAGAGAATTCCGCAGCATTAACAGGTGGAAATACAGAAAATAAATATAAAAAATCATATAATTTAGGAATTCACTCATTTTTGCAACCACGAAGCAGAGCTGCTTCGACCATTGCTAGGTTCAGTAAAAGTGCCAGTAGGCTTAATGATAGAGGTTTTTTAAAAGGTTTCTCCAAATATACAATTAATTTTTATTTCCAGAAGATACAATTGAACTCATTCCATCAGTTGACCATACTCCAGTTGGTAAGCAGACAGTTGCTGAAGCTGCAAAACAGTGTGGAAGTTCACTGCACTTGTATAGGAATCCTTTGGATAGTGAAAGTGATGATCGTGATAGTGACGACTCCGAAAATGATTAAATTAAAAGCCTTAACAAACGATCTCATATAAAACTGATGAACATTTTATTTTTTTGTACATATTATTTCAAGTTAGTAATCAAAAATTGGGGAAGCCGAAAACTTTGCAGTGCATTTTCCGGCGGCACTACAGGCTGTGGTCGCTCCTTCAAATTCATAAAACATCACAAGATTTGAGCCCTTTTTCAAAAACTCTGAAGGAATGAATAATGTTTGTTGTGGTCCGACAGTTGACCAATATCGCCCAATGTTGTACTGATTAATGCTTACAACACCTTTTCCCCATCCTCGAACATCTAAGAAAGTGTCCGTTGGCGCTGTTTTGATATGAAAATAGGCGAGATATACTGCTGGTTGCCACACAGTTAGTCTGTTCTGAATAAATAGAAGGTTGTAGAAAACTTGTAAATCAAACTAACGGTCGTTTCTACGTTCCTTCTATATTTTAGCTGATCCTCAGTTTTGTTCGAATGGAGAGTTACTTCATCATAACTCACAATTGGAACCTCACAACTTAACCAATTTTGAATTGTGATATTGTTCAAATACACATTGTCCTGCAATCCTCTCGACATATCCGGATAACCTGTGCTTGTTCTTCCAGTTATTTCGATGATAATTTCTAAATAATTGTTTCCATTTAAACAACCTTCCAAATGCATTGTATTGTTGTGAATGTTTGAAAATTGTTGGTAAAGTGCGCCCTGAAACGTCTTCATGGTTTTTTAAAATGTCTGTTGTCATACCACAAAATTTCTATTTAAATAAATATAAGCGTTATCTGCGTATTTTGGAAAATATAGTGGGCCACAATCGGTAATAGTCTGAAAACATTTCCGCACATTTTTAGGAGAAAATTAGATCCCTGATTACTTACTGTATTATAATACATGTATCCATAACCATGTCGGATATATTCTGCAGTTCGAGGAGTTTCTGCAGTGACCCAGCATAGAGGATTGTTGCCAATAATAAAACCAGAAACAGTATCAAAGATTACTAGTGGCGCATCAGGGTACGCTGTTCGTCTGCAGAGTAAAATGTTTTGTATTATAATGAATCGATAGAAGTTACGGTAAATTGATCGGAATTGTTGCCGGAGGATATTGCCAGCCAGGAAAGCTGTTAATCCATGCTCTGATTTTCAAAAACAATACAGTCACATCACCAGATTCAGAAATTGGGGCAAATGAATCGTATGATGTGGTGTATGGATAATTTTTAATAGCCCCATTCCAATATCCATAGTTGGTTCCACCATGTGCTAGACTAAAGCTGAAACTGGCGTTCAAGCTATAAGCAGCTGAAAATTTATCGAAAAATATGTTGTTTATATCAATGAGCCTACTTTTCGCGGAATTTAAAATGATGTCATCCGTATATTGGGAACTTATATTTTGTCCCCACAACTTGGATGAACTAATAACTAAATTTGATGCGACATTCGGACCTTTTGAAAAAGTCTGTTGTAAATTGAACCAGCTTTCAATTTGCGATTGATTGTTTACTGGAGTAACTTCAATTGTTGAAAACACTCCAGGAACAGTTCCACATTTCAAGTAGTCCTGTTCTGGTGGATCGACTAAAATGAAATGTAATTTCTTAAAATTCAAACTTTTCAAATTCAAAAATTAACCTGTAAAAATAACAGTATCATCGCCCAAATTATGCTTAACCAAATTAGCCAATGCTTGCAAGTACTGTTGGTCACAAATACCTAACGTTCCATATAGATGCTCAATTTGGACCATGAGAATAGGCCCCGCATTTTTCCGCACCAATTTATAAAGTTTGGGCAATAAATGGTTGAACCATTGCGTAACCTGTGCCATGAAAACTGCATCGCTAGATCGGAATTTGTTTAGACCTTTCAGTCTGATCAGCCACCATGGAAGACCACCGTTATCCCATTCTGCTCCAATATATGGACCTGATATGAAAAATAATTACAGAAGAATGATTAGCAGCTTTTTGTTACCTATACGAAGTATGGTATACAGTCCATTTGCATGTGCTGTTTCGATGAATTTCGGCACATTAAAATCTTCGGAGAAGAATGGTGGGCTAAATTAGACACAAATATTTTAAGAAACGTTGTTGTTGAAAATATATTCAATTTTTCAAATTTCGCGTTAAAAATGTGAAGGTTTTCTCAATTTTAGGTTTAAAAATTATACTCATTTTCAATATATTGGTGAAAATTCCAGGGCACGGGAACGGTGATCGCATTCAGTCCCATTGCTCTAACACGCTTCAGCCTGAAAGGTTCAGATTAATTTTCCATATTGTACTGTCTTTTATTGCCTATCGTCCCATTTTCCATGTGGAATTCTAAAATAATGAATCTCGCCAGCAATATATTGAAACGGATCACCATCGAGCAAGAACTGCCTGTTGTCGACGTCAATTTTGAAAGAAGGAGAACTATCCGTACTATAACATGTATGATTTCTTTTTTATGCTTTATGTAACCCACCAAAAAACTTGTACAATTGAAAGCAAAAATATTGCCAAACATAACATTTCAAGGGAAGCAAAAAGCAATAAAAGAAAATTTGCTTCGGATACTGTTTCAAATGCTATCAAAAAAATTAGTTATCAGGAACACAGAAATCAAATATCAATTATTGATATTGCATCAGAAAACTTGTCAAAAATAGAGGTAGACTTTTCTATTGCATATTTTGAGTGAGGGGTTAAAACATTTTTAAAAATTTATTGGATACAAAGGAATAGTTAGTAAAATAGGATGCTGTTATGGAAATTAATATACAATTATAGAACGTATGATGAAAATGAGATAGAATGTTAAAAATACGATTATTAAAAATAATCTAAAAGAAATATATGTTCTAAAATGGAAACAGAACAAGGCTAACTAGATGATGTTTTTTAAAGACTTTTCTGGATCATGAAATTGGATATTTACTATTACTTATATTTGGAGTGTAGAAGTCTCAAACTATTTTGAATTTATGCAAACGAGCTAATGAAGAAGCATGCGAGGTGGTACAAAAAGATGATGGAAATCAAACTGCCACCAGAACCAAGGAGAGATTTTAAAAAGAAGATTTGCCTTTTCTGATGCACCACTTCTGGAGAGTTTGCATCGCGCCTATACATCTCAGTGATCTGAAAAAAGAAAAATCATTCAGCAATTTCAGAATTTTCAGAGTACCTTCGGCATTGGGCTGGGATATGGATCATATTCTAGTTCCTTTTTAGCCTTTTCGAGAGAAAATGTATTGTTAACCAACAGGAGATCAACTTCCAAAACTGACATAAATGGGTCATGATGAAAGTAGTTGGCTACTACTTCGCAGAAGAAACCTGCCATGCGCATCACAAACGGTGGGATCGTGAACATCTCATTGGTAAAGCCGATCGCATGATTCAATGGTGTCCAAAATGAAAAGGTTCCAACCTGTTCTTCATCCATGATATTGTAAATTTGACCGTGCAGATGCGGAAAACTACGAAGCGCTCGTTCGGCTCTAATCAAACCTTGAATGCAGTTGTCTACTGATGAAAGTTGGGTTTTTGCCTCAATTCCGTTTGACTTGCAGATTCCGATCCACCACCCAGATCGCATAAAATTCTGAAATTGAATAAACGAAAATAATAAAAAATCTCGCTCTTACCGCAACCCTTTCTGTAACTCTCTTTTCTCCTGGCCCATAGATCCCATTGAAACGCAAAATACAAGTCTTCAACTGTTCGCAAGACGCATTTTGTACGATGGTTTCGGCGTGCGATTTTGACTCACAGTAGTAATTGTAATAATTTTCGGCACGTGGAACATCCTCTGTTGCATCGATCAAAGGTTTTCCATTGAAAATAACACCAACGGATGAAGTGTAGATGAATCTGCGAACTCCTTTCTGTCTGCACCAGAAGAGTAAATTTGTTGTTCCCACTGCATTTATGTCCATGCAAGCTTTCCGGTTTGTCTGCAAATTCTTACAAAATGTCTATGAAAAATTGTCATAAATGCTGAACGTAAAAATGGTAAATATATTACCGAAAACTTTCCCGTCATGCCAACAGCAGCCAGGTGAAAAACTGTTACAATCCCGTCAAGTGCAGTTTTCATTACATTGTAATCCACAAAAGAACCCTGAAAAATTCATGTCTGCTTTTTGGTATTCCGAACGATTGTAAACGTGTACTGAAATTTTCTTTTTGATGAATAGTTTTCATTTTAGAGCTATAATAGCTCTATTATTCTTGGTAATCTCATTTTGTGTGTTGCTCAACAACGATCTCGCTGACGCCCCTCACGACCTCGACGCGATTGTCGGTCACCGCGTCGCGTGCGCGCGGAGCGTATTTAATAGAAAGCCATAAAAGACGATGATCGATAATATTCGAGTTGACAATAACATCACATCATAATAAATATTTATTTTCCTGTTTTCGACACTCGTCAATTAATATTCAATAATATCTCCGAAGCACATGTTGTTTTTCTTCAACATGTTCGAGAGAGTGAGATTTTAGATCAATATTGTTAAAATTTAGAAAAAAACAAGAAAATTGTATTTCTTGTCAAAAACATGTTTTTTTGCTCACAATTTTTAAATTAAAAAAAAAAACAAATAATATTATTTCGCAATATAAAAATTCCTTGAAAAATATTATGTAAGAAATTGTAACTATCAAAGATCAACAGAGTTTTAAAACGCTTTCCATTTCATTAATAAATGAAAAATCTGATAAACGTTCAAAAAAAATTACTATATTTTTCCTATGAAAAAATATTTAACAAAAAAAACTGACTTGAATATATTCGACAAAATTGATTGCCACGAGTTCAGGGCTTGGCGGGATCAAATCAAGCAAAACGATTCGAAAGTTATAGGGCATGCTCGAAGTGAGCTTGTCTTCAATAATTTCAGCCGATATGGCGTCCCATGTTCCATCCGCCTGTTTTCCAACCTTGTAAAATTTCTCGTACCACACCTCCACATCACGACGTAAAAAATCCCGCATCATATTAACCAATTTCAATGCCAACTGTGTGCCAAGATGACCGGAACCTCCTGTGATCAGACAGTGATACGCGTTACTTTTATTGGCTGTAAATGTGACAATTATATAACACTTCTTTTGTTTTAGAAACTCACATGGTTCAACTTTGAATGCAAGCTTGCTCAAGCCTTTATTAAAGCTCTTCTTGAATTTTCTTGAAAGCCTTCGCATTTTTAGGTCAGCCGAGAGTTGACGGCTAACCGTACCACGAAAAAGAATAAAGACTGACCCAAGAAAACAAGCGAATGCGACCGCCACAACTCGGTAGACAATTACCGTGGGATGTTTTTCTGAATTTATTCAGAAAACATTTTAATTAACAAATAACAACTTTTTCCATAAACAATCAATTATTGCGTGAGATTATTTATTTAAATAAATTTAAAAATTATGTTCATTGACAGAAAAAATTCGAGGATAACATTATTAATATGAAAAACGTTCTCCTCGTGGAAGAATCGGACGTCCCCATTGATTGCCGTTTGCAAAGTTTCCATTCCTGTTCTGATGGAAGTTGAAGTTGTTGAAATCTGACCCATCACCGAATCCATTGTTGTTTTGGTTCGGGGGTGTCGTTGGATCTGGTGCAGCACCGACACTACCTTTTATTTCTGTTTCTCCATTGGTGTCCGGGTTAGGATTACCAGGATTACCACCATTGTATGGGTTGAAGCCACCACCATTGTTGAAATTGTTTCCATATCCGTTTTGTCCTGAAAATTTTGTTTTTTTGGGATCGCGATAACAAATTTTTTATTAGAAATAATCTGTAAATTTTGCCAAGAAGAATCACATTTTGAACAACTCAAAGAGATCCAAATTTTTTTTATAGTGGTTAACATTGATTTTAAGAAAATCAAAATTTGTTAGAATTCTTTTAACCAACTGAAAAACTTTCAAAATGTCATTAACTAATTTCATTTGGAACACTCGATTAATGTCGTATGCTGTTTTCCAATTTTCTAGTTTGCAAAAAAAGTAAATTAATAGTAATAATCGAATAAAAATTTAACATAGTTCAGAAAACGTTTTTCTTTTTTATGAAACGTGTTCTTCAGGTCTTGTTTCGGATTCTGAATCTTCGATCTCATTTCTATTGAAAATGTGTCTACATTTTATCAGCAAAATGCGATTCTGGAGTAAAAATTGAATTTCCGACTTCTTGACGTCAGTCGTTTTACATTTTATGGAACTTATTTTTCCTTTTTTGACCCAAGTTTAGTACAGTATCTCCTTATTAGGATCCACTACATTCAAAATCTACCATTTTGTCCATTCCAATTTCCGTTGTTTCCGTTGTTGTTGTTATTGTTCCACATGTCCCAATCATTTTGTCTTTTCAGACGGATTCCTAAAATAAAACATCAGACTATTATTTTTTTTAATCGAGCTTCACCTCTTCCAGCTTCCTTCGCAGCATCAGCGGCCAAAAATTGGTAGACCGCCAAAAATACAAATATTTGGAAGTTTATAAAAAATTTCGAATTCATAATACAACTGAAGCGGAGAGCGAAAAGCCCGCTTTATTTATCCTGAGATAATTTGCAATTCAAAAAGCAAGCTGAACGGAAAATTGAGTTTTGAGCTTTTTCCCAGGTGCTCTTTGTTTGATGTTATGCAAATTGGAAATGGTATACATTGTTTGTCGCCCACATTGAATTATTTTTGGAAACTAAAAAAGGCGAAAACATTTGAAGCATATATCAGAATAGAGAATGTTAGTCACGATTTTAGGAATATCTGTATAAAAATAAATAAAAAATGGCTGATTTAATGTGAACGTATTTTGCAACACAACATTTGAAAAGTTGTTGAAATTGGAACAGGAAATTATTTTATCTGCGAATTTGAAAAGGAATAGAAAGAAAAATCGAAACTTTGTAAAAAAGGATACATTCGAAAAAAACTCAATTCAAATTCGAAATTGAATAACCGTTGGTGGGTTGTGCTTGCTTTACTCACTCATCTGTAGATTAGGTTCATTGATCGACTAATCATTTCCATGTCTGCTGTCTGCAAAAAAATGTTGTCTTACTTCTTTCCTTTTTCTTAAAGCGGATTTTCATTCGTTTTGCGCAAAATTTTCCCTCCTTATACATGCAAATCTTTAACCAGCGTTTGAACAAAATTTGGGAAACATGCTCTTACTTATACGATTTTTGGCGAGTTGGTGTCTAGTTCACTGGAATTTTTGAACGTTGGTGTCACATTTATGTTATTCCATTTTTTGCTATTCAGTTTATAAAAACATTTGCCGAGGGAGACATGGGGGATGTGAACTACTCTTTTTAAGAATCCAGGTTCGATACATCTCTAGGGAATAGAGTACTAGGGTTTAAACCGAAAAATATTCATTTTTGAAAAATAAAAATAACTTTGTTCAATCTGAATGTTTTCAATTCCAGCAATATGCCTTTTAAAATAAAATCCGATTTTCAAAATCCTTTTAGAAACGCTAAAGTAAGATCCTAATGGGGTCTGGAACTCTTGTATTTGTAATTAAAAAGATGAAGATGAACATCTGCAACTTTCGAACACATTAACCAAATTGATTGACCTAAAACGATTGGCTTTAAAAATATTTTATTAGTTGTGTTCTAGAAACACATTAAGAAAACAATTCAAGCTGAAAAAAATTATAAATAATTTTCGAATCCTAATGAAAGGAAAAACTTAATAGCCATTCAGTTTGTTTTTGAGAAATGCGACGATGCAATTGTTTTTCGCGCGCAATTGACGTACAAATGCAAACTGTGATTGGTAACGTTTTGCGTGAAGACCTAGTGGGACCTTTTCTCAGTTTACTTACTCTTTCAACTTTGCATATTTCAAAAAATATGTTTTGTATCATAAATTTCAATGTAAACTTAAAATTCCAAATTTGTTAAAAAATTAGGGTTTTTTTAAATGTTAATGGCAAAACGAATTAAAATATCTGTAAAAAATCCAGAATATGATTAGCATAATTTTTGAACCGATGGCGTATACCATTACGGTTTTCTCCGCAATGGTTTAATTTTTGCCACTTTGGATCTCTGCTTTAAATGAGAATTTAGCATAAGTTACATTAGAAATCAGCAAGCAACATTATTTTTCTTCACTAAGCTGTGCCTTGTCTGTGTCTTTGAATATCCATTTTCGTATAAATAACCCATCCAAAACCATTTATTTCAGTACAACAATAAATTACGAGTTCTTCCCCAAAAACCTACTCAATTTTTCAAATTTGTCAAACGCACTTACTGGAACTTTTCAACCAGAAAAATGCACATTTTTTCAAACATTTTCCATCCCCACCCAGTTAAAAATCAAAAAATAAAGCTACATGCCCTCAAACTTGAGGTTTTCATTATCCTCCCGAAAATCTCAGGAAATAAATTGGGCCAACAAAAAAAATGTATTCCATTTCAAGTTTCATTCGCCCTTTCAACAAAGTTTGCCAAAAAGATATGAAAATATATAGCATCTTGAAACTAATCTAAAACGATATATTTTCCCATTTAAAGACGTCGGCATTGGCGGATGAGCTGGCCGTTCAAGTCTATGACTATCAAATTTCATATTTTTTATGCATCATCCTGACCCCCCCCCCACGTTTTTTTTCTTTTGCTAGTACTCATTTCGTTTGATGACCGCTACACGTTTTTTTTTCGTTTCTTTTGTAATGTTGTCCTACGACCAATTGTAATTGTTTTGTTTTTCTTAGTTTTTAATGCATGTTCATTTGACAAGTGAGAAGAGCAAGCAAAAATGAAAAGTGGTCAGGCAATTCTTGAAGTTTGCTGTGAGGAACTTGGTGCTCTGTTTTTTTTTAATAAACATTAAGACGTAATTAGGACAAGGAAGCTCTATTAGCTTTATGGTAGTTGCTCAAAGAGATAGAGTTGAAGATAGAGATGTTTTTTTTTTCAAAGTTTCCCTGGCCCTAGAAAACTTTCAAGAATTCAGGGTCTTTAGATTTGATCTGTGATACGAAAAGTAATTTATTGACTTTTTACTGAAGTTTCAAAGTATAAATTATTGTATTTATAAAAAACATGTATCGCGAGAATGGAGGTCATTTTTTTCGAATTTCTGTTTTCTTTTGCTTATTTTACGCTGCTGTTTAGGTATTTAAACTTTAATTTCAATTTTTTGTAACGCCGTTAGCGTTTAGCCCTCCTTTAACGCTGTCCAACAAATACGCATCATGCAGATCCTATTTTGTGATGAAAATGATATGTGGAAAACAGTTGTTAAAAACATGAATTTTGGTAGAATAAAAAAACAATTATCGATTCAATGAAACCGATTTTTAATTATTTATAATATTATAGTTTTCATGTATAGTTTACTTCTTTTATCAATACATTTCTTACAGTATTCGAGACATATTTAATTCTTCTTTTCTGAAGTCGTGTCGAAGACATGAAGAACCCTTAAAGAACATTGAAATGTCTGGAACGAGTCGTAACCAATTTCTATGAAGTATCTTGAGTTTTCTAATATCTGGACCAGTGTTCCATGAACTTTGTTCATCAAACATTGAAAACTTTCTCAAAACTTCATTTCATTTTGAAATGCATTTTTGGTCTGGGTGGTCATAAAACACAACATATTGCGCTTACTCTTCAAGGAGTATATATTCTGTTCAGTTATGAATTATTTGTTCATGGTCTCTGTAACAGCTAATTGTTTTTTTTTTCAAAAGTGGTTCTTTTTATGGTTTCGTGTAAGCACATTATAGTTTCAAATAAGGACTGTTTCTTTATTTTTGTTTCCAATTTTTCATGACTGCTCTGATTTAATGATAATCCTCGTTTCACGTACCAACATCTTCAAGATTCCCAACTTTCAAAGCCGATACTTGTTCTGAAGTATTCCAAAAAATCACACATTACTTACTTTCCCTCCATCATGAACATACATAAATTTTTACGTTACACATGAAGCTGGCTTGGCTTTTCTGCACCACAACAAAATTTTCAGTAGTTTTCAAAGATATGTATCACAATAACATTATATTTATATTCGCGAATATGTGTTTTCTTTGTTTTTTTTCTTACTGGAGGTCTGTGAACATTTCAAACTTTTCTCTTCAAACCACAACAGATGCAAGTTCATTACCGAACTTTTCAGAGCAATTGGTTGAAAAATTTGTGTATTTCTGTTTTTTGTAACAAAAAAAACAACTGCAAACGTTTTTTTTAATTCGTTCATCTTTTAAACGTCCAAATTGCAGCGAACAAAATCATTTTTTGTTTGTGTGTTCCTTTTTTTGTATCTAACCCTCAGGGCATGAACAACTCAATTGGTTTGCGACATGCTTCCCATTCGGCGCCAAAAATAGCAATTGTCAATTAAAAATCCAAAGAAGCTAGAAGACGGAGCGAAGAAAGCGCTTGTTGATGTTTCAATTACGCATAATTTTGAATATGCTGACGAGTAATCGTGTTATTTTTTTTTCCTTCTAGGTTAAATAAAGTCAATCAACATTTGTCACATGCATCGTTTTTCTTTCTAGTATTCTAATAATGAACAAAGTGTATGTAAGGTACATTTATAGTCGAAAATTTAATATTCACGAATTTTTTTTCGAGGGTTTTTGAAATTTTCTAACCTTTGATAAGAAAACATCATGAATAAATGACGACATCAGAAAAATAATTGTTTTTACCACCTTCATGTGATAAACAACAATATTCGTACCCGAGAATAGATTTTTGTCATATGTAAAAAACACAGATTTTTGCTCATGGAATCATAATAATTTTATTTTCTGATTAATTTAAGGAATTATAAATATGAACAGATTCACAAAAACAGTTTTTCATTCAGAGTGAAATTTTAGTTTTTTCTATGCCATGTTTTTTGAAAACCCCGTTTTTTTGGTTTATTTTTTGACTTTATTAAGTTTCTATGACTTTATTAAGTTTCAATCTGTTCAAACTAATTTGAATTCTTTGAAGCGAAAATACACTATTATGATACGTTTCAAGACAAAAATACAGGGTGGCTTTTATTTACGGGTCCCACTTTTAGCTGTAATATCTCTGAAAATAGAAAATCAAATGAGCTCAGATTCAACAAATAATTTCTTAGAATATAAACAAATAGTTATCAACAATAATTATTCGATTCGGCCTCCTTTGGAGACGATGACCGTCTGAAGACGTCTAGGAATGGCATCAAGTGTGGCACGATGGTATTGGAGAGATAGTTTGTCCCATTCCTCGATCAATTTTTGCTTCAAAGCCTCAACATTCGAGTGGGGTCTTCCACAGACCTTATTCTGCAAAAATCCCCAGATGGAATGGTCCAGCGGGTTCAAATCCGGCGACGACGACGGCCAATCTTCCTTCTTGATGAACGCAGGAAAATGGTACTCGCACCACTGCTGAGTGAATTTGGCAGCGTGTGCTGGAGAGCCATCCTGTTGGAAGACCCAGTGTTGATTCTCGAAGTGGGATAGGCCCAAGGCATCAGATGATTCTCCAGAATTTCATTGACAGAGTAATTTCGGTCGATTTTTAATCCTTTATCGACGAAAACCAACGGACACTTGCCATTTTAGAAGATGGCACCAAAAATCATTACACTCTCTTGGTGTGACACCCGAAAAATAGTTTTCCGTTGTCAAAAGCTTCTTGGACATTCTTTGCAAGTACTCGATGATTCTGGGAGTTCAACTCCCCCTCCAATGTGAAAACTTCTCGTCTGAAAAGACTGTCACTAAAAGTTCACCTCGTCGCGTGCCAGCGAGGAGCTGTTTTGCTTTTCGCAAGCGTTTTTCATTGTTACTCTCCGATAAGATAGCAGTTTTTGTTACACAATATGTGGTGAGATTAAGCTCCTTTTTGACAATCTTTGTCATGGAGAAACGAGAAATTCCGAACTCTTCAGCCATTATTCTGATCGATCTATGCAGATTCCTCCTGATGCTCTTCCTGACAAGTTCGACATTCGGTGGAGTTGTAACAGTGAATGGTTTTCCTCTTCCGACACGGTCCTTGGGTGTCCCAATCTTTTTAAAGCGACGGGTTGCTTTGTAGATGGCCCATCTTAAAATTCCGAGTCGTTTGGCGATTCCTCTCGTACCAAAACCACTGTTGTGAACGCCGACGATTGAGTGCGATGAATACTCGGCGGTGCCATTTCACTAAAAATAAACCGATAATTCTGAAACTTGCTAGGATGAAAAATGAAGCAATAATTACAAATATCAAAAAAACAGAAACATCAAAAACGCGCCCGCGCGCTACCACCATGGCGCCAAAGTTTGGGACCCGTAAATAAAAGCCACCCTGTAAAATCAGTAAAAACTAAAATATATCACATATGCAACAAATGATGCACATCAACACAAATGTTGGATTTTCTAAACACTTTCGCTTAGATGTTCAATTACACTTGCTCGTTTTCTGCATTTTTACTTTATATCTTCATTTTACGTTATTTTTTATACCAATAGCTTTTCTTCAATTTATACTCTTTGAAAAATCATTGTGATAAAGGGTCGGATATGGGTCAGTTTTCTTTTTTCAATGCTTTGTAAATGGTTTGTCCGTGACAATTAAAGATAATTTGATTTTGTTGAAAATTTCGAGTGCATCACGAACTTTGCGTGAAGAATTAATAATACCTAGTCCTGAACAAAACAAGAATTGTGCATCGCGTGACCTGACACGCAAAAAATATGTCTGAAGCAGAATAATGATAACGTCTGTGTTGTTAAAACTTACTTCAAGATTTAATTTCTAAATTTTCACTTCAGAGATTATTTTTAGCTTCAATAGTTTTAACATACTAATAGTATTACTAATTCAATTCAAAATACAAACTATAAATGCTTCTCTCAATCTTTAATATTTTCTCTATCTTCAAAAACACAAGAAAAAGCTTCCATGAAAAATTTAAGCACCAATTAATCGAGAAACCATGTCATGTCATTTCATCTCATCATTTCCGCTTACAACTAAAAAAGTTCACGCATATTAACAAAAAAAAACAAATGTATATCTTCCGTGCTCTCAATCCATTGACGTTTGAACGTTATTTTTTTTGCATCCTGTTTGTAAAACTAAGGACCAAAAACACAAATAATTCATGAAAAACGAATGTCAGAGAAAACATTTTTCACCCAAACAAATTTTTTTTTCTTATCCTCGATATAACCCACTACGCATCATTTATCAGTAGTCACTTGTTTTTCTTCTTTTTTATTCGTACCCGTGGGAGGTGGTAGTGACCGGTCTGGACTTTGAAAACGAGCTTCAAAGAAACTACTAGGCTGTTCACTTTTGCTGCTCTTCTTCAATTGACATCAAGGGAGTGGACTTTTTTCATCTCAAACTCTCTTCCACAACTAATCGTATCATCGTTGATCACTAATCACAAAATTACATATTTTTCTCTGTTTTATAAAAGTGTGGCACGTATTTTTAAAAATGCATCAATTGAGAAAAAGGTGAGTTCTATTTATTTTTTTTCTTTTTTTTAAGTAGCTAATCATAAATTTTTCAAAACTATTGAAAAGGCTTTCGTATAACGCATTTTAGACACACTTTTTGTTGAAATTTTAAAAAAAAATTGGTTGTCATTTGTTTTCATTTAGACATATTTTGATGGATTTGAAACATGTTCGTGTCTCTTTCTTAAAATTTTCTCATTCATCCACGGAATACGAAATATTGAGACGAATTTTCTAGTGGGTTTTTAAAAAAATTTGACATTTTTTGAGATTCAAAAATCATTTTTTTACTTACTTTTAGGTGCAATTTTAGAATCCGGCAAATGGCTCACATGACTTTTGTTTTAAATGTAGAACAAAACAATTTGACATGTGGGGGGGGGGGGCACTAGTAGTTTAAAAAGTGTTTTTCTTAAAAACTATTTTAAAAAAGTTTCAAAAATCATTTCTAAAAATGGATGTAGTTCAAACCAGAAAATAGTACTTTGTTAATCTTACTTCTACATTTTTTGAATAACGTTATAAAAATATCAGGCATGGAAGAAACAAACTTTCAATGGGAGTTCACAAAAATTTAGAAACACTTAATTTGACCCTCTGCAGTAAAAACATGGAAATGTAAAAGTTAGATGGTATACTCATTTTATCTTGAAGCGAAAATCGTTTTTCAGATATTGATTTCAAGTCAAACATCCTCTGAAACTCAAGCTTCCTATTTTTCCATCTTATAGCCTATAAAACTTCATTAGAACCCGAACGTCATCAATTTGAAAAAAAAACAAAAATCGGTCAGGTGAGCCATTTCAAGTTAAGCATATCATGGTACTTTCGAAATTTTTATAAGAATTTTGTGAATTGCTTAACTTTAAGTATCTAATTTTTAGTTGTTTTATTAAGCTATGTCTGCAAGATCCTTTATTTAAAAATCCTTGATTTTATGTGGATTTTTTAAAGAATATGAAGAATGATTTCCTTCAAACATTCACATCCTAGCTAAAAAAAAATATCCACCAACTAACATAACGTGAATAAAATATCGATGTCTATCAATCTTTTTCGAATATTAAATAAGAAATATTAAGATCCATTTTTCTTCTATGCACATTCTCTTATACCAGCCAAAAGTCGCGTGAGATCTGATTTTCGAACCCCCCTAACAAAAACTTTAACAAAGCATTTTCCTTCGACTTCCTTTTATCCTTCTCATCCGCTTTTTTCCACAATTCAACAATTTAAATCTTTCTGTTAAAGATTTTCAAAGATTAAAGAAGCCAATTCTTTTTTTTTTATTTACTAAATTCGATTTTATGCGAAAATCCTCAATCCAAAAAACAGTTTATTTTTCTATTGGGTTCGTATTTCCTTTTGAATTTATTTGTATTGATCCTCTTTTCTTGCCTTATTTTGAACGTCTTAGCAAACCAGGAAGATTAATTTTTTCGCTTCATGACTATGCACTTTAGAAAATTAAGAAATAGGTGGCATGCGCCACCGTGATAGGCCACCCATGACGAATTTTACTTTTTTTTGGTTTTCCGCTTTCATGACTGGTTTTTCATATTTTATTATCATTGAGAATGGTTCAAAAAACCAGGGCCACCCCAACAACTCCTTATTTTTCTGAAACAGAAATCAAAATAATAATTTCTTAAGAAGGATTTTGTTCAATAATTCGTTGTCTAAGCTTTGTAAGCTGATCTTAAAAAAATAAATATATAAACATTGATATTCTTCGTGGAGAGTATACCTTTGCAAACGCACAAAAAATAAAAGCAAAACAGCTGTGTTTTTCAGTAGGTTTTGTTTTATTATTTTGAAAAGTCTTGTTAAACGATATCGTAATTTTCTCTATAATAAAACGAATATAAAACAACGTCTTGTTTTCGAAAAGCTTCGTTTTACAATATATAGTTTCTGCGTTATCTTTTCTAGTTCCGTTTATTTTGTGTTACCTATTTACGCTAAAAAACATCATGTCATTTGCATATTCCCCCCCCCCCCCCCTTTTCTCGACGTACAACCATTTCCAGAAAGCACTTTTCAAAGAAGGTAATACACTATTTCCGTCATGAAAGCATACATTATTCGCTCGGAATGGGAAACGGAAAAAGAGAAAACAATCTCATTAACCCGATTTTTTTGGCATTTTTTCCATCTCCATCAAAATTCAATCGAAATTCAAACTGAGCTGAATAAAATAAAACATGACATTTGTAAAAAAGGAACAAACATGGATGTGAATTTGGTCAGTTGTTGCCTTTCACTCTATTCTTATATTCAAAAACTATTCAAACATTTATTCATTTGGATACACTGAACTGCACATTATTTGTGTAAGGGTCCATCCTCCCAATTCATTTTTTTCTCTTTCGTTCGGTGTTGCTCTTCATGGATGCATTATTCGGTTTTGTTGAACCTCGAGACAACACATAAGCCCAGTGTCGGGTTGTCAACAATTCACTGACACAAGTCATTATAAGGGCTTGAACGAAGGGAACACATTTTTTGCATCAGTTTCGTTCGAGACCGCTTGTACGAGCTTCTTCCTGTTATTTCGTCATGCGTCGTCATTATTCGTACCATGAACGTTCTGCTTCTTCCCACGTGCAGTGGGCTAAGAATAGGAAACTTTTATTGTGCAAGATGTTACCAAGGTATGTTTTTGACTGTTTATAGAACTTGCTGGTGGTTTCAAAGGATTTATGGGTAACACCTCCAGGCAAGAGCTTTTCTGTGATGTCGCGTGTGTTCCACATTTTTTGTCAATTTAAAGATTTTTTTTGAGATAATTTTATAATTTCTAAAAACTTTTTTCAACTTGTAGTACAAAAAACCAAGTATTTTTGAATATTTTAATTATAAATGTCTGGCCAAAAATGATGAAATCGTAAAAACGGCTTACGTCGATGTAGTTCTTGAATACCTATTTGACCAAACTCTGTCCTTTTTAAGTACACAAATCGGTACCAAGTAAGGTGAAGTCCCAAGATCATCAATTTACAATTGCTCTCGGTACCCAACTTTCGAAAATTTGATAAGAATTCCCTTGTCCAAAAATATTGTTTTTATTAATTGAAAAGATTAAAATTGACATTTTTAGCACCATTAATCCAATGACTTCCTTGTAGGCTGAACAATACTTTGATGCCTTAATTCTAAAGATTAGGTATTCAGGTATTCAAAAACCGGAAAACATAATGTTTTTTTTAACTTAAGTTAGGATCTCACACTTTTACATCTAATTATATTACATTAATCTCGTATCGTCCAAACTTATTTTTAAAGCTTCTTTCGTATTTTTTATTTATTTTCAAAATTCGTAAGACAAGCTGTATATTTAGCAACAATCCCAGACAATATTGCCTTTTATTTCTGAACTTTTGACAATTGCTTTTCGTTAAATATGTCATCTTTGTTTTTAGCCTCTTTCTTCAACTAACAACTCATCCGTTCGTCGTCAAAATTTTCTCTCAAGATTAACAAAAGTCGGTTTTTAAGTCTTCTTATCAAAAATTTGGCGTGTTCATTTTTTTGCCAAAGAAAATTGGAAAATTTTACTCAATTCTCACGTTTGTTTATAAAAAAGACAGTTTTATTTTTATTATTGCTTTTTTTTTTGAATTTCTGCAGATCAATTGCACTTCTTCGTTTAAATTTAAATTAGCAGCGGTGGGATTTAAAATCGAATTCTTACTTGTTTTTTAAAGAGAAACTGCACAAAAACATAAAACGAAAGAGAGAAAAAAATCTAATTCAAGGTTGAGCCTATTGTTCCGGGCAACATCCTTGAATATTTTATAAATGAACCATCTAACGAGTGAATAAGTAGTGAATGTAGTTATGTATTTGTTGCCTTTTTTCCAAATTCCAGTGTTCTTATTTCCATGAAGAAGCCTTTTTAATTTTTAAAAATTTTACTATCAAATGTTTTTGATTTCAGATCGATGACTCTGTCTGTCCCGGATTGCGCGGAAATGGGCCGCGTTCGAATGGCAAATAATCATCGGAAAATGAGCCTTGGAAGTGCTCCTTTAATTGCTAATGGACGTCCAAGCCCACCACCAAGACGAACCAGTTTAGCAGGTTTGTTTTTGTTTTCTTTACGGCGTACTTTATAACACAATCAAAATAAAGTAATAATAAGTATATGTTTTTATTATACCATGAACTCTCAATAGCTCTTATATTTCGCAAAAAAGAAAAAAATAATCAAATTTTCGTATTATGTCGTTGTTGGTGGATTTTTTTTCATAATTCAATTTTGGATGCGTGTCTGTATTGAAAATATAGAATAATAATAATAATAATAACTGATTGAAATCCAAAGATTGACGATTGTCTGAATCTGAAATTGTTTGTTTATTAGAAACAATGATTCTTAAAGATTCTAGGTTTTTGGTCAGATTTTATATATTAAGAATGCGGGGTGAAAAAAATGACCGGTAAACATGAATTTTAAAAGCACTCACTGGAATTGCTGAACGCGGTTTTGTTTGGTGGAACGCAGATGAATAATCAAAAACCAGAAAATAACCAAAATTTCAAACTATTTGTTTTTAAATTAACCTTTAGCCAAAATTTTTAACTTGACAATACTCAAACACGCCCATTTCCAAAATAATGGCCTAACAATTGGAAACACTCTCACATTCGCATGCTCTCTCGCGCGCGGTCGAGCGGTTAGGCCATCCGCCGCCTTACCCTGTAAATGTGTTCGACATTTTTTTTTGCTTGTATACATAGGTTTTCAAATATTGCGAAGGGGATGAAAATGAATTTGAAACTCAAATTCAGTAAAGAGTCCCTTTAAAATGTATTATAACGATCTTCTAAAAAAGGAACTTCGTGAAATTGGAAGATTCTTATTCTTATGGCACTGATTTTTTTTGAAAAATAATAATCAAAAATGGTTTTCTATTATCAAATAGAAATCAAAATGACCCTAAGATTGACTACGTTTGAACAAAAATTTTTTAAAATTTTAAATTTAAATCCTACGAAAGCGTGAAAAAATTCATTTAAAAACCATTTAGAAAATACAGATAGGCAAAACATTTGTTGAAATAAACATTACCAGTATGTTTATTGCTCTAATTTTCAACTTTTTCATGAATTTAAAAATTCCAATGGTTATCCTGAAGTCATATCATACAAATTGTCTTTCTGTCTTTGAATTGTTTATTTGCTTAACTCTGTCTATTATCTCATCTTCGTGGGGCCCCCAGAAGCTAATTATAAGCTTGATGAAAATATTTAATTCCCGTAAAATATTTTTTCAGGACCAAAAAGTCATCAATTTTTAATTCACATGACAAGGAATTGAATAAAGATTAGTTATATATTAACAAATGAATTCAGTCGTAGTAGCTATCGAAGCATACATTTTCTAATAAAAATAAGTGAAGAAATAGAGATTCATATTTAATCACGGTTGACCATAAAATCTGTAACTAAGGAAGCGGATAACTAGGATTAAAATGCAGCGGTCAACTAATATGTATAAGGTTTTTCGCTGCAAAGATTCATTCTTCATATTTATTGTTTAATGAATATTCGTACTGATGGTGTTTTTCAAAGGTCTAGGCACTCGACGTTTTCGAGATTGCGAGGTAGTTTTTTATTGTAGTTTATGTTGGAAGAAGACAGGCTGCATTTTTAAAATTAACGGTTTATTAAATACTAACATAAAATTTTGAAATCCTTCAATAACTGATAAAGCACACAAATGGTTTTAAAAATGTAGGATATTACATAGAACGGAGATCTGGTGCTTCTTGATTTACTGTTGAGATAAATGGCCGAGGACTAGAAACCCAGAGGGACTAGCCTCCGCAACGGGTGTTTCTAGGCCACATTTTCGGGCTTCACATTAGTTTTTGATTGGGAAAAGTCAAGTTCGTGTTTTTAGCCAGTTTCAGCTGTTTTTTGTTGTTTCGAGTTGAGAACTAGAGTAGATTCGCCTAGCTGCGGCTAGTATCTTATTTTGAAGCTTGAAAAGTTAAAATAGGTACATATTTTTGCTACTTTTGGCCTATAATTAAATTTAAATAGTTAAAAATCTTAAAATTTTAGAATTAAAATACGTTCCAAATTCCCTATTTTTCAGAAATACAACTATTCAGCACTAATCACTTCTTTTTACACAATTGAGCAATTTTGTAAAATTTGAAGTGCTGTGTAACGGTTTTTCAAATATATTTTAGAAGTTTTTTTGAATTTTTATGCATCTTTCATATCGTAGCCGCCAGAAAATGTTGTCGAAGCAAAGTATATTTATAAGAAATAACAAAAAACTGAAGTATCAATAAGCCATCACTGTTTTTGTGAAATTTGATACGCAAAAGTCATCTGAAATTACTTCCAGCTCAAAGAACGATACCTAACTGCTCAACATTTTCGCATTTCAAAAAAAGAATACAATTTCATCTGTAAAAAATTCTCATCCGTGAAACTTTCGTTTTCTTCGGACGTCTTCTATGCAAACAATCAACATAATTTCAATGAGCCACCAACGAAAAAGAAATTCGAAAGTGTTATTTCGGAGAAAATAGACATTCCAATCTCGGTGGTTTCAAGGGAAAATTGTTCTCATTTACTTTAAATGGTGCATTTTCCATTTCTACGCATCCTGAGAAGATGTGTGAAGAAAAAAAACGGAAGAGAGGACGACATGTAATGAGACGCTTCCTCGTTTTCAGCATTTAAAGTGATCCTAGTTTTTTATTTCAATTTTAGAAACACCCTCCGGCTTCTAGTAGTTACTACAGCGTATGTATATCATTGTATGATGACGACATTATTCTGGGCGGGATTTTTCCCCCCGAAAAAATAACGGGTGACGCTGTTTGGCACCGATATTTTCCCATTTTCAAAATTGGACTTGCTTTTTCCACCAATTTTTTTCCCTATCTCGTTATTTGTAATTTGGAATGAGACCACGTATTATAGTCAATTGGAAAAATATTTTCATTCCCCAAATTTTTAATGTCATTTTTTCCAAACAATTTTTTTGTTGATCATGATGAAGAATAGTGTTATGTTTCTTAAATTAGTATATAACATCATTTTCGGAATTATTCATCCATTTTTCATCGAGAAATGGAAGCCGAGAAGTCTGAAAAGAGGTCATCAATCATAGGTAATAAAAGAATAATATCCGCGATCATTTTTTTGTGGTGACTCTAGAAAAAATAGTTTTTTTGGTCTTTTTGCACCCATTCTATACATTTTAAAATAGTAACATTTTCAATTCATATCCTTCCTGTTTTATGATAAAAAATTTTTTGCAAAAAAACCAAACAGTGTCGTCTGTTTGCAAATTTAGATCCACTTTATTGGCAATACGTTGATTAAGTCAATTTTTACATTGTTTTGAATCGGCTGGTTTTGTCTTTAAAACTTTGATTATGAGTCTTAATAAAAACTTCACTTGTGTTAATTAGTAGCTTTTTCATAGTTTCGTCCAAATCCATATTCTTATTATGGGATTATTCTATAAATTTTTGACCGACGTTCATTTACTGTAACTTGTGAAATTTCCCTTGTTGTTGGAAAAATTTTATTTGACATTAACCCGATATTTTTGGTTTCAGAAAAGACCCCCATTGCTCAAAAGACAATTTTAAAATTTAATGACAGAGTAACCATTTCTAAACTAAAAATTATCTATTTCAGAAAGCATTCGCACGCTGGCTTTCACCGCTCGGAGGAACTCTTCTCCACTATACCGCAAGTCGACTAAAAAACTGAAGAAAAGTCGGCTTGTTGGTAAAAATGGAATTTGCAACGTTTACAACACCAATGTCCCGAAAAAAGATCGGCAATATTTGAGGTTTGATTGATTTTTTTTATTCGTTTTATTTTGCACTTTCAAAATAACGATACGGGAAGATTAATAAATAATGTTTTCCGCGAAAATAAAAAAATTTTAAAGGGCACATAATGGTTTTTTTTTAGTTGAGAAGATGGAACATTCGCAAACAAATTTTGCAGAAATTGAAAATTTGCGACCGAACACTTGAAATTACAATTTTCTATCTTATTTTTAGAAATGTGAAGATAAGAATTTGTAAGAAAATCTTGTACGATTCAAAGTGTCGCATTATAAAACTGATTAAAGCATTGAAAAATGTTTGTTGGCTCTTAAATAGTAGATCTTTTCAAAACTGACAGCTTATTTTAATTTGTAATCAATAATTAAAAAATTTTATTAGAGCTGTTTCAGGGACATATTCACAACTCTTATCGATGTAAAATGGAGATATATGTTGATTATATTTGCGTCCGTTTTCTTTTTGAGGTAAAAAATATAGAATCTTTCATGGAAAACTTTTTTTTTAGTTGGAGTGTTTTCGGTACTGCCTACTATACCATAGCTCTAGTGCATGGTGATTTTGACGATCCACTACCTGCCAATCACACAAGCTGTATTGTCAATTTGAACTCATTTTATTCTTCATTCTTATTTGCGGTTGAAACTCATCATACTATTGGATATGGTCATAGGTTAGTTACACACATTGAGTATTCAGTGAAAAAAATTGATATTTAAAGGTACATCACCACGGAGTGTTTTAGTGCTGGATTCGTAGTATGCCTTCAAGCTGTATGCGCTCTACTACTTCAATCATTCATGGTCGGAATTGTTTTCGCAAAAATGGCGCGCCCTAAAAAACGAGCAGAGACTATTATTTTCAGGTTTTATAAACTAAAAAACTAATAATTAAAGATAAATTTACAGTGACAAAGCTGTCATATGTCTTCGAGATGGTCAATTGTGTTTTCTTTGTCGTGTGGGTGATATGAGGAACACGCATTTAGTTGAAGCCCACGTTCGCCTTCAATTTATTACCGATCGTGAAACAACTGAAGGAGAAGTAAGGGATTACCAAACAACAAAGACTAATTCAATTTTGGTTTTAGATTGAGCCATTACATCAATTTGAAATGAAGGTTGGACCATCTATTGCAGAGGATGATAGGCTCTTTTTGGTATGACTAGTTACAATTTTTTGAAAAGTTAATTCAATATTTCACAGGTTTGGCCTACAACACTTTGTCATGTTATCGACGCATCTAGTCCACTTTACAACTATAATCAGCAAACTTTAATGTCGGCACAATTTGAAATCATTGTTCTTCTTGAAGGAATCGTTGAGTCTACTGGGATGACAGCCCAAGCAAAAACTTCTTATCTTCCATCTGAAATTCTTTGGGGTCACAGGTTTTAAATATAAATTTTGAGTCGCGTTCATTTATCTCTTTTAGGTTCCGTAAATTGGTTACTTATCAACGTTCCAATGGATCATATCAAATTGACTACGACTTGTTCGACAGCACTTATTCTGTGCGCACACCGGCCTGCAGTCCAAATGAGTTTTATTCTTCTAAACCAAATGTAGACGAAAAGAGTAACACTATAATAAACAAATTTCAATTTTTTTCAGCTGAAGGACTATTATTGTCATGATAGCCATGAACATAAACTGGAAGATAACCGTTCTTCCGATTCTACTCCATTACCATCACCTTCACCATATAGCTATCCTTCAACCCCAATGAATACTTTTCAATCATCATCCAACCATTCACCATTCATGCACCCGAAATACAGTAATCCAGATGTAAGTTTCAATCTTTGGCCCATCTTGAAGAAGCAGCTGAGAATAAACGATAAATTACAGGTGGTGACATGTGAAGCGGGATTGCTATGTCCGCCAACAATTGTTGTTCAATGTCCATCTAATTGCACGTCTCCGAACAATATGCGACGGGGACGAAACGCAATGGAAAAAAATCGCTCGGGGTATTTGCGTGACGAAACACATTATAAATCCGTTTTTTTGACATTTTCAGAAGTAATTGTGATCTCACCCGCCCAAGTACTGCTCTTTCGGACTTAGAGGAAGAATGCTCTGATAGTGGATCACCAACAAAATGCCAATCGCCTCCGAACTCAATTCATGTTGAAGTTATAAGCGAAACATGTCCTTGAAAACCCAGATGTTCTTGCAATTTTTTTCGTTGTTTTTGTTTTCTCCTCAATACAAAATCATATGTTTTGTGTTCGTCCGACTCATTATTCAAAACAACTCACAAAATATTTCACACCTCTTTATCTATTTCATTTCTTATTTTTCTTGGATCTCGTTTAGGTGATTCGTACTATTTGACGATCTCAAATAAAAAAACCGTTTTTTCGTATAAATGTCATTTTTATTCCATGGCCCTTATTTCCGTGTCTTGTGGTACCAGCTAGAAACATAATATTTTTCATGATAACATTCCGCATAGAATTATAAATAATAATACAATGTTTCCGATTGTCGTAGAAATACCAAAATATCCGCCCTCCATTTTGTCATGCTTGTCGCAGACATTCCGCGGTTACAATCATTCATTCAATATTTGTTTCGTAGAAAACGTTCTTTCTTGTATTGGAGAAAAAATGGTTGGCACATTTTTTTCTATACAACCTCTTTCATTGATATGACCATTCCGTTATTTCAACTTTTATGTGTTCTTTAGTGTTTTTGGAAAATGACAGAAAAAATAAATGCTTTTAAAAATATTTCAAAGAACGATGAAAAGGAGAAAAAAGTCTGTTTAATGTATTGGAACAAGGCTGAGATTTGAAATTTATATGTCACGCAGGTGAAATTTGGACACTTTATGAACACTTCATGAGGATTTTAAGAAATTTTCACAACTCCTTTTTTTTGTAAAAGTAAAATGCTTCAAATTTATAATTTTCGAAGAACTAAAGGTTTTATCGGTCCTATTAATTTTGTGGATAACAAGCAAGAAGATAAGGATTTTTTTCACGGTAAGTCAGAACGACAAAAACCATCAGTATGATTATTTCTTAGTGTCAACTTAAAAATTTTGGATCATCCATGTTCTACTAAAAGACCGCAGCGCAACCGCTCGCAGGTAAAAATTGTATAACTTTGTGAGAGATTTAGATTTTCTGGGTAGGTCAAAACCAACTTGCATGATCAAGAATATTTGAGTTGACAATATTACATGTTCAATACAAAACGTCACGACGAATTCTTAGTAGCCACCCTGTATACGCAGGTTGTAAATATTGATAAATAAATCTGAAATATTCTATTTTACATACCTAATTAATAGTGAAAAAAGTAGAAAAACAAAAAATTTAATAATAGAATAGTTTTAAAAAATTGCAAAAAGACGAAAAGGGAAAATAAGGGCACCAGGGATCGAACATTGGTCTCGAAAAGCTAAAATTTTCCACCAAAGTGGTAGCCAAGTCTGATTCTGGTTGCCCTTTTCTACTTTTTTACAAATTTTTTCATTATCGTTTTGGTATATAAAGTTGAAATTCAGATCGATTAACTTTATTCCGTCTTTCAAATGTTGAAACTTATTTCTTATTTTTGAATCTGCAGGCAAATATTTTAATGCTTAAATATCGAAAAATGTGTAGTAAAACAAATATTGAATAAAATCTAACTAGGTCATCTTAAACACACGGAAACGTGAATCATTAATGAAAATGTTGCATAACTCAATGTCGTCTTTTACGGAAGACTTTTTTTTGAATCCGTCCAGATTAAAAACGGTTTATTTCCTGAATCTGCAATTTTTTTTAGAATCATTATTTATCAAAACAATGCAAATTAATGAATAACAAACATAAAATGTATAACAAAAGCTTTAAAAATGTATTAAAATATTTTGTATCTGGACAAATTTAGATCGCAGTGAGATATACTTATTATTTTGAGAAAAACAAAATGTGCCCTTCATATTTCTTCATATTTCAAATTTCATATTTTTTAGAGCTATTGCAGTTTTAAGAGCGTAGCATTTCAAAGGTATAAAACTGGTAGGAAATCACCAGAAACTAATATAATCAGATAGTTTTACTAGAGATAACTTATATGTATTTTTTCCGGATCTCTTCTCATATTTTCTGACAACGTTTTATTCCCAATTGTTTTTTTTTTGAAAGATCACGACAAAATGAGCCCATTCATTCAATTCAAAGGATGATCAGACTCGTGAGTAATTTCGTGAGTAACGCAACAAAAGCAAACGGCACAAAAAGTTGTGCGTATTCAAAGCAAAAATAAATGAAGCTCAAGAAAGAGAATTCATTTTCTTCATTTTTCACTTTTGAACTTTGATGATACCTTTATTCATTATCAAAATTCATGAAAACGTCACAACCATTTTTTTTATTTGACGTGTGAACTTGTTAGCAAATATTTGAGTACACTCAAAATGATAGTAAGCCTGCAAAATCTAATAATGATGATATATTTGATTCTTGTGATTCATGTGTAAGAATGGATTTCTACATTTTTATAAAAGTTTTCATGATTAAAAATCTGGAAAGTTTTCTTTTTTTAAACATCTTTTTTTCATTTCGTTCAGTTAAATTTGAACGGTTTCTTGTCGTTTTTGACCATTGATAAAACAAACATAGTTGCAAAGTGAAGTTTTTAGTTTTTCTATTTATTTATTGTTTTCGAATGGCCACTCATCAACTTTGATTTCAAAAAATTCCTAATGTCTGTACTAATTTTCATTGTACTTCATCTTGTTCTCCATTACTGTATACCGTAAGTTCTCTTTTTGAATAAGATCATTCAAGAGATCAGCTTCCCACAATATCATTTCCATATTGTCATTTCTATATAACACATTGTTTACATATATTTTACATTTTTTGTCGATATTAACCATTACCCGTGTGAACATTTGTTGGTGTATTGCCACAAAAACCATTCACCATTCAAAAAAATAATGGCCATCGCATATGAGGAGCAAGAACATGTGGGTGCTTACTTTCTTCTCCACAATCTGCGCATCTCCTTACCAGTTACTATTACGTGGGTGAGAACTTTTTGTTCGGGGGGTATTTTTGTGTCATCATAAGATTCGCCGTTGACCGTTGTATACGTATGTCTCAAACTTTTCATCTGCTGTGATTGAAATGCTGTCGAAAGGAAGACGTTTTTTTATTTGTGGGTTAAATAATGTCTTATAACTTTTGGGCTCGAATCTTGTTTTATTGCTTCTATGAAAATTGAACACTTGTTGATTTATTTGGTTTTCTTGATCACATCTTTATCATTCATATTTGAATAAACATACAAGAAACATTTCCCTCAACCTCTCCTTTATTCGACGTGTGAGCTGAATTGAAAAGTTCAACTCGTTTTCATTCAACAAGGGTTCCTTGCACCCTAATGTGTATTTTCAATATTATTTATGGTGACGTCAGGAACTCGAGTTTTATACTTACATTTCAAAAATTTTATGCGAATATTTAACAAATGGGCCAATCTCAGATCTTGTGACGTAATGTATCAATAGTCGAATCGAAATGTGCGCACGAGAAATTCAAAATTTTGCCGCGCAAAAATGTTGAAACGCATAAACATACTAATTGAAACGAACACATTTTTGAGTAAGTAGCTTCCCCTAAAACTTTTTCGTTTTCATCATTCAAGTTAGATAGATAAAAAAAATATTGAGAATAGAAAAAATACCATATTTTCATATTTATGGAAGGATCCCTCAAAGTAAAAATAACAACGATGTAGTTGGATACAAAATGTACTTATTTGTGCATTAATAATTTGTTTTTCTACACTATCCCGGATTTTGAATAATTGTTTTTTGTATTTAAAATAAGTAGTCTTAATAATACTTTTAAGAATTTCCAAGGTTTTATTTTGTGATATTTTGCGCTGATTGAAAAAAACAACTTTAATATTTATTAAGAACCTAATTATTCAGACCATACTTTAGAATTATGTACGTATATATATTTTTTCAAAACGTTAAAAGTTCCAAGACAACTACTCAATCGATGAAGTGTCTATATCCTCTACATAACAGTGTATATACTTTCTGCACAACCGACTGTTTTTTGGACCAATGTTGCGGTCTTCCCTTCCCGACACTCGCCCCCCGCCCACTTTCACTCTTTTTTTCATCCACCCAAGTAACTGATTAAAAAAAACGCGTGCACCTTTGTTCCTGATTATTTACATTTTTTTGTCATTAATTTTTTGATTTTCTTCTCAATTTTTTAATCGTCACTTGTTCCCTGATAAAATTTTAAACCTACTTAATCAACATTCTTTAATGATTGCAGCTTGCAATCTTTCTTTTTTGATAATAATTTTGGAAATGATTTTGAATTTTACAGATCAGATCAAAACTCGGAAATTAAAAATGGATCACAGAGATGATCAAAACTCGGAAATTAAAAATGATCAGCGTGCGCCAAATGCAAGCTTTACAATTGGTGTTGGTGAGCATTGATAAAACGGGTTGAAACATATAAACAAACTGCTTTATTTAGAAAGCACCCCAAATTTGGGAAAGTTTACGATGGGAGCGTCAAACGAGGAACATGCTGAAGATTCTGATGACCCACGCAGTTCACTTCTTTCGCCGAAACAAAATACTTTTGGATCACGTAAGTTTTGAGTTTCATTGTTTGATACTGTATTGGTTCTTATTTTTCGATGCATAAATTGTTAATAATATCCAAGTTCAAAATTCATTGTAAAATATCAATTATAATATTTTCATTCAGCGGAGCATCCAGAGAAGGTGTTGAAAACTGATAGCATCTCTTCATCTCCTGGAACCCCAAGACATGTCATGGTCAAACAGTATCACTCAAAAATTTTGGATGACCCGGATGAGCATCAAAACTATGTTTTGAAGGCTCGATTCATTCATTACGAAGAGGTTTGCTTATTAGAAGAGCAACACGTCGAATTTCTTTAAATTATAGGACACTGAAGGTTACGATAATCATTATGGAAAACCACACGTTCCCTGTATTCCGATGGAAGACTTCAATCATTTGCTTCAAATATCAAAGAAAGGTTGTTGATAGAATTTTGAAAATTACTAATGTTTCTTTTTCAGCAATCGTCACTCGTGAATGCAAATTCACAGATTATGACGGTCTCTTAGAATTCATAGAGACAAATGTAATTGACGTGGACACTCCAAATATTGCCAGCTATGTCAAACATATTTTGAGCGACCGACTTCGGTTTGGACAATGTGCGGAGTAATCAAATAATAAAGGAATTACAGAGAATACAATGCTGACAGATTCATCAAAATGTATCGTGGAGTATCGTCATCTTCACAATCTTTGCACGCGTCTAGACTTGGTAAAATTTAAAAATTAGGTTATTATATTCAGTCACAATGTTCAGACAATCGAGTTCGCTACATCAGGTCGGTACCAAATTTCGGAAGTATGCATCACGGACAAACGAAAAAGATGTCAGTTGCGCTTAACTCTTTCAAAGGGTCGTTTTTAAGAGAGTAAGCTGAATTAATTACAATTTGCACGCTAATTACAACTTTTAGCTATAACGAAGAGTTTGAGGAAGACACGGATTCGGTAGTTATTATCACTGGGTGCGTGCCAGATATGAATAGATGTCGATTGGTGATGATTCAGTTTGAAAAAAGTGCTTTGCTGCCAGAGGTAAGTTGTTGGTGTAGAGATGTTTTGAAATATTTCTACTTGACCTTAAGACAACCTAGTTTAAAAAACATACTCCGTTGAATATTTTTATTTTGCAAATCGGATCAGTAAGAGACTCTATTTAAAGACAGCTGTTCAGTTAATTTGTCCCTACCTGGTCTTAGTTTCAAAAATTAGAGAGTTATCTAATTAGTACAATGCAATTTATGCGAAATCACACCGATAAGTACACGCGTCATAGCAGCGGTCCAAAGTTGAAAATAATCAAAATTTGAATGCGCGCCGGATCGTGCGGCGCTGTCGTCGATCGTGCAACGCGGTCGGAATTGGCGCGAAACACAATTATTTGAATGTGGCTACATATTAGTATTGTTCTTTAGACCACCTGGGCTCCCATTTTAATTTTAATTTTTTGCCTTGAATGTGGATCGTGTTCGCTGATAAGCTGCCTTTAAAATACACAAAGTTTTATACAACATTGGCTAGTTTGAAGTCCATCGATATATTTTTTGTCCGCAGCATCTCTCGGACCACCTTGAGCAAAGTTATTGACATTCACACCTTATACACCTTTTCAGAAAAGGGACCAAAAACCTGTTGTAAGAGAGTTGTATTTAAGAACCATTTGAAAACAATCTGAAGTTTTTGAAAGGATAACCAAATAATCTTCACCAGCTTTGTTTGCAAATCTCGCCACTTGTCTTCAATAACAACAGCTATTTTTTAACCAAAGTCCTGTACACAGTATTATTTTGAGAAAAGGAAAGAACGTAAAGGGAGATCTTGGGGAGGGGGCCAAAAACAAATTTTAAGATAAATTCAAAAATGAAAAGTTTCAGTTCACCGGAAACAACAATGGAGTTCGTTCAATGATTTTAATGCTCGGCCCACATATCAAAGATATGGACTATATTGGAGTTGGAAGGGCGCTTGGATCAGTGATTTCTAATGCGGTTTGTTTCACCAGTTTTCTTTAAAAATCACGATTGATAAGATAACTACGTTTCCTATTAATGCAATCCAATCTTTAAAGGTCGCGCTGATATGTTAGTGATAATGTTAGTGATACATACCTGTACGAATTACAATATTTGTTTCTTATGGATTTTAAGAAACCACAAATAAACCATAGAAGAATTGTGCAGAACATCTTCCATTCTCTAATTTGAAAAATTTCCAATCAAAGTTTTTTCTACTTCGCTAGCTTTAAATTCATTATTTTTTTTAACGCTCCGTCTATTTCAGTTTTTTAGGTACTCATTTCCTGATTGCCCATTGAGTTAATGAATGTTCCCTTTTAAGACCAATGTTGAGATAAATGGCCGAGGACTAGAAACCCAACACAGAGGGACTAGCTTCCGCAAAATGTGTTTCTAGGCCACCATCTCGGGCGTCACATTAGTTTTGTTGTGAGAAGGCAAGCAAGCTCGTTTTTAGCCAGTTTTGGGCTGTTTTTGTTGTTTCTAGTTGAGAACTAGATTCGCCTAGCTGCGGCTAGTATTTTATTTGTTCTTTGCAATATAATTAACCTTTCTTTCGTAATTTATTCTTGTTTTAAATTTAATAAATCTTCTTGAAAATAATTCGCGTTTATTTTTGTTGTTTAAAGCTGGTTTTCATCCACTCGCATCTCTGTGAACCTAGTTTATACAAGGGACACCACTTTACTTGGGGGCCGAAGCCGTTCAGAGTTGGAAAACCGCTTAAATAGCATATTTTCGTGATTTTTGAAGGTTTATTGATTTTTCTTGAATTTTTTCGCTTTTTCTTCGTTTTTTTTGCCGTTTAATTTCGAATTTTTGTACGTTCGGATTTTGTTTGGTCTTCCCCTATTGGTTGACATTAAACAGACCGTCTGGGCAAATTATTTGAAATCTTCGTCACCACCGTTTTTCGTTTTTTTCAAGTTCTGTTGTTTGTAGCCATTTACAAACACTGAGACCGAGAAATTCGTTAAAATTTTGAATCGTCGGATCGTTTCACTTTTGTTCTTCTGTGGAAAGAGTATAAATACTGAGATATTTGTATATCTGGAAATAGAGATATAGAATAAATTTGAAAAATTGGAAAGATGTCAGCGTCCTCGTCTTCGTCAAGGAACATGGTCGTGCCGAGAGATGGATTAGCAGTTGCATCTGGTTCGGGAATGTCAAATGTTGGTGAGCAGTTGAAAAATTATTTGAAACGTAAAGAATTGGAAAATTGTTTGGAGAACATGGATCAGTTGTTGCAAAGAGTCTTCGATGAGGTAAAATCGATGGATGATGCAAAATGGTCAAAAGAGGAGATCGCCAAGAAGCAAAGCGTCTGTCAGTCAACAGAAAGGTTGCAAGAGGTTGCGGGTGATATTATGAAATTGTTTGGAGAGAAGTTTGGAGTTTGCAAATTTTTGGTTGTGGATAAATTGTTGAAAACTTTTTGGAGAAAAGTTGTGAAAGCTGAAAAGTTTGTTGAAACTCAAACAAGGATATCGAAAACGCAAAGAGAAACCATTTTCGAAGGAATGAAAGAAGGTTTTGATGTGTTGATGGAAAAATTGGAAAACCTGAAAGAGGATCAGGAAGATGAAGCTGAAAAATTGATCGCAAATGTTGAGTACATGGAAGAGTGTCGAAAACTTTGGATATTTTTGAAAGCAATGGATATTGAAAGTACGGAAAAGCTTGCGGTTTGGATGGAAGCGAAGTCAGCGGAAAATTTGAAACTTTTGGAAGAGAAAAAGCAAAATGAAAGGAAATTTTTGAGCTTTTTGGAAGAAGTGGAAAATGAGAAAGCTGTTAACAGAGAGGCTTCAGATGCAAATGCAAGATTGATGTATGAGATTCAACAGAAGGTTGTCGAAGTACAAGAGTTGGAGGAAAAGCTGAAATTGATGGAACAAAATCTGGATTTGGCGAGAAATGAAATTTCTTCGGCTGAAAAAGTGACTGTTGCCAAAAATTTTTGTGAATTGAAGGAAAATGAGGGAGAAATCATTGAGATGCTGAATAGTGTGAATGTTCGCAATGGAGATCAATTGGCAGATATTTTGATGAAATTGACGAATGATTCAAATGCTAAGGAAATTCTTGAATTGGAAAATGAAAAGATTTCATTGCAGTTGGTTGAAATGGATAAGGATAGGCATGATATTAGATTGAAACTGGAGGATGTTCAGAAGGAAATGGAACAATGGAAGGAGAATTGTGAGAGGTTGAAAGGATTGATAAATGATTCTTCTAAATCGGAAAAATTGATGGGTCATGTTCGTCAAAAATTGATCAGTTTGGCAAATGGACCAGGAACACCAATACCGAAGCCTAGGAGCACGATACTCACGAAAGTTGAACCAACTCGAGTTCCAGAAATCGCTGAAAGTGTGATAAAAGCTGAAAATTGGGCTCGTAAACATTTTGTGGAAGATGGAAATTTTGTTCAAAAGTCTGAAAATTTCGAAAGCATTAATGAAAATGTTAAGAAGAATGAAGATATTGTTCAAGAAACTGGAGTTTCGGACAGGAGCAAGTTATCTGATGAATTATATTTGGTGAGAAAGCAGATGAGCTTTATGGAAACAACGTTCAGAGCAAATGCGTTGCCGGATCCAAAAGCATATACTGGAGATGATGACAGAAACTTTGGAAGTTTTCTGACTACGTTCAAATCTAAGTATGGGAAACTAATGGAGAAGGATGAAGAACTGATGACAATTTTGGAGGAAAGATTTTTGGTTGGAAAAGCACTCCAAGTGTTTAGAACCATTCCGAAGAAAGATTCATTTGATGAAACAATGATGGAATTTCAAGAGAGGTTGAAGAAGTCGAGAAGCAGTATTTCGTTCTCGTCGATGCGAAAACTTGATCAACTGCATATTCTGGAGCACCAATCGATCAGAGATTATTGTTTGTTGATTGAAAAGTTGTCAAAAGAAGCTTTTGATATGGATGATGAGAAAATCGCACCATTGAAAGTTACGAAATTGTTGAGAGCAGCTCAAAGAGATCAGACGTTGCATTGCATTTTGAATATGAAACGAGTGGAAGTTGATGTGAAAAATCAATATGAGACGTTGAAGAGGATAGCGTTGGAGTTTGAAGAGGAAAATTTGATGAATGAAAATCAAATGGGATATTCTGATAATTTTGAAAGGAGTAGACAATGGGATGTTAACAGATTGAGTCATCCTGGTGGAAGAAAATGGGATGTTAACGGTTCTAGTCATCCTGGTGGAAGAAATTTGGATGTTAACGGTTCTAGTCATCCTGGTGGAAGAAAATGGGATGTTAACGGTTTTAGCCATCCTGGAGGAATGAAATCATCACCGGTCTCTGGTTCTAATGCAGTTCCAGTAGGATCAAATGATGTATTGAATGGAAATGTGCCAGTTGAAAGCAAATTTGGAAAAAATTGTTTCAAATGTGGAAAACCTGGGCATTATGCTGCAAGATGTCAGGAAAACAATAAAGTTGCATACGCGCACGGAGTAATTTGTGATGAGAAAGCACTGCGACAGGGAAATCATGCTGGAGCTGGAAGCCTAGTACTCGAACAAGCAAAAATTCTTGGAAAGGATGTCACAATTGTTATCGATAGTGGTGCTCAAGTGAGCTTGTTGTCAACCAAAACATGGAGCAGAGTCAAGAAAGGAAACTTGACGGATGAGAAGTTTGTGGAAAGTGCAACGGATAAAGATTTGGAAGTAATTGATGCGTCAAATACAAAGATGAATATTGTTCACCAAGTTGACGTTCCGATTGAAATCAGGCACAAGAAGAAGAGTGTTTCGTTCCAAGTGTGTGAAAGTAATGAAGAATATGCTGTTTTGGGCACGAATTCGTTTGAAAGTTTTGGAATCCGTATCGGCTGGAAAGATGTCGTTGAGGAGAAGAAGAAAGCTGTTGTGAATGCAGTAAGATTGAAGCATTTTGGTGGAGCTGGAAGTGAAGGAAAGCTGCCATTTGGGAAGAATCGTGTGAAGTTGGAGAAAAGATGTCCAGTGAATGTAGATGTGATGTATAGTAAAGGCATTGTGTCGGGAGGTTCAGTGAAGGACAAGGTCTTTGGAAAAGCTGGTGATCGGGAAAGTGAGCAGAAAATCGGAGGTCGTGAGAATGACAAGATAAGATGCAAGAGCAAACCGAGACACAGATGGTCGAAGAACGTGACAAATGTCACAAAACCTTTTGTTATTCAGGGTCCGTCAACAGTCAATCAGTTGTATGCAAGTGCCAAGCCAAATCGTCAAATGTTTTCGATTGCCAAGTCACAAGATCAATTTGGGAGATGTTCGGAAGTGGAAACAAGTGTGAATGAGAAGCATCAGGAGAAAGATGTTGAGATTGGAGTGAAACCTCAGAATATGAAGGCCAAGAGCGTTGAGAGGAAAGGGCAAAGTGGAAAAAGGGACAAGAACAAGCTGAAAATCGTCAAAGAACAGTCGGTTCGATGTGATAAATGTTCGACCCCATTACCCTTCTACCCGTGTTATTTTATGATGTATCCCAACAGTCAGGAGCCTGTTCTTCTAAAGGAGGGGGATGTTGAGATAAATGGCCGAGGACTAGAAACCCAACACAGAGGGACTAGCTTCCGCAAAATGTGTTTCTAGGCCACCATCTCGGGCGTCACATTAGTTTTGTTGTGAGAAGGCAAGCAAGCTCGTTTTTAGCCAGTTTTGGGCTGTTTTTGTTGTTTCTAGTTGAGAACTAGATTCGCCTAGCTGCGGCTAGTATTTTATTTGTTCTTTGCAATATAATTAACCTTTCTTTCGTAATTTATTCTTGTTTTAAATTTAATAAATCTTCTTGAAAATAATTCGCGTTTATTTTTGTTGTTTAAAGCTGGTTTTCATCCACTCGCATCTCTGTGAACCTAGTTTATACAAGGGACACCACTTTACTCCAACCGTTTTTTTGTTCAGAGAAAGAAATTTTTATTCAAAAAAAGGAACGAAAAATTCACTTCATTATGTAAATTCGACTCAATTTTTCTTGGAATTTAGTGTTCAGGCTTATTTAAAGTTGTTCAATTTTTGAAAGATGTTTCAATTTTAGAAGAAAATTAAAATTTCCAGGCGAGCTTTTTCGAACGGATCAAGAAATCAGACCACATCACAAGTGCTATTGAACGGTGAGTGGGTTTTTAAAATATTTCAACCAAATAATTCAAAATTTGCCAGTTTAAAAAAAATACAAAATTTCTGTTTATTTGTTCACTTTTTAAAAAAATTTGGGAATGATTTAGAATTATTCAAAATGCATTGAAAATGAGCAGAATATTTTTACAATGTGTTTTTTTTTTCATTATTTATATTTAACTTGTTATAATAGGTTTCGAATCGTCATTTTCATGTTAAAACTGTGAAAAACATCACAATAAGTTTTTGATTTTTCGATTTTCTCAGGTATTGGGGCTTCTTTGTGAAAATCACACCATTTTGAGATTGTTTCCCACAATTTCTTTTGGGGTAGGGGGGTCTTCTTCCCAAGACGGTTTGAAAGAAGGGTCTTCTTCCTAAGACGGCTTGAAAAAAACTGATTTTGTAAAAATTGCCGACATATAATTAGATTTGAGGCAAAATCTTTTTAATACAACAATTTCCATAATTTATGTCTTTATTCAAATCAATAGCAACACCTTTTCTGGCCCGAATACATAAATTCATCTAGATTGATAAAAAAGATTGTAAAAGTGTTTTCGTTTTCATAGAATCATGAAATAATTATGTATTTGTTTTGTAATCTTCCTTGTGTGTGTGTGTGTTTTTTATTGCATGATTTTTTTTGGTTACAGTTACCTTTCCGACGCGATTGTTATTGCTCCCGGAAGAATCGACTGCAACAATTTGATTGCTGGTGAAAGGATTCGAAAAATTGTGAACCAACGGGCTGAAAAGTATCACTCTATTTTTCATAATAATCGTGAGTTTGTTTGTTTTTTGAGGTTAAAGATTCCTACCAATGTTTCAAATTCCAATTCAGTATTATTAATTTATTAATTTGACCTCAAATTTGTAGGGTTATTTATGACCAGCCTTTTTATTTCTTGGTCCCGGAATGTCCTTCAGATGATGTTTATGTGTCTGGTATTAAACAGTTCATAACAATCAAAATATATAAGACCGATTTAGTTATATTGTTAGGTCTTAAAATGCTATTATCAATTTTTTAGTGTCAAAATACTAATACCAGCGATTCTTAAAATTGTTGAGTTTTCCAGCCCAAAACGTGTCAACAACAGTCGATATGGAAGCTGAGCCGGAAGAGCAGATTGAAGCCAAAATTTGCAATAACTGGAACTTATTTGGTGGAATGATAAACGATATAAAGAATCGGTTCAAGCATTATAAGTGAGTTGAATTGTTGTTAATTTTCTGAGCATATTTTCCTTTAACGTAGTATGCGTCAAAATAGACCCAGATTTTTAGAAAAATGAGCCACAATGTAGATTTTCTTATTTACAATAAGAAAAATAAAAAAAAAATAAATAAAAATAGTCCTTGTTATACAAAACAACAATTTTTCGAACTTTTCTAAATTTTCCAGCGTTTTCAGTATTCATTGTTTGTTTTTTTTCATATTGATATACGTTGTTCAGCATTTTAGAAATTAAAAATCATTAGTAAGTAATTAATTAATTATCAAATTAATTGGTCCTACAAAAAAATTTGTAAACCTAAAAAAAACTACTACATGTATATAAATAATAGGCAGTCCGTGCCAGACGGCAGCTCTGGTTTGAATTGGGTTTTAATGAAATATTATTTTCTAATGAGGTTAAGATCTTCGACAGGCGAGACTAAGGAAACATACAGTTTCAAAAAACGTAGAACAAGTAATTCCACACCTCGAATTCCGTAAGCATACAGCAATGAGCATGTTTGAATTGTGGTGTACATACCAATCACCAAAGGCAAATGGGAAGTGTGCGGCATTTTTTCAAAGCCGGGAAAACTGACAACTATAGGAAATCTTTTTGCATTTATTATAAATTTGTGAAAAACTTGTGACCAAAAAAATCATTGTTTTAAAGATCCGACTTCACCGATGCTTTGGACTGGTCGACACTTGTCACTCCATGTTTCATGTTTTTTGCATGTCTTGCTCCATCATTGACCTTTGGAGGACTTTTGAGTTCGTTTTCCCTTATTCACATACATTTTGTGAATATTTTCCAGACCTCTACACCAATGGTACCATGGGAATCTGGGAAGCACTAATGGCTCAATTCATCAGCGGGATTCTAATGGCGCTTTTTTCCGGCCAACCTTTGGTTATTTTATCGCTCACCGGACCGTTTTTGGTTTTCGAATCATCACTTTATGAGGTGAAATTGAAACTGGAAATAAACGGAATAATTCAAGACAATGATTCATTTTCCAGGCATGTGGATATTTGTCACTTGATTTTTTGGCTGTCAGATTTTGGGCAGGATTGTTCATTTTTCTGTTTTCATTCATTGTGACCGCTTTCAATGGTGCTCGACTATTGAGTTATGTGACCATGTTCACCGAGGATATTTTCTCAATTTTGATTTCTCTGATTTTCGCAAGTGAAGGAGCAAAATTCATTTCAAATGTATTTTTATTCGGCGCACTTGTTTAAGTAGTTTTTCATGTATTTTCAGGAATGGAAAAAGAACCCGGTTGAAGGCTTTGAATATTACCAAGAGCAAAGAGATAAATGTAATGCAACTATTGTCAAAGGTATCGTCAACGGTAAAGGTAATCTTCATCAGAATAGAAAAAAAAACAAATTTTTGTACATATTGCAGAAGACTGCAATTTGAGTCAACCAAACAGCTTCGCCATTAACATGAGCTTCATTGTGCTCACTTTTGGAATTGCCTTACTTCTTCGTATGTTCAGTAGAACCAAATTCCTTGGACGTAGTGTAAGTTTCAAAACTGTGTACATATATCCCAGTTTTATTGTTAATTTTAGATTTTTTTAAAATTGTTCCCAACAGAAATTCATGTTTTTTGTGATTTTATAGTTAGTGTTAGATTCTAAATCTTAGTTGCAGTTTTTGTCAACACACAATAACAAAATCACTCTTTCCTTCAGATCCGATCAATGTGCGGAGATTTTGGGATATTCTGCGCGCTTGCCATTGTCTATGGAATCAGAGTCTACATTTTCCCGAATGTTAACATTAGCGTTAGTTGTTTGATTTTTACAGTATCGCGTACTTTCGAATGATATTCCTTGTTCTAGAATCTCGACATCCCAAACACTTTCAAATTTGGCAATCACACCGAGCGTATTTATGGAATTTTTGTTGATCCAGCATTCACAAACTGGAATACTCTTCCAGTTGCTGCTGTCGCTGCAGCTCTTGTCTTCATTCTTCTTTTTGTTGAAGTTGAGATCACAGAGTATGTTCAACGTTTTTTGTTATACATACTCCTTTAAAATCAATATTTAATTTCAGACAAATGCTGCTCAGAAAAGAAAGGAAACTCAAAAAAGGTGGCGGACTTCATTGGGATCTTGTACTTGTTGGATTCACTATTTTGATCTGCTCGATGTTTGGCCTTCCTTGGATGTGTGCCGCTGCTGTTCAGAGTTTGGCGCACGCTTCGTCGCTGTCAACAATGAAGAAGAAAGCACCCGGAGAGCCATTGAGTACGATAAGCAAACTGTTCGGTTTCATTTTCAGAATAATCATTTTTAGAACCAGTCCACGTTGTCGAACAGCGCGTCACCAATATCATTCTATCGTTCATGATTGCTGGTTACGCATTCTGCGGAATTTACGTCCATATTCCGAACGCCTGCTTTTTTGGAGTCTTCTTCTACTTGGCTTATATGAATTTGTCGGGAAATCAATTGGTGGAACGTATCAGGATCATTTTCCTGCCAGCAAAGTATCGTGGAACTGCGAATTTTTTGGAAGTGGTACGTATTGTTTATATATTTTCAAATTAGTGCATTATCGAAAAAAGAAAATAAATAAGAGTCTTTAGAAGGGGGGGGGGGGCGCTTTTTTTCATATTAATCATTAAGAGTTTCCTAAATTTTTGAAAAACTCTAATTTTTTTCTGCTGAACTACTTCTGTGAAAAAATAACACATTATGAAAGAAAATGGCACGAGGATTGTTAAATTATAAATGATGCAAAAATTGTATCATACTTTGGTTAATGGAAAAAAGCTCGGCGAAGCGCTCCAGACTTATTGTTTCGATTATCCCTCCACGATCCTCTGCACAATATTGAAAGGATCCATGTCAAGGCATATATTACCGGCATTAGGAATGTCCCCTTAAACCAATAAGCCGGTCTTCTGGACTCGGTTTTCGTTTAGAATTTAAGTTTGTGATTATAAGAACATAAATGGTCCAAAAAGATCATAACTTGATATCGAACTCGCTGAAAATGAGTAAAATTAATTAACTTGCGAACGCTTTATTAAAATAATGAAAAATATAGTTAATTTATTTTTCCAAGCTGTAAAATGTGTTTCTTCAATGTCTTTTTAGTTTCTTTTTTGAAAGTTGTTAAATTTGAAAAATGTTTTTAAAAATTGCTGTAAATTGAAATCGTGGATTAAAAACGAATCAAAAATTAATTTAGATAAGCCGGGCTTTCGGGCGTCCGGGGACCCGAAACGATATGTCTTCTCAGGTTATGATGTTCGTTTTATTGTTCTATTTCTGTCTAATTTGCTTAAGAACGTTACAATTAATCGGGAAAATCAACGACCCCCTTTTTCTTTTCTTTTTCATTCAATCATTTGTAACAGTTTTGATGCTCAAATTGAATGACGTTAATTAATAATCGTCATTCCTTTTCACTCCCCCAACAAACAAATTGATCAACCCCACCATCAAAAAAAATCTATTTGACAAGTCACGTTTTTTCCTTTCCAAATCGTTGATATTGACTCGAAATACAAAAACGATAGTCGTTTTCCCGTTTATGTCGCCATCATCACTAGCCTCGTTTCTCTCCTCCACCATCCGCTCTCTTCCCGATCGTTCTGTGTTGTGTATTTATCTATTTATGCGATCGGACGCGGCACCCCCCACTCCCCACACGTGTGACTTACCAACACGCGTGCGCTTCACATGCCATTGTGACAAAAAAATTGAGATTTTTTTCGTCCTCATGTATTTTTCGTTCGTGTGTTCAACTGGGCGAAACGAAAGAGAATTATATTGGGGTTCCCCCATACTCTTTTAGGTATGATTTGCTTTGTCGTATTCTGACTTTTGAAATGCGAAATTTAGTACGGAATTTTTTTTCTGCAAAAAAATCGTTTAAGAAGAGCCGTGGACGTCATTGCGTCCTCATTGAAACACGAGAAGATAACCAAAAAAAATTTTTGAAGGAGCATTTTTCGTTTCGCAACATTTTGGATGGGTTTGAAAAAAAGATCGACGCTTTGATATGTCCTAGAACTGGAGATTAGAGAGTTTTGATTTTTCAAAGAACATCCTTTCTTCTCTGTTTTGTTGTTCACTTGTTTTGTTCGTCAGTTGTTGGAAATTGAGGAAAATTGAGGGAAATCGAAGTGAAATTACTCACTTCCGATTAGTACGAAAGAAAAAACATGTTCCGTGCAAAAAATGAAGAAGAAGACGAAGAAGAAAAAGAAAGATCAAGTGTTGTTCTGCAGGCGTCTTGGAGGTCCCATTGGAACGGCGGGGGGCTCATCAGAACAAAGCGAAAAACTGGGCATTTCATCATCGCTACACTCATAGTCGCCATGTTTTGTGATAAATCGGCTGGCGAGTCGAAGGCGCGAATCGTGCATTGCGATGAATCAGTTTTAAACATTGGTCAGTATTTGGACGCAAAAATACAATGTAGATAAGAGAAGATGAAAATGAAAATGGACGACAGAATACAATTGATAAAATAGTATGTGGAAGATGATTTCTGTTATCAGATGACAACACGCGAAATTTCTGTGTCTGAAATGTTTTTGTGTTTGCAATGGAAAGCACGTGCCATGAAAGGACGTGATTGATGAAATATGGGGGTTGATTTCCTTATCAATAACGTTTTTAGAATGGGTTCAAATTTGATCAATTTTTTTGATGTATGGAAAAATGGATTGATAAGGAAATAGAATTTTGGAAAAAATGAATTCTATTCGAACACAGAGAATGTTTATCAGTTTGTCTATTTTCATTGTGGGTGCAAAAATGCATCTTGAATGCATTGGGTGGGGGGGTTTCCTGTTCGAAAATCCGAAAAATTTCCAATTCAATGAATTACATGATGGAAGCGAAATTGCATCATGTTTATTGGTTGATGATAGAACAATAGTAGAAGGGATTCCCCAAAAATTTTAAATTTTAAATGCGCATATTTCAAAAGATGATGAAAGAAGCAAAATAGAGTGAAGTTCAATGCACATTTTTTTCAGGTACCGTTCCACAAGATTGTTATTTACACCGTGATTCAAGTTGCCCTCGTCGCAGGAATTTTTGTTGTCAAAATGTTTAAGCGTAAGATTTTTCAAGGATTTGATTAAAATCAAGAATACCGCCCTAAGAATTTCTTGTTCCAAGAAAAAGCGATTATTTTCAGCAATCGCCTTCTTGTTCCCATTGATCCTCTGCTCATACATCTACGGTCGTCACGTTCTCTTGCCACTTTTCTACAAAGAGATTGAGATCAACGCGGTATGGCTTTTTTTTGTCAACGTTTTTGTGTTCATTGCTCATTTGGCCAATATTGACACAAACTTTTTGAAATAAAAAATGGTAACATTTTGTGTTTTCAGCTTGATGGTGAAGTCAATGAAGATGAGGAAATTGAAAGTGAAGGCAAGGCGGCTGATGATTATTATAACAGCAAAATTCCAGTTTAAGGTGTATTTTTTTGAAAGAATCGTGTTTTTTTTTGGCCTTGATAATTTCTTGGGAAACTTTAATTTGTAACGTGTAATTTAAGAATTTCTGAAATCTCGAAATGCACAATATACCTTCATCTTGTTGAAAAACGTATTTATTAGCATGTAATTAGTTCCAACGTTCATTTTTTTTTGTTTTTTTGTCAACTGTTTTTTCATTTGCCCTAATTTTTTGTTACGGTACAGGATATTTCTGTTAGTTATTTTTCCCCGTTTTTTTTTTGAAATGTTGAATAAAGGGTTAAAAAAGGGAATTTTAGCAATTAAAAAAAGGAAAAAAATGTAAAGCATGATGTTTTTCAAACACTAAAAAAAACAAGTAGACATAAAGAGGAGTAAATCACATCGGAACTGGTTACGAGCGTTTCCTGTAGGGCGTCATCAAAATAAAAGCAGCAAAAACAATAAAACATTCGCATTTTTCTTCTTCTTTGGAGAATTTCAGAAGTTTTGGGTAGTCGATATTTTCCAAGAGGCACCACCAGTTGTTTTTAATATACTGGAGAAAAGAAAACGTTACCGGAAAGTTATAACGCCTTTGTTCCGATGATCAGAGAAAACTGAGAAGCAACACACACGGAGGATCTTTGTACCCCCCCTCACCCGGGAGGGACACGATTGAAATAAATGAAAGGAAGAAGCAGCTAATTCATTATGAATGTGGTTGAGAAGTGACAGAATGTGGGGAGAAGAGAAATGGGGCTTTTGTTGTGAAATTGTTTAAAAAGTAGCTTACACTGACTATGAAAACCCATGTGAACATACATATGTGTGACACAATGCTGAGAAATTTTTTGTTAGGTATGTCAAGATGTTATGAAGAGAAATCAATCAGCTGTAAACGGTTTGATCGAGAATCACGCAGACCTAAATCAATGGGTCTTTATATTCTTTGTAGGCATGAGTAATTACCATTACGTCGACACTTGATTTCAAAAATTAACTAGTGATTGTAAATATTCGTCTAATATCAACCGCGTTACATCCCAATAACTGTGACTTTCAACCCATTCTGATAAAATCGGTAAAGCGGTCAAAATCATCAGTGTAATGGCGTAATCCGCTCCGATTTTGGGTGTAAATAGCTTTTTTCAATCAGTAAATAATGATTTTTATCGACTTTGTAGTTTTGTGCACTGTATCTTCAACTTTTCAACATTCATACTTGGAAAAATCGTCTTAACTCTATTAAAGTTCATTCCAAAGCTTTAGTTTTTCTATAGCATGTACTGTAGTAGTTCAAATTTATGAGTTCACATTTCACACTCGCTTCAAAAAAAAAGTAGCTGAAGTTGTCTGGAAGGTCTCTTGGGAACTGATACCAGGGACCATCAGAAGTTTGATGTATTCCAGAAATTTTTTGCAGAACTCCGATTTAAAATCCTAAAGTTTTCTGGCTTTTGAAATCAACACTTCCAGTTTTGCAGCATCATTTTGTGTCTTGCTAAAACAGCGAATTTATTTAAGAGAATTGGTTGTTTGATCGTTTAAAAAATGATTGGTATATCCTGATTAACCACATGCACGTTTCTCTTCTTTTCATCCTTAATCAAAAGCGGCGGATTTCGAAAGATCACTAACATCGAATCCTTCCTCTTCTCATTTATCTTTGGCAATAAAAAAGAAAAGAAGTATGTCGAAAAAATGACCGCGGTGCAACACCAGTGGTGATGCAATCGAAATAATGTTTCGTTTTCTTTTTTAAAGAAGGATGAAATGAGGATGAGGAGGGAAATGAAAATCGAAAGACCAACCTATTAGGTCGGCGAAATTTGAGAAGCAAGATGTCATAGCTGTGCAACGTTGGAGCCGAAAGCGTTCGAGCACAAAATGTCTGCAAACGCACATTTATGGAATTTCGAGGAGTCAAAGATCTTGCAATCGCTCTTTTGGAAACAATTGCCGTTTTTTATGAGCTCATAGTGTCTGACAAAAAAATAAACAAATTTTTCGTATTTCAAATTATTTTTTTTCGAACAAAAAATCATCAAACGACATATTTGTTCTTTGAGTGGCCTGCAACGACACATCACGTTTTTACTCCCTACAAAAGTTTTATTATTTATTTCCAATATGACCCATTTCGCATCGATATTGTTTCGAAATTTGTGTTTCGAGGTGATTCACGAAGCGAAATAAAAGTTGTAATCGAATGCCCCAAGAATAGGAGAAGAAATGCATAAAATTGTTTAAAAATGACTAAGCGTCGTTGTCTTAACTTTTTCCCCCCTTCGTACAGTATCAGAAAATGAAACACTGATTGCAAACAAAGTTGTTTGTTTGTTGTTTGTCATAACAAAATACAAAAACCCTATACATTACAATCATTTTGAATGGAATAACAGAATAATGTTTGATTGAGATCACGCTGTCGATTTCGGTACATTTGTGTGAGTGTTTCTTTTCTATTTACAACACGCTTCAACCACGCGCTATCTTTCAATATCATCTTTTAAAATTCACGTGGACCACACATGTTACCTTTTGTTTTTGTTTTGTTTTCCGGGGGAATTGTTTGTGATTTTTTTTGTTGTTGAAAAAACAATGAATCTTTAGAAAATATCTTTAATTTCTCGTATAAATAGGCATGGAATATATTAGAAATAGGCAAAAATCAATGACACGCAAATATAGTATTCAGTTTCAGCAAAAAAAAATAGAAATAGCGAAACAACTTGATTTAAATATATTCAAAAAAATATAAGATCATACTCGAAGATTGATAGGCAAGAATGCGGACACGTCAAAGTTGGGGGAAGAGGACTGTAAATTTATGAGATCAATAACATTGTGAGGGTAGACATAAGGACGGGGGTATGTGATGGGAACGGCTGGAAGGAGCCCCTCAGCCATTGCATCGATAAGAATTGGTTTTGGCGAATCAGACATTGAAGGTTTCGAAGATGGGGAATATTCCAAAAAGTATGGCGAATCTTGGGAACATGTTGAAGATGCTCGAGACTCGGGTCTTGATGTTGATGTGGATTCTTGGGATTGTTCTGATTCATCTTCTTGTTGAAGTTGCGCTAGTTCGGCGAGAAGCTGAGCGTTTTCTTGTTCTTTGTTCTTTTTTTCTTGTTGCAAGATGTTGTTGGATTCTTCGAGTTCCTGAAAAAAACATTGAATTAGAAAAAAAGTTAAATGGGTTTTGCAGCAGTTTTCAGCAAACAACAAGTCATGTGAAATTGAAGTGATTCAAAAAATACGATGATAAACATCATTTAATCACGCGGATACTAGGGTTAGGTATCACTTACCAAGATATGATCCCTTGCTCTGGTCAACAGTGCCAATGTGGTATTACGAGCGGCATCGGTAAAAGCGGGCACAAGATTTTTCAATTGTTCAAGACATCCTCGAAGATTTGCTCGTCTTGTTTTCTCAAGTTCATTATGTGCGGCACGGCTATGCTTTGAGGTTTTTCTTGGAGGTGGTGAAGTGCAATATGGGTGCGTTGAAGGTGTAGATGTTGATGTTGAAGCAGTGCCATATAGGGACTTTTTGTCGATTTTCAACTTTCCACAGAATAGGGAACGAAGTTCATTTTCTGAAAAGGTATGAGAATTTATATTGAGAATGTGATCTATGAATATGTTTACCATTTGTCAAATCAAATAAGTTTTGAGACAAAGTCTCAGAAGTTGCAATTTTATTCAAGTCCAAAAGTCCCGCAGCGGACAATAGTGAGCCAAGGTTAAGTTGTTGTTCCATCACAAAAGGAAAGTAACAACAGTCAGAGGTTGACGTGAAAAAATTTTAAAGATGCTTGCTTTCTGGCGGGTAGTTTTGCGTCCAGACTGAGGCGCAATATAGAAAATACGAGGGGTGGGGGAGGAAGACACAACCGACCAATGTAGGGGAGGGCCCTGGGAGAGACGATATGCAAGGGCGGGCACACCACGACACCAGAGAACGAACCAAAACCTCCGACGTTTTGTATGTAGCGAAGGGAGGGGAAACCACCGTCGGAGACTGAGACAGCGAGAGGTCGTGTGATGGCTGTCCGGTGCACGTGCGAGACGCATGAAGCCACGCTTTTCTTGTGGAAAAGGGGGGAAACCGCACTCGAATATAAATAGTGGCGCACGTTTTTTTGGTGGTTTTTTTCCTTTAGAATTGAACTTTTTTTCTTCGAAACGATAATCCGTATCCTCGCTGCAAAAGCTGAGCTCAGTAAAATGAATTTTTAGGAAGTTTTCATTATTAAGATGTGGGGAATTACCCACGTGAGGTTGATTTAAATCACGTGCACTGTATTTTCAAAATGATTGACTGAGAAAGAGAACACGAACTGTCTTATGACCATGATGGGGGGGGGGGGGGGGGTGCAATAGCAATAATTGACATTCTCGATTTGTCACGTGTCAGTGAAGATCGCAAAGAATCAAAGTCAATAGTATTTTTTGTCAAACAAAATATTTGCAAGCGATACAGTACTTTATTTTTATTTTTAATAAATAATAAGAGTTATCCTCCTCTCTAACAGTGTGCTCTGAACCCGACCAGCTGATAATGATGCAAATTAGAAGGGGGGGGGGTGTTTAAAATGTTATCAACGTGGAAATCAGCAACATTTTCTAGAGTTCTTATCATTTATAGCGTGCAAAAAATAGAACATACCCTTGTTAATAAGTTAAACTTGATATAAATGTTTTGAAGATTGGTTGTGATTCCACGTGTTTTTCGAAATCACACATTTTCAGTGGGGGGACAAAGAATAAAGTAATTTTCAGCTAGTGTAACAAGATTTGTTGTTTGTCCATTTGTTGTATGTGTATGTGACCAGCACACGAAATAGAAATTCAAAGCTCAAAGTATCCACCAACTATGTTGATTATTCAACATTCATGAAACTTGAGAATTTGTATGTGTGCGTTGTCTTACGTGCCATTTTGAGGGTCCAATTGGTGCACGCAAGCAAAACATTAAATTTTTATTTTTTTTGAACGAATATTTTATTCTCGAAAATGAGTTTTTAGGCTGTTACGTGTGCATATCTTCTTTGAGAATGTTCATCTTTAGAAATGCGATGAAGGTTTGTTTTTAGTAAAAGTCGCGTACTTGTATGAAGTCAATGGATGTTTATGTCGTCGTTGTTTGGTGTTCGTCGTTTTTGTGCCATCTCGTTTCACCATGAGAATATGTACAAGTCTAGTTCTTTTTTGTTCAAGATGCATGCAAGCATACACATGCGAATACACCGCAGAAAAACAAAATGACATTTATTTCTGGGATTGGCTAGCTAAACTGACCATTAGTATCTTTTCTTCAGAGAAAGGAAGATGTATAGCTAAAGAGGGGTGGGGGATTAGAATCTGCAAAATAGATGTGACTTCTTGAAAAATGGTTATTTTATTCCTGTTTTTCAATATTTCAGTTCTCAGAAAGATTACAATAAACAGCCATCATCTGATTTTGATATAAATCTTCCTACATTGGTTTAAACAAGGTTTTTGGTCAATTGCATATGAATTGAATAATTGGAATTTCACGTGATTTTGAAAGACAGCGATTTTCTTACAAACATCTTGGCAAACTTTTATTGCACTCAACCGCCCTTCATTTCGTCGACTCTTTTGTGAGCACGTGCACTGAAAAAAAAGATAACGATGCGAAAAAAATGTTTGAACTTTTCGCAACAAGCATTGAACAGATTTTTAGGGTTTCTTTCCAGCATTTATATGATAAGAGGAGGAATCAAATTGTTTGTGTGTGTACTTTGTCCCGTCACGATGGAATGAAATAAGTGAATCGAAATAAATAATTAGTGGGTGGAGAATGAAAAAATTCCAGTTTTTCACGTGCATTTACATGATCTTAATTCGAATTTCAAAATAGATGGGGCAATAACGAAAAAAGCGCGTGATTAGTGAAAAAATTGGGAAAAATCGGGTAAAATTTTGTAGTAAACGACGAATTTTGTTCCGTTTTCTTTTATTTCTAAATTTTGTAGAAGGAAGCACTTTCAGTCAGATTTTGTCAGATACATTACGTGAAAATTCTCATTCATTGTTGTGGGGTTCCCCCTTTCCCATCAAAGCCATTCTATCTTGCAAGCGATAAGAGTCTCAATGATTTCTGATAAAGAAACTGTTTCTAGTTGCAGCGCAAACAAAAAAAAAGGTGTATGACATGTCTTGTGACTTTTCAAAATGTGGAAAGAAGCATTCAAAACACATGTATGTACACACATTATAGGTTCTTGTCTGAAAATTACATCAGATTTGTTGTTGTCAGACGAAGCGTATTTTGAACTATCGGTTTTGGAAAAAGTAATGCAAAAGGTTTACAGAATGACACTTATTTGGTTTCTGCTTGTTTAATCGGATGAAAATGCATGTAGGAATCACAGTACGGGGTTGCCCCAAAGTACCACGTCGTTAGTTTTTTCTATGCAAATTCGAGGGGTTTTCCGATTTTGAAAAAGTTTGCTCGATTGTATCATAGGATTGGAGAAGAAATAATAATTTATTCAAAATCAAATGGGTCAAAAAATGCCGGGGAATTCCCCTAAAATGCAAATTTTTTAAAGTTTTTCTATGAAAATTATAAAAAAATAGTCACGAGAATGATGTACAGTTTTATTTAAAAAAACACACCAAATTCGCTTGATAAACTATAATAAGATCATAATATTTATTATTTTTTGTTTTAAAAACTGGATTATGGAAACGTTGATAGTTTATGTGACGCAATTTTTTAAAAATCGAAGAGAGTTCTGAAAATTAACTACATAACAGTACAAAGTATTGGTTTTTAAATTTAAATTCAAATTGAATAAGAACTTTTATTTTAACTTTTCTAATTTTACAAATCATGGCATATAATATTTAAACCAAATTTGTATTTACCTGAAAAATGTTTCATTATGATTATCCATTCAAGAAAACATAACATACAGATTTTATAACAGATCTTAACCCTAACAGAGTTTTTAAATCCTTTGGAAAACCGAATCCATGTCCCTCTCAACTCAATTTCTACTCACTACTCTACCAATTCCCCCTCTCTCATTTCTCCGCTCGCATGTATACACCATCTCGTCCTCTGTGTTCAGCAGCCTCCTTAGCTCAGTTGGTAGAGCGTGAGACTTTTAATCTTAAGGTCAGGGGTTCGAGTCCCCTAGGTGGCTTAACGTTTTGTATTTTTTAGAATTGGTTGACGATTTTCAAATGTGCTTTATAAAACGTCGTTCTTTGCAAAAGATGCAATAAAAAATTATACAAAGGAATTTTATGTGTGTCATTTCATTTATGATTATAGTTTTTTTTGCGAAATATATTGTTTTACGATTTGAAAGGTTGTACAACCTTTGAAAAATTAAAAAAATGTTTTTTTCAACTTTCAAGAATGTCTTTTTCAGTTGTTTTCAATAAACCAGGTGACATTAATAAACTTATTGAACAATTTTCCAAAAAAAAAACTATTTTCGATTTTTTCTCGTGTTTTATCTTTTAAACAATGCCGAAATAGCCCACTTTTGTACAACCTTCTAGTACAAGATGTACCAAGAAAACACGGTTTGATGGTGGCGATGGGCAGAGAACATTGTGTGACGTCTCACCTGATTCCCTTATTTCATTCACTATTTTCTTCATTGCGACATCTATCATTCTTTTGGACTTTGTCCCAGAATGTCAAACATCTTTGCACGTGCAACACACGCCGAATCTTATTGATGATTGACAAAAATCTATTTTGCAAACGAGGGAGAAATCATAATAGTGCTGGATTCAAGCTGCAAAATTGAATATGTTGTTTATTCATTTTCTTGTTTATGTTTTGCACAATAATTTTTCCCCTATTCGTTCCACAGTACGAATATTGAAGGAGGGAGCGCTGGCTGCAGCTAATACTACTACTACTAATACTTGAAAAGGAACAAAGACAACAACAAAAACAACATTCCGTCAAGGTTGCTTTCTTGGTGGAGCGGATTTGACTTCTTGTTTTAGTTGACATCATCTAGTCTGAAGACAATGAAATTTTCCGAGGGATGAGCAATGTTGCAAACGGAATAATGTGTGCTATTTAGTTTTATTGAACCAGGAACAAAAAAAATATTTTACATTTTTGCACGTTTCTGTAAGATTAAAACAAGGTTTCGGCAGTGATATTATCTGAAAATTTGTTCAAAAAAACATTTTTTAAATTATTTCATTTCTTTCTTAATATCAATTTCTGATTAGGGGATAATAATATTTAAACATATAATCATTCCACAACAATTGCTAAAAAATATATTGAACAATAATCGGATTAAGGAAATGCGACAAATGTTTGTTTAACTTTACTATCAGGCCCATAATTTCCTGATATCTTTTGTAAAGGGGTTCCCCATTCCCAGCCAATCTGGCGGCGATGACCTTCTCTTCACATCTTCCCAAAGATCATTTGTTATCTATCAATTGGTGATAATATCGCACGGGGGTTTCCCCACTTTCTTTTTTACATTAATCAAGTTGAGAGCAATGCTGATAGTCGAATGTCTAATGTAAATAGATTTAACTGTTCATAGAAGTTTGAAGTAAAACACAAAAGTTGCAAAAATATTGGTTTTTAGAATTGGCGCGTTGTAAATAAAGGTAGCTCAAGGTTTCATTGCGAAAGACATTTCAGGGAGCATCAGGTAAACGAGGTCGGATGGAATATCAAATGGAATATCACTTGGATACAATTTTTAATGATCTGAATTTTAAATAAAGTTAAAAGGAATTATCAATATATTTTGTTCTTACTTTTGAGGACCCAGGTTTCTTAAAAGTGGGTACCTCCCTTTAACATTGAAGTTTGATAACAATGATCAAACCGCAGTGCTATGAGATGTATTTTAAAAAAACTTGTCAAACTCGAGTTAATATTAAATTTTATGGTGGGGGATTCAAAAATCTATTCGTGACTTACCATTGTATTGGACTGGGGGTTCTCCAAATCTTAAAAAATGTGAAATTCAGAAATTTAGGAGAGGGTTCAACGTTTCGGAAATGTATTCCGTTCTATTTCTAAAAAATGTTTAAATTTTATACTATAGTCAGAATTAATATTTGTATACTTTCACGAGCCCAAGAACCTTCGTAAACAGCGAAGCATTTTGGTTTGAAGTCATGTTTCAATTTCTAAATAATTGGAATGTAATCCATTAATGTAATTGATCAGTTATTTTCCGATATAAAATTATTATTCTAAGAAAGTATATTCTAGAAATCGTAAATATAATTTCCGTGTTCGATTATGCACTTTTAAACCATAAAAACAACAAGTGTAGTTTTTTATTAATTTGAAAAATATGTAGTATTTATGTACATATTTTTGATGGTTGTTTTTTAACGAATAACAACACTTTCAAACGTTTTGTCAGCATTATTGAAGACCACCCATTTAACTGAGCAATTTTGTTTAAAAGTATGTAAAACTTTTAAACTAATTGAAAAAGAACAAAGTTGTTTTTTTTTTTAAGTTTAGAGCAGTAAATTCTAGAGAATCAGTGCAAATTGCAGTCAGCTGTTTTGCTTTGACCAAAATGTTCGTGAAAGTTTCGACACGTGCGTCTTTGCTGCAAATCAGACGACCGAATGCACTTGTTTTTCTGTTTACATGGCTATTTCTAGAAGCGTGTCTTTCAGCTGACAGAACTATAGAAATAGAATGAAAAACAAGTGGGGTCGGAGTATTTTTTATGGTTTATGAATGTTCTATGGCGGTTGAGGTAGAAAAATGTTTTTTTTTGGAGGAAGCTTTTTCTGCTTCGGCATGTGAATCGTAAATAATTCTTTCTGAAATAACTGTTACAGTTTTTTAAACATAACAATACTAAAATTCCGGTAGGGTAAAGTTAATGCGTTTATATCAAAACAAATAACAATTTTTTTCGAATTTCTGCTTTTACTTCCTGAAAAACATCTCGATGTATAGTTCTAACAACATTTTGCAAAGATTCAAAAGCACTAAAGAACTTAAAGGCCATCACATGTTGTGAAGAATTAGATTGTGTATTTATTTTTAGAATGACTTTACCATTGGTTATAACTTTGGTAGACATGTGCTTCGTGTTTGATAGACTTAAGATCCTTTCAGTTATTGTTGCAAAAAAAATTATTTTGGAAAAACAGACATCTGTTCTTTTGCCGGCCAGGGAAGAGTAATCACTAGGGAAAATGAAACAAATGGAAATAGGGAAATAATTTTTAAAGGGTTGCTGTTGCAAAACATAATAAAATGGAAATAAATATTCAGCCCTCGCAATTCTGTAAAAATTCTATAAGAATCGTTGAATGAAAATTGTATTCTAAAATAAATGCATTCCGGAACTTCCAAAATTTCAACAAAACGAAGGAAAGTGGAAAAACGTCGAGGAAGAAGCTGCGGAGGGAGTATCGTGAAAAGCTTTTTTTTAAAAGAAGATGCAATGTAAACAATAACAATAAGTAAAAAATATGAGTCAAAGAACAAACCGGATTGATCAGAAGGTGAATTGAACAGTGTATTACTTAATTTTCACGATTCGTTATGGACCTGAAAAATGCAATAAATACAAAATATTTCAATTTAGAAATTTGCAAAGATTAGTAATTATTGCACAGATTTACGGGATATTGTTGTGAGACCAGACCAATTTTTACACTTCGCTGTGAGAGCACGGCCAGTTGATCGTAATTACCTCATAGACGCACCATAGTGAAATGTGCCTTTTTTCTCGCAAAAGCGAAAATTTTTGATGGGCTCGCTACGATGTCTCTTAAATCTGAGAAAAGGATTAATTACTTTTTGCAGCATTTTTAACCTTGGGTTGGTCCAAAGAAGTCGAATCGTTCAGGTTTCTAATTCAACACTATGTCCAGCAGGAAACAGGCTCATTTGACATAACTTACAATGCACGACTCGAAATCCCTGACGTTTTCCTATGATCAACATGATCAGATTTTCAGGAATGATCCGCTTTGGAGCTCTTCGACGTAATTGTTCTCGATTTTCTAACCAGCTGTAGCGATGTTAGTTTTTGCTCATAATAGTCCGAATCGACTTGATATTTTGTACTTTTTTAACGTATGTTTCAAAACTTCAAATCTTTTCAGGTATCAGAAAAGATGTATCACAAAGAGGGACACAACCTGCATTCTAAATAATGGTTAAGCATATTTTTCGAGATCAAGGTTTTATAAAATAATGATCACTTTTCTCTGTAACCTTTTGGAATACATTCCGAAATTTTCTTGTTTTAGAATATGAAACTTTCAGCTGTTTTTTACTTTTTTTTTTAAATCAGAAACATAGGAAATTAACTGTGATTCTTTTCATGTGATACTATTGCAGAGATTGTAGTCCTTGGAATTGATGGAGAACGAATTGGTGGCAATTAAAATTGTGAAACGAATCATGTGAAAGTGGTTGGGCTGAAATCGCAAAGGGAATTGAGCTGATTATTTTCATTGTAGAGTGCATCAAATTTAAATATAGACAATGAAACAAATGTCGGTGTCAGAAACTTGAGATATTCGCGCCAAAACTTGAAGACGTTCAATTTAATATTGTAAATGCATGGAGGTAAGAATTTGAAAAAAAAAACAATATTAAAAAATAAGAGGTATTTACGGTAACTCAAATTTTTGTCGAAAATATAGTTTTCAAGTGTGAAAAATTTAAATGTTTAAATTTCTAATCAAGCATTTTGATTAGTAATTTTAAATTTGCTCAATCTCATAGGCACTCCGCGCGCACGCGACGCGGTGACCGACACTCAGCACACTGGAAAATTCGCTGGAAAATGGATGTTCAATTTTTACAGTGTGTTGGGTTTCGGCCACCGCGTCACTTGCGTGCGGGACATCCGTGAGGTCGAGCAGCCATCAAAGCGCAATGATCAGCAATATCTTACTTGACGATATGAAAGAAAGAAAAGCTGACTAATTTTGAAACGGAGGGTCATGACAAATTTAAAGAAAAAATGTGTACCGGCATATCTTAAAAACGACAGAATGATGTGTTCCACCGGACCATTTCATTATGTTTAAATTCGATTTTTTATAACTTTATAAAACTGAATCGGAATATCTCGCAATGAAAATTGAAATAAATGAAAGACCAACGTTTCGACGTAGATCATTGGAAAGAGGATTTTACGCTTGCGCGGGGTCTGTTTTCAAAAACTACGAAGAAGCATGATTATGAAAAAAACTACTATTTTTAGTTGATGAGGCAAAATTTCAGCATTTTTTTGAAAACGCCACTTTTGTGAAACTAAAGTAAGATTTAAAAATTCCATTTTCCAAAAAGTAAACCAAATTTTCTGAAATTTGGTATATCATCAGCGGTATTAAATGAAGTTGCACTGTTCGAAGTTCAATTTGTTTATTTCAAATTTACAGACTTTGAGCTTGAAAAAATCTGTTTCTTCGCAGTTTTGGAATGCAGATCCAGCGTCCGCGTAAAATTCTCCAATGTCTCATAAACAATATCCATAAACGCTTCAGGTACTTCCCTAGTAAGTTAAATGTCTGTATTGTAAGAATATTTAGATCTATTTGATAAATTTTCAAGCGTAGCATTTTTGTGTAAAGGTTAGAACTTCGCTATCAAATGTCTTTAGGTAATATTTCCAGGATTTAACGTTTTTAAAAAAAATTTCGTGAAAAATCATGTAACGAAGGGTCTGTTCAACCACATTCGACGTCTATCTTTATCGATCGAAATACAAAAATGTAAATCGCGTCTTTATATTATATGAATTTCAAATGCCTTATTTTCCCACAAAGAAATAAAATGTTCATTATTATTCTGTTTCGTCAATGAAATTGAATGTTTCTCAAAAATATTGACACTATAAAATTTGAAAGACGTTCTTAATATCTTCTTGTATTCTACTTTTTATATTATTTCATTTGTTGGTCGACCACATTATCCACAAATGTTTCAACCAACATGTCTGGAATACAAATGGGGAGTGCTTTTTGTGCTGAACCATGTAGGAACGATGCAAAATGGAATGCCACAGCCAATCAAGAAGTTTCGAAAAAACATCATGCAGTTGCAGAAGATGCTGATAGAAATTCCACGTTGGTTTTAATTTATTTCATTTCCAATTTCCCTCTATTTACCTCGTCCAAGTGATGTTGTAAGCGTGCCCCAATGCGAAAACAGTCGAGAGAGATCCTGTCATATTGTGCGTCAGTATGTCCGACGGCTGATTTCGCAACCACGCTCACCACACAAACACTCATCTCACATTTAGTTCTCGAGGCGTTGATTCTATTTTTTCCCTGTTTTCCTAAACTTGTCGCTTACGTTTTTTCGAGGTTAGTCATCAGTTTTATTGAAAATGTTCATCTAATTGTTTCACTTTGATATTAGAATTACTATTTATTTCTTAATTACGATTTGTTTTTTTTAAATTAATGTCGGTGACTCAGATGGGAAGGGCTAGAAAAGAAACAACAAAAACATCAAATAAAGCATCGATTTCAAAATGTTTGAAAAAAAAACAATTAATAATCTAATTTTTGTTTTAACCTTTTTGAACCCCATGACTTCTATGTTTAATTAAGTCACATGTTCAAAACAAAAGACGAGCTATTTTCTCTCTCCTCGAGTTTTTAAAAAGTATAAATATAAAAATAATAGTTTTGATATTTATAAACCGGAAATTTGGTTTATCACCAGACGACGAAAATGAGCAATAATGTGTAGTTTATTTTTATCCGCTCCATTTTGATTGGATTTCTCAAATATTTTATTTCTAAACAATCGATTGTTATCTATTCAAATTTCTAACGTCCTTCGGTATAAAAATGTTTCGCCATTTCATAAATAATGAATGTAGAGTTGGTGAACATTATTAAAAGTTCAACAGAAGTGAGCTATCATTTCATTTTGATGTTATTTTTTTTAGTTACGCCTCTGAAAAAATATATTAACTTTAGACACTCAATTCGTTTCCTTTTTTATAAAATAACAGGGAATTTGACTAACAAAGAATCTCACAACAAAACAGTGTCACTATAAACTGATGTTAATGTTCTGTGATTAGACATGTTTGATTAATGAACATCAACATTTCGAAAATGGATATATTTGTGGGCTTCAAGCCATATATTTATTTTTTTAATTCCTGAAAAAAAGTGTCATTAAAAATTTTGAAGAAGAAATAAGAAGTGAGAGATGTTACTTTGCTCATGTTTTCCACTGGTTTCTGGGAACAATATTCCTTTTTTTCAGATGAAATTTATAAACTTGTTTAAATACTTTGTACATTATTTAATTTTAAAGGGAATCTGTACTGTTTTTGGGTTTCTATTTCATTTTCATCTTCTTCTTGATATTTGAAAACCTATACAAGAAAAATATCTTTGCGAAATTTCCTTTTCTGGTACACGAAAAAGCACATTTACACGATAAAGCGGCGAATGGCCGAACAATTTCAAACATTCTCACATTCGCGTGCTCTCTCGCGCGCGGCCGGGCGGGTCGGCCATTCGCCGCCTTACCCGGTAAATGTGCTTTTTTAGTGTACTAGAAAAGGAAATTTCGATAAAATTTTTTGCTTCTACAAGTTTTCAAATACTTTGAAGAAGATGAAAATGGAATTGAAACCTAAATTCAGTAAAGAGTCCCTTTAAAAAAATTGTCCCCACAAATTTTAAGAGCCAAAAATATCTAATCAGAAAACATGATTTGAAAGCATTCCCTTTTTACTCACGGGAATTGACGTAGCATGATAATGTAAATTTAAAGGAAAGTGCATTTGTTGTTATGTAACTAGTTCATTTAAAGCTTTGAACAATACAATTTAAGAGTCGATGTCTCAGAAAGTCGAACATACTGTGGCACAGTTGCACCAACGTGAAGCTAGGATCTTGATTTTTTGCATGGAGGGTACCTATGCCCCCCTTAGAAAAAAAATATATAATTTATTTGGCCACGCCCCCTTTGACCTAGTGAAAAAAATCCGGGTGGTCCCTAAATCGAAATTTTTAGTTTTAGAGATAAAGTCAAAATCTCATCGGGAGTGGATTACCCGCACATTTTTGAGTATTTTTCATGTTGACACCTAATTTCCAGCTGGTCGACAACATGCCGAAATTTTTATTTTTCTGAAAAAATGGTCCAAATTTTCCAGTTTTTCCCATTTTTCGATATGATGAAGTACTTGGCCCCGAATGGAAAAATGGAAATTTTCAATCCTTATTATGTTTGTCATCAAAATCCATGTTGATTTAGCGGAATCCCTGTAACCTTTTTGGGGTTTCAGAGCAAAATATGCGAGATTTTCGCAAAATTCCAAAGGGTCCCCCCCATGGATGAAAAAATCGAAAATTTTAAAATCTCCCCATATTATCAGAGGGACTCTTACTAATAAATATCTACTGTTTCCCAAAATATTAGTCATCATGTGGACCTATGGGCCGCGTGGCAACAGCTCAAAGAACCTTCATTCAATATCGCGATTTCCGATACAGGCAACAGTTTTCTGTGTACGGGGACTGAAGGTATTTGAGCTGTTGCTACATCGTCCATAGGTCCATAAGATGGCTCATATTTTGGGAAACACTAAATATTTATTAGTAAGAGTCCCTCTGATAATATGGGCAAATTTTAAAATTTTAAAATTTTTTTGCAAACCTTTTCCATAGGGGGGACCCTTTGGAATTTTGCTAAAATCTCGTCTATTTTGCCCTGAAACCCCAAAAAGGTTACAGGGATTCCGCTAAACCAACATGGAATTTGATGACAAACATCGTAAGGATTAAAAATTTCCATATTTCCATTCGGGGCCAAGTACTTCATCATATCGAAAAATGGGAAAAACTGGAAAATTTGGAACACTTTTTGAGAAAAATCAAATTTTCGGCATAATGCCGACAAGCTCAAAATTAGGTGTCAACATGAAAAATACTCAAAAATGTGCGGGTAATCGATTACAGAAGAGATTTTGACTTTATCTTTAAAACTAAAAATTTCGATTTTGGGACCACCCGGATTTTTTTCACTAGGTCAAAGGGGGCGTGGCCAAATAAATTATGTATTTTTTTTCTAAGTGGGGCCTAGGTACCCTCCATGCAAAATATCAAGATCCTAGCTTCACGTTGGTGCAACTGTGCCATAGCCAATAGGCCTGATGTCGAAAATCTCAGACATCGACTATTAACACTTTATTACGAAACGGCGTCATTGAAGCTCAAAATAGAAAATAGGTTTTTATTTGCTCGCTTAAAATTGCCTAGCTTAAAATTGCCAATTTTTTAGGAAAGACATTATCTTAAGACCCCTAAAATTAAAAAAAAAGAGTCGATTATTATTTTCGGAAAGAAAGGTTTCAATCAAGTTCACAGATTTTTGTTTTTTTGTCAACTTTCTAACAAAAAAGCACATCGTTCTAGGTTCAATATTTACCTATTTCGAAGAAAGAAATTCTCTGCAATTGAACGCGAAAGTAACAATTTTGGTTCGAAATGACTCACAGTCATTTATTTATCTTTCCCTCCCAGGCGCACTTTTTTTTCCTTCTTCCAATCCATCAGCAAATACTCTCCGCTTTTGCCAAACTTTGCCTGGTTTTTCGATCCTGTTTTTATTATTTCTTATCAGCATTTTCGATCAGTGTGTATTTTTCTTATGATATCTTGCGATTTGAAAACAATACTTTTATATATTTATATATGTATTAAAAAGATGAAATGGAAAGAATGCTACAAAGCAAATTTTCTGGGAAATTCATGAACACTAGTGCACTTTTTTTAAAAATAGAGTCCATTCGCTCTTTTAGTCTCAAAAAGATCTACATGCACTTTTTCTTTACGCGTCGATTGTTTAGTTCAGTTCCTCCTTTTACCTACTTTATTATGGCAGAATTTGTTCTAGTTTGTTTCGACACATTCCACTTAAACACACCACATTACCTTCATTTCTCAATAAAACAATTTCTTTGACAGATTCGATGGGCATTTCGTGCGTGGGTGCTTGCTTTTTTCCAAATGAAATAATATTCCTTTTTCGGTTTTGGACTAGATGGGATTAAGAATAATCTTCTATGTTATTGCATATTTCAGTAAGAAGATGTTTAACGGAACTTTCACATAAATTTAGGAAAAGAAAACCTTTTTATTTATTTTTTCTTACTTATTACTAATCCACTAGTTTTGTTTTTTTTTCGTTTTGCTTAAAAGCTCAACTCTTTCTTAGTTAGGGAGACAAATTTCCGTAATAATTTGCCGCCAAAAATTCTAGTTTTTTTAAATCCCTAAAAGAATTTTTTGGGAAAAAATGATTGCTCTTTTGAAAAGTGTGGGATTATTTACAAGTCACTATTATTTTTTAAGAAGACAAACCTTATGGAGCTGAATTGGATCAAATGTCGAGTGTTGGAAAATTGAGAGTGTCTTTCCACTAATTTAATAATTTTTTTTTACATGACTGCAGCATTTTGAAATGAATTTAAGTATGCTCATTTAATTTTCGCGCTGCTCTACGTTTTTTTTTCAATTGAGAGAGGGAAATGAACAAGTAAGGTGAAATAGAAAATATTAAAAACTGTGATTTGGTGTTTATTAAACTCAAATTTGTGCGTTTTTATAGAGAATAAGAATTTTTGCATATTTGTTCTTATAATTTTTGAGCAAATGATGCTAAAGCTCATTGGTGCACACTCATTGGTGCACACATGCTAAAGCTCATTGGTGCACACTGCAACTCATTTTTCGACTGTTATGTTCCTTTATGGAACAAACTTACTAACAATATCAATTCATTTTTATCCTTTCAAGAGTTTAACCTTCTTCTAGTCACTTCTAAAATTAACCGTCACTCTCCCTAGCTGTCTTTGCTACTCTTGCGGGTAGCATCCATTAAGTCTTATTCATGGCATTTTAATTTTCCCCCGTTTTTTGTATATTTCTTTACTTTTTTTTTTTTTTGTTATATTTTTGTAAATTGCTGAATAAAGATAAAGATTAAATGATATAGAAAAAAACGTATATCTAGAAAAATTATGAGTTTTTAATTTTATACTAATTTAAATAGTGTTTTTACAATTTTTAGGATTTTGAAATGTTTAACATTCAATATTCTGTAAATTCCTTTGACGGTTTCAACATTTAAAAAATTCTAAAGGTTTCAGTACACGAAGGCACAAAACGTTCCGTTTTTTAGTGAGACAACCTTTCAGTTCCGCTAACGGAAGTTTTGATATGAGCTCTGTTTCCACAAATTTATACAGTGCGTAACATAAGTATAGAGCCACCCCTAAAATTGACTCTCCAGGCGCGCGCGTGCAAATTCCGGACATGAGACCAAAAAAATCGGATTCAGCATCCAAAATTAGCCCAGGAAAACATATTTTACGTTAATACCTCTAGAAACATGTATGTTATAGCTCAAAGTATGAAAAAATCGCTCGTGCAACCGTAACATAAGTATAGAGCCACCCCCCGACATTCGAAGAAAATCACATTTCTTTATGAAATCTTTGTTGGAGCCTTTTTTCAAAAAGTTCTTTGTGTCTTTAAATGTCATATGGAATCGGGTTCTATCGATTTAAATCCAAATTATCCGTAATTCAACGATGCCTCGCGGAAAACATTCGTCAGATGCGGAGCAGGTCCAAATCCAAGCTTTTAAAACAGCTGGATGGTCGAATCGAGCCATTGCTGAGTATCTGAATAGCTCAAGGAAGAGTATAGACTATTATGTCAACAATCCGGATCACTATATGCTGTCGCCGAAGTCAGGAGCACCAACGAAGCTCAGTCTCCGAGACCAGAGAAATATTGTTAGACAGGCCTCGAACTCAATGAAGTCTTGCAATGACATCAAGTGAGAGCTGAATCTCAATGTGAGTAAGCAGACTGTTTGGAGAGTTCTTGGAAAGGATCCTAACCTCGTCAGAGAAGTCATGGAGCCGTCTCCACATCTCACCGATCTTCGGAAGACTCGTCGTCTGGACTTCGCGCGAAGAAACATGGGAACCAATTGGAACGAAGTAGTTTTGGATATCTGATTGTTCCAAAAACTCAAATACCCCTTTCAGATAATCTTTTCTGACGAAAAGAAATTGAATTTGTATGAACCAGACGGTTTCAACACATACTGGCATGATCTCCGCAAGGACAAGCTTCTCTTCTCAAAACGCAATTTTGGAGGTGGAAGCGTTATGGCGTTGGGAGCATTTTCAGCTTAGATCTGGCATTTGTATCGTCTCGCACGGACTCTTCCCAGTATCAGGATGTTCTCCAGGGTCAGTTCCTTTCATTTCGACGTCGATCCAATCGTCGTCGTTTCGTTTTTCAGCAGGGTACTGCGCGAGAGCATTGGTTCAAATCCAAAAAACTCGATGTTCTCCCATGGCCCGCGTGTTCTCCTGACTTGAATCCCATGGAGAACGTCTGGGGAGAGCTTGTGCGAAGAATAGATGCCCAGGGAAAGAAGTACGGTTCTGCTAATGCTCTCAAAATAGTCATTTTGGACGAAAGGCAGAAGATCGAGCTGGAATTCAATAACAAGACCTCCCAATACATCTCAAACCTTATCAATTCTATGCAAAATTGTATTTATGATGTTATCACACTTGAAGGATGTGCTACCAAATACCGACTTCATAAAGAAATGTGATTTTCTTCGAATGTCGGGGGGTGGCTCTATACTTATGTTACGGTTGCACGAGCGATTTTTTCATACTTTGAGCTATAACATACAGGTTTCCAGAGGTATTAACGTAAAAGATTTTTTCCAAGGCTAATTTTGGGTGCTGAATCCGATTTTTTTGGTCTCATGTCCGGAATTTGCACGCGCGCGCCAGGAGAGTCAATTTTAGGGGTGGCTCTATACTTATGTTACGCACTGTATAATGAATTTTTAAAAAAGTGAAAATCGGAAAAGTTGTCAACAAAATCCAAAATCATGAGAAAATGATCCTTAATTTTGTTAGTTTCACACCATTAGGTTCTGAAAAAAATGGCAACCGCGGGAAACCACTTATAGAAATTCATGAAAAGTCATCATTCTACTTACTTTAGGATATTCTTTTTGCCTTAACATTTCTGAGATTTTCGAAAACCGCGTAATTATGTTTTTGAGTTTATTTTTTGGATTCTTCAAGTAATAATACCCCCGCGGACTAGTTTTTCATAGTTATAAACTTTTTATAGGCCATTGTTTTGAAGCTCGTTTTCTGGCCTTTACGTGGTTTTTGAAATTTTTGAAAACAGATTTGGAATGAGTATGAAGTGTATCTTCAACCTAGTTTTTTTTTTCACAAGTCTCCCTTAATTTTGAAATTTGTTTGATACTTACATTTTTAGATCAATTTTGAGGCGTATTTAAAAGCATAGTCTTTTTTTTGAGAGGTTAATCATTCCAGTTAAGATTTCTGATATTTTTGTATAGATTCAAAAACGTTCTCTTTTTTCTCGCTAAGTTCACGTGAAACTTGATAGAAAGAACAGAAAAACGCATCATTCGTGTTCATATTCATCGTGATCTCACCAACATCAAATTTGGCGATGTTCAAGCGAATCCCTTTCAATATTCAGCTCCAATGAACAACTGGTATGGGCACCCGAGATGTAGAAGTAACGTGTGGGCCATACATACACACTCTCTGACACACTCACACACACAAACACACACAAATAAAGGGTGAATGAGCTAAGGGAGGACGAGAAATAGAATGTGTTCGTGTCTGGTCATGCGCCATACATACACGTGTGTAGAAAGACACACAATGTTTTGCGATGACTTTGTTTCTCTAACCACTCTTACATTCATCCGCCAAACGAACAAACCAACTGGCCAGTCAGCCTAATGCTGCTTTCGATGTCCCGTTTTTTTTTACGTTTCTTACTGTTATATTGAATAAATTTCATTTTAGACAATAATTTGTCATAAATTTGCATATTTCAACCAGTTTTTTGTTTTTATTTTCAGTCGTGGTTAGGTTTTAAAGAAAGTGAGCTTAGCTTTTATTCTTAGAACCCGGTATTTAAAAAAATTAATATTTATAGTTAGTTCCAGCTTCTCTGACTATTTGATAAAATCTGTAAATAAGACCATTTTGATAAAATAACTGGATTCTTAAAGAAAATATTTAAATGTTGGCTAAAAACATATTTACTAGCTTCGTTTAAAATCAAATTTATAAACAATTTCAAATTAAGACTTCACCTCATGATTAGGTACTTGTGTTGCCTAGGGAAAAAGTGATTCATAAACGCCAGAAGATTTTTGAAAAAAGTGCGAATAAAGTGTTTTTGTAATCATTTTGTTTTCGGTCCGCGATGAATCATTTTTCAGTATACTCTTTTTTAAGATGTTGTAACAAAACGTCTTAATTTTTAATCACAATCATGTTTTTTTTTAAGATTAAAGACTTAAGCTTGTTTTTTCCTTAATAATATCTCAATTGTGGTCTCCACACGATACACTATCCAAGTGTTCTAAGAACTAAAATTTTCACAGAATTTTTCTTTAGAATTTCATCCTCGATTGCTTTCAAATTTCGAGATATTTTCAATACTATCGTTCGAAACAAATCGACCTCAATTCTTGAAAAGATTTCGTAGCAAACAACTACATACACGGCCCTCATTATATCTATTATATTATTATTATTACCATTAATATGTATGCCTTTCATTTCTCTCTCTCAGTACGTCAAAACGATTCTCGCACTCCATTTCGTTTTCCCGATTAATGCAAACGAATATGAAAATTTTGATTCTGTCAATCAGTTTTTGAATAATTTTGAGAGATGACCGTACACATTGGGTTTTGAATTGATGCAAGGAAATAGTTTCAAACAAAGTGTTGTTTATCTCGTACTAAATACCGAAAAACACTTTCATTTGATTTCCTAATTTTTTCACAGATCACAAAACAATCAATGTAAGTTTCAACGATATATAGATAGACCTGTTCATTGATGCCACTGTCAACGTGGAAGAAAAATACAGAAACCGAAACGGGAGACGAAAAAAAAAACAACACACGCACGCGCGTATACATAGCCAAGGAACAAGGCGAACAAGTTTTGTGCCGTGTCGGTCGTTTTCCTCGTCGTGGTGATGGTGGTTTTTTTTTCTTGTTCGTTGCTTCCTCTGCCGCCTCGCCCATTTTCAAGGAAGCATCACTAGTAGCCTCCGCCATTCTCTTTTCGCGCGGAATAGGATGGAGTTTTTTTTTCGACATACTTTTATTGATTGAATAGATTAACCGGTGCTTGTAGCTTCTTCCAGTTTTGATGTGCTAAACTGAAGTGATTTTTTTTGTTGATTTTTGTATACAATTGCTGTCAAGTTTTATTATGTTTTATTTTTGATTTTGATAGCTGATAGCTGATAGCATTTAGTTTTTATAATAATAATATAAACAAATGGTAGTGTTTTAGAAGGTTATTTGATAGCTATTTTTGGATCTAGGGGGGTTTTTTGTTTATTATTTGACTCTTGCCACCTCTCTCACTTTTGTTTCATTGATAGTTTGTGTCCCTGCGGCAAAGGGCGGTTTAGAAAGGCTTCCTTATTTCAATAGTATTTTTTCGAAACAGAAAAAAAAATGGAAAGTTCTTCATCAGTGCAAAATTCTAAATGATAATACCGCCGTCTCGCTCGTCTCTTAATTTCTAACGGCACACATTTTTTTTCATTGCATTCCGTTTTTTTATTATCATAATAATCATGATTTTCGTATTGTCAGCTGATAAAGCAATCTTAAAATGTGGCATCGAATTGTGCTATAAACTAATTAAACACATTTTTGAACTATGAGTAGCTCCCATAAACGAAGGGATTTGACGTCGAAATGATCTTAAAAAAACGTTTTTTTGTTTCTCCAAGCGTTTTGCGGAAACGCCGCTGCCATTCCTCCACCTCACAAACATCTCTCATACACACTATGTTTGCATACCATCATTCAATTGATTTTTCATCCCCCCCACCATGCCGTCTCCCGAAACGTTCATTTTCATCCAGTCATTGGGAAAAGATATGAGACGGAAAACTAACCGCTAGAAAAAGTGATTTTTTGCCTTTTTCGATTATATTTGAAATATTCAATGCATTTTATAGACCCGAAACTTGATTTATTACGATCTCTTGATATTCTATTTTTTTCACAATCAAGTTTTTACAGGAAGGATGTCAATCTCCACAATCCGACGTCAGGTCAAAAATGTTGCCTACAATTTCTCGGACGCTCAAGTTAAAGTCAGAGAGGCGACCAGTAACGACCCGTGGGGACCATCCACCGCGTTGATGTCGGAAATTGCGGATCTCACGCATAATCCAATGGCGTTTACCGAAATCATGTCAATCGTCTGGAAGCGTCTTAACGATTCGGGAAAGAATTGGAGACATGTTTACAAGAGTTTGGTGCTTTTGGACTTTTTGATTAAATGCGGTCATGAAAAGGTTGGTGGCTTTTTTTTCTTCTTTCGTATTTGAAACTGACTTGAGTGAGTAAATAATTGAAATTGAATTAATTTCCAGGTTGCTCAACAATGCCGCGAGAATATTTTCACAATTGAAACGTTGAAAGACTTCCAACACGTTGAGGAGAATAGGGATCAGGGTTTGAACATTCGCGAGAAGGCCAAACAGATCACGTCGTTGTTGTCGGATGATGAGCGCTTGAAGAATGAGCGCACTCGCTTCATGCTTACGAGAAACAAGTTCAAGCAGAATAATCCGGGACCGGTGGGAGCTGAATCGACGAGACGTACCCGTCAGCATCATGTTGGAGATATTGCGCTCGGTAAAAAATTACTTTTTCCGACGAGTCTGTAAAAAAAAAGAAAAAAATCAATGAAATACTGGAAATTGCTTTCACTTTGATAAAATGTTCCATTTTTTTTAAAAATTAGACACTATTCTAGAAACCTAGTAAGGGTTTCTAGAATAGTGTCAATTGGAAGAAATCCACACATAAAAAATCAATACAATTGCAGATCCAGAATACGAAGAGGCTCGTCCTTCTACTGCTACTGAAGAAGAAATGCAGCTGCAAATTGCGTTGGCGCTTTCTCGTGAGGAACACGAGAAACAGGACGAGATTCGCAAGAGTGACGATGTTCGTCTTCAAATGGCATTGGAGGAGTCGCAGAAGGTGGTAATAGTTTGTAGTAGTAGTTTCGAGAACTCTTTGATCATTTTGAATAAATGTTTAGGAAGCTGAAAGACTTGCGCACCACCCTCAGGGAACCGTGAGCAGCGGACAACTCACACAATCCGCGTTGGACGACTTGTTGTCGTTGGGAGTTGGTGAACTTGTTTCGACGAACGATCAGCCGTCTTCATCGACGCCGTGGGGAAATAACGGTGGAGTCGTTGATCCGTGGGGAGTTCCACAACAGCCGAGCAATCAGCTCAGCAACCAGCTCGGCAACAATGGGCAATTGTATCCAGTTGTCAATGACCCGTGGGCTACTACTCCATCGCAGCCTGCTCAGCACCAAACATCGCTGAATAATGATCCGTTTGCTGCGTGGGATACTCAAGCGTCGTCTGTTGCTCCACCTGCCATTCCTACAAGCGCTCCAGCCGCTTCTGCTTTTGGCAGTCAGAACTCTTTCGATTTGCTTGGAGGAGATGTTAGTTTACAACTTTAAATTTTTTATATGAATAAGATGCTTCTCAGATTCTTGCACCAACTACATCGGCTAACAATGCAAAGGCAACAACGAACGGATCGCGAAAAACTCCGGAAAACTTCTTGGGAGAGAACTCGAACCTGGTTAATCTTGACAATTTGCTCGGAACATCAGCCATCAATGCTGGAGGTTTGTGAAAGCAATTTAGTTTATTGTTATTATTATTAATATTAAATTTAAATGAAATTACGTTTAATTCAGCTTCCCTTCCGAATGGTATGTGGAGAGACAGGTTTCATGCAACTAATAACATTTCGTTTTCTTTTTCATTTATTTGAAAATTACCTAACACAAAAGTTGTTTAGTTTGCTTCAAATCTTAGTGCATTTTCAGTTAGTTTTTTAGTTGTAATGCAATTATGGCATGAAATCGCAGAAATCATTTAAAAAATAGGCTCAATAATATGGGGAATGTTTTTGATTTGTGATTCATGATTCAAAATTCAGTTTAAATGTTACCGAAACGTTTGAACATTTTTTACGATCTGTTGCGGAACACAGTTCCTAATAATAAGAAATAATTAGCTTCGGTTTTAAATTGAAATCACAAGGATACTCATAAGTTTTTGATTTTGATTTTATCTTTGTTGCACGATATAGTTTTTAAAAAAACTCGCAATAATATAACCGAAATTTACAATTTTTTCAGGTGGAAACCCATTTTTAACCGGAACCACTAGCACCGCCAACCCGTTCACTGCTCAGCAACGCAAGTCGCCAACATTGAACGAGATGCGTGCTGCTCAAGGACAAGCTCCGCCAGTTCCAGCGACGGCTCCACGTGGTGGACTTCCAGAGCCAATGGCTAATCCATTTGCCAACCCGTTCTAAAAGGGATACCAAACAATGTGCATGTGTTAAATTATTACTTTTCGACATCTAAATATATTTTGAAAATTATCCCTTTTCTTATTCCAGAACCATTTCTGTCATGTAGACCAGTCATTATGTACCACTATCGTTTTTTATAAATTGCAATATTTTTCAAACGACACGTTTTTATGCGCTTCTCCCTTTTTTCCTTTCCCTCTTTCCCCTTTTTCCTTCCCCCCCCCCCTCCCCCGTTTCTTAAATTTTCTTTCCGATTTGAGAAAAAATTTCAATGGTGACGGTTTCCATCCCTCTTTATTGGTAGAGTCCCCTCATCTTAACACTTCTGATTCCTTCAACTTAACACTTTACTTTGTTCTTTTTTTTTGTAAAATGTTTCGTGTTCTATGAAAACCTGTCTAATGCCTTTTTGCTTCAAAGACAAAAATTTATATTTTTGAAAATTGAACGATATTTTATATATATATACATATATTGGAAATATAATGTATTCTCTGTCAAATTGCATTGAATAAAGTGTGTAAAAAGGTGAATTTTTGGAATGTTATTTATATTTATTTATTCATAATCATTAAGCGAACAGTTACAATTGTCAAAATCAGCGCACACTTTATTCCGAATTTCTTCACTAACTGGTAACCGTCTTCGAAGTGCTTTTTGGGTTAGTTTACAAAGTTGAGCTTGTTTTCGAGCAGTTTCAGAAAGAAGCTTGGAGAGTTCGAAACCGAATTTCTTTTTTTCGCGTCGAGCAACAGCAACACTCGTCACTCTTGACATTTGAGCATCTCGAATCTTTTTCTCGAGTTCTTGAACCTGAGATGAATGGTTTAGTGTTTTTTTTTGGGGATGAGAAAAATAAAATAAACGAACTGTTATTGTGTTGGCAGATACTGTCTTTGTCAATTCTTCAACCTCGCGGTCGTGTAGGTATGGCAGTTTTCTGGAAAATTAAAGGAATGAAACGTGGAATTTATGAATCTTGAATCAGACGATGTTTTTGAACGGATCAATTGCAACATAATTATGTATTTGGTTATGTTTCTACTAAACAGCCCAATGTTAGTGAATCATTTTTAATCAGTTGAATTTAATTTGGTTGAGGTCCGTTTCAACCAAACCCGCGAAACATGTGTTCGGAACTAAACTTTGTTGCCTTGTACAACCTGGAAAGGTAAATATAATATCCACAATGTCAGATTAGGTGCTTTCTCCTGAATATCTTGAGTAGTGTTTCAAACACTAGGAAAGGATCTCAGTTTTTAAATGAGATTTACGGTGAAAGATAAACACTATTAAAAAATGAGGGAGTCATTTTCAGTTAATAAAGAACAGCGTAATAATTAGCACGACCCAAAATTGAGATGATAAGTCAATCTTGAAAGGGAGGCCAGAAGGTCGAAAAACGATCCAAATATATGGCTTGATCTTTTACGCGCCACACGATCAAACGTGCAGTAAAATTCAGCCTTACCAGAGAGAGCTCTAATTTTTGAAATTTAAATAAGACAGGGTTAAATAAACTGACACACCGTCTTTGATATTTACCTACCTTTTTTCAAATTTCGTCTCCCTTAGCTGGTTTTCGAGCTGAAAAACATGTTGACCCAAGACCTTTTGCGTCTCAATCACATCTTTGTAATCTTCCAATCTTGCATTATAGTGTTTAAAATGCTGAAATTCAAACTTTTGAAAAGATGTTCATGTGAGGTATCCTCACTTTATCGTCAATAGTCCCAACAAAGGTTCTTAGCTTGGCAACCCTCATTTTTTGAAACTCTTTGATGATATCTTCCATCATTTCATCCTGCATTTTTTGTTTTTCTTTTTCCAAGTTACTGGCAAAATTTTTTTTCCTATCTGCAACTTTTTAGCGTCTCGACTATTAACCTTTTCAACTTACCTCTCTGAGCTTCTGACATTATCATGATTCGTTGACAATATTCATCCAACCTCTCTTGTGTCAATCTCAAAAATCTCTCATTATTTTTTCTGATTAAGCACAGTTTTTCGAAAATTTTCTGTTCTTCGACATCATCGCCCTTCAAGTTTCTAAATATCTCGCACAGTTTTTCAAATTTTGCATCTATGTCCACAATGTCACGAGATTCATTGATTTGACTGGCAAGTTGGGCAAACTCTTTTAGTTTATGTTCTGTTTGTTCCTTCAACTCTCGATCACTAACTTCTTCCACAATTTCAGCGATTTTCGTATTATGTGATTGAATGACAAGTTTGTATGCTTTTGTAAGCGTTTTTATTTCAGACTGACCTTGGATCACATCACGGACCAGTTTTTCAATTCGCTGAAAAATAATCGTAACGAAATTTTTTTTTAAATTCACTGACCTCAACAACGTCTAAATGATTCCAAAATACTGGAAACGGAATACGTGGCTCTGAAGTTGTCATAATAAAGTAATAAAAACTATTTAGACATTTATTTCGGCATCTGCATAAAAATTAGTTCCGGCTGAATAGCAGAAGCTGGAGAGTGTTGGACCTGAGCTCTTAAACCGGAAATTGTATACTCACTGGATCGGAGTTCATTTTTTTTAGTTTCAGGGAAATGGAAAATTTAATTTTGGGAATTTCTATCAATTTTTCAACCGCGTGAAATGGAAAAGCTGAAAAAATTTCTAGAAAAATAAACTGGCGGCCTTTGGAAAAAACATAAATAGGGGTCGAGTGGATGTGGGTCTTGAGCAGGTAAAATTATATTTAAAAAAAAGTAATTAAAAAGTTGTAAACGTAATTGAATTGTGAAGCGTACATGTAAAAATAATTATCTATCATAATGTCTTTAAATTGTCCTGTTCGGGCTGGCAATATTCATCTCATTGAGCTTCGTGGTCAACTTTGAAGAAAAAAAAAATGTTCATCAACATTTGAACGACATTTTTTCGAATAATGTGGGCTTCAGATATAAAATTCTACTTCGTTAATGCAAATTCCGTTTTTTGCAGGTGATTGCTTCTTTCTCAATTTTCATCTTTTTATTATTGAAGTTAGACAAAAATAGAAATTAATATATAACACGAAACTTCAGAAATTATCACAATTCTGACTCAAGCATTAATTTAACGATACGTTCTAAAATTTTGGTCGATATTTTGAGGTTTTGAAGTTGATGAGATTGAACACCACCGTTTTTCTCAAAGTTTTCTCATCATCCAGTGATACAAGAGTGTTGCTCAATTCAAGTGGGAAATATTTTCTGACATTTCATGGTTTTATGAGGAAACCGTCTTGCAGGACGCTTTTTAATAGAAATACTAGTAGCCAAATGTATTTAATTAATATGATTGTAAATTTTTAAAAATGACAAGAAAAGGAAAAATCAAAGAGTTTCAACTATTTATATAATGTACATGACACAAACTGATGAAGGTAGACCGGATACATAGTTGACATTATGAAATGGTTATGATATTTTCAGGTGATCCATGGAAAGGGTAATTTTTGAAAGTGTTAACTAAAGTAAGCTTAATGTGGAGGAAGTATATATTCCCACCCTTCTTACCATGTCGGTCAATTCTTCCTTTGTGTTCAAAGTAGGATTATGCGACTCTACATACATTTATCCAAGAATTTTGCAATAGGTTGTGTCTCTCTCTATCTCAAGGACTTCATTTTCAAAGATTGTCCATTATGTTATTGGGGAGAATGCGTCTTCTGCTTTTCACATCGAATTATATTAGACTTTTCACTTTGAGTTTGTAGTCTCTCGTTACGCATTCAGTCGATGTCTTCAATTTCTATTGACGTAATAAATTTCGGTCAGAAAAATATCGCCAAGATTCACAACAGCAATGTTCCCCCCCGGGGGAACTAAATTATTATTCACAAAACATTTGCTTGTTTTCATAATGTGTTGTTGTGAAAAACATTAACACAATAATTGCTCATTGAGCCACTTCGACAAATTTTGTTTTCGGATTTTTCTTTTAATTATAATATCCAATAAAAACATAGATATTCATTCATGCATGTTTTGTAGTCACATCAAAAATCACGTTACCTAAACAACCAAAAAGTGTGAATACAAAGAAGTAAACAAAATTTATCTTTTTTGTTTTTATGCTACGTTGTACTAAAAGAAACAACCAAATCTAAGAATTGTTCATTAAGAATTCACGGTTTTCGTAATATATTTTTTTTTACTTTTTTTTGAAACTAGTAATGCTCAAGTTTCCGTCCAAATTGATTCAATAAACGATTCAATTTTATTTTCAGACATGGCAAACAGAAATGAATTTGACATTCTACCATTGACGTTTGGCATCGAAAGTCTTACAACATTGTTGGAAGCAGTAAAGAAATATTTCGAACCCATCGAGACTTTTGCACCGAGAAAGCCAAGACTAGTCGCAGCCGCTTGCCTTTCCGATGCTGAGAAACTATCATATCACGTTAACGTTATAATCAAAAAAGATGACGAATGGATGACGAAATCACAAGAAAGAATTGTATATCTGATGTCACATACCGACTACATCAAACTCTGCTTAGATGCTTGCGAAATGCAAGTCAGCCTTGTTCAGAGATGCTTCGAACTGATGAAAATGAAAGTCGAGAATGGAGAAACGGTTAGTTTGGTATAGTGAAAAAGTGACGTCAATGAAGCTTAGGAGAAAAGAAATCATCAACATTCCTCATACAAATTTTTTCAGGCTAAAAGACATGATATTTCTTCTGTCGTGCATGATCTTAAACTCAAGTCCGTCGAGTTGGAATACCATGTTTTGATAAATAAGCCGGAAAGTAGTAACGAAAACGATTCTGAACAGAGACTCCTTGCTTGGGATGCAGTGGAGGAAAAAATCAATCGGATTCTTTTCGAGGAGACAAACCTGCAAAAGTTGCAACTGTTCGGTTGTTATCATAAATCAACTAAAGCAGCGAGAAATCAAGAGTTCTACCGTTGGATAGACTTTGAAGCTGATTGTGCTTTGCAATTGTAATACTCCCTTTAAGATTTCGCCTTTTCTATGTTGTTTTCTTTGATTTTAATTTTCCTAATCCTTTTGAGTTTTCTCGTTGATACTTTGAAATGTTTTTCTGACATTCCTAGAAAATAATCCGATTTTTCTTTCATTACCAGTAGAAATAAAACTTGATGTGATACATTCTCAAAACCACTAGTTTATTATCACCAATTTATTTTATGAAATGTCAGTGATATCATAGCAGGAAAAATGCCACACAGTCATAATGATTTTGTAATTGTTTAATCAAACTTCTATAATTTGTTAAAACGAAACTTAACCCTATCTGAATTTTATTTGAATCTTATATTGCTTATCGTTTTCCCAATTTCATTCTGTTCTTCATTTTTGAAACTATTAATTTGAAAACATTTCATCATAACTCTGTAATTAACCTGCAATTTGAAAATTTCCTAGTCTTTTATTTACTTTTATTTGAATTTCCCATTAAAACTGCTTATTAAAAATTGGAATAAAAACATAAATCATCAAACGTTTGTTTCTATATCATACTTTGCTTCATTATGTGTTCTTATAACAAATGTAAAACAACAGCAGATATATTTATAAGAAAAAACGAAGTGACGAATCATGTTGTCATCAGAAACATCATCAATTTTTGGATGTTGTTTAGTTTTATGTTTCAGGCGTAGTTTCGAAAGTGAGAATCAAAATCACAAAGGATTTGTTGTCTCATTAATTGTTTCAGCAGATTTAAGCAATGAGTTGCAATTCAAAGAAGTTGATAACTTGTTTTTTGTTTCATTTCACACATCTCAAGTTTTCCAGTTAACAAATTGATGATTTATTTTAAAAACCAACAAAAAAATCATACGATGAAAATATCCGGCGCATTTTCGAACTTCGAGCCCTTCTCATTATTGTCGACTTTCTTTCCTGCCTCGTCGTCGTTTTTTCCAATTGGTTTTTGCCTTTGTAAAACAAGTAACAAGCTGAAAAAATACAATAAAAAAGTTTAAAAATAATTCGAATTAATACCCCATTGGAAGACAACAGTAAAATCCGAAAATTATGAGGATGGAGAAGATGATGAGATCATTAGTAAGAGAGTAGTAGGAACAACTGAGACATGGTGGAGAAAACGTTTTGTTGTTGTTTGGATTATATTTCTTGGCGATAGCTTCGCCAAACGTTTTTTCCCAGTTCTTAATTGCGTCATTGACACTCTTCACGTCAAGATTGTGAGTCCTAGGAGCATTTTCCAATGGTAGCAAATTTTCTTCATCATCCAAAAATCGGTCCGATGTTGTTGTGCCATTCTTTCCTGTTGTCTTTCCATTTATTCTATCAGAATACGTCTTGGCGTATTGAGAATCACCATACGATCCGTACTCAACATCGCTTCCTCCAGCCATTGCAATATATCCAACGTTTGGCAAAGAATTTCTAATGTATTCCATAACCTGTTCAAGCTTTGAAATTTGATCCGTGTAGATCGAACAGTTGACCGTACCGAGAATGAGCATCAGTTTGAAAATGATCATGGTCACTTCTGAAACAATTTTTAATTTGAAAGACATAAGAGGAATTAGATGGAAAGAAATAAAGTCAACGTGTAAGATAGGAAAAAAATCTATATATCAAAAATGAAGTGTTAGTCATTTCATTATAGAGCTACAAAAACAATATTTTTATTTAAGAACATATTTTGTTCAACTAATTGTAAAAGATTAATTTTTGTAACTATATTTAATCATCAGCAAAAGAAAATAAACAGAAATTACTTTTGTTTGTTGATCATTAAAATTTTGATCATGGAAAATTATTGTAGACTGGAAATACAAGGTAAGTTGAAATCAGAGAAGTAATATTTATCAATAATAAAAAAATTTAGTAAAATTTAATACAAACTTAATTTTTACCAGATTTTAAAGACAAATACTTACTACATTTACGACAAGGTCTGACATTTCTAGGTATTGGTAACGTAACAAACTAGGTTTTTTTGGAAATTGAGTTTAGAGTTCTACTGTAACTGAAGAGACATTGTCCGAGTCGCGATAAACCGCGGTGACCTAGACCGAATATTGAGGTTAGAGTTTTATAACTTCATAGATGAGAAACAAAAGTCTTGCCAACTCAAATATTCTTGATCATTGTGTTTTTAGGGCTGCTCAACGGATCTGCCGATCCGAACGCACGCACGGCTGCCGCCACTCAACACACTGGACAATTTGAAAATTAATCGCGCTAGTGTGGTAGAGCAGCCTCCAGATCGCAATGATCAAGAATATTTGAGTTGACAATAGCATTAAACACAAAAAAACTAACTAATGTTAGTATGTATCTCCGCGTTGCGCGGGTGGATCCCGCATTTTGACTAATATTTTGACACTGCATAACTCAGCTCCAAGTAAGAATTATAACGTGATTATTTTTGTATTTTTGGATAGCTCTCATTACTGCGTGTTCTACTCATTTATGAAGTTGCAGAACTTTATATTCAACATTCGGTCTAGGCCACCGCGGTTTATCTCGACTCAGACATCGTCTTTCGAGTAACAATTGAGCTTTAAACTAAAATTTCAAATACAACCTAGATTGTTACGTTACCAGTACCTAGCAATGTCAGACCTTGTCGTAAAAGTAAGTATTTTGTCTCAGGTAAGAAGTAAGTCTTTATAAAATTGACTACTTTTTTTAGTATTGAAAAATATTACAGTTGTCAGCTTTGTTTGTAGCTTTGACAGCCTCACTAGTTCAAAAAATTAAAAAAAACGCTGTCATCAATACTTCTAAGGCACCTCGCATTCATTATTCTAGATTCAATGAATTTCTTCTACCGAAAAAGCAAAATGCGGTTCTCAAAACAATGCATTTTCTAATCATCTGCTTTCAGACAGTGAGTGAGTTGAGCTGCCATGTAAGAACGTTGAAATCCCGCCCATTTAACGCATTCAGAAGACACAGACCGGCACGGCCCTTATGCTGAAAATTTAACAGACTATAAATTTTGTAGGAGAAAGTGATAGAGTACTTGTTTTGAGAGATCCTATTCTCGATACCTTCTGATAATGCTATTGTCCAAAACACAGATTTTATTGTCGAACTTTGGAGCTCTAATTTGGCGCTAAACCCATCGAATGTTCTTTCTGAATCTCCAATTGCGTTATGTCTCGACATGTTGTTGCCTAGCTAAATTTTCACTGCCGCTCATTTTCGGCTGCATCAGCTAGACGTTGAAGGCAACGCGACCGCGAAGCGTTCAAATCCACATTTCTCACTAGGAAAGCATTTTAACATAAAATTGAAATATGAATGAGAACTATTGTAAATGAAAGGTATAGCAAATGAACAAATTTCGAACGTTTCACCTTGACGAAACGAGTGAGTTAACATTTTTCGTCTAAACACCAGTGTTCCGATCCGGATCGATCCGATCCGGATTTTTCGGTTTCGGATCTCTCGATCCGATCCGGATCGATCCGGATCGGGTCAATCCGGATTGCCATCCGATCCGGATCGATCCGGATCGGATCGATCCGGATTCGGATCAATCCGGATCGGATGAAATTCGGATCTATAAATATCAAATGTTACATTTCGGAATACAAATTTTACTATTTTGCTAAAATTATAAAATTCCGGCCTATTTTAAAGCAACAAATAATTAGATGACAGAAAAACATAACATTTATTTGGAAGAAAATATCCACATCACCGGTGAAAATAGTCATTTTTTGAAAAATTTTGTTGAATGTTTTCGTTTTTATGACAATTTTTTATCGTAGACATCAAAATTTTTTCTTTTTTGTAAAAACAGAAGCATTTTTGAGCAAAAAACGAAAACAATTACGAATTTTTTCGAAAAATTTACAAGTTGTACGACAAAACGGGGAGCTCCCCCCGAACGCCGGGACATTTCAAAAGTTTTGTGGCACGAGATTATTTTTTGACCCCTACCACACATTCAGAAATTGTCTCTTAAAACACCCAAAAGGCACCTCAAGTGCACCCCTTCTGTTTTTTTTTCAAAAATAGACAGTCATGATTATGTTCTAGATATTTGTATGTTGCGTATTCTGAACAAAACCGGCACAAAAAATTTACATGATATTCATAGATCCGATCCGGATTGATCCGATCCGGATTGGTCCGATCCGGATTGATCCGGATCGTCATCCGGATCGATCCGGTCCGAAATCCGATCCGGATCGGAACACTGCTAAACACACTTAAAACTTATTTAACATTACCAAAATGGGTACCGAAAACCAAATTTGAATATTGTTTATTTTTAAAAGGTGAATAACACGACAAGCTGATGATTTTCACAAATTAATTGACATAAATTTGGGAAAAAAGACATAATTGTGAAAGACAATCAGAACTTAACATGGCGCGAGTTATCAAACTCTGGAATTGACCCTAGACTCAACTCGATGTCTTCTGTGTTTCCTGACTCGGATGCATTTGAAATTCGGTTCTCGTTCATTCTGTAGAAATAAAACAATTAATAAAATCAAAATCAGAACTCTTACTGTTTCTGAAAATAATATGAAAGCAACAAGATGAAGGTGACGATTGACATAACACTTCCATTCCAGATGATACGATGCATCAATGTAACATCTTGCTGAGCTGTGGTATTGTTTGGATTCTGTTCTTTGGCGTTAGATTTGCTGGGGTTGACCTCGACTTCATCAATTACTGGATTAACTTTGATTGGACTTTCGTTTGAATAACTTTTCAAAATTTCATTTGAATCTATTTCGCCATTGTTTCTTTCGAGAGAATCCATTGGGAGTACAACTCCTTCCTCATTTTCCAATAATGTTTTCGCTGCTTCGATTTCGGAATCAATATTGTTATTAATGATTTCTTCCGGGTTTTCTTGAGGTACCGTTTCGTTTTTCTCATTGTACAATCCATCAACATTTGTTGCGTGTTTTCTCGTACTGTTAATACCAGAAATTGAAACCGGTTGAGACTTCGTTCGGCTCATATAGATACGACCATAATTCTGCTGCTCTCCGGAACAAGTTGAAAACATGATGAAACAAAACAAAAATCCAAGGTTGTAGATGATCATACTTGTTTTTCTGAATAAAAATACACTTCGATAAGTAACAAAATAATAAGAGAAATATGATAAAACTAAAGTTTTTAAAGTTGGAAAAATGATTTTATTTTTATATAAACACATTTATTTTTTCATTACTTAATCTACCTTTGTATCAATCAAAATTAAAAAAAAAATTAGAATCTAATTTTCGAAAATTTATTTTCAATCGATTTCGCAAATTTTTCATTATTTTAAAAGTTCGAAAATCTGAGTCAGTTCGTCAGGCTCTACCTTTAAGAGGTCAGAAGTTCTAGAAAAATAGTACTTTATTTGGAAAACGTTGTATCTTTTTTTTGCAAAAGCCGAAGAATCAAGAATAGACAACTCTGGAAAAATGTGAACTCAAGAGCAAGTGTTCTAAAAACAGCATGCGAAGGCATTGTTTTTTAAATAACCGAGTAAAAGATTAATAGCCTTACATGTAGTCCAGAAATCTTTATTTTTTCAATCCGTCCAAAAATGACAAAGTATTGTCATCGCTCTTTCAAAGGTTGTTGAGAAATCTGGAGGCGTACGGACAGGAATTCTGTCTGTAGTCGATATAAATTTTTCAGGGCCGTCGTTGTAATACGAGAAAAGTTGTAACCGCACCGATATCAACTAAAATTTGAAAAAACTGAAAAGAAAAAAATGAAAAAACTGAAAAGAATTAATAAAAATGTTGCAAACTGATAATCATTCAGAATTTCGTTTCCCGAAGGGAAATTGGGTTGAATATTTAGAACAACGGCAGAAAATCCTGTAAGTTCCATTGATGACGAAAATTCTGTTGGAGCCACATGCGTACCATGCAATTTTAGTACATTATTTATAAAAAATAAAACAATAAATTGGAAAATTGAAAAATTTATACAACATGACCTGCGATGACTCGTCTCTACATAAAATGTATTTTTTAACTCTAGAGCCATCGATAATTTATTTTTTTCACACAGGCCGCTAACATGTATCTCGTAGTATTATTTCAAATTCTATTGTTTTTCATAAGAAAAAAACAATTCAGAAGAATAGTCATTCTATATTACTTAAATATTGCATGAAACCGACGAATATTACGTTGATTCCACCTTGTCAGAAATATCCCGAAAAAAAGGTCGAAGATTATAATTTCAGGCAGTGCATGCATTTAGATCCTGCAAGATTGATCAAGTGACAAAACTCATACAGTAAAATATATGCCAGTTTATTTAATATCAGAAATTGGATCCGAAAGCGCTAAAAATTTTAAGGATTTTTTAGGCATCTGCGTTTTTGAGCGGTTTTTTGTTTGATTGTTTTTCATAGCTTTTTCGTTCGATTTTTGTAGCCTGAATTCCGATCGTGTCGCGATCATACGGATACTAATGAAAACCAGCTGCAAGTTGTGGGGGGAAAACAGTTTTTTGAAGATAAACCATTTTTGTGGAAACGCAATGAGAAAGAAAATGATCCTAGAAATATAATTTCTTTACTTCGTTTTCAGCGTTTGATGTGTAATCAATTGCTCTAATATGATTTCTACAATCACCATTTTTTGGGGATACATAAACTGCAAACTTGGGTACTCAATCTTCACACCAATGGTAACTTATATTTTTTCTATGTGGTTGTGGTGTTAGAAGCGGATACTGTCATTTCAAGAAATGCATTTTTTATAAAATTAATAAAAGACATGATAATCAAGAACATATAGCGTATCAACGCCTTTCTTTCTAGGTGTAAGAAATTTTTGAGTTGATATTATAACAATGTTAAAATGAATATTGCTGACGCTTACCACTTCTTTGGTTATTTTTAAGCCAACTGGAAATTAACTCAAAATAGCGATTCTCTTGAAACGCTAAGCCATTTTTTGTGAGTGTCACTTGACAAATCATAATTGAGGACTATGTTCCGTTGTGTTTTCGAAACATGACTTCCTGCTTTTCTCTTTTACACATCTCTGAAATTTCGTTTTCTTCCTCGTTGGCGCGAAGAAAACAATCTCTCTGACCACAATGCGTTATCAGTTTGTTCCATACAAAAGCACTCCAGCCCCCTCAGCCGAAATGCTTACTGATCAATATGATGACAACAGGCCGCAGGCAACACATCAATCTGTCGCACACTCCTCAAAATAGTGTTATTCAACAAGATGGCCCAAACTTTCGCTCGCCACAGAGAATGCAGAAAATGAACCAGAAAAAGAAGAGAAATAGTATTATCAGCGTAGAGTAGGAAAGAACAAGGCACATGATGCAGAGAAAGGAATCACTCTCACGTCTTGCTACTCGCAGTCGTCACACGTTTTCGTAAAACTTCCGTCTATTTTTTGAGGACCTTTTCACGCCTTTTTCAAAACATCAAAAATGAACTTTAACCTGCAACCTCAATTTACTGCTTCTGGTTTGCAAGCCCAACAATTTGTTGAAACCATGGAGGCGACCCAAACATCCTACACGGCGCCAATTTGTACAGTGAGTTTACTATTCCCTTTTAAAAAAATGCAATTATATCTTATTTCCAGGAAAACACGTGCTGTGTTTGTTGAGCCTACGGGGCACACATTCGGACATTCAAATAATCAATCTCAATCATTCCAAAATCAACAAGAAACTCATTTTGTATTTTATCACCATCATCATCATGATTACTACTATCCACCACAATATCAACAGTATCAACAGTCAGATCAACCAATTATTCAAGAACAAGAACAACATCAACAACAACAAGTGCAATCTTGGGTTCCTCCAGACCCGTTCACTGTCGAATTCCAAAATGAGCCAAATGCTGAAGAGCCCAAAATTGAGAGCACAATTGTCGATATGGTAACCGATTTTGAGATGGGTGGCTCGCCAGTTCAGCCAAAAGTAAGCACAACTTTTCACTTTCTTTTTTTTTCTCCGACTTTTTTTTCCTTCAATTGTAAAAAAACCGTTTTTCTGATATCAATTCTCGCTGCATTGCGCGTACAAAGGTTCAGACTGAGAAATTAACTGATAACCCCATCGATTTTTTCGAAACTTTTACGGTTGATTAAAAAATTTTCACTATCGTTGCAGTTTTTGACGTTTTTCGGGTTTTTCGGGTTCATAGAACGAAATTAAATAGGAAATAATGCTTTGTGTTTGTGCACAATCAGAGAGGAAGTTTGGTACACATTGCAATTAAATAAAATGGATGTTTGACTGGTTTATTCGATTTGTCTCATGTGCCGAAAGTATCAGGTGAAATAATCTGATGATTTTTTCCGGGAATGTGCCTAGATTGAAACGGAGATATAAATCCTTTTTTTTTAAAGTACTGTTAACATTTAAATAGCAAACACTTTGATTATCAGTTCAATATTAACTAATAATGGCCTCGCAGAGTGTATCCGGATAGGACTTGGGATCAAACCTTGATCGGATCGGCTCGGTTATTCGTAAAAGTGTTACATATTCATGTTCTAGGAAAGTTTGTTTTATTCATTTCGCAAAAAAATTTACCTGATATTACCGAACGGAGCCGATCCGACAAGAACACTGTTTTCGCAGTGAACTCTCATTAGTCAGGGACAAATATTTTTTATTGTTTGTAAAAACTGTAAACCTTAAAACAAGATTTCGACTTATCAAACTGTTGCCACAATTATTTTCCATTCTTTTATCTCGAATTAGTCGGTTCACACCATCGGACAATATGATCCCAAGTTGAAAATTGATCACAATTACATATGCATATTTTCAGGAACAAATTCTTGAAGAAATTGTTCGCGAATGCGAGGAAATCGAGCGTCGATCGCTTTCTGGCGGTTCCCCATTATCAAGTGTTTGGTCATCATCCGACGAACGTGACACTCCCGATCTTTCTTACCGTCCTTATAAAACACCAGAGAAGAAGGAGCGTAAGAAGGCTCAGAATCGTTTGGCAGCTACCAGATATCGCGAAAAAAAGAGAAGGGAGAAGGAGGTTGCCATGGAATGCATTGATGGACTTGCTGCGAAGAATTCAGAGTTGAAGGAAAAGGTAATTATTGGTTTTTCTGTTAATAAATGATTTTTTAAAATTTATTTCAGGTTACTGATCTCTCTCGTGAAGTCGGTTACCTCAAAAAGCTTATGAAAGAAGTTGGAGTTAGTTCAAGCTCATAAATCTACAAAAATCCTCAAACTTTGAAACCTCTGCAGAATTCCATCCCAAAAGAGCTTTGTTCTGAATAATATTTTAGTACCAGTATTTTTAGCTTCTCTGTAATAGGGTAATTATCACTCAACAAAATGAGAAACATATCTCAATTTAATTTGTTTTCTGATAATTATCAAGGTGCAGAGGGGGAATACCTTTTCAGTTTTTTCTTACTTACTTTTTTTAGAATTTTGTTTTTTTTTAAATATTTATCCATATCAAGATCCGAAAATCCGTACCGAATGTGTGAAGCCCGAAGGTGAAGACCAATTATTTGTAAATTTTATCATTTTCTATCTTAAATTCATTCTATGTTATCCTTACAAAATTTGCTTGTGTCCATCCAACTATTTCTATCGTTATAAAAAATTACCGTGTTTTTTCGTATTATTTATTACTTTTTTTAAACAGAAAAATCACAAAAACAGCTAAGAGATCGATAAGAAAAAAGAAAGAAACCCTTTCAAAAAAACCAAAACATTAAAAAGCATAAAAATATGGGGGGGGGGGGGAACAGGATATGAAAAAAGTGGGAAAAATGACAAAAAAAGGAAAAATGAAACAAAAAATCACAATTGAAATCTTCGAACAGATTGATTGCTACATTCGGAAGGTGAGTAAGGGTTAAGACGGTTATTAGAAATGGAATATTTGGCGTCTGAACAACGATGGGAGACTTGTGTTGATCCTTCCACCTCGGTACATATATTCACAAGTTGCGTGCAATATTCCGATCGACGGCCCGAAAGAACCGCACTAACATTTCGTTTTCTTTCATATTCTGCTTGTTTGAATCCGCTGAAAATGTTTAAAATTTTTAAAATTTTTGAGCAGACGTGTCAATAACTCACGGGCAGAAAATAGCTTTGAATGTTTGACGAAAACTGCTGGACATGAAACAATAAATACTGAAGTTGATAGGGTATGTGGCCTAAAAATAAGGTTTTGAAAGAAGAAGAAAATAATTAAGATGTTCACCATGACAATCATATTACTGGTTAGCAGAAAAACAGCAGGAAACATTCCTTCTAAAATTGAAAGCCTGATTGCAAATGTTTCACAGACGCAAAGAATTGCCATGAAAGCGGCTTGGGGTAGGTTTACAATCTGGAAATTAAAGTAATAATACGGTTATTGGTTTCAGAATAGTTTTGGACAACTTCAAATTAAAAGTTTGCTAAGAAAAATTGGCCACAGAGAGTTAAAAGGTGCATTATAAATTTTCAACTCGAAAATATGTAACCTAACTATTTTTAATCAAGTACAACATTTTTTCCCCATCTTTTTCCTTACCAAAAAAATCGATACAATTGCAACTAGCATCAAACTGGTTGAGTTGCTATCACGCTGTCGTGCTGCTTCTTCAGAACGTTTTTCTCTGAAATTCCATTAATTAGAGACGTCTACATTTTCAAATTTCAGAGCATAAGCAACACAAATAGCAAAATGGGATGATAAAAATGCATTCATTTCGATCTTGCTGCATTTTGGCAATAAAACCCATGCTTTTTTAAAGTATTGTCTTTGGAAAACAACTACACAATAAGGAAAAATAAGACTACTACTAATTGTCTAGTAAGTTCCATGCTTGTTCGAATTTCTATTATTTAACCTGTTGATATTTGTATTTGCGACGCAGTTTTTGAGAATGATCATGGAAATTTCAACTTTTTTTCTGCAAGCCCAATCAATCATCAGAATTTTGTTTTGGTGGAAATGGGAATAAAATACAACATACACACATTAGCCACCAAGTGAGCAATAAAATCACAAAACTTTTTGAAAATGGGTGAACGGTACGAACGAAAAAGAAGGTGTGTTGAAAGAATAGAAAGAAGAATTGCAGTTTTACGAGCTCACTGCTGGGAAATGTGGTATGTGCATGAAATGTTAAAATTTATCAAATTCAAAATACCTCAAAAGTCGAAGTTTTCGTTTCTGCGCTTTTCTTATTCCTTTTATTAAAAGAACGTTCAAAATGACTAGAAGTACACTAGGCAAGATGATGAATCCAAGCGCTCTTGTCCAGAAATAGATGTTGAAAAAGACGGTCTGTCCCATTCCGTCTAGCAGTGGGGTCTGCATCATGACACAGCTTCTGAAAAAAAGATCGTTCCATTTTAGCTTAATTTCATGTCAATTTCAATTTTTTTTGGGTGCAAAATGATTACGTCACTAATGTCCATGAGGAAAATGATGCAAGAATACTTGAAAATTGCCTCATTTTCGTTTCTGATCGCTTGATATGTTAAGAATGTCTGAAGTGATTTGACATTTTTGTTAGAGGGAATTTTTGAGTATTTTTGGAAATTTTTAAAAAATGCTGACAATTCTAACGAACATTTTGTCATTGTTTTTGTTTAATTCGAAAAAAAAAGATTTTCGAAAAGATACTGGGCAACATTGATTTTTGATCAGGCTGACAATTACAAACCTTGGTAATTAGAAAAATAAAATAAAAAAGAAGGAACGAATCTGTTTTGGAACGTAAGCCTATGGTTAAACGTTCAAAAAATGTAAGATTGTTTTGAAGGATATATTTAGTTAGGTTAAGGGGACTCGAAAATGTGAACAGGATGTTTACTACATTTATAAAAAATAGTTCATTTTTACAAATCTCTAGAAATTGTTTTGTCAAGTTAAATATTTTGTCTCATCCATTTTCTACTGAAAGTCCGCAGCGCAACCTCTTGAAGGTAAAAATATCACGACTTTGTTAGAGACTTAGATTTTGTTGATAGATCAAAACAAACTTGCGTGATACAAAATTTTCATATTGACAATAATTTTGAACTAAAGCAATCAACACCTCAACGCATGAAGTTTACAATTCAACCTTAGCTTTTGAAGTTTTGATCCAAAACCCTAAGAGTACAGCCATCGCAGACCATTTTTACAATCCTAGATGGGTCCTTGTGCGTAGTCATAATCAATTCAATAGTTTATTGAAAACTTTGTATTTAATTGACCTATTTTTTGTAATAATTTGACCAAAGATTTTTTCCAGAGTTTTTAAAGTAATTTTTGCTCGTTTATTGAATTCATGAAGGACCTAAATCCCAGAATTCTAGCAAATCACGTGAATACGGCTACGGCTTAGTATCCCAAGTTATTTCCCTATGATCTTTAGACAAATAATATAATCTTCACTTGTGAACTTTACACAATTCCATTAAAAAAATGTATGTTGTTTAAGAAGATTATGACACGATTTCTGACTTTACTTAATCTTGGGCAGAGAATTGAAACAATGTACTATTTGTTTGCAAAAATCTGCGGGGTTAGTCCAGGGTAACTGCTTCCGAATTTGCAAAAAAAAAATCTAGACTTATTTTTAATATACGGGATTTGTTTTTGAAATTTTCGAAGATTAAAACAAAAAAATCAAGAAGAAAATGTCTTTTTCGTGAGAAAAATGAATCATCAGGTATGAAAGGTACTAAAATAAATTCTGGATATACTTTTTTCTAATACATCCGGGTTACTCAACGATACATCTAAGCTTTAAAGGATAACATTTAAGTATAAAATAATCTTTTTTTTCAGTTTTAGGAACTAAGAATTCTCACGAGTTTGATAATTTCTTCAAAATTTAGCCGGTAACTGGAAACCTCGTGTTTGATCTCAAAACTCCTATTTATGACATATGAAACACAAATGGTGCACCGTTTCAAGAAGTGATACTAATAGTAAGTTTCAACTTCACACAAACCTTAAATGCGTCCACCTCCCATGCATAAAAACCCATCCGTCGATCATGTCGTAAACGTAATCAAAACTCTTAGGAAGCCCGCAAAATAACGAAATGATCTGTAAAAATATAAGACTTCTTTTATTTTTTATCCCCCTCCATATTTTTTATTTCCTCACCGTTATAATCATTGTTGCAAATCTAACATTTCGAACACTACATGCCCCCCGCGAAGATAATGGATAAGTTATGGAAATATATCTGAAAATTAAATCGGTATTAGAGAGCCTAATGTTGAAAATACCTTTGAGCTGCTAGAAGTACAGTAAGCCACATTGCAATGTTGTGAAAAATGGGGGGAAATGCGTCCATACTGTATTTTTGCAAATAGCACCACCAGAGTTCTAATCGATTAGTTCTTTGGTAATTTCTGTAAACATTTTGAATATTTGTTTTCTGTTAGAATCGGCCTTTGTACTTTTTAATCTCTTAATCTAATTATTTCAAAAAAATATATAAGGAAATTAGATGCTTATGTAGAAGGTTTTTTTTTAAAAACATTGTCAAGTGATTTGTTGAGGATTAGTTAGATAATAGGCCAAAAAGTCACGATAATTGATTCAAATGGACAAAAAATGATTGAAACCTCACCCCATTGTGAAAAAGAAAAGGGTCCATGGAAGTGGTACCAGTCCTACTAAAAGTTCAGCAATTGCCATGTATTTCAATACAACGTTTGTAGGAGTAATCATATGTTTTTTTGACATTACTAGAGCTACCGCAACATTCGCCATCACTGCGAAAAGTACAAGAATTGGAAATATCTGGAAAAAATAAATAATTGTGTCTTTTGGATGTATTTTCGTTCACCTGTCCATAGACAACATTTTCTAAAGTTTCATGTTGAGAAAGTGGTAAAATGAACTTGTCTGTGACACATTTTTTGGCACAACCGTCAAAATAAGCGTGAAATTCTGAAATCAGATCATGTCTCTGCTTAAAATGTTGCGAATACCTTTCAATGAACAATTTACAGCGAGCTCCTGCAGTTTAGAATTATTCGGAACAATATGCGCGGGTTGGCACCCGTCTCGATCTGTATGCATTTTCTCGCCACTAAATCACAGCCTCATTCTTATTCAGACTATTTAGATTGTTTAGATGTTAATGAAATATGTAAATGCTGTTATCTGCAAAAAATGAATGAAAACATAAATTTAAATTCAATGAAAGAATGGGAAGAAGTGAGCAAAAAAAAAGAAGAACTGAATTATTATAAGACGGATTGCATGAAGCAGGACGCAAAAAAAAATAATACGATGCCAGAAATCTTTAGGATGGATATCATGGCCGAAAGGATATGGGAGGGGGGAGATTAAAGTTATTGATAGGAACTGAAATGAATGAAGAAAAAAAAACAAAATAGTGTAGGGCGTTTCGAATGGTGAAAGGTTCAGGATACTATGCAAACGCATGATTTGAGTTTTGTAAATGGGATTTGCTGGTAGGCAACAGTTTTAGGTTTTGGAAAAACTATGAAAAACCGATTTTCATTTTTTTCTATGCACAAGTTACATGCATTTTGTACACAGTAATATTTTCAAGTTGTGGGCCACGTATGAGGATTGACGTTAGGCTCTAGAAAGGATTTATGTTTGGCTCTGGAACGTTTTATACTGACTAGGGAACCTATGCCATAATATTTTTAAGACGGAACATAATGTAAATGTCATGTTATATTAGTGTGTAATAAAACGTAAAAATAGTATTGACTTATTGTCAACTCAATTATTCTTGATCATTGCGTTCGGAAGGCTGCTCAACCTCACAGCCGCTCCGCACGCACGCGACGCGGCGACCTCCCACTCAACACTGAAATATTGGCGGGAATGTTAATTATTCAAATTTGCCAGTGTGCTGAGTGTCGGCAGCCGCGTCGCGTGCGCGCCGAGCGGCTGTGAGGTTGAGCAGCCTTCCGAACGCAATGATCAAGAATAATTGAGTTGACAATAAAAACAAGAAACTATAAATGATCAAAACTGGATCAGATTGAGCGAAAACACAGCTTTTTTCATAAGTGTTCGTTTACGTCGCCGGTAAATTTTTTGACACATTTCCGCTCGCTTTTTTTTGACGTAAATTGAAGTTAATAAAAAAAATCTACGTAGATCTAGGTTGAGTCATTATAATTTCATTCCAAATGTCTTCAAATATTGAAGATTTAGAAAATCTGAAAATTCGCATTATTTTTAACATGTTTCAAGCTATAAGCTCATAATTTTCAAAAATATCATCCGATGAGGATAAAGATCGTGACGCTTGATGTAAAAACCCGTTTTGCTTCCTCTTACTTACTTTGAAATGTTTTGATGAAACTATAAATTCTTTAGCTTCATAGTTTCACTATCAGAAGAAATAGATTTTCTTAAAATTTCAGCTTACTCCTAAGAAAAGGCCAAGTTGAACTAGGTTCAAAAAAAGAGGTTTTTGAACGACGAAGTAAAAATTGAAAAAAAAGGCTGAGACCAATTGAATGAAACCTCACTGAGAAAATGCTGAATAATTCAGTTTCAACCGAAAACCTAGATCTAGCTCGAGGAAAACGTTTATAGGTTATTTGTTATTCTAATTGATGAGGGAACGTGTTCTGGTAAAGTATACAAATTAAAAATATAGGTGTTATGATTTATTCAGAATCTTGTTGATAATTTATAAGGAGATGAAACTTTCTACATACTTATGATGACTACGATTGACTTTTGAAAATACCATGATATTTGATAAATATAAACAATTTTGTAGAATAATAACATTGTTCACTAGCTGGAAAATTGAACTTTTGTGCTCTCGACTTTAAGCTAATCTCCACAGATAAAACTTCTAAAAACATATAACCCAATATTCAAAGAAAAACATGTGACGTTGTGCATTGATCTGGTAAAATGCGATTGAGATTGGCTCGCCGGAAAATTTAACAAACTTTTAATTTCACAATTTTGTGAAGATTAAGACCAAATTCTTAGGAAAAGACAGCGTTCGCCAAAACAACGAATTTTTTTTCAAAATTTAGGTTTTCTTTTAAATTCATAAGGAAGAGGATTGTCCATGAAGCCCTAAACACTTTTCAAAGAATTGGTATACTTTTTGACGTTGTTACGTATTTTTTCAAAAATGATTAGGGGAATTTTAACAAAAAATAAGAATTATTGGCGAACATTACCTGAATAATTTTTTGAAACATATAGACATCATTAAAAGTTGTGTTTGAAATAAACTAGAAGAACAAAAAGTTTGAAAACATGGAACACATTTTAAAAAATAATTAAATTTGCAAAATAACGCCATCAGCGTTTTTTTGTCGTCCTTCGGTGCCGGTGTGCTGAAGTTCTACGACACAAGACGAAAAAATGAGGAAAAAAATAGGAAAGAAGTGAAAAGAAGGGTCTTTGCCTAATCCTTCAATATTGAAAAAGCTTTTCTATGTCACGATAAACGATGAAAACATAATTTGTTAGGCTTCTCATAACTAAAGAATTGTGGTGAAAAGGATAAGTAAATTGTTTATGTTTTAATAAGAATTGAAAACAGATCATATGGTCATTTTATCAAGAAAAGATCAAAATTAATTTTAAAAATATTGAAATATTAATATTTGAAGTGGTTATTCATTGGCTGATTATTCACGAAAATTTTTGAGAAAAAATACAAAAAAAAAGAGTTTTATTATCACTTTCAAAACACACAAAGTCTGTCCAAACAACCGAAAATGGGGAAAAACACCATTTTATAAATTAAAACTCATCTATATAAAAGCTTTTTCATTTATTTTTGAGTTCAAATGTAAATTCGTGTCTGCGTTCACATTTATTCATTTTTTTATAAGTAGTTCTGACTAGACGTGCACTAAAACTATCATAACTTTGTCTTCCGAAGAAGAACATTTTTCTGAGGTCGCCAACACCAGGATATACATTTTTTGGGCGAGAAATGTATTATTTTTATTAAATATTCAAAATTGAATGTTAATGGATGATTAACAGGAAAATTTTAGAAAAATGAAACAAGTGTTTATTTGGAAGTGTACTTTAATGTAAACGAAATATGAACTTGACCCCAAAAACAAAAAAATGGTGCTTATGAAAAAAGTTGTTCTTGGGGTATTCTCATTATAAATTTTGCAACTTTCTTGAGATATACTCATTTTTAAAGATCAATTTAAATGCTCAGACATGAATTTGTTTCTATGAAGGAAAACGAAGAATTTGAAAGATCGTAGTCTTAGATTCTGACTTTTCACTGGAAAATTTGTTCATTTGGAAAAATCTTGAATGTGTATGTATGTAAGTATCATAAAAAAGCTTCTCGTTTTTCAATTGTCTTTTTTTCTTCAAATGGATTTCCATTATTCTGTTTTCTGGGTAAACAGAGCAAAAATAAAACATTGTAACTATTTTTGAGCAGGTAAAATTATTTTTGTATATCTGACATCTTTATGCGTAAATGTAAACGAACATTTTTAAAAAATCGCCTCGAAACTATTCCTCGTAAAAAAGCTTTATAAAATTATATCTCAGAATTGTATTTGAACTCAACAATTCGATTAAAATTCTTCTCACTTGAACTTGAAGTAAAACATGACCTTTTCCTATATTTTTTCCCTAATCTTCTCAACATCTTCACCAAATGTGGGTGTTCTTCCTCAAAAAAAAAACACACGGGGAAAAAACCTCCAAGTGTGCAACTCGAGATGTGATCCATCCACAGGCCGGGCGGTTGAGATGGGGTCAAATTCAAGAACTTTGCCGAAGAAAGTTGACACTTGAAGGGAGAATTTGCAAGATTAGGAAATTAAAACTATACATGTTATCATAAGAAAAAAAATGGGGGAAAAAGGCACAGAAAATGCATTCTATGACGTTTTGAAAAATATTTATAAGGATCAGAAATTTGATCTCTTTGTGAATATTTTTTTCATGTTTAGTATTGCATGCCAGGAAACATGTCTATTTTTCTATCTAATAATTATGAATCTATTCATAAAATGTTGTTAAAGCAATAAAAATCATATTAGATCTAAAATTAACACATTCGCCAGGCAGTTATATAGGAACTACTTGAACACCGAAAAACTACTATGAACGTTGTTTTTCTAAATTATTATGTTTCTTTCAAAAACAAAAAACCAGGATTTGTCCGAGTTTTTTCGACTCGAAAAATTTCGTTTATAATGTGTCAACCAGAACAAAAAACGTTCAATATTCTTTCTGCAAAAATTATTTTTTCAAAAGTTCTAATTCTAAAAGAAAAGAGAATTAAAAACGAAATTAATCCTACCTCTTTTCAGCTCACACGCAAAACATATAGAAACAAAAACACATTCATTTCATTAAATTTCATGTCTCGGTTTTCCGCTTGATTGAAAATATTCTTTCGTTTAAAAAACCGGTAAAAGGACATTGTGAGGATAATGAAAATGAAAATTCTAAATAAGGAAAATAAAAGTAAGTTGAGGAAATAAAGAAGAAAATATGTTGTAAGAGAAAAAAAACAGAAGTTTTATGAATTTTAATACAAATGTTCAAAATTCTTTAAATATTTCTTATGTGCTACTGTGTCAGTTAAAGATGACATAAATTATAAAATAAATTTTTTTCATATTCTTCGAAATTTTAAAATTTCAAACGATTTTTAAAAACAAATATCCACAAATTCAATATTAGTTGAAAATAGTGGTTGGAAACGTTTTTTAACCTAGTTTCATGAAATATTGATTTTTTTAAACAAACAAACATTTTTTCCCGATTATCAAATGTTTAAAAAATTTGGGATAGATTTTACATGAATGAAAAAAATACAAAAAAAACGAGAATATAATAAAAAATGTAGAATCATATTTTTCCAACATTTCCGACTTTTGATTCATAAATGCACACATGCCATTTACAAATGACATGTTGCATATTACAATTATTTTTTTTAATAATTTTGAAAAAAAAAACGTTTGAAAATGTTCTTACAAATTGTCGGATGTCATGTTATATAAAATTTTCTGTTTTTTAATCCTATTCCTTAAAAAATGGGTTTTAAGCCGCAATATGGACTGGTAACTCAAGTATTAAATATTCGAATTGGTATTCTAAATATTTCTATTTTTCCTAATTTAGATTAGACCAGACAAGATTAAAATATTTCTGAAATGATGTCTATGGACAAAATATGTAATTTCGATAAATTAATTTTTGGCATCTTTGAATATAATTGAAAAAACAATGAGCTCAGACAATTGAAGACGAATTCTAAAAGCTTTTTCGAGTCAGACTTTTCCACGGAAAGACAATTCAATTCCAAAACAAAACCTTTTCGAAACAAATTGATAAAAGGACGTTGTCCATTTAAGTATTCAACAATCCGGAAAATCTAATCAAGGTCTTCTCAATTTCAAATGGTTTTTGAGAATGATCATTTTGAGAATCGTGCTCACAAAAACGAAGGACGGCCAAAAAATTGACCTTGCTAGCTCACCCGCTCCTCCCCCACATTTGGAAAAGTTGCCCTCCGTTTTTTAATGAAGTCTAAAACTATTCTTGGAAAATTGAAAAAGAACTAGTGAAAAAATCAGAGGATCCTTGTTTGATAAATGAGGATTGCATGTTAGAGGATGACTACTCTTCTTCAAATATGCGTTATAGAGGAAGTAGATTGATGGTTCCAGAGGTGCATTTATTTCTTTATTTTGAGAATATATTTGGATCTATTTTTAAGAAAATAAATAGTGCCTTAGGACGTTTTCAGTTGAAATTCAATCAAAATAAAGTTCTTTTAAAGTGCAATCTAAGATGAATTTCAAATTGAGTATTAAGGCAAACAATTTTTTTTTGAACTTCCGGAACAATATTCAATTTGAATTTATGTGAACTTCGAGATAGCTTCACTTTAATCTGAATTAATGGAGAAATAAAAAAAAACGAAAAAAAACAATATCATTCGAAATCTGAAATAGAACTGACGGTTTTCAGACGTGAAGTTGAAGTCGGAAATTGAAACATATATCTTTAGGTGATTTTCACTACATTTTCCTATAGAAAAATAGATAATAAATTATTTTGGACAAAAAATTTTTTTTTCATGAATTAAAAAAAAATCGAATTTTAGATATACTTGAAAATTTTCTTGCAAATTTTCATTGTTACGTAAAAATGTTTTTTTAATTCGAAAACTGTCATGTTCTTATTTTTAAAAAACGCAATACTAAATTTTGCAACTTTCTTCAATATTATTTCTTTTTGTTGTTTTCATATGGATACGACATTGAGAGTTTTAAAAATTAAAATGAATTAATTAATGGATTAACAACGCTTCAGAAAAAATGTGAAAGATAACATTTTATTCAACTTATTTTATATATTGCTTTTATATTTCGAAGCAAAAAAATCACTCTCTCATTTTTAACCGTTTTATTGAAAACTGTTACTGTTTTTTTAAAAACATTTTAAAGGTATTTTTGAGATATATTACTTCAAATCTATCAACTAATATGTGCCGTTGTGTAGTAGCAAAGGATCCGTCGATTATAACACACGATTATAAAAATGAAGAAAAAATTTGATTGACATCCGCCATCGTCAAATAATTTTAGTTACCTGTCATACTTTCACGTCTTATTCCGACACCAAAGATCCTTCATTTCGACAAAACCCTAATCCCATACTAATCTTAACGATACCTAATATCTCTAGTCAGAGAAACATACATTTTGAAGATTTTACGAACTCTTTCTCATATTCTGAAATTTAAAAAAGCCTTCTGAAAAAAAGCTACGTTATGAATTAATTCACTATCAGTTATTCGAAGTTATCCTTGGAACTTTATTTGATAATCGGAGTTTTAACGCAACACCAATAATACCCTTCGATACCTCCCTAGCTTCGATTGTTTTGTACAATAAATATATAAATAAACAAAATTACATAAATTTACGAATTTTATGGCTTTCAAAACACAGTCTTGTTTGTTTTGCTGATAACTAAAGTTCACTTCATTACACATTTGCAAAACCATTGTTTATTTTTCGATATTCTGATGATAAGTGTACTATGAACGAAAACAAAAAAAGTGAAAACATAGCTACAAGGAACTTTTGAAAGTAGAAGTAATGCGGAAGTTTTACAAATAGTAATTAGTTTTCCTATAAGAAGGATAAATTTAAAAGAATGGTCATACAAGACATCTATTTTATAATAAAAGAGCTGTGAATAGTGCTGAAAATGTGATTTTCGAGTCACTCGTGTATGCAAAATATTTTTCTTTTTCTGTATACTAATAATATTCATGAGTATAATTGCGAAAACATTCATTAAATATAAGATTCGTCGAAATTGAAATTTTTGAAAGTTGTTGGAAGAACGAAATGAAAACATGTTTCTACAAAAACCGAATGATCAAAAATCGTGAGCTCCAATTCCGGCAATAAAACGGACGGAACAATCAAACAAATGCAACGTTTTCTGAACTTCAATAAAACTTTGTTTGAAACATTTTGAAAATTGGAAAAAAAAGAGAAGAAAATATACTTGCGAAGCTCAATGCAGCCTTCAGGCAGTTTATTATATTGCTTTATTTTTAATTAAACTTTCTTCCATTTTCTTAAATAGCACGTTTTGTTTTGTCGTCGCAGAAAAGGTTGAACTTTTTCGAATAAAACTTACTTCTAAATTTATCTTAAGAATTTGTATAGAATGCTCCTCATCTCATAGTCAAATATCAATACTTCTGAAGGCATTCCTCTTGTTGTAGTAAAGAAAAAAGAAGCGTGATTCGAAGCAAAAAAAAGTATGTTAGTACTCATTCATGAGCCCCTCATTTTTGTGCTCCAAGAGTGTGCCACTTCTCAACTGATTGATGAATTCCAACCGTGAATAATGGGATTTTGTTTCGGCTTCCCTAAAAAAAATGGAGACGAGATGCCGATCGGATCATGATGGAAAAAGTCTGTCACGACTCATTTAGACGCGGATTTTGCCTGGAGGCGAAATTAGATGTGCAATGGAATCATTTTTGGTCATTGGGAGGATGAGTGCGTTTTTGAGATGTTTTTTTTTATTCAAGAAGCGGAAAAAGAGGGAAAGACCTTATGGAAAAATGTAGGTCTAAATGGGAAGAAAAAAAAACAAGTAAGTTTTTAGATAGGTATTTAAGGGGAATGACATCATGATGAATGGTGATTTTCAAAATCCTAGTTTCGAATACTCATTGAACTTTACAAATTGTACTGAAACACGCAAACAATTGAAGTGAGCCAATTGCACTTCGTTACATGTAAATAATCGAAATTCTGATGGATGAACCATCCAATTTTATTCTTAAGCCAGTTTCTTAAGAATTTAAATTCGGACTAAAGGAAAACGGTACTGAACCTGTTTTTTATCATTAACAGAATTTAGGAATCAAGATAAAAATGATGTCATAAGGCAAAATTCTCAACGATTTACATATGCACAACTAATATTGAACAGTGACCTGTTAGGTGTCACGATTATGATTAAATTATATGAATAAAATATTAGGTCAAACAATTTAAAAATTCCGATGAAAAACACAAAGTTTAGAAAAATTTTAATACTATCTAACATTTTTTTAAAATCGCATCATTCCGAAAAAAACATTGTTGCGGATGACAGCTTTCACTTATTCGAGCAACGATTGTTTTTTTGAAAATAAATGCTAATAAAAACTTCAAAGAATGAAAATTGTTAAAAAAAAAAGAATCTGTTCAAAAAACTAATTTTATTTTACATATTTTCGTCTATAATCGGCAAAAATCAAAACAAAACGGTAGAGACAAATGAGTTCCTTCAGCTCATTTTAATGAATATCAAGAAAGGATTTTTTGGAAGCTCGTCATTCAGGAATTTTTGGAAGCTCGTCATTCAGGAATTTTTGGAAGCTCGTTATTCAGGGCCAAAAGCAAAGCAAACATAATAAAAATTACCGGAACTTCAAATTGGTTTTGCAATTTTGGACGGGCAAAAAAGAAGTTTAGAATAGTTTTTCCAAAATATTTTTTTCCTGCTGCAAAATCTTGAGCTTACTTTTTTTCAATCTGAATAAAAATGAAATGAGAATGAGTTAGATTTATATATTTTTTGAAGTAATGAATCTGAAAATTGTATTAAGAATCTAACTTTCTAAATTCTAGACACCAGTAAAAAATACTACGAAAAACATAAATTAGTAAGAAATCGCGAAAAGTTTAAAATTGTAACTTGATACAATTAAAAGATGGTTTAAGCTGAAATTTGTTTATTTCGACTCTTGGATATGTCTACATTTTCCAACTCCCACATTTCTTGAATGCAATCGGATATGAGCAATACTAGATCAAAATTAATAAAAATGACATCAGACTCAAAAAAGAATCCAATGATGAAAACTGCAGAAATTCCCGTCAATTTGAAATATAAGAAACGGAAATAATAAACACATGACGATTCATTAGAGCGGAAGTTTCAAGTATCACAAAAAGGATACTCTAATATAATTTGTAAGATTTCTGACTTTTAAGGAAAAAATTTTCCGTCGTTCTGAGATCATCCATCATCAGACATTGCAAACAATGTCAGAATAAAGAATATAAAATACAATTAAAAGAACTTTTATTCGATTTTCGTTTCCTATAGCCAGCGAGCAGATGAAAATGTTGCCGTTAGGACAGCATCTTAACAGTGAAAATACTGAATCATCGTTCATTTTTAATCCTGTTAAAGCTTCTAAAAAGTGAAAAAAATGCTCTCGCAGTTTTGAAGTTTTGAAAGAAAAACGTGTTTTGTTCTTTTTGAAAGCTCACCATAGTTCAGAATATTTTTAAAGAATGTAAAAACTTCAAAGGATCCTTTTAATGATAGAAGCAAAATTGATTTATCGCAAGTTCGGCTATCTAGAAGAAATTAAATTAAATTCCAAAAAAAATAATATAAATGAAGATAAAAGGAATTCACAAAAAATAGAAAAAGGGGGAGTGTGTCTCCTTTTCGAACAGATTGTTTATGCATGGAAAAAGGTAATTCAAAAAAGTGTTAGCACGTTGGATTTATTAAAGGAGGGCTTTACGCAGATTATGAATGTGTCTGGGATGAAAATAGGCTTCAGACTCATTTCAAACCTGTTTTAAAATTTTCTAAAACCATCTAGAAGCTGAGAAAATACGTCTCAAAACAATGGCCTAGAAAAAGGGGCTACCGGGGGAAAACTAGTCCGTTGGCATGAAAAATCCAAAACCAAATGAAAAACATAAATTTAAATTTAAAAAAATAAAAAAGGACTAATATAAGTATTCTGCATAAGTATTCATTAAGGAAACACGAAAAAAGCTCATAGGAAAAAGTTCGGCCAGGTGGCCCTTTTTTCTAGGCCATTGTTGTGAAGCTCGTTTTCTCGGCTCCTACGTGGTCTTAGAAAATTCTAAAAACAGATGTGGAATGAGTCGGAAGCCTATTTTCATCCCAGACGCATTCGATATCTTTAAAATTCCTTCTTTAAAATTTAACAGACATGATCTGAGAGGTTTGAACAGTTTGTAATTCATTGTATGTTTGAATTGTTAATTTTAGTCGGAAAAAGTGTTGTCTTGAATTTTTACATTGTGCCGCACTTGCAAAAGTGGGTGGAGTCTTTTGAAAAATGATCCTGGTCCCATGGGACATCCACGAGCAAAGTATCATCAAAAAACTTTTCGAAGACCTAAGATAAATGCGTGTTAAATATGTTATATATTTCATTTGTTTGTTTTGAGTTTATTAAAATCGGTCATATTAGTACAAAACTGTTTTTTTTCCGGGACTAATTCCGGACAAAAGTAAAATGCGTCGGTGCAATACTTTTCCAGTGAGTATAGGAACTGTTGCGAACCAAAAAATTGGTCCAGATCTTTTGTGTTCACCCAGTTTTCAATCGTGTAACGTCATTGATGTTTTTCTATTCTTTGGATGTTGCTGTTATGACATTCATAATAATAATGCAATCGTAATAAATTTCTGAGCTTCTTTCTGTACGATCAATAAACACTTTTGGTTCTTATGATCACACTTTTTTTTAATTTTATAAAAATTTTAACCAAAATCAGTAACATAGATGATTGACGTTTCCGTTCCAATTCTCTACGTGTATCTTCAAATGTTGCAATTGTCCATAGAATTCGCGATCTTTACACTTCTTCAACTAAAAATAACAATTTTTTCTTCCAGAATCTTATCATTCGTTCGACAACCTATTGTAACAAAATGTTCAAAATTCATGTTTTTGCCAGACAATGTCTGAAAAGAAGAAAGAAAATGTTGCATTTATATGATGTTCCTTTTTTACTTCGAAGAATGTTGCAATATGCAAATTAAAAAATAACACATTTTTAAGACGAAAGAACGACCAAAAGAGCGATAAATTTAGTCCAAACCTTCTAATAAATGAAAAACATTGAAGCCAAAAAACAAACAAGTTATCATTGTTTTGTTGTTTTGACAAAACAATAACAAATCATACATATTTTTTTTTTAGTTTTACATTGGTAAGTAATCATTTTCGTTCACCTTCTTCTTCTTCTTATTTCCTTTCAATTTTGTAGCTTCTGCTTCCAAAAAACATCAATCAAACAAAATTACACCTCAAAAAGAGAAAAAAGTTGCCAAATATCTGTTCCCTTTTTTTAAATCAAATTCCCATGTCTAAATATATCAAACCCACGACATAAAAAACTTTTGGGTACACCAAAAGGTTAGCATCAATGTCAGGCCACTAGTGAAGGAACAAAAAAAACCACATTTTCATCATCTTTCAACATGCGCGCGCGCGGCGTCGCCATTCATTCGCGTCGTTGAAATAGTTGGCGTAGATTTCGCTGAAAAAACCGTTGAATGCGTTGCCGCTTCTTCAATGAAATTCCTTGCATTATCAAATTAAGATTCTTCTCTTTTTTTTGTGGTGAATTGCGATTAATCGAAATATTGAAATAGAATTTATTATAAAATATGGCAATGTAAATAAAAAATAAAGTAATAACATCATAAATATGACCCATATGCGAGCAATTTCAAATTGCGGTTTTTGGAAGCTATGTGAAAAACAGTTAAGCATTTAGAAATTAAAATATACAAATAAAATCAGCTGGGATCAAGCGAGGGATTGAGATTTGTGCGAAGTTTCTGTGGGTTGGGAAATTAAATTTTTCCTAATAAAAGGTGGTTTTTTAAAACAAAAAACCGGAATTCAACCTATATAATATGCAATATACAGAGATGAGCACATAAGATGAAAGGCATCGTGTGGGCTTTTGGGATGATTAAAGAAAAAAATAAGAGAAGTGACATCTAATCAGACTCAAGGCTGCTCATGTCGAGTCCTTCGTCTGAACTGTCTTCGGATTCGAGGCGACCATAGTGTTCTAAGCAGAATTCGCGAATTCTCAAGGCTGCTGTCTCCATTTCCTGTTCTCCGCAGGTGAGGACAACTCGGAAGTATCCAGGTGCTGAGAAGGCTTGACCAGGTAAGCAGAACACGGATTCCTCCTGAAAAAATTGAAATTAGAAGATGTTCCAAACTATTAAATTATTGAACTAACCATGATCAAGTTTTGGCAGAAGGTAACATCATCTCCATATGATGATTTTTCAACTCCGATCATCATGTACATGGCTCCTTGTGGCTTGATCAATTTCAATCCAGGCACTCCTTGCAATACTGATTCCACAATATTAGCATTGGTTTCGATAACTTTTCTGGTGTACTCGAAATATTCTTCTGGTGTGTCTCTCAAAATGGTTGGCAACGCTCCTTGAACGATTGAGCATGGTCCAACAATCTTTTGTGACAAGGCGACGATTCCTTTGCGGACATCAGCGAGCACACTGTGTCTGTCATGGATGATCAACCATCCCAATCTCCATCCTGGAACCATCCATCTCTTTGCAATTCCGTCGCAAGTGATGACTGGAACTTTTGGTGAGAGGCTGGCAATTGGGTAGAAGACTGCGCCGTTGTATACAAGATCTCCATAGATTTCGTCTGCGATGATGGTGAGTTTGTGTTTCTGGGCGACTTGGAGGATCTCTTCGAGGTGGGATTTGGTGAACACTCCACCGGTTGGGTTTCCAGGGTTGTTTACAATGATAGCTTTTGTGCGGTCATCAATGAGAGTTTCCAAATATGTCAAGTCGATTCTGACCTCATCAACATCCATGTTAATTCTGTAGGCTTTGTCAATAATGTTGTGTGGGCGGCAAAGGGTGGAATAAAGTGGGAATCCTGGGTGTGGTACAAGAATGTTATCTCCAGCATCGGCAATTGCTTCAATAGCCATTTGGAGGGAGTGGGAGCATCCGGAAGCCAAAACAACATCATCCGCATGGAATGGAGCTTGTGGGGTGGAATATCGTTCAACGATCGCTTGTCTGGCTGCCAAATTTCCGACTGCTGGTCCGTATCCATCGAAGAGGCGGCTGTTGACAGCTTCATGCATCGCTTTGACTGCAACTTCAGCTGGTGGAAGTTTTCCTCCTAGTGATGGATCTCCAAGATGAAGTTTGATCACTTTCTTTGCTGGGTTTGGTTGAAGGGCACAAGCATCGGCGATTTTACGGACTGGGTTGACGGTGTTTTTCGAGTGGGAAGATTGAGCGAGTGTTTTCCACTCCATTTTTTTGTGAACGGCCTGAAAAATTTGAATTAAATAGGAATGAAGAAGCATATAATTTGCATCCGCCCACGGTTGCTCTAAGAAAAATCTAGATAATTATATACTCACTTTGCTGATCATTCTTCTTTCGTGCACCAACAATTCGCTGGTGATTGCTTCTTTGGTGAGTTGCCTTGGATGGCTGGTTGGAAGTTCGTAAGCTAGTACTGTCTGCATGATTTCTGCGACTTTTATACTGTTTGCAAATTGGGTCTGAAGAGGGTTTGTTCTCTCTGAAAAAAATAAACTTAAGATTTAATTAATCTTTTTTTTTGAAAAAAAAAGAAAATGAGAACGTGGGAAAATGATAAAGATCAAATGTAATCTAGTGATTATTCTAATTTAATCATAAGAATGATGTAAAAATGTTTTTAGGTTTAATTGTTTCAAAGAAACAAATATTGCAAGAAATGGAATGATGATTAACTACAAAAACGAGCAATCTTTTATATTGAAACTCGGCAAGGAAGCCCCGCCCACCTTCGCTTGGCTACGTTTCAACGCCATGCAACGACTGTAACACAGAGAAATCACAGATGATAGGTTGATCGTCGCGTGCTGATCACTATATTCTCTACGTCTCTTTTTCTTAAGATACCGGTTCCCACGCTTTTGTTATCTTCCCACCTCATCCTCACTGCGCCTCCGAATCTCTTCACAGTGACCAAAAATACTGTATCACTCCACGTGGCGCCATTCGCTTCTATTCTTTTCTGTACGCGTTTCGTATCTCTCGTCGCTACTTCCCACCAGCCCCATAAGATTGTTGACGAAACATGATGAAAATATGACAAATCGTTGGGAAATAACACGTTCTACGTGATCGAGTGACATAAAGACCATTGCGATCCCTCTTTTCAGCTTCCGCGTGGGCTTGAATTATGAGCTTCCTGTTTTTCAAAATTACAGAGGTGTAATGGCACAAATGTTTGAAATTCTTGCCAGATTCTTTTTTCGTATTTTTTCAATGATTTGCGATGAAAAACAGAACATAACACATGATATTTTATTTAAAAAAACATGACGAATGAGCCCATTACAATGAACTTCAGAGAAACGGATGACCCAGAACGATGCTAAGATCTGGAACACATTCATGAAGCTTCTTCTTTGAAACTTACGAAGCTATGGCTACTGATGCAATAACATAAAATGTTACTTGATCACCTCGTTCCTTTAACCGGTTATTAATCTGCTAGTGTATTTTTAAATTGCACGTTTCACGGAATAAAAATAGCAACCAAAATTTTCAAAAACATCTTATTAAATCATATGACGAACTGATTTCAGAAGATCAAAACATAGTTATTGTAGTTTTACAACTATATATATAAAATGACGTATAATGTACCTCAAAAATCAAATGATCGTCTTGTAACATTATAGATTCACCAAAACAAACATTTAATTTAGTACCTTCTATGAGAAAGTGACGAAATGTGATATAGAAATGTTAAAACTTGATAAAAATTTCAAATTGGCAACATTTATTGACACGAGTTCTAAACTTGGCCATCTAATTTAAAAACAAAACATCTTAAGTTCGAAATCTGATCTTCTCAAAGTTCTAAATCTGATTCCAATATTTTGCAGACAAATAAGATGATGGATACTGTAGGAGTATTAACGACTTGAACATTTGAACATAATATGTTCCTGCTAGTCCAACGAAAATAAACACGATATTGCATCAGAAATAGAAACGGGGTTACTGTAAATGTTCGGCTTGATATGTCATCATTCTGACAAATTCCATGGCTGATGCTTTTTTTCAAATTTTGATTTAGATCAGATTTTTCTCACAATATCAAAAAAATAAGTTTCTGATTTCATCTTCCACGTCAAATTCAGGATTCATGTTTTGTTCGTCGAAGAACAGATGCAACTTCCACCCCCCCCCCATTCTGGGTCATCCAGCTGTTTTTTATAGCTTCGTTTAGCAGCTACCTTTTTCTCTCTACCTACAGTATCCCGATAACCATAGTCAGCGATGAAGTCGAAGAGACGTCGTTGAAATAATGAAATGGTGAAGATGTTTACCAGAGAAATCAGACAATCAAAAAACTTCTCAATTCCCACGTTAACATGATATAAAAATACACTCCTTTTATCGCAAACGATTTCTTGTTAATGTCCCCAAAAATAGTATCTGTGTTTTTGTCTCTTCTTACTCTTCCCGCATCTGACGTTAATGTTTTTCAAAGATTTCAACGAAAGCAATGATTTTCTGTCATCGCGCCAAATTGGCTGCGTCTAACATCGACAATCAGTTTTTATCATCTTCATGATCGCCGTCATTATCATCATCATAGAAATCAAGTCAACACACGACGTCATTTTAATAAACAAGTACATGTGCGTATGCGTATTCGGCCTACGCTACGCCAATGGTGATCTTAGGCATACCGACGTCACCGACCAACATGGTTCTCGTTGTACACCATAACACCGAAACAATTGAAGAGGTCTAAGCAATCGTTCCTCTTTGAGTCGAAAATAATAAACCAATATGAGAAAAAAAAACACGTTCGTTTTCGACAATTGGTACCAGGGCACCAATGCTATTATTTTTTTCATCAATTTTGTGGCGTCGTTGTTCTGCTAGAAGAACAACTCTCATAGATTTCTGTCAACTTGTCGGTGAAATGCGCCGATTGTAAATGAATTGCCTGTAAGCTGATGCAATATCATCGGTTTGGAGTCTTGAGAGACGGAGAGAGAGGCACTCAACGAGGATAATAGCTTGATGGGATATGTAGATTTCATCATCTTTGGACATATGTGCGGGAACGGAACTGTTTGAATTTATGCTAGAGTGAATAAAGAGGGGTCAGATGTTATGAAATACTGGTAAACTTATTTTAAAATTCTCAACGTCATGTTTAAATAATTCGAGCATCCTGATTTATCAAAATGTTCGTTCATTAGCCTGAAAGTAAAATTCTATTGAAGAAAAATAAAAAATGAGTCTGAAAACTAATTTTAAAATATCCATATTTTGAATTTTTCCTCTCATTTATTTGGTTCCAACAAATAATTCAAACTCATTTGTAGATTAAAGTGTTTTTTTGTTAGAATTAACAATCAGATGTCAGACATTTTAGGCTCTCATACCTCACATATCTCACATAGCACCATTCGAAGAAGGGTGCAAACATGATGCAATACTGTGTTACTGATGTCTTCTAAAAGTGACAGTCACTATTTATATCGGTCATCTTTAAGTTAGAGTTGCATTTGTTTATTGACATCTTGGGGCTCGCTCAGAACAACGTTTGAAAACAAAGAGAGCAAATTTTGAAACAAACTCCGTACAGTTTCAAAAACAAGCTGTGGAACAGATGTTCTCCACTTGTGAGATTGTAACAAACAAATGCAATTTTTGTTCACCATGTCATTTAGATTTTTTAAAAAACTTGTATATTTGGGACTGAACACAAATTTGTTGATCGAACCTCTGCAAAAATGTGATGCTCTTATCCTTGAAAATCCATGATGAACAATGGTTATCACTTTCTTGGATTGTAAGTACAATTTCATTGTGGTTTTGTTTTGATAACCTTATCAATTCATTAATTACGAAGTTGTCAAATTTGATAACAGAAGTTTCTAGAACAGGTGGTCTTATCATACTTTCTCGAAAGTTCCATAACAACCAACGATTTCAATAGCTTAATTATCACATCTAAAAAAAGCAACAACAAAAAATCTGAAAATAATTTCACTTGTTTTTAAAATTGGCCACCATGAGTAAAAAGACCATAACCGAACATATATTTTTCGTATCATACGAATTCCGCACTTCCTACTGTTTATTTTTATCTTATCAATTTTTGTCATCAATTCGGTCATTTTGAAACATTATTCTCCAGTCTTTTGATGTAAAAGGGGACAGATGTTTTGGCTCGAGGCCATAAACTACTGCTTATAATAACGTCACGCGGGAACACGTGTGATCAGGAACAAGGAAATGTAGTTTTTGTCTAGCGGAAAAATGTGAAAGTGATCGTGATCAATTTTAGTTTTTAGTCTTTTTTATTTTAGATTTGTTTTATTCATTAAGGGATAGTTGTGACTGGTTACAGCTATGACTATGACACATTCATTCAAATAAAATATTATTTTTCAAATTATTGTGAAATTTATGTTTCAATAAACTATGTATAAGTTTACATAAGTTTATAGTAAACGTGATGCAATGGTATCAAGATGAACCTATCATAGGTGCAGTGCGGGTACACATGCACCCAGAAAATTGTCCACAGATACTCATAATTCTCATTGACGGACCAATTAATTTTGGTCTTTTTAGAACACAGTGACGAACGAACAGGGTAAATGTGTATATCGCTTTTCTCTGATTTATCAATTGGAATCTACAGTATACCAGCATGTTATTAACAATCAGAACTATATTTTACATCAGACAATATATTTGTCAGATAATTTCACAATATCTGAATTCAAATCATCATTTTTCATTGTAATCAGAAAAACAATTCATCGTTTGATTTTCATTTCAGACCACGTGGTTCTCTAAGTCTCCTGGGATGAAATAATGTTGATATTCGCACGTGGTGATAACAATTGCATGTTTTTCTGATCTTTTCGTTGAAACTACCACTAGTTTTTAATCTGTGGCAGATACAGTATACTGGAGTTTTGCTAGTTTGATCTTTTGAATAAATGGTTACATATCTTATTGTTATTAGGATTAGAACGTAACTCAATATTGTATTGCGAATTCTCAAATATGATTTTTTGAAATGTGAAATGAAAATTAATAGAACTTCGTTGCTCTTGAAAACTTGTGCTTAAATATTTTCTTCTGAAATTACATACGTGTATAATCATTAAACGAACTTGAAAATAACGTCGTTCGTGAGAAAACTTGTTTTTCATCGAAAAAAGTTTCATTTTTCGTTGAAAAACAAGTGATACCAAAATTAATCGCAGGTCACAACATGACTATAAACCACAAAATCAAATTGATAGTTTTTGTTTTTCAAAATATTATATATTATGATTGTTGGTTGTTTTTGTTTTGGTTAGCTTGGATGATAATTGCAGGTTTCAGGGTATTATTACATCCAATTTTCAGACATCGTAAATTTTTCGAAGGCGGAGAATTGACAAAAAATTACGTTTTCAGCTTCGAATTTAAAAAATTATAGATTTTCAGATCTTCGTCTCAACAATGAAAACAAAAATAGTTATCAATGCAAAATTTGTTAGCTTCTTTGATGGAGTAAACTAAACAATGAAAACACTAATAATATGACGTTAGGATTCAATAATACGCCGTCATTCCTTCAGTTTTACTTCCTTGCATCGAAACATGAATCTGACGCAATTATTTTGTAAAAATAATAATTGATTCAAAAATATTTGCTATAGTTTTTTATAGATCAATAGCAAATAGAAGCAAAGGGACGACGAATAAAATTAATTGTCTGAAAAGGGTCTGAAAGATGTCTTCGTTTTGTGAAAAACTATTGAAATTTAGAAGTACAATATGAATGTTCTGAAGTTCTGAAAATTGTGATCCATACACAATGGCGTGATTCGAAAATGATGTTAAAAATCGAGATGTCTCTGTTGAAGATATGTACTTGTCAAAACTTCGATTTTTTGAAGTGTACACTAAATTTGTGTTCCTCATCTGAAAATTAAGAGTTAGCTAATTTTACTTTCAGAATTTCATACGGGAGTCAGCACGCAATTAAAAAAAGTAAGAACTCAAGTTCGCTTGCTCACATATTATTTAAAAATTAGAACTTAGTTGTTGGAAATATAACTTCAAACGGTAATTGCCAAAATTTTTAGTCCGCTCAGTTTTTCGGATATGTCAGTAAGAAATTGTTCACTACTAATGAGCGGACGAAAACAGGCATTTTGTATAAAATTATATTTTTTACTTTTTTTTAACTGAAAATCACGGATAGGAAAAAAACATTTCCGAAAATCAACTTTAGTTATGTGTTCCAAAAATTTAATCGTTCACATTTTGCATCTTGCTATTTATGTAATACTAATAGTGAAGCTTAACAACGGGCATCATTTTTTTTCAACCATTCCAACATTCAATGGTGAAAATTGAATCTTATATTCCAGCCATATATAAAAATTTTTTTTTTCGAATTGTATTAAAAATGATTAAAATTATTACTAGAATTTTATCGGAATTGAATTTATGTTATCTTCTTATTTTGGCTTCAACAAATCACATTCCTCAAACTCTGAAACAGTGACCAAAAACTACTGTCTGATGTTCTTTATCTTTTATTTTATGTGAACTCATGACGATGTTAACAAAAAAAATCATTTTCTCACGTTATTTTAATGATCTATTACAAAATGTTAAACTGATATCACCCACTGTTAATTTGCCGAACATTTGTTTCTTTTCGATCTCAAGTTGAAACTGTAAAATATAAAACACAATTTTTCAGCCCACATAATAAATATTACTCTATTTTTAGACTGTCTAAAAATAGAACATCACTTCCGATTGAAAATTTAATAGCATCATACTTCAGCTTTCAGTTTCATAAACAAGAAAGATCAATTTCTGTCTCCAACCCGTCACTGACCATGGAAAAGATCAAATCAACAGAAGTGTTCGCCTTTGTATGTTTTTCTTCGAACACTTATTTTTTGAGATTGAAAAAAATAAGGGAAATGTTATCAAACACCACATTCTGATTTACAAACACCTGATTTTAATGAAAAATTTGTGATTTATCAGTAACGTTCTGTTTTCGTCTGATAGTGTGGGAAAATTGGAAAAAAAATCAGAAAACCAGTGACTAGTCGGAGAAGTGTATTTTGTGATTTTTATCAGTAGCATTAACTAGACACAAAAGAGAAAATAGTTTTTGACAAATGATTCGCTAGATAGTGACTTTCAAAGATCATAAAAATTAAATTTTAAAAATTCACGTAATTTCTAAATATTTAAAAACCTTTCGTTAGAATTTTTGTCGTTGACAACATCAAAAAACGTTCATCAAAACTTCAAAAGTTTATCACAAAGACTGAATTTTTACAACAAAACGTTCAAATAAACCTTTCAATTCTTTTTCGAATCATTCAAATAGTTTTTGATAGTTCAGCTATGATTGTTTCGATGAGAGTACGTTGAAGAATTTCGTCGCCAAGAAAGTCATAAAACACGTTTGAATTTTCTTTTGACAGAACCGGCAAATTGAGTGCCAGGGCCGGAAATAAAATTATGCGAATGCAAAAAGGACAATAGAATTATTGTGTTGGAAATTGAGGGGTGTATGACAGAAATGTCGGGTTTGAAATTTTCCTGTAAAGTTAACGAATTTAAAAATATGTTTTTATTCCAAAAAGTTGTGTAAGGGCTTTGTGAAATTTGATAGTTAACAGGGTTCATTACCAATTTCTGGAAGCACTCGTAATCGCGTGCTCTCTCGCGCGTGGCCGATCAGCTAGGCCATTTCATCCCATTATTTTGTAAATTTGTTTTTTTTAATCGTATACAATAAAAGAAAAATCGATGTATTGGCGTTTTAAATTCGAAAAAGGGAAAAATTCAAAATGTGAAATATTTTCCGATCGTAGAAAATAGTAGCGTAAGTTTAGCGTAAGTTTGAAAAAAGTCTATTTGAAAACACTTAACGTAAGAGTACACGTCAAATTATATTTTCGAGTTAAACGTTCAAAATATTGTTCTCATATTCCAATTTCATACATGTTCTATGAATGGGCACATTGCCAGGTCACCTTACAGAAAGAATTGTTGTGTGGTGAATGGTGATCGAAGTTGTTTTGGACAAAGTGTCACGATATCGTGACAGTTCGTAGAAAGTTAATAAGGTTATTCTTTAGTGTTAGGGAATGGCCAGTGAATATTTAGTTAGTCTTAATAAGGGAAAAGTAATTTTAAGTCGAATCTTCAACTTTATACTAGTGTCTCATGGTTAACATAATCTCGGGTTCTAATATTCTCATAATTTATTCACTTGAATTTTCGAAATTGTTTTATGTAAACCATTTTGATTCGGAACGAAACATTGAATAATCCTCATTCGGCGTATTCAAGTATAAAGTTATATAAACATATTTTACAGATTTTTCTGGTATATCTTGTGAAAATTTCATGTCACTACGATATTCTTTTCAATTTTTCAAACTTAGGTTTTTAGTTGTTTTATTTAATCTTATTGCATTTATCTTTAACTCCTAATTTATTGTGTTTTTTTTTTCAAAAGCGATTCCAGGGAAATATTTGTTTTCAAAACAATTCACTGTCTTTTTAAGATCCTATTTTAAGGCAGCTATTGTCTCTCACAACACCGTACCGTTTACCTATCGACCTATGAAAATAATCATTTTTTCAAACTATGTACAAAAATTTTATCACCCAACAAAAGCACAATTCAGATTGACGGTACCAGTCACTAAACTTCTGCAATACAGTAAACCTGACAAAAAAAATCATATTAAATTTTTTCATCAGAATTGTTATCAATGATGTTCTTCGTAGCTGGTCTTTTGTACTGTTTTATTACTAGAGTCTATTAGTTTTGTTCCGAAGTGAAAATGAAAAAAACTGTTCCGTATTACATAATGTCGTATTGTATGATGTCAAATTATCAGCCCATGGATCATTTTTTTCGTTGAAATTCGAAAACCTGCAAACCCCCAAAATAATTCTGATGTTTGCTCTTTTCTGACAAAACTTGATAGCATTTCACTGAAATCGCATATCGCGCTCCCCAAAAAGGTCAGGTCCAAAGAAAACTGTTGTTTATGTCGTTGTCTTCTTCCGTCGCCCCAAGAAAGACGCGAATTCCTGTTGCAATTTTTAGTCTGTCAACGAATGTTGCAACAAAAACATTTTTGACATGATAAGATTGCAGTTTCGTGTTGTTTTATAAAAATGTCGCCGCTCGAAGTTTCAACTTTTGAAAATGAATTTCACTGATAACAACGAACCTTTAACCCTGTTTATTATTTCATCACTTTATTGTTAATAATTATTTGAGAATCGTGGAAAAAAATTAAATAGAGATCGAGGGATGGGGGCATTAAAGGAGATCAAACGAAAAATTGGGTTTTATGTAACCGTTCTGTTCTTAGAGTTGGAAACAATGACTAATAATATTGTGACGTTATTTTTTTTTAGATTATTTGCTTGAAACAAGAAAAATAAAACAAAATAGGAAGTGTTATAAAAAAATATATCACATTCAGTATTATTGGAGGAGTATTTAAATTATTATTGCATTATTTTAAAGGAATATTTTACATGAAAAAAGAAGGGAACGAAAAATAAAATATTTAGAATAGTATTTTACAAAATGGTATGAATGAGGTGAAAAGAAGAATTTCGTCCAAGTTTTTTTAAAAGAAATTTCGAATAAAACTTCACAATGGATTTTTTAAAATCTTCTTCTCATAACTTCCCAAAAAATACTCATTTAATACATCTAAGACAAACGAGCTGATGACTGTAAAGACGCAAATGGATTTACAGCCCCAAACGATGCAAATCCAGTCTGCGCATTCAAAAAGTTAGCAGTTGGAGTTGCAGTAACAGTTGGATAACTGTTAGGATACACAGCTGATGACAACGCCTGTGGTCCTCCACTTCCGTAAGGAAGTGCATTTCGTGGTGAAGTATGTGAACGGTTGGAATAATCCGAAGCTGCGTCAAATTGTGCGGAATATGCATTTGCGTAATGTGTCAATTGATCAGATGGAGCTCTGAAAATAAAAATATGCATTTAAACTTTAGATTGCAAACTTTACCTATTGTACAATGCTTCTGCCAATTCTGCAGCTCTTTTGAGAATCAGATCCTTTGGAAGACGATCAGGATCTCCTGGATATTTAGGCAACAGTTTTTGAAGTCGGGCAAATCCGAAATCAATGCTAGGCTCGTTCAAAGCTGAAAATTTGGAATTATGTTTTGAAAATTATCGAAAAAAGTGATTTCAAACATAATTTGTTTTTTTGGTAAAATGTTTTTAATTGTTAATTTGAAATCATTTCAAACTATTTTTCTACATAATGATATTATTTAATATTCTCTCTTATTGCCTACGAAACATAAAATAATTAAAATTTCAGCTTTCGAAATTCAGTAGGTAGTACAATAGGACATCTGTTAAACTTTTTTCCAGATAAACGATGTTTGTTTACTCCTAATCATAAACAATAAATTAAATTGTTTTTCTATTAATTTGAGGTGCTGGATAACATTGAAAAACAGCAAAAAAATGATAAAACTTAAGAGGCAGTGGAGTTCGAAACCCCGGTGTTGAGATTTATCCGACGTCTCACTCTAGTCGGTAGGACTGTCAATTTATAAAATTGTGCAAGTCTTCACTCTTCTGATCCTTAGGTAAAAGTCAAAAACTCACAAATATAAGCGAATCTGACAGCTGCCCCACGGTTGAAAGTCTTGCTTTTATACTGAACCGACACCTCAACAACACCTGCAGCATGTCTGGGAGGTGTAGTAACTCTCATCGCATGCGGTGAAATTATTTGTATCGCTTCATTCCAAACAGCACTGGCGCCAAACATTACTTGTAACCCTTCGAAAAAGTTTTCCCCAATAATAACCACTTGCGTTCCACCTTGAATCCAACCTTCACTTGGACACAATGCTTTGATAGTTGGGACCGTTCCAGATGGCATTTCTTGCACTTCGGAGAACTCGGACTCTAAAAAAGTTGGTGATTGCTTTTTTTTTATTTCTTTATTTTCCACAGAACACTAAACGCCAGCTACTTCCCCCATTTTTCAATGCTAAATATCTATCATGATGTATAAGTGACAAACGCTTATGTACATTGTTTTGAATTTGCATACGTTGACGTTTTTATTGATGGCGCGACAATTATTCGCAGCCGTTATGATTGGGGGCAGATGATGATCGTGTCTTCCTCCCCCCTCTCTACCGGAAATCAAGATAACAATTCTTATTCTCGACGTGTGGCATTTATTGCCAAATTTATCTGATGTGTTCATCAAAATTGTAAATGCAAAGGTGTTGGTGGTGACAGATGGAATGGTTAAATGAGCAATTCTCATATCCTCCTTGCGTAAAAAAATGACTAATAAGACAACTTATTCTCTAATTATAGAAAACGTTTCTTTTCTGCACATTTCTATGAATTTTTAATAGTATTATATTATAACTAACCATCTGACGCGTCGGTTCTTTTAGTTCTTCTGCCATGCTTCGAATTGTTGTGCACAAACATATTGTCTGAAACTGCGAGCAATGGTCCATCAATTCTGGCTGTTGAGCTGAGAACAACCTGAAAATAAAAATGTATTTTATAGCTTCATAATAGAAGCATAATTCTTGAGTTAGTTAGCTCCGTTCCCTTCTTCATGAAAATAATTTCTAATTTGAATAGTCTTGGGAATTCCAACAGATTGCTAAATAGCTGCCACCCCCCTACTGTGACTGCTCAATTTACAACTCTTTTGGGCTCTTCTTTCTTATAAATATGCCGCATCTCGACTGACCAAACCAACAGTCTGTCGATTTTGGTTTTGTCATATAACTGACAAAAATGAACAAAAAGATTGTCACGAAAACAATAAGGGTTTCAAAGATGCGCCACCTGTTAACCCTGGTTCACTGCATTTGTGAATGAACGGTTTCTGAATAAAATGCTTTAAAAAACTGACCTGGAAACGCCGCATATCTCTTGGATTGCCAGCATTTTTCAAACAGTTTTGATTGCACTTTAAGAAGAATTTGAGGAAGAATCTGGAAAAAAATGTTGTTTTATTCACATTTCCCCTAGTTAAGAGAGGGTCATTTGCAATTTGCGGAGCCAGCCGGCTGGTCTACAACTACTAAAAGGATGAAGATGATACACTAGTGTCGAACCTAGTAATTACATGATTACACCTCAGAGTGAGAGTCGAGTTTGGAAAACCACTTGTCTACTCGTGACTACTCATAATTCGATTGTGATGAGCATCTTGTAATTGTTTATCGCACTTTTCTGTGGTAGGATATTTGAGCGGTAAAGTAGATACTACCAAATGGTAGTTTTTGGAGTAATTAGGACTAAGATTGTTAGTTATAATGGGCTTATTTTGAATTCTTGGTTTATTGGGAATTAGGAGGAGTTAATTGAGAGATCATGATGACTTTAATAGCAATCCATGATATGCAGAAAACATGTTTTCATTTTTTTGCTGAATTATAGAACTCTTTTTTCGCACGATGGAAAACTGAGTTTTTGGAACCTTTAAAATGCGTTTTTTGGAACTCTGGTTTTCAAATTGTTATCTTTGTAAAAACACTTGTAAAAAGTCTCATATTTTGTTAATAAGTTTAACGCTAGAATAATGACGAATCACATGCAATTAACTTTTGGTTATGAAATTGATTTGCAAAGAAATTATGACCGATTCTCTTAAATTCTAAAAAATTTCGTAAGTTATTGTTTTTTTGAACGAATAATTTTTATGTTTACTGAAGCTATTATTAAACTATTATAGAGAAGTAAAAAAAAATGTTTCATTTTGCAATAACAAACTGCTTTGGGGCGTTCGTAAGCATTCTAAAATCGAACCAATTCGAGATCGGAATTTCAATCCGTATTAAAACATTTCATAGTCCCAATATTTCTGGTTTTTTTGTTTGCAACAGTGGGTTAAAAAAGAATCAAAAATCACAATATTCGAACAAATCCCTCGAGATCCACACTAACTCCTTTTTCCCATAATTATCATACTTTGATTTGTATATCACAAGGTTTTTTTTTATTTTGGAAAAAAACTCGTTTATCTCTTTTAAAATCTCAATCTCTAAAATTGCCATTTTTGCAAAATTTTGTCATTGTCTTTCTACCCTCGCTCATTTTTCCTAACAAACAGGAGAACGAAAAACGAAGGAAAAAAAAGTGTCTTGAAGGCATCTAATCAAGCGAATGAGCTGACCCGGCTTCATTCATGTTTTACGGCACGCATTCGAAGCAATGTTATGGCGCAATACTATTAGGTTGCAGGCCTATTTATTCCAAGACAGCTGCTCACCCCCGCATAAACATGAACACTTTCCAAAAATGAAACATTTTATGGTTTTTTTTTGTTGGATTTTAATACTCATTTCCTTTCCGTACCTATCAATTATCACTGGATCACTTGGTGTCTCATTTCGATTTCCACAACTTTTCTTCTCACAACATCTACTACACATCACTTCATGTGTTAGCAAAACCCGGCACATCTCCGGATTCTTGTCTTGTCCTTCATATGTGATAGCCTGAAAAAATAACCATCGAAAAACATGAAAATGTGCATCCCCTTTTCTATGGCTCAACAAAAATTTTGAAGCTGGCTTCAGTTTGCTAGATAAAAAATGATGAATGGCCGAAACGACATCCGAAAGGTACAGTACTCCCGAGAGTATACTAAATTTTCGGCTACCATCGGAAAAAAAAACATCGACTGGATTTTTCTATTTTATTTTAAGGGATTGGCTGTGAAGGAAGCGTATTTACCTGTTTTGAGACACTATCGATGAGTCTGACAAAAAGATCCTGTTCAGTTCGTGCACCTGAATAAATGAATGATGAATGCATACATTTCACAAAATGTTTAGAAACTCACCATTGTGGTATACTAACGACAACCGATAGTGAATACCATTTCTTGTTTCCTGACCATCGACTTCTTTATCCTTCTCAACAAATCCGGCGAACTGCGTTCTTTCGACTTCAATGGGTTGGTTGGAACGATCATAAAGAGCAATGACAAAATGGAAAAAGTTGGATTTTCGAAGATTGTTTGGCGGGTTTTTCTCGAAATGCGCTCTGGCAACTTGTGCGCTGAAAAACGTTTGATTAGGAATTGGGATTTTTTGTCGGCTGAAATCGTAAAATAATAAAATATTCAACTTTTATGAATCTATATTTGTTTTCGATAAATATTTATTTTCTAAAAAATGTTCGGATCAAAACTAAAAATATAACTCTAAAAAAGCGAATCCAACAGGCAGGCTCCTCTAAGCTGTGAAAATGAAAGAAATGAAAAGACCGCGATCTAGCTTCCTCTGAACAGGGACCTGGGGACCATATACACCCGGGAGACACATCAACAGAAGACGACAAACTAGTTTTGCTGGTTGAACAACGACTGGCAAGATAAAAGAAATTGAAGACTAGCAAGAAAAAAAAACGAACTCAGCAACTTGAGTCGACGCCAAAATAATACTAATTTTGTATGAGATGAGACCTGGGAGTTGGTCAACTCCCATACCTCATATTCTATGCATTAAGTTGGACACAAAGAAGGACGCCATCATTTTTGCTCCTTTTCTTTCGCGGAAAAAATTGCTGCAACTTGAACTACTCACCTTGCTGGTAATGGATCGAGTAAAGACGGTGGCCATTGGGCACGTAGGTTCTCATCTTTCACAGACCTGAGTAAGGTATTCGAGTCGGAGAAGAACATTTGCACAGCCAGCGGCCCCTCGGGAACAGGCCTCATTAGAAGCAAACCCTCTTGCTATCGTTGTTGGCTTCGAATCGAGGCCACGCCTCTTTCAGGCAAAACTGAGCCAATGGGCGGTGTTACACCGTAGTGCTCCTCTTCACTTTATTTGGAGGCAAGAAGATGCTGGCTTTTGGGAGGAGGGTCCCGAGAAAGGAATAGAGCGAAATAGGACGAAAAATGTGTTTTACTCAATTACACAAACTGAGTTGAGTATTGGAGACAGACGATTTGGATGGGTTTTTGTCAGAAGAAGTAGATAAGGCACCAATCTGAGTTTTTTTAGAAGTTTTTTTTATATTCCTTTTTCATTGCAAGCAGTCATGTTTGGGATCAGTTTTATTTGATTGGGTTTTTTGAAGTGTGGTGACAGATGTGAAAGTTTTACAGAACATGGTTCTTATTTGACAATCAAGAGCTTGTTCGGGGGTTTCAGACGACAATAATCAACTGTCATATTCAACAGAATACATTCTACAGAAAAGTGTAACCTGATCTCTTCGAAGTTTTTAGATTTTAAAAAATTGACTGATAGTTAAAGACTTTCTTGAAATGCGTCACTTATCATTTCCATATTACATTACGCTAAAAAATTTATAAAATTCATGAAAATATAATGGTATTTTAGATAAACCGTTTTTTTCAATTTGACGAAATACTGCATAGTTTTTACTGTTTATTTCGCCATATATGTTTTTAGGTTCAAGTCATAAAATTCCTAAGAATAATAGTGTTTTTAGAGTGTAATGGTGATCCAAAAATATGTGAGTTAAAACTGTTTTAGCATGTTTTTTTAATGTTGAACAGAAAAATAAGCTGCTGATTAAAGTTCTGAATTTTCAATCAGAAGCTGATTTTTGAGTTTTATTTTGATTTCCATAAAACTCTTTAAATTAATCTGAACTTTCTAAAATGTGTAAAACATATCAAATAAATTTTTTAACGCATTAGACAGCGCGGAAAAAATTTGGAACGCGTTCATGGTTCATAAACTATGAATAAAAGACATTTCAGCATGGAAGTTACTGTAAACAGTTTTTTGAAAGACATTGATATCTTATTTCATGTCTTATTCTCTGTGTTAATTTTGACTATTAAATTAATCACGTACACATTTTTTAAAGAATGTCATTGATTTCGCGACGTATTGAGTGAATTTTCCAAATGAATTTCTTGTAACTAATTAGTAATCAACAATAATCATTGGTATTTTTTATCTATCATAATTTATTGTGGCAATCAAAAATTATTTCAAATAACTCATTTCAAACACTATCAAGGGAATACTCTCAATCAGAATTGTTATCATAAGAATTTCGAATCACGAGAATTTTGTTTTGTTTTTCAATAACAACAATCCCAAAAAAGCTTCCTTCTGTATGCCAAAGGGTCATGTGCATTTATAACTTCTCCGGAGAAAATGTCAAAGTACATATATATCTCCGAAAAGCAGTGAGACGCTTTATCCAACAAGTTGATATACAAGTGTGGTGTATGATGAGCAATTCGTCATCTATGTAAATGGTCGAAATTCGACAAGACAGCTGCGAACTCTTTTCCCTTCATGGAAATATGCAAATATTTTTGAAACACTTGCCCAGATATTGGCAGCCGATATCTTCGAAATGGGCTACGAACATCTCGCCAAAACCGCTATCTATGTATTTCGACAATTTGTAATGTTACGCACATTATTCAAGCGCCTCCGTTTTTCTTGTTGGAATGAGGAGACAAGTGGACGAGATCGCCTGTTGCGATTTTAAAGAGATAACATTGAAGTTTGAGCAATATTCATCTCATATTGAAAAAGGGGAAGAAGTGTATATTTGGAAATTTTTCGTTTTGAATTAAAATCATCAGAAATTTCGTTCTTGTTCATTTCGGACTAAACTAAAATGATTTGAAAAAATCTGGATTTTGTTTAAAATTTCACAGCACATTAATTTTTTCTTTTAACAAAATGTGATCTATCATTGATTTCTGAGCAAAACTTTTAATTTCAAAAAATTTGCAAAAAAATGCTTACGGGAATTCCTGAAGCTCCCAAATTCGATTGATCTGTTCGAGAGTAGCAGCCAACATCATTTTGATAGGTTAAGAAATTAGAATGAAGGTGAAAAAACTTATCCAAAAAAGGGTGGAGTTTGGATAAAATGATTAAACAAAAAGGTTTGCTTTCCAGCTAATTTGTACACTCCAAAACAATTATCAATTATTGTCCAATCAACATAGTATAACTTTACTATTTAATGATAGGGTTGGAGGATGTTAGTCTTTTTGCAAAGTATTGAGAGTTTGAGGATTTTTCTTGGATTGTTTCTCTAGCAACTAATACGAAAATAATTATCTAATGCAAAAGAAAAAAAGTATTTCGGAAAAATAGATCAATTATTTAAAAAACCACGTAGTTCTCAAAAATAACTGAATTTATATGTTTTACACTACTGAAATAATAAAAAAATTAAATCCAGATTATTGAAAATTAATGAAAAAACAGCTAATTTCCCATATTTCAATACTCACATCGACATGTTGATGCCATTCACATTATTCATGACCATTTCACAAACTTCGGACATGGTAGCCATGATTTTAACAAATTTTCAGAATAGGTAAAAATGAAGAAAAATATAGGAAATGGGTTTTCAGAATATCGTTGAAAACAAATATAATGAAGAATATGAAAAAAGGAAGGTGTGTCAAGCTCAAACCTAATTGCAATCCCAAGATGAGAAGTGAAATCAGAAAAGAGCAATTGTCCTTGATTTCAAGAAACATTCAACTTTTAGGGCATTGTGATATCACAGAATAACAGAATTGATAAAGTGTTGACAAAATAACTTTAAAAGGGTGGGAATACGATGCAATTAATTAATTTTATAAACCGCGTTTTGAGTTGTTTGATAAATCTAGGATGTAACATAAAATTATACATATAAGCAGGATGAAAATGTTAAAAACCTCATTATTCAAAGTCATGAGAATGTAAATTGACAAGGGTTTTCAGATTTTTTTGAAATGGGATTCATCAGTTGAAAAGTTGTGTGAATACAGGACCTTTTACTACGAACCCATTGATTTTGAAACAATTATTATATATGTGCACTAGGCAATGAAAACTCATAAGAAAGTTATAGACAAAAATCCTACGTTCGCTAAAGCTCATTCACCAATTTTCTCAATAAATGGTGTAGTCATCAAAAATCAATCAAGATTTTTCTTCAACATAATCAATGCCTCAATAAATCACAGAAAATCCATAAAACTCACGTTGGAATATGTAAATTCAGCGCCGTTGGATTATAAGGTTCATCATAGAAGTTCATCGGATCTGGTCCAAGTATGGCTGTTTGGCTCATTCCTCCTTCCTTTTCTTTTCCGAAACACAACCGATACGCCCTCTTTCAAGAAGCGACTGCAAAAAGATTAATCTATTATATGTCAGTTTGTCTATTTTTTCAAAACTTGGACAAATATTGTTTCATTTTTCAAAGTGTCAACTAACACAGCGTTCTGTACACCGTTGAATACTTCTTTTTTGAAAAAAGAATTATAAAAAATTGGGGGAGGGGGGAACTTGAAAAAAAACACATTACAAAAATAGTTGTTTGACACAAAAATGGGGAGTCAAGTGAAGGGATTTCATCAATCATCCAAAAAGCGTGGCGAGCTTTTTGTTCCAACACTACGAAAATGGCAAAACTTTTTTTTTTGAAAAGTCTTGTTTCGAGAAGACTGTTAAGAAAAATGAAAAAAAAAGTGGGAAGGTTGTGATCGTTTGAAAAAATCGGGGGGAAAAACAACTTGACAAGTGTTATGAACCAAATTTCGAGAAATCCTACGCATTGTCCCCATCCGCCAAATTCTTTGTTATTGTTTTTCGATAAAAAATATTTTAATGAGCTACCGTAACTTTGTTGTTCGTTTAATATGGATTTTCGACACAGCTTGCACATATTTGTCAATGTTTGGAAATTCTCTGCAAATTAAACTAATTTTTAAGAATCACTTCAAATTGATTTTCACTTTTTTATTCCTTAATTTTGGGATGCAAAACAACAAGATGCGATAGTTTTAATTCATTTTATTCCACTGAGGATTGCATTGAAAAACAATAACAACTCTTATGATCAAGAATTGGAAAAGATTCAAGAAATTAATAATCTAATCACGAATCATGATTCAAAAACTCTGATTTAAAAAAAAAACGTGAATAACATTAGCTTTCGCATTTTTTAAAAATTATTGATGATGCTCCTCTATCTCGTGATTTGTTGATATTTTTACTAACGGCTGACTGAAAAAAATCAAACAATCTTGAGAAGAATTGAATGAACTTTGATATTGAAAATCTTGATTTTCGGCTTTTTGAATATGACAACGTTTGTTTATTAAGTTTATACTTGCTTTAGTCATTTTGAAACTGCTTACAACATCTGGCAATGATAAAGACCGTTGCGATCCAAATTTTTGACTTGAATTTTTGTGTTCTTGCTTTAAACAGGAAGCAGGGGGAAATATTTGGTAAAAAAACATCGAGATTCGAAAAATTCTGAAAATTTAGGGAAATTTAAAAAAAAAGTAATTCAGCGAAGACAACCTTTTGAAGGTGAAAATAAAAAAGAATAAGTGGACCAAAAAGTTGTGACAACAATACTGTTCCCTATTGCACAATTACAAATCAATGAACTGACACTCTGCCAGAACACCATCTTATCAACTTTTTATTGAAAACCGGGTTTTAAAACAACTTTTTATTAAAAAAAACCTAATTATTCGAAACAATTTATGAGTATTTCTTTATGAGTATTTCAGCGAAATCACGGAGTCTTCAAAAATTGATGATATGTAATTCTGATTTTTAGAATATATTTTATTGACAAAAAATTGGAGCTGTTAGAACGAAAAACAATATCGGAAGAATTCGTCACTATTCTTAAATACATAATGTTCATATTAAACACAATTATCATTCCATTGCTAACCTGATTGAAATGATTGAGATGACAAAAATCTGAAATTAAAATTCATATTTTATTTACAAAAAGTTTCGACCACGGCAGGATTCGAACCTGCAATCTTCTGCTCCGTAGGCACACAGGTGATTCTGTGCGGGTCCGTAACGGATCCGTAACGGACCCGTCACCCGTTCTCCATCCGTAAGTTATCCGTAACGTACTAATTACGGATTGAAAACGGATCCCGTCCGTTACGGACCCGTATTTTGTACGTACCTAGAAAAGTACGTACAAAATACGGATAGCCGTTTTTCATCCGTATATGGTCCGTTCGTACAAATTACGGACAAATTACGTGTTATACTGCCTTATATTTTCAGATGGTAAATAATATTCTCGTTTTGCATTATCAGCATCTAAGAGAAGCAAAAATAAAAATTCCTCGAGATATCAAATCAATTGAGATTTTAAAAGGTGAATTTAAACGTTCATATCTCAATTCTAAAATCTTTGGATAAACTAAATTCCAGTAGAATAAGAGAACAGATGTAAACATTTTGGCTGTTCAAAAAATTCATTAGCTTGGAGCCGATAACGCAATAAAGTCCACTTTATCATGAGTCAGTATTCCGAACGCACTGCCCAGAAAAAGTATTTTTTTCACAGTTTCGAAAAGCTTTAAAAAAGTATTCTAGGAAACTGAAGATATTTTGCTGAACATTGCATTTTTTTCATGACTCCGGGCGTTCTGGAAAGGCGTCGTGACGCTAACATAAGGACTCCGATTTCGACTTGGTTCATCGCCTATACATTTAATTAAAGTTTTTAAATCTGAATTAATGTTTTCCCACAAAAGATGACTACTACAAATTGAAACGAAGCGTCTCAGAATTTCAGCACTAATTCCTGAATTTCAGTTCCTGAATTTCCACTGCACATAATACGCTTGATTTTATTATAAAATATTGTTACGAAACATAAAGTTTTAACGGAATAGAAACAAGATTCATAGTGTCAAAAATGTGGGGAGGAGGGGGGTGCCAATAAATTAAAATTATTTACATACAGCGATTTATGCGCAATCCTTCTGAATTTAAAAAAAATAGAGAACAGAGCAGATTTCACAATTTTCCATATTTGCTTTTAATGATGAATAACTAAGAGAAAAGGGGGTCAATTCAGCGATGAATTTGGGATTGATTTCAGTCAACACTGGAAAGGAAAAGTACAATTCATTCAAATAAACAAAAATTCCTCCCTAGATGATCCACATATCCAGAAAATAAAAATTGTTAAAATAAATCACGAATTTTCGTTGCAAACAGCTGTAGCCGAAGCGCTCCAATGGTAAAGCAAAACATCACATTTATTTAGAAAACAAGGTTTTAAAGATCTGTATTCAATTAATATTTCGAAAACGGTATAAAAACTTTCACGATTTGTGCTAAAAATCTTTAGTACATCTGTTTTTGTTTTCAGACATTTAATGACCGGTTGCAATCAAATTTTTGTTCAAAATACGATACAAGTCGAGAGAGGGACTAAGTTTTTTGGACTAGGATGCCGAATTTGTAGTTCTAGTCCATCCTTTTATTTATTTATTATTATTATTATTATTATTATTATTATTATTATTATTATTATTTTTATTATTTTTATTATTTCTTGATGGCCTTTTCTTCCTTTTTCTTTGTTGTTTTTAAATAATTGATATGTTGTATAAAGCAATTTAAATAATTTTCCAAAATCCAAATTAAAAAACAAATTTCTAAAAGGTTTTTAAGCTTTTTAAAAATGGCTCGAACAAAGCGGAAATTGTATGGTAACGGTTATGTACCATTGAAGCGAAATAATGCCCAGAACGAAAATTCGGACGTTGGAGCGGGTATGCGTTCTCCATGTGATAAAAGTCAAATAGATTTCTTAATTTTAGATGATGGAAGAATGGAGTATGAAATTGAGTCGACTGATCGTAAGTATTGATTATTCTCAAAAAGTAGTAATTGCATTACGACGCTGAGTCTCAGTGATACTAACTAACGAAACTATAGAAGTTCATTAGGGATTTCTACATTATTGGCGGACATGTAGCATAAGCTGGGTCACGCGTCATAGTTCTACATCACTGGAAAAAAATAAATGCGTTGTTCAGAAGGACAATTATCACCATCAGTTGATGATGTTGAATCCTCAGATGATTCTTTGCACAATCCAGAATTTGTGAACACCGGAGAAGATTCAGAAGACGATGAAAGTTTAGAGATTCCAATTGACTCAGAGGGTATTATTATATTGAACAAACTTGTATTTGAAGTAATTGTCAAAAAATTTTAGAGTTTGATTTATCAAATCAATTTCAAGATCTCGAAGACGATTTGTTATGTGTTTTGGCTGAAGCTAGTATTTCAAGATCGTCGAACAAAGGTAATAAAATCACTATGTTATTAGGTTTTTTCCAAAACGAATGAGAATTGTTTCGTTTTTATAAAAACTGAAATTACATTAGAACTGGTGAAACGGTAATATTGATATTATAATCTATTTTAATAGTGATCTTTCTTGAACAGTTGAGTACTTTTCGATTCCCGTGGGTCCATAGTTCAATAAATACTGCAGGGCGCTTCAGACATAGATATATACAAAACTACGGAATCAAACGCTTTGAAACTCGGCATAAATTTAGTACAAATATATTTTGGCATAATGTTTTGAAAAGTTCCTTACTCTTCGCATTTTTATTCAAGTAGGAGCCTCGTATTGTAACATAGTTCAAGTCCTTTTTGCTTGCGGGTTTCAGTTCACATTTTTCAGCGTTGCTGACCACCCAGTTTTCAAAGCAAGCTGAAAATTAGTCCGAGTCAAATTGAATACCTCAAAAATGTATTCAATTTAAAAGTTTGATAAACGAAGATTTATTTTTTACAGGCAACGTTTTGGGGACCCACTTTATTATTTTGTCAATTTTCGATATAACAAAAAGTTTCATAAAATGACGGAGCTACTGAAATTATTGCAAATCGGTTTTAAAAATTTTCTAAGCCCACGTAGTTGCCGAGAAAACGCTCTTAAAAACAATTGCCTAGAAATAGTTCCCTAACGCGAAAACTAGTCCGCGGGCGCAATTACGCGAGGAATCCAAAAAATTGAAAAGCCCAAAGTTAAAAATGGACTAATTTAAGTACTCCCCATAAATGTTTCTAAAAAATAATACGCAAAAACGTCATAGGAAAAAGTTCGGCCCAGGTGGAAAATATTTCTAGGCCATTGTTTTCAAGCGCATTTTCTCGGCTTCTAGATGGTTTTAGAAAAATTTTAAAACTGATTTGGAATGAGAATGAAGTCTATTTTCAATTAAGTTAAATTTATTAGCTCCGCACAGTCCTCCCTTAAAGGCAGCTTGTCAGTTAACAAGATCCAAATTCAAGGCAAAAATTCAAAATTCGAATGGGAGCCCAGGTGGTCCAAAGAACAATACCAATACAATTCCGACCGCGTTGCACGGACACCGACTGCGTAGCACGGACACGCGCGCATTCAAATTTTGATGTTTTCAACTTTGGACTTCTGCTATGACGCGTGTATTGATCGGTGTGATTTCGCATAAATTGCATTTTACTAATGAGAGAACGCTCTAATTTTTGAAACTAAGAACAGTTAGGGTGAAATTAACTGAGCAGCTGTCTTTAAGCTGGAACTTTAATTTTTAAAAAATGCAGACAAAAGCTAAACGTGAACGACGCAATAAATTAAATGTTTATATATTATTTTCTATTTTGACAGTTTCATCAACGAAAAAGTTAATTGCTGAAAGTTATTTCCACTCGTTTAATAGTTCCAAAAGACTTTAACAATGTAAATACATAAATATAGAAGGATCACTATTTATTGAACACCCTGTAGTTCATGGAAGTGAATCATCTCGATTTAGAATCAGAAATTGTCATTAAATAACAAGCTTTCTATAATTACTGAGCAAATATCACAAAAAATTTGTTCGTCGATGTTCAATTTTCTGAAATAATCACACCGGACACAACAGTTATTAATTTTCTTTCCATACGTTAAAAAAATCCTTGCATTTTTTGGTAACTTTAGGAGAAGTTATTAGTACAAACATTAAGTTTTGATATTTTAGTGATATATTAAACGTATAACATTTAATAACTAAAAAACAATTATTAAGGAGAAAAATAATACGAAAATTGCACATTCGTTATGGGACAGCCTAATAATATCTCGAACAAAATAAAGATTTCGATATCTCTCTTATGAAATATGTATATTGTGTACAGGTTTTTTGCGAAAGCTTCCCATTCTGAACAATCACGAAAAATCAGAGATTGGGAAAAAAGTATGGTCGAGCTCGTGGCGATTTACAAGCATGTATTTTTGTAACACATGTGCTCGACAAATCAAGACGGATGAAAAATGGTACTTTGAGTAGTCGGAATTTGAAATAGTATTAATATGTTGTTTAGTTGCGGAGACACCGTCAAGTTTCTTCGTGTTCCAGTTATTATGCAGATGAAAAGAGTGGTTGAAGAAAATTTCAGTGAAATTATGAGTCTTAGAGAAAAACTAAGGGCCGGCGAAGCGGGAAATCATAATTTGAACAAAACTTTTTTCCGGCGTCATCGCCAAGAAAAAAATAACGAGTGCAATTTATCTCTATTAATGTCAATTGATGGAGTTTCTCCGCTTGGTCACACAAAGTAAGTTGTAGGGAGTTATATTCGTTAAGCGTGTTTTAGTCAGAAGATATGGCCTGTTACATCGGCCCTGTTAGACCTTAAAACTGGGACAATGTCAGTTGCCAGAAACTTGATACTTATGGGTATTTTGGAATGTGATTCGGATCCATCAACTCAATGCTGGAATTCCATTCTTCCGATTCTCTTAGATGACATGAAGCACAACGAAGAATTTGCAAAAATCAACGACATTGCGTTTTCTGCGGCTATTGTTTTGATTAATGCTGATCAACCAGTGTTTATTGGTTTTTTTTCAAAATCAAAGGAAGATTTTTCAGGCCAAGAGAAAACTTTTCGGCATGCGCGGTGGAAACTCATCACTTTCATGCTTTTTTTGTCTCAGTTCTGGAACACTGTATAAATCGGATGGGGACGGTGAGTATCTGTTCTTCTTAACATTCCTGTGCTCTGTTGTTTAGAAATCATAAAACAATGAAGCATCTTTTGTTTCCGTCCTATTTACAAAAAAATCAGTTAAGTCCTAATAATTCAATAAAAATCGAGTTTCGTTTGAAGTTTACTTCGCTATTCTGTTCGTTTCGACTTTGCTAATCTGTTCGTCTAACATTTTTCTGTTTCTTTTTCGTTTTCATCATATAAATTAAGAGCGAAATCTTTATCGTGGATGTCTTCGCACGCGAGAGGATAGTAGGAACGCTGAAAATGGTTTTGGTGATACACACGCTGAAATTTTATACTATGTGATGCCTTATGAAACACCTATAGATATGCTCCACAATCTAGGAGAAGGAATTTTAGACACGATCACGAAGGGTATGTTCTGAGTTCCTTTTCTGTCATCATTGATCAAAATTGGCATTTTCACTTTTGGATCCACTTCTTGATGTTTAAAATACAATTATATTTTCCTAACCTTCGAGACCCGTTTTTTGATAACTGAAGAGATTCATGGGAATGTCAGACTTTGTTCAACAATCCATTCAAAATAATTCCGTCTATTACTATTCAGAAATTTTGCAAACTGTGAATAATTCAAAGAGTGTCAAACCGAAAAGTGAAATTTTTCGATGTGATCCAGGTTTTTCACGACTATTGAGTTCCGTTCAAACCCCAACAGCTTACAAGAACTTGGATCGCCGCAGAAACGGAACGGATAAAATGAATGTGAGCATAATCTTATAAAAATTTCATGTGGTTTTTGAAACACAAGAGATTTTAAAGCTGAAGAAGAAAAGGTTATTTTCAGCTGTTTTTGCTGACCCGCTTTGAATTTATTTCTATATCTGTTTGGAAACGACACGCCATTTTTAAAGACAAGGTGTGACTAATTTTATTAAAGACTTGGTGTGACTAATTTTCGAAAATTGAGCCAAAAGACTGTAAAACACAATTTATTAACTTTTTTTTTAAATATCAGCCGATTTTCAGATTATTCGTGTCGTATTTACAAAGTTCAAATTTTCGATATGAGTAAATAGAAACTCAAGAGTGTTCATATTATAAAACAGATGTATAAAAAACTTTTGTGTTTCAATGCACATGAAATTCAAATAATGACATTTTCAAACAAATATATTTACAGTTTTTTCGCATTAATATAATGCTATCTTCTCTTGTCGATAACTCGATGTCAGAAAACGGAAATTGTATTGTTGTTGGGTTAGCTCTATTATCCAATGCGATTTGTACCGATGCGGAAAAAACTGATGGTTTCTACGACGACATTTGTGTATCTATTCGGAATTTATTCCATTGTGATCAATATTTCGTAATCAAATTCCATGTATCTGCTTAGACTATAACTAAAATATGAAATCATATAATTTAGGAGATATTGTGGCATTTGCCTTTCACTACTGAGGCTTATGGAAATAATGGGCCTTTATCTACATCAATGTTTGAAACGATTTACAAAGTGTTATTCAGTGATTTCCACACAAGTATAACCAAGAATTTCATCGATAAGGCTGCTCACAGGTTAGATTATTAATGTACAGCGTTTTGACCAAGAAACGAGTTTTCAAAATTGACTTACTGAATATACACCCCTCCAGTTTTTCTGAAACATTTTTTGAGTAAATAAACCCAACAATTTGGTCCTCAATCGTGGTACTTAATCTTCAATTTGTTTTTGTGGCGTCAAAATAAGTACCCAAAATAAACTGCCAGAACGCGGTTATTTTTACGTAACCACGCGAAAGGTGTGAAGATTAAGTACCCGTAAAACAATTTTATTGAAATGGGTGCATCAAATGCATCGATGGGTCCTCCCATTGTACTACTGTGCGGAAATAATGCGTTGGGTACCTAATTTGCACAATTTAAAAATATTAACTACACTTCTGATTACATTCAGGTTTCTATTCGACATTCACACGGAACGAGAAATTATGAAAAGATACGAAGCTCCGGATCCATCATTCTGCATTAGAGAATTCGCCAAAGCTTCATATCCAACAGCCAGAAGTTCTTTCATCAGTTGTCCACTGAAAAAAATTGCAAATGTAGACAAAGAATTAGTAGGGGACGAAAAAACATTTGGTTGTCTTTCGACAACTTTTGGAAGAATAGTTTCAAAGCTGAGAGATGAGAACACGACTTCAGATTGGATATTCTACAAGGGAGAAAGGTCGTTTTGTGGCCGATTTGTTTTGGCATTCCATGGTGAAGAAAATATCAAAGTATTAGTGGAACCGTTGCAAGTTTATGACGACGAATACGCTTTCACTTCTATTACTACTAAAATCCGTGGAATGACTGGACCAGATTTTGTACATGCTTCGAGAATTTTGGCACACTTGAAAAGTTTCAAAGGAATTGCAAATGGCGTTCTCTCATGTTCCAGAATTTGTATTGATTTATCAAATATTATTGGTGTAGGAGCATGTATTCATCAAAATAACGGTTTCATTGTTACTTGTATCAATGGTCTTCCAATTCATAACTGATGACATAAGCTGTTGCATTTTTCCAATGTGTCATCGTATACTTTCTTCTATTTTTGAATTAACGCCAAAAACTCTACTGGCTTTGTGCAATAGAGCGAACATTCTGATCAATGCTTTGCGACTGATTTTTTTTTATCAATTTTGTTTGCATTTTTTCCAGAAAAGGATTGAAAAAGGTTTTTAAGATGTATTATTATTTAAATCTTGTTATAAAAAGGAGCCACAAAACACTGACAAAATGATGATTCGTCAAAAACCATTTTCTTGCTTCTCTTTTTAAGAATTTTTTACTTCGCTTGTTTTACTAAATCATTTTTTTGTTGTTTTTTCTAGCTGAACTACTTTTCATAGTTACATCTTTCCATAATTTATCGTTTGTTTTCCTAATTATTTGTTGGTTATTTTTTGTAGTTTTACTAATTTTCAAAAAAAAACCGTTCTTTGCATAATTTCTGACTTTATCTCGTAACTATCTTATTCAAAAATCGACTTCACGTTTTTTTTAAATGATACTGTTTCAAATATACTCGGTTCTATAGTGCAGTTTATTTCGTAAAAAAATAGTTGTTTCAGAATCAAAAGAATGTCTTCTGCCAGATTGGAAGTGTTGAAACTGCTGAAGGTTTGAATTCTTTTTAAACTTGAAAATATAATTTTCATTGGCAGCTGGTTAGAAAAGAAATGCCGGATGACGAATGTTTGGTTGAGAATGATGCAACAACTCAAGTTCAAAAAGAGACAGGGGAGGAAAGCAGAAGAGATACTCAACTTGAAGATGAGGAGTTGGCAAACAATATGAATAATGATGTGACGGATTCCAGGGTTATAAACCCACAAGAATTCACAAATAGTGTCGCTGATTCGACGTTCAGAATTCAAAGAGAAGGCTCAAGTTCCGAACCGAATACTGCGGTTGCTCGAAAATTCCCTAAAAACGTACTGAATAATAGTCACAATTTTAAGGAATTTACTTTTTTGCAGAAAAAAACTCACAACGGCCGGTATAACCCCTTGGAGATGTCTTATAGATTATTTTTTAATCGGGAAACAATGAAAAGGTTTTCGCCAGAACAGATTGCGGTAAGTTTAATTTAAATCCTTCCGCTTAAATAAAAGTTATCGCTTCTAGGAAAACATGAAGAATCATTACGGATCGATCAAACAAATTGATTTAAACACGTATCTAGATTTTGCGGAGACAACAGGGAATGAGGAGATGCGAAAGATTCATCTGACTAATCTTTTTACCGCCCATCAGGTATAATTTTTCTTCTAACCTCAGATATATCACTTTTACCACGCATTTTTGAAATTATTCATTTTCAAATAATATGGAAACATTGAGAAATTGAATACAGGAACGATATAAAATGTGATGTTTTTGGGCAAGAATGAATAATCAGAAATTTTATAAATTCCTATATCTTGGTATTTCGACAATTTCTGGATGAGTTCCTAGTCATTTTTTTTTGAAATTGACTAGTTACTTAAAAAGTATGACCGCTTATACACTTGTCTTTTATTTCTAGATGAATACGATTATCAAGAGAGTGCTCAAGCAGTCCGGAACTAATAAACCATCTGAAATTGAGGTATCTTAATTTTTCGCTACATTTCCTTTAATTTGCTTTTCAGACATCTTGTGAGAGATTGTATTTTTCAAAGAAATACATCAGAAACATGGACGAGTTGATAATGCCGTCTGGTGCAAAATTTTCGCCAATTGACATGATAAGTCAACAAGTCGAATCAGAAGCCGTCGCTGAAAGCCTTGAGAAGATGATTTCAATTGTGATGAAAGGAGTATTGAGAAAGGTACGTATGACGCTTTCTTCATTGGTACACTGTATGTTTCCAGCTTGCTGATTTAGACCCGTGCATGGCTTTATACTCGCCAGCACAATCAGAATCTACATTCTACGTCAAAATTCCTGACGCTTTCTTCATTGCTTACAGAGGTATTTTTCATTCGCTTTGATCTCACAACACTGACCGATTTAGATGCAATTTTGGATGCTACGCAATACAAGACCCTAGTGGACGACTACACATTTGAGAAGCAAGCGAAATGTGCACTTATACACATTCGAGACGCTGTCCAAAACTGGATGTGAGTTTTCATTAGAATTTAAAAAAATATAATCGGCAAACATCGAAAATCTAGAACAAACCAGAAAGGAACTATATTTTGCAAGTATCGCGTTATCGAGTTTCGGAGTTTCAACTTTTTCTAAACTCATTTAGAAATGACGTGAAATTATTAAAAATGAAAAAAAATACTTGGCACCCAATTTCGCATTCGGTTTTGATATTACATTTCTGAACGTTAAAGCGTATGGAATAAAAAAAAGTGTTTTACTGTCATCAACAAAAGTGAAAAAAGATAAATGTAATTTCAGAGACAATACGCGGAGAACGAAAAACACGAAAAACACCCAAGAAATGGCAAAGGAATTGCGGAATGCTTTGGAGAAGGAAAAGGAACACGCGAGAAGAATAGATTAAATTGATATTTGAAAATAATTGAAGATTTGTAAGTGTTATTATTAAGAGAAATAGTCTTAGAAAAAATGTACTTTTACGATGATACTTTAGAAATATTTGAATTTTTGTGTGAGCTGAAATTCAAGTTCGTTGTTAATTTTACTAAATCAATTAGTTTTGCTTCGCGATTGTCTATCTGAAAATCAAAAAAAAAAAAATCAAAATTTAACTCTATCTTTCAACAAAGTCTATACTAGATAAATTCAAAATATTTTCCATGAGATTCTCGCATAAAGTACATTTTGCGAATAGATTATTCCATTTTTTGTTATGTTGCAGTTGTTAACTTTCTGTTTTCTTTTTAAATTTTCATATTCATTTTCCTAGAAATCATGTGAACATGTACAATATAATTATGTTTAGTTTTTGCCAATAGTTATCCTTATCTGTAAATGCCCACCTGTTATCTGTAAATCTCCGCCATCGATCTTTACCCTCTTGTTTTTTTTTGCTAGATTTGAGTACTATTATAAATTTGATGTGAAATTACGTATATTTGTTGTTAACACATTGTTTGTTTATTACATGTTCAATCTTGTTAGATTAAGTTTATAAATAAAATGTTGTTTGATATCAAAACTAATCGCAGCACAGAAAAAATTATTACTATTTTAAAAATCTTCTACAAATCTGTTTCTTCCCCGTAAATTATCCGTATTAACAATTTTACAGATCCGTAACTGGTCCGTAACGGATCCGTCTTTTGTACGTTACGGACACGTTCGAAACTTCCGTTACGGATCTGTTACGGATCCGTTACGGACCCGCACAGAATCACCTGTGCAGACGCGTTATCCATTGCGCCACGCGGCCACTTGTTAGCTTATGAGTGGAAAGAAGTGTATATAGTTACGCGTTTCTTCTTTTTTTTTCGTTGGCAGCGAGGAAAAAATAGAGAATGCAAAAAATCAAAGAGTGTGGGTTTCGGGAATATTTAAATTCATTATTAGAAAAACATTTATCATAAAATTATTAAAATTTTAAAATTCAAAATATTCCTTAAAATCTTATTGTAGTATTTTTGAGAAAATGTGTAGAATCCTTCGTCTAGATTTGGGAAATGGAAACATATTCACTATTTTTGCATAAAAATTATTTTTTATTTAACCCCCGTAACGAAATTAATAAAAAATTATTTTTTTCAATATTTTGAATGATTCTTATTTTTTCCCTCACTTTTTGGTATTGCAAATTTAAAAAAATATGCTAATTCATATTGTTTTCCTTTACATGGAAGTGAATAGGAATTATTATACCAAAATGCCTGCAATTTCGACAGTTTTAGTGAGTTTTTTCTTTTGATATTTTAACATATTTCAGAGTAATTCATACGGTTCCAGATTCCGGCTTATATCATTAGTTCCATTATTGCTTCGACAATTGCCGGCGGTTCATCAAAGTGGGAAACGGAGAATGAAGTTCGAGATCGGATTAAGAAAGAAAAAATGGATTGAATATTGAAAATAATAAAATATTATTCGAAATTATATGTGTATTTGAATCCTCGAGACATTCAGAAAAAAATCACTATCAAAATTCATTTTTATTGTGTGTGATCTGAAAGTGTTTCCATAAAGCATTTGTTCAAATAAATGTAAGTTGTTTTGTACGTTTTGTATCATAAAGCACAACAATCAAACTGCTAAACGTTATGATTAAGTTTGTCCATAAACTTTACTATTGATAAAATCATTCAAGTACATGGAGAACTTTTGATTCCAATCAAAATAGTGAAAAAATCTGTGAAAAGCGTTTTCAAGTTTGTCAAATATTCTTTTTTTCGAAATGAAAATTGGGAAAAGTGGAAGGGCCCCCGGAAATATGGTCAAGAAATATCTTATTTCAAATAGATTTAGGCGGTTTTAAATGACAGCTTTTGTGCAAAATCGAGATGTTTTTTGTTTTCAGATTTTCCAATTGAATAATAAAAATGTTTTCCAAATTCCTGTCCTAAAGAATTTTCCCTATTTTGTGATCAACAAGTTTGTAGTATGTTACGAAACCACAACTATAAAACAAACTGATAACATAGAAGCTTCATAAAACTTTCAGAAATTGCCCAATAAAAATTAAATTCCGATTGGAACTGAACATACATGCAACAAATAATCAATTTATAACTAATATCTGGGTTACGAAAACGACACTCATACTTTTTATAGGACATAAAAGCATACTTTTATAATCTGAAAATTTTCTATTTGCTAACTTTTGTGGTACATGTAGCACAGTAATATTTTCGGCATTACCTTTGAAACTGATGCATAGTCGTAAAAAGTGCCATCAGCACTCCAAAATCAACAATACACTTTTTTTGAATTGATAAGTTTTCTTCGTCACGGTTGCCTATGTTTCTTGTTGTAAGACGCTTATCATTTTCGATCAGTTGGTAAATGATGTCGACTCGACGAGCTGTGCGGCTTGTCATCGGCCTACTTTCGATACTACTACTTGTCCAAGGGCAGACGGATCGAGCAAACGCGGATCAGATCACTTCATTGCCTGGGACTATTTTCCAGGTTAGTTGTTAACAATCAAAGTTTCCAGTTTAAAAATTTTTTTTTCGCAAAATTAAGTTTATAAAAATACGTCTAATGAACCTCGGCAGAACTTTTTTTTAAAACCTCGAAATTTAATAATTGGTCCATTCATGTTCAACACACAAACCTCAAATTTAGTTTCTTTATCAATTTGTACTAAAGTCAAAAATAAAAATTTTTTATTAGTAATTATTATTTTCCCGATTCTAAACATCTTGCACCGATTATCTAGCATACATAAACATTCCATAGCATTTTGCAACAAAAGCAAAACACAAAACAAAACCTTGGAAGTTAACAGTTTTCTCCCTTTTACATTATTGTGAAAATCTCAGGCAAAAATCTCAAATTTATAGTTTTCCAGCTTAATTACCAATGGCGTATTAGAATTGCTATTGAAGAAACAAAGTAAAAATGTGCTTTTTTTTAATTAAAATTACATGAAATCTATAAACAGCCGAAGAAACCAAGACGGCCTAGGTCTTTTTTTGCTAGGCCATGAATTTGTAGTTCTCGAGGACTTATTTTAAAAATTAACAGATTAATATTTTCATTTTTGTGGTATTGTCAAATTAAAAATTTTGGATCATCCATTTTCTACTAAAAGACCGCAGCGCAACCGCCCGCAGGTAAAAATAGCATGACTTTATGAGAGACTTAGATTTTCTGGGTAGATCAAAACCAACTTGCATGATCAAGAATATTTGAGGTGACAATATTATTCGTATTTTCTCGCAACTTATTTTAGTAGGAATACTCGAATCGCAAGGACATGTATTTGTTATTTAATTTAATTTATTTACGTTAGCTTATCAAAAAAAACAAGCAAAAAGCAAAACATAAACTTTATTGTTCTCAATTTCCAACTGTCTGTTAATTTTCAGGTTGCGTTTAAACAATATGCGGGATACTTGAACTCTGACGAAAGCAATCTTCATTACTGGTGATTCTATTTTTCTGTTATATCAAGTCAGTAAATTCCATCTTACAGGTATCTGGAATCTCAAATCAATCCTGTTAATGATTCACTTCTACTTTTTATCAATGGCGGACCTGGCTGCAGCTCAGTGTTTGGAATGTTTGAAGAAATCGGACCTTTCCGAGTTTCAGCCGACAGTCAAACACTCTTTGAAAATGTTTTTGCGTGGAACAAGGTAACATATTTTCTAAGCGAAAGTCTAGTTTGAATGAATGTAGTGAAAGTATTAAATTTGAATTGATAAGCGACCATTTTGACAGTTTTTACAACCATGACATAATACATATTTGTAATGATTTTCATGCAATTTCTTATCAATTTTTCTCGAGCACAATGATCTTTGCTTTAGGTCAACAATCTGCTGGTCATTGATTCTCCGGGCACTGGATTTTCCCTACACGATCAAAATCATGTCCAATCTGATGATTTCGTAATTAGTGCTCTCACTAATGCACTCGTTGATTTTTATACAGTTTTTCCAAACTTGTTGAATAATGATTTGTATATCGGAGGAGAGGGATACGCATCTGTTTTTGCTTCAAACATTTTCTACAATCTACTGACGAACGGCAACCCAAATCCAGATAAACTGGCAAGCGGGATCAATATCAAAGGGCTTTTAGTAGCTAATGGTGTTCTCAGCGCTAAACATCAATTCAACAGTATTATTCCATTCCAATATACTCATGGATATGCTAGCGCAAAGTTTGCAAATTTATTTTTCTGGAAAAAATAAGCATTTTCAGACAGTATGATGACTTGAAGTCAGTTTGCGGCACAAATCAGAGCACTCTAAATTTTGATTTTTACGGAAGTACCGGGGATTGTAAAACTAAGGCTACACAAGCTGTAACAAATTGGATTTCTGATTTGTAAGCGATATCAATTTAAAACCTATTTTGCAATTCATTTTATGTTATAGGGTTGACTCTTCAAACATTCTTCAAGATTGTTATCGTCACAAAATTCTTCTTCAAACTGCTGCAGATCTATTTGGACTTCAGGTATTCCGATGTACAACTGCGAATAGAAATTAAAAAACGAAGAAATTTCAGCTCAGCGTGAACAACTATAACTCAACGGATCCATTTGTTTCTTATCCTTGCCATGCCAACTCTGTTACTGAAGCTTATCTAAACAGACCAGATGTTAAAGCAGCTTTACATGTTTCATCACATTTCAACCAGTCTTTCCATTCTTGCAAGTGAGATATTCATTGATTTGATATCGCAAAAAGAGATTTTCAGAGCATTGAATTATTTGACAAAAACGAATGATATTAGTATTTTGATTGGATCTATTATTCAAAACAATAACTATGCGAATAAAAATGGGAAAATTATGGTTTACAACGGAGATCTTGATATCATGAGCAATTTCATTGGAGCCCAAAGGTTCGGACAACAAGTAGCCGCTGGAGCGAACTTGACAATTTTCAACACAACCTTGAGCAGTGGTGATGTTCTTCTTGAAGACCGCATCTGGAGGCATAACTATGATTCTGGATCATTCCAATGGATGGATGGAGGAGTGCTCACGAAATATACAAAGAACTTCCATATTGCTTCAGTTCGAGGGGCTGGACACTTTGCGCCTCAAATTAGACCGTCACAATCTCTTCAACTTTATCGTGACTTTGTGCTCGACTTGTTTTTCAATAATTGCTTGAGTCGTGTTAACAAACAAGCGGCTCCACTTCTTCCGATCTACCAACAACAAGCAGATACTATTGCTCGAAAAGAAGCTGATAGGATTAGGGATTTACCTGGATTAACATACGCCATCAATTTCAATCAATACTCTGGATATTTGAATGCATCAGCAACACACAAGTATCATTACTGGTTCGTGGAATCACAAACCGATCCTGCAAATGCGCCAGTTCTTCTCTGGCTCAACGGTGGACCAGGAAGCTCGTCAGTTTGGGGCATGCTCACTGAAAATGGTCCGTTCAGACCAAATCGTGATGGCCAGACGTTGTATGAGAATATTTTCTCCTGGAACAGATTCGCCAATGTGTTGTATCTGGAATCACCACACCAAGTTGGATTTTCTTATTCCACAGTTGATAATGATATTGTTTATGGAGATGATTTGGTAGAATAATTGGCGAATTATTGTACTTTACTTAAATTGTCAATTTCAGACTGCCAGCGACAACCTGAATTCCATCCAAGACTTCTTTACTAATATCTTCCCAGAGTATCAGAAAAATCCATTCTACATTACTGGAGAATCTTACGGAGGAGTTTATATACCAACTCTGTCGAGGCATTTGATTGAAAGAATAAGTTCTGGACATATCAGTTTGAATTTCAAAGTATTTTGACAATGATAACATGAATTATTTTTCTAAAATTTGCAGGGAATCGCAATTGGAAATGCCGAGCTGACAACGAAGTTCCAAGTAAATTCAGCAATTTTCCAACTTTATACTTATGGACTTGTCGGAGAAGTGTAAGCTTTCAGCGTATTGTAAAAAGTTAAGAATGCGATTTCAGAGAATACAACAATCTTGTTGCCGGATGCTGTAAAAATTATACTGACCCAACCGAGTGTGATTTTTACACGCCATACATCTATTTTGATAACCTTGGAAATTATAAACCGGTTGATGGTGCTGAAGAATATTGTTCAAAACCTGTATAATAATGTTTTTTTTTAATTTCATCAACATCTGGTTTCAGATTTTGGGAATTGTTAATGACCAAGTTTGGAATACTGAAAATGATCCATACAACATTTATCAAGATTGCTACAAAGTTTCACCGGGATCGTCGTCTTCATCAAAAAGCGTTTTGAAAACCTTAGCTTTCAGGGATAATGCTGTAAGAATTTCCTGTTAATAGTTGTGAAATGAACCATTTTATATCAGGCTCTTTTGAACCTTGAATCGTCTGATCCTTTCGGCGGTTTTCCTTGCTGGAATACTGATGCTGTTAACATTTACTTGAACAGGGCTGATGTCAGAAGTGCGCTCCATATTCCTTCATTTGTTCAACAATGGCAGTCGTTCAAGTAATTTTCATTTTGGGGTTTCTTTCAAATTAATTATCTACCAATTTCAGTCAAACCATCAATGAACAACTTTACAACCGCAGCTATTTTGAGCTCGATGAAGTGCTAAGATCTATCATTTCTTCATACTACTATAAGAATTCCGACATGTCGATTCTCATTTACAACGGTGATGTTGACATGGTTTGCAATCATTTAGGAGATCAATGGCTTATTGAAAAACTTGCAAGCGATGCAAAATTGACAACGGTGACTAATCGCACAGTCTGGAACTTTGTCTACCCAGCTACCAATAACTGGCCCATGTTTGCTGGATATGTGAAAGTTTTCTCATCCAATCTCAATCTGTTGACAGTTAAAGGATCGGGACATTTGGTGCCACAAGATCGACCAGGTCCAGCGCTTCAAATGATCTATAACTTTGTACAAGGAAATAGCTTCAATGTTACTCTACCATTTGATGTTACTGCTAAACCATTGCTCCCATCGTATACCGATATGTCGGATTGTCCAGCAACAATATATCCAGATGCCAAACCATTGCCATCTCTTCCGCCCCTTCCACCACTTCCACCAGGAGTTACATATCCACCAGCGAGAGCTGAAGCAGAAGAGACTGAGCATATTAGAAGAAAACGTGACACGGCTGCACCAACTGGATATTTGAATACAAACGCCACATATCCAACAAATTTGACAGATGCTGCTTTCAATGATTTGATCCTCTCACTTCCTGGCTTGACTTGGAACATCTCCTACAGAATGTTCTCTGGTTACCTCACACCTCCTGAATTTCCACAAAATCATTTGTTCTACTGGTTTGTGGAGTCTCAAAATGACCCGGTTAATGATCCAGTAGTATTATGGCTAAATGGTGGACCTGGATGCAGTTCTCTGGGTGGATTCTTCACCGAATTGGGACCATTCCATCCAAATGATGATAATGGACAAACATTGTATGAGAATGTTTTCTCATGGAACAAGAAAGCTAATGTAATTTTCTTGGAAGCTCCAGCGAAGGTTGGATTCTCGTATACCGATGATACCAGCTATTATTGGAATGATGATACAGTAAGCTTTATTTTTCTAAAACAAAACTGGAAAAATCCTTTTTAGACTGCTGGAAACAACACGTATGCAATCAAAGCGTTCTTCGAAAAGAACTTCCCACAATATGCACAAAACGAGTTCTACATTACTGGAGAATCATACGGTGGCGTATACTGTCCAACACTTACTCTTGGATTGATTGACTTAATCGATACTGGAAATTTAAAGTTGAACTTCAAGGGAACTGCAATTGGAAACGGAATTTTGAGCGAATATTTGCAAACTAATTCGGAAATTGTTTTACAATATGGAAGAGGTTTTAATGGAGTAGAGTGAGTTAAAGTTCTGGTTGCTGTTGATTTTTAAATTTAACTTTCAGCGAATGGAATAATTTGAAGCAAGCCTGCAATCTTACGAACTCGAATCCTCTCGACTTTGACTATTCTAATGCGCCATACCGATCAGCTTGTGACAATGCAGCCAATGCTGTCCAGGATCAATTCTACGATTACAGGTTGTTTAAAATTAATGATTTAGTGAATATCTTCATATTTTTCCAGTGATGACCCGTACAACATGTATCAAGATTGCTATCTTTATTCACAAAACGGAAACTGGATCAATCCTAGTTCCAAAAATGCTCAAATTCTCAAAAAACCAACAACAAAACGTGAAAAAGCAACTTACGCACTGATGAATCGCAGAAAAAATAGAGTTTTTGCTTCGGCTAAATTCAGTGACTCAAACTCGAAGAATTGGTACGGGTCAACTGATGCATTCAGAGGATTGAATTGTTTTGGTGGAGATGCACTGGTCGCCTATTTGTCAAGAGCTGATGTTCAGAGTGCTATTCACGCTCAGAGAAAACCTATCTGGGTTGATTGCGCGTAAGTTTTATCACAACTTAAAACTGAAGAAAACTTATTTTTTTTCTATTTCAGGGATGAACTTGCATCGAATCACTGGAGATATCACACCCAAGTCAAATACTACGACATGAGTGATACGCTCAGCAAGATTTTGGATAGTAATTGGTATACTAGCAACAATATGAGACTGATGTTCTACAACGGAGATGTGGACACCATTTGTCAATTTTTGGGTGATCAATGGTTGATTGAAAAGCTGGTTGTCACGCGTAACATGACAGTGATCCAACAACGATCTCCTTGGTATTATCAAGAAGGAACATATAGTAGAACCATTGCTGGATACGTCAAATCTTGGAACCAAAATGTTGTACAACTTACTGTAAAAGGTTCAGGACACTTTGTTCCATCTGATAGACCTGCACAAGCCCTTCAAATGCTTACAAATTTCTTAAGTAATCAGGCAAATTACAGCACACCGAGCAATGTAAGGATTTATGATTTTTTTTAAAATATAACTTTTGATTTAAAGATTGATGTCGCTCCTAAACCACTAAATATCCAAACACCAGTTCCGAGCCCATGCAATACCGGAACAGCTGATAGAATTATTGGATTGCCTGGAGTTCCAGCTGACGTTCAATTCAGACAATATTCTGGATTTTTGGATGGTCTTGCTGGACATAAATTACACTATTGGCTGATCGAATCAGAGAACGATCCTTCAACAGACCCATTATTGCTCTGGCTCAATGGCGGCCCAGGATCAAGTTCATTGATGGGATTGTTCGAAGAAAACGGACCATTCAGAGTCAGTAAAGATGGCTCAACATTGAGCAGAAATCCATACTCTTGGAACAAATTTGCAAACGTTTTGTACTTGGAAAGTCCGGTTGGCGTTGGATATTCGTATTCTTCCGATGGACAGGCGGTTCAATATGATGACAATTCTGTAATTAATAAAATGATGCGATTGGGTTTTATTTTGTTTTTTTTTTTCAGACTGCATACGAAAACTACGCCGCGTTGAAAGACTTCTTCAATAAGTATCCACAATACGCTTCCAGAGATTTCTACACAACTGGAGAATCTTATGGAGGTGTTTATCTTCCAAGTTTGGCAAAATTGTTGGTTTTGGGCATCAAGAGCGGTGACGTCAATATCAACTATAAGGTTTGTTTTAGTAAACTTCATTTACAAATCTTTTATTTTTAGGGACTTGCAATTGGAAATGGTGTGATTGATAAAAATTCGGACATTGATTCCTTCTTTCATTATCAATATTACCATGGAAACATCCCATACACTGTTTACAAAACAGCTCTAGATTTGTGCTGTACAGGAGACGAATTCAAATGCAAGTTTAGCAGCCACTTCACAGTTTTGAACAATTCTATTCCTTGGGGTAATTTGAACGACAGCTGTTATGATTATGTAAGATTGTTGTCATTATGTGTGACTATGTATTGTTAAATGTTTTTTGTTCAGATTGTTGCACAAGGTGCAAAACTTTTGATGAACGCCTTCGATCCATACAATTTATATCAAACATGTTATACACTCCCACTGAATAGTACAATCGAAACTCAGAAATATGGAGAAACATGGGTATATTTAGAAATATTTTTTATTGTAAAATATTTTGCTTACAGACTGGAATCAATTATGAGTCTTCTGATCCATTCAACGGATACCCATGCTACATGGACAATGCAATGCAAACTTATTTGAACCTTCCAGATGTTAGGACAGCACTGAATATTCCAGCCTCTGTGGGAGCATGGCAGGCGAATAAGTGAGCTCTAATTTTTTGAAACTTCCATGAAGTATATTATTTTAGCAACATCATTAATGCTTACAATCAACAAATCAACTCAGCCACTGATAACTTGCAGACAATTATTACAAAGTAAAGAATTTCATTTAATTCGAACAAAAAAAGTTTTTCAGTGCTCCTGTCAACTTCAAAATCATTCACTACAGTGGAGACGCCGATACAATGGTGAACTGGCTTGGTTCTGAAATCTATACCTCACAAGTCTTGCCAAACAATTTGTCATTGGCAGTTGTGAAGGAGAGAAGTCCATGGATTTATCAAGTGGATCAAATTTATTATCCAACATTGGCAGGTTACCAGACATCCTACAGTAATGATATAGTTGTGTTTGATGTGGTAACTGTGAAGGTATGCGATTGATGTTAACATCAATGACAATAATTCTTGATTTCAGGGATCAGGACACTTTGTCCCACTCGATCGCCCACAACAAGCCCTTCAGCTAATTTATAACTTTGTGAAACGAAGAGATTATAGTACACCGTATGACTTGGTACCACCAACTACAACGACGACAACAGTTAGTCCAACAGCTACTCCAACTGTTCCATCATTTCCTACGAATCCTGTTACCGGAGCTACTGTTCCTACGAATCCTGCTACCGGAGCTACTGTACCTCAGCCAACAACACCCACCCAATCTGCAATGTACGCATCTGATAAAATCTTTGTATTATTCGCAATTTTTGCATTTTTTAATTTAATCTAATTATAGATGCAGTTATCTAAGTATGTATAAATATTTATTGCGATAAGTACGTTACCAATAAACGTTAACTCTTTTTTTATGATCCTGAAATCAGATCTTATTAAAGAACCCATAAAGTGTCAAATATGAATACATTTCCTCTTCCAAACCTCCATATCCCTCCTCAAATCTCTTCACCACACGCCGGAACATGATCGAGAGACTCCACCCACAAACGAAGAGCTGCTAACAACTTGCTGGTGCACACCTAATCCTCCTTCTCCTCATCGTTTTGCCCAAATAAAGAAGAATTGTTTATTTTATTCCCGCTACCATCGTCAACAGACATTATTTTCAATAAATTAGTTAGTTTCTCGAATAATGTACAAATTATGAAAACGATTGTCCTGGTTTTGTGCTTTTTGTATGGTTTTGTTGATTGCCGCTGCGAAAATGAGGTAAGCTTCTTTTTTTTCTCGTTTTTTTTGTATGTACTGTCAAGTGGCCCCGTGAAGAATTAACACTTTCCATGTGTTGCAAAAGTAATTTTTGGTTTTTTGTAGAATCGGAAAAATACCTTTCTGTGGTCTGTGAAACATCCATCAAGTTCGTCACGCGGATTTTTGTTTGGAACCATTCATGTACCGTACACTGAAGTTTGGAATGAAGGTTGGTTTATTGATTACGTTATTGTTTTTTGTGCAATCACTGCAATCAGCTTGAAATAAAATTATAAAACTATAATTTAAATAAAACTATAATTTAAGATAAGCCTGTCTTAAAATTTTAAGATTTTTAACCGTAGGATTAAAATCAATTGATGGGCTTTGGGATGCCAGGTTTTGTTGAATTGTAAAAAATGAGACTTTGAAAATTTATAATTCGCGCCTATCATCTTGACTAAAAGTTGGATATTTAGTAATTATTAACCTAAATTTTAAAAAAATAGAAATCCCAATTTTGAAACAGTTATTTTTTTAATTTTCGATCTTCATCCTGTAAAGCTATCAAAAAATGCTTTCGGAAATTTAGCATTAATAATCTCATCATCGAATCAAAAATTCTTCAAAAAAACTGACTTGAAGTAAAATATAAATTATTAATTTTGTCGTTTTTCTATCCTTCCTCCTAAAAAATAAGATTTCACCAAATCAAAAAAAAAACACCCAACTCTTTAAAACAATAAAATTGTCGGGTTTGGTGTGAACGACAAAGAAAAAATACTTTTTTTTTGTTTGAAAAGAATTGAAAATGTGTCGTCGTTGTCCGACGACGTCGCACCTTCTCTATTATTGCTATACAAACCTGAATTTTTGAGCAATTTGCACGTTGAGTAATTGTGCGGAAAATGGTTCAACACTCGCTTGTTGCTATTTTATTTGGTTCTCGGATGGGGGGGGGGGGGATGCAACAAAGAAATTGAATTAAAATGTTGATGGAAACATTTATTTAATTGGTGACGAGCGCCGCAGCAGGTGGCGAATGATGTTCCTTTCAATGTGTGCATTCTTGGGGACTGTCTGTTGGTCTGTAATGGGTTTTTGGAGAAAATGAGGAACATCGTTTTGATTGATGCTAATTTTCGCGCATTGTTTGGTTGGCCTTAATGTCGATAAGGTGTTTATAATTGAGTGCTGAAAAAAATTACTGGGATTTAATAATAATGGTTTCCGGTGTTTTGAATTTAGTTTCTGTTTTTTTTAAACAGTTGAAATAAAAATACAATGTTAACCATTAGTAGCATATCCTAAAGTAAGATAGAAACTTCATATTTACAGTAGAGCACATAAACTGAAAATAACTTTAAGCAAATAATTCTAACATGTTAGCAATTACTAAAAATAAACGGCAGTTGGCCACTAGAGTAAAATAAACAGTTTCGCAGGTTCGAAGGTCAGTATTTGAGATCAATCAGGGTTAAAAAAATGCTACTTGAAAGTTGCAAAATTCTAATTTTTCTGATAGAATACGACAAAATTAAGGGATACGCTATTTTTAAGAGTTATATTTTTTGAATCCACAATGCAAAAATTCAAGAATAATTATATGTATAATATAATATACACTTGAATTTTACTATAAAAACTCCTGTAATAAAAAAAACTATTTTACTGTGCTGAATATAAAAAATTTATTAATGGACTTCATTTTTATCATTATAAAATGAATGAGAATATTCTGTTAACTATATTTTTTCCAGTTAGTGATCGAGTTCGTGAAGCATTCTCCTTCTCCGATACAGTACTACTAGAAGTCAATTTACGTGATGAGAGCACAATTCGTCGTCTAATTCGGTGCAAAAATTTGCGGCGGAAGAAAACCGCCAAATCCTACCTTCCTTTTCACCTCTACCTACGAATTGAAAGTCGTAAGTCATTTCGAGATGACCAACACAAAAAGTTGAAAAATGTTGCTTTTTTTTGCAGTGATGGCTCTTTTCCGCAAAACCCTTTTTTCTTGGGCGCAACGCCAAAACATACACAATGGCGACGCATTCAAGCGAGCTGAGGAAATTTTCGACAATATTGGAGGTATGAGTTTTGTTGTTTATTCTCGACAAAAACAGAAAGAGGACTGCTCATCTGTGGGGAGGTTCGATTCGTATTGAATACATAAACAGCTTGTTCTCGTGTTTCTGTATACAATTCGCGGGAACGAAAGGAGTTCTGTATCCATCGTAGACATAGTACCTACACAAATAACCCTTTCTCTTGCCTCTTGACATTAAGTGGGACATCATACCTTTATGACATATGACCAGCCTTGAGGGACCATAGAACTTTTAAAGAATAATTTTTCCAGGTGATTGGAAACGAAAACGTCCGGAATGGTTACTCTTTCTCCTTTATCAAATGTGTGAGAATGTCTTTGATAGAGCAACAAGTCCGATGCTTGATCTCTATTTGGCTCAAAAGGCAGCAGAAGAACAAAAAATGATAATTGCCATCGAAACTACTGAAGAACAGTGTAATCCAGTAAATTCCGTTTCTGATGAAGAGGTGAGTACCAATATTACGAGCAGAATCATACGCAATAGCATTCTTCATTGCAAAAAGCCCCATCTCATATTTCCTTTTGTGTTCCAACTTTTATAATTACGTAAGATGCACTATGTATTTTGACACCTTTTGCCATAAATAAACACGATTTTTCATTCTACAGGTGGGAGAAGAGGGGGGTAGAAGATAACTGAACCTTCTGATTTGTATGCATATCTTGTGTGCAAATAATGGAAGTCAATTAGTGCAGAACTACTTATGAACACACATATTTTCCGTGTTTAATAATTGTCTGGTTGAATGAAGGGCATAATGGAAATTGGTGACAATAAGGAACACTTCTGACGATTTTCTTACTTGAAGAACAATAGAAATCTTTCTAGGGTTTACTTTAATTGTGGGAAACAAGTTGAAGGCAACTTCGAGGAGTGAATCCTTCTTTTTCCAGATAATTTTCGCCATTCAATACACAGTTGGTTATCTAGAGGGCATTTACTCAAATGACAGGATATTTCAAACAAAGAAGAGTAGGAGTATTTCCGAATTAGTACGGCATTACAAATGTGGTACATTAGAAGAGAAGGTTTTTGATAATAGTGAGATGACAAGATCCGATGTTCATGCAAATGTAGAGGATCGTCGCAAAGCAGATTTGGTTAGTTCTTTTTTCGTTGCTATATTCTTATAAATTTACTATCAGAAACGTGTGATTTGGTTATTTGTTTAATGAAAAACTATAATTCAACGTTGTCTTTGTCTAGGAGCGCCGAAAAAATTAGCTTTGGCGTCCATTTTTTTAAAGCAGAAAATGTTTTGGATATATTTTCAAAGAAAATTTCAGTCAAGAAACCATTTTGATCACAGTGGTGACTGTAATTATGGATTCGGTAAAATCTAAAGAAGGATAGTGTAAAAATAAAGCTAAATATTGTTGAAAAACAGAAAAAAAGAATAAAAAAATTATATTTTTATGGGATTTTCGTTTTAAATAATTGACAAATATTTTTCGATAAAAATTCAATAGTTTTTCTTTCTAAAAAATATTGTCATTCTTTCGAATGTTCCAAAACAAGATCGTCCTACCAGGAAGAACAAAATCATACCACCAGCGAGTCATAGTGCAGGACGCAGGGCAAAGACGCGTTCCCTATGCCATTGGAAAAAATGAACGGGAAATATTTACACTACTATGTAGGCTACTAGTCTCTCGTAGTCTGATATGTGGCCGCGTGGCGCAATGGATAACGCGTCTGCCTACACAGGTGATTCTGTGCGGGTCCGTAACGGATCCGTAACGGATCCGTAACGAAAGTTTCGAACGTGTCCGTAACGTACAAAAGACGGATCCGTTACGGACCTGTAACGGATCCGTAAAATTTTTATACGGCTGAATTACGGGCAGAATACAGATACGTAGGGGATCTGTAATATATGCGTATTTCTTTGTTTTTTTTATATTGTAGCCATTAGTTCCGGGTTTATATTTTATTAAACTTTATTAATCAATAATTTATCAAAGAATAACAAAAATTGAAATAATGTAAATAATAAGTAATAATAGATTACATGAAAAGTTCATAAAAACAATATATACAGGAAAACGAATTAACAATAAATATAAACTTACATATTAAGTTTTTTTTTTCAAAAAAAATAAAAGAAAGAACGATTACAGTAAAGAAAATTGAATATTCTATACGAGCAACATTGTAAAAGATATAGATGCACATTTTCAAAAGGTTCAAAGCTAAATAAACTTAACCGTAAATTTTTTTTGATGTTATAAAATTAATTTGGAAATTATCAAAGAAACATTCAATTTTCTTTTGAAATTATTTTTGAAATTTAAAAATCTATTTTTTATTTCATAGTATTCGAATTTTCACATGTATTCTCTAATTTTCCTATTTTGTCTCGCTAAAATAGGAAGACTTTTCCAAATTTGAAATATGAGACCCTCTTTATTTCAAAGAGGGTCAGTTATTTCGTACATTTCTTGGACTTGCGTGGTTATTTCCAAAGGCTAAGAGATGACACTTAGTCTTTACCATTTAGGGACGTGCCGTACGGTGGACCGTACATTAACGGATTCTAGACTGGTTACTTTGCTTTGTTCTAGTCACTTCTGAGCGACGATCGAAGATGGCTTTAAAGCCAAGAAGGAACCCGAACCGACCCATCTTATGATGGGTGACACCAGAAATGGTATCACCCGACAATTCCCCCACACCACAGGTGAACCTACAGCGATGTAGTCCCAAAATGTGTGAAAATAAAAAATTTGATTCTCTGAAGACCCTAACTGAACTCCCCTGCGGAATTTTTAAGGATAAATTGTATAATAATGCAAAAGGCAATGTATCCTTTTCAATTGTCAATAGACACACACATAAGCTTCTGATAGTTTAACTATTGAAAATCTCGAAAAAACCATGTTAAAAACAGTTTCGATGGCAGTCACAATGAGAAAATTTAGATCCTATACTTTTTTAAATGCATGAAATTTTTACCCAAAAAATGCACCATAAAGCTCACTTAGAGGTTAAATATTTTTACATCGTTTTTTTTTCAAACTCAGTCATAAACTGGAATTTTTTTTAAATTTGATATCTAGAAACAAAAATAAAACAAAAAAAACGTTCTACAAACCATTATTGAGCCAGCGGTGTGTGAATTGTTCAGCAGTCATTCTCGAAATTCTAACGAAACTGAAAAGGTTCAAATTTACATTTGAAATAAGGTGTAATCCATACCTTTTGTATTTTTGAGTATTTCCGATGATGAGGGCAACAGCAAGTGTATGCCAATCCTTGGAGTTCTAAAATAATTTTTAATGAATTGATTAACACAAGAGCAATACTCACATTTACCTTAAAACTCCTATGATGTTTCACCCTCAAGATCGAATCGAATTGTTCGGTTTCGAAGGCACATCGTGAGCATTGTCTGGAAATAAACATAGTTCTATGAGCGATACAACTGAGAGAAGAACGAAAAAGATACAAAGCGATTTTACGCAGAAAATCTCACTGCGCCGTAGGAAAAATGATCATTCTTGTGAAAAAAGTCGAAATTATTTCTAAAGAGCGCGTTTACTCTCATATATTGAGTTGGAAATATTGTAAAACATTGTGCTGAGCTCAATCGTGATAGAAAACTGACTTGTTTTCTGAAAAATTGTGTTAAGTTGACTATTTTTCATTTTTTGTGTTTATTGCCACCTATTGGTCATCATTTCCGAATGGAAAAAAGAAGAATCCACTACGGGTGTAATTTCAAATTAAATTTCAGAAATGATACACTTTCCTTGTCAAAATACGTCGCAGTGAAAATCTAGAATAAATTGATAATCAGCCGCAATTTTCAAGCCAATTGTTGATATTTATTGCGCAGAAATTGGTTACATTACATATTTTATGATGAGAATTATTAATTTGCAAAAAATAACACGAGAAAATACAAGAATTCAAACGAAAACATGAAAAAAAAGACAAAAAAAAAATCAGAATAAAATTTATTTTTTTGTCGCTCCGCCCACTGCAATCGTGCAGCGCACATTTTCGCAATATTGCTGCGCGAACATCGTCTTTTCCTTATTTTTGTAGACAATGCCCAGTGTCGGTAAACAATCATTTTTTTCATAAAAAACACATTTTAATTTGGCGGAAATCCACGTTGAGTTTTCAAAAATGTTTTTCATGTTATTTCCTCAACCTATAATGTGGATAACAAGCGAAATACATAGTTTTAGTATGCATAATTGTTTGAGGTGATCCCTTAGCATATTAGAAACAGCTAAGTTAAAATAACTGTTGCAATTCAAATGGGAATTTGAATTATCATAAATGTGTTTTTAAAAAATATTTCAGGATAACATATTCTTCATGCAGCGTGTTCAATAAATACTGCAGGAAGAATATCCTACTGTGGTACAACGAAACATTAATTTCATTACTAGGATTTCATTGATTTCAATTCCCTGATATTATTTCTCATTAATTTCAAAGTTTCGTTTGATTAGGGCGTTTTTTAGAGAAATGGTGAAGGAAAAACCAGACCCAATTTCATGTTCGCATGCTCGCAGCTCGCGAGTTTATGTTCGTTCATATTGACAGCTTCATATTTCTCAGTTCTTATCCTAAAACTAATCAGAAACTTTTTATTTATATTTTAAAAACCTTTTGGAGCTTACAGTAATAATTTTAGTGAACTTGGATCATCCTTCACTACCTGATTTTGGACATCGTATGAAAAACTATAAAATGTTCACTTTTTTGTTGGAAAACAGTCAAAATAGAAAATTATCTAGAATCGTTTTATTTGCTTTGTCATTCAGCCTTAGCTATATTCCATACTGAAAAATTAGAGTTCTAGATTAAGACATTTTATGCAGAAAAGTTCACTTTTTGATGGATCCAGAACTGAATAAAAGTAGGACCCAAAAATTCTGCCTGTAGAAATTATTACGGTTTTCAAACTTTTAAGTTGAATATTTGTTTGAGGTAAGACTCGAACTTTCATTCAACCAATTTTCAATTTCTTATGAAACCTGGGTGGTCAGTAATGCTGAAAAATGTAAACTGAAACCAGCGAGCAAAGACGTCTTGAATTCACAATACTGAGCACAGGTTCAATTACAAATGCAAGACGTAGGGAACTTCTCGATAAATTTGTAAAAATATTTTTTTACTAAATTTTTTCCGAGTTTGAGAAAGTTTCGTCTCATAGTTTTAAAAATATATGTGTCTGAAGCTTCCTGCAGTATTTATTAAACACCTTGTATTAGGTTGTGTAAAATTTCTGAGTTTTTCGGGCTTAAAAACCCAGAACTTTTACAATCGCATTAAAATCAACCCATTTCTCGTAAAACACGTCAGAAAAAGCTCAGAACTATATCCTTAATATTTTTCATGATCCTCTTTATACCCCCAAAAAGTACCTCCGCTAGGGATCACCCTACAGATCAACCAATATTATCACCGATTTTCAGAAGTCCTAAAAGCCGATATTCAAAGACTAAAACAAAAACAAAGCAGTAAAAGGCTATCGGGAATCAATTCCGGAAAAGTACTGTGAGGTCATTTCGAATAAGAACAATAATAACAACATTTGCGCATTTTAAACACCCAGATCAACGTTCCACTTAATTAAAATCTTGGGTACCTAATCTGCATGAGGCGATGTGGGTACCTATTCTGCACCAAAAACCTAAAAGTTACCGCACTTCGAGTAATCACAATATTTTTTAAAATACGATTTTCTACTCATGGAACAAGCTTAAAAATGTAAGCTTAAAAAGAAAAGGAAAAAAGCTTTTAAAAAATGTCAACTTAAAAATGTAGGATCATCCATTTTCTACTAAAAGACCGCAGCGCAGCCGCTCGCGAGTAAAAATAGCACGACTTCGTGAGAGATTTAGATTTCCTGGGTAGGTCAAAACCAACTTGCATGATCAAGAATATTTGAGTTGACAATAATATTAGTCAACCATGCTGTATGTTTCTTAGAGAAATCCTCTGTCCAGTAAATGCCTCAGTTTTCTGCTGAATTTGTGTGTAAACGACTGCCCCTATACATTAAAGAATCAAAATAGTTAACAAATATGTCATCGAATTATGAGCCTTTAAGAAGTATAATTTTTGAATTCACAATAAGATAATTTCTTTCAACAAAAAGTTTAGCAGTAAACATTGTGGAAAAATGGCAAATTTAGATACTAAAGTGTGGTAATATCAAGACCTTACACGGCCTCAGGGTCTATAAACTTATAAGCCTCGGCCCGGTCGGCCCTTACATGGCCTCAGGCCCTATAAACTTATAAGCCTCGGCCCGGTCGGCCCTTACATGGCCTCAGGCCCTATAAACTTATAAGCCTCGGCCCGGTCGGCCCTTACATGGCCTCAGGGTCTATAAACTGATAAGCTTAGGCCCGGTCGGCCCTTACATGGCCTCAGGCCCTATAAACTTATAAGCCTCGGCCCGGTCGGCCCTTACATGGCCTCAGGCCCTATAAACTTATAAGCCTCGGCCCGGTCGGCCCTTACATGGCCTCAGGCCCTATAAACTTATAAGCCTCGGCCCGGTCGGCCCTTACATGGCCTCAGGCCCTATAAACTTATAAGCCTCGGCCCGGTCGGCCCTTACATGGCCTCAGGGTCTATAAACTGATAAGCTTAGGCCCGGTCGGCCCTTACATGGCCTCAGGCCCTATAAACTTATAAGCCTCGGCCCGGTCGGCCCTTACATGGCCTCAGGCCCTATAAACTTATAAGCCTCGGCCCGGTCGGCCCTTACATGGCCTCAGGCCCTATAAACTTATAAGCCTCGGCCCGGTCGGCCCTTACACGGCCTCAGGCCCTATAAACTGATAAGCTTAGGCCCGGTCGGCCCTTACATGGCCTCAGGGTCTATAAACTTATAAGCCTCGGCCCGATCGGCCCTTAAGCGGCCTCAGGCCCTATAAACTTATAAGCCTCGGCCCGGTCGGCCCTTACACAGCCTCAGGCCCTATAAACTGATAAGCTTAGGCCCGGTCGGCCCTTACATGGCCTCAGGCCCTATAAACTTATAAGCCTCGGCCCGGTCGGCCCTTACATGGCCTCAGGCCCTATAAACTTATAAGCCTCGGCCCGGTCGGCCCTTACATGACCTCAGGGCCTATAAACTTATAAGCTTCGGCCCGGTCGGCCCTTACACGGCCTCAGTGCCTATAAACTTATAAGCTTCGGCCCGGTCGGCCCTTACACGGCCTCAGGGTCTATAAACTTATAAGCCTCGGCCCGATCGGCCCTTAAGCGGCCTCAGGCCCTATAAACTTATAAGCCTCGGCCCGATCGGCCCTTAAGCGGCCTCAGGCCCTATAAACTTATAAGCCTCGGCCCGGTCGGCCCTTACACGGCCTCAGGCCCTATAAACTGATAAGCTTAGGCCCGGTCGGCCCTTACATGGCCTCAGGCCCTATAAACTTATAAGCCTCGGCCCGGTCGGCCCTTACACGACCTCAGGGCCTATAAACTTATAAGCTTCGGCCCGGTCGGCCCTTACACGGCCTCAGGCCTTATAAACTTATAAGCCTCGGCCCGGTCGGCCCTTACACGGCCTCAGGGCCTATAAACTTATAAGCTTCGGTCCTGGGACGGTTGCATGAGAGCCGGCCCAGTGCCGGCTCGGAGGCCTAAACGACAAGTCCGGTAATATCGAAATAAATGGATTTGTGCCATTTCCAAATAACCCGAGCGGTTTACGGCGCCTTCAAATTTGATTTTTTGCGACATTAAACCGTTACAAGAAACTAGTTATTTCTTTTGGTACTTCTCTCTTTTCTGAAAATTCAAGACAAAATAGTACACGTACTTTATCCGTAATTTGTACGTACGGACCATATACGGATGAAAAACGGCTATCCGTATTTTGTACGTACTTTTCTAGGTACGTACAAAATACGGGTCCGTAACGGACGGGATCCGTTTTCAATCCGTAATTAGTACGTTACGGATAACTTACGGATGGAAAACGGGTGGCGGGTCCGTTACGGATCCGTTACGGATCCGCACGAAATCACCTGTGTACGGAGCAGAAGATTGTAGGTTCGAATCCTGCCGTGGTCGAAACTTTTTTTTTGCAAAACTTTAAAATGTAACTGAAATTAGACTTATTAACGAATTGTACAATTTATTATACTTTTTTAAAGATGTTGAATACGATCGTACTAATTTTTTAAAATGAGGAAAATATTTTTTTGAAAAAATTACATTCTGATTTCTTTCAGATTGACAAAAAGCTCAAGGAGGACATCATCGTCAGACGTAACGCAAGAATGGCAAATCGATTGAATTCGATGCTTTCCGGATCCGGTAATCAAGTGGTATTTTCTGCTATCGGAACTGGACATTTCTTCGGGAATTATAGTGTTTTAAACCATTTACGAGATCACGGTTACGTGATAGAAGAAGTTAGCGATGATGATGTGATGTAAGTTCCAAAAGGAAACCTTCCGAAAATTATTTTTTTTCAGACTTCCATCTCAAAAAACGTCAACAAATCATAAGTTCAAACCTTTATGGACTCGAGAATCAGCATTAGATAATAATTCCGTAACAATCGAGTTAATTGAATCTTCTGCTAGAATCTCATCAATTTCTTTAATATTGATAATCACATTGATTATTACAAATTTGACCCTGTGATCTCTTCTGTTATTTTTAAAAACATTCCTTCACTTGCCAACAGTCATATTTTACTCATTTTCTCTCATTCCAATTAGTTTCGGTTTGACTCTTATTTATTTTTAAACTTTATAATGCTAACCAATGAAGCGTTACATATATTAATAAACAATTTGTATAAAAAGTTGTCTACAGAACGACGACTGAGAATGAGAACGATTACGAGTAGAAAAAATGATAAATTCATCATTATATATATAAAAATTTAGAGCGTCTCGAGGAAAGCCTTAGCCATGGAGGTTCCAAGTTTGGCTGGTGAATCAGTAACCTATAAAACAACTTTCATAGTTTCAGTTGTAACTTTTAGAAAACTTACAACAACTCCAGCATCTCTCAGCGCATTGATTTTGTCAGTGGCGGTACCCTTTCCTCCCGAAATAATAGCTCCAGCGTGTCCCATTCTTCTTCCTGGTGGAGCAGTGACTCCAGCGATGAATGAAACGACTGGTTTTCTTCCTTTACCCTACAAATACTTTATCCTTAATGTCGTTATCTAACTCGAAAGCTTACCGAGTTATTTTCCTTCAAAAACGCAGCAGCTTCCTCTTCAGCAGATCCACCAATCTCTCCGATCAAAATGATTCCCTTGGTTTCTGGATCCTCCAAGAACACATTCAAACAATCGATGAAGTTAGTTCCGTTGAATGGGTCTCCTCCGATTCCGACACACAATGTTTGTCCGAATCCGACTTGCGTGGTTTGGTGAACTGCTTCGTAAGTAAGAGTTCCAGAACGGGACACAATTCCGATACACCCCTGAAAATAAGAATGTTGAGGTCAAAAGTAGCAACCCAGTTTGTTTTTAAAACAAAGGCATTCTCATAGTATTTAATAGAGGAGTTGTTTGTTCATAGTAACATTATTCGAAAAGCCATGCAATTTTAAACAGATAGTGGTGTTCGAAAACAGATAGTGGTGTTCAAACTAGGTTAAACATTGTATTTGTAAAGAAATCATATTGCGGTAATTTATGTCATGTTCTTTGAAAAAAAAATCGAAGCTTCAAAAATCACTGATGATTGAATTCCCAGTTTTTTTCTCAATAAATCTCTACAGTCACTTACTCTCTTATGGATATGTCCTGGCATAATTCCGATTTTACATTGATCAGCGGAGATGATTCCAGGGCAATTTGGTCCAACAAGCCGGGTCTTGTCTTGCTTAACAAGTCGGGACTTGACACGAACCATGTCCTGAAAATATATTTGTCTCTTTTTAGCTTTTCAAATGATATGTTGTTGCTTTTTTTCTTGTTTTTCTTATATCTTCCTATATTTCGATATTAATATTTTAAAGTAATGCGCCTTTTTTATTTCACAAAACAGTCAATTTTTCACAAAATAGTGATCTTAAACCCTGAACACCTGAGGGTAGCAATTCGAGTATGATAAGCGAAAGATGGTTAGAAATGTTCACGTGAATGACACAATTTTGATATCCGTAGTTGATATTGATGATCTTTTTAGTAAAAGTCTACTTCGTTCAATTTCCCAACCTTTGATCTTTCAAATAAATTTTAAATTCTACTTCGTCGAGGTTCAATGTCGATACTTCAAACATCAATTATCACCTAGAAAACTAGAGAATTATCAAATTTTTATGCGTTATCACATATTATGAAAACAAAAAATGAATGCTCGTTTGGATAATAATGAGTTTATCTTGATCAAGTTAAGGCTTTCATGTATACTATGAAGCATTTTGCGGAAAATCGAATAAAAAACGCTAAACACTTACATGTTGTGGGATTCCTTCAGTAATACACACCACAAGTGGGATCTCTGCATCAATCGCTTCATCAATAGCAGAAGCTGCGCCAGCAGCTGGAACATAGATAACCGAGGCGTCAGCTCCAGTCTTTTCACGAGCTTCCTTAACATCTCTGAAAACTGGCAGTCCCAAGTGGGTTGTTCCAGCCTTTTTAGCATTAATTCCTCCAACTACTTTGGTATTGTAATCGATCATTTGCTTTCCGTGGAAGGTACCCTAAAATCCTCAATCCGTCTAAATTAATTGATGGAAAAAATATTACTTGTTTTCCTGTAAATCCTTGAATAATAACTTTCGTGTCTTTATTGATTTTCAAGTTATTGTAGGTGTTATTGTAGAAGCGTACGCTTCCTTTTTGGATAGCTTGAGCGGTTTTGGAGAACTGCTGGCTGAACATTTTCACCTGAAAAATAGATTTTAAAAAAGAAAGGAGACAGAAATCAAAGGCTAAAGAGACACGTGCAAAGAGAGTGCAAATGAAGCAACCAACCAACGTGTTTGAACTGATAACAAATAAAAAACCTTTTCTCTCAAGATCAATGAATCTGATGCAAAAATTTTTGCAAAAAAAAGAAGTTATAGAAATTTAAATAAATTAGTGTCATCTGACCTTCAGAAAAAAGAGGTAAAAATAAAAACAAGTTTAACAATGAAAAGATGTGACAAAAAAATTTGAAAAGGAAACAGACGGTTCGAAAATAAAATAGAATAAAGATCGGCTCAATAGTTGTGTGAAAGATGTACGCAGACAAATGCACCCTGCTGCATGCCACTTGGCTGAGTATTCAACGTTAACACACACAATCCTTTGGAAACCAATTGGAATTCCTCCTTACACTAGATGTCCAAGCTATCAAAGTAAAAAATAGGAAAAAAAGAGGTTCGGTTGTAAACTGAAAACAAAACAACAGCTTTTTTTATTGATTTTTGTTTGAGAACTTTAAACGCGTCAAAATAAATGATTTTCAGATGAAAATTATCAAAAATCATTGCGTGCACAACTACAAACCACATACCGATTAAAAGTGAGTAAATTATAACTTTAAACATTTTTTTCCAACAAAACAGAGTCGGCTAATCTTTTTCATAAATCCTGTCTAACTCAACTTTAAAAGCAGCATTGCGAAAACCCTCTTTATGAAAAAAACACATTAAAAAAACCAAAGATGACATGAAAAATTACACAAAAAGTCAGCGTTGTACACCTTTGTCTCTCTTTCATTCGATCACACAGCGATTACGCAATTCTGCAAACACCACGGCGGGAATTTACACCATTCTTTTTTTGTTTAAATTAATGAGGTAAATATATAACTTTTTAACTTTTTTGTCAAATTTGTTGTCTGAACTTTTAACACAGATTTCTTTCATAGATCCCTTGGGACATGCATTCGTTCCTAATCCGGTTGTTTTGATGATTGACTTTGAAATACGAAAGCCTCTATCTTTTCTCTCTTTTTCCATAATGTTGCTCATTTCTATTATATTTACAATAACTAATTCCGTGTGATTATTGGTCAAGAATATTAGAAGTCAAGAAAAGAATATAACTCTAGTCAAGTGCTTGGAAAAATTGTAATTTTCTCACAAACTATTCTGAAGAGTAATGGGAAAACATGTCTAATTTCTGTTTTTTTTTGTTTATGTGTTGGAGCTTTGTTTAAAAATTTCTACAGAGGTTTGTGAATTGTAGGCTGCAAACACGCTGAACAATGGTTCAAGTTAGTATTTTTTATAATAATTTAGGTTTTCTCTGATTTAATTTTTTTTTAATTTCTAATTTTAGTTCTTTAAAGAAGGGCTTTACGGAGATTATGAATGCGTCTGGGAAGAAAATAGGCTTCATTCTCATTCCAAATCTGTATTTAAAATTTTCTAAAACCACCTAGAAGCCGAGAAAACAAGCCTTAAAACAATGGCCTAGAAAAAAGGGCCACCTGGCCGAACTTTTTCCTATGAACTTTTTTCGTGTTTCGTTGATAAATAGTTATGCAGAATGGTTATAGTAGTCCTTTTTAATGTTTTTTCATCTTAATTTATGTTTTGTTTTTCATTTTTTTGGACTTTTCATGCCTGCGGACTAGTTTTCGCCGGTGGCCCTTTTTTCTAGGCCATTGTTTTGAGTTTTCTCGGCTTCTAGGTGGTTTTAGAAAATTTTAAATAGAGATTTGGAATGAGTCTGAAGCCTATTTTCATCCAAGGCACATTCATAATCTCCGTAAAGCCCTCTTTTAAATGCATCGACCTTCAGTAAATATGAAAATTCCAGAAAACAAATTTCTGATGATTTTCTGGAAGAGTTGTATTTATGTACTTTCTTGGAAAATTTCAATTCTACGGATATCCGACAAATTTTTAAACTGAAAAATTGGTTTTTCAAAAAATAATCCAAATGAAAATTGTAATAAGATGTTCAAAGAAGCGGTGACTTTTACTCACATGAGTTCAGCAGCATTTATAAATTATTCCACGAAAAACATATAATATATGAGCAAAATAACAAATTTCGTGAATTTGTGTTTGCATTCCATACAAATGTGACTCTAAATATTTGATCTTGGTACTTAATTAAAACTTCAATGATACTAAAAATATTGAGGAAACTAAAAAGATCATCTAAATTATCAAAAGTATCAGTTAAGAATGGTTTTTTACTAGTAGCTTGGGTTAAATGAAGGATTTTTTATTGTCTGGATCATATTTCTCCTTCGATTCTTTTTGTCGGTGAGCAGTAATCAGTATTTTACTTTTTATTTCCCCGTCCGATTTCTATGTTTCTTGTTGAGACTCAGAAATGCTTTTCAATATTTTTTCTTAGTCTCACAACCATATTCCGCAACCTCCTACCTTTCTAATTGTAACTGGCGCGAATTTTCATTTTTTTGCCATAATTTGAATCACGTTCGTTTTTTTTGTTGCATTTTTCATGTTTCTCCGACATGAATACCCTCATTAAAAACCAATTCATACAAAATGTTCAAAAAAATGTAGAAACCATCGTTAAGAATGCGTTTTCTAGATACATTTTTAAATATTCATGATGAGGTTTTTTAATTTTTGAGAAACATTTGAAAATCATTTTAGTTTTTTGCACTTTATTAAAAGCAAGTCACTATCAGAATTTATTCGATTCATCCAAACGACCCCCCCCCCCTCTCTGCCGTCAAATTTCACAGATTCTCCAAAATTTAGTGTCAAAACCAATTTGAAAATCTAATAAACCAAATCCGCTGGCGATGTTTGGCCTATAAGACATTCTATCAGAAAATTACTTTTCAATCCGCCTTTCGTTTTAGCTGCCTTTCCGGCAATCAATAAAAAAAGCTTTTAATATGCATTTTATATCACCCTCGAAACAAATCCATTTGCTTATTGCACCTTTTTAGGTGTTTCATGTATAGGAAAACATAATTGCTTCTGCGCTTTTATGTGTTTTGGCTTATTTTTCAGCGCCCGTCTGTTTATATTGTACCTTTTTTATTTGATATTTTCAATACTTGTATCAATTTGAAAATCAGTTTTTGTTTTACCTTGTGTTTTCTGCAATAATTTTTAAAACACATTTCTGGCTTAATACAATTTAGCGACATATGATTTTTCTTGAGTTTTTGAACTTCGAACTATAATACTTCAACAGATGTTTTTAAACTGAATTATTTTTCCAATATCGAAAATCATAAGGATATATTTTACCTGACTAGGGAAGTGCACTCTAGTGTACACGACTCTGAATTAAAGGTTTAGTGGAAATGAAAGGACCATAATACAATAATAAACTGTGAGAATAAAAATTCTCAATGCGGCGGTTTTCCTCACTAACCCACGTGTGACGTCATCACAGTCAAAACTCACTGTTGCAACAACAGTCATTTTTTGACAGCATGTAGCTTTGGAACCCCTGAACCAATTTTTATGTTTTATAGCTCATTAGAAGGAGAAAATGTTTTTCTTTCAGAATATAACAGTATACATAGTTAAAAACAAAAAACTGCCAACCGATAATCAAAAAAACTGAACGTGTTTTAGTGATATGCAGAAAAATGACCTATATATTTTTTTTGAAACATAGAATTTTTTTGAATTTATGATTTTCGAATTCTACTGGATCACGTACATATTACGGAAGTAAAGTTATGTGCGCTTGCCGTTGAGTTTAGAGAAATAAATAGCAAAAACCAAATTTTTTTCTTACTTTTCACTCATTATATGTAGTCTTGTGATGGAAACATCTTCTCAAACGTAAGAAAACTGTTCTTTTTTTTCAGGTTTTTCAATTTTTCGATTATTTTTTTCGGATTTTATTCTTTTCGATCTCGTGTTTAACAGAAGTTTTAATCATTTTATCAGAACATGTTGTGACATTATTAGAAACATGTAAAATTCCCAATTTCGAAGAGGGAAAATTTGATATCAATTCTCAACTTGCTATATAACCAGATCAAGGCCGATCGATATAAAGAGTTCGTCAAAGAGGCATTTTTCAAAGCCGGTATTCTCCGAAATCATCCATAAGGTTACGATACACCTGCGACGTATTGCTTCAAAGAAAAATGCCTCTTTGACGCGCTCTTTATATCGATCGGCCTTGATCTGGTTATATAGCAAGTTGAGAATTGATATCAAATTTTCCCTCTTCGAAATTGGGAATTTTACATGTTTCTAATAATGTCACAACATGTTCTGATAAAATGATTAAAACTTCTGTTAAACACGAGATCGAAAAGAATAAAATCCGAAAAAAATAACCGAAAAATTGAAAAACCTGAAAAAAAGAACAGTTTTCTTACATTTGAGAAGATGTTTCCATCACAAGACTACATATAATGAGTGAAAAGTAAGAAAAAAATTTGGTTTTTGCTATTTATTTCTCTAAACTCAACGGCAAGCGCACATAACTTTACTTCCGTAATATGTACGTGATCCAGTAGAATTCGAAAATCATAAATTCAAAAAAATTCTATGTTTCAAAAAAAATATATAGGTCATTTTTCTGCATATCACTAAAACACGTTCAGTTTTTTTGATTATCGGTTGGCAGTTTTTTGTTTTTAACTATGTATACTGTTATATTCTGAAAGAAAAACATTTTCTCCTTCTAATGAGCTATAAAACATAAAAATTGGTTCAGGTGTTCCAAAGCTACATGCTGTCAAAAAATGACTGTTGTTGCAACAGTGAGTTTTGACTGTGATGACGTCACACGTGGGTTAGTGAGGAAAACCGCCGCATTGAGAATTTTTATTCTCACAGTTTATTATTGTATTATGGTCCTTTCATTTCCACTAAACCTTTAATTCAGAGTCGTGTACACTAGAGTGCACTTCCCTAGTGAGCCTTTGCATAACATTGTTTTTTTGAAAAAACGTTTCAAAAATATTTATAAAACCACTTTTTTTCGAATTTGAAAAAACCACTTTTTTAGAACTTGTATTACCAAACTAGAGGTTTTAAAAAATTAATATAAAAACTGCCCAAATTTTGAGCTTTGATTAGCTCAAGAAATCAGCCGTTTTTGAAACGTTTTAACCTTTGTCTTGAACTTTGAAAGTTCTTATTTCTCTTTTTAAAACTGTTGGAGCACTAGTTTTTAATGATAATAATAAGTTTATTGATAAAATCGCGGTTCAAATTTGAACAAACTCTTCAGTTAATATTGAAGTTTTGAGGTTTCGATTATCAGTCCGTTTTCCTAATTCTAATTCCTTGAAATGTCCAATATTTTCGACTGATGTTTGCAGAGTTAATATTCTCCAAAGTATCTCATTTGAAGGGGCTGTTGAAATTTGAAGGACCATAAAGTGACTCAAAGGTGAATATCGACTCGCTATTTCATAGGCAAAATCCAATTTTCTTATGTTGAAATGATGTTGTAAGCACCAATAATGCACTAGTTTTTTAAAAATAACATTTTTCAAAAAATTCCCTTAATGATTTATGAAGTATGTTCAGAATATTTGCAAAAAGTTACATATTTGTGGCTATCGCCATCTTTACCTCTCGATTTCAATGTTCAAATAACACGCATCTACCTTTGCAGTTTTGATATTCTAAAGTGTCATTTAATATTCATGCCCCTCTCTGCTCGTTTCGAGAATAACTTATACTAAAAATATCCGTATCACAAGATTTTCTGCTTTTATATTCCATTGCTTATCATAGAAATGGAGTGCGATGAAGACTTAGTACACTAATCCACGAACGTAAATCGGATGAAAGCCATAATTATTACATGCATCCAAGGCAACGAAGACGTCTTAAAGTAAACCTCTAACTGGTTTTGCCCATCCCATTTTTCATTTTGGTTATAGCAGCTGCTTGGTTTTCAGTTTGACATGCTATTTTCAGCCAAAAAGTGTGCACATTTTTTTGATGACTTTTCGAAAAATCTAATCATCTGGTTCTCATTTTCTTTCATTGCATCATCATCATCGTTTCATTATTTCTTTTCTTTCCCCCCTGTCCGAATTGCCCCATTTTCTTATAGATCGCTGAAAAAAAAAGCGTGCCGTTTGCCATTGTTTTAATCTTCTGAAGTTGATGAACTAGCAAAAATACGTACACACAAACATTTATTTCTCTTTCTGGTTTATTTTCTGTTGGCAACAATAAAAAGAGCTCATGGTTTTTTTTTCTTCGTGGGAGATATGGTGCGATAACTTTAAAATAATAGTTTAATAGTTTTCAGGAACCAATGACGGGAATTAACCATTTTTGGGAGCAGGCAACAGAATTTGTTCAATTATATGGATGGCCATGTCTCATTGCTTCGGCAGTTGTGAGTAAAACATTCATTTTTTGAAATGAAATAATGCGAATTACAAATTTTAGATTGGCGCAGTTTTGGGACTAGTGGTTCATTATTATCTTGACGTGCGACCATTGAAACAAGCGCAAAAAAAGAAGCAGGAGCTATTGGAGAATGAAATATCGGAAAGAAATGAGACCTCGAGGATCAAAACCAACGAGGAGATCAAGGAGATGTTGATGCAAGGTAAAGGAAAAATCAATGTGAAAAATATTAGCAAGAGAAATCGTGTGGCCTTCAATCCAAAGGTTGAAGAAAATGGTATGAGATTTGTAATAAATTGGGTGCAGTGGTTATTTTTTTGGTTCCAGTTCCATCGGTTGTCGAATATTCGGAAGCAAGTTCTGAAGAGGATGAGGAAGACGAGGAACATCCATCAACGTCGAACAATGAAGAGTTTGGCGGTGATGACGAGGAGCAAATGCCGCAGATTAATAAGAGACGAGTGATGTCGTCGACAACTAGAAAAGTCAAAATTTCGGACGAGGTATGTTTTTTTTCTGAATTTATTTAGAAGAGTTGAATAAAATAGCTCAATGAGCACCTGCGAAGAATTTTGAGAATCATATAGTTGGTCATTTTTAACCTTCTCGGCCCCCCCCAAATTCGGCCAAACTTCATTCATTCTTACTCAAAATTGCTCCGATTTTGACGCGAAAATCCTTTGTTTACAATGCAGAAAGGGCATCACGAAAATGAATAATAACTGAAAATAAGGCTTAAAAGCTTAACTCGCATTATTTGCGCTAAGATTTGGTTTTAGTCAGCCATTCCACAAAAAAAACCATTGATCAGAAAATTATTATTTTTAATTTTAAACTTAAACAACTGAATTTCAGATTTCTAAATTAAATGATTTACGGGCAAAAAAAGTAGTATGCATTTGTTTTTTTGACGTTCATAACGGTCCCTTTTGAAACGATATGTTAAAATGATGTCATAGTATTAAAAGTTTTGGATCCTATAATATATTTGAAAGTGGAACAAAAATTTTCTACTTTTTCTAAGCCGCAAAAAAAATGGAAGCTCTATTCACAATTTATAAGGTCATATTTTATTCATTAAAATTTTTTGAACAAAAATTGTTAAGACCTTTATATCTTGAACCCCCCCCCCCCCCCCCCCCCCCACCACATCTTAATTCGCTAGTCGGTTAATCCTACAAAATGGCTCCCCATTTTCTAAAGTTCAAAAGGAAGTTCATCAAAGAGTAAAAAAAATACTTGATTGCAAAGAAAAAAGTTGCAAAAAAAAGGAAAAAAATCTAGAATGTTTATTTTGCTGCATCATGGTGAAAAAATGAATTAATTCCGGACCAAGAATCAGAAAGAAGAACAGGAAATGAGAAAAGTAACGTTTTTTCCAGGATCGCCCAATTGATACTGATCGGATCACGTCGACACTTGGAAAATTGCACGGAAAGCTGGCGACTGCTCAGCTGAAAGCGAAGACTCGAAAAATGGCGGCTGAAATGAGCGCAGAAGAGAGGGATTATGTTGGTTGTTTGGAAATGTTTAGATTTTAAGAATTTTTGTTTCAGGAAGCTCAAATGAAAGCCAAACAAATGGAGTCGATTATGGCGTTGATGCTTCAGAATAAGGAGAAGTTTGGGATTTCGAAAGAGGAGGATATCCAAGAACAACTCAATTTGTATAATTTTTAAGGATGTTTTTAAGTTGAAAAGTCATTTTTTTTGTAATTCTTGTCACGTACGCATATTCTCTGGTGAACAAATGTATACATTCCATGATCTTTAAGCTTTAACCAATTTATTTATTTATATTTCTTTTATTCAACTATTTGAAGTGTAATCCTGAAATAAAATGTACATGTTGATATCTCCCTGATTGAGAAACATGAAAAGAACCTTGGAAAATTTTCGCAGTACACAACCAAATGAAGTTAGTTCAAGTTGTTCGTTTTTCAAATGTTCAAAAAACGAATCTCTGAAGAAACTAAGTCTGTTTCTTTTGAAAATATAAGCGAAACAGGGGGAGAAAAACTAATCGTTTTTTCTCGGCATCCTTGAAAAAAAAAGGTTTTAGTCTGATTACTGCCTGAAAAATAACGGGGAGGAACAGAAAGGTTTTTGTCATTTCTTTTTGAACGGGAAATTGTTTTTGGTTTCATTTTGTTTCAGTTATTAGGCTAAAGAAGCTAAAAGCTGACTTTTGGTTTTATTCATCGTGATTCATTGTATGATTTTTCAGGTATATAATTTTTGAAAGCACGTGCAATCAACCAGAAATTCATCTGCAAGAATGTGTAAGTTTTGTTTGGTTTTATTTTGGTTTTTTGGAAGAATTGAAAAAAAGTTATTCATATCAATGGAATACCCTCACATCGCCTCCTAGATTAAAAAAGTGTCCATTTCAACTCTTTTTTCTTCATTTTTTCTTTAGTTCTTCCTCTTTAGTTTGAATTTATTCCAGGCGTGAATTATTTTGGTATGCGTGACTAATGACTATTGAAATGATTCCGATTTTCACAAGAGATGGATGAATTTTGCAAAATAAGTGTAGATGTGTACTTCCGTGATGTTGGATTAATTTATTTTTATATTGATCACGTAAAAATTTCAAGCTTTAGAAGGAATCTTTTATTTTTTCCCGTCTTGCATACTTTGTTTAAATGAATTATCCAGCTGTTTAATGGAAATGAGCAAAAAATTGACGAAGAGTATGGAATTCAATTGTTTTAGAAAGTACAAGTTCGAATTTGAAAAAAAAATCTATCTGTTTAATTTTTTTAAAGCCAATTTTTCATTAATGATACCTAATTTTCTGTTTTCAGACATATAATCCATGGTACACTTTTAATGACTATAATTTTTTAAAATGTTATTATAAAATAGTTATTTTTCTTAAATTTTCAGAAATTATGAAAAAAACTATGTTTAGAAAACAAGCTGACATAAAAATAATCAGAGAATTTTAAAGCTTTGTGGTAGTTGTTGAATTATCCAGCTCTTCTGTTGCTTTTTTTTCAAAAACGAAGCATGTACATAAAATTCGTCATTTCTATATTGGTACTTTATCTTATCACCTTGCACCAATTTTTATTTTCTTTATTAAAATAATTTTTTTGCAAAGCTCATTTTTTACTGTTTTGAAAGGCAAAGCTTATTTTCTTACCCTTTTGAAAGGCGTATTAGATGCGACAGTGCACCGTTGAAATTTGCGTTTATTATGTCACTCACTACCCTAATTCCTGTGTATACGTATATTCTTCACAAAGAGGATTCATTGCTGTCACTCGGTACCTAATTTTGCAATGATCGCAAGTTGCGATTCACAAGATGCGATTCGCAACAAAGTGGATGTTACGAGAAACAAAGTGCAAATTTATTGGGAAAGAATTGGAACCAATGCGTGTCGGGACGATGATTTTTTTGTTTCTCCAAAGTGCCAATGTTAGCCAAAAAATATATCAGGATATTGTCGAATGAAAATATCATACTCATTGTGAAACCAAATTCAAAATACAATGCGAGAATAAGAATGTCCTCTAGTCCCCTTTGCCCCATCAAAACAAACCATTTTCTATGCTTTCAACTCTAACTTTCGAGTTTCGAGTTACAAAAAAAAACAATTTACGTAATTCACTAAACTTCTGCAAAAAAAAAACATTAATTTCCGCATTTTGATGGAATGAAGAGCCTATTGTCCTTTTTTGATCATTCACTAGTTTCAACTTCATTTCATTTTAATTAAGACTGCATCTCCTCCCACAAAGTTGGCACTATGAGCTTTTGATTAACTTTTTTGTTTGACAAGAGAAAAGTGCATTTTGTGCCCATTCTTCTGAGAATTTCTGTTTTTTTTTCAGGGTGGGGACAGGTCTAAGACTTGCGCGAATTTTTAATGAATTTCATGTTCGAAATGTGTGAATTAGCTTAGCTTAAGACTTTGGAGACAGAATTAAAGTTCCATTTGGAATTAAAATGTTCATTTTTGTATTTAAAAAAAAGACATCCTTTGTCTTATTCACAGCTTAAGAGTTTCTCACAAGTATTTGTTCCAAAGTCTCTCCTCTTACAGGTTTCCAGCCTATTTAAAGTATCAACTCATGTTGTTTTACGAACAAGCTTCCTTCAGTTTTTTTTCTCGGTAATTTGATAATCCTGTAGTGAGCAAAAAACACCAAAAAATCCTACGTCTTTTTTTTTTCAAAACTCAATGTTTTTGTTTTGCAACATTGTAGAAGTTTCTTAGGACCTTGCAATACATCATTAAAATTTTTATGGCTGCTTTTACTAGTAGTTATTATTTGGAATATTGTTTTTTTCTTTTTTATTGCAATATGTAAACTGTGTTGATCTAGTAAGTGGTCAAGGTTTTTAAAAAAGTAGTATTTCAATAGGTTTCTTGGCAGTTTTTTTTAGAAAAATTAGCATAGTTGATTATTGTAAGTAAAAAAAATTAAAAAAGCTATTCACTTTCTAAAATCTGCAAGCATATTATTAATATTTTCCTAATGTATTATCAAGTCAAAATGTTTGGATCATCAATTCTCAACTAAAAGACCGCAGCGCAATTGCTCGCGGCTAAAAATAGCATGACTTTGTGAGAGACTTAGATTTTCAGGGTAGGTCAAAACCAACTAGCATGATCAAAAATATTTGAGTTGACAATAACTCTTTGAATAATGTTCTGAGGCTCCGCAGGGAATGTATGTAAAATTCTTACAGGTAAACCGCAACTCAATACACTAGCATATAAATTTTATATTTATCATACACAATCTATAAATTAAGCAAATTTTGACTAAAAAATACCGTCAAGTAAATTTATAAACTTGCACTAATCACAATCGAAAGTTTTTTTAAACTTCAAAGCGTAATATGATCTAGTCGATCGAGGTCAGTCTAGACGTTTCTAGATTTTTGAATTTCTCTTTTTACCTTCAAGTTCAAAATTTTTAGATTATCAACTACAAGTGAATATTGTCAGTCACTGATCCAGTTTTCTTTGTTTTTAGCCTCAAGAATATTTTCTGAAAACAGAACACGTTTGTGTTGCTCTTATCTATTGGAGAAAAAATCAATTAAAAGATTTCCAAGCAGATAAGAGCTTTTTTAACTTGAAAAAATTGTAATTAAAAAATCAACTCTTCTATCTCAAAGCGGTCTCATCAAGTTTTCTAATGAAATATGGGTTAACTTCTTTAGATGATAAAAGTTAAAATATTTTTCAGACCCAAAAACGTCATATTTTTTCCAAGCAATTGTTTTCCGCACCAGACGTTTTTTTATGCCCTCTATTCTCCCAAGATGCATACATAAATTTGTAATTTTATTACATTCCAGGGCGACCGAAAAAAATTATGTCCCCGCAGCCCATCGATGCATGCCTGGGTGGCAAATATATGCATATTTTAAAATCTGCCAAATATGGATGGTTTTTTGTAGAGAATATTCTTCTAGAATGAGGAAAAAATGGCTGCATAATTTACGACATTTTTAAGATGTACGTATGACTTTAAATTCATTCCTGTTTCCTCGATTTTTGGACCAAGAGTGAAAAGGGGAATAGTCAAATTTTCGTCAATTTTTTCCAGACTTCTTTAAGACACCGGAAGTGTCAACTTGCATCTCATGCATATAAAGTCAGATTTTAGGTAAAATATGACGTTTTTCAACGCACTTTTGAACTTTTTACATACTTTAAAAACATGTGTGCAAAAGAACCGAAGAAAAAATGAATCAAAAACACGCCAAGAGCACAGAAATTACATTAATCCTTCGGACCGTATGAAATGCGGGTTTCCGCAGTACATGTTTTCATTTTTGTTTGTGAATATTACAAATCTTGTGTTCAACACGATTCGGGATATTTAGTTAGTATGTAAGAAATGATCCGACAAGCTTCCAGACATTTTTGTTCGAAAAACATGCTGTCATAAATTCCTGAGGCTAACAATTGGTGTCCACAAACTCCCAAGAAATTACTAGAGTGACATCACAAAGATGATATATTTTATTTCATTGTTCGAAACTTTTGTCTAGTAATCATTCCATCATTCACTCCTGTATTTTTTTGTATGTTTTTGTTATTTTTTCCCCCCGAACAAAATACTCCAACTTGTTTTTGTTGGATATTTCTCCTATGCAATTCAAATGTATAAGAAAAAAATGCTTATCTTGTTGTGAACATTTATTTCTTGATAATAAATGTGAAGCTAACGATAAAATAAATTAATCCAACATGTTCTACCTTCAAGAAGTTTCATCCAAAAGTGTCAATTAGAAGTGCACCCCCAATTCTACCAAAATGTTACTATCTCATTTAACAAAGTGCAATTGACAAAATTTCAGTCCTTCAACGCTTCTCCTCCTTCTTTTTGTTCATTCCCTTACTCTATTTTGCAAAATGAACGCGGATGTCTGTGACGAAATCTATGCACATCCTTAGACGTGTTTTCGGAATAAAAAGCTCTATATTCTTTTTTCTCGCTGGTTTTTTTTGTTCATTTTCTTGTATGCACAGCACACGCATCTGATAATTAGATTGATGGTCAAATGAATGAAATGAGGTTCGAGACCACGCCCAGTTTCTTAAAGAAATAGTTGCACACTACGATCGGAGGTCATTCTATACTTCACCACTTTATTTCGCATTTCACATTTACAAAAACAATTTTGTTGCGTTTCCTTAATTTTGATGAGTTTTAACTTATGGGATGCCAGAATTGATAGTATAAATAATAATACTAAACTACTAACGCATATTTCTGAGAAAAAAATGTTCGAAAATCTCTTGCTTTCACCTGATACTTTGCTCCCGTTCATCTTTTCATCTTTGTGGTCTTTCATCATTTGACGTATCACTCTCTCTGAAATTGTAGCAGGATTCTGTTCTAATTATTTTTCTATCCTCATTTATTTACAAACCCTTAAATTTTTTGAAAGAATATTGTCACCCTTTCCGTTGTATACCGGATCGAAAATAATTGCCTTACGCACTAAGAACTTTGTCAAAGAATAACGTATAGAACTATGTACGTCATGTAACATCTAATTAATGCAATGAATAAAAAACCCTTCTCTAATTATTCCTCGATTCTGCAACTATATTTCTATTTTCAGCGATGGCACTGATATACGCAAATGCTGTGAATAAGCGAATGCATCATGGAACAAAGATGAAAAAGAGGTCAACACATAACTGTCCGTTGCATGATGAAAGTCCAGACAATGATGGTCGTCGAAGTTTGAGTCGAGAGGTTCCAATTCGAAAATAGTGAGTTTTTCAAAAAAACCGTATGATTTCTATGATATTCTTCCACTAGAATATCATTAAAAATAGTCAAAACAACGTGAGATGCATCTCAAGTAAAACTCTTCCAGAAACATTTCGTAACCCACCAATTTTCTCCGCAACAATGATTAGGTTATTCATGTGAAAACCACCGAAATCTGAAAAACAATGACTGGTTAAGAATCATGCTGCAGACTTTTCACTTTACTTGAACTTTTGAAATTCATACACCTGATATCCCATTGAACTCTATTGGCAAGATCAAAACTCAGTGTTAACATTGTAGTGTGCTGTCTCATTTTTAAAAAAAAGAGGGAGAAGAAAACTGATAGTGAATGGAAATGTAGCAAAAATGCGTTGATTTTGAAAACAGAACACATTTATCTAAAGCACAAGATGAAAGATTTAGTAGAGTGATGGAACGATTTATGTCACAGTGTTTAAACTTTTCTGTTATTTTTTCAATTTTTGTCGAGTTCTGATAAAAAAAAAATATGGAAGTAAATTTGGGGAGCTTTTGTTCTCATAAATTGTCAAAATGACTGTTTCAGCTCGGAAAACTCAGGATGCTTATCATCAAGCGCTTCTTCCTGTCACTCCTTATCACCAGCAATCGCTAAATTTGATCCTAGACATCACCGACCAGTACAGAGAAGTAAAACCAGGTAGCGAAACCCGATATTTATTTAAAATTCGATATTTTGTTCCTACAGCTGCGGAGATTTGAACCTGAAACGAATAGTTGAAGATGAAGCTGTCAGGAAGTCATCAACTCCGGTCATGTCACAATCAATGTTAAACACGAAGAAACATTCCAATGGAGAGTCGTCGCGAAAAAACGTCTCGTCGAAAAAATCACTCATCCAGGTTGGTATAAAAAAAAGAAGAAGTGACAGAAATCTTGTTTACTCGTTTTTTTGCAAGGACAAAGCGGAAAATTACATTTCTCATTAATTTCATTACAGAAATACGATTTGGAGCAAAAAGTGAAAAAAGAGAATAATAAAGTAGATAGAAGGAGAAGTGTGAGTTTGGATGAAGAACAGTGGAAGAAGACCAGTGATGAAAAGTAGGTTTTTCAAAAACAATTCGAATTTTTACGAAATGGATTGTTAAATAAATAGGCAATATTTTCTTTTTAGAAAAGACGACGATGGTGCATTTTCAAAAATGAAAAGAAAGTTCAGCAAACTGATGTTCAATTGACAATTACTAACAACATTATAATGCTTTTTGCTAGCCCATCACCAATCCATTGATCTCTTCTCGTAATTATCATTATTTTTCTAAACGCATTCCCATGTATTACTCATTTTTCAAGTTACCTTTATCAACCTTATGTATATTTCATATATTTTTTTTCAACATTCTCTCGTTCACATACATTTTTAGTCATTTGAGTGAACGTTTCTATTTCAAGCATTTTCTTCGGAAATACCATCACATGATTATAACCAATTTGCATCAGAACTGGTCAACTTTTGGTCTCTAAATTTTCATGCAAGATCTAAGCCGATCGAACTGTCTATTTTGTTTTTGTCTATCTATTTTGAACTGCTTCGCATAATAAATATGACAATTTATTCAGTTTTCAACAATCAAAGGTCAGGAATGAACGATTTTGAGGGGAGATGTTTTCCGCTTATTCACGTTCAATAGATGTTAGCCATAGGTTGATCAGAAATCACTGGAATACGGAAGGAAAGTGCTAAACGCTCGAATGGGACTATGCTTGCGATTTGGAAAAAAAGTAAAATACTGGAAAAAAGTTATTTAACCAATAATATAATAATCTCCTATCGAGCGCAATAAACATATCATGTGTCACTTTTTCTGTCAATTTCTTCCGCTTATTTTTGTTAATTCTTTATATCGGTGTTTGTTTTTACCGATCTTATCAGTTGAAAAAATTCCAATCCGCCAGAATTTGTTTGTCACATTTTTTGAATCGTGATAACTAATGCAATTATCTAGAAAACGTGGCATTCATCGCTTTAAATTGTTGAACGTTTTTGGTTTTTTTCCGGTAAAATATTTTGCAAACAGCTGATAAAAGTGCAACATTTTCTAAATGAGGATCATTGCACGTTGCATTCAAAGTTTTGGAAAAAAGTTTCGACCACGGCAGGATTCGAACCTGCAATCTTCTGCTCCGTAGGCAGACGCGTTATCCATTGCGCCACGCGGCCACTTGCTTATGGACTGGCAGACGTGCCATAAAAAACAGGAATTAATGCCGTTTGCTGTTTCATCTGCAGTGGAATCAAGAGTTTATGCGTTCTAAGGTTTCCGTTATTCAATTCTTCAAAAGAGATAAAATAAATATGAGCAAATCATTTTCACATCTGATTAGAAATTGTGGAAATATGTGTTCTGTTTCTAAAAAAAAACAAAGTGCCTTAAACTCTAATTTTAAATATTTTTTTTTAATTTTTCGCAATAATTGAAATAGTTTTTTTGAAAAATATACAAAATTTCAACTTTTTTTTAAACTTTCAGTGTAAGTTATTTTTTAGCTTAAATCTGAAAATATTTGTGGTAATAAGTTTGTCCTGATAGATCACGCGTCCTCGTATCATGAATAAATCAACAATTCTGCAGAAAATAACAATTCCAGCAGATAATTCATGAATACGGTCAAAAATGATTTTTGTATTTTTCCCAAAATATTAACTCGACCGCTTCCTGAATTTAAAAAGTGCAGTCGATTTTTGAGCAGTTGCTATTTGAGTAATCTGTTTTCACCGTTGTCTATTTTCACCTTCGGCTGAAAAAATGTCAAAATATCTTGGCGCCCACACGTGGAACACTAAAAATTATAATAATGCACTATTCCGCCCCTTTCAGCAAACCAATAATCATCTGACTCTTTCAACAAAACCTGATATGTAAATAAAAGTCGCATGGCAATCAAAAATTGGAATGCATATATAATAGTATCAATATTTGTTGGTCAACGTGACAAAAACCGTTCTACGTTTTTTTTCTGAAAATGAATATTGCCCTCGCATTACCAAGCATTCAACGTAAGTTTAATTTTTCTTTTTTTTTAAAGATTTTCCCACAAATAATTATTTTATGTACATATGTATGTTATCTTGAAATGTAGTAGCCAACTGTTTATTTCGTTGTAAACAGAAATGAATGTTCCTGATAACATTAACTTTGCAAAATAATTTTTTTTTTAAATATTATCTAATACTCGTTCAGTTTTTCTTTTCTGAAAAAAAAACAAAAAGGAAGAAGAAATGGAATTGAAGTAATTGAAAACCGGTTTTTGCATAGTAGAACGATACACTGATTTTCTTAGTCATTGTTATTTTTTATTAACATATTTTATTTTTTTCTTTCGAAAAATGCCAATTTTAAGTGTATTGTGATTGATCTTGTTTCGTGTTTCCAGACTGTAGTTAATTTGATGATAACTTTTTTCAAGAATCCATTTCGTAACTTAATTCCAATTTTGATGGTACGTACTTTTTTTGTTAGGGATTGTACCGAATTTGTCCAGGAATATAGCCGCGGATGTTAAAAAGTCGGGAAAAATATGAGGATCCGACGAGCTTGGAACACATCTAAGATTCTTCCCACGTTGAATTAATTATTTGATATTCCAACTGTGAAGACCTCTGAATTCTGACTGTGACTGACTGTGAAGACTGTGAAGACCCAAAGACCGACTATTCAAAAAACATACTAAACCGACGCAAGAGTTTTGACGCACTTTGTGACTTAAAATCAAAAAAAACATTTTCCTATTTGCATTTCCATACTTTTTCAGAACTAAGTGTTGACCAAACAAAACATTTTGTAAGGTCAACCAAACGCGGAAAAAAACAGAATATTAATATTAAAAATAGTTTTGTTCTTCTATCCAGACACTGAAACTCAGAGTTTAGTCGTACTTTTTTGACAAAAAAGGTCTGCATTTGTATTCAATTGGCACATGGGGTGGATGAATGAAAAACATTTAAAAAATTAAAATTACAGTATATATCACGCACTTGTTTAGAAACTTTTAGTTTGCATCTAGTAGAATATTTCTTTGCACGCAACTTCAAATGACTTCCCAGTGATTATAGTGTATTGTCAAACCAAATTGTCTTGGCAGCTCATTGTCAGCTGCATCAGCTATACTTTGAAGGCGACGCGACCACAACGTGCTCAAATTCAAATGATTCACTTGATCTCACGCATTGCGGTCGCGACGCCATCGATGTTGTCAGTAGAGCATCTGAAAATGAGCGGCCAAGAAAATTAAGCTTGACAATAATATCAATTCAATAATATTTTTGCGAGAACAGTGAACCCTCACCACCGCGCGTTTTTCTGGCTGTTAAGTTTGGCGTCCATTTCCGAAGCTTGAATCGGCGTCTGCTGGAAAAATTTAGCTCAACTTTACCAAGTTTTTCAGTTTTAAGAGCTTGAAAGATCACAGATATAAAAAAGCTGAATAAACAAAAAATCAAAAATCGTATTAATGTATTTTAATTTTTTAAATTCTATTTAAAAATAGCCATTATTTGTTTTGTTACTGTTTTATAACTAGTTTAATCCCTTCTTATTTCATACATAAACATTATAAATCAATTTTTAAGTATAAAAATTATCATACCACCAGAAACATGAAAAAATCACAATATCAAAATATCAGCAATTGTTTTTGTTAAAATTTTGTTTTCAAAACGGGGACTCGAAATTAATCATGTGGGATTGCTAGCAACATGATCACATGTTGTAATTTCTCATTGTTTCATTTGATTTTGAAATCTTGCTTTAATTTTCTCCGTATGCTTTTGCTCTTTTGATGTTGACAAGGTAAATAGCCTCGCTCATTTATTTGTTCTCACGAGTATCTGTGTCAAATACATTTTTAAAAAATGAAAATATTTTTCTAACTCATCAAAGTTTAGATGACTCAACAAAATCCGATTCCAAAATTGAAAAGTTCAATGTTCTTGCTTCTTCAAATCACCCACAAATAAATTAAACCAATTACAAATTCTGTCTATCATCTAGCCGTTATCTGATAGTTCACTCCAAATCGGCTGATCGCATTGTTTTAATCAAATCTTTCTCTTTATAGTTCTTTTATTTCCGATTCTCATTTTTCACGAAATCGGTTTATTCCTTCTCTTCTATTCAACCATTTTTTATATTTAATAACCTCTGGTTTTTGATGGGAATTCCCCCCCAACAATATCATTTTTCATTCTGTTTATTGATACCAAACGTAGACTGACAGGTTTAAATAATGGATTTTTCATAAGTGCGAATTGCAAAACATAAATAAATAAAAACAATAAAAGTATGTCGAAATTTTTAAAGTTTAATAGAAATCACGGACAAGGAGAGGATATCCATTAAAAATGCATTTTTTCCATAATTTCGTTTTTCTTGTAAAAAATAATTGTTTTTAGATTTAAAGGTGTTTTCCCAAATTTCTTAATTTCGATCACATTTTTCCTAAATTTATTTTTCGAGAAATAACCATTCACGTGAATAATCATGTGTTTTTTGGAAGACTCTCGTTTATTTGATTTTGTAGACCTTGTATTTGCAATTGCAGCCAATCGCAAACCATTTACTTTCTGTGAACATGGCACGAATCGTAATTTGCTGAAATTTTGTCCGCCATGCATCTATTGGCCAAAGTGCAACGGTCAAGCTAATTTTTGACGATAATTTTCAATTTTTATATTTTTTGTCGCGTTTTCAATTGAACTCCGCCATTTAATCCACATCGATAAGCCATTAATTCCGGGCTTCAACGAACGCACAATACAAAAAACTACTTCAACGGCCACATGAATTTTTTTATCATACACTTTGTAATCACCTTAACTGAAAGATTTTCCTCACTTTTTTTGTGCAAAAATAAGCAACTAATAGACAGATTGGCGTTATAATTGACAAAAGAAAAAAAGTAAACGTGTGATATTGAAAGCGTTTTATTTTTTGCGTTAAGCCGGTACTTTGATATGGTGATTAGTGAAGTGTAGATCTGTCATTGAAAGGTACATTTTCATGTGATTATTTCGAAATACCTAGGTATATTGTTTATAGGTTTGCAAAATTTCAGTTGGTTTTTTGCTTTTGAAAAATTTGAGTGTGACCAAATTATTACAATTTCACGAACAAGAAAAGAAATATACACAAAGTCGTTAATAGAAAACGAAATCTTTATATGGGAAGCTTCTGAATTGGAAATTTCGAAGGTCTGTCTAAGGTGATAAAATTTATTTATTTGCAGCTTTCATTTTCAATCCAAACTTCGTTGCATTTTTTTGTTTGCGCATTCGATGATTCAAAAAATTTTTAGGACACTTTTGAAATCCGTACCATGTTCAAACATAATATTGTAAACCTAAGAAGCTAATCTACAGAATGTTCCAAGGGAAAAAAGTACATAATAACAAATAACACATCTCTTTCTAGAAATCAGGTAATCAATCTTCAGTCTCCAGTTCGTTTTCTCTACAGAGTGTTCAAATAAACTTTTTTTTCTCAAAAGGGATTCCCTGGTTTTGTTGATAAAAGGAATTCTCTGGTCGTTTGTTGAAGTGAAAACAAACAAATTTTCATAATGATGTCATAATTTTTCAAAACTTGTTGACAATTGCAAGTTTATTTAAAATTGCAAATAAAATTTATAAAAGGTATTTTTAGTATTCAATTTTTAGTGAAGAAATTGTTTTTACTTCGTTCAGATCCTATCTACTACCTATGTTTTATCAAAATAACATAACTCACATAAAATACAGAACAAACACATATCATGACTCCGCCCATTTTTAGAAAAAATGTATTAAAACGAAAGAAAGTCGTTCGAGCGACGACATAAATTGTTTTATTTTTTTTAAGGGAAACCCCTCTTTTCTTTCTCTTGTTATCAGTTTAAGGTGTTTGTTAGAGAAATTTCTCGAACATTAGCTTCATTCTTTGATATTGAAATGAAGCTTTCTAGTTAAATGATGGCAACTCATAATTTAAGCTCATGTGACTTTTTTAGCACGGGGTTTGGTAACTTCTTATCATTTGCCAATTCAATTAGTTTATTTCTCCGGTTTAGCTGGTCACTGTTGAATTTTTCTGTTCTTTTGAAAACCATAAAATTGATAAAACTGCTTTTTGTTAGTATTTTAAAAGTTGGTCAACAGTTTTATACTAATTTTAAGGAACAAAAATGATTAATTGGTATTTCAGAACCAATGGCCTTCATTTCACCAGTGATTCGAAATGATTTTAACCTTTATGAACGAAAAAGACCAACGCAACGGAGCAAAACAGTCAGCCGTCCAAACCCACATCAAGTTTCACCGAAACTTGCACTTGGTATGGATTTTAATATTTACAGTTTTGAAAGTTTTAAAAAACACTTTGTTACAGGTAAGGAAAGCACATCGCTCGACTCGTTGCTGGATAAACAAAAACAATTGCTTCTCATTAGAGAGAAAAGACAACAAAAGAGGTAATTTGTAAAAGTCGCACCCATTTCCAGTTTTTCATCAACTTTTTGTGCAGAAATTCACGACGCAATACGGTCCGAAAAATCTCTGTGATCACCGAAACTGACGAAGAAAATGACGACGATAGTTTGGACAATTTGGCGCATGAGCTTGCCACAAGTGCAAAATTATCAAAATTGACCGTTAGTTTTTATTTTCCTTTTTTTTCTGAAACTTTGATTTATCAACATCACATATCAATCAAAGTTATTTACTTTCAACAATGTGACTTTTCCCCCTACTTGATCTAATTATGTAAGCGGTGTGTTCTTTTTTCAACCAATTGTCCGAATTTATTAATTCTTTATCAGTTGAAAAAATTCGGAGGTTCAAAAATAATCAAAGACCGACTCCGTCATCATTATTGCATAACAATTAATAACAAAATTGGAAGAAAATAACAATTGTAACATTTTAGGTTTTTCGCGAGACGTCTGAAGAGGAGAACCATCCACCATCTGAATCAACTGCGACATCATCGGGACAACAAACTGGCGAAAGCGAGAAGAAACATAATTTATTCACCATAATCAACGATTGGGTTCGAAATCATTCTATCAGAAGAAAGAAGAACAATAACAAAGGCTCAAAACGCTCGGTTTAAATTTTTTCGTCTTCTTCTTCTTCGCCTTTTTTTCTGTTTTCTTTTTGTGATTGAACATATTTTGTGCTCACGGGTGTTGTGATAATGAAAAAGTCGTTATTTTTTTGAACAGTTTTGATTGCAGGACAAGACAATTTTATCAAAATCTAAGAAAAAAACGTCCGAGGTGTAAAAATGTCAAAATAATCAGGTTTTGTTATCACTAGTGAGATGTAGTGCTACAAGGTGGAAACTACTGAAAAAAACAATTTCAGTAAAGAAAGTGGGAGCTCCCGAAAAAAGAAGGTTGAAAAAATTTTCAAACGTATATTGGTTTACATATTTAAAAATATGCTGCTGTAAACAGAATATTCAAATATTCACGTTGGACAAAAAATTTAATTGTGCTGAATTAACCCACCAGCTCAAAGTTGGTAAATTGGGATGGAAATCTTTTTTAATAGCAAAAAACCCGTTTATTTTCAATATTTTGCAATATTTTCTGTTACTTACTCCTGGCCTCCTTGTCCTAACTCTACTGGTCATGACTTTCATGACAAATTAATACGGTCCCGTTTTATATCACAGAATTATCATAATTCAAAGTCAAACAATGCATTTGTCTTCAATATATGGCTGAATATTTTAAAACTTTAAACATTTTGACACTTTTTCGCATCTTTAGTTATAACTTTAAATTTTTATCGTTGAAAAAATACCATAAGCGCATCATTCAAGTATAATTCTTTCAAAAATGTCAAATTCAGTAGTCTATTAACAAATTTCCTGATAAATCATTCTCGAAAAAAATATGTAGTTTATAATTGATAGGTTGCAAAAGGGAAAGTGAGCGTGATTTGAACGGAATTCGGTCGAATTCCGTTTAGAAAAATGAGCCGACTTGAGTTATTTATAACTGTCTAAAAATGTTCAAGTACAGCAAGTGATGCAGCCTATCATGCAAACTGATTCATCGATAATATTTATCAGTGGACAAGGAACGGATTTGTTTTATTTCCACAAGCGTCCCACTTTGCAGAAGACATGTAGAACAGTTTGTTAAACAATACAAATTATGATGTTTCAGTAAAGTTCCAGAAAAATAGTCCGGTAACATTGGATTACTATTATTATATTGAAACTTTCTTAACACAAATTCCCGCAATTCAAAATTACTTTTACACTGACTTGTTTAAAAACGATTGAAACCAAGGTTAGCGGCGTTAATGTTTAACGCCGCTAACCTTTCACAGACGCTGCTAACTTTTCAGAATAGTCATATTAGTCTGGCTCGCACATTTTGATCGTGTGAAAGATATATGTACAACTTGTTAGATACTGCATAATAAGAAGAGACGGATGCTCATTTTTTTGTGCAAGAAAGGTCAACAAAACTCCACCCCTTAATTTTGTCTGGAACTGTTTACGTTTATTCATTTAACTAGACTTTATGTCCGCTGAAAAGCCAACAATGCTCTCTGCTATCAAGCAAAACATGCTCACTGCCGATTCGGCCACCACTGCTCCAATTTCCAACGGAAATACAAAGATGTCGGGAACATCAAAAAACCCCACTGGCAACAACATCAACGCCAAAAAGATGAACTTCAAGACCACGACCAAAGAAGTTCGTTTCTCCAAGAATGTGGACGCGACTGTTATTCAATCCCGCAAGGACTCTCGCAGACGCGGTGCTGGGATCCCTGTCATCGAGGAAATCCAAGCTGGATACAAGATGAAGATTCGATTGACGAAGCCTTCCCAAAGAAGTCGTCCATATGGACCACCAGTTGATGGAGGAGTTCCCGGAGTTTCGAAGAAGGACGTCGCCAACGCGGACAATATTTATGCCAACTTGTCGATCGGTTCGGATAACAGGACCATCCGTTCGACGGATGGGGAAACATCACTTATTGCGGTGAGTACTCATTTATTTTTATATTTTCTTATCTCAACTTTTTTTTTGAAATTCTTTTGGTTGAAACTTTATTTGTCAAAAAAAAACGAACAAATCATTACTTTTTTTATTAAGAAAAAATATACATTAAAAAAAATACTTACCGTTATCATCACCCACATTTCAATTATTCTCAATTCTGAAATATATACTCTATTTTTCAAATCAAAAACTAGACACAAAACTTACAATTCCTTCATATCATTATTTCGTCTTCTTGTCCATCCACCAAAGTCCAGAATTGTTGTTTGTCGATTGTGTCCATTTTTGAGCCTAAAAAGCAAAAAATCAATACGAAATTGAATAATTGTGAATTATTAAATAGATGAAAAGTAGAGATCTCATAAACGATTCAAGCAAATCACGATTCTAATTCTACCAATTTTCAGATCAACCACCCATTGGTACCGATCATCAAGCCGCTCAACATCAACAACGGCCAGAAGAGAGGAAGAATTCCTAGGAAACGCCAAGTGCAAGAGGTTAGTTTTTTTTTTTAATTCTCAAATTATTGTATTTCTTCCTCTATCATTCCCTTATTATTAGTGTTAAGTTGATGGCAAATTCTAGGTTCAAGATTTCATTTTAGCCACGTTTTAGGAATGAAAAAATCAGGAAATTTGAAACAATTAAAATTAAATTTGCTGAAATTAGTGATAAAAATCCGTATTTTTCAAACATTTGTTAAATTTCTAGATTTGTGATCCGCTTTTCGTATCAAATTTGGATCAAAACATGCTCAAAAATTAAATAAAATCATATCCCCTTTTTTTTGTAAAACGAAAACAAGAAACCTGTGTTGAATTCCAGTTTGGTTGTATAGCGGCCCACAAAATTGTTAATTTCCTATCAACTGGCACTTTGTGACACAATTCATACGATTGACTCGCTGACTGTTTAGTTTCTGAAATTATTAATTGGCAAGGTTTTAAAATAAACGAATAACAGCGTAATAAGTTGTGTTTGATGAGAATTATAAGGTTGAATACAATAAAATGATAGTATGCAGTGTTGAAATGATAAAATAATTAAAAATACATTTTTTAGGAAGATGCCAACTTGTTGCTCCATTTTGCTCACAGTCAAGTCAAGAAGCGCAAGGAATGCATTCCAATGAACGACGGATGTGCGGATGAAAATTGGCCTGCAATCACCGAAGTCGATCAAGGATCAATTATTGGGATGGAAATGGGCGAGGAACCGGCCCTATTTGAAATCGAGGACCCTGCTATTGCAGCCGATGAAAGTGTCCATGCAGCACCTGTCATTAGCTTGACCAGAGGATCCGGTGCTGTATTGGACTGGGATGACACAGCTTCTGCAAATGATGTTATGACTAGTAAGCAATCGCTGAAAATCAATGAAGATGCGCATGGAGGGAAGAAAACTACAGCTGTTGGAGAGGATATGGACATGGATTTGGATGCACCGGCGTTGAACAAAGTTGTGGCGGCAACTTTTACATCTCTTGCGGAAGATCGTCAGTCAGTCATCGCGTCCCCACGAACCAATGCTTATGGACCAATCTTCAAGCATTCAATCAACATCGATCAACACAACTGGAGTTCGAGTCATCAGATGGTTGTGCAAGGATTGATCGATGTTGCTGATTTTGGATGTCTTCGAAGAGGTGCGCGGGATGAGAGGCTCACCGACAACTGCGTCTATTTCGGTCTTCTGCAAGCTGCATCCTTATCCAACCAAAACGTCTCCGTATTCGCTCCACAGCTCTACACACAATGGCGACGAAGTCAACAACAGCCGAATGGAAATGACGCCTTCACCAAGGAACAAATTCTGGAATTTGCTTATGTTAAAGAGCACAACAATGAAAGGAAATTGGAAGACTTTTTGATGCCGCTTCATCGTGACAATGGAACGAACACTGCTTCATCGGATGCTCACTGGTCATTAGCATATTTTGATTCGGAGAAGTCGACAGTGGTGATTTATGATTCTTTGAAATCGACGTCTAAAAATATCAAGGAAAGGACAATGGAAGACATCAAAGAAATCATGAAGAGATTAGTGACCCCAGAAGCTTACCGACGGCTCAAAGTTCGTTACTGCTTTTCGAATCATGTCGAGTATCAGAAGGTAATAAAATAAATTTACAACTTACAATAAAATAAATATTATTTTTAGGGCGGCATCTCGTGCGGGATTCACGTGATTGTCAATGCTCGTAGATTGATGGAAGGACGCAGGAGTCTCATCAACAAAATTGGGGAAACTATCAACCAACGAAAGGAGAGGGATTATCTCCACGCCGTGATGACATCAGTGAAACAAGATCTCGGTTAGTTGGAATTCTAAAAAAAACATCACTTCAACTTTTGTTTTTTAGATCAAGCTGCATTCGTTTTTGCACAAAATGTCGCTGATGTGCCACCACAAGTTCCTGGTCCACTCCTTGCATTGAACCAACGATCGAGAAGAGATCATTCGGACACCATCAGAAAGATCAGACGATGCTTGGATTATTATAGAAGAAGATAAACAGTGAGTTTTAAGAATTTAAGTAGAGACTAATCTAGAAGTTGAAACTTATCTATTTCAACAAAAAAAACAACTAGAAAGAATTTTTCAAAAAAGTTTTGATTTAAAAAAGTATTATTTTCTGTGAAGATTTCTATCTGGGTTTTTTGTCGAATTAAATTAGTTTTAAAAAAAGAGATTTGGAAAAAAACAGTTACCAGATTTAGAATAAAATATAAGAAAACTAGCGTAGAAAAAAAAAAGAAAGACGAACACCGCAAACAATGATGATAAATGTTGAAGTCGCTGCGCCGCGCGGCAATTTAAATGAGTGCACACATTTGTCATTGCGTACTTTGTACACCGTACCACCTCCGAAAAAATAAAAAGAAGAAAATAAGTGAAAATTGAACAAATAATAGTTATTGTCAAGATAACAATTTCTGGCCGCTCGTTTTGCGGAGTGTCGTTGGGAATTTACTCGCAACGCGACCGCTACGCGCAAGACCAACTGAGAAATTTGAATTTGAGCGCGTTGCGGTCGCGCTGCGAGTAAATTACCAACGACACTCCGCAAAACAAGCGGCCAAAAATTATTATCTTGACAATAGAAGAAAGAGTTTTAGAGGGAATTGTTGAATATTCATTGTTAAAAAAGGTTTTCAGGCACGGCAGCTGCTAATCAATCACTGCACCAATGCCACATCTTCAAATAATTAAAAAAAAAACAAAAAAAAATAAAAAAAAAACAAAAAAAAATAAAAAAAAAAACAAAAAAATAAAAAATAAACTTTTATTGTATCTCTCATTTCATTTTTTGAACTCTCGTAGTTTCAATTATATCACCTCCTTTTCAAACATGTTTACCACATAATGTTCATTTTCTTTCTCGTTTTAATTTCCATTCTCTTTTTCATACTCCTTCCCCTTTTTTTCATTATATTCCCACAAGCGTTGGAACGCAAGAAGGAGACGATCACAATCGGATCTATGCAAACTTATGCATCATTTAATATGCAACAATGGAAGACGAATATGATGGATGTTCGGAAAGGAAATAATCCAACACGCGAAGTTACAATCCTTGATGTGCCAACGAGTTCAACCGACGTTCCATGGTATCTCAATTTGTACCATGTATGCTGGAACATATAAAAAAGGTAAATAATTTAGTTTTCCTTTATTGATTATAAAACCTTGCTTTTTTCAGCATCAAGTCAGAAACACTACAACAATGAGAGCAACAATTGCCTACTACGATGCCCATTATGTAACCTACTACATGCCAACCTATTTGATTTGTTCTTCATGGTATTTCAATTTGTCCTACGCATTGTGGAACATATACGGAAGGTAAATAATTTTAGTTTTTCAATATTGATTATAAAACCTTACTTTTTCCAGCATCAAGTCAGAAACAACTTCCACTATGAGAACAACAGTTACTTACTACGTGCCAATGCTTACTACTATACCTATTGTATAACCTACGATGCCTATTGTATAACCTGCTACGTACCAAACTATTTTATTCGCGGTTCCTGGTATTTCAATTTGTACCACTCATTATGGAACATATACCGAAGGTAAGTAATTTTTAGTTTTTAAATATTGATTATAAAACCTTACTTTTTTCAGCATTAAGTCAGAAACAACTTCGACAATGCGAGCAACAATTGCTTAGTACGTTTCAATGCATGGAAAAAGTTTGAGTGATATTAAAACGAACTTCAAACTGGAATCGAGAATCTATCGAAAATTATATATCTGAGCATGCAACAATGAAAGACGAAATAATGGACGTTTGGAAAAGAAATAATCGATCGCGACAGGAATTTTTAAACAAAAATATAAAATCATGATGATTGTTGAAAAAAAAACTGAAGAAGGTAACTCCAGATTGTTTTGAAAATTCTGAAAGACAATATTCATGATTTCCAGAGAGGAAAAATTCAATGGCTCAATATATCGACACGGTACAACTTCAAAATCAGTGGAAACCAATTAAGTGATAGGAATACGAGCTTCGGAATCAAATCTAGAACCTCTGCAATGGTTAAAAGAATAGAAGAGGAATGAAAGCATGGACTAATGGAATCACAAATATGCCGGATGTTTTGAAGGGGAATATCGGATCGTGGCAATCATTTTGATATCAGAAAAATGAAATCGGACAATTTGTGGAGAAAACTGAAGAAGATATGCCCAGATACTTTGGAAAAGTGTTCAACAACGTGAAGGAATTCTAAAATGTCGAATGTTTGGAAATATGGATTACGTTCAGCTTCTACGATTTATATATCATCATGGTATGAAAACCATAATTTTAGATAAAAAATCAATATTTACAATTTTCAGATACTCTAAAATCAACAAATATCATATTTTAACAATGCAATACAATTTTCAATAATTTCAAATGGATTATCATTACAATAATGCAATATTCTATGACTGCAGCTCCTATTTTACTATTTCAAAGTTCATTGCCAAGGTAAAATTCAATTTTTTTCAGAAAAATATATATTCATAATTTTCAGTTCAACGTCAGGCGGAGTGGACCAAAAAAAAACAAAAAAAAAAATAATAAAAAAAAAGAAAAAAAAAAGAAAAAAAGAAAAAAAAGAAGAAAAAAGAAAAAAAAAAAAAAGAAGAAAAAAGAAAAAAAAAGAAAGAAAAATTAAAAGAAAAAGAAAAAATTAAAAACCTTCATTAACATCAAAAACAAACAATTAAAATGCTAATAAAGTGCCAACCAGTTCAACCGACGTTCCATGGTATCCCAATTTGTACCATGAATCCAGGAACTTAAACAAAAGGTAAATTAACAATTGTTTTTCACTATTGATTATAAAATTGTGATTTTTTCAGCATCAAGGCAATACAAAATCAACATCAACAACAAAAACAAATAATCAAAATGCTAATAAAGTGCCAACCAGTTAAACTGACGTTCCATGGTATCCCAATTTGTACCATGAATCCAGGAACTTAAACAAAAGGTAAATTAACATTTGTTTTTCACTATTGATTATAATATTGTGATTTTTTCAGCATCAAGTCAATACAAAATCAACATCAACATCAAAAGCAAATAATTAAATAGCCAATCAAGTGCCAACCAATTAAACTGACGTTCCATGGTATCCCAATTTGTACCATGAATCCAGGAACTTAAACAAAAGGTAAATTAACATTTTTTTTTCACTATTGATTATAAAATTGTGATTTTTTCAGCATCAAGGCAATACAAAATCAACATCAACAACAAAAACAAACAATCAAAATGCTAATAAAGTGCCAACCAGTTAAACTGACGTTCCATGGTATCCCAATTTGTACCATGAATCCAGGAACTTAAACAAAAGGTAAATTAACAATTGTTTTTCACTATTGATTATAAAATTGTGATTTTTTCAGCATCAAGGCAATACAAAATCAACATCAACAACAAAAACAAACAATCAAAATGCTAATAAAGTGCCAACCAGTTAAACTGACGTTCCATGGTATCCCAATTTGTACCATGAATCCAGGAACTTAAACAAAAGGTAAATTAACAATTGTTTTTCACTATTGATTATAAAATTGTGATTTTTTCAGCATCAAGGCAATACAAAATCAACATCAACAACAAAAACAAATAATCAAAATGCTAATAAAGTGCCAACCAGTTAAACTGACGTTCCATGGTATCCCAATTTGTACCATGAATCCAGGAACTTAAACAAAAGGTAAATTAACAATTGTTTTTCACTATTGATTATAAAATTGTGATTTTTTCAGCATCAAGGCAATACAAAATCAACATCAACAACAAAAACAAATAATCAAAATGCTAATAAAGTGCCAACCAGTTAAACTGACGTTCCATGGTATCCCAATTTGTACCATGAATCCAGGAACTTAAACAAAAGGTAAATTAACATTTGTTTTTCACTATTGATTATAAAATTGTGATTTTTTCAGCATCAAGTCAATACAAAATCAACATCAACATCAAAAGCAAATAATTAAATAGCCAATCAAGTGCCAACCAATTAAACTGACGTTCCATGGTATCCCAATTTGTACCATGAATCCAGGAACTTAAACAAAAGGTAAATTAACATTTGTTTTTCACTATTGATTATAAAATTGTGATTTTTTCAGCATCAAGGCAATACAAAATCAACATCAACAACAAAAACAAACAATCAAAATGCTAATAAAGTGCCAACCAGTTAAACTGACGTTCCATGGTATCCCAATTTGTACCATGAATCCAGGAACTTAAACAAAAGGTAAATTAACATTTGTTTTTCACTATTGATTATAAAATTGTGATTTTTTCAGCATCAAGTCAATACAAAATCAACATCAACATCAAAAGCAAATAATTAAATAGCCAATCAAGTGCCAACCAATTAAACTGACGTTCCATGGTATCCCAATTTGTACCATGAATCCAGGAACTTAAACAAAAGGTAAATTAACATTTGTTTTTCACTATTGATTATAAAATTGTGATTTTTTCAGCATCAAGGCAATACAAAATCAACATCAACAACAAAAACAAACAATCAAAATGCTAATAAAGTGCCAACCAGTTAAACTGACGTTCCATGGTATCCCAATTTGTACCATGAATCCAGGAACTTAAACAAAAGGTAAATTAACATTTGTTTTTCACTATTGATTATAAAATTGTGATTTTTTCAGCATCAAGTCAATACAAAATCAACATCAACATCAAAAGCAAATAATTAAATAGCCAATCAAGTGCCAACCAATTAAACTGACGTTCCATGGTATCCCAATTTGTACCATGAATCCAGGAACTTAAACAAAAGGTAAATTAACATTTGCTTTTCACTATTGATTATAAAATGGTGATTTTTTCAGCATCAAGGCAATACAAAATCAACATCAACAACAAAAACAAACAATCAAAATGCTAATAAAGTGCCAACCAGTTAAACTGACGTTCCATGGTATCCCAATTTGTACCATGAATCCAGGAACTTAAACAAAAGGTAAATTAAGATTTGTTTTTCACTATTGATTATAAAATTGTGATTTTTTCAGCATCAAGGCAATACAAAATCAACATCAACAACAAAAACAAACAATCAAAATGCTAATAAAGTGCCAACCAGTTAAACTGACGTTCCATGGTATCCCAATTTGTACCATGAATCCAGGAACTTAAACAAAAGGTAAATTAACATTTGTTTTTCACTATTGATTATAAAATTGTGATTTTTTCAGCATCAAGTCAATACAAAATCAACATCAACATCAAAAGCAAATAATTAAATAGCCAATCAAGTGCCAACCAATTAAACTGACGTTCCATGGTATCCCAATTTGTACCATGAATCCAGGAACTTAAACAAAAGGTAAATTAACATTTGTTTTTCACTATTGATTATAAAATGGTGATTTTTTCAGCATCAAGTCAATACAAAATCAACATCAACATCAAAAACAAATAATTAAAATGCCAATCAAGTGCCAACCAGTTCAACCGACGTTCCATGGTATCCCAATTTGTACCATGAATCCAGGAACTGCAACAAAAGGTAAATTAACATTTGTTTTTCACTATTGATTATAAAATTGTGATTTTTTCAGCATCAAGTCAATACAAAATCAACATCAACATCAAAAGCAAATAATTAAATAGCCAATCAAGTGCCAACCAATTAAACTGACGTTCCATGGTATCCCAATTTGTACCATGAATCCAGGAACTTAAACAAAAGGTAAATTAACATTTGTTTTTCACTATTGATTATAAAATGGTGATTTTTTCAGCATCAAGTCAATACAAAATCAACATCAACATCAAAAACAAATAATTAAAATGCCAATCAAGTGCCAACCAGTTCAACCGACGTTCCATGGTATCCCAATTTGTACCATGAATCCAGGAACTGCAACAAAAGGTAAATTAACATTTGTTTTTCACTATTGATTATAAAATTGTGATTTTTTCAGCATCAAGTCAATACAAAATCAACATCAACATCAAAAACAATAACTAAAATGCTAATAAAGTGCCAACCAGTTAAACTGACGTTCCATGGTATCCCAATTTGTACCATGAATCCAGGAACTTAAACAAAAGGTAAATTAACATTTGTTTTTCACTATTGATTATAAAATTGTGATTTTTTCAGCATCAAGTCAATACAAAATCAACATCAACAACAAAAACAAACAATCAAAATGCTAATAAAGTGCCAACCAGTTAAACTGACGTTCCATGGTATCCCAATTTGTACCATGAATCCAGGAACTTAAACAAAAGGTAAATTAACATTTGTTTTTCACTATTGATTATAAAATTGTGATTTTTTCAGCATCAAGGCAATACAAAATCAACATCAACAACAAAAACAAATAATTAAATAGCCAATCAAGTGCCAACCAATTAAACTGACGTTCCATGGTATCCCAATTTGTACCATGAATCCAGGAACTTAAACAAAAGGTAAATTAACATTTGTTTTTCACTATTGATTATAAAATTGTGATTTTTTCAGCATCAAGGCAATACAAAATCAACATCAACAACAAAAACAAACAATCAAAATGCTAATAAAGTGCCAACCAGTTAAACTGACGTTCCATGGTATCCCAATTTGTACCATGAATCCAGGAACTTAAACAAAAGGTAAATTAAGATTTGTTTTTCACTATTGATTATAAAATTGTGATTTTTTCAGCATCAAGGCAATACAAAATCAACATCAACAACAAAAACAAACAATCAAAATGCTAATAAAGTGCCAACCAGTTAAACTGACGTTCCATGGTATCCCAATTTGTACCATGAATCCAGGAACTTAAACAAAAGGTGAATTAACATTTGTTTTTCACTATTGATTATAAAATGGTGATTTTTTCAGCATCAAGTCAATACAAAATCAACATCAACATCAAAAACAAAAATTAAAATACCAATCAAGTGCCAACCAGTTCAACCGACGTTCCATGGTATCCCAATTTGTACCATGAATCCAGGAACTTAAACAAAAGGTAAATTAAGATTTGTTTTTCACTATTGATTATAAAATTGTGATTTTTTCAGCATCAAGGCAATACAAAATCAACATCAACAACAAAAACAAACAATCAAAATGCTAATAAAGTGCCAACCAGTTAAACTGACGTTCCATGGTATCCCAATTTGTACCATGAATCCAGGAACTTAAACAAAAGGTAAATTAACATTTGTTTTTCACTATTGATTATAAAATTGTGATTTTTTCAGCATCAAGTCAATACAAAATCAACATCAACATCAAAAGCAAATAATTAAATAGCCAATCAAGTGCCAACCAATTAAACTGACGTTCCATGGTATCCCAATTTGTACCATGAATCCAGGAACTTAAACAAAAGGTAAATTAACATTTGTTTTTCACTATTGATTATAAAATGGTGATTTTTTCAGCATCAAGGCAATACAAAATCAACATCAACAACAAAAACAAACAATCAAAATGCTAATAAAGTGCCAACCAGTTAAACTGACGTTCCATGGTATCCCAATTTGTACCATGAATCCAGGAACTTAAACAAAAGGTAAATTAAGATTTGTTTTTCACTATTGATTATAAAATTGTGATTTTTTCAGCATCAAGGCAATACAAAATCAACATCAACAACAAAAACAAACAATCAAAATGCTAATAAAGTGCCAACCAGTTAAACTGACGTTCCATGGTATCCCAGTTTGTACCATGAATCCAGGAACTTAAACAAAAGGTAAATTAACATTTGTTTTTCACTATTGATTATAAAATTGTGATTTTTTCAGCATCAAGTCAATACAAAATCAACATCAACATCAAAAACAAAAATTAAAATACCAATCAAGTGCCAACCAGTTCAACCGACGTTCCATGGTATCCCAATTTGTACCATGAATCCAGGAACTTAAACAAAAGGTAAATTAACATTTGTTTTTCACTATTGATTATAAAATTGTGATTTTTTCAGCATCAAGTCAATACAAAATCAACATCAACATCAAAAACAAAAATTAAAATACCAATCAAGTGCCAACCAGTTCAACCGACGTTCCATGGTATCCCAATTTGTACCATGAATCCAGGAACTTAAACAAAAGGTAAATTAACATTTGTTTTTCACTATTGATTATAAAATTGTGATTTTTTCAGCATCAAGTCAATACAAAATCAACATCAACATCAAAAACAAAAATTAAAATACCAATCAAGTGCCAACCAGTTCAACCGACGTTCCATGGTATCCCAATTTGTACCATGAATCCAGGAACTTAAACAAAAGGTAAATTAACATTTGTTTTTCACTATTGATTATAAAATTGTGATTTTTTCAGCATCAAGTCAATACAAAATCAACATCAACATCAAAAACAAAAATTAAAATACCAATCAAGTGCCAACCAGTTCAACCGACGTTCCATGGTATCCCAATTTGTACCATGAATCCAGGAACTTAAACAAAAGGTAAATTAACATTTGTTTTTCACTATTGATTATAAAATTGTGATTTTTTCAGCATCAAGTCAATACAAAATCAACATCAACATCAAAAACAAAAATTAAAATACCAATCAAGTGCCAACCAGTTCAACCGACGTTCCATGGTATCCCAATTTGTACCATGAATCCAGGAACTTAAACAAAAGGTAAATTAACATTTGTTTTTCACTATTGATTATAAAATGGTGATTTTTTCAGCATCAAGTCAATACAAAATCAACATCAACATCAAAAGCAAATAATTAAATAGCCAATCAAGTGCCAACCAATTAAACTGACGTTCCATGGTATCCCAATTTGTACCATGAATCCAGGAACTTAAACAAAAGGTAAATTAACATTTGTTTTTCACTATTGATTATAAAATGGTGATTTTTTCAGCATCAAGTCAATACAAAATCAACATCAACATCAAAAGCAAATAATTAAATAGCCAATCAAGTGCCAACCAATTAAACTGACGTTCCATGGTATCCCAATTTGTACCATGAATCCAGGAACTTAAACAAAAGGTAAATTAACATTTGTTTTTCACTATTGATTATAAAATGGTGATTTTTTCAGCATCAAGTCAATACAAAATCAACATCAACATCAAAAGCAAATAATTAAATAGCCAATCAAGTGCCAACCAATTAAACTGACGTTCCATGGTATCCCAATTTGTACCATGAATCCAGGAACTTAAACAAAAGGTAAATTAACATTTGTTTTTCACTATTGATTATAAAATGGTGATTTTTTCAGCATCAAGTCAATACAAAATCAACATCAACATCAAAAGCAAATAATTAAATAGCCAATCAAGTGCCAACCAATTAAACTGACGTTCCATGGTATCCCAATTTGTACCATGAATCCAGGAACTTAAACAAAAGGTAAATTAACATTTGTTTTTCACTATTGATTATAAAATGGTGATTTTTTCAGCATCAAGTCAATACAAAATCAACATCAACATCAAAAGCAAATAATTAAATAGCCAATCAAGTGCCAACCAATTAAACTGACGTTCCATGGTATCCCAATTTGTACCATGAATCCAGGAACTTAAACAAAAGGTAAATTAACATTTGTTTTTCACTATTGATTATAAAATGGTGATTTTTTCAGCATCAAGTCAATACAAAATCAACATCAACATCAAAAGCAAATAATTAAATAGCCAATCAAGTGCCAACCAATTAAACTGACGTTCCATGGTATCCCAATTTGTACCATGAATCCAGGAACTTAAACAAAAGGTAAATTAACATTTGTTTTTCACTATTGATTATAAAATGGTGATTTTTTCAGCATCAAGTCAATACAAAATCAACATCAACATCAAAAGCAAATAATTAAATAGCCAATCAAGTGCCAACCAATTAAACTGACGTTCCATGGTATCCCAATTTGTACCATGAATCCAGGAACTTAAACAAAAGGTAAATTAAGATTTGTTTTTCACTATTGATTATAAAATTGTGATTTTTTCAGCATCAAGTCAATACAAAATCAACATCAACATCAAAAGCAAATAATTAAATAGCCAATCAAGTGCCAACCAGTTCAACCGACGTTCCATGGTATCCCAATTTGTACCATGAATCCAGGAACTTAAACAAAAGGTAAATTAACATTTGTTTTTCACTATTGATTATAAAATGGTGATTTTTTCAGCATCAAGTCAATACAAAATCAACATCAACATCAAAAGCAAATAATTAAATAGCCAATCAAGTGCCAACCAATTAAACTGACGTTCCATGGTATCCCAATTTGTACCATGAATCCAGGAACTTAAACAAAAGGTAAATTAAGATTTGTTTTTCACTATTGATTATAAAATTGTGATTTTTTCAGCATCAAGTCAATACAAAATCAACATCAACATCAAAAGCAAATAATTAAATAGCCAATCAAGTGCCAACCAATTAAACTGACGTTCCATGGTATCCCAATTTGTACCATGAATCCAGGAACTTAAACAAAAGGTAAATTAAGATTTGTTTTTCACTATTGATTATAAAATTGTGATTTTTTCAGCATCAAGGCAATACAAAATCAACATCAACAACAAAAACAAACAATCAAAATGCTAATAAAGTGCCAACCAGTTAAACTGACGTTCCATGGTATCCCAGTTTGTACCATGAATCCAGGAACTTAAACAAAAGGTAAATTAACATTTGTTTTTCACTATTGATTATAAAATTGTGATTTTTTCAGCATCAAGTCAATACAAAATCAACATCAACATCAAAAACAAAAATTAAAATACCAATCAAGTGCCAACCAGTTCAACCGACGTTCCATGGTATCCCAATTTGTACCATGAATCCAGGAACTTAAACAAAAGGTAAATTAACATTTGTTTTTCACTATTGATTATAAAATTGTGATTTTTTCAGCATCAAGTCAATACAAAATCAACATCAACATCAAAAACAAAAATTAAAATACCAATCAAGTGCCAACCAGTTCAACCGACGTTCCATGGTATCCCAATTTGTACCATGAATCCAGGAACTTAAACAAAAGGTAAATTAACATTTGTTTTTCACTATTGATTATAAAATTGTGATTTTTTCAGCATCAAGTCAATACAAAATCAACATCAACATCAAAAACAAAAATTAAAATACCAATCAAGTGCCAACCAGTTCAACCGACGTTCCATGGTATCCCAATTTGTACCATGAATCCAGGAACTTAAACAAAAGGTAAATTAACATTTGTTTTTCACTATTGATTATAAAATTGTGATTTTTTCAGCATCAAGTCAATACAAAATCAACATCAACATCAAAAACAAAAATTAAAATACCAATCAAGTGCCAACCAGTTCAACCGACGTTCCATGGTATCCCAATTTGTACCATGAATCCAGGAACTTAAACAAAAGGTAAATTAACATTTGTTTTTCACTATTGATTATAAAATTGTGATTTTTTCAGCATCAAGTCAATACAAAATCAACATCAACATCAAAAACAAAAATTAAAATACCAATCAAGTGCCAACCAGTTCAACCGACGTTCCATGGTATCCCAATTTGTACCATGAATCCAGGAACTTAAACAAAAGGTAAATTAACATTTGTTTTTCACTATTGATTATAAAATGGTGATTTTTTCAGCATCAAGTCAATACAAAATCAACATCAACATCAAAAGCAAATAATTAAATAGCCAATCAAGTGCCAACCAATTAAACTGACGTTCCATGGTATCCCAATTTGTACCATGAATCCAGGAACTTAAACAAAAGGTAAATTAACATTTGTTTTTCACTATTGATTATAAAATGGTGATTTTTTCAGCATCAAGTCAATACAAAATCAACATCAACATCAAAAGCAAATAATTAAATAGCCAATCAAGTGCCAACCAATTAAACTGACGTTCCATGGTATCCCAATTTGTACCATGAATCCAGGAACTTAAACAAAAGGTAAATTAACATTTGTTTTTCACTATTGATTATAAAATGGTGATTTTTTCAGCATCAAGTCAATACAAAATCAACATCAACATCAAAAGCAAATAATTAAATAGCCAATCAAGTGCCAACCAATTAAACTGACGTTCCATGGTATCCCAATTTGTACCATGAATCCAGGAACTTAAACAAAAGGTAAATTAACATTTGTTTTTCACTATTGATTATAAAATGGTGATTTTTTCAGCATCAAGTCAATACAAAATCAACATCAACATCAAAAGCAAATAATTAAATAGCCAATCAAGTGCCAACCAATTAAACTGACGTTCCATGGTATCCCAATTTGTACCATGAATCCAGGAACTTAAACAAAAGGTAAATTAACATTTGTTTTTCACTATTGATTATAAAATGGTGATTTTTTCAGCATCAAGTCAATACAAAATCAACATCAACATCAAAAGCAAATAATTAAATAGCCAATCAAGTGCCAACCAATTAAACTGACGTTCCATGGTATCCCAATTTGTACCATGAATCCAGGAACTTAAACAAAAGGTAAATTAACATTTGTTTTTCACTATTGATTATAAAATGGTGATTTTTTCAGCATCAAGTCAATACAAAATCAACATCAACATCAAAAGCAAATAATTAAATAGCCAATCAAGTGCCAACCAATTAAACTGACGTTCCATGGTATCCCAATTTGTACCATGAATCCAGGAACTTAAACAAAAGGTAAATTAACATTTGTTTTTCACTATTGATTATAAAATGGTGATTTTTTCAGCATCAAGTCAATACAAAATCAACATCAACATCAAAAGCAAATAATTAAATAGCCAATCAAGTGCCAACCAATTAAACTGACGTTCCATGGTATCCCAATTTGTACCATGAATCCAGGAACTTAAACAAAAGGTAAATTAAGATTTGTTTTTCACTATTGATTATAAAATTGTGATTTTTTCAGCATCAAGTCAATACAAAATCAACATCAACATCAAAAGCAAATAATTAAATAGCCAATCAAGTGCCAACCAGTTCAACCGACGTTCCATGGTATCCCAATTTGTACCATGAATCCAGGAACTTAAACAAAAGGTAAATTAACATTTGTTTTTCACTATTGATTATAAAATGGTGATTTTTTCAGCATCAAGTCAATACAAAATCAACATCAACATCAAAAGCAAATAATTAAATAGCCAATCAAGTGCCAACCAATTAAACTGACGTTCCATGGTATCCCAATTTGTACCATGAATCCAGGAACTTAAACAAAAGGTAAATTAAGATTTGTTTTTCACTATTGATTATAAAATTGTGATTTTTTCAGCATCAAGTCAATACAAAATCAACATCAACATCAAAAGCAAATAATTAAATAGCCAATCAAGTGCCAACCAATTAAACTGACGTTCCATGGTATCCCAATTTGTACCATGAATCCAGGAACTTAAACAAAAGGTAAATTAACATTTGTTTTTCACTATTGATTATAAAATTGTGATTTTTTCAGCATCAAGTCAATACAAAATCAACATCAACATCAAAAACAAAAATTAAAATACCAATCAAGTGCCAACCAGTTCAACCGACGTTCCATGGTATCCCAATTTGAACCATGAATCCAGGAACTTAAACAAAAGGTAAATTAACATTTGTTTTTCACTATTGATTATAAAATTGTGATTTTTTCAGCATCAAGTCAATACAAAATCAACATCAACATCAAAAACAAAAATTAAAATACCAATCAAGTGCCAACCAGTTCAACCGACGTTCCATGGTATCCCAATTTGTACCATGAATCCAGGAACTTAAACAAAAGGTAAATTAACATTTGTTTTTCACTATTGATTATAAAATGGTGATTTTTTCAGCATCAAGTCAATACAAAATCAACATCAACATCAAAAGCAAATAATTAAATAGCCAATCAAGTGCCAACCAATTAAACTGACGTTCCATGGTATCCCAATTTGTACCATGAATCCAGGAACTTAAACAAAAGGTAAATTAAGATTTGTTTTTCACTATTGATTATAAAATTGTGATTTTTTCAGCATCAAGTCAATACAAAATCAACATCAACATCAAAAGCAAATAATTAAATAGCCAATCAAGTGCCAACCAATTAAACTGACGTTCCATGGTATCCCAATTTGTACCATGAATCCAGGAACTTAAACAAAAGGTAAATTAACATTTGTTTTTCACTATTGATTATAAAATTGTGATTTTTTCAGCATCAAGTCAATACAAAATCAACATCAACATCAAAAACAAAAATTAAAATACCAATCAAGTGCCAACCAGTTCAACCGACGTTCCATGGTATCCCAATTTGAACCATGAATCCAGGAACTTAAACAAAAGGTAAATTAACATTTGTTTTTCACTATTGATTATAAAATTGTGATTTTTTCAGCATCAAGTCAATACAAAATCAACATCAACATCAAAAACAAAAATTAAAATACCAATCAAGTGCCAACCAGTTCAACCGACGTTCCATGGTATCCCAATTTGTACCATGAATCCAGGAACTTAAACAAAAGGTAAATTAACATTTGTTTTTCACTATTGATTATAAAATTGTGATTTTTTCAGCATCAAGTCAATACAAAATCAACATCAACATCAAAAACAAAAATTAAAATACCAATCAAGTGCCAACCAGTTCAACCGACGTTCCATGGTATCCCAATTTGTACCATGAATCCAGGAACTTAAACAAAAGGTAAATTAACATTTGTTTTTCACTATTGATTATAAAATTGTGATTTTTTCAGCATCAAGTCAATACAAAATCAACATCAACATCAAAAACAAAAATTAAAATACCAATCAAGTGCCAACCAGTTCAACCGACGTTCCATGGTATCCCAATTTGTACCATGAATCCAGGAACTTAAACAAAGGGTAAATTAACATTTGTTTTTCACTATTGATTATAAAATTGTGATTTTTTCAGCATCAAGGCAATACAAAATCAACATCAACAACAAAAACAAACAATCAAAATGCTAATAAAGTGCCAACCAGTTAAACTGACGTTCCATGGTATCCCAATTTGTACCATGAATCCAGGAACTTAAACAAAAGGTAAATTAACATTTGTTTTTCACTATTGATTATAAAATTGTGATTTTTTCAGCATCAAGGCAATACAAAATCAACATCAACAACAAAAACAAACAATCAAAATGCTAATAAAGTGCCAACCAGTTAAACTGACGTTCCATGGTATCCCAATTTGTACCATGAATCCAGGAACTTAAACAAAAGGTAAATTAACATTTGTTTTTCACTATTGATTATAAAATTGTGATTTTTTCAGCATCAAGGCAATACAAAATCAACATCAACAACAAAAACAAACAATCAAAATGCTAATAAAGTGCCAACCAGTTAAACTGACGTTCCATGGTATCCCAATTTGTACCATGAATCCAGGAACTTAAACAAAAGGTAAATTAACATTTGTTTTTCACTATTGATTATAAAATTGTGATTTTTTCAGCATCAAGGCAATACAAAATCAACATCAACAACAAAAACAAACAATCAAAATGCTAATAAAGTGCCAACCAGTTAAACTGACGTTCCATGGTATCCCAATTTGTACCATGAATCCAGGAACTTAAACAAAAGGTAAATTAACATTTGTTTTTCACTATTGATTATAAAATTGTGATTTTTTCAGCATCAAGGCAATACAAAATCAACATCAACAACAAAAACAAACAATCAAAATGCTAATAAAGTGCCAACCAGTTAAACTGACGTTCCATGGTATCCCAATTTGTACCATGAATCCAGGAACTTAAACAAAAGGTAAATTAACATTTGTTTTTCACTATTGATTATAAAATTGTGATTTTTTCAGCATCAAGGCAATACAAAATCAACATCAACAACAAAAACAAACAATCAAAATGCTAATAAAGTGCCAACCAGTTAAACTGACGTTCCATGGTATCCCAATTTGTACCATGAATCCAGGAACTTAAACAAAAGGTAAATTAACATTTGTTTTTCACTATTGATTATAAAATTGTGATTTTTTCAGCATCAAGGCAATACAAAATCAACATCAACAACAAAAACAAACAATCAAAATGCTAATAAAGTGCCAACCAGTTCAACCGACGTTCCATGGTATCCCAATTTGTACCATGAATCCAGGAACTTAAACAAAAGGTAAATTAACATTTGTTTTTCACTATTGATTATAAAATTGTGATTTTTTCAGCATCAAGTCAATACAAAATCAACATCAACATCAAAAGCAAATAATTAAAATGCCAATCAAGTGCCAACCAGTTAAACTGACGTTCCATGGTATCCCAATTTGTACCATGAATCCAGGAAATTAAACAAAGGGTAAATTAACATTTGTTTTTCACTATTGATTATAAAATTGTGATTTTTTCAGCATCAAGGCAATACAAAATCAACATCAACAACAAAAACAAACAATCAAAATGCTAATAAAGTGCCAACCAGTTAAACTGACGTTCCATGGTATCCCAATTTGTACCATGAATCCAGGAACTTAAACAAAAGGTAAATTAACATTTGTTTTTCACTATTGATTATAAAATTGTGATTTTTTCAGCATCAAGGCAATACAAAATCAACATCAACAACAAAAACAAACAATCAAAATGCTAATAAAGTGCCAACCAGTTAAACTGACGTTCCATGGTATCCCAATTTGTACCATGAATCCAGGAACTTAAACAAAAGGTAAATTAACATTTGTTTTTCACTATTGATTATAAAATTGTGATTTTTTCAGCATCAAGGCAATACAAAATCAACATCAACAACAAAAACAAACAATCAAAATGCTAATAAAGTGCCAACCAGTTAAACTGACGTTCCATGGTATCCCAATTTGTACCATGAATCCAGGAACTTAAACAAAAGGTAAATTAACATTTGTTTTTCACTATTGATTATAAAATTGTGATTTTTTCAGCATCAAGGCAATACAAAATCAACATCAACAACAAAAACAAACAATCAAAATGCTAATAAAGTGCCAACCAGTTAAACTGACGTTCCATGGTATCCCAATTTGTACCATGAATCCAGGAAATTAAACAAAGGGTAAATTAACATTTGTTTTTCACTATTGATTATAAAATTGTGATTTTTTCAGCATCAAGGCAATACAAAATCAACATCAACAACAAAAACAAACAATCAAAATGCTAATAAAGTGCCAACCAGTTAAACTGACGTTCCATGGTATCCCAATTTGTACCATGAATCCAGGAACTTAAACAAAAGGTAAATTAACATTTGTTTTTCACTATTGATTATAAAATTGTGATTTTTTCAGCATCAAGGCAATACAAAATCAACATCAACAACAAAAACAAACAATCAAAATGCTAATAAAGTGCCAACCAGTTCAACCGACGTTCCATGGTATCCCAATTTGTACCATGAATCCAGGAACTTAAACAAAAGGTAAATTAACATTTGTTTTTCACTATTGATTATAATATTGTGATTTTTTCAGCATCAAGTCAATACAAAATCAACATCAACATCAAAAGCAAATAATTAAAATGCCAATCAAGTGCCAACC